>OU426877.1:74670057-84670057 GCA_911387805.1 Cantharis rustica
CCAATTTTTTTGATCTTTGACCTTGAATAACTGTTTTCCACGTACCGGATCGATGAGGACTTTTTAATTTTCATTTATAATTATGTTTTGAACAATTTTACCAATTTTCAGCTTTTTGGGAATTACTGTACCTTTACTCTTATTTTTTGTACTAATTTGACCGGACTATTAATAATTTTAACGCATTCTTAATCGATACTTAAAGAGTAACTTATATAGCGGATCGCTTTATTACTTTTATCTACTATCATTTAATAATGTCAAACTTTATGACGTTTGTTGAAAAATCGTAATAGCCTATTTTACCGCACTATAGTGGGGTAAAGTGTTACTTTAGTGGGGTAAAGTGTGGGTAAAGGTAAAGTGGGGTAAAGTGTTACTTTACCCCACGGGAAATTAACAAAAAATAATAATGCAATTAAAGAAACATATTTTATTATCGAAGTTGAGGATACACTTTATAACGAAACAATGTAAGGCACTCTCTTCGATTGAGGAATATTCAACTTATGAAAAGTGTCTTATTATTCCATTATTATTTATTATAAACATTTATTGTACATTTTTTGCAATTTGAAATATTAATACCGACCGAAGTTGAATCAACGCAACTAATATTGGCAGAAGAATTTTCAATATTACAAATATTTTCATTAACTCTCATAATTTTAGTTGCAATTTGTTTTTTATTTTCAATGGAGGATTCTACGTAACCTTCGGCAACGCTGGATGACTTCCATCACCCGTGTCGTTTTAATGTGTCCATATCAGCACCAGCATCCGCCAGTAAGGTGGCTGACGATCTTCTAAAGCAATGACCAGTGTAGTCTTGCAAATTGGATAAACCAAGAAACGTATCAATTTCTTTTGGTATGCGTCCAAAGGTATTTATACCTACGGGCTGCGATGTACATTTACCATTTTTATAATATAAGAAAAAGCGTTCATGATTTATAGTTTTCGGACGAAGTTGAAAATATTCTTTTAAAATATCTAGGCAGTCACATCCAATAATATTTCTTTTAGTAATTACAAATTGTCTTATAAGTTTGGTTTTTGTATTCGGCAACGTAATTTTAATAAAACCGTTTTTATCTTCGATATCGTTTACCTTCAAATTGCACAGTTCTTCTCTACGACAAGCTCCGAAAATACCAATAATTAACGAAACCTACAATAAGAATAAGTTAGTTATTCTTAAATAAATTAAACTAATATCAGTAATAACTACTACCTTTATCATTAAATATCGATCGTCGTTGGCTTCTTGCAAAAATTTATGTATTTCGGCCTTTGAAAATATATTGGATTTTTTAGGCTTATATCCATCTCCAAAAATTTTCACTGAGATAGCATCTCCTACCTTTTTCACTTCGCACCACTTTTTAAATCTTGCGTATTCCAATTCGTACTTTTGCTTGAATTTTGTCGGTATTATGGTGCTGCGTTTGCAAGAATTTCCACATCGGAAGGAATATTATCACTATCACCCGCGTAGATAATATACTATTATAATATACTATTATCTACGCGGGAGATATGAGATGCATTACCGGCGAAGGATTTGAAAGCCAGAGGGCCGTAGGCCCGAGGGCTTTTGAATTCTCCGCCGGTAATGTATTGTTATCTCACAAGTGTGATATACTATTTTATCTACTTCCTTGCTTAAATAACATTTAATAATCAATAATAATTAAAAAATTTGCACTTTACAAATGGAAACATAAAAAGCTGATTATCTCGAAAATGAGACAAGATATCGAAAAAATAACGCAAAAATGTCCCCCCCAGCCTATTTAACCCCCCCACCGAGGGTAGAGTTCCCGCTACCAGATGCACTAATTAGCGCGCACTAACTCCAAGAAATATGGATAAAAATTCGATTAAAACAAATGAAGTAATAAAAATTATAAGAAATTTTGTGATTGAAAAATAAAGCAAATGAGTAATTTGTCAAAAAAATTGTGTAATTTCATTAACTTGGGTGATACTTTTGATGTTGATGAAGCCGCGGAAAAGCTTGTAGAACAACTATTGCCGACTAAATCAAAAAAGAAATATGAAATACCGTATTTTATTCATGTTTATGTGCTTGTCGTGTAGTTATTGTAGTTAGTGGCGGTATTATATATATGTCAATATATAATATTACCTCTCTTGGGAATTTTACAAATATTAATCAATGCAGCAAGTAACCGCCGTCATTTATTTACCGGAAGTAGATAAATAATATAAACTAATTATTGCCAATAATAGTAGGTCATTGGTCAACATTGGTCCGCATAGTATATCACTGTAAACTATACTTCACTTGGAAATAATTGACGTTTTAAACGATTAAATTTCATTTTAAATTGTTTTTCATAAATGAATGAGGAATGGAGAAGTTTTTTATGCTTTTTATATTCACGTCACTTATTTGACCTTTCGAGATCATTTTATTAAGTGTTTTAATATTAATATGACCCATGATACAATAAATTTACAAGGTATGATCCAGCGCAGGTGTTGACTCAGCACGTACATATAACCATCATGTGATTCCATGTTACTGTGACGTATCTTGGTTTGAACCCTAGCATGCTGTCTACGTAAGTCGTGGCAAGCGTTTGGGTATCGTATTATATTTAACTTTACGTACAATAGCATTGAAGGGTTAAACAAATAGCGAGAACGACCGAGTATTGGCGGTCAACTATGGCGGGAACTATTCGATTCGATTCTTTATAACCTGTATTCTTGATTTGTGTTTTTTTATATAATATTTAATATTTATTAGGAATAATGCGGTGTGTTGTGTTTGGATGTGAAGTTTGGTATATAAATAAAAGTGATGTGAAGTTATTTCGATTTCCGACTGATGGTGAAATTTGTAAATATTGGATAATAGCGTGCGGCCGGGAAGACGAGTTTAACGTAGAAAGTGCACGAGTGTGTTCAAAACATTTCAAAAAAGAAGATTACCAAAGATATTTGAGATACGAGCTTTTAAAAAGTAGTGTACCAGATCGTTTTCGGCTGCTTAAGCCGGAAGCGATTCCTAGTGGAAACTTACCGAAAGTAACTTTTTCTTTTGTTTCAGGGTCTAGTAGGTATACTTCCGAAAGGCAGGAGCAGTTGGATAAAAGAAATCGGTTTAAATTGACTGATATGAATGAGATGGACAAAGTTTGCATATTGTCATTTGATGAGATCAAGATTCGAAAGGTATATTTGTACGACAAGGGTAACGACGAAACTTTAAAGCCATACAGTTCTGCACAAGTATTTATGTTAAGGGGACTATTTTCAAATTGGAAACAACCAATCTTCTACAATTATGACTGCAAGACAACCAAAGATCTATTATTTAAAATAATAAATTATGTTGAAAATTTCGGTAAGCTTCAACAACAATCTGTTTATCTTATCACTTTTAATTGTTTTATTTTATAGGTTTCCAAATTGTAGCTATGATTAGCGATCTTGGTGGACGAAATAGAAGCGCACATACTGAATTGCAAGTAAACCCCGAACAACCTTGGTTTAAAAATCCTTCAAACGACCACACAATTTACGTTTTCGCTGATGTCCCTCATCTTATTAAATTGATTAGAAAACATTTTGTTGATAGTGGCTATAAAATCAACGGCAAGGAAATAAACAATAATGTTATAGAAAAGCTTCTTGATGTCACTAGCTAGTCTGATTTAACTATTACGCATAAAATCTCTAAAGGCACTCTAAACGTCAAGAACGCTAGTAGACAAAAAGTAAACTTTGCCACAAAATTATTTTCCCACACTAGTTCTTGTGCAGATGTGGAATGAATGGTGACTTGGAAGGTCATAATTGGGTTGAATGTGAAGAATTTTTTAAATTAGTAAGTATTTACAAAACATTTTTTTTGATATTCCTCTTTTCACTTTTACTCAGTTTATTCAATGTTAAAGTAAACTTAATAAATATATTTACGTACTAGAGACATTTATTGAAAATATCTTTTAATGTTACTCTTTTAATTTTAAACTAGGTAAACGACTGGTTCGATTGCTTAAATGTGCAAGTTCCACAATCAGATAGTCGGGAGAGGAAACATGCGTATGGTTTGTTACTTGAAGATGCTTGAAGTTCAGAACAGCATTATAAATAATATGACCAATGTAATGAATAATTTGAGGGCTAAAGGCAAGTCTTCTCTTCTGCCATTTCAAAAAGGTACATTTTAATATTAAATTTAATAAAGTAAATATTCATAATTATAAGTTATTTATTACAGGAGTTATGATGACAAACAGCGTTGCAATTCTTATTTGAAGATCTCAAGAAAAAATTTGGAACTAAATATATTTTAACGTACAGACTTAGCCAAGATGTGCTGGAAAACTTTTTTGGAACTATAAAGCTTGTTTTAGACTACACGAAATCTTGAAGGAAATCTTGAACAAATTTTAAAACAATCTAAATGCGTAGTATCAAACAGCAAATTGCTTCAAAAATTGTTTTGCTTTGTGAAATGGCGTGCAAAATAGAACATGTTCTATTTTGAAACAATTTACTAAGCAATCTGTCAATCTTCAGGCATGCGCTACACAGAAGTGTCCGTTGGTTATGTTGTGTCGTTTTATTAAATATTTATTGTAAATAACCACTAACGAGAGTACTACACTCGTCAACATTAGTTCTTGTATTTTCATGATTGTAGTGTATTATTGTATCACCATCAAACTAATAATAATAACATAACTTCCATAAAATCTATTAATTTCTAGCGAACTGCGCAGAATCGTAAAAAAAATATTGTTTCAAAGATTGTACAGTATCATACAGGTTGATATCGAAGACAAAGCAACTTCTTGTTCAATATATTGGACAATTTATTGTTTCAAATCTTGTTCAATATTTAGTGTAGTCTAAAACAAGCTTAAGAGCTAAGGGAGGCCTTCATGACCATCCAGATCCTCTGGATTTTAGATATCGGTTGCGGTCTTATATAATGGGCAGAAACGAAGGGTCACTTTCAACATATGGTAACGTTGAAGAGGATGGTACGCTCGATTTACCCACTGCAGAGCCTACTTTAGGTGCAGCATTTTTCAACACCGTTCTTAATGAAGAGGTTGAAATACGGCAAGACGAAGAGTCCGATTGGATTGAATTAAAAGACGTTGTCTATGACGGTCTCGAACATTTGGCTGGTTAGATTTGCCACAAACTCAAAGAGCAATTTTTGTTAATGTTAATGCCGACAGTGTTTTAATTTCAAAAAATTATCTAAAAAACTTGTTAGAAAAAAGTAGTCATGTAGAATGTTCTGAAGATGTCAAAAAATTATTTTTTAGATCGTGGATGTTTTTTAGATTGCGGCAATTAAATAAGGAGTTAACAGATTCTTTCATTAGCAAAAAAAGGAAGTTGAATAAGGTTACAAAATAACATTTTGTGTTAAATCTTTTAGTGATTATTGAAATCAAGGGTGTATATAGAGTGTTGCAAACGAACATACAGCCTCTCACACCTTCATGTTTTACTCGGTTTTAACTAACGAGGCTCTGACGACCGAGTATTGGTGGTAGATAAAATAGGATGATGATTTCAATAATGGACTTTTCCTTTTGAATTTATGTTTTATTTGAACTATAAATAAATAATATGATTATGATTTTATACTTGCATTATGTGTTTTATTTCAATAGTTATGATTTTAATTAAAAATATATGTATATAATTATTATATTATATTGAATAAAAGTCAACATTCAATATTATCTCTCTTGAATTTATGATTTATTTGAATAGTTGTAATAATTTTTTTCTAATTTAGCGCATTATTTAAATATATTTTATGATTTTATATTCTATTATGTGTTTTATTTCAATATTTGTGATTTAGTAAAACATAATTACACGTTTTCATTATATCGCGAACACCGCTAAATATTTGAATTTGAATCAAACCAAGGTACGTCATAATGACGTAGTGCGCCAAACGGACGAAAATAGGTTTCAAAGATATCATACCTTGTAATTCATTGTATCATGAATATGACCGGTTGTGCCATGACTCAGTTTCGATATTACTCGCGTTCGCTTCATATTTTTTAATTATGCGGAATTGTAAATAAATAAATTATGTATGAAGATAATATTTGGGAATGTAATTAATTAGGGGTTGGTTTAATGAAAAACGTGGTATAGTCGAATTTATTTTAACTGCCTTATGACTAATCTCTAGATTTAACGCATAAGATTTGGTTATCTTTGTCATACTTAACTATTATTGTCATATTTAACTATTTCATATTAGAAATGTTGAGATTATTTGAGTGGAATTGTAATTAAGATAGAGTAATAAAACAGGGATGAACATAAGAAAACAAAAGTTTATTTAAAAAAAGAATATTAAACTATAATTATGTATTGTACGTCTACACTTGTTTATTGTACAGGGTGGTTCAAATTCGAATATTCTTATGGTGAATTCGCTAACTATAAGAGACATGGAAAAATGGATGACGCATCTTCGATTTCTTTTTTTTTGAGAAAAACTTAATGGTGAAAACCGGAATCCGATATTTTTTTTCGTTTTCGAGTTATGACCAAAAGTTCGCTTTTTCGAATTTTCGTTAAATACCAATATCTCCGTTGTTCGTAAAGTTGTAGAAAAAATATTTACACCTTTTTCATACACTTTTTTGAGCAGAATAAATTGGGCTAAAAGGATTTTAAATATCTTCATTTGTTTCCGAGTTATGATATTAAGGGGTTACGCTCACCTAGAAATTTAAAAAAGTCGATTTTTCAAAAATCACATTTTCTTGTAGTATACAATGTCAGAAATATGTCCCAAAAGTTTTAATATAATCTGATTTTTTATATAGAAGCTATAAGGCTTTAAATACAGGTAAGTGTAGCAGGTATTACCACGAAAAATTCAATGTGGCACAAAAAAATATTGTGGAATAAAGAATTTTGCTTTTTTTACCGGTTTTTTGGCAATTTCAGTTTTAGTAAAGTGTAAACAGTGTGATGGTAACGTAACATTTCAAACTGCAAGTACCCGCGGTCTCGGATTTAAAATTGTATTGTTATGTGATAACAATAATAATTTGTTGTTGATAATTGTGTTGTTATGCGAACCTCAGCACATTCTTTCGTGCTCTTTTATTATATCCGCAGTTTTATTGCAGATCCTATAATGTATGTGAGTAAACTGTGACATCAATGCCCACCAATATCTCGAAAGAGGAGACGCTGAACGCATTCAGGTAGCAGAAAATGATGTACAAGAGAGTACCCGAGACGGAAAAATGCATCGTCGGCAACATAAAATTGATGTTTCCAAAGCGACAACTTCAAAAGATGACACAGTATATGGGCCTGGAATAGATCACTATGTATAAGTTATAAAATAATTCTTTTGTTTTAGTGTAAACTGCATTGCAAACTTAAAACGCGTTTATCTCGAAACTACATTTTCAAATCGGTGAGCAAGATATTTCAAAAACCTGTGCACCAATCGATCTCAAATTTTGTGTGCTTTTTTTAAACACCCAAAACTAGTCTTTAATCGAAGCTTTTGGTTTTACAATGTGTAGTTTCTATTTTATGAACTAAAAGTTGTTTTTTTTTTAACAAAAATTGAAATTTTGACTTTGACTCACTGCCATATTGTCAAATTTAAGTTTTTTAGAAAATCCTTCGATTAAAGACTGCATCAACTAATAGATTATCAAACTTTTTTTGAATTTTTGATTTTCCATAACTTGGGTTCGAATAACACTGCTCACCGCAAAACATGATTTTAAAACATGCTTGTCGAACGTTCACTTTAACTTTGTTATTTATCAATATTTTGTAACCAAAAAATTACCAACCGCTCATTAAATAAAGGTCTTTTAAATACTTAAACTGTTGTACAAAGATATCCATTCAATTCTCCACAAAAAAATTGCAAAAATTACCCATTTTTTTGACGGTCTAGGTGAGCGTAACCCCTTAAGTTGTGTTTTTTAAATAGAAACCATAGTTGGCTATGACATACTTAAATAGAGGTTTTTATCTTTTTTACAATTATATATAACATGCGGGGTCTATTATTTCAGTTTCATCCCGTTATATTAAAAAATTTTAAATAAAAATAAAAAATCGAAAAATTAAACGTTGGCTTTGTCAATCATGGATCTTTTAACAAACCTGAAACGGAAAATTATAATACAACAAGAAGCTGAAGAAACTACTATTAATGTATTAGGAACTGTCGCTGCAAATCCTTCCATTTTAACCCGCCAAATTGAAGCTGAATCGGGAATTTCAAGATGTAAAGCTATGCGTATATTTAAAAAACATATATTTAGACCTTACCTGATTCGAAAAATCCATCATCTACGACCAGTAGATGCTCAGAGACGATTAGAATTTTGCAATTGGTATTGGGTCTCTTCACAGGGCACTGCTGCCTCAAAAGGCACCTTAGCACTATGGGGCTAGCGGAAGATCTAATTGCAGGATGTGATGCGAGGAGCATGAAACCCTATACCACATATTACGTGAATGTCTGGCCTTGGCTAGGAGAAGACTGCTTCACCTCGGTTTACCTCACTCAACAACCGAGGAGGTAGCACAATCACCCTTCAACTGCGTTCTCGACCTGGTCGAAAAGACGCAGTTGGAGTAAAAACTCGGAATGGGTGCACAATAAGCTCAAGCTTCAGTGCGTGGCGACATGTGCCACAGCCCGTTAATAATAATAATAATAAATGTTTACAACTCCAAGAAGATTCGTCGTTTGATCGAAACGTGTGATTTGGACAGATGAAGTTAATATTAGTAGTGCCGGAATTTTTAATAGACATAATGAACACCCTTGGTCCGATGTGAATCCTCACCGTACAGTGACCGTCTCAATGCAAGAATGATTTATGGTTTTAGTGTGCCTTACATTATATGTAGGAAAGAAATCCAAATGGTCCAAGATATCATGAAATACTAAATTAAAATATTGTTGACGATTATTTAGAGAATTTACCCTTATTTAAAAGAAGACATATATTCTTTCAACAAGATGGTGCACCACCTCATAATTCAAGAATTGTTCAGGAATCGTTAAATAGCAAATTTGGAAACAATTGAATAGGAACTAATGGTTTAATACGGTTGCCACTACGTTCTCCAAATTTAACACCACTGGATTTCTTTTTTTGGAGTTATATTAAAGACAATTTATATAATAAAAAGTAACAACATTAACGGACTCAGGCAAAATTTTACAGAATGTGCTAGTTCAGTATCGAATGTTCACATACGCAATGCAACTCCTGTTTACACTATAAAATTTCGCTTAAAATTTTTGTTAAAATTTTCTTAAAATTCCTTAAAGTTTGTAGATTTGCAAATTAGTGTTTACAATAAAAATATAGTGACTTTTATGCAGTGGCGGCCCGTCAGGGGAGTCTTTGAGACTGCGTCTCCCCAGAAAGTCAGCCAGTAACAAGAAAAAAATGTTTTGTTAAAAATCATAATTTACAAGACACTAGTCGTATTGAAAAAATTATGTAGTGTTTTAATTTCTTAATTATATTTTTACATAATTGTTATTACAAGTCTACGTGTTTGTGCATTTATTCCCTTATACTTTTTAAATAATTTTCAGCAATGGAAATAAACAATATACAGTGGAGTCGCGAAATAGTGAATACCGTATATAGTGTACTACCGGAAATAGTGAACACAAAAATTTTAACATTGATTGTATATGGGACTCCTATATAACGAGCAGCGGTAACCCCGATATAGCGAACTGCGTACCAAATCGTGCAGTTTGAATGACATCATTTATAGGGACTTCTCCCCAAGACTGAGAATTTACATTAGATATCATATTTACACTTTATATTATTCATACAGTTAGAATAGAACGCAATTTTTATATGTTAAAAATTTTTATATGTTTTACATTTTTATATAACATATTAGGTGGACATTTTGATAACGATGAAGAAAATATTTCACTAAGTATTTTGAGAACGCGCTTATTACTTAAAGATGAAGCCTGTAATGCATGAAAAAGTGTTGGAACAAGGATATCGAATATTATACAGGGAACGAAATTCAGATCGATTCTGATCCAGAAATGGAAGACGAGGATGAGATGGTTTCTTATGCCTAATTTACATTGGCATAGTAAATGGGTTAGTTGCTTGTACCTGTAACTTGCAAGACAGCTAGTAATGCAATGTAAACCGATAGGACAGGACCTGTCAGTCTGAATTTGCCTTGTGCACAGGAAAGTTGACTAGCTAGACTACTACTTATATTAGTACATGTAACGGGTACAAGTAACTTAACCAATGCAAACTAGCCATTATACTTTCAATAATTCAAAGCTTTCATTTTCAAAATGTGATTTTATTGTAAATTTTGTAAATAAGGAAATAGTGAACAACCCCGAAAAAGTGGAAGGTCTTTGCCATATTTAGTTCACTATTTCGGGACTCGACTGTATTGGACTTTTTATTAAAAATAATTTTAATACGTTATCTTATAAACAAAAGTGTAAATTAAAAACTAATAGACCAACACCCAGCCTTTCATTAGAATCTAAAGAAGGTAAATTTACAAGAAAATTTCAATGTAATTAGTATAGCAAATTTTTTTGGCGGAGAAAAAGAATGGTGTGTTGATGGATTGTTGACAATAAAAAATTTTATAAGAAATTTGGGGAGACTGGAAGTCTGAAGTATTAAAAAGTACTAATACAATAGTTACTTATTAACTATGTATCTAAATAATGTACATAATAATTCTCGAGTTTAAAACTCAAGTTACACTCTATTAAATCATTTTGTATCGTCTTAGATGTTCCTTTAAATATTATCGATAACAAAAAATTTTCTTTAAATAACTTCTCTTCTTGTGCAAGTAGTTATAGTAATTCAAGATAGGTAATTCCCTTTATTTAAAAATTCGTTATTTTCTCGATGTTCACGAAAAAATTTCTTGCTTACTCAAAAAACAAACAACATGGATTAAACGTGCTAGTAAACGTCTATTTACACTGACTTTTTTATTATGTTTTAGGGCAGCAAGTCGTCGACTTTCTGATATCACATATTCATTTCGAATTTGCCCAAAACATGAAATTTTTCTTGATTTCTCAAATGATTTTTGAAAATAGAATGTTTTTCTACTTTTTTTATAAAATTTTTTATTGTCAACAATTTATCAACATTCTTTTCTTTCGCCAAAAATTACGCAAGTAAAACTTTTTATTTCTAGTTTTTCTAGTAAATTTATCTTCTTTATATTCCAATGAAAGGCTGAAAGAAAGGGTGTTGGTCTATTAGTTAATTTTTAGTTACAAAATTTTAGTTAAAACATTATTTTTTAATTTATCGTTTATTTCTATTGGTGAAAAAAATTAAAAAAGTATAAGAGCAATAAATGCACAAAAACGTAGAACTTGTAATAGCAAATATTATGTACATAAATTACATTGCATAAACTTTGAAAAGACAAGACTGAACGTTGGAATATTTGCTGTATGCAATTTCCCCACTCCTTTACGCTCGTATACGTTATGTATTGATAGCATTTAGCACAGCATCACTATTAAATTTCTGCAGGTGTTAATTTCAAAAGCTTTTCTTTAGATAATAATTATGTAAAAATATGATTAAGAAATTAAAACACCACATAATTTTTTTCAATACGAATAGTGTCTGTGGAAATTTTATTAAAAATTATAATTTTAAATAAAAATTTTTTTTCTGTTTGGTGGCTGACTTTTTCTGGGGAGACGCAGTCTCAAAGACTCCTCTGACGGGCCGCCATTGATGTAAGGGAAGTACTAGTTGAGCGATGCATCTATAAAGTATACTGCTTGCGAACTCCTGAGGAGTCTGTTAGACTCCACGTCACAGGTTACGGGATAATGTGATAAAAAGTTTAAATGAAATAAATAAAAATTGTGTTATATGTTTTTAAAAGACTAAAATTACTTTTATTATTTAGAGATTTTTATTATGGAGTTTTTTTTTCAAAATCTAACACTGTTAGGCACACATGTATGGTGCGCCCTATTAATAGAAAATATAAACAGTTATTTTTTATTATTTTATAAATATTGTCATGTTTCAAAAGTGATTCGGACCCACCCTATACATTTTAGTGAAAATTAATTTTCTATTTAATTTATGTTTAAATTTATTTAATTGGTAAGATTGTAAAATTTGTTAGGTGGGGGCCGATCACAGGGAATTCGAGGTCTTTTGCCGATAGTGACGGCACGAGCCTGGTGTGCGATTTTGGCTCGAGGCGATTATTTTGAGTTTTGATATAAATTTGAATTTGTGAGTAATATTTTGATTTGATTTAAATAAAGTGATTTGATGCGAATGCATTATTGCGCCTTTTTTTTGGATGATATAATTTTTGAAATTTGGAGTTTGGATAAAATTTTTATTGAGTGGCTACTGAGCGATAATAGTTTCGATCTAGTTGATTGATTTGCAGAACGAGTATTTCGAGTAAGACATTCGATTTGTGTTAAAAATTGGAAATTAAAATTATTTGTAACTGCGAGCGTGTGGCCAGAAAGATAAGCAGGCAATTTGGATAACGGTAAAACCAAAACTTCGATCCCTTGAAGAAATTTTTGCATTGAAATCAAATTAGATTGATTTTAATAACTTTGAAAAACAAATTTAATTTGAAAAAAGAAAAAACTACAGCCTGGGTGAAATACACGTCAATATTGTAATATTATTTTGTTAATTTTTAAGATCCAGGTTTTGGCCTTAATTTAAACTTTCATCCCCTAATTTGGACTTCAATGTTAAATAAAATGTGTATTCAAAAAAGAGAGCATGAGACTCGTAAATTCATATAATTTAAAAATAAATATTCGCCACAAATTTATCAAATATGAAACAAAATTATGACAATAATTTTTGTCTTCAAAAGTGCTTTTATTTGGTCGTCACAACTCAAAATTTACACAATAGGCGTCGATAGCGCAAAACGCTTGACCAGTCTCCACCGATAGTCGTAGTCAAGAGAGCCTTTTCCATCCAAAAATGTTATGTTGTTCATTTGCAATCCCCACCTAATTGTTTATAGCAGCGCTAATTCACGACAAATACAGCCCACTTTTTGTTTTATTTAAACAAAGGCCATCTTAAAATTACATTTCCTTTCGGTCTCCAGTATAAGTTCACAATAATTCTAATATCACGGGTATCCAACCCTATTTCTTGGAGAATCCTAACGAGCTTCCCATGTTGTACCCTGTCGAACGCTTTCTCATAGTCAATGAAACACAAATGTACATCATTATTTACGTCTCGACATCGCTGAATCAACACATTCATGGAAAAGAGTGCCTCTCTGGTTCCGAAGCCATTTCTGAAACCTGCCCACCATCTCCTCGCATCGACGGTATACTCTTCCGTGGATAATCTTTAAAAACACCTTCAACGTGTGACCCATGAGGCTTATGGTACGGTAGTCCTTGCATGTTTCAGCATTTGCTACCTTTGGAAGCACAATGAAGGTCGACTTTAACCAATCTTCAGATATGTTGCCTGTACGATATATGATGTTAAATAACTTGACCAGAATATCTACACTGTCATCATCTAACAGTTTTAATAGTTCAACCGGCACCTCATCTGGTCCAGGTGTTTTATTGTTTTTAGTGTTTTTAATGGCATATTCCACTTAATTTTTATTGATATCTGGCCCAGTCTCTGTCGTGTACTTTATGTCTTTCATGTCGTGATTGCTCGTTCTGTCATCTTCAAATAGATGCTCTACATACCTTTTCCAGATATTCAGCTTCTCCTCCATGCTCATTGCAATATTTCCATTTTCGTCCACTAGCATACCACTACCTCTATTTTTGAAATTTTCAGTAGCTTCTCTTATCTTTTTGTGAACATTAAATATGTCGTATTTTGCTTGAAGCTGTTCTATCTCATTGCACTTCTCTGACATCCACTCCTCTTTTGCCATTTTAATGTTTTTTCTTATTTCTCGGTCTATTTTGTTATATTTCTGAATGTCTTTTCTCTTGTGTTGTCTTCTTTGTTCCATCAACTCCAGAATCTTGTCATTCATCCAGTTCTTCTTCTCTTTTTGAACTCCCTCTTTTAAGTTCTTTTTACAACTATCGTTTATTATCCGCCTCATTTCTTCCCATGCAGTATTGATGTTATTGGCATTTTCTAATCGCCTCCCTTTCAATTCTATCATCCCCCTGTTGATTTCCGCTCGAACAGCTTCTACAACTTCTGGTTGTTTCAAT
Organism: Cantharis rustica; assembly: GCA_911387805.1. Classification (NCBI taxonomy): domain Eukaryota; kingdom Metazoa; phylum Arthropoda; class Insecta; order Coleoptera; family Cantharidae; genus Cantharis; species Cantharis rustica. The sequence continues at coordinate 74,684,342 of OU426877.1, forward strand.
TTCTTAGTATCAATTCTGTCTGTGAGTGAACGCGTCGATTTGAGTGAACTTTCTTGAAGTGGTTAATTAATTTCCTTACTACGGGATTGTGGTCTGAATTTACATCTGCGCCAGGATATGTTTTAACAGATTTTATGCTATTTTTGAAACGTCTATTAATTATTATGAAATCTATTTGATTTCTTATCAAGTTTTGCGTGTCGTCTGCCGGGGCCCTCCACGTGTACAGTCTGCGTGGTGGCAGTTTAAAAAACGTATTTGCTATAGTTAGATCCTTCTCTTCACAAAACTGAATTAGACGGTCTTCTCTGTCGTTTCTTTTGCCCAGTTCATACTTTCCAACGCATTTGTTTTGTTTTCCTCTTCCAATCTTTGCGTTAAAGTCACCCATTATGACGCATACTTCTCGTGATTTTATTAGTTTTAAAACTGCTTCCATCTGCTCGTAAAACTCTTCCAGGGTTCGTTCATCTTTGTCTGCAGTAGGGGCGTAAACTTGAATGATGTTCAAGTCTACAGGTGTAGCTTGTAGTAATATTATTCGATCTGAGTAGGGAACGCAATTTTTCACTGATTTTTCCATCTCCTTGGATACTATTACTGCCACTTCGTTTCGGTGGTTAGGGTCGTTATTTCCAGAGTAATAAACTACTCCTGCATCTGTATTGCACTTACCGCTACCTGGCCATCGCATCTCGCTTATGCTCAGTATGTCAAAATGGAATCTTTGCATTTCTTGCATTGTGTTTTGCAGCTTTCCTGCTTGAAACATACTACGTACATTCCACGTCGCAATCTTCTTGGCCGAACGGGAGATTCTTCGCACCCCTGTCCCATTAAAGGGGCGCCCGTACTCGGGGCCATTGTTTAATTTTTCAGCCGTATTGATTGTTCCTGGGAAAAATAGTGTAGTTTTCATGGTTACCATTGCGCCGTTTGTTGTCCGAGACTCAACCATTTTGGACATCGTCCTCTGCTTGTGGTCGGTATTGAAAAGTCAGCTGCCTCTTTCTACCCTTTAAATTTGGGGATGGTCCCCTAGATGATGCACTTTTCCAGTTAACGGTATTCATCTTACCGGTCTGTTGGTCCGCGGGAGGTATTTCATTTCCCTCCTACCACCCATATCTTGGGAGGCATTCTCCTATCCGCCACCTGGGGACGCGTCCGATAGGGGTTACAGACTCCCCGCACGGATTAATTTGCTTAAAAAAATATATAAGTGGGTATTGTGGAATTATAATAATTGACTTATAGCACACCAAGTTTATAAATTAAGTAATGAGTGAAAGGGAGGGGGTTAGACTTGGATGACGATAGAAAGAGAAGGATTTTAAAATTATAATGTTACATCGTTAATTTTTCAAATTTTATTTATATTTAGAATTTAAAATATTTTCGTAATTAAATATTTTGAAATAATAAAACCTAACAAAATGTTAAAATAATAACACTACACTTACTAACACTACTACTTTCTTTGTAGTATGTAATTATTTACTTAACAGTTAAAATTTATTATTTTAACATTTTGTTAGGTTTTATTATTTTAACATCACATACTACTAAATACCACATAAATACTTAAAAAATTCTAACAACTTTTTTATGTTATTTTCTATTTTATAAATATTTTGAAATATGAATTTTGGAAGTTAATGTTTTAAATATAATATTATTTTGTAGTTGGTATTTTGTTATTTTGTTTGAGTTGCACTTAATAGTAAATAATATTAAATGATAAAAAATATACTTTTCCCAACATCGCTTGGTATATGTGCAGATATTCCTATTTCTATTGGGAAAAATACATTGTATGTACATTTACCATAGACAACAGCATAAGTGCACATTTACCGGAAAATGTGGACTTTTACCGCTATACGTACTTTTTCCGTAACATATTGCCATGCCCTCAACTTTATAAATTAGTTGTTAAATGAAATTAGTTGGGATGCACACATTATTTTAGATTAGACTCTTTTTTGTTCAATTTTAATTTAAAAATGTAAATTTTCGTATAGTAAATTTGTGTTTTAATTTTTAATTTGAAGATATACAATAAATGAAGATTCAATCACGAAGATTGATAGATGCAAGTGACCCATTTAACGTACCAGATCGATTTTTTATTCGGCATTACAGGTTGAGTAAAGAATTGGTTAGAAATTTAATTTTAGAATAAATTATGTCCACACATTTTTAAATTAAATAATTTTTTAAATTAATTACAATAGACGTTTGTTTTTTTTTGCTCCGTTAAAACAGTTTTTATTGGAAGTTCTCGTTCTGTGCCATTTATTTGCATTTGAATGGTTCGACTTTTTCGACGAACATTTGTTTTTCATTCTCAAAATACATAGAATTAATGAAAAATATTTGTATGATAGAAACAATTATATTTTTAAACTTTTAATAAACTTTTCGCCAATTGTCTACAATTTTAGGTGCACCATAACGTATGCGTTCACTTTTTTAGTAAAACTTTGTCACAATCGTTTACAGTTTTAATTTCGTGTGGTTTAATTTTGCCAGTAATTATTATTTCATTATTTTCTATGAAATTAAGTAGCAGTTCATATTGTTTTTTAGTTGTTTTAACTTGGCATTGCATTTTGTTCACTGTTGACAGCTATAATTTTTTAATCTAACCTTTGAATATATTTAAAAATTCAAATATATTGATAATATAAAGACACAGTGTTACCACCCGTAACATAATAACATAACATTTAAATTATAACAGTACCAATAACAGCAATGAAAAAATTGGTGATACAGCACACCAATTATGTGAGGAATGTTATCCGTGCTGCTATTCTGATAACGTTATGTTATATAACAGCATGCTGTTATAAAATAACATCGATGATACAGCACACGGCTGAATATCCCAAGTTATTTCCCTACGTTCAGTTCTTTGGCCGGTCACCCGTATAATAAAATAATTCCTAAACATAATATTGAATCATTATCGAAAGAACTATTGAGTTTATGACAAAAGGCAAAATAAAAAATTTATTTAAATTTTTATTGATTCTTTTATAGTAAGTAGTTATTCAAAAGTAAGTAACGATGGCATATTTCACCGTTTTTCACAGAACTACGCGCTGTATAAAAAGAAGTGTTAAGGTTGCCGTCTCGCATGTGTTAACCTTATGGGCGATATGTGATCATTGTATTTGCAACCAAAAAATAAATACTAACTTTTAGAAATTCATTTTGTGATCATTGCAAAGCTAAAACTTGGCTCTTGGATGTGAATAACTTTTTATTACAATCAAGTAATTGGAAATATAGAAAATTTTGCTGTGAAGTTGATCGATTTTTCAAGTAGCAAAAGTGATCGTTTAATATTTTTTATAAACATTACCTTTATAAATATCAGCACGAAAAGTAATTCAAGTCCAGCGCAAATGTTACACCTAGCTTGAAAAAATTTTGATAGCATTATATGCATTTTTGTACAAATGGTTACAAATACAAATTGAAAGAATAATTTTCCTTGTTCTGAAGAATTTACTCGTAATGGCAAATAGAAATCTGTCACATTAGATAAAAAAAACTTGAAGTTTATAAAATATAGTTTGTCTATTTATTCAACCACAGCGGTAGTGGCAATACTCATATGTTGGTTTAAAACTTTGCTAAGTATGTGCACGTATAATTATCAGGACATCAATGTAATATGATCTGTCTACATTGCAAAGATAATAGTAATTGCATTCCGAATTCCGATGTATGTAACTATTCGTTTTTTCAGTAAGATAGATATAGTATTAATTTAGATTAATTTAGATTTCAAGTTTGTTATACAGTCAATCACAAAATAAAGTTTCCACCTGTAAATCAAATTAAATATTCCTCTATTTTCAAGAAAAGAATTGTTTTTATATTGAAAAATTGTTGTAATTAGAATCCGTAGACATTATTGCAACATATACAAAAGAAAAAAGTCAAAAAAGTGGATTACCGCTCGAAGTACAGCGAAAATGGTAAAATAACTATGAAATTCAACGCACAAAAATTAGTTTCTAGTTTGCATTTGTATTGCAATTAAGCGAAATTTACTTACTTTAATATTTTGTGGAGTAACCTTTAGATTTAATAACTGCTTCCAACCGCCGGGGCATCGAATGCACTAATTTTTGTGTCACTTCAGGCGATATTTTACCCCATTCTTCTAATAGTTTTGTCTTTAATTCTAGTTTATTTTTTGAATGAAAATAACGCATTCTTTGGCCAAGTTCTTGCCACAAATGTTCAATAGGGTTTAGATCCCGGGACTGAGGGGGTGTTTTTAATTGTTTTGGGACGTGGTACAAGAGGTATTCCTGTACCAATCGTGAGGTATGTTTGGGATCGTTGTCCTGTTGAAATAGGTACACGGGCGGCATTCGCAATTTGCAGGCTGAAGGTCCCAAATTTTTAGGCAAAACTGATAAGTAAAGATGCTTATCCATTATAGTTTCTATAAATTCCAAATTGCCAACGCCACTTGCGGCCATACACCCCCAAACCATTACAGAACCACCACCGTGTTTCACAGTACCACATACATTGTCTGGTCGTAACTCTGTATTGGGTTTCCGCCACACAATTTGACGACCATCTGAGCCGAAAAGATTGTATTTACTCTCGTCACTAAAAATAACCGTGTCCCAAAAATCTACACTTTTGTTAATGTACTTTTTAGCAAATTCTAAACGTTTTATTCGATTCACCTTAGAAATGAATGGCTTTTTTCGAGCTACTCGCCCATGTAAGTCATTTCGACGTAACACTCTTCGGACCGTTTCTACACTAATACGTTTATTAATTCTTTCCGACACCTCAGCGGTTAATTTAGGCACACTTTTTTTAGGATTTTTTTTTAATTCACGTACAACAAACAGTTCATTCCTAGCACTTAGAACTTTCTTGCGTCCACGACCACTCTTATCAGCCAATATTCCGCTATATTTAAATTTGTTTACAATTTTTAGGATGGCCGTATGGCTTCTGCCTACCATTTTGGCTACTTTTCGTATTGATTCGCCTTGACAAATCTTCTTAAGAATGAGTTCTCTCATGGCAATATCGGTGTGCTTTCTTCTGCTCTCCATTTTCGTACAAAATTAGACAAATAGACAAATAGACAAATAGACGATAGACAAATGACTAACGTACGGAAAGCTGTGTTAAAAAATTCTAAATTGCAAGTATTGGAGTCATTTTACACATGTATATTATTACTGGAAACTTATTTGTGTGCGTTGCATTTCATAGTTATTTTACCATTTTCGCTGTACTTCGAGTGGTAATCCACTTTGTTGATTGTTTTCTTTTGTATACGTTGCAATAATGTCTACGGATTCTTATTACAACAATTTTTCATTATGAAAACAATTCTTTTCTTGAAAATAAAAAAATATTTAACTTGATTTAAAGGTGGAAACTTTATTTTGTGATTGACTGTAGTTCGTTCTGTTTTTCAAAATTCCTTTTTTTCGATTTACTTAGAATTTCTGGTTTCAAATCATGACTGAGTAAGCAGATATGAAAAAAAAATTACATTCCATAAGAGTCGAAACAATGCTGCGTTGTATATTGAATTTTATTGTGTCTTTAATTTTGTGAGCCAGTATAACATACCGGGTGTCCGGTTTTAAAGATGGATAAAATTATTGCGCATCAAATGATTCTAAAAATAAGAGCAAAAATGAAATTTTTACTTTAAATTACCAATTTAAAATTTATCGATTTTGCAGTAATAATGATTTTAATTAAGTAGGCAAAAAACAAAACACCTAAAATAAGTATAGTTACTCACAAAAGTATTCGGACACTTCGATGTTAGCAATGTAAATTGTACTTTTTGAAAACTCTTTTTAGCATATAAAAATTGCTTTTTCAAAAATATGTTTCAGACATTTTTTGTAGATAATTTCTGTCTCTTGATTTTTGTTTCCATACTTTTTTTATTCGTCGCCTCGTTTTCTACTGAGAGTGACTTAAAGCAATCTAAGTAAAAATTCGATGGGAATCCTCTGCAAACATCATAAGAATTCAATAGTGCAAGTTTTACCGAGTTTGCTTTAAGTTACTCTCGATCGAAAACGAGGCGACAAATAAAAAAATTAATATGAACATGAAATGAAGACAATGAAATTTGCGATAAAAAATGTCCAACAAGTATTGGTGTAAAAATGATTTTTGTGTTATTAAAGCAGTGTTCAAAAGTAACAATTTACATGGCTAACATAGTAGCGTCCGAATACTTTTGTGAGTAACTGTATCGTCGCCCCCATGTCAAAATTACCAATGTGCAAATTTGAAATTTTGAGATAAAGAGACTTGAATTGTTTAAGTCTTTATGAAAAATCAGAATTTAAAGTTATGAAAACAATTTTTTGCCTACTTATAGTATAGAGTTTATATTATAATAGTATGCTGTTTCACCAATGAATAGTTTGATAAAATTTTGAATTGATGATGTGTATCATTCAAAATTTACAAATTTGCACATTGGTAACTTGGCATGGGGGCGACGGTATGTACTGTGTGAAAAAAATTTACGCCTAAGGCGTAAATTGAGTTAAAAAACAAAAGAATATACTATGGTAATTAGGTAATTACATACTAAAGTAGTTAACCATTCCTTACAACTTCATTCAATTGTCAACTTTACAAAAAAAACTTATTATTATGAACTACCCGAACTACCGTAACGTTTTATTGGTTTTGTTGGAATTCTTCAATGATTGTGCTTCAAATATAGAAGGAAGATCTCTGCATTTTAAATTATTTTCTCTTCTATTTAAAATTATTGTCGAGAGTGAGGGCAGGTAAATAAATACCTAATTAATTTATTTAGATATCATATCTAACCAAATTCCTTCATTGAAATATATTTCTTCAATAAATCATTATGGTCTTCAGGGCATACAATAAAATAACATTTCTTCTTTTTGTCTATAGCAAGCTGCAATTTAGCAATTTTATTTAATGCAATTTTACCGGTCTTATCTATTTTCAAACCAGCCACTTTTTTGTTTTCCACGGCTTCTCGCAATATATGTATGATACTACTTTGTAGAAGCATTTCACTTCCACTATTTCATCTTTACTCAATATTCCATTGGGAGAATCTCCCAAGAAACCGTCTCTTCATTTAAATGTAAACCAGTTCGACTTATCTTGCGACCTACCTTTTATTCAAATTTCTTTATGGCTACTGGATCTTTATTTGTGCCATATCTAGTAGCATCTGTATTTATTTAATTTGTGCTTAATATGGATTTAACCAATGTATCGCACGATTTAGTTGACCTTCGTTTTATTACTGCTTCAAATTTCGAAGCAGTTGATCGATTCTTTCTTACTTCAATAAATTCTAATCGAATTTTTGTTTCGTTTTTTCAATTTTTGAAAAATTTTTCTTCAATTTATTCTTTTTGCGAATCTTTTCGAGATTTCTTCAATTTCTGACGATGTAACTTGCAACCACGGAGCTTGCAACCGAAGTATTAACGCTTTTATTTCAATTTCTAAAGCTTCTTCTTCTATGAAGATCTCTGATATATTGCTACCATAATCGTGGTTTTCCGTGTTAGATTAAAATTTTTTACTTTAAGAACCACTGGTCTAACCACTCATGAAATATATTCCCTAGATTCCGTTGAATTTTAAAATAATTATTTTTACTGAAGTTTGTTATTTCCATAGTAATTCGGCAATATGTTCAAATGTACTACCCGTAGCAAGAGTCCCCATACATACGGTGACCATTTTTATGAAATGGAAAACCAGTATGTACACGGAAAAACGGAGGACGTTTTTTGTTTTTTTTCTTAAAAGTAATATTAAAATAATGAATTTTAACTGTTAAGTACAGAATACATACTTAAAATAACAAAATAATATTTAAAAAAACAATAAAAACGACAATAATTAACATTTAACAAGTTTAGACTTAGAATATTTAAATAAACAAGAAATGAATTTTGAAAAAATTACGTTAAAAAAGTTAAGTATGTATTCTTTACTTAACAGTTAAAATTCACTATTTTAATATTACGTTTAGTTTGTTTATTATAATAAAATGTAATAAAAAATATAATCCGTTTTTTATAAAATCTTTTACGTCATCTTGTGATAACAAAAATGCATGTGTTAACTTTATCTACAAAATCAGCATGCAGATCATGAAAGTTAAAAAATTACAATAAAAAATAATTTCTCCGAAAAAAGCGTTTCGTCAGACATAAATAAACACTCAAAATTAAATTATAGAAATTATTATTATTATAATATAATTATAATTGTAAAATTATTGCGTAATTTTTTTATTCCAAAAGTGTTTATAACCTCTTCCACATTAATATAAGCACATTTCTGTGAACTGCTAGTAAAGCTAAACCGCTTAACGCCCTTACTATTTCTCAAATTTGACTTTATTCGTTTTAAGCTGGAAAATGTTCTTTCTACAGAGGCTGTAGTAACCGCTAATGTTCTTAAAATAATATATATATTCGGAAACATCAATATTGAACCGATTAAAAGCTTTCATTTTATATTTTGAAAGCTCTCCTTCATGGTTTTTTCATTTCTGATGCGAAATCAGTCATTTGCCTTCAAATACCTATCATTAGTATCATTAGTGTCTTAAAAATTATTTATATAGAAATCTATACATGGTTTGAAGTCATTGTAAAATTACGAATTAATAATTTCGGGTGGGGCCCGGGCCCCCCAGTCCCCTCTCTTGGCTACGCTGCTGTACGTATATATATTGTACTACATGCAGTAGATTCCCGATAAGATAAAAATCAAAGAAAAAGATATCAATTCATATAAAAATAAAATGTTTACTTGCAATATTATTGTTTTGTATTTTCCTACAATTTAGGGTTTTGTAGTTATATAAAATTGTGAACTTTTTTGAGTATCTTTTTTGAGATTATTTGTAAATACTTTGGTCGAAAGTGGCCGCATAATCGATTTTCCTGGAATTGAAGTTATTTAGTTCAAATTGATAAAAATTGATTTGATGTTTTTTGGAACAACCACTCATTTGGAGTTATTTAGAAAATTATTTTTATATTACATCACAATATGCATATTATATAATTATTATAAAATGTGCTGAAGTACATAAATTGTCAATTCTCAGAAACCCTAGTATAATTAAACAAGCCAACTTGCAATTTATTGCAAGTTATTGTTCTATAATACGATAGCCGTAAAAAAATAGTTCAGCTTTTAAACACCTCATGTCACCACTTTCCGTTTAATTATTTTGAAATAAATCTAGATGCAATCGCCCACGCTCAAAACGGCAACCTTAAAAATAAAATTCTAAAGAATTAAATTTTAATTTCCAAAAATGTACTTAATATTAAAATACGTTACAACTAAAGACAGCTACTACAGCGATTTTAAAATTATTGCTTATTTTTCATAATTTATAATTTTACTCAAAAACTATACACTTTATCCGAAAGTAAATTTGTTCAGGATTATTCTATTAGATTTATAGGATTTATCTATTAGATGACATTTAATTTCTTTAAAATCTGTTGGAATATAAAGAAGCTATGGCGATTTTATTATTTCGCGATTAAATACGCTTTACGCCGCTGAGGAGCTGATACCATCGAAATTTGTAATCTAAAGCCAAATTTAACAATATTATAGCACATATTTATATCATTAAGATTGCCACGGAAGCACTTATTTCGGTATGTCGCGGGCTATATAATTTTTATTAGATAATTGTCAAGCGTGGTTATTTTACTAAATTTTACATACATCGATGTATTTTTTATTTATTATTTTGTGTATAAGTTAAAGAAAAACCGATTTTAGATTAATTAAAATAAATAGCAACATTTTAATAATAGTTATTTATTTACTATCAAGTTCAAGAATTTATAACACACGTTTTTTTAATAATTTTGTGCGGCGATTTTGCAAATTTACACTTGGCATTCGTTATTCTATGAGCACTTGTATATATTTTAGCCTGCCTGGACAATTGTTCTCAGCCAGTTTTTCGTCGGACAATTGTTCGCCGGACAATTGTTCGCTATTTGGAAATTTATTAAAGGTCTTTAACTGAAGCAAAATAGAAATCAAGCTCTGATTGAGCAGTATATTGCCGGTCAGCAGCCCCCATTGGGAAAAAAGAAATACCGTGATGTCGCCAAACGCACTTCTAGTATTGTCAATCATTATGGCGCAATCGATTTGCTTGATTACCTACGTGGCCTAGATCACAACTATAATTTTTAATTTATAAGTATATAATAAATAATATAATAAAACGTTCTACATTCAGCAAAGTTTTAAGGCTAGGATTTTGCAAGTTGTTTTACTAGGGACGGTTTAGTTTAAAAACGGCTTAATGGATTAATTTAAAATTAAAAAAAAAATCTGTTTTTAGTCAAAAAATCTACTTTAAAATTTTTTTTTTTAAACTAAACTAAAACATAGTTTATAATGATTACTATGATAAAAGAAAATAGTACAAAATATTTAAATTTTATATTCATTAAAAAGTTGAAAATTTCGAGATGGTTTAGACTTAAAAACGGCTGAACCGATTTATTTGCAATTTGAGTTTGATATTTATGTCATAAAGGCCTACAATAAGACATAATTTTAAAATTAAAACTTTTTTAAATAATCTATTATTTTAATTTTTATATTTTAAAAAATTGTGTTTTTTTAATATGGTCCATATATTAGTGATATGGAAGGGAACACAACCAAATTTCAAATTTTTCTGATCCATATTTACATTATTTTTCATTTTTGATATAATTTTTTTTTTTTTATTAACTCCCATGTACAAATTCGAAATCTGCTCGTGAGCAATAATCGATTGGTTTATAATTAGTTAACATTCAAACATTAATCAGTATCTTACATTAAAGACCTAACAATATTACATTGCCAATCACTGTAATTGAACATTTAGATACAAACATCTTTATCTACGACTTAGATTGAGTGGATTTATTCGCTTCAAACGCTTCACCAATTCTTTGTTGTCCAACAGATTTGCTGCAAGAAAGTTAGGGTGTAGTTCGAGACGCGACAAATAACTTTCACTCGCGCACTTAGCCTCTTTTAAAACATAGCGAACACCATGGGAACACCCAAGTCCTGATGTAGGGATTTATTAGTGACGAACCACGGGGCATTCGTAATTGTACGTAGCGTTTTCGATTGAAATCGCTGCAATATTTCTATGTTTGAGGTACTCGCAGTACCCATGATACAATGAATTACAAGGTAAATATGATAATAAATTAATTTTTTAACTTGTGAAATATAATTAAATAATAATAATAATAATGTTTTTATTATTAAACGTTTTATTAACTTGTTTATTCCAAGATTATTTAAGCTAAATATGATATCTTACAAACCTATTTTCGTCCGTTTGGCGCATAACGTCATTTTGACGTACCTTGGTTTTAAAGAATCAAATGGAATAGTTCCCGCCGTAGTTGACCGCCAATACTCGGTCGTTCTCGCTATTTGTTTAACCCTAGAATGCTATCTTACGTAAAATTAAATATAATACGATACCAAAACGCTTATCACAACTTACCCAGGTAGCATGCTAGGGTTAATATCTGAACCAGGGTACGTCACAGTCCAGCCCAGTTTAGCCTGCGCAATATCATACCTTGTAACTTTATTATATCATGCGCAGTACCCCATAGTGGAATTCCATAGGTCCATACCGGTTTGATAATCATTTTATACACCGCGAGTTTACTTTCCAAAGATAGTTTTGATTTTCTACCGATCAACCAGTAGAGTTTAGAAAGTTTTAGCCCCAGTTGTTTTCTTTTTGTAAAAATATGGTGTTTCCAATTTAGCCTGCGGTCGAGATGCATTCCAAGATATTTAGCATTGTTTACTTGAGGAAGCTGTTGTCCGTTGAGTTTTGATATAATTAACTTAGAAACAAACCCGAACAATTTAATAGCAGATTTTTAGTGTCGGGTACTTCGTTTAGATGTCATTTAGAAAGTATAAGATTGAGTCATAATTATTCTCTTGATTATATCTTATAATTTATAAACAAAACATAATATTAGCACTAGGTAAGGATTATTTGTATAAACTTTGTTAATCTTGTATAAACTTTATTAATCTATACTAATATTATAAAGAGGTAAAATTTGTTTGTTTGTATGTTAGGGGTAATCTCCGGAACTAATGATCCGATTCTAAAAATTCTTTCACTGATAGATAGCTACATTATCGTCGAGTGACATAGGCTTTATTAAATTATTTATTTAATGTGTGGTTTAGTCAAGATCATGATCATAGTAAATTTATGAAGAAACAATCACCGCGATAAAAAATTGAAAACAAACAGTACTATTAAATTACAACTTGCAAACGTGTACCCGCACATATCTATTTACTACGTCGCGTAAAATGCTCGATTAGCTTCTTTTTGTGTAAATCATTTTAAAATAATTTGTTGCAGATTTTAATAATGTACGGCACACATGTAGTAGGTCTTCGTCTATTAACTCCATTGTTTAATGTTTATTAACCATTAATCCGATAAGTACATGAGCACTATCGAGTCGCTCCGTACGACATTATGGTCGAACAATTATGGCTTTCAGGTATACTACCGATAATCTCCTTGTGAGGCCGAAGTCCAAGTCAATCACTAATTAGCAGATCAGGTCGGGCAAATTATGAAATAAATTGTAATTATGAAGTGCTACACGTACTAAACGTATAACTATTAAAATTTAATTCTAATAATTTATTGTATTATTAATAATAAATTCTAAATAAAAAAATATGATATAAAATCAATTTTTAATGTTCTATAATTATTTCTTTAATTACATTCTTTTCAATATAATTCAATACAATTCGATATAATTGAATTATAATCAATATAAAAAAATATAATTAAGAAATTAAAATCATCACATAATTTTTTCAATACGAATAGTGTGTAGAAATTTTATTAAAAATTATGATTTTTAATAAAACATTTTTTTCTTTTTGGTGGTTGACTTTTTCTGGGGAGATGCAGTCTCAAAGATTCCTCTGAGGGGCCGCCATTGATGAAAGGGGAGTACCAGTTGAGCGATGCATCTATAAAATATACTGCTTGCAAACTCCTGAGGAGTCACGTCACAGGTTACAGGATAGTTTGATAAAAAGTTTAAATAAAATAAATAAAAAATTGTGTTATACGTTTTTAAAAGACTAAAATTACTTTTATTATTTAGAGATTTTTATTATGGAGTTTTTTTATTTAGAAATTTATATTTTATTTATTATAGAAATTAAAAAGCCTCAAATTTTAAAATTAATTAAACCTTTATGGAAGACGTTTCCCAATTCAATCAATTAATAATGACAATATTAAGCTTACAGTTGTTATTTCTGCTATTAATAAATTTTATTTTTTATTAATATTTATCAAATTGATTCGTGTGTAGTGGTTCGGTTTATATAATTTGAAACCTAAGATCTACCTTGTTACGGTATTTTTAATTTTTGGTGAATAGTTGATTTATAATATAATTATGTGTAATTATAATTAATTTATAATCATTAATTAACCGTCCGGTCAATAACCAAACTTTCACCTTTCGTTCAATAACCGATTACCCGGGTATCCATCTACTGCGCGGCACATGGCTAAGCGTTTAGACGGCCGTTTTCATGGAATGTGAAATAACAATAGCAACCCCAAAACACAGTCATCTGGTACTAAGGTACTTCCCTATTGCACAGTCACGTGAGTGGTAGATGCCTTTGCAAAGAACAACAAAGAAGAACGATCGTCAGACGTAACATCGTGTTGAAACCGTGCAGATTCTATAGAAATTTTTTTAAGCGCAGTAAAAAAGAAAAAAATTATATCGTACAAATTTATTGTGAAAGTGAGAATAAAAATACAAAATTATTAATATTATAAATAAACAATCGCATTGAGTATAAATACGATGGATAGTTCATCAAGTTTTCGACGGTAAGGCGTGATTTCCATCTTTTATTTTCGAGTAAATTATTTTATATTTTAAATATTATTTAAAAAAATAGTATGTATCTAAATAATAAACTGAAAACTTTTTCCAATAGAATTACGCGTTCCCAGAGAAGAGAACATTTATATGATGAAATATTCGAAGCAGAAGAATCTGATATTCCATCAAAGCCAGCCAAGTATGGAATCTAAGTATGGTGGATATGTGATGCTGAAAATTCGTATCCACTCACCGGACAGATTTACATTGGAAAATCCAGTGCCGGTCGTGAGAAAAACGTTGCCGAGAGAGTCGTTAAAGACTTGGTGGCTCCGTACAAAAGATCATTACTATGAATAATTACTTCACTACGTTGCCATTGCCAAACTTTTTACTAGCCTGGGATTTAACAATTGTTGACACTACAATTGTTGACGTACATTCCACCAGCGATGATTGCATTGAAAACACGAAAAGAATTATCTACTGTGTTAGGCTTTCATGAAAAAGTAACCATGTGTAGTTATGTGCCAAAAAAAAAGAAGGCAGTGATTATGCTATCATCAATGCATCAGGAAGCAAAGATTGGTGATGGTGCATAAAAAACCCAAAATTATTGAATTTTATAACTGGTCAAAAGCTGGAGTGGAAACGATGGATAAAATGCTTGGAAGATATACTACTAGCTAACTAAAGATCAACTCGAAGGTGGCCTCTAGCATTTTTCTACAATATTCTCGATGTCGCCTTCCTTGCAACATATATTTTTTATTATGAGAATAATAATATGCTTTCGAAAAAATCTTATAAACGACGATTATTTCATCGGTAACTGGGCAGAGAGCTGTGTACTTCATTCGTCGAAAATCGTTCGCATAATACACAAATAATGAGGCATTTCACAACGAAAGTGGCAATTGATAGTTTTTTTGGGAAAGCTATAAATCAATTTGCACAACCAATAGCATCTACATCTTCAAAACCACAGGCACAGTTCGATTCAACCAGAAGGAAAAAGATTATTGGTGTATGCCATGTTTGTCTCCAGAGCGAATTTAAAAAACGTCGCAAAACACGTAAATCATGTTCGGTATGTGAGTTCCCTATTTGTGATAAACATTGTATTTCAACCACGACATGCCAGGAGTGTACGAAATAATTAAATCTATTTGTTTTTTTATACGGTACTGTGTTATTTTATAAATAAAAGAAAAAAATAACTAAAATGAAAAATAAAGCGGATTAATGTTTTTTTACCTACTATCTTTACTACTATTTATAATAAAAATTGTTCAAATAAATTTTCTAGATAACCAGTAAAAAAATTAAATTTCTTTTTCTAATTACTAATTTTCCTATAGTTTGATTGTATCAAGTAAGTTCAAAAGTGAACAAGTTAATTAAACGTAAAATATAAAATTTTTTAATTTTATTAACTTGTTCACTTTTAAACTTACTTGATATATTTATCACAAGTTAAGAATTAATATATTTATATAGTTTTATTGTTATTTACGATTTTATTTAGGATTATCATATTTTTAATAATATTGCTTATTTAGCAGTATTGTGTTGTATTGTATTGTATTGTACTTAGGAGTGGATTAACTACTAGAGCCTTACAGAACTGCGACCATTATTGATCTTTTATTTAGCAGCTAGTGTACTATATTTTTTTGAAGATTTACGTACATACCATATTTGAATATACACAATAATAAATAATAATAATTGAAAGTTATGGAAACTCTGAAAATTAAACATTTTGTCAAGTTTCTTTTTGTTTACGAGTTCTTGATATTTTTATTTTATTGCGTTACTTTGTATTACTAATTTTTGTTACTTTTTTATTGTATTACTTTACAAATAAATTTTGTTTTAAAATTTTTTTTTAATGTTTATTGATTATTATATTTAAGTTTAATGCATATTTTTATGCATATAATGGCAATTTTTTGTGCTATTTTAAGCGCTATTTTTTCGATTTTTTATGCTTAAAAGTCCGTACTCTAACCATAACTAAGGGTGATTCTTATACTCAATAGTTTTTTGGTTATTTTGAGCTAATTTTGGCCATTTTTGGCTTCAGGTGGTCCGAGTCTATAAGAGGAAACCAGGAACTAGGAATTATAAGCATTCTACGCCAACTGGATGAAGCCATTCAGAGAATTTTATTTAAGTTTTTAATAAGTACTGCAAAATTATATTTAGGTATAAACGTACAAGCACTTATTTTTTTTTTTTCATTTTTTATACAAGAATATGTATTTTTTATGAAAATAAACACCTAATACAATAAAAAGACTTCGATCAAAGTCGCCCCCAAGACAATATCTGTTATAACTCAAAAACTACAACACCGATTTTAACGTGAAGCGAAAGTAATCATTTTAGACAGGTTCTCTGCATTTTAAACGTATTTTCAAGGGGGGGCTCAAAGTGGCCCCACTCGAAGTGTAAAGTTGATCAGCAAGTTTTTATTTTTTTACTGCACGTATTACAAAACATTAATTTCTCTTTAGCATAAAATCGTCTCTGCATGCCATCACCAATCGTTTGGTATTTGGTATAATAATAATAATAATACTTATTTATTAAGAAACTAAATATACAAATGTTATATACAAGTTCTCAATTGGATGGCTTCTAACAAAGTTAGTTTTTCAAGCCACCCGTTTCAGCTCAAAAACAATCGACAAATATTAACAAAAAAATTATATTTCTGCATAAATAGCAGCATCCAAATTACGGTGGAAGGACCTCACACTGGTGGAGTCGTCAAAGAGGCTACGATGTCTCTCCACAAATCTGGGCGCCATCGTTTGGTAAACTAACATTGTAATATTAAAGAATTTGTAACTTTGTGAATTCTGCATAAATTAATTGCATTAAGTGTTTTTGTTACCTACATTAAAGTAGGTTTTGTGAATTTGCATTTATAGTAGTTAATAATGCAAAATGAAATTGACTAATTATAACAATTTTGAAATCAAAAAATATTCCATGATTAATTTTTAAATTGAACAACCATATTAGCAACCTGAGCAATAAACAATAATAACAAAAACTGGAATCACGCAACTCGTAACTTTTTTGCCAATGTTAACTTTATTGTAGGCCCCTACTTCACTGGACGCCTCTGTATCGAAATATTTTTATTCACCTTTGCTATCTACTGCATAATCTAGACCGGACTCTCATTATCTTTAAGCTGGTGGCGAATATGATTTCCACTCTCGGAAACAAATTGGCCTCTTAGCCTATTGGGCAAACTTCCCAAACAATACAAATTCTTCACAAACTTTCTCCACACGCGCTTAATTATTTTAATTCGATACGTCTGCTTTCAACCGCGCTTGAATGATAACTGCCTTCCATGTCTGTTTGTTTATTATTCCATTACCAACGTTTTTTGCTGCTAATCCTTTTCATTGGTTCTCCCGTAATTCTCTTTTTTCAAATTTAATCTAGATTTGAGATATATTTTAATTCCAGAAAATCAATGTTACTGCTTGTCGACATGTGCTGACTTGCTTGTTGGTGAGTCATAACGATTTCAAATAATTAAATATAAAAATAAAAATAAATTTCAAATAATTAAAAATAAAATACAAATAAAACAAAAACTTAAACTAAAAAAAATACTATCTTAACATAACGAACATAATCACGCATCAATGGATGTATCTTAAAAGTGCGAACGTAAAGTCCTACCTTTATTGTTTCTCAGATTGCAAAGTCAATGTTTTATTTTTAAAATACGCAACCCACCTCTTATGACTTGATGTGTACACAATATAGTACACGATCCGAACTAGAAACGACATTCACCCATCTGCCGCTTTGATGAAAAGTATTTTATATCAAATTTAGTATGATATAAAATATATCGAAAGTGGGTTGGCTAAAAAATTACTGGCCAAACTATTATTAATAAAAATTGAAAATTGACTTTTTATTAAACAGTCCACCCATGAGTCGCACGAATAAATTTAATACGAACCGAAAGTATGAAGCCTATAGAATATGCAAACGTTGGGTTGTCTATTTTTTTCTTGGCAGAACTACTGGGTTGGCAGGTATAAACAGGTAAGTCGATTTCAGTTACTTCACCCATTTCTAAAATAAACAAATTTTATATTAAAATACGCGCTGTTTCATTGCGAACACGATGACATAGGGTTGTCTGCAAAAAATCTGGCCTGACTGAGGGTTGTCGAGTTTTAAAAATTAAAATTTTGATGCGAATGAAAACTTGCGACAAAGAGGTCCGAGCCAAGTATCCCGTGCGATTGAAGAGGACGTACGGCATTGTAGCTGTGTGCCTTGCTACCCATAGAACATCTTGGACGAAAGAGAGTGAGCATGCGATTTGTTCATTTAATAGAGAAGGATAGCGATACACTAGTAAATGGTACCGTAAACATTTCTACTAAAATATAATATAACATGTTTTATAAACTAAGCAGATATGATTTAATAGCAATCAACATCATAATTTTTATGTAGCAATGTCTTAAATTCTAAAATAAACTCAGGAACTTATGACAGTATTATACTTATAAATTTCGTTTTATATTAAATAACATAAAAATGCACACAAATTTCACCAAAATATGAAAATAAATAGTTGTGTAAAATACATTTATATATTGTTGTGTCCGCACTAAGTGGTTAAAATGGGTTGCGAACTTAGCAATAAGGTAACTGTATTTGCAACTAGAGGAACAAAACAAAGCAAAACTCTATTTTAACATTTTTATTACCAGTGTGTGTTTTATTTTTGTGTGTTCTTTATTTTGATTGCAATATGTTTAATATTTTATGTTTGTCTAGTTAGTAAGTTATTTGTTTTTCGATTTTGATTTTATTATTTTATGTTTGTATTATCACTCACCAAATGCCGACAACCACGCAACGAAATTTAAATATAGAAAAATCTAGATTTGAAAATAAAGGGACATTAAAGTACAACCAATGAAAAGTAGACACATTGCAAAGGATATCCAAGGGGATAGAAGAATTAATAAAGAAAATAGGATAATCAGAATAATTTGAGCAGAGCGGTCAGTCGATTAAAGTTTAAGAAGAATTTTATGAATTGAATTGAGAGAGCAGTCGTGTTGATGTCTAGGAGGCACACAAAAGAATTCAATAGAGGTTTATTCGTGTGAAGAATATTGTTTAAGGTGGAAGAAGAGTTGGTGATAAAGTGATTTTTTTGGATTGAAGATATCCAGAGAGCAGTAGAAGGAAGAGAAAATAATCGAGCAGACAAAGCTGTTCAAAGGAGTTGAAGATAAGAAGGTCGCGTGTTATTTATTAACACGATATTATTTCGAAGGAAGATAATTTTACTTTTGTCAACAGAAAATCTGGGATCGGCTATTTGCGTGGGTTTTGCTTTTGTTTATAATTGTTCCTATATTTATAAATTTTTTGAGTTGCAAATAAAAATAAAAATATACAACAGTTGTTTTATTGTCTTACTTGTAATTTTCGCATTCGAGAACCTACGTATCCCATAGAAGAGATAGAAGTTTTGTATGTATAGAAAATGTTAGTTAAAGGTTTTTGCTGTATAAATAAAGGTAGGGAGGAAAAAAAAACAAAGAAAAGAGTGGGACTTAAAAGTAAGCAGTACGACAGTTGGGCTGAGGGCTTGACGTCGAGTAGAGCGGACGAACATTATTCTCGCAATAAAAATTTAAAACTGGTAATTGTTTGAAAATAAATAAAAGAGTTGAGTTGATGTGTTTATTTAATTAATAAAGTGAAGTGGATGTTAATAAAATTGGAAAACTTGAAGAAAGTGAAAAATTTAGTCGATGTGCAAAAGTGCATCGCAACAAATTTGGTAGACCAGCTGGAATATCACATGCGGAACGTGCACGTGCATAGGCAAAGCCAATGACCATACCACAGATTGCAAGGTAAAAGAATGAGCGTGTTAATTTTGAATTTACGATTTTTAAACACTGAAGAGCTCATAGCTAAAAATAATCTGTGTTACTTCAACTATTTTCACTAGAGGGTGAAAATACATGAATTTGCAAAGTTGAGGACATAGCAACATATTGAAATGCCCTCAGCATTGAATTTTTTATTTTATTTTTAAAATCTTCAATTAAATATTCTCTTAAAATTTTAATTTGGTTTTGCAATAAAATTTTCAAATGGGCACGTTAAAATTTATTCGATACCGGTATCGCAGTCCGGCTTATCACCAACCATTTGTTGTTCCTTGAACAAATTTTTAATTTAAATTATACAATTTTTACCGTTAACTAAATTTTCCAATTGCAAATTGCAAATTCCATCCAATTTCACCTTTATCTATCTTTTCTTAAGTAATTTGCTTCTGTTTAAATTTTATTTTCAAAACCACTCAAAAATTTTCCAAAATCAATTTTTTATATATAGTATATAATATATATGTTGAGATGTATTTAAAAGGGGCGTAAAAAAAGGAGAGTAGTGAGGGTATAATAATAAACCAGGTTCCAGCTGGATTTTGGAGAGAAATTGATCTCTCGAAATTTAATTAAATAAAAAAAGAGAAAGAGAAAGAAAAGGACGATTAATTTCGAGAAGAAGCTCTCGAAAGTATAAAAAATAGAATTGTTGAAGTGGTGTGGAAGTAAAGTTTGGAAAGAGGATTCCTAGAGAAGAAATAACTGTGGCGGAGCAAAGAACGGCGGCGATAGTAGAAAAGGAGGGAAAATAGTAAAAAAGAAAAGGTATTCCGTTAACGGTATATTTAAAGTTTAATTTTATTAGTTTAAGTTTCTGTTTATGTTTTTGTTTTATGTTTATAGAAAATAAAGGTACGGTGATTAACCATTCAGTTTTATTTTCAAAATTAAAAACGTTTAGATTGGTGACCAAAACTCCAAGTACCACCAGGGAATTTATCTGGTTGAAGTGAAAAAAAAACACGACAATATATATTGTCGTGTTTCAAAATGGTTGCGACCTACCCTGTACATTTTGATGAAAATTTTGTTTGTAAATGGTTTTGAGTTGCAAGACTGTGAAAATTGGACAGGTGGGGAGCGAACCGACCGGGAGATTAGCCTTTGCCAACAGGTCGCCGCGCGAGTGACAGCGCCGACTTTTGGCTCGTTAAATTTGGACTCAAATGAGTAATTGTTGAGATTTTGAGTTTTGATATAAGTTTGAATTTATAAAGTTATATTTGTGAGTACTGAATTTTTGATTGAATAAATGATTTTGATGCGAATGCATTTACTGCGCAGTTTTTGAATGATAAGTTTTGATATTTGGATAATATTTGGATGATTTTTGATACGTTGCTACTGAATTGGTAATTTGGATTGATTTGATTGATTGGATAAAGTTTGGAATGAGCAATTGAAATAAAAAATTGGATCTGAATTGTTTAAAATTGGAAAGTTTAAGGTTTGCATTCGTAGGAACGAATGGTGCTATTGATAAGCGGGCGATTTGGTTAAGGCACGAAATCAAACTGTGTTCCTTTCGAATAAAATTAAAATTTTATTTTAGATTAAAGTTATTTTAATTTTTCATTGGATTTGCGATTTATTAATTTACTTTTGGAGAAGATTATTTTTGGAGAATTCATTAAATTTATTGGATTGGCCAGTATTATTCTGAATTGGATTTGATTTTCGAAGAAATTATTTGTTTTACATTGGAAAGATTTCTTTTTATTTTAATTTTGAAAACGCAAGAACCCTCGACCCTTGAAAATTGTCAATTGCTCCCGAAATGCTGAGTTACCCCGAATAAATAAAGTGTGTGGAAAAATTCAATGAAAATAACATTACAATATATATATATATATATATATTTATTATACAGCTTATACAGACCCATTTTGCCATACACTACCGACTTTTCGAGCTAAAACCGACGTTTTCAGACCCGCTCTCGGGCTCGAACTCGTTTCTCTGCAGATATAGCTTTGGAACATCACGGAGAGATGGGGTGTACCTGTGCCAAAATTTGAGTTTTGGCTCGAAAACGTCCATAGAACATCATTGTTTATACAGTTAGTTCACGGTTTTCACGCTAGGGGGCTGCAAGGTATTTGATGTATATAATTCAATTTTGTGTACACGATGTTTTCAAACCCGCTACACTTGATCGTATCCGTCAGACCCTAAACTTGGCAACATTGCATTTGCTTATCTTGTAAAATGATATACTGTTTATGAATGGATTTCTATTGCGCACCAACTAGTTATTTATAATAAAGCAAATTATATATTACATTTTTCGGATGGGTTGTTTACGCTCTTATTAAAGTGTTTTACTTTGAATATTTTTTATAACTTTTTGAGCATAGTAGACACCATGTAAATAATATTAAAAGAAAGTTGTCGATAATAATGTAATCCAGTTTATTTATGGGTAATAGACTATTCAATACAAATTTTAATCATGAAGAAGTCTATAATAAAGATTGGTGAAACGTCAATACAAAAATAACATTAATAAAAATTATTCTTTTTCGTAAAAACATCCAAGCATAATTTTATCGCGTTTGTTTACCGCGTTTCTCTGCCATAGTCAGAGATTCTTCTCAGGCTGAGATTATTTTGACGGGTCACCGTATTATCTAAATACGGTACCTAAGTACCAATCTCCTAAAAAGTCTACTAATTAAATTAAATTAAAAACTAATTAATTAAATTTTTTTTTAATAAAAATGAGTTATATGCAGGATTAGGCCCCTACAACCTAATTATTTTAAAAAATCATAACTCTCCGGTTTGCTTTTTTATTGTTACTTAGATACTTAAAGCTTGGAGTTAAAAATAATACTAAAAAATGTTGAATCAATATTTTTTATTCAAATTGATTGATATCGAAAAACGGTGTTGAATATATCGTATCCGCTAGATTTAACCATAGGCATAGCCGAATTTCTACTTGAAGGGTTAGGTCAAGGAAATGATGTACTATGTTAATAAGCTACAAAATTCAATCGTCAGAGAATGGTGAATTGAAGAGAGAATATTCGAGCAGAAATTGGTTTAATTTCACAGACAACACCAAGAAACAATGAAAAAGCGTACACGCAAAGCAATGATTTAAATTTATCAGGTATAATAATTTTCCATACTTAATGTAAAAAACAATCAATAAGCAACAAGCAAAAATAAGCTTGTTCACTGATTAATGTATTATTCCATATATCTCAGATTACCAAAAAAATATTATTGGTTATAGAAACTAAGTCGATATTTCTTCTTACAACTAATATGATGTATATAATCGATTTTATGGAATCCGGAATGCTATTTATAAAAGTCAGCAAAATTCCCGATAGCGAGTTGCTCGGAGCAGAATAAATTTCAACAAACTCAAAATAATACTTACTACGGATATCATAATTAATAGTCTCTTATGAATTCAGCCAGTAATTACTTACGGTAATAAGTTTTGTTAATACAACACCGATTTAATATTCTTTCAAGGGCCCAATCACTTCATTTTAAAACGAATCCATTTTAAATAAATTACTTCTTCAAAAAAATCTTATTGTGAGTAATTCGAAGATAATATTTAATTGTTATTATAGAAGTACATTGTTAGTTAAAACGATATTTATGATTTTTTATAAATCAACTATCAATTTGATCTGGACTTGTAGCCTTTTTGCTAAACATTTCTTAATAGTAGGGGAGCCCAGGATGCTAAATCGGGATTTACTCGAGCGTCGAAGAGACCTATTGGATTGCGAAGCTTAGATGATAAGAAGAAAAAAATGTCATATAATATCTACACTTTCATCGGTGGGGGGAGCGGCTATAAATTTTCAAAAATGTAAAAAAAAAAACAGTTGCATGGATATACTCGAGCGCGTCAGATATTAATAGCATCCATGTCCTACGTTTTTTTGAAAACATACGTATGTTAATCTGATTGTTTCCATGATGGGGGTGGTCGCGCGTAAGGGTTGAAAACGGAAAAAAAAAATTTAATCGAGCGCGTCAGATTTTCAAAGGGGATGTTAAGTGAACCTAAAAGAAGGCTCTTATGTAATAATCTGACGATTTGGATGTGACCTAAACTCGCGGCCATTATTAGAATGTGCAAAAAAAATCGCAATTTTTTTTTACTAATCTGATCTTTTATCCTTGACGCGCGGCCACATATACGTGGCTAATACTTGGTGGAGGTATTTAATGGAGTACTAGGTTCCTCCCTGTATGTTAATCTGCCGCGCTTTAGTAAATCCCAAAATCCCCTCTTGGGCTCCCCTACTATAACTTATTATTATATTCTGATGAAGGCGATATATCTCGCCGAAAGCTTAAATAATAAATAATTATTAATTCACGTTTATTTAACTTGTTCTATTTTAAATTAAATTAATAAACATTTCTTATAAATTGAATAGATTGATATATTATTAGATTTTATACTTGTTCTAAATAAAGCTACTTTTCAAATATCTATTATTCGAATAATGGTTCAATTAAACCGAGCGGCTAAATGGTAGTGTAAAACTCAAAAAGCATTTATTTTGGACGATATTAAAAAAATGTAAAAAAATTAAAAAATATGCAACCAAGAAGTAATGAAATACTTTGACCCGAACGACAAAAAACTCGAACCAGCCCTAGTTTCACAGATTTGTGAAAACACAGTTACAAAAGTACTCGGGAACTTCTATGTTAGGAATGTAAATTGTTCTGTTTTAACACTTTTATCATTTAAAAATCGTTTTTACAGTAATACTTAATAGACTTATTTTTGTCGCAAATTTCATTGTCTTAATTTTTGTTCATATACATTTTTTATTTTGTCTCCTTGTTTCAGCCGGCAGTGACTTAAAGCAGATTCGGTAAAACTTTTTAATAAAAATTGCATAATGGAATTCTTATTTTTCTCAGGGGATTCCCATGGGATTTTTACCGGGACTGCTTTAAGTCACTCTCGGTCGAAAACGAGGTGACGAATAAAAAAATGAATCGAAACGAAAAAAAATTTCATTGTCTTAATTTTTGTTCATACATATTTTTTATTTTGTCTCCTCGTTTCCGACCGACAGTGACTTCAAGCAGATTCGGTGAAACTTTTTAATAAAATTAAAATTGCATAATGGAATTCTTATTTTTCTCAGGGGATTCCCATTCCCCAAAGGTATGAAATTATCTACAAAAAATGTCTGAAAAGTATTTTTGTAAAACTGATTTTTATATGCCAAAAAGAGTTTTCAAAAAGTACAATTTACATTGCTAACATAGGTGAGCCCGAGTACTTTTATGAGTAACTGCAGTTGTAGTTTTAAAAATTATTAGTGATAGTTCAAATATCAATTATCATTTTTCTAATAATTAAAATAAAAACCGACTTGCAATATTTATTGATTACAATGACTTATTTTAGTGAAAATAATAGAATATATTTCAAATTCGATTTAGTTTAATGAATTCGTTTAGATCTAAATTTGCAATACCTAGTTCATATCTGGAATGTTTAAGAGAAATATTACCCCAATGCTTACCGTTGCAAGATAAGTTCTATAAATAAATTTCATATAAGAAATTATGATATTTAACCAACTTAGTCAGTCCCCTAGAAGTGGCAACGTCGCTGGGATACATAACGTCGTTTGCCTATGTAAAATTTTACACGCCGGGTCTGAATTAATGGTGTAATGTACCGGGCTTGTAAGAGACAGTCCAGTATAGCAAAATAATTTTTTTAAGAATTCCTTACCCCTCAACGGTTGCTCATGAAGTTATATGTGGTTTATTTTATATTTGCTAAAATATACTTCTCTCACCTCATTAATTCTAGTGGGTCTGTGGTTGCCTGTTAAACGTAGCGGGTCTGAAAACGACGAATTAACCAATATATATATATATATATATATATATATATATATATATATATATTGCTGCGACCTTATGCGCGCCTCTTATCTCGTCAATGGGATAACGTAGGTTCTCGAATGTGAAATATTGTTACAAGTAAACAATAAAATAACGGTTTTATAATTTTTATTTGCAAAGTTAAAATATAAAAAAAATAGGAACAAAATTTTAACAATAGCAAAAACTCACGCAAATAGCCGACCCCAGCTTTTCTATAGACAAAAACACTGTTATTTTTCTTCTTGAATTTATTCTTCACCGACCGCTCTGCTAAATATCTGACTAAACTGCCTTCAAAACTTTCGTTGATCGACCGCTTTACAAATCTTTTTCTGACTAACTGCCTTCAAACCTTCGTCGACCGACCGCTTTAGAAATCTTTTTCTGAGTAACTGCCTTCAAACTTTCGTCGACCCACTGCTTTAGAAATCTTTTTCTGACTAACTGCCTTCAAACTTTCGTCGACCCACTGCTTTACAAATCTTTTTCTGACTAACTGCCTTCAAACCTTCGTCGACCGACCGCTTTACAAATCTTTTTCTGACTAACTGCCTTCAAACTTTCGTCGACCCACTGCTTTCAAATCTTTATGTGACTGACCTTTTTTTTTGATTAATTCTTCTATCGCCTTGGATATCCATTTTTAAACTGTCTTCTTTTTTTTACATCTAGATTTTTTTTATTTAAAATATTGCTGTTGTCGGCATTTACGTGAGTCATAATACAAACATAAAATAAAAATCAAATTCGAAACAAAAAAAAAACTTACTAACTAGACAAACATGAAATATTAAACAAACACTGAA
The DNA here is from genome assembly GCA_911387805.1 of Cantharis rustica. Classification (NCBI taxonomy): domain Eukaryota; kingdom Metazoa; phylum Arthropoda; class Insecta; order Coleoptera; family Cantharidae; genus Cantharis; species Cantharis rustica. Next base: position 74,711,033 of record OU426877.1, read on the forward strand.
ATCAAAATTAAGAATATATAAAAATAAAACACACACTAGTAATAAAATGTTAAAATAGAGTTTTGCTTTGTGGTTCCTCTAGTTGCAAATACCGTTATCTTATTGCTAAGGTCGCAACCCATTTTCATCACTTAGTGCGGACACAACATTTCCCTTCCGTTTTATTAAAACAAAAATCAAAATCCAATTGAAATATAAAACCTTCACGGGATTTTTTTTTAATAAAACGTTTCTCAATTTTGATCTTTAATGAACTTTGTTTTGAATGTCAAAAAGTTAACAAGCATTGCCTTAATTCAATTTTAAATTTCTAAACTTGAATATCAAAATTTATATAAAAAAAAAATATAAAAAAAAACTTTTTACCATCATTCGTACTTCCCTTTCCATAAATTTACCACTCTTTCTCTTCTACTGTTCCTCTTCACTGTCTCCTTCCTCTTCTTCTTCTGACGTTTGCCTCTTAAATGGATATATGATGTTTATGTGAAACCTTCCCCGAATATCCCCTCCTTTATATTTTTGAAAGCATTTTGATGTTTCATTTCCCATTTTCAACGGGTTCCTTTTCGTAATAATGTTAATAAATCAACCGTCTTCTCCGAATAATTATCAATAAATTTTTTGTAGTAGTTCATAATACCTAAAAACCCACGCAAAGTTCGTAAATTCCTCGGTTGAGGATAATTTTTTACTTCTTCTATTCTTTCTTCATCAACTGTAATTCCCTTCTTATCAACTTTGAATCCCAAAAATTTTACTTGTTGCTGTATAAATTGACATTTTTCCAAATTTAGTTTTAATCCTGTTTCCTCCAGGGTTTTTAAAACTTCTTCGATGTGCATTAAATGTTCCTCTGCATTTTTTGAAAAAATTAACATATCATCAATATAGTGGACTACGTAATTTTCGTGTTTTTGCAGAATTATTTGCATAACCCTCACCAATGCAGATGATGATGTATTTAGACCAAATTTAGACTCTAAAACAAAAAGTTACCCCATCTAAGCTAAACCCCGTATACTTCCTTGAATCTTCCTCGAAAGGAATTAACCAAAAAGAGTTTTTTAGATCATATTTGCTAAAAACGTTGTTATTTCCTATTTTTCCAAATAAACTATCTATGTTCTCAGGTTTTTCGAACCTCGAGAGTATTATTTTATTTATCCTTTTACCGTCTAAACATAAGCGAATCGATTCAACCTTCTTTTTGACCACTACTAAAGGATTAATAAAAGAAGTACTTGACCTTTCTATTATTTTTTTACTTATCATAATATTTATTTGAGCCCAAACTTCTTTTTTATAGTGTTGTGGGATTGGATATGTTTTACACGAAAATGATTTCTCGTCAGTAATCTCTAATTTGTGCTCATATCCAACTGCTATTCTTTCTTCTTCATTAAATAATTTATCATGTTTCAATAATAACTGATTTATTTGGTTTAAATATCGTTTTTCGCAAACAACTATTTTATTGACGTGTGTTATTGAATTTATTTTTACATTTGTTTGTTTTGATCTGCCTGCTACATTTTTTATTAAATTTGACGTTTCCTTAAATTTATTTATTTTTTCTAAATTTTGCCTAAAATTGATTTGGTTATTAATTTACAACTTGGGCCTAAAAGTGACTTGGTCTATATTTTTCTACTCAATTTGTTTTCCGTTTATTTCTATTTGCTTTAGATCCATGTCGATTTTAATTTTAAAAAGGGTGTAATAAATCTATTCCCAATAAACCTTCTAATCTCAAATTTTTTATAATTATTATCTTCTCTGTTCTTGTGATGGTCTCCTATCTTGATTTTTCCGATTAACATTTGATTGACTGTAGTTATTTTCCGGCTATTTGCCGTAATTAAATTTAGATGACGTTTTGGTATTAATTTCGATTTAAAAATATTTTTGTTTTCTAAAATTATGTTTTCATTTAATAAAGAAACTTCCGCCCCCGTATCTATTAATACTTTTAAATCTACCCCATTTATATTTATTTTTATCATCGGCAAGCATACCGTTTCCTCTGCATCGGAAGAGTTATGCAAATATTCGCCAATATTCCCTTGGGTGTACATAGGTGCTGCATACTGTTCGCAGCTTGCCGTCTACGGAAAATTCGACCCCGTTGTCGAATGTACCATAGCCTGTGTTGTATTCCTCTTTATTTCTGGCTCAACTGCCACTTCAATTGTATTTATATTTCGGTCTTCTGCTTCTCGATTCGGATTTCCTCTGTTAAAATTTCCTCTGTATCCACCTCTATCATGACCTCGGTTGCCGTTGTTATGATTAAAATTTCCACGGTTGTAATTCTGGTAAACTGGGCGTTCATAATTGCCGTTTCGCGGATCTTGATTTTCACCGAATTTTCTCCAAGGTTGCCGGTACATTTGATGGTTGTCTTCGGTTTTAAACTCTACATTTTCATCAAATCTTATAAGCAATCTCAAAAACTCTTCAATGGTTTCAATGTTTTCAATACCTATTCTTGACTTCAACTCCTTTTCAAAATGTCCCCCCATTGCCTTTACTAGTAACATCTCTTCATATGGTGGTTCCACTTGTTGGGCTTGATTTATTACCTTTATTGCATAGTTCTCCCTTGATTTCTCGTAGCCTTTATATTTACCCCCATTTACTTGTTCCTGAACTCTATTTTGTTCAAAATCCCCCCTAATATTTTTTTAGAAACATAACCTTGAAGCTTTCAAAATTTTTTACTTTTTCCTCTATCATGCTGTAGCAAATTTCGGTTTCCCCCTTCATGGTTGCCCGTATAATATTTTTTAACCTATTCTCATCTTTAATTTTACCTATACAATTTTGCAAATTTTTTATGAAAATTTTTGGATTTATTCGATTGTCCCCATAGAATTTTGTGTATCTATCCACGTTTTCTTCGTGCCCCGCATTAGTCCTTAGTATTTCCACTAGATCTCCCATTGCTTTATTGCTTTCATCTTTTTTATTTTCTGACAACTTCGTTTGAATTTTGTTTATCTTCTCGTGTGTCTTTTCCATTCTTGATTCTATATTTGCCCTTTCCTTTGTGGTTAAATCAATATGGACTTTTATTTTTTCTGTATTTGCATTTATCAAGACTATGCTAGATTTTATCTCTTCATCTATCTCTTCTACTTTTTTTTGAATTTCATTAAATCTTTCACTCATTTCCTCTTTGATCATTTGATCCATCCCGTCAAATCTTTCATTTATACTATCTATTCTATTGTTTAATTCTTTCTTGTTGTCATCAAATCTAGCATTAATATCTTTGGAGTTGTTATCAAATCTGGCATTCATTTCTTCTTTTATACCTTTCGTGTTTTCATCCATTTTAGCATTCATACTTTTTTCCATGATTGTTTTGTCGTCCCTTTCGTTTTTATCCGGCGCGATTATTTCCATTTGCTCTAATTCAATATCCCCCCTTTCTCCTACTACCTTATCCTCTGTTATTAAATCTAAATTTTTACTTCTTGTATTCATAGTTATTTAAATTATATTAAATTTTGTGATTGATATTTGTAATTTTAGACCTTTAAAATTATTTATTTTTTTTTATTGCTTTGCATGTAACTATTTTTATTCGAGCCCCACGTTGGGCGCCAATTATTTATGCTGCGACCTTATGCGCGCCTCTTATCTCGTCAATGGGATAACGCAGGTTCTCGAATGTGAAAGATTGTTACAAGTTAACAATAAAATAACGGTTTTATAATTTTTATTTGCAAAGTTAAAATATAAAAAAAAAAGGAAAAAAGAAAAAGGAATTTTAACAATAGCAAAAACTCACGCAAATAGCCGACCCCAGCTTTTCTATAGACAAAAACACTGTTATCTTCCTTCTTGAATTTATTCTTCACCGACCGCTCTGCTAAATATCTGACTAAACTGCCTTCAAAACTTTCGTCGACCGACCGCTTTACAAATCTTTTTCTGACTAACTGCCTTCAAAACTTTCGTCGACCGACCGCTTTACAAATCTTTTTCTGACTAACTGCCTTCAAACCTTCGTCGACCGACCGCTTTACAAATCTTTTTCTGACTAACTATGCCTTCAAACTTTCGTCGACAAACTGCTTTCAAATCTTTATGTGACTGACCTTTTTTTTTTTGATTAATTCTTCTATCGCCTTGGATATCCATTTTTAAACTGTCTTCATTTTTTTTACATCTAGATTTTTTTTATTTAAAATATTGCTGTTGTAAATATTGCCATAATACAAACATAAAATAAAAATCAAATTTGAAACAAAAAAAAAACTTACTAACTAGACAAACATAAAATATTAAACAAACACTGAAATCAAAATTAAGAATATATAAAAATAAAACACACACTAGTAATAAAATGTTAAAATAGAGCTTTGCTTTGTGGTTCCTCTAGTTGCAAATACCGTTATCTTATTGCTAAGGTCGCAACCCATTTTCATCACTTAGTGCGGACACAACAATATATATATATTGAGATGTAAAATGTAAAAATTATTTTTATTTTTTTTCCAATAAATTCCAATATTATATATTTTTCTTCAAAGTAATTCGTGAAACTTCAATTTTTGTTTTAATATCAAATATTTAAAAATGGGAATACAAAATGCATACGATACCGGTATCTCAGTCCGGCTTATCAGTATCGACCATTCGTTCCTTCAAATGCAATTTTAACTTTCCAATTTTAAGTATTCAAATCGCATTTATTATTCGAAATATTCTTTTTTTTTGCAAAATAATTTTCCCAATCAACTTACTACCGCTCAGTAGCCACTTATAAATAATATCCAAATTAATTCCAAATCACTCAACTTTTCTTCAAAAACCAACATACTCCAATATAATAATAATTTCAATAAAACACTTTATTAACTTCAAAACTTTTACTTATATTCCAAAAATTATAAACTTTTTAAAAATTACTCGGACATGAATTTTACACGTCCATCACGTTGACCATTTTTTAGCAAAAGGCCTAAATCACTTATATTTTAAAAATTACAAATCTTTTCAAAAATTATTCAGACTGATAAATTAACACGTTCATCATGTCGGCCATTTTTTGGCAAAAGGCCTTGAATTTCCGGTGATTCGTCCCCACCTTGCCAATTTTACAATCTTCCAACTTAAAATCAATTTAAACATAACTTAAATAAATAAATGAATTTTTACCAAAATGTATAGGGTGGGTCCGAATCACTGTTGAAACATGACAATATATAATAAAAAAATATAATAACTTCAATAAAACATTTTATCTTCAAAAACTTTTACTTGTATTCCAAAATTTATAAACTTATCAAAAATTACTCGGACATAAAAATTACACGTCCATCAACGTCGACCATTTTTAGCAAAAGGCCTCGATAAGAACCTCACTTCTACCAACTTTAATTTTCAAAGTCTTACCTCCCAAAATTAAAATTCAAATATTTCATAAACTTAACAGCAAAATTAATGGCAAATTAACAGGGTAGGTAAAACTTTGGTTCGGAACATGACAATATATTGCCATGCCCCGAGCTATACAAATCTTATAAAACTTTTCTTAAATCATAAATAAATCTTAAAACTAACTGGGCATCTAGTTTTTGTGGCAAGAGACTCTTCATTATTCTAAAAATTATCTTTCAAAATAAAATAACACTTCTAAATAAATTGTTTTCAAAATAAATAGTAAAAATTTTTGGTCCAAAAAAATTAATAGTTCTCCAATAATAATTATTCTTCCAAAATTAACTCGCATGTATTTTAATTCCAATATAAAATTAAAAGAAATAAAGTTTTGATTTTATCCTTATCCAATTCGACCGCTTATTCGCAATTCGATCATTCGTTCCTTCAAATGTAATTTCAACTTTCCAATTTTAAGTATCCAAATCGAACTTATTACTCGAAATATTATTTTTTCCAAAAATTAATCATCCAAATCAACTTACTACCGCTCAGTAGGCACTCATAAACAATATCCAAATTAATTCCAAATATCAAAAATATGCTTCAAAAAACAACGCAATAATGCATTCGCATCAAATCACTTTATTTAATCAAAAATAACTACTCACAACTTCAAAAATATATCAAAACTCAGCGGGCATACAAATCTCGCACCCGCTGTCCGCCATAGTTGGCTAAAGAAGCCCCGATAAAACTTCACTTCTACCAACTTTAATTTCCAAAGTTTTACCTCCTAAAATTCAAATTCAAATATTTCATAAACTTAATATCAAAATTAATGGTAAATTAACAGGGTAGGTAAACTTTGGTTCGGAACATGACAATATATTGTCGTGTTTCGAAATGCTATAAACCACAATTTTATTTATTTTGTAAATTATTTCAAAGTTTGAGTTTTGTTTTATTATTTATTTATAACATTGTACATATTGTATAAAATAGTTAAATTTGGTGTATAAAAGAAAGTGGGGAGCGTAAAAAAAGGGGGACTTGAAGGTTGATGTACGTTGTAAGACATTTAGGCTGCGGCCTTGACGTCGAATAGACTGGTGGATCAAAATCATTCCCACAATTATAATTTAAATTGTTGATTGCTTTTTTTTTAAAATTATTAAAGAACTTAAGTTGATTTGATGTTTTATTTTAAATTAATTGTGATAAAGTGAAGTGCTAATAAAATAGAAAGAATTTATGATAAATTTAGTCGATGTGCAAAAGTGCATCGCAACAAATTTGTTAGGCCAGTTGCAAAATACACGTGCGCTGCAAGACTACATTAAAAGTAAGAAAAGTTGAGCATTTTAAATTTTTATTAACAATTTGAAAACAATTTGAGGAGTCTCGTTGCTAAAAATAATGAATGAAACCCAGCTAAGAATAATTTTAGGAAATTAAGCAAATTTAATAGATTTGTATAGCTCGGGTCATCTCAATATATTGTCATGTTTCAAAAGTGATTCGGACCCACCCTATACATTTTGGTAAAAATTCATTTATTTATTTAAGTTATGTTTAAATTGATTTATGTTGTAAGATTGTAAAATAAGCAAGGTGGGGACGAATCACCGGAAATTCAAGGCCTTTTGTCAAAAAATGGTCAACGTGATGGACGTGTAAAATTCATGTCCGAGTAATTTTTAAAAAGTTTATAATTTTAGAATACAAGTAAAAGTTTTGAAGTTAATAAAGTGTTTTATTGAAGTTATTGATTGAATTGATTAAATTGAGTTTGAAGAAAGATATTTTGGATAATTTTGAAAAAAAGAATAAAACAGAAGCTATGGTCGAATGAGTGCAGATGGTAATAAAGATAAACAGAATTTGGAAATTATGATTAAAAGTTTGGTAAATAAAAATTTTACATTATTATTTTAAAAATTTATTGAAGGAACTACAAAATTTGTTTGATAAGTGGGCGATGCGATACGGCAATCATAGCATTTTGCATTCCCATTTTTATAAATTATTAAATTGAAGTTTCACGAATTATTTTAAAGAAAAATATTTTAATTAGAAGATATTATTGAAAAGAAATTAAAAAATTAATTAATGAATAAATTACATATCATTCGTTTGGCGCAGCAACGTGAGGCTTGAAAAAAAGCAACCTACTTTTTGACCCTGAGATTATTTAAAATTAAAATTAAATTAAAAACTCGTAAAGAAAATAAAAACAAAACCAAAAAATGGAACAAAAAGCTGAAATGTTGTTAAAGGAAAAGAATGATTCTCTTGTTTATGCAAGCACTCGCAGGGGAACAGAAGTTATGCCAACTGAAATAAGCATTTTAACAGATTTACTTATAAAAAATTTTGGCGCTCTAAGCGATAAACTTGAAGAATTAAAAGATCAAATTAAAGCAAGAGATTTTAGGTTTACAGAAGAGATAAATGATACGAAAACAGCAATTAATACATTACAACAACAAACTGTTACGAAAGAAACGCTTAGGGAAAAAATAAATAACAGAGTAACTCAAGATGAATTACGGGAGAGTATTGAGGCAAGTAAAAGGGATGTGATGAATAAAATGCTGGACATGACGCTCAATCCATCGTTTGTAAAAGACGATGTAATTAAAAAATTGGAAATTGAAAAACAAGAAACCAGAAGATTAGAAACAGCAAAATTAGAAGCGAGAAAATTGGAAGTTAAAAGGCAGGAAGCTGCAAGACTGGAAGCTGTAAAATTGGAAACTAAAAAACTGGAAATTATGAAACAAGCAGTAATAAAACAGGAAGCTAAGAAAGAAAGAAAGAAAAATTGGAAGTTTTGCATGAGTCGGGGGTGGAAAAAGAGAAGAGACAACATCCCAGTGAAGTGGACGCCCCAAACCAAAATTAATTTATGGAAGGTCCGAAAAGAGAAATGAATGAAGCAGAATGAGATGAATTCTGATAAATGGAGGATATTTTTGAAGTAGATTTGCCTTTTTTTTTATTATTTTAATTTGATAATTTTTGAATTTAACTTTATTTTATTTATAAATATTGTAGTGGTATGGTATAAAAATTTTTGATTTATTTTAGTTGAAACACGCCTGAGTTTTTGCTAATCTTGTTTTTAGCTGCGCTTGAAACTGCAATTAGCAACGGGGGTAAGATGTCATGTTTCAAAAGTGATTCGGACCCACCCTATACATTTTGGTAAAAATTCATTTATTTATTTAAGTTATGTTTAAATTGATTTATGTTGTAAGATTGTAAAATAAGCAAGGTGGGGACGAATCACCGGAAATTCAAGGCCTTTTGTCAAAAAATGGTCAACGTGATGGACGTGTAAAATTCATGTCCGAGTAATTTTTAAAAAGTTTATAATTTTAGAATACAAGTAAAAGTTTTGAAGTTAATAAAGTGTTTTATTGAAGTTATTGATTGAATTGATTAAATTGAGTTTGAAGAAAGATATTTTGGATAATTTTGAAAAAAAGAATAAAACAGAAGCTATGGTCGAATGAGTGCAGATGGTAATAAAGATAAACAGAATTTGGAAATTATGATTAAAAGTTTGGTAAATAAAAATTTTACATTATTATTTTAAAAATTTATTGAAGGAACTACAAAATTTGTTTGATAAGTGGGCGATGCGATACGGCAATCATAGCATTTTGCATTCCCATTTTTATAAATTATTAAATTGAAGTTTCACGAATTATTTTAAAGAAAAATATTTTAATTAGAAGATATTATTGAAAAGAAATTAAAAAATTAATTAATGAATAAATTACATATCAATATATATAATTATGTCCACCAACTTCTATCGAACCAACATCTTCTACCTAAAAGAAGTGTACTACACCCGCCTTACCTAATTATAATAAATTGCATTTATTCAAATCACATAAATAGAAAGTTATATTAATGACCTAATAAATAGAAGCATTCATCATGATTATTTAAGATATACCCTTTGATACTGTTGTTTAGGCCAAATCTCACCCCTAATAGTACTGGGATAAGACGAATTCAAGTAGACTGTAAATTATAGGTTCCCGATTGTATTTATGATGTTTTAATAGGTATAGTGACTTACCAGGCTTATCTTCCTAATCCTCTTTCCTCTTCGGATGAGGATCAGCATAAGAGGAAGGGAAATGAAGGAATAGGATCACTACTGGTAATCACTAATACGATGGCGCTAGGTTTCGTCAATTATTCAGCTGGTGGTATGGTAGACCAGAAAAGGAAAAAAACGACTTGAAGAAACCGGAAAAGATACACACACACACTTCTTACACACGTTGGTTGGTTCGTCGTCTCTTTTCGTTCGCGCTTGCCCACAACCTCTTGGACATGGTCCCAATTCAAAATTGGCGCGAACATCCTGCCGGCCCGTACTTGAATTTTTAATTCAAGAAGAAACAATATCAAGAAAAACAAAGGGTAATATCATCAAAATAACAAAAGGGGAATTCAAAATCAAATTAAAAGAAATTCAGTATAAGCAAAATAAACACATATTCATAAAAGATAGAAAACGAAAACTAAAATACTGACTTGAATCATTGATTAGGAAGAGGACAAAGTCTAACCAATGGGCGGTTATAGGTTCCAGATTTGGTTCGAATAGTAGCTACTCGGGCAATTCCATCCTGACCCGGATGCAATTTTTCGATAATAGCTAAAGGCCACTGTAATAGAGGAATATTGCTTTGGATTAAAATGACTATCATACCCTCTTTTACTGGATTAGTGTTGGTATTCCATTTCATTCGGACTTGTAGCGTGCGCAAATATTCAGTATGCCAGCGTTGCCAAAAATGTTGGACCATTGAATCCAACAACTTATAACGATTCAATCGATTAGGAAGGGTATCTGATAAATCTTCGGTAGGTAACGAAGATAAAGGTGTACCATACAAGAAATGGGCCGGAGTTAAAGCCTGCGGATCTTGAGGATCATTCCCTAGTCTACATAATGGTCTGGAGCTGAGTAAAGCTTCAATTTGAGTTAAGACGGTGTTAAATTCTTCATAGGTTAAAATTTGAGCGCCGATTGTTCGGGTAAGCTAAGCCTTGACGCTTTTTACATTTGCTTCCCAAATTCCTCCAAAATGAGGAGCAGCTGGTGGATTAAATTTCCATTCAATTCTTCTTAAACTCAAATCACGCAACAGTTCATCTTTGTAGGTACGGGAACAAATTAAGTGATAAACTTCATCCATATATCTTTTGGCGCCTACAAAATTTGTACCACAGTCGGAAAACAAATTTGCGCAACATCCACGACGGGCTAAGAAGCGCTTAAAGGCTGCTATAAAGCACTCCGTAGATAAATCGGAAGCCAACTCGAGATAAACTGCCTTTGTTGCTAAACATACGAAAAGGCAAACGTAAGCGTTTTGGGTTCTAACACCTCGACGACGACTTAAGGTAATTTGAAAAGCTCCAGTGAAATCAACTCCTGTTGACAAAAAGGCCTTAGCTTGGTTAACTCTTTCAAATGGCAAATTTGCCATCAAAGGGTAGGTAGGCTTTGGAGACAATCTGAAGCAATGATTGCATCTCCAAACAGATTGACGAATAATACTTCTCGCAGACAAAATCCAATAATTTTGCATTAACAAAGATTGTAGTAAATAAGAGCCTGCATGATGATGTAGTTTGTGGTAATAGGTAATTAACAAGATTACGAAAGTGTCGGATTTGGGTAATAAAATGGGATGTTTGTGATCGTAACTAAGACTTTCATTAGATAACCGCCTTCCTACTTGGATGAGTCCATCCTTAATAAAAGGACATATACGACGTAGATTGGATGAAACCATTTTATTATTCTTCAAATTATGATACTCGCTTCGAAAGTAACGTTGTTGAACTGCTCGTATCAGAAACATTTCCGCAGTTTTTAAATGCGAAGCGGTAATCGGTGTGTGTTTTGGAAGAATCTTTACAAATCTTAGGACAAAAACAGTGGCATTTAGGAGCTTCGTCCAAGACGAGAAATAGTTGATCAGTGAGTATAATGGAGAAATTATAGGCGGAATGGTAAGAAATACTAATTCCTTTTCATCATCTTCGGGACGGACTATAATTTCATTAAAAGGTTTAATTGGCCATTCGGAGCGAGATGAGGTTAACCAAAGAGGACCAACAAACCATGTAGGATGGTGAAGTAAGCTTGAAGGCGTGAGTCCTCGTGACGCGCAATCCGACACGTTATATTTTCCCGGAACGTAATACCAATGTAAGGAAGGAATACAAGCTTGGATTTTTCCCACTCTATTTCCAACAAATGGTTTCATTTTTTTTAGTAGAAGAATTAATCCAACATACGGTTATACTGGAGTCCGTAAAAGCATAAATATTATTTATTTTAACTCGGTTGGAATAGATATCACGAACATGTGCTAGAAATTTTCGGCGCAAAGTTCTAAACGTGGAAGGGTTATTTTACACATAGGGGCAACTTTAGATTGAGCACATAGGAATCTTACATTACTTTTATTGGATAAGTTTGTAGTTTGCAGATAAACTACTGCACCAAATCCGGACATACTTGCATCGGCAAAACCAATTAATGTTAAAGGAGTCTTTTTATATACCAAAACACGACGAGGAATTTCCAACTTGTTTAGAAGAACGAACTCATCTTGGCATTTTATCCAAATTTTTGCAATTTCTGGCGGTGCTGAGACATCCCAGTCGATACCCAACTTCCACATGTTTTTAATTAATAATTTAATCAATAATGTGATAGGAACCAAAAAGCTCAAGGGATCGAAAGTACGTGCTACTAGAGATAACATATTTCTTTTGGTGCAGGGTGACATATTCGAAGTTACCTTAAAGTAAAACTGGTCTGTTACAGGATTCCAACTTAAACCAAGAATCTTCACATTGTCTTGATTAAAATCAAAAGGTTGAATTAATTTCACATCATCTGGAATAATTTCTAAAAGTTTGGAAGAATTGGAAGTCCACTTTACTAATTGAAATCCACCGGAATTGAACATACTGATTAGATCGGGATATAAATCGAGTGCTTCTTCAACTGTGGGTACACTAGAAATTAAATCATCCATATACATATCTCTATGAACCTAAGTTACCGCTCGAGGAAAAGATTGGATTTCAGCATTCGCTAATTGTTTTACGGTTCGTAAACTTAGAAAGGGAGATGATTTTACACCAAAAGTTACTGTGTTTAATTCATAAACCTGAATGGGATCTTCTGGATGAAATCTCCATAATATTCGTTGATACGGTCTATGTGACTCAATAACGTTAATCTGACGATACATCTGTTTGACATCGGATGAAAAGGTAATTGGAAATAGTCGAAAATTTAACAAAATCGGTATGGAGTGATTCTGCAATTTAGCGCCTGTATATAGAATATCATTTAGTGAAACGCCAGTATCAGATTTCATACTTGCATCAAAAAATATGTTAATAATGACTGTTTATAAATATACAGTGATGAGCAGGGCTCGGAAGTTATAGCACTAAAAAAGTAAACTTTTAGCGCTTTAATATGCACTTAAAAACACAAAAATTAGCGCTATAAATAGCACTAAAAAATTGAAAATATGCAAAATAAAATAATTGTCTACCATTTTTTTTATTTTTTATTTTATAAATGAACTAAATACTGCGAATCTGCTAATTACATTGAGATGCGTCTGACATAATTTTAAAAATAATCAAATTCCTATTATTTCAAACCTGATCTTGATATTAAAGTGATATTAAAATACGTGTTTGCTTTCATTCGCTTATTCGTATGCGACTATTTAGTACAAAATTTATTTTTTTCCCATAACATTTTTTTTTAATATCTTGGTTTTTTAATATTAATTTTTCAATTTGTTTGGTATATAATATTTTCTTGCTTCTTATTATTTTTATGCTTTTCTTTTGTTATATAATGATCGGAAATAATCGTGAAATAAGAGCCTTTATATCGTATTACAAAATTTTTTATTTTAAATTTTTATCATATTTTTTTATAGCGTAATTTATTATTTAAAAAATTGTTAGTCAACATTTAAAGATTTGTTATCAATTTTTATTTTTATATTTTTTTTCTTATTCAAATATTAAAGTACAAACCTGTTAAATGTTAATTTATGTATTTTTTATTGTTTTTTAAATCTTATTTTTCTATCTAAGTACGTATTCTTTACCAAACAGTTAAAATTTATTATTTTAACATTTTGTTTCGTTTGTTTATTTCGATAGAATTTTGTTTATTTCATTTATTTATTTTATTTATTTATAGCATTTACATTCTGTTGAATATTGCTATCCCGCTTGGGATTTCCAAATCCGTTTGAAGGGGAGGATTAGCCCCCATTAAACATTGCTCACTTTTCTCTTTTTTTCTATCTATTCTATCTTCCTTATAATTTTGCATGTCTCGCTGCCTCTGTGACAATTTCCCTCCAACTTAGTCTGTCCCGTACCTTCGTCCGCCACTCTTCAACCTCCATCGCTCTCAGGTCATCTGTCACCTGGTTCCACCATCTTATTTTTGGTCTTCCTCTTGCTCTGTCTTCATTTGGTTTCCACATTGTTATTTTTCTCACTATATTGTCCTCACTTCTTCTCATAATGTGTCCCAGCCACCTTATTCTTTGCGACTTGATGTATTTTACCAGATCTTCTCCTTGCATCTCCTCTTCTATCTCGTGGTTCATCATTGCTCTACATACGCCGTTGTCTTTTTTTGATCCCAATATCTTACGTAGGATTCTTCTCTCAAATACTCTTAGCCGTTCATTTTCCCTCTGTGAAAAGCACATTGTCTCTGCTGCATATGTGACCACCGGTCTAACCAGCGTTTTATAGATCTTGATCTTTGTCTCTTTTTTCAGTTTTTTATCTGATAGCACTGCCTTGTTAGCGTAGTACGCTCTGTTACCAGATTGTACTCGTCTTCTTAATTCTTCTTGTCTGTTGCCATACTTGTTTACAAGTATCCCCAAATAGTTGAAGCTTTTTACTTCTTCAAAGCAGTGATTACTTATTTTAATCTCTGTTTGGCCAGGCAAGACATCCTTGTCGCATTTCATGTATATGGTTTTTTCTTGATTTACCAGCAGTCCCATTTCTCTTGCTTTCTCTTCCATTTTCGCAAACATCTCTTCCATTCTTTTACGGGACCTCGCTATTATTACCATGTCGTCTGCATAGGCTAAGATCTGTCTCTCTCTTGTGGCTATCGTTCCATTTATGTCCATTTCTCTCACGATCTTTTCCACTACCATATTGAAAAGTGTCGCTGACAAAGCATCCCCTTGTCTTACACCGCTGTTGATCATGAAATGTTCTGTTGTGCCTTCTTCGGTTCTAACGCATGCCATGGTGTTATCTAGGGTCATTTTTATCAGTCGTATCAATTTATTTGGTATTTTCATCTCTTTCATCGCTTCATACAGTTTTTCTCTGTTGACCTTATCAAACGCCTGCTGAAAGTCCACGAACAGCATATGGATTTCTATGTTGTGCTCATTTGACTTTTCCATAATTCTTTTTAGTGTGTGTATTGCATCTACCGTGGACTTTCCTTCACTGAATCCGAATTGATATGGTCCCACCACTTGTTTGGTATATTCTTTCACTCTTCTATAAATCAATGTGGACAGCACCTTGTAGGATGAGTTTAGTAATGTTATGCCTCTGTAGTTCTTACATTCCTCTGCTGCGCCTTTCTTTTTCAGAGGTACAATTACGCCTTCGTTCCATTTTTTGGGCATTCTTTCCTCTCTCCATACCTGCTGTATCAGTTTGCACAACCTCTCGCATAATTCTTCACCTCCATACTTTAAGAGTTCCACGTATATTTCGTCTCCTCCAGGTGCCTTGTTATTCTTCATCTTCTGGATTACTGCTATTATTTCATCAGATGTTGGAGCTATTATTTCTTGACTGTTGTCATTTATATTTTCTATGTTTTCTTGTTGGTACTCTTGTCTCGCATTTAGTAATTTGTGAAAGTGTTTCTTCCATATTTGTTTAATCTTTGACTGATCTTTCTGTATTTTTTTCATCAATCAGATCATATTCTGTTTTTCCTTCCTCATCTATTAGTCCTCTTCGTTTTACTATATGTCTCGGTTTTTGGTTTCTTAACAGTTGATAAAAAATTCTTGCGTTGTTGAATTTGTTGCTCATTTCTATTTCTTCCATTTTCTCCATGATCCATGTGTTTTTCTTCTGTTTATATATAATGTTGGCTTCTTTTATACCATCTCTGTATTTTATCAAGTCTTCCTGTCTTCCTGTTCTTAACCATTTTGCTCTTCTTTCTGTTTTGACTTTATTGTATACGACGCATTCTTCATCAAACCATCCTTTGTCTTTCTTCTCTTTTCTGTATCCTATTGTTTCTTTTGCGCTTTCGTGTATACAGAGTGTAATATTGTTCATTTCTTGATCTAGGCTGCTAACTTTTTCGCTTTTGATAAGTTTTTCTTTTACTCTATCTTCGTACCGTTTCCTGACTTCTCTGTTCTCAAGTTTTTCAATTGCTACTTTTTGTGTTCTGGTTTTTGTTCTGTCATAGCTTGTGCCTTTTTGCTTTATTTTCGTTATTACCAGGTAATGGTCAGAGTCTGCGTTTGCACCTCTGTACGTTCTTGTGTCCATTATCATGTTTTCCATCTTTTTTGATACCAGCACATGGTCTATCTGGTTTCCATCTTCGTTGCTTCCGCCCGGCCATACCCATGTTACTTTGTGAAGTCTCTTATGTTCAAACTTGGTACTGATTATCACTGTGTTAGTTGTTTCAGCTAGATTGCATAGTCTGTCACCATTTGCACTTGTTTCATCATGTAAAGTGTATTTCCCTGCAATCAGACTTATGTGGTCTTCCTTACCAATTTTTGCATTGAAATCTCGCAGGATTATCAACATGTCTTGCTTAGGCACGCTTTCACAAAACGTTTCTATCTCTTCGTAAAAGTCATCTTTTTCTTTTTCGCTACTATCTTCCGTATGGGCATATATATTTACAATTGATAAGTTCGTTTTTGCTTTTATTCTTAGGTATGCTAGTCTTCCGTTCACAGCCTTGAAATTCATTACTCTATTTACCATTTTTCCCATCACCATAAAACCGGTGCCATGTCTTCCTTGATTTAGTTCACCTGAGTAAAACACAGTGCAGTTTTTCCGTTTTATTTCACCCTCACCTTTCCATCTCAGTTCTTGTAATGCCGCTATGTCTACTCTGTATCTCTTCAGTTCTTGTTCAATTTCTGTTACTTTCCCAGGTCTCAGCAGCGTTCTGATGTTCCATGTGCCTACTCTTATTGTGTTTTGCTTTCTTTTTCTTGTTAACATTCTGGTGTCCATTTCGGTTGTTCTTTTTAATCGCGTTACTGTCTTCTTCGTCTCTGTAGCTATGCATGGAGTTTCAGGCTGAGACGTTCCATCCACTCCAATCCGTTTTCTTAGTTTTTTGCTGGGTCTCTTGTATCCATTGTTGGTTTCCGATTACCACCTATGTCGTCTCTTAGTTTCAAGCATCTTTCCTTCTTATCCCATGCATATATTTTATCCTGTTTGTACATCCTCTGGTAGCCAACCTTTACTTTTTCTCCGTTTTTAATTGCTTCCTTAGCCACACTCCATACTTTGTTTTGTATTTCTCTCTCTTGAGCTGTCATGTCGCTTTCTATGTATGTTTTGGTACCTTTTAGTTTGCTCTTATTATCGATTACCATCATTTTCTGCGTGTAGGTTCTCAGTTTTACCACGACTACTCGGTTTTCCTCCATTCTTCCCACTTTGAAAGCGTCTATCACGTTTACTTGTGTTTGTATTTCTCTATTTAGGAATTGTTCGACCTTGCTACATGTAATTGGTCCACTATTCGGGAAATTCTTAATGACTATGTTACACATCTTTCTCTCTTTTTCATTTCTTTCTATTTGGGTTTCAAGTTTCTCTATTCTGTTTTCTTGCTCTTCTTTCGCTTTCGCAAGTTCTTCGATTTCTTTTTTCAATTCTTGTCTTTCCTCATTCCATTTTATTTCGAGTACATCCAGTTTATCCTTTATAATCTTGACTTCCTTGCTGTTGTTCTTTATTTCTTGGTTGGTTTCCTGGAAGCCTCTGTCTTCATTTATAATTAACTAACAATATAATAATATATAATAATATATAATATAATAACAATAATTTCATTTATTATATAAAAATATGCCTGTATATAGCACTTAAAACTCTAAAATAGCAAAATATCACTAAAAACCGTAAATATGCAAAAATTAGCATTATAAAGTTTTGTATATAACATCAGGGAAGTGTGAAACAAATTTTTATCTTACTTTCAATATTCTAGGACTTACCAGAAAATATATGCATTTGCTAGAACTTCCGAGCCCTGGTGATGAGGAATGTAATACCCAGGAGAATGCAATCTACTTTCTGGTACTAACGACAAGTGCTTCTGGCTTAAATAATCCTGGATGACGGAATTATAAAGTTTTTGAAGATTTGGGGTTTTTAGAAAACGTTTCTCCAACGAAAGTAATCTTTTCTCAGCAAAGAAGTAGGAATTCCCTAACTTTCCTGGATCATCCTTAAACGGTAGGGATACTGTATAACGCCCGTTATCATCACGTTTCACATTGTCAACAAATATTTCTTCAACGACAGTATCTTCTTTAGTTGAGGTAGGCGGATTAAAATCTTCCAGTTCAAACATTTTTTCAAGTAAATTATCTAAGGTGAAGAATGCTGATCGGTTAAGAGGGTTTGTGTTGATCTTTATTTGGGAAGTATTGCCCAGAATTAGATATCCTAAGGTGGTTTGAATAGCTGTAGAGGTATTGAAGGATCCGGGTACCTTGTGAGTACCTAAAATCTCAGCAAACATAGTTGCTCCAAGAAGACCATCAATTGGACCGGGAATATTAAATGTTGGATCAGTTAAAGGTAAAAATTTTAGGTGGTTGTAGAATTGAACATCTATGGGAAAACTTGGCAATTCATCACTAATTTTATCAATAAGTAACGCTTCAATTGGGTATTTCAAATTGGAATTCAAATTAGAAAAAATGGTTAAACTTGTTCTTCCACTAATAGGTTTGGTAGCTGATCCAATTGCAATGGCACATGTTGATAACTTGGTATACGATAATCCGGAAACTGTCACGTATGTGATCACACGATTTTAACTTTTTCCTATTGATTATTGGTAAAAGGACACTTTTCTAAGCATAATAGAACAAAAATTTTCTTGGATTATAAATTAGTTCTCGAAAAAATCGAATTTGAAAAATTTAAATTTACATGTATTTTAGATATACCTTTTAACACGGCTGCATGATTAGACAATTTTGTGTAAGGCAAAATAATTAAAAAAAATCCCTGAAGAATGACAGAACTCGCCAAGGGTGGAACTCGAAGCCGTAGAACTCGTACGGGTGTCGACATCGAATGAACAGAACTTTAAGACTATATCAAAGCACACGTACCGTCAACAAAATGAGACCGTCACCGACGAGACCGTACCTCAACGTGAGACCGACCGTTACACATCGGGTATATCATATTACATTTGCCTGCTTTTCGTAATTTTAAAATGCCGTTATTTCGACAACTATTGCATAATCCAAGAAAATTTTTGTGTTAATATGCTCAGAAAATTGTCCTCTTTCCAATGGTCAATAGGAAAAAGTTCAATTTTTGTGATCACATACGTGACAGTAACCGATAATCCTAATCGGTTACAACTATTGATAGTCAAGAAATTGGACATGGAACCGCTATCAATAATAAATCTAAGGGTATGATCTCTATTCTATTTATCATTGACCTTTACTAAAGCTGTGCTCAACAAAACGTAATTGGGATTAGGATTCTTAACTACAGAAACATTGGTGCATAAACTGTGGACCGCTTCGGTATTTGAGTTATTAGCGGTATTAGAAATTTCGTTAAATGAACTTGGATTTGCGTTACTAATAGAATTGGTTTTATGCAATAAGGTGTGATGTTTCCTTTTGCAAATGGTGCAACTAAATCTTGATGGACACGATGATGCGGAATGTTTAGATGAAAAACAATTGAAGCAAAGATTATTGTCTTTTACTACAGCAAACTTGTGATCATGGGTGCTATTCCTAAAGTGAATACAATCCTTTAGCAAATGAGGTTGTTTTTTGCATGAAATACAATTTTGAAAAGTGGTTCTCGAACGAGTGTCCGTACTATTGGTAAAGAAAGTTTTAGGATTTTTAAAATGGGGATCGCTAACTGGAAGCCTTTCATGTTTTACGATAATTTTACTTTTCTGGCGAACGAAACTAATTAGTTGGTCATATGTTGGCATATCTGTGGTCTGGGCATTAATCAATTCGAAAGCATTAATGGTTTCTTGGGATAATTTGGACATAGCCAGATAAGTAATGATGTAATCACTGAGGTCATCAATTTTCAGTCTCTTCAAACTGCTAACACTGGTATCAAAGTTTTCCAAAAAGAATTGTAATTTTGTAGGATGATACGCTGTTATTGGGCGAAACTTGGTTATTCTGTCTAAATACAAGTTAGATAAGAATTTCTTATCATGATAGGTATCGTTCAGAAGTTTCCATATGACATCATAATTATCTGGGACGGGCTCTATTCCGCTACATGTCTTTAATGCTTTACCGTTCAGACTTCCTAACAAATATTGAATTTTTCACCTTTGGAAAATTCAGGTTTATCATGGATCATGTTTTTAAAATTAGCATAAAAGATTGGCCAAAGCGACATATCACTACCATCGAACTTGATCAATTCTATTCGCGGCAGTTTTACCTTTGGTTTGTTGTCATTACTAGTTAATGGTGTTGTAGGCAAAGGCTTTTCAGTAGATTTTAACAATTCGGACGCTAGGTATTGAATGTTATCATGTAAATCATCAAAACCATTGAACAATGCATAACCGGGTTTCTGTTCTGGGTCTAGGTCAAACTTTAAATTTATTATTTCTTGTGTGGTTTCTGTATAGTCTAAAACTACTTTGTCGATGGTATGGTATCTAATTTTAAAGTTTTCTTCATATTTATGGTTAGAAGAATCACGTTTGAACTGAATTGCTGCATCATAACATAATTGTACTTTTCTAAATAGGTTCTCTCGTTTTGCAGACAACAATTCCAGTCTTCGTTCCATATTTTGTCGTTTTTGGAAATCTCAATTTGAATTTAAATAAATTCGGTTTTAACTGACAAATGTTTAAACGACGTGATAAACTATAAATGCAGCTGGTGAAAGTAAATATCGACACAATTATGATACCCAATATAGCAATCGGAAATTTCAATAAAAGAAAATAAATTTATAACCAAATCGAAAATAGGAAAATTCTAATCTCTCAAAATTAGACTCAAACAAAAAAATGGTGAGATCAAAACTAGCAAATCGCTGAATAATTCGACAAATAACCAAAGTCAACACAATGGGATGAACAATGGGAATCACTGAATTGGGATGGGAAGAAAACTAAGAACTACTCAATTCGGCTCGATGGAACAAATTGTTTAGGCCAAATCTCACCCCTAATAGTACTGGGATAAGACGAATTCAAGTGGACTGTAAATTATAGGTTCCCGATTGTATTTATGATGTTTTAATAGGTATAGTGACTTACCAGGCTTATCTTCCTAATCCTCTTTCCTCTTCGGATGGGGATCAGCATAAGAAGAAGGGAAATGAAGGAATAGGATCACTACTGGTAATCACTAATACGATGGGGCTAGGTTTCGTCAATTATTCAGCTGGTGGTATGGTAGACCAGAAAAGGAAAAAAAACGACTAGAAGAAACCGGAAAAGGTACACACACATACTTCTTACACACGTTGGTTGGTTCGTCGTCTCTTTTCGTTCGCGCTTGCCCACAACCTCTTGGACATGGTCCCAATTCAAAATTGGCGCGAACAACTGTAATTTATTACCACTTCTTTTTGATAAGCTTTACAACCACTTTTGTATTTTAATATTTAAACACATCTGTATAATTTTAGTATTATAATGCATTTGTATAATATCACATCCAAAATGCACATTATAAACAGTACCTATGTAATTATTATAAAAGCAGATGTTAAATAAAGCTTCAAGTTTTAGGCGGAAGCTTGTAACATTCATGACTGTATTTTTGTAACTTTAAGATAAATAAATCTTTTTAAAAATATAATTATTCGTGTGTGAAACATAACTATATACATATTGTGATCAGAGACGGATTACCGTTTAGGCTATAGTCGATTCGGGTTAAGATTAGTCTTAGATGTCGCTTTTTACCCAAGCCGGGTTTACATAGAAAAATTTACAAGTTTAATTGCAGTTCGTAATTTCAGTATGCTTGGTTGCATACCTACAAGAATTTATTTTCAGTATCAGTATGCTAGATACCTACAAAAGGGTTTAATACGTTAAATATTAACTTGATATAATAATTTCAATGAAAGAAAAATTATTTAGGAATAATTTAATTACATCTTCATTATTACATACAACTTACCATCATAAAAGTAAGCAAGATTGCTTATAACCTTTTTACATATTACATAAGACCAACTTTAGAAAATTAGAAAAGTTCATCAGAAGAAAAACCTGTGTTTACTTGAAATTTTAATTGCATTTCTTCTATACGACGTTATCATCCATAGTCTGATTCTTTGACTGTACTATTTCCCTTAAAAACAATAAATTAAAGTTCATATAATCAACATTATTAAAAAACTTTCCTGTTGATGTTCAATAATAAACATTTTCAAATAAATTCAGGATTTAATCTGGCATGCATTCTTCATCAGAAGAAAAACCTGTGTTTACTTGAAATTCCAATTGCATTGCTTCTACTCGATCATCTCCTGGATATCTAAAGTTTTCTTCATTTACAACATGTTTAACACACTGTGCCCACCTCTCTGGTGTAACTGCTTTCAAACCATCCTGAAACAAGACTTTCATATCACCAAATTTAAAAGTTTTATTATTTGCAGCAACATAGCCTTTTACTTGTGCCCAAATTAATTTGATAGGATTAAATTGGCAGTGGTATCGAGGCAATCTTAAAACTTCTCTTCCGGAGGACTTGACCATTTCATCTGTCACATACGAACAGTCTGGCTTCCCTACCAAATTGTTCGTTATTTTAGCTAAAATTTAGGTCAGTTGTAATAATGATCATATTATACAATATTGTAAGTATCAAAGTAAAACTTACCTTTCAGTTTCCCACCGATTAAGTTGAATGATCCCCATTCCAATAACCAGGTATATTTGAATACTGTGTTTGTTATGTTTATATCAATAATTAATAATAAATTGTTGAAAGATTTATAATTTTATTGATGTAAACACAGTCTAAAACGTGCAAACGATAATGAAGATGATGATGATCGAATTTGTATTACCAAATTTATTATTAAGATATATAAGAATAAGATTTACCGAAAAGTTCTACATTTAATTCTGTCCGTTCTGCTGGAATTCTTTGTGCATCAAGCCATTCCATCATTTGCGACTTGCTCCAACTTTTAAGTGGTCTCTTATCTTTTCTTCTCGAATGATATGAAGCATTGTCCATTACTATAACAGAATTAGCTTCTAAAAGGAGCAAAATTCTCACCATCCATTCTTCAAATACAGTTGAATTCATCTCTTCATGATAGTCGTTAGTTTTTTTCGATTCAAAACATAATAATCAATTTTCCACAAATCCTGCCTCGTTTCCTATATGAAGAATAATCAATCGGTTACCTTTACCTGAGGGGTTTTGTAATCCTGTCTAAAATATATTTATAATTTAGTAATTGATAATTAACGGTAAATGAAATGAAATTTCAAAAACCTTATTGTCGACCGTAAAAACTAAGAATAAGAAATAAATAGTTGAGATAGAGGTCGTTATAATCTACAAAGTAGATGAATTTCAAAATACAAATTTGTAGCAGGACATCGGTAGTCAGGATCGTATTAGGAATCAATAACGAATGAAAAAAATAGAAAGAAAAAAATTATTAAATTCAAAAAGTCTTTTTGTCTTGAAAGACAAAAAGTCTTTCAAAAGTCAAGATTTTTCGGAAATTTTACAATATCACTAAATACGCAACCAATCTCTTACCGCTTGGTGTGAAGTGGACACAACAATATGTATAAAATAATAAAAAATAACTATTTATATTTTCTATTAAGGGGTTGGGGCGCACCATGCATGTGTGCCTAAGGGCGCTGAGGTATCTTAATCCGCCTCTGATTGCGATGTTTCAAACACGGGGATGCGACAAGCGATCTCTAGGTGAAGGTAAAGAAGTTATAAAAATTTGCAGTTACCTGTAGGCATGAGAAATTTAAAAAATAAGGAATGAAAATTTAAATGAGTAATAAAATTTATAAGGTTGCAAGGTAATCTAAATGGAAAACATTGTCACTTAAACACGAACTGTACACAAAGATTTTATATTCTGTTTAAATTTGAATTTTGCGCCACCGGAAGTGTACAAACGGGCGTTTTAGTTATTAAAATTTCCAAAGTGAACAAATGTGGGAGCGTGCGTCCGACCGTTGAGAGATACGGTCCAAGTTTGATTTTTGTGCGTAGTTTTGGAAGATCGGCGTACGATCGATTAAGTAAAATCGATTACCAATCGAAGTTGAATGGTGGTAAGAAGATCGAAAACGTTGATTGTAGTAGTGTTTTCGTCAATAAATTTTGTCAACGGCTGAAAACGGGAAAAGTTAGAAAGGGCGGCCATTT
The DNA here is from genome assembly GCA_911387805.1 of Cantharis rustica. Classification (NCBI taxonomy): domain Eukaryota; kingdom Metazoa; phylum Arthropoda; class Insecta; order Coleoptera; family Cantharidae; genus Cantharis; species Cantharis rustica. The sequence goes on from OU426877.1 coordinate 74,735,206, forward strand.
TGAGATAACGACATTGAGAACAAAGAAGCTTTAAATATTTTATGAACAAATTACTTACGTTCGAATATTAATTAACTACACATCGTGTTGGATGCAACACGTTTATTAAAGATTCACAGAAGGAAAATTAGTGCAACACGATAAAATTTGGAAGACTTTACAAATTCGGAAGCCAGCACATGTGTTACATTCGGAGGCAAACAGTCAAGTGATAAGACACAGAATGGTAAGAAAAGAAACTAATGTTCACACACACATTTTACTTAAACTAAATCAGTGGCGTCTCGTTTAATAAGGAAAACGCAACTTTAAATTTTTCATTTTTATTTTAAACAGAAATTAATTTTTATTTTACAATTTGTAACATCTTGAATACAACACATTTTACACTTGATTAAAGATAATGAGAAAGAGCTTGCAACCATTTGCTTTTTCATTTATAGCACATCTCGTCATCATTAATTCACACTTTATACACCAAATTTTCCATGCGGGGTTGTATAATTGCAAATGTTTTAATAGATATTTTGCAACTGATCGTGAACGATAATTATTTTTATGTTGATAAATAAATTATCTTTTCTATATTTTATGAATTTCATTGCCAAGAAAGAGGTTATTTGTTTCAAAGTATTAGAATCCACCCGCGAGATAAAATCGTTTTTACTCCCGCCTTCAAGAGCAAGCTTGGAGCACTTATAGTGCATGTGAAAAATCCACCCGATTTGAAAGGATCATTGCATCTTTTTTATGTCGCTCAGACGTGGAGCTCGAATTTTACCAATTTGAGTCATTGCAATATATTGTCGCATGTTTTAATTATTAACGGAACTTCCACCATGTCACCTGCGTGGGTTCCCTTTACATGCTGGGGTGTGTAGCTCAAAGGGATGTCAGCTTAATCAGTAAAACAAATAGGTGTTCAAATATTATTTCTATTAACTAATAAAATTCAAGAGATACATTCTTACGACGTTTTAATTATTTACAAGCTTAAGTAGAAAGGATCTTAGGATATTGGAATGTATAAATCAAACTACAAAGATTTGAAGTGTCGACTTGTCGAAGTGTCTAAGAAAGAAAACAAAATAAGCCCTAAAGCGGGGCGAAAACGCTGATTACACTCACCATACAAATCGTGATGTTATACTGTTTGACTAAATACATAATAACCACACGGAGAGCAACAAAATCTGAATTGGTCACACTCAACAAAGTCCGCATTGCCAAATTTGTAAAAATAATAAAAGTAAAAAGATACAGACGGTCAAACATTTAAAATTTAACAAATAAATGTAAAAATATAACTCCGTTTTAAAAAGTTGCAATAAAGTAACAACTGTATAAAATTTTAAAATTCAAATATGTCAAATATAAAATATAAAAGATAAAGTCTTTTTTCCTTTTCGTATGTAGAATGAGCTGTGACCAATCATGTGGTATGCCACATAAATTGTGTTTACATTACAAATTTACATGTGGTAAATTAAGCCACAGTTCACCAACGCCATCTGATTGATGTCGCGGTGTTACAATATGACAGTCAAAAAAGTTATAACCAAAGTCAAAAAACATTAAAAAAGTAAGTGTGAGCAGCGTCAAAAGAGTCAGCAAACAAAATCCGATAGACCCCAAGAAAACATTTTGCCAAAGCTAAAGGTGGAGGAAAATCAAGTTTTTCGAATTTTATCCTTGTAGTTACGAAGCAGGTCTCGATATCCTACGTTGATAAACTTGTAGTCGGTTTGTTTATTAACATTGTCCGTCGTAGTTGAAATGTAAGCAGCTTCCATAAAGGTTCTTTTTTGGTTCTTGGTTGGTTCTAAACGAGTTCATTCAACTGATAGCCACGATATTTGACAATAGTTTCTTTACCTTTGATGGCATATTCTATGAACAACTGGTGGGATCAGCGATGGGCAATCCTTGCTCACCTGACGTTGCCAAATTCGTTATGAATGATCTCCTTTGTAACTTTTTTGGAACCATTTCATTTGTTTTGCCCTTCCTCTTACTTTATGTGGACGATATCCTTGCTGCGGTTCCCCGCACTGAAGTGGAGAATTGTGTCAATATTCTCAATGACTATGATAAATTGCTTACCTTTACCTTCGAGTTGGAATCCTACCAATCCATCTCCTTCTTGGACCTTCAAGTGGAGAGAAAGAATGATAGCTCACTTACCACCGACCTGTATAGAATACCGTCGTCCACGGATAGACTGCTTAATTATGGTTCCTCACACCCTATGAACCAAAAAATGAGCGTGATAAATACCCTTAAGCACAGAATCCATGTTTACGTACCCGAAAATTTAGTAGGTAAAAAACTTCACGATCTCAAACTACAGTTACTGCGTAATGGTTACCCTGCTCGATTGATAGATGGATGCCTCTTTAGGAAAAGACCAACTATTCCCACCACGCCTCTTTCCAGCTCCGAGGATCTGCAAGATAAAGAAGAAAGAAGTTACAGAAAGATCACCTACCACCCTTGGTTAGCTTGCAGACTGAAGCAAATATTTAGAGAACACCTTGTGAATGGCAGTCTACAGTTAGCTTTTCGCAGCCAGCACACCTTGAACAGGATTCTTTACTCAAGAACGAAGGACAGGACTTCAACTTTAGAGAGAGCCAACGTGGTTTACCAGGTACAATGTGAATGTGGTAAGCGTTACATAGGTCAAACCAGACAGATATTATCAGCTAGGGTTAAACAACATCTCTACGATATACGTCTAAAATCCAGTAAGACAGGTTTAGCCGACCACATTTTGGAAACTAATCACAAATTTAATACCACTGATATAAGAGTTCTAGAATCTGAAAACAACTACCAAAAAAGAACCTTTACGGAAGCTGCTTACATTTCAACTACGACAGACAATGTTAATAAACAAACCGACTACAAGTTTATCAACGTAGGATATCGAGACCTGCTTCGTAACTACAAGGATAAAATTCGAAAAACTTGATTTTCCTCCACCTTTAGCTTTGGCAAAATGTTTTCTTGACGTCTATCGGATTTTGTTTGCTGACTCTTTTGACGCTGCTCACACTTACTTTTTTAATGTTTTTTGACTTTGGTTGTAACTTTTTTGATTGTCATATTGTAACACCGCGACATCAATCAGATGGCGTTGGTGAACTGTGGCTTAATTTCATAGCGATAATTTGTAATAACATTGGCGGAAGTTTTTGAATCCTTAAGATTAATTTATTCCATACCACATGATTGGTCACAGCTCATTCTACATACGAAAAGGAAAAAAGACTTTATCTTTTATATTTTATATTTGACATATTTAAATTTTAAAATTTTATACAGTTGTTACTTTATTCCAACTTTTTAAAACAGAGTTATATTTTTACATTTATTTGTTAAATTTTAAATGTTTGACCGTCTGTATCTTTTTACTTTTATTATTTTTACAAATTTTGCAATGCGGATTTTGTTGAGTGTGACCAATTCAGATTTTGTTGCTTTCCGTGTGGTTATTATGTATTTAGTCAAACAGTATAACATCACGATTTGTATGGTGAGTGTAATCAGCTTTTTCGCCCCGCTTTAGGGCTCATTTTGTTTTCTTTCTTTCAGTCTTGAAGATGGAAGAATAAATCTTCCGAAATGTCGACACTTCAAATCTTTGTAGTTTGATTTATACATTCTAATATCCTGAGATCCTTTCTACTTTTGGCAGTTTTTTGAATGAGATACTTTTTCTTGCATTTACAAGCTTAATACTAATTCTTATTGTATCCACATTATTGTGAGGGGTAGGAAGGATTGGCCCATCTTTTCCTGAGAAGGAACTGGTTGAGCTCCTCTTCTTTGGCACTTCACTCGCGAGACTCCTTCAGAGACTCCTTCGAGACTAATTTATTAATTGTTTAATTGTTCTCGCCAAACCTCCTGTAACCTGTCCTTTAATTTAGATCAAACCACCGGACGATTACAATCGATCTTTATCGTCCCGGGGTTCTTCACTTTATTTCTATATGTCTTACTTAAACAATTCTTATTAGTAACGGAAATGTCACACATTCTTAGGAATGTTCATGTTATGCTTTTTGTATGAACTCCAGTTTGAACTTTATAGTTTATGGTAAGAACGGTAGACACATTGCCTGATTTTTAGACCGTCCAGCCATCACACGATGTGTTTCTGACTCATTAGTCTTCATCAGTACCGTTTACTTGGTGTTATCACTTAATTGTGTGCACTAAACCAGCTACTGGTTCACAAATTTATGTGGACCGCTATATGCGACGTCACTACACAAAATAGGAACCGCGCCAACGTGCGTTCTCGAGTGATACTCTAATCTAAATAATGAAAGTTAAAATTCTTGCGATTTGCATAAAAGTTTTAAAAACTAAACGACCAACACAATTAAGGTAAGAACGGTAGACACATTGCCTGATTTTTAGACCGTCCAGCCATCACACGATGTGTTTCTGACTCATTAGTCTTCATCAGTACCGTTTACTTGGTGTTATCACTTAATTGTGTGCACTAAACCAGCTACTGCAAGCAAGTAAACGGTACTGATGAAGACTAATGAGTCAGAAACACATCGTGTGATGGCTGGACGGTCTAAAAATCAGGCAATGTGTCTACCGTTCTTACCTTAATTGTGTTGGTCGTTTAGTTTTTAAAACTTTTATGCAAATCGCAAGAATCTTAACTTTCATTATTTAGATTAGAGTATCACTCGAGAACGCACGTTGGCGCGGTTCCTATTTTGTGTAGTGACGTCGCATATAGCGGTCCACATAAATTTGTGAACCAGTAGCTGGTTTAGTGCACACAATTAAGCGATAACACCAAGTAAACGGTACTGATGAAGACTAATAAGTCAGAAACACATCGTGTGATGGCTGGACGGTCTAAAAATCAGGCAATGTGTCTACCGTTCTTACCTTAATTGTGTTGGTCGTTTAGTTTTTAAAACTTTTATGCAAATCGCAAGAATTTTAACTTTCATTATTTATAGTTTATTTTCCAAATTTTGCATAATTATATTTTGAGTGTGACAATATATAGCAGCACTACAGGCCTAGGAGGCTCATGGCTCGGTTTATCACCTGTTTCCATTTCTTCCTGTCCTTTTCCCATTCTTCCCATTTACTCACGTTTATTTCAGCCAAGTCTTCTTGCACCTCTTTATTCCATCTGGTTTTCGGTCTTCCTCTTTTCCTTACACCACCTAAAACTGATTTCCATATACTCTTAGGAATTCTTCCGTCACTCATTCTCACTATGTGAACTAGCGATTTAATTCTCTGCATCTTCACTATGTTTACGATATTTGGTTCGCCATACAATTTGTTTAGTTTACTGTTTAATAAAAAAGATGAATATTTTAATTTATTAATTTCTATAGCTTCTAAAAATTAATAAATAATTATTAATAATAAATGATTAAATTTAATCTAAATAACTCACATCTACTAAATATTTTTAATAAATAAGGTTTTTTTATAAAAAATAAAAATTATTATAATTATTGATTATAATTCTTATTGGTTGGGAGTCGCACCAATCACCTAAGTTAGTGAAATTTTACAATTAACAGGCAATTTGCAGATCCTGACAAAAAAGCTTTAATAAGTACTTGTCAGGTAAAACAGGCATTGTCAAAGAAGCTCTAATAAGTACCTGTCAGGTGCCTGTTCCAGGAAATTTACAGGTCCTGTTAAATAAGCACAAAATAAGTACCCGGCAGGTCCCTGGCAAACAAATTCAGAAGTAGCCAAGGAAAAATGTTACTTGGGTAGTTTTATGCTCATTTACCTCTAGATCAATTGCACTTGTTGCTCTTATGCCCGGTTTCAGCAACGTTAACTTAGGTACTTAATCTTAGATTAAATATTTAATCATAGATTAAACCTGATTTGGGTTGCAGCAATATAATTTTTAACACAGGTTAAGTTTAATCTATGATTAGGGTAATCAGAGATTAAATCTGTAGTTAAGACGATTTTGGGTTGCAGCAACGTTAATTTGTGCTTAACACAGGTTAAGTACCCAAAATATTTAATTACTGGTTGACCAGTACTTGAATTTGAATTTGATAATTATCAACTAAAGAAAAAGTAATTTATACCTTATAAAAGTTAACTTGTAATGTCAATACAGGTAATATACTCATATAATAAATTTTTTTTTTTTAGAAAATTACAATTTTTTTGAAAATGTTTCATTTATCCGTGTCATTCTTGATAGAAGAGACCCTTTTATATTGTACGGTGACAGTGAATTTAAATTGCGTTACAGGTAAGTTATAATAATTATATTTACATATATTTTTTATATTTATATTTATTTTATATTTATTACGAGTTATGGTATATAACATTACTAGCAAGGTAAGAGGGTTTTTACTGGCGAATGGAGGATATAACTGACGAGCCGCAGGCGAGTCAGTTACCTTGTTGAGCCAGTAAAACCCGTTACCTTGCGTGTATTGTTTTATATTTTATTTGTTTCTCATTTGTAAAAAGGTTAGATAAATTCCAAAAAAATCTCAATAATTTGTCGCAAATGTCGTAAGCTATGGAAGCGTTGCCATGAACATGTCTGTTTATTTTTCTTTACATTTGTTTTGGCGAAAGCGAAAATGAATGTACCAAAAGAAATTATTGAGGCAGCCAGCAGTGTAGCTTCAAGTTTATTACCTGCAAAATCAGCTTCAAGGTACGAGCGAGAATACGACGACTTCAAAAAGTGGCAAAACAAAAATAGTGTGATTGGGGTAACTGAAGATGTTTTGTTGGTATACTTGAATCAACTATCAGCTAGATTCAGCCCTAATACTTTATGGGCAAAATGGTCTATGCTGAAAAGCTGCTTGGAAATGAAAGAAAATGCCCCTGTTCGCAGGTTTGTTTTCTTTAACCTTCATCCGGGCGCGTGGGCGGTAATTTACCGTTTTATTTATAATAACGCGCAAACTTTTGCGTGCAGGTGTTAAGGAGGGTGGAAGTGCTTTGTATTCCTAATTGACTTAATATGACACTAGATAGAAGTGTCGTTGTTACCTAATTTTCATGTTTAATTGTCTCAACCAACGCCAAACTTGTACAGTCGAATATCGGCGGTAGATTACCACTTACGCTCCCATTAGTGATATTTATTTTCTTCAGCCATTGCAACGAAATGTAATTACCGATTTTATATTTTTTGTAGGTATTCACAATTCAAATTACTTTTATCACAATTTAGTAAACTATAATCCAAATACGTCACTATCGTGACGTCACATATTAGATTTCACATTTTTACTATGCATATTGCATGTCAGGGCACATTTCAAAAATCTGGAAGATACATATACATCGACTTCTTGAGATGGATTCGGATGAAGAAAAGTAAATTGACCTGATTTTGAACCTGAAGTCATTGAACAAGATGAACATAGAAGTGACTCGGAGGAAGATTTTCATAACGCAATGCACGACCTGATTGACGAAGATCAGTGTGACAAGAAAGATCAGGAAATGCAAAATTTGAAGTTTTCATTGGGAAGGAAAATGACACTATTTGAGCTAACAAACTAGTTTCAATAACATCGAGGATCAAATCAAAAAACATTATAAAAACTCTTCCTGGTCCCAAGAACCAAGCTAAGAACTATAAAATAGGGCCTGAATGTTTCTTCCAAATCATTTTTTTGGAAATCATTGATAACATAATCAAGTACACTAATATTTACATCGCTCAAAAAAAAGGGTTAAAATGATAAGTCGTCTGATACTCCTATTTGAGATAGGAATTACAAATTAATCCCTAACCCTACTGTGTTAGCTTATTTTATTATTCAAATTTTAATAAAAATGTTTTATCGTTTAAATAGTATTATAACGTTTTTCATCGTATTTATCCCGATTTTAAAGATTTTGGATGCAAGGCGAAAGAAAAACCGAAGACGGTAAATTACCGTTGCGCGCCCGCTAATGTTACGGAAAGGGGCGCGCCCGGATGAAGGTTAAGAAATTTATTGAAAAATATGACGTTTAGTTGTCATTTGCAGATTTCAAAAGGTAATAGCGTTTCTGAAACGAAAAAATGAGCGTTATGCGCCAAAAAAGGCCAAGGTATTAAGTAAAGAAGAGGTTGAACAATTTCTTTTACATGCTCCTGATGACCAGTGGTTGCTGGCGAAAATTGTAATAATATTTGGGATTTTTGGATGTTGTCGATGTGACGAAATTCTCTCCTTAAACATGAATAATGTAGAAGATATGGGAAAATACGTTATTGTGACATTGCGGCAAACAAAAAATTTAACAACAAGAAGATTCACCATAACCGATGATGGCTGCAGCTTCAAGCCCTGCATGTTATACAGAAAATATGTAAATCTTCGGCCTCCTGGAACAGAAAGCCTAAGATTTTTTTTGACATACCGACATGGAAAGTGCATTTCCCTTAATGCTGGCCAGCACACTATTGGTGGTGTCCCAAAGCAAATAGCGAAATATTTAGGTTTAAAAGACCCAGAGTTATACACCGGCCACTCTTTTCGCAGAACTGGAGCCACTATGGTTGCGGATTCGGGTGGAGATATTTTAGCACTAAAGCGTGCAGGAGGGTGGAAGAGCACCGAAATTGCGATGAGTTATGTCGATGATTCGGTCAACAAAAAAATCGAAATGTCTAGCAAATTATTTGGTAGTAAGGAGAGTACAAATGTTCTGCAGTCCTCGAGTTCAGCAGTTTCTGAGTCAACAGATGGTTCATCATCATCAGTATCAACTCTTTCATCATCAAAAATCTGTGTTACTGGAAATAACAATTGTACCATGATTTTCAACATATATGAAGATAAAACAAAATTTCCTAATGTAAATAATACTACTAACTTGTAAAAATTTTGCAAGTTAACTGTCAGTTTTACAAGTTAGTGACTTGATAAAATAAACTTTCTTGATTAATATTGTGTTTTTGGAAACTGACGTTTACAAATGAGAAACAAATAAATATTATTTATTTTATTTTACAAATAAACAAGGTTCAGCAAAGAAAATGTGATCGAATTAATAAATAAAATTTTCGGGATCTACTAACATTGAGATTTTATGCAACGGGGTCCTTCCAATAGCTTTTGGGGACACACAGGATTACGAAACAAAGCCAAAGATGAAGACGACTTCAACGATGTAAATGACATAGAAGAAGCAGAAATGAACTTTCCATTTGCTTAAAACGAACAAACATTGATACAATGTCAAACAACTACATTGATTCGCAGTAATTTTTAAAAAGTTTTATAGATAAAAGTTATTGTTTTATGAGCACAAATTCATTTATTATTATATTAACAATTTATTTTTTTTAATAAAATTAATTTTTACATGTTACATGAAATTGAAAAATAATTTAATTCATAACTTACATAAAATTGTTCAAAAACTATTTAAATAAATGATATACGTAGCTTGCGACACCCTGTTATAACTGATGTTTTGATTTATTAACAAGAATTTATTATTTATCACCAATTACAGCGGGGAACAAAAGTTTCCTGGAGTATATTTCTATTTCATTTATTTTCAATATAAGAGGTTTGCTTCCTAAAAAACTAAAACAGACAGTATTCCCCTGTGTTATCAAGCCAAGAATTGGTGTTTCCGCTGGTAGATTGTTTCAGTTCTATTTATTTTCGCTTCTCTTATCACTCTTTCCAGTGCAACGTTAAACAAAAGTGACGACAGTGGGTCGCTCTGTCTCAATCCCACTTTAACTGCAAAACCTCTCGATATATACCCATCTATTTTTACTTTATTCTGTGTATCATTCAAGGTCATTTTTACCAGTATGATTAACTTTGTTGGTATTCCCATATCATATATTGCTTTGTAGAGTTCTTCTCTTATGATACTATCGTAGGCTTGTCTGAAATCCAGATACAGTGCATGAGTATTCAATCCATATTCAGGGTTGTTGCTTGTATCTCTTTTATTACAAAAATCTGGTCCATTACAGATCTGTCCTTTCTAATACCACTTTGGGACTCACCTATTATCTCTTCCGAATAGATTCGCAGTTTGCTTTTTATTACATGTGGTCATAATTTTATTGATGTTATTCAATAAGGCTATACCGCGATAGTTCCCACATTCTGTTTTTTCTCCTTTTTTGTGTATAGGACAGATAAGTGCCACTCACACCTTCTTTTGATCCAATCAAATTTCCATCTTTGTCTCTGCAGAAGTTTGTCTTTGTTTGATATCCTCGTTTCATTTTTTTAACTCTTTGGTAGAAATTTCTTAATTCTTTGTTCTTATATTTTTCTTCAATTTCTTCTAGTTTGCTCGTATTATATCTTCGTTTTTGGAACGAAGTTCCTTATGAGAGGATGCGAAGGGGTACCCTAATCGGAAAAAAACGTCCGTAACGAAAATGCGTAAGATTTTTATATCCTTCGATAATTACATCATCTGGTGGTCAAAAGTGGAACATCTGATCAGTATCAGTATTAGTACATTAGAACAAGCGTGTCTTGTGTTTTAATTATTTAATATAATATTCGGAAACCACGAGTCATATTTTGACAAATTTCTCTAGAAAAAAAGTCGCCTTCACCGGGATTCGATCCCTCGGCTAAAATGTTTAGGCAGAGTCCTTGGCTCAACGCCACAATGGGTGTCGTTAAAAGTAATAGTGATGCGCTATATAAGTTACTCTTTGATATTGCGAATTAAGAACGCGTTAAAATCGTTAAAATTGTTAAACCGACGAATAATTTAAAAAAATATCATTTAATAATTTTAAAAATTAATTTAAAACATTTTCAGCCGGAAATAAAACACCAACATTTTAAAAAAAATCGATTTTGAAAAATACCACCCAAATGCAAAAAATTATCTAAAGTCGAATGTGCAAAAAAAATTTCGAAAACTTCAAAGATAACCGCGATGATTGCGGATTTACATCGACTTTGACATTTGAATAATTTATTTATTTTTTACCTCGACTAGAACTTGAAATTAATATTTATGTATTAAGGTACTTCGTTCCTATCTGGTGTCCCACGAAACCACATTTTATATATTTTTTTTCTTATTATTCTTTTACATTTTCTTTGTTTTAGATAATAATTATCAAGAATATATAATATATAATTATTATATATATCTTCTATTTTTTTACTTTTTAACATTATTTTTCTTAGGTTTTCTGGTTTTTCTACTTCCGCTTTGCATTGTTCATCATACCAATCATTTTCTTGTTTTCGTTTTTCTTGGAAGCTGTTCTTAATTACTTTACTTATGCTATCTCGTATTGTTTTAAATATTTCACTTGTATCCTCACGTATTCCAGTCATCTCTAGTACTTTTTCTAATTCTTCCCTATGTTTTTCTTGTTCTTGATTATTTTTGAACTGTATTCTTCTATTTTTGCTCTTTAGGATTTCTTTTTTACTCTCTCTGAATGAGATCATCTGCTTCATCTTAACGCTTACCATAAAATGGTTCGAGTCTATATCAGCACCTCGATATGTTCTTACATTGTAAATACAGTTCTCATTTCGTTTCTCTATTAAGACCTGATCTATTTAGTTTATATATCGTCCGTCTGGACTTTTCCATGTATCTTTGTGTATGTCTTTGTGTTTGTAGTATGTACTTCTTATTCTCATGTCTCTATCTATAGCAAAGTCTATCAGAAACCTACCATTTTCATTATAACTTCGTGCAAACTAATGTTACGAAAGAAAGTGTAATTATATTTGATGACTAATGTATGACGTCATGTATGATGAGTTATACATGATAACATCATTAGTCATTCAAATATTGCTACGCTTGCACCGTCTAAACACTGCTCGAAACGTGTAGAAATGTAAAGAATAATATGGAAATTTCTGGAACTTGCATTTAGGTATAAATGCAGAGCAATTTCTAGTGACGAATTAATTCCAGTTTGAACGTGCAAGTGTTAACATACATGAAGTAAAGTGATAAACAATATACCAAGTGTTTAAATAAATATAGACTTAGTGATAAATAAATTGTAGTGTAATTTAGTGTTAGTGTTAATCTTAGTGTCGTAATTGTTTTATTGTTATTAACCGTATCTGTAAATATTTGTATTAGCCCTTTAGAATTAAATAAACGTTTTTAGTTTTCGTAAATTTTCCTACGGTTGGTCGATAAATTTCCTTCTTACCAATTTTTGCATTCCAGTCACCCATAAAGAGTTTTAAGTCATATTTAGGGATATCTCCCTACATATTTTTTCTAAGGTGTCATAAAACTGTTCTTTTTCCTCTTCTCTCTTTTCCTCTGTTGGAGCATACACATTTACTATGGTTATATTTCTGTATCTTCCTCTTAATCTTAGAAGGCATAGTCTTTCCGATATTGGTTCCATGTAAACAACCTTGCGCCTAACACTACAAACCAGCAGGTTGTTGAGCATGTCAGGAATGTTGTGGGTGTCTCGGATGCGACATGTGAGAGTTTGACTTCCAACACAAAATACTGTTCATTTAAGGTCTATATACCGGAAGCTGATATCCCTAAATTTTTAAACGATAATGTCTGGCCCAAGGAAGCATCTGTCCGTAATTTTTATTATCAGAAACCGGCTGCTGGTGATCGCAGTGCCCAAGTTAATGATGAAAATTTTTTAGCGCATCCCTCGTCGGGGGAGACCACTACAGGGTAGTACGCGAGTCTTCAAATGCTTCTCCGAGTCCTTCTGTTGTGTGTTCTGGCGCGTCCGTTTTTGGAGACCATCATGATAGTAACACCTGCAGTACTGTTACTAACTGTAACACTATCGATAACTTCCTCATATGTCACATTAATATTAGATCTATTGTTAAATGTTTTGACGACTTTTCCTACTTTGTTACTGTGAAGAACTTTCAAATTATTTCAATCTCTGAAAGTTGGTTGTCACCCCAGTTTCCTTCCTCTTTACTTTACATTCCCGGTTACTCGCTTTATAGAAGTGACCGTTCTTCTAGGGGTGGTGGGGTTTGTTTCTTCATTAAAAATGATATTAGGTGCAATCTTGTCGTGGTCAGCAATGACGTTACAAGCAATCTGAAACAATTGTGGCTGGCAATTTATATTAATAAAAAATCATATGCAGTGGGCACGTTATATCGACCTCCTACATCTTCCTTGTCGTTTCTTCATGAGTTAGAACTAACTTTGTCTAAATTTTATGTTGAATACGATAATCTTATTCTGATGGGCGATCTTAACATTGACTTGCTGAAAGTCAATCGTCAGTCTGATGCCATTCAGTCATTATTTGCATCTTACAATGCTACTCAAATAGTTGATCAACCTACCAGAGTAACTCAATCTACGGCTACATTGATTGATCTGATTTGTCTAAGTGATGATTTATCCTACTCCAATGTTCACACGTACGACTTACCCGATATGACTGATCACCGGTTAGTTTGCTGCAGTCTTAATCTTCAGAGCATCACATCCGTCCAGAAACTCTAACTTTTCGTAATTTCAAATATTTCGACTCCGAACAGTTTGCCATCGATGCTTCCAACATCGATTGGACACTTTGTAGTGGGACTGCGAATGTGGATGATGAACTTTTCTATTTTAATGCTGCGATCAATTATCTCTTTGATCTGCATGCTCCTTTGTGTCAAATTAATATAAAGAGAGGGAGACCCGGTTGGCTAACCGATAATATACGACTCATGATAAAATTGAGAAATAGGGCATATAAAAAATTTATGAAGTCTTCTACAGATTACGAGTATTATAAGGATTTGCGCAACTTCACTACGATGTCCATAAAAAACGAAAAGAAGGCATACTTTAAGTTCCAAATTGATCAAAGGTCGAGAAACCCTAAACAGTTATGGAAGTTTTTCGACCGGACCAACATCCGTACGAAATCCAAGCACACAATTAATCTTGATGATAACGATCCCAATTCACTTAACAGTTACTTTGCCAACATTGCTTCTTCTGACGTTAAACCGGAAGTTATTACTTACTTCAATGAAAATCGATTCCAGCTTGTTTCTGGGGAATTGATATTTCACTCTGTCACATCGGAAGTGGTAGCAGCTGCAATTTTTAAACAGCAATCCGGTGCTTTAGGCGTCGATAACTGTAGCGCTAGGATGCTAAAGCTCACCTTACCTTTTTGTCTTGATAGCTTAACTAATCTAATTAATTTTTGTCTTACTAATTCGGTAATACCAGCATTGTTGAAGAAGTCGATCATAACGCCTATCGCTAAAAATAATAATGCCACTAAATTTACTGATCTTCGACCAATTAGTGTGTTGCCTGCTCTTTCAAAAGTATTTGAGTCCGTTCTTCACCGGCAACTACTAGATCACGTTGAGTGTAATAGTATTTTACCTGATATTCAACCTGGTTTTCGCTCTGGCTACAGTACTGCAACCGCCTTATGTAAAGTTATTAACGATATCACTAGGAATATCGACGATTCTAAGATAAAAATTATGACATTACTGGACTACAGCAAAGCTTTTGATGTGATTAATCATAAATTACTCGTTTCTAAATTATTATATTATGGATGTGACAACTCAGCCATTGTTCTTTTGCAAAATTATTTGACTGATCGAACTCAAAGAGTCAAATTGAATGGATGCATATTGAACGAACTAGCCATAAACAGTGGGGTTCCTCAGGGCAGCATTCTAGGTCCGCCTCTTTTTGCCATTTTCACAGCTGATCTTCCCAGCGTTCTTTCTTCCGACTGCGGTGTACATATGTACGCTGACGATACTCGCGTATATACCTCTGGCAAACCACTGTTGGTTAACAACGTTGTTCAATCTATGAATATTAATTTGGCTTCGATAAAACTCTGGTCCAGCAACAGTGGGTTAATCCTTAACCCTCATAAAACTGTTTTCTTGCGAATGGGAAGTGCTTTCTCCTGTACGACAATACTCGAACTACTGATGTCATGCTTGATGGCTGCAATATTAAGTTCAGCGAGAATTTCAGAGACCTCGGCGTGACTTGCGACAGTAATTTGACTTTTGAAGCGCATGTAAATAAGGTTTGTGGAATTGGATTCTACAAACTGAAATCCTTGTATAGATACAAGTCTCTTCTTCCTGCTAAAGTAAAGTTGCACCTATTGCAAAGTTTAGTTTTGTGTCATCTGGACTACTGCAGCTCAGTCTATTATGGATACCTAACTGTGAACTTGAAACATAAGCTTCAAATATTGCAGAATTGCTGCATTAGATTCGCTTATGACATCGATTTCCGCAACCATATTACACCGTACTACAATAATTTTGGTATTCTCAAAATTAACGCTCAGTTTGAACTTCTGTTTGCTGTGTTTTTATATAATATATATAAGCGTGAAAGCCCAAATTATAAATTATTTACTTGAATTAATGGAGAGAAGATCAGATTGCCATCAACTTAACCTTCGAAACATTGCGAATTTATGTATACCTTACCATAAAACGTCTAAATTCAAGGGCTCCTTTCAATATCGTGCGTCAGAAGTCTTTAACAAGTTTATCGTCTTATTTATGACTGCCGGAACAAGCTTCACGTTTAGGAAAAATATCAAAGCGATGCTATTGAACGAGCAAAATGAATGCTAACTGGGTATAATTGAAAAACAGCTTTGCTGAATGTATACCCTTTAATAACTACAATGTTTACTTTGTATTTGTTTTTTTTATCATTGTAAACCTATGTTATTAAATAAAATTATTATTATTATTATATTATTATTATTCATTCCTGTCACGACGAATTTCTTTCTTCTCTTTTCTCTTTCTTGAAGCTACATTCTAAATTCAGTAGCGTCTAGTTTATTCTTTAGAGATTATCTTGGTTCCACTCGTACTTTAACTTCTTCATATCTTCTTTCAACATTTTTATCTCTTCTGCTTGGGCCACTATTTGCTTCTTCATTATTTTCGTGTTTTCTCTTATCTCTTGTTTTATCTTATTTTTTCGGATCTCATTTGTTTTATGTCCATACTTATGGTTTCCATGAACTTTTTGATCTCTTTCATTTTTACCATTTTGATTTTCGGTTCTTCTACAGTATTCTTGGTTTGTCTAGTCGGTGTTCTATCCGTTCATTTGCTTCTCTTAAAACCCCAAAAATTTTCTTCTACCTCTTCTCTGGAGCGTGATCTTTTTATATAATCGTCTAAATTGCTCACACTGCCCGATCTTTGGCGTGTGTTATCTTTTTGCTGATGTTGGATTAGTCTTTCTTTGTCACTGATTTATTATTATAATTGGGATTTTTATTCCGCACTTTTCTGCTGTTTGTGTTGCCTACGATCACCCTCGTGTATTATCTTTTATAAGCAAACGTTTCAAAAATTTCTTTGTGACCTTATTTTATGCAATACAAATTTTTCTTATTCTTAGGCTATTATTACTTTTTACATTCCTTAAATATCCACTGTTAAGAATTTCAGTTTTTTACCTCATATCCCGCACCAAGAATAGTTCACAAGTCGACCTTTCGGATGAACCTCCTTCACCAGGATGTATCCAATAGTCCCGATTTTATCCTGCTTAAAGTCTCTTCTTTATATCTCTGTATCACAGTTCACTTTCTCAAAATTTTATGCTCGGTATTGTCCAATTATTGGATTTAATAGCGGAGCTTAAAAAACATAATGCTGACCAGTTCAGTGGCGTATTTATAATAAAGTAAATAATTTGAAAAACGTGTATTTTTTGATAATAATAATTAAACTTATTTATGCGAACTTTGGTGTTCAATTATAATACCAAATTTAATTTGACAAAATTAATGTCTAAATTAATAATTTATTTACGATAAAAAAACTGGATTTAATGATTGTTCGGTAACTTCGGCGGTAAGGCCGAATTAATTAATTATTTTCTGATCATTTTACATTGTATAATTTTTTACACCGACGTTTCGCACGATCCCGGGTGGTATTCATCGTAAAAACAGGGAAAACAGTTCGGGTTTTACGGGATCTGGTAATTAATAATTAATTAAAGATTAATAATTTCGAATAATTATTAAATATCTGTTAATTTACATATTACTTAAAAAGAAAATTAATTAAAAAAAAATATTTGAAAAAAAAAGTACGGATGCTAGAATCGAACCTAGAACCCTTGCTTATTAAAGCCACCACTCTACCACGTTACCACGGAACCTTTGTTACAAGTTTTATCTTTTATTATTTGATTATTTCGTGCTAAAAGAAGAAATTTTCAAATTCGATTTTCTCAAAATTGGCTAAATATGGCGCGCTACGATTTCGTTCACGTAATGTCTTAGGTGTAATCTTTACGTAATGTAAGTATAAACCAAAACAAAATTTCGCATACCTGACCTTTTCCTTGTAAGTTTATAAAACATGTTACCGTAAATTGGGGCGACGTTGATATTTCGGGTCTGCTGTGATAACTGCCTCAGTGCAAACTGCAACCGCGCTAGCGGCGCACTGGTACATTTTAAAATGACCGCTTCAATTGCATTAATTTATCTTAAAATTTTTGTGAAAATAGTTTTTTTATTAAGAGTCTACGATACCCCTTTATAGGTGCAGCAAAACATGACCTACGTTATACCTATTTTCTTCGTTATAAAGTTACTTTTCAATGATTTGAAAAAAAAAATCATAACAAGGGATAATCGTCCAAGGATTATTGCTATTAGTTATTAAAATTAGTTTGTTATTTACTTAACATTTTATAATTTAAAACTCGGTAATTTAAATATTTAAAGTTTTTGACCAATAGGCATAAATTAGGGGATTCTCTTATCACCTATAATTTTTAATAATAATATTATAGATGAATGTTGTTTCAAAAAAATGGTATTTAAAAAATCATATTTTAAATTTAAATATTACTAAACAGATGGCCCTAATAAATTTTACAAAAGTAGCTCCTCTTTCGATGGACTGAAACAACCCCTAGTCTCAGAATGAGATAGACGATAGCATACAAAAAAATATTGCATCGGTTAGAATAAATTGAAAAATGCTTAACAAATATTTACGGATAAATTTATAGATTGTAGGTACAATGGACGACGCTTAATGTGATGATTGACTACATTGGGACTATAAGAGCTATGTTAATTTTATTAATTTTACTTAATTATTAATTATACATTTTTTATTAATTAAAATTTATATTATGGAAAGAATTCCTATAAAAAGTGTCAATTTACGTTCTATATCCTATATCATATGAGTCCTGTAGATGCAAAACTCGGTAAATGCAAAATAACGAAAATCGAGTTGAGAACGCCAACTTAGAGTAAATTATCTCCTCTATCTGAATCTGAAGCGATAAAATTACAAAACTTGCTTTCTAAGATGTAAAATTGAATCAAAAATACACGATTGGTTGCAAAACTAGGTTTCAGTGTTCAGTGTATTAGTGAAAACATATGTAGAAGCAGGGAATGAACATGTGGAAAGCGACTCTCCGCTCCAAGCAACATGCAGTTCGGCAGTGGAAGAGTTTCAATTATGATTATTTAAAGTTAATTTTTTTTTATTTTGATAAAATTATTATCTTATTAATGTTGATATTTTGAATAAAATGCATTGTTTTAAGAGTTATTACAAATTTATTTCTTGATAGCGCTGCAAAACTAGATTTTTGAAAGCATACTGTTGCAAAAGGGTCCGTTACTTTGCCCCCCCCGCACTTAAAATTTTTGGTCAAAAAGCTAGCTCCCGAATCTGTAGAGCTAGCACTGGCTAGCACCCAAATATTAAAACTAGCACCATTACAATTTTTTCACAAATTCACATTGAAACGGGGGGGGGGGGGGGGCTAAAGTAACGCTAGCCCCACCAGTTAATATTTTGGCTCCAAAATCTAGCTCCGTAATCTATATAGCTAGCACCCAAATATTAGAGCTAGCACTCTTACAGTTTTCTCATAAATTAATATTTAATAAATATCTAAATGTTTCATTCTACTGCGCATGAACTATGATAATATTTCACACGCTCCGCCCATTCTTAGGGCTTATTGTTAATGTACATAATATGTAATTTAATTAAAAACCGAAATTAAGAGTTAAATACAACCTTAATGTAGTTGTTTTACCAACTTAACAATAATTCGCATTACATTTTTATTAGGTTGTTTTGCTAACATCAAAGACTGCATAAGCATTTTTTGGAACTGTAAGGATTACAAGCCACGGCTCTTAAACTACCCCCTTGCCCAAAAAAATGCACTTACGTAGCTAGTGATGTAAATAACTATTATACAAAATATTATCACATGTTAATAACCTTACCATATTAAAATAAAAATAGTCTCTAAATAATAGACAAAATAAAATAAATTTATTTAAAAAAATATAAACAAAACAACTTTATTTGTGTACTAATTTCCGATATTGTCTTACAAACTATAGATAAGAAAATGACACCTGACTAATTGACTTGGCGAAACATCTTCTTTATGTTTTAACAAATCATTATAAACTTCCCATTTACCGTTGTGTCGTCTTCCATAGGTCAAAAAATGTCCCATACAATTTGGAGTTCGTTGTGAAGTTCCTTGAAATGCAATTATACCACGTAGAACATATTTATCGCCGTTTATTGAGAAATGTGGTGGTATATCCTCCAAATTTGTTATCAACTCTAAAAGCATATTACTAGTTGCAATTGGTTCTATTGCAATATACATATATTCGGTATAAGGTTATCTTTCGCAAGAACCTATTATTTCCACATTCACTGCAAGTTTTTCTAATTATATGTTCGGATATATGTGCCTTTAACTTTGTCTGCAATTCTTGAATAGTATTCAGTTCTATAGATAACCATTTTAGTTCAGTTTCTTGAATATGTTTACAATTGATTGAATGAAAAGGATAATCTCGGGTTGTCAGGATGATGAAATCAAACAAAAACTTACGTTAAGCCAACGTTTCGAGGGATTTATTTCCCCATCATTAGGGCTAAAATGGGGAGAAACAAATGGTTACATTGGCAAACCTCAACAAACAATTAAGCTGTACTCACCAAAACGCAAAAAGATATAAAAAGTTTGGTTACATGTGAGGTGGCTTTATTTATGTTTACAATTATTGCATTCGTCCGTTTACATTCTTATTTTAAAAGTTTCTCAAGTTTTTTTAGCTATATTAGCGATACTATCTTCACAGTTAATTTCCACAATGTTTTCGGGCAATGAAAATTTCGGAAAATGATCGTACAATAATTCTGCTCGGGTTGAGGTTCTAAATACGATTTTCGGGTTTTTTTTTTGGGAGGAACGTTCATTCTCATTCACGATTCTTCAGCGACTCTTTCGGATAATGTTTTAATCTTCAGTATCCCTAAGAAAGCATTCTTTACAAAATATCTCATCTTTGTATGAGACAGTGCAGTTGTCATTGTTATGCAACAACAAATTGCATAGTTTACATACAACATTGGCACACGTTATCAGGCCACAGAAGATTATGTCTTGCTTGTGAATTATCTGATTCACTTTGCAAATTTTTAGCTATTGATGATTTTTCTACTTGACTTGTAGCAATCGTATCAACTTTTTTATCGTTTATATCAAATTGTAAGCCAACTTCATGGCACCTTCATAGTGCCTGATGTATTCCCCTACAAACTCGTCTATACGTAAAGCAAGTTTTTCGTGAGCAAAAATTCTGTTCTTCACTTGATTAAAATTACTTTCAGCCGATGCTGAGCTGGCAATTCTAGGCGAAAATGGAAAATGTTTGCACAAAATACTGCTCCATAAAGGCAAAAAGTTCGAAATCTTTAAAAAGTCATCTACGAAAGATGGTAGAACCTGTTGATTTCCTCGGTCATCTGTTTGGTCTGGTGTGTTGACTCTATTCTTCGCAAATTCAGAAATGGTTTTGCACCAAATTTTAAAATTATTATCGGTTTCAATTTCTTTATCATGTAGCTTTCCCGTAACGTTTTTTTGTGCAACAATTTCCGCATCGATAATTTTGTTGAGCTCAACTGTTCCTGTTTATATACGTTGAATAAGCCACATTTTATTAATTACGTAAATTGTTGGCTTGCCATTGTAGTGCCCTTCTGTATCGGAATAAGCAACAATAAAAATAGCGTTTAATAATATCTGCAAATCTTGTATTCCTTGACATTGCACAACTTGTCCCATACATCGAAGATAAAATGTTCTTGTAATTCTTGAACCTAGAGCTTTGAAGATAAACCGGAAAAACCCTTAAACTCCTCCTTAACTTAAACTTCAACATGTAACCAACTATATACTTAAGTTTGTTATTGGTAATTAACCGCTTAAATTTGAATTATTTCTAAGTTAGAAAACAACCTAATTAAAATGTAATGCGAATTATTGTTAAGTTGGTAAAACAACTACATTAAGGTTGTATTTAACTCTTAATTTCGGTTTTTAATTAAATTACATATTATGTACATTAACAATAAGCCCTAAGAATTGGCGGAGCGTGTGAAATATTACCATGGTTCATGCGCAGTAGAATGAAACATTTAAATATTTATTAAATATTAATTTATGAAAAAACTGTAAGGGTGCTAGCTCTAATATTTGAGTGCTAGCTATATAGATTACGGAGCTAGATTTTGGAGCCAAAATATTAACTGGGGGGGAGCTAGCGTTACTTTAGCTCTCTCCCCCCAGTTTCAATGTGGATTTTTAAACTGTAAGGGTGCTAGCTCTAATATTTGGGTGCTAGCTGGTGCTAGCTATATAGATTACGGAGCTAGCTGTTTAGTCAAAAATTTTAAGTGGGGGAGGGGGGCTAAAGTAACGGACCCGTTGCAAAACTAGGTAAATGCAATTTAATTTTTGAATTTAGCGGTCGCTGTTATTGAAAATACGTTTCAGGACCAATTAACTAATTTCTTAGTCATTACAGGCACCTATTATTAAAATATAAAACCTCTAAGTTGTTTATTAAAGTAAAGAACTGTTTTTTGTGAATACCCAAAATTATGACGTTTGTATTTACCGAGTTTTGCATCTACAGGACTCATATAAACATAGTAATCAGGAAATGCAAGTTTTAGTTTGTGCTAATTTTTCCTTTTCGATTCTTCAGATATACCTCTCGTTTTTTCATTGCCAGAAGCACGTAAAGGTAGATCTCTAATTTCCATGCTTCGGATTTCTCCACTGTCTACTAATTCAGGAAGTATGCAATCATAGCAAAAAGCTTCTAATTTCTTTTTTATCTTTGTTTCCTAAAATTCATCATCTTTCGCAATTTTTTTTCAATTTTAACTTTTTTGAGGTCCATACGGTAAAATGACATACAAAATTTTGTTACCTGAAGTTGAAATCTTAATAACTTACCTCGTAAAAACACAAAGCGCAGCGCCGGGTTATCCTATAAGCGGAACAAGCGGCCGCTTGAGGACCGGCGGATAATAACATATGTACAAATCTGGTTGTGTCTTGTGTATGATATTATTTTACGGTCATTTAGAAAATGGTGTAATATTAATCGTCCGTTAAACAAAGAGGAAGGGGGCCCCGAAAAAACATTCCACTTAAAATCCCATGCCTAAAACCGGTCCTAATAAAAACGTCAGTTGTAATTTATTTAACAATACACATATATTAAAAAAGTCAAAATCTTATCAATAAACAATATACTACTATTAATGAATGAATAAAAAATCAATAAATAAACATAAAATATACAA
Organism: Cantharis rustica; assembly: GCA_911387805.1. Classification (NCBI taxonomy): domain Eukaryota; kingdom Metazoa; phylum Arthropoda; class Insecta; order Coleoptera; family Cantharidae; genus Cantharis; species Cantharis rustica. Next base: position 74,757,882 of record OU426877.1, read on the forward strand.
AATATTACAATGATAAAAAATTTTTTATAGTGATCGCAAAGCAAGCAATTATTGCAAAATACTAAAATATTTAAATTTGCTAGAATAACCATAAATTATATTTGTCCCTTTTGGTAGGTATTCACGATTCAGGATTGTGAATTTCCGTAATAAATAATTAATGGAAGGAGTTAGCGGCTAGTCCTTAGATCACAAAATTGTACTGTAATATTGTAAATTTGAATTTGAATATAATGGGCGCGAAATTTTAAATTTAGTTCATTTTGGTTACTTTAACATACAACGGTGGTAAAACGGAAGTGGTGGGAGTTTTCCGTTAGATTTGACCGGTAGGGATAGTAATAAGGTCTTACATTTTGGAACTTCGTTGAAGACGCTCGTTCTTTGTGCATCAGTTTTAAAATATCAAGTAATTGAAATTAAAATTATTTCATATCATATTTAGTTACCAACAGAATTAAAATACGTAAGTTTAAAATATTTGATTTATTTTGTTAAAAAAATTTAATACAGGATTACGTTAAAATTTCGAGTAAAAATTGTTTGTAACCACGCGGGTAGGTAAATATTTACATGCAAGGTTGCATCTAAGTTTTTATTAATTTATCTTCAGTTATAAGATTTAATTACTGTTTGAGATTGTGATTTATATTATTATCATTTAAAACGGGAGAGATTGATTATTCATATAATGTTTTACCAAAGGCGTACCATTACGAGGGGGTAGTTTGATTAAGACGTAAGAGGAGTTGTTTAAGATAAGTTTAATGAAGGCGGGTGTTTGAAGTGAAAATATATTTATCGTGGGATAATTTAATTTAGATGATTAAGTAACGGACTTAGTGGACGCTTAGAATCATAAGATGGCGGTCAAAATACGTCGCAGCAATAGGCTGGTCGCTAGAAGGTGAGCTGTAATGGAACCGGAAGTGACATAGCAAATGCTGTGATGTCGTTCCTTTCTTTTTTCATATATCTAAATGATGTACTACAGAATTATGATATTTCAGGACAGTTATTGATAATTTTAACAATGTGCCTTATGATTATTTACAACCACTTATGAAATAGTAACAATTGAATATATTTAACTTAATTAAAATTGAATACAATTAAAATTACACCATTTAACCTAATAAAGGGTAATACCAATTAAAACGCTATTAAAGAACTGTGTTAACAAAGTTCTTCATGGTTATTATTTGTGGCTATGATTATTTACTAGTTTAAGTATGGGCAATTTATTTAGTTAAGTACATACGACTTATTTAGATTTAAGAAAATGACCAATTAGCAATAAGAAAGACGTACTAGTTTAAGATGACGATATATTAATAAGCTGACGATCTTAAGTTTAAATGACGAGGTATTAGTTATATAAAAGCGAATAATTTAGAATATAAGAGTTATTATTTAAGGTCTTACATAATATAAAACCAAGTGAGTCGAACATCGGTATGCATACATGAACTTCTTACAAATGACTATAGGTTGTGGTTGGTAATATAAATATGAATAATCAATTAGAAAACATTACGATCAGGGAAATTAACTATCGAACAGTTATTAAATCCAATTTCAAACTAAAGTATTCTGAATTACATGATATCAAGGAGATTAACTTTGCTGGTAAATTGGTTGTCGGACTACCTTTTTTTTCTCGGTTAAAATATATTCATCGTTAAACCGAATCCTGTGTTTTATTTAATTTGTGTGTACTAATTATTTCTTCAGGTGTCCTAGCAGTGGTTACGCCACTGGACAGATATAAGTTTGAAGTTAGTAATTAAGGTAAAACTACGTTAGCATTTAAAGAGCCATCCGCAAATTTAAAAGGACCTGTAAGTGTTACTACGAGGGGAGATCACAACGTGCGAGGTTTGTTTGACGATCACAGCTTTGGTTTGGTTTGTAACTTTGATTTGAGAAGGCGGTAATTCAAATTGAAGAACCAAATATTACAGTACCTTCTTTTAAAGAAAATTCCCCGTACCCCGCATACCTGTGCGTTTACAAGTCTACCTAATCGTAGACTCTTAAGTAACGTGCAATAAATTGATCACGCCGGTCATCAGCCTAAGAAGATTTTTTTAGTTGTTATAACTTCAAATGTGCAAAGGTTGGTAATATTTTATAGTATTTTTTAATTATATATTTTTAATCAGGCATGTCTTGAGAACATATAACCTTAAATAAACATTACAAAAAAACTATCATGTGGTTAAAAATCTTGTTAAACCGTCGTGGGGTCACTTTGATCATAACTGAGGGGCGGCTTTGATTCTTATATCCAATAGTTTTTTGGTTATTTTGAGCAAATTTTGGCGATTTTTGGCTTCAGATGGTCCGAGTCTATAAGAGGAAACCAGGAATTAAGAATTATAAGCTTTACCCACAAAGCCAACTGGATGAAGCATTTAGAGAATTTTATTTAAGTTTTTAATAAGTACTGCAAAATTATATCTAGGTATAAACGTACAAGCACTTATTATTTTTTTCATTTTTTGTACAAGAATATGCATTTTTTATGAAAATAAATACCTAATATAATAAAAAGACTTCGATCAAAGTCGCCCCCAAAACAATATCTGTTATAACTCAAAAACTACAACACCGATTTTAACGTGAAGCGAAAGTAATTACTATAGACAGGTTTATTATATTTTAAACGTATTTCCGGGGGGGGGGGAGTGTTCAAAGTGGCCCAACTCGAGGTGTAAAGTTGATCAGCAAGTTTTTATTTTTTTTACTGAGCGTATTACAAAAAATTAATTTCTCTTTAGCATAAAATCGTCTCTACATGCCACCACCAATCGTTTGGTATTTTTTAACTTTAAAGTTATAAACAATCAAATCTAATATATGCGAAATACAAATTAAATTGATCAAAGTTACACCATTTTACGATATATTATATTTTAGTAGGAATTTTTACCTTCTCTATTAAATGAACAAATAGCATGCACACTCTTTTTCGTCCAAGATGTTCTGTGGGTAGCACGGCACACAGCTACAATGCTGTGCGTCCTCTTCAATCCCATGGGTTTACTTGGCTCGGACCTCTTTGTAGCAAGTTTGCATTTGCATCAAAATTTTACTTTTTAATACTCGACAACCCTCATTCGGGCCAGATTTTTTGCAGACAACCCTATATCATCGTGTTCGCAATGAAACAGCGCTAATTTTGATATAAAATTTATTTATTTTAGAAATGGGTGAAGTAACTGGAATTGAATTACCTGTTTATACCTGCCAACCCAGTAGTTCTGTCAAGAAAAAAATAGACAACCCAACGTTTGCATATTCTATAGGCTTCATACTTTCGGTTCGTATTAAATTTATTCGTGCGACTTATGGGTGCACTGTTTAATAAAAAGTCAATTTTCAATTTTTAATTAATAATAGTTTGGCCAAGAATGTTTTAGCCAACCCACTCGTAATATATTTTACATCATATTAAATTTTATATAAAATACTTTTCGACCCATCAGCAGATGGGTGAATGTCGTTTCTAGTTCGGATTTTAGACTATACGCCACGTTGAGTGACGTGGCGTGGGGTAAATGTAGCCGCATTTTTGTCAAGTCACGCGCGTCGCTTTGAGTGGCGTGGCATAGGATAAATGTGTTCTTAGCTATAGCTAAGATTGCGGTTAACCCGCTTATCTGTATAAATTGCAGCTGGAAATTATTTAACAATTATTTGCATAACTGTTTTCCGCGACCCTTAACTATCGATCGCGCCCTACGCACTCTCTTTCGCGCAGTTTCGGCTCGTCACCAACTTCGCACGTAAGTGATGGACTTCATGTTGAATCGTCAAGTAAGACGGAGGCATTTTTGAGAAGTGCAGTAGAAGTCAAATAGATTATCATATTTAAGATAATTGCAATTGCGCAAGGGTCCAGTTTTGGGATTTAACCTGAGACGTGAAGTAAAAAGTGATTGCCAGTAAATTTAACGTTGATTAAATTTCGATTAAAAGTCGATTGTAAATTGAATGAACGCGTGTTCAACCTTTAAAACGACGAGACGTTCGTGTTAAATTGTCTTGCCATCTTTGAGTCAAAATCCACGATTTACTGTGTTGTGTAATAGTGCTAGATGCTTCGATATTTGTGTACAAAGTGATTTCTATTCGGGCTCATCGATTTCATCATCCTCCGACCGAGCAGTCCAGCAAGCTCCTGGTTTTTCAAGCAGCGAGGTGAAACGACGCGTCCACATATTTATCTTCAGTTTGGAAACACAGAGGGTTTTGGTGGTGTAACCACTGTCGAAAGAGATCTTGTAAACGTACCTGAGCGCTTGGGTAAGTCATTTTTTTATACTGCCGATTCCTTTCTGTTTGTGGTTCATTGGGAACGTATTTGGTTCCGATTAGTAATGCGACGTGTTCGTTCGCCACATTTTAGCTGCCGCATCAAAATTTGTAATTGGAAATTGTTGCAATAACGTTTATAGTAGATTGTACCTACGTATTTTTTTATTATAAGATTTTAATTATCGGTATTTTTATTTGCGAATGTGAAAGCAAATTCTTCTTTGTGGGATTCACGCTCTGTGCTTCCGTATTTAATAAGAGCTGGTTTTTTTTTCATCTGAACTTTATCACACTATTACTGGAAAAGATCGATTCCAGGTGTGGTGAGGAGTTTATTGCCTTAGCAAAGAATATTCTTATTACATACCTTTTCCTTTTAAACAGTGCTACGTTTTATAATTATCAACACGTGATAAATTCTTTTTCAAGTTCAAGTGTAAAGATGTAAACAATCACAATTCGTAATATCCTCCGACCTAATCAATGCAGCTGCGGCAACCGGATGCCATTCGGTTTATCTTATCGCTCGACCTTCCTTACTCGACCCGACCAAGAACATGGCGGATATTTATTTCATTCCTAACCTAATAAGTCAACAGACCGATAAAGTAACATTATCCATTTTATTTAATTTCTTTACTGCGTCTGCCATTTACTACCACCACCGATGAAATAACAAGATTTTGGAATTGGAACTCCTTGACACGGAAAACTTTAGCCGCAACTCCTAAACTCGATTGACAATCGTGTTTTAAATCGCGCAGCTGTTTTTTTCCGTTTCAGGGACATCCTTTTTCAATCCCCGTTTTTTGATATTTTTCGAAACACATTTGGCAAACTTCGGTTCAACTTCTTCAAAGTTCAAAATTCAAAATTTTTCAATTCCCCTTTTAAATTAATCACGCGGTCAAACCCGCGTCAGCGTATATTTTGATCCAAGATCTCCAGCGCCCGTTACTTACTTATCAGATGAAGAAGATTAAAGCGCCTACGGCGTTAAATGCTTCGCATTGCCACTCCGCTACGCTACGCAGATGCGGTTGACACCCGGACGAGTTCTATGGCTTCCAGTTCCTACTTTGGAGAGTTCTAAACGACGTTACAACCGCCTCAAGGAGCAAGTCTCCGAAGAAGTCAAAGCGCATCACGATCAGGAATGGGCAAACAAGATCAAATCGCTCAACTTTGAGGACCAATCCACCTGGAAAATGGCCAACGCGCTACTACGCCCCAAAAACCGCCAGACGCCCGCCATTACCCGCCTCGACGGTAAGCAAGCCAAAAGCTACCAAGAAAAGGCCGACACCTTCGCCGACAACCTGGAAATCTAGTGCAGCCGCCTCGACGAGCGCCTCAACCAAGACCATATCGAAATGGTCGAGGATTTCATCACGAGGACCCTTCCAATCGAAGACCCCACACCGATCGACCCAGCCTCCACAACAGAAGTCACCCAAATCATCCGAACCCTGAAGAACAGGAAGACACCTGGATCCGACGCGATCACAAATCGACCCCTCAAGGCGATGCCGTGCAAGGCAGTCGCAGCACTCACTGGCATCATCAACGCCTCACTCCGACTCCGCTACTTCCCGCAGAAATGAAAAACTGCCGATGTAGTGGTCATCCCCAAAGCAGGTCAAGACCCCGGAAGCCCCAAAGCTACCGCCCCATCAGCCTCCTCCTGGCAGGATAATAGCATCCTGCAAAACGAGCAGTTCGGTTTCCGACCAAGACACAGCACGGTCCAGCAAGTCGTCCGCCTGGTCGAACACATCTCTCTTGGTTTCAATAAGAAAGAGTTCACCGCACTTGTTCTACTCGACGTGTCGAAGGCCTTCGACAAAGTGTGGCACCAAGGTCTTCTTTACAAGATGCTAAACGCCAACATCCAACCAGCACTCGTCAAGCTGGTGGCGTCATACCTTGAAAATTGGAAATTCAAGGTCAAATTCGAAGGCACCCAATCATCCGAGCACTTCATCACTGCCGGAGTACCCCAAGGATCCATCCTCGCCCCGACCCTCTTCAACATCTTCATGAGCGACATGCCAGCTCCAACCGACCCGAGGACGAAGATCTCGCTTTACGCGGATGACACAGCCGTCTACACTTCCTCCATGAGTCAAGACCTCGCTACCGATCGCCTACAAAAAACCGTTAACGACCTCGAAAAATGGTTCGCAACGTGGCGCATCGGTGTAAACTCAACGAAAAGTACCGCGACAATGTTCAAGAAGAAACGAAGACAGATTCGGCCTCGAACAAACATCTTCATACTCGAGAGCCAAATTCCATGGACTAACAGTTCAAAGTACCTGGGAGTCACGTTGGACTACAAACTGCTGTGGAAGGAGCACATTGAATCCGCCGCAAACCGAGGAAGAGCTGTCTTTTCAAAGCTCTATCCGCTTCTAGCTTCAAACAGTAAGGTGTCACCAGCAAACAAGCTGCGCATCTACAAGACCATCATCAGGCCCACCATGACCTACACCGCACCCGTGTGGGGGACGGCTGCCCAAACACACATAAAGAAGATACAAGTAGTACAAAATAAATGCATCCGTCACGCATTCTCCAGCCCGTACTACGTCACAAACAGAAGATTCCACGCCGATGCCAAGATGGAAACCATCGACGTGCACATTAAATGCCAGGCGGAAAAACTGTACAAGACCGCGAGCTTCTCGGACAATCCTCTCATCTCGCAGCTAGGACAGTACCAACCAGGCCACAATCTAGGACACAGCCGGCCAAAGGACATCTTCATCCGCCCGTCAGCCGGGGTGTAAGTAATCTTAATCTTTACATGTTTATTTTAGGTTCCCACCAAGCACGGGGTTCATCAAACACCCAGCTGCCAAGAAACCATGCAAAGACGCCCGGAATTACACCAAATCGATTGCCCCGCCCCATCGACACCAAGGGACCAAGTTCATCAAATGCTAGGGACCCAAATCCACGGATCGCAGACGCACTCCACTCCGCCACCCTTCTGACCGCATAACCACGCTTCCAAGAAAGTTCTTCGCATCACCTAAAATCTCGCAAATCAAGGAAAATCATCTCCATGGACAAATAACCAGCCCGATCAAGCTTAGCGCTTCAAATGAGGAACCACACCTCAATAAATTCCAACGCCTGTTGCCCACATCAGTTGAAGGAGATAAACGGTTTCCCCGTGGCACCTTCATATTGCCAAGAAGTTCATCGTTCATCGTTCACCACTTGCATATAATACCTATATATAAAAGAAAACGGTCCGATTTTACATGGTGTTCCCCCACTCCTTAAAGGTATAAACTCGATTTGACATTCTATAATAACGTGGTAAATATGATTTATATAGACGAGTACTCCTCAAAATTAAATACAACACAGACTTATTATGTTGATAATATTATAATAATATAATATAATGTTGATAAACATTAAAAAAATAATGTTATAACTCAAAAAATGCCGATTTGGAGTTATATGTGCCATGTTATAGAAAATAAATGATTTTATAGCATGGAATAAAAAAATGTTTGTTTAATAAAAATTAAGTACCTATCTTAAGTTTCGTAAGTAACAATTATGAATAGTTATTTCATATTTGACGGCAATACCGTAACAACTCTAGCTTTTTTGTTGTTTTCTTTTGATAAAAGGCAAGTTTTCCTTTCAGTAATAAGCTCCACAATTATTACATAATAATAATGTAAAAATTTAGTAATAAACAATAGAACCTTTAGAATAAACCTTTAATAATTGTTTATTTCAATTAATGTTTTTCTCAAAACTATGAATTTTGAGCTGTTAGAGTATTCTCTTCGTATCGATATATTATATTATATTGCAGGAAAAAGGCTAACAATTTCTAAAGTCTTGCAGGGCAGTTCTGTAAGAAGTAAACTTACAAAACTAATTTTATTAAATGTATAATTGTTTCTCTTTCGGTGTTTTATAATTTTATTTGCTATGTATTTTTAATTTAATTCACAATTCTATTTTTGTGTTTATAAGAAAATAATTATATTTTTTTATAAAATTAATTTTTACATGTTACATGAAATTGAAGAATAATTTAATTTATAACTTACATAAAATTGTTCAAAAACTATTTAAACGAATAATTTAGCTTGCGACACGCTGTTATAAACAGCCGTATGTTTCGATTTTTGGAATCTCATCAGGCAAACCTGGAAAAATTATTGAAATGATTGAAAAGTTATGCTATTAAATTCAAAATTCAAACTTGATTAAAAGTCAAATTTATTTGACTTTAGTAAAAACAAAAATTATACCTACTTGAAGCCAAAATGAGTAAATAAACTTATTTTGAAAAATTCTAAAATCGGAAAACTAAACAAACCCAAATAAAAAACCTAAAATGAAACATTAGTTGTAATTAAAAATTACAAAAGTTGTAGATTGCCCCAATTTCAAGATTTCATGTGTATGAACTTACGAAATATACAGGATATTATTTTTTTGAAAATATTTATAAATATTTTTTAAATTAGAATGTGAATTTTTAATTAAAAATCACATTATAATATGTCTACAATTATTTTAATTATTTATCACATCCTAATTTCTTATAATTCATTTATTTAAACGTTTTAACATCATTTATCCTATGATTTTGCATTACAAAATTTGAACCGAATCCTTTAAGGAGAGTTACGCCGACGTTTTCTGATCACTAGTTACCGCGCAATCGTCCGCGCATAGCGTGAAAGTTTATAGCAGTAAGGGAGACGGGTGAGGACTTCTCGAGCGGCTAGCGAGCGAGTCGGAAGTCATGTTGAAGATCGGCTAATTTAAGTTGAAATATTCATTTAGTTGATTAAATTATGGTGAAAGTTTCCGGTTTCCTAGTGGAATTTCTATTTCCACGAGTATCGTTTGTGAAGTTTTTGGGGAACTAATTTTGAAGAAATTTGGACAAAGATTGTTAGCGACGCGCGCCAAGCGACTTTCGACCTTAGCTAAAGCGGGAAATGTTTCCGGCGTTGCTGCTTCGCGCATTGGAATGCGAGCGATACGACAACCATGTTGCTGGTAGTCACCTTGAAATTTGAACGACTTCCTATCATGCGATTTGTTTCGAACTTTCCGAATAATCATAAAGTTAAATCTAGTGCAGAAACCTTTATAAATTGAAATTAAGTGTGAACTTGCGATTTTCTCGAAATCATTCGAATCATAATAAAGTTAATAAAAAATCTAGTGCCGAAATATTTAAAGTTAATGTTATTTCAGATACTGCGTTTCGTTTCGGACTTTGAGTTTTGATGAAGTTCAAATCAAGAGTAAATAAATGATGCCACTGGGTATTTCTAAGTGATGTTGCTGTTGACGTAACACGACCTAAAAAGGACGTCGGGTTATTCTAAATTCTGGGTTGGAGCTTATGAACTGCACGATGCCGAACGCTGCTTCAAACAACCATTTCCATGGATACCTGCGTCTAACGATGCAACTTAATTTGTAACAAGGTATCGTGGTTTTGATATTGTTTTAATTAGCACAAATTTGTTGTTGTGTGCACACGTTCTGGGGACCTTTCAGGTCCGTATCGACGTAGTTTTTTTCATGTTGTTTGATATTTCGATAAATTCATGTTTTGTCGTCATCATGACCTTTAGTTATAATAACTATGGCATTTGTTGCCTATAATTACTGCTGTGTTGATTTTATGTTTATCGATGTTATCTTGCCTTATTGTATTATTTAATGAGCCTGCTCATTTCACAAATGTCAAAGGGAGAAATTAAATTACTTATAAAATATTTGTGTTGTTTTGATTGTGTTAAACTTCCAAGAGTAGACCACGCCCATCATTTTGATCCGCTGAGCAAGTCGTTGGCAATAATAAGTTTACAGGTAAGGCCCTCGTAACAGGAGTGGGGGAAGCGTAAACTTACGTCGGACCGTTTTGTTGCACCTAGTGGTTTTACTATTACTATTAAAACTCTTTATTTGTTAATGATGTTTACAGTTTTGTTACAAAAAGTAACGGTATTCGGTCGGTGGCCTTACAATACATCTGCGCCTATTGCTTCTATTTACAATTTATCAGATAGTTATGACTTGACGTTACGTTAACATGGTTTAGCAAGATTACAAATTAAAATTAAAATTAGTGGTTTTGAGCCGGGGAAAAACGAGTTAGTACAAAAACCCAGCGGATTGGTAGAAATTTTGATTAACAATAGCAATAACGATAACAAAAATAGAATTATTAAATAATAACAATTAATTAACAAAACAACTGTGGGGATGGTTTTGGGGGTAAATTAGAGGAGAACGTTGTGTATAAGTTTGTGTTTGATTTTGAATGGTGCGTGTGAACGTGTTATTCGCATAATGTTCGCAGTTGTCGGGTTATTCGGGGATTTTTCCGTGAAGAATTTCGCGGCTGTCTCATTAATTTTTGCTCGGATGGTGAGTATTTGCGCGTGCTCGTGGAGTTTGAATATGTTAGTGTGTTTAGGCATCCCGGTGATTAGGCGGAGAAATTTGTTTTGGAGTCTTTGAAGGGAGTCGGTATTGGTTTTAGCGGTTTTGCTCCAGACGGGACTGGAGTAGAGGATGATAGGACGGACCATCGATTTATAGAGTCGGATTTTTAGGTCGGTTCGGAGTTTGGTTTTGTGATGCAGGAGTGGATAGAGGGTGTGGTACATGGCGTTGGCTTTGCGCGTGATGGTTGTGCAGTGTTCGCGAAATGTGAGTTTGTTGTCGAGTGTTATTCCGAGATATTTGACCGTGGGTGTGCGTGTGATTATGATGTTGTTTAGTGTTAGATCGCGGGTGATTTGGTCTTTTTTGTGCGAAAAGATGGTTAGCGTTGTTTTGTCGGCATTAAGTTTGATTTTCCATTTGTTATAGTACGGCTGTAGTGTGTCGAGGTGGCGTTGGAGGTATTCAATTGATTTGTTTTTCTTGTATGATTCTGAAATTATCGCGGTGTCGTCCGCGAAAAGCGCGAGTTTTGTGTCGTGTATTTTTGGTATGTCGTTGTTGTAGTAGGTGAAGAGAAATGGGGCTAACACGGAGCCTTGGGGGACTCCGGCTGGGATAGGATGAGGGGTGGAAAGGGAAAGGGAAAGGGAACGAGGCCTTCATGCCAGATGGTGTCGAACGCTTTTTCGATGTCGAGGGTGACGACCGAGGTTGATTTGTTTGTGTTGTAATTTGCCGCGATGATGTTAGTTAGGCGCGCGAGTTGGAGTGTGGTACTGTGGGACTTTCGGAAGCCAAATTGTTCGGGGATTATGATTGGAGATTGGAATTCGTGTTGCTGAAGGCGGGAGAGGATGATTTTTTCTAGGATTTTTGAGAGGGTGGGTAGGAGACTGATAGGACGATAGCTGGATGGGATATTTTTGGGTTTGCCAGGTTTAGGGATGGGGATTACAATTGCATTTTTCCAAGCGGTAGGGAAGTATTGATTTTTTATGCATTGGTTAAGGATGTAATAAATTTGGAGGATTGACTTTTTGGGAAGGCGTTTTAGGATTTCGGCGGAGATGTTATTTTGACCAGGAGCTCGATTTTTGAGGGATTTTATGTGTAATTTGATTTCTTTGGGAGTGACAAGGTCATCGGATGGGGTGGGATGAGATTCGTTTAGGAAATTTTGATAGGATTGATGTACCATGCTTCGGGTTTGGGAGTCAGAAAGGAGGAGGGTGAGGCTGTGATTTAAGAGGTACGCATCGGCAATTGCGTTGGATTTGTCCAGGTTGGTGTTTTTAGTGCCGAGAGGAGTTTGAAGCGGAGGAATTTGGGTACGGGATTTTTTGGATTTGAAGGATCTGGCTATAGACCAAAGCTTTGTAGGCTTTTGAGGAGTGATGTCGGTAAGGGTTTTGTCCCACAAGTCGGATTTAATTTTGTTAATCGCGGTGTTGATTGCGTTAGTTAACCGGTTTATTTGAGTTTTAATCGCGGGGTGTTTATCGCGTTGATATATTCGCCGTAGTTTATTTTTGTTTTTGATTTTTGCAGGAGTTCGGAGGGGAGTGTAAGTTTGACAGTGGGTGCAATTTCCTTGGTATTGCTCGCGTGTGTTAGTGTTATTTGTTCGGTGAAATTTTGAATTGCCGTGTCAATGTCGCGGTTTGATTGGATACTTGTGTTTAATTGTAGTTTGAGAGCGTCGCGTCCGAATTGCATCCAATTGGTGGTGAGTTTGGGTCGCGGCGGAAATATTGGAAGTTGAAGACTTCCAATTGCTATTTGAATCGGTAGGTGGTCGGAGCTGAGTTTGTGCAACGCAGTGACCTCGCGGATGGCCACGTTAGAAGAGAGGACAAGATCGATGGTCGAGGGGTTGTGTTGAGCGTTTGACGGGTGATGTGTGTGTTCGTTGGTGGGGTATGATATTAAGATCGGGTTCGCGTTGGTGTAGCGGTGTAGAGCGTTTCGGCGGTCGTAGTGTTTGTTGGCGTTTCCGTCGCGTTTAGCGCGTCCGCGATGTAAATGAGAAGTCCGCCGGCGGACGTTTTAGGCTGGTTTATCGCGGTGTAAAGTGGGATTTTAAGGGACTCTTTTGTTGAGCTTTGTCTCCTGGATGAGGATGGCGTCGGGTTGGGATTGGGAAACTAGGAGGTGGAGTTCATTAAATCTGTTGAAAAGCCCGTTTGCATTCCAAGAGATAATGTTGATCTGATTTTTAATCGGTGACTGTTCATGAGTCGTACTTTAACGCGATTTCCAATAAAATTTGGATTTTGGAGAGCATGTCGGTTGCCACCGCAAGTCTGACTTTGAGTTCGCGCACGATCGCGATCATGTGCCCGATGTTAAAGATGTTATTTAATTCACGAATTTCGTCCATGAGGGTTTTAAAGTCGCTCGCGTTCGCGGCCGCGGAAATAGGGTTGCTTCCGGTGGGTTGAACGTGCGCGCGTTGTTCGGGAGGGGTTAAGTTACGCGAATAGGTTTGTGAGCTGGTGATTGGTGGGTTGGTGATTGCTGCCCAAGCGGATACGGTTGGGGGAGGAGCTTGTCTGTACGTTGGTAGGGTAGGAAAGTTTTGCGCTTGTAGGTTAAAGCTGCTTACACGTGGTTGCTGAGGGCTTACTCTACCAAATTGCTGGGTTTTGGTACTTACCCTTTGACTGTAATGTTGGTAGACTGGGCACAGGCTGTAATTTGCGGCGTGGTTACCCCCACAGTTGCAACATTTGACGTTTTCGTCTTTCGTTTTTCTCGGACATTCGGCGGTCAAATGTTTTTCCAGACATTTGACACATCTGGGCGCCATGTTACAATTGCTGGATCCATGGCCATAGTTTTGGCAGCGGTGGCACTGCGTACGGGTTGTTTTTTTGGAGAACTCTTGCCATCAAACAATTGAGCCATGGACTTCTCGGAGTTGGATTATTTGCTGAACCGCGGTGTCCGGGGGGAACTGCAACAGAAAAGAACCTGAGTTGGTACCAAATTTGGTTTTGAGGTTTAGGACTAGGGATGGGGTGAGGTTGTATTGGGTAAATGCTGAACGGATCATTTTTTCGTCCAGGACCATTTTAGGACCATTTTTTGGCTCCTTTCCTCTTGTGGGGTGAAAGTGTACCCTGGGGCTCCTCTTTTGAAGAGATCCTCCTTGAGTAGGTGGTAATCTTCTAATGTAGTAGTATAGATCCATGTGTGTCCTCTGACCGCCTGGTACGTGATGGGATTTTTGGTTACAGTCCTGCACTGCGCCTGAAATGTAGTGGGGTTGTTGACGGGATGGGTTAGTATGATAGGAGGCGGAAAACCACCGCTGGTGGTTTTCTTGCAGCCCCCGATACAGGAGCTGCATGATATTTAGCTGCTTGTTGTTGTGTCTGTGGGTGGCGTTTGCGGACCACCGTCCAGGACCTATCATTTTCTGGGATAGTGGCCAGTATCCCATACCGGTTGAAGACGTCTAGGTTTGATACATCTGTTGTTTTGGATGTCTCCATTGTAGAAGTTGCTGCCTCTTCTTGGTTTTGGGCGATCTGGGTTTTTCCTATACGCTTGAGCGTAGTCATGACGTACCCTTCGTTGTCTTCTTCTGGATTTGTGCTGCGGGTTGGCAAATTTACTTTTTCCAGAATGGTGTTCAGCCTTTTTTGGAAGGCTTTGTTTGTTCCAGAAATCCTGAATTTGGTTTTCGTTATTCCGATTGGTTTCGGAATGCTGATCGACCGTGGTCCTGTTGCGATATTTAAAAAAGAAAAATTGAAAACTTGAAAAAAATGTCACTAATTAGCACTTGGCACGATGAGGGCTCCCGATGTTTACTCGACTAGAGTTCAACTGGGAATATATGACTCGCACCTAGTGGTTCCTCCAGTAGTTTTAATATATACCTCTATGGGCTCGACACGTTGCAACGGGGTGTATCAGGTTACAACTTTAAAATGCCGTTTTTTTGAAAACTAGTGGATAATCCAAAAAAAATTTTTGTTGCATTATACACAGAAAATTGTCCTCTTTCTTATAGTGCAGTTGAAATTTTGAAATTCGTGATGAGGAAATTCTGACAGTAACCTAGTCTTGAATTCGGAACTAAAAATATTAACCTTGAAATGTGATTGGTTGATATTCAAAAATGAATTTGCATGTTCACACCACCACGATTGTTTGAGATTTCACGTTTATAAATATTTTTTCGTAAAATTTTGTAACGAACCTTAATAATGCTAGCGGATATATTGCTGTTTGAACCAAGAATACGTTAAAAACTAATTGTTATTCTAATAACACTTTGGTTTTATTAAAAACCACATTTGTGTATTCTAACCTTAATTTGTTTTAAAAATTTAGGTTTTTTTTAATTAAATTATGGATCAACCAGGAACTAGTGATCAGGAATTTTATAATTTTGAAGAAGCATTTTTCACCGTCGAAAGTCAAGAATCAAATCAAACCGAATCGAGTTGTTCAATTGAAGCCAACGATAATTGGAGTTTTCGGGATGTCATTAAAAATCATCACGGTAAAATTATACATAGTGGACAGAAGATAATGATGTATAACATTTATATAAAGTATCGTAATGCAGGACACGTCAGAACAGGTAGTGTAACTTCAGCTGCTAACGATCTGGGAATTTCAGTTCAGTCAATGTGGAACACTGTTATTGAGATGGAGAAAAGGGGCACATGTCATCACCAACAAAAAAAAGAGAACGCAAGAGCACTTATGACAAATTAAACGATTTTCAGAAGTCAACATTACGTAGAATAATTCATCAATTTTTTCTTGCGAATGATCTACCTACCGTTGATAAAATTCTTGATGTAAGTATTTCTTTAGTGTAGTACTTTATAATTTCTTAAGCAAATATTAATTTTATTTATTAGAAAGTGCAAAATAATGAAGTGCTCCCTACCATCCAACGAACCACGAGCACGAACAAGACACTAACATCATTAAATTTTGTTTGGGAAAATAGATCACGAAACCATTTATTAGTAGAGAAAGCGGAACTGATCATATGACGTAAGTATTTAAACAGTGTGTAGCGCGACCAATTTGCCTTTCCTAAATGGAAAGGTAAAATCGCAGCTACTGGGTAGCTGCGGGAGCTTGAGCCAGGGGGTGGACTAACTTGTCGATTTTTCTTGCTATCACACTCTCTTCTATTTACGGAAACCTGGTGCGTGGGCGCCAATTCGAATAAGTCGAATACAATGACTGGAACGGGGGGGTTTAAATAAACAATTGATTCGAAAAACAATAACAAAAATATTTATTAATAAAGAGAAAATATATATTTACAAACTTAAACTGATTTATAACACTACAAGGCAATAGTACTGCGTACGGCACTGGTTCTTTATTTACAAGTTTAATAAAAACATGGCTGGTGTATATTGATGTCGGTTTTAGTCTTATGCACTTTTAGTTTCAACAAGGAGAAGTTACAGGTAAATAAGGAGATTCTAATTTCAATGTTGTTACTGAAATATCAAACTAAAAGTTCCTTTCTTAGATTTTAGACGAACTACTAGTACCTAACTGAATTGCTGGTTAATTCAAAGTTACGATTAAAATATAACTATCGCGGAATCTGGATTATGAGTATTTGTCTCTGGATCGTTGAATACTACTGGTTTGGTTAACTGGGATCTAATACAACCTATACCCGTTTTTGATTGTTGTTTCTACTGATAACCTAATTATGACTACTTAGATGGTTTTTCGCCGGTGGGAATTCCTTCACAATAACAGGTAGGATCAGTCTTGTCTTGCCAGGCTATAAACAAGATCTTTCAGGCTGGAGAGGATGAAGTTGTCACGCCAGGCTTTAACAACTTCCGGAAAAATACTCAGGGCAGGTATGAGAAATGGTTTTTAGGAATCTTGTCTCGCCAGGCTATAAACAAGATATTTTCAGGACGGAGGTGATGATGTCGTCACGCCAGGCAGCAACGACGTACTGGGAAACAGGATAAAATAGGAACGGTCGCCAAGCAGACACGTTTCCGAAGTATTGAATGTAACACTCTTTGAAATGATCGCCAAGCAGACCTATTTCGAAAGTATTAACGGAACAATACTTGCCTTGGAAAGGAAAATTTATACCAAACCAAAACATTGGATGAATTTGAATACTGTGTTTGTTATGTTTATATCAATAATTAATAATAAATTGTTGAAAGATTTATAATTTTATTGATGTAAACACAGTCTAAAACGTGCAAACGATAATGAAGATGATTATGATCAAATTTGTATTACCAAATTTATTATTAAGATATATAAGAATAAGATTTACCGAAAAGTTCTACATTTAATTCTGTCCGTTCTGCTGGAATTCTTTGTGCATCAAGCCATTCCATCATTTGCGACTTGCTCCAACTTTTAAGTGGTCTCTTATCTTTTCTTCTCGAATGATATGAAGCATTGTCCATTACTATAACAGAATTAGCTTCTAAAAGGGGCAAAATTCTCACCATCCATTCTTCAAATACAGTTGAATTCATCTCTTCATGATAGTCGTTAGTTTTTTTTTTATTTAAAACATAATAATCCATTTTCCACAAATCCTGCCTCGTTTCCTATATGAAGAATAATCAATCGCTTACCTTTACCTGAGGGGTTTTGCAATCCTGTCTAAAATATATTTATAATTTAGTAATTGATAATTATATAAATTAGTGTATACTATTACCGAGAGACCTTTGTTGAAAGCTTCAGCTGCACTTGTTACAGATTTGTCTTTCCATACTTTAGCCGTAGTGTGACCAGTATTTACCCAAGTTTCATCAAGATAGTATATTGGACGTCCTTGTATTCTAAAATTTCTAACACTTGTAATGAAACTACCATTTTTTGATGAAATTTTATTTAAAATCGTAAAACAACCTTTTTAAAATGTAAAATTTAAATGATAGGCAACCCATGTTGCTGATTAAGTTTTATCAATCTTAGTGGGTTAAAAGGAACCTGTTAGAAGTTTACAATTACCTGTAATACATTGACTACTGGTAACGATGACAGAGGATTCTATTAGGAAAACTAACCAGTTAAGTTTTCTAGTTATTGGAATGGGGATCATTCAACTTAATCGGTGGGAAACTGAAAGGTAAGTTTTACTTTGATACTTACAATATTGTATAATATGATCGTTATTACAACTGACCTAAATTTTAGCTAAAATAACGAACAATTTGGTAGGGAAGCCAGACTGTTCGTATGTGACAGATGAAATGGTCAAGTCCTCCGGAAGAGAAGTTTTAAGATTGCCTCCATACCACTGCCAATTTAATCCTATCGAATTAATTTGGGCACAAGTAAAGGGCTATATTGCTGCAAATAATAAAACTTTTAAATTTGGTGATATGAAAGTCTTGTTTCAGGATGGTTTGAATGCAGTTACACCAGAGAGATGGGCAGTGTGTTAAACATGTTGTAAATGAAGAAAACTTTAGATATCCACTGGATGATCGAGTAGAAGCAATGCAATTGGAATTTCAAGTAAACACAGGTTTTTCTTCTGATGAAGAATGCATGCCAGATTAAATCCTGAATTTATTTGAAAATGTTTTTTGTTGAACATCAACAAGAAAGTTTTTTAATAATGTTGATTATGTGGTGAACATATTATTTAAATTTAAATTTGATTACTAACATTGAAATTGGTAATACTGACGCAGTAGCGCCACCTATGAGGAAGGAGAGTAAAAGAAGACAAGGACAGTTAGTTACGCACACGGGACAAGCAAGATACATAGTGAAATGAAAGTGTGAAGTGAATTGTTTTATTTATATTTATTTGTATTAAATTTATTGTGAATAAACGTTATTCCAAACTGGTGACCCCGACGTGATTAAATAATAAATTAGAACAATGTCAAATCCAGTTGACAACACCGTAGCAACACTCTCAAACACACAAACGATCGCAAGAGTGTCCATCGAAATTCCGCCATTTTGGGAACAAGATCCCAAAACGTGGTTTGCTCAAATCGAGATGCAATTTGCACTCAACGGCATCACTCAAGACACCACAAAGTTTTACTATGTCGCAAGCAACTTAGAACAACGACAGGCCAAAGAAGTGCGGGACATAATACGAAATCCTCCGGCTTCGGAAAAATACGAGAAATTAAAAACAGAGCTGATCGCTAGATTATCGGTGTCCGAGAAACATAAGATAAAACAATTATTAGAACGCGAAGAAATAGGAGATAGAACGCCATCCCAATTTCTCCGTCACATCCAAGACCTCGCAACCAACATACCAGACTCACTATTGAAAACTCTCTGGTTAGGCCGTTTACCCGGAAATACTCAAGCGATATTAGTCTCGATGGACAACAAAAGCTTGGATGAAATGGGTCGAGTAGCTGATAAGATTCAAGAAACAAATCCAACAAGAACACAGATAGCAGCAGTTAATTCTTCTGAGATTGCTGCTGACACCAAAAACATACAACCAGGCCAGTTCGATCTATTGATGGCAGAAATCAATCAGTTGAGAACCGAAATAAACGATAAAAGGCGAAGTCCTAGCCGTAGCAGAAACAAATCCACAAGCGAACCAAGAAACCGAGAGAAACCGTGCTGGTGTTATTATCACAACAGATTTAGTAACGAAGCTCGAAAGTGTAGACACCCGTGTTCGTACAACAATTCGGAAAACTCTTTCGGAGGTCAATAAACGCGGGAATCGACCTCCGTAACACAGCACGCCGCCTAGTCATAACCGATAAAACGGCAACTACGAAGTTTCTGATCGACACCGGAGCGGACATCAGTGTATTTCCGAAATCAGCTTGCAAAGACAAACGCGTGTTGCAAGATTTCAAGTTATATGCTGCTAACAATTCTGTCATCAATACTTACGGATTTATCACACTCAATCTTGACCTCCAGCTAAGACGGCAACTGACGTGGCGCTTTGTAGTGGCAGATATAAGCAAAGCAATAATTGGTGCTGACTTCCTTCGTTATTTCCGTTTACTGGTTGATATCCGCAATGGCCGGTTCACCGACGATACCACGGGCCTCAAAGCAATCGGTGAACTAAGAAAAGAGGTGCATCATACGATCCGTACCGTCAACTCTGGCAACGAGGACCACCAAATCGTTAAGGAATATCCTGCCATTACAAACCCAAACATGGTGAAAGCAGCAACTTCAAACCAAACCATGCACAGAATCGAAACGTTGCCTGGACAGCCCAGTACCTGTCGCCCAAGAAGACTTGCTCCAAGACCGCCTCCGCATAGCAAAAAAGGAGTTCGATTATATGCTTCAACACGGCATCGTTCGACTTTCAAAGAGCAATTGGTGTTCTCCGTTACACCTCATTGAGAAGAAAAACAAGGAATTCCGACCCTGCGGGGATTTTCGTGCTTTAAATGCCAGAACGATTCACGATTGCTATTCGATACCGCATATTCAAGACTTCGGTCAATTGCTGGCTGGTAAAACCATATTCTCAACAATCGACCTCATCAAAGCATTCAACCAAATACCGGTTCATCCTGACGATATCCACAAAACGGCAGTTACAACACCATTTGGCTTATTCGAGTTCACACGAATGCCATTTGGTTTACGAAATGCTGCACAGACCTTCCAACGCTTAATACACGAAGTCGCGCGAGATTTGGATTTCTATTATGCATACATCGATGACGTCTTGATCGCTTCAACATCACACAGAAAACATGTTGAGCACCTACGACAATTATTCCAACGCCTACAAGATTACGGGATCGTTATTAATCCAGCCAAATGTATTTTTGGTGTAAAAGAAGTTACCTTCCTTGGACATACGATTGGCAAAGACGGGACTAAGCCCTTGCAAGAAAGAGTAGATGTCATCTTAAACAGCAAAAAACCAACAACGATTAAGCAGTTACGTCAATTTCTCAGAATGTGTAATTTCTATCGACGTTTTATATCATGTT
This sequence comes from Cantharis rustica, assembly GCA_911387805.1. Taxonomy (NCBI): domain Eukaryota; kingdom Metazoa; phylum Arthropoda; class Insecta; order Coleoptera; family Cantharidae; genus Cantharis; species Cantharis rustica. The sequence goes on from OU426877.1 coordinate 74,778,608, forward strand.
CAGCATCAATTCAAGGCCCGTTAAATAAATTGTTGAGTGGAAAAAAGTCGAGCAATGCAAAAATCGAATGGTCTGATGAGACCGACACAGCTTTCGTCAACCTCAAAAATGCACTTGCAAAAGTTGCCCTTTTGGCGCATCCTTCACCAACTGCACCTTTATCTTTAATGGTAGACGCATCCAACGATTCGATGGGCGGAGTCCTGCAACAAAAAATCAACAATGAATGGCAACCGTTAGGATTTTTCGCTAAGAAATTTACCACCGCACAAACAAAGTACAGCGCCTACGATCGAGAACTACTTGCTGCATATTCAGGTATTAAACATTTTCGTCATTCTCTAGAAGGACGTGAGTTCACATTGTTTACGGACCATAAACCTTTAGTTTTCGCATTTAACCAGTGTTGTTTAGTTTTTTGATTGAATTAAATAACTCACTTAAAACTTGAAATTTAATGTTAAGTAAATTACAATTAATTCTTATGCTAGATTACACATAACTGCACTTATGTAATGCAAAAATAATAATGAGTAATTTTCTACCCAAGTCCCTCTCTTCGGCAGTCAAGCGAATTCCCCGACGTAAGATCACTGATAACGAACATCCCGGCCCCCTTGAAATAGTTAAGTTTCAAAATTCAAAAAAGTGTTATAAAGTACTACTTAAAAAATTGAACAAATTATGTAAAAATGCCTTAATAAACTACACTGTGTCATTAATTGGTAAAACACATAACTTACGAACACATTTCACTGAAACAACGCAAATTATTCCGTCATCACCTGGGTGGATGTCGATGATTCTTCCTGTTGTCCACTTTTGGGGAGGAGTGTTGTCTTCCATTAATGACCAAATCTCCCATCTTGAGGTTGGGTTGCTGTTCGAACCATTTTTGACGTAATTGCAATTGATGCAAGTATTCCCCTTGCCACCGCTTCCAAAAATGCTGTTTGATCTGCTGTATGTTTGTTAAATCTACTTGAGTAGGTTCTAAAAGTAAATCTCCAATAAGGAAATGGGAGGGTGTAATGGGTTGAGGATCAGTGGGGTCACTAGAATTTGGTGTTAATGGTCTGGAATTTAATATTGCTTCTATCTCGGTTAACAAGGTATAAGATTCTTCGTATGTTAAAATTAAATTTTTGGTAATTTTAAAGAAATGTTTCTTCATTGACTTCACAGCTATTTCCCAAAGTCCGCCAAAATTAGGGCTTCTTGGTGGTATAAATCGCCATTCAATTTTTTGTTTCATGAGTTCTGTTGTAATTTGATTTGTATTTTTCTTCAGAAACTCGTATATTTCTCTTAATTTGTTTGCTGAACCAACAAAATTTGTGGCGTTGTCGCTGAATAATTGAGAACAAAGTCCTCTGCGTGCACAAAATCTTCTTAGAGCTGCTAAGAATGCTTCTGTTGTAAGATCGGTTACGAGTTCCAGATGTACTGCCTTGGTGCTAAAGCAAACAAAAACAGCTATGTATGCCTTTGATATTCTTTTTCTGCCACTACCCAATCGTTGGACTAATTGAATAGGACCAGCATAATCTATTCCAGTAATCACAAAGGGTCTACGAGTCGCGTTCACTCTTTCCTGTGGTAGTATCCCCATCATTTGCCTTGCAGGCGTAGGATTATGTCGGAAGCAAGTAATGCAATAAATTGTGTGTAATTTTTCTTGCTAGACGTCTGCCGCTAAGTGGCCAATAATTTGTTCTTAATGAAGCTAATAATTGTTCTGGACCGCAATGTAGTAGCCTTTCATGCTCTGTTTTCACTATCAGCTGCGTTATGTGGTGCGCGTATGGTAATATCCATGGACATTTATGTTCATATGGTATTGTTGCGTGTTTTAATCTTCCCCTAATCTTATTAATCCGTTGTTATCTAAAAATGGATTTAATTTGAGTAATACACTTTTTCGATTAATCTTTTTATTTTCTTGTAAATCCTTTAGTTCTTGTCGAAATGATTCTCTTTGTGTAAGAAATATTATTTTAATAGTTGCAAATTTCAAATCTTGAACTGTTAGAATTCGACTTGTCTTATTTATTCTTCGCTTATTTTTTAAAATTTCTATAAATTTCAAACAATAGGCTATTACTCTTTGTAATTTATGAAAATCCGAGTATTTATTTAAAATATCAAATTTTTCATCTCATGTTATTAGCGTAACCTTGGTAGGTTTCACCTCTTCTTCGGTTTGTATTTGTTCACGATCTTCTTGAATTGGCCATTGACTGAATATCCAATTTGGACCTTGCCACCATAATTGTGAGTGAATTAAATTTTTCGCTGTCATACCTCGCGATATAATATCTGCTGGGTTTTCTGCTGAGCCTATATGTTGCCACTGTAAGTTTGTAGTTAAGCGTTGGATTTCTGCTACTCTGTGACTTACAAATGTTTTTAGCTGAATTGGTTGCATGTGAATCCACGAAAGGACTATTGTAGAATCTGACCACAGAAATATTTCGTTAATCCTTTGTCTCAGTGCTTGTTTGACTGTGTGAATTAATCTTGCTAGTATTAATGCGCCGCATAACTCTAATCTTGGAAGAGTAATGGTTTTCAATGGTGCAACTCTTGATTTTGCGCATAACAATCTTGAGTTGAAATTTCCGTCTTTATTCTGACTATATACATAAACGCATGCACCATAAGATTTCTCGGATGCATCACAGAATCCGTGCAATGTTACCTTTTGTTTCATATTTCCTGGATTAACATTTCTTTTAATTGATATATTATTAATTTTACTTAGCGATTCAGTAAATTGTTTCCAATCTACCCTGACGGTTTGTGGAACTGGCTCATTCCATTGTGTTTTTAGTTGCCATAATTTCTGTAATATAATTTTTGCAAAAATTATTATTGGCCCTAAAAGTCCTAAAGGATCAGAAATCGATGCTGTTTGTGATAAAATAATTCTTTTTGTAATTTTAGGTTGTTCAGCATGTTTTATCGAGTACCTTATCGTATCTAACCTCGAATCCCATAATAATCCAAGAGTTTTTAATAAATCTTGCTTGTCAATAACCAAAAGTTCATCTGTTTTACTTTCAGCTCTTAAATATTTTAAAATATCTGGATGATTTGATCGCCATTTTCGAAGGTTAAATCCACCTAACGATAAAAGAGAGCATAAATCTCGTTGAAGCTTGATTGCTCCATTTATTGTGGAACTTCCTGTGAGTACATCATCCTTATAAAAATCTTTTTCTAATGCTTGCCTTGCTTCAGGATACTTAGGACCATCTTCAATAGCCAGTTGTTTTAATGTTCTGGCTGCTAAATACGGTGCCGATGTGGTGCCATATGTGACTGTGTTTAAAGTGAAATGCTTAATGGGTTCATTGTTCGATTTTCTCCAAACAATTCTTTGTAAGTTGCGATCTTCTGCTTTGATCAAGATTTGACGGAACATCATGGCTATGTCTGTTGTCACTACATATTCATGCATTCTGAATCTGGGTATTATATTAAATAGATCTTCTTGGATAGATGGTCCGGCTAACAATTTGTCATTAAGAGACCTTCCATTAGTTGACTTGAATGATCCATCAAATACTACTCTTATCCTTGTTGACAAACTGTCTCCTTTGATTACTCCATGATGTGGTAGGTAAAATACTTCTAGATTTTCCTTGGTTATTCCCGGATTAATTTCTGTTTTATGTTGTAACTCTTCATATTGCTGCATGAAATTAACGTAATCTGCTCTTAAAGCTGTATTGTTACTTAATCTACGCTCTGTACAATTAAGTCTGCTGATTGCACCGCTTAGTGAATTTCCTAAAGTAATATTGTCCCTTTGAGGTAAACTTACAATAAATCTACCCGTTGAGTCTCTTGTTACTGAACTTGAATAAAAATTTTCGCACTGCAATTCTTCGGTGGTGTAAGTAGTTTGTTTTGATGTAACTTCTTCAATTTTCCAAAATTTTTCTAACTGATCTTGTATGTTAACCACTGAAACATGATAGGCGCCATTTAATTTGACTTGCCCTTGTTTTGCTGCGACAGGTCCTGCGACAATCCAACCCAGATGAGTTCTCCACCAATCAGAATATCTATTTCGTTTGCAATATGAAATTTTGGATCAGCTAATTTGACCTTTGGTAATTGAAGTTCTGCATGATTTAGCTCCATTTGAGGTAATGGTTGTGTTATTTTTTCTACAACTAGACAGTTAATTGTCGCGTTGTAGTTGTTGTATTTTGAATTTATTCTTATCTTTGCGATTTCCGTGACCTTCCTTGTCGTACCTGTTATTCCTTCAACTTGAAAATTGGTGTCGTGACAGTTTAATCTTAATTTTTCTACTACATTTTGTTTGATAAAATTTAATTGTGAACCTGCATCTAGTGCAGCTCGTGCTTCATGATGTTTTCCATTGTCGTCAATTATATCTACTAACGCCGTAGCTAGTAAAACTTCTTGATGTAAATTTTGCGCAAAACAGCAGGTTTTGGCAATGGCTACGCCTGCGACGTTTGTCTGTGAATCGTCTGAATCTGATGATTCTTGCTTGGTTTGTGACTTGTTCAAACTTGCATGGTTTACTGAGTTTGTTGCTTCATGTAACAATGTGTTATGTTTTCTTCCACATTCTTTGCATACTGAAGTTGATAAACAATCTTTTGTAAAATGGCCTTGTTTTAAACAATTTGTACATAAACGTAGTTACATTGATCTTTCTCTTCTTTTGGTTGGAGCAAGTTTTAAAAACTGATCGCATTTGAAAATGTAGTGATTATTTTTACAGTTACTACACACCACTTGTGTTGTTGTAGCTAACGCAGTTCCCTTTTTGTTAAATGTATGTTTTTCTGTTGTAAGTTTTTTACCATAATCTGTCATTTCTAAAACTTGACATCTGGTTGCCAGAAAGCCTGTTAGCCTTTTTAGATTAGGCTTTTCTTCACTTTTATCACCTAATTCTAATTCCCAAGCTCTTCTTGTATACGCGTCTAATTTATTTGTTAATAAATAAATGATCATCGTGTCCCAATATTGTATTGGTTCGTTCAAGGCTTGTAATGCCCTTAAATTCATTTGTAATTTATCCAATGTTTGCCGTAGAAGTGTTGAAGATTCTTTTGTGATTGATTGCATTTCAAATATAGCTTGCATGTGTGAATTAATAATTATTCTTCGATTTTCATATCTTTTTTGGAGTAAATCCCAGGCAATCGTATAATTATCATTTGATGTTACCAAAGAGTTGACTAATTGTAATGCATCCCCCTGGAGACTGCTTTTTAGGTATCTAAATTTATCAATGTTCGATAAATTTGCATTGTTGTGAATCGATGCTGTAAATGTATCTTTGAAAAATAACCATTGTGAATAATTTCCATCAAATTTAGGAAGGCTTAACTTTGGTAATTGTAGCTTTGATATAATATTTTGTGAATTTTCAGCTGGAACTGTAGTTTGCTGATTTGTTGTAGTTTGCTGTGCTTCGCACTCTTTTATTTTTTGATATGCAATGCCAACTATTTCATAGTAAGACATTTCAAACGTATCTCTTTGTTGCGATAAATTACTTTCATCTGCGTCGTCATCATTTTCCAATACTTCTAGAATTTCTTCGAATTGATCGAGTGAAGGTTCTATTTTTGTTAAACGTACTTTTAATTCTTCCAAATTATGTGTTGATTGGTTGAAATTGTCAAGATATGTTTTAAATTTTGTTAACGCTGTTTTTAAATTTTTTCGTTTGTTTTTTAATGTTTTAGAATCCATTTTTGTATTGATTTATGATCATTAATTGAAGGAATAAAATTTTGGATATTGGATAAAAATGATTTGAAGATTTACTAACCTGCTTTGTTTTTTGATGATTGTACAATGTTGGTTTGAACTTGAATAATTCAACGCTTGCTTTATGTAATTTGCGTGGGTGACAGTTGGCGTTTCCGTTGCTTTTGCCGCGAACTTTTGTCTGTTAATATGCACTTTTTTGTTCACTAATGTTTGTCTTTATCTGCTCGAAGGACCACTAAATGTTGTTTAGTTTTTTGATTGAATTAAATAACTCACTTAAAACTTGAAATTTAATGTTAAGTAAATTACAATTAATTCTTATGCTAGATTACACATAACTGCACTTATGTAATGCAAAAATAATAATGAGTAATTTTCTACCCAAGCCCCTCTCTTCGGCAGTCAAGGGAATTCCCCGACGTAAGATCACTGATAACGAACAACCAGAAACCTGAAAAATGCACACCACGGCAATTCAGACATCTCGATTACATCAGACAGTTTACAACCAACATTGTACATGTAAAGGGTACAGAAAATATCCCAGCAGACACCTTATCTCGATTAGATAATGTAAATAATATCAGCACACAATCGCTTAACGTGAAATACTTATCGAAATCACAAGACGTTGATCCTGAAATCAGATTATTTTGTGACCAATCAAAAACATCACTACAGCTCAAAAAGATATACTATCCTGAGCATCATGTAGCCATTTATTGCGACACCTCAACAAATAATATTCGCCCAGATGTAACCGAACCATTCCGAAACCAAGTGTTCAACAGCCTGCATGGATTAGCGCACCCCGGCATACGTGCAACAACAAAACTAATCTGCTCAAAATTCGTCTGGCCTTAAATGAGAAAGAGCATTAGAGTTTGGTGTAGAAACTGCACTGCCTGTCAACGTTCAAAAGTCCAAAGGCACACAGTGGCTCCAACCAGTAAGTTTACACCACCCACACGACGATTCGAACACATCCATTTGGATCTAGTCGGACCCTTACCATGCTCGAAAGGATATACGTACTGCCTGACAATGATCGACAGGTTCACAAGATGGATCGAAGTAATACCAATTGTCGATATAGTTGCAGAAACTGTTGCCGAGGCATTCTTAATTAATTTGATTGCAAGATATGGTGTTCCCCTTCGAATAACAACCGATCAGGGCCGACAGTTTACGTCAAATTTGTTCGCAAACCTTGCAAAATTACTTGATATGAACCACATCCAATCAACTCCATACCATCCCATGGCCAACGGGATGGTTGAAAGAATCCATAAGCAACTAAAATGTGCAATTAAGTGCCACGCCATTAACAATGACGAATCGTGGGTAGAAGCTCTACCGATTGTACTACTCGGCATGCGAACTGCCTTTAAAGAAGACCTAAATTCATCGTCAGCTGAACTCGTGTTTGGTGAAACACTTAGAATACCCGGCGAAATTTTTCGGAGCAGTCACGATTCGACAGAACCATCTTCTATGGTAGCTAAATTGCGACAACATTTTAAGCAAATGCACCCATCACCTGGAAGTAATCATGATATTAATAAACAAACATTCGTACATAAGGATTTAGCAACCTGTTCACACGTATTAATACGACACGATGCAGTTCGAAAACCATTACAGCCAACATATGATGGTCCTTACGAAATAATCAGCCGGTCTAACAAAGTATTCCGAATTGACGTAAAGGGTAAAGTGACTTCCATCTCCATTAACCGAGTCAAACCAGCATACATGATAGTAAACAAGGAGATGTCAAAAAGTTATGAAAACAACAAAAGTGAAGTGGTTACGCACACGCCATCCGAAAGTAACAAAAAAGAAATGGTTACGCAAGCATATGATACAATGAATTTACAAGATATGATATTGAGCATACTGGGCGCCATGTTGAACTTTGCTGTGACGTAGTACGGCCCGCAAACAAACAAATGTTAGGTTTGTGGCATGATACAATAAATTACCAGGTATGATATTGCGCAGGTTTAGCGCCATCTTGCTTAATTGTGACGTCACGCGGTAAGTAATATTTCAAACGCATAACGGTTTTCTGTGCGCGCCCACAGAACGGTTTTAAGTTTTAACTTGTAGCAACCTGAATTTTTTCAGTTTTGTTATTGTTTTTGCTTGTGATTTGTTGTGAATCAGTAATTTATCTTTCGTTAATAATGCGGTGTGCAATATTTGGTTGTAATATGGACGATGGAGCCAAATATTATAACAAAGGCGATGTTTTTCCGTTTTCCGACTGACCCGGAACTTTGTAAGGCTTGGAAAATAGCTTGCAGTCGTAAAGACAATTTAAACGCGAAAAATGCAAGAGTGTGCTCTATGCATTTTAAAGATTGTGATTATGCTCGTAACTTAAAATATGAACTTCTGGGATGTCCTGTTCTAAGGAATTGCCGACTGATTAAGCCAGGAGTGATTCCTACTGAAAATCTACCGAAACCATCAGCTTTTGTTACTACTGCTTCCACGTCTCAAAGGCAACAGCGGATTGCTAAAAAGGAACGTTCCAATTTGGTTAATGTACTTTTAAAGGAACGAACAATTCAAACAGAGTAAGTACCTATAGTTATTATTTTCATTCAAATAGAAATACTTATAGCTCATTTTATAAATTTGTTAGAAACGGTGTTGGTAGTAGCAGTAGAAACGGTGTTGGTAGTAGCAGTAGAAACTCTCCCGAGGGTGAAGGTGTTATTCCGGATAACAATCCTATAGAAACTAATATTTTGACTAAAGATATAGGGTAATTCTTATTTTTATTATAGCAAATCTAATGTTAACATATAGTTGAATTCTTATATTAAGTGATAATATGCCTACATATATTCTTAATATTTTTAGAAGTAGTACGGAGGTTGATAACCGTGATGAAATCATAGCCGAATTAAAGAAGAAGATTGAACGATTGGAAAGCGAGGTTGAAGCTTTGAGCAGTTTATTTACTTCTGAGCAGATCAAGAAGCTTAAAAATCCTAAAAGACGTCCACGATGGTCAGTTCAAGATGTATCTAAAGCAATCGTTGTTCATTCCGCTGGTCCTCGAGCTTATAGGTTGCTGCTAAAAAAAGGATATCCTTTTCCAGCTGTATCAACACTTCGATCGTGGTTGAAAAAAATTCAAATTTTACCTGGTATCTTGAAACCGGTGTTTAATGTAATCAAACTGCAAGAGATGAACAATATGGAAAAAGTCTGTATACTGTTATTTGATGAAATAAAAGTTCGCAAAATCTACTTGTATGACAAAGTTAACGATGAAACATTGAAGCCATCTAGCTATGCACAAGTTGTTATGCTGAGAGGTTTATTTTCGAAATGGAAACAGCCAATATTTTATAACCTAGATTGTAAAATGACTAAGGATCTTTTATTTCAAATCATAAATTATGTTGAAAATTCAGGTGAGAATAACAAACCATGTACCTAAGTGCTCTTATAATCATTGTATTTTTATAGGTTTCCAAATTATGGGTATGGTCAGTGATCTTGGGGGAGGAAATAGGTCATTACATAATCAGTTAGAAATAACTCCAAAAAACACCTGGTTTAAAAATCCTGCCAACGAACATAGAATTTTTGTATTTGCCGATATTCCTCACCTTATTAAATTAATCAGGAATCATTTTGTTGATAATGGTTTTATAATCGAACGCAAGGAAATTAACAAAAATGCCATTGAGAAACTTTTAGATATTACTAGCGCATCTGATTTAACTATTGCCCATAAAATTTCTAAAGAGAGCCTTAACGTAAAGAATGCTCAAAGACAAAAAGTTAAATTGGCTACAAAATTGTTTTCGCACACCATTTCTAGCGCGATTACAAGATGTGGAATCAATGGTCAATTGGAGGGTGAAAATTGGGTTGAATGCGCAGAATTCTTTAAACTAGTAAGTGTCTATTTATAATGCACTTTTTTAATATCATTATATTGCGAAATATTCACATTTTGAGTATTACTTTTATTTGTCAACCAGGCACATTCATTGAAAATAATAATATCTTTTCAATTCTAAACTAGGTAAACGATTGGTTTGATTGTTTAAACATTCGAGTCCCAGAAGCAGATAGTCGGGAGAGAAAGAAAGCTTACGGATTGTGCCTTAATATTCAAAACCAAATCATAAATAAAATGACCGATGTTATGAAAAATTTGAGAGTCAAAGGCAAGTCTTCTATTCTGCCATTCCAACAGGTAAATTTTTTAAATTAATTTTAATAAAGCAAATATAATACATTATTTGTTGCAGGTGTTATAATCACCAACGTATCATTGCAGTTGTTATTTGAAGACCTTCGAAAAAGATTTGGTACAAAATATATTTTGACTTATAGGCTTAACCAAGATGTGCTTGAGAACTTTTTTGGTGCCATAAGATCTAAAGGAGGGCTTCATGACCATCCAGATCCCCTGGAATTTAGATATCGGTTGAGGTCGTATATATTAGGTAGAAATGAAGGATCGCTTTCAGCATGTGGTAATGTTGAAGAAGATGATACACCTGATTTACCACCTACTTCAGAACTTAGTTTAAGTGCGCAATGCTTTACGAGCCTCGTTGATAAAGAAATAACATTACAACAAGACGAAGACCATGAGTTTCAAGAATTAGAAGATGTGGCCTATGATGGCTTGGAAAATCTGGCTGGTTTAATTTGTCATAAACTGCAAGAACCAAGCGGCTCAATAACAAGTGCTAATAGCGAGGGTTCTTATTCTTGGATTAACCATTTAAGTGAAGGTGGCTTAACTAAACCATCAACAGAGTTCATGGCTGGAATGGAACAGTTAGAAGGAATTTTTAAAAGCGTTAACTCAGAAAGCCTATTTATTTCAAAAAATTACCTTAAAAACTTACTGGAAAAAAGTACTAATGTAGCATGTAGTGAGGAGTCAAAAAAGTTATTTTTTAGATGTAGAATGTTTTTCAGGTTGCGACACTTAAATAAGGAACTAACTGATACTGCACTTAGCAGAAAAAGAAAATTAAATAAAATTATAAAATAATTTTGAAGTGCGTAAAAGTGTGGGATTTTAGTTTAGTTAATCATTGTTTATTATTTTATGTATATTATTAATGGTTTGCTTATTTTCCGATTTATAACAACACTGGATACGGTCCAGAGACTATTATTTGTTTATACTTGTGGATTTTCCATCTACTTTAGTAGATTAAATTGATCTATAAAATTAACTATAAATATTTCATGTATTCGTATATTGACTTTATTGATAATTGCTTATTTTCCGATTTATAACAACTCTGCAAACGGTCCTGAGACCATTATTTGTTTAAACGGTTACTTGTTACTTACTGTTACTTACCATCTACATTAGTAGATTAAATTGATCTATATAATTAACTATAAATATTTCATGTATTGACTTATTATGTATTATGTATTCACTTATTGACTTTATTGGTAATTGCTTATTTTCCGATTTATAACAACTCTGCATACGGTCCTGAGACCATTATTTGTTTAAACGGTTACTTGTTACTTACTGTTACTTACCATCTACAGTAGTAGATTAAATTGATCTATATAATTAACTATAAATATTTCATGTATTCGTATATTGACTTTATTGATGATTTGCTTATTTTCCGATTTATAACAACTCTGCATACGGTCCTGATACCATTATTTGTTTAAACGGTTACTTGTTACTTACCATCTACATTAGTAGATTAAATTGATCTATATAATTAACTATAAATATTTCATGTATTCGTATATTGACTTTATTGATGATTTGCTTATTTTCCGATTTATAACAACTCTGGATACGATCCCGAGACCCCAATTATTTGTTTAACCGTTTACTTTTAGATTTTTCATCTACTTTTGTAAATTAAATTGATCTATAAAAATTTTATATAAATAATTAAATAATTTATTCGTGAAGAAATTATCTTTTCATTGGTGACCAAAATATCAACCTTAAAGGAATTTACTTGGTTTGTAGTGAAGAAAAGAAATAAAAATCTGATAATATATAATATAAAATTTAGGGCTTAATATAGTTTGTAAAATTAAATAGTCAGTAAAATGAAATAACATTTTAAAATGTATGCCTTCTGGTTAATATGGCTTCTTAATGAATGTTATGTTTTATTGTGAGAAACTTTTTTAGGATATTAAATATATATTATTTTATAATCTTATTACTATGTGTTTTATTTCAATACTGCCGTTATAAGAAAGAAGGCAGTAAATACATTTTTTTTTCAAAATTGGGTAATTTATATTTTTTAAATTGGCGCAAAAAACTATGAATATGAATAACCCAATTTCGAAGAAAATGTACTTACTGCCATATGTAAACCATATCTAAACAAACACTGCCTTCTTCCTTATGATGGCAGAATAATTTATTTGTTATTTAAAATTAAAAATAATCACAAATTTTAATTTCATTGCACTTATTTGCCATATAATTCCATAGCTGTATTTAAATAAAGTGGGCGTGTCCTTACCGCGTGACGTTGTGCGCAGAACCGAACGTAACTGAGACTCCTTACGGCCGGTTTCACAAAGTCTGGTTAACCTGCAGTTTAGCGGTTACCGTTACTTAACCTATGAAAAAGTGTTTCACAATCGCTGGCCTGACGGCTAACCTTAGGTTAAGTGCTGGTATTTGTAACCCACAGAAGTTCCTCGAGTTAACTCGAGGTTTACATCAACTATCACTTTGTTTGCGGTTGGAGCACACAGAGGGCAGTGCTCTCATTGATTTCAAACGGCTAGAGGTAAAATTTTGTCATTATTTGTGAAACTTTTAAGCTCGTGTCTCACTATAAAATTTTTATAAAAACTTTTATACAAACGATATGACGTAACGTGATATAAAAATAATTTAAGTAAGGTTTGAGTTGTGTTGTGTTATATGACATTATAATAACTTAATAATAACTTTAACTTAACTATAACCATAATTAATAATATCCATAATTAATAAATTAAACACAATCGGCTGTTATTATACCGAAAAGTAAGATAACAACCGTGATTATATATTTCATATTTTCCATATTCATACCTAAATTTAAATTGAGATGGATTTCAACAGCCAATGGGATGCCTCCTTTCATAAAATTTTCTAATATAAGAATTTTTATAAAAACTTTTTCGTGACGTCATGAAAATAGAAGTATCATAAAAATATTTTTTACAAATGTCATTTTTATAAAACTACTGCGCTTTCACACTATAAAAATTGTTTTTATAAAAATTTTATAGTAAGACACGGGCTTAAAAATTCATTCAAGACGTGAACCGCTCGGATTTTGATTATATTTTTGTGTACTTTAATTAACGGTATTGTATAATTGTGTTAAAAGATACAAAAAATGCGTATAGCAGCGATGTATAGACATCTGCCTAATTATTTTGAAGAATATGACGCTCACGATTTTTTTGTTAAAGAAAATCCCTTGCATCTAGTTTTATTTTCTATCTATAACAGTAACCACCTGAGATTGCAATCATACCTAACTAAAGTATAAAAATATACCTAATATTTATAAAAAGTAATAAAATAAAACACAGAAATAAATTTATAAGTTATTATAATGACAAGTAAATGACAAACGACAGACAAATAAGTAGGCTACCAACAGGGATTATAGAAAATCACTAGCTACAGAGCTGCCAACATTTCTTAACCTATGGTTAACTGCCGGTAAGCAGACCCAAGGTCGAAATTTGTTTGTGAAACAGTACCACCTCTCAAACTTCAGGTTAACCTTCAGGTGAAGGTTTGGTAACTTTAGGTTTTAACTATCGATTGTGAAACCGGCCGTTAGTATCATATCTTAAAACTTTATTGTATCATGGGTTTGTGGTACATAGTAACGTCGTATGTTAAGTTCAGTGAAGTTTTAAAAAACAGTTTTTTTGTTGTGATATAATAATAAACTCTGTATAAACAATAATTTATACAGATTAACGTGAAATATACTTATCAAATCAAGAGAACAATTACAAAATTACGATACATTCTATTCTTTATATTCAAAATTAAAGTAGTCATTTCGTTGCAATATTACAAAAATAAAGCAATCAAGTTACGCACAAGTATGTAGTTATGTTAAGGGGTCTCGTTTCAAATTGTAAACAACCAATCTTCTATGATTATAATTGCTACATAACCAAGGATTTAAAATAATAAATTATGTTGAAAATTCAGGTAAGCTTCAACAACAATCTGTTTACCTTACCACTTTTAATTGTTTTATTTTATAGGTTTCCAAATTGTAAGTGTGGTTAGTAATCTTGGTGGATGAAATAGAAGCTCGCATACTGAATTGCAAGTAAAACCTGAACAACTGTGGTTTAAAAATCCTGCAAACGAACATAGAATTTATGTTTTCGCTGATGTCCCCCATCTTATTAAATTGATTAGAAATCATTTTGTTGATAGTGCAGCCTTTTTCAACAAAGTTTTTGACGAGGAGGTTAAAATACAGCAAGACGAAGAACCTGATTCGATTGAACTAAAAGACATTGTCTATGACGGTTTGGAAAATTTGGCTTGTTTCATTTGCCACAAACTGAAAGATACAAACAGTTCGATAACAAGTGCTAATGTGTCGTCTTACTCTTGGGTTGATCATTGCAGTGAAGGTGGCTTAAGTTATGATAAATTACATTTTATGTTATGACAAATTTCATTTTATTTTAATCGACTAACGTAGTTTTACAAAATTATTTACTAACAAAATATTTACACTTAAGTGACGCCACTGAGAATAAGAACCCTTTTAATATATTTTTAAACACAACATTCGAATTCTTTTAATAGTGCACTTCAACTTAATATTTCCCAAGAACGTTGAGATTATATTAATGTAAACAAAATTGTTAATAAATACTTATCTAAACCAAACTTGCTTCAGGCAGATATATAACCATAACCATAACAACATATCTACAGGAAATGGTAGATCAAATAATAGAACTCCTACTATCGAAGGAGAAGAATCGGCTCTTCCTTATGAATTTATGTTTTATTTGAACAGTATTACTAAATAAATATTATGATTTTATACTTCCTTTATGTGTTTTATTTCAATAGTTGTGATTTAAAGTAAAAATAAAATGAATATATTATATGAGGTGGTCCATTGCAAAAATTTGTTCCAGTTTCCAAAAGTCCACTTTTGTTCAAAAATGAGTTGGACATGTTTTCAGATTGTATTTACTTAGCTCTATTAATTGTTAAAATTTCTCGCTACTAAATTTCCAATAAAGCATAGAAAAAATTCAAATTTGAAGAATATGGCAATATCAAACTTAAAAAGACAAAGAATAGAAAATTCGGTATGTCTCTACATAAATAATTATCTATGTGCTTACTAAAGTAGACTTAACGAGTCAACACTTCCAATATTTCTCTCTTGAATTTATGATTTATTTGAATAGCTGTAATAAATTTTTTCGTATTATTAAATATATATTATGATTTCATACTACTATTATGTGTTTTATTTCAATATTTATGATTTAAAGTAAAAACTAATCACACATTTTCATTATTTGCCTAATATCTATTTGAATTTAATGTGTTTCACCTCCGCATGACGTCATGCGCGGAACGGACGAAAATAGGTTCGCGGAATATCATATCTTGTAAATCATTGTATCATGACGCAAGCATTACCGACACAAACTACGAGATCTGGCAGAAAAGTTCACTTTCCCCAGAAATACGTATCGTTCTTTGCAGTCAACAACTGAAAACGCTAGGAAGGGGGTAATGTGGTGAACATATTATTTAAATTTTAATTTGGTTACCAACATTGAAATTGGTAATACTGACGCAGTAGCGCCACCTACGAGGAAGGAGAGTAAAGGAAGACAAGGACAGTTAGTTACGCACACGGGACAAGCAAGATACATAGTGAAACGAAAGTGTGAAGTGAATTGTTTTATTTATATTTATTTGTATTAACTTTATTGTGAATAAACGTTATTCCAAAATTATATTGTAAGATTACAATATCCCAGATAGTAAGCTTGTTGGGTTGCCTATATATTAATTTTTAGTTCGGACTATTTCGACGCTATCCGAGGGTTTTAAAACTAAGTTAGAAAGGGACGGTTTGTGAAGTTTTACAAGGAGAACGGTTTTAGAAGCCAAACGAAAAGGTTGTAAAGTCAGTTAAGTTTTAAAACAAATTTAGGTAAAAATTTTCCAATTAAATATAATATTGATATTAATTATATTTGTGTACATGTCAGATCTAAATTAGGTAAATTTTGGTAATTAATTTTATTCTTTAGTTTCAATTGTTTAAAACAGGGACACTATTGCATATGACGTTATCAAGGGTTGAGTTGATTATATTTAAACAATTGAAGTAAAATGTTTTAATTATTAGATGGGTTATCTTTCGGTAAAGATTGAAGTAATTTTATATTATTAACATTATTAAAAGTTGATTGCAGTATAATTAAAATAGGTGTAATTGGGTAATTTTGGTTGATAATTATTTAAACATATTCATTGTTAGTGGTAATTTTGGGTGATGGTTGAAACAATATTTAACTAGTGGTAGTTGGTGACCCTTAAATTATTTTAAATAATTGAGTTTAGGGGTGCGTGTTAATTTTACGAGCATTTCAAGGTTACCGTAGGCGGTTTCTTGAGATTGTCCTTTGTGTTAACAAGTGAAATCGACACCGATTAGGGGGTTTAGGGGGTTGGTGACCAGCTGTCCACATTCCGAACTGGAATTTAATATTTTATTACTTTAAAACTATACAAAGGAACAGTGTTTTCTAAAGTATCAAATGTTGCATTTTTAATATAATTTTAACGACTGAAGAAATTCCATATACAGGGTGATTACTTTGCAGATGACTTTTATTTGTATGTAAATTGATTGCAATGGTTTTTCTAGTTATTCTAACGATCACAAGTTGAAAATGATTTTAAAGCCCATGACAATTGAGATGCATGTTAATAATTATGCTTAATTGAATTGAACGTGATTGTAATTTATATTTGAACGATTTGTCTTTTACTCTCGAAGAACTCTAGAAGAAAATTCACAAATCCCACCTAGACGAGAGTCAACAAACTTTCAGTCGATACATCTTTAAACCCCCCCACCCCCTGAGACTTCAAATCTAAATTACGATCTCTGCTTGGTTTAATTGAGTCACATTTGTAGGTGTAATTTTAACTAAAGAAATGGACTTATAGTTTCGACAAACAATAATATAATTATATACAAAGTATAATCTTGACCCAACCGTGCACAATTAAATTATATAAAATATAAAACTTTTGACCCCTAAGAATGCAATTTTACATTACTGAAGTTACACAGGATTCCGATATAAAATTAAGTACCGTGATCACCAAATTAAGTAATTAATCAGAGTTGTTAAAATACAGGGTGTTTGGAAATTAATTATGATTTTATCATTGCTTCAGACTTGATCCTCGAACCCAAATTTAAACAGGAAATAAAAGATTTGACATAACCCAAATATATGTAGTTTTATTTGTGTTGTGCGTTTATGATCGTCTCTCGTTTTTGGAGCGGTCATCTGTATTGTTTCAGCTATGTTAACAATTTTGTTTTGTACAACGGAAGAAAGAACGGGTTACTAGATGGCGTGCGGTAGGTAATTACACAACGTGGTGGTTCATGGCTATTTTTCCTTGTCATCGATGAGTAGGTGTTGGCGCTAAATTCAAATTTAGAAGTCGCATCTTACAATATGAACTTTAATTTATTGTTTTTAAGGGAAATAGTACAGTCAAAGAATCAGACTATGGATGATAACGTCGTATAGAAGAAATGCAATTAGAATTTCAAGTAAACACAGGTTTTTCTTCTGATGAACTTTTCTAATTTTCTAAAGTTGGTCTTATATAATATGTAAAAAGATTATAAGCAATCTTGCTTACTTCTATGATGGAAAGTTGTATGTAATAATGAAGATGTAATTAAATAATTTTTTGTTCATTGAAATCACGAACTGCAATTAAACTTGTAAATTTTTTTATGTAAACCCGACTTGGGTAGAAAGCGACATCTAAGACTAATCTTAACCCGAATTGACTATAGTACTGGAGGGTTAAAGGTATGACTGAAATACGCTTATATCCAGTTTTTACTTATAAATTCCTTTATTGTAAAAGTAATAAAAAGAAACTAAACACCTACATTCTACATGCATATCTATATAACTCATTATTAATGTTAGTATGGCAAAATAAATCTTAAAAAAATAGAAAAAGTATAAAAATTTTCTTTGGTATAAAATATTAATAATTATTTTTTGTTATCGTATAAAAAAAATATTGAATGAATTATAAAATACTAATTTAAAGTACCCTTATATCAAAAACAAAAAGAAAAGTTAAGGTTCAAGTTGAACTCGTTTAAAACATCCATCTGGTAGTGCATTAGCAATTTCTTTAATATTTTCTACTTCTTGTCGTAACCATTCTACTTCTAAATTATAAGTTTGGACAAGCATGTTTTGTTCTTTATTCTCTTTTGTAAGCTGTTCTACTATTAAATTTAAATTTGCTTCATTTACTTTACGTTCAGTTTTTATCAATTCTTGTTCAAGTTGATTTAATTCATGTTCGTTTAATTCTGGTGATTTTTGAAGTTGCTTCATAATAATTTCTACATCTGCTAATATTTCATTAACTTTCTTCGTGGCTTCTTTTGAATCTGTTCCAGCTCGACCAATCTAAAACAAAATAAGGAAATTACATTTATACGACTTAATACAAATTTTAAATATCCAACTTGAAATTGGATATAAAATATCATTATAAAATATCATTAAATGAATTTTTAGGTATTTATGTATTTATGTATTTATGTAGATACATGCATCGATATTATAACATGTAGAAAATTTTAAGCAAATAAATTAATAGTTAGTAAAAATATAACACTTTTATTATAAATTTATGCAAAACATATTATGTAATGTGATAAAATTATTCATACATTATTATTAATTAGCATAAAATTAATATCGAGTTAGAGCGCTCCTAGCTTTGATAATAGCATTCAAACGATTTTGCATACTATTGACCACGGATGTATAATATAAGAGGTGAGCTTACAACGCAAATTTCATGGCCTACGAAAGACCCCGTCAATGCTAGACAGAGACAGACAACGCGCTATAGTTAATACTAGTGGTCTTGTGGAGTAATATCGGAAATATTATTTTAGAGACTCAAAAGAAATAAATAAACAACTTAATAACAAATTATTTATTTAATTATAGTGTTAGGTACAATTATAAACAATATTAGGTATATATTTTGAACTAGCAAGTTAATAAGTGTACAATAAAAAGATATGAAATGTAATAATTTTATTAAATTCAGAATAATTAAGTTAGTAGCATATTATAATCATATAAAGATTATTAGTTTCATAATTTAATGTAATTTTGAGAAATAAAAAACGAGAAACAAATTATTAAAAAGCTGAAAGTATTAATACGAAATTAGATAACTAATGATAAACATAATATTGAATTTTTAAGATTTTAAGATTTTAAGATAAAATTTATAAATGGTGTGGATTTTGTGTATTTTATAATTGTTTAAAATGTGTCTTATCGACGATATTTATCTGATCTTAGACGAAATTGACGAAAATATTATATATCGCTGTTCATATAATACTAAAAACAGATTTCACGAATTTGTACGGAAGAAATGCAGAATAAGGATCAACATATTAACTTACAACGTTCCGAGTTTTTTAAATTATGCATTATAATTGCATCTGGGTTACAACAACCTGTTAAAAATATTTTTGTCAAGTTTATTACTTAACCCTTTCAAACCCAGGGTGTGTACTTTTTATTAAATTATTTTGAAGTTGGTGACAAACTTAAATGCTAAATAGCAATCATTTTTCAATGAAAGAACCACGAGGAATTCGATAATTCTTTCTTTCAAAAAATAATTGCTATCTAACATATAAGTTTGTCATCATAAACTTCAAAATAATTTAATAAAACGCGAGTACACTATAGTGTGTACCTTGGGTCTGAAAAGGTTAAAAATCCGTGATTTTATAGGGTCCCTTAACTATTATGACCGCGGCTGTAAATTACTTCTAAAAATTTTCAAACTTCAGCTGTTACAATTACGCCAAAATAGGTCGAAATTACGTTTATTCGACCTTCTGATAGGTTATAAAGTGTATATGACCAAGCCCAATTTACTTCAAATAGACGTCGAGAGAAGGTAAGTGGGGAATTAAATTGAAGTAATTTGACGGTCGAAATTAAGTAATGCAAGGCATTTCGACCTATAAGTCATAGTCTCATTTGGTCAAATAGACTTAACATTAGGTCGAATATTGGTAATATCTTGGTAATTTCGACTTAATTCTGACCAATTTGTGCCCTGTTCTTTTGACAACGCAGCCTTTGCTTTCGAAACGTCTGAACGGCAGCGTTGTACATTATGAAAATATATATACAATCCTTAACTCTATCTAGAAGGCGGTGTTTATTCTACAGCAATAACATGGCAACCAGAGAATAAAACTCGGAATAAAATATAACAACATATTTTTTCACTGTGATACTGAATATCGCATGACATGACAGAAATATAAGTGCGAAAGAAAATTTTTTGTACAGATTTTCATTTTACATCACTAAAATTAATGCGCTTTCAATAATATATAATTTAAATAATTAATAATTAATTTTTAATTAATTAGCAATAATATTTTTTACATTTAGTACGCTAAAAATATATTAATCTCACACCTAGATGAAAATTATCGTATAATAGACTGTTTTTTGATTCTTAGTCATGCCGAAAGATTTGGTATGATTTATTTTATAACGCCTAATTTTTACAAGCGTAAAAATGTATCATGGCGGACATATTAGTTCTCATAAAGTTGACTGATTTCCTATTTTCGACCAATAAGTCGAATTTCCTTAATGCGAAGGAGAAATGCCTAACTTTGAAAACAGATTTCCCTAATCAAGGCATTTGTACTTCAAAGTCGTTGACTTTGAACTCGTCTTGCCGACCGATAAGGCATTCTGACTAATAAGCCCAATTTTCCTATTTATAAGTTAGTTTGACTTTAAAGTTTAAAAATTAAAAAAGTTAAAAATAAAACTTTAAATCGAGATTGCTGGGTCCCGAGCTATTGAAATATACCTAGATGGAGCATTGCTATGCTAATAATACACAGATGTGTTATTTTTCAAAATTTAAGCAGTACTGTAGGTAAACATAGCGTGTTAGTAAACAATGTCCAGTGGCGTACGGTATATATTTTGTCTTATTTAGAAATGACCACCAGTTTTATTGTTAAAATAAGTAACACTTTTAAGGATGTATGGAATGGACAATGATAATTTTATAAACAAAGAATATTTTATTTTAAATTTGGTATTTACATTAAACAGCGGTATCAAGCAATTTTCACACGTCCTCCAGTTGCGGTTAAATTTTGCAAATTTTTGAATTCTCCAGGAGAAGCTATAGTTTTCATCCAGTGGCTTTAAACTGCCAGTCTTTAATGTATTTGATCGAACAATAAGGGCCCGGACATTAAATGGACTCCCGGCTCTGTCACGATGAGAAAAATAAAATAATTTAATGATTTAATTTTAAATAAGATTTGACCTTAACCTTCTTTGTATTATATGAAATAAAAAACAAAACATTTAAACAAAAAAATAGTATAGATAAAACAGTAATTCTCACCCAATAACGTAATAATAAGGAGTAAGGAGTCTCGGGTTGAGTTGGGAGGTAATTCAAACAGTAGATTTGTTCGTCGACGTTTCGGAAAAGTTTATTTTTCCATTCTCAAGACTACAATGGAGGCATATATAAGTCACAAAATTACAGATAACAATAATTATAATAACAACTCACCGAAGAACAAAAAAGGTAGATAATGTTCGATGTACACCTAGATGAAAACAAACGCCATGGCCCAGGGCCAACACATTCAGCGAAGTCAACAAGTTTCGAGTATAAAACACTCAACATAACAAAACATAAAAAATAACTTCACAATGTAAAAATAGAAAACCATGTAAAATAAATAAATGAATAAATAACTATGTACAAATTAAAATTCAAAATTCAGCAACTAACGTTAAAATGTAATAAACACACGATCAAAAAATACAGATAAATAATCTAAAATTAAAAATTGCACCAAAGTGTGTTGTCCTCTTATTATCCGATATGCGCAGATAAATGGCAGGTAGGTAGGCAACCCATTGTGTTGAGAAACCAAAAGATCGACAACTGGTGAGACGCTGTGGAACCAAGCAATGGGTGCCATGACGAAAAAATATTCACAAGGCGAAAACAAGTGAAAAACGGAGTAGTGAGTTGTATAAAAAGTAGTCAAAACGTCAATAAAGTCGCAACAAAGTGTGCGATGTTCCTTAGGAGCACCTGAGTCTAGTGGGCAAAAGCGGTGAAGGGGGATCTCGTTTCCTGTGGGTAAGATTAAAGGGATCGAAAAGAACCACAAAATATAAAAACTTTGAGAATATCCACAGAAGGGGTCACAGCAATCTGTCTCGGCATCCAACGAAGAGCACCGTGAATTGGTATAATCAGTATAATCAGTATAATCATAATATAAATCGCTTTTGCCCACTAGACTCAGGTGCTCCTAAGAAACATCGCACACTTTGTTGCGACTTTATTGACGTTTTGACTACTTTTTATATAACTCACTACTCCGTTTTTCACTTGTTTTCGCCTTGTGAATATTTTTTCGTCATGGCACCCATTGCTTGGTTCCACAGCGTCTCACCAGTTGTCGATCTTTTGGTTTCTCAACACAATGGGTTGCCTACCTACCTGCCATTTATCTGCGCATATCGGATAATAAGAGGACAACACACTTTGGTGCAATTTTTAATTTTTAGATTATTTATCTGTATTTTTTGATCGTGTGTTTATTACATTTTAACGTTAGTTGCTGAATTTTGAATTTTAATTTGTACATAGTTATTTATTCATTTATTTATTTTACATGGTTTTCTATTTTTACATTGTGAAGTTATTTTTTATGTTTTGTTATGTTGAGTGTTTTATACTCGAAACTTGTTGACTTCGCTGAATGTGTTGGCCCTGGGCCATGGCGTTTGTTTTCATCTAGGTGTACATCGAACATTATCTACCTTTTTTGTTCTTCGGTGAGTTGTTATTATAATTATTGTTATCTGTAATTTTGTGACTTATATATGCCTCCATTGTAGTCTTGAGAATGGAAAAATAAACTTTTCCGAAACGTCGACGAACAAATCTACTGTTTGAATTACCTCCCAACTCAACCCGAGACTCCTTACTCCTTAAAAAAATAGTATGTTTTTGGGGCGCCGGTGACCGTAAAGGGCCCAACACCCAAAATGTCGATAATAATTAGTCGTTAAACGATATGGTTTATATTTTATTTGCCATGGCATCTTATTATCTTCTTATTTTTATCAATCAAGTCCCCCTGAGGCAATGTGTAAGTAATAATAAAACACTTTCCTCAAGTATTTTATAGGTTAAAGTAACCGTCAACAAAGTTCTCAGAGTCTAAGACAAATAACTAACTTTCAGGGCAATTTTGGTGGGAATTTCGACCTAACCTCGACCTCCGTGAAGTTGGCCTCCCATCTGAAACATTTTGATATAAAAAAATATGGAATCGTTAGGTCATCGTTAGGTCTCGAAAGGTCACCCGGTTTTATCGTTAGGTCACTTTTAGTTTTATCAAAAAAAATTATTCAAGTTTTGAAAAATTTTCTTGGTAAGTTAGCCTCCCCATTAAACGATTTCGACGAAATAAAAGTGGAAACCGGTAGGAAATGCACTGCTAAGGTTTGGTCACGTATATTTATCGTTAGGTCACCTTTCATTTCTTTGCAATTAATTAATTTAAATTTTATATTTCTATTGCGCTTGCGCTAAACAAAAATATTAGTGTGTGCAAAATTACATCTTGGGACGCGTTCTTGTCAACTCTTGACTTGGGGTGCGTTCTCGCCAACACTTTTGTACATAACGTTCGCTCTAAATGGTTAGAAAAGTTTCGTAAGATAGATATATTTATTTGAATATACCCAAATTTTTTACAAGTCACTTTTAAAGTTATCGAACAGATAACTACAAGACACTTTACGAGGAGGTGAATATAACGGCCCCAAATCGCAATTAAATGTAAGCAAGGTTTGACAGGTTTGACGATGATGTTAATTCGAATGCCAACTATAATGAACTACATTTCTCTCAGGCAGAAGATGATTTGGAATAAAGTTTTGTTAGGTTGGACTTGTCTGCTGACCTTAGTTTTGGATACAAGTAAAGCAAATCATGTTTTTTATCTCATAACTCCATGAATTTTTATTATTCCAGATTTTAAAATAAATTCTGTTTTTTTCGTATTTGTACTCTTCTTTCTCTTCATTTTTAGTAAACTTTTAAACAAGTTATGACTTTTTGGTTTTCACCATGTGAAAAAGCATCTCAAACTCAATCCGAATCAGCAAAAAAGTGGAAAATGAGTTTTTTACACCTTTTGTAACCTATTTCACATATTATACAATAACTTACATATTATATTGGGTTACTGTCAGACAACCCTCACCACGAATTTCAAAATTTCAACTGCAATAAGAAAGAGGACAATGTTCTGACTATATTAACACAAAAATTTCGGAGGATTATGAATTAGTTTTCGAAAAAACGGCATTTTAAAGTTATTAAAAGCAGGTAGTTGCAACGAGTCGCGCCACGGTAAACTAGCTCGTCGACTCCCTGTTCTTCATTTTGTTGACGGTACGTGTGCTTTGATATACTCTTAATGTTGTTGTCAGTCGCAATCGAACTTTCAGTTTGACTACCGAGAGAACCATACGTACCTAGAGATGAGCTACCAGACCAGATCACGTGGACAACCAGGACTAAAATCGATAACTATAACATTTTATTATTTTATTTTTATTATTTTATTACTTTATTTTGATCGATATTTTGATTCTTGAATATTAAAACTTGAACCAATTAAGTTTTAATTTTCAAATTGGAAACTCCACAATCAAAAAATTTAACCTAGATTTTTTCAAATCCATCGATACTATTTTATTTACGATTCGCACAGCGAAAGTTGTTTGAAGGAATTACTTTTCAATAGTGTTATAGTTTATAAACTATAACGCGAACCTTAGTTCTTACAACAAACAAGGTGGAACTTGCGATTCGATTTATAAATAGAATCCATAGAACAAATAGGCAATGGCAACCAACAACGGCTCCGAAGACATCCACGCTCTCCTGGCCCAACTGCTGAAGGAACAGCAGGAAAGAAGAGAGGATCTCCGGAAAGACCAGAGACAGTACGACCTTGACATGGAGCGCAACAAGAAACAAACAGCGAGCTTGGAAATCAAGATTAAAGCGCTGGGAAAAATGGCGAAAGCCACAAACCCCCAACCACCTAAACTGATGGCCAAACCAGTAGCGCCACCACCAGGCTTCGAACAAATCGCCGCTCCCGCAACCGAAGACCCGTTCCTCCCGGCAAGGAACCAAAAGAAGAAGAAGGTGACAACCCGGGACGTCTCACCGGCATCCAGCACCTCATCAACAGACATCACCCATGCTAATAAGTATAGGGTACTCGCAGACCCAGCGGACAACGAGGAGGAGGCAAACACCGACTCCCAGGACATGGAGACGAACCAGGAGGTTCGCACTAAGTTCCAAGCTGCCCCCACCAGCAAGGCGCCACGAGATCAAAAGCAGCAACCAAAGAGCGCCCACTTCGCCCAGCAACGCAGAGAATCCCGCCGATCATTATTCGATCCAAGGACTCCTGGGCCAAAATCTACAAGCTGATTGAAAAGCAAATCAGCTTCACCAAGATCCGTACGGTCAGGGATGGCATGGAGGTCCACCCAGCCACCGCAGAAGACTACAGGAAGCTGAGCCGCATCCTGGAAGAAAAGAACGTGCCCTGGTCGAAATGTTCCCATGTGTGCCCATGATCACATTGGTCATATCCCCAAACTTCTTGGGGATATACCCATGGGCACGTAATGTGACCATGGGCAGATGCAATGTGACCATGGGTAAATGCAATGTGACCATGGGCAGATGCAATGTGACCATGGGCAGATGCAATGTGACCATGGGCAGATGCAATGTGACCATGTGCAGATGTGATGTGACCATGGGTATTATGTGACCATGAGTATATTTGATGTATGACATGACCTTGGGCATATGCAATTTTAATTTTATGCATAAATTTAATAAAATGAGAAATATGTATTTATATAATATTATTTATTTATTTTTAAATATTATTATAAAAACCAAAAAAAGCGAAATGAGGTTCGATCTCGCGATCACAAAATGATGCAATTATGTTTCATGCACATAACGGCCCATAACGGCATAACATATCAATTTGATTGTAACTCGA
The DNA here is from genome assembly GCA_911387805.1 of Cantharis rustica. Classification (NCBI taxonomy): domain Eukaryota; kingdom Metazoa; phylum Arthropoda; class Insecta; order Coleoptera; family Cantharidae; genus Cantharis; species Cantharis rustica. Next base: position 74,804,896 of record OU426877.1, read on the forward strand.
CTTATATACGACTTTGCTTGTATCTGCCGAATAGAGGCGCCAACTTGTATCTTAACGAATACGGGTATGTATCTCTCAGATACACGCGATAGAAATTTTAGAGGAGCGACCGTCCAAGCGTTAATAAATATTATTACTTGTTCAGTTAAAAACTATTAAATTTAATATATTTCACAAGCTAATAATTTATATATTAAAATGTTTACCTTATCTTTAGCTTCTCCTATAAGTGTTTCGTTATTTTGAATCTGTAACAAAAGTTGCTCATATTCAAGTTCTGTATTTTCTACTCGTCCACTCATTAGTCCTGCTTCATCTTTAAGACCAGTAGCATTTTGATATAAAAATTCAGCATCGGTACGAATATTTTGTGCCAATTGAGATGCTTGATTTGCTAATTTACTTGCTTGTAGAGCAGTATGTAAAGCATGATCCGCATTTAATTCTGAATCTGCTAAAGATACTTCTGCTTCCTCTGTTTTCTCCACTGCTTCATTTAATAGATATCTAATTTCTGGAATTTTATCGAGTGCTTGCTGTGCTGCAGCTTGGCTCTCTTTCACTTGTTTATCAAAATCTAATTAACAAAAAAAATTCAATAAAGTATAGTTATAATATCAAAAAGTAAAAAAATTACGTTGGCCCTTTTAACAATGAGCCTTAGATAGTATTTATAGCATTTATATGAATGTATTAAGAAGATTCCTCGAATTTTTTATTACATAAGTACTTCTTTTTCGTCAAGTTCAAAACGATTGTTATATTTAATTTAATCTCAGGTAGAACTAACAAAGTGTGTGCCACTGCAAAAATAGGTGTACATTTTCTTAAAATATATTTACTAAATACCTGTAAATATAATTATCAGAAAGTCGAGAAAATAGTACATTTTCTGAAGTTAAGTATAAAAAAAAATAATCATTTTTAATCCTACCCTCAAGAAGACAACTAAAAATCCTTTGGTAACAAAATGTAAATTTACTTACGAGATCAAGTTAGTGGAAACATGGCACATGGCAACTTGAAGCATCAAAATTCTAAGAATTAATTCTGTACCTTAGAATGGAAATTATATTGTTCAGAATTCTAAGAATTACGCATTTTTATAAAGTTTTAGTTTTAGGAACGTTTTTGGATATTAAATTTTGTAGAATTGGACCGTGGCATTTGTGTTCATTGCACGAACAAGATCAATTTAGGAGTTTATGTTAAATTTATATTGTATTGTTTGACATAATATGTTGACGGATGCGTTATCTGAATAAAACACGCATGTATTTTAAAAAAGTATTGCTATCTAGGAATTTGAAAATAAAATAAAATTCCTGTACTAGATTAAATTTTAAATTATAACAATTGCTGGAACATTCACTATTTTTTTAATTTATTGCTGGGCATTTGCTTGTGTCCAACATATAATGTTGCACGAAATACACCCAGATGGCCGATGGTAATTTTTTATGATTTTCGAAATATATCGGGCATTAATGCGCTTTGTGTATTTAAAGCAAATAATCAATAATAATAAGAGCGATTTCATAGAAGAATTTGCATGGGAACTTATTAAATCCAAAATTGAAATACGATCAACAATAACGACAATATAACAATAACAAAAACAGTAATAAATCCACTAGAAGGTTTTGTTACAAATGCCAAATATAAGCGTGCAAAGAACATTTTGAGGGATATTTGTACTACCTGTGTAATTGAAACAAAATGCACAAGTGCAAAGTAAAATACAAAGTCCAAAAATGCACTATGTTTTACCTTCATCATTATTATAGGTGTTTGTTCTAAATTGACAAAACAATATTTATATGTAATTATGTAGTGTCTAAATTGTAGTACATTGACTTATTGTAAATTTTTCAAAAAATTAAATATTTCATGTATGTTTTTAAAAACACGTTTAATGATACATATAGTTTCTTTTAATTTAACCAATTACTTTGACATTAATATTTCTGAAAATTTTTATAAAATATGTTTAAAAATAACCAAATAAGTCTAAATTACTGTAAGGATAATAATTTAAATGGTCTACAGGTGTAAGGTAAGTAAAATATACGCGCCTACTGGAGGGTTAAGAAGATTTTTGGTCAAACATGATCGCAGCTAAGATTTATTTTGATATTGTGAGTTTTGATGATTTTTGATTATTAAAAGATTTATTTTTGGATCAACGATTATTTTGTTGGAGATTATAAAATTAGATTTTAAAAATAATTTTAATTTGAATAAAAGATTTGGATAAATAAAATTATCTGCATTGGTATAGAACCAAGGCGTTACGGATATTGCTTTGAATTGCTAAATTGAAATCGTAAGTTCAAACCTCAAGCAAACATAAAATTTTTAATGTTTAATATAATTTTGATTGCAAGTTTTCGTAGATTTTCGTAAAAAATCGTAGGTACTATTATTTTTTTATTATTTTTTTGCAGACGTCGAACCCTCGACTCTGAATAAGTCCGACTGCTCCCTCACACCTGAGATACAGCTATCCGGAGCAAGAAAAAGTGTTTTGTAAATTTTTTACAAAAACCGACTGCACTATATAAATAATGTGCCAAAACTTTTCACTGTATCTTCTGCTATTAGTAAAATAAACAAAAATAAAAACTTACGACTGACAATATCAAACGTAGAATTTGCTTCTTTAAGAATTTCTTGACCTAATTTAACTGCATTATCGGCCCTTGCTCTAGCTAGATCAATTTCACTTAAAAGTTCATTAGTATTATCTTGTTGATCAATTCCTCGAATTAAAAGATCCTCAGAAACATATAGTTGTTCTGCAACATCAGTTAACAATTGATCACCCTGATGAATAAGACTATCGGTTTCATTTAGTATACGTTTTGCTTTTTCTTTGGTATCTTGTATTTGTTGTTTCAAAACAGGAACATCAATTTCTGGTACAATTAAATTATTAACTTCGTTAAGAAGTAATAATATTTTATTTCTAATTTCATGTGATTTATTATAAACACCTTCCATCCATTTTTTAACATTAAGTAACTTTAACTGAATGTTATTAATTTCTATTTTCAAAAGTTTTATATCCTGACTAATATTACGTTGTGAATCAGTTGCATTTTTAGCTAGTTCATAAGCTTCTATAGACTTATTTTTTGCTTCTATAGCAGTGTTATTTAATTCTTCTGCTTTATTATCTAAATTGTCGGCTAATTCTCTAGCTTCCTGAGCAATAGTTGTCATTTTGTCGGATTGTTGTCCAAAGTCTTTTGCACGTTGTTCTGCTCTTTCCAATGCTTCTTTACCTTCACTTTCTAAATTGTCAAGAGCGTCATTAAGTTCACTTTCGGAAATATCTATTATTTCTTCTGTATATTTGATATTTAACTCAGCTTCTTTACCTAAAACAATTACAAAAATAAATTTATAAACTTTGTCTTAAATGTCATTGCTACTATTTATTTAAAAGCCCTATTTTGTAACTCATAAAAGATCTTTACGGAAAGGATTGGTAAAGAATACCTTTCTGTAGAAGATTTGCTTATTCTGTAAATCTAATAGATGTAATTAAGATCATTATCTTTGGTACTTAATCATTGCATATATTATTATACTATGTTACAAAGTATATGTACTATATTGGTAAAAGCATTTTCTGGTATATGTATTGTCGTGTATTTTCCTACAAAATTGGTATTTTGTAATGTGAAATGATTTTTATAATTTATGTTTGAGTTAAAATTTTTCTTTAAATTGAGGTTGTCAGTGGAAAAGGAAGATAAAGTGCCTTTGTTCAAAGATGGCCACCGCAGCGGATGTTAAAAATTTTTACTCTGCTGATATTTGTAGAAAGAATTTGATATTTTGATAATTAAAAGTGAGTGAGAAGATTAATTTTTGAAAAGAATTTAATGTTTTTGATTGATTGAATTTTTGAAAATAGAAGATAATTCGAAGATAATTTATGTTACATATCATTTTAATGGCATCCCGGAACGTGGGCATCAGAAATTGGAACTTTCTAGTTTCTAGGAACTAGTTTATAAAACATGTTTACCTCCGTGATGTTGGCCTCCCATCTGAAACATTTTGATATAAAAAAATATGAAATCGTTAGGTCATCGTTAGGCCTTGAAAGGTCACCCGGTTTTATCGTTAGGTCACTTTTAGTTTTATCAAAAAAAAATATTCAAGTTTTGAAAAATTTTCTTGGTAAGTTAACCTCCCCATTAAACGATTTCGACGAAATAAAAGTGGAAACCGGTAGAAAATGCACTGATAAGGATTGGTCACGTATATTTATCGTTAGGTCACCTTTCCATTATTTTCAATTAATTAATTTCAATATCATGTCTCTATTACGCATGCGCTAAACAAAAATATAGTTGTGATGAAATTTTTCTTACAAAAGTAAGAAAAATATAACATTTTGATATAAAAAAATATGAAATCGTTAAGTCATCGTTAGGTCTTGAAAGGTCAATTGGTTTTATCGTTAGGTCACTTTTAGTTTTATCAAAAAAAATTATTCAAGTTTAAAAAATTTTCTTGGTAAGTTAGCCTCCCCATTAAACGATTTCGATGAAATAAAAATGGAAACAGGTAGGAAATGCACTGCTAACGATTGGTCACCTATGTTTATCGTTAGGTCATAATTAATTTGTTTGTAATAAATTAATTACAATTTTATATTTCTATTACGCTTGCGCTAAACAAAAATATTAGTGTGTGCAAAATTACATCTTGGGACGCGTTCTTGTCAACTTTTGACTTGGGGTGCGTTCTCGCCAACACTTTTGTACATAACGTGCGCTCTAAATGGTTAGAAAAGTTTCGTAAGCGCGGAACTCGAAAGCAACTATAGAGCGTAATCAAAACGTTTATAGTGCGAAGATCTTCTATTTAAGTAGCGTCTATTATTGATGTACTTGACGGTGATCCCCATTACAATATTATAATTCACTAATGCACTGGGTGTTGAAACAAAACACTTAATCCATACAGCAGCTGCACTGTCCCACATAGATATGTAGTATATGATATGTGATATTGATATGTGGGATGTTAGGAAATCACATTTATTACATAATATGTAGCTATTCATTTACGAATCACACCTGGAGCTCCGAATGACAGACTCTAGAAATTATTGCTAAGGGTATCATATTGTATTAAATTTGTAAATCAATGCATGAGTGACCATTCATTGATCTTTTTAATTGTACACTTATATTTTATATTTATTTCGCCAGGTGATATACATCTTTTAAATTTATCCTTTGTGTAATTTTAGAAATATGAAATAATTTTGTTGTATACAAATGTTACATCTGCACTTTATGACAATAGGACTTTTATCCTATTATACTGTATTATACTTACATGTTTCCCCTAATTTTGGCAATAGTAATATATAGGCTTCTGAGCTAAATTTTAGTCAGTCTGAACTATATTGCGGTTACCTACACATCACCTTTACGATATTTAAAAACAAGTGTACAATTCGTTTTTATAATATATTATAAATAAATAATTCAAAACCTAACTTAGTAAATTTATAAGTGGCGCAGTCGGTAGGATTACTTAGCCTGGGCTGAGTAATAAATAAACTTTAAAACATAAATTCGGTAAAATAATAAAAAGTGTTCATCATTAACCAAGAAATTCTACATTTGAGGGTCTTCTTAAAACATTCCAATTCAAATCTTTGATGTCTTCACGGTCAATATTATTGCTAATATTGTAAGTATAAAGCTAAATATTTATCCTTTCCTTACGTCAATACGTCCTTTCAATACGATAAATTTATTTCATTTTATAAACAATTTTGAATTAAAATGGCAGCAGAAAAATTTAACAGTGATTATTTAAAATTTATACCCATTTATGATGGTACATCAGGGCAACTCTCAGATTTCCTTAAAGCGTGCACATTATTAATTGACAAATTTTACAATACCGAAAATGAAAATTCATTTGAAAATCAATTATTATTAATTGGAATAAAAAATAAATTAAGCGGAGAAGCTAAGCAATTGTTGGGTACGCGTAATACAACGACGTGGCTACAAATCAAGGAAATTTTAATAAACAATTTCGCTGATCAGAGAGATTCAGAAAGTTTACTGCGGGATTTACACCATATGTTCCAAAATTCAAACGAAACTCCAAAAGAATTTGGCCAGCGCATAATAGAACACTTAGTTTTACTACAACAACAAACGATAATAAACTGTGTTAACGACACAGAAATGGCTCTGCGTGAACAATGGCACACCGCACAAGCATTGAAAACATTCCTCGCGGGTCTAAAAGAACCACTTGGTTCAGTTATACGTTCAAGAAACCCTGATAGCATCACGGAAGCCTTAAATCATATCCTCGAAGAAGAAAACATTTCTTATATGAGAAATAAAATTAAACAACCATCCACTTCATCAAACGTGTCTTACAACCCTAATCAATACAATATAAGTAATAACATAAAATTTTGTAGATATTGTAAAAAACCAGGACATGAGATAAGAGAATGCCGTACACGACTTTTTCGAAACCAAGTAAATAATGATTCTTTCACATCGGTACCCCCACGCAATTTCCAAAATTTCTCATCACCCTCAAATCAGTCTCGTAATGTTTACCATCCTTCTCTTAATTCTAATTATTATAACTTATTATAACGACCTCAGAATATTTCAACGCAAAGCTTTAGATCTAATTATCATAATAATTCATCCCAGATAAGAAGAGAAAATCGTCCTCACAATAACATAAACTCAAATCATTTAAACTTACACAACGAGGGTGTAAACGGACAGACACCTTCGGTTATCAATGTAGTGTCCGAACAACCAAATACCCCAAACGAAATTCTATAAACTATAATGTCCATCAGCTAGAAGAATCCACTTTACCAAATGACCTACCTTACCTTTATTTCCCACAAAGTAATGTCAAATTTTTAATCGACACAGGAAGTCGGATTTCTTTAATTCACCCACGTCACACGAAAGGATTTGAATCCCAACTAATTAATTATCCAATTACTCTCACTTCCTTAACCACCAATAAGACATTTTCTCATGGCATTAAATTAAAAATTCCTTCACTGTTTCAAGATGTACTACCATTTTTTATAGTCGCACATTTTAACGATAATTATGACGGTCTTATAGGAATGGATATCTTAGAAAGCCTCGAAAGCAAAATCGATTTATATAATGTATTAATTACAAAAAATGACGAATTTTTTATATCTAATAATTTAGATAATCCTAAGCCACTGAATGACTCAAATAATTCCAAAATTGATCAACAATCTATCCAAACATCGGATCGGATTAAAGATATTTCTTCCATTCAGTTAGATAATTCAAACTCACTTGATGATTCAAAAAATCTTCTGATGAATCAGCTATCAGTTCTGGAAATAATCAAAAAGGTATTAAGTCCGACAAGATCAAAGACTCTTCCGATAAAATTAAGTCTGACCCAATCCTAGCATCGGTAACGGTCAATAATATTATCGCAATTCCCCCCAGAACTAATCAAGTTATAAAAATTCCTATATATCCACGTAACCTTATTGAAGGAATACTCCCTTTTCATTCATTTTCTAATAAATTACAAATTCCTGAATCATTAGTGCGTATTCAAAATAATTCAGCAATTACCACTATTATTAATCCCACAGAGACGGAGCAATATTTTTCTGTTACAACTTTTCCAATTGAACATTTTGAACAAATAAAAAATGAATTTGTTGCTAACATTCAACCCCACGTTGGTTCTAAAAGAAATAAAATTAACGAAATATCTAATAAAATTCGTGTTGAGCATTTAAATCAAGAATAACGAGCCGCACTCATCAACCTTGTTCACGAATACCAAGACCTATTTTTCTTAGAAGGGGACATTCTTACATTCACAAATGAAATTAAACATGAAATTAAATTAACGAACCCGAAACCCATTGTTTCAAAATCGTATCGTTACCCTTATGTACATTAGCAAGAAGTACGTAATCAAATACAAGAAATGTTAGATCAAAAGATTATTCAACCTTCATTTTCTCCATTTAATTCACCAGTTTCGGTAGTTCCGAAAAAATCAGATTCATCCGGAAAACAAAAATGGCGTGTTGTTATTGATTACCGTCAGTTAAACGAAAATACGATTGGTGATAAATATCCTATTCCGTGTATATCAGATATTTTAGACAGATTAGGAAGATCCAATTATTATACCACTTTAGATCTCGCGTCGGGTTTTCATCAAATAGAAATGCACCCAGATGATGTTCAAAAAACCGCATTTTCTGTGGAATCAGGTCATTATGAATTTTTAAGAACCCCATTTGGGTTAAAAAATGCTCCATCTACCTTTCAACGAGTGATGGACAATATATTACGTGGTGTACAAAACTAGATATGTTTAGTATATTTAGATGACATAATTGTCTTTTCGGCTAGTCTGGAAGAACATATCCAACGACTTAGAACCGTATTTGATAGATTACGTAAAGCCCATTTAAAAATTCAACCTGATAAGTGCGAATTTCTTCGTAAGAAAGTTAGTTATTTAGGTCACGTTATCACCTGCAATGGTGTTCTCCCTAACCCTGATAAAATTCAGGCAGTAAAAGAATTTCCTGAACCAACAAATCAAAAGCAAATAAAATCATTTTTGGATTTAGCTGGATACTATCGCAGATTTATACCAAATTTTGCTAAACTCGCAAAACCTCTAACAACTCTTTTACAGAAGAATGTTACTTGGAATTTTAATTCTGATTGTAAAGAATCATTCGAAGCTTTTAAAACAACACTTAGTTCTCCACCTATTTTACAGTATCCTGATTTTAATAAACCTTTTCTATTAACCACGGACGCATCAAATTTTGCTCTTAGAGCTGTACTTTCTCAAGGAGATCCGGGTTCAGATTTACCTATAGCAGACGCGTCTAGAACACTAAATAAATCGGAACGGAATTATTCCACAATAGAGAAAGAACTTTTAGCAATTGTATGGGGTTGCAAACATTTTAGACCGTATCTATTTGGTCGTAAATTTTCCATTTTCACGGATCACAAACCATCAGTATGGTTATTTTCTGTAAAGGACCCGTCGTCACGATTGGTACGGTGGCGACTTAAACTAACGGAGTTTGACTACGAAATTCAATATAAGAAAGGAAAAATTAATACTAACGCGGATGCACTATCCCGAATAGAAAATTATCAATCGTGCAACGTTTTAACCAGAAGCCAAGCTAAATCTTGCCTATCGCAAGAAGAAATTATTTTTGAAAAAATGAATCACAGAGACGTAAATTATCAACAAATTAAAATATCCCCTGACCACATAAATTTTCATAAACATAAAATGATTATTTTAATTAATTCTCTAAAACGCAATTTTAACTTGGAACCATTGTCAGAAATTATGTCAAAATTAAAAATTAACTGTGATACACCTACATCGCAAATTGAATACGATAAAATACACTACATTGTACTTTCTTGCAAGAATTTAGAACCTTTCACCATAATTAACGTTTTCTTAGAACATCTTCATCTATTCTCTCAGGATCATTATTATCTCATGGAAGAACCCGAATTACCGGAACTTCCAAAAATATTAACATGCGTATTCGATACGATACCCACCTTTACAATCTGCCAAGGTAAAGTTCAATACCCGCTTAAGGAGGAAATCCCAGACATTCTCACTAAAGGACATAAATCTAAAACACATTTCCACAAGGGTATCAATGAAACATACAATCAAATAAGAAAACATTACTATTGGCCCAAAATGAGAACTTCCATTCAAGAATTTATAGATCAATGCAAAATTTGTGCAACCAATAAAACTAATCGGCTGAATTTATCGGTACCCCTTTGTATCACTGAAACTTACTCTAAACCATTTCAAAGAATTAATATGGATACGTTCGAATTCTCTCAAACAAAAATATTAACTATTATTGATGAATTTTCTAAATTTGCTCAAGCATATATTCTTAAAGAATGTACCACAACTTATACAAGCGTAGAAGAATCAATTGTGATCAAAACTGAGTCCTCGTGCACCCTACGAATAGGTGGTATACAACTTGTTGGAGTAGAACAACGTAACTCAACCATCAATGGGACCATACAACTACCTGATGTCTACTACGATTGTTGTGAAAGTCATTACAAAGACTACCTATCGGAAGTAAAACCAGTGAACTTAAATCATGTAAACTTAGATTCATTAAACGACGCAAAAAAACATTTAAATGAAATTAATCAGACATTGAACAATTTAAAACGGCCATTTGTTGAGAGACATATTACATGGCTAACGTATATTATAATTATTGTTGTAGTTTTAATAAGTGTAATGTGCTATAAAAGAAGTGCACGTTGTTGTTCGCGAAAAAACGATTCATCTGGGGAATCATCTAATTCATGTGTTACTTTTACGAACATTGTCAATTCATGTTTCCATACACCAAAACGCCGTCCAAATATTCGTATCTCGCGAGAAGACATCAACGAAATGACGACCTTTTCAACTTCCAATGAAGCAGAAGGAACAAGACAACCTGGGCCCAATCGCAAACGATTTTTTTAGTACACTACAAAAATCCTTTTTCTTAGGAGGGAGGTGTTAGGAAATCACATTTATTACATAATATGTAGCTATTCATTTACGAATTACACCTGGAGCTCCGAATGACAGACTCTAGAAATTATTGCTAAGGGTATCATATTGTATTAAATTTGTAAATCAATGCATGAGTAACCATTCATTGATCTTTTTAATTGTACACTTATATTTTATATTTATTTCGCCAGGTGATATACATCTTTTAAATTCATCCTTTGTGTAATTTTAGAAATATGAAATAATTTTATTGTATACAAATGTTACATCTGCACTTTATGACAATAGGACTTTTATCCTATTATACTGTATTATACTTACATGTTTCCCCTAATTTTGGCAATAGTAATATATAGGCTTCTGAGCTAAATTTTAGTCAGTCTGAACTATATTGCGGTTACCTACACATCACCTTTACGATATTTAAAAACAAGTGTACAATTCGTTTTTTATAATATATTATAAATAAATAATTCAAAACCTAACTTAGTAAATTTATAAGTGGGATATGTAGTATACATTGTAGATACAGTGTATCTTCTTATTAGAAATAATAAAACACTTTATGAGAAATAATGATTTTAGTATTATAACTCGTTCTTTTTTAACATTAACACTATTTTTAATAATGTTTTCAATAAATTTGCTTTTATTTGAAGCAAATAATTATTTATTACTAAATTTGAAAAAGTTGCTTCAGTAGGTTTATGGAAAAAATCAAAAGAGTGCATATTATTATTTTTAATTATTATGAGATCGAGGCAATTGATTCTATTTGTTAATTAAAATAAAATATGGGTTTTCTCATAATCCTTTTGAAGATAAAATTATTATGTTAAGAAGGTCCCGGCTTATGCAATTTAAAAAGACCATAAAGCCCAGGAGCTTATGAATTCTTACAACTAATTCCTAATTTAAAAATATTTTTCAATAATTGAAAAAGACTTTATGGTCTTATAAAACTGTTAGCCCTCCCCCTTAAAAAAAGCAATTCTTCAAAAATATCTCTCCCCGCCCCATTTCCTGCGTTTTGAACGATAAAAGCAGAATTTTGCTCGCTTTTCTCTCTAGTTCATCTCTTGAAGTGAAAACGTTTGCTATACTTACTGCGATTTTTAATTGTGTTAAGTTAAAAATATTTTAATTCTAAAAAGTGTTTGTATAATATTCAAATCCACCGTAAAATGCTACAAAATAGAAGATTCTCACACTTCGAACGCATTGTTTGATATATATAAATTTTCTGTGCTTTATAGCTGCTTTCAAGTTCCGCGCTTACGAAGCTTTTCTAACCATTTAGAGCGCACGTTATGTACAAAAGTGTTGCGAGAACGCACCCCAAGTCAAGAGTTGACAAGAACGCGTCCCAAGATGTAATTTTGCACACACTAATATTTTTGTTTAGCGCAAGCGTAATAGAAATATAAAATTGTAATTAATTTATTACAAACAAATTAATTATGACCTAACGATAAACATAGGTGACCAATCGTTATCAGTACATTTCCTAGCTGTTTCCACTTTTATTTCATCAAAATCGTTTAATGGGGAGGCTAACTTACCAAGAAAATTTTTCAAAACTTGAATAATTTTTTTTGATAAAACTAAAGGTGACCTAACGATAAAACCAAATGACCTTTCAAGACCTAACGACAACCTAACGATTCCATATTTTTTTATATCAAAATGTTATATTTTTCTTACTTTTGTAAGAAAAATTTCATCACAACTATATTTTTGTTTAGCGCAAGCGCAATAGAGACATGATATTGAAATTAATTAATTGCAAATAAATGAAAGGTGACCTAACGATAAATATACGTGACCAATCCTTATCAGTGCATTTCCTACCGATTTCCACTTTTATTTTGTCGAAATTGTTTAATGGGGAGGCTAACTTACCAAGAAAATTTTTCAAAACTTGAATAATTTTTTTTGATAAAACTAAAAGTGACCTAACGATAAAACCGGGTGACCTTTCAAGACCTAACGATGACCTAACGATTCCATATTTTTTTATATCAAAATGTTTCAGATGGGAGGCCAACTTCACGGAGGTAACATGTTTTATTATATTTTAGTAGGAATGTTTACGGTACCATTTACTAGTGTATCGCTATCCTTCTCTATTAAATGAACAAATAGCATGCATACTCTCTTTCGTCCAAGATGTTCTGTGGGTAGCAACCGCACGCAGCTACAATGCAGTGCGTCCTCTTCAATCGCACGGGATACTTAGCTCGGACCTCTTTGTCGCAAGTTTTCATTCGCATCAAAATTTTACTTTTTAAAACTCGACAACCCTCATTCAGGCCAGATTTTTTGCAAACAACCCTATATCATCGTATTCGCATTGAAACAGCGCTAATTTTGATATAAAATTTATTTATTTTAGAAATGGGTGAAGTAACTGAAATCGAATTACCTGTTTATACCTGCCAACCTAGTAGTTCTGCCAAGAAAAAAATAGACAACCCAACGTTTGCATATTCTATAGGCTTCATACTTTCGGTTCGTATTAAATTAATCGTGCGACTCATGGGTGCACTGTTTAATAAAAAGTCAATTTTCAATTTTTAAATAAAAATAGTTTGGCCAGGAATGTTTTAGCCAACCCACTCGCGATATATTTTATATCATATTAAATTTGATATAAAATACTTTTCATGCAATCGGTAGATGGGTGAATGTCGTTTCTAGTTCGGATCTTCTACTATTAAGTTTATTTACTATTGAAACACGTAATTTATATGTACGATTTTTATACAGTGACTCGAATAATAACTCGGGCATCTAATGAAATTGCTTTAATTTCCTTGTAATTCGATTATTAAAATAAAAAACAGAGGTGTCAACTTACCATTTGATAAAGCAGTCCTTAAGTTTACCAAACACTTAAAAATAATTTAAAAAAAGTTAAAATCAACAAGAGATTCCAACTTTAAACAATTTATTACTAGAAATGTACGTCGAAAAAGAACTCGGGCAATATCACTTTTTTGTCATTTATAAAAATCAATAAATTTTTTTAATATTTTGTGGGGTACCCTTTATGTCTTATAACCTCACTCAAACGTTTGGGCATATTGTTAATAATTTTTAGTAAATAGTCTTTATCTATAAGAGCCCATTCTTCTTGTAAGCGTCGAATTAACTCTTGCTTACTGTTTATGGGGGTTTTTCTGATTCTTGTGTCCAATTCATCACATAGATTTTCTATGGGATTAAGGTCAGGAGACTGAGCAGGTGGATGTAAAACTTTCGGGCATTTATATAATAAATACTCCTGAATCAAACGTGATTTATGTTTAGGATCATTGTCCTCGTAATATTTAAAGTTCCCTTCTAGGCCCATTTTTGTTACACTAGCCTCTAAATTGTTCTGCAAAAGCTGCAAATATTTAAATTTGTCCATAATGCCGTCTATTACGACCAGGTTACCGACTCCTTTAGTGGAAATACATCCCCAAACAAGCACACTTCCACCACCGTGCTTGATAGTTCCACGCAAATTCTGAGGATCAAGCTCCGTATTAGGTCTACGCCAGACCATTGTTCGACCATCGGACCCAAAAATGTTGTATTTGCTTTCGTCAGCAAATACAACATTTTCCCACCACGATGCATCTTTGTTTTTGTGCTCAATGGCATAGCGTACACGTTTCCTGCGATTCACTTCGTTTACAAATGGTTTTTTACGAGCTACTCGGCCGTGGTAGCCCTTTCTTTTCAAAATGTTACGAATAGTATCTGGATGCACGTCTATTGCTAGGTCATTTAGCACTTTAGTTTTTAATTTAGGGGCACTAATTCGAGGGTTTTTTTTAACTTAACGAATAATATTATCCTCATCTCGAATAGTTAAAATACGCGGACGGCCACTTTTCGGCTTAAAGTCAATTCGATCTTCCACTTTGAAGCGTTTTACGATATCACCCACAGTACTCTTACTTAAATTTAACAATTTCCCAATTTCACGTTGTGATTTACCCCTAGAATTATGAAAAATCACAAGTTGCCTTAAATCAAAACTCGTATCTTTACAATTTTTGCGTTCCATTGTAAAAGAAATTCACTTTCACGATTGAAAAATATTCTAATACTAACTGAGACTTTAGAAAAGTGCTATAACTGCATTATATTATATTTATCATAATATTACATCATTCTAACAGCGCCTCAAAATATTATAAAATGCTGTGCCCGAGTTCTTTTTCGACGTACATTTCTAGTATTAAATTGTTTAAACGCTTAGAATTCTTAATGTTATTAACTTAAAAAAATTTTTTTTTGGGTGGTTGCTAAACTTAAGGACTGCTTTATTAAATGATAAGTTGACACCGCTGTTTTCTATTTTAATAATCAAATTACAAGGAGATTAATGCAATTTCATTAGGTGCCCGAGTTATTATTCGAGTCACTGTATGTCCCGATTATAGAGGTAAATGGAACCAAATTGTCCCAATTGTATCAGTGTCCTAATAACTGGAGTGTCCTAGTTAACATAATATGTCCAGATTATCAAAGCTATACTGTACTTATTTTAATTTTAATTTAAAATATTTTAATGGTAAAGATATAATTTTGACTTTTTCAACACTTTTTAAATATTAAAACGTTGCATGAAGGGTGGTAATGCAATAGAATATTAAATTTACATACCTTTTTCTTCAGCCAATTGTATATTTTCATCAATTTCAGAAAGTACTCCTAGTATTTTCTTTTGCGTATCGCGAATTTCTTCGAGTTTTTCAGAAATAGTTCGTTCATCGCCCCCAGTGTTGCGTTTGCCTTCATCTAACAAATTATCAACTTCTTCTTGAACATATTTCAGTTGTTGTTCAAATTTATCATCATCTACGACAGTTGGATTTCTTTCAATTTGATTAAGTATGTCAGTCAAACGATCCAATTTTTGTATATATAAATTTGAAGAATTTTGAACTAAATTATAGCAATCGGGACAATCAACACAGCCTCTTTGACGATCGTATTTATTTTCTTTACAACGATTGCAGCGCCTTCCTTCTACATTGTCGAGACAGTAACATTGACCCAATGCATCACATTGAGCTTCTTTTGAACCAATTAAATCACAATCACAGCTTTTACATCCATCTAATGAGAATCCATACTTATAATCGTGGCAACGATCGCAACGTAACCTAGATAATAATTGTTGAAGATATCGTTAAAAAAAAACTAAAAACAAGAAAAAAATATGTCTTACCCAGTTATACCTGGTCTACAATAACATTGACCGGAATATAAATCGCAGGTATTATTAAGAGATCCAATCAAATTACAGTCGCACGTTTTACATCCATCACCACTGGCTATATTGTAATATCCATCTTCACATTGATCACAATTTCGTCCACGAATATGAGGTTTGCAATGACATTTGCCTGATATTTGATCACATAAAGGCGATCCATCAAATTCTTCTTCAGAACCAAGCGCATAACACTGACATGGTTGACAATCTCCTTTGGGTAAAGCTAAAGCGTCTCCATAAAATCCAGGCAAACACTGTTCGCATCTCGAACCACCAGTATTTTGAATACATTTTAAACATTCTCCTGTTGTAGTATTACAGTTGCCAATTCCATTTGGATCAATATTAAGATTACATTCACATTGATGGCATGGTGTCCTTGGTCCAAATCGGCCAGTTGGATCGCCGTAATAGCCATCTGAGCATGAATCACATCGGTGACCTGTATACCCCGCAGGACATTCAACACACATAATAATTTCTTCTTCTAATTGTATGCATGCTCCTCCATCTGGACATCCACATGGTTGACAATCTTCTGGAGTTCCTGCTAAAGCGTTTCCATAATATCCTCTAGCGCATAGATCACAATTATCTCCAGAAGTATTATGCTGACAAATACATCGACCTGTTTCAGATTCACAAATATCGGCATGTTTATTACAATCGCATGGAATGCACGGACTGAATGGACCTCCATGGGATGGTAAATGCCTATATCCCGGTGAACAAGACTCACAAAATTGACCAACATAGCCTAAAAATTGAATTAATAATTTATTAGTTAATAACGTGTCTACATGTGCAAGTGATTTTGCTTAGATTGACGGGGTACAGAGATATCAAAGATCAAACTATGGCCGATACCAAACTCTGGCGGCAATGTGAGGTATGTAAGCTTGTAATGCAAACTTTTAAGCCTAATCTCGTATCTTATGTGTTTTAACTGCTTTAACAGATGGCTGTAAAGTGTCCCAATCCATTAAACAGCAAAAAAGGGAAAAGTATAATCCGACCAAGAAATTCAACAGTAATCTCACGTGTAAACCATCCTAATTAAATTATTCACGAAAGTACCTACCAATCCCGCAAAAATAAATTCTATTGCATTTATGGGCAGAGGTAAACTCAGCCGCTTTAGCCAAACAGGCAAAAAGTGAAAAGTATAATCCGACCAAAAAATTCAACAGTAATCTCACGTGTAAACTATCCTAATTAAATTATTCACGAAAGTACCTACCAATCCCGCAAAAATAAATTCTATTGCATTTATGGGCAGAGGTAAACTCAGCCGCTTTAGATATTTAAATACTCGAGGATTAAGATTAGTGTTAAGCCGCATAGGTAATCTCAGCCTAGCAGTCTTAAACCTTTTAAGCTAATCCTTACGGATTACTCAGCCGCTTAAAGTACTACAGGAAAACTTAGCCTGAGCCTGAGAAAACTGACAAATCCATGTCTTCACATGGTTCTACCTTTTAAAATAAATCACTAACCTACTGATAGCGATCCATGTCTTCGCATACCTCTTACGTACAGCTTCGATAAACAAATAACATAAACTAACACTAATCTCATATAAAAGAAAATAACCTAAAAAATTAATTGTTAAGTCGTCATTCTTCATTGTCATTTTTCTATATAAGTATGTATTCTTTAGTTAACAGTTAAATTCATTATTTTAATATTTTGTTTCGTTTGTTTATTTTAACACTAATCTACTGAAAAATCCATGTCTTCACGTAGATCTACCTTTTACATACAGTTTCGACGAGCTTCAATCCATCTAATCCAATATTAATGTAAGATCAACCGGCATTTGTTTGCTGCTTAGGCCCGCTTTTACAATAGTCAGTTAAATTTAGGTATAGCTAACGCCAGGTATAACGTTATCACAATGATTAAATTCGTTTTCGCTTTTACAATCGACGGTTGACCAACAGTTAGTTATGTTCAGGATAGATGTTGGTTGGCAACTTTGAATATGATTTTATTCGCTACGTGAGTCGGAAAAGAAGGGATACGAATACGGGTCGTAGCACCAAATACCTTAAACATTAATACCGGTCACTCCTACGCAAAACGTGCGACAAGTGGACCACATTGCCTCTATACGGTTGGGAGTGATACTTTATTGTTAAATATTTTAATTTTGTTTCAAATTTCGCGGGTTGTTGTGAAATTAGATTTAGTGAAACAATGAGCCATTTTCCTGAAATACGAAAATTTGCTCACTAGGGGCGCTAGTAGTCCGGTAGGGACAAACATGTATTTGGCCGTAAGAACAAACATTCGTTCAATTCAAATACTAAGTAATCTGCAGCAATGAAAATTTTACAGGTTATTATTCAAAGCTTTACGAAAACATTGTAAAAATAACAGCAACTATTAACAATCATTATCTGAGTAATAAAATAAATAAAGTGACTACGAATCGACGACGTTACTATTACATAAATTAATTGACGATTATAGAATTAATATATGCTGATTTTGTCACATGTTATTAAAAGCATAATATTGCAATCATATATAAGCTGAAATCTGAATATTTATAGAGCAAGAGTCCGTGGCTGCCAGACCTTCGTTATTTTATAAAAGCTTATTTTATAAAAGCACCTTTGCTACCTGTTACCTGCCAAAGCCACGATGACTCAAAGTACATAGTTAGCCATCGTTCCTACCTGTGTTGGAAGCATGCCGTGAGAAACTTCCAACTTTTATAAAATAACGAAGGTCTGGCAGCCACGGGCTCTTAGACTATTAGTGTAGTTATAAGCAAGAAGAACGAATGTTTGTGATTTTCCTGAGAGGTCATGTAAATTTGTCACTAGATGGCGAGTAAATCGATAATTTTTAATTTAATAAAAATGTGCACTAGAATTTTGAGAAGCTCCTGTACTATAAATATTATTCCTGTGCCAGATAAAAGAAAGTTTTAATTGTAAATTTTTTATTTTACTTTTTAATAAAAAATTGAAATAAAACTGAAATTAGTGCAAGCAAATGATAAAATAATAGTTAATAGATCATTCATTAAATGCAATGAGAAATCAAATAGATCAATTGAAGCAAAAAAAAGAGCAAGAAAAATGTAAATACGAGTATAAAAATGACGCACAAAACTACTTTTTAATAGTTTGTCACACAAGATACGCTGATGTAAGCGGCAAACTTGCCGCCTACTTTTGATGAACATATAACGTTACCCAAGATATCTATCAAACGTCATTCAAAATTTTTCAAAAATTTTTAACCTAAATGTAGAAAGTTTGATGTTTGTCCCTACCACAAGTGCTGCCTCTCGTGATAAATTTGCCACACTATTCTCAGGAAAAAGACTCATTAAATAAATTAATTAACGAACAATGTCAGGCAAAGCTGGATTTATTTAAAATTGCCGGCAATTCTTCACTCCTAGCCGTTTGGTGGCGCTATTGTCGTTGTCGCAATAATACATACGTAAAATAACCGAACTGTCCGGTATTAATGTTTAAGGTATTTGGTAGCACCCATGGTGACAGCTTTGTGAATGAAATATGGAAACGACGAGACAGCTGTCACAAAACGTCAAACTCGAACGGTTATATTTTTATGGTTATATTTAGAGACCGGATTATATGCAACTTAAAATTGTCGAAATATGCATGCAAATATGCAACATCAAATTTAAATAAAAACTATAAAAATAGTGTTATTTTTTCAGTAGTAAGGTTGTACCTTCTTCTATCAATCAATATATTTTTATAATTAGAAAATGATTTTTCTACATCCACTGAGATCACTAGGTAGTATTTCAATATCGGTACTTTTGTAATTATCACCTCTGGCAAAGTTGATCCCGATCGTAAAAGTGAAATATTTTTCTCACAAAATCGACAGTATAAAATATTTCCGTCGTAGTTAAATGCTTGTATTAATCTAGTATTTTGGCCAGGTAAGGATACAGCCCAAGGATATGTGCCAGAATGTTTTTATCTTGACCACAATAATACAAGAGTCATAATAATTGATTGTACGGAATTCAAAAGTTAATCAAGTTAAATCAAAAGTTGCTGGAGGAAGGAAAAGTGATTCTCAGATCACAATTGAATAACATGCTTGAATATGGTGACACAATTTTAGCTGGCAAAGAATTTCCAGATATACGTACAAGAATTGATAACAGTAGCAAAGAAACATAAAATGATACAAAATTTTAAACCAAAACAAACAACTCTAAACAATTTACAAAACAGTTTTTTATAAAAATTTTAAAACACGGCAATATACAATGAAAATATTTCCAGATTTAGTTTACTCCATCGAACCAACAGGTGACGTTACAAGACATTCTCATCTCATAGTGATTGATATAAAATTGAGTATCCCGTTTATATCTCAAAATTTGTATATTATTGTTTTATGCAATGAAAATATTTCCGGATTTAGTTCATTCAGATGGCGCTACAAGACATTCTCATAGCGAATAGTAATATTTTTTGGTGATTTTTAGTGTTTATTTTAAAATTTGACGGCTATTTGTCATAATGTGTAAACAAAAACTTTAAATTTAAAGATTTTCAATGCAAGAATAATAGATCTATTAGATATAAATGTGTTCGATTCTGATAGCGATTCAGAAATAATTTATAGATATCAGCATGTTAGAAGTCTTAAAAAATTTCAAATAAGGTAAATTCGTACATGCATCAATTTATAGATTGTATTATAAATTTGTAATTTGAATTAAAATTCAACAGGAGAAATTATTGTGAAGAGTTGACAGGGAAACATTTTGTTAGGTTTTATTATTTTTTTATTTGCTTGCAAAGCTGGAGCATAAAATCAAATCTCGTACAAATAAAAATAACGCCATTGATGCTCGTACGAAGTTACTTTTAACACTTCCATTTTTTGCCACTAGAAGTATGGTTTTAGTTGCTGGAGATTTTGCAGGTGTTAGTGAATCTTCTGCATGCGTAATTATTCAAGTAGCTTCTGAGGCTATTGCAAGATTGTCGCAACAATTGATAAAAATGCCTTCGACTGTTAAAGAAATTGAAGAAACTCAATTAAATTTTTATCGTATGGCAAGATTTCCAAAATGTGTAGGAGCAATTGATTGAACTTACGTAGAAATAGAATCACCAGGAGGTGACCAAGCCGAAATATATAGAAACAAGAAAGAATGTTTTTCTTGGAATGTTCTACGTATAATCTACGTATAATTGATATTGTTGCTCGCTGGCCAGGATCTTCCCATGATCAGACTATATTTAATCAGTCATTGATAAAAAGAAAGTTTGAGCATCGACGGTTTTCCGATGCACTTCTTCTTGGAGATGGTGGCTATGGGGTTTCTTTGTATATGATGATTCCTTTACTCAATCCAAGATTACTTGAAGAAACCCTATACAATGAATCATAAATAAGAACTCGTAATTCTGTAGAGCGATTGTTTGGGGTATGGAAACGACGATTTCCACTTCTTAAATTTTGCATGCAAGTTGGATTGGAAAGATCGCAAACCATTATAATAGCCGCAGCTGTACTGCATAATATTGCAATAAACCAAAAAAATAAGGTACCTCCTGATGAACCTGAAATTATTAAATTTATTCGACAACAGGAAAAGACTCTTGGACAAGAAAACCAACCTAATGTGTGTGCCGCACAAGAAATTGTAAACATGAATAACAGTCGTCGTTCTTCTTTAATTAATGGATATTTCAAAACGTTGAAATAAATGTATACTACAATAAATTAATCAGACTACAGTTTTTTATTCATTCTTTAATAATTGTTGCTCTAATAAACGAATTTATAATTGAATCTTTTTTCTTTGAAGTATTCCATATTGTCTTTTTGATCTTCAATTTGTAAATTTAATAATTTATTCTCGGTTAAGGCTGTTCTTTTAGTACCTTTTTATAAATACTAAACGGCTGGATCAATTGACTTGAAATTTTGACAGAATGTGTAGTAGATTATTAAAAACCTTTACAAATATCCTTTTTTGAATAAGTTTTTTGGTTTTTCTAAAAAAGCCAAAAAACCATTAAATTTGAGTTCTTCCGATATTTTGTAAATCTCGATTTTTAGAAACTTTTGGCTCAGACAGAATTTTGATATCTTAATTGGTTTAAAAGTTTTTAGGGCCTAAAGTTCAAATTGCTTCACGTAATTATAATTGACGTGTAGGAAAAGTATATAAATTGAGAAAGAATGTCTTGCATCTTTTACAATTCTTATCGAAGATAGTAAGTCAGTCTTGCGATTATAAAGCATATTAAGGGTATTCATGTCACGTTATACTTATGAACACAAATTTTTTTTCTTTCTAGAGATAACTTTTGGAAGAAATTCATCATGTGGATTTCTTTTTTCAGTGTTCTATTGGCGCTATGTTTTTATCTCAATTTGTATAATTTGTAGTTAATTTATTAATATAATTATTTTAAACAAATTGATTTATTTAAACTTTACACTAATTTATTGTTTTAATATTATCTCAAAATTTTATAAATATATTTGCATTTTTATTATAATAAATAAAAAGTTGTTATTTCTATTGCTTTATTGTTGCGCCCTATTTTGTCTATAATTCCCAAGAATCTTGGAACACTAATCATGATGAAATACAAAAACAATTATAAATAATAATTTATCTTTTTGAGTAAGCGTCCAGTAAATGTTATATTTTATCAACAAATTTTACCAAATATAAGGTACATGTCGCTGCCTGGCAAGAATAACGACAAAACTAAAAAAAGCACTTTTTTCAATAGAGCGTTTTTAAACTACTGATCAGTAGTAACTTTGCATTACATGCATAATGGCACTGCCGCTATAATAACAGCAGGTTATTAAAATTTTGCATTGTGACGTTATACACGATAAGATATAGCCAAATTCTGTCGATTTTAATACTTAACTCATTTTTGCCAAATTTTGAGTTGTGTCGTTATTCTTTCGAGGTAGCGATGTGTACGTGTTTGCATTAGGTAGGAACGACGGTCAAGTCATCGTAAGATTTAATGAAATTGTTGAAAAATATAATTTTAAAAACATTACGAATATTATTTTATAATTAGAGCACACAATTATAAAATTGTATTGCACTTCGGTAAAACTGCAACATCAGCTTATAGTAAGAATATCTGTTTACGTGCGTGGGTAGGCGATCCTTGATTCGTATTAATTTTTCTACACACGTTTACACTTTAAAAGCATTACAAAGTTTCTACACGTTAAGTTTGCTGTCTTTGCACAACACGGAATTCCTTTTTTTATGTTGGGATGGATAGGCTCAGAGAACAGCCTTAACTCACTCATACCCATGGTCCGCCGAGGCTATAAGATATAACCAGGATATAAGAACGTCGGTTAGGCTAACTGCCAATTGTAAAACCGGCCAACTAACTGATAGCGTTATACTATAGGTTAAATATGCTTAACCGACATTGAAATTGCAAGAATTTTAGTGACATCTATGAAAACATCTTTGAAGACAAAATGAAAAAAAAAGGTAATTAGCGTGCTACACCCGATATTATATTGTATACAGGGCGTACATTAAAGTACACGGGATTAGTATATTTTCTGTTAAGGCGAAACCGAACACGAATTGTAGACAAGTGTGCAAGTGAGACAAATATATCGGAAAAGTAATTAGCTATTTAAACCACTTTACAATCAAATCAAATTTAATTTGAAAAATGCTATAGTACTTAAAACTATATTAGAATTCACGCTAACGGAGTACCTTCCTAATTTTGACTTTCATTTTAAAAATTTTGAAAAAAACATCTTTTTAGAAGAAAAAAATTAAAAAGTGTTAGCCAGCCGCCAAAGAGGCATATTTTCTGAATACAATGCATATTTTATTTATTTTTTTTATTTTTGGCTCTCTAAATAGAAAAATAAACTTTTCTTTGACGTTTCTTATGTTCCGCTCGGTGAACTAGTCACGTGGTAGCAATGTAATACATGTAATAGATATTTCAATAAAAGTATAAAATTACTAATATAAATACAAAGTAGATTTCTGTAGGTATAGGATTAAACTGTTTCAAAGTTGGGTTAAAAAGTAGATAAAAATCAATAAAATAAAAAGTCAAATTTCAACCAAAAAAAATTAATTTTTTTGAATTAGATTGAAGAATTATTTCGGCAAACTACAAGACAACGCAACGCCTTCCCAAAATAAAAAAAGTTAAATATAACCTAAATAAAGGTGATTCAAAAATAATTCTTTCGGCCTCGTGCCCATGATTGTTCGGGTTGCATATTTATCTAAAACGATACCGCCAAGTATCATTTTTGGTTCGATAAATTGCACAGAAAGTGATGCTTTCGTTGATCTCGGAGGTAAATATATTTAAAAATTAAATAGTAGATAAAGATCAATAAAATAAAATATCAAATTTTATAAAGAAAGAATTTTCCAGGTTCTCGCATGGGCATACTACGCGACTTTTTAGGATCGATAATTTTGGGAAGTAAAGCCTTTTCAAAAAATAATGCAAGTTTTGGCAAAACTTATTCTTCCCAAAAACTCTCGGCTGCTTCAATCCGTTCAATTGATGTTTTTTTTTCCGGTCCAGATAACAAAATCACAATGTGGTTTATTTACGACATGGAGCTGGCCTTGAACTTGATAGTAATAGTGGCGATTTCGTTTAAATTTTCTATTCTTATCTAAACAAAAGCCCATCAATTTTGTAACAGCTTCTTTGATAGTCAATTCTCTCGCAACTTAGGGACATTTAACTTCAAACATCCTACTAGTCGATGTTAGACCATCTGGTGATGCGTCTAGATAACCAAACTCCACGTTTACAAATAAACCACATTCTAAAACTTTTTCCCCGGTTTTACTTGTAAATGCAGCTATGGCATCTTTCTCGATGAACGATGAACTTCTTGGCGATATGAAGCTCCACGGTGATCCGTATATCTCCTTCATCTGATGTGGGCGGCGGGCGTTGGGATTTAGTGAAGTATGATTCCTGATTTGAAGCGCTGAACTTGATCGGGCGGGATTTTTGGTCCATGGGGATTTTTTCCGTTTATCTTTCTCGTGCATTTTTCCATAACGTGTAGCTGAAGTTTCAAAATGTTTATTGCCGTACAAAAACGTATCGACTAGTTTATACCACTTACTAGTCGCTCGTCTTCTGGCTATGCGGCCGAAATTGGAAGCAGTTAATCGATATTTTCTTTCCTTAAACCACAACTCATTTTCAGTTTGACCCTGGTCCGGAACTCTAAAGCATCTGCTTCTGCTGCAGTGACTTGAAGACTGTTTTTAAAATTTTTCATTTTGCTTGCCAAGTCTTCCGGCTCCATGTCCTAACATAAGGGGCCATAATCTTCTGAGCCCTTCATACCACCAATACTTTTCTTTTTTGAATTAGGTTGCTTTAACAGAGATCTTTTAGTAGCAGCAAGTTTTTTTGTTCTATTTAGAGCAAGTTGTTTCACAATAAGAGAAGGACTTTTGCCTGCGCTTTGGGTGCGATATCAGTATGAACCACGCTTGAATCTATTGACTTGCATCCCTCCACTAAATTTTGCAACCAAAGACATGAAGTTCTCGGCATAATTTCTTGTACTATTAGTTATTAACTGCTGCGCTTTGCGTACTAAAAGTTTTACGCATTCTTGGGCATATTTTAATGCTTCTGATTCAACAACTACTAATGAGTTAGCTAGCATGCATACAAACCTGATATCTTCCAATATTTCGATTTCATGTGATGTTACAATATCGGAAATATTATTTCTTTTTGTATTTGCTCTATTATATAATATCACTACAACAGCGTCAATGCTACAAATCGAACCGCGATCTTTCTAATATCTCCAACTTAAGTTTACCTTAATCGCAAATTTTCTTAGTCGGAAGTGACGTAATGCATTTTTTATGCATTAGGCTTTTAATAAATTAACTGAAACCCGACCGACTTGGCGGCTTACAAATGGTAAAAAAAAAATTAATTTTTTTGTTTTGATGGACTAAAATTAAAAAAATTTTTATTTTTATAATTTCCAAGGTTTCTTCAAAGAGGCCCCTTCTGTTGCTGGCTGCCAGTTTTTTGATATTTTTGTTTTTTAAAAAGATAAAAAGATTTTTAATAAAAATAAAAAAGGAAATGCACTCCGTTAGCGTGAATTTTATTATATTTCTACGTACATTTCAACATTAAAATCTAAAATTCATCAAATTAATAGTTTTTAAGCAAACAGCTAATTAATTTCAGAGTCATTTAGCGTGCCAGAAACACACAAATTACTCATCCTGATTAGCCTTAAGCGGCTGAGTTTACCTATAAAGATTAAGGCAAAAAATTTCGTATTATGAATATCCATATAAAAAATAACAATAATTAAAAATGCAAAGAAATCAAATCCAACCTAACCCCGCACACGTTCCTTAAGGCGCTTTTACATCTATATTGTAATGATATTTTTTGTGTGCGTAGCAAACGGCAAAATAATCATCAATCTCTACGGCCTCCAAGTCGGTTCGCTAAGACTTCTCAGGGGGGTTTCAAGGTGGCTTACTTGGACAATTTCGGGATGCAGGCTATACACAAATAAAATACACCAATTCCTCAGAGTAAATAAGTTTATAGAAATTTTGGTTATCAGTACTTGATTTGAGAACAATAATTCTCCTATAAGGCTATTCGTGTGTAATATGTAACGGTAATTATCAATCAAATTATATTTAACAAAACTAAAAACTATTATCTTAATTTGATTCGTAATTACGCGGAGTGTAAACATGTACAAAATAATCAAATTTATATCCAATGTAAATGTCACAAATAAATTTTATAAAAACGAAAATTGTTGTATTTACCAAAGTTTTAATAAGAGCTAGTGCGCCACTGAAGAAATTTACCTTCGCTAATTGTCGTGATCTTGATAATAGCCGACGGATAATTAACGGTAGCAGATAGACTTCGTCACTCGATTCGCACATGTGTTGAATTTACAACAAAAATTGGCATCTACAAAAAAATATAACTTTTTAAGAGGAGATTACTTGATTATTCCTCAATTGCATCGGTTAGTGGCTCCAGCATTCCACATCTAGTAGGAGTTTTGGTTGATATCTAGTTTCTTCAACAGGTACGTATAAATTTTAATTTCTATTTCCATGAGGTCGTTACAAATTTTTCATCTATTAACATCGATCATCCATCCATGCAAATTACGAATCGATTTTTATATTCACTTATTTCAGGTACTTGCAAATCCCAAATACTCAATAGTTCTTCAATAATCAAGAAGATTAACGCAATATTCGCAGACATCAAAATTTTCATACGGCATTCGAAAAACCAAGTCGCCATGCCCCTCTAGTACCACCCTTCGCCGCTGTTCATTCCCGTCGTCTCCAACTTTCACTTATCTGTTCTCGTACACGGTGCACCACAAAATTCAGACACTATTGAAATTTTTTATTGTGTTGCAAGTAGTTTTTATTGTTACATGTGCCTTTTGTAAGTATCGATAACTCAAATTATTAGAAAAATATAACTGAAAGAATACTCACACGGAATCAGTGCATTTCGTAAGAAATAATACAACAATATGTTCTCACACAGAACTTCTCATAAGAGAAAACATACGATTTTTCTCGAAGTTGGCTAAATTGTATGTTTTTCAAGATTTGCGTTTAAACCGTTATGAGTGATAAAGATGTTTTGGTTATGAGTAGAGTCTGGAATTATATGTAAATGCATATTTTTGTTGCTTGTTCCTAGAGTCGTAAAAAATTGTATCTATGCGTTTCTATAACTTTAGAGTTTACAACCAAAATTTGAGAGTGCATATTTCATGTTTTTATTTTTACTTCATATTTCATATGTTTTTATTTTTGGAACGAAGTTCCTTATGGGAGGATGCGAAGGGGTACCCTAATCGGAAAAAAACGTCGGTAACGAAAATGCGTAAGATTTTTATATCGTTTGATAATAAATTACACCATCTGGTGGTCAAAAGTGGAACATCTGCTCAGCATTAGTACATATTCGGAAACCACGAATCATAGGTTTGCAAATTTCTCTAGAAAAAAAGTTGCCTTCACCGGGATTCGATCCCTCGGCTAAAATGTGTAGAAGGAGCCTTTCGCTCTACGCCACAATGGGTATTGTTATAATTGATAGTGATACGCTATATAAACTACTCTTTGCGTATTGCGAATTAAGAACGCGTTAAAATTGTTAAACCGACGAATAATTTAAAAAAATATAATTTAATAATTTTAAAAATTTTCCGCCGAAAATAAGACCCCCAAAATTAAAAATAGATCGATTTTGAAAAATGCCACTCAGATGCAAAAAATTATCTAAAGCCGAATGTGCAAAAAAAATTTCGAAAACTTCAAAGATGACCGCGATGATTGCGGATTTACATTGACTTTGACACATGCTGAAATCGCTATTTTGGCAATTTTGTAAAGTAGTTTTTGATTTTTATCGATAAAAAAATCGTAATAAAATATTTATATCCTAATAATTATTTATTTTTTACCTCGACTAGAACTTGAAATTAATATTTATGTAATAAGGTACTTCGTTCCTATCTGGTGTCCCACGACACCACATTTTATTTTTTTACTTCATATTTCATGTTTTTATTTTTAAGACATATATATATATTGTCATGTTTCAAACCAAAGTTGTGCCTACCCTGTTGATTTGTCATTAATTTTGATATTAAGTTTAAGTGGTTTAAGAAATATTTGAATTTAAATTTTGGGAGGTAAAACTTTGGAAATTAATGTTGGTAGAAGTGAAGTTTTATCGTGGCTTTTTAGCCAAGATGGCCGACCAAGCTGGTCGCTAGTTTTTGGTATTGCAAGATATTTTGAGATTTATGATTTTTCTAAAATTGTGAGTAATATTTTGATTTGATTTAAATAAAGTGATTGGATGCGAATGCATTATTGCGCCTTTTTTTGGATGATATAATTTTTGAAATTTGAAGTTTGGATAAAAATTTTATTGAGTGGCTACTGAGCGATAATAGTTTCGATCTGGTTGATTGATTTGCAGAACGAGTATTTCGAGTAAGACATTCGATTTGTGTTTAAAATTGGAAAGTAAAATTATTTGTAACTGCGAGCGTGTGGCCAGATAGATAAGCAGGCGATTTGGATAACGGTAAAACCAAAACTTCGATCCCTTGAAGAAATTTTTGATTTGAAATTAAAATGGGATTTGATTTTAATAATTTTGAAAAACAAATTTAATTTGAAATAATTAAACAAAATACAACCAGGGTGAATTTTACGTCAATATATTATATATATTGATATATAATATATATATATATATATATATATATATTTATTTTACAGCTTATACAGACCCATTTTGCCATACACTACCGACTTTTCGAGCCAAAACCGACGTTTTCAGACCCGCTCTCGGGCTCGAACTCGTTTCTCTGCAGATATAGCTTTGGAACATCACGGAGAGATGGGGTGTACCTGTGCCAAAATTTGAGTTTTGGCTCGAAAACGTCCATAGAACATCATTGTTTATACAGAGTTAGTTCACGGTTTTCACGCTAGGGGGCTGCAAGGCATTTGATGTATATAATTCAATTTTGTGTACACGATGTTTTCAAACCCGCTACACTTGATCGTATCCGTCAGACCCTAAACTTGGCAACATTGCATTTGCTTATCTTGTAAAATGATATACTGTTTATGAATGGATTTCTATTGCGCACCAACTAGTTATTTATAATAAAGCAAATTATATATTACATTTTTTCGATGGGTTGTTTACGCTCTTATTAAAATGTTTTACTTTGAATATTTTTTATAACTTTTTGAGCATAGTAGACACATGTAAATAATATTAAAAGAAAGTTGTCGATAATAATGTAATCCAGTTTATTTATGTGTAATAGACTATTCAATACAAATTTTAATCATGAAGAAGTCTAAAATAAAGATTGGTAAAACGTCAATCACCCAATAAGCTGTTATTTAGTTTCTTTGTTGTCAATATTTGTTTATTTTGCTTGTTTATTTTTTTGTATGGGAAATAGTTCATTTTTGTATTAATTGGGCTGGCCCATATTAATTAATTACAAATAAATATAATATCAATCGATTTAATTGTTTTAATTAAATATAAAAAAAAATGAATATCAAGTTCTCTTGACTTATTTACGTGGTTAAAAAAATTGAACAATAATTATGAGGCGTCGAAAAACGGTCCGATAATAAGTAATACCTACATAAAACAGATTAAAATTCTTTATTAAATAAAAAAACAAATTTACAAAATAATATAATGTATGTTAGGTATAATATGAAATAAAATATTATAAGCCAAATAATTAAAAAAAAAAGTATTAAAATTACTTCTCACGATAAGTATTATAGACAAATGTCTTAATTCTTATCCAATCACCTTCACTAAACAAATTAGTATGGTCATTTATAAAAGAAATGCATTCCTGTTTTTTAGGAGCAATTTTATTTTTGACATGTTTTTTGAAAAAACTAAGTACTACTTGTTTTTCTTGGTTAGTCCATCGAATGCGATTATTTTTGCATTTTGGTGCTTTTATAAATTTCTCCTTGTTGCTTTCCTTTTTCTTTTTTGGAATTTGCCTATTGCTAGATGAAGATGAGTCTTCTGTCTCAGAGTCTTCTGAATGTAGTGCAGTATCCATTTTTTTAATAGTATTTCTAGAACAACTAGGTTGATTTATAATGTAGTCTTCAGACCCATTGCATTCATTTGTCTCCTCAAGTTCCACTTCTTCTTCAGCTACTTCAAGATCGTTTAAATTTTTTCCTTTAAATTCTGCACCTTTACCAGCATTCATCAAAAGTAAAACTTTTGCTACTTTTGCCGTTTGATATACGTCTTCCGAGAGCCTAAAATTAATTTTTTTTTTACAATTACACTAAAATTAATATCTATGTTTTTAAAATATGTGACAATATTTATAAACCTTAATCGTTACCTGTAAAATTCTAAATGAGTCTTTTCCGTATGACCCATAAATCGAGCAATTTGTTCCATTTCATTTTGCTCGAAATTCATTAGTTGCAAAATTGTAGCAATTTGCTTTCGGAATCGCGTACTAGTTAAGAGTTCTGGACATTTGGCACCGCATTGTAAAGCAAATTTTCTTAACACACCTTGTCCACTTATCCACCTATCTTTCGATCCGGGATTAGCAAAAAGATATCTATTGGTCGACGGCACTATATCTGTACTTCTTCTGATAGACAGAAGAAGAGATATGGATTTTTGCATTTTCTTAGTAAATAAAATGGGCACCGGTTTGCTTCCTTTGCCAAATACAATAACGCGTTTAAAAGCACTGCTTATTGTTTTTTCTACTTCAGAAAGTGAACTCAACGATTCTTCTTGGTTAACTGTTGAAATTACTTTTTCGTATGTGTCAATATCCAAAAACTGTACTTCGCCTATTCGTTTACGATTAAAAATCAAGACAATTGCTAATGTACACTCTGCAAGAAGTTTATAATTGATTTTAATGTTTTGTTGTTGCTTTAATTCTTCAAAAGCTTTATTGGATAAGGTTGCAACATAATTGTTAAATGCTTTGACGTCTTCGGTTAATGGCAATAATTTTGGTTTCTCCCACTTCTTTTCGTTTAAAGACTTATTAGCTAAACTCGAAACGTCATTACACCAGTGACTTTCAATCATTTCCCGTAACGCTAAAATATCTTTTTGAGTATTCTCTTTATTTAAATGTGAAAATAAGGGATTTTTAGTAATTACAGCCTTTCGTGCCACATCGCATAAGAATTTTAAATTTGTTCCCATGTGAAGAGCAAGAGAAGAAGCTTTAAAAGTATTTAATTCAGGATTGTAGCCACTTATAATTTTTGATGCAGTAATGATATGATCGTACATTTCTGGTTTTAAAGCCTCTATTAGATGTACAATAGTTGTTGATTTTTGTAAAGCCAGCTTTAATCTTGCAATTTCTCTCATTTTATTGGACACGACTACATTCATTTGCTTTCTTTTATGTTTTCCTAAATATGATTCTCCATAAAGACATATTAATGGGTCAGATTTCGCAGTAAGACTGATATTATCTGGTCTCATAATATTAAAAACTTGTGATCTTAATCGTCCTTTATTTAAATAATCGCCAAGAAGGCCAGTGGATACCAAAAAAGTTTGGGATTCAGTAAGATGCTGCACTTTTGTGCCTTTTGTATCAGCAATTATTGATTTGCACTTTTTCCTATGACGCCACAAGTAATTTTTTTTATAAAATCCCAAACAGTTAACGCAAGGAAAATACTCTTCATTTTTTTCAACATCTTCTTTTTTTAACACATTATTTACAGAAACGAGTCCACTGTGGCTTGTTGGTTTTCTTACAGGTTTCGTTTTCATCATTTCTTGTTTCCATATAAAATTGCCTTTTTTTCTTAAAGCAATAACTGCTGACCTACGCTCATTGCTTTTAGCAGGCATTTCCAAAATTACTTTTACCGCTTCTTCATCACTATGCTTTCGCAACAAATGTCTTGAGAAGTGGCTTACTTCTTCGAAGCAGAATAGACATAAATTGTTTTGGTGATCTGAATTTTTTGATTTTAATTTAGGTTGCTTTGCAAGAACCTAGAAAAAGTGACAGATATCAACAACAAGTTCATTTATAAAAACAAAATTTGACACAAACTTATTTCATATTATTTATAGAAAATATAAAATTAATCTGAAACTGACACGATATTTAAAATTTTTTCACTAACTCACTTTAATTAAATTCAATAATCTTGGATTGAACAAGTTAATTATACGATTTATAATAATGTTTTTATTATTTTATTAAGCTTTCGACGTCGGTTAACGTCTTCATCAGAAAATTAATAATATAATGTTTATAAAATGTTTATATGGAAACCGAATAAACATTTTATAAACATTGCATTATTAATTTTCTGATGAGGACGTTAACCGATGTCGAAAGCTTAATAAAATAATAAAAACTTTATTATAAATAGTTTAATTAACTTGTTCAATCCAAGATTATTGAATTTCATTATATATCACAAGTTAAAAAAATTAATCTATTAACTCACTTTAATAATAGGACTTTCAATTAGAATTTCATTATCATTTCCAGAAACGCATAAGCTAGCAACGGGACATTTTTTTGGCGAATAACAAACGCTATCTTTGTCTGAAGAATTGTTGGTAGAAAAATTTCCACATAGTTGTTTTTCGTGAACCTTAAAAAAAGAACAGATATCACCAAAAATTAATTCATAACAACAAAATTTGACACAAATTTATTTCATATTGTTTATAGAAAAAATAAATCTCAAACCGACACGATATTTAAAAATGTTTCGCTAACTCACCTTAATAGTACTTTGAATTGGAATTTCATCATCATTTTCAGAATCACATGAACTGGAAACGGGACTTCTTTTTGGGGAAAAAGGAAAGTATTCTTTGTCTGAAGAGTTGTTTGTAGAAAAATCCCCATCACTGCTACTTGCATTGTCATTATAAATTTTTGAATGATTATTTCTTAGATTAAATTTTTGTTTTAAGATTTGGTTTTGATGTATTACAATTTTTTTGTCATTTTGATTTTCTTTTAAATCGCTACTTGTATCAGTATCTCTGAGAGGGATTGTTTCCAAATAATTCTGTACTTTTTCAGTACAGCAATCTTCTTTTAAATTATATAAAATCTGTAGATCAAAAATGATAATTACGCTTATTTAATTTGTAATTTTTTAAACTAGGAAACTTACTTGCTTTTTAGAAGTAGCAGATTTAGTATCTTTGGGAGAGATTGTTATTTCAGTACAGCTATCTTCTTTTAAATTATTTAAAATCTGTAAATCAAAAATGATTATGCTCATTTAATTTGTCATTTTTAAAACTAGTCAACTTACCTGTTTTTCAGAAGTAGCACTTTTATCAACTTCTAACCTTGTTAAAAGCAATCGTAAAATTTTTTTACCGCGATTCATAATTATTATTAGTACCTATTGATTTTAAACTTTGCGACTACAACACATACGCGTGCACTACACTTAAGAATGACTTAAATGTAAATTCAAAATCAAACTAATACTTTACTTACAGTGCACAAAACGTATACTGCAAATAATCACGTTGCATACAAAAGCCACTTTGTCAGCCCTGGGATTATAAAAGTCAGCGAAAGTTTCTAGCGGGAACTCGAAGAAAAACAACGTAATTAAAGATACATTTTATCACAAATTCCAAATAACACTTATTCAAACTAACAATTTTGTATCGTCCAGTATAGGTAATTACCTACTAGTGAAATATAATAATCAACATTTTAATCGTAACACCAAAACTTATCAGAAATACAAAAATAACATTAATAAAAATTATTCTTTTTCGTAAAAACATCCAAGCATAATTTTATCGCGTTTGTTTACCGCGTTTCTCTGCCATAGTCAGAGATTCTTCTCAGGCTGAGATTATTTTGACGGGTCACCGTATTATCTAAATACGGTACCTTAAGTCCCAATCTCCTAAAAAGTCTACTAATTAAATTAAATTAAAAACTAATTAATTAAAATTTTTTTAATAAAAATGAGTTATATGCAGGATTAGGCCCCTACTACCTAATTATTTTAAAAAATCATAACTCTCCGTTTTGCTTTTTTATTGTTATTTAGATACTTAAAGCTTGGAGTTAAAAATAATATTAAAAAATTTTGAATCAATATTTATTCAAATTGATTGATATCGAAAAACGGTGTTGAATATATCGTGTCAGCTAGATTTAACCATAGACATAGCCGAATTTCTACTTGAAGGGTTACGTCAAGGAAATGATGTACTATGTTAATAAGCTACAAAATTCAATCGTCAGAGAATGGTGAATTGAAGAGAGAATGTTCGAGCAGAAATTGGCTTAATTTCACAGACAACACCAAGAAACAATGAAAAAGCGTACACGCAAAACAATGATTTAAATTTATCAGGTATAATAATTTTCCATACTTAATGTAAAAAACAATTAATAAGCAACAAGCAAAAATAAGCTTGTTCACTGATTAATGTATTATTCCATATATCTCAGATTACCAAAAAAATATTATTGGTTATAGAAACTAAGTCGATATTTCTTCTTACAACTAATATGATGTATATATAATCGACTTTATGGAATCCGGAATGCTATTTATAAAAGTCAGCAAAATTCCCGATAGCGAGTTGCTCGGAGCAGAATAAATTTCAACAAACTGAAAATAATACTTTCTACGGATATCATAATTAATAGTCTCTTATGAATTCAGCTAGTAATTACTTACGGTAATAAGTTTTGTTAATACAACACCGATTTAATATTCTTTCAAGGGCCCAATCACTTCATTTTAAAACGAATCCATTTTAAATAAATTACTTCTTCCGAAAAATCTTATTGTGAGTAATTCGAAGATAATATTTAATTGTTATTATAGAAGTACATTGTTAGTTAAAATGATATTTATGATTTTTTATAAATCAACTATCAATTTAGTCTGGACTTGTAGCCTTTTTGCTAAACATTTTTTAATAGTAGGGGAGCCCAGGATGCTAAATCGGGATTTACTCGAGCGTCGAAGAGACCTATTGGATTGCGAAGCTTAGATGATGAGAAGAAAAAAATGTCATATAATATCTACACTTTCATCGGTGGGGGGAGCGGCTATAAATTTTCAAAAATGTAAAAAAAAACAGTTGCATGGACATACTCGAGCGCGTCAGATATTAATAGCATCCATGTCCTACGTTTTTTTGAAAACATACGTATGTTAATCTGATTGTTTCCATGATGGGGGTGGTCGCGCGTAAGGGTTGAAAAAATGTGCAAAAAAAAATCGCCATTTTGAAATACTCGAGCGCGTCAGATTAAGATATATATGGTTCATTTATATACCTTAAATTCGCCTAACCTGACAATGGAAAGAATTTTTATATTCTATTATTCATATCATAGATAGAGAAAGAGTGAGAGAGGAATAGAAACGCGAGAAGGGGAATACCGGCATCACGTAGCTGCATGCATTAAACTTTATCGATTATTTTTCCCTACTTCGGCTTACGGAAATCGTCAGATTATATATTATTTGTGAACGTTGAATTATTACCTTCAAAATAAAAAAAAATTTAGCCACGCTCGAGAAAGTCGAGATGACGTTTTTTTTTTACAAGTTTGTAACCCACCTACTTCTTATCGTCAATCGAAAATTGTCAGATTAGTGGAATATACACTTTTTAGCATATAACTAACTTACCTTACCTTAATCTGACGCGCTCGAGAATTTCAGATGATCAATTTTTTTTTACTAATCTGATCTTTTATCCTTGACGAGCGGCCACATATACGTGGCTAATACTTGGTGGAGGTATTTAATGGGGTACTAGGTTCCTCCCTGTATGTTAATCTGCCGCGCTTTAGTAAATCCCAAAATCCTCTCTTGGGCTCCCCTACTATAACTTATTATTATATTCTGATGAAGGCGATATATCTCACCGAAAGCTTAAATAATAAATAATTATTAATTCACGTTTATTTAATTTGTTCTATTTTAAATTAAATTAATAAACATTTCTTATAAATTGAATGGATTGATATTATATTATTAGATTTTATACTTGTTCTAAATAAAGCTACTTTTCAAATATCTATGATTCGAATAATGGTTCAATTGAACCGAGCGGCTAAATGGTAGTGTAAAACTCAAAAAGCATTTATTTTGGACGATATTAAAAAAATGTAAAGAAATTAAAAAATATGCAACCAAGAAGTAATGAAATACTTTGACCCAAACGACAAAAAACTCGAACCAGCCCTAGTTTCACAGATTTGTGAAAACACAGTTACAAAAGTACTCGGGAACTCCTATGTTAGGAATGTAAATTGTTCTGTTTTAACACTTTTATCATTTAAAAATCGTTTTTACAGTAATACTTAATAGACTTATTTTTGTCGCAAATTTCATTGTCTTAATTTTTGTTCATATACATTTTTTATTTTGTCTCCTCGTTTCAGACCGACAGTGACTTAAAGCAGATTCGGTAAAACTTTTTAATAAAATTAAAATTGCATAATGGAATTCTTATTTTTCTCAGGGGATTCCCATGGGATTTTTACTGGGACTGCTTTAAGTCACTCTCGGTCGAAAACGAGGTGACGAATTGAAAAATAAATCGAAACGATAGAAAATTTCATTGTCTTAATTTTTGTTCATATATATTTTTTATTTTGTCTCCTCGTTTTCGACCGACAGTGACTTAAAGCAGATTCGGTGAAACTTTTTAATAAAATTAAAATTGCATAATGGAATTTTTATTTTTCTCAGGGGATTCCCATTCCCCAAAGGTATGAAATTATCTACAAAAAATGTCTAAAAAGTATTTTTGTAAAACTGATTTTTATATGCCAAAAAGAGTTTTCAAAAAGTACAATTTACATTGCTAACATAGGTGAGCCCGAGTACTTTTATGAGTAACTGTAGTTGTAGTTTTAAAAAATTTTTAGTGATTGTTCAAATATCAATTATCATTTTTCTAATA
Source organism: Cantharis rustica (assembly GCA_911387805.1). Lineage (NCBI taxonomy): Eukaryota > Metazoa > Arthropoda > Insecta > Coleoptera > Cantharidae > Cantharis > Cantharis rustica. Next base: position 74,842,393 of record OU426877.1, read on the forward strand.
ATTAAAATAAAAACCGACTTGCAATATTTATTGATTACAATGACTTATTTTAGTGAAAATAATAGAATATATTTCAAATTCGATTTAGTTTAATGAATTCGTTTAGATCTAAATTTGCAATACCTAGTTCATATCTGGAATGTTTAAGAGAAATATTACCCCAATGCTTACCGTTGCAAAATAAGTTCTATAAATAAATTTCATATAAGAAATTATGATATTTAACCAACTTAGTCAGTCCCCTAGAAGTGGCAACGTCGCTGGGATACATAACGTCGTTTGCCTATGTAAAATTATACACGCCGGGTCTGAATTAATGGTGTAATGTACCGGGCTTGTAAGAGACAGTCCAGTATAGCAAAATAATTTTTTTAAGAATTCCTTACCCCTCAACGGTTGCTCATGAAGTTATATGTGGTTTATTTTATATTTGCTAAAATATACTTCCCTCACCTCATTAATTCTAGTGGGTCTGTGGTTGCCTGTTAAACGTAGCGGGTCTGAAAACGACGAATTAACCAATATATATATATATATATTGATTAATTCTTCGTTTTCAGACCCGCTACGTTTAACAGGCAACCACAGACCCACTAGAATTAATGAGGTGAGGGAAGTATATTTTAGCAAATATAAAATAAACCACATATAACTTCATGAGCAACCGTTGAAGGGTAAGGAATTCTTAAAAAAATTATTTTGCTATACTGGACTGTCTCTTACAAGCCCGGTACATTACACCATTAATTCAGACCCGGCGTGTAAAATTTTACATAGGCAAACGACGTTATGTATCCCAACGACGTTGCCACTTCTAGGGGACTGACTAAGTTGGTTAAATATCATAATTTCTTATATGAAAGTTATTTATAGAACTTATTTTGCAACGGTAAGCATTGGGGTAATATTTCTCTGAAACATTTCAGATATGAACTAGGTATTGCAAATTTAGATCTAAACGAATTCATTAAACTAAATCGAATTTGAAATATATTCTATTATTTTCACTAAAATAAGTCATTGTAATCAATAAATATTGCAAGTAAAATGATAATTGATATTTGAACAATCACTAATAATTTTTAAAACTACAACTACAGTTACTCATAAAAGTACTCGGGCTCACCTATGTTAGCAATGTAAATTGTACTTTTTGAAAACTCTTTTAGGCATATAAAAATCAGTTTTAAAAAAATACTTTTCAGACATTTTTTGTAGATAATTTCATACCTTTGGGGAATGGGAATCGCCTGAGAAAAATAAGAATTCCATTATGCAATTTTAATTTTATTAAAAAGTTTCACCGAATCTGCTTTAAGTCACTGTCGGTCGAAAACGAGGAAACAAAATAAAAAATATATATGAACAAAAATTAAGACAATGAAATTTTTTTTCGTTTCGATTCATTTTTTTATTCGTCACCTCGTTTTTGACCGAGAGTGACTTAAAGCAGTCCCGGTAAAAATCCCATAGGAATCCCCTGAGAAAAATAAGAATTCCATTATGCAATTTTAATTTTATTAAAAAGTTTTACCGAATCTGCTTTAAGTCACTGTCGGTCTGAAACGAGGAGACAAAATAAAAAATGTATATGAACAAAAATTAAGACAATGAAATTTGCGACAAAAATAAGTCTATTAAGTATTACTGTAAAAACGATTTTTAAATGATAAAAGTGTTAAAACAGAACAATTTACATTCCTAACATAGAAGTTCCCGAGTACTTTTGTAACTGTGTTTTCACAAATCTGTGAAACTAGGGCTGGTTCGAGTTTTTTGTCGTTCGGGTCAAAGTATTTCATTACTTCTTGGTTGCATATTTTTTAATTTCTTTACATTTTTTTAATATCGTCCAAAATAAATGCTTTTTGAGTTTTACACTACCATTTAGCCGCTCGGTTCAATTGAACCATTATTCGAATCATAGATATTTGAAAAGTATCTTTCTTTAGAACAAGTATAAAATCTAATAATATAATATCAATTCTATCAATTTATAAGAAATGTTTATTAATTTCATTTAAAATAGAACAAGTTAAATAAACGTGAATTAATAATTATTTATTACTTAAGCTTTCGGCGAGATATATCGCCTTCATCAGAATATAATAATAAGTTATAGTAGGGGAGCCCAAGAGGGGATTTTGGGATTTACTAAAGCGCGGCAGATTAACATACAGGGAGGAACCTAGTACCCCATTAAATACCTCCACCAAGTATTAGCCACGTATATGTGGCCGCGCGTCAAGGATAAAAGATCAGATTAGTAAAAAAAATTGATCATCTGAAATTCTCGAGCGCGTCAGTTTAAGGTAGGGTAAGTTAGTTATATGCTAAAAAGTGTATATTCCACTAATCTGACAATTTTCGATTGACGATAAGAAGTAGGTGGGTTACAAACTTGTAAAAAAACGTCATCTCGACTTTCTCGAGCGTGGCTAAATTTTTTTTTATTTTGAAGGTAATAATTCAACGTTCACAAATAATATATAATCTGACGATTTCCGTAAGCCGAAGTAAGGAAAAATAATCGATAAAGTTTAATGCATTCAGGTACGTGATGCCGGTATTCCCCTTCTCGCGTTTCTATTCCTCTCTCACTCTTTCTCTATCTATGATATGAATAATAGAATATGAAAATTCTTTCCATCATTGTCAGGTTAGGCGAATCCCTCCAGATAATCGTCAGATTATGAGACAGCACGTTTAGGGTATATAAATGAACCATATATATCTTAATCTGACGCGCTCGAGTATTTCAAAATGGCGATTTTTTTTGCACATTCTAATAATGGCCGCGAGTTTAGGTCACATCCAAATCGTCAGATTATTACATAAGAGCCTTCTTTTAGGTTCACTTAACATCCCCTTTGAAAATCTGACGCGCTCGATTAAATTTTTTTTTCTGTTTTCAACCCTTACGCGCGACCACCCCCATTATGGAAACAATCAGATTAACATACGTATGTTTTCAAAAAAACGTAGGACATGGATGCTATTAATATCTGACGCGCTCGAGTATGTCCATGCAACTGTTTTTTTTACATTTTTGAAAATTTATAGCCGCTCCCTCCACCGATAAAAGTGTAGATATTATATGATATTTTTTTCTTCTTATCATCTAAGCTTCGCAATCCAATAGGTCTCTTCGACGCTCGAGTAAATCCCGATTTAGCATCCTGGGTTCCCCTACTAATAAGAAATGTTTAGCAAAAAGGCTACAAGTCCAGACCAAATTGATAGTTGATTTATAAAAAATCATAAATATCATTTTAACTAATAATGTACTTCTATAATAACAATTAAATATTATCTTCGAATTACTCCCCAAGCAACACCAACGTCGGTTTTGTATCTGTATAGTATTGAAGTTTAACGAATAGGTATACATATATTTTCATACCTGAAAATTAAGTATCAAAAAGGTACTTAAGCGGTACATAATTTTTCATACCTGAAATTTTAGTATCAAAAAGGTACTTAAGCGGCACATAAGTTTTCATACATATTTGCACTGTACCGTTGCAGTATAGTTTCAATGCATATAACTTCATACCGTTATTGTAAAGCCAAATGATGTATCAGATATGTATTGAAATTTTAGTAACTAAAATATATTTGAACGTTTGATACCGTTTAGATGCAGTTTTAAACTTAGCGTTTCCGTACCAAAATTGCAGTAGCTAATATGTACAGCTATATTATGAATTGATAGTTACGATTTTTACATTCCCGGTTTGATAACTATTAAGTGCAGTTTAAATAGTTATGATTTTATCTTAACTATTTTGATACCATTATTTAACAGAATATTTTGTTTTGTTTTCGTGTTTAAAAGAATAAATAATTTATAACTGTTTTAAATTGATTATTATTTTTATCTAATTAAAAATATTCATTTTAATAAAAATAAGTATTTTATTTGTCACTTGGTAGCCCAGCTAAACAGATTATTAAACGTTGTTTAAATAAAAATAAATTGTTAATATATTTTATGAAAATTAAAAAATCCAATAGACCATCATAATAACTGACCCAAAAATGTATCGAATATTTATTGAAACTTTAGTGTTCATATTTGAACATATGGTACCGTTTGTGTTCAGTTTTAACCGTATCGTATAAATGCAGTTTTAGCGGTACCGTTTTGTTACAATAATTACATTGTGATCTTGTTTAAAAATGATTTTGAAAAAAATTAAAATTTTTTGTTTTAGTTTTGGTGTTTGAAAAAGTAGTTAATTTACCAAATTTTTTAAATTGATTATTATCTTTATTTTAAAAATTTTTATTTTGATAGAAACAAGTAATTTATTTGTCACGTGGTAGCCTAGCTACACAGATTATTAAACATTGTTTTTTAAATAAAAATACATTGTTGATATTATATTTTTTAGAAATGACAAAATCTTCGTTAGACCACTTATAACTACCTCGGAAATGTATCGGATTATTCTTTGAATTTGCGCTACTCTAAATTTTTTCGATAAAAACGTGACACTATGGAGGGGGTTAGTTAAAGGTATTTTAATAATATAAATTTAGGTATATTTAACCGCCAGTTCGATTGGCCAATATGACCGATCTGGGCACCAATAACATTTGTGTTTTACAGGGCATAGTAAGTTGTTATATAATAAGTTACTGGGTAAGCTTATGACCCATTAAAATTAATGAAATCTAAGGTTTCTATATCACCGGGTTTTGATGCCTATACAGGGCATTGGTACATGCAGTACCAGAACCACATCATAAATTTCAGGTTAGAATAAAATTAAGACTTTTGGTTGTACTTTTCAATTTTTTCCTCGGCTCGGGGCTGTTACTGTCAATTACAAAATTCAAGAAATTTATATAAAAATTTACAGATTGACCGTTATTTTTACGAATAACTATTACCACCTGGTCAAATTTCGAGCCGGCCTTTCGGTCGATTTATCGTCTCGACTGGAGCTAATATGCAAAATTAAGTGACAATATCAATTTCTATGAAAATATTCAGTCTAAAATCGAAATTACAGCATGTTGCTCGGAGGTAAATTGCAAAAATTGTAATAAAAATTGGATAAAAGCGATAAAAATCGATAAATTTGTAATTAATAAATGATTGCAGCGGTTCACGCGTTGTAATTGTAATACATCTCTAAAAAAATTACTATTAACTTAAATTTTAATTAAACTTAAATAAAAACAGTTATTTACTTGTCATAATTTAAAAAATATTACACGTGGTTTTAAATTATCTTTTATAAATGAACGTCGTCGGCTTACTACCAAACAAGATAAGTCAATTTTTGGCAATTTTTGGTTTATTTTTTTTTCTCAGAGATATTATTTTTAAAAGTTTATTTAAGAATTATATATATTTCTTATACGATCTTCCGTTTATTACACATATTTCTTAATTTACTGATTTTTAATGTACATCTAAAATTTAAATCTCTATTATCTCAAAACTATCAGTGAGCTGACGTAGTACTAATTAAAGTAATAAATTATATTCCTTGATATTTTTAAACCGAATTAATATAGTTATGGAAATTAGCCATCATCAAACTTATATCCTTCGTATACATCCTTGCTAGGTGTGTCGTTTAAGTATTATACTTTCAAATAGAAAGTTCAGGTTCGAATCCAGCCGCCGTTCGAAAAAAAAGTAAGTAAATATTATTTGGGTGTTTAATGTTAAATTTCAGATATTTCAGAAATGCATACCCAGGAGAAGTGAACCAATCATCAACCAAAGCCCAATGGCTGGAGCAACATCGTAAATTCTGATTAAATAATTAAAATTTATACTACAAATTTAATTAAATGTGTATTATCTGAATATAAATAAATAAACGATTGGCGCAAGTCAACGATTAAACATCGAATTTCTAAATAATTACAGAAATTAATTTTTTAAATTATTATTGAATATTTTTTAATTATTTATTTTAATTAAAAATCAGTGCCGATTAGGAACGTAAATTTTATGTACCCAGACGACACTGTAAATTTCTAAATATTCTGTTCATAAAAAATCAACACATAATATGTTCATAACTGATTCATCAATTCAGTAACGGAAAATTGGGCAAATCAATACCGTACCGTTACGAAAATTCTTGCACATTAATGTACATAATTGATACATCAAAACAGTAACGGCTGAAGCGGTAGTAAATCAATGCTATACCGTTACGAAAATATCTGTACCGTATCATTACACAAATGACACCTTAAAACAGTAACGATAAATTGAGCAAATCAATGTCGTACCGTTATGAAAATATCGATACCGTATACGTACATTTTTGACGGCTTTGTACTGCTTGGGTCACAATAAGATTTTTCGGAAGAAGTAATTTATTTAAAATGGATTCGTTTTAAAATGAAGTGATTGGGCCCTTGAAAGAATATTAAATCGGTGTTGTATTAACAAAACTTATTACCGTAAGTAATTACTGGCTGAATTCATAAGAGACTATTAATTATGATATCCGTAGTAAGTATTATTTTGAGTTTGTTGAAATTTATTCTGCTCCGAGCAACTCGCTATCGGGAATTTTGCTGACTTTTATAAATAGCATTCCGGATTCCATAAAGTCGATTATATACATCATATTAGTTGTAAGAAGAAATATCGACTTAGTTTCTATAACCAATAATATTTTTTTGGTAATCTGAGATATATGGAATAATACATTAATCAGTGAACAAGCTTATTTTTGCTTGTTGCTTATTGATTGTTTTTTACATTAAGTATGGAAAATTATTATACCTGATAAATTTAAATCATTGTTTTGCGTGTACGCTTTTTCATTGTTTCTTGGTGTTGTCTGTGAAATTAAACCAATTTCTGCTCGAATATTCTCTCTTCAATTCACCATTCTCTGACGATTGAATTTTGTAGCTTATTAACATAGTACATCATTTCCTTGACCTAACCCTTCAAGTAGAAATTCGGCTATGCCTATGGTTAAATCTAGCGGACACGATATATGCAACACCGTTTTTCGATATCAATCAATTTGAATAAATATTGATTCAAAATTTTTTAATATTATTTTTAACTCCAAGCTTTAAGTATCTAAATAACAATAAAAAAGCAAAACGGAGAGTTATGATTTTTTTATAATAATTAGGTTGTAGGGGCCTAATCCTGCATATAACTCATTTTTATTAAAAAAATTTTAATTAATTAGTTTTTAATTTAATTTAATTAGTAGACTTTTTAGGAGATTGGTACTTAGGTACCGTATTTAGATAATACGGTGACCCGTCAAAATAATCTCAGCCTGAGAAGAATCTCTGACTATGGCAGAGAAACGCGGTAAACAAACGCGATAAAATTATGCTTGGATGTTTTTACGAAAAAGAATAATTTTTATTAATGTTATTTTTGTATTGACGTTTCACCAATCTTTATTATAGACTTCTTCATGATTAAAATTTGTATTGAATAGTCTATTACCCATAAATAAACTGGATTACATTATTATCGACAACTTTCTTTTAATATTATTTACATGTGTCTACTATGCTCAAAAAGTTATAAAAAATATTCAAAGTAAAACATTTTAATAAGAGCGTAAACAACCCATCGAAAAAATGTAATATATAATTTGCTTTATTATAAATAACTAGTTGGTGCGCAATCGAAATCCATTCATAAACAGTATATCATTTTACAAGATAAGCAAATGCAATGTTGCCAAGTTTAGGGTGTGACGGATACGATCAAGTGTAGCGGGCATAGAGGTATATATTAAAACTACTGGAGGAACCACTAGGTGCAACAAAACGGTCCGACGTAAGTTTACACTTCCCCCACTCCTTAAAGGATTCGGTTCAAATTTTGTAATGCAAAATCATAGGATAAATAATGTTTAAACGTTTAAATAAATGAATTATAAGAAATTAGGATGTGATAAATAATTGTAGACATATTATAATGTGATTTTTAATTAAAAATTCACATTCTAATTTAAAAAATATATATAATTATTTTCAAAAAATTAATATCCTGTATATTTCACTAAGTTCATACACATGAAATCTTGAAATTGGGGAAATCTACAACTTTTGTAATTTTTAATTACAACTAACGTTTCATTTTAGGTTTTTTATTTGGGTTTGTTTAGTTTTCCGGTTTAGAATTTTTCAAAATAAGTTTATTTATTCATTTTGGCTTCAAGTAGGTATAATTTATTTTTTTTACTAAAGTCAAATAAATTAGACTTTTAATCAAGTTTGAATTTTGAATTTAATAGCATAACTTTTCAATCATTTCAATAATTTTTCCAGGTTTGCCTGATGAAATTCCGAAAATCGAAACATACGGTTATATAACAGCGTGTCGCAAGCTAAATTATTCATTTAAATAGTTTTTGAACAATTTTACGTAAGTTATGAATTAAATTATTCTTCAATTTCATGTAACATGTAAAAATTAATTTTATAAAAAAATATAATTATTTTCTTATAAACACAAAAATAGAATTGTGAATTAAATTAAAAATACATAGCAAATAAAATTATAAAACACCGAAAGAGAAACAATTATACATTTTTTAATAAAATTAGTTTTGTAAGTTTACTTCTTACAGAACTGCCCTGCAAGACTTTAGAAATTGTTAGCCTTTTTCTGCAATATAATATAATATATCGATACGAAGAGAATACTCTAACAACTTAAAATTCATAGTTTTGAGAAAAACAATTGGAATAAACAATTATTAAAGGTTTATTCTAAAGGTTCTATTGTTTATTACTAAATTTTTACATTATTATTATGTAATACTTGTGGAGCTTATTACTGAAAGGAAAACTTTCCTTTTATCAAAAGAAAACAACAAAAAAACTAGGGTTTTTACGGTATTGCCGTCAAATATGAAATAATTCTTCATAATTTTTACTTACAAAACTTAAGATAGGTACTTAATTTTTATTAAACAAACATTTTTTTATTCCATGCTATAAAATCATTTATTTTCTATAACATGGCACATATAACTCCAAATCGGAATTTTTTGAGTTATAACATTATTTTTTTAATGTTTATCAACATTATATTATATTATTATAATATTATCAACATAATAAGTCTGTGTTGTATTTAATTTTGAGTAGTTCTCGTCTATATAAATCATATTTACCACGTTATTATACAATGTCAAATCGAGTTTATACCTTTAAGGAGTGGGGGAACGCTATGTAAAATCGGACCGTTTTCTTTTCATAGGAATTACATGCAAGTGGTGCCTCCAGTAGTTCTAATATATACCTCTATGGTAGCGGGTTTGAAAACATCGTGTACACAAAATTGAATTATATACATCAAATGCCTTGCAGCCCCCTAGCGTGAAAACCGTGAACTAACTCTATATAAACAATGATGTTCTATGGACGTTTTCGAGCCAAAACTCAAATTTTGGCACAGGTACACCCCATCTCTCCGTGATGTTCCAAAGCTATATCTGCAGAGAAACGAGTTCGAGCCCGAGAGCGGGTCTGAAAACGTCGGTTTTGGCTCGAAAAGTCGGTAGTGTATGGCAAAATGGGTCTGTATAAGCTGTATAATAAATATAAGTGCATTTTTTCATACTTTTAAGACATACAAGTGCATATTTTCATACTTTTAAAAAAAGAAAATTTAAAAAAATTAAACTTTGCAAAAATATCTTTGAAAAGAACGGCTTGAAAACGAATTTGTTTATTTATTGTTGCATCCGCAATAAACATCATACATCAATATTGCCGTTTATTGTGCCGTCATAATGGAAATGCAGCTTATGATTATTTTATGAGTCAGAATTAAAGCACGGAATTTAATGAATTTGCATATTTCTTAAAATTGATGTCACCAAAATCCATATGGATAAAGCCGAATTAGGCAAATCAGAATTCAATAAAATACTTTTTAAAATACATATTTTGCATATTTTTAACATTAGGTGTATATTTTCGTAAGTGCATTTTTGTACTTTTTTTTATTCAACGGTTCTATTTTCAATATTTCAAAGGTGATTTTCTCGAAAATTTTTTTACTATCTTTCCCAAAAGCTTTGGGGAACTTCGAGGACTGACCTTCCAGTACAATAAGTGACAAAAATTACAAATATGCGGCTGGCGTATAATCTCGTTGTTAATTGTAATTAAATCTCTCAATAAAATTAATTAAAAAAATGAAATGTGTTTGTTTTTTAGTACATAATCTTTTATTTTTAAAGCATATACGTGCATATTTCAGACATTTATTGCTGCATGTGTATGTGCATATATTGGGTACTTTTTAGTACATAAATTCTACACTCTAGTTATGAGTGAAGTTAACCCTACTTTTTAAAAAGATTCGTAATGATGAATAATAGCATATAATAGTAATAATTATTTAAATAGCAATACTGTGCGACAAAATTATATATGTAGTAGGTACTACACTTTTAATGACGATGTTGCTGTTATTGCAAAAAAGAAAAATGAAGAAAGAAAACATATCAAACGTCAAAAATTTTGAAAATCGCATCTTCTTGGACGTGTTTATTTTTTGTTGAGATAACATTATAAAAATAAAATAAGCAATGTAAGCAAGACGCCAATGCGCGGTCAGTATGCATAAGCAACTTGCGAGATGCAGTAGTGTAATTATCTTTGTTTTAATTTCCAACAGAAACTATTCATGTTTTAGTAATAAATGCTTAATTAAAAATCTGACTTTTTAATTAATAAATTACATCAACATTTTTGTATAAATTGCTTGTTGTATCAAACAAATACGGGTATTTTTCGTAGTATTTAATTAGCTTTTAAGTCAATCTATAAGACCAATCCATTTGAACAATAAATCACAAACAATTCAATAAATTCAACAACAAATCAAAAAATTAATTACCTTTTGTTTTAGTTTATATACTTGAGGTAAATCAACTTGAAATTATTATTGCTAAAGCAGGGTTAATTATTAAATAATAAATTCATTATGAATGTTTACATGGCACAATACCTAACCTTTCTTTTTTCAAATTTGACAACTAACTTCGTATATGTTCGCCACCTTTCGTTCGTATGTTCTGTGTTTTCTTATAAGTAGAGCCCGGATTTAAAAGCGCTTATAATTTCAAAATAAGCGCTTTAAAAGGTTTCAAAAAACAAAGAAAAAAGTCCTACAAAATAGAAAAAAAGCACTAAAAATTTTGATTTAAAAATTTTGGATAATTTACCACAATATTTATGGGCTGAGGCCATAAATACCGCAGTTTATGTTATAAACAGGACTGGACCAACAAAAGAAGCAGGAAAGACTCCTTTCGAGCTGTGGTTCAACAGAAAAGGCCTAATTAAGAATGCGAAGATTTTTGGTACCAAGTGTTTTGTACATATACCAAAAGAAAAACGACAAAAATTGAACAAAAAGGCCTTTAAAGGATATTTTGTCGGTTACATCGAAAACGGTGGTTATCGTGTGTGGAAACCCGAAGAAAGAAAAGTTGTTTTAAGTCGTGATGTTGTGTTTAAAGAAGAAAAGTTGTCCGCAACAATTAACGAAGTACAATGTGTAATCGATGAAGAGGAAGAAGTTTTAACGGAAGAAAACAAAACAAGTTCGAGAGAATTGCGAGACAGACAAAAATTGCAACGTCCAAATTTTTATGGTGTCAATCTGGCAATGATTGCGCAACTTGAACCAGCAAATTATGAGGAAGCAATAAAATCGTCAAATGCTGACAAATGGATAGATGCAATGCAGGAAGAAATCGACACCTTAAACAAAAATGAAACATGGGTGTTAGTTGATTAATAACACATTAATACCCTATACTGGACGTTATTAATTTTTGTACCTAAATTTAATTTATCACAAATATTGTTAGTCTACAAGCATAAATTTAATCAATTTTACAATAATTAAATAACGTGCGAATACGCAGTGAAGAAAAAAAATAAAAAAAAAAACTAACGAAGGTGGGAATAGAACCGTGGGCCCACCGGTCCCTAGGCCAACTCTTACGCCTCTATGCTACGGAACTTATTGCAAATTGTATCACATCTTGTCTTCAAACTCCGTCGAAAATATTTCAAAGTCGATTTTCTCGAAAATTTCTGGCCATCTGGCCCTACTGCTTTAAGGAGTTCTTATTGAAAGGCTAAACTATCAGTACAATAAGTGGCAAAAATTACAAAAATGCGGAGGTCGTATAATTCCCTTGTTAAACATTTTAGTTTCGAAAAAGTGTTTTGTGCATTTTTTGGTTTATGCTAAAAATTTGATATGAAAAAAAACTGTTAAAATAATAATTTATTTAAAATAAGCATTGTTTAAAAAAATAATAAAAGAGACGGTAATTAGCCTAGTATGTTAACCGAATAACTGCCCGGTTCAAGTCCAAATAAAGTCTAAACTTTTCTATAATTAATAGAAAATAACTTAAAAAAGTTTTAGAATTTTTAAAGTATTTTTGTGGTATTTAGTAGTATGTGATGTTAAAATAATCAAACCTAACAAATGTTAAAATAATATTTAAAGAACACTAAAATGACAATAATTCACATTTAACAGGATTGAACTTAGAATATTTGAATAAACAAGAAATAGAACTGAAAAAATTACATTTTTTTATTTTTTATTTTTAAAGTAATTTTTATCATTTCTATAGCGTAATTTTTTCAGTAATTAATTAATTTTTCAGTAATTGTCAGTTATTGTCATTTTAGTGTTCTTTAAATATTATGTTTTCTGTGTAGTATGTATTCTTTACTTAACAGTTAAAAAATTTTATTATTTTAACATTTGTTAGGTTTGATTATTTTCTATAATTGTTTCTGTGCTCGGAGAGCATGTAAAGCCGGCGATCCCTCTGGATTGATAATTTGCCTTCATCAACAATAAAAATTCAGAGCTATGGGCACATCTGAAATGAACCTAACAAAAGTCACCTTGGATGTAAAACATTATACTTACAGCACTAATTAATAGTGACTTCGGAACATCACTGACATGAGGTTGCTGTTAGTGAAAACACCAGTCGCAAACCTAACGGAAGAAGAAGAAAACAAGAATTTTGTAGTTAAGTTTCCTTTTGGAAACTTTCAAATCGTGCTCTCGGAAAAAGTTAAAAATAAGTCACGGCTTTTTTTCGTAACAGTAACGAGAAGCGAAACGGAAACCATAGCAATAACGAAATGAAACCTCGGTACACAATAAAAGCAGAGTGTAACAAAACGGTAGCTATGTAGGGATATTTGGTTTTTAGTAATTTGGTGCTAATAACCTTGTATCAATCAATTATTAAATTTTTGTCTAATAATATATACATCATACTAAAACAATATTTTTGAAAAAATGGTGAGCGGGCGACCAAATGTTTATTTTAACAATGGTACATAAAGTTTTTCAGTTTTGTTATGAAAAATATTTATAATTTTAACTATCCCATTCATCCCGCACCCAAAGTAGTTTCCAGATCAGGTAGCGCATGAGAACAATTTTTCGTTAGCTACAGTCCGTGTAAACTGTAAAGACACCTAATGTTAGCAAATAAAATTACTAAAATTACCTTGTGGACAATTGCATTGTTCAACCCATAATGCTGATTTTCCTGCTATTCCTCTTGCTGCAGTTTCTAATTTTACATCATCAAGATATCCAACACCATGTGCAGAATATGTACCTCGAATACGAATGGCTGTTAAATTTGTTAATATAGAAACGAACCCACTCGGGGATAATCGTGGCTGCCAACCATAATTTGGATGCTCATGTAGACGAAATTTATACACTTGATTCTAAAATTAACATTTTAAATTAATTAATTAAATTTTAACAATGGTAAATTTACAGTAGCAGTCATGAAAACTACATCAACATAAAAATCTTTACCAATGAAGATTTACTTAAGATTTAATACATTGAATTGATTTTTATAGCTACTAAAATATACGTAAATCAATTTTCGGGAACAGTCACTTAACCCTCATCACGATTTTCAAAATTTCAACTGCACTATAGGAAAGAGAACACTTTTATAGGTAGAATACAAAAAAAAAAATGGGAGGATAAGGTATTAGTATTCGAAAAAATCGATTTTAAAAATGTAAAATTTACGTGTATTTTAGATACACCTTTTAACACGGCTGCATGATTAGACATTTTTGTGTAAGGCAAAATAATTTAAAAATATCCCTGAAAAATGACAGAACTCGCCAAGGGTGGAACTCGAAGCCATAGAACTCGTTCGGGTGTCGACCGCGACTAACAACAACATTAAGAGTATAGACTTGGAGCAGAGAGGCGGAGTCGAGAAAAAATGTACTACTAGCGCTCGTAGTGGGCAAATCAAAAAATAAGTGTTGTATATTAATAATGAATAGTATTTAAAAATTTTGCATTTACCGAAATACTTCAGAAAGTATTTGTAGTTATTGTAGACATTTTCAACCCGCTTTTTTATTTACAATTCGGAAAAATATAATTAATCTCGACGTCGCATTTTACAACATTGAAAACATAATCGCAAACTAATTTTCACGGAGCTTTTGCCGTTCGGGAAATATTATTTATCAAATCTCTCTCAGCTTACGGCTTCGAGAAATTAATATTCCAAAATTTCCCTTATGAAGCTCCTGAAATTTGCCTCGTTCCAAGGCTGTTATCCCTAATAGAAGCTGCTAGCCACGGTTGGAATATAGGAACAAAGGCCCAATGCGATAAACCTTAACACCAAAAATGTCTTTATTTTTGGCAAACGCTGTCTGTCAAACCATACTCAAAGTTTTTTAAGTTCTTTTTACTTTTTTCTCAATTTTCTAAGTTTATTGACTCATTTCATGAGTTAATTTTTTTACATATATTACATTGTGTTTACTATCCACGTAGAACATAGGGAATTAACATTAATTTTAATTGTTTTGTAGATTTCTGCTGGCTAATTCGACCTCCGCCAATTTTTTTGGTATCTATGGAACGAGAAAATTATTGTGCATCCTGTGATACTAAAATTAATATTTTTTATCGATATTTATTAAAAAATGTTAATTTAAAAATTTAATGTCAACTTTAATCAACTTTTTTGAAAACATGGTAACTTGTTTTTAAAACATTAAATTTTTAAATTAAAATTTTATATTAAATAATATCGATGAAACAAAATTAATTTTGGTATCATAAGATCCTCAATAATTTTCTCATTCTATAGATACGAAAAAAATTTTCGGAGGTTGAATTGGCGAGCAGGAATCCACAAAACAATTGAAATCAATGTTAATTCCCTATGTTTGGCGTTGATATTGGACATCCTGTATATATATTTAAACTCCCCAATACAAAAATATCTTGTTCGTTGTTTTTAAAAGCATAAATAAATATAAATCTTGTATATCTGTATACAAACACTTACAATTCTATACAACAAGTTATTTTATTTTTCGACACCGCGGCGCCACCTGTAATTCTGCTCCAAGTCTATATTAAAGCACTCGTACCGTCAACAAAATGAAGAGCAGGAACGGAACGTGCGAGTTGACCGTGGCTCGACTAGTTGTAACGGGGTGTATCGGGTTACACATACCTGCCTTTAATAGCTTTAAAACTCCGTTTTTTTCGAAAACTAATGCCACATCCTCCCATTTTTTTTTATGTATTCTACCTATAAAAGTGTTCTCTTTCCTATAGTAATGTTGAAATTTTGAAAATCGTGATGAGGGTTAAGTGACTGTACCCCAATTTTCAATCATCAAAATACAATTTTATATGAATGTTCTTTGTATAATTTTAAATTTTGTTCAAATAATTTTTTTATAAAAATGGACTCGCCAAAGACGTACAGTATTTTTCTAACTTAAAAAATTTTCCAAAGATTTTTTTTGAATTATCATTCTTCAATTCCAAGTTTAAAATTTTCATTTATAAAAAATTGTCTCATCCAACATTATTTTTTTGGTTGTATGACGCATGTGGCTTTCGCTTCACTTGATATTGTAGGTACACTTGTACATCTAATATATTATTACAATACAATAATTATATGTGATCAATGATCATCTAACTTCAAATAACATTCAGTAACTTTAGTTACCTAATAGGTACATACTACTACCAACTTTGGAACCGCTCTTACAGCCGTATTCATAAACGATGCCTTACTTATACTTAAAAAACGACTTTTAAAATAGACTCTTATTGACCTAGTAAATAAGGTTGCAATAAAATCAAATTCGACCTTATTGATCTTACTTAGCACTTAATATTTGTCTATGAATCTGGGCGTAAAGTTTTCAATGATCACTGGTTGGTGGCTGAAACTGCACCTGGTAATTTTTTTTTATTGGTAATTCTTTATTAGTAATTATTTCCCATACTTCAATTTTAGTTAAACATTTGCTAATATAGTATTTATACAAATTAAATTTTAATAAATCATAAAATTTGCTAACAAAAATTATTCTTAAATTCAATAATCTTTTATTGAACAAGTTAATTAAACAATATTTAATAATGTTTTTATTATTGAGCTTTCAACGTAGGTGAACGTTTTCATCAGAATATTTAATACAATTTGTTCAAAAGATTATTAAATTTAGTTATATATCACAAGTTAAAAATTAATTTATCGAAAATTATTCCTTGTTTTTCCTTAATTTATCATAAATATAGTACTCATATATCCCATAAAAAAAAGAACTTAAAAAATGAATTTTTGTAAGTGAATTTTTGTGGTAATTAGTATAGTACTTAAATTAGTACATTTTGACAAAAAAATTCAACAACTATTTTTTGTATCTTTTGAAAACATAATAGAGCAGCATAATTATTTTATTAACAATAATTTATAACCCAAAAAAATCAACTTTTGTATATTGTCGTGTTTCTAAATACATAAAAGCCATTGATTAATTTATTTTGTAAATAATTTTTAAAATTCAATTTTGTTATTACTCATTTAAAACATTGTACATTGTATTAACATAGTTTGTAAATTTGATGTAAATAAAAAGTGGGAGAAGACAAGGAGGGAGAACGGCGAGCGGGTCGATGCAAGGAGAGACAGGCTGCGGCCGCCGCGTCGAATAGGTGAACCAATAGGTGAAAACCAATACCCACAATTTTAATTAAGATTGTTTTTGAAAATAAATAAATAAATTAAGTAAATTTAAGTTTGTTTTTATTTTATTTAAAGTGCAGTGCAAAATTTGGAAAAGTGAAGAATTTATGACAATTTGGTCGATGCAAAGGTGCATTGCATTGCAGCAAAATTTGTGTAACCAGGCGTACTTGAGCCAGCTGCAGGATAACATGTGCCCTCCAACAAACGCAAAGTAACAAAAGTAAGCATTAAAATTTACAAATTTTAATTGAAGAGTCTCTTGCTACAAAAAAATGAATGCCCAGCAGTACATTTGGATTAATTAATTTATAGACAAAGAAAATTTTAAAAGTTTTGAACAGCTCGGGGCATGAAAATATAAATAAGCATTTCGAATTTCCGATTCGAAAGAATAGTAAGTATAACAAAAAAACGTTATACTAGGTATTTTTGAACTTGGAAGAAAAAATTAAGAAATACTAACAACATCGAGAAATTTTCTGTAAAACACACGCGAGTGAAGAACCATTCATACACAGATTATTTATGTTGAAGAAAATGGAAAAATCTGCAGACAAGAACGTTAGCGATAGTACAACCACCGATGAAGGCAATAATAAACAAATGGCCAGTTATGACATTTTTAGGAAGAGTAAAAAGATGACCAGGTCTTCGGTTCAAAACCATGATACTAAAAGCGAAGATGAAGAGGCAGATCTAGAAAGCAGCGGGACCAATAGGTCTACCAGAAGAAGTAAACACCAAGTTGATACAAAAGAGCTAGAAGAACAAATGAATCGGCTAACAAAAATAATGGCTAGCTTTGTTAGTGACATCAAAACAAGTGTGGAAGAAATTAAGAACGAAATGGGAACCCTAAAGAAAGACATACAGGAGATAAAAAAAGGGACAGCACAAACAGATAACAACCTACAATCCATAAAAAAAGAGAACAAGAAAAACGAAAGCCTTGACAAAAAAAATAAAAAACTAGAGTTGAAGATGGAGAACATAGAAAGAGAAAAGATAAGAAACAATCTAACAATGAGTGGATTAACCATAGATGAAGATGATCAGAGTAAATTGGGGATAGCGGTGAAGAACCTCTTTAAGAAAAAGATGGGAGTGAAGGTAGAAGTGAATAACGCGTACAAGATAGGTGAAAAGAGATGCGTTATTGAAACGTATAATTTTGAAGATAAAATGCAAATATTGAAGAATAAAGTCAAACTCAGGGGATCCGAAATATTTGTTGACACTTCTGGAAAGACGTATAATGAAGGCGATAAGAGCACGAGTAAAGTTAGAGAGAGAAAATGGGGAAAAAAGTGAATATAAGCCACCTAAAATTGATTACCCCAGAATACGTTGTAGTCTGGGATGATAACGAGAAAAACTTGGTAGAGAAGAAGCGAGTTCCTACAGCTTCAAAAAACTAGCAATAGGAGAGATGGGTGGCACTGATCCAGCTCAACTAGTGCCACCACTTATGGAAGATGAGCTAAAGACGACAACTATGCAGGGTAAATGGATGGAAGATGGAGAAACTAGGGATGGTGGGACAAGAAAGTGGAAAACACGAAAGAAACAGGAATAATGGTAATGAGATTTTAAGACTGGGTACATGAAATATAAGAACCCTGATGAAATCTGTAAAGATGAGAGAAGTAGCGAGTGAAATTATAAGATATTGAGTGCAAGTGGCTGCTCTACATGAAATAAGATGGAAACGACAAAGTGAGATTGATGGGGGAGCATTTGTACTTCTGTATTTTGGAGAAAATAAACAGGGGAAAAATGGGACAGGCTTTATGATTACGAAGAAGATGGCTAAGAATATTTCGTACCTGAGAATTCAAATGAAACCAAATAACTTGTCGGTGATCAACGTCTACGCACCAACTGAGGACAGTAACGATGCTGACAAAGAAAAATTCTACAATGACTTGGAACAACTATACGATGCGCAGCCAAAACACGATACAGCGATTATTCTAGGCGATTTTAATGCTCAAATAGGCAAAGAGAATGTAAAAAAAAGTGTTGCTGGCAAGGAAACAATACACACGCAAACAAACGACAACGGAAGTAGACTGTATTGCCTAGCAGCATCATTAGACATGGTAATAAGTAGCACAAAGTTTAAACACAGAAAATTGCACAAGATGACGTGGGCGTAGCCTAGTTGAGATAGCATGGACGGAAACCAAATTGACCATGTGCTGGTATCTAAAGGAAGAGTAACATCGATACAAGATGTAAGATCGTATAAGGAGGCTAATACGGACACGGACCACTTTCCTGTGGTAGCAGAAGTCAAGTTGAAAACAATGATCGAAGAAAGACAACATGAAACAAGAAGAGGAATGGCAATAGAAAAGTTTAATAGCGAACCGTATACCATGCAATATCAGGAGATGTTAAAACGGCAGATAAAAGAAAACCAAGAAGATGGCATCGATGTATTATGGAACAATATCAAAGAAAACATTAAAGCAAGTGCTAAACACATACTGAGAGAAAATGGAAAATATGGTTTGACGATGAATGCGAGAGGAGTAATAGGAATAAAAAGTAAGCAAGACTGAAATGGTTAGCAACAAACAAACAGGAAGATCTAAATAATTACAAAGAAAAAAGAAAAGAAGCAAGTCAGTTATACAAGAGAAAGAACAATGAATGGATGGAACAAAAAATAAATGTAATGGAAGAAAATAGTAGTACTAATAACTAGAGTGCTCATTTATTCGCACTCTACTATAATAACGTAAGAAAATTCTATAGACAAATAAAGAACAGAAAGACACGTAATATAAAAGTAAGGGCACTAAAGAATAAAGAGGGAAGGAGGAAGAAAGTGGTGCAGAAAATATCAAGAAAATATGGTTAAATCACTTCCAGAAATTATTAAATACGCAGTAGGAAGACAACGTCAGTTCGAATGTACTAGAAGACTCGGTAAATGATGATGAGTTGCCGGAGCCGACAATCGAGGAAGTTACCGACATAATAAAGAGATTAAAAAACGGAAAGTAGTAGCTGCTGAAATGATAAAATATGGAGAAGCTGCGCTATACATAAAAATATATTGTTACGAAAGAACGTGTAATTATATTTGATAACTAATGTATGACGTCATGTATGATGAGAAAATATTTTTACTTATATTACAGCTTCAGTGATGTATGTATGTATATACGTGGCGTACTTATACATATGATGACGATTACAACATTTCCAACTTTTTGAATCGTTATATCTCAGAAACGGTGGCTCTTAGGAAAAAAGTATTCATTCATTTTTTATAGATAATTACATGATCTACAATTTTTGTCTGAGATAATTTTATGATCAAACTTACCGTTTTGCTGAAAATCGCGAATAACCAATTTCTTTTACCTTTAACCGCGAATACATTTTTTTCCACGTACCGGATCGATGAGGACTTTTTAAATTTCATTTATAATTATATTTTGAACAATTTTACCAATTTTCAGCTTTTTGGGAATTATTGTACCTTCGAATGTCTAGGACTAATGAGTACGATATAGATATGCATATGCTATTTTTTATAGATTTCAAACAAGCTTTTGATAAAGTAAACAAAAATCAGTTAGCAATGGTTTTGAAGATATTTAAAGTCCCAGATAAGCTGACAAGGATGATTAAGGCAACGTTATCAGAAATTATGGTAACTGTAAGAACGTCTGAGAGCGAAACAAACAGCTTCGAAGTAAATAGCGGAGTGGGACAGAGAGACTCGTTGTAAATAAAGTAATCTTGCAAATAAAGCCGGTCGAGGGAGGAAATGTATACTGACACCAAAGACTAAAAATTATATTATTAAGCAAATTAAGTGTAATCCTAAGAGAAGTGTTCCAAAATTGACTGCGGAGGTTTCAAATATTATTGATCAAAAAGTTTCTGTCGAAAGTGTCCGTCGGGTCCTTCGGAAAGAAGGGTATAATGGTCGTATTGCACGCAAGAAACCATTTGTATCAAAAGTGAACAGAATGAAAAGACTTGAATTTGCAAAAAAATATATAAATGAAAGCGTCGAATTCTGGAAAACGGTCATTTTTAGCGATGAAAGTAAATTTAACTTATTCGGTTCTGACGGTAAGCAAGTGGTGTGGAGGAAACCTAATACGCAGTTAAATAAGGAAAATTTATGCCCAACTGTAAAACATGGTAGTGGGAATGTGATGGTTTGGGAGTGCATGGCTGCAAATGGAGTCGGAAAACTTCAATTTATCGACACTACTATGAACAAGTTTCAATATCTGAACATTTTAAATGAAAATTTAAAGCCTAGTGTCAATAAATTGGGCTTACAAGACATGTATTGCTTCCAACATGATAACAACCCCAAACATACCGCTTATATTGTGAAGGAATGGTTACTGTATCATGTAAGAAAACAGCTTCACACTCCTCCACAATCACCAGACCTCAATCCTATTGAGAATTTGTGGCAGGAATTGGAGAGGAAAATACGACAGAGGCCCATTTCCTCTAAGGAAACCCTTAAAAGCATTATTTTAGAAGAATGGCAAAAAATTCGCAAATCTACAACTAGGAAATTAATTGAATCCATGCCACGACGCTTACAAGCTGTTATAGTTGCAAAGGGATACCCTACAAAATACTAACTTATTAAATAAAAGCAAAAATTGTAAGCCTCCTGGTACTGGATGAATAATTGTTTGACATGGTTTTACTTTGTTATGTCTTGTTTATTAGAATAGTGTTTTTGAATTAAGTTGTTTTTCATTATTTTCTTGTTTATATTTATAGCAAAGTATGCTTTAATGTATTAAAAATTAATTAAATATAATTTGGTATTATTTGTAGAAGTTATTGCAATAATTTGTAAGTGCTGTGTAGTGGATGAATAATTTTGTGAGCCACTAGGTTCACGTGTTTTTAAGATATTAAGATATTATATGTAAAATATAAAATAAACTCTGTGCTAGAAATCATGTGTTTAATTAATTAATATTACTCATTTATTTATAAAACATAGGACAAAGATGAGGACTAATCCACCTCTAAAATGGATTTTTAAGTTCCTAAAGGAGCAGCTATATATTCGCAAGAATGTAAAGCTAGTATTATTATTAATATTACAGTACATATTAACATATACTTTATACAACGTTATAATTTCATTACGCAAAAAATTCTTTAGTTATTCTGAATTATTACTGATAGGTAAAAATTCTAGGTTATACTTACTTGAAAATTTGGCAAAGGATTTCGTTGAGCAAAAATAGTATTACTGATATAAGAACCTCCTCCTTCTAAAATTACATCTGTTGCTGTTGCTACAGCACGATTTTCATCAATCCTTAATGTAAATTGTAATATTTGATTGTAAGCCTCTCTGTGATCGCCCAAAAACCGATCAGGCGCAACAAAATACACTGCGTCGTCGCCAATGGCAGAAATAGCAACATTTTGTGTAAGAACATCATATTGTATATCTACCATTCGATGGAATTCATCTTCAGCCATCCACTTTTCTCCACTTTTTGAAAAAACAGATTCTATTTGGTAACGTGAATAGTAAGGAGCTGAAGAACATTCTGAAGAATGTCCATAACAAAAGCAGGGTGTGCAACCAAATTCATTTTCTAAATCAAGATTAAAATATCCAGGTTTACAATCACGACATTGTTTTCCTTCTACATTGGCTTTGCAATGACAAGTACCACTATATGGATCACAATTTGGGAAATTATTTAAAGAACCAGGCTCTGAACAACCACATTCTTTACAACCATAACTACTAAAATCGTAATGATTTATTTCACATTGATTGCATTTATCGCCAGTTATTCCAGGTTTACATTGACATTTTCCTTCTGAATTACATTGAAGATTGCGAGATCCTATTTCATCACAATTACAAGCGACGCAATGAGAATCTTCTCTTTGGTAGAAATTTTGTCTACAACGTTCGCAATTTGGTCCATCACGATTTGAAGAACAATCCAAGCAATGTCCGCCATGTCCTGTACGTTCATAAAGTTCTTTATCAAAATAGCATCGATTCGAAAATTGGTTACAATTACAAGCTGAAATAATAAAACATTATCGTGTTAGAAACTTAGATGAAAAAAATATAATGTAGATTTATGTATATATAATAAAATTTTTAATTGAACAAGTTACAGTAATTATTAAACACTAATAAAATTCAATATTATTTGAGCTTTCAGCGAAGAATTTTATTAGCGATTTATTAACTTGTTGAATTAAAACTTTTATTTCATCATATTTTACAAATTAAAAATCAATAATATTATATTTAGATAATAATATTATGTATAGCGTACGGTTGTGTTACATTACACAATTTTTTCAACAATTTTCTATGCAATTTTGTGCAAGGAGTAGACACTCTTAAACACTTATGAAACACATTTCTGCGCAATATTATAAATAGAAAGAGAACTTAAAAAATAAATTTTAACTGTTAAGTAAAGAATACATACGCACATAGAAAAATAATATTTAAAAAACAATAAAAACGACTTTCCATTTAAGAAGTTTGGACTTAGAATATTTGAATAAACAATAAAAATAAAAATTGCTATGAAAATTGATAAAAAATCCTTAAATACTGACTAAAATGTTTGAAATAAAAAATTACGTTATAATAATATGATGAAAATATTAAATAAAAGCTTAGTAATACTAAAGAGTATGTAGTGTATAGAGAGACAGCTCTTATCGGCTCACTAGCATTTTTCGTACCCTACAATAAAGTTGTGGTCGATTGGTAACGACCTCAGCGGCAACAAGGAGCATTATATAATGAGTAAGCATTGCTTACTGTATTGTGAATATTTTCAATGACTACTAAGTGAAACCATATTTTAGATTTTCGACTTTTGAACAACGCGAGCATGTTTTGACTTGGACACGTTTAGACGTAAGACGTTTTCAAGAGTAAAGCGTCATTCACATCCAAGTAACGTACATAGCGGATATACAAGACATAACGCGAGTAAAGTTGAAATGTATGGTTTCAAACGCCACCAGTGACATTCGTACAAAACATAGCCGACATGACGTAACGTAACAAAGAGTTCGGTCAACTTCTATGTAATGAAATAAATTAGTTTTTTTGTAAATTTCACGCTCACAATTATATTTGTTAAATTCAACATTTCTAAAATCGTGAGAAAGTAGTTTTAAAAAAATATTAAGTTACATTGAGCGGGTAGTTTTCAAACTTTAAAAGAAACGTTAGAAAACCTACCGCCTCAATGACATTTATGGATATTTATTAGTTTTAGTTAATTTTAGGAATAGTTGCAAAGGGTGTGAACCATTTTGCGGGCCTGATAGAATTTTTTTAATTGTAAGTTTGGGGTGTAAAGAAAAAAGACAGTTCCTTCTTTGCAAGGAAAAGAAGCGCATCGTGGTAGTTTTGACCACGGGTGGTTTCAAAAAGAAACCACATATTTAAGAAAAGTTCGTTGTTATTTGGCAACAAGTGGTGCCAAATAAATTATTGCTTGCTGAAATTAAAGCAAGTACTATATTACGATATTGAAAATCTTGTCAAGTCAATCTTGCCAAGACATAGAGGGATTGTGCGACTAATTTCTTTCTTTGTTAAACGAAGTGCATAGTGGAGTCGTAGACTCAATTTCGTTTCGACATTTTGTTTTATATAGAAAACGAAATCTTTCATCACTTGGATCGTCTCTGTACATCAAAAGAAGAAAGAATAATTTCGTGTACCGGGTGAAGTGCGTGAACATTATTTACACCCACAGCCGTTGTTAAAAATTCGTCAGGTCTAGAGATTGTTAAGACTTGTTAATTGTATGTAAGTTAATGTCTTTAGATTACTTTTCATCAATAAATTAAATATTTATAATTTGTATGGTATTTCTTTGTTTATTCGCTAATTGTGTAAAAAATACTCAAACCACCCCTAGGTTATTTATAGAGTCATCCTAGCCGGAGCTCAGAAAAAATTAGAAAACAAAGAAGTTACCATTACAATTGGCGCCCAACGTTTAGCTCGAATTTTTGAGATTTCTTTTACAAATTTTGTAAATTAAAATAGATTTTTGTTGTTATTTTACGTAGATTAATATTTTTCTTATTAATATTACAAAGTAGATTTTGTGTAGAATTAAGATTTAGTTGAAATTTATTTTGCATGCACTTAAGATCAGGATTAATTAAATTGAATATGGACGAAATTAAGAATATGTTTTTCAAACTGGAGAAAGATCTTATTGAAAAATTTAATACCAAATTTGAATTAATCGAAAACCGATTAAAAACAATAGAGGAAAATTTAGATAAGAATAGGGCTACCTGTAGCAACGGTAGAATTGAAATGTTACAAATTATCGAAAAACGTTTCGAACCAGTAGAGTCAGAAGTAGATTCGGTGATTAAAGAAATAGATCAAAATAGTAAGGCAATAATAACAGTCGACAACGAGGTCGATCAATTAAAAAAGGATTTTTCTAAATTAAAAATTCAATTAGATAACGACACGAAAAATAAAGATGGTATTGTAAATCGCACAGTTTTTACAAATTTTGATAAGAAAGCACCTATTTTCGACAATAAGAAAAAAGGTGAACATCCGGTACAATTTTTAAAATCTTTAGATATTTATTTATTTCGTGCAAATATGTCGGAAGAATTAAAGGTACCAACGGCAATTGAATGTTTAGATGGCGATACCAAAATCTGGGCTGAACGTCATTCAGGGAAATGGGCAAATTATAATGAATTCAAAACCGAGTTTACAAATGAATTTTGGTCACAAAAGGTTCAAAACAAAGTACGGCTTGAAATTTATGAACAACGTGGGTACAAAACAAGTCAAGGTACTATGACGCATCACGTCTGGGGTTGGATAAATCGAATTCAACATTTGGTTCCCTCTTTTCCGGAGGAAAGCTTTGTTGAAGCGGTATCTAAGCATTTTTCACGGGATATCGAATTGCATTTGGTAACATCCAGAATCAAGACCATTGATGAATTTTTAAAAATCATTGAAGATCTTGACGAAGTCAATAAGAATAATAACCGCGGGTTTGAACTAAATAATAGGTTTGCGGCAATGGGAAGCTACGATAGGAGCAATTCCAATAGGGAAAATTTTAGATCAGAAAATAGGTTTAACAGGACTCCAAATCGCAAAACTAACGTTACGAGACCGGGGGTAAATAGAAACATTGATCGTGAAACAGTAGCAATTATTCAGCAGCCTATCCAAGAAACAAGACCGATAATCCAAGAAATAAACAGCGAACCGACGTCGGAAAACTAAATTTTCCTGAACGGTCAGCTCTCATTTTTCAGGAAACCGTGTTAAGAGAGCGAAAAAATCATATAAAGTTTGTTAATAATTATTTTAAGCAGTTTCATACAATAAATAAAACAAAGATAAATGAAACATTTCCCGAACATGAAGACGAAATAGATAATTCGGACGTGGTTTATTTACCCAAGATTTTAGTTAAACTAGAAAATATCAAGCATTCAGTTTTAATTGATACCGGCAGTACAGTGAGCGTGATATCGGAGGACGTTTTTGAACATATTCAATTAACTAATGGAAATTTACCGATTTTACCTGCGACAGGAATGGCAATACAGGGGGTGACGGGTAAAATCACTAAAGTTAAACGGCAAACATTATTAAATATAGAAATTGAAAACCTACGTCAGACAGTAGTATTTCTAGTGGTAAAGGGGCTAAATATTCCTGTAATCCTAGGAATGGACTGGATGACAAAAAGAAACGTGAAAGTAGATATAAAAAATAAACAACTTGCTTTTGAAAACAACGGCCAGTATTATAAAACCCCTTTCGATAATACTAATAGTACGGGCGGCATTAGATCTGCTAAAATACAACTACATGCGGACGAAAAGTATCAAATGCAAAATACTGAACCATTCAAATCGCAATATATCGGTTCGGAAAGTAACCAAGAAATTCAAAATCTGTCGAGTTGGGAACAAAAACCGAAAAACGTAGGTACGGATGCGTCAATCCAAAACCAGGAGCAACCACTAATTAAACAAATTATAGAAAAACATTACAAAGTGTTTTCGGATATACCTGGTATAAATAACGTTTACGAATGTAAACTTAACATCAGCGAACAAACACCGTTCGTAAAGAGGTCATATCCTATCCCATATGCAAAAAGAGAAGCGGTAAATAAAGAAATCGAACGTATGTTAACATGGGGAATTCTGGAAAAATCGGACTCACCATTTTCCAACCCCATAGTTGTAGTCGAAAAGAAAGACGGTGCTGTTCGAATCTGTCTAGACGCTAGACAATTGAATAAAATTTTAATACCGGACCGCGAATCACCACCACCAATGGAAGAACTTCTACAAAAATTTGATGGAGTTAAAGTTTTGACATCCTTAGATTTAACTTGTAGTTATTGGCAGATCCCACTCAATAAAGAATCGCGAAAATATACAGCTTTTCTAGTTAATGGTAGAAGCTACCAATTTTGCGTATTACCTTTTGGACTTAACGTGTCTGTAGCGGTGTTTATGAAATGTTTAGATAAGGTTTTAGGGCCCGAGGTACTCTCTTTTACAACGATTTATGTTGATGACATTTTAATCGCGTCAAAATCAATAGAAGAACACGCATACCAGTTAGATTTAGTTTTGACTAAATTAGAAAACGCGGGAATGACTGTTAAATTCAGTAAATCGGAGTTTTTGAAAAGTCAAGTAAAATTTTTAGGTTTTTTAATTGATTCCCAGGGTATTAAAGTAGATCCTGAAAAATTAGAAATAATAAAAAATTTTCCTGCACCGCGCAATAAAAAGGAGTTGCAGTCGTTTTTAGGATTTTGCAATTTCTATCGTCGTTTCGCGAAAAATCATTCAGATTTAATAAGTAGATTGACGCCGTTGATAGGAAAAAACAGTAAATGGAAGTGGGGGGACAGTGAAGTCGATGTTTTTGCCAAAATTAAAGCTTGTTTTATTAGTAATTTAATGTTGTCACATCCAAATTTTAATAAAACATTCTACATCTCGACAGATGCATCAGCTAGAGCAATAGGGGCTCATTTATTCCAAATCGACGACGACGGGGAAGTGCTAAACATTTCTTTTGCCAGTAGGACGTTATTGAAAGCGGAACAAAATTATATGATCACGGAATTGGAATTATTAGCCATTGTATTTGCTTGTAAAAAATTTAGAACATACATAGCGGGATACCCCGTAGTAGTATTTACCGATCATAAAGCGTTAGAATTTTTGTTTAGTTGTAGGGCACTTAGTGCTAGGCTAATGAGATGGTGTATGTATGTACAGGAGTACAAACTCCAAATACAGTATATTTCTGGGAAAAGTAACGTTGTCGCGGACTTCTTATCGCGTTATGGTCAGGGAGAAGTAGAAAACAAAACTTTAATTGTTGCTAATAGTAACCTCAGTACGCATAATACTAAAGTAAGATGTCTTTTAAAAAATTTGAAAGAAAAACAAACTTCTGATGAAACTTTGAGGTGGATAAGAGAGGAATTAACTAATAATACCCACGGAAAACGAATTGAACTAGCATTAAAGTATCGATTACACGAAAATATTTTGTTTAAAAAGGGTAAGAGAAGTGAGGAGTGGTGGTTAATCTGTATTCCTGATAACATAGCCAAGGAATTTATGGAAGCATATCATTGCTTATACGGACATTTTGGGGGTAAGAAATGCGTAGCGTTGTTGAACGAAACTTGTTATATTCCAAATGTATCAAAAAGGATGAGAAAGATAGTATTAGAATGCGATTTATGTCAGAAAACGAAAGTAACAAATCAACGACAAGAGGGACTTATGCAGAGTGTTATCGCGAAAGAACCGCTGGAGATGTTATCCGTGGATCTTTTCGGACCACTACCTCGTGGGCGTAGTGGATTAACCTATTTATTTGTAGTTAGGGATTTATTCACCAAATATGTAAAACTGTATCCCATCAAAAAAAAGCCAGTAGTAACGCAGTACTAAATAAAATCCTTTTAGATTTTATACCTAAAATAGGTAAACCATCTTCAATTTTATCAGACCACGGTACACAATTTACAAGTAGGAAGTGGATAAACGGAATGCAAACAGCCGGCATAGAAGTTAAATATTCATCTGTATACCACCCAGAATCAAACCCGGTGGAACGCGTAATGAGGGAGTTAGGTCGTTTATTTAGATCATATTGCTATTCTAAACATTCAAATTGGCCCAGGTATGTGAGTGACATAGAAAATTGGTTGAATTGTGTCGAAAATGACTCAACGGGATTTTCGCCCATGGAATTACTCAAAGGCGAACGCCCTAAACAATTTTTAGAGAAATTTATAAATTTTCCGCTTCGTAGAGACCTAAACATTGAAACGAAAGTCACTTTAGCTCGCGAAAAGTTACTATCCAAAGCTCGGTCAAGGAAATTGCGGCACGACAATAATATAAACCCGCGAAAGTATGAACCAGGTGATCTGGTTTTGGTAAAAACACATTATCATTCATCCGCTTTGGATAAAGAAATTAAAAAATTCTTTTTATTATATGAAGGTCCTTACGAAGTATCCACGGTTTTAAATGAAAATGCCTATGTATTAAATTATCCCGGAACCGACTCATACAAAACTACTCAAAATGTGAAAAACCTTAAGCCTTATCATAAGAAAAGTGAACTAATTGTTTAAAAGGAAAAATTATGTTCGTAAATTATTGTAGGTAAGGTCTTTCTCTCTTGTTTGTAATGCTGTCGTATATTTTATGTTTGTGTTTATAATGTAAGCAAAACTCACGATTTTAATATTTGTTCGCGGATGTAGTTTTTTTTGTTTTTCTTTCTTTCGAATCAAATGTCGTTATGTAAGAATTTGAATCAAAAGAAAGAGGGGGTAACTGTAATGAAATAAATTAGTTTTTTTGTAAATTTCACGCTCACAATTATATTTGTTAAATTCAACATTTCTAAAATCGTGAGAAAGTAGTTTTAAAAAAATATTAAGTTACATTGAGCGGGTAGTTTTCAAACTTTAAAAGAAACGTTAGAAAACCTACCGCCTCAATGACATTTATGGATATTTATTAGTTTTAGTTAATTTTAGGAATAGTTGCAAAGGGTGTGAACCATTTTGCGGGCCTGATAGAATTTTTTTAATTGTAAGTTTGGGGTGTAAAGAAAAAAGACAGTTCCTTCTTTGCAAGGAAAAGAAGCGCATCGTGGTAGTTTTGACCACGGGTGGTTTCAAAAAGAAACCACATATTTAAGAAAAGTTCGTTGTTATTTGGCAACAAGTGGTGCCAAATAAATTATTGCTTGCTGAAATTAAAGCAAGTACTATATTACGATATTGAAAATCTTGTCAAGTCAATCTTGCCAAGACATAGAGGGATTGTGCGACTAATTTCTTTCTTTGTTAAACGAAGTGCATAGTGGAGTCGTAGACTCAATTTCGTTTCGACATTTTGTTTTATATAGAAAACGAAATCTTTCATCACTTGGATCGTCTCTGTACATCAAAAGAAGAAAGAATAATTTCGTGTACCGGGTGAAGTGCGTGAACATTATTTACACCCACAGCCGTTGTTAAAAATTCGTCAGGTCTAGAGATTGTTAAGACTTGTTAATTGTATGTAAGTTAATGTCTTTAGATTACTTTTCATCAATAAATTAAATATTTATAATTTGTATGGTATTTCTTTGTTTATTCGCTAATTGTGTAAAAAATACTCAAACCACCCCTAGGTTATTTATAGAGTCATCCTAGCCGGAGCTCAGAAAAAATTAGAAAACAAAGAAGTTACCATTACAATTGGCGCCCAACGTTTAGCTCGAATTTTTGAGATTTCTTTTACAAATTTTGTAAATTAAAATAGATTTTTGTTGTTATTTTACGTAGATTAATATTTTTCTTATTAATATTACAAAGTAGATTTTGTGTAGAATTAAGATTTAGTTGAAATTTATTTTGCATGCACTTAAGATCAGGATTAATTAAATTGAATATGGACGAAATTAAGAATATGTTTTTCAAACTGGAGAAAGATCTTATTGAAAAATTTAATACCAAATTTGAATTAATCGAAAACCGATTAAAAACAATAGAGGAAAATTTAGATAAGAATAGGGCTACCTGTAGCAACGGTAGAATTGAAATGTTACAAATTATCGAAAAACGTTTCGAACCAGTAGAGTCAGAAGTAGATTCGGTGATTAAAGAAATAGATCAAAATAGTAAGGCAATAATAACAGTCGACAACGAGGTCGATCAATTAAAAAAGGATTTTTCTAAATTAAAAATTCAATTAGATAACGACACGAAAAATAAAGATGGTATTGTAAATCGCACAGTTTTTACAAATTTTGATAAGAAAGCACCTATTTTCGACAATAAGAAAAAAGGTGAACATCCGGTACAATTTTTAAAATCTTTAGATATTTATTTATTTCGTGCAAATATGTCGGAAGAATTAAAGGTACCAACGGCAATTGAATGTTTAGATGGCGATACCAAAATCTGGGCTGAACGTCATTCAGGGAAATGGGCAAATTATAATGAATTCAAAACCGAGTTTACAAATGAATTTTGGTCACAAAAGGTTCAAAACAAAGTACGGCTTGAAATTTATGAACAACGTGGGTACAAAACAAGTCAAGGTACTATGACGCATCACGTCTGGGGTTGGATAAATCGAATTCAACATTTGGTTCCCTCTTTTCCGGAGGAAAGCTTTGTTGAAGCGGTATCTAAGCATTTTTCACGGGATATCGAATTGCATTTGGTAACATCCAGAATCAAGACCATTGATGAATTTTTAAAAATCATTGAAGATCTTGACGAAGTCAATAAGAATAATAACCGCGGGTTTGAACTAAATAATAGGTTTGCGGCAATGGGAAGCTACGATAGGAGCAATTCCAATAGGGAAAATTTTAGATCAGAAAATAGGTTTAACAGGACTCCAAATCGCAAAACTAACGTACTTATCATGTACACGCCACTGAACATACCATTACTATGATAAGGAAAGTAAGTTAGCAACCACCAATACTCGTTATCTCGCCAAATGTACCTGCAAATTTCGTGACCGTATTAAAAACTTTTCTGACAACAAATTGTAAACGTTGTGCTGTGGAGTGAATTGAAATTCTATAAATTTCTGTCATCTGGTTTAATTGCATAACACACGTAAGTACAATTTTTTTTACAATTAAGCAAAAA
Organism: Cantharis rustica; assembly: GCA_911387805.1. NCBI lineage: Eukaryota > Metazoa > Arthropoda > Insecta > Coleoptera > Cantharidae > Cantharis > Cantharis rustica. The sequence continues at coordinate 74,874,713 of OU426877.1, forward strand.
CCTAAACCTAACCCCACATATTTTTAAAACTTAAACTAAAAAAACGTTTTTACCTAAAAAAAAACACAACATTTTTACAATCAAAATTGTTTTATCTACCTTGTATATTCTTCTTAAATTCTTTCAACACAACCTAATCACTTAAATTTCAGGACGGCACTATCACATAACCAACAGGTAAATTTGCACGTAATCCTTTTGAAATTATAGTTGACTATATCTTCTCCATGAACATCTTCTTTGAAGAATTATTGGTTATTGAAAGTAAATTTTCATAGTAAATAATTTTTGTAATTATTTTATTTAAATTGCCATTGCTCGACAATTATAACTTCACTACATGAATAATTAAATTAATTTTTAATTATCAAAAAAAAATTCATCAAATTTTTCTAACACCGAAAAATACTGTATTAAATTTTTCTAACACCGAAAAATACTTTATTAAATTTTTCTATCACCGAAAAGTACTTTATTTAAATTTGCCAATTTGTCGGGCAGAAGCTCCCGCAGCAATCAGTCCAAAAATTGGAAACGAACTCACTTATTTTTACAAACGCACCTCCTTTTATACGGAATCCGGGCCAAATTATTCGTTTTATGGCTGATTGACCAATGTCCATCGATAATGCCATTTACCAATAAAAATCCACTAAATCACATATAAAATTTAGGGTGGTGGATGATCTTCGCGTCGGCCAATGATAATTCGCGGTTCCATAGGATGCCAAAATTTTGCGTTTCTGTACTAACTAAAGTACTTAATTTCACTTGGTGTATCCACCAACACAATTTTCTTGAGATTAAAAGTTATCTAAAGTCATTAACTTTTAATCCTGCATCTTTTGGTATAAATTTTCCTATCCTAAATGTTTTCGGTCGGACTCCAGCTTCAATTAAAAAGTTCAAATTGTCCAGATCCGTCCACATTCTCAGATGGAATCTCTTCTTATACTCTTTTATCTTTTATTGGTCAATTTTATCTCAATACAATTAACGCATCAATAAGAAATGGTATCTTTCCTGAAAATTGGAAAACTTCGTGCGTTGTACCGATACCCAAGGTTATAAATACCGAATTATGCCAGGAACATCGACCGATAAATGTTGTACCCATTTATGAAAAGATCTTGGAACATATGGTCCAAGACCAATTAAGAGACTTTTGTGAGAAGAACAATGTATTGGCTCAGAATCAGTCGGGGTTTCGGAAACATCATTCATGCGAGACTGTTATCATTGACTGTACGGAAATATGGTGCAAAAGTATGGATGAAAATAAAATTACATTGGTTGTGTTTTTGGACTTCAAGCGCGCTTTCGAGACCATTGATAGGGAATTGCTGTTGGCGAAACTTAGTAAAATGGGTATGGGTGGTAAGGTGCTGAAATGGTTTACAAGCTACTTAAATAATCGAAAGCAAAAGGTCAAGTTTGGAAATAGTTTTTCTGAAGAGCTTGTTACTGAATATGGAGTGCCCCAAGGAACAGTTTTGGGTCCTATGTTGTTTATTCTATTTATAAATGATGTTTTTAAATATGTAAATAAGTGTAAAATTAACTTATTTGCCGACGACACTATGATATCTATTTCAGGAACAAATATTAAACAAATGTTTGAAATTTTAAACGAAGAATTGGAAAAAGTGTTTCAGTGGTTGTGCAAAAACAGCTTAAGTATAAACATTAAAAAATCAAAATATATCATTGTGGCGAAGAAACATGTTTTGAGTAGCATTCAACTGAATGGTCTGAAGATATGTATTAACGATGATCAACTGGAGAGAGTGTCAGAGATGAAATACTTAGGAGTTATAGTAGATGAAAGTTTGAATTTTGCAAGGCATTTTGAATACACTATGAAAAAAATGTCACGTAAAGTGTTTTTCTTGAGACGGATTTCAAACAGTGTGTGTGTTTCAACTAGGGTTTTGTTGTACAAATCGTTGATTTGTCCGCATATTGACTTTTGTGCTACAGTGTTCCTAAGAATGAATAGTGGCGAAACTGAGAAATTTCAGAAGATTCAGAATAGGGCTATGAGGATTATTATTCAATGTAATAAATATACACCAATCAAAGAAATGTTGGATGCCTTGAATTTTATGAGTGTGGCTCAGCGGGTGAAATTTAAAGCATTGGATATGGTACACAAGATTAAAAATAATATGACTCCGGAATATTTGCGAGATAGATTGAGATTTGTTCATGAACTGCATATATATAACACCAGACAGAGAGGGCATTTTTATGTAGACACACCAACATCGAATAGGGGTGGTGCGACAGTGTTTTGTAGGGGATTGATTATGTACAATAAGTTGCCTGTTGAGATTCAAGAATGTGTGAATTACAAAACTTTTAGGAGGTTATTGGCATTGTATATAAAGGAAAACATGTAGTTGTAAAAAACATTGTTTTATTTTTTTTTGTATTTTTTGGGGTTGGGTTTGGAATTTTGTTGTATTTTTATATACAAAACTACAGTGTAATTAATGATAGCTTTAGCTAAATAAACCTTTTTTTTTTTTTTTTTTTTCTTAATTTTCATCATCGGATCTTCAAATTGTCCTAAATTAAAGAGAATTTCCTGCTCTTTCCGATGATGTTTTCCATTTCTCGTTTGACTCTTTTTTCGTAAGTCCAAACGACTTTTTGTTACATTCCCATGCAACCGTTTTTCTTACAAGCATTTGCACCACAAAAATCCTAATTTTTCACAAACCCGTGAACACTCGCGAACCTAATCGTCTTTCGTCGCACCTTTATAATATTTTGGTCAATATAATCGTCCCAAAATGTAACCATTTAAATCTATCCTTAACCTAACAATAATACACAAATTTTATACAATTTTCACTCCAGCATGTTTAATATTTTCAATTTTCAGCACAACGATTTTTTTATGGTGGAAACAATCCAACTTTGCAATATTGGAATGTCCAGATTGACTTTAACCATAACAAAACTTGCAATGCCAGACCAAACGTAGCTGAAGATTCTCCGATAACAAATATCTGGTACGTTGCCTAAATTTACTTTATAAATTAATAAACATTTTATTTTCAGTTGAATCTCCCCCAATGAAGGCTTGGAAAGAAATTTGCTAAAAATAATTCTAAGATGATTTCCCTAGTTAACCCAATGGTTTCGACCAAAGTCGTTGTACATGAATTTTACCCGAACTATGGATAATTCAAGATTTTAGTGTCATGGGCAAGAATAAACATAGCAATATATATATTGCGATGTAACCGATAAACACGTCGTCCGTGGGCTGCCGTACTTGCGTATGGACTGCTTAAAGTTGGTGATCTATTTTTAATCTTAAACTCACCTGTTGCTATAATCAAATTGTTTTGTATCGTGTTGAAATTTGAGGAAAATGAATTAGTGTAGGGAAATGAAATATTTATGGCAAGTGTAATAATTTAATGTATTGAAAATTTAATATAAAAGTACAAAAAAAGCTAAGTTAAGACTCTGGATCGGAATCTTAACCACACTTTGTTTTCATTATTACTAGGTAGGTTAAATTTTTATGTTTAGTTTTTCACAACAATGATTTAAATTTTTATTATTTTAGATGTCTAAATTTGTAATGGTGTCAGGATACTTAAACTAAACTTAATTATGTGAGGAATAATGTTTTAAAAGCATAATACTGGCCAGATTATACACAAGTAAAATTGTAAAATTTACTAAATAGTGCACTACGACGTCAGGAATCTCTACTTCAAAAATATTTGATAATTTCCAAAATCAGGTAACAATCTTCTTTACAATAAGAATTTTCTTCTATAATAAATTCGCACATTTATTAATTAAAGGAATTTCAAAATTTCAAACTTTTATGTCAACTAAAAATGCCTTGGTAATTAAAAATTATTCAAAAAATTATTTTATGAGGTTAGATTGGCACAAGATCACTTGGCAAATGACAAACAGCTACTGAAATATCATAAACATAACATAAAAATACTCTTTATTATTTGTTTTAACTAATTAATACATTCTATAAAATTGTCACATTTACAGAAAATTTCATATGTATATATTCTTATCCGCTCCTATTTCCATTTATCGGATAGTTATGAATGTTTTTTGCATAAATTCTCTGGTAGTGTATTGTCGTTCCGGGCAAAAAGAGTGCAAAACCCAGCGCCATGTAGTTTAATTGAGGGGGGGGGAAATTATTTGCAGGGGGTGGGGAATTATTTACAGGGGGTAAAAGAAGAAAGAACAGAAGAAAAGAAAATAAATTTAAGAAGAGTAGGTCATGTCATCGAAAATTTATAAAATGGATTGTTGTAGTAGTTTGTACTTAATTTTGAATGGTACTGTGTTTTTTGTCAGTTGGGCTATGTGCTTTGTAGTGGAATTTTGTCTTGTATTGTAGGCGGTATTGTAAATTAGATTTTTAAGCGTGGGAATGTCATTATGTTCATGTAGTAGGTAAGTCTCTGTCCATCGTGGTGCACCAGTAATCACACGTAGTGCTTTGTTTTGGATTGTTTGTAGGATTTTGATGTTGGCGTTAGCAGTGTTGCTCCAAATGGGGCAGGCGTAAAGTAAAATAGGTCTGATCATCGTTTTGTAAAGTAGAAGTCGGATTTTTGGGTTAAGTTCATTTTTGTAAGTCAATAAAGGATATAATGCGTGAAACGCTCGAGAAGCTTTGGTGGCTGTGGTTTGTATGTGTTTCTTGTAAGTTAGTCTTTCGTCTAAAATTAGTCCGAGGTACTTTACGTCAGGAGTCTGGGTAATTGCGATGTTGTTAATTTTTAGTGTGTTTGTAAGTCGATCTCGTCGTTTTGTAAACGTTGTCAGGGTGGTTTTAGTTTCGTTAAGTTTAAGTTTCCAGTCAGTGAAGTATTTTTGTAGTAAGTTGGCGTGTCTTTGTAGGTAAATTATGGATTGATTTTTTTTGAATGAGGTAGCAATTACAGCAGTGTCGTCAGCATAAAGTGAGATGTCAGTATTGTCATGTTTAGGAATATCTTTTATATAGTGGGTGAAGAGCGTCGGTGCTAGGATGGAGCCCTGGGGGACTCCGGCTGGGATGGATTGGGAGTCAGAAAGGATATTTTGCACTTTGACTCTGAAGAATCTGTCAGTGAGGTAACTGGAGATGATTTTTATGAGGTGGGGGGGTATGTCAGTAAGGATTAATTTGTAAATGAGTCCGTCATGCCAAATGGTGTCAAACGCTTTTTCCAGGTCGAGGGTCATTACTGTCGTAGTTTTGTTTATATTAAAATTTGTTGTAACTTTTTGTATTAGTACGGCCAATTGCAGCACGGTGCTATGTTTGGCCCTGAACCCAAATTGTTCAGGAATGATGATGTTGTGCTCGTTTGTAAAGTTTTGTAGTCGTGTTAAAATTATTCGTTCGAGGATTTTGGAGATGGTGGGAAGGAGACTAATTGGACGATAGCTGGAGGGATTTGATTTTGTTTTTCCTGGTTTTAGGATTGGGATAACGGTAGCTTGTTTCCAGGAATTCGGGAAGTATTCGATTTTAAGACAGGCATTTAAAATGTAGTAAATTTGTAGTACGATTTTTTTAGGAAATTTTTTGATTAGCGATGCTCCGATGTTATCGTTGCCGGCTGCTTTATTTTTTAACTTGCGGATGATTTGTTTAATTTCGGATGGAGATGTGAGGTCTTCGGAAGGGGTGGGATGGGGTTCTTGATTGAAGGTTGTGATGGTGCGTTTAACTATTGTTTCTATTGTTTTGTTTGTTGAGTGTGTGGTTAAATTGTGGTGTTGTAAGTATGTGTTGGCGATGAAGTTTGCTTTACCCGTGCTGCTAGTTTAAAGACCTTGTGTGGTTTGTAGTGCAGGTATGGTGGGTGTTCTGGTGTTTTTGAGGGCTTTGGTTATACGCCAGAGTGTTTTCAAATCTTTTGTTTTAATATTGCCTAATGTTTGAGTCCAATTTTTGTTTCTAATGTTGTTTATTTCTGTATTGATATCTTTGGTGATTTTGTTTATTTGTGCTTTTAGTGATGGATATTTGTGTTTCTGATAAATTTTTCTGAGTTTGTTTTTATTGTTAATTTTTTGAAGAACTTCAGGTGGAAGAATTAGCGGGCGTGTAGGTGTGGGTTTTAATGTGGTGTTGTCATGTACTGTTTGCGTTATGTAATTTGTCAGGTCTAAAATTCCATTGTCGATGTCTTCTTTTGTTGTAATTTTTGTGTTGAGTTTGAAATTTTGTAGTTGGGAGGTTAATTGTTTCCAGTTTGTAATTTTGTTTGGTCGAGGTGGGAGGAAAGGAACTTTTAGGGATTTTAATTCGAATTGTACAGGTAAGTGGTCCGAGTTTAGTTTGTCAAGCGTTTCGATGTTGCGTACGTTGAGGTTTTTCGTAAGTACTAGGTCAATCGTAGTAGGGGTATGAGCGGTAACGTAACTGTAATGGGTGGGGTTGTCCGGGTAGGAGATTTGTGTGTCCGTTCTGATAGCGCATTGGTGGAGGTCCGTGCCTTGTAAATTTGTTGTTATATTGTTCCAGGCCGGGTGTTTCGAATTGAAATCACCTGCTATTGCTACTTTCTTTGATATTTTGAAAAGTTCGTCGAGTTTGTCGTAGTCATGATTAATGTTGGAGGAGATGTAATAGTTTATGATGGTTAGGTCATGTAATCGTAGTACTTGAAGTTCGGCTTGAGTATTTATAACGTCTTGTGGGGTGATGTCAATTTTGTTTGTATGGTAGGTCACTAGTCCGCCGCAGTTGTGTTTGGGGTTGTTAATCGTAATGTAGTCCGGAATTTTGGGTGGTTGGTGTTTGCCTAGTCGGGATTCTTGGATGAGGATAATGTCGGGGTTGTTTTGTTGAATTAGAATTTGTAGTTCGTTAGTTTTTGTCCGTAGTCCGTTTGCGTTCCATGTTATAATTTTAAGTTCCGTCTTGTTTGTACTATACATTGTATTTGTCAGCGATGTTTGCAAGTATTTGAATAATTTCGAAGGTGTCGGTGACCCCAGCGAGACTGATTTTAATTTCTCTAATGATTTGAATCATTTGAGAGATGTTGATTGTATTTTTTAGGTCTTTAAGTTCTCTGAATAATATGGTTAGGTCGCTGGGGCTGGTCGTTGCGTCTGTCGGGTCGGGTTGAGAGAGATTTTGTGCATAGGTGGTGGTTTGTACGAGAGGTGCTGGATGAAAATTTAGTTGTTGGGTTGGTCTAGGGAGTAGGGGGTAATTAGTTAAGTCAGTAGAGCTAACTTGAGGTCTTGGATTATTAAGATATAAAGTAGGTTGTCGGTTTGATGTGGGGTTGGGAGCGATATTTACATGGCGCTGAGCTTTTGCACTAACCTTTTCGGCATAGCTGAGGTAGGTCTTGCAGTTTTGATAATTGGCAGGATGTGATTCGCCGCAGTTACAGCAGCGGACATCGGCATCAGGGGTCTTCCTTGGGCAGTCTGTAGTCAGGTGGGAGTCGAGACACTTCACGCATCGTGGCTTCATGAAGCAGTTTGTTGACCCGTGCCCGAAGCTCTGACAGCGGTAGCATTGTGTTCGAGTGTTCCTACGGGAGTACTCTTCGAAGTTGACCATTACCTGGCCCAAGCTGCGGATCCTTTTAATAGCTTGTATTTGGGTTGACGACGGAAATGCGATAAGGAATGTGCCAGTCACATCTCCAAATTTATTTTTAAGTTTCGTCACTGTTGTTGGCGTAATTTGATGTTCTAGAGTGAGTTGTGATTTGACTTCATTTTCGTTGACATATGGGGAGCCCTTCATGATTATTTTAATTTGCTTGTCTTCCTTCATTTGATAGCTGAAGCCTTGGACATTTTTATCGGCGAATACTGTAGTTTTAATGGTTCGATGGTCTTCAGCGGAGTCCGTATAAATCCAGGTCTGCCCCCGGACGTATTGGACGAGTATTTTGCCTTTGACAAGCGGGTTAAGTTTTGCAAGAAAGGTGTGTACCTGTCCTATGAGTGTTGTAAGTATGACCGGTGGTGGTCGGGTTGATTTTGGTCTGGATTCTCGGATGGTGGTTTTATGCAGAGGGGTTCTTTGAATCGTTGTCCATTGTTCTATTTTTTTATTTGTTCGCTCTGGCGCGTTCAGTAATATGCCGAAGCTATTATGTGTTGGTACATTGGCCGGATGATCAAGCTCCATGTTCGAAGCACTGGGGTTGTCACTATTTTGGATTGAGTTTATAACATGACTAGTGTCTCTGTCACTGGGGAGGGCTGAAGTCGTTTTAGCGGTAACTTTTATTTTAAGAGTAACTGGTTCACTTCGATTACTTTTAGATCTTTTACGATTAGGGCTTAAACTACTTGCACGCAGCGCCAATCTGTTCTGAAATGCGATATCAGTAAATTCAGTAGCTACATTTATTGGTATGTTATTTGTATTAATAGCAGTGGTAATAATTTTGTTGCTATTTGTAGTCAAAACTGTAAAAGGCGTAGTGACGTACTATTCTGACAAGAACCGTACGTGTGCACTCAACAAGGGCTATATTATTTTACAATTTGAAATTGGAGCACTAAAAATCGTTTAAATGCCAATCTGACAGGCAAAGCCGACACTGAAATAACATTGTTTTTAGACGGCCTTTTATACTTTTTGGAAATAAATTGAAAAATCACATTCGCCTTGAAATACTTTTTTACTAAATCTCTTCCGATCTTCTTGAAACTTTGCAAAAAGTTCAATCACATATTCAGATAACTACTGAAAAAATCTTACTTCATTATCTTCAGCCGTTCTTCCGCAAATTGCAAAAATAATCTTCTTCAAAACCAGGTGATTTGATAAACATCGTTTTCTTTAAATTTCATTTTTAATTTTATCTTAGGATTTTAGTTTTTTACATCGAAAATTCGAGCTTTTAAATGCGCATCTTTTGATACATGTTAGGGCTCTGCACCTTTATTTTTCATTCTTTAATCTTGCAAAAACCAATCTGACAGTTGTCACCGAAAATCCATTTTGAGTTTTTAAAGTTTTTTCTTAAAACTAACACTTGATTGAAATATAAATTATACAAACATGTCACTGAAAATGTCTTTCATACTAATCCTATTACATTTTATAGTTAAAACTACTTTTAACAAAATAATCTTTTCTAGATCCCGATGCATCATCGTTACACAAGAAAAACAAAAATCATTTGAGACAAGTCTCAATTTGTGAAAATCCTTTGATGTAAATTTGATCCAACCTGTCTATTCAAGATGTGTGTGAAATATGCAAGCTTTTTATTGAAAAATGAAGATTCAGTGTTAATTTATGTTTTATTTATATGCTTCCGAAGCTGATTTAAGTAGATTTTTATTAATTTTTAAGTGAGCGATGTATGATTTTTGTGTGTTGTGGTTAATTTTTTGTTCGAATGATCATCTTTAAGAAGTAATACACAAGTTTAACTATTCATATTAATTTACAATTGTTAGTATTTTTAAAAGTGTGTAAATTTGATTCGTATCGTTACGTGCATGGCTTTCTTAAACTCGAATCGTTCTTTATTGTTAATTGTTGCATTTGCTGCTGTCTTACATGGCAATATATATGTTTGTGTCACCATATCTCCCGAACGGTTACAGGTAGCAACGTACATTTTTGACAGCATGTTTGTAAAGACCAGGGGAGTGTTCCTGGCTGGTCAAATACAATTTTCACCCATGAGAAGAAATTCTATGTCAGAAAACTATCTCTACACCCCCCTCCAAACTTTATGCACTCTGCACAATCCTCTGTATTAATAAAAAGACTATAACAAATCCCGCCAATCGTTCTGGTGGAACTACGATCCGATGAGACGTCAACAACTCATCGGATCGAAACTACTCATCGGGTCAATGGATCAAATACTCAACGGATAAACTACTCATTGGATTAACGGATAACCTATATTTTGGCTGAAAATTCACCACCATTATGGCTGTTAAATTCATATCATTCGCTAACTATTCGCGCTACCATATCGGCTGACTGGATCACGAAACGGTTTAAAACATATATTACTTTCTCTATACATTTTGACAAAATATACTCCCAAAAAGAGTGAAATAAAATAAAAATTTTAAAAACCCCTGACTGTAAAAAATTTCTAAAAATAAAAATTAATAATAAAAGCATCTTACTTTAAAAACTACTGTTCCCTTTAAAAAGAAAAAAATAATTTTTTCTTCTTCATTCAACAACAAATTCTCACACACTTTACTCGAAAAATTAACTTATCATCCTTCGCCCCCTCCCCCTACAAAATTTAAACATTAATTTTGAAGTCAGGAGAACGGAGAATGTTTAATATGGAATGTATAAACAGGTTTCGTAAGTGGAACAAATCTCCGTTTCCCCTGACTTCAAAATTAATGTTTAAATTTTGTAGCGGGGGAGCGGGGCAGAGGATGATAAGTTAATTTTTCGAGTAAAGTGTCGGAGAATTTGTTGTTGTCTATATTGATGTGAATGACAAGTCATTTGCTGTTTTGTACGTTACTTGGATGTGAATGACGCTTAATATTTTAAAGAGAGGGTAGGTCGTTACGATGTGGAAACGTTCCAACTCGATTACTTACATTTTTTAATAATGCAATAAAATTTTCACATTGCCGTACCTCAGAAGTACTTTTATGTAGAAAATCATGATTTTACAGAACAAGCACAATTGCCACAATTATCTTAAAAAATTAGTAGTAACAACTTTGCCCTACTACATAATTACAGTCTGAAGCTTTATGAAAGATGTTTCATGCCATATTAGTAGTTTATTTATTGCTTCACTACATGACATAATCTTTTTGGATTATATTTAAATATTAGATTAGTTTTGACAATTAAAAAAAAATACATCACTTACATTAATATGCTTCATATACTACAGTGTAATTTTAAAATTCTAAATTATTAAAATTTTATAAATTAACATTAAATTCTTATAATAATCAACAAAAATAATTAATTCTTCAACTTTATTACTTATTTAATTACTAAATATACTTACATTTCAAAGTAAAGTAATCAAAAATAATTATTATTTATTATTATCATGTGATAGGTCAACATAAATAATACTTTTGGTATTACCTTGGTATGGTATTATTTGGTATAATCTATTGGTAAGTAATAATCCTTATTACATAATAAGGTCTTTATATTTTGCTGTATTGTTTGGGCGAAAGGTTTTAGCCGCTAGCAGAATTACATTTGGTAACGGCAATTTTTGGCGAGTGTTGCGTCTCAGATCTATTTGCTTGAAATGATCAGTTTCGATAAACGATGAACTTCTTGGCGATATGGAGTTCGACGGTTATCCGTATATCTCCTTCATCTGATCTGGGCGGCGGGCGTTGGGATTTACTGACGTGTGATTCCTCATTTGAAGCGCTAAGCTTGATCGGGCTGATGATCAGTTTCAAAATCAGTTTTATAATATATAGTCGTGTTACAAAACGATCTGGACCCCACTCTATTCTCTTTTAGAAAAATTATATAGTTGTAATTCGATTTGGTGGTTTTGGAAAGAGTGCAGGATGGGGAGTCAAGTAGAGGAAATAATGAAAAGAATAGCCGCCGGAGCGGTTGTTTAAAGTTTTGGCTCTGTGAATTCTTATTGAGATTTTTTTTATGCTAGTACTATTTTACACCAGTGAAATTTGTAAAGATTGCGATTTTATAATTTTTGGTCGGATGTGACCGCAGATGGAGTTATTTTTGAATATTGTAATGATATAAACGCAATTTGTATCTAGCGCTCTTAGTATAATTTGAGGCTACCGCCAAAAGTAGTAAATTTGAATCCCGCGCTAAGAAAACAAGATAAATAAACGCAACTAAACGAGACATCCCGAGAAGGAGGAAAGGAGAGGGTGATCGGAAGGCGCGCCATTTTGGGGATCTCTCTTGAGAAACCGATCGAGAAGCAAAATAGACGCGTGGTTAAAAAATTAGTAAAAATTGTCATTGTTCTTAAGTTTTGTAAGGTTTTGCTGTTTGTCTCAGGTGATCTACTTAAATTAAGGTAAATTCACACATACAATTATAGTCTGTACGACAAAGGGACGAATTCTCGTTTTACTCGAAATCAACTATTATAATGATTTATATAAATAAGTTTTCACAATTGACTATGAACTAACATAGGGCTCCTCCTTAGCCAATAAAAGGCCATAAGGGAGGCTGACAAAAACTATGAGCATTGTGAGATTCGATGATGTCAATGTTAAAACTTGATTAAACCAATTTGAACCGCGAAGGCCGTGTATGTACGTAAAAGGCTCAACGAGAACTCGACCCTTTGTTTAGGGATGGCCATTTTCTAATTACTGTGTCTGGGATAAAAGTAGTTTTCGATGCTGACTATCTTTCATCCTGTATAATGATTATACTCCGTGCTATAATAGGTATATTGTACATTTATATAAAATTTACCCGTGTATATAATTCAACTGGTCCACGTGACCAGTCACCAACAACCCATAGAGGCAACAAATGATAATGTAATAATGTCAAACTATAAATAATGCAAAAGCAAACCCACAGTGGCAACAAATAACAATATTATAAGAAATAAAAAAACCTACAAGATGAAACGTAACAATTGTACAATAATGTCGAAACTGATAAATGTAACGGACGTAACCACCATATTATAAAAACAATTTAACCATTGATGTGTGATTATTGTGTATTATTATTCAAGTCTTCCTCCTCGTTCCACCAGTTACCTTCAGCTCGACTACCTTGTGTGAGACTCGTTGACGGACTTGGTTTGTAGTAGTGATGTTCTTGTGTACACAACGTAGGGCTCCTGGTATTAGATTTTACGTTATGTTCGGGTTGATGGCTGTCGGGGTTGCGCTTAGGTAATTTGGGCTAGATTTGATGTAGGAAATTGGGGGAAATTTGATTTTACGTTTTACTACTACAATATTGTGAGTATATAAAAATATAATATAATAATAATTTGTTAATAATTTTTATTATATAGCGACGGTGCCAGCATTTTTTAAATAGGTGGGCACAAAGTGAGCCCAATATATTTGAGATAAGCACAAAAAATTTATAAATAAACTAAAAAGTTACAGTATTGAAATAAACACCTAAAATTTAAAACGTATATTTAAAAAAAAATCAGGAAACTGTCAATTTACCCTCACCACGAATTTAAAAATTTTAACTACACCATAGGAAAGAGAACACTTTTCTAAGCATATTAAAACAAAATTTTGTTGGATGATCCATTAGTTTTCGAAAAAATCGAATTTAAAAATCAAAAATTTACATGTATTTTAGACAAAAAAGGGATATTGGGTTGCGGACACAAAATAAAACTACAAAATTACTTTGCCGACGTTTCGAAGGTTTAATAGGCCTTCATCTTCAGGACTGTGAAGAAAGCAAACATGGAAAGTCGGTAATATGCAATACAAAAAACAATCTTACTTCCGTAACTGGATGTAAATTAGTAAAATTGGTAATGGAAAAACAACTGTGAATCAACCCGGAAGCAATACCAAGCTTCAACGAAGTCCACAATATTAAGTAACAAAATGAGTTCATGAATAAATACACTATAACTAATCAATAATACTATAAAAACAATAATATATAACAATAATAAATGCTATAAATAATTAACCTCTGTAAAACACTTTAAAATAAATAAAATTTCAAAAAGATAAAGAACTCATATGAAATTCAAAAAATATATAAAACTGTCTTTTTCACAATTGATAAACCATACATCCAACGGCCAGAGTCATCTAACCAAGACCACTCGAACAAGCCGTGTAAACCAATACAGGATACATCCATCAAGAGGTATTCGTACAAAAAGTTAGTAAAATAAAGGAAACTGCCAAAAATCAATTGCAAACGTAGAACCCGTCAATTGCGAACATTAGCTAGTTTAGTTTTCTCTTTGAAACATTTCAAAACAGTGCGAAAACTCTCACCAATTTGGAAAAAATCAGTTTGCTTGTTGAGATTATTATCCAAAGTAGATATATATGCAGCCTTCAAAAATATACGCTTATTATAATTAACTTCCAAAGCCAGAACTTCTACATCTTTCGCTTCATTAAACCTTCGAAACGTCGGCAAAGTAATTTTGTAGTTTTATTTGGTGTCCGCAACTCTATATATTAGAGTGTTTGGTATACGCCAAGAAAAATTTACGAAAGTATACCCAGGTCAACTCAATCCATAACTACAATACCCGAAATAATAATGACATCCAAAGCACTTTTCTTAGATTGGAAAAATCAAGAAACTCCACCTTGTATTATGCGCCAAGGTTTTATAATAAGTTGCCAACGTCGCGTCGGTGAGATCCTTGGATGTTAGAAAATTCAAGAAGGTTGTTCGGGAATACCTAATAAAACAGGTGTTTTACAAGGTGGAAGACTTCTTGGAAAAACAAATAGAAATCATATGCGAATAACATAAGGTTAAGATGAAAAACAGTGTCCCTGCTGATCTTCGCCTTTTAAACCAAACTGGCAGCATTAAACCATTTTTTGTTTGTTTTTATGTACACGCTTTTTTGTTTTTAATAAAGTTTACTCTACTCTACTCTACTCCAATATCCCTTTTTTGAGTAATCCTTACATCAGACGAGAACTTTTTTCCAATGTATTTTAGATATACGTTTTAACATGGATCCACGATAGGCCATGGTTGAGTTCAAAATAATTTTAAAAATATCCCTGTAGAATGACAGAACTCGCCAACGCAACGGTGAAACTCGAAGCCATAGAACTTTTCTGGGTGTCGACCGCAACTGCAAAGCCTAGCATATAGACACAGAGCATGTGGCAGCGAAGCTGCCTTGTCTCCTTCATCTGGTGGAGAAACTTTGACTTTGAGAAATTTTGTGGGATTTTCAAACCCGTTGTGCATTGAGCCAAGTCTTGAGGCGGAGTGGAGAGGAAGCATTTGGGAAGTGGAGGGTGCGGGTTACATAAGAAAACGGTAGCTGGCGTAAATACCGCTTAATTTTTTTTTTTTTTTAATTAATTAATTTATTTAATTTGAGATAAATATGCTTTTTTGTCATCTAAAACGCTTTAAAATGCCGCTTGCTGTGTCCGATAAGAAAAACTGTTTATGGCGAGGTATCATATAACTGCAAGTATCTGGTAGGCACGGGCCTAAGCGCTGGCTATTGAAGCCATAGTATTGCTGTATCTGGCGTCATGGTCCTACTGTTACATTGCGCTATATGGACCAAGCTAGGCCAGTGCCTACACTTTAATACTTTGAAGCAAATACAAATAAAAATATAAAACACGCTAATTTTTGCAGCTGTTATTGCAATTTTAAGTGCAAATAATGAAAAATAACAAATATTAATTGTCCATAATATTAAAATATTAATTATATTGTACATAAAGAAAATGTTATTTATGTACATTAAATTTTGGGTAGGTCGGGCCTACTTTGCCTGTTCTTTAAAACCGCCACTGCAGTTCGCTAAAACTTACTATTTAAATGAAAGTGTTGAGTTTTGGAAAAATGTTATTTTTAGTGACGAGAGTAAGTATAATTTATTTGGTCCTGATGGGAAACAAATTGTATGGAGAAAACCCAATACCGGATTAAATAAAGAAAATTTGTGTGGAACAATAAAACACGGTGGTGGTTAGGTTATGGTATGGGACTGTATGTCTGCAAACGGAGTGGGAAATTTCGAGTTTATCGACACTACAATGAACAAATTTAAATATTGATCAATTTTACAAAAAAATTTAGAACCTTCTGTTAAAAAATTAGGAATGCCACCCATTTGGTAGTTTCATGAGAACACGACCCAAGGCATTCTTCGTATTTAGTTCAAGAATGGCTTTTGTACCGTGTACCAAAACAATTGAACATTTACTTGAATTACTTAGTATTACTTGAATATATTGAATATATATTTGCCCAATAACTAAAAAAAACTGTAACCCAACTAATAAAACGGATTTCAAAAGCAAAAATTGTAGAAGAATGGAACAAAATTTCATCTGAGATAACACAAAAATTAGTTTAATCTATGCCAAGGAGATTACAAGCTGTTATATAAGCAAAAAGGTTATCCAACAAAATATTAATGTAAGTAATTTATTTTGAATTCTAATATAAAAGAATGGCTTAATTGTTTGACACATAATATCGGTGTTTGCTCGTATTTTTTGGTATAATTATATAATATATAATGTTGCAATAAAGACTGCAAAAAATAACTATGCAAAAATGAAATTAAAAAAAAATTATTTCGTTGAAAAATAAGGTTTATATTATGCGATAACGAGGTGTATGCTCAATTGTTCGAGTCACTGTACTTGTATAAGTACATTATGTAAACTGAGACAAAACTTGACAAAAAGCATGCTGATAATGAATTTATTGTAATAATAATATTATTATGACAATGCAATACTTACGTTTACATTCATGTGCATTTCTTGCAGAGGCTCTTCCCCAAGGAGCATCGTTATAAAATGGAAGACATTCGTTACAATCAGGTCCCGCAGTGTGATGTTCACATTTACAAACTCTTCTTCGCGAACCATTTAATCCATTAGATGTTATGCATTCAGATGCATGACCATTACATTTGCACCGAGCTCCTACTGCCACTTCTGCAATTGCATAAAAATACGAACGCAGTACCTGAGCGTCCCCAAATACTTCATCACCAAATGTATTCAAACGATCTAGAGAAACTTTTATGTCTGTTGCAGTTACAAAGTCCTAAAAATAAGAAATAATATTTATTTAATAATTTTGAACATTATTTAAATAATATGACCATGCAAACATTACTAAACAAACACCCGGTTTTCGTTGTACTATCATGAATAAGTTCCAAGCTTGGTAGTCACGTGGTAGTGATGCTTCTATATCGAGTAACATTAATTCGAGAGTTTACTGTATAATATATAAAAACAAAGAAAGACTTTAGAAAAATCTGCAAAACAAATAAAGTATTTGGATGATTCCTCTAAACATCCAACAATAAGCTAACAAGGATTCGAGTATTCATAAACTTTAATTTTGATTTTATGCGATATCCAAATCAGTAAATCAAAATTATTTCATATTTGAAATGTTTAAAAAACTAGGATCTAGCTACTATTTATTTTAGTTTTTTTACAATTCTAAAAATAAAATAATATAATTAATAATAGAAGATAGTCCTAGCTGCAAAGACGTATTAATAAGTGCGAAAATGCACAAAGCAAATGAATGCCTATAATTCCGAATAAAAGAATATTTAAAACGTTGAAAGCGTCAGGAATTATATTTATTACAAAAATTAGGAAATATTATCACTATAGGCTAGTTGCGTACCTCCGAAAAGCGTACGAAGCGCCGTCTCGTTGATAAATTATGTCTAAACTGGGATGCCTAAATGTTCATGTTTATATGCTATTCAGTAGAAAAAATCTTAGTAGAATTAAATATCCTTGACTATTTTTCATTATGTAATAATTATTATAAATTGTAATGATCTTTTAAGTAGTTTAGGTTGGTAAGAGTACATAACCATGATGAATTTTATATATAAAAAAAACAATGTTTTGTTATCAAAATTTACAACTTGTAATAAAAACAAGTGTTTAGTTGAAATAATTCGCTATTTACATTATGAGTTCAGTCTTTCATTCGAAAGTCAAATGTCAAAGTGACACTACGTGTTTTTAATAAAATAATTATCGTCCGTTCGAAATCATTGATCCAGCACGATCGATATTATTTAAAATAGTGCCCCAAACAGCTAAAGTACCCAAACTAGTATAGAAACTATCGCGGGTACCGAAATTCAAAAACAGCTTTCCGCCGAAAGGCTTGGATCGCAAAAAATTCAGCCCTGCAAACGGACTAGCAATAGTCCAATGCAAAATCGTTGCAAACTAGCAAAATCCCTTACAGATGGTGAGTTCAGCCAATACAACCTAACAGCTCCTATCGACGAGGACATCCTCCACCCCGAAGATCTAAGACATAAACAAGCGGCCGATGAATTAGGCATAACTTTCACCTACAAGGATTGTGCATTTCCCCATAAGACTAAAACGTCACTGAGTACAGACTTAGCAATAATAGCCAACGTTACCACCTACAATAAATCTGGAATAGTGCGGTTAAGCATTCCGGAACCCGCGGCATTAAGCAACAATACACCTGACAGCAACATGGAAGTGGAATATCCAGCAAACATTCCCATCTACAATAGCTTTGGCCTGCTCATAAACGCGCCAAAAAAACCTCTCAGAAGTACACCTCCATCACGAATCAAAGAGCAAACATGGACATCGACCCAAAGAAATGTCAACACAACAACCATAAAAGAACCAGCACCAGGATACAAATCAAAATTGACACCGCGACCCATAATCTTAACCACTCCGATCGGTCAGGCCAAGACATTTTTGGACAAGCTCAGCACAGTAATCAAGGGCAAAATAATGTTGAAGTACATTAGAAACCAAACGTGGGTCCATACAGAGACAACGGAAGACCACCGAGTCGTAAAAGCCCAAATATTTGTCGACCACACAACACGAGGTTACAGCTATCAATTGAAGGAAGACAAACTTACCAAACTAATAATGAAAGGCTTGCTATATTCAACAGAAATCGAAATAAAAACGAAATAGCCAGGGAATATAACATAATCGTAAACTCAGTAACCCAAATGAAAAACAAATATGGCGACATCACCGGATCGTTTCTTATAGCTTTTAACCCCACCACCACTCTAACAGAAATTAAAAAAATTAGAAGCCTCGGTCAAGTTATGGTAAAATTCGAAGAGTATTCGCGAAGAAATACCCGCACCCAATGCTACCGATGCCAGAACTTTGGCCACGGATCAAACAACTGTTTTATGGCCCCGAGATACATCAAGTGCCTGGACGCACACTTGACAAAAGACTGCCCCAGGAAGAGCACGGATGATCAAGTTAGATGCTGCAATTGTGGCGAAGCCCACCCTGCAAACTACAACAACTGCCCTTCGTACACCTCCTACGTCGAAAAGGTAAGTACAAGAACCCAGCGTGCAAGCCAATTTTATAGTCAAAATCAAAATCAAAATTCAAATCAATATCAAATTTTAAATCTAAATTCAAACCAATACGATTTAAATCAAAACTTTCCCAGATTACCGACGCCCACCTAACAATACCGACAATTTGCTCCACCCACAGTACAAAAACAAACTTACGCACAAAACCTGACCCAAGTCGACCCCCAGGACAATCCAAATGACTTGAAAACGTTATTTAAAGAAATCAGAGAACTTAACGAAACCGTCAACATCAATCAAATGATACAAATAGTTAGAGAAATAAAAACAAGTATGGCGGGGGTCACCAACACTTTTCAAAAAATTCAAATACTAGCAAACATAGCCGCAAAATACGATGTCGAATACAAACAAATACAAATTGAAACTCATATCCTGGAATGCCAACGGACTGACGATAAGACACAACGAACTACGAGTACTGACCGACCAAATAGACCCAGTCATTATACTGATACAAGAGACTAAACTCAATAAACAAAACCCGACTAAAATTCCAAATTATAGCGCAATAAACAAACCACGCACCAAACACGAAGGGCTACTCACTTACTTTAAAAATACTATCGACCTATTGACGATTGACATAACCACCACCCAAGCAGACACACAAATTATCCAAATCGACGATCTCACCATAGTAAATTACTACCTCTCTCCCTCCATTAAACATGACTTCATAAAATTTGACGAAATACTACAGAATTCCGACAAAGTAATAATTGCAGGAGATTTTAACTCCACACACGTAAGCTGGAACAATACAAAATCTGACTCAAATGGCAACGAACTACACAACTACCTGCAAAACACCAATGCTTTTCTCTCTAACCCAACAAATAACTACAGTCACTACCCATACACCTCTCACCACGATCCATCCACAATTGACCTGGCCATCACAAAACACCTTAACGTACAAAAAATAGAATCCCAAAATAAGCTAAGCTCCAACCACTTACCGATACTAATAGAAATCTCATCACTAAAAATACCCATAAACCCACCAAGACCAATAAAAACCACTGATTGGAAAAACTTTGGTACACAATTACGCACACTGACAATTAACACGAACATAACAACAAACTCTGACATCGACGAAGCCATATCAAAATTCACAAACCAAATAATGCAAATCTACGACGACTGCACAAAAGACTCTCCACCCCCAACATATAAACTGAAACTACCACCCGAAACACTACAAAAAATCAACAACAAAAACAAATTAAGAAAATTATATCAAAGACACCACTACCCGACACTAAAAACCCAAATAAACAAACGCACAAAAGACATTAACAATGACATCGGAAATATTAAACGCGACAACTGGACGAAAGCACTCTCAAACATTACACCACAAAACACCCAAAAACTATGGCGCATCACCAAAGCGCTCAAGAACAAAAACACAAATTCATCATTTCCAACAATTCAAACACCACAAGGACCCAAAATTACCAACATGGATAAAGCATGCGCCATAACCGACACCTTTCTAACACATCACTACACAACCGATCATCCTTCAGACCCTGAAACAGAAACAAAAGTCAAGCAAACCATCAATTCACTTAAAAATTTAATCTACCTCACACCCCCTGAAGATCTTACATCTCCCACAGAAATTCGCAACATCATTAGAAAACTTAAAAACAAAGCAGCCGGAAACGACAACTTAAGAGCTTCACTCATCAAAAAATTTCCGAAAAAACTTACAGTCCAAATTTATTACATATTAAATGCATGTCTCAAAAATCAATACTTTCCCACCTGCTGGAAAAATTCAACAGTTATCCCCATTCCAAAACCGGGCAAACCTTCTAACCTTCCGACTAGCTACCGCCCCATCAATCTTCTGCCCGTACTTTCAAAAATCTTACAAAAAATCATACTACACAGACTAAAATTACACAACCAAGAACACGACACAATCATCCCTGAACAATTTGGGTTCAAGGAAAAACACAGCACCACACTACAACTCGCCATGCTCACAGACAAAATTACAATTTGAACAAAACTACAGCTGTAATGACATTTGATATGGAAAAAGCATTTGACACCATCTGGCACAACGGACTAATATACAAACTGACAACAAACAATTACCCTCCACACCTTATCAAAATTATGCAAAGTTTTTTAAGCGACAGACACTTTCAAGTTAAAATTCAAAACAGTCATTCCAACATTCACCACATCCCGGCCGGAGTCCCACAAGACTCCGTCCTTGCACGCACACTTTTTACATATTACATAAACGACATACCGACCCAACCAAACACTAACATATCACATTTGCTGACGACACCGCCGTTATTTCTGAATCGTTTAAAAAAAACCAGGCCATAATTTACCTGCAAAGGCATGCCGATCTACTAAATACATACTTCTACAGATGGAAAATAAAACTGAACGAGACAAAAACGACACTCACTACCTTCTCCCACAAACGTGACTCTCTTAAGACGCAACTCAAACGTAAACATTACAAAAGCTTCGACTGTTAAATACTTAGGACTAACTCTCGACGAACGACTGACATACAGAATACATCTACAACAAACAGCAGCAAAAGCTAACAAAGCATTTCATGCACTCTACCCACTACTGACATACAAAAACAAACTCGACCCAAACCTACGGCTTTTAATATACAAAACCATGATAAGACCAATAGTACTATACGCCAGCCCAATCTGGAGCAAAGCTTCAAACACAAACAAAAAACTACTGCAGAGAGTACAGAACAAATGCCTCCGAGTAATCACCGGAGCACCAAGAGCTACAGAAACTTTACATTTACATGACTTAGCAAGCTTACCGACACTCACGAACGTAATATTCCACACAACAACGAAATTCTTCACGGACACTGTACAACGAAACCCAACGACCAGCCACATCGCAAAACTTACAAACTCAACGATGCCCTTCAGGCAAAAACACAGGCTAATACATAACTTACTACTTTAACAAACTTTAATAACTAAATACTTCTCTCCTTCTTCTCTCTTCTAAATTATTTTATTTTAAATTTAAGGTTTTAATTTAATTTAAGTTATTTTTAATAAACAAGGCGCTGGATTTTTGTACTCCTTTCCCAGCAATAAAAGTTCACACAGCTACAAACAACAAAAATAAACGACAAACAAACCTGCCTGTTTAATCGCAAGATAGGTACAGGTAAAAAAAATAAAATGTAAACAAAAATTCAAAGCAATAAAGAGTCTTAATCTAATCTAAAAAAGAGTTCAGTCTTTTGTATCGGGTCCACTTATTTTATCTAGTACTATTTTGTTGCCACGAAGAGAAATTTTTTCCTTTTGAAGATTTTAAAACGTGAATATTTCTTCATTATTTTCTCCATTCCAACAAAATAACACATTTGCGTCAAAGCTATTTTCTTCTATAAGTTTTTCGGGATCCGCTTGACAACACTAATTTTAAAACTTTTAATTTCACTAAAGTCTACAAAAGAATGTGAATAAATTTGAAAACAATTAAGTTATACTATCAAAGCTAACTTTTTATGCGTTTCATCATCCATCGAAAATTTGGAAAAAATGTATTTGCCTTTAGAGGCCGTCCGTTAATTACGTAAGAGCTTGGGAAGAGAGAAGTATTGGAAATCTTACGGACCCTTACGGGGGAGAGGGGGTCAACACATTTATTAAAGTGCAGTTTACGTTATGCGATTTTCGTAGCGATTTTGCTTGCGATTTTACGTACGATATTTTTTACGAGTTTCGTTATGACAGGTTTTGGTGGTTTTCTGTTCACGTTATGCGATTTCTTTACAAGTTCGCTTGAGATTACGAGCAATTACGAGTAACTACGATCGACTCGAAAATATTTTAACGAATATTTTTAATAGAAAATTAACCTAAAAATGAATTTTTAAGTCTATAGGGTGGTAGTCAGTAGTATGTAATGTTAAAATAAACAAACTAAACATAATATTAATTAAAATAATGATTTTTAACTGTTAAGGGTAGGATTTTGCAAGTTGTTTCACTAGGGAAGGTTTAGTTCAAAAACGGCTTAACGGATTAATTTAAAATTTGGAGGGTACATGCGGAATTCATGAGGGCACAATAAGACATATTTTATATTTTGATATTTTAAAAAAAAATCTGCTTTTAGTAAGAAAATCTACTTTAAAATTTTTTTTTTTTAATTAAACTAAAACATAGTTTATAATGATTGCTATGATAAAAGAAAATCGTAAAAACATTTTTAATTTTTTATTCATTAAAAAGTTGAAAATTTCGGGACGGTTTGGACTTAAAACGGCTGAACCGATTAATTTGAAATTTGAATATGATATTTATGACATAAAGGCCTACAATAAGACATATTTTTAAAATTAAAATTTTTTGAAATAATCTATTATTTTTATTTTTATATTTATAAAAATTGTGTTTTTTTAATATATTCTATATATTAGTGATATATTTAGTATAGGGAACATGTTTACCAAATTTCAATTTTTTCTGATGCATATTACCAATATTTTTCATTTTTGAAATAATCAAGCTAGAAACGAACCACAACTTTCGGTGGCAGATTTATTAGTCTGACGTTCGGAATTTAGATGGCGTTCAGAAAAATAGCATTACTCATGTTCTTTTGTTTAATAATAATGCAATTATATCAAGTTTCGATATCATATAATTTAAAAACAAAACAGACTTGTAATAGGTATTACTTGTAAACGAGTACAATTTATTCAATAAATAATGATTATGAGGTGCTACACGTAACTTTGTTAATCTATAAAGTAATAAGTCAAATCTTTTTTGGTAATTCTAAATAAAAAATATCATTTGATAGAAAAGCAGTTTTTAATGTAGATGAGTACACGTTCTTATTATACATAGTAATTATTTCCTGAATTACAATCTCTTGTATTTAGGTCAACATAATACAATGCTTTTTTTTAATAAAACTTTAAATTTAGAAAAAAGTTAAAAAAAAATATTACAAGTTAATAATTTATAGAAAAAAAAAAAATTCAACAAGCATGTCTGCTTGATATAATAAATAGGCGAGACAATGCGCTATATTTATATAATGTAGGTATTATATTACACTTATATACATACTACGAATTTTATAACTAAAATTATATTTTTAAGTACCTTACAAAAATATAAAATTAATGATATTGTACGTTTTTATTTTTTATGAAAATAGATATCTTAAAACGGCCTCGCACGGCCTATATTTTTTTGAGTATCATACACTAAACAGTGCGTAGACGATTAACTAGACAAAAGCCAAGGGGACATACCAGGCAATTACTAATGAAATGGTTTCTCTTTTCCTTCTCCATTGCCCACAGATAGATATCAGACTTTAAACACAACAGTGCAGTTGTCGAGACTAAGAAAAGAACAGCGATTTCCCGCGTCTCAGCATGTCGATTTAAGCCTTACACCACACTGCTGGTGTACACGGCCCATACTGTCAAATATTTGACATAACACGACCCAGTACATGTTAAGAAGGTCCCACACTGTCCATCCAATGCAATCATTTTACGTCTATTTTTTCTTATTCTTCTATGATACTATGATATCATAGTAATCATTATGAACTGTTTTAGGTTAATTAAAAAAAATAATAATAAAGTAGATTTTTTGACTAAAAACAGATTTTTTTTAAAAATACCAAAATATAAAATATGTCTTATTGTGCCTTCATGTGTTCCACCTGAACACTCCAAATTTTAAATTAATCCGTTAAGCCGTTTTTGAACTAAACCGTCCCTAATGAAACAACTTGCAAAATCCTAACCGTAAATTGTATGGGTTTGTTCCTAGTTAATTATATCAAAATTGAAAAATGATGTAAATACGGATCAGAAAAATTTGAAATTTGGTAAACATGTTCCGTATAGTACATATATCACTAATGTATGACTATATTAAAAAAAAACACAATTTTTTGAAATATAAAAATTAAAAAAATAGATTATTTAAAAAAATTTTAATTTTAAAATTATGTCTTACTGTAGGCCTTTATGGCATAAATATCATACTCAAATTTCAAATTAATCGGTTCAGCCGTTTTGAGTCTAAACCGTCCCGAAATTTTCAACTTTTTAATGAATATAAACTTTAAATATTTTATACTTATAAATTTTTTTTAAAACTATTAATTTTAAAATTATGTCTTATTGTAGGCCTTTGTGGCATAAATATCATACTCAAATTTCAAATTAATGGGTTCAGCCGTTTTGAGTCTAAACCGTCCCGAAATTTTTAACTTTTCAATAAATATAAAATTTAAATATTTTATACTTATAAATTTTTTTAAAAACTATTTATTTTAAAATTATGTCTTATTGTAGGCCTTTGTGGCATAAATATCATACTCAAATTTCAAATTAATCGGTTCAGCCGTTTTGAGTCTAAACCGTCCCGAAATTTTTAACTTTTCAATGAATATAAAATTTAAATATTTTATACTTATAAATTTTTTTAAAAACTATTTATTTTAAAATTATGTCTTATTGTAGGCCTTTATGGCATAAATATCATACTCAAATTTCAAATTAATCGGTTCAGCCGTTTTGAGTCTAAACCGTCCCGAAATTTTCAACTTTTTAATGAATATAAAATTTAAATATTTTATACTTATAAATTTTTTTTAAAACTATTAATTTTAAAATTATGTCTTATTGTAGGCCTTTGTGGCATGAATATCATACTCAAATTTCAAATTAATCGGTTCAGCCGTTTTGAGTCTAAACCGTCCCGAAATTTTTAACTTTTCAATGAATATAAAATTTAAATATTTTATACTTATAAATTTTTTAAAAACTATTTATTTTAAAATCATGTCTTATTGTAGGCCTTTGTGGCATAAATATCATACTCAAATTTCAAATTAATCGGTTCAGCCGTTTAGTTTAATTAAAAAAAAAACTAAAGTAAATTTTTTGACTGAAAACAGATTTTTTTTAAAAATACCAAAATATAAAATATGTCTTATTGTGTCCTCATGTGTTCCACATGTACCCTCGAAATTTTAAATTAATCCGTTAAGCCGTTTTTGAACTAAACCGTCCCTAGTGAAACAACTTGCAAAATCCTAGCAGATTTTTTTTATAATACCAAAATATAAAATATGTCTTATTGTGCTATCATGCCGCATGTACCTTCCAAATTTTAAAGTACTCTATTAAGCCGTTTTTGAGGTAAAAAAGAGGTAGGTACTTGCAAAATTCCTACCCTTAATCATTCCAAATTTTTGTATTCGTACTGAGATTGTAAAAAACAAGAAACATGTAGGGATTATTTCAGTAGAACTGAAAAATGATGAAAAATTGTTGCTTAAAATAAAATCCAATAACTCAATAACAGAAGTCTTAAAATTTATAATATCATCCTGGAACCACCGCTTGAAAGACAATAATTGCGCACAAATTGCACCTCATTAGAATACTTTAAATAAGTTGTATTATTTTGTAATTTTTAATATTTTAATATAATTGAAAATTTTGTTTAAATAAAAATATAAATAGCAGGTATTTATAATAATTATTATAAGCGCTGTTGTATTGCGCAATTTATTTTTAACGCTTAGGAAAGGGGTCCCACGAGGAACTTTGAACACGAGCCCAAATTTTGTAGTTACGGCGCTGCTCAAATACGCACCGCTTTATCAAATTGATTCATGTGTAGTTGTTCGGTTTATATAAATTGAAACCTAAGATCAACCCTGTTACGGTATTTTTAATTTTTGGTGAATAGTTGATTTATAATATAATTATGTGTAATTATAATTAATTTATAATCATTAATTAAAATAAATTTTGTAATAAAAGTTCAAAATTGTTCATTTCATTTGAAATTAAATGAGCTTCATCATTTTTGTATAGGTACTGAGAAGATTATAATCATCTTAGAAAAGTATTTTAAACAAATATGTTTCAATTACAGAGGGATCTCTTTGACATTTCGTAATGGTGTAAACTAATACGTAGTTGTTACTCATTGTTTACGTTACGACTATAAAGACATCAGGATGTCGTATATATTTCATTGCTTCGCGTTATTAAAAATGTTTTCTCAACTGCGGGTATTCCCCTATTTACTACTTATAGAGCGACACCTATATCTTAATAGAAGAACTTCCATAAATGATCTATTCATTGCATACCCTAATATCCGCCATCTGCCAGGTGCGAATCAACTATGTGGCCTTGAACCCCCACCTTAATATTTTTAATGTCAAAATTATTTCTTGACCAAGTATTCTTTGGTCAACGTGTTTATACATGATAATGTGCATCTACCAACATAAACAAAAATACAAATTTGAAATTTAAAATAATTTGTCAACAAACTGTCAATTAAATGAGCCATTTTCCTCAAATACAAAAAATTGCTCACTAGAGGCGCTAGTAGTCCGGTAGGGACAATAACAAGTATTTGGCCATAAGAACAAACATTCGTTCAATTCGAATACTAAGTAATCTGTAGCAATAAAAATGTTACATGTTATTATTCAAAGCTTTACGCAAACATTGTGAAAATAACAGCAAATATTAACAATAAATTATTATCTGAGTAATAAAATAAATAAAGTGACTACGAATCGACGACGTTACTATTACATAAATTAATTGACGATTATAGAATTAATATATGCTGATTTTGTCACATGTTATTAAAAGCATAATATTGCAATCATATATAAGCTGAAATCTGAATATTTAGTGTAGTTATAAGCAAGAAGAACGAATGTTTGTGATCTTCCTGAGAGGTCATGTAAATTTGTCGCTAGATGGCGAGTAAATCGATAATTTTTAATTTAATAAAAAATGTGCACTAGAATTTTGAGAAGCTCCTGTACTATAAATATTATTCCTGTGCTAGATAAAAGAAAGTTTTAATTGTAAACTTTTTATTTTACTTTTTAATAAAAAATTGAAATAAAACTGAAATTAGTGCAAGCAAATGATAAAATAGTTAATAGATCATTCATTAAATGCAATGAGAAATCAAATAGATCAATTGAAGGAAAAAAAGTGCAAGAAAAATGTAAATACGATTATAAAAATTACGTTCAAAACTACGTTTTAATAGTTTGTCACACAAGATACGCTGATGTAAGACATCTATCAAACGCCATTCAAAATTTTTCAAAAGTTTGTAACCTAAATGCATACCTAAATGTAGAAAGTTTGACGTTTGTCCCTACCAAAGAGTATGTAGTGTATAGAGGAACAGCCATGTATTAAAAATTGAAACGTAGAGACAATCCCGTCTACCAGAGGGCGTAGCAAAGCCATCTATCGGCCGGAAACATTTTTATATTAAATACCTAAATATAAAGTTAGCTACTATATCGATAATTGTAGGTATACCTTTTTGGCGACTGTTCGTACCTGAAGTGGATAAGTAAGAAAAAAGGTTTTTTAACACGGTTTTATCATGGGGTCTCCATAGAAATTTTTAAATAGGGCAGTAAACATTACAATCAGTGTAACCACCATACGGTAGTTATTGTATATATAATAATACGATAATTTGTATCCTCTATAGCAGTGTTTTTCAACCTTATCGAATAGAGAATAATAGAGCCTTCTTAATCCCCTTATATAATTAATAATTATTTTAACACTAGTAAGAAAAAGATTTTTAACACTAGTGTTATTAGTTTATAATTTTTTGGACTCGCTATCGCTCGTTTCGCGAAATTCTCCACTAACAAAATAAAATCTCACTTTTAACACCTACATATATCGTAAATAGTTATTATAATTTATGTAAATTTATAATTTAATTTTATAAAAAAAAATTTCGACCCCACGAGCAAAACATCGCGACTCTTTGGGGATCGTGACCCACAGGTTAAAAAACACTGCTTTATAGTATATACCAGGCCTGGTCTATACGATAGTATTATGTTATCGTACGATAATTTTTTAAAATGATACGATCAATTTCCGATAAATCCGATAATTTAAAAATATACTATAAATTATTTAATAATATTAAATATCAAAGATTAAATATTTCATTTTTTAATTTGTTTTTTAAATTTTTGTTTTGAATTTTTTGAAGACTGCACTGATTACTGTTTAAAGCAGGGCCGTATTTAGACTAAATTTTCGGAGAGGGTTTTAAAAAAATAGCAAAATAAATAGCTAATTTATAAAATAACAAAAGAAGTTTTCTAAATTTAAATTTTGTTATATTAATTTTTGAAATGTAATGTTTGGAGAAAAGTGACTAGAGGGAGGTTTTTTTACCAAGATGGCGGAAACGGCAGAAGCCTATATTTTGCTCCGCTGATTTTTTGAGTATAATTTTGTGCAAGTATTTTTGCAATTAAGATTTTATTTTATTTTTGAGTATTGTTATTAGAAAATTTTGTTTGAAAGTATTTTGTCGAAAGTTACCGCAAAAAAAAATTAAAATTTTGTGAAAAAATTGTTTTTATTTAATTGAAATAATTATGTTTTTGCGCGATTTTTCTTTATTTGAGTTCGATATTCAGAGAAAATTTCGATTTTTATGAACTCTATTTAATGGTTGAAAATAATTTGTCAAAGGAGCGACAAATTTTGATTACAGGTTGACTTCTGGGGAGGGGGGGCGTTTTTGTTTATATAATTTTAAAAGTTTTGTTTACTACGATATTTTTAATAAGTTTAAACTTATTCATATTTTAATTTTAAACTCTCACGTAAAAAAACCGTTTTTAAATAAAACTTTTTAATTTTAATATTTGAATAAAAATCACAAACTAAATTCTTATTTTACCGATGGCGATAGTAAAATAATGTTGTCAAAACGAAGAACTAAATTAGATTGAAAGAAAATTTCACAAATCTTAAGCAAATATACACTTATGTACAAAAATGTACAAAATATAAAACAATTTATGGGTTTACAATGCCCATTCTAATTTATTGCGGAAGTGTTATTTTAAGCTATTTTGCTGCCCATGATGATAATAAAATTTATGTTCCCTTTAAACTTTTTGGTTCAAACAATTTATTGCAATTTAAAATTTTTACCATAATAGTAAGAATTAAGATAAAATACCTATTTTATTCATTTCAATATAATTATTTTTCAAAAAACCGAAAATTAATTAATAGGAGTAATAACTAACAATTAACTAAGTGGTCGCAGACTTGTACACAGGACTGTAAATATTTAGGCATTTTTATATTTTTCATCTTCGGTTTTTATATTTTTGCAATTTAGTAGTAGGTGTATTTAATCCAGTGTCGCCAATCGCCGGATTATAATACGAATTTCCAATTTTTTAATTTGGGATTTAATTTATTAGAAATATCTCTTTAGTTTTAATTTTTATTTAAACACTTCAAGTTTAATGTTTTTGTTTTTTCTGATTTTTTTACGATTGCAGTCGAACTTTCGAATAATTTATCGAATTATTTATCAATAAATAATTTCGGGGGAGGTTGTAACCCCTAAAACCACCCCCTTAAATACGGCCCTGGTTTAAAGTGTTTAAATAAAATTTGTAATGTAAATCTAGTTTACAAATATATGAAAGATTTATATCTGTTACTCCACATGCAATAAATATAAAACATTCAGTTTTAGAAGAATTGCGAAAAAACAAATCGAACTTTTTTAAAACAATAATTGCAATAAATTAATATGTAATATTAATGTAATATGACAAGCAAAAAGCAGAACCCAAAAAAAGAATTTTAAAGCATGAATAATATTTTATGTATACTTCTAAAATAATGATAAATGTTTAATAATAATATTTTAATTTGATTTGATTTAAAAAATAAAATTCAACATGAAATTAAATACATAAAAATTAAAAATTGTGCCGAGAGATCCGAGTTGAAGCGTTGATTTGTTGAAGTTTAAAATTATTTTAGTTTTAACTTTGGTTTGAAATTTTAATAATCTTTAAAATTCGAAGTAAATAATAAAATTGTCTGTTTTTACGATACTTTGAAATTCTCTTCTTACTTTTATAACCATCTACCTGAAGGGATTACCAAAATCGTAACAGACAAAGACAGCTTATCATGCTGTCTCATTTAATGCTTACTCATTATATAATGCTCGTTTTTGCCGCTGAGGTCGTTACGAATCGACTACAATTTTATTGTAGGGTACGAAAAATGCTAGTGACAGGTATACCCATAAGAGCTGTTCCTCTATACACTACATACTCTTTGTCCCTACAAATACAAACTACAAGTGCTGCCTCTCGTAACAAATTTGCCACACTATTCTCAGGAAAAAGGCTCATTAGCAACACTGGATTTAACGGTAAAGTAGATTTCATTAATAACGGCAATCGCAAACAAAAAAAATTACGCTATAAAATAAAATAAAAAACTCTGTAACATAATATATTTGAAATAGAGGCCTTTATATAGTCGAATTTTTTTTAACTCGCGTATGACTGATCTCCAAATGTAGTGAGATTTAACGTATAAGATTTGGTTATCTTTGTCATATTTAGAAAAAAGTAACTATTAGAAAAGAGACAGAAAGAAAGAATACGTCGCCGTAACTTTGTAATGAAAATGAATTAAACGTACGTCGATTTTAATGATTTTAACTGTCATCTCTTTTGATTTTTGATGTATAATCTCGTCAAAAATTATGACATCTGACATCTCATTTGAGATTCATACAATTTTTTCGATAAGTCATACGCGAGTTAAAAAAAATCCGACTATATTATGTTACAGAGTTTTTTATTTTATTTTATAGCGTAATTTTTTCAGAATTCTATTTTCTTGTTTATTCTAAGTTCAAGCCTTTTAAATGTGAATTATTGTCATTTTAGCGTTTCTTAAATATTATGTTCTCTTTGTAGTATGTATTATGTACATAACAGTTAAAAATTTTATTTTTTTAACATTTTGTTAAGTTTACGTACGGCACTGAGTTTGCATACATGGTTAAAATTGTTTAGAGTTAATTTTTCATTAAAGTACTAGTTATAACTAACTTTTGAATAGTGTTATAGTGTATAGTAATTAAAGTGGCCACTGTAACTAGCAACAAGCGTTATCCACCAAAGATTTTACAAGGTAACATAATTACTACTTATAATATTCGGTGATTCCAAATGTAAGGTTAGAAATGCTAACCATATAAAAATGGAGCGTACACCACCACCCAATAAAGTTAATCAATCAGTATCCATATCGCATAGCGATGAACTGCAGTCAAATCAGTCAGTAGCCACTGTATCTAAGAATGATTCCAATTTGGCTTATCATAACCTTAATGCGCAGCTACCACAAAAGCCGCCAGGGCCGTACCTGCCTCAGTTACAACCAACATTTGTGACTCCATTGATTCAAAACTATTACGATCCCAACATGCAACAATATCATCAGCTTCAAGGATCGCAACAGCAAATGCAACAAATAACCTTTCAACCCCAGACAATACCACCAATTTTGCCAATTTATAATGAATACAGTGTTGAGACACCACCTGCAACTTTAAATCATTTAATCATGCCAAATCAACAATTTCAACAATCTAACCAAGAGAATGATGGTTATACACTCCATCAAAATAAAAAAAGAAGACGCAGAGCTAGTCCAGAAAAACCTATACCTAGAAAACCTAGAAAACAAACAATGATTTCCGATTATTGGTTAAATAATCCAGTCGAGACACAAAATAGATTCGAACCTCTAAGCGAAGAGGAAGGTGATACACATCAAAATCAAGAACCACAAGTCTCCGAACGCAAACCACCACCCATAACTATTCACGGTGTGGGAGATATTGTTCCACTACATAGGCTTATTAAAGAAGTAATAAGAGATGAGTATCGGTTAAAGGTTCTGCCTGACAGTAAGGTAAAGTTGCAGATACTTAAACCAGAGCATTTTAAACCAATTCTTGATGCCCTTGATAATAAAAAAACACAATATGTCACTTACAAACTCAAGGAAGAAAGAAGCTTTCGGACTGTACTTAAGGGAGTACATCCCTCTACACCAACAGAAGAAATAATAGCCAACTTGAAGATATTAGGGCATGAAGCAACAAATGTGTGGAACATAAAGCACAGAGTAACCAAGCAGCCAACGTCAATGTTTTATGTAGATCTTAAATCTAACGAAAACAACAAAGAAATATATAAAATTGTAGAATTGGACAAGTCAATAGTAAAATTCGAACCACCACATGTCAAACGCATCATACCACAATGCGCGAGATGCCAGGAATACGGACATACAAAAAATTACTGCCGAAAGACATTTCGCTGTGTTAAATGCGCAGGCAGTCATGAAACCTCAAAATGCGAACGAAAGGTAAGGGATGACAAAGTCAAATGTGTAAACTGCGATAAAAATCATCCGGCAAACTATCGAGGTTGTGTAGTTCACAAACAGCTGCAAGAACGACTATATCCACCTCTTAGAAATAAAAAAACAAAACTACCAAACGAAATAACAACAAATCAACATCCACGACAAAACGCATGGAGATATAATACGCAAGAAAATTACAATGCTGCTTTTCCACAACTCCCTACTCGTCACGAAATGCCACATGCACAAGAAGTACATAATATTAGTAATCCTCAACTAATCAATGCGGGACCAACAAACCAAACCCCTAATCAACAAAATAACGACATAGGTGAACTCAAAAACTTAATAAGAGAACTTATTGAGCAAAACAAAGAAAATGCCAGAAATATGAGCACAATGCTAAACCTACTAACCCTCCTCGTCAATACAAATAATAATGGCAGAGCACCATAAATATAAAATTGCTGTCTGGAACGCCAACGGACTCAATCAACACTTACAAGATGTAAAAACATTTCTAATTGATCAAGAAATAGATATAATGCTGATATCAGAAGCCCATCTTACACACAAAAACTATATTAAAATACCTAAATACAAAGTTTATCATACTAAACACCCCACAGTAGGTAAAGCTCATGGTGGTACAGCGGTAATCATACGAGACAGCATCAAACATCACGAAACTAATAAGTATGAAAAGGAATGGCTACAAGCTACCAGTGTAGTACTAGAAGATCAATCGGGTGAATTCACTGCCTCTGCTATATATTGTCCACCAAAATATAATAACAAAAAAATCGATTTTGAACGTTTTTTTAACACTCTAGGAAACCGATTCATAGCTGGTGGTGATTACAATGCCAAAAATCGAGTATGGGGTTCCAGGCTGACAACATCAAAGGGTAGAGAATTGGCCAAAGCCATGAGTGCGAATAACTTGGTGAGCATTACTACTGGAGAACCAACCTACTGGCCAACTGACAGGAATAAGTTACCTGATCTAATTGACTTCTGCATTGTAAAAGGTATCGATATCAAAAAAGTCAAAGCGGAGTCCTGTTTGGATCTCTCCTCTGATCATTCACCAATAATTCTAAGTATTTTTCATAAAATTTTACAGAAAGAAAAACAACCATCGCTTACCAGCAAAAAAACTAAATGGAATTTGTTCAGAGAAGAACTCGACAAAAGGATCGCACTAGATATCCCCCTAAAAACTGAAAATGATATAGATGAGGCGGTAAATAGGATAACAAACAATTTACAACAAGCTGCATGGGAAGCAACCCCCGATACCTACAATAAATACATTAAAGAAGAAACACCATACTTAATAAGGCAGAAAATAGCTGAAAAGCGGGCATTACGTAAAAGATGGCAACAAACTAGATACCCTGAAGATAAAACTAAACTAAACAAAGCTAGTAAGGACCTGAAAGAATTGATTAAAGAAAATAAAAACCAAAGAATTCAAGAATATCTGAAAACTCTCAGTGCAACGGAGGCGACTGAGTACTCCCTGTGGAAAGCCACCAGAAAAATGAAAAGACCACAACAACATATTCCTCCCATTAAAGAAGAAAATAACAGATGGGCCAGAAATGACGGAGAAAAAGCAAATGCTTTTGCTATACACTTAGCGAATACATTCCAACCTAATCCTTCAACTACAATAAGCAATGATAACGAAATACAAGAATATTTAGAAACTCCGTATCAAATGGATTTACCAATTAAAAAGATTAGAAAGGGCGAAGTCGTCAGAATTATTAACAAAGAAATAAATCCAAATAAAGCACCAGGCTTTGATCTTATCACTGGTCGAATTTTACAAGAGGTAAGCAGTAAGTGTATCAAAGCTCTTACTCAAATTTTCAACGCCGTTATCAGAATAAATTATTTCCCTAACCAATGGAAGGTCGCCCAAATAATCATGATCCTCAAACCGGGTAAAAAAGCCGAAGATGTTAAATCGTACAGGCCAATAAGCTTGCTACCGGTGCTGTCTAAAGTACTCGAGAAGCTTCTACTGCAGAGACTACTACCCATAATAGAAGAACAAAAATTAATTCCTAACCATCAATTTGGATTTCGAAACAAGCACGGAACTATTGAACAAGTGCACAGATTGGTCAGAAAAATCAATAGAGATCTCGAAGCTAAACGTTTTTGCTCAGCGGCTTTTCTTGACATCAGCCAGGCTTTCGACAAGGTATGGCACAATGGATTGTTCTACAAACTGAAGAAAAACCTTCCTTATCTTCATTATCTAACCCTCAAATCATATCTAACCAATAGATATTTCTTTGTTAAACATGGGTCTGAACTGACTGATCTCCATCCTATCCAGTCTGGAGTACCACAAGGAAGCATTCTGGGTCCCATCTTATATTTGCTGTACACACTTGACCTACCAACATCAAGCTCTACTACAGTAGCGACATTTGCAGATGATACTGCAATACTATCATCCCACGAAGATTCGGTAACAGCATCTAAAAACCTGCAAACAAACCTAAACATGGTGCAGAATTGGCTTGAAAAGTGGCGTATTAAGGCTAACGAGACCAAATCGGTGCATGTGACCTTCACCATGAAAAGAGATACTTGTCCCCCTGTCAAGTTAAATAATTGCATATTACCACAAGCGACGGATGCTAAGTACCTCGGCATCCACCTTGACAGAAGACTTACTTGGCGGAAACATATATTTAGCAAACGCAAACAGCTTGGAATCAAATTTAACCAAATGTATTGGATTATTGGCCGAAAGTCACAGCTTTCCCTTGAAAATAAACTACTACTTTACAAGGCAATAATCAAGCCAATCTGGACCTACGGCATCCAACTCTGGGGCTCGGCAGCTGAATCCAATCTAGAAATCCTCCAACGATTTCAAAACAAGGTGTTACGGACGATCGTTGATGCACCTCGGTACATACCGAACAATATCATACAAAACGATATTTCTATTCCTTCGGTCAGGGAAGAAGTCAAGAGGTTTGCTGTAAATTACCGTGAGAGACTTACAGTACATCCAAACATTCTCGCTAACAAACTAATAGTGTCTAGTGATGAAGTGCGCAGACTAAAAAGGTTTAGACCCACTGACCTCATGAAGAGATTTTGATAAAAAATTTAAGTCTTTGTGATTTATTGTAACTCGGTGCCTATTCACATTATATACTTATAAGTACATGCATAACTGTAATGAGTTAACTTAGAATATGCAGTGTTCACTGGAACACTTCTAACATGTCTTTCTTCTCTTTCATTAGAATAAGCTTGTTATCATATGATAGATTGCTGTATCAAGAAGTTAAATAAAAAAAAAAAAAATTATTATACCGCTTATTCACAATATTTCCTTACGAGTTCGTTTGCGTGTTCATCTTCGAGCCGTGTCGTATGCTAAATCGTATAACGTGAACTACGAAATATTTGCTTACAACTTGGAAGCAAATACGCAAGCAAAATCGCATAACGTGAACGCACTTTAAGTAAGTTTAACTTAAAATATTTTTTAAATTAAATTGTTACGTTACCAAAAATAAAAAATAATTTAAAAGAAACGTAAGGTGAGGGGAAGGGTATTGCCACAATCTTACGTACCCTTACGTGGGGGAGGGTGAATAATGAACGCTTTCTTAGTAGAATCGGTAAAAATTATAAATAATTTCAGAAAGAAAGCTTTAGAGGTACACTACGCGCATTTAAAACCCTCGCACTTGAACTTTTACCTGCTACCGGAAATCTTTAATCGTTTTCACCTAAGGAACATTGTTTATGGCCCTTTTGGTACTAGCTTATGTTTTTAAGAGCAATTTTAGTTTGTATTTTAGTTTTGTAACAGTGTGAATGCAGTTCGTTTTACAAAATGCCACAATACAAACAACTTTCTATTGTAAAAAAATCTAAAATTATTGCTTGGCATGAAGCTGAATTTTCAAATCGCGAAATAAGTCGACGAATAGGGTGTAGTGAGTGGACTGTAAGGTCATTTTTAAAAAAATATAAAGATACAGGCTCTTTGGAGCGAAAAAAAGGAACCGGGAGAAAACGAGTATCGACTGCAAGACAGGATAGTCATTTGAAGAGGTTGTGTTTGCAGAATCGTTTTCATACAGCTTCCCAACTTTGCTCTGAATGGTTAAAAGCAGAGAGCATAACTTGTTCTGTTAGAACAGTACAAAAACGGCTGAATGAGTTAGGTTTAAAATCAAGAACCCCTGCACGGAAACCGTTTTTGACGAAGAAAATGAAGGCAAATCGCTTAAATTGGTGCAAAATTCATCGAAATTGGACAGTTGAAGATTGGAGAAAAGTTATATTTTCTGATGAATCTAAATTCAACCTCATAGGTCCTGACAGAACTCTCAGAGTAAGGCGACGAAAAAACAAACGATTTAGCGACGAATGTCTTCTACCTACGGTTAAACATTCCCCTTATGTTATGGTGTGGGGAGCCATTACAAGCATAGGGGTTGGTAATATTCAGTTTGTCGATGGTAGCGTAAATGCTGAAAAATATATAGAAATTTTAAATAATGGACTTCTCCCTACTTGGAATCGTGTAAGCGCTGAGTTTGAAAACCCCATTTTTCAAGATGATTCTGCGCCATGTCATCGAGCTCGTTCTGTAAGTAATCATCTAATAATTTAAGATTTTTTTAGAGTTTTCTAATTAAAGTGTTTATTTTTTTCAAAAAGGTGTCGGTTCATAAAGAGCAACTCGGCATTACAACTCTTTCTTGGCCCGGAAACAGTCCCGATCTCAATATAATAGAACATGTGTGGGCAATTATGGGGAAAAAAATCGTTGCCAAAAAGCCAACAACTGTTGAAAAATTAAAAAATATGATTTTGGATGTTTGGAATAACGAAATTGATCAAAATGTCTTAGAAAATTTGTACCAATCAATGCCCAATAGGATTGCTGCAATAATACGCTCCAAAGGGGGTGCTACAAGATATTGAACTAGTGTTTGTAACAAAAAAATTTTTTTTTAAATAAAATTCAGTTCATTTATGCATTTTTACAATATTTTTAACTGTTTCCTTTGGTTTTCATTAATAAAAATATTTTGTAAAGGCTTTATTACTTAAGTTTATTACCTGTAGTAAAACCCAAATACAGGTAATTTTTAGATAATTAAGGGTGTACTTTAAAATTATTACAATGAAGGGGTTAACTGTATTATGTACAGTCAGTCTGATGACTGGCTTTAAATTAGAAAACGTAAGTATGGCTATTTTATTCTATTTTAATAGTTTAAAATACCTTAAACCGAAAAAAACACAGGTGCGAGGGTTTTTACTGCGCGTAGTGTACAAGGGAGTAGGTATGGGAATAGTTGTAATAATAAATTAAAGGACATCTTGAACAAAAATCAAAGATTTCATACACTCGATAAATTTTCTGAGGTACTACTAGATACAAGAAGTTTGCTGCAAATTTTCTACCATTACTTCGGTAAATGTTGAGCAAAGTTTTTTGATTTATAAGCAAGTGTTAAACGACAGACGACAATCTTTCATAATGGAAAATTTGGAAAAATATAGAATTAATTTTTTTATAATGATAAAACGAATGTCTAATTAATAATTAATAAAAATTACAATTTGATGTTTGATTTTTAGTATTTTTTTTCAATTTTATAGGACTTTGTTTTCTGTGTTTTGGAACTTTTTAGAGCGCTTATTTTGAAATTATAAGTGCTTATAAATCCGGGCTTTAGTTATAATATATAGGAGGCATATAGAATAGCATTTAAATTCAAATTTACTTCTGATAATTCTAGTTTTTAAAGCTTAATTTTCGAATTTTCGAATAATTGTCGAATTAAGCCTTACACCACATTGCTGGTCTATTCTAAAGTCCATTCAAAAGGTCAAGTGCCATACAATGCGCGAAGCAGGCAAAATACAAAATATAGATGTTAAATAAAAACATCAGCTTGGCGCAAAAATTCAAAAAATTTGTCTTGAACATTTTTTTCATTATAATTATTAAATTAAATTGTTGTTGGTATTAACCTCAGTATAAGATTGTTAAATAATTTGTTAAATTATTTGTCCCATTATTTGTCCATTATTTGTCAAATAATGGTAATATCATTTAATAATCAAAAGCACGAAAATAGCGAATCTGTCAAACCAAAATGTCAACATCCGACTAATTGTTTTCAGAACGGAATTTATTTTTGACGTGATAACGTCTTATAAATCCATATACCGACTGCACGCACGAAAAAACATGACTCAATGTCACGTTTCGCCTGAGCCATGCGTGCAAGCGAGAGCGCGAAACAAGCGATAGAGAAGCACGATCGGCTTACCTCACACATGTCATAAGAATAGGTATGTTCGTGCTAGTTACACTTTTTACACTTTCGCGTAAAATTTACACTTTTCTGTTCGTGCTAGAAAGTGTAACTATACTTTTATAAAGTTTTCTACACTTTTTACACGTGCTCTGGAGCAAGTATAAAATGTTTAAACCATTTACTTTTAATTTTGATTAGCTGTTAGATTTTCAAAATTTAATACAAACCTAAAAATGAAAAAATTGTTAGGTACCAAGTCTTAAATTTTTTATTTACGTGTGGAAGCTTGACGATATAGGTACTATTCTTACTTTAATTATTTATTATTTAATTACTTAAATTTAAAAATTATTAATTTAATAAAATAATATTAATATTTAATTAATAATATATTGTCGTGATTTTTTTTTCACTTCAACCAGATAAATTCCCTGGTGGTACTTGGAGTTTTGGTCTCCAATCTAAACGTTTTTAATTTTGAAAATAAAACTGAATGGTTAATCACCGTACCTTTATTTTCTATAAACATAAAACATGAACATAAACAGAAACAGAAACTTAAACTAATAAAATTAAACTTGAAATATACCGTTAACGGAATACCTTTTTTTTTTGTCGCACTATTTTCTTTCCTTTCTCTTTTATTGCCGTCGCCTTTTTGCTCCGCCACAGTTATTTCTTCTTCTCTAATCTTTCCAAACTTTACCTCTCCAACAATTTTATTTTTCACAATTTTATAGCTTCGAGAGCCCAATCCTTCTCGAAATTAATCGTCATTTTCTTTCTCTTTGTTTTTTATTTAATTAAATTTCGAGAGATCAATTTCTCTTCAAAATCCAGCTGGAACCTGGTTTATTATTATACCCTCACTACTCTCTTTTTTTCACCTCCCTCTTGATTATTATTTTCCTTTTTTTTTTTTTTTATTAACCTCGCGCACTCTTTAAACGTTTTAAAAGTAATAAAGTACAATAAACTAAAATAAAACTATAAACTACAAATTACAAAATTAACAAATGGAACCTTCTTGAGTGTACAAACTTGTACGGTTCAAAGCTACGGTGGTTAATACACTCATCCAGTTTATTTAAATCGAAATATTTTTAATTTTTGAGGTAAAATGTGTAAAAGGAAATTTTGTTTTGTAATTCGAAATAAATTTGTAACTTATAATTTGGATTCAGGAATTTATCTGGTTTGATTTTAAATTCATCTCAATATTAATATTTTAATTTTAATATAATAATTAAATAATTATTTTAAAAATTTAAAAATGATTAAAACCGCGTGGATGATTCGGAATGCGGAAGAAGAAATTTTAAACACAGACGGCAATGTGACTTGCATATGTGATGGTAAGTAAATTTTTGTGATGTTTTATTATTTTACTATTTTATCATGGTTGATGGATTAGATAAATCGCTATTTCGACTCTGTATCTCAACGAGGTGGAGTTACATTGCGGAATGATAGTAGTCTGGAGACTACTATAATTGAGGCCGTGAGAGCAAAAGTGGTGTAACCCCAAATATAACCATTTGAGATATTCAAACTTTTAATTTATCCACTTTATCAAATATTTCTTGTAAGCTTATTATTTTGCTTTATATGCACCAACGTCGACTTCAATTGTTATAATAATAACATTT
This sequence comes from Cantharis rustica, assembly GCA_911387805.1. Lineage (NCBI taxonomy): Eukaryota > Metazoa > Arthropoda > Insecta > Coleoptera > Cantharidae > Cantharis > Cantharis rustica. The sequence goes on from OU426877.1 coordinate 74,916,087, forward strand.
TACATTTAAATGCTGTATATTTTGTTAAAAATAGATAAATAAAGATCGACTATCTCCAATAGTTTTATTTGGGGTTACACCACTTTTGCTCTCACGGCCTCAATTAATTTGGCGTCTACATGAGCAGTGGCGGCTCGTGAAAAATATTCTTGGGTGTTCTGCATTATAAAAATGGCAAGATATCAGAAAATGGCAATCTCAAAAAATAAACTTACTTATTGCACATTTTTAAATATTAAACGTACAACACTTATCTAGAATATAGTACTTTATATGATTTTACATTTTTACAATAAATTGCAATCCTAACTAATTTTAGAAAAAATTTTATTAAGTACGGCTTATGAGAGGAGTTGTGTTAAAAATATTAGTAATATTTCATTTTATTTTTTCTTCATTTAATATTCATAAGCATTTATTTTATGTACTAGTAGGTATAAGATACTATCTTCGATATTCATAATTTCAATTAAAGTTCATAACGCAAGATGTGTTTAAAATAAAATCGTATATGTTTGTAAAACCAGAGCTGAAATATGAGCAGAACGGTTGTACGTTGTACCATGGTGGGTTGTTCCTATATCTTGTAATCTGCGAGTTTAATAATAAACATTATTATTGTAGACAAAAACCTACATAATTTTAATTTTACTGATATTAATAATTAAACGTAATTTAATTTCGAGTTTCTAATATAGGATCTGCCAAAAAATAATTTTACTTCTATTTTGATAATAATATTTATAAGAAACTTGGTAAAATTAAAATTTGTACTAAATTTTCAAATTACACTATATTACGAGTATTAAACTATTGCATTTTATTGTTTAACAATGTTGTTGAACAATCAATGAACAAAAATTAACTTACTAGTTGTTTTCATAAGTCAAATTTTAAATCATATGACAAAAATACGGCATGTAATTCTGACATTCTGACGCAACTGACTTAAAAAGCAAATTATTCGTCCCTAAAGATTGAAAGTGATAATTTAATTAAAGTGCATTTGGCAGAATGGAATTGTGAACGCCATATCGACTTTTTAATTAGTAAATTAATTCTAATGATGATTAGACGATCACTAAAATTTGAATCAGAGCAAACGAGATTTTTCCGAAAAGAATCCAGAAACAAAAAAGCTCGAAAATTGTAATTATTATTAATAATCTTTGTTGTTATATTTTTAAATAAATTCTATAATAGTTTACGATAATTTAGCATAGTTTATTATTATGGTTACTGTCAGAATTTCCTCATCACGAATTTCAAAATTTCAACTGCACTATAGGAAAGAGCACAATTTTCTGTGTATAATGCAACAAAAATTTTTTTGGATTATTCATTAGTTTTCGAGAAAACGGCACTTTAAAGTTATTAAAAGTAGGTAGTTGTAACCCGATACACCCCGTTGCAACGTGTCGAGCCACGATCAACTCGCACGTTCCGTTCCTATTCTTCATTTTGTTGACGGTACGAGTGCTTTAATATACTCTTACTGTTGTTGTCAGTTGCAGTCGACACCCGGACAAGTTCTATGGCTTCGAGTTCCACCCTTGGCGAGTTTTGTCATTTTTCAGGAATATTTTTGCCTTACACAAATATGTCTAATCATGCAGCCGTGTTAAAAGGTGTACACGCTTAAAATATATTATTTGCTGCAAATATACATGTAAATTTAAAAAAATATATTAGATCCAAACAAACATTATTTGATGTAAGAATATATTATTTCATTGAAATAAAAGGGTAAACTTAAGATGAATTAATAATTTATTTGAAATTTAAATTAAATCCAAAAAGAAAATATACTAAACTTAAACAAATATTGAATATATGGTTTTCACTTCATTTCTAAGTGCAATCGTAATAAGAGCAGTGGCTGTATACATTGTTTTGTATACGTAGTACATGTGATTGACATAGCGCGTCTGTGCCTAAAGGGTAGGTAATTTTTACATTATTATTGTGCATAAAATTATAGTACTTATAATTTTATGTGTTAAATCATAAATGTTGTAAGATAAAGTTTTAGATATACAGTTTTGAAAACTCTTTTTGGCATATAAACATCACTTTTACAAAAATACTTTTCAGACATTTTTTGTAGATAATTTCCTTGTCTTCATTTTTGTTTATATATATTTTTTTATTCGCCGCTTCGTTTTCGACCGAGAGTGACTTAAAGCAGTCTCGGTAAAAATCGCATAGAAATCTCCTGAGAAAACCATAAGAATTCCATTGTGCATTTTTAATTTTATGAAAAAGTTTTACCGAGTCTGCTTTAAGTCACTCTCAGTCGAAAACGAGGCGACAAACTAAAAAATTTATATAAACAAAAATAAAGACTATGAAATCTGCGACAAAAAAATTAACGCCCAACTACTTTTGTGAGTAACTGTCATTATCATTACACATCATTATCATAATCATTTATGTTTTATGTTTCAACCTGAGCGGTTTCAATAAAAAACATTCGGAAGCTCTAAAAACCTCTTTGGTTTGCACACTTAAATACGTATAGAAATAACTATTTTGTTGCAGTCGACTGAAAGAAAATGATTATTTAGTGCTAGCAGCTAAAATCATTGCCTTATTTCCGAAGGAAGTTGTAGGGACATATGTTGTCCCGGCAATAAGAAAGAAAGACTCCACAACCGGAAAATCTATTTTACCAAAGGGACAATTGGTATCAAAAGTTAACAATTTGGTTAATGTAAGTGGTGAAGATATACCCATTAGAAAGAAGAAGAGTGATTCAGCTAAAAGTAATGAAGACAACGCTGTGTTAAAAAAGACTCTAAAAGAACCAAACTTTGGTAGGTATTTATGTTATCTGTATTGTATATTTCATTTTCTACACTTGCCAAAAAATTAAAAATAAATGAAACTCTGAAACAATTTATTCTAATATTTTGTGAACAAGAAAGTGTAAATGCTCTTGAATGATGTTTTGAGTCTCGACCTGAACGGTTTCGACAACATACATCATTCAAGTACTAAAAATTTGTATTTAACGCACTTAATATAAAATAAAGTATAAAAATCTATCTATAATAAATGGAATAAATCTATCTATAATAAATTCTCGGTTTCAGATGCCTATGATAAGAGCGAAGATGTGGTTTGGTAACAACAGTAAACCATGGGCAACAGTTTTGGAGAAATGGAATATCACATACGAAATTAGAAAAATACAAGGGTTATCACTATAAGTTCTAAATAATTTAATGAAATAATTTTTTAATCTTAATTTAAATAAAATGCAGGTTTGTTTCAATACCATTATGCGTTTATTTTGTACTAAACATACGTTTGCAACAAATAAAAACTATTTTAAACTAATAAACGATACAATCCATTTAAATGTATATTATCTTAAAACAAAAATATTATATTATCCAATTTAACAACACATACACTTGAAACCACAGTACTGTGGTTTTAAGTTGAGAAACTGTTATGTTTCATTTAAAATACGATGTGTTACAGTCGAAATATGCTTTTTAATTAAAAATACGATGCACTACACCCAAGTATACCGTATTTTCATTCTCAATAAAGTAGTTTTTCAACTGCAACTTCCATACACTGCAGTCAAATATAAGAAGTTATTATTTTAACTAAAGTACCTTTTCTTAAAATAATTTTACGGTTTATTTGCTGATATACAAACGTATCTTGTATTTGAATCCAATAATATTTACTTAATGGAAGTAAATAATTTTCTGTGTGTATCTAAAATACATTTAAATTTTTCAAATTCGATTTTTTCGAGAACTAATTTATAATTCAACAAAATTTTTGTTCTAGTATGCTCAGAAAAGTGTCCTCTTTCCTATAGTGTAGTTGAAATTTTGAAATTCGTGATGAGGTTTTTCTGACAGTTCCCATTATTATTATTCTTTATTTTCTCAGACGGCATGACTTATCAGTAGGTATCAGTTTCATAATGCGCACCGCCACTTTTGCTTTCTTGACCAATTTTATAATATGATGTGACTACTTCAGAAGAAATATTTTAACTAATTAATTCATGAATTACACGCGTCTCGACAGCGGCGCTACTATGCAGTTTCGAATATTTAGATGAATTCGGTATGTGCAAGAAGTGCAAGGAGCCAGTAGAAAGAGAGGGTGCGATGGTCACAATATTTAACATTGCGTGGCGTCTCTTATCAATATTCTTCACTCAACGTCTGTAGTCAAACGATTAATATGCTGTTTTGTTTTGGTGAGTGTAACCTAACCCGTTTTATTTTTTGACGGACCTTGCTAGTATATTTTCATTATGTACCATTTTCTTTTAGCCCTGAAATCGAAACGTTGGCAAGACAGACATTTGTTTGATTTATATTGTCCTCTCTACCCAAAAACTCTTAATACTTATTATTATTCAAAAACGTTCTATAGCGCTAAAACACTGTTATAAGACATATAAGCGGTCCGTAATCAAAAACAACCTATCATATATAACCTATAACAGTGTTATAACTAAAACATTCCTGAGAGACACTTTAAGAAATTTTTATGAATACGGGTGTATTTATTTATTTGCCAATTTCTCTTTTTGAAAGTTCATACTACTTACTTGTTGTACCTGTACAGATTGTAAAGTTATCTAGGAAGTTAAATAGAAAAAAAAAGAATTATATACTACATTATTTGTTAAAATATTTAATTAAATGATGTATCAATCTTCATAAATTAAACTACATTTAGAATTAACTGCAATCGTATACAAAATCTTCCCAAAAATTTATTTTTGCAACAAAAAGACTTGCACCAAATTGACTTCGAACCGAATGAGCTTTGCGGTGAAAAGTATACGTCTAATTTGTTCCGCATCAAATTGCTCACGCCAGAAAGTATCTAACGCGAATGTAAAAAACTTAATAATTATTATTATTAATAAGTATCTAATAAATAAATATTATCTTGCTACAGAATCAAGAGACGTCGTGTTACAGAAAACATTGCCAAAACGTCATTTAGTTGTCTATCAAAATTTTTTCAACATGGAAGAAGAAGATAATCAATTTGTAGTTGACGATGTCAGCAAAATCATAAAAGATACCATTGAAAACACAATTAGTGGTAATATTTATCAGCAAGATAAAGTGAATCAGTGGAGTGCAGCTGTTTCGGAACAGTGCCTTAGCGCTTTGAGCAAATTGAAAAAGTCTTTTAAATATGTTGTTACCTGTTCTATTATGCAGAAAACTGGTGCTGGACTTCACACTGCAAGTTCGTGCTTTTGGGATAGTTCTACAGATGGTACTTGCACTGTAAGGTGGGAGAACAAAAGCATGTATTGCATAGTTTCTGTTTTCGGACTTGCTATTTAATTTCTGCTTTATTTTTATTTACATATTATGGCAATCTTAATAGTATATTGATCATGTACAAATTTATATATTTATTTGGTATGTATGCTTTTATTTAATAATAAAATTTTTAGTATTTGTATGCAGTAACAAAATAATGTAAAACAAGATAAGGTATCTATCGGCCCTTATTTATACATTATTTCATATTATATACTATCCAGACTATGAATAGATTTAAAATATTTAAAAGTGTAAATATAGACTACCAGAGGCCCTCGCAGAAGATAACTCCGCAATAACGCATGTGATACGCATAGTAAAGCTCGCCTCACACCAGTGCTTACACGATGCTTGTATCCTTGCTTGAAGCCGTGATGGCTGCGCTGATGGGTGCGCAGTTGTCGTGCATGCTTGCTTCCTTGGTTTCGTGCACGATTTCTGTGATAAAATCAGTGCTATTTTGGGTGATGGTTTACGTGCCAGAACTAGTATATTTAGAGAGTAGCGCATTCAAAATTTTTGCCGCCATGTTTAGTCCAGTGAAGTATACGCTCCATAAGAAACAATAGTAATTTTTAAACTTTTTCTTATTAATTACACTTTTAATACACATTTTAGGAAAAAAATAAAGAATTATTATATTTGTATTACAAGTTTATTTAACGTTTTTCAAAAATAAATGAAAAAAGGCATTGGAAACCTTTTCAAACAGAGATAAGAAAGTGCACTGCAGTTTATGTTTTTAACTTCTTGAACGCATTTCTCATTCCAATACTCCGGCTTCCACATTTAACCGATTCTTCCGAGTTAGTATTGAAGGAACACTTTCTTAGCAAAAAGTATAATCTAGTTCTGAAGAATATTGTTAAAATTTTTTCATACACATTATGACACTTGGGAAGTTCGTTAATCGAAATATGAAGATTAAAAAATGTATTTATTACGCCTTCACCTTTTACAACCTTTGCACTGTGATTTCGAAAAAATACTTCTGCCTGTAAAAAGTAGTCATAACCAGTCGTACCACATGATAAATACAATTTAAGAGACTTCTTTATTGTATCACTTTCCCATGTAAAAATTCTTTCCTTTTTGTAAAAATCTAATTTGATCTTTAGTAAAAATGGTATTCACTTGTTTTGTAAATGTTTCATTTTCTTCCTTCAAATTTCTGATGGTATTGTACGCTAGTTGTAATTTTCGCTGTAATTCCAGTACCCGTGGATGTATTTCTTCTTGTACAGAACTATTACGTTGTATATCTGGATGTAATAAATGTAATTCTATAGGATCTTCAATCATCTGGTCACAGTCAGGGACATCTATAGTCTAAGATCCGAACTAGAAAAGTTACTCGCCGATCTGCCGATGGAATGAAAAGTATTATATATCAAATTTAATATGATATAAAATATATCGCGAATGGGTTGGCTAAAAAATTCCTGGCCAAACTATTATTAATTAAAAATTGAAAATTGACTTTTTATTAAACAGTGCGCCCATGAGTCGCACGAATAAATTTAATAGGAACCACGGAGTAATATACTGATATGTAATTCTCCCTTGAGAGTACAAAATTTAATTATTTAATTGAATCAATTTTCAAAAATCTTTATAATTAAAAATATCTGTAAATTTTAATTTCGATTTCAATATAAGTAATAAAAATGGCAACGTTAAATTTTATACGATACCCATATCGCGGTCCGGCTTATCAACCAAATTTTGTAGTTCCTTGAATAAATTTTTAATATTAAATATAAAACTTTCTTAATTATTTCAATTGTAATTGTTGATCCAATCCATCCAATTCCACTTTTTATCTTTAATTTCTTCTGTTTAAATTTTATTTTCAAAACTACTTAAAAATCTTCCAAAATCGATACATCCAATTATAGATATCAAATAAAACACTTTCCTCGAAAAACTTCTTATATTTTCATAATAATACTACACTTATTTAATTAAATTTTCGGACTAATAAACCACACGTCCATCATGTCAACCATTTTTGGCAAAAGGCCTCGTATCAAAGTGATCGGTCCCCACCCAGCAAATTCCACAATGCTGCAACCCAACAATCAATACAACAATTTTACAAAAATTCATAGGGCGGGTCCGAATTATTTTGGAACACGACAATACATAAGTTAGGAGAGGTTGCTTGGTATCTCGCGACCGGCTAACGCTTGGCCACATAACGCACGAGACAGAGAACTCGACGTTAGGCTGTTCATTTCAGGCTGTTAGGCTGTGGTGTGAGACACTTCCAAGTCCTGAGTATTTACCAAATTTAAAATTGCAAATTAAAGCAAATTGTTGAGTAATCTAATATTAGCATTGCTATATACCGATTAATAATCGTTTTGCTGGTTGGGATATAGTCGTCAGTTACAATGTTGATGTGCGGAGTATGCAGAAGGACGACAACAAGATACGAGGACTGCATTCAGTGTAAGATGAAAGAATGTAAAGCGATTTACCACATAGAGTGCATAGGGATGCCCATAGATCACTTAAATGTCTTAAACAAAAGTGGAAAAATGGACAAATGGATTTGTCTTAAATGTGAGGGCACCGACATAACCTCAAACAGAATCACCTCACCGGTTACTACTACTATCGATCAGCGGAAGGAAATGCCACAATTCCTAACACAACCATCAACGATCTCTGAGATAGGACAACAAACATCTGAACAAAACTACATTGCTCCTACCATGTTTACAGAGGAAAATGTTGAAATGCAAAAAGAAATCAAAGTAAGCATACAAAAACTGGCTGAAGAACTTGCTCAAGAAATTATTAATAAATACAAAGAAGAAAACGAATGGAAAACAGTTACCAATTCGCGCAAAAGTAAACGTAACTCCCCAGATCCACCCAGAAATGTTAGGCAAAGGACAATGAAGGAGTACGCAAAGGCAGTCAATCCAATAAACAAATTCCAAATACTAGAAACCCTAGACGAACCCGAGGATAAACTACAAGTGAATAAGATAAATATAAATACAAACACAAATGAACCTAAAACAATAAAACCACCCCCTATTTTTTTAGCAGAAATTAAAGATATAGAAGGACTGATCGAATTACTGCAATCAAAAGACGAAATTAAAGATAAATACAAGTTTAAAATGCTGCCACAAGGTGAAATCAAGGTGATGACCGACGATGAAGCCTCCTATAAGGCAACATTAGCAGCCCTAGTAGAAAAAGATGTTAAATACCACTCATACCTAATCAAAAATAAAAGAAATTTTAGAGTTGTCATTAAAGGACTCCACTACTCTACAAATGTTGTAAAACTAAGTAATGAAATAACTACTATTGGACATGAAGTCAAAAATATCTATAATATTAAAAGCAGAAAAGATCAGCAACCGTTACCCATTTTCTTTGTCGACTTGGAACCTAAAGCAAACAATCAAGATATATACAAAATACGAAATCTACAGCGTAGTAATGTAACTGTTGAACCTGTACGTCAAACTAGACAAATTCCTCAATGTGCCAAATGCCAGAGGCTGGGGCACACTAAAAACTACTGCGCGCGCCAACCAAGATGCGTAAAATGCAGTGGATTGCATGATACTAAAATATGCAGAGTGTCAGAACGTAAAGATCTGAAATGTGCACTATGTAGCGAAAACCATCCTGCTAACTACAAGGGTTGCAAAGTTTATAAAGAACTCCAACAAAAACAGTATCCAAAATTACGAACAAATATCTACCAACAACGAGACTTAAAATATTTAACTTCTACGAGGAGTGCCACTGAAAATGTGTCATATGCCACAGTAACCCAAGGGAGGGAAGCCAATGAAAATAATCCTAAAACCAACACCTCAAATTTACCAACCACTGTACCAGAAGATAGAATCTCTCGATTAGAAAAGTTAGTAGAAGATTTGGCTAAACGAATGGATACGATGATGAATATCGTATCAAAACTACTTGATAAACTAAATTAATGAATCCACAACTAAAAATAGCTGTGTGGAACGCAAATGGTCTAGTTAATCATGGACCAGAACTAAAATCTTTTTTGGGAGAACATGATATTGACATCATGCTAATCTCGGAATCACATTTTACAAACCGCAGCTATCTGAGGATTCATAACTACACCATTTATAATACAAAACACCCAAATAACGCCGGCTGGGGTGGAAGCGCCCTCATAATTAAAAACAAATTAAAACACCACGAAATGCCCGAATATCATACAGAACACATACAGGCAACAACCATATTAGTCGAAGACATGAGAGGACCATTAGCCATCTCAGCAATATACAGTCCCCCAAAACATGCTATCAAAGAGGAACAATATAAAGAATACTTTGCTACACTGGGTAATAGATTTCTAGCTGGTGGAGACTACAATGCTAAGCACTCAAGATGGGGTTCTCGTCTCACAACAACTAAGGGGCGAGAACTGGTAAAAGTGATGGATAAACAAAACCTAGGAGTTCTATCCACTGGAAAACCTACCTACTGGCCTAGCGATACAGAGAAAATTCCCGATGTTATAGACTTTTGCGTGACAAAAGGAATTCCATCAGATCACCTCCAGGCAGAACAAAGTTTCGACCTATCTTCGGATCACTCACCGATTCTGATATTACTGAGCTCTACGGTAATAAATAAACAAAAACCAGCGTCCCTCACTAACAAGTGGACAGACTGGGAGCTCTTTAAGTCAACGCTTCAAGAAAAGATTGACATAAACGTCAAGCTCAAAACCCCACAGGAAATTGATACTGCAGTGGAAGAATTAATAAAAACAATTCAACAAGCATCCTGGGTCGCCACTCCTGAAGTAAGCGCTAATGTAAAAATTCAGAACCAGTCAAATCTAGTCAAAGAAGCTATCCAAAACAAGAGAAGATTAAGAAGAATATGGATGACGACAAGAGCCCCCCAACATAAAGAGAAACTGAACAGGGCAGAGAAAAATCTTAAAAAACTCTTAAAAGACGAACAAAACAGGGTTTTCCAAGAATATCTCGAAGGTTTAACTCCAACCGAAGCAACGGAATATTCACTGTGGAAGGCAACGGCAAAATTAAATAAAGCCAAAACTAATATTCCACCAATTAAAAATTCTGATAGTTCATGGGCAAGAACAGATAAAGAAAAGGCTGCGGCGTTTGCCAAACATCTGGAAAATGTCTTTAGACCCTTCCCAGCTATGATTTCCCAAGAAGAAGACAACAAAATAATCGAGTTTTTGCAAGCACCTTACCAAATGGCACCCCCCATCCAAGCCATAAAACTCCAAGAAATCAAAACCTTAATTAAAAACATAAATTCAAAAAAGGCCCCAGGATATGACCTTATAACCGGCTCAGTCATCAAACAGTTACCGGACAAAGCATTAACTGCATTAAACCAAATCTATAACTCGATACTAAGAACCGGCCACTATCCATCTCAGTGGAAGGTGGGACAAATAATATTAATCCCAAAGGCAGGAAAACCCCCAGAGGAAGTGACATCATACAGGCCAATAAGCCTCCTGCCAATACTATCAAAACTATTTGAAAAACTGTTCTTGAAGAGATTAAAACCAGAGGTCGACAAACTCAAGATCATTCCAGAACACCAGTTTGGATTTCGTGAACAGCACGCAACAATCGAACAAGTGCATAGAGTGGTAGAAGTTATAAACAATGCTTTTGAGCGCAAGAAGTATTGCTCGGCTGCATTTTTAGACGTTACCCAGGCATTCGATAAAGTATGGCACCAGGGGTTGCTGTATAAAATAAAAACAAAATTGCCTACACCCTATTATCAAGTACTGAAGTCGTACCTAACAGATAGATACTTCATGATAAAACACCAGGAAGAAACAACTGAACTTCATAAAATACAAGCAGGTGTACCTCAGGGGAGTGTCCTGGGGCCATTTCTTTATCTAATCTATACTGCAGATATACCTACTACTCCTAATACAATAACAGCCACGTTCGCGGATGACACTGCTATTCTTGCTACTAGTGAGATACCGGCCTACGCCTCAGAAAAACTTCAAGAGACACTCGACCAAATCCAGGAATGGTTCAAGAAATGGCGCATTAAAGCGAATGAAGCTAAATCCCAACACATCACTTTTTCACTTCGCAAAGAGACATGTCCTAGTGTCACTCTAAATGGAGAACAACTTCCACACGCGGACAATGCTAAATATCTTGGTATGCACCTGGACCGCAGACTCAACTGGAAAAAACACATTTTTACAAAGCGCAAACAACTTGGGTTGAAATTATCAAAACTCTATTGGTTGATTGGCAGAAAATCAAAACTTTCACTGGAAAGCAAGCTGACAGTGTACAAGGTTATTATTAAACCAGTATGGACATACGGAATACAACTGTGGGGCACCGCCAGTGCTTCTAATATGGAAATTCTTCAACGATTCCAATCCAAAACTCTACGCACAATTACAAACGCCCCATGGTTTGTAACCAATAAATCCCTACATCACGACCTAAATATTCCTTTAGTGCGCCAAGAAGCTAAGTGCGCGAGTGAGAGGTACCTATCTCGGCTTGTGCTACATCCCAACTCACTGGCAGGGGACCTACTAACTAATAAAGATAATGTGAAACGCCTGAAAAGACTAAATCCACTTAACATAAGTCACAGCATATGTTAAGCAACACAACATATGTTGGTTGCATTCATGATTGGCAACGAGATATATTAGATCTTTAATGTAAGATACTAATCACTGATGATATCTGTTAATGTAGTAACTTAAATGTATAAACCAACCGATTATTGCTCACGAGCAGATTTCGGGATAATGTATGAATTAAATAAAAAAATTTCCCCGAGTATAGCCTGCAAATCATGTAGTTTAAAGCATTTTCCACAATTAAACTAGGCACCTTCAACGTATCATTCTATTTATTATTTTTTATTGATATTATTCATAAACTATAAAGTATTACTTACTACAAAAAACTAAAAATATTAATATTTAATTGCATAAGAAGTAGAAATAACATCAATTTGAATATCAATCGCTAAAATAATTCCAATAAAACCAATAATAAAAACTACTTCTGTGTATATTTTGTATAGATGTTCTGTGGTGATGTACCTATAATTAATTGGTTTTGAGATTATTTTTATTATTTTAAGTCGTAAAATGTCGAGAAATTTATTAGAGACGAACAATAATTAATAATTTTAATACTTTCGCATCCGTGTCCCACCAACGACGAACTTTTTTAGGCAATACCGGATTTCTTTTTTTTTATGTAAGAGGTACATTCAGTAAAATTAAACCTACAGCAACGTCACTAGATTCCACATCCATTTTAAATATAAACAACTCAACAAAAATAATCAAAATATATTGTTAGTTTTCGAAACAAAATTACAAAAACCTGAAAATATTTTTGGTTATTTTCATCCTCGAAGTCAGAGGCGGAGCTTAATGGCATGGCACAGCACAACCTATGTGAACACTTCTATGTTGGATCATGCTATGCTAACATTTTACATTGGCATAGCATAGCATAGCACAGGCTATGTGGCGAGGCCTTTAACCTCGAACCGACACCAGGGACCAACACATCACCCAAGCCCAAGGAGAGACGGCACCCCGGCCACCACTCGTACCCGGGCTTCGCTCCACCAATCCCAGACAGCCCATTGGCCTACGATACAAATCATGCACGCAGCCTCCGCCCATCAGTCAATAATCCAGTTCGCGAAGTGAGTGTGCGTCAAAAACAATCACCCAGTTCGCGAAGTGAGCGTCCGACAAACAATATCCAAAGTGCTACCCACCCCGCGAAAACAACTTCCGAAGTTTTCACCCGTCCCTCTCAAACACAAACACTACTAGTGCAAAATCACCTTACCCATACCAATAAAATACGTTCCAAAAGTGCGCCCGAAAATAAACGCTTCAAAGTGCCCGCGAGTTCTCCCCCCCCCCCCGCCAAACTCATCAGCCCCAGTGAAAAGACACTTAATAACGGCCGAGACGGCCCTCGCGCTTTCATAACCAAAAACAATAAACCACGACCGGCACGGTTAACCTTCGAACTGTGCACCAAAAACATTCACAACGGCAGACCGGCGGATCCTAGGATCCGCGACGTGTACCTAGTTTTTTCTAACTCAACGCCAAAGTTCCAATCACCAGACGAAGGACATTAAGACGCAATGCCAAATGCTCCGCATTTGCCATCATTGTCACGTCACGTCTCCTAACTTATGTATATTACTCCGTGATAGGAACCGAAAGTATGAAGCCTATAGAATATGAAAATGTTGGGTTGTCTATTTTTTTCTTGGCAGAACTAATGGGTTGGCAGGTTTAAAGAGGTAAGTCGATTCCAGTTACATGCCCCATTTCAAAAATAAATAAATTTTATATCAAAATAATCATTGCGAACACGATGACATAGGGTTGTCTGCAAAAAATCTGGCGTAAATAAGGGTTGTCGATTTTTAAAAAGTAAAATTTTGATGCGAATGAAAACTTGCGACAAAGATGTCCGAGCCAAGTATCCCGTGCGATTTAAGAGGACGCACAGCGTTGTAGCTGTATCGGTGAATTATTATCAGTGGCTGCTTAGTTCATAAAACATGTTATATTATATTTCAGTAAGGTAAAAGTCCCTATTATGAGACACTTTTAGAGTAGTTCAAACATTTCCACTTATATAAAATCTATTTGAGTAGGAAATACAATTTTACTTGTATTCTACAATTATTTAATTATTATAAGATCAAAATTTCTAGTTTGCAATCGTTTTTAAGTAAAAAATAAATTAAAATAAGCAATTTTGAAAGGTACTGCTGTGACCCTATTTATGAGACACTCTAAAGGTATGTGGCCCCAGTGTCTCATTATACATGTCCCTATTTATGAGACAGTCAAAAAATCAACAAGACTGATTTTATATTACGTTTTTATTAATTTTAGATAATTTTACTTATAAAATAGGTAATTAATTTAATAAATTAATTTTTTAATGAAATATAATTAAATAATCTTAGAATGAACAAGTTAATTAAACGATTTTTAATAATGTTTTTATTGTGATTGTTATTATTATTAATGTTTATAAGTTTATATGGAAACCGAATAATAACTTATTGTCATTTGAACAATCTATGATCTAAAATATGTGTTTGTGTGATAAGAAACAACAACCATCTATATCAGTTTTTCTGTTCATTGAATTCTTTTCTCTTTTGATGCTTATCATTTCATGAAAAATTCTTTCTTTATAATTAGTAACAGATTTAATAATTTTAGCATTTTAAAAGTCTATATGTTTTGTTTTGCAATGACAGTAGAGTCCGGTTTATTACAACGAACACTTGAGATTTGACTACTTATTCTTTTGTGCAGCCATTGGTTCGTTTGTCCAATATATACTAGGTTACAATTCTTACATTCAGCTTTATAGATTAGATCTGATTTTTTCTCTGTAGGAACCGCATCTTTTAATTTAGTATACAGCTGTTTTATGTTGTTGGTTGATTTAAATTTTATATTAATTTTGTGGTTTCTTAAAATTCTCTTCAGTTTTTCACTTAGTCCTTTGACATAAGGCATAACAGCAAAATTGGATGTTTCTTTATACTGTTACCATTATAAAGTTTGTTTACGGGATCTTTGATAATTTTCTTTACCAGGGGTCTTGGAAAACCATTTTTAAACAGAGTCTCTTTAGCTATTTTTAAAGTTTGCTTTCTGTAGTTTCCATGGGTTAGTTTTAAAGATCTGTCCACGAGATCTATCCACTAAAATTGAGATATCTTCCTGACCATGTCTGTTTTTGGGGTCCACTTGTATTTTAGGCAGTTATTTTCACGAATTAACTGTATATCCAGGAAAGTTATTTTATTTTGTTCTTCTTTTTCGATAGTAAACTGCAGTCGTAGATGAAATTTATTAAAATTCCTGATAATTAAATCTACGTTGCCTTCTTTAATTGCTGTTATAATATGATCTACATAACGTTTAAAGAATGTTAGTTGAAATGGAAGTGTTGATATACGGTCTTCTTTCAAGATTTCTATTACCAGATTAGAGATCGTAGCTGATATTGAACTTCCCATTGCTGTACCGAAATTTGGTGATAAAGTTTATCATTATATTGGAAGTATGTAGTTTCAAGGCATAGCTTAAGTGCATTTAAAAATTTTCCTATGGGGGATACTTGTGTAGTTCTTGATTTTGCCCCATTTTTCATCAACTGCGTTAATTGCCAAATCGGTAGGAATATTGGTAAAGAGAGATTTAACGTCAAGTGAAATCAGTATATATTTGTCAGGCACTTTTTTTTTATATCTTCAATAAACGTTTATGAGTCCTTGGTGTAGTATTTACTCCTACCCAAAATGTTTGAAATTATTTTTGATAGAAATTTTGACAATTTATATGTAGGTGACTAAAATTTGTCAAAATTTGTCATTTGTTATTAATGTATAGAAGAATTAGTAATTAAATCATTATCGTTGGACGAACAAGGTTGATTAGTATCTAAATTTATTTGTAAATCACGTTGAATTTGATGGTCATTATTACTTTTAATGTTCTTTATTACTGGCTTTTGTTAGTTAGTTAGTTAACAACTCTTTATTAAAATAGTAATAATTACAGTAAGTATTAATGAAATTTTATAGTCCGCGCCTATTGTTATTAAAACAATTTATCAGACTGTTGTGGTGTGATTAAAAGTGATGGATTTTTGTGATCATTGAAGTGAAGTTATCCGGGTAAAAATCGAGTACTAAAACCCAGCATCATGACGTAATTTGGATAATAAATAAGAACAAGAACAAAAAGAACAAGAACAAAAAACAAGAGAAAAACAAAATTATAGGAGAACGTTATGTATGAGTTTGTGTTTTATTCTAAAAGGCGTGTTGGATTTGCGTATGTTTGTAATATTTCTGGTGAGTGAATTTTACTGGCTTTTGTTTTAAAGTAAAACCTATTTATAAAAAATATGTAAAATTATAATATGTTAGGAAAAAGTATAATGAATTTAGGAAACATATTTAACTACCTCAAAAAAAATTAATTAATAGTGTAAATAATAATAAATCGATAGAAAAAAATATTTTTACTTTATTATAATTATCATCCTCTTCTTTGAATGATTAAACTGTTTTCGGTCCTGTTTTATTTTTAGTTTTCTGAGGATCAATATTTTTTTTCGACCTAGCGTGGCTACAGGTACACCATAAGCAGCTGCTGCTTTTCTTAAAGATAGTCCTGTGTCTTTTATCGCTTTTAAAGCTTTTTCTATAATTGACGGATCATAGTTAATCCTTTTAGATTTTTTTTTGTTGACTTATTCAAATTTGAGCACAACACATTTTTATTAGTTAATTTTAATTGATTTATTGCTGTCTTTGATTTTTGTTTGTCCCCATTAACGCAGTTTTTACTTAAATTTTTCTGCCAATATGACTGTCGTCATTTAATTTAAAACGTTTCACAATATTCAAATAAAAAAATTAAAAAATTAGCTTGCAAATTTTAAATGTTTAAAGTTGTGATTGTAGGTCTAGATTTATATAATGTTATTTAACTTAAAATACTTACTCATAGACAATAATTTGAAACTGTGCTGATATATAATGCTTCATATTATTAAATTTCAATAATTTTACAATAAATATTGTTTGTTGTCAATTGAAAAACTTATTTGTACACTGTCTCATCAAATCGGGACAAGTGAAACGGCTAATGTCCGTAATACATGATACGCTGAATAAACTGTCTCATACACCGGTACGTCCAAGCTTATAAGTGTAGGTATTATGAGACACTGGAATATAAAATACTTATGCCATAAAAAAAGCACAAATTTTCATAGAAATAAAATCTAATGCTGATTAGCTTTCAATTGACATATAATATATATACATAAATAGAAGAAACAATTCAATTAAACACATATGAAAAATTGAATGGTCGTTATCGTTAAACTCTCCTCAGTCGTTGTTTTAAGTGCAGATAACAAACCACGTACTTTTACGATTTTTTTTTTAACAATACAGATAGAATCATTAGCAAAACTATAGTAAATTGTTATCAAAATTGATGAAAATAATAATGTATTTATTATATTTTTTAAGAGTTTAATTCTGTATTCTTTTTATAAATTGGTATATTCACGTAATGTATCATAAATGGGGACCTCGTCTCATAATAGTGACTTTTACCTTAGGAATGTTTACGGTACCATTTACTAGTGTATCGCTATCCTTCGCTATTGAATGAACAAATAGCATGCACATTCTATTTCGTTCAAGGTGATCTGTGAAAATTTTACTTTTTAAAAATCGACAACCCTCATTCACGCCAGATTTTTTGCAGACAACCCTATGTAATCGTGTTCGCAATGAAACAGCGCTTATTTTGATATAAAATTTATTTATTTTTGAAATGGGGTATGTAACTGAAATCAACTTACCTCTTTAAACCTGCCAACCCGGTAGTTCTACCAAGAAAAAAATAGACAACCCAACGTTTGCATATTCTATAGGCTTCATACTTTCGGTTCCTATTAAATTTATTCGTGCGACTCATGGGCGCACTGTTTAATAAAAAGTCAATTTTCAATTAATAATAGTTTGGCCAGGATTTTTTTAGCCAACCCATTCGCGATATATTTTATATCGTATTAAATTTGATATATAATACTTTTCATTCCATCGGCAGATCGGCGAGTAACTTTTCTAGTTCGGATCTTAGACTACTAGAAATAAGTTTAATGATCATTATAGTTCTATAATTAACATGTAAGAGATAAAAAGCACATACTATCTATTTTAATTATTGTTTTATCGATTCTAACTTTTGGTGGTTTTCGTGGTGTTGGAATAACCTTATGTGAAAATAAGGTAGGAATAGCATTCCACAATAGAGGTCTTTTATTATCTTGCCGATTATTTTCAAATTGATCGTGAGTGAAATGATTCTGCAATGTAAATTATATAATGTAAAATATAATATTATGTAAAATTATATTACGCAATAATTAAATTATGGTAATTAAAAATCCGAGTCTTATACCTCACAAACAAATGCTTCTCTTGGCAGATTTGTCCGATTTATATTGTTAATCGTTTGTTTTTTTTATCACTATTTTTAGGTTCCTGGGACAGTTTAAACAATCTAACACCTTTTTCGGTTCTTTGACTGCAGTTATAAGCACAGCAACCCGGCATTTTACACGTTTATTGTAATCAAATTTTTTTCTAAATTATTAATTAATTAATATTGTTGTGTCCGCACTAAATGATTAAAATGGGTTGCGAACTTAGCAATAAGGTAACTGTATTTGCAACTAGAGGAACAAAACAAAGCGAAACTCTATTTTAACATTTTTATTACCAGAGTGTGTTTTATTTTTGTGTATTCTTTATTTTGATTTCAGTATGTTTAATATTTTATGTTTGTCTAGTTAGTAAGTTATTTGTTTTTCGATTTTGATTTTGTTATTTTATGTTTGTACTAGGTGAAAAGCCCGTCCGCAGACGGGTAGATAGACGGTGGATCTCTTTTTTAGCCGTTTTAATTAAAAAATTCATAACGCTAACCTAAGATCCACCGGTTTTGAAGTTGTCTCTTTTACTTTGAGCGAGCTGGGATTTTATATATTAGATGTCAATGTCAAAATGTCAAAATATTGACACGCTGTAACAGGAGCAAGCTGGGATTTTATATATTAGGATTATGACTCACCGAATATCGACCATAGCAACAGAATTTAAATCGATAAAAAATCTAGATTTGAAAATAAAAAGAACATTAAATTACAACCAATGAAAAGCAGACACATTGCAAAGAATATCCAAGAGGATAGAAGAATTAATAAAGAAAAGATAGCCAGAATAATTTGAGCAGAGCGGTCGATCGATGAAAGTTTAAGAAGAATTTTATGTATTGAATTGAGAGAGGAGACGTGTTAATGCCTAAAAGGCATAAAATACCATTCAATAGAAGTTTATTCGTGTGAAGAATAATTGTTTAAAGTGGAAGAAGAGTTGGTGATAAAAATATTTGGTTTTTTGGATTGAAGATATCCAGAGAGCAGTAGAAGGAAGAGAAAATAATCGAGCAGACAAAGCTGTTCCAAGAAGTTGAAGATAAGAAGGTCGCGTGTTATTTGTTCGAAGGAAGATAACGTTGGTTTTGTCAACAGAAAAGCTGGGGTCGGCTATTTGCGTGAGTTTTGCTTTCGTTTATAATTGTTCCTATTTTATAAATTTTTGAGTTGCAAATAAAAATAAAAATATCCAACAGTTATTTTATTGTCTTTCTTGTAACAATTTTCGCATTCGAGAACCTACGAATTCCATAGACGAGATAAAGAAGTTTTGTATGTAGAGGCGCGCATAAGGTCGCAGCAATATATAATATTATATATTATTAGTACAAATCAGTACCTACTAGTTGTTTATGTCATGTTTATGTTTATGTATGTTTATGTTTATGTCAAATAATAATATTATGAAAAACTAACACAACTGAGTTTATAAACTTTCTACAACCATTAACCACTGTTTACTTATGTATGGTTATGTACGGTATGGACAAAACATGGCTGCCGTGTCGGCATTTGGTTAAATTAAAGAACGGCGCTACTCTCTAAATATACTGGCTCTCTTACGTGCATGTTTTCAGCGCTAACCAATCATAAAGCCGTGTCGTGCGAGTGCTACCGAGAAATTTCGAGTTTCAGTCGCGTTTGAATTGAAATGATGTAATAGAGTATATTGTTTGGCAAGGGGTGAAGCAATTTCAGACAACAGTGAAATTTGCCAGCTATTATTATATTGGTTATTATTATTGCTTCTTTTTATTTTTTGATCAATCATATTTTAAACAGATTATCATTTTAATTTAATTTAATCATTTTAATTGCAATTAATTATATTGCTTTGTGTAGTTTGCACAAAAATATGCTAACAGCTAATATTCGACGTTAAATTTCCATTAAAGGGGCGTTCATTTTTACAAACTTCAGACTGTCACTGTCACTGCGTGCACATTGAAGCTTGAAACCATGCTTGTAAACCATCGTGCACAAAACCCGTGTGAAGCCAACCATGCACAGCAGCCATCATGCTATGTACCATGCACAGAAACAAGCAAAAAAACCATTAGCAAAACAAACATCGTGTAGGGCAAACCTTATAAGTCAAATTTACTACAATAAAAGCTCCACCTACAAGTTTAACTGGTGCCAGTGGCGGCCCGTCAGGGGAGTCTTTGAGACTGCGTCTCCCCAGAAAGTCAACCGGTAACAAGAAAAAAATGTTTTGTTAAAAATCATAATTTACAATTCGCATTGAAAAAATTATGTGGTCTTTTAATTTCTTAATAAATTATATTTTTACATAATTGTTATTTCAACAAAAGGTTTTGAAATCAACATCTGCGTTTAAAATTTCATAGCAATGCTAAATTGCTGATATGATAACGTCGGCTGCCAGTTGCAAGAGACGCTATACGTAAGACTCATGATACGATGACGTAAGACTCATACTTAAAATGCTTCTATATGCTAAATGCAATTAATACATAACGTAGGAGCGTGTAGGAGTGGGGAAATTGCATACAGCAAATCTACCAACGAATCAAGTCTCTTCGATGTTTATGTCATATAATTTACGTAGTATTTGTTATTACAAGTTCTACGTGTTTGTGCATTTATTCGTTTATACTTTTTAAATAATTTTCGGCAATGAAAATAAACAATATATTAGACTTTTTATTAAAAAATAATTTTAATACGTTATCTTATGAACAAAACTGTAAATTAAAAACTAATAGACCAACACCTAGCCTTTGATTAGAATCTAAAAAAGCTAAATTTACAAGAAAATTTTAATGTTGTTAGTATCAGAGACGTATTACCGTTTAGGCTAGCTAGGCTCGTGCCTAGGGGCGCACAATAAAGAGGCGCAATGCACCAAACAAAATACATGACATTCTCAAAAATTAAATGTAGCAAAATGTACAATAATTATAGCAGTTTTTATTTACTGATTACAAAACATCTTCCGTCATTTTGTCTACCACACCATACACTTGGCCTCGCAATAATATACTACATCGTAAATAATATATTATAAATTACAATTTTACTTTTGCTTACAAAGAATTATTTAATACTTATGGGTCATTCCACCAAATAAGTTCATTTTTACGGGGCGACCCTCACGGATTATTTTCAAAATTTGTGCAGGTGTTCTCTACGATAAGAAACAAATTTTCTGAAAGTTTTAGCTCTTAATTTGCAGCGGTTCTGGAGTTATAATTTTTTGAAATTTTGAAAAAAAAAAATTTTTAAACTTTTTCATCAATTTTTCTCACAAGAAAACTTTTTTATTAAAATCCAGGAGAAATGGTATCTTGTGGGAAAAATTCTCAGCTTTCGAATAAAAATATTCATTTTATCATAAACCCTCCAGAAGACCCTTAAAAATCCATTTAAAGTAGAAAAATTGATTTTTTTCAGTGTGCGGCGCAAGGTACTTTAAATTTGACTTTTTCTTCTGAAAGTTGAGAGTTTTTCCCACAAAATATGTTGTTTTCGCGATGTGCATATTTTTTGTTCTATCGCAATCAAATTAAACGCAAAATCATAATAATTAAAATACTTTTATTTTTGAACTTTTTTCAGATGTTGATACAGTTTTGATAAAAGCATATCCAATTTCATCTTTGATCGGCAAAAAAGTGTGCAATGACTGTGTAGGTTATACATGTGAGGAAAAGTACATCGTATAAAAGCCAGTTTTTAATTATATTTTTGCTAAGGTGAAGCAACCACAGTCAGTCAGTCAGTCAGTCAACAAATAATCACAAAAAGAAAATAAATAGAGGGGGTAGTGAGCGCCATCTGTATCGTATAAACTCAATTTTTTTAGCGAGCAGTTTGAAATTTTCAAATATTATAATTTAACACCCGTATTCATAAAAATTTCTTATCGCTCAGAAATGTTTTAGTTATAATACTGTTATAGGTTATGGGTTGTAGGTGATTGGTTGTTTTAGGTTATAAACCGCTTATATCCAGGGCCGAGCCGCCCATATGTGCGAAGTGTGCGGCGCACACAGGCGCCAAGGCAATAGGGACGCCGGATGAAATGCAAGCGCCCATCATTGAAATAATATCTCAAATCAAGTATGTAAAAATTTAATTCGCGTTTTCTCTTTCGCAGTAATTACCAATCGGAAGTGAACCGTTTTTACCTATTTAGGAAAATGCTATATAAAATTGCAGAACATATTATTTCAGTCAAAATTTTTGAAATAAAAAAAATATTTATGTCGAAACACAACGACAAAAAAAGGGGCGCTTCATAGGTATTGCACACAGGCGCTGCCGGTGGTCGGCGCGGCACTGCTTATATCAGTCTTATAACAGTGTTTTAGCGCTATTGAACGTTTATTAATAATGTTTTTTGACATTTTGCTAGGGCTGCATAAGGCTAATAGCCTTATAAACCTGTTGTAACTTTTTATGAATACAGCTGTAAATATTTACCTGAAATTATTTACTGTCGCAAATAATCGTATAACACTTAGCGGATATAACGTTTAATTTAATTGCGATAGAACAAAAAATATGCACATCGCGAAAACAACATATTTTGTGGGAAAAACTCTCAACTTTCAGCAAAAAAAGTCAAATTCGAAGTACCTTGCGCCGCACACAAAAAAAAATCAATTTTTTCACTTTAAATCGATTTTTAAGGGTCTTCTGGAGGGTTTATGATAAAATAGATATTTTTATTCCACCATACATGTGTACCTAAGGGCGCAGAGGTACCTTAATCCGCCCTTGGTTAGTATAGCAAATTTTTGTGGCTTACTGGTTGCGATAAGCGTGTAATATTGTAAATTTGAATTTGAACATAATGAGCGCGAAATTTTAAATTTAGTTCATTTTGGTTACTTTAAAATACAACGATTTGGCAACTGTGGAATTTGAAACGCGAGTAGTGGAGTTTCCGTTAGATTTCACCGCTAGAGAGGCCCTTACAACTTTGTACGTCAAGATGGTCGGATGTGTGTGATTTGGTACTTGGAATGTTTTGAGAATATTAAGTAATTGAAATTAAAAATAATTAACGGTAAATGAAATGAAATTTCAAAAATCCTTATTGTGGACCGTAAAAACTAAGAATAAAAAATAAATAGTTGAGATAGAGGTCGTTATAATCTACAACGTAAATGAATTTCAAAATACAAATTTGTAGCAGGACATCGGTAGTCAGGAAAGTTGTAAGTTTAGATATCCCTAGTGGACCGCTTACTAACTTTCAAAATACATTTTCTTAGTATGGCATTCGGTTAGTTTAGAGCACGTGGAAGGTTTACATGATCAGTTGATAGAAATGGTAAGTTTAATTTTATATTTTCTTTGTCAATATGAGCCCGATGAGGTCAATTTCGTTGGGTAATACCACGAATAAGTCCGAAACATGTCGTTCGTTAAGGCGTTTTGAATTTAATAATTTCTTTTTTTCTATTTTTTTTCATTCGTTATTGATTCCTAATACGGTCCTGACTACCGATGTCCTGCTACAAATTTGTATTTTGAAATTCATCTACGTTGTAGATTATAACGACCTCTTAATCTCAACTATTTATTTTTTATTCTTAGTTTTTACGGTCGACAATAAGGATTTTTGAAATTTCATTTCATTTACCGTTAATTATTTTTAGTTTGGTGAGATAACAGACTTGTAAGTTTAGATATCCCTAGTGGACGCTTACTAACTTTCAAAATACATTTTCTTAGTATGGCATTCGGTTAGTTCAGAGCACGTGGAAGGTTTACATGATCGGTTGATAGAAATGGTAAGTTTAATTTTATATTTTTTTTGTCAATATGAGCCCGATGAGGTCAATTTCGTTGGGTAATACCACGAATAAGTCCAAAACATATCGTTCGTTAAGACGTTTTGAATTTAAAAATTTTTTTCTTTCTATTTTTTTTTCATTCCTTATTGATTCCTAATACGGTCCTGACTACCGATGTCCTGCTACAAATTTGTATTTTGAAATTCATCTACGTTCTAGATTATAACGACCTCTATCTCAACTATTTATTTTTTATTCATTGAAATTAAAATTATTTCAAAATAATTAGTTACCAACAGAATTAAAATACGTAAGTTAAAATATTTGATTTATTTTCTAAAAGAATTTAATACAGGATTACGTTAAAATTTCGAGTAATAATTGTTTGTAACCCACGCGGGTAGGTAATTTTTTCCATACGAGGTTGGATCTAAGTTTTTATTAATTTATCTTCAGTTATAAGATTTAATTACTGTTTGAGATTGTGATTTATATTATTATCATTTAAAACGGGAGTGGATTATGTAATGGGAGAGCTTGATTATTCATATAATGTTTTACCAATGGCGTACCAAGGGGTAGTTTGGTTAAGACGTAAGAGGAGTTGTTAACGATAAGATTAATGAAGGCGGGTGTTTGAAGTGGAAATATATTTATCGTGAGATAATTTAATTTAGATGATTAAGTGTAACGGATTGAGTGGACGCTTACAATCATAAGATGGCGGTTAAAATATGTCGCAGTATGGCTGGTCACTAAAAAGGCGAACTGTAATGGAACCGGAAGTGACATAGCAAATGCTGTGATGTCGCTCCTTTCTTTTTTCATATAACTAAATGATGTACTACAAAATTATATTTCAGGACAGTTATTGATAATTTTAACAATGTTCCTTATGATTATTTGCGACCTCTTATAAAATAGTAACAATCGAATACATTTATAATAGTAAAAATTGAATACAATTAAAATAACAATGATTGACCTCATAAAAGGTAATACCAATTAAAAACAATATTAAAGAACTGTGTTAACAAAGTTCTTCATGATTATTTGCTAGTTTAAGTATAGGGAATTTGTTTAGTTAAGTACATACGACTTATTTAGATTTAAGAAAATGACCAATTGGCAATAAGAGACGTACTAGTTTTAAGCTGACGACATATTAATAAGGTGACCATCTTAGATTAAGTGACAAGGTAATAATTATAAGAAGGGATAATTTAGAATATAGGGGTTATTATTTAAGGTCTTGCGGAATATAAAACCAATTGAATTAAACATCGGAATGAATACATGAAATTCTTACAAATTACTATAGGTTGTGGTTGGTAATATAAATATGAATAATCAATTAGAAAACATTACGATCAGAGGGATTAACTATCGAACAGTTATTAAATCAAATTTCAAACTAAAGTATTCTGAATTACATGATATCAAGAAGATTAACTTTGCTGGTAAATTGGTTGCCGGACTACCTTTTTTTTTCGGTTAAAATATATTCATCGTTAAACCGAATCCTGTGTTTTATTTAATTTGTGTGTACTAATTATTCCTTCAGGTGTCCTAGCAGTGGTTACGCCACTGGACATGTGTTTAAGTTTAAGGTTAGTAAGCAAGGTAACTACGTTAGCATTCAAAGAGCCATCCGCAAATTTAAAAGGACCTGTAAGTGTTACTACGAGGGGAGATCACAACGTGCGAGGTTTGTTTGACGATCACAGCTTTGGTTTAGTTTGTAACTTTGATTTGAGAAGGCGGTAATTCAAATTGAAGAACCAAATATTACAAGCGAAATAAAATGTTTTGTTTTGCTTGCGTAATTTTTGGTGAAAAAAAAGAATGGAGTGTTGATGGATTGTTGACAATAAAAAATTTTATAAAAAAAAAGCAGAAAAACACTCTATTTCAAAAAATCACTTAAGAAATCAAGAAAAATTTCATGTTTTAGGTTAAGTTAGAATTAAACATGTTCTATCAGAAAGTCGGCGACTTGCTGCCCTAAAACATAGTGAAAAAGTCGGTATAAATAGACGTTTACTAACACGTTTAATCCATGTTGTTTGCTTTTTGGATAAGCAAGAAATTGCTTTTCGTGAAAATCCGAAAAATAACAAATTTTTAAATAAAGAGAATTATCTTGAATTAGTAGAACTACTTGCACACGAAGAGAAGTTACTTAAAGAACATTTTTTGATATCAATAATATTTAAAGGAACATCTAAGACGATACAAAATGATTTAATAGAGTGTAACTTGAGTTTTAAACTCAAGAATTATTATGTACATTATTTAGATACATAGTTAATAAGTATAACTACTATTATTAGTACTTTTTAATACTTCAGACTTCCAGTCTCCCCAAATTACTTACTCACGGACCGCCACTGACTGGTGCTTGGAAAAAATTTAAATCGCACGACAAATAAATAAAAACTACAATGAATTATGTTTGAATTATTTTATTTTTGATATTATATCTAAATCCATCCGCACACGATGCTTGTTTTGCTGATGGATTCCTTGCTTTGTATCTAGCATGATGGCTTCTGTGTTCTGTGCAAGGTTGGGTACACACCCATGGGTACACACGGGTTTCGTGCATGATGGTTTTCCAGCATGGTTTCAAGCTGCAATGCGCACGCAGTGACAGTCTGACAGTTTGTAAAAATGAACGCCGTTATAATAGAAATTAAACGTAGAAGATTAGCTGTTAGCATATTTTTGTTAATTTAACAATTTAAAAAGTGTGTTGTACTTTTTTAAAGCAATTATACAGAAATCGAACTACCGCAACTTAAAATGATAATCTATTTCAAATATGGTTGACCAGAAAACAACAATTACGAAAAAATTATAAAGTAATGAAAACAACAAGAAACAATAATGTGCATTTAACCTAATAATAGTGTATTACGTGTATATTAACGAGATGTATGCTCAATTGTTTGAGCCACACCTATTGAGATAATTATTTAATTACAACACTAAAAATAAGATGAACAATTTGGTTAAGAACCAATTTCAGAAAACCTATATTTTCACTCTTTCGCTAATTCTATGAATTCCATTGGCAAACATAATTTTAGTGGCATGTTATATATAATAATGTAATTAATTTTTCTTACCTGTAATTCGGGACTAGTATCAAAATTATAAGCAGACGGTCGTCCCTCCAATGTTGCAAAAGCTACATTTCCACCATGAAGAGGTGAAATATCGGAATATTCTGAAGTACAAAGAGCTCGTGTTTCTTCACCTCTTGTAGTAGAGGTACTGTCCGGCAAACCATAAGTATCGCGGCATGATGCGCTATAAAAAAATGTTTAATATCTACTTTCGTCCATCTTAATCAAGCTGAATTACAGATTTTCTGGAAATCGAACTCCAGGTTTTATTAAACCCATTGTATACTAATAGACACTAGTATACAGTAGTTTTATTAGAACTTCGGGTCCAACAATTATCCGAAAATCTATAATTCAACTTTGTAAAAAAAATATTAATTATTGGCGATTTACATTAAGAAAACGTTACAACGCGGAATCATTTTGACTCATCATTTACGAACAGTTGATATGTATGTTATGTATGACTATCGTACCATAATATTTTTTTTAAATGGTACCATTACCTTAAATTAATACTGAGAAATATTCAAGAATATGTGTGTTAAAATCAAGTATTTCCGTGCTCCGATTCCAGCCTAGTACGTTGTATGCTTAAAATTAAGTATTGGTTGCTTATTTAACAGTCAAGGACAGATTTAACGAATCAGTGTGTTAATTTTTAAGAATTTTCATGCTTAAAATTTGTCATTGTCTTTATATTTGTTCCTATACATTCTTTTATTTTGTCGACTCGTTTTCGACCGAGAGTGACTTAAAGCAAGACTCGGTAAAACTTTTCAACAAAGTTAAAAATGCACAATGGTTTTCTGGAGAGATTCCCATGGGATTTTTTATCAAAACTGCTTTAAGTCACTCTCGGTCGGAAACGAGGCGGCGAATAAAAAAATGTTTGAAAACAAAAATGAAGGAAATGAAATTATCTACAAAAATTTTTGTAAAACCGATTTTTATATGCTAAAAAGAGTTTTCAAAAAGTACAATTTGCATTGCTAACATAGGAGCGTCCGAATACTTTTTCGAGTAACTGTAAGTAATTCTATTATTTAAATAAAATTACTTAATAGAGCATATTATTACAGCTCAAGAAAATATTCACATTTTCCGCACATTTTATCTATTTATAAAATATTGTTGGCCTACCCAAAATTTTTCCCCACGAGCCGCCACTGACTTGAATTTGACATTTAACCGGGTTGATTTTATAGTAAAGATTTTATATACTTACAGTCAATCACAAAATAAAGTTTCCACCTTTAAATCAAGTTAAATATTTTTTTATTTTCAAGAAAAGAATTGTTTTCATAATGAAAACTTGTAATAAGAATTACAAAAGAAAACAATCAACAAAGTGGATTACCACTCGAAGTACAGCGAAAATGGTAAAATAACTATGAAATGCAATGCACACTTTAGGTGTTAAAAATAAGCATTTTGTTACGTTCAAGGCGTAGCGGTGGAATCTGAACGTAACAAAGTATTTCTATTATTTTACACGTTGTCAATGACTTTTCAAAAGATTGAATTAAGAGCGGGCTGCATACAGGAGAGAGGGAAGCTTTTCGTATAGTACAGATTATTACCATTTCTTAGTTACAGGAAAATACTTAGGTGGCGCTGAAGGTACTTATAATCTACAGTCACTAGATAGATCTAGTGACTGTATTATAATCGTTTCCAACAGTTTATTTATCACGTGATAAACTGTACGTTTTCGAATACCGACAAATGCTGTGTTTTATACATTTATACATTTTGCGTAAGTACCTGGAAAAAGGGCCGGGCTAGTTATGTATACTCATAAAATTCCTTATGGATAGATAACAACTTCCATTAATATAATTATAGTAGTGCATCGCATATTCTTCAATGACCATTATACATACAGAACAATGAATTCGTTGTATCATGGAATTCAGGGCCGGCATCTTTTAAATTTGCGGTGTGGTTCTCACATAATATTAATAAACTTAATCTAATCTTGAGTTATTTTTGTCTTATCAACATTTTAATTTATTTTGAGCATTTTGGAAGCAGTTATACGATAATAATATACAATATATGTATATAGTTTGGTTAAAACGATAAAATTTCTTTGATATTTTCAAAAAAAATAGGTGAGGCTATTCCTATTTCCTTCACTGTATACCAACCTGTAACTTAATACTTTCAAAATAAATCGAAATTATAATATGATGTCAAAATGTTATTCAATTTTTTCCAGTAAAGTTGGGTTTTCCAAAAAAGATAAATTGTTAAGAGCCGACAAAGTAAACAATAAGCAGATTTAAGGGTAGTTTTATGGCTTTATTATTATAGATTACTAGTTATTTACTATTCAAAATAGAAGACTACCGTTCGCATATCAATAAAATACATACAAAAATTTAAATAAACCAGAGTGCATAATAAATTACATTAAATTTCATTGCAGATTTGTTAAAAAAAAAAATAAAAAATTACAGATTTGGTTTTATTGTTTTATGGCATCTAAAATATATGGAGGATCTACACAGCGCTTTCCTTTACCGATGTTATCTCTAACTATTTCTGGTGCGATGCATTCTGTGTAAAATTGAATTAATTTTGGTAACATTTTTTGGTTCCAAAATTTTTCATCTCTTTCAATTTCTTCTATGAAAATTTCTATTTGATCATTGATATATATTACAAAATAACACTTTGACCGTCGTGTAATATTTAATTGACCTTGTATCTGTAAAAAAAGTATTTTCATAATATTATGCTTAGCAAAGAAAATGACAAATTTGGTAGTATAGTCGGATTTTTTTTAAGTCGCGTATGACTTATCAAAAAAATTGTATAAATCAAAATTTACAAAACGCATGTCTTAGGGTTCTTTATATCAAACGAGATGTCAGATGTCATAATCTTTGACGAGATTATATGTCAAAAATCAAACGAGATGACAGTTAAAATAGTTAAAATCGACGTACGTTTAATTCATTTTCATTACAAAGTTACGGCGACGTATTTTTTTTCTGTCTCTTTTCTAATAGTTACTTTTTTCTAAATATGACAAAGATAACCAAATGTTATACGTTAAATCTCACTGCACTTGGAGATTAGTCATACGCGAGTTAAAAAAATTCCGACTATACCTAAAATCCCTTAAATCTGCTTATTGTTTACTTCGGCTCTTAAAAGTATATCTCTTTTTGGAAAAACTTTACTGGAAAAAATTAAATAACATCTAGATATCATATTATAATTTGGATTTATTTTGAAAGTATTAAGTTACAGGTTGGTATACAGTGAAGGAAATAGGAATAGCCTCACCTAATTTTTTTGAAAATATCAGAGAAATTTTATCGTTATAACTTATAACCAAACTATATACATAATTGTATATTATTGTATAACTGCTTTCAAAATGCTCAAAATAAATAAAAATGTTTATAAGACAAAAATAACTCAAGATTAGATTAAGTTTATTTATATTATGTGAGACCACACCGCAAATTTAAAAGATGCCGGCCCTGAATTCCATGATACAACGAGTTTGAAGAATACCGAATTTTTATGAGTGGGGATAGGTTACTACCCTTGCGGGGCGAGGAACAAAAATAACCACGTGACGTGTAGTTCACATTTCCATCTATAAGGGAACCCTTGAACCCTTTGCGCATTTAGTTGACTTTATATGGATTAAAACTCCACTTTTTGATTTCAATGTTCTTTATAATTTTCGAGTAATTCACCATGAAATTGCTTCTAATTCAGGTTTTGTTCATATAATGACCTGCGGAAGGCAATAACGAAGTTTCATCAAGATTGGTTGTTATAAAAATTCAAAATTGTCAGTTTTCAAACATTAAATTTACCTATTTCCTCTTAATTTAAAGAACTCAAAATTTGTTATTGCCTTCCGTCATCTTTCCTTATTAATATAAAAAAAAATTACACCGATACAACGTTTAGTTTTTGAAATTCTTATAAAAGACTAAAGCCTTGTCTTCAACGTCATATTTACTCTTTCCCTCTCCCTTGGCTGCAGCGCGCTCTTAAGGTGGCAAAAAGTATAAATTATTATCAAGCGCTACTAGTAGATGACTCTGTCATCAATGGATCGTAATACAATGCGAGCGGCAAAACTTACCGACGTCTACATTAGTTGGTACTTTTTTTGCCGCCTACATATTTAGAAAGTAGTTTTGAGTACAAATATGCTCAAATTGACAATCGGTGCCGGTTAAAGAATTCAACCTTCAGATGTTTACTTTTTGCAAACATTTCAAGTTTGAAAACTTGCGATAATTAATATCTGCATTGATTAATAATTTATATATTTTGGTTATTATTTTAATTAAAAAAGTTTAATAAAAACAACGAAGCATTTCAAAATTTTTAAATTTTACTAGTAGGTACAGAATATAATATTATAGAATATAATATTCGAAAACCACAATTTACCTTTGTAAATTCCTTTAAAAAAAAGTCGCTTTCACCGAGATTCGAACTCGTGTGGTTGTTGGCGAGCAGTGCTATATATTCATCCATAAAGGTTCTCGTTAAAATTAATAAAGCGATTCGCTATATAAAGTACTCTTTGCGTATCAGGAATTAAGAACGCTTTAAAATTTTAAACCCATGGATTATTAAAGAAAGTTGTAATTTAATAATTTTAAAAATTAATTTTGGAAGTCAAAAAAAGCGCAAAATTTTTGAAAATATTGATTTTGAAAAATGCCATCCGGATGCAAAAAATTATCTAAAGCCGAATGTGCAAAATAAATTACAAAAAATTCAAAGATGACCCGGATGATTGCGGATTTATATTGACTTTGACAAATGCCGAAATCGCTATTTTGGCCGTAAAAATTCCATTTCGATTGTAAACTATTAAATAAAAATTTGTAAACATAAATTTTTTTATTTACAGTCGTAGATAAAACGTCGTATTTGATTCGCACATAATAGCTATAATTCATGAAGATGAAGTTTATACGCGAGCAGTAGGCTAGTGTAACTGACTAACATTATATGCTCGTTAAATAATATACTATTATTATCAGTATTATTATTGTTGACGGTCTTGCAAACTATGCGACCAAACCAAACAATTAAAACATATTTGTTAACCCAAAAAATTTATAAAAATTTAATACAAAAAATAAAAATAATCTTGAAATTATTGTGAACGGATAACAAGATCAATGGGGCAATACCTGACAACCTGTCGGCCGTGATCACTGTAAAATTTTGATTGACGTTATCAATTATATTTTAAATATTTTTGAAAAAATTGGCACATAATAATTAAATTATAAAGCTTTAAGATGATGAATGGGTAAAATACCTACACATTTTTAGTTTTTAAAAACGTGACGATTAGCCTTCTTGCTATTTTGGTTTTATGAATAAATTACCCTACTTATAATTAAAATTGTTAGAAAACGTTAGTATTTATAAGATTGTTGAAAATACACAATATGAGTTTTTAAAAACGTAACAAAACTGTGAAATTGGTATTGTGATATAATATTGTAGACACATAATTATCACTTCTTATGTTTACAATAAATTTATACGATATACAGTGGCCACAAAAAGTATTCGTACACTTACATTTTTAACATAAAAAGCGATATTACTTTTTTATACCGTAAATAATTTAAAATATAAAAAATGCATTAACAACTTCAGACAATATATTTTAATAATATTTAAATACAATTCATAAATTCAAAAAATTAACTTAAAAAATAAAATAAAAACACAGAACAACTTGAAATTAAAAGCAAAAAGTATTCGTACACTTGCAATAAAAGTTTAAAAAAAAAACAATTAAAAAAATTTTTAATATTTAGTAGGATTACCTTTAAACTTAATAATAGCTAATAATCGCCTACGCATCGAATTTACCAAATTTTGAGTAATTGAAGGCGAAATATTACTCCATTCTTCTTTAAGAGCATTTTTTAATTGGCTTTTATTTGAAATTTTCCGTTTTCTTATATTTCTTTCCAAATAATCCCACAAATGCTCTATTGGATTAATGTCCGGACTTTGAGGAGGTGTTTCTATATGTTTCGGGGTGTGATATAGGATCCACATCTTTGAATTCCAAGCCTTATGCTTTAGGTCGTTGTCATGCATAAATATATATTTATTTGCTAGACCCAATTTTTCAGCACTAACTGCTAAATTTTTTTGTAATATATCAATATACATTTTATGGTCCATTATTCCATCGATAAAATGCAGATTTCCTGGACCAGCCGCACTCATACACCCCCAAACTAACACAGAACTGCCTCCGTGTTTAACAGTTGCACATAAGTTTTCTTTATTTAATTCACAATTTTTTTTCCTCCACACTAACTGCCTTCCATACGAGCCAAATATATTAAACTTGGACTCGTCTGTGAATATAACACGGTTCCAAAACTCCTGGGTTTCATTTTTATGTTCTTTTGCAAAATTTAGTCTTTTCATTCTATTTATATTATTTATGAAATACTTTTTACGTGCTGTTCTGGCACGATAACCTGCTTTTAGAAGTACATTACGCACAGTGTTTGTAGATACATTTGTCCCAATTGTATTTTTAAGTTCATTAGCAATT
This sequence comes from Cantharis rustica, assembly GCA_911387805.1. NCBI lineage: Eukaryota > Metazoa > Arthropoda > Insecta > Coleoptera > Cantharidae > Cantharis > Cantharis rustica. Next base: position 74,950,014 of record OU426877.1, read on the forward strand.
TTCACTGCATTTAATTTAGGATTTTTCTTTATTTTTAAAACAATTGCTTGTTTATCATAATTACTTAATTTTTGAGGACGGCCTGTACGAGGTTTACTTTTTAAAGTTTTTGTTAGAGAATACCTATCAATAATTGTTTGTATCGTGGAACGTGGTCTCTCAACAATTTTAGAAATTTCACTTAGCGATTTTAACTGATTATGTAAGTTTACAATAATTTTCCGTTCTTCAGTTGTAGTTTCTACACTTTTACGCCCCATTTTCAAATTATTATTTACTAAAAGTTATATGTGTATGCAAGTCGGCTTTATAAATAAAACTGCAATCGTTACATATAATAATTAAATACCAAATGTTTATTGTAACTTGATAATCAATGTCGGGGCATTACCTGTACGAATACTTATTGCGCAACTTTCAACCCCGTTTTTCTGAAATTTGCTTTACAATACAATATGATAACATTTTAAAGAATTTTGTGTTAATGAAAGCTTTAATGTAAACATAGACCTAAAGGTTTTACAACTTCTTTTTTACATTTTTTATTTTGAAACGGAACGATACAGTTATTAATTTGAAATCTTCTAATGTACGAATACTTTTTGTGGTCACTGTAGATAAAACAATCCTTTCTTCCAACTCCTTCAAATTTTGTACAGTGCTTTCAAAAGAGAGTTATTATAAAATAACACAAACTGAATGTGCTATGCACACGCCATCTAGAAAATATTTTAAAAATTACAAATTACATTAGTAACATAGGCATTAGAAGACTGCCGAAAAATGTTGTTACTGGAGGCATTAATAACAGATTTTCAAAATGTATTCTTCTCTACATATGTTCTGTAACGACATATTGCAAATACAGCACGATTACTTTACTATTTTTATTACAATAACTAAAAGACTAGATCGTTCTACAGGCCTCTTTTGTTTATTTATTTGTGCAATAATTAAAAATGCTTTTCACCTCTAATTATAACACATTATCAACAACAGTTGAAATAATATTATGTCACAAACTACAGCACGATATGTCATCTGTACTCTGTTTTTAATCGGCAGTAGTTCTTATGGCCAAATAACATTGGTATTTGCCACCTTAAACAATTAAAATTTTTTGTATAATTTGTTGTCCAAACCCCCACATTATGAGAAGATTTCAGACTTCTTCAAAATTATCTTCTGCAGGGGCATTATCACAGTCAAAAATCGTCAAGATACTCGTAGATTTGATCAATTGTTCATCTTCCATTATATTCACTTACAAGGAAAAGGTCAGGTATGCGAAATTTTGTTTTGGTTTATACTTACATTACGTAAAGATTACACCTAAGACATTACGTGAACGAAATAGTAGCGCGCCATATTCAGCCAATTTTGAGAAAATCAAATTTGAAAATTTCTTCTTTTTGCACGAAATAACCAAATAATAAAAGATAAAACTTGTAACAAAGGTTCCGTGGTAACGAGGTAGAGTGGTGGCTTTAATAAGCAAGGGTTCTAGGTTCGATTCTAGCATCCGTACTTTTTTTTTCAAATATTTTTTTTAATTAATTTTCTTTTTAAGTAATATGTAAATTAACAGATATTTAATAATTATTCGAAATTATTAATTTTTAATTAATTATTAATTACTAGATGCCGTAAAACTTACTGTTTTCCCTGTTTTTACGATGAATACCACCCGGGATCGTGCGAAACGTCGTTGTAAAAATTAAACAATGTAAAATGATCAGAAAATAATTAATATGTATAATAATAATATACTGCATATAATATGTAAATACTTATTCAATTATGTAACTTTTCATTTCTTATTAAATATATAAATAAAATACGAAAAAAATATAAATAAATACTTATTTAATTAAAAAATATAATTTTTAACAAATCCCAAAAATTTTTGAACGTTTCGAATAATAATCAATTTAAGAAATGTTTGAAAATACTGTTAGTAAGACAAAACGATATCGTCCGAATGTTGAGATCTGAAAAATTAATAATTTCGAATAATTATTAAATATATTATGTTAATTTACATATTATTACTTAAAAAGAAAATTAATTAAAAAAAATATATTTGAAAGAAAAAGTACCAATGCTAGAATTGAACCTAGAACCCTCGCTTATTAAAGCCACCACTCTACCACGTTACCACGGAACCTTTGTTGCAAGTTTTATCTTTTATCACGTTATTTCATGCAAAAAGAAGAAATTTTTAAATTCGATTTTCTCAAAATTGGCTGAATATGGCGCGCTACTATTTCATTCACGTAATGTCTTAGGTGTAATCTTTACGTAGTGTAAGTATAAACCAAAACAAAATTTCGCATACCTGACCTTTTCCTTGTTAGTTTATAAATCACACAACCACCTTACAACGTACCAATTTTTATCAAATAATTGTATAAAATGTTGTAATTTAATTCTAAAACACTCGAGCGATCGAGCGCGCTCGATCACTCGAGTGTTTAATGGTCGATTTATACTCAACATTTAACATTTAAGAAGATAAACAATAGGAATTGTGTATAAGCATTTATACTCGTCATTTAACATTTATCACTTATCATTTAAGAGTCTACGATACCCCTTTATAGGTGCAGCAAAACATGACCTACGTGGTACCTATTTTCTTCGTTATAAAGTTACTTTTCAATGATTAAAAAAAAAAATCATAACAAGGGATGATCGTCCAAGGATTATTGCTATTAGTTATTAAAATAAGTTTGTTATTTACTTAACATTTTATAATTTAAAACTCGGTAATTTAGATTACTTTAAACATTTTTTTCTAATTATGTTTCAAAAAGTGTCACTTTTTGACACTAAAAAGTGTGCGGAAAAGTACTACTTTTCCGCCCTAGTGCGGAAAAGTAATACTTTTCTGCACACTTGTGAAAGTGTGCGGGAAAGAAAGAAAAAGTTCTAATCTACTTTATTTATAATATACATTAACGGTTACATTAGAACAATTATTAAAAGTGTTAACTGCGCCGCCTCCGACATATCTGATATATTTGCTAGTATTCTAAAAACACAAATTGTATAACCATGAAAAAAACGTGGTCACTTACCTGTTCACGTTGTTATGGCTACTATCTATGACCTACCTACTGTCTATAATGGGCTACCAACCGCAAAATACAAAAATTTTATAGTATAAACGCCTACTATCTTTTTTCTTCAGAAATGAGAAATGTTATTGGTTCTTTTTGAAACATAATTAGAAAAAATATTGTTCGATACTCGTGGAAAACTACCTTTTCCATTCTCGGCTTCGGTTTACAATCTCGGCCTTCGGCCTCGATCGTCAACCTCCGCCTTGAATGGAAAAATGTTAGTTTTCCTAACTTGTATCGAAAATATCTATTTTCTCATCTTATAATGGTAAATATTACAAAGTTTTTGACCAATAGGCATAGATTAGGAGATTCTCTTATCACCTATAATTTTTAATAATATTATAGATGAATGTTGTTTCCAAAAAACGGTATTTAAAAAAATCATATTTTAATTTAAATATTACTAAACAGATGGCCCCACCGTCAGTTTTAATACATTTTACAAACGTAGCTCCTTCTTCGATGGACTGAAACAACTCCTGGTCTCAGAATGAGATAGACGATTTTTTAAAATGCTTAACAATTATTTGCAGGTAAATTTTTAAATTGTAGGGATTGTAGGTACAATGAACGCCGCTTAATGTGATTGATTACATTGGGACTATAATGGCAATGTTAATTTTATTAATTTTACTTAATTAATTTTTGTTGAAGGTGTCGTGAAGTAGTTGAACTGCAGTCGTAATGACGTAATAGGTACGAGCGGATACATTCAAACCTACACATGTAAATGTTGCACATGTTGCTTTTTGCAGATAAGGCGCTAGCCTCTAAAATTACAAGTGACAAACTAATTATTTAATTCAAGGGTTTAATTTTTATATTTATTATTATTAATATATTTAAGAAAAGTTGCAATAATATATTGCATTACTTAGGTCGAACGATGTCATAATTCATTTTGTAGTCACTGTAGCAAACTTACTTCAAAAAATGTGTTTTATGTTTTTCATTATTAATAGGTAAATTAAATAGACGCCAAATCTTTTTTTCAGTAGTGACGATTGTTTAAAATCACTTTCTTTAGAGTGGATGGAGCATACGCGACTTGATTTGGTAGACACGAAGTTATTTCTCTTAATTTTATCCAACCACTTGCGGTGCAATTTTGAATTTCTTTCTTTATTGGGAAATGAAAAAAACTCTGTTTACAGTTTCTTTCATTATTTTTACAGTCGTATACACAACATTGGAGCATTTTTCTTGATTTTATGTTATAAAAACTATGCGAAATGTATCCGCTACACTCAAATTCTAATACGTCACGTTAATTATTAATACGAAATTAGATAACCAATGATAAACATAATATTGAATTACGACTTATGCAATTTTGATTTTTTTTTATCGACGGCTGAATGTTTTTTAAATTTTCCTTGTTCTTGTCGGTAATATTGTTTGACTCTCATAAAAATATAAAAATAAACCCCTTTCGATATAATTTCGTCACAATGTAATTGGCACCCAAATTTTATCCATTTGTTCTGATCTGAAAAAAAGTCATCGATTGTGTTTTCAAACATGTCAACGGACGTGACCCGCTCTTGCAATTAGGTGCGAAACAGTATCTTCGAGCCATTACCAAAATTTAAACGATAATGAATGACTTTTAGTTTAAAAAGCGTATTGTAATGAGCGCAACGCTTATGCACTGTGCAATTTGACCTAGCTATCTATCTCTGTCTCTGTCGCTGGCTCTCTTTCACACACTGAGTACTTTCCACGGAGTAATATACATAAGTTAGGAGAGTGCACTCGTTCAGTTATAGTGGTCATATAACGCACGCTTGAAGAGAGAGACGGCACGAGACAGAGAACTCGTCGTTAGGCTGTTCATTTCACCGAGTATAGCCTGCAAATCATGTAGTTTAAAGCATTTTCCACAATTAAACTAGGCACCTTCAACGTTTCATTCTATTTATTATTTTTTATTTATATTATTCATAAACCATAAAGTATTATTTACTACAAAAAACTAAAAATATTAATATTTAATTACATAAGAAGTAGAAATAACTTCAATTTGAATATCAATCGCTAAAATAATTTTCAGTTTGCAATTTGAACATTTTATTTTTCTCCTTAAAGTTCGATTTAGTTTTTAATTCCATGCCTTTGAAGTATTACCTTTTCAACAATTAGTGTTTTTAGCGTAAAATATTTACTTTTTATATTTTATTGTGAATAAGGAATCCTGGTTAAATTTACTTCCAGTGCCCTTGCATTCCGAGATAACGTTTGTTTTGCATGGCGGGATCCACAAAACACATTGCAATTTTTGCTTAGTCTGTGTAAAGCATTCATTGTTAAATCATTGTTGACTACCTGTTAAAAATATGGGCTACAAATGTTTTGTGTATTATTGTCGTTCGGGATATGCATCCTGTAGCGAAATTGTATCTTTATTTTCACCCCCTAAAGATCCTGAGTTGTTGAAAATTTGGATTAATTTTTTAATTTTTACAAAAAGTGTCTTTTTATTTTATTATACTATATATTATTCTCTTCCAAAATAATAATTTTTTTAAAAACTTTTTTAAATTTATTATTATTTAAAAGTATGATAAAGTTATGGGCATGGCCACATCCAATTTTTTATATTTATTAACATAATTTATGTAATGTGTCTTAATTTTTTTAAATTCGGTTTACAAATAAGGTCAGAAAAAAATATTTAAATTTAGACTAATTTAACTTCAAAAAACACAAAAGGACAAAAGTAAACGTTGAAGGTACCTAGTTTAATTGTAGAAAATGCTGGGTTTGCAGGCTATACTCGGTGAAATGAACAGCCTAACGTCGAGTTCTCTGTCTCGTGCGTTATGTGGCCAAGCGTCAGCCGGTCGCGAGATACCAAGCAACCTCTCCTAACTTATGTATTGTCATGTGTCGTAACAACAAAAAAATAAGTAAATAAAAATAAAATAAATAATAGGACAACTGCCTTATAAGAACAGTAGCTGGAGTAGTGTAAAATTAAAATTGTCAATAGTTTAAAATTGTGAGACCATTTATAAAATAAAAAATTAAATAAGAACGTAAGCAATAAATTGTATCAAATACAGACCTAAAAATGTGAACGCACCTTGTAAAATAAAAGTGAAATTTAGAAAATTAGAAGAGAGTGGTTGGTAACATTTTTCCGGATAAGAAAAGGAGATAGAGAATTCGTGATTAAAGTAGCAGGTTAAAAAATAAATTTTGGAAGAAAATTGTAAAAGAGTATTTTTGCGAGCAAAATATGGAATCAAATTAGAAATTGTTGAAGATTGACGTTATGAGGTTATCGATCATTGTCGATTAATTATCCACACAAAGAAGGCAAAGTAGGAACAGGAGTTCACGTGGTTTTCAGTGTTTGAGCTGTTGGAAAGTCACGAAAAGAAGAAAGAAAATTAGGTGATATCACGGAACTATTACTGGGTGAGAGATCTTGCATTTAACAAAGTGGTAAAATTTAAATTTAACGCTACGATTAATAATTATGAACTACACACATTAATTTTTACATTTTTCAATTTTAAGTTGTAACTTAAAGATTACAATATTTGAAAAAGGCTGAGATAATTGCCAATTTAATTTGCATGTTTGTAATCTTTAAAACAACCTACGTTCAGGTCCGGATTGTGGACAAAAGATTTTATTTTGTTTTAATAAATGGTCTTATTTGCTTTCAAATTAATCATTTAATTTTAATACAAGTTACCAAAATTTTGGTAGTTAGTTGATTGTGTGACAATCATAGAACCGGCTCCTGAGATTAAAGAGGTTGTTCCTGATATTTGCTAGACCGTGGTAAGTTGCAGATAAATCAAATAATAATTATAAAATTCCATTGCAACTGTTTCCTTTCTTAGTGGACTGTATGAATTTAGTATCTTCTTTAATAAATCACTCAATAAAAAATACTCCTTAAGTGTTTATAACTTTATTTTGTGCGGTCGCTAAGTCGGCCGCTCCCCACAATTCTTAGGCTAAAAACTGCCCTTACTTCTTGTAACTTAATATATTGTTACTTCTCGTAAAATCTTACTTATACTGAATTAAAAACTACCCTAAAACCACAACGATAGTAAAAGGAGTGGGGGAGAACCACCACTACAATGCCATTAAATTTGGCGGGAAACCACCACCTACAAATATTTAAAAATAATAATAATTTTTTACAATCAGCAGTTATCCAATCCTCAACATGCCGCCTGCCTTGAAAATACATTTTCAAATAAACATAAATAAAACTAATAATATGATACAATAATAATACAAAGCAATAAAGAACAAAAAAAAACTATAAACACAAATAGACACAAATATTATATGATTAAAAGTCTAAACATAATGTACATATATTTACAATAAATGTTCTATCACGAGGTAAAGTTATTCTATGGGCAGAACACACAACTGATTCACTGCTCTTTTTATTATTCCGCCACGAACCCTCACTTCAACTACCCGCACAACACCGTCGCTGCCGGGATAAACATTTGTGACGCGGCCTAAACGCCATTCTTGGGTATGAGCTGTTTCATCCTTGATTAATACCATAGAACCTATTGATAGCAGCTGTGTGGAATGTTCTTTCCATTTTGTTCTTGATTGTAGTTCAGCGATATATTCCTTTTTCCACCTTTTCCAATAATGCTGTACCATTGCTTGTACTTGTTGGTACTTATCTAATCGGTTTTCCGCTACCATAGTAACGTCAACTTCCGGAATGGCGGTAATCGTGCGCCCAATTAAAAAGTGGCTAGGTGTTAACGCTGTCAAATCGTTAGGATCGGAAGACAAAGGACATAAGGGTCGGGAATTAAGTATACCTTCAATTTGAATTAACACTGTGTTAAATTGTTCAAAGGTCATCGAATGGTTTCCGATGATTCTCTTTAAATGGTATTTTGTACTTTTTATACCCGCTTCCCATAAACCGCCAAAATGAGGAGATCGTGCAGGTATAAAATGCCAATTAACTCCTTCTATAGATAAATCATTTTTTATGTTTTCCGATTCCGTTTTGAGGAAATTAAAAACTTTATTGATTTCATTGTTGGCTCCAACAAAATTTAGACCATTATCCGAATAGATATTAGACGGTTTACCTCGCCTATTTGTAAACCGTTTTAATGACGCCAAGAAGGCTTTGGTGGACAGCTCCGAAACAAGTTCTAAATGTACCGCCTTGGTACACATGCATATAAATAAACATATGTAACATTTTATCATTTTAGCGCCCCTGGTTTTACGATCTTTCAATAAAAAAGGCCCTCCATAATCAACTCCGACATTAATAAACGGAAAAGTATTTGAAACTCTGACATTCGGTAAATTTACCATAATATATTGAAATGTAAGAGGTTTGCCTTTGTGCAATCGACGCAATTTCTTATAACGCCCTTACATGAATTGCGCCCCGAAATCGGCCAGTACCGTTCTCTTATTGAAGACAATAGGAGTTGAGCCCCACAATGCAATAATCGCATGTGCTCCCATTCTAAAATTAATTTTGTTAGTTTGTTACCTTTCGGTAGAAGTATGGGATATTTTTTATCGAAGGCAAATTTGGAATTTGAAAGTCTTCCGCCAACACGTATCAAATCATCGTGAATAAAGGGATTAAGATTCAAAATTTTACTTGTTTTATTGATCTCCCGTTTCAAAACTAAATCTTTGTATTCCCGCGGAAAGCATTCATTTTGGATCATTTTTATTAACAAATTTAAGACATTTGCCAATTCTCGAGAAGCTAGAGTCCCAGATTGTCTCAATTCCTTTGGTGATTTGCTATTAGTTACAAATCTTTGCATATATGCCACAATTCTAATTATCTTTTTTAATCCCGAAAATGTGTTCAACAAACTTAGAATTCGATTCTGTTCCGCACAGACAACATACGATACTGATGATCGTTGTTCAGGTAATTCCTCGTTTATACTCTTATTTTTATTCAAATTCCAAGTAATTTCTGGTTCACAAAGCCATTTGGGGCCATCCCACCATAATGTTGATTTATCGATTAAATCTGGACTAACGCCACGTGACAACAAATCGGCTGGGTTATCATTTGATCTTACGTGATACCAGTTTTCCTCATTGGTGAGAAACTGAATCTCACTTACCCGATTTGCTACAAAGGTTTTCCACTTATTTGGAGCTCCTTTAATCCATGCTAATGTTACCGTGGAATCAGTCCATAAAAATATTTTATTGAATTTTAATTCTAACGAATCAACAACCTTTTTTACTAAATTTGCTAATAAAACTGCCCCGCACAGTTCTAACCGTGGTAGACTTATTTGCTTTAATGGTGCAACGCGAGATTTTGCACATAATAAATTAGAAGAAGGTGTTCCGTTTTGATTCGAACATCGCAGGTATATGCAAGCTCCATAAGCCTTTTCAGATGAATCACAAAACCCATGCAACTGCACTTCCGTATAATTTGAAATCAAGGTATGTCGCGGTACCTCTAAGTTATTTAAAATAGATAATTTGCCTTGAAATTCGAACCACCCTTTTCGCAATTTTTCAGAAACGGTATCATCCCAACCTATCTTTTCTTTCCACAACTCTTGGATTATTAATTTAGCAATAATAATTACTAGTCCTAATAATCCCAGTGGATCGAAAACTTGACAGATACATGATAAAATCATTCGTTTTGAAATATTTTTAATATCAATTTTATTATTTATTGAATATTTTATGTGATCGTTATTCGAATCCCAGTAAATACCTAATGTTTTGTTCTGCTCATTTTCACCTATGTGTAAGACGCTTGATTCTAATTCCTTATTTATTTCAAAATTATTCAATATACCCTTATCATTACATAACCATTTTCTTAGTTCGAACCCTGCTTCGGCTAATATTTTTGTCACATCACGTTGAATTTCCATAAGTTCCATAAGTTTCCAATATGGAAATAATTTCCATAAGTTTAAGGTTTGAACCGGTTAGCAAATCATCGACATAGAAATCACGTTCAATTATTTTATTTGCCAATGGATAAGCGTCCTTATTTTCAATTCCTACTTGTTTTAAAGATCTGATGGCTAAATAGGGTGCAGATGCAGTGCCGTACGTTACAGTATTTAAAGTATAACATTTTAATTCTTGGAATTCGTCATCCCGCCAAAATATTTTTTGAAATTTACGTTGATTTTCGGTGATTAATATTTGACGATACATTTTTGAAATATCTGCGGTCATTACATATTTGAAATGTCTAAATCTTATTAAAATTGTAAATATGTCACTTTGCAGAGACGGGCCGTTAAATTGAACATCGTTTAATGATAGACCGGTGTCTGTTTTTGCGGATGCATCGAATACTACACGACATTTAGTTGTGATGCTAGAATTTTTGATAACTGCATGATGGGGTAGATAGTACCCATCATCCCTTTGCTGTTCGATATCATTTACTTCCCGCATATGGTTCTCGTCTTTGTAATTATTCATAAAAATTACATATTCTTTTTTTAGATCAGCGTTTGTTCTGAATTTTCTTTCTAATGAATAAAAACGTTTAAGTGCCATTTCACGCGAGTTCCCTAAATTTTGTAACGATTCCTTGAATGGGATACTAACTACAAATCTACCTGTTTTATTACGTTGGGTAGTTTCAGCAAAGTACCTTTCACAATATTTTTCGGTTTGCGACATAATCATATTTTTATTTTTACTAATAACTTCTTCTACTTCCCAGAATTTTAATATTTTATCATCAATAGAATCCGAAAAGGTGTTTAAGTAGCTCATTGTTGTATTACGATTTTTGACCTGCCCACCCAAGTTACCTGCTATTAACCAACCTAATTTTGTCTCTTGCAAAATCGGTAAATTTTTTCCCATTTGTATTTGACCGTAGCACCCAATTGACCAAAATACTTGAGAACCTAGTAAAATGTCTATTTCACTGGAAATATTAAAGGTTGGGTCCGCCAACCGTACATTTTTTGGAATGGTCAACTGTGATCTATTAAAGGATACCATGGGTAATCTTTCTGTAATTTTTGGTAAAACTAGGCAATCAATATTCATGCCAAAGTCACTGAAACAAGACATGAACGTAATATTTACTTGCCTACTAATATTTGTTAATGATTGACCCACACCTTTAACAACATGATTCACCGTTGATTGTTCTAATGATAATTTTTTGCATATTTCTTCCCTAATAAAATGGCTTTGCGAACCACTGTCCAACAAAGCGCGACAGGTTATTATTTTATTATTTTTGTCTTTAATTCTAATTATTGCTGTCGCGAGTAAAACTTGTGACGCCACTGGTAACTCGCTATAATTACTGACCGATGACGTACCAATTGAAGTTGCATCTTCATTTATTGCAGAGCTTACCGGTGTAAATGCTGCTGCTTCGCTATTTAAATTATTAATATGCAATAGAGTGTTATGCGGCTTGTCGCATTTAAAGCACTTTTTTGTTGCCTTACATTTCCACGAAAAATGATTATTTCTGAAGCAGATCATACATAACTTATGCCTTTTAACGGAGGCAATGCGCTCCTCGCATGTTAATTTTAAGAACTCTTCGCATTTGAAGATCGTATGGTCATTTCCACAATAAAAGCATTGCAATTTATTTATATTATTATTACTATTCGTGAGAAAACTGTTACTAATCGTTTTTTTATTTAAATGATGTTTTTGTTTTTCCGATTTATTATTTTCGATTTTTTCCAATACTTCACATTTTTCCTTTAAAAAGGTTGTCATGTCTGTCATTTCTGGTAATTCACCTTTATTTTTATGTGATTCCCAATCGCGCCTAGTAATCGGATCAAACTTGCTAGTTAGAATAAAAATTATTAATCTGTCCCAACTATCAACCTTTTCCCCTAGTGTTTTTAAAGAACGCAAATGATTATTGAACGTGTCATATAGTTTTCTCAATTCCGTAAAAGATTCCTTTAATAAATTAGGACACTCAAAAATAGCTTTAATGTGGTTATGAATAATTAAGGATTTATTTTCATACCTTTCTTTGAGTATTTGGTACGCGTTATCATAATTATCTGCCGAGAGTTCAATAGATTTAATTATTTCCGCGGCCTCCCCTTTAAGTGACGAACGTAAATATAAAAATTTTTGAATTTTGTGAATTTCTTTGTTTGAATCTATTAAGGCATTAAAACTGTCTTTGAACCCTAACCAATTACAGTACTGTCCATCAAAGCTTTCTATTTGTATTGTTGGAAGCTTAACAGCATTCCTAGAAACACTATCATTTTCTGACCTGACGCTAGAAACTTTGTTAGGACCAGCATCTGAAATATTTTCATATCCTGATTTTTTAATTAATACGTTTATTTCTGAGATTATTTCGAAATAAAGATTTTCGAAATATTCGCGTTCTTGCTCATCGTTTTCAGATGGCCCGAGTTTCTCGATTTCCTGTTGAATTTTATTAAATTCCTCCCAAAACGGTTTGATTTTATCTCTGCGTTCTATTAATTGAAAAATTATACTTTCAGATACTTCGTCTGCTTTAATACTACTATAATGATTTTTTAAACGAGTTAATTGACCCTTTAAAACTGCACGTTTTTTAACTAAATTTTCCATTTTTTTTTGTTTTAATTAAATTATGATACCACAAAATATAAATATAAAAATAAACTTAAATATTCAAATTGAAGGTACAAATAATAAGGTGTAAAAGGTCTTACTAATCAGATGTTGGAGTAGGAACCACTGGAATCAATGGATACTTCTTTCCGTTCCCGCCTGCCTTGATCAGCAATAACCACGTGTTTTCTTACTTCAATTTTGCTTTTTTCTCTAATCCAATCCGGTTCCTTAGGACCAATGTTTCCTTTCTTAGTGGACTGTATGAATTTAGTATCTTCTTTAATAAATCACTCAATAAAAAATACTCCTTAAGTGTTTATAACTTTATTTTGTGCGGTCGCTAAGTCGGCCGCTCCCCACAATTCTTAGGCTAAAAACTGCCCTTACTTCTTGTAACTTAATATATTGTTACTTCTCGTAAAATCTTACTTATACTGAATTAAAAACTACCCTAAAACCACAACGATAGTAAAAGAAGTGGGGGAGAACCACCACTACAATGCCATTAAATTTGGCGGGAAACCACCACCTACAAATATTTAAAAATAATAATAATTTTTTACAATCAGCAGTTATCCAATCCTCAACAGCAACTTTTTGGCGCCTCAACGTGGTGGGCAAAAATTAAATACACATTTAAAATTAATTTTGTTAATTCTAAAATTTAAAAAACAAAAACTAGATAAAGCATAGAATATAGGAACTATAAGATTATTTATATAAAATTTTACAAATTTAAAGTCAAGGTTAAAAATCTTTATAATATCAAATATTCAAGGCTAATTCGTTGTTTAAAATTTTCATAAATATTCAAAAATATGAATTCAAAAGATACTAGAGATGTAACTGAGATGCCAACAACTGGTCGAGAAGAAGAAACTCAGTCTTCTCCATTCGGGTCTCCACCGTATATGAGCACAAGAAGAGGTACTGAAACGCTACCGGATGTGCAAACAATGTTCATACAAATAAGCGAAAGATTAAATGAACATCGAGATGACATGAGAAAAGATTTAAAGGAGGTAAAAGACAGACTCGATGAAAACATAATGAAAATAGAACAACAATTAAATAATACACATATTCACATAGACCACCTACAAACGGAAATAAAATCAATGAAAGACCAAACAATTACAAAAGAAATATTTCAAGAACAAATGAAAACAACAGTTACAGAACAGCAATTAGATAATAAAATTCAGGGTATTCAAAAGAAAATTAAAGAAGAAGTACTAAACATGACACTTGATCCATCTTTTATCAAAGAAGACATATTTGCAAATAGAATAAAAGAAATAAATAAATCACAAATAGAGGAGGCGAAGAAAGAAATGAGAGACCATGTTGTAGAACTAGAACAAAATGTAGCCTTAAATTTGAGAAGTCATGATAAAAAAAATTTAAAAAAGTCACCAATATTTTCCAAGAAGTCAAGGGTGATTTAAGTAAAGTAAATCAAACATATAACATTGAATTTAAATCAAAGCAAAAAGCTAGAATTTTATGATCATGGAAGTTTGAACCCGAAACAATTTCTCAAACATGTCAAAAAGATAACCGATAAAATAACAGAAGTGGATCAACTAAAAATCGTGATAGGGACAATGATGAAAGGAAACTCCGAAGAATGGTTTGGCATAATACAAGATAAATTTAACTCATTTGATGAATTCTCTTGTTTATTCTTGGCTCGCTATTGGGATGACCAAGCCCAAGAAAAGGTTCGCGATGAGCTTATGATATGAAAATATGAAGGGTTAGGTAGTAGGAATAATTATGCAGAAAGAATCATCAATTCGGTACAGCAATTGGATCCTCCTTTTGCAGAAAAAGATATAATTCGATACCTTTCTCGTCATTATAATCGTGAAATTATGAACCGTATAACTATTGAAAATATAACGACCATCAATGAATTTAGTAATCTATTACGGCGTTTTGATAATAATTATATTGAAGAGCGAGTAGGAGCGCGAGATAATGTAAATAAATTTAATCAAAGATTTGTTAATTATCCGAATTATCACAATCATGAATTTCAAGAACAAATTAATAATTATAACGTTGATCATCATAGTAGACCAAACAATAGTAGAGGTAATGATTTAAATGGTCATCGAAATAATATTTACCACAATAATTATAGAAATAATTACAAAGTAAATCATGGTTCGTACTCAAATAATTATGAACAAAGAAATCGTTTTAGACATAACAATCAATCGAATTACAGAAGGGAAAACAATAATAACTATGGAAGAAACGAGAACAGACAATATAACAGATATAATTTTAGACCTCAATTTAACCGGGAAAATAATTTTGATCAGAACAGAAACGTAAATTTTAATAATAATACTAGTAACAATGAACAAACAACTACAAATCATATTGATAGAACAAATAATCGCGATGTCAGTATTAATAACTTAACTGTCCCCCCCCCCCCCAACACAAGAAGTAGCTACCGTAGGACCTAGCACTTCAAATTTTTAATTTGCGACAAACCAAAAGAGCTCATTGTAAATTCATATCAACATCCGCGTGAATTTATAAATGAGGAAAACATACAACACTCAGAGAATGAAAGTTTAAAAACGTTACCTTTCGTAAAAGCGACAATTAATAGTGTGGATGTAGAATGTTTAATTGACACGGGGGCAGAATTATCACTAATAAATCATGATATAATTGAGAATAATCAACAACAATTTAGAAATCAAATAATAAAAACAAAATTAGTAAATCTAGTAACAGCAAACAATAAAAAATTTTCTAGTATCAACAAAAATGTAATGGCAACAATTAGAATAGGTAGTAATGAGATCAAAGATAGCATTTTAGTAATGAAAGGATTAAATTTAAAGTGTATCTTAGGTATGGACATAATTAGTAGATTTGGTATAGTAATTGATACTCCCAATAAAGTAATTAAAATACAGCAACAAAATATAGGGTGGATTGGCAATGATGATTTAATGGAAGAAAGAAATAAAGCAATAATAATTAACAGAGTGCAGGTAGATAGAGATGTTAGTGATGTTAACTTAATATTAGATGGAAAATTAGGTAATCATTTTGAAGATAAGGTTAGTATTAATAATAGGTTAGATGTAGAAAATGGGTTAGATAAGTTATGGAGAGGTAAATTATTAGATTGCGAAGTTAATTATATTCAAATTGTTAAAAATTTATTGGAAGAAAACCAACAGCTAGTAAATAATAAATCAAGTGTTGCCAAAGATTATGTCCATAAACTGTATGTCAGGGAAGACAAGCCTTTCAAGTGCAGAACATATCCAATACCTCATGCATACAAAGAGCAAGTGTGGGAAGAAATAAATAAAATGCTAAATGATCAAATTATCAAAAAAGCTTCTACCTCGTATATAAATCCTTTGGTAGTTGTCAAAAAACGAGACGGAAGCATTAGGCTATGTCTGGATGCTAGAAATTTAAATTTAATAACACGTCCTCAATATGAATCTCCAGAAGGTATAGAGACTTTGTTAGCTAGGCTGGGGAATTCAAAAATGTTTAGTAAGCTAGATTTAAAAAATTCATTTTGGTTGATAAAGTTAGATGAGGATTCTCAAAAATATACAGGCTTTTCTGTCGATGGTTATACGTTCATATTTAAAGTCGTTCCTTTTGGTTTGTCGACCAGTAGCGCTGCTCTTGTCAAAGCAATGCAAAATATTTTAAAACAATATAATGAGTTCTGTGGTCATTATGTAGATGATATTATTATTTTTAGTAAAAATCCCAATGAACATAATATTCATTTAAAAAAAATCATGAGGGCATTAAATGACGCGGGGTTAAAACTAAACTTAGAAAAATGTGAATTTTATAAAAGCAAGGTCAATTATTTAGGGTATAAAATATCTGGTAAGGGAATAAAAATAGATGATAAAAGATTGAATGAAGTTCGGGAATATCCACGACCATATAATTTAAGAACACTTAGAGGATTCATGGGTTTAATGAATTATTATAAAAGGTTTATTCCTCATTATTCTGAACTTGTTGTACCATTAGTTAAACTATTAAAAAAATATATTAAATGGAGATGGGGGCCTGATAAGGAATTAGCTTTCATTCAAATGAAAGAATCCCTATTTAAAAATATGAAATTAATTCATCCTGATTTTAAACAGAAATTTATCTTAAAAACGGACGCATCAGAATACGCTATAGCGGCTGCTCTTATACAAACTCACAATGATATAGAAGTACCAATTAGTTTTGTATCTAGAACTTTAAAAAATTCAGAAATTAATTATACGGTAACAGAAAAAGAAATGCTTGCAATTGTATACGCTCTTCAAAAATTGAAATTTTATTTGATTGAAATTACCTAACAATGATGATAAAACTATGAGGTATTATTGCATAAAAAGGAGATTTATTGTTAGGAATTTACGAGGTTTAGAATTATACGTGGTAGACGAAAGGGCTACAATAGAAATTTGTCGTCAGTTACACCTTAGATTCGGACATATGGGAATAAGAAAAACATGGCTGATGTTTAGAGAGAAATATTTTGCTAAAAAGGACTCCCGTATTATTAAAAGAACTATAAATCAATGTAATTTGTGTACGATTGGGAAATTTAAAAATTTTCATAATCAAAATATCGTTAAGAGTGTACAAGTGGATCGTCCAGGTCAGCTAATCGCAATTGATTACATAAGAAATTTGATACCTAGTGGTCCAAATTTTAAAAACATTTTAGTGGTTGTGGATGCCTTTAGCAAGTATGTAAAGTTATATTCTACTACAGCTTGTACGACGAACATCACGATTGATATGTTAGAAAAATTTTGTAAGGACGTAAGGCTTGTTTCACACACATCAGGTTCCATTCGACACGGCACGTCTTCGACTCGTTTTCGGTTGTTTCTGATAAGTGTGAAACGATAATTCGGTTTCTATTCGGTACCTAATAGAAACCGTATAGCCACCGAATACTCTTTCGAGGGAATAATTTTTATCGGGTACTTTTACAGTCCACTAGACGACGGAGACTATGTTCCGGAATAAAAATACAAAACCAAAAACTAATCCAAGACGTGCCGTATCGAATGGAACCTGATGTGTGTGAAACGGTAATTCGGTTTTAATTCGTTACCTAATAGAAACCGTATAGTACCGAATACTCCCTCGACCGAATAGCTTTTATCATTATTTGATGTTCGCAACTTTTTTTGCTTCTACTTTTTTTTTGTTTTAATTAAATATGGTAAAATTTATGTAATAATGCTACAGTATGATGTATTATATATTATATTATTATATAAATTTATATTGATGGTATTATTAGTAGATGTAATGTTAAATATAAAATACTTTAATATAAATAGGTACTATATAATATAAAATACTATCGACTTGATAGTAACTTGACCCGATAAAAATTAAACTTAAAAAAAAAATGTATCAAGTTTCACATAGTAATTTTTATTTTTTCTTCTTTATTCAAATATTCTAAGTCCAAACCTGTTGAAATGTAAATCAATATATTTTTTATTGTTTTCTAAATAATATTTTTCTACGTATGTATTCTTTACTTTACAGTTAAAATTAATTATTTTAAAGTTTTTGTTTCGTTTATTTTGGCGTTACAGATGGTCCTTTAGCTTCACATGTAATTTATCAAATGATTTCTTTGATATCCTGAAGTAATTAAAAAAAATGTTCTTCGTGCTCACTTAGCTTCCGGAAAATGGTGCTAAATGCTCCAAATTCCAGCCGTAAAGTGATGAGAGAGTGCTTCCAATGAATTCTTACATTCTTTCTTGGTTTTTTTATTCTTCTATAGAGAAACAGCATAGCAATAACTTGACTTCTCTACATGACAATCACTAGACGACCGAGCATGTGTTGTTGGAAATTTAAAACAGGGTTTCTTATAGGAAGTTCACGGATCCCTTAGGAGTCCGTAACATAAATTTTAGGGGTCCACAGGGTTCTTTTCATTAACTTACTTTTGATATAATTTAATTAAGAATTAATATAAACTAATTAATAAAAGTGATTTTTATTAATGTTCGTGCTGTTCGTGGAATTTTTGAAATTCTGAAAGCGGTCCGTGGCTACAAAAAGTTTAAAAACCCCTGATTTAAAAACATTAAAATAACATTTTTTTGTAATTTTGAATCCCTTTCTACTTTGTTACCTTGTTTTAGTTTTAAGTTTTGTATATAAATTTAGTATTATCGATATAATTTTTTAGTTTTCAGTTTGTTTAAAAAAAATAAGATACATTATATTCAAAATTTCACAATACGTTTCGATTTTTAATTTTAACATTTTTAATTCTAATGTTGACCGGAAAACACAAAACCGGATACAAACCGTACGAAAACTGTGTATGTGTGAAACGAGTCATTCGTTTTCTGTTTTAAAACCGAATACAAACCTTGTATGTATGAAACGAGTCATTCGTTTCGGTTTAAAACCGAAACCAAATCGAAGCGTGCCGTGTCGAATGGAACCTGATGTGTGTGAAACAAGTCTAACAGTACCATCGACTATCTTAGCGGATAACGCAACGTACTTTAATAACAGTAAATTCAGAAACCATTAGAATAGTGGAAGGATAAAGGTGGTTTTTTGCTCAATTCACCATCCTCAAGGCAATATGAGTGAAAGATATGTGCAAGAAACAATAAAACTTTTGCGATTGTTGGTACACAAAGATCAAACAGAATGGTCATACAAGGTGTCATTAGTTGAAAAATTTATCAATCATACTCCCAACACAGTGACTGAAGAAACACCAAATTTTATTATGACGGGACAACATCCAGAAAGACCTTGGATTGTAGATCAAGAAGAACAAGTTTTTGTGAATATTTTGAATAAGGTTCGGGATAGAATAAAGAAAAAAGGTGATTTGTATACCAGTAGGATAAATGCGAAAATCAAGAAAAGGTGTTTATTTAATTTGGGTGACCTAGTTATTATAAAAAGTTTAAGGGTTGGAAAACGTACTGCCAATCAGTGTTTGAAGCTCCAATTACCGTATGAAGGTCCGTACTTGATTGATAAAATTATAAGTGAATGCACCTACCAATTAAGACATCCAATATCAGGACAAATAAGAGGAAGATTTCATTTAGATATGATTTATTTATATGATAGTGAGTTAGAAAATTATAATGGAACTAATGATAACGACGATATTTGAATACTTTGTTTATTTATGAATTGATTAAGAAATTGTTTGTTTATTTGAATTATTAGATTTACACTTGGGAAGAATTTTAATTTTGATTTTTGAATATTTAATTTGTTTGAATTAGTTTACGTTAGGATTATTAATAAATCTTGTAGAACATATTCGATGCTTTACAATAGTATGTTCATATGACTTGTCTCCAACGTAAGTCTACTAGGAGAACGCCATTTGAACATGGGGGAATAAAGTTGTCATGTGTCGTAACAACAAAAAAATAAGTAAATAAAAATAAAATAAATAATAGGACAACTGCCTTATAAGAACAGTAGCTGGAGTAGTGTAAAATTAAAATTGTCAATAGTTTAAAATTGTGAGACCATTTATAAAATAAAAAATTAAATAAGAACGTAAGCAATAAATTGTATCAAATACAGACCTAAAAATGTGAACGCACCTTGTAAAATAAAAGTGAAATTTAGAAAATTAGAAGAGAGTGGTTGGTAACATTTTTCCGGATAAGAAAAGGAGATAGAGAATTCGTGATTAAAGTAGCAGGTTAAAAAATAAATTTTGGAAGAAAATTGTAAAAGAGTATTTTTGCGAGCAAAATATGAAATCAAATTAGAAATTGTTGAAGATTGACGTTATGAGGTTATCGATCATTGTCGATTAATTATCCACACAAAGAAGGCAAAGTAGGAACAGGAGTTCACGTGGTTTTGAGTGTTTGAGCTGTTGGAAAGTCACGAAAAGAAGAAAGAAAATTAGGTGATATCACGGAACTATTACTGGGTGAGAGATCTTGCATTTAACAAAGTGATAAAATTTAAATTTAACGCTACGATTAATAATTATGAACTACACACATTAATTTTTACATTTTTCAATTTTAAGTTGTAACTTAAAGATTACAATATTTGAAAAAGGCTGAGATAATTGCCAATTTAATTTGTATGTTTGTAATCTTTAAAACAACCTACGTTCAGGTCCGGATTGTGGACAAAAGATTTTATTTTGTTTTAATAAATGGTCTTATTTGCTTTCAAATTAATCATTTAATTTTAATACAAGTTACAAAAATTTTGGTAGTTAGTTGATTGTGTGACAATCATAGAACCGGCTCCTGAGATTAAAGAGGTTGTTCCTGATATTAGCTAGACCGTGGTAAGTTGCAGATAAATCAAATAATAATTATAAAATTCCATTTCAGTATATTACTCCGTGGTACTTTCGAGACTATGTGATAGAAGCATAGCATAGAACTTAGTTATTTTCGTAATAACAATTATTGGAAGGGGTTGGGGGCTGTGCTTAGATCACAAAATTGTACCTCCTTTTTAAAAAAATTCCCCGTACCCCGCACACCTGTGCGTTATAAAGAGTACCTAATCGTAGACTCTTAAGAGATAACCAACTTTCATCTATCATTTAACATTTAAGAAAAGTTGTTCACACTGCGCAAGTCTAACTGTGCGCGATAATTTATCGTGTATTTTTTAATATTAATAGTAGTAAAATAGCAGTAATTTGTTACCACAGCAATATCTTTTACTTTTCTCATTACACAAAACAAATTGATATTCACACAAATAAAGATTTCACTAACAAGGAGAGGGTCTCTACTGTGGGTCACGGATTTTAAAACCCTTTTGGGGTAAAAAAGTACTTCGTATTAATAAACTCTAGGCCAAGCGGCAGCGCGCAACTCCCAAAAATAACAAAGTTGAAAATTAAAATTTTAAAGAATTTTATTCATCTACTTGCACGGTTGTATTAATTTGCAAGTAACCGCGAAAGTTCTGAGGTTAACTGCACGACTATCAACCGGACGGGCCAGGTTCAATTTCTCCAAGAGTCGTTTTTTTTAAATGTTTCAAACATTTTTTTTTCATTTAATTTATAATCGAAGTGCACGCTTCTTTGTCAACCCTGTGATGTTTATTTTTAACCACAGGTAAAACTTTTAATAAAGCGCATACAAAATGCCCCTGCCTTATTAAAAGACCAATCAGAAATTGCATCGCGCGAAAATCGCAATAAAAATACAGTCCTTGGTTGACAATCAATTAACAATCCTGTATGTCACAATATCTTGAAATATGCCTGGATCGACAAAAAGATTGCATTTTTGAATGTGAACAAAGTGTGCTTGCCTCGGTCGCTTTTGAAAAAACATTGCCAGTGCGACAACCTTGCATTCATAAAATGCGCATGATGTGATGACAAGCTATGTTTTTCATGCTTTTATGACAATTACTATCCGAATATATGTAAAGGCTGTACAGAAAACAATGATGACAATTTGTAAACTTAAATATCTGTAAAGGCACTTTTATACAGCTTTGCTGAAAATATTTGTAATAATAAATTTTGTAATAAATCAGTGTTATTTTTAATAATGAAAAATAATAGCGTAATAATTCAAACATTTTGTAGGTAAATTGACAAAATTGTTGATAGATTAACATGCGACGTTAACGGGTAGCAAAAAAAAATTAAAAATAATTTTTTTTTTATAAAAAAAAAAACGATTTGTGGATTCGAACCTGGCTCGACCGGTTGCTAATCGCGCAACTTACCTCGGAACTATCTCAGTTACTTGCAAATTCATGCAACCGTGCAAGTAGATGAATAAAATTCTTTTAAATTTTAATCTTCAACTTTGTTATTTTTGAGAGTTGCGCGCTGCCGCTTGGCCTAGAGTTTGTTAATACGAAGTACTTTTTTACCCCAAAAGGGTTTTAAAATCCGTGACCCACAGTAGAGACCCTCTCCTTGTAAGTAATACTGATGTCAAATATCAGAAAACTGTCAACACATGCTAAATGTTAAATGGGCTCAGTACGTATCGGGACCCTTAAGTGTAAATGATAAATGATAAATGTTAAATGCTAAATGTTAAATGTTGAGTATAAATCGACCATTACTATAACAGTTTTCTCGAGCGAAATTTTAAAATTACGTATGAGTGTATTGAAATTAAAAAAATTATCAGGACAGAAATCAAAGTAAGTGTTGATTTGGTAAGATAATTCCGCGAATAAACGATGATATTGATTATGGAGGTATTAATATTTATAAATTAAAAACAATACGTATATTATTTAACGTCACATTAATAATAATTAATGTTGATTTGCTTTTGACTGTCATGGCAAAGGTAATAGTATATTATCTACGCGGGAGATATGAGATGCATTACCGGCGAAGGATTCAAAAGCCAGAGGGCCGTAGGCCCGAGGGCTTTTAAATCCTTCGCCGGTAATGCATTGTTATCTCACAAGTTTGATATACTATTTTATCTACTTCCTTGCTTAAATAGCATTTAATAATCAATAATAATTAAAATAATTTGCACATAAAAACATAAAAAGCTGATTATCTCGAAAATGAGACAAAATATCGCAAAAATAACGCAAGAATGTCCCCCCCCCAGCCTGCCCACCCCCTTACCAAGGGTAGATTTCCCGCTACCAGATGCACTAATTAGCGCTAGCAAGAATTATGAATAAAAATTCGATTAAAACAAAGAAAGTAATAAAAGTTATAAGAAATCTAGTGATTGAAAAATAAAACAAATGAGTAATTTGTCAAAAAAATTGTGTAATTTCATTAACATGGGTGATACTCTTGATGTTGATGAAGCCGCGGCAAAGCTTGTAGAACAACTATTGCCGACGAAATCAAAAAAGAGATTTAAATTTTAACGTAAATTTTATTTTATTCATGTTTATGTGCTTGTCGTGTAGTTATTGTAGTTAGTGTCGGTATTACATATAGTATGTCAATATATGTATATTACAAACGTCAGATAATATTACCTCCCTTGGGAATTTTACAAACATTAATCCATGCAGCAAGTAACCGCTGTCATATCTGCTCCATTTGATGGAGATAAGTACGCATTTATTTACCGAAAGTAGATAAAAAAAATATCCGCAAAATTTATCCACTTGCAAATTTGTCTCTTCATAAGTACAATATGTAGCCGCTAGCAAACTGTCAATTTTTACATTTCTTATGCATTGTATTATATATTACTAGGTGGAAAGCCTGTCCGCGGTCGGGTAGATCTCTTCGACGGTGGATCTCTTTTTTAGCGGTTTTAATTAAAAAATTCATAACGCTAACCTAAGATCTACCAGTTGTACAGTCATTTGGTTGAAAAAGAAGGGGTTACCTGGAAAGTTTTCGGGAGTTTTGAAAATTGGTAATTTTATATATTTCGATGTGCTCTTTCCGAATTTCAACTTTGCCACATCGTATCTTTGCCGCTCGCGCCGCCATATTAGAAAAATGACGCCTAAAACCAGTTTTTTGATAACATATCCTTTCCGACTCATTCTACCAAAAAATATTTATATACAAAATAAAACTAGAGAAAATTTCCTACAATTTATGTAATAACTTTGTTTTTGCAAAGTTAATAGTTTTGGCATACGAGTGCCGTAAAATGTAGTTAAACACGTGTTTCGGCCCAAAAACTCATTTCCACACCACGTCGAGGTAGAGTAAGTGGCGCGTTTTTTTTAACCGTAGTATCGCCAGTAAGCCTAATCCACATGAAATTTACTATCCAAAAATGTTGCGCGATTTCCTTCGCTTAGCTGTTCTTCATGGACCAGGTGTTGTATCTTCATCGTCATTAGTACTGATCGAAACGGCACAGAATGAAAATTCTTTACATCATCCGCGATAGAATTGATTATCAGTTTTATCGCAATCCTTATCGTTCTCGATTTCATCGTATGTTTGCTCAAAAATAGTTTTCGTTTCTTCCTCTTCGTCACTATCTTGTGATGGAACATGCGAGTTATCACAGGTACTACTACAATTTGTGGATATAACAGAGCACTTGAACCCTGCCTTTCTGCATCTTTGCTGATGGATTGGTTGTGCAACCATTCACCTTTTCCAGAATTAAAGGAAATTAAGTCAATAAACACTAGAGTTATCGGAGATGAAAAGATAAACTGTCATACGTCTCAAGAAATTGGTAGTGCTGGCATTTCGAAAATCATTGGCAGCGATTTCTATACTGTAAAATTCAAACGGAATAACCGAATAAAATCACTTGGTGAATTCAGGCATACAGATAGAAGACGACATTGTCCCGATTAATCTTTTATTAATTTTCCAAAGAAAGTGCATTGCAAAAGTATTTGAAAAGGAACTTGAAAATTCCCTTGCTTTCATTACAAACTTTCTTCATTTCCATTATTCCTTTTCAATAACGAAAGCATGCGCAAATGTACTAAATCTTCTATATGTATAAGGTATTTAGGCAACTTTCTGGAAATATAAACTTTGAAAATACTATGTATATCATCGACGGAGGGTACTTATTACACCGAGTCATTTGAAACCGCGGTGAATCGTTTTCATCCATTTGCAATAAATGTTACCTATATTTGATCTAACTATACATCCAATGCCATTATCGTGTTTGAAGAATATCCGGGAGATGTAGCAAACCTTAGTACCAAATATGCGGAGCGATCCCGACGATCACAAAAAACTACATCAGTAGCCATACTTTTTAACAAGATAATGATCCCAACAGTGTCACAAAGTAAATTCCTGGGCAATAATGCAAACAAGAACCGTCTCATGGAAATGTTGAAAACAAAATTGGAAGCTGAGAACTTCATGGTCAAACAAGCCACGGAAGATACGGATACGCTAATAATCAATACCGTAATAAGCGTTTCATCGGCATTTGATCTTGTAATAGTTGTCAGGGAAGATGTAGATCTTCTTATTCTTTTGACGGTTCTATCTATTCGTTTAAACATATATATTCTTAAACCAAGAAAAGGAAAAATTTTGCAACAAATATACTCAATAAAAAGTATTACAAATAAAACAGCCGCAGATCATATTTTATTCTTACATGCCTTCGGTGGTTGTGATACAACATCAGTATTATTTAATCAATGAAAAATTAAGGAAATCAAATTAATCAAATAAAAATTAAAAATTATCTATTAAGGAACTCCAAAAAAATCCAGATTTAAACGAGGTAATCCAGGTGTTCAAGAATCCAAATGCAGATAAAGAGGTCATTGAAAAAGCTGAAGAACGCTTTCTTCTTGAATTATA
Organism: Cantharis rustica; assembly: GCA_911387805.1. Lineage (NCBI taxonomy): Eukaryota > Metazoa > Arthropoda > Insecta > Coleoptera > Cantharidae > Cantharis > Cantharis rustica. The sequence goes on from OU426877.1 coordinate 74,976,027, forward strand.
CAGTTACTTAATTATAAATTACAGTAATTTGAAGCGTAAAAAAATATGTTTTTAAACAACTATAGATATGCATGCTTCAAAACATCAGCATATAAAATAACCTATCACCAGGTTCAGCAGTGGTATGAAAATGAACAAAATGCAGAGCGATGGAAAACCAGAACGGGCTAATTCCTGGCACCACTCTCGAGCTCCCAGCTCCGGAAAGCTTGTTAAAGCTTATTTCTTGCAAATGCAAAAAGAGATGTCAGAAAGACAGGATTCAAGTGCTCCGTTATAAGAACAAATTGTAGTGGTACCTCTGATAACTCGAAAGTTTCATCACAAGATAGTGACGAAGAAGAAGAAACGGAGATTATTTTTGATCAAACATATGATGAAATCCAGAACGATGAAGATTGCGATCAAACTGATAATCACATCGAGGATGATATAGAAGATATTTCGGCATAAAAATACGCTAAATTTTAGAATAGTAAATTACATGTGGATTAGGCCTACTAGCGATACCACCATTAAACAAAACACGCCACTTACTCTACCTTGACGTGGTGTGGAAATGAGTTTTTAAGCCAAAATACGTGTTGAACTACATTTTACAACACTTGTATGCCAAAACTATTAAGTTTACGAAAAAAAAGTTATTACATAAATTGTAGGAAATTTTCTATAGTTTCATTTTGTAGGCGCCATTTTTCCAATATGGCGGAGCGAGCGGCAAAGATACGAGGTGGCAAAGTTGAAATTCGGAAGGAGCACATCGAAATATATAAAATTACCAATTTTCAAAACTCCCGGCAAACTTTCCAGGTAAAACTACCAAATGACTGTACTAGGTTTACTTTATTATATTTTATTTTGAACGGATCAAAAATTATTTTTTTGATAATTCTGTTATAATAAATATAATTATATTCAATTTCCGATTATGAATAATTCCGGTTTTCTTTATTTAGTAAAATTTTCTTGATTTTGCCAAAATATTGACACGCTGTAGCAAGAGCGAGCTGGGATTTTATATATAAGAAGGATGTGTGTGGAATTATCCACGGTAAATCGGTCACCATTTTGCTTTTGCATTTCGAATCTTTTTAAAAAATTTTTATCAAGCCTCAAGAGATATATAAAATTATATTGTTAGAAAATTACGTTAATTTCTTTTAAATGCTCAAAACTCCACGAATAATTGTTCAATGGCACTTTTTTATTTTAAAAATGTTTTTCTTTAAACGTAGGGAATTGTCGTCAGGGTTGGCCACCCTTTTAACTTTTGCCCATAACTTCCGTATAAGAAAGAATTTTTTTAATCTAAGCACATATCAGAAAGATCTACGAATAAGGCCACTTTCGAGTTAATCGCAAATAGATTGGGTAAAAAATAGAGAACTTATGCAAGAATTTAAAACAAATGTTGTCAAGGTTGGCCCAATGCTGTCTAGGTTGGCCCACCGTTGAGAATTGCCAAATTCATGCAAAAAAATTGACTGCATGAAATAATAAACCAAATTCATTTTATTTTTATTCGATTGAGTGAAACTTTACAATATAATATCTCAGAGAACTGATTTACATGACACATAATTCCGAATCACCGTTTTGGCAAATAAAATAGCTCCTTGCAATTTTAGCACATTTCAAATGCACATTTTTCTTGCATTTAATGCATGCAATAGAGTTGTTGCGGTTCAGGCGACGAAGCATTCGCTTCCAAGCAGATGATGCATTTACCAACGTGGTTTTTTTGCAACGGTCCAACCTTGACAACAAGTTCCATCACCACATCGCGTCAAACTACATCCATGGCGAAATTGAATGTTTCCCTTGAATAATTTTTAAAGACTATCCATATAACACATTTTAGATGCTTATCTTGACGAATTCATGTTTTCGCTCCAAGTTTTCATGTTCTATTTGCAGCTGCTGGAAAACTTTTTTTATCTTGGTTAAGTGAATGAGTGCACAACACATTTCAACATCACACTCCGAAATCAGTAATGGCACAAAAAGTTTGTTGTCATTGAAGGATGTTTTGCCACAATCGAACATAGGTGGTACCAGTTGTCTACACTGAAAAATCGCAGTGGGTCTACCTAGACAACGGGCCAACCTTGACGACATTCCCCTACATTCCATAAAAAATGTCCAAACATTTTTTAACACGATTTTACCATTGGATTTTCAAGTTTCAAAAATAAATCGACAGTTTTAAGAATATTCTGATCGATTTTTTTTAACAAATTTTGCAAAAAAACTGTTATCCATTTAACAAACTTTAAGTTCAGTCTCATAATGGGCAAACTATGGAATCTACCTAATTATTATACTTATATTAATTTGTTTTTCGAATTTCTAATTTTCATTTTTTTAATAATTTAGGATTGGAACGCGGTCCTGCATTGTGTTTACAAGTGGTAAACGGGTAATTTGTGATTTGTAAGTGAAATAGAGAACTGAAGGTGAGCAAAATACGTAACCTGAAATAAGAGAAATAGATAAAGCTGTGAAAGTGTTGGAGAGACCTTAAATACAACGAAAATTGAGTTTTTTCGAAATACCAAACTTCAAGTATTACAGGTTAGGTAGAGATAACATAATGTTACGAAAGAACGTCTAATTATATTTGATGACTAATGTATGACGTCATGTGTAATGAGTCATGCATGATAACATCATTAGTCATTCAAATAATGCTTTGATATCAATCGAGAAACGCAAAGAAGTGACTAGAAATTTCTGGATGGTTATGGAATTTTCTGAAAGGCTGCATTTAAGTATAAATGCAGCGCGATTTCCTCTCACAAATCAATTCCAGTTTGAACGCGCGTGTATTAACATAAATGAACAGTGAACATAAATAATATATAAGTGATAAACAGTATACAGAATGTTTAAATAAATATAGACTTAGTGTTAAATATAAATTATAGTGTAAATAAATTATAGTGTAAATTAGTTTAGTGTTAATTTTAGTTAGTAATCGTTTTATTGTTATAAACCGTATTTGTAAATATTTGTATTAGCCCTTTAGAAATAAATAAACGTTTTAATTTTCGTTACATTGGTGTCAGGTGTGAGGTTTAACGCGTAAAGGGCTAAAAGACAGTAGTGATTAACTAGTTTGTATTCGCGAGTGTATGCCGGTTACCCGGTCCCAAAGTGCTAAAATGGAGACGGAAATACTTCAACATTTAAGAGATAATTCGGAAACTCTAAAAAAAATGGAAGTTAATTCGAAAACTCTAGAAGAAAAAATGGAAGAAAATTCCAAGACCATAGAAAAAAAATGGAAGAAAATTCTCAAGAAATTAGAGAAATCTTAGGAGATAATTTAAAAGAATTGGAAGAAAAATTAGAAGAAAAATTGTTAAATAACTCCAAGATTCTAGAATAAAAAATGGAAGAAAATGCCAAGGCTCTAGAAGGAAAAATGGAAGGAAATGTTAAGAAATTGGACGAGAGAATAAAACTTATCGAGACAATAATAAATGGAAGCAACTTCCCGGATGAAGAAACAACAACTACAGTAATAAATCCGACAGCGGTGGTAAAACCTGACAATGAAGTTAAGCTTGCTAATATGAAAGTAAAACCAGCAACGTTTGATGGAAAGGTACCCTGGTCCACTTACCATAAACAGTTTGAAGCGGCAGCCAGTACCAATGGATCGAACGACTTGGAAAAAGCTATTTCACTGGTCGTCGCTTTACGGGGAGAAGCACTCAACATCCTGCAAACCATCCCCGATTGTCAACAACAAGAATATGGACAGTTGTTATCGAGGTTAGAAAAACGGTACGGAAACGGCCATTTTAGCAGGTTTACCACGCACAGGTGAAGAACCGTTGTCAAAAATCTGCTGAGAGCCTGCAAGAGTTCGAAGCCGACATAGCACGATTGGTGAGGCTAGCCTACCCTACAGCGCCGGATACTTTCTTAGAGCAATTGGCAGTGCAAACCTTCGTAGATGGAATCAGAGACAACGAAACACAGCAAGCCTTAAAGCTAGCTCGGCACAGCAGGCTCGATGACGCACTAGCGCATGCGTTGGAATTCGAGACTGCAAAGCAGACATCTCAACGAGGGAATCACCGAATACGATGTGTTACGGAGGAACCGGAACAAAAGTTGACTGAATCCGGCGAAGTTTTAGAGGAACTCCGGCGTATCGGAGCTTATATTTCATCACAAGGGAAAGGACCTAGGTGTTGGAACTGCAACGAATTGGGTCACGTTCAACGCCGCTGCCCTAAGCCAAGAAAACAACCAAGAGAGCAGCCGGAAAACTAGAATGGGTCGGCCAGAAGGGGCGAACGCCGACCTCTAGCAACAGTGCCCCAAAAATTACCATCTGTGCTGCATCACCGACTGATGCAATAAAAAGTATTTACATCGGCGGCAAAATAAATAAAAAATCTTCCAGCTACTAATTGATACGGGGGCAACAAAAACAATCGTACGGCCCGACGTAGTGCAAGGATGTGGAAAAACATCACCGGTAGCGATGCGTCTTCGAACTGCAACGGGCGAAGAAATCCCTACGCATGGAAAGATTTCTGTGGATATGGAAATAGGAAGCAAGGCATTCAACCATCAAGTAATCGTGGCTGACATCACTGATGACGTTATCCTGGGAATGGACGTTATAAGAAAATATGGGTTCCATTTGGATATGAAAAATGATGTACTTGGAGTTGATGGTGAAGAAATTCCATTCCATTCGTCAGAAGACGTAGAACATCGTGATGGGAAGCCTAGATGGAAATCTCCGGAAGGGCTATATGCGTGCCATCGAACCAACCAATAATGAAGCGCTCGGCAAAGGTTTATTAGTTGGTAAAGCTCTAGTAAAAGTTATGGAAACAGTCCCAGTAAGAATTCTTAACACCAACCCTAACTCGGTATCCTTGAAGAAAAACACTATGGTGGGACAATGTACAGTAGTATCTCACATTGCGAGGTGTTTAGGAAATACCGAAGAAAGTCCTAAAAATAAATGCCCCCAACTATTACTAAACATGCTGACTTCTTCGTGCAAGAATCTCGACCAAGGCAAAGTGAACGAGGTGAAGAAGTTAATCCAGAAGTACCACGTGTTTGCCTTTTTTGGATACCCTCTCCGGTTCAAAATGGTTTTCTACTTTGGATTTGAAGAGTGGATATTGGCAAGTGGATTTGTAACCCAGTGACCGCGAGAAAACTGCGGTTACCATCGGAAATGGATTATGGCAATTCACCGTAATGCCCTTTGGATTGTGTAATACTCCGGCCACCTTCGAGCGTTTGATGGAGACAATCTTGAGAGGATTGTCATGGAAAACATGTCTAGTATATTTGGACGGCATAATTGTGGTTGGAAAATCGTTTGAGGAACACATGAGAAATTTGGAAGAAGTGTTCCAACGATTGAGAGGGGCTAATCTGAATTTGAGCCCGAAGAAATGCCACATTTTTCGGACAGAAGTAAAATATCTTGGACATGTTGTATCCAGAAGCGGTGTAAAGGCAGACCCAGACAAAATCAAAGCAGTAGAAGAATGGCCAATCCCAAAAGACCAACATCAGCTCCGCAGTTTTCTCTGGTTGTGTACGTATTACCGACGTTTTGTACCTGGATTTGCTAATATTGCCAAACCTTTGACCAAGTTGACCGAAAATGGACGCAATTACGCCTGGAGTGAAGATTGTAGGAAAGCTTTCAAACATCTGAAGCAATCCCTAGTCAGCGCGCCCATTTTGAGCTATCCCCAAGCAGACGGAAAATTCATATTGGACACCGATGCAAGCAACTTAGCCGTTGTTAAGTCCGCCGAACACTTTTACAAGTATTTGTACGGACGGAAATTTCAGCTAAGAACGGACCATGCCGCGCTAAAATGGCTTCTACAGTTCAAAAATCCAGAAGGACAAGTGGCAAGGTGGATCGAGCGATTGCAGAAATATGACTTCGACACCGAACATCGTGCAGGAACAAGTCATCGCAATGCAGACGCCTTGTCCAGGCGACCATTTCCAGGAAACTGCAATCATTGCTCGCGGCTGGAAGAAAAAGTCAACTTTAGTCAACAAAAAAGTCAACGAGTCAAACTCGGTTACAGAACTACTGTAACCGATGATAATTGGCAACCTGAACAGTTACTTCGGGAGCAAGAAAACGACCCGGACCTGAAATTTATTTTGGACTGGAAAGTCGAAGAACAACGGCCCCCTTGGAAAAAAGTAAGCGCCCTGAATAGTGACGTTAAAGCGTATTGGGCCCAATGGGACTCCTTAAAATTAGAAGATGGTCTTCTGAAGCGATCCTTGGAGAACGACAGTGGCACTGAGTGTAAACTTCAGTTGGTAGTGCTGAGAAGCCGAGTGTCGGAAGTGTTGCAGCATTTGCATGATGGAACTTCAAGAGGACACTTCGGCATAAAGAAGACCCTAGGAAAAGTTAGGGAAAGGTTCTACTGGGTGAACTGCAAAGAAGACGTCAAGGAGTGGTGCCGCAAGTGCACTCTATGTGCATCGAAAAACGGACCATTGGGAAGGCGCAAGACACCGATAAGACAGTATAATGTGGGAAGTCCATTTGAGAGAGGAGCAATCGACATTGCGGGTCCATTCCCTGAAACCGACGCCGGGAACAAGTATATTTTGGTGGCGATGAATTATTTCACTAAATGGACTGAAGCCTATGCAATACCTAACCAAGAGGCTGTTACTGTCGCGGATGTACTGGTGAAAGAGCTCTTTTGCCGATTTGGACTCCCTCTAGAGCTACACTCCGACCAAGGTCGAAATTTTAAGTCGGCGTTATTCCAGGCATTAAGAAGACTAGAACAACACCTCTTCATCCTCAATCAGATGGCATGGTCGAACGAATGAACCGAACAATGGGAAGGTACCTCGCTAAGGTAGTCTCAGAACATCAACGAGACTGGGACCAATATTTACATCTGTTCCTGATGAGTTACCGGTCATCCGTTCACGAAACCACTGGACAAACGCCAGTTGTGTAATGTTTGGACGTGAGGTACGCTTGCCATGCGATCTTCAGTTTGGGAGTAAACCTGGAGAAGAAGTTGCTGGAGATGACTATGTTGGCAAATTGAAGAAAAAGATGCACGACATTCATGACGCCGTTCGGAAGAATATTCAGTTGGCCAGTGATGGGATGAAAACTCAGTACGACGTGAAGGCAAAAGAAGGTGGTTTTCAGCCTGGTGATTTGGTGTGGCTCCATAATCCACAAAGAAAACGTGGATTGTCTCCAAAATTGCAAAGACAGTGGGAAGGCCCATACGAAATCGTTAACAGAATCAACGACGTCATATATCGAATCCGAAGACCACCAAGAAGCAAGCCAAAAGTGGTTCACGTCAACCGATTAGCTCCCTATGCCGGTGACAACAACAGCGATTCCGAAGATGATGCCGGAATACAAACAATAACCAACAGATCTGGAAGCCATTCCCAAGAATCAAACTTTGAGAAGTTTATGTCCACCTACAAAGGGACCGCCAAAGCAAGATTTGGAGTCACAACTGAAGTGCAACAAGATCTTTTCGACGTACCAAAGGACTACTCGCTCGCGCACTGCGTGGCCCAAGATCTTAGCATGTCCCGTGGAATCGCCGTGGTATTCAAGAAGAAGTTTGGACGTTTGGATGAACTCCAATCACAAAAACTTGCTGTAGGTAAAACCCTGAAGTTACGTGACCAACAACGATCGATTTACTACTTGGTAACCAAGAGGTTTTCCCATCAAAAACCCACCTATAAGGATTTATGGAAAACTTTGTTGGAGATTCGCAGGGACATGATAAGCCGTAACATCAAGAAGCTGGCGGTGCCCAAGCTTGGCTGCGGTTTAGACCAATTAGACTGGAGGACTATCCGTAACATGCTAGAGGTCGTGTTCCAAGGAACGGAAGTTCAAATATTGGTCTGCAGTTACAATCCAAGCAGTACACCAAAGAAGCAGAAGAGCGTCGACTGTTATTTCTACCGCCAAGGAGTATGCGGAAATGGTAACAATTGCCGCTACCGCCACGATCCCTTCTATAGATGTCAAGTCTCCGCTGTTCTGGGACAGAACAGACTTAAGGAGGGGGCAGTGTTACGAAAGAACGTCTAATTATATTTGATGACTAATGTATGACGTCATGTGTGATGAGTCATGCATGATAACATCATTAGTCGTTCAAATAATGCTTCGATATCAATCGAGAAGCGCAAAGTAGTGACTAGAAATTCCTGGATGGTTATGGAATTTTATGGAAGGCTGCATTTAAGTATAAATGCAGCGCGATTTCCTGTCACGAATCAATTCCAGTTTGAACGCGCGTGTATTAACATAAATGAACAGTGAACATAAATAATAGTGAAGTGATAAACAGTATACAGAGTGTTTAAATAAATATAGACCTAGTGTTAAATATAAATTATAGTGTAAATAAATTGTAGTGTAAATTAGTGTTAGTGTTAATTTTAGTTAGTAATCGTTTTATTTTTATAAACCGTATTTGTAAATATTTGTATTAGCCCTTTAGAAATAAATAAACGTTTTAATTTTCGTTACAATAATTAGAGAGTTAAATTAGTACTATGAACATCTCGTAAGGGTTAAGTCGGATTTTCGTATTATCGCTACAGATACACAGGGAGAAATGCATTCTAAAATAATTGCACAAAATTGTTAACAAGTCATTGGAGAAGTTATTTGCACAATTGTTATGTTATATCGAAAACTGTTGTTTAAATTTTTATTAAAAGTTTGTGTTAACATTGTATTTAATTTGAGTTTTGAGAAACGTCAGATTTGACAAATTGATATTGACCAATACCTACTAATTTTGAGCTGAAAACTAATTCACTAGTGTATTATGAATTCTAATCCACTAGTGTATTAAAAGGCCTCTAATCGTATTAATAGTATATTATCTACGCGGGAGATATGAGATGCATTACCGGCGAAGGATTTGAAAGGCTTTGGAATTATCTCACAAGTTTGATATACTATTTTATCTACTTCCTTGCTTAAATAGCATTTAATAATCAATAATAATTAAAATAATTTACACTCTACAAATGGAAACATAAAAAGCTGATTATCTCGAAAATGAGACAAGATATCGAAAAAATAACGCAAAAATGTACCCCCCCCCCCACCTGCTCACCCTTCCACCGAGGGTAGAGTTCCCGCTACCAGATGCACTAATTAGCGCGCACTAACTTCAAGAAATATGGATAAAAATTCGATTAAACAAATAAAGTAATAAAAGTTATAAGAAGTCTAGTGATTGAAAAATAAAACAAATGAGTAATTTGTCAAAAAAAATTGTGTAATTTCATTAACATGGGTGATACTTTTGATGTTGGTGAAGCCGCGGCACAGCTTGTAGAACAACTATTGCTGACGAAATCAAAAAAAAAATATGAAATACAGTATTTTATTTTATTTTATTCATGTTTATGTGCTTGTTGTGTAGTTATTGTAGATAGTGCCGGTATTACATATATGTCAATATATGTATATTACAAACGTCAGATAATTTTACCTCCCTTGGGAATTTTACAAATATTAATCAATGCAGCAAGTAACCGCTGTCATACCCACGCCATATGATGGAGATAAGTACGCATTTACTTACGGGAAGTAGATAAACCTTCATAATATAGTGGTCGTGGATAAATTTTTAAATTTGAAGTGTAATTTGAAGTAACTTTAAACTTTTTAATATATTAACCTTAATTTTTACTTTTCAAGTTTGTACTTTAATTTTAAGATTTTAATGTTTAATATGATTTATTAATAAACATGTCTAATTATATAATATTCAGTAGTACAATTATTTTAAACACCTACAATAATTTGGAGCAAAATTAATTAAACAATATTATTAAATAGGATAGCAGAATTTTGTGCAATCTTATATGGTACAATATTTTAGCATATTTAAATAATTTGGAGTATTTCTAAAAACAATGTTTTTGATGTGATATAACAATTGTGCAATGCGAATTTAAAGAAGTATTACTAATTAAATATTTTATTTTCTTAAACTCCATAAAATATATAACGATCTTAAAACGGAATATGAATAAATAATAAAAATTGTGCAAGTGTATGACTACTGAAAAAGGGTATTTATCCAACATTGTATTGTTGGTTAGCATAATTTGTTCTCGTCACTATTTTAGAAACAATTTGTGCAATAGTTTTTCACAATTGTTTAACTGAATCAAATATAATTCTCTCTGTGTAGAAATACCAACAAATAATTGGAAAAAAGTTGATCAATAAAAATTAGAAATAATAAACCTTGAAAAGATATATAGTCTAAGAGCTAGTGAACCATCCGACTAACCCGTTTCCCACAAAGCTAAAAAATTTTTACATGATGTTTTATTATCAGTGAATTGAGAAAAGACCGTTCTGGCAGGCATCTTGCGGTTGCGTCATTATTTTTTAAATTTTTAAAAATGTAAAAAAAAATTTATTTTTAATCTATTCCCACAAGGCTACAATTTTAATATGTTGTAATTTACATATTTTTAAGTGTAAAAAAAAATTGACAACCTATTTTGAGGGTTGCAAGTATGTGCCAGACAATAGCAAAGTTGTCATCGGAATAGTAATTCATAACCTGCTCCCACAAGGCTAAAATTTTGAGGGCATGTTCTTTTAATTGTATAAAAAGTATATGTAAGCAGCCAGAATATTTCAGCGGTTGCAGAAGTCTGCCAGAACAGTATATAGTAGTATAACGTAGACGCTCATGAGTGCGAGCGCAACAGACTTATATACGGATTGCAATGTTAGCAAGAGAAAATACATCTATTAGTTTAAGAGCTAGTGAACCATCCGACTAACCCGTTTTCCACAAAGCTAAAAAAATTTTAAATGATGTTTTATTATCAGTGAATTGAGAAAGTACCGTTCTAGCAGGCATCTTGCGGTTGCGTCATTATTTTTTAAATTTTTGAAAATGTAAAAAAAAATTTATTTTTAATCTATTCCCATAAGGCTACAATTTTAATATATTGTAATTTACATATTTTTAAGTGTAAAAAAAAAATTGACAACCTATTTTGAGGGTTGCAAGTATGTGCCAGACAATAGCAAAGTTGTCATCGGGATAGTAATTCATAACCTGCTCCCACAAGGCTAAAATTTTGAGAGCATGTTCTTTTAATTGTATAAAAAGTATATGTAAGCAGCCAGAATATTTCAGCGGTTGCAGAAGTCTGTCAGAACAGTATATAATAGTATAACATAGACGCTCATGAGTGCGAGCGCAACAGACTTATACGGATTGCAATGTTAGCAAGAGAAAATACATCTATTAGTTTAAGAGCTAGTGAACCATCCGACTAACCCGTTTTCCACAAAGCTAAAAATTTTTAAAATGATGTTTTATTATCAGTGAATTGAGAAAGTACCGTTCTGGCAAGCATCTTGCGATTGCGTCATTATCCCTTAAATTTTTAAAAATGTAAAAAAAAATTTATTTTTAATCTATTCCCACAAGGCTACAATTTTAATGTGTTGTAATTTACATATTTTTAAGTGTAAAAAAAAATTGACAACCTATTTTGAGGATTGCAAGTATGTGCCAGACAATAGCAAAGTTGTCATCGGAATAGTAATTCATAACCTGCTCCCACAAGGCTAAAATTTTGAGGGCATGTTCTTTTAATTGTATAAAAAGTATATGTAAGCAGCCAGAACATTTCAGCGGTTGCAAAAGTCTGCCAGATCAGTATATAATAGTATATACATAGACACTCATATGAGTGCGAGCGCAACAGACTTATACGGATTGCCATGTTAGAAAGAGAAAATACATCTATTGTACTGGAGACTGTACAGGGATACTAACGGTAATTAACAATATTCGTTAAATAAATATCAATATAAAAAAAATTTTTCATTACCGCCACAAAATTTTTTAAAACATGATATCCTGCTGGATCACTTACATTTTCAGGCAGAACAACATTTGTGTATTTTAATTTATGAAATTTTTTAATTTTTAGAATTTCATGACACTTCACCAAAGACTTAGATGTAAGATTTTTTATGAATTTTAACGCGACTACTGAAAGCATAGTATACTGAAAGTTAAAATACCATTAGTTTCCCTGTACAATCTACAGTACAATAGATGTATTTTCTCTTGCTAACATTGCAATCCGTATATAAGTCTGTTGCGCTCGCACTCATGAGCGTCTATGTTATACTACTATATACTGTTCTGGCAGACTTCTGCAACCGCTGAAATATTCTGGCTGCTTACATATACTTTTTATACAATTAAAAGAACATGCCCTCAAAATTTTAGTCTTGTGGGAGCAGGTTATGAATTACTATTCCGATGACAACTTTGCTATTGTCTGGCACATACTTGCAACCCTCAAAATAGGTTGTCAATTTTTTTTTACACTTAAAAATATGTAAATTACAACATATTAAAATTGTAGCCTTGTGGGAATAGATTAAAAATAAATTTTTTTTTACATTTTTAAAAATTTAAAAAATAATGACGCAACCGCAAGATGCCTGCCAGAACGGTCTTTTCTCAATTCACTGATAATAAAACATCATGTAAAAATTTTTTAGCTTTGTGGGAAACGGGTTAGTCAGATGGTTCACTAGCTCTTCTACTAATAGGACAATGAGCAAGAAGCGATAAAGGTAAAGCTGTTACCTCCAACACTAAATACAGATGAACCTCACACATCTCTCAATACTTGGATGCACCATTCCAGATGAAAATGAAAAATTTAAATTCAAATAAATTAATCGAGTCAATACACATGAAACTAACCCAAAGAAGACACCTGGTTTTGATTTAATAACAGGAAAGATATTACAACTAACGCATAAATGTATAAAATATAACATTTTTTATTGATAATGCGGTTAAGAGACTAAACTATTTTCCTAATCAGTGGAAATTTTCCCAAATTATTTTCTTCCAAAACTAGGAAAAAAGCTAGATGAAGTAACATCATATAAACCAATAAGTTTATTGTTAGTATTCTCTCAATTATTTATAAAACTCCTTCTTGGCCGCTTAAAACCACTACTAAAAGAAAGAAATCTTATCCCTAGTCACCAGTTTGAATTTCGACATCAACGTACCATGACTCAATAACAGGTGAATAAATATAATAATAAATAAAAATAATTAAACTTATTTAATATAACAAGTGAATAAGATAGTAAAAAACTAAGCAACGACTTAGAACACAAACGTTACTGTTCCACAGCGTTTTTGGATATCAGCCAAACGTTTGATAAGGTATGGCATGACGGGCTATACTACATAATTAAGGTATTCACACTCCCTTGTATATTTTATTGTATTTCTACACTCTAGTAAATATACACAAGTTTACTAGGGTGTATATGGTTGCATAGCTATTTCCCATAAGAGCAAATACACCCTGGGTGTTGTATTTCTAAATAGTCCTCGAACGTGATTTTTTTTACCGTTGTATTTGAAAACCAATTCACGTATTTTTAAATTTTAACAACTATTTTTGCAAGGTAAGTCTTTAATTATCATAATAAATATTATTTAGCAAATTTTATTTAAATATTTTTTTAAAAATTATAAAAAATTGAAATCAAACTTTTTTCAGATGGGAAAAGTTGCAGACTTAAGTGAAAAGAAAAAGACTAAAGTAATAGCGCTTTTAGAAAATACAAAGCTTAGTCAAAGAGCTATAGCCTCAAAATGTGGGGTTTCTCAGAGTTCTGTACGTCGTTTGAACCAAACGGTGAAGTCGAAGAAGTCGACCGATGCTGTTCGAGAGGGTCGGTGTGGTAGGAAACCGATTGTAACAGATAGGGGAAAGCGAATTTTGCGTAATTTAGCACAGGACCATAGAAGGGCAACCAACACTGAGCTACAGAGAAGGTTTCAAGATGCAGGCTGCAGTATTTCTGTCCGTACTTTAAGGAGAAGATTGAATGAGTTGGGCTTCAAATGCCGCAGGCCGATAAAAAAGCCAAGACTCACTCCAGCAATGGTTAAGAAGCGGCTACAATGGGCTTCTGCACACAGGCATTTGACTGTAGAAGAATGGCGTATAGTAAGTAGGAAAAAATCATTAAATATTTTGTTTTAATTAATTTTATTGTCCCCTTACAGACTTTTAGCGACGAATCAACATTTCAGATTTTAAATGAAAAAACACAGTTTGTAAGGCGCCGCACGCATGAAAAATACAACAGTGATTGTGTTGTAAAAACTGTGAAACACCCTGGGTCTGTCATGGTATGGTCTGTGATCAGTGGAAAGGGTATGGGACGTCTGTATGTTGTCGAAGGGACCATGCGACAAGATCAATACAAGACGGTACTGCAGACTAGACTGCTTCCCCAATTGGGAGATTGGTTTGGAGATGGTCCAAAAGTATTTATGCAAGATGGAGCACCTTGCCATACAGCAAAATCCATCAAAGCATTTTTACTTGAGGAAAATATTCCACTTTTAGCATGGCCAGGGAACTCGCCAGATTTGAACCCCATTGAAAATGTCTGGGAGCTGCTTAAGAGGCTATTAGCCAAAGAAGTAATCACCACCAAGGTTCAATTGATAGCTAGGATCATCCATTATTGGAACCATAACGAAAATTTGAGGCAAATGGCTCTCAACAGCATTGATAGTATGCCCCGTAGGGTAGCCGCAGTCATACGAGCAAAAGGAGGATTGACAAAATATTAAAATTTTCTAGTTTTAATATATTTTTGTAAATTTTTTTTAAAGAAATATATTATATAATATAATGGGTTTAATTTACAAGCATTACCATTCTATAAATTGAATAATTTTACCAAAAATTACAAAAAAAGCAAATTTTGTGCTTGAGTCTAATAATATGGCCAGGGACTTATATCACATCAAATACAATTATTAATATCATAGGTGTGTTCACAGCTATGGTATTTGGCCGTTGTAAATATACAACGATGGTAAATATACAAGGGAGTGTGAATACCCTAAATATAAACTATAGAAAAGTCTCCCCTATCCTTACTAATACCAATTATTAAAATCCTACCTAAAATATAGACATTTTCTAGTAAAATACCAAGAAGAATATATCAATTTATATTCAATTAATTCCGACGTACCACAAGGTACCATTAGGGCCAGTGTTTGCCGATGATACAGCCATACTAGCCTCTCATGTCAGTCTTGTGATCGCATCCAAAAATCTTCTAAGTAAATCTAAATAAAATTTGCTACAAAATGAATTCTAATGAATTCACCTATGTAACATTTAAAATGCGAAGAGATTAATGTCCACCTGTAAAACTAAACAACTATCCCTTGCCACAAGCTGAGGATGCAAAATACCTTGGTATGCATCTTGACAGAAGATTAACATGCCGAAAACATATGTTTAGCAAATGTAGACAACTGGGAATAAACTTAGCCAGTTTATAGTAAAGTATAAACGATTCTCGTCCAGTAACGATCAATAAGGAAAAATGATATCGGGTTGTGAGAACTGTGTAAATCAAACAAGAGTTCATTGTGCCAACGTGTCGAAAGATTTATTCTTTCATGATCAGGGCTGGAAACGGGATCACAGAAGCAAACATTCGCAGTCTGTTAGAAAACAAAGTTACACTCACCAAAACAATACAGATATTATGTGTTTGACTACATATTATGTATGGTTGCGAAGAGCAGCAAGGCATTAGTGGCCAACGGTACACATTCAACCGTGTTAAAATTGCATGAAAAACACATTACAACATTTAAATGTAAAAATAAAAATTATTTACAGTAAACTATGTCAAAACAATAAAACTTAACAACTACTGTAAAAATTGAACGGTCAAATTATTATAAAACGTAAATACAAAAATAATACCAAGATAAGGTTACCAAAGTGATACTATAGCATGTGGCAATGCCGTGCCACTTGATAGGTACTGAAATTTAAAAACGCCGCCAATCATAAAAATAAAACGACCGATTAGTGTCATCTAACGGTATGAACTTAAAAGTCAAAGTAAACAAACACAAGGTCAGTGTAATCTGTAACTAAGCGTCGATAAACAATAAGAACAAAAAAACCGACAAAAGTTAGCGCTGTATAAAAAATAGAAATAACAGGACTGTAACATTGATTGAGGTTCACAACAGACTTGTATAAAAAAGCCGGTTGCTATAATCATCCGTGGGTAAAACTTTGTTGTTGAATTTTTGTAATAAGTCCTTGAAACCACCGTTGATGTGATTCTAGGGCAATTGTTCGCCGGACAATTATTCATCAGACAATAATTGTTCGCATAGGACTTTTGTTCGCCGAACAATTATTCGTCTGACAATTATTCGCCGGATTATTATTCCCTAGGACAATTTGTTCACCGCATAATTATTCGCCTGATTTTTCGGTTAGAGATAATTTACCTTGTCAAATGTACCATATACCAAGAACTGTTTGAAAAACATAGTAACTTTGCTGAAGGTAAAGCGTTTATTATATTATTTATTATACAGTGTAATCCGTTTAGTACGACTTTGCATATAACAACCAACCGTTTTTAGCAACGTAAGTATAGGCATGTTTGGTTTTAATATGAGCCACTATGAAAGTACATCCGTTTATTACGATTTCGCTTACAACGACCAACCGCTTTTAACGACGGAATTTCACACAAAATTGTCCAGTTACAACGACAACAAGCGTTGACGTGTTTACAAATAAATCGTAGGTAAGAAACTAGCTCCGCTTCGGGCACCCCCTTGCCTGAGCGTTGTTGATTGGAATGCGACTGTTTATTTTACGGACGTAATTTGCGGGTGAAGAGTGAGTACGCGTACAAAAATTACTTCTACAAATGATGAGACTATGAAAAATATTATGAATCTTGTTTGCATAATGCAGTCGGTACTTCTTACTATAGAAATAAAAACCAAAAACAATAAAAACTTACAGATTTTTTGCACTAAATATTTAGTTGTTAGTTATATACTGTTGCAAAACAAAATATTTCGACCCACCCTGCGCTAAATTGTAAAATTTTGTTAATTTCATTTTTAAAAGTTTGAATTGGTAAAAGCGCAGAGTGGGGAAAAAAATAAAGATAATAGCTTTTTGATCAACTATGGCCGACAGCGGGTGAAAATTTTGTGTGCCCGCTGAAATTTGATTTTTGATGCGTGGTTTTGCAATTGTGAGTAATATCTTGATTTAATTTAAATAAAGTGATTTGATGCGTTCGCATTATTGCGTATTTTTTGATATTTTGAAGATTTGGAATTATTTCCATAAGTTGCCACTGAGCAGTGGTATATTGAATTTGGTTGATTAATTTGGAAAGAGCAGTTGGAATTAAAATTTCAATTTGTGTTAAAAATTGGAAAAATTAAAAATTTTGTAAGTGTAAATTTGTAAGTGCGAGCGTGTAAAATAACATTGATAAGCCGACGTTTTGGATAAGGTAGAATTTCAAATACGTGTGAACTAACACAGTCTTGTATAGTGCAAAAATCGTACGAAATATTTTTGTAAATAATTTTTTATTTCAAAATTTATTACTCACACAATAATTTTAGTACATTTAAGTAACAAATTATGCAAAAATATCCAATTGATATTTTTTTATTTGTTACAGGTAACTAATTATTTAATTAATAATGCAATTTATGTAATCGATTAGCCAGGGAATAGCCAAAATTTGAATAGAATTAAGAATTGGTGGACACTAATAAAACTTAACGTAATACATGTATTGAAATTTGTATTGAACAATAATTTAAAGGTCGACTACCTGCAACAGTTAGCGTAACGATTGTCTCGTTAGATATCCTAAAAGCAGGATGATGTTCTACAAAATTTTAATGAAACAAATATTCATTAATAAACTATATACAACATAATTTTTACTTAAAATAATTTTTTTAATTAAAATTTCTGTCATTATTGATTTGTAAAAATATATCTGAAAAACGTACTATTTATTAAAGGGTTGAATTTAGGGGATAAATATATATTATAATTATGGAATTTGTAATTTTTATGTATATCATAGTTAGTTAATTAAAAAATATAAGTATTAGTTATATGTTAATACAACATCTCAAAAAAAAATATTAATAACTTAAATTTTTATGACCGGGCTTTTCATATTGCCGCCACTGTATGTGCCAAACCTTATTAATCAAAATGATTTACGTATGACCTCAGTTCAAAAAAATCCATAAGTATCACCAAAACGAACTAGAAATGTATACTAACGAACTCACCAACAACTTGATGGATAACACACGAGGTGCGAAGATTTAAGAGGTTCAAAACATCAGATTTGTCGACTTCGTTTGCCAAATAGGTTAAATAATAAATCATAATAGCATTGTGTTAAATTAACAAAAAAATATTCAATAGAATGTTTTCTACATGATATTTGTGAATATCATGTAGAATTGCGGATGAAGAATAATGCCGTCCGCATCGAAGGCGCTAGTAAAACACAAGAGGGAATCTTTGATATCAAAACCACCAGCAAAAGCAAAAGAGCGGACAAGAGAATTCAGGAAAAGACAATTACAGTTATTAGATTCGGTTGCAAACTTATTGCAAAATAAAATTTCATTGTTAACACACATTTAAAAGAATTACGTTCTTAAAAGATTATCTAAATTTTTTCAGTAATAAAATTTACTATATTATATTATCAGCTTGAGAAGAATTTAGCCGACTTATGCAGCCTAGTTCATATAGCATAATATATGTAAGTCTTCAAATCACAATTTGTTGCCACTTCCGCTGTAATATCTTATTTCTTACCTGTAAAATTGATATGGAACCCATGGACATTCTTCACAAGTTCTTTTGTAAATGGAAAAACTTTCTGGTCGAGGAGAATAAAACCATACCCGAACGTATGTAATATCAAATGCCTTCCCTGTAAAATAAGAATTCAATATTAACTATTTATTATGATAATTCCAATATAGTATCAAAGAAGTGATTAAATTAACAATAAAACGCATTTTTTCACATAAACATATACCAAATTCAAAATTACATGAATGATGTATGTATGTATGTGGTTAAATTTTGTGTACGCTCTACCTCAAAAAGTAATAGAAATTTTTTAACAAAATTTTGTATTTAGTACATAAATATTGAGACTTAGAGCTGATTAGATTTTGGTTAAAATCGGTACACGGAAAAGCAAAATAAAACAATATTTTGTAAATTAAAAAAAAATTTTTTTTCTTATTTTTAAAATTTTATTTTTTAATCATATTTTCCTCTAAAATAATAATAAAAAAATCGGTATACGGAAACGCAAAAAAAATAAATAATATAAAAAAAAATAATAAAAAAAAAATTTTGCAAATAATTTTTTTCTTATTTTTAAAATTTTAACTTTTTAATATATTCTCCTCCAAAATAATGTTTTTTTTAAATTCTTTTAAATTTATTATTATTTAAAAGTATGATAAAGTTATGGGCATGGCCACATCCGATTTTTTATTTCGTTAGATTAAAATGAGATGTTTAACTCTAGGTCAATCTAGTTCAACTTGGATTATAGCAATAATGACGATAGCGTCGTTATTGAAACAGCAAGGTTTCTTGTTCTTGTTTACTAAATATTTTTTAATTATATAAAAAACAATGACTTTGGTGGCAGGGTCTATTAAATAAAGATACTTCTTTCATAATGCACAGCAATAAAAGCACTCGTACGAGTAATAGCCGAAGCGCGTATAATAATAATATCTGTTAAATATAATATAGCTTGTAATCCAGGGCCGGTGCTAATCACTAGGTAAACTAGGCAACTGCCTAGGGCGCAAACGATAAAAAGGCGCAAACCATCGAAGTGCAAAAATTAATTTCAGTGTGCAATGTAAAATGAAATATTAATACTATAAATTATTCTTATAAATTATTCTTATAAATTTATCTCGCGAAAAAATAACTCTCGGCATTGTAAGCGATTTCAACGTTTTAGCACACATGGAAGACGAAGTATGTCTCACTGCTTGTAAAAATATTTCCCAATATTTGATGGCGTGGCGCATCGCGTCTGATAGACGCGTAAGTACCGGAAGATACATAGATATTAGTTACATAGAAAAGAAATATAGAACATATTTCTACAGACAGAAAGAAACCTCAACATTAAATTTGAAAGAACTTGTAACAACTTTTGCTGCAAAAAAAGCTAGAAAAGTTACAATTTGACTTTTTTTTTAGTTTTATTTTTGTAAGAAAAGATATTTTTTTAAATAAAAATATGTAAATCTAAGTATTTTTTTAAATATCGCGGATTTTCGTTTCCCAGCTCAGCACTGTTATATAAATAAGGGAGAGGGGAGCACTGATAAAATTTTGCCTAGAGCGTTAAATATTCCAGCGCCGGTCCTGCTTATGCTATTATAATCTAAACACCACGCGGAAATAATGAATGTTTTTTGATAGTCTTCAAATAATCTTTTGCAATCCAAACAGATAACATTTTTTTGTGGCAATATTGATATGAAAACTATTTTATTTGTGTAATTAAAGAAAGCATTAAATAATTAAACACGAAGTAAAAGTTTGAAATAATTCAAATTGTAATATTATAGTTATTTTTTTATAACTTTACAAATTAGCTCTTTTTGATTAACTTCATGCTCAAGTAAGAAGCGAGCAAACTTTACGTACTTTGAGGCTGTGTTTACTGAAAACTCGCAGACCTAGCTAAGACAAAAATGATCTGTTTTTGACCGCTATTGTTCTTTTTTCGTATGTTTCTAGATAGTAACGTCGTGAATTGTATAGACTTTCTTGGTAAATTATGTTGGTGGTTTGCCATTTTCTTCCAATGGAAGACAGAAACAGTAGTTGGCAATAGAAAATAAGAAAAATAATATAAACTGGTAATAAAGCTTATTATGCAAACAAAGTATTCTTGAAAAATGGAAACCTAAAAAAAGATACTAAGATGAAAATGTATAAAACGATAACAAGACCGATTCATTACGGAAGAAATAAAAAATAAACATTTGAATCACTTATTTTTTTTTTTTTGATTGTACAAGAAAATTATTATAAAAAATATTTATTTTTGCATTTACACTTTATTGTATGTTCTTTTAAATAGAATTAAAATTATTCTACCGCCAATAAAATTATGCGAATTATAATTTTTATGAAATGTTTTGTAAGCATCCAAAAAGTAAACACATTAGATATTTCAACTAAGCCACATGATATACAATGGATTTGAAATGCATATCCCCACCAGAAAATAATCGTAGATATGCACGCAAGAATTTTCTGCAAATAAATATTTCTGACATTGTAGCTCACGATATTAATGTCTATTAATTTGGACGATTGCACAAAACAGAAAACTGTAACAAATTGCATACAATATAATAACCATCTGTGTGCTATTGACTGAACTATAATGATCCATTTTATCTAAAATTATTTGAATTCATCAATTATTTTTAATTTCATTTTTAATGCGTTATAGGTAACATAAATTGTTGAAATTATTTTACGAATTCATTCATAGATGTACATTCTTTAAATAAGTAAAATTTTATTAATTGATAATTATTTTCATGTTTTACAACAAATATTATTGTTATAAATACAATTTTTGAGTTCAAAAACCCTTTTCAGCAATCCTTATAATGTCACAAATATTATCTCAAAATTTTGAACCAATCCGTCCAGCCGTTTTTTAAATAGAGAGGTTGATGTGATTTAATTTTGCACCTGGTCAATTTTTTTTTTATTAATAATTCTTCGGTAGTAATCATTTCATTTACTTCAATTTTTGTTAAATAAATTACAATTATAGTATTTAAAGAATTTGAATTCTAAATTTCAAAATTTGCCAAAAAGAATTATGGCACAGCAATCCTTAATTTATCATAAATGTAACTTCCAAATTTAAAAAAAATCTAATCAGCCGTTTTTGATTTGTTCTGGTAGATGTAAGAGCGCGCCGTAAAATCCTAGCCTTAAGGAAAATTAATTTATTATTTATTTGCATTAGAAGAAATTTATTTTTTGAAGACAATTTATTTAATTTTGAAATTAACAATTTAAAACTTTTTGAGACAAGTTTTTTTGTAATTATTTTATGGACCCTCGAAAATTCCCAACTGCTTCCGCACACCAGGATTGCCCGAGTAAAAACAAGTGTGTGGAAAATTTTCTGGGAAAATACCATTACAATATTTATAAATAAATAATAGTAAATAATAATTAGGTATGTTTTTAAGTTTTGCGTTTTATTTCTTGTTTGGAAGTTTAGAAATTACTTAAAAAGTCATGATTTAAAAATTTATACCTTATTAACTTATTTTTGGTATTTTCTGTATTTCCTTTTCAACGGTATCGTTCTGTGTATTTCTGTACATTACTAATAATTAGAATTAATTGTGTTCTAATTGTTCTAACACATTATAAGTCCTATGAAAATGAACCGCAACACTACCTGTTTTTGCACTAAAACGTATTGAAATGATAAAAAGGGTGGTTTAGGATAACGCTCATTTAAGTACTCCTACCGAATATCTTTATAACCACAAAATATCTTTATTACAACAAAATAAAAATTTTCAAATGTTATTTAAATAGTTTCATACTATTAAATTTAAAAGACTGGCAGCGTTATGCATAGTCGTACTTTTAAAATGATTTTAAAATGAATTAGTAGCTACTAGTTAATACCATTCTAGAAGCTAGTAAAATTTTGTTATGCATAGTTCTTTTAAAAAGAAAGTTAGTATCCTTTTAGTTGGTAGAATACTAAAGCATGGTTTTTGAAATATTTATTTGGCAACACCGCGAATTGACAGCCGACAACTTAAAAATAATTATCTTTTTCTTCTTCTTCTATATCTTCTTCTATCTTCTATATATATATAAAAATGGAGAGCAAATCTACGTTACCTCATCAATTGAGAACGGCTGGGCCGATTTAGCTGATTTTTTAAAGAGTTATTGTCTATATCGCTGACAAGGTTTTTATGAAAAAAAAACGTTCGAAATTCGCGAAAAAAAAAGTTTAACATTACCGAGAACAAAGGGTTTATCGGTATTCAAGGATAGCTGGATAGATTAGGTACCAGGTATTAAGGTATAAGTACCTATTTACTATTTATTGTACACAAATCTATGTTTGAAATATAAAAATATTGCACCCATCGTGAATAAAAGTTTAAAAAACTAAAAATCAAACACAATTAAGGTAAGAGCGGTAGACACATTGCCTGCTTTTTCGACCGTCTAGCCGTCTAGCACATTGTGCTATCTTACTTTAATTGTGTTGGATTTCTAGTTTTTTAAATCTATGTTTTACTTTACACCCCCACCCTGCTCTGTTACTACCTAAAAAATGATTTAATAACGGATAGATGGCGCTACTCTATCTATGTACCTAGCAGAGTTATCGCCAGTGGTAATGATAAACCCATGTGTCTGTAAGAATGTATATGTTACGGTAAAAGTACGTATACCGGTAAAAGTATACGCCGGCATAAGTGCACATTTACCGGAAAATATGCCGGCGCTTATGGTAAACGTACATATTATGTACTTTTCCCTATAGAATTAGGGATATCTGCACATATACCAACCGGTGTTGGGAAATGTATATAGAGATTTTACGAGTAAATGTGGGCGTTTACTTTAGACGCGTCATATTCGTCCTACTCATTTTTGCTAATTTTTTTAAAATAGTTTTATAAATTGCGATTACTTCTAAATTGTGCGAATAACAATAAATTATTACAGATATTTTATTAAATAACGAAATTTCAAAAAATAAATATTTAAATTTTTACTTAATTTTATTGAACTAATTAAAAACTAAACACAGCATAATAATTAATCTTTATTGCAGCATGGATTGCTACTATGGCATTTCGAATTACACAACACATTGGCAGCTCTACATAGACATCTCTTTGTTGGGTATTTTCCCTAGCAATTGTTTTTTAAATCCTTGTCCTCCAGTTAAAGATTCTTGTTTGATTACTTCTCAAACAGATTTTTCGATACAAGGAATTCATCAACAGACAAAAATTTTTGTTTACACACATCGAATTGATTTCTAGTGAACAACTGTTTTAATTTTCTATGTTTAGTTCCTAGTTGATAGTATTCGTTTTTATCATCTACTGATA
The DNA here is from genome assembly GCA_911387805.1 of Cantharis rustica. Lineage (NCBI taxonomy): Eukaryota > Metazoa > Arthropoda > Insecta > Coleoptera > Cantharidae > Cantharis > Cantharis rustica. Next base: position 75,000,194 of record OU426877.1, read on the forward strand.
ATACGATGCAGAGTAAATTTCGAAGATCTGTTTTGCCTCGATCCACTTCAGGTATTTGTACTTTAACGGTGTCTCCGATAGTTGCTGGTGGAAATTTAGAACTTGAAATATTGCACATTTTATTTGCTTGCATTTTCAAATTTTGTTTAGCAGCTCGTCTATTGTCAGTAATAAGTATCTTATTGTTTTGTAATATATTAATATCTTCTACTTCATCAGGTATTATTATAACTTCCATGTTTTCAATACCGTCCTCTTCATTTTCTAAAGTTTCTTTCAACAAGTTAGTTGACAAGTAGTTTTCAAAATTTTCAGCTTGTTCGGTTACTTGATTTACATTGCCAGGTACTTCTGCAATTGCTTCGGGTTGTTCAGTTACTTGATTCGTATTATGTGTATCACTTGATTCAATTATATTTATTACATATTCTTCGCTAAGTACTTCTGCAATTGCTTCGGGTTGTTTGGTTACTTGATTCGTATCATGTGTACCATTTGATTCAATAATATTTATTAAATCTTCTTCGCAATGTACTTCTGCAATTACTTCGTTCGGTAAATTATTATTAAAAATTATTTATTAAATATTATTAACACGTTTTAAAAATGCTCCGAACGAGAAGATATAACAATTTTAGCAGGAAACTAAAGGAGGACGAACAGCCCATTCGGCGTTCAAACTGCCACTAAATTTGCAAACCATTGATGGTTTGCAAAACATCACCAATGGCGAAAGTACTGCAGAATTGCAAAATAATCATTTGGGATGAATGTACTATGGCGCACAAACGAGCATTGGAGGCACTCGATCGAACTTTGAAAGATTTGCGCAATAATCGGAACCTCTTTGGAGGTTCGATGATTCTGCTGGCCGGCGATTTTCGTCAAACGCTGCCAATCGTTCCGAGATCGACGGCTGCTGATGAAATCAATGCTTGCTTAAAGTCATCCAATTTGTGGAAATACGTGAAGACCATCAAGTTAACATCAAATATGCAAGTCCCCCTTACAAAATAGCGAACCGGCGGAGGTGTTTTCCACACAATTATTAGATATTGGCAATGGAAAAATTCCGGTTGACGCTTCCACTGGCCTCATTTCATTTCGCCAAGCGTTGCAATGAACGTAACTTACGCACGTGGTAAGGTAAGTGGAAATATAGTAACTTTCGATTTACAGATTTACAAAATTTTTCATTTACAGATTCCAGGACAAATCCTCCACGGTGTAGGACCTTTTCTTTTTTAAATAAAGAATTATTCTTACATACATTACAACTTATTTATTGTATTATATTTATTGTGGTTTTTTGGTTTATTCAGATGAAGTTCTTTTTTACGCGCCAGACAAAAAAGCAAAACATTTCGTGTTAATAAAATCCTTTTATATAATCATTGTGACTACATTTCCAAATAAATGATTATTATTCAGAATCTGAGGCAGGACAACGTCTGCCGGGTCAGCTAGTTTTTACCTAAAACAGGTACCTAAAAAGAGCTTAATATTGTTTACCCTTGGCAAGTACATTGTTATAATAAACCAAAAGATTTATATGATTCACATATACTTTTGGCCTTCTATTTAAATTTAGAATAATATCTTGAATTATTTGAATTTCTTCAATTTCTTCAACATTTATACAATCTTCCATTATTTTTAAACAAATTTTTTATTGTATTAATTTAATTGGTTTTATAATTTAGCATTTTTCCACTTAAAAATATTACATTAAATACTTATTTTATGTATAATAAAAATAAATTCAATAATTTGGAATTGAACAAGTTAACTAATAAATACTAGTACACTTCTAGCTCGTCAATGCATACAAGTTGCATGCTCGACTACTTCCTGACCGCGTTAGTAGCTACTTACAGCCGTATTCATAAACAATGCCTTACTTGCACTTAAAAAACGACTTTTAAAATAGACCCTTATTGACCTAGTAAATAAGGTTGCAATAAAAACAAATTCTACCTTATTGGTCTTACTTAGCACTTAATACTTGTCTATGAATCTGGGCGTTAGTTGACTATGGATAAGGCTGTGGTAGTTTATGAATTGTTTGTTTACAAACAAAACTGGTTTGGACACACTTAAAATAAATTGATCGTATTTATTTTAAACAGAATTTATTTATAATCAATAGATAAGTGGTTTAAGTAGTGTAACTCGATATTAATTATTAATATCATAATAAACTCAACAAATTTATTAATAACGCGAAATCAAAATCAGACATATTAACTAAATCAGGGGTTTATGAGCTCACTTGTGAATGCTCTCAAAAATACATTGGTCATACCGGTAGATCTTTTAAAACACGATTTGATGAACACACTCGATCCCACAGACTTGCAGATGGAAAATCGACTTTTGCGAAACACCTACTAGACACAAACCATAAACAAGGGGGATTCGAAATTTTGCACGTTGCACAAAAAAGTAAAAAACTGGAATTTTTGGAAGCTATAGAAATTAATAAATTAAAATATTCATCTTCATTACTAAATAGTCAATCTGATTTAAATAACTTACCCCTACTAAACATTTTTAATAAATAATACCTCCCTCCCCTTCTAACTTACCTCACATCCACCTACATTATTTCTCTTTTGAATTAAATATACCCCTACCCTCTAGTAAATTCACACATAATTACACTATTTTTAAAATTACCCCCTCTTACCCTCTCCCTTTTCTCTTGCAATTTGTCGATAAATACGGAAATTTCTCGCTTCTCCTTCTAGTATGGGTTTTTGCATTCATTTTTTCCCAGCAAAAATCATATATCGTAATTTTAAGAAACCATGTAACAGCATTGTAAATCAGAACTAACTGATAAATTGTAATTAGAAGCAATAGGCACAGTTGTATTGTAAGGTCATAAATCCAAAAATTATTACTTTTAGTAACTACCATGTAAATTATTAAGATTAATAAAGATAAATAATAATTAATCTAGTATGATCGAATATAACTCCTCCCCTGTAAGTTAGAAAATTGGAACTTTAATCGCTTCGAATTTTCCTTCAAAAGATTTTGGATCTTCTATTACATTATTGTCCATTTTCTTAACTCGCAGTTTTTTATTTTTCTTTATAAATTTAAACGTTTTAAAAATAATTACAATAGCAATAAACAAATAAATCAAAATTGTCCAAAAACTTGTTTTATTAAAATGCACTATTGGGTCTTTGTTCACTTTTTGCACTTTTTCTTTTAGAGCACTTAATTCACTTTGTGTTAATTTTAATTCACTTAAGTCCACATTTGACAGTTCTAAAGGTTCATTAACTACAAAATTATTATCACTTTCTTCTTCGATTGTTGATGGTTCGAAGTTAAGTATCGGAACGAGTTTCAGTACGTTGTTGTTATTTTGAAAACTTTTCAGTCTATAATTTTGGATTAATAGTTTGCAATAATTCGGAAGTTCAATCACGTAGCTACCGTTTAATAAAACACTTTCTAATTCGTCGTTGCACTTTTGGTGACCTAATATTTGTTTTGATGTTATAACTGTCCATTTTCCAGTTTGAATTTTTTTGGATTTTTAAATCGTCGAATTTTACTAATTCTTGTTTGCAATATGATAGTTTCTCAGAAAAGCGTAGAAGTTGTATTTCACATGGAATGTTATATTCGTTTTTAATTTCCAATGGGTTTTCTTCGCATAGGTATTCGTTTTGATTTGCTTCTTTACATTTTTCTTGAAATGTCCAATAGAAATGTTCATTTTGGATAAGGAATTTGGAATTAGGAATGATAATTTTATGATGGTTATTTGAAAACATGGGTAGAGGATAAAATTGAAAATAGTCATAACTTTCTTTTTCTACTATCGGAATATCGATTAAAAATACTATCTGATTCATTTTTGTGTAACTTTTTCTAAAATATTTTCAAAAGCTAAAATATTGTTAAGTATTGGTTCGAATGGTAATTTTGTGTTTTCGATTTGACTACTAACAAATTTCATTTCTTGTAAGAGTTCAACTGGTTCAACAATGTAATTATGAAAGGTGTTAATTTTCGCAAAGCTGATAGCTATCTATAAATTATTTAAAACGTCGTTAATGATTTGGAATGTATTAATTAGTTCTAGAATTACTTTCTGTATTAGTTCGAAATGGCGAGAATTTAAAATTTGAGTTTCGGTTTTGTTGATGAATGTTTGAAATTGCGTAAGTTTTAAATTTAGAATCATTTGGTTTTGCACAAGAGTAGCTGGTGTACTATTAAATTTTGTAATTGCATTTTGCATTAAAGTTATTTGGTTCTTTACAACAGTTTTAATTTCCATTTGATTTTGGTATAAATTTTGAATTTTTTGATCGTATCGAATAGTATCCTTATGGTCTAAATTGCCTGTCACGATTTTTATTAGAGAACCTAAACCGTCGATAAGTCCTCGTCTTTGTCTTTTTTAATTTGTCTTAGGGTTGATTTGAGAAATTTGTTTGTAAATTAATTCTGATAAATGATCTATTAGTTGGTATGAGTTATAAAATTTTTTCCGGTGTTCTATATTAATGTCAACGTTATGAAATGTTAAATTTAAAATTTTATATTGCATTTGTAATTTGTCAAATTCCGTTATGATTTGTGTAATTTAATTTGTTTTCCTTTTTGTTAAGCGTTTTACTATTTAATTTAAATACTTCTTGTCCGATTTTAAAAGTGGATTTTGTTGTTTGACAAATATTGCATGAATTTATGTAATTGGTAACGTCGGTTTTCATGTTTTTCCAAAAATAGTTTTTGTTTAGATACTTTAGGGTTTCGATAATTCCGCGATGATTCGTCTTACCTTCGTGGTGGTTTCTTATTATTAACAATTGTTCGTCATGTTCTCTTATTAGCTTTATTTTTTTGTACAACGGATTAATTTTAGGTCCCTTTCAGAAAAGTTTATCAAATACACTTGACAAAAATCACGATACAGTTTTTCCGTATGAAAGTAAATATAATAAGTATTTCCGATTGTGGTGCAAGTTTGTAGAAATTTAAGGATTAGATACTTGTTACGTTCTTTTGGAATTTTTAAGAATCGAATTTTAAATTTTTTGTTGTCGTGCTTCGTAATATTCATTAGTTGGTCGTAGTGTGGTAAAACGATTATTTGATTGGGTTTATTATCTATTGGTTCTTCTAAAATTGGGATACTGTTATTAGTTGTTTTATTGATATTTGAATGGGGTGTATTTTGAGTAGGTAAATTCTGTGGTCTGATTTGTATGTCGGGTAAATTTTTGATTTTGTTTTCCCTATTTGGATTTGAAGTATTTGGAATTGGTTGAATTGGTTTTAAACTAATTTCTTTTAACATTTCTAAACAATTTTCGTCAACATCTCCGGGGTGATTAACAATAGATTGGTCGTCAATGGTTTCTAAAGTATTACCTTTTATTCTAGAAAGAGCGTCCGTGTTTGATTTTAAATTCCTTCTGGTGTTGTTTGTAAAATTTTTGTTGTCGTTTGTCCGAAGTATGGGAATAGTTACTAATGGGGTTGAAAAAACTTTATTCTGTGTATCAATATTAGCTTGAAGTCGAGTTACTAGATCAAAGCCTAAAAGACCATCAAAATTCGATGAAAATTTAAAGATATAAAATTTATGTTTTTCATTGGTTTTGAAAATTTTGGGAAGTGGAGTGTAAATTATTTTATCGTCACGCGATAAACCATGAGCAGTTTGAATTTGAAATGTTTCTGATGTTATAAAATTTTTAAAATATTTATTTACTAGTTCTGGGTACATTAAACTTTTCGTACTACCGGTATCGATTAAAAATTTTGCATTAATTTCGGGAATAAAAATATAAAGTAAATTTAGTTCTTGAACGTTATTCACTTTGGTATTCCGATTGTTTTGTTCGTTTTCCAATAGACAATTTACAATTATTTGTTCGTAATTGATTTGAAAAATAATTATTATTTGTGTTAGATTGTTCAAAATGTTCGATCGGTTCTGTTACCTCAAGATTTTGACATGTCGGGTTATCAAAAGTTTCTTCATAATTTTTAAAATTGTGTTCGAAATTTGATTCAAAAGGTTCAAACGATGGTTCCTATAGATTTTCATGGTCAAAGTTTAAATGAAAATTTAAATTTGTTGGTCGAGTAAAATTTGTTCTGTTACTGTCTACATCCATAGGTGTAGGTTTTATAGTCGATCTCATCGAATCTTGTCTCATTTGCGATCTTGGGGTGAAGTTTTGATTCGTGTTTTGGAAATTTTGTCTGGGTTGAAAGTTTGAATTGTGGCTTTGAAAACTTGGTCTAAATGTCTGAAAATTAGTCACTGGTCTAAAGTTTGAATTTGGGTTTTGATAATTCGATCTAAACTGGGGGATTGCTATTAAAGTTTTGAAAGTTAGTGTTATGATTTTGAAAATTCGGTCTAGGTTGAAAATTATTATAATTATTAGAGGTTTGATTATTTTGTTTAAAGTTTTGAGGGTTCGCTTTAGGTTGAAAATTTTGAAAAGAATTTTGTATAAATGGTTTAAATTGGGGGTTATTAACGTTCGCGTTTTGAAAGTTGGGTTTTGAAAATCTAAAATTTTGTGCTGACGTGTTAGAATTCTTTACGTGTAAAGTATTACTTTGTTGCGTAAAATATAAAAAATTTTCTTCTTCAATTACTAAAGTCATTGCCTTCTCTAATGTGTCTGAGTTTCTCAATCTTACATTGTTTTGAATATGACCGTTTAGTCCTCTAATAAAAGATTTTAATGCTAGGTCATCATAATTTTTTATCTGTAAATGTTTTTCCGCGTCGCTTAATTCGCTACAATCAATTTTTGTTAAAATTAAACTTCTGGCGTCTTGACAACGAGTACCAAAATCATATGGACTTTCTGTTTTAAACGGTCTTAACAAAATTAGATCTTGCACTAGACAATCAATATCGCGTTAATCACTAAAATTCAATTTTAACGCCGTTTTCAAAGAATCCCAATCGTTAATTTCCGATCTGTTGCCAATCAACATTAACGCTCGGCCAGTGAGCTTACCTAAAATTGCTCTTAACAAAAATTGGTTTCTAGGGTCGTCTAAATTATTCGTGTTGAAAAAGTTAATTAAAAATTGTGTGCATGAATTTAAAAAGATGTTAAGTGTGTATGGGTTTCCGTCATAAGGTGTTATAGTGTCTAGATACAATTTTATAAATTGATAATTAATTGGTCAAACCGTTGATTCTTGTTGCGGTGGAGTCATGATTAATTTAGTTATATTTAAACTGTTTAATTATTTGGTTAATTCGTAAATCATAAAATGTTATTGAATTATTTTAAAATACTATAATATTACTCACTAAATTTTTTATTATGGTTGAAAATTAAATATTATCTATTAATTTAAATTATTTCGCGTTTTTAATTAACTTTAAAGTTATAACTATTTCTTATGATTTATAAGGAAAATATATTGGATAATGGATTAAATTTCTAGCACTTACGCTATGATTATTATTTTCTGCATTCTTCAATAATTCGTTTGTTGTATTCTTATAGCTAGGTTGTTCGAGTCGTACTTCGTTGACAGCGATTCCTATCTTCAACGTTGTATTTGTCGATTGGTCGGCTCCCAGGATGTTGACTGTTGCACCAAATTTTCTTAAAATTAGGGTTCCTCGATTTGGAGAGGCGATGTTGAAATGATGTGACGTTTTTAATTCACTTTTCACTTCGCGACCGTGTTTTTGTGGCAATTTTTATCTACGATTTTTGCAGAGGTGACTTCCCAAACAGACGATTTTTATTCTGATTTTTGGGAAATACGATCCTTAAGACTGCGCCAAATATGAGTTCCGCAACTCACAAACAAACAAAAATAATACAAACTTCAAAAATGTATTTTAAAGATTATACGTAATTATTACAATGATGTTTATGAATAGCTGGAAACTAAACTAACTTTTGAATTTACAAGATTTATATGGTTTATTAAAAGACAATTCTACAAAACTAATATTATAAAGTGCAATTTAACATTTCCCACAAAAGGTCGATATACTAAACTAGCTAATATTACTTGTTTTCTTTAAAACTATAATATTGCATTTCTTATAAGAGGTTAATATACTACATGTATAATTCTTATGTTCCGTTTAATTATAATTAGCCAATCTAGTATGATCAAATATAACTAGCCTCCCATCTGAAATATAAAAAATATGGAATCGTTAGGTCTTGAAAGGTCCCCGGTTTTATCGTTAGGTCATTTTTAGTTTTATCCAAAAAAAATATTCAAGTTTTGAAAAATTTTCTTGGTAAGTTAGCCTCCCCATTAAACGATTTCGACGAAATAAAAGTGGAAACCGGTAGGAAATGCACTGCTAAGGATTGTTCACGTATATTTATCGTTAGGTCACCTTTCATTTATTTGCAATTAATTAATTTCAATTTTATGTTCCTATATGTTGTCATGTACCGACAACATATTCAGCATAAAGCAAATAACGGAAAAACATTTCAAAATTTTGTATTAACCATGCTATTTGCGGATGACCAGACCAACAAAAGTGATGGCATTCATAGGACATGAACAAGTACGCTCAAAAATAGTATTGAATAACCAGACCATAGAACAAGTAAAATTGTTTGATTTCTTAGGTTGCACTATGTCCATATTTGAGGAAGCTGACATACCCAAAAAAATGGAGAAATTTAATTACATAAATGGCACAATAAGAAGAACATTTAAGAATAAAATCAGCCAGGATACTGCATAGAAGTTCTATAAGACGATATCGATACCAAGTATAACATACGCTAGCGAAACTTGGACGATCACTAAAGAGAATGAAAGATGAATCCAGAGTGCTGAAATGAGATTCCTGCGTTCGGTAGCGGAATACCGAAGAATAGACCGAAAAAGAAACGCAGATATAAGAAATGAATTAAACATTTGCAGTATCAACGAGAAGATAAAGAATTATAGAACGGCATGGAAAGAACATATGGACAGAATGGACCAGACTAGGTTACCAAAACAAATGTACCAATACAGACCGAAAGGCAAACGGAGTGTGGGCCGCCCCAAAAAGAGATGGAGCGACCAATTAGAGTGACGTAACGGGCCACCGGCCTAAAACCTGCGATGATGATGATGTTCCTATTTTGCATGCGCTAAACAAAAATATAGTTGTGAAGAAATTTTTCTTACAAAAGTAAGAAAAATATAACATTTTGATATAAAAAAATATGGAATTTTTTAGGTCTTGAAAGGTCATTTGGTTTTATCGTTAGGTCACTTTTAGTTGTATCAAAATAAATTATTCAAGTTTTGAAAAATTTTCTTAGTAAGTTAGCCCCCCTTTAAACGATTTCAATGAAATAAAAGTGTAAACCAGTAGGAAATGCACTGCTAAGGATTGGTCACGTATATTTATCGTTAGGTCACCTTTCATTTGTTTGCAATTACTTAATTTCAATTTTTGTTTCTATTGCGCTTGCGCTAAACAAAAATTTTAGGATATTAGTGTGTGCAAAATTACATGTTGGGGTGCGTTCTTGCCAATGCCAACACTTGACTTGGGGTGCGTTCTCGCCAGCACTTTTGCTTTAAGGGCCAGTTCTACAATGGTCGTATAACCACATATACAGATATGATATACCTGCAGATATACCTGGAAGAAGTTTATTCTTGTTTTCTATTGGTCAAATCTAATGTAAACAATAATTTATTTTCAGGTAGGTATTTAAGTTTATAATTTTATTTATAAAATTTCATGAAAAGCACCAACGAATTATTTACGATTGTAAAATAAAATACAAAGTGCTTAATACAATATGTTCACTAAATTTGAATGTTTTCGATTCAGAGCAAAGCGATAAAATTGTTGAAGATGTTTTGTTACGTCGACATCGTCAAGTGTTTAAAAATATGATCGATTATTATGATGAATACAGTAATTTGGAAATCAGAATAATCAACTAAAAATTCAAATTTGAATTTTTTTAAATTTAAATTATACAGAACCGGCATAGCAAACTAATTTTGTGTTTTTCAAAAACACTTTTTTAAAGTTAAATTACAATTTATGGTTAAATCAATGTCAAATGATGTAAACAAAGATGTCAAACGACCTAAAAGGGGTGCGCAGAAACTACTTTTCAGGAATAGTAATACTATACATATAAAAGCATTGTAGAACGCGATGACTTTTATACTTGGAATAAATCGTCGAATAAGTTATACGAAGAATACGTATTCGGAACTTTATACTTCCATTGTAGAACTGGCCCTAAGTGGTAAGAAAAGTATCGTAAGTGCGGAACTCGAAGGCAGCTATAGAGCACAGAAAAAATATATACTATATCCCGTGACCGTGGAGAACTTTTAAGGTGGTGATAAAGGACACTTTTCTAAGACAAATTTTCAAATTTTTTGAATTTCTGATTTCAAACGGCCATAGCTCCGATATTATTGATTTTTAGGCTTAATGAATTAAAACTTTTTTAAAGATCATTCGCTTATATACAAATTAGGTCCCCCCGCCAAGAGTTTGAACTTGAACAAAAAATTTATTGAAAAATTTGTCTTAAAAAAGTGTCCTTTATCACCTCAAAGTTTCTCCACGGTCACGGTGACACCCTGTATATATCAAATAATGCGTTCATAGTGTGAGAATCTTTTTTCTGTAGCATTTTACGGTGGATTTGAATATTTAAGGAATTTTTCGTTTAAAATCAAGCAGCTGTTATATTTTAGTGATTTCGCGCATTTTGCTTTTAACACAAGCTATTTTATTAACTAAAATTACGCTTCTTTTTAACCGACTTCAAAAAAGGACGAGGTTATCAATTCGGTTGTATTCATTTTGTAATGCTTTTAATTTTAATAATTCTTTAATGTTTATTCCCTCAGAACTCCATTATTTATTAACCGATTTTCAAAATTCGTTTTGAAATTTTTTTTAAAATTAGAAAATAATAAAAATAAAACCAACTCGCTAACTACTCAAGAAATTTTAATTAAAAATATTTTTAAATTAGCAATTAGTTGTAGGAATTCATAAGCTGCTGGGCTTTATGGTCTTTTTAAAATGCATAAGCCGGGACATCCTGTTAACATAATACGGGAATTATAAGAAAATCATAAAATCAACTCGGTAACTATTTAAGAAATTTTAAACATATTGCAGTGTTCATAAAGGTAAGCAGTTGTAAATTTCATCGATAAAGTAAATCAAAAAATAATTCAAAGAAACTTGATATTTGAACACATAATGATTTAATTTAAAATAAAAAAAAAAAAAAAAATTTATTGGTTAAGTAAATGATTGAAAGTCGAAGAACTTCAGATATGTTAACCAACATGGTCGTCAGTGCGGGTACATGCAATCAAATAATAATTTCAAATCACGTTATCATAAAAAAACATCGATAAAAAGAAAAATTGAATAAAAAAATAATAAAGGAGCGCCTGGACAACAGGTGGAGAAAAAATAATAAAAAAGAAAGAAAAGGTGGTTGTTGATGATTAAACGTGGACCGGTAAGGTCGTGTTGAGATTGTTCTCCGGAAATGGAGTAATCCTCAAAGAGAATCAAACAAATATTTAGTAACAAAAATAAGAAATTCAATTTGGAATAACCAAGAAGAAACATTTAGACAAGGAGAAGAGAAATTATTTGGAATTAGCTGGGAGCTGTTTTCACGTAACGTGACGAATAAGAGGAGATACACACCCAATTTAAAGTGGACCATTGAAGGTCAAACTTAGAGGAAGATAGACAGGTTCGCATAATCAACACTATAAGTGATAACGGGGTTTACTGAATGAGAATCGTGATCGAATAATACGGAGCGCATTTGACAAAGTTATAAATCTAAATTAATTGTAATTCAATTGTTTACTAAATTTAAAAATAAATTCAAGATTCATTTAATAATTTCACAAGTTTTTTTGAAAATAAAAAGATCGCAAATAACTTTAATTCAATATTTAAATATCTGGAAGCTGAGGTTTGCACTTACTGCATAATTGATAAAGTAAGTATGCATTTTTAAAGATTCACTCCTTTAACAGTGCAATATATTTGCATAGACAAAATTTTTTAAATTTAATGACAGATTTTATCTTTAAAAGGATTATGAGAAAACCCATATTTTGTATTAAATTATACAAAAGAAATAGAAGTTAACAATAGAATCAATTACCTCGATCTCATAATAATTAAAGATAATAATGTGCACTCTTTTCATATTTTCTATAAACCTACTGAAGCAACTACTTCAAATTTAGCAATAAATAATTATTTGCTACAAATAAAAGCAAATTTATTGAAAACATGATTAAAAATAGTGTTAACGTTAAAAAAGAACGAGTAAAAAAAAGTAAAAAAAGAACTACTAAAATCATTATTTCGTATAAAGTGCAAACACCTCGTTGTGATTTGATGCCATACACTGTAGATATGTATGTGGGACAGTGCAGCTGCTGTATGAATTAAATGTTTTGATTCAGCACCTAGTGCATTTCTGAATATCATTATTATAATTGTAATTGTGGATCACCATCAAGTACATCAATAATAGACGCTACTAAATAGGAGATCCTCGCACTATGAAGGTTAGATTACTCTCTATTGCTGCCTTCGAGTTTCGCACTTACGATACTTTTCTTACCACTTAGAGCAAAAGTGCTGGCGAGAACGCACCCCAACATGTAATTTTGCAAGCGCAATAGAAACATAAAATTGTAATTAATTTTTTACAAACAAATTAATGATGACCTAACGATAAACATAAGTGACCTATCTATAGCAGTGCATTTTCTACCGGTTTCCACTTTTATTTCATCGAAATCGTTTAAAAGGGAGGCTAACCTACCAAGAAAATTTTTCAAAACTTGAATAATTTATTTTGATACAACTAAAAGTGACCTAACGATAAAACCAAATGACCTTTCAAGACCTAACGACAACCTAACGATTCCATATTTTTTTATATCAAAATGTTATATTTTTCCTACTTTTGTAAGAAAAATTTCATCATAACTATATTTTTGTTTAGCGCATGCGCAATAGGAAAATAAAATTGAAATTAAGTAATTGCAAACAAATGAAAGGTGACCTTACGATAAATATACGTGACAAATCCTTAGCAGTGCATTTCCTACAGATTTACACTTTTATTTCATCGAAATCGTTTAAAGGGAGGCTAACCTACCAAGAAAATTTTTCAAAACTTGAATAATTTATTTTGATACAACTAAAAGTGACCTAATGATAAAACCAAATGACCTTTCAAGACCTAACGACAACCTAACGATTCCATATTCAGGTTTCATGGCGACGAGGTTATGTGGTAGGTCTAATAAGCAAAAGATTCTAGGTTCGATTCTAGCATCACTACTTTTTTTTTTAATATTATTTTTTTAATTAATTTTCTTTTTAATTAATATGTAAATTAACAGATATTCAATAATTATTCAAAATTATTAATTTTTCAGATCTCAAAAATAAATGAGTTGGTAAAATAAATAAGTGTAAAATAAATACCAGAAAATAATCACTAGTCAACAAATCTAAACTTTTTTTTTATAACTTTAGTAAATTTAACTATTTTTATATAAACAATGCCTATTGTTCAACAAAATGTCTTTAAAAAGTTCGTAGCACCCTCAGATTTTTTGTTATTCGACTTGCACGAATTTACAAAAATCGTGTTACCTATAGCATGGAGATCATTTAAAAAATATATAATTACAACTGCATTAATGAAAATTAATTTTTATTCTACAAATAAAGACATTCTCTGAAAGGTTAACAAAATATAAATCATAAAAAAAACATTAAAATAAAAAATTATTTTTTTCTTTTATGAGCGCTATCATCTTCCCTCTGCAGGAACCAGCAAAAGTCTCCCATCATTGTAGAATCCCACCTTCCTTGGTAACGATGTTCCATTATATTTATGTCTTGGTGAAATCTTTCTCCTTGTTCGTCACTTACTGCACCCAAATTTTCAGGGAAGAAATTTAGATGAGAATGTAGAAAATGAACTTTAAGCGACATACGGCATCCTAACTCCTTATAGTTATGTAACAGTTCTTCTATCATATTTTGGTGGTGAACATGTTTTTTGTTGCCTAAAAACTGATCTACAACTATTTTGAAAGATGTCCAAGCAGCCAATTCTTTAGTGTTCAATTTTAAATTGAAGTTTTTATCGTGTATTAGCTTGCGTATTTGAGGTCCAACAAATATTCCTTCTTTAAGCTTTCCATCACTTAACTTCGGAAACTTATCCTTCAAGAAAACGAAACTATCATTATTTTTATCTAAAGCTTTTACGAACTGTTTCATTAAACCTAGTTTTATATGTAATGGTGGCAGTAATACCAGTTTTGGATCAACTAATGGAACATATTTAATATTATTTGTGCCGGGAATGAATTCTACTCGTTGAGGCCAATTTTTTACTTCATAATGTTGTTGTCTTGCACGACTATCCCACAGACACAGAAAACAACAATATTTTGTATATCCACTTTGTAATCCAAGTAAAAGTCCTATAACTTTTAGGTCGCCGCACAGTTGCCATCGATAGTTTTTATATTTTATAGAGTCCAATATAGTCCAAGAGCCCGTGGCCGCCAGACCTTCGTTATTTTATAAAAGCTAAAAGTTTCTCAGGGCATGTTTTCAACACAGTTAGGAACGATGGCCAACTATGCACTTATAGTCATCGTGGCTTTGGCAGGTAACAGGTAGCAAAGGTGAATAAAATACCGACTTACTTTCGTCAAATCATAAAGCGTAATTTTCTTATATTTTTCTTTGGAATAATATTAGAAATCATTTCTAGTTGTTGACTAGTGAATTAATATGTAGTATAATAATAATATACTGCATATAGTATGTAAATATTTATTCAATTTTGTAACTTTTCATTTGTTATTTAATTAAAAATATAATTTTTAACAAAACCCAAAAATTTTCAAACGTTTCGAATAATAATCAATTTAAGAAATGGTTGAAAATGCTATTAGTAAGACAAAACGATATCATCCGACGCGACGTTTGAAATCTGAAAAAGTAATAATTTCGAATGATTATTATTAAATATCTATTAATTTACATATCAATTAAAAAGAAAATTAATTTAAAAAAAAGTACTGATGCTAGAATCGAACCGAAAATCCTTTGCTTATTAGACTTACAACTTAACCTCGTTGCCATAAAACCTTTGTTGCAAATTTTATCCTTTATTACGTTAATTCGTGCAATAAGCAGAAATTTTCAAATTCGATTTTTTAAAAATTGGCTGAATATGGCGCGCTACTATTTCATTCACGTAATGTCTTAAATGTAATCTTTACGTAGTGTAAGTATAAACAAAAACAACCTGACCTCCTCCTTGTGAGGTAATTTATTTCATTGTCATTGTACAATGCATTTGTACCCGTTTTAACAACGGGTTTTAATATTTTGTTGGCCCTCCATGTGCTTTTTTAACGGCATTAATTCTGTTTGGCATGAATTTACCCAAATTTTGCAAAAAAATTCAAATCTAAATCTAAATTGTACCGGTTTCGAAATATTTTTTTAAAATCTGCTAATAGTTGCTATATTGCGTTTAATTTGACGACTAATATATTGAGTGTGAGGGTTATTGGGAATTTACATTAAGAAAACGCCACCATACGTTTAAAATATTAACTACGTTAGGCGGTATAACCCTGGTATAACCCAGTATATATATATATATATATATATACTGGGTTATACCAGGGTTATATATATATATATATATATATATATATAACGGATTGTCTACAGTTAGTACCGCTTCTCCGTCCCCAGTTTCCATTTCTCTCTATCATAGCATGCTTCTTCTTGGAGATTTCTAGCTTTCATCCCCAGTATAACCCAGTATACTCTTCATAAATTTCTTATGGCAGATACATGTTTTCTTAGTTAATTTTGTGATATTATAACATAAAATCGTGTATAACAGTTTTTTCAAAGTTAGTTGAAGCTTTGCTTATTACCAATAAGTAAGTAGTTTTTAATTTTACCTTACTTTACCGTTTGATTATCACACTGAAAAGTACTAACAGTACAGTACAACAGTACAACAGTACAACAACAGTACTTTAGTACAACAGTACTAAAAGAACAATGCTTGTTAAACATTTATTTTCTTTCAGTAAAATTTTTGAGGACGTTCTGCTTTTGAGTATGATGGACAGTGATAAATACTTTTTATCTTTTGCAAACCTATTTGGTTACTTAGACGCAACTCCTACTTCCAGATCGATTAATGCTGGTCAATCCATTATCAATGCAAGTCATCTGATAACATGTGGTATTCTTGAAAAAACCGAAACTTTAATTAAACTTTTTGCTTTGTGTTTGAAGACTAGTGCACTTCAAGAAAAACCTCACGAAATCAGAGGTACTTTACAAATGCACGAATGTGAGGTTTCAGTAGTCGAATTTTTGTGTACTTGTAAGGCAGGTCTATCGAAGCGCTGTAAACATGTATCTGCAGTTTTAATTTTGTGCTCGAGGTAATTTTACAGCTTTTATTTTGTAATTCAGATCAAATAATGATATGATTTTTTTAGAAATAACATACTAGACTTTCCTATTATATCATCGACTGATGTAACATGCTACTGGAATAAAACAGAAACTGCTGGAAAATATAAGGCAATACCACTGCTACAACATACATGTATACGTAAAAAATGTGTGTCTACTGTAGCACCTGTAAATGCAATTAACTTGGAATCAGTTTTATGGTTGGTGGTCACTATACACACTATGAAAATTCACTCACTTAACACTTTGATATTAGTGCCTACCCAGCAAAACTTTAAAAAAATCTGTTGTTGATATATTACAGTAATTACAAAAGAATAACGTGTTATATGTGTACGTTTCTAATACAAAATAAATCATGTTATACCGCCTAACGAAGCCATTTTGCCAAAACGGTGGCGCCCTCATCGGTAATGTAAAATCCCAATAGCCCTCAAATTTTCAAATTTGTCGTGTTCAATACTTTTTAATGCAAAAACAGGTAGTGTTGCGGTTCATTTTCACAGTACTGTACGATCTAATTATTATAAATCACAAATGTACTTTTTCAAAATCAAGAATTCTTACCTAAATTAAGGGTAAGATTTACTTGCGAAGGAAATTGAATGCCTTCGAACATAGTCTCGGATTGCCACCATGTTTGATTATCCTCGTTATGAAAATCGGTAAGATAGCGAGCAGAATGTTGACCAGGAAAACAAATTTCGCAAGATTTTCTAACTTTGGAAAATCCAGTTTGAATACAAAATTCTACCGGTCCATCATCCCCACATGTATTTGTAGCTTCCATAAGTACATTAAAAGCTGCATTTTCAAATTCAGGTATACATCGCTAAAACCAATAAAAAATGTAATTATTATTACAGCCTCAAGTTAAGTTTTTGTTAAAAAAGAAAATTATTAGTGCCTACTTCAGTTACTATTTGCAAATACTATGGATAGGATAATACGCACAGCTTAGGCCCATTACAATAGAATTTTCGTAGCCCGAAATTTTTGCGCCATCTGTCTGATTGAGTTGGAACCTTCAAACTTTTGGTGTAATCAAATACTATGTGTTATTTTTTAAAATTATAATTTTTATTAATATTATAAGTAGTTACATGAAATAAAACTGCGTATGTTAATTGTGAGAAATTTTTTTAAATTTATATTTAGTTTTTGAATTATTTTTTTACTTTTTACACTTTTAAACAATTTTGATTTATTGTCTTCATTCAATTTATTAACATAAGCTTTTATTAAAACATTAAAATATTTATCTAAAAATAAATTTATACAAGAATCGCATACTATATTACAAATATTTTTCTTAATAAGATCACAATTTTTTAATTTTGTTTTTACATTACTCGCATTTTCTTCTAAAAATACAGTAAACATGCTTTTAAAAGTCTGATTTATGTAATTAGATGCTGTTTTAGCAATTTACAGATTTTTGTTCTTTGGCATCCTGAAAAACGATTTCGAGTCTTTCTGTTGTTTGTAATTTCCGCATGAAAATATTGAACATGTAGAACCAATTCAGGACATGTTGATGAAAATTCACTCAAATATTCAATTCACGACACTATTTTGAATTAAATATATCTTGATCTATTTATTTTTGTATTATATCTTGATAATACAAAAGATTTACTTTTATACTACCATAAGCAAACATAACCAAGATCACATTTACAAACATAAACAAACTTAAAATTAACTGTCAAACTAATTTAGTTCCAACTCAATTCTTAGAGGCGCTCAAGTGCTGGGCTACAAATTTTCGTCGAAGCTGTACGTATTATCCTATCCATAGTATTTGCTATTTGTTACATCTTGTCTTCAATTAAATGAAAATAGTGTGATAATTGTTGACCTTCCATAGATATATATTGGGAAAAAATTGTTGAGAAATGCGGTCAAAAAAAAAAACAATTCAATTGTCCGCCGTTTCGGGATCTTTAGTGTCCCATTTTCAAGGCTATAATATACAAAAACAAAATAAAATTAAAATACAGATCACGTTAAAATTAAAGAGAAGAATTATACAAAAACAAAAATATAAAAGAAAAACTAAGGATAATTAACAATGACAAAATAAAATGAGGGAATAAAGAGGAAAAATAATAATTATATAAAAAATTGAAAAAATTTGAAAAAATTTTAAAAAATGAAAAATTTTTAAAAAGAAAGTAAAAGAAAATATTGAAAAATTTTTATTAAAAAAGGGAATACTAACCTAAGAGGAGAAAAATAGAGGTTAGAAAGCCACCATTTTCCAGCGTGGTACCGTCCTTTGGCAAACCTCTGCAATAACACGTGGCGATTTCTTATTCAATATAGTACTTAGAGTAAACACCCAACCAACCTAAACGAGCAGTTAAATTGAAATGAAATAAAATTCAATCCAATTTCACCCCTTCCCATGGTACTATTAGAGTAGTAGTAGTCTCTTATAGTACCATGCCCCTTCCCAGGTTATGTTATAGATATTTTCGATACAAGTTAGGAAAACTAACATTGCCGAGATCGTAAACCGAAGCCGAGAATGGAAAAGGTAGTTTTCCACGAGTATCGAACAATATTTTTTCTAATTATGTTTCAAAAAGAACCAATAACATTTCTCATTTCTGAAGAAAAAAGACAGTAGGCGTTTATACTATAAAATTTTTGTATTTTGCGGTTGGTAGCCCATTATAGACAGTAGGTAGGTCATAGATAGTAGCCATTACAATGTGAACAGGTAAGTGACCACGTTTTTTTTTATGGTTATACAATTTGTGTTTTTAGAATACTAGCAAATATGTCAGATATGTCGCAGGCGGCGCACTTAACACTTTTAATAATTGTTCTAATGTAACCTTTAATGTATATTATAAATAAAGTAGATTAAAACTTTTTCTTTCTTTCCCGCACACTTTTGAGTGTCGAAAAGTGACACTTTTTGAAACACAATTAGAAAAAATTATTATGCCGAATTTAACATATCAAGGATACGTTTGTAGCCACCGTCAAAGTATTCAACATCCCTTTTATCATTCATTGACGATCCCTGCGAGTAAATATGAATCGCCTCCTTAATTTTCCTCTTCTTGTCTATCCTCTCCCGGTCCAAAATATCAATGTTGTCGTAGTCGATGTTATGGTTCTGTTCAACCATATGTCTGCAAAGAGCCGTAGGTTTTTTAATACACTTTTCACCTCCCTCTTCAAGCACAACACCAAGGTTACGGGCGTTCTTTAAATCCCTAGTGTGCTCTTTTATGCGGACACATAGCTTCTTTTCAATATTTTCTTTTACTTTCTTTTTAAAAATTTTTCATTTTTTAAAATTTTTTCAATTTTTTATATAATTATTATTTTTCCTCTTTATTCCCTCATTTTATTTTGTCATTGTTAATTATCCTTAGTTTTTCTTTTATATTTTTGTTTTTGTATAATTCTTCTCTTTAATTTTAACGTGATCTGTATTTTAATTTTATTTTGTTTTTGTATATTATAGCCTTGAAAATGGGACACTAAAGATCCCGAAACGTCGGACAATCGAATTGTTTTTTTTTTACCGCATTTCACCACAAAAAAACAAGATATTAAAATTCAGACATTATCTTCTGTTAGTCCTACGAAATCAGTTCCAAAAATTAAGGTTAAACTCCAAAATATATGGAAAAATGTTCCATCGACCCAAATTATAAGGCGTCTATAACTATAAGTATCTTACTTAAGTAAAGTTAATATTAAGAAAAGGTTAAGGGTTTACATAGATCATGTTTTAAAACCTATAAATTATTGAAATAATATATTATGGACCGATGAATCGATGATTCAACTTAAATACAGTCCTGGTAGAGTGTATGTTTGGAGAAACCAAAGCGAAGTTCACTCTTTTAAGTGTATTAAACCTAAATTAAAATCGTTCGAAAAAGAACTTATGGTATGAGAGTGCATGTGTACAATAGGCGTAGGAAGAATTGTAATTTTACAGGGAAGAATTCCTTCCACAGTTTATTTAAATCTCTTATTAGCTACAATTTTATATTACAACAAGATAATGCACCTATTCATCGTTCTAAAATTGTCACCAATTATTTACAGGAACATGATATTAATGTTATCCAGTGGCCACCACAAAGTCCGGACCTCTCACTCATCGAAAATCTCTGGGCTTTATGAAACTTCGAATTTCACAGTGGTCGCAGAGAAATTTAAATGAACTTCGAAGTATGATCGAAGAAATTTTGTATGCAATAAGTCCATCTGAGTGTAGTTCATATGTAGAAACACTACCATCACGATTAGCAACCCTATCAGAAAAGGTGGCCATTGTGGCTATTAATTACTTCAATTTCTAATATTAACCTACCTTTGGAACGTTAGTTTAAGTTAAGTTTTTGTTTTATTTTTTTGGGAACTGTCAGACAACCCTCATCACGAATTTCAAAATTTCAACTGCACTATAGGAAAGAGGACACTTTTCTAAGCATATTAGAACAAAAATTTTTGCGGTCCGTGCATTAGTTCTCGAAAAAATCGAATTTAAAAAATTTAAATTTACATGTATTTTAATACACCTTTTAACACGGCTGCATGATTAGCCGATTTTGTGTAAGGCAAAAAAATTTAAAAATATCCCTGAAAAATGACAGAACTCGCCAAGGGTGGAACTCGAAGCCATAGAACTCGTACGGGTGTCGATCACGAATGACAACAACATTAAGAGTGTATTAAAGCACTCGTACCGTCAACAAAATGAAGAATAGGAACGGAACGTGCCAGTTGACCGTGGCTCGACACGTTGCAACGGGGTGTATCGGGTTACCACTACCTTGCTTTTAATAACTTTAAAATGCCTTTTTTTCGAAAACGAATGCATGGACCGCAGAAATTTTTCTTGCATTATACACAGAAAATTGTCCTCTTTCCTATAGGGATATAAGATTAAGATCGCAGCGCCACCGTGTAAAAATGTGAACTAACTTAAAACACATTTGTGTGACGGCAGTGCTTGTGTTTTATGGTGTTTTGAGAGTTTTTCATTCATTTTTCCAAGTAAACTTGTTAATTAGTTTTTATTTGTGCTAAGACAATTTACTGTTAGTGTTAAGTAGTTCATCTTCCTGCAGTTCCATAGTATATATCAGCGGTGGCGAACCTATGGCACGCGTGCCCGAGATGGCACGTATGAGAATTTCAATGGCACGCGAATGATTTAACAAGTGACATCATTTTATACAAGCCACAAATTAAGTACCGTGAAATAATCTCAGTAGTGGAATTAATGCAACTATGTAAAAATGGCTCACCACTATTAAAATTTGTGGAAGGAGTTTTCTATGTAAAGCTACAGATTAAGTGAATCATCTGTTCACCGAACAAACAGCAAAAATGTTCGAATTTCACTATTTTTTACATTTTTTTATTTGAAAGTAGAGGTCAAACTGAGCATTCACAATTTTTTCCAAAATTTTTTGAGTACGTCTTAGGTTAGAAAATAATTGTTAAAAGACCGGCCGCTGACGTCACGGGCCGGCTATTTCAAAAAATAGCGTGGCTTTAGAAACCAATAAAAGCAGTGCAGTTGCCAAGTCAAAACTGTTGAAAGTTGGTAAGGTAGATAGATACCAATCTCACTTGTTACACGTGATATCTAGTAGTTGTTCGTCTTGTTTTGATATTCAAACAGCTGATCTTTAGTTTACCAAAATTGCTTTACGATTATATGAGTTGCTTACGAACCAACCAACCATCAAAATGACTTGACAACAGCGCATAATCATGGTTAATTTTCACTTGTCAATCATGGCGCTCAGTTTAAATACTTTTCCAAATTTCAACATTTCAACATTTTTAAAATCTTAGGCTGATTTTTGAGACCAACCAATTATACAGATAAATAGCATTTTGACCAGTTTTATGTTGATATATTATTTTAAAAATCTGTGACTAGTGAAACTCGTCCATTGCATTTAAATAAACAGAATGTTAAACTGCAAGGTGTTAACAAGACAGTTATTGTCATGTTTGATTTAATCAAAGCATTTGAAGCTAAATTACAGATTTTCAAACGTGATCTTATTTTCAACACCTACAAATATTTTCCAAATATAAAAAAAAAATTTGCATAGCTAGAATCTCATGAAAATCCAGATAAAGTTAAATTGACTGAAGAATTTTCTGTAGTTATTCAGTCGATAATAAACAAATTTTCTTCAAGATTTTAACAATTCAAAGAATTTGCAGAAACCTCCAAATTTATTTTATATCCAGACACAACATCAGCAAATAAACTTAATTTGAGGAATTTTAATGGGCTGACTTTGGAAGATATAGAAATGCAATTAATCTTTATTGCAATTTATTTTTGAAATTGTCTAAATACAATTCTGAAATATTTCTTTTTTTAATTTTCCCTCTATTAAAAAGTGTTCGGCACGGCAACTAATCAAAAAATTTTTTTTTTAATTTTTGGCACTCGGACACAAAAAGGTTCGCCACCGCTGGTATATATTATACGGTTAGGTGAGTTTTAGATGGCTTATTTCAACGTGGACGTTTATGTTTAATTTTAAAAATTTGCAGATATGTCAGAATCTTACGAATTAAGATTAAGTCTTCTTGACTATCTAAAGACTCTTCAAGACTATCTTGACTAGAGACGGTCGTCAGCTAGAGCGGTTAAGTGCGTTGCTGCTAATGCTGAATGCCTGGTTCACCTCCGGGCTCAGTAAAACTTTATTCTGACCGTTACCCCTTGGAAGGCAATGGCAAACTACCTAGGTGTAATATGCCTGGTACATCCTCTCTGGAGATGAAGTGTATACACTTCCCGCGGTTTGGAGCCCGCGTTAAGCAGTAGGTCCCCTATGTGTGTGATAATACTTCAAACGCACAACACAGACATAGGAGAGAGGTCGCCAACGTCCGGGGAACCGAATATGGCACATGAAGAAGAAGACTATCTAAAATATTTCGAGGGATCTAAAACATCTAGATGTGTTTATCAAGGTCTCGTGTAAAATAATCATCTTCTGTAAAATGTAGTGAACACACTTTCATAAACTTTGTCACAGTTTTTCCTATTTTTAAATTTTTAATCCACATTTTTTCACATCTACCAATTCCTGAATTCCCATTTTATTTACCACGCGTGTTTTGTATTTTTCAGCTGTGGGAATTAAATGGAAACTTAATTCCGAATTTTTCTTTGCCCAAGATGAACATTGAGGCACTGAACAATACTGATTAGCACTCATATTGAATTATATATAACAAAATTTAATTTATCGCCGAAAACTTTTAAAATTACTACTACAGCATACTCAAAACTAGCAATACTACTCATTTAACTTAGTTCGCCAAATTTCCGCTAGGTGCCGTGTTGCTTATCACTACATCCCTATAGTGTAGTTGAAATTTTGAAATTCGTGATGAGGGTTGTCTGACAGTAACCATTTTTTTTATAAGATTTAAAATTAAAAATAAAATAAAAATATGTCCGAAATTAATTGTTTTGTTGTTGGTCTATTTTATTATTTAATAATTTTACGAAAATATAAAATTAATAAGCCTTTTTAAAACAAGTTCATAGTTCAAATCAATTCATAGTAAAGTGATAATTTACCAATCAATTAAATCAAAAAACCTTCGATAAATGCATCAATAATGCGAAAAGCGCTTATTTTTTATTTACTTCATTCTAAAAAAAAAGTAAAATCTCATAAATAAAACATTTATAAAAATTTAGCAAAAATGAACATTTTGTGAGCACCTCTTTACATGTACCTAATTACTACGAAAGTATTACATACTACCTACAATATAATATTATTGTGAAATAAATAAGTTTCATATACCTGGAGTTTTGTCAAGAATTACCTGAAGGCAGGCCCGGACTGGCTATAGAGCAGATCGGGCAAATGCCCGATGAGCCGGTGCAGTCAAAGAGCCGTCTAACTAGTGGCTGATTATATCGCGAAAAAAATTATGCTATTTTATATAAGTAACATAACAAAGTATCAAAATGGTTAACAAAACTTAATATTTTAGCACAATAAATTTATAAATAACAAAAACCGTTCAAATACAAGTTTTTAATAGTAGAAGCTCGATAAAGTGAACATTCGAATTTATGAACATGTCGGTCCTGTGAACACCCAATGTTTTCTATAGCTACTCGGTAACGTGAACATTATTACACTCAAAACACATATAAAAATATTGAATTTTAACTGTTAAGTAAAGAATACATAGAAAAATAATATATAAAAAACAATAAAAATGACAATAATTAACATATAACAGGTTTGAACTTGGAATATTTAATTAATTATTAACATTTTTATTGTTTTTTAAATATTATTTTTCTATGTAAGTATGTATTCTTTACTTAGCTACAGTTAAACAGTTTAATAGCTAAAACTAAACAGTTAAAATTCAATATTTTAATATTTGTTTTTTTTTATGACCATAGTCGCTTTTTTACAGGTGCTTGTTTCTTGTTGATAAGCTAATCAGCCAAGCCAGTTAATTTAGGTCTGGCATCCTCAGGCTCCCAGGAGCGGATTTACCAAATTGTTGTCTATGGGCACTACTTTGAGATGCCGCCCCTGTTGAACTTAAGGGTTTAAAGGGTGGTCCGGCGCAAAGGGGGCGCAGGTAGAGGCGGGGTCAACGAATTTTTAGAGTTTACCGAAATTTCAAATACAAAATAACTTTACTATAGATAATTAGCAACCAGTTTCAATTCTTAATCTTAATGACTGCTATTTATTGAAAATAAGAGAAGGTATATTAAGAAGATTGGCAACAAAAATTAATGATAAATCTTTCGCCCTGAGTTATTTGGGAAATGCCGTTCTTTAATTCTCACTTTAATTTAAGGTAGGTAACAGTTGGTACCACAATAATTATACTGGAAAATAAAATTACCACGCTTTTTTTTCTGAAAATTTTTTTTTCTACGTACTTTCTACGCAGCTCGCTTTACTCGCATCCTTTAGCCCCCCCATAACAAAATCCTCGCTGCGCCACTGCTTGTGCATGATTAAATATAAAATAAAGACACCCGTGTTTAAAAGAACAAAATGCATATCTACATAATGATAATAAAGTCGCTCAATTGTCCACAAAATACAAAGTGGTGATGACATTGTAATAATTTTTTTCATGTTAGTATGTAATTCTTTTCTTTTTGCATGCAATTCAAATCAGTATTTTTGTGAGAGCATTTGTTTTTTATTTTGTTAGATGTATTGTAAAATGGCAAAGTCAAAAAATAATACTAATAAAGAATGTCTTTCACTATTAGAACTAAAAAACTAAAAAACAAAAGCCAACCAAAATAACTATGTTTTTTTCATGAATTTTGGACATTTGTTACATGAATTTTATGTTATTGGAGTTTATTTTAATTTATTGTGCCGAATTCTTTAATTTTAAGTTTGTATAGTTTGATATATTTATATTAGATGGCGATTGAGTTAAGTTTTGATTCTTTGGGAACATGTTTGATTTTTGGAAAAATGTGCGTATGGATAAGATAATAAGAACGGGGTTTTTAGTTAAGAAGGGAAAGCGTTCTTGAAAGAAAGGTAGCAGTTTTGTTGTGAGTTCTCCTGAAATTCTCTGGATCACGATAGCCTTGTGTGACCTGACAGCTTCTATTTCGGAAGAGTGCTTCATTTGGAAATTTTTCTTTATTGCACCTTTATGGGCACACGTGGAATATATATTTTGGAATAATTAATTTTGATTGGAAATATTCCTAAAATAGTGGTTCTTCCTTCTTTCGTATTGTTGGATCTACGAGGATTGAGACTTGGAGCGTCCAATATTCCATCAAACTTCCACACAGCAACCAGTATAAGGTTAGACGTATCAGTTACTAACTTATTTTGATGATAACCAGCATAAGGGTCCGTTATATTATTACCTTCGGGATCTTTGCGTACCTACCCATTTGACATCCTGTGTATTATCGCTTTCAACTTCTGATTTTATATATTATCCGGACCATCAACTTTTTGGATTTGGAATTGGTTACCGGATGGCACCCGAAATTATCTATTTGTTTTATACTACGTATATCTATTTCGTTTCGTCATTATATTATTTTATTGATTGTTGCGTAAATTTCATTGTTATATATAATCAGTATTATTAAGTTCGAGCAGAAATTAATTTATTTTTATTTAGGAAAAGTTAAAGTTTGCCATCACGTAAACATCTTTTTTTTTGTGAAGCGATACGCAAAATTCGGATTTTGATTTAAACATTCGGGGCACACCTATGTTAGTGTGAAATTACCGCGACTCAAAAGAATTGCAATTCTCCGGGTCTTGAGCGACACTTATATTTTTCTAATTAATGACGATCGTTTGAAGTTTTTTTTTTACCTAAGAGTTTATTTAGGAAATTTCAAAATTATAAACTTTGCGTAGAACTATAGACAACTGTGACTTGATCTCGTATGGTGCGCAACAACTTTTCTCTTCATATTCAGTTAATTTATATTATTATTATCAGTGATAATTGTAAGACATTGTTGATCATTTTTTTTTTGTTGTCCATTAATAAATCTTATTGTGCTCGATGTACTCTGTGGTGGTTTCTTTTATTTACTTAATATTTTTTTTTTCGTAAATTGGCTTACATCTCAGTGGTTAGTAATTACCAAATAAGTTCTCTGGAATCCTGAAATTTAATTACTTGGCGCCCTACATATTTACTTCGTATAACCAGAGAGCACCTGAGCTAGCCCAGGGAAATCTTTTGTACCCATTGAGTTACAAAAATCCCATGGGCCCTGAGATAAGTTATGGTGATACCTTAGTTGGCAATTTAGGTTTATAATTTTTCAGGATACACATTACACGTTTTATAAAAAATAAATATGTTAAGAGTACATGTAGCGTTTTTGTGGGAAGTAGGGGGCCGACAGTCTCTAAAATGCCCGGGCCGGTTTTAGGTCCCAGTCCGGGTCTGCCTGAAGAGCAATTCCACATTCTATCAGTTTGGCGATAGACTTAACTTGTAGTAACAGATGAGGTGACATCTATTGGATTTTAGCACAATCACGTGAAGTGTGTAACTTTGCTAAATTTTAAATAATTATATATATTTTTGCGCCAGTAGCGACGCATGCGGATATTTATAAAAGTTTGTCAATCCCCAACCTTAACCCTGGATTGCGGGAGCAGTTGGGAATTTTCCAAAGTCGAAGGGTTCTAGCGTTTTCAATATAAAATAAACATTTTCCAATCAAATGAAATAAATAAATTTTCCAAAATAATTACTTTTCAATTGCAGATAATTTATTTCCAATGGAAAATTTCTTTCAAGAGATCGTATTTGCTATTTTAATCTTATCCAATTTGACGTGTTATCTATCTGGCCACACGCTCGCACTTACAAATAATATAATTTTTAATTTTCCAATTTTATGTGCAAAACGAATTTATTACTTGAAATATTCTTTTTCCAAAAATTAGTCATCCACATCAATTTACTACCGGTCAGTAGCCACTTATAAATAATATCTAAATTCCTAAATATCAAAAATATGCTTCCAAAATAACGCAATAATACATTCGCATAAAATTACTTTATTTAAATCAAAATTAATTACTCACAACTTCAGAAAAATCATAAATCTCAAAATTTCTCACAAGACCAAAAACTTGCGACCAGCTTGGTCGGCCATCTTGGCGAAAAAGCCCCTCTCTTCCTCTCCTGTTTCCCCACCTTGCACTCTTTCAAAACTACCAAATCAAAATCATAATTTACAAAAATTTCATTAAAAGAGTACAGGGTGGGTCCAAATATTTGGTAACACGACAATACATAATATGTACAGCAATGATTTATGAATACTACATAAGATAAGCGTAAAAGCGTTTGTGCGAAGGATTGGAAAGTAAGGTTGGCAGAAAGCAGAGAAGAGTGGGTGCTTTTTTGCCAAAGATGGCCGCCGGAGCTGTTGATTAATTTTGGCTACGTGAATTTTGAAAATATTTTGTAGGAAAAGTTTATAAATTTTGAATTTTTTCAATATCACAATTCCAATATTGTTTTGGAAGTATTTTTGGTCGGAAGTGACCGCATAGATATTTTTTTGGATATTATTTGTAAACGGAAATTTTTTTGAATGATTTAATTTGATTTTTTGAGCAAACGAATTTTTATTTGGAAGTATTTTTTTAATTGGATTTGTTTGAAAAGTGAATAAAATTTAAATTAGAAAAGTAAAATTACTTTTAAAAAGCGACGTGTGCATTGGTAAATAAGGCACTGCATTTGATAAGTTAAAATTAAAGAGTGCCATGCATGGCAAAGTTTAACAATTTGGAATTTTTTTAAATATCTTCGTATGAAGCAATCATAGAACCTACCACCCTCGAGTAAGATAATCTTTGCTTCCGCCAACTCAGAGTTACGCCGTGGTAAAACAAGTGAGGTGGTAATTTTTTTTACAAAAATACATTTTAATACATATTGCCGTGTTTAAAAGTGATTTGGACCCACCCTATGCATTTTAGTAAAATTTTGATATTAATTATTAAGTTTTAACATTGCAAAATTTGCTAGGTGGGAACAAATCACAGACAATTCAAGGCCTTTTGCCAAAAAATGGCCGACGTGATAGAAGAATAATTATATGGAGTCCGAATAATTTTTGAAAAGTTTTGTAGTTTTTGGAATAAAAGTGATTTTTTTATTAAATGAAAGGTATTTGATTGAATTATATAATTGGATTAGATTAAATTTGAAGAAAGTTTGAACGATTTTTGGAAAATAAAAAATTAAATAGAAGCTAGTTAAATAATTAAAGATAAAATAATTACACAGAAATTGGAAAATTTAGATTTATTAATTAAAAAATTGTTTGGGTGAGTAAAATTTTATAAAAATAAATTTATTCAAGGAACTACAAATTTATTTGATAAGCGGACAGCTGCGATACGGGTATCGTAAATATTAACTTTACCATTTTAACAATATATTTAAAACACTTAACACTGCTGCCGGAAACCAACTCTGATATAATAAAAAAGATTAGTATTAACCAAAAGCTAATATACGGAAATTCGTTGGGGTCTAGGACGATAAAGTGTACCACTGTTACGAAGTGAATAAACTGAGGATCTACTTACTGTTTTCCTTACAACTCAAAAATTTCATCTACACACTAAGAAAGAGGACAATTTTCTGAGTATAATGCAAAAAAAGTTTTTGAGGATTTTTGAAGATTCGAATCGGGAAAATTGCAAAAGCAACAAACGCATTCGCGAAATTTAAAAAAATTATCGATAATTTGAATGCACTTGGGATATTGCATTATGATAATTATTATTTTAGTGACCCTTGCCAACATTACTCGAAAGTATTCTATAATAGTTCTACAAAATATCGACATATTATACCGAAAGTGCATTTACCTAAAGTTGAGATTACAAACAAAGCAAATAATTATATTTTTTGTACACTCTGTTCGGGTGACAACAAGCATAACTTTGCATCGTAATTTTTAGTGATCAAACACATTACAAATGTGCGTTGTGGTTTGGTTAGTAAAATATTATTTCGTGTAATACGTCAAGAGCTGGTGAATATTTTTTCAAGTTAATTCGTCAACAATTATAATTATATCTGTTAATGGTATATAAAAATGTACCGTAAATATTTAAATAAAATACTCCTACTATTTTGTCAATATGTTATGCACGTGGATCGTGAAAACAAAATTCTGTTTACTCTATCGCGAGCATTGGATTTAAGAATTGGATCTCGGTTGCTCGAGATCACTGTGATTGGCATTTGTTAGAAAATTCCCTCTATTGTCTGAAAACAGGCCAGTAACGGTAAAAGGTGCAATGTCTGAAGAATATCTCAAAATATATTTACAAAATATTCAAAAAAAGTTAAGAATTTCAGAAAGCTAAGCATCATTCGTCTCTCATGACGAGCCGCCGCTGGATACAAGCAATTTTATGCAGTGGTCGATTATTTTTGTTACTAACTGTATCATAGGCTAAAGAAGCACAGAGAGGGAAGGACAGAACAGCAATCCAGTCTACAATTGTCTAGTCTAGATCTAACGGTATATTTAAATATTGAAAGGATATTAACGCAGGTATTAGGTATAGTAGTATAATTCTTGTAGGAGTGTTTTACATTTATAAATTGTGTTGCGTATAACATTACAATTTATAGTTAAAATTAAAATCGTTAAAAATGAACAAACTTTCCTCTGATATAATTTAATTTACAAAGTGCTTCTGTATTTAAAGTAAAGACGAACATTACATATACTATTTAAAAAATCTACCTGCGGTCTGTTGAAGTCATCGTAGCACTTGGTTCCTTTTCTGCCTATTACGGGGGTGTATTCATTTTCGTAGTGAGATAAACCAACGGTAATACCGAATAAAAATATAACAACTTGAAATGTTCTAAAACAATTCATTGTCAAAGTATATTTGTTTTAAAAATATATGCCTACACTGAAAGTTTTACAAAACTATATTTAAAAACTTTAACATAAATTATTTTCACTGTCAATTCATTATGCAGACATTCTATGGAGTAAATTCATAGTTTAAAATTTGTAAAATATTTAGTATTTATTTACAGCTGAATATAATGTGTTCATACAAAATACTCTTAACACTACTAACGTGATCACGTACCACTGCCGGTCGGCCGAATACTGTTTCTAAAAATAGCGGATGTTGAATTACTGTGTGATTACAACGCAAACGAAGATCAACAGACTTACTGCCATGTGGTAGCACTTCTTTAGCTTTTGACCAAGATATAGTTGCAAGGATTACCTCATAATTTTAAATTCCTATCATCATTTATTTATACAAAATTAATTAATACTTGGTGAAAATGAAAGTTAGTCATCTTTCATTTCAATAAACAAATAGATAACATTGTTAAATTGTTACTGAAAATAATATTAATTTTAAACCAATTCCAATTAGACTTATCACGAATCTAAAATAAATACAATAATATATACATTTTATTATTAGTCATAGTCAAGTCATCACATTGATAATTTAACGTAGGTTAAAAAATATTATTATGTACTTATTTTAAAACTTGTTTAATTTGTAGCTTCGGATCAAAAAAAGAAAAAATTTTAACTTTTTTAATATAGACGCCAGGAACGGATTAAGCATACTTTTCTTAACCCAACCTTTTGACAACCTTCTCGGGAGATTTCCCGAAATATTATAAATTTGCATGTTTTACTGATATTAATAAAGTAATCAAATAATATTTTTAAGTTTTTCATTTCCGACTAACAAACAGGAGATAATGCAGTCTACGATAGTCTATCTACTTCCTACAAGCAGCGACTCGATTTGAAATTGATGTAAAATTTAATTTTTTCTAAACTTTTAATAACTTTTTAAAATTTGTATTACAAATATATCGTCGGGTTGTTGGTAAAAATGACCAAATCCTAAAAATCGTGAAACTGTAAAAAAAAAAATTGGACATCAAAAAATTTCAATAAAATAATAAAATTTCAATTTTCTAAATCAATAATTTTCGAATAGAATCATTTGCTTTCAATGCCAGTACTTCATATAATTCGCTGACACCTAAAAAAATTTCATTAAAACTGCATACAGATCAAGATTTGTCAAGTTGGACTCTATTCAAATTCTTTCTTGTTATGCACACTTGTAACCTGTACGCAAGTTTTTATTCCGTATCAGTATTTGATAAAGTTTCCTATAAAATTGTTCGGCTTGATCGTAACATCAAGTGATTTTTAATAGGCAACTCGTGATTTTTCACGAGTTTCAAAATTCGATTTTTTCGAGAATTAATTTATAATCCAACAAAATTTTTGTTCTAGTATGCTTAGTGTGTTCTGTCTATTATTTTTAAAAAATAAATATTGTGCGTGAAGTGGTTGCTATAGAGGTAAGTGCAGGGCCGGCGCTTGGATATTTGACGCCCTAGGTAAAACTCTATCGGTGCCCCCCCCCCCATTTATATAGCAGTCTTAAGCTGGGGGGGGGGGTGAAAACCCTCGATAAAAAAAGTAATAAGGTCATTCCATGTCAAATCGACTAATAGTTGGAATCGACCCTTTTCGATTTGGATAAATTTTGGACAAAAATTTTCTTTTATTACAAAACAAAGATTTGCCAAAGGAAAAAAATTTTGAAAATTTTTATCAAAAGTTATTCAAAATTCAAAATTTTACAGTTTTAAAAATTTTTCAACTTTATTTTTTAAATATCTCAAAAAGTATTGTAGATACAAAAACGATCTTTTATTTGTTTTAAGGAAGACACTTGGGGCTATTTAAAAAAAATATTTTGAAAAAAAATATTGAAAAATGAAAATTTTTCAAAATTTTGAATTTTTAAAAATTGTCAAAATCATTCAGCGACACGAAATTTTGGGCTCAAATTTTTTACTACAATACCTCTGAATGATCTCAAAAGATCCTGAAAATTTTAGAGAGGTGTTTTATTTTGATTCAAAATTGTGAATTTTTGAACATTGACAAAAAAAGTTTTTTTTACTTCTAAGTCCAGCATAGCTAAAAAAAACATGTCATTTTGAGTAATAAAAAGTTTATTTTATTATATAATAACCAAGATTTAGGCTTAAGATAGGCTTAAGAAGAGATAAAGGCTTAGACCACGGATGTATAATATAAGAGGTGATCTGACGGCCTATGCATCTATCACATAGCAGTGGATCTCGACCTTCCTCATCAGTGTGCGAGGGAGAGCCAGAGACAGGAATAGACAAATAGTACCACGATTGACCACGATATTGCACAGTGCATAAGCGATGCACAATTAAAACACACGTTTTAAACTAAAAGTTTAATTAGTTAACATTTAAATTTTGGCAATGCCTCGAAGAGATTGTTTTGCACCTAATTGTAACAGCGGGTATCGTAGTAATAAAGACAAAGCTTCCCTGTTTAAAGTGCCTAAAAACAAATTAAAAGAGTGGAGTGCTTTGATTCCACGTGCGGACAAACAATTAGAAATAAATGACGTTTTGTGCGAAAAACATAATTTTAAAAAATTATATCGAAAGGGGTTTAGTTTTATATCTTTATGAGAGTCAAACAGTATTACCGACAAGAACAAGGAAAATTTAAAAAACATTCAGCGGTCGATAAAAAAAAATCAAAATTGTCGTAATTGTGATTATCATTTTCTAATTTTGTTTTAATAATTTCAGCTTTTTAATAATTTGTTTCTTGTTTTCTATTTCTCAAAATTATATTAAATTTTGAAACTAATAATCCTTATATGATTATAATATGCTACTAATTTAGTTATTCTGAATTTAATAAAATTATTACATTTCATATCTTTTTATTGTACACTTATTAACTTGTTAGTTTAAAAGATATACCTAATATTGTTTATAATTGTGTCTAACACAATAATTAAATAAATAATTTGTTATTAAGTTGTTTATTTATTTCTTGTGGGTCTCTAAAATAATATTTCCGATATTACTCCATAAGACCACTATAGCACAGTATAAGTAGTTTAAGACAGTAGAGACACTCGCATCTTTTTTCGGTTCCAAATTTTCATGCGCATGTCAAAGTCTGGGATAAGTATCTACATGAGTTAACAGATGTCGCGGCTATTTTACAACTTACTACACTATTGCCAGATCTATTAAAACTTACTAGATTTGTTGGAATGAAAGAAATGAAGAGTGTGGTCGCATTTTTGTTCTTATTAGAACATTTAACCGATTTGCGTTTTCAGATTCATAGCGTTCAACCCGACTTCTACAAAACCAACGTTGCAAGATACTCACTCTGCCTGTGCTAATTTACCCCAAAATGTGGCCACGGCCTATACAAATGTCAAGTTCCAAAACCGAATTTCAGCAAGGGTTAACAGTACAAACCCATACTTCCGTGAAACGAAACTAACTACACTCACCCTGTCATTTACAAATATGACAAACCCTCCAAGCTCCAGTGAAATAGACACTTATAACCTTCCCCCCCCCCCCCCCAGTTATTAATAAATCAAAAAGTATAAATGACATCGATGTTACCGACACAGTCAATATGGACTTTGAAGCCCACAGCCAGCCAAATGTGCCTACTTTCAACAGTTTTGGCATCTTACTAAATGCCCCCGAGCGCACAAACCACAGCCAAAATGCAACTCATGACTGGCGTACTGTAAAACGCACCCCAATTCACAAATCCACCCCTCAAGAGTTCCGCCAGAAGGTCACCAAACCACCGCCGAAATACTTACCACACCCATAGGACAAATACATGCTTTCGTGGAAAAGCTTAACCCACTAATAAAAGGCAAACTGCTGTTGCAATATGTGAAAGGCAGCACCTGGATTTACACTGAAACTACCGAAGATCATAAAGCCGTGAAGGCTTGCGTTTTTGCTGATAAGGAGGTGCAGGGGTACTCTTATCAGCTCAAAGAAGATCGGCAAATCAAACTAATCATGAAAGGGTCTCCCTACATGTCCGAGACAGAAGTCAAATCTTTATTACTCGCCGAGCATCAAATCACGCCCGCAGCCGTAACACAGCTTAAGAACAAATTTGGAGATACCACGGGGTCTTTCCTGGTCGCATTTCAGCCAACCACACCAATTTCAACCATCAAGAAAATTCGCTCCTTAGGTCAAGTTATCGTAAATTTCGAAGAATATGTACGAAGAAACACAAGGACCCAGTGTTTTAAATGCCAGCAGTTTGGACATGGATCTTCAAACTGCTACATGCGCCCGAGATGTGTCAAATGTTTGGAACACCACCTGACTACCGACTGCCCACGAAAAACCACCGACGGAGGAGTCCGTTGCTGCAATTGCGGAGAGGCGCATCTAGCAAATTACAGCCTTTGCAAAACCTACCTGACGTACGCTGAAAAGGTAAGTGCAAAAACCCAGCGCCACACCCAAACGACCCAATCGAAATCAATTCTCAACAACCCAAACTACAACTCAATTTGAAATGAAACCCCAGCAACAGCCACTTTTATCACTACTTCCAACAACTTCCCACCTCTACCGATGCCTACGAAATATTTCAGACAATTTTCCCCCATCACTAACAACAGACAACAACCCATGCAATTCGCGACCCAACAATCACAAATGATAAACGACACCAACAGCCCCGGTGACCTGACCACTCTCTTTAAAGAGCTACGCGACCTCCAAGACACAATCAACATATCACAAATGATTCTAATCGTTCGTGAAATAAAAGTTAGGTTGTCTGGGGTGACAGACATAATGGAAAAAATACACATCCTCGCAGACATTTCGACTAAATATAATGTTTAGTACAACCAAAAAAAAACCTTAAAATCATTTCTTGGAATGCGGACGGACTCAGACACAAAACTAACGAACTTCAACTTTTATTACAAGACAACTGCCTCGACATAATCTTAATACAAGAAACCAAACTAAATAAATACAAACCTAAAAAAATCCCCAACTACATCTTAATAAACTCGCCACGAACCAAATACGGAGGAATATTGACCTACCACAAAAACAACCTTGACCTTACCCTACTCGACCTACCCTCCACTAACGCCGAAACACAAATTCTACAAATCGACAATCTCACCATAGTTAATTATTATCTTTCCCCCACAAAAAAGCATGACTTCGGCAAACTCGACGAAATCGTAAAGTTATCCGATAAGGTGGCTATTGCAGGCGACATGAACTCAAAACATGTCTCCTGGAATAACATGGTTTCAAACCAATCCGGTGTCGAGCTTTACGATTTCGTCACGAGGAACAACGCTTGCATTTCCTTCCCGGATTCCTCGACACACTACAGTTACAACACAGCTCAAAACCCCTCTACAATTGATATCGTACTAACAAGCAATACTTACGTACGAAACATAGAGACCCTGGACAAACTTAGTTCAGACCACCTCCCGGTGCAATTCGAACTAACGTCACTAAAAATTCCTTTCCATCCTCCACGACAAATCAAAATTACAAACTGGAACAAACTTACTGACCAATTAAAAGACCTACCAATAAACACCAAAATCAGCACAAATGACGACATCGACCAAGCAATTACTGACTTAACAAAAAACATTATCAAAATTGTCCAGGACAACACCATAATAAAAGCACCCAAAAGTTTCAAGCTTGAACTACCGACAAACATCTTACAAAAAATTACGAATAAAAACAAACTTAGAAAAATCTATCAAAAACATAAATTTCCTACGCTCAAACCCCAAATAAATAAACTGACAAAAGACACAAACAAAGAAATCGAACTCATAAAACACAAAAGCTGGACGGACAAGTTAGGAGATATCACCACAAAAAATATAAAATAACTATGGCATTTAACCAAAGCGCTCAAAACTACTGACTCATTTACAATACCAACGTTACACACCCCCAGCGGTTTAAAAACCAGCAGCACGGCTAAAACTAACACCATCGCCGACACTTATCTAAACCACCACAATCTCACAACACTCATTACTCATTCTACCACAGAAACAACAGTCAATCACAACATACATAAATTCAACAATGAAACATATTCCACCCCCCCTGAAGATGAAACCTCTCCTTTAGAAATCCAACTAACAATCCGAAAACTTAGAAACAAAGCAGCCTTATTTATTAAGCCTCACTTATTAAAAAATTCCCAAAGAAAGTCATACTTCAAATTTATTACATTCTTAATACATGCCTCAAAAATCAATACTTCCCAGTTTCCTGGAAACAAGCCACAGTCATCCCAATTCCCAAACCAGGAAAACCCAAAACTACTCCATCCAGTTACCGACCAATCAGCCTCCTTCCCACCCTCTCCAAAATATTAGAAAAACTCATCCTACACCGCCTCCAAGAACACACAAATAAATACAACACAATCATCCCTGAACAATTTGGTTTCAGAGCTAAACACAGCACCGTGCTGCAGCTGGCAACACTCACACACAAAATCACGACTAATTATAACTTAAATAAAACGACAACACTAATGACTTTAGACCTTGAAAAAGCTTTTGACACAATTTGGCACGACGGACTCATTTACAAATTGATTAACAGTAACCCCCTCCCCCCCCCTGACTAAAATCATCTCTAACTTCCTATCGAACCGCTCTTTTAGAGTTAAAATTAAAGACACATTATCTGACCCCTATCCTACACCCGCCGGAGTCCCATAAGGCTCCATCCTTGCACCAATCTTATTTATCCATTACATCAACGATATACCAAAACACAAA
Organism: Cantharis rustica; assembly: GCA_911387805.1. Taxonomy (NCBI): domain Eukaryota; kingdom Metazoa; phylum Arthropoda; class Insecta; order Coleoptera; family Cantharidae; genus Cantharis; species Cantharis rustica. The sequence goes on from OU426877.1 coordinate 75,038,033, forward strand.
GACACAGAAATCAAACTTTACGCTGACGATATGGCAATTATGGCCACCTCCTTAAAAAAAATCAAACCTTAAAATACCTGCAAAGACATCTCGACATTTTATGTACCTACTTCTCCGACTGGAAACTTAAACTTAACGAAGACAAAACCACTCTGACAACATTTTCTAAAAAACGTGACCGACTTATATGCGGCATCAAAGTCAACAATACAAACATCATCAGAACTTCGACAGTTAAATACCTCGGACTGACACTTGACGAAAGACTTACTTACGCTACACACCTACAACTGACCGCCACCAAGGCCCACAAAGCGATTCACGCAGTATATCCACTCATCACGTTCAAAAGCAAACTTGACTTAAAATTACGATTACTCCTCTACAAATCGATGATCCGACCCATCATGACATATGCCGCACCCATCTGGAGCAATGCATCAAATGCCAACGTAAACAAACTACAAACGATACAAAACAAAGCACTCCGGATCATCACCGGACTGCCCCGACATACGGACACCTACCTACTCCACGAACAAGTAAATGCCCCTACAATTAAATACTTAAGGTGCTAGATAAATAGGAGTAGTTCATAAAATCTAGCAGATGTCACTAGTTGGTTTATGATATTTTATTTTATTCAAGATGCACACCTTTTAAACAGGTATATTATTGTAATATATTTTAAATTTGAAAAATAATTTTAAATAAATTTACCTACAGTAGTTCTATACCTGTTATGACCAGGGTATGACCTATCTGGCAGGTATACATAGCTAGAAAAGTACCTGTGATTACAAATTTTTATAAATAACGCTTTTACTAATATGAAATAAGTATCTTATCTACCTAAAGCAAAATAAACTGATACATTTTTGCCAGAGTAGGACTTTTAAAAGCCGCATTTTTTTAGGTAATTTACAAGGTTATTTTTAATATATTATATTTCATATCTTTTTTATGAGTATAATAAATACATAATACCAATAAAAAAGCGCATGTTGCTCTCCTCACCTACTTATTAAAAGATATAATATAAATTAATCCCCCCCCCCTTTGGTTAACAGCTACGGTATGTGTATGTGTAATTTATTTTGCTAAAGTTTTTATTTTTTTTGTACTAGACTTTTGCGATTTTTTTCTGATTTTTCTGAGATAGCTAGCTCAATCCACAGCGGATCGTAACACTTCATATTTCTGAGATATCTTCTCCTGGCTATTTCCTCCAATATACAATCGTTATAAAATATTGTCAACTTAGGAAGCAAGACGTCATTCCACAGCTTTCGATCTATCGGGATTTCCTCTATAAAAGTATCGTCGTCGGTTACATAGACCACGAAATAACATTTTTCTCTCCCAGTTATATTCATCTGCCCTTGAACTTGATAATAATAAGCATGATCCCGATTTAATTCCATAAGTCCATGTTCGTTTATTTTTAAACACGTTAGTTTCTTTTCTGTTTCATGTCTTAGAGTAAGATTTTTTTTAATTAATTTTGGTATGCATTTTACCTCAACACAATGTGTATTACCAACTAGCCCATCTGGAGATGCACCTAGAAAACAATTATTTGTGTCAATATACAAACCAGCTTTTGTCACCTTTTCAATATCAAGCTTTTATGCTAGTATAGTAAGAGCAACTGCTTCGTACCTCTTTCCAAATGATGTGGATTCTGATTGAAACTCGGATGGATAGAGTATTTCTTTTACAAGTCCATGACATCTGGTCGTATTTCTTCTAGCCATCACGGCGCCAAATTTTGATGCCGTAAGACGATTTTTCTTTTCTGCTCTGTAACGATCATTTTCAAATTGATTTATTGTTGACATAGCAATATCGTTACGTTGTTCTTCGGTTACACGTAGTTTTTCCATAGTACGCTTCTTTGATATTTCTATTTCTTCTGACGTAGGTTCTACTTGTTCCGCATATACTCCGTAATCCATATTTTTTTCTACGGCCGGCAACTTAGTTACGCTACGACTACTATTTTGGGATTTCATCGCACTCAAAGTTCTACTTCGCACAGATCTGTCGATATAACTTTGAAAATATTTTCCGGGGCTCATTCCCAGTTCGCGCTTGTATGAATTTACATGCCACTCTGGTCCCAAATTATATCTCAGTACCGTTAAATCGTACCTCATATCAAAGGAACCTCGTCCACTCAAATTCAGGCGTTTACCACAATTAAACCGGGCCAGAATGCTCATAAATAATTCTGCTCGATTATTAGTTTCATTATCAAGAAGCATATGCGATTTTTTTAACAAATTTTCTATGGCTTTGTCTATATGATGATACAAGCCCGATTTTTTTATTGCTTCAATGTTACTATTTGATGTATCTTCATTTTCACAACCAAAGTAAGGCTTACATTTTGAATGATCCCCAAATGTATGATTAAAGCCAATTTGAAAATCTTCTCTCAGTGATTCCAGTGGGTTTTCTTCGAAACTGCAGTTATAAATAGATGACTGTGCAATGCTTTGAAGATCGTCAATTATTTTTACGGTAAGTTGTTTTCGAGCAACATCGGACAATGCCTTATCTTTTTTTAAATTATGTAGTTTTTTTGCATTTCTTTCTGATGGCACAAAAGATACTAGAATCTCCATCTGCTATAAATTTTTTGTATCTAAGGCCATGTTGTTCTTCGCTAAAGCAAAAACCTTGAGCTAATATATCTTGCTCCATAGCGGAAGAGCTGCCAGACCAATTACGAAAGCAAACGTGATTTTTAGGTTCTTCATCCTTATTGGCTGCCCTGGCACAAATAGTACAGTATTTGTTCCGTACGCTCATAAACAAAACTTTTTTAGTATATTTCCCAATTATAACTGCCACTCCAGATGCTGCGTTGTAATTATGACCATACGATCGTTTTGACCATCCACCATCCACATATACAGTAATGAAAGGGACCCCATCTTTATCAATGTCGCCTTTACGTATAGCTTCATCATATTCCTCTTTACCAGCTTTAGCCATTTCTGTTGCGAGTCCTTCGTGCCATAATTTTTGTAGTAACTTTTCTTTAATTGAGTAGGTATACTTATTTAAGCAGAGAACGTTCATACAATTTAATAATTCTAAATGACCAAATGTGCCTCCTGTGGCTAAAGTACCCCATACCGCGCTTGTATTAATTACCGATTGTTTGAAATTTGGATCTTCGGTAGCTTTTACAATTTCAATATCACATGCATTACATTTAAACTCAATATGACTAATTAATCCTAAACCGCGAGTAATTTCACGAGAAGGGTATAATAAACCTCCTGTACAAGATTTTGCATGATTATATTGTATCCTTATTGCCCAATTCAATAAATAGCCCAGTTGAACAATTCCATTTCCTTTTATAACATTACAAAAATCAAATGTCGAGTCAAGATCAGGTTCTATGCATAATTTATGTTGCATTATGTTTTCATATTCTTCGTCTGTTTCCGAACTTGAACAAGTTATTGTCAAGTTATCTAAACCGGGAAACACTAATTTGCGTTTTACAGGTTTATTAGTCGCCGTATAATTTTCTGAAGAAGTGGGCAATTCCGTAGACAATTAATTTTCTGATGCCATAGTATTTTCATTACTTTCTTCTGTAAGTGGTAACGGTTCCGATTGGGATCTTTGAGATTTATTTTTCTGAGCTGAACGTATAGATACTGCTCTTTTACTTTTTGAAGAAACTCTGGATAATCGAGATTTTCGTTTAACAGTTCTTGAACTACTTTTTTCATCTAAGATCTCTTCGCCGTTATCCATTATTATTTGCTATAAGCTTAACTACTGTTTACTTTTACTGTGCTAATACTTTCTCACTCGCTGTATTCTCATTAGTCTTCCACTTATTTTCTTCATTCTCTCCACTCTTCTACCTATATAGTGTACTTTAATTTTTATCCGATGATCCTTTAAGCAGATAATCTTAACACTTATACTAATATAAAATTCCCGATATTTAAGAGTAGGGTATATCCCCCTCCTTTTTTTTGTAAATTAATAATATACCTAACTTTAATTTTAATTTAAAAAAAAACAATACAAAATAGCAGATGCATTTACCATTAATGACAATATAAGGGTACGAGTGGGGTAAAATAAAATAAACTGTGGTCTCAAGTAAAATAAACTGATAAATTTTTGCCATAGCAGGAGGTAGGCTTCTCACAGCCGAATTTTTTGGATAATTTACAGGGTCATTTTTAATATATGAATTTCCTATCTTTTTATGAATTGAATATTATGGATAGATGGGTACAAATTGGATCCCATATATTTAAGGTGGACGCGGGCACATAAAATTTATAAATAAACTAAAAAAATTACATTATTGATATCAAATTCCTACAAATTGGGTGGGCACTCCAATCATCAGGGTGGGCACGTGCCCCCTCTCCCTGGCGCCGCGCTGATTTGATTCAACCCCTTCGGCCTTAATAATAAAATATTTATAAAAAGACATCGTGTCGTACGCGGTACAACACGCGCCTGCTCTATAGTGGCGCGGCTGCTGAAAGGTTAATAAAGGTTTAATTTTCTGAGCTGAACGATAGATTCGTTTACTTTTTGAAGAGACTCTGGGTAATCGCGATTTTCTTTTTACAATTCTTGAACTACTTTCTTTATCTAAAGTCTCTTCGTTATTTATTTAACGGGACTTAGTTATTTCTTTGATGAACAACATTTTTAAACTGCTCTTTATAATATAGAAAAAAAAATCTGCAATTGTTATATTAAATTTAATGTTAAAAGATTATACTTGATGCAATTACTTAACTGTATACAAAATTAGATAAAGTATTAGAACCAGGTATAGAACAGCTTATAAATTACGATAGCTCCGGGCGGTGGATTATGACCAGGTTACCAGGTAACCATTTTACCAATACAATGGGTAGGTTTGTGTCTTTGCTTCAAATTTAAGTGCCGACATCTTTTTGAAAATGCTTGAACTGCATGTATTCTCTGATTGGTTAATATCATGGCACCAATTTAAAATTTCGCCTAGATTGCTTGAATTCTTGTGTCAAGTTTGGAAGTCAAACCGAAAAAGATAATCTAACTTTTTGTTTTTGATTGATTAGTATGGTAGGTATTACTTAACATCTCCTATTTTATATTTATAACTAAAGTGTATTTTATTGAAATCTCGGGAAAAAAAAATTTTTTAATAATTTTTTTTAAATAAAAAATAGGAGGCGTTATGTAGAACAAAATTTTACGTATGCACTGAAAATTTCAACTTTCTATGATTATTCGTTTTTGAATTGAACTTGACACTAGCTCAGCGCCTATTGATCTAGCACCTTAACCTACAATTACGCTTACGACTTTTTTCTTCACAAGATCAGACTAAACCCCACAACAAAACATATAGCCAAATTCACCAAGTCCACTGCTCCTTTTCGGATAAAACACAAACTCCTACATCAAACTATTCTGTAAATACATTTTTCTTAACCACTCTATTTCTCTTTGTACATACCCCCCCACCATTTCTTTTATTTTTTATTTTATGTTTTCTTTAACTTTAATTAAAAGCACAATAAGCCACATTCCGCTGGGTTTTTGCACTCTTTTTGCCTAGGTAAAACCATTATTATATAAAGAAGACAAGCCTTAGCAGCCAATTTCTAGCAGCCAATTTACCGGAAACACCCGAACGTATTATAAGCAAATTTTTAAATGTATCGTTTTCGTTGCCGGCCTGGGATTTTCAACATACATCAACAACGTTAATATGCACCAAACCAAACAAATTGGTGTCAGATTTATGGGGTTAAAGGTCATTTTCATGCATTTATCACGGTTTTATAACACCGCGCGCAGTATAATTCGATTTACTCATAACCGGTTTGAGAAGCCGGGCTGAAATCTTCAACATACATCGAAAACGATATTATGCACATACGCTGAAAATTTGGTCCCGGCTTTCCGCGGTTAAAGGTCATTTTCAAGCATTTATCGCGGTTTTTATAACACCGCGCGCAGTTTAATTCGATTTACTCATAAACGGTTAGCGAAGCCGGGCTGAAATTTTCAAGGTACATCAACAACAATACTATACACCTATCCTGAAAATTTGGTGCCGGCTTTCGGCGGTTAAAGGTCATTTTCATGCATTTATCGCGGTTTTTATAACACCGTGCGCAGTTTAATTCGATTTACTCATAAACGGTTAGCGAAGCCGGGCTAAAATTTTCAAGGTACATCAACAACAATACTATGCACCTATCCTGAAAATTTGGTGCAGACTTTCGGAGGCTAAAGGTAATTTTTCTGTTTTTCTTCTAGACGAATTTCTAGCAGCCGATTTACCGGTAACCTACTTTTCATATGTATCGTTTGCGAAGCCGGGCTGAAATTTTCAACATACATCAAAAACGATATTATGCACATACGCTGAAAATTTGGTCCCGGTTACCAGCGGGTAAAGGTCATTTTGAAGCATTTATCGCGGTTTTTATAACACCGCGGGCAGTTTAATTCGATTTACTCATAAACGGTTTGCGAAGCCGAGCTAAAATTTTCAAGGTACATCAACAACAATATTATGCACCTATCCTGAAAATTTGGTCCCGGCTTTCCGCGGTTAAAGGTCATTTTCAAGCATTTATCGCGGTTTTTATAACACCGCGGGCAGTTTAATTCGATTTACTCATAAACGGTTTGCGACGCCGGGCTGAAATTTTCAACATACATCAAAAACGATATTATGCACATACGCCGAAAAATTGGTTCCGGCATTCCGCGGTTAAAGGTCATTTTCAAGCATTTATCGCGGTTTTTATAACACCGCGCGCAGTTTAATTCGATTTACTCATAAACGGTTAGCGAAGCCGGGCTGACATTTTCAAGGTACATCAACAACAATACTATGCACCTATCCTGAAAATTTTGTGCCGGCTTTCGGCGGTTAAAGGTCATTTTCATGCATTTATCGCGGTTTTTATAACAACGTGCACAGTTTAATTCGATTTACTCATAAACGGTTAGCGAAGCCGGGCTGAAATTTTCAAAGTACATCAACAACGATATTATTCACATACACTGAAAATTTGGTGCAGGCTTTCGGAGGTTAAAGGTAATTTTTCTGTTTTTCTTCAAGACGAATTTCTTGCAGCCGATTTACCGGTAACCTACTTTTCATATGTATCGTTTGCGAAGCCGGGCTGAAATTTTCAACATACATCAAAAACGATATTGCGCACATACGCTGAAAATTTGATCCCGGCTTTCCGCGGTTAAAGGTCATTTTCAAGCATTTATCGCGGTTTTCATAACATCGCGGGCAGTTTTATTCGATTTACTCATAAACGGTTTACGAAGCCGGGCTGAAATTTTCAAGGTACATCAACAACAATATTATGCACCTATCCTGAAAATTTTGTCCCGGCTTTCCGTGGTTAAAGGTCATTTTCAAGCATTTATCGCGGTTTTTATAACACCGCGAGCACTTTAATTCGATTTACACATAAACGGTTTGCGAAGCCGGGCTGAAATTTTCAACATATATCAAAAACTATATTATGCACATACGCTGAAAATTTGGTCCCAGCTTTCCGTGGTTCAAGGTCATTTTCAAGCCTTTATCGCGGTTTTCATAACACCGCGGGCAGTTTAATTCGATTTACTCATAAACGGTTTGCGAAGCCAGGCTGAAATTTTCAAAGTACATCATCAACGATATTATGCATATACACTGTAAATTTGGTGCCGGCTTTCGGAGGTTGTACCCTGAAAAATTATAAACGTAAATTGCCAACTAAGTTATCACCATAACATATCTCAGGGTCCATGGGATTTTTGTAACTCAATGGGTACAAAAGATTTCCCTGGACTAGCTCAGGTGCTCTCTGGTTATACGAAGTAGTTAGGTAGGGCGCCAAGTAATTAAATATCAGGATTCCAGAGAACTTATTTGGTAATTACTAACCACTGAGATGTAAGCCAATTTACGAGAAAAAAAAATATTAAGTAAATAAAAGAAACCACCACAGATTACATCGAGCACAATAAGATTTATTAATGGACAATACAAAAAAAAAGAATGATCAACAATGTCTTACAATAATCAATGATAATAATAATATAAATTAACTGAATATGAAGAGAAAAGTTGTTGCGCACCAAACGAGATCAAGTCACAGTTGTCTATTAGTTCTACGCAAAGTTTATAATTTTGAAATTTCCTAAATAAACTCTTAGGAGAAAAAAAAACTCTTCAAACGATTGTCATTAATTAGAAAAATATAAGTGTCGCTCAAGACCCGGAGAATTGCAATTCTTTTGAGTCGCGGTAATTTCACACTAACATAGGTGTGCCCCGAATGTTTAAATCAAAATCCGAATTTTGCGTATCGCTTCACAAAAAAAACAGATGTTTACGTGATGGCAAACTTTAACTTTTCCTAAATAAAAATAAATTAATTTCTGCTCGAACTTAATAATACTGATTATATATAACAATGAAATTTACGCAACAATCAATAAAATAATATAATGACGAAACGAAATAGATAAACGTAGTATAAAACAAATAGATAATTTCGGGTGTTATCCGGTAACCAATTCCAAATCCAAAAAGTTGATGATCCGGATAATATATAAAATCAGAAGTTGAAAGCGAAAATACACAGGACGTCAAATGGGTAGGTACGCAAAAATCCCGAAGGTAATAATATAACGGACCCTTATGCTGGTTATCATCAAAATAAGTTAGTAACTGATACGTCTAACCTTATACTGGTTGCTGTGTGGAAGTTTGATGGAATATTGGACGCTCCAAGTCTCAATCCTCGTAGATCCAACAATACAAAAGAAGGAAGAACCACTATTTTAGGAATATTTCCAATCAAAATTAATTATTCCAAAATATATATCTCACGTGTGCCCGTAAAGGTGCAATAAAGAATAATTTCCAAATGAAGCACTCTTCCGAAATAGAAGCTGTCAGGTCACACAAGGTTATCGTGATCTAGAGAATTTCAGGAGAACTCACAACAAAACTGCTACCTTTCTTTCAAAATCGCTTTCCGTTCTTAACTAAAAACCCCGTTCTTATTATCTTATCCATACGCACATTTTTCCAAAAATCAAACATGTTCCCAAAGAATCAAAACTTAACCCAATCGCCATCTAATATAAATATATCAAACTATACAAACTTAAAATTAAAGAATTCGGCACAATAAACTAAAATAAACTCCAATAACATAAAATTCATGTAACAAGGTTAAAGGTAATTTTTCTGTTTTTCTTCAAGACGAATTTCTAGCAGCCGATTTACCGGTAACCTACTTTTCATATGTATCGTTTGCGAAGCCGGGCTGAAATTTTCAACATACATCAAAAACGATATTGCGCACATACGCTGAAAATTTAATCCCGGCTTTCCGCGGTTAAAGGTCATTTTCAAGCATTTATCGCGGTTTTTATAACACCGCGGGCAGTTTAATTCGATTTACTCATAAACGGTTTGCGAAGCCGGGCTGAAATTTTCAAAGTACATCATCAACGATATTATGCAAATACTCTGAAATATTGGTGCCGGCTTTCGGAGTTTAAATGTAATTTTTCTGTTTTTCTTCAAGACGAATTTCTAGCAGCCGATTTACCGGTAACCTACTTTTCATATGTATCGTTTGCGAAGCCGGGCTGAAATTTTCAACATTCATCAAAAACGATATTACGCACATACGCTGAAAATTTGATCCCGGCTTTCCGCGGTTAAAGGTCATTTTCAAGCATTTATCGCGGTTTTTATAACACCGCGGGCAGTTTAATTCGATTTACTCATAAACGGTTTACGAAGCCGGGCTGAAAATTTCAAGGTACATCAACAACAATATTATGCACCTATCCTGAAAATTTGGTCTCGGCTTTCTGCGGTTAAAGGTCATTTTCATGCATTTATGGCGGTTTTTATAACACCGCGAGCACTTTAATTCGATTTACTCATAAACGGTTTGCGAAGCCTGGCTGAAATTTTCAAAGTACATCAACAACGATATTATGCATATACGCTAAAAATTTGGTCCCGGCTTTCCGCGGTTAAAGGTCATTGTCAAGCATTTATTGTGGTTTTTAAAACACCGCGGGCAGTTTAATTCGATTTACTCATAAAAACAGAAAAATTACCTTTAACCGCCGAAAGCCGTCACCAAATTTTCAGTGTATGTGCATAATATCATTGTTGATGTACCTTGAAAATTTCAGCGCGGCATCGCAAACCGTTTATGAGTACTTCGAATTAAACTGCGCGCGGTGTTATCAAAACCGCGATAAATGCTTGAAAATGACCTTTAACCGCGGAAAGCCGGGATTAAATTTTCAGCGTATGTGCGCAATATCGTTTTTGATGTATGTTGAAAATTTCAGCCCGGCTTCGCAAACCGTTTATGAGTAAATCGAATTAAAGTGCTCGCGGTGTTATAAAAACCGCGATAAATGCATGAAAATGACCTTTAACCGCAGAAAGCCGAGACCAAATTTTCAGGATAGGTGCATAGTATTGTTGTTGATGTACCTTGAAAATTTCAGCCCGGCTTCGCAAATCGTTTATGAGTAAATCGAATTAAACTGCCCGCGGTGTTATAAAAACCGCGATAAATGCTTGAAAATGACCTTTACCCGCGGGTAGCCGGGACCAAATTTTCAGCGTATGTGCATAATATCGTTTTTGATGTATGTTGAAAATTTCAGCCGGGCTTCGCAAACGATACATATGAAAAGTAGGTTACCAGTAAATCGGCTGCTAGAAATTCGTCTTGAAGAAAAACAGAAAAATTACCTTTAACCTCCGAAAGCCGGCACCAAATTTTCAGTGTATGTGCATAATATCGTTGTTGATGTACTTTGAAAATTTCAGCCCGGCTTCTTAAACCGTTTATGAGTAAATCGAATTAAACTGCCCGCGGTGTTATAAAAACCGCGATAAATGCTTGAAAATGACCTTTAACCGCGGAAAGCCGGGATTAAATTTTCAGCGTATGTGCGTAATATCGTTTTTGATGTATGTTGAAAATTTCAGCCCGGCTTCGCAAACGATACATATGAAAAGTAGGTTACCGGTAAATCGGCTGCTAGAAATTCGTCTTGAAGAAAAACAGAAAAATTACCTTTAACCTTCGAAAGCCGGCACCAAATTTACAGTGTATGTGCATAATATCGTTGATGATGTACTTTGAAAATTTCAGCCCGGCTTCGCAAACCGTTTATGAGTAAATCGAATTAAACTGCGCGCGGTGTTATGAAAACCGCGATAAAGGCTTGAAAATGATCTTTAACCACGGAAAGCTGGGACCAAATTTTCAGCGTATGTGCATAATATCGTTGTTGATGTACTTTGAAAATTTCAGCCCGGCTTCGCAAACCGTTTATGTGTAAATCGAATTAAACTGCGCGCGGTGTTATAAAAACCGCGATAAATGCTTGAAAATGACCTTTAACCACGGAAAGCCGGCACCAAATTTTCAGGATAGGTGGATAGTATTGTTTTTGATGTACCTTGAAAATTTCAGCCTGGCTTCGCTAACCGTTTATGAGTAAATCGAATTAAAGTTCTCGCGGTGTTATAAAAAACGCGATAAATGCTTGAAAATGACCTTTAACCGCGGAATGCCGGAACCAAATTTTCAGGATAGGTGCATAATATTGTTGTTGATGTACCTTGAAAATTTCAGCCCGGCTTCGTAAACCGTTTATGAGTAAATCGAATAAAACTGCCCGCGGTGTTATAAAAACCGCGATAAATGCTTGAAAATGACCTTTAACCGCGGAAAGCCGGGATTAAATTTTCAGCGTATGTGCGTACATGTTTTTGATGTATGTTGAAAATTTAAGCCCGGCTTCGCAAACGATACATATGAAAAGTAGGTTACCGGTAAATCGGCTGCTAGAAATTCGTCTTGAAGAAAAACAGAAAAATTACCTTTAACCTCCGAAAGCCGGCACCAAATTTACAGTGTATGTGCATAATATCGTTGATGATGTACTTTGAAAATTTCAGCCCGGCTTCGCAAACCGTTTAGAAGTAACTTGAATTAAACTGCGCGCGGTAATATAAAAACCGCGATAAATGCATGAAAATGACCTTTAACCGCGAAAAGCCGCGACCAAATTTTCAGCGTATGTGCATAATATCGTTGTTGATGTATGTTGAAGATTTCAACCCGGCTTTGCAAACCGTTTATGAGTAAATCGACTTAAACTGCGCGCGGTGTTATAAAACCGCGATAAATGCATGAAAATGACCTTTAACCCCATAAATCTGACACCAATTTGTTTGGTTTGGTGCATAATAATGTTGTTGATGTATGTTGAAAATCCCAGGCCGGCAACGAAAACGATACATTTAAAAATTTGCTTATAATACGTTCGGGTGTTTCCGGTAAATTGGCTGCTAGAAATTGGCTGCTAACTTCACACCGGTTGAGGTCTGTAATTTATACGCTCCGTGTATTGAGTAAACAATTGAATGTCGAAACTCTGAGAATTCTGTATTATGCAAATTTTCATTCTTTGATGGTTTTTGGGGTATTTTCTGGGGCGGTGGCACCTCAGCAAACAAGATCTTTGTCCTGCAGAAGTTAGCTATTAGAATGTTACTCGGTCTCTCTCGCAATGCGTAATGTAGAGGTTTGTTTAGAAAGCACAATTTCTTGACTTTGCCGGGCATGTACATCAGGGAGTGTATACTTGCCTTGTACAGGCACAAGAAGAAGTTTTTACTTGTGTTAAAAAGGTTATTAACCTACTAGGAATAATTTTTATATGTATCCCATACACTCTCTGACTACCACGGAAAGTAGTCCACATTATATGTGCCTGAAACTTTATAACGCCTTACCTTTGCGCCTACGAGAAGTAAATGATTTAAAGATATTCAAGAAAGAGCTCGATCGGTTTATTATACAGATCGAGCCGTATTGTTTGGTAGAATTTTTGAATGTTAAAGTTTGAATAATTTTATTATTGTAGTTTTTGTGGTTTTATTGTGATTTACTTTTGTTGTGATTATTGTTGTATTATTATGGTTTTTGTTGATATTTTGATAGTGCATTTCTTTTGTGACGCCTGTTTTCTCCATATGTCTGCTTTGATGTATTTACGAAAATAAATTTGATTTATCATTATTATTTATTTTAAAGCACAATTTATTGTGCTGCAATGATTCATACTCTGTGGAGTGACTATAGAGTGGGAGATTTAGTTCCAACCATTCTATATTTTACATTATGTGTTGCATATTTTTTAACTATTATTAGATACATTTATATAATTTAGAGAAAAAAATTAAATATTTTAAAATTTGTTTAGTTGTTATTTTTAGGTTTAATGAAGGTGCATCAACTGCCGTGGTTATTAGCACCTGTATATTGTCGTGTTTTTTTTTTACTTCAACCAGATAAATTCCCTGGTGGTACTTGGAGTTTTAGTCACCAATCTAAACGTTTTTAATTTTGAAAATAAAACTGAATGTGGTTAATCACCGTACCTTTATTTTCTATAAACATAAAACAACATGAACATAAACAGAAACAGAAACTTAAACTAATTAATTAAAATTGAACTTTACTAATTATACCGTTAACGGAATATGTACCTTTTTTTGTTGCACTATTTTCTTTCTTTTTTTATTATCGCCGCCGTTTTTTTTGCTCCGCCACACTTATCTCTTCTTCTCTAATCTTCTTTCCAAATATTATTTTTATAATAATTCTATTTCCGCAATTCTATTTTTTGTAGTTGCGAGAGCCCAATCCTTCTCGAAATAAATCGGCTTTTTCTTTTTTAATTTAATTAAATTGGTAATTTCAAGAGATCAATTTCTCTCAAAATCATAGTGAAAACTCGTTTATTATTGTTCATTTTTTTACCCTTTTTTTTTACGTTCTCTCTTCTTTTTTTAGTCTCCTTTTTTTTAAATACATCTCAATATGTACATTTTTATATTTACATTAAATTTCTATTTTTATTTCTTGTAAGAATTTGATTGTGTGTTGGATGGTGGTTCTTTCAGGATTTAGTGCTTTTTCCAATGTTTTTGGTAATTTGGTTTTGTTTCTTTGGATTGTGAATAGTGGACAATCAATTAGTATGTGCTGTACTGATAATGTTTGGTTGTAGGTAGTGCATATTGGTGGTGGTTCTCTATTAAGTAAAAATGAGTGGGTTGTTTTTGTGTGGCCTAATCTCATTCTGGTCAGGATCGTTTCTGTGGTTCTATTTTGTTTTATTCGTAGTTTCCAAGGATTGATAAATTTTTTTACTTTTCCCAATTTTTGGTTAGTGGTAGTCCATTGTTCTTGCCATAGCTTGTAGGAGTATTTTTTTAAGAAATTTAGTGCATCGGAGTGTAGGATCTTTGTTTTTATTTTTGCGTTCTTGTTAGTAGTAGCTTCCTTTGCGAGTTTATCTAGTCTCATTTCCTGGTATTCCCATATGTGATGGTACCCACAGAAACGACACTTCTATGTTTTTTCTTTTTAATTGAAGATGAATGTGTTTAATTTTATTTACGATAGGATTTTTGAGATTTTCGTTCCTGAGGGATTCTAGTGAAGCAATTGAGTCGGTGATGATTAGATATGGCTTCTTGTGGTCGTCTTGTATTTGAATGAATTTTAATGATTGTTTTATAGCTAAAATTTCGCCTGTAGGTACTGATGTTCCTTTTGGTAACCTGTATTGCCTGGCTATGTCTCCTTGTAGGAATGCATATCCCACCGTTTCGCCCATTTCAGAGGCATCTGTATAGATTTTTTCGTGGTTGTTGTATTTTTCCAGGATAGTTTTAAATTCGGGGAGATATATACTTTGTGCTGTGTCTTGTTTCTTGTGTTTAGCTAAGTCTAGGTTAATAGTTATTTCATGAGTGATCCAGGGTTCTATATTAGTTTCTTTGAACCATATGATATTTGGTAGTTGGTAGTTAATGAAGTTTAAGATGTTTTAGAGTCTTATGTGAAAAGGTTTCGGGTATTGGGGGGTTTATACTGTATCTGAGGACGTTTCTTCGTGATAGCACGTTGCCGAATGATGTGTGTTTTGGATTTGTGATTATTTTCATAGCGTACCTTGTTGTTAAAATCTCTCTGCGTATTTTTAGCGATGGCGTTGCTGCACCTAATAACATTCGTAGTGATGCGTTTTGAATTGGTTCTAATTTATTTAGTAGATGTTTTTTGGCTGAAGAGTATATAATGCATCTATAGTCTAGTTTAGAACGAATCATTGACTGGTGGATCTTAAGTAGTGTGTCCCGTTTAGCTCCCCATTTGTTGTTTGAGATTGTTTTTAGAATGTTAAGTGTTTGGATTGTTTTTGCTCTTATGTGATTTATGTGATCTTTCCAAGTTAATTTGTTGTCTAAGAGAACTCCGAGGTATTTAATGACCCTAGTGTATTTGACGTTGTTACCGTCTATTTCAATTTTAGGTAGTTCTGTGTCATATTTTTTGAGACGTGTAAAATGTACGGCTTTTGTTTTTTCTACAGATATGTTATATTCTGTTGTTTTGGACCAATTTTTTAATGAGGTAATGGTTTGTTGCAGATTTTTTTTAATAACTTGGAGATCTTTGTTTCTAAAATATATTGTTATGTCGTCAGCAAATATGGAGAGTTTGACTGGATGATTAATGTGGTTTTCTATGTTGTTTATAGCTATTAAGAACAATGTCACACTAATGGGCGAACCTTGAGGAATACCATTTTCCATGCTTGCTATATTCGAGTACACGTTGTTAACCCTAACTCTAAACGTTCTGTGTTTGAGAATATTTTGTATGAATGTTAGTATATTACCGTATAATTTCCAGTTTGTCATTTGTTGTATTATAAGGTGTCTCCAGGTTTTGTCAAACGCTTTTTCTAGATCGAGAAATATTGCTATTAGGTGTTCTTTGTTAATGTAGGCTTCGTGAATTTCAGATTCGATGTTGAGAATTTGATCTGTTGTAGAATGTAACTTTCTAAAGCCTAATTGATTTTTTGTTATTAGGTTGTTTTTTTCTAATGTCTATATTAGTCTATTATTAATTATTTTTTCCAATAGTTTGGCTAGACATGATGATAATGCTATCGGTCTGTAGCTAAGCGGATTGGTAGGGTCTTTATTTGGTTTAAGGATTGTTATTATTGTAACCTCTTTCCATGATTCTGGATACACGTTTTCTTTCCAAATATAATTATAAATATTTAAAAGCAATTGTTTAGCTGACGTAGATAGGTTTTTAATAAATGCGTATGGAATATTATCTGGACCTGGACTAGTGTGTTTGGTTTTGTTTATGTTTTGTTCGAGTTCTTTTAAGGTAATTGCATGATTTATTACGTCTTCCTGAGCTTTGCCATGATTAATTACAAATGTTTCTTCGGTTCTTTTTTTATGTTCTAAAAAGTGGTTGTTATATGATTCGTTTGCATATGTATTTTCTAGATTTTTTGCAATGATGTTTGAAATATCTTGTTTGTTAGTTATAATTTCGTTGTTTTCTTTTATGGCAGATATTGTGAAATTGTTATTTGTACCTTTGATTGCTTTTATCTTGTTCCACATTTGTTGACTTGTTGTGTATGTACCTATTGATTGTACGAAGTGTTGCCATGATTCTGATTTGCTTGTTTTTATTGTTTTTCTGGCTATTGCTCTCCTCTTTTTAAATTCTATTAGGTCATTATTTGAATTTGATTTTTTATATCTGTTGAATGCTTGGTGGCATAGTTTTAGTGTTTCTTTGCATTTTTCGTTCCACCAGGGGACAGTTTTCCTTCCTTTGCAATGTTTGAGTTTTTCTATTGATTCGCTGGCTGCATGATTTATAATTGAAGTAAGTTTTTTGATTGAGTTATTGATGTTTTGTTCTTCGTAAGGGTCAATAGGTAGCTGTAGTACTGTAAGTTTATAATATATATTTATTCCAGTTTGCTGTTTTGATTTTCCAATTTGTTGGTGTTGTTGTGAGATCGTTTTCTGTTTTGTGTAAGATATCGATTTTTATTGGAAAGTGATCGCTGTCATAAAGCTGGTCCATCGGTTGCCATGTGATGTTTGGGACTAATTGTGTTGATGCAAATGTAAGGTCGATGTTACTGAACGTGTTGTTTGAAGAATTAAAGTGCGTAGAGGTGTTTCTATTCATTATTACTAATGAGTTGTTTTGTAGTAATATATAACATTTCCTCGTTGATTTATGTATTTTGATCTCCAGATCACGTTGTGGGCATTAAAGTCCCCAATTAACAAGTAAGGCTTTGGTAATTGGTTTATTAGATTTTACATGTCGGTTAATTTTATTGAGTAGTAGTGGGGGAGTAGTATGTATATGTTACATATGTGTATTTTTGTTGGTAGATAAGTTGTAACGGCAATAGCTTCCAATTCTGTATCAAGTTCTATTATTTCTGAGTGTAAGTTGTTAGATGTGAATATTGCGACTCCTCAACTAGCGTGTTGTCGATTAGTTCTGTGCTTGAAAAATTGGTTGTATCCCTTTATTTTGAATTTCTGTTTTTCTTTGATATGAGTTTCTTGAAGACAGAGTATTTGTGGTTTTATGTTGTTTAGTAGAATTTGTAGTTGGGTTAGTCTAGTATAGAATCCATTCAAGTTTCATTGTATTATTGTCGTTTTAGTGTGATTAATTGTTGTGTTTTTGATGTTTTGTGTTTGTAGTTTATTTTTGTGTTTAGTGGGATTTTTATTCATAAGATTCTTGACTTGATGTTGAGAAATAAGCTTCTGAGCTCTTACTCTGTGCTTTAGTAATATTGGAAATTATGCGTGTGAATCTATACTTCATTTTGTTGTTTTGAAGCAGTACTCTTAGATCTTTTAGGGTAGTTATTGTGTTTTCGATGTTTTGGTTAAATTTTTGTGCAGCTTCGAGCGGATTTCTTGCTTTCTAAATTTCTTTGTAAAAGTTTTCAAATTTTTCGTATGTCAAGTCATAATGTGAGGGATTTTTTGTTATTTCTTCTTTGATTGGATTTAACAGCTCGTCTAAGGTGAGGTTTATTTCTTTTGTGTAATTTTTAACTTTTTTTGTAGTTATTTTGTTGCATTTTTCATTTTTCTGTGTTTTTGTGATTAAATTTTTTGGTGGTGAGTTTTGTTGGATTTGAGGATGTTTAAATGGGTTGTCCTGAGTGTTTTGTGTAATTTCTGGTGTGGTGTCCTCGTGACTTGATGTCAAGCGTCGTTTATTGTTTGAAGATTCAATGTCAAGTGTTTTTTCTTTACTTTGGGTTGATCCTACTTCAATGTCTAATTCTTGTTGTGTATTTGGAATTATTTTTACTGAAGACGCTTCCAATGTTGTAGTTTTTTCTGTTAAAGGTGTATTGCAGTAGGCTGTTGTGTGACCAGTTTGGTTGCACCTAGGGCATTTTTGTTCTTCGTGAAACATGTAGATTCGATAGTTTTCGTTTTCATATTTGATTATGATTGATGTTGGTATGTTTGTTTATTCCTCTTTATTTTCGACGTATACGTATCTTTTGAAACTTATTATGTGAGCGTATTCTGGATCAGCTAAATATCTGATGTATTGGATAGGTGATGCTTGTTTTAATTTTTGTTCATTTTTTATGTATTCTTCCAGTATTATATTTGGTATGGTAGATGAGACATTTGATAGAATAATTTTATGTGTTTTTATTTGCAAAAGTTGATTCACATGTTCCTTGGATTTTAGGTAAATACATATAATTACATCATGTGAAAGTCAACTTTTACATCTAAGTATAATTATCTAGTGATAACACCCTCATTATCAGGGGTCGAACGTCCATTTGAAAGCAATAGATAAAAGTTAACGATTAGAATTAAGAATAGTTTTAAGTTAGTGTTCATTTAGATTTCGATTTGTGAACTTCTCATTGTATAAACGAAATAAAAGCTCTTTTTAATAAGTACATTTTCATTCCGTTTATCATCATTATGTGTTCATTTGATATCCGCGAAGCCGCGATAACGTTTGATGGTTTGGTAAGTTTGCCTATAGCAAATACATAATCTTTGATTTTTATTCCCTCGATTGCATTTAATGTTATTGCTTGATCTTTTTTGGGATTTGTGAATGTAGTTTGATTTGTTTTTAGTATGTTTGAGTATGTGGATATACTATTGTTTTGTGTTGGATTCATGTTTGGTTATGTTTTTTTGTTAATCTTTTATTATGTTTTACCCCTGTGGCTGGGGGTATGCTGATTGTTGAATAGTTGTGTATAAACTCTCTTTGCAGAGCAGTCTTCTATTTAGTCTTCTTTATGTATAATTACAATGTTTAGTGTTTTGTACTGACCTTGTTACAATGCGTTTCAATAAACTCGTCTGTTCACTTGCACATTTGTACGCGGACTGATTTAGTTGTTATGTTACAGCATTTAAAAATTTTCTAACAATGTGGCATGTTTCTAAAATTACTGCCTTTTGCATTTCCGGGAATACTTTTGAAGAGAGATCTAAATGGGACAGATGGGTTTTAAATTTTGAAGATACTATACCAGTAGCCGATATTACTATTGGTATTATAAAAATTTTTGTTAGACCCCATACACTCATCATTTCCATCGCTAATGCCTCGTATCTGCGAATTGTTTCTTTTTCTGTATTTAACACATTTTTTGACAAAGGCACAGCAACGTCAATGATGATCGCATTTCGGTCTCGTTGATTGATCAAAACAATGTCAGGAATATTATGACTAACTTCCCTGTCTGTTAGTATTAACCTGTCTCAGTATAAAAGGGAAGATTCATCTTCAAGAACAGGTTCAGGAATATAGTCATAATAGGGTTTAAAGTTGTCTAACAAACCAATTTTTTTTACAAGTTGTTGGTGCAATATTTTGCATACTTGGTTATGTCTTCGGAGGTAGTCAGTAGGAGCCAAGTACGAGCAACCAGCTATCACGTGTTCTATTGTTTCGTTGAGGACGTTACATTTCCGACAATGATCTTCAACCTCCAGGTTCATGATGTGTTTTTTATAATTATTGGTTGCAATAACTCCTTCTTGAATAGCACACATAAATTCTTCGGTTTCTAGATGTAATAATCCTCTCTTAAGCCATTCTACTGACAAATCTTTATCAATTCCATTGAAATCTAAGATTGTCGGATGCTTACCATGAAGCACGTTATTTTTCCAATTTATATCTAAATCTTTTTTTGTTCACAGTTAAGATTTCTATTTTTTAAATTTAGACCGCTAAAATGATTGTCAGTGTTAATGATTTCATAACTTAAGGGAGTGTTCAACGAGTAAAAATAGTCACGTAATAATTTAGTTATAGATTTACACAAATTAAATAAATTTATAAGACCTTGTCCTCCATTCTTTCTTTTCATGTACAGTCTTTCAACTGCTGATCTTGGGTGTAAATATCTATATTTATATAACATTTTTCTAGTTAAAGTATCCACGGCATTAAGATCGGTATTCGACCATTTTAAAACTCCAAAAGAATATGATAAGACTGGAGCCGCCCACGAGTTTATAGCTGATATCATATTTCGAGAGTTTAATTTTGACTTGAGTAAAATTTTTAGTTTTTTTATATATTTTTGTTTAAATTCGTTTTTTAAAAATGTTTGATTTAGAACAAAATTTACCTGCATTCCTAAATATTTATAAAATTTATTCGGTAGCAATTGAGGAATTTCGTTCAGAATATCTGTATTTGCGATAGGAATACCCGATATTATGTTGATTTTTACACATTTGTCTAAACCAAATTCCATGCAGATATCACGACTGAATAATTTTGTACTTTCTATTAAATTTTGAAGTTGATCTTCTGTCCTGGAGTATAATTTTAAGTCGTCCATGTAAAGCAAATGCGTTATGGTACAATGTTTTCGAAAGTTAAGCCTAAATCCTGATGTAGAATCATTCAATAATGTCGAAAGTGGATTTATAGCTAAACAAAACCAAAGTGCACTCAGGGAATCTCCTTGAAAAATTCCACGGTTGATTTTAATTGATTCTAGTATTTTTCCGTTATTCATGATATTGGTATTCCACCTCGACATTATCGAAGATAATAATCTTACAATTTTAGGATTAATTTTGTAAATTATTAGTATACCGATAAGCCAATCGTGAGGAACAGAGCCATAAGCCTTTTTGTAATCAATATAGCACATGTGCAAATTTCTTTTGTTGTCTTTTGCCAGCTTTGTGATTACTGTGTCAACGATTAGCAATTCTCGACATCCTTGTGAACCTTTAACACACTCTTTTTGTTCCATACACATAACGTCATTTGTCTTGCAGTGATTTTCAATTTTGGGGGCCAAAATAGATGTAAAAATTTTGTAAATAGTTGGTAAGCAGGTAATGGGTCTATAATTTTGTGGTTCTAAAGGGTTTCCATTTTTGTATAGCATATATGTAATACCCGTACATAAGAAATCCGGAATAACTGAAAGATCATTCAATGCTTCGTTATACCAAAAGAGTAAATGTAATTGTACTGATTTAAATCTTTTTAACCAAAAATTTTGAATTCCGTCCAATCCCGGCGATTTCCAATTAGAAGGAAATTTTATAGCATTAGTGATTTCTTCTAATGTTATAAGCTCATTTTCACACCATTCTAACGGCGTTGAATCATCCTTCAGTTTTTTTATCCAAGATGCTTGTTTATTATATTTACTTTTTTGGCTCCAAAGATTTGTCCAAAAGTGTAGCATATTATCTTGCTGCGGGAAATTTTGAGTTTTAGGGGTAGGTTCTAAATATCTAAAAAATTTAATTGAATTTTCTAAGTAGATTTTATTCTCAAATTTCCTTTGGGTGCAGCTAGTATATCGCTTTAGCCTATGCGCAGTAACTTTTAATTTTTGTTTTAAATGATCTAAATTGTCATTTAATTGAGTTTCAAATCTTGTATCTTGCCTGTTTAATTTATATTTACTGAAAATTTGGTTGAGTTTTCTAGGTGCGACATTGTTAAAACTACTTTTAAATGCTGTGAGAATTCCAATGTCTTTTCTTAAATTATTCACTTTTTTGATAAGGCGAGTTTTCCAAATAGGTTCCTTAACGTTTTTATTTATAGGAATGTCAGTTATTAATGTCTGACCATTTTTTTCCGTGATTACTGCTGCAGCACAGTACAATGCCAAATGAATATAATAAATTGACTTATGGTTTTCTAAAAGCACACTAATTATTTTGTCTAAAATATCGAAAATACCTTTAATTTTATAGTAACTCGAAAATTGTAGATTGGGAATTTTGGGTCTAGTTAAAGGGTTTGTGCCATCAAATAGTTCAATTTTTGATAAAAAATCTGCCTCTATATTTTTATAAATTTCATCTGAATGAATTATTTCAGTTTTGTCCAAATTTTCAATTGGAACTATTTCATTTTCACTTTCAATTTGTATTTCTAGTTCGTCTTCAAAGTGTTCACGTTGGTAGATTGTATTTCCAACCCTTCTGCAAATTTCATCCATCTCGTTTCTACTCAAATATTGTTTTTTAATTATCACGCTTCTTCTATCCACGAAATTTTGTTCTGATAGATCTAAATTTGGAAATTTTTCTATCATTGCCATATGAAATTTTTTTCTCCATCCTGGCAATGGGCTTTCGTTACATGTATTTGTTTCAAAGAACGTTCGCATTACTTCAATGTTCATTGCTTTAGTCCATTTAATGCGTCGTCGAATCCTTCCCGCAGCGGTCCTCTCATTGTGGATCATTGATCCAGAAAACAAGCTGTTTGTAATGATTTCATTTGGTTCAATCTGATTCGTTGTTCTTTCTATTAAAGGTTCTAGTGTTAGTGGCAATGTGGAACCTTCGAACACTTGCTCGTTATCCCGGTTTTTAATGCGCGTCGGAATATTTGCGCTAACGTTTACACTTGCGCTTCTTTCTATATTATTTATTCAGAATATCCATTTAACCAAAACTTTCTATTGATTATGGTTAAAATAGGAAATTTTAATATAAAAATTTATTTAGCGTCAAGATTGACTTTGACAATATTATTATTATTATTATTTATTTTAAAGCTCACATTCATACACTGTGGAGTGACTATAGAGTGGGGGATTTAGTTCCAACCATTCTATACTTTACATTATGTGTTGCATATTTTTTAACTATTAGATACATTTATATAATTTAGAGAAAAAAAAATTAAATATTTTAAAATTTGTTTAGTTATGTTACAGCATTTAAAAATTTTCTAACAATGTGGCATGTTTCTAAAATTACTGCCTTTTGCATTTCGGGAATACTTTTGAAGAGAGATCTAAATGGGACAGATGGGTTTTTAATTTTGAAGATACTATACCAGTAGCCGATATTACTATTGGTATTTGTACGCCAAAGTATTCGTATACGCGGTAACTATAACGCGAGTTTCTTTATTTTATACATATTGTTATGTTGCCTAACCTCTCTTGCGTTGGCGTTAATTGTAAAGTATCAAATGCTCTTAATCAAAATCGCTGCTGATACGCTTATTGAAAGTGATGTTAGGATGCTACTTGAACTTACGTGTATGGTGCAGAGACCTCGTATGTGAGACACTTTATCTGACTTGCGCGTCTTTTACTTACAATTTTACTTTAACCTCACTTTGGTCGTTGTGTAGCAGATAAAACTCTTTACTTACTTTAGTGGTGCTCTGATAAATAATAACGTCAAAGGTAAGTTGAATGAATAATAATTTATTTATAAAGATTATCTTGAATTTGTTTTTAGCAAATTTGAACATGTAAATAGGTCCTTGATCTAACAATTTAAACAATATTATAAGGTTGGTGTTCAAAAATAATTGTGTACCCTACAGTACATGAAACCTATGTTTATCAGCTGATAATTAATTGTGGCCACAATACCTTAAATAATAAATCCGTGAGGACATCTGCAAACATTCGCCAGGTACAGGATGGGTAGCATAAAGTCTTACACTTAATGATTAATAATAATTTATTGTTAAATAACTTCGAATTGTTCACACTACACAATTTATGATGGTTTATTTTTTTTTCAGTAGCACTCATCTACAAAAGCGTTCTAATTCGGGTCCAAATTACTTCCCTTATTTTCACTCGGTGACTTGACTTTTTATTTAAATTTGGAGAAGTTTGGTTAAGGTCTATACGTCCTTCCAACACCGCTCGTGAAAATGAACTGAAAACAGCGATTTAAGGCCTAGATACACATGCTATTAAAAGAGCATGCTTAAAGAGCATGCTTTTTAATAGCATGCTTGTTGCAAAATACATTTGCTAATGAAATAGCATGCTTTCTCATAACAGACTATCAGATAGCATGCTATCAAGTCTGACAGGAATACACACAACTTGTCAGCTAAAAGTTAAGGCTTGTAGTACCTACGTGCTAACAAACCTGACCATGGAAGTTTCACTACAAAATCAAATAAATATTGCATTATTATTACTGGCTATACAGTGTGTAATTAGACTGCAATAAACCCGGAAGAAAGAGAAACAGGAAAATTTGGGTGAAAAATTGGCTTAGTAGAAGCAAAGAGTATGTAGTGTAGAAGGCAAACTGAAGGCTCTTTGGTAGAAGGCAAACTGTTTGCTTACATAAATGAAAAATGAAGATAGATGCATATTGTTTTTCTATATTCCACAGTGTCACGCAGAAGGAATGCATTTCCTCAAACCACGGTATTGTGGGTTTATATATTTGAGCTTCATCAGCTTAAGAACGGATTGAGTCTTTTATTTTTTTTTTAATTCGTGATGATACACCGATCGCAGATCTTTTATTTTGGCTTTTATGATTTTCATAGTTATATTTTCGTCATCTATAAACACGAATAATTCTTTGTAATCATTTTCACGTGCAAGTTTATTCTTGTACAAAGAAGAACCTATGTTCCACAAACACTCGTACTGTCGGTAGTCAATTATAATATTTAAAGTTTTGCTGTCACCCTATCGAGACATTTTGACACATTGACAAAGCTGATAGCATGCTACTTACTAGCATGCTATCTATGTAAGCGTTCACACATGCTTTTTCCACACCACCCGCCACCCCGGTCTTGATATAGCAGGATAAAAATCAAATGCTTTGCAATTTAGTAGCATGCTTTTTAGTAGCAAGCTTTTTAATAGCAAGGCTGTATACACATGCTACTAAAAGCCATTTGCTACCTAGTAGCATGCTTTTGTGCTACTAAGTAACATGTCTATTCCCTGCTTTACGGAAATTATAGGAAAAACTAAAAATTTGCAAAAATCATGACGGCCTTCGAATTTGAAAATTTCAACTGCAACGGATCTTGATGAAATTTTCCAAATATCTTCCTTTTATGTCCATGAATACTTATACCAGATTTGGTCCCATTAGGTCTTACCATTCTTCCACAATATTTAATTTTATAACCAAAACTTTTGAACATGTGTAACTTTTAACTTTTTTTTCTTAAATTTTGGTTTTGACAACCAATCTTGTCCTCAAAAATTCGGGCTTCCAATTCTCCTTTTTTTGATATATGATAGAACCACATAACATCTTTCTTTCTTCCTAAACTTCAAATAAACCTCTTCAAAATCTGACAGCTCGTATTTAAAGTTGTTATTTGCAAATTTTACTATTAATTCTAACTTTTATGGACTTCCAACCGAATCATTCCTCCTCTGGGTGCCTCCAGCTATCCTTTGCAGCTATTTTGCAGCAAAACTACGACTTAAGGAAATCTCACGTGTTCCAGCTACATGAGCCTCCCAGCTGATCACAATACTGTCCGAAATTAAGAAATTGCCATGCATAAAGTTCAATCTCAGTATGTTCCACTATCTAATTACAATTTTCATCTTGAACTACACATCTTTAATCTTTTCCTTTTACAGATATCGGAAAATATTGGATTTACCAAATTTTGACGTTATTATACCTACCAAAAACCATATTTGACAAAAACAAAAATTGAATAATGATTTACATCATCTACCACATCTTTCTACCAAGTTGAAGTATAATTTTTGTCCAACTTTGTGGATTCCATTAATGAATATGTGAAATTTAGCATCCGCTGCCTACTTTCATAACTACGTTTTATGATCTTACATGCCCGATGTGCGGACAATTTAAGGGTGTATTCAAAGTTTTTCCCTAGTGTTGTGGGATTGTAACACTGCAATATATATATTATCATTTTATTATTTTATATAAAATGTTAAATGTTTACATGTTACATGAAATTGAAAAATAATTTCATTCATAACTTACTTAAAATTGTTCAAAAACTATTTAATTGAATGATATAGTTTGCGACACCCTGTTATATAACCGTATGTTTCAATTTTTGGAATCTCGTCAGGAAAACCTGGAAAAATTATTGAAATGATTGAAAAGTTATGCTATTAAATTCAAAATTCAAACTTGATTAAAGGTCAAATTTATTTGACTTTTATAAAAACAAAAATTATACCTACTTACCTTTTGAGTCGAATGGGAAATGAGAATATTGTAAAAGTTGTAAAGTCAATAAGGTTAAGATGGTTTGGCCATATAGAGAGGACCGATAAGAGCTCCATGATAAGACAGATTACCAGATGGAAACCAATGGAGACTCGAAAACAGGGAAGACTCAATCTAAGATGGTATGATCAGGTACTCCAGGACATTGGGAATATGAGAATTCCAGATTGGAGAACAATGGTAATGAATCGGAAAGAATGGTGAGAGATGGTAATGAAGCAAAGACGAACAGCAGAATATAGTTTTTAGTTGGTTTACTTTGGTTTTGGATTTGGTTTAAGACTTATTGAGTTGTGTTTGTGTTGTGGAATTTGGAGTTTTGGTTGAGGGGAGAATTAATTTGTTTGTTTTGAATTTGTTTTAAATTTGTTTTAAAATGTAATAGAAATGAGGACTAATTCACCTCGAAAAATTGATTTGTAAGTCTCGTAAGAGGCAGCTTAATTCCAATAGGAATGTATGGCTCTATTATTATCTACTTTTAACGGTAGCAAATTGGCGCTCAACGTTGAGCAGAGAGAAGAAGTTGAGTGCAGAGTTTGTAGTTGTTTTCACTTTTGTTTTTGGAATTTGGAGTAATTTTATTTTACCTTTCTAGAATTTATTTTGTTTCGTTAAGTTTGATTCTTAGGGGGAAGGAGATTGAATTCCCTTCGTTAATTCTGATTTTTGTTTGTTTTGATTATTTCGGAAAATTTGTTTTTCTTAGTATTTGATTTTGGTAACTTCTTAAATTTTTTTGTAACTATGGATATCAATCGTTGTGTTATGTTCTTCAAAGATACAATGTTACTTGGTTAGTACAACGAAATGTAATGCTTTATTTGCTAAGCCAACTATATGTACATAATAACAATCTAACTGAAAACCCCGCCATATTCAAATACATAACAGTTCTCCCCACTTAGTTAAAAACAAAATCATTGAAACGCTCCGGTATTCGACGATTTCGACTCGATCTTCTCAATGACTCCACTGCTGGTGGTTCGGCTACTTCTACCGGTACCTCGTCGGCTGATGCCTCGAATCGTTCTATGTCTGTAGTTGGGACTGCTTCCGTCAGCTCTCGTGTCGATTCTGCCAGTGCTCGTGTTATCATTTCGCCCTCTCGTAGAGTAGTTTCTTCACTTGCCTCATCTTCTTCATTTCCCATGCAAGTCTTCTTCCGCATTTGATCTACATGTCGTCTCATGTTTCCTGCCGCTGTTGATACCACATATGACACTGGTCCCGTAATATTGATTACTTCGCCAGCGATCCATTTATCTCGAGACAGATAGTTTCTTATGTAAACTTCCTCTCCTATTTCAAATGTTCTTATTGTCGCCTTTTGTTCCGGAATTTCATTTTTGATTGTATCTGGATGTAACTTATTCAATGCAGTTCTCAATCTTCTACCCATTAACATTTCCGCTGGTGTCGTCGACGTTGTTTGGTTGGTTGTCGTATGCTGTTTAAACAGTACTCTAGACAGTTTTAACTCGAAATCGCCCAACTTCAGTTTTTGTAGCTCTGCTTTACCATATTGCACCATCCGTTCCGTTAGCCCATTACTGCTTGGGTGATAGGGTGCAACGGTATACGCCTTAATTCCGTTTTTTTCGTAAAATTGTTTGATCTCCGCAGACACGAACGCCGTTCCATTATCAGATAAGATAGTGTCGGGTATTCCGTGGGTTGCAAACAATTGCCGTAAACATCTTTCAACTTCTGACGATGTTTGAAATGTCACCAGCTTAATTTCTAACCATTTTGACATCGCATCCACTACAATTAAAAATACTTTTTCTTGATATGGCCCTGCAAAATCTAAATGCAATTTTGACCATGAGTTTTTGGGTGGTTCAATAAATTGAACGGATGCCCTTTTTGGCTGGTTACGATGTTCCTGACAGTTTTCGCATCTTGCCACTGTTTCTGTAACGTTTTCATCCAAGGTTGGCCACCAAACATAGCTCCGTGCCAACGCTTTCATTGTTACGACCCCTGGGTGATTTGCATGTAACAACTCCAAAACTTTCTTTTGAGCTCTTGTCGGGATAATCACGCGACTTCCCCATAGTAAACATCCCTTGTGCACTGATAACGAATCCCTTTTTCTATAATACCTCGTATACTCTTCGCTGGGTATCTCTTCAGGCCATCCGTGTAATACCCAATGTCGTACCCGATCTAATATCTTATCTTCATTTGTTAATTTCTGAATTTCTTTGGCGCCAATTGGAGGTTCTTCTATTGCTTCCAACAGTAATATATCTCCCGGAGATATGATTTTATCCACTTTTCTGGGTATTGGTAATCGGCTCAACCCATCCGCATTCCCATGTAATTTTCCTGGTCGGTACTCGACGGTATATGAATAATTTGTTAGCATTAAGTTCCATCTTAGCATTCTTGGTGAAATCATCGTAGGCATTTGTCGTTCTGGGTTTAATAGACCCACTAATGGTTTGTGATCTGTAATTATTTTGAATTCTCGTCCTGCCAGGTATTGATGAAAATATTTCACGCCGTATATAACAGCCAATGCTTCCTTGTCCAATTGTGTATAATTTCGTTTGCTGGAACCCAATGTCCTTGAAGCAAACGCAACTGGTGGTTCCGTTCCATTTGTATTTCGGTGCGCTAACACCGCACCTACGCCGTAAGGTGATGCGTCACACGACAGTATTAATGGTTTCGCTTGATCGTAATGCACTAAAACTTCTGTCGATTTTAATAATTCTTTTAATTCTTTGAATACTCCCGCATGTTCCTTCGTCCATCTAAATTCTACATTTTTATCTAATAGTCGGTGTAATTTCTCAGCGCAAAACGCTTTGTTCCGTAAGAACCTATTGTAAAAATTTATCATCCCTAGAAATGATTGTAGTTCCTGTTTATTATTAGGTTCGGGTGCTTGTATGATGGCTTCTACTCTTTTCTCCGTGGGTTGAATTCCTCTGCGCGATATTTTAAATCCTAGGAATTCGATTTCATCCACTCCAAATAAACACTTTCTTTTGCTTACCGTTAAATTTGCATCCCTCAGTTTTGATAACACTGCTTGTAATGTCTCGTCATGTTCTCTTTCCGTTGTTCCTGCTATGATAATATCGTCAAGGAATGCTGCCGCTCTTTTTATTCCCATTAACAACGTATCCATCTTCCTTTGAAATATTCCAGGTGCCGCCGACACTCCAAAAAGTAACCGGGTTACGTTAAATAGTCCTTTGTGTGTATTTATTGTCAATACTTTGGATGTTTCTTCATCGACCACTAATTGTTGATAAGCTTGCGACAAATCTAACAGCGAAAATACTGTCGCATCTTCTCCCACCTTTGCAAAAATTTCGTTTGACGTTGGCAATGGATACGTATTCTTTTTAATCATGCTGTTCACCGTACTTTTGTAATCGCCACACAATCGATACGTTCCATCCTTCTTCCGCACGGCTACCAATGGTGTTGCCCATTCCGAATATTCGACTGGTTTATAAATTTCTTGACTTACCAATTTATCAATCTCTTCTTCTACGGCTTCACGCAATGCAAAAGGTACATTTCTAAATTTTTGAAATTGGGGTCTTGCGTCGTCTTTTAGCTGTATTTGCACCTTTTCACCTGTATGTGCTCCAAGTTCATTACTAAAAACAGTTGGATATTGATCAATAAGTTTATTTACATTACAACATATTCTTTTAAACTCAACAACATTTACACCTTGTAGTGATATTCCCAATTTGTCAAACCAATTACGTCCCATTAAATCGCACCCTTTTCCTGCTACCACGGTAATCGGTAAATTGCAGGTTACTCGGTCTGTCTGAACATTTACTATTGCTGTTCCTTGTACTTCCAATCGTTCTTTCGACTAGGTTCGTAATACTGTGTTTTCGATCTTCAGCTCTGAGGATCCTTTTATTTGTGCCCATGTTTTTGCACTCACAATTGAACACGATGCCCCCGAATCCACCAGCATCGTCACGGTCTTGTTATTTAAACGTATTGTTGCAGTAACGGAGTTCTCTTGCCGCACTTCGTGCATTGCATTCAGAGTATGTATGCCTTCTTCGCCCTCCTCTTCTTGATCCTGCATGTTATTGCATTCTTTGTTTCCGTTAGTTCGCTTTTCATTCGTACGTTTATTTTCTTCATGCTTCTTTTTCATGCATGCTGCTTCTATATGACCTTTCACTTTGCAAAAACGGCAATCTACATACTTAAATCTGCACCAATTGGCATTATGTTTTCCATCGCATCGAAAACAGCTTCTGTTTCGTCTATTCATAGATCCCCCTAGAGCCATTACCTCTCCTCTAACCGTATTATGTTCGCTTCGAATGTCGTTTACATTTCTTCTCGCCATCTCTCCTGCTACAGCCAAATCGTAGGCTCTTTTTAAAGTTAAGTTGCTTTCCGACAGTAGTTTATTCTGTATTCCTTCGTCCTGTACCCCACATACTAGTCGATCGCGTAACATTTTCTAATTCGGTGAATTTGCAGTGTTCGCTTAACTTTCTTAAATCCGCAACAAAACTCGAAATGGACTCACTCGGTTTCTGCTTGCGCTGGTTGAACCTGAACCTCTGTACAATTTCATTCGGTTTCGGATTAAAATGTGCATCCAATTTCTTTATTATATTTCCCCATTTTTCAGTTATTGGTGTTTCTGGTGTTACTAACGACCTTGTAACGTCGTACGCTTCTGCCCCAATTGATGATAGTAATACCGCCTTCTTAATTTTATCGTCTATAATACCATTTGCTTCGAAAAAAAACTCGACGCGTTCCTTGTATGACACCCAACACGTGTTAACGTCATACTTTTCGATTGCTCCTATTACTCCACTCTTTTCCATCACCACCAATAACCATCTAATTACAATCTCGTATTCACAATTATCCTCGTCGCCAGATTTGTTATGTTCTTCAAAGATACAATGTTACTTGGTTAGTACAACGAAATGTAATGCTTTATTTGCTAAGCCAACTATATGTACATAATAACAATCTAACTGAAAACCCCGCCATATTCAAATGCATAACACGTTGATTAAGCGATGAACTTTCATATGAATTGAGTTGGAGAGAAATTGAAGTAGGCGAAACAGTCGCGAAGAAGCGTAAGTTGTTGAGGGATGCTCTAAAGCAAGGTATGCCTGTTGCGAGTAACCCAAATTTAGCGTAACGTAGAATTTCATACATTATCGAGATTTCGATCAATCAAATAGAAATAATGAACAAAAGAGAATAAAAGCTTGTCTGTTACATGTTCAGCGTCGTTTGGAAACATTGCCAACACATCAGGAAGAACATAAAATGAAATGCGAAAAACTGAAAACACTTTATTGAAAACACTTGGTGAGGTGTATTTTGTATTAGGGTTGAGCAGTACTAGTGACAATAATGATTTATTTTCATTATCAGATTCGCTTATCGATGCCCCTATTCCGGAGTTGCAGTCGTGCGGTTCTTTATTGAATTTTTCTGTACCATCTGCATCTTATACTCCACCACTAGACGTAGATAATTGTATTGCAGCACAAACTTTCGTAACTCGAAATCCTCTAGCTAACGTTAATTCTTTACCTATTGTACCTATTACTAGTTCCAATTTGGATAATCAGGAACGTCTCTTTGAAACGACCAATTGCAAGCTTGTAGATTTAATTAAGCGCCTTCGTGAGGTTAAGGCAATATTCTAGTCTAGAAAGCTGAAAAAATCGAAATTTTTTGTTTTTATATTTTGATAGTTTAGATATTCAAAAATTTTGCCTTAAAAGGATTTTTCGAAATTCGAATTATTGTAAAAGCTATAGCCACTTTAGTGTCGTGGCAACTCGACCGGCTTAGATGGAACTATTCTAAGAAAAGTATTAAAAAATACTCTTTATTTCTTTTTTTTGTGTTTTTTAAATTTTATTTATTTAAATATTCAATTTGGGGTAGAAGATGGCCCGATGTATGGAGCTGGAATCGCTGATTGAAGAAATGTAAGTATATAGTATCAATGTATGGCTAAGACTTCGCGTAACTTTAGCTGAAATTTTAATCTTGTTTTTCTCGAAACTACAGTTTTCGAAATTCTTGTCATGATTTCTCAAGTTCTACTGAACCAATTTACTTGAATTTTGGTGTGAGTCTTTTCTATACATATCTCTATCGTATAAACTAAGATTATAACAAAATTTCAATTTTTACTATTTTTAAAGAATTCGCAAAGGTAAAAGAAATTGTAAAAAAACTTTTTGCAAAGAGCCATTAAAACACACAATTCTTCTCGATTATGTTCTTTCTCATGCTGATGGTGATCAACGACCTTATTTACGAGTTTTGTTTTTAATCGTAGTATGACGCTACGCGCACTGTAGTTGGAATGTCTGGGTATAAATTTCTATTGAGTTTAGGGTTGACACTAAATTCAGGAGAAACTGTTACGTGTACCGTTGCAAACGGTCAGACTTGTAAAAGTATTGGTTCTATTAGTACTCCCATTTGCATCATAGATAAAGTAGTTGTTTTAGAAGTCTTGGTAGTTCCAGATTTGCCTCGCGAGTTAATACTCGGAACCGATTTCTGGTTGACTATGGATTTAGTTCCCGATCTCAAACGAGATGTATGGCATTTTGGATTAAATCCTTCAGTTACTGCGATTAATTCTATTAAGAACGACTACGAATTAAGTTTAAAGGAACGTCTTGTTTTAGATAAACTTCTTGATAAAAATTTTGAATTATTAGGTACAGGCGTCGGAGTAACTAACGCGACTGAACACGAAATTATTACTGATTTACTACCCATAAAACAACGTTGTTATCCAGTATCTCCGGTAAGGCAACGTATTATCAACGAAGAAATTAAAAAAATATTAGATGATAAGATTATAGAGCCTTCGAAATCAGCTTGGGCCAGTCCAATTTTGTTAGTTCCCAAAAAAGACGGGACTTATAGGTTTTGCGTTGATTATAGAAAACCTAATTCTGTAACAAAAAAAGATTTGTCCTTTTGCCTTTAATTAACTCAATTCTTGAGCAATTAAGAGACGCGAAATACAATAGCTCAATAGACATTAAATCTGCATATTGGCAAGTTCCTATGAAGGAATCTTCTCGAGAGTATACGGCTTTTACTGTTCCTGGTAGATTATATCACTTTTTGCAAATGCCATTTGGGCTTACAAACGCACTTGCAACTTGGCAGAGACTGATTGAGAAAATTTTAGGCGCCGACCTTTTGACCTATGTATTGGTGTATCTTGATGATATAATCATTATCGCTAAAGATTTTAAGACTCACTTAGAAATTTTAGAGAAAATGTTTCCAGCGTTTACATTCCGCGGAACTTACGATTAGTCGCGAAAAATGTGAATTTTGCAAACCTCAGCTTAAATATTTAGGTTATATAGTCGATGGCGGTGGTTTGAAAGTTGATCCTGAGAAGGTGAAGGCAATTTTGGATGTTCCAGCCCCGAAAAATGTTAAAGAGATGCGACGTTTTCTTGGTATGTCACAATGGTATCGGCGCTTCATTAAAGATTTTTCTACTATCATTGCTTCTTTAACTAATTTAATTAAGAAAAATGTTGTTTGGTTTTGGAAACCTGAATGTGAGCAAGCCTTCGCAGCCATTAAAGAGCAATTGGTTACCGCACCACTACTACAGTGTCCCGATTTTGAGAAGGCCTTTATATTGCAAACAGATGCTTCTGCATTTGGAATCGGAGCTGTACTGACGCAAAACTTTGAAGATGGTGAACGGGTTATATGCTATTTATCCAGATCTCTCACTAAATGAGAGCGAAATTACACAACTACCGAACGTGAATGTCTAGCAGTAATATACGCCATTGAAAAGCTTAGGTACTATCTCGATGGTGTACCTTTTACGGTGGTCACGGATCATTACTCATTATTATGGTTAAAGCGCATGCGCGATCCGATTGGAAGATTGACAAGATGGTCTGTTCGCCTACAAGCTTTTGACTTTAAACTTGTGCATAAAAAAGAGAAAGATCACGTAGTACCCGATTTTTTTATCCCGCTCTGTCCCGGTAGACAACATCCAATTACAGACAGGCGATGATTTTAAGAACACCCAAGATTCGTGGTATTTAAAACTCTTTCAGTCAGTGGAGCAACGTCCTAATAAATACCCACAATAGATGATAGAAGGAAGACAATTATTTAAATATGTGAAAAGTCGAATACCTGAATTAACACCGGAGACAAAGAATTAGAAACGCGTTGTGCCTAAAGATTTCAGGGAAGCCATATTAGCAAAACATCACGATAAACCAACTGCCGGACATGTTGACATTTATAAAACATTTTGGAGACTTCATCATCGTTACCTTTTGCCCAAGATGAAGAATAATGTCGCTAAATACGTAAAATCATGTAGAGTTTGCGCCGAGCAGAAACCTGAACAAAAGGCTCCAGCTGGCTTGTGGGTACTAGACCCGAAGTGACACATCGTTGGCAGGTCATATCTTTGGATTTTATAGGACCTCTACCGCGTTCCACTTCGGGCTATACTCATATTTTAATTGTTACCGATTGTTTTAGCAAGTATGTTGTACTTTTTCCTATTCGTTCTGCTACCGCTAAGTCCTTGGCAAGGAATATTGAGGACGGCATTTTTCTTGTTTATAGTGTGCCTCAAGCCATAATCTGTGATAACGGTGTTCAAATGCGCAGCAATGAATTTCGAAATCTTTGTGAACGCTACTGCACTAAAATCTTTTACACAGCGTTATATTATCCTAGTGCTGATCCCACGGAACGCGTTAATAAGGTAGTAAAAACCATGTTATCTTCTTACGTAAAGGACAATCATCGTAAATGGGATTCCTTTGTGTTTTCTGTAGCTTGTGCCATACGTACCTCCAGACATGAAACTACAGACTATACTCTATATTTCGTGAATTTTGGTCGTGAATACGTTGGTTCAGGTGACCATCATCGACACCCTGAACAGCATCACCCTAATGATAAATTTCCAAAACGTATTGCAGGATTTCGTAAGATGTTTGAGAAAATACGTAATAAGCTTCATTAAATAATCTTGGAATAAACAAGTTAATAAAACGTTTAATAATAATGTTTTTATTGAGCTTTCAACGTTTGGTACACGTCTTCGTCAGAATAATTTAAAACATTATTATTAAACGTTTTATTAACTTGTTTATTCCAAGATTATTTAATTATATTTCACAAGTTAAAAAATTAATTTAGTAATAAACTTCAGTTAGCTTTCGAACGTAGTAAACGTGTCTATGATATGCGTCGTAGACCTGTTCAATTTGTTGTAGGGCAATATGTTTGGCGACGAAATAAGGTTCTTTCTGACGCTTCAAAGTATTTCTCGGCTAAATTAGCACCCACTTTTGTTGGTTCCTATAAAGTGAGGAAGAAAACGGGAAGTGTTACGTATGAACTCGAAGACGACCATGGCAAATCTGCGGGAACTTGGCATGTCCAAGATTTGAAACTTCATTGTGAAGATTAGTTTCTACATTTTTGTGCTTGTTTTTTTTATATCACTTGTTTCACGTTGTTTAATATTAGACATTTTATTAGGTTTCTGATTGTTTACTTATTATGGATCCTTTTAATATTTTCTCGTTTCTCAAAAAATTTGTTTAGTAAGGGGGGAGTGTTACGGTTTGATTTTATTTTTAAGTAAAATTTAATGGTTGTGAAAGATTTCTAAAAGGTGGCATCTTAATTCACTTTTGAATTCAAATTTAATGGAAATTATTATCATAATTGATAATTTGCACATTTTTAATTTTAATTTTAACTTTGCGATTTTGGAGAAAAGTTATAATTTGTAAGTCGAGTAATTATATTTAGACGACGTAGCTAATCAATTTTTTTTGTGAAAATTGCGTTATTTTTTCATCCAGATTTATTTGGGATTAGTATTGATTCTACGAATTTTTGGATTTCTTCTTCTAATTTTTACGTTTACTTAGGAAGTTATCCGATCTTCATTTGAAGGATTAAATTCGTTCATAGACCATTGTTTCGCTTATTTCACTAACAAACCCTCACACAACATCTAGAGGTATGTTTGATTCCACATTTTATTTTATTCCACATTAATTTTATTCCACATTTCTTAAGTTGAATTTTTATAGGGTGTTAATAGCGGTTCACCAGCTATTATTTCTTTTATTTGGATTTCCGATATCAACCGGTGTATCATATCGATCGTGGCGTTACTCTTTTTTACTTCTTGGCTATCTAGTGTCATATTTCTGGCTGCATGGTTATTGGGTAATCCACCTGTATAACAACACAACAGCTTTGATAATTTAGTCGAACATTGGGATTGCTATCGCTATCCTGATCTAACCATCAAGAGAGAAGACAACGGAAAGCTAAGATTTTGTTTGTTTGTGCCTTCATTTATTATTGTTAATTATCTTTTTTTTTGCGCGAAGAATTTTATTGGGCCGTTCTTTTGATTATAATTTTATATTTAAAAACATCTAATCAACTCGAATAAAGCTGTAGAAATTATTACGGTATTTGTAAGCCAATGTATACGTATACGCGGTAACTACCTATATATTATCATTTTATTGTGAGCAATTGATAACTTACTACGTATTCTTTTTTTTTTATATTAAAAAGGTAGCCTAATTTTTGCGCACTATTGTATATATTTTATTTTTTTTTTATTAAATCGGAAACAATAAACGTTATCTCTGTTACTCAGTCTTTTCTTGACCTAGTTACTTCCTTTTTGCAACAGCCAGTATTTTTCGTAGTTTAACGTGGCTGTTGATTCAAATATACAGGGTGATTTTTTTTAAATTTTGTGGCGCCCAATAATATCAACACTTCGGCTGGCTCTTCGGAGCGTTACTTTAGCGATTTTCCTCTGTGTATTAATCCTCCCGATCCGAAGAAGAATCAGCTTATTCTCTTTTTGTATTTTTTTAGTTTTATTTGTCTTTACGAGCTAGCCAAAGGCATACGACCCAACTACCATTAATATCACCATTAATAATTTATTATTATTTTTTTTTAAATCTTATTGACTTTTAACGGTAGCAACTTGGCCACGAAGCCAATAATGTTTGAAACATTCGCCACAGAACAACTAAGACACCACTACCAATGCATTATATGGATCTTGTAGCTAAAGAAAACAACAAAAATATCTATAAGATAAAATCGATAAAACAAAATACAGTTTCGTTTAAACCACCACGTGCTAAAAGCGTTATACCAAATGCACAAGATCTCAAAGTTTTGGGCACACCAAGAATTTCTGCAGAAGACCAGAAAAATGCGTAAAATGGACGGGAAGCCATTATACTAAAGACTGTGGACGCAGAAAACGTGACAATAAGATCAAATGTGTTAACTGCGGTGGTGACCACCCGGCAAACTATCGAGGGTGCAATATTCATAAGCAACTTCAACAAAAATTATATCCAACGCTTAGAAAAAAAAAACCAATCCCGCAACAAAATACGAATGCAAACCAACAACCACGTTCAAACATAACACCTTATCAATGGCCAATCAATTACAATCAAGCTTTCCCAACACTACCTTCTTGAACCGGAAAAACATACGTTCAAGCCCCAAATAATACAATACCACTGGAGCCTGCAAACCAGCAAACAAACCAATCCTTCAATATAGGAATGAACAGCTAACAAACGATATCGGTGAATTAAAAAACTTCATAAGAGAACTTATCGAACAAAATAAAGAAAATAGCTAAAACATAAGTATAATGTTACATCTACTGACTGCACTCGTCAACAAACCCAATAATGTTAGCACAATGTAAATATAGAATAGATATATGGAATGCAAATGGGCTAAACCAACACCTAGAGAAATTAAAAGTTTTTTTGATAAATCAAAATATCGACATTGTGCTAGTATCGGAATTACATATAACCGATAAACACCATATAAAAATACATAAATATAAAACTTACTACACCAAACATCCCAAAGAAGGAAAAGCCCATGACGGCCCTGGTCGAAATGTTCCCATGGGTACCACCCAATGGGCAGAATTGGGCCACCCATGGGCATATGCCCATGGGTACGTGACCATGGTCACATGGGTACATAACCATGGTCACATACCCATGGGCATGTGCCCACTAAATATGTGGAGATTGAGTAAATTATCTGCAATAAATAAAGCTAAATATTAAAAATTTGTAACTTTATTTACAACTTTTTAAACTACAAATTTTCACAACAATTAAAACAACAAATTAACCTAATAACAAATTACAACAAATGCCTAATAAATTAATACAGTATAAAGTGGTGACTGACTTGTAACTGAACGTTTTAATGTAATGAAATCTAACACAAACATTTGATAGTCATTGCCGATAAACTAACACGTAGCAAGCACCAACGGCGAGCGAAGCATCCGTGCTCCACTTGACTGTCGGTTTTTTGACGAATTCCTTCGATTATTACATCACATCATGACGTATTCGTTTTGAGCAACTCGTTTATTTAGCCGAACGAGCTTTGTAATGTAATGCTCGTCGCAAACGTTCCATTATTATTACATTACAACGTTCAGTTCCAAGTCAGTCGCCACCTTTAAAGATATGACTAAATTAATTTGTTACGCCTCTCCGCACAGTTTTCATTTTTGAACATCAATATTCAATGGTTTTCTTTTTCTGTTTTGCTCTTTCAGCATCGTTAACTTCATTTTTTTCTTTGTCCGTCCTCGAATTTAATAAAACTAGAAAAAAACGATCTTTATTTTATGTATTAAATAATTTTAGTATATACGTTACCTTGCAAATAAGCTTTTTTTTGAGGACTGCATGCAGTCGAGCTTTCGAATTTTGGACATTTGGACAAGCCGCACCTGTAGCACTACACAAACAAAGCTGTTCCCTTGTCCAAAGAATGTCAATGCATTTCTTAATAAACTTTAAATCTCCAGTTATGCCACTGGCGACCTGATTAGCAGCTTTAAATTGTGCGTCCGTTAGTGTAAACTATGAAAAAAAAATTGTAATAATTATTATAGATCAAAAAATTATGTATATGTATTTACCCCAAGTTCATCTTCTCCATCGACAGATGGATTTTCTGATTCTGAAGGTTCTGCAACCGGTACGTCTTCAGATTCTTTGCTATTAATATCCTTTACGTCGATTTGATGAGTTATAACGTTATATGATTTATATGAGTGATACCGAATATTGAGACGAACCAACTCTTTATTTTGATCAGCAACTTTCCCTGAACTGATCTTTTAAAATTTGCATTTCATTGGCCTGCAGGATGGAAGTTGTTCTAAGCTCAATTAGCTCAGCTTCCATTGCTTTATTTTTTTCAACTACTTCCATATAGTCTGTAAATGATATATGATCCCGAAGTATCCTAAAAAACGATTAAAGTTTATTTAAAAAGAACTTTTGGTAACTGATTTATACTAATTACTTTACAGTTTCAATGGCATTCGTTTTCTTTTCTTCATCTTTAGATGACGCATTCAACTGCCTCAAATTAGCCACTCTAGCCCTTTCTTTCTGAGCTTGCTCTTCTTTTTTCTGATTATATAAAAAAAATTAGTTAACTGATAAATTTATTAGTTACAAAATTTTAAAACTTCAAAGAATATAAAATCTTTCAGATACAATACTTACAGTATTAACTTCGCTTTGTCATGTTCTTAGCGTTCGTTCCTATTGTTGTTTCGGCTGGCCTACAAGTTCTTTTCTGACTCAATAAATTTACAAGTTCCTCTTCCGAGTCTAAAAATATTCCTATACCTCCATAAACTAAGACTAAAATAAGACACCTACCTGCTAATTTCAAAATAATAGCTTCATAGTAGCCTGCTAATGGTACACTTTTTTGCTTATTACTAAAGCTTCTCTTTATCTCATCAACGTGAAGAATTTTATGCTCA
Source organism: Cantharis rustica (assembly GCA_911387805.1). Taxonomy (NCBI): domain Eukaryota; kingdom Metazoa; phylum Arthropoda; class Insecta; order Coleoptera; family Cantharidae; genus Cantharis; species Cantharis rustica. Next base: position 75,078,460 of record OU426877.1, read on the forward strand.
CGAGTCATAACTTTTCATGGAATATCCCTATCTTGTGGACTCAAAAACACGTTGTATTGGTAAACAACTCTAGTTGGAGGTTATTAAAATCTTCAAAAAAAGTTTTAGGCACTTCTGTTTTGTCAGACACATACTGCACATGTGCCTACATTGTTCTAAAAGTAATCAAGTACCAGACCTAAAACATTAATTAATATTTAAAAAATTAACTTACTTCATAATATATTAATAAAAGCTTGTATAAATGAGTTTTAAAGATAATAAACACAATGGCAATTTTTAGGTTATGTTTGCAAAAAATTATGAAATTATGTTTTACCTGCGTTTATTTCACTGAAATAAAACAATTTCGATGTTATGCAAAATATTACAAATCACTGCACTCTAAACAATAAACGATCACTATAAATTATAATATAATATCACGTGTACTATGATATCAATATTTACTATATTATTATAAATTAACGAAACTAAATAGTGGTACCAACAGAACAATTATTATAAATTACGTTTTGATTTCGATGGCAATTTAAAGAAAAACAACGAATCGAAATCATCTGATTTATATAATATTAATTATATTAATCCGCTAATTACTGATTTGTTCGAAAATAAAAAAAGAATTACGAAGAACTCAGATGTTGCTTGGATGTAAAATTGTAAGTTCAATTTTCAAACATTCAGATGAAATACTCTAATATACAATAATAATTTTATAATGATATGATTAAATAATAATAATACTTTTTAATAATTTTAGAACAAATACCCAAGTAATATTAATGTGTTTTGGAGAATTCACATATATTGCCGAATTTCCCAATTTTTATGAAAAAGATTAATTTTTATTTATTTTTTTATAATAGTTGGGCTCCTAGGAACCTAAAGCCTGTTTGACACGACGTTAAATTTTATATAAAATTTACATGTAAATTTTTATGTAAATTTGCACATATTTTTAACACATAATTCTATGTAGGTAAAACTAATTTTCTGTTTGCAACGATGTCAAATTTGATAAAAAATTTAACACGCGCGCTTGCGTATTAACAAACAGTTTAGGGACATTTTTCAGATATTTGGTTTCATTTGATTTTTATGAAATTTCGGTGAAATGTTTGTGAACTTCAAAAATCAAACTGGGCGGACTTTAGGCGTGAAAATGTCTACTGCGCACATTTACACGCACTTTTACCACCAAATTTAGAACATGTTCTAAATTTTTTTCATAAAAATTTAACACAAAATTTGCTGATAAATTTTCGATAAATTTTCATAAATTTAACGTCGTGTCAATATAAAATAATATAATAAATATAATAAAAAAAAACACGTGGCACTTGCGGGTTCGACCCGCGAGTGCGGGTAAAGTAAAGTCGGTTTACGAACGATAATTTTACGTGATAACGTCATAAGAAAACGTTGATAAAAAATTTCATACTTTTATGAATTGAATTGAATTATTTTTTAATTAAATTAAATTAATTAATTATTTATTTTTTAATTAAAACAGATAATACGAATTAAAACTATGTTATACATTAACCTTGGATAGGCTTTTGCGTTATATGCATGAAACATAATTGCATCATTTTGTGATCGCGAGATCGAACCTCATTTCGCTTTTTTTGTTTTTTATAATATTTAAAAATAAATAAATAATATTATATAAATACATATTTCTCATTTTATTAAATTTATGCATAAAATTAAAATTTCATATGCCCAAGGTCATGTCATACATCAAATATACTCATGGTCACATAATACCCATGGTCACATCACATCTGCACATGGTCACATTGCATCTGCCCATGGTCACATTGCATTTACCCATGGTCACATTGCATCTGCCCATGGTCACATTACGTGCCCATGGGTATATCCCCAAGAAGTTTGGGGATATGACCAATGTGACCATAAGCACACATGGGAACATTTCGACCAGGGGGTACAGCTCTCATCATCCATGACAACTTAAAGCACCACGAAGCAGGATAGTATGAAAAAGAAAATATCCAAGCTACCAGTATCGTATTAGAATACAACTCAGGAGACTTGACCGTCTCAGCTATATACTGCCGACCTAAGCACAACAGCAAAAAACAAGACTACGTCGACTATTTTTTAACACACTTGGTAATAGTTTTATAGTAGGTGGAGACTACAATGCGAAACACCACATGTGAGGCTCAAAATTGATCACAACGAAAGGAAGAGAATTACTGAAAGCTATACATACTAATAACCTCGAAATCTACTTGTGAATCAACTTATTGGCCTACCGATACAAAAAAGACTCCAGACGTTATTGACTTTTGTATCATAAAAGGTATTGACACCAAAAAAATCATAACAGAATTATGTCTAGATCTCTCTCTCTCATACTTCAATAATTGTTAATATATTCGCGCAAGTTAAAAATAAGGGAAAACGACCATCATTATTTAACAACCGAACTGATTAGAACATATTCAGAGAGGAGCTCGACAAGATGATACAGCTGAAGATATCTCTGAAAACAGAGCATGAACTGGAATATGCAGCTAACGCCCTTATTGTAAGTATTCAACAAGCTGCTTGGCAAGCCACACCAGATGCATACACATCCGAAATTAAAGCATCAGTGCCACTAATAATAAAACAAAAAGTTGCAGAAAAGTGAAAAATTTAGGAAACGCTGGCAAGTTACAATGCATTCTAATGATAAATTCAACCTTAAAGAAGCTAGCAGGGAACTAAAAGAAACGATGGCCAAAATAGAAAACAAAAAATTTCAAAACTATCTGGAAAATTTAACAGCAACACAGACCACGGATTATTCTCTATGGAAGGCAACAAGAAATATGAAGCGACCGCAACTAACAATACCACCCATCAAAGATGACAACAATAAATGGGCTAGAAGTGATAGGGAAAAGGCGTATTTATTTGCAAAGCATCTATCAAGTATGTTTTAACCTCATCTATCTGAAATAACAATCGACGAGGAAGACAAAATAAATGAGTATCTAGAAGCCCGTTTTCAAATGGATCTTCCTATTGAAAACTTTAAAGGAAAGGAAATCGAAAGAGTTATAACCAAGAAAAGCTCAAAGATTCGATTTGATTACGGGCAGGGTGCTGCAAGGGTATCCGGACGATTCATTCCCGGACGATTCATCCCGGACGATTCATCCTCGGACGAATTATCCTGCGGACGATTCATCCCGCGGACAATTCATCCTCGAAAACTTAATTCGCCAACTTAATCATTTTTAATCAATCGATAAGTGGTTAAAGTCATTTTTATTAATGATTTATTATTATTACTAGTATTACTCGTATTATTAGTATGAATATATGAAATGAAAAAAAAGAAATGAATAGATGAATCGTCCGCAGGATGATTCGTCCGCGAGATGAATCGCCCGAATGACGATTCATTCCGATGAATCGTCGAGGGATGAATCGTTCTAGAAAGTATAAAAAACTAGGGCCTGATCGTAGGATTTTGATTTTTATTGAAACTTCTATTTTTTATAAACAATAAACTAGTATTTTTATCCTTAAAAATTGACGAGTAAATTATCAGAGGCCGCTATTTTGTTTATTTTGAAAATAAACAAAAACTTCGATCAGGCTTTTAAATCAGACTATTAAAGTAATGATTTTTTTTTTGTTTGATTGATTTTAGATGAACCAGTAAAATGTTATGGTGATCACCGCAAATCACGACTTGTGGGACGGGGTGCAACTAACATGGCTATAACTTGGTCGACTATAAATATTTTTTGTTTTAATTTTTTTCAAATAAAGTTAAAACATAATATAATAACTTAGTATTATTTGTTTTATAAAATAAAATAAACTACTGTAAAACAAAAATTATTTAAAGTGCCCATCTTTTACGTCGCTGAGTGCACCTAACCTCTTAAATAATGATAAATGTTAGATGTTGATTATAAATCGACCATTAGAACTAGACAATAATAAAGGGTATTGCTAAAATTAAACCATGAGATTGAGAAAAATTCTATTAATCTCTTATATTTATTTAACATTGTGGCAGATGTTTAGTAGAATATGGCAATAAATTGCAAATTCAAAAATAAGTATCTTCAAAATTACTTAAAAAAAAAGGTTTTATAAAGTTTATTTTGATATAAATTTTGAAGCAAAGAAATGAAAATTGTAGTAATAAGACGTAAATTAAAAACCGGTGTTTAAATAGCTGATCCTTTTAGCCTTAACTACAAAAAAGAAACTAGAAGTGTTAGGCGACAGTTTCAAAATAAAACAACAAGCTTCATAGCGAGAGAAACATTTTATTTTTAAAACAAAAAATTAATGTAAGCTTGTTAAACAATATAATAGTGGCCTAGTTGTTAAGTAGCTAAGAAAAAATGTTACAAAGTAATAAATACTACTTGAAGCCAAACACAATAAGTTTTGATCTGATGGATCTCGATTAAATATTCACAGTAAGTGTTGATGGCCTCATATTATACAAAAAACTCTTACAATGCAAAAGTAGGTTTATCTTATAATGATACTGGCAAATGAAAGTAGCTCATCTGTATTCAAACATAAAAAACTAACATAAACAATTGTTACAAAAATTACGCTTTGCTTACCTCTTCTTTGCCAGGGGCATTGGCCAAGGTAGAATATATCCAAACTTAATAAAACGTCTTTAGTCACATCAATTTGGTAAAACTTGATCTAAAAAGTAATGCATGCACAAATTAATATCAGGTTGCTCTCTAAAAGCGTTTCACGTGTCACAAGAAAAATCTAGTAAGATTTAAATATCTTTTCTGTGTAAATAAGATAATAATCTCTGAATAGAGAATAAAATTAAAAATTACCAAAATCACTATTTGTTATTAATTAAACTATAAAATCAAATCTAAACGATTAGATTTATTTGTAAATTGGTCTGTTAAACTTTCACCCATTTAAGATCTTAATAATTATGGCTGATGTATGGTGTTTTTTCTCGTTATCATCAGTTTACATACACATTTTTATAACATAACCTCATTGAATTTATTGTGTAACGTAAATTGTGTAAATTGCTATTATTCCCATCCAAATAGTCTGGTTACTTCTCGTTTTTATTTAGTAGCAATTGGAAGTAATTCTTTCGTATTTTTTTATAATTCTTAAAGCTTTTGATTTCATACCATGCAATTTTTATAATCTAATCTCCAATAATTGAGTTTTGTTGCATGTAAAACACCGGAGTAAACAATGAAAATTTGCTACCTTCAGGTTTACTGCTTTGTATGAGGTTCATTACGATTTGGATTTGTAGTATTTCGTTTCGATTAGTTGTTCAAAACGTCGAGTTTCTGGTATTAGACGATAGGGTATTTTCTGGTCGATAGTCATCGTGATTGCGCTTAATAGTTTGGGTTAAATTCCGATGTAGAGAAATGGGAGAAATTTGATTTTACGTTTTAATACCATAAGCGAAAAATAGTAATCTGCATAAAAATGATCTAAAAATACTTCTTTCTACGTACAGTGACTCAAAAAAGTCTCCGTACGATACTATATTAGCAATTTAAATTAAAATTACGCCGTTTTCTATTATTTCTTTTTTGTGAAATAAAATGATTTATAAATACTATATATACAATTACACATAGATTAAAAAAAAAATTTTAAGAAAATCGCTTGTTAACAGAAAAAATTTAAAGGAACTAAAAAAAATCACTATAATTTACCTAAAAAAAGTCTCCGTACGATGATTAAAAATGGGCTTATAAATGTTTAATATTAATATTTAATATTTTGTACAATAGCCTTTAGCTTTTATTACTGCTTCCATACGTTTAGGCATTGACTCCACTAAATTTTTTGTTACGTCGGACCCAATTTTTTCCCATTCTTCTTGTAATACTCTCTTAAGAGTATTTTTGTTTGAAATGTCGTGTTTTCGAATTCTACGACTTAATTCATCCCACAGGTGTTCAATGGGATTTAAGTCGGGACTTTGTGAAGGCGAATGCAATTGCTTGGGCACGTGATAAAGTAGCCATTCTTTGACAATCATGGACGTATGCTTTAGGTCTCGGTCTTGTTGAAAAATAAAATTAGCAGGAAGTCTGAATTTGGTCACACTATCTTTTAAATTTTTTTGTAAAATGTCTAAATATACCCACTTATCCATTATTGTTTCAATAAAATGCAATTTACCCACACCCGAAGCTGCCATACACCCCCAAACTAAAACATTTCCACCACCGTGTTTCACTGTAGGAATAAAATTTTTTATATCGAGTGCTTCATTTGGTTTTCTCCAAACTTTTTCTCTGCCATCCGAACCAAAAACATTAAACTTACTTTCGTCTGTAAAAATCACTCGATTCCAGAACTCCATGTCTTTATTTCTATGTTCTATTGCAAACTTTAGTCTTTTATTTTTGTTCACTTTAGAAATTAGAGGTTTGCGTCTAGCAACACAGCACTTATAATTGTTTTTTTTGAGAACATTTCTAATTGTCTGATCAGAAACAGCAATATTAAGTTTATTTCTTACTTCATCGGCAATTTTTGTCGCACTTTTTCGGGGATTTCTTTTCACTTCGCGTAAAATAGCTCGGTTTGTGACATCAGTTAGAATCTTAGGGCGTCCAGAACGAGGCTTATTATACAAAGAACCCGTATCTGCATATTTTTTAATTTTGTATTGAATACTTGACTTTGGTTTCCCGATAGTTTCACCGATTTCGCGCATCGATTTACCTTTGCAATACAAATTAATAACATTTTGTCGCAATTCAATGGAACTTTCTTTACTCATATTTAATTATTTTTTAAAACACACTAACTGAAGCAAAAATTAAAAAAGAACTAAATGCATAATTTAATGTAACATTGTAATGAAATATAAAACGTTTCAATTTTTTGCAAGAAGTGCTTTATCAAGCTTCTATAAATAGAAACATTTTTTATATACATCATCGTACGGAGACTTTTTTTAGATAAATTATACCGATTTTTTTTAATTTGTTTAAATTTTTTCTGTTTATAATCGGATTTTCTTCAAAATTTTTCTTAAAACTATGTATAATTGTATATATTTACAAGTTATCGTGTTTGATAACAAGAACAATAGTAAAAAACGGAGTAATTGTAATTTAAATTTCTAATTCAGTATCGTACGGAGACTTTTTTGAGTGACTGTACATCATCGTACGGAGACTTTTTTTAGATAAATTATACGATTTTTTTTAATTTGTTTAAATTTTTTCTGTTTATAATCGGATTTTCTTCAAATTTTTTCTTAAAACTATGTATAATTTATCACAAGTTATCGTGATTGATAACAAGAACAATAGTAAAAAACGGAGTAATTGTAATTTAAATTTCTAATTCAGTATCGTACGGAGACTTTTTTGAGTGACTGTATGTTTATTCAGTTACATGATTATCTCACACGGTGTCGTAAAGTATTATTTTCGGTTTGATAATTTGTACAAAAACAACACATTTGTTTAACATACAAAACTGAACATAAGTTAAAATAAAAAAAATTTAAACGCAAAGTGAAATATTTCACTTGATGCTTAAAATTATATTATTTTAATGCTCTGTTTAGTAGTTTTGCTAAATATATTGTGAAATATATTTGTATTTTTTGATAATACTAATTAAACTTATCTATGCGAACTTCGGTGTTCAATTATAATACCAAATTTAATTTGACAAAATTAATGTCTAAATTAATAATTTATTTATGATAAAAAAAACTGAATTTAATGGTTGTTCGGTAACTTCGGCGGTAAGGAGATTGGAAAATCACGTAATCTTAACTCGCGTAGAAACGGTATATCTCAACTTTGGTGGTTCTTTTCTTGAGTGGTGATAAGCAACTGACTCGTATGTTTTTTCGGTAATTGACATTAGAAAATAAAAACTTGAGAGATGGGTACTCATGAATGTAAGTGGGAGAAAAAAAGAGAAAATTTACTTAGACGATTGGTGATTTTGGAAAGGTGGGTGTAACAATTAGAAAGCTGGCAGGTGGACCTAGATAATAAATACCTTTAATAAATACCTTACAAAAATAAGGCAATAAAGCAATTAAAGACGGAAGTTTAGGCAATGGGCAAAGATGAAAATTTCAATAAAAGGATTTGGGAAGGCCCCGGACAATTAAGTCGTAAATCTACGTCGTGTCTTCGAATCTCATTACAGTCGAAGTTTTACAATTTTAAGTAAAAAATAATGAAAAACTGAAAAATACAAAAGAAAGATAAAACATAATTGTACTAAACCTTTTTGGTCAAAAGAGTCTAAACACGAAGGTCTTATAAATTCTTAAAATGAAACAAAATTTACAATCAAATTGGCGACAAAAATCTTAAAGGAAATAATAGCCTATTGTATGATTAGATACATACCTTTAGTTTTATATAATTCTTGCTTCAATACTTTGTTTTGCACTATTACTTCTTTTGAAGTTTTATCTGTACTTTTAACAGAAGGTATGTTGCCTAAAAGTTTCTTCCATTTATTAAATGGTGCATTATCTAAATCTTCCAAATTTTCTGAACCACCTCGTCGTCGACGATTAGCTACTTGAAACATTTTTCGACGTTCCTCGGTTCTCTCTTGACGCAATTGTATCTAAAGAAATTTATCAAATAAATAATAATTGTAAAATTAAAAGAACTCCCATACCTTTAAATCAGTATTAGCTTCTCTCAAAGAATTTGTTAATGAGATTAAATAATATATTATTAAAATTAATAATATTAACAGAGGAATAACAATTCCTGGTGATACGATATAATCCAAAAGCTTTTGTAATTTTGAAGGAATTAATAGCTGCACAGTTTTTGTTAAAATGTGAAATATTCGTTGATGCTCAGAAAAGGGTCCACAATGCCACGATGGATCTACCCATACTATAGCATAACCAACAGGAAGAACGCAAAGAAATAACATTGTTAATAGCAATGCAAAATAAAAATTATTTGAACGTGAAGCCCGGAAAATAACCGAATGTGGAACATTGCATGTTAACACTATCCAAGATCGAATATACATTAAAAACATCAACTTCATAACATTTATTAGTACTATTCCTGGAGAGAAAAACATTCCCATCCATACCATTCCTTGGTTATTTACAAGGTGTAATATATTTTCGGCTACCTTAAATTCTCCATATTCGGGAAATTTCTTTTCCAAATCCCAACACCAACATTTATTCATTGTACGTACAAATACGCCTCTAATAAAATCCATAAATAGTGTTCCTATAACAGTAAAAATAAAATCCATCACTGTTAATTTGACAATTTCTTGACCAAACATGGTTTCCCAGCATAAACTTCGTAGTTTTGTCAAATTTCTGTAACTCCAATTGGATGTGCTTGAGGAATTTGAAGTTGATGTAAATGTACCGAAAAAAGTATAATTTTCAAAATTTTTCTTTTTCAAAATTTCATCGGTACATCTATGTTTGCATATTTCTATAAATATGTCGGTAAAACTTAGCTTTATTATGTTGACTGTATTGGAAATATTATTTAAAAACTTTATAATTTGCTTTTCAAATACATCTTCAACATCTCGAGCTGTTCTTCTAAATATTGGTAAATCCGTAGATTTAAAATATTCAATATCGACACTGTCAGATGAATTTAAATTGTAATTTATAAATGCATTGTGTATAAAGTCTGAGTCGTTTACTTCTAAAGAAACATTTGGAAGAAATACATCTTCTAAAATATAATGTAAATAATCTTGCAATGCAGTATCTTGCGAATTGTTTTTTATGTAATCGATATTTTTATTTAACGTTTTGTTACCATATTTCATTAATTCTCTAGACATTTTTAAATTGGGAAATTCAGTGTTGCTGAAGTTAAACGAAAACATTTCATTTAAATTAGTGATATCTGAGATATTCAGGGTATCATTTGATAGCAATGGTCGCATTATATTATTTATAAAAAATGGTAATGTTACCATTGGAATAGATGTTATAATAATGGTAATGAAATTGGTAATGTTTATATCGTTTTGTAATATAGAAGTATAGCAAATATGGTTACAGTCGTTAATATTTGTTGTCAATTCCAGTGGTGGTAGTATTGTAGTATTTGTAATTGTTTTCTCAAAAGATGCCAAACTTGAATTTTTCTTAAATTGCAACAGTTCTATTGTCTGTAAGAAAAGAAGTATAATTTTGCTAAAAGTACTTAAACTTACAAATAGTTTCTTACCATTCCATTGACTTTATCAAATTGTGCAAATACAAGAGAGAATATGTTTAAGAGATTTAGTAACATGATTCTAAAAAGAAAAATATTTTTATACTGTTTTAATTATTATATATTATCCCAACTCCTTGCTTCGCAATAAGATTGAACATTTAAATATTACTTTTTGCTTTTTGCTATTTCCACTTAATTATAAATCAATGTCAATAACACGGAATTTGGGTGTCATGTATTTCGATAATATTTTTCAATTTACAGATTATGGCAATTTTATTATAAATGATCGTGTTTTATATTTCTAACCTATGTAGGTACGAGTAAGTGAGAAAAAACAGTAAGTCACGAAGTCCTATTTATAGTAGACGGATAAACGGCATAGTATACCGGGTGCTCCGTGACCGTAAAAAACCTTTGAGGTGGTGATAAAAGACACCTTCCTAAGACAAATTTTTAAATAAAATGTTTGTCCAAGTACAATATTTTTTAGATACCTATCCAGAAAAATGAATAAGAAGAAGAGGATTTATCAATTGGCCGGCTTGATCACTTGATTTCACGATTCAAATCCGGAACTATATTCATCGCATGCCAAAAGTTCAAACCAAAAATCAAAGCACTTGAAAGATTCTTCAAAACAAAAACGTCAATAACTTTAACTTTTTCCATTAAGCACATTGGAACCTTCAGCATACCAACAGTAGTACAATTCTGACCATTAGCTACTTTACAAGAGGCTATCTTAGAAGTATCCAACTTCAAACCCAAACCTAAAAATGCACCCAGGCCATCTTGTCCCACTACTGTAATAGAGCTGCCGGAATCTAAAAGTTCCAACATAATTTTACCTAATACCGTAACTTTCAAATATGATCGTTTATCATTTTCAGCGCGCGACAGAATATAATCGAGTAAAATTTTTTGTCGCGAAAGAATACCTTGTTTTAATTGTGTCGGATTGCGAAAAACTTGAGCCACTAACCGACTACCGAGACATACAAAATTAATTTTTCATCCGTGCCTTGAGTCCGCTGCCTTATTTCAGCCTCAAGTCTACTTTCGTACCCTGGTGGTAAAAACGACCTTCTCAGTTGATCAACTACCTCGTCCCAATCTCTTAAAGTGTGTCTTCTGGGTCGAAACCATATTCGAGCGTCACCTTTGAAAAGTTCTATTGCCGATTTGAAAAGTTGTTCTTTTGTTACGCCTCGAGATTCACGGAGTTCTTCAATAGTTTCAAAAAAAGCTGTTACGCTATTGGTACCGTCAAAATATACATTTCACTTACAAATGGGTGGATTAATTCCGGGCCGAATTTCAATTCCATCAAGTGACGTACGAGTTACTTAAACGTCTAGAGGGTTGAAATGTTTCGTTGTTAGCGTCAAAATTCTCAGATATAGGTTCTAAAAATTCATTTTTAGAACAGAATGGACTTGTAATAAAAAATTTCGTACAATTTAAATTTTCATTACAAGAAACTCATCGGACTCTAGAGCTTTTACAGTAAACTGAATCTATATCATTTAAGTTCAATTGTTTCATAAGATCAACTACATTTCGATTGATCATCTCATGTAAGATTTCTTGATCATGATGAGCGGAGGTACCAAGAGGCACGGTTGGCAACACAGCAAGATTATTGGAAATAGAAGGATTAAGATCCGATGAAAGATTAAATTTGTTACTTCTGTGCCACCCTTCCCTCTTTATGAGGTTACAATGGCCAGATTGCCCCTTTGAATGCCGGTAGTTGGTACACCGAACAGCTACGCTTTGATCTTTTCGATCTACAGACCGAGAGCTGGGACGTTTACACGTTTCGTGAATCCTTATTTTGGAGACACTGTACGACAAGCACCTGAAAAGGAAATGGAGTTGCCGCTGGACGCCAGTCAACTTAAATAAAATCCAAAGAGAAAGAATGAAATTATTTAATTGACAAAGAAAAGAACAAAGAACAAACGTAATAAATAAAAAATAATAATATAAAAAGTCCTGAAGGGATTGTAAAAACGAAAAAAAACAAAAATGGAGTTGAAGACTCAAATGGTTGGAAGTTACCCACTCACAAAACTGTATGGCAAAGTCTGCCAGCAAAGATGCTACCGCTCAGGCAAAGGAGCAAAGGTGCTACTTGAATATTTTGCAATAGACAAGTAGGAACTTTATATATAATAAATAAAACAATATTTCGGTAAGCTAATGTCACTTACCCATCCACAATCGCAACCATCAACATCTACTCGCAGAGTTCTTTCGTCAGACAAACCAGCAGCTACCAGGATTTCCTTCGAACAGACTTGGTGCTTTCGATTCTGCGGCTATCTATATGGATGGATCTGAAAACATTAAACAAACCGAAACACGTTTGATAAATTATATACAAACTACCACCCCGTCTACAGTGACTGAAAGGTAACAACTGTCACAGACAGACTGCAGCAGCTTTATGAGTTGTAATCTTCCAACTTACAAACTTGAAAGTAAAAATAAAATAGTTCAAAAATAGATGTAAATTTATTGATCTTCTTTGGGCCGATCGCGCTCTTGAAAATTATTAATAATTTTTCGTTTTCGCACCTCGAATCCAAAAAAAGCCAAACCAAAAAATATTTGTTTCTTTATCGTTACATAAATCTTCTAGTGGTTACTCAATAATTTAATCCACAGCTTCTCAATATACATATAAGTTAATTATCTTATTATGTCTTCAAATAAATATTTATCGAATCTTTTTTGAAATTCCCCTATCGCTATTTTGTAGGATTTCGATTACTTAATTAATTTGACGTTTCTCGTCAGAGCCCTCTAAAAAATTCGGTTGGAGGTATAAATGCAAAGGTAATGCTACACACTCCCCCTCCCAAACCGACAACCGGCTGACCCTGACAAGAGCAGCTAAAAGTTTGCTAACGGACAATTTCAAAAAAACAAAAGTTCTTCATGAACATATTAACTTTTTTACAAAAAGATATCGGTAATAAACACCGTAGAACTATGTACATATAAATTTTAAATACCAAAATGGTGTTAGTGCATTAATTGTTATAAAAGTTTTATTTTGTTATTACGGACATAGATCTTAAAATTCAGTACTGTCCCTCTCCTATGCATCACATAAAAATAAATTAACAAAAACTATTCAAACTTAACAATGTGAATATGAGAATAATAACCTCTCAGGTATTAGATTCTTGGGGTTACTTTTCCCGGCATTGTCTAAATTGATCCTTGGGATCTCTTAAGATCGCCTAAAATGGAAAAGTGTTTTGAATTTTTGAGTTCCTGGAAACCTGAATCAAGAGTCCTTCAAAACATTCCTAAATTGGAACTCATTACTACCACGGAAATATCCAGTTCCGTATAAAAAGGTATAAACGAAAGATACAACTGTATCTATAGAAACTTTCCTTTGGAGAACCATACCTTCCAAAGTCATAGGGCTTTGGCTGGGCATTGATCAGATACTACTAACCAAGCCTCAGGCGCCAACGCTCCTACAAATCCTAACTAAATTGTCTCGCTCTAAGACAGCAAAAAAACTAAACTATAAAGTATTGGTGGGATCTGGCAATCAAAATATAAACATATCCACCTGTTTAAGAATCTATTCTAACTTTAGAACCCTAATGAGATTCTTACTTTCTCATACTCACAAATCGAACCTACGTTATTGTCTTTACTCAGGATGGGCCTTAAGGTCTTTCACGTGAAAGATTCCTAAGTTTTTACCATGCTCACTACGTAAACGATATGTTACATTTCCAGTTACCTCAGCAACTTTACATTTTACATATTTTGGAGCAAATTTCTTAGCAAATTTATCAGAGGCGCTAGACAAAACAAAATTGCGTTTCCATACGGTGTCCCCCTTTTTAAAAGATAAAGGTCGCTTTCGGATGTTATATCGCGCTTTATTCCTTTCGTATGCGTGTTGTAATTTCTTTATTACTTCTTGGTATAACTCACTAGTGTTATTGGTATCAGAAATAACGCGTTCATGACCACCTACCTCAAATTCCCCGGGCGTAGCGTTATCTAACCTACCATAATAAGTTCCGTTATTGGGAACCGACCTTCCCAAATTAAGAAAAGACGGAGTATAACCAGTGACTTCATGAACTGCATTTCGAATAGCATGTGCTATCTTATATACGTGCAAATCCCATGAACGATGATCTTTTTCTACAAACGAACGAAGACATGTTCCAATAACCCGATTGGATCTTTCTACAGGATTGCTCTGCGGATGATAAGCCGCCGTGTACCAGATTTTCTGTACTTTGTATTCGTCCATCAGATCTTTAAAGAGCTTTCCGGTAAACTGAGTTCCATTGTCGCACATCACAATTTGTGGAACACCAAAAAGTAAAAATACTTCCTCAATTTTTTGTGCAATCGATGCAGCTGTGGCCTGTCTCAATGGGTGCACCAACACGAATTTCGAGAACCAGTCAGAAATTACCAGCAGACACGTATTCCCTTTTTTCGTACGAGGGAAAGGTCCCATGAGATCAACTGATAATATCTGAAAAGGATATTCTACGCGCTTAGAGTTTCCCATTAAGCCAGGTCGCAACTGATTCGACGCTTTACTCGCAATACATATCTCGCATTTAAGAACGTATCGAGATATGTCCGATTTCATTCTAGGCCAGTAATAAATTTCCGAAATTTTATTAAATGTTTTAAACACGCCAAGATGTCCGCTGAGAGGATTGTCATGACAATCATTCATTACCTCGCGACGTCGAGACTTGGGAACCAACAATTTCCATTCTATTAGATTTGAAATAAAGTTATGCTTATTTGGAACAAATTTATAGACGTACCCGTCCTCAATCTTAAAGTTAGGATAACCTTCAGGGTTAGATGTTATTTTGTCTATAACTTTTTGGTACCAAGCACTCTTATCGTCAGGTGTAAGTGTAATATAGTGAATGTTGATCGGCGCTCGTGATAAAGCATCTGCCACTACATTTAGTTTTCCCTTCCGATGTACTATATCAAAATCGTATTGATTTAAACGTACTGCCCACCGAGCAATTCTCCCCAAGGGACTTTTTACGCTTCCCATCCATTTTAACGCTTGATTATCCGTGATAACAGTAAACCGGGATCCCTCAATGTATGGACGGTATTTTTCAATACCAAATAATATAGCACAACATTCCTTCTCCATGGCGTGATAGTTTAGCTCATGTTTACTTAGAGTTCTGCTTGCATAGGCAATAACTCGTTCCTCTTTCCCTTCCCCTTGTACTAAAATTGCACCTAAACCAGAGTCAGATGCATCTGTCTGTATAATAAAAGGTTGTGAAAAATCAGGGCTGCTCAAAATTGGAGCCGAGATAAGTTTGTTCTTAAGATTTTTAAAAGCATTGTCAGATTCCTGTCCCCATACAACTTTCTGACGTTTAGACTTTCCCTTCAACAACTTTAGAATAGGTGCAGCTAAAGTTGAAAAGTTTGGAATAAACCTGCGATACCATCCAGCCATACCGAGAAAACGCTTAATTTCGGTAGATGTTCGCGGAGTAGGAAAGTTAACAATTGCTTCTACTTTACTTGGGTCAGTTCGTAAACCCTGCGCATCGACGACAAAACCAAGATACTTTAATGAATCTCTACAAAACTCACACTTGTCAAAATTTACATTTAGCCCTGCTTTTTTTAGACGCTCGTAGACTTCGTTTAACAAAGAGATATGTTCTTCAAACGCACTCGACACGATAATGATGTCATCGAGATATACAAAAACCTTGTCAAATTTAGGACCAAATATTTTATCCATTAACCTTTGCAATGTCTGCGGACTATTATGCAATCCAAAAGGGAGAACATTAAATTCAAAAAGTCCCCGTCCGGGTACAGTAAATGCGGTTTTCTCGCAAGATTCTGCAGAAAGTGGAATTTGCCAAAAAGCTTTCTTTAGATCGATTGAAGAAATATAACGCGCATCCCTAAGTTGATCTAAAATAGTGGTAATATAAGGCATGGGATAAGCGTCGGGCTTAGTCACCTCATTCAGACGTCTACCGTCAAAACAAAATCTATTCTCGCCTGATCGTTTTTTTACAAGTACGATAGGAGAATTCCAACTAGAAAAGCTTGGTTTTATAACTTGGTCTTTTATCATTTTATCTACTTCTAAATTAACTTGCTCAAGTAATGCCGGAGATAAAGGATAATACCTTTGCTTAATAGGTAGAGCATTTCCCGTGTTTATAACATGATTAACCATATGGGTTCGACCTAACTTATCAGGAGCTATTGCTTTATAACTCGAAATGATTTTTTCTAGTTGTTCTATCTGATTAAATGACAAGTCAGCGCGTGAATGTATAATTTTTGGTGATATTAAAGTATTCAAATCATTAGGAACAGTGAATGAATCGTTTTCAAAATCGGTCTTCATTTTGAAAAGCTTGCAAAATTCGTATCCCAAAATTAATGGATATTCAATAGTATCTGAAACAATAACAATAAGTTTCTTAGTAACGCCTTCTACTGTCAGCGGAATAAGAACCGTACCGTACACATTCTGTAATGTACCGTCTGCCGATCGCATAGGTACTTTATTAAGTCGATTAATTTTTAAATTTAATTTATCTAATAGGTATAGTCCCTTGCGTCCTAAAACTGATTGGTTGGCCCCAGAGTCCATAAATGCTAATACTTTTTCATCTTTAATCTGTACAGGAACGTACGCTCTATTGTCGAAAGGACGATGAGTAAACAAAGCATTTACTTCAGCCGGTGCTGAATTACAAAAAGATGTTACCGTGTTCAACCAATTTCTCCACTCAGAACTATCAGCCTTCAGTCGATATGGACTAGGAGTTAAAGGGCTGTACTTTACTCCTGTCTTCCTCCGTTTTTTGAACAAACGGGACAATTTACGTAGGTAACATTTGAAGTACCACAGATATAACAAAATAGATTACGCTCAGTTGAAGGGCACCTCTGATAAAAATGGCCAGTCATTTTACAATTAAAACATTTTGAATTAGCTGGGGGTGATCGATAATAATTTCTAGAAAAAAAAGAATTTTTCTTATAATTAGTAGGCATCGTTTGCGTTACGGTCTTATTAGACACGGATGCTACATTATTATTCGAAGAAACCTGTCCCGGAAAATTACTAATATGTCTTTCTTCTTCAGAAAGCAGTTTACATGCTGTCATTAATGTTTTGATAGTAGATACATCTTGGAAAGCTAATTGTGAATGATATCGAGGTTGTAGGTTCTTTTTCATAATTTTGACTTGCGTACTTTCTGATGGAATTTTGCTAAGTCTATTAAATAAACGACGCAAATGAGCAACATATATAAATGGTTGTTCATCTAAACCTTGTGTGCGATCTCGTATTTGTTCCCATACTGAATCGTCGTAATCTAAAGGCAAATAATTGTACTTAAATTCTTCCATTAGTTCAGACCAAGAATGAACTGTAGGTTTGGTCGCACGGCACCATACTAATGCATTATTTTCAAATAAATCGTAAGCACTTCTGAAAAGCAAGTCATCACTGACTTCCCTAGAAACTTTGAGTTCGTCTACCCTTTCCAAAAATGAAATAACTCCCTCCATATCTGTATCCCCTGAAAATTTTAGATTCCAACGACTAACAGTATCGGGTTTGTTTGGATAAGGTTTATGAATTTGTTCTAAAGGAACGGCAATATTTTGTGATGGTCTATTCAACTGAAGGTTAGATATATTTAATACATGTGAAACAGAAGCTTGTTCCATTGAACTTAAAGGAGTACTCGTACCCACTTGTCCTACTGGTGTTTCATGTGTTGGAATATTTACTTGGGGTTGCAAACTACTAGTAAGAGAAGCTATAACTTTAGGATCTAATTTGGTTATTAACTTTTGAGTAGTAAGATTCCGCAATGAAAGACTTAAATCGTTTTCTTCTACTTGAGGAGAAAGTAATAAATTTTCCACCTCTTCCAACGTCCTAGCTATTTGAGATTGCAAACTTCGCATTTTATTCGCTTCATCTAAAGTAGAACATATTGGTAAGCAATACGTTACTTTAGATAAAATATGTTTAAATTGTGCCACCAAAGATTCGCCTACTGTCGTAGTCGGTTCATCTTGAAAAGATGTGAGTCGATATTGTTGATTCGCGAACTCGTCAATACAAATATCAAATTGTTGCATAATCTCTACCTCGATAGCAGGATATGTCTTCTTTACTTGAGGATCTAACAATTCTGCTTTCAAAGCAGCTCTTAACATACTCCTCTTTTCATCGACTGTTTTTCCCATAGGATCTTTACCCCTAACTTGCAATTCCCATGATAACTGGTCAGTCAATAACCTATTAATGAACTTCATATTGACTACAAAATTAAAATCTACTATAGGTACGTATCTAAGTACGATTTGTTTATTAAGTTTTATAATTACGTATGTAGGAAGAATAGGATAGAATAGGAATAGAATAGAGAAAATAGAAATTTAGGTGATCGGAAGATGATTAATCAATACAGTGCTCCAATAAAAATGAGATGAAATATTAAATTAGCCTCCACTACTATTTTACTCGAGCCCCACACGTTGGTCGTCACTTTTCTGTGCCACCCTTCCCTCTTTATGAGGTTACAATGGCCAGATTGCCCCTTTGAATGCCGGTAGTTGGTACACCGAACAGCTACGCTTTGATCTTTTCGATCTACAGACCGAGAGCTGGGACGTTTACACGTTTCGTGAATCCTTATTTTGGAGACACTGTACGACAAGCACCTGAAAAGGAAATGGAGTTGCCGCTGGACGCCAGTCAACTTAAATAAAATCCAAAGAGAAAGAATGAAATTATTTAATTGACAAAGAAAAGAACAAAGAACAAACGTAATAAATAAAAAATAATAATATAAAAAGTCCTGAAGGGATTGTAAAAACGAAAAAAAACAAAAATGGAGTTGAAGACTCAAATGGTTGGAAGTTACCCACTCACAAAACTGTATGGCAAAGTCTGCCAGCAAAGATGCTACCGCTCAGGCAAAGGAGCAAAGGTGCTACTTGAATATTTTGCAATAGACAAGTAGGAACTTTATATATAATAAATAAAACAATATTTCGGTAAGCTAATGTCACTTACCCATCCACAATCGCAACCATCAACATCTACTCGCAGAGTTCTTTCGTCAGACAAACCAGCAGCTACCAGGATTTCCTTCGAACAGACTTGGTGCTTTCGATTCTGCGGCTATCTATATGGATGGATCTGAAAACATTAAACAAACCGAAACACGTTTGATAAATTATATACAAACTACCACCCCGTCTACAGTGACTGAAAGGTAACAACTGTCACAGACAGACTGCAGCAGCTTTATGAGTTGTAATCTTCCAACTTACAAACTTGAAAGTAAAAATAAAATAGTTCAAAAATAGATGTAAATTTATTGATCTTCTTTGGGCCGATCGCGCTCTTGAAAATTATTAATAATTTTTCGTTTTCGCACCTCGAATCCAAAAAAAGCCAAACCAAAAAATATTTGTTTCTTTATCGTTACATAAATCTTCTAGTGGTTACTCAATAATTTAATCCACAGCTTCTCAATATACATATAAGTTAATTATCTTATTATGTCTTCAAATAAATATTTATCGAATCTTTTTTGAAATTCCCCTATCGCTATTTTGTAGGATTTCGATTACTTAATTAATTTGACGTTTCTCGTCAGAGCCCTCTAAAAAATTCGGTTGGAGGTATAAATGCAAAGGTAATACTTCTATTATCAAGTCGCGGTGAGGGCGTTAAAAACGCAGAGGGTACAGAAAAATCTAATAACGGGCCACACAATGAATCTTTAGGCGGGTTTGGTAAGTCAAGAATGGAATCAGATATTGAAATTTCACTAGAGTTAGGGACTAACCCCGTTACAAAATAAACCTCACTTAAAGATTTTAATAACCCAGCAGCAATTAATGAAAGGTTCTCATGTTTTGATTTCTCGGTAATCAAGTCCATTCTTTCTAACCGACGCTAAACGTAAAGAAGACGAGCTTTTATTCTGGCATGTTCGTTAATTCGATTTGATTTATCAAAGTCTTCTATATGACCACCTAATTCGATCAATTTTGCTGATAAAGTTTGAAATTCCAATTTTAAATCCCTCGAATTATTAGCAATAGGCACATTTTTATTAATCGCGTCCTTTAATAGTTTTCGCTTCTCCGCAACCGTGTCACCTGTTCCAACACTCCTCGACATGATCTCATAAGATAGCTCGTCACACAACAATCTATTTACGTCCATAACTTAAAAAAATTACCAAAAATTAACTAAAACAAATTCTAAAAAAGTATCTATAAACAAAATGTATAAACAAATAAAATGAGTATCCCCTCTCCTTCTTAGAAAAAAGGAAAACCCAAAAACGTAATGCAAAAAAAGTTCTAAATTACCAATAAACAGAAAAAAAAATAAAATCGAAACATAACAATAATTAAGGTGGAGTTTACCGTTATAAACTACAACACAAGTACCATCTTTCTACGTTGGGCGCCAATTTGCCACAAAGTTATATAAACAAAAGAGGATTTTTTTTTTTTTTATTTAACATCCAAGAAGATTACAATCTGTCAACAGACAATAAATAATAGTATTGACATAGAAACAATATAGACACAGTGGAAGCAAGCCCAGTGGCTCACCTCCTTAAGCCGTACAACAATATCTTATAATATGTGTATTTATATTACATTACGTGAATATTTCAAATAATTGTCGTTTAATCTCTTTGGGGTAGGTCTAGAGGATCAATCCTCTTGAGTTTCTTCACTCGGGGAGCTATGAGTAGGTCCGCATCAAGAGTGTTAGTATGGTCGCTTAAACGTAACTGGTATTTGGCGCTTGTAGAGGAAATTTCCTGCTTGACAGTTTTGATATTTAAGTCACAATGAAGCGTCTTGTTTGGAATATACCATGGTGCATCACAGATACTGCGCAGTATTTTTGACTGGAAGCGTTGAATCTTTGATATATTTGTGTCGCTGGCAGAACCCCATAACTAAATACCATAGGTCCAGATAGGTTTCAATATTGCCTTGTATAATAAAAGTTTATTCTCTATTTGGAGATTGGAATCGCGGCTCATGAGCCAGTACATTTTACGATGGATGAGCCCTAGTTGGAGTCTCTTGTACCAGATATGCTTAGCCCACGTGAGTCTTCTGTCCAGGTGAATACCCAGATACTTAACCTCTTCCTTTTGAGGAAGGACATTGTTATATAAAGTTACGCTGGGGCATGTATTTCGCTTGAGAGTAAATGTAATATGTACTGACTTGGTGTTGTTGACCTTAATTCGCCATAGCTTTAGCCATTCTTCGATTTGGTTTAGATGGATTTGTAGAAATCAAGAAGCCATCTGGGGATCTTGGTGAGATGCCATTATAGCGGTGTCATCCGCAAAAGTGGCTATTTCTGTGTCGTTAGTTGTAGGTAGGTGGTTTGTATACAGCAGGTACAGTAGCGGACCGAGAATACTTCCCTGTGGAACTCTAGCCCCTATTGGTACTAGTGTGGTACAAGCTTCGCCATGTCTAAGTTGAAAATATCGATCAGTGAGGTATGACTTAAGGATTCTGCAATACGGATGAGGAAGGCTGAGTTTGATTTTATAGTTCAGGCCCTTGTGCCAGACTCTGTCGAACGCCTGCGATACGTCAAGAAATGCCGCGGTGCAATATCGCTTACATTCCAAGTCGTTTTTAATTTTTCTTGCAACACGATGAACTTGCTCCACTGTCGAATGCTGTTGACGAAAACCGAATTGGTGGCTTGGGATTAATTTGCGTTCTTCAAAAAGAGGTCTCAGTTTTTCCAGAAGAAGCCTCTCCAGCTTCTTAGAAAGAACAGGCAAGAGGCTGATGGGACGGTGTGATGCCACATCTGATGGATCCTTGCCAGGTTTTTGAATAAGTATTACCTGTGCAACCTTCCATTGTATTGAGAAGTAACCAAGTCTAATTACAGCATTAAAGATCATCGTTATAAACCTTATACCAATTTTTGGTAGGTTTTTCAGTACTTCGCCAGTTATCAGGTCGTAGCCTGGAGCTTTCCTAGGATTTGTGTTGTGAGCTAGAACATATTTAACTTCTTTAATTTTTAGTGGTTTTATAGGCATGTCCATCTGGTAGGGTCCGTCACAAAGCTGGTGAATTGGAAGCTCTACAGCAGTGGGTACTTCTGATTGGAATGGTTTGAAGACACCTCGAAGATGATCTGCAAATGCGTCAGCTTTCTCTTGCTCGCTTCGGGTCCAGTCCCCATCCCTTTTTCTAACTGGGGGGGGGGTCTGTTTTCTGAGGATTTTTGATTTTTCGTGCAGCCTTCTACAAGAAGTAGTCGGTTGATTTAGTTGCCGAGAGATTTTCCAGAAAAGTTTTGACACCTTGATTTGTAAGATCAGCAAGTATTTCATTTAATTTCTTGGTGGCTCTATTTAGATTGGCTTTATCGATTGGATCGCGTGTGATTTGCCAGCGTCTCCTAAGGTTTCTTTTTTCGATAATCTTTAATCTTACATTGCTTGGCACTAATCCAGATTTTGTTATATTTTGCGTTTTTGGAGTAGCACGCCATGCGGTCTGTTGTATTGATTTTATCAGGCATTCAACAGCTTCATCAGCTTTAGGTTACTAGCTAGAGTATTCCTAAATTCATTCCAGTCGGTGTTTTTGTTTGTTAGTCTAGGTGGCTTTGTCAGAAATTGAACTTGCGTCTCCATTGATACCATAATTGGAGTGTGATCTGACGAGAGGTCCAAACAGGTATTTATTTTTAAATAGTTGTGTGAGATACCCTTTGTAATGCAAATGTCAATGACGTCAGGAATCTTGTTTCTGTCAGTGGGCCAATAAGTGGGTTGGCCCGTTGATAAGTGCTGTAGGTTTATACTCAGCATGGCATAGTACAGTTGTCATAGTACAGTTGTCAAGCGCCCCATAAGGTGTGCTTGGCGTTAAGGTCACCGCCGGCTATGAATCGGTGGCCAAGCGTGTTGAAGTATGTTTCGAACTGGGCTTTATTAATGAACTGATTAGGTGGACAATACACTGCCGAGAAAACCATTTTCCTTGCAAATCTTCAATTTCTACAGTTGTAGCTTGCAAGTTCTTTTCACTAATTTTGGATACTACATGATGTTTTATACTGCTCTTAATTATAATTGTAGTGTCTCCTCTGGCTCTTCCCTCTGGGTGTTGGGAGTGATGTAGGGAATATTGTGGAATGTTGATGTAACTTTTATCAGTCATGTGTGATTCTGAAATTAGCATAAGGTCAAGATCGTGTATTGAGAGAAAGGTTTTTACCTCTTGGCTATGATTGACCAAGCCGTTGGCGTTCCATACTGATATTTTGAGTCTTGGAACTGTCATTACAACATTTTTGTGACTAGTGCAGTGAGGAGATCCATCATTTTGTCCATTTTTTCCATCATTTTGGTCAACATGATTTCCAGGTTGCTGTTTGGCTGTTGTACTGGTATGGTGTTGATTGGCTGTTGTTGCTGTTGACTACTGATTGTTTGTGCGTTGCCTCCTGCCATTTGGGCATAGGAGATTCCTGGATGGATGGTGTGTTGACTTGCAGTTTGTAGTGTTCTTTGACGTAATGAAGGGTACAATTTCTTTTGCAAAGTCTTGTAAACTGAACATCCTCTATAATTGGCTGGGTGATCCTCCCCGCAGTTAACGCATCTGACATCTCCGTTGCGATCCTTTCTTGAGCAATTTTCGGTGGCATGATCTCCCGTACACTTTACGCACCTTGGATTTCTATGGCAGTACCTCCTGGTGTGTCCAAAATTCTAGCATTTAAGGCACTGAGGCACTTCTCGTTTAGGATGAGGTGGTTCAACTTTTACAATAGTGTTTAAAAGTTTAGAAACTTTATAAAAGGGGATTAATTAAAATTTTCTCCAATCTCAGGGTTTTTGGGAAATGCCCTTGGCTAGCTCTAAATGTAGCAAAATAAAGAAAAAACCAGATCGGCGAGTTTCTTTCTAGATAAAAGGAAAATAAGGGGAGAGCTTAAGTAACCCGGGGCGCCACGTGATTGTTAGCTATCTTCCCTTGAATAAGTCCACTACTAAAAATCACGAATAAATAGCGTAAATTAAGAAGATATCGGGGATATAGAAATAAATAAAGAAATACTGCACTTGAATTGTAACCAAAAATAATTATGTCGCACCAAATTTAGTTCTTACATCAATCAAAAAATTATTACAAAATTTATTGGAAAAAAAGTTCAATAGCGAAATCAAAATAATAAAAATAAACTTAGCTTGCTTTGATGTTTGGATGAGATCGGATGTACCAAACTCGACGGGGTATATTACGTCAATCCAAACGATCCAAAAAGAAAACATATACATAGGATGGTAACTAAACTTCTTTACGCATCAAAAAAATGTACGAAATTTTAAACAAAAATTTTTTAAAAAATTTGTCTTAGAAAGGTTTCCTTTATCACCGATTCCAATTCGGCGACAGTATTTTGACGATTCCGATTCGGCGACAGTAAATTCAACTACGTTGATTTGGCGACGGGATATATACTGTTAGTTTATTCAATTTATTCTTCTAAATTTAAAATTTAAATGTACAAAAAAGACTTAGTACGGACGCCTGTAGCTTTTCGTACTTGAACTTAAAACGCGTCGTTAAAAATTGATTATCTCCTTACCTTCCTTAAATGGATCCTGGTTACTGTCACGTATGTGATCACAAAAATTGAACTTTTTCCTATTGACCATGGGAAATAGGACAATTTTCTGAGTATATTAACACAAAAATTTTCTTGGATTATGCAATAGTTGTCGAAATAACGGCATTTTAAAATTACGAAAAGCAGGCAAATGTAATATGATATATCCGATGTGTGACGGTCGGTCTCACGTTGAGGTACGGTCTCGTCGGTGACGGTCTCATTTTGTTGACGGTACGTGTGCTTTGATATAGTCTTAAAATTGTGTTCATTCGATGTCGACACCCGTACGAGTTCTATGGCTTCGAGTTCCACCCTTGGCGAGTTCTGTTATTCTTCAGTGATTTTTTTTAATTATTTTGCGTAAGGTGAAAAAATAAAACAGGCCCGGAGGGCGCCGAAGGTGTCCGGAGGGTCTGTTTTTCTTTTTTGCCTTACACAAAAATGTCTAATCATGCAGCCGTGTTAAAAGGTGTATCTAAAATACATGTAAATTTAAATTTTTCAAATTCGATTTTTTCGAGAACTAATTTATAATCCAAGAAAATTTTTGTTCTAATATGCTTAGAAAAGTGTCCTTTTACCAATAATCAATAGGAAAAAGTTAAAATCGTGTGATCACATACGTAACAGTTCCCTGGATCCTTTCTTTGGTTTTTTGTTTCTTTTCAATACTATTTATTGTATTAATCTTTTCCCAATTTGTTTAATTGCTTAAAAAGTATATAGTATTATGATACCTGTGATGTAATATGTAAATAAATATTTAATTTAAAAATAAAAAATAATTTTTTTATATTTTTAATAAATATTAACACTTAAATAAATTTCTCGTCCCCGAATCGATGTAGTCGAATTTTCTGTCGCCGAATGGGAATTGCCGAAATGCCGGTGCCGAATTTGAATCGCCAAAACTAGCATAGCATTTGGATTGGCGAATTGACTGTCGCCGAATATACGATGCCGAATCGCTTTCGCCGAAACGACGTGTACCGTAAAAATATTACAAAGAATAGAACAAAAGAGAGTATAGTAGGGGTATAGCAGTAATCAAGTAATTTGGCAAAAGGTTTTTTAACAAGATTTCAAATAGAAATCATTTAGTGGACTATTATATCATTTTTAAAAGTATGTAGATTAATACGTATTTTGACATACATATTGTAACGAAAATTAAAACGTTTATTTATTTCTAAAGGGCTAATACAAATATTTACAATACGGTTTATAACAATTACTAAACTAAGTTTAACACTAAGTCCGGATTTATTTAAACACTCGGTATATCGTTTATCATTTCACATTATTTACACTTTGTTCACTGTTCATTTATGTTAACACTTTAGCGTTCGAACTAGAATTGATTTGTCACTAGAAATCGCGCCGCATTTATACTTAAATTCAGCTTTCCAGAAAATTCCATAACCCTCCAGGAGTTTCTATTCACTTCTTTGTGTTTTCTAGATCGTAAATTCAGCCATATTTAAATGACTAATGCTGTTATCATGCATGGCTCATCATAACATGACGTCATACATTAGTCATCAAATATAATTACACGTTCGTAACAATATGTAAAACTTTTAATTGGTATTAACGCGAAAAGTACATAATAATATATAAGCGAATTACATTTTATTTATGAAAAAAAGCTAAAAAATGAAATGTTTGAAGTAAATAGTGTGGTAGTTAGTATTAAGTAATGTTAAAATAAACAAACTGAACAAAATATTAAAATAATAAGTTTTAACTCTTAAGTAAAGAGTAAAAATAAATTAAACTAAAACCGACTTCAAAAGAAAAACTACTGTGAAAAAAATGCCGTCCGTGCCAGCTAGTTGAAGTAACTAAATAACGTAATTTATTATTTTTTACTTTTCAGTGCATTTTTTCACAGTAGTTTTTTTTAAAGTCGGTTTATTTTTTTTTAAATTTTTTACTTCATTATTTTTAGTGCACGTTGCGTTTCGTAACTATTTATCGAAAGTAAATATAGGTAGATGTACCAAACGTGTTGCTTATATGAGACAGCGCCGTTTACATGAGACGAGCGAAGAAAGGGAGGAACGCCTATCTCAAGTAGAAAATCTAGATTCAGGGCTATTTCAAAAAAGAGTGGGGAACTGTGTAACATGTGTTTTGCATATCACAATTACGTTCTCCGCTTGGTGTGTTTGCCCGGCTTTATTTAAAAGTTAAGTATGAACCTCGCATAACAAACACTTTTCAATTGTCGATCAGATTTGCTAAAGTCAGAACATGCATATAGTCAAAAAGTCAAAATGTTTTGAATATCAAGAACCCGTAAATTTGTATTTATGAAATCCTCCTGTGGATTCTTGTGGGTTTTAGATATTTTTTTGTAAACAATCAACTGGTTATCATTCTTTTAGAATTATCGTTATGGCTGATATAGTGGATTTAACATGAAGATAACATCCAGCTGTAGACGCCATTTTGGAGCAATTTTGAAATTGGATTTTAGAAAATTCTAATTATTTTGAAGCTTCTTCCCGTCTCTGTGAATCACTATCGACGACAATAGGAAATAACAAAACAACAACGTTTTCTGTATCGAGAAAACCTTTCATCACCTTTAAGGTAAACAAGGTAAGTGGCTTACAAGATTTTATTTTAGCATTTAAATTAGCATTTAGTGGCTGAGTTGCATTAATTTTGTGCAAATTGCACTGGTAAGATTACACAAGTTGGTACTTTGAGTTGCTACTTCACTGGTTTCCATTTAGACTTTTTTTTAAATTCTTTTTTTTGCAACTAATGATTTGATCACTTTGCTTATCGCTACTTGCAATTTTGTCATACTTCACCTCAGTGATACTACAACAATCCAGAAGCGTTAAACCAGTGTTGCTTGGAATTTTCCAATCATTATTATATTGTTACGTCGACGAATATATACCAGTGCCAGTTATCCATCTTCATTTTATTTAACTATACAAAAAATAAATCTCTTTACTTGTACTATTTGTTTTATTTTGAGTTTTGGCACCGCAATTCTTCTAGGTGGATCGTCAACTAATATCAACCACAAGTAGAATTCAAACAAAATCTCACTCTTTGAGGTAGTCTCTTTGTTGCCGAATGTTTCTGGATTAGCCGTTACGTAAATCACATCTACGAACGCTAATAAGGCCGTGTTAGCGCAATTGGTACTACAACTGCGTGAAAAGGGGATTTCGCAAATGCAGAATTACAATAAAAAAGTATTGAATAGTGAAAACATCAAAAGATGTGGCCCCCGTCTCGACTTAATCCGTAATCGCCTTTCCAATAAAACAAAAAGGCAACATGCCCACCGTTTTCCACCGGAAACATGTGTTCATTTGGGTCTTACTATTAGGTTTGGCGCGCGGCGAGGCAAGCATCGTGATTATTACTCGACCAACGGTAAGAATTTTGTAAGTGCTAATTCTACTTCTAATTGAACTAATTGGGATCTCGTCCCACCTGGTTCGCAAGTTTTGGGAGATTATGGTAGGCAGAAGTAAATTCAGTGAAGTATCACTTAAATCGTTTAACGGTTAGCGCGTCTTTCGTTTATAAAGAGTTGTATACTCTTCTGGTTCACATTAAATCAATATTAAACCCCTGTCCAATATCGCCCTTATCAACTGGACTCGAAAACCTTAATCTTTTGGCTCCTTCACACTTGCTAATTGTAAGATCGATGACATCAATTCCGAATGCTAATCTGCTTGGCAAATCCATAACCAAATTAAAATAACATGTTTTGGAAGAAATGGAGCAAGGAGTATGTCAGCCAGCTTCAAAGGCCGAAAATCTACCGGCGCTGCTGTGTTGGAAAATAGGTCGTGTCCTAATGTTGCATCCAGGTGCCAATAGAATCAATCGAGTTGCGACTATTAAAACAAATAATGGCATCAATAAGTGGCCGTTGAACAAGCTGTGAAGCCAATTCTACTTCACTTTTTTCAAAAATTTCCAAAATGTGAAAATGTTTCTAAGTTTTAATCTAATGCTTATCATAGTAATTTTATGAATTTATTGTAATAGATAATCACTTAGGTGTTTGTATGATAATACAAAAATGTGTACTTGATATTAGAAAATATATAGGATCATTTAAATTAATATCGCTTATCAAAGTATTTTAACTACTGCGACCAAATAAGCACTTAAATATATTTTGATAATATAGTGATTCCCACGAAAGATGACGACACAATCCAAAATCGTATGAACTAAGCAAAGAATCTCTAGTCAAATGAAGTGTATTTTAAAATATGAATAAATTGGTCATCTTTTTTTTTATTTTCTTTCTCACTTTCGTTTTAGTTTAACAAATTCCATGTTGTTATCTGTCAAACCAAATATAGGTTATGATTGGGGATTCCATCCTGTTTTTCACGTTTAAAATAATTTAACAAATTTAAAATCTACAATAAGAAACTATAAAAACTAATTTAAAAACTATAATAAGACTCAGACAACCGGACACTTTAGAATGCGCAATGTCATACGTTACGGAAGAAGAAAACTTCAGGTACACGCAAATCCCGCCTACCTCATATTCAAAACCACCTCATAATCAAAATCCAATTGAAAAAGGACCACAAAGAAATTATCAGCGTCCAACAGAATACTTTGAAAAATCTAATAACTACCCTCTTTATTCACATACTCCACTATTCGCAAATCAAACTAATCATAACGTCAGATTCCCTAGTCAACCGGTAAACATTCAATCGCGACCTATCGAACGCAGATATCCAACTAACTTGCAAACTTTTGGACCACCGCGAAACGTCTTTAAACCTACGAGAAGAATTTTAACAAATGTTCCAGAACCCATGTCTACTACCTCAAGGAATTTTACTATGAAGAGATCGACTAATCAACATAACAATTTTAATAGTAGAAATAATAACTTCGAAAATTATAACAATAACGGTAATAACTTTAATCAACGTAACAATCATTTCCGACCTTCTGGACCCCAAAATTTCATAACGGAAGAGTTATATCACGCTGAAGAAGACGAACGAACTTCGACTTCAGATAACGAGTCTCTTTATAATTATTACGATAACGGAAGTTACCAAAATAATGTCCCTGATTACAACAATCAAAATGATATCGATATTGAATAAAACGACTCGAACAACGAAACTAACAACCCAAATTTTCGGATACGCGATCGCGACCAAAACTCGACTTAAAAACTGAAATGTATAGTATCCAGCATCATCATAACGAACTACCTTACATAACCATTCAACAACCACCACTTAAATTAGTAATAGATACTGGTTCTAGCATATCATTAATTAGACCCTCAATGGCAGAAAAATATTACAGCGACACGATTTACCCCGATCCAGCCAAAATACAAACGGCAATTGGTGAAAAAGGAATCAGATATAGAGCTGACATCCCTACGTTCGCGGAATTCAATTCAAATAAACAATTAACATTCCTATTGTATGACTTCCATAAATTCTTTGTTGAGTTAATAAGAATGAATGATATTCTTAAAATGAACTTCAATATTTACCCGAGAGAAAAATTATTAGCTAACAATCTCACGAAAATTAAACTTTTGTACAAAAAACCCAATGAATATCTATTCACATTCAACGTAAACTCAAAAGAAATTTTAACTACTCAAGTACCCGTAAACTACCCCAACGGCGATATAATTGTATTTGAACATAATATAGAAGGGCTATTCATACCAGAGACCCTTACTACCGCGAAAGATTACTTTGCATTAATAGAAATACGTAACGATACCGACTCCAGGGTAGTTGTGAACCTACAAAATCCTATAAAATACGTTTCATTTCCTGATTCGAGAAAAGAACACTTTAACATCTTTTCAACCCAAGATATACTACCAACTCAAACCGACCACGAAAAATGGTACCCAATAAATAATTTTATTAGAAGGGATCACCTTAATTTAGAAGAAAGCAAAGCAATCAAGTCATTATGTTGCGAATTCTCAGACGTCTTTTATAAGAAAGATAGTAAGTTAACTTTTACTAACAAAATGAAACATCACATTAGAACGGTAGATGAAATACCCGTCCACGCCAAATCATACAAATATCCATTTATTCACAAACCAGAAGTCAAGAGACAAATTGAAAAAATGCTAAATAATGGAATAATCAGACCATCACAAAGTCCTTAGAGTTCTCCAATCTAGATAGTTCCAAAAAAACTAGATGCTATTAAAGAACAGAAATGGAGAATAGTGGTCGACTATAGAAAAGTGAACGAAAAAACAATTGACCAAAGATACCCCATTCCTAACATCACAGATATCTTAGACAAACTAGGTAAAAGTCAATATTTCAGCACCTTAGATTTAGCATCGGGATTTCACCAAATTGAAATGGATCCGTCATCCATCGAAAAAACCGCCTTCAACGTTGAAAACGGTCATTTTGAATTCGTCAGAATGCCATTCGGACTAAAGAACGCTCCAGCGACATTCCAAAACGTTTTAGACGACGTATTCAAAAACCTCAGAGGAAAAATTTGCTTTATATTCATTGATGATATAATAGTTTTCTCAAGTTCACTGCAAGAACACATAGGAAATTTAAAACTGGTTTTTCAAAAACTACGCGAAATTCAATTTAAAATCCAACTAGATAAATGCGAATTTCTTCAAAAAGAAGTGGAATTCTTAGGTCACGTAGTAACACCAGAGGGAATAAAACCCAATTTTCTAATAATTTCCTAATACCAAAAACAGCTAAAGAAATTAAACCCTTCCTAGGATTATTAGGATTCTACAGGAAATTTATAAAACAATTTGCAAAAATTACTAAACCATTTACAAATTGCTTAAAAAAGGGTCAGAGGAAGAATTCCTGCAAACTTTCCAACTTTGCAAGAACATATTATGTGACGAACCAATCTTAAAATATCCAGACTTCGAAAAACCATTCATCCTTACGACGGATGCATCAAATTTCGCGATAGGAGCAGTCCTAAGTCAAGGTACAATAGGGAACGATCTACCTAACGCATACGCCTCACGTACACTCAACCCCACGGAATGCAATTACAGGACTATAGAAAAGGAACTTCTAGCAATTGTACAAAAGTAGAAATAAACGCAATAGAAGAAGACGACAACCCATCGACGATTGTAAATAAAGGAGACTCGAAAGTGATAAACGAAAACCACGCCGAGACGCACAAATCTAGTATATTACGCGAACTCCTTAGCAAGCCACTACCACCTCCGAAAGTAAAAATCATTTCGGACATACAAATAAAACCACCCGATCGAGTTGTAATAGACGATAACGAAATGGTACATTCGGCTGTAGAAAACCCTATCTTAACAATCCCCATAAGTGAGAAACTCCTAAACTATTTTAAAAATCAAGCAGTTGTAGCGCTGTGGTTAGCGGTTGCTACTGAATATTTATAATGGCTGAATGGGTATCGTTGCCTTTGTCGTTCGGTCGTTGCTGGATCGTCGTTTAATTGCTCGCTCGCTTGTTGTCGCTTGTTGGTCGAATTCTTCTTCTGCTGCTGCTGCTGCTTGCTTCTAACTGAATGGATCTGTTGTGTGTTGCTCTTTATATACTCAGAGTATTTGTGAGTTGGTATCGATATTATCATATTGTTTGGTTGGTATTAGTAGTTGGTATTACTGTGACATTAATACCGGTCGCTACACTACCCCCCTTCTAGTGAAAGAGTTTGAACGGGAAAATAATTCTTACGGTATAATGCTAACCATCTCTCCGTATCTTGATGGAAATCTAACAGTACGTCCGCTTCTGGTTTTTCTATACGTTGGCTGTGTTGATGTTTCTGGAGTTTGGCTACGTTGACGTACTAGTTACTCTGCAGAAGTGTCCAGTGCGATTTCTTCGGGATAGCTTGAGCTGCTCTCCGTAATTGCAGTTTTTAGGCGATCAATCGAGATATTTTGAAGTTTGTTGTTTATCATCAATTCAAAATATTTTTCGGTTTTATTTATTACCTTAAAAGGTCCGTCATATGGATGTTGCAATGGCTTTTTTACGCGATCGACTCGAACAAATACGTATTTTGCGTCTTTTAGACTATTTGGAACGTATGCTTTGTTGCGTTGATGAAAAGTTGTATGTTTATATTGTAAGTCGTTCATGCGTTGTTTGAGCTCTTCCACAAAACTTTGCGGTGGTGTGTTTCGAATTGTTACTGGGGCATCGATCAGATCGCCTGGTAAACGCAGTGATGTTCCATATACGAGTTCCGCTGGTGATGTGTCGATAGCTTCTTTTATTGTTGTTCGAATTCCTAAAAGAACTATTGGGAGTGCCTGCGTCCATGAAGTTTCGTGACACATCAAAGCTGATTTTAACTGCCTGTGAAATCTTTCAACTAATCCGTTGCATTGTGGATGGTAAGAAGTTGTTCTCGATTTTTGGATTCCTGTAAGTATTGCCAAATTCTGAAAAATTGTCGATTCGAATTGTGCTCCGCGATCCGTTGTGAGTTTCTCAGGAATTCCAAATCGAGCTATCCAGTTGTCGTAGAATGTACGTGCACATGTTTCTGCGGTAATATCAGCGATTGGTATTGCTTCTGGCCATCTAGTAAATCGATCAATTATTATTAATAGATATCGTTTGCCTTCCGATAGTGGCAGTGGCCCCACGATGTCCATATGCATGTGTGAAAAACGTGCGTCAGGCTGTGAAAAGATGCCGATAGGAGATTTTGTATGCCTGTGCGCTTTGCTTTGCTGGCATGGGATGCATGCACTCGTCCACTCTGAAATATCTTTATTCATTTTCGGCCAAAAATATTTTGTCGTAATTAATTTGTTGGTTGCTCTTTTGCTGGGATGCGAACAATTGTGTGCATTTTCGAAAATTTCTTTTCTAAACCTCGGTGGTATAAAAAGTCGCTGCGTATCGTTGCTTGTTTCGTAGTACAATTCATAGTTTGTTGGATATGAAGTTAATTTGAGAAATTTGTACTTTCCTTCTTTGATTAGTTTTTTTAGCTCTTCGTCGTCCATTTGTACTTTGCTGAGCTCTTCTATTCTCAATTCATTGTTTGCAATTGCTTGTATTCTTGACGTAGCGTCTGCCGGAGTATTATGTATACCCTTAATGTGCTGGATATCTGTCGTGAATTGGGAAATATAATCTAATTGTCGTATCTATCTTGGGTTGCATTTTTCTGGTTTTTGAGTGAAAGCGTGAATTAGTGGTTTATGGTCTGTATAAACCGTGAAGTTCCGCCCTTCAAGGTAATGTCGGAAGTGTTTAATACCACTGTATATTGCTAACAGTTCGCGATCGTATGTGCTATAATGTTTTTCCGTTTTGCTTAATTTTCTAGAGAAAAACGATATCGGACGGAAAGAGCCGGTTTCAATTTGTTGGAGAACCCCTCCAATTGCCGTATCGGATGCATCAACTGATAGATTTAAGATTGAATCGTCGTTAGGAGTTGTAAGATACGTAGCTTGCGCGAGGTCCTCCTTTGTTTTGATAAACGCGGATGTCGCGTTTTCGGTCTATGTTAATGGTGCGTCTTTTTTGGTTTTATTGTCAATCATGGCATACATTGGTGCTTGTATATGTGCTGCACTTGCCATCCATCGTGTGTAATAATTAACCATCCCTAGAAATCTTTGTAGCTGAGTTTTAGTGTTTGGTTTCGGGAAATTTTTTATTTCGCCACTTTACTCGGTAGTGGTTGGATTCCTTCTTTCGATACTTTAAATCCGAGAAATTTTATTTCTGTTACCCCAAATATGCATTTAGCTGGGTTGATAATGATACCAAATTCGCTAAGTCTACGAAAAACTATCTCCATGTGTTTGACGTGCTGTTCTTCTGTAATAGATCCTACCAATATATCGTCGATGTATGTGTAAACAAAATCGAGTCCTCGAAATACTTCATCCATAAATCTTTGGAACGTCTGTCCAGCGTTTCTTAGACCAAAGGGGGTTCTTGTAAATTTGTACAACCCAAATGGCGTCGTAATTGCTGTTTTTGGACGGTCGGCCGGATTGATCGGGATCTGATAATACGCCTTTACCAAATCGATCGACGAAAATATTGTTTTTCCTCGTATGCTGTGTCCAAAATCTTGAATGTGCGGTATGGGATACCTATCTGGGATGGTAACAGCATTTAACCTCCTGTAATCTCCGTAGGGGCGCCATTCGGAATTTTTCTTTGGCACCATATGTAGTGGACTTGCCCAAGGTGAAGATGATGGTTGTATTACGCCGGTTTCTAACAACCTCTTATTTGATTTAGCTTTGCTATTCGTAATTTGTCCGGGGCCAATCGTCTTGGCTTTGCGAATGTTGGTGGACCACGTGTTTCGATATGGTGTACAACGTTGTGCGTGGGAAAATTCATGGAAGGCGTTGGACGGATCACGTTTGGATATTTTCTTGCTATTGCATGAAATATGCTGTCGCCCCATACGGTATATCCCGTGAAATCTTCCACCTTGCGGTATTTTCCGTTTGCTGTGTGTGTTGTCATCGGATCGATAAGTATTTCTTTTCGTAAGTCAACCGTAATGGAATATTTGTGTAAGAAATCTGCGCCCAAAATTGCACAAGTAACGTCGGCTAGTACAAACGTCCAATTAAAATTTCGACGTAATCCGAGTTCGATTGTGAGATTTTTATATCCGTATACGTTAATTTTGGATTGGTTGGCTACTTGCAGACTGTAGTTACTTACTTTTTCGTTTCCTCTTGCTGGAAGTAAACTAATATCAGAACCAGAATCCACCAAAAATTGTGTTTTCGAGACTCGTATACAAACAGGCGGCGCGATGTTTGTGGAACGGTAGATGCCGCCTGTAATGTTCGTTCTCGTTTTTTGTTTTAAAGCTACATGGTGAACGACACTTTTTTGCTGCGTTGCCAAATCGTGAATGGTAAAAACATGCAAAATTTCGAGTAGGGTGGGGCTTCTGTTCGATGAAAACCTATTTCGGCTTGTGCTTCGAGCGCGTGACATGTCTCGCATCTTTTTCCTTTACTTCTGCGATTAACTGTTGGATGACTGTTTTGTCGTCTTGCGTTTTTATTTGCTGTGGGAGCTCGACCATAGTTTTACATGCCGATGATGTTGCAGGCGTCAGTTCCATCATTTGG
Organism: Cantharis rustica; assembly: GCA_911387805.1. NCBI lineage: Eukaryota > Metazoa > Arthropoda > Insecta > Coleoptera > Cantharidae > Cantharis > Cantharis rustica. The sequence goes on from OU426877.1 coordinate 75,114,572, forward strand.
TCGGCGGTTTCGGCCAGTTGGGTTAGTTTAAGCATTGACAATCCTATTAAAACTGGTTGAAATTGCGTTGGTATTTTTTGCAAAAATAGTTCACGTAATGTGGATTCGTCAGATAATCCTGCTCCGATGGCCAATTGCTTCATAGCTCGTAAAATTTGATTTGGTTTCTGATCGCCCAAGACCTCTTGTTGAAGTAATCTTCGTATACTTTGAGCACTTGACTTAAGCTTAAGCAAGGCGGTTTTTAGCTTGGTGTACGGATTCTCGGGGTCGGGGTTTACAATCTTATTGTTCACCAAATCGCCAATGTCCATTGGAATGCTGTCCATTAAATATTGAAACATTGTCTTCTCGTTTGTTATTTGCGGGTGGTGTAATGCAAACCTGTTCTCTACGATTTTTATCCATCGTTCGGTTCTACCGTGCATGAACGGTGGCAGAGTGACGGCGGTGGTGTGAACGGGGATTTCCGTGTTTGCCAAATCCGTCATATCGTTGTTCGCTCCATTAACCATTTTCCTTATTATCTTTAAACGTCGGGGTCACCAGTTGTAGCGCTGTGGTTAGCGGTTGCTACTGAATATTTATAATGGCTGAATGGGTATCGTTGCCTTTGTCGTTCGGTCGTTGCTGGATCGTCGTTCGATTGCTCGCTCGCTTGTTGTCGCTTGTTGGTCGAATTCTTCTGCTGCTGCTGCTGCTGCTTGCTTCTAACTGAATGGATCTGTTGTGTGTTGCTCTTTATATACTCAGAGTATTTGTGAGTTGGTATCGATGTTATCATATTGTTTGGTTGGTATTAGTAGTTGGTATTACTGTGACATTAATACCGGTCGCTACACAGTAATCTGCATTAATAGAAATTGTCTCAAACCACGCATTGAAAAACTTAAAATATTTGACAAAAATCGATTAATAATTTCATTACCATCAACCAATCTAGAAACAGACGTACCTAAAACCGTTAAGCAATATTTTGACCCAAAGCAATTATACGCTCTACATTTTAAAACAGCGGAAATAATTCATGTATTTATCAATATAATCCAAAACTATTTCAAAAACTCAGCATTCAAATTCCTCCAAACCAATCAAATATTACAAGACGTCATAACTTCCGAAGAACAAAACATGAAGATCCATTTTGAAAGTATTAAGTTACAGGTTGGTATACAGTGAAAGAAATAGGAATAACCTCACCTAATTTTTTTGAAAATATCAGAGAAATTTTAACGTTATAACTTATAACCAAACTATATACATATATTGTATATTATTGTATAACTGCTTTCAAAATGCTCAAAATAAATAAAAATGTTTATAAGACAAAAATAACTCAAGATTAGATTAAGTTTATTTATATTATGTGAGACCACACCGCAAATTTAAAAGATGCCGGCCCTGAATTCCATGATACAACGAATTTGAAGAATACCGAATTTTTATGAGTGGGGATAGGTTACTACCCTTGCGGGGCGAGGTAACAAAAATAATCACATGACGTGTAGTTCACATTTCCATCTATAAGGTAACCCTTGAACCCTTTGCGAATTTATTTGATTTTATATGGTTTAAAACTCTACTAAAGACACTTTTTGATTTCAATGTTCTTTATAATTTTTGAGTAATTTACCATGAAATTGCTTCTAATTCAGGTTTTGTTCATATAATGACCTGCGGAAGGCAATAACGAAGTTTCATCAAGATTGGTTGTTATAAAAATTCAAAATTGTCAGGTTTCAAACATTAAATTTACCTATTTCCTCTTAATTTAAAGAACTCAAAATTTGTTATTGCCTTTCGCCATCTTTCCTTATTAATGTAAAAAAAAATTACACCGATACAACGTTTAGTTTTTGAAATTCTTATAAAAGACTAGAGCCTTGTTTTCAACGTCATATTTACTCTTTCCCTCTTCCTTGGCTGCAGCGCGCTCTTAAGGGCAGATTCTATATTACCAAAATCTGTGTCATTTGGCCTTAAACTATGTCCAGATTCTAAAAACCTATTGCTTATTTTTTGTAGTGATGGGTGGTCATGAAGAAAGTACAACTATCGTTTCATGGTATTAGCTCTTTAGGAGTTTGTTTTAATTGCTTTTTGAAGTGGTAAAGTAAGCATGAGCCCACTTCTTGTGCATAAATTGCATTAAATTGCATAAGCCGGGACCAGGACATCTTAACATAATAATTTTATCTTCAAAAGGATTATGAGAAAATCCATATTTTGTATTAAATTTACAAAAAAAATAGAAGTTAACATAGAATCAATTGCCTCGATTTCATAATAATTAAAGATAATAATATGCACCCTTTTGATATTTTCTATAAACATACTGAAGGAACTTCTTCAAATTTAGCAATAAATAATTATTTGCTTCAAATAAAAGCAAATTTATTGAAAACATTATTAAAAATAATGTTAATGTTAAAAAAAACACTAAAATCGTTATTTCCTAATGAAGTACAAACACGTCGTTGTGATTTGATGCCATATTAACCCATTAAGTACCAATGTCCTCATTTGATGACAGTAACTTAATAATATAATATATATTTTTTTAAGGTCTAAAAAATGATTGAAAAATATATGTTACTGTCATCAAATGAGGACATTGGTACTTAATGGGTTAAGTATACACTGTAGATATGTGGTACAGTGCAGCTGCTGTATGGATTAAGTGTTTTGTTTCAACACCTAGTACATTAGTGAATTATAAATATTGCAATTGTGGATCACCGTCAAGTACATCAATAATAGACGCTACTTAAATAGAAGATCTTCGCACTGTAAACGTTTTGATTACGCTCTATAACTGCTTTCGAGTTTCGCGCTTACGAAACTTTTCTAACCATTTAGAGCGAACGTTATGTACAAAAGTGTTGGCGAGAACGCACCCCAAGTCAAGAGTTGACAAGAACGCGTCCCAAGGCGTAATTTTGCATACACACACACAAATATTTTTGTTTAGCGCAAGCGCAATAGAAATATAAAATTGAAATTAATTAATTGCAAAGAAATGAAAGGTGACCTAACGATAAATATACGTGACCAAACCTTAGCAGTGCATTTCCTACCTGTTTCCACTTTTATTTCATCGAAATCGTTTAATGGGGAGGCTAACTTACCAAGAAAATTTTTCAAAACTTGAATAATTTTTTTGGATAAAACTAAAAGTGACCTAACGATAAAACCAAATGACCTTTCGAGACCTAACGACAACCTAACGATTCCATAGTTTTTTATATCAAAATGTTATATTTTTCTTACTTTTGTAAGAAAAATTTCATCACAACTATATTTTTGTTTAGCGCATGCGCAATAGAGACATAAAATTGAAATTAATTAATTGCAAAGAAATGAAAGGTGACCTAACGATAAATATACGTGACCAAACCTTAGCAGTACATTTCCTACCGGTTTCCACTTTTATTTCGTCGAAATCGTTTAATGGGGAGGCTAACTTACCAAGAAAATTTTTCAAAACTTGAATAATTTTTTGTGATAAAACTAATAGTGACCTAACGATAAAACCGGGTGACCTTTCGAGACCTAACGATGACCTAACGATTCCATATTTTTTTATATCAAAATGTTTCAGATGGGAGGCCAACTTCACGGAGGTTGGTATTTGGCCGTTGTAAATTTACAACGATGGTAAATATACAAGGGAGTGTGAATACCCTAATGTTATTTGACACTTTGCTTATAATAGCTTTATAAACCTGTTATAACTTTTTATGAATACAGCTGTTAAGTTTATAGTGCAGAAACTATTATTATATTAGTACATAATTTTGGATATTTTATTAGCGTTTCGTACTGCCAGCTTATAATTTAAATTACTTGTTGGTGGGTGTATTCACATTGCATCTACTTTTTTTCTTTACAATCAAAAATTTTGATTGTTAAATTCGGAAATGAACATGGAAAGGTATGTTTTTAATTAATATGGCGTAACTGCTTCATGTATTAAAATAAGTAGTATCATGATGTTGTGATTTTAGCGAGAATACATTAATTTGTGGTGAGTGTCACAAGAAATTTAGCAGTGTATCAACAAAAAATAGACATATGCAGAATTTCCATGACAAGACAATGAAACAGAAATCTAACCACATAACTTGACCGATTTATCATAATGAAAACAAGAAACTATTTAAGGAGCATGACGATTTGATTAAACATTTAACGGAGAGACACGGCTTAAATTTTAAAAAATCTAGGTGAAATTTTAGGAACATCCAGGAATTTGAATATTGGAGATTGCAATAAAATAGAAAAGTTAATAATTATTATACTTGCAGAAGAAACACTGTAACAAACCACCCTTAAATTCGACAAGCACAAACGAAGGTAATTTATATAAGTTCAGTTCAAACGTATATGTAAATCGCAACAAGCGACAAGTTAAAAAAATTTTTTTTTAATCAATAAGAAATAAACTACTCTACAAGCTTATAAACATAAATAAGTAAAATTTAATTGATTTAATGCATCTAATTAGAACAATAATTTAAAACATTTTGAGAAACACACTCAAATTGAACATATTGCGTAAACATACAGATCACCTGCAGAGCAACCTTTCATATGTGAAATCATAAAAAAGATATCTTTGATGTTTATTGTTTTGCTATCTCAAGAGGACTTGAACAAAATAAGTACCTAACGATCAATTAAGGCAATTCTATCGGTCGCCCCGATATTAAAAATTGCAAAGTCTAAAAGCAAACAAAAATGTAAGTGAAAATATTAAAAATCAAGGTAGCAAAATCATACAGCAGCCAAGTAATTAGAAAATTACGCAAGTTCTACAAAGATCATGTCACACATGAGTGTAATTAATAAAGTTAAAAGATCAATCCAAAAGTCGTAAACATTCATTTTTGGACAGTTATCGTTTTCAAAAAGTTTAAACTAAAAATTACTTCATGCAATTAAACCATTTAGGGCCGATATATTCACCTCCTCGTAAAGTGGCCAATAGCGTTACAAGGAACTTAGTTATTAGTAAACGTATATTCACCTCCCAATAGCGGCAATCGTCTCGTAAATACGAGTTACGGGTAAGATAAGTTACAAGTCACTTGGAGTACCAAATAAAACGTTACAAGTAAGATTTGAACTTAAAATTTATAAATGGTGTATATTTTGTGTATTTTATAATTTTTTAAAATGTGTCTTATCGACGATATTTATCTGATCTTAGACGAAAATATTATATATTTCCGTTCATATAATACTAAAAACAGATTTCACGAATTTATACGGAAGATATGCAGAATAACGATCAAAATAATAACTTACATCGTGCCCAGTTTTTAAAATTATGCATTATAATTGCATCTGGGTTACAACTACCTGTTAAAAATATTTTTGTCAAGTTTATTACTTAACCCTTTCAAACCCAGAGTGTGTACCTTTTATTAAATTATTTTGAAGTTGGTGACAAACTTAAATGCTAAATAGCAATCATTTTTCAATGAAAAAACCACGACGAATTCAATAATTCTTTCTTTCAAAAAATAATTGCTATCTAACATATAAGTTTGTCATCATAAACTTCAAAATAATTTAATAAAACGCTAGTACACTATAGTATGTACCCTGGGTCTGAAAAGGTTAAAAATCCGTGATTTTATAGGGTGCCTTACTATTATGACCGCGGCTGTAAATTACTTGTAAAAATTTTCAAGCTTCAGCTGTCACAATTACACCAAAATACTATCTCTTCCTATCTTGAGAATATAATAGCGCTATCTCTTACTCCATATTGTACTATTTCGAAGAAAACATCAACTATGCGTAATAAGTTGCAAGTAGTTACAAGACAGATATATTTATTTGAATATACCCAAATTTTTTACAAGTCACTTTTAAAGTTATCGAACAGATAACTACAAGACACTTTATGAAGAGGTGAATATAACGGCCCTTAGTCAGTATTGTATCATTGTTAAGTAATGAAATCATAAATAAGACAAGATAGATAAACATGTCAAATGTTAAATCTCAAAGCAGTGACCCTAAAACTGGTTTCGATTTCGATTTTTCGATTTGGTTTGAGTTTCAAGTCGACTTTTTACATTCACTGCTTTAATTTCAACTTTTTGCGATTTATTCGCTAGATATTAATTATAATCAAACTACACTCTTCCCTATTCTTGTATAATCTGATAGAAATATCATATGTAACTTTTTTCGATTCAATCTAATTTTAAAAGCCAAATTCAACCGATAAGAAAATTTTAGCCCTTATCGACATCGTCGAAATTTTGATCTTAAATTTTTTTTCAACTCTTGGTAAAACTCTTAATAAAACTCTTTTGTTTATTAAATTGGTAATATTGTTGATTTTAAAAATTGTGATCAAAAACAATGAAACTATAAAGAAATTTTGGCGGTGCTCTTACGTAGCAACCGCATATAATGATGATCTGATTTAATAATAATAGTATATTAAACAACAAGTTTAGAAAAGTAAAGTTTTATTAAACGAATATAGCTTTTAAGTATGAGCGAGCACAGCGAGCGAGTACCTTAAAAGCTATATGAGTTTAGTTAAACTACTTTTCTTACGAGGTTTGCTTATACAATTTTTTCGTATTTTGTGAAAATCTAATCTAAAATATGAATTTAGACGTTTATGAGTAAATTTTTTTTGCGCGCAATCAGTCTAAATTTTTTCGTATGCCTTCTTACCGATAATTTACTGGGGGGGAGTACGAGGCAAGGGGGGCGAATTTTTACTCAGTTTTTCGATATCTAGCGCCGTTCTTGAATTATTGCTAATTCAAAAAGTTGCTAAGTAGATATTTGTGTAAAATTTTCGTAATCTAGTAACCAGACACCACGGCTTTATTTATTTACATAACAACAGTTAATTTTTATTTTTTGATTCGAATTTTGTGTAAGTTACATAATATTAATTATAAAAGTGAGATTGTTTTCTGAGATTTCTAGTTTGAATAATAATTTTGTACTTTTAATATACATAAATGTATAACAATGATTCCAATATTTAAATAAACAATCTTCTATCCAATAGTTTTTTATTGAGAGTGACATTACTATATAGTAAAGTGACATTTCTATGTGATAAAGTGCCACTTTAATAAATTATTTTGAATTTAACAAAATAGCACATTACCAGTCAAAATGCGAAAAAATATTTTTTTCCACTATCATTATAACCTAGCCAAGTCGCATCTGAAGTGACGTTTTTCAGACTACTGGTGTATAATTTTTTCATTATACACTACTAGTTAATAATGAACATATTGATATTTTTCTATAGTTTGGCGAATGTTTATGAAATAAATGTTGTTGAAAAAACAATTTTGTATAACCAAGAGATGCTATTTAAATGCATTTAATCTATTCCAGACGCTTTTTTAATAGAATAATTTCGTTTCAAATATTTTTAAAAAACTGGAATTTAATTATGACAGCTAACCTAAACTTGCCAACACCTGTCAAATCAACAAAACAAAACAAAGTTGTCATTTGATTTAATATTTAAAAAAAAATTTTTTATTAAGAAGACTTCAAAAAAGTGGTAATAAATGTAGTAGTGGAAAAAATCGTATATAAACCACGGTTGTGAAGACCATTATAGACCCCTACACACGCACCTCGGAATATAATCTTGGCGCTAGGTCAATAATGATAGTCTGTACAACCTTGGCCTATAATATACTATTATTATATTGAAACATTGATATAACGTCAGTTCGGTGTTTTAAATTACATTATTATTTTATTTTTGTTATAATAGTTATTAATTATATAAGGGGATTAAGAAACATATAATCCACGAGAAACAATGGGCACTCCAGGCGCAGCCGAGAGTCACATTTTTTCGAGACGATTATTTATAGGCTTGTTAATTCCCAAATGTAATTCAACGTTTTATTCACGACCATGGCCAAAACCACAAGTAAAAATTTTGGTTTTGAGAAAAATCAGATTTGACAAATTTATTTTGACCAATTTCTAGTGATTTTGAGCTGAAAACTAATCCTATAATGTATTATGAATTCTAATCCACTAGTGTATTAAAAGGCCTCTAATCCACAGAAAACGGACGTATTAAACCTTCCTAATATAGTGGTCGTGGATAAATGTAATAATTTGTCGTGGATAAAATATTTATAACCTCAACTTTTACAAAAATGCAATTATTCAAAGATTTTTTAATATACATAAAATAAAATCAACACCTAAAAGAATTGTCCGAAGATCTTTATATAAAAAATAACAAAATAAAAAATTAATTTATATAATGGATAACACGTAAACGTATTACGTTTAAGTTTTGAAATTGTCAATAACCCTGGTTAAATTCATCTAATCAGCCGAAATTGGTCGATTAGCTTGAGGGCTGGTTAACTTGGTTTAACCATGATTTAAAACGTGGTGGAACACTCATTTTTATTTAACTGTGAATACTTACAACTAACCAATATTAAAGTATTTAATCAGAGTTGGTGAACCGGCCCTTAAGACGTAAAAACATATCAATATATCATACCTTCCAAGTTGTACACGTAATTGTTTTCTAGGATGATATCTCTCCATGAATCCTAATAATTCTAAAATCATAGGAAATAAGAAGGAAATAAGAGACATCACAACTGCAGTTTCGTTTCTTCTCCAAAGTGTACTGTTAGCTTCAGGTTCTGTAGATCTTTGCACGATAACCACAACTGCTGCCGCAGATAATGCAAATAAGCATAAGATAGTTATATTAACAAACACTCGAATCCATATTATTTTCCAACTAAAATATTTAAATTATTAATTTTATGCTAAGTAGGTACTTACTACATGTTGCGACGAGATGCTCCATCATAAACAGTCAGTTCGGGAGCAAAGAAAGTAAAGGGAAAATAAAGAATCTTCTATGGTTCTACGATGGGTGCAGAAAACCATAGAGGACATTTGCATACACAGTAAAAAGCATTTTGTTAAATTAACAAAAAATGTTGTTCCAGCAGGTCCACTACAATTTTTTGTAATATTAACAAATTTTATTGTTATAGTAACATAAATAGTTACAAAATATAATAATTTGAATCATAGAAGTTGTTATTCTGCGTAATAAATTTGCTAATATAACAAAAAATTGTAGTAGACCTGCTGGGACAACATTTTTTGTTAATTTAACGAAATACTTTTTACTGTGTACTATTAACTACACTGTATAAATATTTAGTTAGTCCATTTTATGTTAATTTTAAGTTTCAAATTTTATCCCATTTAAATAATTTTTAAAAAACGTGGAAAACAAAGAAAAGAACAAACAACCCGTGAAGTACTACAATGAAAGAAAGACTTACTTATTGAAAGAGGAGAATGCGTATCAATAATTAGTATAAATATGTAGTAGGTACATACAAGTACTTAAATATATAACAAATCATAACTATTCTATAGTTTTCTGCGGTGTATTCTACATCTTCTATGTACGAATCGTAGCAGCGCCGTAACTACAAAATTTAGGCTCGTGTTCAAAGTTCGTCGTGGGAGCCCTTTCCTAAGCGTTAAAGAAAATTATTGCACAATACAACAGCGCTTAAAATATTATAAGAACTATTAATTTTTTAATATTTAACAATCTTAAAACAAATACAAAAATTTTGAATCATTAAATAAAATTAAGGCTTCTACCTATAGTTTTTTCTTCCTAACCTTTAAATTTGCAAAATTGTCAATTATATTGGAAATGTCTAATTTTTTTGCAACCTTATATTCTATCGAAATAAGAGCAAGAGAATAATCTGGTCTCGCTCATCGAATTACGAAGATAGTTTTCTATTAATTTTAATTTTGAAAATGAACATTCCGCAGATGCAACTGAAACTGGAATTGTTAAAAACAAGAAACATACAGATATAATTTCAGTAAAACTGCTGGATGATGAAAAATTTTTGATTAAAATAAAACCCAATAACTCCATAACAGAAAGATTCTTGGATTTTATATAATCCTTGAAACACTGCCCGAAGGACAATAGTTGCTAAGAAATTGAGTCAGAAACGTCATTAGAATACTTTAAATAAAACTGTTGCCCTAGTTGAAATAAACGTCCGATGCGTTCAGAACTCAATATTCGAAAATTGGCATTCATATTAATTAAATTACGACTTCTTCTATCCATCTGAGCAATTATTATATCTAAAGTTTTGAAAAAACTTTTGTTCATCACTTTCAATTTAAAAAAATTCTTTTTCTCATCAAAAATTCGTTTTGGACTTCCAATTTTTTTTTCCGAGAAATCTGCTTTTATTTGCCACCGGTTTTCCAAATCAATAGCTATTGCTTTAATTGAAAAAAACTCTATACTCTTAAATTTTTTACATTTATAAAAGCATTGTTTAACATGTTGGAAGCAATGCCTATCTATGTCTTGTTGTTCGCTTTGTAATAATTTAGATAATGTATCAATAATTTTCAGAATTTTTGATTCCAGTACAATTAAAAATATGGTCTTAAAAGTTTCTAAATAATTATTTAATGATTTTGCTTCACCGATTTGATATTTGTCGATGTTAATAATAAATTAGTTAACGTTTTTATTACATCTAAGTATCTAAACCTAAGAACATCTACTGCATCATGTCTTAAGGACCATCTTGTAGGAACTAATCTCTTTAATTTGAGTTTTCTTTCAGAAATATTGTTCTCCAACAGAGACCACTGTTTTATGCTATGACCAAAAAAAAACATAAACGCGCTCGACAAAATCGTAAAAATTTCTAATTTCTGTAACATCTTTTACTGAATCATTTAAAATTAAGTTCAAACTATGAGTTGCACAGTGCATGTAACGTGCATTTGGAGCTTCTTTTAATATTAATGCTTGCATTTCATCGTAAACGCCGCTCATATTTGCGGCACCATGACCACCCTGACCGCGAAGTTTTTCTAATGATAAACCATTATCAGATAGAATAGACAGTATTTTATTACTTAAAGCTGCTCCCGTTTGATTTTGAACTGGAATAAAACCTAAAAACGATTCTTCAATTACAACTTTTAGGGGTTTTTCATTTTCATATTGAATTGTCACATAACGAATAACGGTACTTAATTGATCTATTTTGCATACGTCTTGCGTTGTATCGATAATAATGGAAAACAAAAGAAGCATTTTTTATTTTCGCAATAATTTTCTTTATGACTTCATCACCTAAAGGAATTATAATTTCATTTTGAATATCTGGACTTAAATATGTGGTTGCATACTTTTTCTTATTTTCCAATAGACTTTTCAAAACTGGATCAAATTTAGAAAGTAGTTGAACTATCGACAAAAATACTCTAGGGTTATCAGAATCAATTTTTTCAATAGTACCCCTGAACGGCATGTTACAAAACCCTAAAAATAAAGCAATATCAACAACTTTCTACAAATTTGTCTATACTGAAATTTCTTGCCTAATTAATGATTCACCGCCATGATCAATAGTTTTATTTAAACGCCAATGATCAAAAAATTTAAAATAATAATAAAACCGACTTCAACAAAAACTACTGTAAAAAAATGCACTAAAAAGTAAAAAATAATAACGTTATTTAGTTACTTTAACTAGCTGGCATAGGCGGTCAATTATTGTAATCTTTGCAGTCGTTGCCAGCCAAGCTGGCTAAATTACTAAAACTAAATTTTTTAAAAGCTTGGCCGGCACTGACTGCAAAGATTACAATAATTGATCGCCTATGCCAGCTAGTTGAAGTAACTAAATAAGGTAATTATTTTTTACTTTTTAGTGCATGTTGCGTTCCGTAACTATTTATCAAAAGCGAGTATGGGTAGACCTACTAAACGCAAAAAAAATTTTGAAAATCCGATCATAGTTGATATAAATGTATTTACTATTTACCTTATACTTAACGTACTACTTAGTAGATTAATAAAAGTAGAGTACTTAAGAAAAGATTGTCACCCACCGGGCAAGAACAGGTAATATAAAAACAGGTACAGGTACTCAGTACTTAATGCGTTATTAAGTCGATTTTGAGAAGAGTTGAGGAGAACTTTGACGGTTTTTCCGGTTTATCTCCGAAGTACGAAGTCCAATACAAATGAAATTATAATGGGACCAACTTGGAACTATACTTGATTCAACGCTAAAAGAATTTTGAAAATTGGTTCATACATGACGGAGTGCTGAGGTATCAAACATTAAAAAAAACAACCGAATTGATAACCTCCTCCTTTTTTGAAGTCGGTTAAAAATGGTACAGCATTGGCGATGTTCGTTAGTTTCTACGTGACGACTAATAGCAGAGGCGGATTTAACTTTTGCCGCCTATAGACACTAAGGTTTTAGTCGCCCCTATTTAAAGAAAAAAAAAAGTTTCTGGATATAAAGTATCAAGTAAACAACCTTCGCAAAAATACTTATTGTGCATATTTTTATATAATTATCTTATATACTCACAAAAGTATTTAGACGCTCCTATGTTAGCAATGTAAATTGTACTTTTTAAAAATTCTTTTTGTAGATAATTTCTTTTTCTCTATTTTTGTTTCCCTACACATTTTTATTCGTCGCCTTGTTTTGGACCGAGAGTGACTTAAAGCAGTATTAAAAGGTTTTACCGAATCTGCTTTAAGTCACTCTCGGTCGAAAACAACGAACACAACAAAATTTTGCCATTCTTTTGTTAAAATTGTTCCATCCCTACAAATTCAATTGGATTAGAATTTTTAAGATTTCCTGCCTTAATAACATGCGGTAGCATTTTAAAGAGTGCTTTCGTAAATAGAGATGAAATTTTTAATGAGTGTTTATTACCGTAAACACTTTAATTTACTATACTTTAAAATTTCATAGTCGTTAAAAACATGTATTTAAACTTTTTTTGTTATTTATAAATTTATTGTGTTAAAATTTCAAGTTTTATTTGCCATTTTAGTAATTTTTTATAAGTGTCCATACTTCCGTGAGCGGCAGCGAAATACTACATATTGTACAATTTCTTTTCGATTTTTAGTATAATTAAAAAAAAAATTTTTCTTCAAAAATTTTGCCGCCGATTTATGGGAAATCCACCACTGGATGTAAGTGAACCCAATCATTAAAACCCGTCGCAAACGTATTCATGCACTTTAAAAATAACCAGCATGGATGACAATAACCACAATTTAAAATTTCCGAAAAACCTAACCACGAGCGTTTTGTAGTCATGCCACATTTTGTTGTCCTTTTATAAAAAAAATTGAAGAAACTTCTGCATGAATTATTGCGAGTAAAAGGACCTTGGGGACGACAGGGCTTGACATCTACAAGGTACCATTTTTGTATACTTGTTAATTCACGATCGTAAAGTCCTCTGTCGTTCTTTAATTTAAAATTTTCAAGATCACTCGATGCTATATTTTTCTGCAACAGCAATTCAATGTTTTTTTAATCGGATAATTTTGCAATAATTGTCGATTGATCTTCTATAGAAACATCGCTTGAAATTTGGTTGGATATGAAATTTGTATCTTCGGTTTCTGCTATTCGTATTGTATCCTTTTCTTTTTCCGTATATTCCCCACAAATTTTCACAACTTAAAGAATACAATGGACACGAGTGATGAACATGATGAATACTTTAGACATTTTTATTTAAACACTTTATTTATAATAATTCGCGAATAAAATTAACGATGGGGGCGCTGCTAAATTTTCAAAATGGCCGTCAGATGCGAGTGATCGAGTTTATAGTTGTATTTACAGTGATCGAGTGAACCTTGTAAATCTTTTTGTGTGTTCGAATTATTAACGAAAAAAGTAAAATGACGAAACAAATTCTTCTAAAATCTTTATTTAAGTACACTAATAGCAGCACAACATCGAGAAATTTTTGTGAAGATGAGGAAGTGCTAAATGCCAAGCATGTTATTCTTTGTGGGGTAACACCTTGTGTTAAGTTTGTTTATGCGATTTATGCCCTCGTACTACAGACTTCCGCATTATTATCGGCTCCTCATTTAATAATTGGGTCTATTTGTAAAAATACTTTGGCATTAAGTGATTTGGCACTTCGGCATTAAGTGAAAACATCCATATTATGGACAAATTAACCTGGGGATGGCAATTCTAAATGTCAGTGTGTGATTTTATAATATACTACAGTAAAGATTGTACAATGTTCGTAAATACCATAGAATTAGACGAAACTTTTGTTAGTGAAATGTTGGCGAACATTAAACAAAAATATTTTTGTAATCTTTTGCATGAAATTTGTAGTTTATAAGTTTATTTAAAAAATCAGAACTGCTGATTTTGAGTTGAAATATTGTTGCCAATTGATCAGACTTGGTCAATATTTAATTTTGTTGAAAGAACCAAAAATATTTATAAGTAGAGTAAGTGACAATAGTCGAAACTTGTTAAAAATTGTTCTATTAAATAAATATCATGATTATTTGAAATTTAGTGTTAACATCGTGTTGAATTGCATCCATACACACAACAAAACTCTTTGCTACGTTTCTCAACAACGGTTGACATTTCAAAATTTATTTAAAAGCTTTAACTACTTAAATAATTTCAACACGTTAACATGCAACTAAAGCATAAACCACGTTTACTACTCGCATCGAATTGTTCTCAATTCTGCCACCAGACGTCGCATCCTTAATTTTACTCGCGAATTGTAACATCTTTAGAAAAAAGCTTGCACTTGAGTAATATATTGTCTCAAAAGTCTGTGCTTTTCTAGATCTGCCATTATCGAGTGCAATTTAAACTCAAAAAAACCCGCCATAGGTGGGGCTAATCTTATGGAAACAGTCAATCAAAAAATTGAAACTGGATGTTTACCCGAAATTTGAAAGTATCTATAAAATTTAATACCTTCGATTGATTCATTTTAATTTAAAAACCTATAAAAATTGGAAGGTTGTTCTGAATCAATGTGGCCTTCAAGCCGCACAACTTGTTGCATTGAATTGCTCACTAATTAAGTTTGACCACATTCGCATTATTTATATAATATTACGTTAGGATAAAAGTTAAGTTAGGGTCAGGTTGTGTAAAGCTCAGATTAAAATTAATCTAAGGCAGCCTTTGGCGTTGTGATCTTATAAGCACTGAGTTTGGTTAGATTTAATTTTAATCCAAGCTTTATACAACTCACCCTAACTTAATATATTCTAAATTAATTAATTGATGTGGTACTTAATGAACCAAATTATGCAGCCTAAAAGTCGCACTGATTCCTCATAATTAGAGACCGGATTATATGCATTTGCATATTTTGATTATTTCTTTAGAATATTGCATATTTCATAAATTAATTTTTTAACTTGTGAAATATAATTAAATAATCTTGGAATAAACAAGTTAATTAAACGTTAAAAAATTAATTTATTAAATATTTTCAGATTTTAGGCAATTAACTATGTCTACATAATATAATAGACTATTTCACTCGGCTGTCATTAGACCAATGGAATGAAAAAACAACGAAACATTCAACCAATAGCAATCGAATTGCAGCGACAATTTTTTCAAATTTATTTTAAAGCAAATATAAGCGACAATTTTTTTATTAACTTCAACATTTAAATAATACATATTATGATCTACTTATTAGCGTAAAAAAATTGTGCTTTCAGCACTAACTCAAATTATAAGTTTGTACATTCTATAAATCTACAAATTGCTAAATTTGTAGATTTATAAATTCAAATAATACTAAAGAAAAATTACAATTTGAATTATTCTTGAAAGCACAATTCCAATTTCGTCATATTCCTTGAAATGCAATGGGCGCTGAACTCACTTTCCGTTTTCTGGTTGAATTTGTAATGCTTTTTTTGCATCTCGTGCATCTGGAGCGTATTGAATACAATATCACTGAACGGATTGATATTTATATTATATCCAGAAAAATATTTTTCTTGTATTAATTTTACAACGTGTGCTTTACAACTCGTTCTTTGTAATCATTTCAATCGGTTTTGCGCATATTATTATAACACCAGTCAACCAATATAAGCACCAGATTTTCCATTGTTGCAGTTTATAATTTTTCTCCAAGCAAAACTTATTAAATAGTTTCCAACTGATGATTTTGATTTTTTTGTATTTGTTAGCACGACATTCTCAATTTCGTTCTTAATATTTTGCAAATTATTTGCACCAAAACGTTTACTGTACGACATCTTTATAATTAAGATTGTTTTATATTGTCATGACAAACATAATCAACGATACATTGATTTTTACTTTTAATTACTTATTTATATTAACCTTCTATTTTATTCGTGAAATAGTCTAAATAAATATCCTCTCGTGCATTTCAAATTAGTAGACAATTTTTTTTCGCTTTTCACTTATGCGTTTGTTGCTTTAGGGCAATTTCCCCTCCTTTTCGAGTCGGGAAAATTGCAAAAGCAACAAACGCATTCGTGAGCTCAAAAAAATTGTCGACAATTTGAATGCACTTGGGATATTGTATATGAAAATCAACAACTTTATGACAGCTGTCAACGATATGAAAAAATTATCGAAATGTACTAATAGGAAGGCTGCATTGTCTAACCAAAGAATATTCCTCCTAAGATGCAAACACCCCAATCTTACCCCTAATTTTATCAAACTTAATAACAACTTTAGGTTTAATTTAGAAACTTCAAACAAAATGGACAAAGTAGTCAATAACTTTTATAAAGCTATTTTAGTCGAAAAAATCGCAGACTGTATAAGAAACATCGATTACAATTCTAAAAAAATCGAATATCTCAAACAAAAATTGGCATTTAGTTAACCACAAAATACTAATAACAATTTTTTAAACTCTCAGGAAGAAAAATATAACCGATTAATGAAAAAAAATCAAAGAAAGACACATACGGAAAATTGCCACAATTATAAAAAAAAACGAAACCAAACCAACAAAATGATGAAATACAAAGTAATTGGACCAAAAATCTTACTAGCGTAACCATACCACACGAGGTTGCAAAAACTTTACAACTCGGCCAAAAATGTGCTGTCCCGTTTACATCTAAAAATTTTTCTACCGACGATATCATCGTTGGGATAGAAAACGCAATGAAAAACCTAGACTACGACACAAAAAATTTACTACGAATGGATTTCACTAATTCTATAGAAACTTTTTGCAAGCTACAAGAAAAAAATTAACAATCTACGAACATACAAGATATTATAAAGATCAAGAAATTCGTTAAAGAACATCCCGAATTATTAATAATAAGAGCCGACAAAGGGAATACCACCGTTATCATGGAGAAGAGCGACTATGAGAAGAAAATGGATATTTTGGTCAACGACAACGCCACCTACAAGGTTTTGAAAAAAGATCCGACGAACACTCTACAGATAAAAAATAACCAACTTATATCCAACTGGGTTAGAAACGATTATATTGACAAATCTACCTTCATAAGACTCAAAATAAATAGTGCATTACCACCGAGAATATACGGACTACCAAAAATACACAAGGATGGAACACCGCTTCGGCCTATTGTCGCAAGCATGAAGTCACCTACATATAAACTGTCAAAATATCTATCAAAAATAATTTCAAATATTTTGGGTAAGAGTAAATACTACACCAAGGACTCATAGACGTTTATAGAAGATATAAAAAAACAAACCGTACCTGATAAATATATACTGATTTCACTTGACGTTAAATCTTTCTTTACGAATATTCCTATCGATTTGGCAATTAAAGTAGTTGATCAAAAATGGGACAAAATCAAGAACCACACAAGTATCCCCAAAGGAAAATTTCTAATTGCGCTAAAGCTATGCCTGGAAACTACATATTTCTAATATAATGATAAACTCTATCAACAGATTTTCGTACAGCAATGGAAAGTCCAATATCAGCTACGATCTCTAATCTGGTAATGGAAATCTTAAAAGAAGACCGTATATCAACACTTCCATTTCAACTACAATTCTTTAAACGCTATGTAGATGATATTAGAACAGCAATTCCAGAAGTCAACGAAGATTTAATTATCAAGCATTTCAATGAATTTCATCCACGACTCCAGTTCACTATCGAAAAAGAAGAACAAAATAAAATAACTTTTCTGGACATACAGTTAATACGTGAAAATAACTGCCTAATATAAAAGAGGACCCAAAAACAGACATGATCAGGAAGATATCTAAATTTTAATTCTTACCATCACAAAAGCCAGATAATAAGCACGGCCATAGGCCTAGTAGATAGATCTCTTAAATTAACCCATGGAGACTACAGAAAGCAAACTCTAAAAATAGCTAAAGAGACTGTTTAAAAATGGTTTTCCCGGACCCTTGGTTAAAAAAATTATCAAAGATTGTGTAAACAAACTTTATAATGGTAACAGTATAAAGAAAGAAACATCCAATTTTGCTGTTATGCCTTATGTCAAAGGACTAAGTGAAAAACTGAAGAGAATTTTAAAAAACCACAAAATTAAAATGACAATTAAATCAACCAATAACATTAAACAGCTGTATACAAAATTAAAAGATCCGGTTCCTACAGAGAAAAAATCAGATCTAATCTATAAAGTTGAATGCAAGAATTGTAACCTAGTATATATTGGACAAACGAATCAATGACTGCACAAAAGAATGAGTGGTCATATCTCAAGTGTTCGCTGTAATAAACCGAACTCTATTGCATTGCAAAACATATACTAGTCGATGGACATGATGCAGATTTTAAAAACGCAAAAATAATTAAATCTGTTACTAATTATAAAGAAAGAATTCTTCACGAAATAATTAGCATCAAAAGAGAAAAGAATTCAATGAACAGTAAAACTGATATAGATGGTCTGAGCAATATATTGTCATGTTCCGAACCAAAGTTTTACCTACCCTGTTAATTTGCCATTAATTTTGATGTTAAGTTTATGAGATATTAGAATTTGAATTTTGGGAGGTAAAACTTTGAGAAATTAAAGTTGGTAGAAGTGAAGTTTTATCGAGGCCTTTTGCCCCAATCATTTACAACGTTTAATAAAAACTTAAATACAAACATAACCATTGGGAGAACTACAAAAAATTGTGGAATTATGATGATACAAGACATGAAAATGGATTGTATAATAGGAATTGACCTATTGGAAAAATTTAAGATTAAAATTGACGTACCAAACAAAACAATTAAAGTAGCCGATGAACAAATAAAATGGATAGACAGTAAATCGGAGGTAAACATCAATAATGTTACGAAGAAGCAAGCGGAGAGCAAAATTGGAATCGTAAAGGTAAAACTGAAAATAAAGAACGATAATAAATTAAAAAAATTTCTTTGTACAAACACGATAATTAGAAATGATGTAATTTTTGATTGTAAAAACAGTTATCTGCCGTATTTAAAGAAATTAATGGAAAACAATATTGAATTAGTCAATCAAAAACCAAGAATCGTGAAAGGGTACATTCACAAGTTAATTATAACAGACGACTTATTATTTAAATGCAAAACCTATCCGATACCCCAGGCGTACAAAAAACAAATGTGGGAGGAACTACAGCAAATGGAAAAAGATGGAATTATTAATGAATCGCCAACGTCATATTTAAATCCACTCGTAGTTGTGAAGAAGAAAGATGGAAACATTAGAATTTGCTTAGATGCAAGGAATCTGAATTCGATTTGTAAACCGCAGTATGTAGCACCGGAAAATATTGAAAGTTTATTAGGACGTATAGGAAGTAAAGAAATTTTCAGCAAGCTAGATTTAAGAAATTCATTTTGGGTAATTCCTTTGGAAAAAGAATCTCAAAAATACACAGGATTCAGCGTAGATAGACATACTTTTATTTTTCAAGTTGTACCATTTGGTCTTTCAACATCAAGTAGTGCATTAATAAGAGCAATGCAACGAATTCTAAGTCAGCATGAGGAATTTTGCGTCCATTACGTGGACAATATCTTAATATTTAGCAACAGCGAACGAGAACACCAAGACCATGTAAGAATGGTAATGGAAACGTTAAATGATTCTGGACTGAAGTTAAACATTGACAAGTGTGAATTTTTCAAGAACGAGATGAAATATTTGGGACTTAACATCACATTAAACTCGGTCAAAATTGATGATCGACGACTTTTAGAAATTAGAGAATACCCACGGCCAACAAATTTACGTACGCTACCAGGATACCTAAGAGTAATGAATTATTTCAAAAGATTTATGCCGAATTATTCCAAAATGACTTTACCATTATTGCAATTATTAAAAAAATATATAAAGTGGCATTGGACGGAGGAAATGGAAAGAGCGTTCGTAAAAATGAAAATAACGATGTTTAAAAACATGTGCTTTATACACCCAGATAAGCCTTTTATTTTAAGAACCGATGCGTCAGATTTTGCAATTTCGGGTGCCTTACTTCAACTTAAAGACGGAATTGAAGTTCCAATTTGTCTTACATCCAGAACTTTAAGAAAAAGTGAAATCAATTATTCAGTCAGCGAGAAATAGATGTTAGCCATTGTGTTTGCTACACAAAAATTGAGATATTATTTAATCGGACAATAATTTAAAATTGAAAATGATCACGAATCGCTCACGTTTATGATGACGACAAAATTTTCAAACAGCAGAATTTATCGGTGGTCTTTGCTTATACAAGAATTTGATTTTAGTATAAAACACATAAAAGGTTGTGACAACATTGTAGCAGATGCATTTAGCAGAAAAGAAGGAACAAGCCGCAACAAGATCTCGGAAATTCTGATCGCAATGAATGAACTACAACTAATAAACTTACTGTTTAGTCAAGAAAGTGTACAAGAGGTACAATTAGAAGGAGCAATGGATGAAATAAGAGGATATTTACAACTTAACAACAACTACAAAAACTATGAATTAAAAAACGGCTTTACCATTAAGAAAATAAATGACTCCGAACTGTACGTCATTAACGAAACATTAACAAAAGACATTGCGTGGAAGTTACATATTCGATTTGGACATATTGGTTTAAGAAAATTATGGTTGATGTTCCGAGAGAACTATTTTTGTAAAAAAGATCGAAAAATAATTAAACATATCGTTAGTAGATGCAAGTTGTGTTTACTAGGGAAGTATAAAAATTACCACAACCAAAACACGATCAACAGCGTAGAAGTGAGAGAACCAGGAGAAATAGTAGCTATAGATTACATTGGAAATTTAATTTCAAGTCACCAGAACAAAAACGTTTTAGTAATTGTAGATGCCTTCAGCAAATATGTCAAATTATATCCCACAATAGCATGCACAACCGATATTACAATTGAATTATTAGAAGACTACATTGCCAACGCAGTGGCGGTTTTAAAGAACAGGCAAGGTAGGCCCGGCCTACCCAAAATTTAATGTACATAAATAACATTTTCTTTATGCACAATATAATTAATATTTTAATATTATGGACAATTAATATTTGTTATTTTTCATTATTTGCACTTAAAATTGCAATAACAGCTGCAAAAATTAGCGTGTTTTATATTTTTATTTGTATCTGCTTTAAAGTATTACAGTGTAGGCACTGGCCTAGCTTGGTCCATATAGCGCAATGTAACAGTAGGACCATGGCGTCATATACAGTAATACTATAGCTTCAATAGCCAGCGCTTAGGCCCGTGCCTACCATATATTGTGCAGTTATATGATACCTCGTCATAAACAATTTTTCTTATCGGACATATACGAGCGGCATTTTAAAGTTGTTTAGATGACAAAAAAGAATATTTATCTCAAATTAAATAAATTAATTAAATAACAAAAAAAGAAATTAAGCGGTATTTTGCACTTTGTAGTGTATTTTTATTATTGCAAAATAGTTTAAGCGGTAGGTATTATATTGCGAGTTTGTCTATCTTCACTTGCACTTTTATCAATACAAAGACATTCTTGATAAATTATTAAAAACGGACACATTTCACGACAATGTCATAGACAGATTTGCGAAGAGCAAAAATAAGAGAATCGATCATTGTTTATAAATACCATAACATAATGTACAGTTATTCGAAAAAGTATTTGGACATTCCTGTGTTAACAATGTAAATTGCTTCGTTTAGACGTTGTTTTTATTATATAAAAATTGTTTTTACAGCAATACTTATTGGATATTTTTTGTCGCAAATTTCATTGTCTTCATTTTTATTCCTATACATTTTTTTATTTTGTCGCCTCGTTTTCGACTGAGAGTGACTTAAAGCAGACTCGGTAAAACTTTTTAATAAAATTTAAAATACACAATGGTTTTCTGGAGAAATTCCCATGGGATTTTTACCGAGACTGCTTTAAGTCACTCTCGATCGAAAACGAGGCAACAAATAAAAGAATGTTTGAAAACAAAAATTAAGGGAATGAAATTATCTACAAAAATGTCTCAAAAGTATTTTTGTAAAAGCGATTTTTATATGCTAAAAAGAGTTTTCAAAAAGTACAATTTATATTCTTAAAATAGGAGCATCCAAAGTAAGTAATTCTATTATTTAAATAAAATGACTTAATAGAGCCTATCATTGTAACTCAAGAAAATATTCACATCTTTCGCAGATTTTATCTATTTATACAATATTTCTGGCCTACCCAAAATTTTTCCCCACGAGCCGCCACTGTGCCAACGTAATTAAACCCAAAATCATATTAGCCAACAAGGCAACCTACTTAAACAACAACAGATTTAAACAACATTTGATTGACTAGTATATCAATATATCAAGGTATATTTTTGCCGCGTAAGACATCCACAAAGAAACATGAGTGAACGATACGTCCAAGAAGTTTCAAAGTATTTACGAATGTTATGTAGCGATGATCATTTAACATGGTACGAACACCTAGACAAAGTAGAAGATTTCATAAATGAAACACCAAGCACTGTAACGAAAGAGTCACCTGTATACATCATGAAGAAAATATTACTCAGAAGACCATGGTTGATAAATGATGAAAATTTGGATTATCAACAAACTTTAATAAGAGTACGAGAAAAGCTGAATCGAAGGAGATTAAGATATTTACAAAAAGTGAATGGAAAAATCAAAAAGAAAACTACATTTTCTATAGGAGATATAGTGGTAGTCAAAAGCTTGAGAATAGGTTTACGGTCTGCAAACCAATGTGCCAAGTTACATTTACCCTACGAAGGTCCGTACATAATAAACAGGAGGATATCAGAGAATACATACGAATTATACAACGAAATAACAGAATGCATCCGAGGTTAGTTCCAACTCCAAGATTTGTATGAATGGAAATAAGAAATGAGGGACAATGAAAATGTAAACGAAGATGACGATTTAAATGTGCGCGAATGCCATGAAAGCAGATTAATTCAACATCGTAAGGGCTAAAAGTAATATTTTACAAAAAAAAAGGGGGGGAACTTTCTAACTTTATTAGACACTGACGATAGTCAATATTAATTGTAAAGAACAGGCATGTTTAAATGTAATTTAATATTATTAATTAAAATTTAAATCATCAAAAATGTATTTAATTGTCAATATTTAAATCCATTCATTTCAATAGATTTTCACAATTTTCCAACACATTGTCACATTCTGAAAATATCGGGTGCGTTGAGATGAATTAAAAATCAAACCAAATAAATTTCTAAATCCAAATTATAAGTTACAAATTTATTTCAAATTACAAAACAAAATTTCCTTTTACACATTTTACCTCAAAATTAAAAATATTTCGGTTTAAATAAACTGGATGAGTGTATTAACCACCGTAGCTTTGAACCGTACAAGTCTGTAAACTCAAGAAGATTCAATTTGTAAATTTTGTAATTTGTAGTTCATAGTTTTATTTTAGTTTATTGTGCATTACTTTTAAAACGTTTAAAGAGTGCGCGAGGTTAATAAAAAAAAATAATCAAGAAAGAGTGAAAAAAAGAGAATAGTGAAGGAACGATAATAAAGAAGGTTCCAGATGGAGTTTGAGAGAAATTGATCTCTGGAAATTGCGAATTTAATCAAAAGAAAAGAAAAAGGACGATTAATTTCGAGAAAAATTAGGCTCTCGAAAGTATCAGAAATATAATAATTGAAGACCTTAACTTCAAAAGGGTCTAAGAACCAAAATTAAATAAAAAAGTTATTAACGTTTTATGATTTATTTCAAGAATTAAGAAGATTTAGAATATAAAAACTTCCCAGTTTCTGTGGGAGGTGCTTTTGCAGAAACTTTTTTATTTTTGTAAGTAATATGCTACTTTTTCTTTTTTTTTTTCATTCTTTCTATCGTTTACTATCATTTTTAATAATTTTACACCACTTGAACGCCGGTTTATCGGCGGTTTTATCGCCATCTCACATATGTTTTTATAGCTTTTCTATTATTCTATTGTATATAGACCCTTATAAATATCATAGGGCTTAGTGTATAGAACCATTTGATGCAAAAATATGAATTTTTTCATTTTTCGTACTTAGACCTTTTTGAAGTTATGGTCTTCAATTGTTGAAGTGGTGTATAAGTAAAGTTTGGAAAGAGGATTACTAGAAAAGAAATAACTGTGGTAGAGCAAAGAACGGCGGCGAGCCGGCGATTGTAGAAAAGCAAGGAAAATAGTGCAAAAAAAAGGTATTCCGTTAACGGTATATTTAAAGTTTAATTTCATTAGTTTAAGTTTATGTTTCTGTTTACGTTCATGTTGTACGGTGATTAACTACATTCAGTTTTCTTTTCAAAATTACAAACGTTTAGATTGGTGACCAAAACTCCAAGTACCACCAGGGGATTTATCTGGTTGAAGTGTAAAAAAAACGACAATATACGTACGTACAACCAAAACTAAGACCGGCGAGGACTATCCAAGATACTTGATTTCTTTTTGCAAAATAATTATGCTTGATAAATTTTATAAAATGTGATCCTAATTAACCGACTTTTAAAAAAAGAGGGGGGTACTCAATTTGTTTGTATATAATATTCCATATTTTGATGAAATATAAAAGAATGTATCAAATTATTTTAAAATTGAATTATTAATTGCTTTCTCTTCCAATTATCCCATTTTCCAACATATTAATTAGTGCTATCCTTTCAAAACAACCATCAAAAGATCAAATTCTCTTCAAATCATATCTTCTCACTTACTTTCAATTTTAAATAACACAACTATAAAAAAATCACTTTTAACATCAAAAAAACAACATTTTCTTGTAAAATCAGCGGACTAAAAATTAATCAACCGCTTTGGCAGCCATTTTTTGGTAAAAAGCCCTCACTCTTCTATTTCTATTGCCAACCTCAATTTTGGCCATAAACCATTAAAAATCATTTTACACTCCAAAATACACATTTTGTAGGAAAATACACGACAATATATTGAAATGGTATTTTTATCTAAAAAAACTACCACCCACTTGTATTACTCGAGTAGCTCTGATGTGCGGGTTAGTAAGTATGATTTTAGGGTCGGGGGTTCAAGCGATTTAAAATAATAATTAATTCTAGTATAAAATAAATCTTCTTCACCAAAATTTATCTTAAATCAAAAATAAAATTTTAAATTAAATGTAAAATTTTTGTACTTCTTTCAAGATTTGAACTTGTGATTTACTTTTATCCGATTGATGCTTATCTATCACGCCATACAAGCCCGATCAAGCTTAGCGCTTTAAATAAGAAATCACATCTCAGTAAATGTCAATGCCCGCCGTCTACATCAGATAAAGGAAATTACGGATCACCGTGGAACTCCATATCGCCAAGAAGTTCATCGTTCATTGTCATCACGCCATACGTTGGTCTTACAAATTTTAATTTAAATTTGCATGTCATAAAACAAATTATACTTCCAATGATCCAGAAATCAATGCAAACTCGTAATAAAAACAATGTCGCTCATCAAAATTAATCTTTAATCAAAAATAAAATTCAAAATTTTATAAACTCACAATATTCAATCTCAGCAGTCACATTAAACCAATATAATTTTCAAATTCAATTCAATCTTTACAAATTTTACGGTTATAAAATAATACTCGCATGAAAATACTTCACAAAAATTACAATAAAAATTCACAGAACCAAAAATTTAACTAACTGCTCCGGCAGCCATTTTTGGCAAAAAGCAGCTCTCCCCCTCTTTTCTCACCACTTTGAACTTTTTCTAAAAGAGTACAGGGTGGGTCTAAATTGTTATGAACTACGAAAATATATATTTTTTAAATGTGTTGTGGTGGTTGAGACGGTCGTCAGCTAAAGCGGTTAAGTGCGTTGCTGCTAATGCTGAATGCCTGGTTCGACTCCGGGCTCAGTAAAACTTTATTCTGACCGTCTCCGCTCCGAAGGCAATGGCAAACCACCGAGGTGTAATCTGCCTGGTACATCCTCTCTGGAAATGAAGTGTATACACTTCCCGCGGTTCGGAGCCCGCGTTAAGCAGTAGGTTCCCTATGTGTGTAATAATACTTCAAACGCACAATACAGACATAGAAAAGAGGTCGCCAACGTCCAGGGAATCGGATATGGCAGATCAAAAAGGTGTTTCAAAAGGATTCGCACCTACCCTGTACATTTTTGGAAAATTTTGTTTTAGTTAATTTGAGTTGTAGAATTGTAAAATTTGAGACGTGGCGTGGGGGCGAATCGAAGGAGATACCAGGCTTTTTGGCGATAGTGGCCGCCCGAGCCTGTTGTGCGATTTTGGCTCGAGGCAATTTTTGAGATTTATTTGAATTTTTGAAGTTGTGAGTATTTTTTTTAAATTTAAATAAAGTGATTTTGTGCGAATGCATTATTGCACCTTTTTCTTGGAAGTATATTTTTTGATATTTGGATTTTCGA
The DNA here is from genome assembly GCA_911387805.1 of Cantharis rustica. NCBI lineage: Eukaryota > Metazoa > Arthropoda > Insecta > Coleoptera > Cantharidae > Cantharis > Cantharis rustica. The sequence continues at coordinate 75,141,375 of OU426877.1, forward strand.
AATTTTTTATGAGTGGCTACTGAGCGATTAATGGAAGATTGCTTGGTTTCGTTGATATGAAAAGAGAATAGTTTGAATTAAAATTTTGACTTGGATTACTTTTAAAATTGGAAAATTAAAACTACATTCGTAGAAAAGAGTGTGCAATTGATATGCCGACGCGACGTTTTGGATAAAGCAAATCAAACTTTGTTTCCTTCGAATAAAATTGAGATTTTATTTTATTTTTGCGTTGAATATAATTTGGATTTGTTAATTACTTTTTGAAGAGGATTTTTTTGAAAAACAGTTTATTTTTTTAAGAATTTTTTTTTTATTTTTGATAAGAACCCAACCCCCATCTCACGCGAAGAAGAGGTTAGTCTGAAGCACTGATAGTGCATGTTAAAATCAACCTTTTTTAAAGGATCACTGCAGTGTATTTAGGCATAACTTCTTTGTTTATGAACCGATTTTAATGATTATTTTGGCGTTAAGTTCAGTACAGTTCCAAGGTGATTCCATTTTAATTTCAATGGTATTGTACCTTGTACTTTGAAGATAATTAAGAAACCCCTTAAAATCAAATAGCAAATTATTGTTAGCTTTAGGTTAGGTTTATGACAATCCCAGAATAAGGTACATTTCCTCATTTGAAAAGCGAGTTAATTGGTTAATTTAGAGTTAATTAATTGGTTCAGCCGTTTTGAGTCTAAACCGTCCCGAAATTTTCAACTTTTTAATAAATATAAAATTTAAATATTTTAAACTATTTTCTTTTATCATAGTAATCATTATAAACTATGTTTTAGTTTAATTAAAAAAAAAACTAAAGTAATTTTTTTGACTGAAAACAGATCTTTTTAAAAATACTAAAATATAAAATATGTCTTATTATGCCCTCATGTGTTCCACATGTACCCTCCTGATTTTAAATTAATCCGTTAAGCCGTTTTTGAACTACACCGTTTCTAGTGAAACAACTTGAAAAATCCTAGCAGATTTTTTTTATAATACCAAAATATAAAATATGTCTTATTGTGCCATCATGGTATTCCGCATGTACCTTCCAAATTTTAAATTACTCCATTAAGCCGTTTTTGAGGTAAAACATAGGTAGGTACTTGCAAAATTCCAACCCTTAATCATTCCAAATTTTTGTATTCGTACTGAGATTGTAAAAAACAAAAAACATGTAGGGATTATTTCAGTAGAACTGAAAAATGATGAAAAATTATTGTTTAAAATAAAATCCAATAACTCTATAACAGAAGTCTTAAAATTTATAATATTATCCTTGAACCACCGCTGGAAAGACAATAATTGCGCACAAATTGCAAACGTCAGAAACGTCATTAGAATACTTTAAATAAGTTGTATTTGTAATTTTTAATATTTTAATATAATTGAAAATTTTGTTTAAATAATTTGTATCGTATAATAAAATATAAATCGTAGGTATTTATAATAATTATTATAAGCACTGTCGTATTGCGCAATTTTTTTTTAACGCTTAGGAAAGGGATCCCACGAGGAACTTTGAACACGAGCCCAAATTTTGTAGTTACGGCACTGCTCAAATACGTACCGCTTTATCAAATTTATCAAATTGATTCATGTGTAGTTGTTCGGTTTATATAATTTGAAACCTAAGATCCACCCTGTTACCGTATTTTTAATTTTTGGTGAATAGTTGATTTATAATATAATTATGTGTAATTATAATTAATTTATAATCATTAATTAAAATAAATGTTGTAATAAAACTTCAAAATTGTTCATTTCATTTGAAATTAAATGAGCTTCATCATTTTTGTATAGGTACTGAGAAAATTATAATCATAGAAATAGTGGAGCGCCGTAAGATTTATACCTCGGAATCCAGGGCCAGTAAATGAATTTTTATATAAACTTTTGAAATGTGTTTTTAACAATATATAAAAAAATGTTAAAAAAAAGTTTTTATGCGATCTTAATTTTTTAATTATTTAAATAAATAATTATTCATTTTTCAGAGTTTTCTTTTATTTTTATTAGTTTAAAGTTATATTTTGAAAAGGAAAACTATTACAAACTTGTCCTTGAACCTCAAGGGACTACAGGTGAGAGGTGGAGAGAATTATAGAAGGGACAACAGCAGCTGTTAACGCGGTCCCTAACAGATTCGAATGGTATCAGTGTTGACAGATTTTATTGCAGCTGAGCGTATGGGTGATTGGAATCTGCATTTACAAACCATTGAAAGAATGATTCCATACTTTCATGCATCAGGACACTCTCCATATGCAAAGTCAGCGCAACTGTACTTGCAAGACATGCAGGAATTATCTACCCAAATGGATCCTACAAAGTGTCAAAAATTCACAGAAAGATATTTCAACGTTCCAATGTTTTCTTTTCTGGAATTTTCTCGGATCAAACCATTGAACAAACTCTAATGAAATCTATGAGTGTTGAAGTAGGATCTTTTAAACGTAGTGTAACGGAAAGTATTGTTTATAAATAGATAAAATGTGTTATTTTTTCAAAAAATATAATAGGTGTAGAAGAAAAAAAAGTCATCAACATGCTGATTCAACCAATGCACGAATCAAAAAAGACGACATTAACATGAAAAAATTGGAAGAATATTTCATTCAACATTCTCCATCTCTGATGTTGCTGTCATTATGTCTATCGCAACTGGAATAACTTGGCAAGAAAACGTGAGTTGCTACGCAGCTTTTGAGAAAGGGTTAAAAATAACGAAGAAAATAAATAGCAAACATTTTAAGGAAGTCAAGTTATCAAGAAAAGATAAAATCACTTCTTTATTGGCTTCCACTAGCAAAATCAAAGTAGATGATGATATTATTCCAATTGATCCACTACTGTTATTTCAGCGTATTTGCGTGATAAAAAAATCAGATGAAAAACTTAAAAACTACATAACTTCCGAATTAGCTCCTTATCCTCTTGCGCTTTTTGAAAATGGTGAAATACGAAAAACAACAAAATCTACATTTTATGACCGATTCCCAGAAGTGTCTGTGGAAGATGTACAAAAAGTTTCCCACGTTATGGATGTTACTACGCCGTTGCAAGTGGCAACTAGATGAAAATTTCGGCACTCTTTGTCACCATTATGTCAACAATTATGGATACAATATTTATGTCGTATTTGATGGTTATAACAAGAACTGCACAAAACCGATTGTAAGAATGCGTCGCTGTAAAATAAATTCATGTAATGACGTAATATTCAATAACACCACGCCTCTCAAAATAGGACAGGAGAAGTTTTTAGCAAATGCCACAAATAAGAGTAGGCTCATAGATATACTACGAGAAACACTTGCGGAAAATAAAATATTTTCTTGCCAAGCAGAAGCTGATGCCGACAGATTAATAATTGAAGCCACTATTAATCTGCAGTCCAAAAATATTGTTGTAGTGTCCGAAGATGTAGATGTTTTAGTTTTATTGACTGAACTCTCACCAACAGACCGAGAAATTTATTTTTGAAAATCATCCAAAGGCAAAATACTCATCTAAGAGCTTAGAAAAAGTTATTATTATTTTTTCCATCGTTGCAAAAACGTGTTTGCAAAATATTTCGAGAAACGGCTGGACTTGCCTGCGACAGTTTCTAAAAATGAATGCAAAGATACTAATAACATTTTTAACGCTGGTTTTACATTCACGCTTGCTTTATACGCTGCTTATAAAAAAATAAAAGATCTAAATATATTAAGATATAACTTTTTTTAAAGCAACTGTGAAAAATGCCTGCGTTAAACTGTCGTCTTTGCCACCTTGTAGATGCCGCTTTTGGACACTTCAAAGGAGAATAGAAAATAACTTAAAAAAGTTTTTAGAATTTTTTAAGTATATATGTGGTATTTAGTAGTATGTGATGTTAAAATAATAAAACCTAACAAAATGTTAAAATAGTTTGGAAGAGAAATATTACCAGAAGAATGGGTTTGGAAATATGAATGCGGAATACTGATACCGTAAACAATGACGCAGCGACCAGGAACCAGCTCCAGAATCCTTATTATAAATGATTTTTTGCACAAGCAAAACAGGATGCGGAGCATCTTGTGGTTGCAGGAAAAGTGGATTAAATTGCACTGTAGCTTGCTTGAAATGCAATGGTGACAGCTGTACTAATCCTTCACCTACAATCCACATCAATGAAATCGATGACGACGACAGTAATGAACAATAATGTTATAATGTATTATAATAGTTTATATAATAATTTTTTTGTTGTAACTTGTTATTTTTTTGCGAAATATTAATAAATTAACATTAGAGTTCTATGCAAATATTATTTATTAAGTATAAAATTGAAATCTTTGCTATAAACATTTTTTTCCTTTGCCCCTCCCATTTTTCAATAAATTGTTGTTATAAATTGTTGTAATCAAGAACGCACAATTTTTTTTTTTTAACTTTTTTATTTGAGCTTTTAACAATGCAGTCCAACAGTTTTTATGAAGATTCATTGACTGGCCCTGGATTCCGAGATTTTACAATTTTGATGCCTTACGGCACTCCACTAAAAAGCATTTTAAACAGATATGTTTCAATTACAGGCGATCTCTTTGACCTTTGGTAATGGTGTAAACTAATACGTAGTTGTTACTCATTGTTTACGTTACGACTATAACATCAGGATGTCGTATAAATTTCATTGCTTCGCGTTATTAAAAACGTTTTCTCGACTGCGGGTATTCCCCTATTTACTACTTATAGAGAGACACCTATAACTTAATAGAAGAACTTCCATAAATGATCTATTGATTGCATACCCTAATATCCGCCATCTGCCAGGTGTGAATCAACTCTGTGGCCTTGAATTCCTACCTTAAGTAGTTTTTGAACAATTTTATGTAAGCTATGAATTAAATTATTCTTTAATTTCATAAAGAACAAATTATCAGTCTCAGAACCTCAAACTTTACTGTACCTTTACCTGAAGTCCAACAAAGGAATCTCAACGTGGCATACAAAGTTCAACAAGACCTCGAAAGAGCAAAAAACCATCCATAACGCAACCTGTAGTGAACTATGTCTATTACACTGCTACTTTCTTTATAATAATAACAATCATAACTTTTATGTGCATCTTAGTAAAGTTCAGAAAACAAATATACAATGGACTCTGCATAAAGAAAACTGTCATCAAGATCTCCCAAAAAGAAGCAGTGAAACTAAATCTTATTCAAAAATTGCACGATGACGTACAAATAGCTTAAGGATGGAAGAGTTATATCATCACTTAAGGATAAGATATACGCAGCTAACTTTGATTCACGAACGCGAGGGGGCTTATAAGCTCGTTGTATTTTATAATTCGCGGGTAGACAACACGTTTAACAAATTTTTAAGTCATCTAACTTATTATTGTTTTACCGATACGCGTCGCTATTTCTAACATACGATCGATAAGCTCCTCCTTTTAAAATACGAAAATTACCCTCTCTGTTATGTAGTTTAAAAATTTTATCAATTGTAAGAGCGGGGAGAATTTTCAAAGGTTTACTTAGTATTTTTATACTCGTACATATTTTATGATGGTAATTTTATACAAATTTTTAGTTTCCTAGAACTAAACGTATACAAAGCTGTTGGTGATTTAAATGATTTTAAAAATAACACCATTTTTATATGAAATTATAAAATGTTTAAGATAAATTTAAGATCACATAAGATAAAAAATTATTAACACTAAAATAAGTATAAATGCATATAAATTTGATATAATATTATAATTTCGCACTTGTTCGACTATATAACATTAATAAAATTTTTCGTAATCGTATAAAACTAAGCCCAATGCAACTGGAATTTAACCTTGCAAGGAGAGATATGCATAAAACTCGATCTCACTTTACTTTTGCAGTTATCCGACAATAATTACTATGTCTTGAGATCACTGTTCAAAATGATTTGGATTATATTGTTATAAAATGTTATATTTAAAAATGCAAAAATTAAAATTTTACTATAATTACAAAAATTTAAATGCATTGTTATACAGAACACATAATATTATTTGATAACTCTTATAATACTGAATGGCATTTAAAATCATTGGGCAATCAACCATAAGTGTCTAAATATCCGACAGTTTTGTGGATTAATTAACAATATTTATTTAAATCTGATGAAAGAATTGCACATTCGTCTTTTATCACTATTGCTGCAAAAACTAATAAGCCAAAGTAAAAACTGAATTTTCTATTAAAAAAATCGACGAAAGCATTATTTATTCTAAGATGAATATTAAATTTTCACAACCGATTTAATTCTTCTATTACCATTATATGAATTTGATTTTACTATGATTATTTTTTATAAAAAAAGTACCCAAAGACGGAACCAAGGGGCGGAAGGATTTTCCAGATGCTCCCTAGCAGAACTAAAAGATTTTCGAATTTATATTATAGTTTAATTCACTACCGTAAAATGGGATGACTTTGTTCAATTTAATTTGTATTTCGCATATAGTATTAGATTTGATTGATTTTAACTTTAAAGTTAAAAAATACCAAACGATTGGTGATGGCATGCAGAGACGACTTTATGCTAAAAAGAAATTAATTTTTTGTAATACGCGCAGTAAAAAAATAAAAACTTGCTGATCAACTTTACACCTCGAGTAGGGCCACTTTGAACTCGCCCCCTCTGAAAATACGTTTAAAATGCAGAGAACCTGTCTAGAGTGATTACTTTCGCTTCATGTTAAAATCGGTGTTGTAGTTTTTGAGTTATAACAGATATTGTTTTGGGGGCGACTTTGATCGAAGTCTTTTTATTGTATTAGGTGTTTATTTTCATAAAAAATACATATTCTTGTATAAAAAAAATAAATAAGTGTTTGTACGTTTATACCTAAATATAATTTTGCAGTATTTATTAAAAACTTAAATGAAATTCTCTGAATAGCTTCATCCAGTTAGCCTTGTGAGTAATGCTTATAATCCTTAGTTCCGGATTTCCTCTTATAGACTCGGACCATCTGAAGTCAAAAATTGCCAAAATTTGCTCAAAATAACCAAAAAACTATTAAATATAAGAATCAAAGTCGCCTCTTAGTTTATGATCAAAGTGACCCCACGACGGTTTAACAAGATTTTTAACCACGTGATAGTTTTTTTTGTAATGTTTATTTGAGATTATATTATGTTCTCAAGACATGCCTGATTAAAAAATACTATAAAATATGACCAACCTTTGCACATTTGAAGCTATAACGACTAAAAGAATCTTCTTAGGCCGATGACCGGCGTTTTTGATCAATTTATTGCACGTTACTTAATAAAAAAAACTATTTTTACAATGATTTTAAGATCTGTAGGCGTGGACGTAATTAATGCAATTAGCGGTAATTTTAAAATGTACCAGTGCGGCTGCAGTTTGCAGAGAAGGCAGTTATCAAAGCCGCACCGTAATATCAAAGTCGCCCCACTTTACGGTACAAACAAAAAGAGGATCTACAAAACTTACTTTAAAAAATGTAAAGTATTCGTGGTATAATAATAGAATTTATTTATCTAATTAATGCGTTTTGCGATTATACAGTAGTACTTCGATAATCCGGACGTCGATAATCCTGATCCTCAATTCAATTCAATTCCAGCGCAAATAAAATTATTATTTCTATAGAACAGAAAGAAACCTCAACATTAAATTTGAAAAAACTTTTAACAACTTTTGCCGCAAAAAAAACTAGAAAAGTTAAAATTTGATTTTTTTTAGTTTTATTTTTGTTAGAAAAGGTTTTTTTTTAATAAAAATATGTAAATCAGTATTTTTTTAAATATCGCGAATTTTTGTTTCTCAGCTCAGCACTGCTATATAAATGGGGGGGGGGGGCACTGATAAAATTTTGCCTAGAGCGTCAAATATTCCAGCACCGGTCCTACTTGTGCTATTATAATCTAACCACGCGGAAATAATGAATGTTTTTTGATTTTCTTCAATTAGTCTTTTGCAATCCAAAGAGAAAACATTTTTTTGTGGCAATATTGATATGAAAACTATTTTATTTGTATAATTAAAGAAAGCATTAAATAATTAAACACGAAACAAAGTACTCTTGAAAAATGGAAACCTAGAAAAAGATACAAAGATGAAAATGTATAAAACGATAACAAGACCGATTCATTACGGAAGAAATAAAAAATAAACATTTGAATCACTTATTTTCTTTCGATTGCACAAGAAAATTATTATAAAAAATATTTATTTTTGCATTTACACTTTATTGTATGTTTTTTAAATAGAATTGAAATTATTTCTACCGCCATTAAAATTATGCGAATTATAATTTTTATGAAATGTTTTGTAAGCATCCAAAAAGTAAACACATTAGCCATTTCTAGTTATAGTATCACATGATATACAATGAATTTGAAATGCATATCCCCCACCTAAAAATAATTGTAGATGATATGCACGCAAGAATTTATACGATTGCACAAAACAGAAAACTGTGCGCTCAAAAGTGCATACAATATAATAACCATCTGTGGGCTATTGACTGAACTATAATGTTCCATTTTATCTAAAATTATTTGAATTCATCAATTATTTTCAATTTCATTTTTAATACGTTATAGGTAACATAAATTGTTGAAAATTTTTTTACGAATTCATTTATAGATGTACATTCTTTAAATAAATAAAATTTTATTAATTGATAATTATTTTCATGTTTTACAACAAATATTATTGTTATAAATACAATTTTTGAGTTCAAAAACCCCGCTAAGCAATCCTTATAATGTCACAAATATTATCTCAAAATTTTGAACCAATCCGTCCAGTCGTTTTTTAAATAGAGTTGTAGATGTGATTTAATTTTGCACCTGGTCAATTTTTTTTTTTTTTTTTAATAATAATTCTTTGTTAGTAATCATTTCCTCTACTTTAATTTTTGTTAAATAAATTACAATTATAGTATTTAAAGAATTTGAATTCTAAATTTCAAAATTTGCCAAAACAAATTATGGCTAAGCAATCCTTAATTCATCTTAAATATAATTCCCAAATTTGAAAAATATCTATTCAGCCGTTTTTGAATTGTTCTTGTAGATGTAAGAGCGCGCCGCAAAATCCTAGCCTTAATATAAGAAGCATTCATTGATTACGACCATCTAATCGTTGTCTAATTAATTACTTCCTTCGAATCATACAATGTACAATTAATTCTTTTTAATTTTGTATAAGTTTACAACCACTCTTTATTTACTTTATAAATGCATTTTGTAATTCTAATAGTTGAACAACCATGGTATTCTAGTATATCTAAATGCACATTGTAACATAAAATGTAAACAATTTTTAATTATAAAAGCTGACAAGGAGAGGGTCTCTACTGTGGGTCACGGATTTTAAAACCCTTTTGGGGTAAAAAAGTACTTCGTATTAATAAACTCTAGGCCAAGCGGCAGCGCGCAACTCTCAAAAATAACAAAGTTGAAAATTAAAATTTTAAAGAATTTTATTCATCTACTTGTACGGCTGCATTAGCTCGTAAGTAACCGCGATAGTTCTGAGGTTAACTGCACGACTATCAACCGGACGGGCCAGGTTCTATTCTTCCAAGAGTCGTTTTTTTATAATTTGTAAAAAAAAATTTTTTAATTTAATTTATAACCGAAGTGCACGCTTCTTTGTCAACCCTGTGATGTTTATTTTTAACCACAGTTAAAACTTTTAATAAAGCGCATAGAAAATGCCCCTGCCTTATTAAAAGACCAATCAGAAATTGCATCGCGCGAAAATCGCAATAAAAATACAGTCCTTAGTTCACAATCAATTAACAATCCTGTATTTCACAATATCTTGAAATATGCCTGGATCGACGAAAAGATTGCATTTTTGAATGTGAACAAAGTGTGCTTTCCTCGGTCGCTTTTGAAAAAACATTGCCAGTGCGACAACACAACGTTGCATTCATAAAATGCGCATGATGTGAAGACAACCTATGTTTTTCATGCTTTTATGACAATTACTATCCGAATATATGTAAAGGCTGTACAGAAAACAATGATGACAAATTGTAAACTTAAATATCTGTAAAGGCACTTTTATACAGCTTTGCTGATAATATTTGTAATAATAAATTTTGTAATAAATCAGTGTTATTTTTAATAATGAAAAATAATAGCGTAATAATTCAAACATTTTGTAGGTAAATTGACAAAATTGTTGATAGATTAACATGCGACGTTAACGGGTAGCAAAAAAAAATTAAAAAAAATTTTTTTTTTAAATTAAAAAAAAAACGATTTGTGGATTTGAACCTGGCCCGACCGGTTGCTAATCGCGCAACTTACCTCGGAACTATCTCAGTTACTTGCTAATTAATACAACCGTGCAAGTAGATGAATAAAATTCTTTTAAATTTTAATTTTCAACTTTGTTATTTTTGAGAGTTGCGCGCTGCCGCTTGGCCTAGAGTTTGTTAATACGAAGTACTTTTTTACTCCAAAAGGGTTTTAAAATCTGTGACCCACAGTAGAGACCCTCTCCTTGTGAGTCAAAACCCAGCTTCAAGTTAGTTGTTGTTGAATTATATAATGTCGCAGGGCGATTGTATGAAATTGGTTGGCTAAATTGATTGTTCATTCTAATATTTTGAAGTTTTTATGATAGTTCTGAATATTACATAATTCTAAGTCTAATAATTGAGATAATTATGTCGATTGATTCTGTTAATGACTTAAATGCGGCAATTGTTTTATTTTGAAATTTACTCAGGTTTTCTAGGTCTTGTTCATAACGAGTGGTGATATGCTCGGCAAAAGTGGTAATTTCGGACAATTTTATATTTCAAGTTTTTTGATTATTAAATAACGTTTCTATATTTTTGTCGATGTTTTGTAAATCATCATCATCTAAATTTCCTGTAATGAATTTTATCGCTTTTCCAAAAAAATTAATTAATCCCCGTTTTTGTCTGAAGTGTAATAGTTTTTCTAAACTGTTTTCTGTTAATATTAATTCGGATCTTAATTGCTCGTAGCGACATTTAGTTAAAATATTCTGATTAGTTTTATAATCAATAGATAAGTGGTTTAAGTAGTGTAACTCGATATTAATCATATTAGTGAAAATCATATTTTCACCATACATCAGGCGATGAACTAGGTTCATCGGGTATCATTCATGAACTAGTTCATCGCCTGATGATGCCATAGTATGGTAAAAACGTTTGCGATAATATACATACAGTGTATTTATATATTGTGATAACTTAAACATTTTAGTTTTCGAAAAAGTGTTTTGTGCATTTTTTGGTTTATGCTAAAAATTTGATATGATGATTAGTTTTATGTTCTAAAATTACGCTATTTGCTACAAAATATCTAAGACTTATTTCTAATTGGGTAAGGTTATAATAGAAGTAAAATTTGTGATAGTGGTGATAGATTTTAGCGTTTCCTAAACTTACGCTAAAATATCCGTCACTCTGAATTGGAGTTATTTGTAGTAGGTACGTGAATAGTACTAGGCCCAGGATTGTTCTGTAAAGAAATATTCTTTTTCAGTATTTTAATATTTCTTATATTAGAATTTGTTAGTTTTCCTTTATTTGATTTACCTTCTATTATATTCTCCGTTTTATTAGTTATTTGGAGTTTACTATATAGTGGGTCTGTCTTTCCTGGTTTGCTTTTTTCGTATAAACGCGACGTTTGTGTTTATTTGTAAGGATCTTCTTTGTTTTTATTTTTTTTTTCTAGAATAGTTTTTTCTTTTTCGAAAGTTTTGTGAAAAATTTGATCTATGAATGGCAATAATTCATTTTTTCTCTTATTATTGTATTCTTCGTAAATAGTCATGTCTAGCGATAGGTCAGTTTCGTGCTCGTATGAGCCGTATAAAATGGAAAAAGAAGAAAATCCGGTAGTTAAATGGATCCATTGATTATAAATGAGAACTGCAGTTATTGTTTGATTTTGCGGAGTCTCGTTGGGCGATTTTAGTCTAAGAATTCGTAATTTTTTTACTAACATCGAATGTAATCTTTTCTACAGAAGAATTTGAATTTGGATTATTTATGGTAGTAAAGTGGAGTTCGATTTTATAGAATTGACAATATTCTTCGAAGGTTTTATTGAGGAATTCTTTACCTTGGTTACAAACAATACGTTTCAGGTAGTTATAGTAGCAAAAATAATGACGGAGTTTGTTTAGAATAATAAGACAGGTTCCGTCTTTAACAAAATAAGCTTGGGCGTATTTTGAGAAGGAATCGATTATAGTCAAAAATTTTTGACTATTATTTTAGGGCCGAGGTACTCTTTCACAACCATTTATGTTGATGACATTTTAATCGCGTCAAAATCAATAGAAGAACACGCATACCAGTTAGATTTAGTTTTGACTAAATTAGAAAACGCGGAAATGACTGTTAAATTCAGTAAATCGGAGTTTTTGAAAAGTCAAGTAAAATTTTTAGGTTTTTTAATTGATTTCCAGGGTATTAAAGTAGATCCTGAAAAATTAGAAATAATAAAAAATTTTCCTGCACCGCGCAATAAAAAGAAGTTGCAGTCGTTTCTAGGATTTTGCAATTTCTATCGTCGTTTCGCGAAAAATCATTCAGATTTAATAAGTAGATGGACGCCGTTAATAGAAAAAAACAGTAAATGGAAGTGGGGGGACAGTGAAGTCAATGTTTTTGCCAAAATTAAAGCTTGTTTTATTAGTAATTTAATGTTGTCACATCCAAATTTTAATAAAACATTCTACATCTCAACAGATGCATCAGTTAGAGCAATAGGGGCTCATTTATTCCAAATCGACGACGACGGGGAAGTGCTAAACATTTCTTTTGCCAGTAGGACGTTATTGAAAGCGGAACAAAATTATATGATCACAGAATTGGAATTATTAGCCATTGCATTTGCTTGTAAAAAATTTAGAACATACATAGCGGGATACCCTGTAGTAGTATTTACCGATCATAAGGTTTTAGAATTTTTGTTTAGTTGTAGGGCACTTAGTGCTAGGCTAATGAGATGATGTATGTATGTACAGAAGTACAAACTCCAAATACAGTATATTTCTGGGAAAAGTAACGTTGTCGCCGACTTCTTATCGCGTTATGGTCAGGGAGATGTAGAAAACAAAACTTTAATTGTTGCTAATAGTAACCTCAGTACGCATAATACTAAAGTAAGATGTCTTTTAACAAATTTGAAAGAAAAACAAACTTCTGATGAAACTTTGAGGTGGATAAGAGAGGAATTAACTAATAATACCCACGGAAAACGAATCGAACTAGCATTAAAGTATCGAATACACGAAAATATTTTGTTTAAAAAGGGTAAGATAAGTGAGGAGTGGTGGTTAATCTGTATTCCTGATAACATAGCTAAGCATATCATTGCTTATACGGACATTTTGGGGGTAAGAAATGCGTAGCGTTGCTGAACGAAACTTGTTATATTCCAAATGTATCAAAAAAGATGAGAAAGATAGTATTAGAATGCGATTTATGTCAGAAAACGGAAGTAACAAATCAACGACAAGAGAGACTTATGCAGAGTGTTATCGCGAAAGAACCGCTGGAGATGTTATCCGTGGATCTTTTCGGACCACTACCTCGTGGGCGTAGTGGATTAACCTATTTATTTGTAGTTAGGGATTTATTCACCAAATATGTAAAACTGTATCCCATCAAAAAAGCCAGTAGTAACGCAGTACTAAATAAAATCCTTTTAGATTTTATACCTAAAATAGGTAAACCATCTTCAATTTTATCAGACCACGGTACACAATTTACAAGTAGAAAGTGGATAAACGGAATGCAAACAGCCGGCATAGAAGTTAAATATTCATCTGTATACCACCCAGAATCAAACCCGGTGGAACGCGTAATGAGGGAGTTAGGTCGTTTATTTAGAGCATATTGCTATTCTAAACATTCAAATTGGCCCAGGTATGTGAGTGACATAGAAAATTGGTTGAATTGTGTCGAAAATGACTCAACGGGGTTTTCGCCCATGGAATTACTCAAAGGCAAACGCCCTAAACAATTTTTAGAGAAATTTATAAATTTTCCGCTTCGTAAAGACCTAAACATTGAAACGAAAGTCACTTTAGCTCGGTCAAGGAAATTGCGGCACGACAATAATATAAACCCGCGAAAGTATGAACCAGGTGATTTGGTTTTGGTAAAAACACATTATCATTCATCCGCTTTGGATAAAGAAATTAAAAAATTTTTTTTATTATATGAAGGTCCTTACGAGGTATCCACGGTTTTAAATAAAAATGCCTATGTATTAAATTATCCTGGAACCGACTCATACAAAACTACTCAAAACGTGAAAAACCTTAAGCCTTATCATAAGAAAAGTGAACTAATTGTTTAAAAGAAAAAAATATGTTCGTAAATTATTGTAGGTAAGGTCTTTCTCTCTTGTTTGTAATGCTGTCGTATATTTTATGTTTGTGTTTATAATGTAAGCAAAACTCACGATTTTAATAGTTGTTTGCGGATGTAGTTTTTTTTTGTTTTTCTTTCTTTCGAATCAAATGTCGTTATGTAAGAATTTGAAACAAAAGAAAGAGGGGGTAACTGTAATGAAATAAATTAGTTTTTTTGTAAATTTCACGCTCACAATTATATTTGTTAAATTCAACATTTCTAAAATCGTGAGAAAGTAGTTTTAAGAAAAGATTAAGTTACATTGAGCGGGTAGTTTTCAAACTTTAAAAGAAACGTTAGAAAACCTACCGCCTCAATGACATTTATGGGTATTTATTAGTTTTAGTTAATTTTAGGAATAGTTGCAAAGGGTGTGAACCATTTTGCGGGCCTGATAGAATTTTTTTAATTGTAAGTTTGAGGGGTAAAGAAAAAAGACAGTTCCTTCTTTGCAAGGAAAAGAAGCGCATCGTGGTAGGTTGACCACGAGTGGTTTCAAAAAGAAACCACATATTTAATAAAGTTCGTTGTTATTTGGCAACAAGTGGTGCCAAATAAATTATTGCTTGCTGCAATTAAAGCAAGTACTATATTACTATATTGAAAATTTTGTCAAGTCAATCTTGACGAAACATAGAGGGATTGTGCGAGCAATTTCTTTCTTTTTTTAAACGAAGTGCATAGTGGAGTCGTAAACTCAATTCCGTTTCGACATTTTGTTTTCTATAGAAAACGAAATCTTTCATCTCTTGGATCGTCTCCGTACATCAATAGAAGAAGGAATAATTTCGTGTACCGGGTGAAGTGCGTGAACATTATTTGCACCCAAAGCCGTTGTTAAAAATTCGTCAGGTCTTTAGATTGTTAAGACTTGTTAATTGTATGTAAGTTAATGTCTATAGATTACTTTTCATTAATAAATTAAATATATATAATTTGTATGGTATTTCTTTGTTTATTCGCTAATTGTATAAAAATACTCAAACCATCCCTAGGTTATTTATAGAGTCATCCTAGCCGTAGCTCAGAAAAAAAATTAGAAAACAAAGAAGTTACCATTACAATGTTTTTACGGTTTGGATCTTTGCAGTAAATTCCGTAGGTGATGTTTGGTCTAACGATTTCTTTAATCGCTCAGGATAGATCTTATTTACTATTATCATTCCTGATATGGATAATGTAATGGTTCTTTTTAAAGGGCTTTTTTATTTGAATTTCATAATTGTCTCCGGGGAGTATGATTAATCTATTGTTAAAGTTATCGACGGGAAGTTCCGATATTGGAATTATTTTTCTGTCATCGTCATCGTTTACTGAGTGTATTGTGTTTTCTAAATCTTGCAGGATTCTGTGGAGTTTTGGGGCATTATCGTTTGAAGTATCTTCTAGTATGTCGTCTAGCTTTCTTTGATTAGCAGGCTCTTCTAGTAATGGAAGAGATAACTCGTCTAGTTTTCTGTTATGTAATTCGATACGTGATAGAACATAAGCAACGACGCTTTCTTTACCTTTTCGATAAGTGATTTCGAAGTCAAATGCTTCTAACTGTAGTTTCCAGCTAATCAACCTGAAGTTTGGTTCTTTAATTTTATATAGCCAAACTAATGGATTGTGGTCAGTTTCTATAGTAAATTTTCGTCCGTACAAATAAAGTCTAAAATGTTTCGTGTTATCGATTATAGCAAGTAGTTCTTTTTTTATAGTTGTTACAGGAATTTCCTGCATTATGTTCAATCTTAGGTCCTTTTGGTTGGGTATTTGAAATTTGGTAATTTTGTTTAGAAGATTTCTTATTTTAATTTTCGGTTTTTATTTTAATTTGGGAGATGGCGGTGGTAGTTACGTTTGATTTTTATTTTATTAATTTTTATCAATTTCGGAAAAATGTGGTCGCAAAAGAGATTAAAAAATTTTTGAAAAAAGAGAATAACGACGAGAATTAGTAAGAGAGTTCCTGCTATTTTTTTGAGATAATTTTATGGTCAACAATAACCTCTGTGTGGCTAGTTTGCTCCCTTGTTGGAAGTTGGCAAAAATTTGTTTTTTTTAATGTTCTTGCACCGTTACGGGCACACTTGGCAACTTTCCTGGACGATTTATTGTTATTTTGGAATATTCTGGAAAGGCTGGTTCATCCACTTATAACTATTGTTACCAAAGAACAGTCAAAGAGGGAATCCAAGGACTCATATGCAGGCGACCATAAGACAACTAAAAGTCAGACGTTTTTATTTTAATTAAAATTGTGGATAGTACGTACCAAAAGTTTACTTCCGAATTTCGGAGAAGAGTTATTTTCGATTACCCTTAGACCGGATGATTGTGGGAGTTTCATAAATTGGGACATTTGTTTTTTTTTTGTTTAATGTTTAAATATAGTTAGATGTTGGGTAAATCCTTATGATGTGTTTTTTTTTGGAGAAGAATTGTATATATATAATTGTAAATTTGCATTTTTTTTAAATTCAGGAGTGAATTCCCTTTATGGGTATTGTTATGTATATAGTTAGTTTTATAATTTAAATATAGGTTTCGCTAGTTACTAACTTAGAAATAAGAAAGACACACCACTGGATAAAAGGTCAGTAGTGAACGGGTAACAAGCAGGACAGTTGGTCACGTGGAGTAGCGCCCACCACTGACTTTTTAGTATCAACATAGACAGTGTAATGTCGTGTAATTCATAAATTTGTAAGATTGAACTTTCGGTAGTAATAAAGATTATTAAACATAATATTTGGCGACGAGGATAAATAGTGTAGTGTAGAAAAAAGTGACTAAAGAAACGTGGTACCTACCACGTGTCGAGCACGATGTTGGGAAAAATTGAAGGTTATGTTCCAGGAGAAGATTTTGAAGAATACGTTGAGCGGTTGAAACAATTTTTTATATTAAACGACATCACGGAAACGAAGAAGGTAGCTAGTTTAATTACTTTGTCGGGAGCAGAAACATACGCGATTCTAAAAAAGTTGGTAAGTCCAGTGGACCCGAAAACAAAAACGTATGATGAATTAGTGAAAGTATTAAAAGAATATTTTAAACCAGAACTAAATGAAATTGCTGAACGATATAAATTTCACAAGAAAGACCAAAAAGCTGGACAAACTATAAGCGAATACATAATTGAATTAAAGTCAAAAGCAGCGGAATGCAAGTTCGGTAATTTTTTGAAAGAAGCGTTGCGAGATCGTTTTGTGTTCGGGGTAAAATGTGCACACTTACGCACAGCACTATTAAAAGAAAAAGATTTAACATTTGAAAAGGCGTGTAAACAAGCAATAAATTGGGAATCGGCTGAAAAAGAAAACAAAAACTGCGAACGAGAAGAAAATTTTTCCTCAGTCAATAGTATTGAAAACAATGACCATAAGTTCAATTATAGTAGAAACAAGATAACTTGTTTTAAGTGTGGTCGAATGGGACACCTAGCAAGAAGTTGCTACACGAGAAGGAGATCCAGGTCAGGAGAAAGATATCCCAGAGGTTCCCCGTCAAGATATGCAAACGAATCCACAAATTCCAGATCGAGGGGTTCCAGCGGTTTCAGGTCAAGATACTCAAGCCCGCACCCACGATCTCAGTACAACAATAGAGAAGAGTATTCACAAGTCAACCAGCTGGCTGAGGAAATGGACCAATTACAAATAAGTCGTGTTCACGAGGTGGTAAATGTAGCTTATCCAGTAAAAATTAACATTGTAGTTAATGGGGTTACCTTATTATTTGAAGTAGATACTGGGGCTTGTGTATCATTAATAGGGGTTGATCAATATAAAGAACTGTTATCATTTTTACCTTTGGTAGATCATAATAAGAATCTGTGTACTGTTACAGGAACCGCTATACAAACATTAGGCAGCGTCATCGTTACAGTGGAAAATAAACAGTTGGAGTTGATTGTCGTTAACAACAAAACCACCAAGTGTCTGATGGGAAGATCATGGTTAGATCAACTATTTCCAAATTGGCGATCATTTTTTGTACAACATTTTATAAATAAAGTAAGTGTTCATTCAGAAACGGTTAACTGGATTAAGCTAAATTATCCGAAGCTACTGTCAAATCAACCGGACCAATGCATAAAGGGTTTTTCTGCCGAAATTATATTTAAAGATCATTCTCAACCTATTTTTCATAAACCATATACGGTACCTTTTCGGTTAAGGGAAAAAGTAAGCGAAGAATTAGTTAGATTGGAACGGTTAGGGATTATTGAGCCAACGCAGTTTAGTGAATGGGCTAGTCCCATAGTTGTCGTACCCAAGAAAAACTGCTCAATTAGGTTATGTATAGATTATAATAGACAATTAATAAATATATAGAAACTGAACACTACCCTCTACCACGAGCTGATGATTTGTTTGCTAGTTTAAGTAATTGTAGTTACTATTGTGTTATCGACCTGTAAGGAGCTTACGAACAACTTAAACTATCTAATAATTCCTTACAATATTTAACCATAAATACATTTAAAGGTTTATATAGATTTAATCGGTTAGTCTTTGGTGTTAAAAGTGCTCCGAGTATATTTCAAAGCGTTATGGATCAGATATTACTAGGGTTAAAGAACGTTTACTGCTATTTAGATGATATCATTTTAGGAGACACCAGTTTAAAACGATGTGAAGAAAAACTAAAGTTAGTATTAGAATGTTTAAATAAGTACGAAGTACAGATAAATGTGGAGAAATGTAAGTTTTTTGAACAAGAAGTACATTACTTAGGTCACTGTTTGGGTCCAAATACCATAAAACCACTTGATGATAAAATAAAAGCAATTAAAAACGCTCCCCCACCAAAAAACTTGAAGGAGCTACAACAGTATTTAGGATTACTAAATTATTACAATAAATTTATCCCACATTTATCATCACATTTAGTAGAATTATATACGTTACTTCGTAAAGATCAAGAGTTTGTTTGGACAGATAAATGTCAAGATGCTTTTGATAAAAGTAAATTATTGCTAATCAATAACAATAATTTGATTTTATATGATCCAGATAAACCAATTGTAGTTTGTGCAGATGCGGGGCCAATAGGGCTGGGTTGTTCTTTAGCCCAAGGGATTGATGGAATAGAGAAACCTGTTAGCTTTTTCTCTTGCACATTAACTCAAGCAGAACAAAAATACCCACACCTTCATAAAGAAGCGCTAGCTTTGGTGTTCGCAGTAAAAAAATTACATAAATACATCTATGGTAAGAAATTTCTGTTATGCTCAGATTCACAAGTATTAAAATCAATATTTGATCCCCGAAAGAGCACAGAGGCAATAGCCATTAGCAGGTTACAAAGATATGCTGTGATATTATCAATGTACGATTATGAGTTTCAATACAGACCTGCCAACAAAATGACACATGTAGATGCATTATCACGATTACCGTTACCAGAAAGCTCTAATATTGAGGAACAAACAATAAATAGTGTTCAGCTAGAAGGTACTAACTTAAGCGTACAAGATATTGAACAAGCAATATACGATGATAAAATATTAAATTTAATTTTAAAATATACTTCAGACGGATGGCCTCAAATTAACAAGCACATGGACAAAGAGATAAAAGATTTTCATAGTTTACAACAGTATTTAAGTATACATGAGAATTGTTTATTATATAAAGCCCGATTAGTTATTCCTAGTAGCTTAAAAAACAAAGTCTTGTAATATTGTAAATTTGAATTTGAATATATTGGGCGCGAAATTTTAAATTTAGTTCAATTTAGTTACTTTTACATACAACGGTGGTAAAACGGAAGTAGTGGGAGTTTTTTCCGCTAGAGTTGACCGTTAGCGATGGTAACAGGTTCTTACATTTTGAACGTCGTTGAAGACGGTTGTTCTTTGTGCATCAATTTTAAAATATCAAGTAATTGAAATTAAAATTATTTCAAATCAGATTTAGTTAACAACAGAATTAAAATACGTAAGTTTAAAATATTTGATTTATTTTGTCAAAAGAATTTAATACAGGATTACGTTAAAATTTCGAGTAATAATTGTTGTAACCACGCGGGTAGATAATTTCGTTTTACATACACGGTTGCATCTAAGTTTTTATTAATTTATCTTCAGTTATAAGATCTAATTACTGTTTGAAATTGTGATTTATATTATTATCATTTAAAACGGGAGTAAGATTATGTAATGGAAGAGATTGATTATTCATATAATGTTTTTCCAATGGCGTACCAGTACGAGGGGTAGTTTGGTTAGGACGTAAGAGGAGTTGTTTAAGATAAGTTGAATGAAGGCGGGTGTTTGAAGTGGAATTATATTTATCGTGGGATAATTTAATTTATATGATTAAGTAACGGATTGTGGACGCTTACAATCATAAGATGGCGGTCAAAATATGTCGCAGTATGGCTTGTCACTAGAAAGGCAAGCTGTAATGGAACCGGAAGTGACATAGCAAATGCTGTGATGTCGTTTCTTCCTTTTTTCATATATCTAAATGATGTACTACAAAATTATGATATTTCAGGACAGTTATTAATAATTTTAACAATGTTCCTTATGATTATTTGCAACCGCTTATAAAATAATAACAATTGAATACATTTAACTTAATAAAAATTGAATACAATTAAAATTACACCATTTAACCTAATAAAAGGTAATACCAATAAAAACAATATTAAAGAACTATGTTAACCAAGTTCTTCATGATTATTATTTGCGGCTATGATTATTTGCTAGTTTAAGTATGGGGAATTTATTTAGTTAAGTACAAACGATCTATTTAGATTTAAGAAACTGACCAATTAGCAATAAGAAGGACGTACTAGTTTAAGATGACGATATATTAATAAGAGACGTACTAATTTTAAGGTGACCATCTTAGCTTAAGTGACAAGATAATAATTATAAGAGCGGATAATTTAGAATATAAAGGTTATTATTTAAGGTCTTACATAATATAAAACCAATTGAGTCGAACATCGGTATGCATATATGAAATTCTTACAAATGACTATAGGTTGTGGTTGGTAATATAAATATGAATAATCAATTAGAAAACATTACGATCAAGGGATTAACTATCGAACAGTTATTAAATGAAATTTCAAACTAAAGTATTCTGAATAACATGATATCAAGGAGATTAACTTTGCTGGTAAATTGGTTGTCGGACTACCTTTTTTTTCGGTTAAATATATATTCATCGTTAAACCGAATCCTGTGTTTTATTTAATTTGTGTGTACTAATTATTCCTTCAGGTGTCCTAGCAGTGGTTACGCTACTGGACAGATATAAGTTTGAAGTTAGTAAGTAAGGTAAAACTACGTTAGCATTCAAAGAGCCATCCGCAAATTTAAAAGGACCTGTAAGTGTTATTACGAGGGGAGATCACAACGTGCGAGGTTTGTTTGACGATCACAGCTTTGGTTTGGTTTGTAACTTTGATTTGAGAAGGCGGTAATTCAAATTGAAGAACCAAATATTACAGTCTTAAATCTAATTCATGAAAATCATGAAGGTATTGTTAGAATGAAGTTATTAGCTCGAGATCAATTCTGGTGGCAAGGTATGTCTAGAGATATTGAGAATTTTTCTAAAACTTGTTTAGTCTGCAACCAGACAAGAAATGTACCTAAGGAAATAGTGACAACAAAGTGGCCGTCACCTAAACGACCTTTTGAAAGGTCCATGTAGATTTTTTTCACTTCGAAAGCAAAACCTTTTTTATTTTAGTAGATTCGTATACAAGGTTTATTTACGTTCAGTTAGTTAAAAACACAAATGCTCGCACGATAATTGCATTATTGGAGGAATTTTTTATGCACTTCGGGTTGATAGATACAGTAGTTTCCGATAATGGACCACCATTCACTTCAGAGGAAATTAAACAATTTTTTATGAAAAATAATATTAAATTTATTCATTCACCTCCATACCATAGTCAATCGAATAGTCTAGCAGAACGCGGAGTACAAACCGTAAAAAATTATTTAAAGAAATACTTGATCGATCCCATGATAAGAAATTTAACAATAGATCAAAAAATTAAAAAAATGTTAACGGCATACAACTCAACACCTTCCACAACGACCAGACAATGCCCTTTTGATTTAATTTATAAGTATAAGTATAAAACATTAAGAAATTCAATTAAAAATAATTCATTTAAGAAACATGTAACATTTGATAATTCCGCTAAGAAGCATGTAACATTTTATTTAAGCAAATCCATCAAGAAAACGGAGAATAAGGCTAAGTTTCAAATAAAGGAGGAGGTTTGGTATAGGAACCATTTCAAAGATATTGTAAAGTGGTTACCAGCCACTATTATTAAGCAATTGAGCCCACTGGTTTACCTAATACAATTGAACGATTATAAACGGACAGCCCATATTAACCAATTGAGAAAACAAACTTTATGTCCGAACCAGTACAAATTGTTAACCAAACTTCCACAACCTAGCGTAGTAAATAACAAAAAACAATTTTCACAAGTGGAAACACAGTGTTTGAGAAGGTCACTAAGACCTAAACATAAGCCTGCACGATATAGGAAGTAGCCAATATTTCTTCTGTCGGGGAGGAAAGATGTTATGTATATAGTTAGTTTTATAATTTAAATATAGGTTTCGCTAGTTACTAACTTAGAAATAAGAAAGACACACCACTGGATAAAAAGTCAGTAGTAAACGGGGAACAAGCAGAACAGTTGGTCACGTGGAGTAGCGCCCACCACTGACTTTTTAGTATCAACATAGACAGTGTAATATCGTGTAATTCATAAATTTGTAAGATTGAACTTTCGGTAGTAATAAAGATTATTAAACATAATAGGTATTATTTAAATTGAGGAGTAATCCGATACGTCGTATAATTTTTGTAAGCGTTACGCAAAGTTCGGTTCTCGAAAATTTAAAGTTACTCGCGTACACCCAGCCGAGGTGTTTATTCATCTTATCAGAACAGAATTGCAATTCTTCGTGGTAGGTGCGATACATCTTTAAAGTTAAGCGAAATTACAGTATCGATTTTTTTTGTGTATTTAACAGTCTAATCTGGCAAAATACAATTTGCGTACTGTCCAATTATTTAGTTAATTCCATTTACGTTCGGTTTACGACAATTCTTTTTAACTGTTTTTTTATCTACTCTGAGTAATTTTTATGTCTTTTTGTAAATCTCATTTTACGAATTATATATTTGTTTCACTCCTGATATTTATCAGAATTTTATTTTTCCTTCCCATTTATTTTTTTATAGGTTAGTAATTACCTAAAGTTCACCCGAAGTACTAATTAATTACTTGGCGCCTTCATTAACTACCTATTAATTGGGATGAACAACTGAGCTAGCCTTGGGAGTTCTTTTTGCACCCGAATTTTTGTCGTTATTACAAAATCCCAAGGACGCTGAGGTTTAGTTTAATTTAATTTTTTTTTTTATTTTTTTTTTCTGGTATCAAGTATTTCAACGGGTACATAGTACTGTAGTTTTTCTTTGCTGAATTTAGCGTTCTGAAATAGTAAGCTATCGGTTTATTATTTTGACTAAGTACTCCGCCTATTGCTACGTTGGATGCATTGGTAGTCAGCTTAAAATTTTTCTCAAAATCTGAGTATGTTAGGATGGTGCGTTTGTCAGCAATTCTTTACATACGTTGAAACATTCTTTATATTCTGTATTTTGTACGTCTATTTTGGAATCCTTTCTTAGACATTTTGTCATTGGGGTGACGATTTTTGCAAAGTTTGCAATGAATCGACCATAATAGCCTACCAGACCTAGAAAAGATCAAATTTCTTTGAGCGTTTTTAGTATTGGGTATTGTTGTATTTTAGCAATTTTTGTTGGATTTAGTTTAATTCCTTCAGGTGTTATGACGTGTCCTAGAAATGCTACCTCTTTTGATAAGAATTCGAATTTATTTAATTGGACTTTAAGGATCACTTCTTTTAGACATTTAAATATCAGTTATAAATGTGATTAAGATGTTCTTTCAAAGATTTAGAAAATATGACTACGTCATCTACGTAAACAAAGCAAAATTTGTAAAGGAAACTTTTTAATACGTGGTCTATCATTCTTTGGAATGATACAGGGTCAGTTTTTAATCCAAAAGGCATTCTAAGGTATTCGAAGTGGCTATTATTTACTGTAAACGAAGTTTTTTCTATTGATTGAGGATCTATTTCTATCTGATGGAATCCTTGGGCGAAATCTAGTATAATCTATCACCATTCTAAATTTTTTTTTCCGCTAGCGTCCAGTTTCTTTGGTACTATCCATACAGGTGCGCTATAAGGTGAAATTGATGGTCTTATGATTTTATTATCTAGTAGTTTCTGTATTTGCTGTTGTATTTCAGTTTGCATGGCTTTGAAATATCTGAAGGACTTAACAAAAATTGGGGTTTCGTCTGAGACACGGATTTTATATTTTACGTGATTAGTAAAGATGAGGTCGACATTTTTGTAATAGAAGATGTCTTTAAACACAAATCGGTAATCTTCTGTTTTTATTTCTTATTAAGGTTATTTTTAAGTTTTTTATTAAGTTCTAATTAATCTATGGATTTTCTGTGGACGTTCACTGGTTTTGTCGCTCGTCTCTTATCTTAACACTCTCCCTAAAAACAATAAGCAATCACATTTATTTATACTTAAAATTATTACAAAAATACTCAAATAGTACAACAATAAGACAAAAACAAAACTTATTTTTCTGTTAAACCTACTTTAGCTTTCAAAAATTCAAACCTTGCTTTAGCCGAAGGCTTAGTTAAAAAATCTGCTAATTGCATTTCAGTGCATACATGTTTTACATTAATTTCACCTTGTTGAAATAAATCGCGTATAAAATTATATCGCACATCAATATGCTTTGTACGTTGATGGAACTCGCGATTGGAACTCGGAATTGCACTTTTGTTATCAACATATAACACATTATCACTTCTTTTATCAAAACAAGCACTTATTTCATTTAAAAGTTGCATAGCCCATATCAGTTCTTTCGTTGCTGTTACCGCGCTTATAAATTCGCTCTCCGTTGTACTTAACGAAATTGAAACTTATCGCTGGCTTTTCTAAATGATTGGTGACCCAGCATGTTTACGCAAAATTTCGCTTGTCAATTTCCTCGTTGTTTCGTCATCTGCGAAATCAGAATCGCTGTATGTTTCAAACTTCCCATGCGTGTATAAAATTCCAACTTCAATTGTGCCTTTAAGATAACGTATTATTCGCTTTATCAATTGACAATGAGCTTGTGTAGGCTTTTCCAACGACCGCTAGGCCACATTGACCACGTATCCTAATATCAGGACGTGTTATCGTCTGGAGATCTAGGGCCAATATATCAGTTTGCAGTTAAGCTGTAGATTATGAAAGCGTTCGCTTAAGGCTGTTCTTTTAGTGCCTTTTTATAAGTTCTAAACGGCTGGACCAATTGACTTGAAATTTTGACAGAATGTGTAGTAGATTATTACAAACCTTTACAAATATCCTTTTTTAAATAAGTTTTTTGGTTTTTCCAAAAAAGCCAAAAAACCATTAAATTTGAGTTCTTCCGATATTTTGTAAATCTCGATTTTTAGAAACTTTTGGCTCAGACAGAATTTTGATATCTTAATTGGTTTAAAAGTTTTCAGGGCCTAAAGTTCAAATTGCTTCACGTAATTATAATTGACGTGTAGGAAAAGTACATAAATTGAGAAAGAATGTCTTGCATCTTTTACAATTCTTATCGAAGATAGTAAGGCAGTCTTGCGATTATAAAGCATAGTATAATGTTATATACTACATAAAAAAATTATGTTAATTTTCTTTTAGGTTTTTATATTACATAAGCTAATCACAAATAGGTACGCACTTTATAACTGTATCTATGAACACAAATTTTTTTTCTTTCTAGAAATAACTTTTGGAAGAAATTCATCATGTGGATTTCTTTTTTCAGTGTTCTATTGGCGCTATGTTTTTATCTCAATTTGTATAATTTGTAGTTAATTTATTAATATAATTATTTTAAACAAATTGATTTATTTAAACTTTACACTAATTTTTTGTTTTAATATTATCTCAAAATTTTATAAATATATTTGCATTTTTATTATAATAAATAAAAGTTGTTATTTCTATTGCTTTATTGTTGCGCCCTATTTTGTCTATAATTTCCAAGAATCTTCGAACACTAATCATGATGAAATACAAAAACAATTATAAATAATAATTTATCTTTTTGAGTAAGCTACTTACTTTACTTTTTTTTACTTACGGTACTTTTTTTAGTAAAACTAAAAAAAGTACTTTTTTCAATAGAGCGTTTTTAAACTACTGATAAGTAGTAACTTTGCATTACATGCATAATGGCACTGCCGCTATAATAACAGCAGGTTATTAAAATTTTGCATTGTGACGTTATACTGGATAAGATATAGCCAAATTCTGTCGATTTTAATACTTAACTTAATTTTGCCAAATTTTGAGTTGTGTCCTTATTCTTTCGAGGTAGCGATGTGTACGTGTTTGCATTAGGTAGGAACGACGGTCAAGTCATCGTAAGATTTAATGAAATTGTTGAAAAATATAATTTTAAAAACATTACGAATATTATTTTATAATTATTAGAGCACACAATTATAAAATTGTATTGCACTTCGGTAAAACTGCAACATCAGCTTATAGTAAGAATATCTGTTTACGTGCGTGGGTAGGCGTTCCTTGATTCGTATTAATTTTTCTAAACACGTTTACACTTTAAAAGCATTACAAAGTTTCTACACGTCAAGTTTGCTGTCTTTGCACAACACGGAATTCCTTTTTTTACGTTGAGATGGATATGCTCAGAGAACAGCCTTAACTTAAGCGTTTGGTTATCTTCAGTTTGGTATTTCAGTTACTTTTTCTAATTGGTTTAGCTAATCTTTTACACTAGAAAGTTAAACTTGTACTAATAGTTTTATATGTATGTTGGCAATAGTAAATAAGATTTTTACTTACGGTTATGTCATTCATATGTCATATTATATGAGATTTCAAAACAAGGTACTTAGAACAATTACAAATGCACCGTGGTATGTGCCCAACTATGTCATACAACACGACTTGCACCTAAATTCTATTCGGGAAGAAATCTACAAGTACCACATAAACTATAAGAACAGATTGGAAAACCATCCTAATGAACTCGCCAACGCATTACTAGACAACACACAAGAAATAAGACGACTCAATCGTTTCATGATAACCGATTTAGAAACTCGATTTGCATAATAAATTAAATTCCGCTAATACTGTGTAACAAGTAACATTTAAAAATATATTGCAGAAGGAGAATTTTCAATGGAAAATTTTCTACATGACCCTAACTTATTGTATCACACCATTTACTTATTGTTATTTTATACATGACAGATTGTAAATATTAATTGAAATTAAAAAAAAAAAAAAAAAAAAATATGTGTTTATGTCATGTTTATGTGCTAAGGAGCCACCTACTAACTTATATTTCTAGTAATTAAATTCGCATCACACACAGCTTGACAATTTAAAGAAATGTAATATTTTCTTTTTCTGTAAAATTCTGCTTCACTGCCTCCTGGAGATTGAATTTTGATTTGAATACAATCGAGTACTCCTAGGCAACATGGAAATTGCGTAATTTGACAAAACTCATTAACAATTTTAATCATTTCCTCATCAGTATTTGGCATATTTATATTGTAATGTTACGAAATGATTTGTATGATCGATTTTGTACGATTTCGTAATCTTTCAGTTAATCTATCGCTTAACGTTAAACGGGAACCGAAATACTCAAAAAATGCAAAGCTTTCGTTTAAACTTGAGATTAGCTTAAGCTATAGCTTAACTGCACACTGAAATACTGGCCCATAGCAAATTTCCGACCGCTTGTCGATACGGATAATTTTCTTGCAAAGGTGAATCTTGTGAACTCCATCCTGTTTCAATTGGTGTTGAAACTGGCTTTGTATTGTCCATACAAAACTTTGTTATAATTTCCTTTATGTATTTTTTTTGGTTTATAAAGATTGAACTATCGTCTCGTTGACCAATTTCAAATCCTAGGAAATTCGTCACTTTTGCGTTTATTGTCGCTTCAAATTTGTCTTTCAGCTTGTTTAAAAACGTAGTTGCTCTTTCTTTAATTGTAGCTGCTATTAGTTCGTCGTCAATATAAAGTAAAATCAGCAACTTTTCACCGTCTTTGTTCATTATGTACAAACATTCATCTACAGTGCTTTCCCTCAAACCAAAATCTTTTAAAAATTCGGCAAATTTTTTATTCAAATTTTTAGGATCTTGACGTAAGCCGTATAAACATTTGGTGAATCTACACACACGCAACAACCAATAGGGTACAAATACCCTCTTGGTTGTTGCATGTAAATTTTTTTGTTTAACGAACCATACAAAAACACAGATTTTATATCGAATTGACATAAACTGAAGTTTTCACTTGCTGCCACACTTAACACGACTCGTATTGTATCAAACCGAACTACCGGACTAAATATTTCTTCAAAATCTATACCGGGACGTTGTGAATAACTTTTAGCAATCAAATGAGCTTTGTACCGATTCACGCTTCTATTTCCAGTAAACAGTTAATTTCTGTTCAATAAACAGAAATTAACAGAAAAAACAGAAAAATTTTACTGTTTAATAAAATAGTAAAATTCCAGTTAAAAAATTTAAAAATTCAAGAAATTAAAATAAATGGTGTGCTTACCAAACTGAACGACGTCACGTATCTAAATGAAATTTTAGGTTAGATAAATAAAATGAATCCTTTTTCCAATACGATTTTGAGAGGAAGTAAAGACATACTATGCCATACATGACTGATGATAAAAAAAAATCGTGAAATAGAGACCTTTATATCGTGTTATAGAGTTTTAATTTTTAAAGTAACTTTTATCATTTCTATAGCGTAATTTTTTCAGAATTCTATTTTTTATTTATTCAAATATTCTAAGTTTAAGCCTGTTAAATGTGAATTATTGTCATTTTAGTGTTGTTTAAATATTATGTTTCTGTGTAGTATGTATTCTTTACTTAACAGTTAAAATTTATTATTTTAACATTTGTTAGGTTTGATTATTTTACTTGTAATGATTGTCTTTGATGCAATATTTTTTTAAATGAAAATACGTTTACGTCGGTTTCATGAAACTGCACATATTGTAACAAATCGTTTTGAGCAAGTAAGATTTTATCATAATATTCATTGTAATTTTCATTTTTATATTGAATGGTGTTACATAAAAGAGAGATGAGTAATTCTTCATTACGTTGATCACCGTATTTTCTTAACAATGCGTTACGTATACCAGGCCGTATTCGTTTCCGTATCCGTTTCATTGTGAAAATTTAGATAATCTTTAGCTTCATTTTTGATTTTTAGAAACATTGAATAAATATGTTTGGGTGCGGGCGTTAGTTTAGCTATTAAAAATGTTGCCAACTTATCTACACTAATTATAATAGTTGATAAGTTATTACCTGGGTAAAAATCAGGCAATGATTTAGTCAACGCGCACAATTAGTTAATTTGAAACGGGATCATCATGGGAGCTTGAGGAGCATTTGCGTTTGCCATGATGTTATTTTCTTTCTAAGGTGCAAATCTAATACTTTTATAATTTAAATTAATTTGTTCTGATTGTGAAGGTTCTAGTGTTGCTTCTACTTCGATTTTAATGTCGTTTTTGATCATTCAACACAATAGTAAAAAATAATAAAAAGAAAAGATTCAAAAACTTACAGAATTAGGAGAAGGATTATTGATATGTCTAGTCTCAGGTTCCGTATTTTGTTCTAGATGATGCCTTTTCGTCGGGTGGTTGTCTTCCTTGTGGAATACAGTTTTGTGGATAGTTTCCAAAGTATTGTGACACACCGTGTACAACTTCTGTCTTGGACTTTCCGAATAAGACAAACTGGAACGTTCGATTTCCAGTTTTTTTCTTGATTTTTCCAAATAAGAAATGTCGCACTTGTGAAGCTATTTTGTTCGCAGCGCCAGTTAAATTTGGAACAGATACGTTCTATTTTTTAAAAAGACTTTATTTAAAATTACAGAGATTGTTACAAGCAACAAGCGTAAAGAACAACTAAAGCTCGCCTCACACGATGCTTGTTTTCCTGCATGTTTCCTTGCTTGGTGCCGTGCTGGGTGCGCTGATGGGTGCGCAGTTGGCGTGCATGCTTTGCTGCATGTTTTCGTGCACGATTTCTCTGATAGAACCGGTGCTATTTTCTGTGATGGTTTACGTGCATGTTTTCAGCGCTAACCAATGATAAAGCCGCATCGTGCGAGTACTACCGAGAAATGCCGAGTTTCAGTCGAGTTTGAATTGAAATGATGTAAACAAATATGTTTATTAGGTTAAATAACATAATTTATTTTAATACTAAAAATAATAAAATATTTTTATTATATTGGTTATTATTATTGCTTCTTGTTATTTTCTTTATTTTATCACTTTTTCGAAATTGTTTTTTGGTTAACCATATTTGAAAGAGATTATCATTTTAAATTGATAGTTTGATTTGTGTATAATTACAATAAATTATATTGTTTTATGTATTTTGCACAAAAATATGCTAACAGCTAATATTCTACGTTAAATTTCTTTTAAAAAGGCGTTTATTATTACAAACTTGAGACTGTCACTGCGTGCGCATTGAAGCTTGAAACCATGCTTGCAAACCATCATGCACAAAACCCGTGTGAAGCCAACCATGCACAGGAGCCATCATGCTTGGTACCATGCACAGAAACAAGCAAAGAAACCATCAGCAAAACAAGCATCGTGTGAGGCGAGCTTAAAGCTCGCCTCACACGATGCTTGTTTCCCTGCACGTTTCCTTGCTTGGTGCCGTGATGGGTGCGCTGATGGGTGCGCAGTTGCCGTGCATGCTTTGCTGCATGTTTTCGTGCACGATTTCTCTGATAAAACCGGCGCTATTTTCTGTGATGGT
This sequence comes from Cantharis rustica, assembly GCA_911387805.1. Classification (NCBI taxonomy): domain Eukaryota; kingdom Metazoa; phylum Arthropoda; class Insecta; order Coleoptera; family Cantharidae; genus Cantharis; species Cantharis rustica. The sequence continues at coordinate 75,172,778 of OU426877.1, forward strand.
TTACGTGCATGTTTTCAACGCTAACCAATGATAAAGCCGCATCGTGCGAGTACTACCGAGAAATGACGAGTTTCAGTCGAGTTTGAATTGAAATAATGTAAACAAATAAGTTTATTAGGTTAAATAACCTAATTTATTTTAATATTAAAAATAATAAAATATTTTTATTATTGGTTATTATTATTGCTTCTTGTTATTTTCTTTATTATAAAAAAGTATACTCGCTTACGCTCGCTTTTTAATATAGCTGCGCGCCCAGTAACGGATAATTTTCAAGGCTCGGCAAGTAATATACTAATAAATTACAATTTTACTTTTGCTGACAAAGAATTATTTCAAACTTATATTTAAGAACTTATGAAAAAAAAAGCTTATACAATCTTGGCCGAAACATTTTCATTTTTAACACATTTTTAGAACTTACACCTTCGGAAATCTATGTCCGCGTCGCTAAATTACGACCAAGATTTTTTGAATATACTGTCGTGTTAGAACGCGATTTAACCGCTCCCGATGTTTTGTTAATATTTTCTGAATTCCAAATTTGAATTAGGTGATACAATTTTAAAATGTAGAAGGTTGGCAAAAAGTAAAGTTGGAGTGGGGCTTTTTTTTACCAAAATAGCAAAAATGGTGAAACCCTAGATTTTTGCTTCACCGATCTTGAGTTTTTATTGTGCGAATAGTTTTTACAATTGAATTTTTTTATACGAATATTGTTAATTCCAATTTTGTTATAAGAGTATTTTTGGTCAAAAGTGGCCGCAGCTAAAATTTTGATTTTGTAAGTTTTTTGAATTTTTTTTTGATTATTAAAATAGATTTTTATTGGATGAGCTATTTTTTTTTATTGGTTGAACACTTATACATTGGAAATCATTAATTTGGAGTTATATTAAATAATGTTTTATATATTGTATGAAAATTTATTAAAGGAACGATAACGCAGTTTGATAAGCCGGACTGCGGACCGGTATAAAATTTAAGGTCACCATTTTAAATTGAATTGGAACGGATATTTTTAAATTGAATCTTGGTAATAATTTGCCGAGAAGAAGTAATTAAAGTAATTAAAATTATCGAAAAAACAAACTTTTTGAATCCGCGACCCTGAGTAAGCCTGACTGCTTCCGCACACCAGAGCTCACCCATCAAGCAAGTGTGTTTGATATTCGGAAATTTTACACCAATATCACTCAATACATATATTATGTATAAAATAATAAAAATTAACTGGTTATATTTTCTATTAAGGAGGGCGCACCATACATGTGTGTGTAAGGGCGCAGAGGTACCTTAATCCGGTCTACGACGTTTCGGCGCAGCCGGTTCGGCGCAAAGACGGTTCGGCGCGAAGACGTTTTGGCGCGAAGACGTTTCGGCGCGAAGACGTTTCGGAGCGAAGACGTTTTGGCGCGAAAACGTTTCGGCGCAAAGACGGTTCGACGCGAGCCGATTCGGCGCAAAGACTTTTCGGCGCGAGAATAAAATATTTAAAAAGAAATAAAAAGAAAAATAATGTGGAAAAATTTAAACATTAATAGATAAATAATATATATAATAAATTTATTAAAATTAATACACATGTATAAAAAATAAAAAAATGTTAAGGATTCATTTCGTAATTATACGATAATCCTCGCAGATAGTCGACTATATTACGGTTTGCATAATCGCTCACTATAGTTTTAATGCGTTTATCTGCATCTTCATATTTTTTTAATTTTTTCGGAGGTTCGTGGCCTGCTAGTAGGTGTTCATAAAACATATCACGTCCTCTTTGAACTTTCTTCAATGCATCTATGAATTTCTATACAATGGGATGGTCCATACCTATTTCCAATTGGAGACGTCGATGAGCCGCTTCAGCGTGATTGTTTGTTCTGTCCATATCATTTAATACGCGATTATATAATGACTACAACTCTGGGGGAAAAATTGCAGGTCTTCTTGTATTCCCTCGATGGTTCATTCGTCCAACATAATAATCCTCGAACCATTGCAGTAGGAGTTAAAGTTCTTCAGGCAACACTCCAGCTAACCTGTCTACAGCTTCGTCTAAATCAGCAGTCGGTACAAATGCGAGAGATACCACCATTCTAGCATACAGAGCGAAATTGGAATCTGTATTGTAATTCCTGCTTAAATTTAAATTACTTAGCTGTTTCTTCATATTTTTTACCAAATGGAAAAAACACCCATGCATTTCCGCTGTTGGAAACGCGTTTTTGAATGCAGAAATTGAAGCTAATTCAAAATCACATGATATACGTGCTGGATTCAAATTTGGATTCAAATTTTTTAGCATATTTATCATTTCTGTATATGTTGCAGCTTGCTTATTAGGAAGAAGTGCGTATAAAAATGGATGTACTCCTCCATGCTTTGCTGCCAAAATTACGTACACCTGTGAAAATAATGGTGGCGTAATTATAAAGGTGCCATCTATGAACCAATGGTCACATTCGTTCAATATCTGCAATAAAAACCAAATTACTTTTTTTTAAAGTTCAAAATATTGAATACAGCAAAACAAAAACAAATACTTACGCGGAGATTTCGTTCGCGGCCAAATATTAAAATTCTTCCGGGAACTTGACCACTATCAGCCAGTAAAAATTTTTCTTGAATCCCGGCCTGGGGTTCGTATACTTTATATCTATCAGGAATAATTAAATCTACGACACTTTCAGGCGCAGGAGGGACAGCTTGTACAACATTTCTCCTTCTTTGGATAATTTTTCGTAATGCCCCTTGGTTTGGCATAGCTCCTAAGGCACCTTCCGATATACCGTCAAGGCAAGCATCGATAACTTGGGAAGTTCTTTCCGGGGTTTCTTCTTCAATTCTTCTTTTCATTCGAGTTACAGCTAAATCAACTTCAACTTTTGCTGCCGAACTGTCGTGCAAATGTTTATTAATTGTTTTGACTACTATGCCATTTTGAGTGTGAATTCGAGCTTTGCAATAATCTTTTCTTTCACATCGCCAAAATATTTTTGATCCGCAAGCGCTCATGCGGTCAAAGATGTAGATAAATCCATCACTTGTGAATTTTTCTTTTTGGCGTTTACTTACAATGGTGGCCATTATTTTTTGTACTTTTTGTATAAAATCTGCTGCTGCTGCTGCTTGCTTGTGAGTTGGTATCGATATTATTATATTGTTTGGTTGGTATTAGTAGTTGGTATTACTGTGACATTAATACCGGTTGCTACAAATTTGCAGTTGCATACGATTGTCTTGGTGTGCACTTGCACTTGTGCACTTGTACCAACCGAGGAATTTTAAACTATAATCCATTGTAAAATGTATCGTTTAAAAGATACGAGCTTTTCAAAATAATCAAAAGAAAAATCTCGATTTTTTAAATATTATTTTACTTACTTTAATTCATAACTCGAAAGCCGGTGGTTTTAGCCAATAAAATTAAATAAAATGAATTGGTAACACAGTAGTTACATTAACCTATTTTCTATACATGTATTGCCGTGTTTTTTTTTTTCACTTCAACCAGATAAATTCCCTGGTGGTATTTGGAGTTTTGGTCACCAATCTAAACGTTTTTTAATTTTGAAAATAAAACTGAATGGTTAATCACCGTACCTTTATTTTCTATAAACATAAAACATGAACATAAACAGAAACTTAAACTAATTAATCAAAATTGAACTTTACTAGTTATACCGTTAACGGAATATGTACCTTTTTTTTGTCGAACTATTTTCTTTCCTTTTTTTATTATCGCCGCTGGTTTTCTTTTGCTCCGCCACACCTATCTCTTCTTCTCTAATCTTCTTTCTAAATATTATTTCTATAATAATTCTATTTCCACAATTCTATTTTTTATAGTTGCGAGAGCCCAATCCTTCTCGAAATAAATCGTATTTTTCTTTTTTTAATTTAATTAAATTGGTAATTTCGAGAGATCAATTTCTCTCAAAATCATAGCTGGAACCTGGTTTATTATTATACCCTCACTACTCTCTTTTTTCACGCTCCTTTTAAATACATCTCAGTATATTATAGTTTTAATAAATTTATTATATATATTATTTATCTATTAATGTTTAAATTTTTCCACATTATTTTTCTTTTTATTTCTTTTTAAATATTTTATTCTCGCGCCGAAAAGTCTTTGCGTCGAATCGGCTTGCGTCGAACCGTCTTTGCGCCGAAACGTTTTTGCGCCAAAACGTCTTCGCGCCGAAACGTCTTCGCGGCGAATCGTCTTTGCGCCGAACCGTCTTTGCGCCGAACCGTCTTCGCGCCGAACCGGCTGCGCCGAATCGGCTGCGCCGAAACGTCCCATCCCGACCTTAATCCGCCCTTGGTTAGTATAGCAAATTTTTGTGGCTTACTGGTTGCGATAAGCGAAATAAAATGTTTTGTTTTACTTGCGTAATTTTTGGTGAAGAAAAAGAATGAAGTGTTGATGGATTGTTGAGAATAAAAAATTTTATAAAAAAAGGCAGAAAAACACTCTATTTCAAAAAATCACTTGAAAAATCAAGAAAAATTTCATGTTTTGGGTCAAGTTAGAATTAAACATGTTTTATCAGAAAGTCGACGACTTGCTGCTCTAAAACATAGTGAAAAAGTCGGTATAAATAGACGTTACTAACACGTTTAATTCATGTTGTTTGCTTTTTGGGTAAGCAAGAAATTGCTTTTCGTGGAAATCCGAAAAATAACAAATTTTTAAATAAAGAGAATTATCTTGAATTACTAGAACTACTTGCACAAGAAGAGAAGTTACTTAAAAAACATTTTTTGTTATCAATAATATTTAAAGGAACATCTAAGAGGATACAAAATGATTTAATAGAGTGTAATTTGAGTTTTAAACTCAAGAATTATTATGTACATTATTTAGATACATAGTTAATAAGTAACTACTGTTATTAGTACTTTTTAATACTTCAGACTTCCAGTCTCCCCAAATTACTTACTCACGGACCGCCACTGGTCGTTTAACTATTAGAATGACAAAGTGTAATTATAAAGTAAATAAAGAGTGGTTATAAACTTATACTAAATTAAAAAGAATTAATTGTACATTGTATGATTAGAAAGAAGTTATTAATTAGACAACGATTAGACGGTCGTATTCATCGAATGCTTCTTATATTAAGTGATAATATAACTATATGTTATAACTTTATGTTTTGAATTTTGGATTCTCATCAGGCAAACCTGGAAAAATATTAAAATAATTGAGAAGTTATGCGATTAAATTCAAACTTGATTAAAATTCAAATTATTTTGACTTTTGTAAAAACAAAATTATACTTACTAGAGCCAAAATGAATAAATTAATAAACCATTTTGAAAAATTTTAAACCGGACAACTAAACAAACCCAAAAAAATCTATATAAACTAACAGCTGTGTTCATAAAAAGTTACAACATGTTTATAAGGCTATTATAAACAAAATGTCAAAAAACATTATTCATAGCGCTAAAACCCTGTTATAAGACTGATATAAGCGGTTTATAACCTAAAACAATCAATCACCTACAACCCATAACCTATAACAGTATTATAATATAACTAAAACACTCCTGAGCGACACTTTAAGAAATTTTTATGAATACAGGTGTAATTATATTTCACCAAGTTCGTACACATGAAATCTTGAAATTGGGGCAATCTACAACTATCGTATTTTTTAATTACAACTAACGTTTCCATATAGGTTTTTTTGGGTTTGTTTAGTTGTTCGGTTTAGAATTTTTCAAAATAAATTTATTTATTCCATTTTGGCTTCAAGTAAGTATAATTTTGTTTTTACAAAAGTCAAAATAATTTGACTTTTAATCAAGTTTGAATTTAATCGCATATCTTCTCAATCATTTTAATATTTTTCCATGTGATGGCCTGATGAGAATCCGAAATTCACAACATAAAGTTACAACATATTATGTAGCAAGCTATATATCATTCATTTCAATAGTTTTTGAACAATATTATGTAAGTTATGAATTAAATTTTATTTCATGTAACATGTAAAAATTAATTTTATTAAAGAAGATTATCACATGTTAATAACCTAAACCATTTTAAAAAAAAATAATTGAAATAAAAATATATTTCAAAAATAAATATTTTTTATTATACAAAGTACTTATAAAATAAACAAAATATTAAAATAATTAATTTACTGTACCTACTTAAAAACCCGTCGTTAAAAGTTGGTTATCTCCCTACCTCCCCTAAGTGGATCTCTTATTTTGTTTTTTGCTCCTTTTCAATAATATTTATTGTGTTAATCTTTCCCAATTTGTTTAATTGCTTAAAAAGTATGTATATGATACCTGTGATCTATGTAAATAAATATTTAATTTAAAAATAAAAATTATTTTTTTTATAATTTTAATAAATTTTAATACTTATATACATTTTCTGTCGCCGAATCGACGTAGTCAAATATTCTGTCGGTGAATGGGAATCGCCGAAATGCCGATGCCGAATTGGAATCACCGAAACTAGCATAGCCGAATTGCGGGTCGCCAAATATACGATGCCAAATCGCTTTCGCCAAACTGCGGTCGCCGAAACGACGTGTACCGTACTCTAATATTATATTACCTTTAAATACAAAAACTATAACAGCATACGGCTTCCCTTATAACTATTTTATATTTTCTTTAAGTTCAATTAAACTTTTTTCAAAAAGTGGGATTTGGTTAAAAAAACAAATTGTTAAAACAGTAAAATTTATAAGCCATTCTTTTCTTTCATGTATATTTGCTTTGTGCAAAATTGATATAAAACCAAACTTTTAATTTATACGACAATTATACACAAAATTGTGCAACAAAAAATAAAATTTATTTTACTCTTTTTAGAGTGTTTAATAGAAAGGATTGTTTACAGTACAAGTTTGTATACTTCAGATAAAAATTTAAACAAACACGTCATAAGCATTTATGACGTCAGATTCGAACAGTGTTGTAATATTACATACAACTTTGTATGTGCAATAAGAAATTGGGAATTATAAGAAACCAACATAGAATCAATATTATTTGGAAACGAAAGAACCCTAAGAAAACTACACCAAAACGGAAAAATATTAATAAATAACTGAAGCCAGTATCCCAAAACAACTTTAGTTTCTTAATTTAACTTGTAACGATGTTTCTTTCCTTTTCTATTATGTTCTATTTATATTATTTCAATACTTTTAAGTTCTATGTTACCTTCTTTAATTATAATAAACAGTTTTGATAAAACAAAGTTCTATGTTATTTTAGAAGTCCCTATAGAATTCAAAATTACGGTCCATTTTTTTTGATTTTGTTATATATTAGAGAGAAATTACTTATTGAAACAGCTAGTAAGTTGAATTGCGACTATATTAAATATAACTACCATAACCAATATCCAAAATTTTAAACGCGTTTATCTCAGCTCCAGTACATTGTAACATAGAACCTTATAATTTTAACCCAGCTATAATTAAACCAACAAGATCAAATCGCGCAACAAATAAATGTAAAATAAGAACGGCAACGTAAAATAATATTTAAAAATCAATAAAATAGACAATAATTTACATTTACATCTAAGTGCAAATTATTATTGTTTATAACAATTATAATTATTGTCTTTTTTCTATTTTGTTGTTTAATATACTAACATAGAACTTTGTTGATATATTCTAGCATTCTAGATACAACATCAGGTTCTATTAGAATTTATAGAACTTTGTTTTACCGAAATGAAATTTTCAGCACATAGACCTTTGTAAATGTGCACATAAAACCATTTTTAGACTTCTCATACTATCGTTACATTAATTAAAATGTTGTATGTGCACCTTAGAACCTTGTGGTATCAATAACTCATATAGTGTCAAAAATGTAACATAGAACCTTATAATTTTAAGCCAGCGTTATGTTATATTGTTTAAATTCAAAAGTCTTAGAATGAACAAGTTAATTAAACAATTTTTAATAATTAGTTATATTGTTTAGTTTAAGTTGTTTTTCCGTTTTAGTATTACTAAATTAATTTGAATCAAATTTTATTTATACTTTTTAATTGTTGACATAGTTATGACTCACCAATATGCAGCCGGTACAACTGCCAGCATGCAGTAACATTGATTTATGAAATCAATAAAAGAATAAAATAAAAGAATCGTGAAAAGACCAATGAAAAGAAGATCATCCACCAGGAACATTGGAGATATGAAAAATAATAACGGCCAGCATCATTAGTTATTCTTAGATCGTGATCGAAGACAGTCGAGTCAAATTATTTGAATTAAACGCTTATCAAGATTTTTGTGAATGTGTTTGTATTGTTTGGGAATAAAGCCTAACAATAATTAGTGTAGACTAGAGGTCCGATATTTTGCAAGTTTGGAAGTAATCTTCCGCCACGCGTTTGCCAGAGTGAGAATCCCACGATTCTATAAAAATACAAAAGCTGAATACAATTATTACGATCCAAAGGCATATCCAAGAAGTAGGTATCTACAATTAATTGAAGATAAGTGAAGAAGAGATTTTTAGATAGATACGGTCGTCAGCTAAAGCGGTTAAGGGCGTTGCTGCTAATGCTGAATGTCTGGTTCGACTTCAGGCTCAGTAAAACTTAATTTTGACCGTCTCCCCTCGCAAGGCAATGCCAAACCACCAAGGTGTAATTTGCCTGGTACATCTTCTATGGAGATGAAGTGCATACACTTTCCGCCGTTCGGAGCCCGCGTTAAGAAGTAGGTTTCCTATGTGTATGATAATACTTCAAACGCACAACACAAACATAGGAGAAAGATCGCCAACGTCCGGGAAACCGGATATGGCACATGAAGAAGAAGATGAGATCCCGTTTAAGGGAATGTTTATTAGTTCGTCAAATCCGTGCTGGCCTACAAGTTGCGTGAGTTCTGTTTGTTTATTATTGTTATTTTACCCAGGTTGCCAAATAAATACCATTTTTATATCGTCAATTGTTTTATTATCTTACTTGTAACCATTTGCTTTGGAAGAACGCTTCGACCCATGAAAGAGAAAGAGTTATTAAAGGGTAGGTGCGCACTTTAATATATACTAATTACCACAAAATCTACCCGAAAGCTTTAGATGCAAAACTGTAGTAAAATGTGAATAATATTAAATAAAATGATGAAAATCATTATAAGGAATAAGTTAATAAGTTTAAGCAACTAATTTGAGCCATAAAACATTTTATACTTGCGTTCTCTTCTTTTCCGTTCAGCTTCTTCCAGTAAAGCTTCTTTAAAACTCATTACTATGGACATCACTCGATTGCTAGCTGTTTCGGCGTTACCAATCATATAATCCCATCCACTAAATAACTTCCACGTGAATATGCATTCGTCACCTTTCTCGGAAAGTTTAGAGAGACGAGAATTTTCTGCCATTCTATACTTACATAAAAAGTAATGAAAAATTAAAATGTTTTTTAATAATATAAAGTAACGAACTTCCTCAACGTAGCTACAAAACTATAAACATATACAAGCAATTGCGTCATAAAAAATGCCAAAGGTAAACGGTATCCCAAACCATTATCTTGATTAGAATACCATCCATAAAATAATGGTGTGTATTTTAAAGCTCCATCAAAATCCCATAATGTCAATAAATTTGTAGAATTATATTTATCTTCCGGCAAAATTACTTTTCGATCTGCATTAGATCTTGTAGTGGTTATTATAATCTAAAAATAATTATGTAACATTAGACTTGAACACATTAAACAGATATTAAGGTGATTCACAGGAGTGATGCATAATCAAGCGCACTGTTTACACACATCAATATTTCATTGATAGAAGATATTCATAGTAAACATTTACAAAATATTCTCACACATAAAACGTATATACTATGTACTGTAGAGTACGCGAACTTTGTTTAGTTGAATAACCTAGTGGAAAAAGTGGTAAGTCATTTTTTAAATTTTTGACTGAGCGTATAATAAAATTTTACTGTTTTTTTTAATTGAGTGGAAAAATCACGTCGGAAAAAAATCCTGATGGTGATAATATTTTGCAAAGCCGACTCTGTATATTTAGTGTTCTCGATAGAAAAAGTAGGTAATAGAAAAAGAACCAAAAAAAATAAATAAAAAAAAACTTTTTGAACAAAGCATTTTCTAGAAATTGGACTAAAAAGTAAAAACTAGAAAAAGCTGTTTAAAAAGTTTTTTTTAATTTTTTTTATTTTCAATATTTTAGTCTTTAAATTTTGATTAGTAAAATATCAATCAATTTCGCTTTTGATTTTCCCATATTTAGCTTTTACGAAAACGCGAAACGTTATATACCTATATAATAATATGAATTTTCAATTACTTAAAAAATCTTGATTAAAAAGTTTCTTATATTATATATTGATGTAATAATTTTTCTATTAATTATCTCACACTTGTTTGTCCGTAGCAACTCTGGAGTGCGGGAGCAATAGAGAATTTTCAAGGGTCAAAAGGTTCTAGCGTCTTCAAAATATAATAAAAAAAAAACTTTTCTTGTCCAAAACAAATTAAATAAATCTACCAAAATTAATTAAACGCATTCAAATTCAAATGTAATAACAAGTATAAAATATTTTTAATGGATCGTATTTTCGATTTTAATTCTTATTCAAATTGTCGAGTTATCAGTTGAACCATTCTTTCCTATGAATGTAATTTAAAGTTTCCAATGTTAAATATAATTCAAATCCAGTTTAACGATTCTAAGCTCTCTATCCAAATTAACAAAATCAATCCAATCAATTATTACTCTACCGCTGTGTAGCAACTCAAAAAAAATATCCAAAATTATTTTTATTCCAATTCAAAAACAATACTTCTAAAATAACGCAATAATGCATGCGTATCCAATTCACTTTATTTAAATGAAAACCAATGACTCACAACTTCAAAAAAATCACAAATCTCAAAAATAAATTACAGAGCCAAAATCATCGACCAACTTGGTCGGCCATCTTGGCGAAAAAGCCCCTCTCTTCTTCTCTTGTTTCCCAACTTTGTACTCTTTCAAAGCCACCAAATTAAAATCACAATTTACAAAATTGTACTAAAAGAGTACAGGGTGGATCCAAATATTTAGTAACACGACAATATATGAATTTGTGGCGGAGCAGCACAGACAATTTTGTAATAGTTCAAGTATAGTTCAAGTATATTATAGTATATAAGTATAGTTGTAAAAATTAATATAAAAGTTTTACCAGGTTTCGTAAACAAAAAATGTACAAAAAATGTACAAAAACTTAAAAAATATAAATAGTTTAATTTTTAGTTATTTAATTTAATAGTGCGTTTATAAGTAACCAAACCACAACCAAACGCACAAATTTTTAAATGTTTGCGTTGATAATTTTTTATTAATTAGTTTTTTTATTCATTATACTAATTATTATATAATTTATATTGTTGTGTCTACATCAAGTGATAAGAGGTTGGTTGCGTATTTTAGGAATAAAACATTGACTTTGCAACCTGAGAAACAATAAAGGCAGGACTACGTTCGCACTCTTAAGTTACATCCATTGATGCGCGATTGATTATGTTCGTCATGTTAAGATATTTCGTTTAGTTAAGTTTTTGTTTTATTTATATTTTATTTTTAATTGTTTAAAATTTATTTGTATTTTTATTTTTAATTGTTTGAAATCGTTATGACTTACCAACTAGCAAGTCAGCACAACTCGACAAGCAGTAACATTGATTTTCTTGAATTAAAATAAATCTCAAATCTAGATTAAATTTGGAAAAAGAGAATCATGGAAGAACCAATGAAAAGGATTAGCAGCAAAAAACGTTGGGAATGGAATAATAAACAAACAGACATAGAGAAGAGTTATCATTTAAGCGCGGTCGAAAGCAGTCGTGTTGATTAAATTAATTAAGCGCGTGTCGAGAAAGTTTGTAAAGAAGTTGAATTTGTTATGTGATTTTAATTTTTGAAGACACCCTGTAACTAACTTTTTAAAATTAGAATTTAGTTGCTAAACTTGGTCACATTATTTACCAATAAAATTTATTTGTTCAAAAGAATTACATCAGTATGATTCAATTTTCATAAGAATTCCTTGAAAAATATTAATAAATTTTATAGCTTTCCGGCGCCAATATAAAAAATATGATATTTTTGGGGCCTAAGTATTGTTCGTGGAAATTAGTCACTAATTTGTCGCATGATTTTAAAATTTTCTCATTGGTCAACTTGAACGTTTCACGTTATTGGTAATTGAAAAAAGTTATAAATTTCGGTATTGTTAATTTTTTTAGTCAGTCGATCACCAAGATCTATCACTCAATATCTCGCATTAACTTGCGGAATTATTCAATATTAATTTGTTACAATTATATTGCAAGTAAAGTTTTGAATCCAGTTTTTATTTGTTCACGGTTAAAATTTATTGTCAAGTGTGGTGAAAATTTGGTATTTTGTGTGTTTGGTGCTATGCTAGTTCGAAGTTGTGTATTCGTAGTGGGTAATTTACGTTTGAGTTTTGGATGATTTAATGAAGTTATTTTGGTAATTTTACCTCGAAATCGAGGAGCCAACTTTAAACCTACGTAATTCGAAAATTACTGTAAGTGCTTGTCAGAACACGTTACTTATATCGAGGACATTTGGCCACTTCAATTTTGATCTCTCTGGTAACCAAGTCTCCCGAATAAGTTTTAATCGTCAAAATTAAACAGCGAGCAGATTACTGGATGGACACCTGATTGATACCTTCGACCCTTTGACTTACTACTTGAAGGATCGTCATTACTGCGAGTTATTTTTTTATGTATTGAGGTGATGTGAAATTTTAACAACATTAATTTCACCACAAACCAAAAAAATTACCACGGCTAGCTGGTTCAGTCGTCGTGCAAGTATCGTCAGGAGTGAGTTCACACGTAAGTCTTCATTAATGACGGAAGAAAAATGCCCTTCCAAAAATAACCAGTCCACAATGCAAATGTTAAATAAATTTTTATTTTTATTTGAAGGGAACGAAGTTTGCAAATTTAACTTATCTAAAACGTCGCCTTATCAAATAAACCATTTGTTCCTTTAAATGCAATTTTAAATTTTCCAATTCCAAATACAAATCGAATTTATAATTTTAACTTCTCTTTTCAAATTTAGTAAACCAATCAATCAACTTCCAGTCAGTAGCGAAATAAAAAAATCTCCAAATCCAATTTCAAATATCAAAATTTTAAAATCACGCAATAATGCGAACGCATCAAAATCATTTATTCAAATCAAGTCAAAACAAAATATTACTCACAATTCTCAAATAACAAAACTCAGCGTAACAAAATCAAATTTCAGCGGGCATGCAAAGTCTCGCACCCGCTGTCCGCCATCGTTGGCCAAAGAAGCCACTAATTTCCTGTCATTGATCCCCACCTAACCAATTCTACAATCTTACAACTTAATTATTATAGCCAATATTTCACCAAAATGCATAGGGTGAGTCGCAATCATTTTGAAACACCACATCAAACCCCCGATGCTAATTGCTGTTTTGAGCGCAGCTCTAAACAAAATTCGCAAAAATCCGTGCGTGTTTCAAAAATAAATCTAAAAGAAAAAGATATTATCTACAACATTACAATATTTAAGCAAAATAAATCCAAATTCAAAAATCAAATAAAATAAAAAAGGCTTATCTCTTCAAAAATAATTTTTCATTTATCATTATCTACTATCTCCTTCTGTTTTGTTCACTTTTCTTTTATTTTTTCTTTCGAATCTTCCAAAGATTGATCCTGGTTTGGGGCGTCCACTTCACTAGTGTCTTCTTTCTTCTTCTCCTCCGACTCATCCAAAACTTCCAAGTTTTCTCATTTTTTTCCATAGCTTTCCGTTTTGTAGCTTCTTGTTTTTTAAATTTTAATTTTTCAGTTTCTACGTTTACCATGTAACATGCATTTTGCATGTTACAATTACGTTCTCCGCTCGATGTGTTTACTCGGCTTTATTTAAAGTTAGGTATGAACTTCGCCTAACGAAACACATTTTTCACTTGGTGATAAGATAAAAATCGAATTCGAATAGATTCATCGAGTCGAATAGTTGAACACGGTAGAATATCAAGAGCCCGTAAATTTGCAATTAAGAAATCCTTCCTGTGGATTCTTGCGGGTATTGAGATATTTTTTTAAGCCGATTAGTTCCCGTTATTTTGGAATCATCGGTTGGATGAATATTTGAATTATTGGGGTAGAGCTGTGGACGCCATTTTGGAGAGCAATTTTAAAATTTTAATTTTGGAAAATATTCATTATTCTGGAGCTCTTCCCGTCACTGCGAATCCCTACCGATGACAATCAATTATATGGAACAACATCAATTTAGTATCAGTATTATAATATCGACACTAATTTCCCTATTGCTACCCGTCTGCGCTCGAGTCGCAAAAGTTGGCTAAACTAACGCTGAATGCCTACCCTTACCTGGTCTTTCGAGCGACGCTACGGCTCAACTCAGAGGTGAAAGCAAATTAGTGGTGGGTCGAAAGTCAAGATTGAATCTTGCTCTACTCAAAAAAAAACACAAATGCTTAAAATGGCGCCATGCACTTTTTGCCGCTCGCCTAAGATGGTAACCTAAAGTGCAAAAGCTAGTATAAATAAAACACCAGTAAAGGTAAACTGCGTTTAAAGTTAACCCTTTAAAAGTTAAAAGGGAACCCCAAACATTAAAAATACCTCGTTTTCTAACTTTGTAACTATATTAGTAGCTAAAGAATTTCTCATCGCGAACGCCAAGACGAATTTACTAAAATAATCAGTAACTACCAATAGGAATCTATTTCCCCTTTTCGATTTAGGGAAAGGACCCATTAAATCGGAAGATATCGTTTCCCACGGCTGGGATGGTTGAGAGTGTAAGAGCATATGTCCGATAGGTGGTTGATTCGTAGCTTTGTGTTGAAGACATATTAGACAACGCCTAACATATTTGGTAACGTCATACCTCATTTTGGGCCAAAAATACGATTGGGCTAGGCGAGCATAGGTTTTATAAACGCCTGCGTGACCTGACGTCAGATCACAATGAAACTTGTCTAAAAGCTCAGATTGCTCAGACTTCCTAACAACTATCTTCCAATTTTCCCAATCTTTAACAAAATCTGCCGGTCTGGGAGGTAAGTATTTGTATAGGGTTTCACCCTCTACTCTCCACTGGCGATATTTAAGCGGTTCATTAACAACTTTATGCACCATCTTATCATACCATTTATCTGCCGGAACCTTATTTATTTCTAGCAGATCGATCACCGGAACGCTACGGCTTAAGGTATCGGGAACGATGTGTTCTTTACCCTTCCTATGAACAATCGTTACATCATATTGTTGCATTTTCACGGCCCATCTAGCTAATCTGAAAACAATCTCTTAAATTTTGCAACCAGGTCAAAGAATGGTGGTCCGTAATTACCTTAACGTTGGGAACCCCCTCTATGTATTGCCTAAATTTCTCAAGGGCAAATAGAACCGCTAAACATTCTCTCTCGGTGGTACTAAATTTTCTCTCTTGGCTGGTAAGAGAACGACTAATGTAAGATATGACTTTCTCACCGTCAGGATGAGGCTGACTTAATACCGCCACGATACCCCACCCGGATGCATCTGTTTGAACTTCAAAAGGTAATTCGTAATCAGGGCAACTTAAAATTGGAGCTGTTACCAACTTTTCTTTTATGGTCCGAAACGCGGTTTCACATTCGTTTGACCATTCAAATTTTTTACTTGTTTTCTTTAGGAGTGCGGTAATGGGAGCAATGAGAGTAGAGAGTTCCGGAATGAAACGCCTATACCAACTAAACGTTCCTATTATTGCGCGGACCCCACTAACGTTCTTAGGAGCTGAAAGTTCTAGCATGGCCCGTACCTTATCAGGATCTACGTGAAGACCTGACTTGTCTACCACATACCCCAAGTACTTCAATTGCGGACGACAGTACTGGCATTTCTCCTTTTTGACAGTAATGTTAGCCTCCCTCAAACGCCTAAATACTTCGTCCAAAATTTCGAGGTGTTTTTCAAATGTTTCCGTTACTATAATAATGTCGTCTAGGTAACAAAAAACGTAAGGTAACATATCGTAATCCAAAATTCTGTCCATGAGTCGTTGCCAAGTGGCAGGACTTGTGGATAACCCAAACGGTAAACGACAAAATTCCCACAAACCTCGGCCAGGAACTACAAACGCTGTATATTTTCTAGATTCCTCCGCCAGGGGAACTTGGAAAAAAGCCGACTTAACATCTATGGAAGAAAGGTACCTCGCATTTTTTAATTGGTCCAGGGTGTTGGTTATATAGGGCATGGGGTAACTGTCCTTTTCTGTGACCCTGTTTAGCTTGCGGAAATCCACGCAAAAACGATACTCTCCGTTCTTTTTTTTAACTAAGATAACCGGAGATGCCCAAGGACTATGGCTCTTACGCACAATGCCTTCCGAAATCATCTCGTCTAGTTGTTTGTTTAGTCGTGCCTGAACGACAGGAGACACCGGATAGTACCTTTGTTTGATAGGCTCCGCCGTCGTTTTGATGACGTGTTCGACAACGTTAGTACACCCCAACCGATCACCCATCAAATTATAATTTCTCTCTATTAGACTATCTAAATGACCTTTCTGCTCGTCAGTCAAGTCGTCGCAACCCTGAACCGCGTTACCTATCTCGAAACATTTGATAGAATCGTTCGCAAAAACCCAATTACCGCTACTTAAGTTCGGAACGACTCCCATAGTCTTCCAAAAATCAACCCCTAATATTAAAAGGTGTGGTAGTTCTGGTACCACTGTAATTGAAACTAATTTAACACGGTCAGCCACTTTCATCGGGAGGATACATTTCCCTACGCTATAGACCGCTTGTCCATTGGCTACCGTACAAATCGTATCATCGGGTTCTAATGTCACCCCAAGTTTCTGCAAGTACCCATGTCCCTGTTTACCTATGATGGTATAGCTTGAGCCCGAATCTAACAAACCCTTTAGTTTGTACCCAAAAATATCGACCGTAAGGTAAGGTCGTTGGTCGTTACCAGCATGCTCTAAAATAAAATCAAGGACATGGTACATATAATTTTCAGTCGAAGTTGGCTGTTGTTGGACCGGTTTAGTTCGACTGTCTAAACGCGATCTGAGCCGTTTCCCAAACGTCTAACGGCTCCCCTGTATGCACCCCTACCCCCGCGTGTGTAGATGTTTGCTTCTCTAGCAGAACTAGTTTCGGCTACCCTTCTACTAGGACCTGCATTGCTACAGTGTGAGCAATTACCGGCGACTTTTACCCCTTGGCAGCGGGAACAGCGAACTTCTTTCCGCCCTGCCCTGCAATCTCGCGAGTAATGCCCTGTCTCCCCACAATTCCAACATGAACTTGTGTTGCCCACACTGCTTACCCCTGCATCCCTTTTTGGGATCGTAGCCCCTACAAATGCCAAGTCTGGCTCTAAACATCTATTTCTATGCGGCGGTGGTGCATAACTCTCAACCAATTCGCGTGTCGCGTCTATTTTTCTGCAGCACTCCTGCAGTTTCTTAATCGAGCTAACATCAGAGAAAGTCAATTGTTGTTGGTAGTAAGGCGCGATGTTTTGCGTCATAATTTCGAGTTTGGTCGATTCAGGTATATCTAATTGCAATCTAGAAAACATGTTTTGCATTACCGCGACGTACATTCCTATGCTCTCCCCTCTGCCCTGTGTTCTCTTTTTAATTTCGTCAAACAATTTTTGGTCATATCTAGGAGGAAGATACTCCTCGCGCAAAGCTTTAACCAACCCATCCCAGTCGTACAGTTGGGATCTCATCGCACGAAACCAAACTCGAGCATCGTCCGTAAAAAGATCCATCGCGGAATTAAAAAGATCTGCCCGCGATATTCCCCTGGGTATTCTCATATCCTCAACTTGTTCAAGGAACGCACTTAGTGACTCTCCAGAACGTCTTCCGGAAAATTTAATGCCCCAATCGCGTACAGGGAGTGGTTTTTGTCGGAATTGCTTGACCTTGACTTCTACTTCTGAATCCGAAGAAGATTCGTCAATATCTGTTTTCCCAAAGCTATCATCGCGCAGATTTTGGCGTACCATACTGAGTTCAAACAAACTTTCCCTAGATTTCTTTATTTTTTTTCCTTTAGACTTAAATTCCCCACTTAACAATAGTAAATCTGCGTTCAATCTACCCTTCACCTTTTCTTCGCCCACCGTAGTCGCAACTGAACGTCCTAACCTACCTAACGTATGGGTTAATTTTGTATTGATACGCCTATACAGACTATCGCGTTCATCACCCGAATATTCGTCAATGAGTTCACGTAAATCAGTCAACGTGGCACCTACGGCGGCGCTATCGTCCTTGAAACTATAAGGGTAAGCCGGAATTGACGCGTCTAAAATATCTTTATTATCTAGGGTCGCTTTTAGTATTTTGCTTAAATCTTTGACCGTTTTGTCTGCACAATCAACTGCTGTTCTAATCGAAATCTCATAAATAAGTTCCTCTTTCGAAAGCCTCGAAACAACCATCTTTGTTTGTGCCATGACTACCGACACAATCTCGTCTCAAAATTTACTACGAATAGCCACCTGGAACAACAGTAGCAGAGCGCACGCTATTTATCACGCAATTGAGCCTAATTAAAATTGAAACCCAGTGTTGTTTGTATAAACGCTTTAACAAAAAAGATCTCAAAAAAAACAAAATCTATTCTACTCACAGTTTGCCTTGTGTGTACTTAATTGATTGACTAATCGGGAAACCAATCACCCAAAATTTTCGACAATTTTGGTGACCCCGCAAAACAAAACAATACTTGTACTATTTCGTACGCTCGTTTAGCAACAAACTCGCTTGTTTGTTATCGCCCCACGTTGGGCGCCAAATTTGCTACCCGTCTGCGCTCGAGTCGCAAAAGTTGGCTAAACTAACGCTGAATGCCTACCCTTACCTGGTCTTTCGAGCGACGCTACGGCTCAACTCAGAGGTGAAAGCAAATTAGTGGTGGGTCGAAAGTCAAGATTGAATCTTGCTCTACTCAAAAAAAAACACAAATGCTTAAAATGGCGCCATGCACTTTTTGCCGCTCGCCTAAGATGGTAACCTAAAGTGCAAAAGCTAGTATAAATAAAACACCAGTAAAGGTAAACTGCGTTTAATCACAAAAAAATATATACGACGTCGAAATATACAAGTAGTACCACACAAGTGTCGCAAACTGTACGCAGTGAGTTAATAGATTGTAATTGTATAAATTAGTGCCGTTCAGATCTGAAGGTTTTCTTAACCTAAAACAAAATAATAATCGAGCTTCGCCCGATCCGCAAACAATCATAAATTAGGTTGATTAAATAATCTTCTTTCTTCCGATCTTAAGCCGATCTTACACAAACAACGCGTAAATACTGTAGATTCGGTTTTCAAAAAAAGAATCGCACAAAATAAAACAAAAATAGTTGCTCACCAATTTCGTCGGTACGCCCCTGCTTTATTACTTCCTAAGTTGACCACTATCACTTGCGTTGCGCATAAACGGCTTCCGATATTCAAAAAAAGTTTTCGATTAGATGGATGGTTACAGCTTAAGAAGAATACTTAGAATTAGCCAGTCTTGTACAGCAGACGAAGAATTGGTCTTTGATAAAGGTGTTACGGAACTTCTTGTTGTCAATAAAAGGTAAGACGATAATAAATCCTAACCTAACTTGAATTGTAACTTTCGGTTATTTCTAGCGTTTGAACAGAAGCAACCTCCTAACTTCGATATCCAGTGCAATCACTATTGACCCCCAAGTAACGGGTTATAAATTTCATTAACGTATCGACGAAGGGTGAAATTTAAATAATCGATGAGGTTCGAACCAGTATAAACTGTAAAGCCGTTTGTTGCAAACTTGCCAACTAACTCAACTTATAAACCAACAAATCGATGTAATTAACACTTGGTAAATCTCACTTATTTGGCTACCGAACTAACGTCAAAATTTCAGAAAGGAAGACTAATCTTATCTGTGCGAAAAATTGTTGCCAACCTCAACCTCGAAGAGATATCGCATTTCCTTAATTATAAGCGCCTAAATCAAAATTTTGTTGGTAAATAAACGTACCTATCAATGAAATTAAGTTGTTATAATTTGTTACAAAATTTAGGTGTTAAAATAAGCATTTTGTTACGTTCGGGGCGTAGCGGTGGAATCTGAACGTAACAACTCTCCCCTTACCACGAGTGGGTTTTCTAGAAGAGAAAAGCCACTAAACTTCTCCCACTGTACTACGAAAATCTAACTATTTACAATAAAATCCACTATGAAAATCTAGCTATTTACATTAAAATTATATATACAAACAAAATTAAACTAAAAATAAAATCTAATCGTTTTCTATATCTGGAGGTTTTGCCTTTAAATCCTTACTTGACCAAAGACCCTTCTCAACACCGTGTTCATCTTCTAAGATGTACGTCCATGGAGACGCTTTCTCTTTAATAAAGAACGGACCTACATATTTAGGAGCTAACTTTCTTGTGAAATAATCAGGAGCACTCGACAAGACATGGTTTTTTCGGTACACTTCCTGACCAACGCTGAATTGTTCCGGTCTCTTACGTAATTATACGTCTTTTTGCCCTTCGCAGACGCGGCCGACAATTTTCGTTTCACGAAGCCGAATAACTCTTTTAAGTTTTTGGTCTTGTACTCCCCGTCTACTATTTCATTATCAACAAAGACATCTCTACGGTCAAAGTCTTTACCCGACAAGATCATTGACTGTGACCTACCAAAGTTTACAAAATAAGGTGTCTGTTGAGTTACCTCGCTTTTAGAAGTGCGGATGGCACATGTAATTTTTGAAATATTCTCATCCCACTCTCTATGATTGTTGTTGATGTATGACGCAATCATCCCCTTAATGGTTTTGTTCGTGCGTTCGGTAGGGTTACTTTGCGCATGAAAATAAGGTGTATATTTGGCTTGAACGTCGTACCTTCCTAGCAAATTCTTATACGCTTTACTAATATACTGAGGTCCATTATCACTAATGGCGACCTTTGGAACCCCAAACATTAAAAATACCTCGTTTTCTAACTTTGTAACTATATTAGTAGCTAAAGAATTTCTCATCGCGAACGCCAAGACGAATTTACTAAAATAATCAGTAACTACCAATAGGAATCTATTTCCCCTTTTCGATTTAGGGAAAGGACCCATTAAATCGGAAGATATCGTTTCCCACGGCTGGGATGGTTGAGAGTGTAAGAGCATATGTCCGATAGGTGGTTGATTCGTAGCTTTGTGTTGAAGACATATTAGACAACGCCTAACATATTTGGTAACGTCATACCTCATTTTGGGCCAAAAATACGATTGGGCTAGGCGAGCATAGGTTTTATAAACGCCTGCGTGACCTGACGTCAGATCACAATGAAACTTGTCTAAAAGCTCAGATTGCTCAGACTTCCTAACAACTATCTTCCAATTTTCCCAATCTTTAACAAAATCTGCCGGTCTGGGAGGTAAGTATTTGTATAGGGTTTCACCCTCTACTCTCCACTGGCGATATTTAAGCGGTTCATTAACAACTTTATGCACCATCTTATCATACCATTTATCTGCCGGAACCTTATTTATTTCTAGCAGATCGATCACCGGAACGCTACGGCTTAAGGTATCGGGAACGATGTGTTCTTTACCCTTCCTATGAACAATCGTTACATCATATTGTTGCATTTTCACGGCCCATCTAGCTAATCTGAAAACAATCTCTTAAATTTTGCAACCAGGTCAAAGAATGGTGGTCCGTAATTACCTTAACGTTGGGAACCCCCTCTATGTATTGCCTAAATTTCTCAAGGGCAAATAGAACCGCTAAACATTCTCTCTCGGTGGTACTAAATTTTCTCTCTTGGCTGGTAAGAGAACGACTAATGTAAGATATGACTTTCTCACCGTCAGGATGAGGCTGACTTAATACCGCCACGATACCCCACCCGGATGCATCTGTTTGAACTTCAAAAGGTAATTCGTAATCAGGGCAACTTAAAATTGGAGCTGTTACCAACTTTTCTTTTATGGTCCGAAACGCGGTTTCACATTCGTTTGACCATTCAAATTTTTTACTTGTTTTCTTTAGGAGTGCGGTAATGGGAGCAATGAGAGTAGAGAGTTCCGGAATGAAACGCCTATACCAACTAAACGTTCCTATTATTGCGCGGACCCCACTAACGTTCTTAGGAGCTGAAAGTTCTAGCATGGCCCGTACCTTATCAGGATCTACGTGAAGACCTGACTTGTCTACCACATACCCCAAGTACTTCAATTGCGGACGACAGTACTGGCATTTCTCCTTTTTGACAGTAATGTTAGCCTCCCTCAAACGCCTAAATACTTCGTCCAAAATTTCGAGGTGTTTTTCAAATGTTTCCGTTACTATAATAATGTCGTCTAGGTAACAAAAAACGTAAGGTAACATATCGTAATCCAAAATTCTGTCCATGAGTCGTTGCCAAGTGGCAGGACTTGTGGATAACCCAAACGGTAAACGACAAAATTCCCACAAACCTCGGCCAGGAACTACAAACGCTGTATATTTTCTAGATTCCTCCGCCAGGGGAACTTGGAAAAAAGCCGACTTAACATCTATGGAAGAAAGGTACCTCGCATTTTTTAATTGGTCCAGGGTGTTGGTTATATAGGGCATGGGGTAACTGTCCTTTTCTGTGACCCTGTTTAGCTTGCGGAAATCCACGCAAAAACGATACTCTCCGTTCTTTTTTTTAACTAAGATAACCGGAGATGCCCAAGGACTATGGCTCTTACGCACAATGCCTTCCGAAATCATCTCGTCTAGTTGTTTGTTTAGTCGTGCCTGAACGACAGGAGACACCGGATAGTACCTTTGTTTGATAGGCTCCGCCGTCGTTTTGATGACGTGTTCGACAACGTTAGTACACCCCAACCGATCACCCATCAAATTATAATTTCTCTCTATTAGACTATCTAAATGACCTTTCTGCTCGTCAGTCAAGTCGTCGCAACCCTGAACCGCGTTACCTATCTCGAAACATTTGATAGAATCGTTCGCAAAAACCCAATTACCGCTACTTAAGTTCGGAACGACTCCCATAGTCTTCCAAAAATCAACCCCTAATATTAAAAGGTGTGGTAGTTCTGGTACCACTGTAATTGAAACTAATTTAACACGGTCAGCCACTTTCATCGGGAGGATACATTTCCCTACGCTATAGACCGCTTGTCCATTGGCTACCGTACAAATCGTATCATCGGGTTCTAATGTCACCCCAAGTTTCTGCAAGTACCCATGTCCCTGTTTACCTATGATGGTATAGCTTGAGCCCGAATCTAACAAACCCTTTAGTTTGTACCCAAAAATATCGACCGTAAGGTAAGGTCGTTGGTCGTTACCAGCATGCTCTAAAATAAAATCAAGGACATGGTACATATAATTTTCAGTCGAAGTTGGCTGTTGTTGGACCGGTTTAGTTCGACTGTCTAAACGCGATCTGAGCCGTTTCCCAAACGTCTAACGGCTCCCCTGTATGCACCCCTACCCCCGCGTGTGTAGATGTTTGCTTCTCTAGCAGAACTAGTTTCGGCTACCCTTCTACTAGGACCTGCATTGCTACAGTGTGAGCAATTACCGGCGACTTTTACCCCTTGGCAGCGGGAACAGCGAACTTCTTTCCGCCCTGCCCTGCAATCTCGCGAGTAATGCCCTGTCTCCCCACAATTCCAACATGAACTTGTGTTGCCCACACTGCTTACCCCTGCATCCCTTTTTGGGATCGTAGCCCCTACAAATGCCAAGTCTGGCTCTAAACATCTATTTCTATGCGGCGGTGGTGCATAACTCTCAACCAATTCGCGTGTCGCGTCTATTTTTCTGCAGCACTCCTGCAGTTTCTTAATCGAGCTAACATCAGAGAAAGTCAATTGTTGTTGGTAGTAAGGCGCGATGTTTTGCGTCATAATTTCGAGTTTGGTCGATTCAGGTATATCTAATTGCAATCTAGAAAACATGTTTTGCATTACCGCGACGTACATTCCTATGCTCTCCCCTCTGCCCTGTGTTCTCTTTTTAATTTCGTCAAACAATTTTTGGTCATATCTAGGAGGAAGATACTCCTCGCGCAAAGCTTTAACCAACCCATCCCAGTCGTACAGTTGGGATCTCATCGCACGAAACCAAACTCGAGCATCGTCCGTAAAAAGATCCATCGCGGAATTAAAAAGATCTGCCCGCGATATTCCCCTGGGTATTCTCATATCCTCAACTTGTTCAAGGAACGCACTTAGTGACTCTCCAGAACGTCTTCCGGAAAATTTAATGCCCCAATCGCGTACAGGGAGTGGTTTTTGTCGGAATTGCTTGACCTTGACTTCTACTTCTGAATCCGAAGAAGATTCGTCAATATCTGTTTTCCCAAAGCTATCATCGCGCAGATTTTGGCGTACCATACTGAGTTCAAACAAACTTTCCCTAGATTTCTTTATTTTTTTTCCTTTAGACTTAAATTCCCCACTTAACAATAGTAAATCTGCGTTCAATCTACCCTTCACCTTTTCTTCGCCCACCGTAGTCGCAACTGAACGTCCTAACCTACCTAACGTATGGGTTAATTTTGTATTGATACGCCTATACAGACTATCGCGTTCATCACCCGAATATTCGTCAATGAGTTCACGTAAATCAGTCAACGTGGCACCTACGGCGGCGCTATCGTCCTTGAAACTATAAGGGTAAGCCGGAATTGACGCGTCTAAAATATCTTTATTATCTAGGGTCGCTTTTAGTATTTTGCTTAAATCTTTGACCGTTTTGTCTGCACAATCAACTGCTGTTCTAATCGAAATCTCATAAATAAGTTCCTCTTTCGAAAGCCTCGAAACAACCATCTTTGTTTGTGCCATGACTACCGACACAATCTCGTCTCAAAATTTACTACGAATAGCCACCTGGAACAACAGTAGCAGAGCGCACGCTATTTATCACGCAATTGAGCCTAATTAAAATTGAAACCCAGTGTTGTTTGTATAAACGCTTTAACAAAAAAGATCTCAAAAAAAACAAAATCTATTCTACTCACAGTTTGCCTTGTGTGTACTTAATTGATTGACTAATCGGGAAACCAATCACCCAAAATTTTCGACAATTTTGGTGACCCCGCAAAACAAAACAATACTTGTACTATTTCGTACGCTCGTTTAGCAACAAACTCGCTTGTTTGTTATCGCCCCACGTTGGGCGCCAAATTTGCTACCCGTCTGCGCTCGAGTCGCAAAAGTTGGCTAAACTAACGCTGAATGCCTACCCTTACCTGGTCTTTCGAGCGACGCTACGGCTCAACTCAGAGGTGAAAGCAAATTAGTGGTGGGTCGAAAGTCAAGATTGAATCTTGCTCTACTCAAAAAAAAACACAAATGCTTAAAATGGCGCCATGCACTTTTTGCCGCTCGCCTAAGATGGTAACCTAAAGTGCAAAAGCTAGTATAAATAAAACACCAGTAAAGGTAAACTGCGTTTAATCACAAAAAAATATATACGACGTCGAAATATACAAGTAGTACCACACAAGTGTCGCAAACTGTACGCAGTGAGTTAATAGATTGTAATTGTATAAATTAGTGCCGTTCAGATCTGAAGGTTTTCTTAACCTAAAACAAAATAATAATCGAGCTTCGCCCGATCCGCAAACAATCATAAATTAGGTTGATTAAATAATCTTCTTTCTTCCGATCTTAAGCCGATCTTACACAAACAACGCGTAAATACTGTAGATTCGGTTTTCAAAAAAAGAATCGCACAAAATAAAACAAAAATAGTTGCTCACCAATTTCGTCGGTACGCCCCTGCTTTATTACTTCCTAAGTTGACCACTATCACTTGCGTTGCGCATAAACGGCTTCCGATATTCAAAAAAAGTTTTCGATTAGATGGATGGTTACAGCTTAAGAAGAATACTTAGAATTAGCCAGTCTTGTACAGCAGACGAAGAATTGGTCTTTGATAAAGGTGTTACGGAACTTCTTGTTGTCAATAAAAGGTAAGACGATAATAAATCCTAACCTAACCTGAATTGTAACTTTCGGTTATTTCTAGCGTTTGAACAGAAGCAACCTCCTAACTTCGATATCCAGTGCAATCACTATTGACCCCCAAGTAACGGGTTATAAATTTCATTAACGTATCGACGAAGGGTGAAATTTAAATAATCGATGAGGTTCGAACCAGTATAAACTGTAAAGCCGTTTGTTGCAAACTTGCCAACTAACTCAACTTATAAACCAACAAATCGATGTAATTAACACTTGGTAAATCTCACTTATTTGGCTACCGAACTAACGTCAAAATTTCAGAAAGGAAGACTAATCTTATCTGTGCGAAAAATTGTTGCCAACCTCAACCTCGAAGAGATATCGCATTTCCTTAATTATAAGCGCCTAAATCAAAATTTTGTTGGTAAATAAACGTACCTATCAATGAAATTAAGTTGTTATAATTTGTTACAAAATTTAGGTGTTAAAATAAGCATTTTGTTACGTTCGGGGCGTAGCGGTGGATTCTGAACGTAACACAGTGTGACTTAATCAGTACCAAATATCTCGATTGCTTCCGTGAAGTCGGAGATAATATTAGTGGAGGTTGGCTCCTGTACCAATACTGTGTATCAGCTACTTCACATACACGCAGTGGACGATAATGTGCTTTAATGGTTATTTTGCAGCTATTTATTTTGTAGATTACCAACAGTTACCAATTTGAATACCAAGGAATCGAGGCAGATCTGTATCGAAAGAACCTTTTGTCATCTCTAAGGTAAACTGGGTAAGTGGCTTGCAAGATTCTATTTTAGCATATTTGTTGTCATTTATTTGCTGCTTTGCTTTAATTTTGTTCATATTGCACTGTTACACAAGTTGGTACTGTGAGTTGCTACTTCACTGGTCTCCATTTAGACTTTTTTGTTATTTCTTTTTTTGAGCAACTGATTATCAGTTTACATTGCTAATCGCTACTGGTAATTTTGTCACACTGCCTGCAACAATACTACCACCATCCAGAAGTGATACACGAGTGTGGATTGGAATTTTCCAATCATTATAAAATTGTTACGTCTACGAATACCAGTGCCAGTTATCCATCTTGTAACTATCTTTCCATTTCATTTAATAATACAAAAAATAAATCTCTTTTCCTGTTCTATTTGTTTTATTTTGAGTTTTGGCGCCGCAATTCTTCTAGGTGGATCGTCAACCATCTTAAACACAAGCAGAAGCCAAACAAATCTCACTCCCTGAGGTAACATCTCATAGCCACCAAGTTTTCTGGATTAGCCGTTACGTAAAGTACACCCACGAACGCTAATAGGGCCGTGCTAGTGCAATTGGTGCTACAACCACTTCTAAATTTTCAGCTTCTTGTCTTATAATTTTTAGTTTTAGCGCTTGTAATCTTACAGTTTCACGTTTTTCTGCTTCTAGTTTTACCATTTTTAATCTTTTATCTTCTTGTTGTGCTGCTTCTAATTTTTCAATTTCCAATTTTATGGCTTCTTGTTTTGTTGCTTCTAATTTTTCAGCTTCTAGTCTTGTAACTTCTTGTTTTTCAATTTCCAGTCTTTCAGCTTCTTGTTTTGTTGCTTCCAGTTTTAGAATTACTAATCTTTCAGCTTCTTGTTTTTCCCCTTTCAACATTCTTTCCTCTACAGTTTCTCTTTGCAATTTCGCATCCATACATCTTATCAATTCCATTAGTTCACCCGTTCGCTGGTTAAGTTCTTGCATTATTTGTGCTTTAGTAACTTTGGGTGGTTGTTCTTGAACATCTACCTGCGTGCCCCGTTGTGTGCTAGCATACATTGGAGATTCAAAATTGGGACTGATCTCTTCGCCGCTTCCACCTGTTTCATTTCCTCGTATATTCTCCGTTGATATACTATCTTCTGTGTCAATTTGTTCCATTTGTCAATGCTTTTTGAATTTATAGAAAGATAGCAAGTCAAATATTTAATTTATTGACCTTGATAGATTTCATCTATCATACAAGCAAATTCAAACTTTTCAATCTTTATTTCCGAATTATTAATTATACCCGAAAACGTTGGGACGTCAATTTAGTTGAGATGAAACGTTCAAAAATTTTAAGCCGCACGTCTGGGCGCCAGTTGAAGTGATGTGAAATTTTAAAAAATTGTTTCAAAACAAAAAACAGCCTCACGTTCTGGGTGCCAATTAAAAGTTTAGATGAAATTTTCCAATATAATTCTAATCCATAAAATCCAATTCCAGTTTCAATCCAATGTTAAATAAAATTTTAATTTTATTTGAAGGGAACGAAGTTTGCAAATTTAACTTATCTAAAACGTCGCCTTATCAAATAAACCATTTGTTTCTTTAAATGCAATTTTAAATTTTCCAATTCCAAATACAAATCGAATTTATAATTTTAACTTCTCTTTCCAAATTTAGTAAACTAATCAATCAACTTCCAGTCAGTAGCGAAATAAAAAAATCTCCAAATCCAATTTCAAATATCAAAATTTTAAAATCACGCAATAATGCGAACGCATCAAAATCATTTATTCAAATCAAGTCAAAACAAAATATTACTCACAATTCTCAAATAACAAAACTCAGCGTAACAAAATTAAATTTCAGCGGGCATGCAAAGTCTCGCACCCGCTGTCCGCCATCGTTGGCCAAAGAAGCCACTAATTTCCTGTCATTGATCCCCACCTAACCAATTCTACAATCTTACAACTTAATTATTATAGCCAATATTTCACCAAAATGCATAGGGTGAGTCGCAATCATTTTGAAACACCACAGTATATACAATTTCTAGTGTTGTGATTTATATCGTTACTTTGACTTTTGCATTTTTCTTTCTTTTGTATCAAATAATTTTGTATGTATTAACGTAAAACTATCAACCAAAAATTTTATTACATCATTTATGTTTCAAGTTTATTGTCATAGTCGTAAAATATTTTAAGTAGTAATTTTAAGAAATATTTGTTTATTTATTTAACTAAACTGCAGTTACCCAAAGGGAACCGTTTCTTAAATTTAACATCTTGTCAGTTTTCTTTTTGTTGTTTGTAATCAATTCAAATATTTTCATTGTACAGTGGCGGCAATATGAAAAGCCCGGTCATAAAAATTTAAGTTATTAGCAGGGCTCGGAAGTTATAGCACTAAAAAAGTAAACTTTTAGAGCTTTAATATGCACTTAAAAACACAAAAATTAGCGCTATAAATAGCACTAAAAAATTAAAAATATGCAAAATAAAATAATAGTTAACCAATTTTTTTATTTTTATTTTAGAAATAAACTAAACACCACGAATCTGCTAATTACATTACGATGCGCCTGACTAATTTTAAAAATAATCAAATTCCTATTATTTGAAACCTGAGCTTAATATTAAAATACATGTTTATTTTAGTTCGCTTATTCATATGCGGCCATTTAGTACAAAATTTTTTTTTTCATAACATTTTTTTAATATCTTGGTTTTTTAATATTAATTTTTCAATTTGTTTGGTATATATTTTTTATTTTTCATTATTTTTACGGTTTTCTTTTGTTACATGATGATTGGAAATAATCGTGAAATAAAGGTCTTTATTTCGTATTACAAAATTTTTTATTTTAAATTTTTATCATATTTTTTTATAACGTAATTTAAAATTTTAGTCAATATTTAAAGATTTTTTATCAATTTTCATTTTTCAATTATTCAAATATTCTAAGTCCAAACTTGCTAAATGTTAATTTATGTAGATTTTTTGTTTTTAAATGTTATTTTTCTATGTAAGTACGTATTCTTTACTTGACAGTTAAAATTTATTATTTTAACATTTTGTTTACTTTGTTTATTTTAATAACATTTTGTTTATCTTATTTATTATATGAAAATATGTCCGTAAATAGCACTTAAAACTCGAAAATAGCAAAATAGTACCAAAAACCGTAAATATGCAAAAATTAGCATTATAAAATTTCGTATACAACCTCAGGGAAGCGTGAAACAAATTTATATCTTACTTTGAATATTCTAAGACTTACCAGAAAATATATGCATTTGCTAGAACTTCCGAGCCCTGGTTATTAGTATTTTTTTTTGAGATGTTGTATTAACATATAACTAATACTTACATTTTTTAATTAACTAACTATAATATACTGTCATGTTCCGAATCAAAGTTTTACCTACCCTGTTAATTTTCTATAAATTTTGATTTTTCAATTTATAAAATATTTAAATTTGAATTTTGGGAGGAAAAACTTTAAAAATTAAAGTTGGTAAAAGTAAACATTTTATCATGGCTTCTAATAAAAAATGGTCTAGGTGATAGACGTGTAAAATTTTGT
Organism: Cantharis rustica; assembly: GCA_911387805.1. Lineage (NCBI taxonomy): Eukaryota > Metazoa > Arthropoda > Insecta > Coleoptera > Cantharidae > Cantharis > Cantharis rustica. Next base: position 75,203,188 of record OU426877.1, read on the forward strand.
CTGAATAATTTTGATAAATTTGTGAAATTTTTTGAATATAAGTGATTTTTTTGAAAAAATGTTTTATTGAAGTTATTATATTGAATTAAATTGATTTTGGAAGATTTTAAGTGGTTTTTAAAAATAAAATTTAAACTGAAGCAAATTACTTAAGGAAAGATAGAAAAAGGTGAAATTGGATGGAATTTACAATTGGAAAATTTAGTAAACGGTAAATTAAATTAAAAATTTGTTCAAGAAACAACATAAAATTTGGATTGATAAGCCAGACTGCGATATCGGTATCGAATAATTTTTAACGTGCCCATTTTTAAAATTTTATTCAAATACAGAAAATTTAAAGAAATATTTTAAATATTTAATTTAAATATTTAATCCCGAGTGATTGAAAATTAATTAATTAAAATAAAATGCTGGGAGCATAGCATAGCATAATATTATATTTAAAATAAAAATTACAAATTCGGTAATTATAATATATATTTATCCCCTAAATTCAACCCTTTAATAAATAGTACGTATTTCAGGTATATTTTTGCAAATCAATAATGACAGAAATTTCAATTAAAAAAATTATTTTAAGTAAAAATTATGTTGTATATAGTTTATTAATAAATATTTGTTTCATTAAAATTTTGGTTCCACGTCAAAACGCCGTCCCCAAAGTCGCCGTTTTAAGAACGCCGTGGGAAAGACGCCGTTGCAATAACGCCGTGGAAAATACGCCGTCACAAAATAGGCGTTGCTTAATAATGCCGTATGGCAATACCGCCGTCACAAAATGGCCGTAAATTATTAATAAATAATTTTTTTTTAAATTCATTTTTATAGGTTAAAAATCTATCAAAGATTAATCTATAAAGTTTATATATTAATCCAAGATTTGCCGTGGTGTGGTAAACGCAACAGAACTCGAAAATAACAGATTTGTGAAGGGGTGAATTAATGAACGGTCTCTATACCATAATTATTGTACCATAATTATATACCAATAATTATATTAATTTTTAATACACAATTATAAATATTTAATAATTAATAATAAATCATCGCGAATTTTGGATCTATTGTCATCCTGGACGAACCCCTTCACAAATCTGCTATTTTCGAGTTCTGTTGCGCTTACCACAACCACGGCAAATCTTGGATTTGTTTATAAACTTTATAGATTAATCTTTGATAGATTTTTAACCCATAAAAATAAATTAAATGAATAAATTGTTTATAATACCTCACAGCGTTATTAAGACAGCGTAATTAGGCACGGCCATCTTGTGACGGCGGTATTGCCATACGGCATTATTGGGCAACGGTCATTTTGTGACGGCGTATTTTCGACGGCGTTATTGCAACGGCGTTTTGACGTGATACCAAAATTTTGTAGAACATCATCGTGCCTTTAGGACATCTTTTAAAGGGCGAGACAATCGTTACACTAACTGTTGCAGGTAGTCGACCCTTAAATTATTGTCCCATACAAATTTCAATACATGTATTACGTTAGGATTACTCTTTGAAGAGTTTTGAAACACGTACCGTTTTATTAGTGTCCACCAATTCTTAATTCTATTCAAATTTTGGCTATTACCTGGCTAATCGATTACATAAATTGCATTATTAATTAAATAATTAATTACCTGTAACAAATAAAAAAATATCAATTGGATATTTTTGCATAATTTGTTACTTAAATGTACTAAAATTATTGTATGAGTAATAAATTTTGAAATAAAAAATCATTTACAAAAATATTTCGTACGATTTATGCACTATACAAAACTGTGTTAATTTGCAAAAAATATCACTCTTCATTTTCTGCGTATAAATTTAATACCGACGGCTGTAAACTGCTTTTCAGTATACCTAATATAATTTTTGGCATTTATAGAACCAGTGATTTTGTATAGTATAGATACCAAGACAATATCTAAACTTGTGGTCAACATATCTACGCGTTACTTTTTTTTATTGCTATCTCTTTCTACATTGAACTTTCTGTATTTGGCATCTCTTTCGTTAGTTCTGGCTGTGAGCCAATTAGAAATTTTCGTACGAAATCACTGCAACCAATACCAGACGGCCATATTAGGTGGCTATATTTTAAATTGAAATAGTTAAACCGTTGTGATGTTATTACTTCGTAGTAAAAAGTGATTGTAGTAATTTATTATTTAAATCCAATATTAGATCATTTAAAGTATTATGTTAAAGGATATCAGGATTATTTAAATGATTGTAGAAAATAAATAACGTTTCTTTTTTAATAGAAATATTAATTCTTATAACTGAATTCGTAATTTGTAAAATTGATTAAGCAAGAAAATGTTACAAATTCATGTCAGAAAATAATGAAAATGCAAAAGTCTAAGATGCGAATGTATTTGTATTATATATTTGAATAATTATATTTGAATGTAAATTAAATTAATTAATTTTATTGAAAAATTATTTTATTAATTAATAGGTATATCTTTTAAAACAATCACAATTGTGTATTGAAAATGAAGGTAGTCATTTTGAAGATTTACTTAAATTATGTAATTTAACCTTAATTAATACAATAATTTTTTAATAAAATCCGGTGAGATCCTGTATAAATTTTTTATTTTTGTATAGATTTTGTTTTCGTTTAAGAGAATAGTAATAAATTGACTTTTTCTATTTTGTATTGGTGTGTTTTCTTTTCAAAAGAAGCGCATTAATTTTAGTAGCACAGGGGCGTCGTATATCTTAAGACGGCCCTGCTTTCCCCACTTTGACAGCGTTGACATTAACATACGTCTTTACTAATCTGAGAAATCTGAGCCTGTAAAACTAACAAAAGAGACAATCTATTGTAGTACTCATGTAAAAGAAGAAGATGGATACAAAAAAATATGTCGAAACATCTTGGCACAATAACGGTTCTTTTAAACAAGTATATGAGTATTGGTATCTATACTATTCAAAATCACTGTATAGAACCATGTAGAATATTTAGATATACAGAACAGCAGTTTACAGCCGTCGGTATTAAATTTATACGCAGAAAGTGAAGAGTGATACTTTTTGCAAAATAACACAGTTTGGTATAGTGCAAAAATCGTACGAAATATTTTTGTAAATAATTTTTATTTCAAAATTTATTACTCACACAATAATTTTAGTACATTTAAGCATTAAGTAACAAATTATGTAAAAATATCCAATTGATATTTTTTTATTTGCTACAGGTAATTAATTATTTAATTAATAATGCAATTTATGTAATCGATTAGCCAGGTAATAGCCAAAATTTGAATAGAATTAAGAATTGGTGGACACTAATAAAACGGTACGTGCTACAAAACTCTTCAAAGAGTAATACTAACGTAATACATGTATTGAAATTTGTATGAGACAATAATTTAAGGGTCGACTACCTGCAACAGTTAGTGTAACGATTGTCTCGCCTTTTAAAAGATGTCCTAAAGGTACGATGATGTTCTACAAAATTTTAATGAAACAAATATTCATTAATAAACTATATACAACATAATTTTTACTTAAAATAATTTTTTTAATTGAAATTTCTGTCATTATTGATTTGCAAAAATATATCTGAAACACGTACTATTTATTAAAGGGTTGAATTTAGGAAATAAATGTATATTATTTGTTCAGATTTTATAAAGCTTACTAACTCGCATGCGCTACCATTGTCAAGAGGTACCATGCTACCATTTTTTCAGTATGATAATGTCAATGAATAAAGTTAGATTGATACAAAAATGTAATTAATGTCAAGTTGAAAATTAAAAAATATAAAACCATACAGTCCATTATTACAAGAATATTAATATCAAAAATAGTGAATAAAAAATCAACTCATTTTATGGTCCATCGAAGCAGGATTAAGACGAAAAATTTGGTGCTTAATCCGAATGGAAAATTGTTGAAGCCAACGCGGTAGGCAAGAGGAAAATCGCTGCAATCGCATCAACAACAGCTTAAACACCTGAATTGACGTTCTACATTATGTGTAAGTCCTCTTTCCTAATAATATCCATTTATATCGATCAATTTAACAAACATTACTTATTGTTTATTAATTGTTCTCGAATATAAAAATTAAAATTTGAAAATTAAAATTATTGTACTCTCGAATATAAAAATTAAAATTTGTAAATTAAAAATTATCGTCCTCTCGAATATAAAAATTAAAATTTGAAAATTGAAATTATATCGTCCTCTCGTAGCAACAAAATAATTGTCGTCTCGTATAAAAAGAAACAAATACATAAATTTGAATCTTACATCTTACGAAAAATCTGACAATTTGTCGTTTGAAAATAAAAATTGGTTTCCACAATAGTATACCGTCCTAAAAATAGCTCACATAAACATAAACATTAATAGTTGATAACTGTGAGTGGCGTCATCGCATTACTTCGTGACATTATACTAAACTCGTTTGAAAAATAAAATAAACAAATTACTCGTTGTGCATGTTCTTTGTTGCGAAGTTTGATATCAAAATAAAATGGGCAAAATTACTTTGCTAGCGTTACGAAAAAAGAAAGAAGAAAAAAAATTTGTTGATAATTATAACCACGATAACACAATAGAAGAACTAAAAATTCGTTTTAAAAAATCTGAAAACGCTTTAGACGAGCTTGAAGAAATTATTGTCGAAATAGAGGAGAAATAGGGGGATCGTGTTGAAGTTTCATCTCCACTTATTGAATTTGAACAGCTACATATACTTTCAAACACTCGCAAAAGCAAACAAACTAATACATGATGTAAGTTTAAAAAATAAATCTCAAGTTGGTCAAATTATTTAATAAATTAATTTTTTAACTTGTGAAATATAATTCAATAATCTTGAAATAAACAAGTTAATAAAACGTTTAATAATAATGCTTTTATTGAGCTTTCAACGTTTGGTACACGTCTTCGTCAGAATAATTTAATATAATGTTTACAAGTTTATATGGAAACCGATTGATAACGTATTGTCATTTGAACAATCTATGATCTAAAATATGTGATTGTGTGATAAGAAACAACCTGCAGTGAGTTTCCTTCAAGGTAGGAAAAACTTAACACCAATACGTGATGGTAATTAGACGAGGAGATGGCTGTATATATTGCTCAGACCATCTATATCAGTTTTTCTGTTCATTGAATTCTTTTCTCTTTTGATGCTAATCATTTCGTGAAGAATTCTTTCTTTATAATTAGTAACAGACTTAATAATTTTTGCGTTTTTAAAATCTGCATCATGTCCATCGACTAGTATATTTTTCGCAATGGCAGTAGAGTCCGGTTTATTACAGCGAACACTTGAGATATGACCACTCATTCTTTTGGGCAGCCATTGGTTCGTTTGTCCAATATATACTAGGTTACAATTCTTGCATTCAACTTTATAGATAGATCAGATTTTTTCTCTGTAGGAACCGGATCTTTTAATTTTGTATACAGCTGTTTGATGTTATTGATTGATTTAAATGTTAGTTTGATTTCGTGGTTGCTTAAAATTCTCTTCAGTTTTTCACTTAGTCCCTTGACATAAGGCATAACAGCAAAATTGGATGTTTCTTTCTTGGTAATGTTACCGTTATAGAGTTTTTTCACACGATCTTTAGTAATTTTCTTAACCAAGGGTCCCGGAAAACCATTTTTAAACAGAGTCTCTTTAGCTATTTTTAGAGTTTGCTTTCTGTAGTCTCCATGGGTTAATTTAAGAGATCTATCCACGAGGCCTATGGCCGTGTTTATTATCTGGCTTTTGTGATGGTAAGAGTTAAAATTAAGATATCTTCCTGACCATGTCTGTTTTTGGGTCCACTTGTATTTAAGGCAGTTATTTTCACGTATTAACTGTATGTTCAGGAAAGTTATTTTATTTTGTTCTTCTTTTTCGATAGTGAACTGGAGTCGTGGATGAAATTCATTGAAATGCCTGATAATTAAATTTTCGTTACCTTCTGGAATTGCTGTTATAATATCATCTATATAGCGTTTAAAGAATGGTAGTTGAAATGGAAGTGTTGATATACGGTTTTCTTCCAAAATTTCCATTACCAGATTAGAGATCGTAGCTGATATTGGACTTCCCATTGCTGTACCGAAAATCTGTTGATATAGTTTATCATTATATTGGAAGTATGTAGTTTCCATGCATAGTTTTAGCGCATTTAGAAATTTTTCTTTGGGGATACTTGTGTGGTTCTTGATTTCGTCCCATTTTTCATCAACTGCTTTGATTGCCAAATCAATAGGAATATTCGTGAAGAGAGATTTAACGTCAAGTGAGATCAGTACATATTTATCAGGTACGGTTTGGTTTTTTATATCTTCTATAAACGTCCAGGAGTCCTTGGTGTAGTATTTACTCTTACCCAAAATGTTTGTAATTATTTTTGATAAATATTTTGACAATTTATACGTAGGTGACTTCATGCTTGCGACAATAGGCCGGAGCGGTGTTCCTTCTTTGTGTATTTTAGGTAGTCCGTATATTCTCGGTGGTAATGCACTATTCATTTTAAGTCTTATGGAGGTAGATTTGTCTTATTAGATTAGTTGGTCAAAATAGTACTAGTTTATCCGCACAAACTTAAAATGAAACAGATTGCCAAATAATCAACAACGTACGTTTACCTACATTAAATCTACCCGAGTTTGACGGAAAATATCATGACTAGTCAAAATTTAGGGATACATTTCAAGCCTTAATAAAATCAAATACAAATTTAAGTCAAATTCAAAAATTTCATTATTTGTTATCGTCATTGAAAGGTTCCGCTTTAGAAGTAATACATTCGTTAGAAATTTCAGACACAAATTTTACAGTAGCTTGGAATTTACTCACAGAAAGATACCAAAATGAAAAATTAACCATTCATTCCCATATATAAGCAATCTTTGACTTACCTACTTTATTTAAAGAAAACGGTACAATGTTAAAAAAAGTGTTAGATGATTTTCTAAAAAATATTAGGGCTCTAAAGGCATTAAAACAACCTGTCGAGCATTGGGACACTCTCTTGATATACATTTTGACTAATAAATTAGATAACAACACTAGGCGTTTCTGGGAAACTTCATTAGATACACAAAATTTACCCACTCTTGAACAACTAGAAAATTTCTTAAAAAAAAGGTGTCAACTTTTGGAAACAATTTCAAACACCGGAAATATTAAAATAAATGTTTTGGAAAAACCTACAAGAAACATAAATCAAAAACAAATAGCCAATGTAGGCACACATAAACAATATCGTTGCAATTTTTGTAAAGAATCTCACTTAATATATTATTGTGAAACATTTCTAAAATTAAAAATAGAAGATAGGTTAAACGAAATTAAAAAACTACATTTATGTCTAAAATGTTTAAAACCCAATCATGTGCTAAAAGATTGTACCGCACAAAATTGTAACAAATGTAAAAAAACCGCATAACGCATTGTTACACCTGCCAGAGAAAAGGAATGAAACGTCCGAAAATATTGTCGAAACGGCTGATCACAGCACAAATACGTTAGTTGTAGCAACCCATGCATTTAATAATAAAAATTCATACGAAAAGCTTTCGACAGCCATAGTCAATATTTTTGATAAAAATAATCAACCGATCAAGGTAAGAGTGTTGTTAGACAACGGTTCTACAACAAATTATATTACAAAAGAGTTGTCAAAAATGTTAGGAATTCCTTGGACAGAAACGACACCATTTGTAGTTTCTGGAATTAACAATAGCAAATCAACGGCGGCATCCGAGATAAAAGCAAAAATAAGTTAAGCAATATGCAATTCAAAACGAATTTGACATTTTTAGTAATAAATAAAATTACAGAAGACATACCACTCATCAATTTTGACTCGAGCGATATAAAATTCCCAGCTGGAATAAAATTGGCAGATCCAGAATATAATATTTCAAGAAAAATAGATTTACTTCTCGGTGCAGATACTTTTTATAAATTATTGTTATTTGGTAAGATACAAACTAGCCAAAAAAGTGTAAATTTACAAAAAACTAAATTAGGTTGGATAGTAACCGGTCGGATAGACATTACTAAAAATAAACATTTATGCCATTTAAGCATCACAAAACATTCTGAACAAGATGTACAAACCACTTTGGAGAAATGTTGGCAATTGGAGGAAATCGAACAAGAAACAACGCGTAGTACATTAGAAGAAATAGAATGCCAAGAGGAATTCGCGAATAGCACATATCGCGATTCTGATGGAAGATTTGTTGTTCGTCAAGTTTTAATAGATAAGAACCATTGCGATTATCAACGGATTCTTTGGCGTACAAACCAAAATGATCCGATAACCACATTTCGTTTAAAAACCGTAACATATGGAACAACTCCAGCAACATTTCTCGCTACACGTTGTGTAAAACAAATAGCTGTAGAAAACGAAACAAACTTTCCCGCAGCAAGCACAGCTATAATAAACAACACTTATGTTGATGATTTTTTGTCAGGTGCCGACAACGAGGTGGAAGCAATAAAACTAAAACAACAGGTAGACCAAATATTAAATAGTGCTGGGTTCAAAATGAGAAAGTGGTGTAGTAATTTGTCAACAGTTTTGAAACATTGCGCTAATGTAAATACTAACGATGAACACATAATTAAAAATCAAAATGATCTGAATACTTTAGGAGTTGCTTGGGACTCGAAATCAGATAAAATAAAATTTAAAATTAATCTAGAAAATACACCTGATTATCCAACAACGAAAAGATCAATTCTTTCTACTGTAGGCAAAATATTTGATCCTTTAGGATTAATTCAACCATTTGTAATTTCTATGAAAATCTTACTGCAAGAGCTTTGGCAACTTAAATTGAATTGGGATGACCCAGTTCCAGAAAACTTACCAAAAAGAAAGGTCTGATTTAAGACAACAAATAAATACATTAAAAAACTTGGATATTAAAAGACACATATTGAATTCACAACCGATAGACATACAAATTCACGGATTTTGTGATGCTAGTGAGGCAGCATATGGTTGCGCAATATATTTGAGAAGCACATCACGCCGTTGCGCCGATAAAAAAGGTTTCATTGCCAAAATTAGAATTGTGTGGGGCGGTTTTGTTAGCCAAATTATCGAAAATCGTCGTAAAACATTTAGAATTAGAAATTTCAGAAATAACATATTGGACAGATTCCACTATAGTGTTGAACTGGTTAGCAGAACAAGCCGCTCGTTGGAAAACCTTTGTCGCAAATAGAGTTTCAAAAATCCAAGATTTGACAAAAGTAACCTGTTGGAAACACGTAAGATCTAAAGACAATCCTGCAGACATTGTTTCCAGAGGAATGAATGTAAACCAACTATCCAATTCAATTTGGTGGGAGGGTCCGAGTTGGTTAAGTAAAAATACAAAGTTCTTGCCCAATGAACAATGTAACAAAAATGTAAATATTCCAGAAAAACGTCAACTTAAAATCACGCTTGTTAATACTAAATCCTTTGACTTGATTTCTCGATATTCCTCGTTAAACAAATTACAGCGAATCACGGCTTGGTGTACACGATTTACCAATAATTCAAACATTCTAAAAACTAAATTCCTGGTCCTTTGACAGTCGATGAATTAAAAGATGCCTTAGATAAATTGATTAGAATAGCCCAAACCGTTGAATTTTCTCAAGACATATCAAATTTAAAAAAGGGTAAAATTCAAAATACTAGTAAAATTCTTGCGTTAAGTCCGTTTCTAGATAACAAAGGTATCTTAAGAGTAGGAGGAAGAATAATGTATGGGGAGTTTGATTATTCTAAAAAACATCCAATTATTCTGCCAAAATCTCATTTTTTAACAAAATTAATTATAAAAAACGAACATCTAAAAAATCTGCACGCTGGTGCACATACAATTTTAGCATCCCTTAGGGAAAATTATTGGCCCTTATCAGGACTAAATACGATAAAGGGAATTTTAAGACAACGTTTAATATGCTTCAAGGTAAAACCACTACAAATCCATACAAAAATGGAGAATTTACCACAAAATAGATTAAAACCTATGCGTCCATTTACAGTAGTAAGCATAGATTTTGCAGTAAATTTATAAACAAAAAACTTATAAAATCATATATTTGCGTGTTTGTCTGTTTTGCAACAAAGGCAATGCACATAGAGCTAGTGGGAGACCTTACTTCGCACGCATTTTTAAATTCACTAAAAAGATTTGTAGCAAGACGTGGCATTCCTAACGAAATATATAGCGATAATGTCACGAACTTTAGATCAGCTAACAGACAACTATTAGAAATCACAAATTTATTGATAAGCAATGCAAAAAGTGAACTTATAACAAAATATTTTCAAGACAATCAAATTGTTTAGAAGTTCATGCCCGCGAGATCGCCTCATTTCGGTGGATTACACGAGAGCGCGGTAAAATCTGTAAAAATTCAATTAAAAAAGATAAAAGATATGCAAATATTTCATTAACATTTGAAAACTTAGCTACTATTCTTTGTCAGATTGAATCGATATTAAATTCCCGCCCATTATTTTCCTGGTCAAATGATCCACATGACCTAAATCCCTTAACACCCGCACATTTCATGATTGGTGACAAATTTACGTCATTACCAGACCGAGAACTGACAGCAGCAAACTACAATCGGTTAACACATTTTGAAAAACTTCAACAACTTGTACAACATTTTTGGAAACGCTGGTCACGCGAATACTTATCGCAACTACAAGTTAGAAATAAGTGGAAAAAGATCGGAAAGACCAACATCTAAATTGGAGATCTAGTCCTGCTGAAAGAAGAAAACCTTCCCCCCCTGTGTTGGTGTTTGGGAAGAATTGAAAAGATGCATCCTGGAGCAGATGGAATTACACGGGTTGTGAGTGTAAAAACGCGTAGTGCTCTAGTGAAACGTGCTATAAACAAAATTTGTTCGTTACCCAAGGTTGCAAGTGATGTTGAAATTTAGAATTAAGTTTAATATTTTATTTGTATTTAGTAATATTGTTACCTGTTACAATTTTCTTTACAATACTGTTTATTTTCGTTCATAAAATTAAAATTATTTTAAATTGGTGTGAACCCCAATTTGTCGCGGAATATGTTCAAATTTTATAAAGCTTACTAACTCGCATGCGCTACCATTGTCAAGAGGTACCATGCTACCATTTCTTCAGTATGATAATGTCAATGAATAGTGTTAGATTGATACAAAAATGTAATTAATGTCAAGTTGAAAATTAAAAAATATAAAACCATACAGTCCATTATTACAAAAATATTAATATCAAAAATAGTGAATAAAAAATTAACTCATTATTTATCGAATTTGTAATTTTTAAGTATATTATAGTTAGTTAATTAAAAAATATAAGTATAAGTTATATGTTAATACAACATCTCTAAAAAAAATACTAATAACTTAAATTTTTATTACCCGACTTTTCATATTGCCGCCACTGTATAAATTGCTAACTATTTTCTTATCATTAAATTTAATAATTTACCATTTGTAAATGTCTCTTTTCTTTTCTCATGTCTCATGTCTTTTTGTTTTTTTTTGTGTATTTTTGTTATAGACCATTTTTTGTAAATGTGGCCGAATATCCTACAGGTCGGGCCAAGTAATTGTGTGATATGTAGTTTGTAATTTGAAAAATTAATAATTTATGGTAAGTATCCTTTTCGCGACAGAATTGTTTACCAGTGAGAACTCGTTTGTTGGGGTACAAACCTAGAGGAATTAATCCATTGATGACGCCTCTATTAATACCATACCATCTGTAAATTTTACGATTTCACGTTCCGACGCGCACTAAATTTATTTACGCCCAGATTCATAGACAAGTATTAAGTGCTAAGTAAGACCAATAAGGTAGAATTTGTTTTTATTGCAACCTTATTTACTAGGTCAATAAGGGTATATTTTAAAAGTCGTTTTTTAAGTATAAGTAAGGCATCGTTTATGAATACGGCTGTTAGTTAGACGTTAGACCCTTCCTTCCGCTGCAGAAAGGCTGGCACCCTTTTGTATGCGGGGGTATGCTTGTTTGGGAAGTTTGCCCAACAGGCCAATTTGTTTCCGAGTGTAGAAATCATCATCGCCACGCGTTTAAATAAAGTGATAGTCCCGCCTTTATGCAGAAGATAACAAAATGAATAAAAAATAATTCGATCCAGAGGGGGCTTGTAAAGTAGGTGTATACAATAAAGTTAAGATTGGTGAAGAAGAAATTCCGTAGTCCTGTTTTTGTTATTGTTGTTTATTACTCAGATTGCAAAATAAATATAATTTTATATCGTTGATTGTTTTATTTTCTTTCCATGTAACCATTTCTTTCGAAGAATCATACTACCCATATGAGCAAAAAAGTAAATTAAGTAGTGAACCACTACAATATATATTATTTTTTATGTTGGTAATGAATTTCAAAACGAGTTTTTTTTTAATTGGATTTTCTTTCTGAGAGTAAGTTAAGAAAAAGTTTTAAAAAATTATTCTTATCACGAAAAAAACAGTAGTGAGATTGCGTTCACATTGCTTTGAAGCATTCGCATTGTCAATGTTTGCTTTTAAAACCGAATTATGTAAATGTGCTACATTAAATTATTTTTCAATTTAGTTAATGAACAGTATTGGAAAGTGCTCGTCCACGTTTCTTTATAATTACTATACTAACTAATCTAAACTATGTCACGTGCTTAAGTAAATTTTTGAAGGTAAGTAAATAATAAAGTTTTTAAAACGGCACTTTTAAGTGCTCTTTTTGAAGTCGACGGCACTGCGGCTCAGCTTGACTTCTGAAAAGTTAAGATGCGAGTTCATCATCATCAAAATTGAAAGTCAGATATTGAAACAGTGAAATTATCAAAAAGCTCTACATGCAGTCAATAAATTAATAATTCGGAAATTTTATATATTATTACTAGCTGACCCGCAGACGTTGTTCTGCCCAAAATTAAGATTGTTTTAGCTCTCGTTAATCGTTTATCATTCAAGGGCGTCCTGTAATCTCTCTTTCTGAATTTCTTTTCACGAATTTCTTCTTCGTTTTAACTCGGAAACATGCGCAGGTTTTTTTAACAAATTTTTATTTTTTAACCAAAAAACCAATTGGATTTTTCAAATTTTAATAGTCTAGGAGACCGTTGAATACACATACAGCAACTTTTATATACTACATACATTAAGCATTAAATAAACGTATTTCTGAGTCATTACGGCCAAGCAAATACATTTTTGGTTACTGTCAGTTAATTCGCCCTACGATTTGAACTTTTTGTAAAAGATTTTGCAATTGTCTGTTCATTTCACGTTTAGTCCCAGTAAAAATTGCACAACGCCGATCTATTTCAATTGCCAAATCACTAACAAAGTAGATATGGAAGAACTTACGATCTTCGTTTGGAGGTGGTAACAAAGCACCCGCTCGATGATGAATTTGCCCTTGAATCTGAAAGTTTAGAAGAAAATTATAAGAATTCATTTTGAATGAGACGCCATTGCCTTATAACTGGGATTGTAGCCGGGTTGATGAACAACTTCGGCAAATGACATCATTTAAAAACATGCGTTATATTTTTGTGTATTCGCCAGGAAATGTTTTGATTGAATGGTATTTTGATAGAGAAAGAAATACAATGGTTTTGGTGGATGAGTCAAAACGGGCAATTTCACCTTGCCACCAGCGCAGCATAAACCGGGAGTTTCCGATTTAAACTTTAATGCATTACAATGCTGGCATACGACAGATAATAAACCGATATCAACGCAGCGAAGAACTTTGTAGGCAATTGCGGAATCATATTCGAAAGCAGCGCGATTCAAACAATCTTCTTGCAGCGCGAACCTGTGCATAATGGGCACGTGTCCTTTCATTTTTTTCTGCACGGTCCTTTTGCGTTTGATTATTACGGACCTTCTGAGAAATTATTGCACGACGTGTACGTCGTCCAAGGTTTTATCTTCGAATAGGAGGCATTAGTCAATCAAATAACTCTCCCTAAAAAACAACAAAGTCAAAACAAACAACAAAAAAAACAAAATTCTCTTCAAAACAAAAAAAAACTTACGCAATGAATGTCCGCAATCCAGTTGGATAACCTCACTTTTTACACGCAAACTTATACTTGATGCGATTGATGAACTTTCACTCACAAAATAGCCTACAGGCAGATGGGTTCATCATTACCACTGGCGATAACTCTGCTAGGTATATAGATAGAGTAGCGCCATCTATCCGTTATATTGTGAGTTACTAAATTACAACAAAAATTACTTACGGACTGTGTGATTGACTCGACAATCATATACAAATAAACTAAGGCAAGCTTGCGCGTACGCCAACCGATATTTTGACGCTTCACATTTTTTTACAGATTTTATTAATTCTTTAAGTAGTAACAGAGCAGAGAATGGATTTAAAGTAAAACATAGATTATTGTAAAATAAACAGTAAATAGGTGGTGTTCACATCTACCTTAATATTTGAAGGTAATTTTAAACCTTAATATTTGCAAGTAATTTTAAGTACTCCTCTCCTTAAGTACCGATAAACCTTTTGTTCTCGGTAATGTTAAATTTTTTTGTTGCAAATTTCGAACTTTTTTTTTCATATAAACTTTGTCGGAGATATAGACAACAACTCATCAAAAAATCAGCCAAATCGGCCCAGCCGTTCTCAATAGATGAATTACCGTGAATTTTTCACACTCTATTTATATATATTGAGATGTAAAATATCCACGTATTTAATTTAAAAATTTTTTTTTTCAATAATATCTTCTAATTAATATTAATTCGTTAAATTTCAATTTTCGTTACAATAAAATATCCAAAAATGGGAATACAAAATGCTACGATAGCCGTATCGCATCAGCCCGCTTATCAAACAAATTTTATAGTTCCTTCAATAAATTTTTAATATAACAATGTAAAATTTTTATTTACCAAACTTTTAATTATATTTTCAATTGTAATTGTAATTGCCATTCAATTCCACCTTTTTCAATCTTTTCTATCTTTAATTTCTTCTGTTTAAATTTTATTTTCAAAATTTCTCAAAAATCTTCCAAAATTGATACATCCAATTATAAATATCAAATAAAACACTTTTATCAAAAAAAACTTCTTATATTTTCAAACTATAAACTTATTTAATTAATTTTTCGGACTAATAATAATAATAATAATAATAATAATAATAATACTTATTTATTAAGAAACTAAATATACAATTTCTTAATTGGATGGCTTCTAACAAAGTTAGTTTTTTAAGCCACCCGTTTCAGCTCAATAACAAACAATAAACAGATATTAACAAAAAGATTATGTACACATTTCTGCATAAATATCAGCATCCAAATTACGGCGGAAGGACCTTACACTGGTGGAATCGTCAAAGAGGCTACGATGTCTCTCCACAAATCTGGGCGCCAAACACGCAAAACATTGCTCGAAACCTGCCATGAAATAGGAGGGCACATCAAAATTTTCCAAATCCCGCAGAACACGTGCATGGCAAGCTGAACGGGGTCTAATCATTTGTCGAAGATAACTCGGCTCTCCGCTCTTCAAAATTTTGAAGTTCATAACTCCAAATAGTACCGAAAAACGATGTTCTATCCTGGGCTTGCCATGTTCCCGATAGAAAGGAGTGACGTGGTCGTATCTACGCAGATCAAAGCTAAAACGCAGACACGAATTCTGCATGAGCTGGAGCCTGCGCCTATATTCCTGCGTAAGAAAACCGTAATATACCGCTGCACAGTATTCTATGTTAGATAAGATCGTAGTACTAACAATTGACCACTTCACATGAGAAGGTAAAAAGGTTTTAAACTGGTACAGCGATCTAAGCTTGTAATAGCACACCTTAAGACCAGACCCAGACTCCGAGCACAATCCACAACTCTGACGGTTTCACCATCAATCGCAACAGACGATGTTGCAACGCTTAAAGCCCTACGCATCAGCCCAGGACTACCCAGGAACAGAAGCTCCGACTTCGCAGGGTTCAGAGTCAGACCATTCAATAACGACCAAACACGTATCGATTCGAGATTACGATTCAACATATCTATCGCAGTATCAATGTTCGAAGGCTGACATGATACATGTATTCGAGAATCATCGGCATAAAGATCGAGAGAGCAATCCGGATCAACCACTCTCTCCAAATCGGTCGGGTATAGTATAAGCAACAGTGGGGCAAGAATGCTTCCTTGCGGGACACCACGAAAAATAGTCAACGGCCGAGACACCTTTCCCGCCAACTCAACTACCTGGGATCTATCACGCAAATAACCCGCCAACCACCTACAGAGTAACTCGTCACAGCCATAATGATGTAGTTTGGCTAAAAGACGATCATGTACAACCGAGTCAAAGACCTTAGAATAGTCAAGAAGCACCAATAAGGTGACTTCAGAACGATCGATTGATGAAGCAATATCCGATGTGAGCCGCAACAAAAAGTCACAGTAACGTGGTGTGGTCTAAAACCTGACTGGGCAGGCGACAAAACATGGTGGAGTGCCAAATGCTCACGTAAAGCATCCCTAATAAAACACTCAGGTATCTTTGCAAAAGGCGATAAAATGCTAATAGGACGGAGATGAGAGGGCTCTAAGGCCATTGGAACCTTAGAAAGTGGTCTGACACGTAAAGCCCTCCAGATAGATGGCACCTCTCCGGTTCTAAAAGAAAAATTTAACAAGTTGCAGATCACTTCGCTGCAAAACGGAAGTACGAGCCTCAACATACGAAGACTGATACCATCAGGACCAAGAGCGTTGGAGCGCAGAGCCCCGGCAACATCAATCAACGCACCAGGTGTGACCTCACAAATAGAGAGTGCTTCCACCCCCGAAAAAGACGAACTATCCAACTCCAAATCAATCCCTGTAGAAACTTCCGGAACAGATCCGAGAAAGTATGCGTTAATAAAATCTGGATTCTCACACAACCGTGCAGATATCTGACTAGATGGACGAGAATGAACGCCCCAAGAAGACAAGCACCGCCAGAGCTTTTTCGGATCTGAGCGATGAAGCACAAGCTGGCGGTTTGTATAACTTGCCTTCTCCCTCATGACAGCGCCCGATAGCTAACTTCTGAGATCACGATAACATTCGAAATCAACACTTGAACGTGTGCGCCTATACTTGTTGTAGGCTCGCCTCTTTAAATTGGCCATCTCTCTGATTGTTCACGTAATCCACGGCTTACTCCTTTCTCTGCAAACTACTGTACGAATAGGAGCATGTACATTGAAAAGCGACAGAATGAGATCATTCAAGAACTCGACCTTAGAATCACATAGGGGTAACTCGTCAACGACACCCCACGATAAACCTGCCGCATCAGTTGAAAAATTAACCTGATCAAATTCACGAAAATCACGATAGGTGATCTTACGCGGTTCATGTGGCAACGCAGCCAAATTCAAGCAGCAATGCACCAAGTAGTGATCAGTAGAAGCCAAAAGATCGATATGCCGCTGAAACATTGTGCATGTCGGAAACGGAGGAGGAACGGCTAAGAATCTTCGAGCGTAAAGTGTTGAAGCGATATTGGGGCCCGTGAGAGAGGCAAATGAGGAACTAAGACGTCGAATGAATTGTAAAATAAGGGAAACTATGAATGGGGAAGATATAGTCAAGATAATTAAGGCCCAGAGAATTAGCTAGATGGGGCAAATAATGAGGAAGAGCAATACATCGGCAATAATAAAAATAACATTATGGAAGCCAAATGAACCTAGAGCGAGGGGTAGGCCGAGAGTAAGATGGTGGGACCAAGTGATGCGGGATCTTGGAACCATGAAAGTGAATCGACGGAGGGAGAAGATCGACGACAGAGGGGGATGGAGGAAGATTGTGGAAGCAGCCAAGAGACACGCAGGACTGTGAAAATAAAGAATAAAGGAAAATTGTTTGGGACAATATGTTTTTTGTAAGATGGGGATTAATCCACCCCAGTAAACGGATTTGTGAATTTGAGCAAGAGATAGCAATATTCAGTTATGAATGTAATGCTGTAAATAAATAAATAAAAAATTAACCCAAAAAAAATTCTCAAAATTCACAAAGTTACAAGCTGGCAAAGTGGAGGGTCCAAAAAAAAGAGAGTGTCCTGGCGTGCATGATTTCAAACCTTTTGGTCATCTAAAATAAAAAATTCAAATGGATTCTTAAACAGTATAGATGCCGCTATAGCATGAACTTTGGAAAAACTAAATACCAATTTTTTCACAAAATTGCAGGCGTTTGAAAAAAAAATTTCTTTTCCTCATGTTTTTTAACAATTCCAAATTTTTTAAAAATAGTAAAATTAAAAATTTTGATCTGAGCGTGGTTGAGGCGATAGAGGAATGTATAAAAAATATTCACACCAAATTTAAAATAAATCCGTTCATTAGAACTTGAGATATCGTGCACGCCAACTCGAAAAATGTAGTTTCGAGATAAACGCGTTTCAAGATTTAAGTTTTTGACAATTTTACTCATAGAATCGTACAGCATACTTACATTTTATTAATCGTCGTTTCCTGCTGCATAGATCGGGCCTGCTACTAAGTGCTTGTTCACAATGTACATAAACATAAGACGTGCATAAGCCTAACATAAGCATAACATTTGTTTATGTTAATTTCGTCAATTTATTTCAACTTATGACCAACCACTACCAACTTTAAACCACAAATTTCACTAAATGTAACATAATGTTGTAAAATAAATTGACGAAATTGACATAAATATAACCGTTGTTATAAAGTTTGACAGGTGTTTGAAAGTTTATTCGTTTATTTAGTTTATTTTTTTTTAATACGCATGCGCAGTTTCATATATTTTTATGTTCATTGTGACCACTTTTGCGGCTTATGTCAAAATTATGTTTTATGCTTATGTTTGGCTTATGCACGTCTTATGTTTATGTACATTGTGAACAAGCACTAACTCAAATTGAATATTTAAATAAGTAAAATTTAAAATACTCAAAAATAAAAAGTATTTTTTAATACTTTTCTTAGATTCGTTCCGTCTAAACCGGTCGAGTCCTTTTAAGAAGATATTCTTAAAAGGATATTCTTAAGATATTCTTGAATATCTAAACTATCGAAATATGAAAACAAAAATTTTCAATTTTTTCGGCTTTCTAGACTATAATACTGCCTTAAAGGTTATGATTATAAGGCGCATGTGTAATGCATTTTTCGATCAAAACTCTTACTGAATACGAATTTAAGCACTTTTCGATTTGATTGATCGAGAACTTGACTTAGTGGACAGGCCTATGTCTTTTAATTAATTCCTGTTTTGTATTTATAGAGGTAGTTCTCATTTTCTTGCCTAATTCATCTCTATTCCTGTATTAAATAGGAATTATGTTTAGGATCAATATCTTCGTAGAATTTAAAGTTATTTTTAATATTCATCTGTTTGGCATTTGGTAACACATTATGTTCTAATATTTTACATACCTATTTTCGTCTGTTTGGTACATGACGTCATGATGACGTTCACTGGTTCATTCAAATTCAAATATTTAGCAGTGTTTGGGAAATAATGAAAACGTGTGATTATTTTTTACTAAATCTAAATTGTTAATATATAAAAAAACACAGATCATGAACACAGGTGAACACAGTTTATAAAGAATAGAATCGAATAGTTTCCGCCGTAGTTGACCTCTAATACCGCCAATTATATGAAGAATTCATTCGAAACAATTATTTTCCTTGTGATTAGATATTAAATTCTTCATATTATAATATACAATTAAACTTCACTAGGTGAGTTTGTTGGTTTGTTTAATTAATTTAAAAAAATTTTTATGGCATATAAATCAAATATCTATTTACCTACAATAATTATTTATTACAAATATTTTAACTTACTTCGGGAATAACGATGAATGCTATTAAAACTTCTGCAGTCACAAAATTCACCCAAAACAACCATCGCAAAAATATAAAATAAGAAGCCACAACTGATCCAAAATGAGATTCTATTTCTTTAATTCGCCGTTCCCAAGGTATCATCCAATTAGATAAATTTGCGATTTCTCGTTTATAATGATGTAAGTTCTAAAAAAAAGTTTTTCATATTTATTTAATTTTTTATAAGAAATTGTTTATATTCAAATTCAATTACTTTTAATAATTAACAATCAAAACTTAAATTATCATTGCGGGAATAATGTTCATCCGCTCGTCAAGTTAACGCCAGGCCGTCTCTCGGATCTCTACGACCTAAGTCACTTCCTTCTTTTCTGCCTTCGGCACAGATACCAACTCAAAACGTCCAAACTTATAATCTTTATACAGAGTACTCACAAATTTACAGAATTAATAATTTACAATAATTAAAACAAAACTTCAAAATTAATTTACAAATAAATAAATTTAACGTTTTTATGGTTTTAAAAATCGACAATATTATAGTGTCGTATTTCAAATTGGAGTAGAAACGGATTTCAACAAAATAATCCAGAAAAAAATTTAAAAAAAGGCATGTAAAAGGCAAAGAGTGCTTCTTTATAAGAAAATTTTAATTTTAATTATGTAAAATTTGTAGATAAGTTTATGTATTTGTTTAAATAAAACAAAAGTGTGGAGTATTTATCGTGAGTTCGCGTAAGTGTTAGTTAAATTAACTAATGTATCTTTATCCGCTTGCCCATTGATTAAAATAAGGTTTAAGGGAATATAACTAACGCTTAAATTTTAACTAGAACTGGTGCAAACCGCCATAAGTGGGGATTAGAAAGGAACAACAGAAAATTTAGGATGTAAAAGGGCTCTCTTGAATACGACTGTCGTGGAGACTAGTTAAGCGTTTTGCGCTATCGACGCATTTTGTGTAAATTTTAAATTGTGACGACGACCATCGTAGAATTGGTGAAGCGTTAAGCGCCATTGTCACTTGATTACAAAGTGAGGACACGTTTTAATAGAAAGCAGAATCTAACACCAGGCGAAATACACCGTAAATTGTAGAAGTAGAAAGTGGACACCTGGATCCACAAAATTTGTAAGCACAAAACTAGAAGTCGACATTTGGAGTTGAAAACTAGATGAAAAGAGATCACCAATCATCACTACAAGCAGCTAGAAGTAAGGCTTATAATAAAATTTTTAAAATTGAGCTATTTACTCATATAAAATTACCACATTTAAAAAAACCATATTAGAATAATAACTATTTTTATACAATAAATAGAAAATAACTTAAAAAAGTTTAGAGTTTTTTAAGTATTTATGTGGTATTTAGTAGCATGTGATGTTAAAATAATCAAACTTAACAAAATTTTATTATTTTAACATTTTGTTAAATTTGATTATTTTATTTTTATACAACTGACATTAACAATGTCAATTTGAGGTCACGTAAAAAATGATCACGGTAGAAATTCAAGTTTATAAGGTAGCATGTTAAAAATATTTTTAACACTAGTAAGAGAAAGATTTTTAACATTAGTGTTAATTAGTTTATAATTTTTTTGGGCGGTATCCTACACTTTTTCGTTTTAAGGTCTAGATACACATGCTATTAAAAGAGCACGCTTAAAGAGCATGCTATTTAATAGCAGGCTTGTTGCAAAATACATTTGCTAATGAAATAGCATACTTTCTCATAGCAGTCTATCGGATAGCATGATATCAAGTCTGACAGGAATACACACAACTTGTCAGCTAGAAGTTTAGTCTTGTAGTACCTACGTGCTAACAAACCCGACAATGGAAGTTTCACTACGAAATGAAATAAATAGTGTATTATTATTACTGACTACACAGTGTGCAATCAGACTGTGCAATATACCAAAGGAAAGAGAAACCAGAAAATTTGGGCGAAAAATTGGCTTAGTAGAAGGCAAATTGTTTGCTTACAGAAATGAGAAATAAAGATAGATGCTTATTGTTTTTCTATATTCCACAGTGTCACCCAGAAGGAATGCATTTCCTCAAACCACGGTATTGTGGGTTTATATATTTGAGCTGTATCAGCTCAAGAACGGATGGAGTCTTTTATTTTTTTTAATTCGTGATGATACACCGATCGCAGATTTTTTATTTTGGCTTTTATCATTTTCATAGTTATATTTTCTTAACCTATAAACTCGAATAATTTTTTGTAGGCATTTTCACGTGCAAGTTTATTCTTGTACAAAGAAAAACCTATGTTCCACAAACACTCATACTGTCGGTAGTGAATTATAATATTTAAAGTTTTGCTGTCACTCTATCGAGACATTTTGACACATTGACAAAGCTGATAGCATGCGACGTACTAGCATGCTATCTGTGTACGCGTTCACACATGCTTTTTCCACACCGCCCCTCCTAACCGGTCTTGATATAGCAGGATAAAAATCAAATGCCTTGCGATTTAGTAGCATGCTTTTTAGTAGCAGGCTTTTTAATAGCAAAGCTGTATACACGTGCTACTAAAAGCCATTTGCTACCTAGTAGCATGCTTTCGTGCTACTAAGTAGCATGCCTATTCCCTGCTTTAACCTTCATCCGGGCGCGTGGGCGGTAATTTTCCGTTTTATTTATAATAACGCGCAAACTTTTGCGTGCAAGTGTTAAGGAGGGTGGAAGTGCTTTGTATTCCTAATTGACTTAATATGACACTAGATAGAAGTGTCGTTGTTACCTACTTTTCATGTTTAATTGTCTCAGCCAACGCCAAACTTGTACAGTCGAATATCGGCGGTAGATTACCAGTTACGCTCCCATTTGTGATATTTATTTTCTTCAGCCATTGCAACGAAATGTAATTACCGATTTTATATTTTTCGTAGGTATTCACCATTCAAATTACTTTTTTCACAATTCAGTAAACTATACTCCAAATACGTCACTATCGTGACGTCACATATCAGATTTCACATTTTTACTATGCATATTGCATGTATTGGTCTCATGTCAGAGCACGTTTCAAAAATCCGGAAGATACATATACATCGACTTCTTGAGATAGATTCGGATGAAGAAGAGTAAATTGACGATCAAGACGATATTAATTTTGAACCTGAAGTCATTGAACAAGATGAACACAGCAGTGACTGAGAGAAAGATTTGCATAACTCAATGCACGACCTGATTGACGAAGATCAGTGTGACAAGAAAGATCAGGAAATGCAAGATTTGAAGTTTTCATTGAGAGGGAAAATGATACTATTTGGGCTAACAAACCAGTTTCAATAACATCGAGGATCAAATCAAAAAACATTATAAAAACTCTTCCTGGTCCCAAGAACCAAGCTAAGAACTGTAAAACAAGGCTTGAATGTTTCTTCCAAATCATTTTTTTAGAAATCATAATCAACATAATCAAGTACACTAATATTTACATTGCTCAAAAAAAAAACTGAAAATGAAAAGTCGTTTGATACTCCTATTCGAGATAGAGATTACAAATTAATCCCTCTCCCTACTGTGCTAGCTTATTTTATTATTCAAATTTTAATAAAAATTATTTCTCGTTTAAATAGTATTATAATGTTTTTCATCGTATTTATCCCGATTTTAAAGATTTTGGATGAATGACGAAAGAAAAACCGAAGACGGTAAATTACCGTTGCGCGCCCGCTAATGTTACGGAAAGGGGCGCGCCCGGATGAAGGTTAAGAATGCAATTAGCTTATAATAGTTTCCTATGTTCACGTCGTTCTTGATATGCAAACCAGTATTTATCATCGAAAAATTAAACCATAATGTTGCTGATTTCTATAACTTGGACTTTTCCTCGAAAAAGACCAGAAACACATTTTCACTAAATTTTCTTTCAACTTGCTTTCGTTTGCACCATTCCATGAATCGGTTATATGCTATATCATACTGCTGTCGCGATTTCTTTGGCAATAGATCTAATAATAATAGCTTTATTCATCAACTCTTACTTACAATAAAAAGAAAAAAATAAATACATTTCATAAGAAAAAATAAATACATTTCATAAAGCAGAGTCGATGAAGGGGCAAAACAATCAGCAAAGCTGCTTTTCAGTTCTACCCTAGCACGCATTTTGCGCAAGCATCAGAATCTTCTTGATCCCGCTTCTAAAGGAACGGCTGGTTCCGCCGGTCAAGAACACGTCCAGATACCTATTGTAGATCTCCGCCGCTCGGTACTCGAAGGAGCCCTGAAACTTAGTTGTCTTGTGAGACGGGATAGACAAGTTCCTGCTATAACGAAGATCAAGTTGATAGCGTTCAGATAAAGATCTGTTGGAGTTGATGGTGAAAAGTCACCATCAACTCCAACAGATACCCCGGGCTACCACGCTTATACAAATTGTACAAAAAGGAAGCAAACAGAAGTTCAAAGCGAGCGTGAATCTTGAGGACATCAAATTTATTATAAAAAGGAGTAACGTGGCTGCCAAACTCAATATCACAGGCAAATCTCATGCAAGAGTTCTGAAGAACCTGTAGTTTGTGTTTTAAGTTGGCAGTAAGGTATCCATAATAAACCACACTGCAGTAGTCAAGGTGACATAATATTAAACTCTGCACCAGCTGCAACTTAATCGTCGGGGGAAGAAGATATTTGTACCTGTATAAAGATTTCAGTTTGTAGTATCCTATACCACAAATCTTAACAACGTGCGCCCCAAAACTCAAGTTACTGTCGCAAATTACGCCAAGATCTCTAACATTCTCACTAAACTCCAGTACGGAGCCATCAAGTTCAACGTCAAGAGATCGAGTGCTGTCGGCTAGAGTACAGCAGTATGTACTTCCCACACGTAAACAAACCGTTTTATTGGGGTTAACGATTAACCCATTGTCGCCAGACCAGAGCTTAATAGAAGATAAGTTATTATTCAAAGATTGAACAACACTGTCAACTAAGGTTGGTTTGTTAAAGAGATATACTCGAGAGTCATCAGCATACAAGTGTACACCGCAGTCGGAAGAAAGAACGCTGGGAAGATCAGCAGTAAAAATGGCAAAGAGAAGCGGACCCAGAATGCTACCCTGAGGCACGCCACTGGTTATGGCAAGCTCACCGGACAAACATCCATTCAGTCTGACCCTCTGAGTTCTACCAGTCAAATAATTCCGCAAAAGAACAATGGCCGAGCCGGCACAACCGTAATACAGCAACTTAGAAAGGAGTAACTCGTGATTAATCACATCGAAAGCCTTACTGTAGTCCAAGAAAGCCACAATTGTTACCTTTGAATCGTCAATATTCCTGGCGATATCATTAGTAAACTTACTCAACGCTGTTGCAGTACTATTACCAGAGCGAAAACCAGATTGAATATCAGGCAAAATACTATTACACTTAATGTGATCTAGTAGCTGCCGGTGAAGAACGGACTCAAATACTTTTGAAAGAGCAGGCAACACACTAATTAATCGAAGATCAGTAAATTTAGTGGCATTATTATTTTTAGCGATAGGCGTTATGATCGACTTCTTCCACAATGTTGGTATTACTGAATTAGTAAGACAAAAATTAATTAGATCAGTTAAGCTATCAAGACAAAAAGGTAAGGTAAGCTTCAGCATCCTAGCGCTACAGTTATCGACGCCTAAAGCACCGGATTGTTGTTTAAAAATTGCAGCTGCTACCACTTCCGATGTTACAGGGTGAAATATCAATTCACCAGAAACAAGCGGGAATCGATTTTCATTGAAGTAAGCAATAACTTCCGGTTTAACGTCAGAAGAAGCAATGTTGGCAAAGTAACTGTTAAGTGAGTTGGGATCGTTATCATCAAGATTAATTGAGTGCTTGGATTTCGTATGGATGTTGGTCTGGTCGAAAAACTTCCATAACTGTTTAGGGTTTCTCGACCTTTGATCAATTTGGAACTTAAAGTATGCCTTCTTTTCGTTTTTTATGGACATCGTAGTGAAGTTGCGCAAATCCTTATAATACTCGTAATCAGTAGAAGATTTAGACTTCATAAATTTTTTATATGCCCTATTTCTCAATTTTATCATGAGTCGTATATTATCGGTTATCCAACCGGGTCTCCTTCTCTTTATATTAATTTGACACAAAGGAGCATGCAGATCAAAGAGACAATTGATCGCAGCATTAAAATAGAATAGTTCATCATCCACATTCGCAGTCCCACTACAAAGTGTCCAATCGATGTTGGAAGCATCGATGGCAAACTGTTCGGAGTCGAAATATTTGAAATTACGAAAAGTTAGAGTTTCTGGAACAGATGTGATGCTCTGAAGATTAAGACTGCAGCACACTAACCGGTGATCAGTCATATCGGGTAAGTCGTACGTGTGAACATTGGAGTAGGATAAATCATCACTTAGACAAATCAGATCAATCAATGTAGCCGTAGATTGAGTTACTCTGGTAGGTTGATCAACTATTTGAGTAACATTGTAAGATGCAAATAATGACTATAAATAATGATAAGGAAGATGTAGGAGGTCGATATAACGTGCCCACTGCATATGATTTTTTATTAATATACATTGCCAGCCACAATTGTTCCAGATCGCTTGTAACGTCATTGCTGACCACGACAAGATTGCACCTAATATCATTTTTAATGAAGCAACAAACCCCACCACCTCTAGAAGAACGGTCATTTCTATAAAGCGAGTAACCGGGAATGTCAAGTAAAGAGGAAGGAAACTGGGGTGACAACCAACTTTCAGAGATTGAAATAATTTGAAAGTTCTTCACAGTAACAAAGAAGGAAAAGTCGTCAAAACATTTAACAATTGATCTAATATTAATGTGACATATGAGGAAGTTATCGATAGTGTTACAGTTAGTAACAGTACTGCAGGTGTTACTATCATGATGGTCTCCAAAAACTGACGCGCCAGAACACACAACAGAAGGACTCGGAGAAGCATTTGAAAGGGAGCATGATAGTGGAGCTAAGGAGCAGGCAGACCAGCTCCCTCGCTGAGAAAATTAGAATCCCCGGTGTTGCTGCGTGCCGCACGCGCGGATCTAAAACGTTTAATGGCCACGTTAGACGGCCAAAACTCAGGCCTAAGTAAAGTAGGAACCACAGAAGCGGGAACAGAAACAACATATCCCCTATAGCTATCCGACTTCACCTTAAGCTCCGTACATTCAAGCCTGAGGTCAGAGGATAATTCGGTCGGCAAATTAGAAGAAATAAACCCGGTAACCTGTTCAGGAGTTGTATTAAGGCTCAACCTTGAGACGTGAATACCAACAGGAGGGTCATAAGAAATAAGCGACTTATCGGAGTGCTTAGATCCGAAGACCACACTCCGAGACTTGCGATGTCCACCACCGGTAGATGACCTCTTCCCCACCAGTGAAGAAGCCAAATCCTTCGAAATCCCTCCTCGAATCCGCCGAAACTGTGAAGCAGGCACAACTGGACTCGCGACCACATTCGCGAAATTACGCACCACTAGAGTCTCATCCTGTGAGGCCAACACAGGTGTAGAGCTACCGGAAGGCGGCCGCACAGCCGCGGTACCAACACCCGCAGAGAGAGGGCCGTCATTAGAACTAGGTAGCTGAACACGAACACGCTCAAGTTCGTCCTCCTTCGACTTTAAAACCCCTTCAAGAAGCAAGACCTTATCATTAAGGAGAGCATTGGATGTACGCAACTCACTGATAAATTCCTTGTAGAGACTCAACTGCTCAATATAGATCCTAGGGAGGTCAATATCATCAAGACCACCGAGAGGTAAATCGCAACACTTCTTGTATTTTTTAATTGTAATGTAACTCTATTAGCTGCTTCTTCTATATCTCGAGGAACGGCGCCGGCATCAGTAGAGAAACTTTTATAGTACCGTAAACATTCCTGCTGAAATATAATACCATTT
Source organism: Cantharis rustica (assembly GCA_911387805.1). NCBI lineage: Eukaryota > Metazoa > Arthropoda > Insecta > Coleoptera > Cantharidae > Cantharis > Cantharis rustica. The sequence continues at coordinate 75,230,996 of OU426877.1, forward strand.
ACTAGTGTATCGCTAATCGCTATCCTTCTCTATTGAATGGACAAATAGCATGCACATTCTATTTCGTTTAAGGTGATCTGTGAGTAACACCGCATGCAGCTACAACGCTGTGCGTCCTCTTCAATCGCACGGGATACTTGGCTCGGATCTCTTTGTCGCAAGTTTTCATTCGCATTCCTTCGCATTCCTTCATTTCATTCGATTTCCTGTCACGAATAAAATTCCAGTTTGAACGAGCGACTCTTAACATAAATCAAGTGAACATAAATACAGTGAAGTGATAACGTTATACCGAGTGTTTAAATAAATATAGACCTAGTGTTAAATATAAATTATAGTGTAAATAAATTGTAGTGTAATTAGTGTTAGTGTTAAACTTAGTTTAGTAATTGTTATTAACCGTATCTGTAAATATTTGTATTAGCCCTTTAGAAATAAATAAACGTTTTAATTTTCGTTACAATACTTTTCATTCCATCGGCAGATCGGCGAGTAACTTTTCTAGTTCGGATCTTAGACTATTAGCCTTTGTACTTCCCTTTCAAAATTGTGGTTTCGATGCCGTTGTTCATTAATTTCTTCACCGCAAGCCGGGTGCCATTATCAAAACGTGGCAGGTTTACGTTCTGTAATATAACGATTACTAAACTGACTTTAAATTGCAGATTATGAGGTTAATTCGGGCAATTCCAGTGAATGTAAAAATTCCGTTGGATAGTTGACAACATCATCTTGGTTAGTAACGGAATCAATCGATTTGTATATCATCAATTCGCCAGCTATCTTAATTTGAATCCGAAAATTTATTTTGTTGACATCAACACTTTTTACAGCAATATAACACGTTCGCTTAACCAAACATGATTATTGTAATTTTAAGCAATGTTTGGGAACACCATCTTGATAAGTTCGGTCTTAGATTCAGTAAAGTGACAAAAATTGGCAGGGAATGTAATGTATCCAGACGATAGGTCAACAAAAATTTTGCTATTACCAAAGTCGAAGAATTGTTTTGAAAAAACTTTTGCAAATCGGTCGTTCAAATATGCATTAGGTTCATCGGCTGGCGTTGATCGTGGATTCACCGGCAATGTTTGTCGAAAATCACTTGCCAATAGAATCATCGAACTATCACTATCTGATGGCTTTCAAACATTTTCAAAATTTTGCATAGTTTACGCGCTAGCGTCGCAACAATTTAAAAATGTTCAATATTTTTCTATCGATCGTAGCGGCCTTATTTACCAATTACCATTTTTAAACTTAAACTTATTTACCAATTGTTAATTTCATAAAGGCTTTGAAAGCGTACCGCGATTCTCCACAAAATCGATGTCATACATTTTTTCCCATCTTTAACCGCAAGGCCGCAAAATGCAAAACAAAATTTTTAAAATAAGTTTCAAAGATGTAGCCTTGGCTTCTTTTTTGAAAAAAAATTTCTAAAATATTATAGCTATTTTTTTCGGAATGGCATGCCCCCGCAACTTATTTTCGAGAAAATGTTTTTTTATAAATTTACGCTTCCTTCGATTAAAAAATTAATTTCAAAGAATTAATTTTTCATGAAACGCACACTAAAACTGTCATTTCTCGTCTTACTATACTGAAGTAAGTAATCCGTCTCTACGACTTTTAATTCCTAAAAAGTTGGGTCAAAATAGGCCCGCAGACAGCAAATCCAAACAAATTTTTTGAAATTTTAAAAATCGAAATTTTTTAAATTTTACATCGATAACACTCGTGAAAAAAGAAGAAAAGTTCCTACAAACTTTTTTGAAAATTCGCTCCGTTAAACTTGAAACTAGCGATTACGGTATTCGATTAAATGGCCGGTGATTTGAATTGAAAATTTTTGTCTTTCGAGATTATGTAGATTTGTTTCAATATTAAGCTGTTTCCGATAAAAAGTGTCATACACAAAAATACACACATTGTAATGCACCATCCTGTAGACTCAAAATATTTTTACAATTTTGCATTGTTTACGCGCTAGGGCCGCAACAGAGTCAAAATTTTCAATATTTTTCTATTGGCTGTAGCGGCCTTATGTACCAACCGATTCTTAATTTCAAAACGGCTTTGTAAGTGTATCGCGATTCTCCACAAAATCAATTTCATAAACTATTTTCTCATCTTCAACCGCTTAGACGCAAAATGCAAAACAAAATTAAAAAAAAAAAATTGTGAAATATAGCAAATTTTTTATATAAATTTACGCCTCCTTCGATTAAAAGTTTTATTTCAAAGAATTGACTTTTTACAAAACGCACGCTTAAGCTGTCGTTTTTCGACGTCCGACTGTAAAGAAGAAGGTAAATTGAAAAATTTTTAATCACAACTCTTACCAAGGATCAGTGGCGGCTCGTGGGGAAAAATTTTGGGTAGGCCAGCAATATTTTATAAATAGATAAAATCTGCGGAAAATGTGAATATTTTCTTGAGTTATAATAATATGCTCTATTAAGTCATTTTATTTAAATAATAGAATTACTTACAGTTACTCGAAAAAGTATTCGGACGCTCCTATGTTAGCAATGTAAATTGTACTTTTTGAAAACTATTTTTAGCATATAAAAATTGCGTTTACAAAAATTTTTCACACATTTTTTGTAGATAATTTCGTTCCATTTATTTTTGTTTTTAAACATGTTTTTATTCGTTGCCTCGTTTTCGATCGAGAGTGACTTAAAGCAGTCTCGGTAAAAATTTCATGAGAATTCCTCGAGAAAACCATTGTGCATTTTTAATTTTATTAAAAAGTTTTACCGAGTTTGCTTTAAGGGATATAACTAATGTGAAATTTTTTAAAAATCAAAAAAAAATTTTTTGCTTTAAAAAATTGTTCAACAGCTTGAGAATATTGTGTAAAATTTTCATACCAATATTCGTAGTACTTTTTTAGTTATAGCTCCTTAATCTGGTCAGGATGTAAGCCATAAATCATTCAATTATTGTAGGTAGCATTTAAATCTGTAGTATAACCAATGTATTTACTTAAATTTTATTATTTATATTGCAGTTTCTGTAAACAATATTCCGTAAACACAATAAACCAAAGGGCTTACTTAAATTTCATTACTATTTAACATCTTGAAAACAAATTTTTTTAAATCTTTATTATAGGTACGTATAATTGCGGGTTCGTTAAACATCCCCAGGGACCAATAACCCAGCCAGATCAAGCCTAGCGCTTTAAAATGAGGAAAGATACCTCAATAAACTCCAACGCCCGCTGCCCACATGAGTTGAAGGAGATAAACGGTAACACGTGGTACCTCCATATAGCCAATAAGTTCATCGTTCATCGGTTCGTTAAAATAACCAGTTTTCTGTTTTCTATGCCTTTGTAAACACCAATTTGTTCTAAAATTTTATTTCTGAATATTTTTGAATTATTTTAAAATGCTGCGCGTTGCTCGTGATAAAAAGGGTTCGCGTTGAATGATCGGACTGCCTTGTATGTAGAAAAAAAAAGAGCAAAAATACCAAAATCTTACCAATATAAAGAGGCAAAAAAAATTAAAAGTGATGCGGTAGAAGTGCCAAAAAATTCGAGATGGCTGCCGCGAGGGTTGTTATCAAAATAACAACGAAAGCCTGAACGCGCTCATATGGTCTTTTGCTTCAAAACGTGTCTTCAGTGACGCGAAGACAGTTGAAATCGCATCGTACATTGCAGCTGGAATTTTCAATAAAGGCTATAAAAGTGTTCTCTAAGTGATGAATAATCTAAAATTAATAATTGGACCCAATGCAGCTGCAATGTGCAAAGAACGAGACAAAAAGAGAATTGCAACTGCCAATCGTGCACTTGAAGAGAGTCAACAAGGACGAATTAAGCGACGATAGGCGCAATCATCTCGGCAGAAAGATTTTCAGATAGAGGAAGGTCATTTGTATGGAGCAGCAATTGAAGATTAGCGGTAGGTTATGATTTTACAATAAAGTAATTATAGTAAACTTTTAAAACCGATTTTCTCGAAACTACATTTTTCAAAACGGTGTAAGTGATTTTTCAGTCTGTACTGAATGAATTGACTTGAAATTTGAAACACATCTTTAAAGAATAAGTAGTTTTGGCGTGACGAAGGCTTTTCTTGAATTTCTTTTCCGTTAATTTTTTATTTAAGAAATAGAGTAGAAAATATTCATTTTTTACAAAAATAAACTAAAAAATTTTTTTTTATAGCAATTTAATAGAATATTGGGAAAACCCCTCGTCACGCCATAGCCAATACAATGTAATTAACAAAAAAATTTTTTTCATTTTTTTTAGATCGACGCAATTGCCAAAATCACTTACACCATCCGACCATGCACGACAAACAAGGTTACACGCAATGCCACGTAGCTCGTACAAATATGATTATTTTTTAATAAAATTTTATATGCAAAATAGTAAGATAGTTATTAATATATACCCAAAAATTTCAAAAATCGCAGCTGTAGTTTTTCCGGAATTAACTTTTAAAATTTACATTGATTTTTGCCTGCTCACATTAGTGTTACCCGAGGCGATAAAATAAAAAAAATGTATAGGAACAAAAATGAAGACAATGACATTTGCGACAAAAAATGTCTAATAAGTATTGCTGTAAAAACAATTTTTATATAATAAAAACAGTGTCCAAAAAGAGCAATTTACATAGCTAACACAGGAACGTCCGAAGACTTTTTCGAGTAACTGTACATTATGTTATAGTATTTTATAAACAATGATTGATTCTCTTATTTTTTCTCTTCGCAAATCTGTCTATGACATTGTCGTGAAATGTGTTCGTTTTTAATAATTCGTCAAGAATGTCTTTTTGTATTGATAACAGTGCAAGTGAAGATAGGCGACAATACCTACCGCTTAAACTATTTTGCAATAATAAAAATACACTACAAAGTGCAAAATACCGCTTAATTTCTTTTTTTCTTATTTAATTAATTTATTTAATTTGAGATAAATATTCTTTTTATCATCTAAACAGCTTTGAAATGCCGCTCTCATGTGTCCGATAAGAAAAACTGTTTATGGCGAGGTATCATATAACTGCAAGTATGTGATAGGCACGGGCCTAAGCGCTGGCTATTGAAGCTATAGTATTGCTGTATCTGGCGTCATGGTCTTACGTTACATTGCGCTATATGGACCAAGCTAGGCCAGTGCCTACACTATAATACTTTAAAGCAGATACAAATAAAAATATAAAACACGCTAATTTTTGCAGCTGTTATAAGTGCAAATAATGAAAAATAACAAATATTAATTGTCCATAATATTAAAATATTATACAAATAATACAAAATATTAATTATATTGGACATAAAGAAAATGTTATTTATGTACATTAAATTTTGGGTAGGCCGGGCCTACCTTGCCTATTCTTTAAAACCGCCACTGCCAAGGATCTACCATCCTTCTCTGCGACCGTAAATTTAGATAAAGTTAGTTCCTAACCCAAGTCCTAGTGAGCAAGTGTTCCAAATTTGGTTTAAATCAGTGAAGGACTTAGAAGTGTACCTTGTAACATCATTTTGTTTTAGACAGAATGATGATTTACATAATATAATATCATCATTTTTAGTAGGCACAAAATTAAGTTACACCCTATATTTTAAACTTTTAAAGTAATCTCAAAATTCTATGTAAAAAGAGATAAATAAAATTTGGCTTGTTTGTGAAAGAGTTGTCAAAAGACAGTTGATAGTAGAACGCCATATTTTGTGATTCGTGAAAATTAGTGTCCAGTAATTAATTTGAGTGATAGCAAATTCTACTTCTGAATCTTGTTCAAATTTGTACCTAGAAGAGTAAATATTTGACATACCCGTTACGGATTTCTTCAGTTGTGGAAGCGGAATTTTGTGATAAGCTCCTGTTGTGTGATTATCGCAAATAACGCCTTTGGTGGATTAAACCGATTATCCAATTATTAATCTGGATTCAAATAACGTTCAATTTCAATATCAATTTCAACATCAATTTTGATAATCAAGCAAAATTTACAACACCTGATAACACCAGTTTTATTTTGGAGTGTTTACTCTTCATTTTTTTTAACCAATTGTGAGTTTCATCTGTGTCTACTATACCAGCCTTCGCCTTTCTGATGATAATCATCTTGTATATCATCGACGATTAATTGAGTCGACAACTGAGTTACCAGCAGCGTTTTGCGATTGGGTGAGCACCTATTATTTTATTTTGATTACATCGGTTTTGGAAGCAAAAGCTTCGATGCGTTGTTTGCGCCTCTAGTTTTACGCAACATAATTTAATACGATTACTTCAAGAAGAGAATCAGCGTAATTATTTTCTTGTTTGCTTTGAGTAGGGCATCAAGTCCTACTGTATTATTTTTATGGAAACCAACTCAGAATTCCAAATCGGTATAATTTTTATTTGCTCAGTTGCGACTGGTTTTATTATTTTGCTAACTTTGATTTATTATACAGTGTGTTGTTACCATTTTATTTTTGGATTTATCAATTATTTTCTTCATAGTTCATCTTTTATATTAAACTTGATTTGTTTGCGTTTTTGGTGTTATAATATTTCCTTTAACTTTCTCGCTTTCAGCTTTAGATCTCGTGAGCGGTGAAAAGCGAGTGACGTCTTTTTTTTGTGTTGTAGATTTTTGGGGAACTTAGTTGATCCTAAATCAACCCCCCCCCCTCCAATTGCTCTGCACGAGTTAGCCGAAGTGCCGCCAAATTTAACAAAGGCGCAGGTAAGTCAGCCAGGTTTATATAAGTAGGTTTTTGCACGTCTTCGCAGCAGAAGAGAGCGTTGCAACCTATACCAATCAAACAAACAAACTTTCCTATTTATTTATGTTAAAATTATCTTTTTGTAAATTTTCTATTGTAGCGCCATCTGTCGGCAGACGAAATCGGATGCATACGAATTTTAATTCCAAATTTTCCAGGCAATTTATTCAAGTTTTCCAAGATTTCTTTATTTATAAACTATCTTCGGACTATTCCGAATATTTTAAAAAAGAATTGTCTAAATCGGTTCAGCCGTTCAGCAGTAAAATGAAAACATACGAACGCACGAAATATTTTATATATCACAGGATATAAATAAAGCATAATTTTGATGTGAAAGTGATTAATTTGTATTTTTGAAGTATTTTTAATGTTTTAAAAGATAATTATTTGATTCATCAGGTTCATCACTCGTGTCCATTCTATTAATTAAGTTATGAAAATTTTTGAAAAAGAGGGGCAAACGTGAAATTTTGTTTTGCGATTTACGCGGTTAATTTTAAACTTAGAACTTTAATTTTTGATCATACAAACAATAAGTGCATATTGAATACAACACAATACCGAAAAAAACATTCAAATTTTTTGAAAAAGAGAAACCAGCGCAAAAATCTATTTTTCGCAATTTTCAATTGCGATGCAAATTAATACAAATGAATACTATACAATTTAGTTATTTATATATCAAGGGAACTATGAAGATGGTTATGTCGAGATCAACCAGTGTAAAAAAACGAGAGTTTTTTTAAGTTGCTCAAGAGCATAAACATCGAATAATGCCCGTGGTGCATACAACGTTTTATATTAGACTACATATGAATTTGTGAACATTTAAAATTTTGAATTTAATTTTGCTAAATTTCCTAGTTTGCGGTGACTTGTATCTATGACGATTTGGGCATAATAAGCAGGCATTATGATTTATACGCTCTAGGGCATTATAGGTTAGTTAAGGCTGTTCTTTTAGTGCCTTTTTATAAGTTCTAAACGGCTGGACCAATTGACTTGAAATTTTGACAGAATGTGTAGTAGATTATTACAAACCTTTACAAATATCCTTTTTTGAATAAGTTTTTTGGTTTTTCCAAAAATGCCAAAAAACCATTAAATTTGAGTTCTTCCGATATTTTGTAAATCTCGATTTTTAGAAACTTTTGGCTCAGACAGAATTTTGATATCTTAATTGGTTTAAAAGTTTTTAGGGCCTAAAGTTCAAATTGCTTCACGTAATTATAATTGACGTGTAGGAAAAGTATATAAATTGAGAAAGAATGTCTTGCATCTTTTACAATTCTTATCAAAGATAGTAAGTCAGTCTTGCGATTATAAAGCATAGTATAATGTTATATACTACATAAAAAAATTATATTAATTTTCTTTTAGGTTTTTATATTACATAAGGTAAATCACAAATAGGTACGTACTTTATAACTGTATCTATGAACACAAATTTTTTTTCTTTCCAGAAATAACTTTTGGAAGAAATTCATCATGTGGATTTCTTTTTTCAGTGTTCTATTGGCGCTATGTTTTTATCTCAATTTGTATAATTTGTAGTTAATTTATTAATATAATTATTTTAAACAAATTGATTTATTTAAACTTTACACTAATTTATTGTTTTAATATTATCTCAAAATTTTATAAATAAATTTGCATTTTTATTATAATAAATAAAAAGTTGTTATTTCTATTGCTTTATTGTTGCGCCCTATTTTGTCTATAATTTCCAAGAATCTTGGAACACTAATCATGATGAAATACAAAAACAATTATAAATAATAATTTATCTTTTTGAGTAAACGTCCAGTAAATGTTATATTTTATCAACAAATTTTACCAAATATAAGGTACATGTCGCTGCCTGGCAAGAATAACGACAAAACTAAAAAAAGCACTTTTTTCCATAGAGCGTTTTTAAACTACTGATAAGTAGTAACTTTGCATTACATGCATAATGGCACTGCCGCTATAATAACAGCAGATTATTAAAATTTTGCATTGTGACGTTATACACGATAAGATATAGCCAAATTCTGTCGATTTTAATACTTAACTCATTTTTGCCAAATTTTGAGTTGTGTCGTTATTCTTTCGAGGTAGCGATGTGTACGTGTTTGCATTAGGTAGGAACGACGGTCAAGTCATCGTAAGATTTAATGAAATTGTTGAAAAATATAATTTTAAAAACATTACAAATATTATTTTATAATTAGAGCACACAATTATAAAATTGTATTGCACTTCTGTAAAACTGCAACATCAGCTTATAGTAAGAATATCTGTTTACGTGCGTGGGTAGGCGATCCTTGATTCGTATTAATTTTTCTACACACGTTTACACTTTAAAAGCATTACAAAGTTTCTACACGTCAAGTTTGCTGTCTTTGCACAACACGGAATTTTTTTCTTTACGTTGGGATGGATAGGCTCAGAGAACAGCCTTAATATATCTCGTCAAGGTATAAAATAGCTATTAGAAAACTAGGGTAATATGAATAGTATATTTCCCTAGGTTGGCTAGTTACATCTCGAGGGCAAAGCCCGAGAGATATATAGACAACCAAAGGAAATGTATTCAAATTTCCCGTGTTGTAATCAATAGTTTTCTTCTGATTGAAAAATATATTATTAAATATATCAATATTTCATCAATAATTAAATTTGAGATTTTGAATTTGCAATAACTCGAAAAACAATAATTAAATAATTAATAATAATTAACAATAATTTAAAAAACTGAGCAAAAAATTTTCTCCCCTTTGCTCGTTCTGAAGCCCCCCCCCCTAACAATTTGTCAAAAAAAGCCTTATGCAAAATTCTAGATCAATAGCGCGCAGAATTCGCACAAAATAATTCAGAAAAAGTTAGGTTGGTTTTTAAAATATAAAAATAAGTACACATTTCTTATTTTAAACGTCACTTAGATGTCACTTTTTAACAGGGATGGCTTTAATATTTTGTTTTGCGTATTTGATTGTCCAATCACCGTGCGCAAAGTATACTTTAAGTATGACGTTTCATATTTCCTTAGGGACAGTATGATATGACGTTTCATATTTCCCTTGGGAAATACTAGAGTGTGGAATTATATGTAAATGCATATTTTTGTTGCTTGTTTCTAGAGTCGTAAAAAATTGTATCTATGCGTTTCTACAACTTTAAAGTTTACAACCAAAATTTGAGAGTAAATATTTCATATGTTTTTATTTTACTGCATATTTCATATGTTTTTATTTTTGAGACATATAAGTACATTTTTCATAATTTAAAGAAAATAAATTTAAAAAAAAATAAACTTTGCAAAAATATCTTTGAAAAGAACAGCTTTCCAGGCACGGTTTAGAAACGAATCTGTTTATTTATGGCTGCATCCGCAATAAACATCATACTTCAATATTGTCGTTTATAGTGCCGTCTTAATGGAATAGCAGTTTATGAGTCTTAATTAGACCACGGAATTTAATGCATTTGCATATTTCTTAAAATTGATATGTCACCAAAATCCATATGGATAAAGCCGAATTAGGCAAAGCAGAATTTAATAAAATACTTTTTAAAATGCATATTTTGCATATTTTTAACACTATATGTGCATATTTTTGTAGGTTGTGCATATTGGTGCATTTTTGTACTTCTTTAAGTAGGTACTTTTTCTCCGATTTATTCTAATTTTTAAAGTAACAGCAACAATATTTTCAGAGGTTCCACTTTCAATATTTAAAAGTTGATTTTCTCGAAAATTTCTTGCCATCTGACGCAACAGCTTTGGGGAATTGTTATTCGAGCACTGACCGTCCAACACAATAAGTGACAAAAAATGCGGTTGGCGCATACTCTCATTGGTAATTGTAATTAAATCTTTCAGTAAAATTATTTAAAAATATTAAAGATCTTTGTATTTTATTACAACTAGGGGAATATGAATAGTATATTTCCCTAGGTTGGCTAGTGACAACCAAGACAACCAAGGGAAATGTATTCATATTTCCCGTGTTGTAATCAATAGTTTTCTTCTGATTGAAAAATATAATATTAAATATATCAATAATAAAATTTGAGATTTAGAATTTACAATAACTCGAAAGCGGGGCTAGATATCCAAAACTGAGCAAAAAATGTACCCCCCTTTGCTCGTTCTCAACCACCCTAGCAATTTCTCGAAGAAAGCTTTATGCAAAATTCTAGATCAATAGCGCGCAGAATGCGCGCAAAATAATTCAGAAAAAGTTAGATTGGTATTTAAAATATAAAAATAAGTAAGCACATTTTTTATTTTAAACGTCACTTAAATGTCACTTTTTAACAGGGATGGCTTTAGTATTTTGTTTTGCGTGTTTGATTGTTCAATCACCGTGCGCAAAGTATACTTTAAAATGACGTTTCATATTTCTCTAGGGACAATATAATATGACGTTTCATATTTCCCTTGGGAAATATTAGTGTGTTATGACATATTGTAACTAAGGCGATAATGCTCTATATTGTTTCAATCAGAAGAAATAGCTATTATTACAACTAGGGTAATATGAATAATATATTTCCCGAGGTTGGCTAGTTACATCTCGAGGGCAAAGTCCGAGAGATGTATAGACAACCAAGGGAAATGTATTCATATTTCCCGTGTTGTAATCAATAGTTTTCTTCTGATTGAAAAATATATTATTAAATATATCAATATTTTATCAATAATAAAATTTGAGATTTTGAATTTGCAATAACTCGAAAACGGCGCTAGATATCGAAAAACTGTGCAAAAAATTTACCGCACTTTGCTCGTTCTCAACCCCCCTTGCAATTTATCGAAAGAAGCCTTATGCAAAATTCTAGATCAATAGCGCGCAGAATGCGCACACAATAATTCAGAAAAAGTTAGGTTGGTTTTTAAAATATAAATAATATAAAATATAAAATTTATAAAATATAAAAATAAATATAAAATTAATATAATATATAAATAAGTAGGCACATTTTTTATTTTAAACGTCACTTAAATGTCACTTTTTAACAGGGATGGCTTTAGTATTTTGTTTTGTATGTTTGATTGTCCAATCACCGTGCGCAAAGTATACTTTAAAATGACGTTTCATATTTCCCTTGGGAAATATTAGTGTGTTATGACATATTGTAACTAAGGCGATATTGCTCTATATTGTTTTAATCAGAAGAAAAACAAATAATGATTCAGTGCAATATAATAGTATATTACGTGCCGAGGTGGAAAATGCTTCATTACAGCCGAGCGCTAAGTTAGTTGACTGAGACGCGAAGCGCCGAAGTCAACTCTATGCGCGAGGCTGGAACGAAGTTTGACACCGAGGTATGTATACAATTTTATTCACAATCAGTTTGTAAATAATTAAAGATCATTAAATTTCATTTTATTAACGCACATTTTTTGTTAGTTCCATTTCTTGCCTACCGGCAATGCGACATTGCAGGTCGGGAAGTGATCACTTTGCCCTAAGGTTGGGAAGTAAAACAAAATAGCTTTCTGATTGGTTGTCAAGTGAAAGTAAATAATAAACAGCTTCCCAACTTTTTAAAAGTCAGGGATGTGTCGATTACTAACTGATTGTGAATAAAGTAATTAAAATTTTGTTTTAAAAAAAAGTTGAGTTAACTTCACGCACATCCTTTTAAAAAGCATTCGAAATACTAAAATATTAAATATTACACACCTTTTATAAAAATTTGTTCCATATCTAATAAATGGTTCCCACCTAATATTGTACTATATTTTGATAATATACGAGTATTATTGCCTATAAGAATCTCAGTGCACTTTTTATGTTACCTACCTTAACGAAATAAATATTCCACCTAGCCAATATATTCTTAATGGAATGGGTTTTGGTAAATCGATCTTGTAATTCGCCTTCGTGTTTTTTGACATAATTTTTAGCTTGCATTACAAGCTTAATCTTTTTTCGCATATTCCATGGTTGCATTTTCACATTGTTAAGCACTTCCTTATGTAATTTTATATTTTCAAAAATTTTTTCTTTTGTTAATTCTTGCGTAAAACTTTCATCCATGGTAATCGCAGTACTAAAAATGAATTACTTTTATACTAAATATTTTTTAGAGTAGTTATAATTCATTACTCTCCAGAAGTGGTTGTAAAAACAGAAGTACGTCTGCTAATTTCTATTCCCGGTATATTATCCGAGCTAAATGGAGAACTAGTTCTACGACTCACATACTTTTTTGATCTTCTTGTTGAAGCCTTTCTTTGAATAATAGCATTAACACTAGCAGAATAATTATCTTCGTCTGAATCTTCTCCGTCTGTAATACAACAAAGCATAACAATTATTTATAATCGATAGACACGTGGTTTAGGTAGTGAAACTCGATATTTATACTAATATTATATTAATATGTATTTAGACTAAACCTTTTTAAGTTTTCATAAATAAAAATAACTGTAAATAAAATTTTCGCAAACCATTCATGCTACACTGAGAAAAGTGTTTGGTTATAGAAAACAAATGTCGTTTAATATAATCAAATCCTAAGTATGAATACAGAGAATCAAATATTATGTTACTGCAATCGAAGTATTTGGTTGGTGAATATATTGGGAGTAAAATTATATTAAGTAACTATTAACATATCAGAATGTTGGGTACACGAAATATTTGATAGATAACAAACATTCACTATTACTATTTAAAAATTCATTTGGTTACTGTAAGCAAATGAAGTTAACAGGGGCGGATGGGACAACCGGGACACCGGGCAAATGCCCGGTGGGCCGGTGAAGTATGGGCCGGTTTATTGTTCAAAGAAACAAAAAATTACAATTGTTATTATTCAACTTAATCCTTAATCTCTTATTTTACGGGTAACCGACATCTACTTCAGACAAGCACGTGATTGCAATGTGTTCATTGCAACTGCAATTTCGATTGAATGTCTTGTCTAGTATCATAAACTTTATTGCTTACTTCCTATTGGGATTTAAAACGGCGGCCAGATTTTACCCGACTTAAATTTTTTAATTTTCACCTACATATTTTGAATTTTTAAAATAAATAAAGATGAACTTTAGCTTGTTATGTTTTGCCGACAGTTGTAATACTCTAGTATCATAAGCTTGAGTAATTTATTGCTTACTTCCTATGGTACTTTAAATGCTTATTGTCAACGTATTTAACCTGGGAATAACGCAAGAGTTTCCAAAAAAATCACGAATTTAAGGGTCAGGTGGTCGGTAAATGACTGATATAAAACCACCCCCTTGTAGAAAAACAACATTGAGTCTAAGTTCATGTTTGAGGTGAACCTATACGCGGAAATATCTATTGTGCTAGTTTTAAACTTTTTTTTTTTAAATTTTTATCACAATCAGAAAAAATTTCATTTGAGTGGTTAAATCGGACATTTTCAGTTTAGGTTTTAGTTTTCTTTTTAATGCTGGTGTGTTGTGCGTTAAGTTAAACTATTGTTATTGTTGGTATTATAATAATGGAAAAACCAAAACGCAAAGGAGGAGCGGAAAAAGACAGGGACCGCAAGAGAAAACGTATGTTGGACGAGGCGTCTAAATGTCAGTCTTTAGAAACATTTTTTAAGCCAGATAAAATAATTTCTGCATCAACTCAACGAGAAGATACCCCTTTAGTAGAATTTACAACTACCGTGATTCAAGAAGAAAGAATCGATAACTCTCATCAGCAGGCTTCGACCTCATTTGCTGATACAGATTCAACTATTCAAGCTACTTGTATAGCATCAGAAACAAATGCTTTGTCTCATACTATAAGTAATGAAATATTCGATGAAAAGTGTTCAAATCAATGTGGTGTAAGTGTAAGTTTAGTTGATGTAGTTGAATCCGATGATACTGATCGAGAGCTAGGAATAAGTCTTTCACAGAATAATTTCTTTAGAAGACCATTAAATAATGAACTAAAACATTTTTTTGACTATCATCCTCAAGTTCCAACAAATCAAAATAATATTCCTTTTGTTATTTCCAAAGTTTTCAATAGAGATACCTCAACTCAATCTGAAAGAAAGTGGCTTTCTTATAGCAGAAGAGAAAAAGCCTTATTCTGTTACGTTTGTCTAGCTTTTTCTGGATATTACGAAAAAAACGTTTTTGTGCAAGGGATGTCAGATTGGAGGCACGTGCATCAACGGATAAATGAACACGAAACATCAAACCAACATAGTCGGTGTGTTGAGTCATATTTCAGATTTATGGCTCATAAAACCATAGATAAGTGTTTTTATTCTGCTGAAGTATTAGAAAAAAAGCAGTCTAAGATCTCTCAAAACCGGCAAGTTGTTTCCCGAGTGATAGAAACCATCAAATTAATTGGAAAAAGGGGTCTCTCATACCGGTAAGTTCTTGTTATTATTAGTTACATATTGTAACATATTACATACAATAGTTATAGTTATGTACATACTAATAAAATACAATTTTAATGCAATATTTGCTTTAAAAATTTAGTGGAAAAAGAAATGAATGCTTATACCCTCGATGACGAAAGTAAGGACCATGGAACGTTTCTAGAAATAATTTTGTTATTATCGAAATACGACATTGTTCTCAAAAATCACTTGGACAATGTGATTGAGCGTAGCAAACAATATAAACTTAAAGGGACAAAAAGGAGAGTAGGCGACTTTATTACATTTATTTCAAAAACCACCTTAAACCTGATAATCAAAATTATAACATCGAATATTAAGGAAATTATATGCGAACAGATAAAGCATTCAGGAATGTTTTCTTTGGAAATTGATACGACGCAAGATATTTCTGTGAAAGATCAATGTTCTGTAGTTATCAGGTGAGCCAGTACTAAATAAATTCTTACATAAGTATACTTTATGCTTCTAGAGACTCGAAATTAAATTTTTTTATAATTACAATAATTATTAATACTTTTTGACTATGTAGAGGATTCTGGGCATTGCTACAGAGTAAAACTAAATTTTAAAAAAATTATATTTTTTTTATAAAAATAATAATTATAAATTATCAAAATTATTTATCAATTTTCATAATATAGTAATTTTCATTTTTCTTGTTTAAATATTCAAATATTGTCCAACCTCGTTAAATGTAAATCAATGTTATTTTTTACTGTTTTTTTAAATATTTTTTTCTACGAACGTATGTAGATATTCTTTACTCTACAGTTAAAATCCATTATTTTATCATTTTGTTTAGTTTGTTTATTTTAAAAATGAATTAAATAGGTATGTTTTATTCCTTATTACAGATATGTCTATGAAGGAAAAATTTTTGAAAGGCTGCTTGCCGTTGTTTCTTGTCATGATACTACAGGCCAGGGATTTGAAAACATTGTTCAAAAAGTACTGACAGAAAACGGCCTAGATGCCAATTTATGTATAGCCGACTCTACCGACGGAGCAGCAAACATGCAGGGAAAATACAACGGCTTCACAACGAAAATGCAAGAGCAAAATAAAGACCATGTTCATATTTAGTGCTACAGTCATGTTTTGAATCTTGTGTTAAGTGACATTTTGAAAGGAAACCTTAAGGCATCAAACTTTTTTTCGTTATTAAACTCAACTGCAGTATTTTTTCGTGAATCCTTTAAGAGAATGGACATTTGGTATTCCATTTCCGACGACAAAAAGAATCGGAAATTAGGAGTCATAGGACAAACGAGATGGTGGTCTAAAGAACACGAGTTGGTGAAGATTTTTGGGGATTCTCCTTTGTACTTAGATGTGATAGAGTCTCTAATTTCCATATCTCAAAATATCAGTTTAAACTCAGATATTCGTGGTACCGCTGAAAATTTGAAATTACAGTTTACTAAATATGAAATAGTTTTCACATCTCAAGTCTTCTTGAAAATCTTTGCAATAACTGGTCCGCTGTCACGATATCTCCAAACTACAGATATGGATCTATTAAAAGCAAATATGATGATAACAACGTCTATCTCAGAATTAAAAAAATTTCAGCGAGATTTTGAAACTGTTGAAAAATCAACTAACAAGTTTTTATCCTGGGTTAATAATGAAATAGATAAACGAAGACTAGACATTGAAATTGAGGATGATTTTCCCATCGTTAGAAGGCGAAGAACTAAACGATTTTTTGACGAAATATCGTTGGACGAAACTCTTGCGAGTGGGAGAGAAAAGTATAAAGTTGATACTTTTTATGTAATAATGGATACTACAATCATGTCGATGCAAAAGCGATATGAAAAAAATTTAAACTTGTGCTCGGACATATCAATTTTTAACCCCATAAATTTCAATGAAATAAAAAAAGATGGTATACCTGTTCCTAGCCTGACGCACATTTCCGAAAAAGTGCTAAAATTTAATGACAGTGCGTTACCTTTCCAAATTAAAGAGGAGTTCATCCATTTTATAAATAATTGGGACCTTTATAAAGTGAGTCTTCAAGAATCTTTTCAAATTTTTGCTCCAGAAGATTTGGAAGTTTTAACGTTGGAAAATGATGACAACTCGTTGCCATCCACAAACGTCGTCGACGAGTTAGTGGATTCAGAAAGTAATTGCCAGGAAAAAAAACAAGATGGCTGTCTTTGTAGGAATTGTGTTAGTTGTTGCTACATTGCAATAATAAAATACAATATGTATCAAAATGCATACCCTTGTCTATCTACAATTTACAAATTTATTTTAACTTTACCTGTCACGCAGGTATCTTGCGAGCGAAGTTTTTCAATTTTAAAATATATTAAAAATAGACTTAGAAATTCACTCAGTGATGATCATCTAGAATCATTTATGCTAATGAATATAGAAAAAGATATCTTAAATCAAATAGATAACGAGAATATTGTTAATCTGCTCTCTAAATCGAGTACTTTGTTTCGAAAAACTTTAATGTATTAAATGTGTAAATAAAATAATTATGAAGTTCGTTGAGTTTTAAGGTGTTAATCCATATTAGTTTTAAGGCAATTTCAGGTTAAACTTCTCTAATATTTAGATAAACTTATCTAAAATGGGCCGGTTGGCTCTTAAGTGCCCGGGCCGGTCTGATGTATCCCATCCGCCCCTGGAAGTTAACTATAAATTATTGTTTTAATCTATACTATCATAGATATATACCTTTTGAAAATACATTTAGTAATAGCTACCAAAATATAACGTTCAATTAATAAATTGTTAATAATTATAAAAGCATAAAAAGCTTGGTTGAAATCAATGTTATTCATGATTAAAATATTACTCTAGTTGTTGTAAAAAAATGTTTTGTACTATAAAACGATATTTAATTACAGTTAATTAAGAATTTGTATTTATATAAAAATCATTTAATTGCCACTATTATTTATTGCTTTATTTTAAACTAATCATATATTTTAAAAAAAGATAGGTATAGTAGTAGCCCAATCGCTGGTTGGTTAAATGAATTTTGACTTCTAAATTGAGCTGATAATAGGTTTCTATGTAGATTTGAGTTTTACTACGTTCCTAATTATCAACTAAAGTAGAAGTCCAAACTCATTAGCCAACCAGTGATTGGACCACTATTATAAGTTATTATAAAACGAAACAATAAGATTTTTATAAACTAAATTTATTATATATTTTTATAACTTAAAAACTAAAAAAAAAATTAAAACATTTTCTTATTCAACTTTTTCAATTTTTGTAAGAAATAAATTTATAGGTACTTGTTACAAAATTACAAAATAAAACAAAACAATAATTTTTTTATAAACGAAATTAATAATTATATATTTTCAAACTTAAAAACTAAAAGCGAACACCAAAAATTAAAGCTAAAACTACAAAAATCAGTTAAAAATTCATTATGTTTATACATTCTGATCCACAGTTGGTAGAATGTATTTGATAACTTTTAAGACCATTTTCAACTTGAATAATCCGGAAGGAGTCCTTAGTATTGGCCATTCTTCGTAAAAATCTTTCACGTGTAAGTATTTTGGCTGTAAATTCTTTAGGCGCAAACTGCGAGAAATAGCCCAATGCTCCTCTACTTCGCTCCAAGGTTCCAAATTATGCTTTAGCCAAACTTTACTTTTTGATGCTTCATCTATTGTACCTTCTTGCGGTTCACTAATATCTAAAAAAATATTTACATTAATGCATCCCATTTGGGTAACCTATATAAAATAATAAAATTAGTTATTAGACATCATGCAGCTTACCTTGAAGGTTGTCTTCAGAATTTTTTTTATTCCTAGGGTTCCCAGTTTTCCCTTGGAAATGCCAGGTTTATTGTCTCTACTTTCATACTTCTTTGTAGGTGGCACGTAATATGTTTCTTTTATCTCGTGTGGAAATATTTTGGTAATTTCTTCGGCTAAACAACCAATATCTTCATTAACAAGCCGACTGAAATTAACACAGTTCTTTTGAACATGTTAACTTTATAGAGGCAATCTACTTACCTTCCACAATTATTCAGAAAATAAGTTGTGATTATATCACATAAATAGCCTTGGCAGCGTGTATCCAGTGGCTTCTTATCCCGCTCGTAAAGTTTTAAAATGGCACTGCCGATTAAATCTGATTCTATCAGGTTTTTCAGATTCAAGTTGCTTAGAATGTCCTTCTTCTATTTTTTGAAAGGGGGTTCATCTGAATTACTCTCCACAGGAACTAGTTCAAAAAGACTTGATTGTCTACTAGAGCTCGACGTAGAAGCTCTGTCATGTAATATTTGCAGATGCACACAAATTTACTGAAATATCATTTAAGTCAAATAAGGATGACGACGAAGTCGATGTCTTATCCAAATAATTTGAAATCGGAATAATCACGTTAGTCTACAAAATATAAAAAACACAATTTAACTACTTATAAATAAAACAAACAAAAGTCCAAAAGTCAGGAACAAATTCATTATTCAAATACATTAAAATCACACTTTTAATCAAAATGAGATATACTACTTTTTCTCCAAAATATCGGAGCTATGGCCGTTTGAAATCAGAAATTCAAAAAATTGCTTTAAAAAGAGGTACCCCCAAGTGTTTGGACCCAGGCACGTAATTACTGTGGGGCCAGGGTGGGCTATGGTCCACCTAAAATTATGTTGGCCCACCCTTGTGCCCACCCTGCCAAATAAAAAATTTGGAATTTTAAATGAAGAATTCGGCCCCTTGGCCCCCCTAAAAATATGATGTCCCAGCTTTGACCCACTTTATCTAACAGGACAAGTTACGTGCCTGGTTTGGACTTGGACAAAAATTTTATTTGAAAATTTGTCTTAGAAAAGTGTCCTTTATCACTACCTCAAAAGTTCTTCACGGTCACGGAAACACCCTGTATATTATTTAATTTATTTATTAATTACTTAAATAATTTTCTTTTTTGAATTTTAACACTTTTCAATTTTCTCTTTACTACTGACGCGCATGAACGGATTTAAGAATATCTAAAAAAATATTTAAATCTCCTCCCTTAAGTATTTTCAATGTTTTAGCATTGCTTCTTTAAAAAGTTAAGACAAATTTTAACCGTTTTTATAACTAATTTAAAATTTAACTTTTAATTTTAAAAGTTTTACGGGAGATGCAATCCCATTCAGGAGGTTAAGGTGGTGGAAAGAATTGTTCACATTCGTAGGCTTTCCTCCAAAATAAAATAACGTGTTTAGAGAAAAAAACATTTATTTTCCATACGGCACGCCTCCCATGGAGGGGTAAAGAAATCATAAGAGAGGCGCAATGTATTCGGATATTCTAAAAAAAATCTATTATGCTTGTTATTGAGAAATAAATGTGAAAATGATGGGTTCTTTATTATAACAATGACAAAATTATGGAGGGGGGGGGGCATGAATATATTTTTTATAATGACCGGAGAGACTCACGGCAAAAGTCACGCTCGAGTAAGTTTTGATTTTGTTCCTAACCTTTCAACTTCACTATGTAAATGATATTGAAATCCACAGAGTGCATGCAAAAACTGATAAGTTTTAAAAACAGTAAAGTAGATTATAATAAATTAGTACCTCAAGCCGCTTTTTACGGTACGCGACAACTCGGCTCTGGACAACTCGGCACCGGACAACTCGGCACCGGACAACTCGGCACCGGACAACTCGGCACCGGGAAAACTCGGCACCGGGCCAACTCGGCACCGTACATCTCGGCACTGGACTACTCGGCACCGGACAACTCGGCACCGGACAACTCGGCACCGGACAACTCGGCACCGGGAAAACTCGGCACCGGGCCAACTCGGCACCGTACATCTCGGCACCGAGACTAGGGTGTTACGGTTCAATTTTGCTATAATGGAATTTAAATTGTTTTGTAATAATATTCGAAAAGTGGCATGTTAATTCACTTTAAAAAGCACATGCACATTAGGTGCATTTACACACACAATCCCGGCCCGCGTGCTGGAACGCGTTCTAACACGCGGGCTAGGATTGTGTGTGTAAATGCGACGACGTGCCACGTTCCACTCCAAACGCCGTTCCAAAGATTACAATATAATATTTGTTCATTCTTTTTTAAAAGCGTTCTTAATGTTTCAGAAATATTACTTCTTACGATATTTTACGCAAAATGTAATTTGTGTAAGGTTTTGTAAATTCATTATCGACAATTTCGGAGGTTCTAAGTAAATAAATAAACTGCATTCTTCTATTATTAATTTAATAATTGACTGCTTAGATATAGGATGACACTAAGCACCCAGGTATCCGTTCAAATTGTTTTGCGAAACTAATTTTTGGTAATTAATAATAAATTTACAAATACAAATCTTACAAAATATCGTAAGAAGTAATATTTCTGAAACATTAAGAACGCTTTTAAAAAAGAATGAGCAAATATTATATTGTAATCTTTGGAACGGCGTTTGGAGTGGAACGTGGCACGTCGTCGCATTTACACACACATGTGTGTGTAAACGCACACAACGTGCGTTCCAGCACGCGGGCCGGGATTGTGTGTGTAAATGCACCTAATGTGCATGTTATCATTGTTGATAATAATTCTTGTTGAAATTTAAAATTTTTAAAGTGAATTAATATGCCACTTTTCGAATATTATTACAAAACAATTTAAATTCCATTATAGCAAAATTGAACCGTAACACCCTAGTCTCGGTGCCGAGATGTACGGTGCCGAGTTGTCCGGTGCCGAGTTGTCCGGTGCCGAGTTGTCCGGTGCCGAGTAGTCCAGTGCCGAGATGTACGGTGCCGAGTTGGCCCGGTGCCGAGTTTTCCCGGTGCCGAGTTGTCCGGTGCCGAGTTGTCCGGTGCCGAGTTGTCCGGTGCCGAGTTGTCCAGAGCCGAGTTGTCCGTGTCCGGCTTTTTATACTTTTGTAATTCCTTTAAAAAAGATATCCTTAGCCCTACAACCGGTATTAGCTCCTTTATTACATCAGGTGTTAGTTCTAATAAAATATCAGTCGTAATCTTGTTAGCTACGTAAAAAAACCAAAATATTACATTTACATGTAATATTTACATGACATGTAAATAGACATCACAAAGACATAAATCGTAGTTTAATTTATTGAAAACCAAAACAACTTGTTTACTAATGTGAAGAATTCTGTGGTCACATGCAATAATATGAATAATGAACTAATTGTTATTTTTTATTATTTTATTTTTAAAAATTGAAATTGAATTTAAAAATATTAGATTACATTTATATGCTGAAATGATATTAAACAATAAAATAAAAATTACTGTTTTTTTGATGGGTAAAGACGCGAGTTATAAATTCCCACGTACTCATCGGAATCCTTAGCACAGTATCGTTATCACTTCCGCCAAGCCACCAAGATTATATTTTATATCTGTAACATATTAGTATTGTACCGCCAAACCACCAAGATTATATTTTGTATCTGTAACATATTAGTATTGTAAGGGTGGCCACATCCAGGATGTGTAACCCACACACGATCTATCGAGGTGGCAGTTTTTAATAAAATAATTCATTCTGTGTATAGTTGTCATGAAATAAAGTTGTTCTTAAAAGAAGCTCTTTTCTTTTGAAAAAAAATATAAAGTTCCATTGCGGAAACATATTTGGCGCAGTCGGTAGGATTGTCTTCACGTTTTCCGAAAATTTTATCGACAGTATATCGCGTAAAATTAGTGAAACGGTCGTTTCAACGTTAAGAAGGCAACCCAAAAAGAATTCGAGAAGAAGCTTCCACACAATCATTTACAAGACGACAACCGTTCACAGGATCACACCAAGGAAGATCTGGAAACTGCAGACACAACAGAAACTGTAAGTGCCAAATTTCCTATAATTCCCATTCTTTCCAAAATACCTCTGTATAAGGACTCGGGATAAATCGGAATTGCAAAACTTTTTAACCTACGTACAAGGATTAAAAAGATTAGGTTAGTTCAAAATTGAAAAGAATTTAAAAACAAATTTATAATTTTTTTTTGAAAGTTAATATCAAATTGAATAAAAAATTATTTTACTAATTATTCTAAAATCAACTAAAACAATTTTACAATTATTTTACAATTATTCTACAATATAATTATTGTATGAACGAATTGGAAGAAATCGCGAATAAGTTAAGTAATTTATCATTCGAAGATAATTCAGAATTTTTAGAGTCAAATTTAAAACCAGAAATAAGTTACAAAAATAAAATGGCTACACCATTTAATTGGACTCTTCTCAAATTAAAACTAGAAAATGTAAAACCTTACAATGGGGACAGTGATACCCTAAATAAATTTATTTGCCGTTGCGAAGGCGTCATAAACCATTATGCAAACCTACAGGATGCAGAGTTGAACAAACACATAATCGACACCATTCTAGGAAAACTAATAGGGAAAGCAGAATACATGGTAGGCGCGAGAATTGAGTTAGATAAGTGGGAAGATATCAAAAATGCCCTGATTCAATGCTTTTCCGACAGAAGAAATTTAGATTGTTTATTCTTAGAGCTAACGCGTGCTAGACCTTACAAAAGTGAAGCATTAATAGATTTTGGAACGCGAATTCAATTATTACGGAGCAAGGTAGCCCTTAGAATTAGCCATACTATAGAATTAAGCGCGGAACAAAAAATATGTCAAATAGAACACTGCGAAAAATCAGCCCTAAATACATTCATCGCAGGTTGTACGGGTATTTTGAAAAACAACCTTCATCTAAAAAGACCAGATAGCATCGAAAGTGCGCTAGCGTATGTAAACGAATTTGAAAACTTTGAACAATTTCATGAAACTTCAACTGGTCCTCAACCGTTCAAAAACACACAAAATTCTAACCAAACGAACCAACAAAATCACTTTCAACAACGCGAATTTACACGTCAAAAAATTGAAAATAGACATCAAGGTAATCGAAACATTCAAAATTTCCCTTTCAATAGACATCAGAACCATTATTCTCAAAATTACAATAAACCAGTATGGCAAAGCGTGCCAGTAGAAGTAAAAACACAACATCACACGCAGAATTACCCAACCAATAGGCAAGTATTTGGTCCGCAAAAGAACGTTTTTAGACCTAACCAAATTCCTGCAAATCAATTGCCCAGGCCAGAACCGATGTCTACGACATCCAGAAATCCAACTATGAGGTCACAACGCCCATTTTCCGGTTATAATACACAAAATAGACCACCTTTCATTCATAAAAGTTTCCAACAACCCAATTTCATTTCCGAAGAATTGCATTCCAATGATTACGAAGAAAATTTCGAGCAATTTGAACCTCAAGACGAAGAATCAAATAACTTTGAAAGCGAAAATCAGTATCCGGACTCCTTCGAAAATTTTCAAACTCTTGATGAGGGTTACCCAAATTTCAATCAAGAACTAAACGAAAACAATTCAAATCACGAACGCGAAAACGAACGCGAAAATTTTCGCGCAATACCTTCATCAAACATGTTCACTTAGCCGAAATAAATGTCCACGCTTGCAACGCATTACCATATGTACAAATTCGAAATCCGAGAATAAAATTGTTAATCGATACAGGTAGCTCAAAATCAATCTTAAGACCATCCATAGTCGAGAAACATTTCGCTCACACCATCTTTCATTCAAATTCTACTATCAAAACAGCTGTCGGTAGTACGAAAGTACGATTTCAAGCATCCGTACCATCTTTTAAAGAATTCGGTAGTAATCACGAGATCAATTTCATTTTATTCGATTTCCACGATTTTTTCGACGGAATACTGGGATTAAACGATTTGATCGAAATGAATTTAATCATTGACCTAAAAAATAAAAAACTAGTAGGACCAAACGGGGAAATTCCCTTTAAATATCGGC
This sequence comes from Cantharis rustica, assembly GCA_911387805.1. NCBI lineage: Eukaryota > Metazoa > Arthropoda > Insecta > Coleoptera > Cantharidae > Cantharis > Cantharis rustica. Next base: position 75,256,005 of record OU426877.1, read on the forward strand.
AACCCACAGATGTAAATTTCTCGATCTGCGTTAACCCATGCGAAACAGTTAAGAAAACTATACCTGTCAGCGTGTACCAAGGTGAAATTATAGTGGATGCAGGTAAATTAGGTAACATCCAAATTCCAAAAACATTGACACTAGCAAAAGATGGATTCGCGCCATTAGAATTCACAAACAACACCGATGAATCGATTACCATAACATTAGATAGACCAATTCCAGCAGCCCCCTTCAATCCACTAGAATACGAAATTTTTAAACTCGATCATTTTTTTGAAATTAACGATCCCCATATCGAAACAGAAAAACCAGACATAGAACAGCTTATTAGAACGAACCACATGAACGATGAAGAGAAAAACGCGGTTCTAACACTTTGTAAAAAATATTCGGATATATTCTTTAAACCCGGAGACGTATTGACATTCACGTCCAAAATCAAACACAAAATCAAGACCACCGACGAAATACCAACTCATACAAAATCTTACAGGTATCCTTATATTCATAAACAAGAAGTCCAAACGCAAATTCAGGACATGCTTGACAAAGGAATAATTAGACAATCCTCAAGCCCTTTTTCTTCACCAATCTGGATTGTCCCGAAAAAACAGGACGCATCGGGTAAACAAAAATGGAGGTTAGTCGTGGACTATCGGAAAATCAACGAAAAAAGCATTGACGACCGATATCCTATCCCGAATATATCCGACATTCTGGACAAACTCGGAAGATCACAATATTTTTCGACATTAGATTTAGCCAGCGGCTTTCACCAGATAGAGATGAGTCCTTGTTCTATCGAAAAAACAGCATTTAACGTAGAAAACGGACATTTTGAATACCTTAGGATGCCTTTTGGTTTAAAAAACGCTCCTTCAACATTCCAACGCGTCATGGACGACGTCTTAAAGGAACTGCAAAATAAAATTTGCATGGTCTACATGGACGACATCATAATATTTTCCACCAGTCTTCAAGAACATATTCAAAATCTACAACTAGTATTTTCTAGATTGCGAAATGCAAGACTCAAAATCCAATTGGATAAAAGCGAGTTTGCAAAAAAGGAAGTAGAATTTTTGGGCCATATTGTCACACCGGACGGAATAAAACCAAATCCAAAGAAAATTCATGCCATACGAAACTTTCCAATTCCACGAACACAGAAAGAGATAAAATCATTTCTGGGGCTTCTTGGATATTATCGAAAATTTATAAAAAACCTTGCAAAACTCACTAAACCAATGACGACTTGTCTAAAGAAAAACAACAGAGTAGAACATACAATGGAATTCAAAGAATGCTTTAACGTATGCAAAAATGTGTTAACGTCCGAACCCGTTTTAGCTTATCCAGACTTTGAAAAACCTTTCGAACTAATCACTGACGCATCTAACTTTGCAATAGGATCAATCTTGACCCAAGACGACCATCCTATTTCATACGCTTCTAGAACTTTGAATCCCGCAGAAGTAAATTACTCGACCATCGAGAAAGAACTCTTGGCCATTGTTTGGAGTTGCAAATATTTTCGACCATACCTATTTGGACGCAAATTCACTATAAGAAGTGATCACAAACCTTTACAGTGGTTATTTTCTCTAAAGGAGCCAAATTCGCGTCTAGTCCGTTGGCGTCTTAAGCTAGAAGAATTTGAATACGAGATAAAATATAAAAAAGGTAAAACTAATCAAGCAGCAGATGCCCTTTCAAGAAATCCCCCAAATAACGACCTTAATGCGTTAGAGACACAATCCCTTGACATGAATGTAGACGACATTGACGAAATTATCGAGAACGAATTAAAAAACCATACTAGACCTCAGCACTCATCAGAAAATGTAAAAATTATTTCAAATATTCAAATTAAAACTCCAAACCAAGACCGATCTAACAGCGACCTCGAAACTGTACACACGTCGTTGGAAAACCCCATCTTCAATATCCCCATTTCCGATCGACCTCTAAACCATTTTAAAAATCAAATCATTATAGTAACCGGAGACATCAGCGTAACACAAAATAAGAGAGAAAAGGTATTTGATAACAATAGATATTACGTTACATTACCTAAATTTCAGTTAGATAATCAGATAGCAAATTTCATCAAAGATTATTTGAATCCTTCACAAAATTACGCTCTTTTCTTCAGAGACCCATCCTTAATCGAAATATTTACAATAAGCGTTCAGAACTACTTCAAAAACTCTTCATTCAAATTCATTTGTTGTACAAAATTTTTGACGGACATAGAGACGGTGGACGAACAAAGACTTAAATTAGAATACCACCATATATTTAAAACAGGACACAGAGGAATTAACGAGGTAAAGCTATCACTCAGTTCAAAATTTTATTGGCCAAAAATGTCACAAGACATCGAAAATTACATCAACAATTGCGAAATCTGTTTGAAAAATAAATACGACAGAAACCCCCCTGTAATCAAGTTCAACCTTACCCCTACATCATCAAAACCGTTCGAACACCTCCACATTGACGTGTTCAGAATTTCCAACCAACCCTATCTGACGTTGATCGACAGTTTTTCACGCTATGGACAAGCATATCCCCTACCATCAATAACAGGTGTTTCGGTTACGGAAAATCTATTAAATTTCGTTAGTCATCACGGTCTTCCACTGAAACTCACGACCGATCGCGGTACGGAGTTCAAAAACCAAGATTTAGAAAATTTCTGTAAACTCCACCGTATTGAATTACATTTCACAACAGCAAAAAATAGTAACTCGAATTCTCCAGTTGAGCGTTTTCATTCGAGCTTAATTGAACATTATAGATGCATCAGAGAGGAAAACAAAAATTTAACACCCAATCAAATTATAAAACATTCAGTATTATGTTATAATAATTCCATTCACAGTGTAACAAAACATACGCCATTTGAAATTGTAAAAGGCCATATTAACAACACCAACCCCTTTGACTTAAACGATCACTTAATAATCTCCAACTACGTACAAAATCATAAAGAAGCTTGTGAAAAACTATACCATAACATCAAAATGAAATCACAAGAAGCCAAAGAAAAATTAATTGAAAAGGTCAACAAAAATAGAAAGGAACCTCCTAGTTACGCAAACCAACAAACTGTTTACATAAATACCAAACAACGAGACAAGAAACTACCCAAATTCAAAAAGGCCGAATTAATTACCGAAACAGACATAAAATTAAACACTTCATCAGGAACTTACCACAAGAACCTTACACGAAAACCCAGACCTAATAATAGAATCTTGTTACAGGAATCAGAAAATGAAACTACTAACTTTATACCTGACTCTACACCTGGGACATCAAGTCATATGTAACGAAGACATAACTTTGACAAGAATTGACAATCCCTTACTTCCCATACAATTAGGCAACGCAAGAGTCATTTATACTAAACATACGTTTCTTCACTATATAGATTTAGAAAATATAATTAATCATATGAATAGTTTAGTGGATAGTTTTAAAATAGTTAGATATAGTTTAAATAAAATAAATGCAACCAATCCAATATCTTACCACGGTTTAGCAGAAAGTTTGTTACTCAGAACAGAATATTTAATCGAGATGACAAAAAAAAGATTAGAAAACATCCTCCCGTCCGTTTACTTTCAAAATAAAAAGAAAAGAGGAGCATTTGATGGTATAGGTAAAATTACAAAATGGCTTTTCGGAAATCTCGATGCTGATGACGAGAAAAGATACAATCACGCGATTTCAGTATTAACCCATAATCAAAAAGACGTTACTCAAGAAGTAAATTTGCAAATCTCTCTCTCAAAAGATTTAATTAATCATTACAATAAAACGATAAGAACATTTGACGAAAATCAAGAAAAACTCGAACGCGATTTAAGTAAATTCAAATTGGCCATACGCGAAACAATTACTGATTTAAACGGTTACCTTAGTTTCCAAGCAACAGCGGTTCAAATAAATTTAGACTGTCAAAATATTATAACCTTTATAGATAACACAGAAAATGCCATTCTATTTTCGAAACTTAATACTCTTCATCATTCAATCATATCAAAATCGGAATTACAGACAATGATAAAATACTTAAAAGAAATTTACGGAGAAAACAAAGTACCGGAATTTAAAAACATCTTAACTTATTATCAATTTTTAGGTACGCAAGTACGATTTTCTGGAACTAAACTAATTTTTGCAATTCATGTACCTATTTTCAAAACAAAAGTCTTTAACTTTTACCACCTGTATCCTATAATCCAAAACCACCTTATCTTTACCCCTAAATACCAATATTTGGCACAAGCAGACGAAGAAAACCAATTCGAGAAAACAGAATGCCCAAGACTGGAAAACGTCTATTATTGCTACGCAAATTTTATACCGGAAGAAAACTGTACTCTTCAAATACTGCTTGGACACTCTCCTGATAACTGTGTCACCTTAAAAATAAACTTCGAAGAATCAATTGTGGAACAAATAACTCAAGAAAACATATTAGTCATCCCATCGGGGACACAACGCATTTTTTCAAAATGTAAAACCGACCAGTATATCGACATCAAGAAGCCAACCTTAATCAAAATGCCAAAATCATGCGAAGTTCGAGCCGACGACAAGAAATTCATAAACAACATGGAAATTCAACAAGGCAAACCTCTAATCCTACCCGAACTCAAGATGGGAAATATAAAAACACCAAACGGCTATGAAACACCAAACTTCAAGAAACTGAACTTCGACGACCTTTACCAAATCAATTCCATATCAAATCAATTAAAACCAATCCAAAGTCGTGAGAATAATGAAAATCATTTGACCATTTTTGGATCAACAATATTGGTAATGTCAATTTTGTTAATTGTAATAATAATGTTTTTTAAGTTTAAGAAGAATATAATACGTTTACCACTTTTCGCAAGAAAAGAAAGAGATGAAGAGGATAATCAAATAGAATTAAATTCTATACCAAACGCGACAGTCAAAAGTAGCGAGAGCCAAGGAGACCCGATAACTTCAAAAACAACGTCCGTTATTTTTTCATCTTAAGGAGGGAAGAGTTATAAATTCCCACGTACTCATCGGAATCCTTAGCACAGTATCGTTATCACTTCCGCCAAGCCACCAAGATTATATTTTATATCTGTAACATATTAGTATTGTACCGCCAAACCACCAAGATTATATTTTGTATCTGTAACATATTAGTATTGTAAGGGTGGCCACATCCAGGATGTGTAACCCACACACGATCTATCGAGGTGGCAGTTTTTAATAAAATAATTCATTCTGTGTATAGTTGTCATGAAATAAAGTTGTTCTTAAAAGAAGCTCTTTTCTTTTGAAAAAAAATATAAAGTTCCATTGCGGAAACATATTTCGCGTCTCCACTTAATCGGCTTAGGCCGGGCGGCCTAATAAATCATTATTAAATTAGGTGTGCGGCCAATATTAAAGCATACACAAAAACTGTTTTTGGAACCCGACTATACACTTCACACTGAAATGATTTAAAAATTGCCATAAAAGTATTTATAATAGTGCTTACATTAGTAAACCCTTCACCATGAAATAATTAAATAAAATTAATACCTACACGCACATAACGAAATAAGTAAATAATCAATTGATACGTGGTTTTGGTAACGGAATTCGATAAACCATAATCAATATTTTTGAAAACCAAAAAATTGCACACAAGTCATTTGTGTTACCATAAAAACATTTTAGTTCTAAAAAGTGGGTGTATTTTTTGATTTTTTCTAAAATATTGATGCGGAAAACATGTCGAGGACCATACAGCAATGCCAAACTATAGATAATATAATTTGTTATCTTACCTTCAAATATAGCCACTAATTCTTCGCAATTAAAATCTTTCAAAATATCTTGAATAGAAGGCATTTTTAAGAACACATTAAACACAAAAACGTTCACTATAATACTGTACTGATTTCACATGCAATAATATCACGTTAGCAATTTGCAACAGTCGCTCGGCGTCTTGTCGTCGCGATGACGTATTTTTAAAATCCTGACTTAGCAGTTTGGCGCTAAATCGACACAAATTACTTAGCGGATGTATGTACATACCTCAGCTTAACCCATGTAACAGGGCCGTATTTACGGGGGGGGGGGGGGTTTTAGGGGTTACAACCCCTCCCGAAATTATTTATCAATAAATAAAGTACTAGAAGTCCGACTGAAATCGTAACAAAATCAGAAAAAAAAATCTTTAAAACTATAAAAAAAACATTAAACTTGAAGTGTTTAAATAAAAATTAAAACTAAAGAGATATTTCTAATAAATTAAATCAGGTATTTTATCTTAATTCTTACTATTATGGTAAAAATTTTAAATTGCTATAAATTGTTTGAACCAAAAATTTTAAAGCAAACAAATTTTATAACCATCATGGGCAGCATAGCTTAAAATAAGACTTCCGCAATAAATTAGAGTGGTTATTGTAAACCCATAAATTATTTTATATTTTGGGGTTCGTTTTTTACAACGGTTTTTTACAAGAGAGTTTAAAATAAAAATATGAATAAGGTTAAAGTTATTAAAAATATCGTGGTAAACAAAACTTTTAAAATGGCACAAACAAAATTTTATCCGCGATAACGCCCAAAAGTCAATCTGTAATCAAAATTTGTCGCTCCCTCGACAAATTATTTTCACCCTTTAAATAAAGTTCACAAAAATCGAAATTTTCTCTGAATATTGAACTCAAATTAAAAAAAATTGTTCAAAAAATATAATCACTTTAATTAAATAATCTTCTCACAAAATTTAAACTTTCTTGCGGTCACTTTCGACCAAAAGTTTGAAAGCATTCAAACAAAATTTTTCAATAACCATAAATTTAAAAATTTTAAAAATAAAATCTTAATTTCAAAAATACTACTTGCACAAAATTATACTCAAAAAATCGGCGGAACAAAATCGAGGCATTTGTCGTTTCCGTCATCTTGGCAAAAAAATCTCTTTCTACTCACCTTTCTGCAAATATTACATTTCAAAAATTAATATAACAAAATTTAAATTTAAAAAAATCACCAAGGTTCGGTTGTTCAGTTGCAGGCTAAACCAAAAAATTTAGATTAACTAATAATATTTTTTAAAAAACAGCTTTTCAACGTAATATTTCATTGATTAATCCAAATCTGTTGGTTTAACTTACAACTGAACAACTGAGCCCAAAGGTTTCAAATCAATTTAAAAATTACAACTGAGGGACTGAGGCGTTCAAATTCTCCTTTCGTAACACGGCAATATATAAGCTTCTACAAATACTGTGTACCCTGCTAGTGACAACAACCACCCCGGGAAGAAGTTTCTTTTCACTCAAAAAAGGGAAAAGCTATTTAAGAAATTCTACTGGATAAGAAAGACTAACAAGACTAGCTTTTATTGTTATGTCCAGTCATAGAACTATGCCTCTCCCCAGTGACCTGGTTTTAGGATAAATTTTCATAGTGCAAGATGATTTTAGTTGGTACTTTAAGTTTTTTTAAATTGCATTTATTTTGCCGATTTTAGCATGACTGACGGTTTAAGTTGAGACTTAAACTTTTTTATTTAGGTATTTACCTATTTATTGAGTTCCTTCTATTTTTAATTTTATATTTTATGTTTGTTTTTTATTGTAGTTTTTTTTTATTTTTTAAATATTTTTTATTTTTTGTTTTGAATATTTTTTATCCTTTGTATTTTAATAAATTAGCTATTTATTTTTTAATTTTTTTAAACCCCCCCCCCCCCGAAAATCTAGTCTAAATACGGCCCTGCCATGTAATATTATATTTAAGATAAATAAGTTCTAGTTAAGATTTGGTTATTGTTACGATATTATTTATTGACTGTAATTTGTATTCATTTATTATAAAAAGTCTAAGTTTCTTTGAATTCTGCCTGGCGTTATTATAAAAATATTGAAAATTGAAATCAATCTAAACAATTCTTTATAATAATAATTAGAAATAAGTAAATATAAACGTTATAAGGTTACCAGCACAATAATTAGTTAATATTAAAACAATGTACTCAAAAAAAGCATTGTGTAGAGGTAAATTGACTAAAATTTTTGTAGTGCATTTATCTTTGTTCTTATTACTTTATTAAATGTAATATTAATGAAATTTCCCCAATTAAATATGTTGTGTTATAGACACCAATCTCTTTTCTCAGTGTATGACATTTTCAGGCAAAGTCATCGCGAAGTTCATCTCTAAAGTAGGTGTAAATGTTCTTTTAGTATTTTTATTTGTGAAAACATAAAAACTGTATGTGCAATTTATTGATTATATCAGTATTTTAAATTATTATTTAAATTATACGGCTACTAGATCTGATTCACTGAGCACTGATTCATAAAATTCCCAACCCAAACCGTCGGAGTTACAAATCTGAATTGTGTGCACCAATATCGATAAAATAGGTAGGAAGAATTCGAAAAACCTTAAAAACGATGCTCCGTTTTCATATTATGAGAGAGCATGTGTTTTACCATTGTGCGACAATTTTTTTATAGGTTTCCAAAGGTTTTTCTTCTTTGGTATTCAAAATTAAACCATTAGGTTTAGGTTTATTAATTAATTATGTTTAATTAAAAAATTATTTAATTATCTAAAGTAATTTTTTTAAATTAGGTATTTGTTTTATTTTTAATTTTAATTTTTCAATTTGTTTAGTATGTTTTTTTGCTTCTCATTATTTTTGCGTTTTTTTATGTTATAATACGACTGATGATCGGAAATAATCGTAAAATAAACACTTTGACGTAGACCTTGATGAATAAATTTGCCCCTGCTTCGGTTTGAATTGATTATAGAAAACTTAAGGTTTTGTTTCTGATACTGAAATAAAATACCTAAATACAAAAATTGATCTAGGGTCAATATGTATAAGAGTGCGCATTTACACTTAGTGGATTATTAACTATAATTCATGTATTTTATTTAATTAGATTATTTTATACATATCACAAAATATATTCATAATAATAGAATATGATTATAACACAGTAAATGCAAAATATCAACATTAATAAACAATTACTTAAGTTTTTATTGCACACTGCAATTGATAACCGTTTTTTCAACACTCGCTTTGTCCTAAAAATAAAATTTTCAAAAAACGGTTTTTATTGTTTAGTGAATTTGATATAAAAAAATATTAGTTTAAAATAATTTAAGATAGTATCTAAAGTTAGTTAGATAGTATCTGGTATCTTTTAGAGCCCTCGCGGTCTGCGTCTGCGATCTGCAGACTGGAGACTTTTTATCGGCCGATAGTTTGGTCGGGTTGGATTGCTAGTGCGCACACTGAGCCAACTAAACAGTGTGGGTGGAGAAAAGTGCGCAAACTAGCCAACAGTCGGCCGATTATTCTCGAACGATTTGCTTGTTTGTAACTCACTGTTGAAGAAAGTGGTAGAACAATGAAAATTAATACAATATTGTCCAGAAATATTATTATTGCTAAGCTGATTCCAATCAGGAACAACTGCTTCACAAACTTCATCCCAGTTGTTTCTTCACATTTACGTCAGAGTACTCTTTCAACCTTTTTTTATAAAGTGCAGGTTTTTTTTCGAATTCTTCTATCAAATTTATGATCGGCGTTTCTACAATCAGCGATTGAGAATTGAGCAACGCCATTATAAAAATAATACGCACAACCAAACAGTGCCAAAGCTCAGAGCAAACTATCGGCCGAATCAGCCGACTAAACAATCGTCGTGTGTGCGCGCGTGAGAAAGCGCCATACAGATTTAGCAGTTGGCCTGTTGGATAGTTCGCCGACAGTTCAGTTTGAAGGCAATCGTATAGCCCATCAAACTATTGACCGATACCGAATCGTTATAATTTGCGCACTTGCATACATTTTCATACTGATTAAGAAATCGACCAAAGAAATCGACCGATAGAAAGTCTGCAGTCTGCGAGGGCTGCTCGGTTGGTTGTTTGGTCGATTTCTTAATCAGTATGAAAATGTATGCAAGTGCGCAAATTATAACGATTTGTTATCGGCCTATAAAATAGTTTGATAGGCTATAAGATTGCCTTCAAACTGAACTATCGGCGAACTATCGGTCAAAATTATCGGCCGATAGAAAATCTGCAGTCTGCGAGGGCTCTTAAAGGCTTCTAATTTGGAATTTTTTTGTACGTTTTCAAAAATTAATTTAAAGAAATTTACAGTTTTTACAAAACTTGCTTTATTTAGAATACTTATATCAAAATGCATAGAATTAAAAAGAAAATTTCTACAGAACAGAAAAACAATACGATTTAATTGTTTCAATCTTTTGTCACTTGTCGCGCTGCTTCTTCCGATATTGTTTTCCCTAAAACTTCGTCATAAAATTGCTTTACTTCTTCGGAATATTAATATGTTTTGTATAAAGTAAGTTTTGTACAAACTTTAAGTTTTTACTAGCGTTTTCTAATAAAAGAAAGCAAGTTTTGCAATATATGATAGCAAATTCTGAAAGAAAAATATATAAGGTAGGTGCATATAATATGGCCAAGTTGGTAATAAAGCCAGCTGCCCTTTTTTTACAAATTGAGGCGCAGATATTGCTACTAATATCAGTTGAACAAATATATTAAATAATTACGATTTATACCTCAAGCACCGACAATTTGTTAAATGGCTTCGTGTGAGAACGTGTTGTTTGTTTCTCAAGTGCTCAATCTAATTTTGCTGTGGTTAATTAATTGTTGTCACTGATTTGTTGTTGTGCCAATTAATTAAAAAATGTAATAGTCAAATAAGGTAGGATGTGGGAGACTTATATATTATAGAATAATCAAACTTAACAAAATGTTAAAATAATAAAACTATTAAGTAAATAATACATACTACGAAGAAAACATAATATTTAACGAAATCAAAATGACAAAAATTTACATTTAACAGGGTTGAACTTAGAATATTAAAATAAACATTAAAAACAACATAGTTCTAACATAAAGCCTAGCATAGCAGCCTTCTGAGCAGGCTGAGAAAGTCGCATCTTGCCATATATGAAGTGAGACCAATGCGGGCATTATCTTGAGACTCCATTGTATCTCGTAAAATTGACTGTTTGATGATGCCAACGGCATCATCTGTCCATATTTCTTTCGAAATGAAGTAGGAGCTTCCTTTAAGGTGAATGGTGTGAGATATCGACACATGCTCAATAAGTTTTTGTTCTCAAAAATCCACGAGTTAAACATTGACAATTTATGTTTGTAACAGGATGGTGCTATGTACCACACAGCTAAGAAAACCATCGATTTATTGAAAGTAAAATTTGGTGACAACATTATTTTAAAAAATGGTCAATTGGCCTCCACTCCAAGATCGTGTGATTTGACGTATCCAGATTTTTTTTGTATGTTAACTCCATGGTTTATGAAACAAAAATTAGTTCTCTACAACCTGAACAATTTACTTCTTTGTCTGCAGTTCTTTTTTCTTGTTTTTTCTGGGTCCTTGCTTAGTTTTCTTGTAGTTGCTTTTAATTTTTTAGCTTTATTTTATCTTGATCTTTTTTTTTGAAATCGTTTTTAAAATAGGTGCTTAATAAAATTTCGGATTTTTACGATTTGACTTTTCTTCGAGTTGTTGTTGTAAGATTGGTAGTGGTATAATATTACATATTTGGACTGGCTGTACAAGAGAATAATCTTCAAATCCTTGAGAGCAATTTGGTTTCTTAGAATTCTAATAATTATTAGGAATCAGCACTCAATTTTCACATTCAATATCCAAATCAAGAAAGTTGGTGTTTTGCGGTGGTGTTGGTGAGGTGGGATACTATCCTTTGAACAACATGGAACTGCAAGAATGTTCTCCTTGTTATCTATATGATTATTACCAAAGTTAATTGGGATATCAGATACTTGAGGTAGAGCAAAATCTACATCACTAAATTTTTCGAGATCGTGTGGAAAAATTTCAGTAATCACTATTTCCGGAATATTCCTAATCAAATACAATCTTTCCAAAAAAATCTTCCACGTGTGCCCGCGAAGGTGGAACAAAAAATATCCAAATGAAGCAAACTTCCGACACAAAAGCTATCAGGTTACACAATGACTATCGAGATCCAGAAAATTTCAGGAGAACTCACAAAAGCTACTGCCTCTCTTTCAAAATCACTTTCGCCTCGCTTTTTTAGAATCCCTTCGCTATATCTATCTTCATCACCCAACACATTTTTCAAATTTAAAATTTTTTCAAAAGGATGAAACCATACCCCAATCGTCATCTAATATAAATAAATTAAACTATACGTGGTAAAATTCTGCACGATAAAATAAAATAAAATCAAAGTTTATCAAAATTTCAAATAGATTACCAAACAAACGCAAATAAAATTTTCTAGTTTGAAATTTATGTAACAAACCCCTTCTTACGTAAAAAAAAGCTGTTAGTAGCTATACTAACAGTTATACAAATCAGCCATCCAAAATTCTACGTCGGAAATAAAAGCTTTGGCATTCCAAATGCTGCAATTTTTATTGTGGTCACCCTGCAATTGATAGGTTCAAGAAGAAACAATTTTTACGACTGTAAAAGTAACAATATATTTAGCAACCAATTTTGCAGTAAACTGGTTTGGAGCGTTCGACAATACATAATTATTCCTTCGCCAAACTTTTTGACCTAGTTTAAATACATCTGGTCTACGTCTTAAATTATATCGTTTGCGCTTCGCTCTTGACACTTTTTAAGTCGAAGTTGTACGTCGTTATGCATTTTATAGAGAGCCCGCGTTTTTTTCTCCATAATCTGTATTGTTCGCAGGGTCAGTACCTAGCTGTAAAAACGACAAAGTTGGGAGTGAATTCTGTAACTTCGTGTTTGGCTGACCTAATGGCATAGCCTATTTGTCATAAAAATAGATCCCAAGTTTTGTGATTTTCCGCGACATATGCAGATAGTGATAGTGAAGTGCATAGCTAAATGTGATGTTTCCAAAAATTAAATAATTTCCGAATAAAATTATTTTTTATTTCATCTTTCAATAGTACAAAAACTATTAGGATAGCTTTTATACGCAGCCGTGAATTTTGTATCGTGAAATGATGAAAAATTAATCTCAGCTTCCAAATTAGTTTTAATTTCGCTCGCTATAATCTTCACAAAATCCACGTATGTTGTGATTATTCACATTTAACAACTCTTATAATTTAGGTAAGTAATTCACTTTTTAATTTGTTGAATCCAAACCTCCAATAATATGGCGGCGCGTTCTTTTTCAATACAAAAAATGTGCTTCGAGAACTCGAATAATGCAAATTTAAATTCAAGAATTAATCTGACGTCGCAAGTGATGTCTTCTTAAACGTGACGAAATCTTCGTCTCAAATTTAACTCGCCTTTCACAAAGACTTGTGAAAGTTTTCACTCACAAAAAACTAATTGTCGCTCACTAAAACAATATGCAAAAATCGACCAGCCTGGGCGACCTTCGCGTCCCTAGTTTATTTTTATAAAATTTTATCTTTTGTCGAGGTTTGAACCTTCGACTTCATATTAGCAGTCCTATGATTTAGTGCGTTACGTATCACACCACCTTATACAAATCTAATCTAATAAAAATTATACTGCGTGTTTCATCTCTCAAAAATTGTTATATTTACATATCAAAGCGAAGCGATTACTGAATATTTAAAACCCGAAAATAGAGTTTGTTACAAAAATCCACCACACTATATTGAATATAAACCTATATAGATTTTATACACCTATTATACTGTGGTACTAGTTTTGAACGTCCCCCTCATTATCTGAATCAATGTGTTTTTGTTTTTCTTAAAGTTTTTAAAAATCAGAAGTTATTTCGACTGGTTAGTTTGAAAATAAGTACCCGGTGTGTACCTCGGAACTAACTGCGAAAATTCGCAACTAAATTGCAGCAGTACTAATAATAATCCGAACAGCGCATTAAATTTTTCAATAATTAATTAATTATTAAATAACACGAAATTACCCATATTATAAGTATGCCTTAGTTGAATCTGATTCCTAGATAATAGGAATATATAATACACGCAAAAAAATGTTAAAGCAAATTTTAAAAACCTCTACTTTTAACAGAAAATTGAAAGTATTTACTTTAAAAACAAAAAAAATGCAGGTAAAATTAAGAGAATCGTAGTTTTACTACTTTTAAAAAATGCTTTTGTTTTGAAAGTTCATATTACTTTTAAATTGACATTATAAACTTTAGAAGAAATAAAAATAATTTTAAAATAAAAGAGTTTTACTATTAAAATAAATGCTATTCGCTCTTAATGAAAAACTAAATATCATTTACTATTAAATTAAAAGTGCGTCTTTCAAAAGAAAAACGACTAATTGCGTCAGCAAAAATTTGTTGCGGGTAGCATTATAAAATACGAACTAACTTGCAACGTTTTGAATTTGCGTACCATTGGCAACAAGAAAAGCGTCTTGATAAGAAGTTACATATTATTTTCATACTTATATTTTCTGTGTTAAAAATAATGAATAGTTCTCCAGGTGCTAGCTATTGGTGTGATCTAGACAGTTGTAGTATTGAAGAAGTAATTAGTGAACCCGAGTTACATCAAGTTTTAAAAAATTTAAATGTCGAAGAAGCATATAAATTTTTAGCAGGTAAGTGAAAATGTCTTATTGTTAGCTAAAGTAACTTGTGTACTATGTACAACGTAGTATATAAAACATACACAATGGTAAAAGTTATTAACATGTGATAATATTATATTAAAATTGATTTTTACATGTGTTTCGATTGTTTCGATTCCGAAAATCGAAACACCAAGTTATAACAGGGTGTCGCAGACTAATTCATTTAAATAGTTTTTGCACAATTTTATGTAAGTTATGGATTTTAATTATTTTTCAATTTCATATAACATGTAAAAATCAATTTTAATATTTAAAACATACACAATGTACTTTCTTTGATATAATAATAAAAAATTGGCATTATGGGTTATTGTATTTATAAAGTATTCGTACTATGCATTCAACTTTTCAGGAGTCGCGTATAGAATTCACAAAAAAAATTGCATATACGATCTTATGGATATTGAACATCAGTTGGCGCCATAATTATGTCGCCGTCACGCGACTACTTAAAAGTTAAAAGCATCAGTAATATAATAATCAGAATATAATATACATTATGTACCTATATGCATTTGTCACTTCAGTGATTCCCCTTTGTAAGATAATAGGAAAATCATATTTGCTTACATATCAAGGAATTATGATTGTATTTTTGCGAGCATACGAAATTAAGGTACCTACATTTGTATCATGTTAATTTTCTTCTAGGAAAACAAATTACAACAGAGACATTGAAATACCTCAATGAATTTGATTTAAAAGAATTAATACCAGAGTCAAATTTCGGTCTTAGAGTTTTTTTAAGACGTCAGTTGAAGCACTGGCGAGCTGTAGAAGTAAGAAATTATACCTGTAGTGTTTAGTAATAAATAAATTGAATTCAAATTTTTCAGTTTGGGGAATTTACCGATACTGACACCAATTCAGCAAATATTACAAATTGGATTAATTTAAATCGACCTGATGTGGGAAGTGACACGGAAGTGAAAAATAAGTCTTCAGATATTGTAATAAATTTTTATATTTTTAAATTTTATATTAATTTATACAATTTTTGATGTTAGGATGTAAAAGAAATACTTGGTGGTGACTATATGGGAAAACGTTTACTAGCAAAGAAAAACTTAACCAGTGAGGAAAGATTAAAAATATGTAGAATTTTAATAAACTACGTAACAATTGAAAACAAACTTTTAGACAAAAGAGAGTTTCTTAATATAAGTAAACAAATTTGTACTATTTTTCCAGATGAAAATTTGGTAAGCTTAAAATTTCGATACACCTACAAATATTATTTTTGTTTAAATTATTTGTTTGTTTGTTCATATTTCGAATATGTTTATAGTATTAGATCTGATATTATGTACATATGTATTACCCTTTTTAAGGACTATTATTACACCAAAGGATGTAATAAAAGACGTCAAAGTGGGGCACTGTACTACAGGTACATTAACAGTAGGCACAAACGAGTAAAATTAGCAAGTACGACTTCCTCAGAAATCTCTTCAAGTGATACTTTGGAAATTAATGATCAAGAAATTGACGATAACGTTAGCGAAAATTGTAAAAAGTGGTTAAAATATAATTTGGAGCCATTTGAGGCTGTATTGGAGAAATGGCAGCAGACATTTGAATACCGAAAAAAAACTACATATGAAAATAATATTCAATATTTTCAAGATTGGCCCATCATCAAGTCCGTTCATGGAGCAAAATTAGTAAGTATTATTTCAAATAAATAATGCAGTATTAATTTTAATTATACTTTGTTGCTTTTTAGTTAAATGCTGAATTTAATTTAATGTACCCCGGAAAAGACTTGTCGCTATTTAGTAAATGGGATGCATTTAAATTAAAAATTATTCAATATTTTGTGGACAACATTAAAGACAAACTGTATCGCACGTTTTTAGATATTATAAAAGAAGATAAGAACGAGAGTAAATTTAATATTATTTTTTTTTTATATTTTAAACCTTAATATTTTAACTCTTTTGTGCAGATACTACAAACTTTATTATTTGCCAACTCCTGAACACTATTTTAGTTCCTACAGGGAGGTACAGCACTAGAGAGGATACAAAAACTCCGCAGAAGAGAAAACGCAGATACACTATTCAGGACGGTGTTGAAAATTTTGCGATTAAAGTGAACAGTGTTATCGAATTTAATGAAACTATTGAAAAATTAAAAGATAGATACCATAAAGAAAAATCATCGCTCCAACCAACTATAATAGTAATTGAAACGGAAGATTTTGTAACGGAACAATACGTTTATGTAGATGGTATAGTTTTTAAATTTACTAGTTTTATAAGTTGTTTGGATACATGTTTTAAAACATTTTTTGCTTTAAATCTGAAATATCCATCACCTTGCATTTCTTCGTGGATATTTATACAAAAATACTTTTATGAAATTGAAGTTGCTAATGACTTACCTTATCCAAATAAAGTATCGGGACTATTAGCTTCTTTAAAAAATTAATTTAAAATGATTTGTTTTACCTGTAAAAAAGGTTATAAAGATGCTAAATCTCTGTTTCACCACATGAAAACCAGTCACAACTTACAAAATTATTCAATAGTGAAATGTGGGGAAGTAAATTGTTTACAAAAATTTTCAAATATAAAATCGTATAAGCGTCATATAATAAACGTTCATCAAAATCATGATTTTGAAAATTTGAACATTAACGAACCTTTAGATACTGCAATAAACCATAATACTTTCCAAAACTGTAATACCAATACTTTAATCAATTCTCCTCAAGAATCGACAACTCAAGAAATTCATTTATCATTAAAAACAAATACTCCTAATATTGAAACAAGCAATGAAAGTTGCAATTCTTTAAAAATTATTGATAAATTTCAATCTGATTTTATAGCTCAAAAATTGAAATTTTACTCGAAAAGTAATTTATCTCGAAAGGATGGACATGAAATTAATGATTATTGGTCTTCATTTACTACAACATTAATAAATAACTGTGAATTGTTAGTTCTATCGGTAGTTAATGAAGATGACAAAAATAAGGTATCTAATGCTTTTTCGCTTTTTAAAAACATTTTAGAAGATAATACATCCGAATATAAATTTTTGCAGTTATTACGTACTAAAAATTATTATAAAGATCCAGTTTGTTTTACCATTGATCACTTTTATTCTGAAGTTATGAAAAATGGTGAATGTACAATAGATGATAACAAATTCAGAGGATATTTAATGCCTCTTAAATTTCAATTCAAAAAATTCTTTGAATTAAACAATATGTTGAAATTAACAATAGACAACATGGTAAATCTGAAACAAAAGTCTTTAATTTGTAATTACATTAATGGTTCAAGTTATAACACCAAAATTCTAAAATTTACTTCCGATCAAATTATAATTCCGTACAATCTATATCTAGATGATTTTGAAATAAACAATCCATTAGGTGGTCACACAAAAACAAATTCAGTATGTGCTCTTTATTATAATTTTCCAACAGTTCCACAATTTTTATTATCAAAATTAAGTTATATATTTGTAGCTGGGTTTGTTAAAACTGCAAATGCAAAAGATTTTGGAAATGAAAAAACATTTAATGCATTGATTGATGAATTAATATTCTTGGAGAATATTGGATTAGATATTGAAGTAGAAAATGAAATTATTAATGTTAAATTTGTTCTTGGTTTAATATTGGGTGATAACTTAGGTTTAAACTCAATTTTGGGATTTACAAAATCATTTCAATCGTACTATTATTGTCGTCGTTGTAAACAAAACAAATTACAGATGCAAGAAAATTTTATTGAAATTGAAAATTCTCTTAGAACTGTAAATAATTATGACATTGATATAGATGCTAATGATTTTAGAACAACGGGAATTAAAGAAATATGCCCATTTAACAAGATATCATCATTTCACGTTACAAGCAATGTAGTTTTTGACATAATGCATGATATATTTGAGGGTGTTTGTGTATACGATATTTGTCATATAATTTTACATTACTTGAACGAGGGCACGTTTTCTTTGGATCAATTGAACAACAGAAGAAAATGGTTTTCGTATGGTGAAACAGAAATTGGTAATGTAAATTTATCTACA
Organism: Cantharis rustica; assembly: GCA_911387805.1. Classification (NCBI taxonomy): domain Eukaryota; kingdom Metazoa; phylum Arthropoda; class Insecta; order Coleoptera; family Cantharidae; genus Cantharis; species Cantharis rustica. Next base: position 75,274,729 of record OU426877.1, read on the forward strand.
ATTTTAGAAAAATCTAGATTACAAAATTATAATTTAAAAATGTCTGCGAGGGAAACATGGTCATTTTTACATTTTTTTCCACTTTTAGTGGGGGATTTAATTTCTGCAAACTGTCGAGTTTGGCATTTTTTGTGTTGTCTGCTTAAAATTATTGATATTATTACTAAATCTGAAATTTGTAATTCTGATTTAGATACTCTTCAATATTTAATTGAACAACATAATAAAAATTATATATTAATTTTTGGAGATAAGTTGAAACCAAAGCATCATTTTTTGGTTCATTATCCTAATGCTATAAGAGCGAGTGGTCCTCTTAAACATTTATGGAGTTTTAGATTTGAATCAAAACATCGCGAAGCTAAAATGTACACAAATTCAATTAATTCTAGAAAAAATATTATTTATTCATTATGTGTAAAATTTTGTTTAAAGTTCTCAAACTTTCTAGTAAATAACGATGGTATAGCTGAAATATTTTATAGAGATTCTGTTAAAAAAAACTTACATAACGAATACAATTCGTTATATATTGATCCTAGTTATAACATTAACACAGACAATGCCACTTCTTTAAAAGAAGTGCAATACAGAGGTACAATATATAAAGTAAATTATTATTTGTGTCATTATAATAATGAAATCCTAGAGTTACATAAAGTTCAAAATTTTCTGTTAAATTCTAATAACGATTTATTTGTAATAACTCACAAAATTAATATTAAGTGTTTTAACGAACATTATCAGTGTTTTGAGGTAGGAACTAACTCAAAAATTTTATTTATAAATTCTGTAAAATATTTTACGAGTCCACCTGTACATATATATAACGTACAAAATAAGTACTTTGTTAGAAATAAGTTTTTATAAATTAATTTATTATATTTAATTTTTAATTTTTTATATTATTTTAGTTTTAAGTTAATAATAATTAAAAATAAATTGTAGTAAATAACAATAAAACATTAATTTTTAAATAAAAGCATTTTACTTTAAATTTAAAGGTACCTGCTTTATAGAACTTTTAATTTGAAAATCGAATAACTCTCAAATTGAAAACATGGTGCTTTTAATTTAAAATTTTTAAAAATCAAGTTGAAAGTAGCTGGTTTTTGTTTTAATATTGGAATTGAAAGTATTTGCTTTTAAAATAAAATTTTATATATTTAATATAAATTAAAAACTGTGCCATTAAAATAAAAGTATTTACTTTTATCATATCTGTTGAAAGTAGTGCTGCTTTTAAAAGAAAAGAATATGCTGTCGACGCATTATTAAAAGTAAATCTTTTAATTGTACTTGCAATTTTTTTATTTATAAAGCAAAATTTCTTTGCGTGTAGTCATTCATACATAAGTAACTAACTTAAAAATTAGTTTTAATTTTAAAATACCCTTCAAAATTTAATCAAAAAAATCTAAAATTTTACAGAAAATTTTGTTCTGTAAATGTAATTAATTAACTCTTGGTTGATAAATTTGGGAGGAAAATTACAACGCTTATTTGTTTTGTTTCGCTTAGTTGGTACATCGTCACACCTAGAACTATACACACTTCCCTAATAGCGATGTTTGTAGAAGAAATAATTATATTTAATTAATACTTACTAATTTCTGATGTGCAATCATAAACTTTATCCATAATTTTGGTTAACGAAAAATGTAGAATATTCTTTTTATCTTCTTTCCTTAAACCTTTTGCAAACGTTACGAACGAACGATCTGTAGATGGCTGCTGCAGAAACGATCTGTCCTAAGTTTTAAAATTCCATTTTAAATAAATATTACATTACATAATTTCTATATTAAGAAAAAAGAAATATGATCAAAAAATGCTACCTATTATTAGCCCTTTATATAGACTCTCCCATTATTATAAAGGATTACTGGAAAATTTAATAAAAAGAATAACTGTAGGAACACAGCAAATCTATCTATCAGATTTACAGAACCGGTAGTTTTAAAATGTAGGTATACTGTTTTTCTAATCAAGACAAGTGCTTTGGAATATTCAATATCAAATAAATTAGTACACTAGGCGAAAATGAAAAAGATATAATTTAGATGAAAAATTCATAAAAGCTTCGAATCACGCATTATTCAGTTCAACCACACCTTTCAAATACTACTACCAAACAAATTTACTTAAAATGTTTTGATTCTTCAATATTATACAAATTACAACTTTGTTAGTTTATTCCGCTCTGAACTATGAAAAAATTAACCTGAAAATTTTTAAAAGCTTTTATACATATATTTCTTTTAAATCAACATGAACGGTATGAATGGTTAGGTGTGTGTGCATTGACGGCTTTCTATAGCTGTATTCTTTTTACCTATTTTAAGTGAGATTTACTGAGATACTCAGTTACTCAGTTGAAAAGTTGTTTCTTTTACCGTTTTGACATAAGTACTGTGCCGTGCCGAATTGAGTTTTACGTCACAAAATTATCCCCTTCTATACCCAAACTGATTTTGCTGTTTTGAAGTGTTACAACTGAGACAAATTGGGAAATGGCTCGGATTGGTTTATATGAATTAAACTTGTCACTTATTGCAATCATTTTAACATCTACTGAACCTTAAATTTTTAATTCGTCTTTTTGAAGTTTATGTTGACATTATACAATAATACAAAAAAAATTTGGTTAGTATTACCAAACTTCAAAATAATTAATTTCAAAAATCACTTAGTAGTAAATTTTCGTTGTTCTTTTTACCTTATCTTTTTCTCACTGTGACTCAGTTAATCTTAGTTCGTCTCAGCTCACTTCATCTCGGTTGTGCAACTGAGATGGAAATAAAATAGGTAAAAAGAATACAGCTTATGTTTGATAGATTCCGCACATGAAAAGCTAAAAATATTATTATAAAAAATTAAAAATAAGAATATTGTATTATAAACTGGAGAAAATGTGTTAGTGGATTATAAATTAATTTTCCGCGATCCGGATTACCATCTCCCAGCAAATTTTTACGGGTAGATATGTTTATAAATATATATATTAACCTTTTTATTCGCTTATGAAAAAAAGTGTGGGGTTTAATATTTTTTGGCCGAGTTCACATAGGTAGTTTACATTTTAACGTATAAAATTTAGTAAAAATATTACTTAGCTTTTAAGTTTTTAAAAATACAACATTAAATTCATTTTTATCGATAATTATATCTATTGATTTGTAAACTTGAAAATCTCAAATAATATTTTGTAGTAAATATTGATGAAAAGAAGTAACTTTAATATTTTTTGTTCTAATATTGATGCCAATATTGTGTTCTTTCACACAACCAAGAAAATTTTTTGCCGTTGAAATTAAAATGCGCGGAAAATACAAAATAATGTTAATTCGTTTACATTGTAATCGTTTTTGTAGATTGTATTTATTTAATAACTTTCATGTCGAAGTCCACAGGACTTTCCATCGCCAACGTCGGGATGGGACAAAATCCCGCGGCCACAATCCCGCCGCCAAAATCCCACCGAATCACAATCACGCAGAGCCAAAATCCCGCCGGACCACAATCTCGCCGAACCAAAATCCCGCTGAACCAAAATCCCGTCGAATCAAAATCCCACCGAACAAAAATCTCGCCACACTAAAATCTCGCGGTTACAATTTTTTTTACAAATTTTTTTGAATTGCACGCACTGAATTTTTCAAAATCATACGTATAGCCGTCCAAGGCAAGTTTTTCTTTTCTCTTCTGGCTTAAAAAAAGTTTGCACTCCATTTCAATACTTCGTTATTATTTACTTACTTTTATACTTCTTACCACTTCGTTGTACTTATTACTATTTTATTTTATTTAATAGTTTTTTATTTATCTAATAAAATTACAGGAAAAACTAATACCAACCAACAAATTGGTCAGTTTTACAAGATTAATACAATAAAATTTAAAATAGGTAGAGCTCTTCTTCATTGGTTTAAAAATACCTCAGAATTTAATTTTTAAGTTCAACCTTGTATAATGGGCCTTTCACCCATACGTCTCACCACTATTTTTGTTTCTGTTTGGGTCAATCGTTAACATTTCTGTTTCACTTTTTTATTCTATCAAATTTCTGTCGGTACGGTAAGTAAAGTCCGAATGTTATTCGCACAATAAATCTTTCATACAACAAATATGGCCCGACGGGATTTCAGTCCGGCTGGATTTTGGTTCGACGGGATTTTTGTTCGGCGGGATTTTGGTTCGGTGGGATTGTGGTCCGGCGGGATTTTGGCTCTGCGGGATTGTGGTCCGGCTGGATTTTGGTCCGGCGGGATTGTCGTCCTGCGGGATTTTGTCCTAAACCATCGCCAACGTGCAATAAGTTCTGAGCAAATAATTTTGAATTATGAGCACCAGAATTTGGAAGAATACTACATTGCACCATTAATAATAATTAATATGATGATTTAAGACATTCAACTAGAATTTCATCAGTTTAATTTCTTTAAGTTTAGCTGTCCGAGTCTGATGAAAATCTGATTTGATAAAAGTTATACCATCGATCAATTTTTTTTGCTTTCTCAAATCTTGTAGACTTTTATTAGAGGCTTCCAATGCTCTTTTATGGGTCAACGTATATCCATTGAAAATAATTAGTTTTCATCTTTTCAGAATGTCTCAAATATCAGAATTTGTCATAATTTTACTAAGAAGTTCATTGACAGTGACTAAATCTAATAAAGTTTGAATATAGAATAAGTTGTACAGCCCCCAGGCAGTAATGTAGCGGCTGTACCAGATGAAGCTGCTATAGCAAAGTTTGCTTGCGAACATCGGCTAGTAATAATTCTATAAAATAGATATTTTCGATGCAAGTTAGGAGAACTAACATTTTTCCATTCAAGGCCGAAGGCCGAGATCGTAAACCGAAGCCGAGAATAGAAAAAGTAGTTTTCCACGAGTATCGAACAATATTTTTTCTAATTTTGTTTTAAAAAGAACCAATAACATTTCTCATTTCTCAAGAAAAAAGATAGTAGGCGTTTATACTATAAAATTTTTGTATTTTGCGGTTGGTAGCCCATTATAGACAGTAGGTAGGTCATAGATAGTAGCCATTACAACGTGAACAGGTAAGTGACCTCGTTTTTTTATGGTTATACAATTTGTGTTTTTAGAATACTAGCAAATATGTCAGATATGTCGGAGTGTTCGCATGTTGAGGAATCTACGGCGTTGGCGGTTGAAGCTCTAATTTCACAGAAATCCAAAGGAAAATATAATAAGACGTACCTGCAATTTAAAACGTGGTGCAAGAGGGGTACCTTGAGCACTCTGTGCAAAACAAACTACAAGTTGCTATTAAAATTTTAGGTGGCGGTGATGTTAATTTTAGAGTGTCCACGTCGAAAACTGATCCGGGCGCAGTTAACACTTTTAATAATTGTTCTAATGTAATCGCTCATGTACTATATTATAAATAAAGTAGATTAGAACTTTTTCTTTCTTTCCCGCACACTTTTCACAAGTGTGCGGAAAAGTATTACTTTTCCGTCCGCACTAGGGCGGAAAAGTAGTACTTTTCCACACACTTTTGAGTGTTAAAAAGTGACACTTTTTGAAACACAATTAGAAAAAAGGTTTTTCCAGCACCACAAAAAGCATTCAAAAAATAATTTTTTCTATTCTGCTGAGAGATATTATTTGGTATTGTTGAATAAGCTCATTTCTCAACAGGTAAATTACTTGATTCATTTTCTTAAACAAGTACCTCCCTACCCTTCTTTCTAACTTAACTTAACTTACTTCTACCTAGATTATTTCTTTTATATTAATTATATTTCTACCCTCTAGTAAATTCACACTAAAATATACATTTTTTTCAAAAATATCCCCTTCCTACCCTCTCCCTTTTCTCTTGCAATTTGAAAAATAAATACGGAATTCTTCTCGTTTCTATTTTCTAGTTCATCACCTGATGATGTCACAGTGTAGTGAAAACGTTTGCGATAATATATATGTACATAGGTTATACACATACACACATACACGTAATACACATACGGTGTATTTATATTGTGTTAACTTAAATCCTATCACACATCTAATCTAACGAAGTAAATTCAATTTTATTAAATATTCAATTTATTTCAAACAAATAATAGAGATATTTTATGTAACCAGTATTTTATATAAACATTTTAATCCTAGTAACGTTTTGCAGTGGCGGCTCGTGACATTTTCCAGTGGGAGGGCACAAAATTAAAAAAAAATATTTTTTAAAATCTCTATTTATAATGAAAATCTCTATCCTTCTATCCTTATTGTTAGAAAAATGTTCAATTACTTTATCATCATAATCTAGTATTCCTCGAACAAAGTTTTTTCAATAAACCGCGCTGCCAGAGCATTTAATATGCATTTAATTTAATAGCTTTGAGAAATCAATTTATCGGGTGCAATATTTAATTACTAAATACCACATAAATACTTAAAAAATTCTAAAAACTTTTTTAAGTTATTTCCTATTTAATATTTAATTTGGTTTGTAATTCTGTCACACTAGATAAAATTCAATTTTATTAAGTAAAATAGATAAAATTTGCGTTGTATAACATAATGCTTTAAGACGGCTGTATGATTTTTGAAGAAATTTTACCTATTGTCACTATTTCCGTCAGCGCAATCAGTGGTAACTAATTGAATAATACAATAAATATGCATTTTTATCAAATAGCGTTCATGATGCGAGAGGGCACTATTATATAGATTTTAATTCGCTTTCTTATTATACAAATATATAAGGCTTATTTCTTAATATATACAGATATTTAAAAAAAAATTTAATTTTTATAGTTTGTATATACATAGAAAGTCATTTGCAGGTTATTTGAATGTTAAATTAAAAAAATAAAAATGAAAATCTTTTTAAAAAAATTGTTAATGACTTTCTATGAAACTAGATTTTTTTTCGAATCATTTACTTTAAACGGCATTAAATTCCATGGATTAGTAAAAAAGCTACATGAGTATTCGTTAAAAGTTAGGTGTACAACCCTCTTAACAAAAGCACAAAATATAAACATGTCATACACTACTGGTGTTATGATTTATGAACTCAATTGTTAACCGATAAGAGTTTCTTAAAGTGTGACCCGTTTTAAACCTGTCGGTCGACTTGAAAAATGTATTTTTAGTATATACAAGCTTGACTGTCGCCTACTATCGTTAGCTAGCGTTTGGGTGGCGATTTGCGTGACCCTATTATAATGTTTGTTGGCATAAACTACAAAATAATGTAATATAAAATTTATTTTTTAAATAATTGAAGGGGCAAGTGGATAAAGGGGCTATGTGATATTTTTTAATGACCTGATATTTGATGATATTTTGTCCTGAATGAAAGGGCTATGTGTAAAAGCAACTCATACACTCTTTTACCATGTGAAATGTGCATTGTTTATTGATATTTTAACTTGAAAACGGGGCTAAATGGAAAAAACTAAATGGCTCTTTACTCAATAAACGGTTTTTGTCACATAGCCTCTTTATTCACTGGGCCCTTCAATTAATACTTAATTAAAAATTAATTAGAAAATAAATAAAAATTAATTAAAAAATAAATAAATAATTTTAAGCTAAGCCTTGTTTTTGGTTTTGGGATGGGAGGGCACGTGCCCCTGTGCCCTTTAAGGCAAGCCGCCACTGACGTTTTGTATGATAAGTAATAATTTATTTGTTTTCTATATTGCAAATGTTGCCAAAATTAGAGAAACATGAAAAGGCTCAAATCAAAGACTTCAAATAATTATTTTTGTAAATGCTCGATTAATCATTTATTTATACTGAGGAATTTGAGACGTAGTTAATAATTTTTCGTTAAATCTCGTTTTATATTGTTCAATTTTGGTATATGAACTGATTGCTGATGGCAGTTCTAATAATTTAGCAACAGGTTCGGGTGTTGGTGACGCAGCATTCTAGACTACATTTACCTGTTCGGTAAATTTTGAAGGAACTTTCTTTGACCTTTTTGATCATTCATATTACATACAGATTTAAGAAAAACATAATGTGGAAATTTATTTGTAATTTATGTTTGATGATTTATGTGTATTTAAAATGGTTTATCCGTGGAAATAAATAAATAAATAAATATACATCTTATGTACATTTTTTTGTAATAACATAATTATCTACTTATATGGTTAATTATATTAGAATATCTTTTCGTTTACTTATAATAATTACATCCACTATTATTTTTTAAGATGAATTTTTACTAATTTTATAATTTGTTTATTGAATACTATATTTATGACGCGTTTGTTGTTTGTTGTTGAACCTCCAAATACAACCCTCGCGTTAGCCATATTGGATTTTTCTGTTGTTGGACGCCCTTCGGCAATCTTCGGAAACTCGTAATTGGAGATTCTCGCGTTGTTATTCTAAAAACAGCCTCATACCGACGGAAAATTTTAGAAAATAACTTTCCCTAGAAAAATCTTCTTTTCGAAGATTTCCGAAGAGCGTCGAAGAACTGAAAAATCCAATATGGCCGACACGAAGGTTGTTATCAATAGTTTTCTTCTAATTGAAAAATATATTATTAAACATATAAATATTTCATCAATAATTAAATTTGCGATTTTGAATTTGCAATAACTGAAAACGGCGCTCGATATAAAAAAACTGAGTAAAAAATGTACCCCCCTTTGCTCGTTCTCAACCTCTCTAGCAATTTTTCGAAAAAAGCCTTATGTAAAATTCTAGATCAATAGCGCGCAGAATGTGCGCAAAATAATTCAGAAAAAGTTAGGTTGGTTTATAAAACATAACAATAAGTAGGTACATTTTTTATTTTAAACGTCACTTAAATGTCGCTTTTTAACAGGGATGGCTTTAGTATTTTGTTTTGCGTGTTTGATTGTCCAATCACCGTGAGCAAAGTATACTTTAATATTGTCTCTAGGAACAATATGATATGTACGTGACGTTATGAATATGACGTTATAAATATGACGTTTCATATTTCCCTTGGAAAATATTAGTGTGTTTTCTTCTGATTGAAACAATATAGAGCAATATCGCCTTAGTTACAATATATCATAACACACTAATATTTCCCAAGGGAAATATGAAACGTCATCATATTGTCCCTAGGGAAATATGAAACGCCATTTTAAAGTATACTTTGCGCACGGTGATTGGACAATCAAACATACAAAACAAAATACTAAAGCCATCCCTGTTAAAAAGTGACATTTAAGTGACGTTTAAAATAAAAAATGTGCCTACTTATTTTTATATTTTAAAAACCAACTCAACTTTTTCTGAATTATTGTGCGCGCATTCTGCGCGCTATTGATCTAGAATTTTGCATAAAGCTTCCTTCGACAAATTGCTAGAGGGGCTGAGAACGAGCAAAGGGGGGTAAATTTTTTGCTCAGTTTTTCGATATCTAGCGCCGTTTTCGAGTTATTGCAAATTCAAAATCTCAAATTTTATTATTGATAAAATATTGATATATTTAATAATATATTTTTCAATCAGAAGAAAACTATTGATTACAACACGGGAAATATGAATACATTTCCCTTGGTTAGCCAACTCTAGCCAACCTCGGGAAATATACTATTCATATTACCCTAGTTGTAATAATGGCTATATGACATATTGTAACTATGGCGATATTGCTCTATATTGTTTCAATCAGAAGAAAAACAAATAATAATTGAACAAAACAATAAAATGAACTTAAATTATAATTATAATCTTTGCCGCCACAGTACCCTATTAACATAAATGCCTTGCACGAGACTTCTTTCAAAAGTAAATTTTCTTCCGGAACGTGTAGTATTATAATGTTGGATATGTTCTCATGAGTCGAACTGTCATTATCATTGGGTGAAATAAAACATAATGATCTTTACCCCCGCACACTTATATCGAAAATAGTATTGTCATTTAAATAAATAAATTAATTAATAAAGTAAATTCATTTAAATAGTAAGTAACTATGTATTACGGAAATTATAAAAAATCTTATACCTTACCTATCGATGATTTTTTAATTAAATAATTTGAAATGATTAAATTTGCACGCTACTTCAGACTTGAATGAATCATTTTTAATTCCTACTGCTATACTGCTAGGTGCGGTATATTATACCAATATGTTATCTTGTCAGCGGTAAACCGTTATTTACATTAAAAAAACTATAAATAAATTGGTAAAGATGAATGCTAACAATTCCAAACAAAAGAGGCTATATCATTTTTGTAATTTATTTATATATTATGCATTGCGCAAATTATCTGATTAAAATAAATTTTTGTTAGTTTAATTCAAAATACTGTTTTTTTTGTTTAGATAGAACTTATGAAAGCATTAACTGCAGTGGCGGCCCGTCAGGGGAGTCTTTGAGACTGCGTCTCCCCAGAAAAAGTCAGCCTCAAAAAAGAATAAGAATGTTTTATTAAAAATCATAATTTTTAATAAAATTTCTACAGACACTATTCCTATTGAAAAAATAATGTCGTGTTTTAATTATATTTTTACATAGTAATTATTATCTAAAGAAAAGCTTTTGAAATCAACACCTGCAGTTAAAATTTAATCGTGATGCTGAATTGCTATACGATAAGATAACGACGACGGCTGCCAGTATCAAGAGACGTCTTACGAAAGACTCGTACTTAAAATACACCTATGCTAAATGAATGCTAAACCTTAAATTGAAATGTTAATTTAAAAAAGTGTTTTCGGAAAACACTAAATTAGTTTCCTATACCGATTCTATATAATTTAAATTAAAAAAAATTATAATTTGAATTTGTAGTTGATTATTCATTATTTATTATGATTATTCAGATTGTAAAAAATTATTTTGTGAGTTGGTTCCCTATATTCTGCAATATAGTTTATTCTTATTAACAAATTTTGGTTGGTTCATTCACATACAAAAGACAGTATTTATTTGATATGTGGGTTGGTTCTTTTCTGCAAAAGACTTTATTACATTTAGGATCAAATGGTTTAAAAAAATGATTTTTTTGATTTTGTGGGTTGGTTCCTTTCTGCAGAAAGCCGTTCATTTATGAACCGATTTTCAAAATTCTTTCGGCGTTGAATCAAGTATAGTTCCAAGTTGGTCCCATTATAATTTCATTCGTATTAGACCTTGAACTTTGAAGATAAACTGGAAAAACCGTCAAAGTTCTTCTCAATTCTCCTCAAAATCGGCTTAATAACGAATTAAGTACTGAGTACCTATACCTGTTTTAAATTACCTGATCTTGCCCAGTGGGTCAGAATCTTTTCTTAAGTACCCTACTTTTACTAATCTTCTAAGTAGTACGTTAAGTATAAGGTAAATAGTAAATACATTTATATTAACTATGATCGGATTTTCAATATTCTTTTTGCGTTTAGTAGGTCTACCCATACTCGCTTTCGATAAATAGTTACGGAACGCAACATGCACTAAAAAGCATGAAATATAAAATTTTTTTAATGAAGTAACTAAATAACGTAATTATTTTTTACTTTTTAGTGAATGTTTTTCACAGTAGTTTTTTTTTTTTGAAGTCGATTTTATTTTTTTATTTATTTTGTTGTTCAATGTGTAAAATTTCGTAGTCCCCCTGTTTATGGTTTGTGTCTAGTAGGTGTTTTGCGAAAGTCGATTTTCCATCTGTAAGTCTGCGAGATCGCGTGTGTTTATCAAATCGTGTTTTGAAAGATCTACCGGTATAACTAGGGTTACCATAATTATTTTCGGAAAAATAAGTACAAATACGAAAATACTGACACGCATACGCAAAAGAGATTTATATAAAAATTTACATTTCCTCCCCTTCTTGTTCATTCCATAATTGTGAATGGTGACCATAAGTTTTCAAGTAAAAGATTATTTATTTTTATATAAAACTTATTTTAAATTATTATTTTCTTCAAATTCGCATTAAAAGTACACTTTCTCCGTTGTAGAGCCATTTTGTGAATTTAAATTTCAATTTAAAATTAAAAAGTTATAATCTAGGTTGTTTAGTATTTTTGTTACTACTACCACTATTATAATGTTATTATTATATTAAGATTAGTTACTATTACCAACCCATTTTATTTGTCCACCCAAATTTTAAATTATCAGAACAGGACCGATTTGTTCTTATTCTAAATTCGTTCTCACCAATCTTTTTTAGTCCTGCGATCGCTCTTAACATTTTTCTTTCGAATATTCTCAGTTTTTCCTCTTCTCTCTTAGTCAGGTTTAATACTTCCGCTGCATATGTGACTACCGTTCTCACAAATGTCTTATATATTCTTATTTTTGTTTTCATAGATATATTCTTGCTATTCAAAATCCTCTTGTTTGCATGGAACGCTCTCCATCCAGCCTGTATTTTCTCATTTATCTCTAGGGATCTCTCATTGTTCTTGTTTATTTGTACACCAAGATACTTGAATTTTTCTACTTCTTCAAACGAGTAGCTTCCGATTTTTAGATCACTTTGTCGTGTATTATCGTTTCTCTTGAATTTCATGTACTTGGTTTTGCCTTCATTAATCTTTAGCCCCATTTCCATTGCGTATTTCTCTATTTCTTTGAGAGTCTGCATCATTTTTTGTTTTGATCTAGATATAATCACAATATCATCAGCATAAGCTATTACTTGTCATTCCTTTGTTGATATCGTTGCTCTAGTTCCCAATTTACTCATAACGCTCTTGATCACCAAGTTGAACAGAACCACTGATAATGCATTGCCCTGTCGCACGCTGCTGTTAATTACAAATTTGTTTGTTTCATTTAGTCTAACTTTCACCGTTGCACTTGAATCTCTCATCGTCATTTGTATCAGTTTTCTGATTTTTTTGGGTATATCCAGCTCAAGCATTACGTCGTACAGTTTTTCACGTTTAACGGAGTCAAAAGCCTGTTGGAAGTCGATAAACAGCAGGTGCAGTTCTATGTTATGCTCATATGCTTTTTCTGTTAGTTATTTCAGTATGTGTAATGCATCCACCATCGACCGATCCTTCCTAAAACCATGCTGATATTCTACCGATCTTCCATTCTCTGGAATCTGTATACTCTTTGGTGTATTTTTTGCCTGCATTTTTCAACATTTTGCCGCATATTTCATCACTCCCAGGTGCTTTTCCATTTTTTAACTTCTTTAATATTGTTTCTACTTCGCTTAATAATTGTAAATAAGTACGGCTCTGCACGATGTTGACGTGTGGTGTATGTGGAAATATTACAAGATATGAAGACTGCATTCAATGCAAAATGAAATGCAAAGCCAACTATCACTTGAAGTGCGTTGAAATGACTGTAGATTCATTTAACGAGTTAAACAGAAGTGGAATAATTGATCAGTGGAAATGTTACAAATGTGTCAAAGAAAACCTAACCTCAATCGAAACCGTCATAAATACTAATTTTACTATTGTAGATGATGATGCAAGCAAACCAATATACAAACAGTGTGCTGAATCAACACCTTAGACTGTGCTTACTGATATTCTACTGTCCCAAACCGCTAATAATTTGGAGTTACCAAAGCAGACCTTGCACCAACATTATTCCTCGTCTCAATCAGTATCAGATGGAGAGAAATGGCATGTAGTAGAAAATGGTAGGAAACGGCTTAGGAATAGCCCAGAATCTAATACCGGAGCAAAACGTCAAACACTTCTTAAAGATTATTGGCTGGCTAAACCAGTGATTACCACAAACAGATTTGATCCCTTAAGCGAGCATAAACGAGAAGAAAATAAAAACCACGAAACCGCAATAAAAATTGAAAAATCGCCACCAATCTTCGTAAATGGAGTTGAAAACATATGTCCTCTATATGAACTTTTGAATACCGTAGCATATGTACACCATAAGTACACCATAAAAATCTTAATTAACAACCAGGTTAGAATCCAACTGCATTGCGCAGAAAAATACTTACCTGTTATAGCAGCTTTAAAAAGTAAAGGTACTGAATTCCATACTTATCAAAAAAAACAAGACCGATGTTTTAAAGTGGTGTTGCGCAATCTACATCCAACGGTACCCATAGAAGATATAAAACAGAAAATTGAATCCAAAGGTCACAAAGTATTAAGAATCACAAACATGCAGAGTAGTACAAAAATACCACTGCCACTATTCTTGGTAGAACTTCAAACAAACGAAAACAATAAGGATATTTACAAAGTAAAGTACTTTAAGAATTCTGTAATAAACTTTGAACAACCACACAAAAAAGAGACATCCCTCAAAGTATTAGATGCCAAGCTTATGGACATACTAAGAGTTACTGTTATAAAACCCCCAATTGTGTTAAGTGTGCAGGTAGACACTTAACTGAAGAATGCCCAAGGAAGGAAAAGAGCCCAGACGTGAAATGCTGTAATTGTGATGGTAATCATCCTGCTAGTTATAAAGGTTGTAGAGTACGTAAATTATTAATTCAAAGAATGTTCCCTCCCCTTAGAAATAAGCAAAATAACCAAACTAATAATAATGAAACAAGCCAGCAAGCTGAATTTATACCAGAAATATCATACGCGCAACAAGCACGTTCAAACCTCCCGCAACACCAATCTCAAAATACTGAATTAACAAATAAGGCACAAGTACAACAGCCACAAAATAAACTAGAAGACATGCTGATACATTTAATGGGAAAAATGGACACTATCCTAAATCTTCTTACAGCCCTCATCTCCAAAATGCTATAATTATGCCTTTACTAAAAATAGCAGGCTGGAATGCCAACGGACTGCTCCAAAGAAGACCAGAACTCAAAACTTTTCTAATTAATCAAAACATCGACGTAATGTTGATTTCTGAAACACATTTTACGGAAAAAAGTTATCTAAAGATACCAGGATATTTCTTATATAGCACACAACGACCAGACGGTGCTGCTTATGGGGGTACTGCAATTATTGTTAAGACATCAATTAAGCATAACGAGCAAGAATCATTCAGGCAAGAATATATGCAAGCAACTAGTATTAGTGTTAGGGACGAGATTGGATCCATAACACTCTCGGCTATTTACTGTCCACCAAAATACTCTATCAAAGAACAACAGTTTACACAATTTTTTGAAAAACTTGAAAATACGTTTATCGCAGGGGGTGATTATAATGCCAAGCACCTATGGTGGGGATCAAGATCTAATAATCCCACCCCAAAAGGAAGGCAATTGTACTTAGTGTTGCAAAAAGGTAATCTACAAACAGTATTAACTGGGGAACCCACCTACTGGCCTGCAGATCGAAGAAAAGTCCCTGATCTAATTGATTTCTGCGTGACAAAGGGAATACCGGTGAATAATATAAGAGCAGAGTCTTGCCTGGATCTATCTTCTGATCACTCCCCCATATTGGTTGTTCTTAGCTCTCAGATGATAGAAAATCGTAAGCCTCCAACACTTCATAATAGTAAAACAGATTGGAATGAATTCAGAGATATCCTAAACAATCGCATCTGCTTTGATATATCTTTAAAAACTAATGAAGAACTTGAATCAGCAATCGGAAACTTTAACACAGCGATACAGGAAGCAGCCTGGGAAGCTACTCCAAAATGTGAAAAAAAGAGAAGAAATCAAACATGTTCGACAACTATCACATTAAAATTGCAGAGAAGCGTAAACTACGGAAAATATGGCAAACATCAAGATCTCCTCATGATAAAGCAAAATTTAATCAATCAATAAAAGAACTAAGAAGCCTTATAAATGATGAAAAGAATGCATCAATGCAGGAATACTTGGAGAGTTTGAGCGCAACTAAAGCCACGGAGTACTCGTTGTGGAAGGCAACAAAGAGGATCAAACGACCACAATCACATATCCCACCAATTCGACTCAATAATGGAAACTGGGCCAGGACTGATG
Organism: Cantharis rustica; assembly: GCA_911387805.1. Taxonomy (NCBI): domain Eukaryota; kingdom Metazoa; phylum Arthropoda; class Insecta; order Coleoptera; family Cantharidae; genus Cantharis; species Cantharis rustica. The sequence continues at coordinate 75,290,581 of OU426877.1, forward strand.
AAAAGAAAGCACAAAGATTTGCAAAACACCTGCAGAATGTTTTCGAACCTTTTTCTTCAGAAATGAGCGATGAGGAGGAAGGAAAAATCAACGAATTTCTGGAAGCGCCTCTCCAGATGGATTTTCCTATAGAAAAGTTCCAGGTGAGAGAAGTCCAGAAGGTAATACAAAAAGATATTGGTCATAAAAAGACGCCGGGTTACGACCTAGTGACTGGTGCAGTTTTGAAGAAGCTCCCCATAAAAGCAACCAGAATGATTACCATTTTGTTTAGCGCAGTGTTAAGACTGAGCTACTTTCCTCTCCAATGGAAAGTGGCACAAGTAATTATGATACCAAAGCCGGGAAAGAGTCCGGAAGAAGTAGCATTCTACAGACCCATTAGCCTGCTTCCTGTAATGTCGAAAGTCTTAGAAAAACTAATAATGAAACGGTTGAGAACAATTCTGCAAACGAAGAAACTAATACCAGACCATCAATTCGGGTTTAGAGAACAGCATTCGACAATAGAACAAGTCCACAGGGTTGTAGAAAGAATCCATAAAGATATAGAAAAAAAAAAGATATTGTTCGGCGGTGTTTCTGAACGTGTCCCAGGCGTTTGATAAGGTCTGGCACTTGGGGCTCCTGTATAAAATAAAGAAGCTACTTCTTTACGATTACTACCATTTAATCAAGTCCTATATATTAGTGATAGACATTTCCTTGTTAAATACCAAGAAGAATATACAGGAATATACCCAATCAAATCTGGGGTTTCACAGGGTAGTGTCCTGGGACCAATCTTGTATCTTTTGCATACGTCAGATCTACCAACTATGGAACAAAACATCACGGCTACGTTTGCTGATGACACGGCTATCATGGCATTGAGATGCCATGATAGCCGTGGTATTGGTATGAGTACCAACCCAATTCTTGCCTCGGAACTTCTACAGATACATCTGGATAAAATTCAGCGTTGGCTAAAAACATGGCGAATTAAAGTCAACGAAACCAAATCAGCACATATAACGTTCACGTTGCGCAATGGAACATGCCCCTCGGTTATCCTGAATGAAAAACGAGTTCCACTAACAGAAACCGTAAAATACCTGGGGATGCATTTGGATCGTCGCCTAACATGGAGAACCCACATCTGGACCAAAAGAAAACAATTGAACATACAATATCAGAAAATGTACTGGCTTCTTGGCCCGAAATCTAATCTTTCGCTAGAAAACAAGATATTAATCTACAAATCCGTAATTAAGCCTATCTGGACGTACGGAATTCAACTGTGGGGTTCCGCATCCAACTCTAACCTGGAGATCATTGAAAGGTTCCAATCAAAAGTTCTTAGAAATATGATGAATGCTCCTTGGTTTGTCCCAAATGAGGTCATACGTAAGGATCTTGCTATTCCATTGGCGAAGGAAGAAATTAGTGCATATAGTGCAAAGTATAAAGACAGGATTAGTGCACATCCAAACCAATAAACAGTGAGCTTGCTTAATGAACAAACTGTCACGCGTAGACTAAAAAGATTCAAGCCACAAGACTTAATAAGTAATTATAATTTGAGTTAAAAAAAGTTGCCCGGTTACAAAAGTAATTCATGTGAATTACTTTTTTTTATAAAGGTAAAAATGTTATTGATATTTGTTAAACTATTTACTTATTGTTTTAGGACAGATTGTAAATTTTTCTGGGTTGTTAATAAAAAAAAACTTCGCTTAATGCTGGCTCTGTTATTGTTTCCTATTCTGATCTTTCTTCCGTTTCTGCAATAACATCTTCTTGGTCATTCCGATTTAGCAGTTTTTGGAAGTGTCTCTTCCATATTTTTTTCACTTCTTCCTCGCTGCTACTTTGTAATCCATTTTCATCTTTCATAGTTCTAGTCATTACACTGCATTTTCTCTTCTGTTGCTTGATTCCAAGGTAGAATTTTTTCATGTTATTCTTGTTGCAATCTTCTTCTATTTCGTTCATCACATCGTTGAGCCATTTATCTTTCTTCTCCTTGTACTTCTTGTACGCTTCTCGTTTTCTTTCTTTGTAGATATTCTAGTTTTCTTTCCTATCGTTCATGTCAATCTTGCTTTTTTCTTGTTTTCTGATTTCTCTTCGCATTGTTCATCGAAGCATTTCTTGTCTTTGGTTCGCTTTTTAAAACCAACCGTTTTTTGACCGTTGTCTGCACAGTTACTTTAATATTATTCCATTCGCTGTCCATGTTTTGATCTACTTGTTTGTTGTCTATATCTCTGTTTATTTCTTCAGAATATTCTTCTTTAATCTTCGTGATTGCAAATTTCTCGAGTGCTAATTTTTGATTGTTTTCTTTTCTTTTTCTGTGCATCTCCTTGTGTGCTACTCTTGCGACTACTAGATAATGATCTGAATCAACATTTGCTCCAAGGTACGTTCTCACGTCTTTTATTGATGTTTCTCTCTTTCTTGATACGCACACATGATCTATCTGATTTCCTTCATCTTCGTTGTTTGCGCCTGGTCTTGTTCATGTTATTTTGTGTAGTGACTTGTGGTTAAACTTAGTGCTGCTTATACACATATTCATCGCTGTTACCAAGTTGCACATTCGATGTCCATTGTCATTAGTTTTCTCATGAATCGTAAATTTACCCACTATTCCACAAAGATAGTCTTCTTTTCCTATCTGAGCATTGAAGTCACCTAAGATTATCAAAGTATCATGCCTGGGCTCAACTTCAGCTGTTTGTTCTAGTTCGTAGTAAAATTGTTCTTTTATGTCATCGCTTTTCTCTTCAGTTGGTGCGTATATATTTATTATGCTCATATTTACCGGTTTCGATCTTATTCTCAAGTATGCCATTCTTCCATTTATTGGCTTAAACTGTATAATGCTTTTTCTTATATCGTTTCTCACAAAGAAACCCACCCCGTTTGCACCCTACTTCTCTTCTCCAGAATATAGAAAAATGTATTCACCCACCTCTACTTCTCCGCTATCCTTCCATCTCACTTCCTGGACTACCGCAACGTTAATTTTGTAACTCCCTAACTCTCTTGCTGTTTCATACATTTTCCCCTTCTTCAACATTGTTCTAACAGTGCAGGTACCTACTTTCCAAATTCCATTTTCTCTTTTCTTTTTATTTTTTTTAACTTTTTATTTTTTTTCTCCCGCATTTTCCATTTTGTTTCAAATTCATCATTCCTTTTTCTCGCCGGTCCGTACCATATATTTCTTGTTTCGCAAGTTCTATCAGTTTTTTGACATCTCTTGTAGGCACCCATTCTCTCTATTCCATTTTAATATTTTGTTTTCACAGATTTCTTTCTGGTAGCCCACCTTCACCCTCCTTCCAGACCTTTTTAATTCTTCTGCTTGCTTTCTTATTTCGGTCTGTATCTTTCTCTCTGTAACGGTTAGGTCTTTGTCTATATAAACTTTCTTATCGGTTAGCTGGTTTAACTTAAATTTATTCCTCATTACCTCGATCTTTGATTCCCATTTATCCACCTCAACCACAATTTTTTCTCCGCCTGTCTTGTACGCCGTTAGTAATTTTACCTCTACATCCAGGTTTCGTTTTATAAAGTTTTGGATCTTTTCTTTTAGTGTGATATCCTTATCTGCTTGTAAGTTCGTTCCCGTGATTACCATCTTATTTTTTACTTTTATTCTTTCCTGCGACTCCATTTTAAGTTCAATCGCGGTAAATTTACTTTCCAGCTCCTCAATTTTTGTATTGGCTGCTTCTCGCTCGCGCTTCGATTTGAGTTCGGTTTCCTTTAGTTCCTCTCTCAACAACTTTATTTCCTCTGATTGTTGTTCCATTTGTTTATGGATTTTCTTGATGTTCTCGCGTATTTCTTATTTAACATCGGTATTTTCGGTTCTCAGTTTGTTTATGTCTTTACTTATGGTCTCCATGAACTTTCTGATTTTATCCATCTCGCTCACAGTCGGATCGGTACTTTTGTTGTTCCTAGTAGGAGATCTGATAATTTTCTTGCTTTTTTTAAATATACGAGCGGTTTCTTCAATGTCGGTTTCTTCTGGTCTTCTCCTTTTGATATAATCGTCTAAGCTTCCTGCACTGTTTGATCTCTGACGATTATCTTCTTTCAGTTTCTCTCTCTTCTCTTTTATCACTCATTTAGTTTGACCGTGTTGTTATTCACAAGTGAGCTCATAAACCCTTTATTTAGTTAAAATGTCTGATTTTGATTTCGCGTTATTAATTAATATTTTTCTATCATTTTTCCGAATTTTTGTTTTCTTCATTCTTTCTTCTCCTGTACTTCCACACATAAATCTTCTTCTTTGGCATCAACATGTCCGGCATTACTCTCGGCCACCCTCTACTTTTCCATATCTTCATATTTCTCTCCGATTTATTGAATTTTATCTTCCTTGTTCTTGTTGAATTTTTCTTTTTGTTTGGTTCTTTAATTTTTGTATTTTCTTTTATTTCAACATTTTCATTTGTTTCTTTGTTTAATTCCAAAATTTCATTTTTCCGGCTTAGTTCCGTTTTTCTTGTTATAACCGTCAATTTTTCATTTTGTTGTTCAAGTTTTATTTTTCTTGTTGTAACCGTTAATTTTTCATTTTTTAATATCCATATTTTTCCGTTTATTTTCTTTATCTGATTTCTGTTATTAATGCAGCGTTTTAAAATTTTCCTCATCTTTATTAACTTTTGTGGAGCAAACAACCTAATAATTTTAAATTTTTTTTCTTTAACCATTACCTTATTCATCATTTTATTAATTTTCTTTTTAATCATCTTATTTTTCCTTTTCAAAACTTTTTCATTATTTATGCTTTCTCCATTTTCCATTATTAACTCTGATTTTATTTTTTTGTTATCCGCATTAATCTCCTCTTCTACTTTTTCATCTATTCCACTCATTCATTTGTTATTTTCTATTATTGTTTCTATTTTGTTTGCTAATGTTTCATAGTTTTTATTTATATCTTGTTTTAATTCAATTTTTAATTCTTAGTTCTCTTGTTTCGTCTCACTCCTGCTTTTATTTATTTTTTGTTCTATTCAATTTATGGTTTGGTTTGTATCAGTCATGTTTTTATTCGTATCACTCGCGTTTTTATCCAATCTTTCATTTAAGTTTTTTCATAAACTGTTGCAGCATTTTCATTGTTCGTTCCTCTTGTGTATCCGATATTTTAGTTACTCCTGCCATTTTTATTGTTTTTGTTTTTATTTTCTTTACAATTTAATTTTTAATTTCTTAGGGTCAATTTCTGGACTACCTTGTATTTCTTCTAGGCTCTGTCTTCTATCTGCCATTGTGCTTCGTTAAATTTTTATAAGAAGTTGTAGTTTTTAAGAATGTTTAATTTAATTTAAAAAGTTTATTGACCTGTGTAATTTATTTTTAGAGTTTCAAAAATTTAAATGCAAATAAATTTAAATGTGCAAAATGCTTTTAATTTTGTTCGTATTTTAATAGCCTTATGGTAACCAATTTTTGGTGCATACGCTGCAGCAGGGCCGTATTTAGGGGGGAGTTTTAGAGGTTACAATCCCCCCTCCTCCGAAATTATTTATCAATTAATAAAGTACTGGAAGTCCGGCTGCTATCATAAAAAAACTCAAAAAAAAAAACAATCTTTACAATTAATAACAAAAACATTAAACTTGAAATGTTTAAATAATTATTAAAACTAAAGAGATATTTCTAATAAATTAAATCCCAAATTAAAAAATCGGAAATTCGTATTAATATCCGGCGATTGGTAACACTGGATTGAATACACCTACTAAATTGCATAAATATAAAAACTGACGATGAAGAATATAAAAAAGATCTATATATTTACAGTATTATGTAAAAGTCTGCGGTCACTTAATTAATTGTTAGTTATTACTCCTATTAATTAATTTTCAATTTTTTGAAAAATAATTATGTATATTGAAATAAATGAAATAGGTATTTTATCTTAATTCTTGCTATTATGGTAAAAATTTTAAATTACTATAAATTGTTTGAACCAAAAATTTTAAAAAGAAAATAAATTTTATGACTATCATCGGCAGCATAGCTTAAAATAACACTTCCGCAATAATCTAGAGTGGGCATTGTAAACCCATAAATTGTTTTATATTTTGGTGTGAGTTTTATTTGAAAATAGTATGTACATTTACCTAAGATTTGTAAAATTATCTTTCAGTTTAATTTTGTTCTTCGTTTTGACAACATTATTTTACCATCGCCATCGGTAAAATAAGAATTTAGTTTGTGATTTTTATTCAAATTTTAACATTAAAAAAATTTTATTTAAAGACGGTTTTTTGCGAGAGAGTTTAAAATTAAAATATGAATATGTTTAAACTTATTAAAAATATCATAGTAAACAAAACTTTTAAAATAGCACAAACAAAATTTTATCCGCGATAACGTTCACCAGAAGTCAACCTGTAGTCAAAATTTGTCGCTCTCTCGACAAATTTATTATTTTCAACCATTAAATAAAAGTTCACAAGAATCGAAATTTTCTCTGAATATCAAACTCAAGTAAAGAAAAATTGCTCAAAAAAATAGTTACTTTAATTAAATAAAAACAATTTCACAAAATTTCAACTTTTTTGCGGTTAGTTTCGACCAAAATACTTTCAAACAAAATTTTCTAATAACGATAGTACTCAAAAATAAAATTTTATTGCAAAAATACTTGCACAAAATTATACTCAAAAAATCAGTGGAGCAAAATCTAGGCCTTTGTCGTCTTGACAAAAAAAATCTCTCTCTACTCATTTTTCTGCAAACATTTCATTTCAAAAATTAATGTAACAAAATTTAAATTTTCAAAAATTTGCAAGGTTTATTTCTTCAGTTGCAGGTTAAACCAAAAAATTTAGATTAACCAATAATATTTCTTAAAAAACAGCTTTTCAACGTATTTCATCGGTTAATCCAAATTTTCTGCTTTAACTTGTGGTCGTAGTACACCATCATATTTTACATTTAAATGTACATGTTAGATGTTGAATGTAGCGTATAGTACACTAAAATTGCACTTGTATTTATACATGTATTTCTACATGCAAAAATTGACGGAATAGAACAGGCCCTATTTTTGAAGGTCATACACGTGTATTTCTGGTGACTATTGGGGATTTTACACTTAGGAGTTGGCGTTTCACTTGTACATTTGCATAAACTTGCAAAGTGAAGTTATCTGTTTTGTGGTATTGTGGTTAAGTTGTTTAGTTATAATTTGTTCGAAAGGTTAATTTTTATTTTTAAATTAAAAATACATGGAAATGTGGACACACGAAAACACAACAAAATTAATTAATTTGTATGAACAACATCAATGTTTATATCAAGTTAAAAATATTCATTATAAAAATAAAACAAAAAGAAAAGCCGCTATTAATAAAATAGCGGAAGAATTAAGTTCGACTTTTCAAATAACAGTGCCTACCGATGCAGTGTTGAAGAAAATTAAACTACCGGAACAAACTGTGCTATAGTAGATTCATGAACTCTTGTTGAATACATTAAATTTCGATATGTTTCTCCACTGGCTAGAAAGCGAAGTGTGATCATTAACTTATCACTTGAAGAAATACATTCTCTCATTATTGTATTTTGTTTTGATATGATAGGCTCTACTAGTGACAAAAGTTTTATATAAGACTCGTTCGTTATTCTTAAATAGTTCTTAAATGCTTCAGGATCTTCTGCTTGCAATTCATTATTTACAAGATTCATTATGCCCTTTTCTCTTCTTCTTGCGATCCATGAACGTACCTAACACCTCCTGCTTCTCTTTTTACGATTCCGTGACAAAAGCAACAAGGTACCCATGATTGATATGGTGACAGCCATAATTACACTGCTCTTGATGTTGTTCATAGTTTGGGTAACAAGAACTTATTATTTCAAAAATAATACGAGATGCACTTAAAACAAAATGGAAACGCAACTGAAATAAGAAATTGGTGACAGTTCTTTTAGTGATATTTTATTTTTCCAACTATAGCCAATATTACTATTTTAAAAACTATACCATTTTTAAGATGTAAATATGACAGTATACTACAGTACAGCGTACACGTAAATTTACATGTATTTTATCATATATTTTTACATGTAGAAATATAATGGTGTACAACCGCTTTTACAACTGTACAAGTTGCCCTAAATTGCATTTATTTTGCTGATTTTAGCATGACTGACGGTTTAAGTTGGGACTTAAATTTTTTATTTAGGTATTTATTTATTGATCAAGTTCCTTCTATTTTTAATTTTATATTTTTTTTATAGTAGTTTTTTTTATTTTTTAAATATGTTGTACCTTATACTTTTATTTTTTATTTTGAATTTTAGTTTCCTTTGTATTTTAATAAATTAGCTGTTTATTTTTTAATATTTTTAAAACCTCCCTGAAAATCTAATCTAAATACGGCCCTGCGCTGCACAGCTGTCAAACTTATCCAACAAAACTCCGTTGCGGTTTTACAAATATTTGCAAATACTTTCTTAATTTTTATTTTTATAATTTTGTAATTCCAATTTAGATTTTAATTTTTCTTCTGTAATATTTTGTTCTTTGATTTGAATTACCGCCTTCTCAAATCAAAGTTCTAAACCAAACCAAAGCAGTGATCGTCAAACAAACCTTGCACATTGTGATCCCCCCCGTAGTCACACTTACAAGTCCTTTTAAATCTGCGGATGGCTCTTTTGAATGCTAACGTCGTTACCTCGTTCACTAACCTCAAACCTAAACTTACATGTGCCAGTGGCGTAACCACTGAGTAATACCTGAAGGAATAATTAGTACACACAAATTAAATAAAACACAGGTTCGGTTTAACGATGAATATATATTTAACCGAAAAGAAAAAGGTAGTCCAACAACCAATTTACCAGCAAAGTTAATCTCCTTGATATCATTTAATTCAGAATACTTTAGTTTGAAATTTGATTTAATAACTGTTCGATAGTTAATCCCTCTGACTGTAATGTTTTTTAATTGTTTATTCATACTTAATGACCAACCACAATCTTTATAATACTTTGTAAAGAAACGCCTATATGTATTTCGATGTTCAACTCAATTGTTTTTATATTATGTAAGATCTTTAAACAATAAACTCTTATATTATGCTAAATTATCCGCTTTATTACCTCGTCAACTTAAAACTAAGATCGTCACTCTTATTGCTAATTGGTCATTTTCTTAAATCTAAATAAGTCGTCCGCACTTAACTAAATAAATTCCCCATACTTAAAGCTAGCGTCATCATCTTAAACTATTATGTATCCGCAAATAATCATACAGACTTTGTTAAAAACAGTTCTTAAATATCGTAATTGATATTATCTTATACGTAATCGCAAATAATCATAAGCAACTTTGTTAATATTTATTAATAACTGTCCTGAAATATCAGAATTGGTACTATCTCATTGAGAGATATAAAAAAAAAAGAAAATAAGTAACATGTCCACCGAATCTGCCTGATCATCTTCCGGTCCTTTTGCGGTTATTCTTTTCAATAATTAGCCATTTCTGCAATATATTGTCACCGCCATCTTATGATTTTAAGCGTCCACCTCTTTTTTGTTGCGCAATTCATCTAAATTAAGTTATCTGTTGCTATATATATATATTTACTTCGCACTTAGAACTAATCACCGCTCGTTTGTACTATAAAGATATCCCATAGGTCACATATATGAATAATCAATTTCTTCCATTAAATTAGCACATCCCGTTTTAAATATAATAGTATTAATCACAATCTCAAACCAATCATTAAACCTTAAAACTGAAGATGAAGTAATTTTGAATTAGTTTAAATGCATACACGTGGCCGATAACCTATTACGAAAATTTCGAACAACTCGTCCTGTTTTATTTAAAACATTATAATTAATAAATTTATTTAACTTACGTATTTAAAAATTGTCGATGGCTACGATTTTTATTTCAACAGATTCAATTTAAATTACTGAATAACATTTACACCCTCGTTCACTAAGATCAACCGTTTTCTTCTGACGCCCAACTAATAATGGCGCATTATCCGGTCTTTCAAACTAACCTTCTCCTAGTGTCATAAACTAGTAACGGTTTATTTTTAACCAACTAACTTCTAGTGCAAAATTAAATGAACTAGAATTTAGAATTCGCGCCGATTATATTTAAATTCAAATTTACAATATTACACTTCTAATTTAATTAATTCTATTATTTTTGTATTGCTTACCATTCTAATTTTCAATTTATTAATCTTTAGCTTCCGCATTCGAAAACTATTTAAAACTTCCACAAATTTTCAAAATATTCTTAATATTTAATCACCCTACTCAAATTAAACAACTTTCAATCAAAATAAATTCACTTTTATCATTAAGTTATCAAAAAAAAAAAAAATTACAATCACAACGAACAAAATTCAAGTCCATTGCGTCGGCCATCTTGACCTGAAGCCCCTCTTTGTAAATTTTTATACCATGTCGAGGTTCGAACTTTCGACTTCATTATAGCAGTCCTATGCTTTAGTGCGTTACCTATCGTCCGCACCTTATTTACAGCTAAAATTCTTATTCACAGTGTTATACTAAATTAAAACAAAACTTCAAAATTATTTTACAACTAAATAAATTAATGTTTATAACATTTCGAAACACGACATTTTATTAGGTCTGACTTTTTCTTTGCAGGAACAGGGTCTTTTAATTTGGTGTACAGTTGTCCGATTTTATTAGTGGATTTGAAGGTCATATTTATTTTATGAGGTTTCAATAATCGTTTAAGTTTTTCGCTTAGTCGTTTGACGTAAGACATGACTGTGAAGTTACATGTTTCTTTCTTGAATGTGCTACCATTGTAGAGTATATTCATAAAGGATCGTGTTTCTTTTTGCCTCAACAACTGGGGACTAATCAAAACACTTTGTTTTTACGCAACAAGGGCACTAATCGAATACTTGGCTACCCACCACTACGGACTCCCACAAGAACCGACGGATACATGCGCATCTCTCTACACCAGTGGCGATCCATCAGGGAAGTCTTTGAGACTGCGTCTCCCCAGAAAGTCAGCCACCAAAAAGAAAAAAAACTGTTTTATTAAAAATCATAATTTTTAATAAAATTTTCACAGACACTATTTGTATTAAAAAATTATGTGGTGTTTCAATTTCTTAATTATATTTTTACATAATTATTATCTAAAGAAAAGCTTTTGAAATCAACACCTGCGATTAAAATTTAATAGTGATGTTGAATTGCTGGTATAATAAGATAACGACGAGTGCCAGTTGCAAAAGACGTTCTTACGAAAGACTCATATTTAAAATGCACCTATGCTAAATGCTATCAATACATAACGTATACGAGCGTAAAGAAGTGGGGAAATTGCATACAGCTAATATTCCAACGTTGAGTCTATAGTCTAAGATCCGGCATAAGAAGTATATACCCTCATCTGTTATTTAATGGCAATAAAGAATATATGCTAGATAATGTATACATTGATACATCGCAAATAGGTTGCCTAACTAAATCGCGTGCCGATGATGTTAAACAATAAAATGTTTCATTAAATTTTTTTGATCAACTTCCCCGATCAGTTATTTAAGAAAGTCAAGTATCAGCTGAGAGAATATACTCCAAAGAATTAAAAAAATATAGGTTGCCTACTTTCACCTCTGCGCAACTATGAAGTTGCCAGGTATAAACAGGTAAGTAAAAGTTATTAATATTCCCTCATAGGTTCTAATCGAATATAATATTTATACTTATTTTATGTACATATTTTATGTTTGCTAATTTTATTCAACTTTTTAGTTTCCTAGAACTAAACGTATACAAAGCTGTTGATATTTTAAAAATAACACCATTTTTATATGAAATCATACGTATAATGTACGATAAATTTAAGATCATATAAGAAAAAAATTATTAACACTGAAATAAGTATAAATGCATATAAATTCTTCTTCTTCTAATTCTACTTCACGGTATAGGCCTCAGGTCTGTTCCGATTCCTAATCAGCCCATCGCTTTCTTGGGCGTCCTATATCTCTTCTTCCACTTGGATCATAGCTCATAGCACATTTTGGTAGTCGTTCGTCTTCCATTCTTTGCACATGCTCCTTCCATTGGCGCTTATACTCTTTAACCTTGTCTTTTATAGAGAATATCTGTAGTTCTTCTCTAATATCTAATAATATATGCATGTTCTACTATATAACATTAATAAAATTTTTCGTAATCGTATAAAACTAAGCCCAGTGCAACTGAGATTTAACCTTGCAAGAGAGATATGCATAAAACTCGATCCCACTTTTCTTTCGCAGTTATCCGACAATAATTATTATGTCTTGAGATCACTGTTTCCAAAATGATTTGGATTATACTGTTATAAAATGTTATATTTAAAAAAGCAAAAATTAAAATTTTACTATAATTACAAAAATTGAAATGCATTGTTATTACATCTATATATATTGCTGCGACCTATGCGCGCCTCTTATCTCGTCAATGGGATAACGTAGGTTCTCGAATGTGAAAGATTGTTACAAGTAAACAATAAAATAACGGTTTTATAATTTTTATTTGCAAAGTTAAAATATAAAAAAAAATAGGAACAAAATTTTAACAATAGCAAAAACTCACGCAAATAGCCGACCCCAGCTTTTCTATAGACAAAAACACTGTTATCTTCCTTCTTGAATTTATTCTTCACCGACCGCTCTGCTAAATATCTGACTAAACTGCCTTCAAACCTTCGTCGACCGACCGCTTTACAAATCCTCTTCTGCCTAACGGCCTTCAAACTTTCGTCGACCGACTGCTTTCAAATCTTTTTCTGACTAACTGCCTTCAAACCTTCGTCGACCGACCGCTTTACAAATCTTTTTCTGACTAACTGCCTTCAAACTTTCGTCGACCGACTGCTTTCAAATCTTTATGTGACTAACTTTATTTTTTGATTAATTCTTCTCTCGCCTTGGATATCCATTTTTAAACTGTCTTCTTTTTTTTTTACATCTAGATTTTTATTATTTAAAATATTGCTGTTGTCGGCATTTACGTGAGTCATAATACAAACATAAAATAAAAATCAAATTCGAAACAAAAAAACTTACTAACTAGACAAACATAAAATATTAAACAAACACTGAAATCAAAATTAAGAATATATAAAAATAAAACACACACTAGTAATAAAATGTTAAAATAGAGTTTTGCTTTGTAGTTCCTCTAGTTGCAAATACCGTCATCTTATTGCTAAGTTCGCAACCCATTTTCATCACTTAGTGCGGACACAACAATATATATAAAAATGAAGTGTGAAATCTTCACGGAGGTACCAGTGGCGTAGATGTGAACACCACCTATTTACTATTTATTTACTAAATGTTTTACAAACCCTTTATAAGTAAAACACCAATCACCACTGGCGTATTTAGATGGGGGGCAAAGGAGCAATTGTCCCCCCTCCCCAGAATGATTCGGATTCTCGTTCTCGACGTTCTCAACCCACTGCAATATTGAGTACCGGAACTCCATCAAATCAATCAAGTACGTTTGCAAATATGTCAACAAAGGGAGCTACATGGCGGTATTTGGCATTGCCGATCCGAATTCAAACGACGAGGTAACGAAATTTTAACTTGGACGTTACGTGAGTTGTAATGAGGCAATTTGGCGGCTGTTTTCATTTCCAATTCATAAACGTCACCCTACTGTCGTACATTTGGCAGTACACATGGAGAACGGCCAGCGTATCTACTTTACGGACGCAAATGCAGCGCAAAGAGCAGAACGACTACCAGCGATCCGTTCGCAAGGACTTTACTCTATTCGGAAATGCCACGCTATTATACATAGAACGCTACATCGAAGAAGTTTCAACGTCGGAAGAAAGGTGATGCTGTTGCTGGTTTCCCTGATGTCTATTCGACTGATGCCCTTGGACGAATATACACAGTTCATCCACGCCAACACGAATGCTTCTATCTTCGCTTGCTTTTGGTGAACATTAGAGGCCCTACGTTCTTCGATTCTCTGCGTACTGTGGATGGTGTGCTGTGCCTCACTTTTCGGGAGGCTTGCAAACGTTTGAATTTTCTCGAAAACGATACGCATTGGGACTCGCCGCTCGCCGATGCAACTGTTTCTGCGCCAGCGAATCAAATTTGTACAATGTTTGCGATCATCATAGCCACATGTCATCCGTCGAACCCGACTGCATTGTGGGACAAATACAAGGATGAGATGGCTGACGACATTTTGCACCGAGTTCGCACGACAACTACGAATTTCGATCTTCACATTAACGACGAGATGCGCAACAAAGGTTTAGTTTTGATCAAAGACATGTGCGTACTCATGTGCGACAGTTTGCTGTCGACATTGGAAATTCCAGCCCCAAATCGTTCGATGCACGACGCATTCAGTCGCTAATTGCAACGGGAGCAAGATTATGATTGAAATGAGCTGTCCGAAAGAGTCAGAACAAATTTGCCGCTGTTGAATAACGAGCAGAAGAACGTGTACGATTTGCTGATGAAGGTTGTTGACGATGGAACGCGAAGCATTTACTTTCTCGATGCTCCCCGGTGGGACGGGCAAGACATTCGTCATTTCGTTGATTCTGCCAACAATTCGGTCAAGATCTCAAATTGCGTTGGCTGTTGCATCCTCGGTCATTGCTGCCACATTATTAGAAGGCAGTCGAACTGCACATTCCGCTTTGAAGCTGCCGATGAATCTTCTCACGGTTGACATGCCAACGTGCACAATTACTAAGAATTCGGCGACAGCGAAATTGATGCGAGAATGCAAATTCATCATTGGGATGAATGCACGATGGCGCATAAACAAGCTTTGAAGGCAGTTGATCGAACGATGAAAGATTTACGAGGTGATTCGAGACGAATTGGTTGAGCTATGATATTGCTCTCCGGAGATTTTTGTCAAACGCTTCCCGTCATCCCTAAATCTACTGCTGCAGATAAACTAAATGCATGCCTAAAATCGTCGTCTTTGTGGCGGCATGTCAAGAAGTTGCAATTGACTACGAATATGAGAGTCGCGTTGCAGAACGACCCATCGGCTGCTGAATTCTCAAGACAACTGCTGGCGCTTGGCAATGGTCAAATTTCTGTTGATGTTTTGACTGGATTGATATCGTTCTCAACAAATTTTTGCGAGTTTACATCGTCGAAGAAGGAACTCATCACCAAAGTGTTCTCCGGTATTGCACAAAATTATAAAAATCTTGATTGGATTAGTAAACGGGCAATACTAGCAGCGAAGAATAAAGACGTCGATAGCTTGAATTTGAACATTTAAGGCTCTTAGCAAGATGGCTGACGATGTGTTGCTTGATGTCAAGAGTAAGTTAATAAACGGTAAACAAAAAGTGAAATGCTGTGCAAAACCATGCGAGGCGTACGTATGTGTGATATGTCTTTCTGTGTACCACAAAAGTTGTGCCAAAAAGTTTACTAAAATCGAGTATATAAAAGAAAACAAAATGATTTGCTGCGATAAGAAAAATGAGGTTATGGTAGAAAATAATGATGAAATGAAGTGCCAACAGATGCAAAACAAATTCCTAAGAGAACTACTAGAAGAGGTAAAGGATAAAACTAAAATTCTTCAGATGAATAATGATTTGTTATTGCAAAGAATAAAAACACTCGAAGAACAATTGAAGATTGTTTCGCTAAATTGAAATAATATGGAACACGTAAACTTGAGCGAAATGAACAAACAAAATACGCAAATCGCAGTAGTGGTTAACGAACGGAAGATACAATCTACCTAAAATTTACAGATTCCAATGGCGAGTCTTCAATTGCCGATTAAAGTAAATGTGAACAATAGCCCTGCATTGCCACCAACAACTAGAGAAGGTGTAAACAATAGAACAACATGCTGGCTCTTCGTATGCTGGGGCGTTGAGAAGAAGTCAAAATAATGAGGAACGAATAGACAATGTTCATACCAGGAGAACTAAAAATTACTCCCAACAACAATATATAAACAAAAAGTTTACTAATAAGAGAGCACCAGTAAAAAAGATAGGTACGCGAACGGGAAGAAGTACAAATATAGATGGTTTTACTGGTACAAAGCGAAGAGTGTGGCTGTACTTGTATAGGGTAGCACGTACAACTACTTCTAAAATGATAACCGACTATTTGGTAAATGAACAAAGCTTAAAAGAAGATGAAGTTCAAGTACACGAGATACCGAGTGAACAAAACAATAAGAAGCGATTTGTGGTAACTGGTCCTATCGAAAGAAAGGATGACATGTACAAACTAGATTTCTGGCCAGAATCAGTTGGAATGAAAAGATTCGACTTTCAAAAATATAGAGACTTTTTAAACATAAATTTTTTGTAAGCCACACACAAGATACAAAATGTAAAACACAAGAAGAAACAAAAAAGTTTAGTATTATTTATCAAAATGTGCAATCTATTGGAAAGTCGGTGATGGGACTTGAAGCGATGTTACAAGAAAACCAAGATTGTAAAATTCTTTGTATAACGGAGCACTGGAAAACAGCTAAACAACTAAAAAACTACGGTTTAAGTGGATATAATCTGGTCTCCTGCTACAGCAGAGAGGAAAGTGAACATGGTGGTTCCGCGATTTTTTTTAATAACAATATTACATGCAAAGAGAGAAAAGACATTGCGAGTCGATCAAAAATGGGAGAATTTTCAGTGCGAAAACAAGAAGAATTTCGTAGAAATGCTGAGTGCAAAATCATGGAAATCCATTTACTCCATTAGCAACGAAGAGGTAAATAATCAATTTGAAAATTTTATGGCAATATTTTCACGATGTTTTAAAGAAAGTTCTCAACTAAGAAAATTTGTGCATAATAAAATAAGATCAGTGGTAAAAAGAAATAATCCACAAATAATAGAATGTAAGAAGAAATTGGATGTGATGCTGGTTGTAAGTCGGTTTGACAGTAGATATCAAAAACTCTATAATGACACCAAAAAAGAAGTTCGAATGGCAAATGGTTAAGGGTAAAAATAGAAAAAGTAATAACAATGAATACAGCAGTGCGGTGCTGGCAATGAGCGAATCGACAGCAATGGGAATGGAGTCCACTTCAGGAGCGGCTAGACTGAAAGCGAAAATGAATACGTCAGGAATAAATAGTGGTCGAAGAAGCAAAACACCTGGTATCACTGGCACCAATTCGGGAACGGCCATCAAAACCATTCCAAAGAAGGCGTTTGTATTTGTTTCTAGATTGCTACCTGGGATCGAATCGAAGGACCTAGAG
Organism: Cantharis rustica; assembly: GCA_911387805.1. NCBI lineage: Eukaryota > Metazoa > Arthropoda > Insecta > Coleoptera > Cantharidae > Cantharis > Cantharis rustica. The sequence goes on from OU426877.1 coordinate 75,307,873, forward strand.
TTAATGCTGAAAACCCGCTTTCTCGAAGCCGAATGCAGTGATCTGATATCAAAGTACCCACAACACTATTCTTCATTTGTAATCTCAATTTATTTGCAGAATTTTGAAGAGGCAATGAACCCAGAGGTTTGGCAAGGCGTTTGTAAAGAGATATTTAAAACTTTTAAATAATCAACAAAAATCTCAACAGCAGGATTTTCCACCTCATTTGGAGAACCTCGCTGTGAAGTAATACAAGAAGTAAATTCGTTGCTGTTTGAAGAAGAAATTGATTCGTTTCCAACCAGCACACGTTCTCTTTGCTCGAGGAGAATTTCTATTTATTATCATAATGTTAATGGTCTGCGCTCAAAAGCACATCACTTCATAGAATTTCTATTAGTTAATGATTACGATATTTTATGTCTGGTCGAAACAAGACTTATTGAAACTGTTTATAATAGTGAATTGTTTCCTACTTACTATAACGTTTATCGGTTAGACAGAAACTCTGATAACTTTGATAAAGGAAGTGAAAGGGGAGTTCTTATTGCCGTTCATTCTCGAATGACAAGCTTTGAAATTAAAATTAAAGAAGCAATACGTCTGGAATCTCTTTGTACATGCATTCGAAACAAAAATTGGACCTTAATAGTTGTGGTGGCCTATGTTCCTCCTGCAAATCAGTTGGAAACATATGAAAATTTGGTTTATGCAATTGATGTACTGAAATCAACATATGATTACGACAATGTTCACTGGATGATATTGGGTGACTTCAATCTACCAAATCTCTCTTGGACCAAAAATGCATGCCTTTTGGAACATTTCGATGGTTTGGTTCCTGTCAATGTGACTTCAAAAGTAGAATCACTTTTTACTGATGGTATGTTTTGTTGTGATCTTGTACAAATAAATTATATTGCGAATCATTTTGATAAGTTTCTAGATTTGATATATGTCAGTGAATCAGATTTTTTTTTGGTGTTTAAGCCGGACTCGGAATTAAGCAGCAAAGAAAGGAATCACTGTGCTGTTTCCGTGCTGTATCAATTCATAGATAAACAAAATCCTGGTCATATTCGCTATGTAGATGATGATTCCTTCAGTTATAATTTTAAATCAATTAATTTTGATGAGTTTTCTGGCTACTTGTCATCTATTGATGGAGTGATTTGCTGAGTGATTCGGATGTTAATATTAATGTCTGTCGTTTTTATGAGCGCATCTACAGCGGACTAGACCGTATGTCGGTGAGAATTCGACCGTTTGGTGGCAAAAGGCGGTTTAAATATCCGGGGTGGTTTGATGCAGACCTTATCCGCCTTCACAAGCAAAAACAGAAGGCCTATAAAATGTATGCTGAACAAAAATCAGAAGATAATTACAAAAATTACGCTTTCCTAAGAAGCAACTTTAAGGTTCTCCACTCCCTAGCTTACAGAATGCATTTGATTGATGTCCAGGATGGTCTGAAGTTTAATCAGAGGTTGCTTTAGTCTTACGTGGACGAGAGGCGGAAAACTGCGGGAATGCCACCGGTAATGAGCTATAAGAACGAGGTTTTATCCGACCCGGATTGATTTGATTTGATTTGATTCGGTTCAACATGACATTTTGCTGACAAAACTAGTGAGTACCGGCTTTTCCACACCGCTGGTAAATTGGCTCTCTTCCTATCTTACAAACAGAACTTAATTTGTAAAGAGCGATGGGGTGCGTTCGAGATTGATAGATGTTCTGTTGGGAGTGCCTCAAGGTAGCCATATTGGTCCATTGCTTTTTCTTATTTTCGTGAATGTCATCACATATGTAATCAAGTTTTGTCGATTTCTCTTATTTGCGGATGACTTGAAATTATTTCTAAAGTTTAACGCTTGTTTTGAGACAAATTTGATCCAACTGGATATTGACGCAATTAATACTTGGTGTCAGCAGAATAAGCTGTTTCTAAATGAAAACAAGTGTAGAGTCATGATATTTCATCGAAAGCGTATTCCATACTGTGCGGACTATAAGATCAATGGTTACGGTATTGAGAGAGTGTTTGAGTTCATCGATTTTGGTGTTGCATTCGTGCCTTCATTGGAATTCAAGCGCCATATTAATCTTACAATTATGAAGGCTAACAGAATGTTGGGATTTATTATGCGAATATGTAGGGAGTTTGACGACCAAACAGCTCTGACTCGTCTCTTTACAGCCTACGTGAGATCGATTCTAGAGTATGCTTCCCAGCTATGGAGTCCGTACTGTGATATTCACAAAACGCGTATTGAACGGATCCAGGAGCGGTTTGTGAGATATATGATGAGACATAGTCCATTATACGAGTATGAGTCGATATGTAACGCTGTCGGCTTGCAGCCACTCGCTACGAGGCGAGATAGGGCTCGCGTCTTGTTTGCCGCTCGATTGCTTTATGGGGAAATATATTGTCCTCAGATTCTTAATTGTTTCCAGCTGGGTGTGCCCTCAAAGAACCTCAGAGAAAATAGACTTTTTTATGAATTTTGGCATCGAACATCGTATGGTGCGAATGAGCCGGTCAATGCAATGATGAGTATGTTGAGCTCGGTGAAATGTTTCGATTTTCACTACTCCGCTATTGGGTTGGTGAATCTGACCAAGGGTTTGTTTGGAATTTGGTAAAATTACTCTGTTTTGTTAAGATTTATTGTAAAAAAATGTTTCACTTTGATCTTTAATTATTCATATATATTTCTTTTCAGTATATTCAATATGTATTAGTACACCATTAAGGTAAAATCTGTAGAGTGTTTAAGTAAATAAATAAATACAATAAACTTTTAACAAACTGTAAGAAGCAAAAATTTGATGATATACTTAGTACATCAGATAACAAGACCAAAGCATTATGGAATGTGGTGAACTCGATCAGAAACTGCAACAAAAACAGGGACATAGCTATAGAAGGAAATCCTTTACAAATTGCAAATGATATGAATAAGCATTTGATATCTGAAACAAGTAATCTAGTCAAGAACGTGAAACATGATATCGCTAACCAACTGGGCACAAGGATAGAAAGTGCAACGACATTTACTATAAAACCGATTACCAAAGAAGAAATAATAGATATTGTGAAAAAGTTTAAAAATAAACACAGCAGTGGCATCGATGAAATCCCTACCAGCGTAATTAAATATTGCATAAACGACATACTGAATCCGGTTTGCATATTGTGAATAACGCTATGCAATATGGAGTTTTCCCAAACATGCTAAAAGTAGTATTATAAAACCAATTTATAAGAAAGGAGACCCAACAAATTATGATAACTACCGACCGATCAGCTTGCTACCTGCAATATCGAAAATATTAGAAACAGCAATGTGCAATCAAATTATGCAATTTTTTATTAGTAACCAACTACTCACAGATAGACAACAAGGATTTATCAAAGGAAAATCCACGCAAACAGCGATTTTTCAATTTGTTAACGAAATTCTTCAGGCATTGGAACAAGAGCAGCTAGCGTTGGGGGTGTTTCTCGACTTATCAAAAGCATACGACGGTTTCAATCATGAGACCTTTTTTTACAAATTGGAAAAATATGGAATAACCGAAAAACCATTACAATTTATTAAATCATATTTAACTGGTAGAAGTCAAGTTGTATCAATATCTAAAAATAAAAGAGTATCGTTCACAAACCGAATATATTCAAACAGGAGTACCACAGGGCAGTATAATATGTTAATATGTGAAAATACTTGACCAGAAGTGATAAGATCGTTAAGGCGAATCAGGATGAGCAGTTAGTGTGTTTCTGGCACGCTAGATGGCTCTGAAATTAATTAGCTGTTTGCTTAAAAACTACTACTTGATGAATTTTAAACTTTAATGTTCACATGTACGTAGAAATGCAATAGAATTCACGCTAACGGAGTACATTTTCTTTTTTTATTTTTATTAAAAAAATAAACGAATTACCTTCTTAAAAAACAAAAATATCAAAAAACTGGCAGCCAGCAACGGAAGGGTCTTCCTTGAAGAAACTTTGGAAATTGAAAACAAAAAATTTTTTTTAATTTTAGTCCATCAAAACAGAAAAATTAATTTTTCTTTGACTATTCGTAAGCCGTCAAGTTGGTCGGGTTTCAGTTAATTTATTAAATGCATAATGTATAAAAAATGCATTACGTCATTTCCGACTAAGAAAATTTGCGATAAGGTAAAATTGACTTGGTGATATTAGAAAGAACGCGGTTCGATTTGTAGTATTTACGCTGTTATAGTGATAGTGCATTTAAAATTTTTCATTATTTTTATTTAATTCGTTTTGATATATGATATGGATTATAGACATACAACAAAAAGTAAACGCCAGCTTCGGCTAGGAGCAAAAAGAAAGAAGCATAATAAAATACAATTCTTACAAATGTAAGTAGGTATAACTAATGCAGGAATTATTATTATATTATTTATAATATTATATAATAGGGCAAATACAAAAAGAAATAATATTTCCTATATTGTAACATCACATGAAATCGAAATAGTGGAAGATATCAAGTTTGTGTGCATGCTAGCTTATAATTCCACAAATATTTTACTATTTTTTTGAATCAATTTTAGTTTTTCTTTGCCAAGCACAGGAGCACGCACAGGAGTTATCAGCAGTACTAGTAATATACAAAGGTAACGAGATATTAGAAAGCAAACACAATTTTTACATACTAGTGTTTACAGTATGAGTATGTGTTTACATACTCTTGAGATTTGCAACATAGAGAACGACCGAAAACGAAAAGCACAAAATAAAAAGCTTAGTCTTTCTGCAAAAAGAAAAAAAAGAGTAGTTAATGTGGGATTATTAAACTTTAATATTCATAGAAGCAATACCCAAGTAAATGACCCCAGCACTAATTATGACGATATTCAACAAAATTCTGTAATTGCAAGGTACTGATGAATCAAGTAATTTTTGTTTCTTGATGTTTTAAATAAGACAATTTTATTGATTTATTTAGAAGTAACGAAATGAATCTAGATGTTTACAACTTTAATTCAGAAGTTCAAAATCTGACACCTTTGGTTTCTAATCTTTCACACAGTTTAGAAGATATTGATCATAGAGCCTTCATGTCAGATAAAATACCGGCGAATCTACCATCTACATTGAATGAAACGTAAGCAAATAAATGTAAAAAATAATGTATTTTATTGATAATTATTTAAATTTTTGCAGGAATTATCATCTTGATAGCGAGATCTGCGCTCATGATGCTAGTAAAGACGATGCAATAAACTCAATTGTTGATCGCTTTATTATTGATAGGTAATACTTTTTCAGAGCTATTAGGGAGTTGGAAAATCATAGATACACATGTCTGAAAAGCACCAAAGGCTACTTCAAATTTATTTCGTGGAATATGAAGTTATTAGTATGGACATTACAGTTTGAATGTCCATACTGCAAAATGTACAGAATTATAAGAAGTGAACCCTCGCATGCAAAAAAGAATTGTGAAAATTCTTATAATGACCATTCTCCGCTAGCAAGTAGTACGATAAAGAAAGTGTCAGCGAAAACTTTATCAAACTCTCCTCAAAAATTAAATCACCTTTCCACAGCCGATTCTGCAGTCTGGGGATTTATGGCATTTAGTGGAAAACACTCTAATATGGAGGTAGCATTCACTACTATAGGAATAAAATGTATAAATAAAAAATGTTTTCTAAAATTGAAAAGAAACTTAGAACAGTAAGTAAAGTAACAGAATTTTATCAAAAATGGGAATTAATAGAAAATCTTGCAGGTGTGGAAAGAACTTTTATTCGAATCTATGCTCGATCAGGGAAGAAAGAAAAAGCTCTTGCTGTAGCCGCTGGGCAAGTTACCGACGACGGAACTCCGTTTATAACCGTAGTTGTTGATGACGGTTGGTCGCAGCGAAGTCACGGTCACAGATTTAATTCCAACTCTAGAGTTGCTTGTGTTATCGGGGCTAGAACCAAAAAGCTTCTACATTTAGAAGTTAGAAACAAATATTATGCTATATGTCTATACTTAAAAAAAATAAAGGAAGTGAAGACCATGAAAATTGCTCCAAAAATTGGAATGGCAGCTCATGTGCCATGGAGTCTGATATTTTAGTTAACGCTTTCAACCAAAGCAAATCAATTCACGAGCTAGAATATAGATGCTTTATTGGCGATGGAGACTCGAGTGTGCAGAAGAAACTTAGAGAAATGGTGACATATAGAAGACATATTGAAAAAATTGAATGTGCCAATCACATAATTAAAAAATATACTAAAGCTCTATTGAAAGTGCACGGAGTAGCATTGGCGATAAGAAGTGTTTTAAAGGGATTGGTAGTGAAACGTTTAGTCAGAGGAGCAAGAAGGGCAATAATTTATAACGCACAACATGGCCAAGACTCAAATGCTTTGAAAGAAGATTTAAAAAATGGACCTTGCCATGTGTTTAACATTCATAAAAACTGCAAAGAGTACTTTTGTTCTGAAAGTGGCAAAGAAAGCTCATTAGTAGTTGGTGAATCAGAAGCATTAAAATATGCCTAAGAATGCGTAAAACCTTTGGTACGCAAAGCGCAGCAGTTAATAACTAACAGTACAAGCAATTACGCCGAGAACTTCATGTCTTTGATTGCAATATTTAGCAGAGGGAAGCAAGTCAATAGATGCAAGCGTGGTTCATACGGATATCGCACCCAAGGCGCAGGCCTAGATTTTCAATTAGGTCCGTCATGGTCATACAATAGCATGAAGAGTACGACTGGCAAAAGTCCTTCTCTTATTGTGAAGCAACTTGCTCTAAAGAGAATAAAGAAACTTGCTGCTACTAAAAGATCTCTCTTGAAGCAACCTAATTTAAAAAAGAAAAGTGTTGGTGATATGAAGGGCTTAGAAGATTATGGCCACTCATGTCAAAAGTTGGACATGGAGCCGGAAGACATGGAAAGCGAAATGAAAAATTTTAAAAACAGTCTTCAAGTCACTACAGCAGAAGCAGATGCTTTAGAGCTCTGGACTAGGGGTAAGCTGAAAATAAGTTGTGGTTTAAGAAACGAAAATATCGGTTAACTGCTTCAAATTTCGGCCGCATAGCCAAAAGACGAGCGACTAGTAAGTGGTCTAAACTAGTCGATACGTTTTTGTACGGCAATAAACATTTTGAAACTTATGGATATATGGAAACGATATGGAAAAATACACGAGAAAGATGCCATAGCTGCATTTACAAATAAAACCAGAAGAAAAAGTTTCAGAATGTGGTTTATTTGTAGACGTGGAGTTTGGTTATCTAGGCGCATCACCAGATGGTCTAAGATCGAGTGGAGGGATTATTGAAGTTAAATGTCCCTACATTGCGAGAGAATTGACTATCGAAGAAGCTGTTACAACATTGAAGGGCATTTGTTTAGATAAAAACGGAAAATTAAAACGAAATCACAACTATTATTATCAAGTTCAAAGCCAGCTCCATGTAGCAAATAAACCACATTGTGACTTTATTATCTGAACTGGAAAAGAAACATCAATCGAACGGATTGAAGCAGACGAGAGTTTTTGGGAAGAAAAAGTTTTGCCAAAACTTGCATTATTTTTTGAAAAGGCTTTAGTTCCCGAAATAATCGATCCCAGAAAGTCGCGTAGTATGCCCATACGAGAACCTGAAAAATAAATTCTTTCTTCATAAAATGATATTTTATTTTATTGATCCTTATCTACTATTTCTACTATTTAATTCTACTATTTAATTTTTAAATATGTTTACCTCCGAGATCAACGAAAGCATTACTTTCTGTGCAATTATCGAACCAAAAATGATACTTGGCGGTATCGATTTAGATAACGATTTAGATTTAGATAAGATATGTAACCCGAACAATCATGGGCACTATGTAGGTCGAAAGAATTATTTTCTAATCACCTTTATTTAAGTTATATTTAACTTTGTTTATATTGGGAAGGTGTTATCTTGTAGTTTGCTTAAATAATTCTTCGATCTCGACTCGTAAATAGCTATTGTTTTATGCAGCACACTAACAACGCCATGCAAGTATAGTGAAAGTAAAGTTGGGTATCACGAGCGAAACTTGAAAAACTTCAAAAGAGATTTTTTCTGTTTACAGTGACTAAAATCCAGAAAAAAGTAATAAACATCTTATCTACTTTTTAACTCAACTTTAAAACAGTTTAAACCTAAACTTTGTATTTATATTAGTAATTTTATACTTTTATTGAAAAATGTATCGCAAACTGATAACTGATAAGTGTTCTTACATATTGTATTACATTACTACCACGTTACTAGTGCACCGAGCGGAACATAAGAAACGTCAAAAAAAAGTTTATTTTTCTATTTAGAATGCCAACAATAAAAAAATAAAATAAAATAAAATATGCATTGTATTCAGAAAATATGTCTCTTTGGCGCCTGGCTAACACTTTTTTAATTTTTTTCTTTTAAAAAGATGTTTTCTTCAAAATTTTTAAAATGAAAGTCAAAATTAGAAAAGTACTCCGTTAGCGTGAATTCTAATATAGTTTTAAGTACTATAGCCTTTTTCAAATTAAAAATTTTTGTTTGTAAAGTGGTTTAAATAGCTAATTACTTTTCCGATATACTTGTCTCTCTTGCACACTTGTCTACAATTCGTGTCCGGTTTTGCCTTATATTTAGTTTTTAATAGGGTTGAAGATTGGTTTTATCTAAACAGTATGAAACTCAACAAACAAAAGACAAATGTGGTATTGTTTAAACCACTTAGAGCTGGTATTGATACTCCTAAAAGTGTCAAGATCAATCAAATTGAATATGAAATTATAAATGCAACAAAATTTTTAGGTTTAAAAGTAGATAACAATCTATCATGGAAAGATCATATACAGGAGCTTGAAGCGAATCTCAATTCAATTGTTTATGGCATGAGGGTGATAGCGAACTACGTTAGTTTTCAAATTTTAAAAACTGTTCACCATGCTAGTTGTAAAAGCAGAATAAGATATGGAATAGTTTTTTACGGTGCTGGGGAAATGAAAAAATTACTTGTACAAAAAGCAGCAATAAGAACGCTGCTAAAGCTAAGCTTTAAGGAGACATGTAGGAGCAGATTTAGACAAAATAAATTACTTACAATTTATGGAATCTATATATAAGAATGTATTTTATTTATTTACAAAAGGTTTGTTCCAACGAGCCGATAAACCGTTCAATGTACGGTCACGCTTATGCGCAATAGATAAAAAGCGTTCCAACCGAATTCGTGATCGTTTATGGAACGGTCTCTGAACGATCATTTCGATACACAATCCAAAGTAGTAACTGAATGGTAATTTGGTGACTGACCTGCGCATTGAGTATTTTTTGCTGCTTATTTTATCTGTCATTTTAAATTACTGTAATTCTGTGTTTTGTTGATATTCTTATTACTAGTGTACTAAAAAACTGTACTTAAAAATGCCATTTATAAATTTTTGCTAGAAATGGAACCATATAGTGTGAATGAATACTTACAAGAATAATATCTATTTTTTTCTTTTTATTATTTGTTACCATAATATTTGATTTGTAATGACGCTATTTTTTTTAATTTGCATTTTTGTTAATGTAGAGTTTTCTCAGAAATAAAGTTTGGTTATTATTATTATTTTTATTATTCAAAGTCAAATCGCTAATCGTCAAATTGCATTCCTACAAATCCGTTGACAGTGTGACCGACGAGGATGAAGCGACCAACTATCCAACGGAATTTTTGAACTCGCTTGATGTGCCAAGAACTCCGCCGTATAATTTACAGCTCAAGGTGGGATCGATCGTAATCATGTTACGGAATCTAAATCATCCCAAATTGTGCAACGATACGCGGTTGTCCGTTAAGAAACTGATGAACAATGTTATACAAGCGACAATCATCAAGAGCAAATTTAAAAAAGAGGAAGTTCTTATCCCACGAATTCCGATTATTTCAACTGATCTTCCATTCCAATTCAAGCGGATTCAGTTCTCTGTTCGATTGGCTTTTGCGTTGACAGTCAATAAATCGCAAAGCCAATCGTTGAAAATCTGTGGGATTAATCTTGAATTTCCATGTTTTTCGCACGGTCAGTTGTACGTTGCCTGTTCTCGTGTTGGCAAACCGTCTTTGTTATTTGTTTTTGCGCCAGAAAACAAATCAAAAAACATTGTTTAGCATATCGCGCTATACTGATTTCAATTTCATTCAAATAAATAACATTAAAATTTGAAATAACTGTGTTTTATTATCACTCTGGAGTTTATCTAAAGGCGTTAAATTGGGGCGAGACAAAGTTTGTTGGGTTCGTTAATTTATAATTTATACAGGATGATACAAAAGACGCAACTTTTATAAATATTTATCAAAGCAAAAACCGAAGGTTACAATTACATTTCTAAATAAATGATTATTATTTATGATATGATATAATGACACATTCGCCTTTTATCCCTATTGCTGAAAGAACTAATAAGCCAAAGTAAAAACTGAATTTTTTATTTAAAAAATTGACGAAAGCATTATTTATTCTAAGATGAATATTAAATTTTCACAACCGATTTAATTCTTCTATTACCATTATATGAATTTGATTTTACTATGATTATTTTTTTATAAAGAAAGTACCCAAACGCGAAGCCAAGGGGGGGAAGGATTTCCCAGATGCTCCCTAGCAGAACTAAAACATTTTCGAAATTATATAGTTTAATTTACTACAAACAAAAAAAGAATCTACAAAACTTACTCCAAAAATGTAAGGTATTCGTGGTATAATAATAGAATTCATTTATCCAATTAATGCGTTTTGCGATTATACAGTAGTACTTCGATAATCCGGACGTCGATAATCCTGATCTTTGATAATCCGGATTCAATTCCAGCGCAAAAAAAATTATTATCTCATAACCGTACATATTTTCGTATTGGTATTAATCTGTACCATTAAAATACTTATAAGTTCATATTAATTAATAGTTTTAATTATCTGCTTCAGTTATTTAACCATTAACCATTAAAGTGAATTTTTAACAGTTTTAGCAAGTTTTTATTATGTTTGAAGCGTCAAACGGCCCTTTTTTTAGTTATTTTTAATAATCCGGACTTTTGATAATCCGGATAGCCTCTGGTCGCAATTGATCCGGATTATCGATGCTCTCCTGCATTTAATTAATTTTATTAAGCTCTTACGGGCAATTAAAAAAAAATTTTAATAAAAAAATTTTAAATTTTAATATTTAGTAATTTCCATCATGTCAATAAATCACAAATATTCATTTCCTTATCAGAAATGTGTTATTTTCAGACAAAATTTAATAGCTTCTGAAGTAAGGTAATTTTTAAGAAGTGTGAATATTTTTTTCCAGCAAGAAAATTTTTTTGATAAATCGATCACTCTAATCTAAAGCAACGATATTTTATTTTATTTCGTTAGATTAAAATTAAAAGTTTAACTCTAGTGCCCGGTTTCAGAAACGATAATTAAGGAATTTAATCATTGATCAAAAAGTTAATCATTGATTAAGTCCGATTTGGGTTGCAGAAATATAATTTTTAACACAGGTTAAGTTTAATCAATGATTAGCGTAATCAATGATTAAATCTGTTGTTAACTGATAAATTGGGTTGCACAAACAATAATTAGACAACAACTTAACTACCCAAAATATTTAACAAGTGTAAAATTGATGATTAAGGCGATCTAACTATTGATTTTAGTACGTATAACGTCAATCGTACTAAAAAATTTTTGTCACAAAATGTCAGACCTATCTGATTCTGACATTTTAATATTATATTTTAATATTTTTTATAATATTGTAATATTTTTAATATTTTAATATTATATTTTAATATTCTGATGAAGACATTCACCAACGTTGAAAGTTTAATAAAAACATTATTAAAAAACGTTTAATTAACTTGTTTATTCCAAGATTATTTAATTATATTTCACAAGTTATAAAATTAATTTATTAAATCGTTTTTAAGTAATAACTAAAATGGTTCAAAATTTAAATTGTTTTTATTAACTACTTATTATCTAATTGGCGATTAATTAATAGAAGTTGTTTTCTTCTATAAGACAATTTCAATCTTGCCGATTTTAACTTGGTTAAATAATACTGGTATCGTATTGCTTTTAAGATCCACTTTTTCTTACATTGTCAGGATCTACGACTTGTGAACACCATCGTATTTGAAACGTACGATTATGTTGTAGGGTTTGCCATATGCTCTGCATCAGGTTCATCTCGAAATTGAATCTCTTCTGAGCAAGATCACGTCTAGTGGACCCCCCATTTTCCACTTGATCATCGAATTTTGATATTAGGATTTTTTCATGAAGTAGTCACTATCAACAATTAATCCCCAAAACAGTTTTTAAAAATTTTCATTTTAATAACAATTTTTTTGTTAATGAAAATTTTTATTCTTTTAATAGATAAAGTGTTGTTTTTTATTTGTAATTACTGAGTAGATCTAAAGGTAAGTCAATGACGCGCGGCAGCGCGCTGTACCGACAGCGCTCACCGCCCGTTATAAATTAGTTTTTTTGCTTAATCTAATCACAAGCACTCAAATTTTTTTGCGGATTTCGTTACTTAAATGTTCGATGCAAAATATCGAGAAAAAAAATTTCGTTTTTTGAGAAAGAAGTCATTTAAATTTTCATTTGTTAACTTAAAAATTAATTAACAATATGAAAATATATAAATAATTTGAACTCTTACATATTTTATTAAAATACAAGTATTAAACTATAAATTCTGAAAGTTTTATTGAAATATCTCTAATAGTTTTTTAATTATCGATTTTTTACTAAGTCATAAAAATTTTCATCAACAAAAAAATTGTTCTTAAAATGAAAATTTTTAAAAACTGTTTTGGGGATTAATTGTTGATAGTGACTACTTCATGAAAAAGTACTAATATCAAAATTCTATGATCAAGTGGAAAATGGGGGGTCCACTTGACGTGATCTTGCTCTTCTTGTAGAAGAGTTTGAAGGTATGGTATTCCTGTGTCTGAAACATTCACATATCCCTGTAATAAATAAAATATTAAAATATTATACTTACTAGAATTAAGCTGAATGTTAATGTGAATACTTACTTTTGAACAAAATGCAATAACTCTTGTTTTTCCGTTTCAGTATAGTTTTTGTTGCGTTTCTGTTTATTATCGCACATTTTAATGGCTTTAAAACAAATATTCACAAATTCAATTTTAATCTTGTTGACATACAATGTTCTGTCTTGTTGGCTGTCAGATATACAAAAATTTGTACTATTCAGTTGGCGTTATGGGTAGCAACCAAACGTTTGAACGTATAATCAGTAATTAACTAATTATAGATTTCAAGTAGTTTCTGCACATGTTAAGTAACACAGGTTAGTTAGAACTTTATTGAAACCGGGCATAGGTCAATCTAGTTCAACTTGGATTATAGCAATAATGACGATAGCGTCGTTATTGAAACAGCAAGGTACGTTTTGATTATTGAATTTAACTTTGTTAAAAAAATGTTCTTGTTTACTAAATATTTTTTAATTATATAAAAAATAATTACTTTGGTGGCAGGGTCTATTAAATAAAGATACTTCTTTCACAATACTCAACAATAAAAGTACTCGTACGAGTAATAATCAAAGCGCGTATAATAGTAATATCTAGCTATATAGCTTGTAATTACTTGTGCTATTATAATCTAAACACCACACGGAAATATTGAATGTTTTTTGATTGTTTTCAAGTAGTCTTTTGCAATCCAAACAGAAAAACATTTTTTTGTGGCAATATTGATATGAAAACTATTTTATTTGTGTAATTAAAGAAAGCATTAAATAATTAAACACGAAGTAAAAGTTTGAAATAATTCAAATTGTAATATAGTCATTTTTTTTTATAGCTTTACAAAATTGTAATATGGTCATCTTTTTTATAGCTTTACAAATTAGCTTTTTTTGATTAACTTCATGCTCAAGTAAGAATAAGCGAGCAAATTTTACGTACTTTGAGGCTGAGCTTACAAAACTGAGATTGACGAGTTTTTTTTGGGATAACTGAAAACTCGCAGACCAAGCAAAGACAAAAATGATCTGTTTTTGACCGCTATTGTTTTTTTTTGTATGTTTCTAGATAGTAGCGTTGTGAGTTTTATAGACTTTCCTGGTAAATTACTTTGGTGGTTTGCCATTTTCTTCTAATAGAAGACAGAAACAGTAGTTGGCAATAGAAAATAAGAAAAATAATACAAACAGGTAATAAAGCTTATTATCCAAACAAAGAAACCTAAAAAATGATACCAAGATGAAAATGTATAAAACGATAACAAGACCGATTCAATACGGAAGAAATAAAAAATAAAAATTTGAATCACTTATTTTTTTTTTGATTGTACAAGAAAATTATTATAAAAAATTATTTATTTTTGCATTTAAGGGAATGTCGTCAGGGTTGGCCACCCTTTTAACTTTTGCCTATAACTTCTGTGTAAGAAAGAATTTTGTTGATTTAAGCACATGATCAGAAAGATCTGGGAATAAAGCTACTTTCGAGGCAATCGCAAATTGATTGGGTAAAAAGTAAAGAACTTATGCAAGAATAAAAAAAAAATGTTGTCAAGGTTGGCCCAATGCTGTCTAGGTTGGCCCACCGTTGAAAATTGCCAAATTCATGCAAAAAAATTGGCTGGATGAAATAATAAACCAAATTCATTTTATTTTTATTCGATTGAGTGAAACTTTACAATATAATATCGCAGAGAACTGATTTACATAACACATAATTCCGAATTACCGTTTCGGCAAAAAATATTTTTCTTGCATTTAATGCATGCAATAGAGTTGTTGCGGTTCAGGCGACGAAGCATTCGCTTCCAAGCAGATGATGCATTTACCAACGTGATTTTTTTGCAACGGTCCAACCTTGACAATAAGTTCCATCACCACATCGCGTCACACTACATCCAAACAGGTAGCGAAATTGAATGTTTCCCTTGAATAATTTTTAAAGACTATCCACATAACATATTTTAGATGCTTATCTCATAGAGGTATATATTATAACTACTAGAGGAACCACTAGGTGCAACAAAACGGTCCGACGTAAGTTTACGCTTTCCCCACTCCTTAAAGAATTCGGTTCAAATTTTGTAATGCAAAATCATAGGATAAATGATGTTTAAACGTTTAAATAAATGAATTATAAGAAATTAGAATGTGATAAATAATTAAAATAATTGTAGACATATTATAATGTGATTTTTAATTAAAAATTCACATTCTAATTTAAAAAATATATATAATTATTTTCAAAAAATTAATATCCTCTATATTTCACTAAGTTCGTACACATGAAATCTTGAAATTGGAATAATCTACAACTTTTGTAATTTTTAATTCCAACTAACGTTTCATTTTAGGTTTTTTATTTAGATTTGTTTAGTTTTCCGGTTTAGAATTTTTCAAAATAAGTTTATTTATTCATTTTGGCTTCAAGTAGGTATAATTTTTGTTTTTACTAAAGTGAAATAAATTTGACTTTTAATCAAGTTTGAATTTTGAATTTAATAGCATAACTTTTCAATCATTTCAATAATTTTTTCAGGTTTGCCTGATCAGATTCCAAAAATCGAAACATACTGTTATAGTTTTTGAACAATTTTATGTAAGTTATGAATTAAATTATTCTTCAATTTCATGTAACATGTAAAATTTAATTTTATAAAAAAATATAATTATTTTCTTATAAACACAAAAATAGAATTGTGAATTAAATTAAAAATACATAGCAAATAAAATTATTAAACACCGAAAGAGAAACAATTATACATTTTTTAATAAAATTAGTTTTGTAAGTTTACTTCTTACAGAACTGCCCTGCAAGACTTTAGAAATTGTTAGCCTTTTTCCTGCAATATAATATAATATATCGATACGAAGAGAATACTCTAACAACTCAAAATTCATAGTTTTGAGAAAAACATTAATTGGAATAAACAATTATTAAAGGTGTATTCTAAAGGTTCTATTGTTTATTACTAAATTTTTACATTATTATTATATAATAATTGTGAAGCTTATTACTGAGAGGAAAACTTGCCTTTTATCAAAAGAAAACAACAAAAAAACTAGGGTTTTTACGGTATTGCCGTCAAATATGAAATAATTATTCATAATTTTTACTTACAAAACTTAAGATAGGTACTTAATTTTTATTAAACAAACATTTTTTTATTCCATGCTATAAAATCATTTATTTTCTATAACATGGCACATATAACTCCAAATCGGCATTTTTTGAGTTATTATAATATTATCAACATAATAAGCCTGTGTTGTATTTAATTTTGAGGAGTACTCGTCTATATAAATCATATTTACCACGTTATTATAGAATGTCAAATCGAGTTTATACCTTTAAGGAGTGGGGGAACGCCATGTAAAATCGGACCGTTTTCTTTTCATAGGGATTATATGCAAGTGGTGCCTCCGGTAGTTCTAATATATACCGCTATGGCTTATCTTAACGAATTAATGTTTTTTCTCCAAGTTTTCATGCTCTATTTGCAGCTGCTAGAAAACTTTTTTTGTCTTGGTTCAGTGAATGAGTGCACAACACGTTTCAACATTACACTCCGAAATCAGTAATGGCACGAAAAGTTCATTGTCATTGAGGGATGTTTTGCCACACTCTCACTTAGGTGGTTTCAGTGATCTACACTGAAAAATCGCAGTGAGCCGACCTAGACGACGGGCCAACCTTGACAACATTCCCCTACTAATTCTACGGTTAATTTAGGGGTTGTGGATGAGGCTTAAATCTTTTTCTTAACATGAAAGCTAGAAAGCAGGATTCCCACATTTAATTTTTGAATTATTTCATTTGTTTGTAGTATGTAGGTATAATAATAAAATAAATATCTAATAAATTAATTTTTTAACATGTGCAATGTGTAATTTTTTAACGTCTTCGTCAGAATATTAAAATATTATTTAAAATTATATTAAAATATTCGAAGACGTTCACCAACGTCGAAAGCTTAATAAAAACATTGTTAAAAAACGTTTAATTAACTTGTTTATTCCAAGATTATTTAATAAAATAAATATCTATTATAATTTCAAAATACAATTTTCTGTCGACCCAGAAATTGTATGTAAAATTACCTAAATTTCGAAGTTTCGTCTCTGGTATGCCAGATAATAAAGGCAGGGCTCCCACTTGTCCTAAAATTCAAAAATTTATCCTAAATTCCTAAAATAATCCTAAGATTTTTGTAAAAAGTACTAAATTCCTAAAATTATTTTATATTGTTGCAGTTCTTTTTTTAAATTAAATTTCAAAATTTAAATTTAAAAAAAAATTCAAATTTTTAAAATTTAAATTTCAAAATTAAAAAATATTAAGTTGGTATTACTAATACCAAGTAATTAGTACTAATACTAATACCAAGTATTACTAATACTAACTACCAATTAGGATTTTGATTTTACATAATATTCAAAACACCGCGACCCTAAAATCAAAATATTGAAAATCAGTTTTATTGTGTTTAGTTTAGTGAATCTACAAATTACCTGTAAATTAATTTTAATAAAAGGCAATGTGAAAATGCCTAGTTCAGCTACGAAGTATTGCAAAGTTTGAGAGAATAGTTTTGATTGGTTTAAATGTGTTGCACAAAACGAACATTCAGCATTTTGTAAATTATGTAAAGTGGAATTTCGCGTTGATGAAAGTGGTGTGGGGCAAGTGAAATCGCATGGTAATTCAAAAAATCATTTACATTACAAAATGTAGCTGCAGGTAAGTCAAGCAACATTGATGTTTTCTTCCGATAAAGGTCTACAATTAACCGTTTTAACTACCGAAGAACAAATTATGAAGGCTGAAGTTTTATGGGATTTACAGTTCGTTTCAAGCAACCAATCATTCGCAAGTAACTCTGAATCAAATAATTTATTCGAATTGATGTTTCCCGATTCTGATCTTGCAAAAAGTTTTAAAATGGGTGAAACGAAATGTGCATATATATTGTGCAATTTGCACTAGTTGTTGTTGTAGCAATTAGAAAATATTCCAGAAGCATTTTATATGGCTAATGAGCGTATAATATTGCGTTATCACTATTGGGATAAAGTAGGAGATATCAAAACATTAGAAGGAACATTGAAATACAGTCAACTACGTCTATTAGCAAGATATTGTTTCAGTTTATCCCATGGAAATGCAACTCCAGAAAGAGGTTTTAGCATAAATAAAACTTTACTGCAGAATAGGGAATCACTTTCTGGGGATACCATTATATCATTACGATATGTTCAAGATGCCATCCTTTGGTATAGTGGTGTACAGAGCCGTATTAAGGGGGGGGGGCTAAGGGGCCTGCAGCCCCGGACCACCACATTCTAGGGCCTTCAAAAAAATTGAAGCAACAAAATTTAAATTAGCACAGATTAAAGTAAATTAAATTAATTAAAATAAAGTGTAAAGTAAATTATGTTAAAAAATAAACAAAACTGATTCAAATATGAATGGAATGCATTAAAACTTTTTATGGTATATCTTTCATTTACCAATATAGAAAATTTGAAACTAATTAGTATAATATAATGAATTTAGAGTAAAATTAATTATTATAATTTTAGTGAATTAGTGAATATATTTTTTGCAGCAGATAAGTATAAATTTTATTTAAAGCAAGAATGGTGTAACCGTAAATGGTAAACCATCATTAAACCAATTGTTGTAATTGGAAAGATACAGGAAAATCGTAAATTTATTGTCAAAGCATATTTTGAAGACAAATTTTAGCATTACTCAAAAGATTATTTATTTGTTTATCCGGATGAAGATGTCCGATTGTCGTAAAGTAAATCAGGTAATAAACGAATAAACCACTCATTTTAAATAAAAGAAATAAAAGGCTTACATTTCTTACTTAGAACTTTGTCGGTTTGTAAAAATAATATCTTTTTTTGGGAAAACCCAAAATGTACTACCAAAAAAAAATTAAGCATAATCTGAGGAACTGGCATCTTGCATAATTTGGATTTATTTTGAAAATAATTTACCTGCAGTCAGTAATTTCGAAATTTGGTTTTACATCAAAGTTTGCTACCAAGTTCGGAGTTCGAAATCAACGAAATCAAAGAATTTTCAAGAGCACTAATCGAAACATACAAAAGTGATGTCAATTCAGACTTAACTGATGAACTTTATTTTTTTTGTGATTTGTTAAAAACCTATAAGTTGAAGTCAACTAATCCCATAGATATTTACAAATTAATAATTGAAAAAAATTGCTGTACTTTTTTCCGAACATTTACATTATTTTAAAAATATATTTATGTATTCCTTACGCTAACTGTGAATCGGAAAGATCATTTTCAAAATTATCCTTTATTAAAAATAAATTAAGTAGTATTACACAAATACGTTTAAGTTCGCTAACTTTAATGAGCATTGAAAGTGATCTACTTCGAAAACAAATTTTGATGATTTGATAACTGAATTTGTGCATCTTAAAGTTAGAAAAAATGTTTTTAAAATGTGTATGTATTTTGTATAAATGTGTATAACAACTATAATCAATTATGTATAATAATTATTATTCTTTCAAATATTTGACATTTGATCTAAGCGCGGTTGACCTTGAATAATTAAAAACTTTCGCCTGCGGCGCATTTTGTTAAAACATACAATTCCAAGGGGCCTCCAAAAAAAGTTAGCCCCGGACCTCATATATTCTTATTCCGGCTCTGGTGGTGTAAAAAACTTTCCGATATTAAAACCACTTTTTGATTTAGTACGCAAGTCTCGTCGCGCCTATGAAGACTATCTAGAAGAGGAAAGGCATACAACAATTTCTATAGGAAAAAAAGTTATTGATAAAAATAATGAAGAGCCTAGAAAACGTAAAAGTGGGAACGAGTTAATTATAATTCAAGATGCTTTAAAAGAAGAAAGAAAAAGGTTGAAAGTATCACGAGATTTAATTGCTGAAGGCAATGCAAAATTATTAACTGCTATAAGAGGTTTTTCGTTAACTAAGAACAAACATTTATTAACATTTGCACATATGATGATTGAAGCCGGAGTTCAAAAATCTGCCGAGTCACAAAAAATTATAACCGATTTGGAAAAACAGCAAAGTAATTTAGCAGAGTGCAACCGTCCTACTAAAAGATTTAAGAAAAATAAATCAAGTGTAATAAATAATACTATATTATATTCTGTTATTACTTTTTGTTAAAATTTTATGTACCTATATTTTATATTATTATTATTTTAGTTTATTGGCAATATTATTAAATTCATAATTTCTTCCTAAAAATTCTTAAATTTTATTGTAAATTCCTAAATTTTGTTATAAAAATTCTATCGAAATTTCTAAAATTTTGCTATAAAATTTCCTAAATTTCTACCTAAAATCTATAAAATTTGTTGTGGGAGGCCTGTAAAGGTTGACTTATGGTCAACCGTTATTCCTACCTAAATTGCCGTTGTTTTCTTACCTGACTTTTTAACGAAGTAAATGCATTTTTTTGTTGTATTCCTAAATTGTCTAATTTAAGAATGCTTGTTGGTGTTGTTTCTTTTAATGTCTCCATTGAATTGTAACCATCCATATTATGTTAGGTAGAGCTAATTATAAATTATTTATTAAAATTTTTCTAATAGTTTCTTATTTAATTCTTAACTGTGATTAATTTTTTTAGTCCAATGCACTATTAGTATTAATTTATGACTTCTGGGCAATTATTAATTAGTTACGCGTTTGCTATTATCAGCACCAGATTATTAAAATCGTAAGGCAATTTGAAAACTGAAGTTTTATTGCAAAAAAAACATATATTTGATAACGCGTTGTATTCTTTCATGACATTAGTTGGCACTAATGCATTTAATAAACCAGCCATTACCTCTAAGTATAGCACCGCACCTTGCGCGTCGATTACATTAGTACATAATACAAAACACAATCTATCGGTTTATTTTTGACAAAAATGGTAATTAAATTAATATCTAATTTTTGCTAAATAGAAAACGTGATTTTTATAACTATTAGCTTCTACAATTTTCCTAATAATAAATGGTTGAAAGTATAGGGATTTTACACTACCGATGGGGGCGCTAGTGACAACTTCAATATGTCCGCTCTAACGCGTATACTTCAGTAGAATGTTGATTTGTTTATACAGGTTTCTACAGAAGTTTTTAGTTTTTCGTTAAGCTGTGTCAAAATTAATTAAACTTTTCTATAGGTAAGTAAGAAAATAATGTATTTATTTGCGTAAAAAAGAAAAACAGTTATAAATAATACATGTTTTTAGTTAAGTATAGGTATTTTCATTAAAATGAAGAATTGCAAAATTAATAATACGAATTGTTCCGTTTTCGGTTGTCATTCTAAGAAAGGACGAGATAATGAGCTAAGTTTTCATTATTTTCCTAAGGAAAGAAGTTGTTACGTGTTCATTGAGAATAAGTTTGGGATTCGTGAACACCTACAACACGTTTTATGAGAGTCTGCTCTTTACATTTTCAAAACGACGATTATATACTACACACAGAAAAACATATACTTGAATTCAAGTATATCATTTAGTCAGCATTATTTACTTGTGTGAACTCTTTTTTTAATTTCATTGATAAACCGAAGTACTTCTTGGGAGTAATATAATTTCTTGGAATATAGTATTGATTCAATTACAAAAACGTTGAACCAAGAATTGAAATAAATTTAACTTAATATGAACATTTTTCTTTAATGTAAAGATTTTGAAAATTTCAAATTAAGTAAAATGGTGCTGTTCTAAACATATTCAATTATTTCGATTAAGTATTAGAAACGGTTAATTTATGAATATTATCATTTAGTAAATTAACTCTACGTAAAGTT
Source organism: Cantharis rustica (assembly GCA_911387805.1). Classification (NCBI taxonomy): domain Eukaryota; kingdom Metazoa; phylum Arthropoda; class Insecta; order Coleoptera; family Cantharidae; genus Cantharis; species Cantharis rustica. The sequence goes on from OU426877.1 coordinate 75,329,776, forward strand.
AAATGGAATAATAATACGGTTGCATTATGCTATTTTTAAATTCTAAAGGCGCCAATATTTGCAGATTGCAAATTTTTCTGTTTTACTCTGAAATGAAACACTATTACCATAGGATAACAATACACCTTTATAATCGGCAAAAAATAGTGTTCTTCAATTTGTGTGGTAAATTTTTAATATTATTTGGGTATTTGCGATGGAAGAATTGTTAGAAACCTGGAATTTACATGCTTTTGTGGAATCTTTTAAAGGTACGTTTATATTTTTGTTACTTTTTATTGTTACTGGGTACCAGTTAACCCGAGAACACTCGCGCCTAGACGTGTGAATCATTGGTATATATTATTTATAAAGTCACTTAGCATGCACTTAAAGGTGTCGTGAAGTCGTTGCGGCACTTTATTTAAAAAAAATCACAAAAAAATCTTCTTTAAAATGTCGCAAATTAGAATTCGATACGTTTTATAATAAACAAGTATCAGACCTGTAAACACGGAAATAAATGAAACGTTACGTCATGCGTGCTCCGCGACCGCTGTAATATCACATACACGTATTAGAATTTGAGTACAGTGGAGACATTTCGCATAGTTTTTATAACATAAAATCAAGAAAAATGCCCCAATATTGTGTATACGACTGTAAAAATAATGAAAGAAACTGTAAACACAGTTTTTTTTCATTTCCTAATAAAGAAAGAAATTCAAAATTGCACCGCAAGTGGTTGGATAAAATTAAGAGAAAGAACTTCGTGTCTACCAAATCAAGTCTACTCTAAAGAAAGTGATTTTAAACAATCGTCACTACTGAAAAAAAGATTTGGCGTCTATTTAATTTACCTATTAATAATGAAAAACATAAAACACATTTTTTGAAGTAAGTTTGCTACAGTGACTACAAAATGAATTATGATATCGTTCGACCTAAGCAATGCAATATATTATTGCAACTTTTCTTAAATATATTAATAATAATAAATATAAAAATTAAACCCTTGAATTAAATAATTAGTTTGTCACTTGTAATTTTAGAGGCTAGCGCCTTTTCTGCAAAAAGCAACATGTGCAACATTTACACGTGTAGGTTTGATTGCGTTAGTAGTTATTTTTCACTACGGTTCGTATTAAAAAGAAAAAATGAGTGGTTTCAGTTATAAATTTTTTGTATTATAGCTTAAAAAGAAAGTTTTATTTTAATAAAAATAGTTGACCTGTTTCTTTAAATAGATAAAATGATGGTTTTACCCATTTAATATATAATTAATAGTTAATACTCGCTCTTTACTATACGAAACTAATACCCAACGCAGTATCCGTTCGCACCTATTACGTCATTGCCACTGCAGTTCAACTACTTCACGACACCTTTAAGCTAAATATTTGATATTAAATTATTATTTTTAATTAATTAATTTGTCAGTAAGGTAAGATTTTTATAAGTTTTTTAATTTTATGTATTAATAGTTTATTATAATTTATTTTTGTTTTTTAGTTAAATCTGAACTTTGATAAGTTTTATCCTGATTGCGGTACTAACATATTTTCAAAATGGACTCCTTTTTTTGAATGTTTGAAGTCGCTGAGGATACCCAAAGAAAATACTAATGCTTATAATTTTCTCTTATTATTGGAAGACGAAAGTTTATCAGTTGGTATGTAAACAGTTGAAATTATTTTTTTTAAGTTTCTTATAAAAGACTCATACATTATAAAGGTAAAAATGAAAATACGTAGAAGTGAAAAAGTATAACTGTTAAATGCGTTTGTAATTTTCATTTAGTTACAATTTTAACATTAATAGCTACTTGCTCAATTGATATAAAAATGGATAATACATTTTGAGTATATCATTACCTTAACGTACCTACACACAGAAAAACATATACTTGAATTCAAGTATATCATTTAGTCAGCATTATTTACTTGTGTGAACTCTTTTTTTAATTTCATTGATAAACCGAAGTACTTCTTGGGAGTAATATATAATTTCTTGGAATATAGTATTGATTCAATTACAAAAACGTTGAACCAAGAATTGAAATAAATTTAACTTAATATGAACATTTTTCTTTACTGTAAAGATTTTGAAAATTTCAAATTAAGTAAAATGGTGCTGTTCTAAACATATTCAATTATTTCGATTAAGTATTAGAAACGGTTAATTTATGAATATTATCATTTAGTAAATTAACTCTACGTAAAGTTAAATGGAATAATAATACGGTTGCATTATGCTATTTTTAAATTCTAAGGGCGCCAATATTTGCAGACTGCAAATTTTGCTGTTTTGCTTTGAAATGAAATGCTATTACCATAGGATAACAATACACCTTTATAATCGGCAAAGAGAAGTGTTCTTCAATTTGTGTGGTAAATTTTTAATATTATTTGTGTATTTGTGATGGAAGAATTGTTAGAAACCTGGAATTTACATCCTTTGGTGGAATCTTTTAAAGGTACGTTTATACTTTTGTTACTTTTAATTGTTACTGGGTACCGGTTAACTCGAGAACACTCGCGCCTAGAAAGTTACGTTAATGCTCGCAGTCCTTTAACCTGCTTATTATTGTAAAATTATTGAATAAATAACATAATACATCTATTAAAATTTGCTTTTACAAAACATCAACAAAATATTCAAACGAAATAACACAGTTGAAGGGCATAAAATATAGTTGAAAAAAGACGGTCGGGGGAAAACCGAGCTTGGCGGCAAAAGTGGTGTGCGCATTCTCGGGTTACACCATGAAGTTAATCTAAATTAATCAGTTTAAAAATCCGTCCCGTTACTTTCTTTTGCCTTATTATTAGTGTCTTGACAATAACAATAATTATTAGTATTACCATTGACTAATTATTACTAGACATTCAACCCAGTTAATTAAGGACCAATACCGATAGATGGCGTAGGACCAATAGCTGCCGTGTTTACGACTACAGTGGCGTGCAAATTGATGTTTAAATGTACTTTGTTATGTACATGTATGTACTTATGCAACTAAAAAGATACTTAAGAATAAAATTGTATCTCTACAATAGCCTTCCGGGATAACAGAAAATTAAGTAGGTTATTATTATTATTAAAGTCTTCAGCATAACATACAAATTATTTTTTGTTACAATTTTCTGTGAATAAACGAGTAAGAATTTCTTTTTAAAACGATAGTAAGAGATTTTTAATAGGAAAAATATTAATTACTTATTGGTTGCTAACATCCAACATAGTCATAAAGTTACTAAAGTGAGTTATCCCCATCTCGGATGAAACATTTAAATAGGTACTTGTGTAAATTTATGAATAAACTTCATACATTTCAAGTTTAACAACGTCCAATATATTTTTTAGTAAATAACAATTCTTAATTATCAATAAATAATTTTATTTATAACAAATATACATAATATTTAACAGAACTAAAAAAACACGTTAAAATAACTGAATTTTAACAGTAAAGTAAAGACACACAATACTTAGAAAATTATTATTTAAAAAAAAACAAAAAAATTACCACTTGACAGGTTACGATTAAAAATATTTTTAAAAAATTACGTTAAAATGGAAACACCAATTTTATTTGGCCTAAGAACTAAACACGATTAAAAACCCAGTACGGATAACATATCATGTTAAAATTTGGACATAATATTATGTGAAGCTATTTTGACAGAAGACAATAATTGGAGGTAAAAAGCATTTATAGTTAATGAAGAAATAAATAAATAGAACAGGGCTGCGGTAACTCTAATTGCGTACTCAGTTTTTAATTGTGGTTAGTTCTTAGGCCTAATAAAATTGGTATTTACCACCAAAAAAATTTATTGTTAGGAAAAATAAATAATTAAAGAATTCCTAATGTAAGATAAGGCCTTATTTCATAGTTATTGCCAATCTTTAGCTGCAGGCAACGATTAAAATGAAAAAATATAACAAGTAAAAATATTTAAATATATTAATTTTTAACTTGTGATAATTATATCAAGTAAATTTAAAAGTAAACAAGTTAATTAAACGTTAAATATAATTTTATTTATTTATATTTTATAAGCTTTCGATGAGTTGTGTCATCTTCGTCAGAATAATAACAAGCAAAAACATGGAAACCGCAAAATAACGTATTGTCATCTGAACGATCTGTGATCTAAAAATCTTGAAGCCAAGGAGTATATGATCGTGGGTTAAGGAACAACCTAAATTGAGTTTCCGTCAAAGTAGGAAAAACTTAACCCCAATACGTGAACGAAATTAGACAAGTAGATGGCTGTAGATATTGCTCAAGCCATCTATATCGGTTTTCCTATTCATGGAGTTCTTTTCTTTCTTGATGCATATCATTTCGTGCAGAAGTCTATCTTGATAGTTGCTAACTGATTTTAAAATTTTAGCATTTTTGAAGTCTGCATTATGTCCGTCGACGAGTATATGCTTAGCTATAGCAGTAGATTCGGGTTTGTTACAACGGATACTAGAGATATGTCCACTCATTCTCTTCTGAAGCCATTGGTTGGTTTGCCCAATATATACCAATTTACAAGTTGTGCATTCGACTTTATATATTAAATCTGACTTTTTTTCTGTAGGGACGGGATCTTTTAATTTAGTGTAAAGTTGTCCGATGTTATTAGTGGATCTAAAGGATTAGTGGATTAGTGGATATTAGTGGATTAAAACCACATAATATTAATATGACCTTTAGATCCACTAATAACATCGGACAACTTTACACTAAATTAAAAGATCCCGTCCCTACAGAAAAAAAGTCAGATTTAATATATAAAGTCGAATGCACAACTTGTAAATTGGTATATATTGGGCAAACCAACCAATGGCTTCAGAAGAGAATGAGTGGACATATCTCTAGTATCCGTTGTAACAAACCCGAATCTACTGCTATAGCTAAGCATATACTCGTCGACGGACATAATGCAGACTTCAAAAATGCTAAAATTTTAAAATCAGTTAGCAACTATCAAGATAGACTTCTGCACGAAATGATATGCATCAAGAAAGAAAAGAACTCCATGAATAGGAAAACCGATATAGATGGCTTGAGCAATATCTACAGCCATCTACTTGTCTAATTTCGTTCACGTATTGGGGTTAAGTTTTTCCTACTTTGACGGAAACTCAATTTAGGTTGTTCCTTAACCCACGATCATATACTCCTTGGCTTCAAGATTTTTAGATCACAGATCGTTCAGATGACAATACGTTATTTTGCGGTTTCCATGTTTTTGCTTGTTATTATTCTGACGAAGATGACACAACTCATCGAAAGCTTATAAAATATAAATAAATAAAATTATATTTAACGTTTAATTAACTTGTTTACTTTTAAATTTACTTGATGTAAAAATATTTAAGCTAAATCAAAAAAATATAATGTACAAAAATTACTAAAAAGCACATCCTCCTATATAGATTTCTAAAAATGTTTAAAAAAAGAAATAAGAAAATAAAATAAAGAAAATAAACTTAAAAATGAAATTTTAAGTAAATTTACAAATCTACGTGAAATTTCATTTTTAAGTTTATTTTCTAAATATACATATTTTTTATAATTACTATCGTATTACAGGTTTTGTAAAATACTAAGTTTCTGATTAACTTTCGGATTTTGAGAACGTTGTTGAGGCTCTCTTAATGATAAGCTAAGATACTTACATTTTTTAAAAAGTGTTACAGTTACTAACAATTTTAGTAAATACTCCCAATGTTCTCGGCATTTATTATATAATAAATTAGCTTGAGGTCTTTTCTTCACAAAATGTTTCACAATATAATTAAGAAACAGCTTGGGTAAGTTTGTGTGGCTGTATTGTTCCCAATATTTATCTATCAATTTCATAGAATATTTAGTTAGCCTCCTAAATAACGTCGATGGTATTTTCAGATGCATCTAACCATCTGTGTCGTAGTTCTTGTAGAGCAATAACAATTGTTTTTTGTTCTTCAGATCCCGAGTACCTAACAAACTGAGCCTACAAGTTTCGCAATCGTATTTGTCTAAAAGTCTTTTTACCAAATATCCTGCAAAATATAATACTGAGCAGTCTTCTAAACTGGTTTCTTCAGTTGCAAAATATTGACTGGAAGTCTTATCTGAGTCTGTCGTAATATGTAGATACGTTGTCAATTTGGTGGTCGGTATTAGTAGGACAAGGCGTTTCCTCACAAAAAAGATTAATATCTTCATCATTTTCACAATTAGATTCTTCAGGAGGCTTCATCAGCGTTATCAGAGTGTTTGATTTAAATAATCCATTGAATGTCCGCACTGTAGGATTTCTATTATAACCACCTCGTTGCCTATATATAGAAAACAGATTTTCTAACGCGTCTTGATTTATTCTGCCTGTTAAAATATATGGAAGTTCTTCACTTTTATTGTCCTCATGTAGCATCTTTGTTGCCTTTATAGACTGAATCATTCCAGGAAAGCATGGTAGTACGGTATATTTTATTTTTCCTTTTTGGAAAGAAACTTTTTTTAGACGAGCCATCATTTGTTCGCCCTCGGTCAAAATCGTAACTACTTCTATATTAGCATCGCATAATGGTCGATTAAATGGATTTTTGTTATACGGAAATTTGCTATTTAAAGCATCAAATAATCGATTAACATTTTCCAAAAACTCTGCAGTATCTCTTGCTTTTTCTGGTATTTGTTTTAAATCAATAGCTGTCAGTATAGCAGCAGCGACACTGTGACTTAACACTTGAGCTGCAAGCCGAACACTCATTTTTTGAAAATTGTTAGGCTGTATATGCCTTTTGCTCAATCGAGTTAAAGCACGAGCGGTCTTACTCTTTTCATCCAAGCCGTATATTTGTTTAATGTAGGACCAAGAGATTTTTTCTTGATTCTCTAATATAAAATCACCGGATAATAAATTGTTTCGTATGCTCTTCAGTAAGTGTGGGACGTCAAATATTCCATAGTATTTTGTATCTTCATAAATAAAAAAAGGATGGTCTGTTGTGATGCCCATATTCTTATAGCAGCTTTGATTTATTGTACACTGATCGCAAACTAAACCAAGAGGTTTAAGACCATTTTTTTGTAAATAAACTAAATTTGCTTTAATGATTTTTTCTAGCACTTCGCTTTTTACACCATTTTCAGAATAATAATATGCAATGGGTAATTTCCAGTCTGAATAAATGCCTCTCACCATAACCACCAAAACATGCTTAGCAGGAACTTTTCTTGATCCAAGTTCTCCTAGATCTTCAAAACCAAATACGGAACCCGAAGACTTACAAAATTCTATTTCTCGCTTTATGTCCATTTCATCGAATAGTAATATGCATTTTTTTTCTTTTTCTTCCATTGTATTAACCTTATCCTTCAAACGTGCAAACAGTTTCGAGTTGTATCCCGGCTTCGTTTTGTAATTGTTTATCCACTTGTGAATAATACTTTCAGATGGCAAAACAAAACCATTTTTTTTAAGAAATCTGTACATCGTAGGTGATTTATAAAACATGGAGACGGCTGCGGTTTTTTCTTCTGGTATCCAAGTGGTTCTTGGTTTATGACTTAATTGCATCTGAACAATTATTCGAGGTAACAATGGCAAATCTTCTACTTTTCTTAAAAAGCCACGCGTAACTGGAATAGGTTCTTCGTGTTCTGGCTGTGTAGGAAGCTCAATCACTTCTTTCAAGAATTGTTGTGTTGGGGAATGTATGGGAACAGAAACTGTTTCTTCTTTTTCTGGGGTAATAAACTGAACCATGTTTTGTTTCTTCCAAGGTGTTTGGATGTCATCTTCAGGGGACACAAATAATTTTCTTTTTATACCCATTCTTGGAGAATTTATCTCGTTCAACTCCTGACTTGTCGATGGTTTTGAATATGTTCTCATTTCAGAAGTCGAAATCGCTGATTTTTTTTCTCTATGATCAAACGGTAACGAACCAAGTGGTAATTTCTTAGAACGCAGTAGATCTGCTGAAAAATGGTTACCGCAAAGAAATCTTTTTTTAAGCTCGGATTCATCTAATCCTAATAAAGTTGAATTTCCACAAAACAAAATCCATTTATTACATTTCTCTTGATCTTTAACAGGAAAAAAACATTTTCTAATTCCTAAAGTGTTTCTTGAGGAATTATTGCAGTTAACGTAGGAGCATTTATTACCAGCCATAACTCTAAAAAAATTAAAAATCGTTATAATATATTTACGTTATTTACATAATTGGAAAAGTTAAATTATTATTTACATGCTAGAAAAATTTAAATAGAAAGTGCAAAAAATGCACCAAGAAGTAAAAAATAATTTTTCAAATAAGAGCAAACTAAAGCTCCTTGAAAGGAAGTTTGTTCTTATTTCAAAAATTATTTTTTACTTAGTGCATTTTATACGGTAATATGTACGGTTTAAAATTTAAAAATTTAACCCAGGTGGTATCCGGCTGTAATTGTGCATTAGTGTATCAGTATTGCAATTTTAGTAACCCCGATGCTTTCGAGTTTGAGTTTTTTCAGTTGTATTTAAAAATTATTTAAAATAATGGGTGTATGTATATTTAAGGATGGTATGAGCGGTATTTTAAAAATTATGGATGGATTGGGTATAACAATCGGACCCAATTGCTTCAATTTCTGCACGGAAGCTGATGCATACCCATTAAGTTCTCGGAGCGATTTCTGCCTGAAGCTGCAAAAAAGGCTTGGTTGTTGTTTAAATCAGCCAGAAAAGAAGAAGAAGAGCAGTACATCAATATAGAAGGCCAATTATATGGTACCGGTATTGCAGATTAAAAGTAAATAAAAAATTTCCATGAAATAATGCTATGTAAAACTTTAAAACGCTTTATCTAAAAACTACGTTTTCTAAACTGGCCGGCAACATAATTTTAACAAATCTTAACCAATTTTTTTGAAATTTTAACTGTAGCTATAAAATTACTTTATTTAGATAAGTACGTAGGGATTTTACGTTATATTGTAAACTTTTCTTGTTATAAGCAATTTTTCACGTAATTTTTTAACAAAAACAGAAATTTGAAATCAATCATGCACTGTTCTTACAAAAACCAATATTTTTTAATTGCGCTGCGTACTTATTGAGATAATCTTATATAGAATTGAAATCTTTTTTATTTTTGTTAAAGGTCAAAAATTGTAAGAAAATTCTTGCCGGTCGCGGAACGCTATTTGTAACGAGAGGTTTCCTTTGCGGAGACTTGACGCTGCTATTTTGTAAAAAAATTGAAAAAAAAATACAAATTTGTTTTTAAAATATGTACAATAAATACCTTTAAACAGATTTTGTATTGCATTTACAATAAGGCCATAAAAAATTGTTAAAATTATGCTATTTTTTTGTATCTCTAGAGTGTCATTATCCCTTAACATACCATCGGACGAGAAATTTTCGATAAAAACAATTGAAATAAAATTCAATCAAAGCAACTAAAATTATTTTTTGCATTTTATTAGTGAATTTTTACCAGTAATTAAAAAACAAAATATCAAGTGTTAGGTATCTTTAGAAGCGGAATAAAAATCTTTTTAAATTGATACTATTTTCATTCTTATCCGTTGTGATGGGAACCGGGAATTAAAGAAAAATCAATTTTCTATGTTCAGATGATCGACCGGGCACCCGGTATACTGATAAGAAGTATTGTGTAGATGGCCTATTACATTTTAAATTAAACTCGCAAACCCGAGATTTTGAAATTGGTTTATTAAATTCTACCATAAATTATTGTAATATTTCGTTCGGTTTAGAATTTTTCAAAAAACATTTTTATTTCTTTTAATTAACTGATTTTGCCATCAAGTAGGTAGAATTTTATTTAAAAAAAAAAGTAAAATAAATTTGAATTTTCAATCAGTAATTGAATTTTTCAACTGTACGCGTTAGTTTTTTTAGACACTATTCCAGGTTTACCTGACGAAATACCGAAAATCTAAACATAATGTGATTATTCCAACTAATTCAACTGATTTGCTTAACTTTTTCGAATTTAACAGTTTATAATTTTTTTAGCATGTAAATAATAATTCAACTTTTCTTTTAAATATTAACTTAATAATATACTTAACTTAACTATAATAATAATTAACTTAACTTTTAAATATTAGTTATATTTAAAAACGATATAATATATTAGGTATCTATATTAAATTTTACTTACCAAATAATGTGTATCAAAGTTACTACTATAATAATATTATGTAAATTAATAAAATCACTTCTTAAATCAAAGTACCAAATACGCTAGATTATCGACTAACCGAACATGATGCGTAACGTAGTAGTTCACCTTGAAACTACAAGATTTTATTTCATCATAATACTGGTCACAAAATTTACATTTGTACGCTAATGAGTTGAACAAACTCTACACTTTCGCCATCTCGGAAATAAAACTTGAACCCTAGGTTGTATGTCTAGTAATAATTAGTCAATGGTATTACAGTACATTATTATTAGACGCACAAAAAATGTGCAAATAACTTTAAAATGGACTCCCATGATTGCAAATGAATAAGCTTGTTTAGTTTTGTGTACTTTTCTAGTAGCACAATAATTTGCATTTTCAATGTTGCAATGTTAACTTTTATGCTAGGGCTACATCTGCGTTAACGTCTAGCGAGAGAAAATGCGTTATTTAACGGAAGAAAAAATTACGCGCTAGATTATATATTTTTGAATGGCTACATCTATGTTAATGTTTAAAGTGATGTTTAACGTAGTTCATGTACAGTAAACTCTCGATTTCGAGCATCACTACCACGAAAGAAGCATATAAAATGTGTCGCTCAGGACTTATTATATAAACATAGTATCTTGTTACTCGCGTTTAAATTTCAGTCGACCCTGAATCTGCAAATTGCACATATTCTTGTCCGTTATTTAATTACTAACGTAGCACAAATAAAATTAACCTTCAAAATTTGCAAACGAGTTTTTCAAATAATTTAATAGAACAGCTATTATATAAAATACACTAATTTTAGACAACTATTATTTGTTTTCATATTTCCGTAAAATTTTTATTTTTATTTTAAATTAAAACATTTCTTTGATGTTTGGTATAAACAACTTAAGTCAAAAATTTCTGTTTTTAGGTTATTTCAGTATATCGTACGATTCTATTTTTTCCCTTTTTCCCTTTAACTCAAGTCATATCGCAAAAATAAAAGTGTGAGAGTGAAAATATAATAAAAGTTATTCGAAATTTATCTTTTTTAATCGGTAAAAACAACTTAATTTGCTTCAACTGTAAACTTAATTTAATTAGCATACTATGCAGAAATGAGGCGCAACTGAATCAAGTGCAGTCGAGATAATGCTGATAGCGCGAGATATATGTAGAATGAATAGTGTAGCCACAACAGCGCAATATTTAACACATTATCCCTTTGATGTGCCAAAGGAGACCGCTACCCGAGCTATCGCCTAATGTCTTATGCCATTACTAATATTGTCAACAGATTAGCACTTTAATTTGTAGCCATATCTGCATTTTAGCGCATTAATATACGTTAAGCTTAAAGTTAAACGCAGGTGTAGCTCTTGTCTTAAGCGTTGAAATTTAAGCCAACGCTGATTCTGCAAGTTGCACATATCTTTGCATTTTATTTAAGTTTTTAATATACAAATTTATCTTGTAATTTGGTTTAACGTACGAATAAATTTTTTGCAAAATTTGCAAAACGCGGTCTTCAAATTATTTAATTTAGTATAAAAAAAATGCAATTTACACAAATATTTATTTTTAATTTCTCGTGAAATTTGTGTGTATTTTTATGTTGTTTAATATAAAACAAAATTTATAGGTATACTGCCATAAGTTTTTGCGTTTATTTTACAATTTAAGACATTGCTGCATAAAAATGTTGATGATGATTGCTATAAAATTGATAAAACAGGTATATCTTTATAACGAGAGCTTACTGTATAGTACTATAAGTATGCCGATAGCGGGAGATATAGAATAAATGTAGCCACAACAACGCGATATCTAACGTATTAATCCCTTTGATGTGCCAAAAGAGACCGCTACCCGAGTTATCGCTAAAGTCTAATGTCATTAATAATATCGTTAACAGATTATCACGTTAATTCGTAGCCACATCTGCATTTTAGTGCATTAATGCAAGCTAAGCATAACGTTAGACGCAGGTGTAGCCCTAGCATTAAACTAACTTAAATGAACTTGAATTTTTTACTTTTTAATTTTTAAATTATTTAGATACTCATAAAAGGTAAGCTTCAATATAACAATTCAATTTCATTATTAATATAAGCTTTCAGCGAACGTTTACGCTATCGTCATAAATTTTAAATTTCTTTTAACCCTGGGCAGTCGCACTGTAATTTCACTGCTTCCGCGGTCGCACTGGGACGAAAACGTCCACGTACAGTTTTCTACATGTTCAACTGCTTTAAAAAATCTAAAATAATTCATGAATACTCTTCAGTCCTTCTAAAGTGTGAATCCATGATTATTTAAGTACAAAAGTTATTATTTTTTATACTATAAATTTGTATCTAACCATAAACGTTAAAAAAAAGTGTTTTAGCCTAAATTTGAACAATTAAAAAATGTACAATAGTAAAAATCAAATTATCATGGATTATCGTCATGGATACTCTAACGTTCACGAAAAACCGAGTTTTGATCGTTTCTGCCCAAAAAAGTATAATTATTGGATCAATTGAAAATGCATAATTTTAAGGAGAGGAAAATCAAGAATTTTTATGAAAAATAAATCGAAAATCATTTTGAATGCACAAATAATATTATTTTTATTCAAACAAAAAATTATAAATGGAAAAGATTATAAAAATTATAAAATATATTCAGAAAATTGTCCTCTTTCCTATAGAGCAATCGAAAAATTTGAAATCGTGGGTTGGATTAACTGACAGTAACCTAAAACGTTTATTTATTTTCTAAAGGGCTAAAAATATGTTCAGATAATTAAAATATTTTGTATAAAAAAAACACAAAACTTTTAAAGTGCACTATAAATGACACGGCAGTCGCACTGGGACGTTTTTGTCCGGTTGACAAGTTTATATCGCTGTAATTCAAGAACTAACTGGCGGAAGGCGGCTAGATAACACTTGCAAGATAACACCTGTACTAACGTTTTTTTAGATAAAAAACCCGCGCCCTTATTCTTTTCGATTTACTTGAAATTTACAAGTGAAATTTCGCTTAGGACGAAATCGTCCCAGTGCGACCGCGGAGGGTTAAATAAAAAATACTTTTTATTAATTTTTACAAGTTAAAAATTTATATATATATATATAAATATTTAGATAATCATGTCACACTTGAAAACATGGGGGATTTGGATGACAATTTGATAAAGGAATTGATACCTTCAATAGGACTGAGAATCAATTTTAAAAAGAAATTGAATGAATGGAAATTGGGACTTCAAGTAAGTTGCTCGATTATATTTACATGTTAATACGCCCTATACCTAACTTACAAGTAAATTTGTAGGGCAACTTAATAAGTACTGACACTCCCGTGATTTTAATCAGCGATACGGATACATCAATTATGTCTTCGCCAAGAACAAATTCGAGATCTTCGGTTTTTTCGGAGACATCTAGGGATTTGGTTCCCCAATGTAACGAGCAATCTTTGTTGATTGGTTTGGGGACTGCTTACAAGGTTGCCGTATTTCCAGATTTTAATTTGAAGGAGTTGTTGAGCACCCATGGGTGGTGCGTAATAAAGTATTATGAAGCCCATAAAATCTTGGATGCAAAAAATAGAAATATCATGGTGGATATAATTATGAAACATATATTTTCATTTATACTTCAACAGTAAGTGAATTGAAAGGAGTGGCAAATGGACGATTGTTGATGCCTCCTATGTAAATTGTTTTGTATCTTCAAAATTTTCATATTACAGGAAAGCATTTCAAAAGTTGTAATGTGTGCTCAAAGTCAAATGTCAAAATCAAATGTTGATGTATTTTTGTCAAATTCAACAATACGTAAGTGTGTGTTTTCACGATCAATATTTTCATCATAAATTTTTATAAAAATTTTGAATAACTTGTTGATGTTATAGTGGGTTTACACATGCAATGATTTAGTGGCGCCAGTCGGCAGTGGCGCGCCACTAAAGATTTACATATAAAATGTAATTTTATTTCGCCATTTTTATTTTTCAAGTGCATGCTAATGTCATGTCTTATCTGTCTTATAGTCTCATGTTAAAATAGGCGTCCTCTCTTGCGAATTAATTTTTATATGCATTACTATGAACATCCCACAAATAAAGGACTGTTTGTAAGCTTCTAAAAATTATGTGGTCTTATGAGAGTTCCACTTTTGACTCATTTTTGAAAATTATAAATTTAACAACACGTGAAAGTACTATAAAATATGAAATCACAAGTGTACTGTTGAATCTGCTTGCATAATTTAGTTGACATTTGCTATTTTGACGTTACAATGACGTATGAATCATTGCTGGCGTGCCAAAACAAAAACAAAAATCTCATTTTTGAAATTCACATTCATCCACTTGCTTCTTTAAAAGTTTTGAAATATTAAATTACTTAACGAGTTACGTATATGTTACGTTACGTATTCATTCATTCATTTTTTATAGCCGCTTAAAACACGATGACTATCTCCAAATTATATCAAAAATTCTAGAAGTTTTTCCAAATGAAAGTCCAGGTACATATTATGTACCTGCAATATCTAAGCAACATTCGCCGATTAACAAGTCAATTCTTGCCAAAGGAAAACTTGTCGACAAAAGTAAAAATTTATTGAGACTTTCGGGAGGTAAAGAAAGAAAATGAAGTAAAAGAAAAAGTGAAGACAATGGTACCACTTCTTCAGATAAAGAGCAACTTTTAGGTATTGCAAATTACGTATTTTAACCCTTAACTGGTAACGTCTTTTTCGACACCTTTAACTGGTAACGTCGGGTCACTCGTGCACTTTTTGAATTTTAATTAGCTCTCACTACGCCTGTTTACGCACTAAACCGTTGGTACTTGGGGTGCTAGTAGTCTACTGGTATACAATTTTTTTCAGCATAGTTTGCCTCCCCCCCCCCCGTCCCCCTCCCCTTAGAGCTACAGAACACTGTCAATTTCGTCAGTGCACGAATAACCCGACGTTACCAGGCAAGGGTTAACATTATCTGTATATGTATATCTGATTTGCTGTTAACTTAATTAGAAACCTCTGAAAACGCAAGAATTTGGCTTGTCCATCGACGAGAACCTTGGGACGAAGTAATCTCCAAATGGATAGAAACTTTTAACTTACGACAAGAAACATTGTATGATAACGTTCAACAATTCTTCGATGCTTGGCAAATTTTATTGGATACCAAGACGTGTGAATCGTTGGTATATATTATTTATAAAGTCACTTAGCATGCACTTAAGCTAAATATTTAATATTAAATTATTATTTTTAATTAATTAATTTGTCAGTAAGGTAAAATTTTTATAAGTTTTTTAATTTTATGTATTAATAGTTTATTATAATTTATTTTCGTTTTTCAGTTAAATCTGGACTTTGATAAGTTTTATCCTGATTGCGGTACTAACATATTTTCAAAATGGACTCCTTTTTTTGAATGTTTGAAGTCGCTGAGGATACCCAAAGAAAATACTAATGCCTATAATTTTCTCTTATTATTGGAAGACGAAAGTTTATCAGTTGGTATGTAAAAAGTTGAAATTATTTTTTTTTTAAGTATTTTATAAGAGACTCATACATTATAAATGTAAAAATGAAAATACGTAGAAGTGAAAAAGTATAACTGTTAAATGCGTTTGTAATTTTCATTTAGTTACAATTTTAGCATTAATAGCTACTTGCTCAATTGATATAAAAATGGATAATAAATTTTGAGTACCTTAACGTACCTAAGTGCAATTTCATAATTTGACAATGTATTGTATTAATTTATAGATTCTAAAACTGCAATTCAGTTGCAATTTATTGCACATGCTTTACCTCCAAAAGGGCGGCTGACATTAGTAAATAGAAAACATTGGAAGTACAGCACCCAAGAAACAATTGATGGAATATTAATTCATGCTAAGGTATAATAGAGGTAACATTATTTAATTATTTTTGTAATATTAAATGTGAATGATTTCAGAATCCTGGTGATATTGAAAGGCTAATGCAGCATCAGAAAGATTCCGCTTTAGTCAAAAATCAACCGGTTCAACCGTACATCATAGTGGAGGGCGAGAATATTTGCGAAATAAAAAACTTTTATGTGATCATTGATGCCATACGTATTAAGACAAAAAATTTATTACAGGCCATAGATATTTGTTTTAAAGCTTTTTTCGTTACTAAAGCTAAGTATCCTGTGCAGTCTGAACACATATGGAACTCGTTCAAAGGGGCATATATAAAATTGTGACTGTGTATGATAAAACTTTTCCAAATATAGTGGACGTATTAGATGCTGTTTCTGAGCTATAAGTGTTTTAGTTATTAGCTATATATAAGGTTTATAATATTGGTATACTGAGGAATATTTTTGTCTAGATACGTAAGTACATATTAACACTATAAAATTGGCAACGGAGTGTTTCTTGTGTGATATGACTTTTTCAAATGTTAACAAATTCATTTTTCATTTGGAGTATATTCAGGGCCGTAGTTAGACATTTGCCATGGGGGGGGGGGGGGTTAAAAAATTAAAAGAAAAGGTTGGCATATGCTTGTATTTTAAATTAAGTTTTGTAATCAGGAAATACCAAGCAAAAATTCAAATAAAATAATATTAATAATAAGTACCTACATAATAAAAAAAAAATAAAATATAAATATAAAATAATACATTAAAAAAGGAAATAATTTAAAATTACAAAACCATTTTTCTATTTTTAACCGACTTCAAAAAAGGAGGAGGTTATCAATTCGGTTGTATTTTTTTTATGTTTGTTAATTTTTTTACATTGTACTTGCACCTTTCCAGTTTACAGTTAAGGGATGAATTACGTATTTTAAAGTTTTGTTGGGCTTCTAACTTTACTTAAGAAACTATATTACTACAAATGTTAAAGTTTAAAAAAAGTTGACAAGTATTAAGTGCTAAGTAAGATCAATAAGGTCGAATTTGTTTTTATTGCAACCTTATTTACTAGGTCAATAAGAGTATTTTAAAAGTCGTTTTTTAAGTATAAGTAAGGCATCGTTTATGAATACGGCTGTAAGTTATTAAGTTTTGCCTCAAAAGTCGAAAAATGGTTTTGTAATTTTAAATTGTTTCTTTTTTTAATGTATTATTATTTTACATTTATATATATATATATATATATATATATATATTTATTATGTAGGTACTTATTATTAATATTATTTTATTTGTAATTTTTGCAAGGTATTTACTGATTACAAAAACTAATTTAAAATAAGAGCATATGCTAACCTTTTCTTTTAATTTTTAAACCCCCCCCCCCCCCATGGCAAATGTCTAACTACGGCCCTGCATTGTCCAATTGAACGTGACAACGATGATGTTTTGTCTATACTATTTGATTCTTGTCTTCTTGCAAAACACAAGTACAGTAATTTATTCACAATCATTACAATGCTTTTATAAAGTTTTTTTATCAATAGACTTTAGTAAATATAATATATTTGTGTTGTTACAGGGCGTGTCGTACAGAAGCAGTTACTTACAATGACGAAGAACAAGAATCACATTTGCAAAATGTTGATTACGAATTGTTAGATGTTGTATTAACCAATGCTGAAGAAAATAATTTTGAATATGGGACTTCCATTGCATTTGGTAATCAATGCTGTGAAAAAATGTATGAAGAAATTTCTACTGTCAATATATTCGAAGTTGCTGCAAACACCAAGAACAACGAGAAAGATTGGCATAAGCAACGACAGTATCGAATAACAGGGTCGCGATGTTATCCCGTATACACATACAGTGGCGGCAATATGAAAAGCCCGGTCATAAAAATTTAAGTTATTATTATTTTTTTTAGAGATGTTGTATTTACATATAATTAATACTTATATTTTTTAATTAACTAACTATAATATACATAAAAATTACAAATTCGATAATTATAATATATATTTATCCCCTAAATTCAATCCTTTAATAAATAGTACGTTTTTCAGATATATTTTTACAAATCAATAATGACAGAAATTTTAGTTAAAAAAACTATTTTAAGTAAAAATTATGTTGTATATAGTTTTTAATGAATATTTGTTTCATTAAAATTTTGTAGAACATCATCCTACTTTTAGGATATCTTTTAAAGGGCGAGACAATCGTTACGCTAACTGTTGCAGATAGTCGACCCTTAAATTATTGTCCACCAATTCTTAATTCTATTCAAATTTTTGCTATTACCTGGCTAATCGATTACATAAATTGCATTATTAATTAAATAATTAATTACCTGTAACAAATAAAAAAATATCAATTGGATATTTTTGCATAATTTGTTACTTAAATGTACTAAAATTATTGTGTGAGTAATAAATTTTGAAATAAAAAATTATTTACAAAAATATTTCGTACGATTTTTGCACTATACAAAACTGTGTTAATTTGCAAAAAATATTACTCTTCATTTTCTGCGTATAAATTTAATACTGACGGCTGTAAACTGCTTTTCAGTATATCTAAATATTCTACAAGGTTCTATAAATGCCAAAAATTATATTAGGTGATTATATTCCTAGCCTGACGCACATTTCCGAAAAAGTGCTAAAATTTAATGACAGTGCGTTACCTTTCCAAATTAAAGAGGAGTTCATCCATTTTATAAATAATTGGGACCTTTATAAAGTGAGTCTTCAAGAATCTTTTCAAATTTTTGCTCCAGAAGATTTGGAAGTTTTAACGTTGGAAAATGATGACAACTCGTTGCCATCCACAAACGTCGTCGACGAGTTAGTGGATTCAGAAAGTAATTGCCAGGAAAAAAAACAAGATGGCTGTCTTTGTAGGAATTGTGTTAGTTGTTGCTACATTGCAATAATAAAATACAATATGTATCAAAATGCATACCCTTGTCTATCTACAATTTACAAATTTATTTTAACTTTACCTGTCACGCAGGTATCTTGCGAGCGAAGTTTTTCAATTTTAAAATATATTAAAAATAGACTTAGAAATTCACTCAGTGATGATCATCTAGAATCATTTATGCTAATGAATATAGAAAAAGATATCTTAAATCAAATAGATAACGAGAATATTGTTAATCTGCTCTCTAAATCGAGTACTTTGTTTCGAAAAACTTTAATGTATTAAATGTGTAAATAAAATAATTATGAAGTTCGTTGAGTTTTAAGGTGTTAATCCATATTAGTTTTAAGGCAATTTCAGGTTAAACTTCTCTAATATTTAGATAAACTTATCTAAAATGGGCCGGTTGGCTCTTAAGTGCCCGGGCCGGTCTGATGTATCCCATCCGCCCCTGAGGGTTAACCTTTAAACACCCTTTGCAGTTGGTTACAAAAATGACCTGCCGCTTTTATTACTTTGTAAATTTTTTTCAGTTGAAAGTTTAGAGATGAATTTATCTGTCGTATTTATTACTGTTTATTTATTTTGCTTTCACGTGCACATTGGTAACATTTCTTAAATGTAGTAATTATTTAGAATTACTAAACCCATGGGAGGGGTTTGAACCCCCAAACCTCCCCCCCCCTTATATACGGCCCTGAGTATATTCACAACTACCAGACATTTATTTGTCCTTTTAAAGATTGCAAACGAAGTTTTCATAAACGTCATGTTTTTAAATACCATTTAGTAACTCAACATCCTCATAGTAATGCTCAACATGATCCTCGTAGTAATGCTTGCATATGTTACACTTAGTTTAGATTTAAGAATTTTAAAAATATTAAAATAAATATTTCTGGGCACAAAGTGCCTAGTATTTCATCATTGTCAGTAATATGTGATTTTCTTGACTCTACTTTTTCGATTTTATTTAAATTAGTTTCAATTAAGCTATAATTGTAATGCATATTTATAGTACTTACCTAGATACATAATAATTATATAAAATTAAGTTTTGTAATTTTTAATTTTTTTATTCAGAGCAGAATCTGTTAGAATTAGTTTAGATTTAAGAATTTTAAAGATATTAAAATAAAAATTTTCAAACAGTTGTTTATAAATTAAATGAGTTTCAATTGTTTTTAAATAAGACCTTCCTTAAATCAATCCCAAATCAAGTTAATTCAATTATTAGATAAATTTACTTTAAATAGTTTCTTATTTAATTTCACTCTCAAATTATGTTAATCGAAATTTCAATTTAATTGAAAAGATCATATAAATTCTTCAAAGTAACCTGTAATAGGATTGAAACGACACTAAATCATACTCTAGTTAACTTTACTGTGTGCTTATTAAGAAATATCTACTTGAATCGATTAATTTCTAATGTTAATTTAAAAACTGCAATTTTTCTAAAAAGCAATTCGTATACTTGTATAATTCGTATACAATTCGTATCACTCTTCATTTTCTGCGTATAAATTTAATACCGACGGCTGTAAACTGCTTTTCAGTATACCTAATATAATTTTTGACATTTATAGAACCTTGTAGAATATTTAGATATACTGAAAAGCAGTTTACAGCCGTCAGTATTAAATTTATACGCAGAAAATGAAGAGTAATATTTTTTGCAAATTAACACAGTTTTGTATAGTGCAAAAATCGTACGAAATATTTTTGTAAATAATTTTTTATTTCAAAATTTATTACTCACACAATAATTTTAGTACATTTAAGTAACAAATTATGCAAAAATATCCAATTGATATTTTTTTATTTGTTACAGGTAATTAATTATTTAATTAATAATGCAATTTATGTAATCGATTAGCCAGGTAATAGCAAAAATTTGAATAGAATTAAGAATTGGTGGACAATAATTTAAGGGTCGACTACCTGCAACAGTTAGCGTAACGATTGTCTCGCCCTTTAAAAGATATCCTAAAAGTAGGATGATGTTCTACAAAATTTTAATGAAACAAATATTCATTAATAAACTATATACAACATAATTTTTACTTAAAATAGTTTTTTTAACTAAAATTTCTGTCATTATTGATTTGTAAAAATATATCTGAAAAACGTACTATTTATTAAAGGATTGAATTTAGGGGATAAATATATATTATAATTATCGAATTTGTAATTTTTATGTATATTATAGTTAGTTAATTAAAAAATATAAGTATTAATTATATGTAAATACAACATCTCTAAAAAAAATAATAATAACTTAAATTTTTATGACCGGGCTTTTCATATTGCCGCCACTGTATGTGTATACGGGATAACATCGCGACCCTGTTATTCGATACTGTCGTTGCTTATGCCAATCTTTCTCGTTGTTCTTGGTGTTTGCAGCAACTTCGAATATATTGACAGTAGAAATTTCTTCATACATTTTTTCACAGCATTGATTACCAAATGCAATGGAAGTCCCATATTCAAAATTATTTTCTTCAGCATTGGTTAATACAACATCTAACAATTCGTAATCAACATTTTGCAAATGTGATTCTTGTTCTTCGTCATTGTAAGTAACTGCTTCTGTAGGACACGCCCTGTAACAACACAAATATATTATATTTACTAAAGTCTATTGATAAAAAAACTTTATAAAAGCATTGTAATGATTGTGAATAAATTACTGTACTTGTGTTTTGCAAGAAGACAAGAATCAAATAGTATAGACAAAACATCATCGTTGTCACGTTCAATTGGACAATGCAGGGCCGTAGTTAGACATTTTCCATGGGGGGGGGGTTAAAAATTAAAAGAAAAGGTTAGCATATGCTCTTATTTTAAATTAGTTTTTGTAATCAGTAAATACCTTGCAAAAATTACAAATAAAATAATATTAATAATAAGTACCTACATAATAAATATATATATATATATATTGTGGTGTTTCAAAAGTGATTCGTACCTACCCTGTACATTAATGAAAAATTTATTGAATAGGTTTAAGTTGTAAGACTGGAAAATTGGACAGGTGGGAGCGAACCGACGAGGAAATGGGCTTTTTGCCGACGAGTGAGTTATTTTTGAGAATTATCTTAATTTTGATATTGTGAAAATTATTTTTGAATGAATAAAGTGATTTTTGTGCAAATGCATTATTGTGTAATTTTTGGAATAGTTAAAAATTGGATAATTTGGATAAATTTAGTGAGTTGCTACCGAGCAGTAGTTGATTAATTTGGATGATTGATTTTTCGAAAAAGTAATAAATAAGTTCTAAAATTTGATTTGGTTTAAAATTGGAAAATTTAAAATTGTATTTGATCGAACGAATGTCGAGATTGATAAGCCGGCGATTTCGATAAGGCAAATAAAACTTCGTTCCTTTTGGAAATGAAATTAAGATATTATTTTTATTGAATTTAAATTAAGTTGGAATAAATAATTATTTTTGGATTTTGGTGAGGCTGGATACATCGCAATATATATATATATATATATTTAATCCAAGTTGAGATCCTTATAAAACTAATGCCCGGTTTCTCCATCGCGTCTTAAGTTCCAGGTAGAGCTTAAGCTGCACTTTAAGTTGTGACTGCTGCTTAAACCGTTGCACCATTAGAGCTTAGCAACGGTTACGTCTCAAGCTCAACCTTAAATGTAAGGTGTCGATTTCGACGACTTAAGACGTAGATCACAACCTATAACGATAGTTGCTAATATAAAATTATTTAGTCGAGCGTAAGTGTTTTGTGTTTTTAAATAAGAATATGAATTGTGTTAAAAAAATTTACTTGCTCTATAGTCAGGTCATTTATTACTATTTTTGAGCGTATTTGTTCTTGTCCTCTGAATGCCATCACTTTTGTTTTATTTAAAGATATTACCATATTGTATTCTTTTATGGTTTAGCTCAGTTTAAAAAGTGCGTGCTGTAGTGTGTTTTCACTGATATGGCTTGGTCGTTTGCAAACAGCATGATTATTTAAAAATCTTGGTTGTTCAGATTTGTTGTGAGCAAGGTATGTGTTCCTTCTATTTACGTATACTTCTTAAAAGTCACAATGTCAATATTTGAAGAGGTCGACATTCCCAATAAAATTGAAAAATTCAGTTATATAAACGGAACAATAAAAACAAGTTCAGTAAGGGTTATCGGGATTTGGACTACTGGTAAATAAAATCACCTCTTTATCAATCAGTCGACGTTTCGAGTTTTATTTTACTCTTCTTCAGGACTACAAAAAAGAAAATTTGTCACAGCTTCAATTCAAACAAAAACACACCCTACCTTCAGTAAACGAGGTTAGTAATGATATGATTGTACAAGGCATATTAACAAATAAAAACGTCATCGCCAATTTCCTCGCATGAATATCAAAATTATCCAAATTACAAAAAACCTTAAACTTCCAAAAAAACATACAATGTTAATATAAAATCTTAAATTCGTCAAAACCATAAAATTATTAAAACTCAACAATTTTTAACACAATGCATAAATAAAATCGAACAGATATCTAATCTCTCAGTACAGTAGTACAGGAGTTGATCAATAACAAACCTATTCCTAGTAATTACACACTTTTATCTTTGGATGTAGTTTCACTTTTCCCAAGTATACCGAAGGATTTGGTAGTACGAGCTCTCAAAAGCAAGTGGAAATTCATTAGTTGTTACACGATTCTGAGCCTGGAGAGAATGCTGTAGCTGGTGGAGTTGTGCTTCGCTACCAGCTATTACAGCGAACACTTGAGATGTGACCACTCATTCTTTTGTGCAACCATTGGTTCGTTTGTCACGTATTGGTGTTAAGTTTTTCCTACCTTGAAGAAAACTCACTGCAGGTTGTTTCTTATCACACAATCACATATTTTAGATCATAGATTGTTCAAATGACAATACGTTATCAATCGGTTTCCATTAACTTGTTTATTCCAAGATTATTTAATTATTTTATTTTAGTCTTAAAATTTTTCAGAAATAATTATGTTTGTTCTAAAGATCAACTTTTAATAACTTTGCGTGTCTATGCTACTGGTGGCCATTTAATGACAATTGGAGATTATATTCATTGTGGTAAATCTACTGTCTCTTGAATTGTAGCAAGAGTAGAACTATTGCTCAACTTTCAAAGAAATATATAATACATTTGCCAATAAATAATGCAGAACTTGCCAAACCTAATCTGTATAATCGTAAAATATCAATAATTTAATAATGTAAAAATCTGTTTTGTTTTGGTATTGTCAGTGTCACTTGCAATTTTATTAGATTTTACGACGTTGCCAAATTGACTGTCGACTAAGCAATTGCCCAGATAAGGTGACGTAATAATATTTTGGTGCAACTCGACTTAGGTTTCAGCTAGAGCTTAGACGTGGTTAGACCTTAGCTAGGTAACAGCTTAAGATGCGATTGAGAAACCGGGCATAAGACAACCAGAGATCCCCATTAAAAATTACAAATTAGGCATATATATTCTCATTAATAATCTAGAAGCAATAATTTTGAATGTTGTCAACACAGAGGGGAAAGGATATCCCATTTTAATTTTTGTTGTTAAAAATTATGACAAGTGAGATCCTTAAACTAATATGAACAAGTTGAGATCCTTTAATGTATAAATTGTTATCTATAGGACAAGGCGAGATCATGCAATGTTGCCAAGTGTACAAGCGGTACAAGCATAAAAATATTTTGCAAAATTGCATAAAAATTATTGTTGCTTGCATTATTAGAGTGCAATGCATATAACTTTGTTTCTTTTGTGCTCTATTGTTAAAAAAAAGAACTTTTTATTAATAATTTTAAATTTTAAAAAAATTGCAAAATCAACATAAATCTTTGTTTAAAGACAAAAATAGGGTACAGATAAAAGTGTTTGTTTACAATATATTTAAAAAACAATAGCTATTGTAAAACCATTTGTATTGATTGATATTTTGTTTATTTAATTATTTTATTTTGTTCATTAATTATTTTCTTACGAATAAATTTTTAACTTTTACACTTGGGTTTTCTACTATCCTAAAAATATTCATAGGGCAGGGATAATAAACGACGAATAAATATTTATTTGTGAAGTTATGGAATGAGTAACATCTGATTGATCAAATTTTGTATTCTACTTATTTAAATTTGACCAATAATTAGAAGTTAATTATTCAAAAACCTCACAAGTAAAAAATGCTTTTTTTTTGTTGTTTATAATTCCTTCCTTATTGTAAAAGAATCAAGTTTCATTCTATTAACTAAATTTCTAAACCATTTATCAAGAAAGGTACACCTTGGTTAGCATATCGGCAATCAAGACGCCAATGTTTTTTGATGATTCTAGAAATAAACCACGCTCACTAACATTGCACTGATAAAGCAATTTCTCGATAAAGTAAAGTTTATAAGATAATCCAGATTCTTAAATTTTTCATTAAACCAAAACTATCAGATATAAGCGAAACAGAAAATTTCAATAATTCGTATAGGTTGTCGCATTGTCAAATTTTTTGAAGCGCGGTTTTAATGATCCTACATTTCAAAATTTAAAAGAATTTATGTAGTAAATATACTCATTTCTAAGCTTCGTAAATCGGGTTACTGATTTAACTTAATTAAATTGAGAATCTTACTTTTGTTCGGTAAGCTACACAATAATATATTGCTGTGTAATAATTTAGTATTATTTTTTACAGAATAAATGTTCGTTTTTCCCACGCGTAACTTGCTCGGAGGTCAAAAACATTTCATACTACTTGTATGTAATTATAAAACATAAATTTAATTAAATATTAATTTAACCCAACTATACAAGCACAGTTAATTTTTGGTTTAACGATAACCTAAACTTTTTTAATTGACGAAGTGATAAATACTTAGAAGTAAACCACGGCCATTCACACTGCGCTGATAAAGCAAATTGATGATGAAGTAAAATATATATAACACAAATTCTTAAATCTTTGATTAAACCAAAAAACATGTGGTATAAACAAAACAGATATCTTCAGACATCGTCTAATTTTTTGAAGCGCTGTTTTGATCATTCTGCTATCAAGAATTTATACAATTTACTTTTTTTCAAACTTCGTAAATCGGGTTACCAATTGAACTTAATAAAATGAAGAATCTTAGTTTTGTTCAGTAAGCTACGTAAAAATTTATTATGCTGTGCAATAAATTAATATTTTCGCAGAATAAATGTTTACTTTTCACATACGTAACTTGCTCGGATGTCCAAAAATAAGAAATTTTCAATAATTCATATACCTACGTAGGTTGCCGCAATGTCAAATTTTTGAAGCGCCAGTTTGGTGATTCTACATTTAAGAATTATTTTCAATTTTCTAACTTGCTAATAGTATCGCATAAGTTTTTAGTAAAATTGTGCAACAAATTTAATAGCCTAATTTAGTAATTTATAAGAAAAGATGCATTTCAAATAAATTTACAAAAATATTTAGTTATAATTTTCTTTACTATAAATAAACTTTAAAAAATATCTGCTAGCTAAAATTGCCGACTTGTTTTGAAATTTGAGCTTTGCTACGTTGCCAACTTGTCGGATCTCAGCGTGGCTAAAAACAATTGCAGATATACACATATACGCTTTGCCGATAGCAGCGCTCCACCAAACTACTCCTGAACTACTTTTGTATATAATTCGAAATATATCCAAAAAACGAGATCCAACCTAAAATTCAAAAGAGAGATCTAGTTTACCAACATTTAACGGAAAAATTCGATATACACGTTAAAAAAGACGAGATCCGAAAATGGATCTCGACTTTCCACAAGTGATCTCGTCTTGTTCATATTTATCACAAAAGGATCTCACTTTTCCTCTTTTTAAATCTATATATAATTATGTCCACCAACTTCTATCGAACCAATATCTTCTACCTGAAGGAAGCGTACTACATCCGCCCTACCTAATTATAATAAATTGCATTTATTCAAATCACATAAATAGAAAGTTATATTAATGACCTAATAAATAGAAGCATCCATCATGATCATTTAAGATATACCCTTTGATACTGTAATTTATTACCACTTCTTTTTGATAAGCTTTACAACCACTTTTGTATTTTAATATTTAAACACATCTGTATAATTTTAGTATTATAATGCATTTGTATAATTTCATATCCAAAATGCACATTATAAACAGTATGTAATTATTATAAAAGCTGATGTTAAATCAAGCCTCAAGTTAGTTGTTGTTTTGTTCTTTAGGCGTAAGCTTGTAACATTCATGACTGTATTTTTGTAACTTTAAATTAAATAAATCTTTTTAAAAATATAATTATTCGTGTGTGAAACATAATTGGCGCTGCGAACAGGATAATTTCACTTATTCTGGTTTACTTATTGGGTCAACTACGGGAAGATCAAGAAATTAACAAACTTCTACATCACCGTCCTGTGACAACCTAGAGCCAACCTGAATTTGGAGTGTTTCAACACCTCAGAAATTATCCAAAGAATCTAAAGAAAATAATCATCACACACACCAAGAAAAGGAGTCATCTAGAGCGAAACGTGAGCTTGAGAGTGGGAATGACAACCATCCTCCTATCACTGTAAGTTTTTGAATCCTTTCTTTTTTTATTTTTGTATTATTATTATTGCAACTTAATGTCAGATAGCGACATTGAATTAGAATTAGAGGAAATTACGAATACCTCACAGTTAGAAAAAATTAGTACACCTTTTAACAAAAGTCGTTTCGAACCTTATAAAATGTATCCCGCGACAGCTCAATCGATTGTTAATAATGCACCTCAACAGTTACCGCCGTTGATTCAGTTTCAAACTCAAGAGCTGACTGCGTTAACAAATTCATTACCTGAGTTTAAACCGGATAGCAATCTATCCACGTTCATATCGAGTGTAGATAATTTAGTAAAATTTATAGATAACAAACTAACGCCAACTCAATATTACTTGTTTAATGTATCGGTGTTAGCTAAAATAAAAAACGAAGCTAGAGATTATCTTAATTTTCATAATGAAGTTGAATGGCCAGGCATACGCCAAGCACTTTTAAGAAAATACGGTGACCAACGCAATGAAGAACTGCTAATTTCCGCTTTGCGTAGTACCATTCAATCAAAAAATGAAACTTTTAATGATTACTATGACAAAATCTTATTAGCTCAAAACGATCTATTACAATATGTACAATTGCATGAAGAAAATCCAAATATTTTCTTATTTAAGAAATCATTATTTCAAAGACAAACAGTACAAATGTTTTGTTCAGGATTATTAGAACCCTATCGTTCGTATATTATGAACTTTGACTTAAACAACTTAGAAGAAGCCTTAAATAAATGCCGCATGTACGACAATAAAATTAAAGAAAATAATTACACTGATTACGTGCGAAAACTACAAAATGAACGCCATATGAAACCCACTGCGTTTATACAACCAGCGAGACCTGCACAATTTACACCTAGACAAACATTTCCAATTCAAAATACCCATTTCTCAAATTTTCAACAAAAACAACAGCCTCAATTCCAACCGAGACCGTTTGCCAGTTCCATAAATAAACCTTTCCAACAACAAGCAAGATTTCCTACAAACAAACAAGTTTTTGGAACAAAACCTGGTTCAACCATGCAAAGAACGCATTATAGTAAACCAACACCAATGTCAGTGCAAACTAGTGCATTTTCTAGAAAACCTAATCAATACCAAGCCGCGAATAGACCCGCAATTATTTCAGAAGAACTATTCAATAATGAAACCGAAACGGAAAGACATTTCAACCAAGATAATTATGAAAATTTTGAAATAAGACAACCCGAAGATGAAGAATTATATTTCCAACCATCAAACGGAATACAAGAAAATTGCTACGAAGAAGAAAATTTTCATATACCAACCTCGGAAAATTCACAACTTCCGTCGACCTAAATTCAATTTGTTCACAAGCCAAACTGCCATTCTTTTATTTACCTTATTTAAATCTTAAAGTTTTAATAGATTCCGGTGCTACCGATTCCATTATTAATGTTGATGTAGCTTCAAATTTTAGAGATTATTTTTACTTTGAACCATTCACAGTTTCAAGCTTAAATAACGTAACTAAATCAAATCAAAATTTAGAATACCCCATATTAGCAGAAATAGGCATAGAAGAACCTATGAAAATTAGAATAATAAACTGGCACAAAAGATTTGACATTCTTATAGGAACAAAAGATTTGGAAAAATTCGAAGCAAAATTGGATTACAAAAATAAAATACTTGCTCTACGAAATATTCGCATACCATTTTTCCTTGAATTTAATGACAATCAAGTAAACATAAATAGCTCTAATGGAAATTGCCTCAATATTCCTGTTTCAATTGACGAAGGCGAAGTCTTTATACCTCGACAAAAAATACAAGACGACTTTGAAATCCCAGAATGCGTTGCAACAGCGAAAGAAGGAATATGTAAAATACCAAGCTCCATTGAAGGAGTCCAGATACATTTTAATGAACGAGTTAATGTATTACCCACTGATTACCTAGATCTAGGACAACCAAAAATAGTCAAGCCATCGAATAAATACGACATCCGCGAATTAATAAGAACAGAACATTTAAACCAAGAGGAGAAAAGAGAAATTTCAAACTTATGTATAAAATTTCGTGAAATATTTTATTATGAAGACACCGACCTCATCTTTACTAACCGCGTTAAACACAAAATCAGGACTACCGAAGAAAATCCGATCTACGTAAAATCTTTTAGACATCCTAAATCGATGCAACTGGAAATCCAAAACCAAATCCAAAAACTCCTGGACAATAAGATTATCCAACCATCAATATCACCGTATAGCGCACCTGTTTGGATTGTCCCAAAGAAGATGGACGCGAGCGGAACGAAAAAATATAGAATGGTGATCGACTATCGCAAAATCAACGAGAAAACCATAGAAGATAAATATCCGCTTCCTCGTATCGAAGAGATCTTAGATAACCTCGGTAGATGCGTTTATTTTACAACGTTAGACCTGGCGCAAGGATTCCATCAGATCGAAATGGATCCAGACTCGATCGAGAAAACAGCCTTTACCGTGAATAATGGACATTACGAGTATCTCCGTATGCCATTCGGCCTTAAAAATGCACCTGCAAGTTTCCAAAGGTTAATGGATGACGTTCTTAAAGAGTACTTGTACAAATTCTGTTTTGTGTACATGGATGACGTGGTCATCTTTTCGAAATCCTTGCACGAACATCTAGTTCATATTAAGACAATATTTCAACGTCTTAAAGAAGTGAATCTTAAAGTGCAACTGGACAAATCAGAATTTTTGTCAAAACAAGTAGCGTTTCTCGGTCATATCATAACGCCCGAAGGAATCAAACCCAATCCATCTAAAATAAAAGCAGTCCAAGAATATCCAATACCAAAGACGATAAAAGAAATTAGATCACTTTTAGTACTCGTAGGGTATTATAGACGCTTTATCGCTAATTTCGCTAAAATAGTTTCCCCCATGACAAAATGTTTAAAGAAGGATTCCAAAATAGATCATAACAACGAAGAATACAAGGAATGTTTTGAGTTATGCAAAGAGCTACTCACAAACGCACCAATTTTGACATATCCTGATTTTGATAAGCCATTTATTTTGACTACCGACGCTTCAAACGTCGCCATAGGGGCCGTGCTTAGCCAAAGCAATAAACCCACGGCATACTATTCTAGAACACTCAATTCGGCTGAAAAAAATTATAGTACCATAGAAAAAGAATTACTAGCGATTATAGATGGTACGAAACATTTCAGACCTTATCTGTATGGACGAAAGTTCACTATAGAAACAGATCACAATCCGTTGGTATGGATGCACAAAATAAAAGAACCAAATTCGAGACTTATACGATGGAAACTAAAACTAGGAGAATTTGATTTTAATGTCATTTATAGGAAAGAAAAAGAAAATGTAGTGGCCGACGCTTTGTCACGCATCGAAATAAACAATAAGGAACTCGACGAAATGTCAATCATACCACAACTACAAGAACCACCAAACATCGACGAGCTCGATGAAATATTAGAAAATACGTTACACGAGAATTCGTCGGAATTTGAAACAATTCTTGAGGATTTGCATAACACAGTGCACTCTGTTAGCCAAGAAGACGACGGAAAAGTAATTCCAATATCTGAACAAGCCGTAAATAATTTCAGTAACCGATTGATTATTATCGCTGGAGACAAGTTCGACATCAACCTAAAAAGACCTTTTAAAAGAAATCATTACACTGTTTCTGTTACAAGAGAAAACAAAAAAGAAGACTTATCTAGGATAATCAAGGAAATCATTAGACCAAACCTAACATATGGAATTTACTGTAAAGACCCAGATTTACGAAATGCCTTAAGCGACTTATGCAAGACATATTTTAACAGTACCGTAAAATTTGTCTTTTCCAACTCATACCATAAAGACGTAATAAACGAAGAAGATCAGAAAGATATAATTGCAAAATATCACGACGATACCCATACAGGTATCGTAGAAACATATAACCAACTAAAATTGAAATACTTCTGGCCGAACATGAAATCGATGATATCAAATGAGATAAATAAATGCGAATTATGCTTACAATCAAAATATGAAAGGCACCCGTACAACGTTAAATTACAAGGCCCTCTGTTAGCACGCAAACCATTTGATACCATTTTTATAGACACGTTCTCTTTTCAAAACAGCAAATTTTTAACCATAATTGATTCATTTTCTAGATACGCCCAAGCTTATTTTGTAAAAGACGGAACAGGCCTCACAATACTAAATAAACTTCGGCACTATTTTAGCCATCATAACTACCCAAAACGAATCGTTTGTGACCAAGGAAAAGAATTCTTCAACAAGACATTTAAAGAATATTGTGAATTACATAAAATTGAATTACATTTTACCACCATCAATAATCCTAACTCTAACTCCCCAATAGAACGATTACATTCAACTCTAATCGAAAAAATAAGAATTTTGAAGCTGAAAGAACCGAACGAAACCCCACAAAATCAAATGATTACCGCCACGTTAATTTATAATCAATCTATACACTCGTCAATAGGATTTTCACCTTTTTCTATTCTCTACGGACCTTACGAACACGAAATTGACATAGCATTAGATATGACAATTTATGAAGAGTACAACAGCAAGCGAAAAAACGAACTATTACCCTTTATCGATCAAATCTATCATAAAAATAAGGAAAAAGAAAAATTGATACTAGAAAAAAGAAATCAAAACAAACAAGATCCACCTGACATTAACACAGATACAGTGTTTATTCGAAAAAATAAACCAGGCAAAACAGACCCGTTATATGACAAAATTCAAATTATTAAGAAATCTGACAATACTATCGAAGGTAAATCAGCCAAAGGAAAACTAACCGGCTCCCACGTTAGGAAGATGAAAAGACTGAAAAAAGTTATTTGTTTACAGGATCCTAATGAACCTGGGCCTAGTGCGATTCACGACTCCGCTGCAAATAACACCGATTCAGACTAATGGATATTTCGGCGAGAAATTAGGAATAGCAAAAATTCATTCACATTACCACAAATTTTACTTTCACTACAACCTCACGCAATTAGAAATTAGCCTACGATATTTAATAGCCAACACCGTTATCTTAGAGCACAAAGTACCCCAAAACACACTTACATCACGCCGTTACAATCAATTAAAATCAGAATTACTATCAACTGAAAACATGTTAGAAAAATTGTTACACTTCAAACATAAGCGCGGACTAATTAACTTTCTAGGTAAAACGATAAAATTCATCACCGGGAATTTAGATGACGATGATCTCCAAAATATTAGCAAAAATTTAGACATAATATTTTCAAATCAGAAAACTCAAAATAAAAAACTTTCAGAAATTACTTCTTTTGCCGAACACATTACTACCCGATATGAACAAGATTTAAAGAAAATTAGCGAATTTCAAAATCTAACAATTAATGCACTCAGATCTTTAACAGAATCAACAGATATTAATCAATTATTAAATTTAGCATTTTACAGCATTCAAAATTATCAGAAAGAATTAAACGTAATAGAACGAACAATCAATTTAGCCAAACTAGAAATTCCCAATGTTGAGTTAATAACTTTTGCAGAACTACAACAAATTTATAATCTTTTAGTAAAAACGTATTCGAGCGAACGACTGTTGTTTTTAGACGATACTCATATTTTCGAAATAATAGACATGTCAAAAATCACTTTAATGATAACCGATAATGCAATAATAATGATACTAAAAATACCAATCCTAAATCCAACCCCGTACATGCTCGAGAAAATTTATCCTATACCTAATTCACATTCGCAAATTCTTATCCCTCCAACGTCTTACCACTTACAAGCAGAAGACGAAGAAAAATGGTTAAAACAATGCTTACATGGAATAAATCAAACCATCTGCTACAATCAAGCCTTTACTACATGCAAATTGGAAAAGTTACGCGATTGCTCAATAGCTAAAACAAATGGAAACCACGACGTCTATGCCGTTTTAAGTGAAGGTATAATTACCAGTTTTAATCCACCCGAAGAAGTTATTGAAAATTGCAACCACAATATTAATAAGCATACCCTCCAAGGAACTAACTTCTTGCAATCAACATGCGACATCATAATCCACAAGCAAATAATTAGCCTAGCTTGCCTCAACTTTACGATTCCATCAATCAAGGTCTACCAAGAGAACCTAACCGAAGTTTACGAACTGAAATTCAAAATGGAACACCTCACCAACCTAGACGAGTTAAGAAAAGATCTCAGAAAAATAAAAGAAGAAGCAATTGCGCCAGCAATTGTTGATTATGTACATTACTCTGCTACCTCTGTCATTATTTTACTAATTATAACTTTTACCTGTATACTGTTAAAATTTAGAAACCAGCTATACGACAGAATATGCAAGAAAACAACCATTATCAAGATATCCAAAGAAGATGCCCTGGAAATGAACCTTATCCAAAATGAACGAGGACGTTCAAATAACTTAAACAGGGAGGAATTATGTCCACCAACTTCTATCGAACCAATATCTTCTACCTGAAGGAAGCGTACTACATCCGCCCTACCTAATTATAATAAATTGCATTTATTCAAATCACATAAATAGAAAGTTATATTAATGACCTAATAAATAGAAGCATCCATCATGATCATTTAAGATATACCCTTTGATACTGTAATTTATTACCACTTCTTTTTGATAAGCTTTACAACCACTTTTGTATTTTAATATTTAAACACATCTGTATAATTTTAGTATTATAATGCATTTGTATAATTTCATATCCAAAATGCACATTATAAACAGTATGTAATTATTATAAAAGCTGATGTTAAATCAAGCCTCAAGTTAGTTGTTGTTTTGTTCTTTAGGCGTAAGCTTGTAACATTCATGACTGTATTTTTGTAACTTTAAATTAAATAAATCTTTTTAAAAATATAATTATTCGTGTGTGAAACATAATTATATATTGACATGACCCAAGCTATGCAAATCTTAACAAAATTTGCTCATTACATAAATCAATCTTAACTAACTGGTCATCCATTTTTTGTAGCAAGAGACTCTTCATTATTCTAAAAATTATCTTTCAAAATAAAATAACACTTCTAAATAAATTGTTTTCAAAGTAAATAGTAAAAATTTTTGGTCCAAAAAATTAATAGTTCTCCAATAATAATTGTTCTTCAAAAATTAACTCGCATGTATTTTAATTCCAATAAAAAATTAAAGGAATCAAAGTTTTGATTTTATATCCTTATCCAATTTGACCGCTTATCAATATCGACCATTCGTTCCTTCAAATGTAATTTTAACTTTCCAACTTCAAGTATCCAAATCGAATTTATTATTCGGAATATTCTTTTCCAAAATTTAATCATCCAAAACAACTTACTACCGCTCAGTAGCCACTTACAAATAATATCCAAATTAATTCCAAATATCAAAAATATGCTTCCAAAAACAACGCAATAATACATTCGCATCAAATCACTTTATTTAATCAAAAATAATTACTCACAATTTTAGAAAAATCATAAATCTCAAAATATCTTGCAATACCAAAAACTAGCGACCAGCTTGGTCGGCCATTTTGGCTAAAAAGCCACGATAAAACTTCACTTCTACCAACATTAATTTCCAAAGTTTTACCTCCCAAAATTCAAATTCAAATATTTTTTAAACTTAATATCAAATTTAATGGCAAATTAACAGGGTAGGTAAAACTTTGGTTCGGAACATGACAATATATATATATATATATATATATATATATTGGTTAATTCGTCGTTTTCAGACCCGCTACGTTTAACAGGCAACCACAGACCCACTAGAATTAATGAGGTGAGGGAAGTATATTTTAGCAAATATAAAATAAACCACATATAACTTCATGAGCAACCGTTGAGGGGTAAGGAATTCTTAAAAAAATTATTTTGCTATACTGGACTGTCTCTTACAAGCCCGGTACATTACACCATTAATTCAGACCCGGCGTGTATAATTTTACATAGGCAAACGACGTTATGTATCCCAGCGACGTTGCCACTTCTAGGGGACTGACTAAGTTGGTTAAATATCATAATTTCTTATATGAAATTTATTTATAGAACTTATTTTGCAACGGTAAGCATTGGGGTAATATTTCTCTTAAACATTCCAGATATGAACTAGGTATTGCAAATTTAGATCTAAACGAATTCATTAAACTAAATCGAATTTGAAATATATTCTATTATTTTCACTAAAATAAGTCATTGTAATCAATAAATATTGCAAGTCGGTTTTTATTTTAATTATTAGAAAAATGATAATTGATATTTGAACAATCACTAAAAATTTTTTAAAACTACAACTACAGTTACTCATAAAAGTACTCGGGCTCACCTATGTTAGCAATGTAAATTGTACTTTTTGAAAACTCTTTTTGGCATATAAAAATCAGTTTTACAAAAATACTTTTTAGACATTTTTTGTAGATAATTTCATACCTTTGGGGAATGGGAATCCCCTGAGAAAAATAAAAATTCCATTATGCAATTTTAATTTTATTAAAAAGTTTCACCGAATCTGCTTTAAGTCACTGTCGGTCGAAAACGAGGAGACAAAATAAAAAATATATATGAACAAAAATTAAGACAATGAAATTTTCTATCGTTTCGATTTATTTTTCAATTCGTCACCTCGTTTTCGACCGAGAGTGACTTAAAGCAGTCCCAGTAAAAATCCCATGGGAATCCCCTGAGAAAAATAAGAATTCCATTATGCAATTTTAATTTTATTAAAAAGTTTTACCGAATCTGCTTTAAGTCACTGTCGGTCTGAAACGAGGAGACAAAATAAAAAATGTATATGAACAAAAATTAAGACAATGAAATTTGCGACAAAAATAAGTCTATTAAGTATTACTGTAAAAACGATTTTTAAATGATAAAAGTGTTAAAACAGAACAATTTACATTCCTAACATAGGAGTTCCCGAGTACTTTTGTAACTGTGTTTTCACAAATCTGTGAAACTAGGGCTGGTTCGAGTTTTTTGTCGTTTGGGTCAAAGTATTTCATTACTTCTTGGTTGCATATTTTTTAATTTCTTTACATTTTTTTAATATCGTCCAAAATAAATGCTTTTTGAGTTTTACACTACCATTTAGCCGCTCGGTTCAATTGAACCATTATTCGAATCATAGATATTTGAAAAGTAGCTTTATTTAGAACAAGTATAAAATCTAATAATATAATATCAATCCATTCAATTTATAAGAAATGTTTATTAATTTAATTTAAAATAGAACAAATTAAATAAACGTGAATTAATAATTATTTATTATTTAAGCTTTCGGTGAGATATATCGCCTTCATCAGAATATAATAATAAGTTATAGTAGGGGAGCCCAAGAGAGGATTTTGGGATTTACTAAAGCGCGGCAGATTAACATACAGGGAGGAACCTAGTACCCCATTAAATACCTCCACCAAGTATTAGCCACGTATATGTGGCCGCTCGTCAAGGATAAAAGATCAGATTAGTAAAAAAAAATTGATCATCTGAAATTCTCGAGCGCGTCAGATTAAGGTAAGGTAAGTTAGTTATATGCTAAAAAGTGTATATTCCACTAATCTGACAATTTTCGATTGACGATAAGAAGTAGGTGGGTTACAAACTTGTAAAAAAAAAACGTCATCTCGACTTTCTCGAGCGTGGCTAAATTTTTTTTTATTTTGAAGGTAATAATTCAACGTTCACAAATAATATATAATCTGACGATTTCCGTAAGCCGAAGTAGGGAAAAATAATCGATAAAGTTTAATGCATGCAGCTACGTGATGCCGGTATTCCCCTTCTCGCGTTTCTATTCCTCTCTCACTCTTTCTCTATCTATGATATGAATAATAGAATATAAAAATTCTTTCCATTGTCAGGTTAGGCGAATTTAAGGTATATAAATGAACCATATATATCTTAATCTGACGCGCTCGAGTATTTCAAAATGGCGATTTTTTTTTGCACATTTTTTCAACCCTTACGCGCGACCACCCCCATCATGGAAACAATCAGATTAACATACGTATGTTTTCAAAAAAACGTAGGACATGGATGCTATTAATATCTGACGCGCTCGAGTATGTCCATGCAACTGTTTTTTTTTACATTTTTGAAAATTTATAGCCGCTCCCCCCACCGATGAAAGTGTAGATATTATATGACATTTTTTTCTTCTCATCATCTAAGCTTCGCAATCCAATAGGTCTCTTCGACGCTCGAGTAAATCCCGATTTAGCATCCTGGGCTCCCCTACTATTAAAAAATGTTTAGCAAAAAGGCTACAAGTCCAGACTAAATTGATAGTTGATTTATAAAAAATCATAAATATCATTTTAACTAACAATGTACTTCTATAATAACAATTAAATATTATCTTCGAATTACTCACAATAAGATTTTTCGGAAGAAGTAATTTATTTAAAATGGATTCGTTTTAAAATGAAGTGATTGGGCCCTTGAAAGAATATTAAATCGGTGTTGTATTAACAAAACTTATTACCGTAAGTAATTACTAGCTGAATTCATAAGAGACTATTAATTATGATATCCGTAGAAAGTATTATTTTCAGTTTGTTGAAATTTATTCTGCTCCGAGCAACTCGCTATCGGGAATTTTGCTGACTTTTATAAATAGCATTCCGGATTCCATAAAGTCGATTATATATACATCATATTAGTTGTAAGAAGAAATATCGACTTAGTTTCTATAACCAATAATATTTTTTTGGTAATCTGAGATATATGGAATAATACATTAATCAGTGAACAAGCTTATTTTTGCTTGTTGCTTATTAATTGTTTTTTACATTAAGTATGGAAAATTATTATACCTGATAAATTTAAATCATTGTTTTGCGTGTACGCTTTTTCATTGTTTCTTGGTGTTGTCTGTGAAATTAAGCCAATTTCTGCTCGAACATTCTCTCTTCAATTCACCATTCTCTGACGATTGAATTTTGTAGCTTATTAACATAGTACATCATTTCCTTGACGTAACCCTTCAAGTAGAAATTCGGCTATGTCTATGGTTAAATCTAGCTGACACGATATATTCAACACCGTTTTTCGATATCAATCAATTTGAATAAATATTGATTCAAAATTTTTTAATATTATTTTTAACTCCAAGCTTTAAGTATCTAAATAACAATAAAAAAGCAAAACGGAGAGTTATGATTTTTTAAAATAATTAGGTAGTAGGGGCCTAATCCTGCATATAACTCATTTTTATTAAAAAAATTTTAATTAATTAGTTTTTAATTTAATTTAATTAGTAGACTTTTTAGGAGATTGGGACTTAAGGTACCGTATTTAGATAATACGGTGACCCGTCAAAATAATCTCAGCCTGAGAAGAATCTCTGACTATGGCAGAGAAACGCGGTAAACAAACGCGATAAAATTATGCTTGGATGTTTTTACGAAAAAGAATAATTTTTATTAATGTTATTTTTGTATTTCTGATAAGTTTTGGTGTTACGATTAAAATGTTGATTATTATATTTCACTAGTAGGTAATTACCTATACTGGACGATACAAAATTGTTAGTTTGAATAAGTGTTATTTGGAATTTGTGATAAAATGTATCTTTAATTACGTTGTTTTTCTTCGAGTTCCCGCTAGAAACTTTCGCTGACTTTTATAATCCCGGGGCTGACAAAGTGGCTTTTGTATGCAACGTGATTATTTGCAGTATACGTTTTGTGCACTGTAAGTAAAGTATTAGTTTGATTTTGAATTTACATTTAAGTCATTCTTAAGTGTAGTGCACGCGTATGTGTTGTAGTCGCAAAGTTTAAAATCAATAGGTACTAATAATAATTATGAATCGCGGTAAAAAAATTTTACGATTGCTTTTAACAAGGTTAGAAGTTGATAAAAGTGCTACTTCTGAAAAACAGGTAAGTTGACTAGTTTTAAAAATGACAAATTAAATGAGCATAATCATTTTTGATTTACAGATTTTAAATAATTTAAAAGAAGATAGCTGTACTGAAATAACAATCTCTCCCAAAGATACTAAATCTGCTACTTCTAAAAAGCAAGTAAGTTTCCTAGTTTAAAAAATTACAAATTAAATAAGCGTAATTATCATTTTTGATCTACAGATTTTATATAATTTAAAAGAAGATTGCTGTACTGAAAAAGTACAGAATTATTTGGAAACAATCCCTCTCAGAGATACTGATACAAGTAGCGATTTAAAAGAAAATCAAAATGACAAAAAAATTGTAATACATCAAAACCAAATCTTAAAACAAAAATTTAATCTAAGAAATAATCATTCAAAAATTTATAATGACAATGCAAGTAGCAGTGATGGGGATTTTTCTACAAACAACTCTTCAGACAAAGAATACTTTCCTTTTTCCCCAAAAAGAAGTCCCGTTTCCAGTTCATGTGATTCTGAAAATGATGATGAAATTCCAATTCAAAGTACTATTAAGGTGAGTTAACGAAACATTTTTAAATATCGTGTCGGTTTGAGATTTATTTTTTCTATAAACAATATGAAATAAATTTGTGTCAAATTTTGTTGTTATGAATTAATTTTTGGTGATATCTGTTCTTTTTTTAAGGTTCACGAAAAACAACTATGTGGAAATTTTTCTACCAACAATTCTTCAGACAAAGATAGCGTTTGTTATTCGCCAAAAAAATGTCCCGTTGCTAGCTTATGCGTTTCTGGAAATGATAATGAAATTCTAATTGAAAGTCCTATTATTAAAGTGAGTTAATAGATTAATTTTTTTAACTTGTGATATATAATGAAATTCAATAATCTTGGATTGAACAAGTTAATTAAACTATTTATAATAAAGTTTTTATTATTTTATTAAGCTTTCGACATCGGTTAACGTCCTCATCAGAAAATTAATAATGCAATGTTTATAAAATGTTTATTCGGTTTCCATATAAACATTTTATAAACATTATATTATTAATTTTCTGATGAAGACGTTAACCGACGTCGAAAGCTTAATAAAATAATAAAAACATTATTATAAATCGTATAATTAACTTGTTCAATCCAAGATTATTGAATTTAATTAAAGTGAGTTAGTGAAAAAATTTTAAATATCGTGTCAGTTTCAGATTAATTTTATATTTTCTATAAATAATATGAAATAAGTTTGTGTCAAATTTTGTTTTTATAAATGAACTTGTTGTTGATATCTGTCACTTTTTCTAGGTTCTTGCAAAGCAACCTAAATTAAAATCAAAAAATTCAGATCACCAAAACAATTTATGTCTATTCTGCTTCGAAGAAGTAAGCCACTTCTCAAGACATTTGTTGCGAAAGCATAGTGATGAAGAAGCGGTAAAAGTAATTTTGGAAATGCCTGCTAAAAGCAATGAGCGTAGGTCAGCAGTTATTGCTTTAAGAAAAAAAGGCAATTTTATATGGAAACAAGAAATGATGAAAACGAAACCTGTAAGAAAACCAACAAGCCACAGTGGACTCGTTTCTGTAAATAATGTGTTAAAAAAAGAAGATGTTGAAAAAAATGAAGAGTATTTTCCTTGCGTTAACTGTTTGGGATTTTATAAAAAAAATTACTTGTGGCGTCATAGGAAAAAGTGCAAATCAATAATTGCTGATACAAAAGGCACAAAAGTGCAGCATCTTACTGAATCCCAAACTTTTTTGGTATCCACTGGCCTTCTTGGCGATTATTTAAATAAAGGACGATTAAGATCACAAGTTTTTAATATTATGAGACCAGATAATATCAGTCTTACTGCGAAATCTGACCCATTAATATGTCTTTATGGAGAATCATATTTAGGAAAACATAAAAGAAAGCAAATGAATGTAGTCGTGTCCAATAAAATGAGAGAAATTGCAAGATTAAAGCTGGCTTTACAAAAATCAACAACTATTGTACATCTAATAGAGGCTTTAAAACCAGAAATGTACGATCATATCATTACTGCATCAAAAATTATAAGTGGCTACAATCCTGAATTAAATACTTTTAAAGCTTCTTCTCTTGCTCTTCACATGGGAACAAATTTAAAATTCTTATGCGATGTGGCACGAAAGGCTGTAATTACTAAAAATCCCTTATTTTCACATTTAAATAAAG
Source organism: Cantharis rustica (assembly GCA_911387805.1). NCBI lineage: Eukaryota > Metazoa > Arthropoda > Insecta > Coleoptera > Cantharidae > Cantharis > Cantharis rustica. Next base: position 75,371,489 of record OU426877.1, read on the forward strand.
AGAATACTCAAAAAGATATTTTAGCGTTACGGGAAATGATTGAAAGTCACTGGTGTAATGACGTTTCGAGTTTAGCTAATAAGTCTTTAAACGAAAAGAAGTGGGAGAAACCAAAATTATTGCCATTAACCGAAGACGTCAAAGCATTTAACAATTATGTTGCAACCTTATCCAATAAAGCTTTTGAAGAATTAAAGCAACAACAAAACATTAAAATCAATTATAAACTTCTTGCAGAGTGTACATTAGCAATTGTCTTGATTTTTAATCGTAAACGAATAGGCGAAGTACAGTTTTTGGATATTGACACATACGAAAAAGTAATTTCAACAGTTAACCAAGAAGAATCGTTGAGTTCACTTTCTGAAGTAGAAAAAACAATAAGCAGTGCTTTTAAACGCGTTATTGTATTTGGCAAAGGAAGCAAACCGGTGCCCATTTTATTTACTAAGAAAATGCAAAAATCCATATCTCTTCTTCTGTCTATCAGAAGAAGTACAGATATAGTGCCGTCGACCAATAGATATCTTTTTGCTAATCCCGGATCGAAAGATAGGTGGATAAGTGGACAAGGTGTGTTAAGAAAATTTGCTTTACAATGCGGTGCCAAATGTCCAGAACTCTTAACTAGTACGCGATTCCGAAAGCAAATTGCTACAATTTTGCAACTAATGAATTTCGAGCAAAATGAAATGGAACAAATTGCTCGATTTATGGGTCATACGGAAAAGACTCATTTAGAATTTTACAGGTAACGATTAAGGTTTATAAATATTGTCACATATTTTAAAAACATAGATATTAATTTTAGTGTAATTGTAAAAAAAAAATTAATTTTAGGCTCTCGGAAGACGTATATCAAACGGCAAAAGTAGCAAAAGTTTTACTTTTGATGAATGCTGGTAAAGGTGCAGAATTTAAAGGAAAAAATTTAAACGATCTTGAAGTAGCTGAAGAAGAAGTGGAACTTGAGGAGACAAATGAATGCAATGGGTCTGAAGACTACATTATAAATCAACCTAGTTGTTCTAGAAATACTATTAAAAAAATGGATACTGCACTACATTCAGAAGACTCTGAGACAGAAGACTCATCTTCATCTAGCAATAGGCAAATTCCAAAAAAGAAAAAGGAAAGCAACAAGGAGAAATTTATAAAAGCACCAAAATGCAAAAATAATCGCATTCGATGGACTAACCAAGAAAAACAAGTAGTACTTAGTTTTTTCAAAAAACATGTCAAAAATAAAATTGCTCCTAAAAAACAGGAATGCATTTCTTTTATAAATGACCATACTAATTTGTTTAGTGAAGGTGATTGGATAAGAATTAAGACATTTGTCTATAATACTTATCGTGAGAAGTAATTTTAATACTTTTTTTTTTAATTATTTGGCTTATAATATTTTATTTCATATTATACCTAACATACATTATATTATTTTGTAAATTTGTTTTTTTATTTAATAAAGAATTTTAATCTGTTTTATGTAGGTATTACTTATTATCGGACCGTTTTTCGACGCCTCATAATTATTGTTCAATTTTTTTAACCACGTAAATAAGTCAAGAGAACTTGATATTCATTTTTTTTTATATTTAATTAAAACAATTAAATCGATTGATATTATATTTATTTGTAATTAATTAATATGGGCCAGCCCAATTAATACAAAAATGAACTATTTCCCATACAAAAAAATAAACAAGCAAAATAAACAAATATTGACAACAAAGAAACTAAATAACAGCTTATTGGGTGATTGACGTTTTACCAATCTTTATTTTAGACTTCTTCATGATTAAAATTTGTATTGAATAGTCTATTACACATAAATAAACTGGATTACATTATTATCGACAACTTTCTTTTAATATTATTTACATGTGTCTACTATGCTCAAAAAGTTATAAAAAATATTCAAAGTAAAACATTTTAATAAGAGCGTAAACAACCCATCGAAAAAATGTAATATATAATTTGCTTTATTATAAATAACTAGTTGGTGCGCAATAGAAATCCATTCATAAACAGTATATCATTTTACAAGATAAGCAAATGCAATGTTGCCAAGTTTAGGGTCTGACGGATACGATCAAGTGTAGCGGGTTTGAAAACATCGTGTACACAAAATTGAATTATATACATCAAATGCCTTGCAGCCCCCTAGCGTGAAAACCGTGAACTAACTCTGTATAAACAATGATGTTCTATGGACGTTTTCGAGCCAAAACTCAAATTTTGGCACAGGTACACCCCATCTCTCCGTGATGTTCCAAAGCTATATCTGCAGAGAAACGAGTTCGAGCCCGAGAGCGGGTCTGAAAACGTCGGTTTTGGCTCGAAAAGTCGGTAGTGTATGGCAAAATGGGTCTGTATAAGCTGTAAAATAAATATATATATATATATATATATATATATAAATGTAAAATAATAATACATTAAAAAAAGAAACAATTTAAAATTACAAAACCATTTTTCGACTTTTGAGGCAAAACTTAATAACTTACAGCCGTATTCATAAACGATGCCTTACTTATACTTAAAAAACGACTTTTAAAATAGACTCTTATTGACCTAGTAAATAAGGTTGCAATAAAAACAAATTCGACCTTATTGATCTTACTTAGCACTTAATGAATCTGAGCGTTAAATGCTTTCAGGCCACTGACGAATAACTTCAAATCGAAATTTGCAGTAAAGTGATTACAGAAACCGGAGATAGTTGAAAAGAAAAAGTATTTCTGCAGATAAACTGATATATACACAGTACTGTGAAAATGAACCGCAACACTACCTGTTTTTTGCATTAAATCGTATTGACCATTATAAAGGGGTTGGTTTAGAGTTAGAGTAACGCTCATTTAAGTACTTCTATCTGCATTTCCTTATGACCTTTTCACCACAAAATAAAAATTTTAAAATGTTATTTAAATATTTAGTTTCATACTATTAAATTAAGATTAAATTAAATTTATGAATTGTTTGCGTACAAAAAAAATTGGTTTGGACACAACACACTTAAAATAAATCAATCATATTATTTTTAAACCGAATTTATTTTTAAGTGAAAAGGTCATAAAGAAATGCAGGTAGATGTACTTAAATGAGCATTACCCTAAACCAACCCGTTTTTATCATGTTCAATACGTTTTAATGCAAAAACAGGTAGTTACAGTACTGTGAAAATGAACCTTTATGACCTTTCAAATTTTTTTACTTTGTACTTTTTTTTTTTGCACTTTTCTAGTTTACAATTAAGGGATGAAATACGCATTGTAAAATTTTGTTGGGCTTCTAATTTTACTAAAGAAACTATATTACTACAAATGTTCAAGTTTAAAAAAAAGTGCATGTGAAAGTTATAAAGCCATGGGGGTTAACCTTTAAGCACTCTTTACACTTGGTTACAAAAATGACCTGCCGCTTTTATTACTTCCGTTGTACATTTTTTTAGTTGAAAGTTTAGAGATCATGTGCACATTGGAAACATTTCTTAATGCCCGGTTTCATAACTAATACCTTAATCTCTAATTAACTAATGGTTTGTTAACTTTAAAAAGCCATTAAATTTTGGTGGGTTTCATAAAGCATATATCTTGTTAAATTAACTAATGAAATGTCCCTAGATCTTTCATTAAGATTTTTAGTAACATCACAGTAATATTTCATTTTTGACAGTTTTACACTATGTTTTCTAACTTCAAAAATATTATAAATATAAATTTGAAGCAGTCAAACAAAAGGACGCTTTGGAAATGTCTTTGCTTAACTTCAATATTGAAGCAGCCAAAGCAAAAAGTGTTCTTAAAATCACTTTGCTTCAATTAAAAATTGAAAAAATGTTAAATAATATTTTATTTATTGAAATATTGTATTTATTATGTGATTCCTAACAGCATTAGGACTTTTTAGTAACTATCATTAGTTACTTACCAAACTTATATAATTATAAACAACTGTCATTTTGTAAATAGTTTAAGTTTTAGGTTAGAAATAATCTCTTATTAAAAACTTGACTGACAAAATTTTGCCAATTAAATTTTAACAAGAGATTAGTGTTAACTGACTTTTATGAAACTCAAATTTGGACTTAATGGTAGATTATCTACTTAATGCTTTGTTAAGAGTTTTATGAAACCGGGTATAAATGTAGTAATTATTTAGAATTACTAAACCCATGGGAGGAGTTTGAACCCCCCCCCCCCCTTATATACGGACCTGGGACAATGGCAGGTTTCAACGGTTTTGTAGTTCGCTTAGGTTCAAAGCAGATGTGGTCGTATAAACGTTGTGGAGCATATTTTTCTACTACCTTAACTTTATTCCAATAACACTTGATTTCAGTCGATGACAGCATTGGAAAATCCAATATATTTTTTCTGAAAATCAGCTCTGTTTAGTCTGTTAATAAATGCACAAAAAGTTTTTACCTTGAACACACAATTAGGACAACAGCTATATGTTTACAACGTCCTGACTTGCCAGCTTCACATGTGCACAAAAATTTTGATGCCTCGGCGCCTTGTAAGCTGACTTTCAGAAATCCTCGAATTTCATGCGGCTCCTGTGCTAAAGCAGTTGTTTGCAAACAAAGAGCAAATATATTCAACATACTCATATTTTTCTCCAAAATCCCACAAGTTATCACATGATTGGCATTAGCAACAGATTCTCCTTCCGTAATACATCTGGAAGTTGGTGTTGCTTCTAAGTAATCAAAAAGGTTCTTAAATGAAAGCGAACATTTATCTGGACCATTCATTTCGACACAAGGTAAAAGTTTCTGCTAAAATATTAATAATTAACATTAATAAGGAGCATTATCAACGCCTGGGTTCTGCGCCTGACCCTGTATATACTTGCTGTCATTTCAGAATTTATTTGAAGTGATTTTTGCCGATTTATTTGTGAGGCATATTATAACCAACACATGATTTGATTGTTGGTGAGTCGTATTGCATCATATATTGTTTTTGTTTGTTTTGGTAGAGGTTGTAAATTTCTAACCTAAAATTGTATTTTAACCTAAAATATTGCGGTTGATGATTTTCCTTTCCTTTTGTTGCACCTTTATTTGTTTCCCATCCGTTGGCCCTGTTTTGTTTGCCTTAATTAGTAAGTCACCGCAACGGGCCCTGCTGGTGTGAAGCGTGTGTCCCAGTGTTTTTCCTTTCCCTTATTGTAAGAGATGAACGGGGTTTGTAGGAAATGCAAGAAGAAATGTGTTGACATCTTGGCCACATCTAAGTGTAACAGCTGCAACAACGTTTATCATAGAAGTTGCGCTCGGTAGACAAAAGGTGTGTCGCCGATTGAAAGCGACTGGAGTGTTGTGCTCTGTAGTGGTCATGACGACCAGGGTGCTTCGCTTACGATCCCTGACTATTCTCCTACGCCTTCGGCACCGGAGTCGCCGAGTTTTGCACCTTTTGATTTGGTGGCCCTCGAGGGAATCAATTCCCGATTGCTTAATGTGCATCTTGATAAGCTCCGTGATGGGTTGATGTTGCTGGTGGGATCTGATTCTAGGCGGGTGGCGGCGGATGAGATGGCTGCCCTGAGGGAGGAGAATAAATGTCTTAAAATTGAGAATAAATCGCTTAAAGAGGAAATTGATCGACTTGCTTTGTCTGCCACTTCTGGGGTTGCAGATGTTGGTTGTCAGTTGGGAGCTGTGGGAGGTTTTGATGCCGACGCTCCGGTGTTTGTTGCAGCGGGAGGAGGAGCATCTGGATCTGTCGAGGATTCGGTGATATCTTACGCTTCTGCGTTGGAGTCGGCTTCGGGGGGTCGTCTTTTGGTTCTCCCCTTGACTCATTCGGGGGGAAGCTTGGGGACAGTCGTGACGCTGGTAGGGCAAGTGGTGTCATGTCTCAGATGGTGGCACCTGGCTTAAATAGTCAAGCACTGCAGACGAGTCCCAATCTTGATCGCACGAGACGGAATGCCCACCGTCGCCCACGTGTGCGTGATTCTGGTAGCGATTTTTCCATTTCGGGAACTGCTCGCCGAAGGTGGTTTCATTTGAATAATCTAGCGCCGAGCACCGCTGTTGAGACAGTTGCGGAGCATGTCAGGAATATTGTGTGTATCTCGGATGTAGCATGTGAGAGTTTGACTTCAAACACGAAATATTGTTCTTTTAAGATATGCGTGCCGGAGTGTGATACACCCAGATTGTTGAATGGCGAGGTTTGGCCTAGAGAGGTTACAATTCGCGATTTTTACTACCGCAGGCCGGCTGATGTTAACCGCAGTGCCACTGGTAGTCGTGAAAATTTTTTAGATGGTCGTCCACTGCGGGAGACCGGAACAGGGTAGTGCGTGATTCTTCTGCACCATCTATTCATGATAATTGCAAACTTTGCTCGGCAGTTACTACTTCATGTTTTTCTAATCGTAATCTCGAATCGATACGTGTTTGGTCGTTATCGAATGGTCTGACTCTGAGCCCTGCGAAGTCGGAGCTTCTGTTCCTGGGTTGTCCTGGGCTGGTGCGTAGGGCTTTAAGCGTTGCAACATCGTCTGTTGCGATTGATGGTGAAACCGTCAGGGTTGTGGATTGTGCTCGGAGTCTGGGTCTGGTCTTGGACAGTGAGTTCAATTTTCGTCTACATGTAGACCGTAAGCTTAAGATGTGCTATTACAAGCTTAGATCGCTGTACCAGTTTAAAACCTTATTACCTTCTCATGTGAAGTGGTCAATTGTTAGTACTACGATCTTATCTAACATAGAATACTGTGCAGCGGTATATTACGGTTTTCTCACGCAGGAATATAGGCGCAGGCTCCAGCTCATGCAGAATTCGTGTCTGCGTTTCTGCTTTGATCTGCGTAGATACGACCACGTCACTCCTCTCTATCGGGAACATGGCATACCCAGGATAGAACATCGTTTTTCGGTACTATTTGGAGTTATGATCTTCAAAATTTTGAAGATCAGAGAGCCGAGTTATCTTCGACAAATGATTAGGTCCCGTTCAGCTTGCCATGCACGTGTTTTACGAGATTTGGGAAATTTCGATGTGCCCTCCCATTCCATGGCAGGTTTCGAGCGATGGTTTCTTTGACGACTCCACCAGTGTAAGGTCCTTCCGTCGTAATTTGGATGCTGCTATTTATGCAGAAATGTGTACATAATCTTTTTGTTAATATTTGTTGATTGTTTGTTATTGAGCTGAAACGGGTGGCTTGAAAAACTAACTTTGTTAGAAGCCATCCAATTAAGAAATTGTATATTTAGTTTCTTAATAAATAGGTATTATTATTATTATTATTATTAATAATTACAATAAGTTACATTTTATTCATAATAGGTTAAGTACATACCACAGCAAATAACTAACAATAATTATTATTATTATATTGTTTTTTAGATTAAACACTGCACTAAATTAAAAAATCTCAGAAAAACAAACTCAAAAACTATTAACACTTGTTAAAATACACTGAAATACACTTTGCTGTATGCTTTCAAATAGTTACATTTGTTGTCGCATGGTGGCGTTTGGTAAATGTTAAATCCCAGGTGAATCCCAGGTTACATTAAAAAGCAAAGCAGGCTTCAATCAGTGCGCTTGCGCGAAGTTTTTAAATTTAAAATCATGGTTTTTAAGTTAACCTGCTGTTTGACTTTATAAATAACTATTAATTATCTAGTATACATTTTTGAATACAACAATAATACATTAAATTGGAAGAAATTAAACATATTTCAAACGATTTTAGCTTTTAAAGCAGCGTTTGGTGTTTAAATAATTTTTAAATAGGAAATAAAATAGGAGCAAAAATAAAGTGTTATAGTAATAAATGCTGGAAAACCCGTAATATTCTAAGGTGTGTTGCTTTCAAATAAATAAAAGACAAAATATTTAAATGCAAGAAATAGTAGCAAATAGGTACTCTTTCTATACCACGGACCATATCAATAAATGTTTATAAAATTTAAAAACAATAAATTATGTTGTGTTTTTGCAATTGTTCTAATAAAAAAATTAACAGTTTTAGTTCTTAAATGTAATATTTTTATAAGCCATACAATATTTATCTATTACGTCGAACGGGGTGAGTCAGGACACGAGAGGTTAGTCGGAACAAGCGTGTTTGAATTTAAAGTTATCGCTCTTATGCCGATAAATGATGCTAGATTTTAATTTCAAGTTTTAAAACGTAATCACAGATGTCACCTCTAATAAATATTCGAATTTTTTCCGTTATGAAAACATACGTTCGCCGTGATTATTTCCGTGTATATTTCCTTAAAAATTACATGTTTTTTATTTGTTAAATAGTTTCTGCTGAACAAATAGGAAGACTCTTTTTGTACAGGTAGATATATTGTAACACGGATAGGCTTTAATTAATTAAATAATCGCGGCCGTCGTGTGGTAACGGATGTTAAAGAGCTGCCATCAAAGTCGATTTATGAAGCTGACTTAAACTTGTTAATTGAAGATCGGAGACGTAGGATTATTAACAATTTAATCGCCTTGCGATAGCAAGAAAAGAATAAAATCATATAAATCTATATCTATTTAATCAATATAAAGCAAAAGAAATAGTACACCAGAAATTCATAAACAAAAATATGTAAAAGGAAGAAATTATTAAGTTGAAATTAACAACTAATATTTAATAAAAACACAATTTTAGTTATGTTGCGACATAAATCTGAAAAAAAAGAACAATTTTCGATACATAGATTGTTTATATTTTACCTTTTTGCTGAAAATAGTGATCGAGGAAACACACACTTACGAGTTTAAAAAAAATAAAATGAAATTACCCTTTAGATATATAAAAAAAAGAATTTAAGTTTTTAGGCCGTTCGATTTGTCACAAAAAAAAATATTATTAAAATTTAACTAAACACTTGCTAAAAAAAAATGAATGAATAAACTGACCGTGACTGACAAAAATTGAAGATGGAATGATGCTGACCGTTACTGACAAAAATTGAAGATGGAATGATGCTAACCGTTACTGACAAAAATTGAAGATGGAATGATGCTGACCGTTACTGACAAAAATTGAAGATGGAATGATGCTGACCGTTACTGACAAAAATTGAAGATGGAATGAATTTATCGGGAGGGAACCCCTATTTATGTAAAATCCTCAGGATTGCCGATAAGGGCTAAAGTCGCTTAACCGATACCATTTTTATTCCCGAAAACTGAATAAATCGAGAAAACTCAAAAATGACAATTTTGTCATGTTGCTTATGAATAAAGAGATGCGTATTCTAAATTTAATTCAAATCCAGCAAATTGATCATGAAACGATGAAATAAAACCAATGCGTACCAAAAGTTGATACAAAATTCATATTTTAACACGTGATTTTAAAGATTGTTTTGGGTTCCCTGTTTTAGCCCAGCCCCGTTATCCGTTGTTTGGTTATCGAGAGATTTATGACCTTATTTTCCGAAATATCGATGGGAACTTCCCGGAGCTTGTATTTTTTTATGGCTTTACGATCTCCAGATGTCCTCAGTGGAACTTCATAATTTGATAATTACTTATCTAAATCGCAAATCCGCTAGTTTAATTTTATACACTCCCGATTGCAATTTTATTAGCTCCAAGCTCATATAAATTTCAACATTAGTATATAACATTACTAGCAAGGTAAGAGGGTTTTTACTGGCGAATGGAGGATATAATTAGAGAACACGTGTCATAAGTCATACTGTATTTGTTATTACTTTCAGCGGCATAACTACAAAATTTGCGCTCGTGTTCAAAGTTTGTCGTGGGGCTCCCTTTCCTAAGCGTTAAAAAATTATTGTATAATACAACAGCGCTTATAATAATTATAAGTAGTACTATTTATATTTTACTATACGGTACAAATTATTTAAACAAAATTATATTAAAATATTAAAAATAACAAATACAAATTATTTAAAGTATTGAAGTAAAGTATTAAAGTATTGTATTAAGTATTGTAAATGACGTTTTTGACGCAATTTCTGCGCAGTGTGGTTCAAAGATGATATTATAAATTTTAAGACTTCTTGTTATGAAGTTATTAGATTTTATTTTAATCATTTTTCAGTTCTACAGAAATAATCCCTACATGTTTCTTGTTTTTAACAATTGCAGTACGAATACAACAATTTTGAATCATTTTTGAAACGTCCAATTTTTGCAACCTTATTTTCTATCGAAAAATCTTACCTCACCCATCGAATTACGAAGAGAGTTTTTTATTAATTTTAATTGATGGTCTTCACAACCGTGGCCTATAATATACTATTTTTTTTCAGTACAATTAAAAATATGGTTACAAAGGTTACTAAATAATTTTTTATTGATTTTGCTTTACTGAAAAAAATTTCATTTTTATCTAACGATGTTAACAATAAATTAGTTAACATTTTTATGACATCCAAATAAATTATGGAAAAACCCTAAAATATATGCACAAAGGAATTTTAAAATTTTGAAAAGTTCAGGTAATTTCAATGGGATAAGCGGTGCCTAACTTAGGTAAATTAAGCCGGATACATGGTACTTAAATTGTTGCATTCTATCGACAAATTTGATAATCTAAACAATTCTGTTATATTGTATTCTCTTGTATTAAAAATCTACTATTTTAATCCTTTACGTCTCCTCGAAAAATATTATATCCAAGAAATGTGTTTTATTCAATATTTTACGAAACTTATGCTTTTTGGCGTGGATTCTCGGTGCTCACTAGTATTTGATTTAAAAAAATTTATAACCACGTGTAAATTATTTTTAAATAAAGACCAATAACTAACTGTTTTTAATGTATTATACCCTAGTTGCGTACCTCCCAAAAACATACGAAAAGCCGTCTTGTGGATAAATTTTGTCTAAACTAAGATGCCTAAATGTTCATGTTTATATGTTATTCAGTAGAAAAAATATTAGTAGAATTAGATATTTTACTTTTTGTTATGTAATAATTATTATAAACTGTAGATGACCTTTTAAGTGGTTTAGGTTGGTAAGAGTACATAACCATGATGAATTTTATATAAAAGAAAATAAACAATGTTTTGTTATCAAAATTTACAAGTAGCAATAAAAACATGTGTTTAGATGAAATAATTTGCTTTTTACATTATGAGTTCAGTCTTTTGTATCGGGTCCCCTTATTTTATCTTAGTAGTACCCCAGAAAATTTAACAAATGTAAGAAATCTTTGATTTTTGTTTAAGATGTTCTTTAATTTATTATTGACAATTATACCCATACCTACTCCCCCCGTAAGTGTACGTAAGACTTCCAATACTCTTTTTTCTCCAAACCTTTACGTAATTAACAGAGGCCCTAAAGGCAAATACATTTTTTCTGAATTTTGATGCATGATAAAACGCATAAAAAGTTATCTTTGAAACTTAATTGTTTTCGAATATCTTGACATTCTTTTGTAGACTTTAGTGAAATTAAAAGTTTCAAAATTAGTTGTCAAACAGATCTCGAAAAACTTATAGAAGAAAACAGCTTTGACGCAAATGTGTTATTTTGTTGGAATGGTGAAAATAATGAAGCTTCCACCAATATTCACTTTTTAAATCTTCAAAAGGAAAAAATTTCACTTATGGTGGCAACAAAATTGTACTAGGTACAAAAAGTTTGCTGCAAATTTTCTCTCATTACTACGGTAGATGTCGAACAAAGCTTTTTGATTTATAAGCAGGTGTTAAACGACAAACGACAAACGACAATCTTTCATAGTAGGAAATTTGGAAAAATATAGAATAATTAATTTTTTTATAATTATAAAACGAATGTCTAAGTAATAATTAATAAAAATTACAATTTGATAATTTTTAGTGCTTTTCTTTAAATTTTGTAGGCCTTTTTTTGTGTTTTTAAACTTTTTAAAGCAATCAATTTAAGACAGTTATAAATTCTTTAAAATGGTTAAGGTTAATTAACATGTGATAATATATTTTTATAAAATTAATTTTTACAAACGCACAAAGTATCTTATATACTATATAGATTTTTACATGTTACATGAAATTGAAATAAAATTTAATTCATAACTTACATAATGTTGTTCAAAAACTATTTAAATGAATGATATAGCTTGCTACATAATATGTTATAACTTTATGTTTCAATTTTCGGAATCTCATCAGGCAAACCTTGAAAAATTATTAAAATGATTGAGAAGTTATGCTATTAAATTCAAACTTGATTAATTGTAAAATTTTTTTGAGATTTGTAAAAACAAAATTATACCTACTTGAAGCTTGAATAAGTAAATAAACTTATTTTGAAAAATTCTAAACTGGACAACTAAACCAACCCAAAACAAGCTATATCATTCATTTAAATAGTTTTTGAACAATATTATGTAAGTTATTAATTAAATTTTATTTCAATTACATGTAACATGTAAAAATTAATTTTATAAAATTATATAAATTATGTATTCTTTCAAACACGAAATAAAAACAAAATATTATAGTCTAAGAGCTAGTGAACCATCCGACTAACCCGTTTCCCACAAAGCTAAAAAATTTTTAAATGATGTTTTATTATCAGTGAATTGAGAAAGTACCGTTCTGGCAGGCATCTTGCGGTTGCGTCATTATTTTTTAAATTTTTGAAAATGTAAAATAAAATTTATTTTTAATCTATTCCCACAAGGCTACAATTTTAATATATTGTAATTTACATATTTTTAAGTGTAAAAAAAAATTGACAACCTATTTTGAGGGTTGCAAGTATGTGCCAGACAATAGCAAAGTTGTCATCGGAATAGTAATTCATAACCTGCTCCCATAAGGCTAAAATTTTGAGGGCATGTTCTTTTAATTGTATAGAAAGTATATGTAAGCAGCCAGAATATTTCAGCGGTTGCAGAAGTCTGCCAGAACAGTATATAATAGTATAACATAGACGCTCATGAGTGCGAGCGTAACAGACTTATATACGGATTGCAATGTTAGCAAGAAAAAATACATCTATTAGTTTAAGAGCTAGTGAACCATCCGACTAACCCGTTTTCCACAAAGCTAAAAAATTTTTAAATGATGTTTTATTATCAGTGAATTGAGAAAGTACCGTTCTAGCAGGCATCTTGCGGTTGCGTCATTATTTTTAAAATTTTTGAAAATGTAAAAAAAAATTATTTTTAATCTATTCCCATAAGGCTACAATTTTAATATATTGTAATTTACATATTTTTAAGTGTAAAAAAAAATTGACAACCTATTTTGAGGGTTGCAAGTATGTGCCAGACAATAGCAAAGTTGTCATCGGAATAGTAATTCATAACCTGCTCCCACAAGGTTAAAATTTTGAGGGCATGTTCTTTTAATTGTATAAAAAGTATATGTAAGCAGCCAGAATATTTCAGCGGTTGCAGAAGTCTGCCAGAACAGTATATAATAGTATAACATAGACGCTCATGAGTGCGAGCGCAACAGACTTATACGGATTGCAATGTTAGCAAGAGAAAATACATCTATTAGTTTAAGAGCTAGTGAACCATCCGACTAACCCGTTTTCCACAAAGCTAAAAATTTTTAAAATGATGTTTTATTATCAGTGAATTGAGAAAGTACCGTTCTGGCAAGCATCTTGGCGATTGCATCATTATCCCTTAAATTTTTAAAAATGTAAAAAAAATTTATTTTTAATCTATTCCCACAAGGCTACAATTTTAATGTGTTGTAATTTACATATTTTTAAAAAAAAATTTATTTTTAATCTATTCCCACAAGGCTACAATTTTAATGTGTTGTAATTTACATATTTTTAAGTGTAAAAAAAAATTGACAACTTATTTTGAGGATTGCAAGTATGTGCCAGACAATAGCAAAGTTGTCATCGGAATAGTAATTCATAAACTGCTCCCACAAGGCTAAAATTTTGAGAGCATGTTCTTTTAATTGTTTAAAAAGTATATGTAAGCAGCCAGAATATTTCAGCGGTTGCAGAAATCTGCCAGATCAGTATATAATAGTATATACTGTGGTGTTTCAAAATGATTGCGACTCACCCTATGCATTTTGGTGAAATATTGGCTATAATAATTAAGTTGTAACATTGTAGAATTTGTTGGGTGGGGACCAATCAGACGAAATTCGTGGCTTCTTTGGCCAACTATGGCCGACAGCGGGTGCGTGACTTTGTATGCCCGCTGAGTTTTGATAATTTTGATATTTGTGAGTAATATTTTATTTTGATTTGATTTGAATAAAGTGGATTTGATGCGTGTGCATTATTTCGTTGTTATTTTGGAAGTATAATTTTGAGATTTGAAGTTAATTTGGATTATTTGATGGTTTGCTACCGAACGGTAGTGTATCGACTTGGCTTGATTTGGATGATTAAATTTTGGAAAAGAGAATATTTCGAATAATGAATTCGATTTGGATACTTGAAATTGAAAAGTTAAATTTGCATTCGTAGGAACGAATGTCGATAGTGATAAGCAGGCGATTTAGATAAACGTTAAAATTAAAAGTACGAGCCCAATAACAATTTAATATTTGCATTACATTGAACTTAAATTGTATTTTACATTGTGAATTGGTTATTTTTGGAGGAGCATTTTTCTTCCGTCGTTAATGAGAGCGAACAGGTGAACTCACCCCTGACGATACTTGCTCGACGACTGAAAAAGCTAGCCGTGGTAATTTTTTTGGTTTGTGGTGAAATTAATATTTTTTTAAATTTCACATCATTTCAATACATAGACACTCATATGAGTGCGAGCGCAACAGACTTATACGGATTGCCATGTTAGAAAGAGAAAATACATCTATTGTACTGGAGACTGTACAGGGATACTAACGGTAATTAACAATATTCGTTAAATAAATATCAATATAAAAAAAATTTTTCATTACCGCCACAAAATTTTTTAAAACATGATATCCTGCTGGATCACTTACATTTTCAGGCAGAACAACATTTGTGTATTTTAATTTATGAAATTTTTTAATTTTTAGAATTTCATGACACTTCACCAAAGACTTAGATGTAAGATTTTTTATGAATTTTAACGCGACTACTGAAAGCATAGTATACTGAAAGTTAAAATACCATTAGTATCCCTGTACAATCTACAGTACAATAGATGTATTTTCTGTTGCTAACATTGCAATCCGTATAAGTCTGTTGCGCTCGCACTCATGAGCGTCTATGTTATACTACTATATACTGTTCTGGCAGACTTCTGCAACCGCTGAAATATTCTGGCTGCTTACATATACTTTCTATACAATTAAAAGAACATGCCCTCAAAATTTTAGCCTTGTGGGAGCAGGTTATGAATTACTATTCCGATGACAACTTTGCTATTGTCTGGCACATACTTGCAACCCTCAAAATAGGTTGTCAATTTTTTTTTACACTTAAAAATATGTAAATTACAACATATTAAAATTGTATCAAGTAAATTTAAAAGTAAACAAGTTAATTAAACATTAAATATAATTTTATTTATTTATATTTTATAAGCTATATTAATTTTTAACTTGTGATAATTATATCAAGTAAATTTAAAAGTAAACAAGTTAATTAAACATTAAATATAATTTTATTTATTTATATTTTATAAGCATTAAATAAAATTATATTTAATGTTTAATTAACTTGTTTACTTTTAAATTTACTTGATATAATTATCACAAGTTAAAAATTAATATATTTACATATTAAAATTGTAGCCTTGTGGGAATAGATTAAAAATAAATTTTTTTTTACATTTTTAAAAATTTAAAGAATAATGACGCAACCGCAAGATGCCTGCCAGAACGGTCTTTTCTCAATTCACTGATAATAAAACATCATGTAAAAATTTTTTAGCTTTGTGGGAAACGGGTTAGTCAGATGGTTCACTAGCTCTTCTACTATTATGTTAAATAATAGTATCAAAATAGTTAAGTTAAAATCATAACTTTAAATAATTAATAATGCATTTTTATATATTAGATACTATGAAATTGTAACTACTAAAACATTACTATTTAAACTGCACTTATTAGATATCAAACCGGCAATGTAAAAATCGTAACCATCAATTCATAATATACATGTACATATTGGCTACTGCAATTTTGGTACCGAGACGTTAAGTTTAAAACTGCATCTAAACGGTATCATATGTTTCAATATATTTTAGTTACTCAAATTTCATTACATATCAACATATCTGATACATAATTTGGCTTTACAATAACGGTATGAAATTATATGCATTGAAACTATACTGCAAGGGTACAGTGCAAATATTTTTTTTTTTTTTTTTATTAACTAATATATATATTATTATCAATCAGAATAATTAAATACATTCTATAAGATAATTTGATGTCTTGTCTTTGTAGGGGAATCCGCCCAGCGGCTTTATCCGCAATTATTTTTCTTTATGTCTCCATCAATAAATCACGAGGCCATTTTCGCTTCAATCTTCTATGGATGTTCCCTTCAAGAAGTTGGGCTATAGTTGGATTAAGATGATCTTCAAGTTTGGTATTATATCTTTCTGCTCGTTTTTGAATTTCTTCGTGTACATGGGGTATTTGAAGATCTGCATGTAAGGTGTGATTGCTTATGTACCACGGTGCGTTTACTATCATGCGTAGAGTTTTAGATTGAAATCTCTGGATGATATTGATGTTAGACATGCTTGAACATCCCCATAATTCGAGACCGTAAGTCCATATGGGCTTGATGATTGCTTTATAAAGTCGAATCTTGTTTTCTATGGATAGGGTAGACCGTCTTCCGATTAGCCAGTACATTTTCTTTATTTTGATATCCATTTCTTTTCGCTTTTTCACAATGTGAACCTTCCATGTTAATCTGCTGTCCAGGTGTAACCCTAAGTATCTAGCTTCTTTTGCACATGGTATAACAGTATCGTTAATATAGACCGGTGGGCATAAACTGCGTCTTAATGTGTATGTCACGTAAGTGGATTTTGCTTCGTTAACCTTTATTCTCCACCTATTCAGCCATTCCTGCAGAAGTATGAGATGTATTTGTATGTTTTGTGATGCGGTAGCAGGGTTCTCGTCCGTTGATATAACAGTAGTATCATCGGCAAATGTTGCTGTTTCCGTGTGATCTGTAACAGGTAGGTCATAAGTAAAAAGCAAATATAGTAGTGGTCCAATAACACTTCCTTGTGGAACTCCTGATTTTATAGGGCAAATGTTTGAAACCTCCTCATCTTGTTGGACTTGAAACCAACGATTCTCCAAGTAGGACTTTAATAGGAGAAAGTAATGATATGGCAGATTCTTTTTAATTTTAGACAACAGACCCTTATGCCATACTTTATCGAAAGCCTGTTTGATGTCAAGGAAAACCGCCCCGCAGTGTTTTTTCTCTTCCAAGCTTCTATAGATTTTATCTACAATTCTATGACATTGTTGGATAGTTGAGTGCTGTTTTCGAAATCCAAATTGATGCGCAGGTAAAAATTGTTCTAGGAGGTTTTCTTCATTCATACGTTTTAATAAGAGCTTTTCCATTAATTTTGATAGAAGTGGGAGCAAACTAATTGGTCGATAAGAATTTACTTCCGTTGGGGGTTTTCCAGGCTTCAAAATTAAAATTATTTTGGCAAATTTGAGCTGTATTGGCCAGTGTGCTAGTCTCAGGTAGAGTTGTACAGCATCGTAAGAAATTTTATTCCCAACTTGGGTAATTCAATTAATATTTTTGCTGTTATAAGGTCATATCCAGGAGATTTCTTTTTATTTAGTTTTCTTATTTCCTGCTCAACTTCATAAGAAGTAAACTTTTTTATGGGCAAAGACATTTGTAGCGGAGCTTGGAGAAAGTCATTAATTTCTTTATCTGGTTGTTCATCGGAATAGGGTTTAAAAACTTCTTCTAGATGTTGAGAGAATAGTTTAGCTTTTTCGATGTTTGATCTTGCCCATGATGAATCAGAATTTTGTAGTGGAGAAACAGTGTTTTGGGGTCTCTTAAAACCTTTTGTGGCCTTCCAAATAGTATTATCTTTCACCGACAGATTACCTAGATAGTGCTTAAATGTTTCGTTTTTCGCTTCTTTTATTATTCTTTTAAGGTGGTTTGCAATTCTGTTATATTCCGTTTTATCAAGAGGATGATTATAACGGTGCCATCTGGCTCTTGCTCTTCGTTTTTCAGCCAAAACTTGACGTATTTTTATAGGTATGTTGTACTCATTATATGTTTCTTTTACCAATGGAGTTGCTTTCCAACTAGCTTCTTGGATAGTTGTTACAAAGTGGTTAGCCGCCTCTTCCAATTCTTCGTTTGTTTTTATTGGTAACGTAAAGTTTAGATTTTGTTGAATAAGTTCTTTGAATTGGTTCCAGTCTGTTTTTTGGCTATGGAGTGTTGCTTTATGTTCTTTTCTAATAACCAGATTACTAATAGTAAGTAGAACTGGAGTATGGTCTGATGTTAATTCTAAGCTTGATTGGACTTCCATGTAATTTGACGCGACTCCATTGGCTATGTAAAAATCCAGTAAATCTGGTATTTTATCTGGATCAGTAGGCCAATATGTAGGTTCACCTGTAGATACGGTGTGATAATTTTTAGCGTTAATCATTTTGAGGAACTCTTTTCCTTTGGTAGTTATCAACCTAGAACCCCAGTGTGTATGCTTTGCGTTGAAGTCTCCACCTGCTATGAATTTATTACCAAGTGAGTCAAAAAACGGTTTCAGATCTTCTTTTTTAATGTTGTGCCTTGGTGGGCAGTATATTGCTGCAATTTTTAGTGACTTGTTCAACTTGTTAATTTGAACTACAGTTGCTTGTAAAAAGTTGGTTTCATACTTATTTAGTTCGTGATGTACTAGAGTTTCTTTAATTAATATGGCTGTTCCACCGTGAGCTGTTCCATCGGGGTGATTAGTTGAATATATTTTATATCTTGGAATTTTTATATAGGATCTTGCGGTAAAGTGTGTTTCAGATATGAGTAGAATATCTATATTATGTGCTAATAAAAATATTTCTGTTTCTTTAACTTTTGATGTTTGGAAGCCATTAGCATTCCACAAGGCGATTCTTAAGAAATTCGCCATTAGCCTATTATTCTGTTGATGACTGTATTTAGTAAATTTATCATCATGTTATTTTGCTGCATTAATTGTTTGAACATTTCCTTAAACTCGTTAAGGAATTTTGTTAATTGAGTTTCCTCAGTATGGTTCGTTGTTTCGAATGAATTATTTCTTAGTGCTTCTGAATATGATCTTTGGTTGTTTAAATTATAATTTATTTGATGGTTCGTTGGCTGGAATGAAAGATTGGGGTGGGATAAATTTGCATTGTGGAATGTTGATGCGTTTTGTCTTCTTTGCTGTTGTTGTTCTTCTTTCTGTTGTTGGTCTCTTTTGTATTTGTTTTGCAAGTTTCTGTAGACTTGGCAACCTTTGTAGCTCGCCGGATGGGAACCATTACATAAGTAACAAGTAGCCGGCATATCTTTTGTTTTTGTGCAAGTTTTAGTGTCATGTGGTCCACCACATTTAACGCAGACAAACGGACGATTACAATATGTTTTGGTGTGATTAAACATCTGACATCTCGTACATTGTACAATATCTGTGTTTCTCTTAGGTGGTTCAACTCGAATTACTCTATTTTGTAAATATCTTAGGTTGTAGATACTTTTATTATTCTCTGATGGTTCTAGGTCCACAAAAAATAATGGTAGCGATTCCTTAGTTATGCGGTGTTGTACATTGATACAGTGTAGATTGATACAGTGTAGCCTTTAATTACTAGTTCATCTTTTATATCTGATATTGGTGTTGATGCAGGTGTCTGATCACCACTCTATATGATTTTTCTTCTTTCAGTTGATATGTATGGTGGATGATGTTTTCATTCTTCATATGTCTTACTAACATACGGTAGCTATCTACTGTATTGACATTAATTTTAATTACATTATTTGAAAGAGTTTTTGTTGTGATTTGCTCTTGTTCCACTACGGCATATAAATTTTTGATCATATCTTGGTAGTTGATTACGCCATGTACAAAGATAGGAGGTGGCTTATCGATTTTCGGTTGTTGCGTTTGTTCAGTGTTTACTTTACCATTTCTGGAATCATTATTTATTGATTGAAGTGGTAAATACCTGTACCTGTAATATATGTACCTATTCGTTATACTTCAATGTTATACAGGTACAAAACCGACGTTGGTGTTGCTTGGGAATATAAATGTTTGAGCTGGTCTCGCATAAATTACCTTCGTTTTAGCTTTAGATTTGGGGGTGATTTGTTACAATATTTTTTTTCTTAATCAGTAATGTGTGTATTTTGAGGTTATTTGTTTGTTTGTCCAATATAACGGATGGGTTTTTTACATGAGCCCGTTTTATTTTTCCTGTGCTTTTTCGGGGTGAGTCTGGACAATGCCTAGAAACTACAAGGCCCCACTGGGGATCAAGAAAAAAAGTAATTATAGTCAAGAGGCATTTGTGAAAGCATTGCAACTTGTCCGAAATAAATGAATGACCTTGAGAAAAGCCCAAGAAGTTTACGGAATCCCAAAATCTACTTTGCAAAGTAATCTTAAAACAAAATTAAAACGTTCGGGGGGGCAATGTGTTCTTTCTGCAGGAGAAGAAAAAATGATTGTCGATGTTATTACTGTTGCATCTGAATGGGGATACCCCTTTGAGAAAATGGACATAAGACTTCTAGTAAAAGGTTATCTAGACAGACTTGGCCGCAAAGAACCACGATTTAAATGTAACTTTCCTGGCGAAGACTGGTGTGCTAGATTTATAAAATCTCACAGCGCTGAGTTAACTATTCGGCTAAGTGAGAACATCAAACGTTCTAGAGCTGCTATCTCCAGAGACATTTTAAATCAATATTTTGATAATTTAACCTAGGTTCTATCAAATGTGCCAGTGGAAAATATTGTTAATTATGACGAAACAAATTTTGTTGATGACCCTGGTCGTAAAAAAATTGTAGTTAAAAGAAAGATTAAGCACGCGGAAAGAATTATTGATTCTACAAAGAGTGCAACTTCAGTAATGTTTGCAGTTAGTGCTTCTGGCGAAATGTTACCACCAATGGTAGTCTACAAAGGTGAACATATTTATGAAAACTGGATTCAAAATGGACCACCAAAAACCAGATATGCCAGAAGTAAGAGTGGTTGGTTCGATCAAAGCCTCTTTGAAGAGTGGTTTTTATCAATTACCGTTCCATATTTTCGAAGATTAGATGGTGACAAAGTTCTTATAGGAGATAATTTGGCAAGTCATCTTTCATTCAAAGTGATCCAAGAATGTCAAATAAATAACATTAAATTTGTGTTCTTGCCTCCAAATAGCACTCACTTGACGCAGCCGCTTGATGTCGCTGTTTTCGCACCAATTAAACGGGCATGAAGAAAGGTTCTCAATAAGTGGAAAAAAAGAAATAAAGGGTGTTTGCCAAAGGAAACCTTTCCAAGTATGTTGCAAAGTGCTCTATTGGAAATTGGAGCTAAAAATAGCACAAATATTAAAGCTGGATTTTCTGCTACTGGCATGTCACCTTGTGATAGACAGTAAGTCCTTAAGCGATTCCCGTCCGAAGGAACTGCAGACGAAAGAAATAATGCTTTAGTGGCGTCTTTTACAGAAATATTTAAAGAAACAAGAGAAGCACGAGCCCCTACTAAAACGAAAAGGAAAAAAATCAATGTTCCTTCTGGAAGCAGTGTTGGTCTGGAGGACTTTAATAATGAAGATGAACCTCAACAAGAAACTTTAGAAAACTATAATGAAAAAGAAGAGGATGAAGATATTATTTAAGAGAAAGATGTTTCTCGCGAGAATGAAGCAGAAATTAAAATACAAATGGAGAATTTTCAACAAAACGACTTCTTGGAGGTGCGTTTTTCAACTGAGAAGACCGATAAATTTTATGTATCAGGTACAAGAATATGAATCTGAGGATTCTATAACAGTAAGTTGTTTAAGACCAAGCAAAGTTTATAATAATTTTCGTTTTCCTAACGTGCTGGATATTTGTAATATTAAATTGAGCCAAATTATTAAAATCCTGCCAAAACCAGATGTGCGACGGGGAATATACAAATTTTCCACAAATGAAAAACTCTTTTCGTACAATTATGTTTAAAAAAAGAAAGTATTCTTTTATTTTATTATTTGTATGTTAATAACAATAAAAAAATTAATGTAGGTATTTTCTTATTATTTAGGTAAAACATTAAATATGTCCGGAATCGTCCTACACATGGGAAATACGGGCCATATAGTGAATTTTAAAGCGTTGTCCCGACTCACCCCGAACACTGGGGTGAGTCGGGACAACAAAAAACAATTTTTTTCTCTTAACTTTGATAAGTTATTGTCAAACTATGTAGTTCAAGTTAGAGCTTAGGCTTTGATTGCAACACGGTTAAAAACTTGAACGTCCAAATATAATAGCAAAGATTCAGTTATTCATAATATACCAAAAACTGTCCAGTCTCACCCCGATTGACGACTTTATTATTACAATTTATTTTTATTAGATTTATATATAAATAAAAAACCATTTTCTGTTACAATAAATTATAGTACACTATTTGAACTCTATATGTCGAGTTCCAACCTGAAAATTAAAGAAAGAAAAGAATAATTAAAAAATTAAATCGCTGAAACATACTTCACTCTCGTCTTTGCTTTTTATTTGGGAAATATGTTTGTTTCTTCATTTTCCTCTTCATAGATTGGTGTTTAGCAATTTTATTTAAAAACAAATTGTATTCGGTTTTCAATTTCTCGAATGATTCATCATTCCAATTATAAAAATCGTCCAAATAATCAGTGGCGGATTTAAGGAAGGGCTATAGGGGCTATAGCCCAGGGCAGCAAAATTCAGGGGCGGCAAATTTTTGCAAAAATACCAAAAGCACATGTGGAAAAAACCTAATGGATAATTAGGCTTATTAGACGGATAAGTAGGTACTATTTCAATTAATTGATTAAAATAAAATAAACTATTTATAAACGTTTTTATATTATACGACTATTCCATTTTTGTCCTTCTAATATTGTCAGTATCCGGAAGCTTTATTCTAAACTAAAGGCAAAAATTGTAAGTACGTAAGTTAATTGTAAGTTAACTTATTTTAAGTTATAATCAGTTAATACTGATTTATTCTGATTAGAATAAACTAATAACAACTTAGTAAGATTACAATATCCCAGATAGTAAGCTTGTTGGGTTGCCTATATATTAATTTTGTTTCGGACCATGGTTTCGGACTATTTCGACTCGATCCGTCGAGGGTCTTAAAACTAACAAGGAAAAGGTCAGGTATGCGAAATTTTGTTTTGGTTTATACTTACACTACGTAAAGATTACACCTAAGACATTACGAAAATGAAATAGTAGCGCGCCATATTCAGCCAATTTTAAGAAAATCGAATTTAAAAATTTCTTCTTTTTGCCTGAAATAACGTGATAAAAGATAAAACTTGCAACAAAGGTTCCGTGGTAACGTGGTATAGTGGTGGCTTTAATAAGCGAGGGTTCTAGGTTCAATTCCAGCATCGGTACTTTTTTTTTCAAATATTTTTTTTTTAATTAATTTTCTTTTTAAGTAATAATATGTAAATTAACATTATATTTAATAATTATTCGAAATTATTAATTTTTCAGATCTCAACATTCGGACGATATCGTTTTGTCTTACTAACAGTATTTTCAAACATTTCTTAAATTGATTATTATTCGAAACGTTCAAAAATTTTTGGGATTTATTAAAATTTATATTTTTTAATTAAATAAGTATTTATTTATATATTTTTCGTATTTTATTTATATATTTAATAAGAAATGAAAAGTTGCATAATTGAATAAGTATTTACATAGTATTATATGCAGTATATTATTATTATACATATTAATTATTTTCTGATCATTTTACATTGTATAATTTTTTACACCGACGTTTCGCACGATCCCGGGTGGTATTCATCGTAAAAACAGGGAAAACAGTAAGTTTTACGGCATCTAGTAATTAATAATTAATTAAAAATTAATAATTTCGAATAATTATTAAATATCTGTTAATTTATATATTAGTTAAAAACAAATTTAATTAAAAAAAAATATTTAAAAAAAAAAGTACGGATGCTAGAATCGAACCTAGAACTCTTGCTTATTAAAGCCACCACTCCACCTCGTTACCACGGAACCTTTGTTGAAAGTTTTATCTTTTATTATTTGGTTATTTCGTGCAAAAAGAAGAAATTTTCAAATTCGATTTTCTCAAAATTGGCTGAATATTTCGTTCACGTAATGTCTTAGGTGTAATCTTTACGTAATGTAAGTATAAACCAAAACAAAATTTCGCATACCTGACCTTTTCCTTGTAAGTTAGGAAGGGACGCTTTGTTAAGTTTTAAAAAGGAGAACGGTTTTGGAAGCCAAACGAAAAGGTTGTAAAGTCAGTTAAGTTTTAAAACAAATTTAGGTAAGAATTTTCCAATTAAACATAATATTGATATTAATTATATTTGTGTACATGTCAGATCTAAATTAGGTGAATTTTGGTAATTAATTTTATTCTTTAGTTTCAATTGTTTTAAAACAGGGACACTATTGCATATTATGTTATCAAGGGTTGAGTTGATTATATTTAAACAATTGAAGTAAAATGTTTTAATTATTAGATGGGTTATATTTCGGTAAAGATTGAAGTAATTTTATATTATTAACATTATTAAAAGTTGATTGCAGTATAATTAAAATAGGTGTAATTGGGTAATTTTGGTTGATAATAATTTAAACATATTCATTGTTAGTGGTAATTTTGGATGATGGTTGAAACAATATTTTACTAGTGGTATTTTTTGTGACCGTTAAATTATTTTAAATAATTGAGTTTAGGGTGCGTGATAATTTTACGAGCGTTTCAAGGTTACCGTAGGCGGTTTCTTGAGATTGTCCTTTGTGTTAACAAGTGAAATCGACACCGATTAGGGGGTTGGTAAACAGCTGCATTTTTGTTTCACAAAACCACATTCCGAACCGGAATTTAATATTTTATTACTTTAAAACTATACAAAGGAACCGTGTTTTCTAAAGTATCAAATGTTGCATTTTTAATATAATTTTTAACAACTGAAGAAATGCCATATACAGGGTGATTACTTTGCAGGTGACTTTTATTTGTATGTAAATTGATTGCAATGGTTTTTCTAGTTATACTAACGATCACAAGTTGAAAATGATTTTAAAGCCCATGACAATTGAGATGCATATTAATAATTATGCTTAATTGAATTGAACGTGATTGTAATTTCTATTTGAACGATTTGTCTTTTACTCTCGAAGAACTCTAGAAGAAAATTCACAAATCCCTCCGACCCTCCTTGAAATATTAGAGTAGATTGTCTAAATTGTCTAGAAGAAAAATCTAGAAGAATGCCCAAATCCCACCCAGACGAGAGTCAAAACACTCTGAGTCTAAATACATCTTTAAACCCCCCCCCCTTCCCCTGAGACTTCAAATCTAAATTACGATCTCTGCTTGGTTTAATTGATTCACATTTGCAGGTGCAATTTTAACTAAAGAAATGGACTTATAGTTTCGACCAACAATAATATAATTATATACAAAGTATAATCTTGATCCAACCGTGCACAATTAAATTATATAAAATATAAACTTTTGACCCCTAAGAATGCAATTTTACATTACTGAAGTTACACAGGATTTCGATATAAAATTAAGTACCGTGATCACCAAATTAAGTAATTATTCAGGGTTATTAAAATACAGGGTGTTTGGAAATAAATTATAATTTTGTCATTGCTTCAGACTTGATCCTCGAACCCAAATTTAAACAGGAAATAAAAGATTTGACATAACCCAAATATATGTAGTTTTATTTGTGTTGTGCGTTTATGATCGTCTCTTGTTTTTGGAGCGGTCATCTGTATTGTTTCAGCTATGTTAACAATTTTGTTTTGTACAACGGAAGAAAGAACGGGTTACTAGATGGCGTGCGGTAGGTAATTACACAACGTGGTGGTTCATGGCTATTTTTCCTTGTCATCGATGAGTAGGTGTTGGCGCTAAATTCAAATTTAAAAGTCGCATCTTACAACTTAGAAAATATAATTTACAATTGAATCGAAAAAAGACGACCGACACAAATTTTGTTTCTATCAATTACTAGATTATTACATCAATACTTACATCATAAACTTTGAGTGACGGAATTATTTTTTGAAAGCCAACACTGGAAATGGATCATTTGATAGCAAAACCAACGTGGAAATCCAAAAATGTGAATTAGTAAAAGCGAGCCAAAAAAAGCCAAGCCAAGCAAAAAAAAAATGAATTACACCTAACTATAACACCTCTTAATGAGGTAGAAATTGTAAAAAAAACATTGAAATTGGAATGTCAGTCAGCAAGAGGATGATTTTAATCATTCCAATACTGAGCGCAGACTTAACCTTGCTGAACTTGTCGGCAATGACGTTTTTTCTAATACAATGCCTCAGCCAAGCTCAACTACTATGAAACACTCTGATATGTGTGACGATAAACATTCTAAACTTCATAGCAACGCTATGGTTTATGACCCTACTTTGTGGCCTATCAAAAATAACACTTGAGAGCATGTCCTAAAAAATAGAAGAAATCAAGACATTTCCAAATTAGATTTTAGCCGCTCCAAAAGATCCATTGGAGGCAACATCGCTATCTAACTCAAACTATGTTTGAAACTAGCTTAATCAATGGACAGAAAATAAAACGATCTTACCTAATGTACTCAGAAAGTTCTGGCAAACTTTTTTGTACATCATGTCAACTTTTTGGAGGAATATCAAAATTAGCAAAGAAGGCTTTGATGATTACGAGGATTTAAAAACTCACGTGAATTCATCAGACCATAAGTCATGTGCCTTAGTAATGTGAAGCATCTAGTTACGTTCTTCGACTTTAAAGGTTAGAAACGGCTTTTTTGTCATTTTTAAAAGGAGATCTTTTATCTCGATTTAATATATCAAGTAAAAAATTGCAATCATCTGAGATCGACCTATCAACTATATCAGTATTGTACAGATCATTTTCAGAGTATATTCAAAGTATAAGAAGAGCATTTGACAATTATACTTATATAATTATTATATTTTTATATATTATATTATATAATTTACTCGATATATGAAGATGAAACCCGAGAAGGAGAAGTACAGTTGATTGGCAGAGAAAATTTCAGAATCAATACTTACAATATGATAATTATTGACAGATTAAATTAATATCGTAATAGAAAAATGAAAAACTGTGTATGATGAGCACTACTTATTTGAATTTTTTATTAGTGATGGCAAAGAAGACCTTGATGTGAAGACACTTACTGAACACAGTAGGAAATTGTGTAATTTGTATGATAAAGATCTACCAACAACGAAGATTTTTGTGAACAAGTGTATACATTTTTTCAGATTCTTGAAAGAATTGGAAGAATATCCAAAATCAATACTTAAATGTTGCCAAGTGCTGCATGACACCGAACGACAAGATAATATACCCTTATGTTGATATCGCATTGAGACTTTTTTTTGACAATCCCTGCATCTAACTGTTAAGCAGAAAGGTCATTTTCTGTTTTGAAAAGAATAAAAAATTATGCACTTTATGCTGGCAAATTATGAAATTATGCCTTCGAGATGTAGCAATTCTGACTATCAAATCAAAGCTAACCAAAAGATTGGACTTTGATGATGTTATAAATTCGTTTTCAAATTCTAGTTCACGAAGAAAGTTCTTATAATCATTTACATTAGTATTTGTTACTATCAGAAGCAAGGAACGAAAGCGTGGTTTAAAAAGAAATTTTAGCATCGCAATCAATTAATAATTAGAGTATTTTTTAATTTGTAACGTTTAAAATTGTAAAATATATAAAATAAAATTGTAAAAAATACAAGAAAATAAATAGGAGGGAAGGGGGGCGGCAAGTTGCCAGTAGCCCCTAGGCGGCAAAAGTATAAATCCGCCACTGCAAATAATTAAGGGTAGTGCTTCTCCATGATTCTATTATAATTTTCTTACGTGTGTCCTTATCTATATCATCTTGCAAATTCAGATTTACGTCATTGTTTAAAGTTGCACATTTTTCTTCTACAAATTCAGTAATGGATCCATTTGATTTTAATTTTTCTTCAGATTCATCCTCATTGCATAATAAATGTTTTGTATCTTCATTATTTTCATCTAAAATAGAACCCACAGCCACTCCTCTTTCATACATAGAAACCATATGAGCATGTTTACATATGGTATTCTTCACTGCATACTCCACACATTCGCATTTATATGTATGCATACAAATAGAACACACATTACATTTAATTCCCTCACAGTTACACACACCAGCATTATCATATAAAACAGAATAAAATTTCTCACCTGTCGAAGACTTTACTTTGAACTTACCAAATTCTTCTACTTCTACAAATTCGTTAATGTTACATCCCTCTGCAATTCGGTGTGCCTTTGATATTTTCCTTGATTTATTATTTGATATAGGCAGGTATTTATTACAAATTGTGTTCCAAATTTTTCCTTCCACAGCTTCATCTATGATATCCAATAATTTCTCCACTGTTGATTGCGCATTCCTTTGAAGTAAATCTTTTAGGGTATTGTCAAAACTTTCCAACACCATATTCGTATTTATTCCTGCATAAAGTCGAGCCCACATTTCAATTCTTTCATTATCTATAAAATAAAATCTAAAAACAAAATGTTAACAAAATAATAAGATTATCACATAACATATTGGTAACCGATCAAATAAATTACCTACCTTCGCAAGTAATTCATAAAATTTGTTTCGTTCGTATCTTCAAGCTTTTTAAAATAATTTATTGGTAATTTCCTAAAGGTTTCTTCATTAGTTTCTACCATAATCTTTTCTAATTCTGTATTTCTTAAATCTTCATTTTTGATTTTTATTTTTTGGTAATTCCAATTCTTTCTAACATGCCATGCACACAATAATCTTCTCGGAGTATTTCCCATAATCTTCGTCCATGCACTGTGATATTTTTTGTCATCATCTGTCATAAAAAATTCTGGCCTAATTTCGTCTCCGCACGCTCTCTTAATGCTTCCAAAAAAACTTCTTGAATAGCTTGGTCTTGCCTATCAATTTTGAAATGTTATTTACATTTTTAAAGATTTTTAAATTAATTTAACCTGTTGGATAAAAAGAAAGCTACAGGAAAACCCATATCTTGATTATCCTTGACCATCATAATCGTTAAATCAAATTTTTTATTATTAGTTCCATGTGTCCCATGCATCCATGCATATAATCCTACTGTAATCTTTAAGTTTAGTTTCCATACTTTTATTCATAAATCCCAAAGCAAAATCTTTAGTTTCTAGTTTGGGATGTGGGCCACCTAAAATAAAACCACCACCGTCCCAATATATTACAATTTTCACAATCACCCACCATAGCCATCCACAAAAACCTTACAATAATTATTATATGCTAACTATTATACTATATACCACACAAAACAATTCCCAAAGTAATTCATTTTTAAGCAATAAAAAAAGATTAAAAAAATATATTATTATTATACCTACCAATCTTTTTATATAAAAATGCATAGTTTTTTCCATTCGAATTCCATTCTTGTACCTTTATTGTTACTGCTACCATATCATTTGAATCTCTTTTATTTTCTATGTTATGCTTTATTCGATAGTTTGTCAAATCCTGTTTATTCAATAAATTGTAATGAGTTAATTCACCTTCATTAAATTTTCTTGCATCTCGGGTAATTCTATCTGTCGATACTCCAGCTTTCAATTTTGCAACCACTTCATTTTCTTCTGGAATTGTTAATTGTTGACTTCTAAAATCCATATCATGTCCTACATGTGTTTCAACAAAATTAACTTCAACTTCGCCTAAAAAATTACAATGCCAATAATAATATACCCATAGTTGATCATCGAGTGTAAACAAATTTACCACTATTGTTATTATGATGTTCAATAATTCGTGAAGGACAAACACCATTGATTTTGAAACTTCCCCCAAGTTTCAAAGTACGCTTTGAACAAGTACTTTCATGTCCTTAAAAAAAGGAAGGATTACTTTGTAATATTAATCTAACTCTTTCCTTGTAAAAAAAACTTACCATGTGAATTGCTTCGATTACAATTATAATAAGTTGTCGTTGTAGTAATATTGTGCACAGTAGTGTGTTTTGCATAATTAACGCTTCGCTTTTCTAATTCCTTCCAATCTTCAAAATCTTCCTTGCTAGTAAATTTAATATTTTTCTGTTCAATAATAATTATTTGATGATTATCTGAAATGTGATTCATTAATAAAATATATGATGCAAAGCTTTGTTTGTTGTCATCGGGACACTTTGGACAAATTATATGTGATTTTTTAGGTTTAACATCGATTTCTACGAAATGTATTTTTCTTATATGTTGATTCTTCGTTGAACTATCATGAAACTTCTTAAAACAATAAGAGCATACCGTACTGAAAAAAAAAAATTGTAATGTTATTTTACATAATTCAATTTATTGTTACGAAATAACTTACGAATCCATAGCTTCTTTAAAAGAAACGAAACAAAATGTTTAACCTAAAATCAATTAATGACCTAAAAGGAAACACTAAAATAAATAAGTTATTAAAAATAATGTTAACAAATAAAGGTATAGCAATGAATAATTGCTGTTTATTTATAATAGTTTATAATAGTATCGTAATATAAATTAAAAAAGTTGAGACAAATTTTCAGACACTTATAAGTCGTACAGAAAGAGCGGGTAAACAAAAAGGTAAATAAACCATCAAGAGGTGGCGGTAGTGTTTTCAAAAGTCTGCTTTGCTTTTTAATGTAACCTTCTTAAAGCTCAATTTTAGCTCAAAACTACGAACTGCACAGAACCGACAGAACCACTGGTATTGGAGGAGGCACGGCCATCTACGTCAAACGCTCGATCCAGCACCACAACATCTCCAGGCAGGACCTAGCACAAATTGAGTCCACCACAGTCAGCATCCCGGTCTCTAACCTAGGCAACCTCCAGCTCACTGCCGCGTACAATAAGCCTTCACTCCGCCTCCCGGAAGATGACCTGAAGAAAATCTTGCGAGGACGAGCACCAAAGATACTGGCCGGGGACCTCAACGCAAAACACCACACCTGGCACTCCAGGACCACCAACACTGCCGGCAGAGCCCTCCGCCGCCTAGCCGACAACCTAGAAGTAGACGTGGATGCCCCCACCGAACCAACCCACCACGCCGCAATAGGTCCAGCCAGCGACGACGTTCTTGACATTGCCATCCTCAAGAATATTTCACTTCCCCACCACCTGGAGACCAAACATGCACTATCTTCGGACCACCTACCTGTCCTCCTTCTGCTGGGCGACACCTCCACCCAGGCCAGAGCCAGAGTCGCCAATGTAACCACCTGGCCCATATACCACGATCATCTACAAGCAAATATGGGTCCAATTGCAATCATTGACGACGCCAACCAGCTCGAAAGCTTTGTAGCAAACCTCGAAGCAAAAATCACGGAATCACTAGCTTTTGCCTCCCATGAGGTACCAATCCCAGATGCCAGGGATCAACTACCAGCCAACCTAAAATCCCTCATCAGGGAGAAGAGACGCGCCGACAAACTCGCCCGCAGAACTTGGAACCCCGACGACCGAGCCCAGGCAAATCGACTTAGAACGCGGCTCGCAAAGGAGCTCCGCGCCCACTATAACGACTCCTGGAACTCCAAAATCGAGTCGTTAAGCTGCGAAGATAACTCGGCATGGCGCATGGTCCGCGCACTAAAGAACACACATACTGACATCCCAGCCCTCAACACACCCAACGGACCCGCCATCACCGATGAGGACAAAGCCGAAATTTTCGCAGAGGCACTTCAAACACAATGCAGCCCCAACATGACCAACATTGACCTGGCCCACATCGACGACATCGACGCAGCCGTCCTCGCCCAACTCACAGTGGAAAACATCACCAACCAACCACCTCTCCCACCAACCAACCCAGAGGAGGTCCAAATGGCAATCCGAAGGACAAAACGTAGGCGCGCTCCCGGACCGGACGGCATAACATATGCCGCACTAAAGGAAGCACCCAAGAAGGTAATCGTCGCCATCACCACAGCTGCCAACGCAGTCCTCCGACTCG
The DNA here is from genome assembly GCA_911387805.1 of Cantharis rustica. NCBI lineage: Eukaryota > Metazoa > Arthropoda > Insecta > Coleoptera > Cantharidae > Cantharis > Cantharis rustica. The sequence goes on from OU426877.1 coordinate 75,403,704, forward strand.
GGCATTTCCCAACCAGATGGAAAGAAGCCGATGTGGTCCTCATCCACAAGCCCGGAAAACCCAAAGATCAACCCCAGAATTACAGACCAATCAGCCTCCTTCCCACAATTGGCAAAATCGTGGAACGCGTAATACTAAACCGCATCCAAACAGCGGTTGAAGAAAATCGCGTAATTCAAGACGAGCAATTCGGGTTCCGGGCGGGCCACTCAACCACCCAACAAATCCTCCGTCTAGTGGAAAACATCACCCTCGCATTCAACAAAAAACAACATTCCTGCGCCGTTTTCCTCGATGTGTCAAAAGCTTTTGACAAAGTGTGGCACAATGGGCTCCTATTTAAAATGCTCCAGGCAAACATCCCCATCAGACTCGTTAAAATAATAAGTTCATACATCACCGACAGGAAGTTCCAAATAAAGCTACAGGGAACCAAATCTACGGCGAGGCCAATCACGGCAGGGGTACCACAGGGCTCCATCCTATCTCCTACGCTTTTCAACATATACGTTAGCGACCTACCTCGCCCCACAGAAAACGGCTCTTCGCTTTTCCTATATGCCGATGACACCACCCTACTCTCAAATTCCATAAACCCCAAGATGGCAATCACGAAGACCCAAAGGGAACTTGACACCCTTGAAGAATGGTTCCGCACCTGGAGAATCGAAGTCAACTCCGACAAAAGCTCAGCCATACTTTTCCGCAAACGGCGCACCCGAGGACCAAAACCCCTAGACCTTCACATGTTTGGCAAGCAGATACCCTGGTCCGAACAAACAAAATACCTGGGAGTAACCCTAGATGCCCATCTCACCTGGACACCCCACGTCAGCAACCTAAAGTCCAACGCTAAGGCACTCGCCGCCAGCCTAGCACCTCTCATTGGACGACGCAGTAAACTCGCCCCGGAACTTAAAATAAGACTCTACAAAGCCATCATCAGACCCACGCTGACCTACGCCGCCCCAGCCTGGGCCTACGCCAACGCCAAAAACACCAAGAAGCTGCAAACAATCCAAAATGTGTGCCTCCGCAAAGCAATGAACGCGCCATGGTTCATCACCAACAGGCAGCTCCACTCCGAGGCCAAGCTGGAGCAAATCAGCGCAATAAACACGCAAGCAGCTGAAAAACTCTATGATGAAACGGACCTCACGGAAAACCCGCTCATAAACGACCTGGGGGATTACAACCTAGATGACTTCTGGATCCACGACCGGCCCAAATCCATCCTAAAAGGACCCACGTAATCAAACCAGGATGCAAACTCATCGCAAAAACATTCACAAAGTCCAGTCGTGCACCCAGGCCACGCCCATTTCAAAATACCAAAACACCATTGAACAACGCTTCCGAACCACTGACAGAGCCTCCTTCCACACACAGGAAAGAAAGTCAGGCACGCTAGCCACACCCTCCTACTCGACTAACCAATCAAAAACAACGTCAAGCAAACTGATAACCCCAACTATTGAACTCGTCCACGATAGCGGTTCCACCGCAAAGCGTACAAATAGCCAACTTGGCTCAATGTCAAAACCACCAAGCATTATGATGAAGGGGATGAATGATGCCTACGGCATCGAAAAGCCCCGCATTTCACTCCGCTACGCTACGCTACGCGTTCTTATTATCCCCAGGGACCAATAACCCAGCCAGATCAAGCCTAGCGCTTTAAAAAAGAGGAAAGATACCTCAACATGATACAATGAATTTACAAGATATGATATTGCGCATACTAGGCGCCATGTTGAACTTTGCTGTGACGTAGAACGGCCCGCAAACAAACAAATGTTAGGTTTGTGGTACCAAATACATTAAATAGGTTAATACGTGCAGCTTCGAACGAAAATGGTAAAGCAGCGCACTAGCGGCACCTAACGAGTGGAGTTGTGCAGTTGTTTGATTGTTCCTTATAACCTAACTAAAGTATTTGTTGACAGCAATTGAATCCTTTAATATCAAAACCTACTAAATCCACTTTAACGATTTTTGTAAAAATTACGAAAACTTGTTTAACATTTGGTTTAACAAAGTTCTGGAAACAACTTTAAAATTATTATTATTTTTTTTAATTGATAACAATATCATATCACAAAAGTATAAAAATATTTCATTTTCTTCTGATTGAAACAATATAGAGCAATATCGCCTTAGTTACAATATGTCATAACACACTAATATTTCCCAAGGGAAATATGAAACGTCATATCATATTTTCCCTAGGGAAATATGAAACGTCATTTTAAAGTATACTTTGCGCACGGTGATTGGACAATCAAACATACAAAACAAAATACTAAAGCCATCCCTGTTAAAAAGTGACATTTAAGTGACGTTTAAAATAAAAAATGTGCCTACTTATTTTTATATTTTAAAAACCAACCTAACTTTTTCTGAATTATTGTGCGCGCATTCTGCGCGCTGTTGATCTAGAATTTTGCATAGGGCTTCCTTCGACAAATTGCTAGGGGGGGTTGAGAATGAGCAAAGGGGGGTAAATTTTTTGCTCAGTTTTTCGATATCTAGCGCCGTTTTCGAGTTATTGCAAATTCAAAATCTCAAATTTTATTATTGATGAAATATTGATATACTTAATAATATATTTTTCAATCAGAAGAAAACTATTGATTACAACACGGGAAATATGAATACATTTCCCTTGGTTGTCTATACATATCTCGGGCTTTGCCCTCGAGATGTAACTAGCCAACCTCGGGAAATATACTATTCATATTACCCTAGTTGTAATAATAGCTATTTCTTCTGATTGAAACAATATAGAGCAATATCGCCTTAGTTACAATATGTCATAAGACACTAATATTTCCCAAGGGAAATATGAAACGTCATATCATATTGTCCCTAGGGAAATATGAAACGCCATTTTAAAGTATACTTTGCGCACGGTGATTGGACAATCAAATATACAAAACAAAATACTAAAGCCATCCCTGTTAAAAAGTGACATTTAAGTGACGTTTAAAATAAAAAATGTGCCTACTTATTTTTATATTTTAAAAACCAACCTAACTTTTTCTGAATTATTGTGCGCGCATTCTGCGCGCTATTGATCTAGAATTTTGCATAAGGCTTTCTTCGACAAATTGCTAGGGGGGGTTGAGAACGAGCAAAGGGGGGTAAATTTTTTGCTCAGTTTTTCGATATCTAGCGCCGTTTTCGAGTTATTGCAAATTCAAAATCTCAAATTTTATTATTGATGAACTATTGATATATTTAATAATATATTTTTCAATCAGAAGAAAACTATTGATTACAACACGGGAAATATGAATACATTTCCCTTGGTTGTCTATACATCTCTCGGGCTTTGCCCTCGAGATGTAACTAGCCAACCTCGGGAAATATACTATTCATATTACCCTAGTTGTAATAATAGCTATTTTTTTTACAGGCACAATTTTGAATATAAAAATGGATTTAATGGAATTTTAAAGTGAATCTCGTGGATTTTGACTCGAAATAATATTGAAATAATACATCAATCAAAGAAATACATTGCAAATAGCACAAAACTTTATTAATTGTTTATACAAAATTCAAGAATAAAGCAAACCGAACATGTAAATTAAAATCGAATTAATTTAAATAATATATAGATATGGAATATCTTCTACAGTTTCACACAAATGATTAGATTCAATATTATGTTCTTCTACATCGCCATTATTTTATTCAACGTTTTCATATATTTTTCAAACGTATAATTTTATTGAATTTACCATTTAAAGTGGTGCAGAATTGTTGTAAAATAATAAAGAACAATCATGCATTCCATTCGGAATTCTAAATTTTATCAAAAACAGAAGTGATCCAAATGAAGAAAATCAAAACTTTTCCTAATAGAATTACAAATTTTCATAATTTTGTATATAAGGTAATTTAATTATTATGAATTCTGTTAAGATAAAAAATAATTTAGAAAAAATTTTATTAAAGTAACGGCAGGATTCATGAAAACGCGTTTTGGTTAATATCTCAAAACTTTTGATATGTCACTTGGATCACTTCTGTTCCTGAATAGCCAATTATTTATTATTTGATTTCCAATTTGAACAACTCGCCTCGACAGATGGCGTTGAAACCAGCTTTACCTAATAATGCATTGAAAATGCAACAAGCTGTACGTCATGGGGGTGAAAGTAGGATTTGAAATACCGCAACACAATCTTCGGGTGCCTTATCGTAATTTTTCGGTTACACTCGACTTAAAGCATCACGGTTGTTGGCTTCTTAGTGATTTCTAGCAAATTTCTAGTGATTTTTTAAATTACGTAGTTGGTTAAGTTTTGTAATTACGTTATTTTAGGTTATTTTTTCGTAAGAAAAAGACGCGTTCTTTGTACCGCATTTTGTGAATCGAGTAAAGTGCAAGTTTATTGTGTTATGAAAGTTAAGTATAAGGTTGTACAGATACTACACCATTTAAACATTTTTTTTTTCAATTTTAGGTTTTGAAACAATGGAATATATTGGCCGTAAAAAATTTAGCTGTAAATATTCAGGTTGTATCAATCACTATTATTTAAATACCAAAGGCAATTATATAAACAAGCATTTCTTTAGATTTCCTAAAAATGATGATCATAAAATTTGGAGAAATGTTTGTAATGTAGATAGTTCACAAAATTCAAAAAATTGGCAAATTTGTGAGGATCATTTTAATCAACGCAATTTTGTAAACGAGGCAAAGCAACGTTTAATTTCCGGGGCCGTACCAGTACCTCCTCTTATTGAAATTTCAAATGTTCAAAATAATGTAACAAACTCTTTAGAAGTTATTGCCGATGAACAACTTATCGAAGGGGAAGATTTGTCTATTTTAGGCGATTCTGTTTCTTTAAGTTGTTCCAGCAGTGGACCTTGCTCTTCCTCTACTGCTTCATGCTCATATTCTGATTTGCCTCTTTTACATGATAATGAAATAACAAGCAATGTATTTAATCTTCAAGATCACAATTATTATAAAGTCATTGGTAATAATCGCGAACGTTTTTCATTTTTGGAAGAAAGACAAGAGAAAGGAATTTTACACAAAATAGGTGTTTCAAAGGTTGATTTATCTCCTAGAAAGTCCATAATGTATCGAATTCATAGAAATACATCTTCTAAATTATCTAAACTCCGTAATGAGTTAAACAAAGAAAGGGATAATGTAAATATGCTGAAAAAACTATATGAGTCCGGTAAATTTCAATATATTGAAGAAAATTTAAATTCCGTAAGTAGGGCATTTATTGATTCTCAGCTACGAAATTTAAAGCGTAAACCTAGTGCACGTAGGTGGACCGAGGAAGATAAAGCTTTTGCTTTATCTGTGTATAAGAGAAGTCCACGCTTATATAGATATTTGAAGGCATATTTCTATTTACCCTCTACTAGAACTTTGAAGTACATATTGTCTAAAATTCCTTTCGATACTGGAATGAATCCAGCAGTTTTAGAATATTTGGAACAACAGGTCTCTAAGATGAAATGTGCAGATCGGTACTGTGCATTATTATTTGATGAAGTGTCTTTAAGCCAAGGACTTTATTACGAGCATCACAAGCAAGTTATAAGTGGTTTTGAAGACTTAGGTTCTTTAGGTAGAAGAAATAGGGCTGCAGATCATGCTCTTGTTTTTATGATTAAAGGTATAAGAAAGCAATGGAAACAAATAATTGCTTATTACTTCACCTCAAAAACTGTTTCAGCCAACAATCTAAAGGCTCTTATCAAAGAAATAATATGCAAACTTCAGGGGATTGGTTTAAATGTTGTAGCTACGGTATGTGATCAGGGTCCTACTAGTAAGTCAGCTTTGTCTCAGTTATGTTCAGAGAGGCACCCCAAACAAAGTCCATATTATTTCTTTGTTAACGACCAGCCGATTGTGACGATTTTTGATGTTCCACATCTTTTAAAATGTACCCGCAATGCATTATTAAAATGCAAGATTGAATTTGAACCTCACAAGTTTGCTAAATTTGAACACATACAGTCTGCTTTTAATCTCGACAATCAAAAATCTTTTAAAACTTTGATTAAATTAAAAACGGAGCATTTCAATTTTAAAGATTCCTATTTGAAGATGAAAGTGAAGGTTGCTGCTGCACAGTTGAGTAATTCGGTGGCTTCGGTTATCGAAACTTATTCTACACTGGGGAAGTTGCCTTCCGAATCGATTTTCACTGCAGAATTTGCCAAAAAAATTGATGATTTATTTGACTCCTTGAATGGGCATTTAATTTCGGCTAAAGAATCAAAACCATATAGATGTGCATTAACTGCAACTTCTCCTCATTTGGAGCTTTGGTCGAGATTGCTAGTAGAACTGAAACAGTGGAAAATAATTGAATTGGAATCGGGAATTGATGTAACTAAAAAGTATTCTTTTGTTAAAAGTTGGCAAACGACAATTAAATCAATTATTTTTCTCTGGAATCACCTGCAAGGCGTAGACGAATTTGTATTTTTAAATTTAAGAGGATTAAATCAAGATCCTGTAGAAAATTTATTTTGTAATATCAGGCAGCATGGCCTTTGTAATACTAATCCTACGTGTCACCAATTTGTTGCAGCTTTAAAGACTGTAGTAGTAAACAAATTAGTTTCGCCTGTGGGTGAGGGAAATTGTGAGAAGGATACTTGTGTGCCTTTGGATAATTTAGGAAGTTTTCTTCAATATTCGTTGCATGAAGACGAACAAATGTTAGAATCAGATACAGTAACTGATTTTGAAACATTCAAAACCGAAAGCCTCGAATGTGAGGACAGTCAAGGTTTAGCCTATGTTGCTGGCTATGTTTTGAAAAAGATTAATGTACCTGATTGCGACAATTGTCGTAATAAATTATTTTCTAGTGAAATTTTAAATCACCATTTGTTTACTTCTTTTAAAGAGATGGACGATAACACACGGAGGTTGAATTATGCAAGTGAATATGTGATGTTACTTCTGAAGAACATTCATGACAATTTATACAAATTCCTTGAAGAATATGGTTTTCAATCATCATTGGAGGACAAATTCAAAGGAATATATAAATCGAATTGCTGTACTGCAGAAGTATATTGCACAGAACATGACTGCGACAATTTGATTTTAGAAAAGTGTGTTCCTTTTCTAATTTTCAAATTTGTCAAAGATAAAAATAAATCAGCATCCGTGTCTAGTGGATTTACCAGAAGAAATTTGTAAAAGAAGTAAGGAATTGTTTACCGTTTTGTTAACATATTTGTTTTATTTACTGTTGTACATATTGTTATTTTTTTTAAATTTCTATATTACTTTTTTGCACAAAGTATTCACGTTAACATATTTGTTTTATTTACTGTTTGTTGTATATATTGTTATTTTCTTTAAATTTCTAATTTACATTTATAGAAAATGTTTATTTATGTTGAAAAATTATATATATATATTTATATCGATTATAATTGAATTGTTTTTATATTATGTGTTTAATATATTTCGTATGCATTTTTAGTTTGACTGAATTTTTATTGATAATCAACCTTGGCCACACATTAGCAGATAATTGTTTCAAATTCTCAAGAAATTTATTTATATATTTTCTATAATTACCTGTTTATTATAAAAAATTTATAAATAAATCTTTTAAGAATTTGAAATTTTAAATCTTATATAAAATTATGAAATTCCAAAGAGCCATTCAAACGTCGCGCTAAATTTTAGTTTGCCTTACGGCCGCAGGAGGGTCGTGTTGCGACGATTTAACATGTAAGGTTCGCTTCTCCTAAATATATGTTCTGTGCTGTACGTATTAACCTATCTAATGTATTTGCACAGTATAAGTAGTTTAGACAGTAGAGACACTCCGTGTCGGCGTCTTTGATGTTCATGTTCCAGATTTTCAAGTCTAGATTAAGTTTATCTATGATAAGCTAGATGGCACTGCAAAATTGATTTGAATTTGAAATAAACCGCTTGAAATGTAATTTTGACATTCCATCATTATTTTTAAAAACAATAATTTGAGGGGTTGTTTTTTGTTATTTCAAATTTAAAGATATAATTCGTTGTAATGTGCAATAAATATTTTTTAATATAATTACGTTTTGTGGTGCAAACTCAACATGTGAAATTTTCTAGAATATAGATTTATCTCTGCCATCATAACGGATTTGTATTGTTTCTGTATATTTAAGAAAGATCAGCTTTATGATTTTGTTACTATAGAAAGAAACAATTGGTTTAATTAAAACTATTTTATTTCAATTTTAAAGAGGTTTTTGAGACCCATTTGTACAATGCATAATCGTAAAGATTCCTGTTTGTTAGTTTTATATAAGTTACCTTCAAAGTGTACAGCACACACTCTATGGTAAGAATTATGCAAGTCCACTTTTTTCAACAATAAATTATTGTCGCAAAATTCCACCCACTGCTTGCATATCACACTATTTTTCGGTACATTTATGCAGTACAACTTTCATTCCAGATCGGTTTTTACAAAAACCTACTGCGCAAGCATTATTATATACTTATATTACAAGCAAAATGTTTAAAAATTCACTTAAAATATTCAGAGCTCAATTTTATAACAATCGTTACCGCTTGTTAATAAGTTCGAAAGAACGTCAAATGTAAGTGCTATGTTGCCAAATTCGAAAATAAGTAAGTCAATTAGATATTGCATCAGAATTTCATTAAATTTTCAAACTTTGAAGAAAAATTAGAAAAAAAAGCCAGTAATGTATTATCTTACTTTTAGGTGCCTGCTATTACAATTCTGTTAAAGTAATTTCATTATTAAATTCATACATTTTTTTTATATTACCAAAATTTGCTTTCAATCCAACAAATCTAGTGAATTTTAATAGATCTGGCAATAATGTAGTAAGTTGTAAAATAGTCGCGACATCTGTTAACTCATGTAGATACTTAATCTAGACTTTGACATGCGCATGAAAATTTGGAACCGCAAAAAGATGCGAGTGTCCCTACTGTCTTAAACTACTTATACTATGGTATTTGGTGGTAAATAGTAACGTCGTATGTTAAGTTCAGTGAAGTTTTAAAAAACTGTTTTTTTGTTGTGATATAATAATAAACTCTGTATAAACAATAATTTATACAGATTAACGTGAAATACACTTATCAAATCAAGAGAACAATTACAAAATTACGATACATTCTATTCTTTATATTCAAAATTAAAGTGGTCATTTCGTTGCAATATTACAAAAATAAAGTAATCAAGTTATGCACAAGTATGTAGTTATGTTAAGGGGTCTCGTTTCAAATTGTAAACAACCAATCTTCTATGATTATAATTGCAACATAACCAAGGATTTAAAATAATAAATTATGTTGAAAATTCAGGTAAGCTTCAACAACAATCTGTTTACCTTACCACTTTTAATTGTTTTATTTTATAGGTTTCCAAATTGTAAGTGTGGTTAGTAATCTTGGTGGATGAAATAGAAGCTCGCATACTGAATTGCAAGTAAAACCTGAACAACCGTGGTTTGAAAATCCTGCAAACGAACATAGAATTTATGTTTTCGCTGATGTCCCCCATCTTATTAAATTGATTAGAAATCATTTTGTTGATAGTGCAGCCTTTTTCAACAAAGTTTTTGATGAGGAGGTTAAAATACAGCAAGACGAAGAACCTGATTCAATTGAACTAAAAGACATTGTCTATGACGGTTTGGAAAATTTGGCTTGTTTCATTTGCCACAAACTGAAAGATACAAACAGTTCGATAACAAGTGCTAATGTGTCGTCTTACTCTTGGGTTGATCATTGCAGTGAAGGTGGCTTAAGTTATGATAAATTACATTTTATGTTATGACAAATTTCATTTTATTTTAATCGACTAACGTAGTTTTACAAAATTATTTACTAACAAAATATTTACACTTAAGTCACGCCACTGAGAATAAGAACACTTTTAATATATTTTTAAACACAACATTCGAATTCTTTTAATAGTACACTTCAACTTAATATTTCCCAAGAACGTTGAGATTATATTAATGTAAACAAAATTGTTAATAAATACTTATCTAAACCAAAGTTGCTTCAGGCAGATATATAACCATAACAACATATCTACAGGAAATGGTAGATCAAATAATAGAACTCCTACTATCGAAGGAGAAGAATCGGCTCTTCCTTATGAATTTATGTTTTATTTGAACAGTATTACTAAATAAATATTATTATTTTATACTTTCTTTATGTGTTTTATTTCAATAGTTGTGATTTAAAGTAAAAATAAAATGAATATATTATATGAGGTGGTCCATTGCAAAAATTTGTTCCAGTTTCCAAAAGTCCACTTTTGTTCAAAAATGAGTTGGACATGTTTTCAGATTGTATTTACTTAGCTCTATTAATTGTTAAACTTTCTCGCTACTAAATTTCCAATAAAGCATAGAAAAAATTCAAATTTGAAGAATATGGCAATATCAAACTTAAAAAGACAAAGAATAGAAAATTCGGTATGTCTACATAAATAATTATCTATGTGCTTACTAAAGTAGACTTAACGAGTCAACACTTCCAATATTTCTCTCTTGAATTTATGATTTATTTGAATAGCTGTAATACATTTTTTTCGTATTATTAAATATATATTATGATTTCATACTCCTATTATGAGTTTTATTTCAATATTTATGATTTAAAGTAAAAACTAATCACACATTTTTATTATTTGCCTAATATCTATTTGAATTTAATGTGTGTTTCACCTCCGCATGACGTCATGCGCGGAACGGACGAAAATAGGTTCGCGGAATATCATATCTTGTAAATCATTGTATCATGATACCTCAATAAACTCCAACGCCCGCTGCCCACATGAGTTGAAGGAGATAAAAGGTAACACGTGGTACCTCCATATAGCCAATAAGTTCATCATTCATCGCGTTCTTATTGCTGCTTTTTGTATAATAAATAAGTTTTTAATTTCTCCAGCATCGTAAAAAGCTATCCCATATCTCATTTTGGACTCGAAACTCGGTACGCGACAACTCGGCGACGTCAACTCGGCGATGGACAACTCGGCGACGACAACTCGGCGACCGAATAACTCGGCGACGGTCAACTCGGCGACGGTCAATTCGGCGACCGGTCAACTCGGCGACCGGTCAACTTGGCGACGGCTAATTCGGTGAAAAAATACTCCTGTGGTACTCCTGTTCGAATATGTTCATTTTGCAAAAGATATTCTGTTTTATTTTTGGATATTTTTACAACTTGGCTTCTACCAGTTAGATATGATTTAATCCATTGTAATGGTTTCCCCGTTATTCCATATTTTTCCAACTTGTAAAAAAAGGTTTCATTGTTTAAACAGTCATATGCTTTTGATAAGTCGAGGAAAACCCCCAAAGCCAGTTGTCCTTTCTCACAGGCCTCAAGAATTTCATTTACAAATTGAAAAATCGCTGTTTGCGTAGATTTTCCCTTAATAAAGCCATGTTGTCTATCTGTGAGTAGATTGTTACCTATAAAAAATTGCATAATTTGATTCCACATTACTTTTACAAATATTTTAGATATTGCCGGTAGTAAGCTGATTTGTCTGTAGTTATCATGGAAAACTCCATACTTCATCGAATTATTCACAATATGCCAAATCGGATCCAGAATTTAGTTTATACAATATTTACTCACGATGCGATGGTAGGAATTTCGTCGATGCCACTGCTATGTTTATTTTTAAATTTTTTCACTATTTCTATTATTTCATCTTTAGTAATCGGTTTTATAGTCAATGTCTTTGAATTTTCTATCTTTATGCCCAGTTGGTTAACGATATCAAGTTTCCCGTCTTTGACTAGATTACTTGTTGCCGCTATCATGTGCTTGTTCATATCATTTGCAATTTGTAAAGGATTTCCTTCTATAGCTGTCCCTGTTTTTGTTGCAGTTTCTGATCGAGTTCAACACATTCCATAATGCTTTGGTCTTGTTATCCGATTTATTTATTGTATCATCAAATTTTTGCTTTTTACAATTAGTTAAAAGTTTATTGTATTCTTTTTTGGTGTCGTTGTAGAGTTTTTTGTATCTACTGTCAAATCGACTTACAACCAGCATAGCATTCAATTTCTTCTTACATTCTTTTATTTGTGGATTACTTCTTTTTATTTCCGATCTTTTTTTATTGTGCACGACTTTTCTTTTTGGAAAACTTTCTTTAAAACATCTTGAAAATATTTGCATAAATTTCTCAAATTGATTATTTACCTCTTCGTCATCAATGTAGTAAATGGATTCCCACGATTCTGCACTCAACATTTCAACGAAATTCTTCTTGTTTTCCGTAGATAATATTCTTTTGCTTTCCGGAACACTTTGTTTAGACTTAATCTCCATAGATAATTTTTGCGCATAGTTATCAGATATATGGGCCTTCAAGATAGCGGCCTTCAAAATTTGTAAAAATATTATCTATGCATGTTGACGAAATTGTCGTTTCACGTGTATTTTCAAATACTGTTTGATGCATGTTGTACGAATTCATTATTGACATCATATCTTCCATATCTTTATTGCAGACATTCATATTAATATTAAAGTCACCTGCTATAACAATTATAGAATCTTCTTGTATTAATGCATTTAAGATTTCATTAAGGGGTAAAACCATAGTAAATTTTTCAGAAAATCAAATTTTTTTTTATTGGCTTAAAAGATACTTTGAACCTTCTGGAAGGTTCTGAAAAAAATTTGTTTAGTAAAATTTCTAGCTTGTACCCCAAGCGTGTCGGATTGCTGCGTAAAAACTACCTGTTAGAAATTAATCTCTACTGGAAAGTAACCCCAATGGGTTACTTTTTGTTTTTTTTTAGTGTAGTGTCAGTATATGTGCAAGAAGAATATAATTTTTATGTTTTAAACCTACATTTACACTTTGTTAAACCAATTTTTGATTTCGTAGCAAATATACAATTTTTTTATTTTGAAATCACGAAATTTGTGTGTAGTGCTGATTTTTAACAGTGAATTTGTAATTTCACAGTGTTTTTAAGCAACAATGAGTAACTCAAAGGTATACCGGGGCAAGAAAAGAAAGAAATCATACAGTTTGAGTCTAGAAGCCGATTCTAAGCTGAACAAACCCGCCGAGCAGTCTTTGACAGATACGGCAAAACACGCACGTTCTAGCATAAAAACTTCGATAAAAGAGGACGAGAAAGAATATTTTAATGTGGAAGAGCACCTTTATGGTCCTGGGATACCAGATTAAAGGTAAACAATTTCAAACAGTCAAATTTTTAATTTTTTTTATGTCTATAACACATTTCAATATTAAACACGATTTTTCTCGAAACACAATTTTTCAAAACGGCACGCAGCATAACTCCAACAATTTTTGTTCTTTTCGTTCGAATTTTTGACAATATCTTTATAATAATATTTTAAAGAGAAATACGTACGAGATTTTCAATAAGTTGATTTATACATTATTTATTAACAAATGATTACCGATTTTTGTGTCGAAAATTGAAAGTTTTCATTCAAATACCCGTCAATCACACAAATATCAATATTTTTAAAATCCCGTACGTATTTCTCTAGCTATGAACATGTACATTAAGTGAATTTTTTTGTTTTCGTTTAGATTCAAATTTGGACAAGCTACAGCGTGCCGCAGAGAGCCTCAAATTCAATAACCTTCACGAGAATGCCTCCAGTGTCGCCATTTATTAATATTTCTAGATGATAATTTTTTGTTTAATACTTAAATATATACCGAATACCTACCTCGAACATTATTATTCTACTACCTTTCCTTCTATGCAAAAAAAAATGTCAAAAAAAACGCTATTTTTACAGCTGTTACAGTGGTTTTACCCCTTAATCTCATTCAAAAACACATTTACTCTACCAGTTCTGTATACTGCCACACACACTAGTTTAATTTTGTTTATGTAACATTCAACACCTGTGCACTCAAATTCACCCAATTTTGATCGAATCGAAATGTCTGGTCTCTCTTTGCATGTAATATTATTATTAACAAAAATCGCGACACCACCATGTTTAACGTCCTCTCTGCAGTAGCACGAGACCAGATTGTATCCGCTTAATCCGTAGTTACTTAGTTGTTTTGCAGTTTTCCAGTGCTCTGTTATACAAATAATTTTACAATCTTGATTTTCCTGCAACATAACTTCAAGTCCCACTACCGAGTTTCCTATGGATTGCACATTTTGATTAATAATACTAAATTTTTTTGTTTCTTCTTGTGTTTTACATTTTGTATCTTGTGTGTGGCTTACGAAAAATTTATGTTATTTAAGAAGTTTCTATGTTTTTGGAAGTCGAACCTTTTTATTCCAACTCCTTCTGGCCAGAATTCTGGTTTGTACATTTCATCTTTTTCTTTCGAGGGGACCAGTTACCACAAATCGCTTCTTGTTGTTTTGTTCACTCGGCATTTCGTGCACTTGAACATCATCTTCTTGTAAGCCCTTTTCATTTACCAAATATTCAATTATCATTTTAGAAGTAGCTGTTCGTGCTACCCTATACAAGTATAGCCACACTCTTCGTCGTGTACCCGTAAAACCTTGTGTATTTTCACTTCTTATTCCTGTACCTATATTTTTCACTAGTGCCTTTCGATTTATAAACTGTTTGTTTATATTTTGTTGATAGCGATAATTTTCATTTGTATTATTTCTTATCTCAGGAATATTTTCGTTTGTTCGCTCTCCATTATTTTGTCTTCCCCTTAATGCCCCCGCATATGAAACATTGGCATATTGTTGGACATTACTAGTGTTTACATTTTCACTCGTTGTTGGTGGCAATTCAGGGTTATGTTTTACGTTTGTTCCAATCGGTAAATCAGAAATCACCTGTGGAATCTGCTGTCTCCGTAGAATCTGGGTATCATAGATAAATCATACCAGATACTCTATTCAATGTTAAAAAAGTGGAAACAACAGCGCCGCAATTGGCAGTTCTGTAAACTAAAAAGAATTAGCGGCACATTTGAATGCACTTGAAATGTTCTATTTATTGAAAATAATGAATAAATCAACAGTATAAGTTTAAAAAAAATTTTGTTTGATAACTATTTTTAATTAAAAGTAAATTCACTTTTAATAATAGAAAAATTCTCAAACTAAATTTTTTTAAAACCAATAGTTGATTTATATCACATTAGTTCAAATTTAACAATTAAAAAAGAACAGAAAATATAAATACAACAATTTTATTTTTTTAAATAACAATATACAAGACTATTTGTGTAACAGCGTAATATAGCTTATACGAAGTAAAAATTGAATCGCAACACAAATAAGAAAATAAAAAATTAAACTCTCTCTGAATAACAAAAATAGAAACGCTCGATAAATAAAAATAACTAATAATATGCACAATAAATTATAGGTAAATTCAATGTAAAAATAAAATCGCAGCACAAGTAAGAAAATAAAAATTCAACTATCTCTGAATAACAACAATAAGAACTCTCGATAAATAAAAATAACTAATAATATGCATAATAAATTATGGGCAAATTCAATGTAAAAATAGAATTGCAAATTGTGTCTTCCTTTCATTAATCACCGCTTCATTTTGAGTTTTTTTCTCGCTCATTTCGTTCAAGTCCGGACACTCCGCATCATTTCGATTTTCCAAAGCCATCTTTAATTGTTCCTCCAGTGTTTTTATTCTTAATAAATAGAAATAATAAGGTAATAGAAATAATCTACGAAGATCCCAAAAAATAGCCAAAAAATTTTCGATCAGACAAAATTCGTTGCAAACATAATATATGTTTACTAAAGAAATTAAATGTATTATTAATTGCGTAATGATCAATAATTGTTTTATTAATTTTTTCTGGGCGACACCCGGATCATCCCTGCCGGCCCATTACGACGGGGTTTGGGGAGGGGGCGCAACTTTACAGGTTTGCTAAGAGCGCAGCCTTACCTAGTTACGGCCCTGAGGTAATGTTAATTCTACGGCATTTAATTCTTTTTTTAGCATTTCTTTTAAATTTTACATTCTGTCAAAGCAAAAAATGATTTTTTCTAAATATGATGTTTTTTAAATCATTTAATTATTTCAAGAGATGATCGAGTTATAGCGCTCAACCCAGCATACCATTTTGCACAAGCAGCAGTACGCCCTTAATATCTGAAACAGTGTACGTCACTGTTTCATACAGTGACACACATACACATACATACATACATACATACACACATACATACATACACACAATATCATACCTCGTAAATTTATCGTATCCATGATGACTCGCGTGTCGAGGCAAACGTTACTATAATCGTCCACACCTAATCAACTTCTCTTTGATGTATCGACTACGCTCGGATAGCGTTCATACGGCCTCGGGTTGTTCGCGGAACACCCCAAGACAGTGTGCCTCGCCGCGGCTCAACGTACACATCTGAGCATTCGCTCAGCCTCGTCTTGCCTCTGCCTCATATGTGGACAAGGCTTAAAAGAAAAAAATTACTTGTTTTTATTTACCTTAAATAAAATCATGAAAAAAAAGACTTTTTTTTTAACTTTTTATTTATCTATATTAAATTAACTACTTTTCATTTGTCTATTCGCATTTTCACATTATTACTGTATTATTTCCAACAGTGTAGATTTGGTTACAAAACCCAACAACCTGTTAGATCTAGAAATCATTAAGTTCAAATAAAAGATGCAAGACAAGAACGAATCAAGAACAATTCCAAAATCTTTAATAATAGATACATATAAATAAATATTCTAATGAAAGCGATGAACTTCGCTGAAAGCTTTAAAAAAATATTAATAAATATTACTCTTATTGTTTAGTTAAACACTATTAAATTTTTTAAGATGTAGTATATTATGATATAAATAGTACGGGAGCCAAATCAGAACTTTGTGCAACTCCAGAAGTGACATTGTAAAAAACACGTGTTCATTAACAACTACATACTAGTTGTAAATACTTATTCAGAAAAAATTTCAACCAGAATAGGAATGGATGTAAGACAGAATTTATTATTTCTATCTTTAATAATAAAATATTTACAGGAATCTGATAAAATCCCTTAGTTAGGTCGGTAAAACTCCACCTTTAAGTAAGATTAAAATCATTTATTGGGTTGTATGCTCCTTTAATGTTAAAGTTAAAAAAAGGAAAAACTTAAAATGCATGTTTTCGAATGGTTCTATACATACTAAGCGGGAAGTAACATAAGCAGGAACAGAAATTATTTAACTTTTAAGATTATCGCTATTGCTGTCGTTTTCCACCTGTACACACAGGAGATGGTATTAAACGTTTAATAACAAACATATTTTCTTCATCTTACAGAAATATAACAAAAAAATATGAATAAAAATTTGAATGAGAAATGATTATGGTTACTGTTTTGGTTTTATTGTGCACTGAAGATTCATTTCGTTACTGCTACCGTTCTCGTTGTGTCCTCATTACGCTTGCTGTTATTATGGCGATAATCTTGAGTGTTTGTTAACACGTGCAGAGTAAAACTGGAATCACTACCATTCAAAGAAAAAACTTTTTAGGAAAACACTGATAATGGGAAAGTAAATTCTAAGCTATTTTATTTTTACCAAAATATTTAATATTTGAATAACAAGTGAGTCAAGTTTACCAAAATTTACTTAGAAATTACAAAATTCTCTTTTGAAATGTAGAAAAACGAGCCTAGTCAGGAAGTAATATATATTTTATAGCATCGCTTGGTATGACGCACGCATTTTTTAATTACCAAACCTAAACATGCCAGTGACTGCAGTAAAACAATGAATTTAGTTTAATAATTTAATACTGATTTAGTTAACAATTGTTTTTAGCTACTGTAGAACAATACAATAATATTGCGTCTTGTGTCCCCTTTTGAGCTTTTGTTGACGTTTCAATGCCCAGTTAACAGTGATTATCAATCTAAATAATAATAATTGTAAAAATAATATCTACAATTTATTTAAAAATTTTTTTAATGTTTTCAGAAAGTTTTATAAATAACATTTATTTTATCTCAGTTTTTCTTAAAATAACGTAAATGTATGCAAACCCATGGTAAATTTTTTTTACCTTATAATTATATACAGTGAGTTAGTAAAATTTTGAACAAATTTGACACAATTATTTAGAGGAATTTTCTCAGAAAATCCTTCCGACACTCAAGCTTATTTTTTCAAATGGCAACCTTATTTACTTTACAATAGAGTACATTTTTCTAAATAGCAATGTATGTAAAAAACATGACATCAAAGAGGAAATATTTCCAGATAATTATTTAACCCCAAACTTTGAAAAGCGCAAATTAAGATTATTACATTAACTAATCCTTTATTAGGTAGGCTCTGAAACGAAGACAGTTTTGCAAGTAGACAGGATTTATTTAAAAAAAAACAACTTCAGTAAATAAAAACTGAAAAAATAAACTAGTTTCATTGCAAATTTTATTCTTTAATTTATCAATAGTAGTTGGTCTGTCGAATAGTTTCCTCTGCAAGGTAATTTTTTTACACACTTGTACTAAAAAAATGTAGTCTATACAAATCTATGAAGAAAAATAAGGGTTGTCATATAAAAAAATTGTCGATGACGACACATCTCAAATACAATTTAAAAAAATTTAATGACTGTAAAAAGTGAAAACTTAAAAATTAAAGTCGACGTGTTCAAAGGTTTTCTCAAAACATCCTTATAAAAGTTTTTATTGAATTAGTTACAAATTTTACAACCTCCCTGTATATGCATATATTGATAATTGATATAGAATCGTTCAAGTCCATATTATCATTAATTTTATACAAGAAAATCTATTGTCACCAACTGCTAAATTACAATAATTCATAATAATAATTGTGCAACTTGCAAGTTATGCAGGTGTTTATTATTAAGTTATTAAAGAAAATATAGTTTTTGTGACAACGAGAACTTCACTTAAGAAATGGCTATGGAAATAAAATTTAGCATAACAACTAAATCCTAATTTAACATATTATTCACATTGTAAAAATAGTGGAAAAGAGCAACATCATTTGACTAGAGCAATATTAAAAAAATTTTAATTTAGAAACTGATCACAAATTCAGTAGCATAAATGCAAAACTGTAAATGCTTCATTATAAAAACGTAGTCTACATATTAATTCTTTGAAACTAGAAATATGAAATAATTCTAAAGAGTTAAAATATCGCACAAAGCAATGCAAAATTATGCTATAAAATTAAATAATGATTGCCTATATACCTATGTACACAACAACTGTTAGAATATTT
Source organism: Cantharis rustica (assembly GCA_911387805.1). Lineage (NCBI taxonomy): Eukaryota > Metazoa > Arthropoda > Insecta > Coleoptera > Cantharidae > Cantharis > Cantharis rustica. The sequence goes on from OU426877.1 coordinate 75,422,986, forward strand.
TAAACTAGATTAAAGATCAAGAATTATAAATCTATAATTTATTTATATTTTGTTTTGTGACATTAAATAATATACAAGAGCGGTAAAAAATAATAATATTTAATCAACCTTACAATATAAATTGCAGTAACATGACTCACTAGAAACATACAATGATAGTATTGACAATACAACAATAATAATCGATGTATACTTTTAAAATAAATTGCAAATTCAGTGTATCGATAGAAATTTGATAACATAGCATAAGACACATCTTTTTCAATACTGATTTTTGATAGAATTTGCACAACCTCGGAAAATTTTTAAAGATGTGTACTGTGTAGTGTTTTCAAATACCAGCGATACGTAAACTATAACAAATTTGAGCCATATAATGAACACTATCAAATTGTTACAAAATTTATTATCTAATGTTTCACCTAAGATAGGTTTATTAAAATTATTGTTTTGATAAAAATAAGAAACAAATCACGATTTCATGGCAACTGTGCTCACAATATTTCAATATTGTTTACCGTATTAAACAACATCTACATATTGTAAGCTACATATATAGGATCAAGTTGATCAGCCAAAAAGCCATCTCTGAGATGCATGCGCTGTTTTTCACCTCTAGAATTAATTGGCACAACTCCAGGATCTACGACCACTACTACACCCACTATTAAGTGGTGCTCTTCTAATACAGTGTTTGTAACTAAAGGAACCAAATCTAAAGCTTCGCTTTCATTACCATCCAATTCTACCACTACTACTAACAAATTGGTCCATGTAAATACAGCACTAAAATAGAAGAGAAAAGTTTTTATTAGTAATTATTAGAAGCTAAACAAACACAAAAATATTTATATATCAATTTGTACTACCCTTCGTTTATTATAAATACAGTGATAATAATACAAATTTTTTAATAATAATTACGCAAGTCTTCTTTTAATAAATGTTTAATTGCAATCAGTCTCGGCTTTAGAAATTCCTGTTTTAATACTTAATCCTACATTGAATATTTTTCGCACCAGGAAGCGAAAAATATCCAGAGTATTTACCGACAACAGTTTTGAGTATTACTTTTCTGAGTGAAGCAGGCGAGAGAACCGGCTGAGAGAAATATTCAGGATAGCTTTTTGGTTCCATCCAAGAAGCTCCAAGCACGGCCGTTCTAGCTCGCGAAAATACCACCAAATATAAAAATACCAACAAATAACTTTCAAATATTACACCGAAAGCGTTAAAGCATTAACAGAGAAAAATAGTGAATATCGTATTTTGAAAGTGATTTTATAAAAATTTTGTGTTTGAATTTTAATATTTTTTGTTAAAATGAGAAGGTTGGCAATGCAGATTGAAGAGTAAGAGCTTTTTGCCAAAAATTAACCGACGCAGCGAACGTATAATTTTGTGAGTCCGCTGAATTTGAATTTTGATTTAGAAAGTTAATAATTTTTTTAGGGGGGCAAAGGCTGGGATGGTCTCGAAGGGAGAACTGACGTCAATTAGGTGCTCCCAATAAATGTCGAGAAATGCCTCTGCAGTAGCAGATACCAGCATACCCTATTTCCACGTTCATGTCGTGCTCCCTGACTGTAGTCGTAATAGACTGTAGCTAACGGAAAGGGGTGAAAGGCGAGTTTTCGGCGCCTTAAAACCGATACATATTGACTAAGGGAGAAAACCCTAACAGAAAATCTCGGCCCTCCAGATTGGGGGTTAGGTCGTCGGGCTAGCTCCTCGGCACTTAGAAAAATTGAAGTTTTTTGCTAAATTCACCAGTAGAAGCCTCGGAACGGATAAGGATTTTTAACAATGGACGACATAAGCAGCGAAAACGGACTCTGAATTTTGGAAATTGGAACATTCAAGGAATTAGAAACAAACAACAGGAAATCCAGATGGAATTAAAAGAAAGAAACATTGACATTGCCGTACTGTCAGAAACAAAAAAGAAAGGGAAGGGGAGTGAAATGTGGAAAGACCATATCCACCTTTACAGTGGAGTACCTAAGAGTGATCGAGCAAAACAAGGAGTGCCAATAGTTATAAAAAAAGATTTAAGAAGATTTACATATAAAATCATGGAATCAAATCAACGAAAGACTCATTAAAGTGATTCTCCATATTCGCGGACGAATATTTCATCTAATAGGAGTATATGCTCCGAATGACGATGCCCCAACCTTACAAAAAGAGAACTTCGAAGATAGGTTAATAAGTGTAATAGACGCAGTACCTAAATCCCAAGAAATTATAATAGCGAGAGATCTAAACGCAAGAGTGGGTAGAGAACAAAAAGGTATAGTGGTTGGACAGCATGGAGAAGACACCTTAAATGATAATGGACAACGCTTAAGAAATATATGCGAACAGTACGAACTAAAAATAACAAACACATTTTTCAAACATAAAGACATCCATAAATACACGTGGCATCGGGAAACGGAAAACTTGAAATCGATTATAAATTACATCATTGTAAGACAGAAACCAAGATTCGTAGTGAAGGATGTTAAAGTGAAGAGAGGTTCTACATGTGGATCCAACCACTATCTAGTTATAGCAAAAATATACTTACTCTATGATAAATTAGAGAACGAAAATACAACCACTCAAGAAACTAATAGTAAGAACAAGGAAATTATTTACAACTTGAAGTCACTAGAAGATGAAAGTACGAGGTACCTATATCGAACACGACTAAAATAAAAATTGCATAAAGCCGAAAAAATAATAGAAGAAGAGTATGAACATATTATAGTAGCAATAAGGGGAGCAGTGAGAGAAGCGATTGGAGAACATGACTTGGAAAGGAAGCCGTATTGGTGGGATTCGGTACTAGAGGGAAAGATAAAAGAGAAGAAAAAAGCATACTTGGAGTGGCTATCAAAACAAGACCTTAGAAACGAGAGAAAATATAAGAAACTCAATAGAGAAGTAAAACATGAAGTCAGTATGAAGAAAAATTCATCTTGGACCAAGAAATGCCAATATATAGACCAACAAGTGGGAGGGTCAAGAAGCTCCGAAGCCTGGAAAATAATAAAAAATATGCGAACAACAGAAAATGACCGACTTTTGGGAATGGATATCTCTTTGAGTAACTGGAAAAATTACTTTAGTAATCTCCTGACAGAGACTAGGCAGGGCATTAGAAACAAACCAATGCTCTCACAACAAAGAGAAAAGATAGAAGTAACATTAGATCTCGTCGAAGCCTCATGTAAAAACATGAAAAACCGCAAATTGTCCAGACCAGGAGGTATACCAGCAGAGTTACTAAAATACGGACCTAAAAAGCTGCATGAGATGTTGAAACATCTTTTCCAACGCTGCATAAATGGGGAAAGCCCACCAAAACAATGGAGAACATCGATGATAACACCAATCTTCAAAAAAGGGTGCAGACAAGATCCAGCAAATTATAGAGGTTTTGCAGTAATCTGCAGCGTAGGAAGACTGTGGTCAAAAATATTAAAAAATCTAATAGAAAAAGAGATAGAGGGAAAAGAGGCGGAAGAACAGGCGGACTTAGAGCTGGAAGGTCCACGGTCGATAATATCTTTACCCTGAAAATGCTTGTAGAAAAAAAAGTACAACGCGGTAGAAATGCACATCTCGCATTTATAGATGTAGAGAAGGCATACGACAACGTACCAATAAACAAACTATGGATTGCAATGGAACAATTACAGATAAATAAAACGTTGATATATGCTACAAAAAACCTATACGCGGAAAATACGGCACAAGTTAAATCTCAAAAAACAATATCCGAAGAATTTAACATCGACAAAAGCCTAAGACAAGGTTGTTGCCTATCCCCAACCCTATTTAAAATATATTTACATAAATCACTAAAAAAGTGGCAAAACAAATGTAAGAAAGATACAAATAGATGACGAGACGCTGTTCACCCTTTACTTTGCTGACGATCAAGTGGTAGTCGCAGAAGAAGAAATTGATCTCAGCTACATGGTAAGAAAACTTAAAGAACAATACAAGGAAGCCGGCCTGAGTATCAATATAAAAAAATCAGAATATCTCAGTGTGGGAATTGAAGAGATAGAAAATCTCTAGATATGGAGGGCGAATACATGAAAGACACAAAGACATATACATACTTGGGTGTTATATTTGATAAAACAGGTAGCAGCGGGAAAAAGATTGAGAAAAGAATAAATAATGGAAGGAATATCATAAAAACTCTGAATAGTGTGTTATGGGACAAAAATATAAGGAAAGGTACAAAAAAAATGATCTATACATCCATAATCGAAAATATGGTTACTTATGGAGCAGAAGTTTGGGATATTAGGGTAAAAAGTAAAAAGAAGTTGGGAGCAATGGAAATGGACTTCTGGCGTAGAAGCGCTGGCAAATCAAGAAGTGAGAAATGACGACATCCGAAGAATTATGGAAGTAAGAACAAATATTGTAGAGGAAATCGAACGAAGACAACTGGTTTGGTTCGGTCACGTAAATAGGATGCTCGAAGAAAGATGGCCAAAAAAGATGTTGAAGTGGATACCCCCCGAAAAGAGAAAAAGAGGAAGACCTAGATTAAGTTGGACGGAAGGAATCGACGAGACAATGTCGGCAAGAGATCTGAAAGAGGAACTTTGACTAGACAGAGGAGAGTGGAAACTGGGGACGGAGAGGCGGCGGCAGCCGTAGAAATGATCCGATTATATATATTATATATATATATATAATAATTTTTTTAAACATAAGTGATTTTTTGGACGACAAGTTGTTTGATTAAAATTTGAAATTAAATTTGTTAGAAATTTATGGAATATTTGAAAATTTGTAACAAACTATATCATTCAATTAAATAGTTTCGTCCTTTTAAGTAGGGCCGACAATTGATTCCACGATTTTTTTAATCTTTGAATAGAAATATAACTTTTTTATCTAGACCATTATTTTATCTAGACGTCTTTTTCAAAAGACCAAATTACCATAGACTATTCGAAAATTTTTATTGTATTAAAAATATTCTGATGAAAAGGTTAACCGACGTTGAAAGCTTAATAATAAAAACATTATTAAAAATTGTTTAATTAACTTGTTCAATCTAAGATTATTGAATATAATTATATATCACAAGTTAAAAAATTAATTCTATAATATTTTCTATTTACCGACACCTTGTTCATTATTTTCAGAATATCTATGAAAATGGTTGGTTTCCCAAAAAAATTTATTTGACTAAAGTTGTAGCCCGTTAAATTCCCTATCCGGTTTGCGCCGTTATTTTTTTTCTAAGACGTTTCGTTTAAGAGATACGGGATTCGTAGTAAAAAAAAATAAAACCTTAATTTTTTAACATTTTTTCCCTTAATTTAATTTATAACTCGAAATCCGTTAATTCTAGACGATAAGGGTTTATAACCTAATTTGTAGATAAGCAAATGGTCTTTAAAAAAAGTCTAATCCATTAAGCCTAAAAAACCAATAAAATCGGAGCTATAGCCGTTTGAAATCAGAAATTCAAAATTGGTCAAAAATTTTATTTGAAAATTTGTCATAGATAGCATCCTTTATCACCACCTCAAAGGTTTTCCACGGTCACGGGGACACCCTGTATGTAACATATTGTCATGAATTTTTATTTAACAATTCACAGAATTATTTTATTTAAATACAAAAAGTCTTCAGAGTGAAAGATTTATTTCTATAGGGATGAGAAACCAAAATTTTAGTTAAAAATTTAATGATATGTTGATTAATTCTAAGACAAAACAGATTTTAGTTAGAAAATTTATTTCAAAATAAAAGTTTTACTTGCCTAAAAACACGTTGAATTTACTACGTTTGATTTAGAAGAAAGATATTTTTAGACTAAAGATTCCTCAAATGAGAGGACAATAAAAGTTAATGACCAGCAAAGGCTGAAAAATGATAAATCAATTAGGGCTTAGAGAGTTGTAAAATTTTAAAATGTTTGAAAACAACAAGCGGTGAACATTGAATTGGTTAACCATTTGAACTTCGCGCTGCGAAATCGTCTCTAGGAGGGAACAAGCTTGGAAAATTTGTAGCAATACTGCGTAAAGAAGGAATTTGTTAAAACATTGCGGTACCATTGAGTAAATGAGAAAGTCGTTTGGTAATTTGTAACTTCGCTAAAATTTGGACATTGTTATAACAAAAATTAAAAATTTACAATGATTTAAAATTCAAAAGATGCTCCAGATCAATTACGAATAGTAGCAGAGAGGATCAGCAAGGAAGACCAGATGCTAGTAACCAGTAAACCACAACCAACATTTAACAACATATGGTGAGAAAACTATAGTGCACGTAAGTCATTAAAACTTTAACAACGAACACCGTAAAGTTAAAATTTTAAAATTTTTATAATGACATTCAGTGATAATTTTCTAGAGCACGTTGAAATAATTACAAATTAAATACTAAAAAATTAAAACTAACGGCACATTTGTAAACCATTAACTGATCTTATGCAAGAAAAAGTCCAAAAATATCGACTACATTTGAATTCATAAAATACTGAATTGTGGTCAAACTTTATATTGAAAATTTATGATTGTGTTTTTAAGTATTAAATATTGCATAGTTATCATTGAATTTTATTGAAATTAATTAAAATTACTTAAGAGTCTCATCCTCTAAAATAATCTGTGTAACCCAGCTAATTTCACAGGAGGGTGAAAAATTATGAATTTATAAAGTTGGGGGCATGGCAATATATAAATATTGTTACGAAAGAACGTCTAATTATATTTGATGACTAATGTATGACGTCATGTATGATGAGTCATGCATAATAACAGCATTAGTCATTCAAATATAGATGAATTAACAGCCGGGAAACGAGTAGAAAATCCTGGAAGTTTCTGGAAGGCAGTATTTACGTATAAATACCGATGCTTTCCTGTGACGAATCAATTTCCAGTTCGAACGTACAACAGTGAACATAAATAAATAAAGTGAAGTGATAAACGATATACCGAGTGTTTAAATAAATCCGGACTTAGTGTTAAATAAATTATAGTGTAAATTAGTGTTAGTATTAATCTTAGTTAGGAATCGTTTTCTACATTTCTACTCAGAAACGCGCTCCTTAAATTTATTCGTTACAATAAATTAATACTCGGTGTATGATATCTCGTTAAACACAAAATTATTAAATTAAAAAATTTCAAGTTTGGCAAGTGCCTACTTACCATTCGGCAATTTTTTTGTGACATCGTAAAACACTGTTTTCTATATCGATGGGATGATATCTCATTCCTCGTAAAACTATGGTTTCGTCTAATGCGCCTACTACAAATACCGCGTCATGGAGCTCGGAAGAATCGGACGCAAGATGCTGTTGTGATCCCATAGATTCTGTGTCACTTTCATTCAACCCTACTTTAGTTTCATCGTTTTGACAAGATGTTATAATTTCAGTTCTCCTAAGAAAACCAAGATATCCAGTTCTAGCATAAACTTCTCCAGTATTATTTGTAACTAAACGAGCACTAAAATGATCGGCGTACTCATTTTCATCTCCATATATTGTAAAATATCCACTAGCTGAATGGCCGCTTTGCACCCATATCTCGCCCAAGTGCGAATCACCACATTGTCCTTTAGATTCCGGATTAGCAATTAGAACTTTAACTCCAGGTAATAATTTTCCACTTTCTATTAAACACAAACTATGCGGGCTACCCCGTTCAACTAACGTAACACGATCGTTCCTTAAAGCTCTTAAATCTACATAAACAGTAGAAGGTTCAGGACTTGAGGCACCTTGAAGGCATATTGCTACATTTACACGACAACCAAATGAAGTCGAAACTGCACGTGGACTTAATCCTAATGCACTAAATAATTTTGAAAAACTTGTAGTTAAATTAATTCTAGGCCTCTCTTCAGCTACCACCACACAAGTTCGTACACAAGCTAAATTAACTCCACGTGATTTCAATTGATTTACTGAAGATCCTAATCCTTTGGAACATAATTCCATAACGCCATATGAGCAAAACGTATCACGCACTTTATATTGACTTACAGTCGATAACCACAGTCCTGGATTTATTTCAACTTCGGATGGCGGTATTAAAATTGAATGATGACCGGAATAAATACTACTTAAACACCTAAAATAACGTAATATTGTAAGTAAATTTACAAAAGTATATTTATTTTTAATTACCATAAAGCAAAACCTAAACCACAATATGGATCCAAACAAAGTGCTATATGCCGACTCGGATATAATTCACATGCAAGTTTCATACTTCTGCATAAATTCGTTACAGCAGCATGCGACATCTTAATGCCTGCCAGCATACCAGTTGTAGAAACGCTAAAATCCAGATAAGCCAACATTTCGGCAGTAGGTGCACGATACGCCATGGGTAATTTTTTCTTAGGCATGTCGTCTGTATCCAAAATAAGTGGCCACGATTTCAAGTCCACAACATTACTGGCTTCTTTAGAACGTAACAATTTTATAACTGCTTGAGAAGAAAGAACTAGAACGGATTTTGAAACATCAACAATCATGCGGACGGTTGGTAAAGTGGTTTGTAAGTTTTGCGGATGAGGTGGTCTTATCGTTACGGGTACCACACCAACATACAAACAACCGTAAAATGCACAGATTAAATCTAATCCTGGAGGAAATATTAACGCTACGTGATCGCCAGTATTAACTCGACCTTTCTCGTTTAATAAGTTTCCAATTCGTTCTGATCTTTTATGAAGTTCGGAACAACTTAAAACTTTTGCCACTGTTCCTTTACTATTGAGAAGTGTAAAAAGAACGTGGTCTGAAGTACTTGCAGCTCTCCATCGAAGAATTTCAGAAATAAATTGATACTGCAAATAAATAAAAAACATAATTAGTAATAATAATATTCTCAAGAAATAAGTCATATTTAACTTTTTAAATTTAACCTTGAAATTTAAAACTTAAAATCAAACCTTTTTTCGACGTGTGGTGGCACAGGCACAGTCATGCATACAGGGCCATGTCATCGCAACATTCGATGACATTACTTTGGCAATTATGGATTTTTGAACAAAAAAAAACGCCGATTGTTGCTAAGGTTTTTTGTTAGCTGGATCACAGAGTATCACAGAGTATGTAAATAGTAGGTACTTATTTATTAAAGAAAATTTTGTATATAAACACAAAATTCGTATTTTTTAAAATACAAAATTATAAAATAGCAATTATTGTGCGCTAATGTGTTTTATATAATATTATGTTCTCAAAATTTTAAGTCAATCGGTCGGGTCGTTTTTAAGATGACTTATTTCTTGTGAAACACTACAAAATTTCAACCTTACATAGGTTCGGGTGGAATTGCCATTTTAGTATTTAGTTAAAATTCTATTATTTTAACGTTTCTGTTTTATACAGAAACATTTTATACAATATACATTTTTATACAATATAATATTAAAATCAAAAAATTAACGGATTAATTAAACAATAAAATTCGAATTATTATTATTGAACCTAGAATAAGTTCATTTATGTTGTAAACCAAAATTTCCAATCTCCTGATTGTTTTGTACTATATTTACCGCCGAATTGCGCCATATAATGCAATTTGTAAGCCAGTAAAATAAAAGTTCTAAGCAAGACATACCTATTTAAATTAAAATGCATGACGTTTGGTTCAAATTATCATAATAACGAAGACATAAATACTTTGGGATAGAGATTCTTGTACACTCACAAGGAGAGGGCCAGGTATGCGAAATTTTGTTTTTGTTTATACTTACACTACGTAAAGACTACACTTAAGACATTACGTGTATGAAATAGTAGCGCGCCATATTCAGCCAATTTTGAAAAAATCAAATTTGAAAATTTCTTCTTATTGCACGAATTAACGTAATAAAAGATAAAATTTGCAATAAAGGTTTCATGGCAACGAGGTTAAGTGGTAGGTTTAATAAGCAAAGGGTTCTAGGTTCGATTCTAGCAACAATACTTTTTTTTAAATTAATTTTCATTTTAATTAGTATGTAAATTAACAGATATTTAATAATTATTTGAAATTATTAGTTTTTCAGATCTCAAACGTCGGAGGATATCGTTTTGTCTTACTAATAGCATTTTCAACCATTTCTTAAATTGATTATTATTCGAAACGTTCGAAAATTTTTGGGTTTTGTTAAAAATTATATTTTTAATTAAATAAGTAATTTAATAACAAATGAAAAGTTACAAAATTGAATAAATATTTACATATTGCAGTATATTATTATTATACATATTAATTATTTTCTGATATTTATTTTACACTGTATAATATTATGTACGATTATGCAGTGACTAAACGATATCGTCCGACGTTTGAGATCTGAAAAATTAATAATTTCGAATAATTATTAAATATCTGTTAATTTACATATTAATTAAAAAGAAAATTAATTAAAAAAAAACAAGTACTGATGCTAGAATCGAACATAGAACCCTTTTTGCTTATTAGACCTACCACTTAACCTCGTTGCCATGAAACCTTTGTTGCAAATTTTATCTTTTATTACGTTAATTGGTACAATAAGAAGAAATTTTCAAATTCGATTTTTTCAAAATTGGCTGAATATGGCGCGCTACTATTTCATTCACGTAATGTCTTAGGTGTAATCTTTACGTAGTGTAAGTATAAACAAAAACAAAATTTCGCATACCTGGTCTTCTCCTTGTCAGTGCATTTTATTTACTCAAAGATTTTAAAGCGGTCATAAAATATCGTCATAAAATGCATCTTTATTACTTTTAAAAATTCAAAATATATATACGTAATTGCTTCTAATTTTGGAAGAATTTTTAAAATGCGAAATACTACCAAACTTGATTGCCTACTGAAGAATTTACTTTATAGTAAATTTGTACGTAATAGAACAACAAAATCAAGGCCGGATTAAGCACCAATGGCGCCCGAGCCAAAACTTTTAAAGCGCCCATTCGTCAACAAAAATTAACGTAACAATTTGTTACGTTATTCACATTTCAAGATAAAAAATCAAACAAACAAAAACTTGGAATCAAGGATAGCTATTTTCTATTTATTAAAGTTTCTTCCTTAATTTGTTTTAAATAAAAAGCGGCATAATATTATCGTGTTCATCTAAAGAGTCGACCTGTTCACTCTCAATGCACAATAAACCTAAATTGCTGATCTTAGAGTCAGATAAACTATTTCTTAAATAGTTCTTGACTCTACGTAGCGTTGAAAACGAGCTCTTTCCGGTAACATTAGTTGCTAGTATTGTTAAAAAGATTTTTAAAGCAGTGTCGATATTTGGATATGTTGCAAATATTTTTAGTCTTTAGTCTTTTAGAAATGAAATTTCGGGAAAAACTAAACAGTACGTCTGTTGAATGAGTCGATAAAAAATTTTTAGACAGTGGTGAGCCACAATTATTATTACCAAATACAAGGACAGCTTCGCATAACAAAAAGAAGCTATTGTTATTTTGTAGTTTGGTCGCCGTTGGGTTATATGCATATAAAAAACATTGCCCGAGATCCTGACTTTTGAGAACAAAAAATGCAAAAGTAATTGAAATTGTTTTATTTTTCACATTTCCTTCCAAAAATAAAATTTTCTTGAAGTTAGCCTCCCCATTAAACGATTTCGACGTATATTTATCGTTAGGTCATCTTTCATTTATTTGCAATTAATTAATTTCAATTTTATATCCTTACTAGGTGGAAAGCCCGTCCGTCCGCAGACGGGAAGATAGACGGTGGATCTCTTTTTTAGCGGTTTTAATTAAAAAATTCATAACGCTAACCTAAGATCGACCGGTTTTGAAGTTTTCTCTTTTACTTTGATTTTATTAATTTTGAAATAATTTCGGTTTCCTTTATTATATTTTATTTTAAACGGATCAAAAATTATTATTTGATAATTCTGTTATAATAAATATATATTCAATTTCCGATTATGAATAATTCCGGTTTTCTTTATTTATAGTAAAATTTTCTTTATTATAGTAAAATTTAAAAAGATCAAAAAATATTATCGGATAATTCTATTGTTAATCACGCCCCTCCAAAAATTTTGCCACGCTGTAGCAGGAGTGAGCTGGGATTTTATATATTTAAGACTGGGGACGAATGTACAAAATATACGCTATATTGACCCTTCGGAGTTCATGGTTTTCTCCCAAACTAAATCATATATAACATTTATACTTTCAACAACTTGTAGAAAAAACTGTTAGCTATGTTTTTGTAGGTTCATAAATTAAATTAAACTTTTAATTAGATTATGAAATTAAAAACTGTATAAAACAAAACAAAAATTTTTTAAACCGAATTTAATAACAAATTAAATACAATACCGAATTACAAAAGTAAGAAACATATAACATTTTGATTTAAAAAAATATGGATTCGTTAGGTCTTGAAAATTCATTTGCTTTTATCGTTAGGTCACTTTTAGTTATATCAAAATAAATTATTCAAGTTTAGAAAAATTTTCTTGGTAAGTTAGCTTCCCCATTAAACGATTTCGATGAAATAAAAGTGGAAACCGGTAGGAAACCCACTGCTATCGATTGGTTACGTATGTTTATCGTTAGGTCATCATTAATTTGTTTGTAATAAATTAATTATAATTTTATATTTCTATTGCGCTTGCGCTAAACAAATATATTAGTGTGTGCAAAATTACATATTGGAGTGCGTGCTTACCAACACTTGACTATTGGGGTCTGGTAAGTGCGGAAGTCATAGAGCACAGAAAAACACGGTCCCTCTGACCGTGGAGAACCTTTGAGGTGGTGATAAAGAACACTTTTCTAAGACAAATTTTCAAATAAAATTTTTGTCCAAGTCCAAACCCTTGGGGGTACCTTCTTTTAAAGCAATATTTTGATTTCTGATTTCAAACGGCCGTAGCTCAGATATTATTAATTTTTTAGATTTAATGGATTAGACCTTTTTTAAAGATCATTTGCTTATCTCCAAATTATAGTCTAAGAGCTAGTGAACCATCCGACTAACCCGTTTCCCACAAAGCTAAAAAATTTTTAAATGATGTTTTATTATCAGTGAATTGAGAAAGTACCGTTCTGGCAGGCATCTTGCGGTTGCGTCATTATTTTTTAAATTTTTGAAAATGTAAAAAAAAATTTATTTTTAATCTATTCCCACAAGGCTACAATTTTAATATATTGTAATTTACATATTTTTAAGTGTAAAAAAAAATTGACAACCTATTTTGAGGGTTGCAAGTATGTGCCAGACAATAGCAAAGTTGTCATCGGAATAGTAATTCATAACCTGCTCCCACAAGGCTAAAATTTTGAGGGCATGTTCTTTTAATTGTATAAAAAGTATATGTAAGCAGCCAGAATATTTCAGCGGTTGCAGAAGTCTGCCAGAACAGTATATAATAGTATAACATAGACGCTCATGAGTGCGAGCGTAACAGACTTATACGGATTGCAATGTTAGCAAGAGAAAATACATCTATTAGTTTAAGAGCTAGTGAACCAACCGACTAACCCGTTTTCCACAAAGCTAAAAAATTTTTAAATGATGTTTTATTATCAGTGAATTGAGAAAGTACCGTTCTAGCAGGCATCTTGCGGTTGCGTCATAATTTTTAAAATTTTTGAAAATGTAAAAAAACAATTATTTTTAATCTATTCCCATAAGGCTACAATTTTAATATATTGTAATTTACATATTTTTAAGTGTAAAAAAAAATTGACAACCTATTTTGAGGGTTGCAAGTATGTGCCAGACAATAGCAAAGTTGTCATCGGAATAGTAATTCATAACCTGCTCCCACAAGGCTAAAATTTTGAGGGCATGTTCTTTTAATTGTATAAAAAGTATATGTAAGCAGCCAGAATATTTACGCGGTTGCAGAAGTCTGCCAGAACAGTATATAATAGTATAACATAGACGCTCATGAGTGCGAGCGTAACAGACTTATACGGATTGCAATGTTAGCAAGAGAAAATACATCTATTAGTTTAAGAGCTAGTGAACCAACCGACTAACCCGTTTTCCACAAAGCTAAAAAATTTTTAAATGATGTTTTATTATCAGTGAATTGAGAAAGTACCGTTCTGGCAAGCATCTTGCGATTGCGTCATTATCCCTTAAATTTTTAAAAATGCAAAAAAAAATTTATTTTTAATCTATTCCCACAAGGCTACAATTTTAATGTGTTGTAATTTACATATTTTTAAGTGTAAAAAAAATTGACAACCTATTTTGAGAATTGCAAGTATGTGCCAGAAAATAGCAAAGTTGTCATCGGAATAGTAATTCATAAACTGCTCCCACAAGGCTAAAATTTTGAGAGCATGTTTTTTTAATTGTTTAAAAAGTATATGTAAGCAGCCAGAATATTTCAGCGGTTGCAGAAGTCTGCCAGATCAGTATATAATAGTATATACATAGACACTCATATGAGTGCGAGCGCAACAGACTTATACGGATTGCCATGTTAGAAAGAGAAAATACATCTATTGTACTGGAGACTGTACAGGGATACTAACGGTAATTAACAATATTCGTTAAATATATATCAATATAAAAAAAATTTTTCATTACCGCCACAAAATTTTTTAAAACATGATATCCTGCTGGATCACTTACATTTTCAGGCAGAACAACATTTGTGTATTTTAATTTATGAAATTTTTTAATTTTTAGAATTTCATGACACTTCACCAAAGACTTAGATGTAAGATTTTTTATGAATTTTAACGCGACTACTGAAAGCATAGTATACTGAAAGTTAAAATACCATTAGTATCCCTGTACAATCTACAGTACAATAGATGTATTTTCTGTTGCTAACATTGCAATCCGTATAAGTCTGTTGCGCTCGCACTCATGAGCGTCTATGTTCTACTACTATATACTGTTCTGGCAGACTTCTGCAACCGCGTAAATATTCTGGCTGCTTACATATACTTTTTATACAATTAAAAGAACATGCCCTCAAAATTTTAGCCTTGTGGGAGCAGGTTATGAATTACTATTCCGATGACAACTTTGCTATTGTCTGGCACATACTTGCAACCCTCAAAATAGGTTGTCAATTTTTTTTTACACTTAAAAATATGTAAATTACAACATATTAAAATTGTAGCCTTGTGGGAATAGATTAAAAATAATTTTTTTTTTACATTTTTAAAAATTTAAAGAATAATGACGCAACCACAAGATGCCTTCCAGAACGGTCTTTTCTCAATTCACTGATAATAAAACATCATGTAAAATTTTTTTAGCTTTGTGGGAAACGGGTTAGTCAGATGGTTCACTAGCTCTTCTACTATTAGGTTATACCCCCTTATCGTCTAGAATAAACGGTTTTTGAGTTATAATTAAATTAAGAGAAGAAATGTTAAAAAAATTTTGATTTTGATGTATAATAGAAATGTTAAGGACGAGAGGTTGACAACATGCGCGACAGCGAACAGAGAAAATTTTAAGTAGAGAATAAAGTTAAGTTGATTAATTACCAGTAGTTAATTATATAGATTAGGTGATATGGCGACGAGGATAATCTGAATAACCTGTTAAAAAATGATTGGTTGGTAAATTAAATAGATAGAATTGATAATTAAGCACGAAAAAAAATTTTGAGGTTAAAATCGATAAGAAACCACGAATTGAATATTAAAATTTTTGAAAAATATAATGAATAAAATGGATTGTTACAACAAGCCAATGAATTTAAGTTTAACTGGTAATTTAGGTGAAAATTGAAAGGTATTTAGCAATGAATTTAATATTTTTATGAAAGCATCTGCATTTGATAAGAAAGCCAGAAAGATAGGTTGCTATAAATTGCTTTTAAATTTAATTGGTTCTGATGCAGTAGAATTGCATAACACTTGAGTATGGAGAAGAAGAAAATATAGAAAAGAATATAGATAACGTATTAAATAAATTCTAAGATTCAGATTCTGTAATCTGAAGAAAAACATCCTACATGAAAGATTTAAATTCTATATAAGAGAACAAAAATTAGGTGAATCGTTCGATAGCTTTTATACTGAAATTAAAATATTAGCGAAAAACTGTGAATTTACACAAGAGATAGAAATGCTCCGAGATAAAATTGTAATGTATTCAAAAGGTAAAGAAGCAAGGGATAGGCTGATAAGAATTGGTGACGTTTCTCTAGAAGAAGCAATTACAGGATTTAGAATGGCAGAAATTCAAAGAATCCAATTGAACCAAATAAATAGCGGTCATGGTCAAGAAATAGAAGCAATCAAATCATTAAGAAATGGACCACAGAAAACAATGTATGATAAGTACAAAATTAATTTTAAGAATAATAATTATTGTAGTAATTTCAAACCAAATAATATTCAATGTAAAAATGTTAATGGTGATAAAGCTAAAACTTATCTTCAACAAGCGAAATACAAAATTAATTGTATATATTGTGGGACGATAATAATATAAAATGTTCAGCATTTGGAAAAATTTGCAACAAATGCAAAAAAAGAAATCATTTTTCGAAAGTATGTAGATCTATAGTTAACGAAGTTACAGATTTGGAAATTGACTATAATGAAGATGAATATTATTGTGATGAGGTACACTCTATAAATTCAATGCAATGGTTTGAAAATATTTTAATTGAAAACACAATGGCAAAATTTAAATTACATTCAGGATCAGACGTGAATATATTATCGAAAAAAAGTTTTAGAGACATTTTAAGAAATGCAAATAAAATTATTGAGATAGAATAGATATATTTCTAAATTAGAAGCTTACAATAAATCGCAAATAAAGACAATAGGTCAAGTTAAATTGAAGGCAACTGATCAAGCTTCAGATTTTTATGAAAATTTTGTTATAGTAAAAGATGATTTTAATGCGATTCTTGGACTAAGTGGATGTATAAATCTTGGTACACAGAAATAAAGTAAATCGTGTTCAATTAAAACTAGATAAGGAAATTATTTTAAATAATTACAATGATGTTTTTAAAGGTATATGATTGTTACGAAAGAACGTTTAATTATATTTGATGACTAATGTATGACGTCATGTATGATGAGTCATACATGATAACATCATTAGTCATTCAGATATTGCTTCGCTTGCACCGTCTAGACACTGCTCGAAACGTATACAAATGTAAGAAATAACATGGAAGTTTCTGGAAGGTAGCATTTAAGTATAAATACAGATGCTTTCCTGTGACGAATCAGTTCAGGTTTGAAGTTACAAGTGTGAACATAAATGAAGTGTAAATAAATAGTGAAGTGATAAACGATATACCGAGTGTTTAAATAAATCCGGACTTAGTGTTAAATAAATTGTAGTGTAATTTAGTTTAGTGTTAATCTTAGTATAGTAATTGTTTTATTGTTATTGTTACAAAAGAACGTCTAATTATATTTGATGACTAATGTGTGACGTCAGGTATAATGAGTCAAACATGATGAGTCATATATGATGAGTCATGTGTGATGAATCATGCATTATAACATCATTAGTCATTCAAATAATGCTTCAATTTCTAGTGACGAGGAATTCCAGTTCGAACCCGCAAGTGAACATAAATAAATAGTGAAGTGATAAACGATATACCGAGTGTTTAAATAAATCCGGACTTAGTGTTAAATAAATTATAGTGTAAATAAATAGTGTTAGTGTAGTAATCGTTTTATTGTTATAAAACGTATTGTAAATATTTGTATTAGCCCTTTAGATATAAATAAACGTTTTAATTTTCGTTACATTATTAACCGTATCTGTAAATATTTGTATTAGGCCTTTAGAAATAAATAAACGTTTTAATTTTCTTTATAGGATGTTTTCCAAAAAATTATTCGATTAAATTAAAAGATGATGCCACACCAACGTCAAAATCTCCAAATAGAACTCCGATAAATTAGAAGGAAACAGCAAGAAATGAATTGAAGAGATTGACCGAATGTAAAATTATTGAGAAAATTGAACAACCTACTCAATGGGTTAATAAAATGGTAATTGTTGAAAAAGCGAATGGCCAAATTAGAATTTGTTTAGATCCTCAAGATTTAAATAAAGCAATTGTTAAACAATATTATTCCATTCCGACATTAAGTGAGTTGCAGGCCAGGATTGGTAATGCAAAATATTTTTCGGTGTTGGATTTAAAAGATGGATTTTGGCAAATAAAATTGGACAGCAAAAGTTCTGAATATTGTACTTGAGACACAATGGATGCTACTTATAAGTTCTTAAGATTACCATTTAGTTTATCTTTATCATCAGAAGTTTTTTGAAAATATACTTTTTTTTATTTTTACTTATTGCCGTCTCAGCTACATTCAGCTATACACAACATTTGGTTACTGTCAGAATTTCCTCAACGCGAATTTCAAAATTTCAACTGCACTATAGGAAAGAGGACAATTTTCTGTGTATAATGCAACAAAAATTTTTTTGGATTATCCACTAGTTTTCGAAAAAACGGCATTTTAAAGTTATTAAAAGCAGGCAGTTGTAGCCCGATACACCCCGTTGCAACGTGTCGAGTCACGGTCAACTCGCACGTTCCGTTCCTATTCTTCATTTTGTTGACGGTACGCGTGCTTTGATATACTCCTAATGTTACTGTCAGTCGCGATCGACAGCCGGACGAGTTCTATGGCTTCGAGTTCCACCCTTGGCGAGTTCTGTCATTTTTCGGGGATATTTTTAAATTATTTTGCGTAAGGTGAAAAAATAAAACAGACCCGGAGGGCGCCCCAAACATTTTTAACAATTTTAATGTGTAACAATAAATTAGTATAAAGAGTATAAACGCCAATGGAAGGAGCATGTGCAAAGAATGGAAGACGAACGACTACCAAAATGTGCTATGAGCTATGATCCAAGTGGAAGAAGAGATGTAGGACGCCCAAGAAAGCGATGGGCTGATTAGGAATCGGAACAGGCCTAAGGCCTATACCGTGAAGTAGAAGAAGAAGAAGAACAATAAATTAGTAAATTTTCAAGAGATTACAACAAAAATAAAAACTGATTAAATTAAAAAATAGTCCTGTGGGAGTATTTTTGTTTTTAAATGTGTGGACCTTGTTTTTTCACCTATTTTAAAATGCACTGCACTAGAACGTTCATTTAAGTTTTCAAAGTAGTTTTTTGCACAGGTTTTGTTAAATTCTGCAACGGTTGGAATTGCGAGTTCTTCATGCAGTTGATGATTTCTTATGTACCAAGGAGCATTACAAATAATTCTTATTATTTTTTCTGTAGACGTTGCAACTTATTGATATTTGTTTTAGATGTTGTACCCCATACTACATTTGCATAGGTGAATATTGGCCTAATAATATTGATTTATAAAGCAGCATTCCACATCAATCTTCAGGGGTGACTTTCTATTAATGATTGGATATAGCATACTCAATCTTGAATAAGCTTGATTGAGTTTTGATTTGAGTGTTACATTTGTGTGTATAGACTAAGTTAATTTACTATCCAAATGAACCCCTAAATATTTCATTGCGGTTTTCTGGTCAGACCAATCAACTTCCTTGTTGTAGATAATTATTTTTGGTATATTGGCATATCGTTTTAGTGTGAATATTCTTGCGGTTGTTTTTGTAGGATTGAGTTTTATTTTCCATTTAGTGCACCACTGCTCTAAATGATGTCTCCTGAAACCAAATTGATGAGGTGGTATTAGATTAGTGGAATCTACAAAATTATTTAGTCTTTGTTGTATTACTCTTTCTAATAATTTTGATAGCGTTGACAACAAGCTAATTGGTCGGTAACTGCTTGGCTCATGGTTTGGCTTTCCTCTTTGTGAAAGGTAATAATTTGTGCGTGTTTCCATTGATTCGGAAAATAATTAAATCCAAAACACGAGTTAAATATTGTTGCTAGTGCAGCTAATGCTTTTTTTGTTAAATATTTAAGTACTATATTAGGTATTAAATCACTGCCCGGAGCTTTAATGTATACTAATAAATAATAATTCATCAGTTGTTGTGGGATCTATGTTATTTGTCTCGTCAGATTGTGATAAATACATATGGACGTTACTTTTAATTATTGCATCCTCTTCGTAGTTAGTTTCTTCTTCCTCGAATACTGTTTCAAGATGTTCCGCTAAGATATTACTTTTTTCTAAATCCGTAGTATATAGCCTTGTTCCTAAGTTTAAAAATGTTCGGTATATTCAAAATTTTTTTGTAGTTCGCCATAAGTTGGGATCATTATTGGTAAATTCTTGAATAAACTTTTTATAATTATTAATGCGGTATTGTTCGAGTTCAGTCTTTACTTGATGAACCAATTGTGTGCAATTATATTTGTGAGTGATATTTCTGGTTCTTTTCCAAAGTCTACGTTCATGGTTTTTCTCTTTTATTAAGCTCAGTATGTATTGGAGAGCTTTCATCTGGTCATTTGAAATACTGTATTTATGGTTTTATGTATGTAATTTTGGTTGATGATTTGACGGATTTGATATCACATTTGTTAGGTTGAGAATAGCATTGTCGATGTCTTTGCTATTGCATATTTTATATGAACATTTTAGTTCGCTATCTAATAGGGTTGTTTCATGATATCGAATTTAGCAATAACGCTTATTATTTCTTGTTTTTTCTAAAAAAACTTATAACAACAAAAAAAAATTTTTTAAAGAGTTTTTGAACGTGAAAATCGAAATTAAAATTCAAAATACGTTCGGTTAGCCGACGTGCTCTCTGACGTCAGAACCATCTAGCCGAACAATTTTCTGCTCTATTTGACAACGTTGTAAAATTCAACTTCAATCATAATTTGACAGTTGAAAAAGTTTGAAAGTATTTGTGGTATTTGAAGTTAGTAATTAGTTTAACTAAAAATGGCGTATTTAGAATCAAGTTTTGTAAAAGCTACTTCGGAAAATCTTCCTACTATGCATATTTTCTATGTATATTTTTACATCTACAAGGACAATTCAAAAACGGCTGAATAGATATTTTTCAAATTTGGGAATTATATTTACGATGAATTAAAGATTGCTTAGCCATAATTTTTTTTGACAAATTTTGAAATTAAGAATTCAAATTCTTTAAATACTATAATTGTAATTTATTTAACAAAAATTAAAGTAGAGGAAATGATTACTAACGAAGAATTATTAATAATAAAAAAAAAAAAATTAACCAGATGCAAAATTAAATCACATCTACCAGCCTATTTAAAAAACGGCTGGACGGATTGGTTCAAAATTTTTAGATAATATTTGTGACATTATAAGGATTGCTTAAGGGATTTTTGAACTCAAAAATTTTATTTATAACAATAATATTTGTTGTAAAACATGAAAATAATTATCAATTAATAAAATTTTACTTATTTAAAGAATGTACATCTATAAATGAATTCGTAAAAAAATTTTCAACAATTTATGTTACCTATAACGCATTAAAAATGAAATTGAAAATAATTGATGAATTCAAATAATTTTAGATAAAATGGAACATTATAGTTCAGTCAATAGCACACAGATGGTTATTATATTGTAT
Source organism: Cantharis rustica (assembly GCA_911387805.1). NCBI lineage: Eukaryota > Metazoa > Arthropoda > Insecta > Coleoptera > Cantharidae > Cantharis > Cantharis rustica. The sequence goes on from OU426877.1 coordinate 75,444,485, forward strand.
GCAATTTGTTACAGTTTTCTGCTTTGTGCAATCGTATAAATTCTTGCGTGCATATCATCTACAATTATTTTTAGGTGGGGGATATGCATTTCAAATTCATTGTATATCATGTGGCTTATGATAATAACTAGAAATGGCTAATGTGTTTACTTTTTGGATGCTTACAAAACATTTCATAAAAATTATAATTCGCATAACTTTAATGGTTTCAGGGGGTTTAAGGGATTGTGTAGCGGTAAGAAAACCATTTTTAAAACAATTTTTCAAAAAAAACGGGCATTTTTGTACTTGTCAACATTCGAATTAGTCGATAAAACAATGGAAAAAAGTACTTTGGATGAACTAATCGAAATTCGAAATATTTCATTTTAGAAGACGTGAGCATGTTCGATGTAAACCTAGCGATCGAATGGCAGAGCAGTGTTTAGTGCCCACAAAAAGAAAAGGGGCGTGCAGTATTATAATTTGGGGATGTTTTTCCGGTGATAGAGTCGGCAATTTAGTAAAAATAGAAGAAATAATGCGGAAATAGCAATATTTAAAAAATTTTTATGAGAATTTAGTTCCTTCTGGACAGCGGATCGTTGGAAAAAATTTTGTGTTTTAGCTGGTTAATGATCCAAAACATTCATCCCGATTATGCAAAAGCCATTTGGCAGACAAACAAACCACTGGGGTACATCAAATAATGGTTTGCCCGTCCCAGTCACCCGATCTTTCACCAATCTAGCTTTTGTGGGACGAATCGTACCGAAAAATTAAATAACACCTGTCACAAAATGAAAATATAATGTGAAAATATCTGCAAGATGTGTGGAAACAGATTTCACCGGATTATTTAATTAATTTAATAAAAAAAACGCCCCGAATTTGTAACGCAGTAATATGTGCGAAAGGTAGATATTTTGATAAAATAAATTTATGAATGTTTTTCAATAATAATTTAATTGTTATATGATATAAAATCAATAGTTATTTACCTATTTTCTTAATATTAGCATTAAAATAATTAAATCTTTTGAAATTATAAGTGTTTTATAGAAAAAATGGTCTGCTTCCAAACTTTCCGACGGTAGTGTATATAAGGCTTATTTCTTAATATATAGAGATATTTTTAAAAAATTTAAATTTTTATAGTTTGTATATATACTACATGGAAAGTCATTTGCAGGTTATTTGAATGTTAAATTAAAAAAATAAAAATGAAAATCTTTTTTTAAAAAGTTGTTAATGACTTTCTATGGAACTAGATTTTTATTCTAATCATTTACTTTAAACGGCACTAAATTCCATGCATTAGTAAAAAAGCTACACGAATATTCGTTAAAAGTTAGGTGTACAACCCTCTTAATAAAAGACTAAAATCGTTCACAATTTGTTCTTGTTTTTAAACTTCCCTTAAATAATTTTGCTTCTTTTATATTATGTACGCCAAGAACGAAATCGAATTCAGCAGCAAAATCGATTAAACTCAAATAAATACGATAATCCATAACATATATTATGTATAATATAATCGAATATCGATAATCCCTAACACATTATAAGCAATTTCTGCATTTATATGATTAAATAACTTCACCGCTAGTAACCCACGGAAATTTTTCCTTTTTAACAACTAACAATATAAACAAAATAGTTTATTAGTAATATGTATAATATTATGTATTGCTCAAAATGTATATTAAATACTACTTGATACATTTTAAACGTAAAAACATAACACAACTTGTAAACTAAGCACAAAATATAAACATGTCATACACTACTGGTGTTATGAACTCAATTGTTAACCGATAAGGGTTTCTTAGAGTGCAACCCGTTTTCAACCTGTCGGTCGACTTGAAAAATCTATTTTTAGTATATACAAGCTTGACGGTCGGGCACTATCGTTAGCTGGTGTTTGAGTGACCCTATTATAATGTTTCTTGACATAAACTACAAAATAATGTAATATAAAATTTATTTTTTAAATAATTAATAATTAATTAAAAATTAATTAGAAAATAAATAAAAATTAATTAAAAAATAAATAAATTCTTTGATGTTCGGTATAAAAAACTTAAGTCAAAAAATTCCGTTTTTTAGGTTATTTCAGTATATCGTACGATTCTATTTTATCCCTTTCTAATTGTATAAAGAACTTAAGTCATATCGCAAAAATAAAAGTGTGAGAGACAAAATATAATAAATGTTATTCGAAATTTATCTTTTTTAAACGGTAAAAACAACTTAATTTGTTTCTACTGTAAACTTATGTTTTGTGACTTAAGTTCTTTTTACCAAACATCAAAGAATTATTTTAAGTTAAGCCTTGTTTTTGGTTTTGAGATGGGAGGGCACGTGCCCCTGTGCCCTTTAAGACAAGCCGCCACTGTTAATAAGTAATGATTAATTTGGTACACTTCATTCTTATTTTTGGCGGTTCTACAGCTCTGCAGTTCATATGGTAGAACCGCCCCTGATACATTATCTAGCATATATTCCTTATTATCATTAAATAACAGATGAGGGTATTATATTTCTTAGATAATATCTAAGATCTCGGACTAAAATGTTTATTTAAATTAAATAGATTGAAAATCATCATGCCACGTGATAAAGTTCTTTCTGAACTTGAAAAGGCCAAGATCATTGCTTACAAGGATACTGGAGTTTCAAATAGGCAAATTGCGCTAAAAATTGGTAGATCAGAAACAGTTATTGATAATTTCATCAATCTAGGTGAGCAGTATGGTTCAAATGCCAATTATGCTAGAAATAACAAATTAAGTGAACGCCAAAAACGTGAGATTATCCGAACGGCCCAATCTAAAAAACTATTTTGTCTCAAATTGTTAAAGAATTAGCCTTATTCGTTACTGCCAGAAGAGTGTTAAAGTCATAAAGTGTTACATTAAAACCCACACATGAAATTTATTAAAAGACTTAAAAAACCTCCGCTAAGTCCTCACCATAAAGCTGCAAGTTTGTCAGAAAGTATATGGCATGGACAAAAGAATGGGATCATCTGGTGTTTAGCAACGAGAAAAAGTTTAACTTAGACGGCCTAGATGGATTTCAGTGCTATTGGCACGATTTACGTTGCGAAATGAGCAGGAACTTCGGTGGTGGTGGTGGTGTAATGATATGGGCTGCGTTTTGTTCCAGTGGAATAACTAAAGTGCCATGGTTACCACGAAAGATAAACTCGAAAAAGTATTTAGAAATATTAGACACGATTTTGGTGAATTGTGCCGAAAGCACTGTGCGGCACAGACTTCACTTTTCAACAAGATAATGCCGCTATACACACTGCTCGCATTGTAAAACAATGGTTTGAAGAGAAGCAAATGAAAGTTTTAAATTGGCCAGCCAAAAGTCCGGACTTAAATCTAATTGAAAACTTATGGGGGATCCTCGCGAGGCGTGTGTATGAAAATGGAAGGCAGTTTAACAGCATTGAAGAACTTAGAACTTAAAATAAGACTGAGGTCTGTCTGGAACTCTTTTACACCAAACTAATTAAAAAAACCAATTCCGTCCATGCTCAACCGACTTTTTGAAGTTATTCGTAACAATTATTTGCTGAAGTTTTATACCTATTTTATAATTATTTTTAAGATGCCTTTTGTGCAAAAAATGTAACAATTTTGTAGTCATTTAAGTAAATTTACTAAAATGTCACATTGCCTTTATGTGAATTTCCGCCACTATACTTCGAAACACATGAAAACACCTCCTCCAAAGTCCCAACAATCACATATAACATTTATGGGGTTATCTCGAACGTCGTATAAGAAAAAGAAAAATTTCAAGCAAAAGTAAAAATTCGTTAGTGAGGCTGCCAACGCTCATAAGTCATCCGCCTTTTCCATAATCTCTTAAGCGGGATTAATCACTCGATGAGGACAACACAACGATGACGGATGATTTGAATATTGAATTTAATGTACATAAATTTGATTCCCTTGAACGGACACCTTTATTCAACGGACGCGGACAACACATCTTGGAACCGTATATAAAATAATATCTCTTGAACGGATGCAAAAATACCGAAAACACGAGAGTATTACCCAATTCTAAGCATATTCGCGTATTCGGTACCAATTTAATGTAGTGTTAGTTGTACCACAAGCGCATACATAACCGTGTTGAGTTTTATAAGCATTTTTCGGATTTATTTACCTTCGCCTTTGATATTTGTTTGTGATACCACAGTTTAAAGTGCCAGTTTAATATGCCATCAAAAAGAAATTTTTTGAGCTTAAAAGATAAAATCAATGTTATAAATTGTGCAGAAAAAACAAAGCGTAGCGTGCGTGGATTTCAAAAAACTTTTCTATAAGTAAAACTCAAGTTTCGGATATTTTAAACAAAATATGTGGTATAATGCAGCATCTCATCCACGGGAAATTAATTTAAGAGGCACTAAAATTATTTTTATGCCTCCAAACACGACATCAGTTTGTCAACCTTTAGATCAGGGAGTTATAAAAAAAAACTTTAAAACAAATTACAGAACAATAATTTTGAAACATATTCTTTGTAATATGGAAAAAGCAGATTCTCTTAATGCATTGCAGAAACAAATAAACGTATTGCAGGCAATTTACTTCATTAAAAAGATGGTCACAGACCGGCGTACATGTATGCCAATACGCTGTTGCCCCTAGACGAGCATGGTTGAGTGTCAAACATGTAGTTTGATTGTGGACGATGAGTGGTGAAGACGAGAATCTGAATCTTTTGTGAAACTTCTTAAATCAGACATTTTCAAGAAGTATTACAACAGTAATACAAATATTGAGAAAGGCGTGAGACATAAAAATGTATGCTAAAAATAATAAAATTTGACCACAGACCGGCATACATGTATGAACGTTGATGAATGCGCATACATGAATTCAAAGTAAAACATAAAACTTGTGCGACACACATGTATGTCACATTCTGCCAACACACTAGCGAACATCAACGTACAAGCATGTATGACACGCATGTAACACACACGTACGCCGGTCTGTGGCCACCTAAAAAGCTTAGCAACAAGTAACCTGCCAAACAATCGCTAACTGCTTCAAAATGTGTGGTTTTTTGTGCAAAGAAAAAAGACCTGAAATAACTACGAGCGAAGAAGAGAACATGATTCAAGGCTCGAGCTCGCATCTGATAATTAGAAGATCAAAGCAAACATCAATATTGGATTATTTTATGATAAATATAAACCAAACTTGAAATTGTTTTTATTACATAATTTTATTTTATTGTAAGTTTAACATAGGGATGTGAAAAAATAATCGATTATTTATTCTATAAAAATCGATTTTACTAATCGATTTTAATATTACAAAATTAATTAAGAATCAATTTTTTTGTTCACTGTCGATCTTTACGTCCGGAATCACGTACATTGGTAGCGATAATGATACTGGTTGGTCATAAAAAAAATAACCCTAACCTAACCAACTCATTCGATACTATCAATTTATATGAGCAGCACAAACGTTTTATTACTTTTACCGATGAGAGTGGTAAAAGTACTTACTTTTTCCACGACTTCTGGTAATTATTAATAATTTTCAGTTCATCACACTTACCGTAATATATTATACAGAACAAGAAATCGATTATTATTGAAAAAAAATAATCGATGTTTAATTAATCGATTTTATTATTATTGTTGAGGATCGGATAATTGCTGATTGTAAAAAATTATTATTATTTTTAAATATTTGTAGGTGGTGGTTTCCCGCCAAATTTAATGGCATTGTAGTGGTGGTTCTCCCCCACTCCTTTTACTATCGTTGTGGTTTTAGGGTAGTTTTTAATTCAATATAAGTAAGATTTTACGAGAAGTAACAATATATTAAGTTACAAGAAGTAAGGGCAGTTTTTAGCCTAAGAATTGTGGGGAGCGGCCGACTTAGCGACCGCACAAAATAAAGTTATAAACACTTAAGGAGTATTTTTTATTGAGTGATTTATTAAAGAAGATACTAAATTCATACAGTCCACTAAGAAAGGAAACAATTATCTTATTGTTATCTTTGGAGTCGGTGACAGTCAAGCTGGCTAATTACTAAAACTAAATTTCTTAAAAGCTTGGCCGGCCGGCACCGACTGCAAAGATTACAATAATTGACCGCCTATGCCAGCTAGTTGAAGTAACTAAATAACATAATTATATTTTACTTTTTAGTGCATTTTTTTCACAGTAGTTTTTTATGAAGCGGTTTTATTTTTTTTTTTATTTTTTATTTCATCCTTTTTAGTGCATGTTGCGTTCCGTAACTATTTATCGAAAGCGAATATGGATAGACCTACTAAACGCAAAAAGAATTTTGAAAATCCGATCATAGTTGATATAAATATTTACTATTTACCTTATTCTTAATGTACTACTTAGAAGATTAATAAAAGTAGGGTACTTAAGAAAAGATTCTGACCCACCGGGCAGCAACAGGTAATAAAACAGGTATAGGTGCTCAGTACTTAATGCGTTATTAAGCCGATTTTGAAGAGTTGAGAAATTTGAAGGTTTTTCCGGTTTATCTTCGAAGTTCAAGATCCAATACGAATGAAATTATAATGGGACCAACTTGGAACTATACTTGATTCTACGCCGAAAGAATTTTGAAAATCGGTTCATAGATGAGGACGAGATTTTCTGAGGTTACAAACATAAAAAAAAATAAAAAATATAACCGAATTGATAACCTCCTCCTTTTTAGAAGTAGGTTAAAAAAGGTCTGCTTCCAAACTTTCCGACGGTAGTGTATATACCGACTATGTACCAACCTTGTAACAGATGTAATTATCTAACCTACAACAAAATATTGTATCTTAAAGACCTGTAACAAAAAAATTTAATGACTTGGAATTTAAATCCGCTTTTTTTGTTATGGGGAGCATTTGAGCAAATTATTTTGTTATAAATTAGATACACATATGTTGAACGTTTGATAGCTTTGAGATGCCAAGCAACCCTGGTAAAAAGTTTGATTTTCTAAAAATATTATTTTTATAGTAATAGATCGGATTGAACCCCCAGAATCTAATTCCCTAAATCTATGGCCAAGTTGACTTATAGTAATCCTTTAAGCCATGTGGTAATAGTTTAGCTTTTAAAAGCTTACTTGTGTAAAAAAAAGTAAAAATTAATATTATGTGCAAAATTTCTTACCCTTTTATTAGAATCGTTTTCTTCATCGTGAATACCCATGTCTCTTCCTTGTGCACTAGCCAGTCGATTACCTTGTACCAGATTTCCCACGATTACAGACGCAGGGCCAACGTCTGAAACACAGTCGGCTGCTGAAAGCCAGAGGAACAACATGCTATAGCATCACTCAAGCTCAAGCTGCCATATTAAACATAGGCAAGTTTTTTTTTTAATAAGAAACTTTGTAAAGCCACATTTTTACACATAAAAATATTTTTAGTAGGTACATATTACAAAAACCTGTTTATCTAACGAAAATAAATGTCTTAAGTACAGATATATTTATATTAATTTCGTTTACTAACTCCACTAGACAAACGCTACGAAATAAAAAATCTGTATATTATAATTAAATGTTGTGTAAAAATAAACATTTAAAAGGCGATTCCTACTTTCATATTTCACGAAAAAATTTCATTTATAAACATAGTCCGACCGGAGAATGTAAATTCCTCCCATAAAATCGAATGGAATCTGACCGATAAGTTTTATATGATTAATTTACATACATTGCACATACTCTGTACAATGAATGTGCCACTACTTATTCGCTAAAACGTATACTATAAAAAAACGTGCAGTACAATGCCGTGTGAATCCAGTCTTATGATGTTGGTAACAGACGAGAAGAGTGAAGCGTCTTACGTCGAGGTGCGTAAGAGGAAACGGTCGACTGTTCGATCCGTTCTCAAATTAATAGATAATTTGATTGATTTTGACATTAAAAATAAATTTGATTTGAGTTAAAAGTCGTTTTAATTAAGTGGGGCTCGGCAGCTGAATCCAATCTACAAATCCTCCAACGATTTCAAAACAAGGTGTTACGGACGATCGTTGATGCACCTCGGTACATACCGAACAATATCATACAAAGCGATATTCCTATTGCTTCGGTCAGGGAAGAAGTCAAGAGGTTTGCTGTAAATTACCGTGAGAAACTTACAGTGCATCCAAACATTCTCGCCAACAAACTAATAGTGCCTAGTGATGAAGTGCGCAAACTAAAAAGGTTTAGACCCACTGACCTCATGAAGAGATTTTGATTCTAATCTAAAAAATTTTAAGTCTTTGTGATTTATTGTAACTCGGTGCCTAATCACATTATATACTTATAGTACATGTGTAACTGTAATCAGTTAATTTAGAATATGCAGTGTTCACTGAAACACTTCTGACATGTCTTTCTTTTCTTTCATTAGTATAAGCTTGTTATCATATGATAGATTTCTGTATCAAGGAGTTAAATAAAAAAAAAAAAACTAAGTGGAGGTGTTCGAAGATAGAAAAATTGAAGATTTTGATATTTTTTGGAAGTTTTGGAAGCCTAATTTTGGATAACAAAGTAGGCGCAACTTCGACGCCTAAGAACATTGCATTACCATAAAACATTTAAAAAAACAAATATTAACTACATTAAAAATAAAATTTTATACGATTAAGAAACTGAAAATTAATTATAAAAACAAAATTGCAAACGATAAGAAATTTATTAAAAATTAATAAGAAGAGTCTTATGTTCATAAATATTTCCATGCACCACCCGAAACCACGTTTAATAAAAATTAAAATAGTAAATTTAAAAAACTTATAAATTTTTTTACAAAATTTGCAAAAAGGAGCATCGCAATATGTAAAAGATAATCCAACAAAATATTAATAATATTTTAAGTTTTACTTTTTAATTGTTTGAATATAGGTGTACGAATATATTATATTGGAACTTATTTTAAATGTTATTTTGTTTTCACTTTTTTTAATTAAATGTTTTTATTTTCATTTTAATGTAGTTAATAAATTATAAAAATATAATTAATATAATTTATTAATGTTATTAACATGTGATAATATTTTTATGATAAGATTAATATTTTACATGTTACATAAAATTAAAATTGAATTCATAAATTACATATAAGTACAAAAATTTCAAAATTTAAGCTTTAAAATTTTCAAAATAATTTTATTTATTCATTTTGGCATTAAGTAGATATAATTTTATTTTTACAAAAGTCAAAATTATTTGACTATTAAACAAGAAAGTATTAAATTTAATTGCACAACTTTGCAATCTATTACATAATTTTTAGGTTTGTTTGACGAGAATCGAAAATTCGAAACATTATTTCAATATCATGTAACATGTAAAAAATTAATCTTATCATAAAAATGTTTATAGTTTCTATTATACTTCTTATTTTTCAAATTAAATGTAATTGAGAGAAGCAATATGGATTTTAATATTGAATGTATAGGGTGTCCGAAGACTTTTTACACTCACTATAGGTAATTGTACTTTTGTTCATACTATATAGTAGTAACATATTGTAAGTATAGAATATTATTAGAGAGAAACAACCTGCAGTGAGTTTTCTTCAAGGTGGGAACAGTGGCGTAACAAGGCAGCTACGGGCCTGTGTTTCAGACTGTCGGGCCCCTAAATGGATAATAAATTAACGTGGAATTTTTTTTAAATAATCTTAAAGTCTGTTTACATTATAAAATTTTGCTTAAAATTTTTATAAGACTAAAAATTCACAGTTTACACATTAAAATTTTCGTTAAAATAACTTTTAAGAGAAATTTTAACAAATTTTAAGGAATAGATCGGCACCTATTTCCTTAAAATTTTATGTAAAATATAGTTTTAAGGTTTGTTTGGTGATAAAAGTGTAAACACAAATCTGCAAAATCTACAAATTTTAAGGAATTTTATGGAAATTTTAAAGGAAATATTAAGCGAAATTTTATAATGTAAACAGGCTTTTATAAGCGGAACGATTGTTTTAAATTAATTTTTATGAAAAAAAATATAATAAATATTATTAATTAGTTTTATTTAAATCACCCTAGAGATTAGCTACCAGTTAAAAAACAGTTAACAGAAAATCAAGAATTTTATTTAAAATATACTTGACGGTTTTGATAAATTATACTCCAAAATAAACAATTGAACTTAAACTTCACTATTTAAAACTTAAAATAATTTATAAAAATAAAACAATTGGTTCTTATCATAAATACTGTAACAAACTGCAATGTGATGTAAATAAAAATCAAAATATGACCTAACTGTTAAGGGATTGTTTTGGAATCTGCTAAGAGCTAAGGATGACAGTTGATATTTTTATTACCTATTGTAAAAATTTCTACCAGATGCGAAATTTTACTTGTCCATTTTACCTTTATCGATGCCGGCTTTAAGTTAACAAAAGCCGAAACAGACCGTAAATATACTTTATAATTATTTTAAATAGATATACATGAGAAATGTGGCAGACACCTTATTTTGAAAATGTGCCGTATATTTTCTGATTTTAGCGATGTTTTCACTGTTTAGAGCTAAAAATCACAGAAATTTGAATTTTTATGTGGCAGAGCCGGGCCCTTGTTACGCCACTGGGTGGGAAAAACAACACCAATACGTGAGAGTAATGAGATGAGTAGATGACTGTATAATATATTGCTCAAACCATCTATATCAGTTTTTCTGTTCATTGAATTTTTTTCTCTTTTGATGCTTATCATTTCGTGAAGAATTCTTTCTTTATAATTAGTAACAGATTTAATAATTTTAGCGTTTTTAAAATCTGCATCATGTCTATCGACTAATATATGTTTTGCAATGGCAGTAGAGTCCGGTTTATTACAACGAACAGTTGAGATATGACCACTCATTCTTTTGTGCAGCTATTGGTTCGTTTGTCCAATATATACTAGATTACAATTCTTACATTCAACTTTATAGATTAGATCTGATTTTTACATATAAACATTGTATTAAAATATTCTGATGAAGACGTTCACCAACGTTAAAAGATTAATAATAAAAACATTATTAAAAATCGTTTAATTAACTTGTTCATTCTAAGATTATTTAATGTTACTTTTTTCATTCTTATCCGTTATAATGGGAAGCAGGAATTTAGAAAAATCAATATTCCATGTTACTTCTCTATGTTCAGTTCTTTGGTCGGTCACCCGGTATAAGAATAAAGGAAACAGTTCTTAGCTTAACCACTTGTTAGTGTCAATTGAACGTAGTTATGCAGAAACTTGCCAACCCACAATTTTTGATAAACCATACATGGATATAAAATCACTTTTACAATGTTGTACTACAGTTAATTCTTATCATACAATCACATATTTTAGATCATAGATTGTTCAAATGACAATACGGTATTATTCGGTTTCCATATAAACATATAAACATTGTATTAAAATATTCTGATGAAGACGTTCACCAACGTTGAAAGCTTAATAATATATATATATATATATATAAAATAGCATTACAGGCCTAGTAGGTCCAAAGCTTGGTTTATCACTTCATTCCATTTCTTCCGGTTCTTTGCCTTTTCCTCCCAATCTCCCGCGTTTATCTCGAGCAAGTCTTCTTTTACCTCGTTGCTCCATCTGGTTCTCAGTCTACCTCTTTTTCTTACACCACCGAATTGGTTCGCCATATAGTTCGCTTAATTGTTTGTTTGTTCTTCTCATCCAATTGTTCTCTACTTTTTTTCCACCATAAATCCTTCTCAGGATCTTTCTCTCCCATATCTCCAACATCATTTTTTCTTGATTTTTTAGTGTCCATGTCTCGCAGCCATATATCACTGTTGGTCTTATACAGTCTTGTATAGTCTCAACTTTAATGATGTAGAGCAAATTTTACCACTTAGTACCGAGTTGATCGCGAAAGCACTTCTCGTTCCCGCCGCCAATCTTGCCTTTACTTCAATCTCGTTACCTGGCCTTTTTGAGATGATTGTTCCCAGGTACGTAAAAAAACTCCACTTCCTCGAAAGTTAATACTGTGTCCCCGTCAATTTTGATGTTCAGTGTCCTATTTGTGTCAAAAGGTTTATCTTCCCATGTCATGTATTTTGTCTTGTTCTCATTCACCTCCAGACCCATCGTACCTGCTGCTTTCAGTAGTCTTTTTACGGTCTCTTGCATTTCACTTTTTGTTCTGGTCAATATGGTCAGGTCGTCTGCAAAAGCCAAGCACTGGTGTTTCCGCTGGTAGGTTGTTCCAGTTCTGTTGATTCTCGCTTCTCTTATCAACCTCTCCAGTACCACATTAAACAAAAAGGACGACAGTGGGTAGCCCTGTCTCAAACCTACTTTTACCTCAAAGGCTCTGGATATATATCCACCTACTTTTACTTTATTTTGTGTATCACTTAGTGTCATTTTTACCATTTTAATCAACTTTGCTGGTATTCCCAAATGAGGCATTGCCTGATAGAGTTCTTCTCTTTTAATACTATCGTAGGCTTGCCTCAAGTCCAAAAATAGTGCATGTGTATTCAGACCGTATTCGTGGCTTGTTGCTTGTATCTCTCTTATTACAAAAATTTGGTCTGTCACCGACCTATTCCTTTTAAAACCACTTTGATATTCACCTATTATCTCTTCTGCATAGGTTCTCAATTTGTTTTTAATACAGGTGGCCATGATCTTATAGGCGGTGTTCAACAAGGCAATACCACGATAGTTCCCACACTCTGTTTTCTCTCCTTTTTTTATGTATTGGACAGATAAGCGCTGTTCCCACACCTGCGGCACTTCTTCTTTTAACCAGATTTTCTGTATTAATGCTACAATCATTTCTTGCAAACTGTCTCCTCCGTATTTTATCATTTCTGACTGTATCTCGTCTTCTCCTGCTGCTCTGTTGTTCTTCATGTTTCGTATTATTTCTAGAATTTCGTCTTTTGTTGATGCTTTTATGTCATTGGTCACATTGGTTACATTATTCTTGATTTCCCTCTCTTTTCCTTCTCCACTTTCTTCCTCCTTGTTTAACAACTCATGGAAGTATTCGACCCATCTCTCAATCACACCTTCTGTTGATCCAACCAAATTTCCATCCTTGCCTCTGCAGAAAGTTGTCTTTGTTTGGTACCCCTGTTTAATTTTCTTGACGCTTTGATAGAAGTTTCTTAATTCTTTGTTCTTGTATTTTTCCTCGATTTCCTCTATTTTGAGCGTATTGTATTTTCGTTTTCTTTCTTTTATTATATTCTTACACTTCTTCCTTTGTTCTTGATAATTACTTTTATCTTCTATTGTTCCTCTTTTTAGCATTAGTTTCCTTGCATTTTCCCGCTTTGCTACTTCATCCTTGCACTGTTCATCATACCAATCATTTTGTTGTTTTCGTTTTTCCCTAAACTTGTTCTTAGTTGATTTACTCATGCTATCTCGTATTTTTTCAAACATTTCATTTATATCTTCATGTGTTCCAGTCATCTCCATTATCTTTTCTAATTCCTCTCTATATTTCTCTTGTTCTTGCCTACTCTAGTTGTATTCTCCTACTCTGAATTTTCAGCATTTCTTTTATACCTTCTGTACATGGGATTACCTGCTCCATTTTAATTCCCATCATAAAATGATCTGAGTCTACATCCGCCCCTCGATACACTCTCATAGCCTTAATAGAGTTTTGGTTTCTTTTCTCTACCAGTCCACGATCTATCTGATTTACATATCTACCATCTGGACTCATCCATGTGCCTTTGTGTATGTCTTTATGTTCGTAGTATGTGCTTTTTACTCTCATATCTCTATCCATAGCAAAATCTATCAGCAACCTTCCATTTTCGTTACTAACTTCATGTAAACTAAATCTTCCTATGGTTGGTTGATAAATTTCTTCCTTACCTATTTCGGTGTTCCAGTCTCCCACGATCAGTTTCAAGTCGTATTTAGGGATGTCCTCGAATGTTCTTTCTAAAGTGTCATAAAATTGTTCTTTCACTTCTTCTCCCTTTTCCTCTGTTGGAGCGTGTAAGTTCATTATGGTTATCTTTCTATACTTGCCTCTCAGTCTTAACAGGCACAGTCTGTCCGATACTGGCTTGAAATCAACTATCATTTTCTTCACCTCTTCTCTGACCATAAAACCTGTTCCCAGCCTTCTGTCCTTTCCACTGCTTTTAAAAAAGGTATATCCTTCTACATCTATCGTATCGTTATCGGCTTGTTTTGTTTCTTGCAACGCCAGAACATCGACTTTATACTTTTTTAAAACTTTTATTATTTGTTTAATTGCCCCCCCCCTACATAAGTTCCCCTTACATTCCAAGTACAAATAAAGAAAACCCTCTCTTCCAGCCTATTTCTTTTTTTCCGCATAACCATTTCATAGTCCTTTTTTCGCGATTTCGTTATAAGTTCTTCCTGAGCTTTGCATCCGGTCAGTTTTTTGGCATTTCTGTTAGGCATCCATCTTCTCTATTCCATCTTAATACCTTATTATCGTATAACAACTTCTGGTAGCCCACTTTGACATTCTTTCCTTCTTTTCTCAAGCCTTCTGCCTGTTCTCTTATTTGGGACTGCATTTTTCTTACTGTGACCGTCAAATCATTATCTATGAAAACTCTTTCTCCATTCAGTCGGCTCAGTTTAAACTTATTTTTCATTATCTCTTGTTTTTTTCCCCAGCTTTCCACCTCGATCACCTTCTTCGTAACTCCTATATTATATGCTGCTGTTACTTTCACTTCCACGTCTAGGTTATTCTTTATAAATTTTTCCATTTTCTCCTCCAGGGCGATGTTTTCATACTCATTTGGCTTCATTCCTGTCACGACTAATTTATTCCTTCTTCTTTCTCTCTCTTAGAGCTCTATTTTATACTCTGTCGCATCCAGTTTACTTTCAAGTGCCTCAATTTGTTTTTCCTTTAGAAACTTATCCTGGTCCCAATCGTTCTGTACATTTCTTCATATCTCCTCTCATCATCTTTATCTCTTCCGCTTGGGCTTCTATCTGCTCCTTCATAATTTTCGTGTTTTCTCTGATTTCTTGTCTTATCTCGGTATTTTCCATTCTCATTTGTTTTATATCCACACTTATGGCTTCCATAAACTTTTTTATTTCTTCCATTTCCTCTGTTTCAATTTTCAGTTCCTCCTCGGTATTCTTGTTTTGTCTAGTAGGTGTTCTATTTGTTCTCTTGCTTCTCTTGAAAATTTCACAATCAACTTCTATTTCTTTGGGACGTGATCTTTTAATATATTCGTCCAAATTTCCCACACTGCCTGTTCTGTGTCTTGTGTTGTCTCTTTGTTGATGTTGAGCTAGTCTTTCCCTGTTGTTCATTTATTACAAGATCATTTATTTAATCACAATACGATATAGCAACCTATATGTGAACAAGAAACTGCAAAATTTACTATGTTAATTGTGTTGCCTACTCTCTTACGTGTTTTATCTTTTACAAATTATGTTGACGTATCAAAAATTTTGTTGTTAACCTCGTTTACTTAATATAAAGGTTCTCTTTTTCCTTTTTGCTACAGTTAGTCCAGTATTATTTTCCACATCCTCTAAATGTCTGCGCTTAGGGTATTTCAGATTCAGTTATTAAATTCGTATCTGGCGCCAAAGACAGTTCACAAGTTTACCCTTCGGATGAACTTCCTTTACCAGTATATACACAGTAGCCTTATTTTATCTTTTTTTAATTATCTCTCACTATGTTCTTCACTCTCTATTCACTTTTACTAATTAATGTGCTCGGTATTATCCAATTATTGAATTTAATATCGGAGTTCAAAAATTACCTTAATAATAAGGTACCTTACCTAGCTTAATAATAAAAACATTATTAAAAATCGTTTAATTAACTTTTATATTCATTCTAAGACTATTTAATTATATTTCACAAGTTAATAAATTAATTTATGAAAAAAGTATCGAATTAAATTATTCCGCGTCTAAAGATACTCAACACTTAATATTTTATTCTTTAATTATTGTTAAAAATTCAATAAAGTTAGGATCAGGAAAAATTACGCTTACGTCATGACCATCTGAATGAAGTATCGACAATTTCTTTTTTAAATTAATAATTAGTAACATAGGTGCAACAAAGAGAAACTGAAATAAATTTGTCATAAGGGTGTGATTGTAAAAATACGGTTCCTCGATAATCATAATGATACCTAATGTATGCGTTAAAAAAAGGTAGCTACATTAGCTCTTAGCGTGGATAATAATTATTATGAAAGTAGTTTCTATTCTGATTGTCTGTCAAGTTTGTTTATAATTTAAGGTTATATCAGTGGCGGCTCGTGGTCTAGAAAATAGGTGAAGTGCTGTCCAAGATTTTGAGAGGCGACGTGGGTAAAAATAATACTTTGTTTCGACAGATTGTATAATTAATAAGTGGTTTAATTATAGTATATTAATCAATAGATAAGTGGTTTAAGTAGCGTAACTCGATATTAATCATATCAAATTTTTTAGCATAAACCAAAAAATGCACAAAACTCTTTTTCGAAACTAAAATGTTTAAGTTATCACAATATATAAATACACCGTATGTATATTATCGCAAATGTTTTCACCATACTATGGCATCATCAGGTTCATCATACTAGTTCATCGCCTGATGATGCCATAGTATGGTGAAAACGTTTGCGATAATATACATACGGTGTATTTATATACACTACCGTCGGAAAGTTTGGAAGCAGACCATTTTTTCGATAAAACACTTATAATTTTAAAAGATTTAATTATTTTAATGCTAATATTAAGAAAATAGGTAAATAACTATTGATTTTATATCATATAACAATTAAATTATTATTGAAAAACATTCATAAATTTATTTTATCAAAATATCTACCTTTCGTACATATTACTCCGTTACAAATTCGGGGCGTTTTTTTTATTAAAATAATCAAATAATCCGGTGAAATCTGTTTCCACACATCTTGCAGATATTTTCACATTATATTTTCATATTGTGACAGGTGTTATTTAATTTTTCGGTACGATTCGTTCTACAAAAGCTAGATTGGTGAAAGATCGGGTGACTAGGACGAGCAAACCATTATTTGATGTACCCCAGTGGTTTGTTTGTCTGCCAAATGGTTTTTGCATAATCGGGAGGAATGTTTTGGATCATTAACCAGCTAAAACACAAAATTTTTTCCAACGATCCGCCGTCCAGAAGGAACTAAATTCTCATAAAAAATTTTTAAATATTTTTAATATTAAATTTCCGCATTATTCGTTCTATTTTTACTAAATCGCCGACTCTATCACCGGCAAAACATCCCCAAACCATAGCACTGCACTCCCCTTTTCTTTCTGTATGCACTAAACACTGCTCTGCCTTTCGATCGCTGGGTTTACATCAAACATGCACACGTCTTCTAAAACCAAATATTTCGAATTTCGATTAGTTCGTCCAAAGTACTTTTTTCCATTGTTTTATCGACTAATTCGAATGTTGACAAGTACAAAAATGCCCGTTTTTTTTGAAAAATTGTTTTAGAAATGGTTTTCTTACCGCTACACAATCCCTTAAACCCCCTGAAACCTGCCGCCAACAACTGCGTTTTAACAGTTGTAACAGAAATTGGTTTATCTCGAATTTTATTCACCCTGTGGGTTATTTCGGGTGAAGTAAGTAGTCGATTAAGTTTACATGTTGTAGCAATACAATTTTTTTCGACACTGGTTGTCACACGGGGCCGTTCACTGCGTTTCCTAACACTTCGCTGTTGGGTTTCTCTTCTATGCGATGTGGTGTGATGCACCCCTTTGCAAGATACATTTAATCTACTTGAAATTTTATGTTCTATTAAACTTTTATCATGTGTAATGCACAAATAACAGCACATTTCTTTCTTTTCTTTTCATAATCTTTCAAAAATTTAACGATATTTATAAAAATTAAGTGCAAGTAAATTCACTACCTCAACAAGTAAGTTCTAAACTAAACTATACAAATAAATCACTTTTCAGGAGTTGTCGGTACCTAGTAGTAATAAAAAATAACAATAAAACCACATCTGGCTAAAATTTATTTGTGTTTTACCGAAACTTAAAATGCAGGTAAGTAATACCGTAAAGTAATAAAATTCAATTTTGTGAAATGTATTTAAATAAAACATTATGTTTAAGTTAAAATACTACCAAAAATACTGAAACACTATGTACTTATAATGGCAATCCTAATATATAAAATCCCAGCTCGCTCCTACTACAGCGTGTCAATATTTTGACATTTGACATTAAATTTTTTGGAAGGGCGCATGGAGGGGCGTGGTTAACAACAAAATTATCCAATAATAATTTTTGATCCGTTAAAATTTAAAATAATAAAGAAAATTTTACTAAATAAAGAAAACCGGAATTATTCAAAATCGGAAATTGAATATATATTTATTATAACAGAATTATCAAATAATAATTTTTGATCCGTTCAAAATAAAATATAATAAAGGAAACCCGAATTATATCAAACTCAAAGTAAAAGAGAAAACTTCAAAACCGGTCGATCTTAGGTTAGCGTTATGAATTTTTTAATTAAAACGGCTAAAAAAGAGATCCACCGTCTATCTACCCGTCTGCGGACAGGCTTTTCACCTAGTCTAAAATATTTAATTAAAAAAATTATAAAAAATTAATAATTAAATATTTCAATTAATTAATGCTTGCTTCCAAACTTTCCGACGGTACGGTATTGTGATAACTTAAACATTTTAGTTTCGAAAAAGTGTTTAGTGCATTTTTTGGTTTATGCTAAAAAATTTAATATGATGAATAGTATATTATTTAACGATCATATAATGTAGGCTATAATTCACGAGGATAAAGTTTATACGCGAGTCGTAGGCGAGCGTATAATCATCCGACTGAATTATAGCCATTATGTGTGAGTCAAATACGACGTTTTATCTATGACTCAAAATAAAAAATTTCATATTTTTTACGAAAAGTTTATTTATTAATTTACAATTCAAATGGAATTTTGACAGCTGATTTCGGCATGTGTCAAAGTTGATGTAAATCCGCAATCATCCGGGTCATCTTCAAACATTCCGAAAATGTTTTTGCACATTCGGCATTAGATAATTTTTTGCATACGGATGGCATTTTTCAAAATCGATATTTTCAAAAATTTTTGCACCTTTTTTTTCGATTTCTTAAAATTTTTTAAAATTAATTTTTAAAATTATTAAATTACAATATTATCTTTAATAATTTTAACGCGTTCTTAATTTGCGATACTGAAAGAGTAGCTTATATAGCAAATCGCATTATTAGTTTTAATGAGGACCGTTATGGACAAATGGATAGCACTGCCCGCTACCGACGCAGTTTATTTATTTACTTAGAACCTCCGAAATTGTCGATAAGAATTTACAAAACCTTACTCAAATTACATTTTGCGTAAAATATCGTAAGAAGTAATATTTCTGAAACATTAAGAACGCTTTTAAAAAAGAATGAACAAATATTATATTGTAACCTTTGGAACGTGGCACGTCGTCGCATTTACACACACAATCCTGGCCCGCGTGCTAGAACGCGTTCCAGCACGCGGGCCGGGATTGTGTGTGTAAATGCACCTAATGTGCATGTTATCATTGTTGATAATAATTCTACGTAATTGTACGTAATGGATGTATTATGTACCAGTCGTAGAGAAAATAATTAAGACGTCACGCGGCGACCAAGCTTGCTAATATATATTTTTTTTTAACTCCGTTTATTATTTACAATCACAAAACTAACATTCAGTAAATGATAGGCGTTTTCGAAAATTGATCCGGTACATTTCTACCGTTTACCTCCCGGTAAACAGCTGATTTACTGGTGCATGTGCGGTGCATGGATAAGGTAGATTAATTTTCGAACGTTTATTATACCCACCGGTAGATTATTAGAACAAATTGTTCACCTAACCTCAAAGTTTATGTATAATTTTTAAATACTTAATACTGAAATATGTATGCTGTATATAATATAAATATGTATGCTGTATATAATATAAATATGTATAACGCTGCGTACTGAATACCACGACTGAATGAATTGACTAAAAAAGATAGGTTAGGTAACCTCCGGTTAATAATTTACCATCTCGAAATGTCGATCCACAAACGGTTAACCTTGGTTTATCTGGTACATGCACCTGGTGGATTTAGTAGAATTTTCGAACGCGGTTAAAATTTACCGATTGAATTTTCGAACGCAAGCGGTGAATGCGGTATCTACCAGTCATCTACCGGATCAATTTTCGAAAACGCCTGATATGTCAACATATTCACATGATAAAGAAACACCCAATGGCACCCCTTTCCCAATCTCACAAGACAACAATAATAATTGAATTGATTTTACATTTTGATAATAATTGTAGGATAAGTATACTTTTACAATTTTTGCGATAACCCCCACTGCCGCTTCACTCGCCAATGCTGAACCTTTTTCTCAAATCAATCGGTTTAACTCGTTTTAATCGTCTCGTGTAGTTGCCGGCATCTAACAAACGCACTGCCAAATTGTTTGGGTGTATACGTAATCTGTCCTGATATTTTTCACTAAATCTCTCAATTTCACTTTTGACACTAGCGACTTCCAGATCGTTGTGAATTACTTCATTTAGGGCCGATATATTCACCTCCTCGTAAAGTGGCCAATAGGGTTACAAGGAACTTAGTTATTAGTAAACGTACAGTGGCGGCAATATGAAAAGCCCGGTTATAAAAATTTAAGTTATTAGTATTTTTTTTAGAGATGTTGTATTAACATATAACTAATACTTATATTTTTTAATTAACTAACTATAATATACATAAAAATTACAAATTTGATAATTATAATATATATTTATCCCCTAAATTCAACCCTTTAATAAGTAGTACGTTTTTCAGATATATTTCTGCAAATCAATAATGGCAGAAATTTCAATTAAAAAAATTATTTTAAGTAAAAATTATGTTGTATATAGTTTATTAATGAATATTTGTTTCATTAAAATTTTGTAGAACATCATCGTACCTTTAGGACATCTTTTAAAGGGCGAGACAATCGTTACCCTAACTGTTGCAGGTAGTCAACCCTTAAATTATTGTCTCATACAAATTTTAATACATGTATTACGTAGGATTACTCTTTGAAGAGTTTTGAAGCACGTACCTATTTATTAGTGTCCACCAATTCATCATTCTATTCAAATTTTGGCTATTACCTGGCTAATCGATTACATAAATTGCATTATTAATTAATTAATTAATTACCTGTAACAAATAAAAAAATATCAATTGGATATTTTTGCATAATTTGTTACTTAAATGTACTAAAATTATTGTGTGAGTAATAAATTTTGAAATAAAAAATTATTTACAAAAATATTTCGTACGATTTTTGCACTATACAAAACTGTGTTAATTAAAAAAAATATCGCTCTTCATTTTCTGCGTATAAATTTAATACCGACGGCTGTAAACTGCTTTTCAGTATACCTAATATAATTTTGGGCATTTATAGAACCTTGTAGAATATTTAGATATTTAGACCTTGTAGAATATTTTATTTCAAAATTTATTACTCACACAATAATTTTAGTACATTTAAGTAACAAATTATGCAAAAATATCCAATTGATATTTTTTTATTTGTTACAGGTAATTAATTATTTAATTAATAATGCAATTTATGTAATCGATTAGCCAGGTAATAGTCAAAATTTGAATAGAATTAAGAATTGGTGGACACTAATAAATAGGTACGTGCTTCAAAAGTCTTCAAAGAGTAATCCCACGTAATACATGTATTAAAATTTGTATGAGACAATAATTTAAGGGTCGACTACCTGCAACAGTTAGCGTAACGATTGTCTCGCCCTTTAAAAGATGTCCTAAAGGTACGATGATGTTCTACAAAATTTTAATGAAACAAATATTCATTAATAAACTATATACAACATAATTTTTACTTAAAATAATTTTTTTAATTGAAATTTCTGTCATTATTGATTTGCAGAAATATATCTGAAAAACGTACTACTTATTAAAGGGTTGAATTTAGGGGATAAATAGATATTATAATTATCAAATTTGTAATTTTTATGTATATTATAGTTAGTTAATTAAAAATTATAAGTATTAGTTATATGTTAATACAACATCTCTAAAAAAAATACTAATAACTTAAATTTTTATGACCGGGCTTTTCATATTGCCGCCACTGTATATTCACCTACCAATAGCGGCAATCGTCTCGTAAATACGAGTTACGGGTAAGATAAGTTACAAGTCACTTGGAGTACCAAATAAAACGTTACAAGTAAGATTTGAACTTAAAATTTATAAATGGTGTGTATTTGTGTATTTTATAAATTTTTAAAATGTGTCTTATCGACGATATTTATCTGATCTTAGACGAAATTGACGAAAATATTATATATCGCCGTTCATATAATACTAAAAGCAGATTTCACGAATTTGTACGGAAGATATGCAAAATAACGATCAAAATAATAACTTACATCGTGCCGAGTTTTTTAAATTATGCATTATAATTGCATCTGGGTTACAACTACCTGTTAAAAATATTTTTGTCAAGTTTATTACTTATTAACCCTTTCAATCCCAGAGTGTGTACCTTTTATTAAATTATTTTGGAGTTGGTGACAAACTTAAATGCTAAATAACAATCATTTTTCAATAAAAAAACCACGAGGAATTCAATAATTCTTTCTTTAAAAAAATAATTGCTATCTAACATATAAGTTTGTCATCATAAACTTCAAAATAATTTAATAAAACGCGAGTACACTATAGTGTACCCTGGGTCTGAAAAGGTTAAAAATCCGTGATTTTATAGGGTGCCTTGTTCACCCTGTTCACGTTGTAATGGCTACTATCTCTGACCTACCTACTGTCTATAATGGGCTACCAACCGCAAAATACAAAAATTTTATAGTATAAACACCTACTATCTTTTTTCTTAAGAAATGAGAAATGTTATTGGTTCTTTTTGAAACATATTTAGAAAAATATTGTTCGATACTCGTGGAAAACTACCTTTTCCATTCTCGGCTTCGGGTTAGGATCTCGGCCTTCGGCCTCGATCGTCAACCTCCGCCTTGAATGGAAAAATGTTAGTTTTCCTAACTTGTATCAAAAATATCTATTACAAGTCACTTTTAAAGTTATCGAATAGATAACTACAAGACACTTTACGAAGAGGTGAATATAATGGCCCTTAGTACATACCAAGGTGCATCCGTGATGATCCGCAGAACCTTTGACTGAAATCTCTGAAGTGTATCTCGATATTGGAAATACTTGCTGTACCCCAAAGTTGAATTCCGTAACTCCAGATGGGCCTCAGGATAGTCTTTGTATAATAGGACTTTATTTTCGATAGTTAACGGTGATTTTCGACCAATTAGCCAGTACATTTTCCTTAATTTAATACCTAACTGTTTACGCTTTGACCAAATGTGATGTTTCCATGTGAGCCTACGATCAAGATGTATACCAAGATATTTTGCTACATCGGCTTGAGGTAACATTTGGCTTTGACGTCATATCAATGTTTTTATATAATATTTGGAAACCACGAGTATTCGGTTTGCAAATTCCTTTAGAAAAAAAGTCGCCTTCACCGGGATTTGAAACCTCGATGTGTTGGTCGGTAGCGGGCAGTGCTATCCATTTGCTCATAACGCTCCTTGTTAAAAGTAATAATGCAATTCGCTATATAAGCTACTCTTTGAGTATCACAAATTAAGAACGCGTTAAAATTATTAAACCGTTGAATTATTAAAGAAAATATGGTAATTTAATAATTTTAAAAATTTTAAAAAGTCGAAAAAAAAGTGCAAAAATTTTTGAAAATTTTGATTTTGAAAAATGCCACTCGTATGCAAAAAATTATCTAAAGCCGAATGTGCAAAAACATTTTCGGAAAATTTATAGATGACCCGGATGATTGCGGATTTATATCAACTTTGACACATGCCGAAATCGGCTGTCAAAATTCCATTTCCATTGTAAATTAATAAATAAACTTTTTGTAAAAAATATGAAATTTTTTATTTTGAGTCATAGATAAAACGTCGTATTAGACTCGCACATAATGGCTATAATGCACTCGGATGATTAGTGAACTTCATCCTCGTGAATTATAGCCTACATTATATGCTCGTTTAATAATATACTATTATCCACGACCACTATATTAGGAAGGTTTAATACGTCCGTTTTCCGTGGATTAGAGGCCTTTTAATACACTAGTGGATTAGTTTTCAGCTCAAAATCAGTAGGTATTGGTCAAAATCAATTTGTCAAATCTGACGTTTCTCAAAACCAAAATTTTTACTTGTGGTTTTGGCCATGGTCGTGGATAAAACGTTGAATTACATTCGGAATTATCAAGCCTATAATCCTCTCGAAAAAATGTGACTCTTGGCTGCGCCTCGAGTGCCCATTTTTTCTCGTTGATTAGAGGCTTCTTAATCCCCTTATATAATTAATATCTATTATCCACGACCACTATATTAGGAAAGTTTAATACGTCCGTTTTCCGTGGATTAAAGACCTTTTAATACACTAGTGGATTAGAATTCATAATACACTAGTGGATTAGTTTTCAGCTCAAAATCAGTAGGTATTGATAAAAATAAATTTGTCAAATCCGACGTTTCTCAAAACCAAATTTTTTACTTATGGGATTGGCCATAAAACGTTGAATTACATTCGGGAACATTGAAATGTATACTAACGTATCTGTAAAAGACTCGCTATGAGAACTACTGAAGCCAACTTTATTGGTTAGGCAATTCCACATTGTGTAGTATCAGTATCTCTTTCTGTCGTATATATTATAATGACAACTGTTGCAGAAATAGAATAAAACCAATGAATTATTCTATAGAATTGTGATTTTTCTATCGCATATTGAGGTGGGGATTCAAGGCCACAGAGTTGATTCGCACCTGGCAGATGGCGGATATTAGGGTATGCAATGAATAGATCATTTATGGAAGTTCTTCTATTAAGATATAGGTGTCGCTCTATAAGTAGTAAATAGGGGAATACCCGCAGTCGAGAAAACATTTTTAATAACGCGAAGCAATGAAATATATACGACATCCTGATGTCTTTATAGTCGTAACGTAAACAATGAGTAACAACTACGTATTAGTTTACACCATTACGAAAGGTCAAAGAGATCCGTCTGTAATTGAAACATATTTGTTTAAAATACTTTTCTAAGATGATTATAATCTTCTCAGTACCTAGTATACAAAAATGATGAAGCTCATTTAATTTCAAATGAAATGAACAATTTTGAACTTTTATTACAAAATTTATTTTTTCGCATTTTGACTAATAATGTGCTGTTTTATTAAATTCAAAATCGTTTAATAAAGTGGCACTTTAGCACATAGATACGTCACTTTACTGCATAGTAATGTCACTGTCAATAAAAAACTATTGGATAGAAGATTGTTTATTTAAATATTGGAATAGTTGTTATACATTTATGTATATTAAAAGTACAAAATTATTATTCAAACTAGAAAACTTAACAATCTCACTTTTATAATTAATATTATGTAACTTACACAAAATTCGAATCAAAAAATAAAAATTAACTGTTGTTATGTAAATAAATAAAGCCGCCGTGTCTGGTTACTAGATTACGAAAATTTTACACAAATATCTATTTAGAAACTTTTTGAATTAGCAATAACTCAAGAACGGCGCTAGATATCGAAAAACTGAGTAAAAAATTGGCCCCCCTCGCCTCGTACTCACCCCCCGTGAATTATCGGTAGGAAGGCATACGAAAAAATTTAGACCGATCGCGCGCAAAAAAAATTTACTCATAAACGTCTAAATTTATATTTTAGATTAGATTTTCACAAAATACGAAAAAATTGTATAAACAAACCTCGTAAGAAAAGTAGTTTTACTAAACTCATATAGCTTTTAAGTTACTCGCTCGCTGTGCTCGCTCATACTTAAAAGCTATATTCGTTTAGTAAAACTTTACTTTTCTAAACTTGTTGTTTAATATACTATTAATTAACGATTATAAATTAATTATAATTACACATAATTATATTATAAATCAACTATTCACCAAAAATTAAAAATACCGTAACAGGGTGGATCTTAGGTTTCAAATTATATAAACCGAACAACTACACATGAATCAATTTGATAAATTTGATAAAGCGGCGCGTATTTGAGCAGCGCCGTAACTACAAAATTTGGGCTCGTGTTCAAAGTATCTATCTCCAAAGTATTTATGCCATAAAGGCCTACAATAAGACATAATTTTAAAATTAAGTTTTTAAAAAAATTTATATTTAAGTATAAAATATTTAAATTTTATATTCATTAAAAAGTTGAAAATTTCGGAACGGTTTAGACTCAAAACGGCTGAACTGATTAATTTGAAATTTGAGTATAATATTTATGCCATAAAAGCCTACAGTAACACATAATTTTAAAATTTTAAAAAAATTTTAACATAATTATAAACTATGTTTTAGTTTAATTTAAAAAAAAAAATTTTAAAGTAGATTTTTTTTTTAAATATCAAAATATAAAATATGTCTTATTGTGCCCTCATGTGTTCCGCATGTACGCTCCAAATTTTAAATTAATCCGTTAAGCCGTTTTTGAACTAAACCTTCCCTAGTGAAACAACTTGCAAAATCCTCCCCTTAATGCCGTTGCGTCGCCGTTGGCGTTCCAGATTGCTATTTTAAGGTTTTTAGGCATTATTTGTTTTGTTGACTATGAGAGTCAAGATATTGAGCATTGTATCCATTCTTTCCATGAGTTTTAACAGCATTTCCTCCAGTTTGTTGTTAGAATTTTGATTTGTGACAGAAACATTGTGTTGTGTGGTGGCAGTAAATTGATTTTGTCCGTTTTCTTCTCTAGTTGCTGTGCTGTAAGAGGGTCGAAGGAATGGGGTGCGGAGAGGCTCGTTGTGTATTGGTAAGTTGGTCGTATTTTCAATTACCTTGTTGCCAATTTGGGTTTGATTTACTTGAGTTTGTTGTTTCTACACTATAAATCGCCCAACGTAACCTTGAAGCTTCACTTTTATCCTATGTCAAGTATACGTAAAGAGCACTTGACACGAGGGAATTTTTTCATGCGATCGATCGCTGCAATTAGTTACAGGGATTTTTTGGCATGCGCAAAGTAGCAGCGACTTATCGCATGGTCATTTTACACGTAGCATTTATTTTTAGGGAATCCTGTAATAAATGACATATTTGTTGCAATACCAACTTACAGTGTCAACTCGAGAATAAATACACGAGGCGACTAGTCGCAGCGATCGATCGCATGAAAAAATCCCCTCGTGTAAAGTGCCCTTAATAGGATCGATGACCGATGAACTTCTTGGCGATATGGAGTTCCATGGTGATCCGTATATCTCGTTCATCTGATGTGGGCGGCGGGCGTTGGGATTTACTGAGGTGTGATTCCTCATTTGAAGCGCTATGCTTGATGGGGCTGGCCTTTAATAGGGTATCTAGCCTTCTTATATAAACATGTCTGGTCTCAAAACGTCTCCGTCCAATATCTAGATCAGCGGTTCCCAATTAGTTTTGGTCGCGGAACTCTTGGGCGATGTAAAAAATTTGGCGGAACCCCAAGCCGATTTGTTTACTGCATACAAGGTTGTGTACACACACTACCCCCCCCCCCACCCCCAGTGACCAAGTAAATACAAATATAACAATTATTTATTATAGAATTACAAATTATTACAATTATTATTAGTGAGAAGTATGACATTTTGTTTTCTTCTAATAAATTCTTTTAATATTTGGTTTGATTTCTGGGTTACTGCCAGAAATCCTCACCCACGATTTCAACTTTTTTCTATTGACCATTGGAAAGAGGACAATTTTCTGAGTATATTAACACAAAAATTTTTTAGGATTATGCAATAGTTGTCGAAATAACGGCATTTTAAAATTACGAAAAGCAGGGAGATGTAACATGATACATGACGTAACTAGCACGTTCGAGTCTCTGCTCTTCATTTTGTTGACGGTACGTGTGCTTTGATATACTCTTAATGTTGTTGTATTATTGGCGAGTTCTGTCATTTTTCAGGGATATTTTTAAATTTTTTTGCCTTATTCAACAACGGCTAATCATGCAGCCGTGTTAAAAGGTGTATCTAAAATACATGTAAAATTTACATTTTTAATTCGATTTTTTTTGAAAACTTTTGCATTATCCTACAAAATTTTTGTTCTAGTATGCTTAGAAAAGTGCCGTTTTACCTATTTTCAATAGGAAAAAGTTAAAATCGTGGGTGAGGATTTCTGACAGATCCCGATTTCTGAAAGCTGGATTCTCATGTCAGGAACTGCATCAAGTCGATTTCGATACTTTGTTTTTGTTCCTGAATATAATGAGAATCCAGTCTCACACTTGTATGTGTTCGCAAATGGTAGCAAAATAAGGTTTGCACGTTTGGACAACTCTGGATATTCTTTGCGCAATTTATTCCAAGATACGCCAAGCGGAACCTCTTTAAATTTACTTTCCAATTGGAAATCGCACCTAATTTCAATTGAATTTTCGAAATCTACAGCAGAAAATTCGACTGGACGTTAGCATTTCATGAATGGATTTCCATTGAATAGAATAAAAAAAAGTTTAAAAAATATATTATTTTCAGCGGAAAAATTTATTTTTACGCCATTTTGAAATTCTTTTTGACGGAACCCTTGGAATTTTTTGCGGAACCCCATTTGGGAACCGCTGATCTAGATAGATAGACGATAGAGAATTATAGTCGCGCGCATACGTTTTAAAATATAAATACAGTAGTCCAAGATCGGTTTATTTCTACCAAGAAAAAATAATTGCAAAACTGAAATGAAGTGTGAAGTAAACTAACTACCGAAGAAAAACTTATTATTAAAGAAATTCTTCACAATAAAACATAAGTTAATATATAATTTTAGAAGTACTATTATAATTTTGTAAATTATTTTTATTAGTCCTTTATAAGCTACTGGTACGAGTACATACAGTAGTGGCCAAAACTAAAGTAACTTATTGAAGTAATGCCAATTTCATAACATTTTCAATGTTTAGGTGTAAAATCTGTAATCGATAATAATGAATTACTTTGTATTTAATAATTTCAGCATTTTATTGCATAATTTATTTAGTTGTAAAAAGTTGATATGTTACTGTGTCTCTTATTAAGATTTTTATTAAAAATTGCGAGAAATAAATATAATGGTGACTTTAAGGCGAATCAGGATGAGTAGTTAGTGTGTTTCTGGCACGCTAAATGACTCTGAAATTAATTAGCTATTTACTTAAAAACTATTTGATGAATTTTAGATTTCAATGTTCAAATGTACGTAGAAATACAATAGAATTCACGCTAACGGAGTACATTTCCTTTTTTTATTTTTATTAAAAAAATAAACGAATTATCTCTTTTAAAAACAAAAATATCAAAAAACTGGCACCCAGCAACGGAAGGGACCTCCTTGAGGAAACCTTGAAAATTATAAAAAAAATTTTTTTTTTAATTTTAGTCGATCAAAACAGAAAAATTAATTTTTCTTTGACCATTTGTAAGTCGCCAAGTCAGTCGGGTTTCAGTTAATTTATTAAATGCCTAATGCATAAAAAATGCATTACGTCATTTCCGACTAAATGAGCATAAATTTAATCAATTTTACAATAATTAAATAACGTGCGAATACGCAGTGAAGAAAAAAAAATAAAAAAAAAACTAACGAAGGTGGGAATAGAACCGTGGACCCACTGGTCCCTAGGCTAACTCTTACGCCTCTATGCTACGGAATTTATTGCAAATTGTATCACATCTTGTCTTCAAACTCCCTCGTCAATATTTCAAAGTCGATTTTCTCGAAAATTTCTGGCCATCTGGCCCTACTGCTTTGAGGAGTTCTTATTGAAGGGCTAAACTATCAGTACAATAAGTGGCAAAAATTACAAAAATGCGGAGGTCGTATAATTCCCTTGTTAGATGTTCCTTTAAATATTATTGATAGCAAAAAATGTTCTTTAAGTAACTTCTCTTCTTGTGCAAGTAGTTCTAGTAATTCAAGATAATTCTCTTTATTTAAAAATTTGTTATTTTTCGGATTTCCACGAAAAGCAATTTCTTGCTTACAAAAGCAAACAACATGGATTAAACGTGTTAGTAAACGTCTATTTATACCCACTTTTTCACTATGTTTCAGGGCAGCAAGTCGTCGACTTTCTGATAGAACATGTTTAATTTTAACTTGACCCAAAACATGAAATTTTTCTTGATTTCTCAAGTGATTTTTTGAAATAGAGTGTTTTTCTGCCCTTTTTATAAAATTTTTTATTCTTAACAATCCATCAACACTCCATTCTTTTTCTTCACCAAAAATTACGCAAGTAAAACAAAACATTTTATTTCGCTTATCGCAACCAGTAAGCCACAAAAATTTGCTATACTAACCAAGGACGGATTAAGGTACCTCTGCGCCCTTACGCACACATGTATGGTGCGCCCCCCTTAATAGAAAATATAACCAGTTATTTTTTATTATTTTATACATAATATAATTATGTATATAATTAAGTTTCGTAGTATATAATAATTTGTTATTACAAGTTCTACGTGTTTGTGCATTTATTCACTTATACTTTTTAAATAATTTTCAGCAATAGAAATAAGCAATATATTGGACTTTTTGTTAAAAAATAATTTTAATACGTTATCTTATGAACAAAATTCATAAATATGAATAAATTAAAAACTAATAGACCAACACTCAGCCTTTGATTAAAACCTAAAGAAGGTAAATTTACAAGAAAATTTCAATGTTGTTAGTATCAGAGACGGATTACCGTTTAGGCTAGCTAGGTTCGTACCTAGGGGCGCACAATAAAGAGGCGCAATGCACCAAGCAAAATAAAGTTTGTTCACGAAAAAAACCGACCACTTTGAATAGCATGTTTTAAGTACAATTCTTATTGCCTAATGTAGAATTTTATGCCCATTGTGATCAGAATAATCTAAGGAACAACGTAAAATTTTTAGTTTTAGACGATAGTTTGGTTGTAGCATCCTGGAGAGTAAACAAGTGAAAAGAAGAAACGCAATTTTGCACACGGACTGTAAAAATCCGCGAATATCGCAAAGAGAATTTGCAAAACATTTAAAGATACCGAAATCGACTATTCAAAATGTGCTAGCGAGATTTAAAAATGACTGTAATGTTAAGAGACAAAGTGGTTTCGGTAGAAAACGGGGTTCAGTTAATGTTTATTTAAAAAACGAAGTTTTAAGAGAATTTAAGCGTAAACCGAACACATCGGTTAGGGACATGGTCAATAAAGTCGGTACATCAAAATTAAATGTGCAAAATATTAAAACTCGTGAAATATTAAAACTCAAGAATAGACAGCTAAATCAAAATCGCGTAAATTATACGCCGATTATTTAACAAAATTTAAATGTGTATTAATGAATGACGAAACTTATTGTAAAGCAGATTTCCGGCAGTTACCTGGACAAGAATTTTATATTGTAAAGGATCGCTCTCAGGTAGCCAAAGAATATAGAACGGTAAAAATTTCCAAATTTCCGAAAAAATATTTAATATGGCTGGCCATTTGTTTGTGCGGCTTAAAATCTTAAAAAAGTATAAAAAAGCCGCCGATTCTTTCGATGTCAATGCTGTGCAAACTTTAATAAGTGGAATAAAGCGGAAAGTGAAAGTATTTTTTAGGGACACTTGAAATAATTGTTTTTAAATTTTTTTTTGTTAAAAGGTACTTTGTAAATAACGTATAATAAATTACTTTTTAAAATTTCTGCAGTTTTTCGTTTAATCAGAATAATACAGGTGGTCGGTTTTTTTCGTGGACAGGCTTTACATGACATTCTCAAAAATTAAATGTTGCAAAATGTACAATGATCATAGCAGTTTTTATTTACTGATTACAAAATATCTTCTGTCATTTTGTCTACCACACCATACACTTGGCGTCGCAATAATATACTACATCGTAAATAATATATTATAAATTACAATTTTACTTTTGCTGACAAAGAATTATTTCATACTTATATTTAAGAACTTATGAAAAGAAAAAAAGCTTATTAAGTCTTGGCCGAAACATTTTCAATTTTTAACACATTTTTAAAACTTACACCTTCGGAAATCTATGTGCGCGTCGCTAAATTACGACCAAGATTTTTTGAATATACTGTCGTGATAGGAAGCGATTTAACCGCCCCCGATGCTTTGTTAATATTTTCTGTATTTTCTAAATTTGAATTAGGTGATACAATTTTAAAATGTAGAAGGTTGGCAAAAAGTTGAGTTGGAGTGGGGCTTTTTTTTACCAAAATAGCAAAAATGGTGAAAGCCTAGAATTTTGCTTCACCGATCTTGAGTTTTTATTGTGCGAATAGTTTTTACAATTGAATTTTTTTATACGAATATTGTTAATTCGAATTTTGTTGAGAGTATTTTTGGTCAAACCGCGACCTTGAGTAAGCCTGACTACTTCCGTACACCAGAGCTCACCTATCAAGGAAGCCACCACTCTACCTCGTTAGCACGGAACCTTTGTTGCAAGTTTTATCTTTTATTATTTGGTTATGTCGTACAAAAAGAAGAAAAGAGAAAGAATACAAAAAAAAGAATGTAAGTATAAACCAAAACAAAATTTCGCATACTTGACCTTTTCCTTGCTAGGAAATCATGAGTAATAATGCTTGTGCAGTAGGTTTTTGTAAAAACCGATCTGGAATGGGTGTTGTACTGCATAAATTTCCGAAAAATAGCGCGATATGTAAGCAGTAGGTGGAATTTTGCGACAATAATTTATTGTTGAAAAAAGTGGACTTGCATAATTCTTAGCATAGAGTGTGTGCTGTACACTTTGAAGGTAACTTATATAAAACTGCCAAACGTAGGAATCTTTACGATTATGCAGTCTTACTCAAACTTACTTTAACTCATAATTGTACAAATGGGTCTCAAAAACCTCTTTAAAATTGAAATAAAACAATTGTTTCTTTCTATAGTAACAAAATCATAAAGCTGATCATTCTTAATTATACAGAAACAATACAAATCTGTTATCATGGCAGAGATAAATCTATATTCTAGAAAATTTCACATGTTGAGTTTGCACCACAAAACGTAATTATATTAAAAAATATTTATTGCACATTACAACGAATTATATCTTTTATCGGAAAACATAGACAAAGCGATGCTTTCCGAATGCCTTCTCGGGTGACAAAGCGAGGCATTCCTAGTCACATAACAAATCGACTGGTAATGTCATTACTATTCGCTTCTGTCACTTCTGTATTTCATATCATTGGTATTATAAAATGCCATTAAGAAAAGTTTTGTCCGACGTGAGGTTCGAACTTGCGATCACCAAATGACGTTATTATGATTAAATCACTTAATGCATTGCACCACCAACGGTTGATGTAATATAATTGTTTTAATATGGTTAATATTATTAACATGTGATAATAATTTTTGAACAATACTATGTAAGTTATGAATTAAATTTTATTTCAATTTCATGTAACATGTAAAAATTAATTTTGAAATGAAATTTCGTGAACATTTAAATTTTACTTTTTATAAATTTTTAAACGTGAAATATTACACATAATAAAATTTTCGTAAACTTAATGTAACGCACTTCGTGCGACTAAGAAGGGTTGTATAAAAAAAAAATTTAAGTAAAATATTTACAAAGGCGATCACCCATCCAATTATTATTAACCGTACCAAACCTATCCTGACTTTATTGATCGGACAAACCGTGTTACTTCCAATATGCCATAGGCGTTGCATTAATTTTTTTTCTTATGGCAGAATATTTAAAGCATAATAATATTATATTATACGATTTTTTTAATTTTTAGTATAATAGCTAATTTTTATGTTTTCCGATAAAAAAGTATACTCACCTCAACTCGAAACATTGTCCGTTACTGGGCTTGCAGCTTTAAAAAGCTCGCTCACGCTCGCTTTTTAATATAGCTGCGCGCCCAGTAACGGATAATTTTCGAGGCTCGGCCAGTAATATACTATTAATTTGATATAACAAAAAACATCAAATTTTGATTTAGCTCATTCTTCCCGTATATACCCCTCAAATTGTTTTAAAAATAATAATGAAATGTCGAAATAATTACATTTCAAGCGGTTTATTTTAAATTCAAATCAATTTTGCAGTGCCATCTAGCTTATCACAGATAAACTTAACCTAGACTTGAAAATCTGGAACATGAACATCAAAGACGCCGACACGGAGTGTCCCTACTGTCTAAACTACTTATACTGTGATATACTGTGACAAGATTAAGTGCTATTTAAATTATCTGAAGTTTCCCGGTGTAAATTAGAATTTGCAAACAATGCGCCACCTACATTATTCATTCATAACGCGTTTTCTCTCGTTAGACATTAACCCAGATGTAGCCCTAGCATTATTACGATTAGACTAACATTTGCTACATCACTAAATGGCAACGTTTAAAGTAATCAATTTATATAATTAAAATTATGAAATTATTTTTAATTTTTGCTCGCATATATATTAGAAAAAATTGAATGTTTTGTTCAGACTAGAAGGTAACTTTTCTTGTCACGTTTAGGTTACACTTTGTCTCGGAATTTAAAACTTCCTTGCTAAGAAACGCTTGTTTTCTGTACTAAGAAAAATTCATTTGTCAGTTCTAATAAAGCAGTTTACTATTCTGACACCAATTTCTGGAAAATTTTTGATGAATAATTTGATTTAAATTATTTGATTCTGATTACTTTTTTAAATTTTTATAAAACGTTCCGATCGGTTTACATTTTATAAATGAGATTTTTGCGTTCACACTCGACATAATATTATATCATGTAATATTGTAAACTTTATAAACTTACCTTGATGTACTTCCCTGGGTTTTGGTAAATTCGTTACGCATGTATGAGGACACATTAAAACGTTGGCAGGATGAAGGGTTCCTTCTAAAAATCGACGCTTAGTTTCTGAAAGGTGTATACCACCAAGAGGTGTTTTTGGTAGAAAATTTGGTGGTACTAAAGCTAGGCAATAGATTCCCACTTGATGAATTGAATCAACAGCTTGTAAAACACGGGACATCCACTGAAAAGACTAAATACAAAATAAATTTGTTAGACATAATATTAGACTAAAAAAATTAGAGTACGTGCAATAAAAGCTTGAATGTTTTTCAATAAATTGAACTTATTAAATTTATTTTAAGCACTATATTTTATTTATTACTATTTAATTATAAGATAGATCTTAAAAGTGATATTTTCTCATTTAAATCGATCAATGCAGAAAGTAAATATGTCCAATTTTTCCCGATTTTAAATTTTACCTATGTACGCATTAATTCAAGGTAGTTCTACATGGTCCGTCACTCGAAGTATTACCAACTTAATGCTGCTTTAGCTACCGTAAAGCTGATCACAGCGCTCTCAAAATTTGACAGACTTTAGTTTATAATATTGTTTACAAGTGTACAAAAGCATATTGTTCTAAGTCGTAATTCAAAAGAAATATTTGTAATAGAATTCAAACGTAATGGTGTGATTAGCTTGTATTTGGCAGGAAAATCGCAACCTGCCATTTTTCGTGAGCTACAGCAACTATGTGTTAATAAAATTTTTGCGTATCGAACCATTAAACGTTACAATGATACCGGTAGCATCGCAAAACGCCATGCAGGTGATCATAAAAAATCAGCAACTTTATTAGCAGTGGTTCGAAAGGTAAGAGCATAAATTCAAAGAAATCCACATTAGAGTGCAGCAAAATTGGCTAACAGCTGAAGATGTCCGACTCAAAGGTACGCCGTATATTGAAAAATTATCTTAAGTTGAAGTCTTACAAGATACAAAAAGTGCAAAATTTAACAACAGCACAAAAGGCAAGAAGACTTCGAGGATCAAAAGCATTGAAAAGCATGAACTTAAGTGGCGAAATCACGTTCCACAGTTTATTTGCAACAATGGCCTCCATATCCACTAGACTTGAATCCAATGGACTTCTCCATATGGTTCACTTTGGAGGCTAAGGTGTCAACAAAAAAATATGAGAGTTTGAACACATTGAAGTCAGGTCTTGGTTGAGAATGACAACAAATTCCATAGACTCAAATTCGTACAGCGTGCGATGCATTCATTGGAAGACTTAATACCATCATCCGCGCCAAAGGTGGTCATATTGAACAGTAAGATCTTTTTAATGAAATTTAATGTATTTTCAACATTGTCTAAAAATATTAAATAAAAAAATTCGTAATTGACAAAATTACAGCGTTTTTAATTGGTAACACTTCGAGTGACGAACCCTGTATAATAAAATATGTCCTTGCATTATTCCCCACTCCGTAGAGAGACCGAAGGAAGTTTGAATTTAACTTATTTTAAATTTTATCTGACGATAAACTTCTAATTTTTGGTCTTTTAAATGTTCGGCGACTGATAGATAATTTTCCACCTGTTTACCAATAGAGGTGGCTGTAAAAACATAATAAAAATCAATACGAGTAGAATAATTTAAAATTGACAAATTTTTAAATATTGACTAAGAATGTATGAAATAAAAATTTTCATTATAAAAATATGATAAAATTTACAATAAAAATTTAGTAATGCGATATAAAGCGTTTATACAACCTATTGTAATTATTAATATTTTATCAGAATCTTTTACTTCGTGTCGAAATGAACCATCCAGATAAATTATGTTAGCTTTCATTTAAAGATCTATTTAATTACTTAGAAGCAAAACCAACTTCGAGGTGGCGCATTTATCGTAACCGAAACTAAAAGGCCGTCATTTTAGAACGAAAAAGAATTTTTTATTTATTTTTGGATCAAAAGTTTACAAATTTATTAGATTTTTGTGATCCATTCACTTCTTGAAGATAATGCTGCTGAGATGCTGTCCATTGGCTTGGATGCAAGCTTTGTACAGTATAATCGTGTTATTAAAAACGCTCGTTAACATCGACTGCGGAATAGATTGAATTACTCTAGTTATTTCTGTCTTCGGATCTGTAATATTTTGTGGGTTGGCTTCGTACACATTACGATTACACAATACCCCCACAAAAAGAAGTCCGGTGGTGTCAAGTCTGGTGACCGTGGTGGCCATCTTATGGGGCCGTATCGGCTGATGATTTTTTCATTAAATTTGGATTTCAAGAAGTTCATGACCATCGTAGCGATATGTGGTGGTGCCCCATCTTGTTGAAACCAAGTATCCTTCAATACGATTCGATTAGTACGCAATTTAGGCAAAAAATAATCTCTGAGCATCGCCAAATATCGCTGACTATTGACGGTCACGGCACGGTTCTGACATTCAAAAAAGAAAGGTCCGACAATAGACTTTGCCGACACCGCACACTAAACTGTCACACGTTCCGGATGTAAACTGACTTCTTGGGTGGTATTCGGATTCGAGGTAGCCCAAATGCGACAATTTTGTTTATTCACATTGCCATTCAAGTCGAAATGGGCCTCGTCAGACATGAAAATGTGATTGATAAGTGTTTTATCTGTTTCAAACATTTCAAGCATCTTTTTGCAAAACGCCAAGCGAATCGGTGTTCAGTTCAGGGGCACAAGGGTTCAGTTTGCTTACTAATTAAATTTTATATGGAAATAAATTCAAATCTTCAGTAAGCATGCGCCCAACTGATCGTCTACTGATTGACAATTCAGCAGAACGTTTTCTTGTCGAAGCCGTTGGGTTCTGGTTGATCGCCTGAGCCACGAACCGTTCTTATCTGCATAATTGATGGTGCATCGGCTTTATGTTCACGAACTAGCGCACGTCGAACCAAAATTGGAAACTCAAACTGATACCAATATTTAATCACTTTTTTTCTCATTTGCAAATCCATTTTTAACACTAAACAAAAATATAGATTACGCTCTGTCAAATAAACTCAAAAACTGTCAAAAATTCTGCTTTGGAGTGAAGTTATCGCCGGTTACTTTCGGTTAAGATAAATGCGCCACCCTGTATTACGGAAGGTGAATCTGTTGCTAATACCAATCACAATGTTAAATATATTTGCTCTTTGTTTACAAACAACTGATTTAACCTAGAAGCCGCATGAACTTCTAGGAG
The DNA here is from genome assembly GCA_911387805.1 of Cantharis rustica. Classification (NCBI taxonomy): domain Eukaryota; kingdom Metazoa; phylum Arthropoda; class Insecta; order Coleoptera; family Cantharidae; genus Cantharis; species Cantharis rustica. The sequence continues at coordinate 75,482,693 of OU426877.1, forward strand.
TTCTTAATATTCGCTTACAAAACACCGAGACATCAAAAAACAAATACATTATTTGTTTAATTATAAATAGAAAGCTTAGGTTAAGTAGTTATGAAAAACGACCGTTTTTTAATTAATTTGGACACAGATAAACGAAACATTTCCGTATAAACCAGGATAAACAGATGAACATCCTACTGAGGTATACTGATTATACTGGTATACCACCATCGGTAGTGTAAAATCCCTATAGGTGATTGGTTGTTGGAAGTAACAGCCCCGAGCCGAGGGAAAAATGGGAAAATACGAACTTTTACGACGAAAAATGTTTTCAAAACTTCTCGATGGCGAAGCCAGAAGGAAAGTTACAAAAATTTTTCTACAAAAAGTTATTTTCTAAAATTTTCCGTCGAAATGGGGCTGTTACGCTTATAATAGGTTTATAAACCTGTTGTAACTTTTTATGAATACAGCTGTAATTCTTTCATCTACAAACTGCATTATTTATCTACGACTGGTACATAATACATCCCATTACGTACGTAATTACAGTAATGTAATTTCCTTCATAATCCATACCCGTAGATTATGAATAGGCATGATGACAGATTTTTAAATACCTTTCCTTATTGTAGGTACACGTCCCCTATTTTCGAAAAAAAATTTATTTCAGCAATAAACCTAAGTTTTAACGTAAATTAATGTATTTTCTGCTATGTAATTTGAATTAAGCGTGAAACGCTCGTAGGTGTCATGGCGTCGGTTTGTGACGTCACACTTTCATAAACATTGCATTGTATGTATCGCCAGCAGGGCCGTATTTAAGGAGGTGGTTTTAGGGGTTACAACCCCCCCCCCCCGAAATTATTTATCAATTAATAAAGTACTGGAAGTTCGACTGCAATCGTAAAAAAATCAGAAAAAACAAAAACATTAAACTTGAAGTGTTTAAATAAAAATTAAAACTAAAGAGATATTTCTAATAAATTAAATCCCAAATTAAAAAATTGGAAATTCGTATTATAATCCGGCGATTGGCGACACTGGATTAAATACACCTACTACTAAATTGCAAAAATATAAAAACCGAAGATGAAAAATATAAAAATGCCCTAAATATTTACAGTCCTGTGTAAAAGTCTGCGACCACTTAGTTAATTGTTAGTTATTACTCCTATTAATTAATTTTCGATTTTTTCAAAAATAATTATATTGAAATGAATAAAATAGGTATTTTATCTTAATTCTTACTATTATGGTAAAAATTTTAAATTGCAATAAATTGTTTGAACCAAAAAGTTTAAAGGGAACATAAATTTTATGATCATCATGGGCAGCAAAATAGCTTAAAATAACACTTCCGCAATAAATTAGAATGGGCATTGTAAACCCATAAATTGTTTTATATTTTGTACATTTTTGTACATAAGTGTATATTTGCTAAAGATTTGTGAAATTTTCTTTCAATCTAATTTAGTTCTTCGTTTTGACAACATTATTTTACTATCGCCATCGGTAAAATAAGAATTTAGTTTGTGATTTTTATTCAAATATTAAAATTAAAACATTTTATTTAAAAACGGTTTTTTACATGAAAGTTTAAAATTAAAATATGAATAAGTTTAAACTTATTAAAAATATCGTAGTAAACAAAACTTTTAAAATTATATAAACAAAAACGCCCCCCCCCCCTCCCAGAAGTCAACCTGTAATCAAAATTTGTCGCTCCTTTGACAAATTATTTTCAACCATTAAATAGAGTTCATAAAAATCGAAATTTTCTCTGAATATCGAACTCAAATAAAGAAAAATTGCGCAAAAACATAATTATTTTAATTAAATAAAAACAATTTTTTCTCAAAATTTTAATTTTTTTTTGCGATAACTTTCGACAAAATACTTTCAAACAAAATTTTCTAATAACAATACTCAAAAATAAAATAAAATCTTAATTGCAAAAATACTTGCACAAAATTATACTCAAAAAATCAGCGGAGCAAAATATAGGCTTCTGTCGTTTCCGCCATCTTGGTAAAAAAAACCTCCCTCTAGTCACTTTTCTCCAAACATTACATTTCAAAAATTAATATAACAAAATTTAAATTTAGAAAAACTTCTTTTGTTATTTAATAAATTAGCTATTTATTTTGCTATTTTTTAAAACCCTCCCCGAAAATTTAGTCTAAATACGGCCCTGATCGCCAGTGTATGCTAAACGAAGAAAGTCAACAAAATATCATGAATTCCAAAGTTTACAAGTGGTGTGCTGTTCCTTATGTGCAAAAATACATCAATAGCAACACCCAACAAACTATTTGTTTATGTACCGAATAAAGCCTTAATAAAATCTTGTTCCATCGTTGGTGATTATTGGATTTCTTATTTTTATCACAAAACTAGTATTAACAACACAACTAATTAAAATGACAGAAATATGTAACTGAAACGCGTAATCAAAAGAAAACTTCAAGTAACACGATGACATTTACTGAAACGTGACATCATTTGCTCTGATTGACGTTTCAGATAACATGGCCGATTGCAGTATTTTATACTTTTATCCACGACCACTATATTAGGAAGGTTTAATACGTCTGTTTTCCGTAGATTAGAGGCCTTTTAATACACTAGTGGATTAGAATTCATAATACACTAGTGGATTAGTTTTTAGCTCAAAATCAGTAGGTATTGGTCAAAATCAATTTGTCAAATTTGACGTTTCTCAAAACCAAAATTTTGAATTGTGGTTTTGGCCCTGGTCGTGCATAAAACGTTGAATTACATTCGAGAATTAACAAGCCTATAATCCTATCGAAAAAATGTGACTCTCGGCTGCGCCTCGAGTGCCCATTTTTTCTTGTTGATTAGAGGCTTCTTAATCCCCTTATATAATTAATAACTATTATTTTATTAAAAATCTTATTAATCTTAATGTTTAAATTAAAACGGGATCATTTTTTAGAACCCTTTTTGCATATATTTTAAACCATTAAGGGTATTCACACTCTCTGGTATATCCCGTGGTAAATTTACCCCGTGGTAAATATACCACGTTTACCAGGGTGTTATTTGACTGTGTAGTAATCTCCCATAAAAGCAAATACCATACCTCGTGGTATTCGTAAGTAGCCCTCGACCGTGTATTTCTAGTATGGTAAAGTTAAACCAGTGCGCCGCTTTTCTGCGTTGTTGTATTTTTACTTCTAATATGGCGAAGTGCACACAGCTGATTTAAAGTAACTACTACTTACAAAAATAATAACAGCTGATTGTGCCGAAAGTAGGGTTAAAGTTAAAATACCAAGACTCAATACCACGAGGTGTGTTCACAGATATGGTATAAATGTGTGGTAAATTTACCACGTGTTAAATATACCAGAGAGTGTGAATACCCTAATTTATTCTGATTCTTTAATAGTGTCATCATGCCTATTCTTGCCCGTGGATTATGAGTTCTTTGCCCGTGGATTATAAATTTAAAACACCGAACTGACGTCATATCAATGTTTTTATATAATATTTGGAAACCACGAGTGTTCGGTTTCGAACCGGGATTCGAAACCTCGATGTGTTGGTCGGTAGCGGGCAGTGCTATCCATTTGCTCATAACGGTCCTTGTTAAAAGTAATAATGCGATTCGCTATATAAGCTACTCTTTGAGTATCGCAAATTAAGAACGCGTTAAAATTATTAAACCGTTGAATTATTAAAGAAAATATCGTAATTTAAGGTCGGGGATTAACAAACTTTTATAAATATCCGCATGCATCGCTACTGGCGCAAAAATATATATAAATATTTAAAATTTAGCAAAGTTACACACTTCGCGTGATTGTGCTAAAATCCAATAGATGTCACCTCATCTGCAAAATTTTTAATTTTAAAATTAGAATTATTACAAATTGTCGAAATCGATAGAACATTTTATCTGTAATAAAAACTAACCTTTTTGGAGTATTATAATCCCTTTAATTTTAATCCCTTATCCTCGATTTCATTCTCTCATCTAATATCTACCTGGCAAAAGGCGTTAATTCAAGGCTCCATCTTCTTCAAAAAGCCTGAACTATTTTCGAACTCGAAAGTTCAAAATCTGCATAAAATGATAAGTACACGAGTTCATTCATTTTGTTGTTATTAATTAACTTTTTTCAATTTCATTTTATGTAAACTTCGCATGTAGAGATAAATTCGGTATAAAATTTTTTTTTCTTTTTTACAGTTTTTAATTTCATAATCTAATTAAAAGTTTAATTAAAATTATGAACCTACAAAAACATAGCTAACAGTTTCTTCTACAAGTTGTTAAAAGTATAAATGTTATATATAATTTGGTTTAGGAGAAAACCATGAACTCCGAAGGGTCAATATAGCGTATATTTTGTACATTCGTTTAAATAAGTCAATTTTTTACAGGTTAGCTTAATAATGGGAGTAATGGGGGCTTGCCGTTCAAATGAACTTTATGCCATGAAAATTGATAACCTAAAATTCTTCGATGGTTGCATTCAAGTATTTGTCCCGCACACTAAAACACCACCACCAAAACACACCAAAACGAAGCCTCGCAACTTTTCCATCATTGGAATTATTTATGATATAGTCAAAAAAATATTCAGATCTTCGCGTATTGAACACACCATCGGACTCATTTTTTCTCAATTATCAAAATGGAAAATGCACTAAACAGATAATTAGCATTAACAAATTTGGAGCTATGAGTAAAGAAATTGCAAAATATTTGAGACTGCCAAATTTACAGGACATTGTCTTCGAAGATCATCTGCAACTTTATATACTGACGCAGGGGCATCTATGACAGGATTAAAACGTTATGGAGGTTGGAAATTGGCTTCTGTAGCTGAAGGTTATATTGCAGACGGAACAAGATGGATACTGCCAATAAAATTATGAACTAAATTGATTCAAATTTGCCTAACAATAGTTTAACTTTTTCTAATGCTTGTTCTTCTGTTAACATTAACGATAGTTCTACCATTCTTCACGACAATTCACCGATCATAAATAATAGTGGTACTAATCTTAAGCTTTCTAGTGCACCTGGGACTGTCAATTTTACTTACTATGCCAATGTAAACTAGATAAATTTGACATTAATTTACTAACTAGTTAAAGTGCACTATAGGTGGCGTATTGCTGGGAAAGCCACATTTACAAAACGAAACGTCATAATAATTTTAGAAATTATGAAAACGCATTTTCACAAATTTATTTCAATTTAAAACGATTTTGATAAAATAAATAAAGAAACCCTGCAAAGGAACTACCACAAAATAATACAAATACTTAAATGTTATCTATCAACATGGGTAAATTTTTAGTATAGTGTGAAAACGTCTAATGCATTATAAATTGTGATAGAAAATAGAACATGCCCTAATCCGTCACAAATCTTACAACAATTTGTAATCAAATTTCAATTTTCTGTATAAAATGATAACAAAAATCTTTTTATAAAAATCTCGTCATAGAATTATAACCGTCTAAAACAGGCTTAATACCAGCCTTCTGCCAAGTGCGAATCAACTCTGTGGCATTAAAGCCACACCTTACCACTGCTATTTTCATATTCAAAATTGCAGATACTTATATCAAAATACATAATTTTTTTTTCCACTAGTCATCTAGGCTATCATTATAACTTAAAGCTCGCCTCACACGATGCTTGTTTCCCTGCATGTTTCCTTGCTTGGTGCCATGATGGGTGCGCTGATGGGTGCGCAGTTGCCGTGCATGCTTTGCTGCATGTTTTCGTGCACGATTTCTCCATAGAGATTTCTCTGATAGAACCGGTGCTATTTTCTGTGATGGTTTACCTGCATGTTTTCAGCGCTAACCAATGATAAAGCCGCATCGTGCGAGTACTACCGAGAAATGCCGAGTTTGAATTAAAATGATGTAAACAAATAAGTTTATTAGGTTAAATAACATAATTTATTTAAATATTTTTATTATATTGGTTATTATTATTCTTTTCTATTTTTTTCTTTATTTTATAATTTTTTCGAAATTGTTGTTTTTTGGTCAACCATATTTGAAAGAGATTATCATTTTAAATTGGTAGTTCGATTTGTGTATAATTGCAATTATATTGTTTTGTGTATTTTGCACAAAAATATGCTAACAGCTAATATTCTACGTTAAATTTCTATTAAAAGGGCGTTCATTTTTATAAATTTAAAAATACAAAAATGAAATGGTTGTCGTTCCTAACGGAACCGTACTTCTTATAAAATACTTCAGATTCAAAATTTGAAGTGAATCACCCCTCATTGTTCCTGCTCGCTACAATCTTCTATGTGTCTTTGCTTCTTCAGTTATCTTTTTCCATGCGCTCCTGTTCTGACACTTAAATCTTCAGCTCTGGATACCCATTTCCATCAGTTCTTTACTCACTTGATTCCACCATCTCACTCTGGGTCTTCCTCTCTTTCTTTCTTTTGTTGGTTTCCATTCAATTACTCTTCTTATAGTTTCCTTCTCGTCCTTTCTCATCATATGCCCCATCCATTTCATTCTCTGAGCCTTAATATTTCTTACCAATTTTCGTCTGCATTATTTCATTCAGCTCCACATTGGTTTTTATTCTAATTTCTTGTATATCCTTATCTTGGTTTTAAAAATTATTTGTTTCTTTTACTCAAGAGATGTTGGTTGGCATAATATGCCTTATTGGGTGATTGAACTTTTTCATTTATTTCCTCGCTTCATTCATTTTTATTATTCATCACGTTTCCAAAATATTTAAAACTTGATAATCTGTCACTTGATAATGAATTTTAGAAATATTGGAAAGCAATTTAGAAGTATTGAGAACAAAACAAGAGTACCACTACACCTGAATGTCGTATAAACTGCGTTTAACTGAACGCCATCTGAACCTCTTTTGTACAACCAAAAAAACTGTGAACTTAGTTCAGGGTTGAACCATGGTACCATGGAACCAGTTCAACCATGGGTTGAACTGCAGTTCAGTTAAGCCGGCGTTCAAGCAAAGTTGGTACAACCAGCCCTAACCAATATAATAAAAATATTTTATTATTTTTAATATTAAAATAAATTATGTTATTTAACCTAATAAACTTATTTGTTTACATCATTTCAATTCAAACTCGACTGAAACTCGGCATTTCTCAGTAGTACTCGCACGATGCGGCTTTATCATTGGTTAGCGCTGAAAACATGCACGTAAACCATCACAGAAAATAGCACCGGTTCTATCAGAGAAATCGTGCACGAAAACATGCAGCAAAGCATGCACGGCAACTGCGCACCCATCACGGCACCAAGTAAGGAAACATGCAGGGAAACAAACATCGTGTGTGGCCAGCTTTAGCCAACTCGCACCTGAAGTGACGTTTTGCAGACTACTGGTGTATAATTTTTTCATTATACACTACTAGTTAATAATGAACATTTTGATATTTTTCTATAGTTTGGCGAATGTTTATAAGACAAATGTTGTTAAAAACAATTTTGTATAACCAAGAGATGCTATTTAAATGAATTTAAACATTCAAAACGCTTTTTTAATAGAATAATTTCATTTCAAATATTTTTAACACTAGAAGCGCCAAAGGGGTCATTTTGACACTTTTCAAACATAATTGTTCTGAATCTTCAAATGCGCCAAATAGACCATAAGCTATTATTTCAATCTGAGTTTTTCAATATATAAACAAGAATAGATTGCAATGTTTTATTTTTTATCCATCCAACAAAATTTATACAATATAAAATGACAGAGTCAAAATGACCTCTGTGGCGTTAATAGGTATGCAGGTAAGCATGGCGCTTCTAGTGTTAAAAAAGTGGTATTTAATTATGACAGCTAACCTAAACTTGCCAAAATCTGCCAAATCAATAAAACAAAACAAAGTTGTCATTTGATTTAATATTTTATTCACAATCAGTTAGTAATCGACACATCCACGACTTTTAAAAAGTTGGGAAACTGTTTATTATTTACTTTCACTTAACAACCAATCAGAAAGCTATTTTGTTTTACTTCCCAACCTTAGGGTGGGAAGTGATCACTTCCCGACCTGTAATGTCGCATTGTCGGTAGGAAAGAAATGAAACTAACAAAAAATGTGCGTTAATAAAATGAAATTTGATGATTTTTAATTATTTACAAATTGATTATGAATAATAGTATATTACGTGCCGAGGTGGAAAATGCTTCGTTACAGCCGAGCGCTAAGTTAGTTGACTGAGGCGCGAAGCGCCGAAGTCAACTCTATGCGCGAGGCTGGAATGAAGCTTAAAACCGAGGTATGTATACAATTTTATTCACAATCAGTTTGTAAATAATTAAAGATAATTAAATTTCATTTTATTAACGCACATTTTTTGTTAGTTCCATTTCTTGCCTACCGACAATGCGACATTGCAGGTCGGGAAGTGATCACTTCCCACCCTAAGGTTGGGAAGTAAAACAAAATAGCTTTCTGATTGGTTGTCAAGTAAAAGTAAATAATAAACGGCTTCCCAACTTTTTAAAAGTCAGGGATGTGTCGATTACTAACTGATTGTGAATAAAATTGTATACATACCTCGGTGTCAAGCTTCATTCTAGCCTCGCGCTTACAGTTGACTTTGGCGCTTCGCGCCTCAGTCAACTAACTTAGCGCTCGGCTGTAATGAAGCATTTCTTACCTCGGCACGTAATATACTATTAAAGAAATTTTTTAATAACAAGATTTCAATAAAATGGTAATAAATCTAGTAGTGGAAAAAATCGTATATAAACCACGGTTGTGAAGACCATTATAGAGCCCCGCGCCTTATATTCCACGGTGCTTCGCACCTCGAAATATAATCGTGGCGCTAGGTCAATAATGACAGTCTTCAAAACCTTGGCCTATAATATACTATTTTTATATATTTTTTTGATAAAAAAAAATACATAAATTGCACGATGTTGTGTGGCAAGTGTAAGAGTTACTACAAAATATGAGAATTTAATCCAGTGTAAGATGAAATGTGGAACAACATATCATATACAGTGTATATTGAAATGTTCATTAATCCATTATAGTGAATTAAATAGAAATGGAATGATCGATCAGTGGGTTTGTCAAGAATGCGGACGGGGGAACATAACCTCAAACAAAGCTACCGCAAATATTACAACTTTTGATACCGCTAGTACAAATGATGGCATCAATGATGGTGATCTACACCAAAGTGAACTACACTTTACTCCCGACAAAGAGTATCAAGAATCACTTAGTTGTTCTAAACAAACTATCCATGAAACCGACACAAGAGACACAAAGAGTATGGGAAAGTGTCACATACCATAACAAAAAGCGGTTACGAAGCAGTCCAGAAGAACCTATTAGAGCTAAACGCCAATCCTCCATTAAGGATTATTGACTGAGTCAACCGGTGAGTACATCAAATCGTTTTGACCCGTTACAAGAGCAAGAACAATCTGCAAGCAGCGAGAACAACAACACCCCTATAAAAGTTGAAAAATCCCCACCAATATTTATAAGCGGAGTGGAAAACATAGGCCCACTATATGATATGCTAAACGAAATAGCAAAGAATGGTTATACCCTAAAAATCTTATACAACAACCAAGCCAAAATCCAACTAAATTCTGCTGAGAAATATTTACCTGTCATAAACGCCCTAAAATATAAAAAAACAGAATATCACACGTACCAAAGAAAGCAAGACAGAAGCTTTAAAGTGGTATTACATAACATCCATGTAAGTGTTGACATACAGGATTTGAAACAGGAAATAGAAAGACACAATCATAAAGTACTAAGAATAACAAATATAGAAAATTATGCTAAAGTTCCACTGCCTCTCATTCTTGTGGAATTAGAACCGAGAGAAAATAATAAAGACATCTATAAAATAAAACACCTGACAAAGTCAATAATCAAGTTTGAACAACCACAAAAAAAAAGAGATGTTCCTCAATGTACCAGATGTGAAGCCTATGGACACACAAAAAGTCTCTGCAATAAAACCCCCACTTGCGTTAGTGTTTGCAAAAACATTTTACAAAAGATTGCCCGAAGAAAGAAAGAGGTCCAGAAGTGAAATGCTGCAATTGTGGCGGGGCGCACCCTGCCAACTATAAAGAGTGTGTAATACGTAAGCAATTTTTACAAAAAATTTTCCCACCACTTAGAAATAAACAAATACCAAATAGCCAACAGAGTAATCTCCCATATACTACAATGGGTGATTCATATGCGCGAAAAACAAGAGAAAACCAGCAGCAACACGGAAATAAACAACAGCAATCTAGAAATACACAACCACAACAAGAAGCGATTGTACCAATGTGACATTCTAGCAATAGTCTGGAAAACATGCTGACACAGTTAATGAATAAAATGAATACCATACTAAATCTCCTCACAGCCCTCATCTCAAAAATGCCATAATAACATCCACGCTAAAAATTGCAGTCTGGAATGCCAACGGTCTGGTCCAAAGAGGGCCACAACTTAAAACTTTTCTAACCAACCAAAACATAGACATAATGATGACTTCAGAAACATATTTTACAAAGAAAAGCTATATAAAAATACCAGGATACAACATTTATAACACACAACGACTAGACGGTGCGGCATACGGGGGCACTGCAATCTTAATAAAGTCATCTATTAAGCTTAATGAAAAAAAGCAATTCAAAAAAGAATATTTACAAGCAACCAGTGTCAGCATAGAAGACTGGATTGGAACGATCACACTTACAGCTGTCTACTGTCCACCAAGATACGCAATCAACCAGGAACAATTTAACCAATTTTTCAAAACACTCCGTAATAGATTTATTGCGAGAGTCGATTATAATGCTAAACACCCTCGGTGGGGTTCAAGATCACATAATCCAACACCAAAGAGCAGGCAGCTATATCTAGCCCCGAATAAAGATAATCTCCAAACGGTATCAACTGAAGAGCCGACATATTGGCCTGCAGATCTTAGAAAAATTCCTGATCTAATTGACTTTTGCATAACCAAAGGAATACTTGCAAACATAAAAGCTGAATCGTGTCTAGATCTGTCAGCTGACCATTCCCCTATAATAGTGACTCTCAGCTCACAAAGTATAATAGAAAAACAAAAACCACCATCATTTTACAATAACAAAACAAACTGGAATTAATTTAGACACATATTGAATGATATTAATTAGCTATAATGTGTCCCTAAAAACAGAAGAAGAAATTGAAAAAGCAATAGAAAAACTTAACATAGCGACACAAGAAGCAGCCTGGGAAGCTACTCCACAATATGAAACAACAACAAAAATTCCAGACCTGTACAATAACTGCCAGAATTAAAATTGCAGAAAAAACGTAAAATACGAAAAACATGGCAAATAACAAGATCTCCACACGACAAAGCGAAACTCAACAAAGCAATAAAAGACTTAAAAAATTTATTGAATGATGAAAAAAATGCAGCTATTCAGGAACATCTAGAGCAGCGGTTCCCAATTAGTTTTGGTCGCGGAACCCTTGGGCGATGTAAAAAATTTGGCGGAACCCCAAGCCGATTTGTTTACTGCATACAAGGTTGTGTACGCACACTACCCCCTCCCCCCAGTGACCAAGTAAATACAAGTATAACAATTATTTATTATAGAATTACAAATAATTACAATTATTATTAGTGAGAAGTATGACATTTTGTTTTCTTTTAATAAATTCTTTTAATATTTGGTTTGATTTCTGGGTTACTGCCAGAAATCCTCACCCACGATTTCAGCTTTTTTCTATTGGCCATTAGAAAGAGGATCATTTTCTGTGTATATTAAGGTGGGGGTTCAAGGCCACAGAGTTGATTCGCACCTGGCAGATGGCGGATATTAGGGTATGCAATGAATAGATCATATATAGAAGTTCTTCTATTAAGATATAGGTGTCGCTCTATAAGTAGTAAATAGGGGAATACCCGCAGTCGAGAAAACATTTTTAATAACGCGAAGCAATGAAATATATACGACATCCTGATGTCTTTATAGTCGTAACGTAAACAATGAGTAACAACTACGTATTAGTTTACACCATTACGAAAGGTCAAAGAGATCCGTCTGTAATTGAAACATATTTGTTTAAAATACTTTTCTAAGATGATTATAATCTTCTCAGTACCTAGTATACAAAAATGATGAAGCTCATTTAATTTCAAATGAAATGAACAATTTTGAACTTTTATTACAAAATTTATTTTAATTAATGATTATAAATTAATTATAATTACACATAATTATATTATCAATCAACTATTCACCAAAAATTAAAAATACCGTAACAGGGTGGATCTTAGGTTTCAATTTATATAAACCGAACAACTACACATGAATCAATTTGATAAAGCGGTGCGTATTTGAGCAGCGCCGTAACTACAAAATTTGGGCTCGTGTTCAAAGTTCCTCGTAGGACCCCTTTCCTAACCGTTAAAAAAAAATTGCGCAATACAACAGCGCTTATAATAATTATTATAAATACCTACTATTTATATTTTACTATACGGTACAAATTATTTAAACAAAATTTTCAATTATATTAAAATATTAAAAATTACAAATACAACTTATTTAAAGTATTCTAATGAGGTGCAATTTGTGCGCAATTATTGTCTTTCAAGCGGTGGTTCCAAGATGATATTATAAATTTTAAGACTTCTGTTATAGAGTTATTGGATTTTATTTTAAGCAACAATTTTTCATCATTTTTCAGTTCTACTGAAATAATCCCTACATGTTTCTTGTTTTTTACAATCTCAGTACGAATACAAAAATTTGGAATGATTAAGGGTAAGAATTTTGCAAGTACCTACCTCTTTTTTACCTCAAAAACGGCTTAATGGAGTACTTTAAAATTTGGAAGTTACATGCGGAATACCATGATGGCACAATAAGACATATTTTATATTTTGGTATTATAAAAAAAATCTGCTAGGATTTTGCAAGTTGTTTCACTAGGGACGGTTTAGTTCAAAAAACGGCTTAACGGATTAATTTAAAATTTGGAGGGTACATGTGGAACACATGAGGGCACAATAAGACATATTTTATTTTTTGGTATTTTTAAAAAAAATCTGTTTTCAATAAAAAAATTTACTTTAGTTTTTTCTTTTAATTAAACTAAATCATAGTTTATAATGATTACTATGATAAAAGAAAATAGTATAAAATATTTAAATTTTATATTTATTAAAAAGTTAAAAATTTCGGGACGGTTTAAACTGAAAACGGCCGAACCGATTAATTTGAAATTTGAGTATGATATTTATGCCATAAAAGCCTATAATAAAACATAATTTTAAAGTTAATAGTTATTAAAAAAATTTATAAGTATAAAATATTTAAATTTTATATTCATTGAAAAGTTAAAAATTTAGGGACGGTTTAAACTGAAAACGGCCGAACCGATTAATTTGAAATTTGAGTATGATATTTATGCCATAAAAGCCTATAATAAAACATAATTTTAAAGTTAATAGTTATTAAAAAAATTTATAAGTATAAAATATTTAAATTTTATATTCATTGAAAAGTTAAAAATTTAGGGACGGTTTAAACTGAAAACGGCCGAACCGATTAATTTGAAATTTGAGTATGATATTTATGCCATAAAGGCCTACAATAAAACAATTTTAAAGTTAATAGTTTTTAAAAAAATTTATAAGTATAAAATATTTAAATTTTATATTCATTGAAAAGTTAAAAATTTAGGGACGGTTTAAACTGAAAACGGCCGAACCGATTAATTTGAAATTTGAGTATGATATTTATGCCATAAAGGCCTACAATAAAACATAATTTTAAAGTTAATAGTTATTAAAAAAATTTATAAGTATAAAATATTTAAATATTATATTCATTGAAAAGTTAAAAATTTAGGGACGGTTTAAACTGAAAACGGCCGAACCGATTAATTTGAAATTTGAGTATGATATTTATGCCATAGAGGCCTACAATAAAACATAATTTTAAAGTTAATAGTTATTAAAAAAATTTATAAGTATAAAATATTTAAATTTTATATTCATTGAAAAGTTAAAAATTTAGGGACGGTTTAAACTGAAAACGGCCGAACCGATTAATTTGAAATTTGAGTATGATATTTATGCCATAAAGGCCTATAATAAAACATAATTTTAAAGTTAATAGTTATTAAAAAAATTTATAAGTATAAAATATTTAAATTTTATATTCATTGAAAAGTTAAAAATTTAGGGACGGTTTAAACTGAAAACGGCCGAACCGATTAATTTGAAATTTGAGTATGATATTTAAGCCATAAAAGCCTACAATAAAACATAATTTTAAAGTTAATAGTTTTTAAAAAAATTTATAAGTATAAAATATTTAAATTTTATATTCATTGAAAAGTTAAAAATTTAGGGACGGTTTAAACTGAAAACGGCCGAACCGATTAATTTGAAATTTGAGTATGATATTTATGCCATAGAGGCCTACAATAAAACATAATTTTAAAGTTAATAGTTATTAAAAAAATTTATAAGTATAAAATATTTAAATTTTATATTCATTGAAAAGTTAAAAATTTAGGGACGGTTTAAACTGAAAACGGCCGAACCGATTAATTTGAAATTTGAGTATGATATTTATGCCATAAAAGCCTATAATAAAACATAATTTTAAAGTTAATAGTTATTAAAAAAATTTATAAGTATAAAATATTTAAATTTTATATTCATTGAAAAGTTAAAAATTTAGGGACGGTTTAAACTGAAAACGGCCGAACCGATTAATTTGAAATTTGAGTATGATATTTAAGCCATAAAAGCCTACAATAAAACATAATTTTAAAGTTAATAGTTTTTAAAAAAATTTATAAGTATAAAATATTTAAATATTATATTCATTGAAAAGTTAAAAATTTAGGGACGGTTTAAACTGAAAACGGCCGAACCGATTAATTTGAAATTTGAGTATGATATTTATGCCATAGAGGCCTACAATAAAACATAATTTTAAAGTTAATAGTTATTAAAAAAATTTATAAGTATAAAATATTTAAATTTTATATTCATTGAAAAGTTAAAAATTTAGGGACGGTTTAAACTGAAAACGGCCGAACCGATTAATTTGAAATTTGAGTATGATATTTATGCCATAAAAGCCTATAATAAAACATAATTTTAAAGTTAATAGTTATTAAAAAAATTTATAAGTATAAAATATTTAAATTTTATATTCATTGAAAAGTTAAAAATTTAGGGACGGTTTAAACTGAAAACGGCCGAACCGATTAATTTGAAATTTGAGTATGATATTTATGCCATAAAGGCCTACAATAAAACAATTTTAAAGTTAATAGTTTTTAAAAAAATTTATAAGTATAAAATATTTAAATTTTATATTCATTGAAAAGTTAAAAATTTAGGGACGGTTTAAACTGAAAACGGCCGAACCGATTAATTTGAAATTTGAGTATGATATTTATGCCATAAAGGCCTACAATAAAACATAATTTTAAAGTTAATAGTTTTTAAAAAAATTTATAAGTATAAAATATTTAAATATTATATTCATTGAAAAGTTAAAAATTTAGGGACGGTTTAAACTGAAAACGGCCGAACCGATTAATTTGAAATTTGAGTATGATATTTATGCCATAGAGGCCTACAATAAAACATAATTTTAAAGTTAATAGTTATTAAAAAAATTTATAAGTATAAAATATTTAAATTTTATATTCATTGAAAAGTTAAAAATTTAGGGACGGTTTAAACTGAAAACGGCCGAACCGATTAATTTGAAATTTGAGTATGATATTTATGCCATAAAAGCCTATAATAAAACATAATTTTAAAGTTAATAGTTATTAAAAAAATTTATAAGTATAAAATATTTAAATTTTATATTCATTGAAAAGTTAAAAATTTAGGGACGGTTTAAACTGAAAACGGCCGAACCGATTAATTTGAAATTTGAGTATGATATTTAAGCCATAAAAGCCTACAATAAAACATAATTTTAAAGTTAATAGTTTTTAAAAAAATTTATAAGTATAAAATATTTAAATTTTATATTCATTGAAAAGTTAAAAATTTAGGGACGGTTTAAACTGAAAACGGCCGAACCGATTAATTTGAAATTTGAGTATGATATTTATGCCATAGAGGCCTACAATAAAACATAATTTTAAAGTTAATAGTTATTAAAAAAATTTATAAGTATAAAATATTTAAATTTTATATTCATTGAAAAGTTAAAAATTTAGGGACGGTTTAAACTGAAAACGGCCGAACCGATTAATTTGAAATTTGAGTATGATATTTATGCCATAAAAGCCTATAATAAAACATAATTTTAAAGTTAATAGTTATTAAAAAAATTTATAAGTATAAAATATTTAAATTTTATATTCATTGAAAAGTTAAAAATTTAGGGACGGTTTAAACTGAAAACGGCCGAACCGATTAATTTGAAATTTGAGTATGATATTTAAGCCATAAAAGCCTACAATAAAACATAATTTTAAAGTTAATAGTTTTTAAAAAAATTTATAAGTATAAAATATTTAAATATTATATTCATTGAAAAGTTAAAAATTTAGGGACGGTTTAAACTGAAAACGGCCGAACCGATTAATTTGAAATTTGAGTATGATATTTATGCCATAGAGGCCTACAATAAAACATAATTTTAAAGTTAATAGTTATTAAAAAAATTTATAAGTATAAAATATTTAAATTTTATATTCATTGAAAAGTTAAAAATTTAGGGACGGTTTAAACTGAAAACGGCCGAACCGATTAATTTGAAATTTGAGTATGATATTTATGCCATAAAAGCCTATAATAAAACATAATTTTAAAGTTAATAGTTATTAAAAAAATTTATAAGTATAAAATATTTAAATTTTATATTCATTGAAAAGTTAAAAATTTAGGGACGGTTTAAACTGAAAACGGCCGAACCGATTAATTTGAAATTTGAGTATGATATTTATGCCATAAAGGCCTACAATAAAACAATTTTAAAGTTAATAGTTTTTAAAAAAATTTATAAGTATAAAATATTTAAATTTTATATTCATTGAAAAGTTAAAAATTTAGGGACGGTTTAAACTGAAAACGGCCGAACCGATTAATTTGAAATTTGAGTATGATATTTATGCCATAAAGGCCTACAATAAAACATAATTTTAAAGTTAATAGTTTTTAAAAAAATTTATAAGTATAAAATATTTAAATATTATATTCATTGAAAAGTTAAAAATTTAGGGACGGTTTAAACTGAAAACGGCCGAACCGATTAATTTGAAATTTGAGTATGATATTTATGCCATAGAGGCCTACAATAAAACATAATTTTAAAGTTAATAGTTATTAAAAAAATTTATAAGTATAAAATATTTAAATTTTATATTCATTGAAAAGTTAAAAACTTAGGGACGGTTTAAACTGAAAACGGCCGAACCGATTAATTTGAAATTTGAGTATGATATTTATGCCATAAAAGCCTATAATAAAACATAATTTTAAAGTTAATAGTTATTAAAAAAATTTATAAGTATAAAATATTTAAATTTTATATTCATTGAAAAGTTAAAAATTTAGGGACGGTTTAAACTGAAAACGGCCGAACCGATTAATTTGAAATTTGAGTATGATATTTAAGCCATAAAAGCCTACAATAAAACATAATTTTAAAGTTAATAGTTTTTAAAAAAATTTATAAGTATAAAATATTTAAATTTTATATTCATTGAAAAGTTAAAAATTTAGGGACGGTTTAAACTGAAAACGGCCGAACCGATTAATTTGAAATTTGAGTATGATATTTATGCCATAGAGGCCTACAATAAAACATAATTTTAAAGTTAATAGTTATTAAAAAAATTTATAAGTATAAAATATTTAAATTTTATATTCATTGAAAAGTTAAAAATTTAGGGACGGTTTAAACTGAAAACGGCCGAACCGATTAATTTGAAATTTGAGTATGATATTTATGCCATAAAAGCCTATAATAAAACATAATTTTAAAGTTAATAGTTATTAAAAAAATTTATAAGTATAAAATATTTAAATTTTATATTCATTGAAAAGTTAAAAATTTAGGGACGGTTTAAACTGAAAACGGCCGAACCGATTAATTTGAAATTTGAGTATGATATTTAAGCCATAAAAGCCTACAATAAAACATAATTTTAAAGTTAATAGTTTTTAAAAAAATTTATAAGTATAAAATATTTAAATATTATATTCATTGAAAAGTTAAAAATTTAGGGACGGTTTAAACTGAAAACGGCCGAACCGATTAATTTGAAATTTGAGTATGATATTTATGCCATAGAGGCCTACAATAAAACATAATTTTAAAGTTAATAGTTATTAAAAAAATTTATAAGTATAAAATATTTAAATTTTATATTCATTGAAAAGTTAAAAATTTAGGGACGGTTTAAACTGAAAACGGCCGAACCGATTAATTTGAAATTTGAGTATGATATTTATGCCATAAAAGCCTATAATAAAACATAATTTTAAAGTTAATAGTTATTAAAAAAATTTATAAGTATAAAATATTTAAATTTTATATTCATTGAAAAGTTAAAAATTTAGGGACGGTTTAAACTGAAAACGGCCGAACCGATTAATTTGAAATTTGAGTATGATATTTATGCCATAGAGGCCTACAATAAAACATAATTTTAAAGTTAATAGTTATTAAAAAAATTTATAAGTATAAAATATTTAAATTTTATATTCATTGAAAAGTTAAAAATTTAGGGACGGTTTAAACTGAAAACGGCCGAACCGATTAATTTGAAATTTGAGTATGATATTTATGCCATAAAGGCCTACAATAAAACATAATTTTAAAGTTAATAGTTTTTAAAAAAATTTATAAGTATAAAATATTTAAATTTTATATTCATTGAAAAGTTAAAAATTTAGGGACGGTTTAAACTGAAAACGGCCGAACCGATTAATTTGAAATTTGAGTATGATATTTATGCCATAAAGGCCTACAATAAAACATAATTTTAAAGTTAATAGTTATTAAAAAAATTTATAAGTATAAAATATTTAAATTTTATATTCATTGAAAAGTTAAAAATTTAGGGACGGTTTAAACTGAAAACGGCCGAACCGATTAATTTGAAATTTGAGTATGATATTTATGCCATAAAGGCCTACAATAAAACAATTTTAAAGTTAATAGTTTTTAAAAAAATTTATAAGTATAAAATATTTAAATTTTATATTCATTGAAAAGTTAAAAATTTAGGGACGGTTTAAACTGAAAACGGCCGAACCGATTAATTTGAAATTTGAGTATGATATTTATGCCATAAAGGCCTACAATAAAACATAATTTTAAAGTTAATAGTTTTTAAAAAAATTTATAAGTATAAAATATTTAAATATTATATTCATTGAAAAGTTAAAAATTTAGGGACGGTTTAAACTGAAAACGGCCGAACCGATTAATTTGAAATTTGAGTATGATATTTATGCCATAGAGGCCTACAATAAAACATAATTTTAAAGTTAATAGTTATTAAAAAAATTTATAAGTATAAAATATTTAAATTTTATATTCATTGAAAAGTTAAAAATTTAGGGACGGTTTAAACTGAAAACGGCCGAACCGATTAATTTGAAATTTGAGTATGATATTTATGCCATAAAAGCCTATAATAAAACATAATTTTAAAGTTAATAGTTATTAAAAAAATTTATAAGTATAAAATATTTAAATTTTATATTCATTGAAAAGTTAAAAATTTAGGGACGGTTTAAACTGAAAACGGCCGAACCGATTAATTTGAAATTTGAGTATGATATTTATGCCATAAAGGCCTACAATAAAACATAATTTTAAAGTTAATAGTTTTTAAAAAAATTTATAAGTATAAAATATTTAAATATTATATTCATTGAAAAGTTAAAAATTTAGGGACGGTTTAAACTGAAAACGGCCGAACCGATTAATTTGAAATTTGAGTATGATATTTATGCCATAGAGGCCTACAATAAAACATAATTTTAAAGTTAATAGTTATTAAAAAAATTTATAAGTATAAAATATTTAAATTTTATATTCATTGAAAAGTTAAAAATTTAGGGACGGTTTAAACTGAAAACGGCCGAACCGATTAATTTGAAATTTGAGTATGATATTTATGCCATAAAAGCCTATAATAAAACATAATTTTAAAGTTAATAGTTATTAAAAAAATTTATAAGTATAAAATATTTAAATTTTATATTCATTGAAAAGTTAAAAATTTAGGGACGGTTTAAACTGAAAACGGCCGAACCGATTAATTTGAAATTTGAGTATGATATTTATGCCATAGAGGCCTACAATAAAACATAATTTTAAAGTTAATAGTTATTAAAAAAATTTATAAGTATAAAATATTTAAATTTTATATTCATTGAAAAGTTAAAAATTTAGGGACGGTTTAAACTGAAAACGGCCGAACCGATTAATTTGAAATTTGAGTATGATATTTATGCCATAGAGGCCTACAATAAAACATAATTTTAAAGTTAATAGTTATTAAAAAAATTTATAAGTATAAAATATTTAAATTTTATATTCATTGAAAAGTTAAAAATTTAGGGACGGTTTAAACTGAAAACGGCCGAACCGATTAATTTGAAATTTGAGTATGATATTTATGCCATAAAAGCCTATAATAAAACATAATTTTAAAGTTAATAGTTATTAAAAAAATTTATAAGTATAAAATATTTAAATTTTATATTCATTGAAAAGTTAAAAATTTAGGGACGGTTTAAACTGAAAACGGCCGAACCGATTAATTTGAAATTTGAGTATGATATTTAAGCCATAAAAGCCTACAATAAAAC
Source organism: Cantharis rustica (assembly GCA_911387805.1). Taxonomy (NCBI): domain Eukaryota; kingdom Metazoa; phylum Arthropoda; class Insecta; order Coleoptera; family Cantharidae; genus Cantharis; species Cantharis rustica. The sequence continues at coordinate 75,503,549 of OU426877.1, forward strand.
ATAATTTTAAAGTTAATAGTTTTTAAAAAAATTTATAAGTATAAAATATTTAAATATTATATTCATTGAAAAGTTAAAAATTTAGGGACGGTTTAAACTGAAAACGGCCGAACCGATTAATTTGAAATTTGAGTATGATATTTATGCCATAGAGGCCTACAATAAAACATAATTTTAAAGTTAATAGTTATTAAAAAAATTTATAAGTATAAAATATTTAAATTTTATATTCATTGAAAAGTTAAAAATTTAGGGACGGTTTAAACTGAAAACGGCCGAACCGATTAATTTGAAATTTGAGTATGATATTTATGCCATAAAAGCCTATAATAAAACATAATTTTAAAGTTAATAGTTATTAAAAAAATTTATAAGTATAAAATATTTAAATTTTATATTCATTGAAAAGTTAAAAATTTAGGGACGGTTTAAACTGAAAACGGCCGAACCGATTAATTTGAAATTTGAGTATGATATTTATGCCATAGAGGCCTACAATAAAACATAATTTTAAAGTTAATAGTTATTAAAAAAATTTATAAGTATAAAATATTTAAATTTTATATTCATTGAAAAGTTAAAAATTTAGGGACGGTTTAAACTGAAAACGGCCGAACCGATTAATTTGAAATGTGAGTATGATATTTATGCCATAAAGGCCTACAATAAAACATAATTTTAAAGTTAATAGTTTTTAAAAAAATTTATAAGTATAAAATATTTAAATTTTATATTCATTGAAAAGTTAAAAATTTAGGGACGGTTTAAACTGAAAACGGCCGAACCGATTAATTTGAAATTTGAGTATGATATTTATGCCATAGAGGCCTACAATAAAACATAATTTTAAAGTTAATAGTTATCAAAAAAATTTATAAGTATAAAATATTTAAATTTTATATTCATTGAAAAGTTAAAAATTTAGGGACGGTTTAAACTGAAAACGGCCGAACCGATTAATTTGAAATTTGAGTATGATATTTATGCCATAAAGGCCTACAATAAAACAATTTTAAAGTTAATAGTTTTTAAAAAAATTTATAAGTATAAAATATTTAAATTTTATATTCATTGAAAAGTTAAAAATTTAGGGACGGTTTAAACTGAAAACGGCCGAACCGATTAATTTGAAATTTGAGTATGATATTTATGCCATAAAGGCCTACAATAAAACATAATTTTAAAGTTAATAGTTTTTAAAAAAATTTATAAGTATAAAATATTTAAATATTATATTCATTGAAAAGTTAAAAGTTTAGGGACGGTTTAAACTGAAAACGGCCGAACCGATTAATTTGAAATTTGAGTATGATATTTATGCCATAGAGGCCTACAATAAAACATAATTTTAAAGTTAATAGTTATTAAAAAAATTTATAAGTATAAAATATTTAAATTTTATATTCATTGAAAAGTTAAAAATTTAGGGACGGTTTAAACTGAAAACGGCCGAACCGATTAATTTGAAATTTGAGTATGATATTTATGCCATAAAAGCCTATAATAAAACATAATTTTAAAGTTAATAGTTATTAAAAAAATTTATAAGTATAAAATATTTAAATTTTATATTCATTGAAAAGTTAAAAATTTAGGGACGGTTTAAACTGAAAACGGCCGAACCGATTAATTTGAAATTTGAGTATGATATTTATGCCATAAAGGCCTACAATAAAACAATTTTAAAGTTAATAGTTTTTAAAAAAATTTATAAGTATAAAATATTTAAATTTTATATTCATTGAAAAGTTAAAAATTTAGGGACGGTTTAAACTGAAAACGGCCGAACCGATTAATTTGAAATTTGAGTATGATATTTATGCCATAAAGGCCTACAATAAAACATAATTTTAAAGTTAATAGTTTTTAAAAAAATTTATAAGTATAAAATATTTAAATTTTATATTCATTGAAAAGTTAAAAATTTAGGGACGGTTTAAACTGAAAACGGCCGAACCGATTAATTTGAAATTTGAGTATGATATTTATGCCATAGAGGCCTACAATAAAACATAATTTTAAAGTTAATAGTTATTAAAAAAATTTATAAGTATAAAATATTTAAATTTTATATTCATTGAAAAGTTAAAAATTTAGGGACGGTTTAAACTGAAAACGGCCGAACCGATTAATTTGAAATTTGAGTATGATATTTATGCCATAAAAGCCTATAATAAAACATAATTTTAAAGTTAATAGTTATTAAAAAAATTTATAAGTATAAAATATTTAAATTTTATATTCATTGAAAAGTTAAAAATTTAGGGACGGTTTAAACTGAAAACGGCCGAACCGATTAATTTGAAATTTGAGTATGATATTTAAGCCATAAAAGGCTACAATAAAACATAATTTTAAAGTTAATAGTTTTTAAAAAAATTTATAAGTATAAAATATTTAAATATTATATTCATTGAAAAGTTAAAAATTTAGGGACGGTTTAAACTGAAAACGGCCGAACCGATTAATTTGAAATTTGAGTATGATATTTATGCCATAGAGGCCTACAATAAAACATAATTTTAAAGTTAATAGTTATTAAAAAAATTTATAAGTATAAAATATTTAAATTTTATATTCATTGAAAAGTTAAAAATTTAGGGACGGTTTAAACTGAAAACGGCCGAACCGATTAATTTGAAATTTGAGTATGATATTTATGCCATAAAAGCCTATAATAAAACATAATTTTAAAGTTTATAGTTATTAAAAAAATTTATAAGTATAAAATATTTAAATTTTATATTCATTGAAAAGTTAAAAATTTAGGGACGGTTTAAACTGAAAACGGCCGAACCGATTAATTTGAAATTTGAGTATGATATTTATGCCATAGAGGCCTACAATAAAACATAATTTTAAAGTTAATAGTTATTAAAAAAATTTATAAGTATAAAATATTTAAATTTTATATTCATTGAAAAGTTAAAAATTTAGGGACGGTTTAAACTGAAAACGGCCGAACCGATTAATTTGAAATTTGAGTATGATATTTATGCCATAGAGGCCTACAATAAAACATAATTTTAAAGTTAATAGTTATTAAAAAAATTTATAAGTATAAAATATTTAAATTTTATATTCATTGAAAAGTTAAAAATTTAGGGACGGTTTAAACTGAAAACGGCCGAACCGATTAATTTGAAATTTGAGTATGATATTTATGCCATAAAAGCCTACAATAAAACATAATTTTAAAGTTAATAGTTTTTAAAAAAATTTATAAGTATAAAATATTTAAATTTTATATTCATTGAAAAGTTAAAAATTTAGGGACGGTTTAAACTGAAAACGGCCGAACCGATTAATTTGAAATTTGAGTATGATATTTATGCCATAAAGGCCTACAATAAAACAATTTTAAAGTTAATAGTTTTTAAAAAAATTTATAAGTATAAAATATTTAAATTTTATATTCATTGAAAAGTTAAAAATTTAGGGACGGTTTAAACTGAAAACGGCCGAACCGATTAATTTGAAATTTGAGTATGATATTTATGCCATAAAGGCCTACAATAAAACATAATTTTAAAGTTAATAGTTTTTAAAAAAATTTATAAGTATAAAATATTTAAATATTATATTCATTGAAAAGTTAAAAATTTAGGGACGGTTTAAACTGAAAACGGCCGAACCGATTAATTTGAAATTTGAGTATGATATTTATGCCATAGAGGCCTACAATAAAACATAATTTTAAAGTTAATAGTTATTAAAAAAATTTATAAGTATAAAATATTTAAATTTTATATTCATTGAAAAGTTAAAAATTTAGGGACGGTTTAAACTGAAAACGGCCGAACCGATTAATTTGAAATTTGAGTATGATATTTATGCCATAAAAGCCTATAATAAAACATAATTTTAAAGTTAATAGTTATTAAAAAAATTTATAAGTATAAAATATTTAAATTTTATATTCATTGAAAAGTTAAAAATTTAGGGACGGTTTAAACTGAAAACGGCCGAACCGATTAATTTGAAATTTGAGTATGATATTTATGCCATAAAGGCCTACAATAAAACAATTTTAAAGTTAATAGTTTTTAAAAAAATTTATAAGTATAAAATATTTAAATTTTATATTCATTGAAAAGTTAAAAATTTAGGGACGGTTTAAACTGAAAACGGCCGAACCGATTAATTTGAAATTTGAGTATGATATTTATGCCATAAAGGCCTACAATAAAACAATTTTAAAGTTAATAGTTTTTAAAAAAATTTATAAGTATAAAATATTTAAATTTTATATTCATTGAAAAGTTAAAAATTTAGGGACGGTTTAAACTGAAAACGGCCGAACCGATTAATTTGAAATTTGAGTATGATATTTATGCCATAAAGGCCTACAATAAAACATAATTTTAAAGTTAATAGTTTTTAAAAAAATTTATAAGTATAAAATATTTAAATTTTATATTCATTGAAAAGTTAAAAATTTAGGGACGGTTTAAACTGAAAACGGCCGAACCGATTAATTTGAAATTTGAGTATGATATTTATGCCATAAAGGCCTACAATAAAACAATTTTAAAGTTAATAGTTTTTAAAAAAATTTATAAGTATAAAATATTTAAATTTTATATTCATTGAAAAGTTAAAAATTTAGGGACGGTTTAAACTGAAAACGGCCGAACCGATTAATTTGAAATTTGAGTATGATATTTATGCCATAGAGGCCTACAATAAAACATAATTTTAAAGTTAATAGTTTTTAAAAAAATTTATAAGTATAAAATATTTAAATATTATATTCATTGAAAAGTTAAAAATTTAGGGACGGTTTAAACTGAAAACGGCCGAACCGATTAATTTGAAATTTGAGTATGATATTTATGCCATAGAGGCCTACAATAAAACATAATTTTAAAGTTAATAGTTATTAAAAAAATTTATAAGTATAAAATATTTAAATTTTATATTCATTGAAAAGTTAAAAATTTAGGGACGGTTTAAACTGAAAACGGCCGAACCGATTAATTTGAAATTTGAGTATGATATTTATGCCATAAAAGCCTATAATAAAACATAATTTTAAAGTTAATAGTTATTAAAAAAATTTATAAGTATAAAATATTTAAATTTTATATTCATTGAAAAGTTAAAAATTTAGGGACGGTTTAAACTGAAAACGGCCGAACCGATTAATTTGAAATTTGAGTATGATATTTATGCCATAAAGGCCTACAATAAAACAATTTTAAAGTTAATAGTTTTTAAAAAAATTTATAAGTATAAAATATTTAAATTTTATATTCATTGAAAAGTTAAAAATTTAGGGACGGTTTAAACTGAAAACGGCCGAACCGATTAATTTGAAATTTGAGTATGATATTTATGCCATAAAGGCCTACAATAAAACAATTTTAAAGTTAATAGTTTTTAAAAAAATTTATAAGTATAAAATATTTAAATTTTATATTCATTGAAAAGTTAAAAATTTAGGGACGGTTTAAACTGAAAACGGCCGAACCGATTAATTTGAAATTTGAGTATGATATTTATGCCATAAAGGCCTACAATAAAACATAATTTTAAAGTTAATAGTTTTTAAAAAAATTTATAAGTATAAAATATTTAAATATTATATTCATTGAAAAGTTAAAAATTTAGGGACGGTTTAAACTGAAAACGGCCGAACCGATTAATTTGAAATTTGAGTATGATATTTATGCCATAGAGGCCTACAATAAAACATAATTTTAAAGTTATTAGTTATTAAAAAAATTTATAAGTATAAAATATTTAAATTTTATATTCATTGAAAAGTTAAAAATTTAGGGACGGTTTAAACTGAAAACGGCCGAACCGATTAATTTGAAATTTGAGTATGATATTTATGCCATAAAAGCCTATAATAAAACATAATTTTAAAGTTAATAGTTATTAAAAAAATTTATAAGTATAAAATATTTAAATTTTATATTCATTGAAAAGTTAAAAATTTAGGGACGGTTTAAACTGAAAACGGCCGAACCGATTAATTTGAAATTTGAGTATGATATTTATGCCATAAAGGCCTACAATAAAACAATTTTAAAGTTAATAGTTTTTAAAAAAATTTATAAGTATAAAATATTTAAATTTTATATTCATTGAAAAGTTAAAAATTTAGGGACGGTTTAAACTGAAAACGGCCGAACCGATTAATTTGAAATTTGAGTATGATATTTATGCCATAAAGGCCTACAATAAAACATAATTTTGAAGTTAATAGTTTTTAAAAAAATTTATAAGTATAAAATATTTAAATTTTATATTCATTGAAAAGTTAAAAATTTAGGGACGGTTTAAACTGAAAACGGCCGAACCGATTAATTTGAAATTTGAGTATGATATTTATGCCATAGAGGCCTACAATAAAACATAATTTTAAAGTTAATAGTTATTAAAAAAATTTATAAGTATAAAATATTTAAATTTTATATTCATTGAAAAGTTAAAAATTTAGGGACGGTTTAAACTGAAAACGGCCGAACCGATTAATTTGAAATTTGAGTATGATATTTATGCCATAAAGGCCTACAATAAAACAATTTTAAAGTTAATAGTTTTTAAAAAAATTTATAAGTATAAAATATTTAAATTTTATATTCATTGAAAAGTTAAAAATTTAGGGACGGTTTAAACTGAAAACGGCCGAACCGATTAATTTGAAATTTGAGTATGATATTTATGCCATAAAAGCCTATAATAAAACATAATTTTAAAGTTAATAGTTATTAAAAAAATTTATAAGTATAAAATATTTAAATTTTATATTCATTGAAAAGTTAAAAATTTAGGGACGGTTTAAACTGAAAACGGCCGAACCGATTAATTTGAAATTTGAGTATGATATTTATGCCATAAAAGCCTATAATAAAACATAATTTTAAAGTTAATAGTTATTAAAAAAATTTATAAGTATAAAATATTTAAATTTTATATTCATTGAAAAGTTAAAAATTTAGGGACGGTTTAAACTGAAAACGGCCGAACCGATTAATTTGAAATTTGAGTATGATATTTATGCCATAGAGGCCTACAATAAAACATAATTTTAAAGTTAATAGTTATTAAAAAAATTTATAAGTATAAAATATTTAAATTTTATATTCATTGAAAAGTTAAAAATTTAGGGACGGTTTAAACTGAAAACGGCCGAACCGATTAATTTGAAATTTGAGTATGATATTTATGCCATAAAGGCCTACAATAAAACATAATTTTAAAGTTAATAGTTTTTAAAAAAATTTATAAGTATAAAATATTTAAATTTTATATTCATTGAAAAGTTAAAAATTTAGGGACGGTTTAAACTGAAAACGGCCGAACCGATTAATTTGAAATTTGAGTATGATATTTATGCCATAAAGGCCTACAATAAAACAATTTTAAAGTTAATAGTTTTTAAAAAAATTTATAAGTATAAAATATTTAAATTTTATATTCATTGAAAAGTTAAAAATTTAGGGACGGTTTAAACTGAAAACGGCCGAACCGATTAATTTGAAATTTGAGTATGATATTTATGCCATAAAGGCCTACAATAAAACATAATTTTAAAGTTAATAGTTTTTAAAAAAATTTATAAGTATAAAATATTTAAATATTATATTCATTGAAAAGTTAAAAATTTAGGGACGGTTTAAACTGAAAACGGCCGAACCGATTAATTTGAAATTTGAGTATGATATTTATGCCATAGAGGCCTACAATAAAACATAATTTTAAAGTTAATAGTTATTAAAAAAATTTATAAGTATAAAATATTTAAATTTTATATTCATTGAAAAGTTAAAAATTTAGGGACGGTTTAAACTGAAAACGGCCGAACCGATTAATTTGAAATTTGAGTATGATATTTATGCCATAAAAGCCTATAATAAAACATAATTTTAAAGTTAATAGTTATTAAAAAAATTTATAAGTATAAAATATTTAAATTTTATATTCATTGAAAAGTTAAAAATTTAGGGACGGTTTAAACTGAAAACGGCCGAACCGATTAATTTGAAATTTGAGTATGATATTTATGCCATAAAGGCCTACAATAAAACAATTTTAAAGTTAATAGTTTTTAAAAAAATTTATAAGTATAAAATATTTAAATTTTATATTCATTGAAAAGTTAAAAATTTAGGGACGGTTTAAACTGAAAACGGCCGAACCGATTAATTTGAAATTTGAGTATGATATTTATGCCATAAAGGCCTACAATAAAACATAATTTTAAAGTTAATAGTTTTTAAAAAAATTTATAAGTATAAAATATTTAAATTTTATATTCATTGAAAAGTTAAAAATTTAGGGACGGTTTAAACTGAAAACGGCCGAACCGATTAATTTGAAATTTGAGTATGATATTTATGCCATAGAGGCCTACAATAAAACATAATTTTAAAGTTAATAGTTATTAAAAAAATTTATAAGTATAAAATATTTAAATTTTATATTCATTGAAAAGTTAAAAATTTAGGGACGGTTTAAACTGAAAACGGCCGAACCGATTAATTTGAAATTTGAGTATGATATTTATGCCATAAAGGCCTACAATAAAACAATTTTAAAGTTAATAGTTTTTAAAAAAATTTATAAGTATAAAATATTTAAATTTTATATTCATTGAAAAGTTAAAAATTTAGGGACGGTTTAAACTGAAAACGGCCGAACCGATTAATTTGAAATTTGAGTATGATATTTATGCCATAAAGGCCTACAATAAAACATAATTTTAAAGTTAATAGTTTTTAAAAAAATTTACAAGTATAAAATATTTAAATATTATATTCATTGAAAAGTTAAAAATTTAGGGACGGTTTAAACTGAAAACGGCCGAACCGATTAATTTGAAATTTGAGTATGATATTTATGCCATAGAGGCCTACAATAAAACATAATTTTAAAGTTAATAGTTTTTAAAAAAATTTATAAGTATAAAATATTTAAATTTTATATTCATTGAAAAGTTAAAAATTTAGGGACGGTTTAAACTGAAAACGGCCGAACCGATTAATTTGAAATTTGAGTATGATATTTATGCCATAGAGGCCTACAATAAAACATAATTTTAAAGTTAATAGTTATTAAAAAAATTTATAAGTATAAAATATTTAAATTTTATATTCATTGAAAAGTTAAAAATTTAGGGACGGTTTAAACTGAAAACGGCCGAACCGATTAATTTGAAATTTGAGTATGATATTTATGCCATAAAAGCCTATAATAAAACATAATTTTAAAGTTAATAGTTATTAAAAAAATTTATAAGTATAAAATATTTAAATTTTATATTCATTGAAAAGTTAAAAATTTAGGGACGGTTTAAACTGAAAACGGCCGAACCGATTAATTTGAAATTTGAGTATGATATTTAAGCCATAAAAGCCTACAATAAAACATAATTTTAAAGTTAATAGTTTTTAAAAAAATTTATAAGTATAAAATATTTAAATATTATATTCATTGAAAAGTTAAAAATTTAGGGACGGTTTAAACTGAAAACGGCCGAACCGATTAATTTGAAATTTGAGTATGATATTTATGCCATAGAGGCCTACAATAAAACATAATTTTAAAGTTAATAGTTATTAAAAAAATTTATAAGTATAAAATATTTAAATTTTATATTCATTGAAAAGTTAAAAATTTAGGGACGGTTTAAACTGAAAACGGCCGAACCGATTAATTTGAAATTTGAGTATGATATTTATGCCATAAAAGCCTATAATAAAACATAATTTTAAAGTTAATAGTTATTAAAAAAATTTATAAGTATAAAATATTTAAATTTTATATTCATTGAAAAGTTAAAAATTTAGGGACGGTTTAAACTGAAAACGGCCGAACCGATTAATTTGAAATTTGAGTATGATATTTATGCCATAGAGGCCTACAATAAAACATAATTTTAAAGTTAATAGTTATTAAAAAAATTTATAAGTATAAAATATTTAAATTTTATATTCATTGAAAAGTTAAAAATTTAGGGACGGTTTAAACTGAAAACGGCCGAACCGATTAATTTGAAATTTGAGTATGATATTTATGCCATAAAGGCCTACAATAAAACATAATTTTAAAGTTAATAGTTTTTAAAAAAATTTATAAGTATAAAATATTTAAATTTTATATTCATTGAAAAGTTAAAAATTTAGGGACGGTTTAAACTGAAAACGGCCGAACCGATTAATTTGAAATTTGAGTATGATATTTATGCCATAGAGGCCTACAATAAAACATAATTTTAAAGTTAATAGTTATTAAAAAAATTTATAAGTATAAAATATTTAAATTTTATATTCATTGAAAAGTTAAAAATTTAGGGACGGTTTAAACTGAAAACGGCCGAACCGATTAATTTGAAATTTGAGTATGATATTTATGCCATAAAGGCCTACAATAAAACAATTTTAAAGTTAATAGTTTTTAAAAAAATTTATAAGTATAAAATATTTAAATTTTATATTCATTGAAAAGTTAAAAATTTAGGGACGGTTTAAACTGAAAACGGCCGAACCGATTAATTTGAAATTTGAGTATGATATTTATGCCATAAAGGCCTACAATAAAACATAATTTTAAAGTTAATAGTTTTTAAAAAAATTTACAAGTATAAAATATTTAAATATTATATTCATTGAAAAGTTAAAAATTTAGGGACGGTTTAAACTGAAAACGGCCGAACCGATTAATTTGAAATTTGAGTATGATATTTATGCCATAGAGGCCTACAATAAAACATAATTTTAAAGTTAATAGTTATTAAAAAAATTTATAAGTATAAAATATTTAAATTTTATATTCATTGAAAAGTTAAAAATTTAGGGACGGTTTAAACTGAAAACGGCCGAACCGATTAATTTGAAATTTGAGTATGATATTTATGCCATAAAAGCCTATAATAAAACATAATTTTAAAGTTAATAGTTATTAAAAAAATTTATAAGTATAAAATATTTAAATTTTATATTCATTGAAAAGTTAAAAATTTAGGGACGGTTTAAACTGAAAACGGCCGAACCGATTAATTTGAAATTTGAGTATGATATTTATGCCATTAAAGCCTATAATAAAACATAATTTTAAAGTTAATAGTTATTAAAAAAATTTATAAGTATAAAATATTTAAATTTTATATTCATTGAAAAGTTAAAAATTTAGGGACGGTTTAAACTGAAAACGGCCGAACCGATTAATTTGAAATTTGAGTATGATATTTATGCCATAGAGGCCTACAATAAAACATAATTTTAAAGTTAATAGTTATTAAAAAAATTTATAAGTATAAAATATTTAAATTTTATATTCATTGAAAAGTTAAAAATTTAGGGACGGTTTAAACTGAAAACGGCCGAACCGATAAATTTGAAATTTGAGTATGATATTTATGCCATAAAGGCCTACAATAAAACATAATTTTAAAGTTAATAGTTATTAAAAAAATTTATAAGTATAAAATATTTAAATTTTATATTCATTGAAAAGTTAAAAATTTAGGGACGGTTTAAACTGAAAACGGCCGAACCGATTAATTTGAAATTTGAGTATGATATTTATGCCATAGAGGCCTACAATAAAACATAATTTTAAAGTTAATAGTTATTAAAAAAATTTATAAGTATAAAATATTTAAATTTTATATTCATTGAAAAGTTAAAAATTTAGGGACGGTTTAAACTGAAAACGGCCGAACCGATAAATTTGAAATTTGAGTATGATATTTATGCCATAAAGGCCTACAATAAAACAATTTTAAAGTTAATAGTTTTTAAAAAAATTTATAAGTATAAAATATTTAAATTTTATATTCATTGAAAAGTTAAAAATTTAGGGACGGTTTAAACTGAAAACGGCCGAACCGATTAATTTGAAATTTGAGTATGATATCTATGCCATAAAGGCCTACAATAAAACATAATTTTAAAGTTAATAGTTTTTAAAAAAATTTACAAGTATAAAATATTTAAATATTATATTCATTGAAAAGTTAAAAATTTAGGGACGGTTTAAACTGAAAACGGCCGAACCGATTAATTTGAAATTTGAGTATGATATTTATGCCATAGAGGCCTACAATAAAACATAATTTTAAAGTTAATAGTTATTAAAAAAATTTATAAGTATAAAATATTTAAATTTTATATTCATTGAAAAGTTAAAAATTTAGGGACGGTTTAAACTGAAAACGGCCGAACCGATTAATTTGAAATTTGAGTATGATATTTATGCCATAAAAGCCTATAATAAAACATAATTTTAAAGTTAATAGTTATTAAAAAAATTTATAAGTATAAAATATTTAAATTTTATATTCATTGAAAAGTTAAAAATTTAGGGACGGTTTAAACTGAAAACGGCCGAACCGATTAATTTGAAATTTGAGTATGATATTTATGCCATAAAGGCCTACAATAAAACATAATTTTAAAGTTAATAGTTTTTAAAAAAATTTATAAGTATAAAATATTTAAATATTATATTCATTGAAAAGTTAAAAATTTAGGGACGGTTTAAACTGAAAACGGCCGAACCGATTAATTTGAAATTTGAGTATGATATTTATGCCATAAAAGCCTATAATAAAACATAATTTTAAAGTTAATAGTTATTAAAAAAATTTATAAGTATAAAATATTTAAATTTTATATTCATTGAAAAGTTAAAAATTTAGGGACGGTTTAAACTGAAAACGGCCGAACCGATTAATTTGAAATTTGAGTATGATATTTATGCCATAAAAGCCTATAATAAAACATAATTTTAAAGTTAATAGTTATTAAAAAAATTTATAAGTATAAAATATTTAAATTTTATATTCATTGAAAAGTTAAAAATTTAGGGACGGTTTAAACTGAAAACGGCCGAACCGATTAATTTGAAATTTGAGTATGATATTTATGCCATAGAGGCCTACAATAAAACATAATTTTAAAGTTAATAGTCATTAAAAAAATTTATAAGTATAAAATATTTAAATTTTATATTCATTGAAAAGTTAAAAATTTAGGGACGGTTTAAACTGAAAACGGCCGAACCGATTAATTTGAAATTTGAGTATGATATTTATGCCATAAAAGCCTATAATAAAACATAATTTTAAAGTTAATAGTTATTAAAAAAATTTATAAGTATAAAATATTTAAATTTTATATTCATTGAAAAGTTAAAAATTTAGGGACGGTTTAAACTGAAAACGGCCGAACCGATTAATTTGAAATTTGAGTATGATATTTAAGCCATAAAAGCCTACAATAAAACATAATTTTAAAGTTAATAGTTTTTAAAAAAATTTATAAGTATAAAATATTTAAATATTATATTCATTGAAAAGTTAAAAATTTAGGGACGGTTTAAACTGAAAACGGCCGAACCGATTAATTTGAAATTTGAGTATGATATTTATGCCATAGAGGCCTACAATAAAACATAATTTTAAAGTTAATAGTTATTAAAAAAATTTATAGGTATAAAATATTTAAATTTTATATTCATTGAAAAGTTAAAAATTTAGGGACGGTTTAAACTGAAAACGGCCGAACCGATTAATTTGAAATTTGAGTATGATATTTAAGCCATAAAAGCCTACAATAAAACATAATTTTAAAGTTAATAGTTTTTAAAAAAATTTATAAGTATAAAATATTTAAATTTTATATTCATTGAAAAGTTAATAATTTAGGAACGGTTTAAACTGAAAACGGCCGAACCGATTAATTTGAAATTTGAGTATGATATTTATGCCATAGAGGCCTACAATAAAACATAATTTTAAAGTTAATAGTTATTAAAAAAATTTATAAGTATAAAATATTTAAATTTTATATTCATTGAAAAGTTAAAAATTTAGGGACGGTTTAAACTGAAAACGGCCGAACCGATTAATTTGAAATTTGAGTATGATATTTATGCCATAAAGGCCTACAATAAAACATAATTTTAAAGTTAATAGTTTTTAAAAAAATTTATAAGTATAAAATATTTAAATTTTATATTCATTGAAAAGTTAAAAATTTAGGGACGGTTTAAACTGAAAACGGCCGAACCGATTAATTTGAAATTTGAGTATGATATTTATGCCATAGAGGCCTACAATAAAACATAATTTTAAAGTTAATAGTTATTAAAAAAATTTATAAGTATAAAATATTTAAATTTTATATTCATTGAAAAGTTAAAAATTTAGGGACGGTTTAAACTGAAAACGGCCGAACCGATTAATTTGAAATTTGAGTATGATATTTATGCCATAAAGGCCTACAATAAAACAATTTTAAAGTTAATAGTTTTTAAAAAAATTTATAAGTATAAAATATTTAAATTTTATATTCATTGAAAAGTTAAAAATTTAGGGACGGTTTAAACTGAAAACGGCCGAACCGATTAATTTGAAATTTGAGTATGATATTTATGCCATAAAGGCCTACAATAAAACATAATTTTAAAGTTAATAGTTTTTAAAAAAATTTATAAGTATAAAATATTTAAATATTATATTCATTGAAAAGTTAAAAATTTAGGGACGGTTTAAACTGAAAACGGCCGAACCGATTAATTTGAAATTTGAGTATGATATTTATGCCATAGAGGCCTACAATAAAACATAATTTTAAAGTTAATAGTTATTAAAAAAATTTATAAGTATAAAATATTTAAATTTTATATTCATTGAAAAGTTAAAAATTTAGGGACGGTTTAAACTGAAAACGGCCGAACCGATTAATTTGAAATTTGAGTATGATATTTATGCCATAAAAGCCTATAATAAAACATAATTTTAAAGTTAATAGTTATTAAAAAAATTTATAAGTATAAAATATTTAAATTTTATATTCATTGAAAAGTTAAAAATTTAGGGACGGTTTAAACTGAAAACGGCCGAACCGATTAATTTGAAATTTGAGTATGATATTTAAGCCATAAAAGCCTACAATAAAACATAATTTTAAAGTTAATAGTTTTTAAAAAAATTTATAAGTATAAAATATTTAAATATTATATTCATTGAAAAGTTAAAAATTTAGGGACGGTTTAAACTGAAAACGGCCGAACCGATTAATTTGAAATTTGAGTATGATATTTATGCCATAGAGGCCTACAATAAAACATAATTTTAAAGTTAATAGTTATTAAAAAAATTTATAAGTATAAAATATTTAAATTTTATATTCATTGAAAAGTTAAAAATTTAGGGACGGTTTAAACTGAAAACGGCCGAACCGATTAATTTGAAATTTGAGTATGATATTTATGCCATAAAAGCCTATAATAAAACATAATTTTAAAGTTAATAGTTATTAAAAAAATTTATAAGTATAAAATATTTAAATTTTATATTCATTGAAAAGTTAAAAATTTAGGGACGGTTTAAACTGAAAACGGCCGAACCGATTAATTTGAAATTTGAGTATGATATTTATGCCATAGAGGCCTACAATAAAACATAATTTTAAAGTTAATAGTTATTAAAAAAATTTATAAGTATAAAATATTTAAATTTTATATTCATTGAAAAGTTAAAAATTTAGGGACGGTTTAAACTGAAAACGGCCGAACCGATTAATTTGAAATTTGAGTATGATATTTATACCATAAAGGCCTACAATAAAACATAATTTTAAAGTTAATAGTTTTTAAAAAAATTTATAAGTATAAAATATTTAAATTTTATATTCATTGAAAAGTTAAAAATTTAGGGACGGTTTAAACTGAAAACGGCCAAACCGATTAATTTGAAATTTGAGTATGATATTTATGCCATAGAGGCCTACAATAAAACATAATTTTAAAGTTAATAGTTATTAAAAAAATTTATAAGTATAAAATATTTAAATTTTATATTCATTGAAAAGTTAAAAATTTAGGGACGGTTTAAACTGAAAACGGCCGAACCGATTAATTTGAAATTTGAGTATGATATTTATGCCATAAAGGCCTACAATAAAACAATTTTAAAGTTAATAGTTTTTAAAAAAATTTATAAGTATAAAATATTTAAATTTTATATTCATTGAAAAGTTAAAAATTTAGGGACGGTTTAAACTGAAAACGGCCGAACCGATTAATTTGAAATTTGAGTATGATATTTATGCCATAAAGGCCTACAATAAAACATAATTTTAAAGTTAATAGTTTTTAAAAAAATTTATAAGTATAAAATATTTAAATATTATATTCATTGAAAAGTTAAAAATTTAGGGACGGTTTAAACTGAAAACGGCCGAACCGATTAATTTGAAATTTGAGTATGATATTTATGCCATAGAGGCCTACAATAAAACATAATTTTAAAGTTAATAGTTATTAAAAAAATTTATAAGTATAAAATATTTAAATTTTATATTCATTGAAAAGTTAAAAATTTAGGGACGGTTTAAACTGAAAACGGCCGAACCGATTAATTTGAAATTTGAGTATGATATTTATGCCATAAAAGCCTATAATAAAACATAATTTTAAAGTTAATAGTTATTAAAAAAATTTATAAGTATAAAATATTTAAATTTTATATTCATTGAAAAGTTAAAAATTTAGGGACGGTTTAAACTGAAAACGGCCGAACCGATTAATTTGAAATTTGAGTATGATATTTATGCCATAAAGGCCTACAATAAAACATAATTTTAAAGTTAATAGTTTTTAAAAAAATTTATAAGTATAAAATATTTAAATTTTATATTCATTGAAAAGTTAAAAATTTAGGGACGGTTTAAACTGAAAACGGCCGAACCGATTAATTTGAAATTTGAGTATGATATTTATGCCATAGAGGCCTACAATAAAACATAATTTTAAAGTTAATAGTTATTAAAAAAATTTATAAGTATAAAATATTTAAATTTTATATTCATTGAAAAGTTAAAAATTTAGGGACGGTTTAAACTGAAAACGGCCGAACCGATTAATTTGAAATTTGAGTATGATATTTATGCCATAAAGGCCTACAATAAAACATAATTTTAAAGTTAATAGTTTTTAAAAAAATTTATAAGTATAAAATATTTAAATTTTATATTCATTGAAAAGTTAAAAATTTAGGGACGGTTTAAACTGAAAACGGCCGAACCGATTAATTTGAAATTTGAGTATGATATTTATGCCATAGAGGCCTACAATAAAACATAATTTTAAAGTTAATAGTTATTAAAAAAATTTATAAGTATAAAATATTTAAATTTTATATTCATTGAAAAGTTAAAAATTTAGGGACGGTTTAAACTGAAAACGGCCGAACCGATTAATTTGAAATTTGAGTATGATATTTATGCCATAAAGGCCTACAATAAAACAATTTTAAAGTTAATAGTTTTTAAAAAAATTTATAAGTATAAAATATTTAAATTTTATATTCATTGAAAAGTTAAAAATTTAGGGACGGTTTAAACTGAAAACGGCCGAACCGATTAATTTGAAATTTGAGTATGATATTTAAGCCATAAAAGCCTACAATAAAACATAATTTTAAAGTTAATAGTTATTAAAAAAATTTATAAGTATAAAATATTTAAATTTTATATTCATTGAAAAGTTAAAAATTTAGGGACGGTTTAAACTGAAAACGGCCGAACCGATTAATTTGAAATTTGAGTATGATATTTATGCCATAGAGGCCTACAATAAAACATAATTTTAAAGTTAATAGTTATTAAAAAAATTTATAAGTATAAAATATTTAAATTTTATATTCATTGAAAAGTTAAAAATTTAGGGACGGTTTAAACTGAAAACGGCCGAACCGATTAATTTGAAATTTGAGTATGATATTTATGCCATAAAGGCCTACAATAAAACATAATTTTAAAGTTAATAGTTTTTAAAAAAATTTATAAGTATAAAATATTTAAATTTTATATTCATTGAAAAGTTAAAAATTTAGGGACGGTTTAAACTGAAAACGGCCGAACCGATTAATTTGAAATTTGAGTATGATATTTATGCCATAGAGGCCTACAATAAAACATAATTTTAAAGTTAATAGTTATTAAAAAAATTTATAAGTATAAAATATTTAAATTTTATATTCATTGAAAAGTTAAAAATTTAGGGACGGTTTAAACTGAAAACGGCCGAACCGATTAATTTGAAATTTGAGTATGATATTTATGCCATAAAGGCCTACAATAAAACAATTTTAAAGTTAATAGTTTTTAAAAAAATTTATAAGTATAAAATATTTAAATTTTATATTCATTGAAAAGTTAAAAATTTAGGGACGGTTTAAACTGAAAACGGCCGAACCGATTAATTTGAAATTTGAGTATGATATTTATGCCATAGAGGCCTACAATAAAACATAATTTTAAAGTTAATAGTTATTAAAAAAATTTATAAGTATAAAATATTTAAATTTTATATTCATTGAAAAGTTAAAAATTTAGGGACGGTTTAAACTGAAAACGGCCGAACCGATTAATTTGAAATTTGAGTATGATATTTATGCCATAAAGGCCTACAATAAAACAATTTTAAAGTTAATAGTTTTTAAAAAAATTTATAAGTATAAAATATTTAAATTTTATATTCATTGAAAAGTTAAAAATTTAGGGACGGTTTAAACTGAAAACGGCCGAACCGATTAATTTGAAATTTGAGTATGATATTTAAGCCATAAAAGCCTACAATAAAACATAATTTTAAAGTTAATAGTTATTAAAAAAATTTATAAGTATAAAATATTTAAATTTTATATTCATTGAAAAGTTAAAAATTTAGGGACGGTTTAAACTGAAAACGGCCGAACCGATTAATTTGAAATTTGAGTATGATATTTATGCCATAGAGGCCTACAATAAAACATAATTTTAAAGTTAATAGTTATTAAAAAAATTTATAAGTATAAAATATTTAAATTTTATATTCATTGAAAAGTTAAAAATTTAGGGACGGTTTAAACTGAAAACGGCCGAACCGATTAATTTGAAATTTGAGTATGATATTTATGCCATAAAGGCCTACAATAAAACATAATTTTAAAGTTAATAGTTTTTAAAAAAATTTATAAGTATAAAATATTTAAATTTTATATTCATTGAAAAGTTAAAAATTTAGGGACGGTTTAAACTGAAAACGGCCGAACCGATTAATTTGAAATTTGAGTATGATATTTATGCCATAGAGGCCTACAATAAAACATAATTTTAAAGTTAATAGTTATTAAAAAAATTTATAAGTATAAAATATTTAAATTTTATATTCATTGAAAAGTTAAAAATTTAGGGACGGTTTAAACTGAAAACGGCCGAACCGATTAATTTGAAATTTGAGTATGATATTTATGCCATAAAGGCCTACAATAAAACAATTTTAAAGTTAATAGTTTTTAAAAAAATTTATAAGTATAAAATATTTAATTTTTATATTCATTGAAAAGTTAAAAATTTAGGGACGGTTTAAACTGAAAACGGCCGAACCGATTAATTTGAAATTTGAGTATGATATTTATGCCATAAAGGCCTACAATAAAACATAATTTTAAAGTTAATAGTTTTTAAAAAAATTTATAAGTATAAAATATTTAAATTTTATATTCATTGAAAAGTTAAAAATTTAGGGACGGTTTAAACTGAAAACGGCCGAACCAATTAATTTGAAATTTGAGTATGATATTTATGCCATAAAAGCCTATAATAAAACATAATTTTAAAGTTAATAGTTATTAAAAAAATTTATAAGTATAAAATATTTAAATTTTATATTCATTGAAAAGTTAAAAATTTAGGGACGGTTTAAACTGAAAACGGCCGAACCGATTAATTTGAAATTTGAGTATGATATTTATGCCATAAAGGCCTACAATAAAACATAATTTTAAAGTTAATAGTTATTAAAAAAATTTATAAGTATAAAATATTTAAATTTTATATTCATTGAAAAGTTAAAAATTTAGGGACGGTTTAAACTGAAAACGGCCGAACCGATTAATTTGAAATTTGAGTATGATATTTATGCCATAAAAGCCTATAATAAAACATAATTTTAAAGTTAATAGTTATTAAAAAAATTTATAAGTATAAAATATTTAAATTTTATATTCATTGAAAAGTTAAAAATTTAGGGACGGTTTAAACTGAAAACGGCCGAACCGATTAATTTGAAATTTGAGTATGATATTTAAGCCATAAAAGCCTACAATAAAACATAATTTTAAAGTTAATAGTTTTTAAAAAAATTTATAAGTATAAAATATTTAAATATTATATTCATTGAAAAGTTAAAAATTTAGGGACGGTTTAAACTGAAAACGGCCGAACCGATTAATTTGAAATTTGAGTATGATATTTATGCCATAGAGGCCTACAATAAAACATAATTTTAAAGTTAATAGTTATTAAAAAAATTTATAAGTATAAAATATTTAAATTTTATATTCATTGAAAAGTTAAAAATTTAGGGACGGTTTAAACTGAAAACGGCCGAACCGATTAATTTGAAATTTGAGTATGATATTTATGCCATAAAAGCCTATAATAAAACATAATTTTAAAGTTAATAGTTATTAAAAAAATTTATAAGTATAAAATATTTAAATTTTATATTCATTGAAAAGTTAAAAATTTAGGGACGGTTTAAACTGAAAACGGCCGAACCGATTAATTTGAAATTTGAGTATGATATTTATGCCATAGAGGCCTACAATAAAACATAATTTTAAAGTTAATAGTTATTAAAAAAATTTATAAGTATAAAATATTTAAATTTTATATTCATTGAAAAGTTAAAAATTTAGGGACGGTTTAAACTGAAAACGGCCGAACCGATTAATTTGAAATTTGAGTATGATATTTATGCCATAAAAGCCTATAATAAAACATAATTTTAAAGTTAATAGTTATTAAAAAAATTTATAAGTATAAAATATTTAAATTTTATATTCATTGAAAAGTTAAAAATTTAGGGACGGTTTAAACTGAAAACGGCCGAACCGATTAATTTGAAATTTGAGTATGATATTTAAGCCATAAAAGCCTACAATAAAACATAATTTTAAAGTTAATAGTTTTTAAAAAAATTTATAAGTATAAAATATTTAAATTTTATATTCATTGAAAAGTTAATAATTTAGGAACGGTTTAAACTGAAAACGGCCGAACCGATTAATTTGAAATTTGAGTATGATATTTATGCCATAGAGGCCTACAATAAAACATAATTTTAAAGTTAATAGTTATTAAAAAAATTTATAAGTATAAAATATTTAAATTTTATATTCATTGAAAAGTTAAAAATTTAGGGACGGTTTAAACTGAAAACGGCCGAACCGATTAATTTGAAATTTGAGTATGATATTTATGCCATAAAGGCCTACAATAAAACATAATTTTAAAGTTAATAGTTTTTAAAAAAATTTATAAGTATAAAATATTTAAATTTTATATTCATTGAAAAGTTAAAAATTTAGGGACGGTTTAAACTGAAAACGGCCGAACCGATTAATTTGAAATTTGAGTATGATATTTATGCCATAGAGGCCTACAATAAAACATAATTTTAAAGTTAATAGTTATTAAAAAAATTTATAAGTATAAAATATTTAAATTTTATATTCATTGAAAAGTTAAAAATTTAGGGACGGTTTAAACTGAAAACGGCCGAACCGATTAATTTGAAATTTGAGTATGATATTTATGCCATAAAGGCCTACAATAAAACATAATTTTAAAGTTAATAGTTTTTAAAAAAATTTATAAGTATAAAATATTTAAATATTATATTCATTGAAAAGTTAAAAATTTAGGGACGGTTTAAACTGAAAACGGCCGAACCGATTAATTTGAAATTTGAGTATGATATTTATGCCATAGAGGCCTACAATAAAACATAATTTTAAAGTTAATAGTTATTAAAAAAATTTATAAGTATAAAATATTTAAATTTTATATTCATTGAAAAGTTAAAAATTTAGGGACGGTTTAAACTGAAAACGGCCGAACCAATTAATTTGAAATTTGAGTATGATATTTATGCCATAAAAGCCTATAATAAAACATAATTTTAAAGTTAATAGTTATTAAAAAAATTTATAAGTATAAAATATTTAAATTTTATATTCATTGAAAAGTTAAAAATTTAGGGACGGTTTAAACTGAAAACGGCCGAACCGATTAATTTGAAATTTGAGTATGATATTTATGCCATAGAGGCCTACAATAAAACATAATTTTAAAGTTAATAGTTATTAAAAAAATTTATAAGTATAAAATATTTAAATTTTATATTCATTGAAAAGTTAAAAATTTAGGGACGGTTTAAACTGAAAACGGCCGAACCGATTAATTTGAAATTTGAGTATGATATTTATGCCATAAAAGCCTATAATAAAACATAATTTTAAAGTTAATAGTTATTAAAAAAATTTATAAGTATAAAATATTTAAATTTTATATTCATTGAAAAGTTAAAAATTTAGGGACGGTTTAAACTGAAAACGGCCGAACCGATTAATTTGAAATTTGAGTATGATATTTAAGCCATAAAAGCCTACAATAAAACATAATTTTAAAGTTAATAGTTTTTAAAAAAATTTATAAGTATAAAATATTTAAATATTATATTCATTGAAAAGTTAAAAATTTAGGGACGGTTTAAACTGAAAACGGCCGAACCGATTAATTTGAAATTTGAGTATGATATTTATGCCATAGAGGCCTACAATAAAACATAATTTTAAAGTTAATAGTTATTAAAAAAATTTATAAGTATAAAATATTTAAATTTTATATTCATTGAAAAGTTAAAAATTTAGGGACGGTTTAAACTGAAAACGGCCGAACCGATTAATTTGAAATTTGAGTATGATATTTATGCCATAAAAGCCTATAATAAAACATAATTTTAAAGTTAATAGTTATTAAAAAAATTTATAAGTATAAAATATTTAAATTTTATATTCATTGAAAAGTTAAAAATTTAGGGACGGTTTAAACTGAAAACGGCCGAACCGATTAATTTGAAATTTGAGTATGATATTTATGCCATAGAGGCCTACAATAAAACATAATTTTAAAGTTAATAGTTATTAAAAAAATTTATAAGTATAAAATATTTAAATTTTATATTCATTGAAAAGTTAAAAAATTAGGGACGGTTTAAACTGAAAACGGCCGAACCGATTAATTTGAAATTTGAGTATGATATTTATGCCATAAAAGCCTATAATAAAACATAATTTTAAAGTTAATAGTTATTAAAAAAATTTATAAGTATAAAATATTTAAATTTTATATTCATTGAAAAGTTAAAAATTTAGGGACGGTTTAAACTGAAAACGGCCGAACCGATTAATTTGAAATTTGAGTATGATATTTAAGCCATAAAAGCCTACAATAAAACATAATTTTAAAGTTAATAGTTTTTAAAAAAATTTATAAGTATAAAATATTTAAATTTTATATTCATTGAAAAGTTAATAATTTAGGAACGGTTTAAACTGAAAACGGCCGAACCGATTAATTTGAAATTTGAGTATGATATTTATGCCATAGAGGCCTACAATAAAACATAATTTTAAAGTTAATAGTTATTAAAAAAATTTATAAGTATAAAATATTTAAATTTTATATTCATTGAAAAGTTAAAAATTTAGGGACGGTTTAAACTGAAAACGGCCGAACCGATTAATTTGAAATTTGAGTATGATATTTATGCCATAAAGGCCTACAATAAAACATAATTTTAAAGTTAATAGTTTTTAAAAAAATTTATAAGTATAAAATATTTAAATTTTATATTCATTGAAAAGTTAAAAATTTAGGGACGGTTTAAACTGAAAACGGCCGAACCGATTAATTTGAAATTTGAGTATGATATTTATGCCATAGAGGCCTACAATAAAACATAATTTTAAAGTTAATAGTTATTAAAAAAATTTATAAGTATAAAATATTTAAATTTTATATTCATTGAAAAGTTAAAAATTTAGGGACGGTTTAAACTGAAAACGGCCGAACCGATTAATTTGAAATTTGAGTATGATATTTATGCCATAAAGGCCTACAATAAAACATAATTTTAAAGTTAATAGTTTTTAAAAAAATTTATAAGTATAAAATATTTAAATTTTATATTCATTGAAAAGTTAAAAATTTAGGGACGGTTTAAACTGAAAACGGCCGAACCGATTAATTTGAAATTTGAGTATGATATTTATGCCATAGAGGCCTACAATAAAACATAATTTTAAAGTTAATAGTTATTAAAAAAATTTATAAGTATAAAATATTTAAATTTTATATTCATTGAAAAGTTAAAAATTTAGGGACGGTTTAAACTGAAAACGGCCGAACCGATTAATTTGAAATTTGAGTATGATATTTATGCCATAAAGGCCTACAATAAAACAATTTTAAAGTTAATAGTTTTTAAAAAAATTTATAAGTATAAAATATTTAAATTTTATATTCATTGAAAAGTTAAAAATTTAGGGACGGTTTAAACTGAAAACGGCCGAACCGATTAATTTGAAATTTGAGTATGATATTTATGCCATAAAGGCCTACAATAAAACATAATTTTAAAGTTAATAGTTTTTAAAAAAATTTATAAGTATAAAATATTTAAATATTATATTCATTGAAAAGTTAAAAATTTAGGGACGGTTTAAACTGAAAACGGCCGAACCGATTAATTTGAAATTTGAGTATGATATTTATGCCATAGAGGCCTACAATAAAACATAATTTTAAAGTTAATAGTTATTAAAAAAATTTATAAGTATAAAATATTTAAATTTTATATTCATTGAAAAGTTAAAAATTTAGGGACGGTTTAAACTGAAAACGGCCGAACCGATTAATTTGAAATTTGAGTATGATATTAATGCCATAAAAGCCTATAATAAAACATAATTTTAAAGTTAATAGTTATTAAAAAAATTTATAAGTATAAAATATTTAAATTTTATATTCATTGAAAAGTTAAAAATTTAGGGACGGTTTAAACTGAAAACGGCCGAACCGATTAATTTGAAATTTGAGTATGATATTTAAGCCATAAAAGCCTACAATAAAACATAATTTTAAAGTTAATAGTTTTTAAAAAAATTTATAAGTATAAAATATTTAAATTTTATATTCATTGAAAAGTTAAAAATTTAGGGACGGTTTAAACTGAAAACGGCCGAACCGATTAATTTGAAATTTGAGTATGATATTTATGCCATAAAGGCCTAATATAAAACATAATTTTAAAGTTAATAGTTTTTAAAAAAATTTATAAGTATAAAATATTTAAATATTATATTCATTGAAAAGTTAAAAATTTAGGGACGGTTTAAACTGAAAACGGCCGAACCGATTAATTTGAAATTTGAGTATGATATTTATGCCATAGAGGCCTACAATAAAACATAATTTTAAAGTTAATAGTTATTAAAAAAATTTATAAGTATAAAATATTTAAATTTTATATTCATTGAAAAGTTAAAAATTTAGGGACGGTTTAAACTGAAAACGGCCGAACCGATTAATTTGAAATTTGAGGATGATATTTAAGCCATAAAAGCCTACAATAAAACATAATTTTAAAGTTAATAGTTTTTAAAAAAATTTATAAGTATAAAATATTTAAATTTTATATTCATTGAAAAGTTAAAAATTTAGGGACGGTTTAAACTGAAAACGGCCGAACCGATTAATTTGAAATTTGAGTATGATATTTATGCCATAGAGGCCTACAATAAAACATAATTTTAAAGTTAATAGTTATTAAAAAAATTTATAAGTATAAAATATTTAAATTTTATATTCATTGAAAAGTTAAAAATTTAGGGACGGTTTAAACTGAAAACGGCCGAACCGATTAATTTGAAATTTGAGTATGATATTTATGCCATAAAAGCCTATAATAAAACATAATTTTAAAGTTAATAGTTATTAAAAAAATTTATAAGTATAAAATATTTAAATTTTATATTCATTGAAAAGTTAAAAATTTAGGGACGGTTTAAACTGAAAACGGCCGAACCGATTAATTTGAAATTTGAGTATGATATTTAAGCCATAAAAGCCTACAATAAAACATCATTTTAAAGTTAATAGTTTTTAAAAAAATTTATAAGTATAAAATATTTAAATTTTATATTCATTGAAAAGTTAAAAATTTAGGGACGGTTTAAACTGAAAACGGCCGAACCGATTAATTTGAAATTTGAGTATGATATTTATGCCATAGAGGCCTACAATAAAACATAATTTTAAAGTTAATAGTTATTAAAAAAATTTATAAGTATAAAATATTTAAATTTTATATTCATTGAAAAGTTAAAAATTTAGGGACGGTTTAAACTGAAAACGGCCGAACCGATTAATTTGAAATTTGAGTATGATATTTATGCCATAAAAGCCTATAATAAAACATAATTTTAAAGTTAATAGTTATTAAAAAAATTTATAAGTATAAAATATTTAAATTTTATATTCATTGAAAAGTTAAAAATTTAGGGACGGTTTAAACTGAAAACGGCCGAACCGATTAATTTGAAATTTGAGTATGATATTTATGCCATAGAGGCCTACAATAAAACATAATTTTAAAGTTAATAGTTATTAAAAAAATTTATAAGTATAAAATATTTAAATTTTATATTCATTGAAAAGTTAAAAATTTAGGGACGGTTTAAACTGAAAACGGCCGAACAGATTAATTTGAAATTTGAGTATGATATTTATGCCATAAAGGCCTACAATAAAACATAATTTTAAAGTTAATAGTTTTTAAAAAAATTTATAAGTATAAAATATTTAAATTTTATATTCATTGAAAAGTTAAAAATTTAGGGACGGTTTAAACTGAAAACGGCCGAACCGATTAATTTGAAATTTGAGTATGATATTTATGCCATAGAGGCCTACAATAAAACATAATTTTAAAGTTAATAGTTATTAAAAAAATTTATAAGTATAAAATATTTAAATTTTATATTCATTGAAAAGTTAAAAATTTAGGGACGGTTTAAACTGAAAACGGCCGAACCGATTAATTTGAAATTTGAGTATGATATTTATGCCATAAAGGCCTACAATAAAACAATTTTAAAGTTAATAGTTTTTAAAAAAATTTATAAGTATAAAATATTTAAATTTTATATTCATTGAAAAGTTAAAAATTTAGGGACGGTTTAAACTGAAAACGGCCGAACCGATTAATTTGAAATTTGAGTATGATATTTATGCCATAAAGGCCTACAATAAAACATAATTTTAAAGTTAATAGTTTTTAAAAAAATTTATAAGTATAAAATATTTAAATTTTATATTCATTGAAAAGTTAAAAATTTAGGGACGGTTTAAACTGAAAACGGCCGAACCGATTAATTTGAAATTTGAGTATGATATTTATGCCATAGAGGCCTACAATAAAACATAATTTTAAAGTTAATAGTTATTAAAAAAATTTATAAGTATAAAATATTTAAATTTTATATTCATTGAAAAGTTAAAAATTTAGGGACGGTTTAAACTGAAAACGGCCGAACCGATTAATTTGAAATTTGAGTATGATATTTATGCCATAAAGGCCTACAATAAAACAATTTTAAAGTTAATAGTTTTTAAAAAAATTTATAAGTATAAAATATTTAAATTTTATATTCATTGAAAAGTTAAAAATTTAGGGACGGTTTAAACTGAAAACGGCCGAACCGATTAATTTGAAATTTGAGTATGATATTTATGCCATAAAGGCCTACAATAAAACATAATTTTAAAGTTAATAGTTTTTAAAAAAATTTATAAGTATAAAATATTTAAATTTTATATTCATTGAAAAGTTAAAAATTTAGGGACGGTTTAAACTGAAAACGGCCGAACCGATTAATTTGAAATTTGAGTATGATATTTATGCCATAGAGGCCTACAATAAAACATAATTTTAAAGTTAATAGTTATTAAAAAAATTTATAAGTATAAAATATTTAAATTTTATATTCATTGAAAAGTTAAAAATTTAGGGACGGTTTAAACTGAAAACGGCCGAACCGATTAATTTGAAATTTGAGTATGATATTTATGCCATAAAGGCCTACAATAAAACAATTTTAAAGTTAATAGTTTTTAAAAAAATTTATAAGTATAAAATATTTAAATTTTATATTCATTGAAAAGTTAAAAATTTAGGGACGGTTTAAACTGAAAACGGCCGAACCGATTAATTTGAAATTTGAGTATGATATTTATGCCATAAAGGCCTACAATAAAACATAATTTTAAAGTTAATAGTTTTTAAAAAAATTTATAAGTATAAAATATTTAAATATTATATTCATTGAAAAGTTAAAAATTTAGGGACGGTTTAAACTGAAAACGGCCGAACCGATTAATTTGAAATTTGAGTATGATATTTATGCCATAGAGGCCTACAATAAAACATAATTTTAAAGTTAATAGTTATTAAAAAAATTTATAAGTATAAAATATTTAAATTTTATATTCATTGAAAAGTTAAAAATTTAGGGACGGTTTAAACTGAAAACGGCCGAACCGATTAATTTGAAATTTGAGTATGATATTTATGCCATAAAAGCCTATAATAAAACATAATTTTAAAGTTAATAGTTATTAAAAAAATTTATAAGTATAAAATATTTAAATTTTATATTCATTGAAAAGTTAAAAATTTAGGGACGGTTTAAACTGAAAACGGCCGAACCGATTAATTTGAAATTTGAGTATGATATTTAAGCCATAAAAGCCTACAATAAAACATAATTTTAAAGTTAATAGTTTTTAAAAAAATTTATAAGTATAAAATATTTAAATTTTATATTCATTGAAAAGTTAAAAATTTAGGGACGGTTTAAACTGAAAACGGCCGAACCGATTAATTTGAAATTTGAGTATGATATTTATGCCATAAAGGCCTACAATAAAACATAATTTTAAAGTTAATAGTTTTTAAAAAAATTTATAAGTATAAAATATTTAAATATTATATTCATTGAAAAGTTAAAAATTTAGGGACGGTTTAAACTGAAAACGGCCGAACCGATTAATTTGAAATTTGAGTATGATATTTATGCCATAGAGGCCTACAATAAAACATAATTTTAAAGTTAATAGTTATTAAAAAAATTTATAAGTATAAAATATTTAAATTTTATATTCATTGAAAAGTTAAAAATTTAGGGACGGTTTAAACTGAAAACGGCCGAACCGATTAATTTGAAATTTGAGGATGATATTTAAGCCATAAAAGCCTACAATAAAACATAATTTTAAAGTTAATAGTTTTTAAAAAAATTTATAAGTATAAAATATTTAAATTTTATATTCATTGAAAAGTTAAAAATTTAGGGACGGTTTAAACTGAAAACGGCCGAACCGATTAATTTGAAATTTGAGTATGATATTTATGCCATAAAGGCCTACAATAAAACATAATTTTAAAGTTAATAGTTTTTAAAAAAATTTATAAGTATAAAATATTTAAATTTTATATTCATTGAAAAGTTAAAAATTTAGGGACGGTTTAAACTGAAAACGGCCGAACCGATTAATTTGAAATTTGAGTATGATATTTATGCCATAAAAGCCTACAATAAAACATAATTTTAAAGTTAATAGTTATTAAAAAAATTTATAAGTATAAAATATTTAAATTTTATATTCATTGAAAAGTTAAAAATTTAGGGACGGTTTAAACTGAAAACGGCCGAACCGATTAATTTGAAATTTGAGGATGATATTTAAGCCATAAAAGCCTACAATAAAACATAATTTTAAAGTTAATAGTTTTTAAAAAAATTTATAAGTATAAAATATTTAAATTTTATATTCATTGAAAAGTTAAAAATTTAGGGACGGTTTAAACTGAAAACGGCCGAACCGATTAATTTGAAATTTGAGTATGATATTTATGCCATAGAGGCCTACAATAAAACATAATTTTAAAGTTAATAGTTATTAAAAAAATTTATAAGTATAAAATATTTAAATTTTATATTCATTGAAAAGTTAAAAATTTAGGGACGGTTTAAACTGAAAACGGCCGAACCGATTAATTTGAAATTTGAGTATGATATTTATGCCATAAAAGCCTATAATAAAACATAATTTTAAAGTTAATAGTTATTAAAAAAATTTATAAGTATAAAATATTTAAATTTTATATTCATTGAAAAGTTAAAAATTTAGGGACGGTTTAAACTGAAAACGGCCGAACCGATTAATTTGAAATTTGAGTATGATATTTATGCCATAGAGGCCTACAATAAAACATAATTTTAAAGTTAATAGTTATTAAAAAAATTTATAAGTATAAAATATTTAAATTTTATATTCATTGAAAAGTTAAAAATTTAGGGACGGTTTAAACTGAAAACGGCCGAACCGATTAATTTGAAATTTGAGTATGATATTTATGCCATAAAAGCCTATAATAAAACATAATTTTAAAGTTAATAGTTATTAAAAAAATTTATAAGTATAAAATATTTAAATTTTATATTCATTGAAAAGTTAAAAATTTAGGGACGGTTTAAACTGAAAACGGCCGAACCGATTAATTTGAAATTTGAGTATGATATTTAAGCCATAAAAGCCTACAATAAAACATAATTTTAAAGTTAATAGTTTTTAAAAAAATTTATAAGTATAAAATATTTAAATTTTATATTCATTGAAAAGTTAAAAATTTAGGAACGGTTTAAACTGAAAACGGCCGAACCGATTAATTTGAAATTTGAGTATGATATTTATGCCATAGAGGCCTACAATAAAACATAATTTTAAAGTTAATAGTTATTAAAAAAATTTATAAGTATAAAATATTTAAATTTTATATTCATTGAAAAGTTAAAAATTTAGGGACGGTTTAAACTGAAAACGGCCGAACAGATTAATTTGAAATTTGAGTATGATATTTATGCCATAAAGGCCTACAATAAAACAATTTTAAAGTTAATAGTTTTTAAAAAAATTTATAAGTATAAAATATTTAAATTTTATATTCATTGAAAAGTTAAAAATTTAGGGACGGTTTAAACTGAAAACGGCCGAACCGATTAATTTGAAATTTGAGTATGATATTTATGCCATAAAGGCCTACAATAAAACATAATTTTAAAGTTAATAGTTTTTAAAAAAATTTATAAGTATAAAATATTTAAATATTATATTCATTGAAAAGTTAAAAATTTAGGGACGGTTTAAACTGAAAACGGCCGAACCGATTAATTTGAAATTTGAGTATGATATTTATGCCATAGAGGCCTACAATAAAACATAATTTTAAAGTTAATAGTTATTAAAAAAATTTATAAGTATAAAATATTTAAATTTTATATTCATTGAAAAGTTAAAAATTTAGGGACGGTTTAAACTGAAAACGGCCGAACCGATTAATT
Organism: Cantharis rustica; assembly: GCA_911387805.1. Classification (NCBI taxonomy): domain Eukaryota; kingdom Metazoa; phylum Arthropoda; class Insecta; order Coleoptera; family Cantharidae; genus Cantharis; species Cantharis rustica. The sequence goes on from OU426877.1 coordinate 75,534,867, forward strand.
TGAAATTTGAGTATGATATTTATGCCATAAAAGCCTATAATAAAACATAATTTTAAAGTTAATAGTTATTAAAAAAATTTATAAGTATAAAATATTTAAATTTTATATTCATTGAAAAGTTAAAAATTTAGGGACGGTTTAAACTGAAAACGGCCGAACCGATTAATTTGAAATTTGAGTATGATATTTAAGCCATAAAAGCCTACAATAAAACATAATTTTAAAGTTAATAGTTTTTAAAAAAATTTATAAGTATAAAATATTTAAATTTTATATTCATTGAAAAGTTAAAAATTTAGGAACGGTTTAAACTGAAAACGGCCGAACCGATTAATTTGAAATTTGAGTATGATATTTATGCCATAGAGGCCTACAATAAAACATAATTTTAAAGTTAATAGTTATTAAAAAAATTTATAAGTATAAAATATTTAAATTTTATATTCATTGAAAAGTTAAAAATTTAGGGACGGTTTAAACTGAAAACGGCCGAACCGATTAATTTGAAATTTGAGGATGATATTTAAGCCATAAAAGCCTACAATAAAACATAATTTTAAAGTTAATAGTTTTTAAAAAAATTTATAAGTATAAAATATTTAAATTTTATATTCATTGAAAAGTTAAAAATTTAGGGACGGTTTAAACTGAAAACGGCCGAACCGATTAATTTGAAATTTGAGTATGATATTTATGCCATAAAGGCCTACAATAAAACATAATTTTAAAGTTAATAGTTTTTAAAAAAATTTATAAGTATAAAATATTTAAATTTTATATTCATTGAAAAGTTAAAAATTTAGGGACGGTTTAAACTGAAAACGGCCGAACCGATTAATTTGAAATTTGAGTATGATATTTATGCCATAAAAGCCTATAATAAAACATAATTTTAAAGTTAATAGTTATTAAAAAAATTTATAAGTATAAAATATTTAAATTTTATATTCATTGAAAAGTTAAAAATTTAGGGACGGTTTAAACTGAAAACGGCCGAACCGATTAATTTGAAATTTGAGGATGATATTTAAGCCATAAAAGCCTACAATAAAACATAATTTTAAAGTTAATAGTTTTTAAAAAAATTTATAAGTATAAAATATTTAAATTTTATATTCATTGAAAAGTTAAAAATTTAGGGACGGTTTAAACTGAAAACGGCCGAACCGATTAATTTGAAATTTGAGTATGATATTTATGCCATAGAGGCCTACAATAAAACATAATTTTAAAGTTAATAGTTATTAAAAAAATTTATAAGTATAAAATATTTAAATTTTATATTCATTGAAAAGTTAAAAATTTAGGGACGGTTTAAACTGAAAACGGCCGAACCGATTAATTTGAAATTTGAGTATGATATTTATGCCATAAAAGCCTATAATAAAACATAATTTTAAAGTTAATAGTTATTAAAAAAATTTATAAGTATAAAATATTTAAATTTTATATTCATTGAAAAGTTAAAAATTTAGGGACGGTTTAAACTGAAAACGGCCGAACCGATTAATTTGAAATTTGAGTATGATATTTAAGCCATAAAAGCCTAACGTTTCAATTTAGGTTTTTTTTGGGGGTTAGTTTAGTTTTCCGGTTTAGAATTTTTCAAAATAAGTTTTTTTATTCATTTTGGCATCAAGTAGGTATAATTTTTATTTTTATAAATGTCAAATAAATTTGACAATTAATCAGTTTTGAATTTTAATTTAAAAGCATAACTTTTAGATTTTTTATACATTTTTCCAGGTTTGCCTGATGAGATTCCGAAATTCGAAACACCAAGTTATAACAGGGTGTCGCAGACTAATTCATTTAAATAGTTTTTGCACAATTTTATGTAAGTTATGGATTTTAATTATTTTTCAATTTCATATAACATGTAAAAATCAATTTTAATATAAATATTATCACATGTTAATAACTTTTACCATTTTATCAATTATCATATTCGTTATATTAACATATAACAAATTAATACGTAGATCTGTCCTGTATATTTCTCTAAGTTCATACACATGAAATTTTGAAATTGGGGCAATCTACAACTTTTGTAATTTTAAATTACAACTAACGTTTCAATTTAGGTTTTTTTTGGGGGTTAGTTTAGTTTTCCGGTTTAGAATTTTTCATAATAAGTTTTTTTATTCATTTTGGCATCAAGTAGGTATAATTTTTATTTTTATAAATGTCAAATAAATTTGACAATTAATCAGTTTTGAATTTTAATTTAAAAGCATAACTTTTCGATATTTTATACATTTTTCCAGGTTTGCCTGATGAGATTCCGAAAATCGAAACACCAAGTTATAACAGGGTGTCGCAGACTAATTCATTTAAATAGTTTTTGCACAATTTTATGTAAGTTATGGATTTTAATTATTTTTCAATTTCATATAACATGTAAAAATCAATTTTAATATAAAATATTTAAATATTATATTCATTGAAAAGTTAAAAATTTAGGGACGGTTTAAACTGAAAACGGCCGAACCGATTAATTTGAAATTTGAGTATGATATTTATGCCATAAAGGCCTACAATAAAACATAATTTTAAAGTTAATAGTTATTAAAAAAATTTATAAGTATAAAATATTTAAATTTTATATTCATTGAAAAGTTAAAACTTTAGGGACGGTTTAAACTGAAAACGGCCGAACCGATTAATTTGAAATTTGAGTATGATATTTATGCCATAAAGGCCTACAATAAAACATAATTTTAAAGTTAATAGTTTTTAAAAAAATTTATAAGTATAAAATATTTCAATTTTATATTCATTAAAAAGTTAAAAATTTAGGGACGGTTTAGACTCAAAACGGCTGAACCGAATAATTTGAAATTTGAGTATAATATTTATGCTATAAAGGCCTACAATAACACATAATTTTAAAATTAAAATTTTTTTAAATAATCTATTATTTTAATTTTTATATTTCAAAAAATCGTGTTTTATTTAATGTAGTCATATATTAGTGATATATGTACCATAGGGAACTAGAAATTAGAAATTTCAAATTTTTCTGATCCGTATTTACATCATTTTTCATTTTTGATATAATTAACTAGGAACAAACCCATACAATTTACGGTTAGGATTTTGCAAGTTGTTTCATTAGGGACGGTTTAGTTCAAAAACGGCTTAACGGATTAATTTAAAATTTGGAGTGTTCATGTGAAACACATGAAGGCACAATAAGACATATTTTATATTTTGGTATTTTAAAAAAAATTTGTTTTTAGTCAAAAAATCTACTTTATTTTTTTTTTTTATTTAACCTAAAACAGTACATAATGATTACTATGATATCATAGTATCATAGAAGAATAAGAAAAAATAGACGTAAAATGATTGCATTGGATGGACATTGTGGGACCTTCTTAACATGTACTGGGTCGTGTTATGTCAAATATTTGACAGTATGGGCCGTGTGCACCAGCAGTGTGGTGTAAGGCTTAAATCGACATGCTGAGACGCGGAAAATCGCTGTTCTTTTCTTAGTCTCGACAACTGCACTGTTGTGTTTAAAGTCCGATATCTATCTGTGGGCAATGGAGAAGGAAAAGAGAAACCATTCCATTAGTAATTGCCTGGTATGTCCCCTTGGCTTTTGCCAAGTTAATCGTCTACGCACTGTTTAGTGTATGATACTCAAAAAAATATAGGCCGTGCGAGACTTCAAGATTTTTGGTTCGTTAAATCGTTTTAAGATACAGTGGCCACAAAAAGTATTCGTACACTTACATTTTTAACATAAAAAGCGATATTACTTTTTTATACTGTAAGTAATTTAAAATATAAAAAATGCATTAACAACTTCAGACAATATATTTTAATAATATTTAAATACAATTCATAAATTCAAAAAATTAACTTAAAAAATAAAATAAAAACATAGAACAACTTGAAATTAAAAGCAAAAAGTATTCGTACACTTGCAATAAAAGTTAAAAAAAAACAATTAAAAAATTTTTTAATATTTAGTAGGATTACCTTTAACCTTAATAATAGCTAATAATCGCCTACGCATCGAATTTACCAAATTTTGAGTAATTGAAGGCGAAATATTACTCCATTCTTCTTTAAGAGCATTTTTTAATTGGCTTTTATTTGAAATTTTCCGTTTTCTTATATTTCTTTCCAAATAATCCCACAAATGCTCTATTGGATTAATGTCCGGACTTTGAGGAAGTGTTTCTATATGTTTCGGGGTGTGATATAGGATCCACATCTTTGAATTCCAAGCCTTATACTTTGGGTCGTTGTCATGCATAAATATATATTTATTTGCTAGGCCCAATTTTTCAGCACTAACTGCTAAATTTTTTTGTAATATATCAATATACATTTTATGGTCCATTATTCCATCGATAAAATGCAGATTTCCTGGACCAGCCGCACTAACCCTAACCCCCAAACTAACACAGAACCGCCTCCGTGTTTAACAGTTGCACATAAGTTTTCTTTATTTAATTCACAATTTTTTTTCCTCCACACTAACTGCCTTCCATCCGAGCCAAATATATTAAACTTGGACTCGTCTGTGAATATAACACGGTTCCAAAACTCCTGGGTTTCATTTTTATGTTCTTTTGCAAAATTTAGTCTTTTAATTCTATTTATATTATTTATGAAATACTTTTTACGTGCTGTTCTGGCATGATAACCTGCTTTTAGAAGTACATTAGGCACAGTGTTTGTAGATACATTTGTCCCAATTGTATTTTTAAGTTCATTAGCAATTTTCACTGCACTTAATTTAGGATTTTTCTTTATTTTTAAAACAATTGCTTGTTTATCATAATTACTTAATTTTTGAGGACGGCCTGTACGAGGTTTACTTTTTAAAGTTTTTGTTAGAGAATACCTATCAATAATTGTTTGTATCGTGAAACGTGGTCTCTTAACAATTTTAGAAATTTCACTTAGCGATTTTAACTGATTATGTAAGTTTACAATAATTTTCCGTTCTTCAGTTGTAGTTTCTACACTTTTACGCCCCATTTTTAAATTATTATTTACTAAAAGTTATATGTGTATGCAAGTCGGCTTTATAAATAAAACTGCAATCGTTACGTATAATAATTAAATACCAAATGTTTATTGTAACTTGATAATCAATGTCGGGGCATTTCCTGTACGAATACTTATTGCGCAACTTTCAACCCCGTTTTTCTGAAATTTACTTTGCAATATAATATGATAACATTTTAAAGAATTTTGTGTTAATGAAAGCTTTAATGTAAACATAGACCTAAAGGTTTTACAACTTTTTTTTTACATTTTTTATTTTGAAACGGAACGATACAGCTATTAATTTTAAATCTTCTAATGTACGAATACTTTTTGTGGTCACTGTATCTATTTTCATAAAAAAATAAAAACGTACAATATCATTAATTTTATATTTTTGTAAGGTACTTAAAAATATAATTTTAGTTATAAAATTCGTAGTATGTATATAAGTGTAATATAATACCTACATTATAGAAATATAGCGCCTTGTCTCGCCTATTTATTATATCAAGCAGACATGCTTGTTGAGTTTTTTTTTTTTCTATAAATTATTAACTTGTAATAATTTTTTTTAACTTTTTTCTAAATTTAAAGTTTTATTAAAAAAAACATTGTATTATGTTGACCTAAATACAAAAGATTGTAATTCAGGAAATAATTACTATGTATAATAAGAACGTGTACTCATCTACATTAAAAACTGATTTTCTATCAAATGATATTTTTTATTTAGAATTACCAAAAAATATTTGACTTATTACTTTATAGATTAACAAAGTTACGTGTAGCACCTCATAATCATTATTTATTGAATAAATTGTACTCGTTTACAAGTAATACCTATTACAAGTCTGTTTTGTTTTTAAATTATATGATATCGAGCGTAGCGTAGCGGATTGGCAATGCAAATTATATGATATCGAAACTTGATATAATTGCATTATTATTAAACATAAGAACATGAGTAATGCTATTTTTCTGAACGCCATCTAAATTCCGAACGTCAGACTAATAAATCTGCTACCGAAAGTTGTGGTTCGTTTCTAGCTTGATTATTTCAAAAATGAAAAATATTGGTAATATGCATCAGAAAAAATTGAAATTTGGTAAACATGTTCCCTATACTAAATATATCACTAATATATAGAATATATTAAAAAAAAAAAACACAATTTTTATAAATATAAAAATAAAAATAATAGATTATTTCAAAAAATTTTAATTTTAAAAATATGTCTTTTTGTAGGCCTTTATGTCATAAATATCATATTCAAATTTCAAATTAATCGGTTCAGCCGTTTTAAGTCCAAACCTTCCCGAAATTTTCAACTTTTTAATGAATAAAAAATTAAAATTTTTTTTACGATTTTCTTTTATCATAGTAATCACTATAAACTATGTTTTAGATTAATTTAAAAAAAAAATAATTTTAAAGTAGATTTTTTTACTAAAAGCAAATTTTTTTTTTAAATATCAAAATATAAAATATGTCTTATTGTGCCCTCATGTATTCCGCATGTACCCTCCAAATTTTAAATTAATCTGTTAAGCCGTTTTTGAACTAAACCTTCCCTAGTGAAACAACTTGCAAAATCCTACCCTTAACACAAAAATTTTTTAGAATTATGCAATAGTTGTCGAAATAACGGCATTTTAAAATTACTGTAACTAGCACGTTCGAGTCCCTGCTCTTCATTTTGTTGACGGTAGGTGTGCTTTGATATACTCTTAATATTGTTGTGTTATTGGCAAGTTCTGTCATTTTTCAGGGATATTCTTAAATTTTTTTTGCCTTACTCAACAACGGCTAATCATGCAACCGTGTTAAAATGTGTATCTAAAATACATGTAAAATTTACATTTTTAATTCGATTTTTTTCGAAAACTTTTGCATTATCCTACAAAATTTTTGTTCTAGTATGCTTAGAAAAGTGCCCTTTTACCTATTTTCAATAGGAAAAAGTTAAAATCGTGGGTGAAGATTTCTGACAGATCCCGATTTCTGAAAGCTGGATTCTCATGTGAGAAACTGCGTCAAGTCGATTTCGATACTTTATTTTTGTTCCTGAATATAATGAGAATCCAGTCTCACACTTGTATGTCCTCGCAAATGGTAGCAAAATACAGTTTGCACGTTTGGATACCTCTAGATATTCCTCGCGCAGTTCATTCCAAAATACGCCAAGCGAAACCTCTTTAAATCTACTTTCCAATTGGAAATCGCACCTAATTTCAATTGGATTTTCGAAATCTACAGCAGAAAATTCGACTGGACGTTAGCATTCCATGAATGGATTGCCATTGAATGGAATAGAAAAAAGTTAAAAAATATAATTTTAAGCGGCAAAATTTATTTTTACGCCATTTTGAAATTATTTTTGGCGGAACCCTTGGATTTTTTTGCGGAACCCCATTTGGGAACCGCTGATCTAGAGAGTCTAACAGCAACAAAAGCTACAGAATATTCATTATGGAAGGCAACACGAAAAATGAAACAGCCACAAACTCACATTCCCCCAATTAGACTAGAACATGGAAAATGGGCCCGAACAGATAAGGATAAGGCAAAAATATTTGTGGAACATCTTGAAAAAGTGTTTAAACCTTTTCCTTCAGAAATAATAAATGACGAAGAAAGTAAAATTAATGAATATTTAAAACAATGAAAATTATGAAAAAATTTAAAACAACAGATGTAAGGAGGGTTATATTAAAAGAATTAAATGCCAAGAAAGCACCGGACTACGACCTAATAAACGGTAAAATCATGCAAGAACTACCTATGAAAGCAGTCAAGCTAATTACGATGCTGTTCAATGCCATACTAAGACTTACAAGGGAATTATATGACCTCCTCATTTTTGTAATTTTTGCCACTTATTGTACTGAAAGTTTAGCCCTTCAATAATAACTCCTCAAAGCAGTAGAGCCAGATGGCCAGAAATTTTTGAGAAAATCGACTTTGAAATATTATCGAGGTAGTTTGAAGACAAGATGTGAAACAAACAGCAAATAGTTTTGTGGGGCACAGGTACGAACGAGTTGGACTAGGTCTACGGTTCTATTCCCACCTTAGCTAGTTTTTTTTAAAATTTTTTTTTCTCTAGTGCGCATTGACTTCATTTAATTATTGTAAAATTAATTAAATTTATGCTTGTAGACTAAAATGTGTCAACATTTAATTTATTAAATACTTTCAATTTATTTTTTAACAAATATAATAAAATCGAATGTTTTAATTATTATTATTCAGCAGGACTAGTTTCAAATGTCATCACACATTATCATCTGGTGGAAATAATTTACCTAATATTTATTTATAATTTATCATCTGATTTAATTTATTTATTTTACGATTGGTAGAAATAGTAAACATGATGTGGCTAATAAAGCCATGCAACTGACTAGATTTTAATAAGAAATAAAAAGTTAATAAACCAACATAATATCCTGAAACTACATATTTTTATCTTAAAATACATTTTCAACAATTTAGTTTTTATTTAGCGTAGTTACTGAAAAGTTATCATGTCTGATATGTGATATTTATCCGTTAATTTGCCTGGCCCCTCGATGAGGGCTGAAGACACCGTCGAAGATAGTCTATGCAGTGAAATCGCTAAATTACGCATGAAAGATGCTCTTGTGTACTACGAGCATTTACTTAAAGAAAATAATACGCACTAGAGAAAAAAAAACTAGCAAAGGTGGGAATAGAACCGTGGACCCACTGGTTCCTAGTCCAATTCGTTCGTACCTGTGCTACGAAACTATTTGCTAATTGTTTCACATCTTGTCTTCAAACTCCCTCGACAATATTTCAAAGTCGATTTTCTCAAAAATTTCTGGCCATCTGGCCTTACTGCTTTAAGGAGTTCTTATTGGAAGGCTAAACATTCAGTACAATAAGTGACAAAAATTACAAAAATGCGGAGGTCATATAATTCCCTTGTTAGCTACTTTCCACTATAATGGAAGATGGCTCAAGTACTTATGATACCAAAGCCAGACAAAGACCCAGAGGAGGTGACGTCTTATAGACCGATAAGCTTGCTTCCCGTAATGTCAAAAATTATTGAAAAAGTAATAGTAAACGGATGAAGGAAACCATACAAACTAAAAAATATTACCCGATCATCAGTTTGGGTTTAGAGAAAAGCACTCAACCGTAGAGCAGATTCATAGAAGAGTTAAGAAAATTAGTCAATGTTATGAAGAGAAAAAATATTGTTCAGCGGTATTCATAGACATTTCGCAGGCATTCGATAAAGTCTGGCACCCGAGTTTGCTGTATAAAATAAAAAAGTGTTTCCTTACGACTTATACCAACTAATCAAATCTTACATTAGTAATAGACACTTTTTCATCAAATATCAAGAACACACAGAAATATGCCCAGTGGAGGCGGAGGTGCCATAGGGTAGTGTCTTGGGGCCGATCCTATATCTCCTGTACACAGCGGATTTGCCAATAATGGAACAGAACACTACAGCTACGTTTGCAGATGACACAGGTATAATGACATCACACACTAATCCAGCGGTAGCCTCAGAACTTTACAAATAAATCTGAAAAAAATCGAAAAATGGATGAAGAAATGGAAAATTAAGGCAAATGAGACGAAATATGCACATGTAACTTTCACACTACGAAATGGAACATGTCCTCCAGTAACCCTAAATGACAGACAGATTCCACAAACAGAGACTGTGAGGTATTTGGAAATGCACTTAGATCGCCGACTAACGTGAAAAACTCACATTTGGACGAAAAGGAAACAACTCAACCTGAAAATACAGAAAACGAACTGGATGATAGATAGAGGATCGAAATTCTCACTGGAAAATAAATTACTGATCTATAAGGCAATAATTAAACCTGTCTGGACCTACGGAATACAGCTGTGGGGTACCGCTTCCAACTCGAATATTGAAATAATGGAGAGATTTCAAGCAAAGGTGCTCAGAAACATGGTGAATGCGCCATGGTTCGTCCCAAATGAGATTATCATAAAAGATCTTGGCATTCCATTGGTAAAAGAAGAGATAGGAGCATTTAGTACCAAGTACAAAGACAGGATTTATTTACAACCAAATCAACTAACAACTAACCTGATGAACCAGCAAACCGACACAAGAAGACTGAAAAAGTTCAAGCCAACAGACTTAATTAACCGATTCAAAAAGTAATGTATTATCTTATCAGTATGGAGATTATTAACTTACCCTGTACATAAATAATTCAATGAATTAAGGTTGTAAAGGTATAAGCCACCGAGATTATACCTAAATAAGTTATTTTTATTTTCCTTTTTTTGACATGTGATTTACTTATTGTTTGTATGAATAGATTGTAAATATTCTGTGCAAAATAAAAAAAAAATTACATGAATTAAATTAGATTAAACAGCATACCTCTTCTTCACTGCAATCTGGTCTCTGTTCGGCAATAACGCATATCCTTTCATCACGAAGAACTCGAATACTAAATACAGCAATTCTTCCACGATATATAAATTTCATCGGTTCTACAGCCAATACAGTTGCAATAATATCATCAGCATTATGTTTTCTGCCGGTAACTGTCATTAAACCATCTCGTGATCCACAAACAAACACCAATCCACCAGGTCCTAAAAATCCTAAAAGTCCTGATCTTGTATATTCGGCATCAGAAATAGGTTTTCCATCAGAAGCAAGTGGTTGAATCTTGAAAGTATTATTACTTAACCCTTGCAAACCCCAATACTGAGTTCCAGTCGAACCAGAATTTACACATATCTCGCCAACTTCGTCAGTTTTACATAAAAAAGAAGGCCCTTCCATTTTTACAACAACTATAACACATCCGGGCATTACTTGACCACAATCTTGTAATGTTAATGACGTTAAACTGTTTTCTTGATCAACTCTCACAACTCCATAACTGAGGCCTTGCATTGAAAGGACGCCTCTACCAGTAGCATTAACGCCAGCTCGACCAGGTCTTCTAACAGATACAGTTAAAACTTCACTAGAACTAGCACACGGACAAATAGCATCGGGTTTCAAGCCTTTCACTTGAAATACTGATAAAAATTGATCACATGAACTTAGCGACCATGGATTAGCACCATCAGCAACCAAAAGCATGCGTAATGAACTTAAACTAATTTCTTTATGATCCTTTGTAGCTAATAAACCCCAGTGAAGATCTCTCGACTTAACAACTGCAATACTAGCTCTATACTTTGTGATCATTTGCATCCAACTAGCTGGATTCACTTTCATCAAAGCATAAGGTATGTAAATTACATGCATTCCATTTAATATGCTAGCCAGTACTGAATGCCATAAACCAACTTCGCGCTTAAAATCCAAAACACATACCATTATTTCGCCTTCTGTATAATTGCAAGACATAGTTAAGGTACGACAATGAGATAACATTGCTGCTCTAGTAATGGTGACACCCATAACTGAACCGTCTCTATCTGTACTATATTCTATGTAAGCTGGAGTTTCATCAGTTAATTTTAAAGGAGGTAACCAATCTTTGGGAGTTTTAGCTAAGTGTTCAGTAACAAACCATTGCAGTTTAGGCCAACCTTTAAATTGTATCACATCTCCTGAAGTAGTTTTTGGTAATCCCTTTAAGCATGCTTCAGAAGTTAGAGCTACTTGAATACTGCAACTTCCTAACAGAAAACCTATTTGCTGTGAACCAGCATCTCTTCTAGTAATTGGTACTTCTATTGGCACAGGAACAATTCCAGCTTGCAAACATGCATAAAATGCACAAATAAAATTAATTGGATCGTTATTAGGATAAACTAATGCTACTCGATCGCCAGTTTTTAAACTTGCTTCTCCCATTTTACTAAAAGCTCTTGTTAAAAGTGCATATGCTATTTTTTGACAACGGCTCAGCAACTTTCCTAAATTTAACAGAAGTATAAAATAACTTTTATATAAAAATTATAATAATTTACCATAAGTTAATGTAGTTGTCAATTTTCCATTGGGATCTAAAACAGTTGCTACTGCTGCTTTAAATGAAGCAGATCCGTAGCGTGCAACAGCTGCTTCTAAATTTCGAGGTAAACCGGATGGAACCACGAGTTGCTCACCAACAGCAGGAGTCATACTACTACCTGTAAAATAATATTAACTATCGATTTTGAAGCAACATTGATGTTAATGGAATAACATTACAATATACAATAGAATAGCCCTGGGAAACTGGTAGCCTTAAGCAGTGATGTACTATAGCGGGTTTGTGCGAGTCCATCGTTATAAATTACTAGAACAATAAATTTTAACAATTTTGTATTTTTTATTATTATTTTTAATTTATTAATTTCATGTAATAATAAAATATCAAAATTTATTACCAATAGAATACATTTTAGATTTATTAAATTCATGCAATTAAAAAAAAACTGTAAGCCTGATAATAAAATATGCATAGTACACCACTGGTCTTAACGTTCACTATAAGGTTGCGATAAACGCGAATAAAATGCAACTATATCTTAAGATGTGTAAAAAAGAAACAGTATTTTTTCTGTGGTTTTCAGTATTTTACTGCAATCACTAACGTAGCTGAAATTACAATTTAAATCTACTCCTACTCGAGTCTAAAAATTAACAAAATGAAAATCCCAAGAAAACTCCTATAAAGAAATTTAAATAAGTTTTCATAATATATTTACCCTCAGGTTTTGGTGCATTAGGATCTTTAGGATTTGCTGCAATTTCAAGTTCAATGTCATCATCTTCATAAAATTCAGGAAGTGGGCGACGTTTAGGTCTTTTAAGTGTATTAAGCAATTGCTGAATTTTAGCAGATACTTTCCATCGACCTGTTCCAGTTCCAATTGTATCATTTGAAGTAGAAGAGCCATATCTGTTTACTCGATCAGCTGCTGTAGATTTTCGTCCACTCTGTGCCGATGTATGAGTCACATCAGGTGGTTGAGAATCTATTACATAAAAAAATTAAACGACTACTATGTAATACCAATAATTAAATCAAAATTATAATACAATTTGTGAATAAAAATTCTTACATGGTCTAAAATTATGCATAACTTCACTAATATCTGTAAAATCATTCTTATTTCTAAAATCCCAATTCTGTGGTGGTGGCATTCGAGACCTATGATGCAAAGGTGGTGGTGAACCAGTACTGCTAGTATCAGAGAGAGGGGGAGGAGGTAATATGTGTGGGATACTTCTATCGCGAGCCTTTTCTCTTTCTGGCGTACTTTCCAATGTTTCTTCATTTACCACGCTATCTTCATCTGAAGAAGATTCTGAAAAATATACATAAGCCTTTCTAATTTTCACAAAAAAAAAGTGTATAATAATAGTCATGGGCGTTGACCGATGTCCCACTGAAATATGCATTCAATTTACGAATTTTATTAGATTTAGAGCCAATCTTACAGTAGTTGGTTAAAATTAGTTGGAACTGTAAGTTAATTCACCCCACGATTTGAATTTTTTCTTATGCATGCAGAGAATTGGAAAGATGACAATTATCTGAGCATATTAAAACAAAAATTTCGTAGTATTATCCATTAGTTTTCGAAAAAACGACATTTTAAAATTTGCAATTCAAGGGTGGTGCGACCTAATAGTAATCGACTCGTTTATGCTACCAGGTCTGCACACGACTACAAATACGTTAACTTTTAAACTTCAATAGTCGTAATTTATACCGATTCTATGGCATTTCGATACTGGATATTCGCTCCCGGACATTTCGCTACCACTCCTACAGTTTCTTGCTATATTTATTCGGTTATGTAATGAAATATGTAGTTATATACATGTTAGCAATAACGAAATTATACTAAAGCCGGTACTACGCAATGATAGAAATAATAACACGAAGTATATACAAACCTGTACAATATCAATCAATTTGTAAAGTAGGGACTTAAAGAAAGAGACTCAAATGTAAAGTCGGTAAAAACCTTGGGATGGGAACCACTACATGAAGAGTAAACTTAAGAACATTGGAAGACCCCCCCCTTTAAATTTTCCAAATCAAAATCAGGCCCCATGCCGCCTCGGGTATGTAATTCCTTTAAAATTACACAAAGACAATAATCCCGACACCTGATGAAAGAGATTACGGCAGCTTCACTGTCGGTCAGGTACAACTAGGCGCCGCCAACTTGGCGCCGCCGACTCGGCGCCAAGTGAATTATAAAGTGTTTAAACTAAATTTAAATAAAACTGAGCGAAATTTTTACTCCTGACTGTTTTCTTCAAAAACACAGGGTATATGAAGTTACTATGTACAATCGGTGTTTATATATTTGTGGCGGCTCTAAATTGGCTGATCCGATAATCCTTTTATTCCGCGGATTAAAGAAAGCAATTCTCTATACTATAAGAGAATTACGAATGTACTTTGAAAAACACACCTTTTTATAATAAATACATACAAGGATCTACATCCCTAAATATTTATATATTGTCATGTTTCAAAAGTGATTCGGACCCACCCTATACATTTTGGTAAAATTCATTTTCTTATTTAAGTTGTGTTTAAATTGATTTTAAGTTGCTAGATTGTAAAATTAGCAAGGTGGGGACGAATCACCGGAAATTCAAGGCCCTTTGCTAAAAATGGTCGACGTGATGGACGTGAATTGATTAGCCAAAAAAATTAATTAAATAAGTTTATAGTTTGAAAATATAAGAAGTTTTTTATTTGATGAAAGTGTTTTATTGAAATTTATAATTGAAGTATATTAATTTTTGAAGCAAAGTTGAATGATTTGGAAATGTAATTGGAACGGAAGCTTTCGATGATAATTGTAATAAGATAAAGAAGATAAAGCAAGAAGAAAGAAGAAAATAATAATTAAAAATATAAGTAAATGGTAAAAATTTTTAAATTTTTATATTAAAAATTGTTATAGGAACAACAAATTGTGAGTGATAAGCCGGACTGAGATACCGGTATCGTATAAATTTTGTATTCCCATTTTGAATATTTTATCGTAACGAAAATTGAAATTTAACGAATTACTTTAATTAGATGATATTATGGAAAAAATTAAAAAAATTAATTAATGGATAAATTACATTGCAATATATAATATTGCAGTGAAACCTTACTATAAATTATAATTAAATGAATTTACTTAATTTGATTTGCCCGGCGCCAGTTATAAAACTATAACAAATTTTCTGCAAAGTTGACTCACCTTTTCGTCGCCAACTATCTAACTTTGTGAAACGCCACTGTTTCCTTAGAAGTAGGTCTAATACCCAACCTGTCATAAATAAATACCTGGAGACTCCTTATTATGGTTTTTGTTGTAACTTGTTTAAATTAAAATTGTAGTTCGTTGTGCAGTGTTTTCTTAAATGAAATCGAGTTTGCATTCACACTGGTTTATTTGAAAAAAGGTAAGTTTTAAACTTATAAACAAACTTTTTAATCTAACCCCCAAATTTTAAAATTAAAATAAACAAAAAAAAACGAACTAAATCTAACAAATTATACAACCTAACATAACCTGTTTAATGGTGTGTTGCAGATGTTCAATGCTCCAAAATATCCAGGACCGTATCAGCAACGTTCACTTGACACAAATTTCGACGCACTTCACAAATTTCATTATCTTGCGTTTTAAAGGTGAGTACGTTGAATTTTCTTGTATCCTATTCCTTCTTCTGTCGTAGCACTTCTGCCCAATTATTTTTCCTTTATGTTGGAAAATATTTCACTTATTGAACTTGGTTACCAATAAACGATCATTGCACAACCAGATTATGATGTTGAGCAACTTTGCTCAAAAAAAATTTAATTATTAAAATTTTGGCTATGTCCAAAATTTCCAAATTTTCGTCTATGTCCAAAATTATCAAAATTCAGGCTAAGTCCACTATGTAACAAACATTGCCCGGAGTGTCAAGAGCTCCCGCGGCTTCTTCTCTCAAAAATTTTTATAAGACTTTTTTAATTTCGCGAATGCACCCCCTTTTATACGAAATCCGGGCGGAATTCGGATTTTTGCCCAAAGTAAGTTAACCAATGACCGAACGTTATGTTGATTGGGCGGAGGCTGTCTCCACGCCAACCAATCATAATTCACCGTTTGTCTCGCATTCCAAAAAGTCCAAATATTTCTTGGTTTTCCCTCACCACTACCAAATTTAATTGTCCATCGCACATAAATTTATAATTTGGTCAATTCAATTGTCCCAAATTCAAAACACTCCTTAAACTAAATCCTTAAAATTAACATATAACAATATTTACACAATTTCATCCACAGGTTAATGACCTCCAGTGTTTAACACAACACAACGATTTGATGTTATGGAAACAAACCAACTTTGCAATCTTGGCTTGTCCAATTTGACTTTAATCAACAAAGAAAACCATAGTAACGAAGCCTCTAATCTAAAATACCTAAATCAAGTTACCCGGAAACAAATCAGGTGATGACTACAAAATTTGACTAAACAAATCACAGGATGGATACTATACCCAGACTTCTTACATCGGCTGACATTGGCCGTACATGAATAACCCGAACTACAGATAGTTGACGATTTTAGGTGTCGTAGATTTTCTAAACACTGCAATATATATATATATATATATACAGTGGCGTAGCCAGGAATTTAATTCGGGGGGGGGAGGCACGAGCAAAGCGAGTCTTGTAATAGCGTCGCAGACAAAAATTTTTCCAATTTTCAAAGTCAAACGCCTAATAGAAAGTTAGAAAATTACAATACAAAGAAAATTTGGGGGGAAAAGGCTCCCGAACGGTTAGAGGTAGCGACGTACCTTCTTGAAGGAGAGTGTTCCTGGCTGGAAAATACAATTTTCACCCATGAGAAGAAATTATATCTCAGAAATCTATCTCTAACCCCCTCCCCCCGGCCCAAAATTTATGCACTCGCCCCTGCACAATCCTCTGTATTAAAAGACGAACAAACTCCGCCAATCGTTCTGGTGGAACTACAATCTGATATGAGGTGTTGACGTCTCATCGGATGATGATCACGAAGCGGTTTAAAACATATATATTACTTTCTCTATACATTTTGACAAAACGAGTGAAATAAAATAAAAATGAAAAATTTTAAAAACCCGTGATTGTAAAAAAAAATTCCAAAAATAAAAATTAATTTCTCTGAATTAAAAATTAATTATAATTTTTAATATGGAAAGTATAAACACGTTTCGTAAGTGGGACAAATTTTCGTTTTCCCCGACTTCAAAATTAATGTTAAAATCTTGCAGTGGGGAAAAAATCATTTTTTCCTTTTTAAAGGGAACAGTAGTCTCTAAGTAAGGTGCTTTTATTATTAATTTTTATTTTTGGAATTTTTTTACAGTCAGGGGTTTTTAAAATTTTTAATTTTTATTTTGAATTGGTGATGATTTGTAAAATTTTTTATTATATAAGTAAAACTGAAACTTAACAAAGGGAACAGTAGTTTTTAAGTAAGGTGCTTTTATTATTAATTTTTATTTTTGGAATTTTTCTTTACAGTGGGAGGTTTTTAAATTTTTGATTTTTATTTTGAATTGGTAATGATTTGTAAAATTTTTTATTATATAAGTGAAACTGAAACTTAACAATATGAAATTTAAAATTGATTAATTACTGGTGTACTTAAAAAACAAAAGATAACTACGATGGCAGACCAAGTTTTATCTCAGAGAGGAAAAGAAAAATTGACGGTTGACGGTTTTATATATGTATTTGATAAAATGAATTCAAATAAATCTGTAAAATTTTGGCGATGCGAAGAAAAAGGTCGCTGTAAAGCAC
Source organism: Cantharis rustica (assembly GCA_911387805.1). Classification (NCBI taxonomy): domain Eukaryota; kingdom Metazoa; phylum Arthropoda; class Insecta; order Coleoptera; family Cantharidae; genus Cantharis; species Cantharis rustica. The sequence goes on from OU426877.1 coordinate 75,552,679, forward strand.
GATTACACACTAGGGGCGAAGAAGTAATTAAAAAATTAAACGAACATTCACACGACAGTGTGCCTGCAAAAATTGAGAAAGATAAAAAACTATTAGTAAGATTAAACATCGCGCGGAAACAACGGTAGAAAACACCATCCAAGTTGTAGAAAAACCGTTGGCTTATCACAAGCTGCCGCGGGAATACTTCCAAACTACGAAGCACTTCGGAAAACGGTACGAAGCAAAAGAAATGAAATAAATGCTGCACCTGCTGAACCCGAAAATCTTGAAGAACTCGTTATTCCAGAAATTTATACCATGTATGAAGCGCAACCAGAAGAATGGAAAACATTTTTATTGGCTGACAGTGGTCACGCGGTTGACGCTTTGGAAGATGAAATTGCGGACGAACTTCGACCACTTTTAGAATGGTTTGAAGATAACTACCTAGGAAGACCAAATAGGCGCAGAGATGGGAGGCGTCCCCCTTTATTTCCTGTGGAGATGTGGAATGTGTACGAAAGAACTCTAAACGGCGAGGATCGTACCAATAACCACGCAGAAGCCAGTCATCGCAGATTACAAACCGAACTGGCAATGGACCACCCCACAATATGGAAGTTAATTAAAGGACTTAAAAAAGTGCAAAAAGGTCGCGATTTATTTTATGAACAACTCGTGGCGGGCAACGAGCCTCCGAAAAAATTAAAAAAATACAAGGATTGCGATGAACGAATCTTAAAACTCGTTACAGATTACGAAAATCGTAATATTATTGTATTTTTACGTGGTATAGCTCATAACTATCAAATGAAGCAATAAAAATTTTTTGTATTATTTTCGTATTTTTTAAATTATAAAATTCAAAATTAATAAAAGTTTTTGCAAATAATGTTAATTTTTTTTCATGTTGCATTCTTTCTTTTTATCGAAGAGTTACATATGCTATCAAGATCTTTGGGACCAGTGTTTCTACATACCAAATTTATAACTTTAAATTTTTATATGTATTTATAAAAAATAACAAATGACAGATAGTAAGCTTGATCGGCGCCGAGTTTGCTTAGCGCTGAAATGTCCTGGCACCTACAGTCACTAGATAGATACAGTACCGCAACCCTATGGGCCAATGAGTTAGAGAGAGAACGCTAATTTGGACCCCAAAATGGCGTCATTTGCAAATGTCAATCGACGTTAGTTGTTTTAAATTGTGAAAATTTAGTAATTGCAGTTAATACCAATCTTAATTTTCGCTATTCTATAAGTTTGTGTATTAAAATCAATTTTTATAATATTAAGAACAAAAATGCCTACTTGTTTTGTTGTGAAGTGCAACAATAAGCCATCTAATGGTTTTAGGTTATTTAGACTACCTAGTGGTGAAAGAAATGCTGAAAGAAGACAACTATGACCTTTAATTTATAAATTTTTAAGTTATATTATTTAGTACAACAAACCCAAAATAAAACAAAATCTATCGATTTAAATAAATAACGTATTAACGTAGGAAAGGATTGTAATTCACTTAAAAATTTTGTAATCAAATATTCGTTAGGATGCTCTGACAACATTTTGATTAATTTTAGTTGGAGCTTCATCTGTGTTGATGAAAATAAATCAGACGCACAGGTTGTACTGCATAACCAAATGTCATAAAATTTAACATAAAATACGTGTAAAAAGTTTAGTAACAAATAATAAATAAACAACAATATGACGGAAACACATATATAAGAATAAATCTATTGTTTTAACTTAACATATTCAAAAATTAGCACTCAGTTATAATTTGTTAAAAAATTTTAAATTTCGCGCATAAATTAAGACCCCAAAATGGCTGGACGTTGCGGTACTGTATCTATCTAGTGACTGTACTGGCACCGAATTGGTTTGGCGCCGAGTTGGCAGCGCCAAGTCGGTCGGCGCCAAGTTGGCGGCGGCGAGTTGTCCCATCCCGCTTCACTGTTGGCAATTAGCTTACAGCTTAATATTGGGAGACATCGAAACGGAATTAAATGAAGTGAAGATTGGTAGAATTCGAACAATGATTTGTAGAATATTTTGTGACGTATTTTAAGTTTATTAATAAAGATAATTAATACATTTATATATGTATTTATTGTTCTTACCGGTATCATGTTTATCTCGATCAGGACTTCTTGCCATGACAGAAGTACGTTTGGACGGCATTGGTAACGATGGTTTGTGTCTGCTTTGCATAGCTTGAGCCAAAGCTTGCTGTACAGCTTCTTGTCTGACTTCTATAATAAGATACATTTCGAATTAAAATTATTTAGTACTTACTTATTTAAAATACTTAAATTTTAATAGTATTATACCTCAGGAGTGAGATAAATGCATAATTACTGAATAAATTTATGCACCAGCTGCAAAAGGAGCGCCAAGTCGAAAAGTTTTTCAACAGGTGGTGTACAAACTTATTTAATTTCGCGTGAGAAAATCGCCATTACTCAAAAATCTTTGAGCAATAAATTATTACATAATAATAAAAAAACGTTTTTCCCCATTAAATTAGATAAATACTTTAATAGGTTCGAAATAGCCATAAATAGCAATAAAATTTTTTATATTAAAATAGAAATAAATATAACTATCGAAAATAAATCAAAACTAGGGCATAATCCCAATTATTTATCAATGTCCGGTTATTCCCGTTATTACTAGTAAGAAAAAGATTTTTAACACTAGTGTTATTAGTTTATAATTTTTTGGACTCCCTATCGCTCGTTTCGCGAAATTCTCCACTAACAAAATAAAATCTCACTTTTAACACCTATATCGTAAATAGTTATTATAATTTATGTAAATTTATAATTTAATTTTATTAAAAAAAATTTCGACCCCACGAGCAAAACATCGCGACCCTTTGGGGATCGTGACCCACACGTTAAAAAACACTGCTTTATAGTATATACCAGGCCTGGTCTATACGATAGTATTATGTTATCGTACGATAATTTTTTAAAATGATACGATCAATTTCCGATAAATCCGATAATTTAAAAATATACTATAAATTATTTAATAATATTAAATATCAAAGATTAAATATTTCATTTTTTAATTTGTTTTTTAAATTTTTGTTTTGAATTTTTTGAAGACTGCACTGATTACTGTTTAAAGCAGGGCCGTATTTAGACTAAATTTTCGGGGAGGGTTTTAAAAAAATAGCAAAATAAATAGCTAATTTATAAAATAACAAAAGAAGTTTTTCTAAATTTAAATTTTGCTATATTAATTTTTGAAATGTAATGTTTGGAGAAAAGTGACTAGAGGGAGGTTTTTTTACCAAGATGGCGGAAACGGCAGAAGCCTATATTTTGCTCCGCTGATTTTTTGAGTATAATTTTGTGCAAGTATTTTTGCAATTAAGATTTTATTTTATTTTTGAGTATTGTTATTAGAAAATTTTGTTTGAAAGTATTTTGTCGAAAGTTACCGCAAAAAAAAATTAAAATTTTGTGAAAAAATTGTTTTTATTTAATTGAAATAATTATGTTTTTGCGCGATTTTTCTTTATTTGTGTTCGATATTCAGAGAAAATATCGATTTTTATGAACTCTATTTAATGGTTGAAAATAATTTGTCAAAGGAGCGACAAATTTTGATTACAGGTTGACTTCTGGGGAGGGGGGGCGTTTCTGTTTATATAATTTTAAAATTTTTGTTTACTACGATATTTTTAATAAGTTTAAACTTATTCATATTTTAATTTTAAACTCTCACGTAAAAAAACCGTTTTTAAATAAAATTTTTTAATTTTAATATTTGAATAAAAATCACAAACTAAATTCTTATTTTACCGATGGCGATAGTAAAATAATGTTGTCAAAACGAAGAACTAAATTAGATTGAAAGAAAATTTCACAAATCTTAAGCAAATATACACTTATGTACAAAAATGTACAAAATATAAAACAATTTATGGGTTTACAATGCCCATTCTAATTTATTGCGGAAGTGTTATTTTAAGCTATTTTGCTGCCCATGATGATCATAAAATTTATGTTCCCTTTAAACTTTTTGGTTCAAACAATTTATTGCAATTTAAAATTTTTACCATAATAGTAAGAATTAAGATAAAATACCTATTTTATTCATTTCAATATAATTATTTTTCAAAAAATCGAAAATTAATTAATAGGAGTAATAATTAACAATTAACTAAGTGGTCGCAGACTTTTACACAGTACTGTTAATATTTAGGGCATTTTTATATTTTTCATCTTCGGTTTTTATATTTTTGCAATTTAGTAGTAGGTGTATTTAATCCAGTGTCGCCAATCGCCGGATTATAATACGAATTTCCAATTTTTTAATTTGGGATTTAATTTATTTGAAATATCTCTTTAGTTTTAATTTTTATTTAAACACTTCAAGTGTTTTTATAACCATCTACCTGAAGGGATTACCAAAATCGTAACAGACAAAGACAGCTTATCATGCTGTCTCATTTAATGCTTACTCATTATATAATGCTCGTTTTTGCCGCTGAGGTCGTTACGAATCGACTACAATTTTATTGTAGGGTACGAAAAATGCTAGTGACAGGTATACCCATAAGAGCTGTTCCTCTATACACTACATACTCTTTGCTTGTGTTTAATATATTTCATATACATTTTTAATTTGACTGAATTTTTATTGATAACCAACCTCCTGATGTCAGATTTAGTAGATAATTATTTGAAATTCTCAAGAAATTTATTTATATATTTTCTATAATTACCTCTGTTTATTATAGAAAATTTATAAATAAATTTTTTAAGAATTTGAAATTTTAAATCTTGTAATAAAATTATGAAATTATAAAGAGCTATTCAAACGCCGCGCAAAAATTTTAGTTGTGCCCTACGGCCGCAGGAGGGCCGTGTTGCGATGAATTAACATGCGAGGTTCCCTTCTCCTACTTATATGTTCTGTGGTATACAGTGTTAGTAATTCGCCAACCTATAGTTAACCCACACCCCAAGTGTTGGTAAACATAATCACGACGTAACCAACACTTTACGTTAACCTGCAATTGAAAAACGTAATTTTTAACCTAACTAATAGTTAACTATGAACTAATAGTTAACCAACGATTGAAAAACCGGGCGTAAGACAGCTTATCATGCTGTCTCATTTAATGCTTACTCATTATATAATGCTCGTTTTTGCCGCTGAGGTCGTTACCAATCGACTACAATTTTATTGTAGGGTACGAAAAATGCTAGTGACGTTTTTATACTAGTCAACAATGCTAGTAAAGCAGTTTTCGTACCCTACAATAAAATTGTAGTCGATTGGTAACGACCTCAGCGGCAAAAACGAGCATTATATAATGAGTAAGCATTAAATGAGATAGCATGATAAGTTGTCTTTGTCTGTTACGATTTTGGTAATCCCTTCAGGTATAGATGGTTATAAAAGTAAGAAGAGAATTTCAAAGTATCGTAAAAACAGACAATTTTATTATTTACTTCGAATTTTAAAGATTATTAAAATTTAAAACCAAAGTTAAAATTAAAATAATTTTAAACTTCAACAAATCAACGCTTCAACTCGGATCTCTCGGCACAATTTTTAATTTTTATGTATTTAATTTCATGTTGAAAAACACTGCTATAGCGGATACAAATTATCGTATTGTTTTATATACAATAACTACCGTATGGTGGTTACACTGATTGTAATGTTTACTGCCCTATTTAAAAATTTCTATGGAGACCCCATGATAAAACCGTGTTAAAAAAACCTTTTTTCTTACTTATCCACTTCAGGTACGAACAGTCGCCAAAAAGGTATACCTGCAATTATCGATATAGTAGCTAACTTTATATTTAGGTATTTAATATAAAAATGTTACCGGCCGATAGATGTAGACTCTGGTAGACAGGAATGTCTCTACGTTTCAATTTTTAATACATGGCTGTTCCTCTATACATATACGCCACCACAGAACATATACGTAGGAGAAGAGAACCTCGCATGTTAATTCATCGCAACACGGCCCTCCTGCGGCCGTAGGGCACAACTAAAATTTTTGCGCGGCGTTTGATAGATTTTTATAATTTCATAATTTTATTACAAGATTTAAAATTTCAAATCACAGAATTTAATTTCGAAATTACGGCAACACGATCATCGGGTGCTTCATCGTAATTCTTCGGTTACACTCGCCAAAGGGCATCAAAGTTGGTGAGATTCTTAGTGATTTTCGGTGTTATCTTCCTTTATTTTTCACTATATTATTATTTTTAGGTTATATCATGGTACTATAAAATGCCCGGTTTCTCAATCGCAACTTAAGCTGTTGCCTCGCTAAGGTCTAACCGCGTCTAAGCTCTACCTGAGGCCCAAGTCGAGTTGCACCAAAATATTATTACGTCGCCTTATCTAGGCAATTGCTTAGCTGACAGTCAATTTGGCAACGACGTAAAATCTAATAAAATTGCAAGTGACATTGACAATTCGCGAGTAAAATTAAGGATGCGACGTCTGGTGGCAGAATTGAGAACAATTCGATGCGAGTAGTAAACGTGGTTAATGCTTTAGTTGCATGTTAACTTGTTGAAATAATTTAAGTAATTAAAGCTTTTAAATAAATTTTGAAATGTCAACCGTTGTTGAGAAACGTAGCAAAGAGTTTTGTTGTGTGTATGGATGCAATTCAACACGATGGCGAGATCCAAATGTAAGTTTTCACCGGTTTCTACAAAAAGGAGTTAGGCAGGTTAAATGGAGTAACATTTAACATTAAAATGGAGTAACAACAATCAGAGATATGAATTTTCTTTACTCAATATAGCAAATGAAGCATTTATAATTAATGTTCGATGTTGGTTTTATTGAAAAATTGACAAATTAGGTTAAGCTGTTGCTCAATCGTTATTTTTTGTAATAAATATGAATACTAATTAATAATAGTTTTTTTTATTATATATATTTTAGTTGTAAAATGTTATAAATGTAAAAAATAAATAAATAAAAACAGTAATTTACAGTTTTATAAATTGTTTAAATCAACCTGTATTATATTTAAATCTATAATTACAAAGTTAACACTAAATTTCAAATAATCATGATATTTATTTAATAGAACAATTTTTAACAAGTTTCGACTATTGTCACTTACTCTACTTATAAATATTTTTGGTTCTTTCAACAAAATTAAATATTGACTTTGACCAATTGGCAACAATATTTCAACTCAAAATCAGCAGTTTTGATTTTTTAAATACACTTATAAACTACGAATTTCATGCAAAAGATTACAAAAATATTTTTGTTTAATGTTCGCGAACATTTCACTAACAAAAGTTTTGTCTAATTCTATGGTATTTACGAACATTGTACAATCTTTACTGCAGTATATTATAAAATCACACACTGACATTTAGAATTGCCATCCCCAAGTTAATTTGTCCATAATATGGATGTTTTCACTTAATGCCGAAGTGCCAAATCACTTTATGCCAAAGTATTTTTACAAATAGACCCAGTTATTAAATGAGGAGCCGATAATAATGCGGAAGTCTGTAGTACGAGGGCATAAATTGCATAAACAAACTTAACACAAGATGTTACACCACAAAGAATAACATGCTTGGCATTTAGCCCTTCCTCACCTTCACAAAAATTTCTCGACGTTGCGCTGCTATTAGTGTACTTAAATAAAGATTTTAGAAGAATTTGTTTCGTCATTTTACTTTTTTCGTTAATAATTCGAACACACAAAAAGATTTACAAGGTTCACTCGATCACTGTAAATACAACTATAAACTCGATCACTCGCATCTGACGGCCATTTTGAAAATTTAGCAGCGCCCCCATCGTTAATTTTATTCGCGAATACCAAAACACAACAGATTTTTACATTATCAAATTATTAATATTTTACAATTATACAGATTAGGTTTGGCAAGTTTTGCCTTATTTATTGGCAAATGTATTATATAATATTTCTTGGAAAGTTGAGCAATAGTTCTACTCTTGCTGCAATTCGTGAGACAGTAGGTTTACCCATAGAGGTATATATTAACGCCGGCTTAACTGAACTGCAGTTCAAACGTTCGACAGCCGTGCGAGTAACACGTGCCTTGCAACAAACTGTTATGACGAGACGTAACCATGGTACTATCATAGTATAAGTAGTTTAAGACAGTAGGGACACTCGCATCTTTTTGCGGTTCCAAATTTTCATGCGCATGTCAAAGTCTAGATTAAGTATCTACATTAGTTAACAGATGTCGCGACTATTTTACAACTTACTGCATTATTGCCAGATCTATTAAAATTCACTAGATTTGTTGGATTGAAAGCAAATTTTGGTAATATAAAAAAAATTTATGAATTTAATAATGAAATTACGTTAACAGAATTGTAATAGCAGGCACCTAAAAGTAAGATAATACATTACTGGCTTTTTTTTCTAATTTTTCTTCAAAGTTTGAAAATTTAATGAAATCCTGATGCAATATCTAATTGACTTACTTATTTTCGAATTTGGCAACATGGCACTTACATTTGACGTTCTTTCGAACTTATTAACAAGCGGTAACGATTGTTATAAAATTGAGCTCTGAATATTTTAAGTGAATTTTTAAACATTTTGCTTGTAATACAAGTATATAATAATGCTTGCGCAGTAGGTTTTTGTAAAAACCTATCTGGAATAGATGTTGTACTGCATAAATGTACCGAAAAATAGTGTGATATGTAAGCAGTGGGTGGAATTTTGCGACAATAATTTATTGTTGAAAAAAGTGGACTTGCATAATTCTTACCATAGAGTGTGTGCTGTACACTTTGAAGTTAACTTACATAAAACTACCAAACATAGGAATCTTTACGATTATGCAGTCTTACTCAAACTTACTTTAATTCATAATTGTACAAATGGGTCTCAAAAACCTCTTTAAAATTGAAATAAAATAGTTTTAATTAAACCAATTGTTTCTTTCTATAGTAACAAAATCATAAAGCTGATCTTTCTTAAATATACAGAAACAATACAAATCCGTTATGATGGCAGAGATAAATCTATATTCTAAAAAATTTCACATGTTGAGTTTGCACTACAAAACGTAATTATATTAAAAAATATTTATAGCACATTACAACGAATTCTATCTTTAAATTTGAAATAACAAAAAATATCAAATTTTGATTTAGCTCATTCTTCCCGTATATACCCCTCAAATTATTGTTTTTAAAAATAATGATGGAATGTCAAAATAATTACATTTCAAGCGGTTTATTTCAAATTCAAATCAATTTTGCAGTGCCATCTAGCTTATCACAGATAAACTTAATCTAGACTTGAAAATCTGGAACATGAACATCAAAGACGCCGACACGGAGTGTCTCTACTGTCTAAACTACTTATACTGTGGTACTATAAGAGAAGGTATGTTCGTTTTGAAACGCGTTTTGGTTCAGTTCACGCACACATCCAATCGACGCCATCTTAGTTTTATTTCGCCGCCCAATTCAAATGTTGTGAGAAATGTAGATAACAAATAAATTATTTCTAGTAATAAATTCGCATTTACTATCACATTTTACTTATAATAAAATTATTCAATTCATGTTTTTTTAACGTAATTGAAATCATTTGTGTTTATTAACAAATAAAATATTTCTAAATATGAAATAAAAGACACTTTCTTGGAGAATTTATATATTTTATATGCGAACTAATTAAGCATAAATGCTTATTTGGTGCTTTTGCCTAGTACATAAAATAATTGCTTATGAATTAAATGAAGAAAAAATAAAATGAAAGAATAAAAAATATTACAAATATTTTTAACACAACTTCTTTCATAAGCCGTACTTGATAAAAATTTTTCGAAAATTAGTTAGTATTGCAATTTATTGTAAAAATGTAAAATCATATAAAGTACTACATTCTAGATAAGTGTTGTACGTTTAATATTTAAAAATGTCATTTTACCGATATCTTGCCATTTTTATAATGTAGAATACCCAAAAATATTTTTCACGAGCCGCCACTGCATTATTAACATGTAAACAAACACAGAACTAACGTAAAGCCAGCGTAAAGCAAATAAAGAACCAATATGGCGGCGATTGGGTTTCAATGAGCGAGAGAGATTACCCAAGAATGCTATCTCTCTCTGCGCAAGAACATACCTTCTCTAATAGTACCATGGACGTAACCAGAAAAAACCAAAGCAACAGGCGGCAGAGGTCTCTAGTAGATGGAACCAAATACTATGGATAAGATAATACGTACAGCTTAGGCCCATTACAATAGAATTTTCTTAGCCCGTAATTTTTGCGCTATCTGTCTGATTGAGTTGGAACCTTCGAACTTTTGGTGTAATCAAATACTATGTGTTATTTTTTAAAATTATATTTTTTATTAATATATAAGTAGTTACATGAAATAAAACTGCGTATGTTAATTGTGAGAAATTTTTTTAAATTTATTTTTAGTTTTTGAATTATTTTTTTTACTTTTTACACTTTTAAACAATTTTAATTTATTGTCTTCATTCAATTTATTAAAACATTAATATATTTATCTAAAAATATATTTATACAAGAATCGCACACTATATGTATTACAAATATTTTTCTTAATAAGATCACAATTTTTTAATTTTGTTTTTACATTACTCGCATTTTCTTCTAAAAATACAGTAAACATGCTTTTAAAAGTCTGATTTATGCTGTTTTAGCAATTTACAGATCTTTGTTCTTTGGCATCCTGAAAAACAATTTCGAGTCTTTCTGTTGTTTGTAATTTCCACATGAAAATATTGAATATGTAGAACCAATTCCGGACATGTTGATGAAAATTCACTCAAATATTCAATTCACGATACTATTTCGAATTATATCTTGATTTATAAATATATAATACAAAAGTTTTACTTTTATACTACCATAAGCAAACATAACCAAGATCACATAAAAAAACTTAAAATTAACTGTCAAACTGATTTAGTTCCAACTCAATTCGTTAGAGGCGCTCAAGTGCTGGGCTACACAGAGCCAGTATATTTAGAGAGTAGCGCCGTCCTTTGATCTAACCAAATGCCGACACGGCAGCCATGTTTTGTCCATACTATACATAACCATACATAAGTAAACAGTGTTTAATGGTTGTAGAAAGTTAATAAACTCAGTTGTGTTAGTTTTTCATAATATTATTATGTGATAAATTGTTACAGAAATAACTAGTACTGATTTGTACTAATAATATATAATATTATATATTAATTAATTAATAATTTAGAAAAAAATTTGATTACATTAAACGTGTAAAATGCCGGGTTGCTGTGCTTATAACTGCAGTCAAAGAACTGAAAAAGGTGTTAGATTGTTTAAACTGCCTTAGGAACCTAAAAATAGTGATAGAAAAAAACAATGGATTAACAATACAAATCGGACAAATCTGCCAGGAGAAGCATTTGTTTGTGAGGTAAGACTCGGATTTTTAATTACCATAATTTAATTATTGCGTAATATAATTTTACATAATATTATATTTTACATTGCAGAATCATTTCACTCACGATCAATTTGAAAATAATCGGCAGGATAATAAAAGACCTCTACGGTGGAATGCTATTCCTACCTTATTTTCACATAAGGTTATTCCAACACCACGAAAACCACCAAAAGTTAGAATCGATAAGACAATAATTAAAATAGAAAGTATGTGCTTTTTATCTTGCTTTTTTATATAATGATTATTAAACTTATTTGTAGATGTCCCGGACTGAAGAATTGGTTCAACGTTTTAATTTACCATCAAATGAAATAAATCTTGATTCGGTAAAAAGAGTTATATTGGAAGATGCAAAACTTGAATTAAAAATTGCCCCTCGACTTAAAGAACATATTGTTAAACCAGGCCATTTTGATAAAATGAATGTGGGTTATGCTTTAGCATTAATTAATCACGATGTTGCTGCGGCTATTAAATTCTACATCGAAAAAAATGTAATACACAGAACACATTTAACAACGGCATGGTTTTTTGAGATAATGCATAAATGGTTCTGCTTAATGAATTCTCGTTCTGCAAAATTGGCTTTAAGTCACAATCAAGAAGAACAATACAGCAATGCTATTACTTTTCTTCGAGATGTTATATTTATAATGGAAAATATAAAAGTTGGAAAAAAAGGGCATTGGAAACCTTTTCAAACAGGAATAATTTTAGCTACTCAAATTGTTCTCGAAATTCAAAATAAATATATCAATCATGTTGATTTTAAATATCTCATGCTTGGTAGATTTACCCAAGATGCTTTAGAAAATTTATTTTCTAATGTTCGTTCTAGAAATCCGGTTCCTGATGCAAAGGAATTTAAAATTGCATTGCGTTTAATAACCATTTCCCAGTTTTTTTCCAAGCCGAAACATGGAAATTATGGAATTAGCGATTCAGAACAGCTTATTGATTTTCTTAAATGCAATAATGACGTTGGTAAAATTGAGACAACTATAGATACTGAAGACTTTTATATACAACAATTAGTTGACACATGTGAGTTCTATGATACTGTAGATGAAGACATGGAGAATATTAATAATAATTACTATGTCTGAACAACAATCACTTTATAATCTTGTGGGTTCAATTTTGCTGAAGTTCAAGAATAATTTCAAAAATTGTAGTAATTGCATATCTGCTGTTGTTACGTGTAGTAGTGATGACTATTACATCTATTAGTACTTTAGTAAATCTTAAGTGTTATAAATAGAATTCCCTTTTATATCCTACCAAATTAGTTTTCGACTACTTTTTACAGGCAGAAGTATTTTTTCGAAATCACAGTGCAAAGGTTGTAAAAGGTGAAATCAATTTAAAAACCTTAATAAATACATTTTTTAATCTTCCTATTTCGATTAACGAACAATATTCTTCAGAACTAGATTATACTTTTTACTAAGAAAGTGTTCCTTCAATACTAACTTAAAAGAATCGGTTAAATGTGGAAGCCGGAGTATTGGAATGAGAAATGCGTTAAAAAAGTTAAAAACATAAACTGCACTGCAGTGCACTTTCTTATCTCTGTTTGAAAAGGTTTCCAATGCCTTTTTACATTTATTTTTGAAAAACGTTAAATAAACTGGCAATACAAATATAATAATTCTTTATTTTTTTTCCTAAAATGTATATTAAAAGTGTAATTAATAATAAAAAGTTTAAAAATTACTATTGTTTCTTATGGGGCGTATACTTCACTGGACTAAATATGGCAGCAAAAATTTTGATTGCGCTACTCTCTAAATATACTGGCTCTGGGGCTACAAATTTTCGTCGAAGCTGTAGGTATTATCCTATCCATAGTATTTGATGGAACTTCATGGAAATCATGGCCTCACTCGAGAAACCAACAAAGGCTAACGAGGAGCCTCAACTCGAGGTAGCACAGGACCGTACCCAGGAGCATCAGGTAGCCAGCCATCCTAAAGCAGGCCCAAGCACCCGGAGCGATTCACTCGCTGACTCTGACTACCTCGAGTCGCTGTTGAGTCAACGAGCCCAACTTACCAAGACAATGGAGGAAATGATGTCCGAAGCCAGCGAGCTAGACGAGGAAATCGCTAGTCTATCGGGCGGATCCACCCCTCCATCGCCGGAGGCCAGCAACAAAACGAGCGATAGTCTCTCCAGCTCGAACACCGAGAGCAAAACGGAAGAGGAGGAATTCCAGGTGGTACGGAAGAAGAGGACAAGGAAGTTAACCAACTCGTCTACCGAGGATCTGCACCTGACAAACAGGTTCAAGCCCACGGTTCAAACGCCCGAAAAAGCCCAAACCCCAAATCCGACAGGGACAGGCGTAGAAGAGCTCCCAGTTGGGAAAACTCCAGTGCGCTCTCCCATACCAACGACAGTGGGTAAGCCAAAGCCAGCAAAAAAGAGGGACCCCGCACAGAAGCGACCCGACAAGATCCCGCCGATCACGCTAAAAGATGCAGCGGCATGGCCATCACTGGTAACCAAGATTAAGGAGCAAGGTTTCCAATTCAAGAAGCTACGTTGCGTACCCGAAGGATTGGCAATCTTCCCAAGCGAAGTGAAGGACCACCAAGGAATCAATCGAATTCTTGAATCCTCTCTACCACCCGACAGCTCTGGGTACTTCACCCAACAACTGGCGCAGGAAAAACCTCTAAAAGTGGTGATTAGGGGTATCCACCACCAGATAGGGACGGACAACATCAAGCGGGACCTAGAAGCACGCAACTTCGAGGTCCAGAACATCGCACGCATGTATAGGGGGAGGGAGGAAAAGTGAATTTGGCTCAACACAAGCAACAAGTTATCATAACATAAATAAACATTTTTAGTAGCAAGGACAATACTATGGTTAGGTATTGTATTAATTGCAAAGCTCGTCAAGGAGATAGCTCTTTCCTGTCATTTCATCGGTAAGTCTAGCTTTAAAGTATTTTCATATCTATTTCAAGTCTTTTTGGCTCTTATAATAGTTATTAATTATATAAGGGGATTAAGGAGCCTATAATCTACGAGAAAAAATGGGCACTCGAGGCGCAGCCGAGAGTCACATTTTTTCGAGAAGATTATAGGCTCGTTAATTCCCGAATGTAATTCAACATTTTATCCACGACCATGGCCAAAACCACAAGAAAAAATTTTGGTTTTGAGAAATGTCAGATTTGACAAATTGATTTTGACCAATACCAAAGAGTATGTAGTGTATAGAGGAACAGCTATGTATTAAAAATTGAAACGTAGAGACATTCCCGTCTACCAGAGGGCGTAGCAAAGCCATCTATCGGCCGGGAACATTTTTATATTAAATACCTAAATATAAAGTTAGCTACTATATCGATAATTGCAGGTATACCTTTTTGGCGACTGTTCGTACCTGAAGTGGATAAGTAAGAAAAAAGGTTTTTTAACACGGTTTTATCATGGGGTCTCCATAGAAATTTTTAAATAGGGCAGTAAACATTACAATCAGTGTAACCACCATACGGTAGTTATTGTATATAAAACAATACGATAATTTGTATCCTCTATAGCAGTGTTTTTCAACCTTATCGAATAGAGAATAATAGAGCCTTCTTAATCCCCTTATATAATTAATAATTATTTTAACACTAGTAAGAAAAAGATTTTTAACACTAGTGTTATTAGTTTATAATTTTTTGGACTCGCTATCGCTCGTTTCGCGAAATTCTCCACTCTCTCATAACAAAATAAAATCTCACTTTTAACACCTATATCGTAAATAGTTATTATAATTTATGTAAATTTATAATTTAATTTTATTAAAAAAATTTCGACCCCACGAGCAAAACATCGCGACCATCTGGGAATCGTGACCCACAGGTTAAAAAACACTGCTTTATAGTATATACCAGGCCTGGTCTATACGATAGTATTATGTTGTCGTACGAAAATTTTTTAAAATGATACGATCAATTTCCGATAATTTAAAATTATACTATAAATTATTTAATAATATTAAATATCAAAGATTAAATATTTCATTTTTTAATTTGTTTTTTAAATTTTTGTTTTGAATTTTTTGAAGACTGCACTGATTACTGTTTAAAACAGGGCCGTATTTAAACTAAATTTTCGGGGAGGGTTTTAAAAAAATAGCAAAATAAATAGCTAATTTATAAAATAACAAAAGAAGTTTTTCTAAATTTAAATTTTGTTATATTAATTTTTGAAATGTAATGTTTGGAGAAAAGTGACTAGAGGGAGGTTTTTTTTACAAAGATGGCGGAAACGGCAGAAGCCTATATTTTGCTCCGCTGATTTTTTGAGTATAATTTTGTGCAAGTATTTTTGCAATTAAGATTTTATTTTATTTTTGAGTATTGTTATTAGAAAATTTTGTTTGAAAGTATTTTGTCGAAAGTTACCGCAAAAAAAAATAAAAATTTTGTGAAAAAATTGTTTTTATTTAATTAAAATAATTATGTTTTTGCGCGATTTTTCTTTATTTGAGTTCGATATTTATGAACTCTATTTAATGGTTGAAAATAATTTGTCAAAAGAGCGACAAATTTTGATTACAGGTTGACTTCTGGGGAGGGGGGGGGGCGTTTTTGTTTATATAATTTTAAAAGTTTTGTTTACTACGATATTTTTAATAAGTTTAAACTTATTCATATTTTAATTTTAAACTCTCATGTAAAAAACCGTTTTTAAATAAAAATTTTTAATTTTAATATTTGAATAAAAATCACAAACTAAATTCTTATTTTACCGATGGCGATAGTAAAATAATGTTGTCAAAACGAAGAACTAAATTAGATTGAAAGAAAATTTCACAAATCTTAAGCAAATATACACTTATGTACAAAAATGTACAAAATATAAAACAATTTATGGGTTTACAATGCCCATTCTAATTTATTGCGAAAGTGTTATTTTAAGCTATTTTGCTGCCCATGATGATCATAAAATTTATGTTGTCTTTAAACTTTTTGGTTCAAACAATTTATTGCAATTTAAAATTTTTACCATAATAGTAAGAATTAAGATAAAATACCTATTTTATTCATTTAAATATAATTAT
Source organism: Cantharis rustica (assembly GCA_911387805.1). Lineage (NCBI taxonomy): Eukaryota > Metazoa > Arthropoda > Insecta > Coleoptera > Cantharidae > Cantharis > Cantharis rustica. Next base: position 75,569,220 of record OU426877.1, read on the forward strand.
TTTTCAAAAAATCGAAAATTAATTAATAGGAGTAATAACTAACAATTAACTAAGTGGTCGCAGACTTTTACACAGGACTGTAAATATTTAGAGCATTTTTATATTTTTCATCTTCGGTTTTTATATTTTTGCAATTTAGTAGTAGGTGTATTTAATCCAGTGTCGCCAATCGCCGGATTATAATACGAATTTCCAATTTTTTAATTTGGGATTTAATTTATTAGAAATATCTTTTTAGTTTTAATTTTTATTTAAACACTTCAGTTTAATGTTTTTGTTTTTTCTGATTTTTTTACGATTGCAGTCGAACTTCCAGTACTTTATTAATTGATAAATAATTTCGGGAGAGGTTGTAACCCCTAAAACCACCCCCTTAAATACGGCCCTGGTTTAAAGTGTTTAAATAAAATTTGTAATGTAAATCTAGTTTACAAATATATGAAAGATTTATATCTGTTACTCCACATGCAATAAATATAAAACATTCAGTTTTAGAAGAATTGCGAAAAAACAAATCGAACTTTTTTAAAATAATAATTGCGATAAATTAATATGTAATATTAATGTAATATGACAAGCAAAAAGCAGAACCCAAAAAAAGAATTTTAAAGCATGAATAATATTTTATGTATACTTCTAAAATAATGATAAATGTTTAATAATAATATTTTAATTTGATTTGATTTAAAAAATAAAATTCAACATGAAATTAAATACATAAAAATTAAAAATTGTGCCGAGAGATGCGAGTTGAAGCGTTGATTTGTTGAAGTTTAAAATTATTTTAGTTTTAACTTTGGTTTGAAATTTTAATAATCTTTAAAATTCGAAGTAAATAATAAAATTGTCTGTTTTTACGATACTTTGAAATTCTCTTCTTACTTTTATAACCATCTACCTGAAGGGATTACCAAAATCGTAACAGACAAAGACAGCTTATCATGCTGTCTTATTTAATGCTTACTCATTATATAATGCTCGTTTTTGCCGCTGAGGTCGTTACTAATCGACTACAATTTTATTGTAGGGTACGAAAAATGCTAGTGACAGGTATACCCATAAGAGCTGTTCCTCTATACACTACATACTCTTTGCCAATACCTACTGATTTTGAGCTGAAAACTAATCCACTAGTGTATTATGAATTCTAATCCACTAGTGTATTAAGAGGCCTCTAATCCACGGAAAACGGACGTATTAAACCTTCCTAATATAGTGGTCGTGGATAAAATTATTATATCATACTATATAGGTTTCCGAAAGATAAAAACAGTCGCCAACAGTGGATTACAGCTTGTGGTTTAGAAAATAGTGTAGTTGCTAAAAATGCAGTACTGTGTTCAAAACACTTTGTCGAAGATGATTTTGATGGAGGTATTTGGCCAAGAACATTTTTGAAAACAACTGCCATTCCTACTTGTTCTCTGCAACACAACGTGGCTTCTACGTCGGCTCCAACTCTTATGTTATTGTTATATTTATTGTTTGTTTTATTGTACGTTTACATTATTGTAAAATATTTATACTGGTTAATAAACATTGGATGCCAAATACTTAATATTTTTTTTGTAATTATTATTAAAAAATATGCAATTTAAAAAATATATGATGTTATCTTACGAAGGTAACGCCTTCTAAATTATTTCGATTATTTTTTATTATCCTTCGGTTCCCAGGTTAAAAATACATTCGCATCTTAGAATTTTGCATTTTCATTATTTCCTGATATGAATTTGTAACATTTTCTTGCTTAATCAATTTTACAAATTACGAATTCAGTTATAAGAATTAATATTTCTATTAAAAAAGAAACGTTATTTCTGTTCTACAATCATTTACATAATCCTGATATCCTTTAACATAATATTTTAAATGATGTAATATTGGATTTAAATAATAAATTACTACAATCACTGTTTACTACGAAGTAATAACATCACAACGGGTTAACTATTTCAATTTAAAATATTCCCACCTAATATGGCCGTCTGGTATTGGTTGCAGTGATTTCGTACGAAAATTTCTAATTGGCTCACAGCCAGAACTAACAAAAGAGATGCCAAATACAGAAAATTTAATGTAGAAAGAGATAGCAATAGAAAAGTAACGCGTAGATATGTTGACCACAAGTTTAGATATTATCTTGGTATCTATACTATACAAAATCACTGGAGATGACAGTTAAAATCGTTAAAATCGACGTACGTTTAATTCATTTTCATTACAAAGTTACACCGACGTATTCTTATTTTCTGTCTCTTTTCTAATAGTTACTTTTTTCTAAATATGACAAAGATAACCAAATGTTATACATTAAATCTCACTGCATTTGGAGATTAGTCATACGCGAGTTAAAAAAAATTCGACTATACCTAGTAGCATGCTTTCGTGCTACTAAGTAGCATGTCTATTCCCTGCCTAATTATAAGAAATTCGTCTAATTGTAGACAAAATACAAGGTGGTGATGACATTGTAATATTTTTATTTAATGATGTTAGTATGTAATTCTTTTCATTTTGCATCAGTTCAGTGTTAAGGTTTTGTGAGTGCATTTGTTTTTCATTTCGTGAGATGTATTGAAAATGACAAAGTCAAAAATAATACCAATAAAAAATGTCTTTCACTGTTAGAAAAGACAAAAATTATTAAAGAATACAAAAAAAAACTGACTGTGACTGCTCTTTCCAAAAAATATGGAGTAGCTAAGTCAACAATTTCTGAAATTAAGAACAAGAGGGATTCTTAGTACAGTTAGTCAAACATTGAAATCTAATAAGAAGTGCACTTTAAAAGCATGCCAATTCCCAATATGAAAAAAAAATTATATAAATGGTTTCTCCAACAACGTGAGAGACATTTAGCAGTTACTGCTGAAATCATAAAGAATAAGGCACTGAAAATATATTCAAACCTAAATGAAAATCGACAATTCACTGCAAGTGATGAATAAATGTTACGTTTTAAGAGTCGGTATGGAATAAGGTTTTTGAAAATTTCGGATGAAAAATTGTCATGGTTGCCCGAACTTGTTGATCCTTTCAAGGAAAAGTTATCTAAATTGATTGGAGACTTTGGATTTACTGAAAATCAATAAATTGTACAATGTAGACGAAACTGGTTTGTATTGGAAAATGCTACCTGACAAAATATATGTAGCCATTAACGAAAAAACGGCCCCTGGTTTCAATATTGCTAAATAACGATTAAAATTTTTGGGATGTACAAATGCGACAGGCTTGCATAAATTAATAGACCAGGGTCGATAATTTTTGAGACCAAAAAAAATTATAGTATAGGTGGGAATTCAAGGCCACAGAGTTGATTCGCACCTGGCAGATATTAGGGTATGCAATGAATAGATCATTTATGGAAGTTCTTCTATTAAGTTATAGGTGTCGCTCTATAAGTAGTAAATAGGGGAATACCCGCAGTCGAGAAAACGTTTTTAATAACGCGAAGCAATGAAATTTATACGACATCCTGATGTCTTTATAGTCGTAACGTAAACAATGAGTAACAACTACGTATTAGTTTACACCATTACGAAAGGTCAAAGAGATCGTCTGTAAGGTAAAAGTCCCTATTATGAGACACTTTTAGGGTAGTTCAAACATTTCCACTTACAGTGACTCAAAAAAGTCTCCGTACGATACTATATTAGCAATTTAAATTAAAATTACGCCGTTTTCTATTATTTCTTTTTTGTGAAATAAAATGATTTATAAATATATATACAATTACACATAGATTAAAAAAATATTTTTTAAGAAAATCGCTTGTTAACAGAAAAAATTTAAAGGAACTAAAAAAATCACTATAATTTACCTAAAAAAAGTCTCCGTACGATGATTAAAAATGGGCCTATAAATGTTTCATATTAATATTTAATATTTTGTACAATAGCCTTTAGCTTTTATTACTGCTTTCATACGTTTAGGCATTGACTCCACTAAATTTTTTGTTACGTCGGACCTAATTTTTTACCATTCTTCTTGTAATACCCTCTTAAGGGTATTTTTGTTTGAAATGTCGTGTTTTCAAATTTTACGACTTAATTCATCCCACAGGTGTTCAATAGGATTTAAGTCGGGACTTTGTGGAGGCGAATGCAATTGTTTGGGCACGTGATAAAGTAGCCATTCTTTGACAATCATGGATGTATGCTTTGGGTCTCGATCTTGTTGAAAAATAAAATTAGCAGGAAGTCTTAATTTGGTCACACTATCTTTTAAATTTATTTGTAAAATGTCTAAATATACCCACTTATCCATTATTGTTTCAATAAAATGCAATTTACCCACACCCGAAGCTGCCATACACCCCCAAACTAAAACATTTCCACTACCATGTTTCAGTGTAGGAATAACATTTTTCATATCGAGTGCTTCATTTGATTTTCTTTAAACTTTTTCTCTGCCATCCGAACCAAAAACATTAAACTTACTTTCGTCTGTAAAAATCACTCGATTCCAGAACTCCATGTCTTTATTTCTATGTTCTATTGCAAACTTTAGTCTTTTATTTTTGTTCACTTTAGAAATTAGAGGTTTGCGTCTAGCAACACAGCACTTATAATTGTTTTTTTTGAGAACATTTCTAATTGTCTGTTCAGAAACAGCAATATTAAGTTTATTTCTTACTTCATCGGCAATTTTTGTCGCACTTTTTCGGGGATTTCTTTTCACTTCGCGTAAAATAGCTCGGTTTGTGACATCAGTTAGAATCTTAGGGCGTCCAGAACGAGGCTTATTATACAAAGAACCCGTATCTGCATATTTTTTAATTATGTATTGAATACTTGACTTAGGTTTCCCAATAGTTTCACCGATTTCGCGCATCGATTTACCTTTGCAATACAAATTAATAACATTTTGTCTCAATTCACAAAATTTTAATTTCATACAAAATGTGACATGTCCTCTTTCTGCAATTAGCGATTCAAGTGTAGGTATTATGAAACACTCGAATATAAAATACTTATGCCATAAAAAAAGCACAAATTTTCATAGAAATAAAATCTAATGTTGATTAGCTTTCAATTGACATATAATATATGTTGAAATGAATTAAAAATCAAACCAGATAAATTCCTGAATCCAAATTATAAGTTACAAATTTATTTCGAATTACAAAACAAAATTTTCTTTTACACATTTTACGTCAAAATTAAAAATATTTCGATTTAAATAAACTGGATGAGTGTATTAACCACCGTAGCTTTGAACCGTACAAGTCTGTACACTCAAGAAGGTTCCATTTGTTAATTTTGTAATTTGTAGTTTATAGTTTTATTTTAGTTTATTGTACATTACTTTTAAAACGTTTAAAGAGTGCGCGAGGTTAAAAAAAAAATAAATAATCAAGAGGGAACGTGAAAAAAAGAGAGTAGTGATGGAAGAATAATAAACCAGGTTCCAGCTGGATTTTGGAGAGAAATTGATCTCTCGAAATTTAATTAAATAAAAAAACAAAGAAAAGGAAAAGGGCGATTAATTTCGAGAAAAAGCTCTCGAAAGTATAAAAAATAGAATTGTTGAAGTGGTGTGGAAGTAAAGTTTGGAAAGAGGATTGTTAGAGAAGAAATAACTGTGGCGGAGCAAAGAACGGCGGCGATAATACAAAAAGGAGGGAAAATAGTGCAAAAAAAAGGTATTCCGTTAACGGTATATTTAAAGTTTATTTTTATTAGTTTAAGTTTCTGTTTCTGTTTATGTTCATGTTGTTTTATGTTTATAGAAAATAAAGGTACGGTGATTAACCACATTCAGTTTTCTTTTCAAAATTCCAAACGTTTAGATTGGTGACCAAATTCCAAGTACCACCAGGGGATTTATCTGGTTGAAGTGTAAAAAAAAAACACGACAACCAATAAATTTAAATTGGCGCCCAATACGTGGAACTCGAAACCACGACATCACTGAGATTAATCAAAAATTCATTCACCAGAACGACTCAAAAATTAAATAGAATATTAATTTAATAAAATATCGACAACATATGATATTGACAATATTGACATTTGAAAAGTTTGACAGTTTGCTAAATACGTCAACATTATAAACAATAAGATTTCATTATAAGTGTGTTATTAATTACAATTGCAAGAAAATTTAACATTTTACCTAATTTTTAATATTTGAAATTAATTTGTATTTAAAGGCATCAAAATGAATGACAAAAGAATTACAAGAAGCACAGCAAGAGCAAAAGTTGAACAGAGCGACAAGATTCAAGAAAGCACAGAAATAATAGAAGACCAAAGCACGAACGAAGTATTGCGAGATATAGAAAAAAACGTAACGGTATTAACAATCGAAAAAAAGGTTTGCGTTGTATAACCTAATGGTTTAAGACGGCTGTATGATTTTTGAAGAAATTTTACCGATTGCCATTATTTCTGTCAGCGCAATCAGTGGTAACTAATTGAATAATACAATAAATATGCATCTTTATCAAATAGCGTTTATGGTGCGAGAGGGCACTACCATATAAAGATTTTAATTCGCTTTTTTATTATGCAAATATATAAGGCTTATTTCTTAATATATAGAGATATTTTAAAAAAATTTTAATTTTTATAGTTTGTATATACATGGAAAGACATTTGCAGGTTATTTGAATGTTAAATTAAAAAAATAAAAATGAAAATCTTTGTGTGATGTGTGATGAGTCATACATGATAACGGCATTAGTCATTCAAATATAGATGAATGTACGATCTAGAAAATGCGTGGAAGCGCCTGGAAATTCCTGGATGGTTATGGAATATTCTGGAAGGCTGCACGCGATTTCCTGTCACGAATCAATTCCAGTTTGAACGCGCGACTCTTAACATAAATCGAGAGAACATAAATACAGTGAAGTGATAACGTTATACCGAGTGTTTAAATAAATATAGACCTAGTGTTAAATATAAATTATAGTGTAAATAAATTGTAGTGTAATTAGTGTTAGTGTTAATCTTAGTTTAGTAATTGTTATTAATCGTATCTGTAAATATTTGTATTAGCCCTTTAGAAATAAATAAACGTTTTAATTTTCGTTACAATAGTTTATTAGTTATATGTATAGTATTATGTATTGCTCAAAATATATATTAAATACTACTTGATACATTTTAAACGTAAAAACATAACACAACTTGTAAACTAAGCACAAAATATAAACATGTCATACACTACTGGTGTTATGAACTCAATTGTTAACCGATAAGGGTTTCTTAGAGTGTTACCCGTTTTCAACCTGTCGGTCAACTTGAAAAATGTATTTTTAAGTATATACAAGCTTGAATGTTGCCTACTATCGTTAGCTAGCATTTGGGTGGCAATTTGCGTGACCCTATTATGTTTGTCGGCATAAACTACAAAATAATGTAATATAAAATTTATTTTTTAAATAATTAATACTTAATTAAAAATTAATTAGAAAATAAATAAAAATTAATTAAAAAATAAATAAATAATTTTAAGCTAAGCCTTGTTTTTGGTTTTGGGATGGGAGGGCACGTGCCCCTGTGCCCTTTAAGGCAAGCCGGCACTGGGTATAGGTTTCTGCTGGTTTTGTTTATTCACGGCAACTTTTGAAGATTTTAAAGTCACGTTCACATATGCCTCAATTTTTTCTAATACAGTTTATTATTTCATGATTTTTAAACGATTAGGTTTTGCATCAGTTTAATTTTTGCTTTTAGATGCATATGAGTTCGTTGTGGTCACAACTTCCATAATTGGAATACATGCATTTTCTTTATTGTGTTTTGTAGACAGCCATTCTTGCAATACTTTCAAATCTCCCTATTAAGTAATTTCTTAAGTTCGGTGACGAATTAACTTTTGTTTATTTTTGAGATTATGGTATACTTGCTACACAGACACTTTGAGTCAGGAATAAAATTCAAATTAATAAATGAACCAATAAAAAAGAGCCAGGACAGGACCACATCGAAAACATAGTAATCAAAAATTTAACCAAAACAGTCATAATTCAATTCTGTTATATTATTATCAATGTTATTTTAAAAATGTAATATATTGGATTTCTTTAATATGTATGACTGAATACTTTTAATTAATTTGTTTTTTATTTAATTCAAATTCATTTAATTTGATAATTGTTTTAGAAATAGAATATTTATAATAATAGAGGAATGTTGTCAAGGTTGCCCGTCGCCTAGGTCGGCCCACTGCGATTTTTCAGTGTAGATCACTGAAACCACCCATGTGCGAGTGTGGCAAAACATCCCTCAATGACAAGAAACTTTTCGTGCCATTACTGATTTTGGAGTGTAATGTTGAAACGTGTTGTGCACTCATTCACTGAACTAAGACAAAAAAAGTTTTCCACCAGCTGCAAATAGAGCATGAAAACTTGGAGGAAAAACATTAATTCGTTAAGATAAGTATCTAAAATGTGTTATGTGAATAGTCTTTAAAAAGCATTCAAGGGAAACATTCCATTTCGCTACCTGTTTAGATGTAGTGTGACGCTATGTGGTGATGGAACTTGTTGTCAAGGTTGGACCGTTGCAAAAAAAACACGTTGGTAAATGCATCATCTGCTTGGAAGCGAATGCTTCGTCGCCTAAACCGCAACAACTCTATTGCATGCATTAAATGCAAGAAAAATGTGCATTTGAAATGTGCCAAAATGGCAAGAAGCTATTTTATTTGCCAAAACGATGATTCGGAATTATGTGACATGTAAATCAGTTCTCTGCGATATTATATTGTAAAGTTTCACTCAATCGAATAAAAATAAAATAAATTTGGTTTATTATTTCATTGAGGCAATTTTTTTGCATGAATTTGGCAATTCTCAACAGTGGGTCAACCTAGACAGCATTGGGCCAACCTTGACAACTTTTTTTTTAATTCTTGCATAAGTTCTCTATTTTTTATCCAATCAATTTGCGATTGCCTCGAAAGTAGCTTTATTCCTAGATCTTTCTGATCATGTGCTTAAATCAACAAAATTCTTTCTTACACGGAAGTTATGAGCAAAAGTTAAAAGGGTGGCCAACCCTGACGACATTCCCTTACTATATTACTTTGACGTAACTGTTTATTAACCGAAAGGTAGATTGTATGTCACGAGGCGATACTTTTGTTAAATAATATATCAATATACTATTAAATTTATCGATTTTTCAGAATCAGATAAAGTAATCGCTCGTGTGGATAATATCACTCGGCGAATCGCCTCGTGCTATACGTGACTATTTTAGATTCAAGTTTTATAAATAGTAGTAGTAAATATAAGTAAAAACATTTAAATTAAATCAAAGCATGCAATTCCACTGCACTTACCTGAATGGTATCGGCTTTCATTCCGCGTTAATCTTCTATTTCCTTTACGAACAGCTCTTGTTTGCGAATTATTTTCCATATTAGATGTGCCCAAAGACCCATTAGCTACTTACAAAATAATACAACACTCAAGAGCATGCCAAAATAATAACAATACAAATAAAATTAAAACAAGGTATTCACAACAAAATATATATGTTAAGATTAAAATGTTTTTACGTTGAATAAAAATTAATATACAATTCATAATTTACTTAAGACAAAAACTATTTAATTGAATCATTATAGTTTGTTACACGACACCGTGTTAACATTGTGTTTCGAATTTCGGATTCTCATCAGACAAACCTGAAAATATAAGTAAGTTATAAATTGAATTTTAATTTTTATTTAACAAGAAAAAAACTTTGAATCTTATCATAAATATTATCACATGTTAATAACATTAATCATACAAAATATCTATATGATACTTATGCATTACAATGAGAATAATCAGATTTTATCTTAATTAAGGAGATATACAGTGGCTCAAGTTCAGTTTGAAAAGTCCGTTGGTTCCGGTGCAATTTTAATTGAATTGCCACCTGGGTAAGTGAATGTAAATCTTAAATTTTAGCTCTGTAGAAGCAGCATATCTAAAATAGTTGAATAAAGAAATAATTCGAACGATTAGCAATATAAATTGTACCGTACGAAGACTTTTTTTTTAGATAAAATTTGCTTTTACAGCAATATTTAACAGAGATTTTTTGTTGCAAATTTCATGCCCTTTATTTTTGTGTATACATATATGGAAGTGTTATTTTTATGGGTGTTCGATATCGAAAATAATTATGTAATTTTAATAAAAGAAAATATTGAATCTAAATTTTATTTAGATGACGCGACCTATCCTAGGCGGTCGATTACCTATCCATTTCCAGTTTTTTAGATCAAAAAAGTATAAATGAGAAGATAACTTACCATGAAAATTTTTAAAATATTGTAAAATTTTTATTGAAAAAACTAGAAACGGCCTAATGTTAAAACTCAGCGACCTTTTAAGACCTAACGACGACCTAACAATCCCATATTGTTTCATATCAAAATGATAAAGATGGGTATGAATGATAAAGATAATAGTAACTTCGGAGAGGTTAGAATATAATTTCGACTATGGTAAGTAATAATTTATCTATCGTCATATGCAATATTGTATCTTTAACCTTCAATTTTAGCTAATTAGTATTATGTTACACTTTGATTAAATTCACTTTTTATTAATTATCACTAATAACAACAAACGCTGCGTGATTTTTAATATAAACGATTATTATTATATATATTATATAATTATATATATTATATATATATATATATATTAAGAATATATATTAATATATATTAATAATATTAATATATAAATATATATTATATAATATATAAATAATATTAATATATATATTAAGAATTTTCAAATTACATTGGAATTTTGTCCAATTTAGTCAATTTTTCACATTTATCAAAATCTATACATTAATAAATATTTCAAAATAAATGAAATTGATTAAATCAGTTTATTTTCGTTTTAGTTTCAAATTTTGAATAACAGTTGCCAAATTCACATCGGCGAAAAACAATAAGTTGCAAATTTCTTTAAATTACAATTTTAAAAAATAAAAATACTTTTCTTCAATATCTAACCTAGAATTTTTAAGGATACAAGGATATATTTTTTTTATTGCAGCGCACCGTTGCTGAGATACGGTAATTTAAAGAAACTCTGTAGAAATTGTATAGTATTTTTTTAATTATATGGGAAAACCGCAATATTCTATATAATAAATAAATTGCTGAATAAAATACTTCTTTGCTGTATTTATTTTATTTTCTAATATCTACACGTTTTATGCAACGCACATGTTCGGGAGTTCTAGTCAACTGTATCGCCATCTTTGGTGCATCATAGTTAAACAAAAATACCTTCAAGTGGTCTCCCGATAGTAAAAAATTAAAAACAATGATCAAAATTAAACAACACGTTCAACCGTTCAACAACCACCAAGCTATTATCATTTGTCACTCAAATTTTTGAAGCTTTTGAAGATCATAAACATGTAGATGCTGTATATACCGATTTCGCCAAGGCCTTCGATCGTGTCTCTATTTCTGCCCTTCTGACCAAATTAACTTAACTGGGATTCGGACGTGATGTTATTAAATGGTTAGAAAGCTACTTATCAAATAGAATTCAAAATGTGCGAATTCAGAATTTGCTCTCATTGGATATTATGGTACATTCAGGTGTCCTTCAAGGTTCTCACTGCGCACCTATTTTGTTTTTGCTCTTCATCAATGACATTGGTCGTTATATTAAGTATTGTTCATACTTATTCTACTTATTTGCCGATGACCTAAAAATCTTCAAAACAATCGCATCCGCTGAGGACTATATGTTACAACAATTGGACTTGGACAACATACAGTTACTCGGTAAAGTATTCGGACGCTCCTATGTTAGCAATGTAAATTGTACTTTCTGAAAACTCTTTTTAGCATATAAAAATCACTTTTACGACAATACTTTTCAGAAATTTTTTTAGATAATTTTATTCCCTTTATTTTTGTTTCCATACATTTTTTTATTCGTCGCCTCGTTTTCGACCGAGAGCAGATTAAAGCAATTTCGGTAAAAATCTTTTGGAAAACCCCCGAGAATCCCATAAGATTTCCATTGTACATTTTAAATTTTATTAAAAAGTTTTACCGAGTCTGCTTTAAGTCACTCTCGGTCGAAAATGAGGCGACAAAATAGAAAAATGTATATGAACAAAAATGAAGACAATGAAATTTGCGATAAAAAATGTCTAATAAATATTGCTGTAAAAACGATTTTTATATGATAAAAATAGTGTGTGTAATATATGTATATTGCAGTGGTATTCTCCAAAAAATTATTGGAAGAAGCCTTTACTATATTTTTTTAGTTTACCTCGGCTAGCTTATCAATGGTCGGCAGCATTGAGCTCTACTCAAGAGTCGGTTCCTATGGCAGTTACGGCAGTTATTCAAATTAATATTTCCAATCGCATATAATTTAAAATTCCATGTAATGTAAATGTTAAATAAATTATTAATTTTATTTTAAGGGAACGAAGTGTCGATATTTATCCTTATCCAATTCGACGTGTTATCTCTTGAATCATTCGTTCGAACAAATATAATTTTAATTCTTCCAATTTTTAATACAAATAGAATTTATAACTTCAAATGCTCCTTTTTCAAAATATTAAACCAAATTAACTAATCTTCGCTCGGTAGCAACTCATCAAAAAATATTCAAATATGCATTCGCATCACATCAATTTATTTAAATTAAATCAAAATACTACTCACAATTTCAAATTAACAAAATCTCATATCAAAAATCAACTTCAGCGGGCATACAAAATCTCGCACCCGCTGTCGGCTATAGTTGATCAAAAAGACTCGCATCTCCTTCTTTTTTCCGCACCTGTCCAATTTTACAATCTTACAACTTAAAATCACTAAACAAAATTTTCATCAAAATGTATAGGGTGGGTGCGAATCCATTTGAAACACCACAATATATATTGTCATGTTCCGAACCAAAGTTTTACCTACCCTGTTAATTTGGCATTAATTTTGATGTTAAGTTTATGAAATATTTGAATTTGAATTTTGGGAGGTAAAACTTTGAAAATTAAAGTTGGTAGAAGTGAGGTTCTTATCGAGGCGTTTTTCCAAAAAATGGTCGACATGATGGACGTGTAATTTATTAGCCCGAAAACTTAATTAAATAAGTGTAGTATTATTATGAAAATATAAGAAGTTTTTCGATGAAAGTGTTTTTATTTGATATTATTAATTGGATTGGATTGATTTTGAAGAAAGATTTTGGAGAAGTTTTGAAAATAGAATTTAAACGGAAGCTAAGTAAAGTTAAAAGGATGGAAAATTGGAATTGGATGGGATTTACAAAAGATAATTTTGTTAAAATTGTTAATTTTAGTAGATGGTAAAAATTTTACATTCATAAATTAAAAATTTGTTCAAGAAACAACAAATTGTTGGTGATAAGCCGGACTGCGATACGGGTATCGTATAAATTTAACATTACCATTTTATTTGATATTGAAATAAAAATTTATAAGGATTACGTTTTCAAATGAAATAAGAATTTTGAAAAATAATTAAAAAATGTAATGCTGGGGGCATTTCAATATATATATGCATTTATCTTACTTGCCTCCGAATACTTGCAAGGCTACAGTTTATCCGCCTTTCAAACTATAAGTGTATCTTGAAAAGAGATCTGTATATTTGTATGGCACGATCGGAACTCCTAGAGCAACCGACGAGGGGTAAAGATTTATCGTATTTCGTTATACAAAAATTAGTACAGTGGCATTACGCATTTGACTCCGCTGTTTTATATGACCTTAAGAACTCAATCTGTATATACTGAAGACGTTTGTGCGTTGCGATTGCCTCATACAGTGTTGCACGACTTAAGTAGCGATAACATAAGATGGAATGAGTAAAAAAGAGAGACAGCGTTTCAACTGGTACTATCTTATCGGAACGGTTTTCAGCGTAGGTGATAATTTCTTATTAGTCATGCACATTTAATTTTCTGCAAGTAGATGAACGCGTAATATTTGCACGATAATATAAAATTGTATTCTCATAATTTTTTTTAATTTTATTAATGTAAAAACAAAACAAAATCATATACGAGACACAAATAGTTGATACCTACTAAATTGTTCTTAAAAAGCAAACTTATTTTTTTAGTCAATGTATATTTTTTTCAATTTTCTCGGACGTTCCTACGGTAGCAATTTAAATTGTTTCTTTTTAACACTGTTTTTATCATATAAAAATCGTTGCGTAAAAATCGCAATACTTATTCGGCATTTTTAGTCGCAAATTTCATTGTCTTAATTTTTGTGCATATACATTTTTTTATTTTGTTGCCTCGTTTTCGACCAAGAGTGACTTAAAGCAGATTCGGTAAAACTTTTTAATAATGTTACGAAAGAATGCCTAATTATATTTGATGACTAATGTATGACGTCATGTATGATGAGTCATACATGATAACGGCATTAGTCATTCAAATATTCATGAATGTACGATCTAGAAAATACGAGGAAATGACTGGAAATTCCTGGATGGTTATGGAATATTCTGGAAGGCTGCATTTAAGTATAAATGCAGCGCGATTTCCTGTCACGAATCAATTCTAGTTCGAACGCGCAAGTGAACATAAATAAATAGTGAAGTGACAAACAGTATACAGAGTGTTTAAATAAATATAGACCTAGTGTTAAATATAAATTATAGTGTAAATAAATTATAGTGTAAATAAATTATAGTGTAAATTAGTGTTAGTTTTAGTTAGTAAACGTTTTATTGTTATTAATCGTATCTGTAAATATTTGTATTAGCCCTTAGAAATAAATAAACGTTTTTAATTTTCGTTACAATAAAATAAATGCACTTATGGAATTCTTACAGTTTTCTCAGGGGATTCCCATAGGATTTATACCGAAACTGGTTTAAGTCATTCTTGGTGAAAATCAGGTGAGGAATAAAAAAATGTATAAAAACCAAAATGAAAAGAACGAAATTATTTACAAAAAATGTCTAAAAAGTATTTTTGTAAAAGTGATTTTAATATGCCAAAAAGAGTTTTCAAAAAGTATAATTTACTTTGCTAATATGAGCGTTCGAGTACTTTTGTGAGTAACTGTAAGTGTGCAAAAATTTTAAATTATAGCTTGTATAGTTGAATTAATACAGCCATAATTATTAAGAAAAATATTGTTTTTGGAATTGGTTTTCGAAGCCAAACTCATCTTATTGTTCTTATTGTATTACTTTTGTGAAAAACTAAAAAAAAATTATATTGAAACAATAATTTATTATTTCAGATAGTTTTAGATTTATCAAAAACGAAATAAATTTTGAAGAGGGGATGGGTAACTAAAAAAACTTTATGTTGTGGTCACCTACAACAATAACTTTATTAAAAATTAAAACATAACAAATTTTTTTTTTTTTTATAAATAAATAAAATACAGGTGGTGTATTGAAATTTATACTAGTGTCCGAAGACTTTGTGAGTAACTTTCAGTAAATACCAATAATCATGCACTTTTAACAGAATTAAATAAGCAATTCAGCTAGGTGTAATTTTGTTACAATGAGAGACATATACATACCTTGACGCGTTTTGCTCGGAGCCAAAAATAATATTGGTTTGTATGGATTTCGAGTAAATTTTTAAAACTATGTAAAATTAAATTTGATTTGATTCTTTACACACTTATACTCAAAAGCTAAGCGCTTCGACGGTCAACAAAATTTTAAGGTTTTCAATAAATAATTAAAAATGTAGAATCATCAAAACCACCCAACGGAAACTTACGTCGATAGGCTTCAATATTTATTGAAATGTGAATTTTATACGATGAACGCCGTTTCTAAGTTATCAATTTCATCATAGTCCAAGAGCCCGTGGCCGCCAGACTTTCGTTATTTTATAAAAGCGGAAAGTTTCTCAGGGCATGCTTTCAACACAGGTAGGAACGATGGCCAACTATGTACTTTGAGTCATCGTGGCTTTGGCAGGTAACAGGTAGCAAAGGTGAATAAAATACCGACTTACTTTCGTCAAATCATAAAGCGTACTTTTCTTATATTTTTCTTTGGAATAATATTAGAAATCATTTCTTCCATTGCCAGACACTTAACATCGTGGCAACCCTTTGCCAGACACCCTTAAACTTCAATAAATTGTAACTGTACTTTCGTTATAGTATAAAAGCTGAATTTTATACATGTTATTTGGGTAACGATTAGAAGATGTTTTCGCAGTAGCCAGACAGTTTCGACAGTTCTAGCCCCTAGCCAGACAAAAATAAGATAGCTATAGGTGCGAGCGCGAAGTAATATACATTCGAGTAGGTGCGAGTTAGATAATGATAGGTCTTTTCCGACCCTTCACTGCGCATGTTCCGATTATGTATTAATCTAATTTTTTTTTTTTAAATAAAATAAAAACGTTTATTTATATTTAAGTTAAAATAGCAATAGAACAATTTAAACAATAACTGCATTTTATATAATACATCTTGTTTATATGTCACACTATGTTTTTTACATTGCACGTACTGCTGCTGACAACTCACATCAACATCTATGCGTCGTCACAATGCGTTTACCAAAATGTGTTAAACAATACAGAATTGAGATCAAATTTTGCTTTCATTAAGTGTCACTGCAGATTTGTAAGCGATATTATAAAGTGGTTGGAGAAAAATTTAAAAACGCTACTTTTAACATGCTAGGACTGGTTGGGATTACTATTTAAAAAAAATTGAAAGAGATTTTAGATAGAAATAATGGTTTAAAAACATTGGACGATATATCCAAAACAATGTCCGGAGAAACCATTGTAAATTTGGAAATGGATCCCTCAGATGTAGCAAAATTCAAATTTGGACCAATCACTAGCGTCGAAGTTGAAAAAAGCTTTCAGTTTATGAAGAACTTTTAAGCGATAAAGAGATGAACTTTACTCCAGAAAGAACATTTAAAACAATTTTTAATAATCAATTGTTTTACAAATTAAATTCAAGCCGTTAATAATAAATGTTTTATATTTTTTTATATAAAATTAATTTTTACATGTTACATGAAATTGAAATAAAATTTAATTCATAACTTACATAATATTGTTCAAAAACTATTTAAATGAATGATATAGCTTGCTGTATAATATGTTATATACATAAACTTTATGTTTCGAATTTCGGATTCTTATCAGGCAAACCTGGTAAAATATTAAAATGATTGAGAAGTTATCGATCAAATTTAAACTTGATTAAAAGTCAAATTTATTTTCACTTTTGTGAAAACAAAATTATACCCACTTGAAGACAAATTGAATAAATAAACTTATTTTGAAAAATTCTAAACCAGACAACTAAACAAACCCAAAAAAAATTTCAACTTCATGTAACATGTAAAAATTAATTTTATATAAAAAAAATATTATTACATGTTAATAACCTTAACCATTTTAATTATTTTATATTAAAGTAATTTTTTTATAAAATAAACAGGTTAAAGGTTTGGCCATTGCCTGTCGGGGGGAATTAGAATTATGTTCTCGCTGCAGTAAAAGCACTTCAGCATCAGACCTTAGCCGTCCTACATAATCAAATTAAAATTAATAGACTAATACATAATCGGAACATGCGCAGTGAAGGGTCGGAAAAGTCCTATCATTATCTAACTCGCACCTACTCGAATGTATATTACTTCGCGCTCGCACCTATAGCTATCTTATTTTTGTCTGGCTAGGGGCTAGAACTGTCGAAACTGTCTGGCTACTGCGAAAACATCTTCTAATCGTTACCCAAATAACATGTATAAAATTCAGCTTTTATACTATAACGAAAGTACAGTTACAATTTATTGAAGTTTAAGGGTGTCTGGCAAAGGGTTGCCACGATGTTAAGTGTCTGGCAATGAAAGAAATGATTTCTAATATTATTCCGAAGAAAAATATAAGAAAATTACGCTTTATGATTTGACGAAAGTAAGTCGGTATTTTATTCACCTTTGCTACCTGTTACCTGCCAAAGCCACGATGACTCAAAGTACATAGTTGGCCATCGTTCCTACCTGTGTTGAAAGCATGCCCTGAGAAACTTTCAGCTTTTATAAAATAACGAAGGTCTGGCGGCCACGGGCTCTTGCTCTATCAAGTTCAATTTCTATTATATTCTTTATTTGTCCCTAGAAAAGCTAAATTAATTCGGATTGAGCACATTTAATATAACGGCTTTCTGTATTAAAATTTAAAATAATATTGAAAATTAACCGATACGTCGTCTTGGAATTTGATGATTTTCTTTAAATTATTGTGTAGCTAATGATCATTTAATAATATTAAGTTACCGACATGACGTCAGCTACATACAATATGGAATTAAAAACATTTAAAATGCTCCGAGTATGTTATATCAAGGAAAAAGAGTATTTTTTACTAATATCATGAAAGACGCGTAATACAAATTTATAATCTTGTCTCCTGGTTTACAATTGACCCATCAATAAAAGATTTCATATTAAATTTATATTGTTATGCAAAAATATTTACTTTAAAACAGTTTATAAATTTGTTTAATCTTGCTATTTCAGTTCATATATTGTTTTGCCAGAAAGAAAATAAAAATACGTTAATATTTAATAAATAAATTATAATTTTATACTGAATATTTGAATTAGTAGTTTCGCTTATAATTTTTGCTCCTTCGTTTTTGACAAAGTTGTAAAAATAAGAGCTGGATTTACATAAACAACGAAATAAACTACCTACCTACTTGAATTTATAATTATAACTTCTACTATTAACATTACTGCGTCATTTCAAACTGCAATCTTATTGCGTCTCCCAGAAATAACCATTCTAGGTAACTAATTTTTCAAATATATTACTTGTGAAAAAATTCGCTAGCTAGCGGTAGTTTCAGTTTATTTCTATGTGTAATTTTATAATATACTGATTTTTATATTCTATTAATTTTGCCAGCTCCTTTTAAATGCTGCACATTATCAATCCCATACATTTTTTTACATATAAAAGTACGCACATTATGGAGTCCAACCATGTTGCCAGATCTTCAAGAACCAAAATGTGCTGCTGTAATCATAATTTAATCAACTTACATGAGAAACATGCTTATTTTTAGAAAGAGCGTCAAAGCATTTCAAATCGAATTTTTTCTAAGAAAAATATAACCGAAGGTAACAGTGCCGGTGGGTTTTGCGATAACTTGCCTCGTGTCGATTATAGCATTTAAGTAAATAACATTTCAATAACAAAATTGTCAAAAATTAAATTCTAAACATTTGTTGTGTACAATTAAATTTTATAACCAAAATAATTACCCTTTATTGATTTTTTCAGATAAAAGTCTCTGTACGTCATAAACAGATAATAATTAAGCCCATAAGGCCAAAAGATAGTTTGATTTTGGTAACCCAATCAACCCTATTTTTACGCGACAACCCTTGTGTTTTTCTTCACAAAATTTATTTTGAGCTAATTCTTGAGTAAATTTTTATCGCATAACAAGCCGACCGACCAATCCTATTTGCTTCGGCGGTGTTACCAAAATCAATAAAATTATTTTTTCTTAATCTGGACACTACTATGAAAGGAACTTTTTCGAATTCGATGAGAAATATTATAGAAAGATTTCGGGATGCTCTATGTTCTATGAGAAGTACGACGACTCCAACGTAACATGCTCGGAGGACTATACCTCTTACACACTTACACTTACGGGGATTTACATGTGTTTATTTGCATGAATATCACAAAATACCTGTCAACAACGTGAAAGAACAGAGTTTCAACTATCCAATGCTATTTTTACATTTTTGATCATGTCAACTCTGGAATATTTAAATAAATTTCTTGTAATTGTAATCACACGTATTACGAAGGTCGACACTCGTTTGATACTATAAATAAAAAGGCCGAATCTTGCATGCAGTTTGACCAGAATTTTTTTTTAAAGCTAATTTCATTATCATTATTTTCAACATTTACTTATTAAAATTATGAAAAGAAAAAGAAATACATATTTTTAAATAGTAGATTCAGTTGGGTATCGAACCTATATTAAACAAAAGTATTGAAATTACACTTGATTTTATAAAGATTTCAGCTAATATTGCTTTTATTTTTCAAAATATTTAAAAGTGGTCAGGTATTTTGTTACTTGTTATACCCATCTAATCATTCGGGTATTAACATTTTCTAATATGTTAAAAAAAATGATAATGAAATTGGTTTAAAAAATGATTTTGGTCAAACTGCATGCAATATTCGACTTTCTTATTTTTATAGTATCAAGCAAGAGTCAAGCTTCGTAACACTCCTGGTTACAATTACAGATTTCAGAAATTTCAGAGTACACAAAATAAGTAATGTACAAAAAGTATTGGATAGTCAAAACTCTACTCTTCACGTTATTAATAAGTATTTTTCAATATTGGTACAAATAAACGTGTGTGTAATCCAGTAAACGTAAAAAATTGAGTTTTCAATACGGAATTGTTGGCTAAGAGATAGTGACACCAATTTAAAAACATAGCGTTGCATGCATATCGCGTAACTTCAAAATTGATTTTAAGCCCCTCAGGTTTATTTCTTCACTATTTTGAAACGACAAAAAATGCCTTTTGTTTTACTGATTTAAATAACGACAACTTATTTTTGGGATAATTTTTATAATTTTCTCTTCTGTACAGGATGAATTTTTAACGACCAACGACATTTTGTTATTTAGGTATTAAAGAACAAATTAAAATAGGTAAAATAATTTGCAATATTAAAAATACGCCGTGAATTAGAAGATAGCCAAGATTTGTCACTAAAAAAGTAACTTTTTTAAAAAATTTAAAAAAATTAATAACTACTACTATTTTTTTGGCAAATGAAAATATTTGCCTAGCAAAATCCCTTTACTTGGTGTAGCAGGTTCCTGATCAATCACCTGTCACACAATCACAGGGTGATTACAGCGAACACCTTCATTTCGGCGATTCCAGTTCGGCAACGTCATTTTGGCGATTCTGATTCGGCGACCCGATATTCGGCTATGCAAGTTTCGGCGATTCCAATTCGGCACCGGCATTTCGGCAATTCCGATTCGGCGACAGTAAATTCGAATACGGCGATTCGGTGACGGGAAATAAACTTTTAGTTCATTCAATTTATCCTTCTAAATTTAAAATCTAAATGTACAAAAAAACCTTAGTACGGCGCCAATGACTTTTCAAACTTGTACTTAAAAATCTGTCGTTAATAGTTGGTTATCTCCCAATCTCTCTTAAGTGAATACCTTTTTTTTGTTTTTAGCTCCTTTTCAATAATATTTATTGTATTAATCTTTTCTTGGTTTTCCCCATTTCAATGCCATTCAGCCTTTACAGTTAAATAATTTTTTTAATATTTTTAATAAACTTTAACACTTAAATAAATTTCCCGTCGACGAATCGACGTAGTCGAATTTTCTGTCGCAGAATGGGAATCGCCGAAATTCCGGTACCGAATTGGAATCACCAATAACAACCCTCGTGTTAGCCATATTGGATTTTACTCTTATTGAACGCCCTTCGGCAATCTTCGGAAACGCGTAATTGATGGTTCTCGCGTTGTTATTGCTAAAACAGCTCTATACCGACGGAAAATTTTAGAAAATAACTTTCCCTCGAAAAATTTTTCGTCGTGAAAGTTCGTATTTTCCAATTTTTCCCTCGACTCGGGGCTGTTACTACTGAAACTAGCATAGCCGAAATTGACCGTTACCGAATATAAGATGACCGAACTGCGGTTGCCGAAACGACGTGTACCGTAATTACCGCATGAATGTGGGCAAGGCCGGATCAAGACTTTCGGGGCCCTAAGCACAACCACACCGAAGGTCACTTCGCCCTAAATTAAAGTTTTTTAATTTTAATGTAGTAATTCTTTATACCTTATTACCATAATATAAAATTAAGGAGGAAAAATACTAACGAAACAGAAAAAATCTAATAATAAATTATATAAATAAAAATTTTGGTTTGGTTTTTCTTGAAGCCCCTAATCTGCGGTCCATGTGCAGTGCTTATCTAGCTTATACGTTAATACGACCCTGAATGTAGACCTAATTGATCTTATTTCTCGACACATTTCAATTAATTTGTTTTCATCGAAACACGATTAAACGGATTTTTTTTATTATTTATTGTTAATTAAACAATAAAATAATTGAACATCCGGACGCAATAAACGCTATTTTACAAGTGTATTATACTCTTGAAGGAATAGTTGTAAAATAGAAACAATTGCGGAAATTTAATATATCTCAGTCTAAAAATAAAAATAAATAGTTGCCATTAAGGGCGCACTATTATTTGTAAAGTATCTATAGAAAATACACATCAACCATGGTACCGTATATTTATTTTATGCTTCTGCGGAATTTTATTGAACTATAATTATACGTTTATGTATATATTACTAACATTACTGCATCCAATGAAATCTATTCATATCACGGTAATCCTAAGAGATGGCAGGACAATTTAAACAGGTAATATTAAACGGCAGAAACCGAACTGAAACGTCAAAGTATCGCAGACAAATGTTTACTAGATTTTATAAAAACTTTGCTTGACACTACTGCGTCCGGTATATGGACGCAATAATCAATGTAATTTTTAAATGTATGGACGCGGTAATGTTAGCGAGATAAACATATTTATTATCCTGCATATGAAAAAATTTTGTTAAGTTAAAATAATCGTGGTCAGTTAATTTAACAATTCATTGTACATTGCAGCAGGACACCAAATTGTAATTTTAAAATTTTTGACTTCATTTTAATTTTAACTTAAACAAAAATTAATTTCATAATTATATTTAACCCTGGGCAGTCGCACTGTAATTTCACTGCTTCCGCGGTCGCACTGGGACGAAAACGTCCACGTACAGTTTTCAACATGTTCAACTGCTTTAAAAAATCTACAAAAATTCATAAATACTCTTCAATCCTTCTAAAGTGTGAATCCATGATTATTTAAGTACAAAAGTTATTATTTTTTATACTATAAATTGGTATCTAACCATAAACGTTAAAGAAAAGTGTTTTAGCCTAAATTTTAACAATTAAAAAATGTACAATAGTAAAAATCAAATTATCATGGATTGTCGTCATGGATACCCTAAAGTTCACGAAAAACCGGGTTTTTTTCGTTTCTGCCCAAAAAAGTATAATTATTGGATCAATTGAAAATGCATAATTTCAAGGAGAGGAAAATCAAGAATTTTATGAAAAATAAATCGAAAATCATTTTGAATGCACAAATAATATTATTTTTATTCAAACAAAAAATTATAAATGAAAAAGATTATAAAAATTATAAAATATATTCAGAAAATTGTCCTCTTTCCTATAGTGTAAACGAAAAATTTGAAATCGTAGGGTGCATTAACTGACAGTAACCTAAAAGGTTTATTTATTTTCTAAAGGGCTAAAAATATGTTCAAATAATTAAAATATTTATTTACAAACTTTAATGCGCTATTAGAAGCCTCCTGGATAAAAAAAAACACAAAATTTTTAAACTGCACTATAACTGACACGCCAGTCGCACTGGGACGTTTTTGTCCGGTTGACAAATTCATATCACTGTAACTCAAGAACTAACCGACCGAAGCAGGCTAGATGACACTTGCAAGAAACCACCTGTACTAAGTTTTTTTTAGATAGAAAACCAGCGCCCTTATTCTTTTCGATTTACTTGAAATTCACAAGTAAAATTTCGCTTAGGACAAAATCGTCCCAGTGCGACCGCGGAGGGTTAATTTATAATTTGCAACAGTCGATAGAACAAAAATAAAATACTCCTACATTTTTAATTTTTTGAAATAGTAATCTGGACAATTTTAGAATTAGAAAAAAATAATATGAGTGAAATGCATTATAATTAGTATAAGATGTTATTGTTAGTGGTTGTATTTTATTAGTCATGCACATTACATGTGGTGTAACATAATCCACTATTGCGGCGTTGCCGAAAGAATCGCAAGTATAACACAATTTGGAAACCAAAAAGTACTATATCTACGCGGAGGCCTATTAAACCCTGAGACATATTCTGTTATGCGAGTTATCGATTGTGGCGAACCTAGCGGGAGTTAGTACGAACCTCTTTGTATAAAACTACAAGTGTACATGACCATTTAAACTCCAGACGAAAATCGACCATTTGACTCCGTGCGACTTCACGATTCATAATCTTATTTTTTAATGAGGGAACTTTTCGACTCCGATTTTGATCGATATCTTGATATCGATACCTCAATTCAATAAGGTAACAACTAAAAATTCATAGTTACGATATATTGACGTTTAAAAATATTTATAAAATACAAAATAGATTAACTCATTATGTTATTCAATTGACATGTAATTTTAGTGGTTGATTGGCTGATAAATATTGACTAACATCTTAAAATTTATTTATAACGCTTATTTTAAGCCTTTTTATACGTTTTTTCAATACCTTTTATAATTAGGGGAATGTTGTCAAGGTTGGCCCGTCGCCTAGGTCGGCCCACTGCGATTTTTCAGTGTAGATCACTGAAACCACCTATGTGCGAGTGTGGCAAAACATCCCTCAATGACAACGAACTTTTCGTGCCATTACTGATTTCGGAGTGTAATGTTGAAACGTGTTGTGCACTCATTCACTGAACTAAGACAAAAAAAGTTTTCCATCAGCTGCAAATAGAGCATGAAAACTTGAAGGAAAACATTAATTCGTTAAGATAAGTATCTAAAATGTGTTATGTGAATAGTCTTTAAAAAACATTCAAGGGAAACATTCAATTTCGCTACCTGTTTAGATGTAAGTGTGACGCTATGTGGTGATGGAACTTGTTGTCAAGGTTGGACCGTTGCAAAAAAAACACGTTGGTAAATGCATAATCTGCTTGGAAGCGAATGCTTCGTCGCCTGAACCGCAACAACTCTATTGCATGCATTAATGCAAGAAAAATGTGCATTTGAAATGTGCCAAAATGGCAAGAAGCTATTTTATTTGCCAAAACGGTGATTCGGAATTATGTGTCATGTAAATCAGTTCTCTACGATATTATATTGTAAAGTTTCACTCAATCGAATAAAAATAGAATGAATTTGGTTAATTATTTCATCCAGTCAATTCAAAATTCAGTCAAAATTCTTTCTTACACGGAAGTTATGGGCAAAAGTTAAAAGAGTGGCCAACCCTGACGACATTCTCTTACACAATTTATAAAAAGAAACTTGCACCATTTCTAGTGCATTGTGATTATTTAGAATTGTTTCTGTATTGAAATACATACGTAGATCTTAACAAGGGCTATAAGATGATATGTCTAACTCAATTTTTGCATTTTTTGACTTGTTACCCTGCATTGAGGTATCGATATACTTCTCGGAGGCGTATTAGTACCATATGCATATACTGCTATGCCCCCAGCATTTTATTTTAATTAATTAATTTTCAAAATCACTCTTTCTTAAATATTTCTTTAAATTTTCTGTATTTGAATAAAATTTTAAAAATGGGCACGTTAAAAATTATTCGATACCGGTATCGTAGTCCGGCTTATCAATCCAAATTTTATTTTGTTCCTTTTTCTATCTTTTCTTAAGTAATTTACCTCAGTTTAAATTTTATTTTCAGAAACCACTCAAAATCTTCCAAAATCAATTTAATTCAATATAATAACTTCAATAAAACATTTTTTCAAAAAAATCACTTATATTCAAAAAGTTTCACAAATTTATCAAAATTTCACAAATTTCGTCGTACTAGACGTGAAGAGAGCTAAGCCACAGAAATTAAAAATATAGTTAACTACATCTCATCAATCAAAAAACAATGAAGAATATAGTGGTGAATACAGCTAAGAGATATTTTAGTTCTAACGTTGAATTCCGCTAACCTGTGAATGATATAAACATCACATCATTTTAGATAACATTTTAAAACTATTTTTGTTAATTATCTCAAAAATAGCAAATGTGAGGCTTAGCTCTCTTCACGTCTAGTACGACGATTTATCAAAATTATTCAGACAAAATTTTACACGTCTATCACCTAGACCATTTTTTGATAGAAGGCCTCGATAAAAACTTCACTTCTACCAACTTTAATTTTCAAAATTTTACCTCCCATAATTAAAATTCAAATATTTTATAAAATGAAAAATCAAAATTCATAGAAAATTAACAGGGTAGGTAAAACTTTGATTCGGAACATGATAATACATATATACATTTTTCTATCAACTCGAGCTCCGAATAAATGTAGGATAACCCGAGGTCCCCCACAGCAGAAATGAATTATCGAGTATATTCTGGATTGTAAGTTGCCTAATACAATTTTTTATCAACGCAACCGTAGAAGGGAAATGATTTCGATATTTAAATTTTTATTATAAAATTAAAGCAAAACGAGATCAGTAGTAAAAACGTACTAATCCAGATCCGGAAATGTATAAGTTAATGTATATCACCAAAGATGAAATCCTGCAATGTTGACATACTGCACTTGATGAATAAGCAACCTATGCGAATACCTTTTATATTGTAGAATATAACGCTTTTTAATGAGCAATTTTTTTGTTGAAAATTGATTTTCTTTAAGAGATTAAATTACACTAACAAATATAGTCCGGGAGCCAGTAACAGATTTTTGCGATCAATTTCTACTCGACCGATAATTTTGGTAAAATGCTATAACGAAGCATCGTGAACGTCAGCTACGGCGACCATGGGTGGGTAGAGCAACGGCAGCCCCACAAATATTTCACTGCGTCAGCTGACGGCTTTTCCCGCGACATACTTGTACACCCAGCTGATGTTTTCTTTTTATTTTCTATATTTATTTTAAGCATCATGCAAACTACCAACTGACAAATTTTCAACCGAGAGGAAATTACTGATAATGAGCAAGATCACGTCAAGTGTACCTCCCCATTTTCCACTTGATCATCGAATTTTGATATTAGTATTTCTTCATGAAGTAGTCACTATCAACAATTAATCCCCAAAATAGTTTTTAAAAATTTTCATTTTAACCACAATTTTTTTGTTAATGAAAATTTTTATGACTTAGAATTTATGAGTTAGAACAAGGAAAAGAGAATAAATGCAAAAAAGATGAGATTGGGATCGGCTCGTGGAATATAAGAACGCTGCTGAGGCCGGACAAGATGGCGGAGGTTGCAAAAGAATTGATACGGTATGATATTGGTGTGGCGACACTGCAAGAAATTAGATAGAGGGGAGAAAGAGAAATAAAAAAAAAACACTTTGTTCTACTCAGGAGATGATGTTCAAGGAAGAAACGGCACCGGATTCATGGTAACGGGAAAATTGCACAATAATGTTTTGAACTTTAGACCAGTAAACGGAAGAATATCATGCATTAGAATCAAGGCAAAGGTAAATTTATATATTGTAAATGGATATGCACCCACCGAAAAGAGTGATGAAAGCGAAAAAAATAAATATTATGAACAACTAGAGTCAATATGCGAGGCCGCACCCAAACAATATATACTAATTGTTGTGGGAGATTTCAATGCCCAAATAGGGAAGGAAATATATGTAAGTTCAGTTGCAGGAAAACACACAGGCTTTGTAATTTTGCAGAGGCGATGAACATGGTTATAAGTAGCACAATGTTTCCACACAAGAGACTGCACAAAATAACGTGGGTGTGGCCAGGCGGAAAAAATAATGACGGAAACCACATCGACCACGTAGTGATGCCCAAAAGAACATCAACAATGATAAAAGATGTGAGATCGTACCGAGGCGCCAATGTGGACACGGACCACTATCTACTGATTGCCAAGATAAAATTGAAAATACCAAAATATAACAGATGTGTAAAACAGAACAAAAGAATAGCAATCGAAGAATTCCACCAAACTGAACTAAGAAGAAGATACCAGGACAGAATGAACATGGAAATGGAGAAAAAAGAAATTGGCATTGATATACAACAAGAATGAAACAACATACTAACGAGTTTGAAGCATGGTGCAGAAGCAGAAATTGGATAGGAACAGAGGCGGACGATGACGAATGCATAAAAGCCAACGAACGGAAAGCAACCTCGAGACAAAAATGGTTAAAAACTGGAAAACAAGAGGACCACGAGACCCACAAAGTAAACATAAAAAAAGGGAATAAACTGTATAGGAAAAAGAAAGACAACTGGATGCAAAAAAAGATGAAAGTAATAGAAACATGCAACAACAGAAATAAATCAAGAATGTTCTATCAACTTATGAAACTCCAGAAAAAAAACGCACAAGATACGCCCAAGAGGCATGAAAAACGAAAATGGAGTGGTGGAATACAACTCAGATGAAATCGAACAGATATGGGTGAGACATTTTCGAAAGTTACTAAATAAAGAATACGAAGACGATAATGTTAATGCAGTGCAGGAGATTGAAAACGAGCAGGAAATAACAAGCCCGACCCATGTTGAAATCATGAAGGCAATAGATGCAGTGAAAAACAGAAAGGCCCCAGGAGTGGACGGCGTCTGTATAGAAATGATCAAGTACGGGAGTGACAAATTACAAGAAAGAATCTACGTGCTTTTAAAACAGGTTTGGAACGAAGAAGTGATACCCAAAGAATGGAACGAATA
The DNA here is from genome assembly GCA_911387805.1 of Cantharis rustica. Taxonomy (NCBI): domain Eukaryota; kingdom Metazoa; phylum Arthropoda; class Insecta; order Coleoptera; family Cantharidae; genus Cantharis; species Cantharis rustica. The sequence goes on from OU426877.1 coordinate 75,597,831, forward strand.
GTGTAATAGTAATAGTAATAGTGTAATAGTGACAGTGAAGAAAAAAGGCAGCACAGAGGATTGCGGAAACTACAGAGGCATCACATTACTCAACACAGCATATAAGATATTAACAACTCTGATACACAGCAGACACAAAAGACCTGTTGGAAGATTGCCAATATAGGTTTGTAGCGGGACGCTCCACAGTAGACGCAATTCATGTTGTTAAATAGTTAATAGAGAAATTTTATGAATACGATACTGCCCTGCATATGCTGTTTGTAGACTTTCAACAGGCTTTCGATAAGGTGGACAGGCGTGAATTGATCAAAACTCTGGTAGAGGGCGGTGTATCGGCGAAGCTGATTCGCCTGATCAGAATGACGCTAAAAAAAACGACTGCCTACATTAGAACAGGCTCAGGAATGACTGAAAAATTCGAATATAATGGTGGAGTAAGGCAAGGCGATTCACTCTCGGCAACGCTTTTTAACATAATGATTGCGAAAATAATCAAGAAAGTTAACTCCAAAGGTCTCATAACAACCAAAGAGGGACAAATGCTGATATATACAGACGATGCAGTATTGATCGCTAGATCACAAAGAAGAATTAGAGAAATGTTCGAGGCAATAGAGAAAGAAGCGAGCGCGATGGGACTGATGGTGAGTGAAAGAAAAACTAAGTACATGAGATGTGACAGGAATGAATACCACACAAGACGTAAAATAAAGATCGATAAATACAAATTTGAAGAAGTAGAAAGTCTTACCTACCTGGAAATACCCATAAATAGAAAAGGTGAAATAAACGAAGAAATAAAAAGAAGAATAACCGTCGGAAACAGAGCCTATTACGCAAACAAGATCATGTTGACAAGTAAACAAATAACAAAAAGAACAAAAATGAAAATCTATCAGACGTTGGTAAGGACGGCGGTCACATATGCGTCAGAAACAGTGTGTATGTCTGTAGAAGAAGAAAAACTCCGAGTTTTCGAACGAAGAATAATGAGTTATAATGGGACCAAAGACTGAGGAAGACGGAGAACAAAGAGCACTGATGAATCACGAGATCTCAAAACTAAACGACGGAGAAAACATTGTCAAATACATGAAGTCGCAAAGCATAAGATGGTTCGGGCACGTCATGAGATCAAAGAACACAACGGCGACTAAGGTGATCACATTATGGAAACCCGGAAACAGTAGACCACGAGGAAGACCAAGGTTAAGATGGTTGAATCAGATAAAACGTGATTTGAGAGAGATGGGGATCAACGATTGGGCGGAAAAGATTCTAGATAGACAGAGATGGAGAGAAGTTGTGAAGAGCGCCGCAAACCACCCAAGACTTGGAAGAGATATAACAAGGAAAGACCGAAAGATAGAAGAGTAAAGATAAAGATGAGAAAATAAAATGTAACTTAACATCATGTAAGACGGAGACTAATCCACCCCATTAAAAGGATCTGTAAATCTCGAAAAAGATAGCGACATTCTTTTAGAATGTATTAACTGATAATAATATAATAATAATAATTAGTTAAAAAATCGATAATTAAAAAACTATTAGAGATATTTCAATGAAACTTTCAGAATTTATAGTTCAATACTTGTATTTTAATGAAATATGTAATAGTTTAAATTATTTATATATTTTCATATTGTTAATTAACTTTTCAGTTAACAAATGAAAATTTAAATGACTTCTCTCTCAAAAAACAAAATTCTTTTTTCTCGATATTTTGCATTGAACATTTAAGTAACGAAATCGAAAAAAAAGGACATAATTTAAAACGTTTTTAGAACGCTAAAGTGCTCCCAAAAGTTACGCGTATAATCACATAATAAGAGACTTTTGAAACATTCGGTACACCAAAACATACCCGAAAACTAATTTTCAACTCTTTTTAAATGTTACTAAAGTAAGCCCTGTCCTGTGTATTGTCTAAAATCTATTAACACGTTAAACAACTTCAAGCAATAGAACCATTTAAAAAAATTGCGAACTCAAATTTAATAAGCAAACAGGTAAAATGTTAAAAAATAAATTCATCCAATGTAACAAATCAACAAATAAGCCAACCTGAGTGATATCTCTTTTCGTTGTGAGTAAAACGTCGTTGGGTACGCCGTCTCGTATGATGTTTGCCACAGCTTCCATTTCCTCCGCCATTTTCCCGGACTCCAGCTAAACAGTACACATTACATAATTTACATTTAAACATAATTATAATATAGGAAAATTAGAGAACACATCGGTTATCCAATCGCACAGTATTTCAGTAATCGAATGACTAAAAATGTCATCTTTTATGCACCATCATCACGGGGGTACGTGCCCTCCCATTGCAAAACAAAAATAATTGTTAAAAATAAGTTTAACATTTTATATTACATAATTTTGTGTCATAATAAATTGTACTAAATGGAGGCATTACTAGACTCCAAGAATTATTAAATATTGACTTAAGCGTCATTCACATCCAAGTAACGTACGTAGCGGACATACAAGACATAACGTACAAAACATAGCAAATGACTTGCCATTCACATCAACATAGAAAACATAGAAACGTGAAGAACGCGCACGCGTATTTTCACCCAGTCGGTTGACTACGGTATCGGTTTCTCTACGATTGTAAAAGAACGGATACGAATGTATCAGATCTATAAATTTTCCGTCAACCATAATTAACCAAATTTTAATAAAAAACACACGCACAAGAAACACACGACATACGCTGTAATTTAACCTAAACGTTTAAATGTCGGAAATGTAAACTTCACCTTAAAATTTTAAAACGAAGGTGTTGCCTCGTAAAATGAACGTATCTCATTGGCCAAACATAGAAAACATAACGTAGAAGTTAACCGAACTCTTTGTTACGTTACTTCATGTCGGCTATGTTTTGTACGAATGTCACTCGTGACGTTTGAAACCATGCATTTCAACTTTCCTTACGTTATGTCTTGTATGTCCGCTACGTACGTTACTTGGATGTGAATGAGGGAACCGAACTGTACGATGAAATTCGACTTTTGCGCAAAATGCAGCCACATCTCTTTGAAGAAAATCAAGTGAATTTATGCTGGGTTGACTTCTTTACGAAATCAAAAGTTGAACTTTTGCGCGAGATGCAGCCATATCTCGTTGAAGAAAATCGAGTGAATTTATGCTGGGTTGACTTCTTTACGAAATCAAAAAACAGAAATCCTTGTCCTGAATTAAAAAGTTCTTTCTCTAATGCTTTTTGCGAGCGCGTATTCAGCATGATGGAACAAGTATTGAGCAAGAAATGAAACCGAATGAATATTTCTTTAATAAAAACAGAGTTACAAATACTAACTTCGATTTTTCATGCAAAAACTTTTAAGATTTTGTGGTAAAAAAACGTCAAATATTAGTTACCGCTCGAAAGCAAAGTAAATATAAATGTAAAAACTATCAAATGATTGAGATTTTCTTTCACCCCCCCCCCACTCGATTTCTTAAAATTCTCCCGGGTTGATCCTTCCGAGAGTTGGCAACCCTAATCGTCACCCCAATCGTAACTAGAAATAGTTCATGTTCAAAACGACTTAGTAAATTAAGTGATTATTTGTTATAAATAATGATCTTTACTACATAAAAAGGATAAAGGATTAGGAGTCAGATTAAGTTTAAGAGTCTACGATACCCCTTTATAGGTGCAGCAAAACATGACCTACGTCATACCTATTTTCTCCGTTATGAAGTTACTTTTCACTGATTTGAAAAAAAAATCATAACAAGGGATGATTGTCAAAGGATTATTGCTATTAGTTATCAAAATTAGTTTGTTATTTACTTAACATTTTATAATTTAAAACTCGGTAATTTAGATTATTTTAAACATTTTTTTCTCATCTTATAATGGTAAATATTACAAAGTTTTTGACCAATAAGCATAGATTAGAGGTTTCTCTTATCATCTATAATTTTTAATAATATTATAGATGAATGTTGTTTCTAAAAAACGGTATTTAAAAACTCATATTTTAATTTAAATATTACTAAACAGATGGCCCCACCGTCAGTTTTAATAAATTTTACAAAAGTCCTTCGATGGACTGAAACAAGTCTAGTCCTTAGATCCGAAAATTGTACCTCCTTTTAAAAAAAATTCCCCGTACCTCGCATACCTGTGCGTTACCAAGTCTACCTAATCGTAGACTCTTAATAAAATATTTATGATAACGATAAGATTCAAATTTTACATATATTTAAAAATTAAAATTAACTCTGCCTGCGAAGATTGCTGGCTGGATCGAGTAGCTCAGCGGTTGACGTTGCCGGTTCCAAGCCCGGATAAAGGAGGAGGGTTTACAGGCAAGGTTAGCAGCCTACCTGTAGTAAATCAATGGATCGCTCAAAGAATCATAGTAAATGCATCGGAAAACGGACGTATCAATTATATGAAGGACACTGAAACGAAACTAAAACGAGCATGGAAATCGAATATAATCAGATTTGGCAGCTGGAACAAATCATCGTGGAATAACAAGGATCAAGAAGTATTATTAGAACTCACAAGACATAAAATAGACATATGCGCTATCTCAGAAACGAAAAAGAAGGGGAATAGTAGATACTAAAACTACTTGTTCATCTACAGTGGAAGACAAAAATCAGAGAGCCCATGCGGGAGTAGGTTTAATTTTACACGAAAAATTCGAACACAATATCGAAAAAGTCGACTATATAGACAAAAGACTGCTGCATGTCATATTATCCCTGGATAACTCCAAAATCCATCTTATAAGCGTTTATGCACCCGATGTAACAAAGCCGAAAGAAGAAAGAGAATTGTTCTTCAACAAGCTACAAGATACACTTAACTCAATACCAAATAACGAGAAAACAATAGCCATAGGAGATTTCAACTCAAGAATAGGAAACGAAGCATTACCAGGCGTGATGCAACGGTTCAACGAAGAAGTAATCAATAACAACGGTGAACTTCTAATACAGATATGCGCACAAAATGAGTTACGAATCAACAACACGTTCTTCCCCCACCAATGGTAACATAAACGAACCTTTGGAAACTCGAGGGGACATGAGTCAGTCATAGATTATATTATTACAAATAGACAAATACCCCCAAAACAGATCGTGGGCGTAAGGGCCCTGAATTCAGCAAGCATAGGCACCGACCATAGTCTGATACTATGCAAGTTCCGTCTTAAACATCTACCACAAAAACTTCGAGAATCGCCAGTGTTCGTAACAAAGTTTAACATTGAATCCTTCGAGTATGACAGCACCAAGTACCTATATAGGGAAAGATTATAGGATAAGATAACAAAAAATGAAGTAACACAACGAGATAACGTGGACCAAGCATAGTTAAAGATAAAAACTAACATCACAGAAAGCGGCAAGAAACACGGAGAGAAATCTGTAATCACTATAGTTATGAATAGTGTCTTCATAAATTACACATTTAATAAAATTTATAAAATATGAATTATATTAAGATATTATGCGTAATACTCATACAATATTCCGAAGTGTGCAGTTTGTATGCGTTAGGTATATTCATGTGTTATGATTACAATTTATAAATGTAATAAAGTTATGAATTGTTTTCATATTTTACAAGTTATCACTAGTTATAATTAATACTCATAAAATAACAAAAGCACATGGTAAAACATATGTTCAGCCCTTCCTAGCTACGAAATATGAGTCCGATTCCGATATTACCAATATATATTGTAAATAATAGATGCCTGTGAAATACCCGAGGTAGGGATTAGCCAGATACTAGTTTACAGATTCTTTGTAGGGCCCATGGTAGAAATTTGTTAGGTCCTCATTTACAGGTAATTTAGTAGGGCCTGTGCCAAATTTAACAACAAATAGAAAAAGTTTGTTGATATTATTAGTAGATCAATAGAAATCATTCATTAATATAAAAATATTATAGTTCGGGTTTTTTATTTTAAAGCTTTATTTCGGCCAACTATACTTATAGTTAAATATTTTACCAATAATATAATTTATTTCTAATAAATTAATTTTTTAACTTGTGAAATATAATTAAATAATCTTGGAATAAACAAGTTAATAAAACGTTTAATAATAATGTTTTTATTGAGCTTTCGGCGTTTGGTACACGTCTTCGTCAGAATACTTTAATATAATGTTTACAAGTTTATATGGAAACCGAATGATAACGTATTGTCATTTGAACAATCTATGATCTAAAATATGTGATTGTGTGATAAGAAACAACCTGCAGTGAGTTTCCTTCAAGGTAGGAAAAACTTAACACCAATACGTGATGGTAATTAGACGAGTAGATGGCTGTATATATTGCTCAGTCATCTACTCGTCATCTACAGCCATCTACTCGTCTAATTACCATCACGTATTGGTGTTAAGTTTTTCCTACCTTGAAGGAAACTCACTGCAGGTTGTTTCTTATCACACAATCACATATTTTAGATCATAGATTGTTCAAATGACAATACGTTATCATTCGGTTTCCATATAAACTTGTAAACATTATATTAAATTATTCTGACGAAGACGTGTACCAAACGCCGAAAGCTCAATAAAAACATTATTATTAAACGTTTTATTAACTTGTTTATTCCAAGATTATTTAAATATAATTTATTTCTTAAACTATGGTTTTCCATTTCTTTTTCTACCTTTTATCAAATCAAATCAAAATTAAATTATTATTTTTCTATACATAATACTTTATACTAGTACCTACATAAGTAGTAGATGGTAGTAGGTATAAGTAAATTATAAAGTAATTATTAATTATTAGCTAGTATAAGCTACATCAAAAGCCGATACTATACCTAAAATTTCGGATTTTTAACCTCGAACTTCATGAAGTTTTCATTGTAAAATTGCAGACGTAAATAATAGTACGCGTATAATTAACAAAAAAGTTAAAATATTGATGTAGAAGACGATATTCTGGAAGATTTGCAAATTTGGGTACTGTCAGACAACCCTCATCACGAATTTCAAAATTTCAACTACACTAAGGAAAGAAGACAATTTTCTGTGTATAATGCAACAAAAATATCTGCGAACCATGCATTAGTTCTCGAAAAAATCGAATTTAAAAAAGTTAAATTTACATGTATTTTAAATACACCTTTTAACACGGCTGCATGATTAGCCGATTTTGTGTAAGGCAAAAAAAATTAAAAATATCCCTGAAAAATGACAGAACTCGCCAAGGGTGGAACTCGAAGCCATAGAACTCGTTCGGGTGTCGACCGCGACTGAAATCAAACATTAAGAGTGTATTAAAGCACTCGTACCGTCAACAAAATGAAGAATAGGAACGGAACGTGCCAGTTGACCGTGGCTCGACACGTTGCAACGAGGTGTATCGGGTTACAACTACCTACTTTTAATAACTTTAAAATGCCGTTTTTTCGAAAACTAATGCATGGTTCGCAGATATTTTTGTTGCATTATACACAGAAAATTGTCCTCTTTCCTATAGTGTAGTTGAAATTTTGAAATTCGTGATGAGGGTTGTCTGACAGTAGCCGCAAATTTTAAATAATGCTGCAACTTATAGAAAAGTGAAAACCTAATAAGAAAAGAATAGATCCATTTAATCATTATCTAGATAAAGATTTTATAGCTTTCTATAGGTAAGTAAATGATTACTAAAATCTTTAGTATGAAAATAAAGGTTTAGCAAAGAGAGTGCAACATAAATTGTAGATTTGAGCAGCGATGCGAGCACAAAAAAGGAAATTATGCACAAGGTGCATCGATTCCTCCAGCTATAAAGGTGATGGCTAGATATTTGGCTAAAGAAGCTTATCAGAAAGATATTTCCAAAATGCATAGCTTATAGCAGCAATCGATGAACGGAGTCATAAGAGATGTAACAACTGCTTTGGCTCGTCGTATCATATCTTTTATAAGTTATCCCACTGATCCCATATCTAGTTCTGAAGTTTTATCAAATTGCAGAATTTCCACAATGTGTTGGTTTGATTACACTCAGATTAAAATCAAAAATCCTGGGGGAGAGTGAGGAGGTCGACACAGGTGCAGAAAAGGATTTGTTAGTGTTAGATTATATTATATGCGACATCGTAGCAAGGTAGAGAGGCTCCTTTCACAATTCAAGAATATGGCGAGAATCAGTAATAACAAGAAAGTTAGGAGGCACCAATTTAAATGGAGGTGTAATATTGGAGGAGATGCTGGTTACGCCAATTCTAAAGTATTATTGACACCTTTCCGACCAATGGCTACATTGTCTGCTGCTGAAGATAGATACAATAAAGCACATATAGCTAAACGATACAACGGAGGTTAACAATGCAATTTCAGAAGTGCATCCATTACTAAGGGAACTCCAAGAGCAGCTATTAGAGCAGAATTTATTAATAGATATTTTGATAGTTAATTTTTAATAAATGTTTAAATTAAATTACAACTAAAAAAAACTTTTTTTTTACTAGCTACTTAGTAGTAGCCTGCTGCTGCTAGCTTAGAGTTGGTACTAAAATTTGTCATTGCTAAGGCCCATAGTTTATAATATAATAATTATAATGTTAACAATATAATTTTTTTTTATAAATTATAATCATAATAGATGTGACTTATAAATCACATAATGTGATTACCTACTTCAGATTTTATGCATAATATAATCAGTGTTTATGAGTATTACGCATGAATTATGAATCTTTTTATTTCATAGGTTATGCATTATAATCATCGTAGATGCAATCATGACTATTCATAAATTATACCGATAGTTTATAAATTTATGAATAGCTAGTAGTAGTTGTATTTTATGATTATATTACGCATAAGTTATGCGTCTTACGTATTATATCTGAAAACATTTCTCTCCGTGAAGCGTTAGGAATTAGAAAAGTTAACATAGGAAAGAAGAAAAACACCAAACCATGGTCCACAAGAGAAGTAAAAAATTTGGCAAACGAGAAAGGAAAAGCGCACCTAAAGTATAGTATTAATCAGGGGAATTAGAGACACTAACATTGGCTATGGGGTAGAGGATAGTAGAATACAGATGGTGTGCTATGCGGATGACGTGGTTTTGACTGCCGAAAATGAGGACGACCTACAGCGGCTCCTGTTTAAATTCAATTGCTTATCAAAAGCGTTCAATATCAAGATATCAACCCAAAAAACAAAATCGATGGTAATCGCAAAACATCCCATACGCTGCAAACTAATGGTCGACGAGGAACCCGTCGAGCAGGTTAGCAAGTTCACATACCTGGGTGTAGATATAACGAATGACCGAAATACCATATCAGAAGTACGTACACAAGCGTCTAAATCTGCCATGATCTCAGGTTGTTTACGTAATATTATATGGTCCAACAAACACATGTCAATCGAGAACAAGGCAAGAATATACAGAACATGTGTACGACCAGTCTTGACATACGCAGCAGAGACAAGAGCCGCAACATTAAGAACGAAGCAAATAATAAGAACTACAGAGATGAGAACGTTGAGATCGATAGTGAGGTAACACGCGAAAAATGTAAAATCCAGGATGTTGTCAGATGGACTAGAGCAAGGAGAAGGTTTTGGAGAGACCACGTCAACAGAATGGACGACAGACAAATCGCAAAAATTGCAATGACAAAAAGACCTAAAACCAAGAGGTCCCCCGGAAGACCCCCAAAGAGATGGAAGGACAGCTGGACGTCCGAATCCCAAGAAGGCAAAACTTGATTAAACTATTATAAGAAGAAGATATTTAAAAATTATACTTAAAGCGAATCAGGATGAGTAGTTAGTGTGTTTCTGGCACGCTAGATGACTCTCAAATTAATGGGGTAATCCCTAAAATTTTTTTTTTCATTAAAATCAAAAATTTAAGTGAAATGAAACACCTCTTGCGTAAAAAAAATTTTTTTTTGGCAATTTTAACGGTCCTGTTGAAGTTCAAAAATTGAAAATTTTTTAAATAATTAAAACGCGGGAAATGATGACAGAGATTTCACTCGGCCAATAAGAAGCCAGTAGCACTCCCACTATTATAATTATTTTTAAATGTCAGTTGGTATAACCTCAAAAGTTTGTAGTATTTATCGTGGTATTTATGTATTTATATGTCGAGAATTAATTGAAACAAGTATTATTTTTATATTTCAAAATGGGTAGCAAATTATTTGTTTTTGTGAGTGCCGAAGTACGAAACGTGAAAACCAAACGAACTGGTAAAAAAATGTATGGAGATAACGCTATCTCATACGTACAATTTCAACGGTTAGGAAATCTATGTACAGTGAAAGCAAAAATTACTCCGGAACATAAAATAAGAAGCAAAGCTTATGATGTGCATGTTGTGATCAATGAAAAGGAAGAAGAAGTTATAAGTTGTCAATGTCACAGTAGCCCGGCTTTTGAAGGTGGATGTAAACATGGGGTGGCATTTTTATTGTGGCTTCAAGAAGTAGATGTAGATTTTCAAGAAGAAAAATTACAGGACATTTTAACAATGTGTGAAGATTTTTGGAAAAATGCTATGTATCCTAAACTAAAAATTTCTTACTGTTAATTTAAAAATTAAACTGTAATAAATAAGAATATTTTTAACTCTTACAATTCTTATATTTATTGAATTATTTACAAAAAAAACGCAATTAAACACTCCCTAAACTGCAATTAAAGGTGCCTGTAAATTTATAAGACCACAAACTATAATAACTATAGAGTTTAACAAATATATTAAATTATGGTTAACACATGCGTGAGGCTTCAAAAAGTAAAATTCCCTTACTCGACGAATAACTCTTTCGATATGTATTCGTAAAGCAGCAATTCTTTTGCTAAGTTTTACTTCCGCTTTTGAACTCTTCTGTCCGGAAACTACACTTGGTGGCCTAAGTAATACACAGTTTTTTTCAGATAAAACTGCATTTATATGCTTAAAACCTCGGTCTGCAAGTATATGGGTACCATTTGGAAGTTCCTTTAAATATGAACTCTGAACTACAATATCTTTGTCACTTATTCTACCTGAAAAACCATTCGATATGAAATTTATAAAACCGTTTGGCGTACTTGTCAAGTAATAAACTTGACAAAAATATTACAATATAACAGGTAGTTGTAACCCATACGCAATTACTTATAATGCATAATTTAAAAAACTCAGCACGATGAAAGTTATTATTTTGATAGTTATTCTGCATATCTTCCGTACAAATTCGTGAAATCTGTTTTTAGTATTATATAAACGGCGATATATAATATTTTCGTCAATTTCGTCTAACATCAGATAAATATCGTCGATAAGACACATTTTGAAAAATTATAAAATAAATAAAATAAAATATATTTTATTATAAATAAAATATAAATAAATAAAATATCTTTAGTTTCCGTAATTAAATTCCCATTTTTAATTATTTTTAATTCTAAAATGCATTTTGACGCCATCTAGTTCGTGAAAGTCTTAGCTTTGGTAGTTCTTGTAATTTTCGCTTCAAAAGTAGCTCCTGCGCTTTACGCTACTGATTATAACACAGTATAAGTAGTTTAAGACAGTAGAGACACTCGCATCTTTTTTCGGTTCCAAATTTTCATGCGCATGTCAAAGTCGGGGCTCAGTATCTACATGAGTTAACAGATGTCGCGGCTATTTTACAACTTACAACACTATTGCCAGATCTATTAAAACTCACTAGATTTGTTAGATTGAAAGCAAATTTTGGTGATATAAAAAAAATTTATAAATTCAATAATAAAATTACTTTAACAGAATTGTAATAGCAGGCACCTAAAAGTAAGATAATGCATTACTGGGTTTTTTTTCTAATTTTTGTTTGCAGTTTGAAAATTTAATGAAATTCTGATGCAATATCTAATTGAATTACTTATTTGCGAACTTGGCAACATAGCACTTATATTTGACGTTCTTTCGAACTTATTAACAAGCGGTAACGATTGTTATAAAATTGAGCTCTGAATATTTTAAGTGAATTTTTGAACATTTTGTGTTTTATTAAGTTACATTAACTTAGGAAATCATGAGTAATAATGCTTGTGCAGTAAGTTTTTGTAAAAACCGATCTGGAATGGGTGTTATGCTGCATAAATTTCCGAAAAATAGCGCGAAATGTAAGCAGTGGGTAGAATTTTGCGACAATAATTTATTGTTGAAAAAAGTGGACTTGCATAATTCCTATCATAGAGTGTGTACTGTACACTTTGAAGCTAACTTATATAAAACTGCAAAACGGAGGAATCTTTACGATTATGCAGTCCCAACACTTTCGACACGACCGTCAGGGATTTCTAGTATCCCTTCAACTTCGACAGGGATTTCTAGTATCCCTTCAACATCAAGAAGATTTGCCGATGCAATTGAAGAGGAATATTCTGCACCAAGTAACACAAGCTTTAATTTTATTTTAATAAAGAGTTTTTGTAATATTTTACCTTCAACAGGAATAAATGAGGAACTAGCGATCCCATCAACTTCTACAGGAATTTATAGTGTAGGAATCCCTTCAACAAATTTTCTCGTATCAAGTAAGACAAGCTTAAATTTTATTTCAATTTAGAATTATTTTAATTTTGTGCCTATATATACTGATCGATGAGTAAATTACATAATATAAGAAAGGTTTTAATATTGTAGCAAGAGAGAGATCAAGATCACCAGTGCACTCTGAAACACAAACCCCTTCGAAGTTGACTGCACACACACCGAGGAAAGAAAAACTGAGGAGCAAATTAAAAATGGTTCAACGTAGTAACTTAAATTTGGAGTTAGATGACACGTCACTGTATTCCCATTTTAAAGCTTACGAAAACAAAAACAAAGATACATTTGGAAATTTATATATGCCTTCCGATAATTTCTTTTTTTATATCTGTTCATTAGAAAAATTGTTTCAAAATCATTTTGAAGAATATGCCATAGAAAAAAAAATAGCTTCACTGTTTTATACACTTTTTGAACCACTTAATTTTAACCACCCTTGCAAAATGTTTCCAAAAAATTATTTACTTAATTTATTTATACGAATGAAAATTTTTTACTCTTAAATTTGCCAATCGAAATTTTAAAATAACCAATGCAAAAGGAGAAAAAAAACATAGGAAAAATATAATTTGGAAGCATGACTGATAGTTCTTTAGATTTGAGAAAGTTTTCTTTAGAATAGGTTTCCAATAATTGTTAGTTTTCTTACTTTTAATTTAGCACTTCATCCTGTTATTACAATATTAATGTATCAAATATACTTGCCTCTCCTGGGTGGTAACTTTTTAATTATTGTGTTTTTATTTTATTATGTGTTTTCAGAATTTAATATGCCTTTGTTTTAGCAGATACAAACCTTTAAAAAGTTAAATTAATAACTGTATATTTTTATTTTGTTTATTTTTATTCAAAATCAATTATAGAATAAAAGGTGACAATCATAAGGAATAATATTAAATAAAAGAAGGATTAACAATCACGATGAAGAAAAGAGCCGATAAGAAATTTACTACGCGAACTTGGAAGTGGATTATATTACTCATAAATATCATAAAATTGAATGTAAGAATTATTTCAGATATTGAATTATATAAGTTTTTAGTATAATGTATATTAACACTTTTGTTTGTTATGTTACTTAATGTTCTTCAACCTATGTTAATTTTTAAACTTACTTTAACTCATAATTGTACAAATGGGTCTCAAAAACTTCTTTAAAATTGAAATAAAATAGTTTTAATTTAACCAATTGTTTTTTTCTATAGTAACAAAATCATAAAGCTGATCTTTCTTAAATATACAGAAACAATACAAATCTGTTATGATGGCAGAGATAAATCTATATTCTAGAAAATTAAAAAATATTTATTGCACATTACAACGAATTATATCTTTAAATTTATTTATTTATTATTATTTATTTATTTATTTATGGCAAAAAAAAAGATATGGCAAAAAACATCAAATTTTGATTTAGCTCATTCTTCCCGTATATACCCCTCAAATTATTGTTTTTAAAAATAATGATGGAATGTCAAAATAATTACATTTCAAGCGGTTTATTTCAAATTCAAATCAATTTTGCAGTGCCATCTAGCATATTACAGATAAACTTAGCCCAGACTTGAAAATCTGGAACACGAACATCAAAGACGCCGACACAGAGTGTCCCTACTGTCTAAACTACTTATACTGTGATTATAATTCAGTACTGAGGTATTGGTACTCGGAGGATGACTTGTTCTTGTTTTTTTTTGAAGCATCATTTTCTTTGTGGTGAATTTTGGATAGTTATCGGGCTATGAATGGTCTGGGGTTGACCATTGAGCCATTCTGCAGTTTTGCAAATTTGTATTTATCTAAAATGCGTAAACCAACTCCCGGCACATGTGGGTGCCTATCGTTTTACGAAATATTTATGGAAATGTTACCAACGCTTCAAAACAAACCAAAATCGTCATTCCCTATCGCAGTTCTCATCTTTAATTTTCAAGATAAATCAAAATTCAGTCAAAATCTGTAATCAACTAGTGGATGTTCACCGATGCAACAATTTTTCTTTGTCTCCGATATTATATAGTGACGTCATTGCAATTCGTACGAACAAAGGATTCCTACCCCGTAAGTGTTTACTTGCAAATTGTTCTAACCATTAACCGTTCTCAATTTCGTGCATAAAACTTTTCGTAAACTAAAACTTTGGAATTCGTTTTTCGTTTTGATGAATTAAATTTTCAGTATTTAAATCATGTTTAAATTTTTTTGTAACGATCATTCGTGGTTAATCCAGCGTCGTGCGGATGGTAATCGATTTAAGTTCAGTGGCGTAACGTTTTACCGTTTTTTTTTTAAATTAGAATAATAATTTTGACGACCTAAATTAAAGTTTTGTGTATTATATGTTTTTAGTATTTAAGTTTTACTAACCCATTGCGATTCCTATTATACGGTTCTCGTAGGATTTTGTTGTAGTGAGTACATTGGCTCAATGTTTTTGGCTCCTATGAGTACGAACATAGAAATATGTAGTTTTATTTTATAATTTTAAATTTATTAATGTGTTAAACTTTACCTGATGTTTGACGTTAATTGTGTTGTCTAACCTACAGGCAACCACTTTAAGACAGTTAGGGTATTCACACTCCCTTGTATATTTACCATCGTTGTATATTTACAACGGCCAAATACCATAGCTGTGAACACACCTATGATATTAATAATTGTATTTGATGTAAAAAATGTAATACATTACCTTACAATTATTGTTTATGTTATTGTTTTATTAACTTTACTTTCGGCACATGTTTAAAATAGTAGTGATTTACACATTAAAATGCCTAGAAAATCATAAAAAGAAAAATTGTATTGTACTGTAAAATGGTATTTGTAAACGTAGAAAATACTTCTGCACTTGATCAGCTGTTGTCCGCCATATTGGTTTTCAAATACAACGGTAGAAAAAACACGTTCGAGGGCTATTTAGAAATACAACACCCAGGGTGTATTTGCTCTTATGGGAAATAGCTATGCAACCATATACACCCTAGTAAACTTGTGTATATTTACTAGAGTGTATAAATACAACGAAATATACAAGGGAGTGTGAATACCCTAAGTGTATTGTTTCATTTAATTAAGTATAAATAAGTTGCCTTTTTAGTAATGTTTTAAATCATTCTGGTATTTCTGATTTTTATGTGTTTTAGTTTAAGATCATTCATTCACCATTTAGAGTTAAGTCCATTATTTCACAAGGTTAAATCAAAATTATTATCAGTTTTCTATTATTTTAGTGTAACGATATTTTTCCTTGTCTACTATATTATTTGGAATTCGCACCTAATTAAAAGTATAATCTCACTGTCGATTATTTGTTTTTCTTTCGATCTACCTTCTTTTACCACCATTTTTAGTCGAGTATTCCTTCTCGGCCGGACTCAACTTAAGGTAAGATTCGCTGTGACTTTAATCCAAGTGACGCCCTTTATTTTGTCTCCTCACGGATTTGATTTAGATCTTTCGATTAAGTTTGGACTCGGGATTTCTTTGTATTTAGCGATCCATGACCTTGCTTCGACTAGAGCTAGTGGCGATCCAGACCATCCAAGTGAGTATTAAGATATTTCCCCCTTATTGTGTCATATCAGCCAATTTGGCCCGTTACACAATATAAAAAAAAACAAACAAAATGTTATAATAATGAGTTTTAACTGTTAAGTAAAGAATACATACTTACATAGAAAAATAATGGTAGTATTTAAAAAACAATAAAAAAGACAATAATTTACATTTGTCAGGTTTGTACTTACAATATTTGAATAAACAAGAAAAATAAAAATTACTATAGACGATTAAGACGTTATGATGTTTTGACGGTGAGAACAACAACAAAATTAATAGTGCCTCCAAATAAATCTGTTAATAATGAAGTGAAATACTTTGTATTTTTGAAATCTAAAAAAAGCACATTTTGAATATTGAACACATTGAAAACATATTGAACGATCCCGATCTGAAATTTATTTTGAACTGGAAAGTCGAAAGGACAACAGCCAACTTGAGAAGTAAGCGCCCTGAATAGTGACGTAAAAGCGTATTGGGCCCAGTGGGACTCCTTGAAATTAGAAGATGGACTTCTGAAGCGATCCCTGAAGAACGACAATGGCACAAAGTGTAAACTTCAGCTGGTAGTGTCGAGAAGCCGAGTGTCGGAAGTGTTGCAGCATTTGCATGATGGAACTTCTGGAGGATACTTCGGCATAAAGAAGACCATAGAAAAAGTTAGGGTAAGGTTCTACTGGGTGAACTGCAAGGAAGACGTCAAGGAGTGGTACCGTAAGTGCATCAAAAAACGAACCATTGGGAAGGCCCAAGGCACCTATGAGATAGTATAATGTGGGAAGTACATTTGAGAGAGTGGCAATCGACATCGCGGGTCCATTCCCTGAAACCGACGCCGGTAACAAGTACATTTTGGTGGCAATGGATTATTTCACTAAATGAACCGAGGCCTATGCAATACCCTAAGCAAGAGACTGTTACTGTCGCGGATGTACTAGTGAAAGAGCTCTTTTGCAGATTTGGAGTACCTGGATCCAAATTCGAAATTTTGAGTCGGCGCTATTCCAGAATGTCTGTCGCATGCTGGGTATTAACAAGACCAGAACAACAGCTCTTCATCCTCAATTAGATGGCATGATCGAACGAATGAACCGAACAATGAGAAGATACCTCGTCAAGGTAGTTTCAGAACATCAACGGGACTGGAACCAATATTTACATCTGTTCCTGATGAGTTACCGGTCATCCGTTCACGAAACCACTGGACAAACGCCAGCTTGTGTAATGTTTGGACGAAAAGTACGCTTGCCATGCGATCTTCAGTTTGGGAGCAAACCTGGAGAAGAAGTTGCTAGAGATGACTATGTTGGCAAATTGAAGAAAACGATGCACGACATTCTTGGTGGCGCGCACCCGAGAGGTCCAATTTTGGATTACCCTTGCGCACAAATCAGGCTGAATTTGGGCGATGGCATGGCTGCTGTTGGTTTTTAGGGCATCGGTGGTTTGTGGCTTATTGGCATAGATCTGGGACTTAATAAAACCCCACAAGAAAAAGTCTAACGAGATCAAATCGCACGATCTCGGTCGCCAATTCACGTCGCCTCTGCATGAGATAACCTTGTCACTACACCGCTGCGTAAGAAGTTCCATTGTAGCATTAGCTGTGTAGCACGTAGCACCGTCCTGTTGGAACCACATGTCGTACACATCCATATCTTCCAATTTAGCCCCAACAAAATCGGTTAACATCGATCGGTTCTTGTGAGCGACGCGGAATTGACTGCCTAGGGTTCTCTTGCACACTCTCACGGACAACGGTGATGTTTTCAGCAGATCTTGCGTTTCGTCAACGTAAGGGTGTTGGCTGATTGATTACTGAACCGCTCGACTTAAATTTTGCCACCAAAGGTTGAATAGCCGACTGGGAAGGACGACCGTGTAGTACATCGTAAAGTGGACGCACCGCGCGCATCGTTGCCACAATAGAACATCTATTTTGATAATAAAATTTTATGATTTGCATGCGTTCTTCGACGCTGTAACTTGGCATGGCGATTAGTCAATTATCATTGAATAAAAACACCAAGTTTGACATAATGCAGCTTCAAAAACGTAGCCGTATTGATTTGTTAAAATCTAGGCGTCCTTAATGGAAAACCCTGTATAACATTTTATTATAAATGAAAATCAGAGTGGCGTTGTCTACGAGATAAAATGTGAATGCAATCTCAGTTACATAGGCCAAACCAAACAATATCTGAAAAAACGGCTGTATCAACACAAATATGATGTTAAGAATAAAAACAGTACTACTGGTTTGTCAACAAGCACATCAACACATCAACAAGCAGAAGCAGAAAACTTTAAATTTCCAAACTGACACCTTGGGCTTGAGTAACATCTATGCTGGCCTTATCAAGTAGCGAAAAAAGAAAAAATAAGGGCTTTGCTTGTTATCTATTCTTCTCAGTGATAGTTCTGTGATTGTTTTTGTCATATGCATTTTGCTGATTAATTTTAACTTTGATTTTAATATCGTTCACAGGTTTTAAACTAACAATTTGTGGACTTAATTTTTAAAAATTTGATATACATGACTTTAAATTTTAATTTTAATGCCTTTCCCGTTACTCCAAGACTTAAAGAGAGTCAATCTCACTAGTAAGTTGTTTTTTTTTGTTTCTGGTGATGTTAAGATTATGATTGTTTTTTTCTATTGTAGACTCTGATGAAGGCCTATATTAAAAAGGTTGAAACCGGTTAGTGGATATGAATTGAGTTTTATTTCAAGGACCCAAAAAATCCGAGAATACTTATCCAACTTGAGTTAAAAGAAAGTATTAATAATTTTAGTGTAGTAATTGTTTTATTGTATTAAACCTTTTCTGTATAATTTGTTGTAGCCCTTTAGAATTAAATAAACGTTTTAATTTTTGTTACATTACTATGTTGAAAAATTTCGTAATCGACATATATTGAAAATGTATGTAACTGAAGAAAAGCTTATTATTGATGTTGTTTCAAATGTTACTTAATCCCTTTTCTGCTTACAAAAGTGAGTATTAATAGTATATTAAACAACAAGTTTAGAAAAGTAAAGTTTTACTAAACGAAATGAGCGAGCACAGCGAGCGAGTAACTTAAAAGCTATATGAGTTTAGTAAAACTACTTATCTTACGAGGTTTGTTTATACAATTTTTTCGTATTTTGTAAAAATCTAATCTAAAATATGAATTTAGACGTTTATGAGTAAATTTTTTTTGCGCGCGATCGTTCTAAATTTTTTTTGTATGCCTTCCTACCGATAATTCACGGGGGGTGAGTACGAGGCGAGGGGGGCCAATTTTTTACTCAGTTTTTCGATATCTAGCGCTGTTCTTGAGTTATTGCTAATTCAAGAAGTTTCTAAATAGATATTTGTGTAAAATTTTCGTAATCTAGTAACCAGACACGGCTTTATTTATTTACATAACAACAGTTAATTTTTATTTTTTGATTCGAATTTTGTGTAAGTTACATAATATTAATTATAAAAGTGAGATTGTTAAGTTTTCTAGTTTGAATAATAATTTTGTACTTTTAATATACATAAATGTATAACAATGATTCCAATATTTAAATAAACAATCTTCTATCCAATAGTTTTTTTATTGACAGTGACATTACTATGTAGTAAAGTGATATATCTATGTGCTAAAGTGCCACTTTATTAAATGATTTTGAATTTAATAAAACAGCACATTATTAGTCAAAATGCGAAAAAATATTTGAAAATAGTACATTTTTTGGGAACTGTCAGACAACGCTCACTACGAATTTCAAAATTTCAACTACACTATTCGCATTTTACACTACCGATAGGTGGCGCTGTACTAAAACAATATGTCGGACTTATGCGGTATTGGAAATCGTGTTTTTTAAATCAATTTGGTTTACATTGGTTAATTTTATAATTTAAATGATATTTAATGGTAAATATATAAAGAATAACATAAAAAAAGATTGAAATACACTTAATTAATAATTTATTCAATGTAGGTAACTAACTGTTAAATTTTCTTTTAGAGAAAATGTCTACTGAAAATGCATCATTATTGCTTTCATTAGCAAAAATATTTTAATATTAAGATGCTCTGCCGTCTTCTAGATATATCAATGAGGGAGAAGCAGTTTTAAATGCCAAACACTTCATTACATGTGGAATTAAACACCAAGATGCAAATTCTATCGAAATATTTGCTTTGTGCTTGCAGACCACTGCACTGCTTTAATGAAAAAACCTCATGAAATTCAATATGCTTTTTAATAAAGGAGGTAATTGAAATCAAAAGTGTATTATGCACTTGTAAAGCTGGAAATTCTGATCGTTGCAAGCATCAGTATTACTAGCATCATACCTACTATTTTTGGGTGGAAACGTATGAAAACTTAAAATTTTTGTTTGGTCTGCCCTGCTATGACATCCGTAAACACTACAATTCATATTATTAATTTTATTTTTCAGGATTTTATCCATATTACTTAAAAACACTCAAAGCGAAAAAGACGTCGATTACTGCCTATGGTAGTTGCCGCTAAGGACACTACGTGGCGCTTCACATTTTGTAAAACGCGTATAGGAAAGAGGACACTTTTCTAAGCATATTAGAACAAAAATTTCGGAGGTTTATAGATTAATTTTCGAAAAAATCGATTTTAAAAATGTAAAATTTACAATATTTTAGATACACCTATTAACACGGCTGCATGATTAGCCGTTGTTGTATAAGGCAAAAAATAAAACAGGCCCGAAGGGCGCCCTCCGAGCCTGTTTTATTTTTTCACCTTACGCAATAATAATTTAAAAATATCCCTGAAGAATGACAGAACTCGCCAAAGGTGGAACTCGAAGCCATAGAACTCGTTCGGGTGTCGACCGCGACTGACAACATTACGAGTATATCAAAGCACACGTACCGTCAACAAAATGAAAAGCAGGGGCTCGATGTGCTAGTTTACCGCGACGCAACTCGTTGCAACAGGGTAGTCCAAAATAAATGCATTCGCCACGCATACCCAGCCCATACTACGGCACTAATCATAGATTCCACGCCGATGCCAAAATGGACACCATCGACGTCCACATCAAAAATCAGGTAGAAAAAATGTACAAGACCGCGAGTTTCTTGAACAACCCTCTCATCTCGCAGCTAGGACAATATCAACCCGGCCACAACCTAGGACACAGCCGGCCAAAGGACATCCTCATCCGCCCGTCAGCCGGGGTGTAAGTAATCCTAATCTCTTTGCATGTTTGTTTTAGGTTCCCACTAAGCACCAGGTTCATCAAACCCGGCTGCCAAGAAACCACGCAAAGACGCCCGGATTTACACCAAATCGCTCGCCCCGCCCCATCGATACCAAGGGACCAAGTTCATTATACTCAGAAAATTGTCCTCTTTCTTATGGTGCAGTTGAAATTTTGATATTCGAGGTGAGCGTTGTCTGACAGTAACCCATACTTTTAATAATAACAAATTTCTTAGTCGATGCAACAAAGTTTTTTTTTA
This sequence comes from Cantharis rustica, assembly GCA_911387805.1. Classification (NCBI taxonomy): domain Eukaryota; kingdom Metazoa; phylum Arthropoda; class Insecta; order Coleoptera; family Cantharidae; genus Cantharis; species Cantharis rustica. The sequence goes on from OU426877.1 coordinate 75,619,432, forward strand.
ATAAAACTAATTGTTTTAAGCTCGCCTCACAAGATGCTTGTTTTCTTGCATGATTCCTTGCTTGAAACCGCGATGGCGGCGCTGATGGGTGCGCAGTTGTCGTACATGCTTACCTGCATGTTTTCGTGCACGATTTCTGTGATAGAACCGGTGCTATTTTGGGTGATGGTTTACATGTATGTTTTTAGCGCTAACCAATGATAAAGCCGCGTCGTTCTAGTACTACCGAGAAATGTCGAGTTTCAGTCGTCTTTGAATTGAAATGATGTAAACAAATAAGTTTATTAGGTTAAATAACCTAATTTATTTTATTATTAAAAATCATTCGACTGAATTATAGCTATTATGTGCGAGTCTAATACGACGTTTTATCTATGACTCAAAATAAAAAAATTTATGTGTTTTACAAAAAGTTAATTATTAATTTACAATCGAAGTGGAATTTTGACAGTCGATTTCGACATGTGTCAAAGTTGATGTAAATCCGCAATCATCCAGGTCATCTTTGAATTTTCCGAAATTTTTTTTGCACATTTCGCTTAAGATAATTTTTTGTATATGGGTGGCATTTTTCAAAATCGAAATTTTCAAAAAATTTTGCACTTTTTTATCAACTTTGAAAATTTTTATAATTCATTTTTAAAATTATTAAATTACAATATTTTCTTTAATAATTTATCGGTTCAATAACTTTAACGCATTCTTAATTCCCGATACTCAAAGAGTAACTTATATAGCGGATCGTTTTATTACTTTTAACGAGGACCGTTATGCATAAATGGATAGCATTGCCCGCTAGCACACCCACACACCGAGATTCGATTCCCGGTGAAAGCGACTTTTTTTCTAGAGGAATTTGCAAACCGATAAGCCGTGGTTTCCGAATATTATATTAAAACATTGATATGACGTCAGTTCGGTACTTTAAACTCATAATCTACGGGCAAGGTTTTATAATCCACGAGCAAGAATTCATAATCCACGAGTGTGGATTATGAAGGGTATGACATTACTGTGATTACGTACGTAATGGATGTATTATGTACCAGTCGTAGATAATAGTCACATTTTGAATCTACACCTTGTTCATTATTTTCAGAATTTCTGTGAAAACGGTTGGTTTTCCAAAAAAAAATATTTGACCAAAGTTGTAGCCCGTTAAATTCCCTAACCGGTTTGAGCCGTTAGTTTTTTTCTAAGGGTCGTATTCACCAACTCTGAAAGGATCTTTACCGAAAGGATATCTTTACGTAAAGGCTAAACGTATTCTGTAATAATTAAAGATCCTTTAGTAAGAGGCCGTCCTTTAAGATCGTGGCGGAGTGGGGAGAGATGCCTTTAGGTATAGCATTTGCTCATTCTGTAACTCAAAAGGATCCGTTATTAGCGTCAAAATGCACCAAGTTGATCCTTTACATAAAGGATAGTCAGTAAGCTCCTTTAATAAAATTAAAGTGTTTTTTGTATAATAAATGTGAACTTGAAGCTTGAAAAGTAAATTTATTTTCAAAATGAATGTTCAATTGAAGGATATTCTTGAGGAATTACGCAAAAGGTCCACCCGAACTATTTAAATCGCGAACCAAGTTTTCCCATTTTATTTGAGGACGTCGCCACCCTCACCTGGTTTGAATGCATTTTCGCGAAAATAAATATCGCTCTCCAGAAAATTCACATACAATTCGTATTGTTGTGTCGTAGTTCTTAAACCACGACCACCTTTACGATCATTTTCGTTTACAGTTGTCATAGTTGTTGTAGTCTAAGAGCTAGCAACGTTTTCGACTAAGAATTTTAAGAAAGCTGGTTCTTTAATATATCTTTTCTTGTGCTCTCCCAAGCAGCGTGGGGACCACCTGGCTGTCGGTAGACGTTGCGTTTACTACTGCGCAACTCACCTGCGCAGAAAAAAATATTAATTTTAAAGTAATTTTAAGATTTGTTTTTTTATCACTTACTTTTAAACAGTAAGCAAAATACAAATTTATTATTGCCAGACATATTTATTGTTGACAACAACGTGCCAGATTTTATTTTTTATAAACAAAAAAAATTAATTTCAAACCATTTTAGTATGGCTGAAATTTTAATATTATTTTATTTAGATATAAAGAAGTACAAAATTAATTTGCCAGACACTAATTCGGTTGCAAAGTTACGAGCCAGACCGATTTAATGTTGTAGTGTACATTAAAAGTAAGGTTTCTTTAACTTGAACTTTTCGATTATTACACGCGAAAAATAGCCGAATGCAATATTTTTAAGAAAGAGACAGGCAAAAAATACGTTTGTAAAGTATTCAAATTTTAATTTTTATATATTATGTTTAAATTATAGCTTGAAAACATAATATTTAAAGAAACCAAAATGACAATAATTCACATTGAACAGAGTTGAACTTAGAATATTTGAATAAACAAGAAATTAGAAATCTGAAAAAATTACGCTATAGAAATGATAAAAATTACTACAAATTAGAAAAACCTGTAACATAATATAAAAGCTTTTATTTCGCGATTATTTCCAATCATCAGTTATGTATAACAGTAAAAATAAAAAGAAGTAAGAGCAAATATTAATAGTAATTTTTATCATTTCTATATAGCGTAATTTTTTCAGATTTCTAATTTCTTGTTTATTCAAATATTCCAAGTTCAACTCTGTTCAATGTGAATTATTGTCATTTTGGTTTCTTTTTAATATTATGTTTTCTTTGTAGTATGTAATTATTTACTTAACAGTTAAAATTTATTATTTTAACATTTTGTTAGGTTTTATTATTTTAACATCACATACTACTAAATACCACATAAATACTTAAGGCAGTATTCTAGTCTAGAAAGTTGAAAAAATCGAAAATTTATTTTTCATATTTCGATAGTTTAGATATTCAAGAATATCTTCTTAAAAGAATTTTTTGAAATTCGAATTATTTTAAAAATTATTGCCATTTTAGTGTCGTGGTAACTCGACCGGTTTAGATGGAACGAATCTAAGAAAAGTATTAAGAAATACTTTTTATTGTTTTTCTGTATTTTTTTAAGTTTACTTATTTAAATATACAATTTGAGGTAAAAGAAGGCCTAATATATGGAGCCGAAATAGTTGATTGAAGAAATGTAAGTAATATGTATTGTTCTATCAGTTAAACTGCATGAAACTTAACTTAAATTTTTTCTCGAAACTACGTTTTTCGAATCGGTTGACTTAAAATCTTAAGTTCTAATTGACCGATTTTCTTGAAATTTAGCATGAATTTTTTTATATATCCCTTTATGGTAGGAACTAACAAAAAATCATAATTTTCAATGTTTACTATTTCTTAAAAATTCGGAAAGTTAAAAAATAACTGAAAAAGTCAACTTTTTTTCTAAGTAGCCTCTTTTTCGCAAGAAAATTTGTTTTTTTTTAATTTTTCCTCGTTCCAACCAAAATGACATTTGTACTGATTAAGAAACTATCTTTCTTTTTTTTCAGACGATTAGAAGGGTTGGAATCGTGTCAACCATGAACACGCTCTTTTTTTTTTCTCTCTACTTGAACAGCGTGTAACTTTGTGAAATTTATATATTTTTTATTGAAAATTTTTTTGGAAATTTCTAAAATATATATAAATCGATGACAAAAAAATGTATAGTTAAAATATTAATTGCTTTTTTTTTATCGGCCGTCAAAAAATGTATGAAATTCGGGCTTCTAGACTAGAATACTGCCTTAAAAAGTCTAAAAACTTTTTTAAGTTATTTTCTATTTTATAGTAAACGTGCTTCAGGTGCAAAAACGTGGTAAAATTTGAAATTTTCTTTCAAATTTAGTTTTCGAAGTTATGATGGCATTGTATGTCTCTGCTTCAACCCCTCCTTTGTAAGGAGATTTCGGATCCATTTTCATTTAACTAACCTAAAGTTTCAACTAGACACATGGCGTGGCTCAGTTTGGTTATTTGGTAAGCGCATCATTTAAATTTTGTTTAATTTATTAATTTTTAAATTTTTTTCAATTTTGTTTGGTATATTTGCTCTTACTTCTTTTTATTTTTACTGTTATACATAACCGATGATCGGAAATAATCGTGAAATAAAAGCTTTTATATTATATGTTACAGGTTTTTCTAATTTTTAGTAAATTTTATCATTTCTATAGCGTAATTTTTTCAGATTTCTAATTTCTTGTTTATTCGGATATTCTAAGTTCAACCATGTTCAATGTGAATTATTGTCATTTTAGTTTCTTTAAATATTATGTTTTCTTTGTAGTATGTAATTATTTACTTAACAGTTAAAATTTATTATTTTAACATTTTGTTAGGTTTTATTATTTTAACATCACATACTACTTAAATACCACATAAATACCACATAAATACTTAAAAAGTCTAAAAACTTTTTAAGTTATTTTAAAAACACAAAGTCCCAAATAAACTGCACATGCGCCGGTAGGTTGCACAAATAATTTAGCGCATGCGCACTTTGTCTGGAATCGTGGGATATTTAACGTCCCGTTTATTTTTCTCACACAACCACTGATGAACTGAATAAACTTTTCTAACATACGTACTATTTTTACAACATTTAATCAGTCTGGCTAGTAACTTAGCAACCGAATTAGTGTCTGGCAAATTAATTTTGTACTTCTTTATAACTAAATAAAATAATATTAAAATTTCAGCCATACTAAAATGGTTTGAAATTAATTTTTTTTGTTTATAAAAAATAAAATCTGGCACGTTGTTGTCAACAATAAATATGTCTGGCAATAATAAATTTTTGTTTTGCTTACTGTTTAAAAGTAAGTGATAAAAAAACAAATCTTCTTAAAATTATTTTAAAATTAATATTTTTTTCTGCGCAGGTGAGTTGCGCAGTAGTAAACGCAACGTCTACCGGCAGCCAGGTTACCCGCACGCCATTTGTGAGAGCATAAGAAAAGATATATTAAAAAAACAGATTTCTTAAAATTCTTGTTTTTCCGACGTTGCTAGCTCTCGTACTATTAAGATTGACTGATTATGAATGAAAACTTGTGATTGAGCTACATAAATACATATATAGTTCATGATACATAATTAAGTAGGTTGGTACCACCTTACACATAAAATTATTTGAATTTGAATTCAAATACACAATAGGTACTAATTTATTTTCTTCTGATTGAAACAATATAGAGCAATATCGCCTTAGTTACAATATGTCGTAACACACTAATATTTCCCAAAGGAAATATGAAACGTCATATCATATTGTCCCTAGAGAAATATGAAACGCCATTTTAAAGTATACTTTGTACACGGTGATTGGACAATCAAACACGCAAAACAAAATACTAAAGCCATCCCTGTTAAAAAGTGACATTTAAGTGACGTTTAAAATAAAAAATGTGCCTACTTATTTTTATATTTTAAAAACCAACCAAACTTTTTCTGAATTATTTTGCGCGCATTCTGCGCGCTATTGATCTAGAATTTTTCATAAGGCTTCCTTCGACAAATTGCTAGGGGGGGTTGAGAACGAGCAAAGGGGGGTAAATTTTTTGATCAGTTTTTCGATATCTAGCGCCGTTTTCGAGTTATTGCAAATTCAAAATCTCAAATTTAATTATTGATGTAATATTAATATATTTAATAATATATTTTTCAATCAGAAGAAAACCATTGATTACAACACGGGAAATATGAATACATTTCCCTTGGTTGTCTATACATCTCTCGGGCTTTGCCCTCGAGATGTAACTAGCCAACCTCGGGAAATATACTATTCATATTACCCCAGTTGTAATAATAGCTATTATTATACACATCCAAATATTTAACATCCAAATATTGTATAAGTTATGTTTTTAAATCAACCAATCAGAACACATACTCCACGTGTACTATTACGATTAAAAACATAAGTCTCGCCTTTAGGTAACGACAACTGCCAGGTATAAGAAATTACCTAAAGGATGAATTAGAGAATGCGTTTTTAAACGGATCCTTTCAGGTACGCTGCCTTTACATAAAGGATCTTATTTTAAAGGATTAGTTAGTGAATACGAACCTAAGACGTTTCGTTTAAGAGATACGGAGTTTGCAAGAAAAGTAAAAAAAAAATAAAATCAGAACTTTTTAACATTTTTTTTCTTAATTTAATTTATAGTTCGAAAAGCGTTTATTCTAGACGATAAGGGGATATAAACTAATTTGTAGATAAGTAAATGATCTTTAAAAAAGGTCTAATCCATTAAGTCTAAAAAATCAAAAATATCGGGCTATGACCGTTTGGAATCAGAAATTCAAAATATTGCTTTAAAGAGAGGTACCCCCCAAGGGTTTGGACTAGGACAAAAATTTTATTTGAAAATTTGTCTTAGAAAATTGTCCTTTAACACCACCTCAAAGGTTCTCCACGGTCACGAGGACACCCTGTATATACAATTTTCAAATATACTGTCGTGTTTTGAAACGCTAAAAACGTTTATTTTAGTTATTTGTAAATTATTTTGAAGTTTTGTTTTTGTTATTGTAAATTATTAATTTATAAATTTGTAAACATTGTACATAGGAATTTCAGTTTGAGAAATAAGTGGAAACGTGAAGGTAGAGTGGGAGTAGGTTTAGCAAAGACAGACGGCCTTGCGGTAAGCAAGCCGGTAGGAGTGTTATTTCTCTGCTGCGCTAAATTATAATTTTAATTATTTCGAAGAAGAATAAAAAAATAAAAGTGAAAATTAAAAAGAAAGTTGTTTTATTGAAGTGCAGACAAAGAAAATTTGAAAAATCAAAGTTTTTGATGATACTTGAATTATTGGTTAAAATAAATGCACAAACAAATTTGTTAGGCCGGTGGGCAGATATGGAACGTTTACGTGCAAGCCGAATACCACGTGTAAGGTAACAAATTTTAGAACAAAAATTTACAATGTTAAGTTTAAAAATTCAATCATACAAGAGTCTCGTTGCATAAAATAATGGATGTTATGGAGCAAGGACTCCGAGCAAGGAGTGATTTTTGAATTGAGTGAAAATTAATAAATTTGTATAGCTAGGGTTATCTTTATATAGCTCGGGTATACTTTGATAATTATTTTATTTCTTTGCCCTTGATGAATAATTTGAATAGTCGAAAATTTATGCCTGTGGAGCAGTAAAAAAAAAACGAAAGCAACTTCCTGATAATTTTAGAAATGACAATGTTCTGAATAAAAATATGCGGATTAGCGAATGAATGATAATATTGGTATTCTTTCAATGAAGTAAAAGAACAGATAATTTTGTGTCCCCGATTTAGAGACAGATTACAACGGGCACGTATACAAACTTGAGATATTAAAATCAGTGGCGTCGGCTCGTGAGTAAAAATTTTGGGTAGGCCAGCAATATGTTATAAATAGATAAAATCTGCGGAAGATGTGAATATTTTCTTGAGTTATAATAATATTACTTACAGTTATCTGTTATCTTTTTAGCATATAAAAACCGCTTTTACAAAAATACTTTTCAGACATTTTTTGTAGATAATTTCATTTCCTTCATTTTTGTTTTCAAACATTTTTTATTCGTCGCCTCGTTTTCGATCGAGAGTGACTTAAAGCAGTTTCGGTAAAAAATCCATGGGAATCCCTCGAGAAAACCAATGTGCATTTTTAATTTTATTAAAAAGTTTTACCGAGTCTGCTTTAAGTCACTCTCAGTCGAAAACGAGGCGACAAAATAAAAAATGTATAGGAACAAAAATTAAGACAATGAAATTTGCGACAAAAAATGTCTAATAAGTATTGCTGTAAAAACAATTTTTATATAACAAAAACCGTGTCCTAGAGCAATTTACATTGCTAACACAGGAACGTCCGAATACTTTTTCGAGTAACTGTACATTATGTTATAGTATTTATAAATAATGATGGATTCTCTTATTTTTGCTCTTCGCAAATCTGTCTTCATGAAAAGTGTCCGTTCTTAATAATTCATTAATAATGTCTTTTTGTATTGATAACAGTGCAAGTGAAGATATGCGATCTCGCAATAGCAATACCCACCGCTTAAACTATTTTGCAATAATAAAAATACACTACAAAGTACAAAATACCGCTTAATTTCTTTTTTTGTTAAATGCCGCTTGCATGTGTTCGATAAGAAAAACTGTTTATGGCGAGGTATCATATAACTGCAAGTATCTGGTAGGCACGGGCCTAAGCGCTGGCTATTGAAGCTATAGTATTGCTGTATCTGGCGTCATGGTCCTACTGTTACATTGCGCTATATGGACCAAGCTAGGCCAGTGCCTACACTATAATACGTTGAAGCAGATACAAATAAAAATATAAAACACGCTAATTTTTGCAGCTGTTATTGCAATTTTAAGTGCAAATAATGAAAAATAACAAATATTATTTGTCAATAATATTAAAATATTAATTATATTGTACATAAAGAAAATGTTATTTATGAACATTAAATTTTGGGTAGGCCGGGCCTATCTTGCCTGTACTTTAAAACCGCCACTAATTAAAATCCTTATACAAAATAGACAGAAAAAGTAAAAGGTTGTAGCTTAGAATTTTTTGACTCTTCTATATAATATTTTGTTTCAATAAATAATTGATGGCCGATCATTGAAAGGTGGACCAAGAGTAACGAAAGTATCGCTTTCTATACAATTTATCAGACGGAAATTGATAATTTTGCGGTATCATGTTAGATTAGAAACAAATGTAACTTGGATAAACACGTACAGAAGATTTTATTTCCGACGCATGTTTATGCAGGTTGCCAATTTCTGTCCATCTATATTCAGGTTACATTTCAATTTTTATTAAAAGCTTTTTCTTAACGTACTCTTAGAAAAAAAATCCAATTAAAAAGAAAAACTTTTCGGCAAACTCATTGCCAACATAAAAACTTTTCATCAAAGTCGTTACCAACATAAAAAATAATATAAATCCCTTTTAGGATTACCTTGTAAATTGCAGACTTTTATTAACTATTTTATAATAATAATTGATATTTTACTAATCAAAATTTAAAGAAAATGAAAAAAAAATTATAAAAACTTTTTAAACAAAGCTTTTGCTGGAAATTGCACTAAAAAGTGAAAATTAATTTTTCAAATAAAAACAAACAAAGCTCCCTGTAAACGTCAATATAAAAAGCGTGGTGCTATGATTATAATAGCTATGACTATAATAGCCCCACGCTTTTTATATTGATGTTTTCAGGAAGCTTTGTTTGTTCTTATTTGAAAAATAATTTTTATTAATTTTTAGTGCAATTTCTAGAAAAAGCTTTGTTTAAAAACTTTTTTTTAATTTTTTTTTTATTTTAAACAAGTCCTGTCTTGGAGGTAAAGCTGCGCATACGTGGTTCGCGCCACGAGAAGTCGTAGCTCGCGACTCGTAATAATATGTAAAACATGTTTCGGTCTCTCTCCTGGAAATAGCTATTGTATGAGATAAGTGGTTCGGTAATTAAACCACCTGTCTTATGCACATATTATTATTTGTAACATTTTACAATAAATTTATATTTTATTATGTACTCTATTTTGATATAATTAAGTAAATAAAATTCTTTTATTGTAGTTAAAAATAATTGTGAGCCTCAAAGAGTTAATTAATTTAATTTTATTATTTTTTTTAATGATAAAATAGAAAAAAATTGAAATAAAAAAATGTTTGTCAAAAACAAAATGGAAATTAATATTAAAAAGTTAAAACGGAGTTTTTAACTTACTTTTGCGATACTGCGTACGATCAAAGTCGTATGGATGGCTATATTAAATTTTTTTAAAGTTCATTTCGGAAATTAAAGAGGTTTAACCTTCCCCTACTCGTTGGAATGTAGTGCAACATAATGATTAACAAGGAAGTTTTTTACGTGTCGCATAATGCAAATTTTACTGTAATTAGGTAAGTATTTTATAGGAATTTTCTACTCACTTGTTATTTTAGGCACGTATGGAGATAGAATTCTTGTCCTTTTCTTTTCATATCCTTTTTGTGTTATGTCACCTAAAACAAAATTTTTATATTACTTTATTATATGAATAATCTCGGTATGGAGATTATGGAGAAGGAGAATGACTTCTGAGTGTTAGCAGCCTCACTAACAAATTTTTAGGCTTAGATCTCAGAAGTCATCCTGGTGGAAGAATAAAACTCAAGGCGAAGTTAAGTTTTACGGAGTTCGATTGATACTCAATTTATTTAACAAAATTTACATACTTATATATTATATATATCAAATTAACAAATGCTAAATTAACAAATTTATATACAGACATTAAGAGGTAATTACATTATAATTTAAAAGGATTTGTCACCTTGCGAGATATGCATAATTAAATTGTAGGAAGTGTTCTACATTAAAGTGGGTTTTGTGAAGTTGCATTTTGTTTGGTGCACGTGCAACCTGTCAACGTCTTTATTAAAGTTTTAATATATTTTTACAATTTGTTGATTTAGTAAATTTCAATAATTCCAATTAGTTTAAATAAAATTACATATGCAGGATGTTCTACCGTTATAAATTTTAAATTAAAAATTCATGGTTAATTGTAAATTAAACATTATATTAATACTTATATAAATTATTAACTTATGAAATATTTTAAATTCAATAGCTTTTAAACTTAACTGAAATAATAAAATAATCAAACCTAACAAAATGTTAAAAAAATAAAATTTTTAACTGTTAAGTACAGAATAGCTACATACTACAAAGAAAACATATTTAAAAAACACTAAAACGACAATAATTCACATTTAACAGGGTTGAACTTAGAATATTAGAATAAACAAAAAAATAGAATTCTGAAAAAACTTACGCTATAGAAATAATAAAAATTATTTAAAATAAAAAACTCTGTAACATAATATAAAGGCCCTGATTTCACGATTATTTTTGCTCATCAGTCATATATAACAGCAAAATAACAAGTGAGAGCAAATATACCAAAAAAATTGAAAAAATTTTAAAAATCAAGAAATTAACCAAATTTTAAAAATAATTGTGCTTACCGAATAACCAAACTAAAAGAATTCACGTGTTTAAATGAAATTTTAGGTTAAGTAAATGAATATGAATCTTTTTCCCCCTATAATAAAGGAATATGAAGTAGAGACATACAATGCCATCTATAATTTCGAAAATTAAATTTGAAAAGAAGTTTCAAATTTTACCACGTTTTTGTACCTAAAAGCACGTTTGCTACAAATAGAAAAATTACTTAAAAATGTTTTAATTTTTTTTTAACTGTTAATTAAATTTGTAAATTTTTAACTGTTAAGTACAGAATACATACTACAAAGAAAATTTTTTCAGAATTCTATTTTCTTGTATATTCTAATATTCTAAGTTCAACGCTGTTAAATGTGAATTATTGTCATTTTAGTGTTTTTTAAATATTATGTTTTCTTTGTATTATGTATTCTGTACTTAACAGTTAAAAATTTTGTTTTTTTTAACATTTTGTTAGGTTTGATTATTTTAACATTACATACTACTAAATATCACAAAAATAAATTAAAAACTTTTTTAAGTTATTTTGAGCTTACAACGCACATTTCGTGGCCTACGAACGTCCCCGTCAATGCTAGACAGAGACAGACAACGCGCTGCAGTTAATACTAATGGTCTTATGGAGTAATATCGGAAATGTTATTTTAGAGACCCACAAGAAATAAATAAACAACTTAATAACAAATTATTTATTTAATTATAGTGTATATATACAATTGTATATGTGTTTATATACAATTATAAACAATATTAGGTATATATTTTGAACTAGCAAGTTAATAAGTGTACAATAAAAAGATATGAAATGCACGGATGTATAAATTATTAAGGTGATCTGACGGCCTATGCTTCTATCACATAGTAGTGGGGCTCCAAAGTCTTCAGTGTGCGAGAGAGAGCCAGCGGCAGAGATAGATAAATAGCTAGGTCAAAATGTATATTTTGTCAAAATTTATAGAGAAAGTAATATATGTTTTAAACCGTTTCGTGATCCAGTCAGCCGATATGATAGCGCGAATAGTTAGCGAATGATATGAATTTAACAGCCATAATGGTGGTGAATTTTCAGCCAAAATGGTAGTAAATTAATATTAATATTAGTTATTTAATACAGAGGATTGTGCAGGGGCGAGTGCATAAATTTTAGGTTATGGGGGGGGGGGGGAGTAGAGATAGTTTTCTGAGATGGAATTTCTTCTCATTGGTGAAAATTGTATTTGACCAGCCAGGAACACTCTCCTGATCTTTACAAACATCCTGTCAAAAATGTACGTCGCTACCTGTAACCGTTCGGGAGATATGGTGAAACAAACATATATATATATATATATTTGTATACATTTGTATCGTACTTGCCTCCGAATACTTGCAAGGCGACAGTTTATCCGCCTTTAAAACTAGATGTATCTTGAAAATGAGATCTGTATATTTTTATGGCACGATTAGAACTCCTAGAGTAACCGACGAAGGGTAAAGATTTCTCGTATCTCGTTATACAAAAATTAGTACAGTGGCATTACGCCTTTGACTCCGCTGTTTTGTATGACCTTAAGAACTCATTCTGTATATACTGTAGACGTTCGTGCGTTGGGATTGCCTCATACAGTGATGCACGACTTAAGTAGCGATAACATAAGATGGAATGAGTAAAAAAGAGAGACAGCGTTTCAACTGGTACTATCTTATCGAAACGGTTTTCAGCGTAGGTGATAATTTCTTATTAGTCATGCACATTTAATTTTCTGCAAATAACTGAACGCGTAATATTTGCACGATAATATAAAATTGTATTCTCATAATTTTTATTTAATTATATTAAAGTAAAAACAAAACAAAATCATATACGAGACACAAATAGTTGATACTTATTAAATTGTTCTTAAAAAGCAAACTTATTTTTTTAGTCAATGTATATTTTTTTCAATTTTCAATTCACCAATTAAAGCGCTTAGGTTTGAATATTATGTACAGTTACTCACAAAAGTACTCGGACGTTCCTACGGTAGCAATTTAAATTGTTTCTTTTTAACACTGTTTTTATCATATAAAAATCGTTGCGTAAAAATCGCAATACTTATTCGGCATTTTTAGTCGCAAATTTCATTGTCTTAATTTTTGTGCATATACATTTTTTTATTTTGTCGCCTCGTTTTCGACCGACAGTGACTTAAAGCAGACTCGGTAAAACTATTTAATAAAATAAATGCACTTACGGAATTCTTACGGTTTTCTCGGGGGATTCCCATGGAATTTTTACCGAAACTTCTTTAAGCCATTCTTGGTGAAAACCAAGTGAGGAATAAAAAAATGTATAGAAACAAAAATGAAAGGAATGAAATTATTTACAAAAAATGTCTAAAAAGTATTTTTGTAAAAGTGATTTTAATATGCCAAAAAGAGTTTTCAAAAAGTATAATTACTTTGCTAATATGAGCGTTCGAGTACTTTTGTGAGTAACTGTAAGTGTGCAAAAAATTTAAATTATAGCTTGTATAGTTGAATTAATACAGCCATAATTATTAAGAAAAATATTGTTTTTGGAATTTTTTTTCGAAGCCCCGCTCACCTTATTGTTCTTATTGTATCACTTTTGTGAAAAACTAAAAAAAAAAATGAAATAATTCATTATTTCAAATAGTTTTAGATTTATAAAATGCAAAATAAATTTTGAATAGGGGATGGAAAACTAAAGAAACTTTATGTTGTGGTCACCTACAACAATAACTTAATTAAAAATTAAATCATAACAAATTTGTTTTTTTTTATAAATAAATAAAATACAGGTGGCGTATTGAAATTTATACTAGTGCCGAAGACTTTGAGAGTAACTTTCAGTAGGTACCAATAATCATGCACTTTCAACACAATTAAATAAGCAATTCAGCTAGGTGTAACTTTGTTACAATAAGAGACTTACGTACCTTGACGCGTTTTGCTCGGAGCCAAAAATAATATTGGTTTGTATGGATTTCGAGTAAATTTTTTAAACTATGTAAAATTAAATTTGATTTGATTTTTTACACACTTAAAGCAGGGAATAGACATGCTACTTAGTAGCACGAAAGCATGCTACTAGGTAGCAAATGGCTTTTAGGAGCATGTGTATACAGCCTTGCTATTAAAAAGCTTGCTACTAAAAAGCATGCTACTAAATTGCAAGGCATTTGATTTTTATCCTGCTATATCATGACCGGGTAGGCGGGGGGGTGTGGAAAAAGCATGTGTGAACGCTTACACAGATAGCATGCTAGTACGTAGCATGCTATCAGCTTTGTCAATGTGTCAAAATGTCTCGATAGGGTGACAGCAAAACTTTAAATATTATAATTGACTACCGACAGTACGAGTGTTTGTGGAACATAGGTTCTTCTTTGTATAAGAATAAACTTGCACGTGAAAATGATTACAAAGAATTATTCGAGTTTATAGGTGACGAAAATATAACTATGAAAATGATAAAAGCCAAAATAAAAAATCTGCGATCGGTGTATCATCACTAATTAAAAAAAAATAAAAGACTCAATCCGTTCTTAAGCTGATGAAGCTCAAATATATAAACCCACAATACCGTGGTTTGAGGAAATGCATTCCTTCTGGGTGACACTGTAGAATATAGAAAAACAATATGCATCTATCTTCATTTCTCATTTCTGTAAGCAAACAGTTTGCCTTCTACTAAGCCAATTTTTCACCCAAATTTTCCTGTTTCTCTTTCTTCCGGGTTTATTGCAGTCTAATTACACACTGTGTAGCCAGTAATAATAATACAATATTTATTTGATTTTGTAGTGAAACTTCCATGGTCAGGTTTGTTAGCACGTAGGTACTACAAGACTAAACTTCTAGCTGACAAGTTGTGTGTATTCCTGTCAGACTTGATAGCATGCTATCTGATAGTCTGCTATGAGAAAGCATGCTATTTTTGTATAGCATGCTATCTGATAGTCTGCTATGAGAAAGCATGCTATTTCATTAGCAAATGTATTTTGCAACAAGCATGCTATTAAAAGTTTTTCAATAAATAATTAAAAATGTAGAATCATCAAAACCACTCATCGGAAACTTAAGTCGATAGGCTTCAATATTTATTTAAATGTGAATTTTATACGATGAACGCCGTTTTTAAGTTATCAATTTCATCAAGTTCAATTTCATGTAACATGTAAAAATTAATTTTGAAATGAAATTTCGTGAACATTTAAATTTTAGTTTTTATAAATTTTTAAACGTGAAATATTAGCACATAATAAAATTTTCGTAAACAAACCGGGTTACCTCCAATATGCCATAGGCTTTGCATTAATTTCTTTTCTTGTGACGGAATATTTAAACCATAATAATATATTATACGATTTTTTTTATTTTTAGTATAATAGCTAATTTTTATGTTTTCCGATAAAAAAATATATTCACCTCGACTCGAAACATTATCCGTTACTGGGCTTGCAGCTTTAAAAAGCTCGCTCACGCTCGCTTTTTAATATAGCTGCGCGCCCAGTAACGGATAATTTTCGGTGCTCGGCCAGTAATATACTATCATTGAAATATCTATCGCAAACTGATAAGTGTTCTTATATGTATACATTACTACCACGTGACTAGTTCACCAAGCGGAACATAAGAAACGTCAAAGAAAAGTTTATATTTCTATTTAGAGTGCCAAAAATAAAAAAATAAAATAAAATATGCATTGTATTCAGAAACTATGCCTCTTTGGCGGCTGGCTAACACATTTTTAATTTTTTTCTTCAAAAAAGATGTTTTTTTCAAAATTTTTAAAATGAAATTAGAAAAGTACTCCGTTAGCGTGAATTCTAATATAGTTTTAAGTACTATAGCCTTTTTCAAATTAAAAATTTTTGTTTGTAAAGTGGTTTAAATAGCTAATTACTTTTCCGATATATTTGTCTCTCTTGCACACTTGTCTACAATTTGTGTCCGGTTTCGCCTTAATGTTTATTAAAAAGTATAGGTTGGAACAGTGGCGTAGCTAGGAATTTGATTCGGGGGGGGGGGGCTTGCGAGCGCAGCGAGCCGTTTTTAATAGCGCCGCAGACAAGATTTTTTCAAATTTTCAAGGTCATGCGCTCAATAGAAAGTTAAAAAATTACAATAAAAAATAATTTCTCCTAACAAAGAGTTTCGTCAGACATTTTAACGTTAACGACAATAATAATAGTTTCCAACTAATAAATAAACAATAAAAATTAATTTTTATTCCAAAAGTATTTATAATATAGGCACATTCCTGTGAACTGCTAGTAAAGCTAAAACGCTTAATTTATTCTTGCCCGTACTATTTCTCAAATTTGGCTTTATTTGTTTTAAGCTGGAAAAGCTCTTTCTACAGAGGCTGTAGTAACCGCTAATGTTCCTAAAATAATATATATATTGAGATGAATTTAAAATCAAACCAGATAAATTCCTGAATCCAAATTATAAGTTACAAATTTATTTCGAATTACAAAACAAAATTTTCTTTTACACATTTTACTTCAAAATTAAAAATATTTCGATTTAAATAAACTGGATGAGTGTATTAACCACCGTAGCTTTGAACCGTACAAGTTTGTACACTCAAGAAGGTTCCATTTGTTAATTTTGTAATTTGTAGTTTATAGTTTCATTTTAGTTTATTGTACATTATTACTTTTAAAACGTTTAAAGAGTGCGCGAGGTTAATAAAAAAAAAAAAAAAAAGGAAAATAATAATCAAGAGGGAGCGTGAAAAAAAGAGGGTAGTAAGGGTATAATAATAAACCAGGTTCCAGCTATGATTTTGAGAGAAATTGATCTCTCGAAATTACCAATTTAATTAAATTAAAAAAAGAAAAATACGATTTATTTCGAGAAGGATTGGGCTCTCGCAACTATAAAAATAGAATTGTGGAAATATAATTATTATAGAAATAATATTTGGAAAGAAGATTAGAGAAGAAGAGATAGGTGTGGCGGAGCAAAAGAAAACCAGCGGCGATAATAAAAAAAAGGAAAGAAAATAGTTCGACAAAAAAAAAGGTACATATTCCGTTAACGGTAGTTCAGTTCAATTTTGATTAATTAGTTTAAGTTTCTGTTTATGTTCATGTTTTATGTTTATAGAAAATAAAGGTACGGTGATTAACCATTCAGTTTTATTTTCAAAATTAAAAAACGTTTAGATTGGTGACCAAAACTCCAAATACCACCAGGGAATTTATCTGGTTGAAGTGAAAAAAAAAAAAACACGACAATATATTCGAAAACATCAATATTGAACTGATTAAGAGCTTTCATTGTATATTTTGGAAGCTCTCCTTCATGATTTTTTTATTTCTGATGCAAAATCAGCCATTTGCCTTCAAATATAGTATCATTAGCGTTTTGAAGATGATTTATATAGAAATCTATACATGGTTTGAAGTCATTGTAAAATTACGAATTAATAATTTCGGGGAGGGCCCGGGCCCCCAGCCCCCCCCCTTGGCTACGCCACTGGGTTGGAAAGTCCTGTTCCGAACATAGTAAAATTTGTTATGAA
The DNA here is from genome assembly GCA_911387805.1 of Cantharis rustica. Taxonomy (NCBI): domain Eukaryota; kingdom Metazoa; phylum Arthropoda; class Insecta; order Coleoptera; family Cantharidae; genus Cantharis; species Cantharis rustica. The sequence continues at coordinate 75,636,948 of OU426877.1, forward strand.
TTTTTTTAACAATAGCCATCGGTGTCGCTAGTTGTGAACCACATATCGTGTTGTGAACGGAGTTTTCCAAATTAAAATTAATTAAAAACTATCTTCGTTCCACAATGAGTGATTCAAGATTGCGAAATCTTGCGATACTTCCTATAGAAAAACAACTAACGGATGTTATAAATTTTAACGATATCATTCGAGACTTTGCAAATAAGGCAAGAAAAATAAATACATAGATTTTTTAAATTTTTATTAAATTTTGACTTTTAATTTTTTTGTATAAAATAAATTTTTTTATAATACAGTGGAATCCCAAAATAGTGAACACCAAAATTTTAACATTGATTGTATATGGGACTCCTATATAACGAACAGCGGTAACCCCGATACAGCGAACTGCGTACTAAAAATCGTGCAGTTTGAATGACATCATTTGTAGGGACTTCCCCCCAAGACTGAGAATTTACATTTGATAACATATTTACACTTTATATTATTCATACAGTTAGCATAGAACGCAATTTTTATATGTTAAAAATTTTTATGTTTTACATTTTTATACAGTCGAGTCGCGAAATAGTGAATTAAATATGGCAAAGACCTTTCACTTTTTCGGGGTTGTTCACTATTTCGGTATTTACAAAATTTACAATAAAATCACATTTTGAAAATGAAAGCTTTGATTTATTGAAAATATAAGAAACCATCTCGTCCTCGTCTTCCTTTTCTGGATCAGAATCAATCTGAATTTCGTTCCCTGTATAATATTCGATATACTTGTTTCACCTTGTTCCAACACTTTTCTTGCATACCAGGCTTCATTTTTAAGTAATAAGCGCGTTCTCAAAATACTTAGTAGAATATTAACTTCATCGTTATCAAAATGTCCACCTAATATATTATATAAAACATATAAAATTTGTTAACATACAGCGGCTCATAATGAAATCCTGACGCTTCTATGCTAGCAATGTAAATTGTACTTTTATAAAACTCTTTTAACCCTGGACAGTCGTACTGTAATTTCACTGCTTCCGCGGCCGCACTGGAACGAAAACGTCCACGTACAGTTTTCAACATGTTCAACTGCTTTAAAAAATCTAAAATAATTCTGTGGTCACATGCAATAAGGGTATAAGTAAAAAAATGCAATTTTACAGTAGACACTAAAAACGTTTTTTTAATTGTATTTTTGAAGTTACTAACATATAATCACTGAAATGGTATTTTAAGATTATAATTACTATCTTACAAATGTATAAAAACTTTAGAAATTTAATATATACATTGTTATTTTAATTTTTAATTTGAGTTATTGCTTTAGTGCAGAAATATTCTAATTTGGGTTTAGCAGTAAGGATATAAATCGATTTATACTTTTTGTGCAGGTGCATGTAGTGATATTTTATTTATTTTAATTTAGGTTTTGTAGTAAGTATACTTAACTTTTAAATTCTTCGTATTTAAATACCTACTTTTTGAATAAAACATGAAAAAATATTTAATGATATAAAATGTATTTTTCTTATCAACTTAATTGTATATAATAACAAAATATTATGTAATAAAATTATGTAAGTCATTACTATTTTTACTTTTCTTCTATTATTTCTTGATCATCTGCCGCCAAATGGTCTAAATCGGGGTCAAAATCTAATAGATTACTGGTAGTAGGCAAAGACGAATAAAAATCTGCCGCGTGAGAGTCGACCTTATTTAATAATGATAGTAAATTTTGTTTTTTTATATCTGAAATAGGTAACAGACCTTCATATGAGGAAGGAAGACACTGGTCAACAAGAATCCCCAAAGTATTTTTTCTCTGATAGTTCATCTTTTTAAAAGGTGCGATATCTAATGAGGTTTTATAATAAAAAATACCAAAATCGTCAGTTTTTGAAAATCGCAACCACTTAAGAAATCTATAATTGAATTGGTCGTTGTTGCAATCAACTTTTCTTTTTTGCAGATTTTTTTTAAAAAGATATGAAAAATCAAAAAAGTCTTTTTGACTCATGTTTAATGTAATCGCAATTTATGATAATTCTACTTTGCTTTAATGATATAAGTATATTAATATCTCTTTAGTTTATTTTGCTTATTTTACTTTTATAAAAAATCAGATTGCTAGAAAGAGATAAATGTACATATACCTTTTAAGCAACAAGTGAACTACAATAATTTATGACTATGTCGACATATACCCTTATAGCAGAATTAAAAAAAACTAAAATTAAACATTCCTGGTTTTTTAAAGAGTTAAGTATACTTATATCTGTAAAAAATTTATATTTTTTCACTTATTTATTAACGCAGCCGTATGTCCTTATAGGAGAACATGATAGCTATTATTAGGAATGTAATTCTACAAAAAAACCAATTTGGGTATAAGTCGACTTATTCCCTTATAGCATGTGACCACAGAATTCATGAATACTCTTCAATCCTTCTAAAGTGTGAATCCATGATTATTTAAGTACAAAAGTTATTATTTTTTATACTATAAATTGGTATCTAACCATAAACGTTTAAAAAAAGTGTTTTAGCCTAAATTTTAACAATTAAAAAATGTACAATAGTAAAAATCAAAATAACATGGATTGTCGTCATGGATACCCTAACGTTCACGAAAAACCGGGTTTTGATCGTTTCTGCCCAAAAAAGTATAATTATTGAACAATTAAAAATGCATAATTTCAAAGAGAGGAAAATCAAGAATTTTTATGAAAAATAAATCGAAAATCATTTTGAATGCACAAATAATATTATTTTCATTCAAACAAAATATTATAAATGAAAAAGATTATAAAAATTATAAAATATTTTCAGAAAATTGTCCTCTTTCCTATAGTGCAAACGAAAAATTTGAAATCGTGGGGTGGATTAACTGACAGTAACCTAAAACGTCTATTTATTTTCTAAAGGGCTAAAAATATGTTCAGATAATTAAAATGTTTATTTACAAATCTTAATGCGCTATTAGAAGCCTCCTGGATAAAAAAACACAAAACTTTTAAACTGCACTATAACTGACACGCCAGTCGCACTGGGACGTTTTTGTCCGGTTAACAAATTTTTATCACTGTAACTCAAGAACTAACTGGCCGAAGGAGGCTAGATAACATTTGCAAGAAACCACCTGTACTAAGTTTTTTTTAGATAGAAAACCAGCGCCCTTATCCTTTTCGATTTACTTGGAATTCACAAGTGAAATTTCTCTTAGGAATCGTCCCAGTGCGACCGCGGAGGGTTTTAATATGTAAAACTCGCTTTTACAAAAATATTTTTCAGACATCTTTTGTAGATAATTTTATTCTCTTCATTTTTTTTCATATCCATTTTTTTACTTTGCCGCATTGTTTTCTACTGAAAATGACTTAAGCAAACTCGGTAAAACTTTTTAATTAAATTAAAAATTCACAATGGAATTCTCATGGTATTTTCAGGGGATTCCCATTGGATTTTTACCGAGAGTGCTTTAAGTCACTCTCGGTGGAAAACGATGCGACAAAATAAAAAAATGTATATAAACAAAAATGAAGAAAATGAAGTTATCTACAAAAAAAGTCTGAAATATATTTTTCTAAAAGCGATTTTTACATACAAAAAGAGTTTTCAAAAAGTATAATTTACATTGCTAGTATAGGAGCGTGCGGATTTCATTATGAGCCACTGTATAAAAATTGCGTTGTTTGTTAACTTTACGAGTAAAATGAAGTGTAAATATGATAACCATAGTATAATAACTATATATAAATAATGATACTACGATGCTACCTAATGTAAATTCTTAGTCTTGGGCGGAAGTCCCCATAAATGTGTCATTCAAACTGCACGATTTTGTACGCAAGTCGCTGTATCGGGGTTACCGCTGTTCGTTATATAGGAGTCCCATATACACTGCATGTTAAAATTCTTCTGTTCACTATTTCCGGTAGTTCACTACATACGGTATTCATTATTTCGCGACTCGACTGTATAACATATTAGGTGGACATTTTGATAACGATGAAGAAAATATTTCACAAAGTGTTTTGAGAACGCGCTTATTACTTAAAGATGAAGAAATTCAGATCGATTTTGATCCAGAAAAGGAAGACGAGGATGAGATGGTTTCTTACGCCAAACTTACATTGGCATAGTAAATGGGTTAGTTGCTTATACCTGTAACTTGCAAGACAGCTAGTAATGCAATGTAAACCGATAGAACAGGACCTGTCTGTCTGAATTTGCCTTGTGCACATGAAAGTTGACTAGCTAGGCTAGTACTCGTACTAGTACGAGTTAGTACATGTAGCGGGTACAAGTAACTTAAGGCTGTTCTTTTAGTGCCCTTTTATAAGTTCTAAACGGCTGGATCAATTGACTTGAAATTTTGACAGAATGTGTATTAGATTATTACAAACCTTTACGAATATCATCTTCTTGAGTCGCGTCCATACTAACTAATAAAAACGAAATAGTGAGAAATTGGACAGTCAAAAAAACACAGGTTCTTTAATCGATCTACGTTTCGAGGCTATATTTTTCCTCTTCATCAGGATCTAAAATAATAATCAATGAAACTCACAAACTTAGCTCAAATCAAAAATACATTACACACCAACAAAAAATGTGTATGACAAAGTAGAGCTGCCGAAGACTGGTGACCATAGTCAAAACAACACACGTGATGATAAACGTAATAAACAATTGCAAAATAAAAAATATATAAACTATTGCAAACCACAAAAATCTCAAAAGAGCCGCAAACATGCAAGAAAACAAACCAACACTAAAACACAATGCAAATTGAAAGTAAAACTGCAACAAAACACCAGAAAAATAAAAATGTTAACACACAAGTGAAGATAACGCACATATATTCCAGCCGTAAGGCAGGCACCACACTACCAAAAGCAAACAAGAAGTCCGCGTCAACGATGAGAGGGCTGCATCCCCCATGATATCTCATGACCAAGGTGGCGACGATGTCCAGGCTCGATCATTCAATCTTCAAACTTTAAGGCGTCCTCTCTAAAATTAACACAACGATGCGTCCTGATGCAATACATTTTGGCGATATTTCTTTTTAAGTTGTTGGATTCGAAATCCACTATACGGACATTATCAAACTGAAACTCATGCCCGGTTTCCTGATAATGTACCGTTAGAGCTGTTTTGTTCGTGGTAGCGGCTCCATCTACACCAAGCATTTCCATCCCCGCACCACTGCTGTCGACTTCTGATCCCTTCCGGGAACATCTCTTGCAATCGTACCTGTGTTGAGCCATTCTATTCTTTAGCCACTGCTTAGTCTGACTTATGTAACTTTTGTCACACATTCCACAAGGGATCTCATAAATTAATTCCGATAGGTGTTCTTTCGGTGTATTGTCTTTTAATTTAGTTAAGAGGACTTTATTGTTTCTAAGATTATAGATCCCCAAATTGCAGTGATCTCTCAACAGGAGTTGCATCTTTTCCGTTAGTCCCCTGATGTACGGGAATCTGAAGTATTTTTTATCATTTGTGTCTTCATCAACACTGCTGCCTCTCACCCTACAATCACCCCTCATCACCCTCCGCCACTGCGCACTGACAAACCAAGCCGGGTAGCCACTTGATTTCAAAATGTCCGAAATTCTATTTTTGGTGTCCATTAGAAGTGATGGATGTGTAACTTCTCTGGCTCTCTTCAAGAGTCCCATTACCACTCCTCTCTTGATATAGTTATGGTGGTAAGAATTATAATTCAGCAGGACGTTGGAACAGGTGGGCTTGGAGTACCAGTCAGTAATTAAAGCACCGTTTTCCCGCCTATGAACCATTGTATCTAAGAATGGAATCTTGCCTTGTTTCTCCAACTCAATGATAATTGGAGATTTGGGTGATAAGAATTAAAAATCTTCAATACCTCATCTTGTGTTCCAGATGGTACAGTTGTTAAAGAATCGTCCACATACAGTAAGAAGAACGGCACTTCAAACGGCAATTTGGGTAAAACCCAACTTAGTAACTCTTCCATTATCAACATCGCCACTGCTGGGCTAGCTGGACTACCCATGGCTAAACCATCAGTCTGTCTATATATTTCACCATTCAGCGAAAAATAGCTACATTCAATACACAGCAAAACTAGTCGGAAGAAATCTTCTCTATTCAGAGAGGTATAACATTGTATTACCCTCCACTTACTCCTAATGACCACCACAACCAAATCCTTAGGGATACTAGGAAATAAAGATACAACATCCATAGATGTGGTCAGGCGGTAACACAATATCTTTTATAGTTTTAACTACTTCTCTAGAATTTTTTATGTTGTAATGTGAAGTAGAATTAACCTGTGTTAAGATATCGTTAACAAACTTGGCTATGTTGTAAGTAGGGGCTTTAATACAGCTGCCAATGGGTCTGAGAGCAAATGAGGGTTTATGAACCTTTCTCAGTCCGTACATTTTGGGAGCAATCGACTTATGTCGTATCATTTTCTTGTAGTCCATCTCTTCGATGGACTTGTTCCCTTTTAGACACTTTAAAAAATCGTTAACTTTGCTTTGATAAGCAAGTGTTGGGTCTTTTTTACTGAACTGATAAGTAGTTGTGTCTCGAATTATATCCTTCATACCTCTCTCATATTCAGATTTGTACATAATGACTATGTTGTTTCCTTTATCTGAAAGAGAAAAAACTAAATCGCGGTGTGCGTCAATAAAGGTTTTGGTTCTAACAAAGTTTCCTCTGTTTAATAATTCATTGTAGTCTGTTTCAGGTTTTCTGTGTCTATAGTTTATAACTAAAGCTCGCCTCACACGATGCTTGTTTTGCTAATGGTTTCCTTGCTTGTTTCTGTGCATGGTACCTAGCATGTTGGCTCCTGTGCATGGTTGGCTTCACACGGGTTTTGTGCATGATGGTTTGCAAGCATGGTTCCAAGCTTCAATGCGCACGCAGCAGCAGTGACAGTCTCAAGTTAGCATATTTTTGTGCAAAATACACAAAACAATATAATTGCAATTATACATAAATCGAACTACCAATTTAAAATGATAATCTCTTTCAAATATGGTTACCCAAAAACAACAATTTCGAAAAAATTATAAAATAAAGAAAACAACAAGAATCAATAATAATAACCAATATAATAAAAATATTTTATTATTTTTAATATTAAAATAAATTAGGTTAATATACAACCTCTCGTCTGTTGCAACTCAAAGAGCAACTGATAAAAAACTCGTATCCACATCGACTTGTATATTTGGCATTATTTCGCTCTGAGAGAAAGAGAGTGACCCCAACCAAGGATATCGACGACTGTGTTGAGCTGAAGCCACGTTACCACAAGATAACTTTCCACCCGTCATTGTCTAAGAGGATCAAACACACTTTGAAAGATTTTATACACAGTGGACAGATCTGTCTGGCCTTCTATAATAATTTTAACCTCGGTAATCTTATTTATTCCAACGTAAAGGATCCCATTGCCCTTAAATACAAAAGTAACGTGGTCTACAAAATAGTTTGCGAATGTGGTGTTTCCTACATCGGACAGACCAAACAGCTTCTATCAGAAAGATTAAAACAACACAAGTACGATGCAAGGGTGGCGTCGAGAAAAACTGGATTGTCGGAACATCTCACCGACAGCAAACACGAATTTAGCATGAGCGATGTAAAGGTATTGGCAGAAGAACAGTGTTACCCGAAAAGATTGTTTTTAGAGTCCTCCTACGTGATCACCACCAACAACAATGTCAACAAAATTACGGATTTTGAGCAAATGAATACAGCGTTCAAATCCCTGCTTACTATCTTCCACAGAAAGACCAAGAATAAGTCAACATAGTTCTTCGCTTTGACATTTGTTATTGTTTTTTCTTGTATTTTGTATTTTGTTTACATACTGTGTCTCTCATTTTCCGTTGTTAGATGGCGCGTGTACGACATTTGCGGCAATTCAAATTGGTATTTGATACTATTTTGCTTTATCACGTTTAATTTATAGTGTTTTTGGTTTGTTACTAGTTTATGTTTTACATGTTTTATCTATTGTTTTTTCTGTACGTGCTTATATGGTTTTCAACGTTTCGTTTTTACCCGATTTTGTGATTAATTGTTTAATCGTTTTTGACTCAAGACTACTACCTATACATTGGACGCCGCATAATGTCCGTTTTTTACCCTATTGTTGGATCTGCTTACGACATTATTTCACTGATTACATCTGCATCGAGAGGTGACGCAGTAAACTCTTTTACTCTTTCGAAATTGTAGCTAACTGTATATTTTTTTCCTTATTATAGCCTGAGGATGGTCATGTTTTGACCGAAACTAGTCGATTCGAAGCAATTGTGTTTTATTTAGCCCTCCCCATTACCCGAAAAGTTTTTCTAATAAATTAGGTTATTTAACCTAATAAACTTATTTGTTTACATCATTTCAATTCAAACTGGACTGAAACTCGGCATTTCTCGGTAGTACTCGTACGATGCGGCTTTATCATTGGTTAGCGCTGAAAACATGCACGTAAACCATCACAGAAAATAGCACCGGTTCTATCAGAGAAATCGTGCACGAAAACATGCAGCCAAACCTGCACGACAACTGCGCACCCATCAGCGCAACCATCACGGCACCAAGCAAGGAAACATGCAAGGAAACAAGCATCGTGTGAGGCGAGCTTTAGTGTAATTCATCACGGATTCATTAACCGTGGCGGCTGTTGTAATTACATTCTTCTCCAGTAGTCGTTTTAACTTTCCTTGGTTGCTGCTTTTAATACTTCTAAACTTTCAATTTGCATTGTGTTTTAGTGTTGATTTGTTTTCTTGCATGTTTGCGGCTCTTTTGAGATTTTTGTGGTTTGCAATAGTTTATATGTTTCTTATTTTGCAATTGTTTATTACGTTTATCATCACGTGTGTTGTTTTGACTATGGTCACCAGTCTTCGGCAGCTCTACTTTGTCATACACATTTTTTGTTGGTGTGTAATGTATTTTTGATTTGAGCTAAGTTTGTGAGTTTCATTGATTATTATTTTAAATCCTGATGAAGAGCATCGAAACGTAGATCGATTAAAGAACCTGTGTTTTTTTGACTGTCCAATTTCCCACTATTCCGTTTTTATTTACGAATATACTTTTTTGAATAAGTTTTTTGGTTTTTGCAAAAAAGCCAAAAAACGATTGAATTTGAGATCTTCCGCTATTTTGTAAATCTCGATTTTTAGAAACTTTTGGCTCGGACAGAATTTTGATATCTTAATTAGTTTAAACGTTTTTAGGACCTAAAGTTCAAATTACTTCACGTAATGACAATTGACGTGTATAAAAAGTATATAAATTGAGAAAGAAAGTTTTGCATCTCTTACAATTATTCTTATCGAAAATAGTAAGCCAGTTTTGCGATTATAAAGCATAGTATAATGTTACATACTGCATAAATAAATTATGTACACCGTTTCTACTTCTACTATTTAAAAATGTAGCTATGAATTAAAAATTCTTTTGAATAAAAGGTTTATTAGTTTAATTTTTGTTACGTGCTTCAATTTTTTTAGTGATGTTTTTACTAAAAATGTTATTATCATATTTAATTTTTTGATATTTTTTATTTTTATTACATTTTTTAAGAAAATGGGATGAAACCGTAATAATAGACCCCAAGAGTTATACATCATTGAAAAGAGGATAAAAAATGCTATTCAAAAATATCACATTCAACTATGGTTTCTATTTAAAAAAACAACTTTATATTATAACTCGGAAACTAACTTCGATATTTAAAATCTCTCTAGCCCATTTTGTTGCCCTTAAAAAAGTGCCTGAAGAAAGTGTTAACACTTTTTTGGAAACTTCAAAAACAACCGAGATATCGACATTTATCAAAAAGTCCAATAATCGGATTTTTGGCTATAACTCGAAAACAAAAAAAGATAGCCAACTCCGGTTTTGTCCATTGGGCTTTTCTCAAAAAAAGAGATCGAGGATGCTCCATCCATTTTTCGATATTTCCAATGGTTACCGATTTTCCCATAAGAGGGATCGAAATTGAGCCACCCTGTACATACGGTAACAAACAAATATATTTTTTAAGAATTTTAAAAGTGTACCATATTATAATATGGCAAGTTGACATATTACGTATGTATGCAATTTCAAAAATCAAAACTTCAAATTTAAAAAACTCCTATTTATATTGATGTTTTAAAATAAAATTTTTTCATCTGTTCAACATAAAATTAAAAATTGCTTTGTCAACTTTTAGTAGTAAGATAAATGTTATAGTATTATATTATGATGTAACCACGGTGTAACATTATACGAATGCTATGACTACCTAAGCACTTTATTTAACCAATTTCAAATTTTTTTAAGGTAAACAGAATTATTTAAATGCAAGTATTACATGGGTAACGTCTAAGATTTTATCAAATTTTTTGTTTAGAACGAATTTTCTGAAAGATAGGTAAAATCACACAAATAAAATACCCCCCCTAAACGAAATCCTGTATATGCACTTGAGATCAAAGGATTCAATATCATCAAAACAAAAGAACACCGATATTAAAAATAGAAAATCAGTTTTATGATTTATGCTTAGCATGTTTTTGGAAAGAAATTCAATAATTTCAACATAATTTTGAATTTTGCTGCACAGTAAATGTAATTGATTTCGAAAGTAACAGGAAACACGGACTTCAGACGACACTCATTTTTCGGTGCCGTATGTGTAAATTCAAAAACAAGGGATTATTTTAAAATTACAAATTTTACAAATACGAAAATTATTTCATTTATAATTAGAGCATAATTATAAAATAAGTATATTTAAATACCTTCGGTAAAAATCATAGTAAGATAGTAGGGTTATCGGGTTACAATCTCTCCTTGATTCGTATTAATTTTTCTATACACGTTTACACTTTAAAAGCATTACAAAGTTTCTACACGTCAAGTTTGCTGTCTTTGCACAACACGGAATTCCTGTTCATACGTTGGGATGGCTAGTCTCAGAGAACAGCCTTAACCAATGCAAACTAGCCGCTATGCTTTCAATAATTCAAAGCTTTCATTTTCAAAATGTGATTTCATTGTAAATTTTGTAAAAACCGAAATAGTGAACAACCCCGAAAAAGTGAAAGGTCTTTGCCATATTTAATTCACTATTTCGCGACTCGACTGTATTTATATTCAGTAATATTTATTGGGGGGGGGGGTAGAAGGCGGCAAATTTGAAGACCGCCCCGAGCGGCGAAAGCTCTAGGTACGCCACTGAAAAACAGTATGAAGAAGTTTAAATGAAAGAAATCTTTTTGGTAGAGTTGCAGAAAATGTTTCATTAGTTAACAAAATAAATCGTAATCTTTGTTTAAAATATGCTCGACAACATATTAATTGGAATCAAAAACAATGAAAAAATGTGTTATTTTCAGATAAAATTAATTGAAAACGTTCACTGCGAAATATTGCTGTGGAGTTCAGAAGAGCAACCCAAAGTAACATAAAAAATAAATTAGCGGAACCAAAAGCCAATTTTTATCTTCATACAGTATGCCGAAACCTGTAAGATATGAGTTTTAAATGTCGTAGACCTGTAAAGAAGCCACGACTAACTCCAACTTTGGTTAAAAAGCAAGTGGGTTTGTGCTCACAAGCACCAAATTGTAGAAGACTGGCGTATAGAAAAGAAGTTCAAATCATTTGAGTTTTTGTTTTAATAACTTTTTGCTTAATAAACGACATGCTTTACTAATGTAAAACATAAAAATGAAAAATAAAATCCTGATTATGTTGTGAAGACTGTCAATCATGCTGTGTAAGTATTGTGCAAGCATTGCAGACAAGGCTGCTTCCCCAAATGAAAAAATGGTTTGGGATGGTCCTAAAGCTTTTACGCAGGATGGAGCACCTTGCCACACTGCAAAATTTATAAAAAATATTTGGAAAAAGATCAAATATCAGTTTTGCCATGGGCAGGAAACTCCTCAGACAAGATCCCAATCGAAAAAGTTTAAAAATTTCTCAAAATGCTACTAGCCAAAAATATCATTATCACGAAGGTGCAATCGAATTCCAGAATCATATACCACTGGAATCATAACAAGAATTTAAAACAAATTACCCTGAACTGCAATGAAAGCATGTTACGTAGAGTAGCTGCTTTCCATGCTACAAGAATGGTTTAACAGAATATTAAAAAATTTAAATTCTCGTTATGGTTCTGTACTTTTTTTATTGTGTAACATATATGTGATAGTTCAATAAATGTTATTTAGAAGCACTTGCATCATTATTATTTGACTAATTTTACGTAAATTTACAAAAACCTAAAGTTTGGTTTATGGGCCTAATAATTTGGACAAGGACTGTATATCGAATATGAACAACAAAAAAATGTATGTGAGGCGTCCTCGTAAAGCCGAATTTGGACAAAACTTTACACAACGAACAATCAAACATGGAGGTAGAAATGTAATGGTCTGGGGATGCTTTTCCTGGGAGGGTGTTGGACCAATTTATCACATTGAAGTTATCATGGATCAGTATGGTTACCTTAAAGGTGGCGACTGACTTGTAACTAAACGTTGTAATATAATGGAATGTTCGAGATGAGCATTACATTACAAAGCTCGTTCGACTAAATGAACGAGTTGCTCAAAACGAATACGTCGCGATGTGATGTAACAATCAAAGAAATTCTTCAAAAAACCAACAGTCAAGTTGAGCATGGATGCTTCGCTCGCCGTTCGTGCTTGTTTATCGGCACTGACTATCGAATGCTCGTGTCACATTACATTACAACGTTCAATTACAAGTCAGTCGCCACCTTAATATTTTAAAAACGTTCTTGAACCTTACGCTGATGAACATTTACATAACATAATTAAAAAATTACAAGAAAATTCAAGTTTGGTTGTAGATTAGCCCTCTTGCAGTCCCAATGAGAGTCCGATTTGATCGGTTTAGTTGGTGCTAAAAAAAGAGGTAGAACGAACTTTACTTTTCTTTCATATAAAAATTTAGACGAACTTTATGAAGCAATAGAAGTGACATAGTTTTCCATTCCTGTTGAATATATGAAAAGCTGATTAATTCTATGAATTCTAGATGCTCAGAAATAATTAAAATTAAAGGATATTCAATAAGATCATCATCATTTCCTTCATGGATTAGGTCGTTGACCGGAACAGGTCAACGTCCGGATATCTTATATCCAATAAGAAATTAATTTAAATTAATGTTTTAATCTTTGTTGTTAATTATTAATAATAATATATTAAATCGTTGCTAACTATTTGGCCACCAGTGCATATGTTAAGATATCATACTAAACAACTAATTGCATTAAAGTTGATTAAGAAATCTTGAAATGAAGAAATCTCTTCATTTGAAGAGATTCAGTTGAAGCTCTTCGGGATTATACAAACATCCCAATGGCAATCGACAACTACAATATATCACTATCGATAAAAAATGATTCTGTATGTCCAAAGTTGATAAGAAAGGTTGTGTGCAATATTATTTCCAATGAACAAACGATTAAAATTGTAAGCATTTTTGAAGAACAACTTTATCGTATAACGGTGCAACAAAATTCAATTTTGTCGATTCAAATGCCAAAATTAATTCGGAATTTACGTAAACAAGTGTTTAGAACCATTAATTTAAAACCTTAATTTTTCTCCCTCGTTAATAATTGCAAGTTTTATCAAGACTACTATCTAACTCATCTTAATATGCTGAAATATTTAAGACATGAAGGTATTAATTTTCGTAGGTCCAAGATATACAGACTAGCCTACCCAATCTTTACCAAGTGTCTAATTTATATGTGATTAGTTACTGTAGAACAATATTTAAAAATCAGAATTAAAAGGTATTTCTCACTTAAGAAGCTCATAATTCTAAAGGTTTAGAAATATCCACTTCGAGTTGTTCATCACACTCTTATAGCTTGGTTCACATGTTTACAAGTTAATAAAAATAAGGAATTTATTTTAAATTAAATTTTATTAAATGTCGTTAATAAATGGAAGTTATCAAACTCGAAATTTGTTCGTTTATATTTTGACACTAAGTAGTACCTGTATAATACGAAAACATATTAAATACATACAGACATAAAATAATCACAGTTATAACCGGGTAACAAACGATTAATAAATATATCAAATTAGAAAATTCGTTATATCCACACATCAATGATTAAGAAAAGATTAGCTGCACAATTAAAAATTTTTGAACTTACCATGTACAAAATATATAATATCCTATGCAAGTTCAAAATAATGTAAACATTATTGGTTTGCATTAGAGAATAGAATATGAACAAATATAATATTGTTTATTTATGTTTTGATAAACGAATATAAAGAAAGTTTAAAGAGTTTTCATTTTTATTCATTTGAAAACTAACAATTTAGGTAAAGTTATAACGATGTGTATTGGACAATTAAATATGACATCATAGGGTAGTGGCTTTTGTTTTTAGTCTTGATTACATTGTTTCAAAAACAAAGTTTTCAATGTACACTTGGTAATATAAATAATTTTTAATTTAATTGAAAACAAACATTTATGAATTAATATTGAGCATGTATCTATTATTGATTATGGCAACTATTACAAAAATTGGTAAACCTGCATACCTTCAGATAATTCAAGGTCCAATTCTGCTATTTTTTCCCGTACATCTTCTGGTAACTTAGACAAATCTATATCTAACTCTGACATATTGCAGATTACGTAAAATCACATTAAAACAGCATAAATACACTTGCACTGCATTATTAATTTATAACAACACTTCGGCCATATTAACAACTTAATCAATGCCGATAAAATAGATAGCAATATGTACATTCTCAGTTTTAAATTTAACATCCAAAGTATAGGCAACCAATATTACCGCAAATAGTTAAATTCAACATCTAAAGCCGCGTTCATACTGACTAGCGGTGAACGGTAGGCGGAAACCTTCAAAACGGTTCAAAGTAAAAAGATTTTCATGAAATAAGTTTAAAATAGACACTGTTCTAAGAACAATATCATGTAATTTTGGTAAAGTATTCTACTCACGACTTGACCGGTCAGATGTTTTGAAGCATGGCCGCTGGGTACAGTGTTGCCAGACTAACCTCTCTGATTTCTATTGTTTTTACTCGCCTTCTCTGATTCTTCAGTTTAGCGCCACATTATCTACCGCTTTTTAAATTAAAAAAAAATGAAAAAATCATAACATCCCAGTAAATAAAAAATAAACAATTTAAACATAAATTTTGTTGCAGTTTAACAATAAAAAATATATTAGTAGCTTTATGATTATAATATACAGGGTGTTTTCGTGACCGTGGAGAACTTTTGAGATCACTAAAGGACACTTTTCTAAGACAAATTTTTAAATAAAATTTTTGTACAAGTCTAAACCCTTGGGGGTACCTCTTTTTAGAGCAATATTTTAAATTTCTGATTTCAAACGGTCATAGTTTCGATATTATTGATTTTTTAGACTTAACAGATTAGACCTTTTTAAAAATCATTCGCTTATCTACAAATTAGGTTAGGGGTCGATTTTCAGTATTGAAAATGGGAGTTTCATTTTTTGTTATTTGAATATAATGATCAAACTAAAGCAGTAGCGCAGGCAGGATTTTGTTATGGGGGAGGCTAAAAGATGCGAGAGAACTAGCTTTACCAAAGGCCAGAGCTGGGAAAGTTACTTTTTAAAACTAACTAGTTACAAGTTACAAGTTACTTGATTAATATACCTTTAGTTACTTAATAAGACAGTTACTTTTGAAGTAACTAACTTAGTTACAGCAAAGTATAGAATGTAAAGATGAACAATGCTGTACAAATTTATATGTACCTTAATTCTTCCCCGAAAGTAGATGGCGACACTCCTTTCGGATAACAACTTTTAAATATTTGTTTAAATGTCGGTAATGATGTAATAATGCGAGGTTTTTCTTAGTTTGTAATAGGTGTCGCAAATGTAGTTTATTAGCAGGGACTTTTTACCGTGTTACCTTTTAAATACGTAACTTGATAACGGCGAAAAGTATACAGATTACATAAGTGTATTATGTTCAAGATAATTTACTATCGTTTCTGTTAAATCAAATAAAAATAATTCTCGTATAAATATAAGATTTTCTTTTATACTTCTTATAATATCGGAATAGTAGTTATTATTTTCATTAATGAGCTTTATATGTAATATGTAAATCTTTTCGTTTAAAACAAAAACATTTTACGCACTCTGGTATAATCAAAGTTTCCTTTTTATATTTATAAATAATATACAAATTTTAATAAGGACATTATTAACCCTGGAACTGCACACCGGGGTCTCAGAAACCCTAAACATCATGAAAGTTTTACTTTGTTATGAAAAAAAAGTGAGAAGTTCCAGAGTTTACGTCAAACTACATTGCACTTTACAAACTAGACGAAGCCTAATACCCACACACATAAAAATGTGTGTATTATTATTACCCACTTCAGCATTTTTACTTCTACATTGTATTTTACATTCACGTTGTGTATTTTTCTTGATAGGTACTACCAGTAAAGATAGACTTGTAAACGCTAAATTCCAATGTAATCTAGTGTTTGTTATTTAGTAGTTTAGTGGGTGTGTTTAGATCGTTTATTAAATCAATTGATTTTTATATTTAGTTACAAAACTATATTTAATAAAACTTTTCCTAATAATAATCGAAGCAAGTAACAATAGTGTTGCAAGTATTTCTGCAAGTACTTGCAGAAGTATTTTCACCACCGCCATCGTAGAGTGAGCTTGCAGATTGTGTTTCCACAAGCAATAACTTCTGGAAGCAACTTGCAGAAGTCACTTGCAGAAAAAAACTTGCTAGTCGACACTCGCATTTACGAAACAATAATGGACAGTTGCGTATGATGAATCATCTATGATGATTCATACGCGATAATCTTATTAGTTGCAAAATTTGCGAACTAAAGTGCTAACTCGCAGTTTAGATTCTCCTAGAAGTTTCTGGATGTTTCTGGAAGTTTCCAGAATTATGCGCTCAAATATAAATAGCATAATGATTGCTATGGCAATCAATTCCAATTCTGACTAACAAATGTCAACAGAAATACAGTGTACATAAATAGTGGTGTGAAAATAAATAAATATTCAGATTTATTGTTTAGTAATTGTTATTAATTGTAGTATTAGTGTAGTATTAGTGTAAATTCTTAGTGTGTAGTAATTATTCTATATTGTCATTAACTATACTGTAAATATATATTTCGTCTTTAATAATTAAATAAACGTTTTAATTTTCGTTACAATAAGTTTAGAAAATATCGAAAATTGTAAGTACCGTTTCTCTATTTGTTTAATTATTATTTATATGCAGGTAATCCCAAACTAATAAACAATTCTAGGTGCTAAATATGGCTCAATATAGAAAATATGTTTACTATGGATGCCAAAACAATAGATCCAATTATGGAGGAACATTTTTCAAAATTTCGAAAAACGAGCAGCGACAGACAGAATGGTTGAAAAGATGCGGAAATTCCTCTTTAATATTTAAATACGCTGAAACATCGTTGTTAGTAAATAAGTTGATATGTGACATCCACTTTGATAATAATTATTTTGTCAACTACACGAGAGGCAGGTTGTGTCCTAATGCAATTCCAAAAATGTATGAATCCGTCGAATCTTCCGAGCTGCCGACTACGTCTACCACACCAACTGAAGCAGAACGAAATATTTTATTACAAGTAACACCGAAACGTCGTTCCTCGCCTAGGGAAATTTATCCACCCAGTAAACGACAACGTTTGTTAGATCGTTCACCAGATATTTCTAATAGTAGCGATTCTTTGGAAAAAGCTGTTGTAGATATGCCAATTCCACGGAAATCAAAGACAGCATTAGAAAGGAATTTAACCTCTAAGTTACAGTTTTACAAAGAGAAGTTGAGAAACTTCAAGCTTCAACGAGATCGTTTAAGAAAAAAAGTTTTTCTGTTGAAGAATTCAAAAGCCAACATTTTTGAAGGTAGTGCGGAAGCTGTAAAAACGTTCTTTTCAATGCAACTGAAAAAGCGAGGCTTGCCTTGGAATATCAAAGCAAAAAATCTCTCTCTAAGTTTATATTTGAAATCTCCCATTTCATACAAACACATGCGTAATACATTACGTTTTAATCTACCTAGTATTGGAAGCATCCGCCATTGGTTGAAATGCAACAATTTAATGCCAGGATTAGACGAAACATTAGAAGATAGACTAAAATTCATTGTCAATGGAATGCAGGAGATGGATAAAAATTGCGGTTTACTCTTTGATGAAATGAGTTTAAAAAAAGGCTTAGAATATAATCACAAAAATGATTTCATTGAAGGATTTCAAGACTTAGGGAAGGGAAAAAGAACAGAAGGTATTGCCAATCATAGTATCGTTTTTATGCTAAGAGGGCTTTTGACAAAGTGGAAACACGTTATTTCTTATTTGGTTACTTCCGGCCTCGTAACTACTAACGATCTATTTGATCATTTAGTAATTTTAATGAAATCCCTTCAGAAACTAAATTTTAATGTTAGAGCCTTTGTTTGCGACCAAGGTAGTAATAACAGGAGTCTCTTTAATAAATTGCATAAAAAATCAGTATTTTCAAAAATTTTTTTAATTCACGATGTTCCACATTTAGTTAAAAGTATACGTAATAACTTAATAAGTGATAAACACGTAATTAAAGTTAATGATGCTATTGTGTCTTGGGATGATGTTGTAAATTTTTACGAATTAGACAAATCGAATAAATCACGAAGTTGCTGTAATCTTTCAGAAAAACATGTACGACCAAATACCTTTGACAGAATGCGTGTGAGATTGGCTACACAAGTATTTTCAAATAAAGTGTATACAGGTATTTGTACCGCTATTAAAACAGGTGAAATGAAAAGTGCTACGGCTCCTGCAACTGCAGAATTTTTGATAAATATGAATGATATATTTGACTGTCTAAATTCTAAAGTAATTTTTGATTCTAATCCATTACGGTGCGCTCTTTCCAATAAAAAATTAGTTGTAGAAGCAACATTGCACGAAGGAATTTCATGGTTGAAATCAATATCAATTACTAAAAAGAAATGTAATACCGAAAGAAATGATATATATTGTTTTAATGGCTTGATATCTTCCATAGAAAATATTCTCAAACTTTACCAACAACTTTCAGAGGAGGGCTGTACATTCCTATTAACGGGGAGGTTAAATCAGGATCCATTGGAGTCATTTTTTTCAAAAATTAGACGTGCTGGAGGAAACAATAGCAATCCTACGGTGCGGTCTTTTCGAATAGCTTTACAACACTGCATTTCTTGTAATTTAGAGAAACCATCGGCGAGTGCAAATTGTGAAATAGATGAAGATGACGATACTGTCTTCGAGACTGATGATTATCTAAATCTAAATGACCAGGTACCAACTAGTAACAGTACAAAATTACTGCAGACGACCGCATGCAATTTTTCTGGGGATGTTTATACGGAAAGCGATGATGATTATGAAGAATATATTAAAATAAGCACTCAATCTGCAAACCTTGAAAGTTGTTCAATAAAATATTTTGGCGGCTATATTGTGCATTCATTAATTAAAAAATTTAATTGTGATATATGTAAAAGTGATTTACTATGTGAAGGTACGTTAAACGACGATCATGAATTATTAATATTATTAAGAGACTATGGTAATGATAAAGAGAATATAAAATATTTAAAAAATCCAACAAACCTAGTTCTAGATGTTACAAATACAGTCATCACCACATTTGAGAAAACATTTTCAAAAATAAAAAGTGCTATGGGCATTAGACAAACTATTAATAGTAAAAGTGAAGAAGTTCTTCGACAAAAATTTCCAGAATTCTTTAATGTACCCCAAAATTGTTTACATCATAGAATATTTTTCATAGAATGTTTAATTAAAGTGAAATTATTCAAAAGTTTAAAATGGCTCTCAAATGACTTGAAAGCTTCATCATGTGGCACCGCAAAACCAAAACCGCATCGAAGACTACAACACTTAAGAAACGTGTAAATATTTTTAAAATCGTCAGGACAATTTTTTTAATTAATGCTATTTATTAGTTGAGCATGTTTTGCATGATCGATATAAGAACATTTGGACATCAAGTTACAATCGTCTAATATGTTTATCATTTAACCCTCTGGTCAACGGGTAAAATTACATAATAATTATGTATAATATTATATGTATAGTATGTAAGTGAAGCCTGATAGTTTTTATCTGTGGAACGAAGGGTTAAATGATAACCGTAATTGCGTTTATAATCAATAATTTTTTATTGTTCTTTTCCAAGCTATTGCATTTAATCGGTGGTGGATTAAAGTACCTATGCGCACATTTTTGGTGCGCCCCCTTGATAGAATATATAAACAGTTATTTTTTTTAAATAAAAATTTAATTTATACGCAATTAATTACCAACTTTTACCTTACGTACTAGATATATATGCGTGTACTATGTAGGTATGTATTAAATAATTCATTGTCGGAAAAAGTAAATTTGTAATTTATATCTTGTACGATGTATATTATGTAGTATAGTATATTATTATTGTGTCTACAAGTGTCTCGTATGGTAGACAAAACGAAGGTCTACAGGCAAATGTTTTGTAATCAGCAAATAAAAACTGCAATTAACCCTGAAACTGCACACTTACTTTTTATTACGTGCATCTTATATGGTGGTTGGGATTTCTGAAACCACAGTGTGCAGTTTCAGGGTTAATAATCATTGTATTTTTTGCTACATTTAATTTTTGAAAATTTCGCACAAGTTAAATATATGATATTTGTTTAAGTTTAAGAGATTGGTGAATTGGCAATTAAAAATTATGCATTTTTCTAGACACTAATGCTGTCTTTGATTTCCGTGGAATTGGCATATCTATAACAGCTTTTTCCAAAGAATCGCTACTATTAGAAATAGCTGGTGAACGATCTAACAAACGTTGTCGTTTACTGGGTGGATAAATTTCACTAGGCGAGGAACGACGTTTCGGTGGTACTTGTAATAAAATATTTTGTTCTGCTTCAGTTAGTGTGGTAGACGTAGTCGGCAGCTCGGAAGATTCGACAGATTCATACATTTTTGGAATTGCCTTAGGACACAACCTGCCTCTCGTGTAGTTGACAAAATAATTATTATCAAAGTGGATGTCACATATCAACTTATTTACTAACGACGATGTTTCAGCGTATTTAAATATTAAAGAGGAATTTCCGCATCTTTTCAACCATTCTGTCTGTCGCTGCTCGTTTTTCGGAAATTTTTAAAAATGTTCCTCTATAATTGGATCTATTGTTTTGGCATCCATAGTAAACACATTTTCTATATTGAGCCATATTTAGCACCTAGAATTGTTTATTAGTTTGGGATTACCTGCATATAAATAATAATTAAACAAATAGAGAAACGGTACTTACAATTTTCGATATTTTCTAAACTTATTGTAACGAAAATTAAAACGTTTATTTAATTATTAAAGACGAAATATATATTTACAGTATAGTTAATGACAATATAGAATAATTACTACACACTAAGAATTTACACTAATACTAAAATACTACAATTAATAACAATTACTAAACAATAAATCTGAATATTTATTTATTTTCACACTACTATTTATGTACACTGTATTTCTGTTGACATTTGTTAGTCAGAATTGGAATTGATTGCCATAGCAATCATTATGCTATTTATATTTGAGCGCATAATTCTGGAAACTTCCAGAAACATCCAGAAACTTCTAGGAGAATCTAAACTGCGAGTTAGCACTTTAGTTCGCAAATTTTGCAACTAATAAGATTATCGCGTATGAATCATCATAGATGATTCATCATACGCAACTGTCCATTATTGTTTCGTAAATGCGAGTGTCGACTAGCAAGTTTTTTTCTGCAAGTGACTTCTGCAAGTTGCTTCCAGAAGTTATTGCTTGTGGAAACACAATCTGCAAGCTCACTCTACGATGGCGGTGGTGAAAATACTTCTGCAAGTACTTGCAGAAATACTTGCAACACTATTGTTACTTGCTTCGATTATTATTAGGAAAAGTTTTATTAAATATAGTTTTGTAACTAAATATAAAAATCAATTGATTTAATAAACGATCTAAACACACCCACTAAACTACTAAATAACAAACACTAGATTACATTGGAATTTAGCGTTTACAAGTCTATCTTTACTGGTAGTACCTATCAAGAAAAATACACAACGTGAATGTAAAATACAATGTAGAAGTAAAAATGCTGAAGTGGGTAATAATAATACACACATTTTTATGTGTGTGGGTATTAGGCTTCGTCTAGTTTGTAAAGTGCAATGTAGTTTGACATAAACTCTGGAACTTCTCACTTTTTTTTCATAACAAAGTAAAACTTTCATGATGTTTGGGGTTTCTGAGACCCCGGTGTGCAGTTCCAGGGTTAATAATGTCCTTATTAAAATTTGTAAAAGCGACTATGGTCATGAAAAAAAGAAAGAGTGTCGGGGGGGAGCTATAGACCCCTAGCTTCTCCCCCCCTCCCCCTTAGCTGCGCCACTGAACTAAAGCTATAGTTATAGTATAGTTTAATTTTTTTGATTCCAATTAATATAAAAAAATTCAAATTGAAATTCAAAATTGTTAGGATAGTGACGCCAATGACCTAACTGAAGAGGGATTGTCTGAAGCAATCGTTATTAAGTAAAAACAGCTATATTTCCACTTCTATTTTTCATGGGTAGGAATCAAAAATCGAAAATAATTAATTAAGCTCGAAAAGGTGGAACCTTTGTTATTCGTCAACTTCAATATTAAATCTAAATAGATAATGGATACGTAAAAGCAGACGCAGATAATTTTCCGATGATCGATTACGATATGATACATAATTACTAAAACATTTGGAAAGCATGGTATAATGCCATGTTTGGAAACAGTAAAATTAAATTTGAAAATTATTGGTCAATGAAGACGCGTAGTTCAATATTATTTAAAATTTGCCGCTGGCTTTTGAAATCAAGCAATTATATATTGCTGTGTTTCAAACTGATTCGGACCCACCCTATACATTTTTGTAAAATTATTTTATTAATTGTTAAGTGGTAACATGGTGGAATTTGTTAGGTGGGGACCGATCACTTTGATACAATGCCTTTTGTCAAAAAATGGTCGACATGATAGACGTGTAAAATTCATGTCCGAATAATTTTTAAAAAGTTTATAATTTTTGGAATATAAGTAAAAGTTTTGAAGATAAAGTGTTTCATTGAAGTTATTATATTGGGGTATGTTGGTTTTTGAAGAAAAGTTGAGTGATTTGGAATTAATTTGGATATTACTTATAAGTGGCTACTGAGCGGTAGTAAGTTGATTGGGAAAATTATTTTGCAAAAAAAAAAGAATATTTCGAATAATAAATGCGATTTGGATACTTAAAATTGGAAAGTTAAAACTGCATTTGAAGGAACGAATGGTCGATACTGATAAGCCGGACTGCGATACGGGTATCGTATAAATTTAACATTACCATTTAATATTATAATGAAATTTAAGTTATAATATAAAAGAAAAATTTTTGAATATAAAATTAATAATTTGGAATAGCATCTTTTTATAAATTAGCAACGTGAGGCTGAATTACACATCTTTTTATGGCTGACCCTGTTACAAAATTTTTAGAGAGCTAAAATCTTGGTCTCGGGCGAGTAAAGTCGTCACCAGAACATAGCAATATATTGTGGTGTTTCAAACAGTGATGGATTTAGGGGAGGGCTATAGGGTCTTTAGCCCAGAGCGGCAAAATTCAGGAGCGGCAAATTTTTGTAAAAATACCAAAATCACATGTGGAAAAACAACAAATGAATAATTAGGCTTGTTAGGTTAGGTTAGGATAAGTAGGTACTATTTCAATCAATTGATTAAAATAAAATAAACTATTTATAAACGTTTTTTTATTATACGACTTTTCCATTATATTATATTATATTGTAACGAAAATTAAAAACGTTTATTTATTTCTAAAGGGCTAATACAAATATTTACAGATACGATTAATAACAATTACTAAACTAAGATTAACACGAACACTAATTACACTACAATTTATTTACACTATAATTTATATTTAACACTAGGTCTATATTTATTTAAACACTCGGTATAACGTTATCACTTCACTGTATTTATGTTCACTTGATTTAGGTTAACAGGCGCGCGTTCAAACTGGAATTCCCTTCGTGACAGGAAATCGCGCTGCATTTATACTTAAATGCAGCCTTCCAGAATATTCCATAACCATCCAGGAATTTCCAGGCGCTTCCACGCATTTTCTAGATCGTACATTCATCTATATTTGAATGACTAATGCCGTTATCATATATGACTCATCACACATGACGTCATACATTAGTCATCAAATATAATTAGACGTTCTTTCGTAACAATATTATTCCATAAATTTGTTCGGATTATTGAAAGAATTGGAAGAATATATACAGTACCGTGCAATCGAATTAGGGCCACTTACAATTTTGTTAATTTTTTAGTTTTTTTAATGCAATTTTTGATATTTGGGAAATTTTAAATGTATGGCAAGTAATAACTATTCAAAAACATTTAAAAACAAATTTTTTGAAAGCAGGTATTAAATTTCACCCTAATGGTCATAAAAGGATTTAAATTTCTAAAATCCAGGTATATGAGTACTTAAGCTAGGGAGGGTAGTTTTGTCTGTTGGTCATTATTTAAGGGACTAGCGACTATAACAGGGTTGTATTGTGGTTCAATCTACCCGACAAGTGCTTTGAACAAGTTGGTTTTTGTGTATTTTGTTTGTGTGTAATATTTTTATTCACCTTAGTGTTATTTTAAATATTTTCAAGTTTTAAAAATTAATTTAACGAAATGGGTAAAAACAAGGACCTTAAATGAGATAAAAAAGTTAAAATCGATGGTCTTTTAAAATCTGGACATTGAACTGAAATTGAATTGGGCTACAAATTTTCGTCGAAGCTGTACGTATTATCCTATCCATAGTATTTGGTCAAAGGCATATAGCCAAAAAATTAACAATTTATGTAAAATTAAAATTTCTTCATTTTTATTTTTTTTCATAGGTCATCTTCAGCGACGAAACACGGCTTGAATGTGTAACGGAAATGGTACAATACATAAAAAGATTGGGTGAGAAGGTGATTTCATCTGAAATCACCTGCAGTGGTGATTTAGTCGGTTATTACCTCTGAAGGACTTGGACCACTTTATTTTGTTACCAATACAAGGAATAAAATTCAATATAAAGAAGTGGTTGAAACGGTTTTAGTACCGTATATGGCAACTTTAGGTAGTAGCCGTAAACGTTACACATTTATGCAGGATGGTGCACCCTGTCATAGAGCTAAAACAATCATGAACACGTTGAAACGGTTGCATATCAAAGTGTTGTTGCCTTGGCCAGGTAATTCGCCCGACCTAAATGCAATTGAAAATGTTTGGAAAACATTAAAGCTGTTGGTTTATAAACGAAACAATCCCACAATAGCGGCTTTAACAGAAAACATTCGTTTGATATGGGAAACAGACGAACATTTAAAAGAAGTAGCTCTAGCTTGTATTAGGAGTATGCCAAAAAGGGTGGCTGCAGTAATAAAAGCTAGGGGTAGTATCAGGGTATCACAAAATATTAAGCAAATCATGTGTTTAAATAATAAAATTAAAGATTTATTTAAAATTATAATTTTTTTAAAAATTAGTACAGGTAATTATAAAAAAATCTATTTTTAATGAGTGGCCCTAATTCGATTGCACGGTACTGTATATAATCAATACTTAAATGTTGCCAAGTGCTGCATGACACCGAACGACAAAATATATACCCTTATGTTAATATCGCACTGATGAGACTTCTTTTTGACAATCCCTGCATCCAACTATTCAGCGGAAAGGTCGTTTTCCGTTTTGAAAAGAATAAAAAATGTAAAAAATACAGGAAAATAAATAGGAGGGGAAGGGAGCGGCAAGTTGTCAGTAGCCCCTAGGCGGCAAAAGTATAAATCCGCCACTGGTTTCAAAAAGATTCGCACACACCTTGTGCATTTTGGAAAATTTTGTTTTAGTAAATTTGAGTTGTAAGATTGTAAAATTTGAGAGATGGGGGCGAATCGAATAAAATTCAAAGCTTTTTGCCGATAGTGGCCACCCGAGCCTGTCGTGCGATTTTGGCTCGAGGCAATTATTGAGATTTTTTTGAATAAGTTAGAAATGGTGAGTAATATTTTGATATTGGATAAAGTGGGTTTATGCAAATGCATTATTGCGTATTTTTTTTTGAATTTGGAATTATTTTGAATATTTAGATTTTGGAAATTCTTTATGAGTGGCTACTGAGTGTTAGTAGATTTGATTGGTTTGATGGAGTGTTAGTTTGAAGATTGAAGGTTAAAAATGAAAATTGAATTTGAATTGTTTAAAAATTGGCCAATTGAAAATTATTGCATTCGTAGGAACGAATGGTGCTATTGATAAGCAGGCGATTTGGATAAGCACAAAATCTAACTTCGTTCTTTTCGAATAAAATTGAGATTTTATTTTATTTTTGCGTTGAATATAATTTAGATTTGTTAATTAATTTTTAGAAAGGATTTTTTGGAAGTACGATTTATTTTTTTGATAATAAGTTTTTTTTATTTTTGATAAGAACCCAACCCGAGATAAGATGGTCTCATTTCCCGCAAAGAGTAGGTTAGTCTGGAGCACTTATAGTGCATGTAAAAATCAACCTTTTAGAAATGATCACTGCAATATACATAGCACTTATATCTAAGTTTTACGTTTATATATTATTAGCTGACGTACTTGGCTTTGCTCGAGTTTAGCTTGTTTAACGCGCAATCCGATTGATGTGCTATTCAATTAGTACTAAATATCAGAACTAAAGCGGCTGAATTCTAAAATCTTATGTGCGAAAATATGGGTATATTTTATTTGTTTATATTTAAAAATATTAAACTTTTCTTATTTTACAGCCCGAAGTTTTCTATCTCGTTCAACTTCAGTTTAACATTCCATTTGAGTAGCCTGTCTTGAAACTTGTGTTTGGAGTCGTCTATTGTGTGCATCTTCAGTTTCACGTTCTCTTGTCGTAACGTGTCTTATAGTTTTTTTGCTACAAACACAAGATTTGCACAAAAAGCTAAGCTGAATTCTAGTGAGTAAGCCTTCTACTAGGGCTACACCTGCG
The DNA here is from genome assembly GCA_911387805.1 of Cantharis rustica. Classification (NCBI taxonomy): domain Eukaryota; kingdom Metazoa; phylum Arthropoda; class Insecta; order Coleoptera; family Cantharidae; genus Cantharis; species Cantharis rustica. The sequence goes on from OU426877.1 coordinate 75,664,232, forward strand.
TCTAACGTTATGCTTAGCTTGCATTAATGCACTAAAATGCAGATGTGGCTACGAATTAACGTGATAATCTGTTAACGACATTATTAATGACATTAGACTTTAGCGATAACTCGGGTAGCGATCTCTTTTGGCACATCAAAGGGATTAATACGTTAGATATCGCGTTGTTGTGGCTACATTTATTCTATATCTCGCGCTATTGGCATACTTATAGTACTATACAGTAAGCTCTCGTTATAAAGATATACCTGTTTTATTAATTTTATAGCAATCATCATCAACATTTTTATGCAGCAATGTCTTAAATTGTAAAATAAACGCAAAAACTTATGGCAGTATACCTATAAATTTTGTTTTATATTAAACAACATAAAAATACACACAAATTTCACGAGAAATTAAAAATAAATATTTGTGTAAATTGCATTTTTTTTATACTAAATTAAATAATTTGAAGAACGCGTTTTGCAAATTTTGCAAAATATTTATTCGTACGTTAAACCAAATTACAAGATAAATTTGTATATTAAAAACTTAAATAAAATGCAAAGATATGTGCAACTTGCAGAATCAGCGTCGGCTTAAATTTCAACGCTTAAGACAAGAGCTACACCTGCGTTTAACTTTAAGCTTAACGTATATTAATGCGCTAAAATGCAGATATGGCTACAAATTAAAGTGCTAATCTGTTGACAATATTAGTAATGGCATAAGACATTAGGCGATAGCTCGAGTAGCGGTCTCCTTTGGCACATCAAAGGGATAATGTGTTAAATATTGCGCTGTTGTGGCTACACTATTCATTCTACATATATCTCGCGCTATCAGCATTATCTCTACTGCACTTGGTTCAGTTCTGCATAGTATGCTAATTAAATTAAGTTTACAGTTGAAGCAAATTAAGTTGTTTTTACCGATTAAAAAAGATAAATTTCGAATAACTTTTATTATATTTTCACTCTCACACTTTTATTTTTGCGATATGACTTGAGTTCTTTATACTATTAGAAAGGGAAAAAATAGAATCGTACGGTATACTGAAATAACCTAAAAACAGAAATTTTTGACTTAAGTTGTTTATACCAAACATCAAAGAAATGTTTTAATTTAAAATAAAAATAAAAATTTTACGGAAATATGAAAACAAATAATAGTTGTCTAAAATTAGTGTATTTTATATAATAGCTGTTCTATTAAATTATTTGAAAAACTCGTTTGCAAATTTTGAAGGTTAATTTTATTTGTGCTACGTTAGTAATTAAATAACGGACAAGAATATGTGCAATTTGCAGATTCAGGGTCGACTGAAATTTAAACGCGAGTAACAAGATACTATGTTTATATAATAAGTCCTGAGCGACACATTTTATATGCTTCTTTCGTGGTAGTGATGCTCGAAATCGAGAGTTTACTGTACATGAACTACGTTAAACATCACATTAAACATTAACATAGATGTAGCCATTCAAAAATATATAATCTAGCGCGTAATTTTTTCTTCCGTTAAATAACGCATTTTCTCTCGCTAGACGTTAACGCAGATGTAGCCCTAGCATTCCAAATTAGGTTCAAATTGGTCGAAGAACTTATAAGTATACGTAATAGCGAACAAACAAACAAACATTCCTACTTATTAATCAGGGGCGGTTCTATCATACGAGCTGCAGAGCTGCAGAACCGCCAAAAATAAGAATGAAGTGTACCAAATTAATTATTACTTATTAGTATAACCACCACATTTCAAATTATTTCAATAATTGAAGAATAAACCATTTTGGTTTAAAAGGGCGCTTCTTATGTTGCCTTGAGTTATAAGTGTAACATAGCATGTTAAGTGCGCAGCCCAGTCGCGCACTCATAACTTTGTATGATAAAATGTAATCAACAGTATGTAGTAAACGAGACACGAGTTAGCACGTATGTTTTATTTAACGTTCATCAATTTCAGACAATATTACATGGTGGCAGCGGTAAACTAACAAATAAAATTCTTTATTTGACGGTGTCTAAAATTTTAGAAAAACCAGTTAGCGTGAGTGAAAACTTTCAAAGTATTAGTGTAATTTTCAAAGGAAAATGCAGCAAGATACAAGTGTTAGAGTTCCAAGTGAAATGGTGTTCGAGGGAAATACAGCAAGCAACTGGGAGAAGTTTAAGAAAAAATTTAACTTTTACTTAGAAGCGAGCGAAAAGAACGAGAAAAGCGATAAGCAAAAAATTGCCATCCTCATGAATGTTATGGGCGATGAGGCAGTCGACATTTTGGAAACATTCCAATACGGCGCGGGTGAGAGTGCAGAACTTTATGATGATGTAATCAAAAAATTCGACCACTATTGTCAACCACGCAAGAATGTAGTTTTTGATCGATTTAAATTTTTCTCGAGATCCCAGAACAAAGATGAACCAGTAGATAAATACGTGACCGAGTTGAGAAAACTCGCAGCTCAGTGCGACTTTGGAGTACAAACGGAAAATTTGATTTGCGACAGGTTGGTGCTAGGCATTAATGACAAGACGGTGCAAGAACGTTTGTTGCGAGACTCGGACTTGAAGTTAACAAAGGCTTTGGACTATTGTCGTTCAAGTGAAGTAAGTCGTAAACAAGTAATTGAAATTACGGGCGCTAGTGCACGCGAGGTCAGTGTCGTGAATAAAGAAAAACAAAAGTTTGTAAACAAAAAACAAAGTGCAAACGTAAAACTCAAATGCAAAATGTGCGGTTTCGTTCATAGTGGCGAGAAAAAGTGTCCTGCAACGGGGAAAACGTGTCTCAAGTGCAAGAGAAGGATCACTTTGCCAGCGTTTGCGGAAACCCGAAACGCGTTAAGGAAATTCGCGAAAGCTCATCGGAAGATGACGAGCAAGACATTTTAGCAGTAAAGAAGAGCACCAGGAAAGTAAACAGCATCTCGTGGGAAGAAGTTTTAAATGTAAGTGGCCAACCTATTAATTTTAAAATTGATACAGGTGCGAGAGAAAATCTACGATGCATTACCTCATAAACCAGAAATGATGCAAACGAAAACAAAGCTGAAGTCATTTACAGGTCATGACATTAAAATAAAAGGAAGGTGTAGAATAAAATGCGAATACGAAGGAAGTAACAAATACTTAGACTTTTTCATAGCCGATAAGAACAGCGAGTGTATTCTAGGACTTGCTGACACAGCTGAGTTAGGTATAATACCGACTACGCGTGTGGGTGTTATTAAAAACAACGGCACAGCAGCTGATATCATAGCTAAGTACGAGGAAGTATTCGAAAAAAAACCATCGCGCATTAAAATAAATCCTTACCACATCACGCTGAAAGAAAATGCAACCCCAACGATTTCACCAGCAAGAAGAGTTCCACTATCTTTGAAAAAAAAAATTAAAAGAAGAGCTAGACAAAATGGTAGAAAATCAGATATTGGAAATTGTAAATGAACCGACAGATTGGGTCCACCCCATCGTAACGGTAACCAAACCCAACGGATCGATAAGGGTATGTATGGATATTTAGTTTGTTTTACTTTATATTTAACAATACATACTATTATTACCACCAAAATCTATTTAAAATGTATCTTTTAAGTTCTTTTCTAATAATCTTATTTTTGCACTAAAACCAATAATTATTATTATAATTAATTATTAACTATTATTATTAAAACATTTTTATCCACATTTTAGTCCACATGAACGGTGTGTGTCTGTGGATATTATATTATTTGTATGAACTTCTTTGAATTCATTTTTAAACAACTAAAATTTGGAATACAGTTTCAAATAGTGCGACTTGTTAATAGAATAATATTTTTTTAATTATTTATACTTTAAATTTGTTAAAAAAAGCAATTAAGTACAAAAGAAAAGAAATTATGGCTTCACATTGGCTTAATAACGTAGTGAATACAGCAGTACTACAATTAATTAATTAAACTAATTAACTATAATTAAACTCCTACAAAATGATGAATTTATAATATGTAGTATAAATAATACATTATTGTAGTGTTTACCCATGGTGTTTACCTACTCTTTATTAACTCTATCTTTTTCATGGTTCGAGGTGTTCTTCAAAAGTAAATAGTTACACACAGAAAGAAATAAAATCGCGTTTTTATTTAATCTAAATTAAATGAATTAAAATTATATAGTTTATTTAAAGATTTATTTAATTCAACTAACGTGTTTAAATATTTCAAACAATTAGATTAGTTAATTTGCTTAATTTAATGTAGATGTTAAATTAAATAAACTTTAGTTAAATCATAATCACTAACTATCATTCATTAAATAAGATTTTCTGATTGTCAATGATTTATATAAAATAAATAAATGTATTACTTAATTTTTTTGTATGAAATATAGAATTAGATTGAAAGATTTATCTAAACTTAATTTTTTAATTTATTCAATTAAATTCAATATTTATTGTTATTGTTATATTGTTTGTATAATTCATTAATTTTTCATTATAAAAATCAAAGAATTACATTTAATAAAACGGTCAAGTTTCGTTTTATCTAAACGGTAACATAATAATGTGTAGGTATTTCCTGCCGTTGCAGAAGCATCAGTCTAATTTTTATTAATTCGCGGTTTAATTATTATTGCACTTCACATTCGTTCCAAGTGCAGTGAATTATTTTAGTGCTGTGTTATATAAATTAAATTAAATTTAATAAATAATCAAATAAACACAATAAAGAAAAGGTATCATTTTTAATAAAAATGGAAAACAATAAGATTATGTTTTATGTGTTGGAAAATACTAGTGAATTTGTAGAGCAGTTATTAAATCTATGGTGCTTAGAAAAATTAATCTTTAAAAAACTTTTAAAGATTTTAAGTGTTTGTTTTATTAATTGTTTAGAAAAATTGATAGATAATGAAACCCTCGAATATTTAACTTAGGAGGATATTTGCGTTCTTGTTCCAGTTGAATTTTTTCTTTAAGAGTGAAATTTTGACAAATATTTTTTGAAGGCTGTAATATGCTTCTATAGTATATTGTCTGAAATTGATGAACGTTTAAAAACTATTTTAAACCCCCGATGGGGGGGTTTTAAAAATTAAAAGAAAAGGTTGGCATATGCTTGTATTTTAAATTAAGTTTTGTAATCAGGAAATACCAAGCAAAAATTACAAATAAAATAATATTAATAATAAGTACCTACATAATAAAAAAATAAAATATAAATATAAAATAATACATTAAAAAAAGAAATAATTTAAAATTACAAAACCATTTTTCTATTTTTAACCGACTTCAAAAAAGGAGGAGGTTATCAATTCGGTTGTATTTTTTTTATGTTTGTTAATTTTTTTACTTTGTACTTGCACCTTTCCAGTTTACAGTTAAGGGATGAATTACGTATTGTAAAGTTTTGTTGGGCTTCTAACTTTACTTAAAAAACTATATTACTACAAATGTTAAAGTTTAAAAAAAGTGCATGTGAAAGTTATAAAACCATAGAGGGTTAACCTTTAAACACTCTTTGCAGTTGGTTACAAAAGTGACCTGCCGCTTTTATTACTTTGTTTGTACATTTTTTTCAGTTGAAAGTTTAGAGATGAATTTATCTGTCGTATTAATTACTGTTTATTTATTTTGCTTTCACGTGCACATTGGTAACATGTCTTAAATGTAGTAATTATTTAGAATTACTAAACTCATGGGAGGGGTTTCAACCCCCCCCCCCTTATATACGGCCCTGGCATTAATGACAAGACGGTGCAAGAACGTTTGTTGCGAGAGTCGGACTTGAAGTTAACAAAGGCTTTGGACCATTGTCGTTCAAGTGAAGTTTAGTCGTAAACAAGTAATTGAAATTATGGGCGCTAGTGCACGCGAGGTCAGTGTCGTGAATAAAGAAAAACTAAAGTTTGTAAACAAAAAACAAAGTGCAAACGCAAAACTCAAATGCAAAATGTGCGGTTTTTGAAAGAAGGAAGAAAATAAGGATCACTTTGCCAGCGTCTGCGGAAACACGAAACGCGTAAAGGAAATTCGCGAAGGCTCATCGGAAGATGACGAGCAAGACATTTTAGTAGTAAAGAAGAGCACCAGGAAAGTAAACAGCATCTCGTGGGAAGAAGTTTTAAATGTAAGTGGCCAACCTATTAATTTTAAAATTGATACAGGTGCGGAGGTAAACATAATGTCGGAGAAAATCTACGATGCATTACCTCATAAACCGGAATTGATGCAAACGAAAACAAAGCTGAAGTCATTTACATGTCATGACATCAAAATAAAAGGAAGGTGTAGAATAAAATGCGAATACGAAGGAAGTAACAAATACTTAGACTTCTTCATAGCCGATAAGAACAGCGAGTGTATTCTAGGACTTGCTGACACAGCTGAATTAGGTATAATACCGACTACGCGTGTGGGTGTTATTAAAAACAACAGCACAGCAGCTGATATCATAGCTAAGTACGAGAAAGTATTCGAAAAAAAAACCATCGCGCATTAAAATAAATCCTTACCACATCACGCTGAAAGAAAATGCAACCCCAACGATTTCACCAGCAAGAAAAGTTCCACTATCTTTGAAAAAAAAATTAAAAGAAGAGCTAGACAAAATGGTAGAAAATCAGATATTGAAAATTGTAAATGAACCGACAGATTGGGTCCACCCCATCGTAACGGTAACCAAACCCAACGGATCGATAAGGGTATGTATGGATCCGCGACCCCTAAATCAGCACATCAAGAGAGAGCACTACTCACTCCCTACAGTAGATAACGTTTTAGCGGAGTTAGACGGAGCAGCAAAATACTTCACTGTATTAGATGCTACGACGGCGTTCTTACAGGTACCAATCGACGAGCAAAGCTCAAATTTGTGTACGATAGTTACTCTTTACGGAAGATATCGATACAAAACTATGCCTTATGGTATAAACAGCGCACCGGAAGTTTACCAAAAACTTATTAATAGAGTTTTCGAAAACCTGGACGGCGTAATACCATACATAGATGATGTGCTAATCTTCGGGAAAACCGAAGAAGAACACAATTACAGATTGACAAAAGCGTTGAAAAGAGCAAGGAAATTCAACGTTAAGTTTAGCAAAAGCAAGATGCAATTAGCTAAAACGGAAGTCAAATTTGTAGGACACAAGGTATCGGAAAATGGAATTTCTATTGAAAGTACAAAAGTCGATGCAATAAATGCATTGAAAAGTCCTGAAAACAAAAAAAAACTTCAGAAAATTCTTGGGATGATAAATTTTTTAAGAAAATTTATCCCAAATCTGTCGCAGCATACAAGTACTTTACGCACTTTACTAAGTGACAAGAACGAATTTGTATGGGGGGAAAACGAAGAGAAAAGAAGAGATTCTACGATCCGAAGAAACCAATTTGTTTATCGGTAGATGCAAGCAGTTACGGGCTAGGTACGGCTTTATTTCAAGATGACCAACCCGTAGGGTACAGTTCGTCTGTCCTCACAGAAACACAGAAAAAATACGCACAAATCGAGAAAGAATTGTTAGCAATACTGCACGGTCTAACACGATTTCATCTTTATACGTACGGCCGGGAGATTTTGGTCCAAACAGATCATAAGCCACTGGTTAGCTTAGTAAATAAACCAATGGAGTCTTTATCACTAAGACTTTAAAGAATGGTTTTAAAATTAATGAGGTACGATCTATGGTACGATTATAAATTAGAATATGTGCCAGGTAAGAATTTATACATAGCGGACACATTGTCACGCGACCCCAACAAGGACAGAAAAATCACCACAGATTATCTGGAAGGTAAGACGGTAGCAGTAAACGCAATAATTTGTGCAACGCGAGAAAGATTAGAAGAGTTGAGAAAGTCAACAGAAAATGACAACGTCATCAAAGAAATTATTAATTATATTAACGTAGGATGGCCAGCACACAAAAAGTCAATAAAAACCAACGCAAAGAAATTCTGGGAAATTAAAGAAGAATTGCATTACGCAGATGGAATTTTATGTAGGGGCACAAGGGTAGTAATACCTCACAATGAAATAAATAATGTTCTAAAGAAAATCCACAGTGCGCATCAAGGCGTTACAGCGTGCCAAAACAGAGCTAAAGCATTACTATATTGGCCGGGAATGTTCAAAGACATCGAGGAATTTGTATTAAGTTGCAGAATTTGTCAGAAATATTCCAAGTCAAATACGAAGCAACCGCTTAAAAATCACGAAATTTCAGAATTACCATGGTGTAAAATTGGAATTGACTTCGCGTATATAAACGGAAAAGACTACTTAATAATAATAGATTACTTTTCAAAATTTATAATCACAAAAAACGTGACGTCAAAAGACTCAAAAGCAACAATCAAAATAATTGAAGAAACATTTGCATATTTTGGCATAGCACAAGATATCATATCGGATAATGGACCGCCTTTTAATTCAAGCAGCTTTGTAGAATTTACAAAATATTACGACATAAAACACACAACGTCGAGCCCAATTTACCCGAAATCCAATGGAATGATTGAGCGTGCGGTGCAAATTGTAAAAGGATTAATAACCAAAGCAGCCGCATCAAATAACAGCATACCGAGTGTTATCTTAAATTACAATACGACGCCCAAAGGTGTATTGTTACCTTCACCTTCGGAACTACTACAAGGCAGAAAATTAAGATCGGATCTGCTAATGACAAAAGCCAGCCTAACACCTAAATACGATTGTAGCGGACCATTGCAAGCAATCAAAAAGAAGCAAAATCAACAAAAACAATACCATGACAGATCATCGTATGCTCTTCAAGATTTTGAAGAAAATCAAGAAATTTTGGTACAAAAAGATAAAAGAAATTGGATACCAGCAAAGGTTATAAATAAAACGGAACATCCAGAATCATACAAAATAATAACGGAAGACGGCACACCCAGGGGCGGATGGGACAACCGGGACACCGGGCAAATGCCCGGTGGGCCGGTGAAGTATGGGCCGGTTTATTGTTCAAAGAAACAAAAAATTACAATTGTTATTATTCAACTTAATCCTTAATCTCTTATTTTACGGGTAACCGACATCTACTTCAGACAAGCACGTGATTGCAATGTGTTCATTGCAACTGCAATTTCGATTGAATGTCTTGTCTAGTATCATAAACTTTATTGCTTACTTCCTATTGGGATTTAAAACGGCGGCCAGATTTTACCCGACTTAAATTTTTTAATTTTCACCTACATATTTTGAATTTTTAAAATAAATAAAGATGAACTTTAGCTTGTTATGTTTTGTCGACAGTTGTAATACTCTAGTATCATAAGCTTGAGTAATTTATTGCTTACTTCCTATGGTACTTTAAATGCTTATTGTCAACGTATTTAACCTGGGAATAACGCAAGAGTTTCCAAAAAAATCACGAATTTAAGGGTCAGGTGGTCGGTAAATGACTGATATAAAACCACCCCCTTGTAGAAAAACAACATTGAGTCTAAGTTCATGTTTGAGGTGAACCTATACGCGGAAATATCTATTGTGCTAGTTTTAAACTTTTTTTTTTAAATTTTTATCACAATCAGAAAAAATTTCATTTGAGTGGTTAAATCGGACATTTTCAGTTTAGGTTTTAGTTTTCTTTTTAATGCTGGTGTGTTGTGCGTTAAGTTAAACTATTGTTATTGTTGGTATTATAATAATGGAAAAACCAAAACGCAAAGGAGGAGCGGAAAAAGACAGGGACCGCAAGAGAAAACGTATGTTGGACGAGGCGTCTAAATGTCAGTCTTTAGAAACATTTTTTAAGCCAGATAAAATAATTTCTGCATCAACTCAACGAGAAGATACCCCTTTAGTAGAATTTACAACTACCGTGATTCAAGAAGAAAGAATCGATAACTCTCATCAGCAGGCTTCGACCTCATTTGTTGATACAGATTCAACTATTCAAGCTACTTGTATAGCATCAGAAACAAATGCTTTGTCTCATACTATAAGTAATGAAATATTCGATGAAAAGTGTTCAAATCAATGTGGTGTAAGTGTAAGTTTAGTTGATGTAGTTGAATCCGATGATACTGATCGAGAGCTAGGAATAAGTCTTTCACAGAATAATTTCTTTAGAAGACCATTAAATAATGAACTAAAACATTTTTTTGACTATCATCCTCAAGTTCCAACAAATCAAAATAATATTCCTTTTGTTATTTCCAAAGTTTTCAATAGAGATACCTCAACTCAATCTGAAAGAAAGTGGCTTTCTTATAGCAGAAGAGAAAAAGCCTTATTCTGTTACGTTTGTCTAGCTTTTTCTGGATATTACGAAAAAAACGTTTTTGTGCAAGGGATGTCAGATTGGAGGCACGTGCATCAACGGATAAATGAACACGAAACATCAAACCAACATAGTCGGTGTGTTGAGTCATATTTCAGATTTATGGCTCATAAAACCATAGATAAGTGTTTTTATTCTGCTGAAGTATTAGAAAAAAAGCAGTCTAAGATCTCTCAAAACCGGCAAGTTGTTTCCCGAGTGATAGAAACCATCAAATTAATTGGAAAAAGGGGTCTCTCATACCGGTAAGTTCTTGTTATTATTAGTTACATATTGTAACATATTACATACAATAGTTATAGTTATGTACATACTAATAAAATACAATTTTAATGCAATATTTGCTTTAAAAATTTAGTGGAAAAAGAAATGAATGCTTATACCCTCGATGACGAAAGTAAGGACCATGGAACGTTTCTAGAAATAATTTTGTTATTATCGAAATACGACATTGTTCTCAAAAATCACTTGGACAATGTGATTGAGCGTAGCAAACAATATAAACTTAAAGGGACAAAAAGGAGAGTAGGCGACTTTATTACATTTATTTCAAAAACCACCTTAAACCTGATAATCAAAATTATAACATCGAATATTAAGGAAATTATATGCGAACAGATAAAGCATTCAGGAATGTTTTCTTTGGAAATTGATACGACGCAAGATATTTCTGTGAAAGATCAATGTTCTGTAGTTATCAGGTGAGCCAGTACTAAATAAATTCTTACATAAGTATACTTTATGCTTCTAGAGACTCGAAATTAAATTTTTTTATAATTACAATAATTATTAATACTTTTTGACTATGTAGAGGATTCTGGGCATTGCTACAGAGTAAAACTAAATTTTAAAAAAATTATATTTTTTTTATAAAAATAATAATTATAAATTATCAAAATTATTTATCAATTTTCATAATATAGTAATTTTCATTTTTCTTGTTTAAATATTCAAATATTGTCCAACCCCGTTAAATGTAAATCAATGTTATTTTTTACTGTTTTTTTAAATATTTTTTTCTACGAACGTATGTAGATATTCTTTACTCTACAGTTAAAATCCATTATTTTATCATTTTGTTTAGTTTGTTTATTTTAAAAATGAATTAAATAGGTATGTTTTATTCCTTATTACAGATATGTCTATGAAGGAAAAATTTTTGAAAGGCTGCTTGCCGTTGTTTCTTGTCATGATACTACAGGCCAGGGATTTGAAAACATTGTTCAAAAAGTACTGACAGAAAACGGCCTAGATGCCAATTTATGTATAGCCGACTCTACCGACGGAGCAGCAAACATGCAGGGAAAATACAACGGCTTCACAACGAAAATGCAAGAGCAAAATAAAGACCATGTTCATATTTGGTGCTACAGTCATGTTTTGAATCTTGTGTTAAGTGACATTTTGAAAGGAAACCTTAAGGCATCAAACTTTTTTTCGTTATTAAACTCAACTGCAGTATTTTTTCGTGAATCCTTTAAGAGAATGGACATTTGGTATTCCATTTCCGACGACAAAAAGAATCGGAAATTAGGAGTCATAGGACAAACGAGATGGTGGTCTAAAGAACACGAGTTGGTGAAGATTTTTGGAGATTCTCCTTTGTACTTAGATGTGATAGAGTCTCTAATTTCCATATCTCAAAATATCAGTTTAAACTCAGATATTCGTGGTACCGCTGAAAATTTGAAATTACAGTTTACTAAATATGAAATAGTTTTCACATCTCAAGTCTTCTTGAAAATCTTTGCAATAACTGGTCCGCTGTCACGATATCTCCAAACTACAGATATGGATCTATTAAAAGCAAATATGATGATAACAACGTCTATCTCAGAATTAAAAAAATTTCAGCGAGATTTTGAAACTGTTGAAAAATCAACTAACAAGTTTTTATCCTGGGTTAATAATGAAATAGATAAACGAAGACTAGACATTGAAATTGAGGATGATTTTCCCATCGTTAGAAGGCGAAGAACTAAACGATTTTTTGACGAAATATCGTTGGACGAAACTCTTGCGAGTGGGAGAGAAAAGTATAAAGTTGATACTTTTTATGTAATAATGGATACTACAATCATGTCGATGCAAAAGCGATATGAAAAAAATTTAAACTTGTGCTCGGACATATCAATTTTTAACCCCATAAATTTCAATGAAATAAAAAAAGATGGTATACCTGTTCCTAGCCTGACGCACATTTCCGAAAAAGTGCTAAAATTTAATGACAGTGCGTTACCTTTCCAAATTAAAGAGGAGTTCATCCATTTTATAAATAATTGGGACCTTTATAAAATGAGTCTTCAAGAATCTTTTCAAATTTTTGCTCCAGAAGATTTGGAAGTTTTAACGTTGGAAAATGATGACAACTCGTTGCCATCCACAAACGTCGTCGACGAGTTAGTGGATTCAGAAAGTAATTGCCAGGAAAAAAAACAAGATGGCTGTCTTTGTAGGAATTGTGTTAGTTGTTGCTACATTGCAATAATAAAATACAATATGTATCAAAATGCATACCCTTGTCTATCTACAATTTACAAATTTATTTTAACTTTACCTGTCACGCAGGTATCTTGCGAGCGAAGTTTTTCAATTTTAAAATATATTAAAAATAGACTTAGAAATTCACTCAGTGATGATCATCTAGAATCATTTATGCTAATGAATATAGAAAAAGATATCTTAAATCAAATAGATAACGAGAATATTGTTAATCTGCTCTCTAAATCGAGTACTTTGTTTCGAAAAACTTTAATGTATTAAATGTGTAAATAAAATAATTATGAAGTTCGTTGAGTTTTAAGGTGTTAATCCATATTAGTTTTAAGGCAATTTCAGGTTAAACTTCTCTAATATTTAGATAAACTTATCTAAAATGGGCCGGTTGGCTCTTAAGTGCCCGGGCCGGTCTGATGTATCCCATCCGCCCCTGGGCACACCATTAAGACGTAATCGGATACATTTAAGACCATTGCGGCAACATGAAAGTGAGATCGATAAAATTAACAGTACCAGTGATTTAAACAAACTATCAGAAAGACAAAGTGAATTAACCGACAATTTAAATCATAGTTTTCGCGATGCGGAAGTTGAAATAAAAGCAGAGCAAATTCATAAACCGAAATCGAGCCGTGATTTAAACCAAAGTGCTACGACATCAAGTCAACAAGAAATTGTCAAGGAAACAAGAGAACGACCAAAGCGATTAACTTCGAAGCCGGATTATTTGAAAGACTATGTCATTGATTAAAATTCTGTTTAAATTTAAAATTTGTTTAGTATAAATGTTTGGTACTATCTAAAATAAAATTTATTGTAATTTTAATTTTTGAAAGGACATGTAACATAGCATGTTAAGTGCGCAGCCCAGTCGCGCACCCATAACTTTGTATAATAAAATGTAATCAACAGTATGTAGTAAACGAGACACGAGTTAGCACGTATGTTTTATTTAACGTTCATCAATTTCAGACAATATACTAGAAGCATATTACAATAAGTACCTTTATCAGTCAGTCAAATAAGTACTGTAATAATTAATACAAGTCCGTTACGCTTTCGAAATCACTGTTTAACTTCGATGTGCTGGATATGATTCTGAACATAAAATGACGCGAGCTATCGGGTGGAATCGTATCCATATCCAGTATACATCGTGGTGTTACGACAATCCTAACACCACGGTATACATTACAAATTGTGCTACATCTTTATGCAGAATTACATGCCGTATTTTTGTCATATGATTTAAAATTTGACTTATGAAAACAACTAGTAAGTTAATTTTTGTTCATTGATTGTTCAACAACATTGTTAAACAATAAAAAGCAATAGTTTAATACTCGTAATATAGTGTAATTTGAAAATTTAGTACAAATTTTAATTTTACCAAGTTTCTTATAAATATTATTATCAAAATAGAAGTAAAATTATTTTTTGGCAGATCCTATATTAGAAACTCGAAATCAAATTACGTTTAATTATTAATAGCAGTAAAATTAAAATTATGTAGGTTTTTTCTACAATAATAATGTTTATTATTAAATTCGCAGATTACAAGATACATATAGGAACAACCCACCATGGTACAACGTACAACCGTTCTGCTCATATTTCAGCTCTGGTTTTACGAACATATACGATTTTGTTTAAGCACATCTTGCGTTATGAACTTTAATTGAAATTATGAATATCGAAGATAGTATCTTATACCTACTAGAAGAAAAAATAAAATGAAATATTACCAGGGGCGGATGGGATACATCAGACCGGCCCGGGCACTTAAGAGCCAACCGGCCCATTTTAGATAAGTTTATCTAAATATTAGAGAAGTTTAACCTGAAATTGCCTTAAAACTAATATGGATTAACACCTTAAAACTCAACGAACTTCATAATTATTTTATTTACACATTTAATACATTAAAGTTTTTCGAAACAAAGTACTCGATTTAGAGAGCAGATTAACAATATTCTCGTTATCTATTTGATTTAAGATATCTTTTTCTATATTCATTAGCATAAATGATTCTAGATGATCATCACTGAGTGAATTTCTAAGTCTATTTTTAATATATTTTAAAATTGAAAAACTTCGCTCGCAAGATACCTGCGTGACAGGTAAAGTTAAAATAAATTTGTAAATTGTAGATAGACAAGGGTATGCATTTTGATACATATTGTATTTTATTATTGCAATGTAGCAACAACTAACACAATTCCTACAAAGACAGCCATCTTGTTTTTTTTCCTGGCAATTACTTTCTGAATCCACTAACTCGTCGACGACGTTTGTGGATGGCAACGAGTTGTCATCATTTTCCAACGTTAAAACTTCCAAATCTTCTGGAGCAAAAATTTGAAAAGATTCTTGAAGACTCATTTTATAAAGGTCCCAATTATTTATAAAATGGATGAACTCCTCTTTAATTTGGAAAGGTAACGCACTGTCATTAAATTTTAGCACTTTTTCGGAAATGTGCGTCAGGCTAGGAACAGGTATACCATCTTTTTTTATTTCATTGAAATTTATGGGGTTAAAAATTGATATGTCCGAGCACAAGTTTAAATTTTTTTCATATCGCTTTTGCATCGACATGATTGTAGTATCCATTATTACATAAAAAGTATCAACTTTATACTTTTCTCTCCCACTCGCAAGAGTTTCGTCCAACGATATTTCGTCAAAAAATCGTTTAGTTCTTCGCCTTCTAACGATGGGAAAATCATCCTCAATTTCAATGTCTAGTCTTCGTTTATCTATTTCATTATTAACCCAGGATAAAAACTTGTTAGTTGATTTTTCAACAGTTTCAAAATCTCGCTGAAATTTTTTTAATTCTGAGATAGACGTTGTTATCATCATATTTGCTTTTAATAGATCCATATCTGTAGTTTGGAGATATCGTGACAGCGGACCAGTTATTGCAAAGATTTTCAAGAAGACTTGAGATGTGAAAACTATTTCATATTTAGTAAACTGTAATTTCAAATTTTCAGCGGTACCACGAATATCTGAGTTTAAACTGATATTTTGAGATATGGAAATTAGAGACTCTATCACATCTAAGTACAAAGGAGAATCTCCAAAAATCTTCACCAACTCGTGTTCTTTAGACCACCATCTCGTTTGTCCTATGACTCCTAATTTCCGATTCTTTTTGTCGTCGGAAATGGAATACCAAATGTCCATTCTCTTAAAGGATTCACGAAAAAATACTGCAGTTGAGTTTAATAACGAAAAAAAGTTTGATGCCTTAAGGTTTCCTTTCAAAATGTCACTTAACACAAGATTCAAAACATGACTGTAGCACCAAATATGAACATGGTCTTTATTTTGCTCTTGCATTTTCGTTGTGAAGCCGTTGTATTTTCCCTGCATGTTTGCTGCTCCGTCGGTAGAGTCGGCTATACATAAATTGGCATCTAGGCCGTTTTCTGTCAGTACTTTTTGAACAATGTTTTCAAATCCCTGGCCTGTAGTATCATGACAAGAAACAACGGCAAGCAGCCTTTCAAAAATTTTTCCTTCATAGACATATCTGTAATAAGGAATAAAACATACCTATTTAATTCATTTTTAAAATAAACAAACTAAACAAAATGATAAAATAATGGATTTTAACTGTAGAGTAAAGAATATCTACATACGTTCGTAGAAAAAAATATTTAAAAAAACAGTAAAAAATAACATTGATTTACATTTAACGGGGTTGGACAATATTTGAATATTTAAACAAGAAAAATGAAAATTACTATATTATGAAAATTGATAAATAATTTTGATAATTTATAATTATTATTTTTATAAAAAAAATATAATTTTTTTAAAATTTAGTTTTACTCTGTAGCAATGCCCAGAATCCTCTACATAGTCAAAAAGTATTAATAATTATTGTAATTATAAAAAAATTTAATTTCGAGTCTCTAGAAGCATAAAGTATACTTATGTAAGAATTTATTTAGTACTGGCTCACCTGATAACTACAGAACATTGATCTTTCACAGAAATATCTTGCGTCGTATCAATTTCCAAAGAAAACATTCCTGAATGCTTTATCTGTTCGCATATAATTTCCTTAATATTCGATGTTATAATTTTGATTATCAGGTTTAAGGTGGTTTTTGAAATAAATGTAATAAAGTCGCCTACTCTCCTTTTTGTCCCTTTAAGTTTATATTGTTTGCTACGCTCAATCACATTGTCCAAGTGATTTTTGAGAACAATGTCGTATTTCGATAATAACAAAATTATTTCTAGAAACGTTCCATGGTCCTTACTTTCGTCATCGAGGGTATAAGCATTCATTTCTTTTTCCACTAAATTTTTAAAGCAAATATTGCATTAAAATTGTATTTTATTAGTATGTACATAACTATAACTATTGTATGTAATATGTTACAATATGTAACTAATAATAACAAGAACTTACCGGTATGAGAGACCCCTTTTTCCAATTAATTTGATGGTTTCTATCACTCGGGAAACAACTTGCCGGTTTTGAGAGATCTTAGACTGCTTTTTTTCTAATACTTCAGCAGAATAAAAACACTTATCTATGGTTTTATGAGCCATAAATCTGAAATATGACTCAACACACCGACTATGTTGGTTTGATGTTTCGTGTTCATTTATCCGTTGATGCACGTGCCTCCAATCTGACATCCCTTGCACAAAAACGTTTTTTTCGTAATATCCAGAAAAAGCTAGACAAACGTAACAGAATAAGGCTTTTTCTCTTCTGCTATAAGAAAGCCACTTTCTTTCAGATTGAGTTGAGGTATCTCTATTGAAAACTTTGGAAATAACAAAAGGAATATTATTTTGATTTGTTGGAACTTGAGGATGATAGTCAAAAAAATGTTTTAGTTCATTATTTAATGGTCTGTAAGAGAGCAATTTTCACCCAAATAATAAAGTATGGTAAGGAAGTTGCAGGTTGGCTGGGATTTGCAAATCAAACGCTATCTCAGTTTGTCGACGTTTCGGACGCCTTTATGGGTCCATTCTCAAGACTAAGAAAAGAGAACAACAATATAAAACCGACAAAGTTCAAAAACAACGCTTTCAACACAGAAAACACCCAAAAAACTCACCGAAAAACCGAGTGATGTTGGCTCGTTTGATAACAGCATGTAAGGAGATATACATATACTATGTTGCACGAAAGATCACTCTCAACGAAGTCAACAATGTTAAAATATAAATAATAGATAAATATGACTCTGGTTAAAAACATACATTGAAATACAATTTTGTAAAATACCGCAAAAATTATTGTCCTCTATAACACCTTATTAAACTAAATGGTTATCAATTAAAACTAATTGATAGTGATGGAAACGTAAAAATATATGTGTTGGCTTGATAAAATTCAATTCTTTAAAGGTTAACGTTGAGGTAGGCAACCCATTATGTATCCTCCGCAGTATTAGTTATTAAATGTTGTCCATGGTGCTGATTCCGCTTCGGGCGAATCTGTGCGGAAAAAAGGATGAAGTGTGCTGTCATCAAGCAATGATAACTTAGTCAACAGGGGGGAAAAAACAACCTTGAAACAGAAGAAAATCCGAAGTTGGTGAGGTTACTGTGAATGCTGTTATTGTCCTGTCTTTATCTTGAATTTATTAAGAAGATCCCTGTAACCCGCATTGATGTACCTAAAATCAGTCTGCTTATTGATGTTGTTAGGTGTGGTGCTTATGTATGCTGCTTCCAGGAAGGTCCGTTTACTGTAGTTACTCTCAGTCGCCAAAATTTCTACGTCATTCTGAGAGAAACTGTGCGATGAGGTGAGTGCATGTTCTGCCAAACCAGTTGTACTGGATCCATGTTTTACGTCTTGCAGGTGTTGGTAGACGCGAGCAGCAAGTCTTTGTTTGGTTTGTCCGATGTAACACACATTGCATTGACATTTTATTTTGTAGACTACGTTGGCTTTGTCCGGTGGAGGAACCCTTTGTTTAGTTTTTGAGTATAAGATCCTACTTAAACTGCAATTATTACGGAACGCTAATCTCAACTCACCACTATCTATGGCCTCTTGAAAAGCATGTTTTATCTGGTGTTCCAAATAAGGATGGTAAGTTATTTTGCTGTATTTCGGAATTTGTTTATGATCTTCTGGTTCTGTAAGTGGATTAGGGGAATTGATACGATTCCTTCTAAATAAAACCCAATCCACCAATCTTGAGGGGTAGCCGTTTTTTAGGAGTTGCAGTTTAAGTTCGTAGAGTCTCGTAGGGATCTTATTTTTTGGTACACAAGTCTGTATTCTATGTTTAAGTGTATTAATAACACTCATCTTTTGGCTGTTAGGATGTGAGGATTCATAATTTAGCAGTCTCTCCGTTGATGATGGTTTCCTGTAAATATCCGTTGTGAGAGTGCCGTCTTCCTCTCTAGTTATTAAAAGGTCTAAAAAGGGTAAAGAACGATTCGATTCAACTTCGTAAGTAAAACTGAGTTTTTTGTCAAAGCTGTTAAGTATTTCTACACATCGTTTTATCTCAGTAGCCGGGACAGCCGCAAAGACATCATCTACGTAGAGGAGGAGGCAAGGGATCACAAAATCTATCGCGCCGAAAAAATTATAAAGTAAGTCGTTCATCACCAAACTGGAGAAAAAAGGTGAGCAAGGATCACCCATAGCGGATCCCTCCAACTGTGAGTAAAAGTTTCCTTGGAAATTGAAATAGCTGTTGTCAAAGATAATTGCTATAAGTTGGATAAACATGACCATGGGGATGGTGGTAAATGGAGCTATTAAATCCCAGTTGTTAGTGATTGATGTGATGACGGCTTCTTTGGATACGTTAGTGAATAGCGAATTGACGTCAAAGGATACCATTACGTAGTCCTGCGGTACGATCTCCCGCGTTATCCTCTCCTTGGCCTCTCTCGTATTCATCACATTGTCTCACATTGTTTCTTAGTCTTGAGAATGGACCCATAAAGGCGTCCGAAACGTCGACAAACTGAGATAGCGTTTGATTTGCAAATCCCAGCCAACCTGCAACTTCCTTACCATAATTTAATGGTCTTCTAAAGAAATTATTCTGTGAAAGACTTATTCCTAGCTCTCGATCAGTATCATCGGATTCAACTACATCAACTAAACTTACACTTACACCACATTGATTTGAACACTTTTCATCGAATATTTCATTACTTATAGTATGAGACAAAGCATTTGTTTCTGATGCTATACAAGTAGCTTGAATAGTTGAATCTGTATCAACAAATGAGGTCGAAGCCTGCTGATGAGAGTTATCGATTCTTTCTTCTTGAATCACGGTAGTTGTAAATTCTACTAAAGGGGTATCTTCTCGTTGAGTTGATGCAGAAATTATTTTATCTGGCTTAAAAAATGTTTCTAAAGACTGACATTTAGACGCCTCGTCCAACATACGTTTTCTCTTGCGGTCCCTGTCTTTTTCCGCTCCTCCTTTGCGTTTTGGTTTTTCCATTATTATAATACCAACAATAACAATAGTTTAACTTAACGCACAACACACCAGCATTAAAAAGAAAACTAAAACCTAAACTGAAAATGTCCGATTTAACCACTCAAATGAAATTTTTTCTGATTGTGATAAAAATTTAAAAAAAAAAAGTTTAAAACTAGCACAATAGATATTTCCGCGTATAGGTTCACCTCAAACATGAACTTAGACTCAATGTTGTTTTTCTACAAGGGGGTGGTTTTATATCAGTCATTTACCGACCACCTGACCCTTAAATTCGTGATTTTTTTGGAAACTCTTGCGTTATTCCCAGGTTAAATACGTTGACAATAAGCATTTAAAGTACCATAGGAAGTAAGCAATAAATTACTCAAGCTTATGATACTAGAGTATTACAACTGTCGGCAAAACATAACAAGCTAAAGTTCATCTTTATTTATTTTAAAAATTCAAAATATGTAGGTGAAAATTAAAAAATTTAAGTCGGGTAAAATCTGGCCGCCGTTTTAAATCCCAATAGGAAGTAAGCAATAAAGTTTATGATACTAGACAAGACATTCAATCGAAATTGCAGTTGCAATGAACACATTGCAATCACGTGCTTGTCTGAAGTAGATGTCGGTTACCCGTAAAATAAGAGATTAAGGATTAAGTTGAATAATAACAATTGTAATTTTTTGTTTCTTTGAACAATAAACCGGCCCATACTTCACCGGCCCACCGGGCATTTGCCCGGTGTCCCGATTGTCCCATCCGCCCCTGAATATTACTAATATTTTTAACACAACTCCACTCATAAGCCGTACTTAATAAAATTTTTTTCGAAAATTAGTTAGGATTGCAATTTATTGTAAAAATGTAAAATCATATAAAGTACTATATTCTAGATAAGTGTTGTACGTTTAATATTTAAAAATTTACAATAAATAAGTTTATTTTTTGAGATTGCCATTTTCTGATATCTTGCCATTTTTATAATGCAGAACACCCAAGAATATTTTTCACGAGCCGTCACTGTTATTAATGTTTTAATTTTATTTTTGTAAATTTTCTATTATGACGCCATCTGCCGCCGACGCAATTTTAGTTTATACGAATCTCGTTAATCTATTCATGCGCGTCACCAACTGTGAGTAAAAAAAAATTTCTTTTAGATATGATTTCCCTTGTCCTGATAATTACAAATACAACAAAGAGACCCGTAGCCAGGATTTCATTTCGGAGGGGGCACTTATGTAAAAAGTAAAATTTTTGGAGGTTTCCCTTCTGGGAATTTTCATTATTACAAAAAAATTTTGTCTATATTTTATTTTTTTAAATTTATTAAAATTTTTTTTGTAAAATTAACTCATTTATTTATTATTTAATATATTTTTATTTAAAACAAACATTATACATAAAAAGTTAAGCGCTTTTCGTTTTTATTCGCAAAATCAATCAATCAAAATTAAAATTCTTCATTTTGACCTGTAGGTATTGAGGTGATATTTCTCTCTTTGTTTGCGTATTGTTATTTCTCCATACTGTTTTATTCAATGCCGTTTTCATAGCCTCCTTCCATGTTTTTCTTCTCTCTTTCAATATTTGTCCAATACCGTCGTTCCATGTTTTTAGAGGTCTGCCTCTTGTTCATCTTCCCGCCGTTCTTCATAGCCACATTCTTCTTACCGGCATATTATCCTCCATTCTATTTAGATGTGCAAACCATCTGTTGGCACTTTATTCTTTCCATCACTGGTTCAATTTTCAATCTATTTCTTATTTCTTCGTTTTTTATTTTGTCCATCTCTCTCTACTCTTCTCAAATGCTTCATTTCAGTTGCTTATTGGATCTTGCTTTTCATTCAAACTACCTTGAACACCGTCATTTTTGTCTTCTTGGAGATCTCTTTTTTATTAATTAACGTTTTACTTAATGCGTCGTATACGCTATTCGCAAAATTATTTGTTATAATAACGGATTTAAAATTTATATTCTTATGAATATTCATGGGCGCCAGACCGTTTAGCCTTTCTTCACCAGTAGAATTTCTTAAATAAGTTTTTATTCGTTTTAAACTAGAAAAACTTCAACAGTTGCTGTATAGTCACTGGTAATATTGCAGTTGTTTTTAATAGGGTTCTGACATTGGAAAAAAATTCTTCAGAACATTTTGCCAATGTATCTAATAAATTCTTTGACAAATCGTTTACATTTAACCATTTTTGTTTCCAAAAATCGAATTCTTCTTCAAGAATTATTGAGTATACCTCCTCTTTAAAATACACCTATTTTATTTCCGAAATTCAAATTTTTTGCTTTCAAAAAAATTTTTCTTTTGAACATTTCGGGGCAAAACCGTATTAAGGAGAGGCTAAGAGAGCTATAGCCCCGGGCCACCACATTTTAGGGGCCTCAAAAAATTGAAGCAACAAAATTTAAATCACCAAAGTTGTAGCTCAGATTAAAATAAATTAGGGTAATTCTGGGAGAGTTGGACCACAAGGAGAGATGGACCAGTGCGAGAATTATTGCTTATTTTTAATAGAGGGTATTGTGTATATCATATTTATCTTCATTGTGTTATTATAGAAAAACTGGTGTGAAACTGTTTCGAAATATTTGTTAATTTTTGTGTTATCAAGATATTGTTAAATTACTAGTACTAGAAGTTTTTGAACGTTGTACATTTAATAAGATTTTTGAAGTCGTGGCAAGTATTTTTAAATAATTCTTATAGTGTGAAATAAATAATTTGTTTCCAACGTTACCTAACCTTACAAAACAATCTATCGTTCTTTATACGGCTAGAGTAGTGTGGTCCATCTCTCCTATGTAATTAGGTGGGATGGACCACATTTAAAAGGATAGTTGGAACGTTGCTACGTAAAATTTCTTGTTGAATTTTGATGGTTGCAAATTATTTTTCGAATTTAAGTAACTATTATTGAAGCAAATTGCAAGCAAGCACATCCAAGCAACATTCTGAACTAAATAAAATTACTCCTGGTAAAGTGTTAGACGAAGTTCTCCTGTTCTCAATATTTCAGCCATAAAAATAGTTAGAAAACGTGGAAGAAGCATAGCAAATATTCTAAATTCGATGGAAAATATTAGAAACATTATTACATTAACAATTAGAAACATTAAACAATATTAGAAACATAATTATACTGTGTGGTTCATCTCTACTATATTGTTTAGGAGAGATGGGCCGACACATACATTTACTTTTTTGGAAATTTAGGTTAAGCTTTGCGTTCTTGTGTAAGTTTATAATAATTAAATAAGAAAAGAATGATTAGTTATTGATTTGGTAACTTTTATTACCTTTACAATATCAAAAAATAAAAGTTATGAGCTTTTTTAGAAATGTGGTCCATCTTTCCTAGAATTACCCTAATTAAAATTAAGTTATGTTAAAAAATCGACAAAACTGATTCTAACCATAATAGTGGCTAGGGGTAGTAAAATTCGTTAGGTTTTAAAATTCAGGTAATTGTTTTTTATTTAACAGGTATATAATACTTCCATAAACTAGGAAAAATTTCCAAAAAGTAGGAAATTCCAAAATTAAAAATGTTTTATTTGAATTCTAATGCTATTAATAACCTGGGGAGGATATTTTATAGATAAATTTAATTACCGCGAAAAAATGTCCTAAAATTTTGTTTAAGAGTAAATTTTTACACTAAAAAACACCAGCTTGTGCTCGGTGAGCACCAAACCTTTGAAGCTTCTAAGAGGCAATGTAAAACACAAAATAGAAACTTTTCAAGAACAATATTATATAAAAAGTTAGCAAATGGTGAAACTGTATTGTGGCAATGGTTTTTATACTCTCCAAGTAGTGGCAATGTTTACTGTTTTAGTGTTTTGCCTGTAAATTGTTTGATTTTAAAAATCTAAATCAGTTTAGTGGGAATGGATTTTCGTATTGGAAGAAAGTGGTAGAAAAAATCGAATCCCATGAAAACAGTAGCGAGCATAGAATTTGTTTAAACAAGATGTTAATTAGAAATTCCAAACCCAAACGAATTGATGCAGCTATTGAATATGCATTTAACAAAGAAACTCGCTATTGGACAGAGGTCTTCAAACGAATAATAGCCGTTATCAAATTTTTAACTTCTAGAGGTATGCCATTTCGAGGAGATAACGATGTTTTTGGATCGCCGTCCAACGGCCTTTATTTGGGGACACTAGAATTAATATCAGAATTCGATCCTTTCCTTCGAATCCACATTGAAAATTATAGAAATAAAAGAAAGGGAAAGGTTTCATATTTGTCTAAGACAATTTGTAAAGAGTTTATCGAACTTATGGGCAAGAGAGTGCTTAATCAAATTGTTGCAGATATTAAAAGTGCTAAATATTACTCCATAATAGTTGATTAGACCCTCGATATCACCCATATCGATCAGTTATCTATAATCATTCGATATTGTTCGAATTATGGAAAAATTCACGAAAGATTTCTTGGTTTTGTACAACGCCAGTAATACGTCGGGAAATTTTCAATGCTCTAAAAGACTTCAGCGCTAATGTTGAAGAGAAAAAAGATACTCGTATAGAAGCATCGGGACTTCACAAACAAATGTCAAAAATGGAAACTTTAGTAATGACTACGGTGTGGAACAGTATATTAAAATCCTTTGAAGAAGTTTCCAAAACTCTGCAAATTAGGCTCAAAATTATTGGAAATTTTATCAACTACAATTGACTCTTACAGAAACATGTTCGATAAATTTGAGAAAAATTCCAAAAATTTACTATCTTCAGACGAATGTAATTATGAATATTCTGGAAAAAGAGCCAATAAATCGAAGCAATTTCGTGATGAAGCAAGCGATCGACATGTAGTGTCGATCGACATAGTGTCAAATAATGACTCTTTTAAATTTGACACTTTTTGTGTTATTATAGATACACTCGCAAACGAGATTAAAAAACGACAGGCAGCTATCTCATACTTGGCAAAACTATTTTCACCGATTGGCAAATTAGTAAATCTTACAAATGAAGAAATCAAAGCATTTTTAAAAGCACTAATAGAAACTTATGAAATTGATATCAATTCAGATTTAACTGATGAACTTGAATTTTTTTGTAATTTCTTAAAAACCTATAACTTTTAATCAACTAATCTTTTAGATACCTATAAATTAATAATAAAAAAAATTGCTCGACTCCTTTCCGAACATTTACATTATTTTAAAAATATATTTGTGTATTATCTATCACTAACTGTGTGATAACTGTGAATTTGTGCAACTTAAAGTAAGAAAAAAATGTTTTCAAAATGTTAATGTCATTGTATTTTATAACCTGTGTTTTATAAAAAAAACTAATAAACTATGTATGTATATTATGTACTATAATTAATTATCTTTTCAAAAATTTTACATTTGATCTAAGCGCAGTTGACCTTGAAAAATCAAGAATTTTTGCTTTGTTAAAACACAGTGGCGGTCCGTGAGTAAGTAATTTGGGGAGACTGGAAGTGTGAAGTATTAAGAAGTACTAATAACAGTAGTTACTTATTAACTATGTATCTGGGTCATTCTCGCGAAAATCTGCATTTTCATGATCAAATATTGAAAATAAAATATTCAGTTCATGTTGTTTTCTTGTGTCTATTCATATTGTATAATATTTACTGTGTTTACTGTGCAAAAAACTCAAAAACTAGAAAAATTGTGTTAACGAAAGTGAGATAAGATTAATTTAAGTGGTCATTTACTAATTTAACCTTTTCTGCCTCTTTTCTGCATCTTTCCCTTGCCTTTCATTTTCATCATCGTGCAAAACAGGATTTTCTTATTTTTTCTCTAAACCTACGCATGCAATCCTTTGATCTTTCATTCTGTTTTCTTTTTGATTTTACTTCAAATTTTCTACCTTTTTTTTGTTTTTGTCATGATATTGTAAAAAAATACAATTTATCAGGGGTAACATACAAAGGTTTCACTTTTTTTAATTTTTTTCACTTGCGTTAATAAAATTAGCAACGTAAGTGTGATTAACAAAAGTGAGTATTTCTGTTAAATATGTGGGTTAGCTGGTAAAATAGAAAATAACTACCACATTTTAAACCACAAGGATAAACTTGAACACTACTTAAATATCAGCTGGTAGTAATTAGATTAATAAACAATTTTTTTACCTACTTATTGTTCTTAATAAAGCAGGGAATAGACATGCTACTTAGTAGCACGAAAGCATGCTATTAGGTAGCAAATGGCTTTTAGTAGCATGTGTATACAGCCTTGCTATTAAAAAGCTTGCTACTAAAAAGCATGCTGCTAAATTGCAAGGCATTTGATTTTTATCCTGCTATATCAAGACCGGGGAGGCGGGGGGGTGTGGAAAAAACATGTGTGAACGCTTACATAGATAGCATGCTATAGTCGATTCGGGTTAAAATTAGTCTTAGATGTCGCTTTTTACCCAAGCCGGGTTTACATAGAAAAATTTACAAGTTTAATTGCAGTTCGTGATTTCAGTATGCTTGGTTGCATACCTACAAGAATTTATTTTCAGTATCAGTATGCTAGATACCTACAAAAGGGTTTAATACGTTAAATATTAACTTGATATAATAATTTCAATGAAAAAAAATTTATTTAGGAATTATTTAATTACATCTTCATTATTACATACAACTTACCATCATAAAATTAAGCAAGATTGCTTATAACCTTTTTACACATTACATAAAACCAACTTTAGAAAATTAGAAAAGTTCATCAGAAGAAAAACCTGTGTTTACTTGAAATTTTAATTGCATTTCTTCTATACGACGTTATCATCCATAGTCTGATTCTTTGACTGTACTATTTCCCTTAAAAACAATAAATTAAAGTTCATATAATCAACATTATTAAAAAACTTTCCTGTTGATGTTCAACAATAAACATTTTCAAATAAATTCAGGATTTAATCTGGCATGCATTCTTCATCAGAAGAAAAACCTGTGTTTACTTGAAATTCCAATTGCATTGCTTCTACTCGATCATCTACTGGATATCTAAAGTTTTCTTCATTTACAACATGTTTAAAACACTGTGCCCACCTCTCTGGTGTAACTGCTTTCAAACCATCCTGAAACAAGACTTTCATATCACCAAATTTAAAAGTTTTATTATTTGCAACAACATAGCCTTTTACTTGTGCCCAAATTAATTCGATAGGATTAAATTGGCAGTTGTATGGAGGCAATCTTAAAACTTCTCTTCCGGAGGACTTGACCATTTCATCTATCACATACGAACAGTCTGGCTTCCCTACCAAATTGTTCGTTATTTTAGCTAAAATTTAGGTCAGTTGTAATAACGATCATATTATACAATATTGTAAGTATCAAAGTAAAACTTACCTTTCAGTTTCCCACCGATTAAGTTGAATGATCCCCATTCCAATAACTAGGTATATTTGAATACTGTGTTTGTTATGTTTATATCAATAATTAATAATAAATTGTTGAAAGATTTATAATTTTATTGATGTAAACACAGTCTAAAACGTGCAAACAATAATGAAGATGATGATGATCAAATTTGTATTACCAAATTTATTATTAAGATATATAAAAATAAGATTTACCAAAAAGTTCTACATTTAATTCTGTCCGTTCTGCTGGAATTCCTTGTGCATCAAGCCATTCCATCATTTGCGACTTGGTCCAACTTTTAAGTGGTCTCTTATCTTTTCTTCTCGAATGATATGAAGCATTGTCCATTACTATAACAGAATTAGCTTCTAAAAGAGGCAAAATTCTCACCATCCATTTTTCAAATACAGTTAAATTCATCTCTTCATGATAGTCGTTAGTTTTTTTCGATTCAAAACATAATAATCCATTTTCCACAAATCCTGCCTCGTTTCCTATATGAAGAATAATCAATCGCTTACCTTTACCTGAGGGGTTTTGTAATCCTGTCTAAAATATATTTATAATTTAGTAATTGATAATTATATAAATTAGTGTATACTATTACCGAGAGACCTTTGTTGAAAGCTTCAGCTGCACTTGTTACAGATTTGTCTTTCCATACTTTAGCCGTAGTGTGACCAGCATTTACCCAAGTTTCATCAAGATAGTATATTGGACGCCCTTGTATTCTAAAATTTCTAACACTGTTTAAATACTTACGTCGCCATATGATCAGTTCCGCTTTCTCTACTAATAAATGGTTTCGTGATCTCTTTTCCCAAACAAAATTTAATGATGTTAGTGTCTTGTATAACGTGGTTCGTTGGATGGTAAGGAGCACTTCATTATTTTGCACTTTCTAATAAATAAAATTAATATTTGCTTAAGAAATTATAAAGTACTACACTAAAGAAATACTTACATCAAGAATTTTATCAACGGTAGGTACATCATTCGCAAGAAAAAATTGATGAACTATTCTACGTAATGCTGACTTCTGAAAATCATTTAATTTGTCATAAGTGCTCTTGCGTTCTCTTTTTTTTGTTGGTGATGACAATGTGCCCCTTTTCTCCAACTCAATAACAGTGTTCCACATTGACTGAACTGAAATTCCTAGATCGTTACCAGCTGAAGTTACACTATGTGTTTTGACGTGTCCTGCATTACGATACTTTATATAAATGTTATACATCATTATCTTCTGTCCACTATGTATAATTTTACCGTGATGATTTTTAATGACATCCCGAAAACTCCAATTATCGTTGGCTTCATTTGAACAACTCGATTCGGTTTGATTTGATTCTTGACTTTCGACAGTGAAAAATGCTTCTTCAAAATTATAAAATTCCTGATTACTAGTTCCTGGTTGATCCATAATTTAATTAAAAAAAACCTAAATTTCTAAAACAAATTAAGGTTAGAATACACAAATGTGGTTTTTAATAAAACCAAAGTGTTATTAGAATAACAATTAGTTTTTAACGTATTCTTGGTTCAAACAGTAATATATCCGCTAGCAATATTAAAGATTCGTTACAAAATTTTACGAAAAAATATTTATAAACGTCAAATCTCAAACAATTGTGGTGGTGTGAACTTGCAAATTCATTTTTGAATATCAACCAATCACATTTCAAGGTTAATATTTTTAGTTCCGAATTCAAGACTAATCTTAAAACGAATGGACTATAGTACGTAGCATGCTATCAGCTTTGTCAATGTGTCAAAATGTCTCGATAGGGTGACAGCAAAACTTTAAATATTATAATTGACTACCGACAGTACGAGTGTTTGTGGAACATAGGTTCTTCTTTGTACAAGAATAAACTTGCACGTGAAAATGATTACAAAGAATTATTCGTGTTTATAGATGACGAAAATATAACTATAAAAATAATAAAAGCCAAAATAAAAGATCTGCGATCGGTGTATCATCACGAATTAAAAAAAAAAATAAAAGACTCAATCCGTTCTTAAGCTGATGAAGTTCAAATATATAAACCCACAATACCGTGGTTTGAGGAAATGCATTCCTTCTGCGTGACACTGTGGAATATAGAAAAACAATATGCATCTATCTTCATTTTTCATTCCTGTAAGCAAACAGTTTGCCTTCTACTAAGCCAATTTTTCACCCAAATTTTCCTGTTTCTCTTTCTTCCGGGTTTATTGCAGTCTAATTACACACTGTGTAGCCAGTAATAATAATGCAATATTTATTTGATTTTGTAGTGAAACTTCCATGGTCAGGTTTGTTAGCACGTAGGTACTACAAGCCTAAACTTTTAGCTGACAAGTTGTGTGTATTCCTGTCAGACTTGATAGCATGCTATCTGATAGTCTGCTATGAGAAAGCATGCTATTTCATTAGCAAATGTATTTTGCAACAAGCATGCTATTAAAGAGCATGCTCTTTAAGCATGCTCTTTTAATAGCATGTGTATCTAGGCCTTAAACGTCTATTATCTATTTATACCGACTTTTTCACTATGTTTTAGGGCAGCAAGTCGTCACTTTCTGATAGAACATGTTTAATTCTAACTTGACCCAAAACATGAAATTTTTCTTGATTTCTCAAGTGATTTTTTGAAATAGAGTGTTTTTTTTGCCTTTTATATAAAATTTTTTATTGTCAACCATCCATCAACACTCCATTCTTTTTCTTCACTAAAAATTACGCAAGTAAAACAAAACATTTTATAAGCCACAAAAATTTGCTATACTAACCAAGGGCGGATTAAGGTACCTCTACGCCCTTAAAGGTGCACCAACATGTATGGTGCGCCTCCTTTAATAGAAAATATAACCAGTTATTTTTTATTATTTTATACATAATATAATATTATATTGAGTGATATTGATGTAAAATTTCCGAATATCAAACACACTTGCTTGATCGGTGAGCTCTGGTGTGCGGAAGCAGTCAGGCTTACTCAGTGTCGCGGATTCAAAAGTTTGTTTCTTAGACTGTATAAGCTTTTTTCTTTTCATAAGTTATAAAATATAAGTATTAAATAATTCTTTGTCAGCAAAAGTAAAATTATAATTTATAATATATTATTTACGATGTAGTATATTATTGCGACGTCAAGTGTATGGTGTGGTAGACAAAATGACGGAAGATGTTTTGTAATCAGTAAATAAAAACTGATATAATCATTGTAAATTTTGCTACATTTAATTTTTGAGAATGTCATGTATTTTGCTTGGTGCATTGCGCCTCTTTTTCGTGCGCCCCTAGGAATGAGCCTAGTTAGCCTAAACGGAAATCTGTCTCTGATACTAACAACATTGAAATTTTCTTGTAAATTTACTTTATTTAGATTCTAATGAAAGGCTGGGTGTTGGTCTATTAGTTTTTATTTTACACTTTTGTTTATAAGATAACGTATTGAAATTACTTTTTAACAAAAAGTCCAATATATTGTTTATTTTCATTGCTGAAAATTATTTAAGAAGTATAAGGGAATAAATGCACAAACACGTAGAACTTGTAATAACAAATACTACGTAAATTATATTACATAAACTTCGAAGAGACTTGGTTCGTTGGTAGATTTGCAGTATGCAATTTCTCCACTCTTACACGCTCCTACGTTATGTATTAATTGCATTTAGCATGTAGATGCATTTTAAGTATGAGTCTTTCGTATAGCGTCTCTTGCAACTGGCAGCCGACGTTATCATATCAACAATTCAGCATCGCTATAAAATTTTAAACGCAGGTGTTGATTTCAAAAGCTTTTGTTTAAATAACAATTATGTAAAAATGTAATTAAGAAATTAAAACACCACATAATTTTTTCAATACGAATAGTGGTTTTGTAAATTATGATTTTTAATAAAACATTTTTCTCTTGTTACTTGTTGACTTTCTGGGGAGACGCAGTCTCAAAGACTCCCCTGACGGGCCGCCACTGTTCAAACATATAAAGCCGAGGGCCTCTAAAAAAAGTTAACTCCGGGCCTCACATATTCTCAATACGACCTTGTTTCGGGGGGGGGGGGAGTACGTGCACCCCCCCTAGATACGCCCTGACAACAAAACAATAAGCAGCCACATCGCTCGAGCCGTTCTCAAGCGATGAACCAACATACATGCGTAATTTCAATTTATGACTAAATAAATTTTTAACTCGACCCAAGTAATTTGGTTAGAAAATTAATTCATAGAGCTTTTCCATTTTCACAAACTTCAGTCTACATTAGTAGCGTATTCAAGGGGGAGGGGCTTGCCCCCCCCTGAAATTTTCTTTGTATTGTAATTTTCTAACTTTTTATTAAGCGTTTGACTTTGAAAATTTGAAAAATTTTCGTCTGCGACGCTATTACAAGACTCGCTTTGCTCGTGCCCCCCCCCCCAAATTAAATTTCTAGCTACGACACTGGTCTACATCAACAATGCGATAATAATTATGCAGCTGGAAGATGCCATAAAACCAGAAAATTTGTAGTTAATTGAATAATGCTCTACTTCAAAATTCCAACTACATAACCCACCTCCCCTTACACCGAAAAAATAGGGGTAAAATCTCTTACAATTGGATGATATTCTAATACAATTTGTGTTGCATATAGAACCAGACGCAAATTGTATAAATAAATTCAAAATAGTTGTATTAAAATTTTGTAGTAATTTACACAACAATTTGTAGTATGAATTAAAGTACTACAAAATTGTAGTAAATTAATTAATACTTCATTATAGTAATTTTTAATATTTATTTATAATATGATTTATAATCATTCATTCATCATTCATTTATAATCAATTGATTTATAATCCTATTTATAATAGGACTAGTTCACATTTTCTGTAATGCAAAATAATACAGAATGCAATGATAAGTCATATATTATACCAAATATCACAATATTAAATTATCAAAATATTCAAACCATTGCACTAATTTTAACTACAAAGTTTGCAGTCAATTATTACATCAAAGCTCTACTATTTATTAAATTTTGTAGTAATTTTTAACATACTGTCTTTTAATTTTTTAGTATTATTGTGTAAAATTTTTGTAAATTTGTATAATTTGTAAAATGTAAAATTTATCATAAATAATTATTATAGAAAATTATTATAAAACGTGTAAAATTATCACAAAAAAAATTTCAGTAATACGTAATGCTTTTATTTTAGATATAATTAGGTAGTTTTTACATAAATAATATAATAAAAAAATAATAAAAGTTATTACATAAACAAAAACTAAAAAATAAAAAAAAAACTTTCAATAGTACCTACTATTATAATTTATAGTACTAAACACATTATCGCAAAGAAACGTAGTACTTCCCACACACTTCATTTAAAACACATTAACATATAGTTAACTTTTCTAAGAGCTAGCAACGTTTTTGACTAAGAATTTTAAGAAAGCTGGTTCTTTAATATATCTTTTCTTGTGCTCTCCCAAGCAGCGTGGGGATCACCTGGCTGTCGGTAGACGTTGCGTTTACTACTGCGCAACTCACCTGCGCAGAAAAAAATATTAATTTTAAAGTGATTTTAAGAAGATTTGTTTTTTTATCACTTACTTTTAAACAGTAAGCAAAACAAAAATTTATTATTGCCAGACATATTTATTGTTGACAACAACGTGCCAGATTTTATTTTTTATAAACAAAAAAAATTAATTTCAAACCACTTTAGTATGGCTGAAATTTTAATATTATTTTATTTAGATATAAAGAAGTACAAAATTAATTTGCCAGACACTAATTCGGTTGCAAAGTTACGAGCCAGACCGATTTAATGTCGTAGTGTACATTAAAAGTAAGGTTTCTTTAACTTGAACTTTTCGATTACACGCGAAAAATAGCCGAATGCAATATTTTTAAGAAAGAGACAGGCAAAAAATACGTTTGTAAAGTATTCAAATTTTAATTTTTATATATTATGTTTAAATTATAGCTTGAAAACATAATATTTAAAGAAACTAAAATGACAATAATTCACATTGAACATTATTTGAATAAACTAGAAATTAGAAAGCTGAAAAAAATACGCTATAGAAATGATAAAAATTACTAAAAATTAGAAAAATCTGTAACATAATATAAAAGCTTTTATTTCGCGATTATTTCCAATCATCAGTTATGTATAACAGTAAAAATAAAAAGAAGTAAGAGCAAATATACCAAACAAAATTGAAAAAAAATTTAAAAATTAATAAATTAAACAAAATTTAAATGATGCGCTTACCAAATAACCAAACTGAGCCACGCCATGTGTCTAATTGAAACTTTAGGTTAGTTAAATGAAAATGGATCCGAAATCTCTTTACAAAGGAGGGGTTGAAGCAGAGACATACAATGCCATCATAACTTCGAAAACTAAATTTGAAAGAAAATTTCAAATTTTACGCCGAACATGAAAGTCGACGACTGAAAGTCTGCCGAACACTTTTACAAGTATTTGTACGGACGGAAATTTCAGCTAGGGACGGACCATGCCGCGCTAAAATGGCTTCTACAGTTCAAAAATCCAGAAGGACAAGTGGCAAGGTGGATCGAGCGATTACAGGAATATGACTTAGACACCGAACATCGTGCAGGAACAAGTCATCGCAATGCAGACGCCTTGTCTAGGCGACCATGTCCAGGAAACTGCAATCATTGCTCGCGGCTGGAAGAAAAAGTCAACTTTCTCCGAAGAACTACTGTAACCGATGATAATTGGCAACCTGAACAGTTACTTCGGGAGCAAGAAAACGACCCGGACCTGAAATTTATTTTGGACTGGAAAGTTGAAGGACAACGGCCGCCTTGGGAAGAAGTAAGCGCCCTGAATAGTGACGTCAAAGCGTATTAGGCCTAATGGGACTCCTTAAAATTAGAAGATGGTCTTCTGAAGCGATCCTTGGAGAACGACAGTGGCACTGAGTGTAAACTTCAGTTGGTAGTGCCGAGAAGCCGAGTGTCGGAAGTGTTGCAGCATTTGCATGATGGAACTTCGGGAGGACACTTCGGCATAAAGAAGACCCTAGGAAAAGTTAGGGAAAGGTTCTACTGGGTGAACTGCAAAGAAGACGTGAAGGAGTGGTGCCGCAAGTGCACTCTATGTGCATCGAAAAACGGACAATTGGGAAGGCGCAAAGCACCGATGAGACAGTATAATGTGGGAAGTCCATTTGAGAGAGTGGCAATCGACATCGCAGGTCCATTCCCTGAAACGGACGCCGGGAACAAGTACATTTTGGTGACGATGGATTATTTCACTAAATGGACTGAAGCCTATGCAATACCTAACCAAGAGGCTGTTACTGTCGCGAATGTACTTGTGAAAGAGCTCTTTTGCCGATTTGGAATCCCTCTAGAGCTACACTCCGACCAAGGTCGAAATTTTGAGTCGGCGTTATTCCAGAATGTCTGTCGCATGCTGGGCATTAAGAAGACTAGAACAACACCTCTTCATCCTCAATCAGATGGCATGGTCGAACGAATGAACCGAACAATAGGAAGGTACCTCGCTAAGGTAGTCTCAGAACATCAACGAGACTGGGACCAATATTTACATCTGGTCCTGATGAGTTACCGGTCATCTGTTCACAAAACCACTGGACAAACGCCAGCTTGTGTAATGTTTAGACATGAGGTACGCTTGCTATGCGATCTTCAGTTTTAGTAAACCTGGAGAAGAAGTTGCTGGAGATGACTATGTTGGCAAATTGAAGAAAAAGATGCACGACATTCATGACGCCGTTTGGAAGAATATTCAGTTGGCCAGTGATCGGAAGGCAAAAGAAAGTGGTTTTCAGCCTGGTGATTTGGTGTGGCTCCATAATCCACAAAGAAAACGTGGATTGTCTCCAAAATTGCAAAGACAGTGGGAAGGCCCATACGAAATTGTATACAGAATCAACGACGTCACATATCGAATCCGAAAACCACCAAGAGGCAAGCCAAAAGTGATTCACGTCAACCGATTAGCTCCTTATGCCGGTGACAACAACAGCGATTCCGAAGATGATGCCGGAATACGAACAATAACTAACAGATCTGGAAGCCATTCCCAAGAATCAAACTTTGAGAAGTTTATGTCCACCTACAAAAAGACCGCCAAAGCAAGATTTGGAGTCACAACTGAAGTGCAACAAGATCTTTTCGACGTACCAAAGGACTACTCACTCGCGCACTGCGTGGCCTAAGATCTTCGCATGTCGCGTGGAATCGCCGTGGTATTTAAGAAGAAGTTTAGACGTTTGGATGAGCTCCAATCACAAAAACTTGCTGTAGGTAAAACCCTGAAGCTACGTGACCAACAACAATCGATTTACTACTTGGTAACCAAGAGGTTTTCCCATCAAAAACCCACCTATAAGGACTTGTGCAAAACTTTGTTGGAGCTTCGCAGGGACATATTAAGCCGTAACATCAAGAAGCTGGCGGTGCCTAAGCTTGGCTGCGGTTTAGACCAATTAGACTGGAGGACTATCCGTAACATGCTAGAGGTCGTGTTCCAAGGAACGAAAGTTCAAATATTGGTCTGCAGTTACAATCCAAGCAGTACACCAAAAGAGCAGAAGAGTGTCGACTGTTATTTCTACCGCCAAGGAGTATGTAGAAATGGTAACAATTGCCGCTACCGCCACGATCCCTTCTATAGATGTCAAGTCTCCGCTGTTCTGGGACAGAACAGATTTAAGGAGAGGGCAGTGTTACGAAAGAACGTCTAATTATATTTGATGACTAATGTGTGACGTCATGTATGATGAGTCAGGTATGATAACAACATTAGTCATTCAAATATCATTGAATTAGATGATCTAGAAAACGCATAGAAAGAATAGAAATTCATGGAGAGTTATGGAATTTTCTGGAAGGCTGCATTTAAGTATAAATGCAGCGCGATTTCTAGTGACAATCAATTCCAGTTTTAATGCGCGACTCTTAACATAAATCAAGTGAACAAAAATACAGAGAAGTGATAACATTATACCGAGTGTTTAAATAAATATAGACCTAGTGTTAAATATAAATTATAGTGTAAATAAATTGTAGTGTAGTTAGTGTCATTGTTAATCTTAGTTTAGTAATTGTTATTAACCGTATCTGTAAATATTTGTATTAGCCCTTTTAGAAATAAATAAACGTTTTTAATTTTCGTTACAGTATTATCAGTTCCATTGCTATCATTTTCAGTAGCATTTACAAAACCTAATACTTCTTGTATTGGAACATTTTTAGTACAATTATTAGTAGATATTAAGTGTGCTTTAATATGTCTCTTAAAAGCAATATATATGACGAAAAATTTGGGTAACAATCTTTTTCCTCACAATGATATTCATGATTTAGGGCCGATATATTCACCTCCTCGTAAAGTGGCTAATAGCGTTACAAGGAACTTAGTTATTAGTAAACGTATATTCACCTACCAATAGCGGCAATCGTCTCGTAAATACGAGTTACGAGTAAGATAAGTTACAAGTCACTTGGAGTACCAAGTAAAACGTTACAAGTGAGATTTGAACTTAAAATTTATAAATGGTGTGTATTTTTTGTATTTTATAATTTTTTAAAATGTGTCTTATCGACGATATTTATCTGATCTTAGACGAAATTGACGAAAATATTATATATTTCCGTTCATATAATACTAAAAACAGATTTCACGAATTTTTACGGAAGATATGCAGAATAACGATCAAAATAATAACTTACATCGTGCCAAGTTTTTTAAATTATGCATTATAATTGCATCTGGGTTACAACTACCTGTTAAAAATATTTTTATAAAGTTTATTACTTAACCCTTTCAAACCCAGAGTGTGTACCTTTTATTAAATTATTTTGAATTTTGTGACAAACTTAAATGCTAAATAGCAAGCATTTTTCAATTCTTTCTTTCAAAAAATAATTGCTATCTAACATATAAGTTTGTTATCATAAACTTCAAAATAATTTATTAAAACGCGAGTACACTATAGTGTACCCTGGGTCTAAAAAGGTTAAAAATCCTTGATTTTATAGGGTGGCTTACTATTATGACCACGGCTGTAAATTACTTGTAAAAATTTTCAAACTTCAGCTGTCACAATTACACCAAGATACTATCTCTTCCTATCTTGAGAATATAATAGCGCTATCTCTTACTCCATATTGTACTATCTCGAAGAAAACATCAACTATGCGTAATAAGTTGCAAGTAGTTACAAGACAGATATATTTATTTGAATATACCCAAATTTTTTACAAGTCACTTTTAAAGTTATCGAACAGATAACTACAAGACACTTTACGAAGAGGTGAATATAACGGCCCTTAGTGACCTATTATTATGGTATACATTAAAATGGTAAATAAAACCTTTAATGGTATTAAAATTTTTGGTACAATAATAGCAAAGAACCATTATAAAAAATAATTATGACCAAACAATGATAAAATAATTAATAATTTTCTAAATCAGAAATTAAAGTATTTACCGACACATACGTTCGGTCGTATTCGGAGTTAAATGAGTATATCGACGTTGTCGCGACAAAAAGGCGTAAGCTCCAAAATTTCAAAAAATTGTTTTCGATGTTAAAATAAAGTACTATTCTAATTACACTACTTATGTTTTTGGTGTATTCGTCAAAAAATCGTAGAATAAATTATTTCAGTTTAAAGTAGTGTAAGCGACATTATGGAACCAAACAAAAGTAAAACCTAACGCTAGTAAGCATCGAGTGTCGTAAGTGAGTACATGCGTTACGCCTTACGTTGCTATTTCCAGATTCTGTATCATTTAAGGTATGTAGTTTATTATTTTTTTTATGTTATTTAGTAAATCATTGTGTATTCAACTGTTAGTAAGAATAAATCACCCTTTGTTTATAAGAAATCGTTAAAAGTTTATCCTGTCGCTTACGCCTTTTTGTTATTAAAAATTTTAGAAGGCGTAAGTGGAGTGTATCCATGTTAATTCATACCATATTTTAAATGAATTTTTCTTATTATTTGTACATAGTCCTGCAATGTTTTAAGAATCACAAACAGTGTACAAAACATTATTAATAAGAAAAATTCTTATATTTGAACTTAAGTAAACAGATTTCTTACAAATGGTGTTTAAAATTTGAGATATAAATGTCTGTTTGGTCTTTTTAAATGTTGATCAGAGCGCATGCCGGCAGCGGTAGAGTGGGAGTTGCGCGCTCCGCTTGCTGTTATTTGAGACATTCGACATCGAGTCAGCTTTGAGTCAACATCGGCCAAGGCAAATTATTCAATCAATATCAATTTATTATTATTGTTATTGCAAGGCACATGCCAATTATAATCAAATTTATAAATAAACATTACAAACTACATAAGTCAATTATTCAAGCCAATTCTGATTGGCAATTCAAAAAACAACAAACATATTTATGGTCCTTCGAGCAGAATTAGACAACTTTATGGTCCTTCGAGCAGAATTAGACAACTTTATAGTCCTTCAAGCAAAATACAACCAACCTCAAGGTCTTTTTGGTCGAACAAGATCCGATTCCAATCACATTTTGGAACTTCGAGAGCAAATCACAATCATTTTGAAAACTACAAGCCTGGAAACGAAAATCAAACAGTCAAATTTCAAGCAACAATCAGTAAAACGAAGCGTGTTTCAACATTCCATCACCATCTGGAGCCGAGCGGTTCTTATCAACGCAGCTGCCACGGTCTCTTGCAACTTTAATACGATAAGCAGTACCAAGTGTGAGTCTCTTTACATTCCTTTATACCTTTCATAATCAATAATATTCAATCTGACAAACATTCAAATTAAAATTAAATTTAGTCAATATGATCGAATTACAATCTTACACAAGAAAGCGCGGAAACTTAAAAGGTTATTTAACGAGAAACAAACGATTTATTGAAACATTAGATTTAAAATCAATTACTCAATCTCAAACGGTAATTAACGAAGTCCAATTAAGAGCAACCAAAGTGGAACCCTTGTTGGATGAATTTGAATACGTACAATCACAAATAGAGGAACTTGATACCTCAATCGAAACAACAGTGCATGAATTAGAAAGAAGTTCATTTGAAACAGCATACTATTCAATTTTAGCAACTTATCAAGTAATTATTCAAAATAACAATGTCGGTGGCGCTTTACAAACCAACGACAGTGCTCACGGTGGAAGTAGCGTCGCGAAGTCGGATCAGTCGCAAGCGGAGTTAGATCAATTGCGAGCAGAATCAGTCACATCGCGAAATAGTAATTCAAATTCAGAATCAAATTCAATGCCAATGCAAAAATCATATCATAACATCAAATTGCCGCAATTAACAATTCCCACCTTCAGTGGCGAGATAGATAAATGGTTGAACTTTTATGACATGTTCAATTCGGTTATTCATTACAATAAAAATTTATCGCCAGTTCAAAAATTACAATATTTAAAAGGTTCGCTTAGCGGAG
The DNA here is from genome assembly GCA_911387805.1 of Cantharis rustica. Lineage (NCBI taxonomy): Eukaryota > Metazoa > Arthropoda > Insecta > Coleoptera > Cantharidae > Cantharis > Cantharis rustica. The sequence continues at coordinate 75,704,311 of OU426877.1, forward strand.
ATGCAAAAGACATTCTCGAATCAATTGAAATTCGTTCCACAAATTATGAAGTAGCAATCAATTTATTAAAAGAACGCTATGAGGACAAAGCTAGAATAATCAACACGCACATAAAGCATTTATTTGATCTGGAACCACTGCAACGAGAGTCATACAACCAATTGCAATCATTATTAAACAATACACTTAAACATGTTCAAGCTCTCAAATCACTTAATCAACCAACCGAACATTGGGATTCAATTCTTGTTTACCTAACGCGCACAAAATTTGATTCAGTAACCAAGCGCGACTGGGAGAAGGAAAGATCAGGATTACAAGACATTCCTACCATGAAGGATTTGTCAAAATTTCTAAAAAATAAATGTCGCGAGCTAGAAGCTTTGAACATCACAAAGCAAACAGGTGTCATTAATAACAAATCATCACGGTTTTCTGCACATCTTGCAGCCCAAGGACCTGCATGTAAAATTTGTACATCAGGTAATCATGCCATTTACCATTGCGGAAAGTTTCTTCAAATGAGCATTCCCGACCGCATCAGCGAGGTAATTAAACACAAACTTTGCAAAAGCTGCTTTCGTGGAAATCATACAACCAAAGATTGTAAATCTTCGAACTGCAGAAAGTGTGATCGACGTCACAACACTTTGTTACATTTAACCAACGATCAAGTAAACACAAACGACAATATTTCCACAATCACTAATAATACATCACATGCTTCACATGAACAAACAGAAACACAAGCAACAACAGTTGCAAACTTTTCACAATTTAAGTTAACACATGTGCTTTTGCCAACAGCCATTGTTCACACATATGACGGACAAGGTAATCGTCACAAAATCAGAATTCTACTTGATACTGGTTCACAATCCAATTTTATCCGACAAGATATTGTCCAACAGTTAAATTTAAAATCAAAGCGAATAAATCATTCTATATCAGGCATAAACAACACAGAAATACACGTCACAAGCGAAGTTACTATTACATTGCACTCTCAATACAACGCATTTAAATGCACAATCAATTGCTTAACAATACCGGAAATCACAAACGATTTGCCGCAAACCACATTAAGATTCGGTGACTTCAACATTCCCGAACATATTCAATTAGCAGATCCTACCTTTACACAATCAAGTAAAATCAACATCTTAGTAGGTGCCGAAGTTTTTTGGCAATTAATGTGCATTGGTCAGATTTCCCTAGGACGACACAAACCAATAGCGCAAAAAACTCAATTTGGATGGGTAATCTCAGGTGCAATTATTCAGCATCCCACATCATTACATCACTCAACTTGCATGCTAACAATGACCGACTACAAAAAGCTCGACATTCAAAATCAAATGGCGGCCTTTTGGCAAATTGAAGAAGGTCCCGTCACACATCCCAAGTCGCAACAAGAACTTGAGTGTGAGCAGTTATTCGTTGAAACCACCTCTCGAGAAGAGGATGGAAAATTCATTGTTCGGTTACCCTTCAAGGATAACATTAATCAACTAGGCGAGTCATACAATATTGCAAGAAAAAGATTATCACTTCTTGAACAACGCTTAAATTCAAATTTAATTCTTAAAGCCCAATACTCAGCATTCATGCAAGAGTACGCAACTTTAGGTCACATGACACCGGTAACTTATTCAGAACTTGAAATCCAAAGGGCATATTTTTTACCTCACCATCCGATTATCAAACCCGACAAATTAACTAGTAAAATACGAGTGGTTTTTGACGCCAGTTGTCAAACCTCAACAGGGCTATCATTGAACGACACATTAAAGGTCGGTCCAGTAGTCCAACCTGAATTATTCACCATACTCATAAGATTTAGATTACATAAAATAGCATTCACCAGCGATTGCGAGAAAATGTACAGACAAATCTGGGTGAGCAAAGATCATAGAATCTTTCAAAACATTTTATGGGACAATCAAATCTATCAATTAAACACTGTAACTTACGGAACATCTTCAGCTCCCTATTTAGCAACCAGATGCATTGAACAAGTTGCGATAGATTCAATTCATTCTAATCAAGAAGTTAGCAATTTAATTAGAAATTCCTTTTACGTTGATGATCTTATTGCCAGCTGTAAAACAGTGGTTCAAGCCACAATGCTAGTCAACCAATTAAACAATTTATTTTTAAAATACGGTTTTCCAATGAGGAAGTGGTCATCAAACCATCCTCAGGTTTTAGAAAATGTTGATTCCATCAATACAATAACTCATTTCAACGATGAATCTCGGTCAATTAAAACTTTAGGGCTCGAGTGGGATTCAAAGAAAGATCTTTTCCGATATCCTTTTAAAATTAAGGAAAACAATTCATTAATAACTAAACGATCTATTCTATCTACAATCAGTACAATATTTGATCCTCTGGGTTTAGTAAGTCCAATTTTAATCAAATCAAAAATAATTCTGCAACGTCTCTGGCAATTAAATCTTACATGGGACGAATCTCTTCCCATAGAACTTCACACTATGTGGAAGAATTGTCAGGAAGAATTACCCAAAATTCAGGAATTATCTATTCCCAGACAAGTGTTGACCGATAATTCAGTTAATACACAAATTCACGCGTTTTGTGATGCCAGCGAAGTCAGTTACGGTATCTGCATTTATTTACGATCGACTAACACGTCAGGACAGCATACTGTAAATCTTCTCACTGCAAAAAGTCGAGTAGCTCCTTTAAAGGTTATTACCATTCCAAAACTTGAATTAATGGCAGCACATTTACTTGCAAAAACAGTATCAAAAATTCAAATTATCTTAACGTCCAACATTCATGTTAACGAAACACATTATTGGTGCGACAGCTCAATAGTACTTGCATGGTTACGAAAGACACCAATTCAACTCAAAACGTTTGTGGCACATCGAGTCTCAGATATTATTTCATTAACAAACGTTTCTGATTGGCATCATATCCGATCAGGAGACAATCCTGCAGACATTGTAAGTCGAGGAGCATCAGTAAGTCAATTAGCCTCATGTCAACTATGGTGGAGTGGACCAAGATGGTTAGGTCAAGATTCATCCACTTGGCCACATTCATCGTTAGAATCACTTACAAATATTCCAGAAATTAAACAATCAGCATCATCTAGCACTTCCTTTGTATCTATTCCAACGCAGTCAGTTATATCAAAACTTTTAAACGAAAATTCAAAATTGATTAAACTTCAGAGAATATTAGCCTATTGTGTCAGATTCATAAATAATTGTCAAAAAATTAACACGAAAGTCGACGGTTCTCTTACTGTCACTGAGATACAGCATTCATTAAATCTACTCATAAAAAACGTTCAATTGCAATCATTTCCTGATGAAATTCAAAATTTAACCGAAAAAACAGCTATTTCTACACGAAGTAAATTAAAATCGCTCAATCCTTTTCTAGACGAGCACGGGCTCATGCGTGTAGGCGGGCGACTGCGACACAGTCACGTCCCAATTAATACAAGGTTTCCGTTCATTCTCCCAAAGAAACACCAATTCACTACTTTAGTGATCAATCAATATCATTTGCTACATTTTCATGCCGGACCTCAAGCAACGCTAAGCGCAATCCGACAAATGTTTTGGATAATAACTGGAAAAAGTGAAGTCAAACGATTACTTCATAAATGTATCATATGCAAACGTTTCAACTCGAAACCAACAGCTCCAATAATGGGCGATCTTCCTGAAGGTCGCGTGCTACCTTCCCGAGCTTTTTCCGTGTGTGGCACCGACTTCGCCGGACCCTTTTTGATAAGGGACGGTAACGGACGTGGCCGAAAGGTCACCAAGGCTTATTTATGCTTATTTGTATGCTTTAGTACCAAGGCAGTACACTTAGAGGTAGTAGGTAGTTTAAGCACAGAATCATTTCTCGCCTGCTTAAAACGTTTTTTGGCGCGACGAGGCTTCTGCCGTGAAATTCATTCAGATAACGGTACCAACTTTGTTGGCGCCAATAAGGAAATACAAAATTGGTATAAATTAAATAGTAGTCAAATTCATAGCAATGTTGTAACAGACTTTTTAAGCACAAATTCAATTCAATGGAAATTCATACCAGCAAGGTCCCCCCACTTTGGTGGTTTATGGGAATCGGTAGTTAAGTCTACAAAACGTCACTTATATAAAATTGCCGGAAATTCAACATTTACCTTTGAAGAGCTGAATACGCTATTTTGTCAGATTGAATCCATTTTAAATTCAAGACCTCTCATTCCTTTATCTACAAATCCACAAGACCTGTATTTCCTGAGTCCTGCTCATTTCCTTGTAGGCGACTCACTCTTGGCACTACCTGAACCTTCACTAATTGAAGTCAAACAAAATCGACTTAGCCGTTTCGAAATGGTTCAACAAATGCAGCAAAGATTTTGGAAACTATGGTCTCATGATTACTTAACGCTGCTACAACCACGATCAAAATGGCAACGAAATACTGATTCATCAGTCAAACCAGGTGCTCTTGTAGTACTGCGTGAGTCACATACACCTCCAATGCTGTGGCGCATGGGACGCATCGTCGACGTCTACCCAGGTCCAGACGGAATCGTACGTGTGGTGTCCATCAGAACAACTACAGGCTTAATTAAACGTTCCGTTACCAAAATTGTAGAATTATTTAACGACGTGAACAATCAATCCACGAATGAAGTGTAACATATGTGAAGTTTAAGTTTAAAAAACATTATTTTTTGTGTAACGTGAACACTAAATTTGTTTTATTTTTCAGAATCATGAACTTTAAGTTAAATATTTTATGTAATTATACCAACATTTTAGAATTTATACCTCAGTTTTTATTGTTAACTCATTGAATTTATATTTATTTGACATGTACATATTTTTAATTTTTTCTTTGAAAATCACATTTTTCAAGGCGGCCGGGATGTTTGGTCTTTTTAAATGTTGATCAGAGCGCATGCCGGCAGCGGTAGAGTGGGAGTTGCGCGCTCCGCTTGCTGTTATTTGAGACATTCGACATCGAGTCAGCTTTGAGTCAACATCGGCCAAGGCAAATTATTCAATCAATATCAATTTATTATTATTGTTATTGCAAGGCACATGCCAATTATAATCAAATTTATAAATAAACATTACAAACTACATAAGTCAATTATTCAAGCCAATTCTGATTGGCAATTCAAAAAACAACAAACATGTCACTTACGCCTTTTATTTTATTTTTATAGAATGCTGTCGCGTACTCGAAAAATTATGAATCTACTCAATAATGAAAATAAAGAAAACAATATTAATAATATTAATAATCAAGAAAATGCGTTAAATGAAGCTTTGTTGCACGACGTTATATTAAAAAACTGCAACTCAGAAGCAGATGTTGATTTATATTTTCCGAATTCGAAAATTTGTGATTTAGAACGCTGTGATTCTGAATTTGAGACTGAAACAAATACTAGTATTTTTAAGAATGTCAACTATTTTGACTTAGAACCTGATTATAATTTAGATGAACATTATTTAGAAAACTGTGATGCCGAATTTGAAACTGAAACTGACGTTAATAAAGAGCACTTCTACTTAGACTTGAATGACTTGCAATGTATAAAAAATAATACTCAAGAGATTAAGACTAATAATACTTCAAAAGATACAAGAAATACAATTGAGATAACTAATAAACAAAAACCTAATATCGTAGACTATTCAGATAGCGAAGACTCAGAAGTTTGCGGGGTAACGAGAAAAAGTAATCAATGTATGAGTACTTCAAATGGTACATCTAGTGCCAAATTTTTAAATAATAGTGATGAATATGATTCCTCAAGCGACTGTGATAATTTTAAGGGAAAAAGAATTAAAAAAGCGCAAAGTCAATTAAAAAAGAATAAAATACTGCGGCTAACAGGAAAATCCTATGTTAACTACAAAGGCCAAATTCAAGAAAAGAAAACACTTTTACCAAATCCATGCTATGGAAAAAGATGTTTTAATGAGTGTAATAACTTCACCGAAGAGGAAAGGAAAAACCTCTTTGAACATTTTTGGAAATTACAATCTAACACTGATAAAAGATCTTTTATAAATGGTTGTGTAAATATTAGTTCTGTTAAACGAAAAAGAACTCTCGCTGAAAATTCAAGAAGAGGTTTGACCTATCAGTACTTTTTCATGAAAGGTAATATCCAAGTAAAAGTGTGCCTACAATTCTTTTTAAAAACTCTTAATATAACCGAGAAGGTTCTCAGAAATTCCATACAAGGAAAGATAGATGAAAACAAAGATAAAAGAGGGCAACATGAGCCAAAGCACAAGATTACACCCAATCAAATGAGTGAATTTGAAAGCTTTATTAAAAGTTTACCGGCAGTTCCTTCGCACTACTGCAGAAGTTCTACTTCCAAATTATATCTTCCAGCGGAAGTGAAAAGTATTTCTAATCTCTATAGAATATACAAATCAACCATGGAAAATCAAAGTAGTGATCCCATCGGCATGAGTTGCTTTAAAAAGTTCCTTAAGAGAGATTACAATATAGGTATACACGTTCCCAAAAAAGACAAATGCATAAAATGCGAAAGATATAAAAATATACCAGATTCTGAAAAAACAGACCAAGACAAAGAGGACTACATAAACCATCAAATTGACAAAGATGCTGCAAAGTTGCTTTTCTTGAAAGAACAAAATAAATCAACAACAGATGGATTTCTAGTAACGTCTTTTGATTTGCAAAAAGTATTAGCAACTCCGCACGGACCTAGTATGATGTTTGGATTTTCAAGAAAATACGCTGTTTACAATTTTACTGTATATGAAAGTAAGTCGCAAAACAGTTATTGTTATTTATGGGGAGAAAAAGATGGCAAAAGAGGAGTGAACGAAATTTGTACCAATTTGTACTCCTATCTTCATGATTTGGATCAATTAGGAAACTATCAGTCTGTGTCACTTTTTTGTGATAATTGTCCTGGACAAAACAAAAATAGGTTTGTTCTATCTATGCTTTCTTTCTTTATTAAAAATTCACAAACTATTACTGATATATCGTTAACATATTTGGTCGCAGGGCATACATACATGCCTGTCGATAGTGTGCACGCTGTAATTGAAAAATATACAGCGAAAATAAACATTCAAGCTCCTTCAGAATGGCCAACAATATTAAGAAATGCAAGAAGACGTCCCAAGCCTTATGAAGTAATCAATGTACATTTTAAAGACTTTTTAGATTGGAAAGTACTTGCAGTTCCAAAAAAACTTAAAAGTGGTGGAGGTGTAGAAATTAAAATAAATGATATAAAAATAGTCAGGTTTTCAAAAACTGATTCAAATAAAATATGGATTTCTACTAGTTATGATCCAGATGGTGTTTTTCATGACATTGAATGGCCTATGAGAAAAATCGTTCAAGTACCTCAATTGTACTTTTCAGAATTGCTTATTAATAAAAAAAAATTAAAAGATTTATTAGATTTATGCAGAAATTTGTCAATAAAAAGGGAATATCATGGAGAATATTTTGCGCTTTCTTCCGGAAAAAATGTTCCAGACACTTTGGCAGAAAGCGATGTAGACGACTGTGATTTTTAGTTGAGATTAATTTTTTTAAAGAGTTATTATGTTTATTTAGTTAAGAGTTATTTTTTATTTTACAAAGCTCAGTTCTATTATAGTTGTATTACTTTTTATTAAGAGTTATTTTTTTTATTTTACAAGGCTGTGTTCATTAAAGAGTTATTATGTTTATTTAGTTAAGTTATTTTTTTTATTTTACAAGTCTGTATTTTTTAAAGAGTTATTATGTTTAGTTAGTTAAGAGTTATTTTTTATTTTACAAGGCTGTGTTTTTTAAAGAATTGAAATTAATAAAATAATATTATTATTTATTTGTTCTTTTAAACTTTTCGTTTTATTCTTTTTTTATAATTATTATAATAAATTCCTTAATTTTATTAAGAAATTCTAAGCGTCATAATGAAATTATTTTGATGAAAACAGAAGGCGTAAGTAGAGCGTAAACGACATTTAAAACAGTAATTGTTAAAATCAAAAAGGCTTATGTCTCAGGAAAATAGGCTTAACCACCAACTAACAAAAATAAATAGGCGTATACGACAAAAACGCTAATTAAAAATAAGCCTCAAGGCCTACTGTTTTTATAAGAATTAAACAAAATGTGTTATAAATAATGTTTATACCTTAAAACAAATTCCAATATTAACAAACACAAATAACGGATATAAAATGTATTTTGTCTCCCCTGTAAAATATTGCAAAAGCCGCTTACGCCTTTTTGTCACGACAACGTCGATATATACTTTTGGAGAAAAGTCCAGGTTAGACTGGCTTCAATCTGATATTCGGCATTTAAAGCGTGAATTATTTTGAAGCACAGATCCACAGCCTTAAGTGGATTCTCTACTTGATACTTAATAGCATTGATGAAAACATACGATGCTTCGATGTTATTTAACTTTCCAACAATGACCGGTATGGGTTGTGCAGTAATCTTTAATTTTTCATATTTTTCCAATCTAGTTTCCACAGCTTCTTCTAAATTTTGAATATCCTTAAAAAATGTATGCATATACTAGATTAATATACCACAATATTAATAATGTGTAGTACCTACCTCTATATGCAGTATAACCCCATTTTTAATTTCAACTTTTGATGGCTTCCATTGCTTCAAGATGTTAGATGTAAATAGCAATGGTAAGATGGTTAACGCTAATACCGTTCCTAAAAAGGAAACTGATTTAAAATAATAAAATAAATAATTAATAATGATAAAATGATGCTTAAAAATCTGTAAAAATTTAATTTTAAGCAACTACTTTAGTTCGTTTGTTATACCTATTATTATAAAAACCATATTATAGAACCCTTTTACTTTTATACATAATTAGCCATTATATAATGTGGTATTTAATAGTACGAAATTTGACTTACTATTAATATCTTCCGGTTGATTTTAAGAATTTTAATCAAATAATTATCTTTTTTTGAGGAAGTAATATTCAAAATTTTTTCAAACACTAAGGGCCACTTAGTGGCCCTTATTATCTTTTTCATTTAGATATTTTACATTAAAATCTTTTTCTAATAGCATGTACCCCAAAGGCTGCTTCAGGCATGGAAAAATTTTAAAATATTCCGCAATTGCAATAGTTGAATATAGTCCTTGTCTATCCATAATAATATTGGCCCATTTGTTTTGAACCTCAACAAATGGAGCAATATTATTCTTCAGCCATTCTATATCATCTATTGCAGATGGAGAAACTGTGGAGTCTAAAAAATATTAAAAACCTGAAAAATTTTGCATTGCAAAATAATCAAGATTTATATTACCTTCAGCGGTTTTTGGCAAAATTTTATAGTACTTTGGGATTAACCCCACATGTTTTAAATTTCGTCGCATGTAACAATAGACGGACCATAATTTTCCTCTTGCTAATAGCGTTTTTTCGTGTCTATCTTTACTGTGCGGAACGTAATAAATTTCCGGCTGATCATAGTTAAATATGGCAGCAATTTCCAAAGCCAGCGTTTTAAATCTCGATGTAGTAATTCTAAATAATAATAAGTATGACTACTAAATCAAGGTTAATTGGCTAATATCGTTTATCTGGCATTCACATCATCTTTCAGCTCGTTCCTAATTATCAGTTTGCATAATTTACTGCGTTGAAAATTTTTGTTTGGACTATAGCTGGCCTTTATTACATTGCCTTCTGAAGATCTTAATAATATCTCCACTGATTATAAAAATTATTGTATTTTAAACTTATTAGGATAGGTACTGTTGAAACCTTACATTATTAGGACTATTGATATCGTACGGCACGCCAACGGTAGCTTTCGATGAATAATGAAGTTGGCAAATTTCTAAATAAATTTCAAAAACATGAGAATAGTATAGTCTAAATGAGTTTTATATTTCGCAACTTTACCACCATCAGAAGAACTACATAAAAATTCCATCGAAGTATTTGATGCAAAAGATAGATGTGACCTTGCTGTAGATGATATAGAACAAGTGGTATCACTTGCACCAGGTGAATGTGCAAAAGTTAAATCGTTTTTAGAAGCCTAAAATGTAAGATTACATAAAATAATATACATAGATACCTACTTAAACTGAGTGGTCCAACCAAAACATTCAATCCTTAATAACTAGGAAACTACTGAAGCTGGGGGTTCACATTTTCCTAATATTTTTGTTTGTTGGAACTTACCACCCTCCCCTTAACTTTAAAATTTTTACGTGATTATTCTGCTGAAATTGCTAAATTTCAATCTACAAAATGCAAAAGTTTTAACTGTAACAATTTTGAAGTTATTTAGTTTTTTATATTTTCTGTAAAATTTACTTTTTATTACTTACTTATACGTTGTTTTTTAAACGAGCGATTGAATTATAATTTATTGTAAATCAATTTATGAACACAATTATTGAACTTAATTTTTTACGAGCTTTAATTTGAAATGTCACACGGGGTATTTCGCCATATAAAATATAAAAGTTGATAAGAGTGAGATGAATGAATAAAAAAAATTATCAAAGCGTAGGCTGTTGGGTGGTAAAACATGTAATGAAAACTGGGTATGCATATTGCAATCCGTTTCCAAAATATTAAAGGCTGAAAGTTTTGGTTGAGTCACCCTGTATGTACATTTTTGTATACTATTTAGAAACACTTACGATTTCTATTAAATACTGATGATATTTCTCTAAAAACTTTTTTCGGGTACCCAATTTCGGAATTAATTCCTTAATATCTTCCTGGTTTAAAGAGTTAAATTGTTGCTCTTCCACTTCATTATCTTAAAAATATTTGATAAAAACAATGAAAAACTTATCAGTGTAAGTAGGTACTTAAAAGCTATGAACTTAAAAAGTGAAAAATTATTATTGTAACGTAGAACATTTTATAAAAGTGACTAAAAAGCATCTAAAAAAATTATAAATAATTTTTCAATATTATACAGTGAATGGCATAAAGTTTCACACACTCCTATGTTAAGGCCTAGATACACATGCTATTAAAAGAGCATGCTTAAAGAGCATGCTATTTAATAGCGTGCTTGTTGCAAAATACATTTGCTAATGAAATAGCATGCTTTCTCATAGCAGACTATCAGATAGCATGCTATCAAGTCTGACAGGAATACACACAACTTGTCAGCTAAAAGTTAAGGTTTGTAGTACCTATGTGCTAACAAACCTGACCATGGAAGTTTCACTACAAAATCAAATAAATATTGCATTATTATTACTGGCTACACAGTGTGTAATTAGACTGCAATAAACCCGGAAGAAAGAGAAACAGGAAAATTTGGGTGAAAAATTGGCTTAGTAGAAGGCAAACTGTTTGCTTACAGAAATGAAAAATGAAGGTAGATGCATATTGTTTTTCTATATTCCACAGTGTCACGCAGAAGGAATGCATTTCCTCAAACCACGGTATTGTGGGTTTATATATTTGAGCTTCATCAGCTTAAAAACGGATTGAGTCTTTTATTTTTTTTTTTAATTCGTGATGATACACCGATCGCAGATCTTTTATTTTGGCTTTTATTATTTTCATAGTTATATTTTCGTCATCTATAAACACGAATAATTCTTTGTAATCATTTTCACGTGCAAGTTTATTCTTGTACAAAGAAGAACCTATGTTCCACAAACACTCGTACTGTCGGTAGTCAATTATAATATTTAAAGTTTTGCTGTCACCATATCGAGACATTTTGATACATTGACAAAGCTGATAGCATGCTACGTACTAGCATGCTATCTATGTAAGCGTTCAAACATGCTTTTTCCACACCCCCCCGCCATCCCGGTCTTGATATAGCAGGATAAAAATCAAATGCCTTGCAATTTAGTAGCATGCTTTTTAGTAGCAAGCTTTTTAATAGCAAGGCTGTATACACATGCTACTAAAAGCCATTTGTTACCTAGTAGCATGCTTTCGTGCTACTAAGTAGCATGTCTATTCCCTGCTTTAGCAATGTAAATTGTACTTATTGAAAACTCTTTTTGGCATATAAAAATCGCTTTTACAAAAATATTTTCAAACATTTTTTGTAGAGAATTTCATTCTCTTCATTTTTGTTTATATACATTTTTTTGATTTTGTCGCCTGGTTTTCGACTGAGGGTGACTTAAAGCAGTATCGGTAAAAATTCAATGGAAATCTCCTGGAAATATCATATGAATTCCATTATGCATTTTTAATTTTATTAGTTTTACCGAGTTTGCTTAAAAGTTATTTTAGTCAAGACAGTTAACCTGGACACAAAAAATTTTTATGACGATAATTTTCGCTTGTTGAGAAGTGAAAAACTAAAAAAAAATCGCAAAACTTATAGGTAGATTGCTGATTTTGTTGATAAAGTTAACACATGCAGTTTTGTTATCACAAGATGACGTAAAAGATTTTGCCAAGGACAATGCAAAACTGAGTCATTCAAATTTTTACATAATGCTGATTATATTAATTTTTTTATTACATTTTATTATATTTAAAAAAAAACTCCATCGTTTTTCTATGTACTGGTTTTACATTTAATAAAAATGGTCATCTTAGCATATGAGCGTCCGGATTTTTGTCAACGTTTCTTTTAGAAATAATGGTAATGTAACCGACCGACGCCACACCGTCCGTTAGAGAATGTATGCACATTTATAGAAGATTCTAGGCGTTGCCATAAAGTAGTTATTTTATGGTGAAAATTAAAACAAAAGAGGCTAATAAGATTTGTATAATTATGTACCATGTAGTAGATACCAATGTAATATTTCTTTTTCTCATGTTTGCCATTTTATGAGTCGAAACAAAGATTATTCCACTAATAAATAATATTATCTACTATACACATAATATTTAATAAATTAATTTTTTAACTTGTGAAATATAATTAAATAATCTTGAAATAAATAAGTTAATTAAACGTTTTATAATAATGTTTTTATTGAGCTTTCGGCGTTGGTACACGTCTTCGTCAGAATAATTTAATATAATGTTTACAAGTTTATATGGAAACCGAATGGTAACGTATTGTCATTTGAACAATCTATGATCTAAAATATGTGATTGTGTGATAAGAAACAACCTGCAGTGAGTTTCCTTCAAGGTAGGAAAAACTTAACACCAATACGTAATGGTAATTAGACGAGTAGATGTAATTAGACATATTTTAGATCATAGATTGTTTAAATGACAATACGACAAAAAAAATATTAAATTATTCTGACGAAGACGTGTACCAACGCCGAAAGCTCAATAAAAACATTATTATAAAACGTTTAATTAACTTGTTTATTCCAAGATTATTTAAATACACATAATAGTATATTAAACAACAAGTTTAGAAAAGTAAAGTAGCGAGCGAGTACCTTAAAAGCTATATGAGTTTAGTAAAACTACTTTTCTTACGAGGTTTGTTTATACAATTTTTTCGTATTTTGTGAAAATCTAATCTAAAATATGAATTTAGACGTTTATGAGTAACTTTTTTTTTGCGCGCGATCGGTTCAAATTTTTTTTTATGCCTTCCTACCGATAATTCACGGGGGGTGAGTACGAAACGAGGGGAGCAAATTTTTAACTCAGTTTTTCGATATCTAGCGCCGTTGAGTTATTGCTAATTCAAAAAGTTTTTAAGTAGCTATTTGTGTAAAATTTTCGTAATCTAGTAACCAGACACGGCTTTATTTATTTACATAACAACAGTTAATTTTTATTTTTTGATTCGAATTTTGTGTAAGTTACATAATATAAATTATAAAAGTGAGATTGTTAAGTTTTCTAGTTTGAATAATAATTTTGTACTTTTAATATACATAAATGTATAACAATGATTCCAATATTTAAATAAACAATCTTCTATCTAATAGTTTTTTATTGACAGTGACATTACTATATATAGTAAAGTGATATTTCTATGTGATAAAGTGCCACTTTAATAAATGATTTTAAATTTAATAAAATAGCACATTACCAGTTAAAATGCGAAAAAATATATTAGTAAATATTCTTTTTATAAGAACCTTTTAACTAAATCCCTATAATATTAACATGCACATTATTTAGTATTTCTTCATTTATTTATTATACTACATTTATTCAACATACTTTTAAAAACTTGAACTAATTCGGGGAATCCCGAATCATGTAAAAAATTTTCCATTTTGATTTCTATTTTAATTTTAAACATAATAGGTATAAACATAGTATAATAACTATATACAGCTATACACAAAATTGAACGTCCACCTCAAAAAATTTTAATTGTTTACCTATAATTCAATAATATCAAAGTTATTTAAAATTATTTATTATAAATACGACTTACTAATATTTCTATAATGAGATATTATGTTTATAAAAAATTATATAAATTGCATTTTCTTAGTAATTTTCTAAGAAATTTATAATGACTACATAAAATGTGCACACAAAATTGAACGTACAACCATATAAGCTATAAAATTACCATGTGTAATACTGCAGAATCAATTTCGTTTATTTCACTTGTACGTTTGATAGTGTTTGCTGATCTAACAGGAACAATATTTTATTTAAAGAAATATTATTTAGTAACGTTTTTAATAAAATGGGTGCTCACACAATAGAAATCACGTTGACAGAGAGGAAAGTCATAGTTAAATTAATTTGTAAAGAAAAATCTTTACGTGAAACGGGAAGAATTGTGGGTAGAAGCCATTCCACAATCCAAACAATTATAAATAAATATAAATATGGGAGCACTTTAATAAATAAACCAGGAAGAGGTAGAAAGCCGATATTATCAAAGAAGAATAAAAATTTTATAGTCAGAAAAATTAAGGAAAATCCAAAAACTAAAATATCAGATATCACTGCAGATGTAACGTCTATTATTAATAAAAATATTTCTACTGAAACTGTTAAAAGAGTTCTCAGAAAACATGGTTATTATGGCCGAGTTGCCCGGAAGAAACCGTTCATTTCAAAAGTGAATAGAATTAAAAAGTTAGAATTTACAAAAGAACATATAAATAAAGGTCCCGAGTTCTGGAATAAGGTAATATTTAGTGATGAGAGTGAATTCCAAATTATTTGGACCAGATGGAAGAACTTTTGTGTGGAGAAAACCCAATACACAATTGATAAAGAAAACTTATCTCCGACAGTAAAACATAACGGTGGTAATGTATTGTTGTGGTGGTGTATGGCAGCAAGCGGGGTAGGAAATATGACTTTTATTGAAGATACGATGAATAAGTACACTTATTTGAATATTTTACAATCAAATTTGCATCCAAGTGCCGAGAAATTAGGTCTACAGAACAGCTTTTATTTTCAACATGACAACGACCAAAAGCATTCTGGTGATTGATATATTGATTGATAAACTTAGAGTTCATCATCTGTTTGAATTATTTCTAAAACAAGTGAAATAATAGTTAACGAGTTGTAAATAAATTTGTAAATAAAATATACTTACGACTAGTGGTTTCTTTCAACAAAAGTCCTTCGTCTCGTAGATCTTCATTCTCTCGTGGCAAGTCTATCGATACATTTGGTACATTATTTTCTTTGTTGCACAACCAACCAATGAGTTACAATATTCCTATCAGTATAATTATTAGTCGTAAGCTTTTCTGTTAATGTGTAATCATAGAGATAAGAAATTGTATAAAAGGATAATGCATAAGTTGCTAGAGGCTTTTTGCTTATTGCTCCTAAGTGTTGAAGTGTAAAAGTCCTGTGTAATAAAGCTTTTATAATTTTTAAAAAGTGGTTTTCGTCTAGACGAATTGAAATTGGCGCAGTCGGTAGGATTCTCCAAAATTGACATTATCGTAAGAGCAATTTTCGTATCAACGATTAATTGGGAAAATCTGAAAAAAATCAATTTGGACAAAAACAGCACAGAAGTCATCAAGTGAGGAACAAGCATCGTCCGAACCGTTGACAATTAGTTTAAGAAGTCTTGAGGGAAGAACAAGCATCGTCCGAACTTATAGGCATTAAAATTAAGAAATGAAAACAACGACAATATTGTAAGTCTCATTTAATTTCCTATCTTATAAATTTCTTAGTATAAAAGGTAGATAAGTGTAACTTTTATCTCTTCAGATAGTATAATATATGACCGAAGTCAACTTAGATAATTTAGCAGACTTATTTAAAAACATTAAATTAGAACCATTAACAATGGCAACAAACTACCAATTATTAAAATTACATTTAGATAGTATTTCACAATACAAAGGAAATCCACACACATTGAATATTTTTATTGATAACACAGGAGAACAGTAAATTTGCGGCGTGGAATTTTGGAGTCGATATTAGGTAATTCTGGTCTCCTGAATACGAAAACAATATTAGATTTGCCAAATTGACTCTAGTTTTAGAAATAAATAAAAATACATAAAAAATATTAGGAAAAACGTTTTGCATAATGATTGTCTATTGTATTTTTGGTCAGGACATTTGTAATTTGGAATTTGTAAGGTCCAGCAGTAGTCCGCGATCATATTAAGACTATCCCATCGGCCTTGATATCTTTGCTCCATTATCTTGATATTCTGGTGAAACCTTTCTCCTTATTCTTCACTGTAATCACCCAGATTTTCAAAGAATCTATCTAAATGTTTTGCAAAAAATGTATTTTAATGCTCATATTAACTCCCAATTTTTCAAAATTTTTAAGCATTTTTCCGACTATTTTGGAATATCCTGCAACTTTGTGATTCCCCAAAAAAAATTTGACAACTGCTACAAAGCTTATCCATGCTTCCAGTTTAATCTGAGTTATATGATTTGTAAAATTATTGACTTTTATATGTGTACGGATTTGTGGTCCATCAAAGATACCTGCTTTTAATTTTTCCATACTGAGGCCGGGAAATGATTAAAAAAAATATTTAAAGCCAGCGCCGTAACTACCAGTGTTTTATGTGTTCGGTGGAACGCGGACCACCGCCGAAAGAAGGCCCCCAAGGACCAAACAACAAATTTAACAATTGCACATAGACGTTCGCATGCGCATAGTACTAGTTTTGTTTTGTTATTATGGAAATAATGCTGATGCCAGCACAAAGAAATTTTAAGAAATCAAAATTCCGTTTTAAACAATTTAAAGTTTATCGTGACAACTAGAGTCAATTCTTACAAAATAACTATGAGCCGAATACTTTATTACATTAGTGAATCTAAATTCACTCTAAAAGCTTAGGCCGCAGGAAAAAAATTTTATTTTGTTCCCCAGTGTAATTATCAAAATTTAATAAACACATTTTTAAGTAACACCGATAACGCATTTAATACATTTTTATTAAGAGCAATATTGGGAAAATTAGTTGGAAGAGCTTTGATTTTAATTGGTTCCCGTAGCGAGCTCGATAGTTGGACAGATATAAAAACCGCATTACAGTTAAGTTTTGGAGATCAAAGAAATATTGATTGTTTAGTTCAGGATCTAATTGATTTAAAACCAAATAAAAATGAATCTTCGTATAATTTTGGAATGCGCTGTCAAGACGTACAATCTTTAATTACATCCAATTTAAGTACAGCATTAATGTCACCGGAAGTAAAATTTATACAAATTAAAAATTATAATAACCTTGCGTTGAAAACTTTCATTAGAGAATTAGCGGGACAAATTCAAACAAATGTTAGACTAAGAAACCCTGACAGTTTAGAAAAAGCTATGAGTTTACTTATAGAAGAAGAAAATTTTCTTTATTCGACTAATCAAAATAACACCCTAAATTCGAATGTTATGTTTAGACCAGAACAAAGACTGACACCTGGAAAATCAAATAATAATAATTTTAGATCAAATTTTAACCTTAATAAAAATCCAACAATTCAAAACTTTCAAAATTCAAATAGATTTTCACAGTTTCAAAATACGCAAAACTTTAATAAACCCTCATCTTTTCAGAATACTTCAAATTTTAATAGGCCTATACATTTTCAAAATAATCCGAATTTCTTTAAAACATTACCGTATCAAAATTCAAATTTTAACAAACCCCCACAATTTCAAAATACGTCGAACTTTAATCGATTTGCACCACATCAAAATAACGCCTCAAGTAATCAAAGACCTTTATTCCAAAACCCCAGTTTTAATCAAAATTTTTAAAACCAACCTAAACAATTTCAAAATATAAACCAAAATTTTAATAGATCAGGTAGAACACAATTTACCAATCGATTACACGAATCCATGGACACAAGTAGTGCTCATACTAGATTTGACAAAGGAAAATATTCCATAAACCACCTTTTCAATCAAAATATAAATGAAAATCAACAACTTGAAAACGAATTTGTAAACCCATTTAATTATGAGGAAAATGTAGAACAAGACGAGCTTAATGACCTGACAGAAGATAGTAACGTATACAATCAGAATGCATTCTTGCAACAAGATAATACATTACTAGATGACGGTCATTGTCCATATAACAATGATAATACTGAGAACAAAACAAATTTTCAGGAAGTCACTTATTCCAACCACCCCATATAATACAACTACACAATTTTGAATCTGATTTACCATATATTTATGTCCCAGAAATTAACGCAAAATTTTTAATAGATACAGGAAGTTCAAGGAGTTTAATTAATCCGAATTTAGCTTATCAATTCTGTAGTCGAACGTTTCCATTCTACCATAATTGAACATTTGAGAATTTTAGGAGAAACATATCCTAATGAAAAAGACCTTATGGATTATGCCATCATCGGTTACGATAATTCTATACACAGTGCTACTAATTACACTCCATTTGAATTAACTTTTGGTTATAGCAATTCTAGAAACTCAAGTGAAATTTTTAACTCAACTTCATTTTATACCGAGTACGCAGAAAATCATAAAGATAAATTAAAACACGTCTACGGAGATGTGAATCAAAAATTAAGTGATCAAAAACACATAATAGTTTCTAAACGCAATATTCACGGAAACTCAAATGACCGTTTTAAAATAAATCAAACTATCTACAAACAAAATCCAAAAACACGAAATTAGAAAGAAAATAAATTTATTGGTCCTTATCAAATTACCGAAATCTTAGACAGAAATAGGGTTTAAATAACTAATAAACAAAATAAAAACGAAATCGTTCATATAAAAAAACTTAAAAATCCTCTTGTTTCAGATATACTTTGCTCACCATAACAATTTGCACAAAATTCCACAAAATAACCGAAAGTCCTGGGCTCTTGCCTTTACAATTAGGAAATGCTCAGAATAAAATAGATACATGGTCATTCATCCAAATATTTGATATTGCCAACACAGTAGAAGAATTTAATTTACTTCAGACGAAATTAATCATCTTAAAAATTCATTCGAAACCAATTCAACAAATCTTACTGAAAATTATTAACATGAATTAAATAATTCCTATAATCTAATAAATATTTTAGAAAGAAAAATAACATTGCAAATTCAACAACTTAATGCTTTAAATAAAATAAGAAGTAAAAGAGGTTTAGTAGATGGGTTAGGATCCATAATTAGAGCTATTACAGGAAACTTAGATCAAAATGACGCGGAAAAATATGATAAATCAATAATGAATATTTTAGGAAATCAAGATAAAATTAAATCTTTAGTAAAAGAACAAACAACTTTATTACAAAATTCAATTGACAATTATCAGAAAAACATTCAAACATTAGCACAAAATCAAATAATATTAGAATCCAAAATTTTACAAATCGAAAAAATTTTGAAGACAACAGAATTTAAAAATATTGAAACTTATCATTTCTTCCTCATACAAATGCATTCATTTCACAAATAATGTCAGCCTTTCAAACAATTTATGATTCATTAGAAAAAATCGAAGTAGCTATCACCTTCTCAAAAATAAATACATTTCACGATTCTATATTAGACCCAAATGAACTACTGAATGAAATTTTAATAATTAATGAACAATTAGATAATAAAAATAAATTTCCATTTGAACCAAAAATTAACAATATACTTTTATTTAAAATATTATGAAAATAAAAGGTTATAGTAAAGGATCTCAAATTATTTTCATTTTAGAAATACCAATAGTAGAAGCTGAAAGTTACAGTTACTATCATTTATACCCTTTACCAATTTTAACCCAAACATCCTTTAAAACTATAATTCCTCATTCCGAATACCTCCTTTATAATGAGCAAAAATATGCATTAAAATATTCCAGAAATACAGCAAATTGCAAATTAGTTCAGGTTCAAATAAATAACATCAAAATTCAAAAAATGGAAAATAATCAGTGGATCATCATTACACCAAGAAGTGTAGTTGCTACGAAGAAGTGCGGCAACGATAAAGACAGTATATATTTAAACGGAAGTTATGTGGTCGAAATCGAACCAAAATGTGAAGTGCAAATAGAAGAATTAACATTAAAAACATTTAAGAATTTGAAACTAGAATTTAAAAATATTGAACTACCTAAATTAGAGCATATTCAAAATCAAAAAATTCAAAGTGATTTTAATTTTAAAACTGTAAAATTAGATTCCATAAATGTTGATGAAATAAAAAATATTTATACTAATTTATCAGAACAAAATAAGAAATTAAATTCGTTAAATGAAAATTCAATACATTTTTATACCATTAGTGGACATACAATAATAATTTATATATTAATCATTATTATATTAGCTTATGCAGTTTTTAAATATTATTATAATAGAAATAGAAGTTTGGAATCCCCAACAGCAGAAGTCAAAAGAAGCGATGAACATCCAAAAGGAAATATTGATATAATAAAACTATCTTCGAACTCTGGTAACCCATAGTTCTCGTCTTAAGTACGGAATACACGATGCAACGGTTGTACCAACATCGCACCAATTTTGAAATTGCATACGATAATTGTATGTTGTGGGTGCTCGTCTCTGTCCGTCGAACCGATATCGCATGGTTGTATGAACTTCGCATAAAACTTGTAATTGCATACGACAGATTCTATGGAAATCGTATTGTGTGTGTTGTGCAATCCAATATTGCATAGATTTCAGTTCATTAAACAGTGCAGTTGGGGACTGAAATAATGGTTGAAATCGCATCGTTCGTGCATCAAAATTGTATGCAAATCGTATCGTATATTTTAACGATCCAACCGTTGTATCGATATTGCTACAACCTAAGTTGGTACAACCGTTGTATCGTGTATTCCATACTTTAGGCCGGAGGAGTTACAATATTCTCATCAGTATAATTATTAGTCGTAAGCTTTTTTGTTAATGTGTTAATCATTAGCTTATTTTGTTAATCATAGAGATAAGAAATTGTATAAAAGGGTAATGCATAAGTTGCTAGAGGTTTTTTGCTTATTGCTCCTAAGTGTTGAAGTGTAAAAGTTCTGTGTAATAAAGCTTTTATAATTTTTAAAAAGTGGTTTTCGTCCAGACGAATTGAAATTAATGCATCGTAACCCATAATGAGCCATAAAAAATTGTTAGTCAGTTATAATTTGCTTTTTCAAACAAATAAAACTACTCAATTACTCGTACTCCACTAATTTTTTACTGTTCACACATCGATAATTAGATAAATCCATTAAACTACTCTCCATTCGCCTAAATTACTTGCCGTGTCTGATCAAGCCTTTATGATAATTAATAACTGTTAAAATTTCAAATAACTTTTATCAAAGTTATTTCAAAAATTTATAAACGAAATTTTAATAAGTTGAGAAAAGTATAAAAAGTTAGTTTACCGACAAGGTCATATTTTTATTAACCCTACATTGCCGTACATGTAAAAATTAACAGTATATTACGTAACGAGAGTTGTAAGGAACATATTACACGCGAGTAAAAAGTTTATTCACGAGCCGCTTGCGGCGAGTGAAGTAAGTTTCAAGAGCGTGTAATTGTTTTACAATTCTTAGTTACGTACTATACTTTTTCTACGACCAACCCTAAATTTTCTACCCCAACCCTTAAAGGGCACTTTTCGATTTATCTAAAATTTTGCATACATAATGTTTTTATAGGTACTTATTAACATTTATTTATAAAATTTTTGGGGGTAGAGTATGGATAGCCCGTAAAAAATTAAGTTTAAAATAGGCAACGTACATATCTCAGCTGTAGTGTGCGCTAGAAAGGATAATACCAATGAATAACTGGACTCCATTCATGACAGGGATGGAGTATTTTTATTCGTTTTTCGATGTCATCTCCTTTTCGAGATATTTCAACTTTTGTGTTTGCAATTTAAAAATAAAATTTTAATTGCGTAATAAAATTTGTTAATTTTTGTGTAATAATGTAAAATCAAAGCCATTGTAAACCCAATCGAACCGAACAATGTATTTCAGATATAAACACACGAGAGTGGAGTCAATCTATCTTCACTTTCACTGCTAGACATTATTATAACTAAAATTGTAATTGGTTAGGTACTAAATTAGAATAATATTTATCATTAAATATTTACTTTATTAACAAAAAATAATACAACGTTACACTTCTTTCACGTCAAGTAACTATTGCTGTCAAATAATCAACATATCAACATACACATTACAGCCAACATAATCTTAGTAAATTATCATATTCCCTAGCCGTGCGATCGAATACTTTACGCACGGCCGTGTGTAAAGGGATACATACATAGGATAGAGCTCGTACAATATTGTTCATTTTTGGTAGTGGTCGTAGAAAAACATAATTTATTATGTTATCTATAAGCAGGGCCGATTTATCCATTAGACAAGAAAGGCGGCTGCCTAGGGTGGCAGTCTTTTAGCGGGCGGCAAAAATACTAATTAATTCTAATAAAAAATGTAACTAGAAAAATAACATAAAAAATGAAATTTTTAAGTATTTATTATGGTATATTTTAGTAGTATGCAATGTATAAATAATTAAACTAAACAAATGTTAAAATAAGAAATTTTAACTTTTCAGTAAGGAATACATAAAAAACACTAAAAATGACAATAATACATATTTAACAGGTTAGAACTTAAAATATTTGAATAAACAAGAAAAGAATTCTGAAAAATTACGTTACTATAGAAATTATAAAAATTTTAAAATAAAAAGTATGTAATACGATATAAAGGCCTCTATTTCACAATTATTTTTGATCATCAGTCGTATATAACATAAGAAAAACGTAAAATTAATAATGAAAAGTAAGAAAAAAATATACCGAACAAAGATTGACAAAATTAAAAATTGAAAATTCTAGAAAGTTATACTATAAAATGAATACTTACCAAATAACCAAAAACTAAACATGTGACGTGTCTGACTGAAATCTTTAGGGTAAATAAATGAAAATGAATCCTCATTTTATAGTATAATAAATTTTTTGAATTTTCGATGTTTAATTTTGTCAATCTTTGTTTGGTATATTTTTTTTTGCTGCACGCACTAGAGAAAAAAAATTAAAAAAAAACTAGCAAAGGTGGGAATAGAACCGTAGACTCACTGGTTCCTAGCTCAACTCGTTCTTGCCTACGCTACGAAACCATTTGCTAATTGTTGTACATCTTGTCTTCAAACTCCTTCGACAATATTTCAAAGTCGATTTTCTCGAAAATTTCTGGCCATCTGGCTCTACTGGTTTGAGGAGTTCTTATTGAAGGTCTAAACGTTTAGTACAATAAGTGGCAAAAATTACAAAAATGCGGAGGTTATATAATTCCCTTGTCAGTCAGACACGTGACATGTTTAGTTTTTGGTTATTTGGTAAGCATACATTTTATAATAGTAAGTATAATAAATTTTTTAAATTTTTGGTTTTTAATTTTGTCAATCAATCAATCAATAATTTTTTTCTTATGTTATATACGACTGCTGCTCAAAAATAGAGGCCTTTATATCGTATTACATACTTTTCATTTTAAAATTTTTATAATTTCTATAGTAAAGTAATTTTTCAGAATTCTTTTTCTTGTTTATTCAAATATTCTAAGTTCTAACCTGTTGAATATGTATTATTGTCATTTTTAGTGTTTTATAAATATTATGTTTCTATGTAAGTATGTATTCTTTACTCAACAGTTAAAATTTATTATTTTGACATTTGTTTAGTTTAATTATTTAAAAAATATAACATATAAATAGAAAATTGATTATAAATTATAGGAACTTATATAAAAATCATATTACATTATGTAGAAAACATAAACTATTTTGAAGACGCTCTTAAACACAATGCATCGAATATGTCTCTGGAGCATATTTAGAACTGCAAGCCAGGATTAAAAATCATAACAAAGTTGTAGAGTACATACATATCTTGTTCTACACATTTGCTCAACTTGACAGGATCTGTTGCAGCAAAGTCATGTCAAAACGCTACTTTGTTTTTCCATTTGTTAATTTCCATTAACAAATCAAATAATTTCCATTCCAAAATCTCTACACGTTTTTTTCAGCTTCAACATACCATGGGAAATTTTGTCAAGGAATTTAAAAACACCAGTTGTGAAATCCTTGTCAGAAACTAGGTGATCTGCAAGGGCAGATGCTACTGAAGCTTACTGAAGCTCTGTATTCTGGGTATAAGGAAATTAAATTTTCACTTTCAAAGCTGAGCAATGATGAAAGTTAAACTGGAGCTGTAAGACATGAAGCACACGCAATCTTTGAAAAAATAAATGAATATGAAACTTCTTTACTTGTCGTCATATTTTGGCATCACATTTTAGAGAAAATGAGCACATCAAATAAATATGTGCAAAATTCTATGCTTTACCTGGGCTCTGTGATTCGAGAATTAGAAGTACTTATAAAATATTTAAACTCAATAAGAAACAATTTTGCAATTTCCGAAGAAGAAGCCAAAACTATATTACAAAATCAATCAAAGACATATAAAGAAGGTATAATAAAATAAACAAGGATTCAGTTTGGTGAGAGTGTCTGTGATGAAGGGCAGTTTTCAGCCAGAGATGAAATGAAAACCGGGACATTTTATATTATTATCGATACACTTACTTCAGATCTAAACCGACGCTTGGGCGCTTATCAACGTATGAGCGATTTTATTTTTTTAAAAATTTTTTAAATTTAGGTAATGAAGCAATAGTTAAGGAAGCGCAAAAGTTAATACATATTATTTACGAAAAAGATTTAGATTCTGCGTTCATTCATTAATGCATTTATTTAAAAGAGCATTTAGACAACAAAATTGTATCTCCGATGGAAATTTGTAAATATCTGAGAGAAACGGGATTGAGAAAAACATTTCCCAATTTTAATATTGCGTTGCGAATTTATTTGGCAATTCCATTTGCTAACACGTCGTCCGAAAGATTGTTTTCAAAATTGAGAAGGATTAAAAACAATTTTAGATCGACTATGAACTAACAACGTCTTAATGCCTTGTCCATTTTGTTTTTGGAATGCGACATGACAAAAAATGTAAGTTATGATGAAGTCATAATTAATTTTGCCGAAGAAAAGTCTAGGAAGAAAGCTCTTAGTATATAATATTTACTTTTATGTGCATCATATTTTTATTTTGAGTTACCTTTTACCAAAGACCAAAGTTAAAAAGTAGTATATCTTGTTTCGTTTTTTATTATTATTATTATTATAAAATGTTTTGTGTCTTTGTTCTCAGAGTAATATTTATTTCGCTAATAAATATTATGCTGTGTTATAATAAGTTCAATTTTTAATTATCAGGGGGCGGCAAAAAAAAAATGCCTAGGGTACTCACATGCCTTAACGCGGCTCTGTCTATAAGAGCGTAAAATATGGTTCACATGCAGAGTTAATACTTGCGCGTAGAAGAATGCGCGAGTTTACTTTGCGGACACCTACTACCAATGGCAGTAGAGTTCGGTTTATTACAGCGAACACTTGAGATAATGACCACTCATTCTTTTGTGCAGCAGCATAACAGCAAAATTTGATGTTTCTTTCTTTATACTGTTACCATTATAAAGTTTGTTTACACGATCTTTGATAATTTTCTTTACCAGGGGTCCTGGAAAACCATTTTTAAATAGAGTCTTTTTAGCTATTTTTAGAGTTTGCTTTTTGTAGTCTCCATGGGTTAATTTTAGAGATCTATCCACGAGGCCTATGGCCGTGCTTATTATCTGGCTTTTGTGATGGTAAGAGTTGAAATTTAGATATCTTTCTGACCATGCCTGTTTTTGGGTCCACTTGTATTTTAGGCAGTTATTTTCACGAATTAACCGTATGTCAGGAAAGTTATTTTACTTTGTTCTACTTTGTTCTACTTTGAGGCTACCGAGATGGATTACCTAAGGCGAGCGTGTAGAGTCTCCCGAACGGAACACATCCCAAATGAAGAAATTAGACGACAAACCAACAGGACGTATACAGCCGTCGACAGAATAGAGTCTCGGCAATTAATATGGTATGGGCATGTGATAAGGATGTCCGAGGATCGGTGACCAAAAAAAGTTATAAATTATATACCAGCAAACAAAAGGAGAAGAAGAGGAAAACCCAACAGGTCGTGGATGCAAGGGATAAGAGAGATAATGGCGGATCGAGCAATAAAGGAAGAAGACTGGCAAGATAGAGAGGTGTGGCGATCAAAATGCGGGATGCGGCAAAGGCTGTAGGAACCCCGCCTATATATATATTGCTGTGTTTCAAACTGATTCGGACCCACCCTATACATTTTTGTAAAATTATTTTATTAATTGTTAAGTTGTAACATGGTGGAATTTTGCTAGGTGGGGACCGATCACTTGGATACAATGCCTTTTGCTAAAAAGATGGCCGACGTGATGTATGAATAATTATGAAGTCCGAATAATTATTGATAAGTTTATGGTTTTTTTTGAAATATAAGTGATTTTTGCATGAAGAGTATTTTTATTAAGATTTATAGAAAGATTTGTGGTTGGATGTATTGATTGTGAGGAAAGTTTAAACGGATTTTTTTTGAAGATAAAAATTAATTACGTAATTAAAATTGGAAATTGATAAAGTTTAAAAATCAAAATTGGAAATAGAGTACATGGTGAAGAAATTTTACATTATTATAAATTAAAAATTTGTTCAAGGAACTGCAAATCGTTGATGATAAAAGGACAGCTGCGATACGGGTATCGTAAATTTTAACTTTACCATTTAGAAATTGTATTGTAATTGAAGTTGGAATTTGAAGAAATATTTTTAAATTTAAAAATCACAAAATTTACATTACACATCTTTTTATGGCGTCCCAACGTGTAGGGCAGAAAAACTGCAATATAACTGCAAATATAAATGAAGAGATGGAGTTAATTTTACGGGAAATAAGAGAAAATTATAGCGATATAAAGGAAAAACTTAATCTAATGTCAAATAAAATAGATAAAAATGAACAATCAATTAGTGAATTAAAAATGAAAATAATGGTAGATAAAATAGAAAATTTTAGCAGTAAATTAACAGAAGCAGATAAAAAATATGAACAAAATTACAATGAACCCAGGGAAAACTTAAAGGGTGAAGTTAAAAACTTAGAAAATAAAACGGTAACTAAAGATCAAATAAAAAACGAAATAAAAGAAATTAAAGCTGAGAAATTAGACTTGGAAAAACTAGAAGCTGAAAAATTAGATGCTGGAAGATTAGAAGTTGCAAAACAAGTGTCGATAATAACCCAGAATGAAACATTTTCAGAAATAGAAAAACGAGAAAACGCAAAACAGGAAGATGCAAGACTGGAAGCTGAAAAACAAGAAGCAGCAAAGCATGAAGCAGAAAAGCAAGAAGTTGTAAAATTGGAAGCAGTAAAACAAGAAGCTGTAAAATTGGAAAATATAAAGCAAAAAACCGAAAAACAAATAGGTACAAGACAGGAAGCGGTGAAAAAGAGAAAGAAGAACTGGAAAGTTTGGATAAGTCGGGGGTGGAAGAGAAGAGAGAGGACTCCGGCGAGATGGACGCCTCCGACTAAAATCAATTTGTGGAAGGTGCATAAGGAAAAGTAAATCAAACGAAAAGAGATGGATTATGACGAATGAAAAGTTTGTTGCAATAGATAAGCCTTTTTTTTTATATTTGATTTTTGAATTTAATTTAATTTTTAACTATAAACATTGTAATTTTGTGTATAATATTTTTCTGATATATTTTTTTGAAACACTTACGTATACTTGCAAATTTTGTTCTGAGCTGCGCTCACCACTGCAATTAGCAACGGGGGTGATGCTGTGTTTCAAACTGATTCGGACCCACCCTATACATTTTTGTAAAATTATTTTATTAATTGTTAAGTTATAACATGGTGGAATTTTGCTAGGTGGGGACCGATCACTTGGATACAATGCCTTTTGTCAAAAAATGGTCGACATGATGGACGTGTAAAATTCATGTCCGAATAAAATTTGATAAGTTTATAGTTTTTTTTGAAATATTTAAAGTTTCAAAAGTTAATTTTGTTAAAATTGTTAATTTTAGTAGATGGTAAAATTTTTACATTTATAAATTAAAAATTTGTTCAAGGAACTGCAAATTGTTGATGATAAGGCGGACTGCGATACGGGTATCGTATAAATTTAACATTACCATTTAATATTATATTGAAATTTAAGTTATAATATAAAAGAAAAATTTTTGAATATAAAATTAATAATTTGGAATAGCATCTTTTTATGGCGTAGCAACGTGAGGCTGAATTACACATCTTTTTATGGCTGACCCTGTTACAAAATTTTTAGAGAGCTAAAATCTTGGTCTCGGGCGAGTAAAGTCATCACCAGAACATAGCAATATATATCTTCTTTTTCAATAGTGAACTGCAGTCGTGGATGACAGTTGTCGAGTTTTAAAAAGTAAAATTTTGATGCGAATGAAAACTTGCGACAAAGAGGTCCGAGCCAAGTATCCCGTGCAATTTAAGAGGACGCTGCAGCTGTAGCTGCATGCGGTGCTACTCACAGAGCACCTTGGACAAAAGAGAGTGTGCATGCTATTTGTTCATTCAATAGAGAAGGATAGCGACACACTAGTAAATGGTACCGTAAACATTCCTACTAAAATATAATATAACATGTTTTATAAACTAAGCATTCAGGTCAGATTTTTTGCAGACAACCCTATATCATCGTGTTCGCAATGAAACAGCGCTTATTTTGATATAAAATTTATTTATTTTTGAAATGGATGAAGTAACTGGAATCGGCTTACCTGTTTATACCTACTAACCCAGTAGTTCTGCCAAGAAAAAAATAGACAACCCAACGTTTGCATATTCTATAGGCTTCATACTTTCGGTTCTTATTAAACTTATTCGTGCGACTCATGGGTGCACTGTTTAATAAAAAGTCAATTTTCAATTTCTAATTAATAATAGTTTAGCCAGGAATTTTTTAGCCAACCCATTCGCGATATATTTTATATCATATTAAATTTCATATATAATACTTTTCATCCTATCGGCAGATGGGTGAATGACTTTTCTAGTTCGGATCTTAGACTATAACGTTTATTTATTTCTAGAGGGCTACAACAAATATTTACAGACAAGGTTTATAACAATAAAACGATTACTACAGTAATGCCCGTATTAATAGTCACAGATTAATCCGAGATTCAAGATTAATTCTCGGATTGACTTTAAATGCGTTTAATAGTCGCAATGATCCGAGATTGACAGAAATATAACCTTCAGATCTGGGTGTTATAATAATCCTGCGTTTCCCTTGGATTGAACCTCACATCGGAGATTATTTATGTTAGCGCATGTGGACTTAGGCGAAATATCGTAACGGTCCGGTCGTGTCTATTCGAATTTGTTGTTTAAAAATTATTATATAGCAAAAATGGACGAAGGTGGAAATGGTGAATTTTTTGATTATTTAGAAGAAATTATTGATGAAAGATTACCAAAAAGGTAAGTACAACATAATATTTAACTATTTTCATAAAAACAGTAATGTTCTGTTTATTATTAGGGATGCAAACAATCCCTTGGAATTTTATGAGGCTAATGAATTTAGAAAAAGGTATCGTTTTACCAAAGATGTAACTGTTCATATTATACTACCGTTAATATCAGAACAGTTACAAAAGGATAATCGTGGACTACCATTTTCACCCATTACACAGCTGTTAATTTGTTTACGATATTATGCTACAAGTAGTTTCAAGGTTAGAATACATTGCTTTAAATAATATTATTACAAATTATTACTAACGGTTATTTTAGGCTGTATGTGGAGATTTGAGAGGAGCCAGTCAACCAACCGTCAGTAACATTGTAAAGAGATGTTCGATTTTGTTGGCTGAAAGATGTGGTGACTTTGTAAAATTTCCTTCGGATATTGCAGGGCAGCGAAGAAATATAAATAAATTTAAAAATTATGCAGGGTTTCCAACTGGGTGCATTGATTGCACGCATATTAAAATAAGTAGTCCTGGTGGAAATGATGCTGAAGTTTACCGCAATCGAAAAGGCTACTTTTCATTGAATGTTCAGGTATTTAATACATGTTAGTAATTAACAATATGTACTACATTATCTTTTATTTAAGGAGGTTGCTGGTCCTTCTTTGGAAATAATAGATATAGTGATTAGACATCCAGGATCTCACCACGACAGTGTAATTTTTGATCGCAGTGGTGCAAGAGTTCGATTTGAAAGACTAGAGGTGATGGGAATTTTGTTGGGAGACAGCGGTTATCCATGCAGACCTTATCTTTTAACACCATTTTTAACACCAGTATGTATAAAATTAATTTTTTGTAAAAGGTACAATGCCGCACACATTCGCACTAGAAATTCAGTAGAAAGACTGTTCGGAGTATGGAAGAGATTGTTTCCATGTCTTCAAAAAGGATTAACTATAAATTTAAATACATCTGTTGCTGTAATATGTGCTTGTGCTATGTTGTACAATATTCATTGTGAGCACAATCAAATTAAAGACGAAGTTGTAGAATTTAATAATGAAATAATACCACATGCCGTAAACAACAAAAATATTGGATTAGCCTTTAGGCAAGAATTTATACATCGTCATTTTTAATAAATATATTTTTTTTTACAAAATTTAAAGTGAATTGTTTAATCTTTCTAAAGTTATTCTGGATATTTTTTCATCATATCTCGCCTTATTGAATTTCGATATAGCTTTTAGCTTTTCCAAATTTGCAATTTCTAATCGTATATTTGGTGCAATTCTGCATCGGCTCCGAACAACGATTTTACCCTTTTTATGCGTAAATCGCCTTCCTCACACGCTTTTCTTTTAAGAGGTGTTTCCGAAAAGAAATCATTTTTTTATAATTATTTAATTATAGAAGGGAAACTTTACCTCTAGTTTTTGGTGTTGCTGGTGTCGCTGGTATCGGTGGTACTTCTTCTTCTAGAAATGATATTGGTGCTGTAAATAAAAATTAAATTTTTTGTTTAACCTTTAATAATAATTGTGAACTTACAATTATCCACAGGATAGATCGAACTATTGATTGGTATAATACAAATAAATTATTATTAATGTATCAAACTACACTGTAATAAATTATGAACTTACATTGATACCTAGTATCACTACTGGGGCCAGGTTGTGCATCATCTACAGGTGTTTTTGCTACAAATATGATAAAATAAATTACACATTAAATTTTAAAATAAAATTGTTAACTTACCATTTTCATGGTTTTCCGCTTCCGTATGGCTTGTACTACCCCTTTCCAATGCAGCCGTGCTGTCGAAAGTGTTAGCAAGATACACATCCATAAACGGAGATGCATCTGCAACTAATGCCATTAATGGGTCATTTGATTTTTTAGGAGGCAGACCTTCTCTAGTCATAAGGGCCTCATGTTTCTCTATAGTTGTTTGCTTCTTTTTTCTATATGAATTTAAAAAGGCATTATTAAAAGAAAGATACTAGATATTTTATAATATTACTAAAATAAATGTGGCTTACTTTTATTTTAAATTTTCCACAGCATCTTCAGCTGGGAACTCACTCTTTTAGCTTTTCTCTCACCGTGGAATTATAGGTTTTTTTTTCCTTTCTAACAGCGGATGATCTCTAACGAGAGTTGCCAGCAACTCCTTTTCCCTATTAGTATAATGATTGTTTTTTGCCATTATAATATTATCTATAAATTAATGTAGCTGATTATTAACAATGACCGATTTGCTAACCAATATCAAATTTTATATAAAAACGTGTATTAAAATAATGTTACTTACTTATTTAAAGAATTTATCACTTTAATTAACTATCAACTAATTAACGGTAACGCAAATAACACCAATAATAATTATTAAAAATACCACACAAATAATAAGGTACAATTTCAAATGTATAATAATTCAAATTTCAAATTTTTTTAATTTAACGTTGCAAAAAATATTTAAACACTGTCGCAACTAAAAATAACTAAACTAAAAATATTACCAAATCTGAGATTCAATCTAGAATTCGGCGAAACTACCCGAATCCATGACTATTAAATGCGACAGCAAAGATTGGTGAATCTCGGATTGAATCTCGGATTAATCCGTGACTATTAATACGGGCATAAGATTAACACTAACACTAATTTACACTATAATTTATTTAATACTAAGTCTATATTTATTTAAACACTTGGTATATTGTTTATCACTTCACTTTATTTACACTTGATTTATGTTAACACTTACGCGTTCAAACTGGAATTAACTCGTCACAGGAAAGCATCTGCATTTATACTTAAATGCTACCTTCCAGAAACTTCCATGTTATTCCTATACATTCTAGAGTGTAAATTCAGCGATATTTGAATGACTAATGCTGTTATCATGTATGACTCATCACACATGACTCATCATATATGACTTACGTACATTGTAAACAAGCACTAAGATACTATTATGACGAAAATTATAATAGGCTAAGATTCGAACTAGAAAAGTCATTCACCCATCTGCCGATGGGATGAAAAGTATTATATATCAAATTTAATATGGTTAAATAATTTTGGAATGAACAAGTTAATAAAACGTATTATACTGGGTGACCCAGACCACCCGTATCAGTACTTTTTTTCAAAAACGGTAAGTCATAGAGAGTTGGGCTAAAAAAATTTATTACAAAAGCCCTAATGACGAATCTAATGGTAATATTATTATTTCCGGGAAAAGTCGGCATCCAGAATAGTTTGCTCCAGAAAGTCCAGAAATCCAGAATTTTAAATGGCTTCATATGTCAAAAGTTAAATGAAGTTAGTCTAACTGTTTAAATGAAACAGGAAGAGATGAATTATAATAAATTGAAGATATTTTTGAAATAGATTTGCCTTTTTTTTATTATTTTAATTTGATAATTTTTGAAATTAACTTTATTTTATTTATAAATATTGTAGTGGTATGGTACAAAAATTTTTGATTTATTTTAATTGAAACCCGCCTGAGTTTTTGCTAATCTTGTTTTCAGCTGCGCTTGAAACTGCAATTAGCAACGGGGGTAAGATGTCGTGTTTCAAAAGTGATTCGGACCCACCCTATAAATTTTTGTAAAAATTCATTTTCTTATTTAAGTTGTGTTTAAATTGATTTTAAGTTGTAAGATTGTAAAATTAGCAAGGTGGGGACGAATCACCGGAAATTCAAGGCCTTTTTGCAAAAAATGGTCGACGTGATGGCCGTGTTAATTTATTTGTCTGAATAATTATTGAAAAGATTTGTAATTTTTAAAATATATGTGATTTTTAGGCCTTTTGCCAAAAATGGGCGACGTGATGGACGTATAAATTTTATGTACGAGAAAATTTTGATGAATAATAATTTTTTTAAATATAAGTAAAAGTTTTAAAACGAGAAGTTTTTTTATTAAGATTTGTGGTTGGATTAATTAATTTTGAAGACAGTGTGAACGAATTTTGGAAAATAAAATTCAACGGAAGCTAGGAAGATAATTAGAGATAAAAAGAATTGGAAGAATTTGGATTTATTAATTGAAAAAATTGTTTTGGATGCAAGTAGAATTTTTTAAAGTATATTTTCATATAAAATTAAAATTTATTCAAGGAACACAAATTGTGAATGATACGCCGGACTGCGATACCGGTATCGTATATAAATTTAACTTTACCATTTTTGAATATTTATTGCAACGAAAATTGAAATTTAACGCATTATTATTAATTAGAAGATATTATTGAAAAAAAATTTAAAATTAAATAATTTGAATAAATTACATCTCAATATATATATATATATATATCTTGCTGCGACCTTTTGCGCGCCTCTTATCTCGTCAATGGGATAACGTAGGTTCTCGAATGTGAAAGATTGTTACAAGTAAACAATAAAATAACGGTTTTATAATTTTTATTTGCAAAGTTAAAATATAAAAAAAATAGGAACAAAATTTTAACAATAGCAAAAACTCACGCAAATAGTCGACCCCAGCTTTTCTATAGACAAAAACACTGTTATCTTCCTTCTTGAATTTATTCTTCACCGACCGCTCTGCTAAATATCTGACTAAACTGCCTTCAAACCTTCGTCGACCGACCGCTTTACAAATCTTCTTCTGACTAACTGCCTTCAAACTTTCGTCGACCGACTGCTTTCAAATCTTTTTCTGACTAACTGCCTTCAAACCTTCGTCGACCGACCGCTTTACAAATCTTTTTCTGACTAACTGTCTTCAAACCTTCGTCGACCGACCGCTTTACAAATCTTTATGTGACTAACTTTTTTTTTTTCGATTAATTCTTCTATCGCCTTGGATATCCATTTTTTAAACTGTCTTCTTTTTTTTACATCTAGATTTTTATTATTTAAAATATTGCTGTTTTCGGCATTTACGTGAGTCAAACATAAATACAAACATAAAATAAAAATCAAATTCAAAACAAAAAAACTTACTAACTAGACAAACATAAAATATTAAACAAACACTGAAATCAAAATTAAGAATATATAAAAATAAAACACACACTAGTAATAAAATGTTAAAATAGAGTTTTGCTTTGTAGTTCCTCTAGTTGCAAATACCGTCATCTTATTGTTAAGTTCGCAACCCATTTTCATCACTTAGTGCGGACACAACATTTCCCCCCCCCCCCCCCCCCCGTTTTATTAAAACAAAAATCAAAATCGAATTGAAATATAAAACCTTCACGGGATTTTTTTTTAATAAAACGTTTCTCAATTTTGATCTTTAATGAACTTTGTTTTGAATGTCAAAAAGTTAACAAGCATTGCCTTAATTTAATTTTAAATTTCTAAACTTGAATATCAAAATTTAAAAAAAAATATAAAAAAAAACTTTTTACCATCATTCGTACTCCCCTTTCCATAAATTTACCACTCTTTCTCTTCTACTGTTCCTCTTCACTGTCTCCTTCCTCTTCTTCTTCTGACGTTTGCCTCTTAAATGGATATATGAGGTTTATGTGAAACCTTCCCCGAATATTCCCTCCTTCATATTTTAGCTCATAAACATTTTCATTTATTTCTTTATTTACGTAAAAAGGTCCCTCGAATGGTAAAGATAGTTTGGCACAAATATTAAGTGCTCGATTCGCGGTTCGCAGACTTTTTATAACTACCGTGTCCCCTATATTGAATGATAGTTTCTTTCGAATATTACGATTCATTCTTTCTTCATATTTTGTTGAAATTCGGTGCAGATTTTCTCTTGCCTTTAACATGTCTTCATTAAAATTTCTTTCTTCTAAATTTTCTACCCATGGTCGATGTGGATTTGCATTCTTCATCAAATACCATGGTGAGAACTTTGTACGCACATTTGGAGTCCAATTTATAAAATTCTCAACTTGTTCTAATTTTTCTAACCATTCTTTACGTCTTTGGTGGGTTAAAATTCTTATAAATTTTATTACTTCTTGTACCATACGTTCTGATGGATTTCCTTGAGGATGTCTAATACTACTAAAATTTATTCCAATTTGCTGTTCTTCCCAATGATTGATAAAACGATCATTTTTAAAATACGTCGCATTGTCGGCTAAAATTCTTTTTGGTTTTATTACGTTGGAAATAAAATCTTCAATGCTCTGAATTGTAACTTCGGTGTTACATAATTTTGTCGGATACAATTTTACGAATTTTGTATAAATATCGAACACTACTAAAATGTGTTTAAAATCATCTTCTGTTGGTACCAAATTACTCAAATAATCTATTGCAATTAAATCCCCTGATGCATTTACTTTGATGCTTTTTATGCTGTTTTGATTTACGTGATTTTTGTACTTTGCCAAAATACAAAGTTCACATTTGTTGATCGTATTCTTAATTATTGATAAATCCCTAATGCAATAGAATGACTCCCTAAAAATCAAGAAAGTTTTTCTGATTCCTATATGACCGAATCTTGTGTGCAAATCTAAACATATTTTGATTGTGGCTACTTTGTTTAACACGTAAACTTCATTTTCACCGATTGTCTTTGTTAAAAATAAATCCCTTAAACGATATCCCCTGAATTGTTCTTGATTCTGTAATTTTTCCCTAATGTGATTAAAAATTTCATCTTGTTGAATTTGAATGACTGTGTCCCCTGAATAAATCCCCTCTTCTTGATCCAAATAATTTAAAGCTACTAGTATATCTTTTAACTTTACTTTTCGTTCTTCATCTTTCCTACTTAAAGCATCGGCAATTAAGTTATCTTCCCGGATTTATGTTTAATCTCGAAATTGAATTCCTGTATTAATAAAGACCATCTGTACACCCTGTTATTGCTAAAATTTGTTTTCATCATAAATGTTAACGCCGAATGATCCGTTTCTATCGTGAATTTATTTCCCGCTAAATAAAATTTCAATTTGTTCAACGCATAAACAATTGCTAACATTTCCTTTTCTGAAATGGTATATTTGATTTCTGCACCCCTTAAAATTCTAGATGTAAAGTAAATGGGAACTTCCATTCCCTCATTAATTTGTACTAATACGGCACTTATTGCAAAGTCACTAGCATCTGTTCGCAAAATATAAGGTAAGTTAAAATTTGGATGTGTCAACAACAATCGTTGGTAAAATGTATCCTTCAAATTTTTGAAAGCATTTTGATGTTTCATTTCCCATTTCCAACGGGTTCCTTTTCGTAATAATGTTAATAAATCAACCGTCTTCTCCGAATAATTATCAATAAATTTTTTGTAGTAGTTCATAATACCTAAAAACCCACGCAAAGTTCGTAAATTCCTCGGTTGAGAATAATTTTTTACTTCTTCTATTCTTTCTTCATCAACTGTAATTCCCTTCTTATCAACTTTGAGTCCCAAAAATTTTACTTGTTGCTGTATAAATTGACATTTTTCCAAATTTAGTTTTAATCCCGTTTCCTCCAGGGTTTTTAAAACTTCTTCGATGTGCATTAAATGTTCCTCTGCATTTTTTGAAAAAATTAACATATTATCAATATAGTGGACTACGTAATTTTCGTGTTTTTGCAGAATTATTTGCATAACCCTCACCAATGCAGATGATGATGTATTTAGACCAAACGGTACGACTCTAAAACAAAAAGTTACCCCATCTAAACTAAACCCCGTATACTTCCTTGAATCTTCCTCCAAAGTAATTAACCAAAAAGAGTTTTTTAGATCCAATTTGCTAAAAACGTTATTTCCTATTTTTCCAAATAAACTATCTATGTTCTCAGGTTTTTCGAACCTCGAGAGTATTATTTTATTTATCCTTCTACCGTCTAAACATAAGCGAATCGATTCATCCTTCTTTTTGACCACTACTAAAGGATTAATAAAAGAAGTACTTGACCTTTCTATTATTTTTTTACTTATCATAATATTTATTTGAGCCCAAACTTCTTTTTTATAGTGTTGTGGGATTGGATATGTTTTACACGAAAATGATTTCTCGTCAGTAATCTCTAATTTGTGCTCATATCCAACTGCTATTTTTTCTTCTTCATTAAATAATTTATCATGTTTCAATAATAACTGATTTATTTGGTTTAAATATCGTTTTTCGCAAACAACTATTTTATTGACGCGTGTTATTGAATTTATTTTTACATTTGTTTGTTTTGATCTGCCTGCTACATTTTTTATTAAATTTGACGTTTCCTTAAATTTATTTATTTTTTCTAAATTTTGCCTAAAATTGATTTGGTTATTAATTTCCAACTTGGGCCTAAAAGTGACTTGGTCTAAATTTTTCCACTCAATTTGTTTTCCGTTTATTTCTATTTGTTTTAGATCCATGTCGATTTTAATTTTAAAACGGTGTAATAAATCTATTCCCAATAAACCTTCTAATTTCAAATTTTTTATAATTATTATCCCCTCTGTTCTTGTGATGTCTCCTATCTTGATTTCTCCGATTAACATTTGATTGACTGTAGTTATTTTCCGGCTATTTGCCGTAATTAAATTTAGATGACGTATTGGTATTAATTTTGATTTAAAAATATTTTTGTTTATCTTCTCGTGTGTCTTTTCCATTCTTGATTCTATATTTGCCCTTTCCTTTGTGGTTAAATCAATATGGACTTTTATTTTTTTTGTATTTGCATTCATCAACACTATGCTAGATTTTATCTCTTCATCTTTCTCTTCTACTTTTTTTTTTGAATTTCATTAAATCTTTCACTCATTTCCTCTTTGATCATTTGATCCTTCCCGTCAAATCTTTCATTTATACTATCTATTCTATTGTTTAATTCTTTCTTGTTGTCATCAAATCTAGCATTAATATCTTTGGAGTTGTTATCAAATCTGGCATTCATTTCTTCTTTTATACCTTTCGTGTTTTCATCCATTTTAGCATTCATATCTTTGAAGTTGTTATCAAATCTAGCATTTATATCTTTGGAGTTGTTATCAAATCTGGCATTCATTTCTTCTTTCATACTTTTCGTGTTTTCATCCATTTTAGCATTCATACTTTTCAAGAATTCCATGATTGTTTTGTCGTCCCTTTCGTTTTTATCCGGCGCGATTATTTCCATTTGCTCTAATTCAACATCCCCCCTTTCTCCTACTACCTTATCCTCTGTTATTAAATCTAAATTTTTACTTCTTGTATTCATAGTTATTTAAATTATATTAAATTTTGTGATTGATATTTGTAATTTTAGACCTTTAAAATTTTTTTTTTATTGCTTTGCATGTAACTATTTTTATTCGAGCCTCGACGTTGGGAGCCAATTATTTATGCTGCGACCTTATGCGCGCCTCTTATCTCGTCAATGGGATAACGTAGGTTCTCGAATGTGAAAGATTGTTACAAGTAAACAATAAAATAACGGTTTTATAATTTTTATTTGCAAAGTTAAAATATAAAAAAAATAGGAACAAAATTTTAACAATAGCAAAAACTCACGCAAATAGCCGACCCCAGCTTTTCTATAGACAAAAACACTGTTATCTTCCTTCTTGAATTTATTCTTCACCGACCGCTCTGCTAAATAAATGACGAAACTGCCTTCAAACCTTCGTCGACCGACTGCTTTACAAATCTTTTTCTGACTAACTGTCTTCAAACCTTCGTCGACCGACCGCTTTACAAATCTTTATGTGACTAACTTTTTTTTTTCGATTAATTCTTCTATCGCCTTGGATATCCATTTTTTAAACTGTCTTCTTTTTTTTTACATCTAGATTTTTATTATTTAAAATATTGCTGTTTTCGGCATTTACGTGAGTCATAATACAAACATAAAATAAAAATCAAATTCGAAACAAAAAAACTTACTAACTAGACAAACATAAAATATTAAACAAACCCTGAAATCAAAATTAAGAATATATAAAAATAAAACACACACTAGTAATAAAATGTTAAAATAGAGTTTTGCTTTGTAGTTCCTCTAGTTGCAAATACCGTCATCTTATTGTTAAGTTCGCAACTCATTTTCATCACTTAGTGCGGACACAACATTATATATATAGATTTATATATATATAGATTTATATATATATAGATTTATATATATATATATATATATATATATTGCGATGTAACCGATAAACACGTCGTCCGTGGGATGACGAACTCGTGCATGGACCGCTTAAAGTTTGTTGATCTATTTTTAGTTTTGAGACTTACCTGTTGCTATAAATTGTTTTGTATCGTGTAGAAATTTGAGATAAAGAATTAGTGTAAGAAAATGAAATGTTTATAGCAGGTGTAATTATTTAATGTATTGAAAATTTAATATAAAAGTACAAGAGAGCTAAGTTAAGACTCTGGATCGGAATCTTAACCACACTTTGTTTTTTTATTATAAATAGGTAGGTTAATTTTTGTTTGTTTATCTTTTCATAAAAATGATTTAAATTTTTATTATTTTAGGTGTCTAAATTTGTAATGGTGTCAGGATACTTAAACTAAACTTAATTATGTGAGGAATAATGTTTTAAAAGAATAATACTGGCCAGATTATACACAAGTAAAATTGTAAAATTTACTAAATGGTGCACTACGACGTCAGGA
This sequence comes from Cantharis rustica, assembly GCA_911387805.1. Taxonomy (NCBI): domain Eukaryota; kingdom Metazoa; phylum Arthropoda; class Insecta; order Coleoptera; family Cantharidae; genus Cantharis; species Cantharis rustica. Next base: position 75,744,713 of record OU426877.1, read on the forward strand.
ATCTCTACTTCAAAAATATTTGATAATTTCCAAAATCAGGTGACAATCTTCTTTGCAATAAGAATTTTTTTCGATAATAAATTCGCACATTTATTTAAATTTAATGAATTTCAAAACTTCAAACCTTTATGTCAACTAATGATGCTTTGGTAATTAAAAATTATTCAAAAATTGTTTTATGAGGTTAGATTGGCACAAGTTCACTTGGCAAATGACAAAAAGCTACTGAAATAACATAACATAACATAACATAACATAAAATACTCTTTATTATTTTAATTATACTACATTTGATTATCTAACGCATAAAAACAATTAGCTAATACAAATTACCATGTACTTGAAGTCTTTGAACCTGCTCCTAATCTTGCGATTTATCAGGTTGTATTGAGTGTATGTGACTTGAGAACTTTTTGTGGGTTATTGTAAATTTTGCTGGGCAAAAATGAGTTGAAAAACCCAGCGCCAGGGACCTCGATGCGGGAAAGTTTTATAACATGATTTCGTGCAATAATTTAAATTTATGCCTGAAGGGCATTGTATTGTGCGTCAGTCTGGCAATGTGATTTGTCGTCGGGTTCTGTCTTATCGTATTGGTGAAAAAGTTGAAATTTCGTTAATTTCATAACGAAGTTAATGAAGTTAATGTGCGTATGTCAGCTAGTTCGTGTAGGAGGTAAGTCTCAGTGTGTTTTGGCTCTCCGGTGATGATCCGGAGGCATTTGTTTTGTATGGTCTGTATGAGTTTGACGTTAGTTTTTGAGGTGTTGCTCCAGATTGGACTGCACGGAAAAAAAAAATTACTTGGTTCAAATAAGTACCACTTGAATCAAGAAATTCTCTGTTTTCAATAGCCGCACAAAAATATTTTCTTGTTGTAAGAAAAAAATATTCTTGATTTAGTTTTCTTAGATCACATAAATATATTATTAAATTAAAGAATGATGTTTTTAAACCAAGTAGTTACAAATTTATTTGTTTTAAATAAAGAACATTATTGAATTAAGAAGTTGTGTTCTCATTAACCGCAAATACATATTTATCTTGATTCAAGAAAACTAATTTTAAATAAGTTTCTTAAATCATGTAAGTACATCGTTAAATTAAAATATAATTGTCTTAAATGAAGTAATACAGCATTTGCTTGATTCAAATAAATATCATTTGAATTAAGAAATTGTTTGTTTTAAATAGCCGCAAATAAATATTATTTTGATTTAAGAAAAACATATTTTTAGGTAAGTAATGTTCATTCAAGTAAGGATATTCTTAAGTTTAAAAATTGAATTTCTTTCATAACGAAAGTAATTATTATTTTAAATCAATAAAATCCAAATTTTGAAATTCAAAAAGTAGGCAGGTATATCGTCGTACTAGAAGTGAAGAGAGCTAAGCCACAAAAATTGAAAAAAATACAGTTAACTTCATCTCATCAATCAAAAAACAATGAAGAATATAGTGGTGAATACAGTTAAGTAATTTTTTTGTTCTAACATTGAATTCCGCTAATCTGTGAATGATATAAACATCACATTATTTTAGATGACATTTTAAAACTCTTTTGCTCTCAAAATAGCAAATGTGAGGCTTAGCTCTCTTCACCTCTAGTACGACGATATTTAAAGTAATTAAACAAATAATATTTTAAAATAAAAATTTTATTATTTATAATAACCATACTTATAACTATGTTACATATAACCAACTTAAGATTACTATAATTAATACAACATTGAAAAATTTGTTTGATTTAACCTGTCTAATTAACCCGATACTCCCTTTCAATTAATATAATTTTAGTTTTTAATTACATGAAATAAACTTTTCACTACCTTTGTTATAAATTATCGTGGGTAAATTGGAAAGAATATCTTTAATAAAAATAATATTCATTTGTGAAGATGCTATAACTTTATATGCCCTGTAATGTAAGTTAAAGTTTATAACTTTAAGATAATTGAATACAAAATAACAAAGATGAGGGTTTTCCTTGTTTATCAAAATATTTCTAATTTCTCCAAATTGAGGTTCCTCTTTTTCGTAACCCACCATTACAACATCTGAAATTTTATAAGTAATTCCATTTATAGAGTACCATTTAGTCGTAATCGAATTATTGAAGACAATTGAATGTTTCAATTGAATATCATCATTAATATTATTATTTTCTATAAAATCATTATATTCGATTTTACCAAAATCAATAACATCAGATAAACCAACGTTTGAAATTAATCTAGTGAGAAAATTTAATTGCACTCGAAAAGCTAAAGTATATGGTAAATTTCTACGGGTAGAAATATTATTTGCATTACTTTTAAGAACCTTATGCTTGGCTTCAAACCTTAAACATGATAATTTTATAAGAGGACCAACTTTTAACAATATTCTTTGATAATGTAATAAAAAATGATGTTTAGGCTTTAAATTACGTTTAAAGAGAGATATATATATCTCATGATGTTCCGTAATTAAACACTGAAGTAATTCTATTGTTTGGGTAGATACAGAATGTGATGTAAGAATATTGGTAATCTGTAATAGTTTTAGATAGAATGTCCATATGGAATCATCACTAGGAATCAAATCACCAATTATAAAGCGAAAATTATTTACCAAGCATAACATTTCCGAAGCAAACATAATAATACATTCGCTAATTAAATGTTCTTTTTTAATTTTAGGTGGTTTATTTTTTTCAGAAGATTTGTATAAAAAATATTTAATTTTTGAATTCAAACATTCTAGTGTAAAATAGTTTTTTGCAATCAAATTTTTAATAATCAATGCCATGTCGTACCTATGCACACCTTCAAATAAGTCGTGCATTACATCACATGCCCAATTATCATATACATGAAAATTCTTTAAATCATGCCAAACACAGTCTTCTTTAATTCCAAATGATAAGGTTTTTAAATGATCAATATAATTATCTTGCAATTTAATGGATTCTTCATGTTCTACGCATTGTTGTTTAGTAATAGTTTTAGAGGTAATACAAAATCTGCAGAAGTATGTAGCGCTAAAACTTTCAACATATCCAAAAATAGAATGCAAACCCAAATTATCACCTACAATTAAAATTACTTCAAAATATACTTGAATATTTTTGTTATCTACATAAATGGTGATTCCCGACTCCTGTAAAAACTTCAATTCATTTAGCAAAGGATTAAAAATTGCCCTATTGCCAAAAACTGATCTATCCGAACTATGAAAAAGAATAGCCAAAAATATATTTTCTAGCCTACTATAATATTCTGGAGGAATAGACGCTATAGTATAATATACTGCACCTAATTTGTGAATACCTGCATGACTCCCAAGAGGATTTCCACATTCAAAGTCATCAAAATATAGAATTATCGGAAATACAATTTTATTTTCATATTTAGCTTGAAGTGATTGCCACAAAGATCCTTGAAGTAAATTATTTATACAGTTTTGTGAAAAATTATCTTGCGAGCACTTTTGATAGTTAAGAATTGTTTCAAAAACACCAGGAAGTTCTAGAAATACACGTAAATTGTATTTCATATAGTCGTAGTACACCATCATATTTTACATGTAAATGTACATGTAGATGTTGAATGTAGCGTATACTACACTAAAATTGCACTTGTATTTATACATGTATTTCTACATGCAAAAATTGACGGAATAGAACAGGTCCTATTTTTGAAGGTCATACACGTGTATTTCTGGTGACTATTGGGGATTTTACACTTAGGAGTTGGCGTTTCACTTGTTGCACTTAAAAAAAAAATGGAAACGCAACTGAAATAAGAAATTGGTGACAGTTCCTTTAGTGATATTTTATTTTTCCAACTATAGCCAACATTACTATTTTAAAAACTATATCATTTTTAAGATGTAAATATGACAGTGTACTACAGTACAGCGTACATGTAAATTTACATGTATTTTATCATATATTTTTACATGTATAAATATAATGGTGTACAACCGCTTATAGGAACAAGTGTAGATGTCACATTTTTGAGAACCATGGTCATTTGATTAGTATTATTTTTATGTTCCTCGGGGCAAGTACCAACTACATATTGCACAGGTTTAATCAACTTATCAGATTCATGAAAAAATTTTACTCTTCGATATTCTGTGTGTAAATTACAAACAATAAAGATATTACGCACCATATTTATCATATTTTTTAAGTTTTCAAACAGTGGTTGCAATTCACCATCATTCAAATTTAATTCTATTATTTCTAAAAGTATATCTATTGCTTTAGAAGACAATAATTCCGAAACTGCATTTATAATTGTCTGAACTGAAGAACGTGGCAAGGAAATGTCATCATACAGTTTTGATACAAACTGTGCTACGGAATTTTTTAAAAAATTTTCAAATAAAATAAATTTTGATTTCATGTGGTCACCTGAAGTACACGTTTTCTTCATTTGTGGGTATGTAGATGTTGGTAATAAGTTTTCTGAATCACAAAAGTTATTTTCAAAAGTAGATATTGACCGAGCGGGAGAATTTGTTATTTTGTTGTTATTACCGATGGCATTAATTTTTAGTATTTTGTTAACGTGGCTGTCGTCTAAATGACGTTTAAAAACATCTTTCCTTTGAAAAGATCGCAAACATGTACTGATAGGACATATAAAGTTATTTGTCATTTTATGGTAATATTCCAAATGTATCAAGAGTTTTTTTGTAGTGTCAAATATTCTTCCACAGTGACAATTCATATTGGTAATAAGTAATAACTAATAACTAATTACTAAACTATTAAATATCAAAACTATTCAATTATAAAAAAAATTAAAATCGATTAAAATTAGTATATATATATATATAAAATTACACAATTATGAAGATTAACTTCTAATGCTAGTCCCTTAATGCCTTTAGTAAATGTGAAATATGGGGAAATTGCTTGTCTTGCTTTGTATGAATTTTAAAAAGTCCTTTTTGAATAAGTGTCCAAATATGCTCACTTTGTAAGGGATATTTTGCATTAAAAATATGAAATATCTTGAAGAGGATATCGAGACCCTTAATTAAAGAATTAAATTGATACCTTATTGTATCCACTACTACAAACACTGATTGAATGTTTTGCAAATTTTCACCAACTACTAACAAATATGGTTGAACTGGTTGTTTTCTACAAATTCCCTTTTGCTTTTGTTTCTCTATGGTAGTTTCTACGTCACCTGCAGTCTAAAGAAATATATTTAGTATGACAATTGAAGACTTGAAGTAAATAAGGGGCATCATAATTAAAGTTAACAGGGCATTATAATTTAAAAGACGACTTAAAGCAAAACTCATGATTTTTATTGGTCTCATTTGTCATTAATTTGGCATTAAATTGTGTATTTTTATTCGTTTACTTAGCTTATTCATAATAGAATTATCTGTTAACTTTTATTATGAAATTGAACCTAAGTAAGTGCCAATAAAATATTTTTTAATAAATAATGAAAAACTCGTTATTTATTGATATGATAAGAAACAGCAAGTTGACACATGCGACATCATAAGGTTATATAAATTAAAGCATTGGCCGTGCATATTTACATAGCCCGATATTGACGTTAAAGGCGAGATGGGAAACATAGCCCACTTTAAAGGAATAAAACTAATTTTAAAATTTTTGGCACTTAGCACGTTTTTCACTTCAGGTCTTCAATAATATTTCATCTAAAAAAAACTTACATTTGCACGAATAATAATACTCTCTATGGATTCAATAATTGAAAATTTCACGGTGTCATGCTTCGAAATTTTAATTGTCCCTTTTGGAGGTATTATATGGCATAATAGCTGTATTTCACAAATAACTTTTGAATCTAAAAAATAAATAATTATTCCTACCGCTCAAGTGACCAATAATTCAAAACTGATAATATAATAATAATAAATTTATAATTTATAAATTATAATAGTTATTTTGAAAATAATAATATTTATTATCAAAAAAATAATGCAAAACACGATATATAAAAAGCTAAATCCTAAGCTAATCCTAAGCTAAGCTATAAAAGCTAAATAAGCTAATAAAGGTTGGAGCTAAATCCCTCATCCTGTATTCTTCACATACTGGATCTCAACTTGAGGGAGAAAAATGTAAACAAAGTTAAAATATAGACAACATACCAATTAGGGAGTCTTCAGATTCGGAAATAATGGAATATGTAGATAACAGATCCTTATCTCTAATTTTTGTTATATCAGAAACAGACACAATTGTGTCAATAAATTTCTTCCAATTTGTAAATAATAGGTGCAATGGGCAATTTCCGTAATAAAACTGAAAATCTAAATTTATCTGAAAAAATACATATAATAAAGTGTGGCTATAATGCTTTTATATTATACAAACCAATTGTTCTGCACGAATATCCTTTAAAATTGGCCATTCATTAAGAAACTCTTGCACGGTACGTTTTTCTGATTTTTTTCTCGATTTAATTGTGTCTTTCCATTTACGTAAAACTTCCTCCCAAGGTTCGGTGTAGTGTTTAAGGAATGCGATTCCCTCAGCCTGATCGTTTTCTAAAAATAGTAAATAATTCAATATAATAAATGATTATAATACTTGTAATAAATTTTTTATTGAATCTATTACCTTCCGACTGTATTCCAGCAGATGTTGATGGCTGTTCTTCTAATGTATCATCTAACTTTCTTTTAGATTTATATTTTACAGTTTCTCCACATTGATAGAGTATATTTCTTACTTTATCAACCAATCGTCCTTTTGCTAAAATACCTTTACTAGTACCGGTTTCCCTTTTCGGTACGTAAGGAATATAATACGTAGAACAAGATTCGTTTGGGAAAAGGGCCGTTATTTTGTCACACAGTAAAACATATTGATCATGTTTTAAACGACTAAAATACAAAATTTGTATAAAAAAATAACAATAGATTAAAAATATCAATTTACTGCGTGAGAATGTATTTATATAGATATTTTATAAGAATATCCACCAATTGCCTTCTATTTGTGTCATCTAATTTGGAAAATTTTTGGTAATACGACAAAATTTTATTTCCATATGTAGAATTTTCTAATAATTTTTTCAAATCAAAAGTAGGGAAAATATTTCCTATACTTCCATCTACATCTTGTAAACCACGAAATGAAGTTTGTCGGTTCTCCTCTGGTATTACAACTAAAGATTCGGATGAAGTAGTTAGTAGAGAATCCGCCGATTCCGTATCAGTTTGGCTATCCTGAAGGAAATAGTAATTAGGGGTTTTCAAATAAGCAGACGAAATCCTTAGTCACAAACTAAATGATTCAAGAATTGATTGATTCAAACATTTTTAATGTTTCTACTTACTCGGGGTTGGCGATATACTTGGTATTTTGATATAAATTTTTTTCTTAATCCTAAAATTGGTATTAGTTCTTTTAAATCTTTTTCATCTAAATCATTGAAAAGTTCTTCATCAATTTGATTTTCTGAAACAAACTAAAGTTATGGAATAAACTACTTAATTAGGTACCCATCTACTTGAATTTTAAAATATTCTGAAACAAAAACAAGAATAGTTTACGATTCATTTTTTATAACATTGCAAATTGTTGCATTCGTAGAATTTCTACGGCAAGATGCTATTCTAGCATCTTGCAGAATTGCAAAACCTTGAAAGTTAATACTGGCGCATTACGGTGTCGCGCGGGATTTCCCCCAGTGTGGTTTTTGTCAATAAATGATATACTTTTTTAATACCCAAACAATATGAAAATCATTTTAACAAAAAATAAATTAGTTTAACGTTATTTATTAAAATACTATCATACGATACTACGTATTATATACATTAGGTATACATACCTTCAAAAACGCCTTGCAAATTTTCCAATCCCCATTCCAATAATTTGTCACTTACAAATTTATCCATAACCATAATATACTATACACTCGTAAAACACTGAACTAGGTACTCTCAAATTATATATTAAAAAATTAATTAAAAAATTATATTTATTATTTATTATCCGCAGTACATTAACAGCATGTAGCATCGCAGGTTCGCACAGTAATAACGCAATATAAAAATAAATTCTGCAAGTTATAAATGTGCATTACAAGAAATGTTATCTTTGCGCAAGCTTTTGGTCTCCGTTGAACGTCTTTGCTGACAACATAAAAATTTTTTTACGGAATTAATAAGTTACTTCGATTAAGAATATTATTGATATTCATGTATCTAGAAAACAGTATTCTTTATTCCAAAGAAATTTTCTTGAATTTAAATAACATTTCAAGTAAAAAATATTCTTTGCAGAAGACAACTGATATTTTTACTACAAACATATTTTATTGCGTAAAGAATTTATATTTTTAAATGAAATAAATAATTTCAAGAATATATTTATTCTTTATTTAAGAAAACCTTTTTTTCTGTGTGGCGTAGAGTATTATGGGTCGTATCATTGTCTTGTATAGTAGCTGTCTTAGTTTGGGATCCAGTTTGTTTTTGTAAGTAAGTAAAGGGTATAGTGCGTTGAGTGCGTTGTTAGCCTTCTTGGCGGTCAGTTGTAGGTGCGTTTTGTATGTCAGTCGCTCGTCTAGCGTCAGTCCTAAGTATTTTACGTCTTTTGTTTTGGTCACGGCAATGTTGTTGATTTTTAAGGGAGTGGTCAGTTTGTCTCTTTTTTGGGAAAATGTGGTAAGGGTGGTCTTGTTTTCGTTTAGTTTTAGTTTCCATTTAGCAAAGTAGATTTGTAACAAGTCAGCGTGTCTTTGTAAGTAAGTGATTGATTTGTTTTTCTTGAAGGATTCGGCAATTATTGCTGTGTCGTCGGCGAATAATGATATGTCAGTGTTCTCATGTTGGGGAATGTCGTTGATGTAATAGGTAAATAGGGATGGTGCGAGAACGGAGCCTTGAGGAACTCCGGCCGGGATAGGATGGGGGTCGGATAAATTGTTTTGTACTTTTACTTGAAAGGTTCTGTCGATTAGGAAGTTGGATATGATTTTGGTTAAGTGGGAAGGAAATTTGTTAGTGATTAGTTTGTAGATGAGTCCGTCGTGCCAAATAGTGTCAAAGGCTTTTTCTAAATCTAGTGTCATTACGGAGGTGGTTTTGTTAATATTAAAATTTATGGTGATTTTGTGTGTGAGCATAGCTAACTGCAGCACGGTACTGTGCTTGGCCCTGAACCCAAACTGTTCAGGGATGATGGTGTTGTGTTTTTCTTCGTGCTGTTGGAGGCGGTTGAGGATTAGTTTTTCAAGAATTTTGGATAATGTTGGCAGGAGACTGATCGGGCGGTAACTGGCAGTGTGTATTTTAGGTTTGCCCGGCTTTGGGATGGGAATGACAACGGCTTTCTTCCAGGCGTTGGGAAAATATTGATTTTTTAGGCAAGCATTGAGGATGTAATAAATTTGAACTATGAGTTTCTTCGGAAATTTTTTGATGAGTGAAGCTCCTATATGGTCGCAGCCGGCTGCATTGTTTTTGAGTTTGCTGATTATGTGTTTAATTTCTTTGGGGGAAGTGAGCTCTTCTGGAGGGGTAGAGAAAGAGGTTAGTTTAAAGTTTGTTGTGATATATTTAACTGTGTTTTCAGTTTCCGTGTCGGTTGGATGTGCAGTGAGGTTGTGGTGTTGTACGTAGGTTTCGGCTAATGCATTTGCTTTGCTCTTGCATGCAGTTATTGGTCGGTCCTAGAGGGGTGTGCAATGTGGGTATGGTTGAGCTAATGCTTTTACTTTTATTTTTGAGTGCTTTTGAAATTTTCCAGACTGTTTTTAAATTTTGTGAGGTGATATTTTCAAGTGTGCTTGTCCATTTTTCGTGTTTGATATTGTTAATTTCTTTGTTGATGCTGTTTACTAGTTTGTTTATTTGTACTTTTAATGTTGGATATTTGTGTGTTTGATAAATTTTTCTGAGCTTGTTTTTATTTTTGATTTTTTGTAGTAGTGCAGGTGGCAGCTTGAGCGTGTGTGTGGGTGGTGGCGTTTCCTTGGTGGTGGCTTGATGTGCTTTAATTATTTGTGTTGTGAATTCTGCGATTGTATCATCGATGTTTTCATTTGTGGTAATGTTTGTGTTAATTTTAATATTTAGTAGCTTTATGCCAAATTTTTCCCAGTTTGTAGTCCGTAGTGGTCTCGGTGGGTTAAAGGGAATTTTAAAGGAACTGATTTCAAATTGGACGGGAAGATGGTCGGAGCTGAGTTTGTTTAAGGTCCGTGTCGTTCGTACGTTAACATTTTTCGTAAGTATTAGGTCAATGGTAGAGGGATTGAACGCGGGGTTATAGTCGTGGTGGGTATAGTCGTTTGTCGGGTGGGAGAGTTGGACGTTTGTGAGTAATAGGTAGTTGTAGAGGTCAATTCCATTATTGTTTGAATTCAAATTATTCCAGGAGATGTGCTTGGAATTGAAATCTCCGGCAATAATTACTTTGTCGGATAGTTGTAGAATTTCGTCCAGTTTGTCTTTGTCGTGCTTTTTGCTGGGGGGTAGGTAGTAATTAATAATTGTCAGTTTGACAGTTTGAAATATTTGTGTGTCGGCTTCCGTTGTGGGTAAGTCTATCGAGGTTAAGTCAATCGTGTTTATGTGGTAAGTTAGTAGTCCGCCGTGATTTGTTCGGGGTTTGTTAATAGCAGTGTAGTTGGGTATCTTGGTCGGTTTGTGTTTGTTCAGTTTGGTCTCTTGTATTAGTAGTATGTCGGGGTTGTTTTGACAAGTAGCTGTAGTTCGTTAAATTTTGTCCTAAGTCCGTTAGCATTCCAAGTTATGATTTTTAATTGTTTTTTTGTATAATTAAACATTATATTTGTTTGCGATGTCGGCAAGTATCTGTATTTTTTCAAAATTGTCGATGACCCCAGCTAGTCTAACTTTTATTTCCCTTATGATTTGAATCATTTGCGGGATATCAATTGTATTTTCGAGCTCTTTAAGCTCTTTAAATAATGTAGTTAGATCGCTGGGGCAATTTTGATTGTCATCTAGTTCATGTCGCGTCAGATTTTGTGCGTATGTTTGTCGTTGTACTGTTGGGGATGAAAATTGTCGGATTTGTTGAGATGGTTTAGGTAATTGAGGAAAATTTTGGAAGTTTACGTCGAATTGATTTGTGTTGTGGTTAAGGTTACTGTTGGTGCTAGTTTTAGTTTGAATCGTAGGTTGATTCTGTCGCTGAGTTTTACTACTTAACCTGTCACGATAGCTGATGTAAGAGGGGCAGTTCTGGTAGTTTGCGGGATGGGGCTCACCGCAGTTGCAGCATCGAACGTTGCCGTCGTTTGACTTTCTTGGACAATCGGCTGTGAGATGGTTTTTGAGGCACTTTACGCAACGGGGCTTCATGTGGCAGTTGGATGATCCATGGCCAAAACTTTGGCACCGGTAGCATTGAGTGCGTGTGTTTCTTCTTGCGTACTCCTCGAAATGAATCATGACTTGGCCAAGGCAGCGAATTTGTCTTATTTGTTGTACGGTGGTTTGTGGTGAGAAGGCGATCAGAAACGACCCCGTGATGTCACCAAATTTGTTTTTGAGTTTGGTGACGGCGATTGGTGTAATTTGATGCTCTTCAGTGAACTGCTTTTTCACTTCATCTTCTTCGGCGAAAGGGGAACCTTTCATTACTAATTTTGTTTGTTTTTCTTCGCGCAGTTGATAACTGTAGCCTTGAACATTTTTATCTTGAAATACATTGTTTTTGACCGCACGGTGGTCGTCTGCGGATTCGGTGTATATCCAGGTTTGTCCTCGGATATATTGCACTAATATTTTCCCTTTTACTAACGGGTTCAGTTTGGCGAGGAAGGTATGAACTTGGGCGATTGGAGTGGTTAATATTATCGGCGGTGGCTTACTTACGTTTGATCTTGAGTCTTTGGGAGGTGTTTTGTGAATGGGGATTCTTTGGACAGTGGTTCACGGCTGGGAGTCACTGCTGGTGGCGATTCTATTCACTCGTTCGGGTGCGTTGATTAGAATTCCGAAACTGTTGTGGGTTGGAATCGCAGGGAAATGATCGAATTCCATGTGGCTCATGGTAGATGGTGTTGAACTTTGCACTGGTTTTGGATCGTAGTTTGTGGTGTCTTTTTCACTGTAATACATAGTTTCACTATCACTATCACTTGACAGGATGCTGATTTTTTGGCGCTTGGGTAAGCGCGACGTAGTATTTTTATTGGGTGCGGCTACTCTCGTTTGAATCTTTGAATTTGTAAATTCGGTGGTCACATTTTGTGAGATTATGTTGTTTATAGCACTATGATGAATTTTGATAAAACAAGTAGATATTAATTTTCTTTTTAATTAACGAGGTTGCAGTAATTGCAATTTATCCCCTAGAGGGGTTGTTGTAATTTCGATTTACCTAAGCAGTAATAGTGAGCGCTGCTAATGCTTTACGGGGAATTTAGGAGCTAACGTCTTTACACTGCAAAAGTTGGACCGCGACTGACTGAAATAACATTGTTTTTGGACGGCTTTTTATACTTTTTGGAAATAAATTGAAAAATCACATTCGTCTTGAAATACTTTTTTACTAAATCTCTTCCGATCTTCTTGAAACTTTGCAAAAAGTTCAATCACATATTCAGATAACTACTGAAAAAATCTTACTTCATTATCTTCAGCCGTTCTTCCGCAAATTGCAAAAATAATCTTCTTCAAAGCCATGTGATTTGATAAACATCGTTTTCTTTAAATTTCATTTTTAATTTTATCTTAGGATCTTAGTTTTTTACATCGAAAATTCGAGGTTTTAAATGCGCATCTTTTGATACATGTTAGGGCTCTGCACATTTATTTTTCATTCTTTAATCTTGCAAAAACCAATCTGACAGTTGTCACCGAAAATCCATTTTGAGTTTTTAAAGTTTTTTCTTAAAACTAACATTTGATTGAAATTTAAATTATACAAACATGTCACTGAAAATGTCTTTCATACTAATCCTATTACATTTTATAGTTAAAACTACTTTTAACAAAATAATCTTTTCTAGATTCCGATGCATCATCGTTACACAAGAAAAACAAAAATCATTTGAGACAAGTCCCAATTTGTGAAAATCTTTTGATGTAAATTTGATCCAACCTGTCTATTCAAGATGTGTGTGAAATATGCAAGCTTTTTATTGAAAAATGAAGATTCAGTGTTAATTTATGTTTTATTTATATGCTTCCGAAGCTGATTAAACTTGATTTTTATTAATTTTTAAGTGAGCGATGTATGATTTTTGTGTGTTGTGGTTAATTTGTTGTTCGAATGATCATCTTTAAGAAGTTATACACAAGTTTAACTATTCATATTAATTTACAATTGTTAGTATTTTGAAAAGTGTGTGTAAATTTGATTCGTATCGTTACGTGCATGGCTTTCTTAAACTCGAATCGTTCTTTATTTGTTAATTGTTGCATTTGCTGCTGTCTTACATGGCAATATATATATATATTTAATCCAAGTTGAGATCTTTATAAAACTAAGACAACCAGAGATCCCCATTAAAAATTACAAATTAGGCATATATATTCTCATTAATAATCTAGAAGCAATAATTTTGAATGTTGTCAACACAGAGGGGAAAGGATATCCCATTTTAATTTTTGTTGTTAAAAATTATGACAAGTGAGATCCTTAAACTAATATGAACAAGTTGAGATCCTTTAATGTATAAATTGTTATCTATAGGACAAGGCGAGATCATGCAATGTTGCCAAGTGTACAAGCATAAAAATATTTTGCAAAATTGAATAAAAATTATTTTTGCTTGCGTCATTGGCGTTATTGGCGATTGCGTTGATAGAGTGGTTTGCGTCTCCGAGTTAGTAGACAAAAAAAGTTTGTTTATAGAGCTGAGAGTTGATTAAAGTGACAGTACAAGCTATATAGAAGTGATAGAGAATAGGAAAACCTGTGAACAGAGGCAGGAGGTGATAAAAAACAACAGTAGAAGATGTGAATTTCTCGTATCATAAAAGTAAGGTTAGAGGGCACGAACGTCTCCGAGGTGTCAAACCAGACAGAAGTGCTAAACGCGGTAAGGCATAGAAGGTAGGCAACACATTAGACATATTAAAATTAGAAAGGCAAAAAGACAAAAGCTATTAAAAGTTGAAAATCAACTACTCGTATGTGTGAAAAACCGAAAAAAAAGGACAAGAGAGGAAGAAGAAAAACAATTGGAAGAGACTGAAGATACGATATTCGGAAGAAATAAGAAAACAGTAAGAACACCTGAACAAAAAAAAGCGGAAATTGAAAGAAAGATAGCTAAAACTAATAACATGGATTCGAACGAAATTAAAGAAATGCTACAAACTATAATGTCGGAGATGAATAGAAATACAACAGAGATTAAAGAAGAAATGAAGGCGTTGAAGGCTGCTTTTAAGGAAAAAGAACAAAAATGAGAAAAAGAGAAGGAACAACTAAAGGCAAGAATTGATATATTGGAGGACAAAATTGAGAGAGAGGAAAGAGCAAAAAGAAGAAATAATATTATAATTAAGGGTCTAAATACATCGAAGGATGATGGGGCTAGTGAGGTGGAGAAATTTATAGAAAAAAACCTTAAGGTAGAAGCGAAAATGATTAAAGTGTACAAAATAGGAGCTAACAAGATGAATACAATAGTGGCAGAAGTAGAGACATGGGCTATGAAGATGGAAATTATGAACAATAAAAAGAGGTTAGGTGGAGGAGACATTTTTATAGATAACGATCTTACCATAGATGAGCGAAAGATACAAGGAGAAATTAGAGCAATAGCGAGAAAAGAGAGAGAGAATGGGAAAAATGTAACTGTGGGATACCAAAAAGCGATAATAGATGGCAAGTTGTTTAGATAGAACAAAAGAGAAGGAGAGCTAAAGGAAAGTACGGAGGGAGGTCATTGGACAAAAAACTAACAGTAAAAAAAAGCAAAAAGGACGGAAACATGGAAACGAAAATAGCAATAGAAATGGAAAAGAATGATGAGATACAATGGATGGATCATGACGTGAAACAGTATGATGACAAAAATATGAAAAGAAGGAAAAGGAAGAAGAAAAAAACTATAAATATTGGAACTTGGAATGTGAGAACGTTATTAAGAGTGGGTAGAATTTTTGAAATAGAAAAAGAACTAATGAGATACAAAATAAGATAGCCGCAGTGCAGGAAACAAGATGGGGTGGTAAGGATGAAGTGGAAACAAAGAATTACATATTCCTGTACTCCGGTGATGAAAAACAGGAAAGAAATGGAGTGGGATTCTATATTGATAAAAAGATACGAAACAACATAATGCAATTTAAAGCAGTATATGGAAGAATAGCTTATGGGAGATTAAGAAATGGGAAGGTAAACATGAGTATTATAAACGTCTACGCGCCAACAGAAGAAAAAACCGACTATGAAAAAGAGCAATTCTATAATGAAGTGGAAAACGTGACAAAAGACATACCAAAACATGATATGATGATTATTTTAGGGGACTTCAATGCTCAGGTGGGTAAGGAAGAGTACCTGAAAGAGGTTGCGGGAAGATATACAATGCATGAGAGAACTAATGATAATGGTCAAAGGATGTGCAATTTAGCGGCACTCATGAATCTGTCAATTTCCAGCACCAAATTTAAGCATAAACCGATACATAAAATAACGTGGAGGATACCGGGAGCGAAAGATCAAAAAGGAAATCAAATAGATCATATTTGTGTATCGAAGAACAGAAGTAAAAATATTTGTGATGTCAGATCATATCGAGGGGCAAATGTGGATTCGGATCATTTTTTGGTTATTGCAAAGATAAAACAAAAAATAATAACAGTGTGGGAAAACCGAGAGGGAACAAAAAGGATAAATATAGAAAAGTTTAACAACCACAGCATAAAACAGAAATATGGAGAGAAAACAAATGAGGAAATCAATGCAAAGAAAAAAGAGACAAATATGAATAGAGAATGGGAAAACATAAAATTAACTATGACGACATGTGCGGAAAAAACCCTGGGTTTAAAAAATAGAAGTAAAAATAAAAGATGGTTTGATGAGGAATGCGAAAAGAATGCTGAGAATAAGAGAGAAGCAAGAAAAAAATGGATAGAGACGGGAAGGGAAGAAGATAGAGAGTTATATAAAGAAAAAAGAAGAGAAGCATATAAGAAGTACAAGGAAAAGAAAGAGAAATGGTGGAATTACCTCATGAATGACATTGAAAATGACTGTAGGGGAAATAATATGAAGAAGTTTTACATGGCAATTAAAAATCAAAAGGGAAAAAGCAATGTTAAAATTAGAAGTATGAAAGATAGAAACGGAAGACTAGCAGATAATGATGACGAGAACGGAGAAATATGGAAGGAATATTTCAGAAATTTGCTCAGTAGTAAAATCGAAGAGCTGGAAGACCAGGGCAATGAAGAAGAAGATAATAGTGACGAGGAGGAAAACATACAAGAACCAACGTACAGTGAGGTGAAGGCGATTTTGAATAGTATCAAAAACGGAAAAGCGGCGGGTAAAGACAATGTATGCTGGGAATTAATCAAGAACACAGGAGGAGATGTATATATGAGGATACACGAATTACTTCTTGATATATGGAGAAAAGAGGAGATGCCAGAAGAGTGGAATATTGGCAGAATAGTCCCAATATACAAGACAGGAAATGCGGAAGAATGTAAGAATTATGGAGGAATTACTTTGTTGCCAATAATATACAAGGTGATCTCAACGATAATTCATAGGAGACTCAGAGCCGCAACAGAGGGGATGATTGGAGACTACCAGTATGGTTTCAGAGAGGGGAGGTCGACAATAGATGCACTCCACATCATGAAGCAAATTGCCGAAAAATCGTACGAGCACAATATACGGCTGCACCTGCTGTTTGTAGATTTCAAGCAAGCGTTTAACACGGTGAAAAGAAAACAATTATTCAAAACACTAAAAGAAATGAAGAACCCAGTAAAACTAAGAGAACTTATAAAAATGACTATGAAAAACTCAAGTACCACAGTTAAATGGGAAGAAAAAGAGACAGATAATTTCGAGATCACTGAAGGAGTCAGACAGGGTGATGCGTTGTCGGCAACATTGTTCCTATTAGTGCTGGAAAAAATAATCAGGAGAGTCCGGTGTGAGGGCACTATTGTAACTAAGGAGTGTCAAATATTGGCATACACTGACGATATAGTTATCATGGCTAGAACAGGGAGGAAAATGAGAGAAGTCTTACAAGAGTTAGGCAACCAGGCAGAAATAATGGGTCTGAAAATTAACCAAGGCAAAACAAAATATTTAAGACTAGATAAAGAAGAAAATCAGAAAGGTCAACAAAAAGAAATCCAAATAGGGTAATATATATTTGAGGAAGTGGAGAGGTTTAAGTATCTGGGAGTACAGATAAACAAAAAAAATGACAGAAGTGAAGAAATAGGAGAAAAGATACAGAAAGGACGGAGAGCTTACTACGGATACAGTAAAATACTAAAAAGCAAAAATGTTACAAGAAAAACGAAGATAAAGATATATAGAACACTTATAAGGCCAATAGTGACATATGCGGCGGAAGTAATGAGCTTGACAGAAAAGGAAAGTGAAAAATTAAGAGTTTTTGAGAGAAAAATCCTAAGAGCTATACTAGGTATGAAAAAAATAAATGAGAATGAACATAGAATGAGAATGAACCATGAAATATTGAAAGACATGGGAGATGAGCATGTTGTGAAATTTGTGAAAGCGCAGCGAATACGTTGGATTGGTCATGTGATGAGAAGAAGCGAAGGAAGTGTGATAAGAGGAATAACAGAATGGAGAAGTAGAAGAAGAACGAAATCGAGATGGATGGATGAAGTAACGGAGGACCTTAAGAAGATGAAGGTTATGTACTGGAAAAAGAAATGTGAGGATAGGAAAGCTTGGAGAGAGATCGTAGAGAGGGCTAAAACGCACTCGCAGTTGTGAGAAGAGACAGAGACAAATAAGGAGTGATTCACCTTGAGAAATGAATCGGAAGAGCTTCGGAAGAAGTTGGTATATTCCGCAAGGAATGGAAACCACATAATAATAATAATATATATATATATTGCTGCGACCTTATGCGCGCCTCTTATCTCGTCAATGGGATAACGTAGGTTCTCGAATGTGAAAGATTGTTACAAGTAAACAATAAAATAACGGTTTTATAATTTTTATTTGCAAAGTTAAAATATAAAAAAAATAGGAACAAAATTTTAACAATAGCAAAAACTCACGCAAATAGTCGACCCCAGCTTTTCTATAGACAAAAACACTGTTATCTTCCTTCTTGAATTTATTCTTCACCGACCGCTCTGCTAAATATCTGACTAAACTGCCTTCAAACCTTCGTCGACCGACCGCTTTACAAATCTTCTTCTGACTAACTGCCTTCAAACTTTCGTCGACCGACTGCTTTCAAATCTTTTTCTGACTAACTGCCTTCAAACCTTCGTCGACCGACCGCTTTACAAATCTTTTTCTGACTAACTGTCTTCAAACCTTCGTCGACCGACCGCTTTACAAATCTTTATGTGACTAACTTTTTTTTTTTCGATTAATTCTTCTATCGCCTTGGATATCCATTTTTTAAACTGTCTTCTTTTTTTTACATTTAGATTTTTATTATTTAAAATATTGCTGTTGTCGGCATTTGCGTGAGTCATAATACAAACATAAAATAAAAATCAAATTCGAAACAAAAAAACTTACTAACTAGACAAACATAAAATATTAAACAAACACTTAAATCAAAATTAAGAATATATAAAAATAAAACACACACTAGTAATAAAATGTTAAAATAGAGTTTTGCTTTGTGGTTCCTCTAGTTGCAAATACCGTCATTTTATTGCTAAGTTCGCAACCCATTTTCATCACTTAGTGCGGACACAACAATATATATATATTGTGGTGTTTCAAAATGATTGCGACTCACCCTATGCATTTTGGTGAAATTTTAGCTTTAATAATTAAGTTGTAAGATTGTAAGATTTTTGCTAGGTGGGGATCGATGACAGGAAATAAGTTGCTTCGTGGGCTAACTATGGCCGACAGCGGTGCGTGATTTTGCAGGCCCGCTGAATTTGATTTTGATACGTTGAGTTTTTTGATATTATTTTGAAATTGTGAGTAATTATTTTGATTTAAATAAAGTGATTTTATGCGAATGCATTATTGCGCCATTTTTGAAAGTATTATTTTGAAGTTTGGAATTTTTGATTAGTAGCTACTGAGAAATAGTAAATTTGATTAATTTGATTAATTTGGAAAAAGCAGTTGAAATTGTAAATTTCGATTTGGTTTAGAATTGGAAAATTTGGAATTGTATTTGTGCGAGCGAATGGTGCAATTGATAAGCCGGCAATTTGGATAAGGCCAAACTTCGTTCCTTTCGAATAAAATTGAGAAATTATTTTATTTTGCTTTGAATAATTTAAATTTGGATAATTAATTTTGGAATATTAATTTTTTGGAGAAGAGTTTTTTTTTTTATTTATCATTTTAAAGGAAGGGCAAACACAGATATCAACAGGAACCGACTACTGAGCGTCTTATTTTGTTCTCCACTGTAAAAGCTAGCTGGGTAAATTGAAGATTGTGCCGGGTAGGTAATTCATACAAAACCTCACAACAATATATATATATATATTGTTATATTCCTACTTCAAACAACCGCCTTCATATTGTTTATCTTAAACAAATACCTCTACTTTTTATCGCCGCAATGATCCCTAATGTTTTATAAAGATACGTCGTAGGTCGCATATAAATAATCAATTTCTTTCCTTAAATTAGCACATCCCGTTTTAAATATAATAGTATATTAATCATAATTTCAAACCAATATTTAAATCTTAAAACTGCAGATGAAGTAATAAAAAAATAGATTCAAACTCGTCTTAAAATTATCCAACCACGTGGCTGAGGAATTATTACATAAATTTTTAAAGTAATCCTGTATTAAATTCTTTTAGAAAAATAAATCAAATATTTAAACTTACGTATTTTAATTTTGTCGATGGCTACGATTTTATTTAAACTAATTTAAATTTAAATTACTGAATAAAATTTACACACTTGTTCCACTAAAAACACCCGTTCAGTTTCACTGCTGAATTCCTAATGGCTACCCTCTTGAAAATCTAACGGTCAAACTTCTAACGGAAACGACCACCGCGTTTCTTTAAACACCCCTGTTGCCAAATCGTTGTATTTTAAGGTAACCAGGAATAAACTAAATTTAAAATTTCGCGCTCATTATATTTAAATTCAAATTTACAATATTACAGCATGTTTTTAGAAATAATTTCAATAATTTCAACATAATTTTGAATTTTTGTGATGTCATTTTGACATCTTATTTTTATGTAATATTTTTTGAAAGTAGTTAAGTTTAGACTCACTTTTATTTTCATTTTAATTTGTTTACCGTCACGTGGCGTCACCTAGCGTCTCTTTCGCAAACTTGTGGAGAAATTTTGCGGGTCTTGATTCGTACTTGCGCGTGGAAGGAGGTAGCGGAACAAAGGATGTAACATTCAGTTTGGTACGGCCCTGTATATTGAAGTTAATTAGAAACAAATTCCCCGCTTTTCGAATTTAGATAGGAAACGCGGAAATTATGCGTACCACGATTTAACAACATATTTCACTTTCAAGCCATAATTGATAGAGTTAACATCGCAAATGTTGGAAACTTTGTTTAACTCAAATAATTGAATTTCCATAAGAACCGAACAACAGGTAATAATTTAGCTAAATTGTGATAGTTGACCAGGAAGTTATTGTTGAGATTTGGAAGTAGGCAATGATATTAAAAAAGGGGATTAAATAAAACACGTCGTTGCGTTGATGTGGTTTGTGCATGACTACTTTATTAGGTAACGCGCAAGTCATAAAAATATATGGTTACAATGACGGTGTACCCG
Organism: Cantharis rustica; assembly: GCA_911387805.1. Taxonomy (NCBI): domain Eukaryota; kingdom Metazoa; phylum Arthropoda; class Insecta; order Coleoptera; family Cantharidae; genus Cantharis; species Cantharis rustica. Next base: position 75,765,635 of record OU426877.1, read on the forward strand.
TATGCATATTCTCAACACCCTCACTCATTTAACAATAAAAGAAAAAAGAATACAGTTAACAATGTAAATCTCATAATTAACATTACTACAATAATGCAAAATAAGAAATATTAACTTTTTAAACAAAAAATATCTATGTAAGCTTTATAAACTAATTTTATATAGTTTTACTCACAAAACTTTTCTTTTAATTTTTTAATGTCCACAACACCAATTGTTTTATTACACACATCAATTTTTAAACCGCTTACTGCTTTTGTTAAATGGTCTGCTGCCATTTCCTCAGTTGGAATATAATTTATTTCAATTATCCTACTTTCAACTTTTTGACGGATGTAATGGTGTCGAACATCAATATGTTTTGAACGTGCTCTGTATCCATCCGATTTAACCAAACTAATGGCACTTTGATTGTCCGATTTTATTTCCAAAATCTTTCCTCGCTGGCTTGGATCGAGTTCCTCTGCTAGTTGTTTTAGCCATATAGCTTCTTGGCATGAAGCTGAAAGAGCCATGTACTCAGCTTCACTACTTGATAAGGCTACTGTTGGTTGCCGTTTACTTGCCCATGTTATCGCACCCGAAGACATTGTAAATACATATCCCGTACAAGATCTTCTTTTATCGACATCAGATGCCCAGTCCGAATCGGAGTACCCTTGTATCTTCGAATCGTTATTCTTTTTGTAGCATATTCCAGTATGCAGGGTTTTCTTTAGATATCTAAAAATTCTCTTTACTGCACTCCAATGAGCCTTACCATAATTATTGTTGAATCTGCTCACATCATTTACGGCAAACGCTATATCCGGACGAGTTCCTTGTGCTAAATATAGCAAACTTCCTACGGCTTCCTGGTATGGAATTTTCTTCAAGTCGTTTTTATCCTCGTCTTTTGAACACATGTCTGTCGATAGCTTCTGATTCATATCGCTTGGAGTTTTCACTGGCTTGCAGTCACTCATATTGAAACGCGCTAGTATTTCTTCAGTATACTTTGCCTGATCCAAATAAATGTCCCCGTTGTTTTGATTTCGAGTGATTTTTAGACCTACTATCTCGCTGGCTTCTCCCATATCTTTCATTTTGAACGCTTGGCTAAGCGTCGCCTTGAGCCTATCTCGAACATCTTTTTCTTTCCAAAAAATTAGGATGTCATCCACATAGATTGACACAATAAGATTTTCTGTGAAATACACGCATGGGTCCATTTTGGATTTTCTTAGTCCAAAACCTTGTAGTGTTTCATCCAATTTCTTGTTCCATAGCCTCCCACTTTGCTTTAACCCATAAATGGCCTTCTTTAGCTTGCAGACTTTTGTCGTTCCATCGGCATGACCCCCAGGTTGTTCCATATAAATGGTTTCTTCAAGGTCACCATGTAGAAACGCAGTCACCGCATCCATTTGGTCGATTTTTAGCCCTAATTTAACGGACAAAGCAATTAGATAACGAATCGTACTATATCTTACCACAGGTGAGTAGGTCTCACTGTAGTCGACTCCTGGCTTCTGCGAACACCCCTTTGCTACCAATCTCGCTTTGTGTTTGACCAAATTTCCATTTTGATCTTGCTTGGTTTTAAACACCCATTTCGATTTTATCGCTTTACAATCTTTTGGCAGGTCTACGAGTTCCCAGGTACCATTTTGTTTTAACGGCTTCATTTCTTCTTCCATTGCAGCTTTCCATTTTTTACCGTTAATGTTCGACAAGGCTTCTTCCAAGGTTGATGGATCCATATTTCCTTGACCTGTTGCGTTGTATGTCACAAATTCGTCGAGTTTTCTTGGTTTAACCCTTTCTCGTTTTGGTCTGCTTGATTCGGCTTGATTGTTTTCTGGGATTTCTTCATTAGGAATGTATGTTTCATCTTGTAATGAATTGTCATTTTCCTCGAATGCAATTTCTTCAACACTTTCTTCAGAATCATATTCATCGTCTTCTTGATGATTTTCTTCTAGATGTTGACTTACCGAATCGAGATCCCTCACTGAATCTAAACCAATTTCTTCTCGAATAAAGATTTTTTTACTAGCGTCTTTTTCTATGAATATTACATCACGACTAGTCACTACTTTATTTGTTTCTATTTCGAAGCACCGATATCCTTTCGTTGTTTCACTATATCCGACAAAAATCATTTCTTGTGACTTTTTGTCCCATTTTCGTCGTCGTTCTTTTGGAACATGAACCATCGCGCGCGACCCGAATACTTTTAATTCTTGATTATCCGGCTTTTTCCCAGTCCAAATTTCAAAGGGAGTTGCGTTATTCAACACAGAACACACAGAACGATTTATGACGTAAGCTGCCGTATTTACAGCTTCTGCCCAAAACGCCTTTTCAAGTTTAGCATCAAATATCATACACCTTGCCTTTTCCACAAGGGTTCTGTTCATCCTCTCTGAAATTCCGTTTTGCTGGGGTGTGTACACGTTTGACGTTTGGTGTTGAATCCCATTTTTTCGTAGAAAATCTTCGAATTCTTTACTGCAGAATTCACTACCATTGTCCGTTCTAAAGATTTTTATCTTTTTTCCAGTTTTATTTTCCATGTTCGCCTTGAAATCCTTAAAACTTTCAAATGTTTCATTTTTGGTTTTCAAGAAGTACACAAATACCATTCGCGAATGATCATCAATAAAAGTTAAAAAATATTTAGCTCCACCGATAGATGTTTCTTCCATTGGTCCGCACAAATCTGAGTGTATTAAATTCAATAATTCCTCCGTTCTTGAACTTTTATGCGTAAATGGTTTTCTTGATTGCTTACCCATTAAGCAAGTCTCGCATTTGTTGATTTCTTCTTCACCACCGATAAAATTAATCCCATTCACAATTCCATTCCGCATTTTACACATGTCCTTGTAATTTATGTGACCTAATCTACGATGCCACGTCATCGCGTTCACTTCTGAAGAATTTGCAACCATGCAAAAATTAGTTTGTCCATTAACTTTGTAAACACCTTCATCTAGCCGCGCTCGTAAAAGACACATTTGTTGCGAGTCATATACCGCCCCGCCGTCTTTATTAAAAACAACAGTGTTTCCTTTGTTCACTATTTGCTTCACGGAAAGTAAATTTACCGCCAAATCGGGCGCACACACAAAACGTCTTTTATTTCGAATTCGCGATCGTTCACCGACAATGAGCGATTTCCCGCCAATGAAGTAGTCATTTTTGCATTGTTAGCAGCACTGATTTCAACTATTTCACAAACTTTTTTGTTTACAAGTAATTTTTCATGTGGTGTCATATGATGTGACGCGCCGCTGTCAAGTATCCACTCATCGTTACTTGGTACTTTTTTTGTTACTGATAACGCTACTTTGGCTTCGACCTTTTCAGTTTTGTTTACTCGATCTTTGCATTTTCTCGCAAAGTGACCCTTTTTTCCACAAACAAAACATTCCAACGTTTTAGGTTTTTTGTTTTTGTTAGGCTTTTTATCTTTCCCCGCGAAAGCATTTGCCGTATTTGAACCACCTTCGTTTGGTTTTTTGTACGCGTAATCAACTAACTTTGATTTTATGTCGTGTCCGGAAATTGTAACTCCGCTGTTTTCTATGGCCATAATCATTGGCTTGAATTCATCCGTTAGTCCCGCGAGTAGAATGGCTCCGACCCATTCATCCGAAACCGAAAAACCGACTCCCGATAGTTTGTTAGAAGTATCAATAATTTCTTTAACATACTGGTTCATTGAATCGCTTTTATCTAACCGAATTCCCAATAATTTTCGCAATAGCCCGATTTTTCGTGTCACACCTTTGTCTTCGAACAAAGCTTTTAGTTCAGTCCACATTTCTAATGCCGTCTTATACGTTTGAATGTGTGGAACAATCGACGAATCTACACTTAATGCTATCCTGGCCTTGGCCTTTTTTAATTTTTCAGCGTTAGTTTCCGTATTTGGCGATGGATTTATGCATTTTTCAAGACCCAAAAATTCCAACATATTTTCCATGGCGAATGCCCAAGTATGATAATTTTCGGCGCCTTTTAATTTCTCGATCGTAGAAATTACGTCGTTTCCTGACATGATTAGGTTTTAATCGAACTTGTAACACGAAACCCGTCTACACTTCGCAGTTTGCACTTGTTAAATTCTTGTTTAGCTACAACCAAGCAAGCACTTTTTACCCGGCACCAACCGTTAGTAATTGACCTTCAACAAATTGCGTAGTTTATTTATTATAAAACTTCCACTAGCAACAAATTCACTTTTATTTAGTCTTAATTAAACATCCCGCGCCTAGGTGTACATCTGGGCCACCATAACCTGTTGAGATTTGGAAGTAGGCAATGATATTAAAAAAGGGGATTAAATAAAACACGTCGTTGCGTTGATGTGGTTTGTGCATGACTACTTTATTAGGTAACGCGCAAGTCATAAAAATATATGGTTACAATGACGGTGTACCCGTATGCATATTCTCAACAGTTATTGTCAATTTTTTGAATAGGTTCTTCTTTGATCTTCATTTTGGTTTATTTATTTTGCTGGAAGATTCGAATTTGATCTATGAACTTGGAAGTCAAAATTACAAGTTGCTTTTGGGAAGCCTTCCTGTCTGAGAACTATTATATCGCCTTGTCGAATGTCAATATCAAAAGAAAAAAGAGTCAAAGGACAATTAGAAATTCTCGCCGCCTTTCAAATAAACAAGAAGGAAAAGAGAAACATATCAGGTCGTATAATAAAATTTTATGTTGCGCCAACGAAGTCAAATGTCAACAATCATCCGGAACGATTAAATTATTTTTTTATTTCAATAATATATTTTGAATTTGTAATACAGTAAAAGTAGTAGAAATTAATTGGAAACCGGCAGGCAAAATAGCTATTCTGCGCGCGGGGTATACGTATTAAATTATTATAAAATTTTCTTGTTCTATCGTCAATTACTGTAGATGCGAATTTATAATGTTTTTGTTCAATATAATTTGAAACCTGTCTGACTTTGGGTTTTCTTGATACAACAATTATTTTTACAGATTGCTTAATAAAGTCAGTGGCGCCAATATTTATAAATTTTTAGGCAACCATAAATATTCATAATTTCTTTTCTAATTTAATAAAAGAACCTGCGACTCGCTCTCCCCCTATCCATCAGAGCTACCGGCACCCGTTGTTAACCGGACAGTTCTTTTTTTTTGAATTAAGAAGGTTATACAAATGGCGCCCAACGTGGGGCCATTTTTTGAGTACTTTTAAATTCATTTTTGTTAAATTTTTGATAAGGAAAGAAGTTAGAATATTGTTATTGCAATTGACAGTTGTTGGAGGCGTGAAGTAGTTATAATATTTTTTTATTGAATATTTAATTAAAAATCAACTTTTATATTTTTACAATTTTTATTATACCGACCACAGTAGGTTTCTTCGCGAATGTTTGTATGTTAATAACAAGTGCTGATAGTGCAGCACATTGAGAGATTAGAACTCTTGATATTGACAAGTCGTAGTTTATTTGCGATAGATTTAATACAAAATTATATTTCTTTTTAATTTGATACAATATTGATGAGTAAAAAGAAGTTTCTTTGAGTAATTGGCGTGCCCAATATTAATTGAGTAAGAGATTTTATTATCTCAGTTGAGTAGCTGCAATATCAATTATTGTATGCTTTGTTTTTGCTACTGGTTTCAGAGCAAAGTTGATCTAAGTGTTCTTGAACATTACATGTTTTTATTAATTCTTTGAGATAGCGACAATTTATAAATTGTGCGTTTAAATTGATAGATTATAGAAAAATAGTATTTTGATTTCTTAGTTTATTTGGAAAAATAAACACGTGAAGGTAGTTGCAAATAGTTGTTACAGAATTTTTGTATTAATCTTCTGGTTTAATACTAAAAGGTGGAGACCTCTTTGTTGGTTTTTTTTTGATTAAATATTAGCACGATGGAATCGATGCAACCGATTCATTTAGAAGCCGGAGAGCTAGAATATGAATTAAATATCCGTGAGGTAATTACAGGACGCAAAACTATTAACTCGAAACGTAAGATTTTACATAATTTCCTTCAGAAAGAGCAACGTGATCCTAGATACAATATATTTATTTATGAACAACCAAATTTTGATTTTGAAGTTGAGAAAGAAATAATAAATAAAACGTTAGTGTCGCTATGTACATTAATTGTAGAATTTGAGGGAGGTTCGCCAAATAATTCGATGTATAAACGAATTCAATCACGCTTGATACATATTACAAATAGGACAAGACGTTTGGTACTGCATTCAAAAGCAGATATAGAAGAAGAACTTAGAAATTTTAAGAACGAATTATACGCAACATGTTTAGAATTAGAGGGAGATTTAGAGGCAAAAATTGTTCGCGAAATTCCATCTTTAACCGCAAACGAATCGTTAAGTTTAGATCCAAGCATGCCAGTAGCTTCGGTTAATAATGTTATTACAAATTTAAATTCAAAATGCTATCCAGTGCACAAATGGAATATTAAGTATGACGGTAATCCATCAAATTTGTATTCCTTTTTGGAAGAAATAGAGGAACTAAGGATTTCTCGTCGTGTTAGTGAGGCGGAGTTGTTTCAATCGGTTCATGAATTATTTGAAGGTTCGGCAAAGAATTGGGTACGGCAAAATAAAGCAAGTTGTACAGATTGGGGTTCATTTGTTAATTTATTAAAACACTTTTATTTACCGAAAGATCCTAATGAACAATTATGGATCCAGATTAAGGCTCGTATGCAAGGGACACGAGAACCTACTCATGTTTATGTTGCGATAATGGAAACTCTTTTTAGTAGGTTATCTATTATGCCTAATGTGGCAACTAAAATTAAACAAATTAGATGTAATTTGCTTGAAAAATATTGGCAACCTTTAGCTTTGACTGAAATTACGACCATTTCTCAGTTACTTGAATATTGCCGTACTATCGATGAGGAAGAAGCGAGACGTAAAAATGCCCGATTAAGAGCCAAATTTGATTGTGTTTCGTTAGAATCTAATTTAGCGTATGTAGAAACGTCATCAACTTCTTCATTAGAGGCGAATACAAAAAATTATTTAGAAAATAAACCGCGTTCTAATTTTAATATCAATAGAGCTAGATCAGATCAGAATATAACTGCGGGTGAGGTAAATAAAGATCGAACAAATACATTTAATTGTTGGAATTGCCAAGGGTTTGGACATACATTTCCTAAATGCCCAAGCAAATTGCGAAAGTTTTGTTTCAAATGCGGAAATCCTAATTATAAGTCAATCACTTGCAGTAAATGTTCAAAAAAACGAGCAAAGAAAATAAACTTTCTTGGTCGAAGTTCATTTCCAAATAAAATTAAGACCAATAATTCAAAATTGTTTTATGCTAATAGATTTAAAAATGTAGATAATAGTTGTTGCTCGAGTCAAAAAGTCAATACAAAAGTAAAAATTGATAAAAGAAAAAGTAATGCGTTAATTAATCAGACAGAGGTTGTTAAAAATGCGAAATTGAGAAATGTAGAAAATGCCGCTGTGTTTTGTCAAGTTCCTTTAGATAACAGACCTTATATTTCAGTTTCAGTATTAGATCGTGAAATTGTAGTTCTCTTAGATTCGGGAGCAACTAGGTCCATCATTGGAAAAAAGGGTTTAGAATTCTTAAACGAAATAAGAATTAAGATTCAAGATTTTGAAGGAAAGCACGTTACTACGGCAGACGGGAGAAAGCATTTGGTTCAGGGTTCAATTTGTTTACCTATAAATATAGATGGGTTAGTAAAGTTGTTAGAAGTTTTAGTTGTTCCTTCATTGGAGCACAGTTTTATTTTGGGATCGGATTTTTGTAATTTATTTGGGTTGATGATAGATTTTAGTGCGGGTTCATGGCACATCAAGGCTGGCACAAGTGCCTCTAGTATAAATGTTGTATCTGCTAGTGATGTGGAATTAGTAACGCCAAAACAAAGTTATAACCCAGAACAACAGAAACTTATTGAGAAAATTATTTTTGAATTCCGTAGTTTGAGCGATGAAAAACGTTTAGGTAGAACGAATGTTCTAGTTCATCATATAGATACAGGAGATGCGCCTCCAACTAAACAAAAACAATACCTAATGTCCCCGTTTATGTTAGGTCACCTTAACAAAGAACTTGATAAGATGCTTGAGCTAGGTGTAATAGAACCTTCACATAGTGATTGGTGTTCGCCGGTTTTGTTAGTAAAGAAAAATAGTGGAGAATATCGTTTTTGCTATGATGGTCGAGCGCTGAACGCAGTCACTAAATCCGACTCATATCCGTTGGAAAGGGCTGATCGAATTTTTAATATGTTACGCGATGCCAAGTATTTGTCAACAATTGATCTAAAAAGCGCGTTTGGCAAATAGCATTGGATGAAAGTTCCAAGGAAAAAACTGCTTTTGCTATACCTGGCAGAGGTTTGTTTCATTTTTGTGTATTACCCTTTGGTCTTAAGAACTCGGCCAAAGTTCAACAACGCTTGATGGATAAAATTTTAGGTCCAGAGTTGGAACCGTTTGTATTTGTGTACTTGGATGATATCATTGTTATATCTTCAACTTTTGAAGAACATATTAATATTCTTAGGGAGGTACGCAATCGGTTGAGTACTGTAAAATTGACTATAAATTTAAAGAAATGTAAATTTTTTTGTCAATCGTTAACTTATTTAGGATTCATAGTTGATGGGAACGGTTTGAGAACTAATCCAGAAAAGGTTGAGGCTATGGTCAATTATCCGCGTCCGCGTACAACTACCGAGATAAAAAAATTTATTGGCATGTGTTCTTGGTATAGAAGGTTTATCCCACATTTTTTAACGTTAGTATCACCCATTAATGATTTATTAAAAGGTCGAAAGAAACGACAAGCTATTAGTTGGAGTAACGAGGCGGAGAAATCATTTATAACGATTAAGCAGGCCTTGGTGTCGGCTCCTATATTATCTTCTGCTGATTTTAGTTTGCCCTTTACGATTCAATGTGATGTAAGCGACACGGGTTTAGGCGGTGTATTGACACAGGTACAAAATGGAGTTGAAAAGGTTATCTCGTATGCTAGCCGTAGCATGTTACGGGCAGAACGAAATTATAGTGTTACCGAACGTGAATTATTAGCTCTGATATTTTGTATTGAGAAATTTAGGCCCTATGTAGAAGGCACTAAATTTACTGTGATCACAGATCATTATAGTTTGTTGTGGCTAAAACGTATGAAAGAGCCAACTGGTAGGTTATGTAGATGGAGTTTAAAGTTGCAACAACATGATTTTGAGTTGGTTCATAGAAAGGGTAAGCAAAATGTGGTGCCAGATGCTCTGTCTCGTATCCATCCTGAGATAGATGTAATTGATTTTCAAATAGATAATTTAGAACCCTATTATAAACAATTAAAGGAAAACATTCTCAATAATCCGGAAAAGTACCCTCAATGGAAAGTTGAAAGTAATTACATATATAAACATGTAGGAGATAAAATTGCGTTGCGGACTAACATCTCAGAATGGAAGCTTTTAGTGCCAAAACAGTATCATGATAAGGTCCTTCAGACATGTCATGACGACCCTACTTCCGCGCATTTGGGATTTTACAAAACTTTTAAGCAGATATCGGAAGAATATTATTGGCCTAAAATGCGTCAAGATATTATCAAATATGTTAAGCGCTGTGTTGTGTGCAATGAGCAAAAAGTTTCAAATCAACTACCATCCGGGTTGATGGGTAATGAAAAAAACGTTAAATTCCCATGGCAAATAATTTCTACAGATATCATGGGTTCCTTGCCAAAAACAAGCAAAGGAAATTGTTATTTATTAGTGGTTACAGATTGGTTAACCAAATATGTTGTATTACATCCTTTAAGGCAGGCGACTGCTAGCAGTATTGCGAGATTTATAGAACAACAAATATTTTTAGTATATGGAGTGCCACAGTTTATTATATGTGATAATGGAAGCCAATATGCAGGCTCCGTGTTTAAAAAATTATGTGCTGATTATCATGTCCAGAAAATATGGTTTAATGCGCGATATCATCCACAGTGCAATTTTACTGAGCGTGTCAATAGAACTATAGGCGCCGCTGTTCGTAGTTATCTTAAGGATAATCATCGACACTGGGATGGTAATATTTATAAGATAGGTTTTGCATTGAAAACGGCTGTTCATGAGAGTACAGGTTATAGTCCCGCGTTTTTGAATTTTGCTCGCAAAGTACCAGCTTCGGGAGATTATTATGGTAGAGTATCTAACACTAAAAATCTTTTGCTTAATCCTGTAAAAGCAGAAGACATAGTTAGTGGATTTAAAGGTTTTGAGGACATATTTAAAGATGTCAAAAAGCGTATTTCAAACGCACATCAACGTAACGCATCACGTTACAATTTGCGAAGAAGAGAGGTACAGTTTGAAACTGGCGATCGCGTGTGGAAGGCTAACAAAGTGTTGTCTAACGCGGCAAGTTATTTTTCGGCCAAATTAGCACCCAAGTATGCTTTGTGTACCGTGGTAGGGAAGAAGGGTAGATTAGTATATGTGCTGAACGACAAAAACGGGAATGCGATAGGAGATTGGCATGTAAGTGATCTAAAACAGTACTTTGGATCCAATTCAGATATATCAGTAAGTTAGCGCTAACCTTTTATTTTGAAATTAATTGTACTTTAGTATTATGTAGATAGTGGTGCATCCTGTATATAATTACCTATAATTATTTTGAGCATTTTATTTACTATGGTTTGGTGTAGGAAATTTATATTTCATATTTGTTTCATTTTTATTTCATGACTTTTCGTCAGACGTGACGATCTGTCCTTAAGAATTAGTGAGTAATTAAAAATTTTTGGTTATTCATTTATTATTTTATTTTTGATATACGCAATAGAATTAAGAGCTGGTTTCGTGAGAGTAGGAGACATTACCTTATATGGACATTTTACTCGAATTTTGACATTCCAAACTTGACTAGCTTTAAAGCCGTTTTATACGCGTAAGATATAGCACTACTTCAAAAATTTTTGAAAAGGCTTTCTATTGTGATATTATTTTTATTTGGGTCTAACATCCTTCATGTTAAGAATTTATTAAGTTTTATTTTATGAGTTCATTTTTGACGATTGTTGTTTTTTTAAGATGCAAATCTTATTTTAATATTTGGCAATTATATGAATTTCGCTTATGCAGTAAATTTTCGTCTTTGCCTTCAATTTTTTTTGGAGGAGGATAGTGTAGCATTCAGTTTGGTACGGCCCTGTATATTGAAGTTAATTAGAAACAAATTCCCCGCTTTTCCTTCTTGTTTATTTGAAAGGCGGCAAGAATTTCTAATTGTCCTTTGACTCTTTTTTCTTTTGATATTGACATTCGACAAGGCGATATAATAGTTCTCAGACAGGAAGGCTTCCCAAAAGCAACTTGTAATTTTGACTTCCAAGTTCATAGATCAAATTCGAATCTTCCAGCAAAATAAATAAACCAAAATGAAGATCAAAGAAGAACCTATTCAAAAAATTGACAATAACTTCCTGGTCAACTATCACAATTTAGCTAAATTATTACCTGTTGTTCGGTTCTTATGGAAATTCAATTATTTGAGTTAAACAAAGTTTCCAACATTTGCGATGTTAACTCTATCAATTATGGCTTGAAAGTGAAATATGTTGTTAAATCGTGGTACGCATAATTTCCGCGTTTCCTATCTAAATTCGAAAAGCGGGGAATTTGTTTCTAATTAACTTCAATATACAGGGCCGTACCAAACTGAATGTTACAAGGAGAAGTTAATTGACCGCCATTGGAAAAACATGTGAAAAAGTGATCATCTTACCGCTTTTAAAGCTAATAGCACCCGATTTTATGTGAAGTTTTGTTACCGTTCGGTTATTTATCGCGTTGTGCGAATTTATTACTTCCGAGTTGCTAACGATGGCTTTTGTGGTTATAGCAATTTGCACTTATTTGCATATTTATTAAAATATCACGTTCACTCGTAACGTTCTTTAACATCTCGAAAAAACTTCAAGAGTACGTTTTTTTTTGTTATCACTTTTACTGGCTTCCGTTTATATTAAGAATTTCTTCAAGTCAATCAACATAACCTCGAATGCTCAGTTTGCCGCCATAAGTTTAGTGAAGTTCGTTTAACTTTTAATGCAACCATTTGGCCCTACTATCGATAAATGATTGCCTGTAGACATTTTAGGTATCGCTCCTACTACCTTTTGTAAAAATTCCGCATTACTACCGTTATTCCGAACAAGTAATTGTTACTACCGTCGATTGCACCAGAAGATTATTGTCCGAAGTCAAGCCGACAGAGTACCTTTACGTCCACCTTGGGAGGGTCAATCTTATGAGTGCCCATCACCTCGTTCACGGTACCCGATTCGGCCTTGCAGTTCGAGAGCTCGTTACAATACCTTCTTGGATGCTCCTGGTGGCAAAGGACACCTATAAGGTAAAATTGTACTGTTTATTAAAACTAACTGTGTGTGAATTTTGTGTCTACGTATTATCTGCATTATTGGAATTTAAAATTCAACATATTGTTATAGGTTACGAAACTTCTATAACGTACCACCTTTAAGGCTTGTCGAAATCATTTTATTTATTGTTTACATTTACCACACAAAGTTTATGCTTTATTTCTTAGCTATTGAGCTAGATGTCAACATTTTGTACTATAGTAGTTATTTAGATTTTACTAACCTTTTTTTTTACCGCAACCTAAGTCAAGAAGTTACGGTTGATTTTTCACTCATTTGGCCATTTCGTAATCTTCTTGGCTAGGATTGTCGTGTAATTGTTTTTTTGTATCGATATTTGAAATCGAGAATATTCCTTCTTTTCGGTTATTCTTTTGTTGTTTAATGTGTGGCCTACTTTAGGCATAATTATTTGTTTATTTACCGTTTATTTATATATTATATGTTTATCCATTTGATGTTTTTATTGTTAATAAAACTTCTGTACCCTACGACCACCAAGCAGATTCTACATAAGAAAGGTTCCGTAACGCTTCTCGAACAAGCATAGCGGAGCTTGTTATTGGTGGGAGGTCTCATTTAGTTCGAGTGGCGCCCATGAGATTGATTGTTCCCGATTGTGACGACTCAACAAGTATTTTGACCCTCCCCTATCTTTTGTATTTCCGCGGTATCCTTTCGATACACCCCCGCGACCCATCGCCACGAGCTAGCTAGAGTAGTACAAAAGGTAGGTTTCGCGCGTGTGCCCCTTGGCCACGTTCTGGACCGTGACATAATTTTGGCGCCCAACGTAGGGCCTGCTTGTTTTAAATCTTGGCTTGTTATTTTTGTCGTTTCTGTCATTTCAGTTTAGGGCCAAATATGTGTAGTTCAAAATAATGGTCGTTTTAAATTATTAAAATCATTTATTTAATGAACTACGCTCCGTGAGCCTGCAACTTACAACTTTGAAGATTATTACAAGACTAATTATTACATAAAATTATATCAGCTTCAGAGTCAGTAGATTGTTCACCTGCATTTCTTATCGGTAATAAGACTTGTCTGTGATACATCCTGTTATACCACCCGATATCATAACTCATAATGCACGGCTTGACCTCTACATATAACTCCTCCGCGCCCAAGAAAAAAAATTATCGTTTGAATAAACTTAATTTTTTAAAGCAACTTCCTCTAAGGGATTATTAATAGGCGGCCGTCTAACATTGATAATTCTTGTTCTTAAACCTGGATAATATTTCTTAATTAAATATAACATAGTAATGATGATAATTATATAAAGTAAAATCGTATATAAACTAATATTATTATAATGAAATGGTTTAATCTTTGTAGATAAAATTTGCTGTTTTAATTGAAGATCTATAGTTTTTAATTCGTCTAGATTAATATCATCTAATTGAATTGGATTGATATTAATATTTAGATGTTGATTGTTAACGTTACTAGTCATTTCCACATTTGGTATCTTATAATGTTTAATTACTAAATTTGAATTTTGATATGTTTTAAGTATTATTTTATCAATCATTAATTCACAACTTTTTGAAATGGTTACTAGATAGGTTCCATTTAACCTTATCTTTTCTATATTATTCGAACAATTACTTAAAGCTACAACACTTCCTACGGTTATTACAATCTATTTATTATCTAACACTTTTTGAATTTTGGTTTTTGTTAATTGACTATCTCGAACTTCACAATTATTGTAGTTTTCACTAAGATTGATTAAGTCAACTTCACAGGGATTATTTTTTGTTATTAACTGAGTGATTTGGTCACTACACAAAAAGTCAGACCGATTGATTTCGTAGCAGTTCTGGTTGTTTAATCCGTACTGATCATGACCAATCATTAGGTAAGTGGATTTTGGAATAATGAATTTGTACAAAGATTGTTGTAATACAGGTAAGGCATAAAGTTTATAATAATTATACGGAAATAATTCTACCAAAGGAATCTCTAAAACAAATATTACTTGTTCATTGCATATATACCCTTTAATTTTTATTATTGAATAATAATTAGCCATGTTGTTCTCTTCCAATTCATATGGCAATTTTACGTTTGTTAAATGTGCACTTAATTTTGATAATTCTAACTTTAATTCACTATGATTAATTACTGACGGATGTACCGAATTCAATTTAGCAAAGGTTACCGCATTTTCAATGTTGTCTGAAATTTCTACCAATACTTCTACGGCTGAAATTAATTGACTAAAAATATTACTTATCAATACAAAATTGTATACTTCATTAAAGTACGCAGTAGTATTACGTAGCAATTCAGTCATTTCATTTATTCGTTTTTCCAGCAATACTTGATTATTTTGTAACTTGATCATTGATTCATTAAACACACACAAAGCTTTATCGGTTATACTTAGTTGTTGTTCAACTATAGTTTTAATCTGATTTTGATTTTCTCTTATTTGTAAAATAGCCGAATCATATCGATCCGCGTCCGATTGATCCAAATTGCCCGTAATGACCTTAACAAAAGAACCCAAACCATTAACTAAACCGCGCTTGGGACGTTCATTTTTTTCGCTAATAACCATCGTCATTTGATTATATTTATTTTTTACTTGTTCCAACTTATATTCAAAAAGATATATGAACGTATATGTCTCGCTTGCATAGTTCAATCCGTGAGCGGAACTATTAAACGACCCATTTAACTTATTATAATTACTTACTAATTTATCTAATTCTATTCTTAAGCTAGTTAAATCGTATATCTGTATTAAACTCCAAAAATCCACAACATTTTGAGCTGTGCCTAATCTTAAAGGTAGTAACCCTGGATTATTAGAAATATTCATTACTTCTATATCGTTGGTGAAACATCCTGGGATGTGGAAGGTTGAGGTGAAGACGAAGATGATTCTGGAACAATTGGTTGTCGTAAGTTTTTCAAATGTACTGTCCTACCTTTATTTCTTTCTGAACCCCCTACTTTTTGGATTATAGCTTTGTTACCTGGTAATAATTTACTTAATATAAACGGCCCGTTAAACTTCTCCCCAGTCTTGTTTCGTTTATATTTGTAACTAGTTTCATAAACCGTTTGCCCTACTTTGAAAGGATTATTTACTTCTATATTTCTTCGGTTTACGATTGCGCTTTTGTTATTGATTAAATTTTGATTGATTTTTGTATAGATTATAGCTAGTTTTTCTTTGTGTTTTTGTATGTAGTCGCTGTACATTTGCTTATCATAAAATATGTCGTAAGGATCTCTTAATTTAGTGTGTCCTAAAGTTAACTCAAACGGTGTTAGATTGGTACTGGAATGTATAGAATTATTGTAGGCCATAATAGCATATTTCATTAAGGTTATCAATGCATCGGTATGAATAGTTTTTAATAATCTAATGTGTTCCGTCAGTGTGGAATGAAATCTTTCAATTATTCCATCTGATTCCGGATGGTGAGCGGTTGTAAAATGAATTTTTATTTTATGGGCTTCTAATAATTCTTCAATTATATGATTATGAAATTCTAGGCCTTGATCGGCACTAATGTTTTCGGGAGTTCCATAATAAGCAAAGTAAGTGATTAAGGCGTTTAAAATATCTATCGAATTCTTAGATTTTATTTCGATTGCTTGCCCTAATTTTGTAAACGCATCAACTATGGTTAAAAATTTGGTATTTTCTAATGTAAAAACGTCTATATGTAATTTTTCAAACGGACGATGTGGAGTATCTGTTAACATCGTTGCTATTTTGGGAGGATTTCTCTCATATTTACTTCTCTTGCATATTTCACAATTGGCAATGAACTTTGCTACATGTTCTTGCATAAGGGGGAAATAATATTTTCTTTGCAACTGTTTAATTGTTTCCGAAATACCTCTATGATTTGTTTTTCCTTCGTGTTGATTCCTGATAGCGGTTCCTATCATGTCAAGTTCGCTTAAAATTTCTCTTCGTTCTGTACAGTAAATTAATTCGGGTCCTTTATTATTAAATAATTTTTGTATTACTTTATTGAATTGTTGAAACATATTTTCTGTGTCAAAATGAATATAATATTTTTTTGATTCTGTAGTAAATTCCTTTAAAAATTTTATTATACTTTCTTCGTCGTTATTGTTCATTTGGACATGGTAGCGTTTAATTTTCCCAATGGTTTCTATCTTTACCGGTTGCATCTGCGAATGTACTTCGTATATAAAATATTTATTTTGTTTTGCATCAATTATATCCTGGCATATTTTTATAGATGCTATCTCTTTGTTTTGACTAACGGAATGTACCGTGTCTGCGCTATCTAGTGGATCTACAATTTCTACTGATTCTTCTACCGACATATCATCTTGTATTAAATTTTCAATTTCATTTTCATCATAATTATTTATCATTGATTCATTTTCAATCGCGTTTATTGCTATCTGACTGTTTTCCTCACACTTATCACCGTGCAGCTGATAATATATTTGTATATTAAATTTATTTTTAAAGATATAATTAATCATCTGTTTTACTTTTTGGTAATCTAAATTATCTAATCCACAACCTAACTTAGGTATAGCTAAGTTTTTGACATTATTTACTAAACAAAATTCTTTTAATTTTACTAGACATTGAAATAAATCTTCATATTTTGATTTTCCATAATATTTTTCTTTTGTGATTAAATAAAAAACGTACCTATCATTATCATGTAAATAAACAAATGATTGTATCTTTGGGTTTTGGGACTTTAAATAGGACACCTGTCCATATCGATCTTTAAATTCTACTGCGATTCCAGCTCCCATGTGTAAGTCTTGACTAACACAATGACATAACGAAAAGTTTGCTGGTGATTCAAAAAGATTTCCAATTTTTTCTGTAATAGTGGGCGAAAACGGTATTTGTTTATTGCGAAATTTTAATTCAAAGTTCTTAAAATCTATGATATGTTCGTCGTCTATTTCGATTCGACTCAACGCATCCGCGTTGCCATTTTGAATGCCTTTTTTATAGACAACCTGGTAATCGTATTCTTCTAATTTAATTTTCCACCTTTGCAATTTTGAATTAGGCTCGCGAAGTTTCGATAACCAGACGAGTGGGCGGTGGTCAGAATATATTATAAATTTATGCCCGTACAAATACGGCCTAAAATATTTAACCGCCCAAACTACCGCTAAGAGTTCTTTCTCAATGGTACTGTACTTTCTTTCTGATTCGTTAAGTGTTCTTGATGCGTAGCAAATTGGCTTATCCGAACCAACCGGTCCTTGTGATAGTATAGCTCCTACCGCGACATTAGAGGCATCTGTAGTTACATTAAAAGTTCTATTGAAATCTGGGTATTGCAGTATCGGATAATTTACTAATATAGTTTTGCATCTATTGAACGCTTCCATGAATTCTTTAGTATGCTCAATTTTTCGCCCCTTTTTTAAACATATTGTTAACGGTTTTGTTATGTTTGCGTAATCTTTAATAAATTTTCTATAGTAGCCGGTTAACCCTAAAAATCCTTTTAATTCTTTTGTTGTTATAGGAGGTGGAAATTTTATCACTGCATCGATTTTTGCTGGATTGGGTTTTACACCTTCTGGGGTAATAATGTGACCTAAAAAACTGCGCTTCTTTTCTCAAAAATTCGGATTTATCCATTTGAATTTTAAAGTTAGCTTTTCTTAAGCGATCAAATACTAATTTCAATTTTTCCATATGTTCTTGTAGCGAAGTAGAAAATATTATTATATCATCGAGATAGACCATGCACGCCTCATTCTGGATTCCACGTAGAATGTTATCAATAACGCGTTGGAAAGTTGCGGGGGCGTTTTTAAGACCGAATGGCATCCTTTTATATTCGTAATGCCCTCGCGGTGTTGAGAAAGCCGTTTTTTTTCTATCTGTGGGATCCACCTCAATTTGGTGATAACCCGACGCCAAATCAATAGTTGTAAAGTACGAGCATTTACCTAATTTATCTAATATTTCCGACATATGTGGAATGGGATACCTATCGTCGATGCATTTTTCATTGAGGGATCGATAATCAATAACCATACGAAACTTCTGTACTCCCGATGCATCTAACTTTTTTGGGATAACAATTACAGGGCTGCTCCAAGGGCTGTGTGAAGGTTGTATAATATCATTAGCTAACAATTCGTTAACTTGGTTTTCCACCTCGCGTTGTTGTGAATGCGGCATCCGATAAGCTTTTTTAAATACCGGTACGTCATCAGTGGTTTTTATTTCATGCTTCACTATATTTGTAAATGATAAAGGTAATTTGGTACTATGAAAAATGTCTCGGTATTCATAACAAATTTTTTGTATAGCCCTTTTTTCTTCCTCGTTCAAATGATCTAACCTAAGATTCTTCAAATTTTCTTTTAAAATTGTATCCGTTTTATTATTATAACTAAATTGATTTAATTCTACCCTATCTACATCCTCCGTTTCCATAACATTTAAAGGCTCTAAATTGATTGATTTAGCTTCTTCGTTGCTGTTTGTAATGCTAATAATGGCTTCCCTATCTTTAATTGTTACTAAACATTGAGGAATTTCTACACCCTCTATTATTTTTTTATATTCAATTATACCTACGTTTAAATTAGTGTTAACCGGAATTTTGATAATTTGTTGCTGACGCGGTTGTAAACAAAATTGTTTCGGTTTAAGCGGTTCAAAATGAATTGGTATTGGACCATTTTTTGTATACAAAACATTTTTCTTTAGGTCTATATTAGCATCTAAATGTTTGAGTATATCCATACCCAGTAATCCGTCATAATTTGGATTAAAATCGAACATACGAAAGTCAAAATATTCCTTAGTTTTAAAAATTTCGGGTAAGGGAATTCTCGCAACGAATTTGTGATACGTAGTTTTATGCGCCGTCCTAATTTTAAAAGGAGCTTCTCTAACATAATTTCTATAATATCTGTGTACCACTTTAGGATTAATTAAGGTTTTTGATGATCCCGTATCGATCATGAATTTTAAATCATATTGAGGAATTTTTACATAAGGTAATGCTGAAATGTTCATATTTGAAATATTTATCACATCATATTGTTGTTGGGGCCTATTACGTGAAAATTTTCGTCATTATTTTCATAATTGACTATTGAATTTGGTTTTAAATTTTCTACAATTTCCTGTTGAAATACTTCGTCTGACATAAAATTATTTTGCGAAACATTTCTGGTATTTCCAGAAGAAGTGTCCATAGGTTCTGGACGATATTGGCCCGCTCTATTATTATAGGTTGTCTGCCGATTTTGATAATTAGTATGCCCTGATTGAAATGGTTTATAAGCATTATTATTTCTAAAATTGTTAGATCTATGAGTATTAAAATTTTGATATCTAAAATTTCCCGAATTCCGATTAATGTTAAAATTATTGTTATTAAAACGAGGTCGATTTCCATTAAAACTATGCTGTACATGTTGTTCAAATGTTGGTGGTTTAAAATAACGTTGATCATTACTACGACCGTTAAACTGTTGGTTTGCAGAAAATGATGGTTTATTTGAGTTCAAGTTATAATTAGAATGTTGTGATAAACTATTCTTTGCGTACGAAAAATTATCTTCTTCAATATTTAGGCTGATGGCCTTTTCTAAATTTTCGGGTTTTTGTAATCGGATAGCTAAGCTATTATTTAAACCTCTCAAATACGCATCTAAAGCTTGGCTCTCGTATATTTGTATTTTCGCCCGTCTCACGTTTTCGTCGGTTTCGGTTAATTGTAATTTCGTTAGTAATAAGCTTAATAAGTCTTGACACCTATTGCCAAATATTATCGCGTTCTCGTTTTTATGTTGCTTAACATGCAATAAATCACCCAACAAACATTTCTCATCGCGCGGATCTGAAAAAAATCTTAACAATAATGCTTTAATCCCATTCCACGTATTTAATTCACACCTAGAAGATATGATTTCTAAAGCGCGTCCTCTTAATTTGCCAATTATAGCCCTAAGCAAAAATTCGTTTTGCGGATTATTAATATTTACCCTATCAGTGTATGTGATTAATAAATATTCACTAGCTTGAATGAAAACTGCTAATGTACCTTTATCTCCATTGAATTCCGGTATGGAATCGATGTGCATTTTTTCTACTCGTAAAACTGCCATTGTATTATTTTCAATTATATCAATATCACTATTTCGACGGAGTGGACTTCTATCTCTTGTGACTTTCGTACAGGACATTAATTTTTGTATATATGCAAATTTTATCAAGTACTATTTGTTATCTTACTTTAATAATAATAAAAATTTGATTTTTGACACCCGTTCAACGCATATAATTTTCATAAAATTTATCAGGATAATTTAAAAAGGAACTTACAGGATTAGTTGATTCATCATTATTCGAATTTGTAGCTCTCGTTCTGTAGTCTCCCCAATTACTGCAGCTTCGGCGAAGTTGTCCTGAACTGCTAAAGTTGTTGACTTCCAAATTGGCGATGTGGTCCTTTTTGGTTATCTTCAACTTGTAAATTTTGTAGATTTTGTTGTAGATTTGCCCAACCTAGGCAATTTTTTTCCTTGTGGTGGGCTGCTCGTTGTTATCAACCTCGACGATGCTGTTCACTAGTTGATTTCAACTTGCACTTAATTTTTACTAGAAAAGTCCGTAAATCGTTGAAACGAACGCTATAAATTTGCGATTTTGTCAAATTTTATAACCCGGACTTATCCTACCCGACTGCGCCAAATATGTGTAGTTCAAAATAATGGTCGTTTTAAATTATTAAAATCATTTATTTAATGAACTACGCTCCGTGAGCCTGCAACTTACAACTTTGAAGATTATTACAAGACTAATTATTACATAAAATTATATCAGCTTCAGAGTCAGTAGATTGTTCACCTGCATTTCTTATCGGTAATAAGACTTGTCTGTGATACATCCTGTTATACCACCCGATATCATAACTCATAATGCACGGCTTGACCTCTACATATAACTGGCCTGTCATTACTCGATTCTACCTTGTGTAAGTTTAACGTGTTTTAGCGCCTTTTTGGCTTTTTTTTGTGGGAATTTATTTTTTTAAGAAGTGAATTATGGCATTATCACTTCCACTCGTTGTGGCAATGGAAAACGCAATTCAATTAGTAGTGGACAGTTAAAAATTTAATGTGGACCGTTTGATCAGGTCCGAGTTAACATATGAACTCAAAGTTCGTGGAGTTCCTACCGAATCTGATGTTTCAAATTTAAGAAAATTATTGCGGAAAGCACTAAGCGCAGGGTAGGACCTCCTTACATGTTTTCTTTTGATACCGATTCTGTAGCAATTAACGCGGCTTTTGAGTATTTGGCTACGTTGTTTGAAACAGCTGATTTCAGTAGAGCTGCTGTTGTTTTTGAAACAAAAATAAATCATCTGTTTAATAGAATTAAAAGTTCCGCCCCGGAAGGTAAAGTTCAAGCGCGAGTTAAGTCTGCTTGGATTACGTCTTTTAATGAATATGTTACGAATTTTGAAGCTGCGCGAAGGGTTAATGTTATGTCCTCTTCTACTTTAGAAGAAAGGCTAGACAATTTGAATGTTTCCGCTCCGAGTAGTATTTCTGCGTTTTCCGATCCGGTTATTGTTGATATTGTCCCACCTTCAACGAAACCTAGCGCGTTTGTGAATGTCGTCCCGACCACTGTGACTTTAGTCAATCCTAGTACTATAGTTGTTCCTAACGTTTCTTTTACGGAAGACCCTGTAGTTTCTACATGTGATCCGATTTCTACAGTGAGTTCAGATTTTATTAAACCTATCCACCACCACCAATATATTAGATTCGAGGTGAACCAACGTAAAACTACTCCTCCAACCACAGTAAGAGGATGAGCGGAGAACAAACTCGATACAGACAAACTAAAGCTGGCCATAGATCGACACCTTAAAGACAAGCAACTAAACGATGCAGAAAAACTTAAAGAAGCTGCAATAAGAATATGTGACACCTGTATGCCGCGTAAACAAATAAGAGGAAAAAGAAAAGAAGCATACTGGTGGAACCCAGAAATTGCTCAAAAAAGAAAGCACTGCATTAGAACACGCAGGATACGAGCGAGAGCCATAGCGAAGATAGGCTACGAACAATCCAACAACGAAATACAAAAAGCAAAGACAGAAAGAAGGTTATTAAGCAAAGCAATCAAAAAAAGTAAATGCAAGCATTGGGAAGATATTATCGACGAGGTGGAAAATGACGTATGGAGCATGGGCTATAGCATTGTCTCAAAACGAATGGGAAGAAGAAACATAGCAGGTCTAACACCGTCCAGGATAAGACATATAGTTACCACTCTGTTCCCAACCCACCAACGAACACCGGAGGAGAGGCGGCCCATACTGGTACAAGAAGCAAAAAAAATCACCGTTTAAGATGTACAAAAGGCGGTCTGAAGGATTCCCAATAAAAAAGCACCAGGCCCGGATGGAATACCATCAATAATTGTTAAAAAGATGGCAAAAGCTTGTCCAGAAGAAATGCTGCAAGTTTTCAATAACCACCTGGAGAATGGCATATATCCAAAAATATGGAAAAGAGCTAGACTGATACTTTTGAGAAAAGGAGACAAACCCCTTGAGTCTCCGAGTGCGTATAGACCGATTTGCCTGCTGGATGAGCTGGGCAAATTGTTCGAAAGGCTTCCGATAAAACGCCTCCAGGAAGAAATAGACAGATCGGGTGGACTGGCGCCAAATCAATATGGGTTTAGGAGGGGTCGATCCACTACCGACGCCCTGGAACTTACAACTAAAACCGCCAAAACAGCCAGAGAGGGGACGTGGCGCACCAAGAAATGAGTAGCAATCATAACGGTAGATGTACAAAACGCTTTCAATTCGGTGCGTTGGAGCGATATAAGAAAAACACTACAAGAGAGAGACATAAAGCAACATCGACTGATCCTGATCTTGGACTATCTGAATGAAAGAACACTAGAAATAGATGAAAACACACTTAAATGCACAGTTGAAATCACTAGTGGAGTGGCGCAGGGATCCATCCTTGGTCCACTCCTGGGGAACATATCCTATGACAAGGCTCCGCGCTTAGGCGTCCCACCTGGAGTTACACTAGTGGGGTTTGCGGACGATATGACGGCGGTAGTAACGGCAAAGGAAAAAGCTCAGCTCCAAGCAAAAGTAATCGAGACTCTCGAAATCTTAGGAAACTGGATGGAGGAAAGAAGCCTGGAGATGGTCCCAGAAAAGACGGAAGCACTGATAGTACGGGGGAGGAGGAAATGCAACAAAACCTGTTCATCACCGTGCAAGATAAGACAATAACCACACAAGATACACTGATTAGCCTGGGAATCACTTTGGACAAAAATCTAAATTATAAAGCCCATCTACAGAAAACGGTGGCCAAAGCGGCACAAATACAGACAGCACTGCAAAGACACATCAAAGGTCCAAAATGCCATAAGAGAAAGCTGCTGAGTTCGGTGACGCACTCAATAATGCTGTATGGAGCACTAATATGGCACGAAGCAACGAGAACAGAATCATACCGCCAAATCCTTGCCAAAGTGCAAAGAAGAACGGCAATTAGGGTGGCGAGTGCTTATAGAACGGTTTCGGAGAATGCAGCTCTGGTGATAGCCGGAATAATGCCGGTGGATCTACAAGCCATGGGAAGATACCGAAAACATAAAAAAGAAGACAAACAACTTGTCCAACAAGAACTAATAGATCTCTGGCAAAGTAGGTGGGACAACGATAACAATGGCAGATGGACCCACTCCCTTATCCCCAAAATTGAGAGCTGGATAAGAACAAATCACGGTAACATTAGCTACTATGTAATCCAGGTTCTATCAGGACATGGGTGCTTTAATGCTTACCTAAAACGCATGGGTCGACGAGAAGCAGGAACATGTTTATATTGCAGGGAAGATGACACCCCAGAACACACAATGTTTATATACGAACGATGGGAAGCATTGAGGACGAAAACATACACAGAGCTCCAAAAAACAATCACAAAGATAAACCTGGTAACGGTGATGTTAGAATCTGAGGTGAAATGGACCATCCTAGCTAACCACTTATAGAGATCATGAAACAAAAAGAGGCAGACGAAAGACTGCAACAAAAACAGGAAAGAGAAGCACAAGATAACAACTAACCAGCGATGAACCTGTAGGGGCGGCCAAGCAATGTGTTAAAGGAGCTGGTCACCAATGTTAGATGTGTGGTGATTACGTAACTCTCTAAACTCGCTTTTTAATTAATATCTTGATCGGATAATAATTTGTTCATTAAATAATATCTTGATTGGAATAAATAATTTCTATTGATTATAAATTACATAAATTTGGACTAAGAACAATTATAACAATGGTTACGATAATATTAAACATTTGCGTCTTATCTAATCGGATCGTGTATTTTAACTGATGTGATCTCTCTTATCAATAAGCTTCATGGTAACGGATGGTTTTTGTGAGATGAGAGAGAGATTACTGTTCAGTTGAGAATTTATATATGTTTTTTGATCTAGTAACTTAAAAAGAAAACAAAGTAGCAGTTTGATGTTGTATTAAAAAATGAATAAATAATTAATTTGACAACAAAAGGTTTTCCATAAGTTAAAGGGTAATTAAGAGAAAAACCCCCAGTTTTAAAATACAGTCCACAAAAAAGAAGGAAGGTACCTCGTACTTCAACAAATTGGTTCATGCGAACCGGATTTAGAATTATATAATTGATCCTATGGTTAGGATAGTTGAAGTAGTACCGAAACTTAACCAAATTAAGAAAATTAAGTTTCAAATGGCAATATAATTAAGTATATGTTAAATTGGAGCCGTCCGAGTTATCACACAAGTACCGGGGGAAGATTAACACGTTCTACCTCAGAATTTCAGTAAGTTTATTTTCAAATTTCCTTTGTATTATTGTCCCAAAATTTCGTCATTTTGCCCTTTTTATTTTTACTAATAATGACTGACGTAAACGAGAATGTGCACCAACTGAAGGTTAAACGGGGATGTGTGAAAAGTAAATTAACGCGAATAAGAAAATTTATTGAGGTAATTGATATAACTGTAATAGATAACGCGATGATCACTGACTTGGAGCTCAGGTTAGACAAAACTGAACCCTTATGGGATCAATTTAACGAATTGCAATCGAAAATTGAAGAGTTAGAATCGAGTTGCGATGATAATGAAAGAGAGGAGTTCGAAACAGCTTATTTCGAAATAATTAGTAATATGAAGGCAATTCTTAAAGAATATGCAAAGAACGACTCTGAAGTTGTTAAAGATGCTTCGGTGGTCGAATCAAATCAACTTCAATCTTTATTGTACGAAGCTGGTAATAATAATAATAGCAATTCGAGGGTAAAATTGCCCCCGATTAAGTTGCCAACATTTAACGGAGATTATTGCAATTGGTTAGAATTTAGGGATGCGTTTGGGGCTCTTGTCAATAACAACAAATCATTGACAGGGATAGAAAAGTTTTATTATTTAAAAACCTCCCTGGCAGATAAAGTAAAGGATATAATTAAATTCATTGAAATTTCATCTGCTAACTACACGGTAGCATGGCAATGCCTTGTAGATCGATATGAAAACAAAAATTTAATTGTGCATAATCATATTAGGGCCATTTTTGAACAAAACACGTTACTCAAAGAATCTCACATTGACCTAAGAAATTTATATGATAATACCAATAAACATTTGCGGTCTCTTAATAATTTAAGAGAAAATACAGAGTCGTGGGATCGATTAATAATTTTTATAATAAGCAATAAATTTGATTCCATAACCAGGAGAGACTGGGAAACATTAAAATATGCAGATGACTTACCTACTATGAAAGACTTGAAAGAATTCTTGAAATGAAGATGCGCAGTATTAGAAAGGATTGCATTAACCGAGAGCAAACGGCCAAACATTAGCCAAAACTGGAATAAAAGGCAAGCTACGAACAGTTTTGCCACGACTAATGATGAAAGGGGTAGTAAGTTAACTTGTTATGTCTCCAAGGAAAATCATATGATTTATAAATGCGAATCGTTTTTAAAGTTAGATCATAAAAATCGTATTGCGGAAGTTAAAAGATTGAAGCTATGCCTGAATTGCTTAAGACCTTTCCATATGTCGTGGAGATGTAAAGCAGTGAAATGTTTTAAATGTCACAAGCCACACAATGTTTTATTACATTTGGAAGGTGACAGTGAGAAGCTGAATAATGGAACTAGTGAGTCGTTACAGAAAGAACCGCAAATAGTACATTCAGCAGAAATTGTCCAAAGTCTAGAAAAAACCGAAGATAATAGTGTAACTTTAAAGGCGGCAGTTAAGAATTCGCAAGTTTTATTGTCGACAGCGATGATAAAAATAAAAAACGGAAATAATACGATAGTATGTCGGGCGCTTTTAGATAGTGGCTCATAGAGTCATATTATTTCAGAAAATATGTGTAAAAGATTAAAATTAAAACCAGAAAAAATTAGCCATCTGATAAAAGGTATCGGTCAAACATTGTCCAATATTAAAGAGCAAGTTAATGTATCGATATTGTCTTTTTACGATGATTTTAGTTTAGATATAAAATGTTTAGTGTTGCCAAAACTAATGGACAAATTACCATCAATTTCATTTAAAAAAGAAGACTTAAGGCTGTTCTCTGAGCATATCCATCTCAACGTAAAAAAAGGAATTCCGTGTTGTGCAAAGACAGCAAACTTGACGTGTAGAAACTTTGTAATGCTTTTAAAGTGTAAACGTGTGTAGAAAAATTAATACGAATCAAGGATCGCCTACCCACGCACGTAAACAGATATTCTTACTATAAGCTGATGTTGCAGTTTTACCGAAGTGCAATACAATTTTATAATTGTGTGCTCTAATTATAAAATAATATTCGTAATGTTTTTAAAATTATATTTTTCAACAATTTCATTAAATCTTACGATGACTTGACCGTCGTTCCTACCTAATGCAAACACGTACACATCGCTACCTCGAAAGAATAACGACACAACTCAAAATTTGACAAAAATGAGTTAAGTATTAAAATCGACAGAATTTGGCTATATCTTATAGTGTATAACGTCACAATGCAAAATTTTAATAACCTGCTGTTATTATAGCGGCAGTGCCATTATGCATGTAATGCAAAGTTACTACTTATCAGTAGTTTAAAAACGCTCTATCGAAAAAAGTGCTTTTTTTAGTTTTCTCGTTATTCTTGCCAGGCAGCGACATGTACCTTATATTTGGTAAAATTTGTTGATAAAATATAACATTTACTGGACGCTTACTCAAAAAGATAAATTATTATTTATAGACAAAATAGGGCGCAACAATCAAGCAATAGAAATAACAACTTTTTATTTATTATAATAAAAATGCAAATATATTTATAAAATTTTGAGATAATATTAAAACAATAAATTAGTGTAAAGTTTAAATAAATCAATTTGTTTAAAATAATTATATTAATAAATTAACTACAAATTATACAAATTGAGATAAAAACATAGCGCCAATAGAACACTGAAAAAAGAAATCCACATGATAAATTTCTTCCAAAAGTTATTTCTAGAAAGAAAAAAAATTTGTGTTCATAGATACAGTTATAAAGTGCGTACCTATTTGTGATTAGCTTATGTTATTACATAAGCTTTTTTAATATACATTACATACATAAGGATTTTATATTTAAAATCCTAAAAGAAAATTAACATAATTTTTTTATGTAGTATGTAACATTATACTATGCTTTATAATCGCAAGACTGACTTACTCTCTTGGATAAGAATTGTAAAAGATGCAAGACATTCTTTCTCAATTTATATACTTTTTCTACACGTCAATTATAATTACGTGAAGCAATTTGAACTTTAGGCCCTAAAAACTTTTAAACCAATTAAGATATCAAAATTCTGTCTGAGCCAAAAGTTTCTAAAAATCGAGATTTACAAAATATCGGAAGAACTCAAATTTAATGGTTTTTTGGCTTTTTTGGAAAAACCAAAAAACTTATTCAAAAAAGGATATTTGTAAAGGTTTGTAATAATCTACTACACATTCTGTCAAAATTTCAAGTCAATTGGTCCAGCCGTTTAAAACTTATAAAAAGGCACTAAAAGAACAGCCTTAAATATTCCACATAACTTGAAGTTAGCGGATCCCACATTTAACAATTCGGGACCAGTTAGTATTTTTTTGGGTGCCAATGTCTTTTGGACAATCATGTGTACTGGCCAAGAACGGCTCGGGCCTAATTTACCTGTCATGCAAAATACCCAATTAGATTGGATAATTGCAGGTGATTTAAATTTGAAACCGAGTCCAAAAACATTCGTCAATTGTTTGACCTCAGATAGCAATGAATCGTTAGCAAATAAGTTGGAAAAATTCTGGAATATCGAGGAAGTGAGATTACACAAACCACTGCTATCCATAGATGAACAATATTGCGAGACGGTGTTCAAAAATACAACGAAAAGAAATGCAGAGGGAAATTTTATTGTTGATATTCCTTTTAAGTTAGAGCTGAACAGGTTAGGAAAGTCATATGAGCAAGCACTACGTCGATTTGAAATCTTAGAAAGAAAATTAATTAAAAACTCAGAATTAAGGGCAGATTATCTGGCATTTATGACCGAGTACAAAAACTTAAACCATATGCGATCAATTCAAAATCACGAAAATAAGCTAGTTGTGGATGGCTATTTTCTACCACACCATGCGGTGATAAAATTTGGAAGTCTAACCACAAAATGTCGTGTAGTATTTGATGCGTCGGCAAAAACCAGCAGCGGGCTTTCATTAAATGATGTACAACATGTAGGACCAACACTACAACAAGACCTTTTCTCCATACTTCTTAGATTTCGAAAATATAAATACGTAATGACGGGAGATATCTCTAAAATGTACAGGCAGATCCTCGTTAATCCTAAACAAATAAAATATCAACGCATATTATGGAGAAAGGACCCCAGCAAAAAGATAAAAATTTATGAAATCAATCGGGTGATTTATGGCAACGCATCGTCACCATATCTTGCCGTAAGATGTTTATTTCAATTAGCTTTAGAAAATGAACGTGAATTTCCAGTGACGTGTAAAATAATAAAAAATGATTTTTATATGGATGATGTTTTAACGGGTGCTAATACAGAAGCGGAGTTACTTGACATTCAATCCAAACTAGTAAAAATTTTACTGAAAGGAGGTTTTGAATTACGAAAATTTTTATGCAACAGCAAGGAAATCTTAAAGCAATTTAAGGTTATAAATAACCTGGATCTTAGTATTCTTCAGATTGGGGAAAACGAACAAACTAAAACACTAAAACATTGGAACGCAAACAAAGATTTAATTGGGTTTCATCACAAATTTATTAAACTAAACAAGTTAACAAAATGAACAATATTATCGGTCATTTGTCAGGTTTTTGATCCGTTGGGTCTATTGGGTCCAATAATAATAGTTGCAAAACTAATTATGCAGGAATTGTGGCAGTTAAAATTAGAATGGGATGAAGAAATACTAAAGGACTTGGCAAAGAAGTGGCTAAATTTTCAAGCTGAATTACCACAGATAACGAAGTTTAAAATTCCACGACAAACTGTTTTGTCAGAATATATAAAATTAGAATTTCATGGTTTTTGTGATGCATCTGAGAGAGCATACGGTGCATGTTGCTATGTTCGCTGTTGTTTATCAGAAAACAGATTTATTTCAAACTTATTGTGCGCTAAATCGCGAGTGGCGCCGTTAAAAAAGCTGAGTATTCCTCGTTTAGAACTATGTGGGGCAGTACTGTTAGCGAATTTAAGCGAAAAGGTTATAAAGGCGTTAGAAATAACATTCGACAAAAAAGATTATTGGCCGGACTCGATGATCACATTGGCGTGGATACAAGGTTCGCCAAATAGATGGAAGGTGTTTGTGGGAAATAGAATAAGTGAAATACAAGCACTTACAAAAATTGAAAGTTGGAAACACATAAGCTCGGAAGAAAACCTCGCCGATTTATTGTCACGTGGTGTTTCGACTAATAAGTTAGTGGAACAGAAGTTGTGGTGGCAAGGACCTAAATTTTTAGAAAGAGATAGGTCTGAATGGGAACTTGAAGATTGCAAGCACGAAGAAGAAATTCCAGAACAAAAATTGATTGTGAATTTGACACAAACCATAGAAAATGAGATATGTCATGTCATACGCAGAATTTCCTCATTGAACAAAATGCAACGCGTAGTGGCGTACGTATTACGTTTTATTACTAACGCAAGGTTAGAAAATAAAGAGTTACAAAAAAAGGGGACTTTAGAAACCCAAGAATTAATTGAATCACGCAATGCACTTATTAGACAACGCAACAAGAGTGTTTCGCGGAGGAATTAAAAAACTTAAAAATTGATAAAGCAATTAATAAGCACAGCACTATTATAAGGCTTAATCCGTTCATACAAAACAATTTATTGCGGGTGGGAGGCCGATTAAGAAACGCAAAAATATCATTTGATAAAAGGTACCCAATCATTTTACCTAGAAGTCACAGCTTAACTTGTTTAATTTTAAAAACGGAACATGAACGGTTGTTACACTGCGGATCGCAAGCGTTGTTGTGCTCTATAAGAGAAACTTACTGGCCAATCTGAGGTCGTAGTGTTTGTAAACAAGTCATACGAAAATGTTTTAATTGTTTCAAGGCAAAGCCTACAGAAACCACTTACTTAATGGGTGATCTACCTAAGGCGAGAGTAAATAATTATTCCCCATTTTTAAATGTTGGCATCGATTATGGCGGGCCATTTGCTCTACAGGACCGAAAAACGCGCGGGCCAAAAATATTAAAGGCATATATCTGTCTGTTTATTTGTATGAGCACAAAAGCGTGCCATATTGAATTAGTATCGGAACTGACCACCGAAGCATTTTTGGCTGCATTAAGTCGTTTTACGGCTCGACGGGGAAGACCGGCTAATATCTACTCAGATAACGGATCAAATTTTGTTGGAGCCAATAATGAGCTCTCCAAGTTATTTGAATTTGTCAATCAGAATTGTAATGTAATTAAAAATAGTTTAGCGAATGAATTTCCTCCACAGTCCCCAACATTTGATGGAATCTGGGAAGCGGGTATAAAAAGCGTAAAACACCATATAAAAAGAATTCTAGGACTCTAGGACACATAAATATTGCCACCGATGTGGTAATCCGAATTTTACCGTTAATACGTGTCTCCGATGTGCTTCCAATCCGGAAAACGGTCGAAGAGAAACGGTCGAAGAAAACATTATTTAGTAGATGGACTACTGGCTCTAAAGTTTTTCACTCGTCCCATTATTTCGAAAAAATTCGCGAGGATCGCGACTCTCGCTTTACGAAGAATAAAGTCCTTCTAGATTACATTATCACACATGCTCGTGATGACGAACGCCCGTACGTTTCAGTTGAGATTATGGAGAAAAAACTTCCTGTCCTATTAGATTCTGGTGCCACTCGCACTATTTTGGGTGGAGAAGGTTGGGCAATCTTTTCCAAATTAGGCTTTCATTTGATTAGCCGTTTTAATTCGAAGTGCACCCTAACCAATGGCAGCACTACTAACATTTTGGGTTATGTCGTCTTACCTATTCATTTAAATGGGAAAATTGCCGTTATTAATGTACTTGTGGTCCCCGAAGTCAAACATATGCTGATTCTCGGAATAGATTTCATTGGAAATCAATTGGTTTCGTTCCCGACGTCTTTCGAGGCGAATGAAAGTTCTCGCGTTCTGACGACATTTGTAGTTTAGAGACTGAATCTACAGTATTACCGGAATTATCTTTAACTGCCGAACAAAAATTAGTATTAGCTGAGTTAATTGAATCTTCGTTCCCTCCCGTTATTGGTGAAACTTTAAGCTGTGCTACTTCGGTAAAGCATAAAATTACGACTTTTTCGGTGCCGATAAAACAGCGTTATTATCCGGTCTCGCCTGTCTTACAAAAACAAATTGATAAGGAATTAGAGAAAATGTTGCTTATAGGAGTGGTTGAGAAATCGAAGTCCTGTACTATTAGTTAAAAAGCGCAATGGTAGCTTTCGTTTTTGTGTAGACTTCCGCAAGGTGAAAAAGGTTTCTGATCGTGACGCATAGCCACTATCATATATTTCGTCGATTTTAGATCGCTTACGCGAAGCTAAATATATATCATCTCTCGACATCAAGTCAGCCTATTGGCAAATTCCGTTGGAAGAAGAATCCAAGCAGTATACCGCTTTTACAATTTTAGGTCGTGGACTTTATCAGTTTACTAGAATGGCATTTGGCCTGCACAATGCACCTGCAACGTGGCAGCGCTTTATCGACAAAATTAATAAATAAATTAACTTTATCGCCGAACTCGAATCTTATGTGTTTTTTTATTTAGACGATGTCATTGTATGTGCGCCAACGTTTGAAAAACATATGAAAATTCTTAGCGAAGTCTTAAAACGTTTTCGTAATGCCGGTTTAACCCTGACAAGGAAAAGGTCAGGTATGCGAAATTTTGTTTTGGTTTATATTTACATTACGTAAAGATTACACCTAAGACATTACGTGAACGAAATAGTAGCGCGTCATATTCAGCCAATTTTGAGAAAATCAAATTTGAAAATTTCTTCTTTTTGCACGAAATAATCAAATAATAAAAGATAAAACTTGCAACAAAGATTCCGTGGTAACGAGGTAGAGTGGTGGCTTTAATAAGCAAGGGTTCTAGGTTCGATTCTAGCATCCGTACTTTTTTTTCAATTTTTTTTTTTAATTAATTTTCTTTTTAAGTAATATGTAAATTAACAGATATTTAATAATTATTCGAAATTATTAATTTTTAATTAATTATTAATTACTAGATGCCGTAAAACTTACTGTTTTCCCTGTTTTTACGATGAATACCACCCGGGATCGTGCGAAACGTCGGTGTAAAAAATTATACAATAATGTAAAATGATCAGAAAATAATTAATATGTATAATAATAATATACTGCATATAATATGTAAATACTTATTCAATTATGTAACTTTTCATTTCTTATTAAATATATAAATAAAATACGAAAAATATATAAATAAATACTTATTTAATTAAAAAATATAATTTTTAACAAATCCCAAAAATTTTTGAACGTTTCGAATAATAATCAATTTAAGAAATGTTTGAAAATACTGTTAGTAAGACAAAACGATATCGTCCGAATGTTGAGATCTGAAAAATTAATAATTTCGAATAATTATTAAATATATTATGTTAATTTACATATTATTACTTAAAAAAAAAATTAATTAAAAAAAAAAATTTGAAAAAAAAAGTACCAAGCTAGAATTGAACCTAGAACCCTCGCTTATTAAAGCCACCACTCTACCACGTTACCACGGAACCTTTGTTGCAAATTTTATCTTTTATCACGTTATTTCAGTCTAATAGAAGAAATTTTTAAATTCGATTTTCTCAAAATTTGCTGAATATGGCGCGTTACTATTTCATTTACGTAATGTCTTAGGTGTAATCTTTACGTAGTGTAAGTATAAACCAAAACAAAATTTCGCATACCTGACCTTTTCCTTGTGAGTAAAGAAAAATGTCAGTTTGTAAAGTCCGAACTTAAATACCTTGGTTATGTGGTTAACGAACAAGGTTTATCGGTAGACCCGCAAAAGGTAGAGGCGATTATGAGGATTCCGACTCTTAAGTCCGTATCTGAAGTACGTAGAGTTATTGGTATGGCGTCGTGGTACCGTCGGTTTATTCCAAATTTCTCGTCTATCATTACCCCCATGACCTCTCTTCTTAAGCGTGGTCAGAAATTTAGTTGGTCAGAACCTTGCGAACTCGCAATGAACACCTTGAAAGACAGTCTAGTTAGTGCACCTATCTTGACGTGCCCGAATTTTGATTTTCCTTTTACGATTCAGACAGATGCCTCTAGGTATGGCATTGCCGTTGTTTTGACTCAAGAGATTGAAGACTCCAAACAAGTTAACAGTTATTTAAGTCGGTCGTTGACTCGTCAGGAACAGAATTTTTCGGTTACTGAGTGAGAAATGTTTGGCGGTGTTATGGGCTATTGAAAAATTGCGTCCCTATGTAGAAAGAGCCAGATTCAAGGTCATTACTGACCATTATTTGCTCGTCTGGTTAAATAATTTAAAAGAGCCTACCGGTCGTTTGGCTCGTTGGGCCGTACGCCTCCAACAGTACAATTTCGAAATTCTACATAGGAAAGGTAAAGAACATGTTGTTCCGGATGCCTTTTCACGTGCCGTTCCCATTATCGAAGTTATATCAGATAGTCATATCGTTGCGGCAGACACTACCACTGACCCGAACGCTCCTGTTGTGAAAATGAATGATCGTTGGTATAACTCTATGTTAGCTCATGTCAAAAAGAAACCTCACACGTTTCCTAAGTGGAAAATTACTAACGGTATTTTATATAAACATGTCAGTTCCGATTATCCTGACTTAAAAGAGGAGCAGATAATTGGAAAGAAGTTATCTCCAACCATCGTCACTCCGAAATTTTACGATCTTATCATGATGTTCCGACATCTGGACACTTAGGTATTAAAAAAACTTTTGATCATCGCTCAACAGTATTATTGGCCTAAATTGCGTTGTTCCGGTACCCGTTACGTTAATCGTTGTAATACTTGTGTAGCGCATAAGCCTGAGCAGAAGAAACCTGCTGGCCTTATGGTAGGTCACCTCGTTGTGACACGTCCGTGGCATATGATCTCGGTTGATTGTTTTTCGTCCACTACCAGTGTTCTGTCGTGGAAGTAGCTCGCCATGATGTTGAGGAGGTATGGTGGCACCTCCCTCCTTTCGAGCTCGTCCATTATCTTCTGCCATCTCGCTGAGTTGAACGCATTCTTGACGTCTAGCGTCACCAAGACTGCGTATTGCTTCTTCCTCCGTGTGCCCTCTTTGGCCTCCTTTATCCTCCGGACCACGCTGTCAATCGCGTCGGTGGTAGATCTGCCTGTTCGAAATCCGTATTGTCTGTCCGAGAGGCTCCCGAACTTTTCAATCTCTTGCTGCAGCCTGTTCAAGATCAATCTCTCGAACAGTTTTCTAACGGTCCAGCAAACAGATTGGCCTGTAGGAGCTCGGGAGCTCTAAAGGTTTTGCGCCCTTTCTCAGTAGAACTAGCTTGGCCTTTTTCCATTCGTTCCACACCAGGCCGGTGGACAGGAAGGTCTCGCTCTTCAGTGAGGACAAACTGAGGGCAGCCGCAAGGAAGATGCCCAACAACAAGGCGCCGGGACCGGACGGAGTCCCGTCTTGCGTTATCAAGGAGCTGGCAGAAATACGACCCAAAGTCTTGCTCGAAATGTACAACGGGTGCCTGCAGGAGGGCAGGTACCCAGAAGAATGGGCGGTGGGGGATTTTTTTTTTTTGTGAGTGTTGGGAGTGGGGAAATCTTCAAAAGACACCACCCGGATGGTTTGGGTGGTAGTGTCGGATTTTTACCGACTAAAACGCCACTCCTTAGAGGTGCCGGGAATCGCCTAGGCATTTCTTCCGTACACTCTCTTGCTTCCTACTGCTGTTCACCCTTTCGGGACTTTTTTCTTCATTGTGGAATTCTTCATTGGGATTCATCCTGCAATTTAGCTTTGGCAGAGATGATATCCACTAGCATTCTGTCGATGGTTTTCCAGTTTTTTTCGCTACCCAGCATCAGCTTCACGATGTTGGATGGGGACAGACTTTGCCCCAACTGCATTTGGGCGGTTAGTCTTTGGTCCGTCCATTGGATGCACGAAAAGATGGAATGCTCTGCATCATCTAACTCTCCACAGAAGAGGCAGTTGGGGGTATCTGCACTCTTAAAGCGATGTAGGTAGCTCCTGAAACAGCCGTGTCCACTCAGGGCTTGGGTGGCTTCGTAAGAAAGCTCGCCATGCTTCCTGTTTGCCCATGGCGCTATGACTGGGATCAGGCGATGGGTCCATCTACCCTTTTCCGACGTCATCCAGGTAGTCTGCCACTTCTCCTGGATATCCGTGCACCTGTTTGTAAAGAGGATCTTGCTTCCAGATCTGTATTTGGCGTCTCTCATCTCCGCCTTAAGGTGGATTGGCAGAAGGGACGCCAACACGAGTACCGCCTCCGTGGATATGGTCTTATAAGCTCTACATATCCTTATGGCGCACTTCCTCTGGGTTGTCTCTAACAGGCGCCTGTACGTCACCCTTTGGAGGGCCGAGACCCATATCGGAGCGGCGTACAGCATAACGGACTCAGCCACAGCGCTCAGGAGTCTTCTCTTCTGTTGATCTGGTCCGCCCAAGTTCGGCATAATCTTGTTGAGAGCCTCCGATGTTGCCGATGCTCTGGTCGCAACCCTTGAAATGTGGGGTTTGAACGATAGGTACCGGTCGATGTCGACACCCAGCACCCTGGCCTGTTCACACGTTGGAATGATGCGGCCGTTTAGCGAGAAGTGGACCGGCCTGATCCACCTCTTTCCTGAGACCACGACTGCCTCAGTCTTCTCCGGCACCAGTTGCAAACCCCTTTCTGCCATCCACGTAGCAATCACTTGAGTGGTAGCGTTGACTACTCGCTCCAAAGCCGGTGATGCTCACCCCTGGTAGAGTGGGGAGCCTGAGGACCTGAGGACCTTCCGGGTACCTGCCCTCTCGCAGGCACCTGTTGTAAACTTCGAGCAGAACATCTGGTCGCGCTTCCGCCAGCTCCTTGATGAGTTCCGTCGGGACTCCGTCTAGTCCCGGTGCCTTGTTGTTCGGCATTTTTTTTGTAGCTGCTTTAAGTTCGTTCTCATTGAAGGGCGAGACCCCCTCGTCCACTGGCTTGATGCGGTACGACAATTCAGGATGTTCCGGGAAGAGGGTCTAAATAATTTCTTTGAGGCGGGCCTCAGTCAGGCCAGGAATGGATGGCCTGCCCAATTTCTTGGTCATTATTTGGTAAGCCCTTCCCCAGACATCTCTATTCGCTTTCTCGATGAGGGCGGTGGGGGAT
This sequence comes from Cantharis rustica, assembly GCA_911387805.1. NCBI lineage: Eukaryota > Metazoa > Arthropoda > Insecta > Coleoptera > Cantharidae > Cantharis > Cantharis rustica. The sequence goes on from OU426877.1 coordinate 75,803,119, forward strand.
TGATTGGGTTCTTGGCTCCCGGTAGAGTTTCCTGGTTTGTCCCCTTTTTTGGGTGGGGTACGCTGTGCACTCCTGGTAGTTGGCTGGGTGCGGTCTGCCGCAGTTTGCGCACTTTGCCGGTTTTTCGCGTGCTTTTGTGCATTCTGCTGTTGTGTGGTTCTCCCCACATTTAACTCACTTGGATTTGGCACGGCAACATCGTTGCGCATGTCCAAATCTTTGATACCGATGGCATTGTCCGACCTCGGTGCGCGGGTGGGGCAAGTTCCACCGTAAAGCCTACCCCGTAAGCCTCGGTGGTTAAGAATATTCTCTTGCCCTCTTCGGTTTTGTTCAGTTGGACAAGGAAGAGAGGTAGGGGATGGTTCTTGGCTTTCCAGGTCTTTTTTGACTTTTTCCGGAGTAAGTGTAATAGGCAGCCTTCTTAGCACCACCATCAAGGACTTTTTTATTGTGAGCGTTGGGAGTGAGGAAACCTTGCATAGGCCACCCCCCTGGTCGAAATGTTCCCATGTGTGCCCATGGTCACATTGGTCATATCCCCAAACTTCTTGGGGATATACCCATGGGCACGTAATGTGACCATAGGCAGATGCAATGTGACCATGGGTAAATGCAATGTGACCATGGGCAGATGAAATGTGACCATGGGCAGATGCAATGTGACCATGTGCAGATGTGATGTGACCATGGGTATTATGTGACCATGAGTATATTTGATGTATGACATGACCTTGGGCATATGCAATTTTAATTTTATGCATAAATTTAATAAAATGAGAAATATGTATTTATATAATATTATTTATTTATTTTTAAATATTATAAAAAACAAAAAAAGCGAAATGAGGTTCGATCTCGCGATCACAGAATGATGCAATTATGTTTCATGCACATAACGCAAAAGCCTATCGAGGGTTAATGTATAACATAGTTTTAATTCGTATTATCTGTTTTAATTAAAAAATAATTAATTAATTAATTTAATTTAATTTAATTAAAAAATAATTCAATTCAATTCATAAAAGTATGCAATTTTTCATCAATGTTTTCTTATGACGTTTTCATGTAAAATTATCGTTCGTAAACCGACTTTACTTTACCCGCACTCGCGGGTTGAACCCGCGAGTGCCACGTGTTTTTTTTATTATATTTATTATATTATTTTATATTGACACGACGTTAAATTTATGAAAATTTATCGAAAATTTATCAGCAAATTTTGTATTAAATTTTTATGAAAAAAATTTAGAACATGTTCTAAATTTGGTGGTAAAAGTTCGTGTAAATGTGCGCAGTAGACATTTTCACGTCTAAAGTCCGCCCAGTTTGATTTTTGAAGTTCACAAACATTTCACCGAAATTTCATAAAAATCTGAAAATCTGAAAAATTTCCCTAAACTGTTTGTTAATACGCAAGCGCGCGTGTTAAATTTCTTATCAAATTTGACATCGTTGCAAACAGAAAATTATTTTTACCTACATAGAATTATGTATCAAAAATATGTGCAAATTTACATAAAAATTTACATGTAAATTTTATATAAAATTTAACGTCGTGTCAAACAGGCTTTAGGTTCGTAGGAGCCCAACTATTATAAAAAAAGTAAATAAAAATTAATCTTTTTCATAAAAATTCGGCAATATATGTGAATTCTCCAAAACACATTAATATTACTTGGGTATTTGTTCTAAAATTATTACAAAATATTATTATTCACAGAAGCAGATGTACCTAAAACTTTTTTTGAAGATTTTAATAACCTCCAACTAGAGTTGTTTAAACAATACAACGTATTTTTGAGTCCACAAGATAGGGATATTGCATGAAAAGTTATGACTCGTGAGCATAAAATTCTTCACGTTGATGAGATAAAGAGAAGCTTTAGTAATAAGGAACGAACGATAAGAACATGACAAAGCGAAGTTAATACTGTAAGTATCGTATCTGATAGATTTTATATTCTTTGAAGTTTTAAAATTTTGTAACTAATAAATTTATCAGATAACTAATTTTTTTTATATAATCAGAAAAAAGAAGAGCAAGCTCAGAAAGAAAGGACCAGAGTGGCTAATTTGAGGCAGCTGAATGCGTCATCTAAAGATGAAGAAAAGAAAACGAATGCCATTGAAACTGTAAAGTAATTAGTATAAATCAGTTACCAAAAGTTCTTTTTAAATAAACTTTAATCGTTTTTTAGGATACTTCGGGATCATATATCATTTACAGACTATATGGAAGTAGTTGAAAAAAATAAAGCAATGGGAGCTGAGCTAATTGAGCTTAGAACAACTTCCATCCTGCAGGCCAATGAAATGCAAATTTTAAAAGATCCGTTCAGGGAAAGTTGCTGATCAAAATAAAGAGTTAGTTTATCTCAATATTCGGTATCACTCATATAACTCATATAACGTTATAACTCTTCAAATCGACGTAAAGGATGTTAATAGCAAAGAATCTGAAGACGTAGGTACCGGTTGCAGAACCTTCAGAATCAGAAAATCCATCTGTCGATGGAGAAGATGAACTTGGGGTAAATACATATACATAATTTTTTGATCTATAATAATTATTACAATTTTTTTTTCGTAGTTTACCCTAACGGACGCACAATTTAAAGCTGCTAATCAGGTCGCCAGTGGCATAACTGGAGATTCAAAGTTTATTAAGAAATGCATTGACATTCTTTGGACAAGGGAACAGCTTTGTTTGTGTAGTGCTACAGGTGCGGCTTGTCCAAATGTCCAAAATTCGGAAGCTCGACCTGCATGCAGTCCTCAAAAGAAAGCTTATTTGCAAGGTAACGTATATAATAAAATTATTTAATACATAAAATAAAGATCGTTTTTTTCTAGTTTTATTAAATTCGAGGACGGACAAAGAAAAAAATAAAGTTCACGATGCTGAAAGAGCAAATCAGAAAAAGAAAACCATTGAATATTTATGTTCAAAAATAAAAACTGTGCGGAGAGGCGTAACAAATTAATTTAGTCATATCTTTAAAGGTGGCGACTGACTTGGAACTGAACGTTGTAATGTAATAATAAAAATAAGCGAGTTGCTCAAAACGAATACGTCATGATGTGATGTAATAATCGAAGGAATTCGTCAAAAAACCGACAGTCAAATAGAGCACGGATGCTTCGCTCGCCGTTGGTGCTTGCTACGTGTTAGTTTATCGGCAATGACTATCAAATGTTTGTGTTAGATTACATTACATTAAAACTTTCAGTTACAAGTCAGTCACCACCTTAAGATACTGTATTAATTTATTAGGCATTTGTTGTAATTTGTTATTAGGTTAATTTGTTGTTTTAATTGTTGAGAAAATTTGTAGTTTAAAAAGTTGTAAATAAAATTACAAATTTTTAATATTTAGCTTTATTTATTGCAGATAATTTACTCAATCTCCACATATTTAGTGGGGATGTGCCTATGGTCACATCTAATGGGGATGTGACCATGGGTACCATCCAATGGGGAGGTACCCATGGGCAGAATTGGGCCACCCATGGGCACATGCCCATGGGTATGTGACCATGGTTATGTACCCATGTACCCTATACCAAATTATGGTATAGGCATAGTTTAAATATACGAGTAGTTGGACAACCTTACCTGAGATATGGGATAGTAGAATTTATTAGTTTTGGATTTGTCCGCTATGAGAATTTTTAAGTTTTGGATTTCTCCGCTAGATAACACTGTAATATTACAGAAAGTTTGTTTCTTTGCTTTCTGTCGAATCGGACTGTAACAGATATGCCTGTTTCATAAGTAGCTATATTAGCCATGTTATGCTATTTTAGCCATAATATGACGATATCATTACTAAAACCAAAGAGTATGTAGTGTATAGAGGAACAGCCATGTATTAAAAATTGAAACGTAGAGACAATCCCGTCTACCAGAGGGCGTAGCAAAGCCATCTATCGGCCGGGAACATTTTTATATTAAATACCTAAATATAAAGTTAGCTACTATATCGATAATTGCAGGTATACCTTTTTGGCGACTGTTCGTACCTGAAGTGGATAAGTAAGAAAAAAGGTTTTTTAACACGGTTTTATCATGGGGTCTTCATAGAAATTTTTAAATAGGGCAGTAAACATTACAATCAGTGTAACCACCATACGGTAGTTATGGTATACAATAATAATACGATAATTTGTATCCTCTATAGCAGTGTTTTTCAACCTTATCGAATAGAGAATAATAGAGCCTTCTTAATCCCCTTATATAATTAATAATTATTTTAACACTAGTAAGAAAAAGATTTTTAACACTAGTGTTATTAGTTTATAATTTTTTGGACTCGCTATCGCTCGTTTCGCGAAATTCTCCACTCTCTCATAACAAAATAAAATCTCACTTTTAACACCTATATCGTAAATAGTTATTATAATTTATGTAAATTTATAATTTAATTTTATTAAAAAAAATTTCGACCCCACGAGCAAAACATCGCGACCCTTTGGGGATCGTGACCCACAGGTTAAAAAACACTGCTTTATAGTATATACCAGGCCTGGTCTATACGATAGTATTATGTTATCGTATACGATAATTTTTTAAAATGATACGATCAATTTCCGATAAATCCGATAATTTAAAAATATACTATAAATTATTTAATAATATTAAATATCAAAGATTAAATATTTCATTTTTTAATTTGTTTTTTAAATTTTTGTTTTGAATTTTTTGAAGACTGCACTGATTACTGTTTAAAGCAGGGCCGTATTTAGACTAAATTTTCGGGGAGGGTTTTAAAAAAATAGCAAAATAAATAGCTAATTAATAAAATAACAAAAGAAGTTTTTCTAAATTTAAATTTTGTTATATTAATTTTTGAAATGTAATGTTTGGAGAAAAGTGACTAGAGGGAGGTTTTTTTACCAAGATGGCGGAAACGGCAGAAGCCTATATTTTGCTCCGCTGATTTTTTGAGTATAATTTTGTGCAAGTATTTTTGCAATTAAGATTTTATTTTATTTTTGAGTATTGTTATTAGAAAATTTTGTTTGAAAGTATTTTGTCGAAAGTTACCGCAAAAAAAAATTAAAATTTTGTGAAAAAATTGTTTTTATTTAATTGAAATAATTATGTTTTTGCGCGATTTTTCTTTATTTGAGTTCGATATTCAGAGAAAATTTCGATTTTTATGAACTCTATTTAATGGTTGAAAATAATTTGTCAAAGAAGCGACAAATTTTGATTACAGGTTGACTTCTGGGGAGGGGGGGCGTTTTTGTTTATATAATTTTAAAAGTTTTGCTTACTACGATATTTTTAATAAGTTTAAACTTATTCATATTTTTTTTTTAACTCTCATGTAAAAAACCGTTTTTAAATAAAATTTTTTAATTTTAATATTTGAATAAAAATCACAAACTAAATTCTTATTTTATCGATGGCGATAGTAAAATAATGTTGTCAAAACGAAGAACTAAATTAGATTGAAAGAAAATTTCACAAATCTTAAGCAAATATACACTTATGTACAAAAATGTACAAAATATAAAACAATTTATGGGTTTACAATGCCCATTCTAATTTATTGCGGAAGTGTTATTTTAAGCTATTTTGCTGCCCATGATGATCATAAAATTTATGTTGTCTTTAAACTTTTTGGTTCAAACAATTTATTGCAATTTAAAATTTTTACCATAATAGTAAGAATTAAGATAAAATACCTATTTTATTCATTTCAATATAATTATTTTTCAAAAAATCGAAAATTAATTAATAGGAGTAATAACTAACAATTAACTAAGTGGTCGCAGACTTTTACACAGGACTGTAAATATTTAGGGCATTTTTATATTTTTCATCTTTGGTTTTTATATTTTTGCAATTTAGTAGTAGGTGTATTTAATCCAGTGTCGCCAATCGCCGGATTATAATACGAATTTTCAATTTTTTAATTTGGGATTTAATTTATTAGAAATATCTCTTTAGTTTTAATTTTTATTTAAACACTTCAAGTTTAATGTTTTTGTTTTTTCTGATTTTTTTACGATTGCAGTCGAACTTTCGAATAATTTATCGTTAAATAATTTCGGGGGAGGTTGTAACCTCTAAAACCACCCCCTTAAATACGGCCCTGGTTTAAAGTGTTTAAATAAAATTTGTAATGTAAATCTAGTTTACAAATATATGAAAGATTTATATCTGTTACTCCACATGCAATAAATATAAAACATTCAGTTTTAGAAGAATTGCGAAAAAACAAATCGAACTTTTTTAAAACAATAATTGCAATAAATTAATATGTAATATTAATGTAATATGACAAGCAAAAAGCAGAACCCAAAAAAAGAATTTTAAAGCATGAATAATATTTTATGTATACTTCTAAAATAATGATAAATGTTTAATAATAATATTTTAATTTGATTTGATTTAAAAAATAAAATTCAACATGAAATTAAATACATAAAAATTAAAAATTGTGCCGAGAAATCCGAGTTGAAGCGTTGATTTGTTGAAGTTTAAAATTATTTTAGTTTTAACTTTGGTTTGAAATTTTAATAATCTTTAAAATTCGAAGTAAATAATAAAATTGTCTGTTTTTACGATACTTTGAAATTCTCTTCTTACTTTTATAACCATCTACCTGAAGGGATTACCAAAATCGTAACAGACAAAGACAGCTTATCATGCTGTCTCATTTAATGCTTACTCATTATATAATGCTGGTTTTTGCCGCTGAGGTCGTTACGAATCGACTACAATTTTATTGTAGGGTACGAAAAATGCTAGTGACAGGTATACCCATAAGAGCTGTTCCTCTATACACTACATACTCTTTGCTAAAACATAATATGACAATTTTTAAACAATATTGTTTTAGTTAGTGGAGCTTATGATGTAATACCCAAGTTTCGTTTATCATAATAAATTATAATATAAAAATGTCACCAAAATGTGAAAATAATTGTTTAAAATGTATTCAAATTTTGAAAAATTAATTCTGCATTTCACAATATATTTTCTCGATTACTATAGTTAAACAACAAGAAAAATGTCTATAAATTTTTTGTATTTTTATTACTTTTACGCTTTTACAGGAAATTAATTGATGTCGATGTTGATTGATAAAATATTTCATATACTTGGAAGTCACATAATATCATATTTAATAAAATTGCATCAAAAAGAAATTAAACTCTTTAAAAAATTTACAACAAATAATTACTATTTACGTGACTACTTAAACAATAAATATTTTAAATAATTTTATAATTTTGTAATTTTTAACTGTAAAAGTAATTATTGCAAGTACAGTGGACGCCGCTTAATTTATTGTAGTGCTGTATTCCGTTGGTTAATTTTTGGCGACCTATCTAAAAATTTTATAAAAAATGTTTAGTAGTTTATTACGAAATTTTAAAGTAGAACTGAATTAAATCGTACATCATCAGCATACTGCAACTTTCTGCTATAAAATACACCTGAGTCAGGTCTCGACTCGGTCAGGTAATGAATATGTCTGGGTGGTTCCCCGGTTTGTGAACTGCTTGTAAACTGCGAACTGTATTAAAATATTAAAAGATAGTATTATTTAAATTTAAAGATAATCTCAGTGATATTTTCAAACTGAGTTTGCATAGCATTACGTTTTTTTTTTAATTGAAGTGTATCTGATACATATACTCTTTATTATTGTTACGAAAGAACGTTTAATTATATTTGATGACTAATGTCATTCATGATAACAGTATTTTAGTCATTCAAATATTGCTGAACTTACACTTATATTAAATTAATAAATTAATTTTGCAACTTTTGAGATATAATTAAATAATCTTGAAATAAACAAGTTAATTAAACGTTTTATAATAATGTTTTTATTATATTAAATTATTCTGACGAAGAAGTGTACCAACGCCGAAAGCTCAATAAAAACATTATTATAAAACGTTTAATTAACTTGTTTATTCCAAGATTATTTAATTAAATTAAATTAAAAAATTTACAAAATAAATAATTTTAAATATAATAATTACATAAATACATATTATATAAACTTTTGTAAAAATTAATAATATATTACTATCACTAACTTGTTCTATTATTTATTGTTATTTTCAATAACCAAAATTTAAAGTTTTAAAATAGTTGACTGGGTTTTTATTAAAATCAATTTAGAAATTATTATAGGTACTATGTATGTTTAAATAAATTAAATAAATATATCAATATAGTTGCCCCCATCTTCATCGTTTTGATATAAAAAAATATTGAATCGTTAGGTCTTGAAAAGTCACCCTGTTTTAACTCTAGGTCACTTCAAGTTTAAAAAAAAATAATTAGTACATTTTCAAAATTTTTTCTTTCTAAGTTAATTCTCATTTACACTTCTTCAATATTTTCTTCTTTAATATTTACTTTTCTTCTTTATAATATTTTACTTCTTTAATATTTAAACATAAATATTTTTGCAAAATTAGTTATTAATTCAAATAATATTAAAATCTATACAATACACCTCCGTGAAGTTGGCCTCCTACCTGAAACATTTTGATGTAAAAAAATATGGAATCGTTAGGTCACCGTTAGGTCTTGAAAGGTCATCCGGTTTTATCGTTAGGTCACTTTTAGTTTTATCAAAATAAATTATTCAAGTTTTGAAAAATTTTCTTGATAAGTTAGCCTCCCCTTTAAACGATTTCGATTAAATAAAAGTGGAAACCAGTAGGAAATGCACTGCTATCGATAGGTCACTTATGTTTATCGTTAGGTCATCATTAATTTGTTTGTAATAAATTAATTACAATTTTATGTTTCTATTGCGCTTGCGCTAAACAAAAATATTAGTGTGTGTGCAAAATTACATGTTGGGGTGTGTTCTTGCCAATGCCAACACTTGACTTGGGGTGCGTTCTGTGCGTTTTCGCCAGTACTTTTGCTCAAAGTGGTAAGAAAAGTATCATAAGTGCGGAACTCGAAGGCAGCTATAGAATACAGAAAAAATATATACAGGGTGTTCCTGTAACCGTGGAGAACCTTTCAGGTGGTGATAAAGGACTCCTTTTGTTTTTGGAGGGTGCCTCCCTTTAAAGCAATTTTTTGAATTTCTGATTTCAAACGGCCAGAGCTCCGATATTATTGATTTTGTAGGCTTAATGAATTAGAACTTTTTTAAAGATCATTCGCTTATTATTTACAAATTAGTTTATAATCCTTTATCGTCTAGAATCAACGGATTTTAAGTTATAAATTAAATTAGGGGAAGAAATGTTTAAAAAATTCAAGTTTTATTTTTTTTACTTTTCTTGCGAACTCAATATCTCTTAAACGAAACGCCTTAGAAATAAACTGACGGCGGCTTAAACCGGATAGAGAATTTAACGGGCTATAACTTTGGTTAAATTCATATTTTTGGTAAACCAATTGTTTTTACAGAAATTTTGAAAATAATGAAGACGGTGTAGGTAAAAAAGACATAAATTCACTAAATTTATTTGAACAAAGTTGTAGCCCGTTAAATTCCCTATTCGGTTTGGGCCGTTAGTTTTTTTTAATCCGTTTTGTTTAAGGGATACAAGGTTCGCAAGGAAAGTAAAAAAAATAAAACCTGAATTTTTTATCATTTTTTTCCTTAATTTAATTTATAACTCAATATCCGTTGATTCTAAATGATAATGACGATAACCTAATTTGTAGATAAGCGAATGATCTTTAAAAATGTTCTAATCTATTAAGCTTAAAAAATCAAAAATATTAGAGCTATGGCCGTTTGAAATCAGAAGTTTAAAAAATTGCTTTAAAGAGAGGTCCCCCTAAAGGTTTGGACTTGGACAAAAATTGTATTTAAAAATTTGTCTTAAAAAGGTGTCTTTTATCACCACCTCAAAGGCTCTCCACGGTCACGGTGACACCCTGTATATATCAAACAATGCGTTTATAGTGTGAGAATCTTTTATTCTGTAGCATTTTACGGTGGATTTGAATGTTTAAAGAATTTTTCGTTTAAAATGAAGCAGCTGTTATATTTTAGTGATTTCGCGCATTTTGCTTTCAACACAAGCTATTTTATTAACTGAAATTACGCTTCTTTTTGACCGACTTTAAAAAAGGAGGAGGTTATCAATTCGGTTGTATAAATTTTTTAATTTTAATAGGTTTTTAATGTTTGTTACCTCAGAACTCCGTCATTTATTAACCGATTTTCAAAATTCTTTTCAAAATTTTTTTTTTAATTATTATTTTAATAATAAAAATAAAACCAACTCTCTAACTACTCAAGAAATTTTAATTAAAAAATATTTTTAAATTAGGAATTAGTTGTAGGAATTCATAAGCTGCTGAGCTTATAGTCTAATTTAAATTGCATAAGCCGGGTCATCCTGTTAACATAATTCGGGAATTATATGAAAATCATAAAACCAAATCGGCAACTATTTAAGAAATTTTAAACATATTGTGTTTCGAAAACCAAAACTACAATAATTCATTTATTTGTAAACAAATTTTGAAATTCAATTTTATTATTAATTATTTTAATTGTACATAAAAATGTTAGTTGGATGTTAGATGTAAATAAAGGTGGGAGAAGTAAGACTAGAGGGAGTACGGCTTGATGTAAGACAGTTAGGCTCTGGTGGGCTCTGGCCTTGACGTTGAGTCAAGCGGATGAAACACAATTCCCGCAATTCTATTTAAAATTGTTAATTGTTTAAAACAAACAAAAAATAAAATAAGTTGAGTTGATTTCTTTGTTTGATTATTGTGATAAAGTGAAGTGCAAATAAAATTGGAAAAATTGAAGAATTTGCGATAATTTGGTCGATGCATTGAATTGCACGCAGCAAATTTGTTTAACCAGGCGTACTGAAGCCAGCTGGAATAACGCGTACACGTGCGCTTGCAATAACACATTGAATACCACATGCAAAGTAACAAAAATGAGCATTTTAATTGTAATTTACAAAGGTTTTTAAAACATAATCTGTGTTACCTCAGCAAAATTTCACTACAGGGTGAAAATGCATGAATTTGCAAAGTTGGGGGCATAGCAATATATTTGCCTTAAACAACATTATTTTAAATTTAATGACAAATTTTATCTTCAAACCGATTATGAGAAAACGCATATTTTGTATTAAATTTACAAAAGAAATAAAAGTTAACAATAGAATCAATTACCACGATCTCATAATAATTAAAGATAATAATGTGAACTCTTTTCATATTTTCTATAAACCTACTGAAGCAACTTCTTCAAATTTAGCAATAAATAATTATTTGCTTCAAATTAAAGCAAATTTATTGAAATTCAAAAAATTGCTATAAAGGCTTAAAATCTTTGCCCCAAAGATTTAGACTTGGACAAAAATTTTATTTGAAAACTTGTCTTAGAAAGGTGTTCTTTATCACCACCTGAAAGGTTTTGCACGGTCACAGGAACACCCTGTATATATTTTCTCTGTGTCCTATAGCTGCCTTGGAGTTCCGCACTTACGATACTTTTCTTACCATTTAGAGCAAAAGTGTTGGCAAAAACGCACAGAACGCACCCCAAGTCAAGTGTTGGCATTGGCAAGAACGCACCCCAACATGTAATTTTACACACACACTAATATTTTTGTTTAGCGCAAGCGCAATAGAAACATAAAATTGTAACTAATTTATTACAAACAAATTAATGATGACCTAACGATAAACATAAGTGCCCTATCGATAGCAGTGCATTTCCTACCGGTTTCCACTTTTATTTAATCGATTTCGTTAAACGGGCAGGCTAACTTATCAAGAAAATTTTTCAAAACTTGAATAATTTATTATGATACAACTAAAAGTGACCTAACGATAAAACCAAATGACCTTTCAAGACCTAACGACAACCTAACGATTCCATATTTTTTTATATGAAAATGTTATATTTTTCTTATTTTTGTAAGACAAATTTCATCACAACTATATTTTTGTTTCGCGCATGCGCAATAGGGACATAAAATTGAAATTAATTAATTGCCAACAAATGAAAGGTGACCTAACGATAAATATACGTGACCAATCCTTAGCAGTGGATTTCCTACCGGTTTCCACTTTATTTCGTGGAAATCGTTTAATGGGGAGGCTAACTTACCAAGAAAATTTTGCAAAACATGAATAATTGTTTTGATAAAACTAAAAGTGTATATAAATTGATATACCGGCTGCACGCACGAAAAATTGTCACGTTCCGCAAGCGAGAGCGCGGAACAAGCGAGAGAGAGGCATGATCGGCTTTGCATCATACATAGACATCATTTGAATTATAAAATGCCATTAAAGAAAACTTGTCCGGCATGAGGTTTAATCTCGCGATCGCCAAATGATGCAATTATGTTTCATGCACATAACGCACTAAACTATTGAGGGTTAATGTAATAACATAGTTTTAATTCGTATTATCTGTTACATAAATATAATTCAATTCAATTCATAAAAGTATGCAATTTTTCTATAACTAATTGTTCGTGATTATATTTAAACAAATTAATTAAATTAATTTTGCAAAAACTGTAAATAATATTTGAAAATTAATGTTATTACCAGAGTTTTAAAAATATTTATGTTTTAATGACAAGTTAACGCAATGCAAAGAAATATATTATTATATCAAGCAGGTTTTAGCGGGCTTTTCAAAAGCATCAGTTTTATGAATTCGATTTATTTGTCCAATTTCATCCTTTTAAATTAACACTCGGTTTACGGACGATAATTTTACGTCATAAGAAAACATAATTCAATTCAATTCATAAAAGTATGCAATTTTTCATCAATATTTTCTTATGACGTTATCACGTAAAATTTTCGTCCGTAAACCGACTTTACAAACAACCCGAGTGCCATGTGTTTTTTTATATCAAAATGTTTCAGATAGAAGGCCAACTTCACGGAGGTATACAATACGACCCTTAATAGTATGGAATTTTTTATTTAAACATTTTATGATGGGTCAGTATATATTTAGAGAAGCTTTTGTATAAAATCAGGTACTACCAATCTATGTTACTACCTAAATAACTACTACAATATGTAGTGACCTCATGCATATAATCTCAATATAATTTTTATTAAGTACATGCCTGATTTTAAACGAAAACTTCCTTAAATATATACGTGCCAACGTAAAATGTAAAAATTGCATGCTAATATGAATTCTTATTATTGTTTAGATTGATATGACTTATTTATCTCTTGAATTTTACACCAATTATCGTATTCGTTAATTTTGATATGCGCATGTGAAAAAAACGTTAAATTTTAACAAATTTATTACAAAGAAATTAATTGCGGCCTAACGATATCCATATTACGTGACAAATCGTTTTCAGTCGATTTTTTATGTCTTATTCTTATTGTCTATATGTCTTATTAAATTTTGACGTTTACTTATTTTGAAACTTTATATGTTTCAAATTCACAATGAAAACAAATCAACACCGCATTTACTACAGTTGTAATGACGAAAAAAGAAGCTGACGCAATTTTCGATATGTGTATGAAGTAAGACGAGAATTGCAAGTCAAATAAGTGTTCGATATAATAAATTTAAATCATAATATAAAAGCGGATATAATAATAGCTGTCAATATACAACATTGTTTCCATAGTGACCTCCGAACTATCATAATAATTTGATGGAAAAATAATGATGGAAATTTTGATCGTGGGATAAGGGCTTAAGTCGTGGACTTGATTTTAATTTTAATTTTAAAATGAAGTGTATTTCACTTCCGTCGTTCGGAGTCCACATTAAGCAGTAGGTCCCTAATGTATGTGATAACATCAGACACACACCACATACATAATATATTATGTACCTATAAGAAAAAAGGTTTTGCCGACGTTCGAGGGACTTAGCATAACCCATAAAAGAAAGAATAATCACTTTCTGCTGCATTAAACATCACTGTCAGAATCGCTATCATCATTCAATTCAATAATTAAATCAGGCACTGTAATATTCAATAGTTTTTCTCTTTCATACCACTCGGAAATAACTTTTTCGGTGTGACAAATACAATTCCTCCAGACTTCCTGTGAACATTGCTCTAATGCTTCTTCCCACATTGCTATTACTTTGTCATTCCCGTTACCGTCTCGACCTATATGCTTATTATAACAACTTTTGCAATGGGCTCACACTAACTCGATTGCATTAAAGTCACAATGGTAAAGGTGGTAGTCGTAACACTTCATGGCTATGCTCTCTTATTAATTCATCGACTTCATATCGTTTCTCTCTTTTGTGCAATTTGAACAAGGCAAGCAATTCTGGTTTAAAAGATTGTGGATCGTATTCAATATTGTTTTCAGTTAACCAGCTTGCAATGTTTGCCTTAGACCAGGATGTCGATGGCATCTTTTCTATTAACATGGAATGGTATGGGGTATTATCCATAATTATCAATGACGGTTCTTCTAAATTGGGGATTAACTTTTCAACAATCCACTTTTTAAACATTTCACCGTTCATTTCACCATGGTAGTCTTCCTTTTGAGACTTGGAAGCAAATAACAAAGATGCGTTTTTGATAAAACCCGAACTTGTTCCAGCATAAAGTACAATGAATCGTTTACATCATACTCTTGCGCTTTTCTCACAGTTTTTACACTAGCATCTTGCCAGGATTTTCCCGGATTGCCTTTAGAAAATATCCACGTTTCGTCAAGAAAAAGTAATTCACGTTTGAATTGTGCCTTGGAATTCTGCATATAGGTTCGCATAAATTTAACTCTCTAATTAACAATATCAGTTTTCTCAATTAAGACTCTGCGGTTACCTTCCTTTTTGAATTTAAAGCCCGTTTCATGTAAAACACGGTTTAAACTGCTATTACTTAATAAAATATGAAGTTTCTGTAGTTGATCATTTAACGAAGTCACTGTGACGTGCTTTTCTGTAATAAATTATTGTATAATTTATTATTATTTCTTTATTATTGTAAACTCACTTTCTTCATACATTTTGTATACTGCAAATCTAAAATTCATTTTGGAGGATTTTGTTAAATTAAAAGTTTTAATTTTTTTTTGTGATCGTTTTTTTCCTGGACTGCAAACAATTGGATTCATCTTTTTTTGGTGTTTTATCCGTTGAACAGATGATCGAGATATGCCCATTGCATCTGCCACACGCTATAAAAATTTTAAATCTACAAAGTTAGTTAATGTTCTAAACAATTGGTCAAAAAATTTACCAAGAAGGTAAATTTAATTCTTGCATCTTCCACAGCAGTAATCGGCAATAACGAACAACCATGAACTTTCTAACGTTCAAAATATTGAAGTACATTTAAGGCTTGCGATTTTAAAGTTTTACCTTGAATTGACATTTTTTATTCAATAGAAAAGTTATACCAGACGTTTAACAACTCTAATGAAATGGAAATATTATAACCCTAAAATTATAAAGGTGAATATATGCACGATAGAACTTAAAATTGTAAAAAAGCATAAAAAATTTAATTTTAATGAAAACATTTTTATTATTCGAAAGATCAATACATGGAATTAACATTTGGAAGTCCAATTTTAGGCCACTTTTTTGGGCACTGCTGGCTGCATGTAACGAATAGCCCGAACGAATAGCCTGTAGGATCTCTTGTGGATTGGTCTCACTCCATAATATGTGGCAGTTTTGCTTATTAAGAAATCCGTTAAGCCAAAAATGAGCCTCATCGCTGAACACAATTTTGCAGTAAAAACATGATGGTTTCGTGGCTTTAATTTCTGCACCAGCTGGATCTTATACAGGTGTAGGCTAAGCTCTTTGCGCAAAATTTTCCACATAATGGACGGATAAAGCCCAAATTCCTGCGACCGACGACAAACCGATAAATTTGAACCTTCCTCCACACTTTCCTTTACAGCGGCGATATTCTCTTCAGTACGCATATTCCTTTGACTTGTTCGTTTGACAGTTAACGCTTTCATAGGTTTTATCTAAGCAAAAAACCACCCTTTATATATAAAATATAACCAAACTTTAGTCAAACTTGTCAGATTATGACAATCGATCATATTAGCAATTACTTTCATTATAATTATTATGCACGCTAAGAACTATTGTAGCTATCTCTTTCTATCGCATACGTTGGATATCATGTTGTTTTCGACGTACAAGTTTTCTAAAATCACACACTTAAGACATATTTATTTCAGTGTGTCTTTGTTGCACATATGTTACTAATTATTAATTTAAAAAACAAATTGTCGGAACTTAATTCAGATTGTTCTGACGTCAGCCTCATTTTTCGTGATTTCAACTTTATGTTAACAGTTTATCTCTCGTTTTTAAAAGTTCAAGTTATTGCATTAAAAGTGTTAATAAAAATAATTTACAAAATTATAATAGTACTACTTCTAAAATTATAATATATTAACTATGTGGCTGAAGTTGTAAACCATAATCATAATCATAATCACTTTTTTACAGTGGACCAAACAAGTATTGCAAACTTTTAATACATTTGTATTTTTTCACTAATTTTAATGTGTATCTAAATTAGAAATACTAAATCAACTCTTTAATATACTATTTTAATTAATAATTATTAGTAATTTGATATTAGTAACGTTTAATAAGTCGGCAAATCATAAGTAATTCTCAAAGCTGAAAATTAAATAAATTTGTAACTTTTTTAGTAGAGTTTGCTACAGGCTGAAATTAGTCTTAATCGATGCACCTAGTAATTCTACGTAATCCCATACCAAAAATTTACACCAGCTCCCCGTAGGGGGGGTCGCATTTCAGCTTTGAAAACTAAATAAATTTTGTAACTTTTTTATTAGAGTTTGCTACAGGCTGAAATTAGTCTCAATCGATGCACCTAGTAATTCTACGTAAGCCCATACCAAAAGTTTACAACAGCTCCCCGTAGAGGGGGTCGCATTTCAGCTTTGAAAATTAAATAAATTTGTAACTTTTTTATAAGAGTTTGCTACAGGCTGAAATTAGTCTCAATCGATGCACCTAGTAATTCTACGTAAGCTCATACCAAAATTTTACATCAGCTCCTCGTAGGAGGGGCACTGAAAATAGGAGTTTTATTTATTAATTTTTTTATTTAAATATAGTGATGATATTGAAGCAATAGTTGTAGTATAGTTTAATTTTTTGAAGTCCAATTAATATAAGAAAATTCAAATTAAAATTCAAAATGGTTAGTGCAATGACGTAAATGACCTAACTTTAGAGAGAATTGTCTGAAGCAATCGCTGAAAATGCAGCTAAGTTGCCACTTCTATTTTGCGTGCAAACCTTTGAAAAGATTTCACCGTTGTTATTTGGCAATTTCAAAATTAAAACTAAATGGATAGGTGATACGTAAATGCAGACGCAGATAATTTACCGATAATCGATTACGATATGGTACATAATTACTAAAACATTTGGAAACCATGGTATAATGCCATGTTTGGAAGAAGTAAAATTAAATTTATAAATCATTGGTAAATGAAGGCGCGCAGCATAAATATTCTTTAAAATTAACCGCTGGCAAATTATGTATATATTGCGATGTCCACAGCGGTCAAAAAAGAGAATTCTTGGTGAGAGGGATTTCCATTATCCTACAACTGTTCATAGGATACTGGGGATTGAGTAACAAATTACCATCGTTGACTTAATTTTAATCTTGTGTAAATAATTTAAGTTACCATGTTCCTAATTGTAAGTTTTAACGATCTCAAATTTTATGTGAAATAATGATCTAGATATGATCGACCTTTTGATAATTTTTTATAAATGGAAAAAAAAGAGCGGGCTGGAAAAAAATCTCCAAGGGGAATAGGGGAAAATTAAATAGACAGGTCGAAAACATCCGCATGAGCGGAACGGCTCGCAAAATTTTTCGGCGAAAAATAATCGCAAAGTGACACAAAACTCCGCAAATCGGAGAAGTCGAAAAGCTAGTTGTGCTGCGGTACAAGAGAAGCCAGTGTGTTCTCCAAGCCCCGAAAGCGATTCGTGCCATTTTAATTGGACCGCGCTGGTGCCCAAAATAGTGGAACCACGCGCTACAAGTCAAAAAAAAAATAAAGAAAATAAGGTCGTACCCAAATTTTTATCCCAGACTATCATTTTCATATTTTTATCTTTCGTTAGTTCCTTTTGTTAAATTGTTGAGTGTTACTCTTACTAGTATTAAGTACACGCACGACTACAAACGCCACACAAACACGTTAATTTTGTTAATTTGTGTAAGTTTATTTCGTTTTGTTTATATAATATTTTTTTGTCATTAAAAAAAATTGTGTTCCCCATAAACACTCTTTTTGATTGTGAAAAAACACAGAGGTGGAATAAGTAATAGGGGAGGACATAACAATATGTTACAAAGCATTTCTCTCTAAGTTTATACGTATATATTGCGATGTATTATTTTGTAACTCAAATTCGTTTTTTTTTTATAAATTGTTTTCCAATAAATCTTCCAATTAAAAATATTCTAATTCAAAATAATTCGTGAAACTTCAATTTTCGTTGCAATAAATATTCAAAAATGGTAAAGTTAAATTTATATACGATACCGGTATCGCAGTCCGGCTTATCACTCACAATTTGTGTTCCTTGAATAAATTTTAATTTTATATGAAAATATACTTCAAAAAATTCTACTTGCATCTAAAACAATTTTTTTAATTAATAAATCCAAATTCTTCCAATTCTTTTTATCTCTAATTATCTTCCTAGCTTCCGTTGAATTTTATTTTCCAAAAATCGTTCACACTGTCTTTAAAATTAATTTAATCCGACTACAAATCTTAATAAAACACTCTTCATCCATAAAAAAATCACTTTTATATTTCAAAAACTACAGAACTTATCAAATATTTCTCGGACTCACAAATCATACGTCCATCACGTCGGCCATTTTTGGCAAAAGACCTTGAATTTCCGGTGATTCGTCCCCACCTTGCTAATTTTACAATCTTACAACTTAAAATCAATTTAAACACAACTTAAATAAGAAAATGAATTTTTACCAAAATGTATAGGATGGGTCCGAATCACTTTTGAAACACGACATCTTACCCCCGTTGCTAATTGCAGTTTCAAACGCAGCTAAAAACAAGAATAGCAAAAACTCAGGCGTGTTTCAACTAAAATAAATCAAAAAATTTTGTACCATACCACTACAATATTTATAAATAAAATAAAGTTAATTTCAAAAATTATCAAATTAAAATAATAAAAAAAAAGGCAAATCTATTTCAAAAATATCTTCCATTTATCATAATCCATCTCTTTCTGTTTCATTTATTTTTCTTTTCGGACCTTCCATAAATTAATCTTGGTTTGGGGCGCCCACTTCACTGGGATGTTGTCTCTTCTCTTTTTCCACCCCCGACTCATCCAAAACTTCCAATTTTTCTTTTTTTCTTTCTTATCTTCCTGTTTTATTGCTGCTTGTTTCATAATTTCCAGTTTTTCAGTTTCCAATTTTACAGCTTCTAGTCTTGCAGCTTCCTGCCTTTTAACTTCCAATTTTTTCGCTTCTAATTTTGCTGTTTCTAATCTTCTGGCTTCTTGTTTTTCAATTTCCAATTTTTTAATTACATGGTCTTTTACAAACAATGGATTGAGCGTCATGTCCAGCATTTTATTCATCACATCCCTTTTACTTGCCTCAATACTTTCCCGTAATTCATCTTGAGTTACTCTGTTATTTATTATTTCCCTAAGCGTTTCTTTCGTAACTGTTTGTTGTTTTAATGTATTAATTGCTGTTTTCATATCATTTATCTCTTCTGTAAACCTAAAATCTCTTGCTTTCATTTGATCTTTTAATTGTTCAAGTTTATCGCTTAGAGCGCCAAAATTTTTTATAACTAAATCTGTTAAAATGTTTATTTCAGTTGGCATAACTTCTGTTCCCCTGCGAGTGCTTGCATAAACAAGAGAATCATTCTTTTCCTTTAGCAACATTTCAGCTTTTTATTCCATTTTTTGGTTTTGTTTTTATTTTCTTTACGAGTTTTTAATTTAATTTTAATTTTAAATCTCAGGGTCAAAAAGTAGGTTGCTTTTTTTCTCAAGCCTATTTATTTTTATTTCAATTACTTCCAATCAAAAATATTCTAATTCAAAATAATTTGTAAAACTTGAATTTAATAATTTATAAAAAATGGGAATGCAAAATGCTATGATAGCCGTATCGCATCGCCCGCTTATCAAACAAATTTTCTAGTTCCTTCAATAAATTTTTAATATAACAATGTAAAATTTTTATTTACCAAACTTTTAATTGTATTTTCAATTGTAATTGTAATTGCCATCCAATTCCACCTTTTTCAATCTTTTCTGTCTTTAATTTCTTCCGTTTAAATTTTATTTTCAAAATTTCTCAAAAATCTTCCAAAATTGATTTAATCCGACTACAAATCTTAATAAAACACTCTTCATCCATAAAAAAATCGCTTTCATATTTCAAAAACTACAGAACTTATCAAATATTTCTCGGACTCACAAATCATACGTCCATCACGTCGGCCATTTTTGGCAAAAGACCTTGAATTTCCGGTGATTCGTCCCTACCTTGCTAATTTTACAATCTTACAACTTAAAATCAATTTAAACACAACTTAAATAAGAAAATGAATTTTTACCAAAATGTATAGGGTGGGTCCGAATCACTTTTGAAACACGACAATATATTACTAGCTGACGTACCCGGCGTTGCTCGGGTTTATTTTATTTAAAGCGTAATCCGATTGATGTGCTATTCAATTAGTATCAAACATAATAACTAAATCGGTTAATTTGGTTCACATTGGCTGAAGAACTTAGAGTTAGATGTATACCTATAGCGAACGAACAAACTTTTTCACTTATCAATGATAAAATTTTTTTTTTGTAAATTTTCTATTGTGACGCCATCTACCGGCGACGCAATTTTAGTTTATACGAATCTCGTTAATCCATTCATGCGCGTCACCAACTGGAATAAAAATCTCTTTTGGATGGATATGATTTTCCTTGTCCTGACAATTCTAAATACAACAAAACAAAAATCAACCAATTTATGCTTCACTTTAATTTCTGAATAGTGAAACACTCTTATTAAATACATTTTCTACTTCACCCAAGTAATTTAGTTAGAAATATAATTCATAGAACTTTTCCATTTCGACAAACTATACAACTGCAATTATAATTATGCAACTGGAAGATGCCATAGAACCAGATCATTTGTAGTTAATTGAATAATGCTCTACCTCAAAATTCCACCTACTGAAAAACCCCCGAGAAAAAACACCAAGTTTACAGTGAATTTCTGTAAACTTGTAGTGTGGGCTTAGCTAGAATTACTAGGTGCAACGATTGAGACTAATTTCAGCCTGTAGCAAACTCTAATAAAAAAG
This sequence comes from Cantharis rustica, assembly GCA_911387805.1. Taxonomy (NCBI): domain Eukaryota; kingdom Metazoa; phylum Arthropoda; class Insecta; order Coleoptera; family Cantharidae; genus Cantharis; species Cantharis rustica. The sequence goes on from OU426877.1 coordinate 75,824,489, forward strand.
TTACAAATTTATTTAATTTTCAAAGCTGAAATGCGACCCCCCCTACGAGAAGCTGGTGTAAACTTTTGGTATGGGCTTACGTAGACTTACTAGGTGCATCGATTGAGACTAATTTCAGCCTGTAGCAAACTCTAAAAAAAAAAAGTTACAATTTTATTTAATTTTCAAAGCTGAAATGCAATTCCCCCTACGGGGAGCTGCTGTAAACTTTTGGTATGGGCTTACGTAGAATTACTAGGTGCATTGATTGAGACTAATTTCAGCCTGTAGCAAACTCTAATAAAAAAGTTACAAATTTATTTAATTTTCAAAGCTGAAATGCGACCCCCCCTACGGGAAGCTGGTGTAAACTTTTGGTATGGGCTTACGTAGAATTACTAGGTGCATCGATTGAGACTAATTTCAGCCTGTAGCAAACTCTAATAAAAAGTTACAAAATTTATTTAGTTTTCAAAGCTGAAATGCGACCTCCCCTACGGGGAGCTGATGTAAACTTTTGGTATGGGCTTACGTAGAATTACTAGGTGCATCGATTGAGACTAATTTCAGCCTGTAGCAAACTCTAATAAAAAAGTTACAAATTTATTTAATTTTCAAAGCTGAAATGCGACCCCCCCTACGAGAAGCTGGTGTACACTTTTGGTATGGGCTTACGTAGAATTACTAGGTGCATCGATTGAGACTAATTTCTGCCTGTAGCAAACTCTAAAAAAAAAGTTACAATTTTATTTAATTTTCAAAGCTGAAATGCGACTCCCCCTACGGGGAGCTGCTGTAAACTTTTGGTATGGGCTTACGTAGAATTACTAGGTGCATTGATTGAGACTAATTTCAGCCTGTAGCAAACTCTAATAAAAAAGTTACAAATTTATTTAATTTTCAAAGCTGAAATGTAACCCACCCCCCCATACTGGAAGCTGGTGTAAACTTTTGGTATGGGCTTACGTAGAATTACTAGGTGCATCGATTGAGACTAATTTCAGCCTGTAGCAAACTCTAATAAAAAGTTACAAAATTTATTTAGTTTTCAAAGCTGAAATGCGACGTCCCCTACGGGGAGCTGATGTAAACTTTTGGTATGGGCTTACGTAGAATTACTAGGTGCATCGATTGAGACTAATTTCAGCCTGTAGCAAACTCTACTAAAAAAGTTACAAATTTATTTAATTTTCAAAGCTGAAATGCAACCCCCCCTACGGGGAGCTGGTGTAAACTTTTGGTATGGGCTTACGTAGAATTACTAGGTGCATCGATTGAGACTAATTTCAGCCTGTAGCAAACTCTAATAAAAAAGTTACCAATTTATTTAATTTTCAGCTTTGAGAATTACTTATGATTTGCCGACTTATTAAACGTTACTAATATTAAATTACTAATAATTATTAATTAAAATAGTATATTAAAGAGTGGATTTAGTATTTCTAATTTAGATACACATTAAAATTAGTTGAAAAATACATATGTATTAAAAGTTTGCAATACTTGTTTGGTCCACTGTAAAAAAGTGATTATGATTATGATGATGGTTTACAACTTCAGCCACATATATTAACTTATGTTTTATTGTAAAGAATTTCTTTAATAATTACTTTTTCTTCGGTGCCTAGTTGATTTACTTAACTTCGATTTTGCAATTGTTTTTTTCATGGTAGAAATAAACCGATATTGAATTACTATTACTAATATGTATTCTAAGGTAAATTCTATTTACCTCGACTATATTCGTATTTTAAATCGGATGCGCATACGTGTTTTAGAGTAAGCCAAGTTTCCCACTCAAAACTGAAGTTGTATTGTTAATGCTTTAATGTTTGACATCTCTGTTTGAGACCGCTAGGTGGATCTACCCGCTGATGCAAAAATAGACTAACTTTTATATACCCAGCGGTTGTCCAACTACTCGTATATTTAAACTATGCCTCGACTATATTCGTATTTTAAATCGGATGCGCATAGTGTTTTGGAGTAAGCCAAGTTTCCCACTCAAAACTGAAGTTGTAATGTTAATGCTTTAATATTTGACATCTCTGTTTGAGACCGCTAGGTGGATCCACCCGCTGATGCAAAAATAGACTAACTTTTATATACCCAGCGGTTGCCCAACTACTCGTATATTTAAACTATGTTATAGGGTGGTATAGGTAGGCGGAAGCGACTTAAGACGGCTGTGGATTTGCGAGCAGGTTAGGCTACCGCACTGTCATGTACTGAATCGGGCCACCGTACATCGATATTCATGAAAACGTAATTTTGATCACATATGGCTTGAACATTAAGACTCGCAACATTTTTCCGGTTTCCGTATTCATCCCCAAATAGACGCGGATTTTCAATTTTAACGTGCGTGCAGTCGATCCTATTGCAGTCGGAAATCTCTTTTTTACTGCCTATTTGACTTTGGCTTCCATAATTTCATTTTCGGTCGATGGGAACTTGATCCACTCATTAACTTTATCTATAATGAGGCCGAGAGTGGTATTGACAATTCTAGAGACTGTAGGCTGTGAACACCCTAGTTCATCACCGATACCGCTCTGGAAGCCCGGATCTGCCATGTACCGTAAAAACACTTTCATTTTTTGCACTGGCGAAAGTGCACCGCCCCTGGTTTCCAAATTTTCGCCAATGAAGTAGTCGGCTAACCACTGAACGTTTCTTTCGTCCAACCGAAAAAGGGTTTGGAAGTCGCACTCACGTGACTTTGTCTAACGACAAAAGCCTAAAACTAAACACTCTTGCTCAACAATTGCATCAAATAAATCATTAATACCTACTAGAAAAGCTTCTCGGGACTAGATGCATATTTGCTGAAGCAAGTCTTTCAATTTTAAAGCAAATAGTACATTTTATGAATTTCAAAAAAGTAAAACCTTATCCTTTAGATTAACACCTTTTGCTTCTAGCTTAAATCTTTTTCTTCTTTTTTTTATGAATAAAATTTAAAGCAAATGCTTTGATTTTGGCAAGTAAAAGCAAATCCTTTTTTTATAAATACGGCCTAATGACATTGCTTTGAAGTTAGGCGCTATTACAATAACGAAATTTTTACGATTGAAGTGCTATGCGTGTTGCCTAAACTGAACCGGGTAAGTCATAAATAAGGTAGATGTGAAATGTAATATCGAATAGACATAGTTATTTGCTTATAACATTTCGCTATTTTGTGGTGAATATTTAATATTACTACAAGATTAGGTACTATTTAAATTATCTGAAGTTTCCCGAGATAAATTAGACTTTGTAAACGACGCCCCACCTATATTTTTCATATCTTGGATCGACTATAGGTAGCTGTTCTTAGAAATTGTGTCTTTCTAAGTCGAAATTTTAGCAATTACATTTTTTGTATCAAATTCTTGAATACCTACTTGCCTTGTTAAGTAGAAAACTCATTAACTCGAAATTTTTAACATTTTCCTTGAAATTCAAGTTATCGAGATTCTAAATGTAAACTATGATGTAAACTTATTACAATCATATTAAATTATATTACATATCCCACATACATTTTTGTCTTGTAAAATTTTGTTTCTTTCTTCTTCAATTTTATTTTGTTTTTATCGTAAAGATCTTCTTTGATAATTTAATTTGAATTTTACACTTTCTTCTTTGTTGGAGTTTCTAAAAATACAAATACATTTTTAATTTTACTTTGTTCAGTTAAATCCGCAGGAATATGCTGTTTTTAATCCTAGTGCAATTTCGATGTTAGCGCTTCGTTTCTTACCGTATTTTTATTTTTATGATACGCATTTTTTAAGCAACTTTAACACGTATTCTTTCACTCCAGTCGAGTTTTTATTATCCGCCCGTTTTATAGTTGCGATCCAACAGTTTCCATCGATTTTTTTGGAACGAAGTTCTTTATGGGAGGATGCGAAGGGGGTACCCTAATCGGAAAAAAACGTCCGTAACGAAAATGCGTAAGATTTTTATATCGTTTGATAATAAATTACACCATCTGGTGGTCAAAAGTGGAACATCTGCTCAGCATTAGTACATATTCGGAAACCACGAATCATAGGTTTGCAAATTTCTCTAGAAAAAAAGTTGCCTTCACCGGGATTCGATCCCTCGGCTAAAATGTGTAGAAGGAGTCCTTCGCTCTACGCTACAATGCGTATTGATAGTGATACGCTATATAAGCTACTCTTTGCGTATTGCGAATTAAGAACGCGTTAAAATTGTTAAACCGACGAATAATTAAAAAAAATATAATTTAATAATTTTAAAAATTTTCCGCCGAAAATAAAACCCCCAAAATTAAAAATAAATCAATTTTGAAAAATGCCACTCAGATGTAAAAAATTATTTAAAGCCGAATGTGCAAAAAAAAATTCGAATACTTCAAAGATGACCGCGATGATTGCGGATTTACATTGACTTTGACACATGCTGAAATCGCTATTTTGGCAATTTTGTAAAGTAGTTTTTGATTTTTATCGATAAAAAAATCCTAATAAAATATTTATATTCTAATAATTATTTATTTTTTACCTCGACTAGAACTTGAAATTAATATTTATGTAATAAGGTACACCACATTTTATATTTTTTTTAAATCAATCAAATCAATTACAATAAATTAAGTTAATTCAAACGTAGTAGCTAAATATCACTTTTAAATTTAAATTATTTATTAAACTTTCAAATATTATAAAACTTTTATTAAAAATCATGTGTTAAATTACCAATAATTTGTCACTATTTTAAACTTAAGATTACAATTGATAAATTAATAAAAATAAATTGATAAAAAATAAAACATAGAAGAATATTATTTATTCTGCCTAGTCAGCGGCAGCGTAGCGATGAGCTCAGCTGTGAGACTGCTGAACACTACCATTCAGCTGTCAAATTGTCACTATATAATATATATATATATATATATATATAAATTCTATGATTGTCACCATAAACCACCAATAGTTGTTTTTATATATATATAAAAGTATTTAGTATTTTATGTTATTCAAAGTTTTATTAATTATAATAATAACTGTTTTAAATTAAAGAATTATAGAAGACGAATTATTTTTTTATCAATTTGATTTATTTCTAAGGTTGATTTTCATGAACAAATTTAATTGGGCGATTCCTTGAAATGGTTTAATTTATTCTGGCCCAGTTTTTCAGTACTTATGGGTGATAATAATAAAATGAGCCCCCTGAAAGTTTGCCAAGGTAAGCGGTTGTTTTTATTGTTATTTGTTAACGAGCTAAAACTACTTTGAAACAGCTGGTCATACTTCTGAAACAAGTGACGAGCCTTATCCTAGCCTCTCCGATTTTCATGATTACGAACCAAATTTGGAATTTGATGATACAGAATTGCATCAGTCTCCAGATGCTATTTCACATACAGGTATGTAGCAATTGAATTAAATTTGTTAAAAGTGTTTATATATTGTATTTCAATTTAGTTGATTTGATTCAAGAAATTGAGTCAAACGATATGGGTTCACCAGTTTCTGATTTTACGGATGAAAATTTTGAAGAAGAATTAGCTGAAGCATGTGAAGAAAATATGGATAGTTTAATGTATATGTCATATCCTGAAGTAGATGATTGTTCAGATAAATTTTTAGATATTGCAAAATATGGTATTGTTGATGTCAAAGGTGATGATGCAATGGGACGAAAAGTTATAGTTGTTTATGCTTGTAAATTACCCCCAGTTAAAGAAATTGATCATGGCAGATTTTTAAGGTACCTATGGATTAAATCTAAATTTGTTTTTTTTACCACTAACATGAGAAATCACCATTATCTACCCCATTTCTCTAATGAGAAGTAAAATTTCTCACCCTAGGTAAATAACGATAACAAAAAAATACCTAGGTAAATAATAAAATATTTTTAATGAAATGAACAGAAACTCTATTATTATTAACTTAATTCTAAGCAAGAACCAAATAAACTGAAATTCACGACTATAAAATGATATAACAATAATTATTATAGTAGATATTATACAAAGAAAAAATTATTTAACTAAATTTAAAATTGCATTTCATTAGTTTCATTTTGTTAATTTGACAACTAAACACCCACACTACTTGATATTTCAAAATACTTGAAAAATAAGTAGGAAGCAACTAAAGCTATATTTATCAACATCTAATCAAATCAAATATAGTAATATATCAGTGTTAGTAGTAAAAAAAATTCTATATATACTTCGGTTGAGAAGGCCATTATACACCTCACACATTATATCCTTCGGCGCTACGCGCGTCAGGATATAAACGTGCTTGGTAAATAATGGCTCACTTCTCAACCTAAGTGTATAATATACTATTATGCATCTGTATTTATTTGACTTAATTTTTCTTCACATTACCATTAATAAATTAAGGATGCTATATTTTAGAGATAAGATGCCAAGTTATAAGTACATAGTAATTATTGTAAGCCTTTTTTAATATGAATAAATTTTAGATATTTAATATATACACTGGATAAATACGTGGAGCAAGACTACAGTTTGGTATATTTTCATTTTGGCTTGACTAGTAAAAATAAACCACCTGTAACGTGGTTATGGCAAGCTTACAAAGCATTTGACAGAAAATACAAGAAAAATTTACAAGCTTTATATCTGGTGCATCCAACTAGTTTTTTAAAAATTATATCTCAAGTATTTCGTCCTGTAATTAGTGTAAAATTTGGTCGAAAGCTTAATTATATAAACTCATTAAAACTCTTAAGTGAGCATATCAAGTTAGAGCAGTTATCTATACCCGAGCAAGTTAAAGAGTAAGTTTATTTTATTTACAAAATATATAATAAATTAATTTATTGTTAATTTGTTTATTCCAAGATTATTTAATTATTTACAAAATATATAATAGAGTTTGTTTAACGGAAGATGAATAAATATAAAAACATGATCATGAAATAAAGGGTGTTCAACGGGATAAATATTGGTTTACGATTACTGTAATTTATACTGTTGAGTTTGATAATCCGATTGCAATAGATTATAAAATTTTTTTTTTTTTTTTTTTTAATTTAATTCAATTGATTTTTTTTATTTTGCTTCAATTGGTTTCTTATGTATGTTTTGCTGCAAATATTTAGTGCAACAACAAATCGATCTAAACTGATTTGATTTAACGAATCGATGGTTCTTATTGAATGCTATATGATTTTAGTGTTTCTTTTGTTATATAGGTTTTTCCAGATTAAAACGGGATTGTTAAGCTGCGTTCAGATAGAGATTCTTGTCTTGCCTTGTTTCGACAACAGCGATAGCGACATCTACTTATCTACTTATAAGTTACCAGTACTTTAGTACCAACATAATATTAAAAAATTTTAATTTCAAATTAAAATAATTTTTAAAATGTACGCGCGAACTTTCATTTAAAATACTTTGATTTGATTGAGTCTTGCTTTCGTTGCATTGTGTTGTAGAATCAAAAAGCTTGGCACTAACAAGCTTTAGCAAGACCACGCCACCGCAACAGGAATTTTAATCAAAAACAAGTATACAAGAAAATACTTCAATCTGATTGGCGCTTGCCAGTTTCTACTTAAGCAAGGCAAGACAAGAATCTCTATCTGAACGCCACTTTACTTTGCCGTGTTTAGTTCGAGGAAATATACTTTAACAGATACTTTCTAAGTTTTCTTATTAATCAGTTAAACAACTTCTGAGCTGACTTATTTTATTTACTGTTTTACTAAAAACTATTTTTTTAGACACGATAAAAAATTAGGAGGTGTAAATAGTCTTATAACAACTGAAATTCGACCAGAATATCCAACTCAGCAGTTTGGTGTAACTTTGCAATTTATCAAGCAACATTATAAAATTGATATACCTCCAGTGGTTAAACGTTGTATTGAATACTTGGATAAACCGGATGGTAAGCATACATTTTGGTAATACAATATACCTTTTTATACACACAACAGTCAACTATTCAGACAAATACATAATTTCTTATTTCAAAACTCGTAATTACCTTATAATACTATTATATTTATTTTTAAAGATTGGTTACAATGAACTTTGATTAATTCAAAATTTAGTTATTCAAATAGCTAATAATTACTATTCCTTATCTTAAAATTATATCCTGTTTGCGCAACCGTTATTGCATAGAATTTGGCAGTAATGCTGCTATTTACTTATTAATGCTGCCTTTCTATTTACTTTTATTTGTTTATTGTTTGATACCTAACGAAAATCTTTTCGATTATTTAAGTACTTAGGAGTTTTTAAATCTTGTTTTTATGCTTTTAAGTAAATCTTAATTGTGTGCATATATTAAAGTAAATTTTTGCAATATATGCAATTGTACTTATACAAGGCTTTTCAATAAGGACTTTATTTTTGATATTTTAAATAAAACACACTTTTTGAATAAAAATTCTGTATTATATTATTGAGACCGTGCACGAGTACAAGTAGTGCTGCACAACAGCGTGTTTCGTAACTAGCGACAGGAGAGTTTCACGCAGTTGTGAGTTTGAATTTATGGTACAAGGTGTTAAAAACTAATATAATATCATATTTGTTTTTATAAATTTTTTATAAAAATTTATAGAATAAAAAAAGTTTATAAAAACTTATAACGATGGATTGCTGCTGTAAATTCATCAACTCATTTTAAATATTGTGATTTACATTTTTTATTGGTTTCAACAAAATTCTCATTTTTTGCCGATGATGGACATTTTATTTCCAATACGTATTTTGATTCATAAATATTACCATGTTTTTTAAATAATAATGAGATATGGGTTTTGCACATAACCACGGATAATCTGTAGATATTATTAAATCACATTCTAAAATTTCTACATTGTAAATGTTTTCATATGCTTTTCTTGCAATAATTTCGGTTTCAAGATCATATTTGACGTTTGATGCAGCTTTTCCTATCAGTGTACATGGATTTAAAAATTCTTCTAACAATTTGATTGGATTTTTTCTGGTTAATGTTTTTATTTGGTGTGCTTTTGAACTTGCAATTATTCTTATACGTCTATCTTTATGCCAAATATTGCTGTTTGATTGCAACATCGTTTTTTCGAATATTTCTACCCTTCCTTCCGATGAATTTTTAATATAAATAGAAATTAACTTAAAAAAGGTAGAATTTTTTTAGTATTTTTGTGGTATTTAATAGCATGTGATGTAAAATAATCAAACTTAACAAAATGTTAAGTTTGATTATTTTAATATAAATGTCGTAAAATGTCTTCCGCTTCTTCAATATAAAAAATTATTATAATCTCTCACATTTTGAATAACATCTGTATCCGCAAACATGTAACTCAGCATATTTTCAATTTGAATTTTAGTAATAGCACTAAATACTTTAATCAAAATCTCATAGTTGATATTTTCCTTTATAATATTGAAAATATCTGAAACCTTACTATCCACTTTTGGAGATTTTCTTTTTTGAAAAAGTTTCTGAAACATTTTGCCTTTAAAATATGTTTTTTTACAAAAAGCGGAAGGCTTGATTCATTCATACGGTTTATCGGTTTTGGATGTTATGGGATCATTATTTATATTATAAACAAAGCTGCGACAAGTTTACTTATAATAGTTATTAATTATATAAGGGAATTAAGAAGCCTCTAATCTACGAGAAAAAATGGGCACTCGAGGCGCAGCCGAGAGTCACATTTTTTTGAGAAGATTATAGGCTTGTTAATTCCCAAATGTAATTCAACATTTTATCCACGACCATGACCAAAACCACAAGAAAAAATTTTGGTTTTGAGAAACGTCAGATTTGACAAATTGATTTTGACCAATACCTACTGATTTTGAGCTGAAAACTAATCCACTAGTGTATTATGAATTCTAATACACTAGTGGATTAAAAGGCTTCTAATCCACGGAAAACGGACGTATTAAACCTTTCTAATATAGTGGTCGTGGATAAAAAAGGTTTATCCTTCTTTTAAAACTAAATTGCGGTAATTTATCGTAACAGACGTTTCCCAAACCACACTTAATTATTTTAAACTCCATTTTTGCTTTCCTTTATATCATACAATTAAATATAATTACAAAAATACTCCTTTTAGTAGTAGTTTAAACATATACTGCGCTATTTTGCTATTTCAGATCTCCCGTCAGTTGGTCGGATTGTGTCCGGTAGAGTCGAGATTGGCACTGGCGCTCGTTTCGCGCACGGTCTCTATAATACTTCCCTGTTCAAAAAGTTCCGGAACTGACGGAATAAAACTCAAACTACAACTTTAATGTTCAATATTAACTTTGTCTTCTTTAAAGTACTCTTCATTGCAACTAATGCACATACACCAACGCTAACCCAATCTTCAAAATACTTTTCATGCGCGATTTTTGGTATGACCTTAAGCTCTTTTAACGAATTTCTTTTTTATGTCTTCAATCGACCTAAGTAGATGTCTACAAAGTGGTAATTTCAATCTATAAAAGAGAAAAAGTAGCATGGGGCTAGGTCAGGTGAATATGGATCTTGAAAAATGTTTTCGGACGAGCCAAGAATTGTGCGAAGGTGCATTATCATGTTGCAAAATCCATGAATTGTTTTTTTTACAAATTTGATCTTTTTTGACGGATAGCTTCACGAAAAAGTTTCATAACGCTCAAATAATATTCTCTATTGACAATTTCATCAGTAGGAAGAAGTTCATGGTGTACTATACCACGATAATCAAAGAAAACAGTGAGCAAAACTTAAATTTTTGATTGAATTTGACGCACTTTTTTGGGCTTTGGTTCTTTTTTAAGGCGCCATTCTGACGATTGTTGTTTTGTTTCAACATCATACTCGTATACCCATGTCTCATCACCAGCTATGATGCGTTTAATGAATGTTCTGTTATTACTTATTTGTAACTTCAGAAATCATCTCTGAAGCCACTTTCTTTTGTTGCATTTTCTTGAGAAAATTTAGAGTTTTTGGAATGAGTCGTGAAGCAATTCGTTTCATGTGTAAAGTTTCAGTTTCCAAAAGTAATCATTATGTTCCGAACAGTCATTCGACGATTATTCATCACTGCTTCCTTAACTCGATCGACATGAAATTTGTTTGTTGATGTTGATGGGCCTAGGAGGGCCCACCTAGGTTAATCTTCTATCATTTTCCGGTCTTTTTTGAACATTTTTTCTTGTTCTTGATAAACACTGATCACCAAATGCTTTTTGTAACATTTTAACAATCTCGGTATAAAAAATTTCATTGGAAATGTAGAATTTATTACTTTGATCGATAAATTTACATATTATAAAAATCGAAAATTGTACTAATGAAGTTTTCAACAGTTGTAACTCGTAAACTAATTTATATTACTATATTAGGGCAGACGTTGTCCTGATGACGATGAACTTCTTGGCGATATGGAGTTCCACGGTGATCCGTATATTTCCCTGATCTGATGTGGGCGGCGGGCGTTGGGATTTAGTAAGGTGTGCTTCCTCATTTGAAACACTGAGCTTGATCGGGCTGGATTTTTGGTCCATGGGGATTTACGATGGGTTTACGACGTGGTGTAGTCAGTGCGTGCGAGTGTTTGACGTTTTCGTTAGATTTTTGTTTTTCGTGGTTTGCGGGATTCTAACGGCCGGTTTCACAATCGATAGTTAAAACCTAAAGTTACCAAACCTTCACCTGAAGGTTAACCTGAAGTTTGAGAGGTGGTACTGTTTCACAAACGAATTTCGACCTTAGGTCTGTTTACCGGCAGTTAACCATAGGTTAAGAAATGTTGGCAGCTCTGTAGCTAGTGATTTTCTATAATACCTGTTGGTAGCCTACTTATTTGTCTGTCGTTTGTCATTTACTTGTCATTATAATAACTTATAAATTTATTTCTATGTTTTATTTTATTACTTTTTATAAATATTAGGTATATTTTTATACTTTAGTTAGGTATGATTGCAATCTCAGGTGGTTATTGTTATAGATAGAAAATAAAACTAGATGCAAGAGATCTTCTTTAACAAAAAAATCGTGAGCGTCATATTCTTCAAAATAATTAGGCCGATGTCTATACATCGCTACTATACGCATTTTTTGTATCTTTTAACACAATTATACAATACCGTTAATTAAAGTACACAAAAATATAATCAAAATCCGAGCCGTTCACGTCTTGAATGAATTTTTAAGTCCGTGTCTTACTATAAAATTTTTATAAAAACAATTTTTATAGTGTGACAGCGCAGTAGTTCTATAAAAATGACATTTGTAAAAAATATTTTTATGATACTTCTATTTTCATGACGTCACAAAAAAGTTTTTATAAAAATTCTTATATTAGAAAATTTTCTAAAAATTTTATGAAAGGAGGCATCCCATTGGCTGTTGAAACCCATCTCAATTTAAATTTAGGTATGAATATGGAAAATATGAAATATATAATCACGGTTGTTATCTTACTTTTCGGTATAATAACAGCCGATTGTGTTTAATTTATTAATTATGGATATTATTAATTATGGTTATAGTTAAGTTAAAGTTATTATTAAGTTATTATAATGTCATATAACACAACACAACACAAACCTTACTTAAATTATTTTTATATCACGTTACGTCATATCGTTTGTATAAAAGTTTTTATAAAAATTTTATAGTGAGACACGAGCTTAAAAGTTTTACAAATAATGACAAAATTTTACCTCTAGCCGTTTGAAATCAATGAGAGCACTGCCCTCTGTGTGTTCCAACCGCAAACAAAGTGATAGTTGATGTAAACCTCGAGTTAACTCGAGGAACTTCTGTGGGTTACAAATACCAGCACTTAACCTAAGGTTAGCCGTCAGACCAGCGATTGTGAAACACTTTTTCATAGGTTAAGTAACGGTAACCGCTAAACTGCAGGTTAACCAGACTTTGTGAAACCGGCCGTAAGTGTTTTGAAGAACTTGATCCTTGTAGTGGTGGTGGGTTTTGGTTGGTCCTTGGAGTCGTTGTCCTGCCCTGTAGTTCTGCCTTATAATACGTCATCTGTCAAAATAGCGCCATCTGTCGGCAACGTAAATCGTCTGCATACGAATTTTAATTCCGAATTTTCCGGGCAACTTCTTCAAGTTTTCCAAGTTTTTTTTATTTATAAACCTTACTCGAACTATTACAAACATTAAAAAAAAAGTATCCAAATCGGTCCAGCCGTCATTTTTAAGAGAATTTTTAAAATAAAAATAGTATGATGATGCCATCATACTATGGCATCATCAGGCGATGAACTAGAAGGAGAAACGAGAAAATTCCGTATTTATCGACAAATTGCAAGAGAAAATGGAGGGGGTAAGAGGGGGGGGGGGGGTAATTTTAAAAATAGAGTAATTATGTGTGAATTTACAAGAGGGTAGGGGTAAATTTAATACAAAAGAGAAAAGAAGATGTGAGGTAAGTTAGAAGTATTGTTTATTAAAAATGTTTAGTAGGGGTGAGTTATTTAAATCAGATTGACTATTAAGTAATAAAGATGAATATTTTAATTTATTAATTTCCATAGCTTCCAAAAATTCCAGTTTTTTACTTTTTTGTGCAACGTGCAAAATTTCGTATTCCCCTTGTTTATGGTTTGTGTCTATTAGGTGTTTCGTGTATCCCCCTTTGACAAGGGGGATACCCCTCTAGTAAATTCACATTAAAATATACAATTTTTTCAAAAATATCCCCGTTCTACACTTTCTCTTTTTTCTTGCAATTTGGACGACAAATACAAAAAATTTTTTCGTTTTTTTTTCTAGTTTATCGCCCAATGATGCCATAGTACGGTGAAAACATTTACAAAAATATACATATGGTGTATTTATATTGTGTTAACTTAAAACATTTTAATTTTAAAAAGTGTTTATGCATTTTTTTGGTTTTTTTAAAAAATTTGATATGATTAATATCAAGTTACACTACCTAAACCACTTATCCATTGATTACTATTACTTTAATCTAAAATAGTAAAAAGAGACGATACGATTTTTATTCATCAAGAGTAGTTTTAATTAGTTACTGTCTAATATTCCTATAAATAAATTATTCTTAATTATTATTTTGTTGCAGCATTGGAAACGGAAGGATTATTTCGAAGATCTCCAAATGCTATAAAACTAAAGCAATTAAAAGATGTAGCAAATCAAGGAAATTTCCTAATTTTTGATGATCCACATGAAGCTGCTGTTTTGTTAAAAACATTTTTAAGAGAATTAAAAGAACCCTTGCTTACATATGATTTGTACGATGAAGTTATGCATTTTCAAAGTATGAGAATTTTAAGTAATTAAAATATTGCAGCGTGAAAAATAATAGTAGCCGCATTTTAATGTCAATCAATATTTTCAGTAATATCATACTTAGGTCCAATTTTATCATCTCTAGTCGAGTGGTAGTCAAAGTTTGACAAACAGTTGACAACCATTTTGTCATTTTACATTCTCTAGTCAAAGAATGTATTTCGTTATGACTATTAGTTAGTCAACATGGAATATCTGGTAGTCAATCCCTTAACTACTAGTCAGTAGAAAAATAACTTCTATTTTATTAATTTATCGTTAGCATTTTAAATTTGTTTTCTTTAGTTAGCAATTATAAAAACATTACTTTATTTATTAATAGAATACAAATGATGGAGTATCATAGGTGAAAACGTTAGATCAATGGATGTCAAACGAACTACTTTAGTCCAAGTACTAGTTGACGTTAACTAATAGTCACTTTAAGTGCTTGTTCACAATGTACGTAAGCAAAGAGTATGTAGTGGACACTACATACTCTTTGACGTAAGACATAAAGTTGAACTAGTAGTAAATCAACGTAAGTGTTCACAGTGTGCCTACGAAATTCTTATGTTTATGTTGATCTTATGTTCGGCCAATCGGCTTATGTTCGTACATAAGATTGAAATTATGTTACATTTAGTGAAATTTGTGGTTTGAAGTTGGTAGTGTTTGGTCATAAGTTGAAATAAATTGACGAAATTGACATAAACATAACCTTTGTTATAAAGTTTGAAAGTTTATTCGTTTATTTTTTTGTTATACGCATGCGCAGTTTCATATATTTCTTATGTTCATTGTGAACACTTTTGCGGCTTATGTCAAAATTATGTTTTATGCTTATGTACGTCTTATGTTTATGTACATTGTGAACAAGCACTAACAAATGGTTGAAAACGCAATTGTAAAACCGGCTCTTAGACAAATTATGCAAAGATAATTATTGCATCATTTATTTATTTTGTCTTACCACTGCGTTCGGTATTTTATTACATTCATTGGTAAAATTTTTGTAACGATGGACAGGTTAGAAAATGATAACCCATCATAATGCAATTGCATCATGATAGATAACACTAAAATGAAGTGAGTAATCTATGAATGAACTTCTAATATCGATTCATTTAGGACATAATCGATATTCAAGTTTCGATTTTTCATGCAAAGAACGATTGGTTATTAGAGATGGGCGGGGCTTATCTTCATTCTATTAACGGTATGCGTAACCTATGTAAATAATAAAATAGCATACAAAATGCTCCAGAAGGCAGCACAGACGAATACTCCGGCTGGATAGGATTCGTCATGTCGGGTTCGATCGCCGGCCAGGTCGGTTTGTGTTCCAGAACAGATTTGCATTCAAGGATCAACACTAAGGGTACCGGCGAGTTCGCTGTGCAGAGACTTATCCTGGCACCTAGAGATCGTACATGTGTTTGGATTTTATGCTAAGCAGTGGGGTTCATCCTGCGCCATGGTACGACTAGTTAGCACACTTGTCAGTATTCGTCGACAGACTGGATCGGAAACTTGAACAACATCACCATTACGTGATAGCCAGTACAATCTCTATAAAAACGCCTACTATGAACATACAACTCAGGAGACTAGACGACACAGCCGTGGTACTCCCAAACTAAGTATAGATACGGTTACTTAAATTTGTGAAAATAACATTTATTCGGTACAATACCAGTTTGTGTTTATCTGCATTGATGAGCCATTATTTTCCTTTCCAGAATTTATTTGTTGTCTATCAAGAGGTTTGCTTTCAAAGTTAAATTTCAAATATAAACCTTAAATTTTATGGATCACTCAAAATTTCGAGTAAAAAAAATATCCAAAAAACCATATGCAATTATTTGATTAGCTGTTTTCATAATATTAACCTCGCTCATGGCTTGATTTTATTTTATAAAAATATTTTTGAGCATAAATTACACTCTAAAATGGAAGGTTTAGTTAGCCAGTGAATCTCTGAGTTGCTCCAAACAAAAAAATCGCTGAAATATCAAAAATTAAGAAAAATTCTTTGGGGTACAGATCTAGGAAAACATCTTTGGATCTTTGTTTTTAAGTTAAATTTGGTTATAAATAACGAAATCGTATTTTATTTAAATAAATGATAGAATATTTTCTTTAGAGAATTGACCCAAAAACTATTTTATTTGGGGGACCCAAGAATCATTATATAACTTTACTATTTTGTAAAATTAGGTGTTGATGGGAGAGCATTATTTTTAGACAACTTTTGAATTTTTTTATACTAGCTCACTCCATTTTTGTATTAAAAGGGGGGTATTTTGCGATGTAAGAAATAAATTTAAGAAAATTTCAACTCAATAGATATCAATTTATGATTTTCAAGTTGAATGTGAGTTCCGGAGCAGAGTACTGAGTCTAGTCTCCTCTATTATATTTTTTTGTAATTTTTGTAGTTCACGGGAAATTTAAGATGCATTATTTTCAATATATTTTTAATATTATAAAACTTGTATAATAAAGTTAAAAAATAAAAATAAGTAAAAAAATTTTAATTGAGTGATAAAAAATTGATACAGTTTTTATTTATTTTATTAACAATATTGTAGTAATATTTAAATATATGAATTATTAACTTGTGATAAATTATATTAAATAAGTTTAAAAAATGAACAAGTTAAATAAACGTTAAATTATGAATTATTTATTGTAGTAATAGTAATTTACTGTTTTTATAATTTGTTTTATTTTTATTAGGTTGGAATAAAGAAGAACAGTTAAGACAAGTGTCCATTCTAGTTATGGAAAAGTTACCAGAAGATAATTACAAAATTTTGAAATATATCATCACCTTCTTATCTCGAGTAAGTATGTAGAATAATAATTATAAAAAATGATTAAGTATATTTAAAATAAATAAGCAAAAAACTTTGCAATGCACTTTTTCTGAGTCATTCATGTTTTGTTTTCAAACAATATATATATTATATATTTATATGTTATTTATACAAACAACAAAAAACATACATTTTCAAAGTTTCCAAATTTCTGAAAGTTTTCGATGCATATGTAGTATAGAGTACAGTAAGATATATTCTAAATTCAATAGCTATTAAACCGAACAAGATATCTAAAAAATAATATTTATTTATATTTTTATTAAGAGGATTGTGCACCTAACTTTTAACAAATATTCAAGTAGCTCTTTTAATAATACATGGAATTTAATGCGGTTTAAAGTGATGATTCGAAAAAAAATCTTAATTTCATGGAAAGTCATTAACAATTTTTTTTTTTAATTTTCATTTTTATTTTAATAATTTAACTTATTCAGAAAAGGATATTCATAAAGGTTTGTAATAATCTAATACACATTCTGTCAAAATTTCAAGTCAATTGGTCCAGCCGTTAAGAACTTATAAAAAGGCACTAAAAGAACAGCCTTAATAATATTTAATAAATAATATTTAATAAATAATTTTTAATAATAAGGTGTGATTGCTATATCGATAGAACACAATATAAAATACCAGTACTTGTTATGTAACTAAATATTTATTTATATGAAAATCAACATTAATATACACATTACTTATAGGATCTTCTTTTAGCTTCGACCTCTTCCTCCTCCCCCCCTTCCCCTGCGACCAATTTCTTGTCTTCCTCTTAAGTAAGGATTGCTTAAATATCGACAGTTCTTCCTGTTCTTCTTTTTTTCGTTTGTATTGCTCTTCTCGCATTTCGTCATCTAGTTTTCTTTTCTAATGCGCTTTGCTTCTTGCGATTTGCAATTCAGCACGGCGACACTTCTCGTCATCACCAAAGTCTGTTAGTACCTTTTTCAATGAATTTCGTACCAATCTACAGTATTCCAATTGTGTTGTAGGATCTTCATAGCGTGCGTAGCCTAAAGCTTTCTTGAGGGACTCTTCAATAATGTCTTTAAATGCGTTGGATAACATGTTTGTATTAGATTTGGATTATTTACACAAAGATGAACAGTTATATACACATTATTTAGTTTCTTTCGGTTGGTACCGAATAATAATTAAATAATTATTAGTGCTTTTAGTAGCTATGGGGTTGGCCATCGGGATCAAAACGTTCTACTAACGATTCCACCTGAAAGGGTGTGCTTATTGTCCGACCTACCACACCGTACTGTAGCTAAGCTTAACGCCGCTGACGGATTAGCTTCACAGCGGCGGGGGGGGGGACCTTCTCGGGCAGTAAGTGCTTTCCCATTTTTCGCGAAACTTTTCAAAAAATTTTTTATATAAAAACCTTCTTCTGTCAATTACAAACACAACACAAAAAAAATCAGCGAATTTGGTGAAGCCGTTCTGAAGTGATGCGCGAACAAAGAAAGGCAATTCATTTTTATATATACAGGTGTTCCCGTGACCGTGGAGAACCTTTGAGGTGGTGATAAAGGACACTTTTCTAAGACAAATTTTCAAATAAAATTTTTGTCCAATTCCAAATCCGTGGGGGGTACCTCTCTTTAAAGTAATATTTTGAATTTCTGATTTCAAACGGCCATAGCTCCGATATTATTAATTTTTTTGACTTAATAGATTAGACCTTTTTTAAAGATCATTCGCTTATCTACAAATTAGTTTATATTCCCTTATCGTCTAGAATAAACGGTTTTTGAGTTATAAATTAAATTAAGGAAAGAAATGTTAAAAAAATTCTGATTTTACTTTTTTTACTTTTCTTGTGAACCCTGTATCTCTTAAACGAGACGTCTTAGAAAAAAACTAATGACCCAAACCGGATAGCTAATTTTGGGGGACACAATATTGGTCAAATAATTTTTCTTGGGAAATCAACCGTTTTCACAGAAATTCTGAAAATAATGAACAGTGTAGGTAAAAAAACATAAATGACGAACTAATTAAGGCGAAACCGGACATGAATTGTAGACAAGTGTGCAAGAGAGACAAATATATCGGAAAAGTAATTAGCTATTTAAACCACTTTACAAACAAAAATTTTTAATTTGAAAAAGGCTATAGTACTTAAAACTATATTAGAATTCACGCTAATTGAGTACTTTTCTAATTTTGACTTTCATTTTAAAAATTTCTGAAAAAAACATCTTTTTAGAAGAAAAAAATTAAAAAAGTGTTAGCCAGCCGCCAAAAAGGCATATTTTCTGAATACAATGCATACTTTATTTTATTTTATTTTATTTTTTTTAGTTTTGGCACTCTAAATAGAAAAATAAACTTTTCTTTGACGTTTCTTATGTTCCGCTTGGTGAACTAGTCACGTCATAGTAATGTATACATGTAAGAAAACTTATCAGTTTGCGATAGATATTTCAAGAAAAGTTTAAAATTACTAATATAAATACAAAGTAGATTTCCGTAAGTTTAGGATTAAACTGTTTCAAAGTTGGGTTAAAAAGTAGATAAGAATCGATAAAATAAAAAGTAAAATTTCAACCAAAAAAATTAATTTTTGAATAAAACCATAAATTTTATGTTTATTATTTTCTTCTAGATTTTAGTCACTGTAAACAGAAAAAACCTCTTTTGACGTTTTTCAACTTTCGCTCGTGATACGCAATTTTACTTTCACTATAGTTACTTGCATGGCGTCGTCAGTGTGTTGTATAAAACAATAGCTAATTACGGGAGAAGATTTTAGAATTATTTCGGCAAACTACAAGACAACGCAACGCCTTCCCAAAATAAAAAAATTTAAATATAACCTAAATAAAGGTGATTAAAATATAATTCTTTCGGCCCCGTGCCCATGATTGTTCGGGTTACATATTTATCTAAAACGACACCGCCAAGTATTATTCCTGCTTCGATAAATTCCACAGAAAGTGATGCTTTTGTTGATCTCGGAGATAACCATATATAAAAACTAAATAGTAGAAATAGTAGATAAGGATCAATAAAATAAAATATCAAATTTTATGAAGAAAGAATTTTTCAGGTTCTCGTATAGGCATAATACGCTACTTTCTAGGATCGATAATATTGGGAAGTAAAGCCTTTTCAAAAAATAATGCAAGTTTTAGCAAAACTTTTTCTTTCCAAAAACTTCCGTCTGCTTCAATCCGTTCAATTGATGTTTTTTTTTTCCAGTCCAGATAACAAAATCACAATGTGGTTTATTTGCGACATGGAGCTAGCCTTGAACTTGGTAGTAATAGTTGTGATTTACTTTTAATTTTCCGTTCTTATCTAAACAAAAGCCCTTCAATTTTGTAACAGCTTCTTCGATAGTCAATTCTCTCGCGACTTAGGGACATTTAACTTCAATAATCCTTCTATGTGATGTTAGACTATCTGGTGATGCGCCTAGACAACCAAACTCCACGTCTACAAATAAACCACATTCTGAAACTTTTTCCCCGGTTTTACTTGTAAATGCAGCTATGGCATCTTTCTCGTGCATTTTTCCATATCGTTTAGCTGAAGTTTCAAAGTATTTATTGCCGTACAAAAACGTATCGACTATAGTATAGACCACTTACTAGTCGCTTGTCTTTTGGCTATGCGGCCGAAATTGGAAGCAGTTAATTGATATTTTCTTTCCTTAAACCACAACTCATTTTCAGCTTAACCCCTGGTCCGGAGCTCTAAAGCATCTGCTTCTGCTGCAGTGACTTGAAGACTGTTTTTAAAATTTTTTATTTTGCTTGCCAAGTCTTCCGGCTCCATGCCCTGACGTAAGGGGCCATAATCTTCTGAGGCTTTCATACCACCAATACTTTTCGTTTTTGAATTAGGTTGCTTCAACAGAGATCTTTTAGTATTAGAAGCAAGTTTCTTTGTTCTCTTTAGAGCAAAGTGCTTTACAATAAGAGGACTTTATAGAAGGACTTTAATAAGAGAAGGACTTATGAACTACGCTTGCATCTATTGACTTGCTTCCCTCCATTAAATTTTGCAACCAAAGACATGAAGTTCTCGGCATAATTGCTTGTATTATTAGTTATTAACTGCTGCGCTTTGCGTACTAAAGGTTTTACGCATTCTTGGGCATATTTTAATGCTTCTGATTTGCCAACTACTAATGAGTTAGCTAGCATTCATACAAATCTGATATCTTCCACTATTTCGATTTCATGCGATGTTACAATATCGGAAATATTATTTCTTTTTGTATTTGCCCTATTATATAATATCGCTACAACAGCGTCAATGCTACAAATCGAACCGCGTTCTTTCTAATATCTCAAATTCAAGTTTACCTTATCGCAAATTTTCTTATTCGGAAATGACGTAATGCATTTTTTATGCATTAGGCATTTAATAAATTAACTGAAACCCGACCGACTTGGCGACTTACAAATGGTCAAAGAAAAATTAATTTTTCTGTTTTGATGGACTAAAATTTAAAAAACTTTTTTTTTATAATTTCCAAGGTTCTTCAAGGGGGCCCCTTCTGTTGCTGGCTGCAAGTTTTCTGATATTTTTGTTTTTTAAAAAGATAATTTGTTTACTTTTTTAATAAAAATAAAAAAAGGAAATATACTCCGTTAGCGTGAATTCTATTGTATTTCTACGTACATTTGAACATTAAAATCTAAAATTCATCAATTAGTTTTTAAGTAAACAGTTAATTAATTTCAGAGTCATCTAGCGTGCCCGAAACACACTAACTACTCATCCTGATTCGCCTTAACAGTAATAAATAAACAATATAAATTAATAAAGTAATTAACGATAAACTAATGCTCTTTATAACAATGTCGCTCAAACGTTAAACGCTACAATACGTTTTGACATTAAAACAAATTGTAAAACACATGAGATTTTTAAAAACTTTTTTTTTATTTCTGTGAAAACGGTTGGTTTCTCAAAAAAATTTATTTTACTAAAGTTGTAGTCCGTTAAATTCCCTATCCGGTTTGGGTCGTTAGTTTTTTTCTAAGACGTTTCGTTTAAGAGATACGGAGTTTGCAAGAAAAGTAAAAAAAAATAAAATCAGAATTTTTTTAACATTTTTTTTCTTAATTTAATTTATAATTCAAAAACCGTTTATTCTAGACGATAAGGAGATATAAACTAATTTGTAGATAAGTAAATGTTCTTTAAAAAAGGTCTAATCCGTTAAGTCTAGAAAATCAAGAATATCGGGGCTATGGCTGTTTGAAATCAGAAATTCAAAATATTGCTTTAAAGAGAGGTATCTCCCAAGGGTTTGGACTTGGACAAAAATTTTATGTAAAAATTTGTCTTAAAAAAGTGTCCTTTATCGCCACCTCAAAGGTTCTCCACGGTCACGAGGACCCCCTGTATATAATAATAATATATTGTCATGTTCCGAACCAAAGTTTTACCTACCCTGTTAATTTGCCATTAATTTTGATGTTAAGTTTATGAAATATTTGAATTTGAATTTTGGGAGGTAAAACTTTGAAAATTAAAGTTGGTAGAAGTGAGGTTCTTATCGAGGCTTCTTTAGCCAACTATGGCCGACAGCGGGTGCCAAGTTTGGTATGCCCGCTGAGTTTGATTTTTGATACGAGATTTTGTCATTTTGAAATTGTGAGTAATATTTTTGATTTGATTTAAATAAAGCGATTTGATGCGAATGCATTATTGCGTTGTTTTTGGAGGCATATTTTTGATATTTGGAATTAATTTGGATATTATTTATAAGTGTCTACTGAGCGGTGGTAAGTTGATTTGGATGATTAATTTTTGGAAAAAAGAATATTTCGAATAATAAATTCGATTTGGATACTTAAAGTTGGAAAGTTGAAATTACATTTGAAGGAACGAATGGTCGATATTGATGAGCAGTCAAATTGGATAAGGATAAAATCAAAACTTTGATTCCTTTAATTTTATATTGGAATTAAATACATCCGAGTTAATTTTTGAAGAATAATTATTATTGGAGAACTATTAATTTTTTTGGACCAAAAATTTTTACTATTTATTTTGAAAACAATTTATTTAGAAGTGTTATTTTATTTTGAAAGACAATTTTTAGAATAATGAAGAGTCTCTTGCTACAAAAAATGAATGCCCAGTTATAGGATTGATTTACGAATTGAGCAAATTTTAATAAGATTTGTATAGCTCGGGTCATTGCAATATATAGATAGATAAGATAAACGTTACATACTTGCATAAAGAATCTGACTGCGCAGACGGAAATAGTGACAATCGGTAAAATTTCTTCTAGTAAATTATACAGCCATCTTAAGTTTTCAGCGAAGTTTATTGCTTTCATCAGAATATTTATTTATACAATAAATGAAAACCGAAATATAACGTATTGTTATCGGAACAATCTATGATCTAATCTTGTAACTACCCCAATCCAGCAAGTAGGTAGAAATTGAAAAGTATAAACTGCCCTTCAACGAAAATGATCAACAATTCTACATGTAAACTGACCAAGTAAATTTCCCTCCAAAGTACCTGCCAATCTCGCAAAAATAAAATTTATTAAACTTATTTATTATAGTAATTAGTATAATTATAATTATATTTTTTTTATAAAATTAATTTTTACATGTTACATGAAATAAAATTTAATTCATCACTTACATAATATTGTTCAAAGACTATTTTAAGTCATGATATAGCTTGCGACACACTGTTATATAACTTTATGTTTCGATTTACGGAATCTCACCAGGCAAACCTGGAAAAAGGTTTGAAGGAATCTCTGATGAGATTCCGTAAATCGAAACATAAAGTTATATAACAGTGTGTCGCAAGCTATATCATTCATTAAAATAGTCTTTGAACAATATTATGTAATTTATGAATTAAATTTTATTTCAATTTCATGTAACATGTAAAAATGAATTTTATAAAAAAAAATATTATCACATGTTAATAATCTGAACTATTATAATTATAATTATACTATATAAATTATAATTATATCTTGTTAAGCTTTCAACGAAGGTTATCGCTTTCATCAGAATTTATTTACATATTATTTGTTATAATTATAATATTGTAACGAAAATTAAAACGTTTATTTATTTCTAAAGGGCTAATACAAATATTTACAGATACGGTTAATAACAATAAACAATTAAAAATCCAACATAATTAAGGTAAGAACGGTAGACACATTGCCTGCTTTTTCGACCGTCTAGCCATCACACCATGTGTTTCTGACTCATTAGTCGTCATCAGTACCGTTTACTTGGTGTTATCACTTAATTATGTGCACTATAACCAGCTACTGGTTCACATTCTATGCGGACTGCTATACGCGATGTCACTACACAAAATAGCATAAAATGTGAACCAGTAGCTGGTTATAGTGCACATAATTAAGTGATAACACCAAGTAAACGGTACTGATGACGACTAATGAGTCAGAAACACATGGTGTGATGGCTAGACGGTCGAAAAAGCAGGCAATGTGTCTACCGTTCTTACCTTAATTATGTTGGATTTTCAGTTTTTTAAACTTTTATGCACGATGGGTGCAAGATTTTTAATTTTAATAAACAATTACTACACTAAGATTAACACTAACACTAATTTACACTACAATTTATTTAACACTAAGTCTATATTTATTTAAACACTCAGTATATTGTTTATCACTTCATTATTTATTTATGTTAACACTTGCACGTTCAAACTGGAATTAATTCGTCACATGAAATCATCTCTATTTATCCTTAAATGCTACCTTCCAGAAACTTCCATATTATTCCTATACATTCTAGAGTGTAAGTTTAGCAATATTTAAATGACTAATGCTGTTATCATATATGACTCATCACACATGACTCATCATATATGACTCATCATGTTTGACTCATTATACATGACGTCATACATTAGTCATCAAATATAATTAAACGTTCTTTCGTAACAATATAATAATAATAATAGAGCCATACATTCCTATTGGAATTAAGCTGCCTCTTGCGAGATTTTAAAATCCATTTTTCGAGGTGGATTAGTCCTCATTTCTATTACATTTCAAAACAAATTTAAAACAAATACAAAAAAAATTTAATTCTCCCTTTAACCAAATCTCCAAATTCCACAACACAAACACAAAACTCAACAAGTCTAAAATCAAATCCAAAACCAAACTAAATCAACTAAAAACTATATTTTGCTGTCCGTTTTCGTCTTCATCACCATCTCTCGCCATTCCTTCTGATTCATTACCCTTGTCCTCCAATCCCTAATTCCCATATTCCCAATGTGCTGGAGTACCTGATCATGCCATCTTGGATTGGGTCTTTCCTGTTTTCGAGTCTTCATTGGTCTCCATCTAGTGATCTGTCTTATCATGGAGCTCTCATCGGTCCTCTCTATATGGCCAAACCATCTTAATCTTATTGACTTTACAACTTTTACTGTATTCTCATTTCCCATTCGACTCAAAATTTCATGATTCATCAATTGTCTACTTTCTTGGTTGTTGGTTATTACTGGTCCCATTATTTTTCTCAAAATCTTTTTCTCATAAATTCTCAACTTTTTCTCTTCAACCTTACACATGGTCTGCGCAGCATACGTAATCACAGGCATTATCAAAGTCTTGTAGATCTTGATCTTTGTTGCTCTCTTTAACTTCTTGTCGCATATCAAATGTTTGTTAGCATAGTACGCTCTACTTCCCTGTTGCAATTTTGCTTTTACCTCGCGTTGCCTCTTGTTTTTTTATTTATCTGCGTTCATAAGTAATTAAAGTTCTCAGTTCATTACTTCTATCCGACTTCTCACACTTTTGACATTTCATATACTTTGTCTTATCCCTGACCCGCATCAAGCTAGCGTCGCCACTTTTGCAAAACTTAAAAAAAATATGTGGAGAATTTGTGGCTAATTTGTGGCTAATTAGTTGCCGCATTCGCGAATTTGTTGCTCTTACCGTTCGCGAATTACAGCCATTTGAGTGGTGGCGGCGCTAGCTTGACATCAAGCTAGCGTCGCCACCACTAAAAATTTACTAAAAACAAAAAAAAAGTATATGGGAATTTGTGGCTAATTTGTGGCTAATTAGTTGCCGCAATCGCGAATTTGTTGCTGTAACCGTTCGCGAATTACAGCCATTTGATTGGTGGCGGCTCTAGCTTGACATCAAGCCAGCGTCGCCACCACTAAAAAATTTGCTAACCAGCGCTGCGCCCATACTCAAAACTAAAATTAAATTTTATTAAATAAAGTATAATTTATATTTTACGGCATTATAATAATAAATTAATAATAATAAAACAATAGTATTATAAAGAATATAATATAATTGCTGGAGAAATTTTTGTTTTTACGTCTATCTTTTCAGAATTGGATTTCCAGTCATCCAATTTTATCCAGGACATGTCTTTTCTACAAGAAATGGCATAATAATGACTTATAAATGTTGTCTTCTGGTGTTTTGCTAAATTTGTTGTTGCTTGGAAATGTACCACCGCTTTGAGGCTGTAATCATTATTCATAAACGAATATTTTATTTTTTTTGGTATTTTGTCTAATTCGACTGTTGGGGATTCCGCAGAGCTGTTGGCTTTATACATTTCAAATGCAATAAAGTGACCTAAAATTTATTATTAAATTAATAATTAGCAGCCACATATTTTTTGTAAAATTTCATATAATGGTAATACTTTACCTATCTTTGAAATTTTGACATCTTCGTAACCATTATTACATGGACCTGCACATTGAGGAAACTTTTTAATTATGATTTGTTTTTCCATTTCTTCATTGCTATTCTTAGATAAAATAGCATCCTCGTTCATTTGCATTATTACCAAATTTGTTTTCCTAACTGGGCATCCCTTGTTACAAGTGCTAGTTTCTTCATAACTAGGTAAATTATTAAATAATAGTTTATATAGGTATCCTACGGTAGTTTCACACAGAATTACCGAAGATATGTTAACATGTTTTTCTCTGTTTAGTTAATTCATAAGAATCAGAGCTCTTAATTTGTAGGCTTGTCTTGTAACCCCCTTTTGGCAAACGTTAGACACAAGTTCAAAAAACATATTATTTTCTTTGGCGTTTTGAAATATTAGATTCTTTAAATTATCGTAATCGAAAGACATCGTTAGAAAGCACTGAAAAATACTGTCAAAAGCGCAGGTATTTGTTAGGGTTATGGATTCCTTTGCAATTTGTATATCCTTTAAGTCTACGTTTCCACCGTTTTTTATTATTGGTATTTTTGACAATTTTGTATGTAGAAACTTATCGGTTATCGGTGTTAAATATCGAGACCTTTGATTTCGTGGTACTTTTTGAGATAAACTTTTGAACTTCCCGTGTAGCCAGCATATCCGGACAGTCTATATGGACATCTACTTCTTCTGCATTTTTAGCGGATCCATCACCAATACTTTCCAGTTCATCAATATTTTTCTGTAAAATTTCACTACAATCTTCTGCGTCTTGTGTAATTTCTCCGGACCCTTCACCAATATTCACTTCATCAACATTTTTCTGTTTACCGAAGGATTCCACATTACACACTAAATCTTTATTGTGTGGCATTGACGAGTTAGCCGCAGCAATTTTAAATCGGCCATTTAAGTATTCAACATGTGTTGATAAAAAGTTATCTATTCTCATAGGCGTCTGTTCATTGCCAAAAATATGATTTTTGATTATGTTGAATTCACTTTCTGCAGATGCAGAAAATGCCGGTATACGGCCGCATTCAAACAGATTTCTATAAACTCAGAACCACAAGGGCAATAACGTAATTGCATGTAGTAAGCGTTCGGCAAATTCAGGATAAAAATGTGCATTTACACCTTCTCCGTTAGAACTGCCTATGATTTTTAGCACTTTATCATTGATTTTTTGACCCCATTTAAGCCATTTGTTACCTATAATTAAACATTCGTCTTCTTCATCATCTACTTCAAGTTTTTTGCTTTCATCAGTTGATAGATGATCTCCTATGAGAATATCATTAACATTTCCACTTTCAAATAAATTTTTCAATTTTAGTTTTGCTATACTACAAGCTGTTAAAATATGCTCATCGTCTTCTCCTTCTGTTTCGCACCGTGCCACTATCAAAATTAATTCTAACAAATTCTCAGCGGCTAAAATATCACGACACAGTATTAAAGTACCTAACGCGTGTAGGTAAAACGTTTTAACCAATTGTCTTTGATTTTTCATAAAATTTGAGTACGACTTCATGAAATGTGCCACATCAATTCTTATGTAACATTTTTACCAATAACTCAAAATCTCAAATTTGTGACTTAACTTCCTTTTACCAAACCGCAAAGAATTACCCACAAATTAGCCACAAATTCCCATATACTCTGTTTTAGTTTTTAGTAAATTTTTAGTGGTGGCGACGCTGGCTTGATGTCAAGCTAGCGCCGCCATCACTCAAATGGCTGTAATTCGCAAACGGTAAGAGCAACAAATTCGCGAATGCGGCAATTAATTAGCCACAAATTAGCCACAAATTCTCCACATATTTTTTTTAGGTTTTGCAAAAGTGGCGGCGCTAGCTTGATGCGGGTTTATCCCTGTTTATCCTCAATCCCATTGGTTTTGCTGCGTCTCTTATCTTTTCAACTACTTTCATTAATGCTCTTCCCGATCTCACAATTACCACTACATTATCCACATATGCAAGTACCTGCGCCTCTTTGTTTACTATCGTGCATTTAACTTCTGTATTTCTGATTATTTTCTCTAATACTAAATTGAACAAGTTTGCCGAGATCGCATCACCCTGTCTCACTCCACTGTTTATTCTGAAGTCTTTTGTATCCCCATTTGCAGTTCTGACGCAAGCTGTTGTTTCATCTAGTGTCATACGAGTCAATCTTATTATCTTACTTGGTATCTTCATCTCTTGCATTGTGTTTATCAATTCAAATCTGTTTATTTTATCGAACGCCTGCTTAAAATCGATGAAAATCATATGTATGTCTATATTATGTTCACAGCTCTTTTCCATTATTTGCTTTAGCACGTGTATTGCGTCCACGGTTGATTTATCTTTTACAAACCTACACTGGTATTCACCTATTATTTCCTTCATACACCTCTTCAACTTATTGTTTATCAATGTGGACAGCACCTTATAGATGACATTCAATAACCTAATTCCTCTATAATTTTCACATCTTTTTGCGTCTCCTTTTTTCTTTACTGTAACTATTATTCCTTCTTTCCAACTTTTTGGCATTTTTTCTTCTTTCCAAACTTGTGTTATGATGCCATATATCTTTTCATACAATATTTCTCCTCCGTATTTCAGTAATTCCGCATTTATACCGTCTTTGCCAGGTGATTTTCTATTCTTCATCCTTCTAACCGTCTCAGCTACTTCTTCAAATGTTGGTTCTTCGGTTTCTTGATCTGCAGTTATCATGGTTATACATTTGTTGTTTGGGTTACGTTTAGTAGTTCTTCGAAGTGCTCTACTCATAATTGTTTTATTTTGTCTGCATCATCTTCTATTTTTCCTTGCTTATTTCTCATTCCTCTTGTCCTTATCTTATGTCCCGTCTTTTGTCTTTTTAGTTTCTCATAAAACACTTTGTTATTGTTCTGCCTATTGCTCTCTTCCACTTCGTTCATCATATCTTCTATCTATTTGTCTTTCTTTTTCTGTTTTCAGCCATCTCAACCATGCTTTACTTTTCATTCTTCTCCATTCATTACATTCGTCATCAAACCATTCCTTATACTTTTTCTTTTTTCTATATCCTATTACTGTATTTGCTGATGTTTTTACAATGTTTGCAATTCTTTCACATTCTATATCTAAGTTGTTGTTTCTTCTGTGGTTCTCCATATTATGTTCCTGTAATGTGCCTTCGTATCTTTTCCTTATGCTCTCCTCCGATAGTGTCTTCCCTTTCTCTCCTAACTTTAACAATGTATGACTTCTTGACTTTAATTTCTGCTACTACCATATAGTGGTTGGAGTCCGCATTCGCTCCTCTGTAGGATCTCACATCTTTGATCATTGCTTTTGTTTTCTTTGCGATCATGATCTATCTGATTTCCCTCATATCCTTTTCCTCCCGGTAACGCCCAAGTTATTTTAAGCAATTTCTCGTGCTTGAATCTTGTACTACTTATATCTATATTTGTTGCTGCTGCTAGGTTACACAATCTATTTCCGTTATCACTCGTTTTATCATGGATTGTATATTTCCCAACTACTTTGCTAATATAATCTTTTTTCCCTATTTTGGCGTTGAAATCTCCTACTAGGATTAGAATATCTTTTTTTTCTACTGCTTCACATACATCTTCCAATTGCTGATAAAATTCCTCTTTGTCCCCCGCTTCACTGTCTTCTATTCGGGCATAAGCGCAGATGATCGACACGTTCGCTTGTTTTCTTCTGATTTTTATGTATGCCAATCTAGCATTTATCGGCTTGAACTGCATTATATTGTCTTTATCCTCTGTTCTCACTATAAAGGCAGTTCCATTTCTTCCCTGCTTGACCTTACCTGAGTACAATATCGTATAGCCGTTGCTTGCTATTTCGCCCTGATGACTCCATCTAATTTCCTGCAAAGCAGCCACATCAATTTTCACACACATTTTCACATCTTCAGTTCATTTGCAATCTCTCCCATCTTTCCAGTCTTCAAAAGAGTTGTGACATTCCATGTTGCTATCTTCATAGTATTGAGACATCCCGTCCACTTCTACCTTTTTTGTTAGTTTTTTTCTGGTTTTTTTTGTTTCCGTTTCGTTATTCCGCTTATCGTCTGTTTCTGACTTTAGCTTCAGACTATAGTCGACGTAAGGTGGAGGGGCGCTAGCCCGCATGTCATACTGCAGTTGCATCTTAGCAGTCGCATTAATTCGAGTAAAAGTTATGGAGTAGTACTACAGTATTATATTACCGTAAATAATATTGGCTTTGTATATAATTATAAATTCGAATAAAGTTATGAAGTAGCACTACAGTTTTCAGAAGTGGGATAACCGCGAAACCTTTATGAACAAAATTTATATTAGATAAATTATTTATGTTTTTGGAAAATATTGCTCTATTATGGAAAACTTAGCGACGAGGTTTCTGGTATGCCTCTGGGTGACTTAACTTCAATTTGTAATATTTTGAATATCGATTATGTTGGAAACATTAGACAAATTAGTGTAAGACTTTTTAAAGCGTTAAGTGACATACAATCACTTGAATAACCCGAAGAAGATGAGTTAGGCTTGTTTCACACACATCAGGTTTCATTCGACTCGGCACGTCTTCGATTCGTTTTCGGTTGTTTCTGATAAGTGTAAAGCGGTAGTTAGGTTTCAATTCGGTACCTAATAGAAACCGTATAGCCACCGAATACTCCTTTGACCGAATAATTTTTATCAGCTACTTTTACAGTCCACTAGACGACGGAGACTATGTTCCGGAAGAAAAATACAGAACCAAAAACTAAACCAAGACGTGCCGTATCGAATGGAACCTGATGTGTGTGAAACGGTAATTCGGTTTTAATTCGTTACCTAATAGAAACCGTATAGTACCGAATACTCCCTCGACCGAATAGCTTTTATCATTATTTGATGTTCGCAACTTTTTTTGCTTCTACTTTTTTTTGTTTTAATTAAATATGGTAAAATTTATGTAATAATGCTACAGTATGATGTATTATAATATTATATTATTATATAAATTTATATTGATGGTATTATTAGTAGATGTAATGTTAAATATAAAATACTTTAATATAAATAGGTACTATATAATATAAAATACTATCGACTTGATAGTAACTTGACCCGATAAAAATTAAACTTAAAAAAAATGTATCAAGTTTCACATAGTAATTTTTATTTTTTCTTCTTTATTCAAATATTCTAAGTCCAAACCTGTTGAAATGTAAATCAATGTATTTTTTATTGTTTTTTAAATAATATTTTTCTACGTATGTATTCTTTACTTGACAGTTAAAATTAATTATTTTAAAGTTTTTGTTTCGTTTATTTTGGCGTTACAGATGGTCCTTTAGCTTCACATGTAATTCATCAAATGATTTCTTTGATGTCCTGAAGTAATTAAAAAAATGTTTTTCCTGCTCCCTTAGCTTCCGGAAAATGGTGCTAAATGCTCCAAATTCCAGCCGTAAAGTGATGAGAGAGTGCTTCCAATGAATTCTTACATTCTTTCTTGGTTTTTTTATTCTTCTATAGAGAAACAGCATAGCAATAACTTGACTTCTCTACATGACAATCACTAGACGACCGAGCATGAGTTGTTGGAAATTTAAAACAGGGTTTCTCATAGGGAGTTCACGGATCCTTTAGGAGTCCGTAACATAAATTTTAGGGGTTCACAGGGTTTTTTTCATTAACTTACTTTTGATATAATTTAATTAAGAATTAATATAAACTAATTAATATAAACTAATTAATAAAAGTGATTTTTATTAATGTTCGTGCTGTTCGTGGAATTTTTGAAATTCTGAAAGCGGTCCGTGGCTACAAAAAGTTTAAAAACCCCTGATTTAGAAACATTAAAATAACATTTTTTTGTAATTTTGAATCCCTTTTTACTTTGTTACCTTGTTTTAGTTTTAAGTTTTGTATATAAATTTAGTATTATCGATATAATTTTTTAGTTTTCAGTTTGTTTAAAAAAAATAAGATACATTATATTCAAAATTTCACAATACGTTTCGATTTTTAATTTTAACATTTTTAATTCTAATGTTGACCGGAAAACACAAAACCGGATACAAACCGTACGAAAACCGTGTATGTGTGAAACGAGTCATTCGTTTTCTGTTTTAAAACCGAATACAAACCTTGTATGTATGAAACGAGTCATTCGTTTCGGTTTAAAACCGAAACCAAATCGAAGCGTGCCGTGTCGAATGGAACCTGATGTGTGTGAAACAAGTCTGAAACAGGTCTTAGAATTAGAACAAGACGAGTTAGAATCAGAAGAAGACGACGTTAATGTTAATGATGCCGCATGGAATGCATCAACAAGGTTAGTGATACCTAAATTTACGATATCCTTTAAGAATGTGGAGGAAACTATCCCTCCTTTCAATGGGGAGGATAATTAAAAATGCGATTCTTTTTGATTGGAGCGAACTGCAAAAACTTATTTTTTCTAAGAAATCTTTAAAAGGGATAGCAAAACTATTTATTCGGAGCGAAGAAGGGGCAACTTCGTGGAAGAAATTAAAGAAAGTGTTATTAGAAGAATTTGCCAAAAAGATAAATGGAGCGGAACTCCATCAGATGTTATCTAGGCGAAAGAAGAAAAAAGAAGAGTCTCCACAAGAATATCTCCTAATTATGAAAGAAATTGCCAACAGAGGTAAAATTGACGACGAGGCTTTAATACAATACATCATCGACGGATTACTTGAAGATTCAACGAATTGCAAAACAATGTTATATGGAGCGAAAAATTTAAGGGAATTTAGAGAAAAACTTATTGTTTACAAGAAAATTTATTCGAAAACCATTCAGCCACAGTATTCGAAGAACGTGTTTGTGAAAAGTGAACCGGGACTGTTCAGTACCGAGTCAAGTAGTGCGACCAGTTCTAAAAATTTAGTGAAAAGTGAAGTGCAGGTAAAATTAAGGTGCTATAATTGCAACAATTTAGGTCATTATGCGTCAGCATGCAAACAACCAAAACGAGAGAGAGGCTCTTGTTATGTCTGCGGAAGCAAAGATCATCTAAAAATCGATTGTCCGAAGATTAACACGGAATCAAGAGCTTTAATGGTAGTGAAATGTAAGCATTCGTTAATACCATGTTATGAAATTTCAGCAAAATTAAGTGTAAACGCTGTTATCGATACAGGGAGTCCAGTTTCTTTGTTAGTAGATAAAGTAATTCCAGCGGATGTTATAATTGAACCCAGGGCCGTAACTAGGTAAGGCTGCGCCCTTGGCAAACCTGTAAAATTGCGCCTCCCTCCCCAACCCCCGTCGTAATGGGCCGGCAGGGATGATCCGGGTGTCGCCCCGGAAAAATTAATAAAACAATTATTGATCATTACGCAATTAATAACACATTTAATTTCTTCAGTAAACATAATATATTATGTATTTTTTACAAATTGGAAAAATAATTTTGTTTTGTTATTAGGCCTCTCGAGGTAATTTATAAATATTAATAAAAGACACTTTCCTCGAGAATTATATATTTGATGTGAACATGTTTCGACAGTCGTCTTCGTCAGCACATCCTACAAGATTAAATCTTATTAAACTGATAAAATGTTATAGTACATTATAATATTACTATTTAAAAAATTGTTGAAATTATTATATTGTGACGAAAATTATAACGTTTATTTATTTCTAAAAGGGCTAATACAAATATTTACAGATACGGTTATTGACAATTTGTCAAACCTTAAATAATTACTTATTTAAATTTTAATATCATAATTACAACAATTTTTTAAATATAATATAATATAATATTACGTATATAATGTAGGGTAATTCTAGGAAAGATGGACCACTTTTCTAAAAAAGCTCATAACTTTTATTTTTTGATATTTTAAAGGTAATAAAAGTTACCAAATCAATAACTAATCATTCTTTTCTTATTTAATTATCATAAACTTACAAAAGAATGCAAAGCTTAACCTAAATTTCCAAAAAAGTAAATGTATGTGTCGGCCCATCTCTCCTAAACACTATAGTAGAGATGGACCACACAATATAATTATGTTTCTAATATTGTTTAATGTTTCTAATTGTTAATGTAATAATGTTTCTAATATTTTCCACCGAATTTAGAACATTTGCTATGCTTCTTCCACGTTTTCTAACTATTTTTATGGTTTAAATATTGAGAACAAGGGAAACTTCGTTTAACACTTTAGTAGGAGTAATTTCATTTAGTTCAGAATGTTGCTTGGATGTGCTTGCTTGCAATTTGCTTCAATAATAGTTACTTAAATTCGAAAAATAATTTGCAACCATCAAAATTCAACAAGAAATTTTACGTAGCAACGTTCCAACTATCCTTTTAAATGTGGTCCATCTCACCTAATTACATAGGAGAGATAGACCACACTACTCTAGCCGTATAAAGAATGATAGATTATTTTGTAAGGTTAGGTAACGTTAGAAACAAATTATTTATTTAACACTATAAGAATTATTTAAAAATACTTGCCACGACTTCAGAAATCTTATTAAATTTACAACGTTCAAGAACTTCTGGTACTAGTAATTTAACAATATCTTGATAACACAAAAATTAACAAATATTTCGAAACAGTTTCACACCAGTTTTTCTATAATAACATAATGAAGATAAATATGATATACACAATACCCTCTATTAAAAATAAGCAATAATTCTCTCACTGGTCCATCTCTCCTCGTGGTCCAACTCTCCTAGAATTACCCTATAACATTTTATCAGTTTAATAAGATTTAATCTTGTAGGATGTGCTGACAAAGACGACTGTCGAAACTTGTTAACATCAAATATATAATTCTCGAGGATGGTGTTCTTTATTTAATATTGGAAAAATAATATTTTAGAAAGATTTGCAAATACAAAGATTTGCATTGAGTTAAAACTGCACTTTTCTTGCTTTCAACAATGCAAACTCATTGATGATGTCAAATTTAAGTCTTGAAGCAACCTGGTCCTATTCAATGTACAAAATAGCTAAGTTGGTCAACCTGTTCTAGCACATACTTGACCGCAAATAGTTTTTTATTATCTTTTGTGAATCAATGCGATTTCAATATTAGGATAAGCGTCTTTTAGCCTATATTTTGAAATTACCTTTAGAATATCAAATTCGGTTAAACACAACAAAACATTCTCTTTCAAACGACTTCTCTGAACTTATCAAGTATGCCTCATCTTTAGTTGTCTCCCCAGCCATTCTCTTGACTTTTTTCAGCCTTTTAGCTGCAAAAGAACATGAGATTTGCATGGTTTCGCAGACTACTTGAGCTTTATCCATATACTTTTTTGTTCTCTCTTGACGTAAGTTTTCAATTTTTCTAGCTAAACCTCAGAGCAAATTGGATGCAACGTTAAGAGTGATAGACTTTCCTTGAAGTGACTTGTTGGTGCAATCCAAGCTAATCAACACATCCGACCACATCTCTAGAATGCACACAAATTCGTAGTCAATCTGCTTAAGAAGTTTTATTACACGAGAAACTGTGTCCGTGTTCCAATCGTTATCTCTATCAGCCATATTCTGTAAAATTTTGTGTACAGATGTTAAGTTTTTCTTTAGAGCTGTCATCGCTTGACGCCTTGATCACCTTATCACAATGTCTTTTAACGATGGTTTTCAGAGATTCAAGCAGAGCCTCCCATTTTAATGTGGAGCTGCTGAAGAAGTTGAAAAACTCTAACACTTTTCCAAAAAAAATTTATCATGAAAACTGAAACTTCTGCAGCGTGCACGCCAACAAGGTTGAGACTGTGCGCTGCACAAGGCACAAATTTAGCAAGGTCGTTTTTTTGGAATATGTGAGCTTGAACGCCTCCATATTTTCCTGCCATATTTGAGCCGTTGTCAAAACCTTGACCACGACAGTTCTGAATATCCAATTCATCAGTTTCAAGCTTTTGCAATATTTCTTCTGATAATTCTTTTCTACTTTTCTGGTGACTTACGATGAAGTCCACAAAACTTTCTTCAACTGAGCATTTCCCATCCTTAATGGTAACATATCTGATTATTTCACTCATCTGCTCTAAATGTGCCGTGTCTGGGGTACAGTCAAACAAAATAGAAAAATACTTGGCATTTCTTATATTCTTTAGTATTTCAGACCGAACTTTATGTTCCAGTAGGTCTATGATCTCATTTTGAATTAAAGGTGAAAAATCGCTAGTGATATGTTTTCCGCTTTTAACATTTTCTATGTGCTTTGACGGATGTGGATTGTAGTGACTAATAAGCTCTAACGTACTTAGAAATACCCTACAGTTGTCACTGATGGAATAATCGGAACCTCCTGTTAAAGGTAAGTTATTCCCCTGGCACAATGGAGAATTACATCCACAATACATCTGAGAATACTGCGCCACTTTTCCGCTTCAGCTTGTATCAATTTTTGATGTTCTGCATTAACAGAACTACAGGTTTTCAGCCCAATTTCTAGTTCTTTCCACGTGGCATAACAATTTCGGCGAGGTATCGATCTTTCGTGATTGACAATATGCGGGTTTAAATGTTTCCAATCACTAAAACCCTCTTCCATGTTACTGAAAGCTGATTTTTATTTTTTATCATATTTTGAAAAAAGAATACAACGTCGCCATACAACGAAAACCCATTAACTAACATTTTTGGTAAAATTGAGTTATGAATACCGTTAAATGCAGTTTCTCATTTCAGAATATTCAAATGCAATTTACACAAAACTATGGTTCATGTAGTTTATGGGTTTTCGTTGTATGGCGACGACAAGGAAAACAAAACAATGCGTCCTTAGACTGGCTGTACAACATCCACTGTCTCTTTACCATTCCCCCGTTTGATAGGATTTTATAACACCATTTCTGAGAAAAGTGTCGCCCATCATCTGCACAAGGAAATTGGTAGCTATCTAAGTCAATTGTTTGAGGGCCTCGTTCTATAGTTTATATCTACTTCCATTGGAGTTATCTGGCTGTGGTTGTCTTCTGAAGCCGTCTCATTCTTGCTATGTTGTTCATCATTTTCTATAATGATCACTTTCTATTTTCTTTTCTTCGTTGTCGTCTTTTCCTTCTTCTTGAAGTACATTGCTATTGCCAGGTCAAATACTTCTCTTACCATTTACTTTTACCATCATATACTTCTTTTTCGTCATTTCGCAGCCAACTTCCAAGCACCGATGCTAAATTTTTGTTATTTTCTTCCTTTCGTTTTTTAATTTCTTTAAATGCACTTCCAGAAGATTTTTTTGGACCCATTTCTGAAACCATGAAGTGCGTAAATCATGTATTAAAACGTAAAAAAAATGAAATGCGATAATTTTATTTTTACTGTAAATATCCAAAATAATAAAGAGGCTTTCTATTCTATCTATTCTATTCTATATGAGAATGTCGAATAATGAGGGTTCTACAGTAAATTTCAAAATTTGGCCTCTCCCGTAGGAAAAACTTATGGAAAAACTTATGGAAGGAAAAACGTATTTTTCATAAAAAAAAAATAGAAAGTATAATAAATATTTATTTCTTAAAATAGAAAAATAAAATTTTTTTTAATTGTATTAAACGAAAACTAAGCCAATTTCATAATAAAAGTTAAAAAGAAATAGAAAATAACTGAAAAAAGTTTTAGAACTTTTTTGTAAGTATTTTTGTGGCATTTAGTAGTATGCGATGTTATAATAATTAAATCTAACAAAATGTTAAAAAAGTAAAATTTTTAACTAAAGTTAAAAATTTTACTTTTTTAACATTTTGTTAGGTTTAATTATTATAAAGTTAAAAGGGATTTAAAATTTAAAATGCATCTTAAAAGAAAACTGATGCCATTAATGGCTTCCATTTGTTTCAATTATTATCTCTTTTTTGCAGCACCGCTGGTGTTGCTTAATTTACAATTAATTTATTTTCCATTCTGATACTCTAAAATATAATTAAGGCTGTTTTCTGAGCCTATCCATCCCAACGTAAAAAAGGAAATTCCGTGTTGTGCAAAGACAGCAAACTTGACGTGTAGAAACTTTGTAATGCTTTTAAAGTGTAAACGTGTGTAGAAAAATTAATACGAATCAAGGATCGCCTACCCCACGCACGTAAACAGATATTCTTACTATAAGCTGATGTTGCAGTTTTACCGAAGTGCAATACAATTTTATAATTGTGTGCTCTAATTATAAAATAATATTCGTAATGTTTTTAAAATTATATTTTTCAACAATTTCATTAAATCTTACGATGACTTGACCGTCGTTCCTACCTAATGCAAACACGTACACATCGCTACCTCGAAAGAATAACGACACAACTCAAAATTTGGCAAAAATGAGTTAAGTATTAAAATCGACAGAATTTGGCTATATCTTATAGTGTATAACGTCACAATGCAAAATTTTAATAACCTGCTGTTATTATAGCGGCAGTGCCATTATGCATTTAATGCAAAGTTACTACTTATCAGTAGTTTAAAAACGCTCTATTGAAAAAAGTGCTTTTTTTAGTTTTCTCGTTATTCTTGCCAGGCAGCGACATGTACCTTATATTTGGTAAAATTTGTTGATAAAATATAACATTTACTGGACGCTTACTCAAAAAGATAAATTATTATTTATAATTGTTTTTGTATTTCATCATGATTAGTGTTCCAAGATTCTTGGGAATTATAGACAAAATAGGGCGCAACAATAAAGCAATAGAAATAACAACTTTTTATTTATTATAATAAAAATGCAAATATATTTATAAAATTTTGAGATAATATTAAACAATAAATTAGTGTAAAGTTTAAATAAATCAATTTGTTTAAAATAATTATATTAATAAATTAACTACAAATTATACAAATTGAGATAAAAACATAGCGCCAATAGAACACTGAAAAAAGAAATCCACATGATGAATTTCTTCCAAAAGTTATTTCTAGAAAAAAAAAATTTGTGTTCATAGATACAGTTATAAAGTGCGTACCTATTTGTGATTAGCTTATGTAATATAAAATCCTAAAAGAAAATTAACATAATTTTTTTATGTAGTATGTAACATTATACTATGCTTTATAATCGCAAGACTGACTTACTATCTTCGATAAGAATTGTAAAAGATGCAAGACATTCTTTCTCAATTTATATACTTTTCCTACACGTCAATTATAATTACGTGAAGCAATTTGAACTTTAGGCCCTAAAAACTTTTAAACCAATTAAGATATCAAAATTCTGTCTGAGCCAAAAGTTTCTAAAAATCGAGATTTACAAAATATCGGAAGAACTCAAATTTAATGGTTTTTTGGCTTTTTTGGAAAAACCAAAAAACTTATTCAAAAAAGGATATTTGTAAAGGTTTGTAATAATCTACTACACATTCTGTCAAAATTTCAAGTCAATTGGTCCAGCCGTTTAGAACTTATAAAAAGGCACTAAAAGAACAGCCTTAACGCAAATTGATAACTAATCAAAATCGATAAAAATTGTTTGTCACACTTTGGGTGCAAATGATTTTGTAAATTAGAAAAACGATAATTGCAAAAACGAATTTTTTATATCGCGACGAATAACTATTTATGTTAAAATTCTTTATTAAAACAAAAAATTATTTAAATCGAAATCAAAATAAAATTAAATATGTTATAATTACCTGATTATAGTTTTTAAATAGGTGCCACCGTTGATTGTACAAAATAAATAATTCACTAATTCACTAATAGTTTATACTAATTCACTTTACAAAATTTTCTCACAGACAAGTAAAAGGTCTGTAGTATTCGAAAGTAAACTTTTGTATAAAATAATATTTCAAAAAGATCCATTGTACCTAATATACCTCAAAATATGCTTAAAATAAATTCAAATTATATAATAAAATGTCCAGATGTGATTTGCCTAATTTTTTCCAGAAAAACTACTTTGTCAAAAATCAAGATATATTTTTAAGTAATACTCCGACAAAGTACTATAAAAATAAGCCGATTTAAGGGTAATTTTTATTACTTTGTTCTTCTACTGTTTTCTGCTTATGGCCGACAGCTGATAAACAAATAAATAACTGAAATGATTTCATAAATGTATTTTTAAGAAAAAACTGAAAGATTTTTAACAGTTACAAAATATAATTTCAACGTCGAATGCTAAAATTTGTTTTAAAAATAATTGTTTTGTTAACCATACCTATAAAAATAAAACTACAAAAAAAATCTTCTTAACAAAAATTCCTATTAAAAAAGTGATAAATTTTGCGCCCCCTTTGCAGTTGCGCTCTTGGCGAGGGCCCCACTCGCCACCCCCCTAGTTACGGCTCTGCCTGTGCTATTTTATCACTAGAGTGTGGAATTATATGTCAATGCAAATTTTTGTTGCTTGTTCCTAGAATTGTAAAAAATTGTATCTATGCGTTTCTATAACTTCAGAGTTTACAACCAAAATTTGAGAGTGCATATTTCATAGGTTTTTATTTTTACTGCATATTTCATGTTTTTATTTTTAAGACATATAAGTGCATATTTTCATACTTTTAAGAAAATAAAATTTAAAAAAGATAAACTTTGCAAAAATATCTTTGAAAAGAACAGCTTCCCAGGCACGGCTTGAAAACGAATTTGTTTCATTGTTGCATCCGCATTAAACATCATACCTCAATATTGCCGTTTATTATGCCGTCATAATGGAAATGCAGCTTATGATTATTTTATGAGTCATAATTTGAGCACGGAATTTAATGAATTTGCATATTTCTTAAAATTGATGTCACCAAAATCCATATGGATAAAGCCGAATTAGGCAAATCAGAATTCAATAAAATACTTTTTAAAATACATATTTTGCATATTTTTAACATTAGGTGGATATTTTCATAAGTGCATTTTTGTACTTTTTTTATTCAACGGTTCCATTTTCAATATTTCAAAGGCGATTTTCTTGAAAATTTCTTACTATCTGTCCCAACAGCTTTGGGGAATTGTTATTGGAGGACTGACCTTCCAGCACAATAAGAAACAAAAATTTAAAAATGCGGCTGGCGTATAATCTCATTATTAATTGTAATTAAATCTCTCAATAAAATTAATTAAAAAAATTAAAGGTGTGTGCTTTTTAGTACATAATCTTTTATTTTTAAAGCATAGTATACGTGCATATTTCAGGCATTTATTGCTGCATATATATGTGCATATATTGGGTACTTTTTAGTGCATAAATTCCACACTTTATTTATCACTTTGAGATGTTCGTGTTTGGTTTCTCTACAGTGCGTTACAACAAATTCCCTGCTTGTAGAGTTGGCAATCAAATTTTAACAGCCTTATGCATAGTCGTACTTTTAAAATGGTTTTAAAATGAATTAGTAGCTACTAGTTAATAGCATTCTAGAAGCTAGTAAAATTTTGTTATGCATAGTTCTTTTAAAAAGAAAGTTAGTAGCCTTTTAGTTGGTAGAATACTAAAGTATGGTTTTTGAAATATTTATTCGGCAACTCCGCAAATTGACAGCCGACAACTTAAAAATAATTATTTTTACCTAAAACAGGTACCTAAAAACAGCTTAATATTGTTTACCCTTGGCAAGTACATTGTTATAATAAACCAAAGGATTTTTCTTCTGATTGAAACAATATAGAGCAATATCGCCTTAGTTACAATATGTCATAACACACTAATATTTCCCAAGGGAAATATAAAACGTCATCTCATATTGTCCCTAGGGAAATATGAAACGTCATTTTAAAGTATACTTTGCGCACGGTGATTGGACAATCAAACATGCAAAACAAAATACTAAAGCCATCCCTGTTAAAAAGTGACATTTAAGTGACGTTTAAAATAAAAAATGTGCCTACTTATTTTTATATTTTAAAAACCAACCTAACTTTTTCTGAATTATTTTGCGCGCATTCTGCGCGCTGTTGATCTAGAATTTTGCATAAGGCTTCTTTCGACAAATTGCTAGGGGGGGGGGGTCGAGAACGAGCAAAGGGGGGTAAATTTTTGCTCAGTTTTTCGATATCTAGCGCCGTTTTCGAGTTATTGCAAATTCGAAATCTCAAATTTAATTATTGATGTAATATTAATATATTTAATAATATATTTTTCAATCAGAAGAAAACTATTGATTACAACACGGGAAATATGAATACATTTCCCTTGGTTGTCTATACATCTCTCGGGCTTTGCCCTCGAGATGTAACTGGTCAACCTCGGGAAATATACTATTCATATTACCCTAGTTGTAATAATAGCTATATATGATTCACATATACTTTTGGCCTCCTATTTAAATTTAGAATAATATCTTGAATTATTTGAATTTCTTCGATTTCTTCATCAACATTTATACAATCTTCCAATATTTTTAAACGAATTTTTTATTTAATTAGTTTTATAATTCAGCATTTTCCCACTTAAAAATATTACATTAAATACTTATTTTATGTATAATAAGAATAAATTCAATAATTTGTAATTGAACAAGTTAACTAATAAATACTAAACAATATTTGATAATGTTTTTATTACAAGTTAAAAATTAATATATTATGTATAATATGGTATATTATGACTAAATATAATTTTCAAAATTGTCTATTCTTTGTAAAAAGTAACCTTAAAATGGTCTTAAACATGCTCAAAACCCTCACTAAATATTTAGTAGCGAACCAACGATTTTAGTAGTCCTACTAAGGTTAGTCAAGAAGGTTAGTACCATGGTATGGATATCTAAATAGTTCTGCGCATGGTAGGAGGAGTTACTGACGTCATACGTGACCTGTTGAGTATTTATTGTGCATAATTCTTATGGTGAAGACTTTGTTTAGTGTTTTTTTCAAATTATTTTTGAATGTTTTTCATTGCAGTTTATATTTATAAATTGTAAAAATAAGGTGTGCAGTGTTTGGTTGCAAATCCGATAACAAAAGTTAAATATTTTGTGAAAAAAATAGCTTTTTTCTGCTTTCCTCGTAATAATCTTGAATTAAGGTTTGAATGGATTCATTTGTGTTATCGGTTTGATAAATTTAATGTTGACAATTCAAGGATTTGTTCGATACATTTTAATAATGACGATTTTTAGAGAAATTCAGGAAAGGCAGGAGTCTAAGTACAAGTACATTTACATGGACATAATACATAAATAAAGAGGGTCTAGTCAAACCTTCTGATGAGTTTATGGAAGATATTTAAAACGTGGAACGTATCTTTGAAGTATTTAATGGAAATGAAATATCATTTTCTAATCATTTTTTGAAAAATTTGCTAAAGAAAGCGTGTTACTTTACTACTTGTTCTAAACAAGCAAAGTTAATATTTTTACTTTTTCGGTCAAGACTTTATTTTCAAATAAAATCTTTAAATAAGAGTTTATTGAACGTTTCTCTTACACAAAAAAAGAAAAATTATAAAAACAGTAACCAAACCAATAAGTACAGTTTCTAACTTCAGT
This sequence comes from Cantharis rustica, assembly GCA_911387805.1. Lineage (NCBI taxonomy): Eukaryota > Metazoa > Arthropoda > Insecta > Coleoptera > Cantharidae > Cantharis > Cantharis rustica. The sequence continues at coordinate 75,868,725 of OU426877.1, forward strand.
TAACGATAGATAATAAAAATTGTACTATATTTAAATTATTATTTGTTTTATATTATGTTGAAAATAAAATTAAAACTTCGATTATATCTAAAATTGTGTTATAATTTTCAAAAATCCGAAATAATCATGAAAACTGAGACTATATTTTATTATATCAAAAGTAGATAAAATTTAGATAAAATAAAGCAATTATTATGGATGTATTCTTTCATAGTAACAATTTTAATTATTATTTAAATTGTTATTTATTATTTAAATACATTTATATAATATTCTGTTGAAAATAAAATTAAAAACTTTGATTATTTTATTAATTTGTATACGTTCCTGTACTATGCTTTTAAATCTGGTCACGTGTGACGTCACTGCGCAAACTTGAACGTGTTTAGTGCGTTTAGATATCCTACCTTAAAACTTATTATACCATGGTTAGTACCCTTTTAACTCGTCTATGCATACAAGTTGCATGCTCGACTACTACTTGACCGCGTTAGTAGCTACTTAGTGTACTTAGTAGCTACTTAGTTGACTATGCATAAGGCTGTATAATTTTAAATCCTATTCAGTGTTTCCTCTCCCCCAACTTTGTATGCGGATCTTTGACCTCCTTTGTTCGTTTCTGTCACTTCAAAATTCCAGATTCCTTTTTTTCTCGTCTTAAATTTACAAAACCAGATCACAGTTATATTTACTGCACGCATTCATAAGATAAAAAATCTAAAATCTATAATTATAATATATAATTATAGATATAATTAATATAATAATGGTAATTCATGGTAATAAATGAGGTGATCGTTGTATCAAAATTAATTACAGATAGGTGACAATTTTGTTTTCTGTACTGTGATGTTATTTTGTTTTTCATAGCACACTAAATAAATTAAATAATAAATTTATTGTTTCCTTAAATCTTGCAGTTTTATCGAAAATTTTCTTATGTAACGCTATGATAATTTTATATATATGTATAAAGAAAAAACTGCAGTTACGAAAATGCTAAAAAAAATGTTGCAATAAAAAAAAATTCATGTTTACATCCTGTTGAATTTGAAGTACAAAAAATTTATCTTCGCAGTTTCCGATGGTAAATTTTGAGTTGAATAAAAGCCTATTTAAACTTTTTTGTATCTAGTAAGATATAAGAATTATGCACTGTTACCTCTTATCGTGAACACACTATACATTCTGTCAAAATTTGAAGAATTTCTGTCAAAATACAAGATGGTGTATGAATCGTAGAAAGGTGAATCAAAAACTGTATTAGAGAAATCATAAAAAGTAGCGATCTTTTCATCAATGCCACTTTCGATCTAATTAAAATAAAACATTTTAACGGTGGCCACTGTGAATTTGGAGAAATACGCTGCCTGTACATAGTACGTCAGTTTTTATCTAAGACGCATTGTTTAAGAGATACGGGGTTCGCAAGAAAAGTAAAAAAAAATAAAACCTGAAGTTTTTTAACATATTTTTCCTTAATTTAATTTATAACTCGAAATCCGTTGATTCTAGACAATAAAGGGTTATAACTAGGGTTCGGATTTATAGGCACTAAAAAACTTGAAAATATGCAGGCAAATATGCTCTAAAAACTTCAGAATAAGCACTTAAATATGCGCAAAAATTTTTTTATTGTCTCAGAATGATGGATTGCAATTATTGGTGTAAATAATGAATTAACTACTTTTGTTAGAAGTTCAGTGTTGGTATTGAACTGAGGCTACAGCGAGAGTACATCCAATAAACAATGTTTAGTCGGAATTTTCTAAAGCTCAGGGCCGTATTTAGACTAGATTTTCGGGAGGGGTTTTAAAAATTAAAATAATAAATAGCTAATTTATTAAACTTTAAAGGAAACTATAATTCAGAACAAAAAATAAAAGTATAAAGTACAACATATTTAAAAAATAAAAATATAAAATGTGGTGTCGTGGGACACCAGATAGGAACGAAGTACCTTATTACATAAATATTAATTTCAAGTTCTAGTCGAGTTAAAAAATAAATAATTATTCGGATATAAATATTTTATTACGATTTTTTTATCGATAAAAATCAAAAACTACTTTACAAAATTGCCAAAATAGCGATTTCAGCATGTGTCAAAGTCAATGTAAATCCGCAATCATCGCGGTCATCTTTGAAGTTTTCGAAATTTTTTTTGCACATTCGGCTTTAGATACTTTTTTGCATCTGAGTGGCATTTTTCAAAATTGATTTATTTTTAATTTTGGGGGTCTTATTTTCGGCGGAAAATTTTTAAAATTATTAAATTAAATTTTTTTAAATTATTCGTCGGTTTAACAATTTTAACGCGTTCTTAATTCGCAATACGCAAAGAGTAGCTTATATAGCGTATCACTATCAATTATAACAATACCCATTGTGGCGTAGAGCGAAGGGCTCCTTCTACACATTTTAGCCGAGGGATCGAATCCCGGTGAAGGCAACTTTTTTTCTAGAGAAATTTGCAAACTTATGACTCGTGGTTTCCGAATATGTACTAATGCTGAGCAGATGTTCCACTTTTGACCACCAGATGGTGTAATTTATTATCAAACGATATAAAAATCTTATGCATTTTCGTTACGGACGTTTACAAAACTAAACAAAAAATTTAAGCCCCAACTTAAACCGTCAGTCATGCTAAAATCAGCAAAATAAAAGCAATTAAAAAAAATTAAAGTACCAACTGAAATCGTCTTGCACTATATGAAAATTTATCTAAAACCAGCTCATTGGGGATTGGAATAGTTCTATGACTGGACATAAGGGCTAAACCTGTTAGCCTTTCTTGCCCAGTCGAATTTCTTAAATAGTTTTTCACTCTTTTGAGAGAAGAAAAACTTCTTTCCGGGGTGGCTGTTGTTACTGGCAGGGTACACAGTACTTGTAAAAGTTTGTATATATTTGGAAATAAAATTTTGGGTACTGTCAGACAACCCTCATCACGAATTTCAAAATTTCAACTGCACTATAGGAAAGAGGACACTTTTCTAAGCATATTAGAACAAAAATATTTGCGGTCCGTGCATTAGTTCTCGAAAAAATCAAATTTGAAAAATTTAAATTTACATGTATTTTAGATACACCTTTTAACACGGCTGCACGATTAGCCGATTTTGTGTAAGGCAAAAAAAATTAAAAATATCCCTGAAAAATTACAGAACTCGCCAAGGGTGGAACTCGAAGCCATAGAACTTGTCCGGGTGTCGACCGCGACTGAAATCAAACATTAAGAGTATATTAAAGCAGTCGTATCGTCAACAAAATGAAGAATAAGAACGGAACGTGCCAGTTGACCGTGGCTCGACACGTTGCAACGGGGTGTATCGGGTTACAACTACCTACTTTTAATAACTTTAAAATATTGTTTTTTCGAAAACTAATGCATGGACCGCAGATATTTTTGTTGCATTATACACAGAAAATTGTCCTCTTTCCTATAGTGTAGTTGAAATTTTGAAATTCGTGATGAGGGTTGTCTGACAGTAGCCAAAATTTTGTTGCACTCATCTAAGGTCTCGATTGCATTTTTCGGAAATTCTTTTTCTGCAGACCATTTAGTTTTCCAAATTCTTATTTCACATGAACTAGCGCCAACGTCAACAAAACTACTGTATATATTTAGGGCTTTTTTATATTCTTCGTTGTCAATTTTTATATTTTCGCAATTTGGTGGAATCAAGTCATGCAAAAAATTTAAAACTTGCTTGTGCTTGATAAAGCGCATGTCAAGCTGGGTCAAAAAATCGTCAAAAAATGGGATAGCAACAGATATTCTGTAGTATTCCTCAGGTGTTTTTTGAGACACATTCACTCTATTTTTTTGTCTGTTAGTTACTCAAGGAGTAACAACTGTTTCCCCTACAGACTCTAAAATATTTTTTGCATCATTAAATATTAAATTGAAAGTGTTGTCCATGTCAGTCCTCATGGCTGTTACGGTATTTTTGACATTTTGCACAAACCCTATTGCAGAAGGCAAATCGCAATTTACCGTTTGCAGCATTTTGCATAACGAAACGGTATACGAAAACAATATTTCAGCTACGCAAAGGCTAATAACAAATTGACTAGAAATAATAGCTGTCAGTAGTTGAGAAGCTTTGGACGACGTTTCAGCATCAATTTCTTCAGATAGAGCTTCTAAACATTCAACAATTGGCTTATATATCTCTTTGAATCTTAGCAAGCCATTGTGGTTTTCCACCCATCGGGTATCGCACATAGACGTAAGTTTTGTCCACTTGGTTTGAGGACAATATTCTTGAATTTTTTGTTTCAAAATCTCAGTTCTTTTGGCAGAAAATTTAATAAAATTGCCAACGGATTTTACTGTCCCTATGCAGTTCCTAATACTTTGAATAGAGCAGCAATGACCGGTTGCTAAATTTAACGAGTGAGAGCTGCAGTGTACATACAGAGCATATGGATATATATTTTTTATTTCTGCTTGCACTCCATTAAAATTACCAGCCATAGCGGCAGCACCATCGTAGCCTTGCCCTACCAAATTTCTACAGTCAATGCCAAGTTCCTGAAGAGATTTAATAATCAAAGTAGCCAAACCTTTGCCAGTTGCGTCCTTAACGGGTATAAACTCTAAAAAGTGTTCTTTAACAAAATGACGTTTTTTATTATCGGTAGATATGTATCTATCACAGAGCGTCATTTGCTCCGTTCGAGAAACGTCGGTTGTCTCGTCCGCCAATACTGAAAATAAACCTGCCCCGTTTACTTTTTTAACAATGGTTTCTTGTATAATTTTGCCGCAAATAGATATCAATTCATTTTGTATTCTAAGACTAATGTATTTCGCATTTTTGCTACTTTTTTCTAAATGATTTTTAAGTATAGCGTCGCCAGAATTAGCGCGCATACGTAGTATCGCGCGAAAATTTCTCTCATTAACAGCAGTTAGTTTTTCGGTTAAATTAATTTCCCCCGAATCAGATGTACCTCTTAGTGATAATTCTTGTCTACCACAAAGTTTAATTACTTCGATGATAGGCAATAACTTTTCACGATTTTCCTGAACCTGTTGTTGCCTATTTGTTACAATATTTTCAATAATATTAGGTTGTGCTTTGGAATAAACTTTAATGAAATTTTCGGCCAGAAGGACACATTTCTTGTGGTAGTTTAATGTAAAGTGATAGTTAAAAACCTCAATTGCCTTTTTCCAATTACGAAAAGGTGTTTTTACTAAAGCTGGAAGTTTTTGACTTTCTCCTTTACCAGCCGCTTCTTTACTAAATATAGCGCAGCATTTGCATAGCGCTCCACTGCTTTTGGCCTGAGTATAAACTAGCCACGAAAAACTTGAAAACCATTTGTGCTGGAATTTTAAATGTTTAGGACCTAGAAACAAAGTAGGTTTATGATATACTTATTATTTAAAATAGATTAAAACATACCAATTTTGGGAAAGTTAAAATTTTTTTCCGGTACCCATGGGGAGTTTAGGAGATTATATTTTATATCATCATCAAGTGATTTGCTTAGATACAAACCAACATCGAAAATACTAGGTACGGGTACATCAGAGAATAAATTGGTTTTTATTTGATCCTGTTCTAATTCTGTTTCTAAATTACAACTGGTTGAGGTTGATGTAGAAGGTTCTTCCGAAGTGGTTTTTAACTTTTTAAACACATTGAAATCGAGCAGAGTTTGCCTTGTCCTTTTTTGCGACATGTTCTTGTATTATAAAAAAATGATTCTTTTACTTCTTTTTCTGATTTTATATCTATTCAAATTTTTAAACTAGAGCTACTTACCACTTTATTAATTTTATTATTCACAGCACATAAAAATATCACAACAAAATCTTGTATTTGTCCTATAGGTTAACTGCACTTTGGAAAAATCTGCGGCCACTATATAAATTAGTTCAGTACTAAAGGTTATCGGGATTTGGACTACTGGTAAATAAAACCACCTCTTTTTCAATCAGTCGACGTTTCGAGTTTTATTTTACTCTTCTTCAGGACTACAAAAAAGAAAACATGTCACCGCTTTAATTCAAACAAAACCGTTTTCAATTGTTAATATATCTTGTTCACTTGATATCCTTACTAACCTCATTTACTGAAGGTAGGGTGTGGTTTTGTTTGAATTAACGCGGTGACATGTTTTCTTTTTTGTAGTCCTGAAGAAGAGTAAAATAAAACTCGAAACGTCGACTGATTGAAAAAGAGGTGGTTTTATTTACCAGTAGTCCAAATCCCGATAACCTTTACTGAACGTATTAATCATGGACGATAAAGTAACAACTGATATAAATTAGTATAAAGTTATTTGTAAAAAACCGTCTTTAAATAAAATTTTTTAATTTTAAAATTTAAATAAAAATCACGAACAAAATTCTTGTCAAAACGAAGAACTAAATTAAACTGAAACTGAAAAAATATTTTATAAATTTTTAGGAAATGTACAATTGTACATAAAATTTACACTAAAATATAAAACAATAATTTATGGGTTTACAATTTGTGTTATTTTTAATATTTTTGATTCAAAAAATTCAAACAATTTTTACCATAATAGTTAGAATCGCCGAATATTAATCCGAATTTCCGATTTTTTAATTTGGGTTTTAATTGGACGTGTCTCTTTAGTTTTAATTTTTACTTACACTTCAAGTTTAATGTTTTTGTTTTCAGTGGGATTTCCTGTACTTTATAAATTGATAAATAACAATAATTTATGGGTTTACAATGGGCACTCTAATTTATTGCGGAAGTCTTATTTTAAGCTAAGCTGCAGACATTTCAATGCTGCCGATTTGAATGGTCATAATTCATAAAATTTGTATTATTTTTAATATTTTTGATTCAAAAAATTCAAACAATTTTTACCATAACAGTTAGAATCGCCGAATATTAATCCGAATTTCCGATTTTTTAATTTAGGTTTTAATTGGAGGTGTCTCTCTAGTTTTAATTTTTACTTACACTTCAAGTTTAATGTTTTTGTTTTCAGTCGGATTTCCTGTACTTTATTAATTGATAAATAATTTCGGGGGGGGGGGGTCTAACCCCCTTTGTCATACTTTTAAATAATAATAAATTTAAAAAAGTTTTAAAAAAAATTATTATTTTGGAAGAGAATAATATATATAATAAAATAAAAAGAAACTTTTTGTAAAAATTAAAAAATTAATCCAAATTTTCAACAACTCAGGATCTTTAGGGGGTGAAAATAAAGATACAATTTCGCTACAGGATGCATATCCCGAACGACAATAAGGCACAAAACATTTGTAGCCCATATTTTTAACAGGTAGTCAACAATGATTTAATAATGAATGCTTTACACAGACTAAACAAAAATTGCAATGTGTTTTGTGGATCCCGCCATGCAAAACAAACGTTATCTCGGAATGCAAGGGCACTGGAAGTAAATTTAACCAGGATTCCTTAACCACAATAAAATATAGAAAGTAAATATTTTACGCTAAAAACACTAATTGTTGAAAAGGTAATACTTCAAAGGCATGGAATTAAAAACTAAACCGAACTTTAAGGAGAAAAATAAAATGTTCAAATTGCAAACTGAAAATTATTTTAGCGATTGATATTCAAATTGATGTTATTTCTACTTCTTATGTAATTAAATATTAATATTTTTAGTTTTTTGTAGTAAGTAATACTTTATAGTTTATGAATAATATCAATAAAAAATAATAAATAGAATGAAACGTTGAAGGTGCCTAGTTTAATTGTGTAAAATGCTTTAAACTACATGATTTGCAGGCTATACTCGGTGAAATGAACAGCCTAACGACGAGTTCTCTGTCTCGTGCCGTCTCTCTTCAAGCGTGCGTTATATGACCACTATAACTGAACGAGTGCACTCTCCTAACTTATGCTTATACTTCGACGCAATTAAATGTCGAATATCAGGTTTGTCCGACGATAATATTCCAATAATCGTATTTGCTACTAAACCCCCATTGGAATCTGTACTTTCGTCCACGGTAGCCCAAATATCAGGATCGTCAATTGCATCGCGAATGAATTTAAGTTTTAAATCGTAACATCCTCACAAATATTTTTTCTGAGTGTCGATTTGTCTGGAATAGTCTGTTTCAAGTATTTTTCCAAAAACTCTCGAAATTTTGTGCATTGAAGTTTGTTCCATGGAATATTAGTAGCTAACATCGCTTCACATAATTCAAATAAAAATTCAAAACCATTGCAAAAATCAAAAATTTTATTATTTAATTTGCTAAATATGCGAAATATATGCCAACATAAGCAAATAAGCATTTATAGGCAATAAACCGCAAAATATGCACTTATACTCAAAATATGCATTTATAGGCAAAATAAAAACTATATAAAACGACTCAGAAAGGCATAAAACATGTCCTCCTTTCAAAATTTTTCACGTGCCTGTACTCAATAAAAACATGCAAATGCCTAAAAATCCGATCCCTAGTTATAACCTAATTTGTAGATAAGCGAATGATATTTAAAAAAGTTCTCATTCATTAAGCCTAAAAAATTAATAATAACGGAGCTATGCTTTAAAGGGAAGTACTCTCCAAGGGATTAGACTTGAACAAAAATTTTATTTGAAAATTTGTCTTAGAAACGTGTTCTTTATCACCACCTCATAGGTTCTCCACGGTCACGGGACACCCTGTATATTACCTCGTACTCGACTAATGCAACGAGTAAGATTAGAGTTTTTGAAAAACATTTCCCATCATTAATTTATAATATTGCATAATTTTGTAGAATTTAGTTCGGCGTTAAAAAGTTACGTTTTTTTTTAAACCAAGGATTAATCGGTAGGTTACTGCTACACAACGATAATTTTTTTTAAATTTATGTATACTCATAAATTAATTTTTTATTATATTGTAGTTTTTATAAATAATTTAATGAATTACAGAATTTTTTTTCAGTCTCTTCACATTTTTCTTAAGGATTTGCCGGTTTTTATTAACCCATTGCACTCTTACTAATTCTTAATAAGCTGACCCAAACACTTACCGATGGAATCTTTCTCTGCTCTACCTTGACCATTCAGGGGTAGGGGATTAACTTTTAACCATCGGTGATATAGGGTGCCGGGCTCCCAGGGTGCCATCAATAAGGGAATCCTTGAACCCTTTGTGCATTTAGTAGATTTTATATGGTTTAAAACTCTACTAAAGACACTTTGATTTCAATGTTTTTTTATGATTTTCCTATAATTCACCATGAAATTGCTTCAAATTCAGGTTTTGTTCATAAATAATGACTGGCGGAAGGCAATAACAAAGTTTCATCAAAATTGGTTGTCATAAAAATTCAAAATTGTCAGTTTTCAAACATTAAATTTATACCTATTTACTCTTAAGAGCGGGCTGCGTCTAGGAGAGAGGGAAACTTTTCGTATAGTACAGATCATTACCATTTCTTAGTTACAGGAAAATACTTAGGTGGCGCTGGAGGTACTTATAATCGTTTTCAACAGTTTATTTATCACGCGATAAACTGTACGTTTTCGATTACCGACAAATGCTGTGTTTTGTACATTTTCTGTAGGTACCTGGAAAAAGGGCCGGGCTAGTTATGTATACTCATAAAATTCCTTATGGATAGATAACTACTTCCGTTAATATAATTATAGTAGTGCATCACATATTCTTTGATGAGCATTATGTATTGTGACGAAAATTAAAACGTTTATTTATTTCTAAAGGGCTAATACAAATATTTACAGATACGATTAATAACAATTACTAAACTAAGATTAAACTAACACTAATTACACTACAATTTATTTACACTATAATTTATATTTAACACTAAGTCTATATTTATTTAAACACTCGGTATAACGTTATCACTTCACTGTACTTATGTTCACTATTCATTTATGTTCAAACTCGCGCGTTCAAACTGGAATTGATTCGTGACAGGAAATCGCGCTGCATTTATACTTAAATGCAGCCTTCCAGAAAATTCCATAACCATCCAGGAATTTCTAGTCACTTCTCGATTGATATAGAAGCCTTATTTGAATGACTAATGATGTTATGATGCATGACTCATCACACATGACGTCATACATTAGTCATCAAATATAATTAGAAGTTCTTTCGTAACACTGCCCCCTCCTTAAGTCTGTTCTGTCCCAGAACAGCGGAGACTTGACATCTATAGAAGGGATCGTGGCGGTAGCGGCAATTGTTACCATTTCTGCATACTCCTTGGCGGTAGAAATAACAGTCGACGCTCTTCTGCTCCTTTGGTGTACTGCTTAGATTGTAACTGCAGACCAATATTTGAACTTCCGTTCCTTGGAACACGACCTCTAGCATGTTACGGACAGTCCTCCAGTCTAATTGGTCTAAACCGCAGCCAAGCTTGGGCACCGCCAGCTTCTTCATGTTACGGCTTATCATATCCCTACGAAGCTCCAACAAAGTCGTCCATAAGTCCTTATAGGTGGGTTTTTCATGGGAAAACCTCTTGGTTACCAAGTAGTAAATCGATCGTTGTTGGTCACTTAGCTTCAGGGTTTTACCGACAGCAAGTTGCTGTGATTGGAGCTCATCCAAACGTCCAAACTTCTTCTTGAATACAACGGCGATTCCACGGGACATGCGAAGATCTTGGGCCACGCAGTGCGCGAGTGAGTAGTCCTTTGGTACGTCGAAAAGATCTTGTTGCACTTCAGTTGTGACTCCAAATCTTGCTTTGGCGGTCCCTTTGTAGGTGGACATAAATTTCTCAAAGTTTGATTCTTGGAAATGGCTTCCAGATCTGTTGGTTATTGTTCTTATTCCGGCATCATCCTCGGAATTGCTGTTGTTGTCACCGGCATAAGGGGCTAATCGGTTGACGTGAACCACTTTTGGCTTGCCTCTTGGTGGTCTTCGGATTTGATATATGATGTCGTTGATTCTGTTAACGATTTCGTATGGGCCTTCCCACTGTTTTTGCAATTTTGAAGACAATCCACGTTTTCTTTGTGGATTATGGAGCCACACCAAATCACCAGGCTGAAAACCACCTTCTTTTGCCTTCACGTCATACTGGGTTTTCATCCGATCGCTGGCCAACTGAATATTCTTCCGAATGGCGTCATGAATGTCGTGCATCTTTTTCTTCAATTTTTCAACATAATCGTCCCCAGCAACTTCTTCTCCAGGTTTGCTCCCAAACTGAAGATCGCATGGCAAGCGTACTTCACGTCCAAACATTACACACGCTGGCGTTTGTCCAGTGGTTTCGTGAACGGATGACCGGTAACTCATCAGGAACAGATGTAAATATTGGTCCCAGTCCCGTTGATGTTCTGAGACTACCTTAGCCAGGTACCTTCCCATTGTTCGATTCATTCGCTCGACCGTGCTATCTGATTGAGGATGAAGAGGTGTTGTTCTGGTCTTCTTAATGCCCAGCATGTAACAGACGTTCTGGAATAACGCTGACTCGAAGTTTCGACCTTGATCGGAGTGTAGCTCTAGAGGGACTCCAAATCGGCAAAAGAGCTCTTTAACAAGTACATCCGCAACAGTAACAGCCTCTTGGTTAGGTATTGCATAGGCCTCGGTCCATTTAGTAAAATAATCCATTGCCACCAAAATGTACTTGTTACCGGCGTCGGTTTCAGGGAATGGACCCGCGATGTCAATTGCCACTCTCTCAAATGGACTTCCCACATTATACTGTCTCATAGGTGCCTTGCGCCTTCCCAATGGTCCGTTTTTCGATGCACATAGAGTGCACTTGCGGCACCACTCCTTGACGTCTTCTTTGCAGTTCACCCAGTAGAACCTTTCCCTAACTTTTCCTAGGGTCTTCTTTATGCCGAAGTGTCCTCCCGAAGTTCCATCATGCAAATGCTGCAACACTTCCGACACTCGGCTTCTCGGCACTACCAACTGAAGTTTACACTCAGTGCCACTGTCGTTCTCCAAGGATCGCTTCAGAAGACCATCTTCTAATTTTAAGGAGTCCCATTGGGCCCAATACGCTTTGACGTCACTATTCAACGCGCTTACTTCTTCCCAAGTCGGCCGTTATCCTTCGACTTTTCAGTCCAAAATAAATTTCATGTCCGGGTCGTTTTCTTGCTCTTGAAGTAACTGCTCAGGTTGCCAATTATCATCGGTTACAGTAGTTCTTCGGAGAAAATTAACTTTTTCTTCCAGTGAGCGAGGTGAAGAAGTTAATCCAGAAGTACCACGACGTGTTTGCCTTGGATAAAATTTCTAAAGGACGAACTCAAGTGATAAAACACAAAATCGATGTTGGAAGTGCCCAACCAATAAGACAACATTCGAGACGGCTTCCATTGGCCAAACGTGAAGAAGCCGAAAAGATCATTGAAGACATGGAAAAGCAGGGAGTGATTGAACTATCACGTAGTCCATGGGCGTCTCCAGTCGTCTTAGTAAAGAAGAAGGACGGGTCTACAAGATTTTGCGTTGACTATAGACAGCTGAACGCCGTGACAAAAAAGGACAGCTACCCTCTTCCCCGAATTGACGACACCTTGGATACCCTCTCCGGTTCAAAATGGTTTTCTACTTTGGATTTGAAGAGTGGATATTGGCAAGTGGATTTGGAACTCAGTGACCGCGAGAAAACTGCGTTTACCATCGGAAATGAATTATGGCAATTCACCGTAATGCCCTTTGGATTGTGTAATGCTCCGGCCACCTTCGAGCGTTTGATGGAGACAATCTTGAGAGGATTATCATGGAAAACGTGTCTAGTGTATTTGGACGACATAATTGTGGTTGGAAAATCGTTTGAGGAACACATGAGGAATTTGGAAGAAGTGTTCCAACGATTGAGAGGGGCTAATCTTAAGTTAAGCCCGAAGAAATGCCATATTTTTCGGACAGAAGTAAAATATCTTGGACATGTGGTATCCAGAACCGGTGTAAAGGCTGACCCAGACAAAATCAAAGCAGTAGAAGAATGGCCAATCCCAAAAGACCAACATCAGCTCCGCAGTTTTCTTGGGTTGTGTACGTATTACCGACGTTGTGTACCTGGACTTGCTAATATTGCCAAGCCAAGAAAGTCCAAGAAAATGGACGCAGTTACACCTGGACTGAAGACTGTAACAAAGCTTTTAAACAGCTGAAGCAATCGTTAGTCAGCGCGGCCATTTTGAGCTATCCTCAAGCAGAGGGTAAATTTATATTGGACACCGATGCGAGTAACTTGGCCATAGGAGGTGTTCTTTCACAAATTCAAAATGGACACGAAAAAGTTATCGGTTACTTCAGCAAGGTCTTGTCAAAACCAGAAAGAAATTATTGCGTAACCAGGAGGGAGCTGTTAGCCGTTGTCAAGTCCGCCGAACACTTTTACAAGTATTTGTACGGACGGAAATTTCAGTTAAGGACGGACCATGCCGCGCTAAAATGGCTTCTACAGTTCAAAAACCCAGAAGGACAAGTGGCAAAGTGAATCGAGCGATTGCAGGAATATGACTTCGACACCGAACATCGTGCAGGAACAAGTCACCATAACGCAGACGCCTTGTCAAGACGACCATGTCCAATAAACTGTAATCATTGCTCGCGGCTGGAAGAAAAAGTTAATTTTCTCCGAAGAACTACTGTAACCGATGATAAATGGCAACTTGAGCAGTTACTTCAAGAGCAAGAAAACGACCCGGAGCTGAAATTTATTTTGGACTGAAAAGTCGAAGGACAACGGCCGACTTGGGAAGAAGTAAGCGCCTTGAATAGTAACGTCAAAGCGTATTGGGCCCAATGGGACTCCTTCTGACACCAATGTAACGAAAATTAAAACGTTTATTTATTTCTAAAGGGCTAATACAAATATTTATAGATACGATTAATAACAATTATTAAACTAAGATTAACACTAACACTAATTACACTACAATTTATTTACACTATAATTTATATTTAACACTAGGTCTATATTTATTTAAACACTCGGTATAACGTTATCACTTCACTGTATTTATGTTCACTTGATTTAGGTTAACAGTCGCGCGTTCAAACTGAAATTGATTCGTGACAGGAAATCGCGCTGCATTAATACTTAAATGCAGCCTTCCAGAATATTCCATAACCATCCAGGAATTTCCAGTCACTTCCTCGCATTTTCTAGATCGTACATTCATGGATATTTGAATGACTAATGCCGTCATCATGTATGACTCATCATACATGACGTCATACATTAGTCATCAAATATAATTAGACATTCTTTCGTAACAGTATTATACATATTACTAATAAACTATTTTGTTTTTATTGTTTGTTGTTAAAAAAAGAAAAATTTCCGTGGGTTACTAGCGGTGAAGTTATTTAATCATATAAATTCAGAAATTGCTAATAATGTGTTAGGGCTTATCGATATTCGATTATATTATATATTATCGATTATTGTATTTATTTGTGTTTAATCGATTTTGCTGCTGAATTCGATTTCATTCTTGGCATACATAATATAAAAGAAGCAAAATTATTTAAAGGAACTTCAAAAACGATACAAAACGAACCCCTTTAGACGCAATATTTGCAGTTTATGAAAGTGAAGTCATCATGCAAATCAACTCAGCAAATTCTTTAGCTATAGAAGCGGACGAAACTACAGATTATTTATTTAAATTTTATGCAACATGTAAAAATTAATTTTATGAAAAAAAAGGTTATTCAAATCAACAACAGTTAGTTGTAATATTTCGTCACGTGTATGAAGAACAAATTTGTGAACGATTCTGGTCTTTTATTAAACCACTAGGTTATACAACGCAAATTTTATCGATTTTTTTTAATAAAATAAAATTTTATCTAGTGTGACAGAATTACAAACCAAATTAAATATTGCACCCGATAAATTGATTTCTCAAAGCAAAGAGTATGTAGTGTATAGAGGAACAGCTCTTATGGGTATACCTGTCACTAGCATTTTTCGTACCCTACAATAAAATTGTAGTCGATTGGTAACGACCTCAGCGGCAAAAACCAGCATTATATAATGAGTAAGCATTAAATGAGACAGCATGATAAGCTGTCTTTGTCTGTTACGATTTTGGTAATCCCTTCAGGTAGATGGTTATAAAAGTAAGAAGAGAATTTCAAAGTATCGTAAAAACAGACAATTTCATTATTTACTTCGAATTTTAAAGATTAAAGAATAAAATAATTTTAAACTTCAACAAATCAACGCTTCAACTCGGATCTCTCGGCACAATTTTTAATTTTTATGTATTTAATTTCATGTTGAATTTTATTTTTTAAATCAAATCAAATTAAAATATTATTATTAAACATTTATCATTATTTTAGAAGTATACATAAAATATTATTCATGCTTTAAAATTCTTTTTTTGGGTTCTGCTTTTTGCTTGTCATATTACATTAATATTACATATTAATTTATTGCAATTATTGTTTTAAAAAAGTTCGATTTGTTTTTTCGCAATTCTTCTAAAACTGAATTTTTTATATTTATTGCATGTGGAGTAACAGATATAAATCTTTCATATATTTGTAAACTAGATTTACATTGCAAATTTTATTTAAACACTTTAAACCAGGGCCGTATTTAAGGGGGTGGTTTTAGGGGTTACAACCTCCCCCGAAATTATTTATCAATTAATAAAGTACTGGAAGTTCGACTGCAATCGTAAAAAAATCAGAAAAAACAAAAACATTGAACTTGAAGTGTTTAAATAAAAATTAAAACTAAAGAGATATTTCTAATAAATTAAATCCCAAATTAAAAAATTGGAAATTCGTATTATAATCCGGCGATTGGCGACACTGGATTAAATACACCTACTACTTAATTGCAAAAATATAAAAACCGAAGATGAAAAATATAAAAATGCCCTAAATATTTACAGTCCTGTGTAAAAGTCTGCGACCACTTAGTTAATTGTTAGTTATTACTCCTATTAATTAATTTTCGATTTTTTGAAAAATAATTATATTGAAATGAATAAAATAGGTATTTTATCTTAATTCTTACTATTATGGTAAAAATTTTAAATTGCAATAAATTGTTTGAACCAAAAAGTTTAAAGGGAACATAAATTTTATGATCATCATGGGCAGCAAAATAGCTTAAAATAACACTTCCGCAATAAATTAGAATGGGCATTGTAAACCCATAAATTGTTTTATATTTTGTACATTTTTGTACATAAGTGTATATTTGCTTAAGATTTGTGAAATTTTCTTTCAATCTAATTTAGTTCTTCGTTTTGACAACATTATTTTACTATCGCCATCGATAAAATAAGAATTTAGTTTGTGATTTTTATTCAAATATTAAAATTAAAAAATTTTATTTAAAAACGGTTTTTTACATGAGAGTTAAAAAAAAATATGAATAAGTTTAAACTTATTAAAAATATCGTAGTAAGCAAAACTTTTAAAATTATATAAACAAAAACGCCCCCCCTCCCCAGAAGTCAACCTGTAATCAAAATTTGTCGCTCCTTTGACAAATTATTTTCAACCATTAAATAGAGTTCATAAAAATCGAAATTTTCTCTGAATATCGAACTCAAATAAAGAAAAATCGCGCAAAAACATAATTATTTCAATTAAATAAAAACAATTTTTTCACAAAATTTTAATTTTTTTTTGCGGTAACTTTCGACAAAATACTTTCAAACAAAATTTTCTAATAACAATACTCAAAAATAAAATAAAATCTTAATTGCAAAAATACTTGCACAAAATTATACTCAAAAAATCAGCGGAGCAAAATATAGGCTTCTGCCGTTTCCGCCATCTTGGTAAAAAAACCTCCCTCTAGTCACTTTTCTCCAAACATTACATTTCAAAAATTAATATAACAAAATTTAAATTTAGAAAAACTTCTTTTGTTATTTTATTAATTAGCTATTTATTTTGCTATTTTTTTAAAACCCTCCCCGATAATTTAGTCTAAATACGGCCCTGCTTTAAACAGTAATCAGTGCAGTCTTCAAAAAATTCAAAACAAAAATTTAAAAAACAAATTAAAAAATGAAATATTTAATCTTTGATATTTAATATTATTAAATAATTTATAGTATATTTTTAAATTATCGGATTTATCGGAAATTGATCGTATCATTTTAAAAAATTATCGTACGATAACATAATACTATCGTATAGACCAGGCCTGGTATATACTATAAAGCAGTGTTTTTTAACCTGTGGGTCACGATCCCCAAAGGGTCGCGATGTTTTGCTCGTGGGGTCGAAATTTTTTTTAATAAAATTAAATTATAAATTTACATAAATTATAATAACTATTTACGATATAGGTGTTAAAAGTGAGATTTTATTTTGTTAGTGGAGAATTTCGCGAAACGAGCGATAGCGAGTCCAAAAAATTATAAACTAATAACACTAGTGTTAAAAATCTTTTTCTTACTAGTGTTAAAATAATTATTAATTATATAAGGGGATTAAGAAGGCTCTATTATTCTCTATTCGATAAGGTTGAAAAACACTGCTATAGAGGATACAAATTATCGTATTATTATTATATACAATAACTACCGTATGGTGGTTACACTGATTGTAATGTTTACTGCCCTATTTAAAAATTTCTATGGAGACCCCTTGATAAAACCGTGTTAAAAAACCTTTTTTCTTACTTATCCACTTCAGGTACGAACAGTGGCCAAAAAGGTATACCTGCAATTATCGATATAGTAGCTAACTTTATATTTAGGTATTTAATATAAAAATGTTCCCGGCCGATAGATGGCTTTGCTACGCCCTCTGGTAGACGGGATTGTCTCTACGTTTCAATTTTTAATACATGGCTGTTCCTCTATACACTACATACTCTTTGCTCAAAGCTATTAAATTAAATGCATATTAAATGCTCTGGCAGTGCTGTTTATTGAAAAAACTTTGTTTGAGGAATACCAGATTATGATGATAAAGTAATTGAACATTTTTCTAATAAGGATAGAAGGATAGAGGTTTTCATTATAAATAAATATTTAAAAAAATATTTTCTTTTTAATTTTGTGCCCTCTCACTGGAAAATGTCACGAGCCGCCACTGATAAATTACATTACATTTCATTGCAGATTTGTTAAAAAAAAATAAAAAATTACAGATTTGGTTCTATTGTTTTATGGCATCTAAAATATATGGAGGATCTCCACAACGCTTTCCTTTACCGATGTTATCTCTAACTATTTCTGGTGCGATGCATTCTGTGTAAAATTGAATTAATTTTGGTAGCATTTTTTGGTTTCAAAATTTTTACTAGAAAAAATTAAATAACATCTAGATATCATATTATAATTTGGATTTATTTTGAAAGTATGAAGTTACAGGTTGGTATACAGTGAAAGAAATAGGAATAGCTTCAACTAATTTTTTTGAAAATATCAGAAATTTTATCGTTATAACCAAACTATATACTTATATTGTATATTATTGTATAACTGCTTCCAAAATGCTCAAAATAAATAAAAATGTTGATAAGACAAAAATAACTCAAGATTAGATTAAGTTTATTAATATATGTGAGACCACACCGCAAATTTAAAAGATCCCGTCCCTGAATTCCATGATACAACGAATTCATTGTATTATACATAATGCTCATTGAAGAATACTTAATTTTAAGAGTGGGGATAGGTTAGTACCCTTGCGGGGCTGGGTAACAAAAATAACCACGTGACGTGTGGTTCACATTTCCGTCTATAAGGGAACCCTTGAACCCTTTGCGCATTTAGTTGACTTTATATGGTTTAAAACTCTAGTAAGGACACTTTTTGATTTCAATGTTTCGTAGAAACATTTCGTACAAGTTGTAGATCTTTTTATTACCTACAACTTCGCCATTTAACTTTTTTTCATAGGACTTGCAGTTTTACCGGAAATCGAGATTAACCGTTTTTTACCCTTAAAAACTCACCCCCTTCCCGACCTCAGATCGCCCGTAATTTATATTTCTTTTCATTTTTATTATATGCTCCACCATTTCCAACGAGTTTCATTCTACTATAATTTTTTTTCACTTTTTACCATTTTTAAAACTATCGACCCTGGTCTATCTCTTCTAAATGAAAATTTAGAAAAATATTTAGTTTGTTATTGTAATAAATAAAATTTACCTTGTAATTTACGTTAATATAAAAATTTTCTACGAAATAAATCAATTTTTACAGTTAATTATGTTAGTCTTTACAGCATACTTTGGAAAATATACTGCATATATCTCCTAAATTTAAGCGCATTTATATGAATTTTTTTAGTTAATAAATAAATACATTGGATAACGCATCACAGAAATGTTATTTGTTTAGCTATTAGTGTATTGGGAAAGGAGCGCCACTGGGTGCTCCTTTAACACTGAAAACAACTGAATGTTGTATAATAATAGATTATAAATAATAAAAGGAGTTAATAAAAAAATAATTATATTTTACAATGATGCATAGTGCTAATTACCACAAAATCTACTTGAAATTTATACACTCCTGGACAAAAATCCTTACGCACTACGTAAATATTACTAAATTAACTGTAATATTTTAAACAGCATCTGGTTTATGAATTTAAATGTTTGAGGTAGTAGACGCATTCATTTTAGACACTCCTTAACGGATTTCCTAAATATTTTTATAATCTTTATAATTTTTATAATCAGTTGTTATTTTGTTAAAATTATTTCTACCTGAAATTAAGGTACATTGTGTGAATTATCCTGAACGAGCGTAGTTGTTTTACATTGTGGATAAAAGAAAGTTATTTAAAAGTGATATTGTGTCTGTAAAGTGTATTTTTGGTATAATTTTTAAATATTAATTTTAAAAAATGTCGAGCAATTTGGAAAGGTCAGCGAAAATTATTGCTCTAACTGAAACTGGTCTTAGTAACCGAGAAGTAGCTCGACGTACAGGTGTTAGTGAAGGAACTGTGCGAAACATTAAAAAATGTTATTTGGAGACAGGTAGTGTTCAACATCGACCCCGTTCTGGCCGTCCTCGTGCAACCAGTTCGAGAGAAGATCGATTTATTGAAAGAACTGCCCTACAAGAACCACAATTAACTAGCAATCGCATTGCTAGTAGGGTAAATTTAGTGCGTGATGTACCCATCAGCAATCGAACCGTCCGCAGAAGACTTGCAAAAAGTGGTCTTCATTCACGCCGTCCAGCAATCGGACCTGTACTTATCAGGAGGCATCGAACGGCGCGACTCAATTTTGCAAGAGAACATGAAGATTGGAGTGAAGAGGACTGGTGTTCAATTTTGTTCACAGATGAGTCCCGTTTTACATTACAGGGTCCAGATGGTCGCCAAAGAGTGTGGAGACGAGCTGGAGAGCGATATTCTCAACGAATGTTTGCACACAGAACCAATTTCTTTGGAGGATCACTCATGGTCTGGGATGGTATTTGTTTAGACGCTCGTACCGAACTCCATATTTTTGGAAATTCATCGGTAAATGCTTCGAGATACATCACAGAAATTTTAGAAAATTACGTGGTCCCGTTTGCACCATTTATTGGAGAACAATTCCTTTTAATGCAGGGTAATGCACGGCCACACGTAGCGGCAACCACAAGGGCATACCTAAATGATGTTGGCATTAATTGCATGGAATGGCCAGCGTGTAGTCCAGACATGAATCCCATTGAACATGTTTGGGACATATTGGGGAGACAGATCCGAGCCCGTCCAGTACAGCCAACATCATTACAAGAGCTAAGAAATGCTCTTTTAGAAGAATGGGCATTTCAAATTTAATAAGAAGTATGCCACGACGTTGTAAAGCCGCTATTAAAGCCCGTGGAGGCAATACAAAATATTAAATTTTATTATATAGTGCTTTTTTTTTCATTAAAAAAATTTTTTTTTTTGTTAATAATGATGACTATAAATAATAAATTGCGACTTTTTTTCTGTTTTATTTTTTTATTTTTGCAGTGCCTTAAAAAGAAGAATAGAATGTATTAACTATAATGTGATAAAATAATTTAGCTACCTACAACCCACTTTTTAGCTATTTAATTACGATTAATTAAAATAATTTAATGTGCGTAAAGACTTTTGTCCAGGAGTGTATTTAAGTTCATTTCTACTTTAATTAACACTATAATTCATGTTTAACTTGAGAAGCTTACCTGTAATAATATATAATTTTTAATAAAATAAAAATCAAACTCCGGCATCTATACGAGTTAAGTATGATAAGTTATGCAAGTTGCCCTCCAAACTTAACCATAAACTGTAAACTGCCTAAAATAAACAAAATGTTAAAATAATGAATTTTAACTGTTAAGTAAAGAATACATACTTACATAGAAAAATAATATTTACAAAAAACAATAAACAAGACAATAATTTACATTTAACAGGTTTGGACTTAAAATATTTGAATAAACAAGAAAAATAAAAATGAAAAATGACCAAATTGGCGTCAAGATGGTCTTATACCTTATATTAGCACCTTACTTTCTAGAGTTAATTTCAGCGGTTTATAACCGACAACTGATTAGTTCTAGCAACTAAGTAATACATACGACAGGCTGTAAGAAAGACATTAATAGTCTGTTTTAAGGCTGTTCTCTGAGCATATCCATGTCAACGTAAAAAAAGGAATTCCGTGTTGTGCAAAGACAGCAAACTTGACGTGTAGAAACTTTGTAATGCTTTTAAAGTGTAAACGTGTGTAGAAAAATTAAAACGAAGCAAGGATCGCCTACCCACGCACGTAAACAGATATTCTTACTATAAGCTGATGTTGCAGTTTTACCGAAGTGCAATACAATTTTATAATTGTGTGCTCTAATTATAAAATAATATTCGTAATGTTTTTAAAATTATATTTTTCAACAATTTCATTAAATCTTACGATGACTTGACCGTCGTTCCTACCTAATGCAAACACGTACACATCGCTACCTCGAAAGAATAACGACACAACTCAAAATTTGGCAAAAATGAGTTAAGTATTAAAATCGACAGAATTTGGCTATATCTTATAGTGTATAACGTCACAATGCAAAATTTTAATAACCTGCTGTTATTATAGCGGCAGTGCCATTATGCATTTAATGCAAAGTTACTACTTATCAGTAGTTTAAAAACGCTCTATTGAAAAAAGTGCTTTTTTTAGTTTTCTCGTTATTCTTGCCAGGCAGCGACATGTACCTTATATTTGGTAAAATTTGTTGATAAAATATAACATTTACTGGACGCTTACTCAAAAAGATAAATTATTATTTATAGACAAAATAGGGCGCAACAATCAAGCAATAGAAATAACAACTTTTTATTTATTATAATAAAAATGCAAATATATTTATAAAATTTTGAGATAATATTAAAACAATAAATTAGTGTAAAGTTTAAATAAATCAATTTGTTTAAAGTAATTATATTAATAAATTAACTACAAATTATACAAATTGAGATAAAAACATAGCGCCAATAGAACACTGAAAAAAGAAATCCACATGATGAATTTCTTCCAAAAGTTATTTCTAGAAAGAAAAAAAATTTGTGTTCATAGATACAGTTATAAAGTGCGTACCTATTTGTGATTAACTTATGTAATATAAAATCCTAAAAGAAAATTAACATAATTTTTTTATAATCTACTACACATTCTGTCAAAATTTCAAGTCAATTGGTCCAGCCGTTTAGAACTTATAAAAAGGCACTAAAAGAACAGCCTTAAGATATTACCAATTCACCCGATTAAGACGAACACTATGCTTTTCTTATATTTTATAGTGTTGATGTTATTTATCGATGCTTTAATATAATTATTAATTTTTACTATAAAATTTGTTGTAATGCGTATTATTTTCTTTTCAGGTAATGGAAAGAGCAGATCTGAATAAAATGACTGCACAAAATTTAGCTGTAGTGTTTGGTCCCAATTTAATTTGGTCAGAAAATGTCACAATGTCTTTAACTGCTATAGGTCCCATAAATATGTTTACACAATTTCTACTACAACATCAGGCTGAAATTTTTATTGTATAATGTAAAATGGAGTAAGAAAACAAAGTGTGTTGTTTAAAAATTTCAAATCAACAAACTATATAGAAGAACTTAGATCCCTACTTAGATTTATTAAAAAAATAATTTTGTATAAAATTTAATGTCTAATTATATTTTTATATTTGTTATTCCAAAGTTTATTACAATAATAATTAACAAAGTAATTATTAATTTTGATGTTTACAATAGTAATATCTAATTTCAAAATCAATTCATGTACAAATCATCGTGTACTAAAGCAAAGGTATTATTTCATAATTTAATGTAAGTAATCAAATGCAGTGTATATTGAACAAAAGTAGCATGCATTTTTATTTTTCTATTTAACAAAATTATTTGTATTATTAAAATATGTTATAAGAGTGAAGTTGAGCTGTTGTTGATATGGTTGACATTTTGTTGTTGATAAATTGGACGGATATTGGGTATAAAGGGAAAGCAAATCAAACCTACCTGATATTTATGATATTTGATACCTTGTTTGCAAGATATTAACTGCTGGCCGACGTTTCGGACTATTTATTAGTTCATCATCAGGGTTGAAATATATAAACAGTGCTACAATGTTTCAAAAAAGGGTGGCCAGAAGGTCGCGAACATATCTAACAGTTGGTAATGGTAAACGTTTTAATATAAAGTGTGTTGTCGGGAATTGTTATAGATACACAAAACAGTTGCATCAACGATTGTCGTCAAAAGTGATAAAAATCTAACACTATTGCCAAATAAAACATGTAAAAATAAAATGAGAAAAAACAATTGTAGTCAATAAACATTTTTCTCATACTAATATAAAATGCATGTAAGTACTATCTCTTCCGTAAGATAACCGATAGAGACGGTTACACACACGCCTAATTAAATAAAATCTAAACACAAATTTCAAAAAATTCCCGCTAACACACCACGTCAAAAGGAGGTAGAGATCATTCAGCGGGTCATGTCCCATACTTTTATTGCGCAGAATGATAAAATTTATTTTAATAAAATACATTCCGTTCTGAAAATGTTAGTAGAATGTTGATGTTTTGGTTTAACAGATTGATAGAGGTTTCTCTTGAACAAGGCGTTGTCCAATGCCCTCATCTACAGAACGCCTGCTTAATTCGTCGCACCCCATGAGACAAAAAATGAGCATTATAAATACACTAAAGCACATATTAGAAAATTGCGTACCATTGGAGAAAGTAGGAAGTAGATTACACGAGCTCAGGATCGGGGATTGACAAACTTTTATAAATATCTGCATGCGTCGCTACTGGCGCAAAAATATATATAAATATTTAAAATTTAGCAAAGTTACACACTTTACGTGATTGTGCTAAAATCCAATAGATGTCACCTACATTATACTACATAATGCAAGTGTATCGCCAAATTGATAGAATGTAGAATTTCCTGCAATTTCCCTTCAGGTAATCCTCGACAAGTCCAATCCTGGACAAAACTCCAGGTATATGAAACTTATTTATTTCACAATAATATTATATATCGCAGGTAGTATTTAAATTAGGTACATGTACAGAGGTGCATCACAAAAAGTTCATTTTTGCTAAATTTTTATAAATGTTTTATTTTTGAGACTTTAATTTTTTTTGGAATGAAGTAAATAAAAAATAAGCGCTTTTCGCATTATTAATGCAGTTATCGAAGGTTTTTTGATTTAAGTGATTGGTAAATTGTCACTTTGCTATAAATTGATTTTGATCAATTTTATTTCATACGTAGATAATTAAATAAACTTGTTATAAAAGGACTTATTAATTTTATATTTTTGTAAAATTATCAAATAATAAAATAGACCAATAAGTATTTTATTAATATTAAAATATTTTTATAAATTTTCCGTTTCCTTTCTCTTTTCTTTTTTTATTTTCATTTCTTTTTTCTTTCGGGTTTCCAATATATATTTAGGATCCACACAAAGCAGCCCAACGCTAATGTTATTACGAGCTAACTCGGGTAGCACACATTTATTATAAAACAGGTCCAGTCGCGGAAGCATCACCTGGGACCAGAATCGCTCATCTTTATGTAACACCTGTAATTTAATATTATGTTCAAAATAAATCCAAATTTATAATATGATGTCCAGATGTTATTTAATTGGGTTTTCTAAAAAAAGATATACTTAAGCCGACAAAGTAAGCAATAAGCAGAAGTTAGCAGGGTAGTTTTATGGCTTTATTACTATAGATTACTATGGTTATTTACTTATTAAAATAGTTTTTAAAATCAACTTTTTATTTTTATTATTTAGATGATTTACCGTGTATATCGACAAATTGTAATTACAATTTTTTAAATTGTTTAGTTTAGTGTTTTTCTTTCCAAAATTGTTTACTGTTTTGTATTTTCCCATGTGGTGCTCGAGCACTCAAGCAACGCAACTGTTGCCGGCTCTGCTACTCATATGTCTGAATGCGACCCTGCCCCTAACTCAACTTTATTTTACGAATTAAAATAAAATATTACCAATTTCTGTAATTACTTCTATCTATCTGCAATCTGAATTTTTTTTTGTTAAATAACATTAATTCATAATTCTTACAACTGCAAAATTTTTAATTTTAAAATTAGAATTATTACAAATTGTCGAAATCGATAGAACATTTTATCTGTAATAAAAACTAACCTTTTTCCCTTATCCTCGATTTCATTCTCTCTTATCTATGATAATATCTACCTGACAAAAGCCGTTAATTCAAAGCTCCATCTTCTTCAAAAAGCTTGAACTATTTTCGAACTCGAAAGTTCAAAATCTGCATAAAATAATAAATACACGAGTTCATTTATTTTGTTGTTATTAATTAACTTTTTTCAATGTCATATATTTATATGTAAACTTCGCATATATCCGCGTGTTATTGTAGAGAAAAATTCGGTATAAATTTTTTTTTCTTTTTTACAGTTTTTAATTTCATAATGTAATTAAAAGTTTAATTTAAATTATGAACCTGCAAAAACATAGCTAACAGTTTCTTCTACAAGTTGTTAAAAGTATAAATGTTATATATGATTTAGTTTGGGAGAAAACCATGAACTCGTATATTTTGTACATTCGTCCCCAGCCTTAACCTTTACTCCGAAAGTATCTTTAAAAACGCATTAGAAGACGTGGACAAAGGAATTCAAATAAATGGCAAATGGCTAAACAATATACATACGTTATGCGGATGACTATAATTATATTAATGGAAGTTGTTATCTATCCATAAGGAATTTTATGAGTATACATAACTAGCCCGGTCCTTTTTCCAGGTACTTACGCAAAATGTATAAATGTATAAAACACAGCATGTGGTTGTCGGTAATCGAAAACGTACAGTTTATCACGTGATAAATAAACTGTTGGAAACGATTATAAGTACCTCCAGCGCCACCTAAGTATTTTCCTGTAACTAAGAAATGGTAATAATCTGTACTATACGAAATGCTTCTCTCTCACCTGTATGCAGCCCGCTCTTAAGAGAAACCTAGTAACATCGACGATTAAAGAGTCGAAAAGTGATCATAAAGAAGAACTGAAATAAAGATGGGTGTATAGAGCGATGGTGATTGTCGCCACCACCGTCACAAAATTAATTCATAACTTACATATTACTTCAAAAACTATTTAATTGAATGATATAAGGTAAGTGCATATAATATGGCTACGCTAAGCTTTGGGAATATTTTTAAGCATGATCTGATATTAAGGGTAGGATTTTGCAAGTTGTTTCACTAGGGAAGGTTTAGTTCAAAAACGGCTTAACGGATTAATTTAAAATTTGGAAGGTACATGCGGAACTCATGAGGGCACAATAAGACATATTTTATATTTTGATATTTAAAAAAAAAATCTGCTTTTAGTAAAAAAATCTACTTTAAAATTATTTTTTTTTAAATTAAACTAAAACATAGTTTGTAGTGATTGCTATGATAAAAGAAAATCGTAAAAAAAATTTTAAGTTTTTATTCATTAAAAAGTTGAAAATTTCGGGAAGGTTTGGACTTAAAACGGCTGAACCGATTAATTTGAAATTTGAATATGATATTTATGACATAAAGGCCTACAATAAGACATATTTTTAAAATTAAAATTTTTTGAAATAATCTATTATTTTTATTTTTATATTTATAAAAATTGTGTTTTTTTAATATATTCTATATATTAGTAATATATTTAGTATAGGGAACATGTTTACCAAATTTCAATTTTTTCTGATGCATATTACCAATATTTTTCATTTTTGAAATAATCAAGCTAGAAACGAACCACAACTTTCGGTAGCAGATTTATTAGTCTGACGTTCGGAATTTAGATGGCGTTCAGAAAAATAGCATTACTCATGTTCTTATGTTTAATAATATTGCAATTATATCAAGTTTCGATATCATATAATTTAAAAACAAAACAGACTTGTAATAGGTATTACTTGTAAACGAGTACAATTTATTCAATAAATAATGATTATGAGGTGCTACACGTAACTTTGTTAATCTATAAAGTAATAAGTGAAATATTTTTTGGTAAATCTAAATAAAAAATATCATTTGATAGAAAAGCAGTTTTTAATGTAGATGAGTACACGTTCCTATTATACATAGTAATTATTTCCTGAATTACAATCTTTTGTATTTAGGTCAACATAATACAATGTTTTTTTTAATAAAACTTTAAATTTAGAAAAAAGTTAGCATTTTAATTAAAAAAAATTATTACAAGTTAATAATTTATAGAAAAAAAAAATTCAACAAGCATGTCTGCTTGATATAATAAATAGGCGAGACAAGGCGCTATATTTCTATAATGTAGGTATTATATTACACTTATATACATACTACGAATTTTATAACTAAAATTGGTTACTGTTGCATATCCCATCCCACGATTTTAACTTTTTCCTATTGACTATTGGAAAGAGGACAATTTTCTGAGTATATTAACACAAAAATTATTGTGGATTATGCAATAGTTGTCGAAATAACAGCATTTTAAAATTACGAAAAGCAGACAAATGTAATATGATATACCCGATGTGTGACGGTCGGTCTCACGTTGAGGTACGGTCTCGTCGGTGACGGTCTCATTTTGTTGACGGTACGTGTGCTTTAATATAGTCTTAATGTTGTGTTCATTCGATGTCGACACCCATATGAGTTCTATGGCTTCGAGTTCCACCCTTGGCGAGTTCTGTCATTTTTCAGGGATATTTTTAATTTTTTTTGCCTTACATAAAATCGGCTAATCATGCAGCCGTGTTAAAAGGTGTATCTAAAATACATGTAAATTTAAATTTTTCAAATTCAATTTTTTCGAGAACTGATTTATAATCCTACAAAATTTTTGTTCTAGTATGCTTAGAAAAGTGTCCTTTCACGTATTTTCAATAGGAAAAAGTTAAAATCGTGGGATGGGATACGCAACAGTACCCCTAAAATTATATTTTTAAGTACCTTACAAAAATATAAAATTAATGATATTAATGAAAATCCTAACCGTAAATTGTATGGGTTTGTTCCTAGTTAATTATATCAAAAATGAAAAATGTAGTAAATACGGATCAGAAAAATTTGAAATTTGGTAAACATGTTCCGTATGGTACATATATCACTAATTTATGACTATATTAAAAAAAACACAATTTTTTGAAATATAAAAATTAAAATAATAGATTATTTAAAAAAATTTTAATTTTAAAATTATGTGTTATTGTAGGCCTTTATGGCATAAATATTATACTCAAATTCCAAATTAATCAGTTCAGCCGTTTTGAGTCTAAACCGTCCCGAAATTTTCAACTTTTTAATAAATATAAAATTTAAATATTTACACTTATTTATAAATTTATTTAAAAACTTTTAATTTTAAAATTACGTCTTATTGTAGGCCTTTATGGCATAAATATCATACTCAAATTTCAAATTAATCGGTTCAGCCGTTTTGAGTCTAAACCGTCCCGAAATTTTCAACTTTTTAATAAATATAAAATTTAAATATTTACACTTATTTATAAATTTATTTAAAAACTATTAACTTTAAAATTATGTTTTATTGTAGGCCTTTATGGCATAAATATCATACTCAAATTTCAAATTTATCGGTTCAGCCGTTTTGAGTCTAAACCGTCCCGAAATTTTTAACTTTTCAATAAATATAAAATTTAAATATTTTATACTTATAAATATTTTTAAAAACTATTTATTTTAAAATTATGTCTTATTGTAGGCCTTTATGGCATAAATATTATACTCAAATTTCAAATTAATCGGTTCAGCCGTTTTGAGTCTAAACCGGCCCGAAATTTTCAACTTTTTAATGAATATAAAATTTTAAATATTTTATACTTATTTATAAATTATTTTAAAAACATTTAATTTTAAAATTATGTCTTATTGTAGCCTTTTGTGGCATAAATATCATACTCAAATTTCAAATTAATCGGTTCAGCCGTTTTGAGTCTAAACCGTCCCGAAACTTTCAACTTTTTAATGAATATAAAATTTAAATATTTTATACTTACTTATAAATTATTTTAAAATCATTTAATTTTAAAATTATGTTTTATTGTAGGCCTTTGTGGCATAAATATCATACTCAAATTTCAAATTAATCGGTTCAGCCGTTTTGAGTCTAAACCGTCCCGAAATTTTTAACTTTTCAATGAATATAAAATTTAAATATTTAATACTTATAAATTTTTTTAAAAACTATTTATTTTAAAATTATGTCTTATTGTAGGCCTTTATGGCAGAAATATCATACTCAAATTTCAAATTAATCGGTTTAGCCGTTTTGATTCTAAACCGTCCCGAAACTTTCAACTTTTTAATGAATATAAAATTTAAATATTTTATACTATTTTCTTTCATCATAGTAATCATTATAAACTATGATTTAGTTTAATTAAAAAAAAAAACTAAAGTAAATTTTTTGACTGAAAACAGATTTTTTTAAAAAATACTAAAATATAAAATATGTCTTATTGTGCCCTCATGTGTTCCACATGTACCCTCCAAATTTTAAATTAATCCGTTTAGCCGTTTTTGAACTAAACCGTCCCTAGTGAAACAACTTGCAAAATCCTAGCAGATTTTTTTTATAATACCAAAATATAAAATATGTCTTATTGTGCCATCATGGTATTCCGCATGTACCTTCCAAATTTTAATGTACTCTATTAAGCCGTTTTTGAGGTAAAAAAGAGGTAGGTACTTGCAAAATTTCTACCCTTAATCATTCCAAATTTTTGTATTCGTAATGAGATTGTAAAAAACAAGAAACATGTAGGGATTATTTCAGTAGAACTGAAAAATGATGAAAAATCGTTGCTTAAAATAAAATCCAATAACTCAATAACAGAAGTCTTAAAATTTATAATATCATCCTGGAACCACCGCTTGAAAGACAATAA
Source organism: Cantharis rustica (assembly GCA_911387805.1). Taxonomy (NCBI): domain Eukaryota; kingdom Metazoa; phylum Arthropoda; class Insecta; order Coleoptera; family Cantharidae; genus Cantharis; species Cantharis rustica. Next base: position 75,899,118 of record OU426877.1, read on the forward strand.
TTGCGCACAAATTGCACCTTATTAGAATACTTTAAATAAGTTGTATTTGTAATTTTTAATATTTTAATATAATTGAAAATTTTGTTTAAATAATTTGTACCGTATAGTAAAATATGAATAGTAGGTATTTATAATAATTATTATAAGCGCTGTTGTATTGCGCTATTTTTTTTAACGCTTAGGAAAGGGGTCCGACGAGGAACTTTGAACACGAGCCCAAATTTTGTAGTTACGGCGCTGCTCAAATACGCACCGCTTTATCAAATTGATTCATGTGTAGTTGTTCGGTTTATATAAATTGAAACCTAAGATCCACCCTGTTACGGTATTTTTAATTTTTGGTGAATAATTGATTGATAATATAATTATGTGTAATTATAATTAATTTATAATCATTAATTAAAATAAATTTTGTAATAAAAGTTCAAAATTGTTCATTTCATTTGAAATTAAATGAGCTTCATCATTTTTGTATAGGTACTGAGAAGATTATAATCATCTTAGAAAAGTATTTTAAACAAATATGTTTCAATTACAGACGGATCTCTTTGACCTTTCGTAATGGTGTAAACTAATACGTAGTTGTTACTCATTGTTTACGTTACGACTATAAAGACATCAGGATGTCGTATATATTTCATTGCTTCGCGTTATTAAAAATGTTTTCTCGACTGCGGGTATTCCCCTATTTACTACTTATAGAGCGACACCTATATCTTAATAGAAGAACTTCTATAAATGATCTATTCATTGCATACCCTAATATCCGCCATCTGCCAGGTGCAAATCAACTCTGTGGCCTTGAACCCCCACCTTAATAAAAAAATAGTAATAACATGTTTTAACAGATATGTTTACTATAGGGATTTAACATTAACCAAATGCTACCATGCGACAACAAATGTAACTACTTGAAAGCATACAGCAAAGTGTATTTCAGTGTATTTTAACAAGTGTTAATAGTGTTTGAGTTTGTTTTTCTGAGATTTTTTAATTCAGTGTAGTGTTTAATCTAAAAAACAATATAATAATAATAATTATTGTTAGTTATTTGCTGTGGTATGTACTTAACCTATTATGACTAAAATGTAACCTATTGTAATTATTAATATTTTAGCAGAAACTTTTACCTCGTGTCGAAATGAATGGTCCAGATAAATGTTCGCTTTCATTTAAGAACCTTTTTGATTACTTAGAAGCAACACCAACTTCCAGATGTATTACGGAAGGAGAATCTGTTGCTAATGCCAATCATTTGATAACTTGTGGGATTTTGGAGAAAAATATGAGTATGTTGAATATATTTTCTCTTTGTTTGCAAACAACTGCTTTAACACAGGAGCCGCATGAAATTCGAGGATTTCTGAAAGTCAGCTTACAAGGCGCTGAGGCATCAAAATTTTTGTGCACATGTAAAGCTTGCAAGTCAGGACGTTGTAAACATATAGCTGCGGTCCTAATTGTGTGTTCAAGGTAAAAACGTTTTGTGCATTTATTAACATACTAAACAGAGCTGATTTTCAGAAAAAATATATTGGATTTTCCAATGTTGTCATCAACTGAAATCAAGTGTTATTGGAATAAAGTTAAGGTAGTAGAAAAATATGTTCCACAACGTTTATACGACCACATCTGCTTTGAACCTAAGCGAACTACAAAACCGTTGAAACCTGCCATTGTACGTGACAACGATGATGTTTTGTCTATTCTGACTGATGCATTATTTGATTCTTGTCTTGCAAACCACAAGTACAGTAATTTATTCACAATCATTACAATGCTTTTATAAAGTTTTTTTATCAATAGACTTTAGTAAATATAATATATTTGTGTTGTTACAGGGCGTGTCGTACAGAAGCAGTTACTTACAATGACGAAGAACAAGAATCACATTTGCAAAATGTTGATTACGAATTGTTAGATGTTTGAAAACAATGTTCCAATGTTAAAAAAGAAGCATTCCTATTATGCACAAGTGCAATTAAGCATGGCAATTTTAAATTTAAATGAATGCGATTTTGTTGTATATTCATCGTTTGCTAATGACTTTATAAATATTGTAGTAAAAAGAAGCGAATCTTTTATAAATGATTTAATTAGTAAATTACAATATAATTATTTTACACATATGATACACGTTTTATGTATGAATAATCAAACATTCTTTCGGCACTCTTATTTCCTCTTGCTATTCTTGCGTCGATCTCTTGACTGTCATTGAGGTTACTCGTTATTAGCGTTCCCAAATAGCTGAAACTATCTACACTCTCGAAAGTATATTTCTTCCTTTCTACTTTAACCGCAAGTTTTCTCTCAATTAATGGTCCGTTGGCACCCATAATCATATATTTTGTTTTCGTTTCATTTATCAGCATTCCCATTTTTTGCGCTGCCTTTATGATATTTCTTACCATTTTACATGTATAAGGCCATACTTAATGACTTTAAAAGTAAGCACGAAGATACCAGTTGATGGCTTACATACCTAAGATGGTCACAGCTTGCACGGTTTTTCTCCGCTGCAGATTTGCTGCACCGGCCGTTTTCGTCCGTCGCTGTGCTCTTCGTGGGATGTCGAGGTGGCCATGATGCAACTCTCTGTGGATAGGGTTTTTGGATGGTTAACGATTCCACTTCATACTTATGACTTTAAAGTAAAGATAAGACACCAGGTAATGGCGTACATACCTAAGATGGTCGCTACTTGTATGGTTTTTTGCCGATGCAGCACTTACTGCACCGGCCGGTTTCATCCTTCGTCACCGCTTCTGCCCATCAGACTAAGTGATCCTAGAGGAACACCGCACACTTTATTTGCGTTTTGCTGGCGTTGTGGGTTACAGATGTACACAATCATATTACGGTGGCATTCTTTTGCTTCGTTGACATCTACTGTGGTTTCACAGCGTCTCACTAAGTTGTCGATTCTCAACTACGACATAATGGGTTGCCTACCCACCTGCATTTTATCTACACACATGAGATTATGATGAGGGAAACACATTTTGTTTTAAGGTTGCCGTTTTGAGCGTGGGCGATTGCATCTAGATTTATTTCAAAATAATTAAACAGAAAGTGGTGACATGAAGTGTTTAAAAGCTAAACTTGGCTTGCTTAACAACTACCTCGTTTCTCAGAATTTACTATTATAAAACTATTATGCATATATGCATATATTGCAAAAGAAACATTTTATATTTTTATATCAGTTCATATCGTCTTCCTTGATTTTTATCTCATCGAGATTTTACATTTTACTGTATGTACAATATTTACGGTGAAAATTTTGTGTAGTGCAGTGAAAATTTAAAAAACTCAAAAGTCATATTATTTGTCTTGCAAACAGTGTTTTACCAAATTTATAATTTTGTGTTTTGTGTTTCATTAGATACTATTTATGTAAGTATACTTAATATTTCAGGTTGGTAAAAAAAATCGGTTAACAAAATGGGACGAACAACAATTGCAAATCACAAGAAACGTACAAAGCGTGCAGAAGCCCACAAAATCAGAGCAATTAAACAGCATGAAAAATTATTTATACAGTCCAATGTCGAAGAAACAGTAGATAATTTTGAAACAGATAATATTATGCAATTCGACAATGATTGTGAATTGGTCCAAAAATCAAATAAGTTGCTAGTAGAAAATAACAGTGTAGATATCGAAAAAGTTTTAGTGAATTTTAAAAACGACAAACTCAATGAAACTAATTGTTGGAATTCTCCAGATGATGATGACGTAATGACAGAAATACTACAAGTTGAAGCTGAGAAAACATCAGAAACCTTGGAAGGTTATCGTATAGTCGATATTAAATTTTTAATGAATCAGTCCATCAGGTTACAATTTGTCCATTTCAAACAATGTACAAGTGGATTGCTAGAATTTAGAAAAGAAATATCCAAAGGTTTATCAAGTACATTGATATATAAATGTAATTTGTGCGAAAAAGAGCTATCAGTTTGTACCGAAAATCCCAAAACTGAATTTATAAATCGGGCTTCTGAATGGGGGACTCTTGGCACAGGTAGTACATTTGAACATACTGCCGAACTACTTAGTCTTATGGAAATACCAAACTTCAGTAAAAATAATTATTTTAAAATTCAACGGAATCTGGGGAATATATTTCATGAGTGTTTAGAGGAATCAATGATAGCTGCTGGAGCTGAAGAATATGCTATAGCTTTAGCTAAGGGAAACGTTGATGAGAATAATATTGCCAATATAACTGTAATAGTAGATGGTGGGTGGTGAAAAAGAAGTTTTGGCCATACATATAATGCCTTATCAGGTGTTGCAGTTATAATTGGCAAAGAAACTGGAAAATTGTTGTATTTAGAAGTTAAAAATAAATATTGCTCTATCTGTGCACGATCAGAAAATAAAAACGAAGCTGTTAAAGTTCACGATTGTTTTAGAAACTGGACGAAATCGTCTTCGGCCATGGAACCGGCAATACTAGTAAATGTATTTAATATTAGCATAGGAAGGCACAAGCTAAAATATACAAACTGTATTGGCGACGGCGATATAACTGTTATTTAAGAAATTAAGAAAAATGTTGTATATGGTAATGAAGTGGTTAAAATAGAATGTACGAACCATTGCATAAAGAATTACGGAAAACAATTATACAAAATTAAAAACGATACTAAAAGTATATCTTTGAGTTCTAGAAAAATGTTGACAACCGAAAATTTAATTGCTTTGCAAAGTGCTGCGCAAGATGCCATTTATGCCAACGCTCATGGTGATCTGGAAACTTTAAAAGAAGATTTGAGAAATTCTGTTAATCGCGTCTATGGTAATCACGAGTACTGTAAATCTTCTATATGTGAAAGTGTTGGTGATCAAAGTTTAGATCGTACATTGGATTTGAAGAATAGCGGAGCACATCATCTCATCTATGGAGCACTAAATTCATTAATTATTAAAGCAGACCTATACTAATCGATAAAGAAACTAGTAATAGGACCGAATTGTACATGAGCTTTGTAGCCCGATTTAATATGGGCAAGCGCCTGAATTTAATTCAAAGAGACTCTTTTCAAACTCGAGCGTTTCTAGCGGGTTTGAAATTTAACGGCGGTCATTTATACCATAATCAATCGTGGAATAAAATTTTCGGTGGCAGCCTCGGTAAAACCTTAGATAAATTTATGAAGCAAAGAGATAGTGCAAGCAAAAGAAAACGAAACCCTTCAGTTCGACGAAAAGGCAGTAAAAAATTTAAATCTAACACGGAAAACCGCGATTATGGTAGCAATATAGCAGAAGTCTTCATAGATGAAGAAGCTTTACAAATTGAAATAAATGCATTAATACTTCGGTTGCAGGTTACATCCTCAGAAATTGTAGAAATCTCCAAAAAAACAAAAAAACAATTCGACTCTGTAGAATTTATTGAAGTAAGAAGAAATCGATTAACTGCTTCGAAATTTGGAGCAGTAATAAAACGAAGGCCAATTACATCGTGCAATACATTGGTTAAATCGATATTAAACACGAATTCAATAAATACAGATGCTACTAGATATGGTACAAATAAAGAACCAGTAGCCATAAAGAAATTTGAAGAAAAAGTAGGTCGCAAAGTAAGTCGAAGAGACAGGTTTCTTAGGAGCTTCCCCCGATGGAATATTGAGTGAAGATGAAATAGTGGAAGTGAAATGCATCAAAGTAGCATCTTTAAAACTTATATTGCGAGAAGCCGTAGAAAACAAAAAAGTGGCTTTTTTGAAAATAGATGAGACCGATAAAATTGCATTAAATAGATCCCACGATTATTTCTTCCAAATTCAGGGGCAGCTTGCTATAGCCAAAATGAAGAAATGTTATTTTATTGTATACTCTGGAGACCATAATGATTTATATGTTGAAGAAATATATTTCAATGAAAAAATTTGGTTAGATATTATGCTATCAAAATTAATTAGATTTTATAAAGAATGCTTGGCTCCCGAAATCATTTTAAATAGAAGAGAAAAGAATTTAAAATGCAGAGATCCTCCTTCTATAGTTGAAGCACAATTATTGAAGAATTCCAACAAAACCAACAGAACGGTACAACAGTGTAGTTCATAATAAGAAATCTTTTTGTAAAGTTGACAATTTGATGAAATTGTAACAAATGGTCAACTACTACATTAGTTAGTATGTAATTTCCATTCTCATAGTAAAGTTAGATCTCAAAAATTCTTATGTGTTTTTTTTAATTAATTTACGCCTAAAGGTATTTTATTGGCACATAAGACCTTTGTAAAGACTCAGGAAATATATTTAATAAAATTTTTGAAAAATTTTCTAATTGGTGTACCTAAGCATTTTCAAAATAATTAGGGTAAAAAATAATTTACTACAACGAAGAAAGAGTTTTTTTTTACATAGTACAAATTTCAAATTGTTATTTTAAAATAAAAATTTCATTTTTGCTCTTATTTTTAGAATCATTTGATCCGCAATAATTTTATCCACCTGAGACCGGACACCCAGTAGGTATGTACACTTGCTCACAAAATTGAAAGCACAATAAAATTCATTATACAACGCCGCATTGTTTCAATTCTAATAAAATTTAATTTTTTTGTCATATTTGCTTACTCAAGCATGATTTAAAACTAGTAATTCGAAGTAAATCGAAACGAAAAAAGAATTTTCAAAAAAAAAACAAACTTCACTATAAAGTGTTTATTGTTAGGTGCAAGTATCTTCCTTCTGCCATGTTCACCCTTATTTTGTAGTTATCCTTCGTTTTTAAATTTGTTTATGACATTTCTAACTGTTGAAAATATCTGCCGACTATCTTTTCAACCCCACGATAATATTTTTAGTTCCTTCATAAACAAATTTTAGAATAATTTTTCTCTCTGTAATATTAGTTTTTCTACGCACCTAATCCATTTTAAATGATCACTTGCCACAAATGCAAAAAATGCACTAATGCAGAATTTCATTGTGTGGTTTCTTTTGGAATAATATGTAATTAGCTCGTATCATATAAAAAGTATGAGGTTTCTGCTATCGAGCTACCTTTTAATGCTTGTCCATATTTTTGTGTAACATATAATTGTTTATATTTTCCAAGTTTATTGTAATTAGATTCCTGCTTACGATTTTTTTTTTGGATTTGTAGAAATTCAAATTATTATGTTTAAACAGGGCCGTATTTACGGGGGGGGGGGGGGGGGGGGGGTTAGGGGTTATAATCTTTCCCGAAATTATTTATCAATAACTAAAGTACTAGAAGTCCGACTAAAATCGTAACAAAATCAGAAAAAAAAATCTTTAAAACTATAAAAAAAACATTAAACTTGAAGTGTTTAAATAAAAATTAAAACTAAAGAGATATTTCTAATAAATTAAATCAAGTATTTTATCTTAATTCTTACTATTATGGTAAAAATTTTAAATTGCTATAAATTGTTTGAACCAAAAATTTTAAAGCAAACAAATTTTATCACCATCATGAGCAGCATAGCTTAAAATAAGACTTCCGCAATAAATTAGAGTGGTTATTGTAAACCCATAAATTATTTTATATTTTGGGGTTCGTTTTTTACAACGGTTTTTTACAAGACAGTTTAAAATAAAAATATGAATAAGGTTAAAGTTATTAAAAATATCGTGGTAAACAAAACTTTTAAAATGGCACAAACAAAATTTTATCCGCGATAACGCCCAAAAGTCAATCTGTAATCAAAATTTGTCGCTCCTTCGACAAATTATTTTCACTCTTTAAATAAAGTTCACAAAAATCGAAATTTTCTCTGAATATCGAACTCAAATAAAAAAAAATTGCTCAAAAAATATAATCACTTTAATTAAATAATCTTCTCACAAAATTTAAACTTTTTTGCGGTCACTTTCGACCAAAAGTTTGAAAGCATTCAAACAAAATTTTTCAATAACCATACTCAAAAATAAAATCTTAATTTCAAAAATACTACTTGCACAAAATTATACTCAAAAAATCGGCGGAGCAAAATCTAGGCTTTCGTCGTTTCCGTCATCTTGGCAAAAAATCTCATTCTACTCACCTTTCTGCAAATATTACATTTCAAAAATTAATATAACAAAATTTAAATTTAAAAAAATCACCAAGGTTCGGTTGTTCAGTTGCAGGCTAAACCAAAAAATTTAGATTAACTAATAATATTTTTTAAAAAACAGCTTTTCAACCTAATATTTCATTGATTAATCTAAATCTGTTGGTTTAACTTACAACTGAGCCTAAAGGTTTCAAATCAATTCAAAAATTACAACTGAGGGACTGAGGCGTTCAAATCCTCCTTTCGTAACACGGCAATATATAAACTTCTACAAATACTGTGTACCCTGCTAGTGACAACAGCCACCCCGGGAAGAAGTTTCTTTTCACTCAAAAAAAAAGAAAAGCTATTTAAGAAATTCTACTGGATAAGAAAGGCTAACAAGACTAGCTCTTATTCTTATGTCCAGTCATAGAACTATGCCAATCCCCAGTGACCTGGTTTTAGGATAAATTTTCATAGTGCAAGATGATTTTAGTTGGTACTTTAAGTTTTTTTAAATTGCATTTATTTTGCCGATTTTAGCATGACTGACGGTTTAAGTTGAGACTTAAACTTTTTTATTTAGGTATTTACGTATTTATTGAGTTCCTTCTATTTTTAATTTTATATTTTATGTTTGTTTTTTTTGTAGTTTTTTTTTATTTTTTAAATATTTTTTATTTTTTGTTTTGAATATTAGTTTCCGTTGTATTTTAATAAATTAGCTATTTATTTTTTAATTTTTTTAAAACCCCCCCCGAAAATCTAGTCTAAATACGGCTCTGTGTTTAAATAATAATATGAAAAGAAAAATAATTAAATCTTATTAGTTTGGAAACATTACAGTGCTTTATTGTGAAGTTTATTTTGTGCTTTTGATTTTTGAGACAGTGTATTTATCCAGAAAAAAATTAGATGCAAATTTGCGGTCTTCGCCTCCTCAGTACAGGACTGCGACATCTACAATTATAAATTGTTGAGAAATGAGGTTTCTTTTCTACGCGATTTTTAAATTTTTGACAATGAAGAGCGAATAATTGCGAACAAGAATAAATGTTCTTTTTGCATATGAAGCACATAGAAAATTATTCTTAGAAGTGCTGACAAAGGTATTATTCATAAATATCTTTATTACCGTATGTAAACTTTTTTTAGTAATTATTGTAGGTAAAACTGCTCTTATTTTTTGGTGTGTATAAACACAATTTTACAAAAAGCTTTTAATGCCGACTATAAATACAATTTTTTGAATATAATATAATTTTTTTTAAATAAAATAAAACGTAAAAATGGGTGTAAATGTAATTTTTTAACAATAAAACTTGTATGTAGACTTTTTTGTATGACTGTATATCTAAACACATTTTTACTAATGATCTTTCCAGATGAAATTCAGAAAAAAAAATAACTTTTCTTGTATTTTTAGCACTAGGTTTAGTCTTGCATTTAACCATTTTGTTTAAATTAAATTTTTGGGTATAATGCCCCTTTCACTAACATAAGGTAATTATTATAACAAATGCATAACATAACCGTTGAAATCACATTTTTGTATTTTTAGCAGATAATATCTATCTTGCACTGAGGAGGCGAATAATTACATACAGCGAAGTGCAATTATTATTTTTCAAATGTAGATAGTGCCAGATCATATTACACTAACGCGACGTCCTGATATGACGTATCATACTTAGCAAAGTTTGAAACCGACATTGCATGTATTTGCACTAGCGCTATGCTTTATTAAATGGACAAACTATATTTTATAAATTTTAAGTTTTTTTTTATCTAATGTGACAGATTTCTATTTGCCATTACGAGTAAATTCTTCAGAACAAGGAAAATTATTCTTTCAATTTGTATTTGTAACCATTTGTACAAAAATGCATATAATGCTATCAAATTTTTCCAGCTAGGTGTAATATTTGCGCTGGACTTGAATTACTTTTCGTGCTGATATTTATAAAGGTAATGTTTATAAAAAATATTAAACGATCACTTTTGCTACTTGAAAAATCAATCAACTTCACATCAAAATTTTCTATATTTCCAATTACTTGATTGCAATAAAAAGTTATTCACATCCAAGAGGCAAGTTTTAGCTTTGCAATGATCACAAAATGAATTTCTAAAAGTAAGTATTTATAGTCCAAGAGCCCGTGGCCGCCAGACCTTCGTTATTTTATAAAAGCTGAAAGTTTCTCAGGGCATGCTTTCAACACAGGTAGGAACGATGGCCAACTATGTACTTTGAGTCATCGTGGCTTTGGCAGGTAACAGGTAGCAAAGGTGAATAAAATACCGACTTACTTTCGTCAAATCATAAAGCGTAATTTTCTTATATTTTTCTTCGGAATAATATTAGAAATCATTTCTTCCATTGCCAGACACTTAACATCGTGGCAACCCTTTGCCAGACACCCTTAAACTTCAATAAATTGTAACTGTACTTTCGTTATAGTATAAAAGCTGAATTTTATACATGTTATTTGGGTAACGATTAGAAGATGTTTTCTCAGTAGCCAGACAGTTTCGACAGTTCTAGCCCCTAGCCAGACAAAAATAAGATAGCTATAGGTGCGAGCGCGAAGTACTATACATTCGAGTAGGTGCGAGTTAGATAGTGATAGATCTTTTCCGACGCTTCACTGCGCATGTTCCGATTATGTATTAGTCTATTAATTTTAATTTGATTATGTAGGACGGCTAAGGTCTGCTGCTTAAGTGCTTTGACTGCAGCAAGAACATAATTCTAATTCCCCCCGACAGGCAATGGCCAAACCATTATAAGTTCTATATTTACAATGTGAAATCCTTTCATGATTTGTTATGTTATCAGTTTTACATTCTAAATGCGTTGACCTCGTTGAATGTGTTTTCTTTGGGCTCAGGCAGGTGTCTTCATTTAGGCTTACATCAAACACCTTCTATCCTATTTGTTCTCCGGTAAGTTGTACGATCTGTATACCCCTATATGTGACTTAAACACGTTTCTATTACAGTCTTGATAATGGAAGAATAAATCTTCCGAAACGTCAGCGTACAAATATATTGTTTGATTTGCCTCCCAATACAACCTGAAATTTCCTCTTTCATATTATTACATTGGGTGAGAGTTACCGTTTATTTACGATTAATAACAATTACTAAACTAAGATTAACACTAACACTAATTACACTACAATTTATTTACACTATAATTTATATTTAACACTAGGTCTATATTTATTTAAACACTCGATATAACGTTATCACTTCACTGTATTTATGTTCACTTGATTTATGTTAACAGTCGCGCGTTCAACTGGAATTAATTCGTGACAGAAAATCGCGCTACATTTATACTTAAATGCAGCCTTCCAGAAAATTCCATAACCATCCAGGAATTTCTAGTCACTTCTTTGCGTTTCTCGATTGATATCGAAGCATTATTTGAATGACTAATGATGTTATCATGCATGACTCATCACACATGACGTCATACATTAGTCATCAAATATAATTAGACGTTCTTTCGTAACAATACTTTAACACGTTCACGCCATGTAGGTCACCGGTAATATTCCGGCAATATCACTATTAGGCTATTGCTAATAGTCAGCAATATTTAGAATGCTATAATTCGGCATAGGTAACAGTTTGTGTGAGTTTGAAACGTTTAAGTGATCGATAGGAAGCCCTAGTGTCAGGGCCGTATTTAGACTAGATTTTCGGGGGGGGGGGGGGTTTAAAAAAATTAAAAAATAAATAGCTAATTTATTAAAATACAAAGGATAAAAAATATTCAAAACAAAAAATAAAACATATTTAAAAAATAAAATAAAACTACAATAAAAAACAAACATAAAATATAAAATTAAAAATAGAAGGAACTCAATAAATACGTAAATACCTAAATAAAAAAGTTTAAGTCTCAACTTAAACCGTCAGTCATGCTAAAATCGGCAAAATAAATGCAATTTAAAAAAACTTAAAGTACCAACTAAAATCATCTTGCACTATGAAAATTTATCCTAAAACCAGGTCACTGGGGATTGGCATAGTTCTATGACTGGACATAAGAATAAGAGCTAGTCTTGTTAGCCTTTCTTATCCAGTAGAATTTCTTAAATAGCTTTTCCCTTTTTTGAGTAAAAGAAACTTCTTCCCGGGGTGGCTGTTGTCACTAGCAGGGTACACAGTATTTGTAGAAGCCGTGTTACGAAAGGAGGATTTGAACGCCTCAGTCCCTCAGTGGTAATTTTTGAATTGATTTGAAACCTTTGGGCTCAGTTGTTCAGTTGTAAGTTAAACCAACAGATTTGGATTAATCAATGAAATATTACGTTGAAAAGCTGTTTTTTAAAAAATATTATTAGTTAATTTAAATTTTTTGGTTTAGCCTGCTACTGAACAACCGAACCTTGGTGATTTTTTTAAATTTAAATTTTGTTATATTAATTTTTGAAATGTAATATTTGCAGAAAGGTGAGTAGAAAGAGATTTTTTTGCCAAGATGACGGAAACGACAAAAGCCTAGATTTTGCTCCGCCGATTTTTTGAGTATAATTTTGTGCAAGTAGTATTTTTGAAATTAAGATTTTATTTTTGAGTATGGTTATTGAAAAATTTTGTTTGAATGCTTTCAAACTTTTGGTCGAAAGTGACCGCAAGAAAGTTTAAATTTTATGAGAAGATTATTTAATTAAAGTGATTATATTTTTTGAGCAATTTTTTTTTATTTGAGTTCGATATTCAGAGAAAATTTTGATTTTTGTGAACTTTATTTAAAGGGTGAAAATAATTTGTCGAGGGAGCGACAAATTTTGATTACAGATTGATTTTTGGGCGTTATCGCAGATAAAATTGTTTGTGCCATTTTAAAAGTTTTGTTTACCACGATATTTTTAATAACTTTAACCTTATTCATATTTTTATTTTAAACTGTCTTGTAAAAAACCGTTGTAAAAAACGAACCCCAAAATATAAAATAATTTATGGGTTTACAATAACCACTCTAATTTATTGCGGAAGTCTTATTTTAAGCTATGCTGCCCATGATGGTTATAAAATTTGTTTGCTTTAAAATTTTTGGTTCAAACAATTTATAGCAATTTAAAATTTTTACCATAATAGTAAGAATTAAGATAAAATACCTGATTTAATTTATTAGAAATATCTCTTTAGTTTTAATTTTTATTTAAACACTTCAAGTTTAATGTTTTTTTTATAGTTTTAAAGATTTTTTTTTCTGATTTTGTTACGATTTTAGTCGGACTTCTAGTACTTTATTTATTGATAAATAATTTCGGGAGGGGTTGTAACCCCTAACCCCCCCCCCCCCGTAAATACGGCCCTGCCTAGTGTAATACTCTAGATGGGACTATAGTCGATCCAAGATATGAATAATATAGGTGCAAAGTCTAATTTACACCGAAAAACTTCAGATAATTTATGGAAAATCGAATAGTTATACTTCACAATACATAACCCAGTCAACATTTTGCATAAGTTTTCGTAGTGATAAAAGTAATTTTATATTTTTTATTTTTATTATATTGTCACATCCAAAAAAATCATTAATTAATCAAATAATAATTTCACTCTACATAAATATAAATCAATGGGAATATTAATGTATAGACGCTTACTAATAAATTTATGTAGACCATAGAACGCATAAAATGATATTTCTTTATAACAATAATATACATATAGACGCTTACTAATAAATTTATGTAGACTAGAGAAGGCATAAATTGATATTTCCTGTTGAGCAAGGGGTTTACACGAAAATTGGAAAAAAGGAAATGACTTGCATTGGAATAAACTGAAAATACTTTGAACTTAACTTAAGTTTAAAAAGTTTATGTAAAAATGGTAGTGGGGAGGTTGGAGCAATGAATCAATAATGGATGGACAATTAGAAAAAAGAAAATTAGTCTTACGGGTAATCTAAAAGTGACAACTAGTTACTAAAGATGAAGTGCCTTGCTCCAGCGTCCCCAATCCAAATCTTCCTTGTTGGAAGGTAAGTCCCATTCATTGGGTATTTAATAATTTTAGTTACTTAATAATTTACTTAATAATTTGTTATCAAATATTTTTAATTGGGCTTATAAATAAATTTAATATTAACTTAATTACTGGGTTTTTAATTAAGTACGTTAAACGAGTCGGTTAAATCCTGGAACCTCAAAGTATGCCAAGCGAGTGAACCCCAGGAGGTCGTACTTAAATAATAACCTCCTAAAAAAAACCCATACGACAATATATATTATTTATTTATTTTTTATATTTATTATTTTTTGTCAAAAAATACCAATTAAATTTGAAGTTATGTAATATTATTAATTTATAAACTTTCCTGTTTGTTCTATAGTTAACATTTTAAATTTAGTCAGAATTCAGATTTATTCGTCAGAAGATCCAGTGTTTACAGTAAATTTCAATTGCATAATTTCTGTTTGATTATTTACTGGATATATGAAATCTTCTTCTTTTATAGCATGTTTAACACATTCATGTTGCCACTTGTACTTGTACAACACACTTGTACAAACTTCTTGCCAGAATAATTACAAATCGTGTAATACAAAAACTGAATTTCTATCAACCAGTAGAACAGGCAGGGTTTCGAAGAGGTTTTAGCACCACCGACGATCTACAGACATTACGCTTATTAATAGAAAAATGCACGGAATACAATGTCTCTATACACTTGGCATTCGTCGACTACAGCAAAGCTTTCGACTCAATAGAAACGTGGGCTTTTCTTCAGGCACTAGATGACGCTAGGATAGACTCAAGATATACAAAAGTCATCAAGAATATTTATAGTGGTGCTAGCTTGCAGATTAGGTTAGACGAGTATGCAAAAACAGATAAGATTACCATTCACAGAGGGGTTCGGTGGGAGATCCGATGTCGCCAAAGTTGTTCACCCTGGCTTTTGAAGACGTTTTTAAGAAACTAACTTGGGAAAAAAGGGTATATTAATAGATGGAAAATATCTGAGTCATTTACGTTTCGCGGACGATATAGTTGTAATTAGCAGTACGGCTGAAGATCTGAAAAATATGCTGCAGAAACTTAATCAAGAATTTCAACACATAGAGCTAAAAATGAACCTAGCTAAAACAAAAATTCCATCAGACGGAGAAGAAGCACAAGAAATAATAGAAATGGACGGCACTGTAATAGAAAAAGTCGAAGAGTACATATATCTAGGCCACAAAATCAGATTGGGAAAAGGAAACCAAGAGGCTGAGATAGGAAGAAGAAAAAATTTGGCACGGGTAGCCTATGGAAAACTGCGGCACGTGCTTGCAAACACAGAAATTCCAATAAACTTAAGACGAAAAGTGTTCGATTCGTGCATACTGCCGGTGATGACTTATGGGTTAGAGACCATGACTATTACCAACAAAAGTGCAGAAAGGCTAAGGGTGGTGCAAAGGGCAATGGAAAGATCAATGTTGAACGTAAGTTTGCGAGACAAGATAAGAAACGGTGAGATCAGGAAAAGAACTGGAGTTGTGGACGCGATGGAGCGTGTGGCACGTCTGAAATGGAGTTGGGTCGGGCACGTGGCGAGGCAAGATTACAACAGGTGGACAGTAAAAATAATTGATTGGAAGCCAAGAATGACGAAAAGGAGCCGAGGTAGGCCCCAGAAGAGATGGCTCGATGATATCAAAAAAGTGGCGGGTCGAGAGTGGTTACGGAGGGCCAAGGAAAGAGAGGTTTGGAGGAGATTAGGAGAGGCTTATGTCCAGGAGTGGACCGAGAAAAGCTGACAAAGAAGAAGAAAGAAGAAGAAGAACACATTCATAGTCGCCAGCTTTCTTCGATTTAAAACATAAAAGTCCGTTTTCCACAAATCCATCTTCGTTTCCTATATGAAGAATAATTAATCGTGTAACATGCAATTTGCAATAAATTACGTTTGCCGTTTGATGTGTTTACCCGGCTTTATTCAAAGTCAGGTGTGAACCTCGCCTAACAAAACACATTTTTAG
Organism: Cantharis rustica; assembly: GCA_911387805.1. Lineage (NCBI taxonomy): Eukaryota > Metazoa > Arthropoda > Insecta > Coleoptera > Cantharidae > Cantharis > Cantharis rustica. The sequence goes on from OU426877.1 coordinate 75,915,154, forward strand.
TTATCAATGGGATTAGCAAAAATTAGAATATTGAGAGTCAAATAGTTAAACACGGTAGAATATCAAGAGTCCGTAATTTGCAATTAAGAAATCCTACCTGTGGATTCTTGGGGGTATTAAAATATTTTTTTCGACCAACTACATACCATTATTTTGGAATCATCGTTTTGGATAAATATTGGAATTATTGAGGTAGAGATAACATCCAGCTGTAGACGCCATTTTTGGAGAGCAATTTTGAAATTCTATTTTTGGAAAATTGTAATTATATTGGAGCTCTTTCCCGTCGAAAAATTAATTTTATGAAACAACATCGATTTTGTAGCAGTATTATATATATATCGATCAGTGTGACCCAATCAGTAGCAAATATCATTTCAATTTCTTCCGTGAAGTCAGAGACAATATTAGTGGAGGTTGACTACAGTACCAATATTGCGTATCAGTTACTTCAGATACACGCAGTGGATGATAATGTGCTTTAATACTTATCTTGCAGCTATTTATTTTGTAGATTACCAATAGTTACCAATTTGAATACCAAGGAATCGAGGCAGATCTGTATCGAGAGAACCTTTTGTCACCTCTAAGGTAAACAGGGTAAGTGGCTTGCAAGATTCTATTTTAGACAGTGGCGGCTCGTGCAAAATATTCTTGGGTGTTCTGCATTATAAAAAAGGCAAGATATCAGTAAAATGGTAATCTCAAAAAATAAACTTACTTATTGCACGTTTTTAAATGTTAATGGCATGCGTCGGTCCTTGCTTGTGGCAAACTTATTAATAACTTTCTCATTAAAGTTTGATATTCCCGAGATAAATGTTTTTTCTATCGACAACATCGAAAGAGCTGTCAATCGATCTTCAGCCATGGAGTTCCTTAAAAATGTTTTTATTCGCTTTAAGGTGGAAAAACTGCGCTCCGCTTCGGCGGTAGTCATCGGAGTTGTCACAAGAATTTGTAGCAATTTCTTGATTTCTCCCATGGTGTCATCCAAATTGTTCGAAATTAAAAATTTAAGAAGAGCTATTGCCCCATGTAATTGCCTGAATTCATGGTTAGAATACAATACACAGAGCTCAGTTTTTAGACGTTGCTTATTCAAAACATTATAAGCTATGCAAGTCGAATTTAATTTATCGTCAGGAAATCTATTATCGTATTCCACGAATTTTTCAAAAAATAAAAGCGATGCGGCTACTAAATGGTCTGTGAATTTAAAACGTTCTTTTGCATTATTTATAATAATATCGCATACCTCTATGCAAGCAACACGGTGGTCAACTTTATTACTATTAGGCTTCCTCCTTGTATCGCTGGGAGCACTGTAAAAATTTGAAGCTTCCTTAATGATCAAGTCTATTTTATTCCTAATGCCATTAATGCTTTTTTCAAACACACTTGTTACCCTCTGTGCTTCTGTCGGATCCATACTCATTTTTTGTAGTTGACTATATAAAATGTCGACATGAGGCATTACATAATGAAAAAAAGTCAGCCAAAAAATAAAATTCGCATCTTCTAAAGAGCGCCGAATACCTGCAGCTTGCCTGCTAGTCAACGAATTAGATTCTTCTTCCAACTCTTCCATGCATTCAATTATGGAAAGTCTATGTTCGTATACTACGTTAACTGTGCGAATATTGAAATTCCAGCGCGTAGGAACAGAGCGTGGCACATTTCGTCCTACTAATTTGTCCAACACTGCTACCCGTTGGGGGGAATGACTAAAAAATCCGGGAATGGAGTGTAAGTCTCCAAAAAAAATTCGCACCTGAGAATTTATAGAACATGCTCTTGCCATAACCAAATTTAGTTGATGTGCATAGCAATGCACAAAATGAGCATTTTTATATTTTTGTTTAATTCGCGCTTGAACTCCACCATGTTCTCCGCTCATTACCGCTGCACCATCGTAACTTTGTGCTATTAGTTTATTACTGTCATCTTTTACTATCGGATCTATTACACTTAAAATAGTTTCAGACAACGTTTCGGCATCATGTTTCATCGGAAGCAAAAAATTCCAGAATCGTTCAACTGGATCTCCATCTTTTGTTGCATATCTAAGAACAGTTACCATTTGAAATTTTCCTGAAATGTCTGTGGTTTCGTCCGCCATTACTGCTAAAAATGGCGTTTCATTTATTTCTTTCAAGATTTCTTCATGACAAACTGCTAGCATACAATCTAAAATCTCATTTTGTATTATTTTTGAAGTCCCTTTAAAAACGGTTGCATGTTTTAAATGTTCGTTAAGGGTTTTGTCAAGTTCTGACGAAAAATTAACTAAACCGCGAAAAATACCAGGATTTTCAGATGTTTCAGATTCATCATGTCCACGAAGCGCAAGTTCAAATGATCCACAAAACTTGATACAGTTTATGATTTTAGATAGAATGTATCTATTTTTTGTAACTTCGTCATTATGTTTTTGAATGTTTGTTTGGTAAGCGGAATCAAGTTGGGCCTGCACATTAATTTTGCCAAATAAAGAAAATTTTATTACATTATTAATATGGCTTTTCGAGTTTTCGTGTTTTTTAATTTTATCACTTAAATGTATTAAATCTCTCACCCCTGTTTCCGTCCAATGTTTATCACCACAGTCTTTAGAAAATAACACACACGGAAAACAAAACAGAGCGTTCTTACGATTACATCCACAAATCCAATTGTTTCGTAAATAAATATTTGTATTAAATTGTCTTTTATAGGTTTTACCTCGACTTATGCCATCAATTTCAATATTTAATACTGGTGTAGGCCGACCTTGCTGTTTTACCACTAATTGTTCGTGGTAACTCAGTTTAGAAAAATTATTTTCACTTAATTTAAAAATTGTATCCATTTTAAAAAACACTGTTAGATCTTCTTTGTAAGAGGTTATTAGAACAACTAAATAATATATAAGTATGCCCTTTTAGCTTGTTCACATCATAATTCTGTCACTGTTTCATATTTATTATTTTAAAAATAAAGCTGGATACTTTGTAATTTACTAGTATCTAGTAAACTAGTAAAAACCATTACCTTTTTGGGTTCGAAATAAAACAAACAACGCTGAAATTTTTGTAACACAATAAATTTTATTTTCACGTAATACATTAAATTTTATAATTACTGCAATCCTAATTAATTTTCGAAAATTTTTTATTAAGTTCGGCTTATGAGGGAAGTTGTGTGTTAAAAATATTAGTAATATTCCATTTTATTTTTTCTTCATTTAGTTGTAAATTCATAAGCATTTATTTTATGTAGTAGGTATAAGATACTACTAATATTCGATATTCATAATTTCAATAAATTAAAGTTCATAACGCAAGATGTGTTTAAAATAAAATCGTATAAGATGTAAAACCAGCGCTGCATTATGAGCAGACACGGTTATACCATGGTGGGTTACTATATCTTATAATCTGCGAGTTTAATAATAAATTGCATTATTGTAGAAAAAACCTACATAATTTTTAATTTTACTGATATTAATAATTAAACGTAATTTGAATTCGAGTTTATAATATAGGATCTATCAAAAAATAATTTTGCTTCTATTTTGGTAATAGTATTTATAAGAAACTTGGTAAAATTTAACTGTGTACTAAATTTTCAAATTACACTATATTACGAGTATTAAACTATTGTAGTTAATTGTTTAATTATTGTTGTTGAACAATCAATGAACAAAAATTAACTTGGTTGCTTTCATAAGTTAAATTTTAAATTTAAAACACAAAATACAACATGTAACTCTGCATCATTATGCAGCACAGTTTGTAATGTATCCTGATAGGTTGATGGGTACGTTTCCACCCGATAACTCGCGTAGCCTAACGAATATGTCTGAATTTTTCATGTTCACACTGTTTGCAATCATATGCAGCTATTTCAAAGGTTAAACAGCGATTTCGTAAGCGTAGCGGAATTGTATTTATTACAGTACTTATTTGACTAACTGATGCAACATAAGAAGCGCGCTTTGAAACCAAAATTGATTATTTTTCAATTATTGAAATAATCTGAAATGTGATGATTATACTAATAAGTAATAGATAATTATGGTACACTTCATTCTTATTTTTGGCGGTTCTGCAGCTCTGCAGTTCCTATGGTAGAACCGCCCCTGATTTTAGAATATTTATTGTCATTTATTTGCTGCGTTGCTTTAATTTTTTGCATATTGTACTGTTACACAAGTTGGTACTATGAGTTGCTATCTCACTGGTCTCCATTTAGACTTTTTTGTTAATTCAATTTTTGGTACAACCGAAGATTGGTTCACATTGCTTATCGCTACTGGAAATTTTGTCATACTGCCCTCAGCGATACTACCACAATACAGAAGTGAAACACGAGTGTGTCACAAAATTTTACAATCTTTATTATATTGTTACGTCGAAGAATATATACTAGTGCCAGTTATCTATCTTGTAACTATCTTTCATTTCATTTAATAATACGAAAAATAAATCTCTTTTCCTGTTCTATTTGTTTTATTTTGAGTTTTGGCGCCGCAATTCTTCTAGGTGGATTGTCAACTAATATCAAACACAAGCAGAAGCCAAACAAATCTTACTCCCTGAGGTAACGCTGATTGCCACCGAATTTTCTGGGTTAGCCGTTACGTAAATTACACCAACGAACGCTAATAGGACCGTGCTATCGCAATTGGTGCTACAACCGCTTACTTTTACCTAAAGGTTCTTTTAATCCAGTCTAAAATAAATTTATAATGTAAGTAATTGTTAAATAAATAAAATTATGCTATTACCGAGAGACCCTTAAGAAACGCATCACTTGCGCTAGTTACAGTCTTTCCATAGGTACCTTAGATTTTGTGTGACCTGCATTCAGGGCCGTATTTAGACTAGATTTTCGGGGGGGGTTTTAAAAAAATTAAAAAATAAATAGCTAATTTATTAAAATACAAAGGATAAAAAATATTCAAAACAAAAAATAAAAAATATTTAAAAAATAAAAATAAACTACAATAAAAAACAAACATAAAATATAAAATTAAAAATAGAAGGAACTCAATAAATACGTAAATACCTAAATAAAAAAGTTTAAGTCTCAACTTAAACCGTCAGTCATGCTAAAATCGGCAAAATAAATGCAATTTAAAAAAACTTAAAGTACCAACTAAAATCATCTTGCACTATGAAAATTTATCCTAAAACCAGGTCACTGGGGATTGGCATAGTTCTATGACTGGACATAAGAATAAGAGCTAGTCTTGTTAGCCTTTCTTATCCAGTAGAATTTCTTAAATAGCTTTTCTCTTTCTTGAGTGAAAAGAAACTTCTTCCCGGGGTGGCTGTTGTCACTAGCAGGGTACACAGTATTTGTAGAAGCTTATATATTGCCGTGTTACGAAAGGAGGATTTGAACGCCTCAGTCCCTCAGTTGTAATTTTTGAATTGATTTGAAACCTTTGGGCTCAGTTGTTCAGTTGTAAGTTAAACCAACAGATTTGGATTAATCAATGAAATATTACGTTGAAAAGCTGTTTTTTAAAAAATATTATTAGTTAATCTAAATTTTTTGGTTTAGCCTGCAACTGAACAACCGAACCTTGGTGATTTTTTTAAATTTAAATTTTGTTATATTAATTTTTGAAATGTAATATTTGCAGAAAGGTGAGTAGAAAGAGATTTTTTTGCCAAAATGACGGAAACGACGAAAGCCTAGATTTTGCTCCGCCGATTTTTTGAGTATAATTTTGTGCAAGTAGTATTTTTGAGTATGGTTATTGAAAAATTTTGTTTGAATGCTTTCAAACTTTTGGTCGAAAGTGACCACAAAAAAGTTTAAATTTTGTGAGAAGATTATTTAATTAAAGTGATTATATTTTTTGAGCAATTTTTTTTTATTTGAGTTCGATATTCAGAGAAAATTTTGATTTTTGTGAACTTTATTTAAATGGTGAAAATAAATTGTCGAGGGAGCGACAAATTTTGATTACAGATTGACTTTTGGGCGTTATCGCGGATAAAATTTTGTTTGTGCCATTTTAAAAATTTTGTTTACTACGATATTTTTAATAACTTTAACCTTATTCATATTTTTATTTTAAACTCTCTTGTAAAAAACCGTTGTAAAAAACGAACCCCAAAATATAAAATAGTTTAGGGGTTTACAATAACCACTCTAATTTATTGCGGAAGTCTTATTTTAAGCTATGCTGCCCATGATGGTTATAAAATTTGTTTGCTTTAAAATTTTTGGTTCAAACAATTTATAGCAATTTAAAATTTTTACCATAATAGGTGATAATAGTAAGAATTAAGATAAAATACCTGATTTAATTTATTAGAAATATCTCTTTAGTTTTAATTTTTATTTAAACACTTCAAGTTTAATGTTTTTTTTATAGTTTTCAAGATTTTTTTTTCTGATTTTGTTACGATTTCAGTCGGACTTCTAGTACTTTATTTATTGATAAATAATTTCGGGAGGGGTTGTAACCCCTAAACCCCCCCCCCCCGTAAATACGGCCCTGCCTGCATTTACCCATATGTTTCATCCAAATAATAAATTTTACGTTCCTCCAATCTAAATTTTTTTATATTTCTTAAATATGTTCGCCTCCATAACATTAAGTCTGGTCTCTCTATTAATAGATGGTTTTTTGATTTTGTTTCCCAAGAAAAGCCTGATTTCCTACCGTTTTTGACAAAGTACTGCATGACATGGGGGGTAGCACTTCATAATTTTTCACTTTCTATAATAAAATTAATATTTACATATGAAATAATAAAGTACCCCTTTACAAATTCTTACAACTAAAATTTTTTCTAGCGCAGGAGGATCGTTTGCAAGAAAAAATTGGTGAACTACTCTACGAAGTGTTGTCTTTTGTAATTTGGCTAATTTATCATAAGCACATTTGCGTTGTCTTTTTTTTGATGGTGATACTAAAGTTCCAGTCTTTTCCTTCTCCCAAACAATATTCCAAACAATGCTTTTTGAAACACCTAAACTTTCTGCAGTTAATCTTACATTTTCAGCCTTACCAATTTCTTGATTTTGATACGTTGCATAAAGATTATGACATCATCGTTTGCCTTCCACTGTCTAAAATTTGACCACTATGATTCAAGTTTCAAGTTTTACTCAATTACTCACTAAGTTACTTCAAGTTTTGCTCCATTGTCTTGACTACAACTAGGGACTAGGATGTTTTCTACAATATCCATAATTAAATAAAGTATGATATACTAAAAAAATAAGGTTAAAATTAAAAAGGTTTTTAAAAAAACCAATGTCAGTTAAGTAACTTTGTAAAAAAATCGAATTAAAATGTTCTCTCGAGAGAAATTCGCGAATAAAATTAACGATGGGGGCGCTGCTAAATTTTCAAAATGGCAGTCAGATGCGAGTGATCGAGTTTATAGTTGTATTTACAGTGATCGAGTGAACCTTGTAAATCTTTTTGTGTGTTCGAATTATTAACGAAAAAAGTAAAATGACGAAACAAATTCTTCTAAAATCGTTATTTAAGTACACTAATAGCAGCGCAACGTCGAGAAATTTTTGTGAAGGTGAGGAAGGGCTAAATGCCAAGCATGTTATTCTTTGTGGTGTAACATCTTGTGTTAAGTTTGTTTATGCAATTTATGCCCTCGTACTACAGACTTCCGCATTATTATCGGCTCCTCATTTAATAACTGGGTCTATTTGTAAAAATACTTTGGCATAAAGTGATTTGGCACTTCGGCATTAAGTGAAAACATCCATATTATGGACAAATTAACTTGGGGATGGCAATTCTAAATGTCAGTGTGTGATTTTATAATATACTGCAGTAAAGATTGTACAATGTTCGTAAATACCATAGAATTAGACAAAACTTTTGTTAGTGAAATGTTCGCGAACATTAAACAAAAATATTTTTGTAATCTTTTGCATGAAATTCGTAGTTTATAAGTGTATTTAAAAATCAAAACTGCTGATTTTGAGTTGAAATATTGTTGCCAATTGGTCAAAGTCAATATTTAATTTTGTTGAAAGAACCAAAAATATTTATAAGTAGAGTAAGTGACAATAGTCGAAACTTGTTAAAAATTGTTCTATTAAATAAATATCATGATTATTTGAAATTTAGTGTTAACTTTGTAATTATAGATTTAAATATAATACAGGTTGATTTAAACAATTTATAAAACTGTAAATTACTGTTTTTATTTATTTATTTTTTACATTTATAACATTTTACAACTAAAATAAATATAATAAAAAAAACTATTATTAATTAGTATTCATATTTATTACAAAAAATAACGATTGCGCAACAGCTTAACCTAATTTGTCAATTTTTCAATAAAACCAACATCGAACATTAATTATAAATGCTTCATTTGCTATATTGAGTAAAGAAAATTCATATCTCTGATTGTTGTTACTCCATTTTAATGTTAAATGTTACTCCATTTAACCTGCCTAACTCCTTTTTGTAGAAACCGGTGAAAACTTACATTTGGATCTCGCCATCGTGTTGAATTGCATCCATACACACAACAAAACTCTTTGCTACGTTTCTCAACAACGGTTGACATTTCAAAATTTATTTAAAAGCTTTAATTACTTAAATTATTTCAACAAGTTAACATGCAACTAAAGCATTAACCACGTTTACTACTCGCATCGAATTGTTCTCAATTCTGCCACCAGACGTCGCATCCTTAATTTTACTCGCGAATAGCACTTGATCTTGTAGTAATATCAAATATTCACCACAAAAAAAGCGAAATGTTATTACTATAGTCTGTTTCTTTTAAGAAAAATATTGGAATTTGTACTAAAGTGACAACCTTGAATTGTAAACCAATGAAATTGCTTTGAAGTTAGACGCTATTACAATAACGAAATTTTTGCGATTGAAATGCTATGTGTGTTGCCTAAACTGAACCGGGTAAAGTCATAAATAAGATAGATTTGAACCGAGTTAAATGTAATATCGAATAGACGTAGTTATTTGGTTATAACATTTCGTTTTTTGTGGTAAATGTTTAATATTATTACAAGATTAAGTACTTTTTAAATTATCTGAAGTTTCCCGATGTAAATTAGACTTCGCAAATGAAGCGCCACCTATATTATTCAAATCTTAGATCGACTATAAGTAACTACGTCTATTCGATATTATTCTAATCGGTTCAGTGTAGGCAACACACATAACTACACATAACACTTCAATTGCAAAAATTTCGTTATTGTAAAGCCGACTAAGTTTAAAGCAATTTCATTGGTTAACATTTGAAGGTTGTCACTTTAGTACAAATTTCAATATTTTTCTTTAAAAAAATTAAAAATTTTAAAAACCCTGACTGTAAAAAAATTCTAAAAATATAAATTAATAATAAAAGCACCTTACTTTAAAAACTACTGTTCTCTTTAAAAAGAAAAAAATTATTTTTTCTTCTTTATTTAACAACAAATTCTCAGACACTTTACTCGAAAAATTAACTTATCATACTCTGCTTCCCCCCTCCCCGCTACAAAATTTAAACATTTATTTTGAAGTCAGAGGAAACAGAGAATGTTTAATATGGAATGTATAAACAGGTTTCGTAAGTGAAACAAATCTCCGTTTCCCCTGACTTCAAAATTAATGTTTAAATTTTGTAGCGGGGGGGGGGGGCGGAGAATGATAAGTTAATTTTTCTCGCAAAGTGTCTGAGAATTTGTTGTTAAATGAAGAAAAAATTATTTTTTCTTTTTAAAGGGAACAGTAGTTTTTAAAGTAACGTGCTTTTATTATTAATTTTTATTTTTAGAATTTTTTTACAGTCAGGAGTTTTTACAATTTTTAATTTTTATTTTATTTCACTCTTTTTGGAGTATATTTTGTCAAAATGTATAGAGAAAGTAATATGTTTTAAACTGCTTCGTGATCCAGTCAGCCGATATGGTAGCGCGAATAGTTAGCGAATGATATGAATTTAACAGCCATAATGGTGGTGAATTTTCAGTCAAAATGGCAATAAATTTATATTAATATTAGTTATTAGTTATTTAATACAGAGGATTGTGCAGGGGCAATGCATAAATTTTGGGGTTTGGGGGGAGGTGTAGAGATAGTTTTCTGAGATAGAATTTCTTCTCATGGGTGAAAATTGTATTTGACCAGCCATGAACACTCTCCTGGTCTTTACAAATATGCTGTCAAAAATGTACGTCGCTACCTGTAACCGTTCGGGAGATATGATGACACAAATATATATATGGGTCGCGAGCCAGGTTTCTAAGAATGCGGACGTGTGATAGTGCCGTGCATATGTGAAATCTATTAAATCTAACGTTTAATAAATAGAAACTTTAAGTAAGTCAATTTAATTTATGGTTAACAAACATATCTTCGTATATACGTAAGCTACCACTGTGACTTCTGCCCCTTCCGGGGGGGGGGGGGTAACAGTAAAATGTCCCCTCCGAATCAGTAGTAAAACGATACCAATGGTCCCCTACATCATTATTAGAAAACAACAAATTCTATTTACCGGAACACCTCGATCCAGGAACACCAATCCAATCAACCTCTCAACAACATCAATCAATCGCCAAAAAAACTGCCCAGGTTGCCGTGGAAAAACCTATTAAAATTCCACCAATTTTTCTTAAAGGTCCTCTCAATCATATGAATGTAATCTCTGATATCAAGAAAACGATTAAAAATAACTTTCAAACTTCATATTCATCTAACTTTATAAAAATCATTACCACCGATGTAGAAGACCACAAAATTCTACAAAACAAATAAAGTAGAACACCACACCTACCAAAACCCAAACTCTAAACCTCTTTCAGTCGCGATTAAAAACGTCCCTCTCTCATTAACTCAAGAAGAACTTGAACAAGAACTCGGTTCTTATAAGCTACCAATTATAAAAGTTACCCGGCTCTTATACAAAGACAAAACTCCAATGCCCGTTTGCATTGTTGACCTAACAGCCACCGAAGAGGCCAAAAATATCTTCAAGATCAATACTCTACACAACTCAATAGTTACCGTCGAACCTAGACGCAGACTAAACAACATCCCCCAATGCTATCGTTGCCAGAGAGTGGGCTATACCCGAAATTACTGCTCTCTAGCGCCCAGATGCGTTAAATGTAATGGAAATCATCTATACACTGAATGTACCAAACAACGAGATGAACCAGCGACGTGTGTAAACTGCGGAAATAATCACCCAGCTAACTTTAGATGATGCCAATATATCATAGGAAAACAATCATCCTTTGGTAATTTAAAATCTAAAACCTACGGACAAACAACTCGAGGATCACTTTCCCATAATAATTTCAACCAACAAAACTCATCCAATCAACACAACTTGCCTTAAAATAGTAACAACACAAACAATCCAAACCAATCCAACACATCCCCTTCAATATTTTCTTCCCTCCTTACCTCTCTTGTAGAATTAATCATTCCCTATTTAAACCAAATCAAACAATATCTTCTAAATCAACTAATACCACTATTTTTTAATGCCCCTTAACTCCCAAACTCTTTCTCAATTAAAAATCCTGAATTGGAACGCGAACGGAATTAAAAACCAGAGAGAACTACTCATAGCCTTCTTGGCAAGAACTAGACTCCGATCACGTCCCAGTAATAATAAGTTTTCTTACATCAAAACCGTACTACATAAAAGAGCCCCGTCTTATCAACGGACTCGTTGACTGGGAATTATTTAAAAATCAATGTGACAACCAACAAAAATTACCAAAAACAATCCTAACCGAAAGCGACATCGACCTTTCGATAAACGTCATTACAGAATACATCTCTAACAGCGTCAAATCGGCCACCAAAACGCTAAAACCAAGAAAAGAGGACAAATTAAATTCAAATCATCCTCCTAATTACATATTTGATTTGATAAAACTCAAAAAACACACGTCGTACCTGGTTTACAACAAGAGATCCCAACGTCAAAACCCAACTGAATAACTTAACTCACCGAATTAAACGTGAACTAGAACAATACAGAATAGCTTCTTACCACAAGTATTTAAACAATTTAGATCCAGGTGACGCGGGACTATGGAAAGCTACCAGACGAATACTCCGACAACCTCAAGAACTGCCAATAATTCAAAAAGGAAACACTACATATTGTTCAGACGAAGAAAAATGTAGACTTTTTTCAGACCATCTCGAAAATACCTTTCAACCGCAACAACTTAGCTCACCTCATCATCGTTTGCATGTCATAAATCATATTGAAAACCATCTACCAGAACCAGGGAAGAATCTGAAACCAACTTCGCCACTTGAACTCTCGACAATAATCAAGAAATTGTCAATAAACAAGGCTCCAGGTCACGATCTGATTCCTAACATCGTATTAAAGAACCTAAGTAAACGAACTCAATCAATTTTGGCCACAATATTCAACGCCTGTCTACGACTAGGTTACTTCCCTCTCGCATGGAAACACACAATCGTTATAATGTTTAAAAAACCTGGAAAACGCGGAAAAGAGGTAACCAGCTATAGACCCACAAGTCTACTAACCACATTGTCGAAACTATTAGAGAAAGTCATTCATTCTCGTCTTCTAGAATCCATTGAGGAATTACAAATTATACCATCCCACCAATTTGGCTTTAAAAGACATTTCTCAACATTACACCAACTCCAGCGAATAAGAGAATTGATCGAACATGGATTCGAAAACAAAAAATATACCACTGCACTATTCCTAGACATTGCTCAAGCGTTCGAAAGTGTCAAATCAAAATTCCAGACTATTTTAAAGCCGTCTTTTTCTCCTTCCTAAATCATCGCACATTTCAAACAAAAATTCATGCTTGTAAATCTGCAACCAAATCCATAAAATCCGGCATTCCACAGGGCAGCATACTGGCTCCATTACTATTCATCCTTTACACTCACGATTTCCCCCTCTTAACAGCCGATGTGGGTATGTTCGCAGACGACACAGTATTAATTACCAGCAACATCAACCTTGAAACCAGTATAAAAGAACTTCGAAAAGCCACAAATTCACTAATGAAATGGTTTAACACATGGAACCTAAAGATAAACAGCTCCAAATGCGTGGCAAAAATATTTACCCTGCGTAACATACAGGAATCGGAAAAAATTATAATCAACGATACAACTATCCCATGGAACTCTAAGGATAGCTCTGTCAAATATCTAGGAGTCCACATGGATTCGAAACTAAATTGGAATATCCATATCCAAAAGAAACTAATTGAAGGCCACACCCGTTTAAAACTCCTATATCCCATAATTAACAGGAAGACCACCCTTAGACATGAGTGCGCAATTCTAATTTACAAATCATTAATACGATCAATAATAATGTACGCTTGTCCAATTTGGGGAAACGCGAGAGACTCTCATCTTAAGAAAATACAAATTTTTCAAAACAAGCTCCTAAGAATGGCAGTTGACGCTCCATGGTCAAGAAATTCCATGCTTCACTACGAATTTAACTGTCCAACCATCAAACAATTTATCGAAAACACCACAAGAGCATTTCTCAATAACTCCAATCTGTGCTCTAGTACAGAATTTTACTTCCTCGGAACTAAGGGTATCCATCAGAGATTGAAAAGGCGCCTCCCACAAGATATTTACAACGTGTGAAACAATAAAAAAAAAAAACAAATCTGTAGTGAACCTTTTATATTTAAATAATTAATCTTTTAGAGGTAATACGACCTCACGAATTAATCTTTTATCACTGCTATGTATAACAAATGTATTTGTTGAGCTAGTAAACTGCAAATTAAAAAAAATAAAAAATATATATATATATTGCTATGTTTATTCTTGCCCATGACACTAAAATCTTAAATTATCCATAGTTCGGGTAAAATTCATGTACAACGACTTTGGTCGAAACCATTGGGTTAAATAGAGAAATCATCTTAGAATTATTTTTAGCAAATTTCTTTCCAAGTCTTCATTAGGGGAGATTCAACTGAAAATAAAATGTTTATTAATTTATAAAGTAAATTTAAGCAACGTACCAGATATTTGTTATCGGAGAACCTTCAGCTACGTTTGGTCTGGCATTGCAAGTTTTGTTATGGTTAAAGTCAATCTGGACATTCCAATATTGCAAAGTTGGATTGTTTCCACCATAAAAAAATCGTTGTGCTGAAAATTGAAAATATTAAACATGCTGGAGTGAAAATTGTATAAAATTTGTGTTTATTATTGTTAGGTTAAGAATATATTTAAGTGGTTACATTTTGGGACGATTATATTGACCAAAATATTATAAAGGTGCGACGAAAGACGATTAGGTTCGCGAGTGTTCACAGGTTTGTGAAAAATTAGGATTTTTGTGGTGCAAATGTGTGTGAGAAAAACGGTTGCATCGGAATTTAACAAAAAGTCGTTTGGACTTACGAAACAAGAGTCAAACGAGAAATGGAAAACATCATCGGAAAGAGCAGGAAATTCTCTTTAATTTAGGACAATTTGAAGATCTGATGATGAAAATTAAGAGTATAAGAAGAGATTCCATCCGAGAATGTGGACGGATCTGGACAATTTGAACTTTTTAATTGAAGCTGGAGTCCGACCGAAAACATTTAGGATAGGAAAATTTATACCAAAAGATGCAGGATTAAAAGTTAATGACTTTAGATAACTTTTAATCTCAAGAAAATTGTGTTGGTGGATACACCAAGTGAAATTAAGTACTTTAGTTAGTACAGAAACGCAAAATTTTGGCATTATATGGAACCGCGAATTATCATTGGCCGACGCGAAGATCATCCACCACCCTAAATTTTATAAGTGATTTAGTGGATTTTTATTGGTAAATGGCATTATCGATGGACATTGGTCAATCAGCCATAAAACGAATAATTTGGCCCGGATTCCGTATAAAAGGAGGTGCGTTTGTAAAAATAGGGGAGTTTGTTTCCAATTTTTGGACTGATTGCTGCGGGAGCTTCTGCCCGACAAATCAGCAAATTTAAATAAAGTACTTTTCGGTGATAGAAAAATTTTGAAAAGTAATTTTCGGTGTTAGAAAAATTTAATACAGTATTTTTCGGTGTTAGAAAAATTTGATGAAATTTTTTTTTGATAATTAAAAATTAATTTAATTATTCATGTAGTGAAATTATAATTGTCGAGCAATGGCAATTTAAATAAAATAATTACAAAAATTATTTACTACGAAAATTTACTTTCAATAACCAATAATTCTTCAAAGAAGAAGATGTTCATGGAGAAGATATAGTCAACTATAATTTCAAAAGGATTACGTGCAAATTTACCTGTTGGTTATGTGATAGTGCCGTCCTGAAATTTAAGGGATTAGGTTGTGTTGAAAGAATTTAAGAAGAATATACAAGGTAGATAAAACAATTTTGATTGTAAAAATGTTGTGTTTTTTTTTAGGTAAAAACGTTTTTTTAGTTTAAGTTTTAAAAATATGTGGGGTTAGGTTTAGGTTTTTGTTTAATTGTAAAAAAAATTGTACTTACGTGTGTTATGCAATTAAACCAGATGACAGAAATTTATAGTATTTCAATTCACTCCACAGCACAACGTTTATAATTTGTTTTCAGAAAAGTTTAAAGACTGTCACGAAATTTTGCACAGGTACATTTGGCGATATGATAACGAGTATTGGTGGTTGCTAACTTATTTTCCTTATCATAGTAATGGTATGTTCAGTGGCGTGTACATGATAAGTACGACAGGTAGGTCTGCTATAGTTTAGTTTTTTTTATTATTGTTATCAATAAATGATAATTGGCGCCGGGCAATTTTAGGAGACCATCGTAGCTTATTTGTAGCGTATCACAGCAATATATATGCATATGGTACTAATACACTACACTAATAAAATACAACCACTAACAATAACATCTTATAATTATAATGCATTTCACTCATATTATTTTTTTCTAATTCTAAAATTGTCCAGATTACTATTTCAAAAAATTAAAAATGTAGGAGTATTTTATTTTCGTTCTATCGACTGTTACAAATTATAAATTAAATATAATTATGAAATTAATTTTTGTTTAAGTTCATTAAAATTAAAAATTTTAAAATTACAGTTTGGTGTCTTGCTGCAATGTACAATGAATTGTTAAATTAACTGACCACGATTATTTTAACTTAACAAAATTTTTTCATGTGCAGGATAATAAATAAATTCAAGTAGGTAGGTAGTTAATTTCGTTGTTTATGTAAATCCAGCTCTTCTTTTTACAACTTTGTCAAAAACTAAGGAGCAAAAATTATAAGCAAAACTACAAAGTCAAATAATATGCAGTATAAAATTATAATTTATTTATTAAATATTAGCGTATTTTTATTTTCTTTCTAGCAAAACAATATGAACTGAAATAGGAAGATTAAACAAATTTATAAAATGTTTTAAAGAAAGTATTTTTGGATAATAATATAAATTTAATATGAAATCTTTTATTGATGGATCAATTGTAAGCCAGGAGACAAGATTATAAATTTGTGTTCCGCGTCTTTCATGATTATTATTATTATACTTCTTTTTCTTGAAATAACTTACTCGCAGCATTTTAAATGTTTTTAATTCCATATTGTATGTAGCTGACGTCATGTCGGTAACTTGATATTATTAAATGATCATTACCTACGCAATAATTTAAACAAAATCATCAAATTCCAAGACGACGTATCGGTCAATTTTCAATATTATTTTAAATACTACAGAAACCGTTATATTAAATGTGCTCAATCCAAATTAATTTAACTTTTCTAGGGACAAATAAAGAATATTGTTTTGATAACTTAAAAACGGCGTTCATCGTATAAAATTCACATTTCAATATAATATTGAAACCTATCAACTAAATTTTCGATGGGTGGTTTTGATGATCCTACATTTTTAATTGTTTATTGAAAAACCTTAAAATTTTCCAATTGACCGTTGAAGCGGTTAGTTTTTTAGTATAAATGTGTAAAAAATTAAATCAAATTTAATTTTACACAAAAATTTACTCGAAACCCATACAAACCAATATTATTTTTGGCTCCGAACAAAACGCGTCAAGGTATGTCTCTTATTGTAACAAAGTTACACTTGTAGCTATGTTAGTTGAATTACTTAAAAGTTTTCGGACACTAGTATAAATTTCAATAAACCACCTGTATTTTATTTATGTATTTATAAAAAAAAAACAAATTTGTTATGATTTAATTTTTAATAATAAAATTTTTAATAACGCTTATAATTTTGGCTCTTTAGTTTTTGACAAAGTTGTAAAAATAAGAACTGGATTTACATAAACAACGAAATTAACTACCTACCTACTTGAATTTATTTATTATCCTGCATATGAAAAAATTTTGTTAAGTTAAAATAATCGTGGTCAGTTAATTTAATAATTCATTGTACATTGCAGCAAGACACCAAACTGTAATTTTAAAATTTTTAACTTTTCATTTTAATTTTAGTGAACTTAAACAAAAATTAATTTCATAATTATATTTAATTTATAATTTGCAACAGTCGATAGAACAAAAACAAAATACTCCTACATTTTTAATTTTTTGAAATAGTAATCTGAACAATTTTAGAACTAGAAAATAATAATATGAGTGAAATGCATTATAATTATAAGATGTTATTGTTAGTGGTTGTATTTTATCAGTCATGCACATTGCATGTGGTGTAACATAATCCACCATAGCGGCGTTGCCGAAAGAATCGCAAGTATAACACAGTTTGGAAACCAAAAAGTGCTATACCTACCCGGAGGCCTATTAAACCGTGAGACATATTCTGTTATTTTCAGATTATTCTGTTATGCGAGTTATCGATAAGTGTACATGACCATTTGAACTACAGACGAAAATCCACCATTTGACTCCGAGCGACTTCATGATTCATAATCTTATTTTTTAATGGGGGAACGTTTTCGACTCCGATTTTGGAGTAAAAATCGCAAATTCGGAGTCAAACAAGATATCTTGATATACTTCTCGGAGGCGTATTAGTACCATATGCATATATATATATATTGTGGTGAAAAAGAGGATTCGCACCTACCCTGTACACATTTGATGAAAGTTTTATTTGGTTTTAAATAATTTTAAGTTGTAAGACTGTAGGAATTAGACAGGTGGGGGCGAACCGACGAGGATATTAGCTTTTGCCAACGGGTCGCCGCGCGAAAGACAGCGCCGACTTTTGGCTCGTTAAATTTTGACTCGAGTGAGTTATTGTGGAGATTTTTGATTATTGAATTTTTGATATAAGTTTTAAATTTGTGAATTATATAAGCCTTTCGCCGATAGCGCGCCGCCCGAGTAGGTTCAGCTCGGGGCAGTTTTTGAGATTTTTGATATAAGTTTAAATTGTGAATTATATTTGTGAGTACTGAATTTTTTATTTGAATAAATTGATTTTGATGCGAATGCATTAATTGCGTAATTTTTGGATGATAAATTTTGATATTTGGATAATATTTGGATAATTTTTTTTGATGAGTTACTACCGAGTGGTAGTTGAATTAGTAGTTTGGATTGATTTGATGGTTTTGATTGCTTTTGAAGAAAATAATTGTTTTAAATTAAAATTGGATGGTTTGAAATTCGAAGAATAAATTTGCATTTGTACGAGCGTGTGGCCAGCTGATAGATAAGCCGACGATTTGGACACGCATAAGTTTGAAAGTATGAGCCCAGTAAAGTTTCACGTTGAATTATATTAGAAATTATTTACGATTTTAAATTGGATTTTGATTTTTGGTGAAACTAAATTGATTTAGATTTGGATAATAATTAATTGTTGATTAATTATTAATTTATTTTGAAATATTTATGAAGAAGATTGATTTTGGAGAAAATTATTTTTATTTTAAATTGGATTTTGTTAATTGGAAATTTATTTTTGAAGAAGTTGTGAGATAATTACAGCTAAATTGGTGCCCAGACTAATTGGTAAATTTTGGAAATTTGAACCCACCCGGAGAAGTCTTAGCGAACCGACTTGAAGGCCGTAAAGAGATTGATAGTGGTTTTTTTTTGCAGTTTGCCACGCACTATAAAAAAATATTATTACAATATATATATATTGTGGTGTTTCAAAATGATTGCGACTCACCCTATGCATTTTGGTGAAATATTGGCTATAATAATTAAGTTGTAAGATTGTAGAATTTGTTGAGTGGGGATCAATCACAGGAAATTCGTGGCTTCTTGGACCAACGATGGCGGACAGCGGGTGCGTGACTTTGTATGCCCGCTGAGTTTTGATAATTTTGATATTTGTGAGTAATATTTTGTTTTGATTTGATTTGAATAAAGTGGATTTGATGCGTGTGCATTATTTCGTTGTTATTTTGGAAGCATAATTTTGAGATTTGAAGTTAATTTGAATATTTTTGATCAGTCGCTGCCGAGCGCGAGCAGTAGTCATTTGATCGATTTAAAGTGATTTGGAAAGAGTGTTTCGAATAATAAATTCGTTTTGCATATAAAAGTGGTAAATTAAATTATATTTGTGCGAGCGAATGTGCGGGATATTGATAACTCGTCCATTTGGATAAGGGAAATCAAACTTCGTTTCCTTTAAAGAAAATTAAAATTTTATTTAAAATTTGCATAACATGAACTTAAATTGTATTTTTAATTATATTTGGTAACTATTTTTGGACAACAGTTTATTACGTTGGATTGGAACTGGAGTTGGACTATATTGGATTAGAATTATATTGGAAATACATCATTTCAACTGGCGCAGCAACGTGTGGGGCTTGAACCAGCTAGCCGTGATAAATTGTCGTCCATACTGTGGGGCTCGATTAGATTCAATTTCATCTAAATTGGAAAATAACAAACAAAAATGGAACAAATTGACACAGAAGATAGTATATCAACGGAGAATATACGAGGAAATGAAACAGGTGGAAGCGGCGAAGAGATCAGTCCCAATTTTGAATCTCCAATGTATACTAGCACACAACGGGGCACGCAGGTAGATGTTCAAGAACAACCACCCAAAGTTACTAAAGCACAAATAATGCAAGCACTTAACCAGCGAACGGGTGAACTAATGGAATTGATCAAATGTATGGATGCGAAATTGCAAAGAGAAACTGTAAAGGAAAGAATGTTGAAAGTGGAAAAACAAGAAGCTGAAAGATTAGTAATTCTAAAACTGGAAGCAACAAAACAAGAAGCTGAAAGACTGGAAATTGAAAAACAAGAAGTTACAAGACTAGAAGCTGAAAAATTAGAAGCAACAAAACAAGAAGCCATAAAATTGGAAATTGAAAAATTAGAAGCAGCACAACAAGAAGATAAAAGATTAGAAATGGTAAAACTAGAAGCAGAAAAACGTGAAACTGTAAGATTACAAGCGCTAAAACTAAAAATTATAAGACAAGAAGCTGAAAATTTAGAAGTGGTAAACGTAGAAACTGAAAAATTAAAATTTAAAAAACAAGAAGCTACAAAACGGAAAGCTATGGAAAAAAATGAGAGAACTTGGAAGTTTTGGATGAGTCGGAGGAGGAGAAGAAAGAAGACACCAGTGAAGTGGACGCCTAAATCTAAAATCAATCTGTGGAAGATTCGAAAGAAAAAATAAAAGAAAAGTGAACAAAACAGAAGGAGATAGTAGATAATGACGAATGAAAAATTGTTTTTGAAGAGATAAGCCTTTTTTATTTTATTTGATTTTTGAATTTGGATTTATTTTGCTTAAATATTGTAATGTTGTAGATAATATCTTTTTTTTTTAGATTTATTTTTGAAACACGCACGGATTTTTGCGAATTTTGTTTAGAGCTGCGCTCAAAACAGCAATTAGCATCGGGGGTTTGATGTGGTGTTTCAAAATGATTGCGACTCACCCTATGCATTTTGGTGAAATATTGGCTATAATAATTAAGTTGTAAGATTGTAGAATTTGTTGAGTGGGGATCAATCACAGGAAATTCGTGGCTTCTTGGACCAACGATGGCGGACAGCGGGTGCGTGACTTTGTATGCCCGCTGAGTTTTGATAATTTTGATATTTGTGAGTAATATTTTGTTTTGATTTGATTTGAATAAAGTGGATTTGATGCGTGTGCATTATTTCGTTGTTATTTTGGAAGCATAATTTTGAGATTTGGAGTTGGTTTAGATTATTTGATGGTTTGCTACCGAACGGTAGTGTATCGACTTGGCTCGATTTGGATGATTAAATTTTGGAAAAAAGAATATTTCGAATAATAAATTCGATTTGGATACTTGAAATTGAAAAATTAAATTTGCATTCGTAGGAACGAATGTCGATAGTGATAAGCAGGCGATTTAGATAAACGTTAAAATTAAAAGTACGAGCCCAATAACAATTTAATATTTGCATTACATTGTATTAAATTGTATTTTACATTGTGAATTGTTTATTTTTGGAGGAGCATTTTCCTTCCGTAGTTAATGAGGGCTTACATGTGAACTCACCCCTGACAATTACATGCTCGACGACTGAGAAAGCTAGACGTGGTGGTTTTTCTGGTTTGTGGTAAAATTAATATTTTATTTAACATTGGATTAATTTTTTTAAAATTTCACATCATTTCAATATATATGTATAAAAGGTACCTTGTCACCTCAAAAACGGATACGTAACATACGTTGTCACCTCATATATAACGCTTTCACCTCCGTTTTCGGAGGTGACAACGTTCTCCTAGTATCCGCAAAATAATTTTGTAGTTCGGGCATATATCACTGGCGCTAGTGTCGTTTTCGTGTAGTATACGAGCTGTGCGTACCGACCTCCGTTATATGAACTATACGTTGTGTCCACCGTAACATGGCAACATTGCAAACATATTAATTCTGCATTAATACTACTTTATTCTATTCCGTTATTATACAAGTGCTAGTTATGCAAGGATAGTTTTCTTTTTTTTTTACTTCTTGTTTTTTTTTTTGTTTTTCCTTTCTTGAATTTAAAAAATTAATTCAAGAAGTCCGATAATATTAAATATGGCTTTGTGTAAAGGTAAGTTTATTAAAAACAGTTTTAATTCTCAAAACCGATGATAAATTTTTGTAATTGAATACTAGTAACAAAAGTTTACCTAATTACTGAAAAGGCTGACTTTTAAAATACATTTTAGAACCAGAAGAATTTGATTCTGATATGGAGCGTCGCGACATTGCGGAAACTTTTTGGAAGAGCGATAATAATTATAAATTGGACAGAGTATATGTAAGTCATAAAAATTTATTCAAAATTATATTATCCCAATTTTTATTAAAATAATAATAGTAATAACAGCAACAACTATTAATTATGCTTTCAAGTTAGTTACATATTTACTAAATTCACATTAAAATATGTAGTTGAATTACCAGACAGAGAAATCGGAGATTAATTCAAAAAATTTCATGTTTATATTTCTACAAAGGGGATTCTGGATTCTGGATTATTGGATGGAGGGCAAGGTTTAACCTCGCACGCACTCAGGCCGCTTAATCGGGCCCATTGTGCTACCTCCGTTGCAGCAACTCCCGTCCCATCATTCCTCAAGCCATCCCAACCATAGGATGAACTCGAGAATCCTGGCGGGCGAGGTTTCACTGATCCTGGCCATGTTAGGCCAGAAATCCCCCAACATGGAATCTCTTTTTGATGATAGAGCTGGGCAGTGACATAGCACATGCTCGGCTGTTTCGTCTGCTTCTTGGCATCCTCGACATATAGGGCTATCTACGACGCCCATTGTGTTTAGATGCTTGTTTAATCTGCAGTGACCAGTTAATATCCCTGCAATTGCCCGTAGATTGACTCTGGATAACTTTAGATAGTATTTGGAATGCTTACTTGAGGGTGCTCTTATGGCCGCCCTCGCTTGTCTGCATTCAGTCTCTTTTTCCCATCTGCTGGAGTGCAGATTTAGAATGTATTGTTTTAGGAGAGTGTCAAAGGTTTTTACAGATGGCGCGATAATCGGTTCGGGGCCGCAGGGAAGGCTACTTGAACCGTTTCTCGCCAGGGAATCTGCTCTTTCGTTACCCTCGTTGCCTTGGTGTCCCTTAACCCAGCGAAGGGTAAGGTCATTGTTTGGAGTAGATATCTCGTTCAGTGTCTGCATACATTCAAGCAGCAGGCCGGAGGTGACCTTGTGACTCCTAAGCGCCACAAGAGCAGCTCTGCTGTCAGTAGATATCTGTATATTTTTGTTTCGGATATTTTTGTCCTTAACTATTCTTGCGCAGTGCAGTATGCCCATAAGTTCAGCCTGGAAGACTGAGGCATATTTGCCTAGCGGTATGCTGACGTTTATCTCAAGTTCGACGGATGATATTCCTGCACCTGAGCCAACGTTGGTTTTTGAACCGTCGGAGAACAGACATATGTCGTAATCGTAGGTTTCTGTTGGTTCCAGCAAAGCGTTATATTTCCTGCTGAATATATATTTAGGGTGAATTCTGTCGGGCTCAAGTCGCAGAAGAGGTACCCCTATGGAGTATTCCTCTAGAATTCGCATGTGCCCCACAGTTATTCGCCTATCTTTCCACAGCCGCCAGCTGCGCAATCTGAGAGCAGCCCTGACCGCCATCTCCTGCACATGAAGATCAAGTGGAGGGAGGCAGAGAAGAGCTTCCAGTGCCGCAGTTGGAGCCGTGCGCATCACCCCAGTTACAGCCAGGCAGATCAATCTCTGCAGCCGGTGTAAGGAGGCTGCTGTTGTCACCTGCTTGGTTTTGGGCCACCAAACAAGCGCTCCGTAACAGAACATGGGTCTGACGATAGCAGTGTAGAGCCAGAGAGTGATCTTAGGGGAAAGACCCCATGACTGTCCCACCGCCCTCCGACACTGCCAAAAAGCCATTCCCGCTTTTCTGAGTTTAATTTCTAAGTGTTTCCCCCAGTTTAGCTTTTTGTCAAGCGTTATGCCCAAATATTTAACCTCGTCCGCCAATTTCAGGGGGGTTCCCATTAAACTAGGCATTCTCATGCTCCGTAGTTTTCTTTTGTTGGTGAATAGAACTAGCTCTGTCTTAGTCGGATTGACCGAAAGAGAGTGCTCATTGTACCAGTTCTCTAGTATTTTGAGAGCATTTTGCATTTGCATGCACACTGTGTTCTCAAATTTTCCTGTAAGCAGTATGGTGATATCATCTGCGTAGCCTATGGTATAGAATCCCTGCTCATTAAGGCATTGGATAAGGCTGTCAACTACCATATTCCATAGCAGTGGGGAGAGTACTCCGCCTTGAGGACAGCCCTTAACAACAATGCCTTTAACATTTGTATCTCCAACACTCACCTCTACAGCTCTCCACTTCAGTATGAAACTGATCCATTTTGCAATGGTCGTGGGAACTCCGAATCGGCGTAGTGCTGAATTTATGCTATTGAAGGTAGCCTTATCAAAGGCCCCTTCAATATCGATAAACGCTCCTAGGGTGAACTCTTTATAGTCCAGCGATCTTTCGACGTGCTCCACAACTTTGTGAAGCGCCGTTTCAGTCGATCTCCCCGGAGTGTATGCATGTTGATTCGCGTGAAGCGGTTTTTGAGCAAGAACCGCGTCGCGAATGTATCTGTCGCACAGTTTTTCTAACGTTTTGAGAAGAAACGAAGTCAAACTTATTGGCCTAAAGGATTTTGCCAGGGAGTAGTCACTTCTGCCTGGTTTGGGTATAAAGATAACTTTTACTTTGCGCCATTCATTTGGTATGTATCCGTGCGCAATGCACGCCCTAAACATCTGCACTAGGTGACAGATTAGGTGCTCCAAACCCCATTGAAGAAGGGCAGGAAACACTCCATCAGGCCCAGGCGATTTGAAGGGACCAAATGTTTTAATGGCCCATGCTATTTTTGTCTCATCAACGACCTTCCTTGCAACTTCCCAATCTGTTGCAGTCGGTGGCTGAGTTTTTACTTCAGACCAGTCGAAGTCTGAGATTATTTCGCTATCGGGAAAGTGTGTGTGTAGCAGTATTTTGGCAGTCTGCGAGAGGGTCTCCGTATAGGATCCATCCTCACGGTATAGACTGCCTGGCTGCTGGTATGGGTCCTTGGACATGACCTTCTTGAGTCTAGCCGCTGCAGCAGTAGTTTCCACGCTACTACAGAAGGCCCTCCACGACTCGCGTTGTTTTATGCGTATTGTTCTCTTGTACTCCAGCTGTCGCGTTTTGAATGCTGCCCAGTCGGATTGACTTTTAGAGTTATACGCTTTATTGTAGAGTTTTCTTGTCGATCTTCTTAGCTGGTCGAGTTCTGAGCACCACCACGGTGTTGCCCGACCCCGTAGTCCAACTGTTCTTAATGGACAAGAGAGCTCATATGCTTTTGTGAGATGGTTTTGTAGCTTATTAGCATATTCCTCAATCTCCATAGTAGTTTCTAGTTTATTTTTGATAGAAATTCCCTTCAGTTTTCCCACTCCCCAAGACTTCGACAGGTGATCCATAAAGACCAGCCTGTCGACGTTTTTTGGGTTCCTGTACTGTTTGGGTTCTATTGTTTTTGCTTTTAATTTGAAGCAGATCCATTTGTGATCTGACATTGTCAGTTGATCGGACACATGCCAGTTACATAAATAATTTGAAATGCTTAATGACGCTACGGTAATGTCGATTACCGAGTTGCGGTGGGGTGACACGTAGAAAGTAGGAACATCCCCTCGATTAAGGATTACTAATGTGGTACTCATAATGTATTCAAATAGTGACTTACCTCGTTTGTTGCAGTCCCCGCTTCCCCACGCAGGGTGATGGGAGTTGGAGTCGCATCCGACAACGAGGTGTGTCTTTTGTTGTTCGCAATAGTTCACTAGATCCACCATCCTCTGAGGAGGTGGTGTCTCCAGCGAGTCTATTGGGAAGTATGCAGACGCCAAGATGACATCTTCTTGACCATTCCCAAAGTCGCAGCTTATTCGTACAACTGTCATATCGCAGTCACTGAGCTGCGGCAAAAGGTTGGCTTGTATATTGCTAGGTGTGTAGATACACGTCCTAGTTTTGTTGGTGGAACTACCTGTAAAGAGAGTGCCATTTAATTTTGTAAATCCTCGTATGGCGGATTTGACTAACCATGGCTCTTGGATTAGAGCAATTGTGTCCTTACTGTTGTCTAGGTGGCGGCAAAGAGTTGCAACTGCCTCCCGACAATGTTGAAGGTTAATTTGCAGTAGGTTCCAACCTTCTAAAGAAGCCATTTGGCTTGCCTTGGGGGAGCCTACTGCTCTGTCGTCACCTTGGCTCCTGTTTCCGGACTTGCGTCCGTCTCCATTGGAGCGGTTGGGACTGATGTTTTGGATGCTGTTTCATCTTCGAACTTCTGCATCTTTGTTTTGAGAGAGGTGAACTTGTAGTTCAACTTCTCTCCCCTGCTTTTTATGGCAGCACTGTCCTCCTTTCCTACACCAAACACAAGGAGTTTACCTTCCGGTTCCTCCTTGTCGGCATCCAGGAAGACGCACCACTCTAGCGGTTTGGCCCAGGGGTTTTGAGCCGCAAGGCGCTTTATCACAGTCTCCGTGGGCTCCGGATCTCCGGGAACCCACAGGGTGACCTTGGTCAGCCTTGGCAGGTCGTCCACCTGGACTACATCTAGCCTCGCTCCCTCCCACGGTGGTGGGAGGTTTGCGATAGTCGTTTGCAGCCATTCTAACGAGCTCTGGTCCCCGCAGATGATCCGTAGGATCTCGCCTGCGTGGTAGAACCCGCCGAAAATGGGTGCTGGTTTAGCCTCTGAGATGCACTGATCTAGAGCAGCAGTTAGGCTTTTCTCGACAGTGGCCACCTGAGACTCATTTAATTTACCCAGTGGGTTCAAGCGGTCTATCACAGCCACTCGGAGGTGCCTTTCGGCAGCCTCTTTGTAGCTGACAGCGCCCATCCGGGTTGAGCTGTTCTGAGGCACGGAGGACTTCACTCTCTTTTCCTGCCTGTTCGAGGGTGAGGGTTGAGAGTCCTGAGACCTCAATCGTTTCTTTGCAGCTTCTGTAAGGATCTTCCCCTTACTCTGAAGCTGCTTCTTGTTGTCACCACCTTGAGTGGGCAGCTTTGAAAGCTTAGCCCTTTCATGTTCGGTGGTGATGCGGCTGGGCCCTTGCCCTGAGGTGAGAGTGTTAGCCTCATCCTCTAGGCGGGCTTTCCTTCTTCTTCTGGCTTCCGCTCAACAGACCTTTTTCTTCCATCTCTTAGGAAGTGGCCTGTTAGTGTCCGCCTGGGTTTTGTCCTGATTGGACTGCTCAGTTGGGGCGACTACAGAGTCTGCTCCCAGCTGTTGGGACGGGGCATCCTGCTTGGGCACCTCCATCTTGGTAGATAGGGCGCCCTGCTCGGACACTCCCGTCTGTGTTGTCGCTGATAAATCAGCCGTGGTTGTTTGTTTTTGAATATTTTCCATGTGAGGGTATTCGTGTTCGTCTCTCAAGCTCCCCACCCACCACGGAGCCCACAACGTTGGGGACGCTATCTTAACGCCAGGGCTACTCAAGAGATATAGCCCCCAGGGAGGTGAGGCGTTTGCACACTCCATCCTACCCCAGAGACTCGTCCAGCTGACCCTCTGACGGGACAGCGCAGCCGATTGATCAGGGTGGACTAGTCCTGACCACCCGTTTAGATGGAAATCCAGGCCAAAGTGGAGTGTTGCCAGGCCCAAGAGAACAACATCCGCTCTCGGGCGGGCTCAGCCACCAGGACCCCTTCATCCCACCATACGGGTTTCCACGCACGGCACAAACACGCGGGTACCTGTAATTCGTCTGGTTTCTCCACATCGGCCGTCGTCCCGATTCATTGACCCAAGTTTGAACACAAAGGGTTTTAGACCTTGGCCCGAACCCATCGGATCAAAACAGACCGAGCACAAGAGAGTTTTACGCCCCTGGCCCAAACCCTAACAGGTACACGCCCGACGTTTCCTTGAAACACGCAAGCCCCCTCACCACGGTAAGGTTCAGGTACATCAAAGGGGAATTCCCCGGCGAAATTCGTTAACAAGGGAATTATATGATCTCCGCATTTTTGTAATTTGCAGATGGCCAGAAATTTTCGAGAAAATCGACTTTAAAATATTGTCGAAGGAGTTTGAAGACAAGATGTGAAACAATTTGCAATAAATTTCGTGGCGTAGGCATGAGCGAGTTGGACTAGGAACCAGTGGGTCCGCGGTTCTATTCCCACCTTTGCTAGTTTTCTTTTTTTAATTTTTTTTTCTAGTGCGTATTATTTTCCTTACGTAAATGCTTGTCTTTCATGCGTAATTTAGCGATTTCACTGCACAAACTATCTTCGACGGTGTCTTCAGCCCTCTTCGAGGGGCCAGGCAATTGAACGGATAAATATCAGACATGATAACTTTTCAGTAACTACGCTAGATAAAAACTAAACTGTTGAAAATATGTTTTAGGATAAAAATATGTAGTTTTAGGTTGGTTTACTAACATTGTATTTCTTATTAAAATCTAGTCAGTTGCATGTCTTTATTAGCCACATCATGTTTGCTATTTCTACCAATCGTAAAATAAATAAATTAAATCAGATGATAAATTATAGACAAATATTAGGTAAATTATAAATGACATACGAAACTAGTCCTGCTTAATAATAATAATTAAAACATTGATGACACAAAAATGATTTTATTATAAGGAAATGTCGCCAGGGTTGGCCACCCTTTTAACTTTTACCCATAACTTCCGTGCAAAAAAGAATTTTGTTGTTTTAAGCACATGATCAGAAATATCTATGAATAAAGCTACTTTAGAGGCAATCGCAAATTGATTGGATAAAAAATAAAGAACTTATGCAAAAATTAAAAAAAAAATTGTTGTCAAGGTTGGCTCAATGCTGTCTAGGTTGGCCCACCGTTGAGAATTGCCAAATTCATGCAAAAAAATTGACTGGATGAAATAATAAACCAAATTCATTTTATTTTTATTCGATTGAGTGAAACTTTACAATATAATATCGCAGAGAACTGATTTACATGACACATAATTCCGAATCACCGTTATGGCAAATAAAATATCTCCTTGCCATTTTGGCACATTTCAAATGCACATTTTTTTTGCATTTAATGCAAGCAATAGAGTTGTTGCGGTTCAGGCGACGAAGCATTCGCTTCCAAGCGGATGATGCATTTACCAACGTGTTTTTTTTGCAACGGTCAAACCTTGACAACAAGTTTTATCACCACATCGCGTCACTACATCCAAACAGGTAGCGAAATTGAATGTTTCCCTTGAATAATTTTTAAAGACTATTCACATAACACATTTTAGATGCTTATCTTAACGAATTAATGTTTTTCCTCCAAGTTTTCATGCTCTATTTACAGCTGGTGGAAAACTTTTTTTGTCTTAGTTTAGTGAATGAGTGCACAACACGTTTCACCATTACACTCTAAAATCAGTAATGGCACGAAAAGTTCGTTGTCATTGAGAGATGTTTTGCCACACTCGCACATAGTTGGTTTCAGTAATCTACACTGAAAAATCGCAGGGGGCCGACCTAGACGACGGGCCAACCTTGACAACATTCCCCTATTTGTTAAAAAAAAATTGAATGTTTTTAATAAATTAAATGTTGACACATTTTAGTCTACAAGCATAAATTTAATCAATTTTACAATAATTAAATGACGTGTGAATACGTACTTGAAAAAAACAAATTAAAAAAAAACTAGCGAAGGTGTGAATAGAACCGTGGACCCACTCTCGTCCATGCCTACGCCTCGAAATTTATTGCAAATTGTTTCACATCTGGTCTTCAAACTCCCTTGACAATATTTCAAAGTCGATTTTCTCGAAAATTTCTGGCCATGTGACTCTAATGCTTTGAGGAGTTCTTATTGGAGAGCTAATCTTTCAGTACAATAAGTGGCAAAAATTACAAAAATGCGGAGGTTATATAATTCCCTTGTAAGTTCTAAGGGCGCGACTTTATTCAATCAAACAATTTAATTTGTAATGTACCACTAGTTAGTAGTACTAAGAGAGTAGTAAGATAATCATTTTTTATAGTGAGTAATTATTAAATATTATTAAACAATTCTTGCAACTCTTAATATTTTTAAAAATTAGAAAACAAATTAATTAGAAGGTGTTTCTCATTATATACCACAATAAAAAAATCGTATGACGTATAAATCTTGGAGAGATTATTTATCCCAGCTGGCGCCTCGGTTTATAACCCTCTCTCCTCAATATGAAAAGTTACACTTTATTACCTTGTGGTATAAACTACTATTGTTTCCTCTAAGGAACAATTTTGATTATGATTAACAGTGTTTACTTTTCTAAAACTTAATTTCAAAACGTAAGTGTACATTACTAATTTCCAAAGTTATTTTCTATGAAAAACTTAAATAATGGTAAAACGAAAATGTTTTAAAAGTTTTATACCTTTTCTTCTATGGTTACTTTTAATATTATATTTTAACGTTTTACCACTTCACCTGTACCAAAAGCTTTTTTAATATTTTTAAGTCGTGCTTAAACCCTAAAAAAAATTCTTTGGTATAGCAATTTCTTGCACAGAACTTGATTTTACGTTCATTTTCATTAAATTAATTCCTTGTATAATATAGAAGAAACATTTTCTTTTAAAAGATTTATATTCTAAAGATCTTTAAGTGTTAAACACGACGACGCGGAAGATGAGACGATCGTATCTCAGTGTTAAGATAAACAAATTAAGATGGTATGGTAATGGCAGTGCAATAAATGCATCATAATACATGCGCATGTAGTGGGGATACTACGCGGGTGCATACCGTTTTACAATGTGCTTTCAAAAGTAGTCGCGTAAAACCTTTGATATTGTATTCATGCTTTATTCGTTCTATATTAATGTTTCACTAATGTATTTATATATAAATAAGCTATATAAAACCGCATTGTGACTTCATTAGGTAAAACAAACTTTAAAATCCAACAGGTTATGGGACCAGAGTGCGGAATAAAGTGTTGAATAGTAAAAAAAAAAACGTGTTAAGAACAGTAAAAAGTGTTAAAAAAAAAAAAAAAAACTGAAAATAGTTCGCGGTAAAAACAATTAAAACATTGAAGTGTAAAAACAGTAAAAAAACTTGAAATTGTGCTTAAATTAAAAATTAAACCAATTAAGTGTTTAAATAAAACTAATTGTTAAACGTGTGTTGTGTAATATAGAAAAAAATAATGGCAACAAATAAAGAAGAAACTTTGAACATCGAACATCTCAAAGATGAGGGTAATTACGAAATCTGGAAATTTCAAATGACGATCTTCTTAAAAGCAAAACAAATTTATGATATCGCTACAGGTAAAATGAAATGCCCAGAAGATCAAAAATTAAAAGAAGAATGGGAAAAAAAGGATGCGATTGCTCAAAGAACTATTATAACAACCGTTGAAAAACCGATTATGATGCATTTAATTAATTGCACAATTGCATGCGAAATGATTAACAAACTAAAGACATTGTTCGAACGTGATAACCAACAACGCAAATATAATTTATTGCAAGAATTTTATAATTACAACTATAAAAAAGGTAGTAACATGTCTGCATATATATGTGAATTAGAGAGTCTGGCTTATAAATTAAACAGTATAAAACAAGAAATAAGCGAAACCATGATTATTACTAAAATTCTATCCACGTTACCGGAAAATTATCGATATTTCATTAGTGCTTGGGAATCTACTCCAGAGAGTAAACAAAAATTGACCGATTAACATCAAGACTTCTAGCAGAAGAAAAGCGTAACAACGACCACGAAAACTCCAGTGAACAAATAGCGTTCAATTGCACAGGTGAGCGTAATAAAACTTTTAACAAATTCAATTGTAAAAATGATGCTAAAACCTGCTTCAAATGTGGAAAATTTGGACATTTTGCTAGAGAATGTAGAAAAACCGAAATAAAATGTAACATCTGCAAAAAAAACAATCACGTAGATAAAGATTGCTATTTTAGAAACAAAAATATTACAATCGGTACGAGCAAATCTAGTGGTCAAGTGGATAATAAAAAAATGTCTTTGTTAACGCACACAACAAAAAATGAAGACGATAAAAATAAAATTGTGTGGTATTTGGATTCTGGTGCGACATCGCACATGACCAATGAAAATAATTTAATACAAAACATGCGAGAAACAACAACAGAAATTGGTACTGCTAAAAAAGGTGAATACATAAAGGCTCTAGGTTTTGGCGAAATTGAAACGCAAGAATGTATATTCAAAAATGTTGAATACGTTCCAAATTTGAGTAAAAATTTACTATCGGTGGGAAGAATTACGCAAAGCGGTGGCGAAGTACATTTCAAAGACAATATTGTGGAAGTGTACAAAAATGATGTAAAAATATTACAAGGTTCGCGTGGTGAAAATGAACTATACGAAATTAAAACGATTAAAACGAGTGAAAATGCACTAGTAAGTGAAACCGAAAACATTAAAAACTGGCATAAAAAACTAGGACACATATCAAGTAAAAACATGCTAAAACTAAAACCAAACAGTGTCGGGTTAAATTTAAGTGACGCCGAAATTAAAAATTTTAAAAACACAACGTGCGAGGTATGCATAAAAGCTAAACAAACAAGGAAACCATTCAGCGAAACTCGACAACGTGCGATAAGACCATTGGAAATAATACACAGTGACCTCGTCGGCCCGCTCGATCCAACATGGGACGATAAGAAATACTTCATAACATTCCTAGACGATTATACACATTTTTGCACGGTAAAATTATTAAATGGTAAGCATGAAACATTCAATGCTGTAAAAGAATTCGTAAACCAAGCCGAGTCAAAATGGAACTTAAAAGTAAGTATATTAAGGTCAGATAACGGAAAAGAATATAAAAACAACGAAATGACTGATTGGTGTAAAAGCAAAGGAATAAAAATGGATTTTACAATTCCATATTCTCCACAACTAAACGGAAAATCGGAACGACTTAACAGAACGCTAATGAACAAGTCAAGATCGTTAATGTTCGAAGCAAACGTAAATAAAAATTTATGGGGTGAATCTGTACAAACAGCCGCCTACTTAATAAACAGAATTCCAACAGAAACCGTAAAAACAACGCCATACGAGATGTGGTACAACAAGAAGCCAAATCTAAAATATTTGCATATTTTTGGAACTTTTGCCTACGCTAAGAAACTAGGATATTTAAAGAAACTTGAAGAGCGAAGTGAGAAATTCATTTTTGTAGGATATGCTCCAAATGGATACAGGCTTTTCGACGAAGAAAAACAAAAAATTATAATCGCCAGAGACGTAATATTCACGTGTGATTACGCATCAATTAATAATAAAATACCGGAATTAACCGAAGACGATCCTGAACAAGTTGAAATAATTCAATCCGAAAATGAATCAGATGAGGATCAAGGTGAAACATCAGAAGACGAATATTTTGAACCGCAACCAGCTGAAGAAGAATTACGAAGAACAAGTCGAATAAGAAACGCACCAAAAAGATTTGAAGATTACGTAATGCTTACTTATGAAGAGGCCATAAATGGTGATGACAAAGACAAATGGATTAAGGCCATCAATGATGAAAAAAATTCGTTAAAAGAAAACCAAACGTGGACACTAATAAATAAAGACGATGCAATAAATAAAAAACTGCTAACTAATAAATGGGTATTCAAAATCAAGGACGACGGATCGTATAAAGCGCGATTAGTAGTTCGCGGTTTTCAACAAGTACAAGGAATAGATTATGAAGAAACATATAGTTCTGTAATCAGCAGCTGTGCGATTAGGTTGCTATTTGCGATAGCAGCTGAACAAAATAGTAAAATAATGAAATTCGACATAAAAACTGCTTTCTTGTACGGAGAACTGGATAATGATATTTATATGGAATTACCGCAGGGATATGAAAATAACAACCAAATTTGTAAATTACAAAAGGCGCTATATGGTTTGAAACAAGCATCTATGAAATTTAACGAAAAATTTACGGTATTCCTAAAAGGTGTCAACATGGAACAATTAAAATCAGAAAGATGCGTATTTAAAAATAAAGATAGTGATATGATTTTAGCCATCTATGTTGATGACGGTTTACTAATCGGAACCAACAAAAATAAGATGGAAGATTTCTTAAAAAAGCTCGAAAACGAATTTAAAATTAAGACTACGGAAAATCCAAAAACTTTTTTAGGAATCAACATAAAATCAAACAAAACGGGAATAGTACTAAATCAATCGGAAATGATCGACCATCTCCTAAAAACGACAAACATGCAAGAGTGCAACTCTGCAAAAATACCATTGCATGCAAGTGATGTTCAACGAAATGATCAAACAAAGAATACGAAGTTTCCATATCGGGAAGTGATTGGAAGTTTATTATACATTAACAATAAAACGCGACCCGACATAAGTTTTGCGGTAAACTTTGTGAGTAGATACATGGAAAACCCAACTCAAAGTGACATAAATAATGTTAAACATATTTTAAGATATTTAAGAGGAAACCAAAATTACGGCATAAAATTTAATAATGGCAACAAAAACGGAGAACTAATTGCTTTCTCAGACGCAGATTTTGCGGGGTGTATAGAAAAAAGAAGAAGCACGACCGGATACTTAATATTTTACAACGAATGTTTAATTAACTGGATATCTAGAAAACAAAATGTTACAGCCCTCAGCAGTTGTGAGTCGGAATACATATCTGCAGCAGAATGCGTCAAGGAACTTATTTGTATTAAAAATTTCCTGGAAGAAATTAAAAATAATCAAGTGAAAGTGACCCTTAAAGTGGATAATAAAAGTGCGATAGATTTAGCAAAGAACGGTGTTTTAAACAAACGAAGCAAGCATATTGACGTGAGGTACCACTTCATTCACGAAAAGATAAAAGAAGGAATAATTACTTTAGAGCATTGTAGCTCAGCTGACAATTTGGCTGACATTTTAACAAAGCCATTGGATAGTACCAAATTTGTTCGTTTAAGAGATAAATTCATGATAAAAATATTAAAATAATTTTTTTTAAACTTTAAGATTTTATTGTTTGTAAAACTAGTTAAGAATTTTCTTTACTTATGTAATAATTGTTTTGTTGTAATATTAAAATTTGTAAGCAACCATCTAACATTTGAGAGGGGGTGTTAAGATAAACAAATTAAGATGGTATGGTAATGGCAGTGCAATAAATGCATCATAATACATGCGCATGTAGTGGGGATACTACGCGGGTGCATACCGTTTTACAATGTGCTTTCAAAAGTAGTCGCGTAAAACCTTTGATATTGTATTCATGCTTTATTCGTTCTATATTAATGTTTCACTAATGTATTTATATATAAATAAACTATATAAAACCGCATTGTGACTTCATTAGGTAAAACAAACTTTAAAATCCAACACTCAGGTTGGGTTCTATCGTTCTCAAAAATAAAAATAAAATTCTTCTAATGCAAATAAAAAAATTAATTCTCCAAAATAAATCTTCAAAAATTAACTATCCAAATTTAATTAAATGTAAAATTTTTAATAATTTTAAAAGGGAACGAAGTTTCAATTTACTATCAATCCGTCTGCTTATCAATCTTGCACATTCGTTCCTACAAATGTAATTTTATTTTTAATTTTTCCAATTTTCAACACAATCCAAATCTAATTTATAACTTGCAACTATTCTTCTTCTAAATCAATCAAATTAATCAACACATTACCGCTCGGTAGCCACTTATTAAAAAATATTCAAAATAATTCCAAATCTCAAAAATATACCTCAAAAAAGCGCAATAATGCATTCGCATAATATTACTTTATTTAATCATAAACTACTCACAATTTCAAAAATAAATTTTACAAAGTCAAGATTAACGAGCCAAAAGTCGCACCGCTTACTCTTGCGGCGACCCGTGGCAAAAAGCCTTTAACTTGGTGTCCTTCGCCCCCACATCTCTAATTTCACAATCTTACAACATAAAATTATTAAAATAAAAATTTTCATCAAAATGTACAGGGTGGGTGCGAATCATTTTGAAACACCACAATATATCAGACTGCTAAAGTCTCGAGAATGTTACTGATGATGGACATCAGTAAGACATCCTTATCAATGTATCACAAATATTTGTTTTATTTATTATTATTTATTTATAATTATTATTTTTTTGTATTGTTTTTAATATATTCATATTTTAGTTTGAAATATTTTAGATATTTTTATGTACCTATTATAAGTGTTTTAAAAAAGTGGTAAAGTGTTTTAATATAAATATAGTGTTAGGATAAACATTATGCTCTATCACCTCCGTAACATCGGCAACATAGCTGGAGGACACAACATACACTGTCTCTATGTGCAGACACATATATACGGAGGACACTGCGTATCTTATATATAGACAAATTATTGAAAATATAAAAGTTTTATTAAAGTAAATATTTTACCCCTCTTTTGAAAAACGGTATCTGGGCGTTCCCCTTAGCTTATATATCTAAGTGTTATGCAATTTAGGTACTTCCTTTACCCGGAGGTCAGGTCGCCTTCTCAACATAACGGAGGTGACAGCTTAACAGTGATACATATATATATTTTTATATTGTCGTGTTTTTTTTACACTTCAACCAGATAAATCCCTTGGTGGTAGGTACTTGGAGTTTTGGTCACCAATCTAAACGTTTGTAATTTTGAAAAGAAAACTGAATGTGGTTAATCACCGTACCTTTATTTTCTATAAACATAAAACAACATGAACATAAACAGAAACAGAAACTTAAACTAATAAAATTAAACTTTGAATATACCGTTAACGGAATACCTTTTTTTTTGCACTATTTTCCCTCCTTTTTGTATTATCGCCGCCGTTCTTTGCTCCGCCACAGTTATTTCTTCTCTAACAATCCTCTTTCCAAACTTTACTTCCACACCACTTCAATAATTCTATTTTTTATACTTTTGAGAGCTTCTTCTCGAAATGAATCGTCCTTTTCTTTTTCTTTGTTTTTTTATTTAATTAAATTTCGAGAGATCAATTTCTCTCCAAAATCGTGCTGGAACCTGGTTTATTATTATTCTTTTTTTACTCTCCTTTTTTCACGCTCCCTCTTGATTATTATTTATTTTTTTTTATTAACCTCGCGCACTCTTTAAACGTTTTAAAAGTAATATACAATAAACTAAAATAAAACTATAAACTACAAATTACAAAGTTAACAAATGGAACCTTGTTGAGTGTACAGACTTGTACGGTTCAAAGCTACGGTGGTTAATACACTTATCCAGTTTATTTAAATCGAAATATTTTTAATTTTGAGGTAAAATGTATAAAAGAAAATTTTGTTTTGTAATTCGAAATAAATTTGTAAATTATAATTTAGATTCAGGAATTTATCTGGTTTGATTTTTAATTCATCTCAATATATATATATATATTGCAATGTTATTTATCCATTAATTAATTTTTTAAATTTTTTCCATAATATCATCTTCTAATTAAAATAATTCGTTAAATTTCAATTTTTGTTGCAATAAATATTCAAAAATGGTAAAGTTAAATGCTACGATTGCCGTATCGCATCGCCCGCTTATCAAACAAATCCTGTAGTTCCTTCAATAAATTTTTAAAATAATAATGTAAAATTTTTATTTACCAAACTTTTAATCATAATTTCCAAATTCTGTTTATCTTTATTACCATCTGCACTCATTCGACCATAGCTTCTGTTTTATTCTTTTTTTCAAAATTATCCAAAATATCTTTCTTCAAACTCAATTTAATCAAATATATTAATAATTTCAATAAAACACTTTATTAACTTCAAAACTTTTACTTGTATTTCAAAAATTATAAACTTATTAGAAATTATTCGGACATGAATTTTACACGTCCATCGTGTCGACCATTTTTTGACAAAAGGCCCAAAAATCACTTATATTTTAAAAACTACAAATCTTTTCAAATATTATTCAAACTAATAAATTAACACGGCCATCACGTCGGCCATTCTTTGGCAAAAGGCCTTGAATTTCCGGTGATTCGTCCCCACCTTGCTAATTTTACAATCTTACAACATAAAATCAATTTAAACATAACTTAAATAAATAAATGAATTTTTACCAAAATGTATAGGGTGGGTCCGAATCACTTTTGAAACATGACAATATATATATATATATATATGTGAATCGACGTTGTGACCCCAAATTCGCATATAAATCGACGTTGTGGCACCTATATTTACGTTGTGGCACCACCAAGTGGTGCCTAAACGTTTATCCACTATATTTGTATTCTTCATGGGCCTATAAGTCTAATTACGAAATTTGAGAGAGGTGCCAGTTTGTTCATATACACCATAAAAGTTGACGTTTAGTTCGCTCGTACAAAATCATATAAGTCTAGAGGGCGCTCTTGTAGTTCTTGAAGTAGCTCGTGGTCGTTAACACGCTTTCAGGCACCTTATCGTAATATGCAATAGTTTGACGTTTTGGCACACTTGATTTTTTTAATTGAGTATTAAAAGTTTCGTACGTAAAGGTTTAGGAATGTTTAGCTGAGAGAGAGCGCGGTTCTCTCTAGCTCACTCTCTTGTCCTATCCTGATGAGTTATAACCGAGGAATCGTTATCATTCAATTCTTTAATTATTACATATTACTACTACTACAAAATATATTTTAATTGTCTGCATGTATGTCGCGAATTTTATAATAAGGTAAATTATTAATCATAATTACTAATTTGGCCGCTTTTAATTTAAGGTAATTGCTTCGAAAATTTGTGATGAATCATAAACTAATAATAACTAGTAATAATAATATATTTCATAAAGTATATACAAAAACTTAAAATTTTTTTATTGCAAATTTAATATTTGGTTTTTGATTTGACAGATTTGATTCGCGCGATCTACGCCTGACATGTGTCGCGTAATCTATGCAAAGACGGTGTTTTGAACGGGAAACCGCGGTTCCAGAGCTGGTCACGCCGAATGCACTGCTGTGAATTTATTTCAGATTAATTTCTGTACTGATTATTGTAAGAAGGTTTATCCGTAAATAAATGATATTAATATTATTAATACTAAATAAAAGATTGTGATTGAAAAGTTTCGTACGTAAAGGTTTAGGAATGTTTAGCTGAAAGAGAGCGCGGTTCTCTCTAGCTCACTCTCTTGTCCTATCCTGATGAGTTATAACCGAGGAATCGTTATCATTCAATTCTTTAATTATTACATATTACTACTACTACAAAATATATTTTAATTGTCTGCATGTATGTCGCGAATTTTATGATAAGGTAAATTATTAATCATAATTACTAATTTGGCCGCTTTTAATTTAAGGTAATTGCTTCGAAAATTTGTGATGAATCATAAACTAATAATAACTAGTAATAATAATATATTTCATAAGGTATATACAAAAACTTAAAATTTTTTTATTGCAAATTTAATATTTGGTTTTTGATTTGACAGATTTGATTCGCGCGATCTACGCCTGACATGTGTCGCGTAATCTATGTAAAGACGGTGTTTTGAACGGGAAACCGCGGTTCCAGAGCTGGTCACGCCGAATGCACTGCTGTGAATTTATTTCAGATTAATTTCTGTACTGATTATTGTAAGAAGGTTTATCCGTAAATAAATGATATTAATATTATTAATACTAAATAAAAGATTGTCAATAGACTCTTGCGGAATTTTATACTATTCCTTGGATAAAACTACATATAATTCTTGTGAAAATTCATTTGTATCTTTATTTTTCAAGTTCACAATCACCTAATTCATAGTTGACAATGGTATTGTTAAAAATTTATAAATTTCGCGTTGACTTAGAACCGAAATCGAATTACTTTTACTAATACAGAAGAAATTCATAATAATTTTATGGTGTTTATTGTATTCTGTCATCATAGTGTAATTATTATATACTAATTTTTGAATGATGAAGGAATTCGTAATCCTAAATTAGGAATTTACTCTTCAGTAAATTTATTTCCATACCATGTTATAACTGCCTAACCTTTCAGCATGCGCGTATGCACATTTTGTTCTCAATCCTTAGCCCTACATGCGGGCGTAGTGACCACTTCTTTTTCAGAAGGGTTTTCTTGGCAAATACCTCGGTAGTTTGCCATTGCTTTCCGAGGGAAAACGGTCAGAATAAAGTTTTTACTCCGCTCGGGTTCGAACCGAGGCTTTCGGCTTGGCAATCGACTCACATAAGCATAAGGCCGTGACCGTCTTCACACATTTTGTACGACAATAATAATTATACTTTTTTTTACCATAGTAACTTTTCTCTAGGTAGCTGGATTAAATAGATTTACTTTTAAATTCTAAGATGACAAACATATCGTTATCAAATTATTATTAACATTTATTTCAGTCGACTCCGTCCGATTGCACGAATTACATCCCGCACATGATGATGAAATGAAATATTTAATTATATTATTATTAGTATTCAATTTTTATTTCTTGTATTTATTTTTTTATAATTTTCATCTAAATAATAATTATGACAAACATGTAAGGATCAAATTCTCCCAATAAGGGAGATTTTGGGATATTCTCCCAAAATAAGGAACATTATCGCTGATAATAAGCGATTTATGTCGCTTATTATAAAATTTTAAAATAGAAAATTGATTAAATCGTACATTATCAGTATACTAATAACTTTCTGCTATAATTAAGGTGACCATTCGTATTATACTGGTTTTACCAGGACAGTACTGATTTTGGAACCTTCGTCCTGGTTAGTCAAGACAGTTAACCAGAACACAAAAAATTTGTTATGGCGATTATTTTCACTTTTTGAGAAGTGAAAAGCTAAAACAAATCGCAAAACTTAGCTCGACTCATGATCTGCATACTAATTTTGTTAATAAAGTTAACACATGCAGTTTTGTTATCACTAGATGATGTAAAAGATTTTGCAAATGACGGTGCAAAACTGAGTCATTTAAATTCTTACATAATGCTGATTATGTTTTTTATTACATTTTATAATATTAAAAAAATAGTCCTTCGTTTTTCCATGTACTGGTTTTACATTTTATAAAATACACCTGATTCAGGTCTGGGTAATAAATACATGTCTGGGTGGTTCCCCGGTTTCTGTACAAAATATTTAAAAAATGATTAAAACTGCAAACTAACTCCAATTCCCTTGGGAGAAAACAATCTTTAATCGAATTTTTTATTACAAAAAACGATGTTTTGCGTGTATAGTCATATTCGTTCGGCCCATTCTTTACACAAGTGATAATGATTAACCGTCATTTTAATAAGCGGCGTCCACTGTATTTAATTTAACATTGTATATAAAAATGTAAAATGCTGATGCGGTAACTAGGACACCTACGAGGTGAATAAAAAATAGTTTGTCGCAAAGCAACTAACAACGAACAACGAAAACAACGAAGCTCTCAAAGTTTTCAATTTAGTAATTTATAGTTTTTTTGTAATAATACGTAACTATGGGGAGGTTTTTTAAAGCACCTCGAAATAAGTCTAAATTAGCACGAGGTGTAGATATTCCAAATAGTAGAAGTCAAAGACTTGTACATTTAGCTTTAATTCAAAGCGATGCAAAACAGCAAGAAACTCGAAAAATAAACGAGACCGGTAAGTTATTAATTTTCTAATTTTTTTACGATTTCATAAACTAACATAAATATTGCTTATTCTTTTAGTTAATATTGAAATTGATAAAAATAACCATAAAAGAGACGAGGAAAATTGCAAAAGCTTTGCTATCCTAAAGACAATGGAAATTGCTACAAATAAAGAAAACGTCCTTGCTACAAGTTCAGCAACGTATTTAAAACAACAAGAAAATACCGATTTTTTTGATCTCGGTAAGTTATTAAATTTTATTTACAACACATTTTTTAAGAATTAGCTTCTAGCCGATATTAGTAATTTTGAATAAATAATTACACGAAAAGTGTCACTCCTATAGTTTTATCAATTAGATTCATTTCTTAAGTTTTCTTTTTTATTTTTAGTGTCCGATATCGATATGAATAAAAATAACGATGTTTATGAAAATTACACCGAATTTTTCACTGATATAAATGATGAAAACCTCCACTCGAACGCTGAACGTTTAACCAGCGAGGAAGAATCATACGAGGATGATCCAAATGATGTTGATTGGCAGGCAGAAAATATGGGAAATTCACATTCAGATTTAAATTCCACCAATGATACAAATTCAGATTTAAATTCCAGCAACCAAGCAAATTCTAGTTCGACGCCAATACCAGTGGTTGCATTTATAAAAAGTAAAAATTATAAAAAGACGTATTGTTGTTACTGTGATACCTTTCAAATTAGTAAGCACTTTACACGACATCTAAAATGTAACCATTTGGGAGAAACATTAGTAAAAAAATATTTCAATTCCGAAATTAAAAGTGAAAAAAAAAAGATAATTACTTCTATTAGAAATAATGGTAATTTTGATTTAGCGAAAAAAGGTAAAATTATACCTAAAAAAATGTGTAAAAACAGCAACGAATTACATAATTTCAAAAATTACGGGGTTTGCATTAAGTGCAAAACTTTTTTGAAGGTATCATATTTAAAAAGGCATACTAAA
This sequence comes from Cantharis rustica, assembly GCA_911387805.1. Classification (NCBI taxonomy): domain Eukaryota; kingdom Metazoa; phylum Arthropoda; class Insecta; order Coleoptera; family Cantharidae; genus Cantharis; species Cantharis rustica. The sequence continues at coordinate 75,957,730 of OU426877.1, forward strand.
AATTGTCTTTTTAATACCAACGAAGCTACAGCTCCAGGACAAAGTAACAACCCTGCTATTGAATCTTTCCTCGTTTGTCATTTGGAAAAAAGTTACAGGGACTATTTGATTTCGCTACCTTTTTTTAACGAAATTATTAAAAAACTCCGCGCAGATGAAATAGGAAAATTAGTTGTTTCAGATGCACTAATTATGAATTACGCGGTAGACTTGTTAAAAACGGACAAGAATGTTAAAAAAAGGGCGGTTGTTGTCCGAAATAAAATGCGCGAGTGTGGGCGAATACTACGAGAAATGAAAAAAATAGATCCAGATGTTGGTACGTTTATAGACATTTTAAAGCCTGAAAAATTTGATTCTATAATATTAGCTGTTAAGACTGCATGCCAATATGATGCAGTAGAAAGAACTTACCAAGCCGCGTCATTTGCGTTACATCAAGGTAAAACAATTAAGGATTTAATTGATTTACTTATTTGTATGACCGTCAAAAAAGACAAAGTTGTAAATTGTACAAATCCCGATCGATTTATTAAACAATTGAAATTATTGAAACGACTTATTGAAGCAAAATGGGCCAAAGAAATAGGGTCATTAGCCCTCAAAGACCTTACAGAGAAGAAATCGAAGAATACCGAAAAGAAATTAATACCATTTACAGAAGATATTATAAAATTACGAAAACATTGCATAGAAAAGGCAGAGGAAGCCTACCAAACGTTAAAACAAAGTAGATGTGCGAAAGCTTTTTCTATTTTAGTTGAAACTACATTTGTATTAATTTTAGTACATAATAGAAAACGGGTAGGGGATATTCAGTTTATTAAAACCGAATCATTCACTAAGTCAGATGATATTCAACAAAACGAATTTGTGGGCTCACTTAGTGAATCGGAAAAAGCTCTAACAAAATTTTATCGAAAAATAAATACGCTCGGTAAAGGTTCTCGAATTGTTACAGTTCTAATTCCCAAAGACGTTTGTAAATTTACGGACATGCTATTGAACCAAAGGGAAAAATTTATCGACTCAAACAATCCATGGTTTTTTGCGTATCCTAATGGTGAAGATTGGCTTCAAGGCTGCACAGTAATTCGAAAATATGCGTATGCGTGCGGTGCAAGTGAGCCTAAATTACTCACCAGTTGTAGGCTACGAAAACACATAGCTACAATTTCCATGTTGACAAATTTGTCTGACAGCGAAGTAACGCAATTGGCAACTTTTATGGGTCATACAACAAAAACTCATAAGGAATTTTATCGTCTTCCGCAAGATGTTTTAATGATTGCCAAAGTCAGTAAATTGTTATTGAAATTGGACAAAGGAGAAATCCTCGATTGCAAAGGTAAAAATTTGCAAGAGATTGACATAAACTTAGAGGACGTTATCGAAGATTCCGAAAATTCGGATGATGAAGAAACTGTCAATTCGGAAAAGAAAAATTTTGTTATCGATATTCCAAATGGCGACAATAATGAAGTTGATACAGAAGAAGAAGATACAGATCTATCAAAGAAATCTGAAGAAAAAATAATAAAAACATCAAGAAAACCCAGAAAAAGAAATATTCAGCTTGAAGAACATTCGGAAGAGGAAGAAATTACAACTGCAAATATATCAAAAAAAAATAGGGTTCGGAATGAAGAAAATTCTGAAGAAGATGACGAAAAAGAACCTAAACAACAAAACGTAAATTCAAGGAAAACTAATATCACAAAAAAAACAAAAAATGTTCGTATAAAATGGACAGAAAAGGAGTTATTTTTAATCCAAAAAACTTTTAAAATAGACAAGGATTATCCCACTTCTGAAGAAATTAAAAAATTTCTAAAATCGAATAAAATAAATAGAACAGTCCAACATGTAAAAAGTAAGTTACAACATTTAAAAAAATTACGCGGGCTTTAAAGTACAGCAGTTTTATTAAATTAAAATTATACCTTACTCTCTTTTTTTTTCAATTATTTTGTTAAAAATATTATTTGAAATTGTACTTCTTAAAATGTATTGAAAATTATTTGTATTGACATTAATAAAATTAAATTGAATTTTTAATCTAAAACTTATTTTATTATGGCTACAATTAAAATTGTTAGGTGCAACTATTTATTACTTGAGCTGGCACGTGTTGTATTTTGTACGACACGGTGTTTTTTTACAAATATTATTTAAAATAATACAGTGGACGCCGCTTAATGGAATAATGGTTAATGTTATCACTCGGGTATTGTATTACTTTTGTAAAGAACGGCCCTAGCGAATTACACGCAAAACTGTTTTTTTTTTAAATGAAAAAGTCGGTTTATGATATCAATTATTTTTCTTAAGATTGTTTTCTCTCAAGGAAAATAAAGTTAGTTTGTAGTTATAAGCATTTTTAAAAAATTTTGTACGCAAACCGGGGTATCACCCAGACATGTATTTATTACCCAGACTTGAATCAGGTGTATTATAGAAAGTTGTTAGTATAATGTACGATTTAATTCAATATTATATTTTAAAATTTTATAATAAGCGCCATAAAAAAGAGATGAGTTTTAAGGTGTCGTGTCGTTATTTGAAAAAAAACCTCCTAAAAATCTTCTTTAAAATGCCGCAAATTAGAATCCGATACGTTTTATAATAAACACGGATCAATTCGGTAAACAGGGAAGTGAACGAAACGTGACGTCATTCGTGCAACCGCTGGAATCCACAAACACGTATTTGAATTTGAGTGCAATGCATGTAATTTGCATTGTTTTTATAAAACATCATAAAATCAAGAAAAATGCCTCAATATTGTGTATACGACTGTAAGAATAATGAAAGAAACTTGAATCACATTTTTTTTTTATTTCCCAACAAAAAAAGAAATCCAAAATTGCACCGAAAGTGGTTGGATAAAATTAAGAGGAGGAACTTCGTGTCTACCAAATCAAGTCAGTTTAAACTAAATAATTTTAAGCAATCGTCACTACTGTAAAAAAAAACCCGGAATGCTCCACTAAATCCAAATTATTTTTAAAAGAAGATGCCGTACCATCACTTTTTATTATGTGGAATGGAAAATATAAAGACCGGGCTCCAGGCGTGTAGGTTATTTTTTAAGAAAAAAACAAAAACAAGAGATTGTCAACGTAGCTACTGCTTCTACTAGTAGGCAATCTTCAGTAGGTACACCAGGTACCACAAGTCCTACCGCAACATTTACTCGTGTAGTTATTTTTTCACTACGATTCATATTAAATAGAAAGAATTATTGAGTGGTTTCAACTACAAAGTTTTTAAATTATTCCTTAAAAAGAAAGTTTTATTTGAATAAAAATAGTTTACCAGTTTCTTTAAATAGATAAAAATGATGGTTTTACTCATTTAATTAATTAATCGTTAAAATTCGCTCTTTACTGTATGAAACTAATACTCTTATTATTTTAACATTTTGTTTAGTTTGTTGATTTTTAAATAAGTTGACAAAAATTAGCTAATGCCGAATGCAGCACTTTTGTGTAAAATTAAAAAAATTTTTCCTGTATTGATATCAATCGGTTTTCGTTATCAAAATCCCCGAGTCCCAATGTAATCACATTAAACGACGTCCACTGTACAATTTAATTTTTAATGAAATATCGTTTTGTTTACAATTTTAAATCGAAGACATTTTTTTTACACAAGTATTATTATCAAACAATATAACAAAATAACTACAAAATAACCTACAAATAAACTAAAAAAAAAACAAAATTTTCTAATTTTAATTCTTTAACTATTTTTCATAACGAAATCTCGGAAATACTTAAATTTTATGTTGTGTAAAGGCTTTGCAAGAATATTAGAAATCTGATCTGTTGTATTACAGTACTCGATTTTGATCGTCCCATACATCCGTACATCCCGTCTATTTTTTTCTTGAACGTAATGGTATCTCACATTAATATGTTTACTTCAATTACACTTCTATTGTCTTTTTTTACGGTGATTTGCATTTTTTCGTTTTTTAATTCTTCCATAAAATTTTTAATGTAGGTCAAGTTTTGTGTACAACCTGCCGCTACTATAAATTCTGCTTCCATTGTTGTAGTCATTGCAACTATTTGTTGTTTTCTAGATATCCAATTAATTAGTCCACCATTGTATATAGATATCAGGTATCCTGTTGTACTTTTCCGTGTCTACATCTCCTGCATAAACACATCGCTATAAGCTGTTATTTCGCTGTTTTTGCAAATTTTACTGAATTTTAGTTCAAGGTCTTGGTTTCCTTTTAATTAAATGTTTTATCATGTTTTATATATATTGTTAATGTCGCTTCTTGTGTTTTTTTCCATGTAATAACTTACGAAATTTACCGAAAAACTCGATCTGGTCGCGTTTTATTGTTCAAATACAGCAAACTTCCAATTACTCTACGATAAGGAAATTTATCGTCCTCGGTTTTGTCACTTCTTTTTACGTCGGAATTACTTAATAGTATTTTACTAGGATTTCTATCTTTAGTGTCGAAATTTTCCAAACCTTGTTTTACTTTTTCGGTTTGACTTACTTTATTCCAGTTTCTTCTTTTTATTTCGATACCTAGAAAAATCATCGAAATTCTGGTTATCATGATTTTAAATTAATTTTTTAATTTTTCCAAAAAATCGTTCATTTCTTCTTTGTCTTGTCCAATCAATAAACCGTTATCAACGTATAATGCTCATATCAGCGTTCCTGATTTGAATACGCATAGTTCAAATTTCAATGGTTTAAATGCAGCTTATTTCAAAAAATCTGTGATTCACTTGTTCCAGTTTAAAGGAGCTTGCTTTAGCCTAAATAAAGAGCCTTATTTAATTTATACGCTTTATTTTCGGTTTTGTAACTTTGAGGAATTTTCATAAATACCTTATCCGTAAATGTACCATATAAAAAAGATGATTTGTGATCTTGGATATTTTGTATTTTATTTTTGTGTTTCTGCAAACTCTTGCAAAATATCTGCGGCAATTTTTATTTTCTGTTATTTTTCGACCGAATTTTACGTTCCTTTTTCGATCTCCTCTCGTGTTAAATGCTAATTGGTCATTTTATTCCTTGGTTAGTATTTCGTTTTTCATGTGCCAGGAGTCGATGTTAGGTGTGTGTTAATTTTTGTTTTTCCTCGGGCGTTGATACCCAAGCACTTATGAAGTATCTCAAGTTTTCAGATAAACACTATTATTTTTGTAATCCCATGGTTTTTATGATTTCTGGATTTAGGGTTTTTTAATTTGTATGCCAAACTTTCCAATTCGTTTATGTAAGTTGACATGCTACTTCCGTTTTTGTATTTACATATACTAATTGTAAAATTCCTGTAGTAGATCGTATTTTTGCTGTTGGTGGTCTCTTTCGTACGGCTTCTTATCGAAAATAGTAAACCAGTGTTCGATATAAAACATAGTATAATATACTGCATAAATAAATTATGTACCGCGTTTCTACTTTTATTAACTTTTATTTTAAAAGGTAGGCTTTTATTTTAAGGTTATGGCAAGTTTACATAATATTACGTATGTATGCAATTTACTGCAAAAAATCAAAATTTCAAATTTAAAAAACTACTATTTTAAAACTATTGATGTTTTAAAATTTATTTCATACTCTATTTCATCTCAAAAATCTTATTAGATCACTAATCATGAAATATAAAAACAATTATAAAAAGTAATAATTTGTCTTTTTGAGTAAGCGTTCAGTAAATGTTTTATCAAAGATTTTTACCAAATATTAGGTACATATAATGACTGTCTGTATGTGTGACTGATAGTGACTTTTTTAAATTTTGTATACAAACTGGGGAACCACCCAGACATGTATTTATTACCCCGATCGAAATCAGGTGTTATTATAGCAGACATTTGTTATGTTATACTAATAATCTACCATTTAATTCAATTTTCTATTTTAAAATTTCATAATAATCGACATATAAAAAGACGTAATCTGAGTTTAAGCGAAAAAATAAAATTAAAATTAGCTAACCAAATTCAGCACTTTTGCCTAAAATTAAAAAAAATCTTTTCGTATATTGTTATCAAAACCCCTGTGTCCCAATGGGATCATGATCACATTAAGCAGCGTCCACTTAAATATTAAATTTGATGACTGTACATAACTTTTCATCATTTAGTAAGATTTCCATATGTTATAGAGAAAAATCGTCCGTGTCTCTAGGTGTACCACTATAATTGACATGTCACTGGTATATATATATTTAAAAACATTACGAAGATTATTTAATTTATAATTAGAACATAATTATAAAATTTGATTGTACCATAACGAAAGATATTAAAATAATGTAAATTTAAATGCCTTCTGTAAAGCCACGATGCAATATGGTATGTACGTAGCGCATAATATCAGGTTGCAGACTCCTTGATTCGTATTAAATTTACTACACACATTTACACTTGAAAAGCATTATAAAAATTCTACACGTCATGCAATGCTGTCTTTGGACAACACGGAATTCCTTTTCATACGTTGGTATTGGAGTTTTTAGAGAACAGCCTTAAGATTTACAATTTTTAATTGTAAATGATTTTAATTGATAATGTAAAGCTAAAAATGAAACAAAAACGAGTTTTAATGTAAGTAATTTTGTAATTTGTGGGCACTCGATGTTTTTATTTTCTCTATTTACAAGATGATGTACACCACGGGGATGAAATTCGCCAGTTTGGATGCCAGATGCTAGAACTGGCAAGTAGGCATCACGGTTGTTGGATTCTTAGTTATTTTTTAAGTTACGTACGTAGTTGGTTGCTTTCAGTGGTAATGCTAATGATGTTATTTTCGTTTATTTTTCATTATTACTTGCTAAGACACTATGGTCAAGCCGCAAACAAAGACAACAAATGATTATTTGAAAATGAACCATTGACCGTAACGTTGACTAGAGCGACATTGTAGTTTTATTTGGTTTGTCCACATAACCAAGAGGTTCACCCATTTTCTATTAATTGTTTTGGATAAAGAATTTCCTTCAATAGACTTAAATTTTCTACAAAGTGAGAAATTCCCGGTACTTTTTCATAGTACAGTGGACGCCGCTCACATTGGACTCGGGGGTTTTGATAATACACGAATTTTAGTGATCTGAAAAAATTGTGTAAAATCACGACTAAAACTTGTTGTTAACATCAATGGAAGTGTTTAAATTGAAATCAAAGTCATTAGAAAGGTGCCGCGACGTTCGTATATGATGTTCTATATATACACAGCAGAGGTGCTACAACACTTATATATATAGAGTATATATAGGATGCCTCAACGCAATATTTTTTTTTTGGTCACAACGCACATTTACTTTTTGGTGCCTGATAGTGAATCTACGCGTATATATATATATATATATAATGTTGTGTCCGCACTAAGTGATGAAAATGGGTTGCGAACTTAGCAATAAAATGACGGTATTTGCAACTAGAGGAACCACAAAGCAAAACTCTATTTTAACATTTTATTACTAGTGTGTGTTTTATTTTTATATATTCTTAATTTTGATTTCAGTGTTTGTTTAATATTTTATGTTTGTCTAGTTAGTAAGTTTTTTTGTTTCGAATTTGATTTTTATTTATGTTTGTATTATGACTCACGTAAATGCCGACAACAGCAATATTTTAAATACTAAAAAATCGAGATGTAAAAAAAAAGAAGACAGTAAAAAAAAATGGATATCCAAGGCGATTATATATTAATAAATTGATAAAAAAGTAAGACAGAAAGATTTGTAAGCAGTCAGTCGAATAAAGTTTGAAGATAATAAATCAGAAGAAGATTTGTAAAGCGGTCGGTCGACGAAGGTTGAAGATAATAAATCAGAAGAAGATTTGTAAAGCGGTCGGTCGACGAAGGTTGAAGATAATAAATCAGAAGAAGATTTGTAAAGCGGTCGATCGACGAAGGTTGAAGACAATTAGTCAGATATTTAGCAGAGCGGTCGGTGAAGAACAAAAAGAAGGAAGATAACAGTGTTTTGTTTGTAGAAAAGCTGGGGTCGGCTATTTGCGTGAGTTTTTTTTGCTATTGTTTAACATTTGTTACTATTTTTTTTACATTTTAAATTTGCAAATAAAAATTATAAAAACCGTTATTTTATTGTTTACTTGTAACAATTTTCCACATTCGAGAACCTACGTAATCCCATTAAAGAGATAAGAGGCGCGCATAAGGTCGAATGTGGAAAATTGTTACAAGTAAACAATAAAATAACGGTTTTTATAATTTTTATTTGCAAATTTAAAATGTAAAAAAAATAGTAACAAATGTTAAACAATAGCAAAAAAAACTCACGCAAATAGCCGACCCCAGCTTTTCTACAAACAAAACACTGTTATCTTCCTTCTTTTTGTTCTTCACCGACCGCTCTGCTAAATATCTGACTAATTGTCTTCAACCTTCGTCGATCGACCGCTTTACAAATCTTCTTCTGATTTATTATCTTCAACCTTCGTCGACCGACCGCTTTACAAATCTTCTTCTGATTTATTATCTTCAACCTTCGTCGACCGACCGCTTTACAAATCTTCTTCTGATTTATTATCTTCAAACTTTATTCGACTGACTGCTTACAAATCTTTCTGTCTTACTTTTTTATCAATTTATTAATATATAATCGCCTTGGATATCCATTTTTTTTTACTGTCTTCTTTTTTTTTACATCTCGATTTTTTAGTATTTAAAATATTGCTGTTGTCGGCATTTACGTGAGTCATAATACAAACATAAATAAAAATCAAATTCGAAACAAAAAAACTTACTAACTAGACAAACATAAAATATTAAACAAACACTGAAATCAAAATTAAGAATATATAAAAATAAAACACACACTAGTAATAAAATGTTAAAATAGAGTTTTGCTTTGTGGTTCCTCTAGTTGCAAATACCGTCATTTTATTGCTAAGTTCGCAACCCATTTTCATCACTTAGTGCGGACACAACAATATATACGTGCAAATGTATCGTACTTGACTCCGTACATTAATAGGACGACAGTTTATCCGCCTTTAAAAACCACCGTAGATATTAAGTAAATGTATTGTCGTGTTTCAAAAGTGATTCGGACCCACCCTATACATTTTGGTAAAAATTCATTTTCTTATTTAAGTTGTGTTTAAATTGATTTTAAGTTGGAAGATTGTAAAATTGGCAAGGTGGGGACGAATCACCGGAAATTCATGGCCTTTTCCTAAAAATGGTCGACGTGATGGCCGTATTAATTTATTAGTCTGAAAAATTTTTGAAAAGATTTGTAATTTTTAAAATATAAGTGATTTAGGCCTTTTGCCAAAAAGTGGTCGACGTGATGGCCGCATTAATTTATAAGTCCGAATAATTTTTGATAAGTTTGTAAATTTTGGAATGCTAGTAAAAGTTTTTGAAAATGAAATGTTTTGTTGAAGTTATTATATTGGAGTATGTTGGTTTTTGAAGAAAAGTTGAGTGATTTGGAATTAATTTGGATATTATTTATAAGTGGCTACTGAGCGGTAGTAAGTTGATTGGGAAAATTATTTAACAAAAAAAAAAGAATATTTCGAATAATAAATGCGATTTGGATACTTAAAATTGGAAAGTTAAAATTGCATTTGAAGGAACGAATGGTCGATACTGATAAGCCAGACTGAGATACCGGTATCGTATAAATTTTGCATTCCCATTTTTATAAATTATTAAATTGAAGTTTCACGAATTACTTTGAAGAAAAATATTTTTGATTGGAAGTAATTGGAAAATAATAAAAATAATTTGGACATTTTACACCGCAGTATATATACCTATTAGCCAATTAGAACTCTTGCAGCAACCTTAGAGGGGAAAGGATTTTTCGTGTTTTATGATATAGATAAATGGTATAGTGGCATTACGATTTGGTTTCCGTATATCGATACGACGTTATGGACACAATTTATATATTTTGTATATATTAAAAGAGAGAGTTGATTAAAGTGACAGTACAAGTTATATAAAAGTGATAGAGAATAGGAAACCTGTGAACAGGGGCAGGAGGTGATAAAAAACAACAGTAGAAGGTGAGAATTTCTCGTATCATAAAAGTAAGGTTAGAGGGCACGAACGTCTCCGAGGTGTCGAACCGGACAGAAGTGCTAAACGCGGTAAGGCATAGAAGGTAGGCAACACATTAGACATATTAAAATTAGAAAGGCGAAAAGACAAAAGCTATTAAAAGTTGAAAATCAACTACTCGTATGAGTGAAAAACCGAAAAAAAGAACAAGAGAGGAAGAAGAAAAACAATTGGAAGAGACTGAAGATACGATATTCGGAAGAAAAAAAAAACAGTAAGAACACCGGAACAAAAAAGAGCGGAAATTGAAAGAAAGATAGCTAAAACTAATAACATGGATTCGAACGAAATTAAAGAAATGCTACAAACTATAATGTCGGAGATGAATAGAAATACAACAGAGATTAAAGAAGAAATGAAGGCGCTGAAGGCTGCTTTTAAGGAAAAAGAACAAAAATGGGAAAAAGAGAAGGAACAACTAAAGGCAAGAATTGATATATTGGAGGACAAAATTGAGAGAGAGGAAAGAGCAAAAAGAAGAAATAATATTATAATTAAGGGTCTAAATACATCGAAGGATGATGTGGCTGGTGAGGTGGAGAAATTTATAGAAAAAAACCTTAAGGTAGAAGCGAAAATGATTAAAGCGTATAAAATAGGAGCTAACAAGAGGAATACAATAGTGGCAGAAGTAGAGACATGGGCTATGAAGATGGAAATTATGAACAATAAAAAGAGGTTAGGTGGAAGAGACATTTTTATAGATAACGATCTTACCATAGATGAGCGAAAGATACAAGGAGAAATTAGAGCAATAGCGAGAAAAAAGAGAGAGAGTGGGAAAAATGTAACTGTGGGATACCAAAAAGCGATAATAGATGGCAAGTTGTTTAGATGGAACAAAAGAGAAGGAGAGCTAAAGGAAAGTACGGAGGGAGGTCATTGGACAAAAAACGAACAGTAAAAAAAAAACAAAAAGGACGGAAATATGGAAACGAAAATAGCAATGGAAATGGAAAAGAATGATGAGATACAATGGATGGATCATGACGTGAAACAGTATGATAACAAAAATATGAAAAGAAAGCAAAGAAAGAAGAAAAAAACTATAAATATCGGAACTTGGAATGTGAGAACGTTATTAAGAGTGGGTGGAATTTTTGAAATAGAAAAAGAACTAATGAGATACAAAATTAAGATAGCCGCAGTGCAGGAAACAAGATGGGGTGGTAAGGGTGAAGTGGAAACAAAAAATTACATGTTTCTGTACTCCGGGGATGAAAAACAGGGAAGAAATGGAGTGGGATTCTATATTGATAAAAAGATACGAAACAACATAATGCAATTTAAAGCAGTAAATGGAAGAATAGCCTATGTGAGATTAAGGAATGGGAAGGTAAACATGAGTATTATAAACGTCTACGCACCAACAGAAGAAAAAAACGACTATGAAAAAGAGCAATTCTATAATGAAGTGAAAAACGTGACAAGAGACGTACCAAAACATGATATGATGATTATTTTAGGGGACTTCAATGCTCAGGTGGGTAAGGAAGAGTACCTGAAAGAGGTTGCGGGAAGATATACAATACATGAGAGAACTAATGATAATGGTCAAAGGATGTGCAATTTAGCGGCACTCATGAATCTGTCAATTTCCAGCACCAAATTTAAGCATAAACCGATACATAAAATAACATGGAAGTTACCGGGAGCGAAAGATCAAATAGGAAATCAAATAGATCATATTTGTGTATCGAAGAACAGAAGTAAAAATATTTGTGATGTCAGATCATATTGAGGGGCAAATGTGGATTCGGATCATTTCCTGGTTATTGCGAAGATAAAACAAAAAATAATAACGGTGTGGGAAAACCGAGAGGGAACAAAAAGGATAAATATAGAAAAGTTTAACAACCACAGCATAAAACAGAAATATGGAGAGAAAACAAATGAGGAAATCAATGCAAAGAAAAAAGAAACAAATATGAATAGAGAATGGGAAAACATAAAATTAACTATGACGACATGTGCGGAAAAAATCCTGTGTTTAAAAAATAGAAGTAAAAATAAAAGATGGTTTGATGAGGAATGCGAAAAGAATGCTGAGAATAAAAGAGAAGCAAGAAAAAAATGGATACAGACGGGAAGGGAAGAAGATAGAGAGTTATATAAAGAAAAAAGAAGAGAAGCATATAAGAAGTACAAGGAAAAGAAAGAGAAATGGTGGAATTACCTCATGAATGACATTGAAAATGACTGCAGGGGAAATAACATGAAGAAGTTTTACATGGCAATTAAAAATCAAAAGGGAAGAGGCAATGTTAAAATTAGAAGTATGAAAGATAGAAACGGAAGACTAGCAGATAATGATGACGAGAACGGAGAAATATGGAAGGAATATTTCAGAAATTTGCTCAGTAGTGAAATCGAAGAGCTGGAAGACCAGAACAATGAGGAAGAAGATAATAGTGACGATGAAAAAAACATACAAGAACCAACGTACAGTGAGGTGAAGGCGATTTTGAATAGTATCAAAAACGAAAAAGCGGCGGGTAAAGACAATGTATGCGGGGAATTAATCAAGAACGCGGGAGGAGATGTATATATGAGAATACACGAATTACTGCTTGATATATGGAGAAAAGAGGAGATGCCAGAAGAGTGGAAGATTGGCAGAATGGTGCCAATATACAAGACGGGAAATGCGGAGGAATGTAAGAATTATAGAGGAATTACTTTGTTGCCAATAATATACAAGGTGATTTCAACGATAATTCACAGGAGACTCAGAGCCGCCACAGAGGGGATGATTGGCGACTACCAGTATGGTTTCAGAGAGGGGAGGTCGACAATAGATGCACTCCACATCATGAAGCAAATTGCCGAAAAATCGTACGAGCACAATATACAGATGCACCTGCTGTTTGTTGATTTTCAGCAAGCGTTCGACACGGTGAAAAGAAAACAATTATTTGAAACATTGAAAGAAATGAAGATCCCAGTAAAACTAAGAAAACTTATAAAAATGACTATAAAAAACTCAAGTACCACAGTTAAATGGGGAGAAAAAGAAACAGATAAATTCGAGATCACTGAAGGAGTCAGACAGGGTGATGCGTTGTCGGCAACATTGTTCCTATTAGTGCTGGAAAAAATAATCAGGAGAGTCCGGTGCGAGGGCACTATTGTAACTAAGGAGTGTCAAATATTGGCATACGCTGACGATATAGTTATCATGGCTAGAACAGGGAAGAAAATGAGAGAAGTCTTACAAGAGTTAGGCAGCCAGGCAGAAATAATGGGTCTGAAAATTAACCAAGGCAAAACAAAATATTTAAGACTAGATAAAGAAGAAAATAAAGAAGGTCAACGAAAAGAAATCCAAATAGGACAATATATATTTGAAGAACTGGAGAAGTTTAAGTATCTGGGAGTACAGATAAACAAAAAAAATGACAGAAGTGAAGAAATAGAAGAAAAGATACAGAAAGGATGGAGAGCTTACTACGGATACAGTAAAATACTAAAAAGCAAAAATGTTACAAGAAAAACGAAGATAAAGATATATAGAACACTTATAAGGCCAATAGCGACATATGCGGCGGAAGTAATGAGCTTGACAGAAAAGGAAAGTGAAAAATTGAGAGTTTTTGAGAGAAAAATTCTAAGAGCTATACTAGGCATGAAAAAAATAAATGAGAATGAACATAGAATGAGAATGAACCATGAAATATTGAAAGACATGGGAGATGAGGATGTTGTGAAATTTGTGAAAGCGCAGCGAATACGTTGGATTGGTCATGTGATGAGAAGAAGCGAAGGAAGTGTGATAAGAAGAATAACAGAATGGAGACCGATGGAGAAGAGAAGTAGAGGAAGAACGAAATCGAGATGGATGGATGAAGTAACGGAGGACCTTAAGAAGATGAAGGTTATGAACTGGAAAAAGAAATGTGAGGATAGGAAAGCTTGGAAACAGATCGTAGAGAGGGCTAAAACGCACTCGCAGTTGTGAGAAGAAACAGAGGCAAATAGGGAGTGATTCACCTTGTGAAATGAATCGGAAGAGCTTCGGAAGAAGCTGGTATATTCCGCAAGGAATGGAAACCTCATAATAAAAATAAATATATTAAAAGATCGTAAAATACTCTAACAGTGTTGCCGGATGTAATTGCTAATAAAACGAGATGGAATAATAATACAATAGAGATAAAACACACTAGCTTAGAGCTTAGATATCATATTATTTGTAGACTACTCATACATACACTGCTAATTATATTATGCATTTTTTATTCAAGTAAAAATAAAAAGTTTTGCAATGCAACCTTTTAAATAAATTTCTACATATTTTCAGTAGCTGCTTAAAATATGATAAGACACCGATCTGTGTTAAAAAATCTTTAAAAAGTTGAATGGATTGCCAATAAAAGGCCTTCCGACCTCGTAAATATACCTAATAGACACCTAGTCAAATTTCAATAATTTTAATTGACATGAAAATGATTGAAATGAAATTGAATTACTTAAATTTTTTTTTAAAACTCGGGTATTTTTACAATATTTTTTATCTTTTTTAAATTTAAATTGATATTGTAACTTCAGTAAAGTGCGATATTTGCAAAAATTAATTACAATAATATTGTAATGCCCACATCATTCTAATAGCGGATTTAAATTATACCTACGTAACTTGTTCGGAGGATGACTTGTAATTTCTTTCTTAAGTAATTTGTTCAAATGTTTTACAATTTGCGTTTTTTTTCCTTTTTTTAATTTAATTAATAAGACTAATAAATTTTAATCAAGTTCAAAAACTATACATATTATTTTCACAAAATATCCATGCGTTTGTAGATTTAGAGCTATATACGGGACTACTGAACCCCACGTGTTCAAATGGTATGATTTTAATTCAATTGTTCATAGTAGGATAGTTCTATTATTTTGTAATTATTGGTAAAATGTTAAGGTAAATAGTGAACAAAAAATGAAAAAGTTTGATGCTAAATTTTACAATTGCGAAAAATAATAAATTTATTGTTGCTTTATTTTATAAATTGTATTAACAATAACTTATTTTACTTGCCAAAAAATTATGTTTAGTTTGTTTCAATTGATGACTGCCAAATAAACTTAAAATCATAGATTTCACTTTTTCATCATATTATAATGGGAAAAATTAGACTTGCAAGTTGCATTTTTAAGCTCGATGACGTAATATCACTTAATACTTAGTATTAAAGTACGGCTGCGTCAATAATTTGTAATAATTAAAAAACTATTGTCACGCCTTGTTTCTTGTAACAGAAATTATTATTAATTTATTAAAATTGAATTATTTTCCAGTTTACATGCAGATGATTTCTACGTTTCAAAAATAAAACTACGTGTAATACGTGTTTACGTGTAATACTTTTAGTACCTATGTGATGTACTTTTACAATGTAATATAAAAATAAGAATAACATAAAATAATTTCTTTATTTAATTGTATGCCGTGAAAACAATTTTTCATGGCAACTTTTTTTTCTCCAATGGGGTGGTCCCTGCATTTGTTTTTAATTTACTTTTTAGGTTGATCTGTTACTAACCTGAATTATAATACTAAAAAGGATAAAATGCCTTCAAATAATTAAATATAAAAAACTACTATTGATTATGCTTGAAATGATTGCTTTCAATGTCCTTATTATTATATTGTGGCTAGTGGCTAGTTAATACGGTGCGAAAATAAAATAATAACATGAGTATCTATTATATCTCAAAAATAGTTGACGAAGCTAAATGACGAAAAAACATTTACCTTTTATTAAATTATTAGCCTTTACGTCTAAAATCTGAAGGAACAATAAATTAAAATTTTATCATGGACATGCCAAATTTCATACATGGACAACAGTACAAATTTTAGCTTTATTATAATAGTGCAGATTTCAGCGTGTTGATGAGTACATAAGTACCCAAAAAATAATCGACATTCATTATTTTATTTGATTCACTGCGTAGTTGTAAATTAATAGTCCAAGCAAATTAAACATTTTTGTATGAAAATAGTTTTTACAGATCTCCGAAATAAAAATTGAATCTTAAAATAGTTTGTATATTGCTCGGAGCTAAACTCGTGCCGGTATTTGTTTATGAATGTTTTGCTTTTAAGTTATCTAATAGTACTACTTAACTTTTTTTTCATAAATACTTATTGTCACAATTATTAAACATCGAAAATACTCTTGTAACATAATATAACAATGGAATAATAAAATGTAACATAATTTTATCTTGTTAAGTGATAACTTGTGTAGCCGAACTAGCTGTTGAGAGTTTTTGTGTATTTTTTAACATCCAGTTTTGCACTACATACAATGTAAGTGAAAAAATACATATTATTCCTTATTACATTTTGACGTGTCGTTTAAGTAGTGTTTTCATTTATTGTAGTGTTTCTGTACTCGTAATATAATGTTGAGTCTTTTCCCAAGGTGCGATTTGTAATGAACAAACAAACAAAAAAAGGTTGTCGAATACTATTTGAAAAAGAATATTAAATCTAAAATAGCCTCAGAAAACACCAGGAATGTAACGAATTGAAATCTAAATAAAGTGCACTACTTGAAAATTTGGTTTGAGTCAAGATCAAAACTTACATTTATAACATGTACAAAAATAATTAAATTTTTATGAAATTTTTATTTAATTTTTATTTAATTTTGGTTATACAATAATTGAAATTTTTTATGGTATTATTTTATAGTACAGTCGACGCCGCTTAATGTGATCACATTGGGACTCGGGAGTTTTGATAACAATAACCGATTGATAACAATACACGAAAAGATTTCTTTTAAATTTTACACAAAAGTGCTTACGAAATGCTCAATCGTAGTGCTGTATTACGCTGGCTAATTTTTGGAAACTTATCTAAAAATATTATAACAAATTTTTATGTCGCTTTTATTATAGAATTTTAAAATAGAACTGAATTAAATCGTACATTATCAGCATATTACTAATAGCTACTAATACATTTGACATGAGCACGGTACGAGATCTTGTGTGTAAAATATTGAATCATTTTGAATGACCTTGAAACGTACCCCACACGTAGAGATGGCGCTGGAAACCAGTTTTTATCCTTTCAAGGTCATTTGCGGTGGCCAGGAGCGGGAATTTTAAAATTTTATTTAGTATTGTAACTTTACAATCATAAAATTTTATTAATTTCTTAAGTAATGTATTAAATAGTAGTAATAAGGTAAATATACATTACTATAAGAATTAATGAAATTTTATGATAATAAAGTTAAATGTCCTTAATTTTGATGTAATTTTAAAAATAGACATTTAAATTTATTATAAAATTTTATTACTACCTAAATAAACCTAACATAAAATAAATAATTAAATCATAAATTACAAATAAATACAAAATATATCCTAAATAATCTACATAAAATTTAATAATCTGTAATTGAAGAAGTTAATTTTAAAATTAAAATTTTGGTAATACCTAAATAAACCTAACATAACATAAAATAAATAATTATATCATAAATTACAAATAAATACAGAATATATTCTAAATAATCTACATAAAATTTAATAATCTGTAATTGAAGAAGTTAATTTTAAAATTAAAATTTTGTTACAATCTAAATAAACCGAACACAACATAAAATAAATAATTAAATCATAAATTACAAATAAATACAAAATATATCCTAAATAATCTACATAAAATTTAATAATCTGTAATTAAAGAAGTTAATTTTAAAATTAAAATTTTGGTAATACCTAAATAAACCTAACATAACATAAAATAAATAATTATATCATAAATTACAAATAAATACAGAATATATTCTAAATAATCTACATAAAATTTAATAATCTGTAATTGAAGAAGTTAATTTTAAAATTAAAATTTTGTTACAATCTAAATAAACCGAACACAACATAAAATAAATAATTAAATCATAAATTACAAATAAATACAAAATAGGTCCTAAATAATCTGTAAGTCGATATTAATTTTTACTTTTTCATGTTTCAATCTCATTCACGATTCTACTCGTGAAACTGATATCTTCAGACCCGTACTGGTTTTATGAAAATACAACTTTACTTAACAATTTTTCAAAAAAACCTTAAACCTTCTGATCATGACTGCGCAATTACTTTTGTGATAATGAAATATAAGAAAAGAGCACTTGTGAAAATAGATGAAAGTTACGATTCAAAATTTGAATTTAAAAATATATAATTATTAAACTGTTTAGTTGACTCGACTAAAATAATCAATAGGTAATAATTATTATAATTCTTAATTATAATTATTATGACCTATTCTCATCTATGAATAAATGTATAGAAATAATCTAAAGGTATAATTAATTTTTACTTCTTACAAATCATGGTAACAAAAGCAACCCTCTTTAAGATTCGACGTTTATTGAAACAATTAGCAAGAAAAATTATAAAATCAAAGAACACCTTACCGGATGACATGTTTTAATATCATTTACATGTTTTGAAAATAAGTTTAAGTAGCATTTCCTCTACATTTGATGTAATAAATACGGTTATTCCGCCGATACTCGGACGTCAGAGCCTCGTTTGTATTATACTGGTGAGGTTGACATTTGAGTACGAGAGGCTATATATTGCGCTTCACTACTCCATTACTAACCATCAACATTAATAGCACTATCTCTTTTTAGACTTTTTAAACATTTCTGCTGCTTTCTTATATATAGAATTAGCTTTATCAATATTTCTTCTATCTTTTCCTAGCATAATATTATTTAAAGTTTTAATGTTGTGTAATATTAAAATTCTTGTGAAAGATTGAATTATCAAATTTTCCACATCTTTATTATGTCCGCAGTCATCAGTAAATGGGAATTTCACATTTTCCCCGATAATTATAGCAATTCTTTGCACTATATTCCCTAAATAACAAATAATAGGAAATATGTGGTTAAAAATATTGTAGATCTTGGTTAAATAATCGATGAACTTGCTACTACAATATTTCAATTTTCGTTTTTCTACCCCTTTTTCACCAGATAAAATGTTTCTTTTGCAGGATTCACAATCTTTTACTTTTGGAAAAACTATTTTTGAAATAAAACCACCCATGTCTTGCAATACAGTTGCTTCCAACTCTTTTACATTTTCGAAAACTTCAGGAATCTCAAAGTCTTCATTACTGAGAAGTACTGGCCGAACTTCAACTTCTACATTCTAAAATAATAAGTAAATTAATGTAGGATCCTTACATCACATTTAAATAATTACCTGCCGCACAAATTTCTTCAATGATACTAAAATATCTCCTTCGTCGTTTTCACAATTACTGCCTTCCGAATGACCCTTGCTGTAGTTATTTACTAACAAACTCTTGTAAAATGGAGTAAATGCAGCTACCGTTGGATTTGTAAATCTTACTCCCCTCTGTCTTATTTGCCCAAAAAAATTTTCCAAAGGATCTAGATTGAATGTCCTAGGAAACATGCATTTGAAACCAAAACCTTTCATGTTTTTATAAATGTCAATGAAGCCCTGAAAATTGCGAGATATTAAACATTAATTATTTATATTAGAATTATTTTATCATTTACCTCTAGCGTAGAGATCCAATTTTTTATGGTTGGTGGTGTGAACTCCTTTTTGGGTTTCTCACTTTTGTTTGTATCACTGGTATCGTTTTCAGCATCTTTTTCAATATACTTCATCGTCTTAAAAATTTCAATAGCTCTCTTCCAAAATGCAACATGAGCAGATTTATCGGTGACGCAGGTTCGCAACTTCTTTCCTGCAACTTCAACTTCGACATGACCATTAACACTGTCAAACAATTTGTCGAAGAAGTCAATAACTTTTGCAGTTTGTTTTGCTTCTGGTTTCAACTTTATTATGTTACCATCACACTCGTAGGTTGTTCCTAAATAAAACAATAAATTCTGTAAAACTTTTTTTCAAAAATAAACTAGCTTAATACACACACCTGTTGTAGCCATGACATGAATAGCAAGAGAAACTGCACCGCTGAAGACCTGGGTGCAAGAAGAAACCTTCATTTTTTTGACCATGTTTGGAACAACGTGATAATCAGTTAATTTTGGCATCATCTTAACTTCTTCAAACACGGGATCTATTAAATACGCTTTATAAATATCATCCCACTTGGCAATAAGTTCAACTCCATCTATAGTGCATTTTAAATCTTTTGTAAGAAGGTTGTTTCGAATACACTTCAATAAATGAGGAGGGTCAAAGAGAGGTACTACAACTATATCTGCAACTTCAAAAAATGTACCTCTCATCTCCTCGCCACGTCTGAGATAGCCTGCTTTAGTATCTGCAATTAAGTTCTTAATTGCAGATGTATTATTAGTTCCCTGATCACACACTGTGGCACAGACAATCAAACCAATTGTAGACAGTTTTTCAATCAATAGTTTCAAAATACGTTCTATTTCAGAGTGATGGGTAGCACCGTTTACGAAGTTATAATAAATGGGTTGCTTCCATTTCGATTCTATGTTGCGTAGCATAAATACCTAAAAAAAATATATAAAATTTAATTTTAATGTAACTAATTTAAAAAACATCAAAAAGTATACCTGTACATGATTTGCAATATTTTGAGTCCTCCTATCTCCAAAATCTTCAAAGCCTTGTATAATATCTCTCTTTTGATCATACGAAAAATTTGGACAAATCGACATTTCGTCAAACATTAAAATACAATATTTTCCGGTTTCCTTCTTTATCGATTTAACTTGACTTGCCAAAACTTCAAATAAGTATTCATTAATTCCGGGTTGCATTGGTATTTTGTTCAGATATTTTGCCAATGTATGTCTAGATGGTAACGAAAAGAGTTTTGACAAAAACTTATAAGCAGGGCCACTTTGCTTAAACAGTGCGAGAGCTAACACTTTATCGTCTTCGCTAAATCTTTTACCCTTAGGTTTCTTCGAAACATTTTCTACCTGAGATTTAAAAAATCTCGATACAATACTCTGCATTACCGATGAACTAGATTGTGCAAAAAGTTCAGATTTACTACATTTTGCTGCATATTCCAACCTTTTCTTACAAGCAGCATGTCTAAATTGAGCAGTTCTCAATTGACGTTTTAAATTTATTGCTTCTTTATACATTATTTTGGCTTTAGGGGTAAGTTCACCTGCTCTTCTTGCATTAACAGTTCGAAGAAGTGATGCTAAAAATATTTTAAAATTAATTTTTCAGAAATATGAATTAAGATTGCTTATTTAAACCTTTTGAACTTCTAGTAGTACATGATTTTGAAGCCTGTTTACTCTGCTCTAGACCAAAATTACTTGTTGAGGGACCATAGAATGCTTCAGGTATTGCTAAAAATTGCTACAAGTTAATTTTTCATAAAGTTACATTATTGCATCCAATATTCATACCATTTGATGGTGGTGGGGTACTACATTCAATTATATTCTCTTCTCCTTGTCCGAAAGTACTTGTAGAGGGACCATAGCATACTCCTTCAGGTGATACTAAAAAAAGTTAAAGTTAATTTTTCATAAATTGGCATTCACATTGAATTTTATACTAACCTTCTGATCCTGGTGGAATATCACATACAGTTATCATGTCGATATCTTCCTCTTCCTTGATACTGACAACTAAAATCAAACATTATTTTCAATGTTATGAAAAATTATTTTGAATCAAATAACAGTAAAATAAAACGTAATATTTACTTGACAAATGCTCAGTTGGGAAAGCATCAAATCGTAAACGGTTATTCGGCTTGAAGAAACATTCCTTGAAATGACGACGGCATATTCTTTTCCCTTCACGTATCCTATGGGGTTCCAATGCTTGAATTTCTTCGTTTCCAGAAAATGCGACCCATAACTTAAATCTTTGTTCGTCGAGAACAGGATCTGGGAACCGATGCAAAATCGATGAAGACCTGTAACAATTGGGAACGCAACAAAAACGACGACCCATTATGATTAAAAAAAATTATCCTTAAAATTTTAAGGATAGTGTTAAAACTAAAAATTAAACAATAATACCTTTTAACAAATACAATACCTTGCAAATAACACAATAATATAAAATATATATTTATCTATAAAATTATTTAGTTCTGATAATATTTGATAACTTTTGCAGAACGTATTCGCTTTAGACAAAAGTGTAACAAAATGGACGATCGTTCGTTGTTTGTAGAGAAAATTGCGCAAAAAACAGAGACAAAATATACAAATAAAGGAGCGCCATCTCTACGTGTGGGGTACGTTTCAAGGTCATTCATAATGATTTCATCTCCCCTATATAAGAAATCATACCCTGGACATGAGTCAAGGCTGGGTAATGAATATGTCTGTGTGGTTCCCCTGTTTGTGTACAAAATGAAAAAAAATGCTTGTAACTGCAAACTAACTCCATTTGCAATCGAAGAAAACGATCTTAGAAAAATAATTGATAACATAAACCAAATTTTTGATTATAATAATAAACGATGTTTTTCGTGTATAGTCTTATTCGTTCGGCCCGTTCTAAAATGATAATAAATAATACCCGAATGCTAACATTAACTTTGATTCCAATAAGCGGCGTCCACTGTATATTGGTTTTAATAAGTTGGACAAAAATACTTTAATTTTTATTACACTTCAGTCTTGAAATCGGTCTCGAAATGTAGGTAACCTATTTTATCAATTATAATTTTCCAAATATTTGGTTAAAATTTTAACATTGCTAACTTTTTTAATAAATTAATAAGTTTTAATATTACAGTTTTGCTGTTAATAAATTATAAAAGCCATGGATATGGAAAAAATGTGCCAACAGTATAAAATGCATAAATGCAAATTGATGATTTTGTTTGTGTAAGTCGCCTACTGCTAACTAAGAATAGCACATTAGTATAAAGCGCTGTTGCCAAAGTATTTCAAAAATCGGAAGCCTAAGAGATCTACAAACGTGTGGAGGCACAAGCAACCGGCGAACATATTCTCTTATAATTGCTTGAAACGGTAGCGAACCTAGCGGATTTTTTGTACACTACGTAGTATAAATGTATATGTGTATAGTACCATTTGGACTCCAGTGTAAAATTGGTCACGGTAATCCAGGCGATGTGGGGACCCATAATTTCAATTTTTAATGGGGAAACGTTTTCGACTCCGGTTTCGGAGTCAAAGTAGTAAAATCGGAGTTTAACGAGATACGCTGATGTACTTCTTGGAGGCGTATTAGTACCATTTGCATATATATATTGCAATGTAATTTATCCATTAATTAATTTTTTAAATTTCTTTAATTTTTTCCAATAAATTCCAATCAAAAATATTCTTCAAAGTAATACGTAAAACTTTAATTTTGTTACAACAAAATACTCAAAAATGGTAAAGTTAAATGCTACGATAGCCGTATCGCATCGCCCGCTTATCAAACAAATTTTGTAGTTCCTTCAATAAATTTTCAAAATAATAATGTAAAATTTTTATTTACCAAACTTTTAATCATAATTTCCAAATTCTGTTTATCTTTATTACCATCTGCACTCATTCGACCATAGCTTCTGTTTTATTCTTTTTTACAAAATTATCCAAAATATTTTTCTTCAAACTCAATTTAATCAATTCAATCAATAACTTCAATAAAACACTTTATTAACTTCAAAACTTTTACTTGTATTCTAAAATTATAAACTTATTAAAATTACTCGGACATGAATTTTACACGTCCATCATGTCGACCATTTTTTGACAAAAGGTCTTGAATTTCCGGTGATTCGTCCGGAAACCTTGCTAATTTTACAATCTTACAACATAAATCAATTTAAACATAACTTAAATAAATAAATGAATTTTTACCAAAATGTATAGGGTGGGTCCGAATCACTTTTGAAACATGACAATATATATATATATATATTGTCGTGTATTTTCCTACAATTTGTTTTTATTATGTAATAGTTATTGTTTGATGATTTTTGTTTTAATTAACTGAAAAGAAAATGTAAATTTTTGGTTTTAAGAGGTTGGCAGGAAGAACCAAGATGGCGAGTGTGAAGGATTTTTTGAATTTTGAATTTGAGTTTCGAGTGATTTTTGAATAAGTTGTTTTTTTTTAAAGTAAAATAAATTATATTTTTGAATTCGGTGTTTAATTCAAGTGGATAAGGTGCAAATTTTGGTAATAAGAAAGTTATACAATTGAATTACGAGTCTCATGATATTGTATGTAAGGGTGGTGAAATTTTATATTGATAATAGAGAAATAAAAAATTAAGAGAATACCACATACATTACAATATATATATATTGAGATGAATTTAAAATCAAACCAGATAAATTCCTGAATCCAAATTATAAGTTACAAATTTATTTCGAATTACAAAACAAAATTTCCTTTTACACATTCTACCTCAAAATTAAAAATATTTCGATTTAAATAAACTGGATGAGTGTATTAACCACCGTAGCTTTGAACCGTACAAGTTTGTACACTCAAGAAGGTTCCATTTGTTAATTTTGTAATTTGTAGTTTATAGTTTTATTTTAGTTTATTGTACATTATTACTTTTAAAACGTTTAAAGAGTGCGCGAGGTTAATAAAAAAATTTAAATAAAAAAGTGAAGGTAGAATAATAAACCAGGTTCCAGCTAGATTTTGAAGAGAAATTGATCTCTCAAAATTTAATTAAATAAAAAACAAAGAGAAAGAAAAGAACGATTAATTTCGAGAAGGATTGGGCTCTCGAAGCTATAAAATTGTGAAAAATAAAATTGTTGGAGAGGTAAAGTTTGGAAAGATTAGAGAAGAAGAAATAACTGTAGCGGAGCAAAAAGGCGACGGCAATAAAAGAGAAAGGAAAGAAAATAGTGCGACAAAAAAAAAGGTATTCCGTTAACGGTATATTTCAAGTTTAATTTTATTAGTTTAAGTTTCTGTTTCTGTTTCTGTTTATGTTCATTTTTTTTTGTTTATAGAAAATAAAGGTACGGTGATTAACCATTCAGTTTTATTTTCAAAATTAAAAACGTTAAGATTGGAGACCAAAACTCCAAATACCACCAGGGAATTTATCTGGTTGAAGTGAAAAAAAAAACACGACAATATATATATATATATTTAATTCATAAGTTATAATTCTTGGTCAATCGTTCAAATTGCTTATGCGTTTAAAAAATTCTTTGTATTTTCAAATTTCGTTTATGGTTATGATTAGATACGATCGATTAAGGGTTAATCGTAGTAATGTTTTTACATTATTTCCAAGAGCAATTTTTTAGAGATGGAATCTCTGATTTCTCGTACATATATTTACAGTTACCTACAAAAATATTCGCGCGTTTCTATGTTAGCAATGTAAATTGTACTTTTTGAAAACTCTTTTTAGCGTATAAAAATCGCTTTTACAAAAATAATTTTCAGACATCTTGTTACGATTAGCGACAGTTACATTAAATTCTGTTTGTCATTACTTATTGACCGTGCCTCGTAACTGTAGGAATGCGGCTGTTTGTCCTTGAGCGTTTCATGTTTATTTCTGTTGGTTTATGTTGGTTGGTGTTTGAGCGGGAAAGCCACCGCGCAAGCTTTGTATTTAGTTGGATCGGCGCGTTTACCGACGTTTGAGGGGGACTTGACTTCAGGCAGCGTTCATGTTAACATCGCAGAGCGACTTGCTCAAGTAAATTTTATTATTTTATGTTTTGTTCAAATTTTACCTGTTCAAGCAACTGCTATGTGTTTTACGGTAATTTGTGATTATGGAAATATTCTGGTTCGAATAGTTTAACGATTTACTTATTTAATTATCGATTATCGTTTCGCGCTATTTTGATACCGCCATTTTGTGTATTCCGCATGGCTTATGTTGGGTTTCCGTTGTGGAAATATTAGTACTGGATGTTCAGTCGATTCAATTATGGTTTATCGAGGCGTTTGGTTTTGCTATTAAACCGTCACAATTTATCCTGGAGCTGAAAGTTCAAGGATGCAGCCCAGAAGGCAGCCAGTTATTATCAACAGGTGTTAACAACCATAAAGTCTGTAAATTCAGATTATGTTTAGTGATATCTTTATCTCAACAAATTATCGTCACTGGGAACAACCCAGCCATCTATTGTCTTACCGAAAGTAACGTTTTCGCTAATAATTTATGTGGTGTTATAGTTATAGTAACTATATGTTATAGTAACTACTATGTTATAGTAACTCAACACATGGTTATGTTAAGCAAACGTCAGGTTTTATCTTTTGTGTTAACTTATAGTAATTTGAATAATTACACAAAGGCCAATGTAATCATCTTTGTTTATTCTTATGATAGCTTTCTGTTTTATCTTTTGTGTCAAATTATAGTAATCTGAATAATTGCACTAAAGTTAATGTAATCATTTATTATCGTCACGAATAATTGTCTTGTCTATAAAGTATGTTGAGAAGGTTGCCGTTTTGAGCGTGGGCGATTGCATCTAGATTTATTTCAAAATAATTGAACAGAAAGTGGTGACATGAGGTGTTTAAAAGCTAAACTATTTTTCTACTGCTATCTTATTATAGAGCAATAAATTGCAACTTGGCTTGTTTAATAACTACCTCGCTTCTCAGAATTTACTATTATAAAACTATTATGCATATATGCATATATTGCAAAAGAAACATTTTATATTTTTATATCAGTTCATATCGTCTTCCTTGATTTTTATCTCATCGAGATTTTACATTTTACTGTATGTACAATATTTACGGTGAAAATTTTGTGTAGTGCAGTGAAAATTTAAAAAACTCAAAAGTCATATTATTTGTCTTGCAAACAGTGTTTTACCAAATTTATAATTTTGTGTTTTGTGTTTCATTAGATACTATTTATGTAAGTATACTTAATATTTCAGGTTGGTAAAAAAAATCGGTTAACAAAATGGGACGAACAACAATTGCAAATCACAAGAAACGTACAAAGCGTGCAGAAGCCCACAAAATCAGAGCAATTAAACAGCATTAAAAATTATTTATACAGTCCAATGTCGAAGAAACAGTAGATAATTTTGAAACAGATAATATTATGCAATTCGACAATGATTGTGAATTGGTCCAAAAATCAAATAAGTTGCTAGTAGAAAATAACAGTGTAGATATCGAAAAAGTTTTAGTGAATTTTAAAAACGACAAACTCAATGAAACTAATTGTTGGAATTCTCCAGATGATGATGACGTAATGACAGAAATACTACAAGTTGAAGCTGAGAAAACATCAGAAACCTTGGAAGGTTATCGTATAGTCGATATTAAATTTTTAATGAATCAGTCCATCAGGTTACAATTTGTCCATTCCAAACAATGTACAAGTGGATTGCTAGAATTTAGAAAAGAAATATCCAAAGGTTTATCAAGTACATTGATATATAAATGTAATTTGTGCGAAAAAGAGCTATCAGTTTGTACCGAAAATCCCAAAAATGAATTTATAAATCGGGCTTCTGTATGGGGTACTCTTGGCACAGGTAGTACATTTGAAAATACTGCCGAACTACTTAGTCTTATGGAAATACCAAACTTCAGTAAAAATAATTATTTTAAAATTCAACGGAATCTGGGGAATATATTTCATGAGTGTTTAGAGGAATCAATGATAGCTGCTGGAGCTGAAGAATATGCTATAGCTTTAGCTAAGGGAAACGTTGATGAGAATAATATTGCCAATATAACTGTAATAGTAGATGGTGAGTGGTCAAAAAGAAGTTTTGGCCATTGTTACCATTTATTTAGCAAATTGCTCTGAGGTAATTTACTGGAGAGCATGAGATGTAAATATTCTTACCTCTGGTCGTGGATTTTACGAAACTTATAGAATCAGAACGCTGAAGTAAATAATAGTCATTTAAAATTGTTAATGAAAATATAATTAATTAAATGAATAAAAATGTTTTTACAATTATTTTAAAATTAATTATCAACGTAAAAAAAATTATAATTTTAACTATAGTTAGAAACTACAAAACTTAAAAATTAATTTTTATATATTCAATGAGCGAAAGTTTATTTAGTTAGCTCACCTTTAATTTAATGTTCACAACAAAACTACCTTTGATGCCATAAAAAATGTTGTTGGCAGATTAAAGTTGATTGTTGCTGACTGAAAGGTGATTGTTATTGAAAATTTAGTCCATAAAAATGTTACTTAACAACGCACTGTTATTTAGTTCACTAAAACGCACACTGGTTTAAAGTTTTTATATTTCTAATTTTAAAAATCCGCCACTAATTAAATTATAAAAATATACTAATACATAATATTTTCTAATTGCTCACAGTAAGTCTGGTTTTTTATTATTGTTATATTGTGATTAATTCATTTATTATAAAAAACTTCATTATTTATGAAAAAGATTTATAATTAATTGCGTAATAATTTGTATTAACTTTAAAAAATTTTTAATTGTAGTAAATCACAATTTTATATCTAAACAAAACTCAACGAAACTTTATTTACTTAATTTATTATTAAACTATAGAAACTTTAAATTATATTCTTATATGTACTGTAACTAAAAAAATTTTTAACCGTTTTGTCCAAAAGTTGGAAGAGAACTGCTTTTAAATCTTCAGAATGCCCTGAAGATAAATTAGTATTTCAAATCCCCTAATAATTAAAATTATTTTTATCGTGAGAAACTAACTCATAACATATCTTGTTCTTTTAAAAATGGTCAAAAAATCAATAAGGTTTTAAGTTTCAAGCCAGTTTCAAGCGTAGTGTTATTCGAAACTGTCAACCTATATGTTTTATGACCTATCTTAAGGGTCTCAAAAAATTAAACTATTTAAAAATATGAATTAATACTTTGTGTTCTGACTGTGTGAATTTGATATTTTTATAAATCTAACGCCTTTTCCTGTAATTTAAATTATAGCGTGACATTTGTTTTAAAGTAATGTTTTCTGAAATTAAAAAAAATATTTTTTAGTTACGGAAATCAACTTTTCGTAACACCATACATATAATGCCTTATCATATGTTGCAGTTATAATTGGCAAAGAAACTGGAAAATTGTTGTATTTAGAAGTTAAAAATAAATATTGCTCTAGCTGTGCACGAGCAGAAAATAAAAACGAAGCTGTTAAAGTTCACGATTGTTTTAGAAACTGGACGAAATCGTCTTCGGCCATGGAACCGGCAATACTAGTAAATGAATTTAATATTATCATAGAAAGGCACAAGCTAAACTATACAAAATGTATTGGCGACGGCGATACAACTGTTATTTCAGAAATTAAGAAAAATGTTGTATATGGTAATGAAGTGGTTAAAATAGAATGTACGAACCATTGCATAAAGAATTACGGAAAACAATTATACAAAATTAAAAACGATACTAAAAGTATATCTTTGAGTTCTAGAAAAATGTTGACAACCGAAAATTTAATTGCTTTGCAAAGTGATGCGCAAGATGCTATTTATGCCAACGCTCATGGTGATCTGGAAACTTTAAAAGAAGATTTGAGAAATTCTGTTAATCGCGTCTATGGTAATCACGAGTACTGTAAATCTTCTATATGTAAAAGTGTTGGTGATCAAAGTTTAGATCGTACATTGGATTTGAAGAATAGCGGAGCACATCATCTCATCTATGGAGCACTAAATTCATTAATTATTAAAGCAGACCTATACTAATCAATAAAGAAACTAGTAATAGGACCGAATTGTACATGAGCTTTGTAGCCCGATTTAATATGGGCAAGCGCCTGAATTTAATTCAAAGAGACTCTTTTCAAACTCGAGCGTTTCTAGCGGGTTTGAAATTTAACGGCGGTCATTTATACCATAATCAATCGTGGAATAAAATTTTCGGTGGCAGCCTCGGTAAAACCTTAGATAAATTTATGAAGCAAAGAGATAGTGCAAGCAAAAGAAAACGAAACCCTTCACTTCGACGAAAAGACAGTAAAAAATTTAAATCTAACACGGAAAACCGCGATTATGGTAGCAATACAGCAGAAGTCTTCATAGATGAAGAAGGTTTACAAATTGAAATAAATGCATTAATACTTCGGTTGCAGGTTACATCCTCAGAAATTGAAGAAATCTCCAAAAAAACAAAAAAACAATTCGACTCTGTAGAATTTATTGAAGTAAGAAGAAATCGATTAACTGCTTCGAAATTTGAAATTTGATTGCATTAAAAATAGTGAAGTACTATAAACATAACCAAAATATAGTATGAAGAAACACTACGAGTATGGAGTGGTTATGTTGG
The DNA here is from genome assembly GCA_911387805.1 of Cantharis rustica. Taxonomy (NCBI): domain Eukaryota; kingdom Metazoa; phylum Arthropoda; class Insecta; order Coleoptera; family Cantharidae; genus Cantharis; species Cantharis rustica. Next base: position 75,988,044 of record OU426877.1, read on the forward strand.
TTATGTTCAGTGGTCATGTTTTTAATAGCAATGCAATTTGAAAATACAAAAGACAGTCAAAAACTGTTTCAAGTTCTTTCCTAGTACTAGCCTAACTTCCATTGTTCCTATTATTACGTTTACTAATATTGGTACTAAACACTAATAACGTATTTAAAAACTTGTAACAAATCGAGTGTGCTTAATTTTTATCAAACTTGTACAAACTGTTCTTGTTAAATTAATATTAAAAACTAGCAGTGTGGTTTAAGGCTTAAATCGACATGCAAAGACGCGGGAGACTATGGTTTGATATTTGAACGCGCCGAATACACTATTATGATCTAAAACACAATATCGATCGGTCGGATATGGGAAGGCAGCGGGAAACAATTCCATTAATAATTTATCTTGTATAATTATCATATTATTCACATTAGCTTCTGCCAAGTTGATCGTCTACGCTCTACGCATTGCATAGTGTATGACACTCAAAGTAGAAGATTAAAAACAAAGCAGTATTGTTATGAATGATTTTTAACAAATTAGATGACAAATTCTGTATAGCTAATAAATTATAGCATATGGCAAATACAAATCATCTCGAATAAAAATCGATGATATTCAAGAGCTAGAAACGGTATTAGCGTTTCTTTTTTAAATCGAAAAAGAATTTACTATACTGTAAAGTTTTGTGTATAAAAATACGCATCTTACGAACGAAGATTAGATACTGCTTACGTTTATTAATTGTAGATAAACGACGATATAGTCCTATGCTATACATCTTTCTACACGTCTTAATTTTATTTATCTTTGTAATAATACTATTAATTTATAAACTTGGTTAAAGAAAATATAAATTTTAATCTATAATATAAATTCTTATAATATATTTTACTGCTTCTGTTTACAGCTTCAGCTTTACAGCTTCATCACTTATTAAACTTCTTACCCATTCATATTAATTAAGCCAATGTTCACCGCGTAAGTATAAATTATTTTTGATGTGTAACATCTTTCCGCTCGCTTGTTTGCAATCAGTGGGAGTGATTTCGTGAAATGGGACGAAAGTGTGTAACAGGAAGCCAGAAAAGCGCGCGCTATTTGTAAACAAAAGTGAAACATTCGATGATCTAGTTGCTTGTCGCGGAAGTAATCACTTCCGCGGTCTGGACAGTAAAGTAGATAGTCTTTTGTTACACTTAATTTGACATATAATTAAAACATCTTGTTTGTGATTTGACACAAACACCAATTTTCCCTTTTGTAAATATTTTCGATTTCTTCGGATTATATTCATCGTTCTTTCTTTTAACAAATGTCATTTAAACGCTCTAATTTTAAAATATCCTGATTTTTGTCTATGCGAATTGTTAATTTAACATGGAAAATAATACCACCATAGAATTGATGGTAATTTCACAGCTTTGGATTTTTCGAGAAAATAAACTAACATAAGTTTCAGTTATTTCGACTACATTATTAGACTCACAACCAGTTCATGAATAATTCGAATGTTTGATTATATCTAATTTTAGATTTTTCGGGCAGAAGTGAGGCGCACACAATACTTGCAACTTTATCGACTGCACTTACACTAAACATTTTCCGATGCAATCAAAAATTATTTCAATTAACGATACAATTTAAAAAATTGCGAAATTGTCACTAACAAACTTATGAATTTATTGTTTGTATATATAATTATGTCCACCAACTTCTATCGAACCAATATCTTCTACCTGAAGGAAGCGTACTACATCCGCCCTACCTAATTATAATAAATTGCATTTATTCAAATCACATAAATAGAAAGTTATATTAATGACCTAATAAATAGAAGCATTCATCACGATCATTTAAGATATACCCTTTGATACTGTAATTTATTACCACTTCTTTTTGATAAGCTTTACAACCACTTTTGTATTTTAATATTTAAACACATCTGTATAATTTTAGTATTATAATGCATTTGTATAATTTCACATCCAAAATGCACATTATAAACTGTATGTAATTATTATAAAAGCTGATGTTAAATCAAGCTTCAGGTTAGTTGTTGTTTTGTTCTTTAGGCGTAATCTTGTAGCATTCATGACTGTATTTTTGTAACTTTAAGTTAAATAAATCTTTTTAAACATATAATTATTTGTGTGTGAAACATAATTGGCGCTGCGAACAGGATAATTTCACTTATTCTGGTTTACTTGTAACGTTACAAAAGTAGTTACATAAAGGTAATTAATAAATCCTACTCTAATAATTACGAAGCACTCGGTAGAGGTTGTAATCAACCAAGCGCTTGACGTTGATAAGAGGCTTTTTGATTTTGAGAACGAGCCTGGTGTGACGTTTTATAGTAAAGCGAAACTTATTATTAATAATTGTGGAATAACCTTTAAAATTTGGATAAATTTTATATTGAAATTAATAACACCTTATTAAACTATTATTAATTGGATATTTTTTTAATACGGAAGATCTGGTTTATGGCAATAGTTATTACATTTATGACTGGAAGAAAATTGTAAGGTCAGAACTAATCAGCAGATAAACCAATTTGAAAAGTTACCGCGCCACATTTGTATGATATTGGAAGTTAATATAAAACTTAATCCATTTGGTTTTAATTAGAAACAAATTGGTGGATATCCTACAATCACCGTATCTGGTGATTTGGATTTGGGAAACTGGATTGGATTGGACTACTGAATTTTTTTCCTTCTGGATTGATCAATTGTTTTGAACATTTATAATTACTGCTGCTGATTAAACCATAGTTTTATGTAATCAGATCTTTGGTTTGTCCGATCGTCTACTTGTTTTCGGTTGGTCAATTTAGTTAGCTTGAGTTGGACAATTTGTGGTTTGTGGATTGCTTGTGTGAATAGCATTTATCTGTTTTAGTAGTTTCTATTTCATTGACACAGATCCGGACCCAGAAAAGAGCTCTTGGAAGGAAGTCGGACCAATTTAACATACTTGTGTCACTGCAATTACTAAATAGCAGGCTGGAAAGGAGTAAGACTGGGTAAGTGCTGTTCATTTGGTATTTTACAGTCACTTGTTGTCTAACGACACATCAAGCCTTGCACCGATCTAGTTGATTAGCTTTGGATGAGTGGATGTTGAGGGTACTCCATCTATTTGGTTGCAGGCGACCATCAGTCAGTCAACAGTAGATTGCTTTTTTTTACACGCCTTCAGCGTTTACTGTTTGGGACCAAGAGTCCAATATTTATTGTATAACTGTTGTACATCTGTGGTTTGCGAAACTCAACCTTAATTCTCTTCTTTAATATTGAATAAATCCCCTTCATTCTGTTTGTTGAGTTTTATTTCAATATTTGGCGCCCTAAGAGCCTTTCATTTTGAAGTTGATAGTATCGCCATTTTCACCATTTGTGATAACCCAATACCAGGAACAATCTACCGAAGAACCTGCGATTGGTGGACACACCTACCCATCGCTTGAAGAACTGTGGGTTAAATCCCAATAGCTGGCCAACCGTGTAATAACACCCACGGTTAACAAAGTGGCATCTTGTTAGCGCTCACTTTAGGCTACAAGTAGTTGGCACCGCAACGTTTAGGGGCAATTTATATGGTTGTTCTTAAAGCATATTTGTCATTGGGTTGTCACAGCGTACTATCAACGGATTTCTTTCTCTTTTTCTATATTTCTTCAGAGCTCGTATTTGCGCACAGTACAGTAGTTATACACAAATATTAATTCTTATTACTGATCTTGCATTATTAACATAAACATGATATCAATACCATCGAAATATATAAACCGTCTTTCGGTAGACGAGTTAAAATGGGAATTAGTTGTTAGGGGTCAGGATCATAAAGATGCTGGCGCTGATGAATTGAGATCGAAGTTGCGCCGGGTACTTAAAGAAGCTGAGTTAGATCCTCACATAGTTGCTAATTACCCAAGAGTTGAATTCAATGTAGGTGATCAGCTCCTCATTTGCGATGGAAAGTTTCAGAGACTCCATGCTAAATTTAGTTATTTTAAACAACAGCCTACAACTAAATTGGGAGATGGGTTAACAGCTAGGCTTAATCATTTGTTAGCACGCTTAGGGTATTTACTCCAAGTTAAATCGGCTACTAAGGAAGACGCAGCGGTGATAAAAGTCACGCAAAATTTAACAGTCGACTTATTAGATAAAGTCGAAGCGGAGTTAAGTTCTCCATTAACAAAAGAGAACGATTTAACGCAAGCAATAGCGGAATCTCGCATACGTCTTTCTAGTCAAGCGCTACTGTCGGTAACAGCAAATGATAATGACTCAAAATCTGATGCGGACGGGGCAGCCTCAATCAGAAGTCATGTCACACAATTTAACGTTAAAAATGCAGAGCAAGCACCCGTTGAGCCGATCACAACTATCAATAAAGGTCCTTTGGGAATGTCGAGCCCGTATCACGTCCAAAATTACCATCAATTTCTTCCGTCCAACATTAACGCGTACTCATATAAACCAGACACGGTGAGTAAGTGGAATATAAAGTTCACTGGTGATCTCACTGTGCTCGAGGTTAATGCATTCTTGGAGCGAGTGGAAGAAATGAAAATTTCGCGTAGGGTATCCGACACTTTGCTGTTTGATAGTGCAGTCGATCTTTTTGAAAGTAGTGCGTTGGTATGGTTTAGGGCAAATAGATCGATGGTGACATCGTGGTCCGAGCTGGTTGATTTGCTCAAATATACTGTCGTGAAACAAAATATTTCGACCCACCCAGGTGGGTAGGGTGGCGTGATTGATTTAGCGAATGAATGCTAATATGAAGTCGAAGGTTCGAACCTCGACAAGGTATAAAAATTTATAATTGTATAATTGAATAATGACACGAAATTCGTGGCTTTTTTGGCCAACTATGGCCGACAGCGGATGCAAGACTTTGTATGCCCGCTGAGTTTTGATATTTTTTGAAGAATTGTGAGTAATGTTTTATTTTTGATTGATTAAATAAATAATTTTGATGCGAATGCTTTATTGCGTGTTTTTGGATAAAATATTTTTGGTATCTGGAATTGATTTGGATTAATTTTGATAAGTTGCTACCGAGCGGTAGAAGATTGATTGGTTTTAATTGATTTAGAAAGAGAATAGTGGAAGATAAAAATTGGACGTGGAACATTGAAAATTAGAAAATTTTAAAATTGTATTTCATCGAACGAATGTCGATATTGATAAGCCGACTTTTTGGATAAGGATAAAATTAAAAGTACGGGCCCAGTAAAATTCTACATTACCTTGGATATAATTTAAATTTGAATAATTTAATTTTGAAGAAGAATTATTTTGGAGTCATATTTGTGTTGCATTAGAAAGATTTCTTTTTAGTTGATTTTTGAAAAGCGTAAGAATCCTTCGACCCTTAAAAATTACCAACTGCTTCCGCACACCAGGGTTGCCTGAGCAAAAAATAAGTGTGTGGGAATTTTCTACGAAAATACCATAACAATACATATTTACCGCATGATTACGATGAATCTCTTTGGGATAAAATTCGTAATCGGAAGCAAGGGGTTTACGAAGCGCCTCACATTTTTATAGCATATTTACAAAATTTGATGAATAGGCTTGGTGAAAAACCATCGATCGAAAAGCAGATACGAGTAATTTTACAAAATTTACAACGGCGTTATAGCGATCAATTAATTTTTCACAAGTTTAAAACAATTAACGAAATTTTAGCTGCATGCAAAAGTATCGTAAAGGCTGAACGACAGAAGGATTTATTCATGAGGCACCAACCTACATTAAATCTTCTTGAGTCTGATCTAGCCACACCAGTCAGTAAATTTGAAAGTAGGCAACCCTTAGCTTCCCAAACACATGATAACAGGCATTGGTACCACCAGAATAAAGCTCAATCCGTGAGACCTCAAGTTAAGCACGAGGTTCATGCTTTGCAGACCTCTACGCCTAGGTTTAAAACGCGAAGCTTTGCAAAACCGGTTGGTGCTAACACCAAATGCTTCAATTGCAGAGAGGCAGGGCATACTTATCATACCTGTAAGGCAGATAGACGTTTATTTTGTTATTTTTGCGGAACGCATAATGTTAGTTATGCTAATTGTCCTTGATGTCAAAAAAACTTAGAAGAGCGGGAGTAAGCAACAGCCTCTTACCCCCTAGTCCTTTTCGTTTAAAGGCTGAGAGTCCCGAATGGCAACATTGGTTGGCCCATGTTAACGCATTCTGTAAAACCACTCCGACTGTTAACGCCTTGTTTGCACATCGACCATTCGATAATAGGGCTTATATTTTTGTTGATATTATGGGAGAGCGAGTGTTAGGTTTTATGAACACAGGGGCAAATCAAACGGTACTAGGTCGCGAGGGACTCTATTTAATAAAGAACTTAAATTTGACCATTGACCGATCACAGCAAATACCACTAAAATCTGCAGATGGTACTTTGCAAAATGTCCATGGTACGGTCTTATTACCATCAGTGACCATTGAGGGCGTGACTAAGGATATTTCTGTAATCGTCACAGATTCTATCGAATATCCTCTAATACTGGGTTATGAGTTCTGTAAGAAGTTCAGGTTAAAAACTGACTTTGAAGCAGATACTTATAACATACCAAACGAGATTCATGAATTGGCTTCACCAAAAATTATTAAATCTCGTGCAGACCTGTCTTATGATCAAATATAAGAACTAGAGCAAGTCATCGCTCAGTTCAAGTCTATAGCTCCACCTGAATTGGGCAGAACAAAGTTGGTAGAACATGTTATCAATACTGGCGATGCTTTGCCAATAAAGCAACGTTATTTTCCTATATCGCCGGCGATGTTAGAAAAGGTTAATGCCAAAGTGGACGAGATGCTGCGTCTCAAAGTCATTAAAAAGTCATTTTCGGAGTGGAATAGTCCCATTGTTCTCGTTAAAAAGAAGAATGGTGACGTACGCTTCTGTTATGACGGGAGAACACTCAATTCCGTAACTAAGCCAGACGCTTATCCCATTCCGTATGTAAGCGATATTTTGGATAGATTAGTAGACGCTCGGTATCTTTCCTCCATCGACTTGCGAAAAGCATTTTGGCAAATTCCACTTTCCAAAGAGTCCTGTGAAAAAACAGATTTTACTGTCCCACGGCGTGGACTTTTTGAATTTAATGTGTTACCTTTTGGACTGCATAACAGTCCCCAGACATTACAGCGTCTCATGGACAGTATTTTTGGTCCCGAATTTGAGAATGTTTTTGTTTATCTCGATGATATTATTATTATTTCAAAAACATTTTCCGAGCATATGGCAATTCTCAAAGAAGTTTTAAAACGTTTACGAAAGGCAGGTCTAACAATTAATTTATCAAAATGTGAGTTTTGCCGTGAATCTCTTAAATACCTCGGGTACGTCGTCGATGCCAAGAGTCTTAAAACCGATCCAGAAAAAGTGGAGGCCATTGTAAATTATCCGACTCCTAAAACAGCCACGGAGATAAAACGTTTTCTTGGTATGGCAGGGTGGTGTAGACGCTTTATACCCAATTTTTCCACCATAGCTGCGCCTATTTTAAGACTCCTTAAAGGTAAAACCAAGGGTCAACGTGTGTTGTGGGATAAGGATGCGGAATGTGCCTTCCGTACATTAAAAAATAAATTAATATCTTCCCCTATATTGAGCAGTCCGGACTTCACTCAACCCTTTTTTATTCAAACCGATGCATCTGATGCAGGCTTAGGAGCTATTCTTATTCAAGGGGAAGGGAAAAACGAAAAGGTGATTGCATACGCCAGTCGTACACTTGGTAAACATGAAAAAAATTATCACGCAATGGAAAAAGAGTGTTTGGCGATTTTGTTCGGTGTCGAAAAGTATCGGCCATATATTGAAGGTACTAAATTTACTGTAGTTACTGACAATCAAGCTCTTCGTTGGCTTGGTTCTATTCAATCCCCATTAGGTAGATTGGCTAGATGGTCTGTCAGATTAAACCAATTTGATTTTAACATTATACACAGAAAAGGAAACCTCAATATTGTGGCCGATGCTCTCTCTCGAGCACCAATTAATATTCATGCGTTGTCGTTAGTTCCTGAAGATACGAGCGTTTGGTATCAACGAATTGTAGACAAAATCAATTCACATCCGGAAAGATATCCTAATTTTAAAATTGACGATGGTTGGGTGTATAAGTTCGTTCCAAATAAACATAACGTTGTATCAAATTTAATAGAATGGAAATTGTTGGTACCAAAATCACGCCGTCGTGAAGTATTACAGGATTGTCACGACAATCCATTAAGTGGTCATCTGGGCGCGTTCAAAACTTTTCACAAAATTTCCGAGCTTTACTACTGGCCGCGAATGAAATCAGATATAACTAGATATGTTCTCAAATGCGAAATTTGCTTGGCAAGCAAAGCTTCAAATCGATTGCGTCCTGGTTTGATGGGAAAGTCAAAGCGAGTGGAGCACCCATTCCAAATTCTTTCTATTGATTTAATGGGACCTTTTCTAAGAACTAAAAAGGGGAACTCATTTCTTTTAGTTATGTCAGATTGGTTTACTAAATTCGTAGTTGTTCACCCATTAAGACAGGCCACTGCGTCGTCCATCGTGCAGAAAGTTGAAGAAACTTTCCTTTTGTTTGGGGTTCCACAAATCGTAATGTGTGACAACGGTACGCAGTTTACTGGCAAGTTATTTAAAGATCTGATAGATAAGTATCAAGTCCAAAAGACTTGGTACAATGCCAACTACCACCCACAGGTCAATTTCGTAGAAAGATATAATCGCGTGATAGGTACGTATCTGCGTTCATTTGTTGAAAATGATCATAGGTCGTGGGATTTACACGTCTATCAAGTAGCTCACGCCATTAGAAATGCTGTGCACGAGGTCACAGGGTTCACACCTTCATTTTTGAATTTAGGTCGATCCGTACCTAATAAGGGTACGTATTATGGTCGATTGAATCAGGCGGAACCTGGTGAGTTTGAGATGGGTGATCGCGAACGCGTTATTTCCGATGTTAACAACATGAGTGAGTTGCACCAAACAGTGGTAAAGCGTTTGCAAGTGGCATACGAGCGTAGTAAAGCCAGGTATGATTTACGAAAAAGACCTCTTTCGTTCAAAAGAGGTAATACCGTCTGGAAGCGCAATTTTGTGTTATCAAGCGCTATTGACAATGTTTCTAAAAAGCTAGCGCCAAAATATACTAAGTGTACAGTAGCAGAAGTCACAGGTACGGTTACTTATCGTCTAAAAGACGAACGTGGTAAGAACCTTGGAGTTTTTCATGTGAAAGACCTTAAGGCAGCTCCGAATTTTGATTAGCCAGGTTAGTTTTCATCATTAAGCGAGGTGTGTAAGTGAGATTCGCTGTTATATTAATAGGGTTATATGAATTTATAGATTCGAAATTTTGATTTAATGTCAGGTGAATATCTTTTAGATTGGATTGCCAGATCCCACCAAATGTTATTTTGCTGTCTTATAGTAAGACAATTTAAATTTTGATTTAAATTTTGATTGATTAATCATTGCCAAAACAATTATGACTTCAATATGAAGTGGTAAAATTCGTTAACGTAATTTGCGTTACAAAAGCATACCTTTCTGAAGGAACTGGTTTTTTCCTGGGTATTTATGAGTGTAAACTTTTATAGGTTTTAAAAACAATCATGGTCTATGTATGTTAAACACTCAAAAATTTAAAACATTTTCAATTTAGGTGTTCACTAGCAATCATACGGATTGTTAGCGACAATACTGGAAAATGTAAGTTTTATGAATCAAGCGCCTAAGAAACAACGTCTGTCATTACATACGAGGGAGGGCTGTATTATGATCTGAGTATACGTGATACATCCGTAATATCTATTTAGTTTATCTCTATCTTAAAACTATACTCTATCAGTTACATTGGAGTCAAATTTCTTATACTTCATATTTTTGATCAAAGTAACTTAGGTACAATTAACAACAAGGGTTGATAATACACCTAATTCCAGCTGATATCTTATGGAATAATTATTTTGAAATCGTCATCCCTAAACAGTATAACACAGCAAAGAACATCTAGCGCTCATGCAATACAATCTCTAGAGTTACTCTTGTTAACCATATTTAGCCTATCTATTCGGTATTTTTTTATCCATCAGTATATCTTTTATTCAACTTAGCCCGGTTCATAACTTAGTAGAGGGGGAGTGTAACGTTACAAAAGTAGTTACATAAAGGTAATTAATAAATCCTACTCTAATAATTACGAAGCACTCGGTAGAGGTTGTAATCAACCAAGCGCTTGACGTTGATAAGAGGCTTTTTGATTTTGAGAACGAGCCTGGTGTGACGTTTTATAGTAAAGCGAAACTTATTATTAATAATTGTGGAATAACCTTTAAAATTTGGATAAATTTTATATTGAAATTAATAACACCTTATTAAACTATTATTAATTGGATATTTTTTTAATACGGAAGATCTGGTTTATGGCAATAGTTATTACATTTATGACTGGAAGAAAATTGTAAGGTCAGAACTAATCAGCAGATAAACCAATTTGAAAAGTTACCGCGCCACATTTGTATGATATTGGAAGTTAATATAAAACTTAATCCATTTGGTTTTAATTAGAAACAAATTGGTGGATATCCTACAATCACCGTATCTGGTGATTTGGATTTGGGAAACTGGATTGGATTGGACTACTGAATTTTTTTCCTTCTGGATTGATCAATTGTTTTGAACATTTATAATTACTGCTGCTGATTAAACCATAGTTTTATGTAATCAGATCTTTGGTTTGTCCGATCGTCTACTTGTTTTCGGTTGGTCAATTTAGTTAGCTTGAGTTGGACAATTTGTGGTTTGTGGATTGCTTGTGTGAATAGCATTTATCTGTTTTAGTAGTTTCTATTTCATTGACACAGATCCGGACCCAGAAAAGAGCTCTTGGAAGGAAGTCGGACCAATTTAACATACTTGTGTCACTGCAATTACTAAATAGCAGGCTGGAAAGGAGTAAGACTGGGTAAGTGCTGTTCATTTGGTATTTTACAGTCACTTGTTGTCTAACGACACATCAAGCCTTGCACCGATCTAGTTGATTAGCTTTGGATGAGTGGATGTTGAGGGTACTCCATCTATTTGGTTGCAGGCGACCATCAGTCAGTCAACAGTAGATTGCTTTTTTTTACACGCCTTCAGCGTTTACTGTTTGGGACCAAGAGTCCAATATTTATTGTATAACTGTTGTACATCTGTGGTTTGCGAAACTCAACCTTAATTCTCTTCTTTAATATTGAATAAATCCCCTTCATTCTGTTTGTTGAGTTTTATTTCAATATTTGGCGCCCTAAGAGCCTTTCATTTTGAAGTTGATAGTATCGCCATTTTCACCATTTGTGATAACCCAATACCAGGAACAATCTACCGAAGAACCTGCGATTGGTGGACACACCTACCCATCGCTTGAAGAACTGTGGGTTAAATCCCAATAGCTGGCCAACCGTGTAATAACACCCACGGTTAACAAAGTGGCATCTTGTTAGCGCTCACTTTAGGCTACATACTTCAACGTCAACTACGGGAAGATCAAGAAATTAACAAACTTCTACATCACCGTCCTGTGACAACCTAGAGCCAACCTGAATTTGGAGTGTTTCAACACCTCAGAAATTATCCAAAGAATCTAAAGAAAATAATCATCACACACACCAAGCAAAGGAGTCATCTAGAGCGAAACGTGAACTTGAGAGTGGGAATGACAACCATCCTCCTATCACTGTAAGTTTTTGAATCCTTTCTTCTTTTATTTTTGTATTATTATTATTGCAACTTAATATCAGATAGCGACATTGAATTAGAATTATAGGAAATTACGAATACCTCACAGTTAGAAAAAATTAGTACACCTTTTAACAAAAGTCGTTTTGAACCTTATAAAATGTATCCCGCGACAGCTCAATCGATTGTTAATAATGCACCTCAACAGCTACCGCCGTTGATTCAGTTTTAAACTCAAGAGCTGACTGCGTTAAAAAATTCATTACCTGTGAGTTTAAACCGGATAGCAATCTATCCACGTTCATATCGAGTGTAGATAATTTAGTAAAATTTATAGATAACAAACTAACGCCAACTCAATATTACTTGTTTAATGTATCGGTGTTAGCTAAAATAAAAAACGAAGCTAGAGATTACCTTAATTTTCATAATGAAGTTGAATGGCCAGGCATACGCCAAGCACTTTTAAGAAAATACGGTGACCAACGCAATGAAGAACTGCTAATTTCCGCTTTGCGTAGTACCATTCAAACAAAAAATGAAACTTTTAATGATTACTATGACAAAATCTTATTAGCTCAAAACGATCTATTACAATATGTAACAGATCATATGTAATAGACATGTAATGTAAAACCGGAAGTTATTGCTTACTTCAATGAAAATCGATTCCCGCTTGTTTCTGGTGAATTGATATTTCACCCTGTCACATCGGAAGTGGTAGCAGCTGCAATTTTTAAACAACAATCCGGTGCTTTAGGCGTCGATAACTATAGCGTTAGAATGCTGAAGCTCACCTTACCTTTTTGTCTTGATAGCTTAACTGATCTAATTAATTTTTGTCTTACTAATTCGGTAATACCAACATTGTGGAAGAAGTCGATCATAACGCCTATCGCTAAAAATAATAATGTCACTAAATTTACTGATCTTCGGCCAATTAGTGTGTTGTCTGCTCTTTCAAAAGTATTTGAGTCTGTTCTTCACCAGCAGCTACTGGATCACATTGAGTGTAATAGTATTTTGCCTGATATTCAATCTGGTTTTCGCTCTGGTTATAGTACTGCAACAGCGTTGAGTAAGTTTACTAATGATATCGCCAGGAATATTGACGATTCAAAGGTAACAATTGTGGCTTTCTTGGACTACAGTAAGGCTTTCGATGTGATTAATCACGAGTTACTCCTTTCTAAGTTGCTGTATTACGGTTGTGCCGGCTCGGCCATTGTTCTTTTGCGGAATTATTTGACTGGTAGAACTCAGAGGGTCAGACTGAATGGATGTTTGTCCGGTGAGTTTGTCATAACCAGTGGCGTGCCGCAGGGTAGCATTCTGGGTCCGCTTCTCTTTGCCATTTTTACTGCTGATCTTCCCAGCGTTCTTTCTTCCGACTGCGGTGTACACTTGTATGCTGATGACTCTCGAGTATATCTCTCTAACAAACCAACCTTAGTTGACAGTGTTGTTCAATCTTTGAATAATAACTTAACTTCTATTAAGCTCTGGTCTGGCGACAATGGGTTAATCCTTAACCCCAATAAAACGGTTTGTTTACGTGTGGGAAGTACATACTGCTGTACTCTAGCCGACAGCACTCGATCTCTTGACGTTGAACTTGATGGCTCCGTACTGGAGTTTAGTGAGAATGTTAGGGATCTTAGCGTAATTTGCGACAGTAACTTGAGTTTTGGAGCGCACGTTGTTAAGATTTGTGGTATAGGATACTACAAACTGAAATCTTTATACAGGTACAAATATCTTCTTCCCCCGACAATTAAGTTGCAGCTGGTGCAGAGTTTAATATTATGTCACCTTGACTACTGCAGTGTGGTTTATTATGGATACCTTACTGCCAACTTAAAACACAAACTACAGGTTCTTCAGAACTCTTGCATGAGATTTGCCTCTGATATTGAGTTTGACAGCCACGTTACTCCTTTTTACAATAAATTTGGTGTCCTCAAGATTCACGCTCGCTTTGAACTTCTGTTCGCTTCCTTTTTGTACAATTTGTATAAGCGTGGTAGCCCGGGGTATCTGTTGGAGTTGATGGTGAAAAGATCTGAACGCCATCAACTTGTTCTTCGTTATAGCGGGAACTTGTCTATCCCGTCTCACTAGACAACTAAGTTTCAGGGCTCCTTCGAATACCGAGTGGCGGAGATCTACAATAGGTATCTGGACGTGTTCTTGACCGGCGGAACCAGCCGTTTCTTTAGAAGCGGGATCAAGGAGATTCTGATGCTTGCGCAAAATGCGTGCTAGGGTAGAACTGAAAAGCAGCTTTGCTGATTGTTTTGCCCCTTCATCGACTCTGCTTTATGAAATGTATTTTTTTTTTTTTTATTGTAAGTAAGAGTTGACAAATAAAGCTATTATTATTATTATTATTATGTACAATTGCATGAAGAAAATCCAAATATTTTCTTATTTGAAAAATTACTATTTCAAAGACAAACAGTACAAATGTTTTGTTCAGGATTATTAGAACCCTATCGTTCGTATATTATGAACTTTGACTTAAACAACTTAGAAGAATCCTTAAATAAATTCCGCATGTACGACAATAAAATTAAAGAAAATAATTACACTGACTACGTGCGAAAACTGCAAAATAAACGCCATATGAAACCCACTGCGTTTATACAACCAGCGAGACCTGCACAATTTACACCTAGACAAACATTTCCAATTCAAAATACCCATTTTTCAAATTTTCAACAAAAACAACAGCCTCAATTTCAACCGAGACCGTTTGCCAGTTCCATAAATAAACCTTTCCAACAACAAGTAAGATTTCCTACAAACAAACAAGTTTTTGGAGCAAAACCTGGTTCAACCATGCAAAGAACGCATTATAGTAAACCAACACTAATGTCAGTGCAAACTAGTGCATTTTCTAGAAAAAATAATCAAGCCGCGAATAGACCCGCAATTATTTCAGAAGAACTATTCAATAATGAAACCGAAACGGAAAGATATTTTAACCAAGATAATTATGAAAATTTTAAAATAAGACAACCCGAAGATGAAGAATTATATTTCCAACAATCAAACGGAATACAAGAAAATTGCTACGAAGAAAAAAATTTTTATATACCAGCCTCGGAAAATTCACAACTTCCGTCGACCTAAATTCAATTTGTTCACAAGCCAAACTGCCATTCTTTTATTTACCTTATTTAAATCTTAAAGTTTTAATAGATTCCGGTGATACCGATTCCATTATTAAAGTTGATGTAGCTTCAAATTTTAGAGATTATTTTTACTTTGAACCAATCACAGTTTCAAGCTTAAATAACGTAACTAAATCAAATCAAAATTTAGAATACCCCATATTAGCAGAAATAGGCATAGAAGAACCTATGAAAATTAGAATAATAAACTGGCACAAAAGATTTGACATTCTTATAGGAACAAAAGATTTGGAAAAATTCGAAGCAAAATTGGATTACAAAAATAAAATACTTGCTCTACGAAATAATCGCATATCATTTTTCCTTGAATTTAATGACAATCAAGTAAACATAAATAGCTCTAATGGAAATGGCCTCAATATTCCTGTTTCAATTGACGAAGGCGAAGTCTTTATACCTCGACAAAAAATACAAGACGACTTTGAAATCCCAGAATGCGTTGCAACAGCGAAAGAAGGAATATGTAAAATACCAAACTCCATTGAAGGAGTCCAGATACATTTTAATGAACGAGTTAATGTATTACCCACTGATTACCTAGATCTAGGACAACCAAAAATAGTCAAGCCATTGAATAAAAATGACATCCGCGAATTAATAAGAACAGAACATTTAAACCAAGAGGAGAAAAGAGAAATTTCAAACTTATGTATAAAATTTCGCGAAATATTTTATTATGAAGACATCGATCTCACCTTTACTAACCGCGTTAAACACAAAATCAGGACTACTGAAAAAAATCCGATATACATAAAATCTTTTAGACATCCTAAATCGATGCAACTGGAAATCCAAAACCAAATCCAAAAACTCCTGGACAATAAGATTATCCAACCATCAATATCACCGTATAGCGCACCTGTTTGGATTGTCCCAAAGAAGATGGACGCGAGCGGAACGAAAAAATATAGAATGGTGATCGACTATCGCAAAATCAACGCGAAAACCATAGAAGATAAATATCCGCTTTCTCGTATCGAAGAGATCTTAGATAACCTCGATAGATGCGTTTATTTTACAACGTTAGACCTGGCGCAAGGATTCCATCAGATCGAAATGGATCCAGACTCGATCGAGAAAACAGCTTTTACCGTGAATAATGGACATTACGAGTATCTTCGTATGCCATTCGGGCTTAAAAATGCACCTGCAGGTTTCCAAAGGTTAATGGATGACGTTCTTAAAGAGTACTTGTACAAATTCTGTTTTGTGTACATGGATGACGTAGTCATCTTTTTGAAATCCTTGCACGACCATCTAGTTCATATTAAGACAATATTTCAACGTCTTAAAGAAGTGAATCTTAAAGTGCAACTGGACAAATCAGAATTTTTGTCAAAACAAGTAGCGTTTCTCGGTCATATCATAACGCCCGAAGGAATCAAACCCAATGCATCTAAAATAAAAGCAGTCCAAGAATATCTAATACCAAAGACGATAAAAGAAATTAGATCATTTTTAGGACTCGTAGGGTATTATAGACGCTTTATTTAGCTAATTTCGCTAAAATAGTTTCTCCCATGACAAAATGTTTAAAGAAGGACTCCAAAATAGATCATAACAACGAAGATTACAAAGAATGTTTTGAGTTATGCAAAGAGCTACTCACAAACGCACCCATTTTGACATACCCTGACTTTGATAAGCCATTTATTTTGACTACCGACGCTTCAAACGTCGCCATAGAGGCCGTGCTTAGCCAAAGCAATAAACCCACGGCATACTATTCTAGAACACTCAATTCGGCTGAAAAAAATTATAGTACCATAGAAAAAGAATTACTAGCGATTATAGATGGTACGAAACATTTCAGACCTTATCTGTATGGACGAAAGTTCACTATAGAAACAGATCACAATCCGTTGGTATGGATGCACAAAATAAAAGAACCAAATTCGAGACTTATACGATGGAAACTAAAACTAGGAGAATTGGATTTTAATGTCATTTACAGGTGTAATATATTTTGATATTAAACAACACCTCATGAATAACCACTTTATTTTCGCCCATGGCGTACCCTTGTTACCCTGCGCATGTCCGCGCATACATCACACTATCCTCCCATTAGAAAAGAAAAAGAACTTAATATAATTTACAAATTCAAAATAAGTAGTATCTATAATAGTTTACAACTCAACACAACAAAACACAATTCGCTATTGATAAACAAAAAAAAAATTTTCTTTTATTAGGTATATACTGTAATCGTTCTATGGGTTTAATATTACGTCTAGGACGGTCCATAACATTAACAATTGGTGCCATTGGAGAAGTTGCCAAATCCACCAGCTCATCATTTTGTGGTTTTTCCACAAATTGAGATTCCCGAAATTGATATTTCTTAATCTGATTTATATGTCTTTTCCAAATAAGGTTATCCGACGAAATAACTTTAACTAAGTATATGGATTTGGCAATCTTCTTAATTATTTCACCTTTAATCCAAGTTGGATTTCGAACATTTCGAAAATCTTTAACAATAACCACCTCTCCCACTTCAAATTGTACAAATCGTTTACCACCGTAATACATTTTTTGTTTCTTTTGGTGTCTTAGAACCCGATTTCTCACATCTGTTGGCTTGGCATTCTGTTTTGCCCCATTCGGTAACAAATTATCAAATCTACTTCTGACTTTTCTATCCCCAAATATCAAACTCGCTGGGCTGACCCCTGTAGTACAATGGGGAGTGATATGATAATCAAATAAAAAATTGCAAAGCACTTTATTTATGTCTATCGCGTTGCCTCTACCTAAGGCGCTTTTAAGAGCCCCCTTTACTGTTTTGACTGCATTTTCAGCCGCACCATTGAATGAAGGTTGAAAGGGAGGGGATGTAGTATGTATTATATTATTACCCTCTAGAAATTTTTGAAATTCCCGAGAACAAAACGTTTGAGCATTATCCGTAACCAGTTGTTTGGGCAATCCAAACCTTGAAAATGTTGACCTCAACACTTCTATTGTGGCATTAGATGTTATGGAGTGAAGAGGAAAAACTTCCAACCACTTAGAATGTGCATCGATTAAAATTAGAAATTGTTTCCCCAAAAATGGTCTCATAAAATCTAAATGTAACCTATCCCACACGTTGTTTGGAAAGGGCCAATTTTCTAATACTGCTTTATTGGGGTTGCTTTTATTTAACCTACAATTCTCACATGCTCCACAAACTTTTTCGATATCACGGTCCAGACCTGGCCACCAAAAATAAGAACGTGCCAAACTTTTCATTTTTACTATACTTAAATGAGAGGTATGCAAATCCTCTAATATGCTCTTTTGCATGATTTTAGGTATGATCAACCGATTATTCCACAATAAACACTCTCCCTCTATACTCAAATCATTTCGAATGCGGGAATATTGTTTTAAATGTTCCTTACTGTCTTCCGACCAACCTTCTTTTAAATAAACTTTTACTTTGCTTAATATTTCATCATTTAAAGTGGCCTTTTGAATTGTTTCAAAATTTAACGGAAAATGTTCATTCATTGAAAAATAATTTATAAAATCTATTTCTACATCGAGCCATTTATTTTTTAAATCCTGCATGGGTAACCGTGACAAACAATCTGCATAATTATGTTTTGACTCCACAAACTTAATATCGTACTCATAATTTGATAAAATAAGCGCCCATCTACGCAAGCGATTAGCCGAAAATTGGATACTTTTTGAAAGGTGAAAAATGGCTGTTAATGCCTTACTATCTGTTAACAGTGTAAACTTTTTGCCGTATAAATATTAATTAAACTTACTCAAAGAAAATATTATTGCCAAACCTTCTTTTTCCAATTGACTGTATTTTTTTTCAGCCTTTGACAATGTACGCGACGCGTACGCTACAGGTCTTTCACTACCATTTGCAAAAATATGACTTAACGTCCCGCCCAGACCATAATTGCTGGCGTCGGCACTCAATCTTATCGGAAGAGAAGGATTATAATGCACCAGAATAGGTGCTGAGGTCAGCAAACCTTTAATTTTATTAAAAGCCTCCTCACATTTTGGCGTCCAACACCAATTAATGTTGTTTTTAAGTAAATTATATAGAGGATGTAATATCGATGCTAAATTTGGTACAAATTGACCATAATAATTAATTAAACCTAAAATGGACTTAAGCTGAGTGACATTTTCTGGTTTAGGTGCAAGTACAATTGCTTCCACTTTATCTTTTGCTGTATGCAAACCTTCCTGATTAATTATAAAACCCAAATAGGAAACCTCTCTAAAAAAAAATGCACATTTATTTAAAGACACTTTCATCTCCGCATCTTGTAATCTCCGTAAAACCCTTTCCAACCTAACCAAATGTTCCTTCCGATTCCTACCTGTCACCAAGATATCATTCAAAAATACTACCACTCCCTGTATATCCTGTAATAAAGATTCCATAATTTTCTGAAACTTTGCTGGAATACTAGCAATACCAAAGGGTGCCCTATTAAATTGAAACAACCCCTTATGAGTAGTTATGGTCACCAATTTCTTTAATTCATTATCTAAAAGAACCTGTTGATAAGCATTTGACAAATCCAACTTTGAAAATTGCACCCCTCCTTGTAGTTTAACAAATAATTCATTTATACGTGGTAACGGATATTGATCAATTTCAATAAATGGGTTCAACGTAACTTTAAAATCTCCACAAATACGAACAGTACCGTTTTTTTTAAGTACGGGTACGATAGGTGTACCAAACGGACTATAATCCACCGGTTCTATAATGCCTAACCCTTGCAACCTCTCCAACTCAGCTTCAACTTTATTTTTATTGCAAACGGCAGAGGGCGAGCCCTAAAAAAACGTAGAGTAACATTATCTGATTTCAACTTAATGGATATCACTCCCTTTGTAAAAGTGCCCACTCCAGGAGCGAAAACATAGTTAAACTTTTTAAATAATTCTTTTAAATCACCTGATGAATTCAAAAAATTAAGTTGCGAAATGCCAAGCCCAAATTTATTAAAGAAATCGCGTCCCAACAGGGGTGGTCCTGCAGCACTCTCAATTATATATAAATTTAAATCCTTTCCCTTACATTGATATTTTATTTTACAAATTATATATCCCAATGGCACAATTTTACCGCCATTATACAACGTGAACACTTTATCAGTTTTAATTAATGGGCCAGTATCAAGATTGAATTTAAACCAAACATTTTCAATTTCTATATCCAACAATATTGGATTTGACTTAAATTTTAAATTTAAATGATACAAACAATTATTATCAGACGGTTCCAAATAATTTTGATAATTTACCTTTCGTTTATTCATGCACACTGTTGCCAAATGACCCTTCTTGCCACATGCACGACAAGTGTAATCTTTAAAAGCGCACTTCTCTGTTGTATGATTTTGCCTTCCACAAACCTTGCATGGACTCCTTGACAAAGGTGTTGATGAAGTACCACGAGCTAGCATCCTCATTTTCTCCACTGCGACACCTGGACGTACGTAGTTTACTTCCGGTGGTTCCTGTTTCACCATACGTAACGACAACTCCATTGGCTTATTTGCTGATTTTGCTAAAGCAATTGATACCACTTTCTCCAACTTTGTTTCGATTTTTTCTTCTAATAACCGATCTTGAACGGACCCTGGATCATAACCAATAATGAATAAATCCCGTAAAACCATCTGTAATGCTGATGCTTTGAAATCACATGTGGCCGCCAAACTTCTTAATCTAGCAATCCATTCTTTCGCTGATTCATTCTCTTCTTTATTTGCATTATAAAACTTATATCGAGCCGCAAATACCGATACTGTTGGTTTAAAATGTTTATCAATTAAATTAATTAACTCACTGCAACTTTTCTTTTCCGGTTCGATCGGTAAACACAAATTATATACCAATTGATAAGTATCTTTATTCAACAAATTTAATAAAATTGCCCTCATGCGCGTATCGTCTGTTATGTCATTTGCTATAAATTGATCCATACGTCTTTTATAAACCGGCCATATTGAATTAATTGCATCAAATTCACTTAAATGTCCCACATTTTCCATTCTTACTGTATCTTTCGGGGTTCCCGGTGTTACCGACATTCTTATTAAATACACACTTTATTATATCTTAATTTACCTCGTCGCCACTGTTATATATTTTGATATTAAACAACACCTCATGAATAACCACTTTATTTTCGCCCATGGCGTACCCTTGTTACCCTGCGCATGTCCTCGCATACATCACAACAGGAAAGGAAAAGAAAATGTAGTGGCAGACGCTTTGTCACGCATTAAAATAAACAATAAGGAACTCGACGAAATGTCAATCATACCACAACTACAAGAACCACCAAACATCGACGAGCTCGATGAAATATTAGAAAATACGTTACACGAGAATTCGTCGGAATTTGAAACAATTCTTGAGGATTTGCATAACACAGTGCACTCTGTTAGCCAAGAAGACGACGGAAAAGTAATTCCAATATTTGAACAACCCGTAAATAATTTCAGTAACCGATTGATTATTATCGCTGGAGACAAGTTCGACATCAACCTAAAAAGACCTTTTAAAAGAAATCATTACACTGTTTCTGTTACAAGAGAAAACAAAAAAGAAGACTTATCTAGGATGATCAAGGAAATCATTAGACCAAACCTAACATATGGAATTTACTGTAAAGACCCAGATTTACGAAATGACTTAAGCGACTTATGCAAGACATATTTTAACAGTACCGTTAAATTTGTCTTTTCCAACTCATACCATAAAGACGTAATAAACGAAGAAGATCAGAAAGATATAATTGCAAAACATCACGACGATACCCATACAGGTATCGTAGAAACATATAACCAACTAAAATTGAAATACTTCTGGCCGAACATGAAATCGATGATATCAAATGAGATAAATAAATGCGAATTATGCCTACAATCAAAATATGAAAGGCACCCGTACAACGTTAAATTACAAGGCCCTCTGTTAGCACGCAAACCATTTGATACCATTTTTATAGACACGTTCTCTTTTCAAAACAGCAAATTTTTAACCATAATTGATTCATTTTCTAGATACGCTCAAGCTTATTTTGTAAAAGACGGAACAGGCCTCACAATACTAAATAAACTTCGGCACTATTTTAGCCATCATAACTACCCAAAACGAATCGTTTGTGACCAAGGAAAAAAATTCTTCAACAAGACATTTAAAGAATATTGTCAATTACATAAAATTGAATTACATTTTACCACCATCAATAATCCTAACTCTAACTCCCCAATAGAACGATTACATTCAACTCTAATCGAAAAAATAAGAATTTTGAAGCTGAAAGAACCGAACGAAACCCCACAAAATCAAATGATTACTGCCACATTAATTTATAATCAATCTATTCACTCATCAATAGGATTTTCACCTTTTTCTATTCTCTTCGAACCTTACGAACACGAAATTGACATAGCATTAGATATGATAATTTATGAAGAGTACAACAACAAGCAAAAAAACGAACTATTACCCTTTATCGATCAAATCTATCATAAAAATAAGGAAAAAGAAAAATCGATACTAGAAAAAAGAAATCAAAATAAACAAGATCCACCTGACATTAACACAGATACAGTGTTTATTCGAAAAAATAAACCAGTCAAAACAGTCCCGTTATATGACAAAATTTAAATTATTAAGAAATCTGACAATACTATCGAAGGTAAATCAGCCAAAGGAAAACTAACCGGCTCCCACGTTAGGAAGATGAAAAGACTGAAAAAAGTTATTTGTTTACAGGATCCTAATGAACCTGGGCCTAGTGCGATTCACGACTCCGCTGCAAATAACACCGATTCAGACTAATGGATATTTCGGCGAGAAATTAGGAATAGCAAAAATTCATTCACATTACCACAAATTTTACTTTCACTACAACCTCACGCAATTAGAAATTAGCCTACGATATTTAATAGCCAACACCGTTATCTTAGAGCATAAAGTACCCCAAAATACACTTACAACACGCCGTTACAATCAATTAAAATCAGAATTACTATCAACTGAAAACATGTTAGAAAAATTGTTACACTTCAAACATAAGCGCGGACTAATTAACTTTCTAGGTAAAACGATAAAATTCATCACTGGGAATTTAGATGACGATGATCTCCAAAATATTAGCAAAAATTTAGACATAATATTTTCAAATCAGAAAACTCAAAATAAAAAACTTTCAGAAATTACTTCTTTTGCCGAACACATTACTACCCGATATGAACAAGATTTAAAGAAAATTAGCGAATTTCAAAATCTAACAATTAATGCACTCAGATCTTTAACAGAATCAACAGATATTAATCAATTATTAAATTTAGCATTTTACAGCATTCAAAATTATCAGAAATAATTAAACGTAATAGAACGAACAATCAATTTAGCCAAACTAGAAATTCCCAATGTTGAGTTAATAACTTTTGCAAAACTACAACAAATTTATAATCTTTTAGTAAAAACATATTCGAGCGAACGACTGTTGTTTTTAGACGATACTCATATTTTCGAAATAATAGACATGTCAAAAATCACTTTAATGATAACCGATAATGCAATAATAATGATACTAAAAATACCAATCCTAAATCCAACCCCGTACATGCTCGAGAAAATTTATCCTATACCTAATTCACATTCGCAAATTCTTATCCCTCCAACGTCTTACCACTTACAAGCAGAAGACGAAGAAAAATGGTTAAAACAATGCTTACATGGAATAAATCAAACCATCTGCTACAATCAAGCCTTTACTACATGCAAATTGGAAAAGTTACGCGATTGCTCAATAGCTAAAACAAATGGAAACCACGACGTCTATGCCGTTTTAAGTGAAGGTATAATTACCAGTTTTAATCCACCGGAAGAAGTTATTGAAAATTGCAACCACAATATTAATAAGCATACCCTCCAAGGAACTAACTTCTTGCAATCAACATGCGACATCATAATCCACAAGCAAATAATTAGCCTAGCTTGCCTCAACTTTACGATTCCATCAATCAAGGTCTACCAAGAGAACCTAACCGAAGTTTACGAACTGAAATTCAAAATGGAACACTTCACCAACCTAGACGAATTAAGAAAAGATCTCAGAAAAATAAAAAAAAGAAACAATTACACCAGCAATTGCTCATTATATACATTACTCTGCTACCTCTGTCATTATTTTACTAATTATAACTTTTACCTGTATACTGTTAAAATTTAGAAACCAGCTATACGACAGAATGTGCAAGAAAACAACCATTATTAAGATATCCAAAGAAGATGCCCTAGAAATGAACCTTATCCAAAATGAACGAGGACGTTCAAATAACTTAAACAGGGAGGAATTATGTCCACCAACTTCTATCGAACCAATATCTTCTACCTGAAGGAAGCGTACTACATCCGCCCTACCTAATTATAATAAATTGCATTTATTCAAATCACATAAATAGAAAGTTATATTAATGACCTAATAAATAGAAGCATTCATCACGATCATTTAAGATATACCCTTTGATACTGTAATTTATTACCACTTCTTTTTGATAAGCTTTACAACCATTTTTGTATTTTAATATTTAAACACATCTGTATAATTTTAGTATTATGATGCATTTGTATAATTTCACATCCAAAATGCACATTATAAACTGTATGTAATTATTATAAAAGCTGATTTTAAATCAAGCTTCAGGTTAGTTGTTGTTTTGTTCTTTAGGCGTAAGCTTGTAACATTCATGACTGTATTTTTGTAACTTTAAATTAAATAAATCTTTTTAAACATATAATTATTTGTGTGTGAAACATAATTATATGTACGTTGCTAGTGAATAAATTTTGAAATAATCGGCCTACTCAATAATATGTATGTATTGTCATAATAATAGTATGCATCATAATCGTTATTTAATATATAATTTTGAATTCGGTAGTCGGAAAAGTTTAATACATCACTTGCTGTATAAGCATTTTTTGAGCTTAGAGGATTACGGGCCTCGGCTTTGCCTCGACCCTTATACTACCCCCTTGCCTAAAAAAACGCAGCTAATGATGTAAATAACTATTAACGGATTACATAGACAAAGCGATGCTTTCCGAAAAACACTGGTCGCTCTTGTCACTTCTGTATGTCACATCATTTGTATTATAAAATGCCATTAAAACAACTTTGTCCGATGTGAGGTTCAAACTCGCGATCACCACATAATGTAATTATGTTTCAAGCACATAATGCACTTCGCTATAAAGGGTTAAACTAATAAAATTGTTTTAATTCGTATTATCTGTTACAGATTGGGGTTACGATTACTGGTAACGTAATGCAGTTCCACCTACTTTGCGATGATTTATAATTATTAATTATTTCAAATAATAATGTTGCTTACTACCAAGATAAGATATCAGATGTTACACATCATATACGAGTACTATAAGGCTTATTTGTAAATTTAAGCATTTTTCAGATTATGCACTAAAGGCTTTCAAAAAATACCCTTGTAAATTTATACAAACGAAAATTTGTTTTATTTATTATTCGATTAATTATTTCATTTATTGTATTCAAACAATACTTTTTGCAATTTTCTTATAATTATTTAATAGTGTAATTATAATAAATATTTGAGTATAAATTATAACAATACTAAGGAATTGAATTATTATTTTTTTATTGCTTTCAAAATAATATTTTCTTAATTACAAATTGATGTAAACTAGGTAATGTAAATTATTTTGATAATTATTTTAATCTTCATCAAACGTTTTAATAAATACAAAAGACACCTAAAAAAAGCTCTATGTTAAATAATTCTTATCGCAATATATTTTATTTCGTAGTGTGCCTAGCCCAAGCAGTTCGTTGTACCTGAGACATAAGTTCACTTCTATTGGGTACTTTCTCGCTAGTCGATCTAGTAATTTGTGGTCTTATATCATCTCCTACCCTTAAAGATGATAGTAAATTTCCCGTATCATCATCACCGTTCTGCGATTGTGATGGTATTGGAACAATGACACGGACACGACCTTGTACATCTGTAGTAGTAAGAGTTCCCAATTGAGATAATGGTTTTATAAAAGAAGTTTCTTGCGTTTGAATATTAATTTTTGTAGGCATATGAATGGTTTGTATTGACGGGGATGAAGCTCGAAATTTTTGTTGTGTAGATAAGTTTTGAGAATTTTGATTTATATGTGAACTATCTTGTATTGAATGCTCATGCTGTTTGTTATAATCTGAACAAACTGTGGGACTAACTCTTCTTTCTAAAACAGGACTTGCAGTACACGATTTTTTATTTACAGGAGATATATTTTTTTGAGGTGGCGCTTGTAACGAATAAACACTGTTAATTAGATGTGGTGTACCATATAAATTTGATTGAATTAACGGTTGATAATTGTAAGAATATGTCGGCGTGTATCCAATTAGAGCTTGTAATTTTTGTAGTAGTTGTCCTTCAAATGTTGCATCTTGAAGTGTGGGATAATTGCAGTTAAAAATTGTTCCTGTAGAGTTGAAGGTTGTTCTTAAGGGTGAAGGCGGTAGACATGAAGTTACCATTTGATTTTCAATTAATCCTTGAGACTGTAGACCCCAAGTTTGTAAAAAAGGGCTTGATTCAGGTATACAATTTTCCGAATGTTCTGCACCGTATATATCCATAAGATTTTGATTCTGCTATAGGAAGTTACAAAAGTTAAATACAATAGATAAAAGCATGGCATAAGCATAGTATACAGTATAAAAATAATGGTTGATGTACAAGTTTAAACAATGATATTTGTGAATTACTGCCACTTTTCAACTCATCGAAGAGTTTTTTGTTATGCTTTTAAAATTTAACATAACATTTTAAATACATACATGTATGATTGTATTGTGTCTACACTAAGCGATAAGTATTTAGAAATAAAGCATTGACTTTACAACCTGAGAAACAATAAAGGGAAGATTTTACGTTGCCGTTTTTGTTTAATATATATATTTGGTGCGCGATTTATTGTTCGTTAATTTATGTTACATTGTTAGTTTTTTTTGTTTTTTGTTTTAGTTAATAATTTTGTTTAAAATTAAAATTAATTGTTGTAATTTCATGATTCACAATTGAAGCTACTAGCACATCAAAAATAAACAAGCAGTAAGGTCCCAAGTAACATCTTCCCTGTGGAAATTTCCTGTAACCCTGTTAGACTTCTGGCAAATGCTTATTAATGAAGTATGCCAGGTCTGTTAATACAGGGATTTTCCAGATACCTGTTTACACACTCTTTGTAGAACCCTGCGAAATGCCCGTGATTTATATTGCGGTGTTTCAAACTGATTTGGACCTACCCTATGCATTTTTGTAAAATTATTGTATTAATTGTTACGTTGTAACATTGTGGAATTTGCTAGGTGGGGACCGATCACTTTGATGCAATGCCTTTTGCCAAAAAATGGCCGACGTGATGTATGAATAATTATGAAGTCCGAATAATTTCTGAGAAGTTTTATAGTTTTTGAAATATAAGTGATTTATTTAATTGAATATTGTTTTATTAAGATTTATGGATGGATATATTGATTGTTAGGAAAGTTTAAACGGGTTTTTGGAAGATATAAATTGAACGGAAGAAAGCTACTTAATTAAAGATGAAAATAGATAAAGTTTAAGAATTATAATTGAAAAATGAAGTAAATGTTAAAATTTTTAAATTTTCATATTGGAAGTTATTGAAGGTAATACAAATTTATTTGATAAGCGGGCTGATGCGATACGGCTATCGTAGCATTTAACATTACCATTTTTGAATATTTTATATTAAAACAAAATTAAAGTTTAACGAATTATTTTTGATAAGAAGATTCATTGGAAAAAATTAAATAATTTTACAATTTGCTTGCGGATTTGAATCCACTCTTGACCCAGAGATTGGAACTGAAATTAAAATTGAAAATTTGTAAAGAAGATTAAGACAAAACCGAGAAATTGAAACAGAAGCTAAAATCTTGGTCTCGGGCGAATAAATTCGTCACCAAAACATAGCAATATATTATATATTATATTATATTATATATTAGTCAGGGATCTGTTCACAGAGTCTTTGTAGATTCCTTTGAAATTCCCGACGTAAGGATTAGCCAGGTACTAGTTTACAGATTCTTTATGGGGCCCTGTGAAATGCCCATGGTAGAAATTTGTCAGGTACTCATTTACAGGTTATTTAGTAGAGCCTGTGCCAAATTTAACAACCAATAGAAAACGTTTGTTGATATTATTAGTAGACCAATAAAAATCATTCATTAATATAAAAATATTATAGTTGCGGTTTTTTATTTTAAAGCCTTATTTCGGCCAAAAATAAAACAGATCCTCCGGACGCCTTCGGCGCACTCCGGTCCTGTTTTATTTTAATTCCCCTTACACATAACAATTTAAAAATATTCCTGAAGAATGACAGAACTCGCAAATGGTGGAACTCGAAGTCATAGAACTCGCCCAGGTGTCGATGGCGACCGACAACATTAAAACAAAGGTACAAAGCACAATTACCGTCAACTGAAGAGCAGGGACTCAACATGATAGTTACCGTCACACATCGGGGTGTATCAGGTTACATCTCCCTGCATTTCGTAATTTTAAAATGCCGATATTTCAATAACTAATACATAATTCAAAAAATTTTTTGTGTTAACATACTCAGAAAATTGTTCTCTTTCTAATGATCAATAGGAAAAAGTTCAATCCTTGGGATGGAAATAGTGACAGTAACCCCCGAATGTAATTCAACGTTTTATCCACGACTATGGCCAAAACCACAAGTAAAAATTTTTGTTTTGAGAACATCAGATTTGACATTTATTTTTATCAAAAATACTGATTTTGAGCTGAAAACGAATCTACTAGTGTATAAAAGGCCTCTAATCCACGAAAAACAAAAGTATTAAACCTTCCTAATATAGTGGTTGTGCATAAAAATATAAAAACAGGATATTCAAATGGCTGTCAATATTATAATTATCGTGGTTATAAGGTTATTAACATGTGATAATATTTTTTTATAAAATTAATTTATACATGTTACATGAAATTGACATAAAATTTAATTTAGTTTAAATTTTATTCATATCAAAGTTTTAGAATAAACCAAAAAATGTACCAACACTTTTTAGAACTAAAATGTTTAAGTTAACATAATATAAATACACCGTATGTATATTATCGCAAACGTTTTCACCATACTATGGCATCATCAGGCGATGAACTTGTGTTAACTTAAACATTTTAGTTCTAAAAAGTGTTGATGCATTTTTTGGTTTATTCTAAAAATTTGATATGATTAATATCAAGTTACACTAACTAAATCACTTATCTATTGATTAAATTTTATTCATTGTGGTTACAATTAGGTATAATTTTGTTTTTACAAAAGTCAAAATAATTTGACTTTTAATCAAGTTTGAATTTAATAGCATAACTTTTCAATCATTTTAATATTTTTCCAAGTTTGCCTGATGAGAATCTGAAATTCGAAACATAAAGTTATAACATATTTTGTTTTTAACTACTTTCATTATAATTATCAGCACGCTAAGAGCTAATCTGTTTTTTAATGCATACATCGGGTATCATTATTATATTCGAAGTACCGTATTTTTAATTTAATTCACACCCCTATGACAAATTTATTTCAGTTCGTATTTGTTGCACCTATGTTACTAGTTATTAATTTTAATTATATTAATTCTTAACTTGTGATAAATAATATCAAATAAGTTTAAAAGTGAACAAGTTAAATAAACGTTAAATTATAAATTTATAAATTGATAAATTTTTAAATTATTATTTATAATTTAACGTTTATTTAACTTGTTCACTTTTAAACTTATTTGATGTTATTAATT
Source organism: Cantharis rustica (assembly GCA_911387805.1). Classification (NCBI taxonomy): domain Eukaryota; kingdom Metazoa; phylum Arthropoda; class Insecta; order Coleoptera; family Cantharidae; genus Cantharis; species Cantharis rustica. The sequence continues at coordinate 76,017,897 of OU426877.1, forward strand.
TTAAAATACCACCATATTGCCGTAACGCATTTCCGTTGCATTGTTGTAAATTTAATCTAGTAGCGTCTAAAGTAATTTTTTTTAAACAACGAACTAGAAGGGCAGTTACCTTTAGAACGCAGTTTAACAGTTGAGCCAAAATTATTAAATAAACTCGTGTCGAGAGTTTATGTGAAGGTGTTATTTGTTTGGGGATAGAACCTAACAATAATTATTTTAGTGTGAACTAAAGATTCGATAAGAATAAAAAAAAAATAATAAATAGTTGAGATAGAGGTCGTTATAATCTACAACGTAGATGAATTTCAAAATACAAATTTGTAGCAGGACATCGGTAGTCAGGACCGTATTAGGAATCAATAACGAATGAAAAAAAATAGAAAGAAAAAAATTATTAAATTCAAAACGCCTTAACGAATGACATGTTTCGGACTTATTCGTGGTATTACCCAACAAAATTGACCTCATCGGGCTCATATTGACAAAGAAAATATAAAATTAAACTTACTATTTTTATCAACCGATCATGTAAACCTTCCACGTGCTCTAAACTAACCGAATGCCATACTAAGAAAATGTATTTTGAAAGTTAGTAAGCGTCCACTAGGGATATCTAAACTTACAAGTCTGTTATCTCACCAAACTAAAAAAAAAAAAAAAATTTTATTTTTAATAATTATTTTTTTTTTTTTTAAAGATTCGATATCTTTCAAGTTTGGAAAACATCACTTCCACGCGTTTCTAAGTGAGAGTTCTCTAGTTCTATTGAGGTACAATATTTTCAAATAGAGAGAGTTTAAGAAGTAGATATCCCTATGGTATCTTGATAAAGTTAGCCGAAGACAAGATCTGGTGCAAGGAAAAATTATTAGTTTGTTAAATCGTACTGGTCCACAAGTTTTCGGACTCCTGTTTGCTTTTATTATTTTTATTACCCAGGTTGCAAAATAAATACCATTTTATATCGTCTATTGTTTTATTATCTACATATAACCATTTCCTTTATACAGGTTGTATCCTCTTTTTAACTATGAGCATAAAATTAGAATACGTAGCTTGGTAGGTTAAAAAGTGACAATTTCTTAACTTCAAATCCACATTTTCTTCAGTACCGACATACATAACAAATTATGTATGAATTGAAAATGCGATTAACGTCACACGCAATTGAAGTAAAACTTTTTTGGCATTATGACAGATGCTGATTAAGTTAAAAATAATAGTTATTAATTATACTTATAAGGAAATTAAGGAGCCTCTAATCCACGGGTAAACATGGGTACTCAAGGCGCAGCCAAGAGTCACATTTTTTTGAGAAAGATTAGAAGCTTGTTAATTCTCGAATGTAATTCAACGTTTTATTCACGACCATATCCAAACCAAAAGTAAAAATTTTGGTTTTGATTTAGGATCTGACAGACAAATTTATTTTTATCAAAAATACTGTTTTTAAGCTAAAAACAAATCCACTAGTGTATTATTAATTCTGATCCACTAGTGTATTAAAAGGCCTCTAATCCAATAGGATTAGACCAAAGCAAAAATTAATTAGCACGCGTATTCAAATTAAATGTATAATTTTTTAAAATGTTTTGCTTACGCTCGATTTTTAATATAGCTGCGCGCCCAGTAACGGATAATTTTCGAGGCTCGGCCAGTAATATACCCAAGCAACACCAACGTCGGTTTTGTATCTGTATAGTATTGAAGTATAATGAATAGGTACATATTGCCACGTCCCGAGGATCTCTGTTATCCTTTACTTAGAGACTTTTCCTCTTACCGTGGATATTCTTAGTTGTTGGGCGCCAACAATCGAAATGATAATTTCGATTGTAAAAATTTAATTAAAAATAAAATTGAAAATAAAAAATGGTGTTTTTGTAAACGGTTTAATAATTTATTTGAATAACGATAACAAAACGAACAACTTGCAACTGCAATTAACGTGTTTTTGTGGTGTCCAGCGTGTAAGTGCGTTTCCTTAATTATTAAACTAACTACACAAAATATAACGTGATAACAATAAATTAAAATATAAACAATGAAAATAAACTTGATAAATGTTAAATGGTTACGACCTTAATTCGTGTTGCTTCGGTCGGATCTTCTTCGTATGGTGAGAATTTTGCCTGAACTCTAACTTATAGTAGCACAAAAACTCGGAGCACAGTACCAGCAAGGGTTGGAATTTCACCCAATGAACCCCCTTGTGTGGTTTCGTATTCACCTTGAAGCAACCTCGAACTTATCGAACACTAGAGCCGCTGGAACAAAATGTTCTACGGACCAACTTTTATCGTCGACCGGCTTGGTTCACAATTCTGCCAGACACCCTTTTAGGACCTTTGTTATTCCCCTCCTCTTTTTTCCTGTTCCTTAGGAACCTTCGTCTTAACGCTATCCATCTTTTTAAATTTTTAAATAAATTTTATGCTATCCAACTAATTACGACTTGATCGAAAAATATGAAGATCTTAGATTTCCTTTTGCTTTGGATCTAAATTTGTCGATCGTTACGGTTGAATTTTCGGTGGTGAAAATTCCAACATCGATTTCTTCCTTTAGCCGGTATAGCAAAAGTCCCAATGCTGCAGTCAGTTTTTAAATTTATTACTAAAAACGCCAATTCGGCTCCGCCATGCTTCATGAATACTGTGCCTGGTGTAACTTCAATTGTGCAGAGAGCTTGTGGCCTCTGCGGTAAAACTTTAAAGATTCCGACCGAAGTTCGTAAAAATGTTAAATAATCGTGATCGTAAAACTTAAAACTAGGAAAATGTAAAGACTTAAAATTATTTACACAAGGGTTGTTTATCCTATTTATTTCCTTGCAAGTTGTTCCTTGACTTCCAAGACTTCTGCACATTTTTGCAGGGTCGTGGAACTCCCTGGTCCCTTTATACTCGGGTTTTTACCTCGTATTTCACCGCAATATATTTTCATACCTGAAAATTAAGTATCAAAAAGGTACTTAAGCGGCACATCATTTTTCATACCTGAAAGTGAAGTATCAAAAAGGTACTTAAGCGGCACATAAGTTTTCATTCATATTTGCACTGTACCGTTGCAGTATAGTTTCAATGCATATAATTTCATACCGTTATTGTAAAGCCAAATGATTTATCAGATATGTATTGAAATTTTAGTAACTAAAATATATTTGAACATATGATACCGTTTAGATGCAGTTTTAAACTTAGCGTTTTTGTACCAAAATTGCAGTAGCTAATATATACAGCTATATTATGAATTGATAGTTACGATTTTTACATTCCCGGTTTGATAACTATTAAGTACAGTTTAAATAGATATGATTTTAACTTAACTATTTTGATACCATTATTTAACATAATATTTTGTTTTGTTTTCGTGTTTAAAAGATTAAATAATTTATAACTGTTTTAAATTGATTATTATTTTTATCTAATTAAAAATATTCATTTTAATAAAAACAAGTATTTTATTTGTCACTTGGTAGCCCAGCTAAACAGATTATTAAACGTTGTTTAAAAAAAATGAATTGTTAATATATATTTGATAAAAATTAAAAAATCCAATAGACCATCATAATAACTGACCCAAAAATGTATCGAATATTTATTGAAACTTTAGTGACTACAATATTTTTGAACATATGCTACCGTTTATGTTCAGTTTTAACCGTATTATTAAACGTTGTTTAAAATAAAATAAATTGTTAATATATTTTATAAAAATTAAAAATACCCCATCGACCGTCGTAATAACTAACCCCGAAAATGTATCGAATATTTATTGAAACTGGTACCAGTTAGGTGCAGGTTAAATCGTACCGGTTGGTTACAATAATTACATTGCCATCTTGTTTTGAAATGTTTTTGAGAAAAATTTAAATATTTTGTTTTGTTTGAAAGAATAATTATTAATACACCTCATAAGATTTCAATAATTTGATTAAATGTCTTAGTAATTTTACTTTAATTATAGTTTTTTTTCTTTATTGTATAAAAATAATAATTTAGAATAAATTCTTAAAAAAAAAAATCAAAAAAATCTTTATGCGTAAGTGTACAATTCGAAAAGCAAAACATTTAACAAAATTGCATCCCGAACAGTTATTAATACACTTAACTTCTAAAGGTAAGCACTAGACAGACACCATACCCTGCATTTTAATATGCACTGCAGATGCAATGCAATGATGCAATGTGACCATGGGCAGATGCAAAGTGACCATGTGCAGATGTGATGTGACCATCATAGGTATTATGTGACCATGAGTATATTTGATGTATGACATGACCTTGGGCATATGCAATTTTAATTTTATGCATAAATTTAATAAAATGAGAAATATGTATTTATATAATATTATTTATTTATTTTTAAATATTATAAAAAACAAAGAAAGCGAAATGAGGTTCGATCTCGCAATCACAAAATGATGCAATTATGTTTCATGCACATAACGCAAAAGCCTATCGAGGGTTAATGTAATAACATAGTTTTAATTCGTATTATCTGTTTTAATTAAAAAATAATTAATTAATTAATTAAATTTAATTTAATTAAAAAATATTTCAATTCAATTCATAAAAGTATGCAATTTTTCATCAATGTTTTCTTATGACGTTATCACGTAAAATTATCGTTCGTAAACCGACTTTACTTTACCCACACTCGCGGGTTGAACCCGCGAGTGCCACGTGTTTTTTTATTATATTTATTATATTATTTTATATTGACACGACGTTAAATTTTACATGTAAATTTTTATAAACATATTTAACGCCGTTGCATACAGAAAATTTATCAGCAAATTTTGTGTTAAATTTTTATGAAAAAAATTTAGAACATGTTCTAAATTTGGTGGTAAAAGTGCGTGTAAATGTGCGCAGTAGACATTTTCACGCTTAAAGTCCGCCCAGTTTGATTTTTGAAGTTTACAAACATTTCACCGAAATTTCATAAAAATCAAATGAAACCAAATATCTGAAAAATTTCCGTAAACTGTTTGTTAATACGCAAGCGCGCGTGTTAAATTTCTTATCAAATTTGACATCGTTGCAAACAGAAAATTATTTTTACCTACATAGAATTATGTGTTAAAAATATGTGCAAATTTACATAAAAATTTACATGTAAATTTTATATAAAATTTAACGTCGTGTCAAACAGGCTTTAGGTTCCTAGGAGCCCAACTATTATAAAAAAAGTAAATAAAAATTAATCTTTTTCATAAAAATTGGGAAATTCGGCAATATATGTGAATTCTCCAAAACACATTAATATTACTTGGGTATTTGTTCTAAAAGTATTACAAAATATTATTATTATTTAATCATATCATTATAAAATTATTATTGTATATTAGAGTATTTCATCTGAATGTTTGAAAATTGAACTTACAATTTTACATCCAAGCAACATCTGAGTTCTACGTAATTCTTTTTTTATTTTCGAACAAATCAGTAATTAGCGGATTAATATAATTATTATTATATAAATCAGATGATTTCGATTCGTTTTTCTTTAAATTGGCATCGAAACCAAAACGTAAATTATAATAATTGTTCTGTTGGTACCACTATTTAGTTTCGTTAATTTATAATAATATAAATATTGATATCATAGTACACGTGATATTATATTATAATTTATAGTGATCGTTTATTGTTTAGAGTGCAGTGATTTGTAATATTTTGCATAACATCGAAATTGTTTTATTTCAGTGAAATAAACGCAGGTAAAACATAATTTCATAATTTTTTGCAAACATAACCTAAAAATTGCCATTGTGTTTATTATCTTTAAAACTCATTTATACAAGCTTTTATTAATATATTATGAAGTAAGTTAATTTTTTATTTATTAATTAATGTTTTAGGTCTGGTACTTGTTTACTTTTAAAACAATGTAGGCACATGTGCAGTATTTTTGTCTGACAAAACAGAAGCAGATGTACCTAAAACTTTTTTTGAAGATTTTAATAACCTCCAACTAGAGTTGTTTAAACAATGCAACGTGTTTTTGAGTCCACAAGATAGGGATATTCCATGAAAAGTTATGACTCGTGAGCATAAAATTCTTCACGTTGATGAGATAAAGAGAAGCTTTAGTAATAAGCAAAAAAGTGTACCATTAGCAGGCTAATATAAAGCTATTATTTTGAAATTAGCAGGTAGGTGTCTTATTTTAGTCTTAGTTTATGGAGGTATAGGAATATTTTTAGACTCGGAAGAGGAACTTGTAAATTTATTGAGTCAGAAAAGGACTCGTAGGCCAGCCGAAACAACAATAGGAACGAACGATAAGAACATGACAAAGCGAAGTTAATACTGTAAGTATCGTATCTGATAGATTTTATATTGTTTGAAATTTTAAAATTTTGTAACTAATAAATTTATCAGTTAACTAATTTTTTTTTTCGCATTTTGACTAATAATGTGCTGTTTTATTAAATTCAAAATCATTTAATAATGTGGCACTTTAGCACATAGATATGTCACTTTATTGTATAGTAATGTCACTGTCAATAAAAAACTATTGGATAGAAGATTGTTTATTTAAATATCGGAATTATTCTTATACATTTATGTATATTAAAAGTACAAAATTATTATTTAAACTAGAAAACTTAACAATCTCACTTTTATAATTATTATTATGTAACTTACACAAAATTCGAATCAAAAAATAAAAATTAACTGTTGTTATGTAAATAAATAAAGCCGTGTCTGGTTACTAGATTACGAAAATTTTACACAAATATCTATTTAGAAACTTTTTGAATTAGTAATAACTCAAGAACGGCGCTAGATATCGAAAAACTGAGTAAAAAATTCGCCCCCCTCGCCTCGTACTCACCCCCCGTGAATTATCGGTAGGAAGGCATACGAAAAAATTTAGACCGATTGCGCGCAAAAAAAATTTACTCATAAACGTCTAAATTAATATTTTAGATTAGATTTTCACAAAATACGAAAAAATTGTATAAACAAACCTCGTAAGAAAAGTAGTTTTACTAAACTCATATAGCTTTTAAGTTACTCGCTCGCTGTGCTCGCTCATACTTAAAAGCTATATTCGTTTAGTAAAACTTAACTTTTCTAAACTTGTTGTTTAATATACTATTTTCGCATTTTGACTAATAATGTGCTGTTTTATTAAATTCAAAATCATTTAATAAAGTGGTACTTTAGCACATAGATATGTCACTTTACTACATAGTAATGTCACTGTCAATAAAAAACTATTGGATAGAAGATTGTTTATTTAAATATTGGAATCATTGCTATACATTTATGTATATTAAAAGTACAGAATTATTATCCAAACTAGAAAACTTAACAATCTCACTTTTATAATTAATATTATGTAACTTACACAAAATTCGAATCAAAAAATAAAAATTAACTGTTGTTATGTAAATAAATTAAGCCGTGTTTGGTTACTAGATTACGAAAATTTTAAACAAATATCTAGTTAGAAACTTTTTGAATTAGCAATAACTCAAGAACGGCGCTAGATATCGAAAAACTGAGTAAAAAATTGGCCCCCCTCGCCTCGTACTCACCCCCAGTAAATTATCGGTAGGAAGGCATACGAAAAAATTTAGACCGATCGCGCGCAAAAAAAATTTACTCATAAACGTCTAAATTCATTAGATTAGATTTTCACAAAATACGAAAAAATTGTATAAACAAACCTCGTAAGAAAAGTAGTTTTACTAAACTCATATAGCTTTTAAGTTACTCGCTCGCTGTGCTCGCTCATACTTAAAAGCTATATTCGTTTAGTAAAACTTTACTTTTCTAAACTTGTTGTTTAATATACTATTATATAATCAGAAAAAAGAAGAGCAAGTTCAGAAAGAAAGGGCCTGAGTGGCTAAATTGAGGCAGCTGAATGCGTCATCTAAAGATGAAGAAAAGAAAACGAATGCCATTGAAACTGTAAAGTAATTAGTATAAATCAGTTACCAAAAGTTCAGGCCAATGAAATGCAAATTTTAAAAGATCAGTTCAGGGAAAGTTGCTGATCAAAATAAAGAGTTGATTCGTCTCAATATTCGGTATCACTTATATAACTCATATAACGTTATAACTCATCAAATTGACGTAAAGAATGTTAATAGCAAAGAATCGGAAGACGTACCGGTTGCAGAACCTTCAGAATCAGAAAATCCATCTGTCGATGGAGAAGATGAACTTGGGGTAAATACATATACATAATTTTTTGATCTATAATAATTATTACATTTTTTTTTTCGTAGTTTACACTAACGGACGCACAATTTAAAGCTGCTAATCAGGTCGCCAGTGGCATAACTGGAGATTCAAAGTTTATTAAGAAATGCATTGACATTCTTTGGACAAGGGAACAGATTTGTTTGTGTAGTGCTACAGATGCGGCTTGTCCAAATGTCCAAAATTTGGAAGCTCGACCTGCATGCAGTCCTCAAAAAAAAGCTTATTTGCAAGGTAACGTATATAATAAAATTATTTAATACATAAAATAAAGATCGTTTTTTTTCTAGTTTTATTAAATTCGAGGACGGACAAAGAACAAAATGAAGTTAACGATGCTGAAAGAGCAAAACAGAAAAAGAAAACCATTGAATATTTATGTTCAAAAATAAAAACTGTGCGGAGAGGCGTAACAAATTAATTTAGTCATATCTTTAATGGTTGCGACTGACTTGGAACTGAACGTTGTAATGTAATAATAATGGAACGTTCGCGACGAGCGTTACATTACAAAGCTCGTTCGGCTAAATAAACGAGTTGCTCAAAACGAATACATCATGATGTGATGTAATAATCGAAGGAATTCGTCAAAAAACCGACAGTCAAGTGGAGCACGGATGCTTTACTCGCCGTTCGTGCTTGCTACGTGCTCGTTTATCGGCACTGACTATCGAATGTTTGTGTTAATTGTTGTGAAAATTTGTAGTTTAAAAAGTTGTAAATAAAATTACAAATTTTTAATATTTAGCTTTATTTATTGCAGATAATTTGAAGTAAGACCAACTCAATCTTCACATATTTAGTAGGGATGTGCCCATGGTCATATTTAATGGGGATGTGACCATGGGACCATGACCCAATGGAAAGGTACCCATGAGCAGAATTGGGTCACCCATAGGCACATGACCATGGGGATGTGACCATGGTTATGTACCCATAGGCACATGACCATGGGGATGTGACCATGGTTATGTACCCATGTGACCATGGTGTCACGTACCCATGGGCATATGCCCATGGATGGCCCAATTCTGCCCATGGGTACCTCCCCATTGGGTGGTACCCATGGGAACATTTCGACCAGGGATGTCAGTAAGGATTAATTTGTAAATGATTCCGTCATGCCAAATGGTGTCAAACGCTTTTTCCAGGTCGAGGGTCATTACTGTCGTAATTTTGTTTATATTAAAATTTGTTGTAACTTTTTGTATTAGTACTGCCAATTGCAGCACGGTGCTATGTTTGGCCCTGAACCCAAATTGTTCAGGAATGATGATGTTGTGCTCGTTTGTAAAGTTTTGTAGTCGTGTTAAAATTATTCGTTCGAGGATTTTGGAGATGGTGGGAAGAATACTAATTGGACGATAGGTGGAGGGATTGGATTTTGTTTTTCCTGGTTTTAGGATTGGGATAACGGTAGCTTGTTTCCAGGAATTCGGGAAGTATTGGATTTTGAGACAGGCATTTAAAATGTAGTAAATTTGTAGTACGATTTTTTTAGGAAATTTTTTGATTAGGGATGCTCCGATGTGATCGTTGCCGGCTGCTTTATTTTTTAACTTGCGGATGATTTGTTTAATTTCGGATGGGGATGTGAGGTCTTCGGAAGGGGTGGGATGAGGTTCTTGATTGAAGGTTGTGATGGTGCGTTTAACTATTGTTTCTATTGTTTTGTTTGTTGAGTGGATGGTTAAATTGTGGTGTTGTAAGTATGTGTTGGCGATGACGTTTGCTTTACCCGTGCTGCTAGTTTGGAGGCCTTGTGTGGTTTGTAGTGCAGATATGGTGGGTGTTTTGGTGTTTTTGAAGGCTTTGGTTATACGCCAGAGTGTTTTCAAATCTTTTGTTTTAATATTGCCTAATGTTTGAGTCCAATTTTTGTTTCTAATGTTGTTTATTTCTGTATTGATATCTTTGGTGATTTTGTTTATTTGTGCTTTTAGTGATGGATATTTGTGTTTCTGATAAATTTTTCTGAGTTTGTTTTTATTGTTAATTTTTTCAAGAAGTTCAGGTGGAAGAATTAGCGGGCGTGTAGGTGTGGGTTTTAATGTGGTGTTGTCATGTACTGTTTGCGTTATGTAATTTGTCAGGTCTAAAATTCCATTGTCGATGTCTTCTTTTGTTGTAATTTTTGTGTTGAGTTTGAAATTTTGTAGTTGGGTGGTCAATTATTTCCAGTTTGTAATTTTGTTTGGTCGAGGTGGGAAGAAAGAAATTTTTAGGGATTTTAATTCGAATTGTACAGGTAAGTAGTCCGAGTTTAGTTTGTCAAGCGTTTCGATGTTGCGTACGTTGAGGTTTTTCGTAAGTACTAGGTTAATCGTAGTAGGGGTAACGTAACTGTAATGGATGGGGTTGTCCGGGTAGGAGATTTGTGTGTCCGTTCTGATAGCGTATTGGTGGACGTCCGTGCCTTGTAAATTTGTTGTTATATTGTTCCAGGCCGGGTGTTTCGAATTGAAATCACCTACTATTGCTACTCTCTTTGATATTTTGAAAAGTTCGTCGAGTTTGTCGTAGTCATGATTAATGTTGGGGGAGATGTAATAGTTTATGATGGTTAGGTCATGTAATCGTAGTACTTGAAGTTCGGCTTGAGTATTTATAACGTCTTGTGGGGTGATGTCAATTTTGTTTGTATGGTAGGTCTCTAGTCCGCCGCAGTTGTGTTTGGGGTTGTTAATCGTGATGTAGTCCGGAATTTTGAGTGTTTGGTGTTTTAACTGATTCAGAAATTATTGAGCAATTTATTGAACATCTGAACGTAAAGAATAAAGAAGCTGTCGATAGCTTTAACATTTATTTAAGATGAGCATGTGAAAATGATGTCCCATCTCATAAAATTTAATTGTTCTGGCAATTAAGAGATGAGGCAATTTTCGTTTTTTAACTTTATCCAGTAATCCGAACTTCTCTGTAATCCGAATGAGGCCAGGTTTCTATTAGTTCGGATTACCGAGACTGTACTGTACTTAATAAAGCATAAAATAGTATAAATTTTGAAAAAAGACAAGGAATGACTAAAATAATAGTAGATATTATATGAATCTAGTTGTTAAGTGTCAATAATTTGACATTTAAAAAATTATACGTTTAATTTAAATACGCGTACTAATTAAATTTTGCTTCGGTCTGTTATTGGTTGGATTTGACCGCAGTCAAGATTTATTAGAACGAAGTTCCTTAGTGGAGGAAGCGGAGGGGTACCCTAATCGGCAAAAAACGTTCGTAACGAAAATGCGTAAGATTTTTATATCGTTCAATAATTACACCCTTTGGTATCTTCATCAGGATTCAAACCCTCGGCTAACCAATGGGTAGGCGGAGTCTTTTTGCTCAACGCCACAATGGGTCTTGTTAAAAGTAATAGTAATACGCTATATAAGCTACTATTTATTGCGTATTGCGAATTAAGAACGCGTTCAAATTGTTAAACCGACGAATAATTAAAAAAAATGTTGGAATTTAATAATTTTAAAAAATTACAGTCGAAAACAACGCTCAAAATGTTTAAAACAATCGATTTTGAAAAATGCCACCCGGATGTAAAAAATTAACTAAAGCCGAATGTGCAAAATAAATTTCAAAAAATTCAATGACCGCCATGATCGCGGATTTACATCGACTTTGACACATGCCAAAATGGCTATTTTGGCCCTCAAAATTCCATTTCGATTGATAAATAAAAATTTGTAAACATGAAATTATTATGTACGAATCGTAGATAGAACCATGGTACTATTAGAGAAGGTATGTTCGTTTTGAAACGCGTTTTGGTTCAGTTCACGCACATATCCAATCGACGCCATCTTAGTTTTATTTCGCCGCCCAATTCAAATGTTGTGAGAAATGTAGATAACATATAAACTATTTCTAGTAATAAATTCGCATTTACTATCACATTTTACTTATAATAAGATTATTCAATTCATGTTTTTTTTAACGTAATTGAAATCATTTGTGTTTATTAACAAATAAAATATTTCTAAATATAAAATAAAAGACATTTTCTTGGAGAATTTATATATTTTATATGCGAACTAATTAAGCATAAATGCTTATTTGGTGCTTTTGCCTAGTACATAAAATAAATGCTTATGAATTAAATGAAGAAAAAAATAAAATAAAAGAATAAAAAATATTACAAATATTTTTAACACAACTTCTCTCATAAGCCGTACTTGATAAAATTTTTTCGAAAATTAGTTAGGATTGCAATTTATTGTAAAAATGTAAAATCATATAAAGTAATACATTCTAGATAAGTGTTGTACGTTTAATATTTAAAAATGTGCAATAAGTTTATGTTTTGAAATTGCCATTTTACTGATATCTTGTCATTTTTATAATGCAGAACACCAAAGAATATTTTTCACGAACCGCCACTGCATTATTCACATGTAAACAAACGCACAGAACAACAAACGTAAAACAAATAAAGAACCAATATGGCGGTGATTGGATTTCAATGAGCGAGAGAGATTACCCAAGAATGCTATCTCTCTCTGCGCAAGAACATACCTTCTCTAATAGTACCATGGATAGAACGTCGTATTGGACTCGCACCAATGGTTATAATTCAGTCGGATGATTATACGCGTGCCGTAGGCGGTAATTCTGTAAAGTTACCAATGACTATGTAAGTAAAAATAAAAATTTATTTGATACATAAAAGAAACACGTATTTTTTTATTTGGTAATAATATATGTGTATGATTAACACATGTTTTATAGTTCTGTAGTTGTGTGTATAATTTATTTACGTTTATTTATAAAATAAAAGTGTTAAGATAATTTTGTAAATTAGTTTTTGATTTTTATCGATAAGAAAATCATAATATAGGATTGTAACGAAAATTAAAACGTTTATTTATTTCTAAAGAGCTAATACAAATATTTACAGATACGGTTAATAACAATAAAACAATTACTACACTCAGATTAACACTAACACTAATTTACACTACAATTTATTTAACACTAAGTCAATATTTATTTAAACACTTGGTATATTGTTTATCACTTCACTATTTATTTATGTTAACACTTGCACGTTTAAACTGGAATTAACTCGTCACAGGAAAGCATTTGTATTTATACTTAAATGCTACCTTCCAGAAACTTCCATGTTATTCCTATACACTCTAAAGTGTAAGTTCAGCAATATTTGAATGACTAATGCTGTTATCATGTATGACTCATCACGTGTGTGTTTTTGGTACTTATTGTCGTGTTTTAGAATGCACAAGAAAACCTGTTTTGTTATTTTTGTAAATTATTTAATATTTGTATGTTACGGTAAGTGTGATGAACTGAAAATTATTATTAATAATTATCTATCATTATTAATAATTACCGAAAGTCGTGGAAAAAGTAAGTATTTTTACCACTCTCATTGGTAAAAGTAATAAAAGTGTGTGCTGATCATTATAAATTGATAGTATTGAATGAGTTGGTTAGGTTAGGGTTATTTTTTTTTATGACCAACCAGAATCATAATCGCAATCAATGTACGTGATTTCGGACGTAAAAATTAACAGTGAACAAAAAAATCGATTCTTAATTAATCGATTTTTTGTAATATTAAAATCGATTAGTAAAATCAATTTTTATAGAAGAAATAATCGATTTTTTCTATAATCGATTATTTTTTCACATCCCTAATTGATACCCACACAAAGACAAAAATAAGAGCAAATGGTGAACTAATGGAATCATAGATGCACAGAAAAGAGTGAGACAAGGGGCCTAGGACCCTTAACCCTAAGGCCTTTATTGTTTAATATGATAATAGACAAAATAACAGAAAAATTACAAACGTTCCCGAGATACCAACTAGAAACTAAAGAAATAGGTACTGTTTGTTACGCTGACGATATGGTGATCATAGCAAATACCAAAGACGACCTACAGCGTATGCTGCATACTCTCGTCACAACACTCAAGAAATACAATATGTTTTTAGCTGGAAACCCAGGTAACAGGTAATGAACTTTATCGGAAAACATAGACAAAGCGATGCTTTCCGAATGCCTTCTCGGGTGAGAAAGCGAAGCATTTCTAGTCACTTAACAAATCGACTGGTAATGTAAAATCGACTAGTAATGTGTTTTCATTACTAGTCGCTTCTGTCACTTCTGTATGTCGTATCATTTGTATTATGAAATGCCATTAAAAAAACTTTTGTCTGACGTGAGATTCGAACTCGCAATCACCAAATGATGTTATTATGTTTCAAGCACACAATGCATTGCACTAATAGAGAGTTGATCTAATAAAATTGTTTTACAAAACAAATTAAAGTGCATAGTTCAAAATAAATGAAATTTCGTGAATTGATAGCTTGTATTCATAAAAAATTACAACAGGTTTATAAAGCTATTATAAGCAATGTGTCAAAAAAACATTATTCATAAACGTTCAATAGCGCTAAAACACTGTTATAAGACTGATATAAGCGGTTCGTAACCTAAAACAACCAATCAAACACCCATAACAGTGTTATAACTAAAACATTCCTGAGAGTCACTTTAAGAAATATTTATGAATACGGGTATTAGATTTTATTTTTTATAATCGTAAAATATTAACTCATAATTAAATTTTGTAAACTTATTGTAACGCACTTCGTGCGACGAAAAAGGGTTAAATAAAAAAAAAATCAACAATTAATTTAAATCAAAAATTTACAAAGCGGTCACCCCCATCTAATTACTAACTGCGCCTAATTTAACCTGACCTCTATGATCGGATTTTTGATTCGATTTAAAAAGTCTTTATTAATTTAAACATTACAGATTTTGCTGGACCAAGTAGCTGACAGAAGCCGGTTGGACCTACATTGATGTTAATTTACAGATAGAAGTTACTCATGTGAACATATAACTTCAGATTTTGTTACAATAAATTTACAAATAAAATTTTTTACAGAAATTGATACATTATTATTTTTGATTATTTAATTTAGTAGTTTGAATTTTGAGTTCGATTTGTTGGAAAATTATTCAAAAACCAACTTACAGTAATTGTGGTATTTACAAATATTTACTATAATAAATATAGAATATAAAATAACACTAATAACAAAAACAAACAGAAAAATAAAAATACAGCAATAAAAGATATGCTTTCGTAATCAGGTAGCACTTTACAGCTACCTATCTATAGAAAGTAAACGGTTTTCACTCGCAACACTTCAGTGTCCAGGTATACGTATTCCAGTGGCGTAGCAGTTCTTTTTGTTTAGGTGTTGTCGTCGGGATGTGGCGGAGGATCGATGAATTTTAGTAAGGATTGGAAAGAGAGTTTATATTTGTGTAGTGTTTTGTCTTGTGTGATGTTTGTCGTTAGTGGGCTTTTATGTATTTGAGTATTGTAGAAATTTTCCCATATCCGAGTTACGTGGTCTTGCAGAAATTCTACTTGTGCGTCGTCGTGTATTGTCGTAAGTTTGGTGTATCGATCCGCTCCCGTGATGAGTCTGAGGCGGCAATTCTGAAATACTTGTAGAGGTCTGAAACAAGTCTTCGACACTCCTGCCCATACGAGACAAGCGTACGTTAGAATCGGTTAGTACGATTTTGTATAACGTACGCTTGTGCCTTCCCCCCACTCTTCGGAAGGGTATATCTTCCGCATTGCTACGTACCTTAGTTGTCTTCGTTGTTTTAGATGTTCGTCGAAGTTTAGTCTAGAGTCCACTGTTACTCCAAGGTATTTTACACTAGACTGTGGTGTAATGGTTCGTCTGTCAACTGTCAGTTTCTGGAAGACCCTGTGATTGGTGCGCTTTCCGGCGAAGACTATTGTCTCCGTCTTACCGGCATTCAATCGGATCTTCCATTTGTCAAAGTAGCGTTTAATTATGTCTATGTGTATTTCTGTATGTTTTGTGGCGACTTGTGCGCTAAATAAGTTCGCGTAAACCGCTGTCATCGGCATAAAGTGCCACTTGTGTTTTTTAAAATTTAGGTATGTTAAGGTTAAATAATTTCGGTGCTAGCACGGGGCCTTGGGGAACTCCAATTTGTATTTGTTTAATGTCTGAAATTGTGTCGTTGACTTTAAGCGCGATCAATCTGTCGGTGAGCTATGAGCGTGTAAGTTTTGTTATGTGTTTGCTAAACCGGTAGTTTAGCATTTTATGTATTAGACTATCAATCCAAGTTTGGTCGAAGGCTTTTTTGATGTCAAGTAGTGCCTGGCGGTCACTTTGTCGTTATTGAATTGAGTAATTACGTCATTAACAATCCGGGTCACCTGCATGGTTGTATTAAGGCCCGCCGTGAATCCGTATTGGTAAGAGTTTATGATTTTGAGTCGTGTTTGTTCGCGTGTAAGTCTGTGTAGGATTATTTCCTCAGTTACTTTGGCCATTGTATTGAGCAACGTAATTGGTCTGTAACTGAGAGGTTGGGTAGGATCTTTTTTGGGTTTATGAATTGGGATGGTGAGACCTTGGTTTCAGGTCTTCGGAAAGTATTGTACCTTCAAGATTACATTGATAATGTCACTTAGCTGGACAATAGCTTTCCGAGACAAATTTTTGAGAATCTTGTTCTCAATTTTGTCCGGCCTTAAAGCTTGGTTGTTGGGCAGGATTTTGAGGATTTGGATTATTTCGGTGAGATTTGTCAATAGTTTTTTGTATTGTGTATTTGTTATGTCATATGATTAGAGATCAAAGTCGCGTATTTCATGCTTAATTTGTGTTTGTTCGGGTGTGTCTATGTTGTCTAGAGTATGTATGTTTTTAAATGTTGTTGCCAAGAGCTCCGCCTTTTGAGCGTCGCTCATGGCTGTGTTCGTGTTATCTTGCAGGGTCGGGATTGGCTCGTACGTTTTGCGTAGTAATTTTGAAACTTTTCAAAGTGTGTTGTCTGAAGAACTTAGGGAGGCCAGTAGGTCCTCTCATATTTTGTTTTTGTGCCAAAGCTTGCGATTCCGATTCAGTTCCTTGATCAACAAATGGATATCTTCGGGGAAGACGTCCCTGTTGTTTTTCGGAGTGAACGTTTTGGAATTTTCGGCTTTGGCTTTGTTAATGTTTTGTGTGAGTAATTCAATTTCGTGTTCTAGTATTTGTGTGTTAGTGATGTTATTATTAATTTTCGTTAATTTGTCAAGCCTTCCACGGAATCTGAACCAGTTCGTGTCTTTAAAACTGGTAATTTTTCTGAAAGAATGGTTACACGGAATATCGTTAAGAAAACATTGTATTATGTTATGATCAGATGTGAGTTTAGTTTTTACTACGGGTTTCGTAATGTTTATTAAGCTTTTGTTTGGTAAGAGATTGATCGTGGTTGCTGTCATATTATTCATCTGGTGATGAGTGTGTTTGTCCGTGTGCAATATTTCAATGTGTTACCATTTGGGTTGGATTGGTCGTAGTTCCAGTGGGGGTACTTGGCGTTAAAATCACCAGCCAGTAGAACTTCACCATCCAAACAAAATAGTGCGTCTAATTCCTGTTCTGTGATTTGATTGGTGGGTTCAATGTAAACAGTAATAAGTGTAATGTTACCTGGTAATTTTATCCACAAGACTTCCATGCTGTTACCTTGTGGAATATGTATGCGCCGGTGTGGGATACCATTCGGATTAAGGCTGCTACGCAACCGGCTCTATGACCCCCCTATCCTGTCGATGGATGGAGTATCCCTGGACCTTAAAGTTCGTTCAATTTTGTTTCTATAATTAAGAAAATGTCAATTTTGTTTTTAATGAAATAATTTTTTAGTTCGAAAATTTTGTTACTTATCCCGTTAGCGTTCCATAAATTTATTTTGTACCTACAACCCATACGAGTTGATGGTACCGAAAAATTGGATGGTAGCTGTAAGGCGCTCCATTTTCAAATTGCAGTTCTTTAAAAAATTATTTTAATCTTTTAGGGCCCTTAGCATCTTTTCTATGTTTTCTGCATCTTTGTTTGTTCATTAATTTCTTCGCAAACTTGCGCGAACTCGCAGAATGCGTCATCTATCTTAGAGCTTGGTGAGATCCTTTGGTTCTTGGGTCGGTGGTAGTAGTGTAGGGGCTGCTAGAGACGCTTGTCGTGTTGGTTGGAGCGGCGGGAAGGCATTGGTGCATTGTATTGATGAGGTTAGAGGTGGTGGTGCCATTGTTGTGACCGTTCTCTGCCACGGTAAAGTTGTAGGTGCGGGCGCAGGAACGTAGCAGGGGGTGTAAGCGGGTTGTGCGGGAGTCCTAGCTTGTTTGTTGAGCTCTAATTGCTGGAGATTTTTCTGGTACACCACACAGAAAATGTTGTTCGTTGTGTAGGCTCTTTTGAAATTTGCGCAAGTCGGGGTGCTGTTCGCTGGGGGCGTGCACAATTTTGTGAAGTGGTTAGCGGTGCACTTGAGACATTTATTGGCACGTCTGCAGTTTGCCCTAACGTGTCCCCTGGCATCGTAACTGGCATCGTAACGGGCATCGTAACTGTCATCGATGGCATTGTATTATTACTTTGTTATTGTAATGTCTTTCCCAGCAAACTCTTGTTCTTGTAGTTAGCTGACAGTTGCGCTAATGGATTTCACCATGATCGCATTGCTGGTCACCACTAAATATGCAGCTGATCCCATTCCATTCATTCGGTAAATATTCTTTGGAGGAATATTTTTTGTGTTAAACTCAATTTTGATTTCTTCGATTGGCGCTTCTTTGGTCAAACCCTTTAATACAAAAGCGTGCGTTCTCTCATCCTTTGGGGTGTATGTTTGGTGTTCAAATTTTCTAATCTCTAGTTGCGCAAAGAACAGTTCATATGCGTCCCTATCTTCAATATGCACCGCCACTGTGTTTGTGCGGTGCAAAAGGTAAAAACTTTTTTTGGCGTAGTTACGGACGAGATCCTTAATGTCGATATTATTGTTGCCATGTGTGTCTACAACAATAGGTGGTTGTTTAACCGTTTTAACGGTAATTTTGTCGTCGCCGGTATTGTTTATAACATTTGTCTCGCATTCCATCAAGCCCTCGGTTTCTAAATTTTGTGTGTCTATTTGATTCGCGAGTGGTGCATATTTATTTGCAATGGCTGTTAATACCGGTGTCGGTACCGGATTGTACCTTCTTTTGGGTTTTTTACTGACCCTCTCGTGGCCAAAGGTAAATTGGTCCAAACTTATAGATGTAGCGTTTCCTTTTAGTACAGTGAAATTTGAAGTAGAAATTATGTCACACGTTTTCTTAACGATTTTAAAAATTAAGAAAGCAATTTTCACCCAAATAATATAGTATGATAAGGAAGTTGCAGGTTGGCTGGGATTTGCAAATCAAACGTTATCTCAGTTTGTCGACGTTTCGGACGCCTTTATGGGTCCATTCTCAAGACTAAGAAAAGAGAACACAATATGAAACCGACAAAATTCAAAAAATAATGCTTTCAACACAGAAACAAACATCAAAAAACTCACCGAAAAACCGAGTGATGTTGGCTCGTTTGATTACAGCATGTAAAGAGATATACATATATGTTGCACGAAAAGGTCACTCTCAACAAAGTCAACAATGTTAAAAATATAAATAATAAATAAATATGACTATAGTTAAAAACGTTAAACTACAATTTCGTAAAATACTGTAAAAATTATTGTCCTCTATAGCACCTTATTCAAATAAATAGTTATCAATTAAAACTAATTGATAGTGATGGAACCGTAAAAATATTATGTTGGCTTGATAAAATTAAATTCTTTAAAGGCTAACGTTGAGGTAGGCAACCCATTATGCATCCTCCGCAGTACCAGTTCATGAATGTTGTCCATGGTGTTGATTCCGTTTCGGGCGAATCTGTGTGAAAGAAAGATGAAGTGTGCTGTCATCAAAAATTGACAACTTAGTCACAGAGGCGAAAAAACAAACTCGAAACAGAAGAAAATCCGTGGAATGGTGAGGTCAGTGCGAATGTTGTTATTGTCTTGTCTTTCTCTTGAATTTGTTAAGGAGATCCTTGTAACCCGCATTGATGTACCTAAAATCAGTCTGCTTGTTAATGTTGTTAGGCGTGGTGCTTATATACGCTGCTTCTAAGAAAATCCGTTTACTGTAGTTACTCTCAGTCGCCAAAATTTCTACGTCATTCTGAGAGAAACTGTGCGACGAGGTGAGTGCATGTTCTGCGAAACCAGTTGCATTAGATCCATGTTTTACGTCTTGCAGGTGTTGGTAGACGCGAGCAGCAAGTCTTTGCTTGGTTTGTCCGATGTAAAATTTGTTTAAAAATTGTTTTAAAAATTGTTGTAGAGTTTCGTTTGTCTTCCGTAGGTTGTGGAAGACAAAGCCACAGTTTTTCTAAATCACTTTGACTATTATTAGCGTTGTTTGTACACTGGCTCATCACAAAAGTTAAAATTTAAACGTTTTTGTTTCCCCACTTTTTCAAAATAATTATTTGCATTGTTTGTTGAAACTATCACTTATAATCGTAAAAATAACTCTCTTTAAAAACTACCACGTGGTAAACGTTCGAGAAAGTTCAAAATGGCTCACTCTTGCGCTTCCAAAAACATGTCTTACCTAGACTACGGTTCACTGGAAAAATTGAACAAATCAGGTTACTTCAAATGTGTCATGGACGTTACCTTATTGTTAATTCATATGACATAATATTAAAAGTATATAAATATTGATATTTTTTATTTTTGGTATAATAGCTAATTTTTATGTTTTCCGATAAAAAAGTAAGCTCACCTCGATTCGAAACATTATCCGTTACTAGGCTAGCAGCTTTAAAAAGCTCGCTTACGCTCGCTTTTTGAAATAGCTGCGCGCCCAGTAACGGATAATTTTCGAGGCTCGGCCAGTAATATAGACTCGGAGCAGAGAGGCGGAGTCGAGAAAAAATATACTACTAGCGCTCGTAGTGAGCAAATCAAAAAATAAGTGTGTATATAATGAATAATATTTACAAATTTTGCATTTACCGAAATTTTTTATTTAAATTTACTACAAATTTTGTAGTTATTGTAGACATTTTCAGCCCGCTTTTTTATTTACAATTTGAGGAAATATAATTAATCCCGTCGTCGCATTTTACAACATTGAAAACATAATCGCAAACAAATTTTCACGGAGCTTTTGGTGTTTGGGAAATATTGTTCATTAAATCTCTCTCAGCCTACGGCTTCGGGAAATTAATATTCCAAACTTTCCCTCATGAAGCTCTTAAAATTTGCCTCGTCCCAGGGCTGTTATCATTTTTAAAGATGAGTTATTTTTTTTACATATACATGGTGTCTACTATCAACGTCGAACATAGGCAATTAACATTAATTTTAATTGTTTTGTAGATTTCTGCTCGCCAATTCCACCTCCGCAAATTTTTTTATTATCTATGGAACGAGAAAATTATTGTGCATTCTGTGATACTAAAATTAATTTATTTTATTGATATTTATTAAAAAATATTAATTTAAAAATTAATGTCAACTTTAATCAACTTTTTTGAAAACATGGTAACTTGTTTTTAAAAACATTAATTTTTAAATTAAAATTTTATAATAAATAATATCGATGAAAAAAAATTAATTTTGGTATCATGAAATCAAATCAATGTCAATAAATTGTTAATTTGAAATGACGAAATTGAACAAATAAATGAAATTTTTTGAATTGCTGTTTTTAAAAAACCCGCTGTTGAGGATCGGATAATTGCTGATTGTAAAAAATTATTATTATTTTTAAATATTTGTAGGTGGTGGTTTCCCGCCAAATTTAATGGCATTGTAGTGGTGGTTCTCCCCCACTCCTTTTACTATCGTTGTGGTTTTAGGGTAGTTTTTAATTCAATTAGGGTATTCACACTCTCTGGTATATTTAACACGTGGTAAATTTACCACATATTAATACCATATCTGTGAACACACCTTGTGGTATTGAGTCTTGGTATTTTAGCTTTAACCCTACTTTCGGCACAATCAGCTGTTATTATTTTTGTAAGTAGTAGTTACTTTAAATCAGCTGTGTGCACTTCGCCATATTAGAAGTAAAAATACAACAACGCAGAAAAGCGGCGCACTGGTTTAACTTTACCATACTAGAAATACACGGTCGAGGGCTACTTACGAATACCACGAGGTATGGTATTTGCTCTTATGGGAGATTACTACACAGTCAAATAACACCCTGGTAAACGTGGTATATTTACCACGTGGTAAATTTACTACGGGATATACCAGAGAGTGTGAATACCCTTAATATAAGTAAGATTTTACGAGAAGTAACAATATATTAAGTTACAAGAAGTAAGGGCAGTTTTTAGCCTAAGAATTGTGGGGAGCGGCCGACTTAGCGACCGCACAAAATAAAGTTATAAACACTTAAGGAGTATTTTTTATTGAGTGATTTATTAAAAAAGATACTAAATTCATACAGTCCACTAAGAAAGGAAACATTGGTCTTAAGAAACCGGATTGGATTAGAGAAAAAATCAAAATTGAAGTAAGAAAACACGTGGTTATTGCTGATCAAGGCAGGCGGGAACGGAAAGAAGTATCCATTGATTCCAGTGGTTCCTACTCCAACATCTGATTAGTAAGACCTTTTACACCTTATTATTTGTACCTTCAATTTGAATATTTAAGTTTATTTTTATATTTATATTTTGTGGTATCATAATTTAATTAAAACAAAAAAAATGGAAAATTTAGTTAAAAAACGTGCAGTTTTAAAGGGTCAATTAACTCGTTTAAAAAATCATTATAGTAGTATTAAAGCAGACGAAGTATCTGAAAGTATAATTTTTCAATTAATAGAACGCAGAGATAAAATCAAACCGTTTTGGGAGGAATTTAATAAAATTCAACAGGAAATCGAGAAACTCGGGCCATCTGAAAACGATGAGCAAGAACGCGAATATTTCGAAAATTTTATTTCGAAATAATCTCAGAAATAAACGTATTAATTAAAAAATCAGGATATGAAAATATTTCAGATGCTGGTCCTAACAAAGTTTCTAGCGTCAGGTCAGAAAATGATAGTGTTTCTAGGAATGCTGTTAAGCTTCCAACAATACAAATAGAAAGCTTTGATGGACAGTACTGTAATTGGTTAGAGTTCAAAGACAGTTTTAATGCCTTAATAGATTCAAACAAAGAAATTCACAAAATTCAAAAATTTTTATATTTACGTTCGTCACTTAAAGCGGAGGCCGCGGAAATAATTAAATCTATTGAACTCTCGGCAGATAATTATGATAACGCGTACCAAATACTCAAAGAAAGGTATGAAAATAAATCCTTAATTATTCATAACCACATTAAAGCTATTTTTGAGTGTCCTAATTTATTAAAGGAATCTTTTACGGAATTGAGAAAACTATATGACCATGATAATAACCATTTGCGTTCTTTAAAAACACTAGGGGAAAAGGTTGATAGTTGGGACAGATTAATAATTTTTATTCTAACTAGCAAGTTTGATCCGATTACTAGGCGCGATTGGGAATCACATAAAAATAAAGGTAAATTACCAGAAATGACAGACATGACAACCTTTTTAAAGGAAAAATGTGAAGTATTGGAAAAAATCGAAAATAATAAATCGGAAAAACAAAAACATCATTTAAATAAAAAAACGATTAGTAACAGTTTTCTCACGAATAGTAATAATAATATAAATAAATTGCAATGCTTTTATTGTGGAAATGACCATACGATCTTCAAATGCGAAGAGTTCTTAAAATTAACATGCGAGGAGCGCATTGCCTCCGTTAAAAGACATAAGTTATGTACGATCTGCTTCTGAAATAATCATTTTTCGTGGAAATGTAAGGCAACAAAAAAGTGCTTTAAATGCGACAAGCCGCATAACACTCTATTGCATATTAATAATTTAAATAGCGAAGCAGCAGCATTTACACCGGTAAGCTCTGCAATAAATGAAGATGCAACTTCAATTGGTACGTCATCGGTCAGTAATTATAGCGAGTTACCAGTGGCGTCACAAGTTTTACTCGCGACAGCAATAATTAGAATTAAAGACAAAAATAATAAAATAATAACCTGTCGCGCTTTGTTGGACAGTGGTTCGCAAAGCCATTTTATTAGGGAAGAAATATGCAAAAAATTGTCATTAGAACAATCAACGGTGAATCATGTTGTTAAAGGTGCGGGTCAATCATTAACAAATATTAGTAGCCAAGTAAATATTACGTTCATATCTTGTTTCAGTGACTTTTGCATGAATATTGATTGCCTAGTTTTACCAAAAATTACAGAAAGATTACCCATGGTATCCTTTAATAGATCACAGTTGACCATTCCAAAAAATGTACGGTTGGCGGACCCAACCTTTAATATTTCCAGTGAAATAGACATTTTACTAGGTTCTCAAGTATTTTGGTCAATTGGGTGCTACGGTCAAATACAAATGGGAAAAAATTTACCGATTTTGCAAGAGATAAAATTAGGTTGGTTAATAGCAGGTAACTTGGGTGGGCAGGTCAAAAATCGTAATACAACAATGAGCTACTTAAACACCTTTTCGGATTCTATTGATGATAAAATATTAAAATTTTGGGAAGTAGAAGAAGTTATTAGTAAAAATAAAAATATGATTATGACGCAAACCGAAAAATATTGTGAAAGGTACTTTGCTGAAACTACCCAACGTAATAAAACAGGTAGATTTGTAGTTAGTATCCCATTCAAGGAATCGTTACAAAATTTAGGGAACTCGCGTGAAATGGCACTTAAACGTTTTTATTCATTAGAAAGAAAATTCAGAACAAACGCTGATCTAAAAAAGGAATATGTAATTTTTATGAATAATTACAAAGACGAGAACAATATGCGGGAAGTAAATGATATCGAACAGCAAAGGAATGATGGGTACTATCTACCCCATCATGCAGTTATCAAAAATTCTAGCATCACAACTAAATGTCGTGTAGTATTCGATGCATCCGCAAAAACAGACACCGGTCTATCATTAAACGATGTTCAATTTAACGGCCCGTCTCTGCAAAGTGACATATTTACAATTTTAATAAGATTTAGACATTTCAAATATGTAATGACCGCAGATATTTCAAAAATGTATCGTCAAATATTAATCACCGAAAATCAACGTAAATTTCAAAAAATGATCCAAAATGAATGCTTTCCGCGGGAATACAAAGATTTAGTTTTGAAACGGGAGATCAATAAAACAAGTAAAATTTTGAATCTTAATCCCTTTATTCACGATGATTTGATACGTGTTGGCGGAAGACTTTCAAATTCCAAATTTGCCTTCGATAAAAAATATCCCATACTTCTACCGAAAGGTAACAAACTAACAAAATTAATTTTAGAATGGGAACACATGCGATTATTGCATTGTGGGGCTCAACTCCTATTGTCTTCAATAAGAGAACGGTACTGGCCGATTTCGGGGCGCAATTCATGTAAGAGCGTTATAAGAAATTGCGTCGATTGCACAAAGGCAAAACCTCTTACATTTCAATATATTATGGGAAATTTACCGAATGTCAGAGTTTCAAATACTTTTCCGTTCATTAATGTCGGAGTTGATTATGGAGGGCCTTTTTTATTGAAAGATCGTAAAACCAGGGGCGCTAAAATGATAAAATGTTACATATGTTTATTTATATGCATGTGTACCAAGGCGGTACATTTAGAACTTGTTTCGGAGCTGTCCACCAAAGCCTTCTTGGCGTCATTAAAACGGTTTACAAATAGGCGAGGTAAACCGTCTAATATCTATTCGGACAATGGTCTAAATTTTGTTGGAGCCAACAATAAAATCAATAAAGTTTTTAATTTCCTCAAAACGAAATCGGAAAACATAAAAAATGATTTATCTATAGAAGGAGTTAATTGGCACTTTATACCTGCACGATCTCCTCATTTTGGCGGTTTATGGGAAGCGGGTATAAAAAGTACAAAATACCATTTAAAGAGAATCATCGGAAACCATTCGATGACCTTTGAACAATTTAACACAGTCTTAATTCAAATTGAAGGTATACTTAATTCCCGACCCTTATGTCCTTTGTCTTCCGATCCTAACGATTTGACAGCGTTAACACCTAGCCACTTTTTAATTGGGCGCACGATTACCGCCATTCCGGAAGTTGAAGTTACTATTATGGTAGCGGAAAACCGATTAGATAAATACCAACAAGTACAAGCAATGGTACAGCATTATTGGAAAAGGTGGAAAAAGGAATATATCGCTGAACTACAATCGAGAACAAAATGGAAAGAACATTCCACGCAGCTGCTATCAATAGGTTCTATGGTATTAATTAAGGATGAAACAGCTCATACCCAAAAATGGCGTTTAGGCCGCGTCACAAATGTTACATACCCGGCAGCGACGGTGTTATGCGGGTAGTTGAAGTGAGGGTTCGTGGCGGAATAATAAAAAGAGCAGTGAATCAGTTGTGTGTTCTGCCCATAGAATAACTTTACCTCGTGATAGAACATTTATTGTAAATATATGTACATTATATTTTGACTTTTAATCATATAATATTTGTGTCTATTTGTGTTTATAGTTTTTTTTGTTCTTTATTGCTTTATATTATTAGTTTTTTTATGTTTATTTGAAAATGTATTTTCAAGGCAGGCGGCATGTTGAGGATCGGATAATTGCTGATTGTAAAAAATTATTATTATTTTTAAATATTTGTAGGTGGTGGTTTCCCGCCAAATTTAATGGCATTGTAGTGGTGGTTCTCCCCCACTCCTTTTACTATCGTTGTGGTTTTAGGGTAGTTTTTAATTCAATATAAGTAAGATTTTACGAGAAGTAACAATATATTAAGTTACAAGAAGTAAGGGCAGTTTTTAGCCTAAGAATTGTGGGGAGCGGCCGACTTAGCGACCGCACAAAATAAAGTTATAAACACTTAAGGAGTATTTTTTATTGAGTGATTTATTAAAAAAGATACTAAATTCATACAGTCCACTAAGAAAGGAAACACCCGCTTTGTCATTTTTGACACATTGTTATGACATGTGCGAGGTAAGCCGATCGTGCCTTTCTATCGCTTGTTCCGTGCTCTTGCTTGCACGCGGAACGTGACAATGAGTCATGTTTTCATGTTTTTTCGTGCGTGCGTCGGTATATCGATTTATAAGACGTTATCACATCAAAAAATGTAGACCGTGCGAGACTTTAAGATTTTTGGTTAGTTGAACCATTTTAAGATACACTACCGCTCATAATAGTATGGACACTTAATTAAATTTGGTAAACCGATAGTAGCAGAAATATTTTTAACACGGAAAAATTTTAAATGACAAAAATGATTTTACTTTATGTTTTCAATACATTTATAATGAAGGTGCCATAATATTTTTAAAAATATTTCGAAATCTTTTATTTTTATGGGAATTACCAAATGCAATAAAAAATGTGTTATGCTCTTAAAATTGTATTATTTTAAGTAAGCTGCTATGAACTGACCTGCAAAGCAGGAAGCAATAAACTAGGATCATAAACTTCCAAAAAAATTGCCAATTTGTCTTTTATATGTATTTAAAACGTAGTTGTGTAAAGAGCTTCTGTTTGTGGTGCGTGTTTCAAAATTTCAATATTAAGAATGCCTAAAGGAAAACCATTAAGTGTTAAAAATCGATCGGCGATATTAAAGTCGCATCAAGAAGGGTATACTATTAGAAAAATTGCTGAAAAATTGAAGTTTTCAAAATCTACAGTACATTTAATAATTAATCGTTTTAAAGAAACAGGTGGCCTTGAAGATAAAAATCGTCCTGGACGTTCTAGAGCAACGACAAGTGCAGAAGATCAGCACATAAAATTAATAAGTAAACGAAACAGAAGGTTAACAGCACCAGAAATAGCTTCCCAAATCAATCAGGACCGAAATAAACCTGTTTCAGTAAGTACCGTTAAACGTCGCTTACAAGAAGCAGATTTGCATGGCCGTATTGCGACACGAAAGCCGCTACTGCGTCGCGGAAATAAACAAAAACGACTTCTGTGGGCCAAAACAGTGGGCAAACGTGCTATGGAGTGATGAGTCCAAATTTGAAGTTCGTTCGACGTTCGACGTGCAAAGCATGAAAAAATGCTTCCCGCGTGTGTTGTGCCAACGGTAAAGCACGGAGAGGGGTCCGTGATCGGTTGGAGTGCATTTTCCTTAGCAGAAACAGGCGATTTAGTTAAAATAGAGAGCATAATGAAAAAGAAACATTATAAAAAGATATTAGAAGACAATGTTTTACCTTCAGGGCTCCGCTTAATTGGCAATAATTTCATATTTATGCATGACAATGACCCAAAACATACGTCATTGTTGTGTAGAAATTACCTTGCAAAAGCAGAAAATGCTGAAAAATTGAAGGTGATGACATGGCCACCACAGAGTCCGGATTGTAATCCTATCAAATTGCTGTGGGATGAACTTGATAGGAAAGTGCGTCAAGAATGTCCTACATCAAAAACTCAGTTGTGGACTCTTTCTCTAACCTTGAGAAAGTTAATTGAAAGAATGACTAGAATCACGCGTGCTGTAATAAAAGCAAAGGGGGGATTCTTCGATGAGAAGAATATATAATTAATTTGAATTATTTTTGACTAAAAAAAACTTTTTTTTTTACTGACATTACTTGTAAATATGTAAAAGAACATTAAATAATTTTTTCTGTCTAATTTTGTTTGTATACTTTTCAGCTTTTAAGACGAATAATAAGTGTCCATACTTCATTGAGCGGTAGATATCTATTTTCATAAAAAATAAAAACGCACAATATCATTCATTTAATATTTTCGTAAGCTACTTAAGAATATAATTTTAGGAAATAATTACTACTATGTATAATAAGAACATGTACTCATCTACATTAAAAACTGTTTTTTTACCAAATGATATTTTTTATTTAGAATTACCAGAATTTTTTACTTATTACTTTATTGATTAACAAAGTTACGTATATCACTTCATAATCATTATTTATTAAATAAATTGTACTCGTTTACAAGTAATACCTAGTACAAGTCTGTTTTGTTTTTAAATTATATGATATCAAAACTTGATATAATTGAATTATTATTAAACATAAGAACATAAGTTATGCCATGTTTCTGAACGCCATTTAAATTCCGAACGTCAGACTATAAATCTGCTATTAAAATTTGAGGTTGATTTCTAGCTTGATTATTTCAAAAATGAAAAATATTGGTAATATCCATCAGAAAAAATTGAAATTTGGTAAACATGTTCCCTATAGTACATATATCACTAATAAATAGAATATATTAAAAAAACACACTTTCATAAATATAAAAATAAAAGTAATAAATTATTTCAAAAAAATTTAATTTTAAAAATATGTCTAATTGTAGGCCTTTATATCATAAATATCATATTCAAATTTCAAATTAATCGGTTCAGCCGTTTCAAGTCCAAACCGTCCCGAAATTTTCAACTTTTTAATGAATATAAAATTAAAATTTTTTTTTTACGATTTTCTTTTATCATAGTAATCAGTATAAACTATGTTTTAGTTTAATTTAAAAAAAAAGTAATTTTAATGTAGATTTTTTGACTAAAATCAAATTTTTTTTTAAATATAAAATATGTCTTATTGTGTCTTCATGTGTTCCACCTGTACCCTCCAAATTTTAAATTAATCCATTAAGCCGTTTTTGAACTAAACCTTCTCTAGTGAAACAACTTGCAAAATTCTAGCCTTAAAAAAACATACAAACCTATTCCGGCCTTAAATTTAAACAACAATGTCACCGCTATGACGGACGCTGAAAAAGCGGAAACACTAGCAGTAACTTTCCAAAAAGTACACAATACCGATACGACGGACACCAAGGAACAAAGATACGAAATGACGTCAAAACTTTTTTAAATCGATAATACACTTTAACTACCAAACAATTCAGCAAAATTGTGACCAGCCCCAATGAAATTAAAACCTTAATAAAATTACTACCAAACCGTAAAGCTGACAAGATTGAAAACCTAATTTTAAAAAACCTCTCGAACAAAGCCATAGTAGTGCAGCTAAATTATATAATAAACGCAATGGGCTTGTCCCGGGTTGTTAAAAATATAATTTTGACTTAAAAAAATCGATGCCCCTTGGTAAAATACTTCATATAGTTACAAATGTATAATTTCAAAACGCCACACTAAGGGGGTATTATCGTCTAGAAACTTCAAAAATTCGATATTTTTTTTGTTTTGCATTTTCTTATACTTTGGTATTTTGAGAATGTGTCTGAAAAATATTAATTTGATATTCGCAGAACTTCTATAGTTACAGAGCTTTAAAGGTTCCGTTGCGTTCGGTCGCGCCAGGTAGTTTAAAAGTAGTAACAGTAGCCAGTAGTGAAAAAGAAGCGAGTGCAGCTCAATCTTCTTTTTTTGAAGCTAAGGAAGGTCGTCTATATGGTCCCGGTATAGCTGATTAAGGGTAAGTTACTCAAATTAGTTTATTATCCATCTTATGTTCAGCCGGATTAATATTAAATGTATGCAAACTTTAAACGCGTTTATTTCGAAACGACATTTTTCAAGTCGGGCGCACGTTTTTCTTAAAAATTATTGGACCGATTGACTTCTGGTTTTGCACACATTTTAAGGGAACTTTCAACTATAGTCTGAACTAGAATAATACCGATAGCTTGAATATTTTAGCTTTGTTCTCATGTTTTAGTTGACAATTTTTCGGGAAAAATAAATTTTAAATTTCAAACTACTGTAATTTCGACAAAAAATTTCGTACTTACATAGTTCTAGTTCAAACGATAACTACATATGTATACAGGGTGACCCAGACCACCCGTATCAGTACTTTTTTTCAAAAACGGTAAGTCGTAGAGAGTTGGGCTAAAAAAAATTATTACAAAAGTTCTAATGACGAATCTTATGGTGATATTATTATTTCCGGGAAAAGTTGGCATCCAGAGTAGTTTGCTCCAGAAAGTCCAGAAATCCAGAATTTTAAATGGCACTAAATGTCGAAAGTGGTATCTTTGGAAAGCTCTTTAAAAAATTGTTTTCAAAAGCATAAATAAATATAAATCTTGTATATCTGTATACAAACACTCACAATACTATACAACAATTTATTTTACTTTTTGACAGCGCGACGCCATCCGTAATGCTGCTCCTAGTCTATACTATTATATACTTCGGAGTGAATATAAGAAGCGATAGAATTCTATTAATGGAAGTAAGCCAGCAAGTGCAAAAAGGCAAGAGTATTAGAATGCCTAGAAATATTGTGTGGAAATACAAATATGTGAAACAAAGTAACTGGGAACCAATTAAGAATTTATAAAGTGTAATAATTACCAGTGCTGACATAACGAGCAGAAACACGCACTGATACAAGTAATACGAACAACTGAAATGTTAACATAGCAAATGATACTCAGTAAGACCAGAATAGACCGAGTAATAAATGTCAAAAAGAGAGCAGTGTGATGTAATGGACGGCACCATATTCCGGCGATGGTTAAAAGTTAATCCCCTACCCCAGAATCGTTAAGGTAGAGCAGTGAAACATTCCACCGATAAAGGTGAGGTCAGCTTAGTAAGGATTAGTAGGAGTACAATGGAGTATTTAAAATAGGCAAATCCTTAAGAAAAACGTAAAATAACATAAAATAGATAATTTCGATACAAGTTCGGAAACTAACATTTTGCCATTCAAGGCGGAGATTGTAAACCGAAGCCGAGAATGGAAAAGATAGTGTTACGAAAAGTTGATTTCCGTAACTAAAAATATTTTCAATAAAGTAAAAACCCATATAGTTACGCCTATGATATTGTGTTATATTTCCAGAAAATATTTTTTTAATTTCAGAAAACATTACTTTGAGACAAATGTCACGCTATAATTTAAATTACAGGAAAAGGCGTTAGATTTATAAAAATATCAAATTCACACAGTCAGAACACAAAGTATTAATTCATATTTTTAAATAGTTTAATTTTTTGAGACCCTTAAGAGTGGTCATAAAACATATAGGTTGACAGTTTTGAATAACACTACGCTTGACACTGGCCTGAAACTTAAAACCTTATTGATTTTTTGACTATTTTTAAAAGAACAAAATATGTTATGAGTTAGTTTCTCACGATAAAAATAATTTTAATTATTAGGGGATTTGAAATAATAATTTATCTTCAGGGCATTCTGAAGATTTAAAAGAAGTTCTTTTTTAACTTTTGGATAAAACGGTTCAAAATTTTATTTAGTTAAAGTAAATATGAGAATATAGTAATATAGTAATTTAATAAAGTTTCGTTGAGTTTTGTGCAGATATAAAATTGTGATTTACTACAATTATAAATTTTTAAAGTTAATACAAATTATTGGGCAATTAATTACAAAACAATATTTAATATTTTTCGTAAATAATTAATTTTATTATAATAAATGATTTAATCACGATATAACCATAATAAAATCAGACTTACTGTGAGCAATTAGAAAATATTATGTATTAGTATAGTTTTCCAATTTAATTAGTGTCGGATTTTTAAAATAATAAGAAATATTAAAACCTTAAACAAGTGTGTGTTTTAGTGAATTAAATAAGAGTGCATTGTTAAGGCTAGGATTTTACGGCGCGCTCTTACATCTACCAAAACAATTCAAAAACGGCTGAATAGATATTTTTAAAATTTGGAAATTATATTTATGATGAATTAAGGATTGCTAAGCCATAATTTTTTTTGGCAAATTTTGAAATTTAGAATTCAAATTCTTTAAATACTATAATTGTAATTTATTTAACAAAAATTAAAGTAGAGGAAATGATTACTAACGAAGAATTATTAATAAAAAAAAAATTGACCAGGTGCAAAATTAAATCACATCTACCACTCTATTTAAAAAACGGCTAGACGGATTAGTTCAAAATTTTGAGATAATATTTGTGACAATATAAGGATTGCTTAACGGGGTTTTTGAACTCAAAAATTGTATTTATAACAATAATATTTGTTGTAAAACACGAAAATAATTATCAATTAATAAAATTTTACTTATTTAAAGAATGTACATCTATAAATGAATTCGTAAAAAAATTTTCAACAATTTATGTTACATAATTATAACGCATTAAAAATGAAATTGAAAATAATTGATGAATTCAAATAATTTTAGATAAAATGGATCATTATAGTTCAGTCAATAGCCCACAGATGGTTATTATATTATATGCACTTTTGAGCGCACAGTTTTCTGTTTTGTGCAATGCAATCGTCCAAATAATTCATTTACAATGTCAGAAATTCTTTCGTGCATTTAGAAATATTTTGTAGTGGGGGATATGCATTTCAAATTCATTGTATATCATGTAGCTTATGATAATAAGTGAAAATGTTTAATGTGTCTACTTTTTAGATGCTTACAAAACATTTCATAAAAATTATAATTCGCATAATTTTACTGGCGGTAGAATAATTTTAATTCTATTTAAAAAAACATAGAATAAAATGTAAATGCAAAAATAAATAATTTTTTATAAGAATTTTCTTGTACAATCAAAAGAAAATAAGTGATTCAAATTTTTATTTTTTATTTCTTGCGTAATGAATCGGTCTTGTTATCGTTTTATACATTTTTATCTTGGTATCTTTTTTTAGGTTTCCATTTTTCAAAAGTACTTTGTTTGGATAATCAGCTTTATTACCAGTTTATATTATTTTTCTAATTTTCTATTGCCAACTACTGTTTCTGTCTTCCATTGGAAGAAAATGGCAAACCACCAACGTAATTTATCAAGAAAGTCTATAAAACTCAAGCTACTATCTAGAAACATACGAAAAAAAACAATAAAAACAGATCATTTTTGTCTTTGCTTGGTCTGCGAGTTTTCGGTTGCCCTAAAAAAAAACTCGTCAATCTCAGTTTTGTAAACTCAGCCTCAAAGTACGTAAAGTTTTCTCGCTTCTTACTTGAACATGAAGTTAATCAAAAAAAGCTAATTTGTAAAGCTATAAAAAAGATAACTATTTATATTACAATTTGAATTATTTCAAACTTTTTCTTCGTGTTTAATTATTTAATGCTTTCTTTAATTACACAAATAAACTAGTTTTCATATCATTATTGTCACAAAAAAATGTTTTTCTATTTAGATTGCAAAAGACTATTTGAAAACAATAAAAAAACATTTATTCTTCCCGTGTGGTGTTTAGATTATAATAGTACAAGCAGGACCGGCGTTAGGATATTTGACGCCCTAGGCAAAATTTTATCAGTGCCTCTCCTCCCATTTATATAGCAGTGCTGAGCTGAGAAACAAAAATCCGCGATATTTAAAAAAATAAAACTAAAAAAAATCAAATTTTAACTTTTCTAGCTTTTTTGCGGCAAAAGTTGTTACAAGTTCTTTCAAATTTAATGTTGATGTTTCTTTCTGTTCTATATAAATATGTTCTATATTTCTTTTCTATGTAACTAATATCTATGTATCTTCCGGTATTTACGCATCTATCAGACGCGAGGCGCCACGCCATCAAATATTGAGAATTATTTTTACAAGCAGTGAGACACATACTTCCCCTTCCATGTATACTAAAACATTGAAATCGCTTACAATGCTGGGAGTTCTTTTTTCGCGAGAGACAAATTTATAAGAAAAATTTATAGTATTAATATTTCATTTTACGTTGCACACTGCAATTAATTTTTGCATCTCGATCTGATTTGCGCCCCTTTATCGTTTGCGCTCTAGGCAGTTGCCTAGTGTGCCTAGTACCTAGCACCGGCCCCAAGCACAAGTAATTACAAGCTATATTATATTTAACAGATATTATTATTATACGCGCATCGGTTATTACTCGTACGAGTATTGTGAAAGAAGTATCTTTATTTAATAGACCCTGCCACCGATGACATTGTTTTTTATATAATTAAAAAATATTTAGTAAACAAGAACATTTTTTTTAACAAAGTTAAATTCTATAATCAAAACGTACCTTGCTGTTTCAATAACGCCGCTATCATCATTATTGCTATAATCCAAGTTGAACTAGATTGACCTAGAGTTAAACATTTCATTTTAATCTAACGAAATAAAATATTGATAATATACTGTCGTGAAACAAAATATTTCGACCCACCCTGTGCTAAATTGTAAAATTTTGTTAAGTTTATTTTTAAAGGTTTAAATTGGTAAAAGTACAGAGTGGGGACAAAAGATAGAGATAAGAGCTTTTTGGCCAACTATGGCCGACAGCGGGTGCGAAATCTTGTATACCCGCTTAATTTTGAGATTTGTGATATTTTTTTTGAAGTTGTGAGTAAATTTTGGATTTATTAGATTAAATAAAATAATTTTATGCGAATGCATTATTGCGCCTTTTTTGGAAGTATATTTTTTTTGATATTTGGAATTGATTTGGATTATTTTTTTATAAGTTGCTACCGAGCGGTAGTGGATTGATTGGTTTCGCTGATTTGGAAAAGGAATAATTGCAAGTTATAAATTGGACTTAGATTGTTTTAAATTGAAAAGTGTAAAAATTATTGCATTCGTAGGAACGAAGGGTGTTATTGATAAGCGGGCGATTTGGATAAGCGTAAAATCGAAAGTACGAGCCCAATAATATTTTAAATTAAATTATTAAATTTGAATTTAAATGCGATTAATTAATTTTTGGAATACTATTTATTTTTTGGATTAGAAATTTGTTTTTACGATTGATTTGGAAACTAGGAACTTTCGACCTTTGAAAATTCTCAACTGCTCCCGCACACCAGGGTTGCCAGAGTAAAAACAAGTGTGTGATAATAATTTTCTACGAAATTATCATAGTAATACTTTAGTTATTTTGAAATAAGCTAATTACCTCAATAATTTCAAGCGTGAATGTAAGTGGACCGTTGTTTTAGATTAGAGTGATTTACCAAAAAAATTTTCTTGTCGGAAAAAATATTTACACTTTTTAAAAATTACATTGAAGCTATTGAATTTTGTCTGAAAATAACACATTTCTGATAAAGAAATGAACATTTGTGATTTATTGACGTGAGAGAAAATACTAAATATTAAGATTTTTAAACTTTTTATTAAGATTTTTTTTTTTAATTATCCGTAAAAACTTAATAAAATTAATTAAATGCAGTAGAGCATCGATAATTCGGATCAATTGCGACCAGAGGCTATCCGGATTATCAAAAGTCCGGATTATCGAAGTACTACTGTATAATCGCAAAACGCATTAATTAGATAAATAAATTCTATTATTATACCACGAATACATTACATTTTTTGGAGTAAGTTTTGTAGATTTTCTTTTTGTTTGTAGTGAATTAAACTATATAATTTCTTAAATGTTTTAGTTCTGCTAGGGAACATCTGGGAAATCCTTCCCCCCTTGGTTTCGCGTTTGGGTACTTTCTTTGTAAAAAATAATCATAGTAAAATCAAATTCATATAATGGTTTTCATCTTAGAATAAAAAAAAATTCATCTTAGAATAAATAATGTTTTCGTCGATTTTTTTAATAGAAAATTCAGTTTTACTTTGGCTTATTAGTTTTTGCAGCAATAGTGATAAAAGGTGAATGTGCCATTCCTTCATCAGATTTAAATAAATATTTTTAATTTATCCACAAAACTGTCGGATATTTAGACACTTATGGTTGATTGCCCAATGAGATTTTAAATGCCATTATTATAAGAGTTATCAAATAATATTATTATGTGTTATGTAATAACAATTCATTTCAATTTTTGTAATTTTAAATTACAAAATTTTAATTTTTGCATTTTTAAATATAACATTTTATAACAGTATAATATAAATCATTTTGAACGGTGATCTCAAGACATAATAATTATTGTCAGATAACTGCAAAATAAAAGTGGGATCAAGTTTTATGCATATCTCTCTCGCGAGGTTAAATCCCAGTTGCATTGGGCTTAATTTTATACGATTACGAAAAATTTTATTAATGTTATATAATCGAACAAGTGCAAAATTATATTATTATATCAAATTTATATGCATTTATACTTATTTTAGTGTTAATTACTTTCTATCTTATATGATCTTAAATTTGTCTTAAACATTATATGATTTCATATAAAAATGGTGTTATTTTTAGAATCATTTAAATCACTAACAGCTTTGTATACGTTTAGTTCCAGGAAACTAAAAACTTGTATAAAATTAGCAAACATAAAATATGTACGAGTATAAAAATACTAAGTAAACCTTTGAAAATTCTCCCCGCTCTTACAATTGATAAAATTTTTAAATTACATAACAGAGAGGGTAATTTTCGTATTTTAAAAGGAGGAGCTTATCGTATGTTAGAAATAGCGACGCGTATCGGTAAAACAATAATAAGTTAGATGACTTAAAAATTTGTTAAACGTGTTGTCTACCCGCGAATTATAAAATACAATAAGCTTATAAGCCCCCTCGGGTTCGTGAATCAAAGCTAGCTGCGTATATCTTATCCTTAAGTTTACACCTTTAATTCAACAACAATCACCTTTAATTCATCGACAACACTTTTTATGGCATCAAAGATAGTTTTTTTTTGTGAACATTAAATTAAAGGTGAGGTAACTAAATAAACTTTAGCTCATTAAATATATAAAAATTAATTTTTAAGTTTTGTAGTTTCCAAATAGTTTAAGATTATAATTATTTTAATTACGTTGATTAATAATTTAAATTTAATTGTAAAAGCCTTTTTTATTCATTTAATTAATTATATTTTTATTAAAAAATTTAAATGACTATTATTTACTTAAGCGTTGTGATTCCATAAGTTTCGTAAAATCCACGACCAGAGGTAAGAATATTTACATCTCATGCTCTCCAATAAATTACCTCAGAGCAATTTGTTGCTAATAAAATGGCAACAATAGTTTTCCACGAGTATCGAACAATATTTTTTCTAATTATGTTTCAAAAAGAACCAATAACATTTCTCATTTCTCAAGAAAAATATGTATAGTAGGCGTTTATACTATAAAATTTTTGTATTTTGCGGTTGGTAGCCCATTATAGACAGTAGGTAGGTCATAGATAGTAGCCATTACAACGTGAACAGGTAAGTGACCACGTTTTTTTATGGTTATACAAGTTGTGTTTTTAGAATACTAGTAAATATATCAGATATGTCGGAGGCGGCGCAGTTAACACTTTTAATAATTGTTCTAATGTAACCGCTAATGTATATTATAAATAAAGTAGATTAGAACTTTTTCTTTCTTTTCCTCACACTTTCACAAGTGTGCAGAAAAGTATTACTTTTCCGCACCGAAAAGTAGTACTTTTCCGAACACTTTTTAGTGTCAAAAAGTGACACTTTTTAAAACATAATTAGAATTTATTTATAAAAAACACAATAAATAAATAATGCAATACATAAAAACCAAAAATTATATTAATTACCGACGCGACGGATCCTTGGTTTTAATCATTGATATGACTAAAATGATGAAAAATGTTCTTCAAAAATTCTAATCTACTCATTGCATTAGTAGAGTACAAGCGTTGAGTGAAGAATATTGATAAGAGACGCCACGCAATATTAAATATTAGGCGTTTTCGAAAATTGATCCGGTAGATATCTACCGTTTACCTCTCGGTAAACAGCTGATTTGTTGGTGCATGTGCGGTTCATGGATAAGGTAGATTAATTTTCGAACGTTTATTATACCCACCGGTAGATTATTAGAACAAATTGTTCACCTAACCTCAAAGTTTATGTATAATTTTTATATACTTAATACTGAAATATGTATGCTGTATATAATATAAATATGTATGCTATATATGTATAATATAAATATGTATAACGCTGCGTACTGAATACCACGACTGAATGAATTGATTAAAAGAGATAGGTTAGGTAACCTCCGGTTAATAATTTACCGACTCGAAATGTCGATTCACAAACGGTTAACCTTGGATTAATCGGTTAACTGATGGATTTAGTAGAATTTTCGAACGCGGTTAAAATTTACCGATTGAATTTTCGAACGCAAGCGGTGAATGCGGTATCTACCAGTCATCTACCGGATCAATTTTCGAAAACGTCTATTGTGACCATCGCACTCTCTTTCTACTGGCTCCTTGCACTCCTTGCACACACCGAATTCATCTAAATATTCGAAACTGCATAGTAGCGCCGCTGTCGAGACGCGTGTAATTCATGAATTAATTAGATAAAATATTTCTTCTGAAGTAGTCACATCATATAAAATTGGCCAAGAAAGCAAAAGTGGCGGTACGCATTATGAAACTGATACCTACTGATAAATCATGCCGTCTGAGAAAATAAATAATAATAATAAACTATGCTAAATTATCGTAAACTATTATAGAATTTATTTAAATAGTATACTTTTTTGTCGGAAAACATAAAAATTAGCTATTATACTAAAAATAAAAAAAATCGTATAATATAATATTATTATGATTTAAATATTGTCATAAGAAAAAAAATTAATGCAACGCCTAGAGCATATTGGAAGTAACCCGGTTTGTGAGATCAATAAAGTCAGGATAGGTTTAGCACGTTTAGTAATTGGATGGGTGACCGTTTTGTAAATATTTTACTTAAACTTTTTTTTTATACAACCTTTCTTAGTCGCACGAAGTACGTTACATTAAGTTTACGAAAATTTTATTATGTGTTAATATTTTACGTTTAAAAACTTATAAAAAGTAAAATTTAAATGTTCACGAAATTTCATTTCAAAATTAATTTTTACATGTTACATGAAATTGAAATAAAATTTAATTCATAACTTACATAGTATTGTTTAAAAATTATTATCACATGTTAATAATATTAACCATATTAAAACAATTATATTACATCAACCCTTGGTGGTGCAATGCATTAAGTGATTGAATTATAATAACGTCATTTGGTGATCGCAAGTTCGAACCTCACGTCGGACAAAACTTTTTTTAATGGCATTTTATAATACAAATGATATGAAATACAGAAGTGACAGAAGCGACCACTAATGAAAACTCATTACCAGTCGATTTGTTATGTGACTAGGAATGCCACGCTTTGTCACCCGAGAAGGCATTCGGAAAGCATCGCTTTGTCTATGTTTTCCGATAAAATATAACAACAAAGATTATTAATAATAATTACAATGTTTGAGCTTTTTGTTTCTAGATTCTTTTCGGAAAAATCTCGTTTGCTCTGATTCAAATTTTAGTGATCGTCTAATCATCATTAGAATTAATTTACTAATTAAAAAGTCAATATGACGTTCACAATTTCATTCTGCCAAATGCACTTTAATTAAATTATCACTTTCAATCTTTAGGGACGAATAAATTTGCTTTTTTAAGTCAGTTGCGCACTTATGAATACGAAATTGATAAATAAAATGTTTAAGAAATTTTGACAAAACATATCCAAACATGACAGATGGTCTCTTTAAATATGAAACTTGATCTTCAATACCATAGTCCTTGTAAAATATTAAAGATTCTGCATCAAGCAATGGTTCATTGGTACGTTTAAGAAGGACTGCACGACATTTTTCACAATTAAATTTTTTGTCTAATACATTAAGTAAATATCCTGTAACATACAAACTACTACAATCTTCTAAACCAATTTCAGAGATGCTCTCAACTTGTATTGCGACGGCAGCATTATTTACACAATCATCATCTCTTTCACATATTTCTTCTTCATGCATTTCTTCTAAGAACGAGTTGACAGGTACTGTTTCGTTTTCACATTGCAAGGTCTCTTGTAAATCTAAATAGTCTATATTATGATTTTCTTCACAATTGCTCTTACTCGAATCTTTCGTCAGTTTTATATACATATTATGCTGCATAGCAATGCGAAATTGGGAAACACTTGGATATGGATTGTATCCACCCCTTGTTCGGACTATAGAAAAAAAGTTTTCTAAGAGGTCTTGATTGAGGTTCCCCGTCATTAGATATTTCACATCGCTACTTTGCGATTCTTCCCATAGCCTAAGAACAGCGCGAATTGACCATTGAAAGCCTTCCAGACAATAAATATTGTTTCTTTTCTTTCCGGTTTTTGATAGTACCTCAATTGTTTCAAAAAGTGATATTGCAGTTTTTAAGCAAGACCAAGAAAAAGTATTTTTTGAGGAAAGTGGTTTCCTATATGGATTAGGATCCCTTGTATGTCTGCTGTTCAACGAATCAAATATTTTATTAATATTTTCGATGAAATTAGCCGTATGATTTGCACTTTCACTGTTTGCATTCTTCAATTTAACTGCTGTGCGAATTGCATTTGCCATAGAGTGACTGAAGATTTGAGGGGCATACTTAACCCTCATTTTCTGAAAATTCGTGGGATTAATATGTACTGCAGTTATTTTGGGAAGCGCTCGTGTGGTTTCACTTTTACAATCCGCTATGTACGTTTGAATAACATCATTTCAAGATACTTTTTTGTCATCAATAATGAACTGTAGGTCCATGTTCATAAAATTATTCCTAAGTGATTTGAGAAGATGAGGTACATCAAAAACAAACAATATTTTCTTGCCCTCAACAAAAAAAACGGTTCTACTGCAGTGCAACCAAGTGCTTTTAATGGGGATCTATTATTTGACGAATAATAACAGAATGGCATTTTCCAAGTTTTTAGTAAACCTCGAAGATAAAATACAAGCACCGTGCTTGCTGCCTCTCTACCTAGATTTCCTAAGTCTTTTATTTCTTCTACTCTATTCATGGTTTCATTATAAGTTTTCTCAACCCTTATGTATTCTTATTTAATTCCTTTATTTAATTCCCATGAATTAAAAGTTTTTATTTTCTCTTTCAGTATGCTTACTAAAGATGTATTAATTCCGGTTTTCATATTACTTACTTTTAACCATCTTTGTATTGTACGAATGCCCGGCAATTGCATACGTAGAGATTTCAATAAAAATTTGTATGTTGCTGGAGATTTATAATACAAAGACAATGTCAGTCTTTTCTCTTTCAATGATCATTTCTGCCTATTGTTTGAACGAATTTGCATTTTCACAAAAGTTTTGGCATAGTCACTTTTTTTGCACAACAGTTTTTCCAATCCTGATGTTGTGGAATTATCAGCTAACTTTTTTCGCATACGAATAACACGCGCTTTTGAGGCTCGCAATTTCTTTTTCATCGCAATTACTCGCAATTTTGTCTTTACTAAAGATTTACGACGATCAATATCACTCTCACATGGCATGGAAAGAATATGTTCATCGATAACTGATCCAGAGGTATCGCTGAAGTCTTTTTAATCTTTTTAATTTTTAATCTTTTTAATCCAGATTGTTGAGTACCAGATGAGAAAGAAAAACACTTAGTATGTTTTTCAGAGGTGTGTATTTGTTGTGTGACCGTAAGTTTCTCAACGCTATTCCTTTCCTTTTGGTACAAGTACGGCAAAGACAAAGCATCTTTTCTTAATAATTTTCTTTTAGCGTTTACTATTATATCAGTGTCTATAAAATGTACTTCGAAAAAGGAAACGTCAGTTTTTGTAGACACATTATTACAATTTTTATAAGAACATGAATGCTCATAGAAAGACATTTGAATGAAATTTTATAATTCACAACATTCGTTAATAATAATGTTACGAAAGAACGTCTAATTATATTTGATGACTAATCATTAGTCATCAAACATAAGTAATGTATGACGTCATGTATGATGAGTCATGCATGATAACAGCATTAGTCATTCAAATAATGCTTCAAAATCAATCTGGAAACGCAAAGAAGTAAATAGAAATTCCTGGAGAGTTATGGAATTTTCTGGAAGGCTGCATTTAAGTATAAAAAAATACAGCGCGATTTCCTATCACAAATCAATTCTAGTTCGAACGCTAAAGTGTTAACATAAATGAACAGTGAACAAAGTGTAAATAAAGTAAAGTGATAAACAATGTACCGAGTGTTTAAATAAATCAGGACTTAGTGTTAAATAAATTATAGTGTAAATAAAGTGTTAGTGTAGTAATCGTTTTATTGTTATAAACCGTATTGTATATATTTGTATTAGCCCTGTAGAAATAAATAAACGTTTCAATTTTCGTTACAATAGTACTAATAAAATCGTTATGAGTTTTACGTTTAATTGCGGCTAGTCTTAGGCTGGGTCTTTTATTGTAATAATTACAAATAATAAACAACAACATATCACTAAATCAGCGTAATAAAATTTATTTAATTCAGTTAAAATAGAGCAGGTGGAAAAATGAGATCTAAATAGTTTAATAAGAATTTCAATGGCCGATGAAGTAAGTCCTAAATAAACACTAAAATAAAATAATAAGCCATAGTACCTATGGTGAAAACGTTTGCGATAATATACATCTGTGTATTTATATAAAAGTGTTCTAGTTTTAAAAAATTATGATATAAACAATATCGAGTTACACCACCTTACTCATTTATCCATTGATTAAAATAATAAGCATGAAAAAAAATGAAAGTCAAAAAAATTAATTTTATGTCAAAATTTTAAATTCGTCAAAAAATAAGCACAAAAGTAGAAAATAAGTTTAAGTATAAGCAAATAAACAAAAAAAGCAAAAAACGAAAGCAGCATGAAAAACTTAAAATACATCTTTTTATTTACATCGTCCAAAATTCAAATTTCTCAAGAAGAGCGGCTTTTAAAATTGAAAGTCGGCGGAGATCGTAAGTATCTCGGGATACTGGGGCAACAGTCGACGGAGTCGACATCTATATTTTGGGCAACATTGGGGTAACGTATAGTAAATAAGCGTGGCATCTCTTATCAATATTCTTCACTCAACGGTACAAGGTAATTATAATGTTGTAAACGTCGCTGTTTTCTGATGGTATCGCTATTGCCCGGCTACGTTGCTCAATACTATTAATATTTGTTCGTTATTTTCAGAATTTCTGTTAAAACGGTTGGTTTTGCAAAAAAAATTATTTAATCAATATTGTAGCCCGTTAAATTCCCTATCCGGTTTGGGCCATTAGTTTTCTTCTAAGACGTTTTGTTTAAGTGGTACGGAGTTTGCAAAAAAAGTAAAAAAAAATAAAATCAGGATTTTTTTAACATTTTTTCCCTTAATTTAATTTATAACTCGAATACAGTTTATTCTAGACGATAAAAGGATATAAACTAATTTGTAGATAAGTAAATGATCTTTAAAAAAAGTCTAATCTATTAAGTCTAAAAATCAATAATATCGAAGCT
Source organism: Cantharis rustica (assembly GCA_911387805.1). NCBI lineage: Eukaryota > Metazoa > Arthropoda > Insecta > Coleoptera > Cantharidae > Cantharis > Cantharis rustica. The sequence continues at coordinate 76,062,305 of OU426877.1, forward strand.
ATTGCCGTTTGAAATAAAAAATTCAAAATATTGCTTTAAAGAAAGGTACCCCCAAAGGTTTGGACTTAGACAAAAATTTTATTTAAAAATTTGTTTTATAAAGGTGTCCTTTATCACCACCTCAAAAGTTCTCCACGGTCACGCGGACACCGTGTATATATGTACTTTTAGCAATAAACTTAGCATCCTGGTGAGTAATGTCCACTCGAGTAACTTGAGTGGTAGTGATGGAGCTTTGAAGAATGTCCGATGGTCTTCTTCAATTGATTTTCGTTTGGCAACGCCGGCAACCGCTTGCTGCTTTATTTTTTGCACATTTTCTTCGTGACTATGTTGCAGATTTTCATTCTCAATTTTCCTCTGTTCTCCGTTTCCTGTAGTGTAAATATTAGCTGAACATGTTTCGTTAGAACAACGCCACTTTATCCGCCCATCCTGCAATTCTACTCGCTTGTAAAATTTGTAGTCATTACACAAGAACAATATATTTCCGCGCTTACCATAAATTTCTCAAAGTGCTGCCATAATTTCTTCTGTATTTCTGTATTATATCTGTGTTGTGTTATTCTATATTCTATTTCTATGTTTGTTATTTTATTTATATAACAATGTATATGTTTGGTTGGTAATGATATTAATTAATATTGGTTTGGTAAAGAAGAGAAGAAACAGCTTATAAACTTAAGAAGTAAAAGATTACATTTCTGACCAGTCTACCTGTCAAGGGAAGCGGTGGAATAGTCATGTGGGATTATATAAACCCTTGACCATCGGTGGAAAAAGAAACCGCCTAATGTAATAAATGTCAAGTTGATCAAGAGAAGAAGAAAATAATGAAACGATCACGTTGACAAAAGCTGACAACCGTTTAATAAAAGTGACAAGAGACCTCCGGTCAACAGGAAAGCGACAGCAGGCAGACCTTGGTCTACCTGCTCCAACTGGATGGATGTCCAGTTGGATCTATCTAAATAAAAGAGAAAGGAGACGAGGTAAATTAAAAGTAGCTTCTTTTGAATTAGTAACAGTTATTTTATTTAATTGAAAGTGCTAGAAGATAATAAATTTTGAAGTTTGAAGAATATTAAACATTTGTAAAGTTGCTAATAGGAAAGCAGTTAAATTAAAGTTTTGAATAGTATCCGGCAATAGAAAATAATAAAAGTTAATTGATTTGGAAGTAGGGAACTGTCAATAAATCATTTCCACGATTTGAACTTTTTCCTATGCACTATTGGTAAGAGGACACTTTTAGAGGCAGATTGCAATAAAAGTTTTGTAGGATTAAGCATTCGTTTTCGAAAACATTGCATTTTAAAATTTGCATTTCAGGTGAAGCATAAAACGCGACATAGCTATTACACCGTTCGATCTACGCGTAATGGATTTGCAAGCTGCTCCACTCGGCATGTGCTGGCATTATGATTGCGATTAAAGTGCTTTTATCTTTCTTTGTATTTTGTAAGAAATTTTAAAATGCAATTTTTTCGAAAACTAATGCCTAATCCTAATGGTAAATGTATGGAAGCTGGAAGTTTGTCACTACACTACTGATTGCCACGTTACTTGATGGGCGCCCTAGCTAACTTTAAACTGATTTATACAAAATATATATTTTCTTACTGTCTTGAATTATAGAAGTAAACCTTTATATATGTATTAATAATCCAGAAATACACAAATAAATATTAACGTTACGAAGAGGATACATAGTGTAATAAAATAATAATAAATTATTAAGCAAGCAATAATCTACCTACTAGCAGATTATAAAAATACCTGTGGCATTGCTAAGTGGGGTTCATTATTTATTTGACTAGAAGATTTTTCTTCTTGTAAATGGGTAACCAATGCGGCAATGTGATCTAATAATTCTTTATTGTGAACCAAAAGTTGGTGGGTTCTAGCTTGTGCTTCGATTCTTGCATTCTAAAACAAAATTTCATTTGAATTAAATCTCCTATGTTAAAAATACTGTATTACTTGTTCGGTCAGTAATTGTTCTCGGGCCAATTGTAATTGTATTAGAGCGGCATGGGTCTGTTGACTTTGTTGATCTAGTTGTTCCTTAAGTAATTGTATTTCATTTTGTGTAGAGCAAACACTTCCAGTTGAAAGTAATTTTGAATTTCTAGCAATATTGCTTTCACTCCCACCTGATAAGTATCTGTCAGTCATGTTGCAAGCACTTGTTTCTTCATACATCTAAACCAGGAATTAGAATATGAAAATATATTGTACTAGTTAAATTTACAAATAATTATATGTATATAAATGTATATAATATGTAATAATTATAATTATACATATATAAATGCAATTTGTATCTACCGCTTTATGTACACGACTTCAAATAAACAATACTCATATTAACAATTTATTATATTTTGTACAATGAAAGTGCAAATTCTCTTCTAAAGCGGCGTTCAGATAGAAATTCTTGTCTATTTCTAGTGATTTCTAGTGCCTTACAGTGTTATCTTGGTTATCTTCCTTTATTTTTTGTTTATTATTATTTTAGGTTATATCAGTTATATGAGTTATATTTTTATATAAGTACTTGTTTTTATACGAAAAGGATTTGCACGTGAAGTGAAGTGAAAATTTATTTTGTTGTGCAAGTTAAGTATAAGTGTAACATAAGCATACTACACCATTTAAAGAAATTATTTTTCAATTTCAGGTTTCGTGATATACATTTTTTTACATTTTGGAAATTGAAACAATGGAATACATTGTGCGTAAGAAATATAATAATAATAATAATTTTATTAACGGCAAATGCCAATAACATGAAAACATACACGATTTAAGTCTCAAAAATGTACCATTAACAACTGCTTAAATTTCACGATACTGTCTGCGAACAAGTCCAAATCATCGCAATCTCGGTTGATTGAGTTTGCCAAACGGCACATTCTAGCTATTGCAGAATGTTGTCCAAAGGTGGACTTGTGAATTTTTTCTATAAAAATTATTTTTTGCCGCAAGTTTCTTACAGGGATTCTGATTCCAAATAGAGACAACAAACTCGGACAGTTCACAAGGTTGTTCAATATTTTAAATAGTAACATTAAATCAGAGATAGATCTCCCAGCAGACAATGGTTTCATACCAAAGTAGTCCAACAAGTCACCATAACTTTCGGAACTATAATCAATATGTTTTTTAAAACATAACATTCTGACAAATCTCCGCTGAATCCCCTCAATTCTATTGATATGAGTAACGTACGAAGGACACCATACAGACGAGTAGTATTCCAGAATAGATCTTACAAAAGCCGAATATATCAATATCAGTGGCCTCTCATCGGAAAACTCATGTGTGGATCTGGTCACAAAGCCTAACATCCTGTTGGCTCTAGAGATTATCGAGTCCAGATGAAGATGAATCTAGAATTATTCCCAGATCCCTGAAAACTGACACATTGTCTAGGAGTTGGTCACCGATTTTGTAAGAGAAGAATGTGTTATCTCTCTTTCTAGTAAATTTAATGGCTTTACATTTGTTGATGTTTATTTTCAGACCATTCTCATTGCACCAACCGTAGAGCCTATTAATGTCATCCTGAAGCAGCACAGAATCGTCACTAGATGAAATTACCTTGAACACTTTCATATCGTCGGCAAACAGCAGAAATTCTGAGGGCCAGTATTTCAGTGTGCAGTTAAGCTATAGCTTAAGCTAATCTCAAGTTTAAACGCAAGCTTTGCATTTTTTGAGTATTTCAGTTATCGTTTAACGTTAAGCGAAAGCTTAACTGAAAGATTACGAAATCGTTGAAAATTGATCGTTTAAGCATTCGGTTACGTAAACTTTTACACTTTAACCTTACTTTTTGTTGTCAAATTGCGTTTTGTCATTGCTAGTACCTACTATTTTCTAAAATAAGTAAAATGGATTTGCTGAATTTAACAGACGATGAAGATTTTATTTTTTTATGCGTAAAAATTGTTTCCAATATTTAGACGATAAAGAATTTTTCAGAAGATATCGCTTGCCAAAAGATTGTTTTCGAAAATTAGCCAATTCTGTTACACAAAAAATTGCTTCAGTTACTAATTGGTTAGCGTACATAAATTAAAATTTAACAATAATTGATATTAACACTATAATAATTTCAAATAATTATGCCGTCACAGTTCAACAGCAACTTAAAATTACATTAAGATATTATGCAACGAGAAATATTCTGCAGGAAGTTGGTGATTTCTATGGGATCCATAAAACCACCATCTCCAAAATTGTTAAAAGAGTATCTAGAGCTTTGGCAAGATTGAGCAGACAATATATTGTGCTGATAATTGCTTAGAAAAAAATTTTTCATTTGTTGGTTAAGCTTACTCAAAGACGTGCGTTCAATAAAAAAGAATTGCTTCTTTGTCTTGGACGAAGAAGCAATTTTTACTAATTACTAGGAAATTTTTAAGACAACTACAGGAGCGGTCAAAATCATTTCGTAACACTACAATATAAAGATGTCAAATACTGATGAGGAAATGATTAAAATTGTTAATGGGTTTTGTCAAATTAGTCGATTCCCATGTTGTCTAGGACCACTCGATTGTATTCAAATCAAAATTCAATCTCCAGGAAGCAATGAAGCAGAAATTTACAGAAAAAGAAAATATTACATTTCTTTAAATTGTCGAGCCGTGTGTGATGCGAATTTAATTACTACAAATATAAGTTAGTAGGTGGCTCCTTAGCACATAAACATGACATAAACACATATAATATGACATATGTATGACATAACCGTAAGTAAAAATCTTATTTAATATTGCCAACATACATATAAAACTATTAGTACAAGTTTAACTTTCTAGTGTAAAAGATTAGCTAAACCAATTAGAAAAAGTAACTGAAATACCAAACTGAAGATAACCAAACGCTTAAGTTAAGCAAACGCTTACATAATCTACAGCTTAACTGCACACTGAAATACTGGCCCTGAGTGTCTAATAACCGAATGAACGTCATTGATGAACAGTGTAAATAGTACGGGAGCCAAATTGGAACCCTGCCTAACTCCAGAAGTGACATCAAAATCAAAGGATGCGTGCCTATTTACCACCACCAATTGTGAGCGCCCACTTAAGAAGGATTTCATCCAAGATAGCAATGGATCCAAAACTGAATACAGCTTTTCCAATTTTGCAAGCAGAATTTTCACTGGAATTTGGTCAAATGCCTTCGCTAAATCAGTAAAAATGCAATCCACCGTTTCTCCAGAACGGAACGGAAGTACGGAAGTAATAAAGTTGGTAAAACATAACATATTGGTACATGTGGATCGTCCAGAAACAAAGCCATGCTGATTAATGATGACAGCGCTCTTAGTGTGAAAAACCAACGCATCAGTCAAGAGAGATTCAAAAATCTTGGAGAATACAGACGCAATACAAATCGGTCGATAATTACAAACGTCACCTCGATTGCCTGACTTGAAGACTGGAATTACTTTGGAGGTTTTCTACTTAATAGGAAAATGACCAACAGCCAAAGATTTCCGGAAGATAATGGCCAATGGCCAAGCTAGATATGGACAGCTCTTAATAAACATAGAAGAAATCTTGTCGAGCCAACAAGAATTTGAGAGTTTAAGAGATTTTATTTTAGATACAATGCTATCTTCCGCAATCACTATATTCGAGACAGAATCATTTACAAAGCTACCATACATCAATGGACTATCCTGAGACCTATCAGAGGTGTATACTGATTTGAAATATTCGGCAAACAAATTCGAAACCAATTTACCATCAGTAGCAGTTGCAGCACCAAATTTCAAGAGATTTGGTACACCGTTATTCTTCTTCTGAGAATTAATGAATTTCCAGAAGTTTTTTGGATTGGTTATGACATCTTGTTGTACCCCTGACAAATATACTTTTCTATCAGCAGTAATACTTTCTTTAGCGTCCTGTCTCAATTTTAAGAATTTATCATAACTTTCAACACAACGATCGCATTTATATGACCTATGAGCTATCTTTTGTTCAAAAACGAGAGATTTTGTTTTCGAAGAAAATCAAGTAGGAAACAAGTTGCTTGATCTTGTGCAAGTTTTTACATATTTATGTATGATCGAAAACAGAAATTCATAAAATAGATCGACACACTCATCAATAGACTCGATCCCAGACAATAATGACCAGTCCACCAAGAGCATATCTGCATTAATTGCGTCGTAATCACAAGATTTGAAACTATAAAATATATCGTCCCCCCAGGATAGGTTAGTGGGATTTATACCGTGCAATTCAATTAGCAATGACGGATGATAAGAATCACAGTCAATTAAGGAAGTATTACTACAGTTGTTTTTTGGAAAATTCAAATTACCTCTTCTCGGAAAATTATTAGCAAGATTCAATTTTAAAAATATTCGTTCCAATTCAATTTAAAATGGTATCGTTAAATTTTATGATACCGGTCCACAGCCCGGCTTATCAAACTGCGTAGTCGTTCCTTTAATAAATTTTCATCCAATATTTAAAACATTTAATATAACTCCAAATTAACCATTTCCAATAAATAATCGTTTATCTATTAAAAAAATTCTAAAAACTCAGAAAAACAAAACCTTAGCTGCGGCCACTTTTGACCAAAATAATCTCATAACAAAATTCGAATTAACAATATTCGTATAAAAATAATCAATTGTAAAAACTATTCGCACAATAAGAACTCGAGATCGACGGAGCAAAAATCTAGTCTTCCACCGTTTTCGCCAAAGAACGTGGCAAAAAAAGTCCCATCCCAACTCAACTCTTAGCCAACCTTCTACATTTTAAAATTATACTATCTAATTCAGATTTAGAATTCAGAAAATATTAACAAAGCATCAGGGGCGGTTAAATTGCCGTAATTTAGCGATGCGCTCATAGATTTTTCAAGATGTAAGTTTTAAATGATGTGCTAAAAATTGAAAAGTATTTTTGTAATCAGTAAATAAAAACTCAGTAAAAAAACTATAGGTAATCATTGTATTTTTTGATAATTTAATTTTTGAGAATGTAATGTATTTTGCTTGGTACATTGCGCCCCTTTTTTTCGTGCGCCCCTAGGCACGAGCTTAGCTAGCCTAAACGGTAATCCGTCCCTGGATGTGCATTAAGGTTGTCGTTTCGCATGTGTTAATCTTATGGCGATATGTGATCATTGTATTTGCAACCAAAAAATAAATACTAACTTTTAGAAATTTCTTTTGTGATCATTGCAAAGCTAAAACTTGGCTCTTGAATGTGAATAACTTTTTATTACAATCAAGTAATTGGAAATATAGAAAATTTTGCTGTGAAGTTCATCGATTTTTCAAGTAGCAAAAGTGATCGTTTAATATTTTTTATAAACATTACCTTTATAAATATCAGCACGAAAAGTAATTCAAGTCCAGCGCAAATGTTACACCTAGCTTGAACAAAAATTTGATAGCATTATATGCATTTTTGTACAAATGATTACAAATACAAATTGAAAGAATAATTTTCCTTGCTCTGAAGAATTTACTCGTAATGGCAAATAGAAATCTGTCACATTAGATAAAAAAACTTGAAATTTATAAAATATAGTTTGTCTATTTATTCAACCACAGCGGTAGTGGGAATACTCATATGTTGGTTTAAAACTTTGCTAAGTATGATGCACGTTATAATTTATCAGGACGTCAATGTAATAAGATCTGTCTACATTGGAAAGATAATTTGTAATCGCATTCCGATGTATTAACTATTAATTAATTTCTTCAGTAAGGCATACTATGTGAATTTTTATAGTTTTCAAGTTTGTTATAGTTCGTTCTGTTTTTCAAAATTTTTTTTTTCTCGATTTACTTAGAATTTCTAGTTTCAAATTATGACTGAGTAAGCAGATATGAAAAATGTTACATTCTATTAGAGTAGAAACAATGCAGCGTTGTATATTGAATTTTATTGTGTCTTTAATTTTGTGAGCCAGTATAACATACCGGGTGTCCAAGATGGATACAATTGTTGCGCAATTGTCCCCTCGTTTTCGACTGACAGTGACTAAAAGGCAATCTCTGTAAACATTTTATGGGAATCCTCTGCAAGCACCATAAGAATTCAATAGTGCAAGTTTTACCGAGTTTGCTTTAAGTCCTCTCGGTCGAAAACGAGGCGACAAAATAAAAAAATTAATATAAACAGAAACGAAGACAATGAAATTTGCGATAAAAAAAGTCCAACAAGTATTGCTGTAAAAATGATTTTTGTATGATTAAAACAGTGTTCAAAAGGAACAATTTACATGGCTAACATAGTAGCGTCCGAATACTTTTGTGAGTAACTGTATGTACTGTGTGAAAAAAATAAGAAGTTTTTTTTGTAAAGTTGACAATTAGATGAAGTTGTAACAAATGGTTAACTACTTTAGTATGTAATTACTAATTACCACTTTTATTAAAAAAAAACCTTTTCTAACAAAAATAAAACTAAAAAAAATCAAATTTTAACTTTTCTAGTTTTTTTTGCGGCAAAAGTTGTTAAAAGTTTTTTCAAATTTAATGTTGAAGTTTCTTTCTGTTCTATAGAAATAATAATTTTATTTGCGCTGGAATTGAATTGAATTGAGGATCAGGATTATCGACGTCCGGATTATCGAAGTACTACTGTATAATCGCAAAACGCATTAATTAGATAAATAAATTCTATTATTATACCACGAATACTTTACATTTTTTGAAGTAAGTTTTGTAGATCCTCTTTTTGTTTGTACCGTAAAGTGGGGCGACTTTGATATTACTGTGCGGCTTTGATAACTGCCTTCTCTGCAAACTGCAGCCGCACTGGTACATTTTAAAATTACCGCTAATTGCATTAATTACGTCCACGCCTACAGATCTTAAAATCATTGTGAAAATAGTTTTTTTTATTAAGTAACGTGCAATAAATTGATTAAAAACGCCGGTCATCGGCCTAAGAAGCTTTTTTAGTCGTTATAGCTTCAAATGTGCAAAGGTTGGTAATATTTTATAGTATTTTTTAATTATATATTTTTAATCAGGCATGTCTTGAGAACATATAATCTCAAATAAACATTACAAAAAAAACTATCATGTGGTTAAAAATCTTGTTAAACCGTCGTGGGGTCACTTTGATCATAAACTAAGAGGCGACTGTGATTCTTATATTTAATAGTTTTTTGGTTATTTTGAGCAAATTTTGGCAATTTTTGACTTCAGATGGTCCGAGTCTATAAGAGGAAATCCGGAACTAAGGATTATAAGCATTACTCACAAGGCCAACTGGATGAAGCTATTCAGAGAATTTCATTTAAGTTTTTAATAAATACTGCAAAATTATATTTAGGTATAAACGTACAAGCACTTATTTATTCTTTCTTATACAAGAATATGTATTTTTTATGAAAATAAATACCTAATACAATAAAAAGACTTCGATCAAAGTCGCCCCCAAAACAAGATCTGTTATAACTCAAAAACTACAACACCGATTTTAACATGAAGCGAAAGTAATCACTCTAGACAGGTTCTCTGCATTTTAAACGTATTTTCAGAGGGGGCGAGTTCAAAGTAGCCCTACTCGAGCTGTAAAGTTGATCAGCAAGTTTTTATTTAAATGCATTTAAATTTTTGTAATTATAGTAAAATTTTAATTTTTGCATTTTTAAATATAACATTTTATAACAATATAATCCAAATCATTTTGAACAGTGATCTCAAGACATAGTAATTATTGTCGGATAACTGCAAAAGTAAAGTGGGATCGAGTTTTATGCATATCTCTCCTTCCAAGGTTAAATTCCAGTTGCATTGGGCTTAGTTTTATACAATTACGAAAAATTTTATTAATGTTATATAGTCGAACAAGTACGAAATTATAATATTATAAATTTATCTTAAACATTATATAATTTCATATAAAAATGGTGTTATTTTTAAAATCATTTAAATCACCAACAGCTTTGTATACGTTTAGTTCTAGGAAACTAAAAATTTGTATAAAATTACCAAACATAAAATATGTACGAGTATAAAAATACTAAGTAAACCTTTAAAAATTCTCCCCGCTCTTACAATTGATAAAATTTTTAAACTACATAACAGAGAGGGTAATTTTCGTATTTTAAAAGGAGGAGCTTATCGATCGTATGTTAGAAATAGCGACGCGTATCGGTAAAACAATAATAAGTTAGATGACTTAAAAATTTGTTAAACGTGTTGTCTACCCGCGAATTATAAAATACAACGAGCTTATAAGCCCCCTCGCGTTCGTGAATTAAAGTTAGCTGCGTATATCTTATCCTTAACTCACGATTATAGATCGTTCAGATGACAATACGTTGTATTTTGGTTTCCATGTAAACATCATTAATAAATAATTAAAAATAATGTTTTTCGCATTTTGACTAATAATGTGCTGTTTTATTAAATTCAAAATCATTTAATAAAGTGGCACTTTAGCACATAGATACGTCACTTTACTGTATAGTAATGTCACTGTCAATAAAAAACTATTGGATAGAAGATTGTTTATTTAAATATTGGAATCATTGTTATACGTTTATGTATATTAAAAGTACAAAATTATTATTCAAACTAGAAAACTTAACAATCTCACTTTTATAATTAATATTATGTAACTTACAAAAAATTCGTATCAAAAAATAAAAATTAACTGTTGTTATGTAAATAAATAAAGCCGCCGTGTCTGGTTACTAGATTACGAAAATTTTACACAAATATCTATTTAGAAACTTTTTGAATTAGCAATAACTCAAGAACGGCGCTAGATATCGAAAAACTGAGTAAAAAATTCGCCCCCCTCGCCTCGTACTCACCCCCCGTGAATTATTGGTAAGAAGGCATACGAAAAAATTTAGACCGATCGCGCGCAAAAAAAATTTACTCATAAACGTCTAAATTCATATTTTAGATTAGATTTTCACAAAATACGAAAAAATTGTATAAACAAACCTCGTAAGAAAAGTAGTTTTACTAAACTCATATTACTCATATATAAACTCATGTTACTCGCTCGCTGTGCTCGCTCATACTTAAAAGCTATATTCGTTTAGTAAAACTTTACTTTTCTAAACTTGTTGTTTAATATACTATTATCTACTATCATTTAATAATGTCAAACTTTATGACGTTTGTTGAAAAATCGTAATAGCCTATTTTACCGCACTAGTGGTGGGAAATTAACAAAAAATAGTAATGCAATTAAAGAAGAAACATATTTTATTATCGAAGTTGAGGATACACTTTATAACGAAACAATGTAAGGCACTCTCTTCGATTGGAGAATATTCAACTTATGAAAGGTGTCTTATTATTCCATTATTATTTATTGTAAACATTTATTGTACATTTTTTGCAATTTGAAATATTAATACCGGCCGAAGTTGAATCAACGCAACTAATATTGGCAGAAGAATTTTCAATATTACAAATATTTTCATTAACTCCCATAATTTTAGTTGCAATTTGTATTTTATTTTCAATGGAGGATTCTACGTAACCTTCGGCAACGCTGGATGACTTCCATCCCCGTGTCGTTTTAATGTGTCCATATCATCACCAGCATCGGCCAGTAAGGTGGCTGACGATCTTCTAAAGCAATGACCAGTGTAGTCTTGCAGATTGGATAAACCAAGAAACGTAGCAATTTCTTTTGGTATGCGTGCAAAGGTTGCCTACAGGCTGCGATGTACATTTACCATTTTTATAATATATGAAAAAGCGTTCATGCTTTATAGTTTTCGTACGAAGTTGAAAATATTTTTTTTAAATATCTAAGCAGTCACATCCAATAATATTTCCTTTAGTAATTACAAATTGTCTTATAACTTTGGTTTTTGTATTCATCAACGTAATTTTAATAAAACCGTTTTTATCCTCGATATCGTTTACCTTTAAATTGCACAGTTCTTCTCTACGGCAAGCTCCGAAAATACCAATAATTAACGAAACCTACAATAAGAAAAAGTTAGTTATTCTTAAATAAATTAAAATAATATCAGTAATAACTACTACCTTTATCATTAAATATCGATCGTCGTTGGCTTCTTGCAAAAATTTATGTATTTCGGCCTTTGAAATTATATTGGATTTTTTAGGCTTATATCCATCTCCATTCCGTTTTAAAAATGCTATCAATTCCGTATATTTGCTTATATCGACTTTTCGTTTTAAAGCAATAGTTGTTCTTAGCATCGAGTAGTGTGTCCACAATGTAGATGACTTGTTTTTTTCAGCTTTTACAGAAAAGTAAGCAAGTAAAATTTTCACTGAGATAGCATCTCCTAGCTTTTTCATTTTGAACCACTTTTTAAATCTTGCGTATTCCAATTCGTACTTTTGCTTGGATTTTGTCGGTATTATGGTAGAAAGAGCTGCGTTTGCAAGAATTTCAACATCGGAAGGAATATTATCACTATCATTGTCAGCCATTTTAGCGAAGTAAACACAAAACAAATGTAAGTAAATAAATTTTTTTCCAAGGATACCAAAGTAAGTACCTATTTGATCATTTTAATTTCATTTACGTCAAATTTAAAAAAAGGCAAAATTTTAGGATAATAATGATTATTAAATAATAGTAGATAAAATATTGTACAATATTCGCATCGTAACGTAATAATACGATATTCGATGGGTTGACCAACAAGCCCGAAGTTGACCAACTCACCCTTCGGGCTCGTTGGTCAATTTTTCCATCTCGTATCGTAATAGCACGTTACGATGCTTATATCGTAAATATCTATTATATAACTTGGTCAGTTTAATACTACTTATTTAATATTATTGCTTTTTGTACATATTGTATATATTGTTACTGTTTTTTTAAAATTATTTACTGTTTGTTGTACATACATATTGTTGTTTTTCTTTATAAATTTCTGTATTAACTTGTGATTAATATATTTCATATACATTTTTAATTTGACTGAATTTTCATTGATAACCAACCTCCTGTTGTCAGATTTAGTAGATAATTATTTTAAATTCTCAAGAAATTTATTTATATATTTTCTATAATTACCTCTGTTTATTATAGAAAATTTAGAAATAAATTTTTTAAGAATTTGAATCTTGTAATAAAATTATGAAATTATAAAGAGCTACTCAAACGCCGCGCAAAAATTTAAATTGTGCCCTACGGCCGCAAAAGGGCCGTGTTGTTCCCTTCTCCTACGCACATGTTCTGTGCTTGGCAATGTCAAGCTTTTCGATTCTACAACACAACGCAACAGAAGCAAGACCCAATCAAATCGAAGTATTTTAAATAAAACTTCGCGCGTATATTTTAAAAATTATTTAAATTTTAAATTAAAAAAATTAATATTATATTAGTACTAAAGTATTGGTAAGTAGTATAAGTAGATACTAGTAACTACAGTGTATCGTTATCAAATAATTATATACATTATTTTAATTATTTATTAAATCAAAACTAAATAATTTAAATTTAACATTTGAAAAAATTTTGCATCAGTTCTGGAAAACTATAGATGTCACCATCGCTGTTGTCGAAACAAGGCAAGACAAGACTTTCTATGTGAACGCTCAAGTCGTGTGCGCAAAAACCGAAGCAAAACCAAGCAAGGCAAGTCTGCCACAAGGCAAGACAAGAATTTCTATCTGAACGCAGCTTTACCCGAAATCAATTTTTTTGACGCCTCAGCGGCGAATTAGATCTCCGGGTTGTGATCTTGTCTCGTCGATTTCGAGCTACCTCATACCTAGTCTCGCGAGATTAGGTCAGCTTGCTTTTTATAATTTAATCAAGCGAGATTTAAGCGAGATTAATACTCGGGCGAGATTCCGCGTGATAACGGACCTGCAAACGTCGAAAACGATTGTAACGAAGAGCCACCTTCTAATACAAGCATAAATACTATAGTGGCCGCTATCCAAGTTTCTCAACGAGATTAGGCGGTTACACTCAGGCACTACGCAAGTTTAGATTTTAGATGCCTTTATTAAATTATTTGTTACAGGTTTTGATGAACCAAGCAGCTGATAGAAGCCGGTTGGACCTACATTTATATTGGATTACATTTAGAAGCACCTCATGTAATATGTAACGGGAAAAGTACGTATACCGGTAAAAGTACACATTTTCCGGTAAATGTGCACTTATGCCGGCGCCTATGGTAAATGTACATACTATGTACTTTTATCAATAGAAATAGGAATATCTGCACATATACCAAGCGATGGCGATGTTCGTAAAAGTACATTTTTATCTTTTATTATTTATTATTATTTACTATTAAGTGAAACTCAAACAAAACAAAAAATATCAACTACAAAATAATATATTTAAAACGTTGACTTGAAAAATTCATTCATAATTCAAATTTCTAAAATTTAATTTTGAAAAATTTTTAAACTCTAAATATTAATAAAATTTGAATAATCAACGATGGAACATTATAATAAATTTTAAAATCCCCTCTTTCTATCATCATGCAAGTCTAACTCTTCCCCCTTTTCACTCATTACGTAATTTATAAACTTAGTGTGCTATAACTCAATTATAATTTTGCAATACCCACTTAGATAATTTTTAATAAATTAAAAATTTTAAAAATAAATATTAATGCTTTAAATTAATTTTATTAAACTAAAACCAGCATAATAATTTCACACGTTTATAGTAATAAAATTATTGTCTAAACTATTAATTAATTAATATATAATATTATATATTATTAGTTGTTTCTGTAACAATTTATCAAATAATAATATTATGAAAATTGAGTTTATAAACTTTCTATAAAACTTGTATTAACTTTCATTAACCACTGTTTACTTATGTATGGTTATGTACGGTATGGACAAAACATGGCTGCCGTGTTGGCATTTGGTTAGATCAAAAAAAGGCGCTACTCCCTAAATATACTGGCTCTGTACTTTACTACGCAAGTAACGTGTAGCGGCTATGCTTGAAAGTATGTCACACTGTATAATGTCATGAATTTTGTATATAATGCTTACACTTTTCAAACGACGTTAGCGTTATACAGGTTTTGCGTTAATTGTCACGGTATATGTAGATTATGTATGCTAGTATAGATACGATTTTATAATATTTTTCTAACACTAATATTTTATACTGTTTTTCTAACACTAATATTTTATACTGTTTCTATGGTGCATTTAAGCTCACTTGTTATGTTTCCTTTAAAATAAGCTTATTATAAAATACGCTGCTGCAAAATTATTCAACATTTTTTAATTTATAATTTTTACAAAAATTATCTCATAAGTTAAAAGTACAATATTATTAAATTGAAAAATATGATCATTAAGACATGAGCTAGTACTTGCACAATCCACCTTAGTACTCTTCTTTGTAACTTCCTTTTTAACTTCTGTTGCTATTTCACTACCGAAAACTTTTGTGGCAATCTTAACCCTTTCTTCAGACGATTCTTGTATATAAGATTCTGCCACATTTGACGATTCCCACCCTCCATGCCTCTTCAAAGTAGTAATATTTCCACCTAATGCAAACAATTAAATTACTTTTGATAATACACAATATACTATACAGTACCTGCGTTAAACAAAAGAGTCGCCGAACTGCGACGAAAAGAATGCCCAGTGTAATAAATGGAATAACAGCACCAAATTTTTCAATATCTGTGTTTTCCTTGGCCTTCAAAGTGGCTTTTAGCATTGAATATTCTGGCCATAAAGAAGATGGTGACAACTTTTCCGACTGTAAATGTCATACGAATTAGCTTTTGAAAAAGTTCTATGTATCTATGTAACTACTACACACTTACCCTCATATGAAGAAGAGACAATATGACATCTTCGGTTACTTCTGTGATGCTATTTTTATTCTTCCAATCTTGAAACGAAACATACACTTTTCCGTACGCATTTTTGGACTTTGTAGGTAACAAATTGCACCGCAATTCGTTTCCTATGTCCCTTATTTCTTTAGAACGTTTTCGCACATGTCAATGATGAATATTGTTTTTTTTTTAAATTTGTTGATATTATTCAGTGAATATTATTAGATTAGTATAGCTACCACAGCAATCTTCGCATTTTGTGTAGTGTGACATAATTGCAATTGGTTCAAATAATAATTTATTAAAATTTCTGAATTTATTAAAAAATCGAATGCGATATTTTAGTGTTAGAAAAAATATTGAAGACAACACGTGTTTTATAGATTAAAAATCTATCTCTATTAAATCCTCACTCCCTACGGTCGCTCGGATTTAAACTACGACTTCGATTTTTAAACGGTCTATAAAACACTAGTTGTCTTAATAGCTATATCATTAGGGCTTGGAATTATATGCATAAAAAAATTGAAAATATGTGCATATTTATACTCTAATTTTCATAAAAATATATATGTTAAAATAAAAAATATGCAGTAAAAAATTCAGAATTCAAGTTCAAAATATGCAATAAAAAGCTAATATTTTGAACTTTTTTGATGCAAACGATTCTCTTAAAGTGATTTGGGATTTAGATGATTTAAATTTTTTTGCAGTTACGTTTATGCAAACTTGTTGCTACATGTTGCTTTATTTGATATTTTTTTCCGCAGGTAATCTAAAAGCAATAAGTTACAATTAAACTTTTATCTTCAGATCAAAGGTCTTAAATAAAAAAGTACTAACAGTTTTACTGCAAACTCTACAAAACACGTTATTTCTGTTATCCGCAGTCAGTTATGAACACTCCTTTATCCAAAAAGTAATATTCGGACTTTCTTTAATCTTTAGGCATTTTTCAACAACTTTTTCACTCACTGTCTTATTTAATAAGGTTCAACCTGTAAGTAACTATCTAAAAATAATAAAATTACGTAAAATAATATCCACTCATGTTCAAAGACATTGAGTCAGATTTGCGCTATTCGCGTTTTACAAAATGTGAAGCGCCACGTAGTGTCCTTAGCGGCAACTAGCATAGGCAGTAATCGACGTCTTTTTCGCTTTGAGTGTTTTTAAGTAATTTAAAATTAATAATATGAATTTTAGTGTTTACGAATGTCAAAGCTGGGCGGGCGAAACAAAAATTTTAAGTTTTTATAAGTTTCCACGCAAAAATAGTAAGTAAGATGATAGTAATACTGCAGAAATGTGCTTCCAGCGACCAGAATTTCTTGCTTTGCAAGTGCATAATGCACTTTTGATTTCAATTACCTCCGTTATTAAAAAAGCACATCGAATTTCATGAGATTTTTCTATTAAAAGCAATGGTCTGCAAGCACAAAGCAATATATCGATAGCATCGGCATCTTAGTGTTTAATTCTACAAGTAATGAGGTGTTTGGCATTTAAAACTGCTTCTCCCTCATTGATACATCTAGAAGACGGCAGAGCATCTAAATAATAAAATATTTTTGCTTATGAAAGTAATAATGATGCATTTTCAGTAGTTATTTTTTCTAAAAGAAAATTTAACAGTTAGTTACCTACATTGAATAAATTATAAATTAAGTGAATTTCAATATTTTTTTAAGTTTTTCTTTATATATTTACCATTAAATATCTTATAAATTATAAAATTCACTAATGTAAACCAAATTGATTTAAAAAGCACGATTTCCAATACCGCATAAGTCAGACATATTGTTTTAGTACAGCGCCACCTATCGGTAGTGTAAAATGCGAATAACTAAACTAGTTTGTAAATATGATACATTTTATTTACTTCGGTAATTTTCATGCATTTGTATAATATAGTAATTTTATGAGTTTGTTACGATTAGCGACAGTTACCTTGTAAATTCTGTTTGTCAGTTGCTTTTTGACCGTGCCTCGTAACTGTAGAAATGTAGCTGTTTATCCTTGAGCGTTTTCAGGTTTATACTTATTGGTAGGTTTGGATGCGAAAGCCACCGCGCAGCTCTATGCTTTGTAACATTCAGTTTGGTTCGGCTCTGCATATTGAAGTTTATTAGAAACAAATTCCCCCCTTTTCGAATTTTGATAGGAAACGCGGAAAATATGTGTACACGATTTAACCACATATTTCACTTTCAAGCCATAATTGATAGAGTTAACATCAGAAATTTTGGAAACTTTGGTTAACTCAAATAGTTTAATTTCCATAAGAACCGAACAACAGGCAATAATTTAACTGAATTGTGATAGTTGACCAGGAAGTTATTGTTAATTTTTGAATAGGTTTTTTTTTGTTCTTTATTTTGGTTATTTGTTTCGCTGGAGGATTCAACAACTTTTTTGAAAATTGATTTATGAACTAGGAAGTCAAATTACAAGTTGCTTTTGGGAAGCCTTCCTGTCTGAAAACTGTCAGATCGCCTTGTCGAATGTCAATATCACAAAGAGTCAAAAGACAATTAAAAATTCTTGCCGCCTTTCAGATAAACAAGAAAGAAAAGAGAAACATACCAGGTCATATAATAAAAATTTTATGTTGCGCCAACGAAGTCAAATGTCAACAATCATCCGAAACGATTCAATTATTTTTTTATTTTCAACAATATATTTTAAATTTGTAATACAGTAAAAGTAGTAGAAATTAATTGGAAACCTGCAGGCAAATAGCTATTCGGTGCGCGGGGTATACGTTTTGAATTATTATAAATTTTCTTGTTCTATCGTCGAATGCTGTAGATGCAAATTTATTAAGTTTTTGTTCAATATAATTTGAAACCTGTCTGACTTTGGGTTTTCTTGATACATAAATTATTTTTACAGTTTTAATAATAGGTTGCTTAATAAAGTCAGTGGCGCCAATATTTTATAAATTTAATATTCTTAAATTCTTTTCTAATATATAAAAGAACCTGCGACTCGCTCTCTCCCTATCCATCAGAGCTACCGGTAACCGTTGTTAGCCGGACATTTCTTTTATTTTTTGAATTAAGAAGGTTATAGCTTAGTTCGTTCGGCGCAAACGACTGACTTTGCAGGGACTTCTCTTCGAGCAGCGAACATGTTAACATCGCGTAGGGCGGAGTGATTAAAATAGATTTTATTATCTTATGTTTTGTTCAATTATACCTGTTCACGCAACTGCCATGTGTCTTACAGTTATCTGTGATTCTGGAAATATTCTGGTTCGACTAGCTTAATGATTTACTTATTTAATTATCAATTATCGTTTCGCACTATTTTGTTACCGCCATTTTTGCATTCCGCTGGTTTATGGCTTGGGTTACGTTATGGAATTATTTGTTACTGAATGATCAGCCAATTCAATTATGGTTTAACGAGGCGTTTGGTTTCGCTATTAAACAGTCACAATTTATCCTAGAGCCAAAATTTCAAGGATGCCGCCCAGAAGGCAGTCAGTTAATAACAACAGAAGTTGTCAACTATAAGGTCTGTAAAATTATGTTATGTTCAGTGCTACTTTATGTCCAACAAATTATCGTCACTGGGAACAACCCAGCAATTGTGTATCTTACCGATAGTAACGTTTTCGCGAATATTTTATGTTGTATTAGTATAATTCAACACATTGTCATGCTCAGAAATCATCATGTTTTATCTTTTGTGGTAAATTATAGTAATTTAAATATTTACACTAAGGTTAATGTAATAATCTTGTTATCTTCACGAATAGCTATCTCGTATTTGAAGTATGTTGAGTCAAGTAATAATATCTCAAATTATGTCTTAATATCTTAACTTATCGGTTTATGTTTTACCTCTGGCCATTCCAGAGAATATCTGTATCTTTATCTTATGTGTATTATTTGTGTGCATGTGTATATTGTTCATTAAATATTTATATATGTATTCTTGTTTGGTCTTGCAACAACCCTTTGAGTTCGCTTCTCTCCGACTGAGCTGCATTATCTTGAGTCTGGCATTAGCGCTGACATTAATTATTATTTTACCTTCCCGGGTTTGCCGTAACAAGTTGCAATAAATATATGCAGAAATATGCTAATTTCACTAATATATGAACCAATCGTGAAGAATATGCAAAATATGCAAAAAAAAATTTTGACTCAAATTTCTCTAATTTATGTGTTTCGCAAAGATAACGCCATCGGCGTTCGACGACGTCATATCGACGTTCTCATATCAATAAGTGAAAATATGCATTTGCATATAATCCCAGCTTTAATTATCATATAACTTTTCTACGAAATTGTAGAAAGAATTAATAAATTAATGATAAATTTTTTTAAATAATTCTTGTAATAAAAAGAAGGGAAAAATGCAAAAATTATAGTTTTTTTTAATTTTGTCGACGTAAATATTAATAATTTAGCATTACGTACGCAAGAAATTAATTATAAATTTTTAAAAACGATTTTAATAATTAAAATAAGGGAGATTGTAAAAACAAACCACCGCACTTTGAGGATGGAACGGCCTTTAGGTCATTTTAACTAAAATTTCCAAGTTCAAAATAAACCTGGTAAATTTTGTTTTAAAAATAT
Source organism: Cantharis rustica (assembly GCA_911387805.1). Classification (NCBI taxonomy): domain Eukaryota; kingdom Metazoa; phylum Arthropoda; class Insecta; order Coleoptera; family Cantharidae; genus Cantharis; species Cantharis rustica. The sequence goes on from OU426877.1 coordinate 76,082,707, forward strand.
CGATTTTTCTATTTACCATATGCAAGAAGTGCCCGGTTTCTCAATCGCATCTTAAGCTGTTACCTAGCTAAGGTCTAACCGCGTCTAAGCTCTAGCTGAAACCTAAGTCGAGTTGCACCAAAATATTATTACGTCACCTTATCTGGGCAATTGCTTAGTCGACAGTCAATTTGGCAACGTCGTAAAATCTAATAAAGTTGCAAGTGACACTGACAATACCAAAACAAAACAGATTTTTACATTATTAAATTATTGATATTTTACGATTATACAGATTAGGTTTGGCAAGTTCTGCATTATTTATTGGCAAATGTATTATATATTTCTTTGAAAGTTGAGCAATAGTTCTACTCTTGCTACAATTCAAGAGACAGTAGATTTACCACAATGAATATAATCTCCAATTGTCATTAAATGGCCACCAGTAGCATAGACACGCAAAGTTATTAAAAGTTGATCTTTAGAACAAACATAATTATTTCTGAAAAATTTTAAGACTAAAATAAAATAATTAAATAATCTTGGAATAAACAAGTTAGTTGAAACCGATTGATAACGTATTGTCATTTGAACAATCTATGATCTAAAATATGTGATTGTGTGATAAGAAACAACCTGCAGTGAGTTTTCTTCAAGGTAGGAAAAACTTAACACCAATACGTGACAAACGAACTAATGGCTGCACAAAAGAATGAGTGGTCACATCTCAAGTGTTCGCTGTAATAGCTGGTAGCGAAGCACAACTCCACCAGCTACAGCATTCTCTCCAGGCTCAGAATCGTGTAACAACTAATGAATTTCCACTTGCTTTTGAGAGCTCGTACTACCAAATCCTTCGGTATACTTGGGAAAAGTGAAACTACATCCAAAGATAAAATTGTGTAATTACTAGGAATAGGTTTGTTATTGATCAACTCCTGTACTACTGTACTGAGAGATTAGATATCTGTTCGATTTTATTTATGCATTGTGTTAAAAATTGTTGAGTTTTAATAATTTTATGGTTTTGACGAATTTAAGATTTTATATTAACATTGTATGTTTTTTTGGAAGTTTAAGGTTTTTTGTAATTTGGATAATTTTGATATTCATGCGAGGAAATTGGTGATGACGTTTTTATTTGTTAATATGCCTTGTACAATCATATCATTACTAACCTCGTTTACTGAAGGTAGGGTGTGTTTTTGTTTGAATTGAAGCTGTGACAAATTTTCTTTTTTGTAGTCCTGAAGAAGAGTAAAATAAAACTCGAAACGTCGACTGATTGATAAAGAGGTGGTTTTATTTACCAGTAGTCCAAATCCCGATAACCCTTACTGAACTTGTTTTTATTGTTCTGTTTATATAACTGAATTTTTCAATTTTATTGGAAATGTCGACCTCTTCAAATATTGACATTGTGACTTTTAAGAAGTATACGTAAATAGAAGGAACACATACCTTGCTCACAACAAATCTGAACAACCAAGATTTTTAAATAATCATGCTGTTTGCAAACGACCAAGCCATATCAGTGAAAACACACTACAGCACGCACTTTTTAAACTGAGCTAAACCATAAAAGAATACAATATGGTAATATCTTTAAATAAAACAAAAGTGATGGCATTCAGAGGACAAGAACAAATACGCTCAAAAATAGTAATAAATGACCTGACTATAGAGCAAGTAAATTTTTTTAACACAATTCATATTCTTATTTAAAAACACAAAACACTTACGCTCGACTAAATAATTTTATATTAGCAACTATCGTTATAGGTTGTGATCTACGTCTTAAGTCGTCGAAATCGACACCTTACATTTAAGGTTGAGCTTGAGACGTAACCGTTGCTAAGCTCTAATGGTGCAACGGTTTAAGCAGCAGTCACAACTTAAAGTGCAGCTTAAGCTCTACCTGGAACTTAAGACGCGATGGAGAAACCGGGCATAAACTACTTAAAAAAAATAAGCGTCTTAGGGCTGGTATTATAAAGCATAAATAAATCACTAGTTAGTTAGTTTCAAAGTAAATTTACTTGACTACTAAAATTTACGAAATAAAATTTGAGTACTATAAAGGAAAGTAATCAAGTAAATAACTAACTTAATATTTACTTTCCTATTATGTTTAGACGATTTGATACTAGATGTCTTGCTCATGGTGCACAAGATTTTATGATACGTTAGAACTAATTTTTAAATTTTATGGTTATGATTATATTGAAGAATGGTATCAACCAATCAACGGCTATAGGCTATGTGTAAGTTCACAACTAGCGCCCACTAATTGGATGTACTTGCACTTTTCATGGGATACCTTTCATTTAAAACGAATAACCTCACAAATGATTTGACCTGTCAATTTACTTCACAAGTAAATATTTAGTTGAACAAAATCGAGGGGTTAACAGTCGTATTCATAAATGATGCCTTACTTATACTTAAAAAACGACTTTTAAAATAGACCCTTATGACCTAGTAAATAAGGTTGCAATAAAAACAAATTCTACTTTATTGGTCTTACTTAGCACTTAATACTTGTCTATGAATCTGGGCGTTAATTAGTTGCTAGATTTAGTTCGAAAGTAAACTATTCGTGCTTTATAATACCCAATCTAGCAAGTAAATTTACTTATTTGACAATCTCACAGGTAAATTAGTTATTTGTCGTTTATAATCCCGGCCCTTAGATAATAACTAACGGCTTAAACCGGATAGGGAATTTAACGGGTTACAACTTTATTCAAATAAATTTTTTTGGAAAACTAATCGTTTTGTCAGAAATGCTGAAAATAATGAATAAGGTGTAGGTAAAAAAGATATAAATTCACAAGATTTCCAAAAATCTCAATTTGTTCTACAATTTATTGTAATGTCAAAACGTATTGTAGCGTTTGACGTTTGAGCGACATTGATATAAAGCGCAGTAGTTTATCGTTAATTACTTTGTTAATTTATTGAAATAAAACTTCTTTGTTCGCATTTTGACTGGATTAGATTCAATATCATGTTCTTCTACACTGGCATTATTTTATTCATCGTTTTCTCCAAAATACTTCTCTAATACCTGTTTGTAATAATCCAATTTTGAGAAATCTTTCCATTTTGCTCTGTAATGTTTTATTAGAAGCGATTAGCGAAGTTTATTAGAAGACAGCATCTGATACTGTCAATGATACTTTAAAAAGTATGATTGAAATATCTTTAAAAGAAGATGTAAATAATGTCAAATCAAAATTAATATTAAATTGTAGTATTAAGGAAATTATTTCTAGTGCTTGTAATATTTGTATAAATTTATTTTTAGATAAGTATTTTAATGTTCTAATAAAGGCATAATATGTATATAAATGTAACCAAGACAATCAAGAAAAGTTGACTAAAAGAATAAAATGTAAAAATATTAAATTAAAAAATTTCTCACAATTAGATATTATATAAATATATTAATTCTTAACTTGTGATAAATAACACAACCCGACAAAAACAATTTTTTTCTTTGTCCTAAAATTTATTTTATAATTTTTCTAATCATTATGCTCCAAAATAAAGGAAAAGTACTCATATTCCATATAAAGTTTGCTTTTATAGTAGTTATGATAATAATCAATTTTTTGAGTTATCATAGACATATTAAATAGTTCTGGCATATTGAAAGATATCCCGAAAAAATTAGGAGATCATAACATTCACACACTGTCTACAGATGTCATTTAAGTGATAAACAACAATTGAATGTTTTCTAGAAGACTAAATAGAGGTTAAAATGTCGTCAAAAAGGTGTAAATATGGTGCTGATGCATTTTCTTTTATAAATGTAGTGTATTTATTAAAGTGCGAGATACAAAATTTTATTCAAACGCATGTGAAAAGATTTGTGAAGCTTATGAAGCCCATTTTAACTACTCTGTTTGGAATCTAGACAAGTCCATGCTCCACATGTTGCTTGTGACCAAGAGTTAGTTGAAAACGGTTGACGGTCGTCAGCTAAAGCGGTTAAGTGTGTTGCTGCTAACGCTGAATGCCTGGTTCGACTCCGGATTCAGTAAAAACTTTATTTTGACCGTCTCCCTTCGGAAGGCAATGGCAAACCACCGAGGTTTAATCTGCCTGGTACACCCTCACTAGAGATGAAGTGTATACACTCCCGCGGTTCGCAGCCTGCTGTTAGGTCTCCTATGTGCGTGTAATACTTCAAACGCACAACACAAACATAGGAGAGAGGTCACCAAAGTCCGGGGAACCGGATATGGCACACGAAGAAAAAGTTAAAAGCATGTTAAAAAATTTTAAAACTTTGGGTTGCAGAATGTCTCTCAAAGTACATATATTATGCATGCTCATTTAGATAAATATTAAAACAATATGAGACCATACTCAGAAGAACAAGGAGAACATTTTCATCCAGATATTATAAACTTTGAACAACGTTATCAGGGCCAATACAACGAAAGTATGATGGGGAACTACATTGGGGGTTTAGTGAGAGAAATTACTTATGAACATGGAAAAAAGAGTAATAGGGTTCACTTTTAAACTTTTTTTTTACTATTTTGTAATCTGTATGATCGTAAAAGTTAATAAAAATTACATACAATAACATTTGTTTCAATTTATCAATAAATAAAAATTTTAATTATGGATTTTCTAAAATACTGGTTAATCGCTCTCTTGGATACAAAAGCAAACTTTTTCAGAACATATATATTTTTTTCATCTAACTATCAATAGATTTATCAAAATTTCATACTCTTGTTAGTGGATTTAACAATAATTTAGTTTTTATAACAAAACTTTTTATTCTCATAAATAATATAAATCAACGTGAACAAGAATACTAATTATACAGATTTAAAATTTATACAATATAACTGTTAGGCCGAATATTTAAAATTGCGTTGGAACGTTGTTGTTCCTTTAGCGAAGCCTTGTTCCAGCTAATCATAATAAACCTTGACAACGCTCAGCATTTTCTTTTTTTGTTATTAACCGGAAACATTATCCTTAAGTTCCTGGATTTCCAAATTAATTTCCAATGGAAAAGTAATGCCATGGAATGTAGCTGCAGTGACATTGTCCTGCATGCGTGTGCATGCATGACTGTGCCACCACACTCTCTTATCAAAGTCAAAAACCGTGTTGACCTGTGTAATATCAAATAAGTTTAAAATTAAACAAGTTAAATATGGAGATTATGGAGATTCTAAAAGAAGACCGTATATCAACCCTTCCTTATAAACTACCATTTTATAAACGTTATGGGGACGACATAATTACCGCTATCTCTCAAGACAACGAAGATTTCATACTTAAGCATTTCAATAGATTTTATCTCCGTCTACAGTTCACTACCGAGCAAGAAGAAGATAACGATTAATTCGCGAAAGAAACTGTTTAAAATATAAGTGGACTTAGTCAGGAAGATAGCTTAAAGGTGTCGTGAAGTCGTTGAGGCATTTTATTTGAAAAAAATCACAAAAAAATCTTCTTTAAAATGTCGCAAATTAGAATTCGATACGTTTTATAATAAACAAGTATCAGACCCGTAAACACGGAAATAAATGAAACGTGACGTCATGCGTGCTCCGCGACCGCTGTAATATCACATACACGTATTAAAATTTGAGTGCAGTGGATACATTTCGCATAGTTTTTATAACATAAAATCAAGAAAAATCCCCCAATGTTGCGTATACGACTGTAAAAATAATGAAAAAAACTGTAAACGCAGTTTTTTTTTATTTCCCAATAAAGAAAGAAATTCAAAATTGCACCGCAAGTGGTTGGATAAAATTAAGAGAAAGAACTTCGTGTCTACCAAATCAAGTCGCGTATGCTCCATCCACTCTAAAGAAAGTGATTTTAAACAATTGTCACTACTGAAAAAAAAGATTTGTCGTCTATTTAATTTACCTATTAATAATTAAAAACATAAAACACATTCTTTGAAGTAAGTTTGCTACAATGACTACAAAATGAATTATGCTATCGTTCGACCTAAGTAATGCAATATAATGTCATGTTTCGAACCAAAGTTTTACCTAGCCTGTTAATTTGTCATTAATTTTGATATTAAGTTTAAGAAATATTTGAATTTGAATTTTGGGAGGTAAAAACTTTGGAAATTAAAGTTGGTAGAAGTGAGGTTTTATCGAGGCTTTTTGTGCCGACCATGGTGGACAGCGGGTGCGAGTTTTGCATGCCCGCTGAAATTTGATTTTGTTACGCTAGTTTTTGGTATTGCAAGATATTTTGAGATTTATGATTTTTCTAAAGTTGTGAGTAATTAATTTAAATAAAGTGATTTGAATGCGTTTACATCTTTGCGTAATTATTTTTTTGAATTTGGAATTAATTTGGATATTATTTGTGAGTGGCTACTGAGCGGTAGTAAGTTGATTTGGATGATTAAATTTTGGAAAAGAATATTCCGAATAATAAATTCGATTTGGATACTGGAAATTAAAAGGTTAAATTTGCATTCGTAGGAACGAATGTCGATGGTGATAAGCGGGCGATTGAGATAAACGTTAAGGTTAAAAGTACGAGCCCAATAACAATTTAAAATTTTGCATTGCATTGAATTATTAAAATTGGATTTGATTTAATAATTATTTTTGGAATAATGAAGAGTCTCTTGTTAAAAAATGGATGCCCAGTTATAAGTAATTTATGGTTTAAGAAAAAGTTTTTGTAAGATTGTTATAGCTCGGGGCATTTCAATATGATTGCAACTTTTCTTAAATACATTAATAATAATAAATATAAAAATTAAACCCTTGAATTAAATAATTAGTTTGTCACTTGTAATTTTAGAGGCTAGCGCCTTTTCTGCAAAAAGCAACATGTGCAACATTTACACGTGTAGGTTTGAATGCGTTAGTAGTTATTTTTTCACTACGATTCATATTAAAAAGAAAAAATGAGTGGTTTCAGCTAGAAGTTTTTTGTATTATAGCTTAAAAAGAAAGTTTTATTTTAATAAAAATAGTTGAACTGTTTCTTTAAATAGATAAAATGATGGTTTTACCCATTTAATATATAATTAATAGTTAATACTCGCTCTTTACTATACGAAACTAATACCCAACGCAGTATTCGCTCGCACCTATTACGTCATTGCGACTGCAGTTCAACTACTTCACGACACCTTTAACTTTAACTTTAATCACAAAAGCCAATTAATTAGCACAGCCATAGGCCTTGTTGACAAATCTTTAAAATTAACACACGGCGAATACCGGAAAGAAACACTTAATATCCCAAGTAATATTTTCCTTGTGGAAATTTCCTGTGACCCTGTTAGACCCCTGGCAAATGCCTATTAATTAAGTATGCCAGGCCTGTTAATACAGGGATCTTCCAAGTACCTGTTTACACACTCTTTGTGGAACGCTGTGAAATGCCCATGGTAGAAATTTGTCAGGTACTCATTTACAGGTTATTTAGTAGGACCTGTGCCAAATTTAACAACAAATAGAAAACGTTTGTTAATATTATTAGTAGACCAATAGAAATCATTCAGAGGACTAAGTGAAAAACTACAACGAATATTAAACCCACATAAAATTAATATGACCTTTAGATCCACTAATAACATCGGACAACTGTACACCAAATTAAAAGACCCGTTCCTGCAGAGAAAAAGTCAGACCTAATATACTATAAAGTTGAATGTACAACTTGTAAGTTTTGGGCAAACCAACTAATAGCTTCATATAAAAATGAGTGGACATATCTCTAGTACCCGCTGTAACAAACCCGAATCAACTGCTATAGCTAAGCATATGCTCGTCGTTGGACATAATGCAGACTTCAAAAATGCCAAAATTTTAAAATCAGTTAGCAACTATCAAGATAGACTTCTACACGAAATGATATGCATCAAGAAGGAAAAGAACCCCATGAATAGAAAACCCGATATAGATGGCTTGAGCAATAACTACAGCCATCTACTTATGTAATTACGTTCATGTATTGGGGTTAAGTTTTTCCTACTTTGACGGAAACTCATTTTAGGTTATTCCTTAACCCACGATTATTATACTCCTTGTTTTCAAGAATTTTTAGATCATATAGATCGTTCAGATGACAATACGTTATTTCGCGGTTTCCATGTATATTTCTTATAATTATTATTCTGATGAAGGCAATACAACTCGCTGAACGCTCATAAAATAAAAAATTTATATTTTAACATTTATTTAACTTGTTCAATTATAAACTTATTTGTTGTTAGGTATTATATATGTACGCATTTTTATTTCCAATTATTTTTATTTGATTTCCAATTTAAACAACTTGCATCGACAGATGGCGTTGAAACCAGCTTTACCTAATAATTAGAGTTCGGATTTGTAGCTATAATGTTTTTTCTGGACACTCAAAGCAGCTCAAATTTTTTAAATAATTTTAAGCGATTTATCACAAAAGGATTCTTTTGGCACCATGTTTTATATGCTTTTTTGCTTTTTTTGGATTTTTGTGCTTTTTTTGATTTTTTATGCTTTTTTGTGCTTTTTTATGCTATCCTGTGCGGTTTATTAATTTTTGAAGATTGTTAAAATCTTTTTTTTTAAATAAAAAGAAAGTTTATTTATAAGTATTTAAGTTTTTAAAATTGTTATAGAACAATTTAAACAATAACTGTATTTTGTACTGCCCCGGACTATTTAAATCTTCTTAAAAATTTTTCTTTACAACTTAATCAATGCAAATTACTGGGCATCCATTTTTTGTTTGTAGCAAGAGACTCTTCAGTATTTTAAAATTTGTAAAATTTATAAATTTAATGCTCACTTTTGTTTGTTTAGTGTGTGGTGTTGAAGCGCACCTGGCATGTAGTGTTATGCAGCTGGCCTCAAATTTGTTGCTATGCACATTTGCACATTGGCTAAACTTTTCACAAATGTTGTTCTTCTTAATACTTGCACTTTAATAATTAATCAAAACAAACAAAAACTCAAATTAACTTAACTTATTTATTTTTAAAGAAAACAATTTTTAATTATCGGGTATGGCGTTTCATCCGGTTTGACCTTTCGACGCCACGGCTGTAGCCTCATTCTCTTTGCATCGACCTACTAGCCGTACTTCTACTCTTACTTCCCCTACCTTTATTTACACAGCAAATTTTACAAACTATTTTATACAATGTGTTTATTAATAAACAAAACAAAATCTAAACTTTAAAATAATTTACAAAATAATAAAATTAATGTTTTTATGCATTTAGAAACAGGACAATTTATTTCATACACCGTGATTATATGCCACACTATATTTTTCACCTTCCACTTACTGCTCCTCATCGGGGTTTTTTTCTCCCGACAACTCACGCATAATAAAAATGTGTTAAGCAATTCAGAATTAAAAGCAAATTTAACTTTCATTAAGAATCACTGCAGATTGTAAGCGATATTATAAAATTGTTGGAAAAGCAGCGAATCGCTCGATTTGATAGAAAAATTTAAAAACGCCACTTCTGAAATCTCAGAACAGGTTGGGATTACTATTTACAAAAAAAAAAAATTAAAGAAGGTTTTAGACAAAAATGTTGGTTTTAAAATAGTGGACGATGTATCCAAAACAATATCCAGAGAAACCATTGTAAATTTTTAAATGGATCCTTCTCTTTTAGCAGAATTCAAATTTGCACCAATCAAAACCTTTTCGGTTTACAAAGAATTAGAAGCTATAGAATGAACTTTACTCTAGAACATTTGAAACTATTTTTAATAATCAATTGTTTTACAAATTAAAAATTCAAGCTGTTAATAATTTAACTTTATAATTTTTTTATAAAATAAACAAGTTAAAAGAACAATAAAATAAGATTTTTTAACCTGTTTATTTTATAAAAAAAATACATTAATATTAACATTTAGGATCAATAATTTACTATAATTTTTATATCAATAATTCTTTTATTAATAAATTTGTTGCTTTTTTTAATTAAATTGATGCTTTTTTTTGGTAATATTTGATGCTTTTTTAAGCACTTTTTTTTTAATTTTTATGCTTTTTTATCCGGACTCTACTAATAATGCATTGAAAATGCAACGAGCTGTACGTATTAATCTATCTAATGTATTTGCTCATAAGTACTGAAAAGTTATATTCGTTTAATAAAACTTTACTTTTCTAAACTTGTTGTTTAATATACTATTTCGCATATTGGCTGGTACTGTGCTAGTTTACTAAATTCAAAATCATTTATTAATGATTTTAAACACATGACAAGCAAACTCACGAAAAGTGAACGCACGACATCCGAACACATGGCGAGTGACCACGCTGACAAACGACCACACTGACAAGCGAATACACGGATAAGTGACCACCCTGACAAGTGAACACACAGACGAGTGACCACTCTGACAAGTGAACACATACACAACTGAACCCACGGTAACTGAACACAAACGAAATATTTTAATTTCAATATTTGTTATTAATGTCTATAATAATAAACTCGGTGAGGTTTACTATTTTATTAATAAATTATTGTTTTACATGTCAACTAAAAATAGCCAACAATTTTTGATTTACACATTTTTATGTTGGTGATTTGTTAGTTAGCAAAAAGTACGAAACTTAGCACCACAAAAAGTTTTGGTAGATTTTGAGCAGGCCTGTATTAGTGCAGTTCATACAGCTTTCCCCAATGCAGAGGTTAAAAGTTGCTATTTTCACATGTGTCAGAGTTTAATCAGAAAAATTAATTCTGTTCGCGGCAAAGGGAAATTTGATGCAGACATTGAAACCAAATTAAAATTAAAATATCTGACAGCACTGGCATTTGTACCGATCAGTGAGGTAAGACCTATGTTTGATGCATTAGCTGCAACATTTCCAGATGATAGTAGGTATAATGCAGTTCTTACCTATTTTTTTTCAACTTACATTGAAGGTGCAATAGGAACGGGGCCAAAGTTACCAATTACAATTTGAAATCATTATCATGAATCATTATGATTCTGCTACCGCTGCTAACCATAAATCACCAAGAACTACTAATTGCTGTTAATGATTTCATAATAGATTAAATTCACTATTTCATTGTAGTCATTCAAGTATCTGGAACTTATTTGATGGTCTTCAGAAGGACATATCATGTCATAGGTTTACTTTAGTAAAAGCACCAATGAGTCAACCGGAAAAAAAGAAAAGAAAATATGTACTTCTAGATGAACAAGTAGCCTTAACAGTTGAAAGATATGAAAATCATCAGGATAAATTATTATACTTACCTAATAAATAAAAAAATAATAACCTTAAAAATGAATTTTTAAAGTGGATAGTGTGGTATTTAGTAGTATGTAATGTTAAAATAAACAAACTAAAAATATTAAATTAATAAATTTCAACTGTTAAAAAAACAAATTAATAGTATATGATCTACGCGGTAGATATGAGATGCATTACCGGCAAAGGAGCAAACCAGAGGGCCGTAGGCCCAAGGGCTTTTGAATCATAAGTGCACATACGTACATAAAAAATAATATTTAAAAAACTATAAAAAATTATTTTCGTATTTATTATTTTTAAATATTACTTTTCTATGTAAGTAGGTATTCTTTACTTAACAGTTAAAATTCACTATTTTAATATTACGTTTAGTTTGTTTATTATAATAAAATGTAATAAAAAATATAATCCGTCTTTTACAAAATCTTTTACGTCATCTTGTGATAACAAAACTGCATGTGTTAACTTTATCTACAAAATCAGCATGCAGATCATGAGATTTTAGCTTTTAGCTGTTTACTTTTAGCTTTTCACTTCTCAACAAGCGAAAATAATCGCCATAAAAAAATTTTTGTGTCCTGGTTAACTGTCTTGACCAACCAAGACAAAGGTTCCAAAACCAGTACGAATGTTGACCTTACCCATACAGAACCCGATTTATAAATTCATCTTTGGGACTTTCGGTACAAACTTTTTTTCGCGAATTGTTTGAAATGGTCAAATTGTAGCCTAATGGACAGATTAATTAAAAATTTAATATTTACTATACGATAACCCGCGATATGATCACCGTTAATATTGTATATAAAGATAAAAATCAAAGAAAACGATATCAACTGATATAAAAATAAAATATTTCCTTGCAATATATTGTGGTGTATTTTCCTAAATACAGTAAATTTAGGGTTTTGTAATGTGAAATAATTTTTTTGATGATTTATGTTTGAATTTAAATATTTGTTAAAATTGAAGTTGGCAATAAAGATGGAAGAGTAGGGGCTTTTTGCCAAAAAATGCCGCCAGAGCCGTTGATTGATTTTGAGTAAATTTTGTGCGAATAGTTACATACAAAATTGTGAATTTTTTTGAGTATTGATTAGAAGATTGTTTGTAAATATTTTGGTCGAAAGTGGCCGCAGCCTAGATTTTTGATTTTAGTAAGTTGAAAAATTTTCGATTATTAGTGATTTTGTTTGGATGAGCGTTTTTCCTGGAATTGAAGTTATTTAGTTTAAATTGATAAATATTGATTTGATGTTTTTTGGAACGACCACTTATTTGGAAATAATTACAAAATTATTTTTATATTACATCGCAATATGCATATTATTTAATTATTATAAAATGTTTGCTGAAGTACATAAATTCTAAGAAACCAAATATAATTAAACAAGCCCACTTGCAATTTATTGCAAGTTATTGTTCTATAATAATAAGATAGCCGCGTGGTTAGCCGTAGAAAAATAGTTTAGCTTTTAAACATCTCATGTCACCACTTTCTGTTTAATTAATTTGAAATAAAGCTAGATGCAATCGCCCACGCTCAAAACGGCAACCTTAACAATCGAAATTAGATTATAAGTTAAGTTTTAGGTTTTATTTTATTTTATTGCGTGTGTTCAGTTGATCGCGGGTTCAGTTGTATATGTGTTAAGTTGTCGTGCGTTCACTTGTCGCGGGTTCGCTTGTTATGTGGTCACCTGTCGTAGAAGCATAGTAATGTCACTATCATTAAAAAATAGTTTGTCAGAAGATTGTTTATTTAAATATTGAAAACATTGTTATATATTGCGATGTAATTTATCCATTAATTTAATTTAAAATTTTTTTTTTTTCAATAATATCTTCTAATTAATAATAATGCGTTAAATTTCAATTTTCGTTGCAATAAATATTCAAAAATGGTAAAGTTAAATTTATATACGATACCGGTATATACCGACTACAAATCTTAATAAAACACTTTTCATCCATAAAAAAATCACTTTTATATTTCAAAAACTACAGAACTTATCAAATATTTCTCGGACTCACAAATCATACGTCCATCACGTCGACCATTTTTGTCAAAAGGCCTTTAATTTCCCGTTATTCGTCCCCACCTAGCTAATTTTACAATCTTCCAACTTAAAATCAATTTAAACACAACTTAAATAAGAAAATGAATTTTTACCAAAATGTATAGGGTGGGTTCGAATCACTTTTGAAACACGACAATATTTATGTAAATATTAAAAGTACAATTATTATTCAAAATTTGAAAACTTAGCAATCTCACTTTTTTTCAATTTTTATCTCAATTTTTACGCTAAAAATTTATGATTTCTTCTTCAGTAATCACTACGTGAGTCGGAAAAGAAGGGAAAAATTAATTAGCACGCGTATTTAAATTAAACGTATAATTTTTTTAAATATCAAATTATTGACACTACTTGACAACTAGATTCATATAATATCTACTATTATTTTACTCATTCCTTGTCTTTTTTCAAAATTTATTCCATTTTATGCCTTATTAAGTAGTTTACTTTTATATGGTAAATATAAAGATCGATATATCGTGGGCATACAGGTAAAAGTGACCAAGTCAAAAAATAGAATTTCGAGATAAATCAAATTGAATGTTTCGCATTTTGCGAAAAATCAGTTATTTAATATTTTTAATTATTGTTTTCGAATAATGAAACATGTACAATACGTTATTAGAACATAGACATTTTTTTCAGACCTGTGTTTTACATTTTTACGGTACTTAAGTCATTATAACTCATTTCCAAAATTTTTTGACTTAGTCACTTTTACCTGTATGCCCACGATATTCGCTATGAGAATGTCTTGTAGCGCCATCTGAATGAACTAAATCTGGAAATATTTTCATTGTATAAAACAATAATATTATATGAATTTTGAGATATAAACGGGATACTCGATTTTATATTAATCGCTATGAGATGAGAATGTCTTGTAACGTCACCTGTTGGTTCGATGGAGTAAACTAAATCTGGATATTTATATCTCGCTAACATTTTGGCGTCCATGCTTTAACACTTTACATTTAATGTGGCATCCACCTGTAATTTGGCGTCCATATACGGAGGTCATTTTACAAACCCTTCCAAAAAATTTCCCTGGTTAGTAGTGATCTCTAGGAGCTTAAATCCGAAAGTAGGGTAGGATGTCAAATTGATAGTAATTTGAAAAATATCGTATATTGAGTAGTTCGTGATTTTTTTGTTAGAGGCGCTAGTGGTATTTTTAATATACAAGATACGTATACTTGCTTTTAATACGATATCATTTAGACCCCCATGTGCATATTGAAGTGTGGCAACACCGTAATCAGATAAAACGGAATAATATTGATATAGAATTACCACCTACTTATTTAAACAGGCCGCAATGCGAAATCTAGACAATCGTAACTAAAAAAAACATAAAATAGCCTTTAAAATAAATTATGCATATTGCGTTATTATTTTTACTATTGGTACTAATTGATTTTCTTGTAAATCTTGCTGCAAAACATGGATGGTCCCGATAATTTACGAATTATTTAGTAAACAATAATTAATCATGTGTAAATAATGATTAGAAGACCTCCAGAAAGTGTTAATTTAGAAAAATTAAACAAAACATTAGTTTGGTACATTTAATGTATTATCAAATAATTTTTAGCTACTATGTTGGATTGGAATTATTGAAGGATATCAAAATCCCAAAACTCATAAAGCATGGTTTTCTAAAATTCGCAGTGCGATATGTGTGCTTTCAAAATATCCTGCTGCATAAATTCGAAAATCTTTAAATATTCACTGATTTATGATTTTGATAATTCAATAATTTTCAATATTTAGCAAGTTTAAAAAAAAAATTGCATTATGTTGGATTCGAACCCAGCCTTGCAAATTAATAGTCAATTTGTTTAATAACTAAGGTATGAATGTTGTTTATAATAAATGTAATATATTATAATAAAAGTAATGTATAGTTACAGAAGAACCTTTCACCTTTCTATCTGTGATAATAACTGCTGGTACTAAAAATTACGTCATAAATATGTAGACTTATGATGAGTTTTGCATTTTTTCGAATAAAATAAAAATATAATTTACTAGAATGTTTTCAATGTGATCTAACAATTTTTAAAATTTGAATATTTTTCCCACAGAAAATGGAGTTAGTTAGCAGTTTACAAAATTTTTTTAAAAATTTTGTTCACAAACCAGGGAATCACCCAGACATATTTATTACCCTGAGTCAGGGACTCAAGGTGTATTAATAGCAGAAAGTTGCTAGTCTGCAGCTGATCATGTACAATTCAGTTCTATTTTAAAATTTTATAATAAGCGACATAAAAATTTTTTATAATAATATTAAAAAAACAATTTTTTTTTCTTTTCTATGTTTAGATAAGTTGCCAATAATTAGCCACTGGAATTCAGCAGCATTCAGCATTTCGCAACTACTTTTGTGTAAAATTAAAAAAGGATCTTTTCGTGTATTGTTATCAATCGGTTATCGTTATCAAAATCCTCGGGTCCCAATGTGATCACATTATAATATAAATAGTGAGATACTTTACTGATCCTACCATTTATTTCCAAAACTTAAAATAAATTGTATTTTTTCTTTTGACCTTATACGGAATTATAATTACATTCCATTATATAATTTATAGCTTCATAAACTGTTGCACTTTTGTGAAAACAAAACGTACTAAAAAACATCGTTGCGTTTTGTGAGATGCGTTTTTTAAATTTGCCATAATAGTACACAGCTGAAAAGAATAAGGCAATAAAATTACTCGTTTATTATTTCATTGAAATATTATTTTATTAATTTGCATGAAAACGAATGAGTACTACAATAAAAATCAAGACTATCAACATCGAGACGATTTTTTTCATTTTATTTCCATGACTTTCAAAATTTTCAGTTTAGTGCCAACCCTGTTATATAGCTTTCCCTCAAGTATGTTGTTCGGAGCTAATAATGTAAAAATCCGAACAACATTCGTATTTAGCAAAATAAGTAAACTCTAGGTTACTCGATATAGACGCATCCTTACCACGTGACTATTACTATAGAAATATATAGTAACTTCCATAGATCAATCATATCAGATGTTTTAATTACATATGGAAACACGGTAACACCTTTTGTAGCGACGCAATTGGGGGTTATGCTAACTATTTATCAAAGTTCACAATGAAAAATTTTAATTTCTACTAACTTAGTTTACATTACTTCAGGCTGTGGCGCTGATTCAAGTTTCGTGGTTTGGTTAGTTATAGCCGCCAACATTTTTGTGGTTATTTTTGTGTGTATGTGTAGTTTTTAGCTAATTTATTTAATTAATTTACGGGTAAGTATAAAACTGTATAATTATCTTTGAGTTTTTAACTTTACGTTTTAATTAAAATCATGGCTACGTCTAAAAAATGCATTGTTTCTGGTTGTTTAAATTTTTATGAAGGAAAATCTTCTGTTCGACAATTTTTTAAATTTCCGCAAAACATCGATTACCGTGCTAAATGGATAGATTCAATAAATGGGGCAAATAATATTTCTCAATTTTTATCATTTTTATCATTTATCAAAATCATTTTTATGGAAATCAAATTAATATTTCTTCCACAATAGCGCGTGTATTTGCAAAATATTAACTATTTTTTTTCAAGTACTAGAAAGGCCACAGAAAATTCGTTGAAAAAATTCATACAGATATTTTTTGAGGTATAGAAGTTAGTCGTTATGGGACTAAATCAAAATTTTGAAATGGTGCTTTATTCCATTGGAGGATCTTTTGACGACTTGTAGAATTTGGATGTGTGAGGCACGAGGAACATTCTTGGACTTATTCGCGTACGAGCACACCACAGAGCTAATAAATTAACGAATAGCAATTTAATCACTATAAGCCAAAGGCCAAGTCACCATATTGTGGTTAATTAACAAAAAATACTTTAACGTTCAAATACTTTCAAAGTATTATAATTTGTTTAAAGTCGCGGTTTTGATTTTATGTTAAAAGTTGAAATAAATTATTTTATTGTTAGAGAACACCCTCTCCTGTGCATGATGGCAACCGACATTCTGAATCTCCGGTGTACGATTCCGATAAAGACCCAGAATTTTTACCCAATTGCAGCGAGGTAATTTTACTTTCAAAGAAAATTCTCTACCTATAATTTTTTTAAGAAATAGTATTTTTGAACATTTTAATTAATCAAGTGGTACCTATTATAAAACAAGGTTTTGTGTGAATTTTTGGACAAACGATAAGGCCAGATTTTCTTTTGTTATCAAAACCCTCGAGTGATCACATTAAGCGGCGTCCACTGTATTATGTTATTTAATAATGATATTAAAATTAAATAAAGTCGTTAAAAACAATGTCACGAAGAAGAATGTGCAAGATTATAACCGTGAAATTGTTTAGATGGCGGTCGCACCATTGACGGTAAATATTTAAAACTCTAAAACTTGGCCAAATTATATTTTACTCAACTCTTTGAATTAAACCGAGATATACATAAATTATTTTTGTTAGCTTTCCGTTGCAACGCAGCAAAAGCTGTAACATATACTAAAACATGGTACCTAGGTACTATTAACAATTTTATCAGGAATTAAATGTTTTTTTTTTATTTTAAAACTTGTTTTAAAAATTTAAAATTGTTTTTGATGACTATACACGCAAATTTCACACAAAACTTTTTTTTACGCCAATTAGGTCGGCCAGATGTTCATTTTTGGAAAACCAATTCTTCACGAATTTCTCAAAAATTGGTCTGTTTTTCTCTCTTCATAGAATTCTTTTCATAATAATAGATCAAAATTTTATAAAAAATAAAATGTAAAAACCTTTGGGATTGGTTTCTTAAAGTGAACCATTAGGTAGGTCGGAGTCTAAATTTAATTTTACTAACTGAAACTGTTTTTAATAGGGATCTTCGCTGGACATAACTCTAGAAATTTCTAGAAATTTTCTAGAAAGTTTCTAGAATTGTTGTAAATTATCATCATAGGTTAGCTCTTGAAACGCCAACAAAATCAAAACCATCTGCAACTAAATGTAAAAATGTAGTTCAAAGCAATAAAAACCCATTGAAGGACCTAAATTCTAGTTCTGACAGCAACTGGAAGACATTTATTCTTTCAGAAAAACCACCGTTAAATGAATCGTACAGTTTGGTTTTACCGTGTAGTACCACATTTAATTCCGATGAGGAAATTACTATTCTTCCATCTAAAAGTAATGAGACAGTAAAAAGCAATGTTTCAAAGCGGATTCGTAATAAAAATTTTTGTTTTTACTGCGAATCTCCGGTACTAAATTTTGCTCGACATATTAAGTGGAATCATTTCCTAGAATTAGACGTGCAAAAAATTTTTTCTTTACCCATAAAGAGTATGGAACGAAAAATTTTGCTTACCACATTAAGAAAAAAGGGCAATTACATTCAAAACACGGTGGAATGTGTTAAACCCGTTAAAAAGCCAAACTTAAAAGTTACTGAATTTTTACCATGCACGTACTGCCTTGGTTTTTATGCACCCAAACAACTGTTTCGGCATCGAAAACGATGTACGAGAATCCTCGTTGTAACGAGAAAGTTTCGAACAGTGATGCACAAAATTATTTGTTAAAAAATTTAAGAGTGGATCAACAATTAAAAGATTGATCGAGTTTTTCCTCACAGAAAACCAGACACAATTTCCCAGTGGAATTTGAATTTGAATTTCCCAATTTCACAGACAGAATTTCCCTAGTGGCAAAAAAAGATACTTTAATTTGTGCTTTTGCAACGAGGTACATGAAAATTCACAGGGAAAAACATTTTATCAGTGTAACTTCTAGAAAAATTAGGGAATTGGGTAAATTATTAATAGAAGTAATGAAATTACAATCTTCGATAAAAAATTTGTTTCAAGCATTCCAGCCGCAATATTTTGATGATATCGTTCAAGCCATAAAAATAGTAGGTCAATATGATTCAGTGACCGACAAATATGAATCGCCTACGTACGCAGTCAATATTGCAACTGCTTTAAAACAATGTTGCGATATTGCACTTTGCTATGCGATTAAGAAAAATGATTTATGCTCTAGTATTAATAATGGGGTAGCTGAAACAAATATTAAAAATATGAAGTAACTTTTTGAGGCTAATTGGAAGTTCGAAATTTCTAACTATGCTGCTAATGACTTAAATATGCAAAAGTGGAATAAAGTTACTTTGGTTCCCCTTGCAAGTGATTTAAAATTATTGAAGGATTATTTGGTAACAAGTGCAGAGGCTGCTGCTTCCAAATTATTAAAAGATAATATGAATGAAGTTGCATATAATGATCTATTAGAAACTGTATTTTGCAGAATTATGTTGCTTAATAGAAAAAGACCCGGAGAGTTGCAAAGATTATTTTTAGCTACATATGAGAAAAATGATGGTGGTGATCAAAGTAACTATGAAGAGTTTGACAATGCAATAGCTCCCACCGAAAAGATATTGCTTAACAAATTTAAACGCGTCGTTACGCGAGGAAAACGAGGTAGAGGTGTTCCAATTCTTTTTTCAGATGATGTCCAAAGACATATAAAAGAATTGATTCAAGTAAGAGCGAACTTCGTAGATGACGGTAATCCTTACTTATTTGGAAAACCTAAATCTAAATTAACAATCGTGGGATATAAGATTTTAGATAAATATGCACGGTTGTGTGGAGCTAAAAATCCAAAATCTTTAACTTCCACAAGGTTAAGGAAGCATTTGGCCACATTAACCCAAATTTTCAACATGTCGGAAAATGACATCGAGCAATTGGCTACATTTATGGGTCACACAACCGGTGTACATAGACAATCGTATAGATTACCCGATGATGTCTATCAAACCGCCAAAATTTCCAAATTATTGTTATTGATGGAAAAAGGAGCGGCGGCAGAATATAAAGGGAAGGCTCTCGATGATATTGAAATCAATTTGGACGATGACTTACTAAACAATACAGAAATTGGAAATACTGATAAGGAAATTGAAGAAAACTTGAATATAAATGATTTTGAGCTAACTAGTTCTAATTTACAACCGAAACCTTCAACAGAGGTTTATTTAAAAAAAATAAAAAGGGAAAAACAAGACAATTAATTCCGTGGACAGCAGAACAAATTAATATAGTGCAGGATTATTTTAAGGTCCATATTCAAAGTAAGAAGCCCCCCAAAAAATGGGAATGTGAAGATTTGATTAAAAAATTTCCCCAAGCTTTTAAGAGTAAGTCTTGGGTTAAAATTAAAGTTTACGTTCAAAACAAATACACAAAAAAATATAAATAATACAGGTATTTTGTGAAATGTTGATTTTATTATTATTTTAAAAGTGTTACTTGTTTCAGGAAAATCCCTTGCAGAGGAGCCGAGCATGAAATAAATTTATTGTAAAATATTGAAAATTAATACTAATAAAAATAATAAAGCATTATATGTACTACAAATTAATAATAACAAGAGTATTTTATTATTCACTATTTTAATTTAAGCGCAGTTCTGGTTTTAGGTGTATCAACTTCTAGGTTACTTTCAGTTGGTTTATGTACAAATTTTAATAAGTTGCATTGATGTAAATTGTTTATTTGAAGAAATAATGTTTTTGATTGTTGATTGGCGTTTAATCAACACAATTGAAAACCTCATAATACTATGTGTAAAAAAGCAAATTTTAAGGGAGACCCACAAGATGTTTATGAGTAGGTACAATCTTTCAAATTTCAATTCTTTCAAATTTTGTCAAATGTGAGAAACTTTCATTCGTGCAGTATTTTCAATTACAACTGCTAATCAAATATATGTAGGAGGTTGTTAATCGACAACGATTGTATCTATCTTTCTCAACTACTCATTTCATGTTTGTTTTATAAAATAAAATATAAAATTAACGGTTCCTATTAGGTTAATAAAACTATTTGTAAGTGTTTAAAAAATTGCGTTAAATTATTCGTAGTTTGTTAAAAACTAAACAATTTGAATTTAAAATTAATTCTTTTAAATAATATTTTATTGTATTTATGCAAAAAATAGGGTTACTTATCTTGCATACCTAGTATAAGTTAAAAACTCGACAGTATTATCAACAATAAATTTAGTCTTCAAACCCAAAAAAAACCAATGGCAATTAATCATTAAGACGATTGCATACCATTTGATACGTATTGTTATAATCACGAACTATTCCAATTTACGATATTTATCAAATTGCTATTAATTTGACATCCTACCTTACTTTCGGAGTTAAGCTCCTAGAGAGCACTGCTAACCAAGTAAATTTTTTGAACGGAAGGGTTTGTGAAATGACGTCTGTACATGGACGCTAAATTACAAGTGGACGCCACATTAAATGTAAAGCGTTAAAGCGTGGACGCCAAATTGTTAGCGAGATATAAATAACAATCATCTAGCAATTTGATAATACTTTAAGATAATCATTAAAAAAAGGCTACCGTAATTTTATCGTGATCCCCTTATCGAAAATGTCAATGTAGTAATTATTGTGGTTTTAGAGATACCTTAGTTATTATTTCAAAATTACAATCAATCTTATTGTTATTGTAATAGAAAGAGAATTAAAAACGAGGTTTTTAAGTGGATTGTTGTGGTAATTTTTTGTATGTAATGTTACAGTAAACAAACTAAACAAATCGTTAAAATAATTGGTTTTTTAATTGTTTGTTTAGTTTATCTTATTGTTATACGTTATAACTTTCGGGATTGTAATATTACGTTTGAAAATGCTACGAGTTCTGCAAAGGTGTATGAAACTATAATCTATCGTATGATTAATATTAAAAAAAAAACGAAACAACCATTTATTTCCAGAAAATAAACAACTTTTACATTTTTCATTTTGATAGTTGCACAACGTTAAATTCGTGTTATACCGTTAAACTATAATTTTAAATGAAATTTTTAGCTAATTTGCAAATTGATACAATTTCAATTATACTGTTGTTGACACGACGGCAACACTGTCGGAGGTACCTTTGATAGTCAAATGAAAGCAAATATACACATGGATGCCAAAATATACGCATTATAAAAATAATTTGAGTAATATACACAAGGACGTCAAATGATCGAACTTTGAAAAGAGCTACATATGATAGTAACTTGAAAGAAAAAATATACATGGCTTTAGCATGTATTATTTCATATAATAGCGCGTGTATATATGGGGCATTCCATGCCAAATCGGACACCATTTAGCTTTTGCATCTCGGATTTTACTGAAAAATTTTTTTCTCTTAGCACTAGTTGAGCCTAGTCTCCATTATTGTTTTTAGCTTTTTTTATCAAGTCATTCAAAAGAAATAAATTTTTGAAAAATTACATTACTTTTTTTTTAAATGCTCATAACTACGTCAATAATTGGGCAAATTACACAATTTTTTTTTCAAAACTTTTGTTTTTAAATCTACTTTCCATAAAAAATATCAAAAATTGTATTAAAACGGTATTACTAATAGATTTTCAAGTTTCAAAAATAAATAGTCATTTTTAACAATGTATGTGCAGTTTAATTTTTTTCAATTTTTTTTGTAAAAAACTGTTACCAATTTAACAAATTTTAAGCCTAGTCCCATCGTGGGTAAATGATGGGATCTATATTTTTTTGAATTTCTAATTTTTTTTTTTAATTTTAAAATATTAAAATTTGTTTTAAAATTAAAAAAAAAAATTTTTTTTTAATTATTTTGTTTTTAAACAAATTTTTCATAAAAAAAATATCGAAAGCATTTTAGAAACGATATTACTATTAGATTTTCAAGTTTCAAAAATAAAACACCATTTTTAACAGTGTATATACTGATCGATTTTCTTCAAAATTTTTTGTAAAAATTGTTATTTTGACAAATTAATTGTTAAATTAAAAGTTAATTGACAAAGGCGGCTTTGACAAGAATAATCTTGCCTGAGTATTAATAATTTTGATTAAATTACAAAAGTAACCTAAGACCTAGTCTCGCAACACTAGGTATGAGGTAGCTCGAGTACAGATGTTAGGTAGCTCGAAATCGACGAGACAAGACCACAATCCGGGGATCTACTTTGCCGCTGAGGTCTGTTATCAGAACGGAATTATGCACATAACGTTAACTTAAAAATTTCAGTCCTACAATTTCGTACCAAACTTATATTATAATTATAAAATCGTATCTATGCACTTTTTCTACATCATTCTATATCCATATATCCTGCATTATAAGTATAAAGACTTATGATGGTGTAGTTAGGTAGCTTCGTAGCCAGAAAGTTTACTTAAAGCCTGAAAACAGAAATGCAACACAAGACAAAATAATAAAATGATAAGTTTGCATCTAATTACCCATGTTCTTTCGGTCGCGCGGTATCTAAGGTCATAATTATGATATAATAATTATTATGTTTTAATTAAAACATATGGATTTTCTTGTGAAACAGATCTTAAACCTATGGCCGCGCCGACCACGGGCAGCGCCTGTGTGCAAAACCCATTAAGCGCTTCTTTTTTTGTCGTCGTGTTTCACCATGAATGCTTTTTTTAATTTTTCAAATTTTGACTGAAATATGTTCTGTAGTTTTATATAGCATTTTCCTAAATAGGTGAAAGCGGTTTGCTTCTGCTTCCGCTTGGTAATTACTGCGAAAAATAAAACGCGAATTAAACTTTTACATACCTTATTTGAGATATTAATTGTATTTAGTTTATTTTGGTTTATTTGGTTTACTTAATAACTTAAATATTTTCATAAACGAGCATTGTGAAAAATTTTTAAGCATAGAAAATGAAAGAAAGATTTTAATTATTGAATGATTCAAATTGTACTTTAATCTCGCTGCTTATGCCGCCTGATACGGCCGCATCTTTACATCATAGCACCGCACCCGCACGACCCTCTGTGCACCTTGCACCCGCACTCTCGATAAAACATTTGTTCAATTGTTTTGGTTTTCTCGCTTGCATTGCTTTCATAAACTCATCCTCACCCACGGCTTTTGATTTTGATTTTAACGCATATCTCATAATTAATGTAAACTAAAATCCAAAACGCAAACATTGGGTCAATTCAAATAGTGCAAAAATAATTTTAATGATTGGCGTTGGTATTTCATTTGGCGCCCCTATAGCCTTGGCGCCTGTGTGCGCCGCACACTTCGCACATACGGGCGGCTCCACCCTCCCCTTTCGGGAATTTTTATTATTACAAAGTATTTCAATATCTTATTTTTCTAAATTTATTAAAATTTTTTTTTAATGTAACTCTTTTATTTATTGGTTACTGTTGGTCAATCCATACATCCATTCATCCAAATTTGAAAAGCAGACTTTTACAACGCCAAACCTATCGCGCTAGAGGTAACAACTTGTAAGCTTCCCCGCTTTAAGCGATCAGGTTTTCTGTTGACGGTACGTATGCTGTGATATACTTTTATTGTTCACAGTCAGTTGCAGTCGACACCCGGACGAGTTCTTGGTCTTCGCTACCCGCTACCGACCAACACATCGAGGTTAGAATCCCGGTGAAGGCGACTTTTTTTCTAGAGTAATTTGCAAACCGATTACTCGTGGTTTCCAAAAAGAATTATATGAAAACATCGATATGACGTCACTTCGGTGTTTTAAATTAATAATTCACGGGCAAGAACTCATAATCCACGGGCAAGAATTCATAATTCACGGGTGTGGATTATGAAGGGAATTACATTACTGTGATTAGATACGTAATGGATGTATTATGTACCAGTCGGAGATAAATAAGTTTTATTCGTTTTAAACTGGAAAAATTTCTCTCGGCAGTTGCTACAGTCACTGGTAATATTGCAAATATTTTTAATATTGTTCAGACATTGGAAAAAAATTCTTCAGAGCATTTTGTCAATGTATCTAATGAATTTTTTTACAAATCATTCACATTTAACTATTTTTGATTTCAGAAACCGAATTCTTCTAGAATTACTGGGTATATGTATATTAGCACTGCAGGCCTAGTAGGCCCATGGCTTTGTTTGTCACCTTCTTCCATTCTTTCCTATCACAAGCGTATTTCTTCTAATCTTCCAACCGAATTTCATTTAGGTCTTCCTGCACTTCATTTTTCCAACGGTTTTTTGGTCTACCTCTTCGTTTTGTACCCCCAAACTTTACGTTCCAAACATCATTTGGCGTTCTGTCTTTGCTCATCCTCATCAGGTGTCCCAGCCATCGCAACCTCTATGCCTTCACACATCCAACTATGCTCGGTTGTCCATATAGCTCGGCTAGCTCTTGATTTGACCTTGATAACCATTGACCGTTTACATACTTTCCACCATATATTCTTCTCAATATCTTCCTTTCCCACACTTCCAGCATTATTTGCTCAGGTTTTTTTAACGTCCATACTTCCGCTCCATACATAACCGATGGCTTTATGATTGTTCTGTAAATTCTTGTTTTCACTGTCTTAGCAAACACCTTACTATTGAGGATCGACTTCAGTGCAAACGAACTTCTTGTGCCAGCAGCCATTCTTGCCTTGATCTCATCCTCGCATTCTGGTTTCTTTGTTATTACCGTTCCCAGGTACGTAAAAGCACACACTTCTTCAAATTTTACGGTTTTATTTCCCACTACTACACTTATGGATTTTGTCTCTTCAAACTTCTTATCGTTCCATACCATGTATTTTGTCTTATTTTCGTTTACTTCCAAGCCAATTTTCTTAGCTGCTTCTAATAATTGCTGCGTAGTTTCCTGTAGCTCCCTCTTTGTACGAGTCATTATCGTGAAGTCGTCCACAAAAGCCAGGCATTGGTGTCTTCGTTTAAAAATTGTAGCGCATCTGTGTAATCCTGCTTTTTGTATTGTATTCTCCAAGGCGATGTTAAATAATATTGACGACAGCGGGTCTCTTTGCCTCAGTCCTACCTCCACTTTAAAAATATTAGTCAGTTCACCGTTAATTCTTGTTTATTTAATTCTCTGTTTTCGGTGCAATCGAGAGTCATTTTTACCAATTTTACTAATTTTCTGGGAATTCCCATTTCCATCATAATATTATGCAGCTCTTTTCTATCAATACTGTCGTACGCTTGCTTAAAATCTAAGAATATCAAATGAGTTTCCAATACGAATTCGTGGCTGATTCCCTGAATTTCTCTTAGAACAAATAATTGGTCCGTTACCGATCTACCTTTCCTGAAACCACATTGATACTCTCCGATCATTTCTTCTACATAACCTCGAAGTCTATTCTTTATGCATGTGGAGAGTATTTTATAACTAACATCGAGTAGTGCAATCCCTCTATAATTTCCACACTCAGTTTTATCACCTTTTTTGTGGATCGGGCAAATCAGTGCTAATTTCCAGGAACTAGGCATTCTCTCCTTCTTCCAGATCTTCTGTATCATACCGATAACCATTTCGTGCAGTTTTTCTCCTCTATATTTTAACATTTCCGCCTGTATACCATCTTCACCTGCACTTCTATTATTTTTAAGTTTCAACATCACTTCTCTTATCTCCTCTTCCGTTGGTACTTCCACTTCGACATCATTTTCTTCATCTTCTTCTATAACTTTTTGTTCTCTCTCTTCTTGGTTTTCTGTGTTATTTAATAACTCTCGAAAGTATTCTACCCATCTTTTCCTTACTCCTTCTTTTGATCCCGCTAGTGTACCGTCTTTATTTTTACAGAACGTCGTACTTGATCTAAATCCTTATTTTATTCTTTTTATTCTCTGATAGAAGTTTCTTATTTCTCTGTTATTATACTTTTCTTCTATCTCATCGAGTTTCTTTAGTTGGTGTTCTCTTTTCTTTTCTCTTAAATATTATCTTTTTACACTCTCTTCTCTGCTTTTCATAATTGTTTTTTGCTTTTTCAGTTCGTTTAGCCAGGAACTCTTGTCTTGCTTTTTCTCTTTTCCTTACTTCATCTTCACTTTGATTGTCATACCACTCCTTTTCTTTCTTTTTGGTTCTCTCATACTGCGTACTTGTTGCTTCAATTATACTTTTTTCTATTGTTACTAGTATGTAGTCTACATTTTGTTGTACTTCTGTTTTTTCTAATATCTTCTCCATTACTTCTCGATACTTTTCTTTTTGCTCTTCAGTTTTGAGTTGTATTTGCTTTCTACTTTTGATCTGATTTACGTTTTTTCCTAAATTCGTGCTATTTGGTATTACTGTTGACATTTTCACACAAACCATGAAATGATCTGAATCTAAATCTGCTCCTCTGTATGTTTTAACATCCTTAATAATATTTTTACTTCTACTTTCTATCACGACATAATCTATTTGGTTTTCTGTATTGCCATCTGGGCTTACCCACGTTGCTTTATAGATATTTTTATGTTCATAGTGTGTGCTTTTAATTTTCATGCCTTTTCCCATTGCAAAGTCAATAAGGAGTCTTCCATTCTCGTTACTCTTATTATGCAGACTAAACCTACCAATTGTAGGCCTATAAGCATCTTCCTGTCCAACTTTTGCATTCCAGTCACCTACTATTATTTTAACGTCATATTTTGGTAGTTTCTCATACTCCTTATCCAATAATCCATAAAATTGTTCTTTAACTTCTACATCCTTTTCTTCCGTTGGTACGTGAACATTAAGTATACTTATTTTCCTATTACGCCCTTTCATTCTCAGTGCACACATTCTATCTGTTATTGGCTTAAAACTGATTACCATATCCTTTCTTGTTTCGCTCACCATAAAGCCAGTTCCCATTCTTCTGTCCTTTCCACCACTTTTAAAAAAGGTGTAGTTTCCTATGCCCGTTATATTATTTTCTCTTTGCTTTGTCTCTTGTAATGCTCAAATATCTACTTTGTACTTTTTCAATACTTTTATTAACTCTTTTAATGCTCCCGCTACAAAAGTTCCCCTAACATTCCAAGTTGCAAGAAACATTATATCGTTAATCTTCTCCCTTCCATTGTTAATACCGTTTGCATTGTCCTTTTCGTGCCTGGTCGTCTCGAGTTTATTCCTATTTCTTCCGCTATTCAGTTTTATGCTCTTCCGGGCTTCTTCTGACCCTCCTGCAACTCATTAAGCTCGTAATTCCAGTAATACTGTTTATCGTTTACTAATAATTACTAATATTATTCACTCCTCACACTTTTCCCTTTTTCTCTCTCGTCTTTTGCAACTGTCCTTATCATCGCTTAAATCTTTCTCTCTTGCACAGTGAGATCATCGTTTATAAAGATTTGGGTACCCTATTTTTAGTCAGTCTATTTTTATTCTTCATAGCTTTAATTTTATTTTCAACATTTTCCATTTCTACTACGCACTTGTTTCGGCCCACTCTATATGCCATTCGAATATTCGCATCTACGCCAAATTTTTCCTTCATAAATTCCATGATTTGTTTTTTCGTGTCTTCACCGTCTCTCATGAAATTGTCCACTCCTGATATCACCATGTTACTCCTCGCGTTTTTCTCCATTCCCTCTAATCTTTTTTCTATTATACCGAGGCGATCTTCCATCCTATTCTTTTCAACCACCCATTCTCTCTTTTCACTCAGGTGACTTTCCCATTGGAGTCTAGCTTGCTCACGCGTTTCTTTTAACTCTTCTCTTATATTGTTGATTTCCCCTGTGAACTCTATCTTCCATTTCTCCAGCATGCTTTCGTTCCCAATCTTAATTTCTTCTTATATAGTGTTTGTCATTCTCTTCATTTCCTCCAGAACTCTTTCCATTTCGATGGTTGACTGTTTTTCTTCCTCCTGATTTCTGCTATTTCCGACTGGGGATCTCGATAATAACCTGCTTCTCTGAAATGCACCCTTTCCCTCTGTTGGTGAATCTTTTTCCTATTTCTTTTCTTGCTGTTGTTCATTTAGTGCTTAGTATTTTTCAGTATTTTCCGTTAGAAAACAGTTACCCGGATCGATTCCTCGAAAGTTACTGTTCTCTTTATCTCACCGCCAACCAACAACTTTTACACCTTATCTCGATGTAAGTTACGCTACTGGGGTTTGTTTACATTTGTAGCGACGCACGCAAATTCGCTTCAAATATGGCTGTCTATTATTATTAAGTTTAGATCACAATAATATGCTTAATTTACTCAATATGGATACGTGCGTTACAAAACTTCTATTTGCAGTGAAACCTATAATCTTGTTCAACACGCTTCACTACAATTTAAAACAATTCAATACTTCAAACTATTGCAATTACAATTTTAACTTCACTGTGTTAATATTATCGCCACAATTTCACAATTTACTGGGTATACCTACTCTTTAAAATATACCTATTTGATTTTAGAAATTCAAATTTTTTACTTTCAAAGAATTTTTTCTTTTAAATATTTCGGGGGAGGGGGGCACGTGCCCCTAGGTGAATACGGGCCTGATCTTTATTATAATAGACTATTGTAATCTTTTTTCAATAAAATAGCAATAAAAAAAGTTTTATTAGAAAGCAAGATACTCACCTCGTTTGAAATTTTAGCCTGTTGTGTAGTTGTATATGTCACCTGTGCATTATTTTGATCGGTATAGGAGTTTATATCTTGAAAATTATCATCATGGTGTATACAATTCTTGTCACTTATTGTTTCTAATATAAATTCTGAAAATAACAAATTATATTAGAAAAAATGTATCTTACATACGGCTTAAAAAAATAATTTGAAAATGGGAGGATATAATATACAAAACACATTGGGGCACAATAAGATATATTTTATTTTTTGTATTTAAAAAAAAAAACTATTTATAGTGGAGTGCCGTAAGGCATAAAAATTGTAAAATTTCGGAATCCAGGGCCAGTCAATGAATCTTCATAAAAACTGTTGGACTGCATTGTTAAAAGCTCAAATAAAAAAGTTAAAAAAAATTGTGCGTTCTTGATTACAACAATTTATAACAACAATTTATTGAAAAATGGGAGGGGCGAAGGAAAAAAATGTTTATAGCAAAGATTTCAATTTTATACTTAATAAATAATATTTGCATAGAAGTCTAATGTTAATTTATTAATATTTCGCAAAAAAATAAAATTACCAAACCAAACCAAAAAAATTATTATATAAACTATTATAATACATTATAACATTATTGTTCATTACTGTCGTCGTCATCGATTTCATTGATGTGGATTGTAGGTGAAGGATTAGTACAGCTGTCACCATTGCATTTCAAGCAAGCTACAGTGCAATTTAATCCACTTTTCCTGCAACCACAAGATGCTCCGCATCCTGTTTTGCTTGTGCAAAAAATCATTTATAATAAGGATTCTGGAGCTGGTTCCTGGTCGCTGCGTCATTGTTTACGGTATCAGTATTCCGCATTCATATTTCCAAACCCATTCTTCTGGTAATACTTCTCTTCCGAACCATTTTAACATTTTGTTAGGTTTTATTATTTTAACATCACATACTACTAAATACCACATAAGTACTTAAAAAATTCTAAAAACTTTTTTATGTTATTTTCTATTCTCTTTTGAAGTGTCCAAAAGCGGCATTTGCAGTAGGTGGCAAAGACGACAGTTTAACGCAGGCATTTTTCACAGTTGCTTTAAAAAAAGAGTTATATCTTAATATATTTAGATCTTTTATTTTTTTATAAGCAGCGTATAAAGCAAGCGTGAATGTAAAACCAGTGTTAAAAATGTTATTAGTATCTTTGCATTCATTTTAAAAAACTGTCGCAGGCAAGTTCAGCCGTTTCTCGAAATATTTTGCAAACACGTTTTTGCAACGCTTTTTCTAAGCTCTTAGATGAGTATTTTGCCTTTAGATGATTTTCAAAAATAAATTTCTCGGTCTGTTGGTGAGAGTTCAGTCAATAAAACTAAAACATCTACATCTTCGGACACTACAACAATATTTTTGGACTGCAGATTAATAGTGGCTTCAATTATTAATCTGTCGGCATCAGCTTCTGCTTGGCAAGAAAATATTTTATTTTCCGCAAGTGTTTCTTGTAGTATATCTATGAGCCTACTCTTATTTGTGGCATTTGCTAAAAACTTCTCCTGTTCTATTTTGAGAGGCGTGGTGTTATTGAATATTACGTCATTACATGAATTTCTTTTACAGCGACGCATTCTTACAATCGGTTTTGTGCAGTTCTTGTTATAACCATCAAATACGACATAAATATTGTATCTATAATTGTTGACATAATGGTGACAAAGAGTGCCGAAATTTTCATCTAGTTGCCACTTGCAACGGCGTAGTAACATCCATAACGTGGAAAACTTTTTGTACATGTTCCACAGACACTTCTGGGAATCGGTCATAAAATGTAGATTTTGTTGTTTTTCGTATTTCACCATTTTCGAAAAGCGCAAGAGGATAAGGAGCTAATTCGGAAGTCATGTAGTTTTTAAGTTTTTCATCTGACTTTTTTATCACGCAAATACGCTGAAATAACAGTAGTGGATCAATTGGAATAATATCATCATCTACTTTGATTTTGCTAGTGGAAGCCAATAAAGAAGTGATTCTATCTTTTCTTGATAACTTGACTTCCTTAAAATGTTTGCTATTTATTTTCTTTGTTATTTTTAACCCTTTCTCAAAAGCTGCGTAGCAACTCACGTTTTCTTGCCAAGTTATTCCAGTTGTGATAGACATAATGACAGCAACATCAGAGATGGAGAATGTTGGATAAAATATTCTTCCAATTTTTTCATGTCAATGTCGTCTTTTTTGATTCGTGCATTGGTTGAATCAGCATGTTGATGACTTTTTTTCTTCTACACCTATTATATTTTTTGAAAAAATAACACATTTTATCTATTTATAAACAATACTTTCCGTTACACTACGTTTAAAAAATCCTACTTCAACATTCATAGATTTCATTAGAGTTTGTTCAATGGTTTGATCCGAGGAAATTTCAGAAAAGAAAACATTGGAGCGTTGAAATATCTTTCTGTGAATTTTTGACACTTTGTAGGATCAATTTGGGTAGATAATTTCTGCATGTCTTGCAGTTGCGCTGACTTTGCATATGGAGAGTGTCCTGATGCATGAAAGTATGGAATCATTCTTTCAATGGTTTGTAAATGCAGATTCCAATCACCAATACGCTCAGCTGCAATAAAATCTGTCAACACTGATACCATTCGAATCTGTTAGGGACCGCGTTAACAGCTGCTGTTTTCCCTTCTATAATTCTCTCCACCCCTCACCTGCAGTCCCTTGAGGTTCAAGGACAAGTTTGTAATAGTTTTCCTTTTCAAAATATAACTTTAAACTAATAAAAATAAAAGAAAACTCTGAAAAATGAATAATTATTTATTTAAATAATTAAAAAACTAAGATCGCATAAAAACTTTTTTTTAACATATTTTTTTTATATATTGTTAAAAACACATTTCAAAAATTTATATAAAAATTCATTGACTGGCCCTGGATTCCGAGGTATAAATCTTACGGCGCTCCACTATTATGTCTACTTTTTTTTATCCATAATTCGCAAAATTTTTATTTTTATTGAAAATTTATTTTATTACTTACGGTTACACTAGAACATTATTTAAGTCAGTGTTTAAAATGACCACCCTCATTTTCAATACACAATCGTGATCGTTTTAAAAGATGTTGTACAGTATTATTTATAATATTTCCTCTTTCATTAAGAACCATTATAGCATTTGTAATTCTCTTCATTAGATAATTTTTTGTGTAAAATAATCAAGAGAAGTTAAATCTGAAGATCTTGTTCGCCATTAATGTTCCTTCTCTTTGGATTAAACATTTAATACGTATTTAATTTTTTGTATTATACTGCCTTTTTTATTTTCTGATTTTCTGTGAAAGGGATTGATTTTTCAAAAATTTTTAGTACACAGAAGTTGTAGTCCGTTAATCTCCTATTAAAAAAATCTCGAATTTTTCAAAATTCAAAAAAATACTTGAATTTCTAACTTGAAAGCAGTTAATTTTAGACAACAAATGGTTTAAATATAGTTGGGAGACTATTTCAGCTCTTTAAAAAACACCAATCGAAATTTTCTGCACTATGTCAATTATATTCGAGCATATTAGATTAGCTAATTATAAATAAGTAGAACATAAGAATTATACAAGTGGTATATTAACCTTTTATTACAAGAAATGCAAAATTATAGTTTTACAGAAAACAAGTAATATTAGCTAGTTTGGTATATCGACCTTTTGTATTGTGGAAAATATTAAATTGCATTTTATAAATACATAATATTAGTTTTGCAGAATTGTTTTTTAATAAAATATATAAATCATGTAAATTCAAAAGAGCAGACACCTACGTGTAATCTTTAAATAAAATTTTGAAGTTTGTATTATTTTTTTTTTAATAATAATACCTAACAAAATGTTAAAATAATAAATTTTAACTGTTAAGTAAATAATTACATACAACAAAGAAACATAATATTTAAAGAAACCAAAATGGCAATAATTCACATTTAATAGGGTTGAACTTAGCATATTTGAATAAACAAGAAAATAGAAATCTGAAATATAAAATGTGGTGTCGTGGGACACCAGATAGGAACGAAGTACCTTATTACATAAATATTAATTTCAAGTTCTAGTCGAGGTAAAAAATAAATAATTATTCGGATATAAATATTTTATTATAATTTTTTTATCGATAAAAATCAAAAACTACTTTACAAAATTGCCAAAATAGCGATTTCGGCATGTGTCAAAGTCGATGTAAATCCGCAATCATCGCGGTCATCTTGGAAGTTTTCGAAATTTTTTTTGCATCTGAGTGGCATTTTTCAAAATCAATTTTTTTTAAAATTTTGGGGTTTTATTTTCGGCTGAAAATTTTTAAAATTAATTTTTAAAATTATTAAATTAAATTTTTTTAAATTGTTCGTCGGTTTAACAATTTTAACGCGTTCTTAATTCGCAATACGCAAAGAGTAGCTTATATAGCGTATCACTATTAATTTTAACGATACCCATTGTGGCGTAAAGCAAAGGGCTCGGCCTACACATTTTAGCCGAGGGATTGAATCCCGGTGAAGGCAACTTATTTTCTAGAAAAATTTACGCTATAGAAATGATAAAAATTACTAAAAATTAGAACATTCTGAAGGTAACTTATTGCTTTTCAATTCCCTGCGGAAAAAATATCAAATAAAGCAACACGTAGCAACAAGTTTGCATAAACGTAACTGCAAAAAAATTTAAATCATCTAAATCTCAAATCACTTGAAGAGAATCGTTTGCATCAAAAAAGTTCAAAATATTAGCTTTTTATTGCATATTTTGAACTTAAATTCTGAATTTTTTACTGCATATTTTTTATTTTAACATGCATATTTTTATGAAAATTAGAGTATAAATATACGCATATTTTCAATTTTTTTATGTATATAATTCCCAGCCCTACTTATTACATTTACTTTCATACCGAAAAACTTTATCACGACTTTTGTCAAGTTTATTTCAAAACCTTCTCTGAAAAGGGTCCGAAAATGAATTCGTTGTACAAAAAAATTAAATCTAATAAGAGAACATGACGAGCAATTGTTATTAATAAGAAACCACCACGAAGGTAAGACGAATCATCGCGGAATTATCGAAACCCTTGAATGTCTAAAACGAAATTACTTTTGGAAAAATATGAAAACCGACGTTACTAACTACATAAATTCATGCAATATTTGTCAAACAACAAAATATGCGCGTAAGAAAGCATATGTACCTTTAATGATTACTGAAACTCTAAGTCGCCTATTTCAAATAATAGACCGGACATGTTATATATAATTGAAAAGAGGATAAAAAATTCTATTTAAATATATATAGCCAACTATGGATTCCATTTAAAAAAACCCAACTTTATATTATAATTTGGTAACAAATGAAGATATTTAAAATTTCTTTAGCCCAATTTATTCTCCTCGAAAAAGTGTCTCAAGAAGGTGTAAATATATTTTTTATGACTTCACAAACAACCGAGATATCGGTATTTAACAAAAAGTCGAAAAAACTAATTTTTGCCCATAACTCAGAAACAAAAAAAAATAAAAACGCGTGTAACAGTCACACGCAATTGAAGTAAAACTTTTTTGGCATTATGACAGATGCCGATTAAATTAAAAATAATAGTTTTTAATTACATAAGGGGATTAAGGAGCCACTAATCTACGATAAAACATGGGAAATCGAAGCGCAGCCGAGAGTTACGAAATTACCTCTAGTCTTGTGACTGTCTGTCAAGTTTGACATAATATAATTTAAGGTTATATTTAGATTTCATACTTTGGTTTGCTAGATTTTCTATTGAATAAAAGGGCTCTATGATGATTATAATATTGACAGCCATTTGAATGTGTTGTTTTTATATTTTTGATGTGTAACATCTTTCCGCTGACTTATGGGGGTAATTTCGTGAAATAGGACGGAAATATGTAACAGAAAGCCAGAAAAGCGCGCGCTATTTGATTTGACTAATGAGCGCCAAAATTGTTTTTTATACAACTTTTTTTTATTTCTATTAATATTTACAATCTGTTTATATACAACAATAAGTAAATTATTTGACTTTAATTAATGACATGTTGGGAACATTCCAGTGAATGTACTCATTTTAAGTTATCTAGGTTTGTTAATATAAAATGGAAGACGCTATACACATAATATACACATGTAGCCAGTCAGTAATTCCACACTTAAACCGAGAAGCCAAATCCGAGGGCTTTAAAGTATTTCTACATTTGAAGTGCTTGCAGTTCCCCAGAGCTGGATACCGTATGTCAAAATCGGTTTCAATATTGCTTTATAAATTAGTAGTTTGCTCTCCAAACTTCCTTGAAAATTTTTACCTAGTAACCAATACATTTGTCTAAATTTGATTCCAAGCTGCTTTCTTTTGTTAAATATAGGTTTGCGTTGTGTAAGTCTGTAGCGGGTCAAATTAGCCAAGATGACACAATAAGAGAGAACTTATCAAATACTTACTCGGAAGTTCAGGATTGCCGCTAGCTCTAGCCGAAGCGAGGCCATGGATCGCAAGTTTAAGGAAATCCTGAGTTCAAGTTAAATCGAAAGACGTAATGCAAATTCGGGAATACTTAATAAAATGAGCGCCACTTGGATTAATGTCAAAACAATTCTTACCTTCAACGATGAGTTTGATCCGAGACGAACTGTCACTAAATCGGGTGGTAGGGAGAAGGTAATTCTTCTTCTTCTTCTTCTTTTTCTTTAATTAGGTGTGCGACCTGTTTTTACTTAACAGCAACCTCGGTGATGTTCCGAAGTTACTATTAGTGCTATGAGCATATTTATTGTTGTACATCCAAGGTAGCTTGCTAGGGTTATCTCAGATGTGCCAGTAACTCTGGTTTCTGTTGTTGATGAAGGCAAGTCATCAACCCAGAGGGACCGCCGGCTTTACGTGCCCTCCGAAGCACGGAGACGATCATAAGAAATTTTAGACTCTTCGCGGATTCGAGCCGAGTACCTTAATATCAGCAGTTATTCAGCTAACAAACTAGACTAATGACCGTCTCCGAATGAGAAGGTAATTCGAAAACCAATAATTAAATATAAAACTGTATGTTTAATAGGGTACCAAAGAAGAATAATACGGTAGTCAGAGTAAAATACGATTACATTGAAATATTTCAAAGTGGAGAATAATTTTGATTTACCTTTCAAATTAATGAACTTATACCTAAATGATAAATGAGTGACCTTAAAGCTAACACACATATAAAACAGAAATACCAAATAATTTTAAATTATAGCCTAATGGCATAAATGATCATCTTTAAAACCAATAAATAAAGTCACAATTTGTAAATTGATTACCTGTAGGTTAGATAACCCAAATAACTTATAAATATCCTACGTTACGAGTAGTATTATAATAAAACACTATAAATTATAATAAGCGATACAATGGTTTCTATTTCTCAGCTCATAGAATAAAATAATGCATGTAGGGTTAGTCCACCCTGTGAAAATAATTCTTATAAGACTAGAATGATAGAAAACGTAAGGTTAGTAAGCATTAAAAATTACCCAATATAAAATGTAAAATACATAAATTTTAATATATGGTGACGTCAAAATTATTATTCTTTCAAAATTGGTTACTTCGATGTTCAAACGATTAAAAGTTTAACTTCACTAAAATGAACACTTGAGTCTTACATCAATTTCATTAATGAAAATTTAATTTTACCAAAACAAACCAAAAGGAATTGCAAAGGTATGTAGATTGTTGAAATGTTATCAATAGTCGAGGATTTGTTAAAGTTTTTAAAACAAGATCTGTTTTCACTTACTCGGTTCAAACTGCAAGATCGGAACAAAGAACGGTAAAATTTCCATCAGCATTCATCGGCCAGATGATGCCGGATTTTCGATAAATAAAATAGTACCTTGCAAGCCAGTAGAGAGGATAACCACAGAAATTGATTATTATCGGTAAATGCGAGAGCGATGTTGGTAAATTCCTTCAAATTCGGTAAACGAAACGATGAACACATGTATCGTTGATGTTGCATTAAATATTTCGGGAAACAACAAATTTGCAAATTCTGCAACACGGCCAGATGATCACAGATCGACTTTAGACAAACCAAAAATTAACGTAAATCCAAAACTTCACTAATATTTTCCCAAAATGGCAACAAAAAAATCATTCAATTAAAAAATGCATCTTGATGGTGTGAGCGGAAATTATGAACTTCCTTAACCGCGCAAGTTTTACTTTGATGACGGCAAATATGATATATAAAAATACGGCAAACTATTACTTCCGTAGGGTAGATGGCGTAAAGATTAAGTTTTTGAATTAAAAAAAATAATTAATATTTAAATTTACTAACAAAAAAGAAGAAAAGGTCGATTTACATCACAAGTCTTCTATCTATGTGTAGGCCCAGATATTTTGCATCTTCAGCCTGGGATAAAACGCAGCCATTCAAAGTTACAGGTGGACAATCATCTCTTCTCATGGTGAATGTAACTTGCAAAGATATTGTTTCATTGGCTTTTATCCTCCACACTTTGAGCCATCTTTGGAGATTATCTAGGTTTTTCTGTAGGTTTGTTGAGGCGATTTCGGATCAGTATGTGATGCAAGCACAGCGGTGTCGTCAGCAAAAGTTGCTACCATTGTTTATTTAAATAATCTTTGGATAAACAAGTTAATTAAACGTTTTATAATAATGTTTTTATTGAGCTTTCGACGTTGGTAAACGTCTTCGTCAGAATATTTTAATATTAAAATATTAAAATTTTAAAATATTTCAGTCCCTCAACTATTTGGGTATAATTTACTCCAGTTTTGGGCTGTACCCTAACTTGCTCGCTACTTGTAATTTTAATAATATAACTATCTTTGGCTATAGAATCCAGAAGTTCGACCAGTGGTCGTATATTTTTCACTCCATCTACAAAGATTGGTGGTGGTTTAGGTGCGGACGGCTCTATAGGAGGTACTTCTTCTAGCTTTTCACTATCTTTTTCTAATGATCTAAATCTATTATTGTTATATTAAAATTATATTATATTATTTAAATGGGAGAATTTAGCCAGTAGTCGCTCATCTTTTTTTGTTTATCTTTCCGCTCGCTTATGGAGGTAATGTCGTGAAATAGAACGGAAATATGTAACAAAAAGACAGAAAAGCGTGCGCTATTTGATTTGACTAATAAGCGCAAAAATTATTTTTTATACAACTGACATTAATTCCATTACCAGGGTTAGAAATTCAAGTTTATAAGGTAGCATGTTAAAAAGAGTTTTAACACTAGTAAGAGAAAGATTTTTAACACTAGTGTTAATTTATATAATTTTATAATTTTTTTTGACCGTATCCTACACTTTTTCGTTTTAAGAATGCAACTAGCTTATAATAGTTTCCTATGCTCACGTCGTTCTTGGTATGTAAACCAGCTTTTATCATCGAAAAATTGGACCATATTGTTGATAATTTCTATCATTTGAACTTTTCTTCGAAAAAAGTCAGAAACACATTTTCACTAAGCTTTCCTTCAACTTGCTTTCGTTTGCACTATTCCATGAGTCGGTTATATGCTATATCATACTGCTGTCGCGATTTCTTCGGCAATAGATAGCTCAATAGGTAGCTCTATTAGCTGCTTCTTCTATATCTCGAGAAACGGCGCCGGCATCAGTATCAGCAGAGGAACCAACATCAACATCAAATTCAACTTCATCACAATCCATTTTACTATTTAAGTACTAAAAACGCGCACAACACGTTTTCTTAACTTTTTAATAAACAATTTTCAATTGTCTCTGCATTACCATGACTACTTCATGACACAGCTGATTTTTTGAAAAAATTAAAAAAAAAAATAAATTATGAATTCGTTTTTAAATTTAATTTAAACTGTTGTATAAAAAATATTGTACAATATACTACATCATGTTAAAAGTGTTTTTATTTTGTTTGTGGGGATTGCTCAACTCGCTATCGCTTGTTTTGTGAAATTCCCCACTAACAAAATAAAATCTCACTTTTAACACTTATATCGTAAATAGTTATTATCGCAATACATAAACATAATTTTTTGTATTATAAAATGCCATTAAAAAAACTTTGTCCGGCCCTAGGTTCAAACTCGCGAACACCGAATAATGTAATTATGTTTCATGCACATAACGCACTACGCTGTGAGGGTTCATCTAATAAAATTGTTTTAATTCGTATTATCTGGTACAGATTGGGATTGCTGGTAATGTAATGCCGTTCCACCTACTTTGCAATTTTTAAATAATTTATAATTATTAATTATTTCATATAATAATGTTACTTACTATCAATGTGAGATGTCAGATGTTACACATCATATACGAGTACTGTAAGACTCGCTTACTTGTTTTTTATCTACGACTACTATGTTAAGAAGGTGTATACACTTATTTTCCCTGAATTATAGGATTACCACACTAGTGGATTCATTTTCAGCTCAAAATAAGTATTATTGATAAAAATAAATTTGTCAAATATAACGTTTCTCAAA
Organism: Cantharis rustica; assembly: GCA_911387805.1. NCBI lineage: Eukaryota > Metazoa > Arthropoda > Insecta > Coleoptera > Cantharidae > Cantharis > Cantharis rustica. Next base: position 76,122,959 of record OU426877.1, read on the forward strand.
ACCAAAAGTTTTACTTCAATTGCGTGTGACGGTTACACGTATTTTTTTAGTTCGTTTTTGTTTCACAAATGTTACTAATTATTAATTTAAAAATACCGCCATATTGCCGTAACGCATTTCCGTAACGCATATCTGTCTCATTTCACGAAATTACCTCTAGTCGCGCCTAAAGAAGTTTTACTTCAAAAATTAAACCCTTTTTAATAATTGTTTTGCCACTTGTAATTTTAGAGGCTAGCGCCTGTCTGTAAGGCGCCTTAGGTTAAAATCTAAGGCGCCTAAAGCCTAGTATATAATATGCTACTGCATATGTATTCTTTACGGTTAAAATTTATTATTTTAACATTTTTGTTTATGTTGTTTATTTTTATAAATTTAATTACTACTAATTTTTAATTGAAATTTTTTGTCTGCTGAAAACGATAACAGTACTATTGCATATAATGTTAGCAGATCGTACCTTGCAGTACCTTCCCCGTTCTTGGGGACTTGCGTCCGACTAGTTGTGAGTCCCTCTCTTACCGAAGAAGGAGAGAGTTTAAGAACCAGTACTTTGCACAAAGATCAAGACGATATGGAAATAGGTTCACACCTATTGCCATATTGCCACAGTTAACTGGGTAGCCGTGCTACTGCTAACAACATATTATAAATTTACTTAATAGTTAATTATATAGCCAAATTGAACTTAAAAATATCTTAATAAATCTTAATAAAGATCTTATGTGTTTGGTATGGTGAGTGTTACGTTTGAAAATGTGAATTTATTTGATGGTGCAGTGAGTCGTTTTATTAGAATTTGTTTTTCGTCAATATTGATATATTTTGTAGAATAATTGTTTCACATGTTTTTTAGTTTTTAGATAAATACAAATTCGTTCGTTCGATACACGTGAGGCTGCGATAACGTTTAACGGTTTGATAATTTTGCCTATGACATATACGTAGTCTTTTATTTTGGTTCCATTTATTGAATTTAGTATTATTGCTTAATCTTTCTTTGGATATTTAAATGTAGTTTGATTTTTGGGTATGTTTGAATAGGTGGATGTGGTGTAGATATTTGTTTGTTTCATGTTAGTATTAGTGACCCCTGTGCCTGGGGGTGTACTGATGGTTGTGATGGTGAAATGCAATTACTCTTTACAGAGTAATTTGTTGATCGTTGTATTTTTTATTATATTTGAGGTAGTAAAGAAAATATTATAACTAACCTTTTGTAAATAATCTTTAATTTGCATATGCACGTCTGCCCGTTAGCACTGTTTCACGTCGACTTGGTACATATTACATGTACTACATAGTACATATTACTAATAATAACAAAACTTCCAAAAAGGAAATGTGTTTATTTATTTAATAATAAGATCTAAAATTGCATTGTTTAGTAAGTGAGTGTAAGATTAACGTTTTTAATGATGACTGAAACAAAAGATAAATTAAAAAAGTAAATATTACCTTTGTTAGGTTTGTCACTCAAAACATCGCTAATTTGATCGCTGAGTAAGTCTTGGGTTAAAGGCTCTTGTTCGTCATTATTTTCTTCTGGAGCGTTAATAGACATTTTATGACACACTTCAAATGCTTGTCCTATAGTCCTAACAATCTTGATAGCTTGATTCTACAATAAAAGCAATAGTTGTTAATAATAATATTTGGAAACATCATCAATATTAACTGTTTTTATATTGCACTGAATAATTATTTTTGTTTACAATAAACAATTTTGACAAGATTCTTAATACAAAAGTTATAATAGTACATCGATGGAACTCTTGGGAAGTAGACTAAATAAATCCAATGTTGACCCGTCAACGTTTCAGACGATTTATTCGTTCATTCTCAGGACTAAACGGTAAAAGTATAAAAATTATAAACTACGGTGGAGGTCATTAAAAGAAAAGTACCTACTAGATACAACAGGTGATACATAATTTACAAACGTGGAACAATCATATGGCGGAAAGAAGTTGTCATTAACAAAGTCAGGTTCAACATTGTATAAATTATCGAAATGCAATAAAATATTCACACTAGTACAAATGAAACTCTATAAATAAATAGCATGTTAAAATCTATTAAAACAATCACAGTAGCAATAAATAGAACTCTATAAATAAAAAACCATCTAACAACGTTTAAAAAATTTTCTTAAAAATCTTTATCTTTTCCTTATTTATCTCTGATATCGTTATCGGGGTGCAGATATAAATTGGTAATGGCGGGGACATCATGATGTATGGTAACAAAACAGACATAATAGTTCAAAATTTTCCCGCCCTATTTTATGAACAGTAATGTAACGCAAATGCACAAAGCGATAAGTCTGCCACTCTCACGATACGCCTATGTATCAACAAGTTACAATCACCTGTGGCTGGTATTCAAAATAAATTACAAAAATTAAAAGATTAAATACAGGTCACCCGAGTGAAGGTTATAAACAAGGAGATTTCCGTTATCCGCGTGATAACAATAACAAAACAAAACGTACAGGAAAAAACTAAAATTAATGGTAAAAAATCATAGATAAAAAGTGAGGTTAAAACTCTCAACTTAAGAGTAACGTTACGTTTTGGTTTTTTCTTTTTGCGTTTTCAGAAAGAAAAACCATCTCAGTTTTTAAAATGCATTTAGCACACTCTTACATTTTTCACGTTTACATTGTCTTTAAGACTGCAAGCTATCTTCCAAGCCTTACAAAGTCCCGGGTCAGTCGGAAAACAAAAAAACATCACATCGTCTTTGTTATAATGTTTGGCTTCATCGTTCATATTACAACGAAAAATTACACACCGTATTATTAATGTAAGGTAAATTACTGATTCACAACAAATCACAAGCTAAAACAAAACTGAAAAAATTCAGGTTGCTACAACTTAGAACTTAAAACCGTCTTGTGCGCGCGCACAGAAAACCATTATGCGTTTAAAATGTTAGTTACCGCGTGACGTCACAATTAATCTAGATGGCGCTGAACCTGCGCAATATCATACCTGGTAATTTATTGTATCATGTGTACCACTGAAATAGGGGTTGACACCTAATCAGCTAAATAAACCTCAGGGCCGAGAGAGTTCTTAAACTCAACCGTTTAAGGAGGTCCAAAAAGTTTACTCACAAGCTAGCTTAAAGCTCTTCCTTATTTTTATAACTCTTACTGGGTTAGTATTTACGTTGGTACACCGGTGGCGCCAAGCAATTTGGTAACAAACACCCAGAGCTTGATGGACGTTGGAAAATGCCAACCACAAAAATAAAATGCACTGTGAGAGAACTGCAATAAAGAGAAAAAAAATAACAGAGAAAGGAGAGAAAAATAACCATAAACCAATTCGAAGAGTACTAATAATATATTTACAATCAAAAAAAGTACGTATAAACGTACAGACGTAATTATATCACAAATTCAATGACAAAAAAATAATAATGATAAATTAATTCCCTATTGTCTACCTGCTTAAAGTTAGTTAACGGAGTCACATCAGGCACTTAATGGCTCGCACGCAAAATTTATAAATATCCTACACTAAATTTAATCAAGATCTATTACTGGTCTTCAATTTGCCAGATTATCAAACAGTTAGTTGAACGAAGTTAGAAGTTAGTTAGTTAGTTAGTTGGCTTTCTGCCAAATTTATTAAAAACTGTATTTACATATTCTTTTATTTTTCTGGAAACATCGCATTTCTTTTCCATTAAAAATATTTCACTATACTTGCTAAAATCATCTATCAGAGTTAAAATGTATCTTTTATATCCTGGGGTTACTGTTTGCATTGGACCGACCACATCAGCATGTACTAATTCTAAAATTCTTAATGTTTTCGATTCAGATTCTTTTGGAAACGGTAATCTAGTCATTTTTCCTCTTATACAACAGTCGCATGTGAACATTTCATTACAGTTCTTTAACTTGATACCACACATTTCTTTCTCAAACATTTTCTTAACACTTATAGGATCTCTGTGACCAAATCTTCTATGCCAACTATGTATGGATGATGTGCTTTCTTTATTTCACGTCAAATACGCCATCTCCGACATCTGAACTTTATATAAATTTCCTTCAAGTTTTGTAATTGCAAAAATTTGATCATTTTTAATGACTTTATATGTACCATATGCAAAATTGATTTGAAAGCCTTGCTTTTCTAGTTTGCTAACAGATAACAAGCTTGTTTCCAACTTAGGAACATAAAGAACTTCTTTTATTGGAATTTTTACAATTTTACTATTTATTAATAACTCCAACATTCCTTCTCCAATTCCTTGAGCTTTTATTTGTTTTCCATCTGCAAGTAGAATTTCTTTTTGCGTGCCAAATAAGTTGGTAAAAAAAATTCATATATATACAACCAGAATCCATATACCAATCTTCTTCATTATAATTTTCTTTTAAAATGTTGAAACACATGTCAGGTTTATTAATTTTCTTTTGAATATTTTTATTACTATCTTGAACATTATTAACTCGATGCTTTCTTCCGTTTTGCCATGGTTTCTTATTATAATAGCAGTGTCGTTTTAAATGTCCTTCTTTGTTGCACACAAAGTATTTCATATTTGCGCTTTTAAAGTTCTTGTTCTTAATTTTTAACACTTTTTCTTCTCCCGCACTTTGTCCTAGATTTTCTTCTCTTCTTCTGTATTCATTTATTAACTTTTCTGTAATCATTTCTAATGTTAAATCATTTTCTTCGCAGCCTTCTAATGCAGTTACTAATGTAACCTACGGGGTTTTGTTGGTTATTTATTTTTAATTTTTCATGTTCTAAGCCGGAGTTTTGAGATGCTCCAACGTTAGATCAAAGTGCTAACTTAAATCGAGTTCCTGAGAAATAGGGAAATATTTATTTTTATAAAGCTGCCACCATCCCTTATTCTCAATGCTAATGAACTTTTCTTCTCGTTATCACTTAAAAAAAAATGTAATATTTATTTTTGGTAGCTACTGGAAATTCGTTTCACCAATCCTCCTCTTTTTGGAAACGTGAACCGACGGCTAACGATAAATTTAAAAATTGTTTGCGTCGTTCGAAAGAAATAAGAATATCAAAAAAAAAAAAAAAAAAACTCTCAATGTTAAACTTACAGTGATTATTTATTTAAATTTAATAATAAAAAAAAAAATAACTGCACGAAAATACTTAAAACAAATTATGTTTACATTAAATCCTAATTTTAATGCATTAACCAAGATAAATCAATTATTTCAAATAAACACGCATTAGTTCCAAAATGCAAAAACAAAGTATAAGTTGTCAAGTTATTGACAACTTCCCCAAAAGTAAAAAAAAAATATTATATAGCTTACAAAATAGCCAAAACAACAGAAAAAAAAACAGTAAAGAATTTTAAAAGTTCTTACCATTTAAACACAAACACTTATATATAAAAATCAACACGTCTCAAATTTGTCATTTGAAACGTAAACCGAATTCAATTAGTTAAAGTGATAACTAAAAAAAAATTAATTTAAATTCGCACTGAACTTAAATATTCAAATCGCGAAGTTACACAAAAGAAAATTACTCAAATTTTCTCAACTCAAGTTAAAAATGAAACAGCAGTTCCCTTAAATGGGTCAAAACCTGCTCTCTGTCTGCCTTTGTGCGTACCTTTTTTTATATTGATTCTCCTCCCTAATTTTTGTTTAAAGGTCTCCCCCCTTGACAAATCATACTTTGTGTAAGGCAGCCACGTCAAACTAATTAAAGAGGTTATTTACCTTATTTTTCAAAAATAGACACGTGCATTAATATTTTCAAGTGATCAAAACTTTGGCTCTAAGTTTTCCTTAATAATTTAAGAAAATAAGCTCATCCACGTGTAAATTTTGTAAGTGTTTTCGATTAGATCATTTCACTAAAAACGGAAAAAATTTCGGAACTAATTTGTTTATTTTACAAAAATGATGATATCATTTTTGCAACTTATTTCCTACTTTAAAAATCCCCGAGTGCAATTATAGCTAATAATAACATATTAACAATTATGTTATAATAATAATGACTTAATTAATATTAACTTAATATTTTTACAATATTTAAAATATTTTTACTTATTAAAACTACGAACAACCAAAAAAATTTTAGTTTTAAATTTCTTGGGTTGTTACACTAATGTATTGTAACTATCTGGTAAACTATCCAATAAAAATGCAACCACCAAGTTTTCACCTAACTTTTCTCCCAAATTTCTTAATAGAAAAGTATATTATTCAATTAAAATTACTGATATACAATACAACATTAATATATGACATAAGATAATAATCAACACACTCTTTATAAATTTTCGTAGTCCAACAGTTGCTTCAGCCATTGGACTCTGTGGTTCATTGGTTTAACATCTGAAATTTAACATTAATCACCAAATAATATTTACTTTTTACTTTTTTTTCCAAACGGCGGCCGCAGGATTCGAACCCGTGCTACATAAACTCTTCTATATGAAAGTACACAACTTAACCGTCACATCTACATAAAGAGTGTGCAGAGGATTTAAATTTGCTGATGGTCAATTTCAGTTTTTCAAAATAATAACTATATTTTAATTCAATTTAAAAATTTCAAGCTTTAATTACTTTAATTCGAATTTTATTTAAAATAATTTAAAACCACGTGTAATATTTTTTAAATTAAGGCAAGTAAATAACTATTTTTAATTTATTTAAAAAAAAAATTTATATATATTTAACTAACCACAACTTTAGTAAATTACTTATTTTACCAAACATAAAAACCAAAAAAAAATTCAAATTTTTTTCAAACACATACATAATTAAAATTACAACAAAATTTATATGGATTTTCATTGGACGAAATTTGCACCATTGCAATATTAAATGTTTATGTTGATTATGACTGGACTTAAATTGAATGTCCAGCGGCTATTAATTTATGGATATACATAGAATGTCAAAAATTTGATGTTCATTGGACATTTGTACAAAGTCGATAAATTAATTTGCAAAATTAAAATTACAACAAAAGTAATATGGCTTTTCATTGGGCAAACTTTGCACCATTGCAATATTAAATGTTTATGTGGATTTTGACTGGACATAAATTGAACGTCCAGCGGCTATTTATATATGGACATATATAGAATGTCAAAAATTATGTGGTATTTTACCAAAAAAAAATAAAATAAATACCAAAAATTATGTGGTATTTTAACCCATTCAATTTTGTTGAACAATTTTATCTAAGTTATGAATTAAATTATTTTTCAATTTCATATAACATGTAAAAATTAATTTTATTAAAAATATTATCACATGTTAATAACATAAACTATTTTGTCAGACTTGCCAACTACAGAACATACTACAATAGCAACCTTCGCTGACGACACTGCAATTCTTTTTTCGCATTTTCGCACCCAACTATGGCATCTATAAATCTTCAAGAAAATTTAAACAAAATCCAGAACTGGCTATAGAAGTGGCGAATAAAGGCAAATGAAACAAAGTCAATACAAGTGACTTTCACCATGAAGAGAGACACACTTGTCCACCGGTGAAAATTAATGGCTTGCAGCTACCACAAAGCGAAGATGCAAAATACTTGGAAATGCATCTTGACAGACGACTTACTTGGCGAAAACATATCTTCACGAAGCGGAAACAACTTGGGCTAAAATTAAACTAGATGCACTGGATCATTGGACGGAGCTCGCAACTCTCTATTGAAAATAAGGTTCTAATTTATAAAACCATACTTAACCCGATATGGACTTACGAAGTACAACTCTGGGGCTCAGCAGCGGAATCAAATCTCGAGATTCTTCAGAGATTCCAAAACAAAGTGCTTCGCATTATAACAGATGCACCTAGATACATACCCAATAGTGTAATACAATGCGACATCCCAATGTCTACTGTTAAAGAAGTGATCCAACAGTTCAGTGTGAGATACCACCGAAAACTCACGTTGCACCCAAATGTGCTTGCCAATCAGTTAGTAACACCAAGCGAAGAACCACTCAGACTAAAGAGATATCAAGCGGAAGACGTAATAACCAGATTCGACTAGTTATATAACTCATCAGATACTAATTGGGCCCTGAAGTAAATAAAGTAAAGGCAGAAGGTTTAGTGAAACACAATGCGCAAGTCATTCTTATTATTATTATTTATTGTAATATACCTTGTCAACTAATACGCTTATTGTTCAATGAGACAGATCGCAATGTACAAAGAAGTTAATAAAAAAAAATCATGAATTGAGAGACTGAAATTTGAGAGAGGAAACTATCTTTTCCAATCTCGGCTTCGGTTTACAATCTCGGCCTTCGGCCTCGATTGTCAGATCGTCAACTTCCGCCTTGAATGGAAAAATGTTAGTTTTCCTAACTTGTATCGAAAATATCTATTATACAAAGAGTTTTTGTTCTGCATCTGTTACTGATAATAATTATAATCATCGTAAGCATAGAACAATTAAGACGCTTTCTTGTGATGTGAAATCTTCCACGAAGCTAAACGTCTACAATATAAATAAAAAAATTTTTTTAAAATAAAATTTAAAATTGGTGATTTTGTACGAATTTCGAAGTACAAATCTGTATTCGATAAAGGTTAATCTAGGAAGTCATACAGATTACAACATTAAAAATCTTAGCGGAAATCCTATTAAAGGCATGTTTTATACGGAAGAGCTTCAAAATACGGCTAACCCCGATACTTTTCTAATTGAAAATGTGTTACGTAAACAAGGCGATCAGCTACATGTTAAGTGGATGAGATATCAAAAACCTACATGGATATCTAAATATTCAATTCAATTGTAATTATTATTATACTTAATATATTTTCAAATAATAAAAGACTTGTATTATTTTTTATTTATTTATTTTTATTTTTTAATCTATAATAACCCCATGCTAAGGTGTCTCAGGTATTAGAAAGCATACATCTCTTATCATCGTTTGAACTCGGAGCAATTTTCGTTTGACTAATACTATACACAATATGGTTTACAGATCTAATACTATGTTGCTTCCTTAAAATTAACGTATTATTAATTAAACTATCTATATAATCATTAAAAGAAATTCTAGTTTTTATTACTAGCTATTACTATTACGCCCTTGGCCTTTTTAACAGAGTCTTCACCATCCACACGTATACTACACATTTTAGATCTAAAACCTACAAACTCGGTCATAATCTGTTCATTGTTCTACCTCCTTCATTAGTCCTGGTACTTTTTTATTTACAAATTAATTATCAGGTTTATAATCACTAGTATCGAACCGGTGAATATCTCTTTTGATAGTATTGTACACATCTGTACATCTAATCTCATAAACGAGCAAATCGGTGTCACAGTAGAGCACTTTGACCGGGAAGTTTTTACGTATGAAGGCATAATATAATTTGGCATTCATAAAACTTGGTTTTAGATATATCTAATAAACCTAGATACACAGGTTTATTTATCATAATCTTTGTCTTATTTAACTCGATTATCATTAAATTCTCATCCAAAATAGTTCTACTATTGAAATTAGGTTTAGCAATCATCACCTTCAACTCCTACTCAAAGGAAGTGATCATAACAAAAATGCAGGAAGTTATAAGTGACAATTATAAAGTACAAGAGGTTATAAGAAGAATTCTAAAATTATGATTGTAGGAGTGGAAGAAGAATATATAAATTCAAAAGATGAGGAAATAATCGATACTATAGCTGAATAAAATTGGATAAACGGTAATGAATTTAAGGTAAAAAAAAAATATGTCAAGAAAACAAGAAAAAATATTGGTAGCATTATAATAGAAACTGAACCTAATAATAGGAGAGCTGGTAGACTATTTTGGGTAGGTATTTGAGGCACGTTGAAAACTTGCCTAATACTTCTCCTATAATACTCAAACACAGAAGCGTAGACCTGGCTGGGGGATAGCGGGGCTAAATCAACCCTTAAATCTTTTATTACTCTAATTTTTATTTTTCAAAAAATATTCTTGAGGCATTACCAACTTTTATACCTTTAAATTTGACATTTAAATAGTAAAAAAATTAATAAGCCAGATCATTTAATTGAGACTTAAACCTTGCCAGGTGCTCACAAAATTATTTTGCCAAAAATTCGAAAAAATGTATTTGAGGCACGCTGAAATTTTAACAGTATATTATTTGTAATTAAAATTAACTATTTTAAAAAAGACAGATCATTTTGGAGGGACAATCTACCTGCCAGGTCATCGAGAAAGTGATGTATGCGCGTGAGTGAGAAGTGCTATAAGTAAGTTGCAGTGTGAGAGAGAGCGTATATTGGTAGCTACCTGTATGCTATGACGCCGCGGTGTTATTGACTCAGGCAAGACCACGTAACTCACAATATCCATGCTGTTACGAGTCGGGATTTCGGAGTAAATATTATATTTCCGATTGTAACTTTTTTATTTGATATTCATCGATGTATAAAAAAAGTAAAGTACTTCCCCAATATAAATCAGCGAATTATTATTGACTCTGGTTGTTTAATTTACAATTAACCATGAATTTTTAATTTAAAATTATAACGGCAGAACACCCTGTATATGTAATTTTATTTAAACTAATTGCAATTATTCAAATTTACTAAATCAACAAATTGTAAAAATATATTAAAACTTTAATAAAGACGTCTACAGGTTGCACGTGCACCAAACAAAATGCAATATCACAAAACTTACTTTAATGTAGGAAATAAATACAATTTATTTATGCACATCTCGCAAGGTTACAAATTTTTTTATATTACAATGTAATTACCTATTATTTTCTGTTTATAAATTTGTTAATTTAGCATTTGTTAATTTGATATATAAGTATGTAAATTTTGTTAAATAAATTGAGTATCAATCAAAATTCATAAAACTTAACTTCGACTTGAGTTTTATTCTACCAACAGGGTGACTTTTGAGATCCAAACCTAAAAATTTGTTAGTGAGGCTGCTAACACTCAGAATTCATTCGTCCTCTCCATAATCTCTGTAACGAGATTATTCACTGGTTATTTAAATTTAATTTCATTTTTATTACTCTAAAAAATTGTTGCGCATTAACGACATAAATGATTTAAAATATTAAATTATAAAACCAGATTTATTAAAATTAAAGAATTTTAAAAGTATAAAAATATAAGTTTTAGGAGAAGAGGAAGAAGAAGAGAACAAAGAAGAAGGAGAAAGATCTTCCAAATCTGATAAAAAAGATCGTTGAAGACGAATACGCACCAAATTCTGATGTTAAATAAAGAAAATTATATTTTTAAACCTTTACTATAATTATATTTTTAAACGCTATATTTTTTAATTTTCCTGTTATTTTTTTAACAATAAATACATAATAAAATAACAACTGTTGGGTATCTTTAGACGTGGAATAAACATGGAATCTTTGATTTTGATATCTTTTTATTCTTATCCGTATAATGGGAAGCTAGGAATTTAAAAAAATCAATATCTCATGTTATTTCCTAATGTGTAGTTCTTTAGCCGGTCACCCGGTATAAGTTTTTTTTTATCTTAAAAATCTGTATGTATATTTTAAAAGAAATAAAGCAAATATATAAATCTGCAAAGCGCATTTAATTTAGTTCTTTATTATTAAAACTTTCAATAAGACCTGTTAAGTGAAAAAAATATCAAATTACGTATGTAAATATTAAAAAGAGTCTGTTTTCTAATTATAATTAAAAATTTATATTTTAAATCTAATTTAAATTTTTATAATATTTGAATTCAGTCACAGAGTGTCTGACATATTAAATTTTTAAACGTCACTACCGGCGCAATATCATATCTTGTATTGTATTTACCTTGTGCATAAATCACTTTCTTGAACACCTGGCATGTAGATTATCCCACGAAAATGATCTGTCTTTTTTAAAGTATTTATTTTTAATTATAAATAATATACTGTTAAAAGTTCATGGTGCCTCAAATACATTTTTTCAAATTTTGGACAAAATAATTTGGTGAGCACCTGGCAAGGTGTAAGTCACAATTAAATGAACTGGCTGATTAATTTTTTTACTCTTTAAAGGTCAAATTTAAAGGTATAAAAATTTGGAAATGCCTCAAGAATATTTTTGCAAAAAAAATTCGAGTATTGAAAAATATAAAGGTTGATTTAGTCCCGCTTTCCCCCAGCCAGGTGTACGCTTCTGTGTTTGGGTATTCACAGTAACAGTCCCGAGCCGAGGGAAAAATTGGAAATAACAACCCTCGTGTTAGCCATATTGGATTTTACTGTTGTTGAACGCTCTTCGGCAATCTTCGAAAACGCGTAATTGAAAATTCTCACTTGTTATTCTAAAAACAGCCCCATACCGACGGAAAATTTTAGAAAATAACTTTCCCTAGAAAGATTTTTGAAAAAATTTTTCGTCGGGAGAGTTGTATTTTAAAATTTTTCCTTCGGCTCGGGGCTGTTACTGTCAATTATGAAATTGGGAGAATTGAAGATCATTCATGATTATATTAATGTTAAAAGGTGCTATAAATGTGCTGGATTCAATCACATTGCAAAAGATTGCACAAATGATAAGGTTTGCTTTAACTGCGCAGAAAAACATAAAGGGTGAAAAGGGGATAAATGTTAATGTAAAAATGTGCAAATTGTAGTAAAGCAGTAGAGAAATTTAATGTTAGAATTGATATTTGCCATTGTGTAATAAATGTAAATTGTTCATACTACAAACGAGAAGTGGAAAAGATAAACAGCCGCATAAGCTACAGCGAATAGCAACAAACAGTTGAATTAATAGTATATTATATTGTATAATATATCGAGCATATATTGTAGGTTATAATTCACGAGGATGAAGTTTATACGCGAGCCGTAGGCAAGTGTATAATCATCCGACTGAATTATAGTCATTATGTGCGAGTCTAATACGACGTTTTATCTATGACTCAAAATAAAAAATTTCATATTAATTTACAAATTTTTATTTATTTATTTACAATCGGACTGAAATTTTGACGGCTAAAATAGCGATTTTGGCACGTGTCAAAGTTGATGTAAATCCACAATTATCCCGGTCATATTTAAATTTTTTGAATTTTTTTTTGCACATTCGGCTTTAGATATTTTTTGGCATACGGGTGGCATTTTTTAAAAATTTTTGCACTTTTTTTTCTACTAAAATTTTTTAAAATTAATTTTTTAAATTTTTAAATTACAATATTATTATTTATAGCATTACATTCCAGGATAGGAATTTAGCTGTCTTTTCGGACTTACAAAATTCATTTCTTGAGGTGGATTTATCCTCATATTTACATTTTATTAATTACAGGTCATGGTGTGTCTTAGCGTTTCTTACAATTTCTCTCCATACTGTACGGTCTGTGACTTTCTGTCTCCATCCTCTCTCTCCCATCTTTTCCTGGTCTTTTGTCACCTCATCGCTCCATCTCAGTTTAGGTCTCCCTCTATTACGTTCTTTACTGGGTTTCCATGCCATTATCGTTCTTGTTGTTTCTTCTATGTCGGTTCTCATCACGTGACCCCCACCATCTCAACCTCTGTGCCTTAATATATTTTACAAGATCCTCTCCATGTATTTCCTCGAGTATTTCAGTGTTTGTTCTAATCCGGTACTCTCCGTTATCTCTTTTAAAGCCTAGTATCGTCCTTAGTACCTTTCTCTCGAATACACGGAATTAATCCTCTTCTTTTCTAGTCATGCATATAACTTCAGCTGCGTAAGTGATTACCGGTCTTATCAATGTCCTGTATATCTTTATTTGAGTCTTTTTCGAAATTTGTCTATCTCTCAAAAGGTGTTTATTTGCGTGATACGCTTTGTTGCCTGCCTGAATCTTTGCTTTTACTTCCGTATTTCTATTATTTTTGCAATTAATTGGTACCCCAAGATAACTGAAGTTTTGCACATGTTGAAATACATAGTCGTCAACCATTAAGTCGGGTCTGAAGTCATTCTTTTCTCTTGTGCATTTCATATATTTTGTTTTCTCTTGATTGATGCTTAGACCGACTCTGTTTGCTTCTTTTTTTGTGTTTCTTAATGTATTTATTATGCCTTCTTTTGTTCTTGACAAAATAACCACGTCGTCCGCATAAGCTATTACTTGACATTCTTTATTTATTATTGTGCCTGTGCACCCAGTACGCTTTCTCCAGTGCAATATTAAACAGTGTCGCCGACAGGGAATCCCCCTGTCTCACTCCTCCGCTCACCTCAAAGCTATTTGTTTCACCAGCCGACGTTCTTGCAATGGCTCTCGAATTCTTCATAGTCATAGATATCATCCTTATCAGTTTAGGTGGCATTTTAAATTCTTTCATAATGTTTATTAGTTGATGTCTGTCCACTGAGTCAAAAGCCTGTCTAAAGTCCACAAATAGCAAGCGCACATCTATTCTATGTTCATGTGTTTTCTCCTGGATCTGCTTTATCACATGTATTGTATCCACTGTCGATTTTCCCCTTCTAAATCCAAACTGACAATTTCCTAGTATTTCGTATGTATACTCTGTGAATCAATTGTGTATAATTGTTGAGAGGATCTTGTAAACCGTATTTAGAAGTGTTATACCTCGATAATTGTTACATTCTTCTGCTTTATCTTTCTTTTTTATTGGCACAATGACTCTTTCTTTCCATTTATCTGGCAATTTTTCATCTTTCCAAATCTTTTTTATCAGTTTGCACACTTCGGTTTTCATTTTATCTCTTCCATTTTTGATAATTTCCACAGTGATTTCGTCGGACCCGGGTGCTTTTTGGTTTTTTAGCTTTTGTATTGTTTGTATAATTTCTTCATTTGTTGGTTCAGATATTTCATCTTCAGTTTGCATAACTTCTGTCTGTTTTTGTTCATTTAACTCTGTTTGTGTCGAATTAAATAGTTTTCTGAAGTGGTGTGTGTGTGTTTTTTTGTGTTTCTTATTTGTTTATAAAAGATTCTGGCATTGTTATATATCATATACATATCCTCATTTTTCTCATTTTCTCTCCAATCTATTCGTTCTTTTTTCGTTTGTACAGTTTATATGCCTCTTTACGTTTTTTTTTTGTACTCATCTAGGTGTTCTAGTTTGTTAGTTTCCAGGCATTTGATTCTTGCTCCTTTTTTGTCTTATTCATTTCTACGCATTCTTCATCAAACCACGGCTTCCATATTCTTGTACCCGTTAAAATACTTAATACCAGAAAAAAAAAATCAAAATTAAATTAAATTAAACTAAACCTCAGGGTCCTTGGGATTTTGTAATAACGACAAAAATTTGGGTACAAAAACTCCCAGGGCTAGCTCAGTTGTTCATCCCAATTAATAGGTAGTTAATGAGGGCGCCAAGTAATTAATTAGAACTTTGGGTGAACTTTAGGTAATTACTAACCTAGAAAAACAAAAAATAAATGGGAAGGAAAAATAAAATTCTGATAAATATCAGGAGTGAAACAAATATATAATTCGTAAAATGAAATTTACAAAAAGACATAAAAATTACTCAGAGTAGATAAAAAAAGCAGTTAAAAAGAATTGTCGTAAACCGAACGTAAATGGAATTAACAAAATAATTGGGCAGTACGCAAATTTTATTTTGCCAGATTAGACTGTTAAATACAGAAAAAAAAATCGATACTGTAATTTCGCTTAACTTTAAAGATGTATCGCACCTATCACGAAGAATTGCAATTCTGTTCTGATAAGATGAATAAACACCTCGGCTGGGTGTACGCGAGTAACTTTAAATTCTCGAGAACCGAACTTTGCGTAACGCTTACAAAAATTATACGACGTATCGGATTACTTCTCAATTTAAATAATACCCATAAAGAGAATTCACTCCTGAATTTAAAAAAATGCAAATTTACAATTATATATATACAATTCTTCTCAAAAAAAAAACAAATCATAAGGATTTATCCAACATCTAACTATATTTAAACATTAAACAAAAAAAAACAAATGTCCCAATTTATGAAACTCCCACAATCATCCGGTCTAAGAGTAATCGAAAATAACTCTTCTCAGAAATTCGGAAGTAAACTTTTGGTACGTACTATCCACAATTTTAATTAAAATAAAAACGTCTAATCTTTAGTTGTCTTATAGTCGCCTGCATATGAGTCCCTGGATTCCCTCTTTGACTCTTCTTTGGTAACAATAGTTATAAGTGGATGAACCAGCCTTTCCAGAATATTCCAAAATAATAATAAATCTTCTAGGAAAGTTACCAAAGTGTGCCCGTAAAAGTGCAAGAACATTAAAAAAACGAATTTTTGCAAACTCCCAAAAAGGGACTCCTGTTCTATGCCACGTCTGTATTTCTTCTCCAGCTTCATCTTCCGGGGCGAATGTTTAGAGAGATACAGTCGCCCCTTTCCTCTCTTGTATCAGCTTTTTGAGGTTTGATAACGTTCGTCTTTTAACTTCAGAACATCATCTTTGCTATCCGATACGTATACTATATTCTGTTTGTATATCTTTTGATATCCTACTCTGAAAGTTTGACTTCCAACACAAAATACTGCCCATTTAAGGTCTGTATACCGAAAGCTGATATCCCTAAATTTTTAAACGATATAAGGTCTGGCCCAAGGAGACATCTGTCCGCAATTTTTATTATCGGAAACCGGCTGCGGGTGATCGCAGTGCCCAAGTTAATGATCAAAATTTTTTAGCGCATCCCTCGTTGGGGGAGACCACTACAGGGTAGTACGCAAGTCTTCTTCGCCAGCTGATCATGATCGTTATATTTGTGAGCCGGTCGCTCCGATTGGGAGGGGTGGGTTTTCGGTGGCCCACATTAACATTCGTTCTTTGCTCTCAGATTTCTACATGTTTTCTGATTTTGCTGCCAAAAGCAACTTCAGTATTATCGCTGTATCCGAAACATGGCTTACTCCTGATTTTCCGTCGCACCTTGTTGATTTGGAAAACTACGTAATCGTTAGAGCAGACAGAGCATCTCGAGGAGGAGGGGTCGCCCTTTACGTTCGTAAATCGTTGCATTTTTCACGCTTGCACGACGGTCATCGTTTTCCTAGTGGCCTTGAGCACCTTTGGATTCAACTAAAGATCAGCGGCCTAGCGATTGGGGTTGGCGTGGTTTACAGACTTCCCACTGCTACTCTTTCTTGTCTGGAAGAGTTTGAGGATTTTCTTTCCTTACTGAGTACGGAATGTGGAGAGCTGATTATTTTGGGTGATTGGAATATTAATTTCCTTATCCCATCGCCTCAGCTGGGGCGATTTGAGGGAATTCTCGATTTGTTCGGACTTCGTCAGGTTATAGCGGAACCCACTCGTGTCACCTCGACTTGTAGCACGCTACTTGATGTTGTTTGTATTAGCAGGCATCGGGTTTCCCCACGGAGCGGCGTGATCGATCTGCTTGCATCCACCGACCACTTCATGGTGTATTGTTATTTGGATTTGCGTGCCCCGTCAGCTGGACCTAGGGTTTTCACTTACCGCGATTTCCGAAACATTGACCATGATGCCTTTTCTGCTGACGCAGCTCGGCTACCGTGGGATGTTGTTGATGAGTTTCACCACTGCGATTCACGGGTGGAATGCTTAAATACTTTTATTCTGGGACTTTTTGACGTGCATGCTCCGGTTCGGACCAGGGTTCTCAGGGAAGGAGACAGGCCGTGCATCACATGAACGATCAGACAGGTGGCTAAGTTGAAGGCGTCGGCGTACAATAAATACAGACGTTCGCGATCTGCAATAGATTTTGAGTGCTATCGGGATCTCACGAATTACTTGTCGGGCGCGGTTAAAAGGGAAAAGACAAGCTATATTAAATATCAGCTTTCTGTAAATCGCTCAAATCCCAAAAAGCTATGGCGATACCTGTCATCTTGGAGCGTACATGCTCGCCCTAATGGTCAGATTTCTAAACATCTATGTGAGGATTCTGACTATATAAATTCCTATTTTCTCAGCTCTGTGCCGAATGTTTCTGGTGAGGTACAGTTGGATTTCGATGACGCTTTGTTTCCCGGAGTTGGATCACTCTCTATTCCGAGGGCTACGCCAGCGGCATTGTATGAGGTTGCCGCGACTCTGCGCTCCGATGCCGTTGGGCTGGATGGTATTAGTCTTCGGATGCTGAGGCTCGTTCTTCCGTTCTGCAGTGAGGTGCTCTGCAACATTCTTAATTTCTCTTTCGAAACAGTCGAGGTGCCAGCCATTTGGAAGATGTCACGTGTGAGACCTCTTTCCAAAGTTCCGTTAGCTTTAGAGCCTGCCCATCTTCGTCCGATTAGTATATTGTCACCATTTGCAAAAATTGTTGAGTCGTTTATCAAAAATGCGTTGGACGATCATTTGGCACTTTACAAAGTTCTGTCGCCGTCGCAGTCTGGTTTTAGGCCCGACCACAGTACTGTGACCTCCTTGTGGAAGCTCACATCGAATGTTGCATCAGCAACCGATCGTTCCGAGGTAACTTTATTGGTTCTTCTCGATTATTCCAAGGCTTTCGATTCCGTTTTGCACGAGCGCCTTTTGGCTAAGCTTCATTACTATGGATGCAATGAGTCACTGTGCAACTGGTTCGCAAGTTATCTGCGTGATAGGTCTCAGGTGGTTGATTTTTCTAGGAATGTATCTCAGCCATTAGTGGTTTCTCGGGGTGTTCCACAATGAAGTATCCTTGCCCCGCTATGGTTTATAGTATACACATCTGATCTGGAGAAAGCAGTGGATCTAAACTGCTCTTTGGATCTGTATGCGGACGATTCCCGAATACGTATATCCTGTCCTCCCTCGGACTTGGATGCTGCAATAACTCGGTTAAATCGTAACCTTAAATCACTGCGTGTGTGGTCCTTAGTAAATGGTCTGACATTGAATCCGGCGAAGTCGGAACTAATCATTTTAGGTAGTCCCCTGCTGGTACGTAGAGCGCTCGATGGCTCAACTCTTCGAGTGAGGATCGGTGATGGGATTGTGAGGATGGTCGACTCTGCACGTAGCCTGGATTTTGTTCTGGATGGAGAACTTAATTTTCGTCTACATGTTAACCGCAAGATGATGGGATGTTACTATAAGCTGAGATCGCTGTACCAATTCAAGACCATATTGCCTGCTCATGTGAAGTGGTCGATTGTCAGCAGCACAGTTTTGTCCAACATCGAATATGGTTCAGCGGTCTATTACGACTTCCTAACTCAGAAGTACAAACGCAAGCTGCAGCTTCTGCAGAATTCATGCCTACGTTATTCATTCGACATATGCAGGTATGATCACATTACACCATATTATCGTGATCTGCATGTCCTGAAAATTGACCAGCGCTTTCTGTTACTTGCTGGAATTCTTCTCTTTAAAATATTCAGAAGTGGTGAACCGACACATCTTCGAGATATGATTAGGCCCCGCTCTATTTGTCATTCCCGGGCTTTGCGTGATCTGGGAAATTTTGACATTCCGTCTCATTTTACAGCCAAGTTTGAGCACTGCTTTGCATGTTGGGCACCGAGACTTGTGGAAAGGCATCGACGACTATTTTTGGAATCTCCGCTTTCCGCCGTGGTTTAACCGACGCACTGCAATTGGAGCAGTAGGAATCATGCGATTTAAATTTTGTTATGCGTTATATATTGGTTACATTGTTAAAAGGGCTGATTTGAAAATCTAACTTGTTAGAAATCATCCTTTTAAAAGACCTTTTTTTTTGTAAAGTAGCTGTCTTAATAAATGCCTATTATTATTATTATTATTACTCTTTCACCTTTACCCATTTCAGCTTTAGCCTGCGACCATATTTGGTTTTGTATCTCTTTTTCCCTGTTGGTCAGGTCATTCTCAATAAAAGTGTTGGTTCCTCTAAGTTTATTTTTGTTTTCCATTACCTGCCTTTTTTGTGTGCTGTCTTTCAGTTTTGCCACGACTACCTGTTTTTCGATGTTTCTTCCTACCTTGAATGCGCTCACCACCATAATATTTATATGTAGCTTACTGTTCAAGAAATCCTCAACTCTTCCAGGTGTTACTATTCCATCTATTGACAGGTTCTTTATAATTATATTTTCCCTTCTTTTATCCTTTTCATATCTTTCAAGTTGTTCTTTTAGTAGGTTTATTCTTTCATCTTGTTTACTAGTTTTCGTTGTTAACTTCTCGATCTCATGTTCCATTTCTTGGACCTTAATATTCCAATTTGTTTCCATCGTGTTCAGTTTTTCCTTTATTTCCATGTTTACTTTATTGCCATCAGTAACCATTCTTGCCAATTCTGCTACCATCCCTTTTAATTCGTCCATGTTTTCCTCTTTATTCGTTTCGTTAGTCACTTTTTGTGGTGATACGGGTGTTTTCTTACTTCTTCGGAAAGCTTCTTCTTCCTCTGTACTTGTATCTGTTGGTTCTCTTGCTCTTTTGATGTACTCTTTTATCGATGGCAAACTGTTTGCTCTTTCTCTGGTGAATCTTGTACTTTTCATTAAATTATTATAGATGGTTGCACTTATGCAACCCAAGTTGTTTTCTGGAAGCTTTTATTTTAATTAGTGTTATAATAATGACCCTAATCGTGTTTTACTTATTTCGTATATGTCGTCAGCGGCAGTGCGTGCGCCCAGGTCAACCCCTCAAAGGCACCCTCACTACTAACAACACCCGCGTATCAACTCAGTAACCTAACCTCAACTACTCACGGTTTTGCTCTTATTAACCTCTTCTTGCTTGTGACTGACGTTCTTACAATTCTTTTCCTTTCTATTTGCATCTATTTCCCTGTACGTCGCTTTGTCTTCAAATTAATCTCTCTATTTCTTTAGTTTTCAAAAACAAACAGCTCAATACATGTACACACCATCCAGGACCATATTGTCATTATTGACAATACTGCGAACCAACACTTTTATTGAGAATGACCTGACCAACAGGGAAAAAGAGATACAAAACCAAATATGGTCGCAGTATTGTCAAATTACAATATTATCTTTAATAATTCAACGGTTTAATAATTTTAACGCATTTTTAATTTGCGATACTCAAACAGTAGCTTATATAGCGAATCGCATTATTACTTTTAACAAGGACCGTTTAGGACAAATGGATAGCACTGCCCGCTGAGTTCGCGTTCGGCTGTTAACCAAAAGTACATGCATTTTTCATCGCTCCTGCTAAAATCGTTAAATATTCTTAATTAATAGTTCGTTCAACAATATTTTATAGTTATTACCGTTATAGTTCGTTTTATATTAGTTTATCATATTCATTCGCCATAATTTTTCGTTTAATTTTACTTTAATTTCATTTTTCAGTTTGACGTGTGTCGAATTTTATTTTTTGACTTTTGATTTTTAGCAATATTAATATAAAAAATCTTACGAAAAGAAAGAGGTGCATAAACACCATGAGAGACATAGATATGATACAGGAATTATCAGATGGTAGAGAACAATCTAAAATAAAACGACGTGAAAAAACACACCCCACACCAGATCTAGCTGATCCAAAAAATATTCCAAATGCTATGAAAATTGAAAATAAACTCGAAGATAGTTCACCTGAAACTGATAATAACTTTAGCTGCCTCAAACCAAGACAATATGTTAAGCAACTAATTCAGAAACAAAGATCCCCACCTGTCACATATAATAAATTCATATCGTTATAAACTACATCACCCGATATAATTGTAACTAGCCTAATTGGGTCGGTCACTGAAGAAGTAATAGAAAATGTCTCAACACCACGAACTAAAAAATCTACTTCGAAGCCTCCTCTCATAATTATCAGCAATGATATAGACGATCATGCCAATTTGTTGAAAAGCCTAACAAATCACCTTCACAAAGGGTATCATATTACATATTTCAAAAACTCCACAGGAGTATACGTATATGATAAAGACTAATGGGTACTCCTAAAAGCACTCTTTGACAAAAAGAGTGCTCGATTCCATACATACACCCCGCGTGATGAAAAAACTCATGCGTTTATACTAAAAAGATTAGATCAAGAACCTACTAACGAAGAACTGATGGATGAACTTAAAAACTCTACCAACTTAAATATAAATAAAACCTACAAGCTAACAAAAACAAGTTGTCCATTATACATGGTAGTCACGAACGACTTTGTGACCGAAAAAATATTAAATACTATGGTAAAATATCTCTTTCACGTGAAAGTATTCTGGGAGAGATATCAAAACTCAAAAACAATTATGCAATGTCACAGATACCAGGCATGGTGCCATTCCACCCAAAATTGCAGCCATCCATCAAAATGTCTAAAGTGCATGACACTAAGTACGATTGATATTTTACTGACCAAAAACCTAAACAACGTGACGAAGTTGCTTTCGCTGCCAAGACTAAGTTCAGATCACAACGTAGTACAATTTCATTTCGGAAACTTTACAAGCAATACCAACACAAAGACGATAACCAGCTACAAAAACACTAACTGGAATAAATTTAGATATGACCTTGATCAATACATTAAAATTAATTCAAATGTTAACTCAATCAAAACATTAGAAATTGAAACGAAAAACTTGACATGTTGTATTACCAACGCTAAAAATCAAAATTCAAAGACAATCAAAATTAACTCCAACAAAGAAAATCTGCCAGATGACATTTTAAATTTAATCACTGACCAAAATCAGTTTAGAAAACTGTGGCAGCAAACGGCAGACATTAACAATAAGAACATTATGATCCAAATAACGAGAGAAATACAAGACAAGATCAGAACATTTAAAAACAAAAACTGGACGGATCTGCTTTCGATATTAAAACGATATTATATTCCGGTCTTAAATTTGAACAACAATGTCACCGCTATGACGGACGTCGAAAAAGCTGCAACACTAGCGGTAACTTTCCAAAAAGTACACAATACCGACACGACGGCCACCAACGAACAAACAAAGATACGAAATGACGTCAAAACTTTTTTAAATCGACAATACACTTTAACTACCGAACAATTCAACAAAATTATGACCAGCCCCAAACAAAATTAAGACCTTAATAAAATTACTACCAAACCGTAAAGCCTCAGGACCTAACAAGATTGAAAACCTAATTTTAAAAAATCTTTCGAACAAAGCCATAGTGCAGCTAAATTATATAATAAACGCAATTATTAAACTACAGCATTTTTCGACCGACTGGAAACTAGGACTTGTGATACCTGTACACAAACCAAATAAAGACGCCACTCAACCGACTAGTTACAGACCAATCAGCCTGCTAAACACACTTTCGAAACTAACAGAAACAATTATACTCAACCGACTGCAACAAAAAGAAGCCGAACTGAAAATTACAAATAAAAACCAATTTGGATTTACGAACGGACATAATACGACATTACAAATAACAAGAATAACCAATGACCTTTTAACTAACTTTAACAAAGACAAAGTAACAGTTATGGCACAATTCGATATAGAAAAAGCTTTTGACAAAGTTTGGATTGATGGACTGACTTACAAATTAATAAACTACAAATTTTCGGCACACCTCATTAAATTAATACATTCATACCTTACCTCACGTGCCATGACTGTAAAAATTAAGAACGCAATGTCGACAACAAAAAATCTTTATGCAGAGGTTCCCCAAGGTTCCGTGCTCGGACCTAAACTGTTTAATCTGTTCATCAACAATATACCGACATTTACTAAGACGAACATGGCTCTGTACGCAGACAATACGGCAATATACGCTCATTTGTTCTATGCTCAGGTTGCAAACAAACCAATACATACATGTAGACAAACTCTTTAGACAAACCATACTTTAGACGCTAAAAAATTAAATTAAATTCAGAAAAGACAAAGACGATCATTTTTACGAGAAAACGAACAAACCATAAAATTTTTCAACCTCTAACAGTGAACGGACATAAAATTAAAACAAACAAAAACGTTAAATATTTAGGCATTAACATGGACACTAGACTTAATTTTCGGCAACACTTACAGAACAGAAAACAAATTGTATACGAACAAATGCATAAAATTTACCCACTCATGAAAGGACAATCGATGACTGACAGAAATAAACTATTATTATACAAAACATACACGACCCGTACTGACTTACGCTTCAGTAGCTTGGTAGTAATATTTCGAAAACAGCCACCAAACCTCTACAGGTATTTCAAAACAAAAATTTAAGACTGATAACTGGACTGGACCGCTACACACGCATTACGACGCTTCATGAACTGACTGACATGAAATACTTTCAAGATCACGTAAACCGACTATCTACTAAATTTTATGACACGCAAATACCCAAATGTGAACTTACTAAAGACTTGACAAAAATTCGACACAACAATGCACCTTTTAAAATCAAACTCACATCAAAATTTACCACTATTTGAACAGACATCGACGATCGACAATGACGGCAACGAAGACGATGACAACGATACTTAACCTGTAGCGATATCGCTATGGAGTATACCTATTCCAAATTCTTGTGTGTATATATTGTCGTGAAACAAAATATTTTGACCCACCCTGTGCTAAATTGTTAAAACTTTGTAGATTTAATTTTTAAAAATTTGAATTGGTAAAAGTGCAAAGTGGGGAGAAAAATAGAGAAGAGGCTTTTGGAGCAAGTATAGCCGACAGCGGGTGCGAAATTTTGTATGCGCGCTGAATTTTGAAATTTGTGATATTTTTGAAGTTGTGGGTAAATTTTGGATTAATTAGATTAAATAAAGTGATTTTGATGCGTGTGCATTATTGCGCCTTTTTGAAAGCATATTTTTTTGATATTTTGGAATTTGGATATTTTTTGTATTGAGTGGCTACTGAGCGGTAGTTGATTTAATTGGGTTGATTAATTTGGAAAGAACAGTTAGAATAATCAATAGATAAGTGGTTTAGGTAGTGTAACTCGATATTAATCATATCAAATTTTTTAGCATAAACCAAAAAATGCACAAACACTTTTTCGAAAACTAAAATGTTTAAGTTCGTCGCCTGATGATGCCATAGTATGGTGAAAACGTTTGCGAAAATATACATACGGTGTATTTATATATTGTGGTAACTTAAACATTTTAGTTTTCAAAAAAGTGTTTGTGCATTTTTTGGCAATGCATTTTGTGCATTTATGCTAAAAAAATTTGAGAACAGTTAGAATTATTGATTTTGAATTATTGGAAATTTGAAAGTTGTAAAATCATATTTGAAGAAACAAATAGTTCAGCTGATAAGCAGACGTTTTAGATAAGGTTAAATATCGACACTTCGTTCCTTTTAAATAAAATTAAAATTTTTAACATTTATTTAATTTAATTTTTTAATTTTATTTTTTATTAGTTTAAGAAAAACTTTTATACAAATATTTACAATCAATTTACAAATTATCAAAATAGTTTAATAGATATTTATGTACACCCCAAAAATAAGAAAGCCTACAAAAAACCCTATTCTCACACTAGCTTCAAAAAGTTTCGAAAACATATCTAGATAGCTTACATTTAAAAGAACTCAAGCTAGTTTCTTCCTTAATGCCTTTAGGCATTTCATTAAACATAATTAAACCCCTATTCATAACAGTGTTTTGTGATTTCACTAGCCTAACTTGATCAACCCTGAAATCATTCTTATTTCTCAGGTTAACATTACACACGTCTTTAACATAATTTAATTTTTTTGAAAAATATCCCGGCAACAAGTTGTATTTCATTTTAAATATCAGAATCAAAATTTGAAAATTTAGTCTTTGTCTAACGCTTAACCACTTCAAACTACTTAGCATAGCCTTGATAGCTGTATATCTATTACATCTCAAAATTACTCTCATTGCTCTATTCTGCAACCTTTGCAATCTCTGTATGTCTCCCTCTTTGCACATAAACAATATGGTACTACAATAATTAAATAGCGGCAACACAACTGTATTATAAACATTTACAATACAATCGTTTGGTATTTTACATCGTATTCTTGCCAATAAATTAATTTTCATTGAAATTTTAGCACACAACCCGCTAATGTGTTTATTGAAATTTAAGTTTTTATCAATGATTACACCCAAATATTTTATTTCATTAAGTTGTTCAATTTTTTGCCCATCAATGCATACATTTACATCAAAATTGCTATTAATTACCATACATTTCGTCTTCTGCGCGTTCACCTTTAATTGATTCATTCTAAACCAATTTTCCAATCTTTTCAGATCTTCTTTCATCAATCTTTCGCATTCATGCTTATTTTCACCTACTATATATATTAATGTGTCATCCGCAAAAAGCCTCGACTCACAATACCTTAAGACAGCCCCTATGTCATTAACATATAAAATAAACAGCAGTGCTCCCAAAATACTACCTTGTGGGACACCATCATCGCAATGTATTTCTTCCGATATTACATCATTCAGTTTAGTTCGTTGTGTGCGATTTTCCAAATAAGTTACAAACCAATTACAAACCATTACCAAACCCGTAATGCCATAATTCTGCAACTTGGTTATCAGAATTTTCCGATTCAACGTCTCAAAAGCTCTTTTTAGGTCCAGAAATACTGAAAATACAAATCTTTTTTTGTCGATCTCAGATTTCCACTCTGCGATCATCCAGTTTAGCGCCGTCTCACATGAGTGCCCCTTGCGAAATCCAGATTGCTGCTCAGATAACAGATTGTTTTTCTCAATATAACTTTCCAACTGTAGTTGCACTATTTTTTCCAATATTTTTTCGTATATTGGCAGCATATTAATTGGTCTAAATTCCTCGCATTTATTTGTTTGCTTGATTTTTTCAACAGGTATAACAGTCGTTACTTTCCAACTCTCTGGAAATGTTCCCGTTTTTAGCGACTCGTTTATTATCTTAAGTAAAATTGGTCCAACCGTAACATAATTATCAACAATCATGCCCACATTCAAAAAATTTGGATCATTTTTATTATTAAAGCCTTTAACTACCTTTTCCAAATAGATCAATATCAATACTTTCAAACTTAAATATCGAGTCTGTTTTTTCACCATCATATAAAAAAGGAACAACTGGAATACTGTTTACAAGCACTTTTATGCTCTCTATGAAGTATTTGTTAAAATTTTCAGCAATTTCCTTATCAGTAGTAACGATTTTCCCATTAAATACTATATCATTTTTTTCTTGTTCACTCTTTTCAAAAACTATCTTATTTACCACTCTCCACATTCCTTTTTGGTCGCCTTTTTTCTCGTTTATTTTATTTTTTAGATATTCACATTTAGCTGCTTTAATTTTGTTTTTAAATAGATTTCTTATCCTACGATATTCCGTCCAGTGACTATCGTCTTTTGAAACGACAGCTCTATTATACAATCCTACCTTCTTTTTCTTTAAAGAGTTTAATTCTTCGTTGTACCACTCATTATTGATTCGTTCCGTCGGTATAACTTTAGTCCTGATAAACTTTCTAACTGCATTTAACATAAGTTCTTGAAATCCTGCTGCCAGTTCATTGACATCACCTACATCTAATAATCTACTAATGTTCTGCTCTTTTAACTCTTTTTCAAACTCACTTTTTACATATTTTACGTATTTAAAAGACATTGTTTGTTTTCCAGTCCTCTTAGCTCTTAACAAGATTTCAAATTCAATAGTTTCGTGATCACTTATATGAAGTTCTTTTTTTATAGAAGCAGCCACATTTGTATTATTTACTATTACATAATCTATCAACGTTGCACTACTTTCCGTAATCCTTGTGGGTTCATTTATTATTTGCTCGTATCCGTTATCACTGATTGCATTTAACATTCCTTTCTGAATCCAACTATCTTTTAAAAGATCCACATTAAAGTCTCCACATATAATAAAATCGATATTGCTGGGTACAATTTCTCCAAATAGTTCTTCAAGGTACTTCATCTGTGATCCCGCACTCACGCTAGGCGATCTGTATACACAACCAATCACTACCATAGAATCTCCTTCCATGATTTTACAAATCAAAACCCAAATAACCCTATTTACAACGTTTTCATAAATTATTTCACATTTTTTTCCTTTTTTTATATACATAGAAACGCCACCCGTGTGAGCCGATTCCGATTCCAGTTTAATATTACGATAACCGTTAATTTTTAGTTCGTTTTGTTGTATTTTATTATTCACATGTGTGTCACTTAAGCAAATTACATCGTAACTGTTTTCCTGTATTAACACTTGCAACTCGTCAAAATTGTTCAATAGACCTTGTATATTCAAATAAACACCTTTAATTTTCTGTGATTGCTAGTAATCTATACGATTCTTATTTATCTTTATTTTATTTTTATAAATTTCACAAAATAAACTATTCGCTTTATGATTCACATCAAGTTTTTCACTCAAGTGTATATTTGCTTTAACGCAGTTTACACACTTCTCAAAATTTTCACTACAATCTTTGATATCATGGTTACCTGCACACTTTAGACACGATCTTTCCTTGGTGCACTGTGCTGATTCGTGATTATATCCACAACATTTGTAACACCTCTTCACATGGATATATTCTTTTATCGGTAGTCTTTGCCATCCAATTGCCAACCAACATCCATTGCCCGTTGAAATGATTCGCCATTCAATTCAATTACAACATTGTAATTGCCGTTTTTAGAAAACGCTTCTTTTTTATACAGTACCTTGACACTGCTATCTTTAAATACTTCGTTACCAATTTTTAACTTCTGCTCAATTACACTGTTGTCATAATTTTCATTTAAACCCATCAGCATAATTCGTGGATTAAACTTTTTCGGAACTTCAACGTCATAATCACTCAGTTTATTTTCCGCCAACTCCTTAATTTTCCTAACCGAGTCCTTATCTTCGCAGTTTATTACCACAGCACCATTTCTTCTGCCATAAATACCACCGATGTTTAACTGTAGCTCACCTGGATCTATTTTGCTCTTGACTTCTTTCTTTGATATTTCACTGCTTTGGCTTTTATTTCTTGGCACAAGAATTATCGGTTCTTTATTTTTAATTGCTTCCGCATAAGATATCTTTTCACTTTTTGCACTAGTTCTTTCTACCTTTTCTGATAAGATCTTTATTTGTTTACAAACGTTATTATCTTCATTGCCCCTATTCTCAATAATCCTATCAATTTTCATATTTATTTGTTCCATTTGCTCCTCAATGTTATTCACTCTTGAATTAACACCTTTTATATTTTCACGACAGCACCCACAAATGTACCAAATATTTACATCCGTCAGCATTTGCGTCTCTATATGAGTTGTTACACCACAACACTTTTTGTGCCACATTCGACCGCATACGCCACTACATGTAAAACTGCCTTCCTTCTTCACCGGGCGCCCACACCGGATACAATCATCTGCACCCATAGTGTTGACTCCGATGCACCTTTCTCGCTAAAATTATTTACTTTTTTCTACTTATTTTCGCAGTTTTATTGTTTAACTATCTACTAAACCTTGGAATCAACTTTTAGGTTAGAAAAACACTATCTATATTTATTTGGCAGTGAATTTAAATTGGAGAAGATTTATTTTTGAAGAATTTATTAATTATTTGCATAAGAAGAATTTTTATTTTATTTTGAAAATAAAATTATCTTTTGGAAAGAATCTTTAGGTCCACAGCGCAGGGACATTTAGTTCATCGTTTTTCACATTAAAACTAAAATTGGCACCAAAACGCAGGTTTGCGCTTGTTTTGATTACCTCGGAAATTGGTTACAATGGGAACGTTAAATCTTGAAATAATTTTACGAAAAATTAATAGGGACGCAAAAGAAAGGGATGAACAAAATAACAAAAAATTGTAAAGGTATGCAAAAGAAAGAGATGAACAAGATAGAAAAGAAACAAAAGAAATGCATGAAAAATACAGAAAAGAACTGATAGAAACAATCAGAAATGCATTTCAGAGTGGATGTGAAGAAAATGTGAAGAAAACAAAATTTTTGAAAGAAAATGAACCGATGAAAAAACAGAATTATTCGAAGAAGAACTAATGGAAAAAAATGAAATGGTTGAAAAAGAATTTATGGAAGAAAAAGAGTTTTTTGAAATGTTTGAAAAAGAAGAGCAAGGAGAAAATGAACTGATATGGCACAAGATATAACAGAATCATTTGAAAAAAAAGAAGTAAAAGAAAAAAATGAGTCGATGGAGACAGAAGAACCATTAATAAGAGATGAAGAGAAGGAAGAGAAATCATTAAAAAAAATGTACAAGGGTATGAAGTGGAAATATGATCAAATGGATGATGTTGAAAAAGGAAGGAAGAAGATTCGGAAGTAGAAGGTAAAAAAAAAAAAGGAGATTTTATTTTGATTTTTAAATTTGGTTTATTTTTGATAATTTTGAATTGCTTTCAATTGTAAATAATTAGTTTTCTAAAAATGTTGATATTTTTTGTTTTGTAGCACAACGTTAAGGGTTGCGAATTATCGTTTTGAACTGCGCCTATAATTCAAATTCGTAACAGGAGCTTTCAGATGTCGTAAAACAAAATATTTCAACCCACCCTGTGCTAAATTGTTAAAATTTTGTAGATTAACACCCGTATTCATAAAAATTTCTTATAGTGTCGATCAGGAATGTTTTAGTTATAATACTGTTTTAGGTTAAATAGTACTTTAAATATTGTTGTATTCATAAACGCATTATAACCATATTTTAGCTATAATATCGTTTTAAGACAGAATTAGATAATTTGAATCGTAATTTGTTGTAAGTGAACTATTTTTAAAGGTTTTGTTATGTAATTTTGTTGGTAGTAAGTGTAAATTAACCTATAAATTTATTTATATTTTCATGAAGTCTCAAATACGACAATATTTTTTAAAGTTCTATATTTAATTTATAAATCAAATTAAATTAAGTGAAAATAGAATGGATAAGAAAAGAAAAGAAAAAGCGAATTTTTTTATTTCAAATTTTTTTATTTACCTATTTTAAATGTAATCACCTGGAAGTCAATAGTTTGCATCCACACTTATATTGTGGAGAAAGGCTAATGCTACAATAAGCGTCTTTGGGTTCTGTAATGATACGCGGAGACCATGAAGAAGGCATCTGAACCTTTGTTTCACCACTCTATGATGTTTCTTGTTGCGATATGTGCCTGGCTATATTGTTGTTTTTTTTTATTTTGAGGTCGTAATAAAGGAGCAAATAAATAAGGTCGAAGTTCATATCTCAAGTCACCAAGCAAACGACTTTTTGTAAAAAATATGAAATATTTTAATTTGAGTCATAGATAAAACGTCGTATTAGACTCGCACATAATGGCTATAAAGTCGGATGATTATACGCTCGCCTACGGCTCGCGTATAAACTTCATCCTCGTGAATTATAGCCTACATTATATGATATTTATTAGCATGGCTCTCAAATATAAACTAATATTAAATGAAACGAGCAGTTGTATGTAAATTATATCTATCACAGTAAAAATGGGTGGGAAATATTTTTTAATAAGCACTATATACCATCCCCCACAAAATAGAGATAACCTTTTCGTGGAATACATGGAAGAATATCTTGAGGCATTGGAATTTAACGGAAACATTATTATAAATGGTGATTTTAATTTAAATTACTCCAAAGATAGTTTTTATAGATTGAAATTGAAAAGTGTTATCTCAAGATATGGTTTCTATCAACTAGTTAATAATTTTACCAGAGTTACGAGAATGAGCGCAACAATAATCGATTATATAATATCAAATAATAAAGAACAAACATTTAAAATTCCTAAGGTACCTAGAATAAGTGATCACTATATATTAGAAATTAACACGGAAAGTGATACTGTACAAAACGAATTCATACATATTAGAGACGACGTTTAAAAGAAAATAATTATAATACTGAAAAATTTCAAGAGTTACTTTACAAAAAGAATGGGATGGCAGTACATCAGATGCGGATAAAGCAGATTCACTCATCAACAATAAAGTCATCACAATGGATAAGGTATGTCTGGTAAAGATAATAAGTATTAAACGCAAACACTACGAAAATAAATGGATTACTCGCGATGTTATTGAAATCATTAGAGAAAGAGATAAATTATACAAAAAAGCAGTGTTTACAAATAACACAATATACAAGACTCATAGAAAAATGGTAACCGAAAAATTCAAACCAATAAGAAGCAATATTTTCTAGATTTGGTTACCGAAAATAAAAATAATAATGTGCTCTGGAAAGAATTAAAGAAGTTGCTACCATTTATGAAAAGATCTTGGAACATGTAGTTCAAGACCAATTAAGAGAATATTGTGAGAAAAACAATGTATTGGCTCAAGATCAGTCGGGATTTCGAAAACATTCATGCGAGACTGTTATCATTGAATGTACGGAAAATTGGTGTAAAAGTATGGATGAAAATAAAATAACATTGGTTTTGTTTTTAGACTTCAAGCGCGCTTTCGACACCATTGATAGGAAATTGCTGATAGCGAAACTAAGTAAAATGGCGAGAGGGGGCAAAATCTGCCGGACCAAAATCCTGCAAAATCCCTGTGAAATTTAAAGCATTAAAAATAATATGACCCCAGAATATTTGCAAGATAGATTGAAATTTGTTCATGAAATGCATACATAGAACACTAGACAGGGAGGGCATTTTTAAGTGAACACACCAACATCGAATAGGAGTAGTGCGATAGTGTTTTATAAAGGATTGATTCACAGGCAACACGATTTTTGACTTTGATAAGAGAGTATGAAATTTTGATAAATCTATTGATAGTTAGACGAAAATAGATATTTTCGATACAAGTTAGGAAAACTAAGTAGTAGTTTTCCACGAGAAACAAACAATATTTTTTCTAATTATGTTTTAAAAAGAATCAATAACATTTCTCATTTCTCAAGAAAAAAGATAATAGGCGTTTATACTATAAAATTTTTGTATTTTGCGGTTGGTAGCCCATTATAGACAATAGGTAGGTCATAGATAGTAGCCATTACAATGTGAACAGGTAAGTGTCCACGTTTTTTTTATGGTTATACAATTTGTGTTTTTAGAATACTAGCAAATATGTCTGATATGTCGGAGTGTTCGGATGTGCAAAACAAACTACACGTAACCGTTAATTAATATTATCAATAAAGTAGATTAGAGCTTTTTCTTTCTTTCCCGTACACTTTCACAAGTAAAGTAGTACTTTTTCACACACTTTTGAGTGTCAAAAAGTGACACTTTTTGAAACATAATTAGAAAAAAATATATATGGCTTGAAAAAGTTTGCTTTTGTATTCGGGAGAGCGGTTGACCAGTATTTTAAAAAATCCATAACTGAAATTTTTATTTATTGATAAATCGAAACAAATGTAATCGTATGTAATTTTTATTAACTTTTACGGTCATATCAGATTACAAAAATAGTAAAAAAAAGTTTAAAAGTGAACCCTATTACTATTTTTTCCATGTTCATAAGTACTTTCTCTCACTAAATCCCCAATGTAGATCCCCAGCATATTTTCGTTTATAATATCGTGATTTTTTTTTTTTTTTTTTTTATTAACTAATATATATATTATTATCAATCAGAATAATTAAATACATTCTATAAGATAATTTGATGTCTTGTCTTTGTAGGGGAATCCGCCCAGCCGCTGCAGCGGCTTTATCCGCAATTATTTTTCTTTATGTCTCCATCAATAAATCACGATGCCATTTTCGCTTCAATCTTCTATGGATGTTCCCTTCAAGAAGTTGGGCTATAGTTGGATTAGGATGATCTTCAAGTTTGGTGTTATATCTTTCTGCTCGTTTTTGAATTTCTTCGTGTACATGGGGTATTTGAAGATCTGCATGTAAGGTGTGATTGCTTATGTACCACGGTGCGTTTACTATCATGCGTAGAGTTTTAGATTGAGATCTCTGGATGATATTGATGTTAGACATGCTTGAACATCCCCATAATTCGAGACCGTAAGTCCATATGAGCTTGATGATTGCTTTATAAAGTCGAATCTTGTTTTCTATGGATAGGGTAGACCGTCTTCCGATTAGCCAGTACATTTTCTTTATTTTGATATCTATTTCTTTTCGCTTTTTGACAATGTGAACCTTCCATGTTAATCTGCTGTCCAGGTGTAACCCTAAGTATCTAGCTTCTTTTGCACATGGTATAACAGTATCGTTAATATAGACCGGTGGGCATAAACTGCGTCTTAATGTGTATGTCACGTAAGTGGATTTTGCTTCGTTAACCTTTATTCTCCACCTATTCAGCCATTCCTGCAGAAGTATGAGATGTATTTGTATGTTTTGTGATGCGGTAGCAGGGTTCTCGTCCGTTGATATAACAGTAGTATCATCGGCAAATGTTGCTGTTTCCGTGTGATCTATAACAGGTAGGTCATAAGTAAAAAGCAAATATAGTAGTGGTCCAATAACACTGCCTTGTGGAACTCCTGATCTTATAGGGCAAATGTTTGAAACCTCCTCATTTTGTTGGACTTGAAACCAACGATTCTCCAAGTAGGACTTTAATAGGAGAAAGTAATGATATGGCAGATTCTTTTTAATTTTATACAACAGACCCTTATGCCATACTTTATCGAAAGCCTGTTTGATGTCAAGGAAAACCGCCCCGCAGTGTTTTTTCTCTTCCAAGCTTCTATAGATTTTATCTACAATTCTATGACATTGTTGGATAGTTGAGTGCTGTCTTCGAAATCCAAATTGATGCGCAGGTAAAAATTGTTCTAAGAGGTTTTCTTCATTCATACGTTTTAATAAGAGCTTTTCCATTAATTTTGATAGAAGTGGGAGCAAACTAATTGGTCGATAAGAATTTATTTCCGTTGGGGGTTTTCCAGGCTTCAAAATTAAAATTATTTTGGCAAATTTGAGCTGTATTGGCCAGTGTGCTAGTCTCAGGATAGAGTTGTACAGCATCGTAAGAAATTTTATTCCCAACTTGGGTAATTCAATTAATATTTTTGCTGTTATAAGGTCATAGCCAGGAGATTTCTTTTTATTTAGTTTTCTTATTTCCTGCTCAACTTCATAAGAAGTAAACTTTTTTATGGGCAAAGACATTTGTAGCGGAGCTTGGAGAAAGTCATTAATTTCTTTATCTGGTTGTTCATCGGAATAGGGTTTAAAAACTTCTTCTAGATGTTGAGAGAATAGTTTAGCTTTTTCGATGTTGGATCTTGCCCATGATGAATCAGATTTTTGTAGTGGAGAAACAGTGTTTTGGGGTCTCTTAAAACCTTTTGTGGCCTTCCAAATATTATTATCTTTTACCGACAGATTACCTAGATAGTGCTTAAATGTTTCGTTTTTCGCTTCTTTTATTATTCTTTTAAGGTGGTTTGCAATTTTGTTATATTCGGTTTTATCAAGAGGATGATTATAACGGTGCCATCTGGCTCTTGCTCTTCGTTTTTCAGCCAAAACTTGACGTATTTTTATAGGTATGTTGTACTCATTATGTTTCTTTTACCAATGGAGTTGCTTTCCAACTAGCTTCTTGGATAGTTGTTACAAAGTGGTTAGCCGCCTCTTCCAATTCTTCGTTTGTTTTTATTGGTAACGTAAAGTTTAGATTTTGTTGAATAAGTTCTTTGAATTGGTTCCAGTCTGTTTTTTGGCTATGGAGTGTTGCTTTATGTTCTTTTCTAATAACCAGATTACTAATAGTAAGTAGAACTGGAGTATGGTCTGATGTTAATTCTAAGCTTGATTGGACTTCCATGTAATTTGACGCGACTCCATTGGTTATGTAAAAATCCAGTAAATCTGGTATTTTATCTGGATCAGTAGGCCAATATGTAGGTTCACCTGTAGATACGGTGTGATAATTTTTAGCGTTAATCATTTTGAGGAACTCTTTTCCTTTGGTAGTTATCAACCTAGAACCCCAGTGTGTATGCTTTGCGTTGAAGTCTCCACCTGCTATGAATTTATTACCAAGTGAGTCAAAAAACGGTTTCAGATCTTCTTTTTTAATGTTGTGCCTTGGTGGGCAGTATATTGCTGCAATTTTTAGTGACTTGTTCAACTTGTTAATTTGAACTACAGTTGCTTGTAAAAAGTTGGTTTCATACTTATTTAGTTCGTGATGTACTAGAGTTTCTTTAATTAATATGGCTGTTCCACCGTGAGCTGTTCCATCGGGGTGATTAGTTGAATATATTTTATATCTTGGAATTTTTATATAGGATCTTGCGGTAAAGTGTGTTTCAGATATGAGTAGAATATCTATATTATGTGCTAATAAAAATATTTCTGTTTCTTTAACTTTTGATGTTTGGAAGCCATTAGCATTCCACAAGGCGATTCTTAAGAAATTCGCCATTAGCCTATTATTCTGTTGATGACTGTATTTAGTAAATTTATCATCATGTTATTTTGCTGCATTAATTGTTTGAACATTTCCTTAAACTCGTTAAGGAATTTTGTTAATTGAGTTTCCTCAGTATGGTTCGTTGTTTCGAATGAATTATTTCTTAGTGCTTCTGAATATGATCTTTGGTTGTTTAAATTATAATTTGTTTGATGGTTCGTTGGCTGGAATGAAAGATTGGGGTGGGATAAATTTGCATTGTGGAATGTTGATGCGTTTTGTCTTCTTTGTTGTTGTTGTTCTTCTTTCTGTTGTTGGTCTCTTTTGTATTTGTTTTGCAAGTTTCTGTAGACTTGGCAACCTTTGTAGCTCGCCGGATGGGAACCATTACATAAGTAACAAGTAGCCGGCATATCTTTTGTTTTTGTGCAAGTTTTAGTGTCATGTGGTCCACCACATTTAACGCAGGCAAACGGACGATTACAATATGTTTTGGTGTGATTAAACATCTGACATCTCGTACATTGTACAATATCTGTGTTTCTCTTAGGTGGTTCAACTCGAATTACTCTATTTTGTAAATATCTTAGGTTGTAGATACTTTTATTATTCTCTGATGGTTCTAGGTCCACAAAAAATAATGGTAGCGATTCCTTAGTTATGCGGTGTTGTACATTGATAACGTTACGTACAGTGTAGCCTTTAATTACTAGTTCATCTTTTATATCTGATATTGGTGTTGTTTGATGCAGGTGTCTGATCACCACTCTATATGATTTTTCTTCTTTCAGTTGATATGTATGGTGGATGATGTTTTCATTCTTTATATGTCTTACTAACATACGGTAGCTATCTACTGTATTGACATTAATTTTAATTACATTATTTGAAAGAGTTTTTGTTGTGATTTGCTCTTGTTCCACTACGGCATATAAATTTTTGATCATATCTTGGTAGTTGATTACGCCATGTACAAAGATAGGAGGTGGCTTATCGATTTTCGGTTGTTGCGTTTGTTCAGTGTTTACTTTACCATTTCTGGAATCATTATTTATTGATTGAAGTGGTAAATACCTGTTTGTTTGAATCACCGGTGGCAGTTCAGTAATCGGACTGCTAACTCTTTTTCTTTTATTGCTTTTCATGACCTGCCATGAATGTGGATTATTAGTTTCGGTATCTTCCATATTGAATGTAGGGTTTAAAGGCAAATTTAACCCATTTAGGGCATTGGTTTGTTCTCCAGTGTAAACTGATGTCATTTTGGGGTATCTATATTATTAATCAACCGCCCGAGGTACGGTCAATATCCATAGAGCTGAAAGCACGAAAACACTACACCCAGCCCGTTTTTCACAATTCAGACTTCTAAATATTTTCAAATATTTAGTATTTAATATTCAACAAAATAAATATTTTAAATTCTATCTATTCAGGTTTTTATCGCGCGATAACAGAGCACTTTAAAACACGTCTTACACGCTTCGTCTCTGGCTCGTCTGCATAATATCGTGATGAAAATGTTCTTGTTCTTCTGAGTATGCTCCCATATTGTTTTAAAATTTATCCAAATAAGCATGCAGCATATATTATGTACTTTAAGAAACATTCTGCAGCCCAT
Source organism: Cantharis rustica (assembly GCA_911387805.1). Taxonomy (NCBI): domain Eukaryota; kingdom Metazoa; phylum Arthropoda; class Insecta; order Coleoptera; family Cantharidae; genus Cantharis; species Cantharis rustica. The sequence continues at coordinate 76,160,846 of OU426877.1, forward strand.
AGTTTTAAAATTTTTTTAACATGTTTTTAACTTTTTCTTCATGGGCCATATCCGGTTTCCCGGATGTTGGCGACTTTTGTGTTGTGCGTTTGAAGTATTATCACGCATATAGGTGACTTTTGCTTAAAGCAGGCTTAAAACCGCGGAAAGTGTATATACTTCATCTCCAGAGAGGGTGTACCAGGCAGATTACACTTTGGTGGTTTGCCATTGCCTTCCGATGGGAGACGGTCAAAATAAAGTTTTTACTGAGCCCGGAATCGAACCAGGCATTCAGCATTAGCACCAACACACTTAACCGCTTTAGCTGACGACCATCAATCGTTTTCAACTAACTCTTGGTCATTTTCAACTTTTGCAATTACTACAAGCAACATGTGGAGCCCATGACTTGTTTAGGTTCCGAACAGAGCAGTTAAAATAGGCTTCATAAGCTTCACCAACCTTTTCACATACGTTTAAATAAAATTTTGTATCTTTATTTTGAAGCACAATGATTAGAAAAATCATGAAATAAATTTTAGAACAAAGCAAAAAATTGTTTTTGTCGAGTTGTGTTATATACAATCAGTTGCCTGTTGAAATTCAGGAATGTGCGAATTATAAAACTTTGAGGAGGTCATTATCATGTATATTAAGAAAAACATTTAGTTGTAAAGATCATCGTATTATAATAAATTATTATATTAATTTTTTTTCTTGTTGTATTTTTTAGGGTTGGAATTGCAGTTTTGTTTTTTGAATTTGGTTTTGTTTTGTTCATATACAAAAATACAGTGTAATTGATAATAGCTTTGCCTAAATAAACTTTCTTAGCATTATAAGGTCTATCCCACTTTGATACCAACTTAACAATTTTTTGGGAACTGTCAGAAAACCGGACCCACGATTTTCAAAATTTCATCTACACACTAAACAAGAAGACACTTTTCTAAGCATACTAGAATAAAAAATTTTGTAGGATAATGCAAAATTCCTGGGCCTGTTTTTTTTTTCACCTTACACGTAACAATTTAAAAATATCCCTGAAGACTACAGAACTCGCCAAGAGTGGAACTCGAAGCCATAGAACTCGTCCGGATGTCGCCGATATCTATGTATCTATGCTCCTTCATCTGTTGGTTTACTTGACGTTAGAATTTTTACGAGCCGAGCTCGAGAGACGACCGACCGCGTCTGACAACAACATCAAGAGTATATCAAAGCACACGTACCGTCAACAAAATGAAGAGCAGGAAAATCAACGTGCGACTTACCGTCACACATTGGGGTGAATTACATCTCCTTGCTTTTCGTAATTTTAAAATGCCGTTATTTCGATAACTATTACATAATCCTAAAAAATTTTTGTGTTAATATACTCAGAAAATTGTCTTCTTTCCTATAGTGTAGATGAAATTTTTGAAATCGTGGGTCCGGTTTTCTGACAGTAACCAATTTTTCTTTTACGCACGTCTTCTATGATTTTTAATTTTCCGCTTGGTAAAAATGCACTCATAGCCCAATCATATACTTAAATTACTTTTTAAAGAAAATTAACAGCCAAGTTTATTATGCTCGTAAACTCTAGCCACTACCCCGTTCTTAAAAATCCTCCAATTGCACTACAATATTATCTTGGACATTTATATACTCCACCATTCCTTCAAATTTGTAGTCGAATCCACTATTATAAGTGTTTCAATTCTTTAATAATTTTTTCACCTGTGTGTTGGGAAACTCGCAACATAAATTATTAATTCTAAGTAGTGGTTGGAACTTTATCGTATTTTTTACTCTGGCGACGTAAAGAAATTGAGCATCTTCTAGATAGGTGTTAGGATCCACATGTTTTAAATTAATAATTACGCCAGTTCTTATGCGGCTCTTAAAGGCAGACTGTACTTCTGACTGGAACTCGAAGTGATTATGCGGATAGTTGCTCCAGGAGCAACTTTACAATTTTACTAAATCGAAATCAGATTGGATTCAATGTGAGATCTGTCGAATGTGGTTGCATGAAACTTGTACAACATTTAAAAACCATTGCATGAGATGTGCAAAGTTGAAAATCCTGATTTCTGGTTATAATTAATGCTAATGCCAAAGTTGATTGCCATATTGTTCTATTATTTAGATAAATAATAGGAACATGTTACTGCCCCTTCTCCCCTAAATCGATTTTTAATAAATAATTGGTGTTAATCGTTAGTGCTTCGTTAGTGCTTGTTTGTGCTTCCATTCCCGAAGTTTGTGCCTCAACGGTCGCAAAGCTATTTGCAAAATATTTTGGGAGGGCCTGTAGACACGATGCCCCCTCCCAAATCGATTTCTAACAAAACATTGGTGTCAATCGTTAGTGCTTATTTGTGCTTCTATTCCCGAAGTTTGTGCCTCAAAGGTCGCGAAGTTATGGGCATTTATAAATAATATATCTTTTATAAAAATATTTTTACGTTTTATTATATTTTAGCTACATACATATTTATTATTTGTTTAGTTTAGCAAATTTGAAATCCATGCATTTGAGTGCAACTTGCTCGGAGTTCACAAAAATTTCAAATGCCCATAACTTCACGACCGTTGAGGCACAAACTTCGGGAATGGAAGCACAAATAAGCACTAACGAAGCACTAACAATTGACACCAATCGTTTGTCAGAAATCAATTTGGGAGAGGGCATTGTGTCTACAGCCCCTCCCAAAATATTTCGCGGCGAATAGCTTCGCGACCGTTGAGGCACAAACTTCAGGAATGGAAGCACAAATAAGCACTAACAAAGCACTAACGATTGACACCAATTATTTGTCAAAAATTGATTTGGGAGGGGGCATCGTGTCTACACCCCCCACCCACCCCCAATATTTCGCAAATAGCTTCGCGACCATTGAGGCACAAACTTCGGGAATGGAAGCACAAACAAGCACTAACGAAGCACTAACGATTGACACCAATTTTTTATTAAAAATCGATTTGGGGGGGGGGCAGTGACATGTACCTATAAATAATAATATTTTACTAATAATTTACCTAACTTAAAGTTTGAAGGTTGTTTTTGTTGCATTTTTATAGTTTAAAACGTTAAAACTTAATACTATTTTATAATAAACCAATAGATAAGTGGTTTAGGTAGTGTAACTCGATATTAATCATATCAAATGCTTTGGTTTTTTAAAAAAAATTGATATAGCTATTTTATAATGTTGATTAATTAATATTATGATTAGTACTAGATAAGGATTTCAGTAAATAATAAAGACTGATTATTTAAATTGATATAAATTTGTTTCTATCTAAAAAAATCAATGTGAAGCGTCTATCCCAGCACGAGGCAAGTATCCCCATAAGCATTGGTAACCTTAGGCTACTATCCGCTACAGTAGACAACTATCCCTTTCTTGAGCGGTCAAATAAAACAGGATTTACTCAAAACCAATATTAATTATGATTACAAAAATAGGGTACTATAAAAGATCAAAGACTTATGTTTGATATAAATGTTGCATAATTCTTAATAAGTAGTACATATTTTTTAATAATAGAGCTTTTTTGAAAAGTGGGGCAACTATCCGGCTTTTACCCTATACACCGCCCATACAATGTAGTTGCGTTGTTTACATTGAAAATGGTGTTTTTTAAATCAATTTGGTTTACATTACTTATGATTAGACTTATGATTAGAATTGCCGTGTAAAATTTTATTAGCAACTAGTACTTTATTTGTGAGTGAATCTGCTATATAACCCTCTGCGACCGTAGATGATTTTCATCCGCCTTGTCGTTTTAAATCCAAGATATCGACGCCTGATGAGTTTGCTAATAAAGTAGCCGATGTTCGTCAAAAAGAGTGCCCAGTGTATTCATTTGCGTCTTTAAAGTTTAAATTAAATAATCTACGAATAAACAAGTTAATTAAACCTTTTATAATAATGTTTTTATTGAGCTTTCGACGTTGGTAAAACGTTTATAAAACGTTTAATTAACTTGTTTATTCCAAGATTATTTAATTATATTTCACAAGTTAAAAAATTAATTTATTAAATTAATTTATTAAATTTATTTTTTTATTGTTTAAATATTTAGCAATTTCAAACGGAACCTTGGTTACTACTTGGTTGGAACCCACTACTTGGTTAATACATCTATCTCGTTCTTAGCGATAAAAAAATCGCTCATCTTGTGAATTTTTAGGTCTAAGGAGGTTATTCTGTAACTCTTCCCTTGTGTAAGGGATCCCTTAGGTAAAGACAATCGTCTGAAAGATGGAAAGGAAACCTTTGAAAAGCCATTCTGTAACGCGTCCGTAAGACGTCCCTTAAGCATAAAGGTTGATCTTAACGTAAAGGAAACAACTAATGTTTTTAAACGTGTAGTATGGACCAGATGCATTTTCATTGGATAGAATTTGTATTTGCTTTTGAGTTTTGACACAATTCAAAACATTCACAATTCAAAACGTCAACGTTAACGTCTTCATTTACAACAATTGGAATTTCAAATTAAATATCCTGATTATTATCTTATTGATGTTGTGCCAGAAGAAAATTTAGATTAGGTCATTTTAGGATTAGGATTAAGGTGTTCCTAATATACAATGCTTTGTATAAATTAGAATAATAATTATTGTATCTAATAAAATAAAAAAAATCCAATTATAAATATCAGAAATTTATTAACTAAAATTATTTTGGACAATACTTTCAAGAGCCTGCCTACCTAATTGCAATAAATTGTTATTAACTTCGAAATTATTATATTCATTAAAATCTTCTGCAAACTTATGCCAAATGGCGCTTCCTGGGAATCTTGCGTTTAAATTTAAGATATTTAAATCCAAATCACAAATAATTTGTGCGTTGATGCTAAAGAAATTCTTTCGGTTTAAAAATACTAACCGTGGAAATTCTAAATTGCCTACTGGTAGACGGCTGACCGATGCTTGAGACATTGAACTCCGATAATCTTGACCCGCTGATTTTTGATAGCTACCATGTGCCAGAAAATGTAATGTTGAAACAAAGTGTACTATAGTTGGTATTCTCGTACATCTACTATTTGAAGTTCGTAAATGAAGCTCTAATTGTTCAAATAGTTCTAAAGCAACTTCTCTAGTAAAACGATAATATCGCCTAAACTCTTCTTCGCTTATAGAAAAAGACATTTCTCAAATTTCTTTTTAACAGTGCACTTTCTTTCCTTTTTTTTTCCTTCTTCTAGGGTATTTTTTACTTTTGAAATACCTTGTACAAATCTCGTGCGGATTCGTGTGAGCGTCTCGTCCTGTCGAACACCATTTGCTTCTGTACCAACGAGTATCACATGTGTTGTAGTTAACAAATTTTTGCAGACCATCTGGTGTAGTATTAATTTTCGAACTCAATTAGATTGCAATTTATCAATTTCAAAACCGTTGATCCAATTTTCAATAATATCCAACGTAACCAACTTTACATTCAACGTAGGTAAGTAAATTTGCATTAACATCAAAACCCTTTAATGCTTTTCAAAATAGCCTCCGCTCCTCACTTGACCTTCGTAAAACTTTAATTTACGATGTCTTCAAATTATAATATTTTCAGCAATTATCTACTGAAATTGACGATTCTTCACAAATATTCACTTTTATGGATTCAAAACTAATTTTTACTTAGTTTCTAAGTAAAAATTATACTCTTCGCAAATTAAAAACTCACTACGCCAACTTAAACGTCCACTTCGCATCCAAGCGCTATGGAAGACCTGGGTTCAACCTTAAGAAAATTTATACCCCGTAAGTTCTTCAACTACGTACAGGATGTTGCACAAATAATATTCTTTTCTTTTTCGTAGATCGTTTTCGAAGCACTGCACAAATGTCACTCATTCCAACGTTTATAAAATTACAATCAAAAAATGTGTTGCGGATGTGTTAAAGTATAAAATTTAGCTTTTTTAATTTTCCTCTGAATAAATTGTAACTTATCTGCAGTACATAAAACAAATAAAATGACCACGTTCTGGACTTGCGAGTTAACTGAACAAAAAATCACCACAATATATAAAACTGCGCATGCGTATAACAAAAAATAAACTAAATAAATGAATAAACTTTCAAACACCTTTCAAACTTTATAACAAAGGTTAGACTTTACGTCTTATGTTTGTGTTATGTTTATCTTATGTCTTACGTACATCGTGAACAAGCACTGACCTGACTTTCTGCATCGTCAGAAATTACAAAACTTTTTTGAATATTATTTTTTTGTCTCATATATTTTAACAGCTGCTACATAATTTTTATATTGTATGTCACTTATTTTCATTTTATGGAGCTCCTCTGTTCGGCGTGCTCGAGCTATACCCATTATCGCTATAACTTTCATCATCAGGTATCTTTGATTAGGCGTTTCAATAAGAAATTTACCAATTTCCTCTTTTGTAAATATTTTTAATTTTTTCGGTTTAAATCTGTCGTCTTCCTTTAAGAAATGCCTTTAAGCGCTCAAATTTTGAAATGTCTTGATTTTTGTATACGCGAATGGTTAATTTCAGCATGAAATATAGACAGCATAGACTCGATCGTGATTTCACAGCGTTGGATTTTTCGGGAAAATAAACTAACATAACATTTTCAGTTATTTCGACATTATTAGATGCACACCACTTCATGAATAATTCGAATGTTTGATTGTATCTAATTTTAGATTTTTCTGGCAGAAGTGATGCGCAAGCAATACTTGCAGCCTTATCGATTGCACTTTCACTGAACATTTTCCAACTTAATGAAAAATTATTTCACTAACGATACAATTTAAAAAATTGCGAGATTGTCACTAACAAACATGTGAATTGTTTGTATATGCGTTGCTAGTAAATAAATTTTGAAATGATCGGCCTACTCAATAATAAATACCTTCGTATAATAATATGCATTATAATCGTTATTTGATATATAATTTTGAATTCGGTAGTAGGAAAAGTTTAATACATTACATGCTGCATAAGTATTTCTTTGGGTTCAAAGGATTACAAGCCTCGGCTTTGCCTCGGCTCTTAAACTGACCCCTTGCCCAAAAAATCACTTACGCAGCTAGTAATGTAAATAACTATTAGTTAACTATGCTAAGCAACTAAAAGTGACGTTGACCTGCATAACCTCGCAATTTGTCATACACTACCGATCGAAAGTTTGAGGCAGGTAAATGAAATGTTAGAAATAATGTAGTTATACTACACTTTGGAAACTATATATTTATTTGAAATAATCTATAATAATATTTTAATATATTTTTTGAGTCATTGCTAATAACAAACCATGCGTTGTTTATATTTTTGATTCAAAAAAAAATAATTTTCTGAGTATTGTAAAATTACAACTGATTTTTTTAAATAAAACTTAAATTATTTTAAATAACTTTACTAATGATGTATTTTCGTTGAAATATTAATTGCAACTAGTTGTATTGAATAAAAACTGTATTTTTACATAATACAATAATACAACAGCCACATTCTCAAACATCCTAAAAAAAATCAAACAACATTTACATATACCAAAAAAGACCAAGCAATAGCATTAAATGCAATCCAGGGAACAAAAATTAAAGATAATGTATATATATACTATAGGCAAACTTGCCAAACCATCAAATGTTATAACGGCTTCACGGATATCAAACGAACGCATATGTATTTACCTAAAATCAAAAAAACGTGTGGACCAACTTTTGCAAACAAAACACATAATTATCGACAACCAAAAAATAGATATAAAACGACTTGTCTCACAAACACAAAAAATCATTCTATTAAATGTTTCACCTACCATTCCAAATATAATACTGGAAGAATACATAAAAAACGAACTAAAACTAAAACAAACATCACCTATCCAATACATAAAATATTTGGCAGATCCTGAATATACTCACATAATCAGTTTTAAAAGATTTGTATACGTCGAGAATAAAAAAGAAGAAATAAATTTACCAATCATAATCAAACATGAAAACTAAAACTATCGAATCTACATATTTCAGGAAGAGCAAAAATGCCCCAGGTGCAATCAAACACACACAACAGCTTACTGCAATACACTTCAACTAGAAAAAAGCCCAATATTGGAAGCGTCTTCAGTAGAAATAACATCAAAAACACAACAAGAATTAGAAAAGGAAATTAATACAACCCAAAACAAAAAAAAACACTTGACACCTAACCTTCAAATAATAAACTACTCTTGACATCAAGTCACAATGATACCACATCAGAAATTATACAAAACACCCAGGACAACCTATTTAAACACCCTCAAATTCAACAAAACTCACATTTACAAAATTTAACTCCGAACACCCAAAAAAACGAAAAATACAACAAAAAAACATCAAAAAAAGCTAAAAATAATACAAAAGAAATAAACCCCACCATCGAGGAGCTGTTAAATGCAATCAAAGAAGAAATGATAATAAACCATTCACACTACGACTTTACTTATGAAAAATTTGAAAACTTTTACAAAGAAATCTACAAGGCAAAAAATCCGCTTGAATCTGCACAAAAATTTAACCAAAACATCGAAAACACAATAAATACCCTAAAAGATCTAAGAGTACTGCTTCAAAACAACAGAATAAAATATAGATTCACCCGCATAATATCCAACATCAATAAAGTACAGAGTAAGAGCTCAGAAGCTTATTTCTCAACATCAAGTCAAGAATCCCATAAATAAAAATTCCACTAAACAAACAAAACACAAAAATAAACAACAAACACAAAACATCAATAACAACAACTAATCACAGAAAAACAGCAAAAACAACAATAATACAATGGAACTTGAATGGATACTACATTAGACTAACTCAACAACAAATTCTACTAAACAACATAGAATCACACATTCTCTGCCTTCAAGAAACACACATCAAAGAAAAACAGAAATTTGAAATAAGGGGATACAACCAATTTTCCAAGCACAGAACTAATCGACAGCACGCTAGTGGGGGGGGGGGAGTCGCAATATTCCAAATGAAAGAAAAACTGTCCCCTGGTGGAACGAAAAATGTAAAGAAGCGCTAAAAATATCCCACCAAGCATTCAAGATTCAACAGATACAAGAAATCAAATTCAAATAATGACCTAATAAAATTTAAAAAGAAGAGAGCAATCGCCAGAAAAACAATAAAAACTAGCAAATCAGAATCATGGCAACACTTCATACAAACAATAGATACAGACACAACGAGTCAACAAATGTGGAACAAAAGCAATCAACGGTACAAATAAAAATTTCACAATATCTGCCATAAAAAAAACAACGAAATTGTAACAAATAAACAAAATATTGCAAACATCATTGCAAGAAATCTAGAAAACACATATGCAAACGAATCATACAACAACCACTTTTAAGAACATAAAAAAGAATTGAAGAAACCTTCGTAATTAATCATAACAAATCACAAGAAGACCCAATAAATCATCCTATTACCTTAAAAGAACTCGAACAAAACATAAACAAAACCAAAAACACCAGCCCAGGTCCAGATAATATTCCATATCCATATCAAAAATCTATCTACGTCAGCTAAACAATGCTTCTAAATATTTATAACTTATTTGGAAAGAAAACGTGTATCTAGAATCATGGAAAGAAGTAATAATAATACCAATTCTTAAACCAAAAAAAGATTCTAGCAATCCGCTTAGCTACAGACCGATAGCATTTTCGTCGCGCCTAGCCAAACTTATAGAGAAAATAATTAATAATAGACTAATATGGACGTTAGAAAAAAACAACTTAATAACAAAAAACCAATCAGGATTTAGAAAGTTACATTCTACAACAGATCAAATTCTCAACATCAAATCAGAAATTCACAAAGCCTAAATTAACAAAGAACACCTAATAGCAATACTCCTCGATTTAGAAAAAGCGTTTGACAAAACCTGGAGACACCTTATAATCAAATGACAATCTGAAAATTATACGTTAATATACTTACATTCATACAAAACATCCTCAAACATAGAACGTTTAGAGTTAAAGTAAACAACACATACTCGAATATAACAAACATGGAAAATGGTATTCCTCATGGTTCACCTATAAGTGTGACACTATTCCTAATAGCTATAAACAACATAGAAAGCCACATTAACCAACCAGTCAAACTCTCTATATTCGCTGACAACATAACAATATATACTCCAGAAACAAATATCTCCAAGTTATTAAAGAAAATATGCAACAAACCATTACCTCATTAAAGGATTTGCCTAAAACAACAGGATATAACATATCAGTAGACAAAACAAAAGCCGTACATTTTACACGTCTCAGAAAATAAGTTAAAATTTATGAATTATTTACGAGGTAAAAATAAATTTCAAGTAAATTTTGTGGTAGTTGGTATGCATTATAATTTATAAAATATACAATTTAACATAAACTAAAGAGACACATACGTAAAAGTAATAGAATTTTAATCATAAAGTAAAGAATGCGTAGTACGTAGAAAAATAATATCTACAAAACAATAAAAGAGACATTAATTTACATTTTAGATGTTATTTGAATAAATAAGAAAAATAAAAATTACTATATAAAAATTAATAAAAAATGTTTAAAATAAAAAATTACTCTATAAAAAATATGATAAAAATATGAAATAAAAACTGAGTAATACGATATAAAAGCCCTTGTTATTTCACGATTATTTCCGTTCTTCAGAACGTTCAACTAAGAAAAACGAAAAAATAATGAGAAGCAAGAAAATATTTAAAAAAATTAAAATATAATTAAAAAATAAAAAAAAATTACTATAAATTGAATGTGACTTACCAGATAAAAACAAATAACTAAAGTAAACAATGTCACGTGTTTAAATAAAATTTTTGAGGTCAAATAAATAAAAATGATTCTTAACACGGCAATCCCCAGTCCAAATCATGTAAATTAATGTCAGTTTTATTGTTTTTTAATAGTATATTAAACAACAAGTTTAGAAAAGTAAAGTTTTACTAAACAAATATAGCTTTTGAGTATGAGCGAGCACAGCGAGCGAGTATCTTAAAAGCTATATGAGTTTAGTAAAACTTTTTTTCTAATTATGTTTCAAAAAGTGTCACTTTTTGATACTTAAAAGTGTGCGGAAAAGTACTACTTTTCCACACACTTGTGAAAGTGTGCGGAAAAGAAAGAAAAAGTTCTAATCTACTTTATTTATAATATACATTAACGGTTACATTAGAACAATTATTAAAAGTGTTAACTGCGCCCGGATCAGTTTTCGACGTGGACACTCCAAAATTAGCATCACCGCCACTTAAAATTCGCCACACAAATTGTATAACCATAAAAAAACGTGGTCACTTACCTGTTCACGTTGTAATGGCTACTATCTATGAACTACCTACTGTCTATAATATAATAAAATATATAACAATATTTCCAATATTTAAATAAACAATCTTCTGGCAAACTGTTTTTTTATTGACAGTGACATTAATATACAGTAAAGTGACATTTCTATGTGGTAAAGTGCCACTTTAATAAATGATTTTGAATTTAGTAAAATAGCACGTTACCAGTCAAAATGCGAAAAATATTATTTTTCTATTATGTATTCTTTACTTAACAGTTAAAATTCATTATTTTAACATTTTGTTTAGTTTGCTTATTTTAACATTACATACCACTAATTACCACAATAATTCACTTAAAAATTTATTTTTTAAGTTTTTTTTCAATTTTACTTATTTCTATAGTATCTTCTAGGTAGATTTTGACATCTTGTCCCACCCCTTACAGTATGGTGTAGTATGTAGAAATTATGTAGAATATACCCACCATTACATTTTTCAGAACTCGAACGAATGTCAAAATTAAAAATAATTAATATAAATAAAAAGCAAACCTTACTCAAATATTTTCAGGCAAATATTAATTGTAGAAGAAACTTTTTTATTTCATTTTAAACTTTTTTTTTTTGCATTTTTTTACTAATAGCAACGCTTTCTTGTTAGTGTTTTTAAAAAATATACCTCTAAATTAATATCTTCCAAACTATGGTAATGTTTAATTAGACCACTTTGGGCACTAATACTTCTTTTAAATTCAGGCATCGTTGTTCTTTTATTTCCATGTTTTTCAGTACAATGAACGGAATATCCAGAAATTTCTGGTTCACGAAAAGATAACTTTTTCTTGAATGGACGTTCAAGAGCTAATGCTGGTGCTTCATTATAATTGACGTCTTGTAATTTTTCTAGTTTATCTAATTGCTCTTCCGATTTTGATATTTCTATAGAGATGGGATACGAACCCACAGAATAATGTTTTCGTAAAAATGGTTTTTCAGGTTGTTTCTTAACTTGAAAATTAATTGACACTTGATCACTTTTTTCACTTATATTTGAACAAGATTTTGCAAAATAATCTAAAGTAGTTTGTGATGGTTGAGTTTTCTTTATTGAATCTATTTCACCGTTTAAAATTTTATTGGTTTTTAGTGCTTCACCAATATTAAAAAATTTATCTTTTGCTTTGGCTAACATATTTTTCCTAATTGCTTCCTTTTCCGTCAATTCTAAAGATGCACTCCTGCTTTTACTTTTTCCCATTGCAATTTCAGTAGCACTTATTTCGCTCATATTTACATACAGACGTTCATTTCATTAAATGAAATATTAATAAACGTATCAGGAAAGTTATTTTAAGAAAAGGAAGAATAGGTTGCCAAGTTGCTAATTTTTATTGCTTTTGAAATATTTGTAATATCGTCGAACAATTATTGAAAAACATTGCAAAAATCTCATTTAAGAGAAGTACTCATAAAATAAGTACCGAATAAAATATTAAAATCGGAACGAACAAAAATTTATAATTTATTTTAATTTTAAATCAATCTAAAACTGTATTTATTATTCACGTAGATTGCACCTTTGTTTATAAATTCACAATTTCAAATTATAACTTGAATTAATTTATCTAAATCCGATAGAAACTATGCTATTAATTATAAAATAGCTTCTTTAACGACGTCTATTTTAAGCTGTTATTACAAAACACCCACAGTACTAACGCTAACGTGTGCATAACCTAGACGATCACTAGTATACTAATTAAATAAGAGAACACTAGGTACCTATGCGAAATACGTCAAGACGTCCGTTGGTATCGTGGTCATAGATTTATAATAATAGTATAAGTATAAAATGATACTATAGCTAAAGAATTTCTTTATATCATCTTTAATAAGTTTTTTTAAATATTATGTGTCGCACGTGTTAAACACGACTAATAGTTTCTAGTGTTTGTTTATTATAAACCTAGGTAACAAACAGTAATCACTTACAATAATATAATAAATTATTAAGTGCATTTTTGATTATCGGTAACAATTTGACTACGTTGCTATGAAAACTTTGTTGTCAAGTAATTGCCCGAATGCGAAGCATGACACAACAAAATTTGAATATAGCAAAGTAGTCAAATTGGACGATAATTAATAATGCACGTAATAAATTCATAAATTTAAATAAAACAGTAAATGACTTTTTTTTTAATAAATATAATATAATAATTCAAAAATTATGGGTGCCTTGATTTGTTAACTATAACAATAAACAAAAGTGTGAAAATAATAACAAGAAAATTAATATTGTTTGTATTATTGTATGTGAAAATGTCTAGATTGCAACGGTTTGGTGTTAAATCTGTAAAATATATAGAACTGGACGTGGAAAACAACAATTCCAGTGAATACCAAACGTTCACAAGCTTCAGTTTGGACCTTTCAAACAAAAATTCATTCTTGTAAATCTGCAACCAAATCCATAATTTATGTAATAATGGTACAGTATGATGTATTATATATTATATTATTATATAAATATTGATGGTATTATTAGTAGATTTAATGTTAAATATAAAATACTTTAATATAAATAGGTACTATATAATATAAAATACTATCGCCTTGATAGTAAATTGACCTGATAAAAATTAAACTTAAAAAAAAATGTATCAAGTTTCACATAATTTTTATTTTTTCTGCTTTATTCAAATATTCTAAGTTCAAAACTGTTGAAATGAAAATTAATGTCTCTTTTATTGTTTTCTAAATAATATTTTTTTACGTATGTATTCTTTACTTTACAGTTAAAATTAATTATTTTAAGGTTTTTGTTTCGTTTATTTTGGCGTTACAGATGGTCCTTTAGCTTCACATCCAATTCATCAAATGATTTCTTTGATATCCTGAAGTAATTAAAAAAATTTTCTTCATGATCCCTTAGCTTCGGGAAAATGGTGGTAAATGCTCCAAATTCCAGCCGTAAAGTGATGAAAGGGTGCTTCCAATAAACTCTTACATTCCTTCTTGGTTTTTTTATTCTTCTATAGAGAAACTACATAGCAATAACTTGACTTCTCTACATGATAATCACTAGACGACTGAGCATGTGTTGTTGGAAATTTAAAACAGGGTTTCTTATAAGGGCTCACAGATCCCTTAGGAGTCCGTAACATAAATTTCAGGGGTCCACACAGAGTTCTTCTCATTAACTTACTTTTGATATAGTTTAATTAAAATTACTATAAACTAATACTAGTCCACACTAATAAACAAAAGGTTAAAAAAAGAAGTAATTAAGAAATTAATTTTTTAACTTGTGAAATATAATTAAATAATCTTTAAATAAACAAGCTAATTAAACGTTAAAAACATTATTATCAAAACGTTTAATTAACTTGTTTATTCAAAGATTATTTAAAAAAAAATATGCTAAAGAAACAATAGGAGAATATCAGTGCGGTTTCCAAGAAGGAAGGTCGACAGTAGACGCAATCTTCATGCTAAAACAAATAATGGAAAAGAGTACAGAACATAATATCGATATACATATGGCTTTTATTGATTTCAAACAAGCATTCGACAAAGTAAACAGGAATGAGCTAAAAAAAGCAATGCAAGAAATTAAAATACCAAGCAAATTGATAAGACTGACACACATGACACTGGAAGACACAACAGCCTGCGCCAGAGCGCCAAACGGACTAACAAGAAATTTCATAATTAACACTGGAGTGAGACAAGGAGATGCGATGTCATCGACTTTGTTCAACATGGTGCTAGAAAAAGTAATAAGAAAATTAAAGATTAACGGCTCAATAATTAACAAAGAAGTGTAAGTGATAGCATATGTCGATGACGTGTTAGTAATATCCAGAACAGTAAAGAAATTAACGAAAACGATTAAACAAATAAAAAACCAGGCAGAAATAATAGGACTGAAAATAAACCAGCAAAAGGCAAAAAACATGAGGTGTCATCGAAGAGAAGCAGAAGAAAAAATCAAGCTGAAAGTAGACAACGAAATGTACGAAGAAATGTATAATTTCATCTACATAGGAATATAGATAAACAATAAAAACGAGAGACAACATGAAGTAAAAAGGAGAATACAACAAGGAAGTAGAGCATACTTTGCGAACAGAAAAATCCTAATGAGCGGAAATCTATCGAGAAAGACGAAGATAAAGATTTACAAGACCCTTATACGCCCGGTGGTTATCTATGCGGCAGAAACATTGTGTATCAGCAGAAGCGAGGAAGACGAGTTGAGAATCTTCGAAAGAACAATATTGAGAAAAATACTGGGCCCAGTACGAGAGGAAGGACAACAAACTACACCTATGACAAATAGGGAAATATTAACAGCAATGGACAATGAAGACATAGCAAAGGTCATAAAATCGAGAAGAATAAGTTGGCTGGGTCATGTTGCGAGAATGGGTGAGGAGGCGATGGTGAAGAAGATCGCGGGATGGAGACCATCGGAAGACCGCACGAGAGGAAGACCAAACCTAAGATGGCATGATCAAGTGACCGAGAACTTGCAAAAGATGGGAGTCAATGGTTAGAGAGAGAAAGCAACAAACAGACAGCATTGGAGAAGGATAGTATCAGACGCAAGAACTGATAATAAAATATAGAATGAAATGTTAAGTTAAAGAGGACTAATCCACCTCAAAAAGGAATTTTTAAAGCCTCAAAGAGGCAGTCAGATTCCAACAGGAATAAATGCTTATTATTATTATTATTATAATTAATAAAAGTTATTTTTATTAATGTTCGTGGTGTTCGTGGATCCGTGGAATTTTTGAAATTCTGAAAGCGATCTGTGGCTACAAAAAGTTTAAGAACCCCTGATTTAAAAACATTAAAATAACATTTTTTTGTAATTTTGAATCTCTTTCTACTTTGTTACCTTGTTTTAGTTTTAAGTTTTGTATATAAATT
Source organism: Cantharis rustica (assembly GCA_911387805.1). NCBI lineage: Eukaryota > Metazoa > Arthropoda > Insecta > Coleoptera > Cantharidae > Cantharis > Cantharis rustica. The sequence continues at coordinate 76,177,117 of OU426877.1, forward strand.
TAGTATTAAGGATATAATTTTTTAGTTTTCACTCTGTTTAAAAAAAATAAAATACATTATATTCAAAATTTCACAATCCGTTTTAATTTTTAATTTTAACATTTTTAATTCTAATGTTGACCGGAAAACACAAAACCGAATACAAACCTTGTATGTGTGAAACAAACCAGTGTAAAAGAACTTCAAAAAGCCACAAATTCACTAATGAAATGGTTTAACACATGAAATCTAAAGATAAACAACTCCAAATGCGTGGCGAAAATATTTACCCTGCGTAATATACAGGAATCGGAAAAAATTAAAATCAACGATACAACTATCCCATGGAACCCTAATAGTCTAAGATCCGGCATAAGAAATATATACCCTCATCTGTTATTTAATGATAATAAAGAATATATGCTAGATAATGTATACATTAATACATCGCAAATAGGTTGCCTAGCCAAATCACGTGCCGATGATGTTAAACAATAAAATGTATAATTAAATTTTTTTGATCAACTTCCCCGATTAGTTATTTAGGAAAGTCGAGCATCAGCAGAGAGAATATACCCCAAGGAATTGAAAAAATATAGGTTGCCTACTTTTCCTCTGTGCAACTATGAAGTTGCCAGGTATAAACAGGTAAGTAAAAGTTGTTAATATACCCTCATAGGTTATTTAATCGAATTACATATCAAATGAAAGCTTATTTTATTCCCAATCCAACCGTATTAGGTTGCCTTATCAAAAAGTTTGTTAAATCCATGGTTGCCTAGATTTAAAATGGTACATTTTCTGCGTGAGCATTGAGAGTAACAGAGAAGCGCTACGCGCAATTCTATTTGACAGACAAAGAACAAAGACAAAAACGAGTTATTTTTTAAATATTTCTCCGATAGTGTAAATATTAACAACGATATCAAATTTTTTTCACTCGCACATTTATTCATCAGCGACAATACATAATTATAAAATAATAAATTTTTCGTTTCAAATGTACGTCTTTCAAAAGAAGATTTTTCCGATCGTGTCCGATAGTCCCGATAGTTCCGATAGTGGTCAAATTCAAACCATATATTATTTACCTCCAATTCTTTCTTCGCCAACGTCGTATGTATATGCTATAGTAAATGAAACATAATTGCAAATGAAATTGTTGAAAAGTGTAATGAAGAATTAATAATTGTCACGTACGACTACGAATGAAAAGCCGAAATGCGATAATTTATTAATTTCATTAATTTAATTTCATTAAAATAATTCATTAATTTTATTAGACTTTTACCGGCATTTAATCCGCTTACATGATCGGAAAAATCTTCTTTTGAAAGACGTACATTTGAAACGAAAAATTTATTATTTTATAATTATGTATTGTCGCTGATGAATAAATGTGCGAGTGAAAAAAATTTGATATCGTTGTTAATATTTACACTACCGGAGAAATATTTAAAAAAGAACTCGTTTTTGTCTTTGTTCTTTGTCTGTCAAATAGAATTGCGCGTAACGCTTCTCTGTTACTCTCAATGCTCACGCAGAAAATGTACCATTTTAAATCTAGGCAACCATGGATTTAACAAACTTTTTGATAAGGCAACCTAATACGGTTGGATTAGGAATAAAATAAGCTTTCATTTGATATGTAATTCAATTAAATAACCTATGAGGGTATATTAACAACTTTTACTTACCTGTTTATACCTGGCAACTTCATAGTTGCACAGAGGAAAAGTAGGCAACCTATATTTTTTCAATTCCTTGGGGTACATTCTCTCTGCTGATGCTCGACTTTCCTAAATAACTAATCGGGGAAGTTGATCAAAAAAATTTAATTATACATTTTATTGTTTAACATCATCGGCACGTGATTTGGCTAGGCAACCTATTTGCGATGTATTAATGTATACATTATCTAGCATATATTCTTTATTATCATTAAATAACAGATGAGGGTATATATTTCTTATGCCGGATCTCGCACTATAAGGATATCTCTGTCAAATGTCTAGGAGTCCATATGTCCACCAAACAGTTGAAAGAAAAATTATATAATGAATTCAACATTAAATTCAATGACATAATTTTTAAAAAATCTAGAAATGCCAAACGACGCAAACTACTAGTGGATCCAGAAAAAAGAAAAACTAGTTCAGCAGTATTGTCAAATGATGAATATACAAAAATTATCAACATATGGAATGAAAAAAACTTCTTTTGGATTACAAAAAAAAATTGTATCACGTAATTGCGTATGAATTAGCGTGGCGAGGTGGAGAAGCTGTTAACATGCCTTACTACTTATTTTAAGCAGGAAACAAACAACGAAGGAAAACCAACTGGTCGGTTAGAATACAATCCAGTCTTTACTAAAACCACCCAAGGAGATGGAAAAAATATTGCAGAATATATCGCAACAAGTCAAGTTCAGTCGAACGCATGTCTGTTTTGTTTTGTTCTACATAAGTTTGAATTTTTCTGAGTTTAATATCGTTTTGTAATTGAGTTGAGTTCTGGTTTGTGGATTGCTGGTAGTCTGCGGTGTTGAAGTGATAGTTATAGTGGTATTGTTGCGTGTCTTGCTGTGAAGAAATTTTTGCGTGTGTTTTTGAGGTTATCCGGGTCGTTTTTGTGAATATGAACGCCTGCGTGAACTGCAACACCGCGATTAAACCATCGCCGTCAACAATTACCTGCGAAGGTTGCAATGGAATGCTGCACACCTCATGTTCTAAGCTCTCTGATGATGAGATTAGGATTACGCGAAGGGCCAAGCGTAGAGTCAAGCTGTTTTGTACCAAATGCGACTGCAATCTTGACCAGTTTGCGAAGATTATTAATTCCATCAATGATCTTAAAGTCGAGTTCACTGCAAATGTATCTCAGCAAATAGCTTCTCTTCGTGAGGAGCTCAACCTAAGGATTGATTCCATACAACAGCAACTAGTTGACGGCGCAGTAACTCAGGCGGGTGTGGATTTTAAAGAGGTGGTGAACGAAGTAAATGAGAGGCAAATACGTTCCAAGAACTTGATTATCTTTGGTGTCGGCGAGCAGATGGGTGAGCTTAAAGATCGAGTTGGAGACGATGAACGTGTAGTATGCGAGATATTGCATGTGATTTCTCTAGATGCTGATCGTGCCGTTGTTAAAGTTACGAGAATTGGTAGAGTTGCAGATGAGGGTCGCCCTAGACCTATTAAGGTTGTACTCGCCGATCAATTTGTTGCTAGGAAAATACTTAGACTGAAGAAGAATTTAATAAATAGCAACTTCCCAAGAATCGTGATTAGAGATGATAAAACCCCTCGCCAGTTAGAATTTTTAAGGTCCGTGCAGAGTAGCCTCAAAAGTCGCATTGATGCCGGTGAGAAAAACTTAACCATTCGTTACATTGGGGGTATTCTTCAGGTTACAAGTACTTGCGACAAAGAAACTAGATAACGTATTAAACCTGTTCATACTTTACACTAATATTGCTTCTTTATCCTCAAAGTTCTCCGAATTTGTGCCCGTGGTGCAACGTGTTGATCCGGCTCTTGTCTTTTTGTGTGAGACCTGGCTTTCCGAGACCCTGCCGGATTCGGTTATTAGTATTAAAGGCTTTTCATTGTATCGTGCAGACAGAGTGAGCGGCAGAGGTGGGGGTATCTGTGTTTATTTGAATGACAGCTATTTTATTTCAGCTAAAGTAAACTGTTGTGTAATGAATATTCCTGGGTGCGAAGCGATATGTCTTAATATAAAGACTAAGAATCAACTGATAAGGTTTTGTTGCGTTTACAGACCCCAATCCTCTTCGGTGCATAATGATGCTGCTTTGTTTCGGGAAATTTCTTCCGTTATACGCAACCGTAAGAACGTTATACTCCTCTGCGACTTTAATTTTCCTGGTGTTAGCTGGCCAGATCCTGTGTATCCGGCGATTCGTTCGGAAAGCTTTGATTCGTGTACGTTATTTTTAGACTTTGTTTTTTCTAGTGGATTGAGACAGATTGTTGATGGCTTTACAAGATATAGAGCCGGTGCAAACCCGTCTCTTTTGGATCTTATATTTGTTTCTGATCGGCGTCTGCTTACCGAGCTCGAGCACTTGCTCCCTATAAGGAAATCTGATCACGAAATCTTACGGTGCTATTTGCAGGTTGTGGGGACGCGTGTTGGGTTTAGGGTTGAACAATTTTGCAGAATAAATTTTGAAGAAGTCGGCTTCAACCTCCAGATGATTGATTGGAAACCACTTTTTGATGGTATGGAGATTAACGAACAGTAGCTTTTATTTACTAATATTGTTGAAAGTACTATCAGTGCCTGTAGCGAAATGATCTCTGTTAGATATAATCAACAGAAGCCTTAGATTAGTGGGCACTTGTTGAGCCAATTAAAATATAAAAAAACGTTGTGGAGAAGATTTAGGCGTACGGGGGGTAAACGGGAGTCGCCGTTCATAGGCAGTTTTCAAACAACTTGGCCAAGGTTATTATGCAAGCTAAGGGGGTTATTCTGTAACTTATAAGGGAACCCGTACGTAAAGGAAACCTTTACGCAAAGAACGAGCCTATTCTGTAACTATAGGGGACCCTTTACAGAAAGATTGTCTTTAACTGACAGATCTTTATGAAGAGAATTCTTTTATGTAAATAAATAGGTTATTCTGTAACATTTTCTTTGCATAAAGAATCACTTGACAGCGTGAAATCGGACCTTTACGTAAGGGATGATTCAGTAGGTGTCGTAACAAGTTATAGAACGTTTGTCAAGTGTTAATAATATAAAAAATATATTATAATTATAACGTATTTTAATTGATAATTTTAAAAATGAATATTATTTTGAATGAAATTCAAGGAAGGAAAGAAAATGCACTGTTAAAAAGAAATTTGAGAGATGTCAGTGATTCATTTTCGATAAGCGAAGAAGAGTTTAGGCGATATTATCGTTTCACTAGAGAAGTTGCTTTAGAACTATTTGAACAATTAGAGCCTCATTTACAAACTCCAAATAGTAGATCTACGAGAATACCAACTATAGTACACTTTGTTTCAATATTACATTTTCTGGCACATGGTAGCTATCAAAAATCAGCGGGTCAAGATTATCGGAGTTCTATGTCTCAAGCATCGGTCAGTAGATGCATTCATAAAATAGTAGATGTTATACTGGAACGAAAGCACCACGTGATAAGATTCTCCACCAATATTCAACAAATAAGCCATATCAAAAATGTTTATTTTGCATATTGCGGTATCCCAGGTATTCGAGGATGCATAGATGACACACACATTGGTGAAAGTGGAAGCCGTCTGCCAGTAGGCAAATTAGAATTTCCACGGTTGGTATTTTTAAACCGAAAGAATTTCTTCAGTATCAACGTACAAATTATTTGTGATTTGGATTTAAATATCCTTAATTTAAACGCAAGATTCCCAGGAAGCGTAAAAGATCGACGTATAACCTAAATTGCTCTTCGGTGGTTTTAGAGCCGCGAATTCGCTTATTTGCAACTTTGTCTCTCATTGTGTACACTGCTTACATATAATTATAATGAACTGACTGATAATGAATTTTGAATTGTGAATATTTTGAATTGTGTCAAAACTCAAAATCAAACACAAAATCTAACCAATGAAAATGCATCAGGTTCATACTACACTTTTAAAAACATTAATTGTTTCCTTTACGTAAAGATCAACCTTTATGCTTAAGGGACGTCTTACGGACGCGTTACAGAATGGCTGTTCGAAGGTTTCCTTTCAGCTATCTTTGGGACGGTTGTCTTTACCTAAGAAATCCCTTACACAAGGAAAAAGTTACAGAATAACCCCCTAAGACTAAATATGAAAATGGGTTGATTGCTAGGGGTAATAAAAATAAATTGTTTAAGTATGTTAGAAATGCTATGTCTTCCAATGTGCATGCTCCTCGCATCAGAGATTGTGATGGATTGCTTTCCTGAGCCTGGATTTCGCCCTAACGCTTTTTCTCTTGATAACATTGTGATCTCTCGAGAATCTGTTTTGAGAAACTCTCAGTATTACCAAGATCTTTCTCCTCGATAGCAGGTGGTCTCCCTTCGATAGTTTTGAAGCAGTGTGCTTTTACCCTTAGTCTTCCTCTGTCGATGATTATGCAGAGGTGTATGGACATGTCTGTTCTTTCTGATTGTTGGAAGTCGGCAACAGTAATAGCTATCCATAAGAAGAGTGACAAGCTTAGCCCTGAAAATTACAGACAGATCAGTTTGACTCCCGTGGAGGTTAAAGTAATGGAAAGAATTGTTGTTGACTGCATGGTGCCGTTTTTGCTTCTGTATAAAGTTATACCTGATCAGCAACACGGATTTCTCCCCGGACGGTCTACTACCACAAACCTGCTAACGTGTTTAAATAGTTGGAACAAGTCCTTGGACGAGAAATTGCCAACCGACGTGATATATCTGGATTTTTTAAAGGCTTTCGATCGGGTTCCGATTATGCGTCTGGTCGAAAAGTTGAAATGTGCCGGTATACGTGTACAGTTGCTGAGGTGGATAGCTAGCTATCTTTCAGGCCAAAAATTTAGAGTTAAAGTGGGTACTGACTTTTCAGAATTTAGACCGGTGATAAGTGGAGTCTCCCAGGGTTCGGTGATTGGACCATTGCTATTTTTGGTGTACACATGCGATCTGGGGTGTTCTTTGTCTTGCTGTTTCTCCCAGTATGCCGATGACACAAAGATATACGCGAACCCGCTGACTCTGCATAGTGATCTCCAGAGTGACCTAAACACTGTGATTAGTTGGTGCCGTGATTGGTTGATTCCTCTCAATGTAGACAAGTGCGCGGTGTTGCGCATCGGTAAAAACAATCCTCGCCTTAACTATGTGATTAATAATGTTATCGTCAAAAGTGTTAATAAAATTACCGATCTCGGTGTTGTTATAAATTCTGATTTGATGTGGTCTGACAATATTGCGGTCAGGTGCAATAAAGCTAAATATGTATTGTATCTCTTTAAAAGAATATTTAGCAACATAAATGTGCCCAATAGTTGCATTCTATATAAGACATATATACGCCCAGTCTTGGAATATGACTTTGGTGTTTGGTGTCCTACTTGGGCCAGAGATTTTATTCTGATTGAGTCTGTGCAGCGTGCTGCTACTAGACTCCCTTATGGCAGGCAGTGACCGTCTTACCTGAACCGTCTTAATATTTTTGATCTTTCAAGTGAATGCGATCGACTTGTTTGTGGTGACTTAATCATTACTTATCGCTTGGCTCATAACTTGTTTTCGGTTAACCTTAGTCACCTGCTGCGGTTCAGGGATGATGAGCGTTTGCGTGAAAATGGCCTTATGCTGACACATGAGATTTATCGTTCAAGAGCCAGGGAATACTTTATAATCAACCGAGTTTTTAATGTTTGGAACTCATTACCGCCAGATGTTGTTAGCGCGCTGTCTGTAAATTTTTTTAAGGCCAGACAGTATGCTTTCAAAAACCAAGTTTTACAGCGCTATCAAGAACTAAATTTGTAATAACTCTTAAAACAATGCATTTTATTCAAAATATCAGCATTAATGAGATAATAATTTTACCAAAATAAGAAAAAATTAACTTTAAATAATTATAATTGAAGCTTTTCCACTGCCGAACTGCATGTTGCTTGGAGCGGAGAGTCGCTTTCCACATTTTCATTCTCTGCTTCTGTGTTCTCACTAATACACTGAACACTGAAACCTAGTTTTGCAACCAATCGTGTATTTTTGATTCAATTTTACATGTTGGAAGGCAAGTTTTATAATATTATCGCTTCAGATTCAAATAGAGGAGATAATTTACTATAAGATGGCGTTCTCAACTCGATTTTCGTTATTTTGCATTTACCGAGTTTTGCATCTACAGGACTCATATGTGTGTTATATTGTAGAATGTTTTAATGTTTGTATTAGTGCTTGTTCACAATGTACATAAAACATAAGACGTGCATAAGGATAACATAAGCATAAAACATAATTTTGACATAAGCCGCAAAAGTGTTCACAATGAACATAAGAAATATATGAAACTGCGCATGCGTATAACAAAAAAAAATAAACTAAATAAACAAATAAACTTTTAAACCTCTTTCAAACTTTATAACAAAGGTTAAACTTTACGTCTTATGTTTGTCTTATGTTTGTCTTATGTTTTACGTACATTGTGAACAAGCACTTAGTGTTTGCTGTGAAATATTATTGGTTTTATAACATTTAAACACTTTTGGATGATCCAGATTCGTCGTATTGAACACGCAATAGGTGGATAAAAACGGTTCTTTATTTATAAGTTTAAGTAGTATGTTACATAGTTTTGGCTTAAAACTAATCTACTTCCAAATAATAACTACATGATAATTAAATAACTAAATAATAATTAACTTTAACAATAACACATATCTTGCTATTTATTGACCTCAACCAAATACTGTGATCAGCAGTTGTCGGTCGTCGTCACTAAATAGATCGTTAGAAACGAAATATGCAATGAGCTGCACATCAAGCAAATTACATTTCATTAACTCCGGATATCAATAAAAATTGCAACATACTTAAGGCATGCTTCGCACTACATATTAGCAGTTTAAACTTATATTACACCTTCTCTTTTTCGCAAAAAAAATTTAAATTTTACATAATTAAATTTTTTTTTTTCATAGTTAATTACAACACAAATTTTATTATACTACCCATTAAATATTTAAATTATCTAAAAATTTTGAATATATTAAATACCTATCGAAAATTATTTATCGTAGTATAATTTTATCCTATTTTTATGTACAGTTATTAACTTATTATCTAAATTTACAATAATATTTGGGGATTCAATTTTTACAATTTCATATGGACCTTTGTATATTTCTTGTACTTTATTACCAGCATCGTTTCTTAACATCACTTTGTCACCTACTATTTTATAATCTACCAATTGAACTTTTCGATCATGAACTTCTTTTCTTTTAATTTTTGATTTTATTAGATTCTTTTGAGCATCTTGACAAGCTTGTTGAAGACGATATCTTAATTCAATCGGGTAACTATCGAAATTATATAAAGGAGTCAAATTTGTCATTAGTCAAATTTGATGGTAATTTACAAACTTTTCAGAAAACTAACTCATATGGAGTATAACGAGTTTCCATGTGTACCGTCGTATTATACGCGAAATACCAATAAGGAATCCAACAACTCCAAGCATCTGATAGGTGTTTAGCCATCTGAATTCTTAAGTACGCACCTAAATATTTATGCGAGTTTTCAAGTGACCCTAACGTTTGTTGGTGATAAGCTGTCGAATTTAGTTTCTTTATATTAAATAAATTACAAATTTCTTTAAATACAGAAGCTAAAAATTCTGTTCCTTGATCTGTAACGATTTCGCGGGGAATTCCGTAACGTAATATAAAATTTTCAACAAATGATTTTGCAACTGTCACAACATTTGACAAATTTTTCGACGTCTTTGTGCATATTTGTCCAAAAATAATATTTTTTAATATTATTATATATCCTGTTTATTCCTGCGTGACCTCCCGTTGCTAGCGTGTGAAAGTCATTTAAAATGAGTTGTCTTACTTCAAAATCATCAATTACATTTACTCCTCTTATTACAGATATTTTTATATTTGCGGTGTTGAATTCTTTTACTTTCTTCATAATATCGTTTAATAACCTTTGATGGTGATCACCTTTCTTGTTTACAATTATTAATTCGCGAATATTGTTATTTATGCAAAATTCTTTTACCTCAAGTACTCCTTGCGACCTACTTAATAGAGACGCGAGTCGAGTATCCTGATTATAATAAATTACTAGTAATCTTTTATTAAATATTAAATTATTATTTATGATATCATAATTATTATTTATTTTTAAAGTTTCGAATTCATTTTTACCAATTAAACGTAATTCTATTGCGTCTTTTGGACTCTTCAATAGTGCAACAATTCCTGGATGGCCAATCCGTTGTTGTTCTAAATTATTATCCTCAGTAACGTCATCGTCTAGTTTTTTCTTCTGACCTCTCGTAATAACATTTATGTTTGCATTCATATTTTTTAATTCTTCAGAAACGATTTCGACCCTTGATAGAGCATCTGCTGGGGCATTTTCTTTCCCTCTGACGTATTTTATTGTAAAATCATATTCTTCGATAACTAGTCTAAATTTTGTTAATCTACTGGATGGATATTTCATCCCAAAAAGATATACAAGTGGTTTATGGTCTGTAAATATATTAAATTTTCTGCCGTACAAATATGGTCTAAAATGTTTTACTGCCCAAACTATGACGAGTAATTCTTTTTCTATCGTGCAATAATTTTTTCTGCTTTATTTAATGTTCTACTTGCGTATGCAATTGTTGAGTTATCTCCGTTAGATAATAGTGCTCCGATTGCAATTCCTAGTGCGTCTGTTGTTAGATTAAAACAATTATTTTTTGAAAAATTTGGATATTGTAAAATTGGCGGATTTATTAGAGCTTTTTTCAAATCATCGAATGCTTTTTGACAATTTTCTGTCCATTCGAATTTTACGTTTTTCTTCGATAAATTATTTAAAGGTGAGGAGATATTTGCAAAATTTTTTATAAACTTTCTATAGTAGTTAGCGAATGCCACAAAACGTTTGATTTCGTCAGCATCTTTTGGTGTTGGGTAATTTTTTATTGAAATAATTTTGCTTGGATCTGGTAAAACTTCCTCTGATGAAATAACGTGGCCTAAATATAAAATTTCTTTTTTTAAAAGTTGACATTTTAGTGGGTTCAATTTTAAATTTACATCCCTAAGTCGCTGAAAAACCTTTATTAGATTTATGAGTAATTAAATTATTTCCGAAAACTATTAAATCATCTAAATAAATAAAACAATTTATATTATTTAATCCTGACATTGCTACTGTCATAGCTCGTGAAAATGCACTCGGACTGATTTTTAACCCCATAGATAAACGTTTCATTCGATATTGACCTCTATCTGTTGTGAATGCAGTGCATGGTCTACTTTCTTGATCTAGATCAACTTGATAATACCCTTGCGCTAAATTTAAATGTGTAAAATAAACTGCGCCTGATAGTAAATCCAAAATTTATGTTATATTAGGAAGAGGAAAAAGATCGTCTTCTACCCGATTATTCAGTTGTTTGTAGTCAATTACTACCCTATATTTCTGGTTTCCATGTTCATCTTTTTTCTTTGGGACAATAAGAATTGGTGAACTCTAGTCGGATCGAGTTTTTTCTATAATTCCTTTGTGTAGCATTTTTTCGACTTGTTTGTAAACTTCCTCTTTTTGTGCGTGTGGTAACCGATACGGTTTTACGTACGTTCTACTTGTTCCGGGTTTTAATTGAATTTTTTGTTTATATATATTTGTAACTGATAATTTATCTCCCTCTAATTGAAAAACGTCATCATATTTGGCACAAATTTTTTGAATTGAAATGCTTTCTTCTTGATTCAAATGATCAGTTTTTAAAAGTTTTAATGCGTTTTCTATCCTATTTACTGATGCTATGTTACTTTTAGAAAAATTACAAATTTGATAATCATTTATGTTTCCTAGTTTCGGTTTGAAATTTTTTATTTCAATTTCTTTTTCTTGGACATTTAAAATTTTAACTGGTATTATATTATCTTTTGGTTTTACTAGCATTCCTGCGACAAATACGCCTTCTGGTAATTCTTCAGATAAAACTATACACTCTTCATTTTTTTCTACGCATACATACGTAATTATTTCACATCTTGCCGGTATTGTAGTAAAACAATCTGCTTTATTTTCTATCGGAAGTGAAATTTTTCTATTATTAATGTAAAAATTTAAATCTAATTTTTCAAAATTTAAAGTTGCACTGTATTTTTGAAAAAAATCTGTTCCTATTACACCGTTCATACTACAATTTTGAAATTTGTTGAGTACATAAAACTCGTGTTTTAAATTTATATTATCATTGACTTCTAATGCAATTTGAGATGTACCGATTGATTTTACTGAGCCGCATATACCGTTTATTTCTATTTGATTTGTTTCGTTTATTATCTCGTCATTTGATATAAAATTTTTGAAAATTACACTAATAGAAGCACTCGAATCTAAAAGAGAAAATAATGATTCGTTTTTATACTTTAATTTTACATAAAATAATCCATCTAAATTTAAAATTGCTAAATTTTTAATTTGTTTATCTTTAGGAACGAAAAAACTGACTTGGCTCTGTTAAATTTTGAAAGTTTAATTGTTCAGTGCTTGCATTTTGTTGAGATGTATTTGCTGAGTTATCATCACTGCTTTTGTTACACATAATATAATACGTTTTATTACCTTGACCTCTATAATACCTATAATATACCTATAATATACCTATATATAATATACCTAATATATCTATAATATACCTTGACTTCTATAATTATTGTTATTTGTAAACTGTCTCGGATTGTTTACATTTCTACCGTAATTATTATTTTGATTATATGAACCATATTTACCAAAGTTACTTGAATTAAAATTTTTTGATTTTTGATTGTTAAAATTTTGACTGTTAAATTTTTGATAATTGCTTTTATGATTTCCAAAATTTTGCCTGAATTTTTTATTTCAATTAAAATGAAAAATTTGTCGAAATTCGTTTGACTGAATACTTTCATCTTTAGCTGCGCGTATTACCCACATCAAGCTAGCGCCGCCACTTTTGCAAAACCTAAAAAAAATAGCTGGAGAATTTGTGGCTAATTAATTGCCGCATTCGCGAATTTGTTGCTCTTACCGGCCGCGAATTACAGCCATTTGAGTGGTGGCGGCGCTAGCTTGACATCAAGCCAGCGTCGCCACCACTAAAAATTTACTAAAAACTAAAACAAAGTATATGGGAATTTGTGGCTAATTTGTGGCTAATTAGTTGCCACAATCGCGAATTTGTAGCTCTTACCGTTTGCGAATTACAGCCATTTGAGTGGTGGCGGCGCTAGCTTGACATCAAGCCATCGTCGAAGTTAAATAGTACCTACTGTTTTAAATCAATCAGCTTTACAATTCGTCACCTGCTCTGCTTATGATAACAAATTAAATGCAAATTTTGAATTCTTTTGAAAAAAGAATGTACATATCTTACAGTGTCTTGTATGTTATCAAATTCAAACTAAAAAGTACTTATCATTTGTTTATAAATCAATCAACTTTACAATTATTATTCGCGAAGGTGCACCTGTTTATGATAACAAACTAAATACAAATTATTTGATAAAAAATAGAATATAAACAGAAGTAAAATATAAAAAGGCTTTAGTTTTGTTTTTCCATTGCATTGATAGGTAGTGGTAATTATCTTGTGTAATATTTAATTTAGAAAATTAATTTTTTAGGTTTTTCCTACTTTATAATCCGCTTAGATATTAAGGGAGTTTACAAAACCCGTTCTAGTACGAGTATTAAGTTATACACTTGTAATTTTGAATAAGTAAATTAAGGCGTAACGAGGTGAACATTAGGAAAAATAAAAACATAAAAAACAGTCATGAAATCGAGTGGTAGACCGCAAAAGCTCAATTTTGAACTATTGCAAAAATGCATTCAAAAATTTAAAAACCAAATAATATTGCAGAATAATAAAATTGCTTCAAAATCAAATGAGGTGTGGGAAGCAATTAGCAAAGAGTTGGAATATATTGTCAAGGCCAAAACTATTTATACAATGATAATTTGTAACAGAAAGGGTTTGAAAAATTTGCTTTTGGGCAGCAATTCAAGTAGTGTGGAAGATACTTCTGGAAATGCGTGCAATGAAGTTTGTAATATTGACAACAGCAACAATGAAAGGTAAGCAAATTTTTAATTTACTTAAATTAGGTTGGTGCATTAATTGAGTGACTGCGCGGAAAAACCGACTAAGCTTTTTGTATGATATACATCCTGTATATATATAATTTATATACAAAATAATTAACGGTAAATGAAATGAAATTTCAAAAATCCTTATTGTCGACCGTAAAAACTAAGAATAAAAAATAAATAGTTGAGATAGAGGTCGTTATAATCTACAAAGTAGATGAATTTCAAAATACAAAATTGTAGCAGGACATCGGTAGTCAAAACCGTATTAGGAATCAATAACGAATAAAAAAAATAGAAAGAAAAAAATTATTAAATTCAAAACGCCTTAACGAACGACATGTTTCGGACTTATTCGTGGTATTACCCAACGAAATTCACCTCATCGGGCTCATATTGACAAAGAAAATATAAAATTAAACTTACCATTCCGTTCAACCGATCATGTAAACCTTCCACGTGCTCTAAACTAACCGAATGCCATACTAAGAAAATGTATTTTGAAAGTTAGTAAGCGTCCACTAGGGATATCTAAACTTACAAGTCTGTTATCTCACCAAACTAAAAAATAATTAACGGTAAATGAATTGAAATTTCAAAAATCTTTATTGTCGACCGTAAAAACTAAGAATAAAAAATAAATAGTTGAGATAGAGGTCGTTATAATCTACAAAGTAGATGAATTTCAAAATATAAATTTGTAGCAGGACATCGGTAGTCAGGACCGTATTATGAATCAATAACGAATGAAAAAAAATAGAAAAAAAAAATTATTAAATTCAAATTTATAGGTCATTATTATGCCATTTCTTGTAGAAAAGACATGTCCTGGATAAAATTGGATGATTGTAAATCCAATTCTGAAAAGATAGATGTAAAAACAAAAATTTCTCTAGCAATTATATTATATTCTTTATAATACTATTGTTTTATTATTATTAATTTATTATTATAATGCCGTAAAATATAAATTATACTTTATTTAATAAAATTTAATTTTAGTTTTGAGTATGAGCGCAGCGCTAGTTAGCAAATTTTTTAGTGGTGGCGACGCTGGCTTGATGTCAACAAATTCGCGATTACGGCAACTAATTAACCACAAATTAGCCACAAATTCCGATATACTTTGTTTTAGTTTTTAGTACATTTTTAGTGGTGGCGACGCTGGCTTGATGTCAAGCTAGCGCCGCCACTACTCAAATGACTGTAATTCGCGAACGGTAAGAGCAACAAATTCGAGAATGCGGCAACTAATTAGCCACAAATTAGCCACAAATTCTCCACATATTTTTTTTAAGTTTTGCAAAAGTGGCGGCGCTAGCTTGATGCGGGTGCGCGTATTGCTTCGTTCAATTTTGAGTAATTTCGAGCCTTTATAATATTTCGTAAGTCGTGATTATTTAAACCGTTTGAAAATGAATTGATTGCAATTTTCTCGTTTACCGATTGAAGAATTTCAAAATTTTGTTCTTTTCCTTCCGTTTGTGCAATTGTTAAGTCAACAAATAATTGTTCGATGAATTTACCAAATTCCTCTATTGATTTATTTGCCTGTTTAGCGTTATTTAATTGAACTGACAATGCCGTTGGCGATTTGTTTGTTAAAAAAAATTTCTTTAAGTCGTTCACTAATAATTCATTATTATTATAATCTTGCTTTAACCGAATTTTCGCGTTTTCTGATAATCTCGTTTTTAACACGTATTTAGTAAGTAATTTTTTTTCGCTATCATCTAATAAATCATTATATAGTTCAATAGAATCGATCAATTGTTTAGTTATTTCTTCTTTACCGTTCATTACTGGTAATAAAGTTACAGCGGTTTTTAAGTCAAATTTTTCCCCATGGTTAAAGTTTTACAATTTAACAACCTATTTTTTAATAATTCATCTAACTCTACAATTAATCTACAAATTTCAATAGCATATTTTCTGGCAGTTTCTATTTCTTCTGCAGATATATTTTGACTTTGATTAAAGATATTTTTAGTTTCAATATAACTACTCCTCAATTCACCTAATTTTTCAATTTTACTATTAGTTATACGTAAACACTTACGCCTTCCTGATTGTCTTTTGTGAAGTTTGCTTGGAAGACTTGTACTTTTTCTAAAATTTCCTTCAGCTTTTCGGTAGACATGGAGTCGTCATCTGATTTCTTGGAATGTACGTAGATTGTTGAATTTCACTCACTTAAATTTAATTTCACTTAACACTTATTATTATTTTCTACTATTTCACTGCACATTTTTAACTGCTGCTTGATACGTCGCGCTTAATTTTTGTGTATAATTTCTTGTTGTATCGTTCCCATAAAATACTCAAAGTATTAGCTTCACCATTTTGAAACCCATGTACGATTTCTTTGTTTTCCACTGTTTCTTGCTTGTGTAATTTTGCCTTCTTCTTTTTTTGATTCACTTCCTTCCATTTTGATTTTGTTTTTGTTTTCCAACCTATTCTAGCGTAATCTGGATGGCAAGATCGCCATGAAATATTATTGGTTTTACATTTAAACACTTTTGGATGATCCAGATTCGTCGTATTGAAAACGCAATAGGTGGATAAAAACGGTTCTTTATTTATTAGTTTAAGTAGTATGTTACATAGTTTTGGCTTAAAACTAATCTACTTCCAAATAATAACTACATGATAATTAAATAATAACTAAATAATAATTAACTTTAACAATAACATATCTTGTTATTTATTTACCTCAACCAAATACTGTGATCAGCAGTTGTCGGTCGTTGTCACTAAATAGATCGTTAGAAACGAAATATGCAATGAGCTGCACATCAAGCAAATTACATTTTATTGACTCCGGATATCAATAAAAATTGCAACATACTTAAGGCATGCTTCACACAACATATTAGAAGTTTAAACTTATATTACAGCTGTAAGTTGATTGGACTTGTCTTTTATTGTATTATGGTGCTTTTGAGCAATATAGGTACTTTTGTGCCTCTGCTCTAAACTTTAGTTGATAATAGTAATAATAATAATAAAAGCAAGTGGTTTACCACAAATTATTCTAATCCGGAGAGATGTTCTGTAAGGTAATTTTTCCATAGCTTTTCCCGAATAATAATTATATTGCTAAGAGAAATAACGAAATTAAAATCCTTCATAGGGTTTATAATACTTAAAAATTTAAAACTGGTTTCATAACCTGTTTTAAATTTAAATTTTAAATAAAAATTTAAAATGTTATTTACTTATTTTTTGAAACGGTCATTAGCCTAGTTTGTTAGCTAAATAACTGCTGACATTAAGGTACTCGGTCAAATCCAGGGAAAGTCTAAACTATTTTATTATCGTCTCCGTGCTTCCGAGGGCGGTCTCTCTGTGTTGATGGCTTGCCTTCATCAACCACAAAAATCAGATTTACTGGCGCATCTGAGACAAGTCTAGCAAGCTACCTTGGATGTAAAACAATATGTTCACAGCACTAATAGTAACTTCGGAACATCGCTGGAGTTGATGTTAGTAAAAACAGGTCTCAGACCTAATGAAAGAAGAAGAAATTTGTCTAATTTATTCCAATTTTATTATAGTTCCTGCACAGTATCAGTGACTATTATCAGTGACAGTGACTAGTATCAGTGATTAACATTCACTAGTTAAAATATATTATGTTGACTCCCGTGTGGAAAATCACCACACTAAGCTTACGGGAATAGAGAAACTTTCTAGGATCGTGGGTTCAAACTTCTTACTTCGTTTTCTCGGTAAATTATTATCAAGATTTGATTACAAAAATATTCGATCTAATTATTTGAAACTTAAAAAAAGAATTATTTTTCTCTACGATCAAACTTACAATTTCTATTTAATAATTCTATGCCGTATCTTTCAAGCTACTCATTGTTCTCTCGTAAACGCAATTTTAATTTTTAATATTCAACTAACCTCAAAATATCTTATTCAAAAAAATAACCACATTAATTTTAAAAATCCAAAAACTTACATACAAAAATTAATTTTTTCGGCCAAGTTTGACTAAAAATCTTGGCAAACAGCTCACTTATTATTCAATTATAAATATTTATTAAAGACGTTGTTTAAGAATCAAACTTTCAATATCAATAAAGCAACTCTATACTATACCGCCTTACCTATCGTAACACGACAATGTATACCCGTGTGTATACCTACATATATATAAGTTATATTTATCTACTTACTTTTTTATTTGATTTAAACACTGCACACTTAAATACATTGGGATTTTCTTCTCGAACTATATAACTAAATATTTTAAGATCTTGAGAATCATGAGAAACGTAAAATATTCTGTAAATGGGATGTAAAAATAATACTGCACGGCCATCGTCCAACCATTGCTTCCGCTACAAAAAAAATAAAATAAACATTTTACACACAATAGAGCCAACATGTTTTATTTTAAAAAAATGTAGATTATTCAACACAAGTTTTAATACATACAAACATTCATAAGTTTTAATTATTACATAGGGCCGGTATTATAAAGCATAAATAAATCAATAGTTAGTTTCAAAGTAAATTTACTTGATTACTAAAATTTACCAAATAAAATTTGAGTACTATAAAGAAAAGTAACCAAGTAAATAACTAACTTAATATTTATTTACTTATTATATTTAGACGTTTTGATACCAGATGTCTTGGTCATGGTGCATGAGATTTTATGATACGTTAGAACTAATTTTTAAATTTTATGGTTATAGCGTTGATTGAAGAATGGTATCAACCAAGCAACGGTTATATGCTATGTGTAAGTTCACAACTAGCGCCCACTGATTGGGTGCACTTGCACTTTTCATGGAATACCTTTCATTTAGAACGAATAACCTCACAAATGATTTGACCTGTCAATTTACTTCACAAGTAAATATTTAGTTGAACAAAATCGAGGGGTTAAATTAGTTGCTAGATTTAGTTCGAAAGTAAACTATTCGTGCTTTATAATACCCAATCTAGCAAGTAAATTTACTTATTTGACAATCTCACAAGTAAATTAGTTATTTGTCGTTTATAATCCCAGTCCTAAGTGAATAAATAGTATCTGGGTGACCGAGCTTCGCTCGGGTTTTTTTTTTGTAAAATCGTGTTTTTTCTAAGAAGATACTTATTTAAATAAACTTGCAAAGAAAAATGTTTTTATTTTTATTTCAATCGTTAGAGTCGTTTCCAAGATAAGAGAGATATAGAGAGAGACATTTTAGTACCCCCCCCCCATTGACATCCACTTTAGAACGACTCCGAGGTGCTTGCATATTAATTTTATTTATTTATACGAGTAATTTAAGATTAATATTTTACGTAGTGATAGGAATAAGAAGAGTTTACCTGTATATATATCTACCTATTCCCATCAGTTGATTTCAGAAGATTTATTCCTTGGAAATTGTAAAGAATTTGAGCATTTTATTTTAAAAATTTAAATTTTGGGTTTAATTCTAATCTTATTTAATCTTCTAAAATCGACCAATTAAATTTGTCAAAAAGAAATTTGTGGTGGTTTGTATTAATTTAATACATTACAATACTGCTTCGTGCTATGAATTTCAGTTAGTAAGTTCATTGTATTGTTTCTAGTTAATAGTTTATTTGCGGTACCGCTATAAAAAATTTAAGGCGGTATTCTAGTCTAGAAGCACGAATTTTAAGTGTTTTTTTAGGTGCAATAACGAAAAAACAGACACTATTTTTATTATTCATTACTTTATAAGATATTTATTAACGTTTATAGAATACACGATAGAAAAAAAAGTGAAAAAATTAAAAGTTCAAAAAGTTACAGGTTGATAAAGTGAGAGGTCTCAAAAAAATGGCGCGCGAAGTTTGTCTCGATTGTAACCCTCTTAGTAATCTGAATTACAAAAAGAAAAAGATTTATTAATCTAGAGGAATACTGCTATCGCACTAACTAAAAAAAAGTTGATTTTTTTTTAAAATAGTAAAAATTGAAAATTTGTTATAATCTTGTTTCATACGATAGAGAAATGTATAGAGAAGACTCACACCAAAATTCGAGTAAATTAGTTCAGTAGAACTTGAGAAATCATGACAAGAATTTCGAAAAATGTAGTTTCGAGAAAAACAAGATTAAAATTTCAGGTAAAGTTACGCGAAGTCTAACAAGGGAATTATACGACCTCCGCATTTTTGTAATTTTTGCCACTTATTATACTGATAGTTTAGCCCTTCAATAAGAACTCCTCAAAGCAGTAGGGCCAGATGGCCAGAAATTTTCGAGAAAATCGACTTTGAAATATTGTCGAGGGAGTTTGAAGACAAGATGTGATACAATTCGCAATAAGTTCCGTAGCATAGAGGCGTAAGAGTTAGCCTAGGGACCAGTGGGTCCACGGTTCTATTCCCACCTTCGTTAGTTTTTTTTTTATTTTTTTTCTTCACTGCGTATTCGCACGTTATTTAATTATTGTAAAATTGATTAAATTTATGCTTGTAGACTAACAATATTTGTGATAAATTAAATTTAGGTTCAAAAATTAATAACGTCCAGTATAGGGTATTAATGTGTTTATTTTAATTACAATGTATATAAGTAAAACTAAACATATCTTTAGGATTCAATCTTTTTATCATTTGTTTGTTGATATTTTAAGATTACATAAAAAATTAACCGAAAAAAAATCCTCAAAATTCACAAAGTTATGAGCTGGCAAAGTGGAGGGTCTAAAAAAAAGAGGGTGTTCTGGCGTGCAGGATTTATAAAGAATACTCACACCAAATTTCAAATAAATCCATTCATTAGAACATGAGATATCGTCCACAGCAACTCAAAAAATGTAGTTTCAAGATAAAGGCATTTCAAGATTGGAGACAAGTTTTCGGCAATTTTACTCATAGAATCGTACGGCATACTTACATACAGTGGCGGCAATATGAAAAGCCCGGTCATAAAAATTTAAGTTATTAGTATTTTTTTTAGAGATGTTGTATTAACATATAACTAATACTTATATTTTTTAATTAACTAACTATAATATACATAAAAATTATAAATTTGATAATTATAATATATATTTATCCCCTAAATTCAACCCTTTAATAAGTAGTACGTTTTTCAGATATATTTCTGCAAATCAATAATGACAGAAATTTCAATTAAAAAAATTATTTTAAGTAAAAATTATGTTGTATATAGTTTATTAATGAATATTTGTTTCATTAAAATTTTGTAGAACATCATCGTACCTTTAGGACATCTTTTAAAGGGCGAGACAATCGTTACGCTAACTGTTGCAGGTAGTCGACCCTTAAATTATTGTTCCATACAAATTTCAATACATGTATTACGTAGGATTACTCTTTGAAGAGTTTTGAAGCACGTACCGTTTTATTAGTGTCCACCAATTCTTAATTCTATTCAAATTTTGACTATTACCTGGCTAATCGATTACATAAATTGCATTATTAATTAAATAATTAATTACCTGTAACAAATAAAAAAATATCAATTGGATATTTTTGCATAATTTGTTACTTAAATGTACTAAAATTATTGTGTGAGTAATAAATTTTGAAATAAAAAATTATTTACAAAAATATTTCGTACGATTTTTGCACTATACAAAACTGTGTTAATTAAAAAAAATATCGTTCTTCATTTTCTGCGTATAAATTTAATACCGACGGCTGTAAACTGCTTTTCAGTATATCTAAATATTCTACAAGGTTCTATAAATGCCCAAAATTATATTAGGTATACTGAAAAGCAGTTTACAGCCGTCGGTATTAAATTTATACTCAGAAAATGAAAAGCGATATTTTTTTTAATTAACACAGTTTTGTATAGTGCAAAAATCGTACGAAATATTTTTGTAAATAATTTTTTATTTCAAAATTTATTACTCACACAATAATTTTAGTACATTTAAGTAACAAATTATGCAAAAATATCCAATTGATATTTTTTTATTTGTTACAGGTAATTAATTAATTAATTAATAATGCAATTTATGTAATCGATTAGCCAGGTAATAGCCAAAATTTGAATAGAATGATGAATTGGTGGACACTAATAAATAGGTACGTGCTTCAAAACTCTTCAAATAGTAATCCTACGTAATACATGTATTAAAATTTGTATGAGACAATAATTTAAGAGTCGACTACCTGCAACAGTTAGCGTAACGATTGTCTCGCCCTTTAAAAGATGTCCTAAAGGTACGATGATGTTCTACAAAATTTTAATAAAACAAATATTCATTAATAAACTATATACAACATAATTTTTACTTAAAATAATTTTTTTAATTGAAATTTCTGCCATTATTGATTTGCAGAAATATATCTGAAAAACGTACTACTTATTAAAGGGTTGAATTTAGGGGATAAATATATATTATAATTATCAAATTTGTAATTTTTATGTATATTATAGTTAGTTAATTAAAAAATATAAGTATTAGTTATATGTTAATACAACATCTCTAAAAAAAATACTAATAACTTAAATTTTTATGACCGGGCTTTTCATATTGCCGCCACTGTATTATTAATCGTCGATTTCTGCTCCATACATCAAGCCTGCTACTAGCTCAAATTGAATATTTAAATAAGTAAAATTTAAAAAACAAAAAAAAATAAAAAGTATTTTTTAATACTTTTCTTAGATTTGTTCCGTCTAAACCGGTCGAGTTACCACGACACTAAAGTGGCTATAACTTTTAAAATAATTCGAATTTCAAAAAATCCTTTTAAGAAGTTATTCTTGAATATCTAAACTATCGAAATATGAAAACAAATATTTTACATTTTTTCTGTCCTGAGGGAAAAACAAACATCGTCCGAACTTAAAAGCATTAAAATTTAATAAATGAAAACAACGAAAATATTGTAAGTCTTATTTTAATTTTCCTATCTTTAAATTTTCTTAGTATAAAAGGTAGATAAGTGTAAATTTTTTCTCTTAAAATGGTATAATATATTACAGAAGTCAGCTTAGATAATTTAGCAGAATTATTTAAAAATATTAAATTAGAACCATTGACAATGGCAACAAATTATCAATTATTAAGGTTACATTTAGATAGTATATCACAATACGAAGAAAACCCACACACGTTGAATATTTTTATTGATAATTGTCAAAATTTGATAAATACATTTTCTGTATTTCAGAAAATATATATTTTCCTGTATATTTCACCTAGTTGAAACAGATGAATTCTTGGAATTGGGGCAATCTATAACTATTGCAATTTTTATTTACAACTAACGTTTTAAAAAAAAATTTTTTTTTTGTTTGTTTAGTTGTCCGGTTTAGAATTTTTCAAAATAAGTTTAGTTATTCATTTTGGCTTTAAGTAGGTATAATTTTGGGGATCTGTCACGTATCTTATCCCACGATTTTAAATTTTTTCTATTGAAAATAGGTAAAAGGACACTTTTCTTAGCATACTAGAACAAAAATTTTGTAGGATAATGCAAAAGTTTTCGATAAAAATCGATTTTAAAAATGTAAAATTTACATGTATATTAGATATACACCTTTTAACACAGCTGTATGATTAGCCGTTGTTGAGTAAGGCAAGAAGATAATGGTCGATTTATACTCAACATTTAACATTTATCATGTAACATTTAACACTTAATATTTATCATTTACATTTAACATTTACGGGTCCCGATACATACTGAGCCCATTTAACCTTTAACATTTAGCACGTGTTGACAGTTTTTCAATATTTGACATCAGTAAATCTTAATGAAATTTTTATTTTTGTGAATATCAGTTTGTTTTGTGTAATGAAAAAAGTAAAAGATATTGCTGTGGTAACGAATTACTACTATTAATACTAAAAAATAGACGTTAAATTTTCGCGCGCAGTTAGACTTGCGCAGTGTGAACAATATTTCTTAAATGTTAAATGATAGATGAAAGTTGGTTATCTCTTAAATGATAAGTGATAAATGTTAAATGTTGAGTATAAATCGACCATAAAACAGACCTTCCGGACGCCTTCAGCGCCTTTCGGGCCTCTTTTATTTTTTCACCTTACACATAACAATTTAAAAATATTCCTGAACAATTTTATAGTGTAAATCAAAATTTTAATAGATCAGGTAGAACACAATTTACCAATCGATTACACGAACCCATGAACACAAGCGCAGTGCTCATACTAGATTTGATAAAGGAAAGTATTCCATGAATCACCCTTTTAATCAAAATATAAATGAAAATCAACAAATTGAAAACGAATTTGAAAACTCATTTAATTATGAAGAAAATCTATTTTATATTTACATAGCAAAAATTAACGCAAAATTTTTAATAGATACAGAAAGTTTATAAAGCTAATTGATTCGAATTCAGCTTATCAATTTTAAAATAACTTTATTTTAAACGAAAATTTTAATATTAAAACGCCACCTAATATTTCATATCATGATGAGGTAGCTGACATTCTTATATTCTTTTTCTAGATAAATCAAAAGCACAAATTTTATCTCTTTCAATTCAGCGAAAATTATCACGGGTTTGATCGGGATCGACTTACTAAAATAATTAAATGCCCTAGTTAACATTGCAGATAATTAAAAATATCCGAAAAAGATAACGAACAATTTTAATATTCGAGTTTTAAAAGAATACACAAATTCACAAAAAGTTTATTGCATGTATTTTCATAAAGATCAATTATACAAAGATTTTTGTTTTGTCTATTTAAAATACTTTACTGGTAATTCTTCAAAATTAATTAATTAGATGTTTAAAAAGAGTTTATACTATAACAAACTGATCTTGAGAAACAAATACTGTTATACTGCTAATAAAAAATTATCACGACGGGAAAAATAGCCATCGCGGAATTAAAGAATGTCTAGAATCACTTAAAAGAAATTATTATTGGAAAGCCATGATTGTCATGTTACGGTTACATAATTTTATTTAATTTAAAACTCAAATTATAAAATTAAGAAATTTAAGACTTCTAAAATAAATTTTTAAAATCAATTTGTTGAAAAATAGTTAAACCACATTTTGTTATATTCCTAGATCATATAAATAATTTTGAATAAACACTGGACTATTAATTTTGAACGACCATGTCCGGGGCAATAAGATGTTAATGTGCTTCACGCGCGTGTTTAAGAAAGAAAACGGTCAAAAATGCAACTTTAGCTTAAATAAACAAAAATACATAAATGAGAAAAATAAGTTTTATGAGCCACACGTGAGTTATAAAGCCGGATTGGCTTTAATAAAAAAACAATTAAAAAATATAAATTTATTTGAGTTAAATATGTTCGATTTTAGAATACAACTATAAATGGTCTATTTTCAGCATTTTATAGAGTTTTATATATTTTTGAGCTTAACATTCAAATGGGGGTAGCTTATTTTACGGGTGATTAAAGAAAACGGACTTGAACTTATGTAACATGTGCGAATATAACATTTATGAAATCTGAGAATATGGATTTCGTGTTGATTAGTGTGACCAGAGGCGGATTAAGGTACCTCTGCGCCCTTAGATAAATAATTATTTTTTATTATTTTACACAAATGTATTGGAGTGCTATTGGTCTAAAATTTCCGAACTTCGCACACTTGTTTGCTCGGTGAGCCCTGGTGTGCGGAAGTAGTCAGGCTTACTCAGGGACGCGAATTAAAAAAATTTGTTTCTTCAATAATTTTAATTACTTTAATTACTTCTTCTCGGTAAATTATTACCAAGATTCAATTTTAAGAATATTCGTTTCAATTCAATTTAAAATGGTAACGTTAAATTTTATGATACCGGACCGCAGCCTGGCTTATCAAATTGCGTTGTCATTCCTTTAATAAATTTTCATTCAATATTTAAAATATTTAATATAACTTTAAATTAATGATTTTCAAAAAGTAATCGTTCATCCAATAAAAAAAATAGCTCATCAAATAAAAATCTCCTTTAGTAATTAAAAAAAAAAACTTCCAAAATCAAAATCTTAACTCCGGCCACTTTTGACCATTATTATTACAAAATTTGAATTAACAATAATCATATAAAGAAATTCAATTGTAAAAATTATTCGCACAATAAAAACTTGAAATTGGCAGAGCAAAAATCTAGGTTTCCGCCGCTTTCGTCGTGTTGGCAAAGAAAGCCCCACTCTAACTCAACTTTCTACCAACATTCTACATTTTAAAATTGTACTATTTAATTCAAATTTAAAATTCAGAAAATATTAACATAGCATCAGTGGCGGTTAAATCGCTTCGTAACACGACAGTATATTCAAAAAATATTGCTCTTATTTTATCGACGCGCTTATAGATTTCCAAAGGTGTAAGTTTTAAAAATGTGTTAAAAATTGAAAATGTTTCGGCCAAGACCGTATAAGCTTCTTTTCTTGTCATAAGTTCTTAAAGATAAGGCATAGGTATTAAATAATTCTTTGTCAGCAAAAGTAAAATTGTAATTTATACAGGGTGTCCCCGTGACCGTGGAGAACCTTTGAGGGGGTAATAAAGGACATTTTTTTAAGACAAATTTTCAAATAAAATTTTTGTCCAAGTCCAAACCCTTGGGGGTACCTTTCTTTAAAGCAATATTTTAAATTTCTGATTTCAAACGGCAATAGCTCCGATATTATTGATTTTTTAGACTTAATGGATTAAACATTTTTTAAAGATCATTTACATATCTACAAATTAGTTTATATCCTCTTGTCGTCTAGAATAAACGGTTTTCGAGTTATAAATTAAATTAAGGGAAAAATGTTAAAAAAATTTCTTGCAAACTATGTATCTCTTAAACAAAACGTCTTAAGAAAATCTAACAGCACAAGCCGGGTAGAGAATTTAACGGGCTACAACTTTGGTAAAATATTTTTTTTTTCGCAAAATTCGCAATACTTATGTCGTGCTACAAACAAAAATATTAAAAATCATTTATAAAACTAAATAAAAAAAAAACAAAATAAATTAAATCAAATTGCCGGTAAGACGCTTCTTTCTTCCAAATTTTTCCATTTCCTTTTTTTTATCCAAATATCTTGTTGTTCTTTGTTTCTTTCTTTTTGTTTTTCAAATGATTATTTTTATACGAGGCATCCATTTTGTCTGCACCTTCCTCTGTTGCCTCCGACTCGTCCAAAACTTGCAAATTTTCTTCCTTCCTTTTTCCATTAATGAGTCCTTTTCGTTAGTAACTTTTATTTTTAAAGTTTCGTTTTCCAAAAATTCATTTTCTTTTTCATTGGGCTTTTTTGCTTCCAAAATTTTCTTTTCCACAAGTTCATTTACTTTTTCATCGAATTCTTTTTTTTGCTCTTTCATTACGAATAGTTCATGTTTTTCTTGTTTTCCTTTTTCCAAATGCACATCTTTTCTTTGTTTTTCTTTTTCCAAAATTTCTTTTACCTCTTCACTGAACTCTTTTTGTTCCAAAATTTTATTTTACACAAGTTCATTTTTTTCTACATCTTATTGTTCTAGTAGCTCTGTTTTAAAATTTCTTTTTCTTCTTTATTGGACACTTTTTCTTCTAAAATTTCTTTTTTTGTATCCCTCAAAATTTCTTTTATGATTCGCTTTTCTCTCTCCTGATCTTTTTTCTCTCTATCCTGGTCTCTTTTCTTTAATTCATGGCGGATTTCTTTAAGTTCTCTTATCATTTCTCTCATCATTTCTCTAAAATTTTCCCGAACTACCGTTTCCATTGTGGACAATTTATAATATAATCAAAAAAAAGACTAAAATTGTCCCTGCGCTATGGCGCCAAAAGTTGCTATGGTTTATTTTCGTAGAAAATAAACAAATGAATCGTCTCTGCGCTGCGGCGCCAAAAGTTGAAATGGTTTATTTTCGTTGAAAATAAACAGTTTCTAGTTTACCTCGGGTTAACTCTGGAGTGCGGGAGCAATTGGTAATTTTGTAGGGGTCGAAGGGTTCTAAGCGTTCTCAAAAATAAAATAATTTTTTCCATAATAAATCCTATTCAAAAATCAACCATCCAAATTTAAATTATATCCAATGTAAAATTTTATTTGAAGGGAACGAATTTTGCAAATTTAACTTTAATCAAACCGCCTTGTTATCTTTCACACATTCAGTCTTGCAAATGTAATTTTAATTTTTAAACTTTACAGTCCAAATCCAAATTTATAACTTTAATTGCTTCTTCCAAACTAACCAAATCAATCAAATCCACTACCGTTCGGTAGCCGCTCATAAAAAATATCCAAATTATCATAACATCAAAATAATCATCCAAAAAGGCGCAATAATGCATTCGCATAAAAGAGACTGATTATTTTCTACAAAAATAATCCACAGCATCTTTTTGCTCCACAGCATCCACTGCATCCACAGCGCAGAGACGTTTTGTTTATCGTAGGCACAAGTACAATTTTATTCGTTTTTTTTGATTATATTATAAATTGTCCACAATGGAAACGGTAGTTCGGGTAAATTTTAGAGAAATGATAAGAGAACTTAAAAAAATCCGCCATGAATTAAAGAAAATAGACGAAGATAGAGAAATAAAAGAGACCAGGATAGAGAGAAAAGAGACCAGGAGAGAGAGAAAAGAGACCACGAGAAAGAGAAAAGAAACCAGGAGAGAGAAGAGAGAATCGTGGATGGAATTCGAAAACGATGCGAAGGAATAAAAGAAAATAAACCAATAAAACAAGAAGAAAACGCATTGTTTAAAGAAAAAACAGAATTATTTGAAAAGAAGGAAGCAATGGGAAAGAATGAATCGGTTGAAAAAGAATATTTAAAAGAAAAAGAGTTTATTACATTATTTTGAAAAAGAAGAGCAAGCAAACCAAGATATGAAACAAAACAAAGAATTATGGGTAAAAGAAAAAAAGTTAACTTCGGCAAGAACGGAAAAAGAAGAAGAAAAGAAAATGCACAAGGGTGTAAAGCGGATGTATGCTCAAATGGATGATGTTAAAAAAGAAATGAAGCAAATTTGCAAGTTTTGGACGAGTCGGGACGAGTCGGGGGCAACAGAGGAAGGTGCCGACAAAATGGATGCCTCGTATAAAAATAACACAACTCGACAAAAACAATTTTTTTCTTTGCTCTAAAATTTATTTTATGATTTTTCTAATCATTATACTCCAAAATAAAGGAAAAGTACTCATATTCCATATAAAGTTTGCTTTCATAGTAGTTATGATAATAATCAATTTTTTGAGTTATCATACACATATAAATAGTTCTGGTATATTGAAAAATACCCCAAAAAAATGAGGAGGTCGTAACATTCACACACTGTCTACAGATGTCATTTAAGTGATAAACAACAATTGATTCAACTTGTGAACAAGTGATTCACAAAAATAAAAATGTTTTCTAGAAGACTCATAGAAGTTAAAATGTCGTCAAAAAGGTGTAAATATGATGCTGATGCATTTTTTTATAAATATGGTGTATTTATTAAAGTGGGAGATACAAAATTTTATTTAAACGCATGTGAAAAGGTTTGTGAAGCTTATGAAGCCTATTTTAACTGCCCTGTTTAGAATCTAGACAAGTCCTAGGCTCCACATGTTGCTTGTGACCAAAAGTTAGTTGAAAACGATTGACGGTCGTCTGCTACAGCGGTTAAGTGTGTTGCTGCTAATGCTGAATGCCTGCTTCGACTCCAGGCTCAGTAAAAACTTTATTTTAGCCGTCTCCCCTCGGAAATCAAGGGCAAACCACCGAGGTTTAATCTGCCTGGTACACCCTCACTAGAGATGAAGTGTATACGCTCCCGCGGTTTGAAGCCTGCTTTTAGGTCTCCTATGTGCGTGTAATACTTCAAACGCACAACACAAACATAGGACAGAGGTCGCCAACGTACGGGGAACCGGATATGACACATGAAGAAAAAGTTAAAAACATGTTAAAAAATTTTAAAACTTTGGGTTGCACAATGTCTCTCAAAGTACATATATGCTGCATGCTCATTTAGATAAATTTTAAAACAATATGGGAACATACTCAGAAGAACAAGGAGAACATTTTCATCCAGATATTATGAACGTTGAACAACGTTATCAGGACCAATACAACGAAAGTATGATGGGGAACTACATTGAGAGTTTAGTGAGAGAAATTACTTATGAACATGGAAAAAAGAGTAATAGAGGATTCACTTTTAAACTTTTTTTTACTATTTGGTAATCTGATATGATCGTAAAAGTTAATAAAAATTACATACAAGTGCATTTGTTTCAATTTATCAATAAATAAAAATTTTAATTATGGATTTTCTAAAATACTGGTCAACCGCTCTCCTGAATACAAAAGCAAACTTTTTCAGGGCATATATATTTTTTTCGTCTAACTATCAATAGATTTATCAAAATTTCATACTCTCTTATCAAAGTCAAAAATAGTGTTGACCTGTGTAATCATTTCGAAAACAAGAAGAAAGAAACAAAGAACAACAAGATATTTGGATAAAAAAAAAAGAAAACGAAAAAATTTGGAAGAAAGAAGCGTCTTACCGGCAATTTGATTTCATTTATTTTGTTTTTTTTTGATTTAGTTTTATAAATGATTTTTGATATTTTTGTTTTGTAGCACGACATGAGTATTGCGAATTTTCGTTCTAGGTTGCGCCAATAACTTCAATTTGCACGAGGGCTTTTAGATGTCGTGAAACAAAATATTTCGACCCACCCTGTGCTAAATTGTAAAAATTTGTTAATTTTATTTTTAAACGTTTAGATTGGAAAAGTACAGAGTGGGGAGAAAAAGATCGAGATAGATGATTTTTGTGCGAACTATGACCGACAGCGGGTGCGTGATTTCGCATACCCGCTGAATTTGATTTTTGATACGCTGAGTTTTGATATTTTTTTTGAAATTGTGAGTAATTATTTTTGATTAAATAAAGTGATTTTTATGCGAATGCATTATTGCGCCTTTTTGGATGATTATTTTGATGTTTGATAATTTGGATAGTTTTTATGAGCGGCTACCGAACGGTAGTGGATTTGATTGATTTGGTTAGTTTGGAAGAAGCAATTAAAGTTATAAATTTGGATTTAGACTGTAAAGTTTAAAAATTAAAATTACATCTGCAAGACCGAATGTGTGAAAGATAACAAAGCGATTTGATTAAGAGGACGACATTAGCGAAGCTTTTATCAAAATTAGCTAAGATCCCCACCAACCTTAAACTATTAATCAGAAGGGGGCGACCATATACACTTTAAAACTCGAAAATATTTGAGCTATTAAAGCAAGCATTATTATTTGTCTCTCTTTAACCATATGTTGACATCAATCGTACTCAACTGATATTTTTAGAACGAAATATAATAAAATTTTCTTTAAGTTACTATAGTTTTTTGATAAAAAAAATATAATTTAATTATTTAATAAAAGTTAATAAAATAAACAATAAAAGTTTTGCGTGGCATGTGAGTCCGTGGAAGAAATGCGTTAAAAGTAGTCCAGGCCGTCACTTTAAAAACTATTAAAAGCACCAACGAAAAACGGTTACTTGCCGAAAAAAATTATTTCCTGCAATTAAAAAAAGCAAACGGAGTTGTAAAACACCAAGTGTGAGTAAAAACACAGATTATGGACAGTTTGCAAATGAACCGGAGGATATTGAAGATTCACAATTTATTCTGACGGAAGCTAAACAGCAAACACTACGGTTACAAGTAAAAATATTAACATATTAAAATTTATAAGCTAGTTCTGATTTTGTTCATTTTCTAGGTTACTACGGAAGAAACAAATTGTATGAGTACGAAAGACATCCCAGATTAACGGCATCAATATTTGGAAATGTTGTAAAACGTCGGCAACATACATCGTGCCATAACCTAGTCAAACCGTGCTTAAATCACAATTCATTTTATTCTCTGGCAACCGAATATGGTATATCAAAAGAGACTGTGGCTGCATCACTATTTTTGAAAGCAACTGGAAAGAAAGTTCAAAAATCGGGTCTCTGGATTGACGAAGATCATGATTTCTTAGCTGCTTCACCCGATGGTAAAAATAGATTATAGTATTAGCTATTCAAAGAAATAACATAACCTTAATTTATTATAACAGGTTTGATAGGAGAAAATGCAATTTTAGAAATCAAATGCATTTATTCACCCGATACACAAGTTACTTCTTTGTTAGAGCTAATCGAGATAAAGAAATTGAAGATTTGTTTAAAAAAACCCGAAAACAATGCCAGATACAATTAAATCACAATTATTATCAGGTACTTTTAAACTTTATGTAGATGTCAAAGTGCTAATAAAATATTTTTAGGTTCAAGGACAACTAAATATCACCAAAAAGGAAAAATGTTATTTCGTTGTTTATATCAACGACATGATACCAGTATTCATAGAAGAAATTTACAAAAAAGAACAGTTCTGGAATAATTCTATGTTGCCTAAATTACAACAATTTTACACTGAATGTATAGCTCCTGAATTAATTCGCAACAATTTAAAGAAAAACAAAAAATGTATAGATCAACCATACATTCAAGATGCTATTGCTGAAAATAATAAAAGGAAATTACCAAAAAGTGTTAAAACAAATACAAAAAATAATGCAGGGTAGTACAACTATAAAAAATCGCCTCCGAAGGTTTGACCCGTCCACTGTTTCTCATCTGCGAACATACGATTATTAATAAAGAATTTACTTTTTAAATTGTGTTTATTTATTTTATACTTTAAAAAAGTGACCCTTTGTTTTTCTTTATATTCGATATTGTAAAAAAATATCTGCTTATCTTTTATATTAATGTGAAGTTACCGAAATCTTACATAATTTAGCAGTAAATAAAAATTGTTCGAGTTTGTAATGCAAAAGTAAAGTCAAATTTAGATAAAAAAATGTGTTCGAATTACCACAAAGTAGGTGCCCGATTTATTTTCTTAGGGTCATAATTGCCTCATAAACATGTTTAATCTATATATACGATAAATTTTACTTTTTTATAACATTATGAAAGCAAAGTACAGAATTCTGTATTATTACCCTATGAACTAATGGCCGAACTAGAAAAATTACATGTGCTACTCATGATTAGAATCTAAATTTGAAATATTTTAATTATCGCAAAAACATACAGAAAAACTTTATTAATGAACTGTTAACGTTTATACTTTTAAATTAGCACATTTATAATGGTAGCTTGGGTACGAAATAAAAAAAGTTCACTTTATTAACAAAAAAATTCCTAAATTTTCAAATTTCAATTAACAATAAACAATACACCACGGCCGAATTTCGTAATGAAATTTTTTCGTGACCTAAATAGATCTATTGTTTTCATATATTTTCAATCAGATGCAAAAAATTTTAAAGTGTTGAACATTTGTGCATTCATAAAAATTTGTCTAATTTTGTACATGTAGCGCTCGTAGCGGTTAAATTCGCAGCGGCCGCCCTCTTAAAGTTAAATTTGCAAAATTCGTTCCCTTCGAATAAAATTTTACTGTGGATATAATTTAAATTTGGATGGTTGATTTTTGAATAGGATTTATTTTGGAGAAATTTATTTTTATTTGCATTGGAAGAATTTTTATTTTAGATCGTAGAAAATTCTAATTGGAAAAACAAGAACCCTTCGACTCCTACAAAATTATTAATTGCTCCCGCACTCCAGGGTTAACCCGAGGTAAACAAGAGACTGTACAATTTGCACGGAGAGTACACATCATCTTTTTGGCGGACGCGCAGGGACATTTAGTTTACCTTACGAGCAAGGACAATTTAATTCGTTTTTTTTGATTATATTATAAATTGTCCACAATGGAAACGGTAGTTCGGGAAAAGTTTAGAGAAATGATGAGAGAAATGATAAGAGAACTTAAAGAAATCCGCCATGAATTAAAGAAAAAAGACGAGGATAGAGAGAAAAGAGACCAGGATAGAGAGAAAAGAGACCAGGATAGAAAGAAAAGAGACCAAGAGAGAGAAAAGAGAATCCTAATAGAAATTTTGAGGAATACAAAAAAAGAAATTGTAGAAGAAAAAGTGTCCAATAAAAAAGAAAAAAAAATTTTAAAAAAAGAGCTACTAGAACAAAAAGATGTAGAAAAAAATGAACTTGCGGAAAAGAAAATTTTGGAACAAAAAGAGTCCAGTGAAGAGGTAAAAGAAATTTTGGAAAAAGAAAAACAAAGAAAGGATGTGCATTTGGAAAAAGGAAAACAAGAAAAACATGAACTATTCGTAATGGAAGAGCAAAAAAAAGAATTCGATGAAAAAGTAAATGAACTTGTGGAAAAGAAAATTTTGGAAGAAAAAGAGCCCAATGAAAAAGAAAATGAATTTTTGGAAAAAGAAACCTTGAAAAAAAGAGTTACTAACGAAAAGGACGAATTAATGGAAAAAGGAACAAAAAAAATTTGCAAGTTTTGAACGAGTCGGAGGTGGCAGAAAAGGATGCCGACAAAATGGACGCCTCGTGTAAAAATAATTAAGTGGAAAGCAAAAAGAAGAAACAAAGAACAACAAGATATTTGGATAAAAAAAAAGGAAATGGAAAAATTTGTAAGAAAGAAGCGTCTCACCGGCAATTTGATTTAATTTATTTTGTTTTATAAATGATTTTTGATATTTTTGTTTTGTAGCACGACATGAGTATTGCGAATTTTCGTTCTAGGCTACGCCAATAACTCTAATTCGCACGGGGGCTTTTAGATGTCGTGAAACAAAATATTTCGACCCACCCTGTGCTAAATTGTAAAAATTTGTTAATTTTATTTTTAAACGTTTAAATTGGAAAAGTGCAGAGTGGGGAGAAAAAGATCGAGATAGTGGCTTCTTGTGCCAACTATGGCCGACAACGGGTGCGTGATTTTGCATGCCCGCTGAATTTGATTTTTGATACGCTGAGTGTGTGATATAAATTTTGAATTTGTGAGTAATAATTATTATTTTTGATTAAATAAAGTGATTTTTATGCGAATGCATTATTGAGCCTTTTTGGATGATTATTTTGATGTTATGATAATTTGGATATTTTTTATGAGCGGCTACCGAACGGTAGTGGATTTGATTGATTTGATTAGTTTGGAAGAAGCAATTAAAGTTATAAATTTGGATTTGAACTGTAAAGTTTAAAAATTAAAATTACATTTGCAAGACCGAATGTGTGAAAGATAACAAGGCGATTTGATTAAAGTTAAATTTGCAAAATTCGTTCCCTTCGAATAAAATTTTACTGTGGATATAATTTAAATTTGGATGGTTGATTTTTGAATAGGATTTATTTTAGAGAAAATTATTTTATTTTTGAGAACGCTTAGAACTCTTCGATCCCTACAAAATTAACAATTGCTCCCGCACTCCAGGGTTAACCCGAGGTAAACTAAAGACTGTTTATTTTCTAAGAAAATAATCTATAGCAGTATATTATTGCGTCGCCAAGTGTTTCGTGTGGTAGACAAAACGACGGTCTACAAAAAGTTGTTTTGTAATCAGTACAATATACATATGAAACAATATCTGCTAAAAACGTCGAGACTCGGAATAAACAAATTGGATTATGAAATGGAACGAAAAAAAGGTGGCAAGGCAAGAAATTATGATTATGATAATTATGATAAGCATAACATAATCATAAAACATAATTTTGACATAACCCACAAAAGTGTTCACAATGAACATCAGAAATATATGAAACTGCGCATGCGTATAACAAAAAAATAAACTAAATAAACGAATAAACTTTCAAACACCTGTCAAACTTTATACCCAAGCAACATCAACGTCGGTTTTGTACCTGTATAACATTGAAGTATAACGAATAGGTACATATATTTTCATACCTGTAAATTAAGTATCATAAAGGTACTTAAGCGGCACATGTTATTTCATACCTGTAAATTAAGTATCAAAAAGGTACTTAAGCGGCACATAAGTTTTCATTCATATTTGCACTGTACCCTTGCAGCATAGTTTCAATGCATATAATTTCATACCGTTATTGTAAAGCCAAATGATGTATCAGATATGTAATGAAATTTGAGTAACTCAAATATATTGAAACATATGATACCGTTTAGATGCAGTTTTAAACTTAACGTCTCGGTACCAAAATTGCAGTAGCCAATATGTACAAGTATATTATGAATTGATGGTTACGATTTTTACATTGCCGGTTTGATATCTATTAAGTGCAGTTTAAATAGTAATGTTTTGGTAGTTACAATTTCATAGTATCTAATATATAAAAATGCATTATTAATTATTTAAAGTTGTGATTTTAACTTAACTATTTAACATAATTAACATAATATTTTGTTTTGTTTTCGTGTTTGAAAGAATACATAATTTATATATTTTTATAAAATTAATTTTTACATGTTACATGAAATTGAAATAAAATTTAATTAATAACTTACATAATATTGTTCAAAAACTATTTAAATGAATGATATAGGTTGTTTTGAGTTGGTTTAGTTGTCCAGTTTAGAATTTTTCAAAATAAGTTTATTTACTTATTCAAGCTTCAAGTAGGTATAATTTTGTTTTTACAAAAGTCAAAAAAATTTGACTAATAATCAAGTTTGAATTTAATAGCATAACTTCTCAATCATTTTTTAAATTTTTCCAGGTTTGCCTGATGAGATTCCGAAAATTGAAACATAAAGTTATAAGTTATAACATATTATGTAGCAAGCTATATATCATTCATTTAAATAGTTTTTGAACAATATTATGTAAGTTATGAATTAAATTTTATTTCAATTTCATGTAACATGTAAAAATCTATATATATAAAATACTTTGTGCGTTTGTAAAAATTAATTTTATAAAAATATTCACATGTTAATAACCTTAACCATTTTAAAGAATTTATAACTGTTTTAAATTAATTGCTTTAAAAAGTTTAAAATCACAAAAAAAGGCTTACAAAATTTAAAAAAAAAGCACTAAAAATTACCAAATTGTAATTTTTATTATTTATTATTAGACATTCGCTTTATAATTATAAAAAGATTAATTATTCTATATTTTTCCAAATTTCCTACTATGAAAGATTGTCGTTTGTCGCTCAACACCTGCTTATAAATCAAAAAGTTTTGCTCGACAGCTACCGTAGTAATGGGAGAAAATTTGCAGCAAACTTTTTGTACCTAGTACAATTTTGTTGCCACCATAAGTGAAATTTTTTCCTTTTGAAGATTTAAAAAGTGAATATTGGTGGAAGCTTCATTATTTTCATCACTCCAACAAAATAACACATTTGCGTCAAAGCTGCTTTCTGCTATAAGTTTTTCGAGATCTGTTTGACAACTAATTTTAAACTTTTAATTTCACTAAAGTCTACAAAAAAATGTCGAGATATTCGAGAACAATTAAGTTTCAAAGATAACTTTTCATGCGTTTTATCATGCATCGAAAATTCAGAAAAAATGTATTTGCCTTTAGGAGCCGTCTGTTAATTACGTAAAGGTTTGGAGAGATTTACGGGGGTGGGGGGGGGAGTTTGACATATTCCTTACGTAAGTTTAACTTAAAATATTTTTTAAATTAAATTTTTATGTAATTTTTAATTTGCAAAAAATTAGCCAGCAGAATGCTATATGAAGAAGAGCAACAATAATTTAAAAAAAACGTAAGTTGAGAGGGACGGTATCGAAACAATCTTACGTATCCTTACGTGAGGGAAGGGGCGTCAAAAATTACAAAAATCGTCCTTACGTAATTAATGGACGCTTCCTTAGTGGAATCAGAAAAAATTATAAATAATTTCAGAAAGAAATCTTTAGAGAACAAGGGAGTAGGTATGAGTGTAATTGTCAATAATAAATTAAAGGACATCTTGAACAAAAATCAAAGATTTTTTACATTCGTTAAATTTTCTGGGGTACTACTAAGATAAAATAAGTGAACCCGATACAAAAGACTGAACTCATAATGTAAAAAGCGAATTATTTCAACTAAACAATTGTTTTTATTGCTACTTGTAAATTTTGATAACAAAACATTGTTTATTTTCTTTTATATAAAATTCATCATGGTTATATACTCTTACCAACCTAAACCACTTAAAAGATTATCTACAGTTTATAATAATTATTACATAAAAAATAAAATATCTAATTCTACTAATATTTTTTCTACTGAATAACATATAAACATAAACATTTAGGCATCTCAGTTTAGACAAAATTTATCCACAAGACGGCTCTTCGTATGTTTTTGGGAGGTACGCACTAGGGTATAATACATTAAAAACAGTTAGTTATTGGTCTTTATTTAAAAATAATTTACACGTGGTTATAAATTTTTTTAAATCAAACACTAGTGAGCACCGAGAATCCACGTTAAAAAGCATAAGTTTGGTAAAATATTAAATAAAATGCATTTCTTGGATATAATATTTTTCGAAAAGACGTAAAAGATTAAAATAGTAGATTTTTAATACAAGAGAATACAATATGACAGAATTGTTTAGATTATCAAATTTGTCGATAGAATGCAACAATTTAAGTACCATGTATCCGGTTTAATTTACCTAACTTAGGCACCGCTTATCCTTTTGAAATTACCTGAACTTTACAAATCTTAAAATTTCTTTGTGCATATATTTTATAGTTTTTCCATAATTTATTTGGATGTCATAAAAATGTTAACTAAATTATTGTTAACATCGTTAGATAAAAATGAAATCAGTAAAGCAAAATCAATAAAAAATTATTTAGTAACCTTTGTAACCATATTTTTAATTGTACTGAAAAAAATAGTATATTATAATAGGCCACGGTTGTGAAGACCGTCAATTAAAATTAATAAAATTAATAAAAAACTCTCCTGGTAATTCGATGGGTGAGGTAAGATTTTTCGATAGAAAATAAGGTTGCAAAAAAATTGGACGTTTCAAAAATGATTCAAAAATTTTGTATTCGTACTGCAATTGTTAAAAACAAGAAACATGTAGGGATTATTTCTGTAGAACTGAAAAATGATTAAAATAAAATCTAATAACTTCATAACAAGAAGTTTTAAAATTTATAATATCATCTTTGAATCACATTGCGCAGAAATTACGTAAAAAACGTCATTAGAATACTTTGAATAATCTGTATTTGTTATTTTAATTATTTTAATATAATTTTGTTTAAATAATTTGTAGCGTATAGTAAAATATAAATAGTACTACTTATAATAATTACTATAAGCGCTGTTGTGTTATGCAATAATTTTTTAACGCTTAGCCCCACGACAAACTTTGAACACGAGCCTAAATTTTGTAGTTATGGCGCTGAAAGTAATAACAAATACAGTATGACACGTGTTTCTTAATTTTCTGCTAATTTTATTTTATTTAAAATAATTCATAATATAAAAAAAATTCTAAAGACTTTAATTTATTCTAATTCAACACTGATATTTTTAAATTGAATTAAAATAGTGATTAATGAGTAATTGAAATTGACAATCAAACAATGAATATCCTGTATAAACTTACCTTAGAATTAAAATCTAAATTATTTTGTACACTTTTGTGTAATTATAAAAAATATAACAATATTTTATATTAATAATAATTAACAATAAAATAAAAATATAACAATAAATATATTTTTTTAATAATAAAATAAAAACAGTTATTTACTTTTCTTAATTTAAAAAATATTACACGTCGTTTTAAATTATTTTGAATGAAATACTAATTAAAGTAATAAATTAAAGTAATATATAAATTATATTCCTTGATATTTTTAAACTGAATTAATATAGTTATTATTATTCAAAAGTTGATATTGACTATCATCAAACATAAATTCTCTGTATACCCTTCGTAGGCGTGGGGGTTAAGTATACTTTTAGAGAGAAAGGCTAAAGCAGCACAGATTCGAATCCCCGTTCGGAAAAAAAATGTAAGTAAATATTATTAGGTGATTAATGTTAAATTTCAGATATTTCAGGAATAAACCAATCATCAACCAGAGCCCAATGGCTGGAGCACCATCGTAAATTCTAATTAAATAATTAAAATTTATAGTACAAATTTAAATAAATGTGTAATGGTATCTGAATATATATAAAACACCGATTGACGCAAGTCATCAATTTAAACATCGAATTTCTAAATAATTACAAAAATTAATTTTGTATTTTTTTAATTATTTTTTTAATTAAAAATCAGTGCCGATTAAGCACGTAAATTTTATGTACCCAAACGACACTGTAAATTTCTAAATATTCCGTTCATAAAAAATCAACACATAATAGCTACATAAATGATTCACCAATTCAGTAACGAAAAATTGGGCAAATCAATACCATACCGTTACGAAAATTCTTGTACATTAAAGTACATAAATGATACATCAAAACAGTAACGGCAAAAGCGGTGGTAAATCAATGCCATACCGTTACAAAAATATCTGTACCGTATCTGTACAAAAATGACACCTTAAAACAGTAGCGATAAATTGGGCAAATCGATGCCTTACCGTTATATAAATATCGTTACCGTATATATACATTTTTGACGGATTTGTGCTGCTTGGTTAATAAAGGTTATGTTTATGTCAATTTCGTCAATTTATTTCAACTTATGACCAACCACTACCAACTTTAAACCACAAATTTCACTAAATGTAATATAATTTCAATGTTATGTAAGAACGTAAGCCGAACATAAAATCAACATAAACATAAGAATTTTGTAGGCACACTGTGAACACTTACGTTGATTTACTACTAGTTCAACTTTATGTCTTATATACTATGTGTTATGTTTATCTTATGTCTTACGTACATTGTGAACAAGCACTTAGAAGCATATTTGTGGAGGGAATGTTAAAACAATTAATAAAAGTACTAAAAAAATATAGAGTTGATGTTTTGGTACTTCAAGAAACCAAGCACAAAAACAGCGGCAAATTCGACTGCGAGGGTTATACGTTTTTTATGAGCAGTGAACCTAACAGAAGATTGGGAACGGGAATGGTTGTGAGTGACCGAATAAAGTCAGCGGTCATAAAATTTGAACCTGTGTCGGAAAGAATATGTACGCCGAGACTAAAAGGCAAATATCAGAAAATAAGTTTAATAAATTTCCACGCCCCAACTGAAGAAAAACAAATAGCACAAAAGGAAGAATTCTACGAGGTATTGAATAAGAAATATGAGAAATTGCCAAAGTACGATTTGAAAATGGTTGTAGGTGATGGCAATACTAAGATAGGAAGAGAAGTGATATACCGATCAAACACTAACAAGTACAGCTTGCATGAAGAAACCAACAAAAACGGTAGATTTTTAATTGATTTTGCCATGGAACATGATATGAAAATTGTAAGCATCAAGTATCAACACAAAGAGATTCACAAGGAACATAAACAACGCCGAATGGAAAAACTGCAAATCAAATCAATCACATATTGGTAGAAAGAAGAAGCGAAACAAGTATAAAGGATGTACGAACGTATAGGGGATCCGACATAGACTCGGATCACTTTATGGTAAGAGCAAGGTTTAAACAGATAATTCCCACAAATAAAACATCAGAGAGTATAAAAGCAAACAAGACCCAGCGAATTGAATTCCAGAGAAAAACAACACAAGACGACTACATAGAAGCAATTGAGGATGTACATAGTAGTATAGCGACCGGTATTAATGTCACAGTTAATACCAACTACTAATACCAACCAAACAATATAATAATACCGATACCAACTTACAAATACTCTGAGTATATAAAGAACAATACACAACAGATTCATTCAGTTAGAAGCAAGCAGCCGAACGACCAACAAGCGACCAATCGAACGACGATCCAGTAACGACCGAACGACGAAGGCAACGATAACCATTCAGCCATTATAATTATTAAGTAGCAATCGCTAACCACAGCGCTACAACTGGTTACCCCGACGTTTAAAGATAATAAGGAAAATGGCTAATAAAGCGAACAACGATATGACGGATTTGGCAAACATGCAAATCCCCGTTCCCATCACCGCCGTTACTCTGCCACCGTTCATGCACGGTAAAACCGAATGATGGATAAAAATGGTAGAGAACAGGTTTGCATTACACCACCCGCAAATAACAAACGATAAGACAATGTTTCAATATTTAATGGACAGCATTCCAATGGACATTGGCAATTTGGTGAACGATGAAATTGTGAACCCCGACCCCGAGAAACCGTACACCAAGTTAAAAACCACCTTGCTTAAGGCAACAACGATGTCAAGTGCCCAAAGTATACGAAGATTACTTCAACAAGAGGTCTTGGGCGATCAGAAACCAACACAACTTTTACGAGCTATGAAGCAATTGGCCATCGAAGCAGGGTTATCTGACGAATCCACATTACGTAAACTATTTTTGCAAAAAATGACAACGCAATTTCAACCAGTTTTAATAGAATTGTCAATGCTTAAACTAACCCAACTGGCCGAAACCGCCGACCAAATGATGGAACTGACGCCTGCAACATCATCGGCATGTAAAACTATGGTCAAGCTCCCACAGCAAATAAAAACGCAAAACGACAAAACAGTCATCCAACAGTTAATTGCAGAAGTAAAGAAACTGAAGGTACAGATGCGAGACATGTCACGCGCTCGAAGCACAAGCCGAAATAGGTTTTCATCGAACAGAAGCCCCACCCCTACTCGAAATTTTGCATGTTTTTACCATTCGCGATTTGGCAACGCAGCAAGAAAGTGTAGTTCACCATGTAACTTTAAAACAAAAAACAAAAACAAACAAACGTTAGAGGCGGCATCTACCGTTCCACAAACATCGCGCCGCCTGTTTGTATACGACAGAGTCTCAAAAACACAATTTTTGGTGGATTTTGGTTCTGATATTAGTTTACTTCTAGCAAGAGGAAACAAAAAAGTAAGTAACTACAGTCTGCAAGCAGTCAACGGATCCAAAATTAACGTATACGGATATAAAAATCTCACAATCGAACTTGGATTACGTCGAAATTTCAATTGGACGTTTGTACTAGCCGACGTTACTTGTGCAATTTTGGGCGCAGATTTCTTACACAAATTTTCCATTATGGTTGACTTACGAAAAAGAATACTTATCGATCCGATGACAACACACACAGCAAACGGAAAATACCGCAAGGTGGAAGATTTCACGGAAATCCATACCGTATGGGGCGACAGCATATTTTATGAAATAGCAAGAAAATATCCAAACGTGATTTGCCCAACGCCTTTCATGAATTTTCCAACGCACAACGTTGTACACCACATCAAAACACGTGGTCCACCAACATTCGCAAGCCAAGACGATTGGCTCCGGATAAATTAAGAATAGCAAAGCAGGAGTTTAAGAGGTTATTGGAAAGCGGCGTAATACAACCATCATCTTCACCTTGGGCAAGTCCACTACATATGGTGCCAAAGAAAAATTCCGAATGGCGCCCCTGCGGAGATTACAGGAGGTTAAATGCCGTTACCATCCCAGATAGGTATCTCATACCGCACATTCAAGATTTTGGACACTGCATACGAGGAAAAACAATATTCTCGTCGATCGATTTGGTAAAGGCGTATTATCAGATTTTTTTTTTTTTATTTTTTTTTATTTATTTACGAATTGCAAAATTACGGTTGTACGAATTTACAAGAACCCCCTTTGGTCTAAGAAACGCTGGACAGACGTTCCAAAAATTTTTGGATGAAGTATTTCGAGGACTCGATTTTGTGTACACATACATCGACGATTTAGATCTATTACAGATTAGGATCTATTACAGAATACAAGCAATTGCAAACAATGAATTGAGAATAGAAGAGCTCAGCAAAGTACAAATAGACGACGAAGAGCTAAAAAACTAATCAAAGAAAGAAAGTATAAATTTCTCAAATTAACTTCATATCCAAGAAACCATGAATTGTACTACGAAGCAAGCAACGACACGCAGCGATTCTTTATACCACCAAGGTTTAAAAAAGAAATTTTCGAAAATGCACACATTTTCTCTTTTCCCAGCAAAAGGACAACCAACAAATTAGTTACGACAAAATATTTTTGGCCGAAAATGAATAAAGGTATTTCAGAGTGGACGAGTGCATGCATCCCATGCCAGCAAAGCAAAGTGCACAGGTATACAAAATCTCCTATCGGCACCTTTTCACAGCCTGACGCACGTTTTTCACACGTGCATATGGACATCCTGGGGTCACTGCCACTATCGGAAGGCAAACGATATTTATTAAGAATAATTGATCGATTTACTAGATGGCCAGAGGCAATACCAATCGCTGATATTACCGCAGAAACATGTTCACGTACATTCTACAACAACTGGATAGCTTGATTTGGAATTCTTGAGAAACTCACAACGGATCGCGGAGCACAATTAGAATCGACAATTTTTCAGAATTTGGCAATACTCCAAAAATCGAGAAGAACTTCTTACCATCC
This sequence comes from Cantharis rustica, assembly GCA_911387805.1. Lineage (NCBI taxonomy): Eukaryota > Metazoa > Arthropoda > Insecta > Coleoptera > Cantharidae > Cantharis > Cantharis rustica. The sequence continues at coordinate 76,221,318 of OU426877.1, forward strand.
ACAATGCAACGGATTAGTTGAAAGATTTCACAGGCAGTTAAAATCAGCTTTGATGTGTCACAAAACTTCATGAACGCAGGCACTCCCAATAGTTCTTTTAGGAATTCGAACAACGATAAAAGAAGCTATCGACACATCACCAGCGGAACTCGTATATGAAACATCACTGCGTTTACCAGGAGATCTGATCGATTCCCCAGTAACAATTCGAAACACATCACCGCAAGGTTTTGTGGAAGAACTCAAACAACGCATGAACGACTTACAGTATAAACTTATAAGTTTTCATCAACGCAACAAAGCATACGTTCCAAATAGTCTAAAAAAACGCAAAATACGTATTTGTTCGAGTCGATCGGGTAAAAAAGCCATTGCAACACCCATATGACGGATCTTTTAAGGTAATAAATAAAACAGAAAAATATTTTGAATTGATGATAAATAACAAACTTCAAAATATCTCGATTGATCGCATAAAAACTGCAATTACGGAGAGCAGCTCAAGCTATCCCGAAGAAGTCGCACTGAACACTTCCGCAGAGAAATCAGTACGTACACGAAGCCGAACTCAAGAAACATCAATACAGCCAACGTATAGAAAAACCAGAAGCGGACGCACTGTTAGATTTCCATCAAGATACGGAGAGATGGTTAGCATTATACCGTAAGAATTATTTTCCCGTTCAAACTCTTTCACTAGGAGGGGGGTAGTGTAGCGACCGGTATTAATGTCACAGTTAATACCAACTACTAATACCAACCAAACAATATAATAATACCAATACCAACTTACAAATACTCTAAGTATATAAACAACAACACACAACAGATTCATTCAGTTAGAAGTAAGCAGCTGAACGACGAAGGCAACGATAACCATTCAGCCATTATAATTATTAAGTAGCAATCGCTAACCACAGCGCTACAGTAGCAAACGAAATAAAACCAACAAATATAGAAAAAAAAGCAGAATTGTTGATAACGACTATAAAAAAGCAACATCTAAACAAAATAAGACAGGAAAACACAAAATCAAGAAATAGTTTGACCTGGAATGTCAAGAAGAAATTAGCAAACGGAAAAAGATTAGAAAGACAATGTTATAAACAAAAACAACAGAAAACAAACATTAGTACGAAATGCAAAGGAAGCCATGTAAAGCACTGCTCAGAGCTAAAAAAACATATGCTGCAAAATTTAGAGAAAATAGAAGAGGATTACCGATCGAAAGAAATCAGAAACTTTTACCAGGGCATTAAAAAGGTTAAAAGAGGCTACCATTCGGGAACATCTATATGTAAAGACAAAGAGAAAAACTTAGTAGGGGGACAAGCTGAAGTGATAGAACGATGGGCGGAATATTTTGAAGATCTTCTAAACAAACCAACAAGTAGTAACGAAAACCGAGAAACATATCATGATAACATAAACTAAGTAAGTGTAGAAAAACCAACAATAGAAGACATAGAAAAAATAATCCATGAACTGAAAAACAATAAGAGTGCCGGAGATGAGAAAATTCAGGCGGAAATGATAAAATATGAAGGAGGAACAGTCGAAAAAATGGTACACAAACACAAATTAATTGATGAAATATGGGACAAGGAGGAGACCTCGTCGTCATGGAAAGAAGCAGTGATATATCCCTTACACAAAAAAGGCGAAAAGGCGAACTGTGAAAACAACAGAGGAATAGCACTGTTAAATGTTGCGTATAAGATCCTGGCTACATGCATCAAAAACAGGTTGAGACAACATTCAGAAAGATTACTAGGCGAGTACCAAAGTGGATTTAGAGGAGGTAGGTCAGTAACAGACCAAATTTATGTCCTAAAGGAGATTCAGACGATAAGTTATAAACACGGTTTGCCAACACATCTACTGTTCATCGACTTCAAACAAGCTTACGATAGTATTGACAGAAACCAACTCTATCGAGCACTTAAAGAATTCGAAATCCCAAAAAAGCTGATAAGACTGGTAAGAATGACATTAACTGAAACAACAAACAAAGTAAAAATGAACGGTAGAATGTCAAGAACGTTTAGAATGGAACGGACTGAGACAAGGTGACCCACTCTCGGCGATACTATTCAATTTCGCGCTGAAAAAGTTAGTACCTGACAGCAAAATAAATGAGAAAAGCTCAATATTTCGAAATAGACACCAATGCCTAGCCTTCGCAGACGACATGACAATATAACACGAACAAAACTCGAATTACAACAGACTACAGAAAAGATTTTGAAAACAGCGCAAAAGATGGGTCTCAAAGTCAATGAAGCAAAAACGAAATATATGGTATGGAATAGGACACCATTTCAGAAAAACGGCTTTTTCCAAGTACAGACACCACAAAATAAAGTTGTTAAGTTTGAGGAGGTGGAAACCTTTATATACCTAGGAACACTGGTGACGAGAGAACCTAGAAGCGCAGCAGAAATAAGAGCTAGAATTGCAGCGGGGAACAGAAGCGCTTTTGCGTTAAAAACAATATTAACAGGAAGAATGTTTTCAAGAACCACATAAATTAGAGTATATAAAATACTAATAAAACCGGTTGTAACTTACGCAAGCGAGATATGGACTTTGAAGAAGCAAGAACATGTCATGTTGGGTGTGTGGTAAGGAAAATACTAGGTGGAAAGTACACAGATGAGATATGGTTGAGGCGTACCAACCAAGAGCTGTATGATGAAACAATAATTATTATTGGAATGGTCAAATCTCAAAAAATCAGATGTTTAGGGCATTTGATGAGAATGAAAGAGGAGAGAATACCTAAAATGATGCTAAAAATGAATATGGGAAAGGTGAGAAGAAGAAGAAGTAGACCGAGGACAAAATGGAGCAAAGAGGTACAGGAAGATTTGGAATGCTTGCACATTACGAATTGGAGGAATAAAGTCATGAACAGGAAGATATGGTCCAATGTGGCGAAACAAGCCATGGGTCTGCAAGGCCCGTAGTGCTAATTATTTTACATTATTTTAAGAACCGATGCGTGAGATTTTGCAATTTCGGGTGCTCTACTACAACTCAAAGACGGAATTGAAGTTCCAATTTGTTTTACATCCAGAACTTTATAAAAAAGCGAAATCAATTATTCAGTCAGCGAGAAAGAGATGTTAGCCATTGTGTTTGCTACACAAAAATTGAGATATTATTTAATCGGACAACATTTTAAAATTGAAACTGATCACGAATCGCTCACGTTTATGATGACGACAAAATTTTCAAACAGCAGAATTTATTGGTGGTCTATGCTTATACAAGAATTCGATTTTAGTATAAAACACATAAAAGGTTGTGACAACATTGTAGCAGATGCATTTAGCAGAAAAGAAGGAACAAGCCGCACAAGATCTCGGAAATACTGATCGCAATGAATGAACTACAACTAATAAACTCACCGTTTAGTCAAGAAAGTGTACAAGAGGTACAATTAGAAGGAGCAATCAATGAAATAAGAGGATATTTACAACTTAACAACAACTACAAAAACTATGAATTAAAAAACGGCTTTATCATTATGAAAATAAATGACTCCGAACTGTACGTCATTAACGAAACATTAACAAAAGACATTGCGTGGAAGTTACATATTCGATTTGGACATATTGGTTTAAGAAAATTATGGTTGATGTTCCGAGAGAACTATTTTTGTAAAAAAGATAAAAAAATAATTAAACATATCGTTAGTAGATGCAAGTTATATTTACTAGGGAAGTATAAAAATTACCACAACCAAAACACAATCAACAGCGTAGAAGTGAGAGAACCAGGAGAAATAGTAGTCATAGATTACATTGGAAATTTAATTTCAAGTCACCAGAACAAAAACGTTTTAATAATATTGTAGATGCCTTCATCAAATATGTCAAATTATATCCCACAAGAGCATGCACAATGGACATTACAATAGAATTATTAGAAGACTACATTGCCAACGTAATTAAACCCAAAATCATATTAGCCGACAACGCAACCTACTTCAACAACAACAGATTTAAACAACATTTGATTGACCAGGATATCAAGGTATATTTTTGCAGCGTGACATCCACAAGGAAACATGAGTGACCGATACGTCCAAAAAGTTTCCAAGTATTTACGAATGTTATGTAGCGATGATCATTTAATATGGTACGAACACCTAGACAAAGTAGAAGATTTCATAAATGAAACACCAAGCACTGTGACGGAAGAGTCACCTGTATACATCATGAAGAAAATATTACCCAGAAGACCATGGTTGATAAATGATGAAAATTTGGATTATCAACAAACTTTAATAAGAGTACGGGAAAAGCTGAACCGAAGGAGATTACGATATTTACAAAAAGTGAATGAAAAAATCAAAAAGAAAACTACATTTTCTATAGGAGATATAGTGGTAGTCAGAAGCTTGAGAATAGGTTTACGGTCTGCAAACCAATGTGCCAAGTTACATTTACCCTACGAAGGTCCGTACATAATAAACAGGAGGATATCAGAGAATACATACGAATTATACAACAAAATAACAAAACGCATCCTAGGTCAGTTCCACCTCCAAGATTTGTATGAATGGAAAGAAGAAATGAGGAACAATGAAAATGTAAACGAAGATGACGATTTAAATGTGCGCGAATGCCATGAAAGCAGATTAATACAACGTCGTGAGGGCTAAAAGTAATATTTTAGAGTAGCTAAAAAGAAGGGGGGGGGGGAACTTTCTAACTTCATTAGACACTGACGATAGTCAATATTAATTGTAAAGAACAGGCATGTTTAAATGTAATTTCATATTTTTAATTAAAATTGAAATCATAAAAATGTATCAAATGTCAATATTTAAATTCATTCATTTCAATAGATTTTCACAATCTTCCAACAAATTGTCACATTCTGAAAATATCGGGTGCGTTGAGATGAATTAAAAATCAAACCAGATAAATTTCTAAATCCAAATTATAAGTTACAAATTTATTTCAATGTAAACAAAATTTTTCCCTTGCTTATTCTTAATAAATTAGACGAATATTGGGTGTAAAGGGGAAGCAAATCAAACAAATTAACTGCTGGCCAACGTTTCGGACTATATATTAATCCATCCTCAGGACTAAAATATAAAAGCAGAGGTGCTACAATGTTTTAAAAAATAAGAGTGTCCGGGAGGACGCAAACATACCTAACAGTTGGTGATGGTAAACGCTTGAAAATGCAGTGTGTTGTCGGGAATTGACATGGATATACAAAAACAGTTACTTCAACGATCGTCGTCAAAAAGAATAAAAATCTAAACAAAATTGCCAAATAAAACGTGTAAAAATAAAACTAGAAAACGCAATTGTAGTCAAAAATCTTTCTCGTAAAATAAAACGCACGCAATGTATAAGTACTATCTCTTCTGCAAGATAACCGATAGAGACAGTTACATTCACGTCCAATAAAATACGATCTAAACACAATTTAAAAATTTCCCGCTAACACACCACGCAAAAGAAAAAGTTAAAATCAAAATTAACAATATAAAAATAACATTATACGTCAAACCCGGAAACACCCCGATAGTACTGGTTTAAAAACAATATATAAAAATCTACACATAGCAAAAAAGAAAACAAACTCAGCAAACAAAAAACAAATACGTCCACCTGCTACCGGCCACTATCACCGTCGCTGGAAAACACCCATCTTCTGTTTGTGGTTCTTCAACAGGTTAGAATAGCCATTGTTGATTCTCTTGTAATCCGTTTGAATATTGATATTATTATCACTGGTGGAAATAAAGGACGCCTCCATAAACAAACGCCTATCCCAATGTCTTTCGGATGCCAATATTTTAACTTCTTCATCTTTGAAGTTATAGTGGTTTTCTATCGTGTGCGCTGATAGTCCTGTTCTAGATTTACCATGCAGGATATCGTAACGATGTTGGTATATTCTCTTTAATAGTCGTTGAGAAGTTTGTCCAACATATTCTTTTCTGCATTCTGTTCACGTTATCCTGTATACCACATTGGCCATATCCAAAACCGGAGTTCTATCTTTAGTTCTTGAAAAGAGGATTCGATTAAGAGTTAAGAGATTGTGGAACGCAAGTTGTATGTTGTCCTTAACAGTACATTCTTTGAAGATGTATTTAAGTTTTTCTGCCAAAACAGGATGGTACGTAATTTTGCTATATTTTGGTCTCTCTTCATGATCGCTTTTCGACTCTTTAATCGTAGATGTTAATGGGTTTCTCTTGAACAAGGCGCTGTCTACTAATCGTCCTGGATAACCATTCTTTAAAAGTTGTTTCTTAAGATCATGCAATCTGCTTCCTACCTTCTCCAATGGTACGCAATTTTTTATTCTGCGTTTTAGTGTGTTAATAACGTTGACTTTTTGTCTCATAGGGTGCGACGAGTTAAAATTAAGCAGGCGTTCTGTAGAAGAGGGCTTTCTGTATACATCTGTACTAAGGGAACCATCATTTTCTCTCTTAACGAGTAAATCCAAAAACGGAAGAGTGCCCTCCGATTCCAGTTCATACGAAAAAGTTAATAAATTGTCGTAACTATTTAGAATTTCAATGCAAGTATCTAATTTATTAGCTGGAATCGCCGTTAAAATGTCATCCACATATAATAAGAGAAAAGGCACCTTAAAAGAGATGGATCCAAAGAAGTTACACAGAAGGTCGTTCATGACAAAATTTGCGAAAACAGGGGAGCAGATGTTACCCATAGCTGATCCCACCAATTGCTCATAATACTCCCCATCATAGCTAAAGTAGCTGTTGTCAAAAATTGTACGTATAAACTTAAGGAATTCCTCCAGTTGGATCGAGGTGAATGGTGCTATTAAATCCCAATTGTTCCTGATAGATATCAATACTGATTCCTTCGAGATGTTGGTGAACAACGAATTAACGTCGAACGACACCAGGACATAATCATTTGCCAAAACGCTGTGTACAATCTTCTCTCTCGCCTCCTTAGAGTTTTGTTAAGGACAACATACAACTTGCGTTCCACAATCTTTTAACTCTTAATCGAATCCTCTTTTCAAGAACTAAAGATAAAACTCCGGTTTTGGATATGGCCAATGTGGTATACAGGATAACGTGCACAGAATGCAGAAAAGAATATGTTGGACAAACTTCTCAACGACTATCAAAGAGAATATACCAACATTGTTACGATATCCTGCATGGTAAATCTAGAACAGGACTATCAGCGCACACGATAGAAAACCATCATAACTTCAAAGATGAAGAAGTTGAAATATTGGCATCCGAAAGACATTGGGATAGGCGTTTGTTTATGGAGACGTCCTTTATTTCCACCAGTGATAATAATATCAATATTCAAACGGATTACAAGAGAATCAACAATGGCTATTCTAACCTGTTGAAGAACCACAAACAGAAGATAGGTGTTTTGCAGCGACGGTGATAGTAGCCGGTAGCAGGTGGACGTATTTGTTTTTTGTTTGCTGAGTTTGTTTTCTTTTTTGCTATGTGTAGATTTTTATATATTGTTTTTAAACCAGTACTATCGGGGTGTTTCCGGGTTTGACGTATAATGTTATTTTTATATTGTTAATTTTGATTTTAACTTTTTCTTTTGACGTGGTGTGTTAGCGGGAAATTTTTAAATTGTGTTTAGATCGTATTTTATTGGACGTGAATGTAACTGTCTCTATCGGTTATCTTGCAGAAGAGATAGTACTTATACATTGCGTGCGTTTTATTTTACGAGAAAGATTTTTGACTACAATTGCGTTTTCTAGTTTTATTTTTACACGTTTTATTTGGCAATTTTGTTAGATTTTTATTCTTTTTGACGACGATCGTTGAAGTAACTGTTTTTGTATATCCATGTCAATTCCCGACAACACACTGCATTTTCAAGCGTTTACCATCACCAACTGTTAGGTATGTTTGCGTCCTCCCGGACACTCTTATTTTTTAAAACATTGCAGCACCTCTGCTTTTATATTTTAGCCCTGAGGATGGATTAATATATAGTCCGAAACGTTGGCCAGCAGTTAATTTGTTTGATTTGCTTCCCCGTTACACCCAATATTCGTCTAATTTATTAAATTTATTTCAAATTACAAAACAAAATTTCCGTTTACACATTTTACCTCAAAATTAAAAATATTTCGGTTTAAATAAACTGGATAAGTGTATTAACCACCGTAGCTTTGAACCGTACAAGGCTGTACACTCACGAAGGTTCCATTTGTTAATTTTGTAATTTGTAGTTTATAGTTTTATTTTAGTTTATTGTACATTACTTTTAAAACGTTTAAAGAGTGCGCGAGGTGAATAAAAAAAAGGTAATCAAGAAGGGGGCGTAAAAAAAGAAGAGTAGTGAAGGAATAATAATAAACCAGGTTCCAACTGGATTTTGGAGAAAAATTGATCTCTCGAAATTTATCTGGTTGAAGTGTAAAAAAAACAAGACAATATATATAAATAAATAAACACAGATTGTACATAGTAACTTTATATACCCTGGGTTTTTGAAAAAAACAGTCAGGGGTAAAAATAGCACCAGTTCTATCACAGAAATCGTGGACGAAAACATGCAGCTAAGCATGCACGGCTACTGCGCACTCATCAACGCAGCTATCACAGCTTCAAGCAAGGAAATACGCAGAAAACAAGCATCGTGTGAGGCGAGCTTAAGTGTCACCTACCAATTAGGTCACAATACCTAATTCTAAAATTTTGATAAAATTTAAACTGTCAAACAATAGAAAAACCAAAAATTAGTTTGGATTTATCGGGTTTTGCACAAATATTGTGCAATACCTAAATAAATTAAATTATTTGTTCAATAAAATCACTATTATGAAGTATATTTTTATTAAGTACATAGTATTATATTATTATAAAAAAATACAAGTATTAAAAAAACTTTAATTTTAAATTTAAAAGAAACTAAATTAGGATGGCAGTTTCCTCGTTAAGGCAATGCTTAAGTAGACGTTGCTCGTAATTTTGATCATCGTTATTTACTCCACTTAATAGGTTCTTGTACTATCTGATTTCTGGTGATTTCTCTTCTTTCTAAGAAGAACCAAATTGTTGCTTTAATAAAATTAGTTGGTTTTAATTAGTAGCTCTTCTCCTAGAGATGGCAATAAAAATTGCAAAGAATTTTTGCTAAAATACTGGATTTATCGGGTTTTGCATATATGCTTAAGTTTTCACGGGATTTTAAATGGTAAAGATTGATTTTACCTCAACTCTGAATTCTTAAATAGGTAAAGGAGCATTGAATTAGTCTGAAATAATATATAAGTTATTTTCAGAAAAAATGGATTTATCGGCTTTTGCATGAGTGCTCTTCAATTAATCTAAAGTTAATTTTTTTGTTTTCTTCAAAACATTTGATAGTTTTTTTCAAAATTCTGTGAAAATTATGACATTTGGTATGACACCTTCATCTAGTGCAGTGGTTCCCAAAGTGGTCTATATCGACCCTCAGGGGTCGACGACGACCTGCAAAGGGTCTATGTCAGCGAAAAATAAAATTGGAGGTCTACGAGATGTAAATGGGCGTCAACGATAGTAGATTTCGTTTAGTGGTAGTAGTTGGTTAACTGGTAGTTACGCACTATATGCAAAAACTATGATACGCCCCTGGATTAAATTGAAATTAACCTCCTTTCCTCATACTTAGTGGAAAGAGGTTTCAGCGTGGTTGCCAATCTCCTAACAACAGAAAGAAACAGAATGTCCAGAAACTTGACATCATTAACCGAGAAGATTTGAAATTAAACCTAACTAAATTGATGCTAAATATTGAAAATTTGTTAATAAAGCACCGACTTCATCCCTCCCCCCAAAAACATTATTTTTGTGCTTAGTTATTTTATGTAATAAATTTTAATTTGGTTCGTTTTAATTAGAAACAATCAATACTGGGTAAGTAGGGGATGTACCCAAAACCGAAAAACATGGCAAGTGGTCTACAAGACAATAATGTTTGGGAACCACTAATCTAGTGGTTGCAACTTTGATGTATTCGGGGGGAAAGAAGCAAGTAAAGAAATAATTACTCTTCCGAGGTTCCGAAATTGTTTGTTTTATTTTAATTGCTATTTTTCAAACAGTCCTTTTGTCATCCACGTCTTTGAGTTTGCTTTATAGTTGAGAGGCAATCATCTAACATTTCGAAAACAACAAAATTGTTTACTTTACCTATCAAGAGCAATTTAAATTTTTCTGATCCATCCATGTTTTCGAAAATCATCAATGTAACTCTCTGTTTACTGTACTTTCCTCCGTGACACTTCTCTTTTTTAAAAGTTAATGTACTAACTGGGACTCTAGAAGATATTTAAAAAATAAAATCATCTCATATTCATTAAACGCATTAAAAAAACCTTCTAATAAATGCGTTAAAACTTCACGTTTCCGTTTAGTACAGTCCTCATCGATCGAAGTTTTTAAAATATATTTCAATAACATATCAACAGTAATATAAATAACATGATAAAGCAAATAGGTACAGTATTTTTTTTCCACTTAGTAACAACTAATAAAGCGCATATGTACATAAACTTAAGGCGAAACCGGACACGAATTGTAGACAAGTGTGCAAGAGAGACAAATATATCGAAAAAATAATTAGCTATTTAAACCACTTTACAAACAAAAATGTTTGATTTGAAAAAGGCTATAGTACTTAAAACTATATTAGAATTCACGCTAACGGAGAACTTTTCTAATTTTGACTTTCATTTTAAAAATTTTGAAAAAAACATTTTTTTAGAAGAAAAAAATTAAAAAAGTGTTAGCCAGCCGCCAAAGAGGCATATTTTCTGAATACAATGCATAGTTTATTTTATTTTATTTTATTTTTTTATTTTTGGCACTCTAAATAGAAATATAAACTTTTCTTTGACGTTTCTTATGTTTCGCTTGGTGAACTAGTCACGTGGTAGTAATGTACACATGTAAGAACACTTATCAGTTTGCGATAGATATTTCAATGAAAGTATAAAATTACTAATATAAATATACAAAGTAGATTTCCGTAAGTTTAGGATTAAACTGTTTCAAAGTTGGCTTAAAAAGTAGATAAGAATCAATAAAATAAAAAGTCAAATTTCAACCAAAAAAATTAATTTTTGAATAAAACCATAAATTTTATGTTTATTATTTTTTTTTGGATTTTAGACACTGTAAACAGAAAAAACCTCTTTTGACGTTTTTCAACTTTCGCTCGTGATACGCAATTTTACTTTCACTATAGTTACTTGCATGACGTTGTCAGTGTGCTGTGTGTGCGTGTATGTGTGTGCAGTGTGCTTCATTTTGCTTGCCAAGTCTTCCGGCTCCATGCCATAATCTTCTGAGCCCTTCATATCACCAAACTTTTCGTTTTTGAATTAGGTTGCTTCAACAGAGATCTTTTAGTAGAAGCAAGTTTCTTTGTTCTCTTTAGAGCAAGGTGCTTCACAATAAGAGAAGGACTTTCGCCTGCGCCTTCGGTGCGATATCAGTATGAACCACGCTTGCATCTATTGACTTGCTTCTTTCCACTAAATTTTTCAACCAAAAACATGAAGTTCTCGCCATAATTGCTTGTACTATTAGTTATTAACTGCTGCGCTTTGCGTACTAAAGGTTTTACGCATTCTTAGGCATATTTTAGCTTCTGATTCGCCAACTACTAATGAGTTAGCTAGCATGCATACAAATCTGATATCTTCCACTGTTTCGATTTCATGTGATGTTACAATATCGGAAATATTATTTCTTTTTGTATTTGCCCTATTATTATAATATCATTACAACAGCGTCAATGCTACAAATCAAAGCGCGTTCTTTCTAATATCTCAAAGTCAAATTTACCTTATGCAAATTTTCGTAGTCGGAAATGACGTAATTTTTTTTTATGCATTAGGCAATTAATAAATTAACTGAAACCCGACCGACTTGGCGGCTTACAAATGGTCTAAGAAAAATTAATTTTTCTGTTATGATCGACTAAAATTAACATTTTTTTTTTTATTTCCAAGGTTTCTTCAAGGAGGCCTCTTCCGTTGCTGACTGCCAGTTTTTTGATATTTTTGTTTTTTAAAAAGATAATTCGTTTATTTTTTTAATAAAAATAAAAAAAAGGAAATGTACTCCGTTAGCGTGAATTCTATTGTATTTCTACGTACATTTGAACATTAAAATCTAAAATTCATCAATTAGTTTTTAAGTAAACAGCTAATTAATTTCAGAGTCATCTAGCGTGCCAGAAACACACTAACTACTCATCCTGATTCGCCTTAAGTAGCACAGAAACCTAATTGTCTGCATCTTTATGCTATAATAATAATAATAATAATAAATTCAAATTTATTTTCGTAAATACATCAAAGAAGACATATGAAGAAAACAGGCGTTACAAAAGAAATGAACTATCAAAATATCAACAAAAATCAGAACAAAAACCATAATAATACAACAATAATCACAACAAAAACAAATCTCAATAAAACCACAAAAAACTACAATAACAAAATAATTCAAAATTCAACATTCAAAGATTCTACCAAACAATAAGACTCGATCTGTATAATAAAACGATCGAGCTCTTTCTTGAATATCTTTAAATCATTCACCTTGCGTAGGCGCAAAGGTAAAGCGTTATAAAGTTTCAGGCACATATAATGTGGACTACTTTCCGTGTTAGTCAGAGAGTGTATGGGATACATATAAAAATTATTCCTAGTAGGGTAAACACCCTTTTTAACACAACTAAAAAACTCCTTCTTGTGCCTGTACAAGAAAAGTATACACTCCCTGATGTACATGCCCGGCAAAGTCAAGAAATTGTGCTTTCTAAACAAACCCCTACATGACGCATTGTGAGAGAGACCGAGTAACACTCTAATAGCTAACTTCTGCATGACAAAGATCTTGTTTGCTGACGTGCCACCGCTCCAGAAAATAACTCCAAAACCCATCAAAGAATGAAAATTTGCATAATAAAGAATTCTTAGAGTTTCGGCATTCAATTGTTGACTCAATACACGGAGCGTATAAATTACAGAACTCAGCCTACTAGCCAGTGTATTAATGCGATTACGCCAATTGAGAGTACTGTCCAAGTGAACTCCAAGACAACGACATCCATCCGAACAAGTCACACATAACAGTCACATAAAACAAGTTGTTAGGCGATTCCTCAAAATTATTAAATTAATAATTAAATTAAATTAATAAATAAACAAAATTATTATTAAAAAATAATATTATATTTGAATTATGAAGATATTCGAGTAATAAAATAAATAAGAGTAGATAAAATATTATCGATCATTTAAATGTTGGTTACTGTCAGTTAACCCTCATCACGAATTTCAAATTTCAAAATTTACACTATAGGAAAGAGGACAAGTTTCTGTGTATAATGAAACAGGATAGCAATATTCTCACGAATGTAAAACTTAAATAAATAAATAAGTAAATTAATAAAATTAAGTTATTGCATTATAATTTTCGGAAACTGTCAGACAACCGTCACCATGAATTTCAAAATTTCAACTACACTAAAGGAAAGATGACACTTTTCTAAGCATATTAAAACAAATATTTTGTTGGATTATCCATTAGTTTTTGAAAAAGTCGAATTTAAAAATGTAAAATTTACATGTATTTTATATACACGTTTATGATAGGCCGGGGTTGAGTTGGGCAAAAAATAAAACAAGACCGGAGGCCGCCGTATAACAAATTTAAAAATATCTCTGTACAATGACGGAACTTGCCAAAGGTAGATCTCAAAGCCATAGAACTCGTCCGGGTGTCGACCGCAACTGACAAAACATTAAGAGTATATCAAAACACACGTACCGTCAATAGAAATAAGAGCGGAACGGTTAACGTGCGAGTTACCGTGAAGCGACCGGTGACATCGGTCGCTCGGCAAAAAATGCCGTTTTTTCGAAAACTTATACCTAATCAAAAAAAAATTTTGTTCCAGGATTTACAGATCTGTTTATAGAGGTCTTCTTCTAACATAATTCAGTTTAGTCAACGGTTTAGTACAGTAATGTTTCGTTTCCATATTGTTGTTTACAGTTTGTGATGTCATTTTGACATTTTTTTATTTTTATGTAATATTTTTTGGAAGTAGTTAAGTTTAGACGCACTTTTATTTTCATTTTAATTTGTTTACCATCACGTGGCGTCACCCAGCGTCTCTTTCGCGAAGTAGTGGAGGAATTTTGCGGGTTTGATGCGTACTTGCGCGTGGAGGGAGATTAGCGGAAGAGGAGAAGTTGATTGACCGCAATTGGAAAGACATGTGAAAAGTGATCATCTTACCGCTTTTAAAGCTAATAGCACCCGATTTTATGTGAAGTTGTGTTACCGTTCGGTTATTTATCGCGTTGTGCGAATTTATTACTTCCGGGTTGCTAACGATTGCTTTTGCTGGTTATAGCAATTTACACTTATGTGCATATTTATTAAAATATCACGATCACTCGTAACGTTCTTTAACATCTCGAAGAAACTTCAAGAGTACGTTTTTTTTTATTACTTTTACGGACTCCCGTTTATATCAAGAATTTCTTCAAGTCAATTAACACAACCTCAAATGTTTAGTTTACCGCCATAAGTTTAGTGAAGTTCGATTAACTTTTAATGCAACCTACTATCGATAAATTAATGCCTGTAGACAGTTTATGTATCGCTCCTACTATCCTTTGTAAAAATTCCGCATTTCTACCGTTATTCCGTACACCGTTGATTGTACCAGAAGATTATTGTTTCGAAATCAAGCCGACAGAGTACGTTTAGTCCACCTTGGAAGGGTCAATCTTATGAGTGCTCATTACCTCGTTCACGGCACCCCATTAGGCCTTGCAGTTCGAAAGCTCGTTACAATACCTTCTTGGATGCTGCTGGTGGCAAAGGATACCTATAAGGTAAAATTGTACTGTTTATTTAAACTAACTGTGTGTGAATTTTGTGCCTACGTATTACCTGCATTATTGGAATCGACTTCAATATTCAACATATCGTTATAGGTTACGAAACTTCTATAACGTACCACCTTTAAGGATTGTCGAAATTATTTTATTTATTGTTTACATTTACCGCACAAAGTTTATGATTTATTTCTTAGCTATTGAGCTAGATGTCAACATTTTGTATTATAGTAGTTATTTAGATTTTACTAACCTTTTTTTTACCGCAACCAAAGTCAAAAAGTTATTGTTGATTTTTAAGTCATTTGGCCATTTTGTAATCTTCTTGACGAGGATTGTCGTGTAATTGTTTTTTTTATCGATATTTGAAATCGAGAAGATTCCTTCTTTTCGGTAATATTTTTGTTGTTTAATGTGTTGCCTACTTTAGGCGTAATTATTTGTTTATTCACCGTTTATTTATATATTATATGTTTATCCATTTAATGTTTTTATTGTTAATAAAACTTCTGTACTCTACGACCACCAAGCAGATTCTACATAAGAAAGGTTCCGTAACGCTTTCTCGAACAAGCATAGCGAAACTTGTTATAGGTGGGAAGTCTCATTTAGTTCGAGTAGCTCCCATAAGATTGATTGTTCCCGATTGTGACGACTCAACAAGTATTTCGACCCCCCCTATCTTTTGTATTTCTGCGATATCCTTTCGATACACCCCCGCGACCCATCGCCACGAGCTAGTACAAAAGGTAGGTTTCGCGCGTGTGCCCCTTAGCCACGTTTTGGACCGTGACAAGTTTAGCATGAATTGTAGCGGTCCTTACAATTTCCTTCCATCGCTGTCTGTTTTGGGTCTTTTTAGTCCAATTTATTATTTCCATGATCTTCAAGTCGTCCGTCACCTGGTCTAGCCACCTGATCTTTGGTCTTCCTTTTGTTCTGCTTTCTGCTGGTTTCCACAGCGTTATCTTTTTTACCATGTTGTTGTCGTTTTTTCTCATGATATGTCCTATCCCCCTGATTCGTTGTGCTTTCACATGCTTCACTATATCTTCCCCGTTCATCTGTTTCAAAATTTCATAGTTCATCAGCTGTTTGGGTTCTTCATTATCATTTTCCTTTTTTAGACCTATAACAGTGCGTAACACTTTTCTCTCAAACACTCTCAATGCTTCGGCCTCTCGTTGTGAAAAACAAATTGTTTCTGCCGCATATACAATTACTGGTCTGATTAATGTCTTGTATATTTTAATCTTAGTTTCCTTAGTTAGTTTTTTATCTTTGAGGAGCTTTTTATTGCCGATGTATACTCTGTTCCCAGCTTGGATTCTTTTCTTTATTTCTTCGTCTCTCTCGCAGTTTTTATTTATGTGCACTCCCAAGTAGTTGAAGTTGTGAAAAGTTATCATCTTACCGCTTTTAAAAGCCAATAGCACCCGATTTTTTATGAAGTTTTGGTTACCGTTCGGTTAGTTATCGCGTTGTGCGAATTTATTTACTTTCGGGTTGCTAAAGATTGCTTTTGCTGGTTATAGCAATTTGCACTTATGTGCATATTTATCAAGATATCACGATCACTCGTAACGTTCTTTTACATCTCGAAGAAACTTCAAGAATACGTTTTCCCTTTGTTATTACTTCTATCGGCTTCCGTTTATATTGAGAATTTCTTTAAGTCAATTAACACAACCTCGAATGCTCTGTTTACCGCCATAAGTTTAGTGGAGTTCGATTAACTTTTAATGCAACCATTTGGCCCTACTATCCGTTGTGAAAATTCCGTATTATTACCGTTCTTCCGTACAAATGATTGTTACTACCGTCGATTGTACCAGAAGATTATTGTTCGAAGTCAAGCCGACAGAGTACGTTTAGTCCACCTTGGGAGGGTCAATCTTATAAGTGCCCATCCTCGTTCACGGTACCCCATTTGGCCTTGCAGTTCGAGAGCTCGTTACAATACCTTCTTGGATGCTGCTGGTGGCAAAGAACACCTATAAGGTAAAGATTGTACTGTCTATTTAAACTAACTGTGTGTGAATTTTGTGTCTACGTATTACTTGCATTATTGGAATCGACTTCAACATTTGAAGGGTTACGAAACTTCTGTAACTTACCATCTTTAAGAATTGTCGAAATTGTTTTATTTATTGTTTACATTTACCGCACAAAGTTTATGCTTTATTTCTTAGCTACTGAGCTTGATGTCAATATTTTGTATTATAGTAGTTATTTAGATTTTACTAACCTTTTATTTTTACCGCAACCGAAGTCAAGAAGTTACTGTTGATTTTTCACTCATTTGGCCATTTTGTAATCTTCTTGACTAGGATTGTCATGTAATTGTTTTTTTTTTGTATCGATATTTGAAATCGAGAAGATTCTTTCTTTTCGGTTATACTTTTATTGTTTAATGTGTTGCCTATTTTAGGCGTAATTATTTGTTTATTTACCGTTTATTTATTTATTATATGTTTATCCATTTAATGATTTTATTGTTAATAAAACTTCTGTACCCTACGACCACCAAGCAGATTCTACATAAGAAAGGTTCTGTAACGCTTTCTCGAACAAGCATAGCGGAGCTTGTTATAGGTGGAAAGTCTTATTTAGTTCGAGTGGCGCCCATAAGATTGATTGTTCCTGCTTGTGACGACTCAACAAGTATTTCGACCCCCCCTATCTTTTGTATTTCCGCGGTATTTTTTCGATACACCCCCGCGACCCAGCGCCACGAGCTAGCTAGGGTAGTACAAAAGGTAGGGTTTGCGCGTGTGCCCCTTGGCTACGTTTTGGACCGTGACAATGTTTTTAATGTTTTTATTTGTTACAATGAAGCCGGTGCCATTTCTTCCTTGATGTTTCTCTCCTGAAAAGAACAACGTGTATTTACTTTGATTTATTTCTCCATTTCCCTTCAATCTCACTTCCTGCAGTGCCGTCACATCCAACCCAAACCTCATAATCTCGTTCGCTACTTCATTCATTTTTCCGGGTTTTAGCAGTGTTCGCACGTTCCATGTTCCAATTTTAAGTAATATTGTTGCCTTCGCCTTTTTTTTGTACTAGATTTTTTATCTTTGTTCCGCTTTCAGTATCGTTTTTCCGTTTGTATATTCCGTTTAGCATATGTGTCTCATCTTCATTATTATTTGGGGCTTCTGCTTGAGACGCTGCAGTTGCACCGTTCTTTTCATTTAGTTTTTTGGGCTTGCTATTGTCGTCTCCGCAGCCATTAGCCTGGAGGTTTTTCCGTTCCATACAAACATCTTCCCATCCATGATCAGATTCCGGTATCTTACTCTCACCTTTTTTCCGTTCGAGTATTCCGCCTTGGATATTTTTACAATCTTGTCTTTAATCGCTTTTTCTGTAGGTGTGAGATCGTTTTCTATGATTGTATTGGTTCCTTTCGGTTTATGTTTATTCTGCATAACGGATGTCTTTTGGTTAAAATTCTGCAGTTTAGCTATCACGATTTGTCTTCCAGGAGTTTTCCCTATTTTGAAAGCATCAATTACATTTACCTGAACTGAAAGTTTTTTCTGTAAAAAGTCTTCGACCTTTTCCTTTGTTGCTATTTTGCTTGAGAATACTCCTTTAATGATAATGTTGTCTCTCCTTTTCTCTTCCTCGTATTTTGCCATCTTCTCCTCCAGTTTAGCCATTGCTTCTTCCTGTTTTATAGCCTTTTTGTTAAGCCTCTCTATTTCGTTCTTCAGTACTTGCTTTTCCAGTTTCCACTGCTTATCCGCCTTCTCTATTGCCTCTTTTACCCCTATCACTTCGGTTTTGTTACTTTCAATCTCATTTCTGAGATCTCTTATTTCAGTCTTATCAGAGAATCCTTCGTTGTCTGTTCAAGTCAAGTTTATGATCATTATTTTTAGCTCTTCTATTTCGCTTCTTGTTGACTCTTGAGATACCGGAAAGCTCTTTATTTTTTTAGTTTCGTCTTTGTTGTCCTTAGGGGAAAGAGTTCGCACCAAAAGTTTGCTTTTCTTAAATGTTTCTCCCCTCGCGGTAAGATCTTCTGTAGTTTCGCTTCTTCCTTTTTTGGTATATTCCTCAGGAGTCCCGATGCTATTTGATCGATTTCTCTGTGATTTCAGATCGTTATTTATAAGGACCGTTTTCTTTTTGATTTTTAAAATAGTTATAGGCAACCCAACATACACCTTATAAGTATTGCCAGAAATGTTTTTTGTTGATATATTCCTATTATGATGTCCCAATATGATCTTATTCCTGTTTATACCTATTCGATTTTGCGTCAATACGAGCACCCGAATCGACTTCTAGGAGGTAGTCGTATTACGATATCTTTAACTCAAGGATACTTTTAGCTTAACCTTACAGTTATTTACTGTTTACTTTTTCCTTGGATGAATTTGTATTTCACCTACAAGTTGCTTGCTTCCGCTGCCTTTCAAAATTACAAATAACTTATCCCAATCAATCAAATCTCTTGAATCAACTCAATAATTGCTAGTTACTATGATCAACTTTACTACACAGTGTGAAGTGCCGTACTCTTCAATAGTAAGATACATGTAAATTTAAAATTTTTAAATCCAATTTTTTCAAAAACTATTGGATAATCCAACAAAATTTTTGTTTTAATATGCTTAGAAAAGTGTCATCTTTCCTATAGACTTGGAAAAGTAAAATAAATTGTTGTATAGTAGTGTGAGTGTTTGTATACAGATAATTATACAAGATTTATATTTATTTATGCTTTTGAAAACAACGAACGAGACAAATTATTTTTGTCGAACATAGAGAATTTACATTGATTTCCATTAATTTGTAGATTACAACGCTCTTTTGTCTTTTGTCAAACCATACTCAAAATTTTTTAAGTTTCTTTCATTTTTTCTCAATTGACCCATTTTTAAAAATGAGTTAATTTTTTTACATATTGTCATGTTCCGAATCAAAGTTTTACCTACCCTGTTAATTTGTTATTAATTTTGATTTAATTTATAAAATATTTAAATTTGAATTTTGGGAGGTAAAACTTTAAAAATTAAAGTTGGTAAAAGGAAAAATTTTATCGAGGCTTCTATCAAAAATGATCTAGGTGATAGACGTGTAAAATTTCGTTTTGAACAATTTTGATAAGTTTGTGAAATTTTTTGAATATAAGTGATTTTTTTATGAAAGTGTTTTATTGATAATTAAAATTGGATTGAATTTGATTTTGAAGAAAGATATTTTAGATAGTTTTTGAAAGTAAGATTAAAACAAAAGCTATGGTCGAATGACGGATACCGTTATTTTGGCGATTCCAGTTCGGCACCGTCATTTCGGCGACAGTCAATGGGCTGGTCCCGGGTTGTTAAAAATATAATTTTGACTTATAAAAATCGATGCCCCTTGGTAAAATACTTCATATAGTTACAAATGTATAATTTTAAAACGCTACACTAATTATATACAGTGCCTTTTTGAAACGTATACGTTTGAAAAGTTGCAATTTTGTGACGTAGATTTCACTCGAGCAATCACATTGCTCAATTAAAATTGAATTTACAACGATGTCATGTTTATATGTATACGAAAATGACATACTTGAGTTGACCCTGTCTTGTGTTTTAAAATTGTTAAAAATTTATAAATTTAAATACTTTTATAAAGTGGCAACAGTGCATTACAGTAACCACTGTCAAAAATGCAATTTGTAAATAAATACTTTAAAGAATTATAATTCGAAGCGTTCATAATCACGACAGATAATAATCATTATTTCAATAAACATGCAGACCATTAGACCAGACCATGCAGAACATTAAGAAGTGTTTTATTCCGAGATGTAGGAATACCTCAAATAATTCAGAAAAAATGTTTTTCGGCGTTCCAAGCAATCTAGTTACAAAAAAATTATGGGTACAAGCGGCAAAAATACCTTCGCCTTTCCGTATTAAATCAAAATGGCATTGTTGTGAAGAACGTTTTGATGTTGGTTAGATTACAAGCAATGTAATACTACTAAATTTTTAATTTCAAGTACGCCAAACGGTTTTATAAATTTCATATCGAATGGTTTTCCAGGTAGAATAAGTGACAAAGATATTGTAGTTCATAGTTAAAGGAACTTTCAAATGGTACCCATATACTTGCAGACCAAGGTTTTAAGCATATAAATGCAGTTTTATCTGAAAAAAAACTGTGTATTACTTAGGCCACCAAGTGTAGTTTCCGGACAGAAGAGTTCAAAAGCGGAAGTAAAACTTAACAAAAGAATTGCTGCTTTACGAATACATATCGAAAGAGTTATTTGTCGAGTAAGGGAATTTTACTTTTTGAAGCCTCACTCATGTGTTAACCATAATTTAATATATTTGTTAAACTCTATAGTTATTATAGTTTGTGGTCTTATAAATTTACAGGAACCTTTAATGCAGTTTAGGGAGTGTTGAATTGCGTTTTTTGTAAATAATTCAATAAATATAAAAATTGTAAGAGTTAAAAATATTCTTATTTATTACAGTTTAATTTTTAAATTAACATTAAGAAGTTTTTAGTTTAGGATATATAGCATTTTTCCAAGAATCTTCACACATTGTTAAAATGTCCTGTAATTTTTCTTGAAAATCTACATCTACTTCTTGAAGCCACAATAAAAACGCCACCCCATGTTCACATCCACCTTCAGAAGCCGGGCAACTGTGACATTGACAACTTATAACTTCTTCCTTTTCATTGATCACAACATGCACATCGTAAGCTTTGCTTCTTATTTTATGTTCCGGAGTAATTTTTGCTTTCACTGTACATAGATTTCCTAACCGTTGAAGTTGTACGTATGAGATAGTGTTATCTCCATACATTTTTTTACCAGTTCGTTTGGTTTTCACGTTTCGTACTTCGGCACTCACAAAATTCGTGTTGGAAGAATAAAAAACATTCAACATATCACCATCTACAGATGGTAAATTGTCAGATGACGCTTGTTCAAAATTAATTTCTAATTTGCTACCCATTTTGAAATATAAAAATAATACTTGTTTCAATTAATTCTCGACATATAAATACTACAAACTTTTGAGGTTATACCAACTGACACTGAACTGACATTTAAAAATAATTATAATAGTGGGAGTGCTACTGGCTTCTTATTGGCCGAGTGAAATCTCCGTCATCATTTCCCGCGTTTTAATTATTTAAAAAATTTTCAATTTTTGAACTTCAACAAGACCGTTAAAATTGTCAAAAAAAATTTTTTTTTACGCAAGAAGTGTTTAATTTTACTTAAATTTTTGATTTTAATGAAAAACAAAATTTTAGGGATTACCCCATTCGGCGACAGTCAATTCGGCGACACGATATTCGGCTATGCCGGTTTCGGCGATTCCAATTCGGCACCGGCATTTCGGCGATTCCGATTCGGTGACAGTAAATTCGACTACGTTGATCCGGCGACGGGAGATATACTTTTAATTTATTCAATTTTCTACTAAATTTAAAATCTAAATGTACAGAAAAACCTTAGTAGGAACGCCTATGGCTTTTTAAATTAGTATTTAAAAGCCCGTCGTTAAAAGTTGATTATCTTCCTACTTCTCCTAATTACTTTAAGTACTTTCTTGCTTCTTTTCAATAATATTTATTGTGTTAATCTTTTCTTAGTTTTCCTCATTTCAATACAATTCATCTTTTTCAATTAAATAATAACGTTTTTGGCTGGGAGATATACTTTTAGTTTATTCAATTTTCTACTAAACTTAAAATCTAAATATATAAAGAAACCTTAGTAGGAACGCCTATTGCTTTTTAAATTAGTATTTAAAAACCCGTCGTTAAAAGTTGGTTATCTTCCTATCTCTCTTAAGTACCTTAAGTACTTTTTTGCTTCTTTACAATAATATTTATTGTGTTAATCTTTCTTTGGTTTTCTTCCTCATTTCAATACAATTCATTTTTTTCAATTAAATAATACCGTCTTTGGATAGGAGATATACTTTTAGTTTATTCAATTTTCTACTAAATTTAATATACAAAGAAACCTTGGTAGGAACGCCTATGGCTTTTTAAATTAGAATTTAAAAACCCGTCGTTAAAAGTTGGTTATCTTCCTACCTCTCTTAAGTACCTTAAGTACTTTTTTGCTTTTTTACAATAATATTTATTTTAGAATAAAAAATAAATAGTTGAGATAGAGGTCGTTATAATCTACAACGTAGATGAATTTCAAAATACAAATTTGTAGCAGGACATCGGTAGTCAGGACCGTATTAGGAATCAATAACGAATGAAAAAAATAGAAAGAAAAAAATTATTAAATTCAAAACGCCTTAATTTAATAATTTTTTTCTTTCTATTTTTTTCATTCGTTATTGATTCCTAATACGGTCCTGACTACCCAAGTAACACACGATCGTATAATATACGTATATTTTTGGGATAAATAGTATATTTTTGGTATACGTCTAATTTTGGTAAGTCTAATATACGTATATACGTATACACTTTATATACTATACTTAAAATATTCGTATATTATACGATGCTTATATACTAAAATATAACTTACATTCAAATGTAGAATTTTGATCTAGGCAATACGTTTAGTAGATGTATATTATACGCATAAATTTACCATATTCACAATAGTATATTTTTGGTCTACGATATATGTTTAATAAACGTTTGTTATAAACATAAACACTTAACCTTATTTTTTTATAAATTTTAAGCATAAAAGGTAGAATTTTCAGCTAAACAATTCGTATTATAGATGTGGATTATACGTATAAATTTACCATATTTAAAATAATATATTTTTGGTCTACCATATATGATTAATAAACCTTTGTTATAAACATAAACACTTAACAGTATTTTTTTATAAATTTTAAGCATAAAAGGTAGAATTTTCAGCTAAACAATTCGTATTATAGATGTAGATTATACGTATAAATTTACCATATTGCAAATAGTATATTTTTGGTCTACGATATACACTACGCGCACTTAAAACCCTCACACTTGAACTTTTACCTGCTACCTGAAAAGTTTAATCTTTTACACCTAAGGAACATTGTTTATGGCCCTCTTGGTAATAGCTTAGGTTTTTAAGATAATTTTAGTTTGTATTTTAGTTTTGCTCAACAGAATTGCTGTAATAATACGCTCAAAAAGGGGTGCTACAAAATATTGAAGAATAGTGTTTGTTTAATAGTCTATTTATATCGTTGACCCTCCCTGTAACAAAAAACTTTGATTTTAAATTTTTATTTAATTTTTATTTAATTAATATTTATTTTTATTTTTATTTATCAGTTCATTTATGCATTTTTACAATATTTTTACCTGTTTCCTATGGTTTTCATTAATAATAATTTTTTTTTAAATTCTTTATCACTTAAGTTTATTACCTGTACTAAAACCAGCATACAGGTAATTTTTAGATAATTAAGGGTGCACTTTAAAATTATCACAATGAAGGGGTTAACTGTATTATGTACAGACAGTCTGATGACTGTATGGCTATTTTATTTTATTTTCATAGTTTAAAATATTCTATTTTAATAGCTTAAAATATCTTAAACCTAAAAAAATACAGGTGCGAGGGTTTTTAGTGCGCGTAGTGTATGTTTAATAAACGTTTGTTATAAACATAAACACTTAACATTATTTTTTTATAAATTTTAAGCATAAAAGGTAGAATTTTCAGCTAAAGAATTCGTATTATAGATGTGGATTATACGTATAAATTTACTAAATATAAAATAGTATATTTTTGGTCTACGATATATGTTTAATAAACGTTTGTTATAAACATAAACACTTACAGAGCCGTATTTACGGGTGGGGTTTTAGGGGTTAGAACCCCCTTCCCTCCTCCCGAAATTATTTATCAAGTACTAGAAGTCCGCTTGCAATCGTAAAAATATCAGAAAAAACAAAAACAATCTTTACAACTAATAACAAAAACAATCTTTACAACTAATAACAAAAACATTAAACCTGAAGTATTAAAAAAAATTAAAACTAAAGATATTTCTAATAAACTAAATCCCAAATTAAAAAATCGGAAATTCCTATTAATATTTGGCGATTGGCGACACTGGATTGAATACACCTACTAGTAAATTGCAAGAATATAAAAACTGACGATGAAGAATTTAAAAAAGTGCTATACATTTACAGTAATATTGAAATAAATGAAATATATATTTTATCTTAATTCTTACTATTATGGTAAAAATTTTAAATTGCTATAAATTGTTTGAACCAAAAATTTTAAAAGAAAAATAAATTTTATGACCATCAGTGGCAACATAGCTTAAAACAACACTTCTGCAATAAATTAGAGTGGGCATTGCAAACCCATAAATTGTCTTATATTTTGGTGTAATTTAGTTTTTCGTTTTGACAACAAGGGTATTCACACTCTCTGGTATATCCCGTGGTAAATATATCACGTTTACCAGGGTGTTATTAGTTATTTGACTGTGTAGTAAACTCCCATAAGAGCAAATACCATACCTCGTGGTATTCGTAAGTAGCCCTCGACCGTGTATTTCTAGTATGGTAAAGTTAAACCAGTGCGCCGCTTTTCTGCGTTGTTGTATTTTTACTTCTAATATGGCGAAGTGCACACAGCTGATTTAAAGTAACTACTACTTACAAAAATAATAACAGCTGATTGTGCCGAAAGTAGGATTAAAGTTAAAATACCAACACTCAATACCACGAGGTGTGTTCACAGATATGGTATAAATGTGTGGTAAATTTACCACGTGTTAAATATACCAGAGAGTGTGAATACCCTAATTTATTTACCATCCGTAAAATAAGAATTTAGTTTGTGATTTTTATTAAATTAAAAAATTTTATTTAAAGACGGTTTTTTACAAAAGAGTTTAAAATTAAAATATGAATAAGTTTAAACTTATTAAAAATATTCTAGTAAACAAAAATTTTAAAATGGCACAAACAAAAGTCTTATCCACGATGCCCCCCAGAAGTCAACCTGTAATCAAAATTTGTCGCTCCCTCAACAAATTATTTTAAATCATTAAATAAAGTTCACAAAAATCAAAATTTTCTTTGAATATCAAATTTAAATAAAGAAAAATCGCTCAAAAAAATAATTACTTTAATTAAATAAAAACAATCTTCTCACAAAATTTCAACTTTTTTGCGGTAACTTCCGACCAAAATACTTTTAAACAAAATTTTCCAATAACAATACTTAAAAATAAAATCGTAATTACAAAAATACTTGCACAAAGTTATACCCAAAAAATCAACGGAGCAAAATCTAGGCCTTTGTAATTTCTGCCATCTTGGCAAAAAAAATCTCTCTCTACTCATTTTTCTGCAAACATTACATTTCAAAAATTTATATAACAAAATTTAAATTTAAAAATATTACCAAAGCTGCACTTATTTTGCCGATTTTAGCATGACTGACGGTTTAAGTTGGGACTTAAATTTTTTTATTTAGGTATTTATTTATTTATCGAGTTCCTTCTATTTTTTATTTTATATTTGTTTTTTATTGTAGCTTTTTTTATTTTTTAAATATGTTGTACTTTATATTTTTATTTTTTGTTTTAAATTTCAGTTTTTTTGTATTTTAATAAATTAGCTATTTATTTTTTAATATTTTTGACCCCCCCTCTTCCCGAAAATCTAGTCTAAATACGGCCCTGAACATTTAGCATTATTTTTTTATAAATTTTAAGCATAAAAGATAGAATTTTCAGCTAAACAATTTGTATTATAGATGTGGATTATACGTATAAATTTACCATATTGAAAATAGTACATTTTTGGTCTGCGATATATTATGTTTAATAAACGTTTGTTATAAACGTAAGCACTTAACATTATTCTTTCATAAATTTTAAGCATGGCAGGTAAAATTTTCGTATTTTAAAAATACGAATTTTATAATTCGTATTATAGATGTGGATTATAGGTATAAATTTACCATATTTAAAATAGTGTATTTTTGGTCTACAGTATATGTTTAATAAACGTTTGTTATAAACGTAAAGACTTAACATTATTTTTTTATAAATTTTAAGCATAAAAGGTAGAATTTTCAGCTAAACAATTCGTATTATAGATGTAGATTATACGTATAAATTTACCATATTTAAAATAGTATATTTTTGGTCTACGATATATGTTTAGTAAACGTTTGTTATAAACATAACCACATCACAACGGATCTAATGAAAAATGTGAAATTAATGCCAATAAAGAAAAAGAAGTGATAGATAATCCTATTGGTATTACGAGTACATGCAATATCTCTAAGATTAATACTATTGATAATTTGCTAAATAATCAAACCTTGTCGCCATGCTTTGATTTTAAAGACAACGTCGAAGAACAGGAACAAAACGTGTTTATTTATACCTAATAAATTATTTTAAATTTTTATTTGATTTTTAATTTAAATATAATATTATTATTTCATTTAACCCTGCGCTTTAATTTTTTTAACTACGCGCCATTGTAACTGGTAAAGTAAAGTAAGCCAACTAAAAATTATCATAAGCCTCATAGGTAGATGGTTAGAGTAGTTGCCTCATGCTCTTGACACCGCGCGTTCGAATCCCGTAGATGTCAAAAAAAATGTAAGTACAATTTAATAAATTTCTAAAATGAATCAATAATGTAATAAATAATGTAATAATTAGAATTTCACAGATAGTAAACGATAAACGCAGCCTAAAAAAATAAGCATTATGAAATTAAATTAAATTAAAAAAAAAATGCTTCAAATTTTTTTTTATCTATAATTGTGATATAAAAATACGAATAATATACGTACATTAAATATGTATAATATACGTAGACAGTATACGTCTATATATAGGGATACGTCATGACCAAAAATACGTATACGTATACGTTTATGCTATACAGTTTATAGACGTAGCATAATGAAGGATAATATACGTACATTGAATATGTATATTATACGTAGACAGTATACGTCTATATATTGGGATACGTCATGACCAAAAATACGTATACGCATACGTTTATGCTATACAGTTTATAGACGTAGCATAATGAAGGATAATATACGTATATTGAATATGTATAATATACGTAGACAGTATACGTCTATATATTGGGATACGTCATGACCAAAAATACGTATACGTATTCGTATATGGTATACGTATTATAGTTGGTTTTAACGTTTGGTCTAGACGATTTTTATACGTCTAATATACTATTATGTGTTACTTGGGTACCGATGTCCTGCTACAAATTTGTATTTTGAAATTCATCTACGTTGTAGATTATAACGACCTCTATCTCAACTATTTATTTTTTATTCTTAGTTTTTACGGTCGACAATAAGGATTTTTGAAATTTCATTTCATTTACCGTTAATTAATATTTATTTTGTTAATCTTTCCTTGGTTTTCCTTCTAATTTCAATACAATTCATTCTTTTCAATTGAATAATACCGTTTTTCTTAAATACCTTCCTTTCCAAAATTTCAATTGGTTTCCACTTTTGGTAACATTTTTTGAGAAGGCATAGGTGGCATATTGAGTTGAGTTTTTAGTCAGTTGAGTTTGGTTTTGGTATCAAAGTAAACAGTTCAGTTTAGACAAGGAAGTAGTGAGTGGAAGCGTTTGAGCGTAACACGCTATTAAGGTAAGTAACGTAAGAAAGTTTATAAGATTGCAATAATTGACATTTTATCTCCAGTTATAGGTTTTGCTGTATAGATTTTAATAAAAGTGCTCAAGTGTAGTGTTAGGAATTAATATAATAATTTTTAATTCGCAATACAATGGAAGAAACTCAAATGATTTTAACCAAACGAAGCAACGAAAAATATGCAAATGATGGGTACCTCTATGTTAAAGATAAAATTAACACAGATGGTGTAACATGCATTTTGCATGTTACAATTACGTTCTCCGCTCGATATGTTTACTCGGCTTTATTTAAAGTTAGGTATGAACTTCGCCTAACTAAACACATTTTTCACTTGGTGAGAAGATAAGAATTCGAATATATTCAAAAAGTCGAATAGTTGAACACGGTAGAATATCAAGAGCCCGTAAATGTGCAATTAAGAAATCCTTCCTGTGGATTCTTGAGGGTATTGAGATATTTTTTTAAGCCGATTAGTTCCCGTGATTTTGGAATCATCGTTTGGATGAATATTTGAATTATTGGGGTAGAGATAACATCCAGCTGTGGACGCCATTTTGGAGAGCAATTTTAAAATTTTAATTTTGGAAAATATTCATTATTCTGGAGCTCTTCCCGTCACTGCGAATCCCTACCGATGAAAATCAATTATATGGAACAACATCGATTTAGTATCCGTATTATAATATCGATCAGTGTGACTTAATCAGTGGCAAATATTATCTCGATTGCTTCCGTGAAGTCGGAGATAATATTAGTGGAGGTTGGCTCCTGTACCAATACTGTGTATCAGCTACTTCACATACACGCAGTGGACGATAATGTGCTTTAATGGTTATTTTGCAGCTATTTATTTTGTAGATTACCAACAGTTACCAATTTGAATACCAAGGAATCGAGGCAGATCTGTATCGAAAGAACCTTTAGTCATCTCTAAGGTAAACTGGGTAAGTGGCTTGCAAGATTCTATTTTAGCATATTTGTTGTCATTTATTTGCTGCTTTGCTTTAATTTTGTGCATATTGCACTGTTACACAAGTTGGTACTGTGAGTTGCTACTTCACTGGTCTCCATTTAGACTTTTTTGTTATTTCTTTTTTTGAGCAACTGATTATCCGTTTACATTGCCAATCGCTACTGGTAATTTTGTCACACTGCCTGCAACAATACTACCACCATCCAGAAGTGATACACGAGTGTGGATTGGAATTTTCCAATCATTATAAAATTGTTACGTCTACGAATACCAGTGCCAGTTATCCATCTTGTAACTATCTTTCAATTTCCTTTAATAATACGAAAAATAAATCTCTTTTCCTGTTCTATTTGTTTTATTTTGAGTTTTGGCGCCGCAATTCTTCTAGGTGGATCGTCAACCATTTTAAACACAAGCAGAAGCCAAACAAATCTCACTCCCTGAGGTAACATCTCATTGCCACCGAATTTTCTGAATTAGCCGTTACGTAAAGTACACCCACGAACGCTAATAGGGCCGTGCTAGTGCAATTGGTGCTACAATGGTACTATTCAATTCTGGCGATGTGAAAGTAAGCACAAGGGTTGCAATGGTAGAATATGGACCAATATTCATAACGGTTCGTTCAATTCCCAGCGAAAGGAGTATTCTTGCAGGACGGTAGGAAATGCAGAAAACGTCGAACTTCAAAGACTGCATACTGTTGTAAAACTTTTAGCAGAAAGTACAATGGATAATCCATCTCAAATAAGATCACGGGCTATTGCAAATGTTCCTGATGCCATAAAAGGCAATATTCCAAGTAATTCCGTCATGAGTAGAACGATACAACGGAAACGTCACAAAAATTCTAAAGCACCAGCAAATCCGGAATCTAGGGAACTAATAATCATACCGGATGGTTATTCCACTTATGAGTTTAGCCCTGATCATTTTGAGAGATTTCTTCTTGCCGATTCAGGAAGTGAGAATTTGGACTCGGAACGTATTATGATATTTGGGAGAGAATATAATTCCAGTTGGAGTGCAAATATGTTAGAATTGCTTATGGACGGCACTTTTTCAATTTGTCCGTCGCTTTTTTCACAAGTATTCGTTATACTTGCTAGAAAAGATGGAAGAGCAGTGTTTCCTGTTTTGTTTTGCTTACTACCCAATAAGAGGACGGAAACTTATGTTAAATTGTTTAATATTATCTGTGAATTGTGGCCTCAACTAAATCCGTTGAGTATAAGTGTAGATTTTGAGCTTGCCATTCATCAAGCGATTCGTTAAGTATTTCCTGACGTTAATATACATGGCTGCCTATTTCACTTAGTAAAAAATTTAAAAAAGCATTTATCGTCAAGTAATCTCTAAAAAGATACAGTGCCGATGTAGACTTTGCATTGCGTGCAAAAATGGTTACTTCGATTGCGTTTGTTCCTGAGAATGACATTTTTCACGCGATTATAAGTTTGGAAAATTATTTACCACGAGAATTAGATTCAATTTTAGAATGGTTTATGTTATATTTATGTTAAACTTTGCATATAATATTTGTATATTATTTCAGTGTAATTTAGATTTTCATGTTGGTAAAACAGTGTACAATAATAAGTTAAAAGAATGAAAGCATGTTCAATGTTAATTTTACTTTTCGATTTTTAAGAATAAACTAATTTCGTTTCAAAGTGACTTTTTCTCACCGACGATACAACAAGTGGCGACGAGGATAAACAAGAAAATAATTCTGAAGAAATTCAAAAAGAAAAGAATTAAATACGTTGTAAGGTGACCACATGGCCAGTAGTTATTCAGTTCAAATACAATTTCATTCGTATGGAAAAAATTCCGAAAGAAGATTCAAGCGAACAAAAAGTAAAAGCCAAGGACATCAGTATGGAAAAAGTGGTGGAAAGAAAATTTACAATGTTCGCAGCGTTCGATAACGATAAGGAAGATATCGATTGTTATTTAGAAAGATTCGATTGCTTTTGTTGCCTGAATGATATTCAAGGTAAGGACATAGTATATTTATTTATCAGTAGTGTTGGCCCAGAAATTTATAAGAAATTAAAATCCGTAGCGTTTCCTACAAATCCTAAAGACTTATCCTTTTCCGATATTAAGAAAAAACTTGTAGCACATTTCCTTCCTGAACCTTTAACTTGTGTAGAAAGACAAAAATTTCGAGCACGAAGACAAGGACCTACGGAATCATTTAATGAATTTTTAACAGCCTTGAAGTCGTTATCAATTCATTGTGGATTTGCAACGGAGGAACGTTTGCAAGAAGAAATTGTAGACCAGATTAAAACTGGTATTCGAAATGAAAAAACGCAAAGTCATTTTTTAAGTACTTCTAAATTAAATCTTCAAAGAGTAATTCAAAGAGCTAACGCAGATGAATTAGCTGAAAAAAGTTTAAGAGAATGTAATAATAATTCAAATAATTCACAAGTTTGTAAATTGACAACTGACAAATATTCGATTAAAACGTTTTCAAATAATAAAAGAAATAATAAAGCAAAATTTCGTAAAGGTGATAATAAATTTGCACAAAACATAATTCAAGAGAACGGAATTGTGTGCTTTCGATGTGGAAGAGAAAATCATAAAGCGCCCATATGTTATTATTCTTCATCAACCTGCAGCAAATGTGGAAAAATTGGACATTTGGCTCGTGTATGTGGAAAATTTCCTCCAAAGAATAAGTTTCGAAAAGGTTTCAGCAAATGTATTACAGAATTAACTCAAGATGCTAACCCAATTGATGATATTTTTCAAATTCGTACACAATCACCTCATTCTAAAATATTGAAAACAGTTCTTATCAATAATAAACAAGTGGCAATGGAAATTGATACCGGGAGTACTTATACTTTAATATCTTTAGAAAATTTTCGTAAATTACAAATTAATGCTAAAATTCATTCTTGCGATATTGTTCTTTCTAGTTATAATAAAACTAAAATTCCAGTTTTAGGAGTAGCCGAAGTAGTGGTTAATATTGATGGTAATAATTATGTTCTAAATTTATACATCATTAAGGAAAATTTTGATACAATTATGGGAAGAGATTGGATTTTCAAATTTAAAACAAAACTACACGATGTTTATTGCGTTAAGATTGACATTGAAGACAAAGTAAATAAATTAGTTTCAGAGTTTTCCGATATATTTTTAAATAAAATTGGATGCCTCAAAGATTTCGAAGTTGACCTCCATTTGAAAGAAAACACTTCACCAATATTTTGCAGAGCAAGAACAGTTCCTTTAGCACTGCAACCTCGTGTGGAAGAAGAAATAAATAGATTGGTTTCTATTGGAGTACTTTCAAAAGTGACTCATTCGGAGTATGCGACTTCTATCATTCCCATTATCAAGCACGATGGTACCTTGAGGTTAGTAGCAGATTATAGAATTTCAGTTAATAAAAATATTATTCCCGATGAACATCCAATTCCAATTATCGAAAACATTTTACCTAAAATGAATAATGGAAAATATTTTTCGAAATTTGATATCAGAGAGGCGTACATGCACATGAAGGTAACAGAAAGAACCGCTAAGATGTTAACAATAAATACACAATTAGGGTTATTTCAAGTAAACCGTTTAAATTATGGAATTTCGAGTGCTCTAGCGTTATGGCAAAGAGCAATGGAAAACATATTTTCCGAAATTGAAGGGTTACAAATATTTTATGATGATTTCAGTTTATCATCACCTGATCCAATAACGCATTTACGAAAGATGAAACGACTTTTCGAAATTTGTAGAGAAAATGGAATTCAATTCAAGAAAGAAAAATGTTAATTTTTAGCGAATAAAAGATCTTATTTGGGATATGTTATTGATCAAAACGGTATTCATAAAACTTCAGAGAAAATTAAAGCAATAGTCGAAGCAAAAGCTCCTCGTGATGTTACCATAACAAAAAATTGTTCTCGCAACTGATGCTTCTCCGTATGGAATCGGTGGCGTTCTATCTCATATTTTCGAAGATGGTTCTGAAAGACCAATTCTTTTTGTCAGCCGAAGCTTGACAAAATCAGAAATTAAATATTCACAAATTGATAAGGAAGCCTTATCCATTGTGTGGTGCATAAAAAAACTATTTTATTTTCTATTTGGAAGACACTTCATACTTTACACGGATCACAAACCACTGGAATCCATATTTAAGCAAGATAAAGCGGCACCAGTATTAAGTGTAACCCGTTTACTACATTATTCAATATTCTTGCAAGGATTTGATTATGAAGTAAAATTCAGAAACCACGAAAATTATTTCAATGCAGATTTCTGTTCTAGATTTATTGAAAGAAATTTCAAAGAGAGTTTAAACGATTCTCCAGCAGTTTTTCAATTGGGTCAATTGGAAACATTTACCATTCAGAGCAAAATAGTTGCAAAGAAAACACAAAAGGATATCGATTTATGTAAAATATATAATGCAGTAATGGGACCAAATTCATCTAATTTAAACAACAATGGAGAATGGACAGTAGAACAAGGATGTTTAATGAAAGGTATTCGCGTCGTTATTCCTAAAGTTTTGCAGCAATCAATTTTGAAAGAATTACACAGAGGTCATATTGGAATATCGAGAATGAAAGCTCTGGCTCGATCCTACGTTTTTTGGGAAGGTATAGACAGAGATATAGAAAATATTTCAAGAAACTGTCAAAATTGCTAACCAATATTCAAATTCACCAATTCATGCCAAAATTCATCCGTGGGAATTTCCGAGAAATCCATGGGAAAGATTACGTATTGATCATGCAGGTCCATTTCACGGTTTATATTATTTTATCGTAGTTGATGCATATAGTAAATGGATTAAAATTTTTCCTGTAAAACGCATCGATAGTTTTACAAGCATTTCTAAATTAACTGAATGTTTTTCTCGGTTTGGAATTCCATCCAATATAGTTTCCGATAATGGTTCAGCCTTTATTTCATCTGAATTTTCAAGATTTCAATATTTTCAAGATAAAATCAAATTAATCACAACCGTACGGCAGCATATCATCCATCTTCAAATGGTTAAGTTGAACGCTATGTTGGCTTATTTAAAAAAAGTCTTAGGAAGCAAATGTTAAACTCAAATGATATCCATCACAACCTTCACGAAATTTTATTCACCTTAAGAAGAGCTCCGCATAGCACGACAGGAAAGAGTCCAGCAGAACTTATGTTAGGAAGAAAAATTCGTTCTCGATTGGACATTATCAAGCCTATTTCTATTCAAGATGTTGTAATTCAAAAACAAAAAAAATCGATTATAGATGGAGGTGGACAAATTCGAAATTACAAAATTGGTCAAACCGTAGTATTCAAGTCATTTTCTGACAAAACATGAAAGAGTGCAGTTGTAGTCAATAAAATTGGTAATGTAATATACGAAATTTGGAGTAATGGTGAAAAACTTAAAAGACATGTCGATCAACTTTTTGGAGGTAATGAAAATTTACAAAATTCAAATAATTCAAATTCATGAAGTCGATAATGAAAATAAAGAAGTGTTCAATTCTGAACAATTAAACAAAATTCCAATAAACTCAAACATTCCTAACAACTCTCCCGATCATAATATTTCAAACCAACCTACAATTATTCCAAACGTTGAAAATTCACCCCTTAGCGCTACCAGAAGACCAAAGGAAGATTTGGAAATTAACGAAACTGAAAACGAAATCAGCAGTAGCCCAAGATCAAGACCCGTTCGAATCAGAAGACCACCCGATCGGTTTATTCCCTAGGAACAAAATTAGAGAGGAGGTGTTATATTTATGTTAAACTTTGTATATAATATTTGTATATTATTTCAGTGTAATTTAGATTTTCATGTTGGTAAAACAGTGTACAATCATAAGTTAAAAGAATGAAAGCATGTTCAATGTTAATTTTACTTTTCGATTTTTAAGAATAAACTAATTTCGTTTCAAAGTGACTTTTTCTCACCGACGATACAACAGTTTACAAATACATATATTGGGAGTCTTAGAAATAATGGTACCAGAAATATTCCAATGTATTCTTCAAGCATTTGGTCTGTGTATCAACGCACGTTGGATGGAATTGATAGAACTAATAATTACGCCGAAGCTTGTCATCGAAACGTTGTGGACCTTTTTGGATAATTTAAGACGTATTCAAAAAACTTTCGACACAGAATACGAACGTATCCTAGCCGGACATACAGCTCCTAAAAAAAGAACGCGATGAAGCGGCTGATTCTCGAATTTTGGCGAAGGTAACCAATTGTAATTCTAATAATGTTATAGAATATCTTCGCGGTATAGCTTATAATTATAACATAGATTAAAATTTGTTTAATCGCTTAAAAATTATGTATATGATACCTGTGTTGTATGTAAATAAATATTTAATTTAAAAATAAAAAATAATTTTTTTTATATTTTTTATAAATTTTAACACTTAATACCACAGGATTCAAACGTGTGCTCTGTGTTATTTGACTTCCATAGTATTTATATTTGGCAACGCCCCGCCGCGCCGCGTAAAAGCAAACAAGATAGAAACTTTAAAGTCAAAATTTTAAAATTAATCAAATTTTTCAAAATTATTGAATCACACTAAAAATTATTTTATTGGAAAAGCAAATGAGTAACCGAAAAAAAATTAACAAAAAATCTAAAAGAAATTGCTATAGCAAATCAATTAAAAAGCAAATAACAATTTAAAACAAAATCTTAAAATACTTATAAAATCTTTAACAATAAAGTTTATTTATTGTGGTGTTTCAAAGTGATTCGTACCTACCCTGTACATTAATGAAAAATTTATTGAATAGGTTTAAGTTGTAAGACTGGAAAATTGGACAGGTGGGAGCGAATCGACAAGGAGAAGGGCTTTTTGCCGACGAGCCGCGCGAGAGAGCGAGCGGGCCGATTTTTGGCTTGTTAATTTTTGACTCAAGTGAGTTATTTTTGAGAATTGTTATTTTTTGAGATTGTGATAATTATTTTTGAATGAATAAAGTGAATTTTTGTGCGTTCACATGATTGCGTATTTTTTTGGAATCGTTTTTAATATTTGGATTTTTGGAATTTTTATAAGTGGTTATTGAGAGGTAGTAGATTTGATTGGTTTGGTTTGATTGGAAGGGAAGCAGTTGAAATTGTAAAATTTGATTTGGTCGAAAATTGGAAAAGTTAAAATAGTTGAGCGAACGAGTGTTGTGATTGATAACTCGACGATTTCGATAAGGCAAATAAAACTTCGTTCCTTTTAAAAATAAAATTAAAATTTTATTTTAGAAGATTTTATTTTACATTAAATTAAGTTGGAATTAATAATTATTTTCAAATTTGGAGAGGCTGGATTCATCGCATTATATAACAAAATATATTATATGTTATAGTATAAATATTTAATAGATTAATTTTTTAACTTGTGATATATAATTAAATTCAATAATCTAGGATAGAACAAGTTAATTAAACAATTAATTTATTAATTTTCTGACGAGGACGTTAACCTACGTCGAAAGCTTAATAAAATAATAAAAACAATATTATAAATTCTTTAATTAACTTGTTCTATCCAAGATTATTGAATTTAATTATAGTATAAATAGTTGTTTTAGGTGTTAAATTAATGTAAAATTTAATATTTTTTTCCATGTTCTCTGCAGCTCTTTAAAAATTTAACTGGTTCATTATCTTATTATAATGTACTTATAATCTTACTAGCTGACCCGGCCACGCGCTGCTGTGGCTAAAGTTTTTGTTATATTACATTATAGTAAACAATCTAAGAGGAACAATAAGAGAACATCAGTCACGGAGTCCACTATGCTTTTTCACACAGATGGTATTTGTAAAAAAATATGGTGATCTCCTTATTTGACGTTCTACTACTATAACCCTTTAGTACAATGAAATTATTTACGAACAAAGACGAAAATGTTGATGTTGGTATACAAATTCACTGGATTGAGATTTGAAGGGGAAGTACGTTGAACACAATTAATTAAAATGTTCTTACACTTGATATTAAGCAGAAATCAATAGGTACAAAATAAAAATTTATCAGATTTATTATTTCCATTTAATTTTATAACAAATATAAGTATATTACAGTATAATACAGTAAATAACATGTGACGCTTAAACTCATGAATGAGGTAGGCAAGGCAGACAGTCTTAAACTTTTAAACATTAATATCTATTTTTTTGAATTATAAATACTTTCAATTTCAATTTAATTTAACACCAATCGGTGCACAATGTTTTTGGTTAACCTGTCTTTAGCTAACACAAATAGATTCGACGGTTTCCCAACACGTGAACACGCAACATATAGTTGCCCATGAGAAAAACATGGATTTTCCAAATCTAAACCACAAATGGACATTGTTTGACCTTGAGATTTATTTATAGACATGGCGAAAGCTAAACGAATTGGAAACTGTAGCCTATTGAAGGGTATGGTAGAATCTGATGGTATCATCGGAATACGTGGCAGCAGGACCACTTTTCCTTTAAACTTCCCAGCTAGTTAAATTATAAAGTTTTGATCAATGAAGCACACATAAGTAAAAAACAGGATTAATTTCACTGTATTATCTTCATTATAATATGAATGCAATTTACACTTCAGTCTAAGTAACACGTGGCCGGCTATGCTAACACCAAAAATTTAAAAAGTGGAAATAATTGAATTATACGGTATTTCGTTCACTACAAAATAAATTTAATTAATTTTATAGCGTCAACAACACGTGGTAATTATGCTGTTAAAATGTAGCTTATATGACACGTTCGTAGATTTACCATAGCAGCGCCATCTATTGATTACTTACTCAACCCATGGTACTATTAGAGAAGGTATGTTCTTGCGCAGAGAGAGATAGCATTCTTGGGTAATCTCTCTCGCTCATTGAAACCCAATCGCCGCCATATTGGTTTTTTATTTGCTTTACGCTGGCTTTACGTTAGTTCTGTGTGTTTGTTTACATGATAATGCAGTGGCGGCTCGTGAAAAATATTTTTGGGTGTTCTACATTATAAAAATGGCAAGATATCAGTAAAATGACATTTTTAAATATTAAACGTACAACACTTATCTAGAATGTAGTACTTTATATGATTTTACATTTTTACAATAAATTGCAATCCTAACTAATTTTCGAAAAAAATTTTATCAAGTACGGCTTATGAGAGAAGTTATGTTAAAAATATTTGTAATATTTTTTATTCTTTCATTTTATTTTTTCTTCATTTAATTCATAAGCATTTATTTTATGTACTAGGCAAAAGCACCAAATAAGCATTTATGCTTAATTAGTTCGCATATAAAATATATAAATTCTCCAAGAAAGTGTCTTTTATTTCATATTTAGAAATATTTTATTTGTTAATAAACACAAATGATTTCAATTACGTTAAAAAAACATGAATTGAATAATTTTATTATAAGTAAAATGTGATAGTAAATGCGAATTTATTACTAGAAATAATTTATTTGTTATCTACATTTCTCACAACATTTGAATTGGGCGGCGAAATAAAACTAAGATGGCGTCGATTGGATATGTGCGTGAACTGAACCAAAACGCGTTTCAAAACGAACATACCTTCTCTTATAGTACCGTGACTCAACCCAGTCGAAAAGTATCGACATCTGTTAGAATCATTTGGAGTTAACAGATAATTGTGACTGTCAAATAATAACAGACAAATAATTAGCAATAAATTAAAATTGCGACTATAATTTGAGATTTAAACTATCCTATCTCTCAAGTTAGATCGAACTACACATGGTGTGCAAATTTCATTATAATCGGTTAAGTGGTTTAGGAGTCCATTGAGGACAAACATTGTGACACGAGATTTATATATATTAAGATAATAATATCTTATAATCTTTCTTATAATCTTCTAATAAATCTTATAATACTTATAATAATTATAATCTTATTATAATGTTATTATAATATGCCAAATTTCATTAAATTCTGAACTATAATTCTATAACCGATGTACTACTTTAAATAAATTTCCCGTCGCCGAATCGACGTAGTCGAATTTTCTGTCGCCGAATGGGAATCGCCGAAATGCCGGTGCCGAACTGGAATCGCCGAAACTAGCATAGCCGAATTGACAGTCGCCGAATTGACCGTCGCCGAATATCGTCGTACTAGAGGTGAAGAGAGCTAAGCCTCACATTTGCTATTTTGAGATAATTAGCAAAAAGAGTTTTAAAATGTCATCAAAAATAATGTGATGTTTATATCATTCACAGATTAGAGGAATTCAATGTTAGAACAAAAAAATCACTTAGCTGTATTTACCACTATATTCTTCATTGTTTTTTGATTGATGAGATGAAGTTAACTATATTTTTTTCAATTTTTGTGGCTTAGCTCTCTTCACGTCTAGTACGACGATATACGATGCCGAATCGCCGTCGCCGAACTGCGGTCGCCGAAACGACTGAACCGACTGATGTGTACCGGTCGAATGATTACAGATGGTAATAAAAATGAAAAATTTTCGAAATTAAAAAAATTGGTAAAAAGTTTTCTATTTTATTTAAAAATTTACTTAAGGAACAATAAATTGTTGCTGATAAGCCGGACTGTGATACCGGTATCGAATAATTTTTAACTTTTTTTTTTAATAAAATTAATTTTTACATGTTAGATGAAATTGAAAAATAATTAAATTCATAACTTACATAAAATTGTTCAAAAACTATTTAAATGAATGATATAGTTTGCGACACCCTGTTATAACTGATGTTTCGATTTTTTGAAT
Organism: Cantharis rustica; assembly: GCA_911387805.1. Taxonomy (NCBI): domain Eukaryota; kingdom Metazoa; phylum Arthropoda; class Insecta; order Coleoptera; family Cantharidae; genus Cantharis; species Cantharis rustica. Next base: position 76,261,645 of record OU426877.1, read on the forward strand.
CTCATCAGGCAAACCTGGAAAAATTATTGAAATTATTGAAAAGTTATGCTTTTAAATTAAAAATTCAAACTTGATTTAAAGTCAAATTTATTTGACTTTCGTAAAAACAAAAATTATACCTACTTGAAGCCAAAATGAATAAATAAACTTATTTTGAAAAATTCTAAACCGGAAAACTAAACTCAGGGTGTCGCAAACTATATCGTCCATTTAAATAGTTTTTGAACAATTTTATGTAAGTTATAAATTTAATTGTTTTTCAATTTCATCTAACATGTAAAAATTAATTTTATTAAAAAATATTATCACTTGTTAATAACATTTACCAGTTTCATAATTTTTAACGCGCCCAATTTTAAAATTTTATTCAAATACAAATTTAAATTAAAAGAAATATTTAAGGAAGAAAGAGTGATTTTGAAAATTATGTAATTAAAAATAAAATGCTGGGGGCCTAGCAATATATACAGAGTGTATACTATCAACTTCAAACATAGGGAATTAACATTTATTTCTATAGTTTAGGAGATTCCTGCTCGCCAATGCAACTCATGGAAATTTTTTTGATATCTATAGAACGAGAAAATTATTGTGCATTTTATTAATTTTTCAACTTCTCTCGGCTTTGCCGTCGGGAAGTTGTTGAAAAAAATTTTTTGTCGTGAAGGTTGTATTTTCAAATTTTCCCTCGGCTCGGGGCTGTAACAGCCTTGGAACGACGCAAATTTCAGGAGCTCCATGATGGAAATATTGGAATATTAATTTCACAAAGCCATAGGCTAAGGAAAATTTGATGAACAATATTTCCCGAACGCCAAAAGCTCCGTGTAAATTTGTTTGCAATTATGTTTTAAATGTTGTAAAATGCGACGTCGGGTTAATTATATTTCTTCGAATTGTAATCAGAGGCCGCTATTTTGTTTATTTTCAAAAAAAATCAAAAAGCTTCGATCGGGCCCTGAATTAATATTAAACTAACGATTTTTTTTGTTTGGTTGATTTTAGATAAACCAGTAAAATGTTATGGTGATCACCGCAAAACACAATTTGTAGGACGGGGTCCAACAAACATGGCGATAACTTGGTCTACAATAAATATTTTCTTGTTTTAATTTTTGTCAAATAAAGTTAAAACATAATATAATAACTTATTAATATTTGTTTTATAAAATAAAATAAACTACTCTCAAGAAAAATTATTTAAAATACTCATCTTTTCACGCCTCCTGAGCGCACCTAACCCTTTAATAAGGTAAATCGATACGTCGATATCCCACGATACGAAAATTCTACCATAAACTTAAATAATTACATCCATACCTGAAGTCGAAAAGACAATAAAGTAATACAGTAATATAATTGAGATAATTGGTAATACAAAATGAATCCAATTACGATAATTTGAATTAGTTTGGGCACCCGCCCTAAACGTTGATGCAAAAGTTAATCAAACCTCTCTCACTATTAAAATTTATGAAGAACTTTAAATACATATTTGACCCTATGGTTACGGAGATAATACATGTATTGAGGCTTATAGGACAGAAGATAAAAATGTATAAATAACAGATATTAATCACCGCCGCCTTCGATTCAGTTGGATACGTCAGCAGGAAACCCGATGTTCGGACACCTGAGGTAAGCATTGCCTTTGAAAAAAATGACCATGGCAACACACAACTTTTGTCTTATTGCTTTCCATTACCAAACGCCATAGTCGAGGTAAATAATTTCTTAAAACCGCTATCTCCATAATTAAATCCAATCTCATAAATTTCCATAATTAGCTATTACGACGATCTAAATAATTTTAATGTCGAAAATAATGATGACAAATCCGCCAAGTAAGACAATGGTTTCCATCATAAATATGGTGCGATTTGCGCTAAGATAAGTTGAATATAGTAAACAAATTTGGCTTAACCATCCAAAACGGAAATTCCATAATAATAACTTTCCAGATAAATACAACATAAACTGTATGAGGCAAGAACAACCATAAGGTTACAAAAACTGATGTTTAAAACCCATCACAATACGAGAAGCCACTCGTTCGTGCTCACGTTTAAAGCATCGTCGCTCGAATAAATGTATGATTCTACCCTTTGACGAAACGCGAGCTCAGAATATACCCTATAGTCGATCCAAGATATGAATAATATAGGTGGCACGTCGTTTGCAAAGTCTAATTTACATCTAGAAACTTCAAATAATTTAAATAGTACTTAATCTTGTAATAATATTAAACATTCACCACAAAAAAGCGAAATGTTATAACCAAATAACTACGTCTATTTGATATTACATTTATCTCTATTTAAATCTATCTTATTTATGACTTTACCCGGTTTAGTTTAGGCAACACGCATAGCACTTTAATCGCAAAAATTTTGTTATTGTAATAGCGTCTAACTTCAAAGCAATTTCATTGGTTTACATTTTGAGGTCGTCGCTTTAGTACAAATTCCAATATTTTTCTTAAAAAAAAAAACAGACTATAGCACGCAGGATTGCTGTTCTAGGTCACACACGATTAAAATGGTCCTAAAGATTAGCAACTTCGGCGAGCATACAAAGTAAGAAATTGAAGCATGAATGCATTCCGAAAGCGCTAAATGAATATACGAGGCACGATCAACAATTTATAAGACAAAACATAATATTCGGATAAATGGGCATGTCGCTAATCGGAACAGAGTTCATTAAAATGTTTAAAATTTATCACACAATAATCAGCTCAACCTGTACATTAAAGTTGGAAGTAGCTTCTCATAGTCATCTGGTGCTTTTCTGTTATATAGTTTATGAACATATGTGTTGACGCATTTTCATGTTTTATGGCGAGTATTTATTGTTCCAAAATATTTATTCTTTGTGCTGTTAATGTTGATTATTCAAATTGGTAATTCTTTTGCGATTATTTATTAATTCACTGTTTATTTTAAGGTAAGTAAAATTAACTGTGTTTTATTGTAATTGTGACATTTTATTTTTTAACTAATTTTCATAATTGCAGGTTAAAATTTTATAATTAATCTAGAGACATATATTTATCAACTTAACTGTTTCATTGTCTCTGTCGCAATGTCTTTTTCAAAATTCCCAATTTTCAAAATAAAACAGCAGCGCAAAATTCTGTTAAAAAAGCTAACATCGGTAACTACCCTACCAAAAACGATTATTTAATTAATACATTATTAATTTTATCAAATTTTTAGAATAAACCAAAAAATGCACAAATAATTTTTTGAACTAAAATTTTTAAGTTAACACAATATGAAATACATCGTTTGTAGTTCATCCACTAGTTCATCGCCGGATGATGCCATAGTATGGTGAAAACGTTTGCAATAATATACCTACATACGGTGTATTTATATTGTGTTAACTTAAACATTTTAGTTCTAAAAAGTGTTTGCGCATTTTTTGGTTTATTCTAAAAATTTGATATGATTAATATTGAGTTACATTACCTAAACCTATCTATTGATTACATTATTAATTTATTATTGTGTTATTAATGTTACCTTGTAAATAAATTTCTTTTAAAGTGAAATGCAAAAAATTAATACATTCATTCCTTATTATTTAATAATTAGCCTTACTTTTTTTTTTTTTTTAAGAACAACTTTAACTCCATTTACGGAAATTTCGATAGACACCTTTTTCTTTTTCACGCCCTTTGTTTTAAATTCGTACTAAAATTAATTACATTGAAAAAATTATTTTGTTATATTTATGTAGGTATGTATTATATTACTCACCCGAATTTTCCGCATAGCCGCTACAATTTCCACCCTGCTAGTTGGTCGAGGAACATCCAATATTCCAATATACTAAAGAAAAAACATTGTAATCATGTAGGAAATGTTTGGGAAGTAGTACGATAATAATTGGTTCCACAAATTAAAAAATTTGCTAATGAAATTATAGTATTTTTTACATAAATTTCAAATATAAAAATTGACTTTTAAGGATTATTCAAAAATACGTGTAAAAACGACCAAAAACTGTAAACATGTATTCGATTGGCTGTTTCTTATTCCATAAGATTAGCCTCTCATGCTATGTATTTATTTTTTCAAAGTATTTTTGGGGATAAAGGATGTTTCAGATATACCCGACATTCACAGACCTGCAACGCTGTACGTGCGGTACCCTACAAATTGGCGAGTGTTCACACTAGCACAGACAGTTTTTAAAACTATATATTGAGATGACCCGAGTTATACAAATTTATTAAAATTTTACTTAATCAAAAATTACTCTAGCTGGGTGTACATCCATTATTTTATAGCTATGAGCTCTTCAAATTGTAATTTTAATTTTCTGTTCAATTGTTAATTAAAAATGCTCAATTTTTATCTTGCAATGTGTGGCCTTGCAAGCGCACATAGATTTCACATCTGCCGGCGTCGATCTAACTAATTTGGTGCAAATTTATTTCACAAAACAACCAAATATCATCCAAAAATTACAAATTTATTATCTATCAGCACTTCACTTTAATTAAAACCACTCTACATAATTAAATTATAATTTACTTTTATTCTTAAAACAATTTTTAAAATCAAAATCAACTTAGACGGGAAATAACATACCCATCAGCTGCTTGCCGCCAGGCCCTCTGGTTTGCAATCTCCGACCTTAGTCGCTTTCTTAGCGCCACTCCCACTCTTCAAACTTAATAATTATGTACAGTGTTTTTCAAAATTATAAAATTAATAATTTACAAAATAATAACCAAACTTCCAAATAATTTTATACAATAAAAGAATTAATGGTTTTATGGTTTGGAAACACGACAATATATTGTAATGATATAATTTTATCAAAATAATTATCACTGATTCTTTTCCAAAAATTATGAAATTTAAATTGTTAAATTTCGCCGTGCATGGCACTCTTTAATTTACTTTATCGGAAACGTCGTCTTATCTATCGCACCATTTGTTCCTACGAATTTAATTTTTAATTTTTCCAATTTTAAATCAATTCAAATCTATAACTTCAAATGCTTCTTTTTCGAAATCAATCAACTAAATCAATTCACTACCGCTAGGTAGCAACTTATAAAAATCATCAAAATCCAAATATCAAAATTCCAAACAATACGCAATCATGCGAACGCACAAAATTCACTTTATTAAATCAAATCAAAATCTTACTCACAATTTCAAAAAAAACGCAATAATGCATTCGCATAAATTCAAACTTTAAATCAAAATATTCTCAAAATCTGCCTCGAGCCAAAATCGCACAACAGGCTCGGGCGGTCGCTATCGGCAAAGGGCCTCGCATTTCCATTTATTCGCCCCCACCTGTCTAATTTCACAATCTTACCAAATTCAAACTTACAAAAATAAAATTTTTCTATAAAAATGTACAGGGTGGGTGCGAACCATTTTGTAACACCACAATAAATAATTAATTTTTTATTAAAAAATTTTATCTTATAGGAGGTTGTAAACATGCATTAGCCTTCGTTATTGGTTGCATCGAAGAAGTGAGAAACCGTCACCTACTGAAGTAGCATGCTACTTGAAAAGCACAATTATCAGCAGTACCTTCTTCTAAAAAGTATGTCAAAGTGAAGGAATTTTTACCAAAACGTACAAAATTACCTGTGGGTGATAACACTACAATTTTTAAAAGAATGTTAGATGCAGCTATTAATGAAAACATAAAAAGCCTTGTTACAAGATATTACGTTTCTTCGTCAACTTCAAAAATGGATAACTCAAAAATATTATCCTAACATTATTTGATCAGCTTATTTCAAGATGGAGGAGGCGATTCAGTTGATGAATTTTTAAAATTTACAACAAAGGAAATTCCGGAAGATGCATGTTTGCATGTTCAAACTGCAACGGTTGCTCAAAATAATTCTCCAATATGGCATGAGTTAAGATATGGAAGAATAACTGCTTCTAAATTTTATGAAGCAGCTAAATGTAAAACCGAGGAAGGTTACTTTGGTTGAAACAATAATAGGGGTTCGAAAAATGAAAACCACAAAGGCAATGGAGAGAGGAATAAAACTGGAAGCTGCTGTAATAAATGCAGCAGAAGAAAAGCTGAATATTGTTGTGGAAAAAACTGTATTGATTATTAATTATTCACAATATCTAATTTTTGGTGCTTCTCCAGATGGCATTTGTAACGATTTTGTAGTAGAAATTAAATGCCCAATTAGCGAAGTCACTTTTTTAAAATATATAAAAGATGGTAACATAACAAATAATTATAAAGCTCAAGTACATTTGCAGATGTTTTTAGCAAAAAAAAGCTTTATTTTGTGTTGCTAAACCAAATTTTGAAAATAGGAACGAATTTGAGGAAGTATATGTAGATTTCGATGAAGATTTTTTTGAAAGTATCAAGAACTATGCAGAAATGTTTTGGAAAAACTGTATATTTAAAAAATTATTTACAGCAGGTTAAAATGTTAAACTAATATGTTATATTTGTTACGTATGAAACTTATGATTTTATTAAAAACATCTTAAATTAAAACTATGATTTTATTAAAAAGGATTGCATATTTATGAGAGCATAAGCAATAACTATTACAGCATCAGTATAACCAATTAATTGGTGATTTATGACGAAGTGAGGCTTCAAGAATGAAAATTCACGAACTCTTCGTATCATTTCGTAACTCTATCGTATCCTTTTTTTCGCTATTCTTTCAGGTGATGATGTATAAAAGAATCTAAAGTTCCCACTTTCTAGTTACATTAGATTTTGGAATGTTGCATGAAGTCGCATAGCTTCGTATGGAAGGCTTTACCAAAACTCCAATATCCTTTGTAACAACAGCTTCTATTTTCTCTGTTTGCTGTAAAGTATTCACTGTTACAGTGCTGCTTGAACTTGAAGCTAAGAAACTTTCTGATTCGCGTCAATTAAATTTATGTGGAATCACACCATGCTTCATTTTTATTTTACAATTTGGATTAAAACGATAACGCATATAATTTTCCATATAACTTTGTATCTAAAAGAAATATAATGATATGCCGAAATTCTTTTAATTTGTTTTTTAGAACTCATTTTTAATGTTTAAATTTTTAAACGCAACGAAAAAACAATTTGACAATCAACTACAACCTATAGACTACCATGTTGCCAGATGTTTTCAAAAGTAGAATGTGACGTCATACGCGCCAAATTGGGTTTCAAATAAAAACTTTTTTTAAAAATTTTTTTACAGAAAACTAAAAGTCTTTATAAACTTTTAATCTATACAGTACTGTTGAACAATACCTAAACTTTATAAAAAAAATACTTTGAAATTCATGTAACAACCCTATTGTAATGGTAACTTCTTTATTTTCTAAAAATTATCTGAGCTCCGGCTAGGATGAATCTATAATTTACCTAGGGGTGGTTTGATTATTTCTCTTAATGTAGTGAAAAAAACAAAGAAATACCATACAAATATATATATTTAATTTATTAATGAAAAGTAATATATAAACATTAACTTACATACAATTAAATGAAGTCTTAACAATCTAAAGACCTGACGAATTTTAATAACGGCTTTGGGCGCAAATAATGTTCACGCACTTCACTCGGTACACGAAATTATTCTTTCTTCTATTGGTGTACGTAGATTATCCAAGGGATGAAAGATTTTGTTTTCTATGGAAAGCAAACGTTGAAAACGAAGTTTGAGTCCACGACTCCTACTATGCACTTCGAAACAGAGGATTTGGAACATTTGGCACCACTTGTTGCCAAATAACAACAAACTTTTTTAAATATGTGATTTCTTTTGAAACCACCCGTCGTCAACCTACAATGAGACGCTTCGTTTCCTTGTAACGAAGAAACTGTCTTTTTCTTTAACCCCCCAAACTTACAATTAAAAATTCAATCAGGCCCGCAAAATGGTTCACACCTTTTGCAACAATTCCTAAAATTAACTAAAACTAATAAATACACATAAATATCATTGAGGCAGTAGGTTTTCTAACATTTCTTTTAAGGTTTGAAAACTAACCGCTCAATGTAACTTAATCTTTTCTTAAAACTACTTTCTCACGATTTTAGAAATGCTGAATTTAACAAATATAATTGTCAGCGTTAAATTTACAAAAAAACTAATTTATTTCATTACAAAATTAAAAAATTTAAACGATGTGAAATTTAAACTACAGGGTCGAGAAAAAAGGACATTTCGTCAATTTTTGATTTATACTATTTAATCATAAATTACTATATTAATAATTATAATTGTACACATTATTACTTATTGTATTTAAAATAATCAAACTTAACAAAATGTTAAAATAATAAAATTTTTAACTATTAAGTAAATAATACATACTACGAAGAAACATAATATTTAACGAAACCGAAATGACAATAATTCACATTTAACAGGGTTAAACTTAGAATATTTGAATAAACAAGAAAATAGAATTCTGAAAAAATTATGCTATAGAAATGGTAAAAATTACTTAAAAATAAAAACAAAAAACCTGTAACATAATATAAAGGCCTCTGTTTCACGATTATGATCGCCCTCAGTCATGTATAACAGTAAAATTGAAAATATTTTTACAAAATTAATAGATCAAAAAATTAACCAAAATTTAAATGTTGCGCTTACTGAATAACCAAACTAAACGATGCCATGTGTCTAAAAGTTCAACCCTGTTAAATGTGAATTATTGTCATTTTGGTTTCGTTAAATATTATGTTTCTTCGTAGTATGTATTATTTACTTAATAGTTAAAAATTTTATTATTTTAACATTTTGTTAAGTTTTATTATTTTAACATCACATGCTACTAAATACCACAAAAATATTTAAAAAATTCTAACTTTTATAAGTTATTTTCTATTCATTGTATTTGTTTATTTTTCATATTAATATAATAAAATTATTTATTTAAAATAACTCTTGTTCATCTTTTCTGTCGAATGAAATGTAACCAAACGTAAGTTGCTCGGAGTTCTCTACCAACAGGTGGTGCTACCATATTGGAAGTCGTCACCTGGGCAGCTCAAGGCCACTTTAAACTCGCAAATCGGGGTCTAGAGTGAGTACTTTACTCCTGCTATTCCAAAAAATAATATATTAGTTTGTAATAATACCAAGTTAAGAAAAATAATTATTATAAAACAGTAGTTGTTAACCGATTTTTAAGAGACGATTGCGCAAAATATTCAATGTCTTTTGGACTTAATTTTATCGACCGAATTTATAGAAGTAGTTGATTCAGAAGGAAACCAGTTAGGCCTGGAGACGATATATACAATGTTATTAGTGATAAATTATTGAACACTTTGTCTGCAAAATATATTTAGGTTATTATACAAAAAAATAGATACAATGTATTGGACAAAATTTTAGACTTTCATGGTATCCAACCCAGCTTTGTTTCTAATGCAAGCGTTTCCAAAGACTTCGAAAGCCATGATGGCTTTAACAATAAAAAAATAATCAATTTAGAATTTTCTTATAAAGATTGGTTAGAAATGTTACCCGAAGATGTGGTTTACTGCAAGAAATATAGAACTTTTAGAACGCATAGTTCTTTGAAGCGTACTGTTTGGACGGACAAATTGTTTAAAGAGTTTTATAAGAAGACTAGCTATCCATGTCCGTTTTCCTTCAAGAGAAATAATATAACTCACACCGGAATGTACATCGTTGTTAATGGAGTTTGTAAAAAATGCGGATGCACATTTCTTGGTATTGTTGCCAACGAACCCAAGCCAGAATGTTCAGTAATAATGAAATGTTTTATAGAAAATTTTGATAACTCTGTAATACATAAAAAGAAATGTTTTTTGAAAGAGCAACGTAGAGTGGATGTTTCAAAAACATTAGCAGAAACTAGTGAATATCCATGTTGGTTTTGTCGTAAACTAGTTGATGAAGAAATGGAGCTAGGTGATACGATACCACCTACCTACTTTAAATGTACTGCGGAAAGCTAAGCAACAGGGAAAGGATAAAATACTAGGCATTCGAAAAGGTATTAGTTCAAAGTAAACCAAAATTTCGGTATTTAAAAAAAGTCGAAAAAACGCATTTTTGGCTATAGCTCAAAACGAAAAAATATCTCTTTTATTCGGTTTTCACCATTAAGCTTTTCTCAAAAAAAGATCTATTTTTCTATATCTATTATAATTACCGAATTCCTCATAAAAACATTTGAATTTGAACCACCTCGTAGATGTTTTGCGACAAGTAAAATATACAACACGTAATAGCAGTGTTTCGAAACACTAACGTTTTTGTATTCAACAAACTTTTAACAAATTGTTAAATTTAACGGATGATTTCTATTGACCTGCTTGTACTAGAAGATAATTTTTATTAACTTAAATTTAACGATTCGTTAAAAGTTTTACGGACGTAAATCTTATGGATCCGAGATTTCGCTCAAAAATGTTTAAAAATATCATTAGGAAATAATACGCAAAAAGTGGTAGCAAAATGTCCCGGGTGCGAAATGTCGCGGAGTGAACTGTCCGGGCACTTTAATTACGGCAAAAATTTAATTAAATAGTTTATTTTTTATTTTAATTAAATTTATGTTATATTTATATAGGGGTGTTCTCAGATACACTTTACATAACTTACGTGTTAATAGAAGACACTTTTGTAAGAAATATTTTTAACAAATTCTTTTATCTAAATTCGAGGCTCTAGATTAGGCCTCTTTAAAACACTTTTTTCAATTTACACCTTCACATGGACATAGTGCAGAAAATATTGATTTTTGCGTAAAAATTGATTAGTGCTTTTTAAAGAGCGTGAAATAATCTCCAAACTATATTTAAATCATTTTTTGTCTAAAATTAACGGCTTTCGAGTTATAAATTCAAGTATTTTTTTGAATTTTGAAAAATTTGAGATTTTTTTAATAGGAGATTAACGGGCTACAACTTCTGTGTAGTAAAAATTTTTGAAAAACCAATCCCTTTCACAGAAAATCAGAAAATAATAAAAAAGGCAGTATAATACAAAAAATTAAATACGTATTAAATGTTTAATACAGCTGCTGGATACTTGAAATTTTTATTAAATGAGCTTCCAATATCGCTAGATGACGTATCACTATGACAGCACATCAAAAAATGTAGTACCAACACGATGGTGTAGTGCCCGCACATTTTCGGCTTCTAGTAAAAAAAATTTTAAATGAAACATTTTCTAGAAAATGGATCCGACGAGAAGAAACATTAATGGCCAACAAGATCTTCAGATTAAACTCCTCTTGATTATTTTACACAAAAAAGGATCTAATGAAGAGAATCAGGAATGCTATAGTGGTTCTTAACGAAAGACGAAATATAAATATACTGTATAACATCTTTTAAAACGATCACGATTGTGTATTGAAAATCAGGGTGGTCATTTTGAACACTTACTTAAATAATGTCCTAGTGTAACCGTAAGTAATAAAATAAATTTTCAATAAAAATAAAAATTTTGTGAATTATGGATAAAAAAAACTAGACATAAATAGATTTTTTTTTAAATACAAAAAATAAAATATATCTTATTGTGCCCCAATGTGTTTTGTATATTATATCCTCCCATTTTCAAATTATTTTTTTAAGCCGTATGTAAGATACATTTTTTCTAATATACTTTGTTATTTTCAGAATTTATATTAGAAACAATAAGTGACAAGAATTGTATACACCATGATGATAATTTTCAAGATATAAACTCCTATACCGATCAAAATAATGCACAAGCTACATATACAACTACACTACAGGCTAAAATGTCAAACGAGGTGAGTATCTTGTTTTCTAATAAAACATTTTTTATTGCTATTTTATTGAATATAGTGAAAAGGTGATAGGAAGAGATTAATCCTAATTAACTAACATTGGTAATATAATAAAATATTACACATTGGTAGAGGACGTCCACCCGAAGGGTTGACCTGTGGACGTTTGCTGACGCCTAAATTAGGGTGGATCTTGTTATGGAAAATTGGGACTTTGCGGGTTTTAAATTTAAATATTGCGCGCGCGGGTTTAGTAAGTTGAAGAGATTATCGGTAGAGGTCGCTAGTAGGGAGCAGCAGTTGGTAACGATGGGAAAAAATAAAACGAGCATAAACGGGAGTATAAAAGGGAGCAGAGAGAGATGTAAAGAGGTCAGTTCCAATAGTGCAAGCGAGGAAGAACAAGTCAAGGAGTAATGGTTAGGTAACGAAGCAACTTATTATAGTAGAAAATAATGTGTATCATATAGTGAATTTAGTAAATTGTAAATATTTGGAAAGCGTGTTGTTATTTATTCTCAGTATTTAAACGCATAAATAAGCTTGACCGCCACTGTGCTAACATCGCGGAATAACAGGTTATGGGCCCAGCGAATAAATACTGCAGATAAAAACAAATTGATCGTAGAAGCGTGTGAAATACGAAATAGAAAGTTACGATGGACGACAAAGTGGAAAAATTGAACAACGTGAATTATAGGCAATGGTCGATGCGAATGCGTGGCATACTAGGACTGAAAGATTGTTTGGACGCCATCGGATTCACCACAAGCACACTAACTCCAGAGCAAAAGAAAATTGACGAAAAATGCAAGTCGATAATTTATCTCTCCGTTGACGATGATAATCTAGATAGTATCGAAGAGTGCGAAACAGCCAACGAAATATGGAATAAGTTAAAGGAAATTCATACAAAATTCGATAGCTACCACGCGGTACTGATGTTAAAGGAGTTCATAAATTTAGAGAAAGGTATCAACGAGAAGATACTGGAGTACGTGAACCGGAGAAATAATTTATACAAGAAAGTAAAAAGTGCTGGTTTCAATTTCGAAAACAAAGTATTGATGGGACTGATGCTAATAGGGTTACCAAAGGAATACGAATATTTGACAAGAACCGTTAAGATCGACGACGACGCTTTAACCCCAGCCAGTTTAAAAATGAGGTTAGCAGAAGAAGAAAGACGAATAGAGGAAAGCGAAAGTGGAAAAAACGAAGAAGAATACAGAGCGATGAACACAAGAAATAACGTTATTGCGAGGAACGACAACCGTCACACGGATAGTGTAAGAAACGTAAAGTGTTTTAGGTGCGACAGATTTGGACATATTGGAAGGGACTGCCAAACAAGTAGGGATGCAAACAACCGATACTACAACAACCAGACCTTATACGTTATAAAAAGCAATTTGGGACACGCCAACGACATGGATAACAACAAAACGGTATGGTTGATAGACAGCGGATCTACCGATCACATGACTGGCGATCGAGAAAAATTTACAACGTTTCACGAGAAGTCAAACGAAATTATTAGCGCAGGGGGGACCATATTGAAGTCCATTGGTTATGGAGACGTAAGAGCAAAATGGCACGACATAAACGGTGGAGCAACAATTACATTGAAGGACGTCCTATGTGTACCAGGACTTAACGCAAACTTGTTGTCAACAGCGAAAATGTGCGATAAGGGAATCGTGGTATCTTTCAAACAAAGAAGTTGCACGATTTCGAACGATAATAAAGAGCTGCTACTCAGAGCTAGACGGGAGGGAAATTTGTATACAATAAAGGAGGAACGCATCATAAAAACAAGTTCGTATCATGTCACTAAAAGCAGCGAAGAACTATGGCATCAACGTTTAGGTCATGCCAACGAAAGATACGTACAACGGCTGTTAAAGGATTGTGGAAAAGTGGTTGAGAAAGTTGAAGACGAATACAGAAAAAAATGTGACACATGTGAAACGTCAAAGATAAAGCAGAAGAGTTACCCGAAGAAAACCGAAAATCGAAGAAAGGAAATCTTAGAGCTAGTACACACCGATGTGATGGGACCGATAACTCCTACTTCAAAGGGCGGAAACAAGTACGTAATAACCTTCACGGACGATTACTCACGCTACACCGAAGTATTCATAATGAAGACGAAAGACGAAGCTTTACAAAAATTCGACGAATATAGAAGAACAGTGGAAAGAAGGTTCGATAAGAGAATAAAAGCCATAAGAAGTGACAACGGGGGAGAGTATACCAGCAACAAGTTCAACGATTACCTAACGAAGTTGGGGCTAACCAGAGAACTTACCACACCAAGATCGCCACAACAGAACGGAGTAGCAGAACGGTTGAATCAAACCATCATGAACATCGTGCGGTGCGAAATGGAAGAATCTAACATGTACAGCGACATGTGGGCCGAAGCCACCCTAGCAGCTTGTTATTTAAAAAACAGAATACCGACAAGTGCGAATGACGGAAAAACACCGTATGAGTTATGGAATAACCAAATACCAAAAATTGACCATCTTCGAGTATTTGGATGTCGAGCGTGGTGTATAAATGAAAGGCGTACTCACAAATGGGAACCGAAGGGAAAAAGGTATATCTTCATTGGATACGATACAAGGGCAAAATCATATAAATTATGGGACGAAGAAAGGAATACGGTAGTTCTAGGTAGAAGCGTGATTTTTGACGAGAACGTCTTTCCATTAAAAACGTCATGTGAAAACCCACCAACGAACGAGAGACAAAAACTAAACTGGGGGGGGGTCATTCGTCGAAGAGAGTACCGAACACACAGTAACACCAGAGGCCGACGAAGATGAATTGAGAACAAAGGAGGAAAGCGAACAACCTTCCGAAATCGAAGAAGAATCGGGAACGGACGAAGAAGAAAGCGAGGAATCTTCCGAAGATGAATTAGAAACAAACAAAGAAGAAAGCGAGCAGGAAGCAGAACCCTCTGAAAACGAAGAACCACGCTCAGAAACCGATACAAAAGGTCCATCAAGTAAAGAACGAAGACAAACGAGAAGCGGAAGAGAAGTGAAAAAACCAAGTTGGACAAGACAATACGACATGAGGTCAAACTTGGTACGCGGGAAGGAACTGAAAACCGAACCGAGATCGTATAAAGAAGCCATACGCAGCACTGAAAAAGAGGAATGGTTAAAAGCAACCGATGAAGAATTCGGAAACATAGAAGAAAATAATACTTGGATGATAGTGCAGAAACCCAAATACAAAAGAATTCTAAGAACTAAGTGGGCATTTAAAAGAAAATTGAACGAAAAGGGCGAAGTGGCAAGATACAAAGCCAGATTGGTAGCACTAGGAAATCAACAAATACCGGGAACAGATTATGATCAAACATATGCACCAGTGATACAAAGAAAAACGATGAGACTGATGACGGCATTAAGTGTACAAATGAAACTAGAAATACACCATATCGACGTAAATGCAGCTTATTTGAATGCTGAAATAGACGACGAAGTTTATTTAGAATTACCTGAAGGCTACGAAGAATATTTAAAGGAAAACGTCAATAAACAGGAATATGCGCTTAAGCTAAACAAGAGTTTGTATGGCCTACACCAATCTGGGCTATTGTGGAACAAAACGTTAAACAAGTTCATGATCGAAGAAGGGTTGTCACGGAGCAAAGCCGACCCATGTTTGTATTACGACATCGGAAAACAATTGTATGTTACGACGTATGTAGACGATCTCTTAATTTACGGGAAAAGAAATGACATCATAAATTTCAAAACTGCGATAGGAAACAGGTTTAAAATAAAGGACTTGGGCTTGGCTAAGAGAATTTTGTCCATAAACGTCCAGCAAACTTCAAACGAAATCAGTTTGAATCAGGAAGATTACGTGACAGAAATATTGACGGAATTCAACATGAACGACGCAAAAGTGACAGAAACACCTCTCTGTGCGGGAACGAAATACGCTTTGAGCGAAGACGATGAAAAACTGAACGAAGAAATGAAGACGCTATACCAAAAGGGAATCGGAAGCCTGATGTACTTGGCAACAAATACCCGACCAGACATATCATACGCAGTGGCCCACATGAGTCAATTTTGTACAAAGCCATCGAAAGGACATTGGACGGGATTCAAACATATATTGCGGTATTTGAAAGGAACAAAGAATCATCGATTAACATTCACAAGAAGTAATGAAAAGATCACCACTTACACTGACGCAGATTGGGGAAGCGATATCACAGATAGAAAGTCCTACAGTGGTCAAGTCACAACACTCGGGGGGGGGGAGCAATAAATTGGTCTTGCAGAAAGCAGAGATGCGTGGCGTTGAGCACGATGGAGGCCGAATTCATAGCATTAAGCGAAGCAGCAAAGGAATGTCTTTGGTTAGCAGAAATAATCAAAGAAATAAATCAAGAAGAATTGATAAACGTACCATCGGTGATAAAAATCGACAACCAGGGGGCAATAAAACTTGCGGAAAATAATACGACTTTCGATCGGAGTAAACACATCGAATTACGAATGTTCCACGTGAGGGATTGCGTTCAAGAAGGAAAGATTAAGTTGGAATACATTCGAAGCGAGGACAACATTGCAGATCAACTAACAAAGATAGTCTCGAAGTTAACGGCACAACAACATCAAATGAAGATGGGGATCGGGAAATCATCCAGGGGGGATAATGAGAGAAATTTCCCATATCAGGGAAGGAATCAGGAATAGATTCAGGGGGGATGTTATGGAAAATTGGGACTTTGCGGGTTTTAAATTTAAATATTGCGCGCGCGGGTTTAGTAAGTTGAAGAGATTATCGGTAGAGGTCGCTAGTAGGGAGCAGCAGTTGGTAACGATGGGAAAAAATAAAACGAGCATAAACGGGAGTATAAAAGGGAGCAGAGAGAGATGTAAAGAGGTCAGTTCCAATAGTGCAAGCGAGGAAGAACAAGTCAAGGAGTAATGGTTAGGTAACGAAGCAACTTATTATAGTAGAAAATAATGTGTATCATATAGTGAATTTAGTAAATTGTAAATATTTGGAAAGCGTGTTGTTATTTATTCTCAGTATTTAAACGCATAAATAAGCTTGACCGCCACTGTGCTAACATCGCGGAATAACAGATCTGAGGTAAGATTGCGATATAGGGTGAACAGGAAGTTTTAAAAGGTTATATCACAGTGGAAAAAGGGTTATAAATAAAAAGTGGAAATTGTAAAACTGCGATCTTCCATAGGTGAGGGTAGGCAACCCATATACCAACGTTGTCAATTTAAATTAATAACAACGAAAAGCCGAAACATGAACAACTAAAAACGGAGGTACGTCAGAAATCTAACAGTATAGGTAGTTTAGACGACTATATTAAAAGAAGACGACCCCGAGAGGTGGAAAATAGTAGTACTGTTTTTAAGCGTAGCAAGAGAACTGAAAGAACACCAACTAGGGAAAACAAATATATTGCAGCAGAACTGGAAGTAATAGACCTGAAAAATATGGACGAAATAAAAAGGTTCATGGAAACTATAAGCTCGGATATAAAACAGATGAGAGAAGAAAACTCTGAAATTAAACATGAGATAAGGGAAAATAACAAAAAAATGCAGAAACAAATAGAGACCCAGACAGAAGAACTGAAAATAATGAGAGAGGAATTGAACCAGGTAAAAACTAGATGGAACCAAGAAAAGATATCTAGCGAGAAGGAAATAGATGAACTCAAAAATAAGTTGGAGACGGTTAATTTCAAAATAGAGCTACAAGAGAGAGAAAAGAGAAGAAACAAACTATTGGTGACAGGACTGAAGATAGAGGAAATGGGAAAATCCACAATCGAGGAAAAAATTGAAGGTTTTTTAAGGCAGACGTTGGATGTGGAAGTAACGATAAGGACGGCATATAAGATAGGAGAAGAGAAATGTGTGATAGAAGTGGAAAGCTGGGAAAAGAAATTGGAGATAATGAGAAATAAATTTAAATTGAACCGATTAACGAGTGAGAGGGTATACATCGACCATGATTTGACCGTTATGGAAAGAGGAATCCAAGCAAAAATTAGAGAGCAGGCGGGAGAGATGAGGAAAAGCGGGAAAAGGGTAAAAGTGGGATACCAGAAGTTGATATGCGACAGTAAGTTATTAAAGTGGAAAAGAGAAGATGGGTGCCTGCAGGAGGTACCAAAAAACTGATGAAGCATAGCAATCACGGGAATCTTAAGACGGACCGGCGAGTAAATGGACTAAGAATTGGTGGTGGTAATGAAGTATTGATTTTGGGAGCATGGAATGTTAGGGGTACTTATGTTGAAGGGGCATTAAAGCAATTAATAAAGATTTTGAAAATGTACAGAGTTGATATTTTGGCAATACAAGAAACAAAACAGAGTGACAATGACATAGTGGACATAGACGGATATACCTTTTTCAAAAGTAGTGGGAAGGACAGAAGATTGGGTACGGGTTTCATTGTGGCAGAGAAAATAAAACCAAAAGTTATTGGTTTTAAACCTATATCGGATCGAATGTGCACCTTGAGACTGAGAGGAGGACATAGAAAGATAACAATAGTAAATGTACATGCGCCTACAGAAGAAAAGGATCTAGAGATTAAGGAAAGCTATTACGAGATATTAGACAAAATATTTGAGGAAATCCCAAAACATGACTGTACACTAGTAATGGGGGATTGGAATGCTAAAGTGGGGCGGGAGGAGGTATATCAGCCCACAATTGGTAAATTTAGCATACATGAGAAAAGCAATGAAAATGGAAGATTTTTGATAGATTTTGCAATGGGAAAAGATATGCGAATAAAAAGTACATGCTACGAACATAAGAACATACACAAGGGGACATGGATGAGCCCAGACGGTCGAAATGTTAACCAGATAGACCACATACTAGTGGGTAGAAGAGACGAATATTACATAAACGATATAAGATCATACCGAGGGGCCGATGTAGACTCTGACCATTTCATGGTTAGAATGAAAATGAAACAGACAAACCTAATAACGGTCGAAAAAAAGAGGCAAAATACCAAAACTAAAAGTAGGAAAATACAACTGGGAAACATACAGAAACAGATAAAATATGAAGAAGAGATGGAAAATACACTAACAGCGACAAGTACACATCTTGGGGCAGATGCAATATTGACGGTGATACAAGAGAGCATAAACAAAGTAGTAAACAACCAGAGAAAGGAAAGAGGAAAAAGAAGAAAAGAATGGTATGATGAACGGTGTGAGAATGAAATAAAGACACGTGGAGCAGCAAGAGAGAATATGCTAAGAGAGAATTCCGAAGAAAACAGAAAGAAATATGAAGAACAGCGCAAAAGATGTAAGAAAATAATAAGAGAAAAGAAAAGAGAATATAATATGCAGAAACTAGTAGAAATAGAAGAAAACTACAGAAACAGAGAAATAAGAAATTTTTACCAGGGGGTTAAAAAAGTTAAAAAAGGTTATCAACCAAGAACAACCTTCTGTAGAGATAAAGAAGGTAATTTGGTGGGAGCAAAAGAGAAAATTACTGAAAGATGGGCAGAATATTTCCAAGAACTCCTAAGTAGTACTCGACTAATAAATAGTAAAGATCGAAGTGTGGAGCAAATAAACAGAGAAGAGGAAAATTTAAGAAATGAGGTACCAAAGGAGGAAGAGATTGTGGAAGTAATACAAAGTCTGAAAAATAACCGAAGTGCAGGCGAGGATGGAAATCAGGCAGAAATGATTAAATACGGAGGAAAAAAACTGCATCAACTGATTGTGAAACTGATCCAAGAGATTTGGAAAAATGAAGATATGCCCAAGTCATGGAGGGTGGCGTTAATATGTCCAATACACAAGAAGGGTGACAAAACGGAATGTGGGAACTATCGTGGTATAGCACTACTAAACGTTATGTATAAGATCCTGGCCACCTGCATAAAGAATAAACTTAGAATATATGCCGAAGATATAATAGGTGAATACCAAAGTGGGTTTAGAAAAGACAGATCGGTGACGGACCAGATATTTGTATTGAAGGAAATACAAGCAACAAGCTATGAATATAGATTGAACACTTATGCACTGTTCCTGGATTTTAGACAAGCTTATGATACAATAGTAAGAGAAGAACTTTATAAGGCTATGTACGAATTAGAAATACCAGCAAAGCTGATCCGTCTGACAAGAATGACACTAGATGAAACGCAAAATAAAGTTAGAGTAAACGGAGAAATATCTAGTGGATTTATTGCAGATGTGGGATTGAGACAGGGCGATCCTTTGTCACCAGTTTTGTTCAATCTAGCTCTTGAAAGAGTAATAAGAAGAGCTAACCTAAATAGAGGTAGTACTATATACGGACGAAGACACCAGTGTTTGGCTTTTGCGGATGATGTAACAGTGTTGACAAGAACAAAAACTGAATTGAGTGAGACATTGCAAAGACTATTGATTGAGGCTAAGAAGATAGGACTCGAGGCGAATGAGAGAAAAACAAAGTACATGATATGGGAGGATAAACTTTTCAGACCAAAACAAACTTTGAATGTCAAATTGAGTGCATTGCAAACTTTACAATTTGAGGAAGTATAAACTTTTAATTATTTGGGAACTGTTATAACAAGAAAACCGAGCAATGAACAAGAACTAAAAGCTAGAGTGGCAGCTGGAACACGAAGCTCGTACTCAATGAAAACGATGCTGAATAGCAAAATCTTCTCGCGAACCCTAAAACTAAGGCTATATAAGACAATAATAAGACCAACAGTAACATACGGATGTGAGATATGGAACTTGAGAAAACAGGATGCAACAATGCTGGAGGTTTGGGAAAGAAAGATTCTCAGGAAGGTTTTTGGAGGAAAGGAAGTAAATGGAGTGTGAATTAGAAGAACAAATGATGAATTGAAAGAACTATATGGTGAACAGAGTATAGTGGAGTACGTCAAGGTGCAGAGATTGAAGTGGTTGGGACACCTGACAAGAATGATTGAGACAAGAGTGCCGAAGAAAATATGGGAAATGGACTTTGGAGGTACTAGGAGAAGGGGGAGACCAAAGAGTAGATGGTGGGGAGAAGTGCATGAGGATCTCAATAGTATGGGAGTGAGAGATTGGGAGCGGAAAGCAAGAGATAGGAAGCAGTGGAACCACGTGCTCAAACAAGCCATGGGCCTACTAGGCCTCTAGTGCTATTTATGTATATATGTATTTTATTGAAATAAGATTACAATAGTCTATTATAATTAAGGCTGTTCTCTGAGACCATCCATCCCAATGCATAAAAAGGAATTCCGTGTTGTGCAAAGACAGCAGACTTGACGTGTAGAAACTTTGTAATGCTTTTAAAGTGTAAACGTGTGTAGAAAAATTAATATGAATCAAGGAGAAACGGTAACCCGATATCCCTACTATCTTACTATGTTTTTTAACGAAGGTATTTAAATTTATATTTATTTTATAATTATACTCCAATTATAAATGAAATAATTTTCGTAATGTTTTTAAAATTATTTTTTTCAACAATTTTATGAAAGCTTACGATGATTTCGTACGATGATTTGGTGACTGTCGGTTATAATCGTGTAAAGTATAAATAATTCAATTTGTAATTTAAAAATAATCCCTTGTTTTTCGAATTTACACATACGGTACCGAAAAATTAGTGTCGCCTGAAGTCCGTGTTTCCTGTTACTTTCGAAATCAATTACATTTCCTGTGCAGCAAAATTCAAAATTATGTTGAAATTATTGAATTTCTTTCCAAAAAAAAAGGTAAGCATAAATCATAAAACTGATTTTCTATTTTTGATATCGGTGTTCTTTTTGTTTTGATGATATTAAATCTTTTGATTTCAAGTGCAAATACAGGATTTCGTTTAGGGGGGTATTTTATTTGTGTGATTTTACCTATCTTTCAGAAAATTCGTTCTAAACAAAATATTTGATAAAATCTTAGGATGTTACCCATGCAATACTTGCATTTAAATAATTTTGTTTGCCTTTCAAAAATTTGATATTGGTTAAATAAAGTGCTTAGGTAGTCATAGCATTTGTATAAGGTTATACCGTGGTTACATCATAACATACCATTTATCTTTCAGCTAAAAGTTGACAAAGCAATTTTTAATTTTATGTTGAACAGATGAAAAAAATTTATTTTAAAACATCAATATAAATAGGAGTTTTTTAAAATTGAAGTTTTGATTTTTAAAATTGCATACATACGTAATATGTCAACTTGCCATATTATAATATCGCTACCCTCATTCTAATACCACGTATGAGAATTTTTAGCGAAAATTAGATTTTGATTGATTCTTAATCAGGTTTTCAGGCTCTATCTATTAGTTCTAATACCAAGTATCAGAAATAATTAAAAACCACGTAAAAACTCAATTCCAATAGCACGTATCAGAAATTGAACAATTTTACTCACAAATACCACGTATCAGCCGTATAAGAAATTGAAGAAGTTTGTTCCCAAATACTACGTATCAGTCTTAACTAAGATCTCTAAAGGTGAGTTGTGTTTAGGATTACAGTTTAGTGTTAATAATAATAATTAATTCGGATAATCCGATAATATTTTTAAATTGGTAATAGGTACGCAAATAATATATATAAATGAAAACAAAAAAGCAATAACATCAACACAAAAATCAAGAAGTATCAGTACCATCATCAGAACATAAAATTATTTTTTCAAAATGTCACGGAAGATTTAAGAAATGGCAAAAGCATTACAGCCAGTTGAATCGGATTATATAATTTTTGATCCTAACACAATAGAAATATAGAGTAGAGTATAGGTATAGTATAGTAAGTATAGGTATAGAGTAGATGTGTTTAAAACGTTCCTATCGCGAATAAACTTACGATAATAAATAAACGAAAAATATTTAATAATTTTGGAAATATTGTTAAATTAAAATTGTGAAATTATAAGTAATTAAAAGTTAGAAAAAAAACTGCGGAATCGGAACCCGCAGCCAGAAAATTGTTAGGCATCATGGACGACGATATCGATGAAATCATGGAAGACAACGAAATCCAAAATAATGATAACAACATAGATAACAACAACCAGAGGTATGTTGAACCTAATGTTACTGTTGTAGAATATGGCCAACTAATCCAAACAAAGGACACAATAAAAATAAACGTACTGCAGACGTCTTATCACCAATTGAAACAGATTTACAGAAACGCTATAAATGGAACAGCGAACAAATTTTAAGACAAAACAAATACTACTTGCCAGAAAATCTGGAAAAACAACTGAATCCGGACCAAAGACATGTCGGAGTAAGTCAACCGCTAAAGAATCCAACCAAAGAAAAGAAGATCATAACAAAAATATCACCGATATTCCTTCACAATGCAAATAACCATCTTGAAATCATTGCAGATATAAAAAAATAAGAAAATCTAATTTCACTACATCATATTATAATAATAACCAAGTTCGTATTAATTTAACAGCCATAGAGGACTTCAGAGCGCTATCAAAATTCTACACAAATAATAAACTAAAATATCATACCTTTCAAGACCCACAAAAAAATTGTTATCTGTAGTTATTAAAAACGTACCAAAGTCTTTAACAGAAAAAGAAGTTATGGAAGAATTACATGCAGTAAAGCCGGAATTAACAATTTGTAAAATAACAAGACTACTAAACAAAAGTAAATATCCTACAAGCTTATGTTTTGTAGACCTAGCAGATAACAAATCAGCCTGAGACATATTTAATATTGAGAAACTATATTATAGTGTAGTTTATGTTGAACCACGAAGAAAATCGAACGATATACCCTAATGCGTTAGATGCCAAAGATTTGGTCATACCAAAAACTGCTGCCATCTTGAACCCCGCAATGGAAGTATAGGGATAGAATAAGCTATACTGCGAATATTTTACACAGTTTGCATTCTACAATGGTCGTATAACCACATTCTAGGTATAAATTGAGGGATAAGCTATCCATCCAAAATTGAGCAGATATAGTACCTGGAAGAAGTTTATTTTTGTTTTCTATTGGTCAAATTTAATGAAAACAATAATTTATTTTCAGGTAGGTATTTGAGTTTATAATTTTATTTATAAAATTTCATGAAAAGTACCAAAGAATTATTTACGATTGTAAAATTAGAATACAAAGTGCTTAATATAGTGTGTTCACTAAATTTGAATGTTTTCGACGTCGACATCGTCAAGTGTTTACAAATATGATCGATTATTATATTGAATACAATAATTTGGAGATCAGAATAATTAACTACAAATTCCAATTTGAATTTTTTTAAATTTAAATTATCCAGAACCGGCATAGCAAACTAATTTTGTGTTTTTCCAAAACACTTTTTTAAAGTAACATTTCAATTTATGGTTAAATTAATGTTAAATGATGTAAACAATGATGTCAAACGACCTAAAAGAGGTGCACAGCAACTACTTTTCAAGAATAGTAATACTATACGTATAAAAGCATTGTAGAACGCGATGGCTTTTTTGATTAGAATAAATCGTCGTATATGTTATACGAAGAATACGTATTCGGAACTTTATACGTAGCAAATTTTGTTTTAAAATATCGATCTTTATATTTACCATATGAAAGTAAACTACTTAATAAAGCATAAAATGGAATAAATTTTGAAAAAAGACAAAGAATGACTAAAATAATAGTATATATTATATGAATCTAGTTGTCAAGTGTCAATAATTTGATATTTAAAAAATTTATACGTTTAATTTAAATATGCGTGCTAATTAATTTTTCCCTTCTTTTCCGATTCACGTAGTGAATACTGAAAATGAAATCGTAAATTTTTAGAGTAAAAATTGAGATAAAAATTGAAAAAAAGTGAGATTGCTAAGTTTTCAAGTTCGAATAATAATGGACGAGTTTCACTAGTCACAGATTTTTAAAATAACATATGAACCTAAAATTTTGATCAAAATGATATATATTTGTATAATTGGTTGGTCTCAAAACTCACCCTAAGATTTAAAAAGAAATTTTTGAAATTTGAAAAAGTATTTAAACTGAGCGCCATGATTGACCAATAAAAATTAAGCATGAATATGCGCTGTAGCCAAGTCATTTGGATGGTTGGTAAATGTTTATTTTCCGTTATATAAACATTTGACAGTTGTTTCAAATTTAATTTATATTAACTAATTTGAAGTAGACAATATGCAAAAATGTATTTATTATAAATAAAAATTATTACAATTTTATTAATTTATCAAAAATATTGTGCTGAGATTGGTATCTACCTTACCAACTTTCAAGCCGGCAACAGAGCTACTTTTATTGGCTTCTAAAGCCCGGCAATTTTTTAAAAAACCGGACGAGTGACGTCACGCTGCCGGTCGTCAATAATTATTTTCTTACCTTAGATGTACTCAAAAAAATCTGAAAAAGAAATAGTAAAACTCGTCCATTGCACTTTTAATATTTACATAAATATATTGTCATGTTTCAAAAGTGATTCGGACCCACCCTATACATTTTGGTAAAAATTCATTTATTTATTTAAGTTATGTTTAAATTGATTTATGTTGTAAGATTGTAAAATTAGCAAGGTGGGGACGAATCACCGGAAATTTTAGGCCTTTTGCAAAAAATGGTCGACGTGATGGCCGTGTTAATTTATCAGTCTGAATAATTTTTGAAAAGATTTGTAATTTTTAAAATATAAGTGATTTAGGCCTTTTGTCAAAAAATGGTCGACACGATGGACGTGTAAAATTCATGTCCGAATAATTTCTAATAAGTTTATAATTTTTGAAATACAAGTAAAAGTTTTGAAGTTAATAAAGTGTTTTATTGAAATTATTAATATATTTGATTAAATTGAGTTTGAAGAAAGATATTTTGGATAATTTTGAAAAAAAGAATAAAACAGAAGCTATGGTCGAATGAGTGCAGATGGTAATAAAGATAAACAGAATTTGGAAATTATGATTAAAAGTTTGGTAAATAAAAATTTTACATTATTATTTTAAAAATTTATTGAAGGAACTACAGGATTTGTTTGATAAGCGGGCGATGCGATACGGCAATCATAGCATTTTGCATTCCCATTTTTATAAATTATTAAATTGAAATCTAACGCAATACTTTGAAGAAAAATATTTCATATTGGAATTTATTGGACAAAATTTTAAAATAAAATTAATTTGGACATTTTACACCTCAATATACATAATATACATAATATAATATATTAATATAATTAATTATATAAGGGGATTAAAAAGCCTTTAATCTACGAGAAAAAATGGACACTCAAGGCGCAGCCGAGAGTCACATTTTTTCGAGAAGTACTGCACGTACATGTTACCATCTGGGTAATGTAAATTGCGCTCGCAACCATTTAACAATGGGTCACCTACTTATACCTATACTTATGTTGTTAACAGGAGATTAAGGTTATTTAAATTTAAGAATAATTAAATTAAATAGAAATATACTAATAGAAATGGAACATTTATCGTAAATGTTACCAAATTATGCCTTTACTTAGGCATATTTTTTTATTAGACATAATACAGGGCCGGCGCCAGTCCTTTTGATTAGGGTTATTTAAATTTAAAAACGATTTTTTAAGCCAGTTTTTGTGATTAGGGTTATTTAAATTTAAGAACGATTTAATTAAATAGAAATCTACTAATAATAACGGGTCCCCTTTACGTAAATGTTACCAAATTAGGTCTTTAATTAGACATAATGCAGGGCAGGGTTAAAACACTTTTTTGTCACCCCCTGTCACCATATAATCTATTTTTTAAATTTAATTAATTTTTGGTTGGTATTTAAAATTTTATTTGGTATTTAAAATAAAATTACGTGATAACGATATGTTGACGTGCGGAGTGTGTAAGAAATCTAATAACGAGATATGAAGACTGCATACAATGCAAAATGAAATGTAAAGCAAGCTAACACATCGGTTGCGTCAAAGTTGATATAGAAGATATAGAAACACTTTACAAATTGATTAATACTGGAAGAATCGAACAATGGATTTGCGATGAGTGTAAAGAAGCAGACATAACCTCAAATATAACCTCAAATGAGACACCTATAACTTTCGACAATAACAAGGTATTACTATCAAAAATTAATAAAATTTGTGTAAATCCTCTTATAGCTACTGAACCTAACCATGAACAACAATTGAATTTTGTATCACAAGCAGACGAATATCAAATTGAATCAAACCATGAATTTGTTGAACCCCAAGACCTAGCTGAATCATTTCAAGTGATTGGTAATATGAAAAGACTCCGAAGTCCCGAGCAGCTAAACTCACGGAATCAGTCAAAGGTATCCGACTACTGGTTAGCTAAACCGATATCGACACAAAATCGATTTGAAATTCTTTCACAGGTAGATGAAAACACTAAAGGTACTAATTTAGAACACAGCGATAAAACAAAGCTACCTCCTATAACCATATACATGGTACAGGAAATTGAACCCCTATGCCCCCTAAACCTGATGGTTTGGTATTAGTTCTCGATGTTCTATTATAGGTTTTAATCGTTCGAGTAATAGTTTCTCAAAAACTTTACACAGTATAGGAAGCAGACTGATTGGTCTATAGGCTTTAACATCGTCTGCCTTTTTCCCCGGTTTTAAAATCATCACGATTTGGGCTACCTTCCATTGGTTGGGAAAGTGATTGAGTCTGATGATAGCATTGAAGATCTGCGTAATTGCTTTGTAACATTTTTTTGTTGCCTCTTGCAGCACCATACCCGTAATCAAATCGATTTCTGGAGCTTTCCTTGGGTTGATTTACTTAGTTATAACTCTCTCGATTTCCTTTGTTTTGAAGTTCTTAATAGGAAGATCCATTTGAAAAGAGGATTTTAAATACTCTTTTATTTTGTCTTCTTCGTTGGTTGTTATTTCAGATGGATGAGGTTGGAAAATGCTCGATAGATGTTTAGCAAATATACATGCCTTTTCCCCATCACTTCTAGCCTATTTATTGTTGTCGTCTTTGAAGGGTGGTATTGTGAGTTGCGGCCGCTTCATGTTTCTTGTGGTCTTCCATAAAGAATAATCGGTGGTTTGTGTTGCTGTTAGGTTTTTCAGGTAGTTTTAAAATCTTTTGTTTTCCATTTCGGCTATCGTTTCTTTTAACTCCCTGCCAGCTCTTTTAAGGTTGGATTTATCATTAGGATGCCTTGTTATTTGCCAGCGTTTTTTAAGTTTTCGCTTTTCTGAAACTTTTTGTCTTATTATTAGTGGCACTGATTCTTTAAATTCGGATATGTATGCATCGGGTGTGGTCCGCCAGGCAGCTTGTTGAATACTTACAATAAGGGCATTAGCTGCATATTCTAGTTCATGCTCTGTTTTCAAAGGTATCTCCAGCTCTATCATCTTGTCGAGCTCCTCTCTGAATGCGTTTCAATCAGTTCGGTTGCTAAATAATGATGATCGTTTCTCCTTATTTTTAACTTGCGCGAGTATATTAAGAATTATTGGAGTGCGGTCTGAAGAAAGATCTATGCAGGATTCTATTTTGTTTTTTTTGGTGTTAATACCTTTTGTGATACAAAAGTCAATAACGTCTGAAGTCTTCTCTGTATCGGTGGGCCAATAAGTTGGTTCACAAGTAGATAAAATTTCAAGATTATTGGTATGTATGGCTTTCAGTAATTCTCTTCCCTTCGTTGTGATCAATCTTGAGCCCCACATGTAGTGTTTCGCATTGTAGTCTCCACCTACTATAAATCTATTACCAAGTGTGTTGAAAAAGTCGGCGTAATCTTGATTTTTGCTTTTGTACTTCGGTGGGCAGTATATGGCTGAAACGGTCAAGTCTCCTGAGCTGTCTTCTAATACAATACTGGTAGCTTGGATGTTTTCTTTTTCATACTTTCCTGCTTCGTGGTGCTTTATGTTGTCGCGGATAATGAGTGCTGTACCTTCATGGGCCTTACCTTCTTTAGGATGTTTGGTGTAGTATGTTTTATATT
The DNA here is from genome assembly GCA_911387805.1 of Cantharis rustica. NCBI lineage: Eukaryota > Metazoa > Arthropoda > Insecta > Coleoptera > Cantharidae > Cantharis > Cantharis rustica. The sequence goes on from OU426877.1 coordinate 76,290,427, forward strand.
TACGTATTTTTATGTGGTGTTTATCAGTTATATGTGATTCCAATACTAGCATAATGTCGATATTTTGATTTAACAAAAAAACTTTTAATTTCTGTAAGTGTTGATTTAGCCCATTGGCGTTCCATATGCCTATTCTATACTTACATTGTGCTGACATTATTGGATTTATTATTTATTACTGGATTTAAACTGAAAAGCAGTTTACAGCCGTCGGTATTAAATTTATAGTTAGAAAATGAAGAATGATATTTTTTGCAAAATAACACAGCTTGCTATAGTGTAAAAATCGTACGAAATATTTTTATAAATAATTTTTTATTTCAAAATTTATTACTCACACAATAATTTTAGTACATTTAACCCTAGAAGTGCCGTGCTTACCTGCATACCTATTATCGCCACAGAAGTCATTTTGACTCTGTCATTTTCTATTGTATAAATTTTGTTGGATGGATAAAAAATAAAACACTGCAATCTATTTTTGTTTATATATTGAAAAACTCAGTTTAAAATAATAGCTAATAGTCTATTTGGCGAATTTGAAGATTCAGAACAATTATGTTTGAAAAGTGTCAAAATGACCCCTTTGGCGCTTCTAGTGTTAAGTAACAAATTATGAAAAAATATCCAATTGATAGTTTTTTATTTGTTACAGGTAATTAATTATTTAATTAATAATGCAATTTATGTAATCGATTAGCCAGGTAATAGCCTAAATTTGAATCGAATTAAGAATTGGTGGACACTAATAAAACGGTATGTGCTTCAAAACTCTTCAAAGAGTAAGCCTAACGTAATACATGTATTGAAATTTGTATGAGACAATAATTTAAAGATCGACTACATGCAACAGTTAGTGTAATGAATGTCTCGCCTTTTAAAGTATGTCATGAAGGGATGATGGGGTTCTACTAAATTGTAATGAAACAAATATTCATTAATAAACTATATACAACATAATTTTTACTTAAAATAATTTTAATTGAAATTTCTGTCATTATTGATTTGCAAAAATATATCTGAAAAACGTACTATTTATTCAAAGGTTCAATTTAGGGGATAAATATATATTATAATTATCGAATTTGTAATTTTTATGTATACTATAGTTAGGACCGAGATTACAAACGACAAATAACTAATTTACTTGTGAGATTGTCAAATAAGTAAATTTACTTACTAGATTGGGTATTATAAAGCACGAATAGTTTACTTTCGAACTAAATCTAGCAACTAGTTTAACCCCTCGATTTTGTTCAACTAAATATTTACTTGTGAAGTAAATTGACAGATCAAATGATTTGTAAGCTTATTCGTTTTAAATGAAAGGTATCCCATGAAAAGTGCAAGTACGCCCAACTAGTGGGCGTTAGTTGTGAACTTACACATAGCCTATAGCCATTGATTGGTTGATTGGTTGTATTCTTCAATACAACACCTCTAAAAAAAAACCAATAACTTAAATTTTTATGACCGTGCGTTTCATATTGCCGCTACTGTATATCTGCCCAATTTTGGATGGATAGCTTATTCCTCAATTTATACCTAGAATGTGGTTATACGACCATTGTAGAATGCAAACTGTAAAATATTCACAGTATAGCTTATTCTATCCCTATACTTCCATTGCGGGATTCAATATGGCAGTAGTTTTTGATATGACCAAATTTTTGGCATCTAACGCATTAGGGTATATCGTTTGATTTTCTTCGTGGTTCAACATAAACTACACTATAATATAGTTTCTCAATATTAAATATGTCTCTGGCTGATTTGTTATCTGTTAGGTCTACAAAACATAAGCTTGTAGGATATTTACTTTCGTTTAGTAGTCTTGTTATTTTACAAATTGGTAATTCCGGCTTTACTGCATGTAATTCTTCCATAACTTCTTTTTCTGTTAAAGACTTTGGTACGTTATTAATAACTACAGATAACAATTTTTTTTGTGGGTCTTGGAAGGTATGATATTTTAGTTTATTATCTGTGTAGAAATCGATTCGAAATTCTTTCACAGGTAGATGAAAACACTAAAGATACTAATTTAGAACACAGCAATAAAATGAAGCCACCTCCTATAACCATATACATGGTACAGGAAATTGAACCCCTACATGAAGTTCTTAAAAAAATAACTAATGAATATAAAATAAAAATTGAAAGAGACAATCGAGTCAAAGTACAGTTACTGAAAACAGAACATTATAATCCGGTTATACAAGCTCTTGACGAGAAAAAGAGAGAGTACCACACCTATGGGTTCAAACGGGACAGAAGCTTTTGAGTCGTACTCAAAGGAACGTTCTCCTCCTTACCAAATGATGCCATAATAAAGAAAAACTTTACTTGAAGCTGATCACGAAGTGACTAAAGGCCTCGCCACATAGCTTGTGCTATGTTATGCTAATGTAAAACACACATGCATAGAAGCATAAGTTTTTAATGGTAACGGTTACATTGCTATGCGGGTTGCCATGCTATGTTTTACATAACCAAGAAATTGTTTGACTTTGATGCCGCATTCCATAGCATAGCATAGCATAGCATAGAAGTTCCCAAGTAACATTTGGTGCTGAAAAACTTGGCCAGCAAATTATTTGCAGCCATTGCGGTCTGTCAGCTTAAAATTCAGCTGATTTTCAGCTTCAGCACATTAGCTAAATTTTAAGCTGACGTTTCGACGCGTCAGCTTCAAATTCAGCTGTTTTTCAGTTTCAGCAAATTAGCTGAATTTTAAGCTGACGTTGCGAAACGTCAGCTTCAAATTCAGCTGTTTTTCAGCTTCGGCGAATTAGCTGAATTTTAAGCTGACGCTTCGATACGTCGTACGTTGTACGTCAAAATTGAAGATTATTAATCCATTAATTAATTAAAATTAATGAGCCTTTTTCCTGAGAATAGTGTGACAAATTTGTCACGAGAGGCAGCGCTTGTGGTAGGGACAAAAATCAAACTTTCTACATTTTAGGTTACAAATTTTTTAAAAATGTTGAATGACGTTTGATAGTTGTCTCGGCTAACGTGATATGTCCATCAAAAGTAGGCAGCAAATTCAGCGTATCTTCTGTGACAAACTATTAAAAAGTAGTTTTGAGCGTCATTTTTATACTCGTATTTTTCTTGCACTTTTTTTGCCTCAATTAATCTATTTGATTTCTCATTACATTTAATGAATGATCTATTAAGTATTTTATCATTTGCTTGCACTACTTTCAATTTTTAATTAAAAAATAAAATAAAAAGTTTACAATTAAAACTTTCTTTTATCTGGCACAGGAATAATTTTTATAGTACAGGAGATTCTTAAAATTTTAGTGCACATTTTTATTAAATTAAAAATTATTGATTTACTCGCCATCTAGTAACAAATTTACTGGAAGATCTCTCTGGAAGATCACAAACATTCGTTCTTCTTGCTTATAATTACACTAAATATTCAGATTTCAGTTTATATATGATTGCAATATTATGCTTTTAATAACATGTGACAAAGTCAGCATATATTAATTCTATAATCGTCAATTAATTTATGTAATAGTAACGTCGTCGATTCGTAGTTACTTTATTTATTTTATTACTCAGATAATGATTGTTATTATTTGCTGTTATTTTCACAATGTTTTCGTAAAGCTTTGAATAATAACATGTAAAATTTTTATTGCAGCATATTACTTAGTATTTGAATTGAATGAATGTTTGTTCTTATGGCCAAATACATGTTTGTTCCTACCGGACTACTAGCGCCCCTAGTGAACAATTTTTCGTAATGATAACAAGTGATAACAGTGATCACCCCTAGTGATAACAATAAAGAGGTTTACAAAATAAACACAATTGGAAATTACTCAGTAAAGTTCAAGCCACCTCGTGCAAAACGAGTAATTCCACAATGCACTAAATGCCAGGAGTACGGGCACACAAAAAACTATTGTCGAAAATCACCCCGTTTCGTGAAATGTGCAGGAGCGCACGAAACATCAAAATGCCTTAAACAAAAACGCATTGATAACGTAACATGTGCCAATTGTATAGGGGATGCATGGTGCATAAACAGCTGCAAAATAAAATGTACCCTACACTCCGAGATAAACGAGACGAACTTCAAACCCGAGATACCTTAAACCAGCAAACACAACAAACGATGACATTCTTCCCAAGAAATAAACATTACAACAGTACAGATAATAATCAACAAACCCAAGTAACATTTTTACCTGGCTATTTCTGCATTTGTTTGCCAGGGACCAGCCGGGTACTTATTTTGTGCTTATTCGACAGGGCTTGTAAATTTACCTAGGACAGGTACCAGGCAAGTACTTATTAGAGCTTGTTTGACAGTGCCTGTAAAGTTACCTGGGACAGGGACCAGGCAGATACTTATTAGAGCTTGTTTGACAGGGCCTGTAAATTTACCTGGAACAGGGAACAGGCAGGTACTTATTAGAACTTGTTACCTGACAGATAAAGCTATTTAACAGGGCCTGTAAATTGTCAGTTAATTGTAAAATTTCAGTAACCTAGGCGATTGGTACGACTCCCAACCAATAGAAACAAATCTTTACTTAATTTATCGCAACTAATAGGAATTATAATCAATAATTATAATAATTTTTGTTTTTTATAAAAAAAACTTATTTATTTATTTATTTATTTAACAACTTATTTAGTATAGATGAGTTATTTAGATCAGATTTATTTATTTATTATTAATTATTATTTATTAATTTTTAGAAGCTATGGAAATTAATAAATTGTTTTAATTAAAAAGAATTTTTGAATCCAGTACAATTAAAGCTTAATTAATTTAAGAAAATTAAATTTATTGTTACAATTTTGAATATGTGTTACCTGTACATTAACCGATTATCGACGTAAAAAGTATACCAACGTAAAAATAAAGTTTAATTTAAAAAATATTTTAAGTAAAATTTACAAAGAAATATGTCGACCCCCGCCTCGTAAGAGTTACTAAGATTTCCTAATACCCCCCCCCACTTTCACCAAACTGTTACGTAATTAATGAACTTAACCTTATGGTAATTTAAATTTTTAATTATACGGGGGCGACAAAAAATAATATGCTTAAGCTACTCACATGCCTAAATACGGCCTTGCCCTTAATTGAAATTTAGTTTACAAATTAAAATAAAATATTACAAATTGCTGTAATTATTTTTGCCTACCTGCCATTTGAAATTTTTTTAAAAAATAACATTAATTCTTACAACTGCAAAATTTTTAATTTTAAGTTAATCCTTTATCCTATAATTCATTCTCTTATCTATGATAATATCTACCTGGCAAAAACTGTTAATTCGTGGCTTCATCTTCTTCAAAAATCTTTAAAAATCTCTATTTCCGAACTCGAAAGTTCAAAATCTGCATAAGTGCACGAGTTTATTCGTTTTGTTGTTATTAATTAACTTTTTTCAATTTCACTTATTGATATGTAAACTTTGCGTGTTATAGTAGAGAAAAATTCGGTTTAAAAATTTTTGTTTTGATTTTTACAGTTTTTAATTTCATAATGTAATTACAAGTTTAATTTAAATTATAAACCTACAAAAACATAGCTAACAGTTTCTTCTACAAGTTTTTGAAAGTTTATACGATTTACTTTGCGAGAAAACCATGTACTTCGAACAGTCAATATAGCACCTCCGTGAAGTTGGCCTCCCATCTGAAACATTTTGATATAAAAAAATATGGAATCGTTAGGTCATTGTTAGGTCTTGAAAGGTCACCCGGTTTTATCGTTAGGTCACTTTTAGTTTTATCAAAAAAAATTATTCAAGTTTTGAAAAATTTTCTTGGTAAGTTAGCCTCCCCATTAAACGATTTCGACAAAATAAAAATGGAAACCGGTAGGAAATGCACTGCTAAGGTTTGGTCACGTATTTTTATCGTTAGGTCACCTTTCATTTCTTTGCAATTAATTAATTTCAATTTTATGTCCCTATTGCGCATGCGCTAAACAAAAATATAGTTGTGATGAAATTTTTCTTACAAAAGTAAGAAAAGTATAACATTTTGATATAAAAAAATATGGAATCGTTAGGATGTCGTTAGGTCTCGAAAGGTCATTTGGTTTTATCGTTAGGTCATTTTTAGTTTTATCCAAAAAAATTATTCAAGTTTTGAAAAATTTTCTTGGTAAGTTAGCCTCCCCATTAAACGATTTCGATGAAATAAAAGTGGAAACAGGTAGGAAATGCACTGCTAAAGTTTGGTCAAGTATATTTATCGTTAGGTCACCTTTCATTTCTTTGCAATTAATTAATTTCAATTTTATATTTCTATTGCGCTTGCGCTAAACAAAAATATTAGTGTGTGCAAAATTACATCTTGGGACGCGTTCTTGTCAACTCTTGACTTGGGGTGCGTTCTCGCCAACACTTTTGTACATAACGTTCGCTCTAAATGGTTAGAAAAGTTTCGTAAGCGCGAAACTCGAAAGCAGTTAGAGAGCGTAATCAAAACGTTTACAGTGCGAAGATCTTCTATTTAAGTAGCGTCTATTATTGATGTACTTGACGGTGATCCACAATTGCAATATTATATATATCTGATTCACTAATGTACTAGGTGTTGAAACAAAACACTTAATCCATACAGCAGCTGCACTGTACCACATATCTACAGTGTATACTTAATATGGCATCAAATCACAACGACGTATTTGCACTGATTCTAGGTAAAATAGTCTAAGAAAAAAAGGTCTACGGTAAATTAGTCTAGGTAAAATGGTCTACGGAAAAAAAGTCTACGGGTAAAAAGGTCTAGGTAAAATAATCTAGGTAAAAAAGTCTAGGTAAAATAATCTAAGTAAAATAGTCTAAGTAAAATGATCTATAATCTCGCGCTATTGGGCACACTATTAGATTTAGTGTATTTTTAATAATAAACTATAATTCTTAATAATATTGTTTTTTGTTTTAAACGTGAAGACATGTATTTTCCCAAGTGCGGATTCACACCGGGAGGGAGGAATAAATTCATGAATAGATTAAGTAGATTCTAGAACTAACATTTTCGTGACAGAATCGTAATTGCATCATCGTTGCATAACTATATAATATAATAGATCTTAGCAATGTTAGCGCAACTTTTTATTAAAAATTTAATTCAAGAAATATTGAATTTCGCCGTAGGCGAGCGCTCATTAATTACATAGGGACGATTTTTGTAATTTTTGACCCCTTTCCTACGTAAGATTTTGGCACCCCCCACATCTTACGTAAAGGTTATTAAACAAAATGTTAGTCCCCCCTTTCCTTATAATAATATTATATACAAAAAATACAAAAATTTAAATTAAATTTTATGTAGTATATAAATAAAAGTAAATAAAAATAATTAATTACGTGAAAAAGTTAACACGAAATTTTTTTTAAATATTTTAAGAAACTTACGTAAGGAATACGTCGGACTTCCCCCCCCCACGTATAAAGATCCGTAAGACTTTCGATACTCCCCCCCCCCCCCCCCAAACCCTTATGTAATTAATGGACTATTTTACCTAGACAATTTTACCTAGACTATTTTACTTAGACTATTTTACCTAGACTTTTTTACCTAGACCATTTTACCTAGACTTTTTTACCCGTAGACTTTTTTTCGTAGACCTTTTTACCTAGACTAATTTACCGTAGACCTTTTTTCCTTAGACTATTTTACCGATTACGGTTTGCACTTCATTAGGAAATAATGATTTTAGTGTTGTAACTCGTATTTTTAACATTAACATTATTTTTAATAATGTTTTCAATAAATTTGCTTTTATTTGAAGCAAATAATTATTTATTGCTAAATTTGAAGAAGTTCCTTCAGTAGGTTTATAGAAAATATCAAAAGGGTGCATATTATTATCTTTAATTATTATGAAATCGAGGCAATTGATTCTATGTTAACTTCTATTTCTTTTGTAAATTTAATACAAAATATGGGTTTTCTCATAATCCTTTTGAAGATAAAATTATTATGTTAAGATCCTGGTCCCGGCTTATGCAATTTAAAAAACCATAAAGCCCAGAAGCTTATGAATTCCTACAACTAATTCCTAATTAAAAAATATTTTTTAATTACAATTTCCTGACTAGTTACCGAGTTGGTTTTAGTATTATTATTTTCTAATAATTCCCGAACAGGATGTCCCGGTTTATGCAATTTAAAAAGACCATAAAACCCAAGAGCTTATGAATTCCTACAACTAATTCTTAATTTAAAAATATTTTTTAATTACAATTTCTTGAGTAGTTATACCGAGTTGGTTTTATTTTTATTATTTTATAATTTTTCAAACATGCACATTACCATATGTGCAGATGTTTTCAATGTGAAAATAAAAACTCGAGATACATTTTACGAAAAACACGAGGATGTTAGAAGACCTTTAAAAGGATTACGACGGTAACAAGTAGCGAGAGAAGTTCTAAATGGAGGATGTAGTAATTGGTTAAAGCGGCAGGCCGCTAAATATGCTTCAGAAGGATCTCGATTGCCTCCAAACCTTCCTACTCTAGATGTTTTGCGTCAATGCAAAAAAGAAGCATTCGAATTAAAAGTTAGATATTGAGGTTATGTCAAACTTGCAAAGCGTAATTTCAGCTAATAAAATAGTTTGTGTTGAAAGCAAAATGCGCGAAATCACTAAAATATAACAGCTGCATGATTTTAAACAAAAAATTCCTTAAATATTCAAATCCACCGTAAAATTCTACAGAATAGAAGATCCTCACACTTTAAACGCATTGTTTGATATATATATATTAGTTTTCTGTGCTTTATAGCTGCTTTCGAGTTCCGCGCTTACGAAACTTTTCTAACCATTTAGAGCGAACGTTAAGTACAAAAGTGTTGGCGAGAACGCACCCCAAGTCAAGAGTTGACAAGAACGCGTCCCAAGATGTAATTTCTAATTTTGCACACACTAACATTTTTGTTTAGCGCAAGCGCAATAGAAATATAAAATTGAAATTAATTAATTGCAAAGAAATGAAAGGTGACCTAACGATAAATATACGTGACCAAACCTTAGCAGTGCATTTCCTACCTGTTTCCACTTTTATTTCATCGAAATCGTTTAATGGGGAGGCTAACTTACCAAGAAAATTTTTCAAAACTTGAATAATTTTTTTTGATAAAACTAAAAGTGACCTAACAGTAAAACCAAATGACCTTTCAAGACCTAACGACAACCTAACGATTCCATATTTTTTTATATCAAAATGTTATACTTTTCTTACTCTTGTAAGAAAAATTTCATCACAACTATATTTTTGTTTGGCGCATGCGCAATAAGTACATGATATTGAAATTAATTAATTGCAAAGAAATGAAAGGTGACCTAACGATAAATATACGTGACCAAACCTTAGCAGTACATTTCATACCGGTTTCCACTTTTATTTCGTCGAAATCGTTTAATGGGGAGGCTAACTTACCAAGGAAATTTTTCAAAACTTGAATAATTTTTTTTGATAAAACTAATAGTGACCTAACGATAAAATCGGGTGACCTTTCGAGACCTAACGATGACCTAACGATTCCATATTTTTTTATATCAAAATGTTTCAGATGGGAGGCCAACTTCACGGAGGTCAATATAGCCTATATTTTGTACATTCGTCCCCAGCCTTAAAAATAAATTAGTTAACATTTTATTACATCTAAGTAAACTATAGAGAAACCATAAAATATATGCACAAAGGAGTTTCAAAATTTGAACAATTTCAGGTAGCTAATTTTAAAAAGATAATCGGAGCTGAAGTTAGGTAGTCAGATACAGGGCAGCGGCGCCGACTACGTGGGTGCCTTAGGGCTCAAGCACCCACAAAAGCTTTTGTGTGAGCGCAAAGCACCCACAAAAATGAGTCAGAAGTTAACTAAATATTATTAATCGCTTAAATAGTATTTATAAATAGGAATAGCCAATAGGATTCATATCGGGTAAAACAAGTGAAAAACCCGGCATCACTGTGTATTTGTTGCGTTGCACAATGCACAGTGTATGTACTGTGTGCACGTACCGTGTACAAATAATAATAAATAATAAATAACAACAAAAAACTTTTCGAGATATGCGGTCAAATAAAACAATACGATTGTCCGACGTTTCGGGATCTTTATTGTCCCATTTTCAAGGCTATAATATACAAAAACAAAAAAAAATTAAAATACAGATCACGTTAAAATTAAAGAAAAGAATTATACAAAAACAAAATATAAAAGCAAAACTAAAGATAATTAACAATGACAAAATGAAATGAGGGAATAAAGAGGAAAAATAATAATTATATAGAAATGAAAAATATTTAAATGAAAGTAAAAGAAAAAGAAAATATTGAAAAACTAATTAAAAAGAGATACTAACCTAAGAGGAGAAAAATGGAGGTTAGAATGCCACCATTTTCCAGCGTGGTGCCGTCCTTTGGCAAACCTCAGCAATAGCACGAGGCGATTTCTTAGAGTAAACACACAACCAACCTAAATGAGTAGTTAAATTGAAATTAAATTCAATCCAATTTAACTTCTTTCCAGGTTATGTTATAGTGTAAAACTAAGTTGGTACCAATGTACCCAAATAAGAAAAATCCTCGTGGCAATTGAAAAGGTTAGTCAAAAACACAGAACCGGCCTTAGGTTAGTATTCCCTCTCAGACCCAAAAAATTATTATGCCGAATTTAGCATATCAAGGATACGTTTGTAACTCCCGTCAAAGTATTCAACATCCCTTTTGTCATTCATTGACGATCTCTGTGAGTAAATATGAATCGACTCCTTAATTTTCCTCTTCTTGTCTATCCTCTCCCGGTCTAAAATATCAATGTTGTCGTAGTCGATGTTATGGTTCTGTTCAACCATATGTCTGCAAGGAGCCGTAGCTTTTTAATACACTTTTCACCTCCCTCTTCAAGCACAACACCAAGGTTACGGGCCTTTTTTAAATCCCTAGTGTGCTCTTTTATGCGGACACATAGCTTTCTGCCTGTTTCACCAACATATACAGCATTGCATTCCATACATGGAATTTTATAAACAAGACCACTATGGTGGTCCACAGAGACTGGATCTTTGGTTTTAGAGAAAAACCTAGAGTTTTTGTTGGGACAACTCAACCCTAATCTAATCCCTGGGGTAGATTCTAAAATAGCAAATTAATTGCTCCGTAAGTCCTCGGACATAGGTGAGGCTAAAAAATTTTATATCAGAGCTCGTTGATGTACTTTCTTTATTATTATTGTTAACTTTCTTCTGGGTTAGGGTAGTCTTAAGAAGGGAATCAATGACGGTTTTGGGAAAACTATTGCAGGAAAGGATGTGGGATATTTTCTCGATGTTTTTGGATTGGAAAGAGGGATGTGAGACCGTAAGGACTTTGTGGATAAAATTACGTCCGACATTAAGGATCTGGTTTCTAGGTACCGCTTGAGCAGCAGTGTGGCGCAATGCTTAAATCATCATGCTAGGACGCGGTAAACCGCGGTTCGCTACTCGATCATGTCCACGCCGCACTGCTGTGATCTAAATAAGCCCAATATCAATCTATGGGCTATGAAAAGTCCACGGTAGTGGTTTGATACGATCGCTGGTTGAGTAACGAGCGGGAGTTCCGTGTTCGAATGGCGAACCCACGGAATATCTCAGCTCGGCCTTACTGCGAGTATCAACACTCTGTGAAGGGGTGCACAATAAGTTTAAGCTTCAGTGCAGTGGGTTTAGTACCACAGCCCGTTACAATAATGAATAATGAATAGGTACCGCTTATCCCTTTAAAATTTTAAAATTCTTTTGTGCATATATTTGAGGGTGTATTTAGATAGTGTATTAGATGTAACAAAAATGTTAACTAATTTATTATTAACATCGTTGGATAAAGATGAAATCAGTAAAGCAAAATTATTTAAAAATTATTTAGAAACCTTTGAAAATATTTTTAATTGTACTAAAATTAAAAATTCTTTTCAATTAAAGCTATGCTATTTATTTGGCAAAAAACCAGATGTTTCGGAAAAAAGAATGGGAAGACCAAAACGATTTTTTAATAAGATAAAGAATTATTTTCAAATTGAAAGTAATGAACAAAAATTTAAAGTGAACGCTTTTTTTCAAAACTTTAGATATTATAATAATTGCTCAGATGGATAGAAGAAATCGTAATTTAATTAAATTTAATGCCAATTTTTGAATATTGAGCTCTAAAGTTTTAAGTAACGTATGACACATTTTTGAGTTGTTTCAACTAGGACAACAGTTTTATTTAAAAGTATTCTAATGACGTTTCTGATTCAATTTTTTTACAACTATTATCTTTTAGGCAGTGTTTCAAAGATTATAACAAATCCAAAAATACTTCTGTTATGGAGTTATTGGATTTTATTTTAAACAACAATTTTTCATTGTCCAGCAGCTTACTGAAATAATAAACTGCATGTTTCTTGATTAGAACAATCCCAGTTTCAGTAGCATCTGCAAAACGTTCATTTTCAATTAGGTATTATTTCAGTAGAACTGAAAAATGATGAAAAATTGTTAATTAAAATAACATCCAATAACTCCATAACAGAAGTCTTAAAATTTATAATATCATCCTTGAACCACTGCTTGAAGGACACTAACCAAAAGTTTCAGTGGTAGAAATTTTTATTTTTATGCACAAAGTAAAAATACCGTTTCCGAGAGATAGTTAATTAAAAAAATTTTAAATTTTCATTACTTTAAAAAATTTAGTTGTTATAATTGAGATATAGTCTTATTTGCATTGTAATCTTTTTAAAAGGTGACGGGTATATGTTCAGGTAAAATTTGTTTAAAAATTCGTATAAGATTTAATAAAAAATTCATTATTATTATACTCGCGTTATATAAAATGTTTCGCGTTTTTGCAATAATATTTATAAATCACAATGGATACACATTTCTAATACATAGGTCTCGTGGGGCAGTGGTTAACGGGTAGGGTTACAAACGGACACACACTTTAGCGTCGTAGGTTCGAATCCCGGTAAGTAAAAAAAAATGTGTATAACATTAAAATTAATTTTCTCAGATAGATGACGCTTGACAACATAAGAAATTGGATACGAACAAAATTAACGTAGATAATATAATTTATGTGCAATTGTACTATAACGTCCATTTTCAAATATTCAAAACAATACTGAAAGTGGCGGTTTTCAGTATTTATATTGTGGCGTTTCAAAATGATTGCGACTCACCCTATGCATTTTTGGGGACATTTTAGCTTTAGTAATTAAGTTGTAAGATTGTAGGATTTGCTAGGTGGGGATGAATGACAGGAAATTAGTGGCTTCTCGTGCCAACTATGGCCGACAGCGGATACGTGACTTTGTATGCCCGCTGATTTTTGATAATTTTGATATTTATGCGTAATATTTTATTTTGATTTGATTTGAATAAAGTGGATTTGATGCGTGTGCATTATTTCGTTGTTATTTTGGAAGCATAATTTTGAGATTTGAAGTTAGTTTGGATTATTTGATGATTTGCTACCGAACGGTAGTGTATCGACTTGGCTTGATTTGGATGATTAAATTTTGGAAAAAGGAATGTTTCGAATAATAAATTCGATTTGGATACTTGAAATTGAAAAATTGAATTTACATTCGTAGGAACGAATGTCGATAGTGATAAGCAGGCGATTTAGATAAACGTTAAAATTAAAAGTACGAGCCCAATAACAATTTAAGTTTTACATTAATTGAAATTGAATACGATTTGAAATTTATTATTGGAGAAATTATTTTATTTATCTTTTTAAAAAGAAGAAAACAAAGAAATACACGGGAACCGACTACTGAGCGTCTTTTTCTGTTTCTCCACTGAGAAAAGCTAGCTGGGTAAATAAAAGATTGTGAAGGATAGGTAAATTTACAAAATCTCACAACAACTTTATAAATCTAAATCTAAATTGTCGTCCATACGTGAGGCTTGAACCAACTCGAAGCACCAATCCCACAACATATAAAATTGGCACCCGAACGTGAGTCGACTCGAATTGAGTAATTGAGCACTCGAAAATTTGAGTAATTATTATTATAAAAAGTAGGAATTAGGAAAATGGAGCGAAAAAAAAAATCAAATAAAAGTGATATAGGGGAAGACAAATTTAATAGATTATTAAATGCTATGCGGAACTCAAGCGATAAAATAGTAAGCGAAATTCAAAGCCTGAAACAAAGCTTAAACGAACAAATAGACTCACAAAACGAAAAAATAGACTCACAAAACAAAAAAATAGACTCACAAAAAGAAAGCTTAGAGGAAACGAATAGGGGTATTCTACGTATTGAGAGTAAATTCGAAAGGGAATTAGAATTAACTAATTTACAAGTGAAAACCAATAGTAAGGATATAAAAATTTTAAAGTCGAGTGTAGTTTTGCAGGAAGTATTAAACAAAAAATTATTCCAAGAAGAAGAACAAATGGAAAAAAATGAATTGGTTAATGAAAAATTTTTGAAAGAAAAAGAGTCCAGTGAAGAAAAAAAAGAATTTTTGAAAAAAGAAGAAAAAGAAAATGAACCTATGAAACTGGAAAATGAAAATTTGGAAGCTGATAGATTGGAATTTGAAAAAGAAGAAGCCAAAAGATTAGAATTTGAAAGATTAGAAATTGAAAATCGGGTGACAATAGCAACACAAGATGGAAAAATTTTAAAATTGGAACTAGATGACGAAAAACAGAAAACCATGAAGAGGAAGAAAATTTGGAAGTTTTGGATGCGTCGGGGGTGGAAGACAAGAGGCGAAATCCCGGTGAAGTGGACGCCTCAAGCGAAGATCAATTTGTGGATGGTCCGAAGAGAGAAATGATGGATTACGAAGGAAGATTATGGAAAATTTTGAATAATAGATAAGCTTTTTTTTATTTTTATTTGATTTGATGAATTTTGAAATTAAATTTATTTTTGTATAAATATTGTAATGTTGTGTAGAAAATTTTTTAGATTTAATTTTTTTGGAAACACTTTCGAGATTTTGCTAATTTTGTTTTCAGCTGCTCTCAAAACTGCCATTAGCAACGGGGGTTTGATGTGGTGTTTCAAAATGATTGCGACTCACCCTATGCATTTTGGTGAAATTTTAGCTTTAATAATTAAGTTGTAAGATTGTAGGATTTGCTAGGTGGGGATCAATCACACGAAATTCGTGACTTTTTTGGCCAACTATGGCCGACAGCGGGTACGAAATTTAGTATGCCCGCGAAATTTTGAGATTTTTGATATAAGATTTTGTGATTTTGAGAATAGTGAGTAATATTTTATTTTGACTTGATTTAAATAAATAATTTTGATGCGAATGCATTATTGCGTGTTTTTGGATAAATATTTTTGATATTTTGGATGATTTGGATAAATTTTGATGCGTTGCTACCGAACCGTAGTAGTTTTGATGGTTTTGATTGATTAGATTGATTTGGAAAGAATAATTGAAATTATAAAATTTGAAATTGGACGTGAATTATTTTAAAATTGAAAAGTTAAAAGTTAGCAGCTGGTGATAACAAGGCGTTTTGGATACGCATAAAATTAAACGTATGAGCCTAGTAAAATTTTACATTGCATTGAATAATTTAAATTTGGATAATTAATTTTGGAATATTAATTTTTTGGAGAAGAGTTTTTTATTTTATTTATCATTTTAAAAAGAAGAAAGCAGATAAATACACAAGAACCGACTACTGAGCGTCTTTTTCTTGTTCTCCACTGTAAAAGCTAGCTGGGAAAATAAAAGATTGTGAAGGATAGGTAAATTTACAAAATCCCACAACAATATAGTATATAATATATTATACTTTACTTACTTAGTTATAGATATTTTACTTTTTAGTACAGGCATGTGATCACTTCATATGTTTTTAATTAGCAATAACTCAAGAACGAAGCTAGATATCTAAAATCTGAGCAAAAAACTCTCTTCCCTCGTCTGGTACCCACCCCCGGTGAATTTTCGGTAGGAAGGCATATGCAAAAATTCAGATCGATCGCGCGCAAAAATTCTTCTGTTAAAAATAAATTATTGACGTATTTTTTAATTTCAATTATTTTATTGCTTACCAACTTGATCATTATAGTATGTATAACGTTAAATTATTCCGTATAATATTATTGTTATCGTCCATTTTTTGTAGAAAGTGTGTATTTTATTCCAATTACACATAAAATAGTGTATGCACCTTGTCTTTAAAGTGCGTTTTTGGCATTTGCATGGTTAATTTTCCACGCTCATACCAAAAACGTGAACTTTCAGGAGGTGGCACATAAATAACTATTTTCTAACACTAATATTTTATCTACTATCATTTAATAATGTCAAACTTTATGACGTTTGTTGAAAAATCGTAATAGCCTATTTTACCGCACTAGTGGTGGGAAATTAACAAAAAATAGTAATGCAATTAAAGAAGAAACATATTTTATTATCGAAGTTGAGGATACACTTTATAACGAAACAATGTAAGGCACTCTCTTCGATTGGAGAATATTCAACTTATGAAAGGTGTCTTATTATTCCATTATTATTTATTGTAAACATTTATTGTACATTTTTTGCAATTTGAAATATTAATACCGGCCGAAGTTGAATCAACGCAACTAATATTGGCAGAAGAATTTTCAATATTACAAATATTTTCATTAACTCCCATAATTTTAGTTGCAATTTGTATTTTATTTTCAATGGAGGATTCTACGTAACCTTCGGCAACGCTGGATGACTTCCATCCCCGTGTCGTTTTAATGTGTCCATATCATCACCAGCATCGGCCAGTAAGGTGGCTGACGATCTTCTAAAGCAATGACCAGTGTAGTCTTGCAGATTGGATAAACCAAGAAACGTAGCAATTTCTTTTGGTATGCGTGCAAAGGTTGCCTACAGGCTGCGATGTACATTTACCATTTTTATAATATATGAAAAAGCGTTCATGCTTTATAGTTTTACGAAGTTGAAAATATTTTTTTTAAATATCTAAGCAGTCACATCCAATAATATTTCCTTTAGTAATTACAAATTGTCTTATAACTTTGGTTTTTGTATTCATCAACGTAATTTTAATAAAACCGTTTTTATCCTCGATATCGTTTACCTTTAAATTGCACAGTTCTTCTCTACGGCAAGCTCCGAAAATACCAATAATTAACGAAACCTACAATAAGAAAAAGTTAGTTATTCTTAAATAAATTAAAATAATATCAGTAATAACTACTACCTTTATCATTAAATATCGATCGTCGTTGGCTTCTTGCAAAAATTTATGTATTTCGGCCTTTGAAATTATATTGGATTTTTTAGGCTTATATCCATCTCCATTCCGTTTTAAAAATGCTATCAATTCCGTATATTTGCTTATATCGACTTTTCGTTTTAAAGCAATAGTTGTTCTTAGCATCGAGTAGTGTGTTCACAATGTAGATGACTTGTTTTTTTCAGCTTTTACAGAAAAGTAAGCAAGTAAAATTTTCACTGAGATAGCATCTCCTAGCTTTTTCATTTCGCACCACTTTTTAAATCTTGCGTATTCCAATTCGTACTTTTGCTTGGATTTTGTCGGTATTATGGTAGAAAAAGCTGCGTTTGCAAGAATTTCAACATTGAAAGGAATATTATCACTATCACTGTCAGCCATTTTAGCGAAGTAAACACAAAACAAATGTAAGTAAATAAATTTTTTTCCAAGGATACCAAACAAAGTACCTATTTGATCATTTTAATTTTATTTACGTCAAATTTAAAAAACGCAAAATTTTAGGATAATAATGACTATTAAATAATAGTAGATAAAATGTTGTACAATATTCGCATCGTAATGTAATAATACGATACGAGATGGGAAAATTGACCAACAAGCATGAAGGGTGAGCTGGTCAACCCATCGAGTACGTTACGATGCTTATTCGCTATGAGAATGTCTTGTAGCGCTATCTGAATGAACTAAATCCGGAAATATTTTCATTGCATAAAACAATAATATACAAATTTTGAGATATAAACGGGATACTCGATTTTATATCAATCGCTATGAGATGAGAATGTCTTGTAACGTCACCTGTTGGTTCGATGGAGTAAACTAAATCTGGAAATATTTTCATTGTTATTGTCGTGTTTTAAAATTTTTATAAAAAAACTGTTTTGTAAATAGTTTAGAGTTGTTTTTTTGGTTTAAAATTTTGTATCATTTTATGTTTCTTTGTAAACTGTTATCAAGTCTTGTACGTATATCTGGAAATCTTTTGCCAGCTAAAATTATGTCACCATATTCAAGCATATGTTATTCAATTGTGATCTGGAATCACTTTTCCTTCTTCCGGCAACTTTTGATTTAACTTGATTAACTTTTGAATGCCGTACAATCAATTATTATGACTCTTGTATTATTGTGGTCAAGATAAAAACATTCTGGTACATAATAATAATAATAATAAAAAGCTTTATTTAGAGTTACAAAATAAAATGTAAACTTTAAAAAAGTGGAGATCAGCTGTTGCTGGTTTTCATCTCAACTTCATCTTGAAAGAATTCTTCGACTTTGTAGAGCGCTCTCTCTACCAATAGTTCTTTGGTTCTTTTCTTAAATTGAATCAGAGGAAGGTTTTTGATTTCCTCCGGCAGCTGATTGTACAGTTTTATACTTAAATTCCTTCCTTCACAGCACTTCAATCGAAGAAGCATTGTTTGAAGTTGGTCTCTGTGTCTTGTTTCATAAGAGTGGCTCGCCGTGATTTGAGCGGTGGTGTTCGTTTTCATATGCACAACGGCAGTGTATACATAGGCAGAAGGTAGCGTCATTACTTTTTGTGCCTTGAATATTCGTTTGCAGTGTGTTCTGCTGGATAGTCCCTCCAGTGCTCGTATCGCTCTCTTTTGCATTATGAAGATGCGGTTTAAGTGTGTTGAATGACCCCAGATTTGAAGACCGTAAATCATCCTTGCATGAAACAAAGAGAAATAAACGAGTCTTGCAGTGTCTTTTCCGACTGTGTCTTTCATTCTTCTTATTGCATATATAGCTGTGCCTAGTGAGTTTGTTAGGTTAGCTATATGGTCGTTCCAAGTTAGGTTCCCGTTCCAAGGTATCTAATGTGATTCCTAAATATTTCACTGTTTTTTTTTTTGGTGTTCATCAGTCCGGTCAGTGGTGAAGGTTATCTTTTGTGTTTTTTCCTCGTTTAACAGTAAGCGATTTGATGCAAACCATTTCGCTGCGGTGCTTTGCTTATCGTCGGTTGTAGTGTTTTCGTACTCTTCTACATAAGCAGTCTCGTCCGCGAACAGTACCGTTGGGCATTCCATATTTGCTGGAAGGTCATTTATGTAGAGGACAAAGAAAAGTGGTCCTAATATACTGCCTTGCGGTATACCGCATGTCATTATACCTTCGCAGCTTAATTCTTCGCTCCACATAACGATTTGTCTTCTTTTGGTTAAGTATGATTTGATTAGAGTGTAGGCCGGTCCTCGAAATCCGTAGTGTTGTATTTTGTCAAGGAAGATGTTGTGATCCATTATATCAAATGCTTTAGAAAGGTCATTAAACGTGGCTTGGCACTTCTTTTTGTTTTCTAACATGTCATATATGTGGGATGTCAGGTACATGATCGCGTCTGTCGTGTTTTTCCCTTTTTGGTAGCCAAATTGATGTTTCGTAATGGCCTCATTCTTACTCAAAAAGCTCAGAAAACGGTTGCATAACAATTTTTCAAGTATTTTTGAGAAGATGCGGAGTATTAATATCGGTCTGTAGTTTATTGCTTGATTTTTATTTCCTTTCTTGTATATTGGAATTGTTTTTGATAATTTCAGGGTATCCGGAAAGATTTCTTTTTTCAGACATTCATTCATAATGTGGCACAACACTGTTTGTATGTCTTGTTTTATAAATTTAACTATTTTTAAGTTTAAATTATTGATGTCGTAGGATGACGAGTTTTTCAGTTGTCGTATGGTGTTCTCTATTTCTGTTTCAGTGATGTCATGTAAAAATATAGTGTCACGTGTACTAGAAATTGCTGGGCTTAGATATTGTGATGGGCTTATACTTGTCGTTGGTATCTTCTCGTTTAAACATTTCGTGGCATTTGTGAAGTGATTGCAGAAGTCGTCTGCTGTAAGTGTTGAATCGTATTCCGGTTTATTTTTTTTTCTAAGTTCTTTGTTGATCATGGACCACGTTTCTTTTTGTATATCATTTGATAGCATGATTTGTTTTGCATTTATCTGCCTTTTATGTGCTTCAAGTTTTTCGTTAAAAAGTTTCCTTAAGTTGTTGTAGCTTTTCCTGTCATTCATGTTTGTGGTAGTTTGTTTAATTTGTTGATGTATTGATTTCATTTGCTTCTTTATGTTGTTGAGTTCTTTTGTAAGTTTGATTTTTGTATTGTTTCGTTTGTAGCTTTTTACTGGAAACGTGACGTCTGCATTTTCTTGGATAGCTTTGATAAATAAGTGAAACTTCTTCTGTGGGTCCGTTTCTTGGTAAACACTTTCCCAATTTATAGTGCTGATCTTGTGTTTGAATTCATCAATTAGTTTTTTAGAAAATTTCCTCTTTGATATTTAGTTTTGTTCTTTTTGTTTGTTTGTGTGCCACTCGATACAGATTGATTTATGGTCAGATATAGTGATTTCAGGTAGGTAGCACGAAATGTGGTTTACGTTAGTAAAAATGTTGTCGATACAAGTTGAAGATATTTGATTATATCGTGTTGGTTCAAATATCGTTTTTTCCAAATTGAAGGATTTCATGAGGTGTTCGAGGTTACACTTTTCAAGTGTACTTGAGTTTAGGTCTATATTGAAGTCGCCCGCTACAATTAATTTCGTTTGTGGCTTATACTGTCTGATTAAGTCCAACACTACATCTTCAAGTAATTCCAGATATTTATTAGGGTTACCTGCTGGTGATCGATAAGTTGACACGATAATTGTGTTTGTTTTTTTTATGTAACATGCTGCAAATTCGCCTTCAATTTCGATTGATTTGGCAGCTATCTGGGGAAGCGGTGTACATATCCAGTTTTTGTTTGAATACACGGCTACACCTCCATGAGCGTGTTTGGTTCTAGAAAAATATGACATTAATTTGTAGTCACTTATATTTAGCATATGTATAAGATGTAATAGCCTTGGGCTGTATCCTTGTCTGGCCAAAATACTAGATTAATATAATCATTTAACTACGACGGAAATATTTTATACTGTCGATTTTGTGAGAAAAATATTTCACCTTTACGATCGGGATCAACTTTGCCAGAGGTGATAATTACAAAAGTATCGATATTGAAATACTACCTAATGATCTCAGTGGATGTAGAAAAATCATTTTCTAATTATAAAAATATATTAATTGATAGAATAGAATAGAATAGAATAGAATAGAATAAGCTTTATTTAACAAAAAAACATTATTACAAAATACAGAAAATTTGGAAAAACATGTTGATTTGTGAAAATGGCTGAGATCAGTATTTACGCTGTTTTTCATCTCAACCTTATGTGCGAAATCCAGTCATCGCTTGTTGTAGGAATTTCTAGGAAGTCTTCTACCTTGTAAAATACCTCGTTTATTAGGTATCTTCGCACTAGCTTTTTGAATGTATTTTCATCCAGAGATCGAACAGTTAGTGGTAATTTATTAAATAGTTTCGGAGCATAGTGCAGTGTCGAATTTCTTGACTTTGATAGTCTTAGGTATGCGTTTTGAATGTTCCTGTTATTTCTTGTATTGTGTGCATGTGTTGTGTTTATGAGGTTATATCTGTGTATGTTTTTCTTTGCATACATTAAACATTCCAATATATAGCATGCTGGAATAGTTAGAATGTTTAGTTGTCTATATTTGTCCCGAACATCCTCACGGTAGCCCATATTTTCCAATATTCTTATGGCTCGACGCTGTAATTTGAAAATTCTTTTCATATGACTGGAATGACCATTGATGAATGATGATGAATGATGAATGATACATGAATTGTATCAACGCATGAAAAGCTGTCAGACATATTGTTTTCTCAACTCGATTTATCAGATTCCTAAGTACATACATATTTTGGCATATTTTACGACTCATATTTTCCACATCCGTATTAAAATTTAAGGTGGGGTCCAAAGCTACACCTAGAAAATTTACACTGTTTGGATTGGAATAAGGGTTGTGTTTGCTTAATGAAAGAAGAAGAAGAAGGTACAACCTTACACCCGCATCAAGCTAGCGCCGCCACTTTTGCAAAACCTAAAAAAAATATGTGGAGAATTTGTGGCTAATTTGTGGCTAATTAGTTGCCACATTCGCGAATTTGTTGCTCTTACCGTTCGCGAATTACAGCCATTTGAGTGGTGGCGGCGCTAGCTTGACATCAAGCCAGCGTCGCCACCACTAAAAATTTACTAAAAACTAAAACAAAGTATATGGGAATTTGTGGCTAATTTGTGGGTAATTCTTTGCGGTTTGGTAAAAGGAAGTTAAGTCACAAATTTGCGATTTTGAGTTATTGGTAAAAATGTTACATAAGAATTGATGTGGCACATTTCATGAAGTCGTACTCAAATTTTATGAAAAACCAAAGACAATTGGTTAAAACGTTTTACCTACACGCGTTAGGTATTTTAATACTGTGTCGCCGCTGAGAATTTGTTAGAATTAATTTTGATAGTGGCACGGTGCGAAACAGAAGGAGAAGACGATGATCATATTTTAACAGCTTGTAGTATAGCAAAACTAAAATTGAAAAATTTATTTGAAAGTGGAAATGTTAATGATATTTTCATAGGAGATCATCTATCAACTGATGAAAGCAAAAAACTTGAAGTAGATGATGAAGAAGACGAATGTTTAATTATAGGTAACAAATGGCTTAAATGGGGTCAAAAAATCAATGATAAAGTGCTGAAAATCATAGGCAGTTCTAACGGAGAAGGTGTAAATGCACATTTTTATCCTGAATTTGCCGAACGCTTACTACATGCAATTACGTTATTGCCCTTGTGGTCCTGCGTTTATAGAAATCTGTTTGAATGCGGCCGTATACCGGCATCTTCTGCATCTGCAGAAAGTGAATTCAACATAATCAAAAACCATATTTTTGGCAATGAACAGACGCCTATGAGAATAGATAACTTTTTATCAACACATGTTGAATACTTAAATGGCCAATTTAAAATTGCTGCGGCTAACTCGTCAATGCCACACAATAAAGATTTAGTGTGTAATGTGGAATCCTTCGGTAAACAGAAAAATGTTGATGAAGTGAATATTGGTGAAGGGTCCGGAGAAATTGCACAAGACGCAGAAGATTGTAGTGAAATTTTACAGAAAAATATTGATGAACTGGAAGGTATTGGTGATGGATCCGCTAAAAATGCAGAAGAAGTAGATGTCCATATAGACTGTCCAGATATGCTGGCTACACGGGAAGTTGAAAATTGGCGTGGTTTATCTCAAAAAGTACCACGAAATCAAAGGTCTCGATATTTAACACCGATAACCGATAAGTTTCTACATACAAAATTGTCAAAAATATCAATAATAAAAAACGGCGGAAACGTAGACTTAAAGGATATACAAATTGCAAAAAAATCCATAACCCTAACAAATACCTGCGCTTTTGACAGTATTTTTCAGTGCTTTCTAACGATGTCTTTCGATTACGATAATTTAAAGAATCTAATATTTCAAAACGCCAAAGCAAATAATATGTTTTTTGAACTTGTGTCTAACGTTTGCCAAAAGGGGGTTACAAGACAAGCCTACAAATTAAGGGCTCTGATTCTTATGAATTAACTAAACAGAGAAAAACCTGTTAACATATCTTCGGTAATTCTGTGTGAAACTACCGTAGGATACCTATATAAACTATTATTTAATAATTTACCTAGTTATGAAGAAACTGGCACTTGTAACAAGCGATGCCCAGTTAGGAAAACAAATTTGGTAATAATGCAAATGAACGAGGATGCTATTTTATCTAAGAATAGCAATGAAGAAATGGAAAAACAAATCATAATTAAAAAGTTTCGTCAATGTGCAGGTCCATGTAATAATGGTTACGAAGATGTCAAAATTTCAAAGATAGGTAAAGTATTACCATTATATGAAATTTTACAAAAAATATGTGGCTGCTAATTATTAATTTAATAATAAATTTTAGGTCACTTTATTGCATTTGAAATGTATAAAGCCAACAGCTCTGCGGAATCCCCAACAGTCGAATTAGACAAAATACCAAAAAAAATAAAATATTCGTTTATGAATAATGATTACAGCCTCAAAGCGGTGGTACATTTCCAAGCAACAACAAATTTAGCAAAACACCAGAAGACAACATTTATAAGTCATTATTATGCCATTTCTTGTAGAAAAGACATGTCCTGGATAAAATTGGATGACTGTAAATCCAATTCTGAAAAGATAGACGTAAAAACAAAAATTTCTCCAGCAATTATATTATATTCTTTATAATACTATTGTTTTATTATTATTAATTTATTATTATAATGCCGTAAAATATAAATTATACTTTATTTAATAAAATTTAATTTTAGTTTTGAGTATGGGCGCAGCGCTGGTTAGCAAATTTTTTAGTGGTGGCGACGCTGGCTTGATATCAAGCTAGCGCCGCCACCACTCAAATGGCTGTAATTCGCGAACGGTAAGAGCAACAAATTTGCGAATGCGGCAACTAATTAGCCACAAATTAGTCACAAATTGTCCACATATTTTTTTTAAGTTTTGCAAAAGTGGCGGCGCTAGCTTGATGCGGGTCAACCTTACTACTGAAAAAATAACACTATTTTTATAGTATTCATTTAAATTTGATGTTGCATATTTGCATGCATAGTTCGACAATTTTAAGTTGCATATAATCCGGTCTCTAAATATAACCATAAAAATATAATCGTTCGAGTTTGACGTTTTGTGACAGCTGTCTCGTCGTTTCCAGATTTCATTCACAAAGCTGTCACCATGGGCGCTACGACCCGTATTCGTATCCCTTCTTTTCCGACTCACGTAGCGAATATCGTAAATATCTAATACTGTTTCTATGGTGCATTTAAACTCACTTGTTATGTTTCCTTTAAAATACGCTTTTTTTATAAAATACGTCGTCATTGACAACGTATTTTATAGGATATTATAAAATACGCTGCTGCAAAATTATTCAACATTTTTTAATTTATAATTTTTACAAAAATTATCTCAAAAGTTAAAAGTACAATATTATTGAACTGAAAAATATAATCATTAAGACATGAGCTAGTACTTGCACAATCCACCTTAGTGCTCTTCTTTGTAACTTCTTTTTGAACTTCTGTTGCTATTTCACTACCGAAAACTTTTCTGGCAATCTTAACTCTTTCTTCAGACGATTCCTGTATATAAGATTCTGCCACATTTGACGATTCCCACCCTCCATACCTCTTCAAAGTAGTAATATTTCCACCTAATGCAAACAATTAAATTACTTTGGATAATACATAATATACTATACAGTACCTGCGTTCACCAAAAGAGTCGCCGAACTGCGGAGAAAAGAATGCCCAGTGTAATAAGTAGAATAACAGCACTGTATTTTTCAATATCTGTGTTTTTCTTAGCCTTCAAAGTGGCTTTTAGCATCGAATATTCTGGCCATAAGAAAGATGGTGACAACTTTTCCGACTGTAAATGTAATACGAATTAGCTTTTGAATTCTATGTATCTATGTAACTACTACACACTTACCCTCATACGAAGAAAAGACAATATGATATCTTTGGTTACTTCCGTGATGCCATTTTTATTCTTCCAATCTTGAAACGAAACATACACTTTTTCGTACGCACTTTTGGACTTCGTAGGTAAAAAATTGCCCCGCAATTCGTTTTCTATGTCCCTTATTTCTTTTGGAACGTTTTCGCACATGTCAATGATGAATATTGTTTTCTTTTTAATTTGTTGATATTATTAGATTACTATAGCTACCACAGCAATCTTCGCATTTTGTGTAGTGTGACATAATTGCAACTGGTTCAAATAATAATTTATTAAAATTTCTAAATTTCTTAAAAAATCGAATGCGATATTTTAGTGTTAGAAAAAATATTAAAGACAACACGTGTTTTATAGATTAAAAGTCTCTCTCTATTAAATTCTCACTCCCTACGGTCGCTCGGATTTAAACTACGACTTTGATTTTTAAACGGTCTATAAAACACTAGTTGCCTTAATAGCTATAAAAAGAAATAGAAATAATTAATTATAAATTATGGAATGTAAATTTAAACAAATCAATTCCTACACTCTCTAACAAAAAACTATGCATTTCAAATCAATCACGAAAAAGGAATTAAATTTTTTTAATAAATTAATTGCAATAAATTAAATTATAATTACAATTTTCTTTGGACATTACAATATTTGCCTGTCAAACTCACTGTTACATGTTTTTGGCAGGCACCTGTAGCGGCCTTGCTACAAGCTATTGAAAGGTCAATTAAACCCACATTATTGCCTGTAATCACCCTGTGACAAGTACCTGACAAGCTTTGCCAAGTACCTGCCAGGGAACTGTTACAGGTCTCTGCCAAGGTCCCTGCCAAGTTCCCTGTAATAGGTTCCCTGCAAAGTACTAGGCAAGACTTGCTAGGTACCTGTCACAGGGTAATTACAGGCAATAATGTGGGCCTAATTGACCTGCCACATGCTTGTGGCATGGCTGTTAGAGGTCCCTCGCAGGTGTAGGTACCTATTAAATTTTAAGTGCGAGGAAACCGGTAGGTACAGATCGAAAATGTTGCTTGGGAAGCCAACCACAAACATCTTATGCTCAAACTAATTATGATCATGCATTCCCCCAATTTCCTTTACAGAATGACAAATCATATGCTCAAATATCAAACAACACCCCTCGGTTAGAAAATACAAACTGGCGAACAAATCAACCTAGAGGTCTGGTCAATAACCAATTCACAAACGACACCAGCGAACTAAAACACCTGATGCGAGAACTTATTGAACAAAACAAAGTAAACTCCCGAAACATGAGTATAATGCTAAACCTTTTAACAGTACTTGAAAACAAAATCGTTGGCAGCACACTACAAATATAGAATAGCCGTTTGGAATGCCGACGGGTTAAACCAGCTCACCTACAAGAGATCAAAGTATTTTTAATTAATCAAAATATCGAATTATGTTAATATCAGAGTCACACTTAACTGATAAACATTATATAAAAATACCGAACTATAAAATCTACAACCCCAAGCATCCAAAACCAGGAAAGGCTCATAGAGGTACAGCTCTTATCATACGTGATGAAATAAAACATCACGAAACTGAAAAATACGAAAAAGAACATCTACAAGCAACTAGCAAACAAAAAATTATGACGATTTCTTCAATACATTAGGAAAAAGATTCTTAGCTATGGAGACTACAATGCGAAGCATCACATATGGGGTTCACGATTAACCACGACAAAGGGCAGAGAGTTGTACAGAGCTATGCAGACTAATAACCTTAAGCTCATATCTACTGGCACACCAACATATTGGCCAACTGACACAGAAAAAATTCCGGACGTGATTGACTTTTGCATCACGAAAGGAATTGATACCAAGAAAGTCATAGCCGAATCCTGCCTGGACCTTTCATCAGACCACTCACCAGTTATTGTTAGTATACTTACGCAAATAATAAACAAGAAAAAACAACCATCTTTAAATAGCAAGCGAACTGATTGGAATTTATACCAAGAAGAACTCGACAAACAAATCACACTGAAGAGATCTCTGAAGACCGAGCGCGAAATAGAAGAAGCAGCAAATACCCTCATTGTAGGCATACAGCAAGCTGCATGGCGAGCAACACCGGATGCATACACTTTTGAAATCAAACAATCTGTACTGCTTATAATCAAAAACAAAATATCTGAAAAGCGAAAGCTTAGAAAACGGTGGCAACAAACAAGACATCCTGATGACAAAACCAACTTCAACAAAGCTACCAGAGAATTAAAAGAAATGTTAGCGGAAAAAAAATAGGGGCACACAAAACTACTTGGAGAATTTGACTGCAACACATGATACTGACTATTCACTGTGGAAGGCAACTAGAAGGATGAAGAGACCGCAACAATCAATACCATCTATCAAAGACAAAACCAACAACTGGACAAGAAGTGATCAGGAGAAAGCAAATGTCTTTGCGGAACACCTGTCCGATACTTTCCAACCTAACCCATCTGTTACCACAGCTGAAGAAGAAAGCAAAATAAAACAATACTTAAAAGCTCCACATCAAATGTACTTTCCTATTAAAAACTTTAAAGTCAAAGAAGTGAAGAATACAATTCTAAAAGAAATTAACCCAGCAAAGGCTCCAGGATTTGATTTGATTACCCGAAGATTGCTTCAAGAGGCCACAGAGAAATGTTTTAAGGTAATCACACAAATATTTAATGTAATTATTCGTATTAATTATTTTCCCAATCTGTGAAAGGTAGCCCAAATTGTGATGATCTAAAAACCCGGCAAAAGGCCTGATGACGTGAAATTGTATAGACCCATTAGTCTGCTTCCTACATTATCGAAAGTCTTCGAGAAGCTACTGCTTAATGGCCCATAATGGAAGATTGAAAACTAATACCGGATCATCAGTTTGGTTTTCGCAATCAACACGGAACAATAGAACAGGTACATCGAGTGGTAAAAAAAACTAACAGTGATCTTGAAAAGAAACGTTTTTGCTCAGCGGCTTTTCTTGATGTTAGCCAGGCATTTGATCGGGTGTGGCATGATGGACTGCATTACAAGCTGAAAAGGAACCTTCCTTACCACTTCTATTTGGTTCTGAGATCATACCTGAGGTATAGACATTTTATGGTCAAACAACAAAACGAGTACACTAAATTACATACTATCAACGCTGGGGTACCTCAGAGGAGTGTACTGAGTCCGGTCCTGTATAATTTATATACACATGACTTACCAACAACAAAGTTGACAGCAATCGCTACCTTCGCAGATAATACTGCCATCCTTGCCTCTCACAGTGATCTCACATGCGCATCTAGAAATCTGCAAAAATGGCTTACAAAAATTCAGAATTAGTGTAATAAGTGGCGCATTAAAGTCAATGAAGCGAAATCTGTGCATGTTACATTCACTTTAAGAAGAAACACCTGCCCACCTGTCACACTAAATAATTGTTTAATACCACAAGCAGAAGACGCAAAATATCTCGGCTTGCACCTGGACAGACCACTCACTTGGCGAAAGCATATATTCACGAAGCGTAAGCAGCTGGGGTTGAAATTCAGACAATTATATTGGCTAATCGGCAGAAAATCTGAAATGTCAATGGAAAACAAGATATTGGTATACAAGGCTATACTTAAGCCGATTTGGACCTATGGCATCCAGCTCTGGGGCTCGGCAGCAAACTCCAAGCTGAAAATAATTCAAAGATTTCAAAATAAAGTGCTTCGTACAATCGCTGATGCACCGAGATTCATACCCAACAGCGTTATACAATATGATCTTCCATTGCCAACAATCAGAGAAGAAATCAACAACAATCAGAAAAGATTCAGCGTGAAATACCGTACGAGACTTTCTGACCACCCCAATGCACTGGCAACGGGGCTTTTTACGGAAAACGATGGTGAAGTTCGTAGATTACATAGATTCAAACCTGAAGACTTGACACATCGATTTATAAAACGTGATTAACATGTGAACATAGGTGATGATGATTTGTATAGAGGTTACTTGCCGAAGTAATACTCTGCATGCTATTTTTATTTAATATTTACTTATTATTTAATGTTATTTCAAAAAGGAGCTTACTATTATAATTTTTTATAGATTGCTTGTATCTTAGGAGTTAATAAAAAAAAATATATATGTAAATGAACCTTTCCTTCTGTAACAAATAATAAAAATTTATTTAAAACATCGTAGCAGTACAAACCACGGAAATATTAATTCAAGTTATAGCGAGATCCTTCAAAATGTCTGAACTTACAGCTTCAACCAGTGAACGAGGTAAACCCATTCTAATTTATAAGTAAAATAAATTTCGTATGAAGCACTTGCTGGGAACAGGCGAACAAAATTGGCGGTGCAACAAGAAATGTAAGGCGTTCATAAAAGTTTTGGGAATACATCCTGATTTGCAAATTACTTCTATACAAGAAGAACACACGCATTATCCATGCGAACAACGGGTTTTAGAAAGGCAACAGTTAACGATCAAAATGAAAAATAAAGTTATAGAATGACCATCAGAGAAACCTGAAGAAATGGTAAGAAGATGTTTGGACGAACAACCTTCTTCAACCTTGTATTTGCAAAAGGACGATCTAAGATATGCCAAACGAAATGCTTACAGCGAAAGGCGTAAAAGTATTGGTACTATTCCCAAAAATATTGAAGAAGTGCACGACAAGATTACACATATGGAAATCAAAACTAGCCAAAATGAAAATTTTCTAATTACAAACGATCCCAATTCTCATCTTATTTAATAAATTAATTTTTAACTTGTGAAATATAATTAAATAATCTTGAAATAAACAAGTTAATAAAACGTTTAATAATAATGTTTTTATTGAGCTTTCAACGCTTGGTACACGTCTTCGTCAGAATAATTTAATATAATGTAATGTTTACAAGTTTATATGGAAACCGATTGATAACGTATTGTCATTTGAACAATCTATGATCTAAAATATGTGATTGTGTGATAAGAAACAACCTGCAGTGAGTTTCCTTCAAGGTAGGAAAAACTTAACACCAATACGTGATGGTAATTAGACGAGGAGATGGCTGTATATATTGCTCAGACCATCTATATCAGTTTTTCTGTTTATTGAATTCTTTTCTCTTTTGATGCTAATCATTTCGTGAAGAATTCTTTCTTTATAATTAGTAACAGACTTAATAATTTTTGCGTTTTTAAAATCTGCATCATGTCCATCGACTAGTATATGTTTCGCAATGGCAGTAGAGTCCGGTTTATTACAGCGAACACTTGAGATATGACCACTCATTCTTTTGTGCAGCCATTGGTTCGTTTGTCCAATATATTGCAATGTAATTTATTCATTAATTAATTTTTTTAATTTTTTTTTAATAATATCTTCTAATTAAAATAATTCGTTAAATTTCAATTTTCGTTACAATAAAATATTCAAAAATGGGAATACAAAATTTATACGATACCGGTATCTCAGTCCGGCTTATCAAACACAATTTGTTGTTCCTTGAATAAATTTTTAATATTAAATATAAAACTTTCTTAATTATTTCAATTGTAATTGTTGATCCCATTCCATCCAATTCCACTTTTTATCTTTAATTTCTTTAATTAGCTTCTGTTTAATTTTAATTTTCAAAACCACTCAAAAATCTTTCAAAATTGATTTAATCCGACTACAAATCTTAATAAAATACTTTTCATCCATAAAAAAATCACTTTTATATTTCAAAAACTACAGAACTTATCAAATATTTCTCGGACTCACAAATCATACGTCCATCACGTCGGCCACTTTTGGCAAAAGGCCTTGAATTTCCGGTGATTCGTCCCCACCTTGCTAATTTTACAATCTTACAACATAAAATCAATTTAAACATAACTTAAATAAATAAATGAATTTTTACCAAAATGTATAGGGTGGGTCCGAATCACGTTTGAAACACGACATCTTACCCCCGTTGCTAATTGCAGTTTCAAGCGCAGCTAAAAACAAGATTAGCAAAAACTCAGGCGTGTTTCAACTAAAATAAATCAAAAAATTTTATACCATACCACTACAATATTTATAAATAAAATAAAGTTAATTTCAAAAATTATCAAATTAAAATAATAAAAAAAAGGCAAATCTATTTCAAAAATATCTTCCATTTATCAGAATCCATCTCTTTCTGTTTCATTTATTTTTCTTTTCGGACCTTCCATAAATTAATTTTGGTTTGGGGCGCCCACTTCACTGGGATGTTGTCTCTTCTCTTTTTCCACCCCCGACTCATCCAAAACTTCCAATTTTTCTTCTTTTCTTTCTTATCTTCCTGTTTTATTGCTGCTTGTTTCATAATTTCCAGTTTTTCAGTTTCCAATTTTACAGCTTCTAGTCTTGCAGCTTTCTGCCTTTTAACTTCCAATTTTCTCGCTTCTAATTTTGCTGTTTCTAATCTTCTGGCTTCTTGTTTTTCAATTTCCAATTTTTTAATTACATCGTCTTTTACAAACGATGGATTGAGCGTCATGTCCAGCATTTTATTTATCACATCCCTTTTACTTGCCTCTATACTCTCTCGTAATTCATCTTGAGTTACTCTGTTATTTATTATTTCCCTAAGCGTTTCTTTCGTAACTGTTTGTTGTTTTAATGTATTAATTGCCGTTTTCGTATTATTTATCTCTTCTGTAAACCTAAAATCTCTTGCTTTGATTTGATCTTTTAATTGTTCAAGTTTATCGCTTAGAGCGCCAAAATTTTTTATAACTAAATCTGTTAAAATGCTTATTTCAGTTGGCATAACTTCTGTTCCCCTGCGAGTGCTTGCATAAACAGGAGAATCATTCTTTTCCTTTAGCAACATTTCAGCTTTTTGTTCCATTTTTCGGTTTTGTTTTTATTTTATTTACGAGTTTATAATTTAATTTTAATTTTAAAAAATCTCAGGGTCAAAAAGTAGGTTGCTTTTTTTTCAAGCCCCACGTTGCTGCGCCAAAAGAATGCAATATAATTTATTCAAATTATTTTTAAATTTTTTTTTTAATAATATCTTCTAATTAATAATATTCTTGAAAATAATTCGTGAAACTTCAATTTAATAATTTATAAAAATGGGAATGCAAAATGCTATGATTGCCGTATCGCATCGCCCGCTTATCAATTAAATTTGTAGTTCCTATAACAATTTTTAATATAAAAATTTAAAAATTTTTACCATTTACTTATATTTTTAACTATTATTTTCTTCTTTCTTCTTGCTTTATCTTCTTTATCTTATTACAATTATCATCGAAAGCTTCCGTTCCAATTACATTTCCAAATCATTCAACTTTCCTTCAAAATTAATTTAATTCGACTACAAATCTTAATAAAACACTCTTCATCCATAAAAAATCACTTTTATATTTCAAAAACTACAGAACTTATCAAATATTTCTCGGACTCACAAATCATACGTCCATCACGTCGACCATTTTTGGCAAAAGGCCTAAAAATCACTTATATTTTAAAAACTACAAATCTTTTCAAAAATTATTCAGACTAATAAATTAATACGGCCATCACGTCGACCATTTTTTGCAAAAAGCCTAAAAATCACTTATATTTTAAAAACTACAAATCTTTTCAAATATTATTCAAACTAATAAATTAACACGGCCATCACGTCGACCATGTTTTGGCAAAAGGCCATGAATTTTCGGTGATTCGTCCCCACCTTGCTAATTTTACAATCTTACAACATAAAATCAATTTAAACATAACTTAAATAAATAAATGAATTTTTACCAAAATGTATAGGGTGGGTCCGAATCACGTTTGAAACACGACAATATACTAGGTTACAATTCTTGCATTCAACTTTATAGATTAGATCAGATTTTTTCTCTGTAGGAACCGGATCTTTTAATTTCGTATACAGCTGTTTGATGTTATTGGTTGATTTAAATGTCAGTTTGATTTCGTGGTTGCTTAAAATTCTCTTCAGTTTTTCACTTAGTCCTTTGACATAAGGCATAACAGCAAAATTGGATGTTTCTTTCTTGGTAATGTTACCGTTATAGAGTTTGTTCACACGATCTTTAATAATTTTCTTAACCAAGGGTCCGGGAAAACCATTTTTAAACAGAGTCTCTTTAGCTATTTTAGAGTTTGCTTTCTGTAGTCTCCATGGGTTAATTTAAGAGATCTATCCACGAGGCCTATGGCCGTGCTTATTATCTGGCTTTTGTGATGGTAAGAGTTAAAATTAAGATATCTTTCTGACCATGTCTGTTTTTGGGTCCACTTGTATTTAAGGCAGTTATTTTCACGTATTAACTGTATGTCCAGGAAAGTTATTTTATTTTGTTCTTCTTTTTCGATAGTGAACTGGAGTCGTGGATGAAATTCATTGAAATGCCTGATAATTAAATCTTCGTTACCTTCTGGAATTGCTGTTATAATATCATCTACATAGCGTTTAAAGAATAGTAGTTGAAATGGAAGTGTTGATATACGGTTTTCTTTCAAAATTTCCATTACCAGATTAGAGATCGTAGCTGATATTGGACTTCCCATTGCTGTACCGAAAATCTGTTGATATAGTTTATCATTATATTGGAAGTATGTAGTTTCCAGGCATAGTTTTAGCGCATTAAGAAATTTTTCTTTGGGGATACTTGTGTGGTTCTTGATTTCGTCCCATTTTTCATCAACTGATTTGATTGCCAAATCAATAGGAATATTCGTGAAGAGAGATTTAACGTCAAGTGAGATCAGTACATATTTATCAGGTACGGTTTGGTTTTTTATATCTTCTATAAACGTCTATGAGTCCTTGGTGTAGTATTTACTCTTACCCAAAATGTTTGTAATTATTTTTGATAAATATTTTGACAATTTATACGTAGGTGACTTCATGCTTGCGACAATAGGCCGGAGCGGTGTTCCTTCTTTGTGTATTTTAGGTAGTCCGTATATTCTCGGTGGTAATGCACTATTCATTTTAAGTCTTATGGAAGTAGATTTGTCAATATAATCGTTTCTAATCCAGTCGGATATAAGTTGGTTATTTTTTATCTGTAGGTTGTTTGTCGGATCTTTTTTTAAGACCTTGTAGGTGGTATTGTCGTTGACCAAAATATCCATTTTCTTCTCATAGTCGCTTTTCTTCATGATAACAGTGGTATTCTCTTTGTCGGCTCTTATTATTAGTAATTCGGGATGTTCTTTAACGAATTTCTTGATTTTTATAATATCTTGTATGTTCGTTGATTGTTTATTTTTTTCTTGTAGCTTGCAAAAAGTTTTTATAGAGTGAAATCCATTCGTAGTAAATTTTTCGTGTCGTAGTCTAGGTTTTTGATTGCGTTTTCTATTCCAACGATGATATCGTCCGTAGGAAGCAATCTATATGGATGGTACATTTGACTACTGTACCAAATATTTCGGGCAATTATTTACCATACATGGACTTTTTAATGATCATTATATACCACTCGTTGTCTGCTTATTACCGGACAAAAAATAAATAACTTATGAAAATTGTTTTAAAGAAATATACACTCTTAGTTCTAGCTCCTTCGTCGATAGCAGTTTATGCAAAAAATAACAACTATTCCAAATTAATAGAATCGTAACAGATTTTGAAATAGCAATGAGAAATGGATGCGCTACCTAATGGCCAGCAGCATCAGTGGAAGGTTGCAGGTTTCATCTTGGTCAAGCATGGTATAGTAAAGAGAGAAAATCCTAAAACTCTCCCAGACAGGAAAGAGTAACAGTGGGAGGTCTGTAAACCACGCCAACCTCAATTGCTAGGCCGCTGATCTTTAGTCGAATCCAAAGGTGCTCAAGGCCACTAGGAAAACTATGACCGTCGTGCAAGCGTAAAAAATGCAACGATTTACAAACGTAAAGGGCGACCCCTCCTCCTCGAGATGCTCTGTCTGCTCTAACGATAACGTAGTTTTCCAAATCAACAAGGTGCGACGTAAAATCAGGAGTAAGCCATGTTTCGGATACAGCGATAATACTGAAGTTGCTTTTGGCAGCAAAATCAGAAAACATGTGGAAATCTGAGAGCAAAAAACGAATGTTAATGTGGGCCACCGAAAACCCACCCTTCCCAATCGGAGCAACCGGCTCACAATTATAACGATCATGATCAGCTGGCGAAGAAGACTCGCGTACTACCCTGTAGTGGTCTCCCCCAACTAGCGATGCGCTAAAAAATTTTCATCATTAACATGGGCACTGCGATCACCAGCAGCCGGTTTCCGATAATAAAAATCGCGGACAGATGCCTCCTTGGGCCAGACCTTATTGTTTCAAAATTTAGGGATATCAGATTTCAGTATACAGACCTTAAATAAGCAGTATTTTGTGTTGGAAGTCAAATTCTCACATGTCGCATCTGAGACACCCACAACATTCCTGACATGCTCAACAACCTGCTGGTTTGTAGTGTTAGGCGCAAGGTTGTTTACATAGTACCAGAACCCCGGTAGTTAATACCGCCCCGAACATTAACGTGAGCTGAAGGACAGGTCGAAGGCTGATCACCCGGAGCCCTGTTCAAAACTGAAGCGTAAGAATTGACTAAATCGTCCACCGACCCAGGCTCCACCCCGACAGCCACAAACACCGGGGCATCAGCGCTAAGGCCACCAACAGTTTTCACTCCAGCCCCAACGCCCCCACCTCTCCGCGCGGAAGAAGATGCAAGTTGGTTAATTTCACCCCTAAGCGACTCATTTTCAGTTTTAAGGCAGCTATTTTCCTTTTTCAAAGCAGTTATCTCATCCGGCACCACCCGTCCAGAATAAGACTCCACCAAAGACATCAATTCCTCTCGGAACGCATTAAGGTGCACCTTCAACACACGGGAGACAATATCCTTGAAAACTATCGAATCAAATGGTGAGAAACCCAGTGAAACCGGCGCCGATGTCGACGAAGTATCGTCTGGAATAATAAGAGAAAACCCCTGTTCACCATGTCCGCCACAGAGCACGTCACTCCAGTCCCTCACAATCGGTGACACACCCTTTACGAGCTTTGCACAACTTCTATGGAAGACAACATTGCAACTGTTGCATTTAGCTGTGGTCAAGACGTCGACACACTTTTTTTGCATTTCTTACATAAACCCTCCATCCTAAACAAAAGGAAAACTAATTGACTAACTAACTGTGACTGGTGACTAACTAAAATTGACTAAAAGTGACTAACTAATTAATAACAAACAAGACTGGGCCACGGATGGTAAAACATAAACAGGTGTAACAATAGGAATGGAAAATCAAACAAAACAAGAGCGTTATCCAAAATTAAAAACTAAATACGGCAGTTATGTTACACACACACAATTTTGAGGTTAGAAACCCTAATCCCTAACCAAATCTATTGGAAACAGCATATGAAATAAAGATGACTCACCACAGTCAAACCACAAAGTCGATTAACAATTCTGCTCGGAAGAAATTCGCCAAAAAACAAGTAAACCAGGAGCACCCGGTAATCCGGGTTTTAACCTCAAAATTTAACGAAAAAAGTTCGATATCTCGATATCGTGAAGATAGAGAAAAGACAGCTTTCTAAACCGAAGAAAGACACTACTATTTTAAACGTATGCCTTTTGGGCTTAAAAACGCACCAGCCGGATTCCAAAGAATGATTAACACCGCTCTCAGCGGATTAACACCTACACAATGTATGGTATACCTCGATGACGTCATTGTGTATGCAACATCATTACAAGAACACATTCAAAGATTGAAAAACGTTTTCCAAAGATGCCAACAGACCAATTTAAATGTGCAACTAGATAAGTCGGAATTTCTACAAAAATCAGTAAAGTATTTAGGACACATAATTACTCCTTCGGGTATAAAATCAGACCCTAATAAAATAGAATCAGTAAAAAAATTCCCCTTGCCAAAAACAAGGACAGAAATTAAATCTTTTCTCGAACTTTTAGGCTATTATCGAAAATTCATAAAAGATTTTGCCAAAATAACCAAATTCTTAACCAAATGTTTAAAGAAAGATAATAAAATTATTCATGATCAAAATTTTGTTAATTCTTTTAATTACCTGAAATCGGTACCGATATTGGCCTATCCAGATTTCAAACAACCATTTGAATTAACCACCGATGCTTCTAAGTACGCATTAGGAGCAGTTTTGTCCCAAAATTCAAAACCTATCTGTTTTGCTTCTAGAACTCTAAATGAAACGGAACAAAAATATTCTACGATTGAAAGAGAACTTTTTGCAATAGTTTGGGCAACTAAAAATTTTAGACCTTATTTATTTGAAACTAAATTTGTACTATATACAGACCACCGCCCTTTGGTGTGGTTACGTAATTTGAAGAAACCAAACCCCAAATTAACTCGCTGGGCACTTAAATTAGAAGAATTTAATTTTGATATAAAATACTTACCAGGAAAAGCTAATAAAGTAGCCGACGCCCTGTCTAGAATACAGATTCACCCGACTACAATTGATGATGATCTATTTAATGACATAGACAAATTCATCAAAAATCTAGAAAGACTAAATACTCCTGTTCCAGATTTATTTCCTTCCGATGCAAGCATTATGCCCGAAAGAAACGATACACCCGACCTGAACGATTTCGACATACCCATATTTAATCCCCCACCTGAAAAAGAATCAAATGTCAGTAATCCTTTGATATCACAAATCAATAATGATGATAACTCATTAGCAGATACAATTCATACTCAATTAAAATCAACGCCCACTATTGATATTTGCGAGAAACCTTTACAACATCATCTTAAACAAATAGAATTAATAGAAACTATCTTACCAAAAAAAATTAAAACAACGACCCTGGATAATAACAAACATATCCTAATATTCCTAAATCAATCAAATAAATTAGATAAATTCAATGAATTATTAATTGAATATTGCGAACCAGATACACACTATTATTGTTACTTTCCCAATGAAAATTTATACCAAGACTTTTCAAATTATATTATATCAATATCTAACGAGAATACACCCAAATTTCATAAATGCACGAGACAAGTTACTTACGTCACTGATCTCTAAGATAGAAAAGAAGTAATCGAAAACTACCATTTAGGAAAAACCACCCACCGTGGAATAAATGAAACATGCGAATATCTTTGTAGAAAATATTATTGGAAGACAATACGTAAAGATATTGAACAATTTATAAATAATTGTAGCACATGTAAATTACAAAAATATAATAGACACCCGCTTAAACAGCCTTTACAAATGACACCAACACTTAATAAACTCTTCCATACTTTACACATGGATATTTTTCAAATCAATGGTAAAAAATATTTAACGATAATAGACGCATTTTCAAAATTTGCACAAGCTTACCTTTTAAGATCCAGAAACTTAACAGATATTGTAGACAAATTATTCTCTTTTATAACTACATACACTACACCTCAGATTTTAGTAGTAGATAATGAATTTGATAAACAGCCATTAAAAAATTTCGCACATTTTCATAAAATCACGCTTCACGTAACTACACCCTATAATTACACTTCGAATTCTCCAATAGAACGACTACACTCAAACCTATTGGAACGATACCGATTATTAACTGATTTAGAAGAAAACAGAAAAATCTCCTATGCAATTTTAGCCTACAATCACACTGTACACTCTAACTTAAACCACACACCTTTTGAAATATTATTTGGACATACTGAATGTAGAAATCCTTTTAATTTAGATTTTTCAGACATACTTAGAAACGTACATTAATAACCATGAAACAAAAATTTGATATGATTAATATCGAGTTACACTACTTAAACCACTTATCTATTGATTATAAAAATGAAAAATATTTATAATAGTTTAGAAGAAAAACAAAAACAAACCAAAGATTATACCTGAATAATCTCGGTTTTGAGATTATGAGATTATGGATCTCACTAACAAATTTTTAGGCTTGGATTTCAGAAGTCATCCTGGTGGAAGAATAAAACTTAAGGAAGTTAAGTGGTGCGGAGTTCGATTGATACTCAATTTATTTAACAAAATTTACATACTTATATATCAAATTAACAAATGCTAAATTAACAAATTTATATACAAATATTAATAGGTAATTACATTATAATTTAAAAGGATTTGTAACCTTGCGAAATATACATAAATTAATTGTATTTGTTTCCTACATTAAAGTAGGTTTTGTGATATTGCATTTTTTTTGGTGCACGTGCAACCCTGTCGTCGTTTTTATTAAAGTTTTAATATATTTTTACATTTTGTTGAATTAGTAAATTTGAATATTGCAAATTAGTTTCAATAAAATTACATATACAGGATGTTCTGCCGTTATAATTTTAAATTAAAAAATTCATAGTTAATTGTAAATTAAACATTCTGCCGCCTCAAATTAGTAGATATTTTACAATGGCTGTAGCTGGATCATTTCCACCTGTGTTGTGTCCGAAGGTTCTCGGCGGTTTTTGATTTTTGGTTGTTGTTTCCGATTTCTCTAACAATTGCACGCCGTTAAGGAGCAACCTATTATTATTAGTAGAATTATGCCTGTCGAGATGCTGAACATAAGTGAATGATGGTGTATTGTTTTCCCGTGGTAATTCTTAAGATCCTGTGAAATTTCTTTTTGATCGTTGAGTAAATTCCTGAGGTCATCTGAATGCTTTAAGACAGGTTCTAACGTTTGCAATTGTTGTATTTTCTGAAATTTAATGGTATTATTGTCCATTGGTATTTGAGTATGATATGATCCTCATATTTGGACTGTATTAATTCGTTGCGGTGTTTTGAGGTTATCTTTGTCTTTAAGATGCAATCTTGTGATAACTGTAGTATGCTTGTGTTTCTGATTAAGATGTCCTGGCGTTGATTATTACAGATGATTGCACATGTTACTGTGTTACATGGGACTACCAGCCATGCGTTCGGTGTGTATAGTTGTTTCCATATTGTACTGTTTAGAGTTGTTTGAATTATATTGCATTTGGATGGATTAGGTCGTTGTTAAATTTGATCGATGATACAATGTGGAGTTGTTTCTAAGTTTTTGACCGTAGCTTGAGAGTAAATCCAATTATTTGCTGATGTTATTATTGCATTTTTGTATTCTTCATTGTTCATCTCAAAATATAGTTGATTGTTGTAATCGACTGCCAAAAATGCGTTTGGGACGTCCGTTATCCAATACGTAGAATTATTTCCTTTTCTGACTGGAACTGGAGTTATCTTCATCATTGTGAAATTATTTATC
This sequence comes from Cantharis rustica, assembly GCA_911387805.1. Lineage (NCBI taxonomy): Eukaryota > Metazoa > Arthropoda > Insecta > Coleoptera > Cantharidae > Cantharis > Cantharis rustica. The sequence goes on from OU426877.1 coordinate 76,331,444, forward strand.
CCAACTAGTAAGAATTGACTGAATATATGTATGTAGATGTCATCTTGTGTCACTTTTGTTTTGATTATAAAATTTCCTACGATTCGTACCGTTGAATCAATATTTTTTTGTGCTTCATCCAGAATGTTATTTACATGAACTGGTGAAACCAGATCATGTAAGCTGCCCCGCTCAAAAGTAATTAGTAACATCTTCTCATAATAGTTACATGTTTCCAAAATGTAGTTGTTTGCTACTTCAAATGAACCTAAAATTTGAATTTCAAGTTTTTCTTCTCTTTGATATTTTTCCCATTTGTCGATTACTTTTATTGCCTGGTTTAATTTTGTTCGAAAATTTTCTAATCGTTGATTTATTCTTATTTCTGTGTCATTAAATGTTGATATTGCTGATAGCATGAATTTTGTTTGATGATTCGCCAACTTTTTTAGTTCTTGTTGATTTTTGTCTAACTCGTCTATATCTTTATATACTTCATCGTTTACTCCAAAAATTGATGTCATTATGTCACCCAAAAATCCTCTTCTTTTTCTTGTTTGTTGTTGTTTCGCTTGCAATTCTTCGTTAATCCGTTCCATTTTTTGTTGACCGTTTTTCACATAATGAGCCAAGGTATGACACATTGTACTGAGATGCAGTTGTTTTATCGTGTTACAAAGTTGTTCAAATTGATCTGTAACTTGATTTACTGATGCCATATCTTCGTTTAATTTTTGTTTGTCGTACTTCATTTCTACTTGAAATATTCCTCGTTCAATCATTGCGTTTCCTAGATGTTCCACGTATATTCCCGGTTCTATTCCTGTAATATTGACGTTTGCCCTGTTTGTTGTGATCAAATTTAGTATAATTAATAGCGATATCATTGTTGTGGTCGATTTTTTTCTTGGTAAATAATTTTTTCTTGCTAGAGTGGAATGTTTTGCTTCGTTTGTTGATGGTTGTGATTGAGTTTGGTTGTTCTTTGATTCTTCAATTAATGGTATGATGTTGTGAATGCTTTTTTTCGTAATTTTACCTTTTGCTTTCTTGACTGACACTACTCGTACTGTTCCATCTGGATCTGGATACTTGTCACATATCTTCGCTAATGGCCATTGACTTGGATTTACATCTTTTTCCTTTATAATTACGACATCTCCAATTTCTAGATTTTTTTGTTTAGTTTGCCATTTGTATCTCAGTTGTAGTCGATTTAAATAATCTGTGGACCATGCTTTCCACATATCTTTCTTAATTTTTTGTTGGTTTGGTGTTGATCAGGTGCTGGTGTTGGTGTTCTTCTTGATGTTGACTCTGCCGCTGTTGGACACTGGAGCTGATTGTTTTTGTTGCTATTGATGTTGACTCTGCCGCTGTTGGACACTGGAGTTGATTCTTCTTTATGGACTGTATTTTCTTCTGCTGGTTTGTTATTTTCTTCAAAAGACCATGTTCTTCTTGTTGGTTCGAAGGACCATGAATATCTTGTTGTTGGCTGTGTTTTAGTTGCTGTAGGTTTGAAGAACCATGAATATCTTGTTGTTGGCTGTGTTTTGGTTGCTGTAGGTTCGAAGGACCATGAGTAATTTCGGTAGAGAGATTATGAAGAAGGCGGATGACTTCTGAGCGTTAGCAGCCTCACTAACAAAGTTTAGGGTTGGATTTCAGAAGTCATCCTGGTGGAAGAATAAAACTTAAGGCGAAGTTAAGTAGTGCGGAGTTTGATTGATACTCAATTTATTTAACAAAATTTACATACTTATATATCAAATTAACAAATGCTAAATTAACAAATGCTAAATTAACAAATTTATATATTCTACATGGTAGCAATGCATTTTCTAATAATACAAATCACTCATAATATAACTTAGAAGTTATTTGGGAGAATATATTCAGTATTGTTTAGATATTAATGCATCTTTTAACCATTATTGCACCAACATAAATATACAATATTGATACGCAATCATGGCCCAATATTGAATACCAATAAAATATGAATTAGCTAGCTACATGTTAGCAATGCATTTTCTAATGATACAAATCACTGATATTATAAGTTAGAAGTTATTTGGGAGAATATATTCAGTATTGCTTAGATATTAATTCTATTTTTAATCATTATTGTACCAACATGAATATACAATATTGCCCAACGTGGGTAAGCAATATTGTACCAATATTGACTGAACATTGCCAATATTGCACCATTTCTCAATATTGGTACAATATTGCGCCAATATTGCGCAATATTTTGTGCTACCTGGGAGCCTTCTTACCCCAAACGTGAGGTCCCCCAGTGCACCCGATGCCAACATTATGGACACACAAAAAAATACTGTCACCGTAGACCACGGTGCGTTAAGTGCACTGGCTATCATGCAACCGAAGCTTGCCCACGAAAGAAAAAAGACGGACAAGTAAAGTGTACAAACTGTAACGATAATCATCCCGCAAACTACAGAGGTTGCTCGGCGTATAAGGAGCTCCAAAAGCAAACATTTCCTACACTACGGAAGAAACAAATCAATGAACCACTTATGACGACAAATTTTCCACCTATTCCAAATAGAAATCAAACTCAACATGGAATTTCCTATTCCCAAATAACTGCAAACAACATCTAGCCTCACCAACTCTTCAATAATCCGTAGCAAAATCAAATGGTACCGGTTATTTAACAACAATCACAAAACAACCTCGAGCAAATGCTTACAAAAATGTTGGAGAGAATGGACAAGATGCTGGATCTTCTACTAACCATGATTACAAAGTTCAATGGAAAGTAACCACAAACTAAAAATTTCAATCTGGAACGCCAACGGCTTGGTCAACCATGGCCAAGAAGTCAAATATTTTATTACAAACCACAACTTGGACGAAGAGCTTCAGGAAGAACAGCAATCATCATCAAAAATAGCATCAAGCACCATGAGATAACCAACTACCTCCAAGCTACAGCTGTGGAAATAACAGACTAAAATGGTAAACTGATCCTAGCAGCAGTGTACTGTTCTCCTAATGTCACCATCAAAAGAATCCTTCTTTGAAATTCTTGGACAGAGATTTATAGCAGGAGGAGATTTTAATGCTAAACACCATCACTGGCGCTCTAGATTGATTACACCAAGAGGCAGACAATTATACCAAGCAATGATGAGAAAAAATCTGCATTAACTCTCCTCAGGGCAACCAACCTACTGGCCAACTGATCTAAATAAAACACCAGACGTGATAGACTTTTGCATCATATCGAGATTGCAAGGAATTACTTAAAAATTGAGTCTTGTCTGGATCTCTCATCAGATCATTCTCCTCCACTAGTCACCTACGAAAGTCGAGTAACTGAAAAGTCTTTACCACCTAGCTTGACATGCAAAAGTACTGACTGGGAGCAATTCCGTACGATATTTACATAACAACTAAATATGAATATCCCATTAAAATCAGAAGAAGACGTAGATGAAGCAGTTGAAAAATTAAATCATGCCATACAACAAGGCGCATGGTCTGCAACTTCATTAAAGCAAAAAATTGTTTAGCCAGGATATTGTCCCCATCATATTAAGAAGAAACTTGGAGAAAAAAGAAGACTACAAAATCGCTGGCATACTACTCATGCTCCGGTGGGCAAGGCAAATTTAAATCGCTCCACTAAGAAATTGAAAAAGATGTTAACCGAAAATAAAAATCAAGGTATTAGATATTTCTTAGAAACTCTCTCACCCACAGAATCAACGGACTACTCCTTGTGGAAAGTTACGAAAAAAATTAAATAACCCCAAAACACTCAACCACCAATTCGAAAACGAGATGGAAAGTGGGCCAGAAAAGATGAAGAAAAAGTCAACACTTTTGCAGAACATCTTGGCAAGGTGGCATTTTATTGTTTAACATCATCGGCACGTGATTTGGCTAGGCAACCTATTTGCGATGTATTAATGTATACATTATCTAGCATATATTCTTTATTATCATTAAATAACAGATGAGGGTATATATTTCTTATGCCGGATCGTAGACTATCATGAAATGTGGGGAAGCACATTCCACTCTGTGTCCTATAGCATCTAGTATACCTCAAGGCAGTGTACTTGGACTACTTTTGTATGTTCTATATACTTTCGATTTGCCAACTACACCAACACCGAAATAGCCACCTTTGCGGATGACACTGCAATAATGGCCTCACACCAGGACCCAAGCGTGGCATCTAGATTTCTGCAGGAGCATCTTGACCAAATGAATAGGTGCCTAAAAATATGGCGGATCAAAGCCAACAGCATAATATCTACTCATATCACGTTCATCTTGAGGAGGGGGACATTACCGGTGGTCTCGCTAAACAACATTCATCTGCCGCAAGGTGAGAAAGTCAAATACCTCAGTATTCATCTAGACAGACTCCTGACATGGACAAAACACATCTGGAAGAAACGGCTACAACTAGACCTTGTCTACCGTAGGGTGTTGTGGTTAATGAGTAGAAACTCTAATCTCAACATGGGAAACAAACTCCTAATTTATAAAGCCATCATCAAAACTGTGTGAACATATGGCATAGAGCTCTGAGGTTCTATTAGTGAATCAAATATCTTAAAATTGCAGCGCTTTCAATCTAAAACATTGCGGGCGATTTGCAATGCACCCTGGTACGTGCCAAGTGAGGTCATACATCGCGACTTGTGCATGGCTACGGTTAAGGAGGAAATTGCATCCAGAAGCAAAAAGTATCAACACAGACTCAGCGCTCATCCAAAGATCTTGGCTTCTGATCTTCTTATCGCGCCCAATATTAGAAGGTTGAAGAGGGTTGACCCTCTGGATTTGGCAAAGCGTACCTAGTGACCTAAACAAATTTATTCATCACAATGTAAATGTTTTGCATTCATCATGAGGCTTACCAATGGGTCAGCTTCATCCATGTTATTTTCTTAAGTCAAATAATAATACTTATTGTTATTAATGTAACAGATTGTATTAAGGTGGGGATTCAAGGCCACAGAGTTGATTCGCACCTGGCAGATGGCGGATATTAGGGTATGCAATGAATAGATAATTTATGGAAGTTCTTCTATTAAGTTATAGGTGTCGCTCTGTAGGTAGTAAATAAGGGAATACCCGCAGTCGAGAAAACGTTTTTAATAACGCGAAGCAATGAAATTTATACGACATCCTGATGTCTTTATAGTCGTAACGTAAACAATGAGTAACAACTACGTATTAGTTTACACCATTACGAAAGATCAAAGAGATCGTCTGTAATTGAAACATATCTGTTTAAAATACTTTTCTAAGATGATTATAATTTTCTCAGTATCTCTTTATAAGTTATTATATTTATTAATTAAATAATTAATTAATTTTTACTGAAATTAAATTTCAACATAGCATTTTCTCTGTTTCATTTACGATTAACCTAATCTTGTACAATGGTAAATGTTATTAACATGTAATAATATTTTTTAATAAAATTAATTTCTACATGTTAGATGAAATTGAAAAATAATTAAATTCATAACTTACATAAAATTGTTCAAAAACTATTTAAATGAATGATATAGTTTGCGACACCCTGTTATAACTGAATCTTAAAAGCATAACTTTTCAAACATTCAATAATTTTTCCAGGTTTGCTGAATGAGATTCTGAAAATCGAAACATCAGTTATAACAGAGTGTCGCAAACTATATCATTCATTTAAATAGTTTTTGAACAATTTTATGTAAGTTATGAATTTAATTATTTTTCAATTTCATCTAATATGTAAAAAACCTAATCTTGTACATCCTAAAATCATAATCAAAGTTAGAATAAGTGATCTAGCTATATTTCAAATAAAAATAATTACCTGAGTTACAAATTTTTGTAGTAATATTAAAATATTTTCTTCATCATTTTCGCAATTACTGCCTATCGAATTATCTTTGGTGAAGTTATTTACCAACAAGTTAGCATAAAATGGAGTAAAAGCGGCTACAGTTAGATTGATTGTGATGTCATTTTGACATTTTCTTATTTTTAGGTAAATATTTTGTTAAAGTAGTTAAGTTTACACGAACTTTTATTTTAATTTTAATTTGTTTACCGTCACGTGGCGTCACCTAGCGTCTCTTTCGCAAACTAGTAGATGAATTTTGCGGGTCTTGAGGCGTACTTGCGCGTGGAGGGAGATTAGCAGAAAGGCAGAAGTTGGTTGACCGCCATTGGGAAGGCATGTAAAAAGTGATCATCTTACCGCTTTTAAAAGCCAATAGCACCCGATTTTTTGTAAAGTTTTGGTTACCGTTCGGTTATTTATCGCGTTGTGCGAATTTATTTACTTCCGGGTTGATAAAGATTGCTTTTGCTGGTTATAGCAATTTGCACTTATGTGCATATTTATTAAGATATCACGATCACTCGTAACGTTCTTTTACATCTCGAAGAAACTCCAAGAGTACGTTTTCTTTTTGTTATTACTTTTATCGCCTTCCGTTTATATTGAGAATTTCTTCAAGTCAATTAACACAACCTCGAATGCTCTGTTTACCGCCATAAGTTTAGTGAAGTTCGATTAACATTTAATGCAACTATTTGGCCCTACTATCCGTTGTTAAAATTTCGCATTATTACCGTTATTCCGTACAAATAATTGTTACTACCGTCGATTGTACCAGAAGATTATTGTTCGAAGTCAAGCCGACAGAGTACCTTTAGTCCACCTTGGGAGGGTCAATCTTATGAGTGCCCATTCTCGTTCACGGTACCCCATTCGGCTTTGCAGTTCGAGAGCTCGTTACAATACCTTCTTGGATGCTGCTGGTGGCAAAGGACACCTATAAGGTAAAAATTGTACTGTTTATTTAAACTAACTGTGTGTGAATTTTGTTTCTATGTATTACTTGCATTATTGGAATCGACTTCAACATTTGAAGGGTTACGAAACTTCTATAACTTACCAATTGTCGAAATTGTTTTATTTATTGTTTACATTTACCGCACAAAGTTTATGCTTTATTTCTTAGCTATTGAGCTTGATGTCAATATTTTGTATTATAGTAGTTATTTAGATTTTACTAACCTTTTTTTTACCGCAACCGAAGTCAAGAAGTTACTGTTGATTTTTCACTGATTTGACCATTTCGTAATCTTCTTGGCTAGGATTGTCATGTAATTGTTTTTTTTTGTATCGATATTTGAAATCGAGAAGATTCCTTATACTTTTATTGTTTAATGTGTGGCCTATTTTAGGCGTAATTATTTGTTTATTTACCGTTTATTTATTTATTATATGTTTATCCATTTAATGTTTTTATTGTTAATAAAACTTCTGTACCCTACGACCACCAAGCAGATTCTACATAAGAAAAGTTCCGTAATGCTTTCTCGAACAAGCATAGCGGAGCTTGTTATAGGTGGAAAGTCTTATTTAGTTCGAGTGGCGCCCATAATATTGATTGTTCCCGATTGTGACGACTCAACAAGTATTTTGACCCCGCCCCCTATCTTTTGTATTTCCGCGGTATCTTTTCGATACACCCCCGCGACCCATCGCTATGAGCTAGGTAGGGTAGTACAAAAGATAGGTTTCGCGCGTGTGCCCCTTGGCCACGTTTTGGACCGTGACATGATTAATCGTACACCCCTCTGTCTAATTTTTCCAATGAATCTTGGTTAAATTTTCTTGAACACATTTTGGTAAAACCAAAACTTTTTATTTTCGTCTAAAGATCAATGAACCCCTGAAAATTATACAAATGATATTAAACAATAATAATTTTTTTACAAGAAATACTTTCATTTTAATTCTTTTTTAATTACCTGCAATGTTGTAATCTAATTTTTTACTGATGACGGTGTCAATGTTTTGCAATCTCATGTTATAAATTTCATAGTCTTTAAAATTTCAATCGCTTTTCTCCAAAATTCAACATGTGGAGATTTGTTGGTAACACAAGTTTGTAACACCTTTTCTACGACATCAAAGTCTGCATAACGCTCAAATAATTTGTCTAAGAAGCTAATCACATGTTCAGTTTGTGTTGCTTTCGGTGGCAATTTGATAATACCCTTATTAGTTTCGGCAGTCAATCCTAAATAAAAATAATTGTTATAAATGTATACAATAAATAAAATATGTTAATGCACACCTGATTGGGCTGTAACATTAATGGCAACAGCAACCGAGTGGCTGAAAACTTTAGTGCAACAAGAAACCTTCATTTTTATTACATGAATTGCATTCAAAACAAGTTAATAACTAAAGCAAAATCCCTATAAATTGTATTCATAACCCACGGATATACCTAACGCATACAAACTGCTCACTTCGGAATATTGTATGAGTATTACGCATAATATCTTAATATAATTCATATTTTATAAATTTTATTAAATGTGTAATTTAAGAAGACACTATTCATAACTAGTGATTACAGATTTCTCTCCTAGTCTAAGAGCCCGTGGCTGCCAGACCTTCGTTATTTTATAAAAGCTGAAAGTTTCTCACGGCATGCTTCCAACACAGGTAGGAACGATGGCCAACTATGTACTTTGAGTCATCGTGGCTTTGGCAGATAACAGGTAGCAAAGGTGAATAAAATACCGACTTACTTTCGTCAAATCATAAAGCGTAATTTTCTTATATTTTTCTTCGGAATAATATTAGAAATCATTTCATCCATTGCCAGACACTTAACATCGTGGCAACCCTTTGCCAGAAACTTCAATAAATTGTAACTGTACTTACGTTATAGTATAAAAGCTGAATTTTATATATTGTCGTGAAACAAAATATTTCGACCCACCCTGTGCTAAATTGTAAAAATTTGTTAATTTGATTTTTAAACGTTTAAATTGGAAAAGTACAGAGTGGGGAGAAAAGGATTGAAAGAGAGGCTTTTTGGTGCCAACTATGGCCGACAGCGGGTGCGAGATTTTGTAAGCCCGCTGAGTTTTGATATTTTTTGAAGAATTGTGAGTAATATTTTAATTGATTTTGATTTAAATAAAGTGATTTTTATGCGAATGCATTATTGCGCCTTTCTTTGGATTAATTTGATATTTTGGATAATTTGGATATGTTATGATACGTTGCTACCAAGCAGTACTTGATTTGATGGATTTGATTGATTTGGTTTAATTGGAAAAGAAGCGGTTGAAATTATAATTTTCGATTTGAATTTAAAATTAGAAAATTTAAATTATAGTTGAGCGAACAAGTGTTGTGACTGATAACTCGACGCTTTGGATAAGGCAAATCAAACGTTGTTCCTTTCGAATAAAATTGAGATTTTATTTTATTTTACAGTGAATTTAAATTGGATTTGATTTAATAATTATTTTTGGAGAAATTATTTGTTTGCATAGAAAAAAATTTTATTTTATTTTGGAAACCGAATTGCAAGCAACAGCTTTTGGCAGTAGAAAACGTTAGAAAACTTCGACCCCTTCAAAATTAACAATTGCTCCCGCACACCAGGATTAATCCGAGGCAATCAAGAGATTTGTAATTTTATACAAAAATACCACATCAATATGTTACTTGGGTAACTATTAGAAGATGTTTCCTCAGTAGCCAGACAGTTTCGACAGTTCTAGCCCCTAGCTAGACAAAAATAAGATAGCTATAGGTGCGAGCGCGAAGTAATATACATTCGAGTAGGTTCGAGTTAGATAGTGATAGGTCTTTTCCGACTCTTCACTGCGCATATTTAGATTATGTATTAATCTTTTAATTTTAATTTGATATTCGACACGATGATGATGGAAACTTCTTGAACATTTTAATGTTTATGAAGTTATTGATTATAAAAGCAAATAAATTGGTATGATTTATTGATAATTGGTAGTACAAAATAATAGTTTGGAATTTCATGAACTTTATTTTTAAATTTCAGATTAATACAAAATTCGACAATCATTAAAATTTGATTAATAATAATTTATTCATATACTAGTGTTAAAAAATTCAATAAAAAAAATACTTTAATTGTATTAAAAGCTATTATATAAAAGTAAAATAATATGCGTTTATCAATTTATTACTAGATTTTAAGACATTTTATTTTGGTAAACGCATTTTGACGACGCATAGATGTTGATGTGAGTTGTCATGAGAAAAAATACCGCTGAGCAGCAGTACGTGCAATGTAAAAAACATAGTGTGGCATATAAACAAGGTGTATTATATAAAATACAGTTATTGTTTAAATTGTTCTATTGCTATTTTAACTTAAATATAAATAAACGTTTTTATTTTATTTAAAAAAAAAAAATATATAGACTAATACATAATTTGAACATGCGTAGTGAAGAGTCGGAAAAGACCTATCACTATCTAACTCGAACCTACTCGAATGTATATTACTTTGCGCTCGCACCTATAGCTATCTTATTTTTGTCTGGCTAGGGGCTAGAACTGTCGAAACTGTCTGGCTACTGAGGAAACATCTTCTAATAGTTACCCAAGTAACATATATAAAATTCAGCTTTTATACTATAACGTAAGTACAGTTACAATTTATTGAAGTTTAAGGGTGTCTGGCAAAGGGTTGCCACGATGTTAAGTGTCTGGCAATGGCCGAAATGATTTCTAATATTATTCCAAAAAAAATATAAGAAAATTACGCTTTATGATTTGACGAAAGTAAGTCGGTATTTTATTCACCTTTGCTACCTGTTACCTGCCAAAGCCACGATGACTCAAAGTACATAGTTGGCCATCGTTCCTACCTGTGTTGGAAAAATGCCGTGAGAAACTTTCAGCTTTTATAAAATAACGAAGGTCTGGCAGCCACGGGCTCTTGCTCTATCCGTGTATACAGCTGTTGATCATTGGTTGATTTAAATGTCATATTAATTTTGTGGTTTCTTAAAATTCTCTTCAGTTTTTTACTTAGTCTTTTGATATAAGGCCTAACAGCAAAATTTGATGTTTTTTCTTTATACTGTTACCATTATAAAGTTTGTTAACACGATCTTTAATAATTTTCTTTACCAAGGGTTCTGAGTCTCCATTGCTTAATTTTAGCGATTTATCCACGAGGCCTATGGCCGTGCTTATTATCTGGCTTTTGTGATGGTAAGAGTTAAAATTGAGATATCTTCTTGACTATGTCCGTTTTTGGGTCCACTTGTATTTTAAGCAGTTATTTTCACGAATTAACTGTATGTCCAGGAAAGTTAATTTATTTTGTTCTTCTTTTTTCTTCTGGAATTGCTGTTATAATATCATCTACATAGCGTTTAAAGAATGGTAGTTGAAATGGAAGTGTTGATATACGGTCTTTTTCGAAGATTTCCATTACCAGATTAGAGATTGTAGTTGACATTGGACTTCCCATTGCTGTACCGAAAATTTGTTGATAAAGTTTATCATTATATTGGAAGTATGTAGTTTCCAGGCATAGCTTTAGTGCATTTAAAAATTTTTCTTTGGAGATACTTGTGTAGTTTTTGATTTCGCCCCATTTTTCATCAACTGCGTTAATTGCCAAATCGGTAGGAATATTCGCAAAGAAAGATTTAACGTCAAGTGAAATCAGTATATATTTGTCAGGTACGGTTTGTTTTTTTAAATCTTCAATAAACGTCCATGAGTCCTTGATGTAGTATTTGCTCCTACCCAAAAGGTTTGAAATTATTTTTGATAAAAATTTTGACAGTTTATATGTAGGTGGCTTTATGCTTGCGACAATAGGCCGAAGCGGTGTTTCATCTTTGTGTATTTTTATCACACAATCACATATTTTAGATCATAGATTGTTCAAATGACAATATGTTATTATTCGGTTTCCATATAAACATATAAACTATTCTAATATATACTATATACTATACTATTAAAATATTCTGATAAAGACGTTCACCTAGGTTGAAAGCTTCATAATAAAAATATTATTAAAAATCGTTTAATTAACTTGTTCATTCTAAGATTATTTAATAATATTTCACAAGTTAAAAAATTAATTTATTATAAAATTGCGCTGTTATTTTATTGCAATAGGAAAGGAATCGTACAAAGAATTGTTAATGCCTCTGTAGTCTATATACTCAGGATGCACATGACGAGTCTAGCATATTGCAGCTTCTTAATCACGAACTTTACTCAATTTGTGATAACCACAGAAAAAGATGAAGTTTTTAATTAAATATGATTCAACGAGGACTCGGAAACTTTGATAGATAAAGGTAGGCCAATATGCCATGAGTTAATGTAATGGAACTTGATGAAAAAGTTTCCCGAGAATAAGTGCCGGTTTAAATAAAACGCTTAAAGTAAAAACAAACATTAGCGATGAATCTGAAGGAAACAAAAATGCAGTCGACAATATGGAATGTGTATAATTTCTGAAAATTATATTATATAATATCCTAGTTTGCTATTATTGTAAAGTATCGGGTGTTTTTCTAATATTTTTCAATTTTCTTCCCAAATAAAATTGTAACTACCCTTTAATAAATTACAATAACATAAAACCCTTTCCATCTTACGACTTTGTTATTACTTATTACCATAAAATCTTGCAAATTAGTCACACTGCTCAATTAAATAACTGAACTCAAAAGAATAATTTATTAAACATGTGGTTTTAAAAAACTAAAATCAAAAATCAAACATATCCACTCTACTCGCCATCTTGACTCTTACTGCCAAACTTTTAGAAAACAAAATATTTACATTTTCTTTCAATTAAAATAAAAAAAATCATCAAATAAATAACTATTACATCAGGAGCGGTTCTACCATAGGAACTGCAGAGCTGCAGAACCGCCAAATATCAGAATGAAGTGTACCAAATTAATTATTACTTATTAGTATAACCACCACATTTCAAATTATTTCAATAATTGAAGACTAATCAATTTTGGTTTCAAAGCGCGCTTCTTATGCTGCCTTGAGTTATAAGTACTTTTATCAGTCAGTCAAATAAGTACTGTAATAATTAATACAAGTCCGTTACGCTTTCGAAATCACTGTTTAATTTCGATGTGCTGGAAATGATTCTGAACATGAAATGACGCGAGCTATCGGGTGGAATCGTATCCATATCAGTATACATCGTGGTGTTAGGAACAACCCACCAAACGTACAACCATTCTGCTCATATTTCAGTTCTAGTTTTACGAACATATACGATTTTATTTTAAACACATCTTGCGTTATGAACTTTAATTTAAATTATGAATATCGAAGATAGTATCTTATACCTACTAGTACATAAAATAAATGCTTATGAATATTAAATAAAGAAAAACTAAAATGAAATATTACTAATATTTTTAACACAATTTCTCTCATAAGCTGTACTTAATAAAATTTTTTCAAAAATTAGTTAGGATTGCAATTTATTGTAAAAATGTAAAATCATATAAAGTAATACATTCTAGATAAGTGTTGTACGTTTAATATTTAAAAATGTGCAATAAGTAAATTTATTTTTTGAGATTGCCATTTTCTGATATCTTGCCATTTTTATAATGCAGAACACCCAAGAATATTTTTCACGAGCCGCCACTGTATTAGATAACAAATATTGAATTGTAGGAAAATACATGACAATATACCGGGTAACCGGCCAAAGAACTGAACATAGGGAAATAACATGGGATATTGATTTTTCTAAATTTCTGCTTCCTATAACGGATAAGAATAAAATAGGTATTAAATTAAGGTTGCCGTCCCGCATGTGCTAACCTTATGGGCGATATGTGGTCATTGTATTTGCAAACAAAAAATAAATACTAACTTTTAGAAATTTATTTTGTGATCATTGCAAAGCTAAAACTTGGCCCTGGGATGTGAATAACTTTTTATTACAATCAAGTAATTGGGAATATAGAAAATATTGCTGTGAAGTTGATCGATTTTTCAAGTAGCAAAAGTGATCGTTTAATATTTTTTATAAACATTATTTTTATAAATATCAGCACAAAAAGTAATTCAAGTCCAGCGCAAATGTTACACCTAGCTTGAACAAAAATTTGATAGCATTATATTCATTTTTGTACAAATGGTTACAAATACAAATTGAAAGAATAATTTTCCTTCTTCTGAAGAATTTACTCGTAATGGCAAATAGAAATCTGTCACATTAGATAAAAAAAAACTTAAAATTTATAAAATATAGTTTGTCTATTTATTGTCTATTTATGTAGTGGGAATACTCATATGTTGGTTTAAAACTTTGCTAAGTATGATGTACGTTATAATATTATCAGGACGTCAATGTAATATGATCTGTCTACATTGCAAAGATAATAGTAATTGCATTCCGATGTAGTTATATGTAACTATTCGTTTCTTCAGTAAGATACATACATTAATTTAGATCTCACACTTTGTCCAGACATACTATGTGAATTTTTATAGTTTTCAAGTTTCTTAGTTTCTTCTGTTTTTCAAAATTCTTTTTCTTTCGATTTACTTAGAATTTCTAGTTTCAAATCATAACTGAGTAAGCAGATATGAAAAAAAAATTACATTCTATTAAAGTAGAAACAATGCAGCCTTGTATATTGAATTTTATTGTGTCTTTAATTTTGTGAGCCAGTATCGGGTGTCCGGTTTTAATGATGGATAAAATTATTGCGCAAAAAATGATTGTAAAAATAAGAACAAAAATGAAATTTTTACCTTAAAATACCAATTTGAAATTTATAGATTTTGCAGTAATAATGATTTTAATTAAGTAGGTGAAGAACAAAACACTTAAAATAAGTACAGTTACTCACAAAAGTATTCGGACGCTCCGATGTTAGCAATGTAAATTGTACTTTTTGAAAACTCTTTTTGGCATATAAAAATTGCTTTTACAAAAATATGTTTCAGACATTTTTTGTAGATAATTTTTTTCTTTTCATTTTTGTTTCCATACTTTTTTTTATTCGTCGCTTCCATTTTGACTGAGAGTGACTTAAAGCAATCTCGGTAAAAATTCCATGGAAATCCTCTGCAAACACCATAAGAATTCAATAGTGCAAGTTTTACCGAGTTTGCTTTAAGTCACTCTCGGTCGAAAACAAAGCCACAAAATAAAAAAAATAATATAAACAGAAATGAAGACAATGAAATTTGCGATAAAAAATGTCCAACAAGTATTGCTGTAAAAATGATTTCTGTATGATTAAAACAGTGTTCAAAAAGAACAATTTACATGGCTAACATGGTAGCGTCCGAATACTTATGTGAGTGATTGTATGTACTGTGTGATAAAAATTTACGACAAAAGAATATACTATGGTAATTAGTAATTACATACTAAAGTAGTTAACCATTTGTTACAACTTCCTCCAATTGTCAAATTCACAAAAAAAAACTTCTTATTATGAACTACACTGTTGTGCCGTTTTATTGGTTTTGTTGGAATTCTTCAATTGCAAGCAATTTAGCAAATTTTGCTTCAAATATCGTAGGAAGATCTCTGCACTTTAAATTATTTTCTCTTCTATTTAAAATTATGTCGAGAGTGAGGGGAGGTAAATAAATACATAATTAATTTAGACAGAATTCTAATTTAGACAAAACCAAATTCCTTCATTGAAATATATTTCTTCAACATATATACTAAATCATTAGAATCTTCAGAGCATACAATAAAATAACATTTCTTCTTTTTGTCTATCCCAAGTAACATTTTCAACCTGGTAAATCTCTTATAAACCCCTAGCAGCAAAATCTCACAGGAACCTGTCCCTGTCTAGAACCCGTTTTTGGATTAAACCAGGGGTCTGTGCCAGGGCATAATGGCGCACATTTTGCACCCCTACCAGATACCCCAGACAGGAGTCTACTAAGCACCTTTACTATGTACACTGGCGAGGTCCCTGCTACGAAATCTACCAGGGTTCCTGCCGCAGGGATCTACAAAAGAGATTTGCAGAATGTAAAAAAAATAATTATATTGTTAAGGTTGCCGTCCCGTATGTGTTAACCTTATGGGCGATATGTGATCATTGTATTTGCAACCAAAATATAAATACTAACTTTTAGAAATTCATTTTGTGATCATTGCAAAGCTAAAACTTACCTCTTGGATGTGAATAACTTTTTATTGCAATCAAGTAATTGGAAATATAGAAAATTTTGATGTGAAGTTGATTGATTTTTCAAGTAGCAAAAGTGATCGTTTAATATTTTTTATAAACATTACCTTTATAAATATCAGCACGAAAAGTAATTCAAGTCCAGCGCAAATATTACACCTAGCTGGAAAAAAAATTTGATAGCATTATATGCATTTTTGTACAAATGGTTACAAATACAAATTGAAAGAATAATTTTCCTTGTTCTGAAGAATTTACTCGTAATGGCAAATAGAAATCTGTCACATTAGATAAAAAAAAACTTAAAATTTATAAAATATAGTTTGTCCATTTAATAAAGCATAGCGCTAGTGCAAATACATGCAATGTCGGTTTCAAACTTTGCTAAGTATGATACGTCATATCAGGACGTCGCGTTAGTGTAATATGATCTGGCACTATCTACATTTGAAAAAAATAATTGCACTTCGCTGTATGTAATTATTCGCCTCCTCAGTGCAAGATAGATATTATCTGCTAAAAATACAAAAATGTGATTTCAACGGTTATGTTATGCATTTGTTATAATAATTACCTATGTTAGTGAAAGGAGGCCAAAAAAATACCCAAAAAATTAATTTAAACAAAATGGTTAAATGCAAGACTAAACCTAGTGCTAAAAATACA
This sequence comes from Cantharis rustica, assembly GCA_911387805.1. Classification (NCBI taxonomy): domain Eukaryota; kingdom Metazoa; phylum Arthropoda; class Insecta; order Coleoptera; family Cantharidae; genus Cantharis; species Cantharis rustica. Next base: position 76,348,124 of record OU426877.1, read on the forward strand.
AGAAAAGTTATTTTTTTTCTGAATTTCATCTGGAAATATCATTAGTAAAAATGTGTTTAGATATACAGTCATACAAAAAAGTCTACATACAAGTTTTATTGATAAAAAATTACATTTACACCCATTTTTACGTTTTATTTTATTTAAAAAAAATTATAGTATTATATTCAAAAAATTGTATTTATAGTCGGCATTAAAAGCTTTTTGTAAAATTGTGTTTATACACACCAAAAAATAAGAGCAGTTTTACCTACAATAATTACTAAAAAAAGTTTACATACGGTAATAAAGATATTTATGAATAATACCTTTGTCAGCACTTCTAAGAATAATTTTCTATGTGCTTCATATGCAAAAAGAACATTTATTCTTGTTCGCAATTATTCGCTCTTCATTTTCAAAAATTTAAAAATCGCGTAGAAAAGAAACCTCATTTCTCAACAATTTATAATTGTAGATGTCGCAGTCCTGTACTGAGGAGGCGAAGACCGCAAATTTGCATCTAATTTTTTTCTGGATAAATACACTGTCTCAAAAATCAAAAGCACAAAATAAACTTCACAATAAAGCACTGTAATGTTTCCAAACTAATAAGATTTAATTATTTTTCTTTTCATATTATTATTTTAACACAGCGCCGTATTTAGACTAGATTTTCGGGAGGGGGGGGGGGGTTTAAAAAAATTAAAAAATAAATAGCTAATTTATTAAAATACAAAGGAAACTAATATTCAAAACAAAAAATAAAAAATATTTAAAAAATAAAAAAAAACTACAAAAAAAAACAAACATAAAATATAAAATTAAAAATAGAAGGAACTCAATAAATACGTAAATACCTAAATAAAAAAGTTTAAGTCTCAACTTAAACCGTCAGTCATGCTAAAATCGGCAAAATAAATGCAATTTAAAAAAACTTAAAGTACCAACTAAAATCATCTTGCACTATGAAAATTTATCCTAAAACCAGGTCACTGGGGATTGGCATAGTTCTATGACTGGACATAAGAATAAGAGCTAGTCTTGTTAGCCTTTCCCCAAGCAACAAAATAGGTCGAAATTACGTTTATTCGACCTATAAGTCATAGTCTCATTTGGTCAAATAGACTTAACATTAGGTCGAATATTGGTAATATCTTGGTAATTTTGACTTAATTCTGACCAATTTGTGCCCTGTTCTTCTGACAACGCAGCCTTTGCTTTCGAAACGTTTGAACGGCAGCGTTGTACATTATGAAAATATATATACAATCCTTAACTCTATCTAGAAGGCGGTGTTTATTCTACAGCAATAACATGGCAACCAGAGAATAAAACTCGGAATAAAATATAACAACATATTTTTTCACTGTGATACTGAATATCGCGTGACATGACAGAAATATAAGTGCGAAAGAAAATTTTTTGTACAGATTTTCATTTTACATCACTAAAATTAATGCGCTTTCAATAATATATAATTTAAATAATTAATAATTAATTTTTAATTAATTAGCAATAATATTTTTTACATTTAGTACGCTAAAAATATATTAATCTCACACCTAGATGAAAATTATCGTATAATAGACTGTTTTTTGATTCTTAGTCATGCCGAAAGATTTGGTATGATTTATTTTATAACTCCTAATTTTTACAAGCGTAAAAATGTATCATGGCGGACATATTAGTTCTCACAAAGTTGACTGATTTCCTATTTTCGACCAATAGGTCGAATTTCCTTAATGCGAAGGAGAAATGCCTAACTTTGAAAACAGATTTCCCTAATCAAGGCATTTGTACTTCAAAGTCGTTGACTTTGAAGTCGTCTTGTCGACCGATAAGGCATTCTGACTAATAAGCCCAATTTTCCTATTTATAAGTTAGTTTGACTTTAAAGTTTAAAAATTAAAAAAGTTAAAAATAAAATTTTTAAATCGAGATTGCTGGGTCTCGAGCTATTGAAATATACCTAGAAGGAGCATTGCTATGCTAATAATACACAGATGTGTTATTTTTCAAAATTTAAGCAGTACTGTAGGTAAACATAGCGTATTAGTAAACAATGTCCAGTGGCGTACGGTATATATTTTGTCTTATTTAGAAATGACCACCAGTTTTATTGTTAAAATAAGTAACACTTTTAAGGATGTATGGAATGGACAATGATAATTTTATAAACAAAGAATATTTTATTTTAAATTTGGTATTTACATTAAATAGCGGTATCAAGCAATTTTCACACGCCCTCCAGTTGCGGTTAAATTTTGCAAATTTTTGAATTCTCCAGGAGAAGCTATAGTTTTCATCCAGTGGCTTTAAACTGCCAGTCTTTAATGTATTTGATCGAACAATAAGGGCCCGGACATTAAATGGACTCCCGGCTCTGTCACGATCAGAAAAATAAAATAATTTAATGATTTAATTTTAAATAAGATTTGACCCCTCTCCCTTAACCTTCTTTGTATTATATGAAATAAAAAACAAAACATTTAAACAAAAAAATAGTATGTTTTTGGGGCGCCGGTGACCGTAAAGGGCTCAACACCCAAAATGTCAATAATAATTAGTCGTTAAACGATATGGTTTATATTTTATTTGCCTTGGCATCTTATTATCTTCTTATTTTTATCAATCAAGTCCCCCTGAGGCAATGTGTAAGTAATAATAAAACACTTTCCTCAAGTATTTTATAGGTTAAAGTAACCGTCAACAAAGTTCTAAGAGTCTAAGACAAATAACTAACTTTCAGGGCAATTTTGGTGGGAATTTCGACCTAACCTCGGACCGATTTTCCTTATAGGTAATTTTCTGTGGTAATTTCAACTTTATGGTTAGCTCTGGACGACCATAAAGGTTTATTTTGTTCCTTAAATATTTCCTATTATTTAAGTTAACCGCACAGCACTTATATATAGTAAAAATACGTAATTCTGACCAATTAAGTCATATCGGCTACGAGGTTGAAATTAGGTAATACAAATAGGTCACATTTCCTTCAAATGAGACCCTAATTTGACCTATAAGTAGAATTGACTTTGAAGGCATATCTTTGATCAAAATTTGGTCATTTATAGCTTAATATATAACCTTTAAGTCACTAAACTTTGAAGGCATTTTCTAGGTTTAAACTACGTAATGTTTGACCTGTACACAAGACTTTAAACGCTAACTGACTTTTAAGACATATTTTATCTCGAAAATTGGTTATTTTTTGCTTAAATTAGGCAATCTAACTTTGATTTAGTCAAACTGCCCTGCTTTGTTGCTTGGGTCTTATCCAGTAGAATTTCTTAAATAGCTTTTCTTTTTTTTGAGTGAAAAGAAACTTCTTCCCGGGGTGGCTGTTGTCACTAGCAGGGTACACAGTATTTGTAGAAGTTTATATATTGCCGTGTTACGAAATGAGGATTTGAACGCCTCAGTCCCTCAGTTGTAATTTTTGAATTGATTTGAAACCTTTGGGCTCAGTTGTAAGTTAAACCAACAGATTTAGATTAATCAATGAAATATTAGGTTGAAAAGCTGTTTTTTAAAAAATATTATTAGTTAATCTAAATTTTTTGGTTTAGCCTGCAACTGAACAACCGAACCTTGGTGATTTCTTTAAATTTAAATTTTGTTATATTAATTTTTGAAATGTAATATTTGCAGAAAGGTGAGTAGAAAGAGATTTTTTGCCAAGATGACGGAAACGACGAAAGCCTAGATTTTGCTCCGCCGATTTTTTGAGTATAATTTTGTGCAAGTAGTATTTTTGAAATTAAGATTTTATTTTTGAGTATGGTTATTGAAAAATTTTGTTTGAATGCTTTCAAACTTTTGGTCGAAAGTGACCGCAAAAAAGTTTAAATTTTCTGAGAAGATTATTTAATTAAAGTGATTATATTTTTTGAGCAATTTTTTTTTATTTGAGTTCGATATTCAGAGAAAATTTCGATTTTTGTGAACTTTATTTAAAGAGTGAAAATAATTTGTCGAAGGAGCGACAAATTTTGATTACAGATTGACTTTTGGGCGTTATCGCGGATAAAATTTTGTTTGTGCCATTTTAAAAGTTTTGTTTCCCACGATATTTTTAATAACTTTAACCTTATTCATATTTTTATTTTAAACTGTCTTGTAAAAAACCGTTGTAAAAAACGAACCCCAAAATATAAAATAATTTATGGGTTTACAATAACCACTCTAATTTATTGCGGAAGTCTTATTTTAAGCTATGCTGCTCATGATGGTTATAAAATTTGTTTGCTTTAAAATTTTTGGTTCAAACAATTTATAGCAATTTAAAATTTTTACCATAATAGTAAGAATTAAGATAAAATACTTGATTTAATTTATTAGAAATATCTCTTTAGTTTTAATTTTTATTTAAACACTTCAAGTTTAATGTTTTTTTTATAGTTTTAAAAATTTTTTTTTCTGATTTTGTTACGATTTCAGTCGGACTTCTAGTACTTTAGTTATTGATAAATAATTTCGGGAGAGGTTATAACCCCTAACCCCCCCCCCCGTAAATACGGCCCTGTTTAAACATAATAATTTGAATTTCTACAAATCCAAAAAAAAATCGTAAGCAGGAATCTAATTACAATAAACTTGGAAAATATAAACAATAATATGTTACACAAAAATATGGACAAGCATTAAAAGGTAGCTCGATAGCAGAAACCTCATACTTTTTATATGATACGAGCTAATTACATATTATTCCAAAAGAAACCACACAATGAAATTCTGCATTAGTGCATTTTTTGCATTTGTGGCAAGTGATCATTTAAAATGGATTAGGTGCGTAGAAAAACTAATATTACAGAGAGAAAAATTATTCTAAAATTTGTTTATGAAGAAACTAAAAATATTATCGTGAGGTTGAAAAGATAGTCGGCAGATATTTTCAACAGTTAGAAATGTCATAAACAAATTTAAAAACAAAGGATAACTACAAAATAAGGGTGAACATGGCAGAAGGAAGATACTTGCACCTAACAATAAACACTTTATAGTGAAGTTTGTTTTTTTTTTGAAAATTCTTTTTTTGTTTCGATTTACTTCGAATTACTAGTTTTAAATCATGCTTGAGTAAGCAAATATGACAAAAAAATTAAATTTTATTAGAAATGAAACAATGCGGCGTTGTATAATAAATTTTATTGTGCTTTCAATTTTGTGAGCAAGTGTACATACCTACTGGGTGTCCGGTCTCAGGTGGATAAAATTATTGCGGATCAAATGATTCTAAAAATAAGAGCAAAAATGAAATTTTTATTTTAAAATAACAATTTGAAATTTGTACTATGTAAAAAAAAAACTCTTTCTTCGTTGTAGTAAATTATTTTTTACTCTAATTATTGTGAAAATGCTTAGGTACACCAATTAGAAAATTTTTCGAAAATTTTATTAAATATATTTCCTGAGTCTTTACAAAGGTCTTATGTGCCAATAAAATACCTTTAGGCGTAAATTAATTAAAAAAAACACATAAGAATTTTTGAGATCTAACTTTACTATGAGAATGGAAATTACATACTAATTAATGTAGTTGACCATTTGTTACAATTTCATCAAATTGTCAACTTTACAAAAAGATTTCTTATTATGAACTACACTGTTGTACCGTTCTGTTGGTTTTGTTGGAATTCTTCAATAATTGTGCTTCAACTATAGAAGGAGGATCTCTGCATTTTAAATTCTTTTCTCTTCTATTTAAAATGATTTCAGGAGCCAAGCATTCTTTATAAAATCTAATTAATTTTGATAGCATAATATCTAACCAAATTTTTTCATTGAAATATATTTCTTCAACATATAAATCATTATGGTCTCCAGAGTATACAATAAAATAACATTTCTTCATTTTTGCTATAGCAAGCTGCCCCTGAATTTGGAAGAAATAATCGTGGGATCTATTTAATGCAATTTTATCGGTCTCATCTATTTTCAAAAAAGCCACTTTTTTGTTTTCTACGGCTTCTCGCAATATAAGTTTTAAAGATGCTACTTTGATGCATTTCACTTCCACTATTTCATCTTTACTCAATATGCCATCGGGAGAATCTCCTAAGAAACCGTCTCTTCATCTAAATGTAAACCAGTTCGACTTATCTTGCGACCTACCTTTTATTCAAATTTCTTTATGGCTACTGGATCTTTATTTGTGCCATATCTAGTAGCATCTGTATTTATTGAATTTGTGCTTAATATGGATTTAACTATTGTATCGCACGATTTAGTTGACCATTCGTTTTAAGATTAGTCTTGAATTCGGAACTAATAATATTAACCTTGAAATGTGATTGGTTGATATTCAAAAATGAATTTGCAAGTTCACACCACCACAATTGTTTGAGATTTGACGTTTATAAATATTTTTTCGTAAAATTTTGTAACGAATTTTTAATATTGCTAGCGGATATATTGCTGTTTGAATCAAGAATACGTTAAAAACTAATTGTTATTCTAATAACACTTTGGTTTTGTTAAAAACCACATTTGTGTATTCTAACCTTAATTTGTTTTAGAAATTTAGGTTTTTTTTAATTAAATTATGGATCAACCAGGAACTAGTAATCAGGAATTTTATAATTTTGAAGAAGCATTTTTCATCGTCGAAAGTCAAGAATCAAATCAAACCGAATCGAGTTGTTCAAATGAAGCCAACGATAATTGGAGTTTTCGGAATGTCATTAAAAATCATCACGGTAAAATTATACATATTAAATGTATAAATTAAATGTAGAACTTTTCGGTAAATCTTATTCTTATATATCTTAATAATAAATTTGGTAATGCAAATTTGATCATCATCTTCGTTATCGTTTGCATGTTTTAGACTGTGTTTACATCAATAAAATTATAAATCTTTCAACAATTTTTTATTAATTATTGATATAAACATAACAAACACAGTATTTAAATATACCTAGTTATTGGAATGGGGATCATTCAACTTAATCGGTGGGAAACTGAAAAGTAAGTTTTACTTTGATACTTACAATATTGTATAATATGATTGTTATTACAACTGACCTAAATTTTAGCTAAAATAACGAACAATTTGGTAAAGAAGCCAGACTGTTCGTATGTGATAGATGTAATGGTCAAGTCCTCCGGAAGAAAAGTTTTAAGATTGCCTCCATACCACTGTCAATTTTACTGCAGAAGTAAAAGGCTATGTTGCTGCAAATAATAAAACTTTTAAATTTGGTGATATGAAAGTCTTGTTTCAGGATGGTTTGAAAGCAGTTACACCAGAGAGATGGGCACAGTGTGTTAAACATGTTGTAAATGAAGAAAACTTTAGATATCCAGTGGATGATCGAGTAGAAGCAATGCTATTGGAATTTCAAGTAAACACAGGTTTTTCTTCTGATGAAGAATGCATGCCAGATTAAATCCTGAATTTATTTGAAAATGTTTATTGTTGAACATCAACAAGAAAGTTTTTTTAATAATGTTGATTATATGAACTTTAATTTATTGTTTTTAAGGGAAATAGTACAGTCAAAGAATCAGACTATGGATGATAACGTCGTACAGAAGAAATGCAATTAAAATTTCAAGTAAACATAGGTTTTTCTTCTGATGAACTTTTCTAATTTTCTAAAGTTGGTCTTATGTAATATGTAAAAAGGTTATAAGCAATCTTGCTTACTTTTATGATGGAAAGTTGTATGTAATAATAAAGATGCAATTAAATAATTCCTAAATAAGTTTTTTTTCATTGAAATTATTATATCAAGTTAATATTTAACGTATTAAACCCTCTTGTAGGTATCTAGCATACTGATACTGAAAATAAACTCTTGTAGGTATGCAACCAAGCATACTGAAATCACGAACTGCAATTAAACTTGTAAATTTTTCTATGTAAACCGGCTTGGGTAGAAAGCGACATCTAAGACTAATCTTAACCCGAATCGACTATAGTCGAATTTTTGTCTCGTTTTTTCAATTTTTCTTCAATTTCTTCTTTCTGTGAATCTTTTCGAGATTTCTTCAATTTCTGACGATGTAACCTGTAACCGAAGTATTAACGCTTTTATTTCAATTTGTAAAGCTTCTTCTTCTATGAAGATCTCTGATATATTGCCACCATAATCGTGGTTTTCCTTGTTAGATCCAAATTTTTTACTTTGGGAACCACTGGTCTAACCACTCATGAAATATATTTCCTAGATTCCGTTGAATTTTAAAATAATTATTTTTACTGAAGTTTGTTATTAACAGTTATAATTCATATAATCCGACTTTTACAAAATCTCTTACGTCATCTTGTGGTAAGAAAACTGCATGTGTTAACTTTATCTACAAAATCAGCATGCAGATCATGAATATACCTAAGTTTTGCGATTTTTTTTAGCTTTTCACTTCTCAACAAGCGAAAATAATCACCATAAAAAATTTTTGTGTCCTGGTTAACTGTCTTGACCAACCAGGACAAAGGTTCCAAAACCAGTACTGACTTGGTAAAATCAGTACGAATAGTCACCTTACCCATACAGATCCCCAGGGCCGCGCCGCCCAAAGTATGTGGCGCACACAGGCGCCAATGCAATAGGGGCGCCAAATGAAATGCCAGAACCAATCATTGAAATTATTTTGACACTATTTGAATTCATCCAATGTTTACGTTTCGGGTTTACATTAATTACGAGCTCTGTGTTAAAATCATAATCAAAAGCCGACTATTTTATAACAAAAGCCGTGGGTGAGTTTATGTAAGCAACGCAAGCGAGAGAATCAAAACAATTGAATAAACATTTTATCGAGAGTGCGGGTGCAAGGTGAACACAGGACCGTGCAGTGCTATGATGCAAAGATGGGGCCGCAACAGAATGAATAAGGAAGATTAAAATACAATTTGAATCATTCAATAATTAAATTTTTTTTTCATTTTTTTTGTGTTCATGTCGAAACACGACGACAAAAAAAGAGGCGCTTCATAGGTTTTAAACACAGGCGCTGCCGGTGGTCGGCGCGGCCCTGCAGAATCCGCTTTATAAATTCATCTTTGGGACTTTCGGTACAAACATTTTTTTGCACAGATTACAATTTTTATACTATATCAATCTACTACTTGTGCATTGTTTGAAATGGTCAAATTGTAGCCTAATAGACTGATTAATTAAAAATTTAATATTGACTATACGATAACCTGTGATATGATCACCCTAAATATTGTATATAATTATAATGTACATGCAGTAGCATCCCTATAAGATAAAAATCAAAGAAAACGATATCAATTCATATAAAAATAAAATATTTTCTTGCAATAATTGTCGTGTATTTTCCTACAATTTAGGGTTTCATAATGTGAAATAATTTTTTTGATGATTTATGTTTGAATTTGAATATTTGTTAAAATTGAAGTTGGCAATAGAGATGAAAGAGTAGGGGCTTTTTGCCAAAAAAATGCCGCCAGAGCGGTTGATTGAATTTGAGTAAATTTTGTGCGAATAGTTATAAAATTGTGAATTTTTTTGAGTATTGATTGGAAGATTGTTTGTAAATATTTTGGTCGAAAGTGGCCGCAGCCTAGATTTTTGATTTTAGTCAGTTGAAAAATTTTCGATTATTAGTGATTTTGTTTGGATGATCGATTTTCCTAGAATTGAAGTTATTTAGTTGAAATTGATAAAAATTGATTTGATGTTTCTTGGAACGACCACTCATTTGGAGATAATTAGATCTTCATCTGGTGAGTGGGTAACGGGCGTTGGAGATCTTGAATCAAAATATACGCTGACTCGGGTTTGGCTTAGACAAGAGAAATTAAAAATTTTTAAATTTGTCACGGTCTAGAACGTGGCCAAGGGGCACACACGCAAAACCTACCTTTTGTACTACCCTAGCTAGCTCATGACGATGGGTCGCGGGGGTGTATCGAAAGGATACCGCGGAAATACAAAAGATAAGGGGGATCAAAATACTTGTTGAGTTGTCACAATCGGGAACAATCAATCTCATGAGCGCCACTCGAACTAAATGAGACCTCCCACCAATGACAAGCTCCGCTATGCTTGTTCGAGAGAGCGTTACGGAACCTTTCTTATGTAGAATCTGCTTGGTGGTCGTAGGATACAGAAGTTTTATTAACAATAAAAAAATCAAATGGATAAACATATAATATATAAATAAGCGGTAAATAAACAAATAATTACACATTAAACACAGGCAACACATTAAACAACAAAAGTATAACCAAAAAGAAAAAATCTTCTTGATTTCAAATATCGATACAAAAAAACAATTACACGACAATCCTAGTCAAGAAGATTACGAAATGGCCAAATGAGTGAAAAATCAACAGTAACTTCTTGACTTCGGTTGCGGTAAAAAAAAGGTTAGTAAAATCTAAATAACTACTATAGTACAAAATGTTGACATCTAGCTCAATAGCAAAAAAAATAAAGCATAAACTTTGTGTGGTAAATGTAAACAATAAATAAAAATGATTTCGACAATCTTTAAAGGTGGTACGTTATAGAAGTTTCGTAACCTATAACGATATGTTGATTGTTGAAGTCGATTCCAATAATGCAGGTAAACGTAGACACAAAATTCACACACAGTTAGTTTAAATAAACAGTACAATTTTTACCTTATAGGTGTCCTTTGCAACCAGCAGCATCCAAGAAGGTATTGTAACGAGCTTTCAAACTGCAAGGCCGAATGGGGTACCGTAAACGGGGTGATGGATAAGATTGACCCTCCCAAAGTGGACGTAAAGGTACTCTGTCGGCTTGACTTCGCACAATAATCTTCTGATACAATCGACGGTAGTAACAATTACTTGTACGGAATAACGGTAGTAATGCGGAATTTTCACAAAGGGTAGTAGGAGCGATATGTAAACTGTCTACAGGCATTAATTTACCGATAGTAGGGCCAAATGGTTGCATTAAAAGTTAATCGATCTTCACTAAACTTATGGCAGTAAACGAGCATTCGAGGTTGTGTTAATTGACTTGAAGAAATTCTCAATATAAACGGAAGCCGGTAAAAGTAATAACAAAAAAAAAACGCACTCTTGAAGTTTCTTCGAGATGTAAAAGAACGTTACGAGTGATCGTGATATTTTAATAAATATGCACATAAGTGCAAATTGCTATAACCAGCAAAAGCAATCGTTAGTAACCTGGAAGTAATAAATTCGCACAACGCGCTAAATAACCGAACGGTAACCAGAACTTCACATAAAATCGGGTGCTATTAGCTTTAAAAGCGGTAAGATGATCACTTTTCACATGTCTTTCCAATGGCGGTCAATCAACTTCTGTCTGCTGTTCTGCTATCTTTCCTCCACGCGCAAGTACGCATCAAGACTCGCAAATTCCTCCACTAGTTCGCGAAAGAAACGCTAGGTGACGCCACGTGAGGGTAAACAAATTAAAATTAAAATAAAAGTGCGTCTAAACTTAACTACTTCCAAAAAATATTACATAAAAATAAGATGTCAAAATGACATCACAAATTTTGAACTTTGAAGAAGTTTAACCGAAGTTTGCCAAAATGTGTCAAAAACTAACAAAATGGGATTTTGTGGGAAGCAGCTATTTAAACCTCAAAAAGCGTACGCGTTTATGTCGTGGTGTACCGTCTCGGATGACTCGCGGGTCGTGCAGTGGTGACCAGAGAAGGGGGTTGAGAAAGGATGTCCCTAAAACGGGAAAAAACAATTGCGCGGTTTGAAACACGATTGTCAGTCGAGTTCAGTGCGTCGCTGCTGAAGTTTTTCGTGCCGGAGAATTTCCAATTCCATTATCAAAAGTTGTCGTTTCATCGGTGGCGTTAAATGAATAGTGGTCGACCGTGACTAAGAACAACATTAAGAGTACATCAAAGCATTCGCACCGTCAACAAAATAAAGAGCAGGAGCCCGACGTGCTAGTTTACCGCGACGCGACTCGTTGCAACAGGGTGTATCGGGTTGCAACTACCTGCTTTTAATAACATTAAAATGCCGTTTTTTTGAAAACAAATGCATGGACCTCCGAAATTTTTGTTGCATTATACTCAGAAAATTGTCCTCTTTCTTATAGTGCAGTTGAAATTTTGATATTCAAGATGATCGTTGTCTGACAGTAACCAATATTCAATTAAAAAAAATTGTTTTCCAAACAATGCCATCCAACTTGTTCAAGATTAAATGTAAAATTTTTATACTTTTTCTAAGTTTTGAACTTTTGATATTAACTTATCAATATCAACGGCTTATCTGTCACGCCACACTTGGTCGTTACAAATTTGAATTTCTAACTTTTCAACTTAATTAACCAATTTAAAATTAATTCTAATTTAAATCAATTATCCTACTTCCAAATCAATCAATCAAACCACCTCGGTTCGGCAGCAAAATATCAAAAAAAACTTCAAATAAATCCCAATATCAAAAATTTGCAATAGCATACGCCTAAAATTCACTTTATTTAAATCCTCGCACCCGCTGTCAGCCATAGTTAGCCAAAAAGCAAAATCATCTCTTCTTTTTTTCCCCACATTGTACTTTTTTAATCTTAAACCTTCTAAACAGAGAGGAGGTGGTGCGTAGGATCAGGAGTTGACAAACGCAACCACGACAAATCTCGGATCCACCCTACAATCTAACCAGGGGTAATTTTCAAGTGAAAAATATACCCATAAATGGTTTAACAAAATAAAAACACATTAAGGGAAAACGCATGAAAATCTTATAGAAACAGCCAATGAAATGTATTGTTACAGTATGCAGTTTTACTACATTACAATGCAGTGGTAGTTTCAGATATACTAATTTTTCATTGCATGTTTTTATAATGTACAATATCCGTAACGTACGAGTTTTATTGGTTTCGGTTAGCAAGACATTCAAATATTATTGTACTCTTTTAAATAAAGCTAAACGACGTCCTAAATTACATTCAGTGTGTCATTTCTTAATCAGAAACTAGTGACGTAGGGCATAGATATCTGAATTGAACTTTAGTTGTACATCAAATTATAATACGATAATTACAACTAATCGCATAACCTTATAAATAATATTAAGTAACTTCAGTTACTTAAATGAATTTTGAGACTGCTCTAAAGTTTGCAATGCTATGTAACCGGTTGCTACAGTGCGACTGCAGACTACTATTTTATTAGTAATAATTATTTTAGTGGTAGGTAGTGGTGGCTCCAGTGAGCCTGCAGCTTAATGCGTACATTGTAAGAAATTGGAACTCGATAGTATCATATCTTTAATTTATTATATTGCAGCGCTATAATAATTTATTTTTGTATTGTGTAAATTCATGTGATGTTAAATCAAATGTAATGGTATGTAAAGATCTAATTAGTTAATTAGCTCACAAAATTAACATTTTTTAATGAAAATGTAGTACATACCCTTGCATAGAATATTATTCCATGTTGAAAAGCTTCTTCTGGATGTAAAGGTATCCTAGCATCGTAGTCATCATTTTGTACCAAATCGTATTGCTGCTTCGAGGGCATTGTCTTGGAAAACGAAATATCCGTTCACCTGTATTTTTTCAACATTTCGAGTTACTTTGAACCATTCTATCTTGGAAATGATTTTATTTTTACGTAAAGTTTGCTTTACTACTTTTATATTTACTAAAAGTTATACTAATCGAATTAAATTTATTGCAAGTACTGATATAAAAAATACACATGACCCGTTATTAGAGTAAGTAATGAATTATAAAAATGATGTTGACCGCCAAAACTCAACAGAAAACGTATGTTGCAAAGCGCGGGATGTATTGGCAGAAAAGAAATATTAAATACATATTAATATGTATAGTAGCTCAAATAATTAAGCATACACCTCGTTAGCGCATAATAAAAATCTATATCATTGAAATAATTTTTTTTAATTCAATTTTTTCGTAGTTATTTTCTGCAGTTTTGCAACATTATATGCAAAAATAATTCATAATTTTATTTTACATTCCTAATTTATTATAACAAGAAATAAGAACAAACATCCAAATTTCATGTCAAGCAATTGGGCATAGAGTCAAACTTTTATACTAGTATATTATAATTATCAAAATTTTGCTTGTAATAATTTTTTTTCGTTTATTTCTAATTTTATAATAACTTTTCTTATATTAGAAGCAATTTGATCAATTCTTCTAAGATTTTAGATTGTAATTCGGTCATATTATTAAAGTTTCAGTTTTTGTGGTATTTAGGCAAGTTCATACCAAAAATGTACAATAACTAGGGCGATCAAAGAGGAATTTTTAATACATTCAGTACATGATACAAAATCCATTATTGAACAAGATACAAGAAATCTGTCAGGTTTGTCAATCTTATTCTGTCAATCTTATTCAAAATTATAAAGGAATGACATTTTTTAATTTAACCGAGAATTCTATATTTTTGTTTAAAATTGATATACGTTTAAATTTATCTATTGTGAGTATGTTTTAAGTATGTTTTATTGTGATGCATCCGGTATAGGGTGTTGAATAGCAGAATTCAGGCTTAAAAAGAAAGACTTGCGCAAAAGAATGCAAGAGTGTGTGTCGTATTAGGTTGGTGGCAAACTTCTTTTCTTCAAAAAAAAGAAAATTAATTGTGAATGATTGCTGCAACACAGATTAATAAGATGAGTTTATTTTTTGCCTTATTACTCGATTTTTTTGCTGTGTTTGCGAATTATTTTGGTAATTTATAATACACAAATTTAATGCGTATAAATTTTCATAAAACGCAAATTTATTGATAACCATACGTGGTATCAATCGCATTTGGTATTTTGTTCGAAGGAATCATCGACGTCTGCAAATATTTTTACTAACAAGAAGAAGGCCAGGTATGCGAAATTTTGTTTTTGTTTATACTTACACTACGTAATGATTACACCTAAGACATTACGTGAATGAAATAGTAGCACGCCATATTCAGCCAATTTTGAAAAAATCGAATTTGAAAAAGTATCATGGCAATTAATTATGTAAATAGTTTAAATACGAAAACCTAAATTTTTTAATTGTATATCCATTTTCATAAAAACTTTATAAGTTTTATTTAATTATAACTGAAGTTATGTGTTACCACGAGGTACTTCAATAATGTACAATAAATTTAAATGTAAGACCAACCGGCAACATTGTGCTACTTGGACTAACAAAATTGTAAACTAAAACTTTAATAAAGACTTTTAAAACTGAACTGGTAGGTCTAATAAGCAAAGGGTTCTAGGTTCGATTCTATAGCATAATTCTTTTTAATTAATATGTAAATTAACAAAAGATATTTAATAATTATTCGAAATTATTAGTTTTCAGATTTCAAACGTAGGATGATATCGTTTTGTTTTACTAATAGCATTTTTAACCATTTCTTAAATTGATTATTATTCGAAACGTTCAAAAATTTTTGGGTTTTGTTTAAAATTATATTTTTAATTAAATAAGTAATTTAATAACAAATGAAAAATTACAAAATTGAATAAATATTTTCATAAAAATTTTCTAAAATATTTACATATTATATGCAGTATATTAATATTATACATATTAATTATTTTCTGATATTTATTTTACACTGTATAATCTTACGATTATACATTGACTAAACAATATCGTCCAACGTTTGAGATCTGAAAAATTAATAATTTCGAATAATTATTAAATATCTATTAATTTACATAATAATTAAAAAGAAAATTAATTTAAAAAAAAGTACTGATGCTAGAATCGAACCTAGAACCCTTTGCTTATTAGACCTACCATTTAACCTCGTTGCCATGAAACTTTTGTTGTGTGGTGGCACAGTCATGCATGCAAACGCATGCATGTCAATGTCACTGCAGCTATATTCCATGGCATTACTTGGCCATTGGAAATTAATTTGGAAATCCAGGAACTTAAGGATAATGTTTCCGGTTAATAACAAAAAAAAAGCAATTACTGAGCGTTGTCAAGATTTATTATAATTAGGTGGAACAAGGGTTCGCAAAAGAAACAACAACGTTCCAACGCAATTTTAAATATTCCGTCTAATAGTTATATTTTATAAATTTTAAATCTGTATATAATTAGTATTCTTGTTCACGTTTATTTATATTATTTATGAGAATAAAAAGTTTTGTTCTAGTGCCACAAAGTTCTACGAATTGTGCTACAAAGTTATCAATCGTGAGTATCTTTTTGTTCCTGCATATTTAAGTTAATCTCCAATGGCTAATCAAAATGTCTCTGATAATCTTTTTCCTGTCCCTGCTTTACCTAATCCTATTTTAAACGCACAACAAAATCAAAATTTATCCCCAGTCAGTGTCAGAGTTACAGTATTCTGGAAAACCAATCCACGCATTTAGTTTTTAACCCGCCGAATGTCAATCTATATGACACATTAAAGTCAAAATTACTTGAACGATTTGAAGAATCTGAGCAATCGCGTTTGAATACCTTATTAAATTCACTAACATTAGGTGACAAGAAACCTACCCACTTATTACGACAAATGCGTGAATTGGCAGAAGGAACTATTACCGACACACCTCTAAAATACCTTTTTTTGCAACGATTACCCCAACAAGCTCAGGCTATGTTTTCTATTAGTGACCAACCTTTAGATCAAATAGCAATCTTTGCAGACCGATTTTTAGAAGTAACTTTGTGTGACATAGCTGCCGTACAATGCAATTCAATAAATAGCACCAACAATTCAATAATTTTTCTTATAGAAAATTTGAAATTAGAAGTTGCCGAGTTAAAAGTAACGTTAGGGAAGCAAAATTTTAACCGCAAAAGATCGCATTCACGATCATCTTCACGTTCTTATCAGCATGGAAAAAAATCATGCAGCCGATCCATGTCAAAAGATGGCTTATGCTGGTACCACAACCGCTTTAAAAGTAATGCAAAACGATGCATTCTACCTTGTAAATTTGTAGAATCGGAAAACTAAATGAACACAATACCGCAGCAACCGGTATTGTGGATTTAACAAATAGTCGTTTGCATGTTTTTGATCCGGTGTCAAAACAAACGTACCTCATAGACACAAGAGCTCAGATTTCCATATTACCAAAGAAATTCAGCTTACCTAAACTTGTTCCTACTTCCTATAAATTATTTGCAGCTAACGGAACTAAAATTTCTACTTTCGGTACAAAATTAGTACATTTGTCATTTGGTCTCAGACGATCATTTCCTTGGATTTTTATAATCGCTGATGTCGTCAAACCAATCCTTGGTGCAGATTTTTTAGCCAAGTTCGGTTTACTAGTGGACCTGCAAAATAAACGTTTAGTAGATAGCGTAACAAATTTATCTATTCCTGGCCAAATAAATTTTATCGGAAATCCAATTTTAACTTTAAAATCCATTTTTCCTTGCCACATACAAGACAACGTTTTCAAAATTTTGCAAAGTTATTCTAATATCACTCAAGCAACAATCTGCAAAGCGGTGCCAAAACACAGCGTTCGACATTTTTTAAAAGTAAACGGTCCTCCAGTATTTTCTAAACCCCGTCGTTTGGACTCAGCAAAACTGGAAAGTGCCGAAAAAGCTTTTGAATTTATGATAGTTGAAAACATCTGTAGACCATCTTTATCTTCTTGGGCTTCACCTCTTCATATGGTGAGAAAAAAGAATAGTGATTGACGTCCATGCGGTGACTATAGACGTCTTAATTCTATAACAGTGCCAGATCGATATCCAATAACCAATATACAAGACATAGCTAATAATTTACGTGATAAAACTATTTTTTTACCTTACATCTAGTAAGGGCATACCACCAGATACCAATGAACCCAGAAGACATCGAAAAAACAGCAGTCACTACTCCTTTCAGATTGTTTGAATTTCCCTGCATGACGTTCGGTTTGAAGAACGCTGCACAAACATTTCAACGCTTCATCAACTTGATCGTAAGCAAATTCGACTTCTGTTTTCCTTACATCGATGATTTGTTAATTTTTTCAAAAAATTTAAAAGAACATTTATCTCACTTGAATCAAATTTTGAAAGCCTTACAGAAATTCGGTTTAATATTAAACGTAGATAAATCCATTTTTGCTTATCCATCCGTAGAATTTTTAGGCCACCTTATTTCGGAACACGGTATTCAACCTTTACCATCTAAAACTAAAGAAATTTTAGATATTCCACAACCTACAACTGTTGTAGAACTTCGACGCTTCTTGGGAATGTTAAATTTTTACCATAGATTTATGCCTAATTTAGCTTTCATCCAAGCACCTTTGCATACAGTGCACCACAGAAGTAAAAAGAACGACAAAACTGCTATTCATTGGAATGTATCTTTGATTACTGCTTTCGAAGCCTGCAAACAATGTTTAGCAACATCAGTGACACTTGCTCACCCATCTAAAGACCTACCGTTTTCTTTAATGGTAGATGCATCCAGTTACGGTGTTGGCGCAGTTGTGCAACAATTTAATGATCCAAATTGGGAACCATTACATTTTTTTTCAAAAAAATTATCTCCAGCTCAAACCAAATATAGTACATACGACCGTGAACTGTTAGCTGTATATCTAGCTATACGTCATTTGAGACATCTCTTAGAAGGCAAACCTTTTACAATACTGACCGACCATAAGCCACTTATTTATGCTTTTACCAAAAAGTCAAACAATATGTCACCAAAGGTGCTGCCTTTAATTTTATTAGGTTTTAGAACCTGATTTAGGAATGACCTGAATTCCACGGTATCGCAATTTGTATACGGAACTACCTTATGCGTACCAGGTGATTTTTTTACGGAATGTAAAAACACCGCCACAACACACAAGTTTCTCCGAACGTTGGAAACATTTTTTAACGACGTTCGCCCTGTATCACCACAAAACCATGCAAATCGCCCAATTTTTATTTTTAAAGAGTTAGAATTTTGCTCCCACGTTTTCATGAGAGACGACACATTAAAAAAATATCTTAAGCCTGCTTACTTAAGACCCTTTTTAGTAGTCTCTCGAAATAAAAAATTTTTTACAATTCAAATTCGTAACAATGAGAAAACAGTGTAACTAGACAGATTAAAGCCTGCTCACTTGTTGGAGTAAACCGTTCATTAATCATTTTTTTGTTTTATACCCTTTTCTTTCCTGTTTCCTTCTTACTCTTCTCTCTAGAAGAGGGAGTAATGTGGTGGCATAGTCATGCATGCACACGCATGCAGGTCAATGTCACTGCAACTACATTCCATGGCATTACTTGACCATTGGAAATTAATTTGGAAATCCAAGAACTTAAGGATAATGTTTCCGGTTAATAACAAAAAAAGCAAATGCTAAGAGTTGTCAAGGTTTATTATAATTAGCTGGAACAAGGGTTAGCAAAAGGAACAACAACGTTTAATTGTATTTTATTTAATTGTATTTACTTGCATAACAATTTTCAGAAGTGATTTTGTCACTAGTTTGGCCTGGTTGCTCCTGTATTTTATCTTAACGGAGAATATAGGGCAATTTAGGTTACTCACTTATTGTTATTATAGGTTATTATAGGTTATTATATTAACCTTATAGGTTATTCACTTATTGTTTTATAAGCCGCTTCCCTACGGAGGTTTTCTTTAGATTTCTTAGTTTTTTGTATGGCTGCAGGTGAATACTAGAACTTTTTTTCATTTTGGAGCAAAATAAAGCTTTTTTGCGCGTTATTGGCTCCACGGCGCTCACATTTTAACATCTGCATTAATTTTTTCAGCAAAGTGGACTGGATTTCTTGCAGTCCCACTAACTATGTTAAACGAGCTCACCCTAGCTCACTCTTTGACTGTTTGGCTAGCTGTCCAATGTACTTAAGAGACAAAGATGTTAGTCCTTAAAGCTATAACTTTTTGCGCCCAACGTGAGGCCAATAACCTTTGTGTAAAGATTTTCAT
This sequence comes from Cantharis rustica, assembly GCA_911387805.1. Lineage (NCBI taxonomy): Eukaryota > Metazoa > Arthropoda > Insecta > Coleoptera > Cantharidae > Cantharis > Cantharis rustica. The sequence goes on from OU426877.1 coordinate 76,367,975, forward strand.
AAACAAATAAACTTAATAATAAATTTTCTTGTGAATATGTTTATTCTATTATTTTCGTATTTATTTGTTTAAAAATTAAGATAATTTTATCTAAAAATGAAAAATATCGATGCTCTGCCTATTAACTAACAGAATGAAGTAATTTGCATATTAGATAAATTCATTGTTTCATTTAACACCAACATCAAAGTAGATTATTTTCTACTCTATGGTTATTTGTTTGACATTTAATATCGGTGTTTCCTTTTATTTCATGCTATATTAATAATCTAAAATAAAGTTACGCATTTTTTTTATAATACTTCAACTATGACAGCAGATAATTATAATAATTACAAAGCAAAAAAATATTTATTTCAATAAAATAAAAAGCAATAATTATTATTTGATGGTGAGGTGTGCTCAATTGTTTGAGCTACTGTACATATTTGAACTGCACCGCGTCAGCAATAGTGTTGAATATTGAATATGGATGCACCTGTAACAAAACTGAAAGTTATTTTTAGTGAAAAAAACTTTAAATGAGTTGAATTTGAACGAGTATGATACATTTTGTGACGTATTGTTCCGTAATTTATACAAAAATAATCAAGTACTGAAGTTGTAAAACTACGTTCATGTTCAGAATTTAAACGCTATTTTAACCTACAGATTGCACTGAATAATATAATAAAAAAACGACAACCTCTAATTGTTAACCAATGAAATTGCTTTGAAGTTAGACGGTTTTACAATATCGAAATTTTTGCGATTTAAGTGTTATGTGTGTTGCCTAAACCGAACCAGACGAGTCATAAATAAGAGAGATGTAGACCGAGTTAATGTAATATCGAATAGACGTAGTTACTTGGTTATAACATTTCACTTTTTTGTGGTAAATATTTAATATTACTACAAGATTAGGGCCGATCTTTTTATATTTAAGTTATACGTCAAGTAGTTACTTGACGTTTACTTCACTTGAGCTTTTTAATGGTTAAATAAGTCAGTTCGGTATTTTTATCAAATTTTATACAACCAGTTGTAGCGATAGCTTCGCGGACGCGTTTATAAAAATACACAATTATCAGGATTAACATAGATTATAATAAATTCATTCGGATGGTACATAAGTTCATAAGTTTTCTTAAGCCACATAAATTTTACACACACCTAAGTTCAAGCTACAAGTTCAAGTACATAATTTGTCTCTCTTAAATTCATAGCATAAAACCATTTAACTTAAAAGTAACTATAATAATGACGCGTAATTTGAAATAACAGCCTACACAGTAACATACATTAAAATTGCATTGATTTGACCTAATGTTGATAGTGCTTTTTTTGCTTTTTTCTTCAAGATTTTGCTTAAAGCACACGTTAGAGCTTTTTTTATGCTTTTTATAATATCGATGGAGTACATGATTAAAGCTGGGACAGAGCTAAAGTATTTTATAAAAATTTTATTAACTGTACATGTCTGGCACATAGGCTCTCCCGTGTTACCGAAACAATTTGTCTTGAATTTTCTTTGATTAATAATTTAATTTAGAATGGAAAAAGAATTATTGTAAAGGCTCTTTTAAGAGTGCTATCTTTTAAGGTGAAACTGGGCACGAATTGTGGACAAGTGTGCAAAAGAGACAAATATATTAGAAAAGTAATTAGCTATTTAAACCACTTTACAAACAAAAATTTTTAATTTGAAAAAGGCCATAGTACTTAAAACTATATTAGAATTCACGCTAACGAGGTACTTTTCTAATTTTGACTTTCATTTTAAAAATTTTGAAAAAAAACATCTTTTTAGAAAAAAAAATTAAATAAGTGTTAGCCAGCCGCCAAAAAGGCATATTTTCCGAATACAATGTTGCCGGATGTTTTAGTTTGTATTCAACAGGTAAATGTGACAGTTAACTAATGTTATTTGAATTATGTTTATTTTATATTTATTACGTGTTTTTAGTGTGTTAATAATAAACTATGCACTCTGAAAAAAAATTTGTCGTGACAAAAATTTAGTTGTATCGACAAATAATTTTAGTCACTATAGCCTCAACTAAAAATTTGCTGCCACAACAAAATGATTTTTGTTAAACATTTATTTGTTGCCCTAACTTAAACAATTAGTTAGCATCAATTAAAAGGTTAGTTGTAATAAAACATAAAACTTTGTTGTTTCAAGTAATACATTTCTTAATGTGAACAAAACTTATTTAGTTGTGCCGAGTAAAATTCGTATTGTAAAAACTAATATATTGCTGCGACCTTATGGCCTTTACATACAAAATCTTTATCTCGTTAATGGGATACGTAGGTTCTCGAATGCGAAAATTGTTACAAGTAAGACAATAAAATAACTGTTGAATATTTTTATTTTATTTGCAACTCAAAAGTTTTATAAATATAGGAACAATTATAAACAAAAGCGAAACTCACGCAAATAGCCAAATAGCAATTTTCTGTTGAAGAAACCAACGTTATCTTCCCTCGAACAAATATCGCGCACAAATAACATGCGACCTTCTTATCTACAACTTCTTTGCACAGCTTTGTCTGCTTGACTATTTTCTCTTCCTTCTACTGCTCTCTGGATATCTTCAATCCAAAAAAACAATTATTTTTATCACCAACTCTTCTTCCACTTTAAACAATTATTCTTCAGACGAACAAACCTCTATTGAATTCTTTGGTATGCCTCTTAGGCATTAACACGACTCCTCTCTCAATTCAATTCATAAAATTCTTCTTAAACTTTCATCGACCGACCGCTCTGCTCAAAATATTCTAAGTCTCTAGTTTCTTTATTGATTCTTCTTTTATCCCCTTGGATATCATTTGCAATGTGTCTTCTTTTCATTGGTTGTACTTTAATGTCCTTTTATTTTCAAATCTAGATTTTTTATTATTTAAATTTCGTTGCTGTGTCGGCATTTGGTGAGTCATAATACAAACATACAACATACAACATACAAAACAAATAACTTACTAACTAGACAAACATAAAATATTAAACATATTGAAATCAAAATAAAGAATACACAAAAATAAAACAAACACTGGTAATAAAAATGTTAAAATAGAGTTTTGCTTTGTTTTGTTCCTCTAGTTGCAAATACAGTTACCTCATTGCTAAGTTCGCAACCCATTATAATCATTTAGTGCGGACACAACAATATATATGTTGTATCAAATAATATATTTGTAGTACCAACCGATTTATTTTAGTGCTTTTAGGATAATAAATTTCAAAATAAAAATATTTCATTGTATTTTATAAAATTTTATTTCGACGAAATATAAAACCTATAAGCTAAAACTAAGAAAACCTAAAATTACTGCAAAATATAAATGTAACAAAATAGTTAATACGAAACTAAAATTTTTACTACATCTACTAATTATTAGATTAAAATTAGAATAAAAGTTTAGTAGTTATAAATAATTTTCTATCGGCCATTCAACAACATCAATAATAAGCTGTTCTTCTGTTACATACATTTTCAATATATGTCGATTACGAAATTTTTCAACATAGTAATAAAACCTCCACTTAAAAATTCTTTAATAAAATTAATTATTTCTTGGATATATTTGTATAATTAATTTGTATAATTATATATAATTGTAGAGCTTTGATAAAAACTCTCCTTCATCGTTTATTATTTTTTTGAAATTATCCACTGATAATGAAGACATTGCTGAGGAAGCATTAGAAGAGCTAGCAGAGAGAATTAAAGCAGAGGGAACAGAAGATGAGAGCAAAATAGGAGTAAATGAAAAATATTTTTAGGATCGACACTTCATCAATATTTTCATCAACATATTTCTGTTTTTTAAAAAGTCTTTTGATTTTAAATGATTTCTAAATGATTTCAACTTTGTAAAATCTCTCATACAATTATTTCCACGACAGCCGTACGTATTTCTACTTTGTAGCTTATGTAGAATTTTGAAGTGGAGAACCAACGAAAATACCGATAAAAAATTATTCATACACACAAAGCAACATGGCATTATGAATATAATAATTATAAAAAAATACTAAAACTAAACCTTTTTTTACAGTTTTTTTTCAAAACGTTTTTCAATAGCGGTATACTTCTTGTCTAGTTTTTCCTTTTTCGTTCTAACGTTGGCTTAAGCTCACCAAAAATCTAAAAGAAAACAAAAAATTTGCGAGAACTAAAAACAGAAAAGTTTGTTTCATACTCATTGATACTTTTTTGTAACAAAAATTGGCGTTGATTGGAGCGCCAAGCAAATTCCGCCAATTTTTTGTTCTTACGTTGGCTTAACCTCGCCAAAAATCTAAAAAAAATAAAAATTAGCGAGAACTAAAAACAGAAAAGTTAAAATCACCCTAGCGTGAATAATAAACCCTTCTGTACTTTCTGTAAAAAACGGTTTCCACATTTTATTTGCTTAAAAAATTACAGTTTAACAATACTTAATTTATCATAAATATTATTTCAAATTTAAAAAAATCTATTCAGCCGTTTTTGAATTGTGTATGTAGGAAACAAGATCGTGTCGCTGGCCGGTGCCGAGCCATATCATAATTATGCAGAGTAAGCAATGTCGGGGTTTTCAATTGAGGTTAAATTGATTTTGTTATACTGCTAATAATTATAAAATAATTTATTTTAGAGATATCAACTTGGAATATTACATATTAAACGGTAGTTAGGAAATTAAAATAAATTTTGTTCCTCCTGACCTATTTAACTAATGGGCATAGTTAAATAAAATCTTTTTTATAATCTAATTTTTATTTTACTTACCTTCGAATACTGCAACGAGTTCAGATAACTGCCACTTTTCTAGAATTTCGGATACACTCTTTTTTTATAGTAAATTATATAATATTATAATATTATTATCCTCGAAACCGATCGGATTTAAACTACGACTTCGATTTTTAAACGGTCTATAAAACACTAGTTGTCTTAATAGCTATTATTTCAGATAACAAAATTGTATTATTTACTACAGCATTTTCATTTTTGTTACAACAAATGCCAAAAAAGTATTTGTTGAAACAACTAGTTTTGTGTTACACCAAATAATATTTAATCAACTAGTCCGTATTTGTTGGTTTGGCAAAAACATTGTTCAGAGTGTGGAAGTCGTTAAACGTTGTTTTGTACGATCATGCAGTAATAGTTCAATAAATTCCGACAAAAGTGTTTGTACCTGTTCCAAAATCGTCAACAATAAGACAAAAATGGCTTTGTGTTGGAAAAGAAAATGCACCCAAAGGCAATGCTTACTTTTTTTGCGGCGATCATTTTGATTTGAAAAAAGATTTGGAACATTTTTGGTACTGGAAGTTAATGTCTGCAAGTACCAAGTTGACCATGAAGAGGCATGTAATACCACATAAAAATTTAACTGCGGTATGTCAAGAAACTGCTCTATTGGTCCTTTGCGATATTAACGTTGGGGCATCGAAATCTGCAGAAGAAATTCAACAACCTTATAAAAAGGCAAAATTGATGGTTTTCGATAATCAAGATGAATTGCAGTCGAGGATATCTTGCGAAGAACAAAGTGCAGAATCTGGTTCAATGTTAACTGAAACAGAATCCACCACCTCAGATATGTCTATCAAAAAACTTTTAGAAGTACGATATAAAACATCTATTGAGATAATTGAAAGAGATAGCAAATTTTATTTGGGATTGCCCAAAGAATCATATGTAATTATTAACTTGTGGCGACTACCATTTTTATACAAATTTAAAAGTCGTCTCCGTCGCGCCTTACCGGTTGGCCAAACACAAACCAGAATGGAGTTAGAATAATCAAGTAGTTGGATAGACTAGAGAAGAATGCGGGACTACTTTTCAGTGCATTTTTTTCACAGTAGTTTTTTTAAGTCAGTTTTTTGGTTGGTAAACAATACCAACCAAAAATGTTTTGAAAGTATTATTATATAAGGAAATAAATTTTTTATAATAATTATAATTGTATTAAACATATATAATGAAAATGAAACATTAATAAGAAGAGAAAACACGGTGGTTCTGAAACTGATTTACAACAAGATGATACTAATTCCGAATAAAGTAAAAGTGACGTTCTTAATTTTACTCGCACAGAAATTAATTCATTAATTTCTTCAAGAAGTGATTCTTTGAAATATGTGTACGTGAACGAAAATTCTACGGTGTGGTTAACATTTCAAAAAATCTTTGTCAATGAGAAATATTCAAATTTTGTGAAATGTAAAAACTGCAAACAAGTTTTATCGTTTCCTAAACCATCTAGTACATCTGCTTTAAGACGGCATAAATGTTCCAATAAGGGAAATAATAGTTTAGATTCGATGCCAATTAGACAGTATATGAATAGAAATGTATCGCAAGACACTAAACTGCAAATGGCTAACCATCTTGCTTATTGGTCAGCAGTGGATCTACGTCCATTCAATGTAAGCGCTAGATATGGTTTTAAGAAAATGGCCCAATTTTTAATTAACCGTCTGGTCAATATTATAAATAAACAATCGCATTGAGTATAAATACAATGGATAGTTTATCAAGTTTTCGACGGTAAGGCATGATTTCCTTCTTTTATTTTTGAGTAAATTATTTTATATTTTAAATATTTAAAAAAATAGTAGGTATCTAAATAATAATCTAAAAACTTTTTCCAATAGAAATACGCGTTCCCAGAGAAGAAAACATTTATATGATGAAATATTCAAAGCAGAAGAATCTGATAATGATCACGTATCGAACTAAATTTACGCAGTATATTCTATCAAAGCCAGCCAGGTATGGAATCAAAGTATGGTGGATATGTGATGCTGAAAATTCGTATCCACTCACCGGACAGATTTACACTGGAAAATCCAGTGCCGGTCGTAAAAAAAACATTGCCGAGAGAGTCGTTAAAGACTTGGTGACTCCGTACAAAAGATCCGGTAGAAACATTACTATCGATAATTACTTCACTACTCTGCCATTGACAAAATTTTTACTAACCTGGGATTTAACAATAATTGTTAATTGTGAATTATTATTCACACTTTGAAGAAAAATAAGGCGTACATTCCACCAGCGATGATTGCATTGAAAACACGAGTAGAATTATCTACTGTGCTAGGCTTTCATGAAAAAGTAACCATGTGTAGTTATGTGCCAAAAAAAAGAATGCAGTGATTATGCTATCATCAATGCATCAGGAAGCAAAGATTGGTGATGGAGCAAAAAAAAACCGAAATTATTGAATTTTATAACTGGTCAAAAGCTGGAGGACACGATGGATAAAATGCTTGGGAGATATACTACTAAAAGATCAACTCAATGGTGACCTCTAGCATTTTTCTACAATATTCTCGATGTCGCCTTCTTTGCAACATATATTCCTTATTATGAGAATAATATGCTTTTGAAAAAATCTTATGTACGACGATTATTTGTTCGGTAACTCGGCAGAGAGCTGTGCACTCCATCGTTCGCATCGAACGTCGAAAATCGTTCGCATAATACACAAATCATGAGGCATTTCACAATGAAAGTGGCGATTGAAAGTTTTTTAGGGCAAGCTATAAATCAATTTGCACAACCAATAGCATCTACATCTTCAAAACCACAGGCACAGTTTGATTCAACCGGAAGGAAAAAGATTATTGGTGTATGCCATGTTTGTCTCCAGAGCGAATTTAAAAAACGTCGCAAAACACAAAAATCATGTTCGGTATGTGAGTTCCCTATTTGTGATAAACATTGTATTTAAACCACGACATGCCAGGAGTGTACGAAATTATTAAATCTATTTGTTTTTTTATACGATACTGTGTTATTTTATAAATAAAAGAAAAAAATAACTAAAATGAAAAATAAAGCGGATTAATGTTTTTTACCTACTATCTTTACTATTATTTATAATAAAAATTGTTTAAATAAAGGAAATTACAAACAATATTGATGATGATTATTTATTCACAAGCCAAGATACATAAATACTTTGATAAACAGTTTTTCAGTGTGTATAAACCCGGCTTTTATACATAATAACATATTGGGTACCCGGGTAACTGATCGTTGAACGGAGGGGGTATCGAGTTTGATGGTTAATAACTGTTATTGATTGATTGATTACAAAAATGTTTTACGAAAACTTGGTATCAAACTACTTCAACTTTGGGGATCCGGGCGGTCATAACATTTTTTTAAGCGGAAGTTAATAAATTCTACCTTCGAAACTAAAATGGATATCCGGGTACCCGGTTATTGACCGGACGGTTAACGAAGCAGCTAGCAAAGGTAGGTTATAAATAGATAATATATTATCTACTCCGCAAACGGTTTCAATTACGGTTGCACGGAAAACCGAAGAATTAGAAAATATTTTAATTCAAGAATTTGAAAACATATCAAAGTTATCACTGACAACAGATCATTGGGATGATCAACATCTCGGTACATTTTTAACAGTTACAGTGCATTTTGTACGAGATATGGAACTAGTATCACGGGTAATTGCATCTAAATCCACCGAATCAAAACTAGTGTTGCAACTGAGCACGATTATAATGATATCTGTAAAAAGTTTTCTATTGAAAATAAGAAGATGATCGTTGTTACGGATAACTGCGCTGCCATAAAGAAGACTTTTAAAAATTATATTTGGGTGGGACTGTGCTTGTCCTCTACGACAAGAAGTGGCAGTTCGCTGGAATTCAAAGCATTCCATGCTGGAGTCTGTAAAAAAGAACTTCAAAAAGCTTACAGAATTAAGCACAGCAAATGTCCATATTGCTGAATTACTGAACTCTATCAATAAAACAACGGTGGTAGGCTAAGTTCTAGATTACAGGCCCCATCGCAATCTGGCTGAAACTTGGTGGAAAGATGCCTCCAGGTGTGCTCGATACGAAAATATAAATTTTGTTCTGCGGAAATGTCGTTCTTCCACACAATTAATTATTTTCTGGAGCTATATTTGAGGTTATCATCGGAGCGAAGTGTGATGCCGACCGCCCACCTCGATTCTTACTTATATTATGCTAAGTTATCCCCACCGCCAAGTCGTAGTGGGAGGAAGTTGGTATGCATTTAGCCGTGGACTAGATCAAGATGTACCATAGTCCACCCACTCAACATGCAAATTAAAATGTTAAGTTTTAAGATTTAAAATTCGTAATTTTAATTGCGTTTTCGGTGGATTTTGAATTAATATTTCGGAATACCTTAATATTAAAAAATATTAATGTGTTAGTCAAAAAAACAGGCTTGGAGAGCGCCGAAGGCGTCCGGAGGGTCTGTTTTTTTGAATAACTCATCAACGGCAAATCTCGAATTCCAGGTAAACGTAGATCTGTGTTTTCGAGTTCCACCTTTGGCGAGTTCTGCCATTTTTCAGGGATATTTTTAAATTGTTATGAGTAAGGTGAAAAAATAAAATAGGCCCGGAGGGCGCCGAAGGCGTCCGGAGGGTCTGTTTTATTTCTGTGATTATTTCATCTGGTACTATATCTTCCTCTTGTTGTGTATTTAGCAATTTCTGAAAGTGACTAATCCAGATCTGCTTAACTTTCTCGGTATTATGGTGTACTTTGTCTTCCTCGTCTTTTATACCTCTTGGCTTTGGTTTGTTTACTGGTTTCTCGTTTTTTAACAATTGATAGAAGGTTTTAGTATTATTAAAGTTGTTGTTATCTTCGATTTCTTCTATTTTCTTTATAAATCATGTGTTCTTCTTTTGTTTATATTTTTTGCTTGCTTGTTTAGCGTATTCTTTGTAGCTATCTAAGTCTTCCTGTATTCCCGTTCTCAACCATTATTTTTTTAAGATTTACATCAGAGAGAAGATTTACATCTTCTCTCTGATTTCATTGTGTAGTATTCCATACACTTGCTGTCAAACCACTCTTTGTTTTTCTTCTCTGTTCTGTATCCCAGCGTTTCACTCGCGGCCCCGTGCATACTCGTTATGATGTTGTCTAATTCTTCTTCTGGTGTTTACTTTTTCCGTTATTAAATAGTTTCTCTCTTAGTCTTTCTTCGTATCGTTTTGTTTCTTCGATGTTTTTAAGTTCTTCAGTCGCTATTCTTCTGTTAAATGATCCTGTTCTGCTATATTCCGGTGTTTTCGGTTTCATTTTTGCCACCCCCAGGTCAAAGTCCGCATTTGCTCCTCCGAATGTTCGTACATCTCTTACCATATTTTCTCTATTTTTCGATATCACTATATGGTCAATCTGGTTCCTCTCTTCTCCTCTTCCGCTTGGCCATACCCATGTGACTTTGTGTAACCTTTTGTGTTTAAATTTTGTACTGCATATCATGGTATTCGTCGCTGCAGCAAAGTTGCAGCAAAAATGCACAAAACACTTTTTCGAAAACTAAAATAAACTAAAAATAAAACTAAAATATTGCAGTACTCACTTTTAAAAAATTTAAAATCCAAAAAAAAGAAAATTGAAAATCTATTAAAAAACCAAAAAAAGACTGTAAAACCATCTGTAGTTTTTAATTACACTAAAAATGATTTTTACCCAAAATTTGTTAATCTCAGTAATACCATAATTAAAAAAGACCCTACTTCTAAATTCCAAATACAAATAAAAGATGTTATTAAGAGTACCCAGATTATCCTTTTCAAAAAAGACAGGTATTCCCTAATTTGTATGAACCCACAAGCTCCTGGGCTTTATGGTCTTGTCAAATTACATAAGCCGGAACACCCTATTCGACCTGTTGTTAGTTATATTAACGCGCCGTGCAGAAATTTAGCTTCTAAATTAATTGACATTATTAAATTCTACACAAAATTTGAACCCAAGTATACTGTTAAAAATTCACTAGATTTAGTTAAAAAATTAAATAATAGAATCATTAATAATTCCAATAAACTAGTATCATTTGACGTCACTAACCTTTTTCCAAGCGTACCCATTAAAGATACCGTTAATATTATCCGAGAATTATTAAAAAATAATAGAACTAATCCCGTAATTATTGAAGAGATCCTTACCGCTTTAGACATCTGCCTTAAACAAAACTATTTTAAGTTTAATGAAAAATATTATCTTCAAAAGGATGGTTTACCTATGGGAAACCCTTTATCTTGTTTACTAGCTGATATTTTTATGGATCATGTCGAAACCAAAATTCTTTGTTCAGATTTCAAAAAACATATAATTTATTGGTACAGATATGTTGACGATATTATTATTTGCTTCAATGGTTCCTTCAGACAATTAGATCAACTTTTTAACTTTATCAACATACAACACAATAATATTAAATTTACTAAAGAAATAGAAGTAAACAATAAAATCAATTACTTAGATCTCACAGTTATTAAAGACAATAATAAACACTCTTTTGACATTTTCCATAAACCTACAGAAAATAACATAATTATTCCTAATAGCTCCGCACATCCTTTTACAAATAAAATTGCATCTTTCCGCGCTTTTCTCAATCGCTTAATTAGAATTCCCCTAAGTAACGTAAATTTTAAAAAAGAATTAGACAGAATTAAATATATCGCGATCTCTAATGGATACAAAGTCACTCTTATTGATAACTTATTACGCCAAATTAAACAAAAAATTCTATCGAACTCAATATATCCCAATATTTTTAAAAAAACTAACGCGAATTTCAATGTCATTACTTTTCTTGGTAACAAATCAAACAAAATTGTAAAATATTTAAAAAATAACAATTATAACATTGCTTTTAAAACAGATAATAAACTCAACAAATTTATTAATAACGCGAAATCAAAATCAGACATGTTAACTAAATTAGGGGTTTATGAGCTCACTTGTGAGTGCTCTCAAAAATACATTGGTCATAACGGTAGATCTTTTAAAACACGTTTTAATGAACACACTCGATCCCACAGACTTGCAGATGGAAAATCGACTTTCGCGAAACACCTAATAGACACTAACCATAAACAAGGGGGATACAAAATTTTACACGTTGCACAAAAAAGTAAAAAACTGGAATTTTTGGAAGCTATAGAAATTAATAAATTAAAATATTCATCTTCATTACTTAATAGTCAATCTGATTTAAATAACTCACCCCTACTAAAAATTTTTAATAAATAATACTCCCCCCCCTTCTAACTTACCTCACATCTACTTACATTTCCCCTCCTCCCCCTCCTTTTTCCTTTTTTCTCGTTAAATTTACACCACCCTCTAGTATATTCACACATAATTACTTTTTTTAAAATTACCTCCTCCTCTTACCCCCTCCACTTTTCTCTTCCAATTTGTCGATAAATACGGATTTTTCTTCTTTCTCTTTCTAGTTCATCGCCTGATGATGCCATAGTATGGTGAAAACGTTTGCGATAATACACATACAGTGTATTTATATATTGTGATAACTTAAACATTTTAGTTTTCGAAAAAGTGTTTTGTGCATTTTTTGGTTTATGCTAAAAATTTGATATGATTCCTAGATTTGAGTTACATTACTCTGCAGCTTTGTTAAGTCTTGTTTGATTTCGTTTAGGTTTGCTTTCATATCCGACATGAAGTTTATCATCATTTCTGTGAGTTGATCCAGCTTCTCTTCCATTCTTGCGCTGCTTTGGGTTGGTTTTCTTGTTTGAGTGGATTTACTCCCTTTGCTTTCAGATCTTTCCTTGTCTGATTCGGCTGACTTGTGCTGTTTGGCTGTGTTTAGTGATCTATTAGTTTTCTTGCTTCTCCTAAATATCTCGTTGAAGGCCTGTATTTTTCTACTATTCTCGTCTGTTGCTGATTCACCGCTCTCTACGTTGTGTTTTCCTGTTTTTGGTTTTTGTAGTTTTATACTCATTCCTCTTTTCCAGATAGACGATTTATAGGTTTTTCGTCTTTGTGTGGTTGTACTGTGTCCCCTGTTCCTTGTTTTTGGTGGGTTGTTTTATACCAAGCTTCTGTCTTAATCAAGTCTTTTCAGCAAAATTTTATAAACGTGCGTTTGTATGTACAGAACGCTTTTTTATTTTTATTTAACTTCTTTCACACTGGTATTGTTTCTCTTCTGTGCAAATGCCGACTTTGTAAGTTGATACCACACAACTGTCAAACAACGTTTAACCTCAGATTTAATCAACGTGTCTCTTCCAAAGTTTGTGATACTGCTTTAAACCTATTACCAACACTTTGTGCAGCTCTCGGGAACTCAATTTTCTAAATAACACTCAAAAATCTTGTTTCTATCGCTATAAAACTTGCAAATCAAATTTCTATCGCAGTTGATGCACGCAAGGCCGTACTCAATCTCGATTATCGAAATTATAATAATAGATTATAATAATCAAATAATCTTAGAATGAACAAGTTAATTAAACGATTTTTAATATTGTTTTTATTATTAAGCTTTCAACGTAGGTGAACGTCTTCATCAGAATATTTTAATACAATGTTTATATGTTTATATGGAAACCGAATAATAACGTATTGTCATTTGAACAATCTATAATCTAAAATATGTGATTGTGTGATAAGAAACAACCTGCAGTGAGTTTCCTTCAAGGTAGGAACACCAATACGTGAGGGTAATTAGACGAGTAGATAGCGTTATATATATTGCTCAAACCATCTATATCAGTTTTCCTGTTCATTAAATTCTTTTCTCTTTTGATGCTTATCATTTCATGAAATGATAAGATGATAATGATCATTTACATGATCGTAAATTTATCATAAACATTATATGATTTCATATAAAAATGGTGTTATTAAAATTATTTAAATCATCAACAGCTTTATATACGTTTAGTTCTAGGAAACTAAAAAGTTATATAAAATTAGCAAACATAAAATATGTACGAGTATAAAAATACTAAGTAAGGGAATGTCGTCAGGGTTGGCCACCCTTTTAACTTTTGCCCATAACTTCCTTGTAAGAAAGAATTTTGCTGATTTAAGCACATGATCAGAAAGATCTAGAAATAAAGCTACTTTCAAGGCAATCGCAAATTGATTGGATAAAAAATAGAAAACTTATGCAAGAATAAAAAAAAAATCTTGTTAAAGTTGGCCCAATGCTGTTTAGGTTGGCCCACCGTTGAGAATTGCCAAATTCATAAAAAAAAATGACTGGATGAAATAACAAACCAAATTCATTTTATTTTTATTCGATTGAGTGAAACTTTACAATATAATATCGCAGAGAACTGATTTACATGACACATAATTCCGAATCACCGTTTTGGCAAATAAAATAGCTCCTTGCCATTTTGGTACATTTCAAATGCACATTTTTCTTGCTTTTAATGCATGCAATAGAGTTGTTCGGTTCAGGCGACGAAGCATTCGCTTCCAAGCAAATGATGCATTTACCAACGTGTTTTTTTTTGCAACGGTCCAACCTTAACAACAAGTTCTACCACCACATCGCGTCACACTACATCCAAACAGGTAGCAAAATTGGATGTTTTCGTATTTTAAAAGACTGATCTTGTGTTAGCTTATCGTATGTTAGAAATAGCGACGCGTATCGGTAAAACAATAATAAGTTAGGTGACTTAAAAATTTGTTAAACGTGTTGTCTACCCGCGAATTATAAAATACAACAAGCTTATAAGCTCTCTCGCGTTCGTGAATCAAAGCTAGCTGCGTATATCTTATCCTTAAGCTACTCTACACGTGTAAATTAGGCATTAAGAATTAGAATTAAATTTGAATTAAAAAATAATAATATCCCCCTATATATTATAACTAAAGCCTGGATTTATATATAAGTACTTATAATTTCAAAATAAGCGCTTTAAAATGTTCTTAACACAGAAAAAAAATTCCTATAAAATTGAAAAAAAAGCTCTAAAAATCAAACATCAAAACGTAATTTTTATTAAATATTAATTATCATATATTTTTTCAAATTTTCCATAATGAAAGATTGTCGTCTGTCGTTTAACACCTGGTTATAAATCGAAAAACTTCGCTCAACATCAACCGACGTAATGGGACCAAATTTGTCATAGTATATGGATTGGTACGTTCGTATCAACTCTTGTACCTAGTAGCACCTCAGAAAATTTATCAAGTGTATGAAATCCTTGATTTTTGTTCAAGGTGTAAATTTTTAGCAATAATTCCCATACTCCCTTGTACCTCCAAAGCTTTCTTTCTGAAATTATTTATAACTTTTACGGATTCCACTAACGACAAATACATTTTTTCCAAATTTTCAATGGATATGATGGAACGTGTGAAAGGTTAGCTTTGATAGTAGAACTTAATTGTTTTCGAATTTCTTGACATTCTTTTGTAAAATTTAGCGAAATTAAAAGTTTTAATATTAGTAGTCAAACGGATTCCGAAGAAATTATAAAATAAAATAGCTTTGACGCAAATGTGTTATTTTGTTGGAATGGTGAAAATAATTAAGCTTCCACAAATATTCACTTTTAAAACTTTAAAAGGAAAAAATTACACTTGGTGGCAATAAAATTGTACACTAGATAAAAGAAGTAGACACGATTCAAAAGACTGGACTCATAATGTAAAAGCGAATTATTTTAACTAAACACTTGTCTTTATTGCAACTTAGAATTTTGATAACAAAACATTGTTTATTTTCTTTTATATAAAATTCATTTTGGCTATGTGCTTTTACCAACCTAAACAACTTAAAGAATCATCGACAGTTTATAATAATTATTACATAATAAAAAATAATCAAAGATATTTAATTTTATTAATATTTTTTCTACGGATGCATATAATCATGACATTTGGGCATCCCAGTTTAAGTAAAATTTATCCACCAGACGGCGCTTTGTATGTTTTTCGGAGGTACGCAACTAGCGTATATGATAAATTAAGGTTTTCGGCAAAACAGTGTTGCGTATAGTTTTCACAAACCACTATTATAACAATGATCTTTATTCTTTATAGTAAAGGTTTACATAACCTTTGTAGTGCAAAATATAACAAGTGCTCTGATAGGTGCCGTTAAGGTAAGGGCTATGCTAAAACTATTACATCATTTTCACCGTACTATGGCATCATCGCCTGATATTAGTGTATTTTGAACACGTTTGCGATAATATATAGTTGGGATCAGCAAAAATAAAGCTTGCGCAATTTTCAATGTTGTATGAAGTAAGTTCAAAATTGTAAGTCAAATAAGTGCTTGTTATAATAAATTTAATTATTACGCGCGGGGTCTATAATGGTCTTCACAACTGTGGTTTATATACGATTTTTTCTACTACTAGATTTATTAAATTTTTTTTCAAATTCCTGTTAATAAAAAAATTTCAAATTTAAAATATTAAATCAAATGACTACTTTGTTTTGTTTTTATTGTTGATTTGACAGATGTTGGCAAGTTTAGGTTAGCTTTAGATTAAATACCAGTTTTTTAAAAATATTTGAAACGAAATTATTCTATTAAAAAAGCGTTTTGAAAGTTTAAATTCATTTAAATAGCATCTCTTGGTTATACAAAATCGTTTTTTAACATTTGTCTTATAAATATTCGCGAAACTATACAAAATATCAATATGTTCGTTATTAACTAGTAGTGTAACATATAATGAAAAAATTATACACCAGTAGTCTAAAAAACGTCACTTCAGATGCAACTTGGCTAAGTTACAATACATAATAGCCTATATGACTAGTAGTGGAAAAAAATAATTATTTATAAATTTAATATTTTAAAAACATAAAATTCAAAATAATGGCTGTCAATATAATATAATCATCATAGAACCGTTGCGCCACAGTCAAAATTTTTATCAATATTTAGATATTTGATAAAAATATTTTTAATTGTTTTAGTTTTTAATTCCTGTAATTTTAATTGCTATAAAGCATTTATATTTTTTTGTTAATTAACTAGAGTACGCCTAGGGATGGTGATACAAATAACTTGAATTCGTCAAGATGCTCATCGCACTAAACATGTAGTTTTCAAGATAATATAACAAAGGCGAAGAAGTATAATTTTATTAAACCACTTATTCATTATACAATCTGTCGAAACAAAGTATTATTTTTACACACATCCGCCCCTCAAAATCTTGAACAGCACTTCACCTATTGTCTAGACCACGAGCCGCCACTGATATAACCTTAAATTGTAAACAAACTTGAAAGACAATCACAATAGAAACTACTTTCATAATAATTATTCTAAGAGCTAATGTAGCTATCTTTTTTTAACGCATACTTTAGGTATCATTATTATTTTCGACGTACCGTATTTTTACATTCACACCCTTATGACAAATTTATTTCAGTTCGTCTTTGTTGCACCTATGTTAGTTACTAATTATTAATTTGAAAAAGAAATTGTCGATACTTCATTCAGATGGTTATGATGTAAGCATCATTTTTCCTGGTCCCAACTTTACATACGGTGTATTTATATTGTGTTAACTTAAATATTTTAGTTCTAAAATGTGTTTGTGCTTTTTTTGTTTTTTCTAAAAAATTTGACATGATTAAAAAATTCATTTTTAAGTTCTTTTTCTCTTATATGTATTAATTAATATTTTTATTCTGAATTAATTAGAAAATTCTGATTGTAAGTATTTGTTCAAGTATAATTTATTATAAAAATGTGTACCCTGAAAATTATAAACGTAAATTGCCAACTAAGTTATCACCATAACTTATCTCAGGGCCCATGGGATTTTTGTAACTCAATGGGTACAAAAGATTTCCCTGGGCTAGCTCAGGTGCTCTCTGGTTATACGAAGTAGTTATGTAGGGCGCCAAGTAATTCAATTTCAGGATTCCAGAGAACTTATTTGGTAATTACTAACCACTGAGATGTAAGCCAATTTACGAGGAAAAAAAATATTAAGTAAATAAAAGAAACCACCACAGATTACATCGAGCAAAATAAAATTTATTAATGGACAACAAAAAAAGAATGATCAACAATGTCTTACAATTATCACTGATAATAATAATATAAATTAACTGAATATGAAGAGAAAAGTTGTTGCGCACCATACGAGATCAAGTCACAGTTGTCTATAGTTCTACGCAAAGTTTATAATTTTGAAATTTCCTAAATAAACTCTTAGGTAAAAAAAAAACTCTTCAAACGATTGTCATTAATTAGAAAAATATAAGTGTCGCTCAAGACCCGGAGAATTGCAATTCTTTTGAGTCGCGGTAATTTCACACTAACATAGGTGTGCCCCGAATGTTTAAATCAAAATCCGAATTTTGCGTATCGCTTAAAAAAAAAGATGTTTACGTGATGGCAAACTTTAACTTTTCCTAAATAAAAAATAAATTAATTTCTGCTCGAACTTAATAATACTGATTATATATAACAATGAAATTTACGCAACAATCAATAAAATAATATAATGACGTAACGAAATAGATAAACGTAGTATAAAACAAATAGATAATTTCGGGTGTTAACCGGTAACCAATTCCAAATCCAAAAAATTGATGGTCCGGATAATATATAAAATCAGAAATTGAAAGCGAAAATACACAGGACGTCAAATGGGTAGGTACGCAAAGATCCCGAAGGTAATAATATAACGGACTCTTATGCTGGTTATCATCAAAATAAGTTAGTAACTGATACGTCTAACCTTATGCTGGTTGCTGTGTGGAAGTTTGATGGAATATTGGACGCTCCAAGTCTCAATCCTCGTAGATCCAACAATACGAAAGGAGGAAGAACCACTATTTTAGGAATATTTCCAATCAAAATTAATTATTCCAAAATATATATCCCACGTGTGCCCGTAAAGGTGCAATAAAGAAAAATTTCCAAATGAAGCACTCTTCCGAAATAGAAGCTGTCAGGTCACACAAGGCTATCGTGATCCAGAGAATTTCAGGAGAACTCACAACAAAACTGCTACCTTTCTTTCAAAAACGCTTTTCGTTCTTAACTAAAAACCTCGTTCTTCTTATCTTATCCATACGCACATTTTTCCAAAAATCAAACATGTTCCCAAAGAATCAAAACTTAACCCAATCGCCATCTAATATAAATATATCAAACTATATAAACTTAAAATTAAAGAATTTGGCACAATAAATTAAAATAAACTCCAATAACATAAAATTCATGTAACAAATCTAGTTTACATAAGGTTTATACAATCACTTTACTATAGTCCGAGAAAAGCTGTAAAAAGCAATTTTAAAATTATGCTCGGAGATTACAAATCACTCTCGTCGATTTACAAACCACTCTCGGGGATTTACAAATCACTCTCAGAAAACTACCGCGTTGAGTGTATAGCTATGACCATGGGCTATGACGTAGCCCAGCCAAGTAGAAATTATGTCTCGACTTGGACGTTTCCGAAACTGTGCTTCGCTGGGATTGGTCGTTTCTTGTAGTTTTAGTAGAGTGCGCAGCTGCGACTCCCCGAGAGCAAGTAGCAACTCGCTTATTCCAGCAGTTAACTTACGATTCTCTAAACTTCGGGCCTCGAGCGGAATGATAAAGTAAAATTTGACGCATTATCACAGTAATTAATGTTTAAATAATTGCTCTCTGCGACCAGTTCAGTAACTCAAGTATCGATCAAGTGACGGTTATTGGTGAAATTAAGGTGTTAAGACGTGCAATAAATTGCACAAGTTATTCCGTGGCTTCCATTACGTTTCCGGTATCGTATTACTCTTTCCGCGCCTTTAGTGATCGCGTTGTTTACCCAATTGGGGATGTATTATTTGCGAAGCCACTGTAGATTGTGATAAGTGTTGTCCTGAGGAACGCTACGTTATTTCCCTATCTTCTTATGAAATATTAAATACAATTTTATGAAGTATCGTTCAACCATCCTTACCAATCCAAACCATTCAAAGTTGCAAACCAATTCGGAGAGAGAGCGTATCAAAGCAGGTCCGGATCCATCCATTTGTACTAATTTTGTGAGTAATAATATAGCTACTAGGTGGAAAGCCTGTCCGCAGACGGATAGATAGATGGTGGATCTCTTTTTTAGCGGTTTTAATTAAAAAATTGATAACGCTCACCTAAGCTCGACCGGTTTTGAAGTTTTCTCTTTTACTTTGATTTTATTAATTTGATTTTGAAATAATTCCGGTTTCCTTTATAATATTTTATTTTGAACGGATCAAAAATTATTATTTGATAATTCTGATATAATAATAAAATAAATAAGCCGTTTATTCATTAAGAATTTGGCTGTCTCACTGAGACTTTACATATCCGTTTTTTTTTCAGGTAGATTAGTCCTCTTTACAATACTACAGTCTACAAGTTTTCATTTGTTCTTGCGTCTATTACTATTCTTCTCCATAGTCGCCTATTTCCAGCTTTCTCTCTCCAGTCATCGACCCCCACTCATCTCAAATCCTCCATCACCTGGTCGTGCCATCTCAAGTTCGGTCTTTCTCTTGTACGGTTCTCAGTGGGTCGCCATTCAGCAATTCTTCTTGTTACCGCATTCTCGCTCTTTCTCATTACATGACCCAGGCAACCTATCCTATTTGACTTAATCGTTCTGACTATATCTTCGTTTCCCATTAACCTCAGTATCTCGCTGTTCGTCGTCGATCTTTTCTCTTTTCCATTATCTCCATTATCGATTACTGTACCCAGTATTCTTTGCATGATCTTTCTTTCAAACACTCTCATCACTTCCTCCTCTCTCTTGCTCAAGCACATTGTCTCCGCTGCATAGATAAGCACCGGTCGGATAAATGTCTTATATATTTTCACTTTGGTCTTTTTCGATAAGTTTTCTTCTCTCAGCATTTGTCTGTTAGCAAAGTACGCTCTATTTCCACGTTGTACTCTTTTCTTTAATTCTTGTTGTCTTCCATTCTTGTTGTTTACCTGGACTCCCAAATAGCTAAAATCATGGACTTCCTTGTACGTATCATTGTCTACTTTTAGGTCGACTTTTCTTTTTATTTCTCTTCTCTGACATCTCATGTATTTAGTCTTCCATTGATTTCTTTGTAGTCCCATCTTTGCTGCTACTTCTTTTATTTTCTTGATTATTTCTATTAACCTTCCTGTTGTTCTAGATATTATCAGTATATCATCTGCGTATGCCACCACCTGCGCCTCTCTATTAATTATCGTACCACTTATCTCTATTCTTCTGATTATTATTTCCAAAACCATGTTAAACAGGGTTGATAACATTGCATCTCCCTGTCTCACTCCCGCATTATGGTATCTTTACACTATTAGATTTTGTATTGGATTTTTGTATTCGAGCTTTGTATTGGATTTCATATCAAATGCTCGAATATAAACGCATTTACATTATTGGATAATTGTATTGGATTTGTAATGACAAATGACAGTGCCGAGAATAAAATTATGTTAAAAGCTTTGGTGATGTTATAATTTTTGTGGTAAACACGCACCTTGATGTTACGTACATGCATGACAAACAAAGACTATTAAATATTGTTATAATATAATAAATATATGCAATAAAATTATATTAGAAAAAATGTCGATCGGTCCGTATTTGGCGTATCAATTGTATTCCACCTTGTGTAATTCGTAAATTGCGTAATTCAAGACGACGTAAATAGCTAAGTTGTAAACAGCTAAAATAAGTTGTCAATAAAGTATTAAAATTTGATCATATCAAAATTTTTAGCATAAACCAAAAAAATGCACAAGACATTTTTTCGAAACTAAAATGTTTAAGTTATTACAATATATAAATACACTGTATGTATATTATCGCAAACGTTTTCACCATACTATGGCCATTCATTACTTAATAGTCAATCTGATTTAAATAACTCACCCCTACTAAACATTTTTAATAAATAAATTTCCCCCCCCCCCCCCTTCTAGCTTACCTCACATCTACTTACATTTTTTCTCTTTCGTATTAAATTTACCTCTACCCTGTAGTAAATTACACATAGGTACTCTATTTTTGAAATTATCCCCTCCTCTTACCCCCTCCACCTTTTCTCTTGCAATTTGTCGATAAATACGGAATTTTCTCGTTTCTCCTTTTAGTTCATCGCCTGATGTTGCCATAGTATGGTGAAAACGTTTGCGATAATATACTGCTATGTTCTCTTCGTTAAAATTTTAATAATTATTGCGCAATATAAAATATTTTATTTTTCTAATCATAAGTGCGACTAACCTTCGTTTTTATTCCAATCAGCTACTTTCACTTCATCAAAACAATCTTTTTTTTTCTCAAATTTTCTTTATTATTTTTAATATTTCAATTCTTATTTTTATCGATCACAAATTTTCGTCCACTGTCATTGCTATCCCCCCATAACCTAAAATTTCCCTGCTCGCAGAGCCGGGCTGCACCAGTGGTGGCGCGCAAAATAATCTACAAATTTTATTATACCCTACAAAAATCACAGCAATACATACAGTGTATTTATATATTGTGATAACTTAAACATTTTAGTTTCGAAAAAGTGTTTTGTGCATTTTTTGGTTTATGCTAAAAATTTTGATATGATTAATATCGAGTTACACTACCTAAACCATTTATCTATTGATTATTAAAATTTGAGGTTAATAAAATCAACCTAAGTCAAACTACTCAAACAATCACACCGCGCATGCTCACCAATAGAAATCTAATGTAAAATCCAATACAAATAGACACCGTCCTATTCCTTAAAAATCCAACAGATGTAGTCCAATGTAAAAACGAATAGTTAAATAGAATAATTTTTACATTAGACTAAATCTAATACAAAATCCAATACAAAATCTAATAGTGTAAAGGTATCTTTAATCGTAAAATCTTCAGTTTCTCCATTTGCTGTTCTCACGCAAGTCCTCGTATTCTGCAGTGTCATGTGCGTGAATCTGATCAGGTTATTTAGTATATTTGTTATGGTAAAAGTACGTACCTATACCGGTAAAAGTGCATATTTTGCGGTAAATGTGCACTTATGCCGGCGCTTATGGTAAATGTACATATTATGTACTTTTCCCTATAAAATTAGGGATATCTGCACATATACCAACCGATGTTGGGAAATGTATATAGAGATTTTACAAGTAAAAGTGGGCGTTTACTTTAGACGCGTCATATTCGTCCTACTCATTTTTGCTAATTTTTTAAAAATAGTTTTATAAGTAGAAATGCATCTCAGGATATTGGAATATAATAAATCAAACTACAAGGATCTGAAGTGCCGACGTTTCGGAAGATTTATTCTTCCATCTTCAAGACTGGAAACAAGAAAACAAAATTGTGCGAATAACAATAAATTATGACAGATATTTTATTAAATAAAGAAATTTCAAAAAATAAATATTTAAATTTTTACTTAATTTTATTGAACTAATTAAAAACTAAACACAGCATAATAATTAATCTTTATTGCAGCATGGATTGCTACTATGGCATTTGGAATTACACAACACATTGGCAGCTCTACATAGACATCTCTTTCTTGTGCATTTTCCCTTGCAATTGCATTTTTTAAATACTTGTCCTCCAGTTAAAGATTCTTGTTTGATTACTTCTCGAACGGATTTTTCGATACAAGGAACTTCATCATCGGACAAAAATTTTTGTTTACACACATCGAATTGATTTCTAGTGTACAACTGTTTTAATTTTCCATGTTTAGTTCCTAGTTGATAGTATTAGTTTTTATCATCTACTGATAATACGATGCAGAGTAAATTTCGAGGATCTGTTTTGCCTCGATCCACTTCAGATATTTGTACTTTAACGGTGTCTCCGATAGTTGCTGGTGGAAATTTAGAACTTGAAATATTGCACATTTTATTTGCTTGAATTTTCAAATTTTGTTTAGCAGCTCGTTGATTGTCAGTAATAAGTATCTTATTGTTTTGTAATATATTAATATCTTCTACTTCATCAGGTATTATTATAACTTCCATGTTTTCTATACCGTCATCTTCATTTTCTAAAGTTTCTTTCAACAAGTTAGTTGACAAGTAGTTTTCAAAATTTTCAGGTTGTTCGGTTACTTGATTTACATTGCCAGGTACTTCTGCAATTGCTTCGGGTTGTTCAGTTACTTGATTCGTATTATGTGTATCACTTGATTCAATTATATTTATTACATATTCTTCGCTAAGTACTTCTGCAATTGCTTCGGGTTGTTTGGTTACTTGATTCGTATCATGTGTACCATTTGATTCAATAATATTTATTAAATCTTCTTCGCAATGTACTTCTGCAATTACTTCGTTCGGTAAATTAGAAGTTTTTAAACCTAGCTTCATTTTGGTACCAAATAAAGCTTCGTATGAAGTTTGCATTATACCGCTATGATATGCACGATTTTTCATCATTTGAACAAATTTTAAACCTCGAGACCATTCAGTACTTGTAACAATCAATTGTTACATTTTTTGTTTTTTTTTTTGAATTTGTTTAATTTTGGTTTGGTGATTATTTGGATTTCTGTAAATATTGTTTTATTTTAATTTAAAAGATGGCGTTGCTAATTTTTCAATTTTGCAAATGCTACGGTTTTGTGTGGTTGGTGGAGAAGGTCATCGACGACGAGAAAAGATGGTCGTTTAAGAGCGTCAGACAATAAAACCACAAAAACAGTAATTGGTGATTTGAAAACATAATATTTAGTTTTGAAGTGAAATTTAGTGAATTAGGTGAGTCACATTTTAATTAATTCTACTATTGATTTACTTTTTGAATTCTCAAATGAGAAATATTTGATTTTGGTTTATGTTAAAATTTACAAATGTCGATTGTTAATTCACATCTGGCCAACAATTTTTGTATGATATAAATTCAGTTCACAAGTTACATTGAACGAATACTTGTGATATCTCCTGATAACAGAAAGTTTGATTTCTTTTAAAACTATTTTTGCAAGTGACCAGAGTTACTTGGCTTTGACTTGATTACCTTTCTATGTTTATCCTAAGGAAGTACTAAGGTAATTTAAGTCATCCGCTTGCTTCGTATGCCGATCAGAACGGAGAAGTAATTTTTCTTTAGTGAACCGGCCTGTAGCGGTATCACGACAATTCTTTTCTTGCTGATAATTATTTCTTTTGAATAATAATTATTTTACATTTTGGAAATCTAGGCTTGTGCGAACGATATTTTATTTATCATTTATTATTTTTTTGTTGAGATAGTAGAGCGACAAGAATTTTGTAAAGTCGTTTCATTCCTCAGCTGACGCTCAAACACATTTTTCTTTCATTTTACGTAGCCACCATCCTTTTAAAGGACTCACGAAGCTGTAAAGCTGCCCAGCTTCTTCGACAGTGGGTAAAAACCCAAGAGCTACTATCGTCATCAGTAGAGACAAAAAGGGTTTCTGTGACCAATAGGAGAATAACGTTACATACTATTGTTGGAAATCATCCACGTAGTTAGCATATTTTGTACATCCTGATTTGCACATTCGACAGAACCCTGACTCTGTGAATGTCAAGGCTTTCCATGTACAATCTTAATTCCATCACAAAGATCGGTCAATTTATTAATTACATTATTTACAAATTCTCTCCCGTTATCACTTTGTAATATCGAAGGAGCTCCAAGTAAAGTAAATATGTCCAATATATTTTCGGCTACTTCTAAAGCAGTTTTCGTTTTTAACGGTCTCAAAACAACAAACTTGGTTAAATAATCTTGATAATTTAATATAAACTTATATGCTCCATTATGTTGAGTTTGTAAATCGATTAAATCAATTTGACATCGACTGTTAAATTCTGTCATGACGATAGGTTTAACAACAATTCCTTTCTTTTTTCCTTTACATTTAGATTGGCATGCCTTGCATAAACTTAAATATAGCATAACAGCCTCAACGGTAACATTCTTGTATTTATTATTTAATTCTTCCTACATCCGATTCCGTCCTCCATGTCCAATACTTTCATGGGCATTGTGAATTATATCAAACATTTCTTCTACAGCAACGAAATATTTTACATTAATATTACCTTTGGTTAATGGGAAATTAATTTCGATTCTTTTCCTACCGTTACAATATCATATCTAGTTAACCGACGATAATCAACTGCAGTCTTAAAATGTTGTTTTATTTTAGCTTCACCAACTACCTTTAAAATTTGCTGATAAAACTTTTTATTTATTATGTAAACGTTATTATTATTTTTACTTGAAATAATATCAGTTAATTGTTTATTAAACTCTTGCTTCTCTAAAAGATTGCGACTCTAAAAATTCAAAATTAAAAAAAGTATTTAACAACAAAAAATGTACCGCCTACGTTATATACTTGAACCTACTTGTACCTACCTGTACTTATTTATATATAATAATATATCAAGAAAAAATTATTTTTGAGTTGGTATACTTTACCGTTATTTAAAATAAATTATTTTTAAAAATATTCAAAAATATAATTGACACTTTATTTCGAGGTTATGTTTACAATAATACTTCATTCGTCAACTCACTTTTACCAAGGTACATGTTCACATGTGTACATTTACCGGTAATTGTAAAGATAACCCTGTCTTTTAAATTACTCAACGCACTCTTACCAACTTTAGTGGAACCTGCGCACATTTACCGGTAAATGTACACATTTTCCAGTTACGTACTTTTTCCGTAACATATTCAATTCCTGTATTGCCATTTCCAGTTGGTTTCTGTTCACTTTGTCAAAAGCCTGCTTAAAATCCACAAAAATAATGTTCATATCGATGTCGTATTCTCGGCTTTTCTCTAGTATCTGCTTTAATACAAAAATTGCATCCACCGTTGATCTTCCTTCTGTGAAGCCATACTGATACTCCCCAATCGCTACCGTTGTGTATTCTTTCAACTTGTTGTTTATCATTGTAGACAGTACCTCGTATGTGACATTCAAGACCGAGATAATTTTTACATTTTTCCGCATCTCTCTTCTTTTTTATTGTCTCAATAATACCGTCGTTCTACTTGTCCAGCATCTCTTCCTCTCTCCAATCTTGTTTTATCAGATCGTGTACTCTTCTATGCAAGGTTTCACCTCTACATTTTATAAGCTCCGCGCTGATACCATCTCTTCCCGGCAACTTTAGTGGTTTCATTTATTAGTTGCTCATTCAATAACTCTTGGAAGTGCTCTACCCATATCTGTTTCACCCTCTCTAGATCGTCTTCTATTTTTCCTTGCTTGTTCTTATTCCTTTTACTTTTACGTTACTGTTCCAATTTTTTTTTCTTTAGTTTTTCATAGAAAGCTTTACTGTTATTGTGTCTATTACTATTCTCTATTTCATCCATTGCTTCATCCAGACATTTATTTTTCTTCTTTCTATATATCTTAAATGCTTCATTTCTTCTTTTTTTATATTCTTCCTGGTCTCTTTCTTCTCCTGTGTTTAGCCATCTCACTCTTCCTTTTTTTTTAGTCTTGCAGCCGTTGCACAATCTTCGTCAAATCATTCTTTTTCTTTTTTTTCCGTTGCTCTATTCCTTAGCACCTGACTAGCGATTTCTTTTATACTGTCTATTATTGTTTCTGTATCTTTGTTCATGTTTCCGCTGCTTTCCCTATTTTTGAATTTCTGCTTTATAGCGTTTATGTATTTTGTTTTTGTCTCACTGTTTCCTAGTTTTTTTATCGCTAGATTTATTCTTGCTTTTGTTTTGAAGTTCGTTGTCTTCTTCATTTTTATTTTTGCTATCACCAGGCAGTGATCCGTTTCAGCGTTTGCACCTCTATACGATCTTACATCTTGTACTAGTGTCTTCATTTTTTTGTTGTGAGTGCATGGTCTATTTGATTACCACTATTCACTTCTGCGTCTGGCCATACCCATGTTATTTTATGTATTTTTCTGTGTTTGAACCTTGTGCTAGAGCTATCCATGTCTGTTGCCACTGCCAGGTTGCACAGTCTATCTCCATTACCACTATTCTCTTCGTGTATAGTATGCTTTCCTGCCACGTCGGCGTCATATTCCTCTCTTCCAATTTTTAATTTAAATCACCCATTTAAATCATTCAAATCATAAACATTTAAAATCACCCAACAGCAATGCAACACCTTTTTTGTCAATCTTCTCACACACTTCTTTCAGTTCTTGGTAAAATTTATCTTTGATTTTTATCAATTTTTTTAACATTTATCACTAATGATTGATATATTTATTAGTTTCATCTTTAGTCTCATGTATGAGAGTCTTTCATTTATCGGTCTAAATTGTACTATTTTACTTCTGTCTTCGTTTTTTACCATGAAACCTGTGCCGTTTTTTCCTTGGTCAACTTCTCCAGAGTACAACAATGTATATTTTTTGCCCGTGATTTCTCCTTGTCCTCTCCATCTGATTTTCTGTATTGCCGCTACGTCCACATTATATTGGTATAATTCATTTGAAACATTTTCCAGTTAACCTAGCTTAAGAAGCGTTCTGACGTTCCATGTAGCAACCCTAAACGTTTTGGCCTTTGGTCTTTGCGTTTTTGTCTCCTTTTTCCCGCCTGTGCTGCTGAAGCATCTGGATGGGGAGATCCAGATTCTCCGTTCACCATTTCGTTTAGTTTTTTAGAGGTTGGACTGATTCTTCTTTCGGTTTCAGTGTACCAGTCTTCCCATCCCATATATACATTTTATCTCCCTTGAACATTCTTTGATATCTAACTCGGACTCTTTCTCCTTTTCTCATTTTGTTTCTGGCAAGAGTCTATATTTTGTTTTGTATGTCTTTCCCTTGGTTTGATAAGTCACTTTCAATGAACGTTTTGGTACCCGTCAACTTCTTTTTATTTTCCATAAGTACTTCTTTCTCTCTGATGTTCCAGAGTCTTGCCACTAAGACACGGTTTTCTTCTGATTTTCCGATCTTAAAAGCTTCCGCAACGTTCACCTAAATTTGCATCTCTTAGTTTAAAAATTCCTCCACCTGTTCCTGCGTTACTTTTCCTATTATTGGTATGTTTTTTATTACTATGTTTAAGGCCCTTTTCTCTTTTTCATACCTTTTCAACTGTTTCTCCATAAGGGTTATCTTCTCTTCTTGCTTATCTGTTTTTATCTGCAACTCTCCAAGCGTCTGATTAACATGTTTCAATCCGTCGTTCCAGTGTGTTTCCATTCCGTTTAGTTCTTCTTTTATTTCTCTGATCTCCTAATTATTTATCTTGATTTCTTGGCTATTTTCCGTGAGTCCGTTGCTGACTACTGTTGTTAATCTTGCAATCATATCTTTCAGTTCACCCATGTCTTCCTCCGGGGTTTTCTTCACACTTGGTTTGGTTGAGGATTGTGTTGTTTTTTTACTTCTTTGAAAAACTGCTCCTTTGTTTTCAATTTCTTCTTTACTCCTGTTCTCTCTCTTTTGCGTTTTATGTATTCTCTTATCGATGGGCAACCTAACTATTTGATCTGTCTCTTTCTCCGTATTTGTTGTTTATTTGTTTTGTCAACTGTTCTTCACTCGTACTCAAACAACGCGATTCGGTATCGGAAGTTCGTCTGGGTTTCAAAGTATATAAATGGTTTCTCGCAGGTTCGAAGTTCCGTGCGGTGTGTTCTCAAACGTCTTTATTTAACTATTTGTATTAGCGTCAGTGAAAATTCCCGAATCAACCCCTCGAAAGACTGCACTACTGACTAAAAATTAAAACTGCAGTGACAATACCTTCAATTGTTGTTATTTTACTCTTTTTAGGTTGTTTTATATGTTTAACTCTATCGCATTTGCGCATGAATAGCTTTTCACCAGTTCGAAAGTTTGTGTACGTTGTGTAGCCTATTCAATTTTGGATGTGACTTCCTTAGGTTTAATCACCTATTTGCATGTGAGTTAACCTCAAAACTACTACAAAGTGCCTCGTAGTTCCGTGAATAATTTCTGCGGATGTGTCCCTTGTTTCACCCACACGCTTTCTACTTCCAAAATCTATGCACACCTCAACCCTACACAAAAATCTCAATTCTTTCGCTCGATAATCACAATTTTCACCAACAAAACCTCAGGAAACATTTACTTTACCAGTGGCGAATACAGTATTTCTTATAAATAAGGATTCCTTATAAATTATAATTATATTATAAATATAATAAATATATATTCTATTTCCGATTATGAATAATCTCGGTATTCTTTATTTATGTAAAATTTACTTTATTATAGTAAAATTTAAACGGATCAAAAATTATTATTGGATAATTCTGTTGTTAACCACGCCTCTTCATGCGACCCTTCAAACATTTTGCCAAAACATTGACACGCTGTAGCAGGAGTGAGCTGGGATTTTATATATTAGGAGGAGGATTATTACAACTAGGGAAATATGAATAGTATATTTCCTGAGGTTGGCTAGTCGAGAGATGTATAGACAACCAAGGAAAATGTATTCATATTTCCCGTGTTGTAATAAATAGTTTTCTTCTGATTGAAAAATATATTATTAAATATATCAGTATTTTATCAATAATTAAATTTAAGATTTTAAATTTGCAATAACTCGAAAACGGCGCTAGATATCAAAAAACTGAGCAAAAAATGTATCCCCTTTACTCGTTCTCAACCCCTCACTAGCAATTTGTCGTAAGAAGCCTAATGCAAAATTCTTGATCAATAGTGCCCAGAATGCGCGCAAAATAATTCAGAAAAAGTTAGGTTGGTTATTAAAATATAAAAATAACTAAGCACATTTTTTATTTTAAACGTCACTTAAATGTCACTTTTTTACAGGGATGACTTTAGTATTTTGTTTTGCGTGTTTGATTGTCAATCACCGTGCGCAAAGTATACTTTGAAATATGACGTTTCCATAGAGGTATATATTAGAACTACTGGAGGCACCACTTACATATAATCCCTATGAAAAGAAAACGGTCCGATTTTACATAGCGGTCCCCCACTCCTTAAAGGTATAAACTCGACTTGACATTGTATAATAACGTGGTAAATATGATTTATATAGACGAGAACTCCTCAAAATTAAATACAACACAGACTTATTATGTTGATAATATTATAATAATATAATATAATGTTGATAAACATTAAAAAAATAATGTTATTACTCAAAAAATGCCGATTTGGAGTTATATGTGCCATGTTATAGAAAATAAATGATTTTATAGCATGGAATAAAAAAATTTTTGTTTAATAAAAATTAAGTACCTATTTTAAGTTTCGTAAGTAAAAATTATGAAGAATTATTTCATATTTGACGGCAATACCGTAAAAACCCTAGTTTTTTTGTTGTTTTCTTTTGATAAAAGGCAAGTTTTCCTTTCAGTAATAAGCTCCACAATTATTACATAATAATAATGTAACAATTTAGTAATAAACAATAGAACCTTTAGAATAAACCTTCAATAATTGTTTATTCCAATTAATGTTTTTCTCAAAACTATGAATTTTGAGTTGTTAGCAGTTGTTAGTTGTTAAATTGTTAACAATTTCTAAAGTCTTGCAGGGCAGTTCTGTAAGAAGTAAACTTACAAAACTAATTTTATTAAAAAATGTATAATTGTTTCTCTTTCGGTGTTTTATAATTTTATTTGCTATGTATTTTTAATTTAATTCACAATTCTATTTTTGTGTTTATAAGAAAATAATTATATTTTTTTATAAAATTAATTTTTACATGTTACATGAAATTGAAGAATAATTTAATTCATAACTTACGTAAAATTGTTCAAAAACTATTTAAATTAATAATTTAGCTTGCGACACGCTGTTATATAACCGTATGTTTCGATTTTCGGAATTTCATCAGGCAAACCTGAAAAAATTATTGAAATGATAGAAAAGTTATGCTATTAAATTCAAAATTCAAACTTGATTAAAAGTCAAATTTATTTGACTTTAGTAAAAAAAATAAATTATACCTACTTGAAGCCAAAATGAATAAATAAACTTATTTTGAAAAATTCTAAACCGGAAAACTAAACAAACCCAAATAAAAAACCTAAAATGAAAAGTTAGTTGTAATTAAAAATTACAAAAGTTGTACATTGTCCCAATTTCAAGATTTCATGTGTATGAACTTAGTGAAATATACAGGATATTAATTTTTTGAAAATAATTATATATATTTTTTAAATTAGAATGTGAATTTTTAATTAAAAATCACATTATAATATGTCTACAATTATTTTAATTATTTATCACATCCTAATTTCTTATAATTCATTTATTTAAACGTTTAAACATCATTTATCCTATGATTTTGCATTACAAAATTTGAACTGAATCCTTTAAGGAGTGGGGGAAGCGTAAACTTACGTCGGACCGTTTTGTTGCACCTAGTGGTTCCTCCAGTAGTTTTAATATATACCTCTATGGACGTTTCATATTTCGCTTGGAAAATATTAGTGTGTTATGACATATTATGCCGTATTTAAAAAAATAAAGTATTTCCTTCAAAGGTAAAGGTAAAAGTAAGAGGTAGAGCTCACAAGCAAAAGGTTAAAGGAAAAAGTTTGGCTTTATTTCCTATTCATAATCTTTTTCTTTTCTTTGCAAGCAAATCCTTGCAAAAAAAGTAAAAGGTAAACATGCGCGAGCGCCACCTACCAAGATACAGTCTTTCTAATCTATGTACATAGACGTTTTTGACACTTGTACTCTACACTTGTACTCTATTTGTACTCGAAGTACTCAAAGGGCGTCATTAAACAGGGAATTATGCTATAACCACTGTCCATCAACAATTTTGTATTTGTCGTCTTCCGCATGACTTCATAAGCAGAAGAATTTTTCATGTACTGTCATGTACTGAACCGGGCCACCGTACATCGATATTCATGAAATAGTTATTTTTATCATTAGGCTGGAAACTGAATTTTTCCAAGTACAAGTTTTTTTACAGGCCGAGGCGGGTTAACCGAGGCCTGTATTTACGAGTACTCGGAAAACAGTTTCCTGCCGCATGATAAACATAATTTTTTAGGCCGACTTCTATAATTAATTATATAAAATTTAATTATTTTTTGAAATATTTGGTATTAAAGATTTTTCTGTAGTTGTTGGTAGTAAAATATTTTAATTCTAAATTTGACGTTTAAATTTAACTAACCAAAAAAATATAGGTATTTGTTATAGTCAAATTTTTTTTAACTCGCGTATGACTTATCAAAAAAATTGTATGAATTAAAATTTACAAAACGTATGTCTTAAGGTTCTTTATATCAAACGAGATGTCAGATGTCATAATCTTTGACGAGATTATTTCAAAAATCAAACGAGATGACAGTTAAAAATTAAAATCGACGTATGTTTAATTCATTTTCATTACAAAGTTACGGCGACGTACTTTTTTTTCTGTCTCTTTTCTAATAGTTACTTTTTTCTAAACATGACAAAGATAACCAAATGTTATACGTTAAATCTCACTGCACTTAGAGATTAGTCATACGCGAGTTAAAAAAAATCCGACTATACGTTCATTTTTTATAAAATTATCTAATAAAAATATAGTATACTTATATATAATATTATAAAATAATAAGTTAGCTGTATTATAATTGCATTAAAAGTGCCTTTTATTACAAAAATTTGTAATATCTATTTAATTTAATTCAATTTGACGTACAAAATATAACCAAGAATACCAACATCTTATAAAATAATCACTGTTTTTTTCAAACGCTAGGCGAGAAAATCAGCATTTTCAAGTCGCATTTGAAATATGCAATTGAACACTTGCCCGATGGAGGCGTAAAAACGTAATTTTGATCACAAATGGCTTGAACATTAAAACTCGCAAAATTTTTCCGGATTACGTATTCATCTTCAAATAGACGCAGCGTTTCAATTTTAACATGCGTGCAGTCGATAACTCCTATTGCAGTCGGAAATCTCTTTTATACTGCCCATTTGACTTTGGCTTCCATAATTTCATTTTCGGTCGATGGGAACTTGATCCACTCATTAGCCTTATCTATAATGAGGCCGAAAGTGGTATTGACAATTCTAGATACTGTAGGCTGTGAACATTCTAGTTCTTCACCGATACCGCTCTGGAAGCCCGGATCTGCCATGTACTGTAAAAACACTTTCATTTTTTGCATTGGCAAAAGTGCACCGTCCCTGGTTTCCAAATTTCCGCCAATGAAGTAGTCGGCTAACCACTGAACGTTTTTTTCGTCAAACCAAAAAAGGGTTCGAAAGTCGCACTCGCTTGGACTATGTCTTTCTTTATACACTTTTCGTGTGCGTACGTGCACCATATCCGCCATGGAAAATTATAATTTAACAAAAGCCTAAAACCAAACACTCTTGCTCAACAATTGCATCAAATAAATCATTAATAATCAAGAGATAAGTGGTTTAAGTAGTGTAACTCGATATTAATCATATCAAATTTTTAGCATAAACCAAAAATGCAAACCAAATAACATAAAGTTATCACAATATATAAATACACTGTATGTATATTATCAGTGTATTTATATATTGTGATAACTTAAACATTTTAGTTTTCAAAAAAGTGTTTTGTTCATTTTTTGGTTTATGCTAAAAATTTGATATGATTAAATCATTAATACCTACTAGAAAGGCTTCTCGGGACTAGATGCATATTTGCTGAAGCAAGTCCTTCAATTTTAAAGCAAATGGTACATTTTATAAATTTCAAAAAAGTGAAACCTCATCCTTTAGAGTAACACCTTTTGCTTCTAGCTTAAATCTCTCTTTTCTTTCTTTTATGAATAAAATATGAAGTAAATGCTTTGATTTGTGCAAGTAAAAGCAAATCCTTTTTTTTATAAATACAGCCTATTGTAACTAAGGTGTGATATTGCTCTATATTGTTTCAATCAGAAGAAATAGTATATTATAGGTCAAGGTTGCAAAGACTGTTATTATTGGCCCAGCGTCAAGATTATATTCCGAGACGCGAAGCACCGAGAAATATAACGCGCGGGGTTTATAATGGTCTTCACAACTGTGGTTTATATACGATTTTTTTCACTACTAGATTTATTACCATTTTTGTTTTAATTCTTGTTAATAAAAAAATTTTAAATTTAAAATATTAAATCAAATGGCAACTTTGTTTGTTCACAATCAGATAGTAATCGACACATCCCTGAATTTTAAAAAGTGGAAAAGCAGTTTATTATTTACTTTCATTTGACAACCATTTTGTTTTACTATTCAAACTTAGAGTAGGAAGTGCTCACTTCCCGACCTGCAATGTCGCATTGTCGGTAGGCAAGAAATGGAACTAACAAAAAATTAGCATTAATAAAATAAAATTTAATGATCTTTAATTATTTACAAACTGATTGTGAATAAAATTGTATATATACCTCGGTGTAAAGCTTCGTTCCAGCCTCGCGTTAGAATTGACTTCGGCGCTTCGCGCCTGAGTCAACTAACTTAGCGTTCGGCTGTAATGAATCACTTTCCACCTCGACTCGTAATATACTATTTGTTGTGTTTTGTTGATTTGACAGGTGTTGGCAAGTTTAGGTTAGCTTTAGATTAAATACCAATTTTTAAAAAATATTTGAAACGAAATTATTCTATTAAAAAAAGCGTTTTGAAAGTTTTAATTTATTTAAATAGCACCTCTTGGTTATACAAAATCTTATTTTAACATTTGTCTTATAAACATTCGCCAAACTATAAAAAAAACATCAATATGTTCATTATTATAGTCGGATTTTTTTAACTCGCGTATGACTAATCTCCAAGTGCAGTGAGATTTGACGTGTAACATTTGGTTATCTTTGTCATGTAATATAAGTTTAAACTGCTAATATGTAGTGTGAAGCATACCTTAAGTATGTTGCAATTTTTATTGATATCCGGAGTCAATGAAATGTAATTTGCTTGATGTGCAGCTCATTGCATATTTCGTTTCTAACGATCTATTTTAGTGACAATGACCGACAACTGCTGATCACAGTATTTGGTTGAGGTCAATAAATAGCAAGATATGTTATTGTTAAAGTTAGTTATTATTTAGTTATTAATTAATTATCATGTAGCTAATATTTTGGAAGTAGATTAGTTTTAATCCAAAACTATGTAATCTATTACTTAAACCTATAAATAACGAACCGTTGTTATCCACCTATTGCGTTTTTCAATACGACGAATCTGGATCATCCAAAAGTGTTTAAATGTTATAAAACCAATAATATTTCATGGCGATCTTGCCATCCAGATTACGCTAGAATAGGTTGGAAAACGAAAACAAAATCAAAATGGGAGGAAGTGAATCAAAACAAGAAGAAGCCAAAATTACACAAGCAAGAAACAGTGGAAAACAAAGAAATAGTACAACTTGGGTTTCAAAATGGTGAAGCTAATACTTTGAGTATTTTATGGGAACGATGAAACAAGAAATTATACACAAAAATTAAGCGCGACGTATCAAGTAGCAGTTAAAAATGTGCAGTGAAATAGTGAAAAATAATAATAAGTGTTAAGTGAAATTAAATTTAAGTGAGTGAAATTCAACAATTTACGAACATTCCAAGAAATCAGATGACGACTCCATGTCTACCGAAAAGCTGAAGGAAATCCTAGAAAAAGTACAAGTTTTCCAAGCAAACTTATCAAAAGACAATCAGGAAAGGCGTAAGTGTTTACGTATAACTAATAGTAAAATTGAAAAATTAGGTGAATTGAGGAGTAGTTATATTGAAACTAAAAATACATTTAATCAAAGTCAAAATATATCTGCAGAAGAAATAGAAACTGCCAGAAAATATGCTATTGAAATTTGTAGATTAATTGTAGAGTTAGATGAATTATTAAAAAATAGGTTGTTAAATTGTAAAACTTTAACCATGGGGGAAAAATTTGATTTAAAAACCGCTGTAACTTTATTACCAGTAATGAACGGTAAAGAAGAAATAACTAAACAATTGATCGATTCTATTGAACTATATAATGATTTATTAGATGATAGCGGGAAAAAATTACTTACTAAATACGTGTTAAAAACGAGGTTATCAGAAAACGCTAAAATTCGGTTAAAGCAAGATTATAATAACAACGAATTATTAGTGAACGACTTAAAGAAATTTTTTTTAACAAACAAATCGTCAACGGCATTATCAGTTCAGTTAAATAACGCTAAACAGGCAAATAAATCCATAGAAGAATTTAATAAATTCGTCGAACAATTATTTGTTGACTTAACAATTGCACAAACAGAAGGAAAAGAACAAAATTTTGAAATTCTTCAATCAGTAAACGAAAAAATTGCAATCAATTCATTTTCAAACGGTTTAAATAATCACGACTTACGAAATATTATAAAGGCTCGAAATTACTCAAAATTAATTAATTAATTAATTTTTAATTAACCATTAATTTTTCTTTTAGATTCAGGTGCTTCTATTAGTGTAATTTTCAAAAATTTTATATCAAATGACGAGATAATAAACGAAACAAATCAAATAGAAATAAACGGTATATGCGGCTCAGTAAAATCAATCGGTACATCTCAAATTACGTTAGAAGTCAATGATAATATAAATTTAAAATACAAGTTTTATGTACTCAACAAATTTCAAAATTGTAGTATGAACGGTGTAATAGGAACAGATTTTTTTCAAAAATACAGCGCAACTTTAAATTTTGAAAAATGAGATTTAAATTTTTACATTAACAATAGAAAAATATCACTTCCGATAGAAAATAAAGCAGATTGTTTTACTACAATACCGGCAAGATGCGAAATAATTACGTATGTATGCGTAGAAAAAAATGAAGAGTGTATAGTTTTATCTGAAGAATTACCAGAAGGCGTATTTGTCGCAGGAATGTTAGTAAAACCAAAAGATAATATGATACCAGTTAAAATTTTAAATGTCCAAGAAAAAGAAATTAAAATAAAAAATTTCAAACCAAAACTAGGAAACATAAATGATTATCAAATTTGTAATTTTTCTGAAATTAATATAGCATTAGTAAATAGGATAGAAAACGTATTAAAACTTTTAAAAACGGATCATTTGAATCAAGAAGAAAGCATTTCAATTCAAAAAATTTGTGCCAAATATGATGACGTTTTTCATTTAGAGGGAGATAAATTATCGGTTACAAATATATATATAAACAAAAAATTCAATTAAAACCCGGAACAAGTAGAACGTACGTAAAACCGTATCGGTTACCACATGCACAAAAAAAGGAAGTTTACAAACAAGTCAAAAAAATGCTACACGAAGGAATTATAGAAAAAACTCGATCCGACTGGAGTTCACAAATTCTTATTGTACCAAAGAAAAAAGATGAACATGGAAACCAGAAATATAGGGTAGTAATTGACTATAGACAACTGAATAATCGGGTAGAAGACGATCTTTTTCCTCTTCCTAATATAACAGAAATTTTGGATTCACTATAAGGCGCAGTTTATTTTACACATTTAGATTTAGCGCAAGGATATTATCAGGTTAAACTAGATCAAGAAAGTAGACCATGCACTGCATTCACAACAGATAGGGGACAATATCGAATGAAGCGTTTACCTATGGGGTTAAAAATCAGCCCGAGTGCATTTTCACGAGCTATGACAGTAGCAATGTCAGGATTAAATTATATAAATTGTTTTATTTATTTAGATGATTAATAGTTTTCGGAAATAATTTAATTACTCATAATTCAAATCTAATAAAAGTTTTTCAGCGACTTAGGAATGTAAATTTAAAATTGAACCCACTAAAATGTCAATTTTTAAAGAAAGAAATTTTATATTTAGGCCACGTTATTTCATCAGAGAGAGTTTTACCAGATCCAAGCAAAATTATTTCAATAAAAAATTACCCAACACCAAAAGATGCTGACGAAACCAAACGTTTTGTGGCATTCGCTAACTACTATAGAAAGTTTATAAAAAATTTTGCAAATATCTCCTCACCTTTAAATAATTTATCGAAGAAAAGTGTAAAATTTGAATGGACAGAAGATTGTCAAAAAGCATTCGATGATTTGAAAAAAGCTCTAATAAATCCGCCAATTTTACAATATCCAAATTTTTCAAAAAATAATTGTTTTAATCTAACAACAGACGCATCAGGGATTGCAATCGGAGCAGTATTATCTAACGGAGATAACTCAACAATTGCATACGCAAGTAGAACATTAAATAAAGCAGAAAGAAATTATTGCACGATAGAAAAAGAATTACTTGCTATAGTTTGGACAGTAAAACATTTTAGACCATATTTGTACGGAAGAAAATTTAATATATTTACAGACCATAAACCACTTGTGTATCTCTTTGGGATGAAAAATCCATCCAGTAGATTAACCAAATTTAGACTAGTTATCGAAGAATATGATTTTACAATAAAATACGTCAGAGGGAAAGAAAATGCCCCAGCAGATGCTCTATCAAGGGTCGAAATCGATTCTGAAGAATTAAAAAATATGAATGCAAACATAAATGTTATTACGAGAGGTCAGAAGAAAAAACTAGACGATGACGTCACCGAGGATAATAATTTAGAACAACAACGGATTGGCCATCCAGGAATTGTTGAACTATTGAAGAGTCCAAAAGACGCAATAGAATTACGTTTAATTGGTAAAAATGAATTCGAAACTTTAAAAATAAATAATAATTATGATATCATAAATAATAATTTAATATTTAATAAAAAATTACTAGTAATTTATTATAATCAGGATACTCGACTCGCGTCGAGTAGGTAGGTTTTAAGTAGGTCGCAAGGAGTACTTGAGATAAAGGAATTTTGCATAAATAACAATATTCGCGAATTCATAATTGTAAACAAGAAAGGTGATCACCATCAAAGGTTATTAAACGATATTATGAAGAAAGTAAAAGAATTCAATACCGCAAATATAAAAATATCCGTAATAAGAGGAGTAAATGTAATTGATGATTTCGAAGTAAGACAACTCATTTTAAATGACTTTCACACGCTAGCAACGGGAGGTCACGCAGGAATAAACAGGATGTATAATAATATTAAAAAATATTATTTTTGGACAAATATGCACAAAGAATCCAGGGAACAGAATTTTTAGCTTCTGTATTTAAAGAAATTTGTAATTTATTGAATATAAAGAAACTAAATTCGACAGCTTATCACCACCAAACGTTAGGGTCACTCGAAAACTCGCATAAATGTTTAGGTGCGTACTTAAGAATTCAGATGGCTAAACATCCATCAGGTGCTTGGAGTTATTGGATTCCTTATTGGTATTTCGCGTATAATACGACGGTACACACGGAAACTCGTTATACTCCATATGAGTTAGTTTTCGGAAAAGTTTGTAATTACCATCAAATTTGACTAATGATAACGATCCTTTATATAATTTCGATAGTTACCCGATTGAATTAAGATATCGTCTTCAACAAGCTTGTCAAGATGCTCAAAAGAATCTAATAAAATCAAAAATTAAAAGAAAAGAAGTTCATGATCGAAAAGTTCAATTGGTAGATTATAAAATAGGTGACAAAGTGATGTTAAGAAACGATGCTGGTAATAAAGTACAAGAAATATACAAAGGTCCATATGAAATTGTAAAAATTGAATCCCCAAATATTATTGTAAATTTAGATAATAAGTTAATAACTGTACATAAAAATAGGATAAAATTGTACTACGATAAATAATTTTCGATAGGTATTTAATATATTCCAAATTTTTAGATAATTTAAATATTTAATGGGTAGTATAATAAAATTTATGTTGTAATTAAGGGTAATAAATATGAAAAAAAAAAAATTTAATTATGTAAAATGTAAATTTTTTTTGCGAAAAAGGGAAGGTGTAATATAAGTTTAAACTGATAATATGTAGTGTGAAGCATGCCTTAAGTATGTTGCAATTTTTATTGATATCCGGAGTCAATGAAATGTAATTTGTTTGATGTGCAGCTCATTGCATATTTCGTTTCTAACGATCTATTTTAGTGACAACGACCGACAACTGCTGATCACAGTATTTGGTTGAGGTCAATAAATAGCAAGATATGTTATTTGGAAAGTAAACAAATTTTCCCCTTACTTCTAATAGTCAATTAAAACGGATATTGGGTATGAAGGGAAGTAAATCAAACAATATTATCTGCTAGCCGACGTTTCGAACTATTTATTAGTCCATCCTCAGTGCTGAAATATATAACAGAGGTGAAAAAATCTATAAACGACGGCCATAAGGGCGTAATAGTATATTACGTGCCGAAGTGCAAAATGCTTCATTACAGCCGAGCGCTAAGTTAGTTGACTGAGGCTCGAAGCCGCCGAAGTCAACTCTATGCGCGAGACTGGAATGAAGCTTGACACCGAGCTATGTATACAATTTTATTCACAATCAGTTTGTAAATAATTAAAGATCATTAAATTTCATTTTATTAACGCACATTTTTTGTTAGTTCCATTTCTTGCCTATCGACAATGCGACATTGCAGGTCGGGAAGTGATCACTTCCCGCCCTAAGGTTGGGAAGTAAAACAAAATAGCTTTCTGATTGGTTGTCAAGTGAAAGTAAATAATAAACAGCTTCCCAACTTTTTAAAAGTCAGGGATGTGTCGATTACTAACTGATTGTGAATAATAGTATATTATTTAACGATCAAATAAAGTAGGCTATAATTCACGAGGATTTTTTTTTTATTTTTAAAATAAATTTTTAAAATTATTCAATTACAATATTTTTTTTATAGCTATTATTACAACTAGGGTAATATGAATAGTATATTTCCCGAGGTTGGCTAGTTACATCTCGAGGGCAAAGCCCGAGAGATGTATAGACAACCAAGGGAAATGTATTCATATTTCCCGTGTTGTAATCAATAGTTTTCTTCTGATTGAAAAATATATTATTAAATATATTAATATTACATCAATAATTAAATTTGAGATTTTGAATTTGCAATAACTCGAAAACGACGCTAGATATCGAAAAACTGAGCAAAAAATTTACCCCCCTTTGCTCGTTCTCAACCCCCCTAGCAATTTGTCGAAGGAAGCCTTATGCAAAATTCTAGATCAATAGCGCGCAGAATGCGCGCAAAATAATTCAGAAAAAGTTAGGTTGGTTTTTAAAATATAAATATAAGTAGGCACATTTTTTATTTTAAACGTCACTTAAATGTCACTTTTAACAGGGATGGCTTTAGTATTTTGTTTTGCATGTTTGATTGTCCAATCACCGTGCGCAAAGTATACTTTAAAATGACGTTTTATATTTCCCTAGGGACAATATGAGATGACGTTTCATATTTCCCTTGGGAAATATTAGTGTGTTATGAAATATTGTAACTAAGGCGATATTGATCTATATTGTTTCAATCAGAAGAAAATAATTTATTGGTTTAATAATTTTAACGCATTCTTAATTCCCGATACTCAAAGAGTAACTTATATAGCGGATCGCTTTATTACTTTTAACGAGGACCGTTATGCACAAATGGATAGCATTGCCCGCTAGCATACCCACACACCGAGGTTCGAATCCCGGTGAAGGCGACTTTTTTTCTAGAGGAATTTGCAAACCGATGAGCCGTGGTTTCCAAATATTATATTAAAACATTGATATGACGTCAGTTCGGTGCTTTAAAAAATTCATAATCCATGGGCAAGGTTTCAAAATCCACGGGAAAGAATTCATAATCCACGGGTGTGGATTATGAAGGGTATGATATTACTGTGATTACGTTCGTACTGGATGTATTATGTACCAATCGTAAATAAATAGTATATTACTGGCCGAGCTTCAAAAATTATCGCTCACGCTCGCTTTTTAATATAGCTGCGCGCCCAGTAACGGACAATGTTTCGAGTCGAGGTGAGTATACTTTTTTATCGGAAAACATAAAAATTAGCTATTATTCTAAAAATAAAAAAAATCGTATAATATAATATTATTATGCTTGAAATATTCTGTCATAAGAAAAAAAATTAATGCAACGTCTATGGCATATTGGAAGTAACCCGGTTTGTCCGATCAATAAAATCAGGATAGG
This sequence comes from Cantharis rustica, assembly GCA_911387805.1. NCBI lineage: Eukaryota > Metazoa > Arthropoda > Insecta > Coleoptera > Cantharidae > Cantharis > Cantharis rustica. Next base: position 76,410,766 of record OU426877.1, read on the forward strand.
TTTGGCACGGTTAGTAATTAAATGGGGGGTGACCGCTTTGTAAATATTTTACTTAAATTTTTTTTTATACAACCCTTGTTAGACGCATGAAGTGTTACATTAATTTTAACAGTTTAATTTATAAAAAGTAAAATTTAAATGTTCACGAAATTTCATTTCAAAATTAATTTTTACATGTTACATGAAATTGAAATAAAATTTAATTCATAACTTACATAGTATTGTTCAAAAGTTATTAGCACATGTTAATAATCTTAACCGTATTAAAACAATCTTATAACATCAACCCTTTATGGTGTAATGCATTAAGTGATTGAATCGTAATAACGACATTTTGTGCTCGCGAGTTCGAACCTCACGTCGGACAAAACTTTTTTTAATGGCATTTTATAATACAAATGATATGAAATACAGAAGTGACAAAAGTGACCAGTAATGAAATAGTATATTGTATATTAAAAGCGGAAAGTGACTCTTTTGTGCTCGGAGGCGAAATTTAAAGTGCGAGCTGAAGGCTTTACGCTTAAAGCATGCATACTATTTTTTCTCCGCCCGCTTAAAAAATGATCAAAACCTAGATAAAGATTTACATTCAATCTCTGTAGTGAATTATTTTTATTTTTATCATATTAGCCTTGCTATATCGTTTCTAAGGAAATTTTGCGTTCCATTTTGTTTTATCAACAAATATTGTGTAAATAGTAAAAACATAAATTTGCAAGATAATAAAATTTATTAAAACTATGGATAGCAGTTATGAAAATAAAATAGATTCCACTCCGCCACGCATCGTAGAAGCCGCAACGAGTGTAATTTTAAATTTATTACCAGAAAAATCTCAAAAAAGGTATGAGAGAGAATATGATTTGTTCGTTAAATGGTGCAAAAGGAATAAAGCTGGATCATCTTATTCTGAAACTGTAATGCTTGCTTATATATCGGAAATTGTGAAGACCAAGAAATCATCAACAGTGTGGTCTATATATTCGATGCTCAAAACCACTAAATAAAATTAATTTATTACTGTTTGTTATGTATTTCATTTTAGACAATTTTACTTTCAGCTCGGCGAGCGGCAATGGGTTATTGACGCTTGCCAAACGGCAAATGCCAACTTTCGACCATCAACTGACAGCTTGAAAAGCCTACTTTCACAATCGGACGTAGGAAAACACATTACCAGTCGATTTGTTATGTGACTTTTTATATTTAAATATTTATATATTGTGTTAACTTAAACATTTTAGTTTCTAAAAAGTGTTTGTGCATTTTTTGGTTTATTCTAAAAAATTTAATATTATTAATTAAGTTGTAACTTTGTAGAATTTGAATGGTTTCAAAATTTGGAGGGTACATGTGGAGCATATGAGGGCACAATAAGACATATTTTATATTTTGGTATTTAAAAAAAAAATCTGTTTTTAGTCAAAAAATTTACTTAATTTTTTTTTTTTTATTAAACTAAATTATACTTTATAATGATTACTATGATAAAAGAAAATAGTATAAAACATTTAAATTTTATATTCATTAAAAAGTTGAAAATTTCGGGACGGTTTAGACTCAAAACGGCTGAACCGATTAATTTTAAATTTGGAGTATGATAGTTATGCCATAAAGGCCTACAATAAGACATAATTTTAAAATTAAAATTTTTTAAAATAATCTATTGTTTTAATTGTTATATTTCAAAAAATTTGTTTTCTTAATATAGTCATATATTAGTGATATATGTACTATAAGAAAGATGTTTACCAAATTTCAAATTTTTCTGATCCGTATTTACATTATTTTTCATTTTTGATATAATTAACTTAGAAACAAACCCAAACAATTTACCGCTAGGATTTTGCAAGTTGTTTCATTACGTACGGTTTAGTTCAAAAAAGGCTTTACGGGTTAATTTAAAATTTGGAGGATACATGTGGAACACATGAGGGCACAATAAGACATATTTTATATTTTGGTATTTAAAAAAAAAATCTGTTTTTAGTCAAAAAATTTACTTAATTTTTTTTTTTTAATTAAACTAAATTTACCGTAAACATTCCTACTGAAATATAATACCATTTACTAGTGTATCGCTATCCTTCTCAATTGAATGAACAAATAGCATGCACATTCTATTTTGTTCAAGGTGATCTGTGAGTAACACGGAATGCAGCTACAACGCTCTGCATACTCTTCAATCGCACGGGATACTTGGCTCAGACCTCTTTGTCGCAAGTTTTCATTCGCATCAAAATTTAATATTTAAAAATCGACAACCCTCATTCACGCCAGATTTTTTGCAGACAACCCTATGTCATCGTGTTCGCAATGAAACAGCGCTTATTTTAATATAAAATTTTTTTATTTTTGAAATGGACGATGTAACTGGAATCGACTTACCTGTTTAAACCTGCCAACCCAGTAGTTCTGCCAAGAAAAAAATAGACAACCCAACGTTTGCATATTCTATAGGCTTCATACTTTCTGTTCCTATTAAATTTATTCGTGCGACTCATCGGCGCACTGTTTAATAAAAAGTCAATTTTTAATTTTTAATTAATAATAGTTTGGCCAGGAATTTTTTAACCAACCCATTCGCGATATATTTTATATCATATTAAATTTGATATATAATACTTTTCATTCCATCGGTAGATCGGCGAGTAACTTTTCTAGTTCGGATCTTAGACTATTATGGTCAAATGGATAACACTGTCCGATACCGACCAACAAATCGAGGTTCGAATCCCGGTAAACGCGACTTTTTTTCTAGAAAAATTTGCAAACCGATTACTCGTGGAAATCGGTAATTAGGGATCTGTGAACACCCTATAAAAAACCCTGTTTTAAATTTCCAACAACACCTGCTTCAGTCGTCTAGTGTTCATCATGGAGAGAAGTCAAGTTATTACCATAATAGATTTTATATTACCTTTTATAGAGATAAAATTGGTGGGAAAACTTCTTGACAACAGTGGGAAAATTATAATAAACAAAGACGAACAAAAACAAGTACGGAAAACATTCATATTATTGAACTATTTTTCTTCAATTTGACTGGCAACTCCTTAAGGTTATTAGTATATATTGCTATGCCCCCAACTTTATAAATTCATAAATTTTCACCCTCCTGTGAAATTTGCTGGGTTACACAGATTATTTTTATAGATGATGAGACTCTTAAGTAATTTTAATTAATTTCATTAAAATTTAATATCTATTCAATATTTAATACTTAAAAACACATTCATAAATTTTCAATATAAAGTTTTATTACAATTCAATATTTTTGAATTCAAATGTAGTCGATATTTTTAGACCTTTTCTTGCATAAGATCAGTTAATGGTTTACAAATGTGCCGTTAGTTTTAATTTTCTAATATTTAATTGGTAATTATTTCAACGTGCTCTAGAAAATTATCACTGAATGATATTATAAAAATTTTAAAATTTTAACTTAACGGTGTTCGGTGTTAAAGTTTTGATAACGTACGTACACTATAGTTTTCTCAACTATACGATTTTTTTTATTTCTGGTATAATAGCTAATTTTTATATTTTCCGATAAAAAAGTATACTATTATCACTCAGTTTGTAATCAAATATTTTAATTAATAGCTAGAAATACTTTCGCATTTTGCCAGTACAGCGCCACGCTTACGCTGCATTATCCAAATGAAATTTGCGTTGTAAGCGTGAAAAATTTGAAAATTGATGTGCATGTGCTTTTTAAAGTGAATTAATATGCCACTTTTCGAATATTATTACAAAACAATTTAAATTCCATTATAGCAAAATTGAACCGTAACACCCTAGTCTCGGTGCCGAGATGTACGGTGCCGAGTTTTCCCGGTGCCGAGTTGTCCGGTGCCGAGTTGTCCGGTGCCGAGTTGTCCGGTGCCGAGTAGTCCAGTGCCGAGATGTACGGTGCCGAGTTGACCCGGTGCCGAGTTTTCCCGGTGCCGAGTTGTCCGGTGCCGAGTTGTCCGGTGCCGAGTTGTCCGGTGCCGAGTTGTCCAGAGCCGAGTTGTCCGTGTCCGACCTATTCGCATACCCACTTTCACCTAAACCGCTATCAATAGTAGTATCATTTACAATAGCTTCATCAGTAGCTGCATCGTTAGTTACAGAAGTATCAGGACACTGTACTTTTTGTGATTCCGATTCCACAGTAGGAACAAAAGAATTAAATGTAGGTAATAGTGGAGTATTTTGACCAATTAATCTTATTTGGTTCAAACGTCGTTTCCAAGTTCTTCCGTCATCTAACTTTATTAAGTAGTGTAATTTACCCAATCGCTCAATTACTTTAACAAATCTCCATTTTGCCTCGTGTAAATAATCACGCACAAAAACACGCGAGTTAATATCAAAATTTCGTATAGGAATGTGTGATTGCAGTGTTGCATTTGTTTTGTTTTGTATCGGCTTTATTAAATCTAATGGAGTATGTATTTCACGGTTAAACATGCGCATATGTAGATGGTGAAACTTTAGTAATGCTATGAGGCATACGTCTGTAATGTAATAACATTTGATTTAAAGCTTTATTTCTGTCTTTTTTATCTGGCTGTAGTGCTCTAATTGACTGTTTAAGAGTCTGGACGCATCTCTCAGCCAATCCATTTGTGGCGGGATGATAGGGCGCACTTAAACTATGTTTAATACCATTTAATCGTAAAAAAATTTTAAATTCGATTGAAAGAAACTGTCTACCATTATCACTAACTCTGGTATACCAAAACGTGAGAAAATATCTCGGCAAACTTTTATAGTAGTATTTATAATCATATCTTTCGTTTCAACAATTTTGGGCCAACGCGAATACGCATCCACCAATATAAAATAATAAGAACCGTAAAATGGTCCCGCATAATCAATATAAACGCGTTTAAAAGGTATATCCACTTTTTCCCATGAATGAGTAGGAACGATTGTAGGATTATTTCTGATTTTGTTACATTGTGAGCAATTGTTAGCTAAATACTCTATGTCAGAATCCACATTTTTCCACCAACAATAGCTACAAGCCAAACCCTTCATTTTGACGATTCCAAAGTGTGCAGCATGCAATTCGTTTAAAATGCGTTTTTGTAATGAACTTGGTATCACTACTCTTTGTCCACGTATTATAGAATCCTGTTGTAAAGAAAATTCATTTTGATCAATACCAAATCGTAAACCTTTTTCAATACTTTTACCCGTTTGTAATGCATGTAATAAAATTTTTAAATGAACACCATTCTTAGTTTCTGAAGCTAATTCTGAAATTTTAATTGGTAGTACTTCTATCTGGTTCATTTCAAATAGATCTGGTTCATCAAAAAAAATAAGTCGCTTTTTTTGTATTTAATGTCATAGTTAAAAGCTTGTAAGTAAATAGCGTAATGTTGCATGCGCGATGCTGAAAGTATGGGTAAACCTTTCTTTGGACTAAAAATTTGGAGTAACGGTTTATGATCTGTGTAAAACGTAAATCGGTTTGCATACAAATGAATCGCTAATTGCAGAAAGGGGACATGTCACATTTTGTATGAAATTAAAATTTTGATATTTTGTTGATGTAATTGTTGATCTACACAATGTACTGCAAAAATTTAACATCTTATATTATTCCCCTTGATACTGTGAGCTGATAAAGAATTCAGTTACTACATAAACGGGACTTGTTCAGAACATATCACATTTTTTTTGCAGTAAAATGAACATTTTTAGAAATGTGACATGTCCCCTTTCTGCAATTAGCCATTCAAATATTGATAAAACTTACGTATTCCAAATAATATACTGTAAGCTTCTTTGTCAATTTGTGGACATTTTTGTTGCGTAGACGACAAAGTTTGTGAAGCAAATTGTATTGAACGTTCTGTCCCATCTGGGTATAAATGTGATAAAACAGCTCCTACACCATAAGATGAAGCATCTGTCGCAAAAATTAATGGTAATTTGGGATTGTAATGAACTAAAATTTCTGATGATTGCATTTTTTTTTAACTAAATTAAAAGATTTTTGACATTTGTTATTCCAAACAAACTTTACGTTATTATGAAGTAATTGGTTTAGTGGAAACAGAATTGTACTTAAATTTGAAAAGAATCGTCCGTAGTAATTTACCAAACCAATAAATGCCTTTAATTCAATTTTATTTGTAGGAGTAGGTGCATTTTGTATTGCTTCTACTTTAGCTTTCATTTTATAGATACCATCTTTATTAATCATAAAACCACAATATTCGATTTTATCCGCAAAGAAAATAGATTTATCTAAATTTACATGTAAATTGTGTTTATGTAATCTTTGTAAAACCTCTTCTAATCGCTTAAAATGAATTTCATCAGTTTCGCCAGTTATTTTTATATCGTCTAGAAAAACTGTCGTACATGCAATATCATGTAAAATATTTTCCATCTGTCATTGCCATATAGCGGGCGCAGAGGAAACCCCAAACATCAGTCGGTTACTTTGGTACAATCCCTTATGGGTATTCAAGGTAAGCAAATGCCTATCTTCCGGAGCAACTTCCAGGTGTAAATAAGCTTTACTTAAATCAATTTTCGTAAATTTCTTACCGCCAGCCATAGACGCAAATAATTCGTCAATGGTAGGTAAGGGATGTTCGTCTACTTGGAGAAATTGATTTAACGTAACCTTAAAGTCTCCGCAAATTCGTATTTTATTATTTTTTACTACAAGTACGATTGGAGTAGCCCAATCTGACGAATTAACTTTTGTAAATATTCCTTGGTTAACTAAATTATCAAGTTCAGTCTCAATTTTTGGCCTAAGCGCAAATGGTACAGTTCGAGCTTTAATAAATATTGGATGCACGTTTGGTTTCAATCGTAATTTGGCTTGTAATCCCTGAATTTTACCTACACCCGGTTTGAAAATTGTTTCGTATTTAGTAATTAAATTTTCCATCGAAATATTACTTGTAATAGAATTTAACTTGTGAACGTTTTCCTCCCATAGATTAAAATTCATTTGCCTAATCCACTCTCTACCTAGTAATGGTTCTCTATTAATTGTTACAATGTATAGATTTAAATTGTATGAAACCTCTTTGTATAACACACTGCAACGCACTTATCCTAAGACGTTTAAAGATTTACGGCAAAAAGTAATTAACCTTAAATTTGTATTTTGCATAGGTAAATTTGGAAAAAATAACTGATATTGTATCTTACCCATTACCGATACTGAAGCTCCACTATCGACCTCCAATTTGACCCTTTGACCATTCAACATAAGGTCTGTATAAAATTTATTACGAAATTGATGGTGTTCTGTGGTTTCCAGTGTCACGATCTTTTCTGTATCCACCAAATGTGTGCCAGCTCTACATGCTTTTGTACAAACGTTTTTTAAATGACCTTTAATTTTACAAAAAATACAAACAACGTTAATTTTTGGACACTTGTTTGCCAAATGATTTAAATCACCACACCTGTAACAACGTATGTTAGTATTGAAAGTATCTTTACCCTTTTCTGGCTTCTTTCTTGCAGTATTTATAGTAGCATTGTAATTCCATGTCTTCTTCTTCTTCAACTTACTTATTGTATGCATCGGCGTATCCTGGCGATGTAATTGCGCTGCATCTCGAGCCGATAATTCCATACTGGCAGCTATACTAAATGCGGCATCCAAACCCAAATCTCTTGTTTCCAGTAGCCTGTTTTGAATTTTTTCGCTTCTTAATCCGAAAACAAATTGATTGCGTAAAGCTGTTTTTAGATAATAACCAAATTTACAATTTATAGCCAACTTCTGTAAAGCTGTAAGGAATTCTTGTACACTTTCTCCTTCCAATTGTTTTCGTTGATGGAATCTAAAATTTTCAACAATTTCTAACGAAGCAGGACTGTAATAGTCTTTCATTAGATCAACCAATTCCGAATACTGTTTTGAATTTGGATCCTAGGGAGTCAACTTATCGCACAAGATATCATAAATATCATAAATATGTTACAATATCATAAGCTTCAGGTCCCATGTAATGTAGTAAGTAAGGTACTTTTTTTGTAACATCAATATTAAATATAGTAAAGGCTCCTTCCATACGTTTAACCCATCGTTCCCATTGAAATTTGGAATTGTCGAATAATTCGATAGTGAACACATTTTGTGTGGTGGCAGTAATGGTAGTTCCCGTAGCCAAAATGAATGTATTGTAAGTAAATAACTATTGCCTATAACTATTGTAATACTCCCATTTAGCATATAATAAATTGTACTTGCTTGTAAAAATGTAAAAAGTTTCTTGTAAAATTTTCGTCGTATATATGATTAAAATTTTTCTAATCTTGTATCCAAAGCAATTTTCTGACCTTGTAAATTTTTTCCACTCTTTGTAACTAAATAGATAAAATCTGTCTTGCTTGTAAATTTATTTTGCTTGAGTTCGAATAATCCTCGTCGCCAATAACTGTTGTGTACCGACTAAAACTGAGTAGTATAAATTGCTTTTATTAAAAACTTTAATTGTAAAAAGTAGAACTTTAATTTTTTGTACACAAATGTAAGGCAGGGCAGCCAATTCTTACAATACTGAATTTGCCAACCATCTACAGTAAAAATAACTAAAATTGTACAATTCAAAAGCAGTAACATAACAATTAACATGTGACAATATTTTTTAATAAAATTAATTTTTAAATGTTACATGAAATTGAAAAATAATTTAATTTATAACTTACACAAAATTGTTCAAAAACTATTTAAATGAATGATATAGCTTGCGACACCCTGTTATATAACCGATGTTTCAATTTTCGGAATCTCATCAGGCAAAGCTGTATCATACATTTAAATAGTTTTTGAACAATTTTATGTAAGTTATGAATTAAATTATTTTTCAATTTCATGTAACATGTAAATATTTATTTTATATATAATACTATAATTTATTAATGTGTGATTTGTTCGACCAAAAATAGTAGGATTAGGAATATGATTAGATATGGAGGATGAATCAAAGTTCGCTATAACCAATGCGGTTAAATGTGGATTTATTGTAAAATAAAAATTTGTAATGAGAATTTTTTTATTAAAGCAAATAAACTCCTCACCACACCTGGAACAGATCTTTTCCAGTAATTAGTGTGATAAACCCAGATAGAAAACTAGTAGCTCTGTTAAATTCGGAAGCCCAGAGTGTGAATCCTAAAAAGAAGAATTTGCTTCCACTTTCTCAAAATAAAAAAGACCGATAATTATGATCGTATAATGGAAACTAAGTAGGTACAATCTACTATAAAACGTTATTACAACAATTTCCAATTTACTAATTATGAGGCAGCAGCTAAAACGTGGCGTACGGACACGTCGCACTACTAATCAGAACCAAATACGTTCCCAATGAACCACACACAGAACGGAATCAACAGTATAAAAAAATGACTTACCCAAGTACTCAGGTACGTTTACAAGATATATATCGACAATGATTACTAGAGCCCGGATTCTAAGCATTTTGCTTATTGCTCTAAATTATAAGCAGAAGATATTCCTTTTGGATCTTGACGTTTCTTAAAAATTGCAGTGATTTGATCTAATGTTGATAGTGCTTTTTTTGCTTTTTTCTCAAGATTTTGCTTAAAACGCATGTTTCATTCATTCATTATTGTAACGGGCTGTGATACTGACCCCACTGCACTGAAGCTTAAGCTTATTGTGCACCCGTTCACAGAGTGTTGATACTCGCAGGAAAGCCAAGCTAAGATATTCCGTGGGTTCGCCATTCGAACACGGAACTCCCGCTCGTTACTCAACCAGCGATCGTATCAAACCACTACCGTGGACTTTCCATAGCCCATAGATCGATATTGGGCTTATTTAGATCACAGCAGTGTGGCGTGGACATGATCGAGTAACGAACCGCGGTTTACCGCGTCCTAGCATGATGATTTAATCATTGCGCCACACTGCTGGTCAAAAAGCATGTTAGAATGTTAGTGCTTGAGCTTTTTTAATGTTTTTTTTTCAATGACCGACGAAGTACGTGATTAAAACGTTCAGTAAAGGTTATCGAGATTTGGACTACTGGTAAATAAAACAACCTCTTTTTCAATCAGTCGACGTTTCAAGTTTTATTTTACTCTTCTTCAGGACTACAAAAAAGAAAACATGTCACCGCTTTAATTCAAACAAAACCACACCCTACCTTCAGTAAATGAGGTTAGTAAGGATATCAAGTGAACAAGGCATATTAACAAATGAAAACGTCATCACCAATTTCCTCGCATGAATCTCAACATTAACAAAATCACAAAAAACTTTAAACTTTCAAAAAAACATACAATATAAATATAAAATCTAAAATTCGTCAAAACCATAAAATTATTAAAACAGTTTTACAGTAACATACGAGGGTCGATCAATAAGTACTCGTGTGTGAAGACAGGTGGCGTTGCTGAAGGTTATTGGCAGTACCATCTTGTATTAGCGTCATTTACAAAACACCATACTAAATTTTTTTTAAAGATAATAATTCGCTTATCTACAAATTAGGTTATAACCCCTTGTCGTTTAGAATCAACGGATTTCGAGTTATAAATTAAATTAAGGGAAAAAATGTTAAAAATATTCAGGTTTTATTTTTTACTTTTCTTGCAAACCCCATATCTCTTAAGGGCACTTTACACGAGGGGATTTTTTCATGCGATTGATCGCTGCGATTAGTTGCAGAGATTTTTTTGCATGCGCAAAGTCGCAGCGACTTATCGCATGGTCACTTTACACGAGTCATTTATTTTTAGGTAATTCTGTAATAAATGACATATTTCTTGCAATACCAACTTACAGTGTCAACTTGAAAACAACTGGCCAGCTTAGTAAATAATAACCTAGATGTTTTTTTAACGATTATAGGATTAATTTATATTTAATAATTTATTAATAAAAGTATATAATATCAGGTCGATAAATATTTCTAATGAATGTTTGCTCCACATAAATTCTTCGTTATTTTTTTTATAAATTTTATAAAAAAATGTTCAAAAGTAAAATAAAACTTTCTTTACAACAAACTTTAATAACTAACACGAGGTTATACCTGATATTATATACTCTTATTAATAAATTATTAAATATAAATTAAACTATAGAAGCTCATAAAATAAATAATTTATATTTTAACGTTTGTTTAACTTGTTCAATTTTAAACTTATTTGATATTATTTATCACAAGTTAATAATTAATATATTTATAAATTAAACTTAAACGTTAAAAAAATATTTAGGTTATTATTTACTCAACTGAGCAGTTATTTTCAAGTTGACGTGTAAAGTGACCATGCGATAAGTCGCTGCGACTTTGCGCATGCCAAAAAATCCCTGCAACTAATCGCAGCGATCGATCCTATCCTACAACTTTGGTCAAATAAATTTTTTTGAGAAACCGACCGTTTCATTTATCTAGTTCCAACCTTTCCACGAAACCAGATTTTTTTCGAATCGTTTACTTTAAACCGAATTAAAATCCATGCATTAATAAAAGAGCTAAATGCATATTCGTTAAAAGTTAAGTGTACAATCCTCTTAACATAAAGGTTGACCATTATTCTTAATGGTTGTGATACATAATATAGACCTGAATACTAAGTACTGTAAGTAACATGGAAACTAGATACTTTAATGTAAATACAGTTAGTAGTATCTCCGATGTAAGCTCAAGCATCGTTAACACAGATTTACGAATACCTCCAACACAATTTCAATTCCATCAAACACCTCGAATGAAATTGCAATCATCTCAAACACAATTCAGAGAACTCCTACAGTTTGAATAGGTTGGATATATCGTGGGTATTCTGCGAAAATGCATTAAGTCAAAATTATTTTGTTATTTTTTGTTTAGTTAATCATGCTCTGTTTTTGCTTGGTGAACGTTGTATAGACTGCAAAAACACACTAAAGTCATATTTATACAACTAACCAAGATAATTTCTGCTATGAGTCAAAAATACATAAAGATATTCAGGGAAAAAAAACTTTCAAATTCAATTATGTCAAAACTATGATTATTGATTTAATGCATTTTCGCAGAATACCCATGATATACAGTATACCGCCGGTAACTATAAGTCATTTATTGCATCTTTTGTTTTTAGGAAATGCTAGATTTATTTGCAAACTTCAAAATGAACATTTTGCATCTCCTTGAAAAAGTACGAAGAAATGCGTTTAGAAAACCGACAATTAAAACACAAATTTCAACGATTAACACGTCTTAGATCGCTGCAGGATGTTCTGAATAGAATAAGAAATGAACACTAACTAAATAAAAATTCAAGTAAAGATTTAATGGTATGGTGGAAACTTCAATAATTATAACTTTTACTTTTTATTTCTAACATGGTTAATTTGTTTCTTTTATTGTAAATGTGGAAATAATCACTTATAATACCATAAGTAGTCAAAGTTATGTCGACTATTTTTGAGGTGGTACACGAATACCTTATTTATTGCTCTTGTGTTTGAATAGCACGAGTGCTATTCTCAAGAGCAATAAACATGAGTGATACCACCTCAAAAATAATCTACTTAACTTTGACTACGAATAGTATTCGAGAAACTATTTAATGAACAAATTTCATTTTTCAAAAAATTATAATTATAAAAAGTAAGCTACACATGATTTCATTTCCATGAAAATCAATTAACAAACTTTTGTCATTCGCAAAGTTTTGTAAATTTTCTTACGTTGTAGTTTTGTTAGTGAATAATATTTATTTATAATGGTAAATTGTTCAAAAAGATTTGGTGATAAAAGTGACGTAGAAATTGACACCGATATTAAATGTAACGTGCCTGAAAATACCAAAAAATCTTGAGAATCAGTTTGGCGACAATTTTTTAATTTTCTCACAGAAAAACATTATAAATTGGATAAATCGACATCACCCATGGAGATAAATATGATTTTAAAAAGTTGGTCTTTCAACATGAAGAGGCAAGATGGAACATATTATAAGGAGAATGTGGTGAAACACATGTGGTTTCACACCACAGCTAAAATGGTTCAAGAAATGTATTTCAAATCTTGGAATATAGAGATTAATCCGTTTAGTGACGCCATATTTAAAACCGCAAGGGAGGCCAGAGATGCAATAAGAAAAAAATTGCAAGCGCTTCCCGAAAAGCGAACTAGTAGCGCAGCGGCTATTACCGAAAAAGAATTTTCAAAAATTCTAAATATCATTGACGAAACTAACCCCGAAGATCTCCAAAAGAAATTTTTTTTCGTTGCTTCGTATGAACTTGCCTGGAGAGGTGGCGAAGGGTACAAATGTATGGTTTACTATTTCAAAGAAGAAATTGACAATCACGGATTGTTTACAAATCGTATTGAATACAATCCTATTTTTTCAAAGACTGCTCAAGGAGGTGCAAAAAAGCTCACTGAAAGCAAATGGCTTATAACAAATAAAAACATTGATCTCTGTCCTATAAGGTAAAGTTTGCTTTGCAATAATATCTATTTGTAATAATATTATTTCGTTTATAGGTTGTACCATAAACTTATTTCTAAGAGGGGCAATAATGTGAAAACCGATAAAATGTTTCTTACGCCTAATAAATTCTGGAATTTGAATAAATCTAGTAACTGGTATAAGAACTCGCCTGTTGGTATTAATGAAATTGCAAAGTGGGTAAAAATTGCGGCAGAAGAAACGGGATTAGATGTTAAAAAAAGAAAAATATCTCATCATTCTATTAGATCCACTGCCGTGTCGACATTGGCAAAAGCTGGAGTAGGGGAACATCAGCTGATGAAAATTACCGGCCACAGCAACATCAATTCGATAAAAACATATTTGCAATTAGATGGTGAACATCATGAAAAGATTATAAAAAAGATGAGAACAAATGTAGTCACTTCAAGTTCTGAATTAAGTGATCCAATTGAAGGTGAAACTTCTATGCTTGAAACTCTTTCGAAAGAAACTGAATTTTTACATAATTGTAGTAATGTGACATTTTTAAATTGTACTTTTAATTTTGTAAAAAAATAATTTTTCTAATAAACTTTTTCATTTGTTTAAAATAGTCACTTAAACCACTAGTGCAATAGTCGATTCTATTCACTACCTACTAGTGCAATAGGCATTACAATTCATTTCGATTGGCTTTGAAATTCCGAATGGTGCTTTTTGATTAGTCCACCTTTGGCAGATGACATGTGAATTGAATAGTCATAGCTATTTGTTATTATAGGCAATGATTCCATCGTATTTGAAAGACATAATCGATAGACAGCTGACATTATCCAATGGAATAAGAAACTATGATTCTAATATAACAAAATATTAAAAAAAAAAATCGAACTCAAAATATCCGAATAATTTTAAAAAAACTAACACAAACTTTAATGTCATTACTTTTCTCGGCAACAAGTCAAACAAAATTGTAAAATATTTAAAAATAAAAATTATAACATTGCTTTTAAAACGTACAATAAACTTAACAAATTTATTAATAACGCGAAATCAAAATCAGACATGTTAACTAAATCAGGGGTTTATAAGGTCATTTGTGAATGCTCTCAAAAATACATTGGTCATACCGGTAGATCTTTCAAAACACGATTTGATGAACACACACGATCCCACAGACTTGCAGATGGAAAATTGACTTTCGCGAAACACCTTCTAGACACAAACCATAAACAGGGGGGATACTAAACATTTAGAATAAATAATACCTCCCACCCCTCTCTTAACTTACCCTACATCCACTTACATTATTTCTTTTTGATGTAATAACGTCTTATAAATTGATATACCGCTGCATGCACAAAAAATTGTCACGTTCCGCAAGCAAGAGCGCAAAACACGCAAGAGAGAGGCACGATCGGCTTTCCATCATACATAGACATCATTTGAATTATAAAATGCCATTAAAAAAAACTTGTCCGGCATGAGGTTCGATCTTGCGATCACCAAATGAAGCAATTATGTTCCATGCACATTACGCACTAACCTATTGAGGGTTAATGTAATAACATAGTTTTAATTCGTATTATCTGTTACATAAACATAATTCAATTCATAAAAGTATGCAATTTTTCATCAATGATTTCTTATGACGTTATCACGTTAAATTATCGTCCGTAAACCGACTTTACAGATAACCCGAGTGCCACGTGTTTTTTATATTAATTATATCCCTCTAGTAAACTCACACAAAAATATACAATTTTTTTTAAAATACCCCCCTCTTACTCTTTCCCTTTTCTCTTGCAATTTGAGTAAAAATATTTGCGATAATATACACACGGAGTATTTATTTGTGTTAACTTAAACATTTTAGTTCTGAAAAGTGTTTGTGCATGTTTTGGTTTATTCTAAAAATTTGATATGATTTCACATTATATTATTACTCATCACAAGAGCATACAATTTCATAAGGCAAGAATTTGAAAATTTATTACCGCATCCTGGAAGTATTAGGAAATTGTATAATGTAATTGTATCAAGTAAATTTAAAAGTAAACAAGTTAATTAAACGTAAAATAAAATTTTTTATTTTATAAGCTTTCGGTGAGTTGTGTCACCTTCGTCAGAATAATAATAACAAGCAAAAACATGGAAACCGCAAAATAACGTATTGTCATCTGAACGATCTATGAACGATAAGGTGACACAACTCACCGAAAGCTTATAAAATAAAAAATTTTATTTTACGTTTAATTAACTTGCTTACTTTTAAATTTACTTGATATAATTATCACAAGTTAAGAATTAATATATATAATGCAATTGGTGGAAACCAAGGATTTACTAAGGAAGTACTTGATGCTCTAAAAACAAGGTACAAAGAACAAAAAGTTACAGTAAATATTGCTTTGATGAAATGTCGATACGTCAATTAATCGAATGAGATGGTAAGAAGTATCACGGTTTTGTTTATTTTAGTATTTTTAGCAGTTAGTCTAAACCTAAATAAACTTTTTAAAGTTCCTTTAGCTTATTTTTTAATTTATAGTTTGTTCTAAACAAGCAAACCTTTTGGAAAAATGTTTGCACCACATGTTTAACTTTCATTTTTTCATTTTTATAATTTACGTGGCGAAATTTCGGTTTGGTGAAAATTGCTCGAAAACAATTGCTCGAAGGAAAATTGCTCGAAAGCAATTGCTCGAAAAAAAGTTCCTCGAATGAACAATTCCTCGAAAAATTAATTGCTCGAATAGCAATTGCTCGAATAATAATTGCTCGACTAACAAAAAAAAGAAAGTTAGAAACTTGATTTACAAAAAATACATTTAATATCTAAGACTGAGCAAGACTGCGAATATATCCTGTACCATCTACATTGCATTCGAAATTTTGCACTATGCGAAGAATTCTTGCCGTACAATCGCGATATTTACGGCTACCTACTGGAGGTTCAACGCCAGACAAAAATTGTTCCATATTTAATTCTGTAAGGCTTTGTTGCCGTTTAATAGTATCTACAAATTTCCAAATGCTAGAGTGATCCGCCGAAAGTAACTTCTGGAAGCCTCTATGCCAACCTTCAACGCTGTTGTTGGTTTTTGGTTCACCTTCAAGAATACCTTGGTAACAATTCCACAAACTTAAAGGAAAGCGAGGTGGACGCCGTTGTCTTTGATTTAGGCGACCAATCCAGGTGTCCTCAAAATAATCGATTATGGGTTGCGCTTCTTCAGGGAATACATTTTCGTCGCACAATACCTCAAAATATTCAATTACGTATTCTTCGGGTACAAAAGCTAGCGCAGGAAGCATTTTCATTTTTAGTGTAAATTCGGGTTCTAATTCGTATCTGGCGTTTATACCATTTGCTTGAATATGTCGGAAAATTGTCTGGCAGAAATGGAAAAAGCATCCCCTATGTCTGGTTTGGGGAAACACATCATGCACGACATTAATTATTGCAGTTTAATAATCAGACATTACTGTTTGTGGATTTCCATTAGGTATAAATTCTTTAACTTTACGAAAAACTTCAGAGTAAATGGCCTCGGTTTTATTTGGTAGAAGTGCGTAAATTAGTGGCACAGCACTATTGTCTTGTAGACTATGGACTGTATACAATTGCCCAAAAAGAAGTGGAGCCGTTTTGAAAGTTCCATCAACGTACCAATGTGCTGATGATTCCAGCAGACGTAAATTTCTTGTCGTAGAAAAAATAACAATGCGATCTTCTACTTGTCCTTTATCATACAATAAAAAATCTTCACCACTTGCAGTAACCGTAAACTCCGCTGGAAAATAAATGTCTTGCCTACGGTGTGGAACTGCGGGACCCGAATTTTCACTAGATCGAATATTTCTTATTGTTCTTTTCATGGATCCTACTGAAGAAAGTTTTGCTGCTACTACTGGACCAACATTACTTGATGTAGTAGATAGAAGAAACTGTAGCGTATCTCTAGTTGATTTTGCGTTTTCTTTTATGTTGTTGTATACTCTAACAGCGGTTACACTTGCGGCGTGAGCTATATGATTGTGCACATTATTATTTTTGTGAAATTGTCGTCTATTGTTATCGCACGAGCAGAACACTTTAATTTTTTAGATTCTTCACATTTCCAATAAATTTTATTTTCAACCGCTCTATCTTGAATAAACAAATACCATTCGATTCGATTCGATTCGATAAATTAATAATTTATCCTTACCTTTTTCACTTCTAATAAACTCCATTTTGTTATTGTTAATGTTGATGTTTAATACTATTCAATTATCTTCTGTTGTTCCCACTCACTAATATATACTAATAGTAATATTACTAGTTAATACATTATGGTTACATAATTACCAACTTAAAAAAAATTGACCCCCCCCTTAACCCTAATAAAAAGGGGTAAGAGGGTCAATTAATTTTTTTTTATAATCCTTACGTAAGATGTGGGGGGAAGGGGGGAGGTTGCCACAATCTTACGGGTTTCCATCTTACGTGCCCTTACGAAGGGGGGGGGTCGAAAATTACAAAAATTGTTCTTACGTAATTAATGAACGGCCCCTAATGTATAGTTCAATAATAATAGTATAAGTTCAATTATTGGAAGGTGGAAGTAGTCGTTTAATAAATCTTCTATAAAGCTGTGGAAGTTGTATTTTGAGGAACCCTGTATATACTGGGTAAAACAAGTAGCTAAGGTGGTTTTTTGACTGACTGACTGATGATTTTAAATTTTTATTAAATTTTGTAACTTTAATTTTTTCAATTTCAATTTTAAAAATTTTAAATTTTAATCAAAAAGATTAATAAATTCGAGCAATTGCTATTCCAGCAATTGTTTATTCGAGGAACTGGTTTTCGAGCAATTGCTATTCAAGCAATTGCTATTTAAGCAATTGCTATTCGAGCAATTGGCTTTCGAGGAATTGTTCATTCGAGAAATTTTTTTTCGAGCAATTGTTTTCGAGCAATTTTTCTTCAAGCAATTGTTTTCGAGCAATTTTCCGGCACCCAAAATTTCAATTTGTTTGCCACATGAAGTTCTTCTTCTACTTAAAGATCTACTACATTCTGGATATATTTCCAATTTAATTGTTCACTATTAGAATCGATCAAAATATGTTTCTCTCCAAAACTATTACGACATAATTTAATCATGTGCCAAGCATTCCAAAATGTATTATACCGGGTCTTTGGTTACTGGATGTGGAAATCATGGTTTTAAATTATAGAAACTGAATAAAGTTTCCAATTCTGTACACATATTTAAATTGACTGATGCATCAAACATTATAGAATGTTTTATAGCACCTGTTTGATGTAACAGGTACAAATGTTAAGTACGTCTGTATCGAAAGCAATTTTATTTTGTGAAAAAAAGATGAACCGTGAGCGTTTTAGAAATTCCTCAGCTACTTCGAAAATTAACTGTTGATAACGTTAACTTAATAATGCTTTTGATATGCTAAATGATGAAGTGTTGTTGCAAGATATCCTTATAAAGGGTTTTCCAATAGGGACGGGTAGATTTTGACAGTTCATAGCGGCCATGTTTATGAAGCTGCATAATATGTCAAACTTGTTGTTTTTATTTAATGATAGTTGACAAATCATCATGCCAAATTACAGTGTCAAATTACAAATTACAGTGGAAATAATAAAATTTTAGTACTTATTAATTTTATATTTTTTTTATTTAAAATTTTCTTTATTTATTTCGATAAAAAAATCATCTTTGGCGACGAAGTCCATTTTTGAAAAAACGGGTATGTCAATAAAGCAAAATTGCCAAATTTGGGGCGATGCCAATTAAGATGAATCCGCAGGAAATCACTGTCTGGTGTGGTTTTGGCATCATCAGTCCGTACTTCTTTAAAATCGACGATGGTGTTACCATCACTATCAACGGACAACGTTACTGTTCGATGATAACCAATTTCTTTTAGCCTAAATTGCATGATATGGATGTGGACGACATTATGGTTCCAACAGAACTGATTATCTGACGCCGAATCAACGTGAATTAGCCACCGAATTCGTGAGATTTGACCCCGTTAGATTTTTTCTTGTGGGGTTTCATTAACTTCCAAGTCTATGCCAATAAGTCGCAAACTAGCGATTTCTCAAAACCAACATCACCCATGCCATCGCTCAAATTCGGCCTAATTGGTGCGCAAGA
The DNA here is from genome assembly GCA_911387805.1 of Cantharis rustica. Classification (NCBI taxonomy): domain Eukaryota; kingdom Metazoa; phylum Arthropoda; class Insecta; order Coleoptera; family Cantharidae; genus Cantharis; species Cantharis rustica. Next base: position 76,430,373 of record OU426877.1, read on the forward strand.
GTTATCGAAAATTGAATTTTAAAATCTACACGCGTCCTTAAGGGGTAAAACCATAGTAAATTTTTCAAAAAATAAAATTTTTTTTTATTGGCTTAAAAGATACTTTGAACCTTCTGGAAGGTTCTGAAAAAAATTTGTTTAGTAAAATTTCTAGCTTGTACCCCAAGCGTGTCGGATTGCTGCGTAAGAACTACCTGCTACAAATTAATCCCTACTGGAAAGTAACCCCAATGGGTTACTTTTTGTTTTTTTTTTTAGTGTAGTGTCAGTATATTTGCAAGAAGAATATAATTTTTATGTTTTAAATCTACATTTACACTTTGTTAAACGGATTTTTGATTTCGTCGCAAATATACAATTTTTTTATTTTGAAATCACGGAATTTGTGTGTAGTGCTGATTTTTAACAGTGGATTTGTAATTTCAAAGTGTTTTTAAGTTACAATGAGTGACTCAAAGGTATACCGGGCAAGAAAGGAAAGAAATCATACAGTTTGTGTCTAGAAGGCGATGCTAAGCTGAACAAACCCGCCAAGCAGTCTTTGACAGATGCAACAAAACACGCACGTTCTAGCATAAAAACTTCGATAAAAGAGAACGAGGAAGAATATTTTAATGTGAAAGAACACCTTTATGGTCCTAGAATACCAGATTAAAGGTAAACAATTTCAAACAGTCAAATTTTTAATTTTTTTTATGTTTATAACACATTTCAATATTAAACACGATTTTTCTCGAAACACGATTTTTCAAAACGGCACGCAGCATAACTCCAACAATTTTTATTCTTTTCGTTCGAATTTTTGATAATATCTTTATAATAATATTTTGAAGAGAAATACGTACGAGATTTTCAATAAGTTGATTTATACCTTATTTATTAACAAATGATTACCGATTTTTGTATCAAAAATTGAAAGTTTTCATTCAAATAGCCGTCAATTACACAAAAATCAATATTTTTAAAATCCCCTACGTATTTCTCTAGCTATGAACATGTAGATTAAGTGAATTTTTTTGTTTTATTTTAAATTCAAATTTGAACAAGCTACACTGCGTGCCGCAGAGCGCCTCAAATTCAATAACCCTCACGAGAATGGCTTCAGTGTCGCCATTTCTTAATATTTTTAGATGATAATTTTTTGTTTAATACTTAAATATATACTGAATACCTACCTCGAATATTATTATTCTACTACCTTTCCTTCTATGCAAAAAAAATTGTCAAAAAAACGCTATTTTTACAGCTGTTACAGTGGTTTTACCCCTTAATGGAAAACCCTTTAAAAGACCAATAAATGATTCAACAATTTATTTTTTTACAACTGAAGATTTAAAAATAAGGGAGTACTTTTTACTTATCAAATTTAAAAGACTAGGTAGTTGACCTAGACGTGCAAGCAGAAGAGGTGTTACTTATTGTAAGTAACACCTGTAAGTAAGTGCAATAAGAGCCTCTGTGCTAAATATGAGAACGCGTGAGAAATGTATGATAGAATAGCATGAGAAATAGTAGGTAAGATTATAATGTTTAAAGGTATCATTAATAATTTTTGTTTTTATATATTTTTCCTACAAACGTTACGAAAAGATTACTTTTAGATTGCTATTTTAGTTTTGAAATTACATTCTTTTATGCACTAGTGCCTAAAAGTGAATACTTTTAAGGACTATGCCTAAAAGTAATAATTTAAAAATATACTTTAGAAACTAATTTTATTTATTATAAATATTTATAACACAATAATTATTGTTTAAATTAAAAAGCTGAACATTTGCTGAAGATAAAACAGAATTTCGTCTTTCTTCGATGACTTGAATATTTGAAGAAAGTGAAGACGATGCTTCTGAAGAAGAAAATAAATTTATATTGTCGTTTTCGATCATTTTTGGTTTCTTAGAAATATCTCATTTTTCACCTAAAATTTTTTTTGCAATGTTTTTTTTTATTTTCAACAGAATTTTCGACGTATCCTTCAGCGACGGAACTCGAACGCCAACCGCCATGTCTTTTAAGCATGGACATGTTTGCTCTCGCATCGGCTAATAAAGAAGCAGAACTCCGTCGAAAACAATGCTCAGTATATTCATTAAAATTCGAAAGGCCAAGAAAATGAACAATCTTTTTGGGTATAGCACCAATAGTATTTATACCTACAGGTTTTACTTTAAATTACTTAAATTTACTTCATTTCCGTAAGTAATGAAAATCCGTTGATGATCAATATGAGCTGGGCTTAGGTTTACATATTTTCAAAAAAGTTCCAAAAAGTTGATTCCATTAACATCTCCTTCGGTTATTGTGAATAATCTTGAAATTTTTGTTTTTGTATTTGGAATATTAACTTTTATAAAAGTAGACGCATCGACAATATCCTCGACACGCATAAATGTAAGCTCTTCCCTCAGACAGGCTCCAGACAAACCAACAATTAAAACTACCTAAAGTATAAACAAAATGTTAGTAATTTGATAGAAATAGTTTAAACAATTGTTTTACCTTAATCATTAAATAGATTACATCGTCTGTTTCTTTCATGAATTTTTCTAAATCATTCTTCGAAAATATTCTAGATTTTTTAGATCTGTAACCTTCTGCTTTTCTTTTTAAGAATGCGATTAAATTTGTATATTTACTAATATCAATATTTTTCTTGATGTAAATTGTTGTTCGAAGCATGGAGTAATTATAAACAACTAATCCAGCAATTACTTGACAACCATTTATTTTGCCTACTATAAATTTCATAAATAAAAAGAAATAATTCTGCCATCTAAGAAATTAATAAAATATATCAGAAACGTCACTTTTGAAATAACTATTTTTGTAATTTTTTACGTTTGTAGGAATAATATTGTATACAACTCGATTCGAAATATGTTTTACACACTTGGCGTGTTGTCCAACTCGGCCTTCGCCTCGTTCCACGCAGCGTGCGTAAAACACTACCATTTAGAAACTCGGTATATAAATAGCTATTAAAGTATTCATTGAATTTAGTTTGACATATTTTTTTTTTCTATTTTACTTACGAGAGACCTTTTGTTAGCTTATATACGTAAAATATAAAATTTACTTTTTGTGTAAATAATGCAACATTCAAAAATTATATTATTATTACATTAATAATTTTTGTTCATAATGCGCTAACAAAGGTATCTCTTTTTCCAATTTTTAAACTCTTTAAAAAGAAATCTTTTGGTGTCATATATATGACGCTCACCTTGTCAAATATGCACCAACAACATTACCTTGTGTATCCAGGGTTAATTTAAAAATATGCTAAAATTTATAAAATTGGTAACAAAAGAATTAAAAGTTTGCAGAATTGAGTTGGTCAACTGTAATAAAGTAAATATTAAAACTAAATTTGTGGCTGTTTCCAGGTACGTCAATTATTGACGTTTTGGTTGGGAAAGCTTTATTTGTTTATTTATCTATTTAAAACAAATCGGGTTAGTTTTTTATTTTGCGAAGTACTAATACTAATAAATAATAATTATTATGATTTCTTTACTGCTATAATTAAATAGAATTTTATTAATAGATGTGATATAAATACTGGATAGACGTAAATATTAAATAATGTTCTTCACTATTCTATTAATATTATTTTCATTAAATATATTTACATATTATATATTTATTATTATGTACATTGTACACAAAACCTATAACATACATATTATATATGTATCTACTTAGTAATATATTTCTGATGTATGATCAGGATGCCAAAAAGGGACATCTTGAAAAGGTTGTATATATATTTTTTGTAATAATAATTTACTCTCGTTCTCAAACAACTTTATGTTATCTTTTAAAACATTTTAGTTTACTTACATTTATTCTAATTTTATTTATATCTTCAATAATAATTCAGAAGAATAAATTCCTACTTAAATTACAATGTGAGCACTATTTAAAATCACTAAAACAGTTTTGAAAACATAACATAACGTTCTAAGTTACATAAATCGTTAAATAGATTATTGTAACGACGCGCCCGACGCCGGATATTTTACAACCTCCCGTCACATCCAGATTTCCTAACCCGGATGTCTTTGGCGCGATTATTTCACTTAAATTTAAAACGAAGTAGAACTCGTTTATTGTACATTAATTTTGATTTAATATATGCAGAGACATCTACCGTATTTGTAAATACCCGTGAGCATACAACTAGAAGTATTTAGGTCAACTTATAGTATTACCGATAGATGGATAATACAAAAAACTTCACTATACTATTGACTAATTATTACTAGACATACAACCTAGGGTTCAAGTTTTATTTCCGAGATGGCGAAAGTGTATAGTTTGTTCAACTCATTAGCGTACAAATGTAAATTTTGTGTCCAGTATTATGATGAAATAAAATCTTGTATTTTCAAGGTGAACTACTACGTTACGCACCCCGTTCGGTTAGTCGATGCTTTCTTGCTTTCTTCGTTCGTTCATTATCATCTAGCGCAGCGGTTCCCAAATGGGGTTTCGCGGAACCCTTGAGGTTCCGCAAAAAATCCAAGGGTTCCGCCAAAAAGAATTTCAAAATGGCGTAAAAATAAATTTTGCCGCTTAAAATATATTTTTTAACTTTTTTTTATTCCATTTAATGGCAATCCATTCATGGAATGCTAACGTCCAGTCGAATTTTCTGCTGTAGATTTAGAAAATCTAATTGAAGTTAGGTGCGATTTCTAATTGGAAAGTAAATTTAAAGAAGTTCCGCTTGGCGTTTTTTGGAATGAACTGCACGAGGAATATCCGGAGTTGTCCAAACGTGCAAACCGTATTTTGCTATACCCTTTGCGAGCACATACAAGTGTGAGACTGGATTTTCATTATATTCAGGAACAAAAACAAAGTATCGAAATCGACTTGACGCATTCTCCTAACACGAGAATCCAGCTTTCAGAAATCGGGATCTGTCAGAAATCCTCACTCACGATTTTAACTTTTTCTTATTGAAAATAGGTAAAAGGGCACTTTTCTAAGCATACTAGAACCAAAATTTTGTAGGATAATGCAAAAGTTTTCGAAAAAAATCGAATTAAAAATGTTAATTTTACATGATAGATACACCTTTTAACACGGCAGCATGATTAGCCGTTGTTGAGTAATGCAAAAAGATTTTAAAATATCCCTGAAAAATTTACAGAACTCGCCAATAAAGTATTATAAAGTATTATAAATTAAAAGTATATCAAAACACACGTACCGTCAACAAAATGAAAAGCACGGACTCGAACGTGCTAGTTACCGTCACGCATCGGGGTATATCATGTTACATCTCCCTGCTTTTCGTGATTTTAAAATGCCGTTATTTCGACAACTATTGCATAATCCTAAAAAATTTTTGTGTTAATATACTAAGAAAATTGTCCTCTTTCCAATGGTCAATAGAAAAAAGTTGAAATCGTGGGTGAGAATTTCTGGCAGTAATCCAGAAATTAAACCAAATATTAAAAGAATTTATTAGAAGAAAACAAAATGTCATACTTCTCGCTAATAATAATTGTAATAATTTGTAATTCTATAATAAATAATTATTATACTTGTATTTACATGGTCACTGGGGGGGAGGGGGTGTAGTGTGCGTACACAACTTTGTATGCAGTAAACAAATCGGCTTGGGGTTCTACCAAATTTTTTACATCGCCCAAGGGTTCCGCTACCAAAACTAATTGGGAACCGATGATCTAGCGCATTTGTTATTTTGATTTAAGAAGTGATTTTATTAATTTACATAATATTATTATAGTAGTAACTTTGATACACATTATTTGGTAAGTAAAATTTAATATAGATACATAATATTTTATATCGTTTTTAAATATAACTAATATTTAATAATGGTATAGTTATTAACATGTGAAATTATTGGAAAAGTTAAATTATTATTTACATGCTAAAAAAATTAAAAACTTTGTTTAAGGCGAAACCGGACACGAATTGTAGACAAGTGTGCAAGAGAGACAAATATATCGGAAAAGTAATTAGCTATTTAAACCACTTTACAAACAAAAATTTTTAATTTGAAAAAGGCTATAGTACTTAAAACTATATTAGAATTTACGCTAACGGAATATTTTTCTAATTTTGATTTTGATTTTAAAAATTTTGAAAAAAACATCTTTTTAGAAGAAAAAAATTAAAAAAGTGTTACCCAGCTGCCAAAGAGGCATATTTTCTGAATACAATGCATATTTTATTTTATTTTATTTTTTTATTTTTGGCACTCTAAATAGAAATATAAACTTTTCTTTGACGTTTTTTATGTTCCGCTTGGTGAACTAATCACGTGGTAGTAATGTATACATGTAAGAACACTTATCAATTTGCGATAGATATTTCAATAAAAGTATAAAATTACTAATACAAATATACAAAGTAGATTTCCGTAAGTTTAGGATTAAACTGTTTCAAAGTTGGCTTAAAAAATAGATAAGAATCAAGAAAATAAAAAGTCAAATTTCAACGAAAAAAATTAATTTTTGAATAAAACCATAAATTATGTTTATTATTTTTTTCTGGATTTTAGTCACTGTAAACAGAAAAAACCTCTTTTGACGTTTTTCAACTTTTGCTCGTGATACGCAATTTTACTTTCATTATAGTTACTTGCATGGCGTCGTCAGTGTGCTGTATAAAACAATAGCTAATTACGGGAGGAAATTGAAGAATTATTTCGGCAAACTACAAGACAACGCAACGCCTTCCCAAAATAAAAAAATTTAAATATAACCTAAATAAAGGTGATTCAAAAATAATTCTTTCGGCCCCGTGCCCATGATTGTTCGGGTTATATATTTATCTAAAGTATCATTTCTGCTTCGATAAATTGCACAGAAAGTGATGCTTTTGTTGATCTCGGAGGTAAACATATTTAAAAACTAAATAGTAGAAATAGTAGATAAGGATCAATAAAATAAAATATCAAATTTTATGAAGATAGAATTTTTCAGGTTCTCGTATAAGGTATAATACGCGACTTTCTATGATCGATAAGATTGGGAAGTAAAGCCTTTTCAAAAAAGAATGCAAGTTTTGGCAAAACTTTTTCTTTCCAAAAACTCTCATCTGCTTCAATCCGTTCAATTGATGTTTCTTTTCCAGTCCAGATAACAAAATCACAATGTGGTTTATTTGCGACATGGAGCTGGCCTTGAACTTGATAGTAATAGTTGTGAATTCTTTTTAATTTTCCGTTCTTATCTAAACAAAAGCCCTTCAATTTTGTAACAGCTTCCTCGATAGTCAATTCTCTCGCAACTTAGTTAGGGACATTTAACTTCAATAATCCCTCCAGTCGATGTTAGACTATCTGGTGATGTGCCTAGACAACCAAACTCCACGTCTACAAATAAACCACATTCTGAAACTTTTTCCCCGGTTTTACTTGTAAATGCAGCTATGGCATCTTTCTTGTGCATTTTTCCATATCGTGTAGATGAAGTTTGAAAGTGTTTATTGCCGTACAAAAACGTATCGACTAGTTTAGACCACTTACTAGTCGCTCGTCTTTTGGATGTGTGGCCGAAATTGGAAGCAGTTAATTGATATTTTCTTTCCTTAAACCACAACTTATTTTCAGCTTGACTTCTGGTCCGGAGCTCTAAAGCATCTGCTTCTGCTGCAGTGACTTGAAGACTGTTTTTAAAATTTTTCATTTTTCTTGCCAAGTCTTCCGGCTCCATGCCATAATCTTCTGAGCTCTTCATACCACCAAACTTTTCGTTTTTGAATTAAGTTGCTTCAACAGAGATCTTTTAGTAGAAGCAAGTTTCTTTGTTCTCTTTAGAGCAAGGTACTTCACAATAAGAGAAGGACTTGCGCCTATCAGTATGAACCACGCTTGCATCTATTGACTTGCTTCTTTTCACTAAATTTTTCAACCAAAAACATAAAGTTCTCGGCATAATTCCTTGTACTATTAGTTATTAACTGCTGCGCTTTGCGTACTAATAGTTACGGTTACGCATTCTTAGGCATATTTTAATGCTTCTGATTCGCCTACTACTAATGAGTTAGCTAGTATGCATATAAATCTGATATCTTCCACTATTTCGATTTCATATGATGTTACAATATCGGAAATATTATTTCTTTTTGTATTTGCCTTATTATATCTTTGACGTTTGGTAAAAAGAACTTAAGTCACAAAACATAAGTTTACAGTAGAAGCAAATTAAGTTGTTTTTACCGTTTAAAAAGGATAAATTTCGAATAAAATTTATTATATTTTGTCTCTCACACTTTTATTTTTGCGATATGACTTAAGTTCTTTATACAATTAGAAAGGAATAAAATAGAATCGTACGATATACTGAAATAACCTAAAATCAGAAATTTTTGACTTAAGTTGTTTATACCAAACAACTTAACAACAGATATAATATCATTACAACAGCGCCAATGCTACAAATCGAACCGCGTTCTTTCTAATATCTCAAAGTCAAGTTTACCTTATCGCAAATTTTCTTAGTCGGAAATGACGTAATGCATTTTTTATGCATTAGGCATTTGATAAATTAACTAAAACCCGACCGATTTGGCGGCTTACAAATGGTCAAAGAAAAATTAATTTTTCTGTTTTGATCGACAGAAATTTAAAAAAAAATATTTTTATAATTTCCAAGGTTTCTTTAAGGAGGCCCCTTCCGTTGCTGGCTGCCAGTTTTTTGATATTTTTGTTTTTTAAAAAGATAATTCGTTTATTTTTTTAATAAAAATAAAAAAAGGAAATATACTCTGTTAGCGTGAATTCTATTGTATTTCTACGTACATTTGAACATTAAAATCTAAAATTCATCAATTAGTTTTTAAGTAAACAGCTAATTAATTTCAGAGTCATCTAGCGTGTCAGAAACACACTAACTACTCATCCTGATTCGCCTTAAAATTGAAAAAGTTAAGCAAATCAGTTGAATTAGTTTGTGACCTTGGAATAATCACATTTTTTTTAGATTTTCGGTACCTCGTCAGGTACCTGACCGTCAGACACCTGAAATAGTGTCTAACAAAACTAACGCAAACAGTTGAAAAATTCAATTACTGATTGAAAATTCAAATTTATTTTATTTTTTTTTAAATAAAATTCTACCTACTTGATGACAAAATCAATTAATTTAAAAAAGTAGAAATGTTTTACTTTATCATATGAAGTCAGAGAAAGTATTGTAATTGTGCAGAAAAAAAACTTGAGATTTTGATGAATTTAGACATTTTGGGGTCCCAGAAGCGGAAAATCCTCATTTCCAAAAAATGTCTGTATGTTTGTATGTGTGTATGTGTGTATGGATGTATGTATGTACGGACACGGACAACTCGGCTCTGGACAACTCGGCACCGGACAACTCGGCACCGGACAACTCGGCACCGGGAAAACTCGGCACCGGGCAAACTCGGCACCGGACAACTCGGCACCGGACAACTCGGCACCGGACAACTCGGCACAGGGAAAACTCGGCACCTGGCCAACTCGGCACCGGACAACTCGGCACAGGGAAAACTCGGCACCTGGCCAACTCGGCACCGGGAAAACTCGGCACCGGGCCAACTCGGCACCGAAACTAGCGTGTTCCGTCTTACGAAACTTTTCTACTCTTTCATTACGTATCCATGACACCTTTATCACAGGAAAAAGAAATTGAAAAAAACAGTACATACTTACCTATTAAGTTGAGTTCTTTATTTAAAAAATTACATAATATTTAATAATTCGTTATATAATTTGAAACTTGATTTCAAAATTATTTACTTGAGCAACCAAATATTTCCTTTTTGAATCCATGTTAACGCAATTGACATGTACGTAATTAGCTTTCGGCCAATGAGATTGGGATTTATTATTTTTCCATTTCTTTTTGAATTTGCTTAAGGTGGCCGCGAAATTCGCTTTTTTGTTCGACGAAAATCTTAAAACCAAATAAATTCTAAAAAATTCTGAAAACACGATCAAAAAGCCTATGTTTGAAACTACAAAATGGGTGATTTTGGTAAAAAAAAATTGTAAAAAAAAATTTTTTTTTTTAAATTTTCATCCAATATTATTTCATCCTTCAATTTTTAAAGCCTGAATTTGGATTGTAGATGTAGCGTAAACCTGAAAGAACGTTTTGTGATAAAGTAAATATCTTAAAATTATTAATTTTTTGAGTTTTGTGTCGAATGGAAAAGTCTTTTATATTGACTAATAATGCATGTGTGTAGGCAATCAACAATGTTTATTATATTCTTTTAATCAAAGCTGTTTAGCATAATTATATTTGCACCATATGCGTTTTTTCGCCAAGAGTAAAATATTAACGTACGAGTCAAATTTCAGTCGCATCAAAACATTAGTTTGTTTTAATTTAGCAATCCTATTGTTTTTTTTTATTGTACCTTCTTTCATGTGTTTAATGTCACATTTGATTAATTTCATAATTTGAAAATTAAATTCTAACATTTTTGAATTTTTTTTTTTAAATTTAGTGTGCAATACTTGTTTTATGCGCTGAAAATAAATACAAAACTATTAGGTATAACTAATAATATTGTCTTGTGTGCACTAATTAGCAAAAGATAAAAGTTTAAATTTACAAAAAAATTGTGATTAATTTGATGGTAATTTATAGACAACTTGGTTAGCATAATAAATAAAAGATACTGCATCCAGCTTACTATCTAGTTCCGGCGAGACGATAACTACACGTAAGTTATACCGGTGATAACCATACAAACGACATTGCACCTTATTAACAATTATTGCAATTAAAAATGCATTTGCTACTACTTACTAGTAGCGACACTAGCAGATTTACTTTCCTACGCGAATTTCTCCGCCCGAGCCTTTGAATTGTCGTCATTGATTGGTTGACTTGATTTGATACATGTACAGTACTCTTCTTTATGGCCAACCTTAGAGCAGTTCCTGCACTTATGACTAGAATATGGGCAGTCCTTTGAAAAGTGCATTTGTGAATTGCTGCTACATTTGAAGTTTTTTAGGTTGAACTTGTTTCAAGGAATTTATTGTTTCATTATTTGATCCGGGTGCATTTCTAGCGATTAGTGCGTTGTTTTGATTTAACAATTGTAACATTTAGTACCAACAAGAAACATAATGAATACTTCGCAAATTGTATCTCAAAGAGAAGTGGAACGATACAGTCACGACGGTTATATCTATGTTAAAGATAAAAAAAGTAAAGATGGTCTAAAATGCTTTTGGCGTTGTCATAAAAAAGATAATGGAAAAAATAAATCTGGATACAGGACTTATTGCAATGGGCGTATATGGACAAATACATCTGATGGGTCGTTTCATTCCCTGCGTATTCCATATACGTGTAGTAATACTGGAAATGCCGTTCAAGTTGAAATTGCAAAAGTTATTACAGCTGTGAAGAGAAGAGCAAACGACACAATGGAAAGACCCCAAGAAAATAAAGCTGCGGTCTCTCAAAATATTTCGGATGGTGCTCTGGGACAATTTCCTTCAACAGAGACGATGAGAAAACTAATTAACCGAAGTCGTCAAGATGACAATAGAACGCCTAATCCACAAACACGGCAAGATATAGTTATGCCAGTTGATTTCACCCAATACGAAACCAATCCCGGAGAGTTTGAAGATTTTCTATTAGAAGATTCAGGATTTGGCGATAATCAACGAATTTTGATATTTTGCCGAGAATACCATAAAAGCTGGAGTAAACAAATGCGCGAAGTTTTCATTAATGGTACATTTTTGCTAACTCCACCGTTGTTTAGTCAAATATTTGTTTTGCTTGCTCGTCGTGGTGACGGTCACGGATTTGTTTTTCCAATCCTCTTTTGTTTTCTTCCAAACAAATTACAGACAACTTACTGCAAACTTTTCCAAATGATAAAAAATATGTGGCCAGAATTTCATCCAGATTCTATCAATGTAGATTATGAGGTGGGTATTCACAATGCTTTGCGCGCAGAATTTGCGAATGCTACCATTAGAGGTTGCCTTTTTCATCTCGTACAAAATCTCCGGAAGCATCTTTCAGAAGTACAGCTGCTCAGTCTCTATACTACCGACTCTAGTTTTGCCTTGAAATGTCGCATGGTTACTTCAGTAGCTTTCGTTCCGGAAAATGATGTTGTAAGCGCCCTTACAATGCTTGAAAATCGTCTTCCACCAGAATTAGAACCAATCATCAGTTGGTTTACAAATACATATGTGGGTAGACTCAGAAATAACGGAACAAGAGCCCCACCTCTGTTTCCCTATGAAGTCTGGTCGGTATATGAACGTACTTTGCTTGGTTCTGATAGAACAAATAATTTCGCCGAAGCATGTCACAAAAAATTGCAACAGGGATATGGTGTCGCACATCCAGAATTATACAAATTCATTGGCAATTTAAAAAAAATTCAAAAAACATACGATGCGGATTACGAGCGTTATGTTGCGGGGTATGAAGCACCACGAAAACGAAAACGTTATGAGGACGCAGATAACCGTATCCTTAACAAAGTTTCGAACTTTGAGCCAGCAAATATGTGGGAGTATTTGCGTGGTTTATCCCACAATTATGTTATGGAATAAATATGCAATTTTTTTAAATAAAGACTTAACTTTTTTAAGTTTAAATTTTTTGTGATATCAATAAGGGGTTATTGATACGTAATGGAAGAGTGGGTTACCTTAGTGACGATTTCTGATGAAAGGTGGTAAGTTTTCCAAAAATGTGACGGAACCTTTGCTACCTTTAAAAATTGACATAAAATAAAAATAATAACAATTATTGATAATGATTAAAATTTTAATCCCAAATAAACTTGAATGAAAAATAACACAATTTTTACAAAAAAATTGATTAACTACAATGTCCAAATATAAATAAAAAATTTGTAAGTTTTCTGAAGATCGCTAATTCAATAATGTATAATAGGTGCATTTACACACACAATCCCGGCCCGCGTGCTAGAACGCGTTCCAGCACGCGGGCCAGGATTGTGTGTGTAAATGCACCTAATGTGCATGTTATCATTGTTGATAATAATTCTTGTTGAAATTTAAAATTTTTAAAGGGAATTAACATGCCACTTTTCGAATATTATTACAAAACAATTTAAATTCCATTATAGCAAAATTGAACCGTAACACCCTAGTCTCGGTGCCGAGTTTGATCATAGAGAAAAAAAATTACCGATTTCGATTTCTGAAATGAGAACTTATTCAAAACCATCGACAAGTCAGGAGTTGAACAAGACAAATTCTCCAAGAATAGGTATAAAAAGAAAATTATTTGTGTCCCCTGAAGATGACATCCAAGCACCTGGCAAGAAACAAAACATGTTTCAGTTTATTATCCCAGAAAAAGAAGAAACAGTTTCTGTTCCCATACATTCTCCAACACAACAATTCTTGAAAGAAGTGATTGAGCTTCCTACACAGCCAGAACATAAAGAACCTATTCCAGTTACGCGTGGCTTTTTAAGAAAAGTAGAAGATTTGCCATTGTTACCTCGAATAATTGTTCAGATGCAATTATTTAAGTCATAAACCAAGAACCACTTGGATACCAGAAGAAAAAACCGCAGCCGTCTCTATGTTTTATAAATCACCTACGATGTACAGATTTCTTAAAAAAAAATGGTTTTAATTTGCCATCTGAAAGTATTTTTCTCAAGTAGATAAACAATTACAAAACGAAGCCGGGATATAACTCGAAACTGTTTGCACGTTTGAAGGATAAGGTTAATACAATGAAAGATAAAGAAAAAAAATGCATATTACTATTCGATGAAGTGGACATAAAGCGAGAAATATAATTTTGTAAGTCTTCGGGTTCCGTATTTGATTTTGAAGATCTAGGAGAATTTGGATCAAGAAAAGTTCCTGCTAAGCATGTTTTGGTGGTTATGGTGAGAGGCATTTATTCAGACTGGAAATTACCCATTGTATATTATTATTCCGAAAATGGTGTAAAAAGCGAAGTGCTAGAAAAAATCATTAAAGCAAATTTAGTTTATTTACAAAAAAATAGTCTTAAACCTCTTGGTTTAGTTTGCGATCAGTGTACAATAAATCAAAGCTGCTATAAGAATATGGGCATCACAACAGACCATCCTTTTTTTATTTATGAAGATACAAAATACTATAGAATATTTGACGTCTCACACTTACTGAAGAGCATACGAAACAATTTATTATCTGGTGATTTTACATTAGAGAATCAAGAAAAAATCTCTTGGTCCTACATTAAACAAATATACGGCTTGGATGAAAAGAGTAAGACCGCTCGTGCTTTAACTCGATTGAGCAAAAGGCATATACAGCCTAACAATTTTCAAAAAATGAGTGTTCGGCTTGCAGCTCAAGTCACAGTGTCGCTGCTGCTATACTGACAGCTATTGATTTAAAACAAATGCCAGAAAAAGCAACAGATACAGCAGAGTTTTTGAAAAATGTTAATCGATTATTTGATGCTTTGTAACGTTATTCTCCTATTGGCTACAGAAACCCTTTTTGTCTCTACTGATGACAATAGTAGATAGGCTAGCTCTTGGGTTTTTACCCACTGTCGAAGAAGCTGGGTAGCTTTACAGCTTCGTGAGTCCTTTAAAAGGATGGTGGCTACGTAAAATAAAAGAAGAATTTTTTGGGCGCCAGCTGAGGAATGAAACAACTTTACAAAATTCTTGTCGCTCCACTATCTCAACAAAAAAATAATAAATGATAAATAAAATGTAAAATGTAAAATAATTATCATTCAATAGAAATATTTATCAACAAGAAAAGAGTTGTCGTGATACCGCTACAGGCCGGTTTACTAAAGAAAAATTACTTCTCCGTCCTGATCGGCATACGAAGCAAGCGGATGACTTAAATTACCTTAGCATTTCCTAAGGATAAACATATAAAGGTAATCAAGTCAAATCCAAGCAACTCTGGTCACTTGCAAAAATGGTTTTAAAAAGAAATCAAATTTTCTGTTATCAGAAAATACCACAATTATTCATTCAAGGTAACTTGTGAACTTAATTTATATCATACAAAAATTGTTGGCCAGATGTGAATTAACAACCGACATTTGTAAATTGTTAACATTAACCAAAATCAAATATTTATCATTTGAGAATTCAAAAAGTACATCAATAGTACAATCAATTCAAATGTGACTCACCTAATTCACTAAATTTCACTTAAAACTAAATATTATGTTTTCAAATCACCAATTACTGTTTTTGTGGTTTTATTCTCTGACGCTCTTAAACGACCATCTTAGATTATCGTCGATGACCTTCTCTACCAACCACACAAAACCGCAGCATTTGCAAAATTGAAAAGTTAGCAACGCCATCTTTTAAATTAAAATAAAACAATATTTACATAAATCTAAATAATCACTAAACCAATATTAAAAAAATTAAAAAAAAACAAAAAATGTAACAATTGATTGTTACAGCTTTAAATAGCAAATTTCCGTATAACAAAAATCCATTAATCGACCATTATGCGATGCTAATATAGAAGTAGTTACGATTTTGACCGAGGGCAAACAAATGATGGCTCGCCTAAAAAAAGATTCTTTCCAAAAAGGAAATATAAAATATTCTGTACCACCATGCTTTCCTGGAATGATTCAGTCTATGAAGGCAATAAAGATGCTACATGAGGACAATAAAAGTGAAGAACTTCCACATATTTTAACAGGCAGAATAAATCAAGACGCGTTAGAAAATCTGTTTTCTATATATAGGCAACGAGGTGGTTATAATAGAAATCCTACAGTGAGGACATTCAATGGATTATTTAAATCAAACACTCTGATAACGCTGATGAAGCCTCCTGAAGAATCTAATTGTGAAAATGATGAAGATATTAATCTTTTTTGTGAAGAAACGCCTCGTTCTACTAATACCGACCATCAAATTGACAACGTATCTATTACGACAGACTCAGATGAGACTTCCAGTCAATATTCTGCAACCGAAGCAACCAGTTTAGAAGACTGCTTAGTATTATATTTCGCAGGATATTTAGTAAAAAGGCTTTTAGACAAATACGATTGCGAAACTTGTAGGCTCAGTTTGTTAGGTACTCGGGATCTAAAGAACAAAAAACAGTTGTTATTGCTTTACAAGAACTACGACACAGATGGTGAGATGCATCTGAAAATACCATCGACGTTATTTAGGAGGCTAACTAAATATTTAATAAATTAATTTTTTAAGTTGTGAAATATAATTAAATAATCTTGAAATAAACAAGTTAATAAAACGTTTAATAATAATGTTTTTATTGAGCTTTCAACGTTTGGTACACGTCTTCGTCAGAATAATTTAATATAATGTAATGTTTACAAGTTTGTATGGAAACCGATTGATAACGTATTGTCATTTGAACAATCTATGATCTAAAATATGTGATTGTGTGATAAGAAACAACCTGCAGTGAGTTTCCTTCGAGGTAGGAAAAACTTAACACCAATACGTGATGGTAATTAGACGAGGAGATGGCTGTATATATTGCTCAGACCATCTATATCAGTTTTTCTGTTCATTGAATTCTTTTCTCTTTTGATGCTAATCATTTCGTGAAGAATTCTTTCTTTATAATTAGTAACAGACTTAATAATTTTTGCGTTTTTAAAATCTGCATCATGTCCATCGACTAGTATATGTTTCGCAATGACAGTAGAGTCCGGTTTATTACAGCGAACACTTGAGATATGACCACTCATTCTTTTGTGCAGCCATTGGTTCGTTTGTCCAATATATACTAGGTTACAATTCTTGCATTCAACTTTATAGATTAGATCAGATTTTTTCTCTGTAAGAACCGGATCTTTTAATTTCGTATACAGCTGTTTGATGTTATTGGTTGATTTAAATGTCAGTTTGATTTCGTGGTTGCTTAAAATTCTCTTCAGTTTTTCACTTAGTCCTTTGACATAAGGCATAACAGCAAAATTGGATGTTTCTTTCTTGGTAATGTTACCGTTATAGAGTTTGTTCACACGATCTTTAATAATTTTCTTAACCAAGGGTCCGGGAAAACCATTTTTAAACAGAGTCTCTTTAGCTATTTTAAGAGTTTGCTTTCTGTAGTCTCCATGGGTTAATTTAAGAGATCTATCCACGAGGCCTATGGCCGTGCTTATTATCTGGCTTTTGTGATGGTAAGAGTTAAAATTAAGATATCTTCCTGACCATGTCTGTTTTTGGGTCCACTTGTATTTAAGGCAGTTATTTTCACGCATTAACTGTATGTCCAGGAAAGTTATTTTATTTTGTTCTTCTTTTTCCATAGTGAACTGGAGTCGTGGATGAAATTCATTAAATAAATTAATTTTTTAACTTGTGAAATATAATTAAATAATCTTGAAATAAACAAGTTAATAAAACGTTTAATAATAATGTTTTTATTGAGCTTTCAACGTTTGGTACATTATATTAAATAATTATATTAAATTATTCTGACGAAGACGTGTACCAAACGTTGAAAGCTCAATAAAAACATTATTATTAAACGTTTTATTAACTTGTTTATTTCAAGATTATTTAATGAAATTCATTAAAGTGCCTGATAATTAAATC
Source organism: Cantharis rustica (assembly GCA_911387805.1). NCBI lineage: Eukaryota > Metazoa > Arthropoda > Insecta > Coleoptera > Cantharidae > Cantharis > Cantharis rustica. The sequence goes on from OU426877.1 coordinate 76,447,941, forward strand.
TTCGTTACCTTCTGGAATTGCTGTTATATCATCTACATAGCGTTTAAAGAATGGTAGTTGAAATGGAAGTGTTGATATACGGTTTTCTTCTAAAATTTCCATTACCAGATTAGAGATCGTAGCTGATATTGGACTTCCCATTGCTGTACCGAAAATCTGTTGATATAGTTTGTCATTATATTGGAAGTATGTAGTTTCCAGGCATAGTTTTAGCCCATTTAGAAATTTTTCTTTGGGTATACTTGTGTGGTTCTTGATTTCGTCCCATTTTTCATCAACTGCTTTGATTGCCAAATCAATAGGAATATTCGTGAAGAGAGATTTAACGTCAAGTGAGATCAGTACATATTTATCAGGTACGGTTTGGTTTTTTATATCTTCTATAAACGTCCATGAGTCCTTGGTGTAGTATTTACTCTTACCCAAAATGTTTGTAAGTATTTTTGATAAATACTTTGACAATTTATACGTAGGTGACTTCATGCTTGCGACAATAGGCCGGAGAGGTGTTCCTTCTTTGTGTATTTTAGGTAGTCCGTATATTCTCGGTGGTAATGCACTATTCATTTTAAGTCTTATGGAGGTAGATTTGTCAATATAATCGTTCCTAACCCAGTCGGATATAAGTTGGTTATTTTTTATCTGTAGGTTGTTCGTCGGATCTTTCTTTAAGACCTTGTAGGTGGTATTGTCGTTGACCAGAATATCCATTTTTTTCTCATAGTCGCTTTTCTCCATGATAACAGTGGTATTCTCTTTGTCGGCTCTTATTATTAGTAATTCGGGATGTTCTTTAACGAATTTCTTAATTTTTATAATATCTTGTATGTTCGTTGATTGTTTATTTTTTTCTTGTAGCTTGCAAGAAGTTTTTATAGAGTTAGTGAAATCCATTCGTAGTAAATTTTTCGTGTCGTAGTCTAGGTTTTTGATTGCGTTTTCTATTCCAACAATGATATCGTCCGTAGGAAAATTTTATTAACTTGTTTATTTCAAGATTATTTAATTAAAGGCTAACTAAATATTCTATGAAATCGATAGATAAATATTGGGAACAATACAGTTACACAAAGTTACCCAAGCTGTTTCTTATTTATATTGTGAAACATTTTGTGAAAAAAAGACCTCGAGCTAATTTATTATATAATAAATGCCGAGAACATTGGGAGTATTTACTAAAATTGTTAGTAACTGTAACACTTTTTAAAAAATGTAAGTATCTTAACTTATCATTAAGAGAGCCTCAACAACGTTCTCAAAATCCAAAAGTTAATTAGAAACTTAGTATTTTACAAAACTGGTAATACGATAGTGATTATAAAAAATATGTATATTTAGAAAATAAACTTAAAAATGAAATTTCACGTAGATTTGTAAACTTACTTAAAATTTCATTTTTAAGTTTATTTTCTTTATTTTATTTTCTTATTTCTTTTTTTAAACATTTTTAGAAATCTATATAGAAAGATGTGCTTTTTAGTAATTTTTGTACATTATATTTTTTTGATTTAGCTTAAATATTTTTACATGTTATATTTTTTCATTTTAATCGTTGCCTGCGGCAGAAGATTGGCAATAACTATGAAATAGGGCCTTATCTTACATTAGAAATTCTTTAATTATTTATTTTTCCTAACAATAAATGTTTTCTTTTGATGGTAAATACCAATTTTATTAGGCCTAAGAACTAACCATGATTAAAAACTGAGTACGCAATTAGAGTTACCGCAGCCTTGTTCTATTTATTTATTTCTTCATTAACTATAAATGCTTTATACCTCTAATTATTGTCTTCTATCGAAATAACTTCACATAATATTACGTCCAAATTTTAACATGATACGTTATCCATACTGGGTTTTTAATCGTGTTTAGTTCTTAGGCCAAATAAAATTGGTATTTCCATTTTAACATAATTTTCTTAAAATATTTTTAATCGTAACCTGTCAAGTGGTCTTCTTCTTTTCCACTTCTGGCTAGGAACCTGTTCCTGTTTGCCTGCCTCATCACTACTCTACGGATGCCGAAAACCAACTTTGAGCCCATCTCTTAGGTGGTCGTCCTGGGGGTCTTTTCCCTATCGGTCGTCGGTTTTTACAAATGTTGGCTAATCTATTCTCGTCCATGCGATCAACGTGATCGTTCCAAGCCCTTTTTCGATGTGTCATAAACTTAACTATGTCTACTACGTCGCATCTCTGTCTGATGCTAGCACTAGTTTGTCTATCTCGCAGTGTTAGACCTTGTATTGTTCGTAGTATCTTCATTTCTACCGTTCTTGCTTTTTGTTTCGTTTTTTTTTGTTTTAGCTCTCGTTTCTGTGGCGTAAGTTAGAATCGGGCGTACCATGGTTTTATATATTTTCACCTTGCTGTCTGTTCTCATGTGTTTGTTATTCCAGACCATTTCTGTGCCCAAATACTTGAACTCCATGACCTGTTCAACTATCTTTCCGTCCACCTCCAGTTTTCATCGAATTGGTTCCTTTGCAATCACCATTGTTTTTGTTTTCTTTGTCGAGATCTCCATATTATATTGTTTGGCCGTTACATTGAATTGGAACAGAAGTCTTTGTAGGTTGTTCTCGTTGTCGGCTATCAATATGGCATCGTCTGCGTAACACAATATATTGATATTCCTATTACCCATGCGAAATCCTCTCTTGTGTTTCATGTCTTGTATAATCTTGTTCATGATAAGAGTGAAGAGAAAGGGACTAAGGGAGTCTCCTTGTCGTATTCCGGATTTAATTTCAATAGGTTTTGTGAAATTATCTGATGTTATTACTCTTGTCGTATTATCTGTATTTATGTCATATATCAGCTCTACAAGTTGTTGTTCCACATGTTCCTCGTTCAGAATTTTTATAACGTCATCCTTTCTGACTCGGTCAAAGGCTTTTGTGAGATCTACAAAGCACAAGTATGCTGGGTTATTATATTCTATGGATTTCTCCACAATCTGGCGAAGTATGAAAATTGCGTCCACCGTGCTTCTGTTTCGTCTGAACCCCTGTTCATAATTTTTTCTTGCAATCTTGTATTTATTACAGAGGTAAACAGCTTTAGTGTCGAATTTAGAAGTGTTATACCGCGATAGTTATCTGGTATTCGTTTGTCACCTCGTTTGAACACAGGTACCGTTAAGTTTTCTTTCCATTCTGATGGTATTTTTCTTTCCAATATTATTCTTTGGAATAGACCGTGTATTGACTTGATTAGAGAGTCCCCTCCATATTTCAGCAACTCATTATGTATTCCATCAGGACCAGGCGATTTTCTATTCTTTAATTTAGTAATCTCTGATTGTACCTGTTCGGGTGTTATTTCTACTGCGTCATTATTTGTGTTATTTCCAAATTTCAGAGCATCGTTGTCTGTATTCTCTGCATACAGCTTTTCGAAATAACGCATCCACTGTTCTTCTTCTATGTTACCAAATGACACATTTTCATTTATTTCCTTCTTTTGGCTTCGCAGCATTCTCCATACTTTCTTCTGTGCCCCGTATATGTCATATTCCATGTCCTTTGTATACCTTTCCCAATAATCCTGTTTTATTCTTCTTATATCCCAATTAATACGATTTCTTGTTCGTACATATAGCGAGTATTCGTCCATCGTTTGATTGCGTTTGTATTTGAGGAATGCTTTTTTTTTTCAAGTGGTCCACTGTCACCATTACCACTATCAAGTGGTAATTTTTTTATTTTTTTTAAATAATAATTTTCTAAGTATTGTGTGTCTTTACTTTAATGTTAAAATTTAGTTATTTTATCGTGTTTTTTTAGTTCTGTTAAATATTGTGTATATTTGCTATAAATAAAATTATTTATTGATAATTAAGAATAGTTATTTACTAAAAAATATATTGGACGTTGTTAAACTTGAAATGTATGAAGTTTATTCATTCACCTTTTATCCGAGATGGGGATAACGCACTTTAGTAACTTTATGATCATGTTGGATGTTAGCAAGCAATAAGTAATTAATATTTTTCCTATTAAAAATCTCTTACTATCGTTTTAAAAAGAAATTCTTACTCGTTTATTCACAGAAAATTCTAAAAATTGTAACAAAAAATAATTTGTATGTTATGCTGAAGACTTTAATAATAATAATAACCTACTTAATTTTCTGTTATCTCGGAAGGCTATTGTAGAGATACAATTTTATTCTTAAGTATTTTTTTAGTTGTATAAGTACATACATTTACATAACGAAGTACATTTAAACATCAATTTGCACGCCACTGTAGTCGTAAACACGACAGCTATTGGTTCTACGCCATCTATCGGTATTGGTCCTTAACTAACTGGGTTGAATCTCTAGTAATAATTAGTCAATGACTATACTTACAATACTTACAGTACTGTTGTAAAATGCGGTACGCGACATTTAGGCGACGGTAAATTAGGCGACGTCAATTGAGCGACGTCAAATAGGCGACGGTCAATTGAACACCGGCTTTTTGGGCGACGTCTTATTAGGCAACCCAAATTAGGCGACGGTGACGTACAAATTTGAAGACTGAAAATTCGGAAAAAATTTTTAATAAAATAAATGAATAAAAATAGTATTTAATTACAAAATTTATTTTTAAATTATTTAATACATAAATCTTGTATATTTATATACAAAAATTAACAATTTTCAATCCATGTTATAATTGTAGGATTCTATAATATTTTCTGAATTGTGGTATTAGAGAAAATTCTTTCATCGGCTTCTTCATACCTTGCTCGCTTTCGATTAGGTTCATGTCCTGCAATAATTCGTTCATAATCTATGTCATACGACTTTTGAATTCCTTTCAACTTATCTAAAAACATGAACAAATGAGGATGAGAAATACAAGTGCTAAAACGTAATGGCAGAAATTTGTGGACCTTGGGTCAAATTCCAAAAGAAATAAGCGTCGCCTATTTGACCGGTCGCCTAGTTCGGGTCGCCTAATAAGACATCGCCCAAAAAGCCGGTGTCTAATTGACGGTCGCCTATTTGACGTCGTCCAATTGACGTCGCCTAATTGACCGTCGAGGGTTGTACACCTAACTTTTAACGAATACTTATGTAGCTTTTTTACTAATGCATGGAATTTAATGCCGTTTAAAGTAAATGATTTGAAAAAAAATCTAGTTACATAAAAAGTCATTAACAACTTTTTAAAAAAAGATTTTCATTTTTATTTTTTTAATTTAACATTCAAATAACCTGCAAATGACTTTCCATGTATATACAAACTATAAAAATTAAAAATTTTTAAAAATATCTATATATTAAGAAATAAGCCTTATATATTTGCATAATAAGAAAGCGAATTAAAATCTTTATATGTTAGTGCCCTCTCGCACCATAAACGCTATTTGATAAAAATGCATATTTATTGTATTATTTAATTAGTTACCACTGATTGCGCTGACGGAAATAGTGACAATCGGTAAAATGTCTTCAAAAATCATACAGCCGTCTTAAACCATTAGGTTATACAACGCAAATTTTATCTATTTTTTTTAATAAAATTAAATTTTATCTAGTGTGACAGAATTACAAACCAAATTAAATATTGCACCCGATAAATTGATTTCTCAAAGCTATTAAATTAAATGCATATTAAATGCTCTGGCAGTGCTGTTTATTGAAAAAACTTTGTTCGAGGATTACCAGATTATGATGATAAAGTAATTGAACATTTTTCTAACAATAAGGATAGAGATTTTCATTATAAATAGATATTTTAAAAAATATTTTTTTAAATTTTGTGCCTTTCCACTGGAAAATGTCACGAGCCGCTACTGCTTACTATATAGATCAACTGAACCTGGTATTACTAAAATACAAAAATGTACGAATAGCAGTTGATGAATCTATGGTTTCTTATTACAGTCACGATAGCTGCAAGCAACGAATTCAAGGAAAGCCCATTAGATACGGATTAAAATTTTGGTCTCAAAATGTATCAAATGGTACCTTTTTAATATTTTTAAACTGGTCGTTATTGTTTAATGTATCTATGTAATAAAGTAATGCAATAAAAGTTTATTTCCAGTATACATACTATGTACATTTGTAGTGAAGTTCCAATAATGAAACAAATTATTTTTTTAACACCGTGTGCTTCAAAATGAAATTAGATTTTTTTAAATATTTTTTCTTAATTCAATGACATAAACTAAAATTAAAAACGTCATAAAAGTTAAAAAAATTATTTGGCCGCGAATAGGTTAAGTAGATTTTGTGGTAATTAGTACTAGCATGTAATGTTAAATATAAAATTAATCAGAATCGTTAAAATAATAGAATTTTAACCGTAAAGTGAAGAATTCCTACGTAGAAAATTATTATTTAAAAAACACAATGAATAGTATTCGCGAATAAAATTAACGATGGGGGCGCTGCTAAATTTTTAAAATGGCCGTCAGATGCGAGTGATCGAGTTTATAGTTATATGTTATGTGTTTATAGTTGTATTTACAGTGATCAAGTGAACCTTGTAAATCTTTTTGTGTGTTCGAATTATTAACGAAAAAAGTAAAATGACGAAACAAATTCTTCTAAAATCTTTATTTAAGTACACTAATAGCAGCGCAACGTCGAGAAATTTTTGTGAAGGTGAGGAAGGGCTAAATGTCAAGCATGTTATTCTTTGTGGGGTAACACCTTGTGTTAAGTTTGTTTATGCGATTTATGCCCTCGTACTACAGACTTCCGCATTATTATCGGCTCCTTATTTAATAATTGGGTCTATTTGTAAAAATACTTTGGCATTAAGTGATTTGGCACTTCGGCATTAAGTGAAAACTACAATATTATGGACAAATTAACCTGGGGATGGCAATTCTAAATGTCAGTGTGTGATTTTATAATATACTACAGTAAAGATTGTAGAATGTTCGTAAATACCATAGAATTAGACAAAACTTTTGTTAGTGAAATGTTGGCGAACATTAAACAAAAATATTTTTGTAATCTTTTGAATGAAATTTGTAGTTTATAAGTTTATTTAAAAAATCAGAACTGCTGGTTTTGAGTTGAAATATTGTTGCCAATTGGTCAGACTTGATCAATATTTAATTTTGTCGAAAGAACCAAAAATATTTATAAGTAGAGTAAGTGACAATAGTCGAAACTTGTTAAAAATTGTTCTATTAAATAAATATCATGATTATTTGAAATTTAGTGTTAACATCGTGTTGAATTGCATCCATACACACAACAAAACTCTTTGCTACGTTTCTCAACAACGGTTGACATTTCAAAATTTATTTAAAAGCTTTAATTACTTAAATAATTTCAACACGTTAACATGCAACTAAAGCATAAACCACGTTTACTACTCGCATCGAATTGTTCTCAATTCTGCCACTAGACGTCGCATCCTTAATTTTACTCCCGAATATTACTGGCCGAACCTCGAAAATTATCCGTTACTGGGCGCGCAGCTATATATATTAAAAAGCGTACGTAAGCGAGCTTTTTAAAGCTGCAAGCCCAGTAACAAATAATGTTTCGAGTTGAGGTGAGTATACTTTTTTATCGGAAAACATAAAAATTAGCTATTATATGAAAAATAAAATAAAATTGTATAAAATAATATTATTATGCTTTCAATATTCTGTCATATGAAATAAGAATAATGTAACGCCCATGGCATATTAGAAGTAACCCGATTTGTCCGATCACAAGTTCAGATTACAACGTGGTATAATTTCATTTCAGAAACTTTACAAGCAATACCAACACAAAGACGATAACCAGCTACAAAAACACCAACTGGAATAAATTTAGATATGACCTTGACCAACATATTAAAATTCATTCAAATATTAACTCAATCGAAACATTAGAAATTGAGACGAAAAACTTGACACGTTGCATTACTGACGCTAAAAATCAAAATTCAAAAACAATCAAAATTAACTCCAACAAAAAAAATCTACCAGATGACATTTTAAATTTAATCACTGACCGAAATCACTTTAGAAGACTGTGGCAGCGAACGGCAGACATAAGAACATTATGATCCAAATGACAAGAGAAATACAAGACAAGATCAGAATTTTTAAAAACAAAAACTAGACGGATCTGCTTTTGATATTAAAACCACAAGACAACTCTATTTGGCGACTGACAAATAAACTTAAGGTGGGGATTCAAGGCCACAGAGTTGATTCGCACCTGGCAGATGGCGGATATTAGGGTATGCAATGAATAGATCATATTTATGGAAGTTCTTCTATTAAGTTATGGGTGTCGTTCTATAAGTAGTAAATAGGGGAATGCCCGCAGTCGAGAAAACGTTTTTAATAACGTGATACGACGTCCTAATGTTGTTATAGTCGTAACGTAAACAATCAGTAACAACTACGTATTAGTTTACACCATTACGAAAGGTAAAAGAGATCGTCTGTAATTGAAACATATCTGTTTAAAATGCTTTTCTAAGATGATTATAATTTTCTCAGTATCTATACAAAAATGATGAAGCTCATTTAATTTCAAATGAAATGAACAATTTTGAACTTCTATTACAAAATTTATTTTAATTAATGATTATAAATTAATTATAATTACACATAATTATATTATAAATCAACTAATCACCAAAAATTAAAAATACCGTAACAGGGTGGATCTTAGGTTTCAAATTATATAAAGCGAACAACTACACATGAATCAATTTGATAAATTTGATAAAGCGGTGCGTATTTGAGCAGCGCCTGTAATTAATAACTATTATATTTTACTATACGGTACAAATTATTTAAACAAAATTTTCAATTATATTAAAATTTGAAAAATTATAAATACAACTTATTTAAAGTATTCTAATGACGTTTCTGACGTTGCAATTTGTGCGCAATTATTGTCCTTCAAGCGGTGGTTCAACGATAATATTATAAATTTTAAGACTTCTGTTATAGAGTTATTGGATTTTATTTTAATCAACAATTTTTCATCATTTTTTAGTTCTACTGAAATAATCCCTACATGTTTCTTGTTTTTTACAATCTCAGTACGAATACAAAAATTTGGAATGAAAGGGTTAGAATTTTGCAAGTTGCTTCACTAGGGACCGTTTAGTTCAAAAACGGTTTAACAGATTAATTTAAAATTTGGAGGGTACATGTGGAACACGTGATGGCACAATAAGACATATTTTATATTTTGGTATTTAAAAAAAAATCTGTTTTTAGTCAAAAAATCTACTTGAATTTTTTTTTAATTAAACTATAACATAGTTCATAAAAGAAAATATTACAAAATATTTAAATTTTATATTAATTAAAAAGTTCATTCTATCGACAAATTTGACAATCTATTTAACTATTCTGTCATATTGTATTCTTGTATTGATAATCTATTGTTATAATCTTTTACGTTTCTACGAAGACTATTATATCCAAGCAATGTGTTTTAATCGTCTACGCACTGCATTAGTGTATGATACTCAAAAAATACAACCTCTGCGGCCACATGCAACCAAAATACAATTTCCAATCAAATCCAACAAAAACACGTAAAACTCGGGTTGTCTGTAAAGTCGGTTTACAGACGATAATTTTACGTGATAGAAAACATTGATGAAAAATTGCATACGAATTGCGTATGAATTGAATTGAATTATGTTTTCTTATGACGTAAAATCACGTAAAATTATCGTCCGTAAACCGAGTGTTAATTTAAAAAGATGAAATTGGACAAATAAATCGAATTCATGAAACTGATGCTTTTGAAAAGTCCGCCAAAACCTGCTTGATATAATAATATATTCCTTTGCACTGCGTTAACTTGTCATTAAAACATAAATATTTTTAAAACTCTGGTTAAAAACATTAATTTTCAAATATTATTTACAGTTTTTGAAAATTAATTTAATTAATTTGTTTAAATATAATCACGAACAATTAGTTATAGAAATAAACTGGAAATCAAATCAATGTCAATAAATTGTTAATTTGAAATGACGAAATTGGACAAATAAATGAAATTTTTTGAATTGCTGTTTTTAAAAAACCCGCTTTGTCTTTTTTGACACATTGTTATGACATGTGCGAGATAAGCCGATCGTGCCTTTCTATCGCTTGTTCCGTGCTCTTGCTTGCACGCGGAACGTGACAATGAGTCATGTTTTTTCGTGCGTGCGTCGGTATATCGATTTACATCAAAAAATGTAGACCGTGCGAGACTTTAAGATTTTTGGTTAGTTGAACCATTTTAAGATGCACTACCGCTCATAATAGTATGGACACTTAATTAAATTTGGTAAACCGATAGTAGCAGAAACATTTTTAACACGGAAAAATTTTAAATGACAAAAATGATTTTACTTTATGTTTTCAATACATTTATAATGCAGGTGCCATAATATTTATAAAATATTTCGAAATCTTTTATTTTTATGGGAATTACCAAATGCAATAAAAAATGTGTTATGCTCTTAAAATTGTATTATTTTAAGTAAGCTGCTATGAACTGACCTGCAAAGCAGGAAGCAATAAACTAGAATCATAAACTTCCAAAAAAATTGCCAATTTGTCTTTTATATGTATTTAAAACGTAGTTGTGTAAAGAGCTTCTGTTTGTGGTGCGTGTTTCAAAATTTCAATATTAAGAATGCCTAAAAGAAAACCATTAAGTGTTAAAAATCGATCGGCGATATTAAAGTTGCATCAAGAAGGGCATACTATTAGAAAAATTTCTGAAAAATTGAAGTTTTCAAAATCTACAGTACATTTAATAATTAATCGTTTCAAAGAAACAGGTGGCCTTGAAGATAAAAATCGTCCTGGACGTTCTAGAGCAACGACAAGTGCAGAAGATCAGCACATAAAATTAATAAGTAAACGAAACAGAAGGTTAACAGCACCAGAAATAGCTTCCCAAATCAATCAGGACCGAAATAAACCTGTTTCAGTAAGTACCGTTAAACGTCGCTTACAAGAAGCAGATTTGCATGGCCGTATTGCGACACGAAAGCCGCTACTGCGTCGCGGAAATAAACAAAAACGACTTCTGTGGGCCAAAACAGTGGGCAAACGTGCTATGGAGTGATGAGTCCAAATTTGAAGTTCGTTCGACGTTCGACGTGCAAAGCATGAAAAAATGCTTTCCGCGTGTGTTGTGCCAACGGTAAAGCACGGAGGGGGGTCCGTGATCGGTTGGAGTGCATTTTCCTTAGCAGAAACAGGCGATTTAGTTAAAATAGAGAGCATAATGAAAAAGAAACATTATAAAAAGATATTAGAAGACAATGCTTTACCTTCAGGGCTCCGCTTAATTGGCAATAATTTCATATTTATGCATGACAATGACCCAAAACATACGTCATTGTTGTGTAGAAATTACCTTGCAAAAGCAGAAAATGCTGAAAAATTGAAGGTGATGACATGGCCACCACAGAGTCCGGATTGTAATCCTATCAAATTGCTGTGGGATGAACTTGATAGGAAAGCGCGTCAAGAATGTCCTACATCAAAAACTCAGTTGTGGACTCTTTCTCTAACCTTGAGAAAGTTAATTGAAAGAATGCCTAGAATCACGTGTGCTGTAATAAAAGCAAAGGGGGGATTCTTCGATGAGAAGAATATATAATTAATTTGAATTATTTTTGACTAAAAAAAACTTTTTTTTTTACTGACATTACTTGTAAATATGTAAAAGAACACTAAATAATTTTTTCTGTCTAATTTTGTTTGTATACTTTTCAGCTTTTAAGACGAATAATAAGTGTCCATACTTCATTGAGCGGTAGATATCTATTTTCATAAAAAATAAAAACACACAATATCATTCATTTAATATTTTCGTAAGCTACTTAAGAATATAATTTTAGGAAATAATTACTACTATGTATAATAAGAACATGTACTCATCTACATTAAAAACTGTTTTTTTACCAAATGATATTTTTTATTTAGAATTACCAGAATTTTTGACTTATTACTTTATTGATTAATAAAGTTACGTATATCACTTCATAATCATTATTTATTAAATAAATTGTACTCGTTTACAAGTAATACCTACCTAGTACAAGTTTGTTTTGTTTTTAAATTATATGATATCACAACTTCATATAATTGAATTATTATTAAACATAAGAACATAAGTTATGCCATGTTTCTGAACGCCATTTAAATTCCGAACGTCAGACTATAAATCTGCTATTAAAATTTGAGGTTGATTTCTAGCTTGATTATTTCAAAAATAAAAAATATTGGTAATATCCATCAGAAAAAATTGAAATTTGGTAAACATGTTCCCTATAGTACATATATCACTAATAAATAGAATATATTAAAAAAACACACTTTCATAAATATAAAAATAAAGGTAATAAATTATTTCAAAAAATTTTAATTTTAAAAATATGTCTAATTGTAGGCCTTTATATCATAAATATCATATTCAAATTTCAAATTAATCGGTTCAGCCGTTTCAAGTCCAAACCGTCCCGAAATTTTCAACTTTTTAATGAATATAAAATTAAAATTTTTTTTTTACGATTTTCTTTTATCATAGTAATCAGTATAAACTATGTTTTAGTTTAATTTAAAAAAAAGTAATTTTAATGTAGATTTTTTGACTAAAATCAAATTTTTTTTTAAATATAAAATATGTCTTATTGTGTCTTCATGTGTTCCACCTGTACCCTCCAAATTTTAAATTAATCCATTAAGCCGTTTTTGAACTAAACCTTCTCTAGTGAAACAACTTGCAAAATTCTAGCCTTAAAAAAACATACAAACCTATTCCGGCCTTAAATTTAAACAACAATGTCACCGCTATGACGGACGCTGAAAAAGCGGAAACACTAGCAGTAACTTTCCAAAAAGTACACAATACCGATACGACGGACACCAAGGAACAAAGATACGAAATGACGTCAAAACTTTTTTAAATCTACAATACACTTTAACTACCAAACAATTCAGCAAAATTGTGACCAGCCCCAATGAAATTAAAACCATAATAAAATTACTACCAAACCGTAAAGCAGACAAGATTGAAAACCTAATTTTAAAAAACCTTTCGAACAAAGCCATAGTGCAGCTAAATTATATAATAAACGCAATGGGCTTGTCCCGGGTTGTTAAAAATATAATTTTGACTTAAAAAAATCGATGCCCCTTGGTAAAATACTTCATATAGTTACAAATGTATAATTTTAAAACGTCACACTAAGGGGGTATTATCGTCTAGAAACTTCAAAAATTCGATATTTTTTTTGTTTTGCATTTTCTTATACTTTGGTATTTTGAGAATGTGTCTGAAAAATATTAATTTGATATTCGCAGAACTTCTATAGTTACAGAGCTTTAAAGGTTCCGTTGCGTTCGGTCGCGCCAGGTAGTTTAAAAGTAGTAACAGTAGCCAGTAGTAAAAAAGAAGCGAGTGCAGCTCAATCTTCTTTTTTTGAAGCTAAGGAAGGTCGTCTATATGGTCCCGGTATAGCTGATTAAGGGTAAGTTACTCAAATTAGTTTATTATCCATCTTATGTTCAGCCGGATTAATATTAAATGTATACAAACTTTAAACGCGTTTATTTCGAAACGACATTTTTCAAGTCGGGCGCACGTTTTTTTTTAAAATTATTGGACCGATTGACTTCTGGTTTTGCACACATTTTAAGGGAACTTTTAACTATAGTCTGAACTAGAATAATACCGATAGCTTGAATATTTTAGCTTTGTTCTCATGTTTTAGTTGACAATTTTTCGGGAAAAATAAATTTTAAATTTCAAACTACTGTGATTTCGACAAAAAATTTCGTACTTACTTAGTTCTAGTTCAGACGATAACTACATATACAGGGTGACCCAGACCACCCGTATCAGTACTTTTTTTCAAAAACGGTAAGTCGTAGAGAGTTGGGCTAAAAAAAATTATTACAAAAGATCTAATGACGAATCTAATGGTGATATTATTATTTCCGGGAAAAGTTGGCATCCAGAGTAGTTTGCTCCAGAAAGTTTTTTTATAACAAACTTAACTTTAAAAACAATATCTTTAATCCGACCCCAAAGAAAAAATCCAGGGGAGTACAATCTGGCGACCTTGGAAGCCACGCCACTGTGCTTCCCCTGCCAATCCATCTATTGGGAAATAGTTGGTTTATTGCATTTCTAGCAACCAATGAAAAATGAGCTAGGCAGCCGTCTTGCTGAAACCACATAATTGCTCGCATTTCCAGGGAAATATTTTCCAATAAATCGATCAAATCATTATTTAAAAACTCGGCATATCGTATCCCATTAAGATTTTCTTAAAAAAAATAAGGACCTATAATTTTTCCTTCAAGTACACCACACCACGTGTTAACGCTTCAAAGATGTTGGTTATCAATAGTTCGCAGCTAATGGGGATTTTTTTGCGACCAGTAATGCGCATTGTGAATATTGACTTCACCAATGCTTTTAAAAGTAGCTTCGTCAGTCCATAAAACCGTCCTAGGAAAATGGGGGCCTTTCTTAATTAACCAGTTACAAAAATTACTCTACTTTGAAAATCACTCTCATTTAATTCTTGATGCATATGTATGTGGTATGGATGAAAATTATAATCCTTAAAGACTCTGCATACAGAGGACTGGCTAACTCTAGAATCTCTTTCAAGTCTTCTGGTTAAAATATTCGGATCAACAATTACTGCAGCAAGAATATCAGTTGCTCTTTCATCACGTACATGTCGCATAATCCGATTACCGCGATTGTTTGTTGATTGCACCTGGCTTCTAGTACAAATACGTGCTGCCAATCTCCGAAGAACATTGAAAGATTGACGGGCACGTTGAGGATATCTTTCAGCATTAATACGCTCAGAAGCTCTGTAATTTTGTCCACATTCTCCTAAAATCATTAAGAGCGGGCTGCATACAGGAGAGAGGGAAGCTTTTCGTATAGTACAGATTATTACCATTTCTTAGTTACAGGAAAATACTTAGGTGGCGCTGGAGGTACTTATAATCGTTTCCAACAGTTTATTTATCACGTGATAAACTGTACGTTTTCGATTACCGACAACCACATGCTGTGTTTTATACATTTATACATTTTACGTAAGTACCTGGAAAAAGGACCGGGCTAGTTATGTATACTCATAAAATTCCTTATGGATAGATAACAACTTCCATTAATATAATTATAGTAGTGCATCGCATATTCTTCAATGACCATTATACATAATACAATGAATTCGTTGTATCATGGAATTCAGGGCCGGCATCTTTTAAATTTGCGTTGTGGTTCTCACATAACGCAATATACATAAAATTTACTATTTAAATTTAAAATTTACTACGATAAAATTTCTTTGATATTTTCAAAAAAATTAGATAAGGCTATTCCTATTTCCTTCACTATACCAACCTGTAACTTAATACTTTCAAAATAAATCCAAATTATAATATGATGTCAAAATGTTATTCAATTTTTTCCAGTAAAGTTGGGTTTTCCAAAAAAGATAAATTGTTAAGAGCCGACAAAGTAAACAATAAGCAGATTTAAGGGTAGTTTTATTATTTTATGGCATCTAAAATATATGGAGGATCTACACAGCGCTTTCCTTTACCGATATTATCTCTAACTATTTCTGGTGCGATGCATTCTGTGTAAAATTGAATTAATTTTAGTAGCATTTTTTGGTTCCAAAATTTTTCATCTCTTTCAATTTCTTCTATGAAAATTTCTATTTGATCATTGATATATATTACAAAATAACTCTTTGACCGTCGTGTAATATTTAATTGACCTTGTATCTGTAAAAAAAAGTATTTTCATAATATTATGCTTAGCAAAGAAAATGACAAAATTGGTAGTACTTAAAAAATAGAGATAATATGATTGTTTTTACCTGATAATAATATGCATGGTTCTTTTTCAAGCTGGTAACATCGTTTTTATTTTCTAAACAAATTGTGTTTTCATTCCAATACAATTCGGAGTTTTCAATTATGGTAATCTATAGTAATAAAGCTTTAAAACTACCCTTAAATCTGCTTATTGTTTACTTTGTCGGCTCTTAAAAGTATATCTTTTTTTGGAAAAACTTTACTGGAAAAAATTAAATAACATCTAGACATCATATTATAATTTGGATTTATTTTGAAAGTATTAAGTTACAGGTTGGTATACAGTGAAAGAAATAGGAATAGCCTCACCTATTTTTTTTGAAAATATCAGAGAAATTTTATCGTTATAACTTATAACCAAACTATATACATATATTGTATATTATTGTATAACTGCTTTCAAAATGCTCTAAATAAATAAAAATGTTTCCAAGACAAAAATAACTCAAGATTAGATTAAGTTTATTAATTTATATTACGTGAGACCACACCGCAAATTTAAAAGATGCCGGCCCTGAATTCAATGATACAACGAATTTGAAGAATACCTAATTTTTATGAGTGGGGATAGGTTACTACCCTTGCGGGGCGAGTTAACAAAAATAACCACGTGACGTGTTGTTCACATTTCCATCTATAAGGGAACCCTTGAACCCTTTGCGCATTTAGTTGACTTTATATGGTTTAAAACTCTACTAAGGACACTTTTTGATTTCAATGTTCTTTATAATTTTCGAGTAATTCACCATTAAATTGCTTCTAATTCAGGTTTTGTTCATATAATGACCTGCGGAAGGCAATAACGAAGTTTCATCAAGATTGGTTGTTATAAAAATTCAAAATTGTCAGTTTTCAAACATTAAATTTACCTATTTCCTCTTAATTTAAAGAACTCAAAATTTGTTATTGCCTTCCGCCATCTTTCCTTATTAATATAAAAAAAAAATTACACCGATACAACGTTTAGTTTTTAAAATTCTTATAAAAGACTAGAGCCTTGTTTTCAACGTCATATTTACTCTTTCCCTCTCCCTTGGCTGCAGCGCGCTCTTAACATATCGAAAGCCTCTAAATTCGAAAACGGCATAATTTCACTAATTAAACTAATTAATAATATAAATTTTAACTTCAAAACAAACACTTAATATTAATAATAAACAATAAATAATGATTAGTTTGAACAATGTCAACGGATAATTTTACGACAGAGGAATAAAAAAATTGCAATTATTAATTATTGTTTAACCCGATAGCTAGATTTTGAATGCCAATTTATAAAATAAAGTCAAAATAATCAAAATAATAACTTAATAACTTAAGTCGAATATAACTTAAAAGGGGTGGGAGTAATAAAAAAAATTTGCAAATTTGCACATTTGCAATTACAAAACTTGCTTATTTTTTAAAGAGTTTTTCAACGATACTACTTTCGACATATGGTGCCATTTAAAATTCTGGATTTCTAGACTTTCTGAAGCAAACTACTCTGGATGCCGACTTTTCCCGGAAATAATAATATCACCATTAGGTTTGTCATTAGAGCTTTTGTAATAAATTTTTTTAGCCCAACTCTCTACGACTTACCGTTTTTGGAAAAAAGTACTGATACGGGTGGTCTGGATCACCCTGTATATAAATTTAAAAAAATTTGTTTTTTTTTGTTTCAGACGACTAGAACCGCCACAATCTGTGCGCCCGATAAGACGAGCGTTTCACGCCACGACATACATAGTAGCCCAAAACTTGTATATATATATTTTAATAAAGTATTTCATAAAAATTTGTGTTGTTAGTTGAAATATTTCTTGTTGCATATTAAAAAACCCGGCACGGTAGGTTTAATAGTTTTTGCAAAATTAATTCCTAAAGATTAATTAATTATAATAATAATAATAATAATAATAATAATAGTTTTATTCATCAACTCTTACTTACAATAAAAAGAAAAAATAAATACATTTCATAAGAAAAAATAAATACATTTCATAAAGCAGAGTCGATGAAGGGGCAAAACAATCAGCAAAGCTGCTTTTCAGTTCTACCCTAGCACGCATTTTGCGCAAGCATCAGAATCTTCTTGATCCCGCTTCTAAAGCAACGGCTGGTTCCGCCGGTCAAGAACACGTCCAGATACCTATTGTAGATCTCCGCCGCTCGGTACTCGAAGGAGCCCTGGAACTTAGTTGTCTTGTGAGACGGAAGAGACAAGTTCCCGCTATAACGAAGATCAAGTTGATGGCGTTCAGATCTTTTCACCATCAACTCCAACAGATACCCCGGGCTACCACGCTTATACAAATTGTACAGAAAGGAAGCGAACAGAAGTTCAAAGCGAGCGTGAATCTTGAGGACACCAAATTTATTATAAAAAGGAGTAACGTGACTGCCAAACTCAATATCACAGGCAAACCTCATGCAAGAGTTCTGAAGAACCTGTAGTTTGTGTTTTAAGTTGGCAGTAAGGTATCCGTAATAAACCACACTGCAGTAGTCAAGGTGACATAATATTAAACTCTGCACCAGCTGCAACTTAATCGTCGGGGGAAGAAGATATTTGTACCTGTATAAGGATTTCAGTTTGTAGTATCCTATACCACAAATCTTAACAACGTGCGCCCCAAAACTCAAGTTACTGTCGCAAATTACGCCAAGATCCCTAACATTCTCACTAAACTCCAGTACGAAGCCATCAAGTTCAACGTCAAGAGATCGTGTGCTTTCGGCTAGAGTACAGCAGTATGTACTTCCCACACGTAAACAAACCGTTTTATTGGGGTTAAGGATTAACCCATTGTCGCCAGACCAGAGCTTAATAGAAGTTAAGTTATTATTCAAAGATTGAACAACACTGTCAACTAAGGTTGGTTTGTTAGAGAGATATACTCGAGAGTCATCAGCATACAAGTGTACACCGCAGTCGGAAGAAAGAACGCTGGGAAGATCAGCAGTAAAAATGGCAAAGAGAAGCGGACCCAGAATGCTACCCTGCGGCACGCCACTGGTTATGGCAAGCTCACCGGACAAACATCCATTCAGTCTGACCCTCTGAGTTCTACCAGTCAAATAATTCCGCAAAAGAACAATGGCCGAGCCGGCACAACCGTAATACAGCAACTTAGAAAGGAGTAACTCGTGATTAATCACATCGAAAGCCTTACTGTAGTCCAAGAAAGCCACAATTGTTACCTTTGAATCGTCAATATTCCTGGCGATATCATTAGTAAACTTACTCAACGCTGTTGCAGTACTATAACCAGAGCGAAAACCAGACTGAATATCAGGCAAAATACTATTACACTCAATGTGATCTAGTAGCTGCTGGTGAAGAACGGACTCAAATACTTTTGAAAGAGCAGGCAACACACTAATTGGCCGAAGATCAGTAAATTTAGTGGCATTATTATTTTTAGAGATAGGCGTTATGATCGACTTCTTCCACAATGTTGGTATTACCGAATTAGTAAGACAAAAATTAATTAGATCAGTTAAGCTATCAAGACAAAAAGGTAAGGTAAGCTTCAGCATCCTAGCGCTACAGTTATCGACGCCTAAAGCACCGGATTGTTGTTTAAAAATTGCAGCTGCTACCACTTCCGATGTGACAGGGTGAAATATCAATTCACCAGAAACAAGCGGGAATCGATTTTCATTGAAGTAAGCAATAACTTCCGGTTTAACGTCAGAAGAAGCAATGTTGGCAAAGTAACTGTTAAGTGAGTTGGGATCGTTATCATCAAGATTAATTGAGTGCTTGGATTTTGTATGGATGTTGGTCTGGTCGAAAAACTTCCATAACTGTTTAGGGTTTCTCGATCTTTGATGAATTTGGAACTTAAAGTATGCCTTCTTTTCGTTTTTTATGGACATCGTAGTGAAGTTGCGCAAATCCTTATAATACTCGTAATCAGTAGAAGATTTAGACTTCATAAATTTTTTATATGCCCTATTTCTCAATTTTATCATGAGTCGTATATTATCGGTTAGCCAACCGGGTCTCCTTTTCTTTATATTAATTTGACGCACAGGAGCATGCAGATCAAAAAGACAATTGATCGCAGCATTAAAATAGAATAGTTCATCATCCACATTCGCAGTCCCACTACAAAGTGTCCAATCGATGTTGGAAGCATCGATGGCAAACTGTTCGGAGTCGAAATATTTGAAATTACAAAAAGTTAGAGTTTCTGGAACGGATGTGATGCTCTGAAGATTAAGACTGCAGCACACTAACCGGTGATCAGTCATATCGGGTAAGTCGTACGTGTGAACATTGGAGTAGGATAAATCATCACTTAGACAAATCAGATCAATCAATGTAGCCGTAGATTGAGTTACTCTGGTAGGTTGATCAACTATTTGAGTAACATTGTAAGATGCAAATAATGACTGAATGGCATCAGACTGACGATTGACTTTCAGCAAGTCAATGTTGAGATCGCCCATCAGAATTAGATTATCGTATTCAACATAAAATTTAGACAAAGTTAGTTCTAACTCATGAAGAAACGATAAGGAAGATGTAGGAGGTCGATATAACGTGCCCACTACATAAGATTTTTTATTAATATACATTGCCAGCCACAATTGTTCCAGATCGCTTGTAACGTCATTGCTGACCACGACAAGATTGCACCTAATATCATTTTTAATGAAGCAACAAACCCCACCACCTCTAGAAGAACGGTCATTTCTATAAAGCGAGTAACCGGGAATGTCAAGTAAAGAGGAAGGAAACTGGGGTGACAACCAACTTTCAGAGATTGAAATAATTTGAAAGTTCTTCACAGTAACAAAGTAGGAAAAGTCGTCAAAACATTTAACAATTGATCTAATATTAATGTGACATATGAGGAAGTTATCGATAGTGTTACAGTTAGTAACAGTACTGCAGGTGTTACTATCATGATGGTCTCCAAAAACGGACGCGCCAGAACACACAACAGAAGGACTCGGAGAAGCATTTGAAAGGAAGCATGATAGTGGAGCTAAGGAGCAGGCAGACCAGCTCCCTCGCTGAGAAAATTAGAATCCCCGGTGTTGCTGCGTGCCGCACGCGCGGATCTAAAACGTTTAATGGCCACGTTAGACGGCCAAAACTCAGGCCTAAGTAAAGTAGGAACCACAGAAGCGGGAACAGAAACAACATATCCTCTATAGCTACCCGACTTCACCTTAAGCTCCGTACATTCAAGCCTGAGGTCAGAGGATAATTCGGTCGGCAAATTAGAAGAAATAAACCCGGTAACCTGTTCAGGAGTTGTATTTCTTATTTCCTTTAGTTAATTAATTCCTAAAGTTTGGGTTGATAACCCTCGTAATCGCTGTTGTATTTGGCCCATTTGTGACAACTGCGCTGGCTAAAATTAAGTTTTGATGATTGTTGTCATACTGTTCAATCAATAAACTTTCGCTATTGCTTCTTGTTCTCGAGGGGGTTCCTCGCATAAGTTTAATTTGGATGGATTGTTCGCTTTCCGTGCGTCGCGGTATCACCACATCATTTACCACTGTTAGTGTTCCTATGAAATCTTTACTTCCTGCTGTGCTGCGTTCACTGCCTTGGTTTAATTTACAATTTGTATCTTCTGTTCCTACGCGTTTATTACTTAATTCAATTGGATTGCTAATTAGTTTGTTATTATTTATTCTGTTAATTTTTGTTTTTAATGCACATTCGTTAATAGTTTTTTCTTTTCGCGGTTAATTTAAAATTTCTTCATATTTATTTATTTTGACCTTGTTGGTTTTGCTGCAATTCTTTTCTTTGTTGATTCTATTATCTCCCAATTTGACTACTTCCGAATTGATTTCCGGAAATTTTCATGAATTTGTTTCATTTTCCATACTTTTATTTCGTACTTTCTCGTCACTCTTGTTTATTGGATACTTTTCTAAATTTTCTTCGATTTCTCGTACCTTTGATTCGTTGTGCACTGTTACATTCGCTGCTTGCGTTACCTCTGCTAGGCATAAAATTTTCTAAATTTCTTGAATTTTTCGTACTTTTTAGTCGTACTCTGTTGTTAGGTTCACTGCTTGAATTGCCACTGCTAGGCGTAAAATTTTCTTTTCTATCTTTAATATAATCTTCTTTGCTTACTACGTTACCTCTGTGGGTTATAAATTTCTCTAAATTTCCATCAATCTTCATATTTTCGTTTGCTAACGTTTTGTTTGGTGCACTGCTCGCATTACCTCTGTTGGGTATAACATTTTCTATTTTAATCGGCGCTAATTGCTTAGGTTTTAATACCGTCATGGTATCTATTTATGTATCTATTACTATTATCTATTATCTATTACTATTATCTATTACTATTTACGTATCTATTACTTTATTTCCTTTTTCACTGCTAATTCCTCTCATTTGTTCCCATGTTTGTTCGCTTACTTTTCTGGAATCATATCTAAAATATTCTGCTATAGAAGGTTCTGCTACCTTTGTTCGAATGCCGAGTACATCGGTACTCGAATATTCCTTTCTTCTTGCGCCTTGTGATATTTCGCGATTAAAAAGTTCTTGCGCATTAACTCCTTTATCGCCTCCGTTTTTGATCGATTCGATTAAGTTACCGATTTTAGCTGGAGAGGTGCTTGACTCTAGATTTTCAAACACCTGGACTAGAATTGATGATCTAATTTTCATCTTCCTGCCTAAGAATGAAATTTTTTCGGTATCGTGACTATTTCGACCATTTACTCGACTTTCGATTGGTTTAATTTGCGACGTCTCGCGAATCTCCTCTCTTGGTTTCGATATGGCTTCAATCGACTCGATACGATCGTCTTTATCTTCTGACAATATTCTAAAACGATTGATGGTTATTATTGGTTCAACCTGGTGGTTGAAATTTTTCGCACTTTTATTGCAGGTGACTTTACGTTTTGGTTAATAACCTTTTCATAATTCATTTCCGTTAATGTCGTTTCGTAATTTTTATTTATTTCCGGTTGTCCCCTATTTGGATCTATACAACTCTTAAAATCTTCGCGTAACTGTTACGTTATTAAAAATGTTTCGTTTAAAAATTTTAATTCGTTAAATTGGTAATCAATATTTGCATTAAATGTGGCTAAAAAGTCTCTTCCTATTATACCGTCGGCGTCTAAACTAATATCGCAAATTACAAAATTAAATTGAAATAAATTTGTGTTTTGGGGCGTGTCACCTGTAACGTTTAAGATGCCTTGTATTGAATGTTTTTGACCTGAGATGCCTGTTAAAATTATTTCTTCTTCCGGTTCTTTTAATTTATTTAAGTTCAAAATATCTGCTTTAATTAAGCTGAGGCATGAGCCCGTATCTACTAGTAATCTTCACTGAGTTTTATTTAGTAACATTAGCGTATACATAACATAATCGGGGTAGCGATTATGATAATTGGAGCGTTGATAATTGCCATAGTTGTGATTATTGTTTGACATTCTTGCGTTGTATCCGCGGCTATCGCCTTTAAAATTTCTATAATTTCTTTGTGTAATGTTCACGATGAAGTAATGCACAGTAAAACTAAATATCATTTATTTATGTTCTCAATACAGAAAAATAAGTTCACAATAATCAAACCCGCAACCATTACTTATATCGCCCATGGCTGCATATCACATCACGTGATCAACACCAACCCTGAAAACCTACAATTCCTATACATTACAATCCTCTCTACTTAATTTAGTACAATATATTTACACAATTTAAAACCTAATTGTTTGTTTCTTAATTCTAGTACTCCGCCGTAAGGGCAGAGGCACAATATTTCTGCTAGGCGAACTTACACCCTCAGTAGCATGTTCAAACATTACTTTGCTATCATGCAAATCTTCTTCGTTAGTTATGTTTTCAATTTTAATATTAGTTTCACAGCTTTCCTTGGTTTGGTCATTAATTTCACCCTCGAAATAATCCAAAATTTGGTTTACATGTCTTTTTACTTGAACATTGTTTAAACTAGGCAAAGCTATTAAATACATTCTTGGCCCTAATACTTGAACCACCTTCCCCTTCATCCAAGTGGGTTTGGCAAATCTAAAGTCCCTTACAACAACTGAGTCGTGCAAGAAAAACTTTTTGTTCCTATTACCTTTATAATCCTTTTGTTGTTGTAAGTGATTTTCTCTTACTTTTTTCACCACCTCATGGTTTACAATTTTATTTATTTTAGTAGGTTTAAGCAAATCAAATCTTGTACGAAGTGGTCTACCAAACATTAATTCGGCTGGTGATTTTTCAGTTGTACAATGTCTTATATTACGATAGTCAAACAAAAATCTATTTAGTTTTAACTGTAAATTACCAGTTTTGCTATCATCCATCTTAAACAACGCGGATTTTAAAGTTTTTACCATGTTTTCAGCTGCCCCATTTGTGGCCGGGTGATACGGGACAGTATTTTTAAACTTAATTCCATTTTTATTTAAAAAACTCTAAAATAATTCTGATTTAAACTGTGTCCCGTTATCGGACACCACCATCTCGGGTAAGCCAAACCTTGAAAGCAGTCCTTGCAAAACTATTTGTGCTTGATAATACGAATGCTTCCGACCATTTCGTGTGTGCGTCAACAACAATTAAAACACTTTTACCAAAAATTGGACCCAAGTAATCTATGTGAATACGTTCCCACGGTTTAAGTGGGTATTCCCAATTTATAAAATTAGCCTTCGGTGGATTTTGACGCAATCTCAAACAGTTTACACAACCTTTTACTACCCTTCAATACTTTCGTTCATCCCTGGCCACCACATATATGACCTAGCCAAAATCTTAGTTTTAACTACTCCCATGTGGGAAGAATGCAACTCTCGCAACAAATGTTGTTGCAGTGACCGAGGCACCACCACCTCGTGACCAAATAATAAACAACCCTTTTTACTTGTAAGTTCGTTTTTGTTGTTGAAGTAATTTTTAAATTCATTGGTCACACATTTTGGCCACCCGGTTTTTATAAATTTCAAAACCTGGCTTAATATTCTGTCTTTAACAGTTTCCTTTTCGATCGTTTCACAATTTATATTGAGATGTGTATTTGTATCGATGTAATGTATATATCTAGAAGGGGAGGTGGAAGACATAAAAAACTCCCTGGACATCATCATGCAGTATGTCGGAGAGATTGCTCTCAAGCTACACAAATTGCCGGAGCCCCAAAATGCCCATATAGCCGCCACAACTGGGGGAAAAACAGTCTCCGAACAGGACGGAAAAGGGGGAGAAAAAATCCTGAACGTATCGCCCAAAGAAATAAAAAATGGGGAAACCATCACACCAGAACCCTGGACTATAAATCAGGAGAGAAAAAAGAAAAAGGAAGAAAAAATTATCAAAAAACTAGGAAAAAAAAGCGTGAGCAATTTCCCAAAGGCAAAAGTGGAGATTCCTGTGCCACTAGCTACAAGTAGTCCTGCAATACACCGTAAAACAACGGACAACGCAAGTAGCACAAACACGAGCGACAACGATGATGGGTTTGTAAACCCACACGAAAAAAATCTAAAGAAGAAAAAGGTGGCAAAAGCAAGACAACAACAGGCAGAGGTCGCAGTGACGCGCCCAAAAGCAGCTACCAAAAATCCAGCTGCCAAGAAGCCACCAGCAGTATTAATAAAGACGAACGAAGTCCTTACCTACAAGGAAGTCTTGGCAAAGGTAAAGGAATGCGTTAAAGAAGATGGCACAATAATCAACAGAGTGACCAAAACAAGAGCTGGAGATGTTCTAATCGAGCCAGGGGCAGGCAGTGGCGCTGGAGATACCACGACACTGCATACAAAATTGAAAGCAAGAATTTCGGAGACGCCAGTGCACCACCTCTACACCAAGAAAGAGCTGCGCATTGCGGACCTAGACGAGTTGGTGGACGAAGAAGAATTGCTGGGAAGCCTCATGGGTTATGCCGGGACGGAAGGCCACATATCACTCCGATCTCTGCGGCCCGCTTTTAGTGGTACCCAGACGGCGATAGTCCGCTGTGACGAAGAAACAACGAAAAAGATCCTGCTGCAAAAACAAATCAAGGTTGGGATGGTGGCCAGGTGCAGAGTGCGAGAGTATTTTCTCGGCTTCTGCCCCAGATGCTGGGGAAGCGGACATCCTGTTCAAAGCTGCCGCGGAACCAGGAGTAAAGTCTGCATCAAGTGCGGAAAGGCAGGGCATAAGATTGCCGACTGCAAAGAAGAACAGAGATGCTACGACTGCGGGGGGCCCACAGAATGGAGCCAAAACCAAAACGAACAGCCAAGACTGCGCCACAGCAGCCGCAAAGAAAGGAACACCACGGAACCCAACCAAAGCGGAAAATAGAGGTGCTGCGAATAGAAATGCCAAAAACTAACGTCCTCCAGATCAACCTCCACACGGCCAAAGTGGCACACAGCCTTCTCCAGCAGACACTGAAGGAGCGGAAGATCAACATAGCCCTTGCGAGCGAACCCAACCTAGCGGTGAGCAAGGGAAAGAACTGGTGGC
Organism: Cantharis rustica; assembly: GCA_911387805.1. Lineage (NCBI taxonomy): Eukaryota > Metazoa > Arthropoda > Insecta > Coleoptera > Cantharidae > Cantharis > Cantharis rustica. The sequence goes on from OU426877.1 coordinate 76,474,259, forward strand.
GTAACAACAGTGGGCGAGCCGCAATATGGGTGGCCGACCCGCGGTGGGTTGCGGACAGCTGCATCCGAGATACATACGTTTGGGTAGTATGGCGCGGCATGCTGTTTTACAGCTGCTACTTCTCGCCGAATACGTCTATCCTAGAGTTCGAAGAACAGATAGATTAGCTGGCTGCGGACGTACGTGGTGGGTCCTTCCCGGTCGTCATGGGGGGGGACTTTAATGCCAAGTCTTCCGAATGGGGCTCTTCCACCAGAGACTCTCAAGGCGACGTGCTAGCCGAAGCCGTCGCCTCATTAGACATGACAGCATGCAACATAGGCACTATTCCAACATTTAGAAGAGGGGCTCACGAGTCGGTGGTGGACGTTACTTTTGTGTCGGCCGGCCTCCTAAACAAGATTGTCGGCTGGGAGGTTCTCGAAGACGAAACGGGGAGTGACCACAAATATATCTTAATGGAAGTTTGCCCTCCGATATACGAACATAAGATACCGAGGGGCTGGAACACCCGCAAGTTGGACAAAGATAAAGCGAGGCAGTCTGTCCAACAGGCAGACAATCACAACCGCGGAAGACCTTACGGCCATGCTGACAAATACCTGCGACGCATGCATGTCTAAGAAAAAACACCGAACCAGTCGTAATGCGTATTGGTGGAACGATGCAATAGCTGGGGCGAGGAAGCGTTGTCTGAGCCTCGCCAGACTATATAAGCGGAAAAGAGGACGAAACCAAGCGATCGCAGCAGAACAAGCCCACGAAAGTTACAAAACAGCGAAGAAAGAAATGGCGGTACTAATACTGCGAAGCCGAGAGGAGAACTGGGGGGAAGTCCTTAGAGACACCGAGGGCGACGTATGGGGCCTGGGATATAGAATCGTGGCAAAAAAGCTCAGAACCGGCCAAATCCCAGGGCTGACCCCAGAGCGGATAACGAAGGTCTTGAATACATTATTCCCTACACACGACATCGTAGATTGGGAAACAAGAACACCAACGACCCCCTTCCAGCATTTTACTGAGACGGAGCTGCAGGCGGCAGCAAGAAGCGCACCAAACGGCAAGGCACCAGGACCGGACTGTATCCCTAGTGAAGTGATTACAATCGTGGCGGAAGAACGGCCGGAAGTACTATTACAAGTTCTAAACAGATGTGCAGAACACGGAGATTTTCCGAAGATCTGGAAGAGGGCACTGCTTGTCCTTATAAGAAAGGGTGATAAGCCGCTTGACACGCCTAGCTCCTATAGGCCGATTTGCCTATTAGACACTATGGGCAAGCTCTATGAGCGACTAATCCAGATAAGGCTGGCAGAAGAAATCTGGAAGTCGGGAGACCTTAGCCAAAAACAATACGGCTTTAGGAAACAGCGGTCGACTATAGATGCCGTTAAGAGACTGGTCGAAGGCGCGGCCAAGGCTAGAGCCGGGACTTGGAGGACTAGAAAGATTGTGGCTCTGATAACATTCGACGTGCAGAACGCTTTTAACTCGGCAAACTGGAGTTTGATTGTGAACGAAATTCAGAAGAGAAACGTGGATCCGGCCTTGGTAACGCTTATCAAGAGCTATTTGAGCGATCGCGAACTCTTGGTAGAGGAGGCAATGTATACCGGCCGCATAAAAATGACGAGCGGCGTACCACAGAGGTCAGTGTTGGGGCCCCTGCTGTGGAATATACTCTATGACGGGGTACTGTCCGTTTCCCTGCCGGGGGGCGTGGAGTTGGTAGGATTTGCCGACGACATCTCCATGCTGGCGGCGGCGAGAACAGAAAAGGACCTGGAAGTGGCAGTGAACGATGCCATACAGGCCATAGTACAATTGACGGAGACCATGGGCCTCAAACTGGTCCCGTACAAGACAGAAGCAGCCCTCATAACTGGAAGGCGGAAGATCAAAAAAGTCGTCTTCAACATGGGTGATCACCGCATAGAGCCCAAGAAAGAAATCAAGATACTTGGAATAACTATAGACCATCGACTTAGCTTTTCACCGCATCTCCAGGCAGTGGCGGATAGGGCGGATAGATGCTGTTCCGCGTTGTCCAGGTTGATGCCAAACGTGGGGGGGCCAAGTTCCATAAAAAGGAAGATTCTGGCTTCTGTGATGCACTCCATCATTCTATACGGGGCACCTGTATGGATACAGGCAATGCAAGTGAAAAAATACAGAGCCAAAATAGCTAAAGTACAGCGACGTGCAGCCATCAGAGTCTGTCGAGCATATGGCACCATCTCGGAGAACGCGGTTTTAGTCTTGGCCGGGCTGCCACCCATAGACCTGATGGCGGAAGAAAGATCCGCCAACTATAAAACCGGCCCCACGGGCAAAGCTCTCAACAAATCTAAAACAATGGTTGATTGGCAAATAAGATGGACCGAGGCGGAAACAGGTGCGTGGACGCGGAAGCTCATCCCGGAACTGTACCCGTGGGTCACAAGAACCCACGGAGATATGACTTACCACCTCACTCAAGCGCTGTCTGGACATGGGTGCTTCTGTTCATACCTTCACAGAATAGGCAGGATGAGCAGCAGCAAATGCTTCTATTGTGAAGAGGACGACGACGCTGCCAACACTCTGCTCCATTGCCAGGAGTGGGAGACCCACAGATCGAATACAGCCAAAGAGGTGGGCACGCAAAGATTCAGCCAGGACAATCTGGTGGGCATTATGCTGCAGTCAGAGGAGAATTGGAATAAAATTTCGGCTATGATCACAAACATCATGCGAAACAAAGAGAGAGAAGAACGAGATAGAAAAGCTCAAGATCAATAAGCGGAAGAAGTCCGTCACCATCTGAAGCGTAAAAAACTGCGAGGCGATGATGAAATACTACGTAATACCACGCCTCCAGTCCAACCGGAGTGGGGTTTTAGTGGGTCGGAATAATCCAACCCCACACTACCACCATGTGTGGTGTCTTGTGATGGCTCAACAAGCCAGAGGAAGATTTCCCTACTCCCGACGCACGCAAAAAAAAAAATGTATATATGAAGTACTGTCTTCGTTAAAAAATGAATTTGTGAGTGGCATCCGTGAAAAACAATCAGCGCTATTGTTTTTCGATTTTACATCCTCAATATCATACTGAAAATTTGCTAATAATAGCGCCCAATGCTGCAACCTATTTGCCGCTAAGGTGGGAATTCCCTTTTTGGAACCAAAAATCGAAAGTAAGTGTGTAAAGTGGTCGGTTACCAACGTAAACTTTCTACAACACAGATACTGATAAAATTTATTTACCCCAAATAATTGCCAATTCTTCCCGCTCGATTTGCGAGTAATTTTTTTGGCTATCATTTAAGCTCTGAGATGCAAATTCAATGGGCCTATCGTCACCCGAAGGAAATACATGAGACAGCACTGCACCAATGCCGTATGCCGATGCATCTACTGTTAACTTTAAAGGCAATTTAGGGTCATAATGAACTAGTACCTTAGATGAACACAAAACTTTCTTTACTTTCCTAAACGCGTTATCACACTCCACATTCCATTTGGATTTATTATCCTTTCTTAACAAATCATACAATGGTCGCAATATTGTAGAACAATTTGGTATAAATTTATTGTAATAATTAACCAGTCCTAAAAATTCCTTTAAGCTGGTTATATCCGTCGGTGGTTTCACCTTGCAAATGGCTTCAACTTTTTCTTGTGTGGTGTGTAACCCTTCTTTATCAATTACATGACCTAAATACTGAATGGACTTTTTAAATATTTCACATTTCTCTTTTCTGATTTTTAATCCACAATCTTTTAATCTATTTAACACTTCCTTCAATCTGCGAATGTGTTCCTCTTTATTTTTACCGGAGATGATAATATCATCTACAAAACAATCTACTCCTTCTATTCCCTCCAAAATAGATTCCATTTTTTTTTGAAATTTTGCTGGGGCGCATGCTATTCCATATGGCATTCTTGTATACTTATACAAGCCTTTGTGTGTACTTATGGTGGTGTACAATTGTGAATCATCCTCTAGTTTCATCTGTTGATAAGCATTTGATAAATCAAGTTTACTAAAATATTCACCCCCCTGTGTTTTTATAAACACTTCCTCAATTCTAGGTATAGGATGTTGATCAATTTCCATCGCTTGATTTAAAGTTACTTTATAATCCCCACAGATTCTAACCGTTCCATCTTTCTTTAATATAGGAACATTAGGTGTTCCCCAATTGCTATAGTCCACCGGTACTAGAATTCCTCCTTTTACTAATTTTTTTATTTCATCCTCTACTTTTTCCTTAATTGCGAAAGGTAATTGCCTGGCCCTATAAAATTTGGGTTCAACATTTTCTTTCATCTTAATTGAAATTTTGCCTCTATTAAAAAGTCCCAATTTTTCCGAAAATACTTCCGGAAATTTCGAAAATAAGTTGCTTAAGTTGGCATTTTTCTGCTCTTTTATATAATTTATTTGCAAATTAAATTTGTAATAAAAATCACGACCCAGTAAGGGTGGACCCGAACCCCTAATTACATATAAATAAATGTCTTGCACCACGCTTCTAAATTCCACTGAAATTAAAATCTTCCCAATCGGTTTTATTTCATTTCCACCGTAATTAAAAAATACTTTATCGTTATTAATTAATTTAATATTAGCAAAATAATTTCTTTTATACAAAGTTGATATGACCGAACACGTAGCCCCTGTATCCAATTCAAACTGTAATGGTGTTTTGTTGAATTTTGCACACACGAAAATTGGTTTATCATTCTTACCTCCGTTAATTTTAAACAAACAATCATCAAAGCCCTGCTCCTCCGACATGAAATGGTATCCTACTTCCGGTTGTTGATTTTTATATCTGCATACTCGTAATAAATGCCCAATCTTGCCACAAATGTAACAGCTACTTTTTTTAAACCTGCAAAAATTTTTAAAATGATTGGCATACCCACATGATGTACATAATTTATTATTATTAAATGCTTCTGAACTTTTTGTGTTGTTTTTCCATTCGTTTCTTTTTCCAATTTTATAAATTTTGTTTTCCACTTTTACTTGTGTTGCTCCTCTTCCTTCTTGTAGTTTATAATTTTTTACTGAAGCTTCTTTGTTGAGAGCGATTTTTATTGCCACATCCAATGATAATAAATTTGCATCTTCTTCAAATAAACGATCCATGATTTTTTTGTCGTTCAGTCCCATTATGAATTTATCTGTGAGCACCACGTTTAATGTTTGACCTTCATACGCACACTTAGAAACTAGGTTTCGCACGCGTGCTGCCCAATCTGCAACGCATTCATTTTCATCACACTGCGAATTATAAAATTTAAATCTCTCCGAAAAATATGATTTCGTCGGTAGAAAATGATCGTCCAATGCCTTAATCAATTCCACGAACGCCTTATTGACTGGATCCGTAGGAACACATAAACTTTGTAATAGCAAGTACGCTTCCTCTTCGAGATTGCTTAACAATATTGATCTCTTTATCACCGAATTTTCAATTTTATTTGCCACAAAATATTGTGTTAATTTCGATTTATAAATTTTCCAATCCATTCTTAAGTTGAATTCCTTCACTGTACCAATTACTGTGACCGCCATTGCTACTTGTTCGTTTTTCAATGCCCTATGTGAGCTCGTAACACTGCCTCGTCGCCACTGTAATGTTCACGATGAAGTAATGCACAGTAAAACTAAATATCATTTATTTATGTTCTCAATACAGAAAAATAAGTTGACAATAATCAAACCCGCAACCATTATTTATATCGCCCATGGCTGCATATCACATCACGTAATCAACACCAACCCTGAAAACCTACAATCCCTATACATTACACTTTGATAATCGTAATTCGCGTTATTAGGTCGATAATTGTTGGAGTTATTGTTATTTAGACCGTATTGTTGCGGTTGCCTATAGTTTCCATTATTGGGTTGATAATTGTTGGGGTTGTTATAATTTGGACCGTATTGTTGCGATTGTCTGTTATTTCTATAATTTGGTTGTGTCATCTCTGAAAAGTATGTGCGTCGCGGTTGTTGCGAGTCGAATCCCAAGCAGCACAAAACCGTCAAAAATGTACATATAAGGTATCGATATTTACATAACGGTACGACATTGATTTGCCGAATTTATCGTTATTGTTTTAAGGTGTCATTTATGTACTGATACGGTACAGATATTTTCGTAACGGTATAGCATTGATTTACTACCGCTTCAGCCGTTACTGTTTTGATGTATCAATTATGTACATTAATGTACAAGAATTTTCGTAACGGTACGGTATTGATTTGCCCAATTTTCCGTTACTGAATTGATGAATCAGTTATGAACATATTATGTGTTGATTTTTTATGAACAGAATATTTAGAAATTTACAAGGTACATTTTCTGGGTACATAAAATTTACGTTCCTAATCGGCACTGATTTTTAATTAAAATAAATAATTAAAAAATATTCAATAATAATTAAAAAAATTAATTTCTGTAATTATTTAGAAATTCGATGTTTAATCGTTGACTTGCGCCAATCGTTTATTTATTTATATTCAGATACCATTAAACATTTATTTAAATTTGTACTATAAATTTTAATTATTTAATCAGAATTTACGATGTTGCTCCAGCAATTGGGCTTTAGTTGATGATTGGTTCACTTCTCCTGGGTATGCATTCCTGAAATATCTGAAATTTAACATTAAACACCCAAATAATATTTACTTACTTTTTTTCGAACGGCGGCTAGATTCGAAACTGAACTTTCTATTTGAAAGTATACTACTTAAGCGTCACATCTACCAAGGATGTATACAAAGGAATCCTTTGAAAGGATATAAGTTTGATGATGGTTAATTTCCATTTCCAATAATAACTATATTAATTCGGTTAAAAAATATCAAGGAATATAATAAATTTATTACTTTAATTAGTATTACGTCGGCACACTGCAAGAACAAGATAAGTAACATACTGATAGTTTTGAGATAATAGAGATTTAAATTTTAGATGTACATTAAAAATCTGTAAATTAAGAAATATGTGTAATAAACGGAAGATCGTATAAGAAATATTGCTATGTTTATTCTTGCCCATGACACTAAAATCTTGAATTATCCATAGTTCGGGTAAAATTCATGTATACAACGACTTTGGTCGAAACCATTGGGTTAAATAGGGAAATCATCTTAGAATTATTTTTAGCAAATTTCTTTCCAAGTTTTCATTAGGGGAGATTCAACTGAAAATAAAATGTTTATTAATTTATAAAGTAAATTTAAGCAACGTACCAGATATTTGTTATCGCAGAACCTTCAGCTACGTTTGGTCTGGCATTGCAAGTTTTGTTATGGTTAAAGTCAATCTGGACATTCCAATATTGCAAAGTTGGATTGTTTCCACCATAAAAAAATCGTTGTGCTGAAAATTGAAAATATTAAACATGCTGGAGTGAAAATTGTATAAAATTTGTGTATTATTGTTAGGTTAAGGATAGATTTAAGTGGTTACATTTTGGGACGATTATATTGACCAAAATATTATAAGGTGCGACGAAAGACGATTAGGTTCGCGAGTGTTCACGGGTTTGTGAAAAATTAGGATTTTTGTGGTGCAAATGCGTGTGAGAAAAACGGTTGCATCGGAATTTAACAAAAAGTCGTTTGGACTTACGAAACAAGAGTCAAACGAGAAATGGAAAACATCATCGGAAAGAGCAGGAAATTCTCTTTAATTTAGGACAATTTGAAGATCCGATGATGAAAATTAAGAACATAGGAAGAGATTCCATCCGAGAATGTGGACGGATCTGGACAATTTGAACTTTTTAATTGAAGCTGGAGTCCGACCGAAAACATTTAGGATAGGAAAATTTATACCAAAAGATGCGGGATTAAAAGTTAATGACTTTAGATAACTTTTAATCTCAAGAAAATTGTGTTGGTGGATACACCAAGTGAAATTAAGTACTTTAGTTAGTACAGAAATGCAAAATTTTGGCATCCTATGGAACCGCGAATTATCATTGGCCGACGCGAAGATCACCCACCACCCTAAATTTATATGTGATTTAGTGTATTGTTATTGGTAAATGGCATTATCGATAGACATTGGTCAATCAGCCATAAAACGAATAATTTGGCCCGGATTTCGTATAAAAGGAGGTGCGTTTCTAAAAATAAGTGAGTTCGTTTCCAATTTTTGGACTGATTGCTGCGGGAGCTTATGCCCGATAAACTGGCAAATTTAAATAAAGTACTTTTCGGTGATAGAAAAATTTAATAAAGTAATTTTCGGTGTTAGAAAAAAATTTAATACAGTATTTTTCCGTGTTAGAAAAATTTGAGAAAATTTTTTTTGATAATTAAAAATCAATTTAATTATTCATGTAGTGAGATGATAATTGTCGAGCAATGGCAAATTTAAATAAAGTATTTTTCTGTGATAGAAAAATTTAATACAGTATTTTTCGGTGATAGAAAAATTTGAGGAAATAATTTTTTTTATGATAATTAAAAATTAATTTAATTATTCTTCAAAGAAGATGTTCATGGAGAAGATATAGTCAACTATAATTTCAAAAGGATTACGTGCAAATTTACCTGTTGGTTATGTGATAGTGCCGTCCTGTAATTTAAAGGATTAGGTTGTGTTGAAAGGATAAGAAGAATATAAAAGGTAGATAAAACAATTTTGATTGTAAAAATGTTGTGTTTTTTTTTAGGTAAAAACGTTGTTTTTTAGCTTAAGTTTTAAAAATATGTGGGGTTAGGTTTAGGTTTTTGTTTAATTTTAGAAAAAATTGTACTTACGTGTGTTATGCAATTAAACCAGATGACAGAAATTTATAGAATTTCAATTCACTCCACAGCACAACGTTTACAATTTATTTTCAGAAAAGTTCTGAATACGGTCACGAAATTTGCAGGTACATTTGGCGAGATAACAAGTATTGGCGGTTGCTAACTTACTTTCCTTATCATAGTAATGGTATGTTCAGTGGCGTGTACATGATAAGTACGATAGGTAGGTCTGCTATTAGTTTTTTTATTATTGTTATCAATAAATGATAACTGGCGCCGGGAAATTTTAGGATACCATCGTAGCTTATTTGTAGCGTATCACAGCAATATATATAATTCTTAAATAAACTTATAAAAATAATAATATCTATGAGAAAAAAAAATAAACCAAAAATTGCCAAAAATAGACTTATCTTGTTTAGGTAGTAAGCCGACGTTCATTTAAGATAATTTAAAACCACGTGTAATATTTTTTAAATTATGACAAGTAAATAACTGTTTTTTATTTATTGTTATACTGTTATATGAAAAGCACGGTCATAAAAATTTAAGTTAATAGTAATTTTTTTAGATATATATTACAATTACAACACGAGAATCGCTGCAATCATTAATTAATTACAGATTTATCGATTTTTATCGCTTTTATCCAATTTTTATTACAATTTTTGCAATTTACCTTCGAGCAACATGCTGTAATTTCGATTTTAGACTGAATATTTTCATAGAAAATGGTACTTTTACTTAATTTTGCATATTAGCTCCAGTCGAGACGATAAATCGGCCGAAATGCCGGCCCGAAATTTTACCGCGTGGTAATAGCAATACGCAAAAATAATAGTCATTTTTTTAAATTTTATAAAAAAAATTTGATTTCTGTAATTACTTATTTATATACTTTCGCGTGGTAATAATATCTTTACATTTTTTTACAAAATTTTGTACGACCACGTTTTACGAACTTGGTAAATTTCGATTTAGCAATGTCAGCAATGTCGCCGATTCGCCCCAGCCAAGTCGCATTTATAATAATTTTATTTCACTTTTTTCGATTTTAGTCTGAATATCTTAATAGAAATTAATATTTTCACTAAATTTTGCATACAGCCCCAGTCAAGATGATAAATCGGCCCAAGGCCAACCGGAAATATCACCTCGTGGTAAAAGTAATTCAAAAAAATAACGCTAATCTTGTAAAAAATTTTCAAAATTTTTTGGTTTTTGTAATTAGTAATTCATATATTTTCGCGTGGTAATAATATTTTTTGATATTTTTAGAAAATTTTGTACACCACGTTTTCAATGTTAACGAATTTAACACGGCATTCATTGTTATGGTTGAACACCTTGTTTTGTCAAGATGTAACGTGGACTTTTTTTATAGTCGAAAAATAAATAAAACAACTAGATCGTCAATTATTATAATGTAAAATAAATTATTAATTCTAAAAACTGAAAAATATGTAACAGCCCCGAGCCGAGAAAAAAATTTGAAAGTGCAATCAAAAGTCTTAATTTTATTCTAACCTGAAATTTATAGTGTGGTTTTGGTACTGCATGTACCAATGCCCTGTATATGCATCAAAAACAGGTGATATAGAAACCGTAGATTTCATTAATTTTAATGGGTCATAAGTGTGGGGGAAGCTTACCCAGTCAACCTCTGTATCTGTCTATGCCCTGTAAAACACAAATGCTATTGGTGCCCAGACCGCTTAAGTAAAAATTTAAGTAAAATTAAACACCTCTTGCGTAAAAAAAAATTTTTTTTGGCAATTTTAACGGTCCTGTTGAAGTTCAAAAATTGCAAATTTTTTAAATAATTAAAACGCGGGAAATGATGACGGAGATTTCACTCGGCCAATAAGAAGCCAGTAGCACTCCCACTATTATAATTATTTTTAAATGTCAGTTCAGTGTCAGTTGGTATAGCCTCAAAAGTTTGTAGTATTTATATGTCGAGAATTAATTGAAACAAGTATTATTTTTATATTTCAAAATGGGTAGCAAATTAGAAATAAATTTTGAACAAGCGTCATCTGACAATTTACCATCTGTAGATGGTGATATGTTGAATGTTTTTTATTCTTCCAACACGAATTTTGTGAGTGCCCAAGTACGAAACGTGAAAACCAAACGAACTGGTAAAAAAATGTATGGAGATAACGCTATCTCATACGTACAACTTCAACGGTTAGGAAATCTATGTACAGTGAAAGCAAAAATTACTCCGGAACATAAAATAATGTAACACGGGTAGGCTTTGATTATTTAAATAATCGCGGCCGTTGTGTGTTAACTGAAGGTTAATTCGCTGCCACCAGAGCCTGTTTATAAGCCGGGCTCAAACTTTTAAATTGAAGATCGGAGACGTAGGATTATTACCAAGTCGATCGCCTTTTTAACAGCAAGAAAAGAATAAGAACATGTAAATCACAACTAATTTATTTAACACAAAAAATATAATGAAAAAAAACGGTACAAAAAAATTATAGTTACAAAATAAAATATAATAAAAAAAATAATAATTGCTGATAATTAATTTACCAAGTTAACTTTCTGTTATAAAGATAAAAATTACATTGAAATCGTTGGGACTCACCTAAATAAAAAAAAAAAACATACAATTTTACATATAAAAATTTGGTCATTACCTTTTTAGTCGTTGGAAAGCGCACAAAACAAAACAAAAAAAAAGATTTAAAAGAAAAATTATTTGAACCACTTAAAAAAAATTGAAAATTAAAATTCAATTATGAATACTAAAAAAAATAAAATTCTATTATGAATATTTTAGAAAAAAAAAAATTATTTAATTATGAACACTTTTAAAAAAAAAATTAAAATCTTATTATGAATACTTTAAAAAAAAAGATTAATTATGAATTAGCACAACACTTTTATTTAATACCCGGAACGAACGGGCAGGTTGGATTACGCGTCTTGTCGGAGATGAACTACATCTTGTCGGAGGGAGACTGGTGCCTTAAGGGACCCTGCTCTATTTATATGAAATTTTGGAATACATGTCAATAAGGTTGATGTGTATTCGTTGACAAATTTTTGGTTTACAAAAACTAGATTTTTAATTATAAAAATTGGCATTATCGTTTTTAATTGTTGTTATGGATAGGGAATAATCATATTCGATTTTGATTGAAAAATTGGCAAATTTTTGCAGTTAATTGACTTTTCTAATAGTGAAAACTCATGAATGACATTTTTGTTGCATTGCCCAAAATCAGGTTAACATGTATATTGATTGTAATCAAGAATTTTAGCAAAATATTCGCGAAGTGGCGAATTTAAATCAGTGCACACAAAAAGTTGACTTGAATTTCAAGCTTGTGTGTACATTATTAGGAGAATGTTTGGGATTCACTGTTTGTGAAGGTAAATCTTTTAACACATATCAATTAGTTGTCGAGACGGTCACTTCAAATCGATATTCTAATGAATTTGCTCTCATCTTCCCCTTATTTTTAAGTTTTAACCAGTGATTTCCAATAGTTATTTATTATTTGAATTTTTACTATATAGTTTTAGAAAAGTTTTGAGGTAACTGGTTTGTTTAACTTTTATGGTTTAAAATGTGTTTATTTAAAAATTAATTTTATAGTTTTTCTCAACTTAATTGATTTTTAGTTTAATAACGTAATTCTTAGTTATTTTGCAAGATTTTTGGCACACAACATGAGATTTTTCTAGCAAAAAAGATTACGCTTTTTTTAGTGTAAGTTTGAACTTTGTATGATCGGTTTGCTCGAATTTAGAGTCAATAAGGTCAAAATTCGTTAGTCCTAATTAGTTTTTAAAAAGACATATCTGTCCCATAATTCATGAATCCCTCTTAAAGTCCTTAGGTTAAATTCGTCAACCACTTAAGTTGTGAAACTTTGTGGCCGTTTTAATATAATTTGAAATATGCGCTTCCCATCCTTTTTACATATTTATCTTAATTGTATAATTATTAACTAATTACGTTTTACTTATTTATATTCGCAATTTGAAAAAGGTAACTTATATAAAATAAAAGATTTTAATCGGTCGCTTATTGCGTTTATGCTAAATTTGCATAAATTACTTTTGTTTATGCTTGCGAATTTATGGGCGGTTTGTTACAATAAGAAGCAAAGCTTACGATGTGCATGTTGTGATCAATGAAAAGGAAGAAGTTATAAGTTGTCAATGTCACAGTTGCCCGGCTTCTGAAGGTGGATGTATACATGGGGTGGCGTTTTTATTGTGGCTTCAAGAAGTAGATGTAGATTTTCAAGAAAAATTACAGGACATTTTAACAATATGTGAAGATTCTTGGAAAAATGCTATATATCCTAAACTAAAAACTTCTTACTGTTAATTTAAAAATTAAACTGTAATAAATAAGAATATTTTTAACTCTTACAATTTTTATATTTATTGAATTATTTACAAAAAACGCAATTCAACACTCCCTGTTTAATTTACAATTAACCATGAATTTTAATTTAATATTATAACGGCAGAACACCCTGTATATGTAATTTTATTGAAACTAATTTGCAATATTCAAATTTACTAATTCAACAAAATGTAAAAATATATCAAAACTTTAATAAAGACGACAACTGGGTTGCACGTGCACCAAAAAAAAATGCAATATCACAAAACCTACTTTAATGTAGGAAACAAATACAATTAATTTATGCATATTTTGCAAGGTGACAAATCCTTTTAAATTATAAGTTAATTACCTATTTAATATCTGTATATAAATTTGTTAATTTAGCACTTGTTAATTTCATATATAAGTATGTAAATTTCGTTAAATAAACTGAGTATCATTCGATCTCCGAACCAAGGAGTATCATTCGATCTCCGAACCAGCGAGTTTTATTCTTCCACCAGGATGACTTCTGAGATCCAAGCCTAAAAATTTGTTAGTGAGGCTGCTAACACTCAGAAGTCATCCAACCTCTCCATAATCCCAACAACAAGAACCTACAGCAACCAAAACACAGCCAACAACAAGATTATTCATGGTCCTTCGAACCTAGAAGAAGATCAAAATCGTTCAAGCAAACAAGAAGAACATGGTCTTTTGAAGAAAATAACAAACCAGCAGAAGAAAAAACAGTCCACAAAGAAGAATCAGCTCCAGTGTCCAACAGCGGCAGAGTCAACATCAAGAACAACAAAAAATAATCATCTCCAGTGTCCAACAGCGGCAGAGAGTCAACATCAAGAACAACAAAAAATAATCATCTCCAGTGTCCAACAGCGGCAGAGAATCAATATCAAGAATAACAAAAATAATCAACTCCAGTGTCCAACAGCGGCAGAGTCAACATCAATAAGAACACCAGCATCTCATCAACACTAAACCAACGCAAGACAATTCAATTAAGAAAACGTGAGCAAAGAACAAAAAATGGAAAAAACCAACAAAATAGCAGTACACCAAGAAGAAATCTGGAAATCAATTCAAGAACGTCAAGATTTGGAAAACAAAGTAGATAGCCAGTGGGAGAAAATATCGGGCCGCCAGCGAGCAAAGAGAAACCAACAGTAAAAAGAAGAAAATCATAGTTAATACGTCAAATTAACACAAAATTTTTTTAACTACTTCTTAAAAATTGTTTGAGGGGGCAAATTACATGATGGACATCATGTAAAATCCCACTTCGAAAACATACTAAATTTAAAATTTAATTTTTATTGTTTACTAATGTTTTTTAACTAATTTCAGAAACCAACAAATTATCAAAAAAGTGCAAACCTGTCGACAAGAACCAAATTAAAATCATTTTGAAATTCTGTCAATCTGCCAAACTGCCAATTTGTATAAACAAAGTTATCGAACTACTGGTCAATTCAATTCAAGAAGAAAGAAAGTGGTCTTACAAACCATAGCTTGTAGAAAATTCATCAAACTCATCATCTCTAGCGGAGAACAATCATCAACAAATTTACCACCAAGAACGGTGGATCAATGAAGAAGAAAGGAACAGCCAAACGGCATATTAACAATACCACCAAGAACGGTGGATCAACAAGAAGAATGGATCAACATAACTAATTTATCTTCGACCTAGGAACGGCGAAGAAGAAGCAATCGCAACATAACTAATTTATCTTCGGCCTACGAACGGCGAAGAATAAGCAATCATCATAAACTATTATCTTCAGTCGATGACAGACGAAGAAATCACACTCATGGGAAAACGGAACAAGTGGACTTACAAACCACAGATGGTATCACAAGTTAAGAATTGGAATTGGACCAGTACAACATCACTATCAACTTCAACCATTCATTTACTTTTTGAGGCGGCAGAATGTTTAATTTACAATTAACCATGAATTTTAATTTAATATTATAACGGCAGAACACCCTGTATATGTAATTTTATTGAAACTAATTTGCAATATTCAAATTTACTAATTCAACAAAATGTAAAAATATATCAAAACTTTAATAAAGACGACAACTGGGTTGCACGTGCACCAAAAAAAAATGCAATATCACAAAACCTACTTTAATGTAGGAAACAAATACAATTAATTTATGCATATTTTGCAAGGTGACAAATCCTTTTAAATTATAAGTTAATTACCTATTTAATATCTGTATATAAATTTGTTAATTTAGCACTTGTTAATTTCATATATAAGTATGTAAATTTCGTTAAATAAATTGAGTATCATTTGATCTCCGAACCAGCGAGTTTCATTCTTCCACCAGGATGACTTTTGAGATCCAAGCCTAAAAATTTGTTAGTGAGGCTGCTAACACTCAGAAGTCATCCGCCCTCTTCAAAATCTTTTCACCGAGCCAATAACAAAACACAGCCAACAACAAGATATTCACTCCCTAAACTGCAATTAAAGGTTCCTGTAAATTTATAAGACCACAAACTATAATAACTATAGAGTTTAACAAATATATTAAATTATGGTTAACACATGAGTGAGGCTTCAAAAAGTAAAATTCCCTTACTCGACGAATAACTCTTTCGATATGTATTCGTAAAGCAGCAATTCTTTTGCTAAGTTTTACTTCCGCTTTTGAACTCTTCTGTCCGGAAACTACACTTGGTGGCCTAAGTAATACACAGTTTTTTTCAGATAAAACTGCATTTATATGCTTAAAACCTTGGTCTGCAAGTATATGGGTACCATTTGAAAGTTCCTTTAATTATGAACTACAATATCTTTGTCACTTATTCTACCTGGAAAACCATTCGATATGAAATTTATAAAACCGTTTGGCGTACTTGAAATTAAAAATTTGGTAGTATTACATTGCTTGTAATCTAACCAACATCAAAACGTTCTTCACAACAATGCCATTTTGATTTAATACGGAAAGGCGAAGGTATTTTTGCCGCTTGTATCCATAATTTTCTTGTAACTAGATTGCTTGGAACGCCGAAAAACATTTTTTCTGAATTATTTGAGGTATTCCTACATCTCGGAATAAAACACGTCTTAATGTTGGTCTGCATGTTTATTGAAATAATGATTATTATCTGTCGTGATTATGAACGCTTCGAATTATAATTCTTTAAAATATTTATTTACAAATTGCATTTTTGACAGTGGTTACTGTAATGCACTGTTGCCACTTTATAAAAGTATTTAAATTTATAGATTTTTAACAATTTTAAAACACAAGACAGGGTCAACTCAAGTATGTTATTTTCGTATACATATAAACATGACATCGTTGTAAATTCAATTTTAATTGAGCAATGTGATTGCTCGAGTGAAATCTACGTCACAAAATTGCAACTTTTCAAACGTATACGTTTCAAAAAGGCACTTTATATAATTAGTGTGGCGTTTTAAAATTATACATTTGTAACTATATGAAGTATTTTACCAAGGGGCATCGATTTTTATAAGTCAAAATTATATTTTTAACAACCCGGGACAAGCCCATTATTGTAACAAAACGGTACCGCTAAAACTGCATCTATACGATACGGTTAAAACTGAACATAAACGGTACCATATGTTTAAATATATTGTAGTCACTAAAGTTTCAATAAATATTCGATACATTTTTGGGTCAGTTATTATAATGGTGTATTACATTTTTTAATTTTTATAAAATATATTAACAATTTATTTATAATTAAACATCGTTCAATAATATCTGTTTAGCTGGGCTACCAAGCGACAAATAATATACTTACTTTTATTAAAATGAATATTTTTAATTAGATAAAAATAATAATCAATTTAAAACAGTTATAAATTATTTATTCTTTTAAACACCAAAACAAAACTATATATTATGTTAAATAATGGTATCAAAATAGTTAAGTTAAAACCATAACTATTTAAACTACACTTCATAACTTCGTAAAAATCGTAACTATCAATTCATAATATAGCTGTACATATTAGCTACTGCAATTTTGGTACGGAAACGCTAAGTTTAAAACTGCATCTAAACGGTAAATATATTTTAGTTACTAAAATTTCAATACATATCTGATACATCATTTGGCTTTACAATAACGGTATAAAATTATATGTATTGAAGCTATACTGCAACGGTACAGTTCAAATATAAATAAAAACTTATGTGCCGCTTAAGTACCTTTTTGATACTTAACTTACAGGTATAAAAAATTATGTGCCGCTTAAGTACCTTTTTGATACTTAATTTTCAGGTATGAAAATATATGTACCTATTCATTATACTTCAAGACTATACAGATACAAAACCGACGTTGGTTTTGCTTGGGATTGTGTTAAGTTGATTGGTGCTAGTCGCGTTTTAATTAATGATTCATTGATTTCATGCATTTCCGCGATTCGCTCTGCTTCGTCGATCGTAAGATTAGTTGTCCTCATAAGGGTGACGCCTATTTCTTTTAATGTTTTCTTTTTAAGCCCTAATTTAAATTGAGTAAGTATTGTTTGTGCGCTTTTAAATTTTATAGCCGGTTTATCGTGATCTTCAGCGGTTTCGAGGTCTTCTAACAAAACTTTAGAGCCTAAACCTTTCAATCTGACTGTAAATTGTGATACTGTTTTATTTTGTTTTTGGAAACATTGGTGCAATTTGCTGTCTGCTTCCCCTGGAATTCGTAATTTGCTAAACTGCTTTATCATCCGTGATTTAAATTGCTCATAATTTAATTCGTCTAGTTCAGGGTCGGATTTAAAGTATTTTAACGCGGCGCCATTTAGTCTGAATTTTACGATTTTTAATGCCGTGAGGTCGGTCCATACTTCTAACGATTTAAGGGCTTCAAGTTTATCAAAATAGTGTGAGGGATTGGTAGTACCTCCATACATGGAAATAGTAGTCGAAAGAAACGCTAAACTGTGTGGGAAGACGGGGCCGATATTTATTGTGCCTTCGATCGAACTTGCTGGGCTTACTGGTCGCGAGGTAGACATTTTTATGTTTGAATTTTAAATTGTTATTTTAAAATTTAAGGGATGGAAAAATCTAATTTTACGTAAAAATTTTATAACTGTTATTAAAACACGAATAATAAAAAAAATTTTTAGTTACGATAAATCAATCGGTCGGATGTATTTAAATAAAATTTTTAAAATTAACATGCACAAAATAATTAATAATCTTTACACCAATTAATAGTTTTAAAAGTTTGATGAGAGTCGGTTTCAAAAAGTTTAATTATATATAAAAAAAATTAATTTGAATTATATAATAAAAAAAATAGTTTGAATTATCCAAAAAAAAGTTAATTAAAATTATTTAAAAACAAACTTAATTTGAATTATCTAAAAAAGAAATTATTTTGAATTATATATAAAAAAAGTTAAATTATTTTATGAAAGTTGTTTTATTTAATTAATTTATTTAAAAATAGAAATTATTGAAAAAAAAGAATTTCTTTACCCTAAAAAAAAATTATTAAATTTCAAATGACTGAAAATAATTTTATTCTTTTAGTGCTATTAGGAGATTATTTTGCTAATAATTGGAATACGTGAAAGTATTCCTTGTTTTATCGAAAATCCCACCGCTAGGCCACCATTTGTAACGCGGGTAGGCTTTGATTAATTAAATAATCGCGGCCGTCGTGTGGTAACTGATGTTGAAACGCTGCCACCAGAAATGGTTTAAAAGCCAATTTCAAACTTATAAATTGAAGATCGGAGCCGTAGGATTATTAACAATTTAATCGTCTTGCGGTAGCAAAAGAAAGAATAAAATCATATAGATCTATATTGGTTTAATCAACTTAAAACAAAAATTATACACCAGAAATTCATGAAACAAAACTATATACATAAAAGAAAGAAATTAATAAACTTGAAATCGACAACTAATATTCAATAAAAACAAATTTAATTATGTTGCGACATATACCTGGAAAAGAGAAAAGACATATACCTGAAGTTTTAACTAACAGAAATGACCGTCACTTGACAAAATAAAAAAATGGAATGAGAGCGAGAGTTGAGGGTGGACCCTTTTTATGTAAAATCTTCAGGGGTATCAATAAGGGCTAAAGTTGCTCAACTGATAGCATTTTATTCTTAAAAACTGAATTAATCGAGAAAACTCAAAAGTTTTGTTATATTGTTTATGAATAGGGAGGTGTGTATTTTAAATTTAATTTAAATCTAGCAAATTGATCATAAAACGATGTAATAAAGCCAGTCCGTATCAAAAGTTGATTCAAAATTCATATTTTAGAACATGATTTTAAAAATGGTTTGGATTCCCTGCTTTAGCCGAGCGCGGTTATACCCATCGTTCGGTCATCGATAGATTTATGACGTTCGGACCCCAATTTTAAGCAATATCTGTGTAAACTTTTTCTTACGGGTTGTATTTTAATCTTTTTATAGTCTCCAGATGTTTTTTGTGAAATTTCGTAATTCGGTATTTACTTGTCTAAATTATAAATCCATCGGTTCAATTGTATATACTTCCGATTGCAAATTTTATTAGCTCCAAGATCATGTAAATTTCAAATCTGTAATGCCACGGGTTTTGCGTTTACTATCAATTAGTGCGTAATTCGTTTAATGTAGCCTGTAATAAAAGTCGAAAAATTATCTACTTTATGGGCTTTAGTAACAGAAAAGGTTGACCTGATAGAACCAATTCCAACATGTGTTCACCCTAGTGTATGCTTCCAAGAATGTTTTAAATTATTGTAATAATAAAATACGTAATTTCAATTGCATCCTACTTAATTAAGTATCTAGCTTGTTGAAGGTAGTTTATTTCTATTTATGAAAAAAGAATTTTAATCAGTCGCTTATAGCGATTCATACAAGTGTTTGGGCAGGTCTCGCATAAATTACCTTCGTTTTAGCTTTGGATTAAGGGGTGATTTGTTACAGAGTTACCTATTAGCAATTCAAAATTTTTGACTTGTTCATGTTTTTAATTAAACTTTAATTAATATTAAACTTCAAAAACCGATGAAAAACATTTCTCCTATAAATTTGTTGTTTGGTTAATTAACTTTGTTTACAAAACATAATCATGTACTGTAATATTTGGTTCTTTAATTTGCCTTCTCAAATCAAAGTTACAAATCAAACCAAAGCTGTGATCGTCAAACAAACCTCGCACGATGTAATCCCCCTCGTAGTAACACTTACAAGTCTTTTTAAATTTGCGGATGGCTCTTTGAATGTTAGCGTCGTTACCTCGTTTATTAACCTCAAACTTAAGCTTACATGTCCAGTGGCGTAACCACTGCTAGGACACCTAAAGAAATAATTAGTACACACAAATTAAATAGAACACAGGATTCGGTTTAACGATGAATATATATTTAACCGAAAAGAAAAAGGTAGTCCGACAACCAATTTACCAGCAAAGTTAATCTCCCTGATATCATTTAATTCAGAATACTTTAGTTTGAAATTTGATTTATTAACTGTTCGATAGTTAATCCCTCTGATCGTAATGTTTTCTAATCGATTATTCATATTTAATGACCAACCACAATCTTTATAGTAATTGGTAAGAAGCTCATGTATGTATTTCGATGTTCAACTCAATTGGTTTTATTTTATGTAAGATCTTAAATAATAACCCTTATATTATGCTAAATTATCCTCTCTTATATAACTAACACCTCGTCAACTTAAACTAAGATCGTCACCTTTTAAATATGTCGTCAGCTTAAAACTAAGATTGTCCCCTTAAATTTCTAATTGGTCATTTTCTTAAATCTAAAAGTCGTCCGTACTTAAACTAGTAAATAATCATAGCCGCAAAAATAATCATGAAGAACTTTGTTAAAACAGTTCTTTAATATTGTAATTCAATTGGTATTAGCTTATATGTGGTCAATTGTTATTATCTTATATGTGGTCGCAAATAATCATAAGGAGCTTTGTTAATCTTTATTAATATCTGTCCTGAAATATCAGAATTTTGTAGTATATCATTTAGATATTTGAAAAAGAAAAAGAGAAACATCACAGAATTCGCTGTCATTTCCAGCCCTATAAAGATTAACCTTTTCAATGATCAGGATTAACTACGATATTTTGATACGGCCATCTTATGATTTTAAGCGTCCACTTCTCTTTTGTTGCGCAATTCATCTAAATTAAGTTATCTAATACTATATATATATATATATATATATATATATGCATTTGTATCGTACTTGCCTCCGAATACTTGCAAGGCGACAGTTTATCCGGCTTTAAAACTAGATGTATCTTAAAAATAGATCTGTATATTTGTATAGCACGATTAGAACTCCTAGAGCAACCGACGAGGGGTAAAGATTTCTCGTATTTCGTTATACAAAAATTAGTACAGTGGCATTACGCCTTTGACTCCGCTGTTTTGTATGACCTTAAGAACTCAATCTGTATATACTGAAGACGTTCGTGTGTTGTGATTGCCTCATACAGTGTTGCACGACTTAAGTAGCGATAACATAAGATGGAATGAGTAAAAAAGCGAGACAGCGTTTCAACTGGTACTATCTTATCGGAACGGTTTTCAGCGTAGGTCATACTTTCTTATTAGTCATGCACATTTAATTTTCTGCAAATAAATGAACGCGTAATATTTGCACGATAATATAAAATTCTATTCTCATAATTTTTTTTATTTTATTAATGTAAAAACAAAACAAAATCATATCATATACGAGACACAAATAGTTGATGCCTACTAAATTTTTCTTAAAAAGCAAACTTATTTTTTTAGTCAATATATATTTTTTTCAATTTTCAATTCACCAATTAAAGCGCTTAGCTATGAATATTATGTGCAGTTACTCACAAAAGTACGCGGACATTCCTACGGTAGCAATTTAAATTGTTTCTTTTTAACACTGTTTTTATCATATAAAAATCGTTTTTACATCAATACTTATTCGGTATTTTTTGTCGCAAATTTCATTGTCTTAATTTTTATGCATATACATTTTTTATTTTGTCGCCTCGTTTTCGACCGAGAGAGACTTAAAGCAGACTCGGTAAAACTTTTTAATAAAATAAATGCACTTGTGGAATTCTTACGGTTTTCTCAGGGGATTCCCATGGAATTTTTACCGAAACTGCTTTAAGTCATTCTTGGTGAAAACCAGGTGAGGAATAAAAAACTGTATAGAAACAAAAATGAAAGGAATGAAATTATTTACAAAAAATGTCTAAAAAGTATTTTTGTAAAAGTGATTTTAATATGCCAAAAAGAGTTTTTAAAAAGTATAATTTACTTTGCTAATATGAGCGTTCGAGTACTTTTGTGAGTAACTGTTAGTGTGCAAAAAATTTAAATTATAGCTTGTATAGTTGAATTAATACAGCCATAATTATTAAGAAAAATATTGTTTTTGGAATTGTTTATCGAAGCCCCGCTCATCTTATTGTTCTTATTGCATCACTTTTGTGAAAAACTAAAAAAATTTATATTGAAACAATAATTTATTATTTCAGAGTTTTAGATTTATAAAACACGAAATAAATTTTAAAGAGGGGATGGGAAACTAAAAAAACTTTATGTTGTGGTCACCTACAACAATAACTTTATTAAAAATTAAATCATAACAAAGTTTTTGTTTATAAATAAGTAAAATACAGGTGGTGTATTGAAATTTATACTAGTGTCCGAAGACTTTGTGAGTAACTTTCGGTAGGTACCAATAATCATGCACTTCCAACAGAATTAAATAAGCAATTCAGCTAGGTGTAACTTTGTTACAAAGAGACTTACATACCTTGACGCGTTTTGCTTGGAGATTTCGAGTAAATTTTTAAAACTACTATGTAAAATTAAAATTGATTTGATTTTTTACACACTTACACAAAAAAGCTAAGCGCTTCGACAGTCAATAGGAAAATTTTAAGGTTTTTCAATAAATAATTAAAAATGTAGAATCATCAAAACTACCCATCGGAAACTTAAGTCGATAAAAGCTAAATTAATTCGGATTGATCACATTTGATATAACGGCTTTCTGTATTAAAATTTAAAATAATATTGAAAATTGACCGATACGTCGTCTTGGAATTTGATGATTTTGTTTAAATTATTATGTAGGTAATGATCACCTAACAATATTATGTTACCGATGTGACATCAACTACATACAATATGGTATTAAAAACATTTAAAATGCTCTGAGTAAGTTATTTCAAGGAAAATGAGTATTTTTTACTAATATCATGAAAGACGCGTAACTCAAATTTATAATCGTGTCTCCTGGCTTACAATTGACCCATCAATAAAAAATTTCATAGTATAGTAATTTATATATTTTTATGCAAAAATGCTGTTCTACGAGACTTGCCATCCGAACGTAAAAAAAGGAATTCCGTGTTGTGCAAAGACAGCAAACTTGACGTGTAGAAACTTTGTAATGCTTTTAAAGTGTAAACGTGTGTAGAAAAATTAATACGAATCAAGGATCGCCTACCCACGCACGTAAACAGATATTCTTACTATATAAGTTTATGTTGCAGTTTTACCGAAGTGCAATACAATTTTATAATTATGTGCTCTAATTATAAAATAATATTCGTAATGTTTTTAAAATTATATTTTTCAACAATTTCATTAAATCTTACGATGACTTGACCGTCGTTCCTACCTAATGCAAACACGTACACATCGCTACCTCGAAAGAATAACGACACAACTCAAAATTTGACAAAAATGAGTTAAGTATTAAAATCGATAGAATTTAGCTATATCTTATCGTGTATAACGTCACAATGCAAAATTTTAATAACCTGCTGTTATTATAGCGGCAGTGCCATTATGCATGTAATGCAAAGTTACTACTTATCAGTAGTTTAAAAACGCTCTATTGAAAAAAGTGCTTTTTTTAGTTTGTCGTTATTCTTGCCAGGCAGCGACATGTACCTTAATTTGGTAAAATTTATTGATAAAATATAACATTTACTGGACGCTTATTCAAAAAGATAAATTATTATTTATAATTGTTTTTGTATTTCATCATGATTAGTGTTCCAATATTCTTGGGATTATAGACAAAATAGGGCGTAACAATAAAGCAATAGAAATAACAACTTTTTATTTATTATAATAAAAATGCAAATATATTTATAAAATTTTGAGATAATATTAAAACAATAAATTTGTGTAAAGTATAAATAAATCAATTTGTTTAAAATAATTATATTAATAAATTAACTACAAATTATACAAATTGAGATAAAAACATAGCGCCAATAGAATACTGAAAAAAGAAATCCACATGATGAATTTCTTCCAAAAGTTATTTCTAAAAAGAAAAAAAAGTTTTGTTCATAGATACAGTTATAAAGTGCGTACCTATTTGTGATTAGCTTATGTAATATAAAAACCTAAAAGAAAATTAACATAATATTTTTGGTAGAAGATGCTCTTCATAGAATTTCCTGAGTTGCGTTTTACATTTCTCTTCCCAAAACTGATCATCCCGTAAAATATTTTCTACAAAAATACCTCCTATGTTACTCCATACTACAAAGTAACAAGATTTTCTTCCTGTGATGTGAAGTTGTCCTTGTACCTGGTAAAAGTAATTATGATTCCGTTTCAACCTTAGCTGATCAGTGCTTCTGTCAACATGCAAAAACGGAACCTTACACAAATTATTTCGTAGATCTTTTATTGAAATATCCTCCAGTTTGGCTGGACATTTTACCTCTACTAAAGAATCCTGATCTTCTAATATTCCGTCTGGACTGGCACCTAAAAAGAAGTCATCGTTCTTACCTATAAATAAACCGCATTTCGTTACAGCTAAACCTGTCTTCTGAGAAAAAGCTTCAATCGCGTCGTCTTCGTGCTGAATTCCGTAAGCAGTAGCTCGTGATCCTGTAAAATTGTTAAATAGTAAACGTTCTGCTAATTTACCTGGATGCGTTGAAGGTCGTCTCTTGCAAATTTCTCCAAATCTTGAAGCGGTTATCCTATTCTGGCGTTCCCTCTTCCATATTGGATTAACTGATTGTCCTCTTGTTTGTTTTTCCAGGTCATCGATTTCTTCGTCGGTTTTTCTAAGAGAATTATAAAATTCTATTTTTCTCTTAGAAAATTCTTCTTCGTCTATTTCGTCGATTGCTCCATAATTTTCATCTGGTCCTGCTAACTGTTGAATTTTTTTTGATCGCCTATTCTTGTTACGATAATTTTGTTTCCGATCCTGTGCTTCGTAAAATATTTCTAATGTCCTTGGGCAATCTCCCGGAAAAGCAATATTAAGAATTTCTAAAACTTGCTTACCTTTCGTGTTAAATGACAAAGCGGCCAATTCGCAACGCATTTCATATGATCCAGCTTTTGCAAAATTAATGCGTTTACCTCCTGACATCTTACGAACCACAGAGTTGAAAGATTCTACATTATTATTGGTTTCCTGCAACAGAAGAGAATGTGAATTTTGCACTAACCTGCTTATACACTTCATAATGTCTTGGAATAGTCCACATGCCTTCATTTCTTCTACAACGTTTTTTTCATCAGGCTTAGGTCCTTTGCAAAAATTAATATGCTCTCCAAAAACGTGGTAGGGCGCATTTTTTATGTCGTTGGATAATACACAAATTTTTTCGGCTAGAGTAATATTTTCACCTTCTCGCTTTATTGACGCCAGTTTTACTGCTGTCCGCAGACGCAAAATGTTTGACGTCAATAAGTGTCGTAATTCTAAAGAAACACGTAAATTAGAAGAACTTTTACCTGACTTACCCAATTCGCCTAATTTGTTGCAAAAGTTTCGTAGTAGATGATTGGTACATTCAACTTTTTCGATGTTTATATTTGGTCCATAGGGTTTGATTTCTCGAAGTTTCTTCATTACGCTACTGTCTCCATCGCTGACCATTCGAATATATTTGAGATTATGCTGAGTAATACTCTTCTTGAAGCCTTTCACTATTGCTGCTGCCTCCATTGCAGTTGAATTCCCATTAAAATTTCTATAACATATGTGGTTATTTGGTCGTTTCTGCTTTTCAGAAATGTTGTTACAAGTTGCACAATATTTATTTAATACTTCAATATTTAAAATTTTTTTTGTTTTTACTCCCACAATAGTACCAACACCTGATGGCGCATTGTAATTGGTTCGATAACTTCTTTTTGACCATGCTCCGTCGGTAATTACCGTAGTGGTTGGAATCCCATTTTGATCAACATCGCCTATATCTATTGATTTTTGAACCTCCTCCTGACCTACTTTAGCAATATTTTTCTGTAATACTTCTTTTGTAATCTTCTTTAAATCGTTTTCTTCTTGGCGATACGTTGCGTAGGTCATGTATGGAATGTTCATAACAGAATGATACTCTTTCAATTGCGAAAATCCGCATCCAATTGAAGAAGCACCTAAAACAGATTTATATTAGCATTACCTGGTTTATTAGGAACTGCTTCCACTTTTTGTTTGGATTTGCACTTCTGGCAGCGAAAAATTAATGTTGTCTGAAGTCCATGTCTTCTGCCAGTTTCAAAATCAATTTCATTTATTGTGCAGGAAAATCCAGGATTATGTGGAAATTGCTGAATTTCTTTCCAAAAACGTACAAAGTCTACTAGGCATAAACCATAAAACTGATTTTCTTCTTTTGGTGTCGGTGTTGGTTTTTTTGAAGATGTTGAATTTCCCCAACGTGCTAAAAGTGCCTTACGACATCTTTCCCTATTGCTTCGCACAGTTTTCGATAATTTCGGCATAATTCCTAAATTGTACTTCTTAAACCAAACGAGAAAGAATTCCAATAACGTAAATACCAATTTGCCTTCAAAAAGACAGTAACACAATTTTTAAATAGTAAAAAATCTCAAGAGCAAACACTCAATGCGTTAATATAATGCAGTGTGATAAAGAATTGCAATTATATCATAATCATCATGTACTCCCACTTACCAATACACCTTACTACGTACGTTAAATATATATAAAGCTGACGAGCAATTTCAAGTTTATGCTTGAACAAATTAACAATTTTATTTTAAAACATCAATAGTTTTAAAATAAGAGTTTTTTAAATTTGAAATTTTAATTTTTGAAATTGCACACGTATACGTAATAATATGACAACTTGCCATATTGTACACCTTTAAAATTATTAAAAAAATATTTTTTTTAATAGTTACCATATCTACTGTTGTGTCCGCACTAAGTGATGAAAATGGGTTGCGAACTTAGCAATAAAATGACGGTATTTGCAACTAGAGGAACCACAAAGCAAAACTCTATTTTAACATTTTATTACTAGTGTGTGTTTTATTTTTATATATTCTTAATTTTGATTTCAGTGTTTGTTTAATATTTTATGTTTGTCTAGTTAGTAAGTTTTTTTGTTTCGAATTTGATTTTTATTGATGTTTGTATTATGACTCACGTAAATGCCGACAACAGCAATATTTTAAATACTAAAAAATCGAGATGTAAAAAAAAGAAGACAGTAAAAAAAAATGGATATCCAAGGCGATCATTAATTAATGAGGGAATAATAAAAAAGTAAGACAGAAAGATTTGTAAATCGGTCAGTCGAATAAAGTTGGAAGATAATAAATCAGAAGAAGATTTGTAAATCGGTCAGTCGAATAAAGTTGGAAGATAATAAATCAGAAGAAGATTTGTAAATCGGTCAGTCGAATAAAGTTGGAAGATAATAAATCAGAAGAAGATTTATAAATCGGTCAGTCGAATAAAGTTGGAAGATAATAAATCAGAAGAAGATTTGTAAAGCGGCCGGTCGACGAAGGTTGAAGATAATAAATCAGAAGAAGATTTGTAAAGCGGTCGATCGACGAAGGTTGAAGATAACAGTGTTTTGTTTGTAGAAAAGCTGGGGTCGGCTATTTGCGTGAGTTTTAATTTTGCTATTGTTTAACATTTATTACTATTTTTTTTACATTTTAAAGTTGCAAATAAAAATTATAAAAACCGTTATTTTATTGTTTACTTGTAACAATTTCCACATTCGAGAATCTACGTAATCCCATTAAAGAGATAAGAGGCGCGCATAAGGTCGCAGCATAAATAATTGGCTCCCAACGTCGAGGCTCGAATAAAAATAGTTACATGCAAAGCAATAAAAAAAAAAAAATAATTTTAAAGGTCTAAAATTACAAATATCAATCACAAAATTTAATATAATTTAAATAACTATGATTACAAGAAGTAAAAATTTAGATTTAATAACAGAGGATGAGGTAGAAGGAGAAAGGGGGGATGTTGAATTAGAGCAAATGGAAATAATCGCGCCGGATAAAAACGAAAGGGACGACAAAACAATCATGGAATTCTTGAAAAGTATGAATGCTAAAATGGATGAAAACACAAAAGATATAAAAGAAGAAATGAATGCCATATTTAATAACAACTCCAAAGATATAAATGCTAGATTTGATAACAACTCCAAAGATATTAATGCTAGATTTGATGACAACAAGAAAGAATTAAACAATAGAATAGATAGTATAAATGAAAGATTTGACGGGATGCATCAAATGATCAAAGAGGAAATGAGTGAAAGATTTAATAAAAAATCCAAAAAAATGGATGATGAAGAAGAAGTTGTTGAAGAGGAAGTCGTGGAAAGAGAACCGCAGATTACCTCTTCGGATCCAAATGAACGAAAATTGGCGAGGAAGTTGAGGATCGAACGACGACTCGAAGCAATGAGAAAACAAAACATGCCAGAAGGAGAAGAAAAAGAAGTTGTAGTCGAAAATACTCTTCTGCAAAAACAGTTAAAAAAAAGTTTTAATGCACTAGAAAACTTAACGGTGGATGATAATGAAGTCGTTTCGAACGTCATGCAGGCTAGCGATTCCAGAGAGGTCGATCGAGGCGAGAAAGAATGGGCAAACCATCAGTTAATCGTAGCCGAATTGGAAGAAGAAGCAGAAAAGGCCGAAGAAAAATTCAACGAAATAGCAGATAAATGGCTGTCGATCATGAATTACAATGATCCGTTGAACATCAACGATGAAATTGGAGCTCAAAAAGACAAATATGCGAAATTTTACGGGGATAATAGGGTTAACCCTAAAATTTTTATTAAAAGTTTAGGGAATTGTACAGGAAGGGTTAAAGATGAACAGCGGTTAAAGAACATTATACGGGCAACGATGAAGGGGGATACCGAGATTAGGTACTACATGGTAGTAGAAAATATGGGGACATTCGCGCAATTTGGGGTAATGTTTTTGCGGAAGTATTGGGTGGATGAAAAAGAACAGGTAAACGGAGGAAGGTACAAGAAGTACGAAATATTCCAGGAGAACTACGGGATAAAGAAATCACGGGTCGGCATCGGTTAAATTTCCGATTACCTGGAAAAATTCTAAAAAACCTCACATTTAGGTTCAAGCTAGAAATTAATAATTAAATCACTTTTAGGCCCAAGTTGGAAATTAATAACCAAATCAATTTTAGGCAAAATTTAGAAAAAATAAATAAATTTAAAGAGACGTCAAATTTAATAAAAAATGTAGCAGGCAGATCAAAACAAGCAAATGTAAAAATAAATTCAATAACATACGTCAATAAAATAGTTGATTGCGAAAGACGATATTTAAACCAAATAAGTCAGTTATTATTGAAACATAATAAATTATTTAATGAAGAAGAAAGAATAGCAGTTGGATATGAGCACAAATTAGAGATCACTGACGAGAAATCATTTTCGTGTAAAACATATCCAATTCCTTTAGAGGAAGATTCAAGGAAGTATACAGGGTTTAGTTTAGATGGGGTAACTTTCTGTTTTAGAGTCATACCGTTTGGTTTAAATACAATACAGCAACAAGTAAAATTTTTGGGATTCAAAGTTGATAAGAAGGGAATTACAAAATATGAAGAAAGAATGAATAGTAAAATTCGAAAGAAACTATCATCCAATATAGGGGACAACGTAGTTATAAAAAGTCTGCGAACCGCAAATCGAGCACTTAATATTTGTGCCAAACTATCCTTACCATTTGAGGGACCTTTTTACGTAAATAAAAAAATAAATGAAAATGTTTATGAGCTAAAATATGAAGGAGGGAACATTCGGGGAAGGTTTCACATAAACCTCATATA
Source organism: Cantharis rustica (assembly GCA_911387805.1). Lineage (NCBI taxonomy): Eukaryota > Metazoa > Arthropoda > Insecta > Coleoptera > Cantharidae > Cantharis > Cantharis rustica. The sequence continues at coordinate 76,504,550 of OU426877.1, forward strand.
TCCATTTAAAAGGCAAACGTCAGAAGAAGAAGAGGAAGGAGACAGTGAAGAGGAACAGTAGAAGAGAAAGAGTGGTAAATTTATGAAAAGGGGAGTACGAATGATGGTAAAAAGTTTTTTTTTATATATTTTTTTTTATTTTGATATTCAAGTTTAGAAATTTAAAATTGAATTAAGGCAATGCTTGTTAACTTTTTGACATTCAAAACAAAGTTCATTAAAGATCAAAATTGAGAAACGTTTTATTAAAAAAAAATCCCGTGAAGGTTTTATATTTCAATTCGATTTTGATTTTTGTTTTAATAAAACGGAGGGGAAATGTTGTGTCCGCACTAAGTGATGAAAATGGGTTGCGAACTTAGCAATAAAATGACGGTATTTGCAACTAGAGGAACCACAAAGCAAAACTCTATTTTAACATTTTATTACTAGTGTGTGTTTTATTTTTATATATTCTTAATTTTGATTTCAGTGTTTGTTTAATATTTTATGTTTGTCTAGTTAGTAAGTTTTTTTGTTTCGAATTTGATTTTTATTTATGTTTGTATTATGACTCACGTAAATGCCGACAACAGCAATATTTTAAATACTAAAAAATCGAGATGTAAAAAAAAAGAAGACAGTAAAAAAAAATGGATATCCAAGGCGATCATTAATTAATGAGGGAATAATAAAAAAGTAAGACAGAAAGATTTATAAATCGGTCAGTCGAATAAAGTTGGAAGATAATAAATCAGAAGAAGATTTGTAAATCGGTCAGTCGAATAAAGTTGGAAGATAATAAATCAGAAGAAGATTTGTAAATCGGTCAGTCGAATAAAGTTGGAAGATAATAAATCAGAAGAAGATTTATAAATCGGTCAGTCGAATAAAGTTGGAAGATAATAAATCAGAAGAAGATTTGTAAAGCGGCCGGTCGACGAAGGTTGAAGATAATAAATCAGAAGAAGATTTGTAAAGCGGTCGATCGACGAAGGTTGAAGATAACAGTGTTTTGTTTGTAGAAAAGCTGGGGTCGGCTATTTGCGTGAGTTTTAATTTTGCTATTGTTTAACATTTATTACTATTTTTTTTACATTTTAAAGTTGCAAATAAAAATTATAAAAACCGTTATTTTATTGTTTACTTGTAACAATTTCCACATTCGAGAATCTACGTAATCCCATTAAAGAGATAAGAGGCGCGCATAAGGTCGCAGCATAAAGTTATAATTTTATACTGAATTTTTGAATTAATGGTTTCGCTTTTAATTTTTTTAACAAAGTTGTAAATAAAAGCTGGATTTACATAAACAACGAAATTAACTACCTACCTACTTAAATTTATTTATTAAATCACTTTTGTGAAAAACTAAAAAAAATTATATTGAGACAATAATTATTTTAGATAGTTTTAGATTTATAAAACGCGAAATAAATTTTAAAGAGGGGATGGAAACTAAAAAAACTTTATCTTTTGGTCACCTACAACAATAACTTTATTAAAAATTAAATCATAACAGATTTGTTTTTTTTTATAAATACATAAATAAAACACAGGTGGTTTATTGAAATTTACACTAGTGTCCGAAGACTTTTAAGTAATTCAACGAATACAGCTACAAGTGTAACTTTGTTACAATAAGAAACATACCTTGATGCGTTTTGCTCGGAGCCAAAAGTAATATTGGTTTGTATGGGTTTTGAGTAAATTTTTGTGTAAAATTAAATTTGATTTGATTTTTTACACATTTATACTAAAAAGCTAACCGCTTCAACGGTCAATTGGAAAATTTTAAGGTTTTTCAATAAACAATTAAAAATAATGTAGGATCATCAAAACCACCCATCGAAAATTTAAGTCGATAGGCTTCAATATTATATTAAAATGTGAATTTTATATGATGAACGCCGTTTTTAAGTTATCAAAACAATATTCTTTATTTGTTCCTAGAAAAGTTAAATTAATTTGGATTGAGCACATTTAATATAACGGCTTTCTGTATTAAAATTTAAAATAATATTTAAAATTGACCGATACGTCGTCTTGGAATTTGATGATTTTGTTTAAATTATTGTGTAGGTAATGATCATTTAATAATATTAAGTTACCGGCATGACGTCAGCTACATACAATATGGAATTAAAAAGATTTAAAATGCTCCGAGTAAGTTATATCAAGGAAAAGGACTTTTTTACTAAAATCATGAAAGACGCGTAACACAAATTTATAATCTTGTCTCCTGGCTTACAATTGACCCATGAATAAAAGATTTCATATTAAATTTATATTGTTATCCAAAAATATTTTCTTTAAACAGTTTATAAATTTGTTTAATCTTGCTATTTCAGTTCATATTGTTTTGCTAGAAAGAAAATAAAAATACATTAATATTATTTTATAAATAAATTATAATTTTATACTGAATATTTGAATTAATAGTATTTTGCTTATAATTTTGGCTCTTTAGTTTTTGACAAAGTTGTAAAAATAAGAGCTGGATTTACATAAACAACGATATTAACTACCTACCTACTTGAATTTATTTATTATCCTGAATATGAAAAAATTTTGTTAAGTTAAAATAATCGTGGTCAGTTAATTTAATAATTCATTGTACATTGCAGCAAGACACCAAACTGTAATTTTAAAATTTTTAACTTTTCATTTTAATTTTAGTGAACTTAAACAAAAATTAATTTCATAATTATATATTTAATTTATAATTTGCAACAGTCGATAGAACAAAAATAAAATACTCCTACATTTTTAATTTTTTGAAATAGTAATCTGAACAATTTTAGAACTAGAAAAAAATAATATGAGTGAAATGCATTATAATTATAAGATGTTATTGTTAGTGGTTGTATTTTATCAGTCATGCACATTGCATGTGGTTTTTTTTTGCATTTTTCATGCACATTGCATTTTAATTTTCAAAGCCACTCAAAAATCTTTCAAAATTGATTTAATCAGACTACAAATCTTAATAAAACACTCTTCATCCATAAAAAAATCACTTTTATATTTCAAAAACTACAGAACTTATCAAATATTTCTCGGACTCACAAATCATACGTCCATCACGTCGGCCATTTTTGGCAAAAGGCCCTAAATCACTTATATTTTAAAAATTACAAATCTTTTCAAAAATTATTTAGACTAATAAATTAACACGGCCATCACGTCGGCCATTCTTTGGCAAAAGGCCATGAATTTCCGGTGATTCGTCCCCACCTTACCAATTTTACAATCTTCCAACCTAAAATCAATTTAAACATAACTTAAATAAATAAATGAATTTTTACCAAAATGTATAGGGTGGGTCCGAATCACTTTTGAAACATGACATCTTACCCCCGTTGCTAATTGCAGTTTCAAGCGCAGCTAAAAACAAGATTAGCAAAAACTCAGGCGTGTTTCAACTAAAATAAATCAAAAAATTTTATACCATACCACTACAATATTTATAAATAAAATAAAGTTAATTTCAAAAATTATCAAATTAAAATAATAAAAAAAAGGCAAATCTATTTCAAAAATATCTTCCATTTATCAGAATCCATCTCTTTCTGTTTCATTTATTTTTCTTTTCGGACCTTCCATAAATTAATTTTGGTTTGGGGCGCCCACTTCACTGGGATGTTGTCTCTTCTCTTTTTCCACCCCCGACTCATCCAAAACTTCGAGTTTTTCTTTTTTTCTTTCATGGCATCCTGTCTTGTGTGATCTTGTTTTTCTAATTTTGAAATTTTTTCTCGTATTATTATCGTCACTTGTTTTTCTGCTTCCAATCTTGTGGCTTCTTGTTTTTCAAATTTTAATTTTATAGCTCTTCTTTTTTAGTTTCCAATTCTTCCGTTTCTAGTCTTGCAGCTTCCTGCCTTTTAACTTCCAATTTTCTCGCTTCTAATTTTGCTGTTTCTAATCTTCTGGCTTCTTGTTTTTCAATTTCCAATTTTTTAATTACATCGTCTTTTACAAACGATGGATTGAGCGTCATGTCCAGCATTTTATTTATCACATCCCTTTTACTTGCCTCTATACTTTCTCGTAATTCATCTTGAGTTACTCTGTTATTTATTATTTCCCTAAGCGTTTCTTTCGTAACTGTTTGTTTTTTTAATGTATTAATTGCTGTTTTCGTATCATTTATCTCTTCTGTAAACCTAAAATCTCTTGCTTTGATTTGATCTTTTAATTGTTCAAGTTTATCGCTTAGAGCGCCAAAATTTTTTATAACTAAATCTGTTAAAATGCTTATTTCAGTTGGCATAACTTCTGTTCCCCTGCGAGTGCTTGCATAAACAAGAGAATCATTCTTTTCCTTTAACAACATTTCAGCTTTTTGTTCCATTTTTCGGTTTTGTTTTTATTTTATTTACGAGTTTTTAATTTAATTTTAATTTTAAAAAATCTCAGGGTCAAAAAGTAGGTTGCTTTTTTTTCAAGCCTCACGTTGCTGCGCCAAAAGAATGCAATGTAATTTATCCAAATTATTTTTATTATTTTCCAATAAATTCCATTATGAAATATTTTTCTTCAAAGTAATTCGTGAAACTTCAATTTAATAATTTATAAAAATGGGAATGCAAAATGCTACGATAGCCGTATCGCATCACCCGCTTATCAAACAAATTTTGTGTTACCTTCAATAATTTTTAATTTTATAAAATCCTGCCCATCCAAATAATTTTTTATTAATAAATCTGAATTCTTTCAATTCCTTCGTATTTAATTTTGTATTTAATTATTTAATCAGCTTCCATTTAATTTTTTTCTTCCAAAATAAATTCACACTTTCTTCAAAATCAATATAATCCAATATAATAATAATTTCAATAAAACACTTTATTAACTTCAAAACTTTTACTTGTATTCTAAAAATTATAAACTTTTTTAAAAATTACTCGGACATGAATTTTACACGTCCATCATGTCGACCATTTTTTGACAAAAGGCCTAAAATTTCCGGTGATTCGTCCCCACCTTGCCAATTTTACAATCTTCCAACTTAAAATCAATTTAAACATAACTTAAATAAATAAATGAATTTTTACCAAAATGTATAGGGTGGGTCCGAATCACTTTTGAAACATGACAATATATATAATATACTGCCCACCAAACAAGATAGGGCAGGAAATCTCCAAAGAGGAACATTTTACTAGATTCTTTAACTCACTTGGTAATCGTTTCCTAGCAGCCGGCGATTACAATGCGAAACATGTCCTATGGAGTTCCAGATTGAATACCACAAGAGGACGAGAGCTGCTCAAAGCAATGGAACTTAATAAACTGTAGCACTTATCCACAGGTCAACCAACTTACTAGCCAACAGATACACAAAAGATCCCGGACGTCCTCGACTTCTGCTTGATCAAAGGTATATCAGAGTAATACACCGAAATTAAACCTAGTTTCGATCTCTCATCCGATCACTCGCCATTGTTGGTAACTCTAGGAACCCACGCTATTCAAAAAGATAAAATACCGTTGTTACACAATAAACAAACCGATTGGATATTTTTCAGAAAACTGCTCGACGAAAAAATATCACTAAATATTAGACTAAAATCGTCAGAAGAACTGGACGATGCGGTTGACTATCTAACAAGATCAATTCAATATGCGGCATGGTCAGCTACTCCAAATTATTCAACCATAGCAACAGCTAACGTCAACTATCCCATCGAAATAATGAATGCTATAGCCGAAAAGCGGAAAATCAGGAAAAACTGGCAATTACCCGAGACGTAAATATTAAGAATGGACTAAATGAAGCAACAAAAGATCTTGAAAAGATGCTAAATGACTTTAAAAATCAGACTGTTCAAAATTACCTCGAAACTCTCTCCAACAGAGGCTACTGATTATTTGCTCTGGAAGGCCACAAAACGGATTAAACGTCCACAACAACATATTCCCCCAATTAGAAAACCTAACTCAACATGGGCAAGAAATAGTAAAGAAAAGGCAGATGCATTTGCTGTACACTTTACAGATGTCTTTCAGCCTTATCCAAGCGAAATAAGCATCGAAGAAGAGCAAGAAATGCATAAATTCCTAGACACACCAATTATGGAGACTGCTCAAATAAAACCAGTCACAGTTAACGAAGTATCACTGGGGATTCAGCAAACTGCAAAAGCTAAAAAACGCCAGGTTACGATCTCATAACTGGTACGGTACTCGCACACTTACCACTAAATACAGTAAAGTTGATCACATACATCTATAATGCAATGCTAAGAATGAATTATTTTCCATTGCTATAGAAGGTGGCTCAAGTCATTTTGATCCTCAAGCCAGGTAAACCACCTGAACAAGCAGAATCTTATAGACCGATAAGCCTGCTGCCCATCCTCTCAAAGTTATTTAAAAGACTACTCAGTAAACATTTTTACGTAAAATTGACATCAGAATGACGTCAGAAATGTCATAATTTACATAAGATATAAATCACGTGTGAGTTATAACTGAATCATTATTTCCCACTTCCTTACGTAAGACTCTGACGTAATAGATATGATATAAATATAACGTCCACTTGACATAATGGTGATCCCGTACTGATATAAAAATGACACAACAGTGATGTTATAGTGATATAATAGTTATTAATTATATAAGGGGATTAAAGAGCCTCTAATCCACGAAAAAAAATGGGCATTCGAAGTGCAGCCGAGAGTCATATTTTGTCTCGGCTGCGCCTCGGGTGCCCATTTTTTCTCGTAGATTAGAGGCTTCTTAATCACCTTATATAATTAATAACTATTATCTACGTCTGGTACATAACATCCCATTACGTACATAATTACAGTAATGTAATTCCCTTCATAATCCACACCCGTGGATTATGAATTTAAAACACCGAACTTAAGTCATATCAATGTTTTTATACAATATTTGGAAACCACGAGTAATCGGTTTGCAAATTCCTCTAGAAAAAAAGTTGCCTTCGCCGGGATTCGAACCTTGATGTGCTCGTCGGTAGCGGGCAGTGCTATCCATTTGCCCATAACGGTCCTTGCTAAAAGTAATAATGCGATTTGCTATATAAGCTACTCGTTGAGTATCGCAACTTAAGAACGCGTTAAAATTATTAAACCGTTGAATTATTAAAGAAAATATCGTAATTTAATAATTTTAAAAATTAATTTTAAAAATTTTAAAAAATCGAAAAAAATTTTTGAAAATTTGGTTTTGAAAAATGCCACCCGTATGCAAAAAATTATCTCAAGTTGAATGTGTAAAACATTTTCGGAAAATTTAAAGATGATCCGGATAATTGCAGATTTATATCAACTTTGACACATCATGCCGAAATCGGCTGTCGAAATTCCATTTCGATTGTAAATTAATAAATAAACTTTTTGTAAAAAATATGAAATTTTTCATTTTAAGTCATAGATAAAACGTCGTATTAGACTCGCACATAATGGCTATAATTCAGTCGGATGATTATACGCTCGCCTACGGCTTGCGTATAAACTTCATCCTCGTGAATTATAGTCTACATTATATGCTCGTTTAATAATATACTATTTCGTAAGTGTTACTTCAAATTGACTTTATCATTACATAATACTGTGACATAATAATTATGATATAAATATGACGTCCACTTGACATAATGGTGATTTTGTAAAAGTACAAGTATGTTGTTTTTGTTACATCATATCACTTTTACGTCACAAAATGGTCACATAACTTATGTAATAGTATGACGTAGATAATACATAAAAGTATGACTTGAATCTTACGTCATGGTATGACAAAATTATTACATAGAATGTACATAACATTTAAGTCATAAAAATGACATGATTTGAGAGTCAAATTTGATGTCAGTATAATGTCATAATGATGTCATGCAACATGACATCATATGAAGATCACGAATAGTAGTCAATTTTATGTCAAATTTACGTAAAATTTTATTACTTCTATATGATTTACGTGTGACGTAAAAATTACGTCATGTGTTCAATGGGTATTACTCAAACGTCTTCAACCTGTCTTAATAAAAAAAAAACTTATACCGGATCACCAGTTTGGCTTTCGAAATCAACACGCCACAATCGAACAAATTCACAGAGTAGCTAAACAAATAATAGTCTAAGAGCTAGTGAACCATCCGACTAACCCGTTTCCCAAAAAGCTAAAAAAATTTTAAATGATGTTTTATTATCAGTGAATTGAGAAAGTACCGTTCTGGCAGGCATCTTGCGGTTGCGTCATTATTTTTTAAATTTTTGAAAATGTAAAAAAAAATTTATTTTTAATCTATTCCCACAAGGCTACAATTTTAATATATTGTAATTTACATATTTTTAAGTGTAAAAAAAAATTGACAACCTATTTTGAGGGTTGCAAGTATGTGCCAGAAAATAGCAAAGTTGTCATCGGAATAGTAATTCATAAACTGCTCCCACAAGGCTAAAATTTTGAGAGCATGTTCTTTTAATTGTTTAAAAAGTATATGTAAGCAGCCAGAATATTTCAGCGGTTGCAGAAGCGCAACAGACTTATACGGATTGCCATGTTAGAAAGAGAAAATACATCTATTGTACTGGAGACTGTACAGGGATACTAACGGTAATTAACAATATTCGTTAAATAAATATCAATATAAAAAAAATTTTTCATTACCGCCACAAAATTTTTTAAAACATGATATCCTGCTGGATCACTTACATTTTCAGGCAGAACAACATTTGTGTATTTTAATTTATGAAATTTTTTAATTTTTAGAATTTCATGACACTTCACCAAAGACTTAGATGTAAGATTTTTTATGAATTTTAACGCGACTACTGAAAGCATAGTATACTGAAAGTTAAAATACCATTAGTATCCCTGTACAATCTACAGTACAATAGATGTATTTTCTGTTGCTAACATTGCAATCCGTATAAGTCTGTTGCGCTCGCAGTCATGAGCGTCTATGTTATACTACTATAACTGTTCTGGCAGACTTCTGCAACCGCTGAAATATTCTGGCTGCTTACATATACTTTTTATACAATTAAAAGAACATGCCCTCAAAATTTTAGCCTTGTGGGAGCAGGTTATGAATTACTATTCCGATGACAACTTTGCTATTGTCTGGCACATACTTGCAACCCTCAAAATAGGTTGTCAATTTTTTTTTACACTTAAAAATATGTAAATTACAACATATTAAAATTGTAGCCTTGTGGGAATAGATTAAAAATAATTTTTTTTTACATTTTTAAAAATTTAAAGAATAATGACGCAACCGCAAGATGCCTGCCAGAACGGTCTTTTCTCAATTCACTAATAATAAAATATCTGATAAAAATTTTTTAGCTTTGTGAGAAACGGGTTAGTCAGATGGTTCACTAGCTCTTCTACTATAAGACAAAGTCTGGAGAAAAAAGAGTACTGCTCAGCCGCTTTCATCGACGTGACTCAGGCGTTCGACAAAGTCTGGCACGATGGACTACTGCATAAAATAAAGAAACAGCTACCTAATTACTATCACTTATTTAAATCTTATTTAACCGAAAGAGTGTTTCAGGTCAAGATTCATAACGAATATTCAGCACTAACTTCAATAAATTCGGGAGTTCCACAGGGAAGCGTTCTGGGTCCAATCCTGTACCTCTTATTCACCGCAGACTTTCCTGCTTCTTCCAACGTAATGGTGGCAACCTTCGCCGACGATACAGCAGTCATGGCAGCTCATCCAAATCCATCCATAGCCTCAGATATACTCCAATCAATCCTAGACAAGATTCAAAAATGGATGAAAACTTGGCGAATCAAGGCCAACGAGAAAAAGTCTGTACACATCACATTTACAATGCGCAGAGAAACGTGCCCGTCAGTCACCTTAAATGGCAAAGTTCTTTCCCAGGCAGAAGACACTAAGTATCTCGGAATGCATCTTGAACAGAAGGTTGACATGGAGGAAACACATATGGTTCAAACGCAAACAGCTCGGCCTTAAACTCCACAAGCTAAATTGGTTAATCGGTCAACAATCGCAACTAATGATGGATAATAAAATACTTTTATATAAGGCCATCATCAAACCAATCTTGTCGTATGGGATTCAACTCTGGGGTTCGGCTAGTAACTCAAATATCGAAATTCTACAAAGATTCCAATCTAAAACACTGCGAAGAATAAGCAACGCTCCATGGTACATCACCAATGAAGCTATTCATCGAGATCTAAGAGTGAACACCGTTAAGGAAGAGATTCGAGCCAGCAGTACCAGGTATTATCGGAGACTGTCCAATCACCCAAACATTCTCGCCAGTAACCTATCAAGCAAATCAAATCAAATTAGAAGACTCAAAAGAACCGATTTTTTGGATCTGCCAAGAAGAGCATATTAATGTAACATTAACTAAATGTAACAGATACAAATATTGTAATTATAGTTTTGGCAACTGTTGTTGGACGGTAGGCCTCTCAAGTCATATAAAGTCACAAAACTTACCAAATGTACCATGTACAGATAGTAAATAAATATAGGGATTTCAAAACAAAAAAAAAACATTTTTGATGGACTTAGAAAAAGTAATTTAAAAATTCAAGTGGATAAATCGAGATTTCTTCAAAAAGAAGTTCAATATTTACTTACTTACTATAATTACTCCAACTGGTGTAAAACCAAATTCAGATAAAATTTTAATTATACAAAAATACCCCATCTCAAGAACTAGTACAGAAATTAAGAGCTTTTTAGGTTTAATTGGTTACCACAGACGATTTATAAAAGACTTTGCAAAAATTACCAAACCAATGAAAAAATATTTAAAAAGGGAAGCAAAAATATTTCATGACAAACAATTTTTAGTTTGTTTTGAAACTTGCAAAAAAATTTTGACGAACGACCCAATTCTACAATATCCAGACTTTACAAAACCTTTTGTTTTGACTACAGATGCCAGTAATATTGCAATAGGTGCTGTACTATCATAAGGTGAAATATCAAAAGACAAACCCGTTGCTTACGCATCACGAACATTAAACGAAACTGAAACTAAATATTCGACCATCAAGAAAGAATTACTCGCGATTGTTTAGGCATGTAAACATTTTAGATCTTATCTTTATGGTCGTAAATTAGGTATTTACACTGATCATCGTCCATTGACCTGGATTTTCAGCTTAAAAAAGCCAAATTTGAAATTAGTAAGATGGCGCTTAAAACTGGAAGAATTTAAGTATAAAATTATCTATAAAAAAGAAAAATATAACACAAATGCAGACTGTTTATCAAGAATTTCAATTAATGCTTTAGAAAACGAATCAATAATTAATAATCCGGGAGAAGTAGATGCAGACATTCTTGAATTTTTACGGAAATTTACTATCGAAAATACTTCAAATCAACCTCAACCTTCAACTAGCAAAAGCATAGTACCAAATATCAAAATTTTATCGGATATTTAACTTAGACCTCCAGATACTAATATTAACAATAACTATCCTTCAATGTCTACAGTACATTCTAACATAAACAAAAATTTAAATATCGGAATTTAATCTTGTGACGAAATCATTAATAATAAAATAAATCAAATTCTAGTGTTCCCGAATGCATATTATAAAGCCGAAGTAAAACATGATCGCTATGAAAATTATAAAATAATTACAAATTCCGAAATCCGAATCCGAAATTCGAAACATAAAGTTAAAAGATATACTGCGTGACCCAGACCACCCGTATCAGTACTTTTTTTCAAAAACGGTAAGTCGTAGAGAGTTGGGCTAAAAAATTTATTACAAAAGCCCTAATGACGAATCTAATGGTGATATTATTATTTCCGGGAAAAGTCGGCATCCAGAGTAGTTATATACAAAGATTTTTGTTTTGTCTATTTAAAATACTTTACTGGTAATTCTCTAAAATTAATTAAATGTTTAAAAAGAATCCATACAATACTGAACCTAAAGAACAAATACTTTTAATAAAAAATTAACGGAAATTAACTAAATTAACTAAATTAATTAAATTAATTATTAATTAAATTAACGGAAAAATAACGGAAAAAATAACCATCGCGGAATTAAAGAATGTTTAGAACAACTAAAAAGAAATTATTTTTGGAACAATATGATTGTTAATATATCAAAATTTGTCAATGCATTTGAAGTGTGTCAAAGAGTCAAATATGCACGAAATAAACCCTATACACCATTAATGATAACGGAAACCGCAATAAAACCTTTTCAAACTGTTCGCATAGACGTTCAATAATAAAAACTATTTAACATTAGTAGCCTCATTTACAAAATTTGCACAAGCTATTTATATAGAAGGAAAAACAGCTATTTATATTAGCAAAGTTTTAATCAAATACTTTACTTCTTTTGGAATCCCACAAAATTTAACTATGGACAAAGGTACTGAATTCAATAATGAAAGGGTCAAAGAAATCTTAAATCTTTATAACATAAAAATTCATTTTACAACAACTATGCATCACGAATCAAATTTTGTAGTCGAACGTTTCCATTCTACCATAATTGAACATTTGAGAATTTTAAAAAAGATATATCCTAATGAAAAAAACTTTATGAATTATGCCATCATCGGTCATAATAATTTTATACACAGTGCTACTAATTACATTCAATTTGAATTAACTTTTGGTCATACAAATTCTAGAAACTCAATAGAAATTTTTTACTCAACTTCATTTTATACTGAGTACGCAGAAAATCATAAAGATAAATTAAAACATGTTTAACGAGATGTGAATCAAAAATTAAGTGATCAAAAACACAAAATAGTTTCTAAGCATAATACTCACGGAAATTCAAATAACCGTTTTAAAATAAACGAAACCGTCTACAAACAAAATCCGAAAACTCAAAATAAGAAAAAAAATAAATTTATTGGCCCCTATCAAATTACTGAAATTTTAGACAGAAATAGATTAAATTACTAATAAACAAAATAAAAAAGAAATTGTTTTTATTCTTCTTCTTCAAGTGCCGTCTCCGCTACGAAGGTTGGCAATCATCATAATTATTTGAACTTTGGATACCGCAGCTTGAAACAACTGGGTTGAAGAGCAGCCAAACCATTCTCTTAAAATTCGCAGCCAAGATATTCTGCGTCTGCCTACACTTCTCTTGCCTACGATCTTGCCCTGTATGATTACCTATCTCTTCTCATGATATGGCCCAAATATTGCAGTTTACGTGCCTTTATATTCAGCAGTATTTCTTTCTCTTTACCATTCTGCGCAGCACTTCCACATTTGTCACTAGATACATCTACGATATCTTCAAGATTCTCCTGTATGTCCACATTTCGAAGACTTCCAGTTTTTTTATATTTTCTACTTTTAGTGTCCATGACTCTAATCCATAGAGGAGGATTAAAAAGACATAAAATCTCAGCATTCTTATCTTTAATTCCAAACTGAGGTCTTTGTTAGTAAAAATTTGTCTCATTGTCACAAAAGTGCTTCTCGCTTTTCCAATCCGGGTTCTGATTTCTTCGGTATAGTTGTTTTCGTCATTTAACGTGGTGCCCAGGTAATGATATTTTTGAACTTTTTCTACCGCTTCGTTCCCTATTAAAAGTTGTTCAACTGGTATTCTAGATTTTGTTATAACCATATATTCAGTTTTTTGAATGTTTAAAGTCAATCCAAATTCTTCAATAGTTCTCACTATTTGATCTAACTGTTGTTGTAGGCCCTCCATTGTTTCTGCATACCTGATGTTATTTATACCTGATGTTACTAGAATGCCCGTTGCTGTAAAACCAAGAGCCCTTTTCATTATTTCTTCGGAGTATATGTTAAAAAGAGTTGGAGATAGTATGCACCCTTGTCGTACTCTTCTCTTTATTTTAATTTCTGTGGATGTCTCGGTTTTAATTCGGATGTTGGCTTTTTGATTATAATAAAGGGTCCCAATAATCCGTATAACTCTGTAGTTAAGCTTTTTTTTCTTCGAGAATTTCCATGAGACGGTCGTGTCGTACTCGGTCGAAAGCTTTGCTGTAGTCTATAAAACACACATATACGTCTTGGTTTACATTTAGAGATCTTTGTATCAGGACATTGTATGGAAATAGTGCCTCTCTTGTTCCCATACCATTTCTGAAACTAAATTGTGTTTCGCTAATCTCTTCTTCTAGCCTAGAATAGTATATTCGATTGTGAATAATTTTTAAGAAAGTCTTGAGAGTGTGACTCATTAAACTAATTGTACGATAATCACTGCATTGCTTGGCTTTTGCTTTTTTTGGTATGGTTATGAATGTAGATGTCAACTATTCTGTGGGTATTATACCCGTTCTATATATCGTGTTAAATAGTAAGTGTAGGTGGTCTTCATCTATTAGTTTCAAAAGTTCGGCGGGTAATTGGTCGGGTCCTGGGGACTTTCGATTTCGTAATAATTTAATCGCGTGTATGGTTTCTTCAATGCTTATGTCTGGCCCCGTTCTATCTTCGTGCATGGGAGCGTTGGATGTTCTTCCGTCTCTTTGCCTTGAATCATCAAATAATTTTTCAATGTATGTCTTCCATATCTGTAACTTATTGTTTATGTCAGTAATGATCACACCGTTTCTATCCAGTATCATGTTACTGTGGATTAGCTTGCAGGTGTTCGTCAGTTCTTTTATCTTTTTATGAACATTGAAGGTATCATGTTTTGATTGGAGACATTCTATTTCGTTGCATTTTTCAGTAAACCATATTTCTTTAGCGTGGCGGATTTTTCTACGTATCTCAGATTGAATCTCGTTGTATATCCTCTTGTCGTTTTTGTTCAATCTTCTAATTTCCATTAGCCGCATTATATCATCTGTCATCCATCGTTTTTTTTTTATTTTCTTGGTCTTTAGAGATTTCTAACTGGGTTCTATAATAGCCTTTTTGATATTTCTCCATTTTTCGTCTATACTCACGTCATCGTCATCTTGGTTTTTGTTTTCATTTGCGTTTTCAATTAATTTTCTTTTTACTTATTTTACCAAGACTGTTCTTAATTTCTTTTTTTAATTTTTCCTTGACTTCTGGATCCTGAAGGCACCCTAATCCAATCTGTTGTCGTTATTATTGTTTTCAGATGTTCTTTTCTTAAGGTAATCTTTATGTCAGCTATCAGGAGGTTATGGTCTGACGAGACATCGGCACCAGGATATGTCTTTACGTGTTTTATACTATTTCTGTAGCGGTTTCCGATTAGAAAATAGTCTATTTGATTCCTTACGATATTGTTTTCTTTATCCTGGGGAGATCTCCAAGTGTACAAACGTCTGTTTGGTAATTTGAAATAAGTATTCATGACAATCATATTGTTTTCTTGGCAGAACTGTAATAGTCGTTTTCCCCTTTTATTTCGTATCCCAAGACCGTGCTCTCCGATCCAGTGTCCGTCTTTGCTTTTACCAATCTTAGCATTGAAATCGCCCACCACAACCGTTATATCTCTTTGTTTTGTTGCTTTCAGTGCCATATCAATGTGTTCGTAAAACTTTTCTATCTCTTTGTCATCCTTGTCTGCGGTTGGTACATACATCTGTATAAGATTTAGTTTACCAAACCGCGTCTGTATTTGTAATAACATAACACGATCCGATATTGGGGAAAAGTTTACTACCGACATATCCACTATCTTAGTAATTATGATAGCCACGCCATGTTTTTGTTGTGTATCATTGCCTCCGGATTAATATATCACAAGTTTGTCGACTGGGCATCTGCCTGATTTTGGCCATCTTGCTTTGCTAATCCTAATAACCTCCAGTCTCAGCCGCTGCATCTCTTGTATAACGTTATAGCATTTTTCAGGTTCTCGCATAGTTCGTATATTCCAGGTTCCGATCCTCATTCCGGAGATTCTTTGCACCCTCTGTCCATATAAGGGCTGCCGGGGCCTAAGAGCCTCTTTAATTTTGTGTTTTGTCATGAATAATCATACTAGGAAATTAAATAATGAGGTGGTTTTTCGTTGCCTTCCTCATCGCAGTATCATAACCGTGGAATCCTCCTCGGTCCTTGCTTATGATATTCTGGTATGAAGCCGTGTTGACGTATTCTTACTCGCATTAATCCAGTAATGGCGGTTACTGCTTCCCTCCGTCATCAAATTGTTTCACCATATCTGGTTACTCTCACCTAGTTTAGCTTGCAGGTCAATGCAGTTGCCCGGGGTGTGTCGGGTGGAGCCATAAGTGAGAGCTGAAAACCCTATGAAGACCAGTCATTAATGACCACCTACTGTCAATGACACTTAGCGTGACCAACACGTTGAAAGGTGTTACCTCTATAGCAAACCCCGTACATCCCATCCCCATCATATTAAATAACTTAAAAATTCTCTTGTTTCAGATACACCTTGTTCACCATAACAATATGCACCAAATTCCACAAAATAACCGAAAGTCCTGGGCTTTTGCTTTTAAAATTAGAAAATGCTCAGAATAAAATAGATAAAATGGTCATCCATTCAAATATTTGATATTGCTAACACAGTACAAGAATTTAATTTACTTCAGACAAAATTAAATCATCTTAAAAATTCATTCAAAACCAATTCAACAACTCTCGCTGAAAATTATAAACAAGAATTAAATAATTCCTATAACTTAATAAATATTTTAGAAAGAAAAATAACATTGCAAATACAACAACTTAATCTTTTAAATAATATAAGATGTAAAAGAGGTTTAGTAGATGAGATAGGATCCATAGTTAGAGCTATTACAGGAAACTTAGATCAAAATGACGCGAAAAAATACGATAAAGCAATAACGAGTATTTCAAGAAATCAAGATAAAATTAAATCTTTAGTAAAAGAACAAATAACTTTATGACAGAATTCAATTGACAATTATCAGAAAAACATTAAAACATTAACACAAAATCAAATAATAATTATTAGAATACAAAATTTTACAAATCGAAAAAATTTTGAAGACAACGGAATTTAAAAATATCGAAACTTATCATTTCTTCCTTATACAAGCATTCATTTTACAAATAATGTCAGACTTTCAAATAATTTATGATTCATTAGAAAAAATCTAAGTAGCCATCACCTTCTCAAAAATAAATACGTTTCACAATTCTATGTTAAACCCAAATAAACTATTAAATGAAATTAATAATTAATAAACAACTAGATAATAAAAATAAATTTCTATTTGAACCAAAAATTAACAGTATACTTTTATTCGCAAAGATTATGTCATATTAATGAAAGATTATAGTAAAGGATCTCAAATTATTTTCATTTTAAAAATACCAATAGTAGAAGCTGATAGTTACAATTACTATCATTTATGATCTTTACCAATTTTAACTCAAACATCCTTCAAAACTATAATTTCTCATTCCGAATACCTCTTTTATAATGAGCACCAATATGCATTCCTTAATGCAAAATGTTTTGAAATTACGAACAAAGAATATTTATGCCAAAATAGAGAGATCGTCGATTTTAAAGAAGATGCACCATGTGCAACTCAATTTCTAAAATATTCCAAAAATGCAAAAAAATTGCGAATTAATTCAGGTACAAATAAATAGTATCAAAATTCAAAAACTAGAAAATAATCAATGGATCATCATTACACCAAAGTATAGTTGCTATGAAAAAGTACGGCAATGATAAAACAGTGTGTGGTCGAAATCGAATCAAAATGTGAAGTGCAATAGAAAGATTTTTTTTTATTGACATCTGAGAAATTTACAATCTGTTTAGTAACATTTAGTAAATAGAATAGCACAATTAATGTCGTATAAAAGGTGAATCCAGCGATTGACCTTCACATAACCATTTCTTATGTAACAAAATATAGTAGTAATGCAATTTACATGAATGATTTTACCTAACTAAACAAATCTATTTGTGAGATTCCACGGGTGATACTTTTTTAGTCTACGTTGTTGGTTGGTTTCAAAAAGATTTCTGGCCAACTTGTTTGGGTTAACATTTATTTTGATTTGATATTTTTCGCTGTGAGCTTTGACCTCTTGCACTGATTCCATTTGTAGGTCTTTGTGAATTACTGCATTTGGCACGTACCATGGCGCATTTACAATAGTTCGGAGAACCTTGGACTGATATCTTTGAAGGATTTTAATATTAGAATTACTAGCCGTGCGCCACAACTGTATACCATATGTCTATATGGGTTTGATTATACTTTTGTATATAAGTAGTTTACTTTTAACTGATAATTTGAAGCTGCGACCCATGAGTCAGTACATCTCTCTGAGTTTGAAATCCAGCTGCTTTCTTTTTGTCCAAATATGTTTTTGGAATGTCAAGCGTTTGGTTAGATGGATACCTAGGTACTTCACATCATCCGCCTGTGGTAATTTGCGTCCATTTAGAGTAACTGGTGGGCAATTTTCTCTTTTTAACGTGAAAGCCCAAGTAACATTTTGTGGTAAATATCAACTGCGAGCACGCTGTGTCAGCTTAAAATTCAGCTAGTGAGCTGCGTCAGCTGCTGAATTTTAGTAACGTCAGAAGCAGAATTGCTGCTGAATTGCTAATTTGGCGGCAAAATACCAGCTGAAATTGCGCTGCGTCAGCTGGTCAAAATGCTGAATCAGTTGATATTCAGCGCTGATTCAGCTGATTTTCAGCGCTGAATCAGCTGATATTCAGCGCTGACTCAGCTGATATTCAGCGCTGACTCAGCTGATATTCAGCGCTGACTCAGCTGATATTCAGCGCTGACTCAGCTGATATTCAGCGCTGAATACCAACTGATATTCAGCGCTGAATACCAACTGATTCAGCATTTTGACCAGCTGACGCAGCGCAATTTCAGCTGGTATTTTGCCGACAAATTAGCAATTCAGTAGTTATTCAGTTGCTGATTCAGCCAATATTCAGCGTTCAATCAGCTTTACTTTGTGGAGTAACAAAACTAAAAGAATTAAAATTTTTTTAAATTGATAATTATCATGGGATGGTACGTTTTGGCGCGACCGTTTTGGCGCAGCCGGTTTGGCGCGGGCCGGTTTGGCGCGATGCCGGTTTGGCGCGAGGCCGGTTTGGCGCAAGACCGTTTTGGCGCGAGGTGGTTTGGCGCGAGGCCGGTTTGGCGCGAGGCCGGTTTGGCGCAAATAATAATTACAAACATTTAATTTTTAAAAATCTAACTTGAATTTTGGTAAGGTACACTTTAGGAATCGCTACGTTGATACTATACTGGCTTCTTATGTATTTATTTATTAGCAATTATATTATAATTATATTAATAATTTTTTGTAGAAACGTAAATGATTATAACAGATGATTTTCAATGAAATAATACAATATGACATAATTGTTAAATAGATTATTAAATTTGTCGATAGAATGCAACAATGAAAGTACCCTGTATCCGATATTACCTAACTTAGGCAACGCTTATCCCTTTGAGATTAGCTACCTGAAGTTTTCCAAATTTTAAAATTCCTTTGTGCATATATTTTAAGAATTTTTCATAGTTTACTTAGATGTAATAAAAATGTTAACTAATTTATTATTAACATCGTTGGATAAAAATGAAATCAGTAAAGCAAAATCATTAAAAAATTATTTAGAAACCTTTGTAACCTTTTAATTGTGCTGGAATCAAAAATTCTTTTCAACTAAAGCAATAATTTGGGTAACCGGTGGCAAATAAAAGCAGATTTTTCAGAAAAAAGAATGAGAAGACAAAAATTATTTTTTGATGAGATAAAGAATCATTTTCAAATTAAAAGTAATGAACAAAAATTTAAAGTGAACGTTTTTAATAATAACTAATAATTGCTCAGATGGATAAAAAGTGTCGTAATTTAACGACGTAATTTAACGTCCCCACGACGAACTTTGAACACGGGCTCAAATTTTGTAGTTACGGCGCTGGTACCAACGTAAGCATTATAATTTTTGTATTACAAATGCGTGCTTTTAGTAATTTATTTAAAACATTTACCTGTACAACTTAAATAATGCCGTCGTTAGTAAAAATTTGAAATTTCTAAATTCAAAATTCAAAGGATTCAAAAAAAGTATTTAATTAAGCTCTTTCAAAATTAAAAAAAAAACCCAAACATCTGGTCAGAAATCCAAATCCGACGAACGGCTCAGATTTACCTACTTATAATTGGTTTTAAGGTGGGGGTTCAAGGCCACAGAGTTGATTCGCACCTGGCAGATGGCGGATATTAGGGTATGCAATGAATAGATCGTTTATGGAAGTTCTTCTATTAAGATATAGGTGTCGCTCTATAAGTAGTAAATAGGGGAACACCCGCAGTCGAGAAAACATTTTTAATAACGCGAAGCAATGAAATATATACGACATCCTGATGTCTTTATAGTCGTAACGTAAACAATGAGTAACAACTACGTATTAGTTTACACCATTACGAAAGGTTAAAGAGATCCGTCTGTAATTGAAACATATTTGTTTAAAATACTTTTCTAAGATGATTATAATCTTCTCAGTACCTATACAAAAATGATGAAGCTCATTTAATTTCAAATGAAATGAACAATTTTGAACTTTTATTACAAAATTTATTTTAATTAATGATTATAAATTAATTATAATTACACATAATTATATTATAAATCAACTATTCACCAAAAATTAAAAATACCGTAACATGGTGGATCTTAGGTTTCAATTTATATAAACAGAACAACTACACATGAATCAATTTGATAAAGCGGTGCGTATTTGAGCAGCGCCGTAACTACAAAATTTGGGCTCGTGTTCAAAGTTTCTCGTGGGACCCCTTTCCTAAGCGTTAAAAAAAATTGCGCAATACAACAGCGCTTATAATAATTATTATAAATACCTACTATTTATATTTTACTATACGGTACAAATTATTTAAACAAAATTTTCAATTATATTAAAATATTAAAAATTACAAATACAACTTATTTAAAGTATTCTAATGAGGTGCAATTTGTGCGCAATTATTGTCTTTCAAGCGGTGGTTCCAGGATGATATTATAAATTTTAAGACTTCTGTTATTGAGTTATTGGATTTTATTTTAAGCAACAATTTTTCATCATTTTTCAGTTCTACTGAAATAATCCCTACATGTTTCTTGTTTTTTACAATCACATTACGAATACAAAAATTTGGAATGATTAAGGGTAGGAACTTTGCAAGTACCTACCTCTTTTTTACCTCAAAAACGGCTTAATAGAGTACTTTAAAATTTGGAAGATACATGCGGAATACCATGATGGCACAATAAGACATATTTTATATTTTGGTATTATAAAAAAAATCTGCTAGGATTTTGCAAGTTGTTTCACTAGGGACGGTTTAGTTCAAAAACGGCTTAACGGATTAATTTAAAATTTGGAGGGTACATGTGGAACACATGAGGGCACAATAAGATATATTTTATATTTTGGTATTTTTAAAAAAAATCTGTTTTCAGTCATAAAAATTTACTTTAGTTTTTTTTTTTAATTAAACTAAATCATAGTTTATAATGATTACTATGATGAAAGAAAATAGTATAAAATATTTAAATTTTATATTCATTAAAAAGTTGAAAGTTTCGGGACGGTTTAGACTCAAAACGGCTGAACCGATTAATTTGAAATTTGAGTATGATATTTATGCCATAAAGGCCTACAATAAGACACGATTTTAAAATAAATAGTTTTTAAAAAAATTTATAACTATAAAATATTTAAATTTTATATTCATTGAAAAGTTAAAAATTTCGGGACGGTTTAGACTCAAAACGGCTGAACGGATTAATTTGAAATTTGAGTATGATATTTATGCCACAAAGGCCTACAATAAGACATAATTTTAAAATTAAATGTTTTTAAAATAATTTATAAATAAGTATAAAATATTTAAATTTTATATTCATTAAAAAGTTGAAAATTTCGGGACGGTTTAGACTCAAAACGGCTGAACCGATTAATTTGAAATTTGAGTATGATATTTATGCCACAAAGGCCTACAATAAGACATAATTTTAAATTAAAAGTTTTTAAATAAATTTATAAATAAGTGTAAATATTTAAATTTTATATTCAATAAAAAGTTGAAAATTTCGGGACGGTTTAGACTCAAAACGGCTGAACCGATTAATTTGAAATTTGAGTATAATATTTATGTCATAAAGGCCTACAATAACACATAATTTTAAAATTAAAATTTTTTTAAATAATCTATTAATTTAATTTTTATATTTCAAAAAATTGTGTTTTTTTTTGATATAGTCATATATTAGTGATATATGTACCATACGGAACATGTTTACCAAATTTCAAATTTTTCTGATCAGTATTTACATCATTTTTCATTTTTGATATAATTAACTAGGAACAAACCCATACAATTTACGGTTAGGATTTTGCAAGTTGTTTCATTAGGGACGGTTTAGTTCAAAAACGGCTTAACGGATTAATTTAAAATTTGGAGTGTTCATGTGGAACACATGAAGACACAATAAGACATATTTTATATTTTGGTATTTTTAAAAAAAATCTGTTTTTAGTCAAAAAATCTACTTTAATTTTTTTTTTTTTTTTTTAATTAACCTAAAACAGTTCATAATGATTACTATGATATCATAGTATCATAGAAGAATAAGAAAAAATAGACGTAAAATGATTGCATTAGATGGACAGTGTGGGACCTTCTTAACATGTATTGGGTCGTGTTATGTCAAATATTTTACAGTATGGGCCGTGTACACCAGCAGTGTGGTGTAAGGCTTAAATCGACATGCTGAGACGCGGGTAATCGCTGTTCTTTTCTTAGTCTCGACAACTGCACTGTTGTGTTTAAAGTCCGATATCTATCTGTGGGCAATGGAGAAGGAAAAGAGAAACCATTCCATTAGTAATTGCCTGGTATGTCCACTTGGCTTTTGCCAAGTTAATCGTCTACGCACTGTTTAGTGTATGATACTCAAAAAAATATAGCCCGTGCGAGACTTCAAGATTTTTGGTTTGTTGAACCGTTTTAAGATATCTATTTTCATAAAAAATAAAAACGTACAATATGATTAAATTTATATTTTTGTAAGGTACTTAAAAATATAATTTTAGTTATAAAATTCGTAGTATGTATTGCAGTGTTCATAAAGGTAGGCAATAAAGCCCACAGCAGTTATAAATTTCATTAACAAATAAATGTAAGAAAGTTCAAAAAAGAGTTAATGTTTGAAACTTAACAAATTAATTTAAAAATAAAATAATTTATTGCTTAAGTAAACAATCGAAAATTGAACAACTTCAAGTGTATTGACCAACATGCGTCGACAGTGCGGGTATACGCGAGCAAATAACAAAATTAAATCACATTATCAAAAACAAAATTTGAAGAAAAAAAATATAGATGAATCGTCTTGGCAACGTGTAAAGAAGGGATGAATAATAAATAGGTGGACCAAAAAGATCGTTTGGAAATATTCTCTGAGAGTGGAGTGATCCACAGTGAAAATTTAAATAATCAAAATCATTTAGAACCACAAATAACAAATTCAATTTAGATAAATCTACAATATAATTTTGGAGAAACACTTTGAAGAACATTTGGAACTGTGGCATAGAAAATATTTGGAAGTAGATGAAAGCTGCTCCATTTAGCGAGAAGGAGAGAAAGAGGAAGATTCACAACCAATATAAAGGAGAGATGATCGAGGATCGATTTTAAAAGAAGAGAAAGACAGGTTTGAACAATCCACATTATTAAGTGAGAACGGAATATTCGCGGAACACGTATTGAAATAAAAATAATATGGTGCATTGACGAATTTACAAAACTCGAATTAAAAATTGTAATTCAATTGTTTATTTAATTATAATAAATCTTAACGTTCAGCTAAAATTTCACAAGATTTTTCTTAAAAAAAAATAAAAGATTGCTAATAACTTTCATTTGACATTTCTTTGTGGAAGGCTGAGGTTTGATAAGTTTGCATTTACTTCATAAAGAATTAAGTAAGTATGCATTTTTAAAGATTTCACTCCTTAACAGTGCAGTATATAAGTGTAATATAATACAGTGGCCACAAAAAGTATTCGTACACTTACATTTTTAACATAAAAAGCGATATTACTTTTTTATACCGTAAGTAATTTAAAATATAAAAAATGCATTAACAACTTCAGACAATATATTTTAATAATATTTAAATACAATTCATAAATTCAAAAAATTAACTTAAAAAATAAAATAAAAACACAGAACAACTTGAAATTAAAAGCAAAAAGTATTCGTACACTTGCAATAAAAGTTAAAAAAAAAACAATTAAAAAATTTTTTAATATTTAGTAGGATTACCTTTAACCTTAATAATAGCTAATAATCGCCTACGCATCGAATTTACCAAATTTTGAGTAATTGAAGGCGAAATATTACTCCATTCTTCTTTAAGAGCATTTTTTAATTGGCTTTTATTTGAAATTTTCCGTTTTCTTATATTTCTTTCCAAATAATCCCACAAATGCTCTATTGGATTAGTGTCCGGACTTTGAGGAGGTGTTTCTATATGTTTGGGGGTGTGATATAGGATCCACATCTTTGAATTCCAAGCCTTATGCTTTAGGTCGTTGTCATGCATAAATATATATTTATTTGCTAGGCCCAATTTTTCAGCACTAACTGCTAAATTTTTTTGTAATATATCAATATACATTTATGGTCCATTATTCCATCGATAAAATGCAGATTTCCTGGACCAGCCGCACTCATACACCCCCAAACTAACACAGAACTGCCTCCGTGTTTAACAGTTGCACATAAGTTTTCTTTATTTAATTCACAATTTTTTTTCCTCCACACTAACTGCCTTCCATACGAGCCAAATATATTAAACTTGGACTCGGCTGTGAATATAACACGGTTCCAAAACTCCTGGGTTTCATTTTTATGTTCTTTTGCAAAATTTAGTCTTTTCGTTCTATTTATATTATTTATGAAATACTTTTTACGTGCTGTTCTGGCATGATAACCTGCTTTTAGAAGTACATTACGCACAG
Organism: Cantharis rustica; assembly: GCA_911387805.1. Lineage (NCBI taxonomy): Eukaryota > Metazoa > Arthropoda > Insecta > Coleoptera > Cantharidae > Cantharis > Cantharis rustica. The sequence goes on from OU426877.1 coordinate 76,529,511, forward strand.
TGTTTGTAGATACATTTGTCCCAATTGTATTTTTAAGTTCATTAGCAATTTTCACTGCATTTAATTTAGGATTTTTCTTTATTTTTAAAACAATTGCTTGTTTATCATAATTACTTAATTTTTGAGGACGGCCTGTACGAGGTTTACTTTTTAAAGTTTTTGTTAGAGAATACCTATCAATAATTGTTTGTATCGTGGAACGTGGTCTCTTAACAATTTTAGAAATTTCACTTAGCGATTTTAACTGATTATGTAAGTTTACAATAATTTTCCGTTCTTCAGTTGTAGTTTCTACACTGTTACGCCCCATTTTCAAATTATTATTTACTAAAAGTTATATGTGTATGCAAGTCGGCTTTATAAATAAAACTGCAATCGTTACGTATAATAATTAAATACCAAATGTTTATTGTAACTTGATAATCAATGTCGGGGCATTACCTGTACGAATACTTATTGCGCAACTTTCAACCCCGTTTTTCTGAAATTTGCTTTGCAATACAATATGATAACATTTTAAAGAATTTTGTGTTAATGAAAGCTTTAATGTAAACATAGACCTAAAGGTTTTACAACTTTTTTTTTACATTTTTTATTTTGAAACGGAACGATACAGCTATTAATTTGAAATCTTCTAATGTACGAATACTTTTTGTGGTCACTGTACCTACATTATAGAAATATAGCGCCTTGTCTCGCCTATTTATTATATCAAGCAGACATGCTTGTTGAATTTTTTTTTTTCTATAAATTATTAACTTGTAATAATTTTTTTTAACTTTTTTCTAACTTTAAAGTTTTATTAAAAAAAACATTGTATTATGTTGACCTAAATACAAAAGATTGTAATTCAGGAAATAATTACTATGTATAATAAGAACGTGTACTCATCTACATTAGTCAATCATCTACATCAAACTGCTTTTCTATCAAATGATATTTTTTATTTAGAATTACTAAAAATATTTGACTTATTACTTTATAGATTAACAAAGTTACGTGTAGCACCTCATAATCATTATTTATTGAATAAATTGTACTCGTTTACAAGTAATACCTATTACAAGTCTGTTTTGTTTTTAAATTATATGATATCGAAACTTGATATAATTGCATTATTATTAAACATAAGAACATGAGTAATGCTATTTTTCTGAACGCCATCTAAATTCCGAACGTCAGACTATAAATCTGCTATCGAAAATAGTGGTTCGTTTCTAGCTTGATTATTTCAAAAATGAAAAATATTGGTAATATGCATCAGAAAAAATTGAAATTTGGTAAACATGTTCCCTATACTAAATATATCACTAATATATAGAATATATTGAAAAAACACAATTTTTATAAATATAAAAATAAAAATAATAGATTATTTCAAAAAATTTTAATTTTAAAAATATGTCTTATTGTAGGCCTTTATGTCCTAAATATCATATTCAAATTTCAAATTAATCGGTTCAGCCGTTTTAAGTCCATACCTTCCCGAAATTTTCAACTTTTTAATGAATAAAAAATTAAAATTTTTTTTACGATTTTCTTTTATCATAGCAATCACTATAAACTATGTTTTAGTTTAATTTAAAAAAAAATAATTTTAAAGTAGATTTTTTTACTAAAAGCAGATTTTTTTTTAAAATATCAAAATATAAAATATGTCTTATTGTGCCCTCATGAGTTCCGCATGTACCCTCAAAATTTTAAATTAATCCGTTAAGCCGTTTTTGAACTACACCTTCCCTAGTGAAACAACTTGCAAAATCCTACCCTTAACAAATACTATTTTATATAATGTATGGATTATACTTTACTGACGCCCCTGAAGTAAAATTTTAATTTTGCGCTTGCATTTGCTGATAAATTTTCTGTATGCAACGGTGTTAAATATTTTTATAAAAATTTACATGTAAATTTTATGTAAAATTTAACGTCCTGTCAAACAGGCTTAACTCTCTATTCCGGATAGGAGACTTTAACGGACTACAACTTTTTTCTAGTAAAAATTTTTGAAACACCAATACATTTCACAGAAAATCAGAAAATAATAAACAAGGCAGCTACAAAACAAAAAATTAAATTCAGAAAATTTTTATTTTTTGTGAAAATTTATTTTATTAATAATTAAGTTCATTGATTAATTAATAATTAATTAACCATAATTAATAAAACTAAGCTACTTCTATAACGATTTCGTCTTATAAAAAGTATTTTATAATTTTCGCGCCAAAACGTCCTCGCGCCAAAACGGGCTCGCGCCAAACCGGCTCGCGCCAGACTGGTTGGCGCCAAACCGTCTTCGCGCCAAACCGGCTTGCGCCAAAACGTCCTCGCGCCAAAACAGGCTTGCGCCAAACCGGCTCGTGCCAAACCGTCTTTGCACCAAACCGGCTGCACCAAAACGGTCGCGCCAAAACGGCTGCGCCAAAACGTCCTAGACCGTTTTATATCAGTGTAATATATCGTTAACGATATCCTAGAATATAATCTGAAATATTAAAGTACTTTTAAATTTATATATTATTATGTATAACCTATATTGTAAAGTTAAATTATTTATACTTACGGCTACCGCCCCGACTGAGATTTGAACCTGAGGTATCCACCTTGAAATCCTTGGTATCCACCTTGAACGCTTACACTACTAAGCTATATAAAACTTTTTTAATTTTTTTAAAATATATTCAATAATTATTTGTGTGAATATTTGATCATCAGTTATCGAATAATAATTAAACACACACCACTATATACATGTTTTTTCAAAATTTTTAAATAGAAAAATTACTTTTAAGCTACCTTTTAGTAATCTTAAAAATAAATAACATTTTTATTTTTGAAGATTGCATTTATTATCCACTAGCTGAATATCCGGCTTCACACGGGTTAGTTTTGTTATAAAATTTATAATATTTTCCAGCTAAACTGAAAAGTATAAAAGTATGACATTGCCATAAAGGTTTTAATTTCATTGGTGTACAATTTGATTGATGTGCAAGTCTTAACCAATCAATTGATAGTAATTCTTCCATTCATTTGAAATTATTTCAAACAATATTTTAAGAATTCTTAATTTCATTATAATTTAATACCAATTCTTTGGTACTTTTAAATAAATACACTAAATATTTTTACTACAAATACATTTTTTCGTATATAATCTCATTAGTTGTATAAAAAATTATGAAATTTGAGTTTCCCAAAATATTTTGTTACAACGTACTAATAGTTACATAATTGCGACAATTAGGGTATTTACACTCTCTGGTATAACCCGTGGTAAATTTACCACGTGGTAAATATACCACGTTTACCAGGGTGTTATTTGACTGTGTAGTAATCTCCCATAAGAGCAAATACCATACCTCGTGGTATTCGTAAGTAGCCCTCGACCGTGTATTTCTAGTATGGTAAAGTTAAACCAGTGCGCCGCTTTTCTGCGTTGTTGTATTTTTACTTCTAATATGGCGAAGTGCACACAGCTGATTTAAAGTAACTACTACTTACAAAAATAATAACAACTGATTGTGCCGAAAGTAGGGTTAAAGTTAAAATACCAAGACTTAATACCACGAGGTGTGTTCACAGCATAGAGGTATATATTAAAATATATATACCTCTATGGTTCACAGATATGGTATTAATGTGTGGTAAATTTATCACGTGTTAAATATACCAGAGAGTGTGAATACCCTAAATGTTAATTTTATAAAAATTAATTTTTAAAAATACACTAAAGCTTTTGCATGCGATTTATGTCTTAAAACAAAAGCCTAATATTGCATTTGTAATTAAATTATAGATTTACAATGAAAATTACTTTGATTTTAATTAACATTATTCTTATTTATTTTTACAGAAATAAATACAAATTTTTTTTTTTTTTTTTTTAATATGTATATTGCTTATATCAACAATCAGAATAATTTACAACAAATAAATATTATAAAGTTTCCTATGAGTTGATTTGTTCTCTCTTGTCATGCAGGGGAATAGGCCCATCGGCATTACCCATATTCAGTTAGTTTATGACAGCAGATCACGAGGGTATTTTCTTTTAAGGCGTCTGAATATATTTTCTTCTAAAAGTTGTGTCGTACTAGGATTGGGATGATCTTGAAGTTTTAGGTCATGTTTTTCTGCTCGTTTTCGTATTTCATCTTGGATGTAGTTAATGCCTAGGTCAGTGTGGAGAGTTTGGTTAGTAGTATACCATGGTGCATCTAGCATCATACGGAGAGCTTTTGATTGAAATCTTTGTACAATTTTTATGTTGGACATGCTGGCGCACCCCCACAGTTCTATTCCGTACGTCCAGATTGGCTTGATGATAACCTTGTATACCAGTGTTTTATTTTCTATCGATAGAATAGACTTTTTTCCAAGTAGCCAATACATCTTTTTTAGTTTTATATCCATTTCTTTTCTCTTTTTTTTAATATGGGTTTTCCATGTGAGTCTTTTATCTAGGTGCAATCCTAAATATTTTACTTCTGTCTTTTGAGGTATGGCTACATCATTGATATATACAGGTGGATATTCCGAACGATTTAGAGTAAATGTAACATGGATGGATTTGGTTTCATTTACTTTTGTTCTCCATTTAGATAACCAATTTTGTAGTTCAGTCAAATGTATTTGTAGCAGTTCGGAAGCGCGCTTTGCATCGCTATGTCTTGCTAGTATACTAGTGTCATCTGCAAATGTGAACAATTCTGTAAACAAGGTGGTGGGTAAATCCGCAATAAACAGTAAGTACAGCACTGGCCCAAGTACGCTTCCTTGTAGAACTCCTGATGATATGGTATAAATTTCAGAAACATCTTCGTCTTGTTGAACTTGAAAACTTCGATTCTCCAAATAAGATTTCAGAATTTGATAGTAATGGTTTGGTAAAGCGTGTTTGATTTTGAAAAGAAGTCCTTTATGCCATACTTTATCAAAGGCTTGTTTTATATCCAGAAAGACTGCCGAGCAAAATTCTTTTCCTTCTAGGGTTCTATAGATAGTGTCTACTATTCGATGGCATTGCTGAACAGTTGAGTGTTGACGTCTAAATCCAAATTGGTGATTTGGTATTAATTCATCTAGCAGGTTGTTGTCATTCAATCGTTTTAGGATAATTTTTTCCATCAACTTAGATATTATTATCAGCAAGCTTATTGGTCGATATGATGAAGGCTCTGTGGGTGGTTTTCCTGGTTTTAAAATAAGTATAATTTTGGCAAATTTAAATTGTAATGGCCAATACGATAATCTTAGGATAGAGTTAAATAAGATTGTCAAAAATTTTATTCCTACCTTGGGTAATTCAAAGAGGACTTTACCCGTTATAAGATCATATCCAGGAGCCTTGGTCTTGTTTAGTCTTCTTATCTGTTGTTCGACTTCAGTTTGCTTGATTTTCTTTATTGGTAAGGACATCTGTAGAGGGGCGTCAAGGTATTGTTCGACATCTTCATCTGTTTCGTCAGAATAGGATTGAAAGACCTCCGTTAGATGTTGAGCAAACAGTTCAGCTTTTTCCATATTTGTTCTTGCCCAAGAATTGTTGGGATTGCGAAGAGGATGAATGGTAATTTGAGGTCTTTTAAAGCTTTTTGTAGCATTCCAAATAGAGTTATCTTTTACCGACAAGTTACTTAGATAATGATTAAATGTTTCATTTTTAGCTTCTTTAATTAGTTTTTTAAGTTTATTCGCATTTTTTTTTTTCGCATTCGCATTTAGTTTTGGCATTGATTTTGACGACATTATTTGTTAAGGATTTTGTTGTAATTTGTTCCTGTTCCACTACGGCATTAAAATTTTTAATCATGTCTTGGTAATTGATTACGCCGTGCACAAAGATAGGAGGTGGTTTATCAATTTTGGATTGTTGTATTGGTTCTATATTATTAATTTCTAAGTTATTAACGGTTGTACTTTTGTCACTGAGGTTAGCAAGTGGTAGGTATCTTCTTGATAGTGTTAGCGGCGAAAGCTCTGTGTCTGGACTGATAACTCGTTTTCGTTTGTTATTTGTCACTACTTGCCATGGGTGATCATTGCTTACTGATATTTCCATATTGTTAATATTTACTTGTAGGTTTTTTGTTTGTAACTGTTCTTGGTTTAGATTAGGTTGACTTGCATCGGTACTGTTTGATGTCATATTTTTCTAGTTTTTTTTTCTACTTAACCGCCCGAGGTACGGTTAAAATGTCTAAAAAAATTCAATAGTTAGTTCTGATTATAATTTAATTATATTGAATATTCAAAGAATAATTCTATCGAGTTGTATATGGCCAGGTATTAATCTTACAATAATTGCAAATCTGCATAAATTATTAACAGTTGCTAATTGCTACTTTAAAATCCATGCCTAATCGTTTAAATGCCGTTATAATGAACAAGTGTAGTCTTACCAAATATTAAATTTCTGGATTATATAAGCGGCTGCAAATAATAAACAAATGTAGGGTAGCAAACTACCTGAAAATCAAAAGCTTTAATCACCATTCCTTAAGAAATTGTCATTATTTTTGTATTGTGTTATTTTGTACTAAAAGTTTCTCAATTTTATTACGAAAATTACAAAATAATTAAAAAAGGTTTAGTGAGTACATTTCATTGACCGTTACTGTAGATACTGTACGTATCTACTTTTATTTTTGTCTACTTTTACTATAAGAAATATTATAGTTAGCATTTAGTTCATATTAAATTTACTAAGAACTGTTTTTAAATAAGCACTCTGATCAAAAGAAATCTCATTTGCAGTCTTTTCTATTTTTATGCCTAAAAAGAGTTTAATGTCCTTTAGATCGATTATATTAAATTGTTCCGTCAAATATTGTTTTAAATTTGACATTATACTCATATTTCTAGTTACTATCAAAAGGTCGTCGACATATAAGATGATATAAATATTTTTTTCGCATTTTGACTAATAATGTGCTGTTTTATTAAATTCAAAATCATTTAATAAAGTGGCACTTTAGCACATAGATATGTCACTTTACTACATAGTAATGTCACTGTCAATAAAGCACTATTGAATAGAAGATTGTTTATTTAAATATTGGAATCATTGTTATACATTTATGTATATTAAAAGTATAAAATTATTATTCAAACTAGAAAACTTAACAATCTCACTTTTATAATTAATATTATGTAACTTACACAAAATTTGTATCAAAAAATAAAAATAACTGTTGTTATGTAAATAAATAAAGCCGTGTCTGGTTACTAGATTACGAAAATTTTACACAAATATCTATTTAGAAACTTTTTGAATTAGCAATAACTCAAAAACGGCGCTAGATATCGAAAAACTGAGTAAAAAATTGACCCCCCTCGCCTCGTACTCACCCCTCGTGAATTATCGGTAGGAAGGCATACGAAAAAATTTAGACCGATCGCGCGCAAAAAAAATTTACTCATAAACGTCTAAATTTATATTTTAGATTAAATTTTCACAAAATACGAAAAAATTGTATAAACAAACCTCGTAAGAAAAGTAGTTTTACTAAACTCATATAGCTTTTAAGTTACTCGCTCGCTGTGCTCGCTCATACTTAAAAACTATATTTGTTTAGTAAAACTTTACTTTTCTAAACTTGTTGTTTAATATACTATTTTCGCATTTTGACTAATAATGTGCTGTTTTATTAAATTCAAAATCATTTAATAAAGTGGCACTTTAGCACATAGATATGTCACTTTACTGTATAGTAATGTCACTGTCAATAAAAAACTATTGGATAGAAGATTGTTTATTTAAATATTGGAATCATTGTTATACATTTATATATATTAAATGTACAAAATTATTATTCAAACTAGAAAACTTAACAATCTCACTTTTATAATTAATATTATGTAACTTACACAAAATTCGAATCAAAAAATAAAAATCAAAATGTTTAAGTTATCACAATATATGTATAAATACACTGTATTATCGCAAACGTTTTCACCATACTATGGCATCATCAGGCGATGATGATTTTTGGTTTATGCTAAAAATTTGATATGATTAATATCGAGTTACACTACTTAAATCACTTATCTATTGATTAAAAAATAAAAATTAACTGTTGTTATGTAAATAAATAAAGCCGCCGTGTCTGGTTACTAGATTACAAAAATTTTACGCAAATATCTATTTAGAAACTTTTTGAATTAACAATAACTCGAGCACGGCGGTAGATATTGAAAAACTGAGTAAAAAATTCGCCCCCCTCGCCTCGTACCCACCCCCCGTGAATTATCGGAAGGAAGGCATACAAAAAAATTTAGACCGATCGCCCGCAAAAAAAATTTACTCATAAACGTCTAAATTCATATTTTAGATTAGATTTTCACAAAATACGAAAAAATTGTATAATCAAACCTCGTAAGAAAAGTAGCTTTACTAAACTCATATAGCTTTTAAGTATGAGCGAGCACAGCGAGCGAGTTTATTCGTTTAATAAATTCGTTTAATAAAAAATATATTCGTTTAATAAAACTTTACTTTTCTAAACTTGTTGTTTAATATACTATTACTTATTATTATTATTATTGTAACGGGCTGTGGTACTAAACCCACTGCACTGAAGCTTAAACTTATTGTGCACCCCTTCACAGAGTGTTGATACTCGCAGGAAGGCCGAGCTGAGATATTCCGTGGGTTCGCCATTCGAACACGGAACTCCCGCTCGTTACTCAACCAGCGATCGTATCAAACCACTACCGTGGACTTTTCATAGCCCATAGATCGATATTGGGCTTATTTAGATCACAGCAGTGCGGCGTGAACATGATCGAGTAGCGAACCGCGGTTTACCGCGTCCTAGCATGATGATTTAAGCATTGCGCCACACTGCTGGTCTTACTATTACTTACATCGCCTATGTCTAATAAATATAAACAACGATCGACCGAAGCGTTTTTGAAACCCTTTTGTTTTAATATTTGATCAAAACGTTCAAACCAACATCTTGCAGATTGCTTTAATCTATACAATGATTTATGAAGTTTGCATATTACATTTTTATTTGTAGTTTTAATTCCTTCGGGTACTTGCATATAAATTTCTTCTTTTAAAATGCCATTTAGATAGGCTGTTTTAACATCCATATGATGAGCTAAAAGATTGTGTTGATTTGCAAGTGCCAAAAGTAATCTGAACGTGGAAATTCTAGCTACTGGTGCAAACGTTTCGTCATAGTCGAGTAGATATTTTTGACTGAATCCCCTAGCTACTAATCACGCTTTATATTTTGTTGGGTTTCCAAAAATATCGTTTTTTAATTGTAAATACCCATTTGCAGCCTACTAAATTTTTATTTACGGGTTTAGGAACTATTGACCATGCTTTATTTTTTAAAAGAGAATTAATTTCCTTATTTATTGCTTATTGCCATTGATTTTTATCTTCTCTTGCGCCTATCTCTTGGTAACTAGTTGGAATTTTACAAACTATTGATTGAGCGCATAAAAGATAATTATCGATGTTATCGTCATCGTTTCTGTATAAGACAGGGTGGCGATTTTTTATTCTTTCACTACGTCTAGTAGTTATAACTTCATCCCGACAAGTGTTTAGAAGGGATTTCATCAGATTCAATTGGTGATTCACCACTATCTGTTTTAGTTAATACAGATTTATTATCGTTGCCTGATTTTTTAATTGTATCAGGTTTAGCAATTTTTGAAATTTTTATATTTTTGAAGTTTTCATTTTCAACTCCTTAATCAAGTTTTAATAATGGCCTTGATGTTTTAAAATTTCTTTCATCAAAAATAACATCACGTGCAGTAATGAAATTTTGACTTTCAACATTGAAAATTTTATAACCATTTGGTACGTAACCTACTAGAATGCCTTTGAATGATTTTTCATCAAACTTGGTTTTCTTAGTTTTGTTATGTACATAAACAGTAGAACCAAATACTTTTAAATGGTCTAACCTAGGCTTTTTATTATGCCACAGTTCAAATGGTGTTGAATTTTCTTTAATTGCTTTAGTAGGGGTTAAATTTATTAAATAAGTGGCCGTTAAAACGGCTTCACCCCAAAAACGTTGGTCTAGGAAAGCTCCGTGTACCATGGCACGAGCGTTTTCGGTAAGAGACCTGTTCATTCGTTCCGCCACCGAATTTTGTTGTGGTGTACGAGGTATTGTTAAGTGGTAGGTAATACCCCTTTTAACACAGAATGATTTAAATTCATTAGAAATATATTCGCGCTCATTGTCGCAATATAAACTAACCACTTTATAATCATTGAAATGTGCTTCACTTTTTGCAACAAAATCTTGAAAAACTGTAAACACCTCGGATTTATAAGTTAATAAATAGGTAACCGTGTAATGTGCATATTCGTCAATAAATGTGACAAAATAATTTCGGTTATCAATTGTTGTTGGAGTAATTGGTCCACATACATGTGAGTGTACAATAAACAATGGTCTTTTTACATAAGACTTGTCTTTGGCTTTAGAAAAAGGAAGTCGAGTTTGTTTACCAAAAATACATGCCTCACATAAGTCATTTGTGGGATTAATTACACTCAACTGATTACTATTAATCGTTAATCCCTTTGTTTTTAATTCTAAAAATTTATTTTTTCCAATATGACCTAAGCGTTCATGCCAAATTTTATAATTGTTGTTTTCTAAATTATTCGTATTAATAACGTTTGCATGCCTTTTTATACCATTTGAATTTTTAGTTAATTTTAACATTACACAAAATAATTCATTCAAGAGCTTACCCGTTATGATGGTCTTACCATTCCTGTTTATCTGTACGTTGCCGTTACCTTCAAAAATTACTGTCATCCCACTTTCTTAAATGTGTCGTACGGATAAAATATTGTAAGGTACATCAACGGAATAGAGGACGTTTTCCAGTAATCCATTTTGTCCTAAGTTCGTTGTTACCTTAATTGTTCCTTTATGGGTTGCTGTGATGGAGACATGATTTTTATCCACAGAAATGTTTATTGATTTTTCCAATTTGGATACCGTGGTAAAAAGATGATATTTGTTTACCAGGTGATTAGTTGTACCTGAATTCAATAAAAATCTTATTTCATCGGAATTGTCTTGAGTTTTTGATGTTCCCATTTCAATCATAAAAACGAAGCTTTGCTCGCTATTGTCAATTTGTCGAATTGTTTGGACGGTTCTGTCGTTTCTGTCACTTGGGCCCTTTTTAATGTTTTTATAATAGTAACACTCCGCTTTTGTGTGATTTCTTCTACCGCAGTGGTTACATTTTATTGCACGAACATCTCGATTTCTTCTGTTTTCACTTTTATTCGTATATTTATTGAAACGCGATGCAGGTCTAAAATTTTCTTTAAAATGCGATTGCCGTGAATGTTGAAAAGTTTTCTTTCTTCGTTGTTTATTTTCGAAGAGTAAAACTTTGTAGCTTGTGTCTTCGCTTTCGTTCTTGAGTTTTATTTCGTGATCAAGTAACCTTGTCTTCACGAATGCGAGGCTCAGATTTTCTTCCGACAATGTTTGAATTGCTGTAACTACTCCATCGTAAGTCGCCGGTAAAGTCAATAAAAGATGAGCAACTTTTCCCATTTCATTTAAATTTCCACCTGCAGCTGTTAAATCGATCATCATTTCATCGAATTCTAGAAAATGCTTTATTAGTTTCGTATCACCTTGTAATTTGAAACTTAGTAATTTCTTCTGCACCGATAATTGGGTGGCCAAACTTTTTCTTTCGTATATAGAATCTAATTTATCTATAATGTCGCGTGCAGTTGCTTCTTCCGTTAGAATACCAATCATAGTGTCGCTGAAGTATTCTATTATATGACTTTTTGCGGTTCTTTCCCATTTGCGCCATTTTTCAGTAATTATATCTGGAGGATTTTCATCGAGTACTTTTAATGCATCGTCTTCTGCAATTACGGTTCGCAGACGAAACTTCACGAAATATGCACAATAAATTATAGGTAAATTCTATGTAAAAATAAAATCACAGCACAAGTAAGAAAATAAAAATTCAACTATCTCTGAATAACAACAATAAGAACTCTCGATAAATAAAAATAACTAATAATATGCATAATAAATTATAGGCAAATTCAATGTAAAAATAGAATTGCAACACAAATAAGAAAATAAAAATTCAAAAATTAAACTAACTCTGAATAACAACAATAAGAACTCTCGATAAATAAAAATAACTAATAATATGCACAATAAATTATAGGTAAATTCAATAATCTGTAATATCATAACGAACAGTTGAGATTAAATTCTTAGTTGTATGTAGTAAGAAACTTTGTTTAACTAGCATGAGTTACGGCACTTCCAATACTGCACAAATCCTTGATACGAGCTTGTAGAACATCATGAAAAAAAAAAAATAAATTAGTCACATATGTTTTAAAATTTTCAATTTCTTTGAAGTACTACTACTACTATTAGAAGAAATATGGCTACGTCTAATATCCACATAATATTAACGGATTACTAATAAAATAAAATTGACTCTGAAACTATTTTTAAACGAATCTCTTCAAAATGATCACGACAAAATATAAAATCAAAATTAACATATTCTAGTACAATTTGGATTGTTTTACTTTTAATTTGATTGATGTAACCATAATGTTTCAAGCAAAGTACTACAACAATAGGTTTGTTCTACTGATTCATGTTTTTTTGTGGTCAGGCTGTTTCATATGTGTTGTGGTTTCATAGTTAAAAAACTACGATCATCTTCATGTGTCGAGTGCAGAACTTCCCTTCTTTCTGGTGATTTACTACCTCATCACTCTTTTACCTCTTTTAAAGCATTTACAAATGACCAGAAATGATTAAATTATGTAACCTCTCCATTTTTAATTTGTCTAAAATCACATTCACGATATTGTTGTACTTTGCTTGAAACATTATGGTTACATCAATCAAATTAAAAGTAAAACAATCCAAATTGTACTAGAATATGTTAATTTTGATTTTATATTTTGTCGTGATCATTTTGAAGAGATTCGTTTAAAAATAGTTTCAGAGTCAATTTTATTTTATTAGTAATCCGTTAATATTATGTGGATATTAGACGTAGCCATATTTCTTCTAATAGTAGTAGTAGTACTTCAAAGAAATTGAAAATTTTAAAACATATGTGACTAATTTATTTATTTTTTTTTCATGATGTTCTACACCGAAAAAAAAAATGGTAAAATCTCTTACAATTGGATGAAATTATAATACAATTTGTGTTGCATATAGAACCAGACGCAAATTGTATAAATAAATTCAAAATAGTTGTATTAAAATTTTGTAGTAATTTACACAACAATTTGTAGTATGAATTAAAGTACTACAAAATTGTAGTAAATTAATTAATACTTCATTATAGTAATTTTTAATATTTATTGTAGGACTAGTTCACATTTTCTGTAATGCAAAATAATACAGAATGTAATGATAAGTCATATTTATTATACCAAACATCACAATATTAAATTATCAAAATATTCAAACCATTGCACTAATTTTAACTACAAAGTTTGCAGTCAATTATTACATCAAAGCTCGACTATTTATTAAATTTTGTAGTAATTTTTAACATACTGTCTTTTTATTTTTTAGTATTATTGTGTAAAATTTTTGTAAATTTGTAAAATGTAAAATTTATCATAAATAATTATAAAAAATTATTATAAAACGTGTAAAATTATCACAAAAAAAAATTCAATAATACGTAATGCCTTTATTTTAGATATAATTAGGTAGTTTTTACATAAATAATATAATAAAAAAATAATAAAGGTTATTACATAAACAAAAACTAAAAAATAATAAAAAAAAACTCTCAATAGTACCTACTATTATAATTTATAGTACTAAACACAATATCGCAAAGAAACGTAGTAGGTACTCCCCAGTCCCCACACACTTCATTCAAAACACATGTCTTAGGATTGACTAAACTATCATAAGAAATAATTTGTTGATTATTTCGAATTAAAATTTCATAAGCATGTAAGTGAACATTAAATCCAATTGTTTCAAAAATAGTACATAAAAAATAAACAATTTTATTACTTAATATAAATATCTTATCAATTTTAGCAGTTTATAATGTCAGAAATTTTTACAATTATAATCATGCCAACTTTATAGATAATTCTTTTTACACTAATGGAATTTACAGTCACTAAATCATGAATATCAAAAGATTGAAAATAAATATCATGATAAGTAGTATCTATAATGGATACGTGATTGTATAATAATTCTTTTTCAAAATCGGTAATAACTAATAAGCTTGTGACACAATTTCAATTGAGCCTTAATATCCAAAGTATGAATGATATTTTTAAATGAACCTGAAACATTTAACGTTAATTTTGATTCTCGATATTTTTGTTCGGCACTCATACACCATAAATGTACTATATAGGACCCGAATTTTCAAAAAACAACGGCGTAATGTAAAAGATGATGATGCTTTGGTTTTAATGATTTAGTATATTTTAATATTAATTCAAGGTAATTTTCAATTTCAATTTTTAAACGTTTGCTATCATTAAAATGTAACCTAGGCACTAGAACTATATCAATTATATCCATTATATTACTCCATATAGACCATACTTCAAGGTTTTTGGGAATCAAATCGCCAACACATCACCCCAAAAAATCGCACAAATAACAACATTTCACTAGCCGACATTCGGAGTTTATTTTGTATGTTATCTAAAGTAATATTTAGAGGTTTATTAAACTCATGTATTAAGCTCGCCTCACACGATGCTTGTTTTGCTGATGGTTTCCTTGCTTGTTTCTGTGCATGGTACCAAGCATGACCGGTATGGGTTGTGCAGTAATCTTTAATTTTTCATATTTTTCCAATCTAGTTTCCACAGCTTCTTCTAAATTTTGAATATCCTTAAAAAATGTATGTATATATTAGATTAATATACCACAATATTAATAATGTGTGGTACTTACCTCTATATGCAGTATAAACCCATTTTTAATTTCAATTTTTGATGGCTTCCATTGCTTCAATATGTTAGATGTAAATAGCAATGGTAAGATGGTTAACGCTAATACCGTTCTTAAAAATGAAACTCAGTTAAAATAATAAATAATTAATAATAATAAAATGATGCTTAAAAATCTGTAAAAATTTAATTTTAAGCAACTACTTTAGTTCGTTTGTTATACCTATTATTATAAAAACGATATTATAGAACCCTTTTACTTATATACACATTATTAGCTATTATATAATGTGTTATTTAATAGTACGAAATTTGACTTACTATCAATATCTTCCGGTTGATTTTTAAGAATTTTAATCAAATAATTATCTTTTTTGAGGAAGCAATATTCAAAATGTTTTCAAAGACTAAGAGCCACTTAGTCATTAAATTATCTTTTTCATTTGGATATTTTACATTAAGATCTTCTTTTAATAGCATGTACCCCAAAGGCTGCTTCAGGCAGCCGGATAGTTCGCAATTATAAAAATTCCGCAATAAAAATTCAAATATTCCGCAATTGCAATAGTTGAATATAGTCCTTGTCTATTCGTAATAGTATTGGCCGATTTGTTTTGAACCTCAAAAAGTGGAGCAATATTATTCTTCAGCCATTCTATATCATCTAATGCAGATGGAGAAACTAGAGTCTAAAAAATATTAAAAACCTGAATAATTTTGCATTGCAAAATCATCAAGATTTAGTATATCACTTTCTCATGTTTCCATTTTATGACTCGAAACAAAGATTATCCCACTAATAAATAATAGTATCTACTATACACATAAAATATATTAGTAAATATTCTTTTTATAAGAACCTTTTAACTAAACAATATTAACATACACATTATTTAGTATTTATTCATTTATTTATACATTTATTCAACTGTAATATTGTAAATTTGAATTTGAATATATTGGGCGCGAAATTTTAAATTTAGTTCATTTTGGTTACTTTAAAATACAACGGTGGTAAAACGGAAGTAGTGGGAGTTTTTTCCGCTAGAGTTGACCGTTAGGGATAGTAAGGGTTCTGACATTTTGGAAGGCCGTTGAAAACACTTGTTCTTTGTGCATCAATTTGAAAATACCAAGTAATTGAAATTAAAATTATTTCAAATCAGATTTAGTTAACAACAGAAGTAAAATACGTAAGTTAAAATATTTGATTTATTTGTTAAAGAATTTAATACAGATTTCGAGTAATAATTGTTGTAACCACGCGGGTAGATAATTTCGTTTTACATACACGGGTGCATCTAAGTTTTTATTAATATATCTTCAGTTATAAGATTTGATTACTGTTCAAGATGGTGATTTATTATATTATCATTTAAAACAGGAATGGGATTAGGTAATGTGACAGATTGATTATTCATATAATGTTTTACCAAGGGCGTACCAGTACGAGGGCTAGTTTGGTTAAGACGTAAGAGGAGTTGTTTAAGATAAGTTGAATGAGGGCGGGTGTTTGAAGTGGAAATATATTTATCGTGGGATAATTTAATTTAGATAATTAAGTGTAACGGATTTAGTGGACGTTCAAAATCATAAGATGGCGGTTAAAATATGTCGCAGTATGGCTTGTCACTAGAAAGGCAAGCTGTAATGGAACCGGAAGTGACATAGCAAATGCTGTGATGTCGTTCCTTTCTTTTTTCATATATCTAAATGATGTACTACAAAATTATGATATTTCAGGACAGTTATTAATAATTTTAACAATGTTCCTTATGATTATTTGCAACCACTTATAAAATAGTGACAATTGAATACATTTAACTTAATTGAAATTGAATACAATTAAAATTAAACCATTTAACCTAATAAAAGGTAATACCAATAAAAACAATATTAAAGAACTGTGTTAACAAAGTTCTTCATGATTATTATTTGCGACTATGATTATTTGCTAGTTTAAGTATGAGGAATTTATTTAGTTAAGTACATACGACTTATTTAGATTTAAGAAAATGACCAATTATCAATAAGAAGGACGTACTAGTTTAAGATGACAATATATTAATAAGATGACAATATAGTAATAAGATGACAATATAGTAATAAGATGACAAAATAGTAATAAGATGACTATAGTAATAAGATGACAATATCTTAATAAGGTGACAATGTATTAATAAGATGACGATATATCAATAAGCTGACGCGCTTGGTTAAAATGACGAGGTATTAGTTATATAAGGACGGATAATTTAGAATATAAGGGTTATGATTAAAGGTCTTACATAATATAAAAACCAATTGAGTCGAACATCGGTATGCATACTTGAAATTCTTACAAATGACTATAGGTTGTGGTTGGTAATATAAATATGAATAATCAATGAGAAAACATTACGATCAGGGGATTAACTATCGAACAGTTAATAAATCAAATTTCAAACTAAAGTATTCTGAATTACATGATATCAAGGAGATTAACTTTGCTGGTAAATTGGTTGTCGGACTACCTTTTTTTTCGGTTAAATATATATTCATCGTTAAACCGAATCCTGTGTTTTATTTGATTTGTGTGTACTAATTATTCCTTCAGGTGTCCTAGCAGTGGTTACGCCACTGGACAGATATAAGTTTGAAGTTAGTAAGTAAGGTAAAACTACGTTAGCATTCAAAGAGCCATCCGCAAATTTAAAAGGACTTGTAAGTGTTATTACGAGAGGAGATCACAACGTGCGAGGTTTGTTTGACGATCACAGCTTTGGTTTGGTTTGTAACTTTGATTTGAGAAGGCGGTAATTCAAATTGAAGAACCAAATATTACACAACATACCTTTAAAAACTTGAACTAATTCGGGGAATCCCCAATCATGTAAAAAAATTTTATTTTGGTTTCTATTTTAATTTTAAACATAATAGGTATAAATAAAACGACAATCATTTAGATTTAATCAATATTACTTACCTATTGTTCTGATTGTTTAACACACTAGAAAGAACAACAAACTAACCACTAGCAACTATAATCAAGAAATGAACTGGTAATATTTTTTACCTACTATATAAAAGTCTATAAAAGTTGTACTGCTTGCAGTCCTGTGACTTGCACCTGCAATTTTGCAAATTTGCAAAATTTACAATGTCACAAAATTACAACGTTAACAATGTTAATCATTACTATACTACTTGGTAAATATGATACAATTTTATATTAAAATTTGCTATAAAATTTTTTAAATTTCTCACAATCCTTACTTAACATAAATTATACTAATTATGTATAGAAATGCTCGAGATTTTGCTACAAACACTTTCCTACAAAATTTTAGTAGTATTTCATCGATTTTTCTGTGTAGTTTTGTTACAATTATATCAATAAATGACACAAAAATTTTACTACAAACATTATATTAAAAAATTACATAGTAGTTTTTTCAGTGTGAGAAACGTAGCAAAGAGTTTTGTTGTGTGTATGGATGCAATTCAACACGATGGCGAGATCCAAACGTAAGTTTTCACCGGTTTCCACAAAAAGGAGTTAGGAAGGTTAAATGGAGTAACATTTTTGAAAATGAAGTCATCGATTTTAGAAAGGCATGGATACTGAAACTAAAAATGGGGAAGAAGGTATCGATGTATATGAAGGTATATGTAGTAAACATTTCAAGCCTGAGGATTTTTTTTTACATGGTAAGTAAATGCTGTATATTAATGAAGTGTGTTCATGTACAAACACATTAGGTAATCAATTTAAATTACTTTTGAATACAAGAAGCACATTGTTATGTTCCTACTTAAAATGCGATTACCATTAATTCAGGTATTTTTTTTAGATTATTCAATTGATTCGAAACAAAGAAGATTGAAGAATGATGCGATACCTTCGTTAAATTTGCCTACGATTGAAAAACGGGGCTTGATAAAAAGTCAGATCAAAGAAAGAAAAAAAGAAATGGAAGACTCGCGTCTGGAAGTGGCCGACATTCTTCTTACGCTTCAAAGTTCAACCGCAGAGCCAACAAGTGAATCGTTAGTAGAACCTCTAACTATAGATATACTTTCTCCAACACTCTCTCTCAATGACTTAACTGCCATGTCAACTTCAACACAGGTTACGAGTGGAGATATATATGTGTCGTTTATGAGTTATCTAAGTGATGAGAAATTGTTAAACACACTTGCTGGAATTTCATCATTTCAGTTTTTAAATTTTTTAACTACTGAAGTAAGTGAAATTTTAAAGGACAAAAGGAAGCACAAACTTACCATGCAGGAGAGAGTTTTAAAGACTCTAATTAAATTAAAACAAAATTTATCTTTTAGAGTTTTAAAAATTCTTTTTAAAGTAATTTCAGTAGTGACATGTAAGTACATATTTATTGAAACTGTAATTGCTTTGCATGAAACTTTAAAATGCATGATTGATTGGTGTCCGAGAACTGAAATTCAAAACAGAATGCCTCGATGTTTTGAAAATTTTAAAAATGTTAGAGTTGTCTTGGATTGTACGGAGATAAATGTTCAAAAACCCAAATGCTTGACATGTAGAATTAAATTATATTCTCACTACAAGTCTGGGCTTACATTAAAGTGGATGACGGGAGTAACCCCAGGTGGCATCATAAGCTTCGTTAGTGAAGCTTATGGAGGAAGAACTTCCGACAAAGTAATTTTTGAACAAAGTGGGCTAATTGATCTTCTTGAAAAAGAGGATGCTGTTATGGTCGATAAAGGATTCCTTATTAACAAAATGTGTTTTGAAAACGGTGTTACCATAATTCGACCCCCTTTTTTGAGAAGTAAGGCTCAGTTTACCAAGTCCGAGGCTATATTGAGTAAAGAAATTGCTTGTGCTCGTGTACACGTTGAGCGATTAAATCAACGTATTAAACAATTTAAATTTTTTAATCAGAGATATGAATTTTCTTTACTCAATATAGCAAATGAAGCATTTATGGTTGTTTGTGCTTTGGTAAATGCATCTTCATCAGTTTTAGGCGAAGATAAATTTTAAATTCAATAGTTTTTAACTGAACAAGTTATCTAAACAATAATATTTATTAATATTTTTATTAAACATTTAGCGAAGTTTATCGCTTCTTCAGTTAAAAACTATTAAATTTAAAATCAAGTTCACACCTAATATTTATATTAGAAGATAATCTCTTAATTAAGTTAAATAATTAATGTTCGATGTTGGTTTTATTGAAAAATTGACAAATTAGGTTCAGCTGTTGCTCAATCGTTATTTTTTGTAATAAATATGAATACTAATTAATAATAGTTTTTTTTATTATATTTATTTTAGTTGTAAAATGTTATAAATGTAAAAAATAAATAAATAAAAACAGTAATTTACAGTTTTATAAATTGTTTAAATCATCCTATATATTATTATTTAAATCTATAATTACAAAGTTAACACTAAATTTCAAATAATCATGATATTTATTTAATAGAACAATTTTTAACAAGTTTCGACTATTGTCACTTACTCTACCTATAAATATTTTTGGTTCTTTCAACAAAATTAAATATTGTCCAAATCTGACCAATTGGCAACAATATTTCAACTCAAAATCAGCAGTTCTGATTTTTTAAATAAACTTATAAACTACAAATTGCATGCAAAAGATTACAAAAATATTTTTGTTTAATGTTCGCCAACATTTCACTAACAAAAGTTTCGTCTAATTCTATTGTATTTACGAACATTGTACAATCTTTACTGCAGTATATTATAAAATCACATACACTGACATTTAGAATTGCCATCCCCAGGTTAATTTGTCCATAATATGGATGTTTTTTTTAAGCGTATAACTCTTTAATTCATCATATTTGAGATAACCAAGGGTTGGTAAAATCGCATCTATACTTAAATGTTGCCCGTCATAGGGAGATTTAATCTCAATCAATTTTATAGGCTTATGGTTATCCATAATAATGCCATCAGGTGAAAAGCCCAACTAGGGGTTTAATTCACTGACAACTAAGCCACATTGTACAACAACAACATCGCATAACTCTGCGTATAAGTTCCGGGCTTCTGGCTCAAACTTTAAACCATGCTCAAGATATTTATTTGACAATCGTTTTGGCATAAACAAAGTTTGAGCCATCTTCTTCCAATCGACTTTCCCATATGTGTGGAGACTGTAGCATGTTGTTCCTGTTGGTCAATAAAAGTAAGTAAATTACTTTTCTTTTAAATACAAAGTGATTAATTATGCCTTACCAGTAATTCTATATTTCCTGGCCTCCAACCATTCTCTTCTAATTGTTTTCTCAGGGATCTCCAACTTGTTGATGACTACTACCCGTTTAAAATAAAAGTTTCGACAACAATCCAAGGGTGTCGGGACAACACAATTACTAAGGGCTTCCATAAAACGTCCTTCGGGATGCTGGGAGATTCGTTTTAATAGCTCATCTACTGGCTCCTCCTTAAAATAGTTTATGTTGTCTTCGTTCTTTGATATTCCCTTCGGATTTAAATGTAATGCAGAAGCACAATTTGGCAATATAGCCATTATTCTTCGTGCCCTTTCACGTGCATTAGAGTCTTGGATGATTGTCTTAAATTTCGGAGGTTTGAAACAACAAAATGTTCTAATATTTTGAGGTTGACTATAATCGCTAGTAGCATTTGCTTTTAAAGTAGCCCATTGGCATTTTTTGTCGGTTGAACTTATAGTCTCAAATTTATCGATATCATTTCTGTAACACAAAACCTTTTTCAAATATATCTACTATATTCTTACTTAAATCATGAATAATAACTCACCTATTGCAATACAGTAACACAGCTACAATGTGCTTACAGCATTTGGATGCTCCAGCTGGACATGTGCATTTAAAATCACTTAATACCAAAGTATTTTTACAAATAGACCCAGTTACTAAATGAGGAGCCGATAATAATGCAGAAGTCTGTAGTACGAGGGCACAAATCGCATAAACAAACTTAACACAAGGTGTTACACCACAAAGAATAACATGCTTGGCATTTAGCACTTCCTCACTTTCACAAAAATTTCTCGACGTTGCGCTGCTATTAGTGTACTTAAATAAAGATTTTGAAAGAATTTGTTTCGTCATTTTACTTTTTTCGTTAATAATTCGAACACACAAAAAGATTTACAAGGTTCACTCAATCACTGTAAATACAACTATAAACTCGACCACTCGCATCTGACGGCTATTTTGAAAATTTAGCAGCGCCCCCATCGTTAATTTTATTCGTGAATTGGAAGTGCCGTAACTCATGCTAGTCAAACAAAGTTTCTTACTACATACAACTAAGAATTTAATCTCAACTGTTTGTTATGATATTACAGATTATTGAATTTACCTATAATTTATTGTGCATATTATTAGTTATTTTTATTTATCGAGAGTTCTTATTGTTGTTATTCAGAGTTAGTTTAATTTTTGAATTTTTATTTTCTTATTTGTGTTGCAATTCTATTTTTACATTGAATTTACCTATAATTTATTATGCATATTATTAGTTATTTTTATTTATTCTTATTGAATATTGTTCTTATTGTTGTTATTCAGAGATAGTTGATTTTTTATTTCTTACTTGTGCTATGATTTTATTTTTACATAGAATTTACCTATAATTTATTGTGCATATTATTAGTTATTTTTATTTATCGAGAGTTTTTATTTTTGTTATTCAGAGAGAGTTTAATTTTTGAATTTGTGTTGCGATTCTGTTTTTACACATTTATTGTACATATTAGTTATCTTCATTTATCGAGAGTTTCTATTTTTGTTATTCAGAGAGAGTTTAATTTTATATTTTCTTATTTGTGCTGCGATTCAATTTTTACTTTGTATAAGCTATATTATGCTGTTACACAAATAGTCTTGTATATTGTTATTTAAAAAAATAAAATTGTTGTATTTATATTTTCTGTTCTTTTTTAATTGTTAAATATGAACTAATGTGATATAAATCAACTATTGGTTTTAAAAAAATTTAGTTTGAGAATTTTTCTATTCTTATTCAAAGTGAATTTACTTTTAATTAAAAATAGTTAGTTATCAAACCAAATTTTTTAAAACTTTTACTGTTGATTTATTCATTATTTTCAATAAATAGAACATTTTAAGTGCATTTAAATGTGCCGCTAATTTTTTTTAGTTTACAGAACTGCCAATTGCGGCGCTGTTGTCGCAAAATTGTTTCCACTTTTTTAACATTGAATAGAGCATCTGGTATGATTTATCTATGGTTTGTTCCAACGAGCCGATAAACCGTTCAATGTAGGGTCACGCTCATGCGCAATAGATAAAAAGTGTTCCAACCGACATGTGACGGTTCTTGGACGATCCATTAAGCGTTCCAACCGAATTCGTGATCGTTTATAGAACGGTCTCTGAACGATCATTTTGATACACAATCCAAAGTAGTAACTGAATAGCAATTTGGTGACTGACCTGAGCATTGAGTATTTTTTAGCTGCTTATTGTATTTTATAAATTTTAAATTACTGTACTTCTGTGTTTTGTTGATATTCTTATTACTAATTTCATTAAAATAAAATAAATATTTATATAATACAATTTTATTATTATATTTTACAAGTTACGAATTAATTAATTATGTAAATATTATATTTATCCATAGACATGTTTTTCATTGTTAAAAAGTAAGGTTAGGTTACGGACTAGGTGCATGAATCAGTCACAAATGCGTTCCAACGACGGTAATTTTTACATCAACATTTTACGGTACAAAATTCACGGCTGCGCATAAAAGCTATCCCAACAATTTCTGTACGGTTTCAAAATCGTACAAAAGTGGTACGTTGGAACAAACCTAATATCGTGAATGTGATTTAGACAAATTAAAAATGGAGAGGTTAGGGGAAAACAGGGTGGCTTCGTACAGTTTTTTTCTATGGCTAATAAAAAAAAACTTTCCGCAATTTTGACTTTTTTTCTATGCTACTACATTGCCTATACATCTGGGCATAAAGTAGATATTCACTAATTTTAATACAACTTTGAACAACCACAATAAGCTAAATTTTTCAAAAAGTTGAAAACGTACGAAAGTACCCCACCGTAGGGGTAGATTCGTACACAGTGTGGGGCACGTTCGTACATAGTGGGGAATATTAGTACACTTGAATAAAAACATCATTTTTATTGACTAATATATTTTTTGTTGTCAAAAATTTAAATTTATTATTAAAATGTTTAAGTTATAACTATCCTATCTACAATCCTATGGTAACATGACTTTCATGGTTGTCAACTAACAGTAAAATAGGATTGTTCTTGGAACTCGACGTCTTCTTTTGAATATGTCTAAGTACCTCTAATAAGATACTCGAATTTATCCACCCACTCTTTGTAGCAACTCCGAGGCTACCTTCTAAAGCACCTGCCATAAAATGGTCTTTGAAATGCACTCTTGGAAATATAAAAAGCGGTGCAATTGTATTTCCACTGGCAGAAATAATGCCTCTAAATGTAACTAGCTCTCCTCTTTCTGCTAAAACAAGTTGGCCGATCTGTTTTTGAACCTTTTTAGCTAGTACTTTTTGGCGTGCTCATCACCATTGAAATACTTGACTTATCAAAATTATAAATCCTATCACTTGTGAATTGATATTTGTTCAAAACTCTTTCTAGATTCTCGTAAAAATCGTTGACAGCTGTCTTGTTAAATCCATAAGAACGCGCAGCACTTGTATTTTCTGGTTTTCTTAGACTTAAGTTTGCATTTCACCTGCGAAAGCTATCAACCCAATCTTTCCCGGCTATTTGGTTATGATTCCAGCTCGGCGGAAAATGAAGTTTGTTTGCTTTTGCAAACTCATACGCTAATCTTCTCACCTGTACAAGTGTTAGCCCATAATGCATTTTTGAACAGTTCATTATGTATTTGTTCAACTGAGCCTCTTCTTCGGCAGAAAATACTTGGTTTGAAGCAAACTTAGAACTGAATACACGCGTAGGGATATCATCGGTTGCAGTTTTCTTTCGGTAGTTTGCTATGCGAGATTCTAGCGTGGAAGGTTTTAATCCATATTTTACAGCCGATTTTCAAATAGATAGTGTCTTGCCCAAAACTTCTTTAATAGCAAATGCCATCGCCGTTTCGTCAATCTCTCCCGATCTAGTATCCTTTTTTTTATATAATCGCGGCATGATTCTAAAACACTATAATTTTAAATTAATTTACTAATCATATTCAAGCATTCAAATGCACCCCATTTGTACAGTACGAATGTACCCCGCAGTTTTATGTACGAAGGTACCCCAACCCAACAACAATAACAGAAATCATTAACAATTACTCTAAATTAAGTATATATTATATAAACTATAACATATGTCAATCAATAAATTCAAATACTTACCCAATTACAACTAATTCTGTATGAACTTAATGAATTTGAAAAAAACACAAAAAATTACTTATCCAGAGCAAAAACTCGTTTCGATTTGCTTCTTATGCATTTGAAGTCGCATTTCCACGGCTACTCTCGTGACATCGTAGGCGTATAAATACAATAAACACACATCATTCAAACCACGCTAACATATTTACAGCTGTATTCATAAACGATGCCTTACTTATACTTAAAAAACGACTTTTAAAATAGACCCTTATTGACCTAGTAAATAAGGTTGCAATAAAAACAAATTCGACCTTATTGGTCTTACTTAGCATTTACTTAACACTGTACGAATGCTCCCTTTGTACGAAGTCACCCTGTTCTCCCCTACATAATTTAATCGTTTCTGGTCATTTGTAAATTCTTTAAAAGAGGTAAAAGAGTAATGAGGTAGTAAATCATCACAAAGAAGGGAAGTTCTGCACTTGACACATGAAGATAATCGTAGTTTTTTAACTATAAAACTACACACATGAAACAGCCTGACCACAAAAATTGTCAATAATGTGAGTTAAAGAAGGCGGTATTGTTAAAGAGTTAAGCTCATTATTTTCAAAAGTTTTATCTTTAATTTCGGCAGGATTTGTTAAAAAATGTTCTAAATTATCTAAAGCTACAATGGAGTCAGCTTCGCAATTTGAGCCGCGGGTTTTGAAACTTATTAAATTATTTAAAATACCACTTTTTAAAGCAGAAATAAATTGGTAGCATGAAGGATCTGTATTAGCCGCTCTAGATTGACGAATGGCACTAAATAAATTTTCTAGGGCGTCCTGATTTAATTGACGAGTTCTTAAATATTTGAAACCAGATTCACAACAAATTCTCCATACTTCTATGACACAGACTACTAAAATTCGTACCCAGCGTTGCCAATCGCAAATATGCGTTTTCCCCTACGAAAGACCTCAAAATCCCCAAATTACCCAACCTACATTTAAAAATTTCAAACTCGGATGTCATTTTAACAAATCCGCAATTACTATAACGGCCAATGAAATGTACTCACAATAAAATTTGAACAAAACTCGGTTATAATCTTATAATGGTATCCGGTCATAAAATTTTGAAACGATTATGCTCCAAAAGGCTGAAAGAATACCTCATTTTAAAAATTTAAGTGAGTACATTTCAATGATCGCTACTGTCTACTACCAGCACCTATAAATAAAGATTTAAAAAAAATTTGTTTTCAAAATTTTAAAACGTAATAAAATTTAAGTGAACACTTGGGTTTACAGGCAGGATATTGTTGATTGAAAGTGCAAGGTGCAACACAAATAATAAAATTTAAGTAAAAATGTTGAAATACAAAAGATTTAAGTGTTGCCGACAATAATAAATTGAACGATTTATGGTTTACATCCTGACCAAATTAAAGCCCTATAACGGAAAAAATACTACGAATATTGGCATGAAATTTGTACACATTATTCTTAAGATGTTGAACAACTTTTTAAAGCAAAACATTTTTTTTTCGATTTTTAAAAAATGTTACATTAAACAAAATTGTCTTCAAAGTGCTTTATGCATATTCATTAATTAATTTATGATAGGCAGATACATATTAGGTATTACTTACCTGTATATTGCGTAAATAATTATAAGTAATAAATAATTAAAAATACTTGTTCTTCGTATTTTTAAGTGTTTTTATCAAATTTTTGATTGATATATTTGCAGAAATGGGGAGTGGAAAACACTGCACACCAGAAAAACTAATTCTAATTTATTTGTTTTATTCTTCTTCCACTTTAAAACTAGGATTGCTCCTGTTTGCCTTGACTTCGGGGTTCTGTCTTCTATTGACAGCAGAGAAGCCGAAGTCACACTATTAGTCTGTGATCATATTGTTTTACATCTGAAGTAGCTTTGCTGATGAGGGCTAATCATCAACCAGGGGGACCGCCGGCTTTACGTGCTCTCCAAAGCACGGAGACGATCATATTTTTGTAATCATGAATTATAAATTTACAAATATAATATTTAACTATCTTTCTTATATACATAATAGTATATGTACATTGTCTCTGGTTGGTAACCATCACAACTATATAGACCACTCTGTATACTAAAGTTGTGTATCGTATACTCGATCTAGAGCACACTTACGCCCAGATTCATAGCCAAGTATTAAGTGCTAAGTAAGACCAATAAGGTAGAATTTGTTTTTATTGCAACCTTATTTACTAGGTCAATAAGGGTCTATTTTAAAAGTCGTTTTTTAAGTATAAGTAAGGCATCGTTTATGAATACGGTTGTTTGATTAGTGCCGCCATCGTATAGTCATATAGTAAAGAAAAACTAAATTTAACCTTCAAAAATGTTTATACGGTAGCAAAATAGCGATAATCCCCAAAAAATACCCAACAATTTGCGTTACCCAACAAAATACCCAAATGAGTAGAAAATACCCTCATTTTGGGGAATTACCCAACAATTGGCAACGCTGTTCGTACCAGACACCCAGCACTTAATGTATTGTGGCGTCATCTAGCGTCAACTTAGTCAACTTTAATTTTATTTACCGCCTTTTTAATCAAACTTTTCTTTGCTTGCAACCGTTAACTTTCCATAGATAGGTAGCTGCAGCGTGCTACGTGATAACGAAAACTTTTCAATTCTTGTTATTGGTGTATTGTTATTTTTCTGTTTGTTTTTTGTTATTGTTATTTTATATTCTGTTGTTATAGAAAATTTGTAAAACGCCGAATTATCGTAAGTTGGTTTTTTCTTCTTCTTTTCCAACAAATTAATGTGAAACTCTATATTACTCAATTTCAAAATCAAAATCAGAATAATTAAATATTGTAAAAATGTATTAAATTTATAAAAATAGTATCTGAAGTTATATTTATACATGAGGCACTTCAATCTGTAATTTAACATATAGTATGTAGGTCCAACCGGCTTCTGTCAGCTGCTAGGGCCCCCAAAATCTGTAAAAATTAAATTTAATAAAGACTTTTTAAATCTAAAAATCTAATCTTTGCTTGCGTTTGCTTGTGTTAATATAGCCTATCGAAACAAAGCAAAATTGTTTTATTGTTGTTCTTATAACTATAAAAATCAATAGCAATTTTTATTGCTAACTATACAAATAGCTTATTTGTAGTGATACTAATGTTTTCATCTAATTTATATAACTTAAAATAAACAGCAATATTTATTGCTACGATACAAATAACTTAATATAGGCACTAATAATATTGTATGCTATTTTGTGTGTTTTAGATAGTTTTAGGTATATATATATAGGTAACATCGACAACAAGTATGATGGAGAGGTAAGTTTATTTTACATGTACCTGTTATCATTAAAGTTGAACTAAGAATTATTATAAAGTGTAATATGGTTAATTGTGTATTATAATTCTTTCTTTTAGCGCTACTTGTTCTCATTGCTTCAAAACTTACAGTAACACTTATTCGAAAAATAGGCATATCAAGAAGATTAATCCATCAGAAATACAGATACAAAATAAAACCAGCCAGATGTATTGTCCACTATGTCCCGATGAAAATAAGCAAGGTATGGCTAGTTATATTGCATTAATTCAACATTTTAGAGATCAACACAATGTAGTTATAGAAGAGGAAAAATCAACATTCTCAAACCTCGAAGAATTTGAAAATAGGATGAAATTGGAATACCGAAATGTTGATTACATCACAGATAGGACATGGAACGAAAAGTGTAAAACTATAAATAATTATAGCTGCAATCGTAGCAATACACGTGGTTAGTATTACTTAAAATAATATACTCGAACTGTGATGATGATAATAATTATAATTTCATGGCAGCATTTAAAAGTAATTGTACCAAATATTTAATGAAGAAAGAAGGGAGTATAAAAATTAATGGTATTTGTCCTTCAAGAATAACTGCACAATTTTACACCAAAGGTAACTTGGTCTCATATTTTAATTTTTTATTATTTGTTATTTACATTTAGGTAAAGTCGAAGTTCGTTTTATTAAAACACACGTTGGACATGAAAATGAACTTCGAACTCGACGTTTGACACCTGAAGAACAAAATGAAATTGGTGAAAAATTGAAGGCTGGTGTATGTTTGGAGAGAATTGTAAGAGACGCTCAAAAAGTAAAGAATGGCAAACTGGAACGAATAAATTTATTGCAAATACATGACCTACAATATCAAAGAAAAAAAAATGGAATTGGATTAAAAAGAGACTCGAACGATGCTATAGCTACATATATTACAGTGCAGGAGTGGAATTCGGATGGCAAGAACTATGCATTTTTATTTAAAAATATTGGTAATTATAACAAATTATACTATCCCGATGGCTTATATCTGTAAAGGTTTTCGTTGGGGGGGCTTTGGTGTATTATTAATGAGGTGGAACTTTTTTTTATATCTTTTCTAATTATGTAGTTAATGTGTGTTATTGGATTGTGTAGTGGTGTTGGGCTAAACAATTTATTAAAGCAGGTTGGTGATGGTTTTTCGTAGGTGATTCACATCCGTTACTTAAAGAAACAGATTTTGCTTTAGGATTTATGAACAACACGATGGAACAGAAACTTAAGCAATTCAGTCGTATAATTTGTATGGATGGAACCCACTGTACAAACTATAAAAAATATGACCTTACTGTCATGATGGTGAAGGATAATGAAGATATGGGTTTCCCTGTAGCCTTCTTTTTATCGAACAGGTAAAGTGTAGGTACTTAAATATTTTCAACTATGTAAATTATTACCTTCAAAGACTTAAGAAGCACAACAACCACTCTCAAAAGCTCTTTTCCAATATACTAGAATTGACTTTACCTTGCCAATTTTTTTATTGTTGAAAAATATACTATTAATTTACTAACTTTAATTTTTTAAATTTAAGAGAAAATTTATAACTGTAATTATTTATAGGCAAGACCGCCTTATTCAAGAGATATTTTTAAAGGCATTAAAGGACCGCATTGGAGAAGAAATTACACCGGAATATTTTATGAGTGATGGCGATGCAAAATACCACGAAGCATGGAAAACAATTATGAGCAATTCACCAAGAAGATCGTTGTGTACGTGGCACGTTTTGAAAAATTGGAATCAACGAGGGAAACCAAAAATTAACAACAAATCCATTCAAGCTAATATGGGAAAGGACTTGAGAGAGATTATGACAGCCACCAAAGAAGAACGTTTTATATCCTTGAAGAATGCTTATTTGAAGAAACTTGAAGACGAAAATGAAGTCGAATTTTTAAATCATCTTCAAAAGTAAGAATTATTACATTTTAACAATATCTAAAATTTTCAGTTTTTATTTGTATTAACCCTTTCGAGATGGTTGCCGTAGATGTACGATTTGCAACTGCTACTTTGCCATACTCTTACGTTATAGACTGTATACGACAAAATTCTACCAAGTACCACTAATTTAAATTTTTAACCGCCTTGAAAAGGTTAAATCGACACATTATTTTAATTACTTAAATTTTATATCCCAAAATATTAATTTACACAATGTTTTTTTTTAGAATGTATTTTAAAGACGTAGAAACAGAGAAGAAGTGGGCATATTGTTATCGACTCCATGCTGGTATTAATACAAAAATGGCACTGGAAAGTTTTAACAACTTTTTAAAAAGTAATAATTATAATAATTATAGTATATTTAGCTGTATCAATTATTATTTAGAAAACAACTTCCATCAAATTTAAAAGTGCAAGTTTTTGGTCATGATTGCGCTTTCCTTAATAATTTATAATATTATGCTTCTTTTTAAATTCAACTATAATAATGTTTAGTAGTTATTAATTTATATGTTTATTCTCAATTTTTAAAGAATTACTAACTCGCAACGCAACAAGTTCGATAGAAAGATTGTGTGATGCCTTCGATGAAG
Organism: Cantharis rustica; assembly: GCA_911387805.1. Classification (NCBI taxonomy): domain Eukaryota; kingdom Metazoa; phylum Arthropoda; class Insecta; order Coleoptera; family Cantharidae; genus Cantharis; species Cantharis rustica. The sequence continues at coordinate 76,560,773 of OU426877.1, forward strand.
CAGTGGATAGAAAAATGTTGAAGACAATTGTTAATATGGAACGTCTCAATTTAAACAGACAAATTGCCAAAGCACACAAGAAAGCGGAACAGCGAAATTTGAAGAATGATGTGAAGGTAACAGAATTTGGAAAATTTCAGGTAAGATCGTCAATGTCAGGTGAGAACTTTTATTACGTTGTGTATGGAGAAGTTGGTACATGTAGTTGTGTGAGTTTATTATGTAGGGTGTGTCACATTTGCAAGCATAAGTATGTACGTGAATGTCCAGAGTATGCAGTGAAAAATGTCATGTGCAAGAATGTGCACATGGTATCTTTGTATGAAAGAAGAGTGCTTGCGGAATCTGTTTTAGATAAAGAGGTAGAAAATGAAGAACCCGGAAATTTTTGTATTAAAGAAACAAGTGAAGAAAAATTAAAATTAAAAGAAGCTGCAAATGAATTCTTAGAAGAAAGATGTCAAGATTTGGACAATAAAAAAAATGTTATGAACGTTGAAACTTATAAGAATATTTTTTTTAAAAACTTAGCCAATACTATTAAATTAGATCTCTCAGATTTCAAAAAACTTGCTGCTTAATGGACATTAGATGTTAAGAAATTTCAAGGAAATACTTTCACAAAAAGAAAAATGGAGAAGCAAACATATTATCCTCAACCGCAAAAGAAGCAAAGAAAAGAGTAGATAGTATCCTTTTTATTTTTCACATGTATTTTATTTTGTTTTTGTTTAATAATTTTTGGCATTATTCAATGTCGATTTCAGATGAGACTCTAAAAAAATACCTACTCCGGCCTCCACGTGGCGAGTCTTGGTAATACAATATAAATCTTCTGATGCCAAGTGAAAAGAACTAGAGTGAAAATGATTAATTTCGTTTTGTACTGTTAAGTATCATCCACAACCACCAAATTAACCGTAGAATTAGTAATTAGAATTAAACGTAGAAGTTTGCCGCATTTAAATCCTATGCGGTTGTTCACAACCTCGAAATTAGTACTTAACGCGAAATTAGTACTTCGTACTTAATGCAGAACCTTGCAAGGTCCAAGCTTTTTTACGTAAATTAGTCGTCAAGTCACTACTACGCATGCTTCAAAATCATTCAAGCGTCATCTGTGATTTCTAACCTAAAACCTGTTAACTTTTGTGACCTAAATTACATTTAATATTAAAGGTACAACGCTATGGTATTAACCTGTACCCGATTTAAATAGAAACATTAGGTTATCTAGCAATAACAACAATTTACTATCCGAAATACTCAAGTTCCAAACATTGACACTAGATGGAGTCACACTAATTTGCGTATTAATTTAAGCATTGTGAATGCTACCAAAACATTAATTTATGTTCAAATTTCAAGTATTAATTTATGTACTAATTCTACGGTTAATTTGGAGGTTGTGGATGAGGCTTTAGACTTCACGTTTGGTAGAAAACAAACTTAAGACTTCGGTCCTTTTTATTAGGTACCAGAAAATTATTGTAGCTAACAGGAGGGGTTTGCTAAGAAGTAAAATACTTACTTTTATAATAACGAAAGTCTACCTTTCAATTAAATAATTTATGTCCATTATTGTAAATACATAAATTCTGCCAGTTGTTGTAAATAAATTATTCTTCTTATAAATAAAAGTTTTAAATATAAATCCTTTCATTTGTACCCAAAGAAGATCTAAAGTGATTATGTGATATAATAATAATAATAATATCAGGAAGAGGTTTTAAATTAATAGGAGAAAATCGGTTGTTTTTAAATTTATTTTATTTTGAAAAACGTACTACGAAACCTGCTTATTTATGTTCTGTAATAATAATTAAACAAAATCAAGAAAACAAAAAATTACAATAGTCAAAAATATTCATGCCAAGGCCTTCGTATAGTTCATAAATCAAGTTAAAATCCTACTCATTCTCAATTTCCGAAGAAAAACGTTCCTGCACTTCTCGTACAGGTGGTGGGTGTAAATTTGTGAGCGTTCCAATCAATCAAACTATTATTCCATAAGTCTTAAGAGTGTGAGGTGTAAAATCAAGAATTTTGTATCACCCCATGCGTCGGATAGCCCTTGCAACATGAATTCCAGTGCCGGCTGTGGAATCCGTTTACTGCACCTGTTCCGGTGTCACTTCCCATATTTATTTACCTTTATTTGCATCTGAAACGTTTATAACATTATCCAGTCAAATTTTAAAAATCTATTACCTCTACAGTGATTTATATTCATTTGTGGACACATTTTACCACATTTAAAGACAGGACTGTGTACCGTGTATCAGGATGATCATCTGTACGATGCACTGATTTTAGGTTATATATAACCTATAAAATAATGTCAACAATAAACAAAAAATTAAAAGTTGACGCTAGATGACGCTACAATACATTAAGTGTCTGGTACAAATTTTAGTAGTCTCTATGACACTTCTGATAGTTGAAAGTCGGCTTTGTTTACATGCTGGTTCTCTATTAATTTTACCGATTTCGTTTTTGTTAACGAATTAAATATTAAATATTTTACCCATTTCAGGTTTTAACGTTCTACTATTGAAACTATCAAAAAGTGAATCAATATCGTGTACAAATTCTGCAGTATAAATGGCATTAGAAAGCAAATTACCGCATCCAATGGCAGTCTCTAAAAGCGGCAGCAACAGTTGAACTTAAAGTACGGGCAGCAACTGATACTTTCATTTTAATTGAACTATTTCTTAAATTAAAGTATCATAATATGTAGTGATATGCTTCCATTGAGCTAGTTTAAAATTTTCATACTGAATATGATAATTAGATAATGCATTTCGGATATTTTTAAGAAGGTGTGGTGGATCGTGTAAAGTGACAATTTTCTGATTGTTGATATGAAAGTACGGGCCAGGTCTATCTGAACGATCTTCGATAACTAATTGAGTAAGAACTGCAGCATTCGTCGTTCCTTGATCACACACAACAGCAATAACTCTAATTGAAATTTTTTGCAACTCTAATATAATATTTTTAATAGGTATTTTTAAATCTTGGCACGTGGCAACGTTGTAATTGTTCATAAACAATCCGTTACACAAGTAAATTAAAGGTAGAAATAGAAGTATAAATTAATTTAAAGTATATTGAGTTCTTCTACAAAAAGCACAAATCACGGTGAGCGATAACACTACGTGCTGATTCTGGAAGTTGCGTTGATTTTCTTTTAGAAATTTATCACAATAAACTGTGAGGTTAGAGGGTGAAAGTTTTCGAAGCGTCGAGGTGAGCGATCGTCTTAACCCGACACACTATAGCGAGGTAGGCAACCCATTCAGCGCACAAGTAAGCAAATTGAGGTTGTCTATTTAAATGAAGCAAGGAGCAATTTCAAAAGAAAAGTTAAATTCTCAGTTCCGTTCAAAATCTGGCAGTACAGATAATCTTGACGAATATATTAAAAGAAAAAGACAAAAGGAGCTAGAAAGTAGTCTAGAAATTTTTAAGCGAAGCAAAATTATTAATAGAACTCCAACGAAATCCAGTAAAAATAGTGAAATAGATTCTGAAATTGACAAAGACAAGATGGAAGAAATTAAAAAGTTTATGCAAACCATCAGCACCGACTTGAAATAAATAAGAATTGAGAATAGTGAAGTTAAACAGGAAATTAGAGAAAACAACAGAAAGATCCAGGAGCAGATGGAAATGCAGGTCGAGGAGATAAGAGCGCTGAAGGAGGAACTGATGCAAACCAAAACCAGCTGGAGACTGGATCTAGAATCAAATCAAAAGAAAATGGAGGAACTTAAAAACAAATTAGAAGCGATTGAATATAAACTGGAGCTACAGGAAAGTTAAAGAAGGAAAAATAGATTGGTAATAACAAGATTTAAACCTGATGCAACCGTGAACACCACACTGGAAAAAAATTTTGGAAACTTTGTAAAGCAGAACCTGGGGGTTGAAACGAAAATACCAAAGGTGTACCAGATAGGAACTGAAAAAACCGTAATTTAAGTAGAAACATGGGAGAATAAGCTCGCTATAATGAAGACCAAGTCAAAACTTAGCCGCCTGACCGGAAGAAAAATATATATAGATAGCGACCTGACATATATGGAGAGAAAAATATAGTCCAAAATAAGAGAACAAGCTGAAGAGCTAGGAAAGTCGGGCAAAAGAGTAAAAATAGGTTACCAGAAATTATCATAATGATGGTAAGCTTCTAGGATGGAACGGGGATAAGGGGTGCTTGCAGGAGGTTCCCAAAAACTAAATAAACGGGGCTACCAGGTGAAATATAAGACAGACCGGCAAGACAAAGAAAAATTCAATGGAAAAATGAAAAACACACATAACGGAAGAGACGTTGAAAGAGATTTGGCAGTAGCTACGTGGAATGTAAGGGGTTTGATAATCAATAGATAAGTGGTTTAAGTAGTGTAACTCGATATTAATCATTTCAAATTTTTAGCATAAACCAAAAAATGCACAAAATACTTTTTTGAAACTAAAATGTTTAAGTTATCACAATATATAAATACACCGTATGTATATTATCGCAAACGTTTTCACTATACTATGGCATCATCAGGCGATAAACTAGGATCATCTAGGATCAACTGGGTTCATCGCCTGATGATGCCACAGTATGGGGAAAACCTTTGCAATAATATACACTACCGTCCGAAAGTTTGAGGCAGGTAGATAAAATGTTAGAAATAACGTAGTTATACCACACTTTGGAAACTGTATATTTATTTGAAATGATCTATAATAATATTTTAACATATTTCTTAAGTCATTGCTAATAACAAATCATGCGTTGTTTATATTTTTGATTAAAAAAAAATTAATTTTCTGAGTATTGTAAAATTAAAACTTAAATTATTTTAAATAACTTTATTAATAATGTATTTTCGTTGAAATATTAATTGCAACTAGTTGTATGGAATAAAAACTGTATTTTCTGCAATAGCATGCATAAGCAAAACAACCCCTGTTAAAGGAGTAACCCCAAACTAAATGTTCAAGATAAACAAAAAGAGGCTAATACCAAAATTTTTATCCTGACAGGCTGTAATGTACATGTAAAACCCCAGTGCAGTGATAATTTTAGAAATATAAACTATTTTGTTGTTTCTTATTAATTTTTATATAAATATTATACATTGTTACATGAAATTAAAATAAAATTTAATTCATAACTTACATAGTATTGTTCAAAAATTATTATCGCATGTTATTAATATTAACCATATTAAAGCAATTATAATACTACGAAGGCGTCCTGAGGCCACACATAAAAAATTTTTTTCTAATTGTCAATTATAACTTAATTGACACTTACAAGTCGCAATTTACACTTACAATTGTCAATTTTCTAAATTGACACTTACAATTGGCAATTATACCTTAATTGACACTTACAATTGTCAATTAGTCTAGTTGACACTTACTATTGTCAATTATGACGTATTAATACTTACATTGGCAGTTTGTTCAACAGACATTTGCAATTAGGAATTTGTGTAGTTAAGACGAAGTGTCGGTTTTAATTGTGATGTTATCGGTGATTATTGTGTTTTTTAATATCAAGTAGATATAAGAAGTGACTTTTTGTATGATCAAGTTATTAAATTGAATCGCAACAGGTGCCATATTAGTTATGAAGCAGTTTGATGAATTTTTAAATGATAGGGATATTCCTCGAAGTACAATTGAAAAATTGAAAAAAGAGAACGTAAGTATAATTAGATATAGTACATATTTTACTTAAGGCTGTTCTACGAGACTTGCCATCCGAACGTAAAAAAAAGGAATTCCGTGTTGTGCAAAGACAGCAAACTTGACGTGTAGAAACTTTGTAATGCTTTTAAAGTGTAAACGTGTGTAGAAAAATTAATACGAATCAAGGATCGCCTACCCACGCACGTAAACAGATATTCTTACTATATAAGTTTATGTTGCAGTTTTACCGAAGTGCAATACAATTTTATAATTATGTGCTCTAATTATAAAATAATATTCGTAATGTTTTTAAAATTATATTTTTCAACAATTTCATTAAATCTTACGATGACTTGACCGTCGTTCCTACCTAATGCAAACACGTACACATCGCTACCTCGAAAGAATAACGACACAACTCAAAATTTGACAAAAATGAGTTAAGTATTAAAATCGATAGAATTTAGCTATATCTTATCGTGTATAACGTCACAATGCAAAATTTTAATAACCTGCTGTTATTATAGCGGCAGTGCCATTATGCATGTAATGCAAAGTTACTACTTATCAGTAGTTTAAAAACGCTCTATTGAAAAAAGTGCTTTTTTAGTTTGTCGTTATTCTTGCCAGGCAGCGACATGTACCTTAATTTGGTAAAATTTATTGATAAAATATAACATTTACTGGACGCTTACTCAAAAAGATAAATTATTATTTATAATTGTTTTTGTATTTCATCATGATTAGTGTTCCAAGATTCTTGGGATTATAGACAAAATAGGGCGTAACAATAAAGCAATAGAAATAACAACTTTTTATTTATTATAATAAAAATGCAAATATATTTATAAAATTTTGAGATAATATTAAAACAATAAATTTGTGTAAAGTATAAATAAATCAATTTGTTTAAAATAATTATATTAATAAATTAACTACAAATTATACAAATTGAGATAAAAACATAGCGCCAATAGAATACTGAAAAAAGAAATCCACATGATGAATTTCTTCCAAAAGTTATTTCTAAAAAGAAAAAAAAGTTGTGTTCATAGATACAGTTATAAAGTGCGTACCTATTTGTGATTAGCTTATGTAATATAAAAACCAAAAAGAAAATTAACATAATATTTTTGGTAGAAGATGCTCTTCATAGAATTTCCTGAGTTGCGTTTTACATTTCTCTTCCCAAAACTGATCATCCCGTAAAATGTTTTCTACAAAAATACCTCCTATGTTACTCCATACTACAAAGTAACAAGATTTTCTTCCTGTGATGTGAAGTTGTCCTTGTACCTGGTAAAAGTAATTATGATTCCGTTTCAACCTTAGCTGATCAGTGCTTCTGTCAACATGCAAAAACGGAACCTTACACAAATTATTTCGTAGATCTTTTATTGAAATATCCTCCAGTTTGGCTGGACATTTTACCTCTACTAAAGAATCCTGATCTTCTAATATTCCGTCTGGACTGGCACCTAAAAAGAAGTCATCGTTCTTACCTATAAATAAACCGCATTTCGTTACAGCTAAACCTGTCTTTTGAGAAAAAGCTTCAATCGCGTCGTCTTCGTGCTAAAGTCCGTAAGCAGTAGCTCGTGATCCTGTAAAATTGTTAAATAGTAAACGTTCTGCTAATTTACCTGGATGCGTTGAAGGTCGTCTCTTGCAAATTTCTCCAAATCTTGAAGCGGTTATCCTATTCTGGCGTTCCCTCTTCCATATTGGATTAGCTGATTGTCCTCTTGTTTGTTTTTCCAGGTCATCGATTTCTTCGTCGGTTTTTCTAAGAGAATTATAAAATTCTATTTTTCTCTTAGAAAATTCTTCTTCGTCTATTTCGTCGATTGCTCCATAATTTTCATCTGGTCCTGCTAACTGTTGAATTTTTTTTGATCGCCTATTCTTGTTACGATAATTTTGTTTCCGATCATGTGCTTCGTAAAATATTTCTAATGTCCTTGGGCAATCTCCCTGAAAAGCAATATTAAGAATTTCTAAAACTTGCTTACCTTTTGTGTTAAATGACAAAGCGGCCAATTCGCAACGCATTTCATATGATCCAGCTTTTGCAAAATTAATGCGTTTACCTCCTGACATCTTACAAACCACAGAGTTGAAAGATTCTACATTATTATTGGTTTCCTGCAACAGAAGAGAATGTGAATTTTGCACTAACCTGCTTATACACTTCATGATGTCTTGGAATAGTCCACATGCCTTCATTTCTTCTACAACGTTTTTTTCATCAGGCTTAGGTCCTTTGCAAAAATATTTTGCGCAATTAATATGCTCTCCAAAAACGTGGTAGGGCGCATTTTTTATGTCGTTGGATAATACACAAATTTTTTCGGCTAGAGTAATATTTTCACCTTCTCGCTTTATTGACGCCAGTTTTACTGCTGTCCGCAGACGCAAAATGTTTGACGTCAATAAGTGTCGTAATTCTAAAGAAACACGTAAATTAGAAGAACTTTTACCTGACTTACCCAATTTGCCTAATGTGTTGCAAAAGTTTCGTAGTAGATGATTGGTACATTCAACTTTTTCGATGTTTGTATTTGGTCCATAGGGTTTGATTTCTCGAAGTTTCTTCATTACGCTACTGTCTCCATCGCTGACCATTCGAATATATTTGAGATTATGCTGAGTAATACTCTTCTTGAAGCCTTTCACTATTGCTGCAGCCTCCATTGCAGTTGAATTCCCATTAAAATTTCTATAACATATGTGGTTATTTGGTCGTTTCTGCTTTTCAGAAATATTGTTACAAGTTGCACAATATTTATTTAATACTTCAATATTTAAAATTTTTTTTGTTTTTACTCCCACAATAATACCAACACCTGATGGCGCATTGTAATTGGTTCGATAACTTCTTTTTGACCATGCTCCGTCGGTAATTACCGTAGTGGTTGGAATCCCATTTTGATCAACATCGCCTATATCTATTGATTTTTGAACCTCCTCCTGATTTACTTTAGCAATATTTTTCTGTAATACTTCTTTTGTAATCTTCTTTAAATCGTTTTCTTCTTGGCGATACGTTGTGTAGGTCATGTATGGAATGTTCATAACAGAATGATACTCTTTCAATTGCGAAAATCCGCATCCAATTGAAGAAGCACCTAAAACAGATTTATATTAGCATTACCTGGTTTATTAGGAACTGCTTCCACTTTTTGTTTGGATTTGCACATCTGGCAGCGAAAAATTAATGTCGTCTGAAGTCCATGTCTTCTGCCAGTTTCAAAATCAATTTCATTTATTGTGCAGGAAAATCCAGGATTATGTGGAAATTGCTGAATTTCTTTCCAAAAACGTACAAAGTCTACTAGGCATAAACCATAAAACTGATTTTCTTCTTTTGGTGTCGGTGTTGGTTTTTTTTGAAGATGTTGAATTTACCCAACGTGCTAAAAGTGCCTTACGACATCTTTCCCTATTGCTTCGCACAGTTTTCGATAATTTCGGCATAATTCCTAAATTGTACTTCTTAAACCAAACGAGAAAGAATTCCAATAACGTAAATACCAATTTGCCTTCAAAAAGACAGTAACACAATTTTTAAATAGTGAAAAATCTCAAGAGCAAACACTCAATGCGTTAATATAATTCAGTGTGATAAAGAATTGCAATTATATCATAATCATCATGTACTCCCACTTACCAATACACCTTACTACGTACGTTAAATATATATAAAGCTGACGAGCAATTTCAAGTTTATGCTTGAACAAATTAAACAATTTTATTTTAAAACATCAATAGTTTTAAAATAAGAGTTTTTTAAATTTGAAATTTTAATTTTTGAAATTGCACACGTATACGTAATAATATGACAACTTGCCATATTGTACACCTTTAAAATTATTAAAAAAATATTTTTTTTAATAGTTACCATATCTACATACTCACCATTTAACCAAATTTATTTAAACACACTTTTATAACACTTAACTAGTAAACTTTTCAATAAAAAGAATTTTATAAATTCATATCTACGTACATAAAGGTATGTACCTTAGAAACGCGTTACATCATTTTTTTATGTAGTATGTAACATTATAACTATGCTTTATATTTACAAGACTTGGCTTACTATCTTCGATAAGAATTGTAAAAGATGCAAGACATTCTTTCTCAATTTATATACTTTTTCTACACGTCAATTATAATTACGTGAAGCAATTTGAACTTTAGGTCCTAAAAACTTTTAAACCAATTAAGATATCAAAATTCTGTCTGAGCCAAAAGTTTCTAAAAATCGAGATTTACAAAATATCGGAAGAACTCAAATTTAATGGTTTTTTGGCTTTTTTGGAAAAACCAAAAAACTTATTCAAAAAAGGATATTTGTAAAGGTTTATAATAATCTACTACACATTCTGTCAAAATTTCAAGTTAATTGATCCAGCCGTTTAGTATTTATAAAAAGGTACTAAAAGAACAGCTTTAAATTAATAATAAAAAGTGGTTTTTGTTAAAACACTTTGGTATAATCGTTCAAAAGATGTTCATAGATTTTTTAAATTATTTTAAAGGTAGTGCAAAGAAACGTTCCGGATGCTGATCTCATGATTAGCTTGCCCCTTGTAGTTTTGATAAGAGAATTTATAATTACAAAACGCAATGCATGCAAATTTCAAATACAACCAAGCAAAGAAGTGTTCCCTGCTACGTAACATATACGTACTAAATACATTGTGTAAAGTTATATTTAAAAATGCATAATTTATTTTACAAATTTTTAGAAGATTTAAATATTCCCGCAAATATTATTGTTCAAATCAAAATCGAAAATGTAAGTAGGTAATGGCTAAAATTTAATTAAAAAAAATTAGATTTCTAGGAGCAATTTCATAATAAAAATTTTGCAGGGCTTTTAAATTTAAAAGATGACTGAAAACAAAAATGAATTTCTTAATCAATTTTAACGACGACTTAACCCTGGGCAGTCGCACTGTAAGTTCACTGCTTCCGCGGTCGCACTGGGACGAAAACGTCCACGTACAGTTTTCAACATGTTCAACTGCTTTAAAAAATCTAAAATAATTCGTGAATACTCTTTAATCTTTCTAAAGTGTGAATCCATGATTATTTAAGTACAAAAGTTATTATTTTTTATACTATAAGTTGGTATCTAACCATAAACGTTAAAAAAAAGTGTTTTAGCCTAAATTTGAACAATTAAAAAATGTACAATAGTAAAAATCAAATTATCATGGATTGTCGTACTGGATACCCTAACGTTCACGAAAAACCGAGTTTTGATCGTTTCTGCCCAAAAATAGTATATTAAACAACAAGTTTAGAAAAGTTAAGTTTTACTAAACGAATATAGCTTTTAAGTATGAGCGAGCACAGCGAGCGAGTAACTTAAAAGCTATATGAGTTTAGTAAAACTACTTTTCTTACGAGGTTTGTTTATACAATTTTTTCGTATTTTGTGAAAATCTAATCTAAAATATGAATTTAGACGTTTATGAGTAAATTTTTTTTGCGCGCGATCGGTCTAAATTTTTTCGTATGCCTTCCTACCGACAATTCACGGGGGGTAAGTACGAGGCGAGGGGGGCCAATTTTTTACTCAGTTTTTCGATATCTAGCGCCGTTCTTGAGTTATTGCTAATTCAAAAAGTTTCTAAATAGATATTTGCGTAAAATTTTCGTAATCTAGTAACCAGACACGGCTTTATTTATTTACATAACAACAGTTAATTTTTATTTTTTGATTCGAATTTTGTGTAAGTTAACATAATATTAATTATAAAAGTGAGATTGTTAAGTTTTCTAGTTTGAATAATAATTTTGTACTTTTAATATACATAAATGTATAACAATAATTCCAATATTTAAATAAACAATCTTCTATCCAATAGTTTTTTTATTGACAGTGACATTACTATGTAGTAAAGTGACATATCTATGTGCTAAAGTGCCACTTCATTAAATGATTTTGAATTTAATAAAACAGCACATTAGTAGTCAAAATGCGAAAAAGTATAATTATTGGATCAATTGAAAATGCATAATTTTAAGGAGAGGAAAATCAAGAATTTTTATGAAAAATAAATCGAAAATCATTTTGAATGCACAAATAATATTATTTTTATTCAAACAAAAAATTATAAATTTATAAAAATATTTTATAAAGATTATAAAAATTATAAAATATATTCAGAAAATTGTCCTCTTTCCTATAGAGCAATCGAAAAATTTGAAATCGTGGGTTGGATTAACTGACAGTAACCTAAAACGTTTATTTATTTTCTAAAGGGCTAAAAATATGTTCAGATAATTAAAATATTTATTTACAAACCTTAATACGCTATTAGAAGCCTCCCAAGTAACACACGATCGTATAATATACGTATATTTTTGGGATAAATAGTATACTTTTGGTATACGTCTAATTTTGGTAAGTCTAATATACGTATATATATATATATATATATATATATATATATATATTGCGATGTCTCCGATAAAAACGTCGTCCGTGGGATGACGAACTCGTGCATGGACCGCTTAAAGTTTGTTGATCTATTTTTAATTTTAAGCTTACCTGTTGCTGTAATCAAATTGTTTTGTATCGTGTAGAAATTTGAAATAAAGAATTAGTGTGAGAAAATCAAAATATTTATGGCAAGTGTAATTATTTAATGTGTCAAAAGTTTAATATAAAAGTACAAGAAAGCTAAGTCAAGATTCTGGATCGGTATCTTAACCACACTTTGTTTTCATTATAAATAGGTAGGTTAAATTTTTTTATGTTTAGTTTTTCACAACAATGATTTAAATTTTTATTATTTTAGGTGTCTAAATTTGTAATGGTGTCAGAATACTTAAACTAAACTTAATTATGTGAGGAATAATGTTTTAAAGAATAATACTGGCCAGATTATACACAAGTAAAATTGTAAAATTTACTAAATGATGCACTACGACGTCAGGAATCTCTACTTCAAAAATATTTGATAATTTCCAAAATCAGGTAACAATCTTCTTTACAATAAGAATTTTCTTCGATAATAAATTCGCACATTTATTTAAATTAAATGAATTTCAAAATTTTATGTTAATTAATGCCTTGGTAATTAAAAATTATTCAAAAAATTATTTTATGAGGTTAGATTAGCACAAGTTCACTTGGCAAATGACAAAAAGCTACTGAAATAACATAACATAACATAACATAAAATACTCTTTATTATTTTAATTATACTACATTTGATTATCTAACGCATAAAAACAATTAGCTAATACAAATTACCATGTACTTGAAGTCTTTGAACCTGCTCCTAATCTTGCGATTTATCAGGTTGTATTGAGTGTATGTGACTTGAGAACTTTTTGTGGGTTATTGTAAATTTTGCTGGGCAAAAATGAGTTGAAAAACCCAGCGCCAGGGACCTCGATGCGGGAAAGTTTTATAACATGATTTCGTGCAATAATTTAAATTTATGCCTGAAGGGCATTGTATTGTGCGTCAGTCTGGCAATGTGTTCTGTCTTATCGTATTGGTGAAAGAGTTGAAAGCGTTGCGTTGAATTTCGTAAGTTAATGTGCGTATGTCAGCTAGTTCGTGTAGGAGGTAAGTCTCAGTGTGTTTTGGCTCTCCGGTGATGATCCGGAGGCATTTGTTTTGTATGGTCTGTATGAGTTTGACGTTAGTTTTTGAGGTGTTGCTCCAGATTGGACTGGCGTAGAGTATTATGGGTCGTATCATTGTCTTGTATAGTAGCTGTCTTAGTTTGGGATCCAGTTTGTTTTTGTAAGTAAGTAAAGGGTATAGTGCGTTGAGTGCGTTGTTAGCCTTCTTGGCGGTCAGTTGTAGGTGCGTTTTGTATGTCGGTCGCTCGTCTAGCGTCAGTCCTAAGTATTTTACGTCTTTTGTTTTGGTCACGGCAATGTTGTTGATTTTTAAGGGAGTGGTCAGTTTGTCTCTTTTTTGAGAAAATGTGGTAAGGGTGGTCTTGTTTTCGTTTAGTTTTAGTTTCCATTTAGCAAAGTAGGTTTGTAACAAGTCAGCGTGTCTTTGTAAGTAAGTGATTGATTTGTTTTTCTTGAAGGATTCGGAAATTATTGCTGTGTCGTCGGCGAATAATGATATGTCAGTGTTCTCATGTTGGGAATGTCGTTGATGTAATAGGTAAATAGGGATGGTGCGAGAACGGAGCCTTGAGGAACTCCGGCCGGGATAGGATGGGGGTCGGATAAATTGTTTTGTACTTTTACTTGAAAGGTTCTGTCGATTAGGAAGTTGGATATGATTTTGGTTAAGTGGGAAGGAAATTTGTTAGTGATTAGTTTGTAGATGAGTCCGTCGTGCCAAATAGTGTCAAAGGCTTTTTCTAAATCTAGTGTCATCACGGAGGTGGTTTTGTTAATATTAAAATTTATGGTGATTTTGTGTGTGAGCATAGCTAACTGCAGCACGGTACTGTGTTTGGTCCTGAACCCAAACTGTTCAGGGATGATGGTGTTGTGTTTTTCTTCGTGCTGTTGAAGGCGGTTGAGGATTAGTTTTTCAAGAATTTTGGATAATGTTGGCAGGAGACTGATCGGGCGGTAACTGGCAGTGTGTGTTTTAGGTTTGCCCGGCTTTGGGATGGGAATGACAACGGCTTTCTTCCAGGCGTTGGAAAAATATTGATTTTTTAGGCAAGCATTGAGGATGTAATAAATTTGAACTATGAGTTTCATCGGAAATTTTTTGATGAGTAAAGCTCCTATATGGTCGCAGCCGGCTGCATTGTTTTTGAGTTTGCTGATTATGTGTTTAATTTCTTTGGGGAAAGTGAGCTCTTCTGGAGGGGTAGAGAAAGAGGTTAGTTTAAAGTTTGTTGTGATATATTTAACTGTGTTTTCAGTTTCCGTGTCGGTTGGGTGTGCAGTGAGGTTGTGGTGTTGTAAGTAGGTTTCGGCTAATGCATTTGCTTTGCTCTTGCATGCAGTTATTGGTCCTAGAGGGGTGTGCAATGTGGGTATGGTTGAGCTAATGCTTTTACTTTTATTTTTGTGTGCTTTTGAAATTTTCCAGACTGTTTTTAAATTTTGTGAGGTGATATTTTCAAGTGTGCTTGTCCATTTTTCGTGTTTGATATTGTTAATTTCTTTGTTGATGCTGTTTGCTAGTTTGTTTATTTGTACTTTTAATGTTGGATATTTGTGTGTTTGATAAATTTTTCTGAGCTTGTTTTCATTTTTGATTTTCTGTAGTAGTGCAGGTGGCAGCTTGAGCCTGTGTGTGGGTGGTGGCGTTTCCTTGGTGGTGGCTTGATGTGCTTTAATTATTTGTGTTGTGAATTCTGCGATTGTATCATCGATGTTTTCATTTGTGGTAATGTTTGTGTTAATTTTAATGTTTAGTAGCTTTATGCCAAATTTTTCCCAGTTTGTAGTCCGTAGTGGTCTCGGTGGGTTAAAGGGAATTTTAAAGGAACTGATTTCAAATTGGACGGGAAGATGGTCGGAGCTGAGTTTGTTTAAGGTCCGTGTCGTTCGTACGTTAACATTTTTCGTAAGTATTAGGTCAATGGTAGAGGGATTGGACGCGGGGTTATAGTCGTGGTGGGTATAGTCGTTTGTCGGGTAGGAGAGTTGGACGTTTGTGAGTAATAGGTAGTTGTAGAGGTCAATTCCATTGTTGTTTGAATTCAAATTATTCCAGGAGATGTGCTTGGAATTGAAATCTCCGGCAATAATTACTTTGTCGGATAGTTGTAGAATTTCGTCCAGTTTGTCTTTGTCGTGCTTTTTGCTGGGGGGTAGGTAGTAATTAATAATTGTCAGTTTGTCAGTTTGAAATATTTGTGTGTCGGCTTCCGTTGTTGGTAAGTCTATCGAGGTTAAGTCAATCGTGTTTATGTGGTAAGTTAGTAGTCCGCCGTGATTCGTTCGGGGTTTGTTAATAGCAGTGTAGTTGGGTATCTTGGTCCGTTAGCATTCCAAGTTATGATTTTTAATTATTTTTTTGTATAATTAAACATTATATTTGGTTGCGATGTCGGCAAGTATCTGTATTTTTTCAAAAGTGTCGGTGACCCCAGCTAGTCTAACTTTTATTTCCCTTATGATTTGGATCATTTGCGGGATATCAATTGTATTTTTGAGCTCTTTAAGCTCTTTAAATAATGTAGTTAGATCGCTAGGGCAATTTTGATTGTCATCTAGTTCATGTCGCGTCAGATTTTGTGCGTATGTACTGTTGGGGATGAAAATTGTCGGATTTGTTGAGATGGTTTAGGTAATTGAGGAAAATTTTGGAAGTTTACGTCGAATTGATTTGTGTTGTGGTTAAGGTTACTGTTGGTGCTAGTTTTAGTTTGAATCGTAGGTTGATTCTGTCGCTGAGTTTTACTACTTAACCCACAGTATAAGTAGCAGTTATACTATGCTTAACCTGTCACGATAGCTGATGTAAGAGGGGCAGTTCTGGTAGTTTGCGGGATGGGGCTCACAGCAGTTGCAGCATCGAACGTTGCCGTCGCACATACGTCGATTTGAAGGAATTAGGGGGCCAAAATTATTTTAGAGTGTATTTTGACTTTAAATCATATATCTTAATAAAAATTATTGTTTTTTTGCTAAATATTTGTATTTCCTGCCAAAAAAAAAATATATATATATATACAATTACGATTTTATTTTTGAGTATTGTTATTGGAAAATTTTGTTTAAAAGTATTTTGGTCGGAAGTGACCGCAAAAAAGTTGAAATTTTGTGAGAAGATTGTTTTTATTTAATTAAAGTAATTATTTTTTTGAGCGATTTTTCTTTATTTCAGTTTGATATTCAAAGAAAATTTTGATTTTTGTGAACTTTATTTAATGATTTAAAATAATTTGTTGAGGGAACGACAAATTTTGATTACAGGTTGACTTCTGGGGGGCATCGCGGATAAAACTTTTGTTTGTGCCATTTTAAAATTTTTGTTTACTACAATATTTTTAATAAGTTTAAACTTATTCATATTTTAAGTTTAAACTCTTTTATAAAAAACCGTCTTTAAATAAAATTTTTTAATTTAATAAAAATCACAAACTAAATTCTTATTTTACGGATGGTAAATAAATTAGGGTATTCACACTCTCTGGTATATTTAACACGTGGTAAATTTACCACATATTTATACCATATCTGTGAACACACCTCGTGGTATTGAGTGTTGGTATTTTAACTTTAATCCTACTTTCAGCACAATCAGCTGTTATTATTTTTGTAAGTAGTAGTTACTTTAAATCAGCTGTGTGCACTTCGCCATATTAGAAGTAAAAATACAACAACGCAGAAAAGCGGCGCACTGGTTTAACTTTACCATACTAGAAATACACGGTCGAGGGCTACTTACGAATACCACGAGGTATGGTATTTGCTCTTATGGGAGTTTACTACACAGTCAAATAACACCCTGGTAAACGTGATATATTTACCACGGGATATACCAGAGAGTGTGAATACCCTTGTTGTCAAAACGAAAAACTAAATTACACCAAAATATAAGACAATTTATGGGTTTGCAATGCCCACTCTAATTTATTGCAGAAGTGTTGTTTTAAGCTATGTTGCCAATGATGGTCATAAAATTTATTTTTCTTTTAAAATTTTTGGTTCAAACAATTTATAGCAATTTAAAATTTTTACCATAATAGTAAGAATTAAGATAAAATATATATTTCATTTATTTCAATATTACAGTAAATATATAGCACTTTTTTAAATTCTTTATCGTCAGTTTTTATATTCTTGCAATTTACTAGTAGGTGTATTCAATCCAGTGTCGCCAATCGCCAAATATTAATAGAAATTTTCGATTTTTTAATTTGGGATTTAGTTTATTAGAAATATCTTTAGTTTTAATTTTTTTTAATACTTCAAGTTTAATGTTTTTGTTATTAGTTGTAAAGATTGTTTTTGTTTTTTCTGATTTTTTTACGATTGCAAGCGGACTTCCAGTACTTGATAAATAATTTCAGGGGGGGAGGTTCTAACCCCTAAAACCCCACCCGTAAATACGGTTCTGTAAGTGTTTATGTTTAGAATAAACGTTTATTAAACATATATCGTAGACCAAAAATATACTATTTTAAATATGGTAAATTTATAAGTATAATCCACATCTATAATACGAATTGTTTAGCTGAAAATTCTAACTTTTATGCTTAAAATTTATAAAAAAATAATGTTAAGTATTTATGTTTATAGCAAACGTTTATTAAACATAGTATATCGTAGACCAAAAATATACTATTTGCAATATGGTAAATTTATATGTATAATCTACATCTATAATACGAATTGTTTAGCTGAAAATTCTACCTTTTATGCTTAAAATTTATAAAAAAATACTGTTAAGTGTTTATGTTTCTGACAAACGTTTATTAAACATATATTGTAGACCAAAAATATATTATTTTAAAAATGGTAAATTTATACGTATAATCCACATCTATAATACGAATTGTTTAGCTGAAAATTCTACCTTTTATGCTTAAAATTTATAAAAAAATAATGTTAAGTGTTTATGTTTATAACAAACGTTTATTAAACATATATCGTAGACCAAAAATATACTATTTTAAATATGGTAAATTTATACGTATTATCCACATCTATAATACGAATTGTTTAGCTGAAAATTCTACCTATCATGCTTAAAATTTATAAAAGAATAATGTTAAGTGTTTACCTTTATAACAAACGTTTATTAAACATATATCCTAGACCAAAAATATACTATTGTGAATATGGAAATTTATGCGTATAATATACATCTACTAAACGTATTGCCTAGATCAAAATTCTACATTTGAATGTAAGTTATATTTTAGTATATAAGCATCGTATAATATACGAATATTTTAAGTATAGTATATGAAGTGTATACATATATATGTATACACATATACGTATACATATATATGTATACACTTCATAGATCAAAATTCTACATTTGAATGTAAGTTATATTTTAGTATATAAGCATCGTATAATATACGAATATTTTAAGTATAGTATATGAAGTGTATACATAAATATGTATACACTTCATAGATCAAAATTCTACATTTGAATGTAAGTTATATTTTAGTATATAAGCATCGTATAATATACGAATATTTTAAGTATAGTATATGAAGTGTATACATATATATGTATACACTTCATATGTATACATATATATGTATACACTTCATATACTATACTTAAAATATTCGTATATTATACGATGCTTATATACTAAAATATAACTTACATTCAAATGTAGAATTTTGATCTATATATATATGTATACACTTCATATATATATATATACATATATATATATATATATGTATACACTTCATATACTATACTTAAAATATTCGTATATTATACGATGCTTATATACTAAAATATAACTTACATTCAAATGTAGAATTTTGATCTAGGCAATACGTTTAGTAGATGTATATTATACGCATAAATTTCCATATTCACAATAGTATATTTTTGGTCTAGGATATATGTTTAATAAACGTTTGTTATAAAGGTAAACACTTAACATTATTCTTTTATAAATTTTAAGCATGATAGGTAGAATTTTCAGCTAAACAATTCGTATTATAGATGTGGATAATACGTATAAATTTACCATATTTAAAATAGTATATTTTTGGTCTACGATATATGTTTAATAAACGTTTGTTATAAACATAAACACTTAACATTATTTTTTTATAAATTTTAAGCATAAAAGGTAGAATTTTCAGCTAAACAATTCGTATTATAGATGTGGATTATACGTATAAATTTACCATTTTTAAAATAATATATTTTTGGTCTACAATATATGTTTAATAAACGTTTGTCAGAAACATAAACACTTAACAGTATTTTTTTATAAATTTTAAGCATAAAAGGTAGAATTTTCAGCTAAACAATTCGTATTATAGATGTAGATTATACATATAAATTTACCATATTGCAAATAGTATATTTTTGGTCTACGATATACTATGTTTAATAAACGTTTGCTATAAACATAAATACTTAACATTATTTTTTTATAAATTTTAAGCATAAAAGTTAGAATTTTCAGCTAAACAATTCGTATTATAGATGTGGATTATACTTATAAATTTACCATATTTAAAATAGTATATTTTTGGTCTACGATATATGTTTAATAAACGTTTATTCTAAACATAAACACTTACAGAACCGTATTTACGGGTGGGGTTTTAGGGGTTAGAACCTCCCCCCCTGAAATTATTTATCAAGTACTGGAAGTCCGCTTGCAATCGTAAAAAAATCAGAAAAAACAAAAACAATCTTTACAACTAATAACAAAAACATTAAACTTGAAGTATTAAAAAAAATTAAAACTAAAGATATTTCTAATAAACTAAATCCCAAATTAAAAAATCGAAAATTTCTATTAATATTTGGCGATTGGCGACACTGGATTGAATACACCTACTAGTAAATTGCAAGAATATAAAAACTGACGATAAAGAATTTAAAAAAGTGCTATATATTTACTGTAATATTGAAATAAATGAAATATATATTTTATCTTAATTCTTACTATTATGGTAAAAATTTTAAATTGCTATAAATTGTTTGAACCAAAAATTTTAAAAGAAAAATAAATTTTATGACCATCATTGGCAACATAGCTTAAAACAACACTTCTGCAATAAATTAGAGTGGGCATTGCAAACCCATAAATTGTCTTATATTTTGGTGTAATTTAGTTTTTCGTTTTGACAACAAGGGTATTCACACTCTCTGGTATATCCCGTGGTAAATATATCACGTTTACCAGGGTGTTATTTGACTGTGTAGTAAACTCCCATAAGAGCAAATACCATACCTCGTGGTATTCGTAAGTAGCCCTCGACCGTGTATTTCTAGTATGGTAAAGTTAAACCAGTGCGCCGCTTTTCTGCGTTGTTGTATTTTTACTTCTAATATGGCGAAGTGCACACAGCTGATTTAAAGTAACTACTACTTACAAAAATAATAACAGCTGATTGTGCTGAAAGTAGGATTAAAGTTAAAATACCAACACTCAATACCACGAGGTGTGTTCACAGATATGGTATAAATATGTGGTAAATTTACCACGTGTTAAATATACCAGAGAGTGTGAATACCCTAATTTATTTACCATCCGTAAAATAAGAATTTAGTTTGTGATTTTTATTAAATTAAAAAATTTTATTTAAAGACGGTTTTTTATAAAAGAGTTTAAACTTAAAATATGAATAAGTTTAAACTTATTAAAAATATTGTAGTAAACAAAAATTTTAAAATGGCACAAACAAAAGTTTTATCCGCGATGCCCCCCAGAAGTCAACCTGTAATCAAAATTTGTCGTTCCCTCAACAAATTATTTTAAATCATTAAATAAAGTTCACAAAAATCAAAATTTTCTTTGAATATCAAACTGAAATAAAGAAAAATCGCTCAAAAAAATAATTACTTTAATTAAATAAAAACAATCTTCTCACAAAATTTCAACTTTTTTGCGGTCACTTCCGACCAAAATACTTTTAAACAAAATTTTCCAATAACAATACTCAAAAATAAAATCGTAATTGTATATATATATATATTTTTTTTTTGGCAGGAAATACAAATATTTAGCAAAAAAACAATAATTTTTATTAAGATATATGATTTAAAGTCAAAATACACTCTAAAATAATTTTGGCCCCCTAATTCCTTCAAATCGACGTATGTGCGACGGCAACGTTCGATGCTGCAACTGCTGTGAGCCCCATCCCGCAAACTACCAGAACTGCCCCTCTTACATCAGCTATCGTGACAGGTTAAGCATAGTATAACTGCTACTTATACTGTG
Organism: Cantharis rustica; assembly: GCA_911387805.1. Taxonomy (NCBI): domain Eukaryota; kingdom Metazoa; phylum Arthropoda; class Insecta; order Coleoptera; family Cantharidae; genus Cantharis; species Cantharis rustica. The sequence continues at coordinate 76,582,332 of OU426877.1, forward strand.
GGTTAAGTAGTAAAACTCAGCGACAGAATCAACCTACGATTCAAACTAAAACTAGCACCAACAGTAACCTTAACCACAACACAAATCAATTCGACGTAAACTTCCAAAATTTTCCTCAATTACCTAAACCATCTCAACAAATCCGACAATTTTCATCCCCAACAGTACATACGCACAAAATCTGACGCGACATGAACTAGATGACAATCAAAATTGCCCTAGCGATCTAACTACATTATTTAAAGAGCTTAAAGAGCTCAAAAATACAATTGATATCCCGCAAATGATCCAAATCATAAGGGAAATAAAAGTTAGACTAGCTGGGGTCACCGACACTTTTGAAAAAATACAGATACTTGCCGACATCGCAACCAAATATAATGTTTAATTATACAAAAAAATAATTAAAAATCATAACTTGGAATGCTAACGGACCAAGATACCCAACTACACTGCTATTAACAAACCCCGAACGAATCACGGCGGACTACTAACTTACCACATAAACACGATTGACTTAACCTCGATAGACTTACCAACAACGGAAGCCGACACACAAATATTTCAAACTGACAAACTGACAATTATTAATTACTACCTACCCCCCAGCAAAAAGCACGACAAAGACAAACTGGACGAAATTCTACAACTATCCGACAAAGTAATTATTGCCGGAGATTTCAATTCCAAGCACATCTCCTGGAATAATTTGAATTCAAACAACAATGGAATTGACCTCTACAACTACCTATTACTCACAAACGTCCAACTCTCCTACCCGACAAACGACTATACCCACCACGACTATAACCCCGCGTCCAATCCCTCTACCATTGACCTAATACTTACGAAAAATGTTAACGTACGAACGACACGGACCTTAAACAAACTCAGCTCCGACCATCTTCCCGTCCAATTTGAAATCAGTTCCTTTAAAATTCCCTTTAACCCACCGAGACCACTACGGACTACAAACTGGGAAAAATTTGGCATAAAGCTACTAAACATTAAAATTAACACAAACATTACCACAAATGAAAACATCGATGATACAATCGCAGAATTCACAACACAAATAATTAAAGCACATCAAGCCACCACCAAGGAAACGCCACCACCCACACACAGGCTCAAGCTGCCACCTGCACTACTACAGAAAATCAAAAATGAAAACAAGCTCAGAAAAATTTATCAAACACACAAATATCCAACATTAAAAGTACAAATAAACAAACTAGCAAACAGCATCAACAAAGAAATTAACAATATCAAACACGAAAAATGGACAAGCACACTTGAAAATATCACCTCACAAAATTTAAAAACAGTCTGGAAAATTTCAAAAGCACACAAAAATAAAAGTAAAAGCATTAGCTCAACCATACCCACATTGCACACCCCTCTAGGACCAATAACTGCATGCAAGAGCAAAGCAAATGCATTAGCCGAAACCTACTTACAACACCACAACCTCACTGCACACCCAACCGACACGGAAACTGAAAACACAGTTAAATATATCACAACAAACTTTAAACTAACCTCTTTCTCTACCCCTCCAGAAGAGCTCACTTTCCCCAAAGAAATTAAACACATAATCAGCAAACTCAAAAACAATGCAGCCGGCTGCGACCATATAGGAGCTTTACTCATCAAAAAATTTCCGATGAAACTCATAGTTCAAATTTATTACATCCTCAATGCTTGCCTAAAAAATCAATATTTTTCCAACGCCTGGAAGAAAGCCGTTGTCATTCCCATCCCAAAGCCGGGCAAACCTAAAACACACACTGCCAGTTACCGCCCGATCAGTCTCCTGCCAACATTATCCAAAATTCTTGAAAAACTAATCCTCAACCGCCTTCAACAGCACGAAGAAAAACACAACACCATCATCCCTGAACAGTTTGGGTTCAGGACCAAACACAGTACCGTGCTGCAGTTAGCTATGCTCACACACAAAATCACCATAAATTTTAATATTAACAAAACCACCTCCGTGATGACACTAGATTTAGAAAAAGCCTTTGACACTATTTGGCACGACGGACTCATCTACAAACTAATCACTAACAAATTTCCTTCCCACTTAACCAAAATCATATCCAACTTCCTAATCGACAGAACCTTTCAAGTAAAAGTACAAAACAATTTATCCGACCCCCATCCTATCCCGGCCGGAGTTCCTCAAGGCTCCGTTCTCGCACCATCCCTATTTACCTATTACATCAACGACATTCCCAACATGAGAACACTGACATATCATTATTCGCCGACGACACAGCAATAATTTCCGAATCCTTCAAGAAAAACAAATCAATCACTTACTTACAAAGACACGCTGACTTGTTACAAACCTACTTTGCTAAATGGAAACTAAAACTAAACGAAAACAAGACCACCCTTACCACATTTTCTCAAAAAAGAGACAAACTGACCACTCCCTTAAAAATCAACAACATTGCCGTGACCAAAACAAAAGACGTAAAATACTTAGGACTGACGCTAGACGAGCGACCGACATACAAAACGCACCTACAACTGACCGCCAAGAAGGCTAACAACGCACTCAACGCACTATACCCTTTACTTACTTACAAAAACAAACTGGATCCCAAACTAAGACAGCTACTATACAAGACAATGATACGACCCATAATACTCTACGCCAGTCCAATCTGGAGCAACACCTCAAAAACTAACGTCAAACTCATACAGACCATACAAAACAAATGCCTCCGGATCATCACCGGAGAGCCAAAACACACTGAGACTTACCTCCTACACGAACTAGCTGACATACGCACATTAACTTACGAAATTCAACGCAACGCTTTCAACTCTTTCACCAATACGATAAGACAGAACACATTGCCAGACTGACGCACAATACAATGCCCTTCAGGCATAAATTTAAATTATTGCACGAAATCATGTTATAAAACTTTCCCGCATCGAGGTCCCTGGCGCTGGGTTTTTCAACTCATTTTTGCCCAGCAAAATTTACAATAACCCACAAAAAGTTCTCAAGTCACATACACTCAATACAACCTGATAAATCGCAAGATTAGGAGCAGGTTCAAAGACTTCAAGTACATGGTAATTTGTATTAGCTAATTGTTTTTATGCGTTAGATAATCAAATGTAGTATAATTAAAATAATAAAGAGTATTTTATGTTATGTTATGTTATGTTATTTCAGTAGCTTTTTGTCATTTGCCAAGTGAACTTGTGCTAATCTAACCTCATAAAATAATTTTTTGAATAATTTTTAATTACCAAGGCATTAATTAACATAAAATTTTGAAATTCATTTAATTTAAATAAATGTGCGAATTTATTATCGAAGAAAATTCTTATTGTAAAGAAGATTGTTACCTGATTTTGGAAATTATCAAATATTTTTGAAGTAGAGATTCCTGACGTCGTAGTGCATCATTTAGTAAATTTTACAATTTTACTTGTGTATAATCTGGCCAGTATTATTCTTTAAAACATTATTCCTCACATAATTAAGTTTAGTTTAAGTATTCTGACACCATTACAAATTTAGACACCTAAAATAATAAAAATTTAAATCATTGTTGTGAAAAACTAAACATAAAAAAATTTAACCTACCTATTTATAATGAAAACAAAGTGTGGTTAAGATACCGATCCAGAATCTTGACTTAGCTTTCTTGTACTTTTATATTAAACTTTTGACACATTAAATAATTACACTTGCCATAAATATTTTGATTTTCTCACACTAATTCTTTATTTCAAATTTCTACACGATACAAAACAATTTGATTACAGCAACAGGTAAGCTTAAAATTAAAAATAGATCAACAAACTTTAAGCGGTCCATGCACGAGTTCGTCATCCCACGGACGACGTTTTTATCGGAGACATCGCAATATATATATATATATTTGTTTTTGAACAAGTCGAGATCATTTTGTGATATTTACTATACAACCCGGGCTCCGTTTTAACAAGATGAGATCCAAAACGGACCTCACTGTGTTTCTACGTGTATATTAATTTTTTACAATTCCTCTAGGTGTCAGTAGGTGGTACTAGAATTTTAGACCGGATCTCATCTTGTCCATTTTTATCCAATTTTATACACGGATAGTTAACGCAAACTCGCGAGTGAGGGCGCTTCAGAGCTTAACCTGTATATGACTTTTTATAGACAATAAGGTACAATCTGAGATCCTCTATATGCGGCAACGTCGCGTTGCTATTTGAGTGTTTTAATAGAAATAAAACAATGTGAATAATTTGATGTCATAGTTACAAAACAAGAATTTCTAAGTAACTGGTTTTATTTCGGGATATTGGAAATTGAACTAAAAATGACAATATCCCGAGATAAAAACTTTTACTGATTAATTATTAGATTAGATATTTTCCTCTTACACAAATTTCTAATTTGGTCCCTACCAAATCAAATTTTGGCAGGGGAGGGTCAAATTTATTTTTAGTTGATCCAATGGAAACTTATGTAAACCTACTTTATGTATTAAGGTAAGCGACCCGAATCGTACACATAGGACAGATTGCATCAAACGTATTAATTTGTGGTAGTGCGTCCACTATAATATCTGCAGCAATCATATTGCTGACGCGACGGCCATGCCAAAATTTAAATTCAATGATATTTTCAATAATCGAATGTAACTAAAATTATTTCTTTTAGCTAAGTGGTAATTAAAATAATTAAATAAAGATAATTTGGTAACATAAATTAAAAAACATGCATAATTTATTCAATATCAATAATAATTTTATTGATATAGTAATTGCATGAACAATTTGTTATAAAAAATTTGTTATAAAACCACATTACACACATTATTCTTATTTTAATTATTTAATTTTCTACTAAATTATGCCTAGTTAATCTTTGTGATAACTCCGAGCTTCAAGCGTCCGAGCATACTGCTCGAATTTCTACCGGACAAGAAGAGTATTTTCAGTAATTTCCTCCCGGTTGAAAATTTGTCAGTTGGTAATTTGCATGATGCTTAAAATAAATATAGAAAATAAAAAAGAAAACATCAGCTGGGTGTATAAGTATGTAGCGGGAAAACCCGTCAGCTGACGCAGTGAAATATTTGTGGGGCTGTCGTTACTCTACCCACTCATGATCGCCGTAGATGACGTTCACGAGGCTTCATTATAGCATTTTACCAAAATTATCGGTCGAGTAGAAATCGATCACAAAAATCTGTTACTGGCTCCCGGACTATATTTGTTAAAGTAATTTAATCTCTTAAAGAAAATCAATTTTTAACAAAAAAAATTGAAATGTGGTTTGGATAATTAGCGTTTCGTTAGGTGCGGTGTTAATAATAATTTTTTTGAGCTAGTCCATAAGGAATATAAACATCACTTAACGCCCACGTAAATATAACATGCAGCCGTCGAGCGGGCGGTTGCAAAAATTTTAAAATTTAAACATTTATTTTTTTAAATATCTTCAAATTTAAGATAATGCCAAATACACCTTATAATAAAAATAAGATGTTGTTGGATCTTCCCGCTGAAACATACTAAGTAATAATTAGTGCAATCTCGCGCTAGTTTTTGCTTTTTATTCCTACGTACTACATTATTACATAATACGTTATGTAAATAGGTAACGAAATAGACAAGGAGAAGCCAATAAGATCGCATTTGGTTTTGTTGCAACATTACTTACTCACATCAGTTGTTAGGTTTGATAACATTCAAACTTCCGTCCGCCTCTTGCTCGGAGCACACTAACTACATAATTTATTATTACTAGTATTGTTATTCATCAAAATTTATAATAATTGTAATCGGTAAGTATTTCGTATAAATAATGAAATGCTGAAAATATGAGGAAAACTAATTTTAATTAAAAAATAGAAACTCTAGGTATCGAATTTCGGGCATTTGCATTTTTCGTTTGCAGTACAACTACTTAGAATGTTTTGAAACATAAGCATCGTGTCCGTTGCGAAGTATTTTGTATTAAGTTTTATTTTGCTGAAATGCTTCTAGATTCCTTTATGCATATTCGAGTGCTTTCTTGATTAAAACTGCTCATTTTGTTTACATTTTGACACATTTTTGAGACATTTTTTATAACGCTTCTATTAAATTAAAAACCATAATAAAACTTACGATGCACTACTTAAAAATTTGTAAATTTTAACCTGTTGACTTTTTGATTAGTAATAAATAATGTAGTACTGAAGACGCTAAAAATAAATATGAAACGCACATACCTTTAAATAAAAGATTGTTTAATAATAAGTTTTTATTGAATTAAAAATTATAGAAAAATAAAATAAAAAAAAAATTGCTTATTAATTAAAAATTAATAACACTACTTGTTGTTTTTATATGTATTGTACACAAATACTTTAATTTGTACCCAGTTCTTATCTGCAAAAAGTTTTATATTGTCTTCTCGAACTTTCAAACATTCACTTTTTTTGGGAGGAACCTGATTTTTTATATGTGATTTGAAAAACTTCAACATAATTGACTTTTGTTTTTCGTTCCACGATCCACGGCAATTCTTTTTAGTTTCAGTTTTAAGTTTTGGTTCCGTTTTGTTTTTTACCCCAGTTTTCTTTTTTGCTTCAGTTTTATTTTTAGTTCCAGTTTTCTTTTTTTTGCGTGATTTATCTATAATTAATAAGTGCACAAGGTAAGGTTTTACGGATTATCAGTTTAATAACACAAAAAGAATAATTTCATTTTAGCTTGTGCGTGCTAAACATGCCTCAATCATTCGAAAAGATAATTTTTAAATTGCTTACAGTAAGTTCATCTGAGTAACTTCTTGTAACTTTATTTTACAAGAATTTCAATATTTATTTTTACAGGACCTTTAAATATCACGCACACTCGAAAATAAAACGATTATTGTTTACTTTACCTTCTTCTGATTCAGAATTATTGAAGTCTTGATCTTCGTCATCGGGAATTCGGGCCCTATTATTACTCGTACTTTGAATTGGTTCTTCTGACTCATGTTCGTCGGATTCTAATAACGAAGATTTCAAAATGAGAAAAATGTTTACAAAATTGTTGTGAATTTTTAACTATTTTTATTATTATCATCAGAGGGTAAATTTTAAGTAAATAAGTAAAGCGATTTTGTCATGAAGCATGTCAGATATTGGTAATTTGATAACCCGGCATTCCTACTTGGGCATTGACTTGCAGATAGTTCCAGTATCCGACATAATTCATCTATTTTGAAAAATATTCTAGTGGCAAATTAGTAGTAAATAATTATTGATACCGTTTCCGTTTTCATTGGCAGATTGTATATTCCACGATTCTAATTCGACGTCGATTTCGTCAAGGGTTTTACCCTTGTTTTCGCTACCGACCCCCTTTTCCATCATTAAAAGCAATTTGGCTATTTTTGCGGTTTGGAAAACTTCTTGTGGCAATCTAAAATAAAGTTAAATATAGTTTTATCAAGAACCTACTGGAACAGAAATTTTATTTTAACAATATTTAAATATCGATGCTAAATCTTACCTATAAAATTCTTCGTGAGTTTTTTTCGTATGACCCATGAAAGCAGCCACTTGCTCCATTTCAGTGTCGTCAAGGTTTAAAATTTGTAACACAGTTGCAATTTGTTTTCTGAGACGTGAAGATGTTAAAGTAGCAGGATTCTTGGCTCCACAGTTCATTGCATATTTTCTTAAAACAGCTGATCCATCCACCCATTTAGATGAGCTTCCTGTTAACGCGAACAAAAACGGGTTTTCTTGCGGAACGAATGTGGTTCTTTTTCTTACCGACAACAATGTTTCCATACATTCTTGTACATGTTTAGAGAAAAGTATCGGAACTGTTCTACTACCTTTTCCCACTGTCAGAATTCGTTTAAAATGTTTGGCCAGTTCTCTCTCAGATTCCTCTAAAGAATTTAGACACTCTTCTTGATTAGTACTCGATGTATTTCGATAATATGATTCTAATTTTGTGTATTGTACATCTCCAATTCTCTTTCTATTTAAAATAATTGTTAGAGCCAGAGCAGCTTCTGTTAATTTTTTGAAGGACTGTAGATCTTCTGGATTCTTATTTAAATTATTCATACATGTTTCTGCAATTTTATGGGTATAATTTCGGAACAAAATTATGTCTTGAGTAACTGGTAATTTTTGTGGATTTGTGGATTGTTTTTCATTTAGGTCCTTTAATGCTAGACTGCCCATTTCAAACTTCCAGTTGGCATCAACTAACTCACGAAATCCTTTAAGATTTTTGAGTGCCACGTCATAATCACTGATAGCTATAGCTGGATTTCTTTTTAACAAAAGAGTTTTGGCTGATGAACATACAGCTAATAATATTGTTCTCATATGAAGTGCCAAAGAGGGTGCTCGAAAAGATCGCGTTGCATCATCGTAACCAGAAATTATACGACTAGCTGAAACCGCTTTATCGAAGTGTTCAGGTTTCAATAATTCCAGCATAGAATTAATCTGATAATGATCTTGAAGTGGAACGAGGAGCCTCCCTAATTCCCTTACTTTGTTAGATACTGCGCTTTTCATATGTGGTCTTTTATGTCTTCGTAGGTAGTCTTCTGCATATTGGCAAATTATCGGATCATTTTTACCGTTGAAAGATATTCTGTCAGCGTGCATGCTATTCAACACTTCATTCTTCAATCTTAATGAGTTTAGAAATTTCTTGCGAGATTCAGTGAAAACCATCATCGTCTGACCTTCGCTTGCAAAATTTTGTTTTGTGTTACTCTCTTGATTAAAATAACAACGTAAGGCATGCCTTCGCAACGAGTTTTTTTTGTACAACCCTTTACAATATTTGCAAGGAAGGAAGTCGGTTGGGAGAACTTCAACATTTACATTTTGCTTTGAGGTCGGTCTTTGAACTGGTCTATATATATTTTCGTCAATTATCGAAAAATTACCCTGTTTCCTTAAAAGATCGATCATAAATTTTCTTTTCCGATCCCCTTTTGGTTGCTCAATAATTCTTTTTACACTTTCTTCGTTTGAATGTTTTCGATATATATGACGCGAAAAATTTGTGACATCCTTGTTACAATAAGAGCATCTATCTTTTTTGTTCCAAACACGTCCCTTCCGTAGGCTGCATTCTACCGGATTTTTTAATAATGGTATTTGAGAAATAACATTACCTTCTGAGTTATCTTTAGCCTTTACCTCAGCTAATTTACGAGACACCTAAAAAAAGTACTTTAAATCATGAAGAAATTCTTCGACTGAAAATTAGTAGCAAATTTGGATATAATCATGTATTAAAACTTACCGATGAATTGACAAAATGAGAGTTGTCCGAATTTCCAATTACACTTGATGCTTCATCACTTGTTTGAACATTTTTCTAAAAATTTTTAATTACATATTATAGAAAAATTAATAATTATACAACATACCACTACATTATAGTCAGATGTTTCAAAATGTTCTAACTCAGAATCCTTTAAACGTATAGGTGAAATATTGGGAATAATTTCACTTATCTCTGAAACAGAACTTTGTGAGGTCTCGATTTCCATATTTTCATCTGGTTTCCAAGAAACCTAAAATAATAAAATAATAAAATAACAAAACTTTTCTTTATAAAAATAAAAATTATAGACTTTAAAAATTAATTTCAAATATGTTATAGTAATTGTTATTTGTTATTAGTTTTTTAAGTACTTACTGATGAATCTTCAAAATCCGATTTTTCCGAATTTACGATTATACTACTACCTCCTTCGTTTTTTTCATTTTCAACATTTTCCTAAAAATATTTTAATTAATCATTATAGAAAAAATAATATTACTATTCAGCACTTTATTATGTCGACTTTCGCGCCATTTATTATAATCTCCCCAAGGATCTTCCAATAATGTATTTTGTTCTTCTAAAAAATCATATTCCCCAAGATTCCCTATTAAACAAACAATATTAATTTTATAGCTACTAAACTTTTAGTAATTTTGAAATCTTCTAAAGGCATTTGAAGTTTTTTATAATGTTACTGAGTAAACCATTTCAAATGTTGTAATTATTTTGCCAAATTTTGACAAAATACTTGGTAGCTGAACTAGGAATTTTTAAATTTGATTTTTATAAATTTACTGTACAAAACTAACCACATTATTAATTTGAATAAAAATTTTTAATAAATATTATTTTCATACTTTTAGATTATAATTGTACTGATTTGCAAGTGAAATTATACCAACATTAAAAACATTTTAAATTTTAAAAATATACTTTTTTAAATTGAAATATTTAAAAATATTTTGAATTTAGTACTATTTTTTGCACTAATTTTTAGATAATTTTAAGAATCTAGAACAAATTTGATTTATTAGTAACGATTATGAAAAACTTGGAAAAGCCTTTGTTTGATAACAAAATAAATTAATAATGTGTATTTCAAGTACCATTGAAAAGTACCGAAATAATTGAAATTTATTCTAACTTACCTTTCTTTTTAACACTTTTTGTTATTTGGGTTATTGTTGTGGTTTTTCCACTTACAGCTAACTGTAACAATTTTTTTCCACGTGATATCATTTTTTTAAATTTCATATACTAATTAAACACTCAACAGGAGAAACAGGACTGATTAAAAAGCGTTATATTCTACAATATAAAAGGTATTCGCATAGGTTGCTTATTCATCAAGTGCAGTATGACAACATTGCAGGATCTCATCTTTGGTGTTATACATTAACTTATACATTTCCGGATCTGGATTTGCACGTTTTTACTACTGATCTCGTTTTGCTTTAATTTTATATTAAAAATTTAAATATCAAAATCATTTCCCCTCTACGGTTGCGTCGATAAAGGAGAGTATTAGGCAACTTATAATGCAGAATATACTCGATAATTCAATTCTGCTGTGGTGGATCTCAGGTTATCCTACAAATATTCGGAGCTCGAGTTGATAGAAAAATGTATATATATATATATATATATATGCATTTGTATCGTACTTGCCTCCGAATACCTGCAAGGCGACAGTTTATCCGCCTTTCAAACTAGATGTATCTTGAAAATAGATCTGTATATTTGTATGGCACGATTAGAACTCCTAGAGCAACCGATGAGGGGTAAAGATTTCTCGTATTTCGTCATACAAAAATTAGTATAGTGGCATTACGCCTTTTACTCCGCTATTTTGTATGACCTTAAGAACTCAATCTGTATATACTGAAGACGTTCGTGCGTTGTGATTGCCTCATACAGTGTTGCACGACTTAAGTAGCGATAACATAAGATGGAACGAGTAAAAAAGAGAGACAGCGTTTCAACTGCTACTATCTTATCGGAACGGTTTTCAGCGTAAGTGATAATTTCTTATTAGTCATGCACATTTAATTTTCTGCAAATAACTGAACGCGTAATATTTGCACGATAATATAAAATTGTATTCTCATAATTTTTTTTATTTTTATGTAAAAACAAAACAAAATCATATACGAGACACAAATAGTTGATACCTACTAATTGTTCTTAAAAAGCAAACTTATTTTTTTAGTCAATGTATATTTTTTTCAATTTTCAATTCACCAATTAAAGCGCTTAGGTTTGAATATTATGTACAGTTACTCACAAAAGTACTCGGACGTTCCTACGGTAGCAATTTAAATTGTTTCTTTTTAACACTGTTTTTATCATATAAAAATCGTTTTTACAGCAATACTTATTCGGTATTTTTTGTCGCAAATTTCATTGTTTTAATTTTTGTGCATATACATTTTTTTATTTTGTCGTTTCGTTTTCGACCGAGAGTGACTTAAAGCAGACTCGGTAAAACTTTTTAATAAAATAAATGCACTTATGGAATTCTTACGGTTTTCTCAGGGGATTCCCATGGGATTTTTACTGAAACTGCTTTAAGCTTTAAGTCATTCTTGGTGAAAACCAGGTGAGGAATAAAAAAATGTATAGAAACAAAAATGAAAGGAATGAAATTATTTACAAAAAATGTCTAAAAAGTATTTTTGTAAAAGTGATTTTAATATGCCAAAAAGAGTTTTCAAAAAGTATAATTTACTTTGCTAATATGAGCGTTCGAATACTTTTGTGAATAACTGTAAGTGTGCAAAAAATTTAAATTATAGCTTGTATAGTTGAATTAATACAGCCATAATTATTAAGAAAAATATTGTTTTTCGAAGCCCCGCTCACCTTATTGTTCTTATTGTATCACTTTTGTGAAAAACTAAAAAAATTTATATTGAAACAATAATTTATTATTTCAAATAAATTTTGAAGAGGGGATGGGAAACTAAAAAAACTTTATGTTGTGGTCACTCACAACAATAACTTTATAAAAATTAAATCATAACAAATTTGTTTTTTTTTATAAATAAATAAAATACAGGTGGTGTGTTGAAATTTATACTAGTGTCCGAAGACTGTGAGTAACTTCCAGTAGGTACCAATAATCATGCACTACCAACAGAAATAAATAAGCAATTCAGCTAGGTGTAATTTTGTTACAATAAGAGACTTATACCTTGACGCGTTTTGCTGGGAGCCAAAAATAATATTGGTTTGTATGGATTTCGAGTGAATTTTTAAAACTATGTAAAATTAAACTTGATTTGATTTTTTACACACTTATACTAAAAAGTTAAGCGCTTCCACGGTCAATAAGAAAATTTTAAGGTTTTTCAATAAATAATTAAAAATGTAGAATTATCAAAACCACCCATCGAAAATTTAGTCGATAGGCTTCAATATTATATTGAAATGTGAATTTTATACGATGAACGTCGTTTTTAAGTGCCATTTAATATAACGGCTTTCTGTATTAAAATTTAAAATAATATTGAAAATTGACCGATACGTCGTCTTCGAATTTGATGATTTTGTTTAAATTATTGTGTAGGTAATAATCACCTAACAATATTATGTTACCGATATGACGTCGACTACATACAATATGGAATTAAAAACATTTAAAATGCTCCGAGTAAGTTATTTCAAGGAAAAGGGGTATTTTTTACTAATATCATGAAAGACGCGTAACTCAAATTTATAATCGTGTCTCCTGGCTTACAATTGACCCATCAATAAAAATTTCATATTAAATTATTTAAATTGTTATTCAAAAATATTTTCGTTAAAACAGTTTATAAATTTGTTTAATCTTAATATTAAACAAACGGCAATTGCCATCATATTCTTTTGCTAAAAAGAAAGTAAAAATACGTTAATATGTATTGATTGATTCCTTTAATAAATAAAATATAATTTTATACTGAATTTTTGAATTAGTAGTTTCGCTTTTAATTTTTGCTCCGTAGTTTTTAACAAAGTTGTAAATAAAAGTTGGATTTACATAAACAACGAAATTAACTACCTACCTACTTGAATTTATTTATTATATCACTTTTGTGAAAAACTAAAAAAATTATATTAAGACAATAATTATTTTAGATAGTTTAAGATTTATAAAACGCGAAATAAATTTTAAAGAGGGGATGGAAACTAATAAAACTTTATCTTTGCTCACCTACAACAATAACTTTATTAAAAATTAAATCATAACAAATTTGTATTTTTTTATAAATACATAAATAAAATACAGGTGGTTTATTGAAATTTATACTAGTGTCCGAAGACTTTTAAGTAATTCAACTAACATAGCTACAAGTGTAACTTTGTTACAATAAGAGACATACCTTGACGCGTTTTGTTCGGAGCCAAAAATAATATTGGTTTGTATGGGTTTCGAGTAAATTTTTGTGTAAAATTAAATTTGATTTGATTTTTTACACATTTATACTAAAAAGCTAACCGCTTCAACGATGAATTGGAAAATTTTAAAGTTTTTCAATAAACAATTAAAAATGTAGGATCATCAAAACCACCCATCGAAAATTTAGTCGATAGGCTTCAATATTATATTGAAATGTGAATTTTATACGATGAACGCCGTTTTTAAGTTATCAAAACAATATTCTTTATTTGTCCCTAGAAAAGTTAAATTAATTTGGATTGAGCACATTTAATATAACGGCTTTCTGTATTAAAATTTAAAATAATATTGAAAATTGACCGATACGTCGTCTTGGAATTTGATGATTTTGTTTAAATTATTGCGTAGGTAATGATCATTTAATAATATCAAGTTACCGACATGACGTCAGCTACATACAATATGGAATTAAAAACATTTAAAATGCTCCGAGTAAGTTATTTCAAGAAAAAGGAGTGCAATAATAATAATCATGAAAGACGCGGAACACAAATTTATAATCTTGTCTCCTCGCTTACAATTGATCCATCAATAAAAGATTTCATATTAAATTTATATTATTATCCAAAAATACTTTCTTTAAAACATTTTATAAATTTGTTTAATCTTGCTATTTCAGTTCATATTGTTTTGCTAGAAAGAAAATAAAAATACGCTAATATTTAATAAATAAATTATAATTTTATACTGCATATTATTTGACTTTGTAGTTTCGCTTATAATTTTTGCTCCTTAGTTTTTGACAAAGTTCTAAAAAGAAGAGCTGGATTTACATAAACAACAAAATTAACTACCTACCTACTTGAATTTATTTATTATCCTGCACATGAAAAAATTTTGTTAAGTTAAAATAATCGTGGTCAGTTAATTTAACAATTCATTGTACATTGCAGCAAGACACCAAACTGTAATTTTAAAATTTTTAACTTTTCATTTTAATTTTAGTGAACTTAAACAAAAATTAATTTCATAATTATATTTAATTTATAATTTGCAACAGTCGATAGAACAAAAATAAAATACTCCTACTTTTTTAATTTTTTGAAATAGTAATCTGGACAATTTTAGAATTAGAAAAAAATAATATGAGTGAAATGCATTATAATTATAAGATGTTATTGTTAGTGGTTGTATTTTATTCATGGTATAATAAGTTTTAAGGTAGGATATCTAAACACACTAAACACGTCCAAGTTTGCGCAGTGACGTCACACGTGACCAGATTTAAAAGCATAGTACAGGAACGTAGACAAATTAATAAAATAATCGATGTTTTTAATTTTATTTTCAATAGAATATTATATAAATGTATTTAAGTAATAAATAACAATTTAATTAATAATTAAAATTGTTACTATGAAAGAATGCATCCATAATAATTGCTTTAATAATAATATAACTAAATTTTATCTACTTTTGATATAATAAAATATAGTCTCAGTTTTCATGATTATTTCGGATTTTTGAAAATTATAACACAATTTTAGATATAATCGAAGTTTTTAATTTTATTTTCAACATAATATAAAACAAATAGTAATTTAAATACAGTACAATTTTTATTATCCACCGTTAACTGAAGTTGGAAGCTGTACCTATTGGTTTGGTTACTGTTTTTATAATTTTTCTTTTTTTGTGTAAGAGAAACATTCAATAAACTCCCATTTAAAGATTTTATTTGAAAATAAAGTCTTGACCGAAAAAATATTAACTTTGCTTGTTCAGAACAAGTAGTAAAGTAACAAGCTTTCTTTAGCAAATTTTTCACAAAATGATTAGAAAATTATATTCCATTTCCATTAAATTCTTCAAAGATACGTTCCAAGTTTTGAATATCTTCCATAAACTCATCAGATGGTTTGACTAGACCCCCTTCATTTATGAATTATGTCCATGTAAATGTACTTGTACTTGGACATTCATTAGTTCCTGCCTTTCCTGAATTTCTCTAAAAATCATCATTATTAAAATGTATCTAACAAATCCTTGACTTGTCAACATTAAATTTATTAGACTGATAACACAAATAAATCCATTCAAACCTTAATTCAGGATTGTTACGGGGAAAGCAAAAAAATACTATTTTTTTCACAAAATATTTAACTTTTGTTATCGGATTTGCAACCAAACACTGCACACCTTATTTTTACAGTTTATAAATATAAACTGTAATGAAAAACACTCAAAAATAATTTGAAAAAAACACCAAACAAAGTCTTCGCCATAACAACTATGCACAATAAATACTCAACAGGTCACGTATGACGTCAGTAACTCCTCCTACCATGCGCAGAACTATTTAGATATCCTACCTTAAAACTTATTATACCATGTATTTTATTAGTCATGCACATTACATGCGGTGTAATATAATCCACCATTGCGGCGTTGCCGAAAGAATCGCAAGTATAACACAGTTTGGAAACCAAAAAGTACTATACCTACGCGGAGGCCTATCAAACCGTGAGACATATTCTGTTATGCGAGTTATCGATTGTGGCGAACCTAGCGGGAGTTAGTGCGAACCTCTTTGTATAAAACTACAAGTGTACATGACCATTTGAACTCCAGACGAAAATCGACCATTTGACTCCCAGCGACTTCACGATTCATAATCTTATTTTTTAATGGAGGAACGTTTTCGACTCCGATTTTGGAGTAAAAATCGCAAATTCGGAGTCAAACAAGATATCTCGATATACTTCTCGGAGGCGTATTAGTACCATATGCATATATATATATATATATATATATAATACATCAACCTTTGGTGGTGCAATGCATTAAGTGATTGAATCATAATAACGTCATTTGGTGATCGCAAGTTCAAACCTCACGTCGGACAAAACTTTTTTTAATGGCATTTTATAATACAAATGCTATGAAATACAGAAGTAACAAAAGCGACCAGTAATGAAAACTCATTACCAGTCGATTTTACATTACCAGTCGATTTGTTATGTGACTAGGAATGCCTCGCTTTGTCACCCGAGAAGACATTCGGAAAGCATCGCTTTGTCCTATGTTTTCCGATAAAGTTATTTAAAATAATTTAAGTTTTACTTAAAAAAATCAGTTGTAATTTTACAATACTCAGAAAATTAATTTTTTTTAATCAAAAATATAAACAACGCATGATTTGTTATTAGCAATGACTTAAGAAATATATTAAAATATTATTATAGATAAGTTCAAATAAATATATAGTTTCCAAAGTGTGGTATAACTACGTTATTTCTAACATTTCATCTACCTGCCTCAAACATTCGGACGGTAGTGTACATACGGTGTATTTATATATTGTGATAGCTTAAACATTTTAGTTTTGAAAAAGTGTTTTGTGCATTTTTTGGTTTATGCTAAAAATTTGATATGAGTAAGGGGTTTGTATGAAGAAGGGTTAATGAAGCAACTAACAAGCAAACTGAAGAGATACAGAATAGATTTAGTGGCATTACAAGAAACAAAGCAGAAAGATGGCGGGGTTTTTGATTTAGATGACCATACTTTCTTTATGAGTAACGAACAAGAACTGGTTTTGCAATTAGCGAGAGTCTGAGAAAATCGGTTATCGGTTTCACACCTATGTATATCAAACAGATTTTGTAAAATAAGATTGAGAAGTCATTACGGTAATATCACTATATTTAATGTACATGCACGCACCCACCGAAGACAAACAACTAGAAGTAAAAGAACAATTTTACGAAGAACTTGAAAGAAAATACGATAAAACACCAAGATATGATGTGAAAATAGTTATGGGTGACTTCAATGCAAAGATAGGCCAGGAGACAGATTTTCGACCAACAATAGGTAAACACAGCTTACACACCAAATCAAGTGAAAATGGTAGGCTGCTGATAGACTTTGAAATGGGAAAAAGAATGATAATTAAGATTACCTGCCACAAGCACAAAAAGATTCATAAGGGCACATGGACTACACCAAGTGTTAGCGCAACTAATCAAATTGACCACATATTAATAGAAGAAAGAGATGCAAATCTTATAAAGAATGTGAGGAGCTATAGAGGTGCAGATGTGAACTCGGACTATTTTCTGGTTGGCACTCTAGAATAAAACAAATGGTACAATCAAATAGAATAAGAAGAGTAGAAAAAGAAAAGAATAATCACAGAATTACATTACATGATGAAGGGTCGCGAGATGAATATGAGAAGGAACTAAACAAGGAATTAGAAAGATTGGACTAAATACGGAGTATTGAGGAAAAAGTGAAAATATCAAAGATACAATAATTCGAGTGGTGTCAAAATTACAACCGACAAAGCAAAGAAGAATAGATAAAGGGTGGTATGATGAGAAATGTGATGAAGAAAGGGAGACGAGAGAAAAATTTAGATACCGAATGTTACAAACACAACTAATGGAAGATTAGCGTAAATACAAGGAACTGAGAAAGAAATGCAAGACAATCTACAGAAATTCATAGAAATCAATCTACAAGAAAGGAGAGAAAACATAGAGAGGGTCTACTAGATAAAATTGAAGAAAGATATAAAAACAAGGAGATAAGAAACTTCTATCAGAACATAAAAAAAGTAAAGAAAGGATACCAAAAAAATACAGTGTTTTGCAGGTAAACTAAGAAAATCTGGTTGGCGACGAAAAAGAAATTATGAATAGATAGGCGGGTATTTTGAAGAGCTGTTAAACAGTCAACAAGACATAAACAGAGAAGTTGAGAACGATTATATGGGAGTAAATGGGATCATAGAAGCACCTGGTCTGCAAGAAATCGAAGAAATAATACTGAAACTGAAAAATAATAGAAGTGCTGGAGAGGATGGCATTACAGCAGAAATGCTCAAATATGAGGGGAGGAATTACATAAGACCATATTTGAATTGATTGCGGAAATTTGAGAAAAAGAGCAAATGCCCAAGGCATGAAGTGCGTCAATGATCTGCCCAAAACATAAAAAAAGTGATAAGATGAACTGCAATAACTACAGAGGGATAGCCCTACAGAGTGTTGTATACAAAATCCTAGCCATATGGATTAAAGAAAAACTATCCCAACATTTCGAAAGAAAGAACAAACCACCCATAGATTCGCAAGCCTAAACAAAGGTAATGTATGCAAATTTAGCATAAATGCAACAAGCGACCAATTAAAATCTTTTATTTTATATAAGTTACCTTTTTCAAATTGCGAATATAATAAATAAGTGAATCGTAATTAGTTGAAAATTATACAATTAAAACCATAAATGTAAAAAGTTTGGGAAGCGCATATTTCAAAATATATTCACACGGCTTCAAAGTTTCACAACTTAAGTGGTTGACAAATTTTAATCTAAGGACTTTAAGAGGGATTCATAAAACGTCTGAATTATGGGACAGATATTATGTCTTTTTAAAAACTAATTAGAATTAACGAATTTTAACCTTATTGAATCTAAATTTAAGCAAATCGGTCATGCAGAGTTCAAACTTATAACAAAAAAAACGTTATCTTTTTTGCTGGAAATTTCGCATGGTATGTGCCAAAAATCTCGTGAAACAAGTAAGAATTACGTTATTAGACTAAAAAACAATTAAGTCGAGAAAAACTATACATTAAATTATTAAATAAACACATCTTAAACTATAAAAGTTAAAAAAACGAGTCACCTCAAAACTTTTCTAAAAACTATATAGTAAAAATTTAAATTATAACCAACTATTGGAAATCACCGGTTAAACTTAAATTAAAGAGGAAGATAAGAGCAAATCCATTAGATTATCAATTTGAAGTAATCGTCTCGACAACTAATTAACATGTGTTAAAAGATTTACATTCACAAACAGTGACTCTCAAACTTTTCCTTAATACGTACACGCAAGCTTGTAGTTCAAGCCAACTTTTTATGTGCACTGATTTAAATTCAACGTTTCGCGAATATTTTGCTAAAACTCTTGATTGCAATCAAAATACCTGTTAACCTGATCTTGGGCGATGTAACAAAAATGTCATTCAAGTTTTTCCGCAATCCAAAAAAGTCAATTAACTGCAAATAATTGCTAATTTTTCAATTAAAATCGAATATGATTATTCCCTATCCGTAACAACAATTAAAAACGATAATACCAATTTTTACAATTAAAAATCTAGTTTAAAAAAACTAAAATTTGTCGATGAATGCACCTCAACCTTATCGACATGTATTCCGAAATTTCATATAAATAGAGCAAGATCCCTTAAGGCAACTCAGTCTCTCTCCGACAAAATGTAGTCTATCTCCGACAAGACGCGCAATCCAACCTGTTAGTTCGTTCCGGGGTGTTAAGAAAAGTGTGGTACTAATTCACATAAATAATTTTTTTTTAAAAAGTATTCATAATAAAATTTTAATTTTAATTTTTTTTAAGTGGTTCAAATAGTTTTTCCTTTAAACCTTTTTTTTGTGTTTTATTTTGTGCGCTCCTCAATGACCAGAAAGCAGATAACCAGATTTATATACTTAAAATTGTATTTATATACTTAAAATTGTTTGTTATTTTATTTAGGTGAGTCCCAACGATTTCAATGTAATTTTATCTTGATAACAGAAAGTTAACTTAGCAAATTAATTCTCAGCAATATTATTTTTTTTATTATTTTTTTATTCTGTAATTATATTTTTTTGTACCGTTTTGTTATTATATTTTATTGTGTTAAATAAATTAGTTGTGATTTACATGTTCTTATTCTTTTCTTGCTGTTAAAAAGGCGATCGGCTTGGTAATAATCTTACGTCTCCGATCTTCAATTTAAAAATTTGAATTTGGCATATAAACAGGCTCTAGTGGCAGCGATTAACATTCAGTTAACACACGACGGCAGCAATTATTTAATTAATCAAAGCCTACTTGTGTTACATAAGCAAGCATATGACACTATTAAAAGAAATAAATTACACGAAGCACTTTATCAAATAGGTATACCATCAAAATTGATAAGACTTATAAAGATGACTATGAGGAACACTGAAAACAAAGTAAGAATAAACGGGTCGATTTCGAGGAAATTTGAGGTGAAAAATAGTCTGATACAAGGAGACCCTCTCTCTGCAGCACTATTCAACCTGGCACTAGAAAAGATCATGAAAGATAGTCAATTAAACAGAACTGGAACTATATTCAACCACACTTATCAGTGCTTGGCGTTTGCGGATGACGTAACCTTGATAACAAGATCAAAAGAAGTGCTGAGAGACTGTGTTTTAAGACTAATTAGGGCGGCCCACAATATAGGGCTAGAAATTAATCAAAATAAATCGAAATACATGTCATGGGAAGACAAACAAAGTGCAGAGAACTACCACCTACGAATTGCGATAAACGCGCAGACGCACATTGATGTAAAAATAGTGGAGAGATTTGCCTACCTGGGTACTGTAATAACGAACAAACCAGAGAGCAGTACCGAGATCTGTGCTAGAATTGCAACGGGAAATAGAAGCCTGGCAGCACTGAAAGCAAACATCGCAGGAAGGATTCTGTCTAGAGCGGTCAAGAATGGAGTGTATAAAGCCTGTTTGACACGACGTTAAATTTTTATAAAAATTTACATGTAAATTTTTATAAAAATTTGACTCATATTTTTGACACAGTAGAAATAATTTTCTGTTTGCAACGATGTCAAATTTGACAAGAAATTTAACACGCGCGCTTGCGTATTAACAAACAGTTTAGGGAGATTTTTCAGAAATTTAATTATTTAAAGTCTATATATCTCGAGTTCCTCTGTATAATGCTAGGGCTACATCTGCGTTAACGTCTAGCGAGAGAAAATGCGTTATTTAACGAAAGAAAAAATTACGCGCTAGATTATATATTTTTGAATGGCTACATCTATGTTAATGTTTAATGTGATGTTTAACGTAGTTCATGTACAGTAAACTCTCGATTTCGAGCATCACTACCACGAAAGAAGCATATAAAATGTGTCGCTCAGGACTTATTATATAAACATAGTATCTTGTTACTCGCGTTTAAATTTCAGTCGACCCTGAATCTGTAAATTGCACATATTCTTGTCCGTTATTTAATTACTAACGTAGCACAAATAAAATTAACCTTCAAAATTTGCAAACGAGTTTTTCAAATAATTTAATAGAACAGCTATAATATATAAAATACACTAATTTTAGACAACTATTATTTTAATTTTAATTTTTATTTTAAATTAAAACATTTCTTTGATGTTTGGTATAAACAACTTAAGTCAAAATTTTCTGTTTTTAGGTTATTTCAGTATATCGTACGATTCTATTTTTTCCCTTTCTAATAGTATAAAGAACTTAAGTCATATCACAAAAATAAAAGTGTGAGAGTGAAAATATAATAAAAGTTATTCGAAATGTATCTTTTTTAATCGGTAAAAACAACTTAATTTGCTTCTACTGTAAACTTAATTTAATTAGCATACTATGCAGAAATGAGGCGCAACTGAACCAAGTGCAGTAGAGATAATGCTGATAGCGCGAGATATATGTAGAATGAATAGTGTAGCCACAACAGCGCAATATTTAACACATTATCCCTTTGATGTGCCAAAGGAGACCGCTACTCGAGCTATCGCCTAATGTCTTATGCCATTACTAATATTGTCAACAGATTAGCACTTTAATTTGTAGCCATATCTGCATTTTAGCGCATTAATATACGTTAAGCTTAAAGTTAAACGCAGGTGTAGCTCTTGTCTTAAGCGTTGAAATTTAAGCCGACGCTGATTCTGCAAGTTGCACATATCTTTGCATTTTATTTAAGTTTTTAATATACAAATTTATCTTGTAATTTGGTTTAACGTACGAATAAATATTTTGTAAAATTTGCAAAACGCGTTCTTCAAATTATTTAATTTAGTATAAAAAAAATGCAATTTACACAAATATTTATTTTTAATTTCTCGTGAAATTTGTGTGTATTTTTATGTTGTTTAATATAAAACAAAATTTATAGGTATACTGCCATAAGTTTTTGCGTTTATTTTACAATTTAAGACATTGCTGCATAAAAATGTTGATGATGATTGCTATAAAATTAATAAAACAGGTATATCTTTATAACGAGAGCTTACTGTATAGTACTATAAGTATGCCGATAGCGCGAGATATAGAATAAATGTAGCCACAACAACGCGATATCTAACGTATTAATCCCTTTGATGTGCCAAAAGAGACCGCTACCCGAGTTATCGCTAAAGTCTAATGTCATTAATAATGTCGTTAACAGATTATCACGTTAATTCGTAGCCACATCTGCATTTTAGTGCATTAATGCAAGCTAAGCATAACGTTAGACGCAGGTGTAGCCCATGATACAATAAATTTACAAGGTATGATATTGCGCAGGCTGGACTGGGCTGAACTGTGACGTACCTTGGTTCAGATATTAACCCTAGCATGCTACCTACGTAAGTTGTGGTAAGCGTTTGGGTATCGTATTATATTTAATTTTACGTACGATAGCATTCTAGGGTTAAACAAATAGCGAGAACGACCGAGTATTGGCGGTCAACTACGGCGGGAACTATTCCATTTGATTCTTTAGAACCTAGATACGTCAAAATGACGTCATGCGTCAAACGGACGAAAATGGGTTCGTAAAATATCATACCTTGTAAATTCATTGTATCATGGGTGTAGCCCTAGCATAACAGGATAACAGTTGTAGTCGTTGTAGTAATCAGCTGTTTTTAGATTTTGTCACAAACGTAACCTAAAAATTGTTTTCGAGTTTGCGGTGCGTAGTTTGTATTGCTTGTTTGGTATTATTATTTGAGTGCTTTAGTTTTATTTGATTTTTCTGTGAACTGTGAATAATGTCCGATAGCAGTGATGATGAAATGTATTCACTAGCTTCATTAACATTATTAACAACGATGTTAATTTTTAAACGAAGGAAACAAAGAAAACAAAGGTTGTGGGCCAGGTAATGGTTAAAGAGACGAGAACTAGGCAGGGGAGTTTTGCAAATGCTAAACAATGAATTACTTGTGGAAGATCCAATAGCATTCACCAACTACTTGCGTATGCCAAGTGTCTTATTTCAGAAATTACTTGGTGCTGTAGAAAAAGATATACAGTTACTCAAACAATTATTAGAACGCCTTATAAATTGTAAGTAATAATACGAAAACTCCTATTGTTTATAGTTCAATATGTTTGAATTTAAAAATATTGTACTAAATGACAACTAATAGTTGATATGATAAGAAAAAAACTATAAAAAAATTGTTTTTAATAACTTAAAATTACAGAAAAATAAAATATTTACTAAAATTACAGTCAAACAATTATTAGAACGGTTTCAAAAAACAAGGTGAAATTGAATATTTTTAAACTTATTAATATTTTGTTGGATAGCCCTTAGCATCAATGACTGCCTGCAATCGTCTTGGCATCGATTCAATTAATTTTCGGGTAGTATCTTGCGATATTTTGCACCATTCTTGTAACAAAACTGTTTTAAATGTAGATTTGCTTGAAATATAGTGCTGTCTAATTTTCCTTTCCAACTCCTGCCACAAATTCTCAATTGGATTGAGGTCCGGTGATTGGGGAGGCGTGTAGAGTTGTTTAGGAACATGATATAGCAACCATTCTCTCACAAGATACGATGTATGCTTGGGGTCTTGATCTTGTTGAAACATGTATCCATCTTTCAAACCTAATTTTTCGATACTGGGTCCCAAGTTTGTTTGTAAAATGTTCATGTAATCAACCTTAGTCATGATGGTGTCTATAAAGTGTAAATTTCCCACCCCATTTGCAGACATACAGCCCCAAACCACCGGTGTGAAGTTAGCAGCCAATTTCTAGCAGCCAATTTACCGGAAACACCCGAACGTATTATAAGCAAATTTTTAAATGTATCGTTTTCGTTGCCGGCCTGGGATTTTCAACATACATCAACAACATTATTATGCACCAAACCAAACAAATTGGTGTCAGATTTATGGGGTTAAAGGTCATTTTCATGCATTTATCGCGGTTTTATAACACCGCGCGCAGTTTAAGTCGATTTACTCATAAACGGTTTGCGAAGCCGGGTTGAAATCTTCAACATACATCAACAACGATATTATGCACATACGCTGAAAATTTGGTCCCGGCTTTCCGCGGTTAAAGGTCATTTTCATGCATTTATCGCGGTTTTTATAACACCGCGCGCAGTTTCATTCGATTTACTCATAAACGGTTTGCGAAGCCGGGCTGAAATTATTAACGTACATTAACAACAATATTATGCACCTACCCTGAAAATTTGGTGCCGGTTTCGGCGGTTAAGGGTCATTTTCATGCATTTATCGCGCTTTTTATAACACCGCGCGCAGTTTAATTCGATTTACTCCTAAACGGTTGGCGAAGCCGGGCTGATATTTTTAACATAAATTAACAACAATAATATCCACCTACCCTGAAAATTTGGTGCCCGCTTTCTGCGGTTAAAGGTCATTTTCATGCATTTATCGCGGTTTTTATATTACCGCGCGCAGTTTAATTCAAGTTACTCCTAAACGGTTTGCGAAGCCGGGCTGAAATTTTCAAAGTACATCATCAACGATATTATGCACATACACTGTAAATTTGGTGCCGGCTTTCGGAGGTTAAAGGTAATTTTTCTGTTTTTCTTCAAGACGAATTTCTAGCAGCCGATTTACCGGTAACCTACTTTTCATATGTATCGTTTGCGAAGCCGGGCTGAAATTTTCAACATACATCAAAAACGATATTACGCACATACGCTGAAAATTTGATCCCGGCTTTCCGCGGTTAAAGGTCATTTTCAAGCATTTATCGCGGTTTTTATAACACCGCGGGCAGTTTAATTCGATTTACTCATAAACGGTTTACGAAGCCGGGCTGAAATTTTCAAGGTACATCAACAACAATATTATGCACCTATCCTGAAAATTTGGTCCCGGCTTTCCGTGGTTAAAGGTCATTTTCAAGCATTTATCGCGGTTTTTATAACACCGCGAGCACTTTAATTCGATTTACTTATAAACGGTTTGCGAAGCCGGGCTGAAATCTTCAACATACATCAAAAACTATATTATGCACATACGCTGAAAATTTAGTCCCGGCTTTCCGTGGTTAAATGTCATTTTCACGCCTTTATCGCGGTTCTTATAACACCGCGCGCAGTATAATTCGATTTACTCATAAACGGTGGGCGAAGCCGGGCTGAAATTTTCAAAGTACATCAACAACGATATTATGCACATACACTGAAAATTTGGTGCCGGCTTTCGGAGGTTAAAGGTAATTTTTCTGTTTTTCTTCAAGACGAATTTCTAGCAGCCGATTTACTGGTAACCTACTTTTCATATGTATCGTTTGCGAAGCCCGGCTGAAATTTTCAACATACATCAAAAACGATATTATGCACATACGCTGAAAATTTGTTCCCGGCTACCCGCGGGTAAAGGTCATTTTCAAGCATTTATCGCGGTTTTTATAACACCGCGGTCAGTTTAATTCGATGTACTCATAAACGATTTGCGAAGCCGGGCTGAAATTTTCAAGGTACATCAACAACAATATTATGCACCTATCCTGAAAATTTCGTCGCGGCTTTCCGCGGTTAAAGATCATTTTCAAGCATTTATCGCGGTTTTTATAACACCGCGGGCAGTTTAATTCCATTTACTCATAAACGGTTTGCGAAGCCGGGCTGAAATTTTCAAAGTACATCAACAACGATATTATGCAAATACTCTGAAATATTGGTGCCGGCTTTCGGAGTTTAAATGTAATTTTTCTGTTTTTCTTCAAGACGAATTTCTAGCAGCCGATTTACCGGTAACCTACTTTTCATATGTATCGTTTGCGAAGCCGGGCTGAAATTTTCAACATACATCAAAAACGATATTACGCACATACGCTGAAAATTTGATCCCGGCTTTCCGCGGTTAAAGGTCATTTTCAAGCATTTATCGCGGTTTTTATAACACCGCGGGCAGTTTAATTCGATTTACTCATAAACGGTTTACGAAGCCGGGCTGAAATTTTCAAGGTACATCAACAACAATATTATGCACCTATCCTGAAAATTTGGTCTCGGCTTTCTGCGGTTAAAGGTCATTTTCATGCATTTATCGCGGTTTTTATAACACCGCGAGCACTTTAATTCGATTTACTCATAAACGGTTTGCGAAGCCGGGCTGAAATTTTCAACATACATCAAAAACTATATTATGCACATACACTAAAAATTTGGTCCTTGCTTTCCGTGGTTAAAGGTCATTTTCAAGCCTTTATCGCGGTTTTTATAACACCGCGCGCAGTTTAATTCGATTTACTCATAAACGGTTTGCGAAGCCGGGCTGAAATTTTCAAAGTACATCAACAACGATATCATGCATATACGCTAAAAATTTGGTGTAGGCTTTCGGCGGTTAAAGGTCATTCTCATGCATTTATCGCGGTTTTGATAACACCGCGCGCAGTTTAATTCGAAGTACTCATAAACGGTTTGCGATGCCGCGCTGAAATTTTCAAAGTACATCAACAATGATATTATGCACATACACTGAAAATTTGGTGACGGCTTTCGGCGGTTAAAGGTAATTTTTCTGTTTTTATGAGTAAATCGAATTAAACTGCCCGCGGTGTTTTAAAAACCACAATAAATGCTTGACAATGACCTTTAACCGCGGAAAGCCGGGACCAAATTTTTAGCGTATATGCATAATATCGTTGTTGATGTACTTTGAAAATTTCAGCCCGGCTTCGCAAACCGTTTATGAGTAAATCGAATTAAACTGCGCGCGGTGTTATAAAAACCGCGATAAAGGCTTGAAAATGACCTTTAACCACGGAAAGCCAGGACCAAATTTTTAGTGTATGTGCATAATATAGTTTGTGATGTATGTTGAAAATTTCAGCCCGGCTTCGCAAACCGTTTATGAGTAAATCGAATTAAAGTGCTCGCGATGTTATAAAAACCGCGATAAATGCATGAAAATGACCTTTAACCGCAGAAAGCCGAGACCAAATTTTCAGGATAGGTGCATAATATTGTTGTTGATGTACCTTGAAAATTTCAGCCCGGCTTCGTAAACCGTTTATGAGTAAATCGAATTAAACTGCCCGCGGTGTTATAAAAACCGCGATAAATGCTTGAAAATGACCTTTAACCGCGGAAAGCCGGGATCAAATTTTCAGCGTATGTGCGTAAAATCGTTTTTGATGTATGTTGAAAATTTCAGCCCGGCTTCGCAAACGATACATATGAAAAGTAGGTTACCGGTAAATCGGCTGCTAGAAATTCGTCTAAAAGAAAAACAGAAAAATTACCTTTAACCTCCGAAAGTCTGCACCAAATTTTCAGGATAGGTGTATAGTATTGTTGTTGATGTACCTTGAAAATTTCAGCTCGGCTTCGCTAACCGTTTATGAGTAAATCGAATTAAACTGCGCGCGGTGTTATAAAAACCGCGATAAATGCTTGAAAATGACCTTTAACCGCGGAAAGCCGGGACCAAATTTTCAGCGTATATGCATAATATCGTTGTCGATGTATGTTGAAGATTTCAGCCCGTTTCTCAAACCGGTTATGAATAAATCGAATTATACTGCGCGCGGTGTTATAAAACCGTGATAAATGCATGAAAATGACCTTTAACCCCATAAATCTGACACCAATTTGTTTGGTTTGGTGCATATTAACGTTGTTGATGTATGTTGAAAATGCCAGGCCGGCAACGAAAACGATACATTTAAAAATTTGCTTATAATACGTTCGGGTGTTTCCGGTAAATTGGCTGCTAGAAATTGGCTGCTAACTTCACACCGGTCCCCAAACCATACAATTTCCCCCGCCGTGTTTAACTGTTGGACATAAATGTTCTTTCTGTACTTCTGTGTTAGGTTTTCTCCAAACAATTTGCTTACCATCTGAACCAAATATGTTAAACTTACTTTCATCACTGAAAATTACTTTTTTCCAGAAGTTATAGTCTTGGTTAATATATTTTTTTGCGAATTCTAGTCTTTTATGTCTATTTACACTATTTATGAACGGTTTCTTCCGAGCAACTCGGCCGTTAAACCCTGCTTTACGTAGGACGTTTCGCACAGTTTCAATAGATATAGATTTACCAATACGTCCTGAAACTTCAGTTGTTAATTTTGGGACACTTGTTCTTGGATTAGCTTTAATTTGCCTCACAATATATTGTTCGTCTCTTGGTTTGAGAATGCACTTTCTACCTCGTCCGGTTTTATTCTGAAGATTGCCTTCGTTTCTAAATTTTTTAACTACATTGTGCACAGCACAAAGTGATCTCCCAACGATTTTAGCCGTTTCACGGTATGATTTTCCCTCACATACCAATTTTAAAATTAATTTACGCTCAGTAATTGAAGTTTCACTCGACTTATTAACCATTTTTACAAAATTTTAAGCGCGGTGACGATTTAAATAAAACTTATGCCTATCACGGTGTTTTAGGAGTAATATGCATTGTAATGCATTACAAAGTTATTAAAATGCACAATTGGCAGACTATTAATTACTCATATTAGGTAAGCGTTCTAATAATTATTACAGCTGCATTTCTGTTCAAATTTCTGGTTTTCCAAGTGTGCGGTTACACAGGAAATTTTTTATATTCAATTTTTTTATATAATCACTTCTTAATTAGTGTTTTACACAATAACAAAAATAAAATTTAGATTAACGCAAAATTACTAGAAGATTCAATCAAATTATTATATTGTTATATGGCGTACTAATAATTGTTTGAGTAACTGTATCCCGAGTAAATACATTTATGCGTGATAGTATTTCAGCTCGAAGTAGGTAAGATGTTACAAAGTAATATATTGCATAACTATATGTTTTTCTGTATTTTTAGATTACAAGTCACGCTACGATTCCTTGCAACAGGTGAATCCTTTCGTTCCTTAATGTACTCAACACGCATTCACGAAAGTACAATTTCTAGATTTATTCCCGAGGTTTGTCAAGCAATATACACAAATTTAAAGAATGTATATCTAAAGGTTGGTTTATTAATAAATAATACCAAAAAGTTGTATTTTACTATTGATATTATATGTAGGTACCAAACTCTGTTGAAGAATGGGAAGAGATAGCTGCTCGGTATTACGAATTGTGGGATTTTCCAAATTGCCTAGGAGCTCTTGATGGACGCCACATTAAATTCAGAGCTCCAAGATCAGCTGGCTCATATTATTACAATTACAAAGGAGATCATAGTATTGTATTATTAGGACTCGCAGATGCCAACTACAAATTTACTTACGTAAATGCAGGTGTGAATGGAAGAATTATTAGCGATGGTGGTGTACTACGCGAAAGTTCATTGTCTCGGGCAATTGATGACAACAGTTTGAATTTTCCAAACGCTAAGCCCTTACCTGGACGTAATGACATAATGCCTTATGTAATAGTTGCCGATGATGCTTTCCCGTTATCACTGAGAATAATGAAGCCGTATCCAGAAAGAGGTCTAACACATGAATGTCGAATATTCAATTATAGACTTTCAAGAGCAAGACGCATTATTGAGAATGCTTTCGGAATATTGGCTAATCGGTTTGGCATACTGCTGAACCCCATTGTTTTATCTCCTACAAAAGTAGAACATATAACTTTATGTTGCGTAGTGCTACATAACTTTTTGGTAACTGAAAACAATGTATCATATTGTGATAGCAGTTTGGATGAAGCCATACAAGTAGTTTCGAACAAATTCCACGATCTTGTGGTAACAGAAATAGTTCCGATGCTCGAAAAATTAGAGAGGAATTTAAATTATTTTTCAACAGCACTGGAGCAAGGGATTGGCAAGAAGATCGAGTTGCCAATAACAATATGTAAATGTTAATTTCCCCAATTGTAAATGCATTATTAAAATAAAATTAAATTACAGTAATTCATTTTTTATCTAGAATCAATATAAAACACTTTCATTGGATATTATTTATTTTATTTATTTCTCGGTATTCGAAGTACATCTCGATTTTCGTACACCTTCGAACAATAATTTAGTTCCTTTAAATTAAACTCCTCAATTAAACACGTTACCTGTGTGCGAGACCAAGACATTTTTTATTGAGGTTATGTGAATTCTTCGTATACTTCAAAACAAAACTGGGCGAACTCTAGACCACAGCACATAATATAGACGGGAAAATGTCTACTGCGCACATTTACACGCACTTTTACACCCAAATTTAGAACATGTTCTAAATTTTTCACATGAAAATTTAACACAAAAATTACTAATAAATTTTTGTTACAAACCTAACCTAAAAATAGTTTTCGTGTTTGCGGTGCGTGGTGAAATTTCCGTGAAATGTTCGTAAACATTCGTAAACTTCAAAAACCAAACTGGGCGGACTCTAAGCTTGAAAATGTCTGCTGCGCACATTTACACGCACTTTTAACACCAAATTTAGAACAAGTTCTAAATTTTTCACATAAAAATTTAACAAAAAATTTACTGATAAATTTTCTGTATGCAACGGTGTTAAATATTTTTATAAAAATTTACATGTAAATTTTATGTCAAATTTAACGTCGTGTCATACAGGCTTAAGACTATAATACGACCGGTGGTGACTTATGCTAGCAAACTATGAACTTTGACAAGGAAAAACCAACTTATGCTCGAGATATGGGAAAGGAAGGTGCTTAGAAAGATTTATGGTGGGAAATCGGAAACAACAGGATGACGATGACAAAACAACAGCAAAATTCAGAAACTATATGGAGAACCAGTAATATCAAGTTTCGTAAGAGCACAAAGATTGCGTTGGTTGGGTCATTTATTGAGAATGAGTGAGGAGAGAGTACCACGAAAGATTTGGAATAGCAAGATTGATGAAAGGAGAAGGCGTGGTAGACCACTATCCGAATGGAGAGAGAATGTGTTGGGGGACTTGCGACTCCTGAACGTGACGGATTGGTAGGAGAAAGCCATACAAAAAGAGGATTGGAGAAAGATTGTTAATGAAGCTATGGGCCTGCAAGGCTTCTAATGCTATGTATATTGTCGTGTGTTTTTTTACACTTCAACCAGATAAATCCCCTGGTGGTACTTGCAGTTTTGGTCACCAATCTAAACGTTTGTAATTTTGAAAAGAAAACTGAATGTGGTTAATCACCGTACCTTTATTTTCTATAAACATAAAACAACATGAACATAAACAGAAACTTGAACTAATAAAATTAAACTTTAAATATACCGTTAACGGAATACCATTTTTTTGCACTATTTTCCCTCTTTTTGTACTATCGCCGCCGTTTTTGCTCCACCACAGTTATTTCTTCTCTAGCAATCCTCTTTCCAAGCTTTACTTCTACACCACTTCAACAATTCTAATTTTGATATTTTCAAGAGCTTCTTCTCGAAATTAATCGTCCTTTTCTTCTTTTTTTTTATTTAATTAAATTTCGAGAGATCAATTTCTCTCAAAATCCATCTGGAATCTGGTGTATTATTATTCTTTCACTACTCTTTCTTTTTACTCATTTTTAAATACATCTCAACGCACTCGATATTTTCAGAATGTGACAATTTGTTAGAAGATTGTGAAAATCTATAGAAATTAATGGATGCCTTCATGGCATTCGCGCACATTTAAATCGTTATCTTTGTTTATATTTTTATTGTCCCTCATTTCTTCTTTCCATTCATACAAATCTTAGAGGTTAAACTGACCTCGGACGAGTTCTGTTATATTGTTGTATAATTCGTATGTATTCTCTCATATCCTCCTGTTTTTTATGTACGGACCTCCGTAGGGTAAATGTAACTTGGCACATTGGTTTGCAGACCGTAAATCTACTCTCAAGCTTTTGACTACCACTATATTTCCTATAGAAAATGTAGTTTTTTTTTTAATCTTTCCATTCACCTTTTGTAAATATCTTAATCTTCGATTCAGCTTTTCTCGCACTCTTATTAAAGTTTGTTGGTAATCCAAATTTTCATAATTTATCATCCATGATCTTCTGTGTAATAGTTTCTTCTTTTTGATCTTAAATTTTTTCAATATGTCAATTGCTATTATATAATCCATTTTCATGTCTTGTATCATCATAATTCCACAATTTTTTGTAGTTCTTCTAATGGTTATGTTTGTATTTAAGGTTTTCTTAATCGTTGTTGTAACATTCAGTTTGGTGCGGCCCTGTATATTGAAGTTTATTAGAAACAAATTTCCCCCTTTTCAAATTTAGATAGGAAACGCGGAATTTATGCGTACACGATTTAACCACATATTTCACTTTCAAGCCATAATTGATAGAGTTAACATCACAAATGTTGGAAACTTTGTTTAACTCAAATAATTGAATTTCCATAAGAACCGAACAACAGGTAATAATTTAGTTGAATTGTGATAGTTGACCAGGAAGTTATTGTCAATTTTTTGAATAGGTTCTTCTTTGATCTTCATTTTGGTTTATTTATTTTCATATCAAATTTTTAGCATAAACTAAAAAATGCACAAAACACTTTTTCGAAAACTAAAATGTTTAAGTTATCACAATATATAAATACACTGTATTATCGCAAACGTTTTCACCATACTATGGCATCATCAGGCGATGAACTAGAAGGAGAAGGGAGAAAAACTCCGTATTTATCGGCAAATTGCAAGAGAAAAGTGGAGGGGGTAAGAGGAGGAGGTAATTTTAAAAAAAGTAATGCTAGAGGGTGGTGTAAATTTAAAGAGAATGAAGGAAAAAAGGGGGGGGGAATGTAAGTAGATGTGTGGTAAGCTAGAAGAGGGGAAAGAACCCCGATGACATGATAGCTGTATCAATTAAAGTGGAAGAATGGAATTCTGGTGGCAAAAACTATGCATTTTTGTATAAAAAAATTGATAATAATCATTATTGTATTATTTATATTTTCTATTTTGCTTGGTTTTTTATTTGAATAATATGGTTTTATATTGTGAAGGGGCATTGCATAATATTTATTTATTGGTAAGGGTTTTATGGTGTAAAGTGGGCTTAATGGTGTTAGTATTGGTTATTATAATGGAACTCGGTGGTGGTATATTTTAGGTGACTTTCATCCAAAACTTCAACAGAATGATTTCGCTTTAGGATTCATGAATAAGTCAATGGAAGCAAAGCTTAAAAATTACAGCAAAATTATATGTATGGACGGAACACATGGAACAAATAATAAAAAATTTGAATTGACAATAATGTGGTGAAAGATAATCAAGATATGGGTTTCCCGGTAGCCTTCTTAATATCCAACAGATATTATAATTTAATTGCTTCTAATGTTTTTATCTAATATCTTAAATCAATAGGCAAGACCAATTAATACAAGAAGTTTTTTTGCAAGAATTTAAAGTGCGAGTTGGAGAAGAAATAAAGCCTGATTATTTGATGAGCGATGACAATCCTAAATATTATAACGCATGGACAACAGTTATGGGTAGCATTCCAAGAAGACTTTTATGTGCTTGGCATGTTAGAAAAAATTGGGTGATACAAGGAAAACGAAAAATTAAAAATGAAGAAATAAGACGACAAATGAGCACCGATTTAGGGAATATAATGACTGCAACCAATGAAGAAAGCTTTTGGAAATTAAAAATGGATTATTTTAAGAAACTTGAAGATGGAAATGAAGAAGATTTTATCAATTATTTACAAAGGTGGCAGTTTTATTTGAATGGCACAAATATCTTTATTTAAATTTATCCAATAGGCCATTATTTTATATTTTATCTGTTTGATTATTTGTTTAACGTTTTAACTTTTTCAGACAATATTTTGTAAATAATACATGAATAAAAATGTGGGCATATTGTCATCGCTTGAATGCAGGAATTAATACGAACATGGCTCTCGAAAGTTTTAATAAATTTTTAAAGGTTAATTATTAGCTTGAGTAATATTTTTTGAAAATATTCTTAAAATGTAGCAATTCAATAAATGAAATTAATTCAATAATTTTTGTAGGATTCACTTGATCGAAATTCACAATCAACATTGGAGAAACTTTTGGATAAAATAGACGAGGCTGTAGAAAATAAGATGTGGACAACAATTAGTAACGTAGAACGCCCTTCTTCAAATAATCATAAATACCGAGAAATTTCAATGGCACACAAGAGAGCAGAAGCACGCAAATTAAATGAAGATATAGAAGTTATGAAATTTGGAAAATTTAAAGTAAAATCTTCTAAAGGTAATAAGTTTTATTTTGTTTTGTATGGTGATGTATGCAACTGTGAGAGTAAGTTATGTAGTGTCTGTTTGATTTGCATGCATAAATATATCTGCGAGTGTATTGAGTATACTGTGAAGAACATCATTTGTAAGCATGTACATATGGTTTCTTTGTATGAAAGGCGAATGCTTGTGAAATCTGTTGCAGGTGAAGAAATTGATCAACCAAATTTATGTATCGATGAAGTATCTGAAGAAAAATCAAAATTAAACGATGCTGCTATGGACTTTATTTCGGAAAAAGTTGAAAAACTAAATAATGTGAATGAACATCAGGTAGAAAATGTTAATGAAGAAATGCGCATAGAAATTATGAAACAAAGAGTTTTAAGCATATTAAATGACATGACTAATTATGAAACTGTAAACAAAATGATTCCAATGATGAAGAGAAATTTAGAAGCTGAAGCTTCTAGCAAGAAAAGAAAGATGGACAAGCAAACTTTTTTTTCTGATCAGAAAAAGCAGAGAAGACACTAATAACCTTTTTTTCTAATTTATTTTAAAGCAATCAATATTTTAAAAGTACAATGTAATTTAGTTTATTAATTTTAATTATTTATGTAATTAATTTTTTATTTTGGACATTTTTTAATGTCGTTTTCAGGACGAAGCTTAAATTCCGACTTCTAGCCTCCTCGTGGCAAGCTTATTAATGCATAAAAATATGTAGCTAATAGGAGCGGTATTCTGTTAAAGAAACTATTATAATTATTTTATTAATAAAATATTTTATCTAAAACGTTTATTCTAAATTGGACAACCTTCTTTGCACTTATTTATTAATAAATTGAAATAAATAAGCATTAATATTAAATAGAATGTCTGAATAAACCAATTAATAAAAATTTTAAAACTGACATATTTTGTAGGCTACACTTTCAAAATTTTAAAATTAGCCAGAGAACACGGACAATAAAATAGTGTTTAATGTGAGTTCAGCTTTGCCTACAATAAATACTAAATTAAAATATTTGGTGCCATTATTATTAGAACTAGACAAAAAAGATAGACTAAAGACAAAAATAATGATACTTGATGCAAAGAGAAAAGCGTGGGAGGAGTTTGGAATGCGAATGGAAAGAAATAAAACTGAAAACCAAAAATTGTTCTATAAAATAATGAAAAACATGAGAAAAACTAAACAAATCGATCTACAACAGATTAAAGATAGACATGGTAAAATAATAAGAGAAGAGAAAGAAATAATGTGCAGATGGAAGGAATATTTTGAAGAGCTACTAGAAGCAAACAAAATAAATCAAGTAACTACCCATAAACCACAAAAAATAAGAGTAGTAGACGAAATTACATTAGAAGAAACATTAAAGGCTATCAGAAGAATGAAATTGGGAAAAGCAGCGGGACATGATGGAATCAAGCCCGAAATGATAAAGTACATGGGTGTAAACGGAATGAAGGTCTTGAACAAAATCTTTAATTTGTCATGGGAAGGAATAATACCAGATGACTGGGAGGTCGCCATAATATTGCCAATATACAAAAAAGGCGATAATAGAATGTGCGAAAATTATAGAGGCATTTCATTATTATGTGTCGCAGCCAAATTGTACGAGGGTATCCTGGAAGAAAGATTAAGAAGAATAATAGATTCAACATTAGAACAAACGCAGAGCGGGTTCAGGAAAGGATTTAGTGTACAGGACCACATATTTACCACAAGACAGATTATTGAAAAGCAAAGAGAACGCAATAGGCCCTCTTACTTGTGTTTTGTGGACCTTGAAAAGGCTTTTGATAGAGCCCCTAGAGAGCAAATTTGGAAGATACTCAAAGCAAGAAATGTTAAAACAAATTTGTTACAAGCAATACAAAGTATCTACAACAAGACAACAAATTACGTAAGAACGGGAAATATGAAATCAGACGAATTTAACACTGTAGAAGGGCTGAGACAGGGTGGAGTGCTGAGCCCTATATTGTTTGTGCTACTAATAGATGAAGTGATCAAAGAAACAAGAACCAAAACTAAAACGCTAAAAGTAGGATACAGGCATATGCAGCCAACAGAAATAACGGAATGTGCTTTTGCGGATGACCTGATACTGTTTGCAAGTAACGAAAAGGACTTGCAACACAATCTGAATATATGGAAAGCGGCGTTGGAAAATATAAACATGAAAATAAACGTAACTAAAACGAAAGTAATGACATTGGGGAGAACAGAAGAACAGATAAAAATTAATATCGATGGCCAACAATTGGAACAGGTTAAGCAATTTAAATACTTGGGTATACTGATAGAGGAAAGCGGAAGCTACGAAGCTGAAATAAATAACAGAGTGGGAGCAGCGGCAAGCGTATACCATGCACTGAGTAAAACAGTAATTAATAAAAGAGAGATCTCCAAAAAGACAAAAATGACGGTGTTTAAAGTCGTTTATTTACCCACACTAACTTTTGGATGCGAGTCGTGGAACTTAAACCAAAGAATGGAAAGCAAGATCCAAGCAACTGAAATGAAGTTTTTGAGAAGAGTAGAGGGAGTTACAAAGATGGACAAAATAAAAAACGAAGAAATAAGAAATAGATTGGAAGTTGAATCAGTGATGGAAAGAATAAAATGCCAACAGTTGAGATGGTTTGGACATCTAAATAGAATGGAGGATTATATGCCTGTAAAAAGAGTGTGGCTATCAAGAACAGCAGGAAAAAGAACAAGAGGCAGACCTCCAAAAACATGGAACGACGGTATTGGAAAAATATTGAAAGAGAGAGGAAAAACATGGAACGAGGCTATGAAAACGACATTGAATAAAACAGAATGGAGAAAATTTGTAAATAACAGTACGTAGATTAACAGAGGAATATCACCTCAACACCTACGGGTACAAATGAGGAATTTTTGATTTTGATTGATTGATTGATTATTAGAAAAAAATTTATTTAAATAAATATTTCAAATTTGATTATAATAGGTAATATATTTGAGTATTTATCATTGCAATAAAAGTGTATCAATCGTTCGAAAGAAGTTAAACAAAAGTTTGGTAGAATCACTTGAAAATAATTTCATAAAAATAACACGGTAAAACTTTTCAGCAATTTGCTAAACAAAGTAAAAGCAGAAAGAGCGGTAAAGTGTAAAATATTTTAAACTAAAAGAGCAAGCAAGAAGTGCTCAATCGGAGCGTGAGCAGTTCACGAGTGCAGCAGCACTGACATACGCGGAGCGTGCGCATTACGTCAAGTTCAGAGTGTGAAACAATGTTTGCTCACATCCAGTATTGCAAGCAATGACCTGGTCAGAGTATAAGAAATGCAATACTATCAAATACTTGATTTCTTGTACACCTGATGGATTCATTAATTATATTTCGAAAGGTTACGGAGGCAGAACAAGTGACATATTAATTACGGAAGTAAGTGGTTTTCTTCAAGTTGTACTTAACAATTGCAGTGTAATGGCTGATCGTGGTTTCAAAGGCATAACAAAACTTTTAACGCCAAAAAATTGTGTGTTAGTGAAACCACCTAGCGTGAGTAGCAAACAAAAACCTATCAAAGAAGAAGTGTTATTAACCCTGGGCAGTCGCACTGTAATTTCACTGCCTCCGCGGTCGCACTGGGACGAAAACGTCCACGTACAGTTTTCAACCTGTTCAACTGCTTTAAAAAATCTAAAATAATTCATGAATACTCTTCAATCCTTCTAAAGTATGAATCCATGATTATTTAAGTACAAAAGTTATTATTTTTTATACTATAAATTGGTATCTAACCATAAACGTTAAAAAAAGTGTTTTAGCCTAAATTTTAACAATTCAAAAATGTACAATAGTAAAAATCAAATTATCATGGATTGTCGTCATGGATACCCTAACGTTCACGGAAAACCGGGTTTTGATCGTTTCTGCCCAAAAAAGTATAATTATTGGATCAATTGAAAATGCATAATTTCAAGGAGAGGAAAATCAAGAATTTTTATGAAAAATAAATCGAAAATCATTTTGATTGCACAAATAATATTATTTTTATTCAAACAAAAACTTATAAATGGAAAAGATTATAAAAATTATGAAATATATTCAGAAAATTGTCCTCTTTCCTATAATGCAAACGAAAAATTTAAAATCGTGGGGTGGATTAACTGACAGTAACCTAAAACGTTTATTTATTTTCTAAAGGGCAAAAGTAGAGGGGTAGGGCCAGTTCTGGATCAATTTTTTCAAAATGTTTCTAAGTCCCGAAATATGAAAAATTCTTCTAAGTCCCGAAATGTAAAAATGTTTCTAAGTTCTAATCTAATGCTTATCATAGGTATTTTAAGATTTTATTGTAATTGATAATCACTTAAGTGTTTTGTATCATGATACAAAAATGTGCACTTAATATTAGAAAGTCTATAGGGCCACTTAAATTAATATCGCTAATCAAAGTATTTTAAGTACTTGTGATAAAAAGCACTTAAATATATTTTTGATAATATAAACGAATGATCCATTAACTTTCTTCCGGCATATTGTTTCTGGATTATATAAACCCTGTAATATTTTTCTAAGTTCTAATCTAATGCTTATCATAGGTATTATAAGAATTTATTGCAATTGATAATCACTTAAGTGTTTTGCATGATGATACAAAAAATGTGCACTTAATATTAGAAAGTCTATAAGGCCACTTAAATTAATATCGCTTATCAAAGTAGTTTAACTACTGCGACCAAATAAGCACTTAAATATATTTTGATAATATACATTAACATTCTTACGCCATATTGTTTCCGGATTATATAAACCCTGTAATATTGTGATAAAAGCGTAGTTCGATATAGACGTCTATCGCTTAATATTCGTATAACAAGTGTTTTAAATATTTAAGAAAAATGTCTTCGCCTACTAAAATATCAACAGTCATCGTTCGAATGATGAAAGATGCATACTTAGAATTAATAAAAAATCCTGAAGATATAGAAAAATAGATAAAATTAGGATTTAAAAATATACGATTATTAAATTCAGCTCTTAGCATCAATGAATTAAGTAATGGTAGTAGAAAAAAAATTGAAAATCATCTAGGATTGATCAAAGGTAAAAATTTTACTCATTATTTATTCATTTAAAAAAGCATATTTATTTTGTTTGAAGGTTATATAACACACATTAAAGCTTTACGTAGGAGAGGAGGCTCTATAGTAAATAACGTGAAACGTCGAAGTGATCGAATTAAATGGGAAGAAGTACATTCTGCCTTTAAGAACCGCATAAGAACAGGTGTAATTATTAATTTAAAACATGTGGATCCTATCACCTTTCTAGAAGATGCTCAGTTTCTTTACGCCGCCAGAGTAAAAAATACGTTAAAGTCCCAACCGCTACTAAAAATTAATGTTGATTTATGCTGTGAGTTTTTCAATCACACAGGTGACGAAATTATTAAAGAATTGAAACACTTTAATACTCCTAATGCTATAGTGGATTCGACTACAGATTTGAAGGTATGGTGTAATTCAAATGTTCAAGATAATATTTCAGTACAATTGGAAGATTTTTAAGAACGGGGTAGTGGCTGGAGTTTAACCAGCATAATAAATGTAGCTGTTAATTTTAATCGACATG
This sequence comes from Cantharis rustica, assembly GCA_911387805.1. Classification (NCBI taxonomy): domain Eukaryota; kingdom Metazoa; phylum Arthropoda; class Insecta; order Coleoptera; family Cantharidae; genus Cantharis; species Cantharis rustica. The sequence continues at coordinate 76,622,905 of OU426877.1, forward strand.
AACCATTCAGAGGATCATCATACATACCCTTACCTAAAGACATCGCAAATAAGAAAGCATGCATCAACATTAGGAATGAAGATCAGGCATGTTTTGCCTGGGCAGTGATATCAGCATTATATCCAACAGAAATGAATAATAATAGAATATCTTCATACCCTCACTATTCTGATGTTCTAAATCTAGAAGGAATTTCATTACCAATGACTCTAGACCAAATTAAAAAATTCGAAAAGAAAAATAATATTTCTATAAATGTTTTCATATTAAAACCTATTGGAAAACGTCACGATGTCGTACCCACCTTACTAACGAAGAATTTTACAACAGATGATAAACACATTAATCTACTTTTACTGGAAGATTCTTATAATAAGGATAATGATAAAGAAGACGGTGAGAATGAAGAGGATGCTGATGATATTGCCTACAATAAAATACCACTTCTGCTGGATTAAAAATCTCAGCAGATTAGTCAATACTCAGCTGAATCAAAATCACCATAAAAAGAGAATATGCAACAGATGTCTTCATTATTTCAAAACTGATGAGAAATTGAAAAACCACGAGGTTGATTGCGGAAACATTAATAATTGTAAGGTTCACATGCCTGCCCATGGTGATGTAGTAAAATTTACGAATTTTAAAAATAAGGAGAAGGTACCATTCGTTATATATATGGATATGGAAAGCATTTTGAAACCTATAAATGAGCAACGTGGTGTAAAAACTCAAATGTATCAAGAACATATAGCATTTAGTGTAGGATATTACTTCAAGTGTAATTACGATAATTCATTATCTTATTATAGAAGTTATCGTGGAAGTGATTGTGCTAAATGGTTTGCTACCGAACTTCAACAAATTGTCGAAGATGTTGAGCCCGTATATTGGGCTGCACAACCTATGTCTTTATCTTCAAAGGAGGAGCAAGATTTTCAACGAGCTACTACCTGCCATATATGTGATAAAAAGTTTAAACCTAATGACTTTAAAGTGCGTGATCATAACCACATAACTTCGGAATTTCGAGGTGCAGCTCATAACGAATGCAACATTAACTATTATGACTCAAAAACGATACCTGTTATTGCCCACAACTTATCAAATTATGATAGCCATTTCCTAATTAGAGATATTGCACTACAAATTAAAGGAAGGATATTTCTACTTCCAGTGAACAAAGATAGATACATTTCATTTACTAAATATATGAAGGGTAGTAAAATCATGTTTAGATTTATTGACTCATTCAGGTTTCTACCATATAGTTTGGATAAATTAGCATCATATTTAACTGAATTAAAAAATGTTAAAAGTGAATACCCAAACAACCTTCAATATAATTTAATGAGACGTAAAGGGGTATTCCCTTATGATTATATAAAGTGTGCTGCTAATCTTGAGGAACCCGAATTACCAGAAAAATCTAAATTCTACAATCGACTAACGGAAAGCACAATAAAAGATAAAGAGTATTCTCATGCTCAAAACGTTTGGAAAATGTTCAACATTCAAAATTTAGGGGAGTACTCTGACTTATATTTAAAGACAGATGTACTGCTATTGACTGATGTTTTTGAGAATTTCCGCGAAACTTGTTTTAATGCTTATGGACTAGACCCTGCACATTATGTATCAGCTCCAGGTCTTACTTGGGATAGTATGTTGAAATTAACCAAGGTCGAGTTGCATCTGATCACAGACATTGATATGTTAATGTTTGTTGAGCGAGGTATTCGAGGAGGTATCTCTCAATGCAGTAATCGGTATGCAAAAGCTAATAACAAATACATGCCTAATTACGACCAGACTCAATCCGACATTTATCTTCAATACTACGATGTCAATAATTGTAAGTATATTTTCTTTAAAAAATATAATTTTTATGATATACTTATGTTTCTTTCAGTATATGGTTGGGCTATGAGTGAATTTTTACCAAGCGGAAATTTTTCGTGGCGTAAAAATACCGATATAGATGTGAGTCAAACCCCCGATGATAGCAGTATAGGTTTTATTTTGGAGGTAGACTTGGAGTATTCAGACACATTACACGATGAACACAACGATCTATGCCCTCTATGCCCTGAGCATCGAGCACCACCCAACTGTAGACAAAAGAAGCTTCTCACAACTCTTTTTAATAAGGAACGCTACGTTATTCATTACCGAGCACTCAAACAAGCTCTAGAATATGGTATGAAAATCTTAAAAATCCATAGAGTACTAGAATTTGAACAATCGGCATGGTTGAAACCCTATATTGAACTAAATACTCGAATGAGGACTAATGCTAAAAATGAATTTGAAAAAACATTTTTCAAATTAATGAATAATGCGGCATTTGGTAAAACCATGGAAGACGTGCGTAAAAGAAAAATTGTTAAGTTGGTATCAAAGTGAGATGGACGCTATAGTGCTAAGGTGATGATTGCTAAACCTAATTTCAACAGTAGAACTATTTTAGATGAGAATTTAACGATAATCGAGTTAAATAAGACAGAGATTCTGATGAATAAACCTGTGTATGTAGGTATGAGTATATTAGATATATCTAAAACCAAGTTATATGAATTTCATTATGCATACATGCGTAAAAACTTCCCGGTCAAAGTGCTCTACTGTGACACCGATTCGCTTGTTTATGAAATTAGATGTACGGATGTGTACAACACCATCAAAAGAGATATTATAGATTAAAAAATAAATAAATAAAAAAATAATACAAGTCTTTTATTATTCGAAAATATATGAAGTATAATAATTATTATTTAATTGAGTATTTAGATATCCATGTTGGTTTTTGATATCCCATCCACTTAACATATAGCTGATCGCCTCGTTTACGTAACACTTTTTCAATTAGAAAAGTATCAGGGTAAGCTGTAGTTTGAAGTTCTTCCGTATAAAACATGCCTTTAATCGGATTTCCGCTAAGATCTTCAATGTTGTAAGTCGTACGACTTCCTAGATTAACCCTAACGATTTTAAACAATTCTGCAGTCCAATTTGCGTTGTAACCTTTATCGAATACAGATTTGTACTTGGAAATTCGTACAAAATCACCAATTTTAAATTTTATTTTTCCAATTTTCTTATTTATATTGTAGACGTTTAACTTCGTGGAAGATTTCACATCACAAGGACGCATCTTAATTGTTCTATGCTTACGATGATTATAATTATCAGTAACAGAAGCTAGTATATCAATCCATTTATATTCAGCTCGATAGCTAAACTCTTTGTATAAAATATTTTTTAATGTTCGTATGACGCGCTCAACAATTGAGGCTTTTTTAATACTATATGTAGAGTAATGATTTATCTTATTACTTTTCATTAAGTCAGAAAAATTTTTATTATAAAATTCTTTGCCTTCATCGGTTTGTAAATTTTTAGGTTTTCGTCTGTTCATAAGAATTGACGACATCGCCTTCGTTACTTCTATACCGGTTTCAGATTTTAGGGGGTACGTCCACAGAAATTTAGAATAGCAATCGATAACTAATAAAATATATTTATAACCGCTATTATATTTGGAATAAGATATGAATTCCGCCAAATCGGCCTGCCACAGGTCATTGAGGCCTTTGATCATTACACTTCTACGGGGAAAGTTTTTTCTAGCACTTCTATGAATTTCATTCACGATTGAACGTTTCGACATTATTTAGAGAAATGTTATGTATTTCTTGCGTTATTTTTTATTGATGATAGCGTTAATTGTTTTCTTAAAACCATCCAGCATAGTATTACAAGCGGTTTTAAATTCTTTTAAATCTCTCTCAATCGACTGTTGATATGCATCAAAAACGTCTTTCTTTGATTCCTCATCAATATTATGAATCAATACCCACTGATCAAATTTTTTTACATACTCAGAAGTTTTTTCAGATTTGATCTCAATGGTATCAACACGTTCTTTTAGAGACTGGATAAACAGTACTATTGTATCTACGTATTGTTTATTTACAGCATCAAATTCATTAACTCCGTTTGATAAGTTTGTTATTCTTTTAGATTGCATATCATAGTTACGATTTTTAGTAAGTTTAAAACCAATACTTGTGGCACCCTTAGGACCTTCCTTTGGATGTATTTTACTACGACCGAATATGTCAATGCTCATTTTTAAACTGTATACTAAACTAGAAAACTTTTATTTATATTATAATTTTAGCCTCTACTAACTCTTCCAAGATACTGATAATTTCATTGTCATGACTGTTATTACCAGCTTGTTGTGATGCATGTAGAAGCATGAGCCGTTGCACGAGTTCCGAAGGACTGTCCCAATAAACATAATCAAGTTTATTATCATTTATGAACTTATGCTTCAGTTCAAATCCCGCACCTTTCTTTGCGAATAAACCTTTTATTACTTTCGTGTACTTTACATCTCTAGTTCCAAGTATGGGGTTTTCATAGTAATAACCTCTTTTATGCGCGTTGGTTTGGATCAAAATTTGTTTATACTGCTGCAGATCGCTATTGGTATAATTTTTAGGCGATTTCTTAAATATCAATTCGTATAATCCTGCAGTACCATCGTATACTTTACCACTTACACTAAAATTATTAGAATCTTGATGAAATTCAATTTCAGTGTTTCCAATCTTCCAAGCCTTAGTATCAGGATCATGATGAACACCGTAACGATGATCCATTAAATTGTTAGTATCATGTATAGCCAGATCAATATATCGCTTATGTAACAACTCATTAATGCTGGCATCACTCGCCTCGCTGTAATATTCCTCATCATCATCCTCAGCAGCGTCGTCGATTTTTACATCATAGTCATCATCTTTACCGCTTGAGCTGCCTTTAATTTCTCCCTGTTCACTCGGATTACTTTTAACACTACTTTTTATAACAGGTGTTTGAGTGGAATTCACTGTAGCGGTAGGCTGATTGGAATTTAGCTCAGCTTTTAAACGTTTGGATGTTTTCTTTAATGAGGCTAGTTCTTTAATAGGATTTACTATAGGTTTATATTTCTCTTCCGAAATTCTTTGAACAGCTGCGTGACCACGTTGTAGTTCAAGGTACTTGCGTTTTACAGATTTACGTGCTCTAATAATTTTTTTAGTCAATTCAATATCATCCGCATCCATTTTTAGTAAAATCTAATTATAATAATTGTTTTTACGTATCAAGATGCGTGTACATGTCAGGAAGAGGTTGTAGGTTATAAGGGGTATGCACTATTCACTCAAAACTTATATATGAATCAAAGCCTTTCCTATATCTACCATTATTTATATCAGACTCTGTATCTATCACGATAAAACCGTGAGGTTCTTTCCAGCATTCACCGCATATCGTTTTAAATTTATTAAATGATAAATCGGTTCCGATGTGATCGTCATACACATGCTTTAAGTTCAAAACATCCTGTTTAAATAGTATAATTAAGTTTGCATTATCTCGTATTAACTGTTTAGGTATTTTTGAATAAGTTTGACTGAGATAGAAAGAATCAATTAAATTATGCCGACCCATACAGAAATAATCACGAACACTCGCACTCTTATCAGTAACGATGTCATCAAACACCATAATTGAATGAGACTTTGCCTCACTTACGGGTATAACATCTTCATGCTGCGAAAAGGTAAAGTATCCTAAACCCTTTATAGGTTCGAGAACTTTTTTTAGATATTCATACTTTGGCTGATGTAAAGATTTTGAAAAGATGTATAAGTTTTTAAATTTCAAACCATTAGGTTCTTCTATAAGGCTGATGAGTGTATTTGTTTTACCGCATCCTGAACTACCTGCCATAATACATCTAATTGAATCAGGTAATAAGGTACTATGCTTTTTTGTATAACTTTTTTTAAGGTCATGATTGTTAACTCGAAGAGTATCGCGTTGTTTAATAAACCTCATCTCGGAATATAATAAATGAAATATAGGTTTACGTTTATATATATAAATAGCTAAAAATAGTCGTCAACTTTCTCATTAAATGCTTACCCACCGAGGTGAAGGTTTGGTTAACACCATAATAAATAAATTACCAGTAGAGCTCCATATACCAGGTTATCAATATTGCGGTCCAGGAACTAAATTACAAAAACGTCTGGCTAGAGGTGATCCCGGAATCAATCCTTTAGATTCAGCCTGTAAAGAGCACGACATCGCATATTCACAACATAAAGACTTACAAAATAAACATCTTGCTGATCGTGTATTGGAAGAGCGTGCGTGGGAACGAGTAAAATCTAAAAACGCTCAAATAGGAGAAAAAGTTGCAGCGTGGACCGTGTTAAATAACTAAAACTAAAAGAAAACTAAAAGAAAGCTGGGTATGGGGATTGGAACCAAACGTAAAGTAATACTCGGAAAAGGACTTTTAAAAAATATATCCCAAGAACTTGAAAAATCTAAATGTAATAATAATAATAATAAAAGAAATATTAAAAACGTTTTAACGGTAGCTAAGCGTGCAGTTAAAAAATTAGGAGGTAAACGTAATATTAGAATACCTCGAATAATACCCGTACCTAAGCAAGGCGGAATTCTACCATTTTTGATTCCACTCTTTGCCGGTTTGAGTGCTGCTGGTGCATTAGCAGGTGGTGCTAGCGGCATAGCTAAGGCCATTAACAATGCTAAGAAGGCAAAGGATCAACTTGAAGAAAGCGGTCGACATAACAAAATGATGGAAGCGATTGCAATGGGTAAAAAGGGTGAAGCTTTATATTTGAAACCATACAAAGGTGGTAGTGCATTATTTTTAAAACCATATTCAAAAAACTGAATGAGTTGCCTCGAAGAGCTCTAACCGATGTGGATTTACGAAAATATACTATCAATATTCCTAATTTCCAAGGCGTTTTCATGAGAGATACCTTACCCTCTACTCCGAAACTGTTCGAATGTGGTATAATAAACTTGGATGTTATGAGCGGGCGCGGAACTTATTGGGTTACATATAAGAAGAATTACAATAATGTGACGTATTTTGATAGTTTTGGTGATCTGAGACCTCCGCAAGAAGTCATTAAATACTTTGATGGTTGTAAAATAAAATATAATTATACACGTGAACAAAATTTTAATACGATTATATGTGGCCATTTATGTTTAAAATTTTTATGTAAAATTGAATAAATACTTGATCATTAATAAAAAAATCTTTAATAATGAGCCAGACGTTTACTCTGACGGGTGTGGGTAATTCGCTTAGTGTGGATTACTTCCCACCAATTCAATTGAATCCTAAAATTGACCACGTTTTAGGGTTAATAGGTTTCTACGGTTGTAATTCCATAAGAAATATCTACGATGGAAATAATAAGTTTTATTATAACGAAAAAGTTATCACGATACCATCGGGTGCTTACGAAATAAGTGAATTAAATAAATATCTGAAATCTATCGTGAATGAAAAATTCAACTTATGGGCTAATAATAATACATTAAAATGTGAAATATTTTCACCTGTTGAAATTGATTTTACGAAACCCGACAGTATAGGCCGTATGTTAGGTTTTTCTAAAAAGAAATTACAACAAGGTATTAAGCACGAATCTGATTTAAATGTTCAAATTATTAAGGCCACAAACATTCAAGTCGATTGTAATATAACTGCAGGTGCGTATCGTAATAATGATCTGGCACACACAATATTCGAATTTGATCTATCGGTGGAACCCGGATATAGATTAACCCGAGAGCCTGCAAACATTATATATTTACCTGTTACTGTAAATACTATTCATAACATCACCTTAAGGTTATTGGATCAGTTCGGTGAAGCGGTAGATTTTGGCGACGAATCTTTAACTATACGCTTAGAGTTGAAACAGGATGGGCTTAAATCTCAATATCGGTATAAATAAGTCTGCTAATACTTTAATGGGTATTATACCTTCGAATGTTAAAGTGCTCACATCTGCCGAGATAAGATTTTTGGAAAGTTTGGGATTTCGTGTAATAAATAAATATTATAATAATGCAAGAAGAGCAGGCACTTCAAAATATATTCGCTGACGTATCTTATTCAGACCTAGTAATAGATAATTCATCTCATACATACCACCCTTATACTGTAAACGCCTTTGATAACTCGGATGAGGTTAGACTCATTCTCGAGAAGGGAGATTTGATCACTGCCACTCATGATAGTAAGATTTATATTGAAGGAACAGTTACACCTGCGGATCCGGCGAAAGCTTTCCAACTTAACGATCCTCTATTTTTATTTGAGGAAATACGTTATCAACTTGGTGATGTTGTGATCGATAGTTGTAGAACGCCTGGCATAGCAACATCTATTTATGGTCAATGTCGTTACACTCCTAGAGAATCAAAAGGATTAGGCTCTGCCGGGTGGTACGTTTTAGATGAAGAATCACAAATATTCAATACATCTACGAAGACATTCAGTGCTGTAATACCATTAAATCATATATTAGGTTTTGCATCTGATTATCAGCGTAATATTATAAATATGCGTCAAGAATTAATTTTGATTCGTTCTAATTCTGATACCGATTGCTATAAGGGAGAAACCGCTGTAACAATAAAAATTTCAAAAATTAACTGGCGTGTACCCCATATTACTCCTAGCGATACTGCAAAATTGGCGATATATAACAGCTTGAAACATCAAAAAACAGTAAAAATCGGATTTTATGGAAGAAGCTTATATCAATATCCCTCTCTACCTACCACATCTAACTTGGCAATTTGGGCCGTTCAAAATTCGGTAGGATCCCGAAGACCTCGATGGATTTTTACCGCATTTCAAACAAGTAAACGAAACAATCTTGCTTCGGATGCAAGTACTTTCTCACAATGTGGAATATCAGACGTTACAGCTTTCATTAATCAGAATCGAATTCCATACGAAAAAAGAAATAATGATTTTTCTAAATGTCGATACGTGTTGGCTTATGATGATTATGTATCATTTCAAAAAAAGTTTTTAAATAAGCAGTTTTGTGAACCGTTATTAGATTTTAAGCAGTTCGGTCAAAGCCCGATTTTCGTTGTAGATGCATCAAAGCAAAACGAACTGGTTCACGAACCTGTATTAAGTTTAAAATTGGAAATAGAAAACAAAGAAAATTTTCCTGCTGATACCTCCGCATATGTATTAATTTTACATGATTCTGTTTATGAATATGATCCAATTTCCGGATTGGTAACCATTGCATGAATAAAAAATTTTTTTTAGTATTCGAAATAAATAAACAATTCAAATTTTATAATTCTGTTTTATTTCTTCTATAATAATAATAATGAATATAATATATAATTATCAGTAATGATAAAATAGACGGTGGTAAAACTTGACCTAGGGTTGGCGACTTATGATTGTATAAGAACTCTTCAATAAATAAATTTTCATCTTCCGATATTAAATTCCATGTAGATTGCTTAATTGAGTTGCTGTCAATAAATCGTAATTTGTATAATAAAAATATTCGAGGTTCAGTTAAGTGATATAAGAATGTTGACCCATTTCTACTTTTTTTATATTCCATCGGAAACCATTTTAAGCATAGTGCTTCATTAAGATTATCCAAACCATACATTTTAATATAATTTAAACATATTGTAATATTTTCCACGCTCGTAGGGGCTGATACGTACAAAGTATTATTTAAAACTTGGGCTAATGAAATAATGATTATAGTCGAATTCATTTTTGCTATGCGTATCAGCTGCATTCCAAAATAGTTATGACTAAGCAGATATGAACTCAGTAATTTATATATATATATATATAAGGGTAAAGAATAACAGTGTTATAATACATAGTATTTTTATTATGAATTAAACTACATTAATGATATGCTACAATACATTTTAATCTTGCATCAATTCATTTAAATTTTGCTTAATTACTTCTGGAAACATATATAATAATTCGATTAAACATATCAAGTTTATTCCTTGGTGATATGATAGAGATTTCGCCATTCCATCGAAATTAAGGAACACGTCTCCACCTAGTTCAATGCATCCATAAAGTACTTCGTGGTAGAATTCTTTTAGATGGAATCCCGCAATTTCTCCAATGCACAAATTTATTAATGGTAAAATTTCTAGCAACCTAATCATCGTAATTTCAGCCACGCAAATATAAAAATCATTTTTCTTCAATTGTATTACGTAGTTCTTATTATACAATTGCCCGGTGACTTTAAATCCGCTGTCAGCATTTTCCATAGGATCTAAACCACCATTTTTAAAAAAAATTTTTAATTTGATTGACATTAACGTCGTTGGTCAACATTTCCCAATCCTCACAGCTTAATGGTATAGTGATACCATTTGATCCAATGATTTGTAACATTGGAATCCAATTTTCAACATCAATACCTATAGCTATAAATTTTGTTTGGGATTTATTTAATGCGTATTTTGTTACATGAATTAGCTTCAGCACATGTATTATTTTAGGTGCTTTATTCGGAGTATTTACTGAAAAAAATAGAAATACAAATTAATAGAGAAATATAAATATAATATGAAAAAATTAAACTGATAAGGGTTAGGTATGTATCCCTAGACTAGTGTCTAAAAACACATACCTACCCTAACAGTTATTTAAGTTACTACTACTAATTTCAATACAACTTACTTGTCTGAAATGTTTCTGCAGATCTCTTCAAAGTTTTGACTTCTACTTTTGTATCCATTTTTTGAGTATGTTGAATGTTCTGCACGATATTGCTGTCAAGACGACTTGGAGTGTGATGATGAAAAGAATTTATTTTGCAGGGTATATATATTTTAATGGATCATTCGTATATATTATCAAAATATATTTAGGTGCTTATTTGGTCTCAGTAGTTAAACTACTTTGATAAGCGATATTAATTTAAGTGACCTTATAGACTTTCTAATATTAAGTGCACATTTTTTTGTATCATCATGCAAAACACTTAAGTGATTATCAATTGCAATAAATTCTTATAATACCTATGATAAGCATTAGATTAGAACTTAGAAAAATATTACAGGGTTTATATAATCCCGAAACAATATGCCGGAAGAAAGTTAATGGATCATTCGTTTATATTATCAAAAATATATTTAAGTGCTTTTTATCACAAGTACTTAAAATACTTTGATTAGCGATATTAATTTAAGTGGCCCTATAGACTTTCTAATATTAAGTGCACATTTTTGTATCATGATACAAAACACTTAAGTGATTATCAATTACAATAAATCTTAAAATACCTATGATAAGCATTAGATTAAATTTTTACATTTCGGGACTTAGAATAATTTTTCATATTTCGGGAATAGATAGATTTGAAAAAATTGATCCAGAACTGGTCCTACCCCTCTACTGGCAAAAATATGTTCAGATAATTAAAATATTTATTTACAAACTTTAATGCGCTATTAGAAGCCTCTTGCATAAAAATACACAAAACTTTTAAATTGCACTATAACTGACACGCCAGTCGCACTGGGACGTTTTTGTCCGGTTGACAAATTTAAATTACTGTAACTCAAGAACTAACTGGCCGAAGAAGGCTAGATAACACTTGCAAGAAACCACCTGTACTAAGGTTTTTTTTAGATAGAAAACCAGCGCTCTTATCTTTTTCGATTTACTTGGAATTCACAAGTGAAATTTCGCTTAGGACGAAATCGTCTCAGTGCGACCGCGGAGAGTTAAGTAAACGGATTGCAAGTGTCAGGGTCGAGCCGTCCATGTGTGCGAAGTGTGCGGGGCACACAGGCGCCAAGGCTATAGGGGCGCCAGATGAAATACCAACGCCAATCATTGAAATTATTTTTACACTATTTGAATTGACCCAATGTTTGCGTTTCGGATTTTAGTTTACATTAATTATGAGATCTGCGTTAAAATCAAAATCAAAAGCCGTGGGTGAGGGTGAGTTTATGAACGCAATGCAAGTGAGAAAACCAAATACAATTAATATCTCAAATAAAGTATGTAAACGTTTAATTCGCGTTTTATTTTTCGCAGTAATTACCAAGCGGAAGCGGAAGCGAACCGCTTTTACCTATTTAGGAAAATGCTATATAAAACTGCAGAACATATTTCAGTCAAAATTTGAAAAATAAAAAAAAACATTCATGTCGAAACATGACGACAAAAAAAGAAGCGCTTAATGGGTTTTGCACATAGGCGCTGCCCGTGGTCGGCGCGGCCCTGGCAAGTGTGAGAATTCACATTGAAAGGGTGATACAAAGAGTTCGTGAATTTTCATTCTTGAAGCCTCACTCCGTCATAAATCACCAATTAATTGGTTATACTGATGCTGTAATAGTTATTGCTTGTGCTCTCATAAATATGCAATCCTTTTTAATAAAATCATAGTTTTGTCATATTAACTGCATTTCTCATCTTCGTGCCAATGACTTGATCATATTCAAGCTAATCTGCTAATGCAAGAATGTTAGATATAAGTTAGTTAAGCTTTGAACTGCAATAAATAAAGACGTTAGCTAAATAAACGCTACTTTTCTTTAATTAATTGATGTTTTATTATTCATCGAGACTTAACTCGACTTACTTTTACGAAGTTCAAAAATCGACACTTTCGGTGAACTTCAGTTCTTTGAAAAGTAGAAACCAAATACCTGCACAAATATTGATTAAATTGTTACACCCAAAAATCGGCAGTGCAATAATAAAATCAATAAAGAAGAAAGAATAAGGCTAGAAACAGATAACTCGTGTTTGTCCATCGAGGTCCACAAGTTCCTGTTCCCACAGCCAAATTCATACTTCGAATAAGGTGGTGAGTCGATCCATTGATTGTTTCCCTTTGTTTAATTTTAAGACAATAGAATTAAGAAAAACAACCAAAACCAAAATAATTTAAGGAACTTCAATTATAATTTTAAACAAATAAAACCCCTGTAAAATTTTAATTTTATAGTGTAAACCAAATCTTTATTTAAAATTTAAAATTTCTCGGTTTCACATATTTTAAGATAAAAACCCCATATACTAATCAAAAACAAAAATAATTTGTATATGCAGCATAATTAAATTTTATGCAAGAAACGTTAAATAAAACAAAGAAAATTTGTACGTTGAAATAATTGATTGCAATAATTCATACCAAAACCTTACGACATTCAAAAATTCGAAAATTTATTCAAAAAAGTGAAGTAGAAAATTTTTATTAATAACACTGATAAAATGACCATGAATTATCAATTATTCAAAATTGATTTGGATACCATTCCGATATTTTACGGAGAAGAAACTCAAATTAATAATTTTGTCACAACAGTTGAAAATATTATCACTAGATATTCTCAATTTAACGAAGTTGCTTCTACGATTAGAGCTAGTATTTTTTCCAAATTTCGAGGTAAAGCAGCTGAAATTTTGTGTCCAAGAAGTGATTAACGCCCAGATTCATAGACAAGTATTAAGTGCTAAGTAAGACCAATAAGGTCGAATTTGTTTTTATTGCAACCTTATTTACTAGGTCAATAAGGGTCTATTTTAAAAGTCGTTTTTTAAGATAAGTAAGGCATCGTTTATGAATACGGCTGTTAAACACTTGGGAACAAATAAAAAATGCTATTTTGCAACATTTTGAAGACAGTAGATCAATTAAACAATTATTAATTGATTTTAATAACATAAGGTTAGAAAAAAATGAAACTTTGATAATCTTTGGTAATCGAATTAGAAGTCAACTTTCAAAATTAATTTCAAAAATCAATTTGTCAAATGTAAATAATAAAGACCTTAGGATAGAACTATATACGTCAAACGCGCTAGATCGATTTCTTATCTGTATGCCCTTAAATATTCAATTACAAGTACGGCTCAGAAGTCCTCAAAACTTAGATCAAGCAATCACATTAGCGAACGACGAAGTAAACTTTATTAACAGGAGTAAAGCTGTTCAACAAAATGGTACCTATAACAATTTTTATAATACCAGCCCGTTACAGAATCCAAATTTCAAACCACCACAAATTAGACCAAATAATAATTTAAATTTTAAAAATCGACAAATTGATAAAACGAATCATTTTACATTCAGAAACCCTTATCAACGTTTTGTAAGTCAAGGCCAATTTCCGTTTAAAAACACTTCTCAGCAAGCGTATCGACCTCATAATAATATCCAGCGAAATCCTAGTAACCAGATAAGCCAACCTAGCGAACAGTTTTTTAAACCGGAACCCATGTCTATACAAACAACCTTCAACTGCGAAGAAAATGCAAACTGTAGTCAAATTTTCCAAATTTTGAACTCTCAGAAAACAATCAAAATTTTAATTTTGACGAAACTTATCAACTTTGCTTTGAAAAAAATTTTCAAATTGGCAATTGCAAAACACCTGAAAATAGTCAAAATGAATGTCGACAACATAAGTTCTATTTCAGCCATTGCTGACAGTTCCAATATGTCAATTCCAGAATCTTCACAAATCTCCAAACAACCCGGAAAAACAACTATTCATTTAAATTCAGAGACAATCTTAGAATTGCCTATTTCAGAAAAAACAATTAATCAATTTTCTCATCAAATCCACATAGATATGCATGCTTCGAATACAGAATCCCGCACTCAAAAAATATTTAATAAACAGATAATAACTTGGAAAATTAATGAACTCGAAAATCTAAATGATCAATTTATGCAGCTAACTACAGAATTTATAAAACCTGAAATAAAATATGCCCTCTATTTCATAGAAGATATTCTAACAAAACCATTCATTGAATTCGTACAAAATAATCTAACGAAGCCCTTAGAATTTATAATTTGCAATATTAAATTAAAAAACGTCACCAACTCTCTTCAACAAAAAGATATAATAAAAAAATTTCATGAAAATTTAAATCATAAGGGAATCCTAGAAAATGTTAAAGAAATTCAAAAAAAATATTTTTGGCCTAATCTACAAAACCATGTTAACAAATTTATCAACGAATGCAAGGTATGCTTAGAATCAAAAAATGAAAGACGACCAATTGAAAGAACACCATTACTCCATAATCCTGTAGGACAACACGCATTCGATCATGTTTATATTGACACTATCACTCTTGACAGCATCATATATCTAACACTGATCGATTCATTTTCACGTTATGGTCAGGCCATGATAATAGAAAGTATAAACCCAGTAGACATTAAATTAAGTTTACTAGAATATTTTACACAACATAATATTCCTAAATCCATAACTACAGATAATGGCAAAGAGTTTGACAACGGATTAATTAAAGACTTCAGCAATGATTTAAACATTAATTGGCATTTTAATATACCCAATCGACCACAAGGAAGAGCATTAATTGAAAGCTTCCATTCTACACTTCTCGAAAACATACGCATATCAAAAGCAAAGAACCTTAATATAAAAATAAAAAAAATAGTTTTAAAAAGCATAATTTACTATAATAATTCAATACAATCCAAATTAAATCAAAAACCATTTGTAATTACGCACGGATATGAAAGTGACATCATATCTAGAATACCCGAACTAAAAGAAATTAATGAAAATAAAATAGACGAACATTTACAGCAAATGCGAATAATTCAAGATATTGTTCTTAATCAACCTAGATCGGAAGAAGGATGCACACCAATAGCTCTTAATTCTAAAACCATTTATGTAAAAAGACCTAGTAAAAAAACTCAACCCCAATTCAAACCTTTAGACGTTACTAAACAGAAAAATAAAATAGTCTATTCAGATCACAATAGATTTCATGAAAATCAGTTAAAATTAAGAAAAACTTTTGTTACAGGAAATGAAAACGATTCCAACCCTGGCTTTCCTTTTGGCCCTGACTTAACTGAATCTCAAGTCGGTCCATCTACAGCTCCAGATTAAAAAACATTAATAATCCCATACTTCCCGTATATTTCGGAAAAGCTTACGTTAATTTAGAAAATTTTCATTACTTTTATTATATCAATGCTTCTAGAATAACTATTCAAAAAAAAAAAAATGAAAATTTGGCTACTAAGGTTAGTAATACGAATTCTCCTATAATTCATAGAAAATTAAATCATTTAAACCAAGTATTTCAAAATCTACTCACACTGTTTTCATCCAAACATAAACTCGGATCGTTTAATTTTATAGGTGAAACTTCAAACTTTTTATTCGGTACACTTGACGATAAAGATAAGAAAGAGATAGTAAACTACGTTAAATTAATACAATTATAATCAAACGAAAAGGAAATTTAAAATTCTTTTACCAAAGACAAAATATTATTGGATAATATAACACAAAGTTATGAGTTTTTTATCACTAAATTGAAAACTCCAATACAATGTTTGTGGAAGGAGTATGATGCGCAATACCTTCATACCAATTTTGATGAGAGGTGAACCATAGCAGCTTCATGTATTCAATAAATTCTGTTTTAGTTCGTTGTTTTTTATCTGTCTTTCAAATAATATTTGAATTGTATCCCTTTCCAGTACATGTTGTGTACTGTTTTACTTTAAATTCTCCAACTCTTCTTTGCGAAATTATAAAATGAAATTAAAAATTAACCCTAAAATAAAAAGGTTATTATTTTGCCTCACCCTGTATAAACTGATATGTTCAAAATACTGACCACTTCAATAAAAATACTGACCAAAAATATTTTTAAATACTGACCAAATAAATACAATCCTGAATATTTTATTATATTTCAAATGATATAAAAGATATGAAGTCGGAACAAGCCATCTATGACTTAATCCTTGCAGTTGATGATGATGATGATGATATAGAAGATTGAAAGTTGCTTAATTTAAAAATTAATCATAAAATTTTTTTGATATCAAAATTACTATAATTAGTCAATTTCATTTTGCAGCATTAACAACCAAGTAAAAAATGCAAGTTCACAAAACCTACTTTAATGTGGGTAACAAAAACACTTAAAACAATTAATTTAGATATAGAACTTGCAAAGTTAGAACTTTCTTAATATTACAATGTACTTACTTATTAATTTCTTTATATACATCTGTTAATTTAGCAATTGTTAAGGCTGTTCTCCAAGACTATCCATCCCAACGTAAGAAAAGGAATTCCGTATTGTGCAAAGACAGCAAACTTGACGTGTAGAAACTTTGTAATGCTTTTAAAGTGTAAACGTGTGTAGAAAAATTACTACGAATCAAGGAGAGATTGTAACCTGATAACCCTATACTATCTTACTATGATTTTTACCGAAGGTATTTAAATATACTTATTTTATAATTATGAAATAAAATAATTTTCGTAATGTTTTTAAAATTATTTTTTTCGACAATTTTATGAAAGCTTACGATGACTTGGCTATATACAGTGACTGTCGGTTATAATCGTGTAAAGTATAAATAAATCAATTTGTAATTTAAAAGTAATCCCTTGTTTTTTGAATTTACACATACGGCACCAAAAAATGACTGTCGCCTAAAGTCCGTGTTTCCTGTTACTTTCGAAATCAATTACATTTCCTGTGCAGAAAAATTCAAAATTATGTTGAAATTATTGAATTTCTTTTCAAAAACATTCTAAGCATAAATCATAAAACTGATTTTCTATTTTTGGTATCGGTGTTCTTTTGTTTTGATGATATTGAATCCTTTGATCTCAAGTGCAAATACAGGATTTCGTTTAGAGGAAGTATTTTATTTGTGTGATTTTACCTATCTTTCAGAAAATTTGTTCTAAACAAAAAATTTGATAAAATCTTAGATGTTACCCATGTAATACTTGCATTTAAATAATTCTGTTTGCCTTAAAAAAATTTGAAATTGGTTAAATAAAGTGTTTGGGTAGTCATAAGCATTCGTATAATGTTACACCGTGGTTACATCATATTATTATATTATTAAGACAACATTATTAATCACATAGTTAAGGAGAAGATTATTTTCACCGATGCCCAACACCGCGCACTTGTCTACATTGAGAGGAATCAACCAATCACGGCACCAACTAATCACATACAGTCTTACTAATAAAAATCCGTTATACACGCATTGAACAATTGTTTAGTTATACACTGTATAAGGTGTGTATAAGGGGTGTGTAACTTTTCTACTAATAAACGTTGTGTAGGCGTTGTATACGCTCTGTATAAGTTATAAGTGTGTTATACACTCGAATTAAAATTTTTCGTATGTAAGTGTGACTTTTTGTGCAACTGTCATAATCTAAAGTCATATTCATATTCTACTGTCATATTCTAAGAAGAAAAAAGAGGTTTTCAAAAGAAAATTATCACTTTCCGAGGTACCTAAGTAAAACATCTAAAGAAAACATTTATTTATTTTGTAACATTCAAGTGACGCTTGTTCTTAATTTTTATTTGTTATAGAACAATAAATATCATGATAAGCTATAATAAGTTATTTAAAGTTAGTTTATTTTTTAAAATAAATCGTTAATAGCGTTAATAATCGTTAAAACGTAGCCTGGGTTTTGTTCTGGATGGAAAACTTAATTTTCGTCTACATGTTAACCGCAAAATGATGAGATGTTACTATAAGCTGAGATCACTGTACCAATTCAAGACTATATTGCCTGCTCATGTGAAGTGGTCGATTGTCAGCAGCACAATTTTGTCCAACATCGAATATGGTTCAGCGGTCTATTACGATTTCCTAACTCAGGAGTACAAACGCAAGCTGCAGCTTCTGCAGAACTCATGCCTACGTTATTCATTCAACATATGCAGGTATGATCACATTACACCATATTATCGTGATCTGCATGTCCTGAAAATTGACCAGCGCTTTCTGTTACTTGCTGGAATTCTTCTTTTTAAAATATTCAGAAGTGGTGAACCGACACATCTTCGAGATATGATTAGGCCCCGCTCTATTTGTCATTCTCGGGCTCTGCGTGATCTGGGAAATTTTGACGTTCCTTCTCATTCTACAGCCAAGTTTGAGCACTGTCTTGCATGTTGGGCACCGAGACTTGTGGAAAGGCATTGACGACTATTTTTGGAATCTCCGAGTTTGACAGCTTTCCGCCGTGGTTTAACCGACGCACTGCAATTAGAGCAGTAGGTATCATGCGATTTGAATTTTGTGACATTTGTTATGCGTTATATATCGTTGTAAATAATACATTGTTAAAAGGAGTGATTGGAAAATCTAACTTGTTAGAAATCATCCTTTTAAGAAACCTTTTTTTGTTTTTTGTTGCTCTCTTAATAAATGCCTATTATTATTATTATTATAAAAGCAACTCTAACGGCTTTTTCTTATATACAATTGTCACTATTACGCGTATAATCCTGTAGTAAGTCTTCTGATGTGGCAAGTTGTCTTCAGGTGGCATAAACAAATTCTCCTCATGCACAACAAATTATTTTTTCATTCGTATTGCTCTATTGTGTAGGGCAGTAGGTGATTTGATCTCTGGTAATTTAGTCCCCGGTAATTTGATCCTCGAGGTAATTTAACCCCTGGTAATTTGGTTTTCGGGTATTTGATCTTCTGGTAATTTGACCTTCGATAATTTTACCCTCGGTAATTTCACATCCGATAATTTGATCCCCTGGTAATTAGATCTTCTGGTAAATTGGTTTTCGGTAACAACTCAGTTTTGCTAAATAAATACCTAACAAAAACTAACACTAACCTACTGACAGATCTATGTCTTCGCGTTGATCTACCTTTAATTTACAGTTTACAGCTTACAGTTACCGGAGATAAAATTATCAGAAAATCAAATTACCCGGGACCAAATTACTGGAGATCAAATTACCGTATACGATTGTGTAGCACAGCCAAGGCCACAATGGAAGTTTTGGTATATTCCAAATTTGTTAAAAAGACCATTCAATAGGCACCTAAATCGTTGATTCCAAACCCCAAAGCATATTTTCCACAACATTTCTAGTTTGCACGTGTGCTCTGTTGTACCTTTCTTCTTTCTAAGTTGACGGATACAACAAAAGAGTAAATAAAAAAAAGATTCAAGCATGACCCGAATCTCCTAGCAGACATTCATTAAATTCACTTCTTTCATATCTTTGCTTAATCAAGTTCTTTCTAAATATTCGGCTGTCATGCGTACTACCCTCCAAAAGATACGCAAAAACGGTAGACACGTACGTTTCTGAACGTTATACACTCGTTAAACAAGGGTTCTAGCTTGGATAAGCTTTGTGTAAGATTTGCTTGATAACCTTGGAAACGTCATACGCTATACACGGTTTATTAGTAACATTGCCTTATGCAAGATGTATACAAGCGTTATATACGGTTTATTAGTATACCTATAAATAGTTATCACAAGCTTATACAGAGTAGGCGTTATACACGGTTTATTAGTAATGTTTTCTTATACAACCTTGTATAAGCTCTGTATAAAATTTACACAACGTTTATAAGTAAGGCTGATAGTGTTTAGGTCACTCTGGGGCTCACTATGCAGTCAGCGGGTTCACGTATATCTTTGTGTCATCAGCATACTGGGAGAAACAGTAAGACAAAGAACACCCCAGATTGCATGTGTACACCAAAAACAGCAATGGTCCAATCACTGAACCTTGGGGGACTCCACTTATCACTGGTCTAAATTTGGAAAAGTCAGTACCCACTCTAGCTTTAAATTTTCGGCCTGAGAGATAGCTAGCTGTCCACCTCGGCAACTGTCTACGTATACCGGCGCATTTCAACGTTTCGACCAGACGTATAATCGGAACCCGATCGAAGGCCTTCAAAAAATCCAGATATATCACGTCGGTTGGCAATTTCTCGTCCAAGGACTTGGTCCAACTATTTAAACACGTTAGCAGATTTGTGGTAGTAGGCCGTCCGGGAAGAAATTCGTGTTGCTGATCAGGTATGACTTTATACAGAAGCAAGAACGGCACCATGCAGTCAACAACAATTCTTTCCATTACTTTAACCTCCACGGGAGTCAAACTGATCTGTCTGTAATTTTCAGGGCTAAGCTTGTCACCTTTCTTATGGATAGCTATTACTGTTGCCGACTTCCAACAATCAGCAAGAACAGACATGTCCATCGACTTCTGCATAATCATCGACAGAGGAAGACTAAGGGTAAAAGCACACTGCTTGAAAACTATCGAAGGGAGACCACCTGCTATCGAGGAAGAAGATCTTGGTAATACTGAAAGTTTTTCAAAAACAGATTTGCAAGAGATTACAATGTTATCAAGAGAAAAAGCGTTAGGGCGAAATCCAGGCGCAGGAAAGGCGTCTCCAGGCTCAGCTACGTAACTGGTTTCAAAATATTTTGAGAAAATCTGGGCCGTTCTCAGATCATTATCAGAATGCAATCCATCGCAATCTCTGACGCGAGAAACATGCACATTGGAAGACATAGCATTTCTAATATACTTAAACAATTTATTTTTATTACCCCTAGCAATCAACCCATTTTCATATTTAGTTTTAGCTGCATAATTACCTTGGCCAAGTTGTTTGAAAACTGCCTATGAACGGCGTACTCCCGTTCACCCCCGTACGCATAAATCTCCCCAAAACGGCTCTTTATATTTTAATTGGCTTAACAAGTGCCCACTAATCCAAGGTTTCTGTGGATTATATCTAACAGAGATCATTTCGCTACAGGCACTGATAGTACTTTCAACAGTATTAGTAAATAAAAGCTACTGTTCGTTAATCTCCATACCATCAAAGCGTGGCTCCCAATCAATCATCTGGAGGTTGAAGTTGACTTCTTCAAAATTTATTCTGCAAAATTGTTCAACCCTAAACCCAACACGCGTTCCCACAGCCTGCAAATAGCACCGTAAGACTTCGTGATCAGATTTCCCTATAGGGGCAAGTGCTCGGGCTCGGTAAGTAGACGGCGTTTAAAAACAAATATGAGATCCAAAGAAGACGGGTTCGCGTCGGCTCTATATCTTGTAAAGCCATCAGCAATCTGTCTCAATCCACTAGAAAAAACAAAGTCTAAAAATAACGTACACGTATCAAAGTTTCACGAACGAACCGCCGGATACACATGATCCGGCCAGCTAACACCAAGAAAATTAAAATCGCCGAGGACTATAACGTTCTTACGGTTGCGTATAACGGAAGAAATTTCCCGAAACAAAGTAGCATTATTATGCACCGAAGAGGATGGGGGTCTGTAAACGCAACAAAACGTTATCAGTTGATTCTTAGTCTTTATATTAAGACATATCGCTTCGCACCCGGGAATATTTATTGCACAACAGTTTACTTTCGATGAAACAAAATAGCTGTCATTCAAATAAATACAAACACCCCCACTTCTGCCGCTCACTCTGTATGCACGATACAATGAAAAGCCGCTAATACTAATAACCGAATCCGGCAGGGTCTCGGAAAGCCAGGTCTCACACAAAAAGACAAGAGCCGGATCAACGCGTTGCACCACGGGCACAAATTCAGAGAACTTTGAAGATAAAGAAGCAATATTAGTGTAAAGTATAGGCAGGTCTGAAACGTTATTTAGTTTTTTTGTCGCAAGATACTTGTAACCTGAGGAACATCCCCAATGAAACAAATGGTTAAGTTTTTTTCACCGGCATTAATGCGACTTTTAAGGCTACTCTGCACGGACCTTAAAAATTCTAACTGACGAGGGGTTTCATCATCTCTAATCACGATTCTTGGAAAGTTGCTATTTATTAAATTCTTCTTTAGTGTAAGTATTTTCCTAGCAACAAATTGATCGGCGAGTACAACCTTAATAGGTCTAGGGCAATCCTCATCTGCAACTCTACCAATTCTCGTAACTTTAACAACGGCACGACCAGCATCTGGAGAAATCATATTCAATATCTCGCATACTACACGTTCATCGTCTCCTACTCGATCTTTAAGCTTACCCACTTGTTCGCCGACACCAAAGATAATCAAGTTCTGGAAACGTATTTGCCTCTCATTCACTTCGTTCACCTCCTCCTCAAAATCCACACCTGCCCGAGTTACTGAGCCGTCAACTAGTTGCTGCTGTATGGAATCAATCCTTAGGTTGAGCTCTTCACGAAGAGAAGCTATCTGCTGAGATACATTTGCAGTGAACTCGACTTTCAGATCATTGATGGAACTAATAATCTTCGCAAACTGGTCTAGATTGCAGTCGCATTTGATGCAAAACAACTTGACTCTACGCTTGGCGCTTCGCGTAATCCTAATTTCATCATCAGAAAGCTTAGAACATGAGATGTGCAGCATTCCATTGCAACAGTCGCAGGTAATTGTTGACGACGACGGCTTAATCGCACTGTTGCAGTTCACGCAGGCGTTCATATTCACAAAAATGACCCGATTTAACCTAAAAAATTCACGCAAAAATTACTTCAGAGCAAGACACGCAACAATACCACGATAACTATCACTTCAACACCGCAGACAACCAGCAATCTACAAACGAGAGCTCAACTCAATTACAAAACGATATTAAACTCAGAAAAATTCAAACTTATGTTGTGCAAAACAAAACAAACATGCGTTCGACTGAACTTGTTCAACGAATTAGTTTACTACAATACGCTGTAAAGTATTATTCGGTTAATCGCAATCTAATAGGTTATAGGCCCAGGCATAAGAAGTAAATTGGAATAAATTGGAAAAATTAAGAACGTAAGAAGTGACGCCACACGTGTTTAACGGTAAAGACAATTTTCTTTAACATTTTATTTATTCGTTACGTGGTTACGGTCACGTATACTATCCCAAGAATTGCACTTTTTCCTATTGACGATTGGAAAGAGGACAATTTTCTGAGTATATTAACACAAAAATTATTGTGGATTATGCAATAGTTGTCGAAATAACAGCATTTTAAAATTACGAAAAGCAGGCAAATGTAATATGATATACCCGATGTGTGACGGTCGGTCTCACGTTGAGGTACGGTCTCGTCGGTGACGGTCTCATTTTGTTGACGGTACGTGTGCTTTGATATAGTCTTAATGATTTGTTCATTTGATGTCGACACCCGTACGAGTTCTATGGCTTCGAGTTCCACCCTTGGCGAGTTCTGTCATTTTTCAGGGATATTTTTAAATTTTTTTGCCTTACGCAAAATCGGCTAATCATGCAGCCGTGTTAAAAGGTGTATCTAAAATACATGTAAATTTAAATTTTTCAAATTCGATTTTTTCGAGAACTAATTTATAATCCAACAAAATTTTTGTTCTAGTATGCTTAGAAAAGTGTCCTTTTACCCATTTTCAATAGGAAAAAGTTAAAATCGTGAGATAGTATACGTGACAGTTCCCCGTTACGTTATTGTTCGATCACATAAAACAAAACCATGAATTACTCAAACGTTGCACGCATCGAAAGTTTAACAAAAAATAAATTCCGACACGTGGAAAAATTAAATGGAAGCTATCTTGATGAAAACCGACTTGTTGAATTATGCAAACGATATTAGTAAGAAACCAGTAGTCTCAAGTGTCGGGACAAACACAAGTCAAGCAGAAGCGTGGGTCAGAAACGACAGTAAAGCAAAATCGGAAATCATACTCTCTGTGAATCCATCGGAACTAAAGCAAATTAAAGGATGTAGTACGTCACACAAAGTTTGGATAAAGCTCGAATCAATCTATCAATCACGAGGCCCTGCCAGGAAGGCACAATTACAAAGAAGCTAACCCTACATCGCATGTAAAAAAGCACCGACGTGAGTAAACACATGAATGTTTTCTTTGACGCCGTGGACAAATTACAAGACATGCAAGTAGAAATAAACGAAGATTTATCATGTTACTTTACAGTTTGCTCTCGAGCTTCGAGAATTTTCAATGTGCAATCAAATAGAGAAACCAACTACGCACTCTGGAAACATTAAGAATCAAAATCACGGAGGAAAACAATGTCAGAACTAACAACATCAGAAACGATGCTCAAAATGTTATGTTTGTTAGGAAGCCGGAACATTAAACCAAACAAAAACACAGAAACACAACCAAAAGGTAATGGAAGTTTTAAATACAAACGTCACAAATGCCGAAAAGTTGGACACAAAGCAGCCGACTGCTACCTAGGAAAATCAAAATCAACAGCCAATTACTCTGATAGCGTTATGTACACTGCCGAAGCACATTAAATTGAAAGAGACAACAAAAAACAACATTGGTGTTTAGACAGTGGGGCTACATTACATCTTTCCAAAAATATTCACAGTTTCATAGAAATTCAAGATTCGAGACCTGAAACTTTAAATCTAGCAAATAACTCGTCGACGGTAATTTCAGCAAAAGGCACGGTTCGAATAAGTGCAAATGGACAAGGTAACAAATTGCATAATTTTAACCGATAACATTGTATGTGCCAGATTTACGGACAAATTTAATGTCAGTTAGTAAAATGACGAATCACGGCAATAAAGTGTAAAGCGTCATTCACATCCAAGTAACGTACGTAGCGGACATACAAGACATAACGTACAAAACATAGCAAATGACTTGCCATTCACATCAACATAGAAAACATAGAAACGTGAAAAACGCGTATTTTCACCCGATCGGTTGACTACGGTATCGGTTTCTCTACAATCGTAGAGAAACAGATATGAATGTATCAGATCTATAAATTTTCCGTCATCTATAATTTAGCAAATATCAATAAAAACACACGGCACACTGTAATTTAACCTAAACGTTTAAATGACGGAAGTGTAAACTTCACTTTAAAATTTTAAAACGGGGGTGTTGCCGTGTAAAATGGACGCATTTCATTGGTCAAATATAGAAAACATGACGTAGAAGTTGAAGTTGACCGAACTCTTTGTTACGTTACGTGATGTCGGCTACGTTTTGTAGGAATGTCACTGGTGGCGTTTTAAACCATGCATTTCAACTTTCTTCGCGTATGTCTTGTATGTCCGCTATGTACGTTACTTGGATGTGAATGACGCTTTATTTAAAAGAAATATTGCACTTGTACTTGGAAAATACGGTAAAGTTAAAATGGTTGCCGACCGTGTAGGCGACTTATACTATGCACGGGTAAACAATATTGATGACACTCTCATGAAGCAAATTAACTCCAATGTCGTGCATAATGTAGAAACTCGAAAAATAGGAAATCAACTCATTTTGAAAACATCGACAGAACAAGTAATGTCTTGGCATCGAAAAATGGGACATTTAAACTTCAAGGATCTTTGCGACGGTATTCGAAATGGTATAATTAAAGGCATAAGCAAAAAATTAAACATCAATACTAATTTAGAATGTGAAGTTTGCATGAAATGCAAAAGAGACCAGGAATTCGTTTCCGAGGAAGTCTGAACGTAAGTTAAACATGCTAGAAATTATTCACACTGATGTATGCGGACCATTCAGAGTGGAATCACGCGGAAAATCAAAATATTATGTCGAGTTCATTGACGATTACTCTCGGTGATGCGAAGTACGATTCATCAGGTCTAAAGAAAAAGTACTACGTGTAACCCAAGAATACATTACCATGGTAGAAAAACAAACGGGCAAGAAAGTAAAATGCATATAATCCGACAACGGCACAGAGTACATAAACAACTCATTCGACAAATACTTAAAAGCGAATGAAATATTGAGACGTCTCACTGCACTATACAATCCGGAACAAAATAGAGTAGCGGAAAGGAAAAACCGCACACTCATCAGCACGGCGCGCTATTTGCTAATCCAATCTAGCTTACCTTCATCGTTTTGGGCCAAAGCAGTATTAACAGCCAATTACATCAGAAATCGTTGCCCAACCAGCAGTCTTGATGGAAAAACCTCTTATGAAAAATGGCATGGAGAAACACCAGATGTAAGTAAACTTAAAGAATTTGGTAGTAAAGTTATTTCTATACACAGAGAACCTGGAAGAGAAAAATTCGACAACAGAGGTCATGGTGGCATTTTCCTTGAGTACTCGACTGAAACCAAGGGCTACAGGATATGGCTGACAAATGAGAGGAAGTTGGAAGTAACCCTCGACGTAAAATTCTTAAATGAAAGCAAATTGCAAAACTGAACAATCGCTAGTATTACCGAGTGAAGAAATTGGCATACCATACGTCGATATAGAAATATTGGAAACCGACTCGCTAACCGAAGAAGTTCAAGAAATCGAGGTCGAAGAACACAATGAAGTTGCTGGAAACAAACCAATACGTGAAAAAAGCAGGCCTTGTATACTACAAACTGGTTTCAGGGAAAGGCCAAAGAAAGTGTAAAACATGCTATCTGATAGTGAAGAAGAAGCCTTCATTGCTGAAGTATCCATCAAGAAGGCAATTAATGGACCAGAGACTTTGGAATGGTACGAAGCAATGATGAAGGAAATACAATCCATAATTAAGAACGATACTTGAAAGCTTGTCAACCGTCCAAGTAATCAGAAAGTAATCGGCAGCCGTATATTACTACGGAACAAGTTTTACCCCAACGGTACCCTGGAGAGAAGAAAGGTCAGGCTTGTTGCTCAAAGCTTTCTTAACAACCCGGCATCCACTTTAACAAAACGTTTGCTTCTGTCACTAGACTAAATACCATCCGTTTTATTACCGCGCTAGCATCCCGAAAGTATGTAAACCCGATAACCATGCACTTAGGGGGTAAGTAGATGCAGATTGGGGAAACTGTTCAATAGATAGACGATCGTACACAGGATACTTGTTTATTTTATGCAACGGTCCCATCTCGTGGAAATCGAAAAATTAAAGAATGGTAGCACTCTCATCGACAGAATCCTAATACATGGGGATGGTTGAAATAGCTAAGGAAGCAATCTACCTACGTAAGCTAGCAAAGAAATTAGGTATTGAAGAAATCAGCGACATAAGAGTATTTAATGATAGCATGAGTGCCCTGAAGCTTGCGGAGAATCCCACATTTCAAAACAAAAGCAAACACATAGATATACATTATCTAATATATATCTAATGATGATAATGATTTGTTGAAGTTGTCGCACATCAGAACAGAAGACATGGTGTCGGATATACTGACCAAAGCACTTACAAAGTGTAACTCGGTCATCCGGTGTACTCACCCCCTTCACGTATCGAGGGGAAGTGTTAGATTATGCGCGCCACTGATCAGTCACGATACGTGATCTAGCGGCGCCACTGAATGTAACCAGTATTTTAGGGAGTTAATTTAGTACCCTAAAATACAGCAATATTCAAAATATATAAATAGCCGCACATTACATTTGTTAAGTTAGTTAGTTGTAAAATAGTAAGTTAAAATAAATACAAGAAATATATTTGCATTATTATTGTTCTTATCTACAATTAGTTTACTGCAATACGCTGTGAAGTATTATTCGGTCAATCGCAATCTAATATCTTATTAAACAATTCTGTTATATTGTATTCTTGTATTGAAAAGCTACCGTTATAATCTTTTACGTTTCTACGAAAAATATTATATCCAAAAAATGTGTTTTATTTAATATTTTATCAAATGTGTACTCTTTGACGTGCGTTCTTGGAGGCCCCCCTTTTGCCAGGCGCCCGTGTTCCGTCAAACACATGGAATACTGGTAGTTACGGCGCTGTTTGAGCCCGTTTTAATTTAGCATACTTATACCTTTTTAAGCATATTATTTTCGAAATTGATATTTGGTCATATTTGTACATTTTTTCAGCAATTTTTTATTAATATATCATATAATATATCAAATGGTTAAGGTTATTAACATGTGATATTTTTTTATAAAATTAATTTTTACATGTTACATAAAATTGAAATAAAATTTTATAATAATAATAAGAGTTTATAATATATTATATAATCTTTATCAGCCCAATAATTAATAATCTTTATATATGTAATATTTCGCGCGTTCGTATGTTTACATTTAACTGCTGAACGGCTTGACCAATTTCGATAAAAAGTTTTTTTTAATGTTTGTAATAGTCCAAGTATGGTTTATAGATATATTATAAATATTAGAAAACTTGAAGAAGTTGTTCGGAATATTCGGAATTAAAATTCGTATGCAGACGATTTCGGTGGCCGCCAGATGGCGCTATTTTAACAGATGACTTATTATAAGGCATGACTACAGGGCAGGACAACGTCTGCCAGGCTAGCTAATAATACATTAATATAATATATTAATTTATTTATATTTATATTTATATTATATTATTTTATATATTAAATAATATAAATAATATTATTTATATTTATTTATTAATATATTTTATTAATACAATTATTAGTATATCTGAAAACTGAGATTAATGCTTTCTGTCGCTGAAATACAGAGTGCAGTGCGTGTATCTAAATAAACCGGGAAAGTGTCTGTAAAGCTCGCCTCACACGATGTTTGTTTCCTTGCATGTTTTTTTGCTGGAAGATGTGATGGATGCGCAGTTGTCGTGCATGCTTCCTCGCTTGGTTTCGTGCACGATTTCTGTGATAGAACCGGTGCTGTTTTGGGTGATGATTTACGTGCATGTTTTCATGTTTCACCAATGATAAAGCCGCATCGTGCAAGTGCTTATATGTCGAGTTTCAGTCGCGTTTGAATTGAAATGATGTAAACAAATAAATTTATTAGGTTAAATAACCTAATTTATTTTATTATTAAAAATAATAAATTTATTTCACACTAATTAATTAATTCATTAGTGTGAAAAATTTACACTACCGAGATTATGACAACTACCGAATCTTTCCAACTTGCTTTCGTAAGCCTGAAGTAATTTATCAGCAGGCTGAATGGTTTCTAAAATTTTTTTCATTGAAACCATGCAAAATTGAAACTTTGGATCTAACAATTTTGAGCAACCCAATACTTTCTACAACGTAATCACTATCTACTTCTCTGCTTTTCGATAATTTTTCCAGTGCTCTATTATTTGCACGTAATTATTGTAAACTATGCGAGTAACATCCAAATGACTACCCTAATGCTGCTACAAAAGACGACATAGCACATTCCCTTCGTAGAACATCGAAATAGTACTTTCTTTTTTAAGAAATATAATTATATACCATGGAGCATTGATCGAAAT
Organism: Cantharis rustica; assembly: GCA_911387805.1. NCBI lineage: Eukaryota > Metazoa > Arthropoda > Insecta > Coleoptera > Cantharidae > Cantharis > Cantharis rustica. Next base: position 76,652,836 of record OU426877.1, read on the forward strand.
ATTGCGTAATTTCTGATATTTCTTTTATTGCTTTTACAAGTACCAAGTGCAATCTATGATTATAACAATGCACGTAAGGTATTTTCCTATTGAGATACTTTAAAGCAACGCTTGTACTACTCCTTTGTAACCACTTATACTAGCTGCTCCGTCATAACACTGACTTAGGACTTTAAGGGCTAATTTATTCACCTCTCAGTAAAGTGTTCAATAGCGTTACTGATCACTTTGTTATCAGTAAACGTATATTCACCTTTCAGTAGTAACAACCTTTCAGTAAAATCAACTTACTGAACAGATAAATTTACTGAACGCTTTTGTCTACCTATAAGGAGATAAAGATGTTACCATTTTATTAGCAAATCGCTCTGAGGTAATTTACTGGAGAGCATGAGATGTAAATATTCTTACCTCTGGTCGTAGATTTTACGAAACTTATGGAATCAGAACGCTGAAGTAAATAATAGTCATTTAAAATTGTTAATGAAAATATAATTAATTAAATGAATAAAAAATGTTTTTACAATTATTTTAAAATTAATTATCAACGTAAAAAAAATTATAATCTTAACTAGTTAGAAACTACAAAACTTAAAAATTAATTTTTATATATTCAATGAGCGAAAGTTTATTTAGTTAGCTCACCTTTAATTTAATGTTCACAAAAAAACTACTTTTGATGCCATAAAAAATGTTGTTGGCAGATTAAAGTTGATTGATGCTGACTGAAAGGTGATTGTTGTTAAAGATTTAGTCCATAAAAAATGTTACTTAACAACGCACTCTTATTTAGTTCACTAAAACGCACACTGGTTTAAAGTTTTTATATTTCTAATTTTAAAAATCCGCCACTAATTAAATTATAAAAATATACTAATACATAATATTTTCTAATTGCTCACAGTAAGTCTGGTTTTATTATTATTATAAAATGGTAAAAGTTATTAACATGTGATAATATTTATATTAAAATTGATTTTTACATGTTAGATGAAATTGAAAAATAATTAAAATCCATAACTTACATAAAATTGTGCAAAAACTTTTTAAATGAATTAGTCTGCGACACCCTGTTATAACTTGGTGTTTCGATTTTCGGAATCTCTTCAGGCAAACCTGGAAAAATGTAGAAATTATTGAAAAGTTATGCTTTTAAATTAAAAATTCAAATCTGATTAAGTGTCAAATTTATTTGACTTTTGTAAAAACAAAAATTATACCTACTTGAAGCCAAAATGAATAAATAAACTTATTTTGAAAAATTCTAAACCGGAAAACTAGACTAACCCCCAAAAAAAAAAAACCTAAATTGAAACGTTAGTTGTAATTTAAAATTACAAAAGTTGTAGATTGCCCTAATTTCAAAATTTCATGTGTATAAACTTAGAGAAATATACAGGACAGATCTACGTATTAATAAATTAAAAATTCAAATCTGATTAAGTGTCAAATTTATTTGACTTTTGTAAAAACAAAAATTATACCTACTTGAAGCCAAAATGAATAAATAAACTTATTTTGAAAAATTCTAAACCGGAAAACTAGACTAACCCCCCAAAAAAAAAAAACCTAAATTGAAACGTTAGTTGTAATTTAAAATTACAAAAGTTGTAGATTGCCCTAATTTCAAAATTTCATGTGTATGAACTTAGAGAAATATACAGGACAGATCTACGTATTAATTTGTTATATGTTAATATAACGAATATGATAATTGATAAAATGGTAAAAGTTATTAACATGTGATAATATTTATATTAAAATTGATTTTTACATGTTAGATGAAATTGAAAAATAATTAAAATCCATAACTTACATAAAATTGTGCAAAAACTATTTAAATGAATTAGTCTGCGACACCCTGTTATAACTTGGTGTTTCGATTTTCGGAATCTCATCAGGTAAACCTGGAAAAATGTAGAAATTATTGAAAAGTTATGCTTTTAAATTAAAAATTCAAATCTGATTAAGTGTGTAATATTGTAAATTTGAATTTGAATATATTGGGCGCGAAATTTTAAATTTAGTTCATTTTGGTTACTTTAAAATACAACGGTGGTAAGACCGAAGTGGTGTGAGTTTTTTCCGCTAGAGTTGACCGTTAGTGTTGGTAAAAGGCTCTTCCATTTTTGAACGCCGTTGAAAACACTTGTTCTTTGTGCATCAATTTGAAAATGCCAAGTAATTGAAATTAAAATTATTTCAAATCAGATTTAGTTAACAACAGAAGTAAAATACGTAAGTTAAAATATTTGATTTATTTGTTAAAGAATATAATACAAGATTACGTTATTATTACAAGTAATTATATCATGACCACGCGGTTAAATATTTTTCATAAGATGTTTGAATCTAAGTTGTTATTAATTTATCTTCAGTTATAAGATTTGATTACTGTTCAAGATGGTGATTTATTATATTATCATTTAATTAGGTAATGTGAGGGATTGATTATTCATATAATGTTTTGCCATAGGCGTACTAGTATAGGGGTAGTTTGGTTAAGGCGTACGAGAAGTTGTTTAAGGTAATTTAATGAAAGCGGGTGTTTGAAGTGGAAATATAAATTATCATAGGATAATTTAATTTAGATGTTTAAGTGTAACGGATTTAGTGGACGTTCAAAATCATAAGATGGCGGTCAAAATATATCTCAGTATGGCTTGTCACTAGAAAGGCAAGCTGTAATGGAACCGGAAGTGACATAGCAAATGCTGTGATGTCGTTCCTTTCTTTTTTCATATATCTAAATGCTGTACTACAAAATTATGATATTTCAGGACAGTTATTAATAATTTTAACAATGTTCCTTATGATTATTTGCAACCACTTATAAAATAGTGACAATTGAATACATTTAACTTAATTAAAATTGAATACAATTAAAATTACACCATTTAACCTAATAAAAGGTAATACCAATTAAAAACGATATTAAAGAATTGTGTTAACAAAGTTCTTCATGATTATTATTTGCGGCTATGATTATTTACTAGTTTAAGTATGGGGAATTTATTTAGTTAAATAGATACCACTTATTTAGATTTAAGAAAATGACCAATTAGCAATAAGAAGGACGTACTAGTTTAAGATGACAATATATTAATAAGATGACCATATAGTAATAAGATGACAATATAGTAATAAGATGACAATATCTTATTAAGGTGACAATATATTAATAAGATGACGATATATCAATAAGCTGACGCGCTTGGTTAAAATGACGAGGTATTAGTTATATAAGGACGGATAATTTAGAATATAAGGGTTATTATTTAAGGTCTTACGGAATATAAAAAAACAATTGAGTCGAACATCGGTATGCATATATGAACTTCTTACAAATGACTATAGGTTGTGGTTGGTACTATAAATATGAATAATCAATTAGAAAACATTACGATCAGGGGATTAACTATCGAACAGTTATTAAATCAAATTTCAAACTAAAGTATTCTGAATTACATGATATCAAGGAGATTAACTTTGCTGGTAAATTGGTTGTCGGACTACCTTTTTTTTTCTCGGTTAAAATATATTCATCGTTAAACCGAATCCTGTGTTTTATTTAATTTGTGTGTACTAATTATTCCTTCAAGTGTCCTAGCAGTGGTTACGCCACTGGACAAATGTAAGTTGAAGTTAGTAATTAAGGTAAAACTACGTTAGCATTCAAAGAGCCATCCGCAAATTTAAAAGGACTTGTAAGTGTTACTACGAGGGGAGATCACAACGTGCGAGGTTTGTTTGACGATCACAGCTTTGGTTTGGTTTGTAACTTTGATTTGAGAAGGCGGTAATTCAAATTGAAGAACCAAATATTACAAGTGTCAAATTTATTTGACTTTTGTAAAAACAAAAATTATACCTACTTGAAGCCAAAATGAATAAATAAACTTATTTTGAAAAATTCTAAACCGGAAAACTAGACTAACCCCCAAAAAAAAAAAACCTAAATTGAAACGTTAGTTGTAATTTAAAATTACAAAAGTTGTAGATTGCCCTAATTTCAAAATTTCATGTGTATAAACTTAGAGAAATATACAGGACAGATCTACGTATTAATCTGTTATATGTTAATATAACGAATATGATAATTGATAAAATGGTAAAAGTTATTAACATGTGATAATATTTATATTAAAATTGATTTTTACATGTTAGATGAAATTAAAAAATAATTAAAATCCATAACTTACATAAAATTGTGCAAAAACTATTTAAATGAATTAGTCTGCGACACCCTGTTATAACTTGGTGTTTCGATTTTCGGAATCTCATCAGGCAAACCTGGAAAAATGTAGAAATTATTGAAAAGTTATGCTTTTAAATTAAAAATTCAAATCTGATTAAGTGTCAAATTTATTTGACTTTTGTAAAAACAAAAATTATACCTACTTGAAGCCAAAATGAATAAATAAACTTATTTTGAAAAATTCTAAACCGGAAAACTAGACTAACCCCCCCAAAAAAAAACCTAAATTGAAACGTTAGTTGTAATTTAAAATTACAAAAGTTGTAGATTGCCCTAATTTCAAAATTTCATGTGTATAAACTTAGAGAAATATACAGGACAGATCTACGTATTAATTTGTTATATGTTAATATAACGAATATGATAATTGATAAAATGGTAAAAGTTATTTACATGTGATAATATTTATATTAAAATTGATTTTTACATGTTAGATGAAATTGAAAAATAATTAAAATCCATAACTTACATAAAATTGTGCAAAAACTATTTAAATGAATTAGTCTGCTATTGTAGTAAATCACTATTTTATATCTAAACAAAACTCAACGAACTTTATTAACTTAATTTATTATAAAACTATAGAAACTTGAAATTATATTCTTATATGTACTGTAACTAAAAAAATTTTGAACCGTTTTGTCCAAAAGTTGGAAGAGAACTCCTTTTAAATCTTCAGAATGCCCTGAAGATAAATTAGTATTTTAAATCCCCTAATAATTAAAATTATTTTTATCGTGAGAAACTAACTCATAACATATTTTGTTCTTTTAAAAATGGTCAAAAAATCAATAAGGTTTTAAGTTTCAGGCCAGTTTCAAGCGTAGTGTTATTCAAAACTGTCAATCTATATGTTTTATGACCACTCTTAAGGGTCTCAAAAAATTAAACTATTTAAAAATATGAATTAATACTTTGTGTTCTGACTGTGTGAATTTGATATTTTTATAAATCTAACATGTGGCTGAAGTTGTAAACCATAATCATAATCATAATCACTTTTTTACAGTGGACCAAACAAGTATTGCAAACTTTTAATACATTTGTAGGTTTTCACTAATTTTAATGTGTATCTAAATTAGAAATACTAAATCCACTCTTTAATATACTATTTTAATTAATAATTATTAGTAATTTGATATTAGTAACGTTTAATAAGTCGGCAATCATAAGTAATTCTCAAAGCTGAAAATTAAATAAATTTGTAACTTTTTTATTAGAGTTTGCTACAGGCTGAAATTAGTCTCAATCGATGCACCTAGTAATTCTACGTAAGCCCATACCAAAAGTTTACACCAGCTCCCCGTAGGGGGGGTCGCATTTCAGCTTTGAAAATTATATAAATTTTGTAACTTTTTTATTAGAGTTTGCTACAGTCTGAAATTAGTCTCAATCGATGCACTTAGTAATTCTACGTAAGCCCATACCAAAAGTTTACACCAGCTCCCCGTAGGGGGGGTCGCATTTCAGCTTTGAAAATTAAATAAATTTGTAACTTTTTTATTAGAGTTTGCTACAGGCTGAAATTAGTCTCAATCGATGCACCTAGTAATTCTACGTAAGCCCATACCAAAAGTTTACACCAGCTCCCCGTAGGGGGGGTCGCATTTCAGCTTTGAAAATTATATAAATTTAGTAACTTTTTTATTAGAGTTTGCTACAGGCTGAAATTAGTCTCAATCGATGCACCTAGTAATTCTACGTAAGCCCATACCAAAAGTTTACACCAGCTCCCCGTAGGGGGGGTCGCATTTCAGCTTTGAAAATTATATAAATTTAGTAACTTTTTTATTAGAGTTTGCTACAGGCTGAAATTAGTCTCAATCGATGCACCTAGTAATTCTACGTAAGCCCATACCAAAAGTTTACACCAGCTCCCCGTAGGGGGGGTCGCATTTCAGCTTTGAAAATTATATAAATTTAGTAACTTTTTTATTAGAGTTTGCTACAGGCTGAAATTAGTCTCAATCGATGCACCTAGTAATTCTACGTAAGCCCATACCAAAAGTTTACACCAGCTCCCCGTAGGGGGGGTCGCATTTCAGCTTTGAAAATTATATAAATTTTGTAACTTTTTTATTAGAGTTTGCTACAGGCTGAAATTAGTCTCAATCGATGCACCTAATAATTCTACGTAAGCCCATACCAAAAGTTTACACCAGCTGCCCGTAGGGGGGGGTCGCATTTCAGCTTTGAAAATTAAATAAATTTGTAACTTTTTTATTAGAGTTTGCTACAGGCTGAAATTAGTCTCAATCGATGCACCTAGTAATTCTACGTAAGCTCATACCAAAAGTTTACACCAGCTCCCCGTAGGGGGGGTCGCATTTCAGCTTTGAAAATTATATAAATTTTGTAACTTTTTTATTAGAGTTTGCTACAGGCTGAAATTAGTCTCAATCGATGCACCTAATAATTCTACGTAAGCCCATACCAAAAGTTTACACCAGCTCCCCGTAGGGGGGGTCGCATTTCAGCTTTGAAAATTAAATAAATTTGTAACTTTTTTATTAGAGTTTGCTACAGGCTGAAATTAGTCTCAATCGATGCACCCAGTAATTCTACGTAAGCTCATACCAAAAGTTTACACCAGCTCCCCGTAGGGGGGGTCGCATTTCAGCTTTGAAAATTAAATAAATTTGTAACTTTTTTATTAGAGTTTGCTACAGGCTGAAATTAGTCTCAATCGATGCACCTAGTAATTCTACGTAAGCCCATACCAAAAGTTTACACCAGCTCCCCGTAGGGGGGGTCGCATTTCAGCTTTGAAAATTATATAAATTTTGTAACTTTTTTATTAGAGTTTGCTACAGGCTGAAATTAGTCTCAATCGATGCACCTAGTAATTCTACGTAAGCCCATACCAAAAGTTTACACCAGCTCCCCGTAGGGGGGGTCGCATTTCAGCTTTGAAAATTATATAAATTTAGTAACTTTTTTATTAGAGTTTGCTACAGGCTGAAATTAGTCTCAATCGATGCACCTAGTAATTCTACGTAAGCCCATACCAAAAGTTTACACCAGCTCCCCGTAGGGGGGGTCGCATTTCAGCTTTGAAAATTATATAAATTTAGTAACTTTTTTATTAGAGTTTGCTACAGGCTGAAATTAGTCTCAATCGATGCACCTAGTAATTCTACGTAAGCCCATACCAAAAGTTTACACCAGCTCCCCGTAGGGGGGGTCGCATTTCAGCTTTGAAAATTATATAAATTTAGTAACTTTTTTATTAGAGTTTGCTACAGGCTGAAATTAGTCTCAATCGATGCACCTAGTAATTCTACGTAAGCCCACACTACAAGTTTACAGAAATTCACCTTAAACTCGGTTTTTTTTCTCGGGGGTTTTTCAGTAGGTAGAATTTTGAGGTAGAGCATTATTCAATTAACTACAAATGATCTGGTTCTATGGCATCTTCCAGTTGCATAATTATAATTGCAGTTGTATAGTTTGTGGAAATGGAAAAGTTCTATGAATTAATTTTCTAACTAAATTACTTGGGTGAAGTAGTAAATGTATTTAATAAGAGTGTTTCACTATTCAGAAATTAAAATGAAGCATAATTTGGTTGATTTTTGTTTTGTTGTATTTAGAATTGTAAGGACAAGGAACATCATATCTATCCAAAAGAGATTTTTTATTCGCAGTTGGTGACGCGCATGAATGGATTAACGAGATTCGTATAAACTAAAATTGCGTCGCCGGCAGATGGCGTCACAATAGAAAATTTACAAAAAGAAAATTTTATCATTGATAAGTGAAAAAGTTTGTTCGTTCGCTATAGGTATTCATCTAACTCTAAGTTCTTCGGCCAATTTGAACCAAATTAACCGCTTTAGTCCTTATGTTTGGTAGTAATTGAATAGCACATCAATCGGATTGCGCTTTAAACAAAATAAACCCGAGCAACGCCAGGTACGTCAGCTAGTAATATATATACGTATAAACTTAGAGAGGAGTGCTTTGTAACATATTGTTATGTCCTCCCCTATTACTTATTCAACCTCTGTGTTTTTTCACAATCAAAGAGAGTGTTTATGGAGAACACAATTTTTTTTAATGACAAAAAAATATTATATAAACAAAACGAAATAAACTTACACAAATTAACAAAATTAACGTGTTTGTGTGGCGTTTGTGGTCGTGCGTGTACTTAATACTAGTAAGAGTAACACACAACAATTTAACAAAAGGAACTAACGAAAGATAAAAATATGAAAATGATAGTCTGGGATAAAAATTTGGGTACGACTTTATTTTCTTCTTCTTTTTTTTTGACTTGTAGCGCGTGGTTCCACTATTTTGGGCACGAGCGCGGTCCAATTAAAATGGCACGAATCGCTTTCGGGGCTTGGAGAACACACTGGCTTCTCTTGTACCGCAGCACAACTAGCTTTTTGACTTCTCCGATTTGCGGAGTTTTGGGTCACTTTGCGATTATTTTTCGCCGAAAAATTTCCCGAGTCGTTCCGATCATGCGGATGTTTTCGACCTGTCTATTTAATTTTCCTCTATCCCCCTTGGAGATTTTTTTCCAGTCCGCTCTTTTTTCTTCATTTATAAAAAATTATCAAAAGGTCGATCATATCTAGATCATTATTTCACATAAAATTTGGGATCGTTAAAACTTAAAATTAGGAACATGGTAACTTAAATTATTTACACAAGATTAAAATTAAATCAACGATGGTAATTTGTTACTCGATCCCCAGTATCCTATGAACAGTTGTAGGATAATGGAAATCCCTCTCACCAAGAATTCTCTTTTTTGACCGCTGTGGACATCGCAATATATACATAATTTGCCAGCGGTTAATTTTGAATAATATTTATGCTGCGCGCCTTCATTTACCAATGATTTATACATTTAATTTTACTGCTTCCAAACATGGCATTATACCATGGTTTCCAAATGTTTTAGTAATTATGTTATGTACCATATCGTAATCGATCATCGGTAAATTATCTGCGTCTGCTTTTACGTATCACCTATCCATTTAGTTTTAATTTTGAAATTGCCAAATAACAACGGTGAAACCTTTTAAAAGGTTTGCACGCAAAATAGAAGTGGCAACTTAGCTGCATTTTTAGCGATTGCTTTAGACAATTCTCTCTACAGTTAGGTCACTTACGTCATTGCGCTAACAACATTGAATTTAATTTAAATTTTCTTATATTAATTGGACTCTAAAAAATTAAACTATACTACAACTATTGCTTCAATATCAAGTTACAAATTTCTTTAATTTTCAAAGCTGAAATGCGACCCCCCCTACGGGGAGCTGGTGTAAACTTTTGGTATGGTCTTACGTAGAATTACTAGGTGCATCGATTGAGACTAATTTCAGCCTGTAGCAAACTCTAATAAAAAAGTTACAAATTTATTTAATTTTCAAAGCTGAAATGCGACCCCCCCTACGGGGAGCTGGTGTAAACTCTTTTGGTATGGGCTTACGTAGAATTACTAGGTGCATCGATTGAGACTAATTTCAGCCTGTAGCAAACTCTAATAAAAAAGTTACAAATTTATTTAATTTTCAAAGCTGAAATGCGACCCCCCCTACGGGGAGCTGGTGTAAACTTTTGGTATGGGCTTACGTAGAATTACTAGGTGCATCGATTGAGACTAATTTCAGCCTGTAGCAAACTCTAATAAAAAAGTTACTAAATTTATATAATTTTCAAAGCTGAAATGCGACCCCCCCTACGGGGAGCTGGTGTAAACTTTTGGTATGGGCTTACGTAGAATTACTAGGTGCATCGATTGAGACTAATTTCAGCCTGTAGCAAACTCTAATAAAAAAGTTACAAATTTATTTAATTTTCAGCTTTGAGAATTACTTATGATTGCCGACTTATTAAACGTTACTAATATCAAATTACTAATAATTATTAATTAAAATAGTATATTAAAGAGTGGATTTAGTATTTCTAATTTAGATACACATTAAAATTAGTGAAAAACTACAAATGTATTAAAAGTTTGCAATACTTGTTTGGTCCACTGTAAAAAAGTGATTATGATTATGATTATGGTTTACAACTTCAGCCACATAAATCTAACGCCTTTTCCTGTAATTTAAACTATATAGCGTGACATTTGTTTTAAAGTAATGTTTTCTGAAATTAAAAAAATATTTTCTGGAAATATAACACAATATCATAGGCGTAACTATGGATTTCTACTTTATTGAAAATATTTTTTAGTTACGGAAATCAACTTTTCGTAACAAAGAGAAGATTATAACCTCAACTTATCAGGTAGTAAATGTAAACAATCTATAGAGCAGTTATTTCGCTATTTGTTTCTAGGTACTTGTGTTAGCAATTGTATTTAAAATGGATCTGATTGATGACATAAATCGTGTACTCAACGAAATTGGCGATAATATTGTAATATCGCCGCCCATATCAAAGTCATAATCGTTGTCAACAATAGAAAAATTTAACCCATCTTGGTAAAAACTTATATTGCTGACAACTATAATTATTATAAGAATTTTTATATGAATAATTAGAATTATGTACGAAATTTTTATGTATCGTTTCTTTAACATCTTAATAGTACGAGAGCTAGCAACGTCGGAAAAACAAGAATTTTAAGAAATCTGTTTTTTTAATATATCTTTTCTTATGCTCTCACAAATAGCGTGCGGGTAACCTGGCTGCCGGTAGACGTTGCGTTTACTACTGCGCAACTCACCTGCGCAGAAAAAAATATTAATTTTAAAGTAATTTTAAGAAGATTTGTTTTTTTATCACTTACTTTTAAACAGTAAGCAAAACAAAAATTTATTATTGCCAGACATATTTATTGTTGACAACAACGTGCCAGATTTTATTTTTTATAAACAAAAAAAATTAATTTCAAACCATTTTAGTATGGCTGAAATTTTAATATTATTTTATTTAGTTATAAAGAAGTACAAAATTAATTTGCCAGACACTAATTCGGTTGCTAAGTTACTAGCCAGACTGATTAAATGTTGTAAAAATAGTACGTATGTTAGAAGAGTTTATTCAGTTCATCAGTGGTTGTGTGAGAAAAATAAACGAGACGTTAAATATCCCACGATTCCAGACAAAGTGCGCATGCGCTATATTATTTGTGCAACCTACCGGCGCATGTGCAGTTTTTTTGGGACTTCGTGTTATTAAAATAACTTAAAAAGTTTTTAGACTTTTTAAGTATTTATGTCATGTGGTATTTATGTGGTATTTAAGTAGTATGTGATGTTAAAATAATAAAACCTAACAAAATGTTAAAATAATAAATTTTAACTGTTAAGTAAATAATTACATACTACAAAGAAAACATAATATTTAAAGAAACCAAAATGACAATAATTCACATTGAACATGGTTGAACTTAGAATATCCGAATAAACAAGAAATTAGAAATCTGAAAAAATTACGCTATAGAAATGATAAAATTTACTAAAAATTAGAAAAACCTGTAACATATAATATAAAAGCTTTTATTTCACGATTATTTCCGATCATCAGTTATGTATAACAGTAAAAATAAAAAGAAGTAAGAGCAAATATACCAAACAAAATTGAAAAAAATTTAAAAATTAATAAATTAAACAAAATTTAAATGATGCGCTTACCAAATAACCAAACTGAGCCACGCCATGTGTCTAATTGAAACTTTAGGTTAGTTAAATGAAAATGGATCCGAAATCTCCTTACAAAGGAGGGGTTGAAGCAGAGACATACAATGCCATCATAACTTCGAAAACTAAATTTGAAAGAAAATTTCAAATTTTACCACGTTTTTGCAACTGAAGCACGTTTACTATAAAATAGAAAATTACTTAAAAAAGTTTTTAGACTTTTTAAGGCAGTATTCTAGTCTAGAAGCCCGAATTTCATACATTTTTTGACGGCCGATAAAAAAAAAGCAATTAATATTTGAATTGCTAACTGCAGAAAGGGGACATGTCACATTTTTTATGAAATTGAAATTTTGATATTTTGCTAATCTAGATGTCTAGACGCACAATGTACTGCAAAAATGTAACATCTTATATTATTCCTCTTGATACTGTGAGCTGTTAAAGAATTCAGTTACTACATAAACGGGACTTGTCCAGGACATATAATTTTTTTTGCAGTAAAATGATAGCAAACTGCTAGTCTGTCGGTTAAACATAGTACATGTTATCCTAACCTATCATTCATAATATTAAATAAATACATTGGTGTCATTAAAAACGCAAATTTATCTGAATCCGATTAATTAATAAAAAGAAGATGGCTGATATAAAAAATACGATCAAATTCATCCCAGGTGCTTATGAAGGATTTTGGAAAGAAATTACAGCGTAGCCAATTAAGGACAATGAAGACAACGATGAATAATACTGTATTTTTACTATTTTTTAATAAAATACTTAAAAAAAAATAATTTTTTTGTCTTTTACTGCAGAAAAGACACATGTCCATATCTCTAATTTGGCAGTTGATCTAATTGAGAAAACAAAAATTAAATGCATTATATCCTAATTCGAAGTAGATCTTCTAAGGCATGTCTTGCCAAAAATTTGAATAAAAAAGATTGACTTTTAAGTAATCACACAGTTTTTTTTATTTCCTGAACATTTTTGGAAATGTGACATGTCCCCTTTCTGCAATTAGCCATTCATTTTAACTATACATTTTTTTGTCATCGATTTATATATATTTTAGAAATTTCCAAAAAAAATTTCAATAAAAGATATATAAATTTCACAAAGTTACACGCTGTTCAAGTAGAGATGAAAAAAAAAGAGCGTGTTCATGGTTGACACGATTCCAACCCTTCTAATCGTCTGAAAAAAAAGAAAGATAGTTTCTTTTGTCACAGAAGATACGCTGAATTTGCTGCGTACTTTTGATGGACATATCATGTTACCCGAGACAACTATCAAACGTCATTCAAAATTTTTTTAAAATTTTTAACCTAAATGTAGAAAGTTTGATATTTGTCCCTACCACAAGTGCTGCCTCTCGTGATAAATTTGCCACACTATTCTCAGGAAAAAGGCTCATTGACAATATAAAATACAAATAATATAATTTTTATTATAAATGTTCGCTAAGCAACCAAATATTGATAGAGCGTCAATTTAATTAGATAAATATAATTATCAATTTAAAATAATTTTTTTAATAGCTGTTAAAAATGCTGAATATCAGCTGAATTTTAGCCGAATTTCAGCTAATTCAGCGCTGAACATCAGCTGAATATTAGCTGATTCAGCGCTGAATATCAACTGCTTCAGCGCTAAATATCAGCTGAGTCAGCATTTCCAACACCTGACGCAGCGCAAATTCAGCTGCAATTCAGCTTCTGACGTTACTAAAAATCAGCAGCTGACGCAGCTCACTAGCTGAATTTTAAGCTGACACAGCGCTCTCGCAGTTGATATTCAGCACAAAATGTTACTTGGGATAGCTCTTTAATTATTACAACAACAAAAATTTAGCTCTAATAAGTGCACTGTGGTCGCCCGAGGACCCAGTTTGATACACCGGCACTTGACTCTTGTGACTCCCCCTTATTTGACTTTTCATTTAGCCAAAAGTGCAGCACCAATAATCCTCCAGGTTTCGGGACAATCAGCGATCGTGCGGTTTGGGGCTGTCGACGTCATTTTTATTTTTAGCTACCCACGACCTCCCGCTAGTTGGCCGAGCAACCCAATATCAATGAATATAAAACAAATTTTTCCTTTGAGGTTTTTGAATGAAACGTTTTTGTCTAAAACGTTTTGGAATGTCGCTGGGGCGTTCTTTAGTCCGAATGGCATTCTGACGAATTCAAAAAAACCGTTTTCAGCGTTGAAGGCGGTTTTTTCGATGGATGACGGGTCCATTTCAATTTGGTGAAATCCCGATGCTAAATCTAAGGTGCTGAAATATTGACTTTTCCCTAGTTTGTCTAAGATATCAGTGATGTTAGGAATGGGGTATCTTTGGTCAATTGTTTTTTCGTTCCTTTTTCTATAGTCGACCACTATTCTCTATTTCTGTTCTTTACTAGCATCTAGTTTTTTTAGATATATCCAGATTGAAGAACTCCAATGACTTTGTGATGGTCTGATTATTCCAGCATTTAGCATTTTTTCAATTTGTCTCTCGACTTCTGGTTTGTGAGTAAATCATCTATATGATTTGGCGTGGACGGGTATTTCATCTACCGTTCTAATATGATATTTCATTTTGTTAGTGAAAGTTAATTTAATATATTTCTTATGAAAGATATTTGAGAATTTGCAACATAATGACTTCATTGCTTTGTTTTCTTCTAAATTAAGGTGATCCGTTCTAATCAAATTGTCTATTGGGTACCATTTTTCGTGGTAGGTTTGAGTATCTTGGGTTGAAAAAATGTTAAAGTGTTCTTTTTTCGAATCAGAAAATAAAACGTATTTTATAGAATTTTGTTGGTTCACAACTATCCTGGAGTCGGTATCGTTATGTATTTCAATTAATGCAAAGTAATCTTTCGCGGTAGTAAGGGTCTCTGGTATAAATAGCCTTTCTATATTCTGTTTAAATACGATTATATTGCCGTTGGGGTAGTTTATGGATACTTGAGTAGTTAAAATTTTTTTTGAGTTTACGCTGAATGTGAATAGATATTCATTGAGTTTTTTGTACAAAAGTTTAATTTTCGTGAGATCGTTAGCTAATAATTTTTCTCTCGGGTAAATATTGAGGTTCATTTTAAGAATATCATTCATTCCTTAACCCATCAAAGAAGTTATGGAAGTCATACAATAGGAATGTTAATTGTTTATTTGAATTGAATTCCGCGAACGTAGGGATGTCAGCTCTATTACTGATTCCTTTTTCTCCAATTTCCGTTTGTATTTTGGCTGGATGGTGGTAAATCGTGTCGCTGTAATATTTTTCTGCGATTGACGGTCTAATTAACAATATGCTAGAACCTGTATCTATTAGTAATTTAAGTGGTGGTTGTTGAATGGTTATGTAAGGTAGTTCGTTATGATGATGCTGGATACTATAAATTTCAGTTTTTAAGTCGCGTTTTGGTCGCGATCGCGTATCCGAAAATTTGGGTTGTTAGTTGCGTTGTTTGAGTCGTTTTCTTCAATATCGATATGATTTTGATTGTTGTAATCAGGGGCATTATTTTGGTAACTTCCGTTATTATAATAATTATAAAGAGACGCGTTATCTGAATTCCAAGTTCCGTTATGAAATTTTGGATTGCTACGTTGATTAAAGTTATTACCGTTAGTGTTATAATTTTTAAAGTTATTATTTCTACAATTAAAATTGTTATGTTGATTAGTCGATCTCCTCGTAGTAAAATTCCTCGAGGTAGTAGACGTGGGTTTTGGAACATTTGTTGAAATTCTTCCCGTAGGTTTAAAGACGTTTCGCGGTGGTCTAAAGGTTTGCAAGTTAGTTAGATATCTGCGTTCAATAGGTCGCGATTAAATGTTTACCGGTTGACTAGGGAATCTGGCGTTATGATTAGTTTGATTTGCGAATGGTGGGATATGTGAATAAAGAGGGTAGTTATTAGACTTTTCAAAGTATTCTGTTAGACGCTGGTAATTTCTTTGTGGTACTTTTTTAATTGGATTTTGATTATGAGGTGGTTTTAAATATGAGGTAGGCGAGTTTTGCGTGTACCTGAAGTTTTTTTCTTCCGTAACGTATGACATTGCGCATTCTAAAGTGTCCGGTTGTCTGAGTCTTATTATAGTTTGCAACATACCAGTCAAACCGCGAATAAAAGTTTTTAGGGTTAACTCATCGTATTGTTTAATATAGATTAATTTAGTGGCATGATTCATATTAGCTGTGGTTATTTTTGAAGCTAATTGACTTTTCGCGATCTGAATTCCTTTGCTGAATTTGATTGAAGTTTCTCCTTTCATTGAGTATAACGTGATCTCCGAAACTTAATCGTAGCGTTTCTCTTATTGACTCCCAATTATTTAATTCTGTACGACTAGCACTTAAAATTTGGGCTTTACCGGTTAGTTTCCCGATAACAGCTCTTAATAAGTAAGAATTTAGTTGGACGTCGTTTATTGAACCGTAATTAAAAATTAAATGATCACATGCAGTTACAAATATTTCAAGCGAATTTTTATTCCCGTCATAATTTAGAACGGTATCCACATAAAATTTGAGTAATTCGTAGTTGGGTTGTACATTTATTAAATTTTTTCCAGTTGTTTTTGATTCCATTTTTTAAGCGTTTGTGATGTTAATGAATTTATTAAAGTCGATCGATAATTTTTCGATAGGGTTACTTGTGTTCATTTAAAAATTGTTCTCCTTGATGAACCGTTTATTAATTTTTTAAAAGTTATTTCAAAGTAAGATTCTATTTTAATTAATTTCAATTACTTAATTGATAATCACTTTTCTAACCAAAGGTTATGTTAGTCTTAATGAGATTATTTATTTAATTGCAGAGTTATCTTGTACTCGTTAATGTTTATCTATTAGTTTCTTAAACGGGGCGGAAGACTAATTTATTTATTTTATAATTTTAAATTAATTTTTTTTTGATTTCTTAAACAGAGAAATTTAAATTATTTATTAAAAAATTTTTTAGTTTCCTAAAAGGAAAGACTAATTTATTTATTTTATGATTTTAATTTAATTTTCGTTTGATTTCTTACGAGTTCTTACAACGTGGTGATTTTGGTTGCGTATTGGTTCTTTAGTAGCACTTAAAGAATTAATATTCTAGATCTTGGAAATTTGCACGATGCACTATTTTTTAAAGATTGTACGATCCGCACGACTGCGCCAATTATATTTAGAAAAAAATATAATGTCTTTAAAAAAGGATTTATTATTTAATACGCAAAATAATTATGTTACTACACAGGCATTTAATATACAATTGATACATTTATTTAATGTTCTGGCTATTTATTACTTTAACTTATCTAATGATAAGCTAACGTCTTCGTACAAGGGTTGCTGCTGGGTCTAAAGGTTGATAGTGTAGTTGGTCCTAATGGTTTTAAGTATAGTTACGTAACTCTCGGACCTCCATCTAAGTGTCTTGGACAACCTTCAAGCCCTTTCTACTTTTATGCTCCCCACCTTCTTTTATAACTTAATTTTTATGTACAGTATTTATAAATAAATAATCTACAATAATAAAATCATAACTTTAAAATAATTTACAAAACAAATAAATTAACGTTTCTAGCGTTTCAGAACACGACAATACATATAATGTATGTATACTGACATGCCCCCAGCGATCCAAAATGTAGAAAATTCACCTACTCAAGAAAATCGCCTCGCTGGAGTACACACATCTTTTGAGCATAAGACTCTTTTTAAAATTTTAAATCTAAATTTTTATGTTGATGTTCATGCATAAACGTTGTGTCAAAATTTTACCTTGCATTATAGTCTCGTGCTTGCGCGTCGAATCTGCGCTTGCTTTATCATACAAAACTCTACGTCAAATATTTTTAATTTTACCAACATTTTCACAAATCCTTCAAAATCTTTTTATTTTATTGGCTTTCATTA
Organism: Cantharis rustica; assembly: GCA_911387805.1. Taxonomy (NCBI): domain Eukaryota; kingdom Metazoa; phylum Arthropoda; class Insecta; order Coleoptera; family Cantharidae; genus Cantharis; species Cantharis rustica. The sequence continues at coordinate 76,670,627 of OU426877.1, forward strand.
ATATTTACAATCTGTCAAATACAAACACTAAGCAAGTTTGGGTAACATTGAACAATTACCATGTGGTAGTGAATTCAGTGATTCACTCCTTTATACTGCAACTTATACATTTTTATTGCAATGATTAAGATAAGTTCTATCCGTTTTAAGCACTTGGTGGTTTGAATCTCAAAACTAAATCAGACGGTCTAAACCGCTTCAGTCTTCGCACTTCACTGTTCCTGGTCAGTTCCAATGCTAGAGGGTTTGGGTGAGCACTAAGCCTGTCATAATAGTTTGTACTATACCTTGTTACTTCCTTCCGCACCGACTTCATCTGAAGATTGCGTTGTATAATGGAGTTGGGTACATACCAAGGAGCATCAACAATCATTCTCAAAACCTTTGATTGAAACCTCTTCAGTATCTCGATATTAGAATTTGAAGCTGAATCCCATAGTTGGATTCCATAGGTCCATATGGGTTTCAGAATAGCCTTATACAGTAATAGTTTATTTTCAAGTAATAACTACGATTTAGGTACCCATAAGCCAGCACATCTTAGTTAACTTGCAGCCCAGCTGCTTTCTCTTGTGATAATATGTTTTCCCCACCTAAGTCGCCTGTCTAGGTAAACTCCAAGGTATTTAGCATCGTTACTTTGTGGTAGTTGCCGATCATTTAAGAAAACTGGCGGACACGTTCCTTTTCTCATAGCGAACGTTACCTGTACCAATTTCACTTCCTTTGCTTTGATTCTTCATTGTTTAAGCTATATCTGGATTTTGTTAAGATGTTTTTATAGTATTTTTGTGGCAACATTTGGGTTTTTGTGTACCGATAATATGGTGATGTCATCAGCAAACGTGCCCGTAGTTTTTACCGTACGGTACCGTACCCCTATCTGCCATAGTTGGCAGGTAGGAGGTGTGTAATACGTACAGTACTGGACCAAGCACGCTCCTCTGAGGAATCCTTGATTTAATTGAAAAAAGTGATGTGTATTCGTCTCGATGTTTATCGAGATGGTAGGTCTATTCCGCCGTTTTTAAATTGTTCTGGTACATGTAAGAGCGCGCCGTAAAATCCTAGCCTTAAGTAAGATTTTAATATTCTGTATAGGTTGTGAGGCAAGACTTTTTTAATTTTGTATATCAAATCGTCATGCCAAACTTTATCAAAAGCCTGGGATACATCGAGAAAAACGGCAGCACAGTAGCTTTTGGTTTCTAATGCGTGAAAAATTACAGTCGCGACGCGATGAACTTGCTCAATTCTGGTATGTTGCTGTCTGAATCCCAACTGGTGATCAGGTATTGGACATTTTCTCTTCAGTATTGGCTACAGTCTCCTTAGGATTATTTCTCGAGAAGTTTCGACAGAATTTGCAAGAAACTGATTGGTCTATAAGAGGATGCTTTATTTTTCTGGCTTTCCAGGTTTAGGTATAAGAATCACTTGAGCGACCTTCCATTGCATAAAAAAATATTCAAGTTTTAAAATTGTATTGAACAGATAGATTATGTACTTGACACCACTGTCGGAAAGTTCTTTAATAACTTTGCCCGTTATAAGAGATGTTTTCTTGGTGTTTAAATTTTTGTTTAATATAGATCGTATTTCTGCAATTCTGAAAAGTTTAATTGGCTTTTATAGCTGGTCAGGTGAGTTAAGAAATTGAGTTATTTTGTCGTCTTCTTCGCCAGAAATTTCTGTTTTGAATGGGCTGAAAACTTCGGTTAAATGTTCATCAAATAAGTATGCTTTTTATGCATTGCTTCTTGCCCAGCTTCCGTCTTTCTTCCTAATTGGTGGATTCACCTTGTCTCTTATACCTTGCCTATATTTTTTGTTACTCTTAAATTTAAGATTAAGATCTAAGATTAAATTTAAAAATTGAAGAGGTAAATTTTACCTTTGATTGTTTGGTTTTTTACATGTTTTATTACCTGTTCCTACCCGGTAGTCAGAACCTACCCTACTTTTATTAATCTTATATAAGCAGTACGTTAAGTATAAGGTAGAATAAATAATAACTATATGATGATGAAAAGATCAGGCATATGTGACTTTGAACAGATTTAGATCTTTGGAAGGAATAAAAATTGAATAGTTAAATCCATGTTTTTTGCTGGGTGAAAAACCATGTAATACAGATGCTCTTCAAGAAATAGAACGTTTAAGAAAACAACCTCCTAAATTTTAAACTCTTAAATTTAAAAAAATCAAGAAATTAACCAAACTTTAAAATAAATGGTATGCTTATCAGATAACCAAACTAGAAAAGTTGACGTGTCTAAATGAAATTTTAGGTTAAGTAAATCTATATGAATCTTTTTCACCTACACTGTAAGGATTAATTTCTTAATTTTTTTTAATTTTTAATTTTTTCAAATTTTGTTTGCTATATTTGCTCTCACTTGTTATTTTTACTGTTATACATGACTGAGGACCGCTAATAATCGTGAAATAGAGGCCTTTTATATTATGTTACAGAGTTTTTTTATTTTTATGTTATAGCGTGATTTTTTCAGATTCTATTTTCTTGTTAAATGTAAATTATTGTCACTTTAGTGTTTTTTAAATATTATGTTTTTTTTGTAGTATGCATTCTGTACTTAACAGTTAAAAATTTTATTTTTTAACATTTTTTTTTAAATTTTTTATGCGATCTTAATTTTTAATTATTTAAATAAATAATTATTTATGTTGGTCGTTGGTCGTTTAGTTTTTAAAACTTTTATGCAAAATGCAAGAATTTTAACTTTTATTATTAGATTAGAGTATCACTCGAGAACGCACGTTGGCGCGGTTTCTATTTTTGTGTAGTGACGTCGCATATAGCAGTCCACATAAATTTGTGAACCAGTAGCTGGTTTAGTGCACACAATTAAGTGATAACACCAAGTAAACGGTACTGATGAAGACTAATGAGTCAGAAACACATCGTGTGATGGCTAGACGGTCGAAAAATCAGGCAATGTGTCTACCGTTCTTACCTTAATTGTGTTGGTCGTTTAGTTTTTAAAACTTTTATGCAAAATGCAAGAATTTTAACTTTTATTATTAGATTAGAGTATCACTCGAGAACGCACGTTGGCGCGGTTTCTATTTTTGTGTAGTGACGTCGCATATAGCAGTCCACATAAATTTGTGAACCAGTAGCTGGTTTAGTGCACACAATTAAGTGATAACACCAAGTAAACGGTACTGATGAAGACTAATGAGTCAGAAACACATCGTGTGATGGCTAGACGGTCGAAAAATCAGGCAATGTGTCTACCGTTCTTACCTTAATTGTGTTGGTCGTTTAGTTTTTAAAACTTTTATGCAAAATGCAAGAATTTTAACTTTTAAATAATTATTTATTTTGCAGATTTTTCTTTCATTTTTATTAGTTTACTATATTTATATATTACTTTTCCCAACATCGCTTGGTAGTCCGGTCAAATTAGTACAAAAAATAAGAGTTTTAAAAAAAACTAAATATTTTCTGGATGTATTTGTAACATTTGATCAACCTCTTTATATAAAATCGCGCGATATAACTTCAGCGATATGTTTATCAGATGAAATGTATATTGTTGTCTGATTGGGTTCTTTCCATACGCTGATGTCATATATGGGGTCTATTGGTTATATAATGGCCGGAAGTAGAATTAAAGAAGCTCTCTCAACGGTTTATGCTAAAAATGCAATTGATCATATCATGTCTGGACGTGCATATGCTAGAGCGGTACGTGCACATATACTTCTGCAGCTAGCTTTATCAAGGTTAATTTTCGACTATCTATTGCAAAATAATTCGGAATTTCAAACTTTAATTAGTGATCAAACAAATGCTAATATTTTTGAAATGTTTAATTACACTGAAATAACGAAAAATATTTGATTTCAAAGATTAAATGAAATTTTCAAAAACAAATTACATGATTTATAAAGTAAAAATGAAACGTCCAGATTATGGATCAGCTATTTTCGAATGGTAGCAGTGCTGAAAGATTTTATTGCAACTGAGCGTATGGGTGATTGGAATCTGCATTTACAAACCATTAAAGGATGATTCCATACTTTCATGCATCACAACACTTTCTGTATGCAAAGTTAGCGCAACTGTACTTGCAAGACATGAAGGAATTATCTACCCAAATGGACCCTACAGAGTTTTAAAAATTCACAGATGGATATTTTACTGCGAGGCATTCCAATGGTTTTTTTTCTAGAATTTCCACGGATCAATCCCATCCCATTGAACAAACTCTAATGAAATCTATTAGTGTTGAAGGGGGACGTTTTAAACGTGTTGTAACGGAAAGTATTGTTTATAAATGAATAAAAGGTGTTGTTTTTTCAAAAAATATAATAGAAGGTGTAGAAGAATTTTGTAATATCTCTTTTAAAAAAAGTCATCAACATGCTGATTCAACCGATGCACGAAACAAAAAGGACGGCATTGACGTGAAAAAATTGGAAGAATATTTTATCCAACATTCTCCATTTCCTGATGTCGCTGTCATTATGTCTATCGCAACTGGAATAACAGGACAAGAAAACGTGAATTGCTACGCAGCTTTTGAGCAAGGGTTAAAAATAATGAAAAAAATAAATGGCAAAAATTTTAAAGAAGTCAAGTTATCAAGAAAAGATAAAATCATTCCTTTATTAGCTTTCACTAGCAAAATCAAAGTGGATGATGATATTATTCTAATTAATCCACTATACTGTTATTTCAGCGTATTTGCGTGATACAAAAAATCAGATGAAGAACTTAAAAACTACATAGCTTATGAATTAGCTCCTTATCCTCTTGCGCTTTTTGCAGATGGTGAAATACGAAAAACAACAATATCTACATTTATGACCTATTCCCAGAAGTGTCAGTGGATGTAAACGATATACAAAAATTTTCCTACGTCATGGATGGAGGGATGTTACTACACCGTTGCAAATGGCAACTGGATGAAAATTTCGGCACTATTTTTCCACATTATGTCAGATATCTACCTAACAATTATGAACACAATATTTATCTCGTATTTGATTGTTATAACAAGAACTGCACAAAATCTCTGAAAAGAATGCGTCGCTGTAAAAGAAATGCATTTAATGACATAATATTCAATAACACCACGCCTCTCAAAATAAGACAGAAGAACTTTTTAGCGAATGCCAAAAATAAGAGTAGGCTCATAGATTTGCTATGAGAAACACTTGCGGAAAATAAAATAATTTTTTGCCAAGCAGAAGCTGATGCCGACAGATTAATAATTGAAACCGCTATTAATTTGCAGTCCGAAAATATTGTTGTAGTATCCGAAGATGTAGATGTTTTAGTTTTATTAACTGCACTCTCACCAACAGACCGAGAAATTTATTTTCTAAAAGCCATCAAAAGGCAAAATACCGCAAAAAGTGTACTCTTCTAAGAGCTTAGAAAAAGTATTCCCAAAGTGTAAACAGCATATTCTATTCTTACATGCATTCACTGGCAGTGACACGACGTCAGCATTTTTCCAACGTTGCAAAAATATGTTTGCAAAAAATTTCGAGAAACGGCTGAACTTGCAAATTGCTGCGACAGTTTTTAAAAATCAATGCAAAGATACTAATGGCATTTTTAACGCTGGTGTTACATTTACGCTTCTTTATACGCTGCCCCTTCAAAAATAAAAGATCTAAATATATAAAGATATAAATTTTTTTTGAAAGCAACTGGTAAAAATACCTGCGTTAAACTGCCGTCTTTGCCACCTACTGCAGATGCTGTTTTTGGACTCTTCAAAAGAGTATATCTGCGAATTTAAACATGGCTCGGAAGAGAAATATCACCAAAAGAATAGAGTTCGAAATATAAATGCGGAAGACTGCTACCGCAAACAATGACGCAGCGACCAGCTCCAGAATTCTTATTAAAAATTATTTTTTGCACATGCAAAACAGGATGCGGAGCATGTTGTGGGTACAGGAAAAGTGGATTAAATTGCACTGTGGCTTATTTCTTGGAATGCAATGGTGACAGCTGTTCTAATCCTTCACCTACAATCCACATCAACGAAATCGATGACGACAGTAACGAACATAATGTTATAATGTATATCATGTACAGTTTATAATAGTTTTTTTTTATGTAATTCGTTATTTTTTTTACAAAATATTAATAAATTAACATTAAAATTACTATGCAAATATTATTTATTAGGTATAAAATTGAAATCTTTGCTCTAAACATTTTTTTCCCTTGTCCCTCTCATTTTTCAGTAAATTGTTGTTATAAAAATTGTTGTAATCAAAATCGCACAATTTTTTTGAAAACTTTTTTATTTGAGCTTTTAACAATGCAGTTCAATAGTTTTTATGAAGATTCATTGACTGGCACTAGATTTCGAAATTTTACAATTTTTATGCCTTACGGCACTCCACGCGTCTGTTGTTAGATTAAAACAATTATTTTTTGAAAAATTTGAATATTGTAAAATTGGCGGATTTATTAGAAATTTTCGTCCGTTTGACACATGACGTCATTTTGACGTACCTTGGTTCTAAAGAATCAAATGGAATAGTTCCCGCCGTAGTTGATCGCCAATACTCGGTCGTTCTCGTTATTTGTTTATCCCTAGAATGCTATCGTACGTAAAATTAAATATAATACGATACCCAAACGCTTACCACGACTTACGTAGGTAACATGCTAGGGTTAATATCTGAATCAAGGTACGTCACAGTCCAGCCTGCGCAATATCATACCTTGTAAATTGATTGTATCATGGCGCCTGATGGGGAATCCAAAATTTCTGTTATGCAAGGAAGAGGAAAAAGATCGTCTTCTACCCGATTATTTAGTTGTCTGTAGTCAATTACTACCCTAATATTTCTGGTTTCCATGTTCATCTTTTTTCTTTGAAACAATAAGATTTGGTGAACTCTAGTCGGATCGAGTTTTTTCTATAATTTCTTCGTGTAGCATTTTTCGACTTGTTTGTAAACTTCCTCTTTTTGTGCGTGTGGTACGGGATGAGACAAAATTCCGCGCCAACAATTCCGCGGCCACAATCTCGCCGCCAAAATTCCGCCGAATTAAAATCCCGCTGAATCAAAACCCCACCGCATTAAAATCCCGCGGTTACAATAAAAAAAATTTGTAAAATCTATACTAATAATAAATAAAAAGGTAAAATCTGTTTGTGTGTCAGGGGTAATTTCTGGAACTAATGTTCCGATTTTGAAAATTCTTTCACTGATAAATAGCTACATCATCGCCGAGTGATATAGGCTTTATTAAATTATTTATTTGACGTGCGTTTTAGTCATAGATCATGATCATAGTAAATTTATGAAGAAACAAGCACCGCGATAAAAAATTGAAAACAAGCAGTAGTATTATTAAATTACAACTTGCAAACATGCACCTGCACACATCTATTTCCTACGTCGCGTAAAATTCTCGATTAGCTTCTTTTTATGTAATTCATTTTAAAATAATTTGTTGCTGATTTTAATAATGTATGGCAGACATGTAGGTCTTTTAGACTAGGTTTTATAAGATTACATAGTGTAGTGCAGTGCTTCTCAAATTCTTTAATGTGGCGGACCGGTATTATTTTTAATCATGTATGACAGACCGCGACAATTTTATCGAAGGTCAAAAAGTTTCTTTAATTTATAACAAATAAAACAATTTTTACAATTTTATGTAAATTTAGTTATTAAAAAATAATTTAAACTTTTACTATTATTAAAATAATATTTATAAGTACATTTTTTATGGCGCCATTTCGTAATTATAAGAAATTGCTTTCAAATATTCCACAAAATTACGCGTTGTAGTATATTCCGTTAGTGCTTGTTCACAATGTACGTAAGACATAAGATAAACATAACACATACATAAAACATAAAGTTGAACTAGTAGTAAATCAACGTAAGTGTTCACAGTGTGCCTACGATATTCTTATGTTTATGTAGATCTTATGTTCGGCTTATGTTTGAACATAAAATTGAAATTATGTTACATTTAGTGAAATTTGTGGTTTGAAGTTGGTAGTGTTTGGTCATAAGTTGAACGAAATTGACATAAACATAACCTTTGCTATAAAGTTTGAAAGATTATTCGTTTTTTTTTTGTTATGCTTATGCACGTCTTATGTTTATGTACATTGTGAACAAGCACTTACAATGTTTACAATTTTTTTGTCTGCGTCTTGATACCGTTTAAGTTTTTTTGGCGGATCAAAACCAGCTACCAACCTATCATAAAAAATGTCACGACCATGTTGAATTTTTTTTAGCGTATTTATAAATTTCCATACGCTAGGATGGTCCATGCCTAATTAGCTTTGTAAACGCCTATGCGCTGCTTCCACAAAATTATTTGTTCGATCTGTGTCACTAACATCCTTTCGTAAACAGACCACATTTGAGAGCATTGTTTGAGGGTTAAATACCGGCCCTCGGCGAGTATTTCCGAATAGTCTGCGGTTTCCTAAATAATAATGTTCAAACCATTCTAATCGTTCCTTAAGTTCTTCCGGCAACTCTTGGTACAGTAATTCTACCGCTTCGTCTAAATCTTGAATTTTCACAAATGCCAACGATGTAATCATCCGCACTTGGATTGCAAAATCTGGCTCAATGTTATAACGGCGTAGTAGATGAAGTTAGCCCAGCTGCTTCTTAACATTTTTTGTAAGGTGAAACAAACATCCATCTATGTTTGCAGTGGGAAAAGCTTTTTTAAAAGAATTAATCGCTGCAACTTAAAAATCGCAAGAGATTGTTTGTTACATGAATTTTATGTTATTGGAGTTTATTTTAATTTATTGTGCAGAATTCTTTAATTTTAATTTTGTATAGTTTGATATATTTATATTAGATGGCGATTGGGTTCAGTTTTGATTCTTTGGGAACATGTTTGATTTTTGGAAAAATGTGCGTATAGAGAAGATAATAAGAACGGGGTTTTTAAATAAGAACGGAAAGCGATTTTGAAAAGAAAGGTAGCAGTTTTGTTGTGAGTTCTCCTGAAATTCTCTGGATCACGATAGCCTTGTGTGACCTGACAACTTCTATTTCGGAAGAGTGCTCCATTTGGAAATTTTTTTTTATTGCACTTTTACGGGCACACGTGGGATATATATTTTGGAATAATTAATTTTGATTGGAAATATTCCTAAAATAGTGGTTCTTCCTTCTTTCGTATTGTTGGATCTACGAGGATTGAGACTAGGAGCGTCCAATATTCCATCAAACTTCCACACAGCAACCAGCCTAAGGTTAGACGTATCATTTACTAACTTATTTTGATGATAACCAGCATAAGGGTCCGTTATATTATTACCTTCGGGATCCTTGCGTACCTACCCATTTGACGTCCTGTGTATTTTCGCTTTCAACACTACCGCTGATTATATATATTATCTGGACCATCAACTTTTTGGATTTGGAATTGGTTACCGGTTAACACCCGAAATTATCTAATTGCTTTATGCTACGTTTATCTATTTCGTTACGTCATTATATTATTTTATTGGTTGTTGCGTAAATTTTAATGTTATATATAATTATAAGTATTATTAAGTTTGAGCAGAAATTAATTTATTTTTATTTAGGAAAAGTTAGAGTTTGTCATCACGTAAGCACCTTTTTTTTGTGAAGCGATACGCAAAACTCGGATTTTGATTTAAACATTCGGGGCACACCTATGTTAGTGTGAAATTACCGCGACTCAAAAGAATTGCAATTCTCCGGGTCTTGAGCGACATTTATATTTTTTTAATTAATGACAATCTTTTGAAGAGTTTTTTTACCTAAGAGTTTATTTGGGAAATTAAGAATTATAAACTTTGCGTAGAACTCATATACAACTGTGACTTGATCTCGTATGGCGCGCAACAACTTTTCTCCTCATATTCATTTAATTTAAATTATTATTATCAGTGATAATTGTAAGACATTGTTGATTATTCTTTTTTTTGTATTGTCCATTAATAAATCTTATTGTGCTCGAGGTAATCTGTGGTGGTTTCTTTTATTTACTTCATATTTTTTTTCTTGTAAATTGGCTTACATCTCAGTGGTTAGTAATTACCAAATAAGTTCTCTGGAATCCTGAAATTTAATTACTTGGCGCCCTACATAACTACTTCGTATAACCAGAGAGCACCTGGGGCCTTATTCTCGAACTCACACGATTTGATTCGCATACGCAAATACGTTACTTTCGCATGAGAATAAATAATTGGTATTCTCGAGCAATCGTGTGCGAATGCTTTCGCATGAGAATCACACGACTTACATCGTGTGATACTTACGCATGAGAATTTTGGTTGTGTGCGATCACATCATGACATTTCGAGGAATTTTAGTTTATTTTGGTAATAATAATTAGTTTCTATGTGATTAATTTTCTAATTAATTTCATTTGGATTTATTTACTCAAATTTATTTTTTTTAACATTACATACTACTAACTACCACACTATCCACTTAAAAAATTCATTTTTTAAGTTCTTTTTCTATTTATTTATTCAGAGTTTAGATTTTGATTAGGTACTAACTACTACTGCTGTTTATTTATAATTATAAAGATTAAGTAAAGTATGTACATCATATTTAAAGTTATATTACTTGAGATTGTAACTGCACTAGTATATGTCCTAGCAGTGAAAATATTAGATTTGTTTCAACAAACAGTTCTCTCTCAGTTCTAGAACTATATGTATGTTCTTTAACCAAATTTCATGGTCCAAATTACAGTCCTAGAACTGGAGAGAACTACTTGTTGGAATAAACCTATTTATTCTTCAAAGTTGGCAATATTATCTACGATTGAGACGGTAAAGAAGTTGAAATTTCTGCTGAAGAAATATGCAAACAATCTCATCTCTGAAGTGATCATTTTGAGCTATCAGAAAAGCAATTTTTTTTTTGTTTCGCCAACCTAAAGATCTAGCTCGAGAAGTTATTTATATGATTAAGTAGCACCATGCAGAACTGAATGTGGACGTTCATGAACGTGATCATTGCTTCCTTCTGTCTCGCAGACACATTGCCAACCCGACTTTTCTTTGATTTCGGCATTCGTTACGAAATTTATAATCGTAAATAATTTTAATTCAATTTAAAACTTCAAAACTGACATTTGAAATTATTTAACCTATAATGATGCTGTAATGCTATTGGCCGCAATGTATATGTTCGTATGATGTAAGCTACGACTCTACGTAAGTACGCAATACAATTCGTGTGCTATTCGAGAATACCAGTGATTTTGTATAGTATAGATACCAAGATAATATCTAAACTTGTGGCCAACATATCTACGCGTTACTTTTCTATTGCTATCTCTTTCTACATTTAATTTTCTGTATTTGGCATCTCTTTCGTTAGTTCTGGCTGTGAGCCAATTAAAAATTTTCGTACGAAATCACTGCAACCAATACCAGACCGCCATATTAGGTGGGAATATTTTCAATCGAAATAGTTAACCCGTTGTGATGTTATTACTTCGTAGTAAACAGTGATTGTAGTAATTTATTATTTAAATCCAATATCATTTATCATTAAATAATATCAATATCATTTAAAATATTATGTTAAAGGATATCAGGATTATTTAAATGATTGTAGAAAAGAAATAACGTTTCTTTTTTAATAGAAATATTAATTCTTATAACTGAATTCGTAATTTGTAAAATTGATTAAGCAAGAAAATGTTACAAATTCATATCAGGAAATAATGAAAATGCAAAATTCTAAGATGCGAATGTATTTTTAATCTGGGAACCGAAGGATAATAAAAAATAATCGAAATAATTTCTAAGGCGTTACCTTCGTAAGATAACATCATATATTTTTTAAATTGCACATTTTTTAATAATAATTACAAAAAAAAATATTAAGTATTTGGCATCTAATGTTTATTAACCAGTATAAATATTTTACAATAATGTAAACGTACAATAAAACAAACAATAAATATAACAATAACATAAGAACCACAATTTGACACCAATTAGCAGCCTCTTCAGATAGAAGTCGTTCTTCTTTTAAATGCTCCATCAGTTCCTTCGTAGATATTATTGATAACTTCAATCTTTATTTTGAGTTCTGAGGACTTTTATTGTTTTCTTTTTATTTTCTACTGTATTCCTAATAAGTTGCAAGTAACGCTTAGCTTTTTTGGGTGTAGAAAAATGTAATTGTTGTAAATCGCCAACATAACGTGCATCAGTAGGCGTTAGCAAGCTGAGATTTTGTGTAGGTAATTGTTCGCCTACAGTATCTGAAAAAAAATACAATTAGATATTTTTATTTAAAGTAGTTAAAAGTTTGATGTAGTATACCATGTGAATCATGCAAAACTTCCAAAGACAACTGCTCACACCATGCACTTGCTGAATAAGATCCTTCCGGTGGTTGATTCTCAACATCTTCGTCGATTTTCATGGGAGTTAGAGCCGACGTAGAAGCCACGTTGTGTTGCAGAGAACAAGTAGGAATGGCAGTTCTTTTCAAAAATGTTCTTGGCCAAATACCTCCATCAAAATCATCTTCGACAAAGTGTTTTGAACACAGTACTGCATTTTTAGCAACTACACTATTTTCTAAACCACAAGCAGTAATCCACTGTTGGCGACTGTTTTTATCTTTCGGAAACCTATATAATATGATATGATAATTTTATAAGAGCCAAAAACACTTGAAATAGATATGAAAATACTTTAAAGCTAGACTTACCGATGAAATGACAGAAAAGAGCTATCTCATTGACGAGCTTTGCAATGAATACAATACCTAACCATAGTATTGTCCTTGCTACTAAAAATGTTTATATATGTTATGATAACTTGTTGCTTGTGTTGAGCCAAATTCACTTTTGAATTAGTATTTTTTTTAAAATTGATCCAGGGTTGACAGCAGTGTTGACAGTGACATAGTAACATACGTCTTTAATAATATGAGCCTGTAAAACTAACGAAAGAGACAACCTATTGTAGTACTCATGTAAAAGAAGGAGATAGATACAAAAAAATATGTCGAAACATCTTGGCACAACGGTTCTTTCAAACAAGTATATGGGTATTGGTATCTACATATACTATACAAGATCTATGGAGAATACCGATTTTAAGAGATCACAGATTTGTGTGCGAAACTTATTATGCGAAAATTTTCGCATGAGAATCAAATCGTGTGAGTTCGAGAATAGGGCCCCTGAGCTAGCCCAGGGAAATCTTTTGTACCCATTGAGTTACAAAAATCCCATGGATCCTGAGATAAGTTATTGTGATAACTTAGTTGGCAATTTACGTTCATAATTTTTCAGGGTACATGTTGATGGATTCAAAGCTATATCGCTGCAAGTCTTCAAGATATCTAGCATATTTGTGTAAGTAGATTCAGTCTTGTTAGACAACAAAACGTATACTATTGGATGTACACCTTCAAATCTCTTCGCTAGTATCGTATGTACTTGGTAAAATAAGGGAGGAGTCGATTTGAAGGTACCATCTACAAACCAGTGATTTGATTCTCCCAAAATCTAAAACAAAATACCGAAAATATTATTATACGGTTAATTGCAGTAAAATATTATATAAATATTCTATACTTGTGAAAAAAATTAATTTAATTTAAAAAACGCTGTTTCAAGTTTCAATATTTTAAATTTAAGCTTACCTTTAAATTTTTCTTGCGCGCAAATATAAGGATTCGATTGGAAACTGGGTCATTATCGGCTAACAGAAAATCGTCTATTTCACCACTGGCACACTTGAATTCTTTGAAGTTTTCTGAAATTATCAAGTCTTCCACTTTGGTAGGAACAGCTGGTGCTGCGTTAACTTCTTGTCGAACTCTTCTTACAACTTTTTTTAAAGCACCCTCTGATGGTAACGCTACTTTAACACTTTCTAATAATCCTTGTTGTTTACTAACACATTCGTTGATAACTTGAGAAGTTGATTCCATAGTGTTTTTAGCCTTTTCCTTTATTTGAAAAACTATGATAATTGCTTCCGTCTGGGCTGCATTACTATCATGAGTATGTCCATTCAATTCTTTTAAAAAGATACCTTCATTTGTGGTGCGTATTCGTGATTTACATTTGTCAGACTTTCTTCTGTCGCACGCCCAAAATTTCTTTGAATTGCACGCACTAAATTTTTCGAAGTCAAACGTATAGCCATCCAATGCAAGTTTTTCTTTCCCCTTGCGACTTAAAAAAAGTTTGCACATCATTTCAATACTTCGTTATGACACTAAAGTGGACTGGACGATAAAATAAGCACTATGTAGTATGAATTTCAACCTTGATAGATTGAATCTAGTAGGTGTTTAGGTGCCAGTACAATAATTACTCATGATAAAAACGCACAAATGCACATTTTATCAAAGTTTGTCACCAGAGCCGTATATAAGAGGGTGGTTTTAGGCGGGAGTTTAAACGCCCCCATGGGTTTAGAAATTCTAAATAATTACTACATTTAAGATATGCTTCCAATGTGCACGTGAAAGCAAATTATTATGTTAAGAAGACGACATTAGCGAAGCTTTTATCGAAATTAGCTAAGATCACCACCAACCTTAAACTATTAATCAGAAGGGGGCGACCATATACACTTTAAAACTCGAAAATATTTGAGCTATTAAAGCAAGCATTATTATTTGTTTTTCTTTAACCATATGTTGATATTGTACTCAACTGATATTTTTAGAACGAAATATAATAAAATTTTCTTTAAGTTACTATAGTTTTTTGATAAAAAAAAATATAATTTAATTATTTAATAAAAGTTAATAAAATAAACAATAAAAGTTTTGCGTGGCATGTGAGTCCGTGGAAGAAATGCGTTAAAAGTAGTCCAGGCCGTCACTTTAAAAACTATTAAAAAGCACCAACGAAAAACGGTTACTTGCCGAAAAAAATTATTTCCTGCAATAATAAAAAAAAGCAAACGGAGTTGTAAAACACCAAGTGTGAGTAAAAACACAGATTATGGACAGTTTGCAAATGAACCGGAGGATATTGAGGATTCACAATTTATTCTGACGGAAGCTAAACAGCAAACACTACGGTTACAAGTAAAAATATTAACATAATAAAATTTATAAGCTAGTTCTGATTTTGTTCATTTTCTAGGTTACTACGGAAGAAACAAATTGTATGAGTACCAAAGACATCCCAGATTAACGGCATCAATATTTGGAAATGTTGTAAAACGTCGGCAACATACATCGTGCCATAACCTAGTCAAACCGTGCTTAAATCACAATTCATTTTATTCTCTGGCAACCGAATATGGTATATCAAAAGAGACTGTGGCTGCATCACTATTTTTGAAAGCAACTGGAAAGAAAGTTCAAAAATCGGGTCTCTGGATTGACGAAGATCATGGTTTCTTAGCTGCTTCACCCGATGGTAAAAATAGATTATAGTATTAGCTATTCAAAGAAATAACATAACCTTAATTTATTATAACAGGTTTGATAAGAGAAAATGCAATTTTAGAAATCAAATGCATTTATTCACCCGATACACAAGTTGCTTCTTTGTTAGAGCTAATCGAGATAAAGAAATCGAAGATTTGTTTAAAAAAACCCGAAAACAATGCGAGATACAATTAAATCGCAATCACAATTATTATTATCAGGTACAACATTACTTTTAAAGTTTATGTAGATGTCAAAGTACTAATAAAATATTTTTAGGTTCAAGAACAACTAAATATCACCAAAAAGGAAAAATGTTATTTCGTTGTTTATATCAACGACATAATACCAGTATTCATAGAAGAAATTTACAAAAATGAACAGTTTTGGAATAATTCTATGTTGCCTAAATTACAACAATTTTACACTGAATGTATAGCTCCTGAATTAATTTGCAACAATTTAAAGAAAAACAAAAAATGTATAGATCAACCATACATTCAAGATGCTATTGCTGAAAATAATAAAAAGAAATTACCAAAAAGTGTTAAAACAAATACAAAAAATAATGCAGGGTAGTACAACTGTAAAAAATCGCCTTGTTTGATTTTGTATACAAAAGTTGTTATTGTTTTGAAAATTGCTGATAGTTTCTTAATCTGACTCATAGATTATTTGATTAACGAGGGCTGTGACTTCCGAAGGGTTGACCCGGCCAATGTTTCTCATCTGCGAACATACAATTATTAATAAATAATTTACTTTTTAAATTGTGTTTATTTATTTTATACTTTAAAAAAGTGGCCCTTTGTTTTTCTTTATATTCAATATTGTAAAAAAATATCAGCTTATCTTTTATATTAATGTGAAGTTACCGAAATCTTACATAATTTAGCTGTAAATAAAAATTGTTCGAGTTTTGTAATGCAAAAGTAAAGTCAAATTTAGATAAAAAAATGTGTTCGAATTACCACAAAGTAGGTGCCCGATTTATTTTCTTAGGGTCATAATTGCCTCATAAACATGCCTGATCTATATATACGATAAATTTTACTTTTTTATAACATTATGAAAGCAAAGTACAGAATTCTGTATTATTATTCTATGAACTAATGGCCGAACTAGAAAAATTACATGTGCTACTCATGATTAGAATATAAATTTGAAATATTTTAATTATTGCAAAAACATGCAGAAAAACTTTATTAAGGGGTAACACTAATGTGAGCTGGCGAAAATCAATGTAAATTTTAAAAATTAATTTCGGAAAAACTACAGGTGCGATTTTTGAAATTTTTGGGTATTTATTAATAGCTATCTTACTGAGTTTGCATATAAAATTTTATTAAAAAATAATCATATTTGTACGAGTTACGCGGCATTGCGTGTAACCTTGTTTGTCGTGCATGGTCGGATGGTGTAAGTGATTTTGGCAATTGGATTGGATTTTGGCAATTGGATTTTGGCAATTGGATCGATCTGAAAAAAATGAAAACATTTTTTTTGTTAATTACATTGTATTGGCTATGGCGTGACGAAGAGTTTTCCGAATATTCTATTAAATTGCTATAAAAAAAAATTGTTTAGTTTATTTTTGTAAAAAATGAATATTTTCTACACTATTTCTTAAATAAAAAATTAACGGCAAAGAAATTCAAGAAAAGCCTTCGTCACGCCGAAACTACTTATTCTTTAAAGATGTGTTCCAAATTTCAAGTCAATTCATCCAGTACAGACTGAAAAATCACTTACACCGTTTTGAAAAATGTAGTTTCGAGCAAATCGGTTTTAAAAGTTTACTATAATTACTTTATTGTAAAATCATAACCTACCGCTAATCTCCAATTCCTGCTTCATACAATTGACCTTCCTCTATCTGAAAATCTTTCTGCCAAGATGATTGCGCCTATCTTCGCTTAATTCGTCCTTGTTGACTCTCTTCAAGTGCACGATTCTGAGATTCTCGCCAGTTGCAATTCTCTTTTCGTCTCGTTCTTTGCACATTGCAGCTGCATTGGGTCCAATTATTAATTTTAGATTATTCATCACTTGGAGAACACTTTTATAGTCTTTATTGAAAATTCCAGTTGCAATGTACGATGCGATTTCAACTGTCTTCGCGCCACTGAAGACATGTTTTGAAGCAAAAGACCATATGAGCGCGTTCAGGCTTTCGTTATTATTTTGATATCAACCCTCGCGGCAGCCATCTTGCATTTTTTGGCACTTCTACCGCAACACTTTTATTTTTTTTGCCTCTTTATATTGGTAAGATTCTGGTATTTTTGCTCTTTTTTTCTACATAGAAGGCAGTCCGGTAATTCAACGCGAATCCTTTTTATCACGAGCAACGCGCGGCATTTTAAAATAATTCAAAAATATTCAGAAATAAAATTTTAAAACAAATTGGTGTTTACAAAGGCATAGAAAACAGAAAACTGGCTATTTTAACGAATCCGCAATTATACGTACCTAATAAAAATTTAAAAAAATTTGTTTTCAAGATGTTAAATAGTAATGAAATTTAAGTAAGCCCTTTGGTTTATTGAGTTTAAGGGATATTGTTTACAGAAACTGCAACATAAATAATAAAATTTAAGTAAACACATTGGGTATACTACTGATTTAAATGCTACCTACAATTGAATGATTTATGGCTTACATCCTGACCAGATTAAGGCGCTATAACTAAAAAAGTACTACGAATATTGGTATGAAAATTTTACACAATATTCTCAAGATGTTGAACAATTTTTTAAAGCAAAAAAATTTTTTTTGATTTTTAAAAAATTTCACATTAGTTATATCCCTTAATGAACTGTTAACGTTTATACTTTTAAATTAGCACATTTATAATGGTAGCTTGGGTACGAAATAAAAAAAGTTCACTTTATTAACAAAAAAATTCCTAAATTTTCAAATTTCAATTAACAATAAACAATACACCACGGCCGAATTTCGTAATGAAATTTTTTCGTGACCTAAATAGATCTATTGTTTTCATATATTTTCAATCATATGCAAAAATTTTTAAAGTGTTGAACATTTGTGCATTCATAAAAATTTGTCTAATTTTGTACATGTAGCGCTCGTAGCGGTTAAATGCGCAGCGGTCGCCCTCTTAAGAAGATGTCCCGGTCCCGGCTTATGCAATTTAAAAAGACCATAAAGCCCGGGAGCTTATAAATTCCTACAGGTAATTCTTAATTTAAAATTTTTTATTTAATTACAATAACAACCTTTCTTATGGTATGTTATTCATTGGATTTCTATATATATAATTTTCAGTTTCTGTCAGATTCTCATATAAATTGTTCTTTTTTTCTTCTTGTATCGAACTAAAAAAATGAATAATGTGTACAATTACTTGAATAATTTCTTTTGATAAAACTAAAAGTGACCTAACGATAAAACCGGGAGACCTTTCAAGACCTAACGATGACTTAACAATTCCATATTTTTTTATATCAAAATGTTTCAGATGAGAGGCCAACTTCACGAAGGTGTATTGAAAAGGTCATAAGGAAATGCAGGTAGAAGTACTAGAAAAGCTTTGCTTCAAAAATAAAAAAATGGTTTTGTAATTTTAAATTTAGGGTATTCACACTTCCTTGTATATTTCGTTGTATTTCTACACTCTAGTAAATATACACAAGTTTACTAGGGTATATATGGTTGCATAGCTATTTCCCATAAGAGCAAATACACCCTGGGTGTTGTATTTCTAAATAGCCCTCAAACGTGTTTTTTCTACTGTTGTATTTAAAAACCAATATGGCAGACAACAGCTGATCAAGTGCAGAAGTATTTTCTACGCTTAAAATACCATTTTACAATACAATACAATTTTTCTTTTTATGATTTTCTAGGCATATTAACGTGTAAATCACTACTATTTTAAACATGTGCCGAAAGTAAGGTTAATAGAACAATAACATAAACAATAATTGTGAGGTTATGTATCACATATATCACATCAAATACAATTATTAATATCATAGGTGTGTTGACAGCTATTGTATTTGGCTGTTGTAAATATACAACGATGGTAAATATGCAAGGGACACCCTAATTGTTTCTTTTTTTAATGTATTATTATTTTATATTTATATATTTTTTTTTATTATGTAGGTACTTATTATTAATATTATTTTATTTGTAATTTTTGCTTGGTATTTCCTGATTACAAAAATTAATTTAAAATACAAGCATATGCCAACCTTTTCTTTTAATTGCCCCTCATGGCAAATGTCTAACTACGGCCCTGTTTGTCGCCGAGAGTCACGGATAAATAAAAACGTTGACCACTTGCTATTGAAGATTACCTCCGTGCAATTAAGGGGTTATGCTCACCTAGAAATTTCAAAAAATCGATTTTTCAAAACTCACATTTTCTTGAAGTATATAATATCAGAAATATCTCCTAAAAGTTTTAAGATAATATCATTTTTTATACATAAACTATAAGGCTTTCAATACAGGTAAGTGTAGCAGGTATTGCACGGATTTTAGTTCGGCGGGATTTTGGCTCGGCGGGATTGTGGTACGGCGGAATGTTGGTCCGGCGGGATTATGGTTCGACGGGATTTTGGCGACGGGATTGTTGCCGCGGGATTTTGTCCTAGACCGTCGTGTGGTAACCGATACGGTTTTACGTACGTTCTACTTGTTGTACTTGTAATTGAACTTTTGTTTATATTGAGATGACCCAAGCTATACAAATTTATTAAATTTTTCTTATTCTAAAAATACTTTGCTTGAATTCATCCATTATTAATTAACAAGAGACTCTTATGGTTGAATTGTCCATTTTAATTTTGTTGTCAAGTTTAAAATTTATTACCATACACGTGGTATCGCTCGCCAGCTGTTCACACCTGAACGCCTGGTCAAACAAATTTGCTGCAATGTATTTTTACCGGGATGGTACGTTTTGGCGCGGCCGTTTTGGTGCAGCCTGTTTGGTGCGGGCCGGTTCGGCGCAAGGCCGGTTTGGCGCAAGGTCGTTTTGGCGTAAGACCGTTTTGGCGCGAGCCGGTTTGGCGTGAAGCCGGTTTGGTGCGAGGCCGGTTTGACGCAAGGCCGTTTTGGCGCAGAAACGATTTGGTGCGAGCCGATTTTGCGCAAATAATTACAAACATTTAATTTTTAAAAATCTAACTTGAATTTTGGTAAGGTACACATTAGGAACCGCTATGTTGATACTATACTGGCTTATTATATATTTATTTATTAGCAATTATATTATAATTATATTAATAATTTATTGTACAAACGTAAAAGATTGTAACAGATGATTTTCAATGATTCAATGAAATAATACAATATAACATAATTAATAAATAGATTATCAAATTTGTCGATAGAATGCAACAATGCAAGTACCCTGTATCCCATTATTACCTAACTTAGGCAACGCTTATCTCTTTGAGATTAGCTACCTGAAGTTTTCCAAATTTTAAAATTCCTTTGAAATTCTAATTTCAAAGCCTTGAGGGTTAGGCTTCTTCAAAGCATTTTTTTAAATTTCCACTTTCACGTGGCTATAGTTCCGAATATATTGATTTTTCAGTAAAAATAATTTGATGCTTTTTTAAATACCGTGAAATAATCTACAAACTAAATTTAAATCTTTTCTGGTCTAAAATCAACGATTTTCAAGTTTTGAATTAAAATAAGTACAAAAATGTTGAACAATTCAAACTTTTCTTCTTTTTGGTTTTATTCAAAACCCTATATCTTTTAAACGAAATATTTTACAAAAACTCTAACTCTCTATTCCGGATAGGAGATTTAACGGACTATAACTTTGGTCTAGTAAAAATTTTTGAAAAACCAATACATTTCACAGAAAATCAGAAAATAATAAACAAGGCAGCTACAAAACAAAAAATTAAATTCAGAAAATTTTTATTTTTTGTGAAAAATTATTTTATTAATTAAGTTCATTGATTAATTAATAATTAATTAGCCATAATTAATAAAACTAAGCTACTTCTATAACGATTTCGTCTTATAAAAAGTATTTTATAATTTTCGCGCCAAAACGGGCTCGCGCCAAACCGGGCTCACGCCAAACCGGCTCGCGCAAAACTGGTTTGCGCCAAACCGTCTTCACACCAAACCAGCTTGCGCCAAAACGTCTTCGCACCAAAACAGGCTTGCGCCAAAACGGGCTTGCGCCAAACCGGCTTGCTCCAAACGGTCTTTGCGCTAAACCGGCTGCGCCAAAACGGTCTAACGCCAAAACAACCTTGCGCCAAATCGGCGCAATTATGTACAGTACACCCATAAATAAACAATCAACAATAATAAAAACAAAATTATTTTACAAAATAAATAATTAACGTTTATAGCATTTCGAAATACGACAATATATATTTGTAACTGATAATTTATCTCCCTCTAGATGAAAAACGTCATCATATTTGGCACAAATTTTTTAAATTGAAATGCTTTCTTCTTGATTCAAATTATCAGTTTTAAAAAGTTTTAATACGTTTTCTATTATTATTATTGCTATACTGATACTACATTACTTTTAGAAAAATTACAAATTTGATAATCATTTATATTTCCTAGTTTTGGTTTGAAATTTTTTATTTTAATTTCATTTTCTTGGACATTTAAAATTTTAACTGGTATTATATTATCTTTTGGTTTTACTAACATTCCTGCGACAAATACGCCTTCTGGTAATTCTTCAGATAAAACTATACACTCTTCATTTTTTCTACGCATACATACTGTAACAAAAATTAAAATGTTTATTTATTTCTAAAGGGCTAATACAAATATTTACAATACGGTTTATAACAATAAAACGATTACCACACTAACACTATTTATTTACACTATAATTTATTTAACACTAAGTCCGGATTTATTTAAACACTCGATATATCGTTTATCTCTTCACTTTATTTACACTTTGTTCACTGTTTATTTACGTTAATACTTTAGCGTTCGAACTAGAATTGATTCATGACAGGAAATCGTGCTGCATTTATACTTAAATGCAGCCTTCCAGAAAATTCCATAACCATCCAGGAATTTCCATTCGCTTCTCAGTGTTTCTTGATTGATATCGAAGCATTATTTGAATGACTAATGATGCTATCATGTATGACTCATTACACATGACGTCATACATTAGTCATCAAATATAATTAGACGTTCTTTCGTAACACTGCGCTCTCCTTAAATCTGTTCTGTCCCAGAACAGCGGAGACTTGACATCTATAGAAGGGATCGTGGCGGTAGCGGCAATTGTTACCACTTCTGCAAACTCCTTGGCGGTAGAAATAACAGTCAACACTCTTCTGCTCTTTTGGTGTACTGCTTGGATTGTAACTGCAGATCAATATTTGAACTTCCGTTCCTTGGAACACGACCTCTAGCATGTTACGGACAGTCCTCCAGTCTAATTGGTCTAAACCGCAGCCAAGCTTGGGCACCGCCAGCTTTTTAATGTTACGGCTTATCATGTTCCTGCGAAGCTCCAACAAAGTCTTCCATAAGTCCGTATAGGTGGGTTTTTGATGGGAGAACCTTTTGGTTACCAAGTAGTAAATCGATCGTTGTTGGTCACGTAGCTTTAGGGTTTTACCGACAGCAAGTTGCTGTGATTGGAGCTCATCCAAACGTCCAAACTTCTTCTTGAACACAACGGCGATTCCACAAAACATGCGAAGATCTTGGGCCACGCAGTGCGCGAGTGAGTAGTCCTTTGGTACGTCGAAAAGATCTTGTTGCACTTCAGTTGTGACTCCAAATCTTGCTTTGTCATCACACATGACATCATACATTAGTCATCAAATATAATTAAACGTTCTTTCGTAACAATACGTAATTATTTCGCATCTTGCCGGTATTGTAGTATAACAATCAGCTTTATAGTTTCCATCGAAAGTGAAATTTTTCTATTGTTATGTAAAAATTGAAATCTAATTTTTTTAAATTCAAGGTTGCGCTGTATTTTTGAAAAAAAATCTGTTTCTATTATACCGTTATTCATACTACAATTTTGAAATATGTTGAGTACATAAAACTCGTGTTTTAAATTTATTTTATCATTGACTTGTAATGTAATTTGAGATGCACCAATCGATTTTACTGCGCCGCATATACCGTTTATTTCTATTTGATTTGTTTCATTTATTATTTTGTCATTTGATATAAAATTTTTGAAAATTAAACTAATAGAAGCACCCGAATCAAATAGAAAAAATAATGGTTCGTTTTTATTTTTTACATAAATTTTTTTTACATTTTTTTACATAAAATAATTCATCTAAAATTAAAATTGCTAAATTTTTAATTTGTTTATCTTTAGGAACAAAAAAACTGACTTGGTTCTGTTAAATTTTAAAAGTTTTATTTTTCAGTGCTTGCATTTTATTGAGATGCATTTGCTGAGTTATCATGACTACTTTTGTTACACATATAATTATTATTATTAATTAGCTTTACATTCGATTACAGAATATAGCTGTTCTATTGAACTTACAAAATCTATTTTTTTTTTGGGTGGATTAGTCCCCGCAATACAAATTTGTTTACTTATACGCACGATTCAATTTATAAGTCTCTGTGTGTCCTGCTGGTATTGACGATTTCCCTCCATACCTCTCTATCTGGTACTATCCTTTTCCAATTCCTCACCCCCCATCTTCTCGAGATCGACCATCACCCCGTCCCATCATCGCATCTTAGGTCTTCCTCTCATTCGCGTTTCACTGGGTCTCCACAATGTTAGTAATTTAATTTCTTCCTCATTATCTTTTCTCATCACATGTCGCAGCCATTTTATATGCTGTGCCTTAATATATTTTACAATGTCCTTTCCTCCCATCTCTCTTAGAAGTTCAAAGTTTATCCTTGTTCTGTATTCACCGTTTATCTTCTTGGGGCCACACATATAATATGTTTTATTATAACTGTTTTTAACCTGATTTGACCTATTTCCTCGGTTATAACCTTGACTTTTATAATTATTGTTATTTGTAAATTGTCTCGAATTGTTTACATTTCTACCGTAATTATTATTTTGATTATATGATCCGTATTTTCCAAAGTTACGTGAATTAAAATTTTTCGATTTTTGATTTTTAAAATTTGGCTTAAAATTTCTAAAAAATGATTTCCAAAATTTTGCCTGAATTTTTGATTTTTATTAAAATGAAAAACTTGTCGAGATTCGTTTGACTGAATATTTTCATATTTAGCTGCGCGTATTGCTTTGTTCAATTTTGAGTAATTTCGAGCTTTTATAATATTTCGTAAGTCGTGATTAATTAAACCGTTTGAAAATAAATTGATTGCAATTTCCTCGTTTACTGATTGAAGAATTTCAAAATTTTGTTTTTTTCCTTCTGTTTGTGCAATTGTTAAGTCAACAAATAATTGATCGACCGATTTACCAAATTCCTCTATCGATTTATTTGCCTATTTAGCGTTGTTTAATTGAACTGATAATGCCGTTGGCGATTTGTTTGTTAAAAAAATTTTCTTTAAGTCGTTTACTAATAATTCGTTATTATTATAATCTTGCTTTAACCGAATTTTCGCGTTTTCTGATAATCTCGTTTTTAACACGTATTTAGTAAGTTTGATCTTCCCGTCAAATCTTTCTTTTATACTATCTATTCTATTGTTTAATTCTTTCTTGTTGTCATCAAATGTAGCATTTATATCTTTGGAGTTGTTATCAAATCTAGCATTCATTTCTTCTTTTATACCTTTCGTGTTTTCATCTATTTTAGCATTTATGTTGTCATTCATACCTTTCAAAAATTCCATAATTGTTTTGTCGACCCTTTCTTTTGTATCCGGTACAAATATTAACAAAAGCAAAACTCACGCAAATAGCCGACCCCAGCTTTTCTGTTAAAGAAACCAACATTCTCTCACCATTTGGATAGTGGTCTACCACGCCTTCTCGTTCCATCAATCTCGCTATTCCAAATCTTTCGTGGTACTCTCTCCTCACTTATCCTCAATAAATAGCCCAACCAATGCAATCTTACGAAACTGGATATTACTGGTTCACCGTATAGTTTTTGGATTTTATTGTTGTTTCGTCTTAGCCATCTTGTTGTTTCCAGTGTCCCACCATAAATCTTTCTAAGCACCTTCCTTTCCCATATTTCGAGCATAAGTTGGTTTTTTCTTGTCAGGGTCCAGAGTTCGCTAGTATAAGTCACCACCGGTCGTATTATAGTCTAAACACTCAAATCTTGACTGCCCTAGACAGCATCCTTTCTGCGATGAATGCGTTCAGTGCTGCCAGGTTTCTATTACCCGTTGCAATTCTAGCACAGATTTCGGTACTGCTCTCTGGTTTGTTTGTTATTACAGTACCCAGGTAGGCAAATCTCTCTACTTTCTTCACATCAATGTGCGTTTGCGCGTTTATCGCAATTCGTAGATGGTAGTTTTCTGCACTTTGTTTGTCTTCCTATGACATGTATTTCGATTTATTTTGATTAATTTCTAGACCTATATTGTGGGCCGCCCTAATTAGTCTTGAAACACAGTCTCTCAGCACTCCTTTTGATTTTGTTATCAAGGTTACGTCATCCGCAAACGCCAAGCACTGATGAGTGTTGTTGAATATAGTTTTACTTCTGTTTAATTGACTATCTCTCGTGATCTTTTCCAGTACCAGGTTGAATAGTGTTGCAGAGAGAGGGTCTCCTTGTCTCAGACCATTTTTCACCTCAAATTTCTTCGATATTGACTTGTTTATTCTTACTTTGTTTTCGGTGTTCCTCATAGTCAACTTTATAAGTCTTATCAATTTTTATGGTATACCTAGTTGATAAAGTGTTTCGTATAATTTATTTTTTTTAATAGTGTCATATGTTTGCCGTACTGGTATTCGCCAATAATTCTTTCGAAATGTTGGAATAGTTTTTCTTTAATCCATATGGCTAGAATTTTGTATACAACACTCCGTAGGGCTATCCCTCTGTAGTTATTGCAGTTCATCTCATCACCTCTTTTAAGTATTGGGCAGATCATTGCCTCGCTCCAAGCCTTGGGCATTTGCTCTTTTTCTCAAATTTCCGCAATCAATGCAAATATGGTCTTATGTAATTCCTCTCCCCCATATTTGAGCATTTCTGGTGTAATGCCATTGTAATATAAGTTTAAACTGCTAAAATGTAGTGTGAAGCATGCCTTAAGTATTGTAATGATATTTTCGTATAAAATAATCAATTAATCGTCCCTGCGCTGCGGCGTCAAAATGATGTAATAATATTTTCATAGAAATTCCACACATTTATTTTACCTCAGGTAGCCCTGGATTGCGGGAGCAATTGTTAATTTTCAAGGGTCGAGGGTTCTTGCGTTTTCAAAATTAAAACAAACGAAATCTTTCTAATGCAAAACAAAAATATTAAATACTTCAAATCTTCAAACTAATAAATCGTAAATAATTTCAAATATTTTAATTTACTGTTAAACTTTAAATGGGCTCGCACGTTTAACCTTATGCCTATCCAAAACGTCGGCTTATCTATCATGTGGCCACATGCTCGTACAAATGTAATTTTTAATTTTCAAATTTTACAGTCCAAATCCAAATTAATTTATAACTTCGAAATACTGTTTTTCTTTATCAATCAATCAAAATAAAATACTACTCACTATCGTTCGGTAGTCACTAATAAAAATCATCCAAAAATCCAAATATCAAAATTTCAAAAACAACGCAATAATGCGAACGCATAAAATCACTTTATTCAATCAATCAAAATAAAATATTACTTACAAATTCTCACAATAATATCAAAACTCAGCGGGCATACAAAAATCTCGCACACGCTGTCGGCCATAGTTGGCACGAGAAGCCATTGTCTTTATCCTCTCTCCCCACTCTGCACTTTTCCAATTTTAAACGTTTAAAAATAATATTAACAAATTATTACAATTTAGCACAGGGTCGGTCGAAATATTTTGTTTCACGACATCTTAAAGCCCCCGTGCGAATTGGAGTTATGGGCGCAGTCCAGAACGAAAATTCGCAAATCTTAACGTCGTGCTACCAAACAGAAATATCAAAAGTGATTAAAAACCAATTGTTTACAATTTGGACCTATTTGAAATTATGAAAAATAAAATCAATTCAAAATCAAAAAAATTGTTCTCTTGCAAATCTCATGTTCTTGTTCATTTTGCTCTTCTCACCTTCCATAGAATTATTTTGATACGAGGCGTCCATTTTACCGGCATCTTTTTTTGTTGCCCCCGACTCGTCTAATACTTCCAAATTTTCTTTTTGTTTCTTTTTAACGTTGTGTTCTTCTCATTATAATCCTGCCTCTTTCCGATTTTAATTTCTTGCTCTGTTTTTAACGACAGATCTTCTTTTCTTTCTATCAATAATTCGTTTTCTTGCTTTTCCTTTTCAAAAAATTCAAAAAACTCATTTTCATCGTCATTGGACACTTTTTCTTTTCGTTCAATCGTTTCATTTTCTTTTTGCTCTTCTATAAATAATTCTGTTTTTTCTTCAAATAATACTTTTTCTTCTTGTTCCATGAGTTCATTTTCTTTTTGTTCGGCATCTTTCATCACTAGTTCATTTTTTTCCCGCTCTTCTTTTTCAAACATTGCAAAAAACTCTTTTTCGTCTTCATTGAACTCTTTTTCTTCCATAAATTCTTTTCCAAATTTACCCTCAATACGTAGAATACCCCTATTCATTTCCTCAATTATTTTGTCCGTTTTTTTGTTTTGTGAGTCTATTTTTTTGTTTAAGCTTTGAATTATTTTGTGTTCTAATTTTTCATATGAGCTTTGAATAGCATTTAACAGTCTATCAAATTGATCCATTTCTGTACTATTCCTATCTGTTAAAATGATATCCATTTTAAATTATTGCAAAAAAAATTGTAAACGAAACGTCCCTGCGCCGTAGTGCTAAAAAGATGTAATGATATTAAATCGAGCCGCACTGTCTGGGCGCCATTTTAGTTGTTGTGATATTTTCTTAGAAAATTCTTTTGAAACGTCCCTGCTCGGGCGCCAATAAAGCTGTAATGATATTTTCGTATAAAATAATCAATTAATCGTCCCTGCGCTGCGGCGTCAAAATGATGTAATAATATTTTCATGGAAAATTCCACACACTTATTTTACCTCAGGTAACCCTGGATTGCGGGAGCAATTGTTAATTTTCAAGGGTCGAGGGTTCTTGCGTTTTCAAAATTAAAACAAAAGAAATCTTTCTAATACAAAACAAAAATATTAAATACTCCAAATCTTCAAACTAACAAATCGTAAATAATTTCAAATATTTTAATTTAATGTTAAACTTTAAATGGGCTCGCACGTTTAACCTTATGCCTATCCAAAACGTCGCCTTATCTATCATGTGGCCACACGCTCGTACAAATGTAATTTTTAATTTTCAAATTTTACAGTCCAAATCCAAATTAATTTATAACTTCACAATACTGTTTTTCTTTATCAATCAATCAAAATAAAATACTACTCACTATCGTTTGGTAGTCACTAATAAAAATCATCCAAAAATCCAAATTTCAAAAACAACGCAATAATGCGAACGCATAAAGTCACTTTATTCAATCAATCAAAATAAAATATTACTTACAAATTCTCACAATAATATCAAAACTCAGCGGGCATACAAAAATCTCGCACCCGCTGTCGGCCATAGTTGGCACGAGAAGCCATTATCTTTATCCTCTCTCCCCACTCTGCACTTTTCCAATTTTAAACGTTTAAAAATAATATTAACATATTATTACAATTTAGCACAGGGTGGGTCGAAATATTTTGTTTCACGACAGTATATTGCAATTTTTATTGATATCCGGAGTGAATGGAATGTAATTTGCTTGATGTGCAGCTCATTGCATATTTCGTTTCTGACGATCTATTTAGTGACAACGACCGACAACTGCTGATCACAGTATTTGTTTGAGGTCAATAAATAGCAAGACATGTTATTATTAAAGTTAGTTATTATTTAGTTATCATGTAGTTTTAGTTATTATTATTTGGAAGTAGATTACTTTTAAGTCGAAACTATGTAACATATTACTTAAACTTATAAATAAAGAACCGTTGTTATCCACCTATTGCGTTTTCAATACGACGAATCTGGATCATCTAAAAGTGTTCAAATGTTATAATACCAATAATATTTCATGGCAATCTTGCCATCCAGATTACGCTAGAATAGGTTGGAAAACGAGAGGAAGGGAATCGAAAAAGGAAGAAGTCAAAATTATACAATCAGGAAAAAGTGGAAAACAAAGAAATAGTACAACATAATGGGTTTCAAAATGGTGAAGCTAATACTTAGAGTATTTTATGGGAACGATGCAACAAAAAATCATACACACAAATTAAGCGCGACGTATCAATCAGCAGTTAAAAATGTGCAGTGAAATAGTGAAAAATAATAATAAGTGTTAAGTGAAATTAAATTTAAGTGAGTGAAATTCAACGACCTACGAACATCCCAAGAAATCAGATGACGATTCCATGTCTACCGAAAAGCTGAAGAAAATCCTAGAAAAAGTACAAGTCTTCCAAGCAAACTTAACAAAAGACAATCAAGAAAGGCGTAAGTGTTTACGTATAACTAATAGTAAAATTGTAAAATTAGGTGAATTGAGGAGTAGTTATATTGAAACTAAAAATATATTTAATCAAAGCCAAAATATATCTGCAGAAGAAATAGAAACTGCCAGAAAATATGCTATTGAAATTTGTAGATTAATTGTAGAGTTAGACGAATTATTAAAAAATAGGTTGTTAAATTGTAAAACTTTAACCATGGGGGAAAAATTTGACTTAAAATCCGCTGTAACTTTATTACCAGTAATGAACGGTAAAGAAGAAATAATCGATTTTATTGAACTATATAATGATTTATTAGATGATAGCGGGAAAACATTACTTACTAAATACGTGTTAAAAATGAGACTAAGAGAAGACGCTAAAATTCGGTTAAAGCAAGATTATAATAATAAGGAATTATTAGTGAACGACTTAAAAAAAATTTTTTTAACAAACAAATCGCCAACGGCATTATCAGTTCAGTTAAATAACGCTAAACAGGTAAATAAATCGATAGAGGAATTTGGTAAATTCGTCGAACAATTATTTGTTGACTTATCAATTCCACAAACAGAAGGAAAAGAACAAAATTTTGAAATTCTTTAATCAGTAAAAGAGAAAATTTCAATCAATTCATTTTTAAACGGATTAAAAAATCACGACTTACGAAATATTATAAAGGCTCGAAATTACTCAAAATTGAACGAAGCAATACGCGCAGCTAAAGATGAAAGTATTCAGTCAATTTCGACAAGTTTTTCATTTTAATAAAAATTAAAAATTTAGGTAAAATTTTGGAAATCATAAAAACAATTATCAAAATTTTAACAATCAAAAATCAAAAAAATTTATTTCACGTAACTTTGGTAAATATGGTTCATATAATCAAAATAATATTTACGGTAGAAATGTAAACAATCCGAGACAGTTTAGAAATAACAATAATTATAGAAGTCAATGTCATAACCGAGAAAATAGGTCATATCAGGTTAAAAACAATTATAATAAAACGTATTATATGTGTAATAAAATCAGTGATGATAACTCAGTAAATGTATCTCAACAAAATGCAAGCACTGAACAATTAAACTTTCAAAATTTAACGGAACCAAGTCAGTTTTTTTGTTCCTAAAGATAAACAAATTAATAATTTAGCAATTTTAAATTTAGATGGATTATTTTATATAAAGTTAAAGTATAAAAACGAACCATAATTTTTTCTTTTAGATTCATGTGCTTCTATTAGTGTAATTATCAAAAATTTTATATCAAATGACGAGATAATAAACGAGACAAATCAAATAGAAATAAATGGTATATGCGGGTCAGTAAAATCAATCGGTACATCTCAAATTATGTTAGAAGTCAATGATAATATAAATTTAAAACACGAGTTTTATGTACTCAACAAATTTCAAATTTGTAGTATGAACGGTGTAATAGGAACAGATTTTTTTCAAAAATACAGCGCCACTTTAAATTTTGAAAAATTAGATTTAAATTTTTACATTAATAATAGAAAAATTTCACTTCCGATAGAAAATAAAGCAGATTGTTTTACTACAATACCGGCAAGATGCGAAATAATTACGTATGTATGCGTAGAAAAAAATGAAGAGTGTATAGTTTTATCTGAAGAATTACCAGAAGGCGTATTTGTCGCAGGAATGCTAGTAAAACCAAAAGATAATATAATACCAGTTAAAATTTTAAATGTCCAAGAAAAGGAAATTAAAATAAAAAATTTCAAACTAAAACTAGGAAACATAAATGATTATCAAATTTGTAATTTTTCAAAAAGTAACATAGCATCAGTAAATAGGATAGAAAACGTATTAAAACTTTTAAAAACTGATCATTTGAATCAAGAAGAAAGCATTTCAATTCAAAAAATTTGTGCCAAATATGATGACGTTTTTCAATTAGAGGGAGATAAATTATCAGTTACAAATATATATAAACAAAAAATTCAATTAAAACCCGGAACAAGTAGAACGTACGTAAAACCGTATCGCTTACCACACGCACAAAAAGAGGAAGTTTACAAACAAGTCGAAAAAATGCTACACGAAAGAATTATAGAAAAAACTCGATCCGACTAGAGTTCACCAATTCTTATTGTCCCAAAGAAAAAAGATAAGCATGGAAACCAGAAATATAGGGTAGTAATTGACTACAGACAACTGAATAATCGGGTAGAAGACGATCTTTTTCCTCTCCCTAATATAACGGAAATTTTGGATTCATTATCAGGCGCAGTTTATTTTACACATTTCGATTTAGCGTAACGATATTATCAGGTTGAACTAGACCAAGAAAGTAGACTATGCACTGCATTCACAACAGATAGGGGTCAATATCGAATGAAGCGTTTACCGATGGAGTTAAAAATCAGTCCGAGTGCATTTTCACGAGCTATAACAGTAGCAATTTCAGGATTAAATTATATAAATTGTTTTATTTATTTAGATGATTTAATAGTTTTCGGAAATAATTTAATTACTCATTATTCAAATCTAATAAAAGTTTTTCAGCGACTTAGGGATGTAAATTTAAAATTGAACCCACTAAAATGTCAATTTTTAAAAACAGAAATTTTATATTTAGGCCACGTTATTTCAGCAGAGGGAGTTTTACCAGATCCAAACAAAATTATTTCAATAAAAAATTACACAACACCAAAAGATGCTGACGAAACCAAACGTTTTGTGGCATTCGCTAACTACTATAGAAAGTTTATAAAAAATTTTGCAAATATCTTCTCATCTTTAAATAATTTATCGAAGAAAAGCGTAAAATTGGAATGGACAGAAGATTGTCAAAAAGCATTCGATGATTTGAAAAAAGCTCTAATAAATACGCCAATTTTACAATATTCAAATTTTTCAAGAAATAATTGTTTCAATCTAGCAACAGCCCATATTTGTACGGAAGAAAATTTAATATATTACAGACTATAAACCACTTGTGTATTTTTTTGGGATGAAAAATCCATCCAGTAGATTAACCAAATTTAGACTAGTTATCGAAGAATATGATTTTACAATAAAATATGTCAGAGGGAAAGAAAATGCCCCAGCAGATGCTCTATCAAGGATCGAAATCGATTCTGAAGAATTAAAAAATATGAATGCAAACATAAATGTTATTACGAGAGGTCAGAGGAGAAAACTAGACGATGACGTCACTGAGAATAATAATTTAAAACAACAACAGATTGGCCATCCAGAAATTGTTGAACTATTGAAGAGTCCAAAAGACGCAATAGAATTACGTTTCATTGGTAAAAATGAATTCGAAACTTTAAAAATAAATAATAATTATGATATCATAAATAATAATTTAATATTTAATAAAAAATTACTATTAATTTATTATAATCAGGATACTCGACTCGCGTCTCTATTAAGTAGGTCGCAAGGAGTACTTGAGATAAAAGAATTTTGCATAAATAACAATATTCGCGAATTAATAATTGTAAACAAGAAAGGTGATCGCCACCAAAGGTTATTAAACGATATTATGAAGAAAATAAAAGAATTCAATACCGCAAATATAAAAATATCTGTAATAAGAGGAGTAAATGTAATTGATGATTTCGAAGTAAGACAACTCATTTTAAATGACTTTCACACGTTAGCAACGGGAGGTCACGCAGGAATAAACAGGATGTATAATAATATTAAAAAATATTATTTTTGGACAAATATGCACAAAAACGTCGAAAAATTTGTCAAATGTTGTGACAGTTGCAAAATCATTTGTTGAAAATTTTATATTACGTTACGGAATTCCCCGTGAAATCGTTACAGATCAAGGAACAGAATTTTTAGCTTCAGTATTTAAAAAAATTTGTAATTTTTTGAATATAAAGAAACTAAATTCGACAGCTTATCACCACCAAACATTAGGGTCACTCGAGAACTCGCATAAATGTTTAGGTGCGTACTTAAGGATTCAGCTGGCTAAACACCCATCAGGTGCTTGGAGTTGTTGGATTCCTTATTGGTGTTTCGCGTATAATACGACGGTACACACGGAAACTCGTTATACTCCATATGAGTTAGTTTTCGGAAAAGTTTGTAAATTACCATCAAATTTGACTAATGATAACGATCCTTTATATAATTTTGATAGTTACCCGGTTGAATTAAAATATCGTCTTCAACAAGCTTGTCAAGATGCTCAAAAGAATCTAATAAAATCAAAAATTAAAAGAAAAGAAGTTCATGATCGAAAAGTTCAATTTGTAGATTATAAAATAGGTGACAAAGTGATGTTAAGAAACGATGCTGGTAATAAATTACAAGAAATATACAAAGGTCCTTATGAAATTGTAAAAATTGAATCTCCAAATATTATTGAAAATTTAGGTAATAAGTTAATAATTGTACATAAGAATAAGATAAAATTGTACTGCGACAAATAATTTTCAATATATTCAAAATTTTTAAATAATTTAAATATTTAATGGGTAGTATAGTAAAATGTGTATTGTAATTAAGGGTGAAAAAAAATGAAAAAAAAAATTAATTATGTAAAATGTAAATTTTTTTTGCGAAGAAGGGAAGGTGTAATATAAGTTTAAACTGCTAATATGTAGTGTGAAGCATGAGTTATGTTTGCCGTACGGGCCTTAATTAGAAAAAACAATTTAAAATAAAATTTGAGTATATTGATTCGGATTTAGAATACAATAATTATAACTAAACTAATATATGTCTACATCCTTTTTATATTATATTAATTGCTTATACTAATGCCATTGAACGTCTAGACACAGACGTACGCATTTTGTCATATTTCCTTTTCCTTAAGTAAATGAACTTTCGTTGCATGACAAAATGCATAGGTCATAATATATTGTAATAATTTATTATAATAGGATCTAATTGGTTGACATCACATCTCCCCACCAGGACCAAAATGTCGTCGGAACGTAAATTTTGTAGGCCGATTTGACTGATGTCTTGTTGGATTGGCGACGCGATTTTCCTCCTGCGGATCAACCTTACTAAAACATAATAAATTGTAATGATAATAATTAACAAATAAATTACAATGGTCCATGCACTAGTTTTGTGGAAGTATATCTTGATTGGGTTTTCCTCCAATTTCTTCTCAACTTGATGTAGTTGAAGATCGGCTGTTTTTAGTTCGTCTAGGTTAATGGATTGTAATTCGATAGGTTTGAATTTCATTTTAATTTCTTCCATAGGGTCGGTCGTGATGGATAATCTTGGTATTTCGATTATGTTGATTTTGCCCTTAACTCTTTGATTTCTAATTAATTTTAAGTGAATTTCCATTTTGCAATTACCATTTATCAAGATGACATATGTTCCATTAAGTAAAATCGACGTATTTTGTGTGTTGCAATTTTGTTATATCATTTCCTCCCCTTTTGTTATCATTAACCATTGGTTACTCGCCAAATGCTGGATTTTGTTAGTTTTCATTTTGAAATGTTCTTGCCGACACTTGTCAAAGTTCCTTGTGAATTGAAGTAGATGGGTTTCGCATGGAGAGTCTTCATTAATTTGATTAATTTCGTAGTCGCACACAAATTTACTTGGGGTTAACTCAATACATTTTTGGCTACTCGTAGCGAAGTCGTGATCATTAATTAAAAGAAATTTAGCTTGAGGAATTATTACTACATAAATGGAATTTTTATTAATAGGACATGGATATAAATGATAGTAATTATTACGTTTAGTTATATTTTGACTGTCGGAATTTCTAGAATTAGGTAAATTTTATTAAGTCGGATGAAGGCTTTAATTTAGATTAATTTTTGGAATTTGGAATAATTCTTTAGTTCGCTAATGGCCTTATCATATCGTTTTGCATCGTCATCATTCATATTTCCAGTAATTACCTTATTAATTGACCCTAATCCGTTAATTGCACCGCGGCGTTGCCTTTTTGCGGGTGGTGGATCCATTATTTCAAATTTTAGCTTAATGAACTTGACCGTGTTTTCGAGGAGTCTATGTAAATTCTCAACTTCCTTCAAATATTCCGGTCTATTAGTATCTTTTTGATAAGCACTTTTTAATTTTAATATAAGGTTTTTTAATATATGGTAATTTTGCAGGAGACGTTATATTTAGATTTATTATTTCTTCTTGCTTGCTGATCGTGTCCTCTCGAAAATTTACATTTATTTCCAAATTTGGTTCTTCTTGGTAAGACAAATCGTTTTCGATCTCCCCTTCTAAGTATTGGTCGTATTCAGTATTTTCATAAAATTTTTCTTGATTTTCATCGAAATCTTGGTAGAACAATTCTTGGGATGTCCACCTGGGCGTTGATGGATATTTTGAACTGCGTGTATTGCCAGATGACGTGTCCATAGGCTCGGGTTGGAAAGATTGCTTGTTTTCAAGTCTAGGTCCATTGAAAGGTTGAGGTCGTTGACTCATTTGTTGGAATTTGTCTGAAGTCTGAGGCTGCGGTTGTTGCCGTTGAAAGTTTGTTCTTTGTTGTGCATGAAAATTGGGGTTTGTATCTGGGTGCACTACTATCGGCCTACTTGATTGAATGGGGTAATCTCTACAATTTTTTTTTTCATTAAA
This sequence comes from Cantharis rustica, assembly GCA_911387805.1. Taxonomy (NCBI): domain Eukaryota; kingdom Metazoa; phylum Arthropoda; class Insecta; order Coleoptera; family Cantharidae; genus Cantharis; species Cantharis rustica. Next base: position 76,707,217 of record OU426877.1, read on the forward strand.
ATCAAAAATTTAAGTGAAATTAAACACCTCTTGCGTAAAAAAAATTTTTTTTGGCAATTTTAACGGTCTTGTTGAAGTTCAAAAATTGAAAAATTTTTAAATAATTAAAACGCGGGAAATGATGACGGAGATTTCACTCGGCCAATAAGAAGCCAGTAGCACTCCCACTATTATAATTATTTTTAAATGTCAGTTGGTATAACCTCAAAAGTTTGTAGTATTTATATGTTGAGAATTAATTGAAACAAGAATTATTTTTATATTTCAAAATGGGTAGCAAATTAGAAATTAATTTTGAACAAGCGTCATCTGACAATTTACCATCTGTAGATGGTGATATGTTGAATGTTTTTTATTCTTCCAACACGAATTTTGTGAGTGCCGAAGTACGAAACGTGAAAACCAAACGAACTGGTAAAAAAATGTATAGAAATAACGCTATCTCATACGTACAACTTCAACGGTTAGGAAATCTATGTACAGTGAAAGCAAAAATTACTCCGGAACATAAAATAAGAAGCAAAGCTTACGATGTGCATGTTGTGATCAATGAAAAGGAAGAAGTTATAAGTTGTCAATGTCACAGGTGCCCGGCTTCTGAAGGTGGATGTAAACATGGGGTGGCGTTTTTATTGTGGCTTCAAGAAGTAGATGTAGATTTTCAAGAAAAATTACAGGACATTTTAACAATGTGTGAAGATTCTTGGAAAAATGCTATATATCCTAAACTAAAAACTTCTTACTGTTAATTTAAAAACTAAACTGTAATAAATAAGAATATTATTAACTCTTACAATTTTTATATTTATTGAATTATTTACAAAAAACGCAATTCAACACTCCCTAAACTGCAATTAAAGGTTCCTGTAAATTTATAAGACCACAAACTATAATAACTATAGAGTTTAACAAATATATTAAATTATGGTTAACACATGAGTGAGGCTTCAAAAAGTAAAATTCCCTTACTCGACGAATAACTCTTTCGATATGTATTCGTAAAGCAGCAATTCTTTTGCTAAGTTTTACTTCCGCTTTTGAACTCTTCTGTCCGGAAACTACACTTGGTGGCCTAAGTAATACACAGTTTTTTTCAGATAAAACTGCATTTATATGCTTAAAACCTTGGTCTGCAAGTATATGAGTACCATTTGAAAGTTCCTTTAACTATGAACTACAGCGTCTTTGTCACTTATTCTACCTGGAAAACCATTCGATATGAAATTTATAAAACCGTTTGGCGTACTTGAAATTAAAAATTTGGTAGTATTACATTGCTTGTAATCTAACCAACATCAAAATAATCTTCACAACAATGCCATTTTGATTTAATACGGAAAGTTGAAGGTATTTTTGCCGCTTGTATCCATAATTTTCTTGTAACCAGATTGCTTGGAACGCCGAAAAACATTTTTTCTGAATTATTTGAGGTATTCCTACATCTCGGAATAAAGCACGTCTTAATGTTGGTCTGCATGTTTATTGAAATAATGATTATTATCTGTCGTGATTATGAACGCTACGAATTATAATTCTTTAAAGTATTTATTTACAAATTGCATTTTTGACAGTGGTTACTGTAATGCACTGTTGCCACTTTATAAAAGTATTTAAATTTATAGATTTTTAACAATTTTAAAACACAAGACGTGGGCATACTGGAAAAAGTGACTATGTCAAAAATAGAGTTTCGAGAAATGTAAAATTGAATGTTTCGCATTTTGCAAAAAATCAGCTTTATAATATTTTAATTTTTGTTTTTGAATAATAAAACATGTTCAATACATTATTAGAACATAGACGTTTTTTCCAGACCTGAGTTTTATATTTTTACGGTATTTGAATATTTTAACTTATTTTCGAAATTTTTTGACATAGTCACTTTTTCCTGTATGCCCACGAAGACAGAATCAACTCAAGTATGTCATTTTCGTATACATATAAACATGACATCGTTGTAAATTCTATTTTAATTGAGCAATGTGATTGCTCGAGTGAAATCTACGTCACAAAATTGCAACTTTTCAAACGTATACGTTTCAAAAAGGCACTTTATATAATTAGTGTGGCGTTTTAAAATTATACATTTGTAACTATATGAAGTATTTTACCAAGGGGCATCGATTTTTATAAGTCAAAATTATATTTTTAACAACCCGGGACAAGCCCATTATAGTTTTCCTTTCTATTGGGTGGTAGTTTCGTTGAAAGTTCAATGTACTGGTTTTGTTTTGGGAATACATAAAATTTTCTTCTTCCGTTACGCATTTCATAGCTTCTTCTAAATTTTTCGGGTTTTTCAATCGTACAACTAAACCTAATTGTCTATTTAAACCTTGTAGATAAGTTTGCAAGGATAAATCGTCATAAATCTTTGTTTTTCCTAATCTAACATTCGCATCATTTTCTTTTAATTGTAAATTGGTTAATAATAAACTACGTAAATCTTGACAATGCATTCCAAATTCAAAAGGTGATTGTGATTTATGGGGTTTTAGACTCATTAAATCGCGTAATAAACAATTTTCATCTCGTTGGTCAGCAAAGTGTTGAATTAGCAATTCTTTAATGTTACCCCAGGTCGTAGCATTTTCTCGACTTGCAATAAGGACTAACGCCTGACCTTCTAGTTTGCTGATAATTACTTGAATGAGTTGGTCGTTTATATTTTTTGCTGGGTCATTGGTTGCAAATTTGCGTAGTAGACGCTCAGAAGCTGTAGTAAATATTGATAACGTTGTCGGATTACCATCATAAGTGGATACTAGGTCGACGTTGAATTTATCGAGTTGAGCCATTTCGTTATTGACGGTTTGATTATTAAAATTACTTGGTGTATTAGGATTTGTTGATTTGTTAGATATGATTGGATTTATTGGGTTTTCAGGATTAATTGTGATACTCAAGCCACTGAATAAGTTACTATCTTCTGTTTCAGACATTCAGCAATAATTGTGGAAAGGATAATGAGCTATACTGACGCTAGAGTTGCCAAAATTATTGAGAGCGTTGTAAATCTCTTCATAACCTTGATTTTATTTGTTGTTGAAACTTCGTATTTATTTTCTTTGTCTTCTTTTTTTCTTCGTCTTGCGGACTGCCTTTTCGGTTTTTTGTTTTATTTTTCTTCTTAATTCACTTTGTTTTAATTAATTTAATTTATCTCACGTCGCGATTTAAAAAATTTTCTATTTGCACTTTCACTTAAGTTCGGTTAGTAAATCGTTAAAACAAACGGCCTTAGAGATTTTATCTACGGGCTCTAACCAATCTTGCCGACTGCGCCAGTTATGTTTGCCGTACGGGCCTTAATTAGAAAAAACAATTTAAAATAAAATTTGAGTATATTGATTCGATTTCAGAATACAATTATAACTAAACTAATCTATGTCTACATCCTTTTTATATTATATTAATTGCTTATACTAATGCCATTGAACGTGTAGACACAAACGTACGCATTTTGTCATATTTCCTTTTCCTTAAGTAAATGAACTTTCCATTGCATGACAAAATGCATAGGTCATAATACATTGTAATAATTTGTTATAATAGGATCTAATTGATTGACATCACACATTCCTTAAGTATGTATCCGGAGTCAACGGAATGTAATTTGCTTGATGTGCAGCTCATTGCATATTTCGTTTCTGACGATCTATTTAGTGACAACGACCGACAACTGCTGATCCACAGTATTTGGTTGAGATCAATAAATAGCAAGACATGTTATTATTAAAGTTAGTTATTATTTAGTTATCCTGTAGTTATTATTTGGAAGTAGATTAGTTTTAAGTCGAAACTATGTAACATATTACTTAAACTTATAAATAAAAAACCGTTGTTATTCACCTATTGCGTTTTCAATACCACGAATCTGGATCGTTTAAATGTTATAATACCAATAATATTTCACCATCCCCTCTAGCTTTTCTATTATTTTTCAGTTTCAGTATTATTTCTTGGATTTCTTGTAGACCAGGTGCTTCTATGATCCCATTTACTTCCATATAATCGTTCTCTTTTTCTTTGTTTATGTCTTGTTGACTGTTTAACAGCTCTTCGAAATTCTCCGTCTATCTATTCACAATTTCTTTTTCGTAGCCAACCAGATTTTCTTCTTTGTCCTTGCAAAACACTGTATTTTTTGGTATCCTTTCTTTACTTTTTTTATGTTCTGATAGAAGTTTTTTATCTCTTTGTTTTTATATCTTTCTTTAATTTCATCTAGTAGACCCTCTCTATGTTTTCTCTTCTTATTTCTGTAGATTGTCTTGCATTTTTTTTTTCTGTTACTCGTATTTACGCCTATCTTCCATTAATTGTGTTTGAACATTCGGTGTCTAAATTTTTCTCTCGTCTTCCTTTCTTTATCGCATTCCTCATCATACCAGTCTTTATCTATTCTTCTTCGCTGTGTTGGTTGTAATTTTGACACCACTCGAATTATTGTATCTTCGATATTTTTCGCGTTTTCCTAATACCCAGTATTTGATCCAATCTTTCTAATTCCTTGTGTAGTTCCTTCTCGTATTCGTCTCGCGACCCTTCGTCTTGTAATGTAATTCTGTAATTATTCTTTTCTTTTTCAACTCTTCTTATTCTATTGGATGGTACCATTTGTTTTATTCTTGTGTACACCAGAAAATAGTCCGAGCACACATCTCTACCTCTATAGCTCCTCACATCTTTTATAAGATTTCCATCTCTTTCTTCTATTAATATGTAGTCGATTTGATTAGTTGCGCTACTACTTGGTGTAGTCCATATGCCCTTATGAATCTTTTTGTGCTCGTGGTAGGTAGTCTTAATTATCATTCTTCTTCCCATTGCAAAGGCTATCAGCAGCCTACCATTTTCACTTGATTTGGTGTGTAAGCTGTGTTTACCTATCGTTGGTCGAAAATCTGTCTCCTGGCCTATCTTCGCATTAAAGCACCCATAACTATTTTGACATCACATCTTGGTGTTTTATCGTATTCTCTTTCAAGTTCTTCGTAAAAATGTTTTTTTACTTCTAGTTGTTTGTCTTCGGTGGGTGCATGTGCATTAAATATAGTAATCTTACCGTAATGGCTCACAATTTTATTTTACAAAATCGGTTTGATATAGGTGTGAAACCGATAGCCGATTTTCTCAGACTCTTGCTAATTGCAAAACCAGTACCCAATCTTCTGACTTGTTCGTTACTCATGAAGAAAGTATGCTCATCCAAATAAAAGATCCCGCGATCTTTCTCCTTTGTTTCTTGTAATGCCACAAAATATATTCTGTATCTCATCAGTTTGCTTGTTTTATTAATTTTTCCTCATACAGACCTCTCACATTCCACGTAGCTACAGCCAACTCTCTTTCCACGCCTTTTCCGTTATGTGTGTTCTTTATTTTCCCATTGAATTTTCCTTTGTCTCGCCGGCCCGTCTTATAGTTTACCTAGTAGCCCCGTTTATTTAGTTTTTTTAAGCACCCCGCATCTCCGTTCTATCCTAGAAGCTTACCATCATATGATAATTTCTGGTAACCTATTTTTACTCTTTTGCCGGACTTCCTTAGCTCTTCAGCTTGTTCTCTTATTTTAGACTGTATTTTTTTATCCTTATATGTCAGTTCGCTATCTATATTGTCATGAACTTTTATTTAGCAAATCACAGAATTATTTTATTTTAATACAAAAAGTCTTCAGAGTGAAAGATTTACTCCTACAGGGATGAAAACCCAAAATTTTAGTTAAAAATTGAATATGTTGATTAATTCTAAAATAAACAGATTTTAGTTACAAAATTTATTTCAAAATAAAAGTTTTATTTGCCTGGAAATTCGTTGTACTAACTACGTGTGCCAATCCGTCTTCTTGGTGTAGAGTGTTGGTTGTCTCTGTTTATGCAAAATTTGCAAATATATTGTTAATAACACAGGTGTATGATCAGATGAAAGGTCCAAAGATGATTCTACTTTGCATTGTTTTACATTTATACCTTTTGATATATAAAAATCAATCAGATTCGGTGTTCTAGCTTGGTCGCTTGGCCAGTAAGTAGGTTGTCCAGCTGATAGGCTCACCATTTTATTACCCATCGATGCCAGTAGTTCTATTCCTTTGGCAGTGGTTAACCTTGATCCCCATTGAGTGTTTTTTGCATTGAAGTCACCACCTACAAAAAATTTGTTTCCTAGAGTATTAAAGAAAAAATGTTCATATTGCATTTTTTTTATTATTATGTTTAGGCTTTGGGTGGACAGTAGATTGCTGATATTACTAGAGAACCCAGGAAGCAATTAACCGCTACACTGGTTGTTTGAAGATAATCGTGCTGGTATTTCTCTACTTCATGATGTTTAATTGATTTTTTGATAACTATTGCTGTTCCACCATGCGCGTTTCCATCCGGATGATTGGTCTTATATGTTATAAAATTTGGCATTTTGAAGTAACTTTTTGTGGTAAAATGAGTTTCCGAAATAAGCATTACGTCTATGTTATGTGTTTCAATAAATAGTTTTAATTCTTGCGTATGTTGTCGCAAGCCGTTGGCGTTCCATGTTGCTATTTTAATGATCTCGGTTATTAAGCAAGCTTCGAGACCACTTCAGTTAACAGATTTATCATTGTGCTCATTTGTTCCATAAGCTTCTTCATCATGTCTTTGAGATCACTAATGTTTGGTTGTTGTATTATTGGTATTGGTTGTTGTACTGAATGAGCTAAATTATGTTCGCTTGGATTATGGGTGACTTGTGGTATTGTAATTTGAGCATATGATGTTCCTGGTTGTACCATTTGTTGAGTTGCTATTGGAACAGTAATAGCTGTATGCCTTCTGGTAGGATACATTTGTTGTTGTAACTGTTTATAGACCTCGCAACCTCTGTAATTGGCCGGATGGTTTCCACCACAATTTACACATTTTACTTGGTAATTTTTTTCTTTTCTGGTGCAGAAATGCACCAGAGCATTTAACACGTTGTGGCTGTTTGTGGCAAAAGTTTTTTGTGTGGCCAAATCTCTGACATGCCTTGCATTGCGGGATTTTTTTTTGATGAGGGACTTCAAACTGTATTATCGCGTTCATGAGTCGTTGCACCTTATATATTTCGGTATTAGTTTTTTTCTCTTGGAGATCACCATAAAACATCAGCAAAGGTTTTTACTAATTTTGTGTGGTATATTCCATATATTGACAACAGTGTATCCTAATGCTTTTAATTCCTCTTTAAGTGTTGCAACATCTACTGGTGGGTGTAAGTTTTTCAACACTACCCGATAAGGTCTATCTTGCTTAGATCTATAGGTGTGAAAATTAGTCTTTTTTTCCTTTAATGCATTAACAATAGCGGCATAAGTCTTACTAGTGCTTGGTTGAATTTTGACTAACTCATTATTAATAGTTTTTGTAGTATAGTTGTCTTATGCCACTTCCTCTAGCACCTTTGTAAGTGGATTTATATCTCCTACACCTTCCACAAAAATGGGTGGTCGTTTTGGTACACTATTATTTACAATTTGATTATCTGTTATTGTTCGGTCGACTTCGGTGTCTGTTGATAGGGAGTCAAATCTGTTTTTTGTTTTAGTGGGATTAATACGCAGCCAGTAGTCACTCATCCTTTTCTGTTTATAGATTATGGTATTATGTTCCGGACTTCTCACACGTTTTTTGTTTTCTACTGTCCTCCATGCCCCGTCTCCTGGTTTAGGCAGTGGTGGAAGGCTAGAATTTTCTGTGGGTGTATATTGGTACATTGAGGTATACTGCGGTTGACATACTTGGGCATTTCCTGACTGCTGATAGTTTTCCTTGTAATAGACTAATAAGATCGTTGGTTGTACTTGTGGCAAATACGGTCTTGTCTGTTGATGCATTAATTGTAAGTTTTGGTTATAAGTGGAATTATCTGATGTGATGTTATTTGATTTACCAGTTGGTGATAGGTCACCATGTGTTACCATTGTTTCAGGTGTTTTTTTTTAGGTGGTGTACGATGCATTTTCACATTCTAAGCTCACTTAACGGTGGAGCTATAAAAGTTTGTAATTACTCATAATATTTCTGGTGGATAACACTAGGGCAGCTGCTTTACAATTTCGTCGATACAATAATGCAATAATACGTGAGACTGGACGAACAAAGTAACCTGCAAGTGAGTCTAAAAGCTGAAGAAGAATTGGAATATGTAGTTGAACATCTAACAAAAACTATACAAGAAGCCGCTTGGGAAGCAACCCCAAAACAACATTTAATGCATATCAAAGAGCCCTGCCCAATTATAGTTAAAGAAAAAATTGCAGAAAAACAAAGACTTTGTAAACAATGGCAAGATTCAAGAACAGTAGAAAATAAAACCAAACTTAACAAGGCGGTTAAAAAACTCAAAACACTTCTTCTTGACTTAAAAAATCAAAACTTTCAAGAATACCTAAGTAGTTTGTCCAGTAATGCAAAAAATGACTATTTACTTTGGAAAGCGACCAGAAGACTCAAGCATCCACAAAACATGATACCAGCTATCAAAAATGATAAAGGGAGCTAGGCCAGAAGTGATAAGGAAAAAGCCTATGTCTTTGCAGAACACCTACAAAATGTATATAAACCCTTCACAACCTCATCCATACAAGAAGATGAAGAAATACACCGCCAGTTAGACTCGCCATTTCAGATGGATTTTCCTATTACAAAATTTAAAATTAACGAGGTCAAACAAGTAATTCTGACCAAAATTAGTTCAAAAAAATTTCCAGAATTTGATTTAATCAATGGCGAGGTGATAAAACAAGTGACACCTAAATGCTTGAAAATGCAAACCTACATATACAACGCAATTCTAAGACTAACATACTTTCCTAGTCAGTAGAAGGTTGCTCAAGTTATCTTACTTCCTAAACTTGGAAAAAAAACGGATGACGTAAAATCATATAGACCGATAAGTTTACTACCAATCTTATCTAAGATTTTTGAGAAATTACTGCACAAGCGATTAAAACCCATCCTGCAAGAAAGGTCACTCATTGCTGGTCATCAATTTGGTTTCAAAATTATATTATTATCCTTACAGTAAAAATATACGAGTAAGCTAAAATAAACAATTTAAACTAGCTATTTCGTCAATTAAATCTTAATTTTGTGAACTACTTAATGTGTAGTATCGTCATTTGTAAAATATTTATTCTATTTTAGTGGTACGTCGGCAATTTAGATAATAACTAGTAAAACCCAAATAATATCTGGTATTTTATACGCATTTTGCAAATCCTAAGTAAACTATTATGAGTGATTTATTAGAAGTTATAAATTATTTCATTGCATTGTTTTATACATTGTAGACATTTATGTAATACTATTATACTTGAAAATATTATTTTTGTTGAAAACTGGAGCATATTTAAAAAGATATTTAACCTGGTTACATTTTTATTAAAATGTTTTAAACCAAAAATGTGTAAGTGGTTAAAAAATACTGTGTTAGCTCTATAGATTGACCTTTCTCTTAAATTCCGTTAATACTTATGCAGTTACTAGCCAAATAAAATGTACACCTCATAATAACTTAAGAATTCCATAATTTTTACAAGAAACAAGGTTTTTTAATTCCTTTTTATCATAATTTGTTTCTAAGGACATCTGTAAATCACAATAGCTAGTTTGAAATAAAAAATTTGTTTTCTATTACTATTAAAAATATATTTTAATCAAAAACAAATATATTCGATCTCATAATATAAAACGTGCACTGTTTTGTTAAATTCCATAATTGTGAAAGTAATTTTGGGGGACCTTCTGCATTTATAATATTGCTTGTAAACGTCTGTGAATTTATTGTATTTTTTTTATCATTTTTAGTGAAATTTTATTTCATTCTTAGCAGTTTTGCTATTAGTACTGCTATCTCGTTGAAAATTTGTAGTAAGTTTATTTTTTAGCGAAAGGTCGTAAGTTATCTTTCAAAATCGTAATTTGTACTTATAAATCATTATATCGATAAACTCCAAATTACCAATGCCACTTTGAATAATAATAATGGTATGATGAGATGAATGAGAGTAATGAAATAAGAAATATTTATAGAGCAATACATTTATATAAAATTAGTAGACTTACAATAATAATTTACCTATAAATTAATCATTATTATTTTAGCTTATGTAGTTTTTAAATACTATCATTATATAATAGAAGTAAAAGTTTGAAATTCTGAACAGTAGGAGTTGAAAGAAAAGAAGGAAATCCAATAATTTTCTTTCAGCTCTGTTAACCCCTATAGTTCTCGTTTAGGCCGGAGGAGTTACAATATCCAGTAAAAGTAGTATACCAACTGCTAATCATAAGTTTTTCTTGCAATATGTTATCTCAATGGTAAGAAGGTATAAAATGATAGAGTGCATGAGTTTAACCGTTCGGTCAATAACCGAACTTTCACCTTTCGTTCTATAACCGGTTACCCGGGTACCCACCTATAGCGCGCCACATGGCTAAGCGTTTAGACAGCCGGTTTCATGGAATGTGAAATAACAATAGCAACCCCAAAACACAGTCATCTGGTGCTTAGGTACCTCCTTACTGCACAGTCACGTGAGTGGTAGGTGCCACAAAGAAGAACGATCGTCGAACGTAACATCGTGTTGGAACTGTGCAGATTCTATAAAAAATTTTTTAAGCGCAGTGAAAAGAAAAAAATTATATCGTACAAATTTATTATGAAAGTGAGCATAAAAGTACAAAATTATTAATAGTATAAATAAACAATCGCATTGAGTATAAATAATACGATGGATAGTTCACCAAGTTTTCGACGGTAAGGCGTGATTTCCTTCTTTTATTTTCGAGTAAATTATTTTATATTTTAAATATTTAAAAAAATAGTAGGTACTTAAATAATAAACTGAAAACTTTTTCCAATAGAAATACGCGTTCCTAGAGAAGAGAACATTTATATGATAAAATATTAGAAGCAGACAAATCTGATAATGATCACATATCGAACTAAATTTACGTAGTATATTCCATCAAAGCCAGCCAAATATGGAATCAAAGTATGGTAGCTATGTGATGCTAAAAATTCGTATCTACTTACCGGACAGATTTACATTGGAAAATCCAGTGCCGGTTGTTAAAAAAACGTTGCCGAGAGAGTTGTTAAAGACTTGGTGGCTCCGTACAAAAGATCTGGTTGAAACATTATTATGAATAATTACTTCACTACGCTGCCATTAGCAAAATTTTTACTAACCTGGGATTTAACAATTGTTGGCACTTTAAAGAAAAATAAGGCGTACACTCCACCAGCGATGACTGCATTGAAAACACGAGAAGAATTATCTACTGTGTTTGGCTTTCGTGAAAAAGTAACCATGTGTAGTTATGCGCCAAAAGAAAGAAGGCAATGATTATGCTATAATCAATGCATCAGAAAGCTAAGATTGGTGATGGTGCAAAAAAAAAACCGAAATTATTGAATTTTATAACTGCTCAAAAGCTGGAGTGGACACGATGGATAAAATTCTTGGGAGATATACTACTAAAAGATCAACTCGAAAGTGGTTTCTAACATTTTTCTACAATATTCTCGATGTCGCCTGCCTTGCAACATAATATATTCTTTATTATGAGAATAATAATATGCTTTCGTAAAAATCTTATGAACGACGATTATTTTATCGGCAGCTGTGTACTCCATTCGTCAAAAATCGTTGGCATAATACGCCAATCATGAGGCATTTCACAACAAAAGTAGCAATTGAAAGTTTTCTTGCGTGAGCTATAAATCCATTTGCACAACCAATAGCATCTAGATCTTTAAAACAACAAGCACAGTTCGATTCAACCGGAAGGAAAAAGATTATTGGTGTATGCCATGTTTGTCTCCAGAGCGAATGTAAAAAACGTCGCAAAACACGAAAATCAGGTTTGGTATGCGAGTTCCTTATTTGTGATTAACATTGTATTTCAACCATGACGTGCCAGAAGTGTACGAAATAATTAAATCTATTTGTTTTTTTTATACGGTACTGTGTTATTTTATAAATAAAAAAAAATAACTAAAATGAAAAATAAAACGGATTGATGTTTTTTTACCTACTATCTTTACTATTATTTATAATAAACATTGTTTAAATAAAGGAAATTACAAACAATATTGATGATTATTATTTATTCACAAGTCAAGATACATAAATACTTTGATAAACGGTTTTTTCAGTGTGTATAAACCCGGCTTTCATACATAATAGCATAGTGGGTACCCGGGTACCCACCCGGGTAATAACTGTTTGATGGTTAATAACTGTTATTGATTGATTGATTACAACCTCCTCTAATGTACCTGAACCTTGACGTGGTGAGGAGGCTTGAGTGTTTTAAGGAAGCGGCGGGCGTAAAACTCTCTTGCGTTCGATCTGTTTTGGCTCAATGGGTTCGGGCCGAGGTCTAAAACCCTCTGTGTTTGAACTCGAGTCAATGAATCGGGATGGCGGTCGTCGTGGAGAAACAAGACTAATTACAGGTACCCGCGTGTTTTTGCCGTGCGTGGAAACCCGTAAGGTGGGATGAAAGGATCCTGGAGGCTGAGCCTGTCCGGGGGCGGATGTAGTTCCTCTGGACTTGGCAACACTCCTCTTTGGCCTCGATTTCCACTTAAACGGGCGGTCTGGACTAGTCCACCCAGATCAACCGGCTGTGCTGTCCTCCATCAGGGGATTGGCAGGACGAGTTCTTAGGCAAGGGCGGGGTGTGCAAACACTCTGCCTTGTCGGGAGCTATATCCTCTGAGTAGCCCTGGCGTCTTGGCGACGTCCCCTTTGTGGCTCCGTGGTGGGTGGGGAGCTTTGGAGGATGATACTCATAGGTTCTTACATGGATAATGAAATAAACCAAACCAAAACAAATCAGGCAGATGCGCCCTTCGAGGACGCACTGTCAAAAACACACACTGCGGTGGGTACGTCACACTCTGATGTCCCACCTAGTAGCAACATAGGGATGGAAACATCCCCAAAAGCTAATGTGGTCGTACCTTCCGGGGCCAAGACGGGGACGTCCCAAAAGGATGCCCCTGACGGCAACGCTGCGGAGTCTCGCCCTAAAAAGCACAGACTTTACGGTGCCGAGAGGAACCGCCGCAAAAAAGCTAAAATGCAGACTGCGGCTGAGGAAGCCGGTTTGCAGGAAAAGAAAACCGAACACGAACGGGCTGGGCTGTCCAAACCTTAGGGTAAGGATAGCACACAGCACGGACCGAGAACGGTAAAAACACCAGCACCACCAAAAAGAGGAGAAGTAAAATTCCCTCAAAAAGGTGAGGCAAAGAAGAGGCTAAGGTCGCGGGAATCCCAGCCATCGCCTCTGAGTAATCAGAGGAAGAGGGCCAAGATGTCCGTGCCGAAAACCTCCGAAACAGCAACGGGATCATGCACCTACAAGGAGGCGGCTACCAAGCACCTCCGAGTAGCAGTGATCGACCGTTTCAAAGCTCTGGGCAATCTCACTGAGGCCCAGAAGGATACCATTGAGACACATCTCAATCAAGCCCTTGACAGGACCATCCAGGTGGCTCAGGAAAGGGGGGTAATAGTACCCACATTTGGGGGGTTCCGTTATTCGGGGCAAATCTTTAGGATTACCTGCGACGACGACGGCTCCCTGAAGTGGTTAAAAACAACTGTGGCAGAACTCCCACAACTTTGGGAGAGAGCCAAACTGGAAGTGACCCAGGTGGACAAGTTGCCTAGGCTGTCTAAAGCCACCATTTGGATTCCGGGGAAATCTGAACCAACTGGGGAGGTGATCCGACGGCTTGGGGCTCAAAACCTTCGGGTTAAAATTGATGAGTGGTGTGTCTTCTACGACACCGACAAGAGCGATCCTTTGGGGAAACTCATTGTCTTTGGTATTAGCGAGAAGGACGCCGCAACACTCGGAGACAAGGGGAAGCTGAGCTACAGGTTCTCTACTCTCAAAATAAAGGTGCAACGTATTGCTGAGAACGCAGCACCAGCAGAAACTGTGGAACAAGTGGCTGCAGAGCTTGAACTCTTGGGCATCCAAGAGGAATCTCAGGCGGCAGCTTTAGCTGTTCCAACAGAAGATCCCTCCATCAAGGAAGTCTAATGGCTGCCTTGGTGGAATGGAGATTTACACAAATTAACCTACAGCACAGCAGAGCGGCGATGGCGACTCTCTACCGACGCTTGGCTGGCTGTATGGATACCATAGCTCTTATACAAGAGCCACACGTGTCAAAAGGCAGAATTATAGGCCTTTCTGCTCTGAAAGGTAATGTCTTCACGGGCAGCCTTTCGAACAAACCCAGGACTTGTATATTCATACCGGGCAATATTCAGGCCAACCCCTTACCGCAGTTCGGTGACAGTAATCTAACAGCTGTCCGGCTGAGCTGTGACCTTGGGGAAGGTCCAAAAGATGTCGTTTTAGCATCTGTATATCTTCCAATTGACTCACAGGATCCGCCGCCCTCTCAAAAGATGGTGGACCTAGTGAGTTATTGTGAGCAACATAAAAGACCCCTCATTATAAGTTGCGACTCTAACTCCCATCATAGTTCATGGGGAAGTGGAGATTGTAACAATAAAAGGAAGCCTTTATTTGAGTATCTTATTGGTACAAACCTAGAAATTCTCAACCGGGGGGACACACCAACATTCTATGTGTCGCCCCAACGCCAATCGGTGATCGACATCACCTTGGCAACGTCAGACATTTCTACACACATAATGGAATGGCATGTGTCTAAACAACTGACTATGTCAGACATAGATGGATATGCTTTAAGATTAAAGCAGTTAAGGTGGAACCCAGGCAGTTTAGGAATCCTAGGAAACTGGACAGGAATGCGTTTTTAGACGTCCTGTCGGGCACTCTGGAGACTGATATGCCAAGATCAATTACCACGAAGGTCAATTTAGACAGTATTGAGGAGATTGAGACATGTGGTAGAGTACTACAGGAATCTCTCACAAAAGCTTTCGAAGCCTCGTGTCCGCTGACGGTAGCTGATTCAGGGAAACGTGCAACACCTTGGTGGTGCAGCGAGCTGAGTCGGCTGCGGAAGGCGGTTACAAAACTTTGCAAAAAAATCAAAGAATGGGTCTGACTGGGAGGAATTTAAAACCCTCCAGTTAGAGTACAAGAAGATGATTCGCAAAAACAGCGCAAGTCTTGGAGGGACTTCTGCAGCGGCATTGCGTCCACTACGGATGCTGCCAGACTGAAGAAGATCATATCCAAAGACCCACACCAACAGCTTGGCACTATTCTCAGAGACGATGGCACCTATACAGAGAGCCTCGAGGAGACTGCCAAAGTACTGCTACAAACACACTTTTCCGATAGCAAAACCGTCCCGGACTACGAGTGGACTGAGCACACAACTCGGACACCGACTAGGACGGATTGGGAAATTGCAATTCAGATTGTAAACCCGATCAAAGTGGCCAGGGCCATTAAAACCTTCAGCCCTTACAAATCGCCGGGATTAGATGGAGTGTATCCGGCTCTACTTCAGTGGGGCCTGGACTACTTGCTCTGTCCCCTGGTGAAGGTGTATAGAGCATGCATTGCGCATGCCTACACACCGAAAGAGTGGCGGAAGGTTAAGGTTGTCTTCATACCCAAGCCAGGTCGAGCTGATTACTCACTGGCAAAATCTTTTAGGCCAATAAGTCTTACCTCGTTCTTTTTAAAGACACTAGAAAGACTGTGCAACAGAGAAATTCGAGATGGTGTGTTGGTGCATAACCCACTACATCCGAATCAACATGCATACACTCCAGGGAGATCAACTGAGTCCGCACTACATAAAGTTGTGGAATGTATCGAGAAATCGTTACAGTCTCAGGAATGTACCCTAGGAGCGTTTATAGATCTTCTATAGCGATATAGAAGGGGCTTTTGATAAGGCCACATTCAAAAGCATTACGGCATCTCTACAAGGTCATGGCGTTCCCTGTACCATTGTAAGGTGGATCAGCTCTATGCTGGGCAGCAGGGCGGTTATGATTAGAGTGGGTGATGCGAGTATAAAAGGCGTTGTCACCAAGGGCTGCCCGCAGGGAGGCGTACTCTCGCCACTTTTGTGGAACTTTGTAGTGGACGGCCTTTTGCGTCGCCTCAATAAACATGGTTACTATACCATTGGATACGCAGATGATATAGCCATACTGCTTATAGGAAAGTTCGAGAATGTCCTGTGTGAGTTGATGCAGGATGCTCTTGGAATCTTAGAAAATTGATGCACAGAGCAATCTCTCTCGGTTAACCCGACCAAGACAGAGCTTGTCCTGATCACCAGAAAAAGAAAGCTGAGGAACATGAAAATGCCCAGTTTAAAAGGAACCCCTTTCAAAATGGCATCCGAGGTCAAGTATCTGGGAATCATACTTGACAGGAAACTAAATTGGGGCAACCATATTACTGCAAAAATCACCAGGGCTGGCATGGCCTTCTGGCAGTGTCGAAGGGCAATGGGAAGATCGTGGGGCTTTTCTCCGAAGATCGCCCTCTGGCTCTACACTGCCATAATAAGGCCTATGCTATGCTATGGAGCACTTGTTTGGTGGCCCAGGACCTAACTAGCAACAACAGCGTCCTCTCTATATCGGCTGCAGAGATCAGTCTGCTTGGCTGTGACAGGAGTGATGCGAACAGCACCCACTGTGGCATTGGAAACTCTTCTATACCTTCCTCCGCTAGATCTTTATGTGGAGGAGCAGGCGGTAAGGGCTGCTCTTAGGATGCGGTCATGGGGCCTTTGGGCCCATAGACAGGGAGCCTGTGGGCATGCGAGGATTCTCGAGGACTGCTCTAAAAGAGTACCTCTTCTGGGTCTAGATGCCGACAGAATTTCTCCTAAATATGTGTTTGATAGGAAGTTTAACATCCTACTAAACGCAAGAAGAATCGACGAATCAGACATACATCTGTATACGGATGGTTCTAAAAGCAATACTGGCTCAGGTGCGGGAGTGTTCTCTTCTGAACTGCGGCTAGATATAAACCTAACGCTTGGTAGATATGCCTCTGTTCTCCAAACGGAGCTCATGGGCATACTACACTGTGCACAAATAGTCCAGGAAAAGGATATCCAGGGCAAGACAATTCAGATAATCACAGACAGTAGAGCTGCTCTTTTGGCACTTGGTCGCCATAAGATTATCTCGGGCCTGGTGCTACAATGTATCCGGGCACTGAATGTGATATCAACACACAATACCCTAACTCTTAGCTGGGTAAAAGGGCACATAGGAAATGAGGGCAACGAAAGAGCTGACAAGTTGGCGAGATTGGGTTCGGGTAACCTGCCCTGTGGTCCCGAGCCTTTTATCGCGCTGGCGGTCGGAACCTTAGATGTCATCATAAAGAAAGAAACACAAAAATTGCATTCGGAAAGGTGGGCAAATGTAATTGGATGCCGACAGACGCGGGCGACAATACGTTCTCCCTCTAAAAAACATGCAAAATATTACCTGCAGCTGTCTCGGGATAATCTGCGTACTATTGCTGGGTTTCTCACGGGACACTGCAAGCTAAACAAACATTTACACACAATGGGACTGGTTGATAGTCTAATCTGTCGTGAATGTAACGAAGCAGACGAAACGATGGAACATGTGCTCTGCAACTGCCCGTCGTTAGCATCAAAAAGAGGATCAATGTTAGGGAACTTCTGGCCTAGCATGGCCAATATTAGTGACGCACCGCCCTCAAAAATACTCGAGTTTGTTCTAAGTTTGGGATGGCTCGGGGACTAGAAGGGAAGGTGGGCCGCTGAACAGCCGGAGGCAGCATAATGGGCCCGATATGTGGCCTGAGTGCATGCAGGCTTTGGCCTGCCCTCCACTCTCAATCCAGAATCCAGAATCCAGATTGATTACAAAAATTTTTTACGAAAACTTGGTGTCAAACTACTTCAACTTTGGGGATCCGGGAGGTCATAACATTTTTTTAAGGGAAAGTTAATAAATTCTACCTTGGAAACTAAAATGGATACCAGGGTACCCGGTTATTGAGCGAACGGTTAATAGAGACTTTTTGCAACAAGCATTATAGTGGTAACTATCGCAGTTATCACTCAAAAAGTCCTGTGTAATAAAGCTTTTAATGATTTTTAAAAAGTTGTTTTTGTTCTCACGAATTGCAATTTGCATTTATATTTAAATTGTATTTTACAATAATTGCATCTATTATTACACATTTTATTTAGATTAGTTACTTGCTACGTAATTTATAATAAGTAGAATAAGTTACTAGAGGGAATTACCTATAATTTTGACAAAATAAATTAAAAAAGGATTCATACATTCATGATTCAGAATGATCAACAGTAATATTCCAAGTGCATGAAAATAACCGATTAATTTTTGATGTTTTTAGTCAAAATGTGTTGTTAGAAAATATGTTGAAGATATTTTCCACATAACAAAATCATGAGTGCGCAGCACAAAGGATTTTGGGTGGCAAATTTACAAAAAATATTTTCTGGTTAAGGTTAGGTTTTTAATAAGGTTAAGTTTTTGAAGAAATATGTATAAGTTATGAATTAAATTTTATTTCAAAATTAATTTTATAGAAAAATATTTTCTAGCAAAATATGTTGACAAAAAACGTCAAAATTTAATATGGTTATTTTCATGCACTTAGGATATTACTGTTGATCATTCTGATAGAATAGCTTGTACGAATCATTTTTTAATTTATTTTAACAAAATCTTAGATAATTTCTTAGGAAATTCGAATGTTCCGTTGTTTTTCATTCTATTGGTCTAATGATAGCTGAGTAAAATAGTCGCTGATATTTAAGGTAGGTGACTGTAATGGAGCTCTACCATTGGTAGATATTACTATTAAGGAAATAATCTCGTAAGCAATACCACAAGAGCTTTGAAACAATTTTTGATTTTAAATTTCAACGAATATGTGATTATCAATTTAACGAAAGAAAACTTGGTCGACTAAAACACGAGAGCGATCGAGCGATAGAGCAAACTTTTAAGTTTGGCATTTCTTATGCATTGTTTTATATACTGTGATGATACGTGACTCTTATTTATGAAAATCTCACGGATCTGCAGGTTTCTCGAATAAATGGTTACAATTAAGGCAATCAAACAATTGACGTTATAATATTTACCTTTAAATGCAATCTGATAATTAACAATAATAATTTAAAAGCAGGATTCACACGATTTATCGACCAGCTAATACCGTTGAACATAAACAATTTTTCGTCACAACTTAAATCTTCTTCTTCTTCTTTACTTAGCACCTACTTCAACTAGGAACTATATTCAATTACTCGTACACCTCCTTCTTATTCTTTGTATTAAACACGATGCAGTCGAACTCTTATTCAGCCGCGTGCCGATATTAAACAATATCTTCCCAAACAAATCTATAAATCTTCACTAACTATCGACACGCTCTGAATTATTGACTGTCCATTGACCGTTGTTTATTTTTCTTTATCGCTAAGTTTTTCATTACTTGTAATGTTTTTATTGGTTCTTGATTTTTTTATTTTAATCAAGGTTCTTTCTGCTTTTAAATTTTAGATCAAATGTGACCTGCTGGTTTTAATTTGTGTGTGTGTCCAAATTTAAATAAATAACCTAATACAAATACACAAAAACTTAAATTAAATACAAAAGATAACAATTAAACAAATTAAACTAACAAAATCTTAACATAACGAAACACAATATTAGTAGCGCGTCACGGGTTAACATACGAGGAATATAAATAAAAGAAATCCTGCTTTATATATTTTTATCAGGTTGCATCGTCAATCCTTTAATTGCTCAAATGCGCAACCCACTTCTTATGCCTTGATGTGGACACAACAATACATAGGATGTGTAGAATTATCAAATTTAAAAATTTCACTTGGGTCTCTACAATTTGTATGACCAAAAGTTTATTTGAAAATAGTGTAATTTGTATGTATCACTGTGTATAGAATTATTATATACCATGAAACATAAAGTTGAACAGTTATGTAGCGAGCTATATCATTCATTTAAATAGTTTTTGAACAATTTTATGTAAGTTATTTAAATTATTTTTCAATTTCATGTAACATGTAAAAATTAATTTTATTAAAAAATATTATCGCATGTTAATAGTCCGGTCAATCTAAACATTCCAAGGTGTAGTGTAATTAGTGAACTAATTTTATGATAAAACTTACCGTTTTGCAGAAAATCGCAAAAAACCAATTTCGTTTACCTTTGACCTTGAATAAATTTGTTTTCACGTACCGGATCGATGAGGACTTTTTAAATTCCATTTATAATTATGTTTTGAACAATTTTACCAATTTTTTGCTTTTTGGGAGTTACTGTACCTTTACTCTTATTTTTTGTACGAATTTGACCGGACTATTAATAACCTTAACCATTTTAATATTACAAAGAGGTAAAATTTGTTTGTTTGTATGTTAGGGGTAATCTCTGGAACTAATGATCCGATTCTGAAGATTCTGAAGCTACAATCGCCGAGTGATATATGCTTTATTAAATTATTTATTTAACGTGTGTTTTATTCATAGATCATGATCATAGTAAATTTATGAAGAAACAAGCACCGCCAAAAAAAATGAAATCTAGAAGTAGTATTAATAAGTTACAACTTGGAAACATGCACCTGCACATATTTATTTCCTACGTCTCGTAAAATGCTCGATTAGCTTCTTTTTGTGTAATTCATTTTAAAATAATTTGTTGCTAATTTTAAGATATTTATGTTAAATTAATTAATAAAAACTTTTTGTGAATACGTAGTAATACGTATTAACTCCATTGTTTAATGTTTGATTAACCATTAATCCGATAAGTACATGAGCACTATCGAGTCGCTCCGTACGACTTTATGGTCGAACAATTATGGCTTTCGGGTATACTACCGATATTCCCTCTGTGAGGCCGAAGACCGAACAACCAGGTCAATCACTTATTAGTAGGTCAGGCGGCCGGTAGGCCGCCTTACCTGCTAGTTATACATAAAAATAAAATAAAAACGCAATGGCGTAAACGGAGATTTTTGATGATCACGATGCATAAAAACAGGATATGATATGTAATAAAGAACATGTATCCATATTTATTAATAAAATTAATAAATAATTAATAATTATTAATAAAATTAATAAATATACGAGGATAGTACATTATTAGCAAAACAAATAAACATAAATTATTTTGTAATTACTCATATTGGCCTATCATAAGGCACAAACGAGACTGGGAGTGCGAGAGTGTACAGCAACACATTTGCAAGTCAGGCGAGACCCTTTGATTCGGACGTAAAAAATCGACTTGGGATGGAGAGCTAGCGAGCAAGACCGAGACGGTGCGAGAGCTACCATCTACTACACTCTTGCCCTCGCCCTGTCTCGTCTTGCCTCGGCGAGAGTGTACAGCGGGCATCATCAAATTTTTCGTATCATTAGTTACTTCAGTTAAGTTACCTCATCAGTAAATTTATTCAGTATTTTTTTTAACGTAATTGTAAATTTCAGCAAACAACAATAATTTCTAAATTAAGTAAATAGGTAATCAATATTGTACAAATTAATTTTAAGAACTATTTTATTTTAATTTAAAGCAGGTTTTTGAAATTTCAATTTTAAGTTTAAGTTTTTTTTTATTGTTGCCATTATCATTGTTTGTTTTTATTTATTATTATTCAGTATTACTTTAAAATTTTGTTTCCTTTTGTGTTTTAAATTCTGTTACAGAATCCAATTTGTGAGTGGTCGATCATCGTACTTTCCAAGATTGACGTGACTTCTTTCCGTTTTTTGTCTTAGTCTCTTCTAAGACAAATCTTCCGCTGCAGGTGGTCTGCTATAGACCTGTTTGTCGAATCAATTAATTTTGATTTCTTATCATAGCCCTGAACTTTGATAATTTACCGATTGTGACCAATTTTAGAAAACCTCCGCTTACGGCTTGTAAACCCACACCGACGTTGAGTGAGCCGGCATCCTTATTTGTGAGCGGAGGGCGTAACAACGTTTTGTCACGTAACAAGATAAAAAAATACAAGTGTCTATCGCAGTCATACTTTAATTGCCGTAGATGATGCTGAAGATCACTCTTTAATGTGTCAAAAAAATTAAACCAACTGCTATTTACAAAAATACAGATCCACAGATTAAAAGTAATAAAAAAACTAATCACCCTGATAGCTATCGATGAGCTTACAAAATCTCTACTTATACAGATTGTAATGAGAATTTTTTTTATTACTAATAAACTCTTCACCACACCTGAAATAAATCTTTTCCAGTAATAAGTGTGATGGTACCCAGGTAGAAAACCAGCTCTATTAAATTCGGAGGCACAAAGCGAACATCCTAAAAAGAAAGAATTTGCTTCCACTTTCTCAAAATAAAAAACCGGGAATTATGAAACGTATAATAAGATTATAAGTTAAAAACAATGTACTATTGTAAAACGTTATCGCAACAATTTCCGATACACAAAATATGTCTCGGTCTACGGCCACATTAAACAACAATTCGGAACCAACAGAGTTCCCAATGAAACCAAACACAGGAAGGAATTAGCAATGTTAAGACAGGCTTACTCAAGCGCTCAGGAATATTTACAAGATCTATTATGACAGCGGTTACACCATCAAAACCCTCTGTGCTTCCAATCTAAAGACAATGATGCCGACGTATCGTTTCTGCTACGCTGCTTTGAAGAACCAGTAGCTTGTTGAACTGCACGATTAAAAGATGCTGAAATCAAAGAGCCGAACAGGAATCACTTCGTTCTCCAATCTCGAAGCACTATCACGAACACAGTAGGTCGTAAATGTTGAATTAAAGAAAACAAGGATAATCTTAACACGACTTTATCGGCGTTTTCAATAGTTGAACAGTTCATCTGATTTACACCTAATGTCGACGTTGACGTTGTTAACTGACCACTTTTACTTTACGCTTCAGGTTAAAAATTTTCAATACTGGACCCTTGCGCTATTCGCAATTATTATTATTATTACAATCTCTACCGACTTCCAAGCGGCAGTCAAAATGCAATCT
The DNA here is from genome assembly GCA_911387805.1 of Cantharis rustica. Classification (NCBI taxonomy): domain Eukaryota; kingdom Metazoa; phylum Arthropoda; class Insecta; order Coleoptera; family Cantharidae; genus Cantharis; species Cantharis rustica. Next base: position 76,730,275 of record OU426877.1, read on the forward strand.
TCTTACTTGAAGTTTCAAAATAAAGTCCTTTCGCTTTGGTGCGACGTTAGCAACCAAGCCAAGGTTGCGCTACCCTATGCGCAAACCATACCATAGGCGTAGGGAGCGACCGACAATTTGAGGTAAAGAAAAACATTATGCAATAAAATGTTACAAGATAATACTTCTAAACCACGAGTCTAGCAGTATCGAGTTAATCACAGCCACAATCTTCCTTCGTCTATGAAAAATTCTAAATGATGGTTTCAACATAAAAACTTAAGGGGTTCTGATCTAGCTGCCGCACACTCCTCCGAGAATCGATCTCAATCCATCGAGACAATCGCAATCACGACCATGTAACCACTTTAAGAATGTTTTGATTTTGTATAATTATGTTCTAATTTAGGCAATTCAATGTTTTTAAATTCTAATTTTAAATTTTTAAAGATTTTTAGTATTAAATCTTCTATTTGTACTTCACATTTTGATTCGATTTTAACTATGTAACTTCCTTTTAAATTAAAAATTACGTTAAAGAAAAATTTTTATCATATTTTTTTATAACGTAATTTTTTATTTCAAAAATTCTTAATCAGTATTTAAAGATTTTTTATACATTTTCATTTTTATTTTTGTTGTTTATTTAAATATTCTAAGTTAAAACCTGTTAAATGTTAATTAATGTCTTTTTCATTGTTTTTTAAATATTTTTTTTCTATGTAAGTATGTATTCAGGTGATAAACTGATAAATGACCTAGTATTAAGTTATTTGAATTTAATAAAGCTGTACCCACTATCTTGTAGTCAAAAACCATCATTTCAAATCTTTTCACGCAAAAATTAATTAATTTGCTAACAGATAAAGTTATCTGTAATTAATTGTAATTTTATAATTCAATCGAACATCTATCAAAATTCAAATATTGTAACAAATGTGGAGTTATTAATGACTTATTAATTAGGAACGGCAATTCGGACAATTGAAGTTTAAAGACATTAATAAAAATTTCGATTTATGCTATATTCAACATATTCAAAAAGTATTTTATTTATTTAGCTCAGTTAACCTTTATGCGATCTTTCAAATAATAATTTGTTACAAAGTTATACAACTTCGTTCTTTTAACAAAATTATCAACTAATATATTAAATTCTTTACCAAATTTTTATTTACTTTTTATTTTACTAAAGTGAGGGTAAGGTTTATACGGTAAAAAAATAGCATATTTTCAAAAAAATTTTAAGTGGATTATCTGAAACAAAAAAATCAAAATGCGTTTATTAGGTGAGATATTTCTCGAAGTAACGCTGTCGAATTTTTTTTTTCTTGATTTTTGATGTGTAACATCTTTCCACTCGCTTATGGGTAATTTCGTGAAATGGGACGGAAATGTGTATTAGGAAGTCAGAGAAATGCGCGCTCTATTTGATTTGACAAATGAGCGTAAAAATTATTTGCTATAAATAAAATGCCATTAAAAAATACTTCGTCCGACGTGAGCTTCGAACTCGCGATCACCGAATGATGCAATTATGTTACAAGCACATAACGCAATACGCTGTGAGAGTTCATATAATAATATTGTTTTAATTCGTATTATCTGTTACAGATTGGGGTTACGGTTACTTGTAACGTAATGCCGTTCCACCTATTTCGCGATTTTAAATGGTTTATAATTATTAATTATTTCAAATAATAATGTTGCTTACTACCAAGTTGATATGTCAGATGTTACACATCATATACGAGTACTGTAAGGTTTTTTTTTTTTTTATCTTACAATAACAAATTTGTCGATTTTCTTCTTAGCGAAAATCACGTTTTTGACTTTCAAGTGCTACCGAAATTGAAAAAATTAATTAAGGAAAAACTCGACAGCTTTACTTCGAGAAACATCTCACCTATTAAACGCATTTTGATTTGTTTGTTTCAGATGATCCACTGACAAGTTATTATAGCGTACACGGCAAAAAAACTTTCTTTTCGAGACGCCTGCGAAGATTTGCTGCCAACGGCTTTTTTATCAGTATTTTGCAATGAAAATTTAGATAAATATCGTTCAAATGTTGTATATATGGAATTTAATTAAATAAACCAGCATTACCTGTATCGTCTAAAAAAAGTCTTGAAAATACTATATTTTTTCACATATTTAACCTTACCCTCCCTTTAATATCCGTGATTACCGTTTGACTTTATTTTACCGAGTAACAAAGCTTTTTCAAACTCATACAATTCAATTTCAATTTTTCGCACACTTTCAAATCAATTAAAACAACTTTTTATACAAAAATTACTTTAAATTAACAAAATTTATCAACTTATACATAAATTTCTCGGACAGACAAATAATATGTCCGCTATGTCGGCCATTTTTGACAAAATCCCGTTCTTCGATAGTCTATTATCAAGCTAATTATTTTAAAACAAATATTTAAAAGTGAAACATAAACTTTATTACAAAATCATTTTAAAAACACTATACTGTTTTAATGGTTTAATGAAATGGTTGATATCAATGGGACAGGAATAATTTATTGATTGTGTTGGTACTCATGTGATTGTATTGTTATTTATTTGTAATGATAATTGTAATATTTGTAAGTAATTTTAGTGCAATACTAGGTATTTAGTTTTAAATATATTTTTACTATTTTATATAAATAAACTAGATATTATTATTATTATAATATATTGCAATGTCCTTCTGGTATTAATTTTTTAAAAATTTTTATTAAGTATCAAAATTCAATTTATATAAGGTGACACAAATTTTTAAACTTGAGACTCTTATCTTTTCAATTTATAAACCAATTGTTATCGTATAAAATTTCCCGTTCCTAATTTATACTCGAATATGGCCATACAAATTTGTTGTGCTTATCCTTACGTATTATCAAACAAAACTCGTCTTCTTCAAATTTTCATTTATTTCACTTTTTATTTAATTAAAACAACTTTTTAATTATAACTAATTTCACTTTTAATCTCAAATAATTTAAAAATAAAATTTAACTTATGACGTGATTAAACCTACGTCCGCTAGCATAGATAAATGATTAGAGTTGTTCTATTCAATGTTAAAAAAGTGGTAACAACTTTTCGACAACAGCGCCGCAATTGGCAGTTCTGTGAACTAAAAAAAATTAGCGGCACATTTAAATGCACTTGAAATGTTCTATTTATTGATATTGGGAAAAGGTGGCGTAGCGAGAATTATTTTCAATAAAAGAATAGTTCAAGTTTAATATTTTATTTTAGCAAAAATTCATCTACACACTTGTATGGTCAAGAGCGGTCACTTTAATAATGATTTCACACTTGCAGTTTTCAAGTTGCAAGTTGGGGCGGTATGGTTGGCATATATAAGAATTTATGGTTTCCGTTCTTTGAACGAGGGTGTTAATATGTTTCACATTCTCAGCTTTAACTTATAACCAAATTGTCATTTGCTGGATTAATTGTTTTGCATATTTTCGTATGTACAAACCAATACTCCCCCTCAAAAAATTAATCAATAATTATTTCCAGAAAAAAATAAAAAAAATTATAATTTAGATTACATTATAGTTATTGTGGTCCAACATTTGTTGCTAAAGGATTAGAGGAAAAACCAATATAAACCTAGTCAGATCATGACATAAAACATTTGAAAACATATACGAGTATAAACATAAAATAAAAAAAAATTAAATTTATTCGCTTAATCCAAGTTTCATACGAATTTCCTGGAACCTTGGTGCTGGTAGTTGTTTGGTAAATGTGTCGGCCAATTGTTCACCTGTGGGAATATATTTTAATTTTATTATTTTATTTTCAATTTGCTCCCTAGAAAAATTATATTTGATATCTATGTTTTGAGCGTTTATGAGAGGTTGGATTATAGGCAATTGCAATGCAACCATTATTATCTTCAAAAATAATTATTGGCTGTTCTAATTTTAATTTAATGCTTCTAATAAAGATTTTAACCACAAAACCTTTCTAACCCCTTCAAATAAACTCATATATTCGGCTTCGGTGGAAGAAGCTGCTACTGATTTTTGTCTTTTCGTATTCCAGCATATTGTGCAATGATCAAATAATTTAAATACGTAACCCGTCGTACTAATGCGATCGTTTTCATTGCTTCCCCAGAAGAGACATAACTACATAACTACATAATCAGAATCTACATAACCAATTAGTAAGAAAATAATTATTGAGGAAACGGTAGCGTGGCGTCACTCGTCCGGTTTTTTAAACAATTGCCGGGCTTTAGAAACCAATAAAAGTAGCTCTGTTGCCGGGTTGAAAGTTGGTACGGTAGATACCAATCTGAGCACAATATTTTGATAAATTAATACAATTTATTGTAATAATTTTTATTTATAATAAATACATTTTTGCATATTTTCTACTTCAAATTAGTTAATGTAAATTGAATTTGAAACAACTGTCAAACGTTTATATAACAGAAAATAAACATTTACCAACCATCAAAATGACTTGGCTACAGCGCATATTCATGCTTAATTTTGATTGGTCAATCATGGCGCTCAGTTTAAATACTTTTTTAAATTTCAAAAATTTTTTTTAAATCTTAGGGTGAGTTTTGAGACCAACCAATTATACAAATATATATCATTTTGATCAAAATTTTAGGTTCATATTGAGATGATATAAAATTTTTTAAATATTAATTTCACCACAAACCAGAAAAATTACCACGGCTAGCTTTCTCAGTCGTCGAGCAAGTATCGTCAGGGGTAAGTTCACATGTAAGCCTTCATTAACGACGGAAGAAAAATGCTCTTCCAAAAATAACCAATTCACAATGTAAAATGCAGTTTAAATTCAATGTAATGCAAATGTTAATGGAACGAAGTTTGATTTCCCTTATCTAAATCGACTGCTTATCAATAGCACCATTCGTTCCTACGAATGCAAATTTTAACTTTCCAATTTTAAGTATCCAAATCTAATTTATTATTCGAAATATTCTTTTTTCCAAAAATTAATCATCCAAATCAACTTACTACTGCTCAGTAGCCACTTATAAATAATATCCAAATTAATTCCAAATATCAAAAATTCCAAATAATACGCAATCATGCAAACGCACAAAATTCACTTTATTTAATCAATAAAATTAAAATATTACTTACAATTCTCAAAATTATCAAAACTCAGCGGGCATACAAAGTCTCGCGCCCGCTGTCGGCCATAGTTGGCTAAAGAAGCCTCGAATTTCGTGTCATTGATCGCCACCTAGCAAATCCTACAATGTTACAACTTAATTTATTATTAAAGCCAATATTTCACCAAAATGCATAGGGTGAGTCGCAATCATTTTGAAACACCACATCAAACCCCCGATGCTAATTGCTGTTTTGAGCGCAGCCCCAAACAAAATTAGCAGAACTGGTGTGTTTTAAAAATAAATCTAAAAAAAAATATTATCTACAATATTACAACTTATAGTCAAAATAAAATTAAGTTCAAAAATCAAATCAAAATAAAAAAAGCTATTCGTTCGCTGGCTTGAGCAGTAGTTTGGTGTGGTCTCCAACGTTTTCGGTTGTAAGCCGATGTTGTCTAAGACGCCTCTTGACAAACTCAAGAGGTAAATGGCGTTGGATGTTGATGAATGATTTACAAATACACAAATATAACAATTGTATATTAAATAACGGAATACAAAATTTTACTCGCTGAAGGGCGAAAAAGATACAAACGGTAACAAAGAAAATCTTGTTAAAAATGCCTTCAACGAGCGTACTTGTCAACTTGAATATTCTCTTGTTGCTAAGTGATAGATCATTGGTATGTTGATCTTTAAGTTTAACTCAAACTTACAAATAATAATTTTGGCACGGCGGCGGTAAATTCAAATTAGAAGTTTTTATGTTACCATTACCGCCGGCCTTGAAATGAAACAGATTTCAAAATAAGAAAAATAAAAATAAAATAAACAATTAAGCTAATAAATAATTACAAATATATACAGATGTTGCTGTTCAAGTTTCACTACAATGAAGAAGTGTTTATAAAAAAGATTCACTTGCAAAGAAGGTGTTGTTGCAAAAGAATAAGGGAACAAATTATCACTCAGGTAGAACACATAGTTTTGTCACAGAGCGTTTAATTACTGACCCGTTTTTCACTCGCACTGATGCCGAACGGATTACATCGTCATTACCGATATGCACAGCTACAACGCGTCCAAGTGCCCAGAATAATGGGGGTAAATTGTCTTCCTTGATCAACACTAGCTTGTTTACTTGAACAAGATCCGGCAAATGCGCAAACCATTTTGTTCGTCTTTGCATATTGGGAACTACTTCGGAGCTCCAACGTTTCCAGAAATGTTGCGTAATTTGTTGAATCCGTTGATACTTTGAGAGCCGATTTTCTGCTAAGTTTGTGAGATTCTTCTCAGCAACGGCACTTAAAGGTCTTCCAATAAGAAAATGGCCAGGAGTGAGCGGCTCAAGATCATTAGGATCAGAGGATAGAGGTGATAGGGGACGAGAATTTAAAACTGATTCAATTTGTATTAAAACTGTCGAAAATTGTTCGTAGGTTAAACATGTATTGCCTAAGACCTTTTTTAAATGTGATTTAGTTGATTTTATGTTGCTTTCCCATAGACCGCCTTCATGGGAATTGCGTGGAATTCGGCTAAATAATCATTTATTGAATTGTGATTAGTTTTTATACGTAAAAATTCATACAGCTCTCTCAAGTGATTTGAAGCGCCAACAAAGTTTTTAGCATTGTCACTAGACAGCGAATAGGGCATGCCTCTTCTACTAATAAATCTTTTCAAAGCAGACAAGAAATTTTCAGTTGTTAAATCTGTGACTAGTTCTAAATGAACGGCTTTGGTAGTCAAACAGATAAATAAGCAAATATAACTTTTAATAGTTTTCGAGTTTCGAGTGCCCCGATCGCGTATTAAAATAGGCCCGGCATAATCAAGACCAGTATTATAGAAAGCAGGTACTTCAGCCTTAAGGCGTTTAGCAGGTAAATTTCCCATTAATGGGTTATAGGATGTTGGATTAGCTTTAAAACATCTTATGCACTGTCGAATAATTTTCTTAGCAGTGTTTTTTCCTGAAATAGGCCAATAGTTTTCACGAATGCAATGCAAAAGTTGCAAAGCACCGCAATGTTGTAGTTTTAAATGAAAATCACAAAAGATTAAATTTGTCAAATGATGCTGTTTCGGTAGCAGTATCGGAAATTTTTTATTGTAGGAGAAATCAGAATTTTTCAATCTGCCTCCGACTCGTAAAATCCCGTTTTTATCTAAAAACGGATTTAGCGATAAAATATTAGATTTGCCCTTTATGCATTGATGATGCTGCAGTGACTGAATTTCTCTTTTGAAGAATTCCATTTGACACATTTTAATAAGAATTTGTAAAGAATATTCTAATTCTTCTACGGTGAGTGGACCCGCATTTCTCATTGGTTTCGAAATTTTAGAATTATATTTAAACCTAAGTAACCACGCAGTTACTCTTTGCAGCCTTGTCAAATTAGAAAACCTAAACATAATGTCGAAATCTGAAGAATTTACGTCAGATTCGACCGAATTATACAAACACATTCCAGGACAGGTGCATAATGAAAATAAACAACTCGATTTTATTTCGTTGGTTTCTACATTTGAATTCAAGAATGTTTTAGGCCATTCAGCTTGGGGTTTATTTAAAAAATGTGGACCATTCCACCAAAGTTCGTTTGTGATAATACTTTGAGTGCTAATACCGCGAGACACCAAATCGGCAGGATTGTTCTGCGAACGGACATGATGCCAATCACGTGAATTTGATAGCTCTTGTATTGTAGCAATTCGATTGGCTACAAAAACTTTGTACTTATTTGGTGCAGAATTTATCCAATTTAAAACTATAATCGAATCTGACCATAAAAATGTTTCCGAATAAGATCCGTAAAATACGGTTTGAACCTTAAGCATAAGTTCGGATAAGAGGACGGCAGCTGATAGCTCCAACCTAGGTATAGTAGCTCCTTTCAAAGGAGCCACACGAGATTTGGCGCATAGCAATCTCGAAATAATTTGTTCAGAGGGGGTTTGTAATCTAACATAGACACAGGCTCCGTAAGCAATAGAGCTACTGTCTGCAAAGCCATGAAGTTGCACTGAACGAGATTTTATCGGCATGACACATCTTGGAATCTGTAACGTAGATAATGATGCAAGTTCGGACTTAAAGGCTTTCCATTCAGAATGAAGGTTTTGAGGTAAACTTTCATCCCAATCTAAATTAGCTTCCCAAAGTCTCTGAATTAATAATTTTGCTCTTATTGTAATCGGAGCAAGTAATCCTAACGGATCGAATAGCTGTGACGTTATGGAGAGAACCGATCTTTTTGTTATAGCCTTTAAATTTGGGCTTGATTTGACATCAAATAGCAATGTGTCTGAAATGGCATTCCAAGAGACACCCAGAGCCTTAACACTTTTCCGTTTACCTAATGGAATGGTGTGATACAAATCATCACAACTGTCGCTCTCTAAGATGTCAGGACAATTTGACAAAAATTTCCTAATTGGAAACCCGGCTGAGGTTAAAATATTAGTAATTTCAGTTTTAATCTTCCTCATTTCGTCGGCGCTCGGAAGAGAAACGAGCAAATCGTCAACATAAAAGTTGGATTCTAAAACTTTAGATGCTGCTGGAAAAAGTTCCGCATTTAATTCGGCTAAATGCTTCAAGCATTTGGTCGCTAAATAGCTAGCAGAGGCTGTTCCATAAGTCACAGTATTTAATTGATATGTATCTATGGGATCGTCGTTATAATCTCTCCACAAAATACATTGAAATTTCCTCTCATTAGGGTCAATCTCAATTTGCCGATACATTTTTTCAATGTCACCAGTTAGGGCAACACTGTATTGGCGAAAACCTAATAAGATTGAAAATAGATCATTTTGGACGACAGGACCTACTAATTGAGTGTCATTCAGTGACAAACCGGAACTAGACTTGGCGCTGCCGTCGAACACCACGCGGAGCTTAGTAGTTAATGAATTTGTTTTAAGTACTGCATGGTTTGGTAAATAATAACAAGGCAGGTTCGACGATGGTATGTCTGAATTCATAGCCTTTATTACATGATTGCTGTTTTGAAGCAGGTTGTTGGAACTAGTAATTTTGGACATGTGTCCCAACGAAATATATTCGTGAATGAATAACGAATAACTTGATCTTAACTCTGGATTTCTTAATAATCTTTTTTCTAGTCTTAGAAATCGGTCGATCGCGTGAGATCTTGAATCTCCCAAATTGGCTAGTTGTGAGTTAAAAGGAATGCAAACCAAAAATCTACCAAATCTGTTACGTGTTACTGAACCTTTAAAATGTTTTTCACAAAAGCGCTCTTCTTTCGACAGAAGTGATAAATTGCTTTTAGGATTTACTTCTTCCAATTGCCAAAATTTGCTGAGACTTTTGTTTAATTGCTCATTTGAAATCGATAAATTTGAAAGAGAGATGTTTGGAATAACAGTATTACTTTTTAAGATGCCAGTGTTTACATTGCCAGATAGTACCCAGCCTAACAAAGTTTTTTGTAGAGTGGGTTTATTTTTTCCCAATGAAATTTGACCAATGCACAATAGATCATAAAAAATAGATACTCCTAAAAGTAAGTCGATGGGGGAAGATATGTTATAGCAATTGTCAGCTAGTTCGATATTTTTCGGAATACTTAGAAAGTTGCTATCAAATGATACAAATGGAAGATTTGCAGCTATTTGTGGAATTACCAAACAAGAAATTTGATTTTTGTAGTTATCGCTCATTGACGAAATGCGAACTTTAACTGCAGAGTTTACTTGATGGCTCGTGGATGGATTAATTCCACTTATCATAGTATTCACATGTTTAGGCTTAAGATTAAGTGTTTTTGAGAGTGACTCAGTAATGAAGCAGTTCATACTCCCAGTATCTAAAATGGCCCGTGCAGAAATCCATTTACCTTTAAAATCCTGATTCGAATCACCATAGCATGTTAAAGAAACTTGTGTTTCATTGGTAGAAAGAGAAGGAGCGATAGGAACGATTTCTACTGGGTTTGACTGTGAAGATTCCGCATTCGTAACTTGTTCAAAATGCAATAAAGAATGGTGCCGTTTATGACAGTGCCTACAGGTAAAGCGCGAGTTGCATTTTTCGTTACTCACATGATTTAGGCAGTTTTTGCATTTGTTCAAACGCGTGATAGCATCGTATCTCTGGCGAATAGAATAAGATAAAAATGTAGGACACTTCGTAATCCCATGATCTCCGCTGCACATTGAGCATGACAATGGTTGGTTAGTATTTACTAATGCCAGTTTTGGAACATGACTAACGCGCTGAACATTAAATTTATTTGATTTGAATGAATTGGCAGAATTATTTTCTCTTAACTCCTCGACCAATTGCGATTTTTCCTTGAGAAATGCCTCTATATCAGGAAGAGAGGGAATTTCTCGAGGCTTAAGCTTACTAAATTCTGTTCTTGTTTCAACATCAAGTTTAGACATTAAAATGTGCGCAATAAATGCATTGCAGTGAATTGTTGGCATATTTAAATTATCCAAAGCCCGGATATGCTTTGCAAGTTCATCATGTAGCAGGTGGATTTGCGATGATGAATCTTTGGGCAGAGGTTTTATGTCAAAAATTGCCTTAACGTGGCTCTGTATAATTAGTTTTGGATTATCATACCGTTCGCGTAATATGTCAAGTGCCATGATATAATTTTCATTTGACATTTGAATATCACTCACTAAACGTTGAGCAGAATGATCTAAACTTGATTTTAAATAAATAAATTTTTCAATAGACGAAAGATTGTCATTATTATGCACTAATGCCATGAATGAATCAAAATAACCTCTGAAATCCGCATAATTACCCGAAAAGGTTGGCAATTTTATTTGTGGTAATTTTACGTTTGAACCTCGCTTTGAATTATTGTTTGATAATGCGTTGGCACTCTTATGCCTTTCGAGTATTAATACTGCGGCTGTTTTGAGTTCGATGTATTGGTCATCGAAATCTTCAAAAGTCATCAGTGTTTCACTATGGACTGAGTATGCGTTTAATTGGATTGTGATATCCGAATATGTCTTGTTTATAATTGTAAACTGGTCTAGCCTCAATTCTAATTTTTTTAAATTTACGTTTGATTTGTTGCAATCGTTTTCGATTGATTTTAAGAAAACTTCAAATCGACTTAATTGATTTATTAGTGAATCTGCTTCTGCCAATAGTATTTTAACTTGAGTCTTTGCCATGGCCATGACTGTTGATATATCGTTCACAGAGAGAGATTGTATGACAGTAAAGTACTAATCTTATTTACAAAATCTTGTAAAGGTATGACGCAAAAATTTAATGCAGCAAATTTAAAAAACGATTGAGCTAAAATAAATGGCTAATCACGTGATAAAATAGAATTTTATTCACGTTGTAGAAAATACTTTTGATTAATTTCGTAGAGTGCGTTTATAAGTCACTTGGTAAAATATATTTGTGATGCTAAGTAGCAAAATTTGCTTGAATAGTTAAAAAATACTAATACAAAAACATCGACAGTAATAATTAAAGCAAATACCAAATTGAATCAGCTTAAAGTAGTAACGGATTGGAAAGAAAAGGGAGGATAATACCTTAAATGCTCGTTGCTGATGAAACCCAACTTCGTGTCGTTTTTGCACGAGTATCGGCTTTCACGGCTCGTTCACCAAGGTGTTAAATCTTTGGAAATCTTTGCAAATCCGGCTCGAAGGACCAAAATGTTCGTTCGCTGGCTTGAGCAGTAGTTTGGTGTGGTCTCCAACGTTTTCGGTTGTAAGCCGATGTTGTCTAAGACGCCTCTTGACAAACTCAAGAGGTAAATGGCGTTGGATGTTGATGAATGATTTACAAATACACAAATATAACAATTGTATATTAAATAACGGAATACAAAATTTTACTCGCTGAAGGGCGAAAAAGATACAAACGGTAACAAAGAAAATCTTGTTAAAAATGCCTTCAACGAGCGTACTTGTCAACTTGAATATTCTCTTGTTGCTAAGTGATAGATCATTGGTATGTTGATCTTTAAGTTTAACTCAAACTTACAAATAATAATTTTGGCACGGCGGCGGTAAATTCAAATTAGAAGTTTTTATGTTACCAAAAGCTTATCTCTTCAAAAATAATTTTTCATTTATCCAGTATCTACATCTCCTTCTCTTTTGTTCACTTTTCTTTTCGAACTTTCCACAAGTTTATTTTTGTTTGAGGCGTCCATTTCGTTGGTGTCTTCTTTCTTCTCCTCCTCCCACTCATCCAAAACTTCCAAGTTTTCTCATTTTTCTCCATAGCTTTCCGCTTTGTAGCTTCTTATTTAGCATCATCTTGTTTTTCCATTTTTGAAATTCTCTCCTCTAGTGTTACTGTCACTCGTTTTTCAATTTTTTGTTTTTTTGCTTTATGTTTTGCAGCTTCTAGTTCTTCAGTGGCTAATCTTTCAGCTTCTTGCTTTGCTACTTCCTGTCTTTTAATTTCTTGTTTTTCAGCTTCTACTCTTATAGCTTCTTTTTTTGCAAATTCTGATCTTTCAGCTTCTTGTTTTGCTACTTCTTGTCTTTTAATTTCTAGTTTTTTAGCTTCTTGTTTTGTTGCTTCCAGTTTTACAATTACTAATCTTTCAGCTTCTTGTTTTTTAACTTTCAATATTCTTTCTTCTACAGTTTCTCTTTGTAATTTGTCATCCATACACCTTATCAATTCCATAAGTTCACTCGTTCGCTGGTTAAGTGCTTGCATTATATTTGCTTTGGTAACTTTCGGTGGTTGTTACTCAACGTTTATTTTTGAGCCGCGTCGTGTGCTTGCACACATTGGAGATTCCAATTTAGGACTGTTTTCTTCATTCCCTCGTACATTCTCCGTTGCTACACTATTTTCTATCTCGATTTGTTCAATTTTGTTTGTTTTGTATTTATTATCTCTCAATCCTTTTTGAATTTTATTGAATGATAGCAAGTAAAATATTTAATTTATTGACCTTGATAGATTTCGTTTATCATACAAGCAAATGCAAACTTATCAATCTTTATTTTCGAATTATTAATTATACCCGAAAAGCCGCACGTCTGGGCGCCAGATGAGATTCAATAGTTTAAACAATTATTGTTTTGCTCTAGGTTCTGGGCGCCAAAAAAATAGATAGGAGATGAGATTCTTCGGTTCTTATCAAAAATTAAAAATAAAATAAATCATCTTCCAAAATTCTAAAAAATGTCTTTCAAAATAAAATAACACTTCTAAATAAATTGTTTTCAAAATAAATAGTAAAAATTTTTAGTCAAAAAAAAATTAATAGTTCTCCAATAATAATTATTCTTCAAAAATTAACTCGCATGTATTTTAATTTCAATATAAAATTAAAGGAATCAAAGTTTTGATTTTATCCTTATTCAATTCGACGAGTTATCAATATCTCGCACATTCGCTCGTACAAATATAATTTAATTTTCCACTTTTATGTGCAAAACGAATTTATTATTCGAAATATTGTCTTTCTAAATCACTTCAAATTAACCAAACCAAGTCGATACACTACTGTTCGGTAGGGACTTATCAAAAATATATCCAAATCTCAAAAAAATATACTTCCAAAATAGCGCAATAATGCATTCGCATCAAATCACTTTATTTAAATCAAATCAAAATACTACTCACAATTTCAAAATAACAAAATCTCATATCAAAAATCAAATTCAGCGGGCATACAAAATCTCGCACCCGCTGTCGGCCATAGTTGGCCAAAGAAGCCACAAATTTCGTGTCATTGATCCCCACCTAGCAAATCCTACAATGTTACAACTTAATTGAGGCCGTGAAAGCAAAAGTGGTGTAACCCCAAATATAACCTCATCAAAATATATGCTCCATTGAAAACAAAGTGGGTGAAATTGAGGTTCTCCTCAAATGTGAAAACACTCCAAAATATAATATTTTATGATTTACCGAACATTTTTTATCTAACGAAGAAGCACCTTTATTAAAAATCGAAAATTTCCATGTAACTTCCCATTTCTCACGAAAAACAAGGAAACATGGAGGAGCTATGATCTTGTGCAAAAACGATATTATACACAAAGAACTTAAAAACTTAACTGCAATCTCACATGAAATGCATTGTGAAATAGCTGCTTGTGAAATAGTTGATATCAGTATGATCGTGGTAACCATATACAGACCACCGTTAGGTGATTTTAATCTATTCCTAAAATGTTTTAGCAAATTACTTGACGCTCTGGTATCGATAAACAAATATTCTACTATTAATGGTGATTTTAACGTTCATTTCGATCGAGAATGTGCACGAAAACATCAGTTTCTAGACATCATTACATCTTATGGATTTACCCAGGAGATCATTCAAATACAAGAAAAAACGCATGTTTCGATAATATTTTTGTTAACTTTAGTGGCTTACTAAATTATTCTACAAACGTACAAGATCATAAACTAAGTGATCATTCTGCTGTGGAACTAAGCATTGAAATTGAAATCAATAATAAGGATGTTATCGTGGATAGGAAAAATATGCACCGGTCACTTACACAGGAAGGTCAAACTATTATGCACAATCTACTGGAAGAAACAGACTTTAGTTTTATCAAAACATTTTGCAAAAACATCGAAAACCAGTTTACGCAGTTTTATGTTACATTATCAAACATGATAAATTTGGCATTTCCGTTGGTAAGAGTGAGAACCAGGAATCAAAGACAAATTAAGATACCATGGTTCACCGATGTTTTAAGGCAGATGCGAAAGAAGTTTATGAATTTACCCACCAAGTTACCATTTGATAAAGAGGAGGCGAAAAAATTCAGGCAAAATTACAGGTTTGAAATTAAGAAGGCAAAAAAGTTAGTTAATACAAGATACCTAACAAAGGCGGATAACAAAGCTAGGGCATCATGGGAAATAGTAAATAGATACAGGAAAAACACAAATGACACACACTCTAAGGTAAACATTAAAGCAGACGATTTCAATAATTTTTTTGTTAATGTAGCGAATGATATAATCAATTTCATAAATAAGCCATATACTTTAGACATAAATAAAAGTTGCTCACCTATTAAAACAACACAGAAATCTTTTAATTTCAAAGAAGTTTCTTTAATAGAAGTGAGAGATGCAATAAAGAAATTAAAAAATAAGAATAGCAAAGACATATATGACATGAACGCGAGGCTCATAAAAAGTCATGTGAATCAGTTGGTGAGCCCGCTTACAAATTTGTTTAATATATGCATTAGAGAACAAGTCTATCCGGATTGTTAGAAAATTACGAAAGTAATCCCATTATTCAAAAAGGGAAGTAAAACAGATGCTAATAATTACAGACCAATTTCTTCAATTCCAATTATATCAAAGATATTTGAATACCTCCTCGAACAACAGTTAAGAAATTATTTAGAACAAAATAACATCCTTAACGAGTGTCAATTCGGTTTTAGAAAAAAGAAATCTACTTCGGAAGCAATAAATACCCTAATGGAATTTATCCTGATGGGCTTTGAGGAGGGAGACCATGTTGGAGCAATCTTTTGTGACCTTTCTAAAGCATTTGATTGCGTCTCACACAATCTCCTAATCTACAAATTAGAAAAATATGGACTAAAGCAGGAAGCTCTAAAATCATTAACAAGCTACCTATCGAACAGGTTTCAAAGGACGGCATATGAAGGAGAACTTTCAGAACCAAAACCTATCACCCATGGAGTACCTCAAGGTTCTATTTTGGGTCCCCTGCTATTTATAATCTATATAAACGATATAAATACAATCAGTACTACAAGCAGTTGTAATGGACTAATTTTGTTTGCGGACGATACCACAAAGGCAAATAAAAATAAAGACCTTTACGCACTGAAGGAACACATAATTCAAAATAAAAATATTCTAAGCAAATGGTTTGCAGCCAATCAATTATTTTTGAACAAAAACAAAACGCAAACTATGATTTTTTCTTTAAGGGATCAAAGTCACGCATCAGACACAGATATTGTCAGTTTTTTGGGTGTAACTTTAGATAACACCTTGAAATTTGATAAACATGCAGAAAACATAAGTCGCAAATTAAGCCAGAATATTTTTGTTTTGAGAAATTTGGTCAATCGTGTGGAAAAATCAATATGCCTGACAACTTTTCATGCACTGATACAGTCAATTGCAAGTTATGCCTTATTGGTGTGGGGGCACTCAAGTCATGCAGAAAGAATTTTCAAACAACAGCGTCGAGCTATAAGAGTGATCGAGAATATGAACTATCGTGCCGATGTCCGAGACAAGTATAGAGACCTAAATATTCTCACTATACCATCGCTCTATATATTAGAGTGTTTGGTATACGCCAAGAAAAATTTACGAAAGTATACCCAGGTCAACTCAATCCATAACTACAATACCCGAAATAATAATGACATCCAAAGCACTTTTCTTAGATTGGAAAAATCAAGAAACTCCACCTTGTATTATGCGCCAAGGTTTTATAATAAGTTGCCAACGTCGGTGAGATCCTTGAATGTTAGAAAATTCAAGAAGGTTGTTCGGGAATACCTAATAAAACAGGTGTTTTACAAGGTGGAAGACTTCTTGGAAAAACAAATAGAAATCATATGCGAATAACATAAGGTTAAGATGAAAAACAGTGTCCCTGCTGATCTTCGCCTTTTAAACCAAACTGGCAGCATTAAACCATATTTTTTTGTTTTTATGTACACGCTTTTTTGTTTTTAATAAAGTTTACTCTACTCTACTCTACTCTAACCATTTGAGATATTCAAACTTTTAATTTATCCACTTTATCAAATATTTCTTGTAAGCTTATTATTTTGCTTTATATGCACCAACGTCGACTTCAATTGTTATAACAATAACATTTTACATTTAAATGCTGTATATTTTGTTAAAAATAGATAAATAAAAATCGACTATCTCCAATAGTTTTATTTGGGGTTACACCACTTTTGCTCTCACGGCCTCAATTTATTATTAAAGCCAATATTTCACCAAAATGCATAGGGTGAGTCGCAATCATTTTGAAACACCACAATATGTTATTTTAAAAATCTGTGACTAGTGAAACTCGTCCATTAAATATATACTCCTGCAATATAATATTAAAATTATTGTACCAACATAAAAAAATTATATTAGTTATTATAGATTTCCAAAAGCTGTATTACACGGCGATAGCGCCGTCCCAAGTAACATTTGGTGCTAAAAAACTTGGTCAGCAAATTATTTGCTGCCATTGCGGTCTGTCAGCTTAAAATTCAGCTGATTTTCAGCTTCGGCAAATTAGCTGAATTTTAAGCTGACGTTTCGAAGCGTCATCTATAAATATTTCTATAAATTATGGACTATATTAAATAAATTCTATAAATTCTATAAATTATGGACGACAATTTAATTAGATACAAATAATTATCGATTTAAAATAATTTTTTAATAGCGCAGCTATTGAGCTGCATTAGCTGCTGATTTTTTGTAACGTCAGAAGCTGAATTGCTACTGAATTGCTAATTTAGCGGCAAAAAAACAGCTAAAATTGCGCTGAGTTAGCATTTTCAACAGCTGACGCAGCGCAATTTCAGCTGGTTTTTTGCCTCCAAATTAGCAATTCAGTAGCAATTTAGCTTCTGACGTTACTAAAAATCAGCAGCTGATGCAGCTCAATGTAGCTGCGCTATTAAAAAATTATTTTAAATTGATAATTATATTTATCTAATTAAATTGTCGTCCATAATTTATAGAATTTATATAATTATAGTTCATAATTTATAGAAATATTTATAGCTGACGTTTCGAAGCGTCAGCTTAAAATTCAGCTAACTTGTCGACGCTGAAAAACAACTAAAGTTAAAGCTGACACTTCGAAACGTCAGCTTAAAATTCAGCTAATTCGCCGAAGCTGAAAAACAGCTGAATTTGAAGCTAACGCTTCGAAACATCAGCTTAAAATTCAGCTAATTTGCTGAAGCTGAAAAACAGCTGAATTTGAAGCTGACGCTTTGAAGCGTCAGCTTAAAACTCAGCTAACTTGTCGAGACTGAAAAACAGCTTAAAATTCAGCTAATTTGCCGAAGCTGAAAAACAGCTGAATTTGAAGCTGACGCTTCGAAACGTCAGCTTAAAATTCAGCTAATTTGCTGAAGCTGAAAAACAGCTGAATTTGAAGCTGACGCTTCGAAACGTCAGCTTAAAATTCAGTTAATTTGCTGAAGCTGAAAATCAGCTGAATTTTAAGCTGACAGACCGCAATGGCAGCAAATAATTTGCTGACCAAGTTTTTCAGCACCTAATGTTACTTGGGAGTAACTTGCACTGATTTCGTGTCGTTTGCTCTAATCCGCCATCTCGTCATTCAGTCTTGGATCTGATTCAAGCACTCCTGCAAATCCTTAGAAGCCTGGGCTTTGTTCTTATTTAAAGCCATAAGTACCGTGTCGTCTGCAAATGTAGCCGTTATCGTAAACCCAGTTGTTGGCAGGTCCGCTGTATATAATAAGTAGAGTACTGGCCCTAGTATGCTACCCTGAAGTACTCCGGAGGATATTGGACAAAGATTTGAGTAAGCTTCATCACACTTAACCCAAAACATTCTTTCAGAAAGATAGTTGTTTAATTTTTATTAGAAGGCCCCCGTGCCAGACTTTATCGAAGGCCTGTGAGACGTCGATGAATGCGGCTGTGCAGAATGTTTTATTTTCTAGGTTTTTATTTATTACCTCCACCACACGATGAACCTGCTCGATGGTAGAATGCTGTTTTCTAAAACCAAACTGATGTTTAGGTATTATATTTTTCAGCAATAGTATTGTTTGGATTCTTTGCAGCAGCATTTTCTCAAACAACTTCGACAGAATGGATAAGAGGCTGATTGGTCTATATGAGGTGGGTTCTTGGGGTGGTTTACCAGGTTTAGGCACTACAATTATTTGTGCAACTTTCCATTCAGTGGGGAGCTGCATTAAAGATATATGTGATAAATCTCATACCCTTTTCCGGTAATTCTTTCAGAACTCGTCCAGTGATGAGATCGTAACCCGGCGCCTTTTTAGGATTAGTGTGTAGTTTTATTGCTGATTTGACCTCATATATCTTAAATGGCTTGTGTGTTTTTTGCTCGGGTTGAGTTGATTATATTGATTATATCAATAGATTCAAATTCGTGATGAGGTTTTTCTGACAGTTCCCGGTTTATTATTGGCTGGAATCGATTTCTTGTAGTAACTTGATTTTCCTGGTTTTGTGTTCCATACTCTGTGATACGTTTCTGTCTAACACTTCTAGGCACATGATCTGGTGAGCTTCGACGGTGTTTTCTTGGGTTAACTCGCTGCCGCTGTAAACTTTCTACTTCTACCGATTGGTTATTTTGATTTATTTCATTGATTGGTGGGTCAACTGCTACCTGTGTTTGCAATTGAACTAATACTAACTCGTTATTTGTGACGCTGGAATTTAATTTTATATCGTTATTTGTGCCGGTGGCAGTTAATTCATGTGAGTTTGAGGTTATGTTTTCTACGCTACATTTGTTACAACTCTATTTGCTGATTTTTCCGCTACTGTTTAATTCACTGCATGACTCTATGCTCATTCCGATGCACTGAATATGATAGATCAACTTACATTTCATTTTACATTGAATGCAGTCCTCATACCTTGTCGCATTTCTCTTACAAACACCACACGTAAACATCGCGTTATCACCAACATAGAAGAATTAATATTAAAAACATTTAAGCATTTGAAACTAGAATTTAAAAATATTGAACTACATAAATTGGAACACATTCAAAATCAAAAAATTCAGAGTGATTTTAATTTTAAAACTGTAAAATTAAATTTCATAAATGTTGATAAAATAAAAAATATTTATAATGATTTATCAGAACAAAATAAGAATCTAAATTCGTCAAATAAAAATTCAATACATTTTTATACCATTAGTGGACATACAATAATCATTTATATTGTGGTGTTTCAAAAGGATTCAGACCTACCCTACACATTTTGGTAAAAATTTATTTTAGTAGTTGAATTGTAAGATTGAAAAATTTGTTAGGTGGGGGCAGATCACCGGAAATGCGAGGTCTTTTGCCAAGAGAAACCGCACGAGCCTGTTGTGCGATTTTGGCTCGAGGTAATTATTGAGATTTTTTTAAATAAGTGTGAATTTGTAAGTAATATTTTGATATTCAATAAAGTGAGTTTATGCGAACGCATTATTGCATTCTTTTTTAATTTGGAATTATTTAGAATATTTGAATAATTTTTTTTATGAGTGGCTACCGAATAATAGTAGATTTAATTGGTTTGATTTGGTTGTATTGGAAAAGAATCATTTAATATTATAAATTTTGGTTTGAATTATATTAAAAGTTGGAAATTAAAATAGGTACATGTCACTGCCCGCCCCCCTCCCCAAACCGATTTTTAATAAAAAATTGGTGTCAATCGTTAGTGCTTATTTGTGCTTCCATTTCCGAAGTTTGTGCCTCAATGGTCGCGAAGCTATTCGCGAAATATTTTGGGGGGAGCTGTAGACACGATGTCTCTTCCCAAATCGATTTCTGACAAAAAAATTGGTGTCAATCGTTAGTGCTTCGTTAGTGCTTATTTGTGCTTCCATTCCCGAAGTTTGTGCCTCAACGGTCGCGAAGTTATAGGCATTTAAAATTTTCGTGAACTCCAAGCAAGTTGCGCTCAAATGCATAGATTTCAAATGTGCAAAACTTAACAAATAATAAATATGTATGTAGCCAAAATATAATAAAACGTAAAACTATTTTTAAAAAAGATATATTATGTTTTATTATAAGTATTTAAAATATATTAAAAATTGAAGATATTTTGATTTTTATACACGATACGCAAGAAATTGACAGTTCATTGCTTTTGTAGTCTGCCTTACAGTTTTAGATGATAGCTGTAGATCATCATAACGTTCCCACCGACCCAAACTCACGCGAATTAAGTTTCGTGTCCAAAAGAATTTAAAAAAAAATCAAAATTTAAAATAAATGTTTTATTGTTAACAACGATTTTAGAATGTTAAACAAATTACAATTAGAACTGAGTTACAACTAACTTAACTTTATCTTACATTCCTAATTTATTATAATAAAAGTGCTTAGTATCTACAGAAATCAGATATTACATGTGTCGTTCGTGTAAAAGGTTAATGCACATTATTAACAAGTAAACCATATTACAGACGTGAGAATGCAATATGCATTTGTTATGGTACCACATGACACCTCCCCTCTGACTCTCAAAATTACGGTTGCCGTAGATTTTGTAGCCCAATTTGATTGATGTTTCGTTCGATTAGCGATGCTGATTTCTTCCTCTGGAATAGCTTTACTAAAACATAACAAATTGTAATAATGATAATTAACACATATATTATGATAGTCCATGCGCTGGTACGATTAAAGTAGATCGTTTTTGGTGTATCTTTAATTTCTGTTTTTAATTGATGTATTCGAATGTCGATTGCCTTTAGCTCGTCCAGGTTAATAGGTTCCAGTTCCATTGGTTTAAATTTGACTTGTGATTCCATTGGGTGAATTTCAAATGATAATTTGGGAATTTCGATTGTATTAATTGTAAACGGTACGATTGTAAACGGTACTGATGACGACTAATGAGTCAGAAACACATCGTGTGATGGCTAGACGGTCGAAAAAGCAGGCAATGTGTCTACCGTTCTTACCTTAATTATGTTGGATTTTTAGATTGTATTAATTTTAATGCTGCTCTTTTGACTTCTGATTAATTTTGAATAAACTTCCATTTTGCAGTTTCCATCCATTGAAATAATATACGTTCCATTGAGTGGGGTTGATAGATTTCTCGCATTACATTCTTGTTTAACTATTTCTTCGTTCTTGGTTACCAATAACCATTGATTTCTTGTTAGATATTGAATTTTTGTATCTTTGATGTCCAAATGCTGTTGTTGACAATTATGGTAATTTTTTGTGAATAGTATCAGCTGGATTTCGCATGGAGAATTTTGATTAATTTGGTTAATCTCATAGTCGCAAATAAAATTAGTAGGTTTTAACTCGATACATTTTTGGTTACTCAAAACGTAGTTATGCTCATTTAACAAGAGATATCATATTTGCGAGATTACTACTGTATAAATGGAACTTTTACGTATAGGACACGAGTATAGGTGATAATAATTGTATTTGGTTGTTTTGATAATTGGGATTTCTAGGATAAGATGAATTTTGCTAAGTTGAGTGAAAGTTTTAATTTGAATTAATTTTTGGAACTCGGGATAATTTTCTCGTTTTAGAGGTATTGGGAATATTGCTTCGTTTAACGTTGGCTCGATTTCCAGTAGCTCTTCCATAAGATCATCGGGTGTTAGAATTAATGGATGTTGACATTTTGCAAATGTCAACGTTTCTTCTAATGTTTCTAACACATCTTTTATTGTATCTGTTGTGTCTTTGGGATAAATTGTAGGTTTTGTAATCGTAGGCGTAATCGTAGGTGTAAAGAATAAAAATGTAAATATCGTAACTCCACTTTATTTGCCTAAAGAATATCGATACTCGTTAAAAATAACATTATGTGTAGAATGTAATGCACATTTTTATCGCTACGACTGCGCTCTTAAAAACATTTACAATCCGTAACAATCCTCCCTCTGTAAGAAAATACAATTACTTGAAAATTGAACAAAAAAAAATAATGTATAAACATTTACAAATCTAAAAATGAAATCGTTTGGGAGGTTTACGGGTACGTTCCAAACGTCGTAAAGTGCAAGCGTCACTTGGGATGGATGTTGATACCTGTTGGGGCAAATCTGGCAATTCCACCTCTATACTATTACGCCCTATTTCGTGATTTGCACTTGACGGTACTGGAGTCGCCGCATTATGAGTATTATGATTTTGTAGTGCATCATAATCAAACAATATAGTGGAATCTCCCACAGGTACAATGGAGTTAAAATTTCGAGTAACTGTGATGGGAGTATTTTCCCCAATTGACCGAATCTGATTAATGTGTCTTTTCCAGATTCGTCCGTCGTCTAATTTAATTAAGTAAATTAACTGACGTAGTCTTTTATGTCTTCTCTAATAGTTTAACCCTCTGTACTTTTTCAACCCCTTTAGCATTAAAATCCGGCTTGAGGAGATCTAGCCGGGAGCGTATTTCGCGGCCAAACATTCGGTAGGACGGACTTTCCTATGTAATGGAATGTTGACTTTTCCGGTAGTGTAGCAAAAAATTTTGTAAATTTTTTTCTGTGTTCCTTTTGTCATTATTAAACATTGCCCGTAAGGCTTTTTTAAATGTTTGTGCACACCGTTCGGCTATACCGTTGGTTGCAGGGTGAAATGGGGGGGATAATTTATGAATTATTCCGTTTTCTGACAAGAAATTTTTAAATTCATAAGATGTAAATGTAGGACCATTACTAAAACCTTACTAAAACTTACTTACTAAAACCGAAGGTATTCCAAAAGTGCTAAATATTTTTCTTAACAACGGTATGGTGCTTCTTGCAGTCATGTTATTTACCGTATGTGTCTTTGGCCATCGTGAATAAGAATCTACTAAAATGAAATAATAGCAGTTCATGAATGGACCAGCAAAATCAACATGTACTCTATCGAAGGGTTTAGTCCCAGGTAGCACGCAATATTGTGGCAATATTGGTTCTTCATACTGTAAATATTGGCGCAATTTTGCGGTCAATATAGCACAATATACTAATGAGAACAATTTGCAGTGTTGCACAATATTGCAGTCAATATCGCACAATATTGATAGCAATATTGAAGCAATATAGTCTTCAATGTTGGGGCTATATCGCGTCCAATATTGGTGCAATATTAATGTCAATATAGCGCAATATAGTAATGAGAACAATTTGCAATGTTGCACAATATTGCAGTCAATATCGCACAATATTGACGTCAATATAGCGCAATATAGTAATGAAAACAATTTGCAATGTTGCACAATATTAAAAGCAATATTGCTCAATATCGCTTCCAATATTTTACCATGATGGCAAATAAAAAAATTCTTTTTGATAATTATTATTTATTTAAAGTATTTATTATTTTAATTTTCAAATTTACTTAATTAATTTTATTATTTATGTGTTGTATATATTGGGCTTACTTATTTCTTCTCTATGTTGTGGTTTTGGATATCTTCAGTATCTAGTCCTGAAAATTAACTGAAATATAAATTAAATTTTTTTTAACCTACCTGGGATTCGAACCTGAACCGACCGACCTATTGGATTTGAAACCCTACCGCTCTACAGCTTACGCCACGAGGTCTTTTTGTAGAAATTCAATTTCTAGATTAAAATTATTTACAAAAAATTATATATACAAAATTATATTTATAAATTAGCACTGGAGCTAATTTATGTGTTAACATTCTGAACACAATATTTAGGAGTAAAAAGTTGATATACTGTGCAGAACATACTATATCTAATAAAATAAGTAACGCTGTACAATAAAAAGAAACGAAACTCGGTAGCTTTCCATCTATGGAACAGTTTCAGCATAACTTGCTGATCTTTCAGACATAATTTTTCTAAAATTTGGAAGTCTAAACTGTGATGATGTTTTAATCAAAAATCTATTAATTTTCTTATCACTCCTAAGAACACAAGATGCATTAAGTAGGTATAATTTTGTTTTTGCTAAAGCCAAAATTATTTGACTTTTAACAAGTATTGAATAAGATATGATATCTGATGATATCTTCACTTTCTCGTAAAGTGGCATATACATAGTATATTCACCTCCCTTGGAGTCTCACTTGAAGTACCAAATAAAACGTTACAAGTGAGATTTTAACTTAAAATTTATAAATGGTGTGTGTATTTTGTGTATTTTATAATTTTGCAAAATTGATCTTATCGACAATATTAAACTGATCTTAGACGAAATTAACGAATATATTTTATATCGCCGTTCATATAATACTAAAAACAATAATGATCAAAATAATAACTTACATCGTACTGAGTTTTTAAATTATGCATTATAATAATTGCATCTGGGTTACAACTAGATACCTGTTAAAAATACTTTTGTCAAGTTTATTACTTAATCCTTTCAGACTCAACGCACACTATAGTGTACCTTTTATTAAATTATTTTGAAGTTGGGACAAACTGAAATGCTAAATAACAATCATTTTTCATTGAAAGAACCACAAGGAATTCAATAATTCTTTCTTTCAAAAAATAATTGCGCTCTAGCATATAAGTTTGTCACAAACTTCAAAATAATTTAATAAAACGCGGGTACGCTATAGTGTACCCTTTATTAAATTAAATAGTTTTTAAATTAATATTATGTAAGAATAACATAATATGTATGACAGAATTCTTAAACATATTATCAAATTTGTTCATAGAATGCAACAATGTACCGTATTGGGTTTTATGGCACCGGTTATTTCTTTGAAATTTCTTATACCTGAAATCTAAAAATTCTTTGTGCATTTATTTTAGGATTTTTCCATGGTTCCATAGCATTTATAGAATTTAATTTGCTTTTAATTATAAACAAAAAGTAATAAATACTTAATAAAGAAAATCAAATTATAATACAATGCTGTTCGAATATGACGTCATCAAATGCTTATGACGTGTATTGCTAAAAGTTTTATCTGAACCATACCGGAACTTACATTTTAGATTGTTTTTTTAATGTATTAATGTAAAACATTTATTACAATAAAAAGACGTTTTTTAACTAATTTATTTATACATAAATAAAATATTTCCATATTTTATAACTAAGATCATCGGTCTTAAAGAGAAAATTAAACTTGATGAAATACACGTCACTGATATAATTTGAAGACGTCTATTATCACCACAATACAAATAAAATTTCAGATTTTCACTTAATGCGAAATACGATTGTTTATTGATTTCTAGTTTAATAAGTTTGCTTAAAAATGTCAATTTGAATTTACAATATGAGTAAGCAATATCGCACCAATATTGATATACAATATTGGCGCATAACTGTTAATCAATATTGCACCAATATTGCTAGACATTATTGTACCAATATAGTTTCGCAATAATTGTACAATATTGGTAAGCAATCATGGCCCAATATTGAATATCAATAAAATATGAATATGTTAGCTACTTGTTAGCAAATCCATTTTCCAATGATATAAATCACTGATAATATAACTTAGAAGTTATTTGCGAGAATATATTCAGTATTGCTTATAGATATTAATGCTGTTTTTAACTATTATTGCACCAACATGAATATACAATATTGCCCAACGTGAGTATGCAATATTGTACCAATATTGTTACACAATATTGCCGCATAAATGTCAATCAATATTGCACCAATATTGCTAGACAATATTGTAGCAATATAGTTTCGCAATAATGGTACGCAATCATGGCCCAATATGGAATATTAATAAAATATGAATATGTTAGCTACTTGTTAGCAAATGCATTTTCCAATGATACAAATCACTGATAATATAACTTTGAAGTTATTTGGGAGAATATATTCAGTATTGCTTAGATATTAATGCTGTTTTTAACTATTATTGCACCAACATGAATATACAATATTGCCCAACGTGAGTATGCAATATTGTACCAATATTGTTATACAATATTGCCGCATAAATGTTAATCAATATTGCACCAATATTGCTAGACAATATTGTACCAATATAGTTTTGCAATAATTGCGCAATATTGGTACGCAATCATGGCCCAATATTGAATATCAATAAAATATGAATATGTTAGCTACATGGTAGCAATGCATTTTCTAATAATACAAATCACTCATAATATAACTTAGAAGTTATTTGGGAGAATATATTCAGTATTGCTTAGATATTAATCCTGTTTTTAGTCATTATTGTACCAACATGAATATACAATATTGCCCAACGTGGGTAAGCCATATTGTACCAATATTGGTATACAATATTGCCGTATAAATTTTGTACAATATTGCACTAATATTGACTGGACATTGCCAATATTGCACCATTTCTCAATATTGGTACAATATTGCGCCAATATTGCGCCAATATTGCACAATATTTTGTGCTACCTGGGGTACTAGTTTCCCAAGGGTGAATTGGAACAATACTGGGACTGTTCCTGTATTTGTTGCACTGAACACAATTTTTTACTTCATTTTCTATATCTGAAGTAATACCTGGCCACCAACAGTAGCCCCTAGCAAGTTGCTTCATTTTGGTAATTCCCAGATGAGAAGTATGTAACTCCTTCAATACTCGATCGCGTAGTGATTTTGGTATAATTGCCATTTGTGACCTGAACAAACAATCTAGTTGTAACGTAAATTCTGTTTGATCAATATTAAAACGATCACTTTTATTTATCCCCTTACCATTGCGTAAACCGTAAATTAATTTTGAAAAACTTTGATCGCGTACTGTTTCCTTAGCTAATTCTTTAAGTGTAATCGGCAAGGTTTCAATTTGAAAAATCTCAAACGCATCGGTTTCATCGTAACGACCGATTTAATTTGAATTTGCAGGCAGTCTCGACATTGCATCTGCATTAGAATGTAATGTCGTATTTTTATATTTGATGTCATAGTGAAAACTTTGTAACAACAACGCGTATTGTTGCATTCGAGTTGTAGTGAGCAAATTGGAACTTTTTAAGGGTGAAAAAATATGCAACGAAGGTTTATGCTCTGCGTAAAGTAAGAACTTCCTATAAAAAAAAAATAGTAAAATTTCTTTATCCCGAAAATAATACTGTATGCTTCCTTATCTATTTGAGCGTATCTTTGCTGTACGGTAGTAAGGATTTGTGATGCAAATTGTATCGGTCTCTCCGTACCGTCTTCGTAAACATGGGAAAGTACTGCCCTCACAGCATATGGGCTTGCATCTGTAGCCAAAACTATCGGCAATTTTGGATCAAAATGTACCAATACTCTCTCGGAAAGTATTTCTTTTTTTACGGCTTCAAAAGCATTTTGACAATTTCTATCCCATGAAAATTGTACCCCGTCTTTAAGTAAATTGTATAGTGGGTGTAGGGTGCTACTTAAGTTCTGTAAGAATCTACCGTAATAGTTTATTAATCCCACAAAAGCTCGCACTTCAGATTTATTTGTGGGTATTTTCGCATTTTGCATTGCATCAATTTTTCTTTTACATTTATGAATTCCGTTTCGATCTATAATGTAACCGCAATATTCAATTTCATTTTGCATAAATTGGCATTTTTTGTAATTTACTCGAATGTTATAATCGGATAATCTACCTAAAACTAACTCTAACCTTTTGTAATGCGTATCGTCATTTGGTGCTGTGATTCTGATATCATCGATAAACACCGAAACGCCTTCAATATCTTTTAAAATGTTTTCTATTTCCCTCTGCCAAATTGCAGGTGCACTGGCTATTCCGTATAATAGCCTGGTGCTCTGATAAAGACCTTTGGGTGTATTTAATTTTAAGTATTTACTATCCTCGGGTCGTACTTCAAGTTGTAGATAAGCTTGTTGCAAATCAAGCTTAGTAAATTTGTCTCACCCTGCCATGGATGAGAATAAATTTTCAATAGAAGGTAGTGGGTGTTCGTCCACTATTAAGTTTTTGTTTAATGTGATTTTAAAGTCCCCGCAAATTCGAATTTTACCATTGGATTTTAAAACCGGAACAATGGGTGTAGCCCACTCCGAACTAGGAACTTTTATCAAAATCCCTTCTTTTTCTAATAAATCTAGCTTATCTCCCACCTTTTGTAACAAAGCATAGGAAACCTTACGCGCTTTAAAAAAAATCGGTTGTACATTATCTTTAAATTTTAATCGAGCCTGCAGGTTTTTAATTTTCCTCATATCGTTTCTGAAAATAATATGATATCTTTTCTTGTTATAATCTATTCTGTAATTCAACCTTGGAAATTTATTCAAAAGTAATGTTTAATTGACAAATCCACTCGTGTCCCAAAATCGGATCTCGATCCGTATTAACAATTTTAAAATTTAAATCTTTTGATAAACCCCTGTAGAAGCATTGTACCTTAGAAAATCCTACCACACTTATTTCGCTCTTGCAATAGGTAATCAACTGAATAGTTGTACTTTTAATTTGTAAATTAGGAAACAATTTTTTGAATTGAAAATAACTCATGATACTGACGGCTGCACCACTGTCAATTTCGAAATTTATCTTACGATCGTGTACTTGAAGTGAAACTGTAAACTTACCCCTGTATTCAGAATGCTCTGTTTAAATTGAGAAAATTTCCTCCATCTGGTTTGTATTAGTGGTATCTTTCTTCATACATACCCTTGCCAAATGACCTTTGACCTTACATTTATTACAAAATACATTGGTTTTTGTGCACTTGTTTGCTAAATGTTGTGGCGAACCACATCTAAAACAGAATAAAGTTTTATTAATTATCTTCCTATCTCTGTTGTACGTAGTCTTCATATCTTGATTTCCGGTTGAAGTCGTAACCCTGTTTTAAAATCTTCCAGACTCCTTGAATCTCACGTTCTTTATATTGACACTGTTTACATTTGTATTGGTATTATGTAATTGGGCTGCATCTCTTGCGGACGTCTCCATACTGACCGCAATTTCCAACGCTTTTTTGATCGTCAGTTCACGATGTTCGAGAAGTCTTCCTTGAATATTTTGCGTACGCAGTCCGAAAACAAATTGATTGCGCAGGGCTTTTTTTAAATAACTACCGAATTTGTCAAATACTCCCGAGCGCTTTCTCCTTCTACTTGTTTTCTCTGCAAAAATCTGAAATTTTCAGCAATTTCCAACGGTTCCGGATTGTAATGAGTCTTCATCACTTTTACGATTTCCTCGTAAGTTTTAGAAACTGGATTATCAGGTGAAATCTTGTCACATAACACGTACGATTCTGCTCCCATGTAGTGTAACAAATAATCTGCCCTTTTATCATTTGGAACTGCAAACACTCGAAACGCACTTTCCAATCGCATGAGCCATCTGTCAAACTTTGCAGATGGGTCGTATGTTTCAATCGAAAAAACTGTATGAATAGAATAATGTGCACCTCCAACCTGAGCTGCACCTGTAGCTGTTGCACCAGTTGTATTAGGCATCGTAAAAAAAAATTCGTAACTTGTAAATTTTGTGTAGTTGCTTCGTTTTTTTTTTTGCCTGTATGGGTTATTTTTGTCCTCGTCGCCAACTGTTGTGTCTTCGGGATAAATTGTAGGTTTTGTAATCGTAGGCGTAATCCTAGGTGTAAAGAATAAAAATTTAAATATCGTAACTCCACTTTATTTGCCTAAAAAATAGCGATACCCGTTAAAAATATCATTATGTGTAGAATGTAATGCACATTTTTATCGCTACGACTGCGCTCTTAAAAACATTTACAATCCGTAACAGTATCTAGTGAGGTTATTAACTGTAAGTAAACTGACACAAATGTTAACCTATTCTCGGACTTGGATTTCCATACGTTCGTAGCGTTAATAACTGATTCCATGTATGCAATTATTTCTTGAAACATTAACTGATTACTTGCCAATTTCATTATGGTGTTATTAAACTTTTCAATCGCAAACGTCGTGAGGTTAATTTGTTCCTTCATAAGCATTTTTTGGTTATTTTGGGCGTTGATTAAATCATTGATCGCTTTGTTGTATTTTTCGGCATCTTGATCATCGAGGTTTCCGGTTACCAATTTGATGACATTTCCTAACTCATTGAAAAAGGCTCTACGTTGTCTTTTTAGAGGCAGTGGGTCTATTGCATTAAATTGTTGTTCAATTAATTTAATGGTGTCCTCTAAAAGTTTGTGAAGGTTTTCTATTTCCCTTAAATATCCTGGGCCATTTGAATGTTTATAGTAAGCACTTGTTATACTCTTAAAATTATTTACTAAATTATTATATTCTAACCTGAGGGGTACTACATCTATTATTCTAATTAATGTTCAATTACTTTCGATATTACTGGCTGTTCCCAGTTGAACGGGTAGCATCCCTGGGTTGTCTTCTAACTTGCGGATGTTGATTGACTGAGCGTTTCCCCATCTGTAACGTTAGGTTTTCTTAGTAGTCGTAATTGTACACTTCGAGTTTTGTTATCTTTTTCAATTTCCACGGTATTGTCGTTAAAAATGTTACGTATAACAAAAGGACCTTTGAATTTTTCTTTAGTTTTACCCCTTATGTTACTGGTCTTTTTCGTGTAAACCTCTTTGTTTAATTTTGAACGGGTGTGGTTTTTCAGTATTTAATTGCTTTGCCACGGTTTCTTTATACAAATGGATTTTTTCTTTAACACCCTCGTATGTCAATTTTAGCTTGTTTATGTGTCACATATTCCTTATAAAATCTGTCGTTTAAGTAAAGATCATAGGGGTCTCTGGAATTTGTATGCCCCAGTACTAATTCTAGTGGAGTATACGTTGTCGCAGAATGAATTGAATTGTTGTAGGCAATGATGACGTACTGCATTAAATTTTTAATCGGCGTCTTTTTATCTTTTGTTCTCATTATCCTAAGATGTTTGATTAAAGTAGAATGTAGTCTTCGATTAAACCGTTGGAGGGTGGATTTCGGGGTGTGATGAAATGAATCTTAATTTTGTAGGCTTCCAAAAGTTCTTGAACTGTACCGTTTTTTATTTCCGTTCCATTGTCGGTGGTAATACTTTCTGGAACTCCGTAAAATTCAAAATATGTTATTAGTGCATTAGCAACGGTTGCGTTTTTGCTGCTAATTTGAATCATAATCATCATCATAATCATTTTCTCATTTTTGTTTGAAGGAATGATTACTTTCTTTATTGTTTTTCTACCTTGGTTTCTTGTTTTTACCTCCACTTCGCCATGAAGTGTGGTTTTGATAATTAATTGGTGGTGTTTGTCATCAATAGCTTTATCAAGTATTGGTATAGCTGTAATAGGTTCATCATCAATATTCGAATGAATAGTTTCTTCCTGTTCATTTAGAATATCTGCGTTTGGTGACGTATCTGAAGGTTGAGGTTGTGGTTGAGGTTGCGTTTGAGGTTGCGCCAACATTCTTTGAATATCTGCTGCTGTAGGGGACAATACCCTGGCCAACTCCAATTCAGATTGTAAATCGTACATTCATCATTATCAACATGAACCATTACTGAAGTGTCGTCGTTGTCCTCCATTGCATTTACTTGAATACGTGATAACGCATCCGCGTTGGTGTTGTATTTGCCTTTTTTTATATACAATTTTGTAGTCTTATTCCACTAATTTCAATTTCCACTGCATTAATTTCGCGTTTGGTTCCTTCAAATTAAACAAATACGCTAAAGGTCTATGATCGGTATAAATTGCAAAGAGTCTTCTAAAAATATAAGGTCGAAAGTATTTAGTTCCCTAAACAATCGCTAACAGCTCCTTCTCGGTTGTGGAATATCTCTGCTCGGTTTCACTTAGTGTTCGAGATGCATAAGCAACTGGTTGTTCGTTGCCTACGTTGCCCTGAGAGAGGACCGCGCCCACCGCGAAATTCGATGCATCGGTTGTCAAAATGAATTCTTTGTCAAAATCAGGATAGTGTAAAATTGGATCATTCATAAGAATTTGCTTACTACTTTCAAATGCGTCGACGAAGTTTTGATTGTGT
Organism: Cantharis rustica; assembly: GCA_911387805.1. Lineage (NCBI taxonomy): Eukaryota > Metazoa > Arthropoda > Insecta > Coleoptera > Cantharidae > Cantharis > Cantharis rustica. The sequence continues at coordinate 76,763,017 of OU426877.1, forward strand.
TCAATCTTTGCACCCTTTTTCAAACATTTGATTAATAGCTTGGTTAATTTTGCAAAGTCCTTAATGAATTTTTGGTAATAACCCAGAAGACCTAAATAACTTTGAATTTCTTTTTGTATCCTTGGTATAGGGAAATTTTTTACCGCCTTAACCTTATCCAGATTTGGTTTGCCTTCTACAGTAATCACATGACCTAAATATGTCACTTCCTTCTGCAAAAATTGACATTTCTCTATTTTTACCTTAAAATTTGAATTTCGAAGTCGATCAAAAACACCTTTTAGTTTTTTGATATGTTCTTGTAAAGATGTTGAGAAGACAATTATGTCATCTAAATATACCAGACATTTTTTGTTTTGGATCCCTCTCATAATGTTGTCTATTACACGTTGGAAAGTACTAGGAGCGTTTTTAAGGCCAAAAGCCATACGTTTAAACTCGTAATGTCCCCTAGGTGTACTAAACGCAGTTTTAGGGATGTCATCAGGGTGCATTTCCACTTGATGGTAACCTGACGCTAAGTCCAAGGTAGTAAAATACTGGCATCTGCCCAGCTTATCCAATATCTCATGTATATTGGAGAGGGGGTACCTGTCCCCAATGGTCTTAATGTTTAGCTTACGATAATCAATCACCATTCGCCACCTCCTTTTCCCAGAAGAATCTGGCTTTTTAGGCACCAAATGTACCGGAGAACTGTAGGGGGAATATGACTCTTGAATTATGTCCTGTTGAAGCATTTCTTCAATTTGTCGCCGAATTTCTTCTGATTGTGCGGGTGGTTGTCGATAAGCTTTGGTGTAAATAGGAACTTCATCATTCAGGTGGATTTGATGTTTAACTTGGTTGGTAAAAGTTAATGGTATGTCGTCATGATGGAAAATGTCTTTATATTCAATGCACAATTTTCTTATTGCTTGTTGTTCTTCAAAATTCAAATGGTCCATTGTGACGTTTTGAACATTGGCCTTTTGTAATTCTTCATGATCTCCAACATCGTCAATATCCATTGGCTTAATGTTATTAATTAAAATATTTTCCTCAAGTAATTCTACATGCATTGGTGTTTCAAATTTAATATTTACAGGTTTTTCATTTGAATTTATTATTGTAGTAAGATCATAATTATTTTTGCATTTCACTAAACACTCTGGTATTTCTACACCGCGTATTAGTTGTTTGTATTTAATTATTCCTTCATGACCTTCCTTATCTACGGGTACTCAAACTATCTTTTGAACTCTAGGTTCTATGGTAATTTGATAAACTTGGTGTTGTTTTTCGTCTTCGTCTTCCAAATAAATTGGTATTGTTCTATTTTTGGTTTTTAGCAATTTATTTCCAATATCAATTTCGGCTTCTAAAATTTTTAACAAATCCAAACCTATCAATTCATCGTAGTTATTATTAAAATCAAAAATGTAAAATTTGTGTTTAAATTTAGGATCAATTAAATTAGGTAAATTTACATGTGCCACCTCGTTATAAAGACTTACTTGGTGCGCTGTTTGAATTTTGAATGGTTATCGTTCAATTTGATTGGGAATAGCTATTATTACAACTAGGGTAATATGAATAGTATATTTCCCGAGGTTGGCTAGTTACATCTCGAGGGCAAAGCCCGAGAGATGTATAGACAACCAAAGGAAATGTATCCATATTTCCCGCGTTGTAATCAATAGTTTTCTTCTGATTGAAAAATATATTATTAAATATATCAATATTTCATCAATAATAAAATTTGATATTTTGAATTTGCAATAACTCGAAAACGGCGCTAGATATCGAAAAACTGAGCATAAAATTTACCCCCCTTTGCTCGTTCTCAACCCTCCCTAGCAATTTATGGAAGGAAGCCTTATGCAAAATTCTAGATCAATAGCGCACAGAATGCGCGCACAATAATTCAGAAAAAGTTAGGTTGGTTTTTAAAATATAAAAATAAGTAGGCACATTTTTTATTTTAATAGTATATTACGTGCCGAGGTGGAAAATGCTTCATTACGGCCGAGCGCTAAGTTAGTTGACTGAGGCGCAAAGCGCCGAAGTCAACTATAAGCGCGAGGCTGGAATGAAGCTTGACACCGAGGTATGTATACAATTTTATTCACAATCAGTTTTAAATAATTAAAAATCATCAAATTTCATTTTATTAACGCAGATTTTTTGTTAGTTCCATTTTTTGCCTACCGACAATGCGACATTGCAGGTCGGGAAGTGACCACTTCCCACCCTAAGGTTGGGAAGTAAAACAAAATAGCTTTCTGATTGGTTGTCAAGTAAAAGTAAATAATAAACTGCTTCCCAACTTTTTAAAAGTCAGGGATGTGTTGATTACTAACTGATTGTGAATAAACGTCACTTAAATGTCACTTTTTAACAGGGATGGCTTTAGTATTTTGGTTTGTATGTATGATTGTCCAATCACCGTGCGCAAAGTATACTTTAAAATGGCGTTTCATATTTCCCTAAGGACAATATGATATGACGTTTCATATTTCCCTTAGAAAATATTAGTGTGTTATGACATATTGTAACTAAGGCGATATTGCTCTATATTGTTTCAATCAGAAAAAAAATACTTATAAGCTAATTTTCGATTTATTAATGACTTTGTGGACCCGGTATCCAACATAAATTTTGAACTCATTTCCGGAATTTTAACGTAAGGTAATTTTGTGAAAGATGTTGAGTTGACATTTATTGTTTCTGTTATTTCGGATTTTTGTCAATTAAGTCCTCCCGAAAATTTATGTTACATTCAAGATTTGTAGGAACTACGTCTTCAGATGTTTGATAGAATTGTTCGTTTTCATAGTCCTCTTAAAGTTGTTCGTAATTTTAATCACAATCAAAGTACGTCTTTTCGTTGTTTTCTTCTACGTCTTGACAAAATAATTCTTGTGCTGTCTACCTTGAAGCTGTGTGGATAAGTTCATCTGCGAGTATTACTCGACGACGTATCTATGGGCTCAGGTTGAAAATGACGTTGTTTGCTATCGAATCTATTTCCACTAATATTATTTCGCTGGGATTGTTGACCTGATGGTTGGAATCTTTGACCTGATTGTTGTGGATTAAGGTTGTAATTTGTTGGCTTTGACATGTTGAAACCCGAATTTGGTGGTTGTTGGAAACGATTGAAAAATGGTTTCGTTGGGTTAAAATTTGCTGGTCGAATAAATTGTTGTTTTTGATAATTTCGTTGTTTAACAAAAATTGTTAGTTTTGAAAAATTTGGTTGATTTGGAAAATTTGGTTGATTTGAAAAATTTGATTGATTAAAATTTTGAAATCTTGAAACCGGGTTTATCATTGGTCGTAGTGGTTGACTTGGTGTTTTCTTCTCGATCGGGGCGTAATTTCGTTTAAAATTCAATGTATTTGTTTTATTTTGTGAATACATGAAATTTTCTTCCTCGGTGACGAATTTCATTGCTTCTTCCAAATTTGGGGGATTTTTTAACCTGTCCACTAATCCTAATTGTCCATTCAAACCTTGTAAATATGTTTGCAACAATAAATCGTTGTAAATTTTAGTTTTAACTATTCTTACATTTTGATCGCCTTCTCGTAATTGTAGATGTGAAGGCAATAAACTACGCACATCTTGACAACGCATTCCAAATTGATAAGGAGATTCTGCTTTGAAAGGTTTTAAACTCATTAGGTCGCGTAACAAACAATTTTCATCACGTTGGTCGCCAAAATGTTGAATTAATAATGCCTTTATATTTCCCCAAGTTGTGGCATTTTCCCGACTTGCGATTAGGGTTAAAGCTCTTCCTTGAAGTTTGCTAATAATTACTTGGATTAGCTGTTCGTTACTTGCAGCGTGGTTACTTGCAAATTTTACAATTTTACAAGCATTAGTAAATATTGATAGTGTCGATGGACTTCCATCGTAGTTTGGTATTAAACTGACGTTAAATTTATCCAATTGTGCCATTATGGGATTGTTGCGAATTGTTTCAGTAACAGGATTATTTATAACAGCAGGGGTTGTTGGACTATTGGGATCAATTGCAATACTTAGGTTACCGAATAAATTAGTAATTTTGGATTCGGACATTCAGAAAAATTTTTTTAAGATAATAAATGAGCAAAACTTACACTAAGATCGCCAAGAGCGATGCTAATCTCTTCATATCTTGCGTACTGGCTGTGGAGTTGTTTTTCTTCCTTTGGATCACTTTAGTTTAAGTTATTTAATTATTTCTTCGATTACGATTTTATTTAAATAAGTTTTTAAATTTTTGCTGTACTTAGTTTTCACTTTTGGTTTGTTTTGTTAGTAAATCGTTGTAACGAAAAGCCGTCCGAAATTTTATCTTGGGCCCTAACAAATCCTACCGACTGCGCCAATTAAGCTTCGTGTCCAAAAAAATTAAAAAAAAAATCAAAATTTAAAATAAATGTTTTATTGTTAACAACAATTTTAGTATGTTAAACAAATTACAATTAAAACTGAGTTACAACTAACTTAACTTTATCTTACATTCCTTATTTATTATAATAAAAGTGCTTAGTATCTACAGAAATCAGATATTACATGTGTCGTTCGTGTAAAAGGTTAATGCAAATGATTATCAAATAAACCATATTACAGACGTGAGAATGCAATATGCATTTGTTATGGTACCACATGACACGCGCCAGCTATAGCTTATGTAATGCCTAACTGCTTTGACATTATTTACGAACGTAGGTGGCAAGAAGCTAGTTCCTCCCCGGAGGTAATACATATTTTTACCAAGTTGAATTTCTTGCGGGATTTCTTGTAGCGGAATGTTAAAATCTAATGAAGAATTTTTTTTTAAATTCCCGCATATTTCCAGGAATATATGGGAACCAAAAAGGATGCTTTTTTCGGTTAATTGCTGACAGTGAATACATTGACTATTATTATAATCTTCTTTAAATCCCAGGTCTAAGGCTTTCTGAAGGTATCCAATATGTTCCGTAGGAAAATTAATTGTTAAAGTGGAACACACCACACACCACACCACCTGTTGCATCGATAGTTATCATAGGAATTTTGTTTTGTTTTGTATTATATTCTATACATATCAATTTCAGTCGGCGTCCAATAATGAACAAATAAACGATCATTTCCCATATCGCGAATACATTCATTGAAAAGCGACATTCCTTTCATCTTTGATAAAGCTAAAATAGGATCCACACTCAATCGATTCTTAGCTAAATGTTTGTATTTCAAACATCTCAAGGCATTTGCGGTCGGCAAATTACTAGATTGTGGCTCACCGTAATTTGTATGCTTTTGTACTATTTCATTCAAAATATAATACGGTGCCTTGTTTTCATGAAACAATTTTTTCTTCACGTTCGCTTTTAGAAATCTTTCTCTTCCTTTGTGTGTCACAAACTCTGAAAATTCCCAGCGTATGTGCAGGTCATCGTCACAAGGGATTCCAATTTAGGAGCATTTTCTATAGTACATTCAAAAAGGTTTTGACAGGACTTGTATTGACCTCTTATACGACGAAAATTAACACCATGTAGATGAATTTTGCAACGTTCATATGCTATTTCATATATATAACATATACGTTCATATACAACATGACAATTTTGTTTCTTTGTAGAATAGAGTACGTATTACATCTGCCCAACAGTGGGATTTTAATATTGCATAATTCCTAGTGTTACAAACCCGATCTGATTGTTTATAACAATTATTGGGTAAATATATAGTCGACCACTGTTCCATCGACAACGATATTTTAAATTTCAACCTGTTATCTTCATTTTCGTTTAATTCTTCATATTCGTTTGGCTTCTCATTTTTGTTTGTTTTCTCATCCAAAGTATCTGAAAGTTTCTTACACGCAGGCTGTAAATTTAACTTTTCTAAAATATTATGCCTGTTCGTAATTACATGGCTATATATGTATTTTGCAGTAGTAGTAGTATTACCAAATTCTTTCGATATTTCTGTCCAACAAGCATTCGTTGCACCCCAAATCTTTTTACCCATGGGATCATAATATATTCTTTCTTTTTTTTGCAACGATAATAAGATGGAGCTGCTCGAAATTAACTGTAGATGGTCTTGGCATTCTGTTCAATATCTTATAGGCTTGTGGATTATAAATAGCTTGCGCTGGATAATTGTGATGTTTAGTTTTCTAGTGATTCAATTTTCACTTTAACTGTAATTAAGGATAATAGGTATATACTATAAATAAATCTAACACCAATTCAAAAAAATTAAAGAAAAGTACCAACAAAGAAAAATTTAAAAAATTTAAAATTTAATAAATGTCGCTGCCTCCCCCCCCCCCCAATTTAAATTTTTTTAATTAGTGTCTAACGTTTGAGCCTCATAAATCATTCTCATTCTTTAAGCTTTAATAATAACAGAAATAACAGTTTGAAATTCAAAATATCGTTATTGATGGAACAGTGATCGAATTTTTTACTTACTATACCTTTAACAGAATACTGAAAAAAATTTTTAGAATATTAATAAATAATAAATAACTCAGTATGTATTAAATGTTTTCAAAAATACCCTCATTTTAAAACACAGCTTCCTTATATAGGTAAAGTGTAATTTTTTAATCCGTTAATATTACATCAAATTTTTTTGGTTCACCTTATATGAAATGCTTCAAAAAATACTAAATTGTATTTATTGAAGAATGGTGCAATTTGTCAAGCAAGACTGTTTACTTACATCAATACCGCGCCTCAAGTCGACTTTTGTGTGAAATTTAGTTTTTAAATATCTTAAATTTGAATTGGGAGGCGGTGAGCAGCAAAATTTATTAACCCTTTAATGCATGATTTTTTTAAACTAATAAAAAAAATATATAATGTATAAACTTATCCCCTTTAGTCATAAAAAATAACAAAAACATTTTTTTTCAAGTCGGTGACCATCAAAATTCCAAAATGTTTAAATGTACAACATACAAATTTTTTCTTGAATTCAGGTCCCGACTAACATAATTTCATGTTGATAAGTTACAAAATGTTATCTACTAACCTTAAAACATCAGCCGATATTTATTTACTGCTAATAATTACACTTCACACACTTGAAAATAGATGAAAAACATCAGAAAATTTCATGATACGTCTGTTCTTACGACTAAAATAATTAAGAAATTCTTATGTTTGTCCTAAACAGCAATATCAGGTTATCATGGAAAAGGATGAAAGGGTAATGTAAGAATGTGCTATAATGCATGAAAGAATTTTTATTATCACCTTAGCAAAACTACAACGTCGAAAACGCAATGTTGTATTACTGCAACAGTAATACAACATACTGCAACAGTATGCATTAAAGGGTTAACTTTAAATTTTTTAAATTTATGACAACATGGGAAATATTGTAAATACAATAAGGAGATGGTATTTCCATATTCTACTTTAACAATTAATTTCTCTACGGAACATATTGGATACCTTCAGAAAGCCTTAGACCTGCGATTTAAAGAAAATTCCAATAATAGTCAATGTAGTTACTGTCAACAATTATTAACCGAAAAAAGCATCTTTTTTGATTCCAATATATTCCTGGAAATATGTGGAAATTAAAAAAAAAAATCGTCATTAGATTTTAACATTCCGCTACAAGAAATCTTTCAAGAAATTCAACTTTGTAAAAATATGTATTACCTCCGGGGAGGAACTAGCTTTTTGCCACCTGCGTTCGTAAATAATGTCAAAGCAGTTGGGCATTACATAAGCTATTGCTGGTGCGCTAGTTTGGGTTGGTGGGAACGTTATGATGATCTACAGCTATCATCTAAAACTGTAAGGCAGACTACAAAAGCAATGAACTGTCAATTTCTTGCGTATCGTGTATAAAAATCAAAATATCTTCAATTTTTAATATATTTTAAATACTTATAATAAAACATAATATATCTTTTTTAAAAATAGTTTTACGTTTTATTATATTTTGGCTACATACATATTTATTATTTGTTAAGTTTTGCACATTTGAAAACCATGCATTTGAGCGCAACTTGCTTGGAGTTCACGAAAATTTCAAATGCCCATAACTTCGCGACCGTTGAGGCACAAACTTCGGGAATAGAAACACAAATAAGCACTAACGATTGACATCAATTTTTTGTCAGAAATCGATTTGGGAGGGGGCATCGTGTCTACAGCTCCCCCCAAAAATTTTTGTGAATATCTTCGCGCCATTGAGGCACAAACTTCGGGAATGTAAGCACAAACAAGCACTAACGATTGACACCAATTTTTTATTAAAAATTGATTTGGGGGGGGGCCAGTGACATGTACCAAATTAAAATTACATTTGAAGGAGTGAAGGTGCAAAATAGATAACGCGACGATTTGGATAAGCGTAAAATCGAAAGTACAAGCCTAATAATATTTTATATTAAATTATTAAATTTGAATTTAAATGCGATTAATTAATTTTTGGAATACTATTTATTTTTTTTGTATTGAAAATTTTTTTTACGATTGATTTGAAAACTGAGAACTCTCGACTCTTGAAAATTTCCAATTGCTTCCGCACACCAGAGTTATTCCGGACAATTAAGTGTTGTGATAATAATTTCTATGAAATTATCATAGTAATATACTAATCATTATTATTTTAGATTATGTAGTTTTTAAATATTATTATAATAAAAATAGAAGTTTAGAATCCTCAACAGAAGAAGTTCAAAGAAATGATAAACATTCAAAAAGAAATATTGATATAAAACTATCTTCGAACCCATGCTTCGAACTCTGTTAACACATAGTTCTCGTCTTAGGCCGGAGGAGTTACAATATTTATATTAATGTAATTGTTAGTCATAAGCTTTTCTTTTAATGTATAATCGTAATGATAAGAAACTATATAAAACGGAAGTGCATAAGTTATATTCTATGATAATAAGGTAAATGACATTATAGATAAATGTGTATTAAGATTACTAAGTAAGAGCAAACACCTTTTTATCTAATATCGTTTATGATCCCTCAAGCTCCACGGAAACAGCAAATTTTGCAATTTGCTGAAATCTAACAACAAGGTAGAATTATATAAAATAAATATCATAAATCAAAAGAAGTCAGTAGTTAGTTGTCAGTAGACATTAATAATTAGTTGATAGTTGTTAGTTGTACTTATTAAAGTAGTAGTTTTTATCATAGTTTCAAATAAAATTCATTTAAATAATTTTTGATTTTTTTAAAAAGTCGATTAAAATAGTGAGTAATATTACTGGCGCAGTCGTAACGGATTGTATTTCGGTAAAATTAGTGAATAAAAATCGTCATTAAAAACGCCGGAACCACACCAAACTGCAAGCGGATAAAAAACACCGCAAGTTCAACGATATGCGGAGTGCAAAGTGAACATCGTCCCGAAACACACTGGTATCACCTACAACAACGAGAAAGAACATTAATTTAAGAAGTGGATAAAAATCGCCACATCCGACCAAAATTAAGTAGAAAGAAGATAAAAATCGCTTCAACCCAACAATTGGAAGTCAACTTAATTTAAGCTACCAAATAAGAGGAAACATATTACAAACAAGGAATGAAGTTAATCATCGTAACATAAGTGCTAGAAAATTAGCCATTATTCTTGAAACCCTATTTTAATAATAATCTATAACTTTAAAATTTTATTTTTAATTACTATTAAACATTAAATTTAATTTAAAATCGCGAAATAATTTTAAATAATCTCAATAATAATTTATGTACGACAAACTTGTCAACGATTTAAAAAATTTGTCTATCATTGAAGCATCAACTGATAATATAACACATCCAATGACCCCAGGTATCAACTACCAGTTTATTAAATTATATTTAGATACGATAACACCATTTGACGGTAATCCATTTACCTTAAACATATTTTTAGATGCATGTGAAAATTTTTTAAACAATTCTGTACATAATTCCAACGCAGACGACCCTATAAATCAATTTTTGATACATGCAATTTTTGGAAAATTAACGGAAAGAGCTTTAACAATAGTAGCTAATCGCCTCGAAATAAACGGTTGGCAATCTTTAAAAGATTCATTGAAATTAAATTTTAGCGATAAACTAAATATAGATTGTTTGATTCAAGATCTCATCTTATTAATTTTGACCAAAATTGATTCTAGTAACTTAAACACAATTGAAAAAAGATTACAGATTAAAAATTACAACGATCTTGCCTTAGAATAGTATATTAAACAACAAGTTTAGAAAAGTTAAGTTTTACTAAACAAATATAGCTTTTAAGTATGAGCGAGCACAGCGAGCGAGTAACTTAAAAGCTATATGAGTTTAGTAAAACTACTTTTCTTACGAGGTTTGTTTATACAATTTTTTCGTATTTTGTGAAAATCTAATCTAAAATATGAATTTAGACGTTTATGAGTAAATTTTTTTTGCGCGCGATTGGTCTAAATTTTTTCGTATGCCTTCTTACCGATAATTCACGGGGGGTGAGTACGAGGCGAGGGGGGCGATTTTTTTACTCAGTTTTTCGATATCTAGCGCCGTTCTTGAATTATTGCTAATTCAAAAAGTTTCTAAATAGATATTTGTGTAAAATTTTCGTAATCTAGTAACCAGACACGGCGCCTTTATTTTTTTACATAACAACAGTTAATTTTTATTTTTTGATGCGAATTTTGTGTAAGTTACATAATATTAATTATAAAAGTGAGATTGTTAAGTTTTCTAGTTTGAATAATAATTTTGTACTTTTAATATACATAAATGTATAACAATGATTCCAGTATTTAAATAAACAATCTTCTATCCAATAGTTTTTTATTGACAGTGACATTACTATACAATAAAGTGACGTATCTATGTGCTAAAGTGCCACTTTATTAAATGATTTTGAATTTAATAAAACAGCACATTATTAGTCAAAATGCGAAAAACTTTTATTATAGGTTTATCTGGTCAATTTCAAAATAACATTCGCCTCAGAAACCCCGAATCAATTGAAGACGCACTAAATTTAGTAACAGAAGAAATGAACTTCTTGTATTACACACAACAAAATAATACCTTGCAAACTCAAAATTCAAATAATAATTCAGTACAAAATTATAAACCGTTTAAATCAAATTTTCAATTTAAACCAACTTTTCCAAATACTAACAATTATAAACCGAACTTCCCAAATTTTAACCCTAACAATCAACTTAGACAAAATTCTCAAAATTTTAACACAAATTATCAACCGAGACAAAATTTTCAACTCAATTTTCAAAATAGTAATAATAATTATCAAAATTTTAACCCACACTTCCAGAACAAGTTTAATTACCAAAATGCTAACTCTAACTTTCAACCCAGAGGCAATTTTCAAAATTTTAATCCAAACTTTCAAACAAGACAAAATTCAGTGAGGATATCGACTTTTAAACCTACATCTATGGATGTAGATAGTAATAGGACTACAATCAGCAAAACAATGACGCAACCTAACTTCTAAGCATCCATTTGAATGTAGATCCACAAAACTATTACAAATCAAATTATGAACAAAATTATTACAAACCAAATTATGAACAAAATTATTACGAACCAAATTATGAACAAAATTATTACGATTCAAATTACGAACAAAATTATCATAAACCGAATTATGAACAAAATCAAATATTTTTAAATTCAGAATCATCTGGAAATTCCCAACAATAAAGAACACCACATAACGAGATTATTAACGTAACGCTCGAAAATTCTAAAAATTTAGAAGAACCCAAAAATTTTCGCTTGGTATTGGATCAAACGCCTGTGACATAATAATAAATTTAAATCACATACAAATAACCAATCTACCTTACATATTTATACCTGAAATAAAATCCAAATTTTTAATTGACACCGGCAGTACTAAGAGTTTAATAAACCCTGAACTTGCATTTAAATATTACAAAAATTTTATCACAACAGAAAATTTCCAAATTCAAACTGCTCACGGACTATCACAACATGATCAAATAATTTACATAACTATACCACAAATTTTTCAAACTAACGAAAAACACAAATTTTACGTTTTTAAATTTTCATCCAAATTTGACGGACTGATAGAAATTGATATGCTAGACCACCTCAAAGCAAAAATTGACATGAGAATTAAAATTTTAACTACACCAAACGCAACTATTCCAATTACTTTTTACCCACAATAAAATAAAAAACTCACAGACGACTATTCGACAAACGTTATCAACTTTAAAACTTTTTACTTAACCATTGATCCTAGAACCAAACAAATAGTCAAAATCCTACTAAAACAAACTAACGGCATAGGAATCTTGCAATATCAAATATTTACAACAGGTGTAGAAACACCCAAAGCAGTAGTTAATGTAATAAACGACTTTGCTATTACTACAATTAGAAATTCCAATGAAAACCGATTACACTACAATTCGACAAACCTTTAGATATTGAAATTTTGTACTTAAACGAAATCAATTTTATTGAAAAATAGGAAGCAACGATAGTTTTAGTAAAATTCAAGATAATATTTTGAAAGAAAATTTACGAAATTTACGATTAAACCATATAAATAAGGAAGAAAATAATCAAATCAGAAAATTATGTTTCGAATACAGGTATATATTTTATTGTAAAAAAATTCCGTTAACTTTTACTAATCAAATTCAACACCATATTAAACTCAAAGACGAAAGTCCAATTTATACGAAATCATATAGGTATCCCGAAATACATAAAACCGAAAACAAAAATCAAATGAAAAAAATGTTAGATCAAGGAATAATTCAAAATTCAAATTCCCCATTTTCTTCACCAGTTTGTATAGTCCCAAAAAAGCTAGATGCTAGTGGAAAAAGAAAATGGAGAGTAGTGATTGATTATCGCAAAATAAACAAACATACCGTTGACGATAAATATCCAGTTCCTAATATCACCAATATATTGGACAAATTAGGCAAGCGTCAATATTTCACCACCCTAGACTTAGCATCAGGATTCGCATATTTAGGACACATAATAACACCAATGAGAGTTAAACCTAACCCTGACAAAATTAAAGCTGTATTAAATTATCCAATACCGAAAACCACGAAAGAAATCAAAGGATTTCTATCAGAAATTTATTAAAGACTTTGCTAAACTAGCAAAATCATTAACCATTTGTCTAAAGAAAGGTAGAGAAATAAAACATACTCCTGAATTCATCAATGCTTTTAAAAACTGTCAACAAATATTAACTAATGATCCTATTCTACAATATTCTGATTTTTCTAAACCGTTTATATTAACCACTGACGCTTTAAATATAGCATTAGGAGCAAATTTTATCACAAGGATCAATTGCATCAGATCATCCAATAGGTTACGCTTCACGTACCTTAAGCAAAACAGAACAAAAATATTCAACAATACGGAAAGAGTTATTAGCCATTATTTGGGCCACAAAATATTACCGCCCTTATATTTTTGGTCGCAAATTTACCATTGGAACAGATCATAGACTGTTTACATAGCTTTTCAGCCTAAAAGAAACAAATGCTAAATTAATAAGATGGCGTTTAAAATTAGAAGAATTTGATTACGATATAGTGTTCAAAAAAGGAACATTAAACTCGAATGCAGATGCTTTATAAAGAATTAAAATCAACGCATTAGAAACTGTCGATAACGAATCAATTTTCAACAATTCTAGAGATGTTGACAAAAACGTTTTAGAAATGCTAAAAATTTCGAGCACTTCAAATTCAAACAGAGAGAACAAAATTAAAATTTTATCTGACATCCAAATTACCTACTAATGGTACCCCACATTCAAACTTCCACGAAACCACAAACAATGGAGTCCCAATCTTAGAAGACGCTGTAGATAATAAACAAAACCAAATAATCGTTATACCAAACTCTGATCAAAAAATGTATGTTAATAATAATAACTACGAAAATTTCAAAATCCAAATTCTCAAAATTCCCAAAGAACTCAATAAACATCTTATTCTCAAATTTTTACAAACTTATACAACATCCGATAAAACTTATTATATTCATTTTCACACAGAAAAACTGTATCAAGATTTTTGCCAAGTTTATTTAAAAAACTTCTCTGAAAGAAGACCAAATTTAATGGTATCACGTCGTTACGCCTAAAACCACTACGCCTAAAACACTTACGACTAAGTCAGTACGCCTAAGTTTTTACACTTAAAGAATTTTACAGCTAAAGTTTTTTACGCCTAACATCATGAACACCTAAAACTTTTACACCTAACGAAGTTACGCCTAAAATATTTTACGACTATTTTATATAGGTAAATTTTTAATTTGATTAAATTTATACTGATAAGCAATCTTGGTCAGCTTTCTCCTTGAATATTTCGAAAATAATTGTATTGGTCGACTTCGTAATAATGGAATCCGTAAAGATCCCAAAGTTGGTTTCATAAACCTCTGGAACTGCTACAAGGCAACTTTAAATGACAACGCTGTCGAAAGGTGGCACCGTGGTTTTCATTTGTTATTGAGTGGATGCCATCTTTCTATTAGGAAGTTTATAGAGTTATTAAAAAAGAAGCAGTGTGGAAAGGATTTTGAGATTGAGCAGTACGTGTCGAAATCTGTAGCTCCGCCAGGTCGTAAACGCTACAGGAAAGCCGCTGAAAATATCAAAAGAATCGTAGAGTCCTAAATGTGAGGGATGCAAACTTTGATATCAAAGTTTACCTTCAGAGCATTGCTCACTACTTCGAGCTTCATGCAGTTTAAAATTTTTTGTTTAATTTGATACTTTTGCTTGTAAATATGTTGTAATTTTTTTAAATAAACAGAAACATACATAATATCGATAAAATGGTAAAAGTTATTAACATGTGATAATAACATGTCGCAGACTAATTCATTTAAATAGTTTTTGCACAATTTTATGTAAGTTATGGATTTTAATTATTTTTCAATTTCATATAACATGTAAAAATCAATTTTAATATAAATATTATCACATGTTAATAACTTTTACCATTTTATCAATTATCATATTCGTTATATTAACATATAACAAATTAATACGTAGATCTGTCCTGTATATTTCTCTAAGTTCATACACATGAAATTTTGAAATTGGGGCAATCTACAACTTTTGTAATTTTAAATTACAACTAACGTTTCAATTTAGGTTTTTTTTGGGGGTTAGTTTAGTTTTCCGGTTTAGAATTTTTCAAAATAAGTTTTTTTTTTTTTTTTTATTCATTTTGGCTTCAAGTAGGTATAATTTTTATTTTTATAAATGTCAAATAAATTTGACACTTAATCAGTTTTGAATTTTAATTTAAAAGCATAACTTTTCGATATTTTCTACATTTTTCCAGGTTTGCCTGATGAGATTCCGAAAATCGAAACACCAAGTTATAACAGGGTGTCGCAGACTAATTCATTTAAATAGTTTTTGCACAATTTTATGTAAGTTATGGATTTTAATTATTTTTCAATTTCATATAACATGTAAAAATCAATTTTAATATACATACATAATATCTCCTATTTTACGCATACATTGTGTTTTAGTCGTAAGATCTTTTAGGTGTAAAGACTTAGGCGTACCTTCGTTAGGTGTAAAAGTTTTAGGTGTCTATGATGTTAGGCGTAAAAAACCTTTAGGTGTAAAATTCTTTAGGCGTAAAGACTTAAGCGTACTGACTTAGTCGTAAGTGTTTTTAGGCGTTTAGTTTTAGGCGTAAAGACGTAGATCCAAATTTAATACGTTGCACGAAAAAATTAAATTTAATTAGAGACCCAGAAGGACAAGTGTTATTAATAAAAAATCACCATGAAGGCAAATCAATTCACAGAGGAATTAAGGAAACATTGGAATACTTAAAAAGGAACTATTTTTGGAAAGACATGAAGTTAAATGTTACAAATTATACTAATTCATGCACCTTGTGTCAAATTGCAAAATACGCACGAAAAAAACCTTACACTCCATTAGTTATTACCGAAACTCCAAGTCGCTCATTTCAAATATTATATATAGATATATTTACATACAACAAACAAAATTATTTAACTATCATAGATTTGTTCACAAAATTATTACAAGCCTTTAAAACAATCAGCAGAAATGCAATAGAAATTAGCAAACACTTGATGCAATATTTTAATTTTTATGTATCACCGAAAAAAATTATTTGTGATAACGGAGGATAGTTTAAAAATGAAGTAGTTCAGGAAATGTTAAAATTACATCAAATTGATATTCATTTTACTACACCAAATCACCACGATTCTAACGGTATGATTGAACGATTACATTCCACCCTAATAGAGCATTTAAGAATTTTACAAACAAAACATCCAGACGAAGAAAACCTCATGCAATATGCAATATTGGCTTATAATAACACGATTCATAGTACAACTGGATTTACACCATTTGAATTAATATTTGGACACTCTAGTTTGAGAGATGACGTCGAACTATTTTTGCAAAACGATTTTTACCAAAAATATGTTAACGACCATAAAGAAAAGGTTAATGTCATATACAACAACGTAAAAGAAAAAATATCAGAATTCAAAAATAAGATAGTAAGTAAACACAACAACCAAGGTGACGAACAAAATACATTTCACATAGGGCAAGAAGTTTTTAAAATAAATAGTAAAACGCAAAACAAAAAAGAAAATAAATTTATTGGTCCATATACGATTACACTTTTGCTACCCCATAATAAAGTCCAAATAGTTAGTCATAAAAACAATAAAAACGAAATCATTTATTTAAAGGAACTAAAACAACCCACTCTACTTGCAGATGTTTCTGGCTCGTCGTAGCAAACGAACCTACCTTCAGAAAATTTACAGACAATCCAGGACTCTTACCTTTAAAATTAGGGAACGCCCAAAACAAAATTTCATCATGGACTTTCATACAAATTTTTGACATTTTCCAAATAGTAAACAAATTTAATAAATTACAAGATCAATATCAAATTTTAAATTCAACACTTAACAACATTAAAATAAACGAAAAACATAAAGAAGAATTCTACAACTCCTATCAATTAATAGATCACTTAACAAATTCTATAAATAAACAAATTTTCCAATTAAGCCCTTTAGAAAATCTAAAAAGACAAAAGAGAGCATTTTTCAACGGATTAAAATCATTTATAAAACTTATAACCGGAAACCTCGATCACGAAGATGCACTTAAATATGATCAAAAAAATCGAAAATCTAACTCAAAATCAAAATAAAATTAAAACTATTGTTAAAGATCAAATAACATTAATGCAAAATACTATCTCAGTTTTTAATCAAACATCGACAAATCTTGAACGAAATCAAAACCTCTTAAATTCAAAATTTGCGAGAATTCAAGATCTTATCAACAAAACTGAAAGCAAATATTAAATTAAAATCATTTTCAGACAATAAATAAAATAATTTTAGAACTAATCGATACATTTCAAATAATAAGTAATATTTTAAACAATCTAGAAATAGCCATTAGCTTTGCCAAAACAAATACTTTTTACAATTATATTCTTAAACCAACCGAACTGTTACAAAAAATTAAATTTATTAATAATCAAACAGGAAACGCCAAATTACCGTTTGAACCAATCTTAGACAATATTTTACTTTTCGAAAATATTCTAGAAATTAAAAGTTATGATTATTATCGATTATATCCTTTACCAATTTGTACCAATAATCATTATAAAATAATCCTACCAAGATCAAAATTTCTTATTCTAAACGAGCACTATTACTCAAATTTTGAAGAAAAATGTGTTAAAGTAAAGCGAAACAAATACTTATGCGAAGAAAACTTATCAGAAATTAAAGAAAATTACGATGCTCCATGCGAAGTTCAACTCTTAAGATTTTCCGAAAAACGTTTAAACTGCAACCAACAAATCGCAACACTCAACGATCTAAAAATTAAAAATTTATTACCTGGAAAACGGATCTTAATATCTCCAAATCAAATAGTGGCTTATCAAACTTATAAAGATGAGAGAGTAAATGTTTTACTAAATGGTACATACGTTATTGAACTACCTAATTATTGTGAATTAAAAGTTCAAAATATTAAATTAAAAAACTTTCAAAATAACAAAAAAGTTTTAAAAATCGTCCAAGTTCCGGATATCAACAAAGAACACTACAACAACTATCACTATCTAAAGAAGATAGTGATAGTAGTTTCGATATAAAACCAATCGAGTTATCAAAATTTGACTTAGTGAATTTAACTACATTCAAAGTGAAGGTTATATATTTTATTTTTGTAATGTTTTTGTTTTCGGTTGGTAAACCTGCAGATATGTAAAGATACGAAAAATAATAAATACATAAAACGAGCTAAGTGAAATTAATGGCTTAATTAGTCATAATAAAGAAAAGTTAAATAATAAAAGTGCAGTGATCCGCTTGAAGACAACAAGCATTTGGACTATTATATTATATCTGTTAATTTTTGCATTAATTATTTATAAAATTTATAAATTTGTTAGAAAACTTAGAATATCTAAGCTAGAAAAAAGAGACAAAAATATCACTACTAAATCAAATGATTCGGAAAAATTAAAATCCGTAAACGTCCCAAATTTTTTCAACTTAGCCGGGAGGAGTTATGTTCTATGATAATAAGGTAAATGATATTAGATAAATGTGTATTAAGATTACTAAGTAAGAGCAAACACCTTTTTATCTAATATCGTTTATGATTTCTCAAGCTCCATGGAAACAGCAAATTTTGCAATTTGCTGAAATCTAACAAGGTAGAATTATATAAAATAAATATAATAAATCAAAAGAAGTCAGTAGTTAGTTGTCAGTAGACATTAATAATTAGTTGATAGTTGTTAGTTGTAGTTATTAAAGTAGTAATCTTTATCATAGTTTCAAATAAAATTCATTTAAATAATTTTTGTTTTTTTTTAAAGTCGATTAAAATAGTAAGTTTTATCAATTGTTATGGGTTTCTTCATGGAGATGGAGGCGAAATATGGTCCTGAGGTCACAACACAATTCAACGCAATAAAATTGGGCTTTAACAAACTTGCCAGAGCGGTGAACAGAAGAACTTTCTTGTTAAGATGCCGTGCTAACAAAGTGTTCCCATCTTTCATTCAGAAAAAAGTTAAGGAACATCGCACACTTTGTTGCGACTTTATTGACGTTTGACTATTGTTATCTGTGATTCTGTACTTATATTATGCCTCCATTGTAGTCTTGAGAATGGAAAAATAAACTTTTCCGAAACGTCGACGAACAAATCTACTGTTTGAATTACCTCCCAACTCAACCCGAGACTCCTTACTCCTTACTTTCATAGTAAGTAATATTACTCATAAGTTGCTAGTCGCTTTTTGCTCCTAAGTGTTAAAGTGGTAACTATCGCAGTTATTACTCAGAAAGTCCTGTGCGATATAAAGTTTTTATAATTTTTAAAAAGTGGTTTTTGTCCAGACAAATTGCAGTTACCGTCTATAATATGTAAGTGTGTGACTCGTAACTTTGTGCGAGTACTTAATGTAATTATTATAACAAAATGTGTATACGAATCAGTTTATAAAGAAAATAAACTTATTGAAAAATATGTTCTCTTTTTTAGTACTCAATAGTTGGCAACCCTAGATATCGGAAAATTTAAAGATCTAATGTCCGTTTTTACCAACATTTATTTACGAATTCCCTAGTAAAGAATTTTTTACGATAGGTATTTTATAAACATTTCAGCAACGCAAGAGTTTCTTAATCAGCAGTTCCCTTGCTAGGTATTCTTTAAGGCGGACAAATGAACTAATGCGGGTCGTAAATGTCATATTTGAATTTGTAGATTATGTTTAATGGTGGCGTTATGGTTGTGTTTTTGCGAAAAAAAAAATGGCAGAACGTAAAAGATTCCTAAATCTTGCGGTAAATTCCACTTCATTGAAACTATCAAAATAATTTGCTCGTTTTTTAATGGTTCTGAAGTATACAACGTCATCATCTGATGAATCATCAAATCTTTCTAATTGTAGTGAAAATTTACGTTATTAAATCTGCGATAAATGCGTGAAAATGACCTTTAACCGCAGAAAGCCGGCACCAAATTTTTAGAGTAGGTGCACAATATCGATATTAATGTATGTTGAAAATTTCAGCCGGCTTCACAAACCGTTTATGAGTAAATCAAATTAAGCTGTGCGAGTTATGTTTATTAATAATAAGAGTTCTTTGTTTTAATAGTTTATTAACAAAAATAACATATAAGTAATAGTTCTACAGGCGTCAACTGATAAAAACAAAATGGTAACGAGAAGTGATTCCCAGGGGTATTTATGCTATCGGGCGATAAGTTAATATTATCTGTTGAATGTATACGGTCCATGAATAAGTATTGTTCGCAGGGTTAGACTGTGTTAAGTCAGTGGAGTATCATTACGTAACTCCTCCTTCCTTAAGTTGGAAAACAATATTGAAGAAGTGTTTTCCAATTCTATTGGTGGCTGATTGAGTAATGGTGATGGGTTGTTTTCCATTGCATCCTGATGTCGATTGACGATGTCGATGATGCTTCGTAAGTTGAAGCGGTTGTAAGTATTGAACAGCTTGTTTTTCTAGTTTAAAAATGTCGTTCATATTGATGCGGTCGAGATAAATGTGATGTGTTATTGATCGCTTTAGAATGCTTGCGATTTCAATTTCTGGTAGCACAAATGATCTTCCTTTTATTACGTTTTGATCATTTGTGAATTGAAGATCTTCAATGAGAATTTTGCACTTGATGGGATTTTAATTAAAGTTGGCGATGTTATTGTAATGAATCCATTGCTTGAGCATGTTTTTTGTATTTTTAGTGGAGATTTTGCAATCGGTATTACTAAAACATGTTGATCATTGATCTTTTCGATTAACAGACTGGTTAAGTGAATAGGTGTAACTTGGCATCCCTGGATAGAAAAATATTTGACTAATAAAACGATGCAATCTTTTTTTTGCTCGAGTATTATGTTGTCACAAATGTAGACGTTTTCCACTATTTAACATTCCATATCTTTGTATTGATAGTTTTTTGAGTTGAGCATTAGGTATGATTTCTGTGGTATAATTGTAAGGTTATCTTTTGGAACGGGATATAGATGGAAATAATCAAAAATTTCTAGGTTGAAAATGGGCATAAGAATGGCAAAAATGATTTTTTGTTCTGTGAAAGAAGCTTGCACTTCAGCTAATTGGTAATAAGAAAGAATGTTTTTAAATTTTGCAATTCTGTTCGATCCGTACAATTTGGTTAAAGTTAAGACAATACTTTGTAATTCGGTTACCGAAATGATAGAGTTAAGCAAAAATTTTAATTTAGCGAACATTAATGTATTTTCTAAATTATCTAAAAATGTTACTAGGTTTTGGCTATTAAGAATTATTTGATCTATTGTATTTTGGGCTCTAATGAAATGTGAGATATCATTAACTGTTTTTTGTAGATTGACTTGGAAATAAATAATTCATTCTTGTTTCAATTAATTTTTAATTTTTATAAAGCGTTGCGATTGTGTTATTGTAATTGTCGATAAGTGTTTTAGTCAGGGACATTTGTAACTGCATTTGTTTATGTATTGAATTTTGATTATTTGACAAAGTCGTTATTGCGGAGTGAAGTTCATCTTTATCGTCTGAATCTAATGTTCCGAATAGAAATTTGGATGTTTTTCCAACAAAATTAATTAATCCTCTTTTGTTTCTGGTAATGTGTGTGAGATTGTTAAGTTTAGTTTTGCTCACGGTTATTAAAAAATGAGCTTATGCCAATAAATTATTTAAAACGTTTTTATATGTGCCGTTAATTCTAATTACTTGCATTAATGGTTTTATTAATTTCGTCGTAATATTTAATTATGTTGTCTAATAATTTGAGAAGAGGTGAAATTTCTACGTAGTGTAAAAAGGTGTGTTTGGACTCTATTATCTTGCTTTGTCCTAAGTGAAAAAGTAAAATGAGTGAGTCGACTGAAGTGATTTCCACGTCACTATTGGCTATCGCTGCTTAGATCTGAGCGCATAAAATGGCATCTTCATGGTGTTCATCATCTTGCAACAATGATTTTTCATAAATCTTTGGTTTTTTAATTATAGATTTATGGTATGTTCCTTTATTGGTTATTAGTTTTTCGTCTGTATTCTCAATTATTTTGATTTCAGAAAATTTTGGTTTAGCTTTATTTCGTAATTTTAATATATGCTAAGCTATTTGGTTGGTACAAAGTGGGTTCTTATCGATTTTAATAATTTTTTCTTTAATTATTGCGTTTTTTGTTTTAATGTTGTCGTACAGCATTTTTACTGTTTCCTTATGATTTTGAATATAATTAGAGATAATTTTTTCATCGGATAATTCGGAAGGATTACTAAGGTCTATATGCCCTTTTATGACTTGGAAAGGTGTGTGACCCGTGACAGAGTGAATCGTGTTATTATTATAGCCAATTATAATCCTATAATAAGCCTACGTCATGTAGGAGTTTGTTTAGAAATCACAATTTCTTGACTTTGCCGGGCATGTACATCAAAGAGTGTATACTTTTCTTGTACAGGCACAAGAAGGAGTTCTTTAGTTGTGTTAAAAAGGGTGTTTACCCTACTAGAAATAATTTTTATATGTATCCCATACACTCTCTGACTAACACGGAACGTAGTCCACATTATATGTGCCTGAAACTTTATAACGCCTTACCTTTGCGCCTACGCGAGATGAATGATTTAAAGATATTCAAGAAAGAGCTCGATCGTTTTATTATACAGATCGAGCCTTATTGTTTGGTAGAGTTTTTTAATGTTAAATTTTGAATTATTTTGTTATTGTAGTTTTTTGTGGTTTTATTGAGATTTGTTTTTGTTGTGATTATTGTTGTATTATTATGGTTTTTGTTGTGATTTTTGTTGATGTTTTGATAGTTTATTTCTTTTGTGACGCCTGTTTTCTTCATATGTCTTTTTTGATGTATTTACGAAAATAAATTTGAATTATTATTATTATTATTATTATTATAGCATAATTCATTAACGAGCTTATTTCTTCTTTTGGTTTATCTATCTTGAGACATCTGATTTCCTCGGCAATGGTAGAATGAAAACGTTCTACAGGTGAATTGCTGTTTGAGTTTCTCGACGTCGTGTAATGCAGTTCTACTTTGTGAAGTTTACAAAAATCTTCCAGACAATTGTTTTAAAATTTGCAACCACGGTCTACAGTGATTTTCATAGGCAATCCGTGGTGTGAAATAAATGTTAAAAGATTGTCGATAATATTTATCGCGTGCAGTGACTTTATGTGATATGCTTGGCCGTATCTTGAAAATGAATCCATTATCTTAAGGAATGATTGATTTAAGATTTTAAATGTGTCTGCATGAATATGTTCGAAAGGTTTACTGCCTGTTGCGGTAAGATTAAATTTTAAAGCAGGTTGTATTTTGCTACTTGGCAAGTTTTACAATTATTAACATAATTAATTATATCTTTTATCATTTCTGGCCAATAGTGATTTTTACTAAGCGATGCTCTCATTTCATTAATACCTTTGTGGCACGTTTTGCCCTCGTGGTAATATAGTAATTTTGTGTTTTGTTCTTCTGAAGTTACAATGTCTTGTAGTATTTGGTTTGTTTGAAAAAGTTTGAAAGAGGAGTTTTTAAAGTACTTTTGAATTATATTGATAAATAGTGGAATTACGTCAGGTGTTTTAAAATGTAAAGCGTATTGTAGTTTTGGATCAAAATAATCTTTAATGGTTTTCGGTATAGCTATCTCTAGATTATTGGTTGGTAGCGAAATTGTTAACCGATTTTTATCGAAATTTTTTTGTTTTTTGATACGTGGTTTTAAACAGTTTCTATTAATGCAAATTATGACTTGATTTTTATATTGATTTAGTGGTTTTTCACTTATAGGTATCATTAATATTGGATTTTCTATTGCCGAGTGAACCGTTTCATTATCTTCTACTTTACGATCTGGTGGTTTTATTTGTTTATTAGAAATTACATTTCTTGTGGTGAACATGAACATGGTGGTGGTTTACTGAGAACTTCGGTTAAGATGTTCGGATTTTTAGTTATTGAGTGATTTTCGCTCACTTCTTCGATGTCACCTACATTTACGATAAGTGATGCGTTATCTTCTTTTGTTGCGTTAATTTTTATTCTTGAGAGAGCGTCAGCATTTGTGTTTTGGTTCCTTTTTTCTTTAGTGTCCATCTCACAAGGCGCGAGTTGTTTGGCTCTTTAAGTTTACTCTTTAAGTATTCGATCGGTTTATGGTCAGTCACTATAATAAATTTCTGTCTAAATAGGTAAGGCCTATAGTGTTTAGTACCCCAGATTATTGCTAAAAGTTCTTTTCTATTGTACTGTAATTGCATTCCGCAGAATTGAGTGTACGTGAGGCGTACGCAATCGGTAAATCATTACCTACAGTTCCTTGACTTAAAATTGCTCCTATTGCAAAGTTTGAAGCATCCGTTGTAAGAACAAACGGTTTCTTAAAATCTGGATATTGAAGAATTGGTTCGTTACATAAAATGGTTTTGCATAGTTGGAAAGTTTGTTAAAATTCTTCTGTGTGTTCTATTTTATGTCCCTTTTTTAAACAATTTGTTAATGGTTTAGCGATTTTTGCAAAATTTTTTATGAATTTTCGATAGTATCCTAATAGTCCTAGAAATGATCTAACTTCTTTGGCTGTTTTTGGTAAGGGAAATTTTTTGATAGCTTCGATTTTTTTGGGGTTGGGTTTTACTCCTTCTGTCGTTACGACATGACCTAAAAATTCTACTTCTTTTCGAAGAAACTCTAATGTATTTAAACTAATTGTATTTTGAATTTAGATTCGCGTAATTTTTGAAAAACTGATTTTAAATTAGAACTGTGTTCTTGAAGTGAGGTAGAAAACCCGATGATATCGTTTACGTATACAAAGCAAACCTTGCCTCTAAGACCGTTCAGAATTTTATTCATAACTCTTTGAAAAGCTCTAGGTGAGTTTCTGAGAAACTCTTAATGGCCGTTTTCTATATTGAAAGCCGTTTTTGGTATAGGTAATGGGTCCATTTCAATTTGATGAAACCCGGATGCTAGATCAATAGTACTGAAATATTGTGATTTACCTAATTTATCTAAAATATCGGGAATATTGGCTATTGGATGCCTGTCGTCTATTGTTTTCTGATTCACTTTTCTGTAATCAATTACAATTCTCCATTTTTGTTCATTGCTAGCGTCTAATTTCTTCGGCACGATCCAAATTGTCAAGCTCCGCGGACTTTCAGAATGCCTAATTATACCGTCCTTTAACATTTTTGATATTTGCTTTTCGACTTCAGGTTTGTAAATAAATGGATACCAATATGATTTTGCATGAACGGGTATTTCGTCGACAGTTTCTATTTTATGTTTTATCTGGTTAGTAAAAGTTAATTTATCGTCTTTGTTGTCAAAGATCCCTGATCGAAATGTTCCCATGTGTGCCCATAGTCACATTGGTCATATCCCCAAACTTCTTGGGGATATACCCATGGGCACGTAATGTGACCATAGGCAGATGCAATGTGACCATGGGTAAATGCAATGTGACCATGGGCAGATGCAATGTGACCATGTGCAGATGTGATGTGACCATGGGTATTATGTGACCATGAGTATATTTGATGTATGACATGACCTTGGACATATGCAATTTTAATTTTATGCATAAATTTAATAAAATGAGAAATATGTATTTATATAATATTATTTATTTATTTTTAAATATTATAAAAAACAAAAAAAGCGAAATGAGGTTCGATCTCGCGATCACAAAATGATGCAATTATGTTTCATGCACATAACGCAAAAGCCTATCGAGGGTTAATGTAATAACATAGTTTTAATTCGTATTATCTGTTTTAATTAAAAAATAATTAATTAATTAATTTAATTTAATTTAATTAAAAAATAATTCAATTCAATTCATAAAAGTATGCAATTTTTCATCAATGTTTTCTTATGACGTTATCACGTAAAATTATCGTTTGTAAACCGACTTTACTTTACCCGCACTCGGGGGTTGAACCCGCCAGTGCCACGTGTTTTTTTTATTATATTTATTATATTATTTTATATTGACACGACGTTAAATTTATGAAAATTTATCAAAAATTTATCAGCAAATTTTGTGTTAAATTTTTATGAACAAAATTTAGAACATGTTCTAAATTTGGTGGTAAAAGTGCGTGTAAATGTGCGCAGTAGACATTTTCACGCCTAAAGTCCGCCCAGTTTGATTTTTGAAGTTCACAAACATTTCACCGAAATTTCATAAAAATCAAATGAAACCAAAAAATCTGAAAAATTTCCCTAAACTGTTTGTTAATACGCAAGCGCGCGTGTTAAATTTTTTATCAAATTTGACATCGTTGCAAACAGAAAATTATTTTTACGTACATAGAATTATGTATCAAAAATATGTGCAAATTTACATAAAAATTTACCTGTAAATTTTATATAAAATTTAACGTCGTGTCAAACAGGCTTTAGGTTCCTAGGAGCCCAACTATTATAAAAAAAATAAAAAAAAATTAATCTTTTTCATAAAAATTGGGAAATTCGGCAATATATGTGAATTCTCCAAAACACATTAATATTACATGGGTATTTGTTCTAAAATTATTACAAAATATTATTATTATTTAAACATATCATTATAAAATTATTATTGTATATTAGAGTATTTCATCTGAATGTCTGAAAATTGAACTTACAATTTTACATCCAAGCAACATCTGAGTTCTACGTAATTCTTTTTTTATTTTCGAACAAATCAGTAATTAGCGGATTAATATAATTAATATTATATAAATCAGATGATTTCAATTCGTTGTTTTTCTTTAAATTGGCATCGAAACCAAAACGTAATTTATAATAATTGTTCTGTTGGTACCACTATTTAGTTTCGTTAATTTATAATAATATAAATATTGATATTGATATCATAGTACACGTGATATTATATTATAATTTATAGTGATCGTTTATTGTTTAGAGTGCAGTGATTTGTAATATTTTGCATAACATCGAAATTGTTTTATTTCAGTGAAATAAACGCAGGTAAAACATAATTTCATAATTTTTTGCAAACATAACCTAAAAATTGCCATTGTGTTTATTATCTTTAAAACTCATTTATACAAGCTTTTATTAATATATTATGAAGTAAGTTAATTTTTTATTTATTAATTAATGTTTTAGGTCTGGTACTTGATTACTTTTAGAACAATGTAGGCACGTGCAGTATTTTTGTCTGACAAAACAGATGTACCTAAAACTTTTTTTGAAGATTTTAATAACCTCCAACTAGAGTTGTTTAAACAATACAACGTGTTTTTGAGTCCACAAGATAGGGATATTCCATGAAAAGTTATGACTTGTGAGCATAAAATTCTTCACGTTGATGAGATAAAGAGAAGCTTTAGTAATAAGCAAAAAAGTGTACCATTAGCAGGCTACTATAAAGCTATTATTTTGAAATTAGCAAGTAGGTTTCTTATTTTAGTCTTAGTTTATGGAGGTATAGGAATATTTTTAGACTCGGAAGAGGAACTTGTAAATTTATTGAGTTAGAAAAGGACTCGTAGGCCAGCCGAAACAACAATAGGAACGAACGATAAGAACATGACAAAGCGAAGTTAATACTGTAAGTATCGTATCTGAAAGATTTTATATTCTTTGAAGTTTTAAAATTTTGTAACTAATAAATTTATCAGTTAACTAATTTTTTTTATATAATCAGAAAAAAAAAGAGCAAGCTCAGAAAGAAAGAGCTAGAGTGGCTAATTTGAGGCAGCTGAATTCGTCATCTAAAGATGAAGAAAAGAAAACGAATGCCATTGAAACTGTAAAGTAATTAGTATAAATCAGTTACCAAAAGTTCTTTTTAAATAAACTTTAATCGTTTTTTAGGATACTTCGGGATCATATATCATTTACAGACTATATGGAAGTAGTTGAAAAAAATAAAGCAATGGAAGCTGAGCTAATTGAGCTTAGAACAACTTCCATCCTGCAGGCCAATGAAATGCAAATTTTAAAAGATCAGATCAGAGAAAGTTGCTGATCAAAATAAAGAGTTGGTTCGTCTCCATATTCGGTATCACTCATATAACTCATATAACGTTATAACTCATCAAATCGACGTAAAGGATGTTAATAGCAAAGAATCTGAAGACGTACCGGTTGCAGAACCTTTAGAATCAGAAAATCCATCTGTCGATGGAGAAGATGAACTTGGGGTAAATACATATACATAATTTTTTGATCTATAATAATTATTACAATTTTTTTTTCGTAGTTTACACTAACGGACGCACAATTTAAAGCTGCTAATCAGGTTTCCAGTGGCATAACTGGAGATTCAAAGTTTATTAAGAAATGCATTGACATTCTTTGGACAAGGAAACAGCTTTGTTTGTGTAGTGCTACTGGTGCGGCTTGTCCAAATGTCCAAAATTCGGAAGCTTAACCTGCATGCAGTCCTCAAAAAAAACTTATTTGCAAGGTAACGTATATAATAAAATTATTTAATACATAAAATAAAGATCGTTTTTTTCTAGTTTTATTAAATTCGAGGACGGACAAAGAAAAAAATGAAGTTAACGATGCTGAAAGAGCAAAACAGAAAAAGAAAACCATTGAATATTTATGTTCAAAAATAAAAACTGGGCGGAGAGGCGTAACAAATTAATTTAGTCATATCTTTAAAGGTGGCGACTGACTTGAAACTGAACGTTGTAATGTAATAATAATGGAACGTTCGCGACGAGCATTACATTACAAAGCTCATTCGGCTAAATAAACGAGTTGCTCAAAACGAATACGTCATGATGTGATGTAATAATCAAAGGAATTCGTCAAAAAACCGACAGTCAAGTGGAGCACGGATGCTTCGCTCGTCGTTGGTGCTTGCTACGTGTTAGTTTATCGGCAATGACTATCAAATGTTTGTGTTAGATTACATTACATTAAAACGTTCAGTTACAAGTCAGTCACCATCTTAAGATACTGTATTAATTTATTAGGCATTTGTTGTAATTTGTTATTAGGTTAATTTGTTGTTTTAATTGTTGTGAAAATTTGTAGTTTAAAAAGTTGTAAATAAAATTACAAATTTTTAATATTTAGCTTTATTTATTGCAGATAATTTACTCAATCTCCACATATTTAGTGGGGATGTGCCTATGGTCACATCTAATGGGGATGTGACCATGGGTACCATCCAATGGGGAGGTACCCATGGGCAGAATTGGGCCAGCCATGGGCATATGCCCATGTGACCATGGTCACGTACCCATGGGCATATGCCCATGGGTGGCCCAATTCTGCCCATTGGGTGGTACCCATGGGAACATTTCGACCAGGGATATCTGAGTATTCACGACATAGAGATATGATTGATTTTTTTTCTTCCGAGTTAAGGTGATCTGTTCTAATTAATTGATCGATCGAGTAATTTTTTTCAGATTTTGTTGATGGTAACAAGTCTTGCATAAAAATAAATTCAAATCGTTCTTTTTTTGAATCAGGGAAAGGAATAAATTTTATAGGAGTTTTTAAATTTACATTTATTCTTGAATTTGTATTATTGTGAATTTCGATTAACGCGGAATAATCTCGGGCGGTCGTGAGAGTTTCTGGAATATATAATCCTTGTAAATTTTGTTCTAATACAATTATATCTCCGTTATGGTAATTTATGGGTATCTGAAGGCATACAATTTCTTTTGAATTGACACTAAAAGTAAATGAATCATCATTTTCCATCAAAAAAACTATGAAAATCGTACAAAAAAAATATTATTTTCTCATTTGAATTGAATTCTGAAAACGCGGGAATATCAGCTTTGTATCGGATTTCCTTTTCGCTGGTTACTGCTTTAATTTTTGCCGGATCGTGATAAATTACATTTGGATAGTATTTTTCAGCTATCGATGGTCGAAGTAAGGAGATACTTGATTCCGTGTCTATTAATAATTTAAGACGTGGATTTTGTATAATTATGTAAAGTAGCGTGTTGTTATGAGTAATATTATATATTTCCATTTTTATATCGGACTTTGATGCTGGTCGTTTATTTGAAAATCCTGATAACTGTTGAAATGGACATAATTGTTGAGATCATTTAGTTCATCTTGGTAATTCTCTTCGTTATGATAATAAAAGTTATGAGGTAGATTACCGTTATCGTGATAATTATTGAAAGAGTAGTTATCTTCAACTTGAAGTTTGTCTTCGATCTACGTGATTTAATTCTTCTGAAATGAAGTTTTTGGATCCAAAAGGTTGAAAATGGTTATTGGAACGATTAAAATTATTAGCCTGTCGGTTAAAGTTATTAAATTGGTTTGCCGGTTTTCTCGTAAAATTTTTTGATGTGGTTGACATGGGTTCTGGAACATTTGTTGGTACCCTTCTGGTGGGTTTAAAAACGTTTCGCGGTGGTCCAAAAGTTTGCAAATTTGGAAATCAATGTTGGATCGACCTTGATTGATTATTTATTAGCTCGCTAGGAAATCTGGAGTTAGCATTGTATTGATTTGAAAATGGTCGTGAATGCGAATTAAAGAAATGATCGTTTATTGGGTTATTAAATGATTCAGTAAAACGCGAATAATTTTCTTGCGGTATTCTCTGCAATGCGTTTTGATTAGATGGTGTGTTTTGAAATATATTTGGCAAATTTTGTGTATATTTGAAGTTTTCTTCTTCGGTTACATATGTCATAGCGCATTCTAATGAATCTGGTCATCTAAGTCTTATGCTGCTTTGCAAATTGCCCGATAAACCACGTATAAAAGTTTTTAAAGATAAGTCGTCATATTGCCTTAGGTAGATTAATTTTGTTGCCTGAGGCATTCCGGCTATGTTAATTGAATTTAATTTTGCTCCTAGCTGACTGCGTGCGACTTGAATTCTTTTTTCCGAATTCTATTGTCAATTTACGTTTATAAGGACATAGGGTCATTAAATCTTATTCTAAACATTTTAAATTTCTACGGTCACCAAAATTTAATCGCAATGCTTCTTTTATTGATTCCCAGCTATCTAATTCACTTCGATTACCGATCAAGATTTGAGCTCTGCCTGTTAACCGTCTAATTATGACTCGAACTAAGTACGAATTTAATTGGTGATCATTTATTAACCCGTAATTAGAAATTAAGTAATTACATGCAGATATAAATACTTCTAACGAATTCTTATCACCGTCATAATTTGGAATAGTATCAACGTAAAGTTTAAGTAACTCGTAATTTGGTGCATAGTTTACTGAATTATTTCCAGTCAATTGTAATTTATTTTCTGAAGTATTAGTCGATTGAACACAGAAATGATAATTTTTATTTTTTTCTAAAAGTAACTTAACTATAACCAATTGTTCTTGCTTGAACAGTAAAATTGGTATTTTATTATCTTAGATTAATTTCTTAAGCAGTTTAAATTAACCAAATGTTTTTAATTGCCAGATTGACCTAAAGTTTACGGAGAGGAATAAAATGGAAATTTTTTTGGAAAGTACTAAACTCACCTGATTTCTTTAGTCGTCTTGTGCGAATTTTGAAATTATGTTCCGAGTTGGAGCTGAGAATCTGCACGATGCGGTGATCTCTTCAAATTTTTTTGTCGTGGTTCTTTTGTAGTACTTAAGGAATTGGAATTCTAAATCTTTGAAAATTTGCACGATGCACTGATTTTTCAAAGATTGCACTAACAGAATGACTGCGCCCGTTATGTTTATTAATAATAAGAGTTCTTTGCTTTAATAGTTGATTAATAAAAATAACATATAAGTAATAGTTCTACAGGCGTCAACTGATAAAAACAAAATGGTAACGGGAAGTGGTTTCAAGGGGTATTTATGTTATCGGGCGATAAGTTAATATTATCTGTTGAATGTATACGGTCCATGAATAAGTATTGTTGGCAGGGTTGGACTGTGTTAAGTCAGTGAAGTAACATTACGTAACTTGCGCGGTGTTATAAAAACCGCAATAATTGCATGAAAATGACCTTTAACCGCAGAAAGCCGGCACCAATTTTTTAGGGTAGGTGCATAATAACGTTGTTAATGTATGTTGAAAATTTCTGCCCGGCTTCACAAACCGTTTAGGAATAAATCGAATTAAAGTGCAGGCGGTGTTATAACGTCTGCAATAAATGCGTGAAAATGACCTTTAACCCCATAAAGCCAGCACAAATTTGTTAGGTTAGGTGCATAATATTGTTGTTGATGTATGTTGAAAATGCCAGGCCGGCAATGCAAACGATACATATAAAATTCGCTTATAATACGTTCGGGTGTTTCCGGTAAATCGACTGCTAAAAATTGGCTGCTAACTTCACACCGGTCAACAAGTAATCAGAAAAAACGACACGTTCTTTGGTAACGAGCACTTCAAATAAATAATTGGCTGTTCTAGTTCACTTGTATTTAATTTATTTTTATACCTTAATTTCATTGTTATTTATTGTGCATATTATTTATATAGCATTTATTATGATATCTTTTGTGCAGTTCCGTTGAGTGGCAGTTCCTAAAAACACAGAGAACATAATTTTACATGCTTTTAATAAATATGATAACAGAATCAAGTTTACATTAGAAAAAGAAAATAATGGTGAGATAGCGTTTTTAGATATGAAGGTAGGAAGAATGAATTATGAAATAGTCACGAATTGGTATGTAAAACCTTACTCCTCCCAAAGATTATTCAACTATAAATCTTACCAGCGGCGGCCCGTCAGGGGAGTCTTTGAAACTGCGTCTCCCCAGAAAGTCAACCAGTAACATGAAAAAAATGTTTTATTAAAAATCATAATTTACAATTCGCATTGAAAAAATTATGAGGTGTTTTAATTTATTAATTATATTTTTACATAATTGTTATTTAAACAAAATCTTTTGAAATCAACACCTGCGTTTAAAATTTCATAGCGATGCTAAATTGCTGATATGATAACGTCGGCTGCCAGTTGCAAGAGACGCTATACGCAAGACTCATGATACAATGACGTAAGAATCATACTTAAAATGCATCTATATGCTAAATGCAATTAATACACAACGTAGGAGCGTGTAGGAGTGGGGAAATTGCATACAGCAAATCTACCAACGAACCAAGTCTCTTCGAAGTTTATGTCATATAATTTGCGTAGTATTTGTTATTACAAGTTCTACGTGTTTGTGCATTTATTCCCTTATACTTTTTAAATAGTTTTCAGCTATGGAAATAAACAATATATTGCACTTTTTGTTAAAAAATAATTTTAATACTCTATCTTATGAACAAAAGTGTAAATTAAAAACTAATAGACTAACACCCAGCCTTTCATTAGAATCTAAAGAAGGTTTTACAAGAAAATTTCAATGTTGTTAGTATCAGAGACAGATTACTGTTTAGGCTAGCTACGCTCGTGCTTAGGGGCGCACAATAAAGAGGCGCAATGCACCAAGCAAAATACATGACATTCTCAAAAATTAAATGTAGCAAAATGTACAATGATTTAGCAGTTTTTATTTACTGATTACAAAACATCTTCCGTCATTTTGTCTACCACACCATACACTTGGCGTCGCAATAATATACTACATCGTAAATAATATATTATAAATTACAATTTTACTTTTGCTGACAAAGAATTATTTAATACTTATATTTAAGTAGTTATGAAGAGAAAAATCAGCTTATACAGTCTTGGCCGAAACATTTTCAATTTTAACACATTTTTAAAACTTACACCTTTGGAAATCTATGTGCGCGTCGCTAAATTACGACCAAGATTTTTTGAATATACTGTTGTGTTAGGAAGCGATTTAACCGCTCCCGATGCTTTGTTAATATTTTCTGAATTCTAAATTTAAATTAAGTGATGCAATTTTAAAATGTAAAAGGTTGGCAAAAAGTTGAGTTGGAGTGGGGCTCTTTTTACCAAAATAGCAAAAATGGTGAAAGTTTAGATTTTTGCTTCACCAATCTTAATTTTTTATTGTACGAATAGTTTTTACAATTGAATTTTTTTATACGAATATTGTTAATTCGAATTTTGTTATGAGAGTATTTTTGGTCAGAAGTGGCCGCAGCTAAGATTTTGATTGTGTAAGTTTTTTGAATTTTTTTTTGATTATTAAAATAGATTTTTATTGGATGAGCTATTCTTTTTATTGGTTGAACAATTATTTATTGGAAATCATTAATTTAGAGTTATATTAAATAATGTTTTATATATTGTATAAAAATGTATTAAAGGAGCGATAACGCAGTTTGATAAGCCGGACTGCGGACCGGTATCATAAAATTTAAGGGTACCATTTTAAATTAAATTGGAACGGATATTTTTAAAATTAAATCTTGGTAATAATTTGCCAAGAAGAAGTAATTAACGTAAGTAAAATTATCGAAGAAACAAACTATTGAATCCGCGACCCTGAGTAAGCCTGTCTGCTTCCGCACACCAGAGCTTACCGATCAAGCAAGTGTGTTTGATATTCGGAAATTTTACACCAATATCACTCAATACATATTATGTATAAAATAATAAAAAATACCTGCTTATATTTTCTATTAAGAGGCGCGCACTATAAGAGCGCAGAGGTACCTTAACCCGCCCTTGGTCAGTATAGCAAATTTTTGTGGCTTACTGGTTGCGATAAGCGAAATAAAATGTTTTGTTTTACTTGCGTAATTTTTGGCAAAGAAAAAGAATGGAGGGTTGATAGATTGTTGACAATAAAAATTTTATAAAAAAGGCAGAAAAACACTCTATTTCAAAAAATCACTTGAGAAATAAAAAAAATTTCATGTTTTGGGTCAAGTTAGAATTAAACATGCTCTATCAGAAAGTCGACGACTTGCTGCTATAAAACATAGTGAAAAAGTCGGTATAAATGGACGTTTACTAACACATTTAAGGCTGTTCTTTTAGTGCATTTTTATAAGTTCTAAACGGCTGGACCAATTGACTTGAAATTTTGACAAAATGTATATTAGATTACTACAAACCTTTACGAATATCCTTTTTTGAATAAGTTTTTTGGTTTTTCCAAAAAAGCCAAAAACCACTGAATTTGAGATCTTCCGTTATTTTGTAAATCTAGATTTTTAGAAACTTTTGGCTCAGACAGAATTTTGATATTTTAATTAGTTTAAACGTTTTTAGGACCTAAACTTCAAATTGCTTCACGTAATTACAATTGACGTGTAGAAAAAGTATATAAATTGAGAAGGAATGTTTTGCATCTCTCACAATTATTCTTATCGAAAGTAGTAAGCCAGTTTAAAGCATAAATAAAGCATAGTATAATGTTACATACTGTACATACATGTTACATACAACTATTTAAAAATGTAGGTATGAATTAAAAATTCTTTTGAATAAAAGGTTTATTGGTTTGGTGTTATGAAAGTATGTTTAAATTAATTTGTCTAAAATGATGAGTATGTACTATGTACATACGGTAACAAACAAATATATTTTTTTAAGAATTTTTAAGGTGTACCATATAATATGGCAAGTTGACATATTACGTATGTATGCAATTTTAAAAATCGAAACTTCAAATTTGAAAACTCCTATTTATATTGATGTTTTAAAATAAAATTTTTTCATCTGTTCAACATAAGATTAAAAATTGCTTTGTCAACTTTTAGTAGTAAGATAAATGCTATAGTATTATATTATGATGTAACCACAGTGTAACATTATACGAATGCTATGCGACTACCTAAGCAGTTTATTTAACCAATTTCAAATTTTTTTAAGGCAAACAGAAATATTTAAATGCAAGTATTACATGGGTAACATCTAAGATTTTATCAAATTTTTTGTTTAGGACGAATTTTCTGAAAGATAGGTAAAATAACACAAATATAATACTCCACATAAACAAAATCCTATATTTGCACTTGATATCAAAGGATTCAATATCATCAAAACAAAAGAACACCGATACCAAAAATAGAAAATCAGTTTTATGATTTATGCTTAACATGTTTTTGGAAAGAAATTCAATAATTTCAACATAATTTTGAATTTTGCTGCACAGGAAATGTAATTGATTTCGAAAGTAACAGGAAACACGGAAATTGCTTTAGTAATGGGATTGATTAAAAAGATAAAGACTATTAGCCATCCAGTATTCCACAAACAAAATAAGAACAAAATGGAAATACTCTTAAAGTACGATGACTATCCATTGTAGTTTGTAGATAAAATTATAAAAAAGTGCGAGCAAGAAAGATAAATTAAAGAAGAATTGGATCAGATAGAAAGTGGATCAAAGACAGTAAGATAATATTTTAAGTTCCCTTATATAAAAGAATTAACTAAAAAGTTGACCGTGTTGTTGAAACCATTTTGTTCGCTCGCACCATATAATCTGAAAGACCACAGGGGGTTGCTAACCAAACTGAAAGACCCGATAAAAAAGAAAATAGATCTGAAGTAATTTACGAAATCCAATGTGAAGAATGTCCAGGTACTTACATCGGACAAGCCAAAGAGTTAAGCAACACGAAAATGATTGTAAGAAATCTAACAAAAAAGAGGAAAAAACAGAAGCTACAAGTGTACAAGGAGATGGGTTGGGGTACTAAAGCACTAACACAACATCATACAGAAACAGAACACAATTTCAATTTTAAGAACTACAAAGTTTTAGATTGCGAGCCTAACGCGCTAAAAGAAATATTAGTGAAATTTTTTTATAAGGAAAAATAAACAATGCATCAATTACAGAGAAGATAGTCTAAAACTTAGTATTTTTTATGGTGATCTCATCAGCATCAGATAGGTCAACTTTGAGCGCGTATAGATATTTTCTATTCATTTGTCTTATATTGTTTATTATACTTACACCAGGATATGGTTTCAAACTGCGTGATTATACTCGCAAATATTTTAGTATTTATCATATTTTATATATTGACTTTTAAATTGATTTTATATTTTTAACTGTTGAAATTTGTTTTATAGTAATAGTTTTAATTAGAAAAGAAAGAGGAAGAGGAAAAAAAACATTTTATTTTGTAAGCACTTTGAGTACATGCACATAATGAGTTATAAATTGTTGGTTTGTTGTAATATAAACCAGATTGCAAACTTTTACTGAAGGTGAGATTTAGTAGGTTTTTGCTTGCGAGATTTTTGATTTGTTGAATATGGTTCTGTTGTAGTCCTCATGAAGAGTGAAATATAGCTCGAAACGTTGACAGAAAGTTTAAAGTTGTTTTATTAACTATTGGTTCAAATTCCCGATATTTGATAATAGTTTTTTTTTGTATTATCGTTATAGTTAATTATTTGTTTATTTACTTGACGAATAAAGTTGTATTTCAACAACCTAAGTTTTAATTGGTTCAGCTCCAGTATCAGAAGTCAACCGGGAACCAAAGAAGAACCAACACGCACCCATAACACGTACGTAGTAAAATAATATTAAAAAAAAAACAATAAAATAGACAATGATTTACATTTAACAGGTTTAGAATATTTAAGTAAACAAAATAAATAAAAAGAATAAAGCAGGAAATAGACATACAACCCTTTCATCTCGCAGCTAGGACCCACCGCAACCCGGCCACAGCCGGCCAAAGGACATCCTCATCCGCCAGTCAGTCGGGGTGTAAGTAATATTAAACTCTTTGCATGTTTGTTTTAAGTTCCCACCAAGCACCAGGTTTATCAAACACCGGACTGCCAAAACAACCACGCAAAGACGTCCGGAATTACACCAAATTACTCGCCCTGCCCCATCGATACCAAGGGACCAAGTTCATCAAATACTCGGCACACTAAACCACGGACCGCAGACGCACATGGCACCAGCGCCCTTGTGGATACGTAACCACGCTCCCAGGAAAGTTATTCAAAACACCTAGGATCCCGCAAAACACGGAAAAATATTCCCATAGACCAAAAATCCAGCCCGATCAAGCTTAGCGCTTTAAATGAGGAATCACGCCTCAGTAAATCCCAACGCCCGCCGCCCACATCAGATGAAGGAGGTATACGAATCGTATACCGCCAAGTAAATATCTTATAGGTAACTGAATTTATTCTGCAAATAAATACTAACTAAACATTGATCAACCAAAATTCATATTTACTTGTCAGATAAATTTACTTGGGACATTAAGTAGAGATTGATAAACTGGCCCTTAGTAGCACGAAAGCATGCTACTAGGTAGCAAATGCTTTTTAGTAGCATGTGTATACAGTCTTGCTATTAAAAAACCTGCTACTAAAAAGCATGCTATTAGATACACATGCTATTAAAAGAGCATGCTTAAAAAGCATGCTATTTAGTAACAAGCTTATTGAAAAATACATTTGCTAATGAAATAGAATGCTTTCTAATAGCAGACTATTAGATAGCATGCTATCAAATCTGACAGGAATACACACAACTT
This sequence comes from Cantharis rustica, assembly GCA_911387805.1. Taxonomy (NCBI): domain Eukaryota; kingdom Metazoa; phylum Arthropoda; class Insecta; order Coleoptera; family Cantharidae; genus Cantharis; species Cantharis rustica. The sequence continues at coordinate 76,801,485 of OU426877.1, forward strand.
GTTAGCTAGAAGTTTAGTCTTGTAGTACCTACGTAGTAACAAACCTGCCAATAGAAGTTTCACTACAAAATGAAATAAATAGTGTATTATTATTACTGGCTACACAGTGTGCAATCAGACTGTGCAATAGATCTCAAAGAAAGAGAAACCTGAAAATTTGGGTGAAAAATTGGTCTAGTAGAATCAAATCTAACAAACTTATGGAGCAAGCATTTTCAAAGTTATATTTTCGTCATCTATGAACTCGAATAATTCTTTGTAGGCATTTTCACGTGCAATTTTATTCTTGCTCAAAGAAGAACCTATGTTCCACAAACACTCATACTCTCGGTAGTAAATTATAAAATTTAAATTTTTGCTGTCACACAGCTTTGTTTTTTGAGACATTTTGACACATTGACAAAGCTGATAGCATGCGATGTACCTACTAGCAGATGTACCTAAGCTATTAAATTTATTGTTATTTTTAAAGAATTCTTATGAAAATTGTATCATACTGATGTTGTAATACTTTTGAACAAACAACTTCTTGCTAATTAATAAGACCAAGTTTAGACGTGTGTGAACTTAGCCCCGCACTTTTCTCAAAAATGATTTTTGAAAGTTGTTCCAGGTTGTTCTAGGTTTGTTCTATATTGTTCCAAAATATTTTTGCGCAAATCGAAAAAATAACGCAAAAAATTGCGATAAACCGTTTTTTTAAGTTTAAATTTAAAAAACTTTTACAAAAATTAGAATCTTGTTCCAAAATATTTTTTTAAATCTGCAAAAATAACCCGAAAAATTGCAAAAAATCGTTTTTCCAGTTAGCAATATTTTTGTAATTTGGTAAAATATTAACAGATATTTAACAAATTTAAATAATAAATAAGTGGTGCTTCCACATTAGAAGTCCCCATAGGAAGAAAGAGTTCAAAATGATATATTATAAAAATAACAGTGATCCTTTTATTCAAAATTTATTGTTTTATTTATTGTTTGTATTTAATAAACAAGCAACTACTAAAGAATTAAATAAAATACATTTAAATAAAATTAAATCATACAAAATTTAGATTTCCACATAGACGCATAAGACTTATGCGTCTTTTTATAATTACATATTTTGGGAGAACACGGGTTTTGATAACAAATCATCATATTCAACCCACCTCGCACCACTTTTGATCCAAGCAGTATAATATACAACATATTGGATGTTCTATACTCTTATGAACATTACTAATCCAAATAACATGTATTATTTCTTATCTCGTAAAATAAAATAATCAGGAAATTCATCTATCGAAGTTTGAACTGTCAATCCAAACTGAGATATTACTAAACTAAACTAAAAATTACTATAATGAAAATTTTTGAGGTACAAACAAGTACAAACTATTGCACCAAGTCCGATTTTAATATTTTGATGTGGGGGTGCCAAGGACATGGAGCTTCCATCTGTTGATGTTTTATTAAATTACAAAATATATTGCTAATTGGAAAAACGGTTTTTGGAATTTTTCGAGTTATTTTTTCAGATTTAAAAAAAATATTTTGGAACAATATAAAACAAATGTACCTGGAACAATAAAAAAATTTTAATTTTTTTAAAAGTGCGCGCAGTCCAAAAATGCCGTTTTCCCTCCCACGCCGTTATTTTTTCAGATTTTGAAAAAATATTTTGCAACAATATAGAACAAATGTATAACAACCTGGAACAACAAAAAAAATTTTATTTTTCTGAAAGTGCGGGGCTAACTCGAAAAACGGTTTTTCGCGATTTTTTGCGTTATTTTTTCAATTCGCGAAAAAATATTTTGGAACAATATAGAACAAATCTAGAACAACCTGGAACAACTTTCAAAAATCATTTTTGATCAAAGTGCGGGGCTAAGTTCACACACGTCAAGTTTAGTTATTAAAATTTTATTTTAATAGTTAGTTATCGGGCATTTTCAAAAATTAAAATGACATAAAAATGGCCCTAAAAGATATTAAAAAAAACAATAGGTATTTAAATTATGGGATTTTGCAAATTGATTAAACCACATAGAATATCTTCTTCTTCATGTGCCATGTCCGGTTCCCCGGACGTTGGCGACCTCTCTCCTATGTCTGTGTTGTGCGTTTGAAGTATTATCACACACATAGGGGACCTACTGCTTAACGCGGACTTTGAACCGCGGAAAGTGTATACACTTCATCCCCAGAGAGGATGTACCAGGCAGATTACACCTCGGTGATTTGCTATTGCCTTCCAAGGGAAGATGGTCAGAATAAAGTTTTACTGAGCCCAAAGTCGAACCAGGCATTCAGCATTAGCAGCAACGCACTTAACCGCTCTAGCTGACGACCGTTTCATACAATATAATTAATATTATTTAAAAGATACCATAATTGAGAATTAACTTGAGAATGAATATTGATCATTTGAAAATCACGCACTCTCCTTATTGCTCTTTCGACATGTATTCTGAGAGCTGCTATTCGTTTGACTTTCTTTACTTGCTCTTTCGTTAATCTTTCTCCTTCGTAAACACTTGGTGGTCTAATTAAAGTACAATTTCTTGTTGATAAAATTGAAGCAACATGTTTGAAACCTCTGTCTGCCATCACAGCACAGTTTTCGGGCAGCTTTTCCATAAAGTTACTTGAAGTTATTATGTTTTTATCTGAAATTCTACCTCCATATCCATCAGAAATAAAATGGACAAAACCATTTGGTGTACAGATTATCAAATACTTCATTGTGTTACACTTTTTATATTCCGACCCAGTGTAGCTTTGGTGTAAAGAATTACTTGGTTTCTCAATTTCAATTTCATAACAATCTATAATGCAGTACACATTGCTGTATCTGAATCTAAATGGTATTGGTAGTAATCTTTTCACAACTAATGTTGGCCAAAATATCAATGCTTTTATACAGCTAGCTATTAATGAAACTGACTTTGCGAATACTTTGGAAATTCTGCTAATACTAACACCAAAATCATAACTTAAGCGTTGAAATGGGTCATTTAGCCTACTTTTTTTTAAAGTTATTAACACATCCTTATATCGTACTTCTGAAAGTTTTTCGATAGACATATCGGAGGTGGTTGATTCTTTTTCAGTTAATGTTAAAACAGGTTCTGCACTTTGTTCTTCACAAGAAATACTCGACCGCAATTCATCTTGATTATCGAAAACCATCAATTTTGCCTTTTTATAAGGTTGTTGAATTTCTTCTGCAGATGTTGATTCCCCAACGTTAATATCGCAAAGAACCGATAGAGCAGTTTCTTGACATACCGCAGTTAAATTTTTATGTGGTATTACATGCTTCTTCATGGTCAACTTGGTACTTCCAAGCATTAACTTCCATTGCCAAAAATGTTGCAAATCAAAATGATCGCTGCAAAAATAGTAAGCATTGCCCTTGGATACATTTTCTTTTCCAACAACAGAAAACCATTTTTGTCTTCTTGTTGACGATTTTGGAACAGTGACAAACACCTTGTCGGAATTTATTGAACTATTACAGCATGATAGCATAAAACAACGTTTAACGACTTCCATAGTTTATTATTAACACACTAAAAACACGTAATAAATATAAAATAAACAGAATTCAAATAACATTAATTAACCGTCACATTTACCTGTTGAATACCAACCAAAACATCCGGTAACATTGTAAAATTATATTTATAAATCATTGGCCAGTAAAGACGCGCAGTTTAAATATTATTTTAAAATTCAACACTAGATTTTGAAACCAACCAATTATACATATATTGTCGTGTTTCGAAAACCAAAACAACATTAATTTTATTTATTTTGTAAATTATTTGAAAGTTTAATTTTGTTTTAGTATTTATTTGTATAATATTGTATAATAAAATTATTAGTTAAATGTTAGCTGTAAATAAAGGTGGGAAGAACGAAAAAGTAGAAAAGAGTGGGGCTTGGATAGAAGACTTGGGCTCATGCCTTCACGTCGAGTAGTCGAGCGGACAAACATCATTCCCGCAATAATAATTTAAAATTGTTAATTGTTTAAAATCAATAAAATAACTTAAGTTCATTTGATGTTTTTATTTAATTGATAAAGTGCAGTGCAGAAATAATAAATTTGGAAAAATTGAAAGAATTTGTGATAATATTCGATGCATTAAAATTACATCGTAGCAAATTTGTTTAACCAGACGCCAGCTGGAATACCATATGCAAAGAGCGCGCACGTGAAGCAAAAGAAGCAAAAGCAAAAGCAAGGTAAAACAAAAAAATGAGCATTTTTTAATTAACAATTTTTTTGAACACTGAAGAGTCTCATATTGAATAATGGATACCCAGCTAAGAGTAATTTTGGGATTAAGCAAATATTATAAATTTGCATAGCTAGGGTCATCTCAATATATAACATTTTTATCTAAGTTTCAGGTTTATATATTATTTCAAAGAATTTCTGACCAGTGAAACACTCCCATTGTAGAAGGAACCGCTATAATTTGATAAATATTTAAAATTTAAATTTATTTATTGTATACGGGTTGCAGAAGATTGAGAAAGCATTATATTTATATTGTAAAAATTTTTAGCAAAAGCATAATATATATTAAAATTATCTTTCCATAGTGAGTTATAAATACAGTATCGAGACTAACACATCTCTTTGTTTATTTCAAAATGTTTATATGTGAAAAATGTAGTATCAGATTTAAAACAAAATATACGTTAAACCGACATCAAAATAACAGTTGTAAAAAAAATATTTGTCAAATAATTGGTAAGTTTTAAATCACAGTTAAATGTTATCAGATATTAGATTATTATTTTATTATAGATTTGAGTACCAATCCAGTACAATCAACTTCAATTCAATCCAGTGTACCAAACAAAAAAATTTAATTGGATACTACTATTAATAATAAATATATTGCGGTTGGTAAGTTTTTAAATCACAGTAAAAATTTTATCAAATATAAATTATTTCTTATTATAGAAATGAAACCAGAACATTCAAGCACATCAAAACGCATTAAATTGGATACTACTAATTGTAGTATTTGCAATATAATTAATACGAATCCAAATTATGAAAAATCCACTGAATATAAAAATAAATGTTTATCAAAATATTCTAATTGCATACAATTAATTAATACGGCTTTTAAAAGTCAAATACAAACTTATCGTATCATTTCAAAACATAAATTTATCAGTCTAAAAGATATTTTTGATGACGTATTATTACCATTACTCGATTTAATTACCAATACACTTGAAAGATTTCAATGTCTTAAAATAAATTTACAATTATTTGGGAAATATACACAACAAGCAAAAAATCTATTTGACATTAATTGTTTTAATACGAAAAACATAATTACTACTAAATCAACAAACTTAAATGATTTGTTATTAACATCTTTAAATATTTTAAATTGTAAAATATCTGAGTTTAGTGAAAAAGATAATGGATCGACTTTAATTGAAATTTTATATTTAGAGATAAATTTGAATAAATTTAATCCATTACGCGGTGGACAGAGTTCATTTTTGGAATTACCAATATCAATTATAGCTAAACATGCTGTTTTAAATATAAGAAATCTCGCAATCATTATTGTTTTGCTTATAGTATATTAGCTGTTTTTTTTAAACTGACAAATTGTGATTACATCTCAAGCTCATATCCAAATTTTTCTCAAATTTTAAATTTTGATAATATAGATTTTCCGGTGAAACTAATCGATATCGAAAAATTTGAAAAATTAAATAATATTAGCGATATTATGGATTAAATAAAAATAAAAAAAACTAATAAATTTTATATTATAGGTCCTTTCCACCACACAAAATGTAAACATTAAGACATGTAAATTTATTACTTATTGATGATGGTTGGAGAAAATTTTACTATTGTTTAATAAAAGATTTATCTCGGTTAGTATCTAAACAATTAAACAAAAGTAATGGTGCGAAATATATTTGCGATGGGTGTCTTCAATTTTTTAATCAGAGATCGAAATGAGAGAGACATAATGAATATGATTGCGGTCACATATTATGTGCAAATTTACCCTCCGATAATAAATTTCAATTAGACAAATTTGGTAATAATATTCCCTTTAATATTTTAAAATTTGAAAGTATCCAAAATCAACTTTTTGCTCTATTTGTGATATATGCAGATTTTGAAAGTTTATTAGAACCTATTGCTACAACACCTAACTCCACACAATCCTACACTATAAAAACTGAACACCATGTAACCTATTCTTTAGGTTACTATATCAAATGTAATTTTGATGATTCTTTCTCGACATATAAAACATATCGAGGGGTAAATTGTGCTTCTATATTTATAGAATATTTAGAATTGGATGTAAAAAATTTATATGATAAATGTTTAAAATCTATAAAACCAATGATTCCCTTACTCTAAATCAAATAAATGAATACAATAATTTTGAAGTTTGTTATATCTGTGAAAAACCTTTTACAGTTTTTAACGATAAAGTAAAAGATTATTGTCATTTGACAGGAAACTTTCGTAGCACAGCTTATGCAATTTGTAACTTACATTTTAAAAATCAAAACGTGATTCCAGTATTACTACTCAATTTGACTAATTGCGATGTTCATCAAAAACTTAGCAATGAATAGTGAGAGACTCGAAGTTATTGCTAAAAATAAGAAAAAATACATATCATTTACAAAATACGTTTTAGTCGATAAAAATGTTAATATTAGACTTAGATTTTGAGATTTTTTTAAATTTATGCTAACTTCCTAGAAAAATTATCTAAAACTTTAACTAACGATGATTGTATTGAAATTCGAAAATTTTTTACCGATGATAATAAATTTAACTTTATACGTCAAAAAGGTGTATTTTCTTATTCATACGCTTCTCAAAATTAAACGAGACAATTTTACCTTCCTTAGAAAATTTTTTTAATCGATTAATAAATGAACCTATAACAAATAAAGATTATAAACGTGCCCTTAACGTTTGGAATTTATTCCATTGTAAAACTTTGGGAGACTATTCAGATATATATTTAAAATCAGATGTTCTCCTTTTAACCGATTACTTTGAAAAATTTCACCGCTCTACATTTCAATTTTTACTTTACATTTTTACTTTACCATCTTTGAGTTGGTCTAGCATGCTCAAGATGACAAAAATTGAGTTAGAACTTTTATCTGATATTGATTTGCTTCATTTTTTTAGAAGGGGAAATCGCGGTGGAGTTTCTGTTTGTGTTAAACGAAAAGCAATTTCAAATAACAAATATATGAGTAATTACAACTCTTCAAAGCGATCAACTTATATTTTATATTTATATGCTACCAATTTGTATGGCTATGCTATGTAACAATATTTACCTCACGGCGGTTTCGTTTGATTAAATGCCGATGAAATATGTGATTTAGATATTAATAATATTTCAGATACCTCGGACGTGGGATATGCTTTAAAAGTCAATTTAGATTATCAAACAACACTTTACATGATTCACATAATGATTATCCATTTTGTCCAGAAAATATAATCCCACCAAAGGGAAAATCAGCTAAATTAATTCAAAATTTGTATAATAAAAACAAATATATCATTCATTATAGAGCTTTAAAACAATGTTTGAAACATGGTCTTGTTTTACGTAAAATTCATCGTGTTGTTAAGTTTAACCAATCTCCATGGTTAGCGCCATATATAAATGTAAATACTGTATTTCAAAATAATGCAACCTCTGAGTTTGAAAAAGATTTTTTTAAATTATTAAATAATTCTGTTTTCGGTAAAACGATGGAAAATATAGAAAAGCGTAAAGATATTAAATTACTCACTCATTGGAATAACAATAATAGTCGGGGTGTAGAAACCTATATTGCTAAGCCCAATTTTAAAATGTTACTGTATTCACTGAAAACTTAGTAGCAGCTGAAATTAATAAGGTTGAAATCTTATTCGATAAACCGATATATGCCGGATTTCCAATACTAGACATTGCGAAAACGGCTATTTATGAATTTTATTATGATTTTCTACTTTCAAAATATGGACAAAACGTAAATTTATTATATACAGATATAGATTCCTTAATTGTTGAAATTCAAACAGAAGATATTTATTCTGATATTAAACAAAATTTAGATAAATTTGATACATCTAATTTTAATGCTTCAAATATTTTTGAGATTCCACGAAAGCAATCAATATTAGGAAAAATAAAATTGGAATATCCAACACAAATTATTAAAGAATTTTATGGAACGGAAGCTAAAGCATATTGCGTGATTTTAGATGATAATATAATTAAAAAAGCAAAAGGAGTTACCAAAAATACAATAAAGAAGGATTTACATAATCAATAGATAAGTGGTTTAAGTAGTGTAACTCGATATTAATCATATCAAATTTTTAGCTTAAACCAAATAATGCACAAAACACTTTTTCGAAAACTAAAATGTTTAAGTTATCACAATATATAAATACACTGTATGTATATTATCGCAAACGTTTTCACCACATTTTCACCTTATGATGCCATAGTATGGTGAAAACGTTTGTGATAATATACATACAGTGTATTTATATATTGTGATAACTTAAACATTTTAGTTTTCGAAAAAGTATTTTGTGCATTTTTTGGTTTATGCTAAAAATTTGATATGAAGGATTTACATGTTTTAGATTATAAGAATGCGGTTGAAAAGAAACAATATAAATATTGTCTAATGAATGTTTTTCGATCAACACTTCACGAAATGTATACGGAATTACGAAATAAGGTACCTTTATCATATTTTGATAATAAACGTTATCTTAAAAGTAATTTGGATGATTGTACGACACTTGCTTGGGGCCATGAATCGATTCCATTGAATGAGCTTATTATCCAACTAGATAAGGCTGAATGAATTGTTAAATGAAAGCTACATCCAATTTTATTGAAATATCTAGTTTTAATTATTAATAATCTACATTGATGGTATAGGTAAATATATAGAATCTTACGAAGACTGGACACTGTATGCATTTATAAATAATATAATTAATAATAATAAATTATAATAATAAATAATAAAATAATATTATTTTGTAAATAAAATTAATTATATATGCAGAACTTCCTTTCTCAAAAAAAAAAACATATTTGTTTTCAGATTTTAGCGATTATAGCTATATTATTACAACTAGGGGAATACGAATAGTATATTTCCCGAGGTTGGCTAATTACATCTCGAAGGCAAAGCCCGAGACAACCAAGGAAAATGTATTCATATTTCCCGTGTTGTAATCAATAGTTTTCTTCTGATCGAAAAATATATTATTAAATATATCAATATTTCGTTAATAATTAAATTTGAGATTTTCACCCAAGCAGCACAAAGCCGTCAAAAATGTACATGTACGGTATCGATATTTACATAACGGTACGACATTGATTTGCCCAATTTATAGTTACTGTTTTAAGGGGGGAAGTCCATATAGAAATTTCAAAAAATCGATTTTTTTTTATTTTTATAATCTGAAAATATAGTATGTTGAGCGTGTGCTGACAAGAGAAAATAAAATAATTATGAATATTTACGAAGTTATGGGTAATATAACCAAGCGTTTCGTGTGTGCGAGTCGAGTAGTCAGAACGCTTCAGGTAAAAGGTTCTTTCCTTTATAATCTCAATTTGTTTTACAATGTGTTTTAATGTCTTATTTAAGGAAAACATTTCTTAATACTAATATGAATAATTTTCAAAGACATTTTCTGGATAGCAATTCAATTTCTTTGAAGTTTTTCTGATTAATCGGTAAGTAACTAAAACTGGCCGTTATACTATACTGAAACTTTGAAGGCGATTATCTCGAAACTGCATTTTTAAAAACTGCTTGTGTTATAACTCAAAAAGCTCTTGAAAGCTTTGTCTAAAATTTTGAGAAGTTTTTTTCAACGTTGTTATTGGAAGGATAAACCTAAAATTTCAGATATTATGCGTTAATAAAATATCTTATGAGGGTTAACAATGTTGAAAAAACAGCTCAAAATTTTAACTTATTTTTCAAAGGCTTATTTTATATTGAATTTTATGTTTTTTTTTTCTTAGTTTTACAGGTTTATCCTTCTCGTTAATGTGTTATAAACAGAAAACAATTTGATTTTTTTGTTTCGGATCAAAGGTTAACGTGTGATAAATGCAGTACTTTTAGACTTCGCCTTGGAGACGACAGACGAAAATTTATCCTGAGCCGCCATTTCGGAAAAAAATAAAACAATCAATTAAATAAAGTTATATTATAAATTTAAAACTGTAAAATTATTTTATCACCTTCTAAATATGATTATTTTTGAGGCATTTACATGGACTTCCCCCCTTAAGGTGTCATTTATGTACTGATACGGTACAGATATTTTCGTAACGGTATAGCATTGATTTACTATCTGTTACTGTTTCGATGTATCAATTATGTACATTAATGTACAAGAAATACATATAATTTTTAAATAAACTTATAAAAATAATAATATTTATCTGAGAAAAAAAATAAACACTTAACTAAGAATTGCTAAAAATGGACTTATCTTGTTTTGGTAGTAAGCCGACGTTCATTTAAGATAATTTAAAACCACGTGTAATATTTTTTAAATTATGACAAGTAAATAACTGTTTTTTATTTATTGTTATACTGTTATACGTGGCGGCAATATGAAAAGCCTGGTCATAAAAATTTAAGTTAATAGTAATTTTTTTAAAGATGTATTACAATTACAACGCGAGAACCGCTTCAATCATTAATTAATTACAGATTTATCGATTTTTATCGTTTTTATCCAATTTTTATTACAATTTTTGCCATTTACCTCCGAGGAACATGCTGTAATTTCAATTTTAGACTGATGCCCGTATTCACAAACAAATTTATAACGGACGATTACAAAACGGACCGTTTAATTTTTACGGCCGTAAAATGAAACATGATATTCATAAACATTACGGGAGATTTTTAACAATGCGTTACGTAATCAAGCGTAATAGGTTAGGTCGGGATGTAATTTTACAAAAATGTCATAAATGTCAGTAAATGTCATTGCAACCTAAATAAAATGGTTACCGATTGGACAAAAAGATGTGTAAGTGAAGCAGAATATTTCATCAAAAAGCAGGAATTGTCTGAAATGCTATTACGACAACAATTAAAAATCATTAAGTCGAAGGAAAACTTTTGGAAAGCAAGTTGCGGCAAGAACTTCTGAATGAGATTCTTTTAGAAAAAAAAAGTAGATGCTGTAAATAGTAAACAATGTTTGTAAATTATTCATCAATTACTTGATATGCTTCTGGAGGAATTGGTACTGTGGAATTTTTGTTTGGTGCATCGTCTCTTTAATCAATTGCTATATTATGTAAAATAGCAATAGCTATACTACAAATGCAAGAATTATCACCTGCTTTGGTGGCATTCCTAGGGCTAAACATGGAAATCTCTTTTTCCAAATTCTAAAAGCACGTTTGATGCAATTTCTTGTTTGAATTTGAGCAGCATAGTATTTCTGTTCATCTGGGGTTAAAAGATTTTGTAATGCAATGAGATAATATGACTTGCAGGCCTTATCCACCATGTTCAAGTAAATAACTGTCCGAATGCATAAAACCTTAACGCAATTACGACTTGGTTTATAACTGAAATTGCTTTATTTTTTTTTGTTTGCCATGCATTAGTAAAAAAGCTACATGAATATTCGTTAAAAGTTAGGTGTGCAACAATAAAAGACTAGAATCGTTCACAAATTTGTTCTTCATACACGTGACGAAATATTACAACTAACCTTTGTTGATTTGAATAACCTTTTTTTATAAAATTAATTTTTAAATGTTACATAAAATTGAAATAAATAATCTGTAGTTTCGTCCGCTTTTATAGCTAAAAAATTTTCAGAGTTGATTTGCGTGATGACTTCACTTTCGTAAACTGCAAATATTTCGTCTAGCAGTTCGTTTTGTATCATTTTTAAAGTTCCTTTAAATAATTTTGCTTCTTTTATATTATGTACGCCAAGAACGAAATCGAATTCAGCAGCAAAATCGATTAAACCTAAATAAATACGATAATCGATAATATATAATATAATCGAATATCAGTAATCCCTAACACATTATAAGCAATTGCTGCATTTATGTGATTCAATAACTTTACCGCTAGTAACCCACGGAAATTTTTCTTTTTTTAACAACTAACGATAAAAACAAAATAGTTTATTAGTAATATATATAATATTATGTATTGTTCAAAATGTACATATATTAAATTCTTGATACATTTTAAACGTAAAAACATAACAAAACTTGTAAACTAAGCACAAACCAAAAACATGTCATACACTACTGGTGTTATGAACTCAATTGTTAACCGATAAGGGTTTCTTAAAGTGTGACCCGTTTTCAACCTGTCGGTTGACTTGAAAAATCTATTTTTAGTATATACAAGCTTGACTGTCGGGCACTATCGTTAGCTGGTGTTTGGGTGGCGATTTGCGTGATCCTATTATAATAGTTTGTTGGCATAAACTACAAAATAATACAATATAAAATTTATTTTTTAAATAATTAATAATTAATTAAAAAGTAATTAGCAAAGAAATAAAAATTAATTAAAAAATAAATAAATTATTTTAAGCTAAGCCTTGATTTTGATTTTGGGATGGGAGGGCACGTGCCCCTGTGCCCTTTAAGACAAGCCACCACTGCTAAATACATAAGATAATAAAAATGTACAAGAAATGTTACAGGGTAGTAACCAGTAGCGGGGAGAAATCCTGGCTAATTGGTTTTATACTTGTGGGAATTTTCGTATTTCGAGGTTCGTATTACCTTGATATACGTATTTCCAAATATTGCCGAAGGAAGTCTTAGTACAAAAAAAACCCAATATGGCCGTCGCGAGGGTTGTAATTTCAAGTTTCCCTCGGCTCAGGGCTGTTACTATAAAGTACAACCAAAAGTTTTAATTTTATTCTAACCTGAAATTTATGATGCGGTTCTGGTACTACGTGTACCAATGCCCTGTATAGGCATCAAAAACCGGTGATATAGAAACCGTAGATTTTGTTAATTTTAATGAGTCATAAGTGGGGAGCGGCGGTTATTAGTGCCCGGATCGGTTATATTAGCAAATCAAACTGGCGGTTTTTAAATATACGAAAATTTATATTATTAAAACTAAATTTCTTAAAAGCTTGGCCGGCACCGACTGCAAAGGTTACAATAATTGATCGCTTATGCCAGCTAGTTGAAGTAACTAAATAACGTAATTATTTTTTACTTTTTAGTGCATTTTTTGCACAGTAGTTTTTTTTTTAAGTCGGTTTTATTTGTTTTAAAAAATTTGTTTTTCATCTTTTTTAGTGCATGTTGCGTTCCGTAACTATTTATCGAAAGCGAGTATAGGTAGACCTATACTAAACGCAAAAAGAATTTTGAAAATCCGGTCATAGTTGATATAAATGTATTTACTATTTACCTTATACTTAACATACTACTTAGAAGATTAATAAAAGTAGGGTACTTAAGAAAAGATTCTGACCCACTGGGCAGGTACAGGTAATAAAACAGATGCAGGTACTCAGTACTTAATGCGTTATTAAGCCGAATTTGAGGAGAGTTGAGAAGAAGTTTAAGGGTTTTTCCGGTTTATCTTCGAAGTTCAAGATCCAATACGAATGAAATTATAATCGGACCAACTTGGAACTATACTTGATTCAACGCAAAAGAATTTTGAAAATCGGTCCTTAAATGACGGAGTTCTGAGGTAACAAACATAAAAAAAATAAAAAGTTGGAGTCGCTTATTCCAGTTGTGTTTACCCCATGTCAATCTTTGGTTCAAATGCATACCCAGGTATCTAACTTCCTCTCTTTGTGGTAGGAGGTTTCCGTTGAGGTTAACAGGAGGGCAGGTATCTCTTCTGTTTGTAAATGTTACATAAACTGACTTTTGTACATTTGCTTTGATGCGCCATTTTTTCAACCATTTTTCAAGTTTGTTGAGATGGATTTGTAAATATGTCGTCGCAACAATTAGATTTGGATGGGAAGCCAAGATTGCGGTATCATCAGCGAAAGTTGCAATAACTGTATTGCTAGTAGTTGGTAGGTCAGGGCCAAGAACACTTTCTTGAGGGACCCCCGAGTACACAGGTAATAGTGGCGAGATCTCGTCCTGGAATTTCATAAAGAAGTGTCTGTTGGTAAGGTAGGATCTGAGTACCTGGTAGTAGGTGTGTGGTAGGTATGTTTTAATCTTGTACAGTAGACCAGGATGCCACACCTTATCAAAGGCTTGGGTTATATCGAGAAATGCTGATGAGCAATATCTCTTGGTCTCCAGATCATACTCAATTTTAGTGGCGATTCGATGTACTTGCTCTATCGTAGAATGCTGTTGGCGGAATCCAAACTGGTATTTTGGAATTATATTTCTTTCTTCAATTAGTGGCTGTAATATTCTCAAAAATAGTTTTTCGAATATTTTCGATAAGACAGGTAGCAGACTGATCGGCCTATACGAAGTAACTTCCGTTGATGGTTTTCCAGGTTTAAGAATTAAAATTATTTGTGCAACCTTCCACTGTGCAGGAAAGTATCCTAGTTTCTTGATGGAATTGTAGAGCATAGTAATAATTCTGATTGCTTTTTCTAGTAATTCTTTCAGGATTTTTGCGGTTATCAAATCAAAACCTGGAGATTTTTTTGCATTTAGTTCGTGCTTGATCAGTGTGGAAACTTCACTTTTCTTGATTCGCTTTATTAGTAAATCCATTTGAAATGGGGCTTCGAGAAATTCAGTAATTTTAGAGTCTTCGTCAAGATCTTCAGTTGGAAATGGTTTAAACACATTGTCCAGATGGTCAGCAAAAGTGCTTGCCTTTTCTATGTTGCTTCTTGCTCATTGATTGTGGGAGTTTTGATTGGTAGAATTGTTTGCTGAGATCCTACAATTTTTTTGGTTGCTTTCCATAGCGAATAATCAGTTGCGTTTGTTGCTGCCAGCCCACTTAGGTAGCTTTGAATTTCTTTATTGTTGTGGTCATTTAGAAGCTTTTTTAGATCTTTAACTGCTTTATTATAGTTTGTTCTTTCGCTGGGTGCTCTAGTGATTTGCCATCTTTTTCTAAGTTTTTGTTTTTGGTAAATGAATGCTTGAATATGCTTGGGGCACTGGTTTTCCTCCTTTAGAGTTAGATGTTTGGGATTAGCTTCTCGTGCCGCTTTTTATATAGTTTTAGTTAAGACTTGTACAGCTTCATCCAAGTCGAATTCGGATTTCAGTGAAATGTCTTGAGGGAGTTTAATATTCAGGAGTTCTTTGAACAGTACCCAGTCAGTTTGTTTATTGTACATTGCTGGAGGTTTAGTTTTTCTGGTAATCAGCGGAGTATATGTCACTATTATTGAGGATTGATCCGACGAAATTTCTAAACATGAATTTATGGTGATGTAATTGGATGATATGCCGCCAACGACACAAAAGTCCAGCACATCTGGCAGCTTTACTCTATCCGTGGGCCAGAAGGTTGGCTGACTGGTAGAGCAGTGTTGCAAATTTTTAATTTTCATTGCTCGAAATAACTGGCGGCTTCTCGGGTTAGTCAATCTTGATCTCCATTGAGTATGTTTTGCATTGAAGTCTTCTCCTGCGATGAACCGATTACCAAGTAAGTTAAAATAGTCAACATATTGGTTCTGACTGATGTTATGTCCTGGAGGGCAATAAACTGCGGATATGGTGGTTTTTCCTTCGTTTTCTTCAACTACAACACTTGTAGCTTGCAGATGCGCCTGGGGATTTTTAGGCATCTCATAATGTTTGATGTTGTCTTTAATGATTATTGCCGTACCGCGTCTCGCTCTACCGGTTGGGTGTTCGGTATCGTAAATTTTGTACTTTGGTACCTTAAAATAGTTTTTATTTGTGAAGTGTGTCTCAGATATCAACATTATGTCAATGTTGTGATTGGTTAGGAACATTTTAACCTCTTGGCTGTGTTTGGCCAAGCCGTTAGCATTCCAGATTGCAATTTTAAGTTGCACTGGCATTACGGCATTTTGTTGATTATGGTTGTAAAGAGGTTGAGTAACATATTCATTTTTTCCATCATTTTATAAAATTTTATATATTTATAAAATATATTAACAATTTATTTTTAAAAATTTGCAAATGTAAAATATTGCTCTCATCGTGCATTGAAGCTTTAAACTAAAAACTAACACAATTAAGGTAAGAGCGGTAGACACATTGCATGCTTTTTTTTATTTTTTTATTAAATTTTTTTTAATATTTATTATAAAAATTTATTTTTATTTAAACAACCAACGTTTAATAATCTGTTTAGCTGGGCTACCAAGTGACAAATAAAATACTTATTTTTTAAAATAAATATTTTTAATTAGAAAAAATAATAATCAATTTAAAACAGTTATAAATTATTTATTCTTTTAAACACGAAAACAAAACAAAATATTATGTTAAATAATGGTATCAAATTAGTTAAGTTAAAATCATAAATATCTAAACTGCACTTAATAGATATCAAACCGGCAATGTTAAAATCGTCCGTATCAATTCATAATATAGCTGTACATATTAGCTACTGCAATTTTGGTACGCAAACGTTAAGTTTAAAACTGCATCTAAACGGTATCATATGTTCAAATATATTTTAGTTACTAAAATTTCAATACATATCTGATACATCATATGGCTTTACAATAACGGTATGGAATTATATGCATTGAAACTATACTTCAAGAGTACAGTGCAAATATGAATAAAAATTTAGTATGTGCCGCTTAAGACCTTGTTGATACTTAATTTTCAGGTATGAAAATATATGTACCTATTCGTTATACTTCAATGCTATACAGATACAAAACCGAAGTTGGTGTTGCTTGGAGAACTTGCAATAACTCGAAAACGGGGCTAGATATCGAAAAACTAAGCAAAAAATTTACCCCCTTCGCTCGTTGTCGATCCCCGTGCGCGCAGAATGAGCGCAAAATAATTCAGAAAAAGTTAGGTTGGTTTTTAAAATATAAAAATAAGTAGGCACATTTTTCATTTTAAACGTCACTTAAATGCCACTTTTTAACAGGGATGGCTTTAGTATTTTGTTTTGCGTGTTTGATTATCCAATCACCGTTCGCAAAGTATACTTTAAAATATGACATTTCATATTTCCCTTGAGACAATATGATGTGACGTTTCATATTTCCCTTAGGAAATATTAGTGTGTTATGACATATTGTAACTAAAGCGATATTACTCAATATTGTTTCAATCAGAAGAAATAGCTATTATTACAACTACGGTAATATGAATAGTATATTTTCCGAGGTTGGCTAGTTACATCTCGAGGGCAAAAACCGAGAGATGTATAGACAACCAAACTCCTGAAAATTATTCGAAGTTATCTACAAAAGTTGAGGATCCAAATGATTCCTATATCAATAAGCTTTCTTATTGTCGTTCTTTTATATTACATTAATGTTAACTATTAAAAAATATATATAATATGAAATAATCAATAGAAATGTAAAAAAAATATTATAATTAAAAAAAGAAAGTTTATTTAGTTATTTATTTATTTCTTGTGATTTACAGAAAAACGAATTTTTGGGTTTTACAAAAAAAATATATATAAAAAATATAAGTACAATATAACGATTATAAGAAATAAAAATGTATAAATTAT
This sequence comes from Cantharis rustica, assembly GCA_911387805.1. Taxonomy (NCBI): domain Eukaryota; kingdom Metazoa; phylum Arthropoda; class Insecta; order Coleoptera; family Cantharidae; genus Cantharis; species Cantharis rustica. The sequence continues at coordinate 76,819,212 of OU426877.1, forward strand.
GATGCTAGAAACTCGATTGTGGTTTCCAAGTTTAATCAAATTTAGCACCAAATATTCTCCGAGGTTTCTTTTTTCACTTTCATCTTGAAGTTTAAAGTTGACCTCGTAATATAAAATGAGTTTACCACTATCAACTACTAATGAATGTGTAATAATGTATTGGCCACTTTGTATGATTTCGACGTGCATTTAATCAAATTTTTCACAAGTTTTGGGTGTCTCGTTAATATCCAAATATTGAGTGGAAATCATAGCGTTTTTAAGATTTTTTGGGCATGTTAGAATTAGAGTATGAATTAAATTAGAGTAGTATTCAATTTTACTTTATAACCCGATTGGTTTCACACGCGTCCACTTATTAGTTGAAGATTAGTAATTGATTGTACAAAAATCCCCATCCTTTATATGTTAATGTTTACACATTAAATAAATACAACATAATAGTTTGCAAATAAGTTTATTATTATATTTTATCACCCATCATTATCAACTAAATTATAATCTCTTACAAAATAATAAGGTAAAAAATCTCTTATTTCGTAGAGTACACATTTAAATTTCTTATCGATTAATATTCGACAAGGCATATCTAACGATATTGTCTTTTTAAAAAACTTATCAAGTAGATCAAATTGAATATCATATTTTTCAGCCATCAATTCAGCTTAGTCCATATCTAGATACCCCATTTTCATGTACACTGCTCCATGGCAAACATCGAAGGCTTGGGCTTCTATATAACACTTCTGTCGCTCTATAGCTGAAATTAGATCCACAGCTTGCGGTCAACGTTGTTCACTGTATAGCATCCACATTCTATAATTAGCAAGTTCCACGTCAAGTATAATTAGCTTAAGAAAGAAATGTATCATCTCCATCAGCGTATGTGCATTAACCTTATCGGAGAAGTCGTTTACAAAATTTGAAATCAGGCCCGTAGCCAGGATTTCATTTCGGAGGGGGCACTTGTAAAAAATAAAATTTTCGGGGGTTCCCCTTCCGAAAATTTTTATTATTACAGATAAATTTTTTCAATATGCTATTTTTCTAAATTTATTAAAAATTTTAGCCTTTCTTCACCAGTAGAATTTCTTAAGGAGAGAAAAGTGTCCGAGATACAAAAAAACAGCATATTTTTGTGATATTTTTTCAGAGTATACCTTATTTATTAATAGTTTTTAAATTATTTACATTATTAAGCATTATTCAAAGAACATTCTGCTAAATTTTTATAAACAAATATTGAAAAATAAGCCATTGGTAGTGATGAAAACCGAGTCACCTCAAAAAAAAAGGTTCTTGTGGTCAGGATAACTCATGATTGCTTCATCTGAAATTAAAAAACCAAAAGATTTTTTTAGTAGATAAGTAGTTTATCTAGGTTTTGAACAAAAGAATTAACAAATTTTTTTATTAATTTTTGTATTATTTTGTATTAATAATTTATAAAATTATTTATTTTTGAATATTTGGTAAAAGTGCAATCAAAATTTCTATTGTGGTTAAATTAAAAAATAAGTTGTAATAAAAAAAAAAAAATTCTTTGTTAAAAACCAAGATAAACTTATGTACTAAAGAAATCTTTTTGGTTTCTTAATTTCAGATGAAGCAATCATGAGTTATCCCAACTACCGCATGGCAAACTTGTGGTGACTCGATTTTCACTACTACCACTGGCTTATTTTTCAGTATTTTTTTATGAAAATTTAGCAAAATATTCTTTGAATAATGCTTAATAATGTAAACAATTTAAAAAATTTTAATAAATAAGGTACCCTCTGAAAAAAAATCACAAAAATATGTAGTTTTTTTTGGTATCTCAGAACCTTTTCCTTGCTTAAATAAGTTTGTATTCGTTTTAAACTAGAAAAACTTTTCTCGGCAGTTGCTGTAGTCACTGGTAATATTGTAAATATTTTTAATAGGGTTCTGACATTGGAAAAAAATTCTTCAGAACATTTTGCCCATGTATATAATGAATTCTTTGACAAATCGTTTACATTTAACCATTTTTGTTACCAGAAATCGAATTCTTCTTCAAGAATTGCAGGGTATACCTCCTCTTTAAAATATACCTATTTTATTATCAAAATTAAAATTTTTTACTTTTAAAGAAATTTTTCTTTTGAACATTTCGGGGAGGGGGGGGAGGGCACGTGCCCCTAGGTACCCCCTCTTAGATACCGGCCTGTTTGAAATATTAGGTATGTTTTCTACTAATAATAGATTCAAACGCCAAGTAAACCCAAACATCTTTATTTTTATACAATTTTATAACTTTTTTATTTTTAAAATTATGGAATTCAATGGTGAATGAATCAATTACCGGCGACCATTCTGTATCAGCTCCGTTAAAATATGTAGTTAACAACGGTCGGTAATAAATAAGCCGTTTCCAATCTTCTTCATATAATATCACTTTCTGTTTAACACCACTAATTGTAATACTAGGTCGCAAATTAAATGTAGCCAGTCTGAAGGAGATGTTTTTAGAGTGAGATTGGTTTAATAGATAACATTTTTCATTTAAATATTTCACTGTAATAAAGTATTTACCAATTATTATAAAAATTAATTAATAAACAGTTTACTTACTTGTTTCAAATTGATTTTTTAAATTTGGATGTATATAGCAATCATTAACAAAATTTGAGAAATTATTTGCTATTTTACTGCAATACTGTACGATGAACGATGAACTTCAATATAGAGGTGCCACGGGGAAACCGTTTATCTCCTTCAACTGATGTGGGCAGCGGGCGTTGAAATTTATTGAAGTGTGGTTCTTCATTTGAAGCGCTAAGCTTGATCGGGCTGGGTTTTTGGTCCATGAGGATAATTTTCCGGAATTTGCGGAGTCCTAGGTGTTGCGAATAACTTTCCTGGAGGCGTCGTTATGCGGTCAGAAGGGCGGCGGTGCGGAGTGCGTCTGCGATCTGTGGATTTGGATCCCTAGCATTTGATGAGCTTGGTTCCTTGGTGTCTATGGGGTGGGGCGAGTGTACGATCCGTGGATTGGGGTCCCTAGTATTTGATGAAGTTGATCCCTTGGAGTCGATGGGGCGGGGCGAATGTGCGATCCGTGGATTGGGGTCCCTAGCATTTGATGAGCTTGATCCCTTGGTGTCAATGAGGCGGGGCGAGCGATTTAAAGTAATTCCGGACGTCTTTGCATGGTTTCTTGGCATCTGGGTGTTTGATGAACCCGGTGCTTGGTGGGAACCTAAAACAGACATGTAAAGATTAGGATTACTTACACCCCGGCTGACGGGCGGATGAGGATGTTCTTTGACCGGCTGTGTCCTAGATTGTGGCCTGGTTGGTACTGTCCTAGCTGCGAGATAAGAGAATTATCCGAGAAGTTCGCGGACAATACTGTACGCAAAATTTATCTATTATATACTATGTCGATGAGAAGGGAGGGTTACTTTGAGGTGTTTTGTGTGTTTGTCCTTGGGGTGACCCTGAGTTGTGAGTGAGATGGCAAGTGACCTTGCAAAGTGGAGTGGCTTACAACCAATAAGATGCTTCACCTTGGGAAGTGGGTGTGGCTTACAACCAATAGAATACTTGATCTTGGGAAGTGGGTGTGGCTTACAACCAATAGAATGCTTGACTTTGGGAAGTGAACGTGGCTTGAGAGGAAAGCCCAAGCAACATTTTGTGCTGAATATCAACTGCGAGAGCGCTGTGTCAGCTTAAAATTCAGCTAATGAGCTGCGTCAGCTGCTGATTTTTAGTAACGTCAAAAGCTGAATTGCTGCTGAATTGCTAATTTGGCGGCAAAAAACCAGCTGAAATTGCGCTGCGTCAGCTGTTAAAAATGCTGACTCAGCTGATATTCAGCGCTGAATCAGCTGTTTTTCAGCGCCGAATCAGCTAATATTCAGCTGATATTCAGCATTTTGAACAGCTATTAAAAAAATTATTTTAAATTGATAATTATATTTATCTAATTAAATTGTCGCCTATAATTTATAGAACACTTTATTGCATTATTTTCATTAACATCAAAAAATATAAATATATTATATCTTTATTACATCATTTATTTATTTATCATTTTATATCAGTCGCAATATCTTATATCGTTAACGATATCCTAGAATAGAATCTGAAATATTACAGTAATTTTAAATTTATATATTATTATGTATAACTTTAAGTTAAGTTTAAACTTACAGTTTTTTACACGTCCGCCCGCCTCGAGTGGGATTTGAACTTGAGGTATCTACCTTAGAACTTAAAAGCTTAACTGCCTAGGCTATGAAGCTATATGAAACTTTTTTGATTTTCTTAAAATACATTCAATCTATTTTTGTGTGGAGTATTTTACCATCAGTTATCGAAAAATAATTAAATACACACCACTATATTTCATGTTGGCTTTTCAAAATTTTGAATTTTTAAATAAATCCTTACGCAAAAAAATTTTTATACAAATTCTAAATACCTTTTTCCTTATTTGTATAATCTCATTAGTTAGATTATGAAATTTGGGTTTCCCAAAATAATTTTGTTACAATTGATTTGAACATATAGTTACAAAATTGCGACAATTTTAATTTTATAAAAATTAATTTTTAAAAATACACTAAATTGCACTAAAGCGCTGAAGATCAGCTGATTCAGCGCTAAATATCAGCTGATTCAGCGCTGAATATCAGCTGAGTCAGCATTTTTAAAAGCTGACGCAGCGCAATTTCAGCTGGTTTTTTGCCGCTAAATTAGCAATTTAGCAGCAATTCAGCTTCTGACGTTACTAAAAATCAGCAGCTGACGCAGCTCACTAGCTGAATTTTAAACTGACACAGCGCTCTTGCAATTGATATTCAGCACAAAATGTTACTTGGGTATAGCTTTTTAATTATTTCTCTACACTGCTGTGTTCATAAAATAATGAATCGATTTATAAAAACACGTGTTCAACTGAACCGTATAACTATCTTAATGAATTTTAATTAATTGAATTGAATGTTGAATGTATACTTGTAATAATTATAATAATCTTCAATTTTGACGTATGACGTACGACGTATCGAAGAGTCAGATTAAAATTCAGCTAATTTGCCGAAGCTAAAAAAACAGCTGAATTTAAAGCTGATGCTTCGAAACGTCAGCTTAAAATTCAGCTAATTTGCCTAAGCTGAAAAACAGCTGAATTTGAAGCTGAAGCTTCGAAACGTCAGCTTAAAATTTAGCTAATTCGCCGAAGCTGAAAAACAGCTAAATTTGAAGCTGACGCTTTGCAACGTCAGCTTAAAATTCAGCTAATTTGCTGAAGCTGAAAAACAGCTGAATTTGAAGCTGACGCCTCGAAACGTCAGCTTAAAACTCAGCTAATGTGCTAAAGCTGAAAATCAGCTGAATTTTAAGCTGACAGACCGCAATGGCAGCAAATAATTTGCTGACCAAGTTTTTCAGCACTAAATGTTACTTGGGAGTAGTGGGAGGTGCAAAAATGGTGGGGATGCAATCAATTACTTACTACTGATAGTTTCTTGCGGGCAATCGGTAGCGAGGTCCTGACTTTTCGAAGAGGTGTAAACGGCCGTGTCATTCGCATAAAGCGAGATCTTCGTCCTCGGGTCGGTTGGAGCTGGCATATCGCTCATGAAAATGTTGAAAAGGATCGGGGCGAGAATGTATCTTTGTGGTACTCCGGCGGTGATAAAGCGCTTGGTTGATCAGGTGCTTTCGAATTTGACCTTGAATTTATGATTTTCCAGGTATGACGCTACCAGTTTAACGAGTGTTGGTTGAATATTGGCGTTGAACATCTTGTAGAGAAGACCTCGGTGCCACACTTTGTCAAAAGCTTTTAACACGTCAAGTAGAACAAGTGCGGTAAACTCTTTCTTGTTGAGGCCGATGGTACTGTCCTCGACCAGGCGGAGAATTTGTTGGACTGTGCTGTGTCCTGGTCGGAAACCGAGCTGCTCGTCTTGCAGGATATTCTTATCGAAGATGGCTTGCTTGATCCGAGTGGTGGTGACTCTTTCGGCGACTTTCCCTAGCGACGGGAGGAGGCTGATAGAGCGGTAACTTTGGGGCTTCCGGGGGTTTTGTCTTGCCTTGGGGATGACCACTACGTCGGCGGTTTTCCATTTCTGTGAGCAGTGACGCAGTTGGAGCGAAGCGTTGATGATACCGGTGAGCGCTGCGACTGCCTTGCGCGGCATTGCCTTGAGGGATCAATTTGTGATAGCGTCGGATCCGGGTGTCTTCCTATTCTTTAAAGATCGGATAATCTGGGTGACTTCTGTTGTGGTGGCTGAGTCGATCGATGTGGGGTCTTCGATTGGGAGGGTCCTCTCGATGAATTCATCAACCATTGCAATGTGGTAGAGGTAGAGGCGCTCGTTGAGTGGGCTACACTGGATTTCCAGGTCGTCGGCAAAGGTGTCGGCCTTTTCTTGGTCGCTTTTGGTTTTGCGTACCGTTCAGGCGGGTGATGGCGGGCGTTTGGCGATTTTTGGGTCTTGGAAACGCGTTGTGCGCGTTTTCTGGCTTTACGTTTTTCTTGAATAAGCGTCTTCAGTTTCGGGGGAAAGCGATCTCTGATGTCCGCAACATCAATTTGCTTGGTTGCGTGCTGAATGGATGACGAAATGTTGTCCTGAAGTACGTCTACGTAATTGTTCAATTCGTTTGTGTTGAAGATAATTGGAATGACGTCTATGGTTTTGAGAAAGTGGTCGTGAAAAGTTGGCTATGAGATTTTCGGTTGTGTCGATTTGAACTTTGACCTGATGTTTCACAGGTGAAGAAATACTGGGAAATTGTCTGAGGTGAGCTCCTGTGCCGTTGTTAGATGAAACTGCATCTGGATGTCCTTGATGAAAACGAAGTCGATGATGGTTGGCGTGTCAGTCGGGGAGTAATGAGTTGGTGCTGTCGGAGCTGCGATGATGAAGTCAGTGTCCGCCCCGAGAGTTCTTCTTGCTTGATTTACGTGCCTGCAGGTCCAGGTCGTGTGCTTGGCGTTGAAGTCGCTCGCGATAATTTTCTCTCTGGGTCCGTCGATAAGGGCGGCAATATCCCCTTGCAGAATTTCTCTGTTGGGGACGTTATAGATTGACGATGTTTGGAGCCATCCGTGACTCTTCGTGAAGATGCTGATTGTTGTGGTCTCTAGATGGTTTTGGTTCAGTGGGGGTCTTTCGTGATGTTCGATGGAGGTCTTGATGTAAATGGCGGTGCCTTCACATCGGGCATGTTGTAGATTCGTGCGGTACAGGATGTATCCCGGTATTTTGGCGTTATTTCCTTTTCTGATGCGGGTTTCGTTGACCATGATGACGTCCAGGTCGTGGGTGTGAGCGAACTCAAGCAGCAAAAATTTCTTCGCGATGAGTTCGTTTGCATTCTAGAATGCAATCTGCAGCGATGACGGTTGAAGACGGTGTCTAAGCATTGACGGGTTGTTCTTTATTTATGATGGTGTCGGCAGCGATCTGCAGTGTGTCGATGACGTCTGTGTTAACTTTAGCTTCCATCAGGATGGCTGCAAAAATCATTGATCATTTCCTGGGCTTCGGTTATTTGTCTGTCGGCGCGCGGCTTCGGGGAACCGCGTTTCTTTTAGTTAGAGGCATGTCTCCTAGCAGTGTATCCGTAAGAGTGGCCTGTTCCTCTTGAGTGAATGGGGGTGGGGCGATGGATTGGGCTCTTGGCTCCCGGTAGGGTCCTTTGGTAGGTCCTTTCCATCTATGGGTGGGGTACGCCGTACACCCCTTGTAATTGGCGGCATACAGTCCGCCGCAGTTTGCGCACTTTGCCGGTTCTTCTTTGGCCTTTCTTCACTCTGTGGTGTTAACACTGTTATGTGGTATATATATCCATCTATATTTAGCATCGAAACTTAATACTTAAATTAAAACTTAGAGAAAATCAAATTATAAAAGTCTGATATTCACATAATATACTATAATAATAAGATTCATTTAGATGACAATTATATGCACCTAATCAGAAACTAAAATTTTTAACTAGCTCCATCTATATGTCAGACACCGTTATTCGAATTTGATAGTGCTGGTCACGTGCTGGTTCATGGTATAAAAAGTTATTTACCTTAGTTATATTTAATTAATTTAATATATAAAAATGAGTGAATCGTGTGGATCCGATGTATTTTTTTACAATTACTGTGAACTTGAACCATTAACTACTGAAGCTAATAGTGAAAGTTATAACCACCAAGACATCGCTTCGCTTCTGTCTTCGTGGGGTTTTTCTGAACAAGTAATTAGAAAACTAACTGGTAAGTGAATTTATAATACTTATATCCTATAATTATGACTATCATTTATTATCACCCTAAATTATATAATTTCAGATTTGAAATTAACTCTTTGGCATATTAACCATATCGAAGACTCCGATATTGACGCTTTATTCCCCATAAGTGAACTTGCAGATCGCATCAAGTTCAAATTTCACTTAAAGGACTGGCGATCACAAAATAATGAGACCAAGGTAAGATAATGATTGATTGAAGTCATTCATATTTGATTATAGTAAATTAAAATTATTTAGGAGCTCGGACCACCAGTTATTATACCTCGAGTGACTTTGGTAGAATCATTACATGAGGAATTTTTGGTAAGTGTAGTGATAAATCTTGATGTATCTTCCACAATATTGATGGAATTCATTTTTAATTTGTGTGTTTAGTTCAGTTTTATTCTCCAATACTTAGATGCCTCCAATTGTAATTGTTAAAAGATACAATAGTTTACATAGAAAGCATCAACATATCATTATTTGTTCTTTTTTATATTAATAATTAATATTTAGTCTGTGGCCGATATTTTACAACGAAATGTAAAAGGAAAACAAATTTATAAAAATTTTCAAGTGAAAGGTTTTCTAATCGAAGATCACATAAAAATATTAGTAGACGTTGTTGCTGAATATTTAATATCGGAAAACAAAAGCACGTCGTTGAAATTAATTGACAAGTATTCGGACGAGATTACGAAATTGTTTCCTTCAGAAAGTAAAGTAAGTTTATTGTTACTTATATTTTTTTTTTAAAAAATGCAAAGTTTAACTTCTTTAATAGGTATAAAAATATGTTTAAAAGTATACAGGGTGTTTCATAAAATAATTGATCTATTTTTTCATAGGAAACCTATTACTCTCCTCGAAAAATAGGTAGAAACCCAAAAGAAAAACTCTACGATCGAGTTAAAAATTTAAAATATACATTAACTAAGAAGGGTTTATTTCAACAAAGAAATGCATCACCGTCAGTTAAAAAACGTAAGGTTACTATTAATTTATTTAACTAATTATTTATCCTGTATTATTTTAGCCGATAGTACTTCAACATTAGATGGTGTTGAGTCGTTAGTCATTGATGAAGATGTAAAAAGATGTCAGATCTGGCTCAAATATAATATGGAAGATAATAATTGGTCTGAAATATTAGAAAAATGGGAAGCAACTGTTCAAGTGAGAAATTTACAATGTTTAACCGTTGACTTTTTAAAAGTAATTGAGGAGTGGCCTTTGTTTAAGCATCCAAGAAGTTCGGTTTTGGTGAGTATTATAAAGTTTCACTTTTGTGAAACTTGTGTAAAATGGTCTTTAAAAAGTTTTACACAAACAAAACAAACAAACTTTTTAAAGACCATTTTACACAAACAAAAGTAAAAGTTTTGAGAAAAAATTGTGTAAAACCTTTTAAAGTCCATTTTAAACAAACTATTTTTTAAATTGAATGTTGGCAATTCTAACTAAATAATGTACTATAATATTATATTAGGTTAACATTGATTTCAAACACATGTTTCCTGGCAAAGAAGACAATTTGTTTTTAAATTGGGAAAATTTTAAATTACATACCGTAACAAAATTATTTGAAGAAAATTTGAAAGATCGACCTAGTCAAGAAGAATTTAAAAAATTAAAAGAAGCCACGTGTGAGGGTTAGTTAATATATCAATTTTATTGTACTTTTGAGTAATGAGTAACCTTTATTTTCAGATCATAAAGATTTCTTGATCATCCATTTACTGCACGCAGTTTTGAAACCAACGGCGAGGTTACGAAAACCAATTGATGGAAAAATTGGGAAACCAAGCATAGTGGACTCAAAATATAGCCTTATTTTACGATTAGACTCGATATCAGATTTACAAGTGAAAGTGGCAGAAAGAAAGGACAGATACAAAAAAGTTGGTCTTGACGTTCAACCATTCATCATTATTATAAAAAATTCTAGTGAATATTTTATTTGGACGCAGGCAATCTTGCTTAAGTGCAATTCATTTTTAAAATCTTTAGATTTATTGTTCAAATTTTTTCATTGCTTTAATTTTAAATATTCAAGAGAATCTGAGTTAGTGTGCTTATTTATACAAAAGTACTTGTACAATATTTGCACCAAGTACGATACGACTGCCCGCAAGTGACAAAAATTATTTCACTAATTCAGGCATTTTAAAGTTTTATTTTAATAAAAATGTTTTTTTGTTACCTTTGTGAAAGGATATGTGCCAATCCTGATATGTTGTTAAGTCATATCAAATTTTCTCACTGTAAACCACAACATTTTATTTGCAAACAAGGAGACTGTCCTCAACAATTTTCTAATGTTCCAAAATTTAAGAAACATTTACAACAGCAACATAGCGAATGTAAAGGAGCAAATATTGGCACTCAAGTTATTGACAATAATTTAGAGACTAAAACTTCTGATTCACAGAGCAGAGGTTCTTTACTTTCTACGCAGAGTGATACTGCTGTTTCCTATCACGAAAACATGAATTTTTTAAGCACAAATAGTGATACACTTCAAAAAATAATTAAAACTTCAAAAAATTTAATTAAAGAATCGACCTTAAAATTTACATTGAGTATGCACAGTAAATTAAATTTTAATCGGAAAGATATATTGACTATTCAGGAATGCATTGTCGATTGCTTTTCTGAAACTATTGCAAACGCCATTGCTGATATTGTTTCAGCTATAGACAATATTAGTATCAACGATACTAAAACACATTTGCGTCAACTTGCTGATGACATGAGAGATCCATTCGATTGGATAAAAACCGAACATAAACTATTTTCTTGTTTAATATCTCAAGATTTATTCAGATTTTCAAAAGTGTTTACAATAAATAAAGAAATAAGTGAGGTTATTCTTGTTTCTGGACCCACACTAGCTGAAGAAAATATTACAGGGGTTCTAATGCCTATTTCTTTTTATTTAAAAAAGTATTTAGAATGCGATGAGGTATTTGATGCAATCGTGACTAATTTAAATTATCTAGAAACATCAACATTTGATAAAAAATTTAATAATTTTGTAAACGGAGCTCTTTGGTCAAAAAAAAAATTTTATTTGAACATAAAATTATTTTTCCGTTATTTTTGTATTTTGATGACTTTGGTATCAATAATTGTTTAGGTCCACACGCTACATCATTATGTGGCGCTTATTTTTCCATACCAATTGTACCAACTCATTGGTTGTCAAAATTACAGCATATATTTCTAGCAGCATTTTTTAAAACAAAAGATCTTAAAGAATTTGGCAATGATCATGTGTTATTTAAACTGATTGAAGAACTGTTATTGTTAGAAACAAAGGGCATAAAAATAACAGTAAAAAATAGTGGCACTTATACGATATATTTTAGCGTAGGTCTTATTTTAGGAGATAATTTGGGACTAAATGGAATTTTGGGCTTTACAAAATCATTTAATTCTACCTACTATTGCAGATTATGTAAACGGTCTATAAAACAAATGAAAAGTGATACACAGGAATATGAGGAATTTATTTGAAATAAAGAAAATTCTATTTTTAACAAATTGCCAAATTTTCATGTAACAGAAAATTATTCTTTTGATATTATGCACGATCTATTAGAAGGAGTTGCACATTATTATTTGTGTCATTCCCTTTTATATTTTATAGAAGCAAAAAAGTATTTTACTTTAAACACCTTCAACTATAAGAAGCAAATGTTTGATTATAAAGAAATTAATAAGGGCAATATATCTAATTCAATAGAAATTTATGACTTACAGCATAATAAACTAAAAATGACAGCTAGCGAAATGAATACATTTTGATTATGCTTTTCTATGATTATTGGCGATTTAGTTCCAGAGGATGACGATGTTTGAAAATTTTTAAGTATTTTATTTAACATTATGGATATATTATTTGCCAATTTAGTAAGTGATACTGATTTTGTGGTTCTGGACAGTTTAATTGCAGAGCATAATAGAAAATATCAAGAACTTTTTAAAGACACACTAAAACCTAAATTTCATTTTTTGTTACATTATGTACAAACAATTAAAATGTCTGGATCTTTAAAATATATTTGGAGCATGAGATTTGAAGCTAAACATCAGCATCTTAAAACCATTGCATCAAATACCAAAAGCAGAAAGAATATCTCTTATACTTTGTCTCTTAAGTGTGCTTTACAGCTAACAAATTCTCTTTATTCTAATAATATGTATATACCGGAATTAAACAACATAAAAGGAGAAAATTTGGTAAAGGTATCTGAAAAATATTATTTTAATAAATTGGAAAATTGTGCGAGTTGGTCTGCAAAGGAATCTATTTTTTTTGAATCTTGCGAATTTAAAGGAACAACTTATAAAATTGGTTATCACTTTGTAGAAACCGAAAGCAATAGTAATATTGTAAAATTATACAAAATTACTGATTTTGTTAAAATTAATAATGATTGCAAAATTATAGTCCAGTGTATTAACGTCTTGAATTATGATAACCATTTCAGATGTTATATATCTGGACAAAATCAAGAAAAATATTTGCTGAAGTGTATCACTGATTTTAGCTCGTATCCCTTCCATTTGCATAATGTATCAAATAATAAACTAGCATTTAAGTTTAAAAAGCTTTCTTAAATTTATTTTTATGTTTGTATTTTGTATATAATTATTTATTGTATTTTTATTGTATATTGTATTATGTATTAGTGTATATATTATTTATACTATATTATGTATTGTATGTTTTTCAAACCTATATTTTATTTAATTATTCACTGCATTGTATGGTTTTTCCCCGGTTTTTTCCATTTTTTTAATAAATAATTCAACAAAATAATTGTTATTTTATTACTGGACCGAAAATCAAGTACTAGCCTGCTTACATCTAGCAGGTATTTAAAATTACAGTTCTTGAAATAAGAATTCTTAAAATTCTACAAAAAAGAATTTTTAGTTAAATCTAGTAGATATTAAGAATGGGAATTTTGAAAACAAGAAGGCTTTAAAACTATTTTTAAGACTGGTCATTCTAAAATTAATAATTCTTTAAACCTTAGAACAAGAATGTTCCCTTTGAAATAAACCTCAGGTGTGATTAGGATAAATTAAGAATTGGCATTCTTAAATAGAGGTTGCCTGCGCTTAGGTATTAGGGATTATAGAAAATAAGGATGCCATTCTTAAATTATTCTTGAATCAAGTACCTGGGGCCCTATTCTCGAACTCACACGATTTGATTCTCATGCGAAACTTTTCGCATGATAAATTTCGCACACGAATCTGTGATCGCTTAAAATCGGTATTCTCGAATGGCACTCGAATTGTATTGCGTACTTACGTAGAGTCGTAGCTTAAATCATATGAACAAACGTCTCGGCCAATAGCATTATTTTAATTTTAATTTTTAATGTCAGTTTTGAAGTTTTTGAATTAAGAATTATTATTTACGATTATAAATTTCTAAATGAATGCCGAAATTGAAAAAAAAAGCCGGGTTGGCAATGTGTCTTCGGGACAGAAAGAATCTATGATCACGTTTATGCAATTTCATCCTCAACTCTTAAGTGGAAAGTTCACGAGTGAATTTGCATTTAAAACCGCTCAAAAGTTGTGGGCTGAATTAGGAGAACTGTTAAATTCTTTTCCGGGTGCCAAAAAAGATTGGAAGCAGTGGAGGAAAACTTGGCAAGATATTCGGACAAAAACCAAAATTAAAAGTAACAATATCAAAAAGTATACTAGAGGCACTGGTGGTGGAAAACCAGCAAATGAAACTTGGACGAAAATTGATGAAAGTGTTTTGGATTTGTTGAATCCCACTGTAGTAGATGGTAATATCAATATTACGGAATCTACAGTAGATTTTAATTTGTCAGGGTTAGAAGGATCATCGACCCAATTTATATATTCGCACGACAATGAGATTTCTACAAATGTAGTAATTAGTACACCTTTACTGACAGAAAAGGAAGAAATCAATGAAGATCTTGAAGAAAATAGTGCTCCGAAAGAAAAAAGTATGCCAAAACCTAAACGTCGAGTGGCTCTTCGACGTTTAGAACAAACAGTTGCGGCAAGCGAGAAGTTCGCACAACAATGCGAAGAAAAAAATAAGAAAAAAGACCTATACTACAAGAAAAAGATGGAGTTATTAGAAAGAGATGTTGCAGCAAAAGAAAAAATTGCAAATGCTCTTGTTGAGCTTATTAATAAATTACCAAAGTAATTTATTTAATTTAATTAAGTAATTTATTCGTTATTTATTTGTTATTTATTTGTTTAGTTTTACTTTGAGTTTACTTATTGTTAATATTGTTAATGTTTTAATGTTTAATGTTGTTTTAATTATTATAATTTGATAATTTATTAATTTATTTTTGTTGCATACTGAAAATAATCCATTAAAATAGTTTTATTTAGTTTTGTTTATTTATTATTATTTTATTAAATCTTAATTAAACTAATCTGTAAAATAGTTCCGTATTAGCAATCGCTGCAGTCTACTTGCGTCTGCTAAATCAGGATCAACTCTTCTAGCAGTTGTAGCTGTTTCTTCGTTATAACCTACATTAAAGTGGCCAAAATCTATACTGTCATCACCTTCTTCTTCATCTGGTTCTGGAACGTTATTTGTAATGCAAATGTTATGCAAAACAGCACAGGCATTAACAATTTTTGAAGCATAGTCCGGAGTATAATGCAATACTCTATGTTTTAGGAGACATCGAAAAC
This sequence comes from Cantharis rustica, assembly GCA_911387805.1. Taxonomy (NCBI): domain Eukaryota; kingdom Metazoa; phylum Arthropoda; class Insecta; order Coleoptera; family Cantharidae; genus Cantharis; species Cantharis rustica. Next base: position 76,834,221 of record OU426877.1, read on the forward strand.
GCATTTTTAAAAGTCCGTTACAACTCTCAATGGCAAATCGTGTTACTTTGTGGCAACGATTATATTTTTCTTCCGGTGTATTTGGTTCCGGGTCGTTCTCAAGTGGCGTTAATAGCCAAGGTCGAAGTGGATAACCAGAATCGCCTATGCAAATATAAGAATACTTTGAAATAATATGCATATTATATTATATATTGTATAATATATTATCCATATATAGATGTTAATAAAGAAGATCGATTGATACCTAACAGATAAAAATTATTTTGGCCGTTTTCGTGTAGCGTTCTCAATAATGATTGTAGATTTGAATTTCGCCAAACATACGCATCATTTGTGCTACCAGGATATCTAGCGTTTATATTTAAAATTTTTAGTCTCCAGTCGCAAACTTATTTAAAATAATTTGTTTATTAACTATACATTCTAGAATTGCTAAAACTTCTAAAGACAATTACCAGTTGTACATTTACAGAATGGTAATTCTTTCTATTTACATATATGTTTTCCACTTCTGCATTTGGAGGAAAAATTGCTATATGTGTGCAGTCAATCAGACCTACTACTCCGAGAAACTGGAAACGTTGATAAAATCTGCAACATTTCTTGTAGAAGAATTGGCTACTTATTAATAAGGTAATTTTTATTTCAAAACTTACTGATTTCTAATAATTTCCAGTTCACTCATATTTCGAGGGAAATAAATCCATTGGTTAAATATCGCAGGTTTGTTTAATGCATCGACTACTTCTTTAATGGCGCGAGAAACCGAAGATTGACTAACAGACATATATATATATATTACATCCTATGTCCATTTGGTAGCTCCCACTGGCGAAAAAGCGTAAAGCAACAATAAACTAAACGCAAATTTTTCTTAATGCAAATAAATTATTTTTGTATAAGTTACTTGCACACCTTTGTTGAAATATCTAATGCTGAAGTTCTACATGGTGCTTGCATAAACGACCTAATCATTTCAATAACTTCCCGAGCTAGATCTTTAGGTAGACGAAACAAACGAAAAAATTGCTTCTCTGATAACTCAAAAAGATCACTTCGGAGATGAGACTGTTTGCGTATTCCTTCTGCAGCAATTTTAGCCTCTTCCACCGCCTCAATCGTCGATAACATTGCCAACTCGTCAAAATTTGTCATTCTTTAAACCATAATAGATTTGTTCCGACAAGCAGTTTTCTTCAGTTCAAGGACTGTACACATGCTCTTTAGTTAAAATTTTAACGAAAACGATCTTTAATACCATGAAATTTGGTTAAAAAGCATACGTATAGTTCTAGAACTGAGACAGGACTATTTGTTAGAACAAACCTAATATTTTTATAACTCAGACATATACTAGTGCGGTTACAATCTCATAAGCAACTTTTAAATACGATGTGCGTACTTACTTAATCTTTATAATTATTAATAAACAGCAGTAGTAGTTATCACTTAATCAAAATCTAAAATCCAAATGAAATTAATTACAAAATTTCTTAATCATCATAGAAACTATTTATTATTACCAAAACAAACTAAAATACGTCGAAATGTCATGATACGATCACCACACGACCAAAATTCTCATGCGTAAGTATCACACGATGTAAGTCGTGTAATTCTCATGCGAAAGGATTCGCACACGATTGCTCGAGAATACCAATTATTTATTCTCATGCGAAAGTGATGTATTTGCGTATGCGAATCAATTCGTGTGAGTTCGAGAATAGGGCCCCTGGCATGATTGGGCCAATTTCCAGAACTTTTATTCTTGTTTTAAAGTCCGTTTTTCTAGCTGGTAAGAATGGATTTTTTTGAGTGTGATGGTTGAGAAAATTCTCTTCTCCTTCTCGGTTTGTCCAGCTGAACAAGGTAGAAGGGGATTGGTCGGCGATCTCTGTCACTTTGCATCTAGTGCACCTTTTGCACCGGTACTCCTTTTTTACTTAGGTCCTCTTTTAGTTCATCTGGTGTGATGGTGATGAGCAAACCGGGTATAACTACCTTGAGCGGCTTGTCCTCTGGAAGCATGTAAGAGTGATTCTCTATTTTCTTTGTTTCTAGGATGCGGCTGAGCATCCTGTAGTCGTCTGTGGTGGCGAGGTGAATCTCCATCCCGTCTTTTATTGTTTGTATTTTGAAGTAGTTTATCTTGCCCTAGATTAGATTGAACGTGTTTGTCCAGTTTGCTTGGGTTCTCACTATGATTGGTGGGTTCCTTGCAAGTGCTGTCATGAAGTGGTCGGGTTTTTTTTTGTTAGATTGTGAGCTGCTGGGGGCTTGGGTAATCGGGGTCTTTGCTTTCCTTTTTGTGGGCACGTCCTGGCTTGTTTTCATGTCGGAGAGCCTTGGTTCGTCGTCTTCAAATTCGTCGGTAAGTATCCGATATTTGTTGTTGTGCGTGATATCATCGGACGTGGTGCTGGAGGCAGGCAAGACATTTCGGGAAGAGATATTCTTCCTCTTTCTCTTCTGGATTCTGGCTTTTTTGAAATCTTTGTTGGTGGGGGGGAATCCTGGTGGAGGGGTGACTGAGTTTGGCCATCAGTTGGGGTGGTTGCTGAATGGGGACGTCTTTTTTGCGGTCTTCTCCGCGGCTTTCATTTTCTGTAGGAAAGCTCCATTTGCGAGTCAAACTGTCTTTGGATCCTTCAGAAATCTTGCTTCCTTTTTGCCGAAGTGATTCTTTTGAGCTATCAGAAAAGCCGTTTTTTTTGCTAACCTAAAGATCAAGTTCGAGAAGTTATTGGTATGATTAAGTAGCACCATGCAGAACTGAATGTGGACGTACATGAACGAGATCATTGCTTCTTTTTGTCTCGCAGACACATTGCCAACCCGGATTTTCTTTAATTTCGGGATTCATTACGAAATTTATAATCGTAAATAATTTTAATTCAATTCAAAACTTAAAAACTGACATTTGAAATTATTTAACGTATAATGATGCTGTAATGCTATTGGCCGAAATGTATATGTTCGTATGATTTAAGCTACGACTCTATGTAAGTACGCAATATAATTCGTGTGCTATTCAAGAATACCGATTTTAAGCAATCACAGATTCGTGTGCAAAACTTATCATGCGAAAAGTTTTGCATGAGAATGAAATCGTGTGAGTTCGAGAATAAGGGCCCTGGTCGGTTGCCTACTTTTTCTTCTTCCTAAGAATTATTCTGGCATCATTTTTTTGGCATCTCCTTCTGCCACCTCATACTTTTCCAAAAATTACAATTTTTTATTTCAATCCTCTCCGATGTTTAAACAGTAAATTTATCAAACTAAATCCAAAAAACTTTACAAATCAAACTTGGACTATATCTGTCATTTTTGGCAAAAAGCGTTTACCTTTTTTATCCTTTGCCAACCTTCAAAATATTTTAAATCAACTCAAGAAAGTCATTCAAAATTTAAATTAAAATAATAACAAAATATGAAGCAACTATCCAAAATAACCAGAGGGGCGGTCAAATCATTTCGTAACACGACAGTATATAGACTGTCTATACTCTATACCTCTATACCAACAACGTTTTACTGTAAGGTCATAGGACTATATTAAGTAAATTTAGCTATATAAAAAAATTCAACAATTTGGAGCTGCAGTTTTTTGAAGTTGATATTTTCAAATTTTATTTATTTTTTAGTTGCAAAACTATTTCAGATCTTCGAATTTGGAATAAGTTTGTCACTTAAAGAAAGCTATAACACTAACGATTTTAAAGAAACGAATAATAAAAAATAGTTGGTTAAAAATAAACCAACACTCTTTATACTTAAACGCGCCTTATCTTTTGAATATTCTTTACTAAGTTCTAAAAATTAATTACAAATAATTAATTTTTGTTTCTTATAATTTTCTATTATGATTTTGAGTTTACTAAAATAAATAAAAATCGAAAATGGACAACAACGTTTGGAAGGTGATACCGATGACTACATCAGATTTTTTATAAATAATTACAAAAATTTCTTGGCTGATTTTGACGATATCCAACTAGCAATAAGAGGTCACAAAATACTATAACGCTAGTTGTAATAATCGAATTCGGTTCTACTAGAACTTTTTAGGCAAATTTATTTGATACCTTTCAAATTAATCAAAATTAATCAAATTATTAATCCTGATGAAAATATGCCAAGTAGTAATGATAAAGCAAAAATCACAAATATATAAACACTTAAACAGTAGGTACTAAATCTTTTAAATAAAAATTCCTAAAACTTCGCCTTCGCTGCACATAAAATTGACCATTAATTGCTTACATACAGTATCTAGCTATTGTAGTCGATAGTAGTAGAACATAATGCAGATGAACCTGCTATTTAAAAGTAAATTCAAGTTGATACCACTTACCACTACCACCTTTTGGAAATCAGATCTCAGTACTCACCTGTTTAATATCATTCACTACTGTTCGTCGTACGGTCATGAAATTTGTATCGCAGGTGTACACACAACTTTGACTGCATAAAATACTTAACGATCAAGTTAATGTTGACTGTGAAATTTACAAATTAATCATATTTTTAATTTAATTTATATTAAAAGTGCGTGTGCTAACGAAAAAACGCATTGTGAATAAGCAAGGTAGTGTTTAATTATTTGCATAATAGCAGCTCTTTAACACTTGAAGCAACATCGTATTTATTAAGTGCATAGCGTCGCGACGGAACGTTCATAATATTATACAGGTAAGATAATTATAATTAATTTAATTTAATCTAAACGATACTTAAAAATTTTGTATAAAATTTTGATACATACCTTATAATTTTTTATAAACCTTTTATTAAATTAAAAAATTTTATTATATTACGTACTAATTTATTTTAGAACGATGGTCACCGTTAAAAATTAGAAAGTTTTGCAGCATTAACGCTAGCAAAATATTTATTGCAATCTACATATTTTATATGTTGAATACACACATAACCTTTGTATTTAAAATATAAACATACCTAATTTAAAATAATTGAAAATTTCAATTAGTACATCTACTTTATTTTATAATTTAAATTATTAAGTGAAGAACCTAAATTATTTATATAATAATTACAAATATTACAAATATATTCATAGCCATGTCTCCGATTTAAATACCGTAAATGGTACTTTGAAGGATTTTCGATGTATTTTTAAGTAAAATATTGAAAAAATTTATTTTAAAATAAAAAAACATACTGATACCCCTTCAATTCTTAAATTCAAGGGTGCATTAAGCATTTATAAAACTATGCAAACTTCTTAATTTTTTTATTTTTAATGAATCAAATTGCAATGTCACAATTTATAGGATTATACCTTTTATCAAACCAAACGCCTGCTTATCACCAATAAACTTCGTCGTCCTTGTAAAACCTCAATGTCATAATAATTACTTTGTTTTTCCAGTTATCCGTAATACACCTAAAAACTTCTCAAATTCATTCTAATACTTGATTACTAATTAAATTAAGAGTATTACTTTATCTGTATTTTAATAACAAAATTTTAACATGTCAGCTGAACTAGACTAGGCATTTTCTATCCTGGTCTAGTTCTTATCTGTTAACAGAACTCAAAAAACTTTGAACAATTTCCAACTTTTACAAAATATAATTTTACTTTTTTTTTTAAATTTTAATAGTTCTGTATTCTACCCATATTAACACTAAAAATCAGCAATAAAATTATTTTCACCAAACATGTGTTAAAATGTGTTTTTGGGGTTGAGTCATAGTGGAGATCTCCACTTCCCATAATAATTTTAAATGAGTGCAATTTTATTATAATATTTTAAATTAATCTAATTAATTACTTTGTTTTTATAGTACATATGTACATGAATTTATTGTTATCAATTTGAAGAAAATAATATATCCAATTAAAACTTATACACTTAGAGACAATAATTGATACGAGCCCTTTATAAAACGCATTTTAGAAAATATTTTTTCATTGTTCCTTCAATAAATTCTTGCTAATTATAATAGTTATTAAAAAATGCATTATCGAGCGAATAAGCTTCTTTGGCTTACGACATAAATGCGTATTCTTTTGATCACATTTTAGCGTATTTCTTGCGGTTCAGTTATTTTACTTATTTTCATAGACTCTTGCTTTAAGTAGACTCAAGAAAAATTTGGTGCCGTTAAAATGAGATATTTGGTTAATTGGCCAATTAGTGCCGCCAACTTTTGACTATGCGCAAAATTTTCATTTTAGCGCGAGCTTTGTGTTAAATTACATTGTCATCCTGTTAAAACAGCATAGGCTACATACAACCTTGAACAACAATTTCAAGGAAATTGTCATATACAATATCCCAAGTGCATTCAAATTGTCGACAATTTTTTTGAGCTCACGAATGCGTTTGTTGCTTTTGCAATTTTCCCGACTCGAAGAGGAGCGAAAATTGCCGCAAAGCAACAAACGCATAAGTGAAAAGCGAAAAAAAATTGTTTACTAATTTGAAATGCACGAGAGGATATTTATTTAGACTATTTCACGAATAAAATAGAAGGTTAATATAAATAATTAATTAAAAGTAAAAATCAATGTATCGTTGATTATATTTGTCATGACAATATAAAACAATCTTAATTATAAAGATGTCGCACAGTAAACGTTTTGGTACAAATAATTTGCATAATATTAAGAACGAAATTGAGAATCTGGTGTCAACAAGATATAACAATAGAAAATCTGGTACTCATATTGATTGACTGGTGTTAAAATAATATGCGCAAAATGGATGGAAATGATTACAAAGAACGAGTTGTAAAGCACCGTGGAATACGGTTGTAAAATTAATACAAGAAAAATATTTTTCTGAATATAATATAAATGATAAAAATTTATAAAACGCAATTTAGAAAATATTTTTGTAATTTTAAATTACAACTAACGTTTCAATTTAGGTTTTTTTGCGGTTAGTTTAGTTTTCCGGTATAGAATTTTTCAAAATAAGTTTATTTATTCATTTTGGCTTCAAGTAGGTATAATTTTTGTTTTTACAAAAGTCAAATAAATTTGACTTTAAATCAAGTTTGAATTTTTAATTTAAAAGCATAACTTTTCAATCATTTCAATAATTTTTCCAGGTTTGCCTGAAGAGATTCTGAAAATCGAAACATCAGTTATAACAGGGTGTCGCAAACTATATCATTCATTTAAATAGTTTTTGAACAATTTTATGTAACTTATGAATTTAATTATTTTTCAATTTCATCTAATATGTAAAAATTAATTTTATTAAAAAATATAATATAAATGTCAATCTGTTCAGTGATATTGTATTTAAGGCGCTTTAGATGCACAAGATGCAAAAAAAAGCATTACAAATTCAACCAGAAAACGAAAAGTGAATTCAGCGCCCATTGCATTTCAGGAATATGACTAAATTGGAATTGTGCTTTCAAGAATAATTCAAATTGTAATTTTTCTTTAGTGTTATTTGAATTTATAAATCTACAAATTAAGCAATTTGTAGATTTATAGAATATTTATAATTTAATAAAATAAAATAAAAATAAAATAAAATAAAATAAAAAAAAATAAAAAATAAAAAAAGAATACTTATAATTTGAGTTAGTGCTGAAAGCACAATTTTTTCACGCTAATAAGTAGATCATAATATGTATTATTTAAATGTTGAAGTTAATAAAAAAAATTGTCATATACAATATCCCAAGTGCATTCAAATTGTCGACAATTTTTTTGAGCTCACGAATGCGTTTGTTGCTTTTGCAATTTTCCCGACTCGACGAGGAGGGAAAATTGCCCTAAAGCAACACTCGCATAAGTGAAAAGCGAAAAAAAATTGTCTACTAATTTGAAATGCACGAGAGGATATTTATTTAGACTATTACACGAATAAAATAGAAGGTTAATATAAATAATTAATTAAAAGTAAAGATCAATGTATCGTTGATTATGTTTGTCATGACAATATAAAACAATCTTAATTAGAAAGATGTCGTACAGTGAACGTTTTGGTGCAAATAATTTGCAAAATATTAAGAACGAAATTAAGAATCTCGTGCTAACAAATACAAAAAAATCAAAATCATCAGTTGGAAACAATTTAATAAGTTTTGCTTGGAGAAAAATTATAAATTGCAACAATGGAAAATCTGGTGCTTATATTGGTTGACTGGTGTTATAATAATATGCGCAAAACCGATGGAAATGATTACAAAGAACGAGTTGTAAAATTAATACAAGAAAAATATTTTTCTGGATATACATAATATAAATGTCAATCCGTTCAGTGATATTGTATTTAAGGCGCTCCAGATGCACGAGATGCAAAAAAAGCATTACAAATTCAACCAGAAAACGGAAAGTGAGTTCAGCGCCCATTGCATTTCAAGGAATATGACGAAATTGGAATTGTGCTTTCAAGAATAATTCGAATTGTAATTTTTCTTTAGTATTATTTGAATTTATAAATCTACAAATTAAGCAATTTGTAGATTTATAGAATGTACAAACTTATAATTTGAGTTAGTGCTGAAAGCACAATTTTTTCACGCTAATAAGTAGATCATAATATGTATTATTTAAATGTTGAAGTTAATAAAAAAAATTGTCGCTTATATTTGCTTTAAAATAAATTTGAAAAAATTGTCGCTGCAATTCGATTGCTATTGGTTGAATGTTTCGTTGTTTTTTCATTCCATAGGTTTAATGACAACTGAGTGAAATAGTCGCTTATATTTGCTTTAAAATAAATATGAAAAAATTGTCGCTGCAATTCGATTGCTATTGGTGGAATGTTTCCTTGTTTTTTCATTTCATTGGTCTAATGACAGCTGAGTGAAATAGTCAGAGAAACCACAATTTTTTGTTCAAGACGTCTAACAGAAGTTTATTTTTTATTGCCTTTGATGAAACGTTAATACATAAAAAATAATTACGTAATTTTTTTAGAGTTGTCACAATAATTAACAAGCAGTTTTGATGACTTTTTTTAAATCAAAAGGTGAAGGTTTTAATAACAATGACTTTTTGTTGCGATGTCAAATCCGATCCGCTAAAACTCGGCGCCGGTCAACTCGTCTTTACAGTTACAATATTATTATTGTAGAGCAAAAACTTAGTTAAGTTAAGGGTAGGATCTCATTTATAAAAATAGATATAATATTTCAATGCAATAAAGAGAATTCAAAATATGTTTCAATCTCTCAATATTAATAAAAGGTATTGCATATTCAAAAATAACTAAAACATAAATATATAATAATATAAGGTTAAATCTTTCTCATAAACTAATGTTGATCTAATAATAATTAACTTTAAATATTTGATTTTTATAACATACAAAAGCCTGTATTTAAAAAAGAATTAAAAATGAAAATTTTACTTACTATTTATATTGGTTTAATTTTACAAAAATCAATTTTATTCAAAATTTTATTGTTCAGGACTTTTAGTTATAATCGAGAAATAGGAACATATTTTGGTCGCTTTCTGTTGCATTAAAATATTATATTTCTCTTTGCCGGTGAGAGTTTTTAGGTTATAAACTTATAGTTCATGCCATAGATAAGAGGATTTTATATAGATAAGCAAGTTGCGATACTTCTGCCACGACGTGCTATTGTAAGACCGTGCGCGAGTACAAGTAGCGTCGCTTCACAAGCGACAGGAGAGTTTCACGCAGTTGTGAGTTTGAATTTATGGAACAAAGTGTTAAAAACTAATCTAACATTAGTTTTTATAAATTTCTTTCTATCATAATATAGGAAAAACTTGTCACCAACCATGGATTGCTGCTGTAAATTTATCATCCTATTTTAAATATTGTAATTTACATTTTTTAGTGGTTTTAACACAAATCTCATTTTTTGCCGATGATGAACATTTTATTTCTAATTAGTATTTTGGTTCATAAATATTACCATGTTTTTCAATAATAATGCCATTATGGGTTTGCACATAACCACGGATAATCTGAAGATATTATTAAACCACATTCTAAAATTTCTACATTGTAAATGTTTTCAGATGCTTTTCTTGCAATAATTTCGGTTTCAAGACCATATTTGACGTTTAATGTAGCTATTCCTATCAGTGCACGTAAATTTAAAAATTTTTCTAACAATTTTATTGGATTTTTCTGATTAATGCTTTTATTTGGTGTGCTTTTGAGCATGCAGATATTCTTATACGTCTCTCTTTATGTCAAACATCGCTGTTTGATTGCAACATCGTTTTCTCAAATATTTGTACTCTTCCTTCCGATGAATTTTTATTATAAATGTCGTAAGATGTCTTTTTCGCTTTTTCAATATTAAACATAATTGTAATCTCTCACATTTTGAATGACATCTGTATCCGCAAACATGTAACTCAGCATATTTTCAATTTGATTTTTAGGAATAGCACTAAATACGTTAATCAAAATCTTATTGATGCACTTCCCAGTAAATCATTCTGCTTCTATTTTTACATCTTCTTTCAAAACATTTTTTAAATGATAGTTTAAAGATATTCTTTTATAATATTAAAAATATCTGAAACCTTATTGTCTACTTTTAGAGATCTTCTTTTTTGAAAAAGTTTCTGAAACATTTTTCTTTATAAAAAGCGGAAGACTTGATCCATTCATACGGTTTATTGGTCTTCGATGTTATAGGATCATTATTTATATAATTATATCAACAAAGCTCCGATATGTCTACATATTGCTCCAGCTCATGCTGGGTAATCACAAGTAGTATTATTTCACCACTCTTTCTTGATTTAACTAAAAAGCATAAGAATAATAACAAATCTAATGTAATCTAATGTAGAGTAACATTTTTTATCACATGACCGCTTTCAAAAAGGTTTTTCCCTTTTCTAAAACGAAATTGCGGTAATTTATCGTAACAGACATTTCCGAAATCACACTTAATTATTTCATACTCCATTTTTGCCTTCCTTTATATCATACAATTAAATATAATTACAAAAATATTTCTTTAAGTAATAGTTTAAACATATACTGCACTAATTTGCTATTTCAGATCTTCCGTCAGTTAGTCGGATTGTGTGCGCTAGAGTCGATATTGGTGCAGGTGCTTGTTTCGCGCACGGTTTTTATAGCAACAGTGATTGGTGTTCCAACTAAAAATGAGCGGGAATCTTAGAATATCCGAATTTTTGTTAATTTTGTTCACAAAGTTTATTTTGCACATTAAAATTAATGTTGATAATTAATTTAGATTTTTCTGTTTATTTTTTGATATTTTTTGAAAGTAATGCCCAATATCAATTTTAACCGTCCGGTCAATAACAAAACTTTCACCGTTCGTTCAATCACCGGTTACCCGGGTACCCACATACTGCGCGCCATATGGCTAAGCGTTTAGTCAGCCGACTTTATAGAATGTAAAATAAATAATAATAAGCCACAAAAATTTAGTATACCAACCAATTTTCTAGTAAATGTACCTTCTTTATTTTCCAATGAAAGGCTGAAAAAAGGGTGTTGGTCTATTTGTTTTTAATTTATCGTTTATTTACATTAATGAAAATAATTTAAAAAGTATAATAAAGCAATAAATGCACAAAAACGTAGAACTTGTAATAGTAAATACATACAGTTACTCGGAAAAGTATTCGGACGCTTCTATGTTAACAATGTAAATTGTACTTTTTGAAAACTCTTTTTAGCATATAAAAGTCGCTTTTATAAAAATACTTTTCAGACATTTTTTGTAGATAATTTCATTCTCTTCATTTTTGTTTCTATGCATGTTTTTATTCGTCGCCTGGTTTTCGACCGAGAGTTACTTAAAGCAGTCTCGGTAAAAATCTCGTGAGAATCCTCTGAGAGTTCCATAAGAATTCTATTGCGCATTTGTAATTTTTATAAAAAGTTTTACCGAGTCTGTTTTAAGTCACTCTCGGTCAAAAACGAGAAGATAAAATAGAAAAATGTATATGGACAAAAATGAAGATAATGAAATTTGCGACAAAAAATGTCTAACAAGTATTGCTGTAGAAACGATTTTTATATGATAAAAATAGTGTTCAAAAAGAACAATTTACATTGCTAACATAGAAGCGTCCGAATACTTTTCCGAGTAACTGTATACGTATTGGAGTTGACCGTGATGACAACAAGAACTATGTAAATTATTTTAAAAACATTGACGGATTGATTTAGATTAGGTGCATTTTAAGTATGAGTCTTTCGTAAGAGCGTCTTTTGCAGATGGCAGCCCTCTTTATCTTATCATATCAGCAATTCAGCATCACTATTAAATTTAACTGCAGGTGTTGATTTCAAAAGTTTTTCTTTAGATAATAATTATGTAAAAAATACCACATAATTTTTTCAATACGAATAGTGTATTAGGTTTTTAGATTTTTAATTAAACATTTATTTTCTTTTTGATGGCAGACTTTTTTTTGAGAGACGCAGTCTCAAAGACTTCCCTTTGACTTTAATTTGAGAATTTAATTTTTTGAGTTATTGAAAGGTGAATCGTTACATAAAAAATACTTTAGTCGGTTTAGTTACTGTTGAATAATGTACTTTGGTGTTTTACAAAATTTTATGGCAGGATTCTATTTCCATTAATAATACACTGTTTCTGTAGAGGTAGACGAGCTCCTAAAGATCGTCTGAAAAAAGGCATTTGGCGGTTATCATGATCTCTGATTCGGATTATTTAAAATAAAAAAATAGGTTAAATTCTTTTAGTGGATAGACGAATCTTGGGATTGATCGAAGGGAATGATAACCGATTAGTAACAATACACAAAAAGTTTCTTTTTAATTTTACACAAAAGTGAAATGCTGAATTGTAGTGCTGTATTCCGCTGACTAATTTTTGGCAATTTATCTAAAAATGTTATAAACATTTTTTATGTCGGTTATTATGAAATTTTAAAATATGTAGAATTGAAATCAATCGTACATTATCAGCATACTAGCAACTTAAATGTATTATATAACACTTGAGTTAGGTCTGGGTAATAAAGTAAAAGCAGCCAAGGTGTCGGTTAGAAGCTGAAGTAAAGGCAGCTAGGTGTAAATAGCTTTGATACTTTTGCGTAGTTTGCAACTTTTATACTGCGACCGCAGTATAGAAAACTACGTGCTGCAGGCTACTTTTGGTCTGTGTGTGAACATGATATGCAGCTTTTGCAACCGCAGTAAAAATACTGCGCAACAAAAGTACCTGTGTGTGATTACCTTAAGGTGGATTTTTGAAATGAACATCTTATATACAAAGATGTCAAAGTTACATCAATAGTTACATAAATACTTTATTCGTCTTACTTACGTTACTTTTGTATAATATCTTTAGTGTATTACAATATTTTATGGCAAGATTCTCTTTTCATTATTAACGCCTTAAGTTCTACCAATTAAAATAAGAACATTTCTATAATTACTAATAGTGCATTTTATTTAGTAGATTATACAACTAACATTAAAATCTGCATAGAAGTTTATTATACCGTAAATAGCTAAACAAATGGTTACTTTTATTCAGAGTTGAACAATTTTTTTCTATTTAAAAACGAGAATATAAAATGTCAGAAAATAAAAAGCAGGTAATTTTCTAGGTTAATTTACATTACCTCAATCCGTCGAGCCGTTTGTCATACTACTTATTGCCTGTTTACACCATAAAATTTCACTTAAAATTTTGCTTAAAGTTTTCGTTAAAATTTCCTTAAAAATCCTTAACGGTTTTAGATTTGCATTATTGTTTTATGATTATGATTTGCATTTGTGTTTCAATAAAAATATACTGAGTTTTATGGTGTGTTTGGTGATAAAGGTGTACACACAAATCTGCAAATCTACAAACTTGAAGGAATTTTAAGGGAATTTCAAAAAAAAATTTAAGCAAAATTTTATAGTGTAAACAGGCTATTATTCATTATGAAACGTGAAAATCTCACCCTTAAATGTTGACTTCTAAAAGACAAAAATATCATGTTTAATAAGTTTTCATTATAAGCAATAATGTTTTATTATTGGAACAAAGTTCCTTATGGGAGGATGCGAAGGGGGTACCCTAATCAGAAAAAAACGTCCGTAACGATAATGCGTAAGTGCTTGTTCACAATGTACATAAAACATAAGACGTGCATAAGCATAACATAAGCATAAAACATAATTTTGACATAACCGCAAAAGTGTTCACAATGAACATAAGAAATATATGAAACTGCGCATGTGTATAACAAAAAAATAAACTAAATAAACTTTCAAACACCTTTCAAGCTTTATAACAAAGGTTAGAATTTACGTCTTATGTTTGTGTTATGTTTATCTTATGTCTTACGTACATTGTGAACAAGCACTAAGATTTTTATATCGTTCGATAATTACACCATCTGGGGGTCAGCATCTATCTGCTCAGCATTAGTATATATTCGAAAACCACGAGTCATAGGTTTGCAAATTTCTCTAGAAAAAAAGTTGCCTTCACCGGGATTTGATCCTTCGGCTTAAATTTGTATGCGGAGCCCTTTTCTCTACGCCACAATGGGTATCGTTAAAATTTATAGTGATACGCTATATAAGATACTCTTTGCGTATTGCAAATTAAGAACGCGTTAAAATTGTTAAACCGACGAATAATTTTAAAAAAATTTAATTTAATAATTTTAAAAATTTTCAGCCGAAAATAAAACCCCCAAAATTAAAAAAAAATAGATTTTGAAAATTTCCACTCTGATGCAAAAAATTATCTAAAGCCGAATGTGCAAAAAAATTTCGAATACTTCAAAGATGACCGCGATGATTGCGGATTTGCATCGCCTTTGACACATGCCGAAATCGCTATTTTGGCAATTTTGTAAAGTAGTTTTAGATTTTTATCGATAAAAAAGTCATAATAAAATATTTATATCCAAATAATTATTTATTTTTAACCTCGACTAGAACTTGAAATTAATATTTATGTAATAAGGTACTTCGTTCCTATCTGGTGTCTCACGACACCACATTTTTTTTATTTTATATTGAGCATTTATTATTGTTAGTTATTAATATAGGTATATAATTTGTATCGTATATTAATTTTGTTTTTCGCATTTTGATGGTAATGTGCTATTTTATTAAATTCAAAATCATTTATTAAAGTGGCACTTTATCACATAGAAATGTCACTTTACTATATAGTAATGTCACTGTCAATAAAAAACTATTGGATAGAAGATTTTTTATTTAGATATTGGAATTATTGTTATACATTTATGTATATTAAAAGTACAAAATTATAATTCAAACTATAAAACTTAACAATCTCACTTTTATAATTAATATTATGTAACTTACACAAAATTCGAATCAAAAAATAAAAATTAACTGTTGTTATGTAAATAAATAAAGCCGTGTCTGGTTACTAGATTACGAAAATTTTACACAAATATCTACTTAGAAACTTTTTGAATTAGCAATAACTCAAGAACGGTGCTAGATATCGAAAAACTGAGTAAAAAATTTGCCCCCCTCGCATCGTACTCACCCCACCGTGCATTATCGGTAGGAAGGCATACGAAAAAATTTAGACCGATCGCGCCCAAAAAAAAAAATTACTCGTAAACGTCTAAATTCATATTTTAGATTAGATTTTCACAAAATACGAAAAAATTGTATAAACAAACCTCGTAAGAAAAGTAGTTTTACTAAACTCTACTTTTCTAAACTTGTTGTTAACCCTCCGCGGTCGCACTGGGACGATTTCGTCCTAAGCGAAATTTCACTTGTGAATTCCAAGTAAATCGAAAAGGATAAGGGCGCTGGTTTTCTATCTAACAAAACCTTAGTACAGGTGGTTTCTAGCAAGTGTTATCTGGCCTCCTTCGGCCAGTTAGTTCTTGAGTTACAGTGATTTAAATTTGTCAACCGGACAAAAACGTCCCAGTGCGACTGGCGTGTCAGTTATAGTGCAGTTTAAAAGTTTTGTGTTTTTTTATGCAGAGGGCTTCTAATAGCGCATTAAAGTTTGTAAATAAATATTTTAATTATCTGAACATATTTTTAGCCCTTTAGAAAATAAATAAACGTTTTAGGTTACTGTCAGTTAATCCACCCTACGATTTTAAATTTTTCGTTTGCATTATAAGAAAGAAGACAATTTTCTGAATATATTTTATAATTTTTATAAACCTTTCCATTTATAAGTTTTTGCTTGAATAAAAATAATATTATTTGTGCATTCAAAATGATTTTCGATTTATTTTTCATAAAAATTCTTGATTTTCCTCTCCTTGAAATTATGCATTTTCAATTGATCCAATAATTATACTTTTTTGGGCAGAAACAATCAAAACCCGCTTTTTCGTGAACGTTAGGGTATCCATGACGACAATCCATGATAATTTGATTTTTACTATTGTACATTTTTGAATTGTTAAAATTTAGGCTAAAACACTTTTTTTAACGTTTATGGTTAGATACCAATTTATAGTATAA
Source organism: Cantharis rustica (assembly GCA_911387805.1). Lineage (NCBI taxonomy): Eukaryota > Metazoa > Arthropoda > Insecta > Coleoptera > Cantharidae > Cantharis > Cantharis rustica. The sequence goes on from OU426877.1 coordinate 76,850,642, forward strand.
AAAATAATAACTTTTGTACTTAAATAATCATGGATTCACACTTTAGAAGGATTGAAGAGTATTCATGAATTATTTAAGATTTTTTAAAGCAGTTGAACATGTTGAAAACTGTACGTGGTCGTCCCAGTGCGACCGCGGAAGCAGTGAAATTACAGTGCGACTGCTCAGGATTAAATATACTATTGTTATGCAAAATAAGTTTTAAAATGGTACGTTCTGACTTCTGAAGAACAAAGAATCCGTGAATCTATGTCATTCATATATACGAAGTCAAAAACTAAGCAGAAAGCAATTAACTTCGTAGAAAAGGCATAGCCACTAAAGCAAACTCGAGATGTTACAAATTACATCAATAATATCAATAAAAACATTTGGCACGTCAAAATAAATTATGAAAGCTACCATGGCAAGATAAAACTCACTGCTTCTGTTATAAAATAGTAACCTTCCATTTTCAATGTTTTGTTAAATTATCTAAAGAGGAATGTTGAGGTAATTCTCCTTCATATCTCTTCAAAACCTAAAAACACCGATAAAATGCATTAAATTGCTTAAAATTATAAAAATATTACTTATCTTCTATTGTAATGTATTTAATATCCTTTATTTTATAATTTTTGGCTGGATCCGCTTTTGATTCTAATAATAATAAAGCTATGAACATATAATAATAGGTACATTAATTTTGTGACGTAAATAAACCATTTGACCTTCATTTGTAAAAGTAGCATTATTTATCTTTGCTGTACGATTTAAAATATTTTTAGGGTTGAAACATTTAATAAGTACTTCACAATGCTAATAATTTGCATATACGTAAAATAATATTAAACATACTACGTATTAAGAAGTTATCTACCAATGATCTTTTATTAGATCGGGCACTTTCTACTTTTTTGATATGCTAAACTTAATATGAATATACTATAACTCAAATCCCTTTAAATTAGCATTAAATATAAATAATTAGTTACATAAATCAAAATCAACAATAAATCGTTAACTAGTTTTTAAGCGGAAATGTTGTACTTATATTTAATAATAATTATTGTTTGATATCAACACAACTATTTATTAAAACAATTTTTTGTTTCCGCACCATAATTTTTATTAATCATTGTTGTTCTATTATACATACGAAACATATACATAAGAGAAAATCAAGCAAATAGAGTACTTCATTATATTAATAATTATATTATTCAATAAGTTTTGTTATTTGAAAAGTGTGTAAAATAACCAATAAAGAAAAAACTAATCAATCAAGGTTGTAATAATTATTAATAATCATTTTGTTTTACTTTTAATACACAATGCTTTTGCACTTTCAGCTGTTTTGACTTATATTTGATAATTATTTAAAATTACATAATTTTACTTTTAAAAATAGAGGTGTTATATTATGTAATTCAGTATGTTGGTTATTTACAAATTATTGAAACACCTAAATAAAATATTTTTCTTAAAAAATACTTTCAATATGTATGCAGTTTGTTTTTACACCTTTTCAAAGATTTTTGCATTTCCGCTACAATTCTATTTTATTAGACTTTAGCTCAGCAGAGCGGTATTGTGGAAAACGTAAGCAAAATAAATAGTCGTGAGTTTGAATTCCACATCAGCTTGTTCGGTGAACATAATGACCGTTGTTATTAAAAAAGATTTAAAAAAAGATATCTACATATAATATAGTATGTATACACCAACTAACCACGGTTCAATGTTTCATCATGCCGACTACACTGTTTGATCTAAAAATCCAAGTTCCACCTTAGAGCTGTACTCGCTAACAAGCATTGGCAAGCGTGGCGTTTTAAAGCTTCCTAACCTCTTAAATCAATGAGAGAAGATTGCATTCAGTAGTGGATGAATACAGGCTAAGAGGAATAAAAATATAATATATTATTTCTTTGGAATTAACAAACTAACTTTTTTGATAAAGGAAAAGAACTTAAAAATAAAGTTCTTAAGTGGATTATTAAGTATTAAGTATATATTCTTTACGTAACATAGTAAAAAATTCAAAATTTTAACATTTTGTTTAGTTTGTTTATTTTATCGAACTACTTAGTAATTTATTATCATTGATGGATGCTCAGGTACAATCAGATAAAAACTGGATCATTTTTGGAAAGTTATTTTTTTATTTGTAAGGTAATAAGGGGTAGCGTGGCCAAGCAAATTCAATAATTTACCAGTAAAAATACACATTAATCCACATGAAACACGTTATTTTTTGTAAAAGTCCCTAAAATCTAAAACAAAGGTTATAGATTTGAAATTAATGTTATAATATATTTAACATTATGTAATATTAAATTGTATTTAGAAAACTAAAATGGTAGTTTATCTTAAAATATTTAGGGAATAAGTTGATAGCTAAAATTATGCTATTACATTAAATTTTACTTTTGGTTGCAAAAACATAGGGCAGTAGGAAAGTACGATGCATTGAATCGATTGTACTCGGACGACACTGAGATTTGGAAGGCCACAAAATTTGAATTAATTCCTAATTTTTTCTTATTTAAACACATTATTCTTTAACGTATCATTTTATTTTCAAATATTTCTATTACAAAATTATTACAAAAATTACAAGTTTATTACCAAATTCTTATTTAAGGTATTTTTTAATCAATTTTAAACTTATATTAGTCCAGTTCAACGCAGAGCCAGCGATACATAACAATCCCTTCGCTTTTAAATTGTAGCTACAATTGCTGCAAATTATTTTCTGAAATTAATACAAACTACTTATCGAACGTCACTATTAATGACGGCGTTTTTAAAGTTTTTAATATAGTATATTAGTATAATTTATTATACTAATAATAAACTATATTAGTATATATTTTTTTTTATAATAATAGGTATTTCGTATAATACATATAATATTGGTTACAAAATCATAAAATATAAAATAAAGCCCCCAAACTCGGTTAATTTTATTTTTACATGAACCTGATTCTAAAATCACCTTACAAGCATTTATTTCGGGTTAATTCCAATGTTACAGACTAGAGGTCCTAGATCTACACTACCGTCAGAAAGTTTAAGACCAGCTTTTAAAAGCAATTAAAACTAGATATGACGCTTATCAATACAAATGTTTTTATATTAAAATTTTATACGACAGCAAGAATATACTGTGGTTAACAAGTTGGGACCATTTAAAAAAATAATAAAATAAAGTATGCTTTTAGTATGTATGAAACAGAATTTTGTAAAAAAAATATTACCTGTAATTAGAGACAGGTAAAACCATAAGACTGTAATAAAACTTCTTACAGTATTAATAGAAAAATAACTTAAAAAATGAAATTTTTAAGTATTTATTGTGGTATATTTTAGTACAGTACAGTCTCGGTAATCCGAACACACGCTAATCCGACCATCTAGTAATCCGAACAACAAAAATACTTGGTAGTTTGCACAAATAGTTTATAATCCGAACACAACTAATAAAATTTTCGGATTATAGAAAAATGTTTAGATTGCGGAAAAAAGGAAAGGATGAAAAATAGTGTTTACAAGCTGAAGTAGAAAAATGGGTAAATGGAGGAAATCAGGAAAACAATAATTTAACTGATTCAGAAATTATTGAGCAAATTTATTGAAGATCCGAACGTAAAAGATGATAAAGAATGTGACGAAAATGACAAATCACGTAAAAAATAAAGAAGCCGTCGATAGTTTTAACATTTATTTAAAATGAGCATGTGAAAATCATGTCTCATCTCATAAAATTTTATTGTTCTAGCAATTAAGAGAAAAGGAAATTTTGGTTTTTAGCTTTTATCCAATAATCCGAACTTCTCTGTAATCCGAATGAGGCCAGATTTCTATTAGTTAGGATTACCGAGACTGTACTGTAGTATGCAATGTATTGTCGTGTTTCGAAAACCATAAAAACATTAATTCATTTATTTTGTAAATTATTTTAAAGTTTAATTTTGTTTTATTATTTATTTATTTATCATATTGTGTATAAAAATGTTTGTTAAATTATTTGCTATGTAAATAAGATAGGGAGAACAAAAAAGGAAAAAAAGGAGAGGGGCTTAAATAGAGAGGCCTTCGCGTCGAATAGACGAACGGATGTTCGTTATTCCCGAAATTGACGATAATTAAAGTTAATTTAATTTAATAAAAGTTTTTTTTATGTAATTAATAAAGTGCAGTGCAAAATAAATAAAGAAGAATAAATTGAAAATTGTGATAATTTTGGTTATTTGTAAAATAACTCAACAAACTAATTTACAAGACCAGCATGGCCAGCTGCAATACCACATGCGGAGCGCGTACGTGAAGCAAAAGTTCAATACCACATGAAAAGTATCCAATTTGAGCATTTTTAATTTACAAATTTTAACTTCAACTGCAAGAGCTTATATATAATTATATCAAATAATGGATGAATTCGAGCAAAGAGTAATTTAAGATTGAGCAAATTTTTTATAAATTTGTATAGCTTGACTCTTTTCAGTATAAATAATTAAACTAAACAAATGTTAAAATAATAAATTTTTACTGTTCAGTAAAGAATACATACTTACATAAAAACATAATATTTAAAAAATTTTCTGAAAAATTACGTTACTATAGAAATAATAAAAAAAACTTTAAAATAAAAAGTATGTCATACGATACAAAGGCCTCTATTTCACAAATATTTTTGATCATTAGTCGTATATAACATAAGAAAAACGTACAAATAATGAGAAATAAGAAAAAAGAAGAAAATTCACTTTCATAAATGAAAATGAATCCTTAACCTATTATTTATTTATTACTATTACTTAACCTATTTATTTAACCTAAAGATTTCAGTCTGACACGTTACATGTTCAGTTTTTGGTTATTTGGTAAACACACACATTCATTTTAAAGTATAATAAATTTCTTGAAATTTTTGATTTTTAATTTTGCCAATTTTTGTTTGGTATATTTTCTTATTTCTCATTATTTGTACGTGTTTCTTATATTATATACGACTGATGATCAAAAATAATTGTGAAATAGAGGCCTTTATATCGTATTACATACTTTTTATTTTAAAATTTTTTTATCATTTCTATAGTAACGTAGTTTTTCAGAATTCTTTTTCTTGTTTATTCAAATATTCTAAGTTCTAACCTGTTAAATATGTATTATTCTCATTTTTAGTGTTTTTTAAATATTATGTTTCTATGTAAGTATTATTCTTTACTGAACAGTTAAAATTGATTATTTTAAAATTTGTTTAGTTTAATTATTCTTGCAGTATTGTTATATTAAAATTTTTATAATTATTTCTTGTCTACTATACGTCCTTATGCCCTTTTAAGTAGAAATACATAATTTTCGAATTTTTAATTTTAGTATTATTTACAAATTTGCCGAGGTAGTATCAAAAAGAAGTGTTTGTGCATTTAATAAAAATTATGGGAAGAAATTAAGGTTTAAAGACTGAAGTACGTGCAAATGTGCTTCTATTTGTTGTTTGTTTAAACTTAAATTTAAACTTGTGTAAACGATCAATATGTATTTGTAGTTTCTTAAAAAACTGAGAAATTTTTAAAAATATTGTTTTTTTTATGTTTTATTGCTATGGTCTTAAACTTTCCGACAGTAATGTATGTTTGATCACTCAGTTCTCGGTTCTCATTTTTTAAAGGCTACGGTCTGAGCTTTCATTATAAAAGTTATGACTTATTTAATTTTTTACATGTCATTTTTCTTATTGACAACTCTGAATGTAACAGAATATTTTTTATTAGTGTACCTATAAATTCATTAAATTTTCTTATTTTCTACAATTCAGAACTAAGGTTTACTTATTGATATTTTTATGCTAATTTAAAATTTTTTAATGACTGGAGGTCCACACTTAAATAATGATTTATTTTGTATTTTACTATTGTTTAGACAGTTACATAATACATTATTTATATTGTCGTGTTTTGAAACCGTTAAAAATTATGTTTTGTTTATTTTTGTGATTTTTGAAAATTTATTTTGATTTAATTTAAAATTTTGTTACGTTCTGTATATAAAAGTTTGTAAATTGTTTTATTTTGATTACGAGGTTGGTAACAGAAAAAACAAAGCTTTATGTTGGTTTGTGTTCAAAAGAATGGACGAGTGTTCGTTCCGTTCTCGTATTGATTTTATATTTTTGATAATTTTGATATAAAATATGATTTTGGTTAAAAATTAAAAGTTGTTTTATTTAATGCAAAGTATTAGAAGATAAAAATTTAAAGGTTTGTAGATTTTTGGTAATTTTAAAAATAGAACCACGATGGATTCGATTGATAAGACGATACCTGAAGCCCAAATCCAACTTATACCCATAGGTATATAAGGCAGCTATTCTTAAACTTTTTGTAGCCACAGACCACTCTCAGAATTTCAAAAATTCTACTAATCCTTGAAAAAGAATTAAAAAAAGTATAATATTAATAAAAATCTTTTTTATTAATTTGTTTATATTAATTTTTAATTAAATTATATTCAAAGTAAGATACTGAGAAGAATGTTCTTGTTTGGAGTCAGTGAGTAAGTTGAATTGAGAAATTGTCTTCGGCAAGACAGATGTCATCGTTGACGTTTAATCGATTACGATTTTTAGTTTTTGATTATTCTAATAAATATGTTAAGATTAACATGAGTGGCTGCGATTCCTGTCACTCATGTTACGGGCCACAAGACATCTGTGGTTTAGGGTTTCACTTTAAGAAACCCTGGTATAAGGTAACATTAAATATAAACCGATTTATCTGACCATATTTGGTAATAAATAGAAACGAAAATTAAAAACCAAAAATTATATAACAAAATTCAATTTGAAACTTATGAGCATATTACTGTTTTATTCAATAAATTTTTGGAAGAGCTCATGCTACAAAGATGTATGCACTCCAGCAAAGCGTTTTTTGCGGTAGGTGAGATTTTCACAAATTGGACGGCTAGAGGCATAGCAATATATACAATGTATAATATATGCATCGTGATGTAATCATACATACTCGCAGTATCTACAACATTTTTTTTGTACGAGTAGATATTCTGTACTTAATAAGTTAGTAGAAATTAACTTAAAAAATAGAGTTTTAAGAAAATTGTGTGGTATTTCGTATGTATTCATAAAATATTATTTTTTAATTTGTAATTTAATGTAAAATATAATTAAATTCAATAATCTTTGATTTGACAAGTTAACTAAATATTTTATAATGTTATTTATTATTGAACTTTCAACGTAAATAGGTTAACGTTTTCATCAGAATATTTATACCAAGTTTACATGGAAACCGAATAATAACGTCTTGTCATTTAAAAAGTATGATCTAAAATATTTAATTGTGTGATAAAGAACAACCTGCAGTGAATTTCCGTCAAGGTAGGAAAATCTTAACACTAATACGTGAGGGTTATTAGACGAGTAGGCTGTAGATATTGATGAAACCATCTATATAAATTTTTCTGTTAATCGAGTTCTTTTCTCTTTTGATGAAATTGTAATTAGTAACAGATTTAATAATTTTTGCGTTTTTAAAATCTGCTTTGTGTCCATCGACTAATATATTAGCCCCAACCTTATAAATTTATAAAATTTTCACCCTCTTGTTAAATTAGTTGGGATGCACACATTATTTTAGATGAAACTCTTTTTTTGTTCAATTTTAATTAAAATTGTACATTTTTGTATAGCAAATTTTTGTTTTAATTTTTAATTTTTAAATGTGTAATAAAAGGTAACGTTAAATTTTACCTCATGTGGTATTGGACTTGCACGTGAACATTCCACATCTGCCAGCGTCGATCAAACAAATTGTTTGTAAATTTATTTTACATTTAATCCAAATATCATTAAAAATTCTTCAATTTTTCAAATTTTTTTTTTATATTTGCACTGCAATAAAACGACTTTCTATTTAATATTAACTCACTTTTATTTTTTATCCATATTTAAAATTATCAAAACATCAAAATGATAATCACAACAAACAAAATTTACGTTCATTGCGTCGGCCATCTCGGTCTGAAGCTTTCTCTCTCCTACTTTTGATCATTCAGCACGGTTATCAACACAAAATTTCTAAACTTAACTCTATGTACAGTACATTTACAAATAAATAATTTACAATAACAAAAACCGACGAAGATATTTGCTTTTCGCCGATAGCGACTGCTCGAGCCTGTTGTGCCACTTTGGCTCAAGGCAATTATTGAAATTTTTTTGATAAGTTTAAATTTGTGAGTAATTTTTAATTTGAATAAAGTGAATTTTGATGCGAATGCATTATTGCGTAATTTTTGGATGATTATTTTGATATTTTGGATAGTTTAGATATTTTTGATACGTGCTACCGAGCGGTAGTGGTTTCGATGGTTTTGATTGATTTGATTGATTTAGAAAGAATAATTGAAATTATAAAATTCGAAAATTGGTGTATGATTGGAAGGTTTGAAATTACATTTGTACGAGCGAATGTGCGATGGTGATAAGAAGGCGTTTTGGATAAGCGTTAAAATTAAAAGTACGAGTCCAGTAAAGTTTCACATTGAATTAAATTTGAATTTATTTACGATTTATGAATTGTATTTTTGAAAAAGATTTAATTTGGAGTATTTAATTATTTTTGCATTAGAAAGATTTCTTTTTATTTGAATTTTGAAAACGCAAGAACCCTCGACCTTTGAAAATTAGCAATTGCTCCCGCACTCCAGGGTTAATCCGAGGAAAACTAGAGACTGTTTATTTTCTACGAAACTATCATTACATTATTTTGGCGCCACGGCGCAGGGACAATTTTATTCGTTTTTTTTTTTAATTAAGAAGTTGTGAGATTGATTACAGATAAATTGTCGTCCATACTGTGGGGCTACATTCGATTCAATTCCATTTATTTTTGAAGAATTTTAAACAAAATGGCAGAAAAATTATTTATAACAGACTTAAAAAATTTTATGAAAGAATTGTTTATGGCGGATCGAAAGGAAATGAAAGAAGACATGAAACAATCAGTTACGAATCAAAGGAAAATTAAAAATGAATTAAGGGAGATAAAAAGGGATTTAGAAAATTCAGACAGAAAACTAGTTAAAACAGAATCAAGGGTAGAAAAATTAGAAACTAAAATACGCGATATAGAAAAAAATTCATTAAATGAGGATGATTTACAAACTTCACTAGATAAACAAAAGTCAGAATCAGAAAAACAAGAAGCTGCAAGATTAGAAGAAAAAAAATTAGAAATTATGAAACAAGAAGCTGAAAAACAAGAGGCTATAAAATTAATTTTTGAAGAAAAGAAGCTATTAAGTTGGAGACTAAAAAAGAAGCCAAAGGATTAGAATTTGAAAAGTTGGTAATTGTAAAACGGGAATCTGTGAGATTGGAGGCGATAAAATTGGAAATTGTGAAGCAGAAGGCCACAAGATTGGAAGTTGCAGGGTAGAATCACATGAAACAGAAGGCCATGAAAAGGAAAAAGAGGAACTGGAAGTTTTGGATGAGTCGGGGGTGGAAAACAAGAAACGAGATCCCAGTGAAGTGGACGTTTCAAGCTAAAATCAATTTGTGGAAGGTCCGAAGAGAAAAAAAATAGAAACCGAAAGAATGGATTACGAATGAAGATTTTGAATAATAGATAAGCCTTTTTTTATTTTATTTGACTTGATAAATGTTGAAATTGAATTTATTTTAATTATAAATACTGTAATGTTTTAGATTTAATTTTTTAAAACACTCGAGGTTTTGCTAATTTTGTTTTCAGCTGCGCTTAAAACTGCCATTAGCAACGGGGGTATTAAATGTGGTGAAAAAGGGGATTCGCACCTACCCTGTACATTTGATGAAAATTTTATTTAAATAATTTTAAGTTGTAAGATTGTGAAATTAGACAGGTGGGGGCGAACCGACGAAGATATTTGCTTTTCAACGATAGCGACTGCCCGAGCCTGTTGTGCCACTTTGGCTCGAGACAATTATTAAAATTTTTTTGAAATAAGTTTAAATTTGTGAGTAATTTTTGATTTGAATAAAGTAAATTTTGATGCGAATGCATTATTGCGTAATTTTTGGATGATTATTTTGATATTTAGAATTAGTATAAGTGTTTTTGATACGTTGCTACCGAGCGGTAGTTGATTTGATGGTTTTGATTGATTTGGTAAAATTTGGAAAGAGCGATTGAAATTTAAAATTGGATCTGAATTATTTAAAATTGGAAAGTTTAAAATTTGCATTCATAGGAACGAATGGTGCTATTGATAAGCGGGCGAGTTGGATAAGGCAAGAAATCAAACTGTGCTCCTTTCGAATAAAAGTAAAATTTTATTTTACATTAAAATTAAAATTTTTACATTGGATTTACGATTTATTAATTTATTTTTGAAGAAGATTTATTTTGGAGAATTTATTAAATTTTTTGGATTGGTCAGCATTTTATTTTAAATTGGATTTCGTTAATTGGTAATTTTTTTGGAAATTTGAATCCGCCCCTGAGAAGTCTTAGCTCTCCGACTTGTAAAGCCGTAGAGATTGGTGATATTTGCCGTTTGCAAAGCATTCTAAAAAATATCATTACAATATACTAGGTTACAATTCTTGCATTTGACTTGTCTCTGTTTCTCTGTTTTTATATAGGCTATACTCAAATTGCACCCGGCGACGAAATATCTAGCTACGGCCCTTGGTGAACTTGAAAGTAAAATAATAATTTCGCTTTGTAATGCATTGTGTGTAGAAAGTGAAATAGTCTATTTTTACCCTATTTTTAGAAAACATATTTTATTATTGTATTTGGCTATGTTGGAGATAAATTTTGTTGTTTTGTTTTGTATATTTGGAAACACGAATATTTTTATTGCAACATTACTAGTGACAAACATTAAGTAATTACACATAATAGTGGCAGTTAAAGAAAAGATAATGTATTATTACGATACCTTATACATGTAATTAAAATACAGGAGTTACACACAAACATTTTGTTATACAACCAGGTATCGATAAGTAAAATATAAGGTTTTGCGAAATAGTATTATCAGTCGCCGCTTATAAGCATTGTATAGGTGCCGGGATTCCGTCTTAACAACAAAGTCATTAAAATTATATTCGATTTGCTTTATTATTTTTATTTTATTTCTTATATCGTAAAATTTTTAAGTTTTCACATAAAACAATATGGTATGTATTGTCGTGAAACAAAATATTTCGACACACCCTGTGCTAAATTGTAAAATTTTGTGAATATCATTTTTAAACGTTTAAATTGGTAAAAGTGTAGAGTGGGGAGAAAGGATAGAGATATGAGCTTTTTTGGCCAACTATGGCTGACAGCGGGTGCGAGGTTTTGTATGCTCGCTGAATTTTAATTTTTGATATGAGATTTTGTTACTTTGAAATTGTGAGTAGTATTTTGATTTAATTTAAATAAATTGATTTGATGCAAATGCATTATTGCGCTATTTTGAAAGTATATTTTTGATATTTTGATAATTTGGCGAGCGGTAGTCATTTGATTGATTTGATTGATTTGGAAAGAGAATAGTGGAAGATATAAATTGGATGTAGAACATTTAAAATTATAAAATTAAATTTACATTCGTAGGAACGAATGTGCGAGAATTGATAACTCGTCGATTTGGATAAGCGAGAATCAAAACTACGATCCCTTGAGGAAATATTTAAAACATTACATTTAATTTGAATTTTTATTATTAATAATTTTTAAACAATTAATTTGTTTTTGGATAAGAAAAATTTTTATTTTTATATTTTGAAGAATAATTTTGGAACCTTATGACCCTTAAAAATTCCCAACTGCTCCCACACACCAGGGTTACCTGAGCAAGTATAAGTGTGTAGAAATTTTCTACGTAAATACTATTACATCATTTGGCACAGCGCGGAGACGTTTCGTTTACCATTTTTGTACAATATAATTTAAATTGGATATCATTGATTGAAAATGGATATAATTTTAATTTTGCGAAAAATAAGAAGAGACGCAAAAGATAGGGATAAAGAATTGAAAAGGGAAATTGATAAGGGAAATGAAACGATTAAAAGAATAGAGAAAAGACTGGACGCATTTGAGGAGTACCAAATTGCAAGAAATCTGAAAATACAGGATATCGGTGCAAGATTTGCAAAAATTAATTATTAGAAGAAGAAAAACCACTGAAAAATGACAAAGAGATGGAAGAAACAGATAAAAAAATAAAAATTGGGGAACAAAATGAAGAAAAAACAGAATTATTTGAAGAGAAGGAACCAATAGATAAAAATGAATCAGTTGAAAAAGAATTTTTAGAAGGAAAAGTGTCCAATGAAGAGAAAAAAGAGTTTGTTAACATTTTTGAAAAGGAAAAGCAAGAAAACGAATCATTGATAGAAAAAAAGATCTATCGTTAAAAACAGAGCAAGAAATTAAAATCGGAAAGAGGCAGGATTATAATGAGAAGAAGTCAACGTTAAAAAGAAACAAAAAAAAAAATTTGGAAGTATTGGACGAGTCGGGGGCGACAGAAGAAGGTTCCGGTAAGATGGACGCATCGTACCAAATAATTCCATGAAAGATGAGAAAAACAAAATGAACAAGAACATGAGATTTGGATGAGAAGTCAAACTTGAAAGGCTCGAAAAAAATAAGCGTTTTTTTTTTGGTTTTTGAATTTATTTTTATTTCAACTATTTAATATTGTAAATAATTTATTTCTATAATTTTGATGATTTCTTTTGTAGCACAACGTTGAGCTGCACCCATAATTCAAATTCGCAATGGGGGCTTTAAGATGTCGTGAAACAAAATATTTCGACCCACCCTGTGCTAAATTGTAAAATTTTGTGAATATCATTTTTAAACGTTTGAATTGGTAAAAGTGCAGAGTGGGGAGGGGGGAAAAGAAAGGATAGAGATATGAGCTTTTTTGGCTAACTATCGCCGACAGTGGGTGCGAAATTTTGTATGCCCGCTGAATTTGATTTTTGATATGAGATTTTGTCATTTTGAAATTGTGAGCAGTATTTTGATTTGATTTGAATAAATGATTTTGATGCGAATGCATTATTGCGCTATTTTGGAAGTTAATTTTGAAATTTGGATAAGTTTTATATTGATTGGCTACTGAGCGGTAGATTGGATTTGGTTGATAAATTAGAAAAACAGCAATTGAAATTAAAAAATTGAATCTGAATTATTTAAAATTGGAAAGTTTAAAATCTGCATTCGTCGGAACAAATGGTGCTATTCATAAGAAGGCGATTTGGATAAGGTCGGAATCAAAACCAAGATCCCTTGCTTTAAAGAATACTAAATTTAAATTGGATTTGATTTTATAATTTTGGAAAACGATTTATTTATAAAACAAGAAGAAATTTTTTATTTAATAATTTTTTTGAAAACGATAGAACCCTTCGATCCTTGAAAATTCCCAACTGCTTCCGCACACCAGGGTTACCTGAGCAAGTATAAGTATGTGAAAATTTTCTACGAAAATACCATTACAGTATATTATGAAAATTAACATCAAATTTTGAAAGATATCTAATATTATATAAACTATAATATCATTCTTAGACTTATTACGTGAAAACTTAAACCCCTCAAAAAAATTGTAAATTATAATTTGTTGAACAATGTAATGATACAATTAAGTTTTAAAATATTGGCTTCCTTACTTTTTGTTATCAATGAAGACGCTAGTACAATTTAGTGAAATTTTGTTAAAACCCAGAAAATATTGTAAATCAGAATATTAGCTTAAAAAATAGTCTTAAAGCATTGCTAATCATCATACTCATATATTTTATAGTTTTTAACAGATTATTGTTTATTAATACATATTAGCACATAGCACATCTATAGAAATCATCTCTGACAATCTTAACGGTATATTAAAAGTTTTAAAAAACCAGTAATAATAAACACTCCCAACAGCTAAGCGACAAAAAATAGTTATGAATTTTGTTAATGTTACAAAGTTATACTAAAAATTTCAATCACGCTGGAGCAATTGAAATTTCTCACCATACCTGGAATTGATCTTTTCCAGTAATAATTTTTGTGGTGAAGTCCAGATGAAATACGTATCAGCCCTTATTAAATTCGGAGGCAAGGCCGCGGATTCTATATATGAATTTACTTCCACTTCTTTGAAAGGTAACAACCTACCGTCATAAATTGCCTTAGTTGTTACACAACAGCTAGCTTTCTTTATTTATTAGCGGAAAGCAAAGCAAGGTTCTAAATAAATGAATCTAGCTACTTACGCGAATGAGGAAACCAATGACCGATCGAACAGGAATTTATCGTGTGGTGTTCCACAAAAAATCACCGTTATTAAAAATTTCTACAACCACTGGAAATTCGATGGATCAAAAAATTATTTGAATTAATAATTAGTTCAAAAAGAAAAATAAATCACTAATTTATTAGATTCATTCAACACCAACGCCAACTCCGATCAAACATATTAGTATGTCTCGTAAATAATGTGTTGATACAATATCAATATAAATTATATGCACAAAAATTTTGTGCCTTAACAATTTTAAAATTTAAAAACCAAATAATAATTTTAATTATATCGACAAAAAACACTCATACCCAAATTTCTTCTGTTGCGACGATGATTGCTTCAATCGACCTGGTCGGAAGGTGGAACAAGGAAGAAATTAACCATACCAAAATAATTCTTGTGAAAAGCCGAAATCGATGTCTTCGACAAATCAATAAATTATTATTTTATTTTGTGACATTACTAAAATTTAATTCAAAATCCACTATATAATCATTGGACCAAGAAGTTTATCATTCATCGTACATATTTTATGTTTGCTAATTTTATACAACTTTTTAGTTTCCTTAACCCTTAACTTAACCCCCACGCCTACGAAGGGTATACAGAGAATTTATGTTTGATGATAGTCAATATCAACTTTTCAATAATAACTATATTAATTCAGTTTAAAAATATCAAGGAATATAATTTATATATTACTTTAATTTATTACTTTAATTAGTATTTCATTCAAAATAACTTAAAACATGTAATATTTTTTAAATTAAGACAAGTAAATAACTGTTTTTACTTTATTATTAAAAAAATATATTTATTGTTATATTTTTATTTTATTGTTAATTATAATTAATACAAAATATTGTTATATTTTTTATAATTACATAAAAGTGTACAAAATAATTTAGATTTCAATTCTAAGGTAAGTTTACACAGGATATTCATTGTTTGATTGTTAATTTCAATTACTCATTAATCACTATTTTAATTCAATTTAAAAATATCAGTGTTGAATTAGAATAAATTAAAGTTTTTAGAATTTTTTTATATTATGAATTATTTTAAATAAAATAAAATTAGCAGAAAATTAAGGAACACGTGTCATACTGTATTTCTTATTACTTTCAGCGCCATAACTACAAAATTTGGGCTCGTGTTCAAAGTTTGTCGTGAGGCTCCCTTTGCTAAGCGTTAAAAAATTATTGCATAATACAACAGCGCTTATAATTATTATAAGTAGTACTATTTATATTTTACTATACGGTACAAATTATTTAAACAAAATTATATTAAAATAATTAAAATAACAAATACAAATTATTTAAAGTATTCTAATGCCGTTTTTGACGTAATTTCTGCGCAATGTGATTCAAAGATGATATTATAAATTTTAAAACTTCTTGTTATGAAGTTATTAGATTTTATTTTAATCATTTTTCAGTTCTACAGAAGTAATCCCTACATGTTTCTTGTTTTTAACAATTGCAGTACGAATACAAAAATTTTGAATCATTTTTGAAACTTGCAATTTTTTTGCAACTTTATTTTCTATCGAAAAATCTTACCTCACGCATCGAATTACGAAGAGAGTTTTTTTATTAATTTTATTAATTTTAATTGACGGTCTTCACAACCGTGGAAGACGCGGAATATGCTATTTTTTTCAGTATAATTAAAAATATGGTTACAAAGGTTACTAAATAATTTTTTATTGATTTTGCTTTACTGATTTCATTTTTATCTAACGATGTTAACAATAAATTAGTTAACATTTTTATGACATCTAAATAAATTATGGAAAAACCCTAAAATATATGCACAAAGGAATTTTAAGATTTGTAAAGTTCAGGTAATTTCAAAAGGATAAGCTGTGCCTAAGTTAGGTAAATTAAACCGGATACATGGTACTTAAATTGTTGCATTCTAATTCTATGGACAAATTTGATAATCTAAACAATTCTGTCATATTGTATTCTCTTGTATTAAAAATCTACTATTTTAATCTTTTACGTCTCCTCAAAAAATTTTATATCCAAGAAATGCATTTTATTTAATATTTTACCAAACTTATGCTTTTTGACGTGAATTCTCGGTGCTCACTAGTATTTGATTTAAAAACATCTATAACCACGTGTAAATTATTTTTAAATAAAGACCAATAACTAACTGTTTTTAATGTATTATATCCTAGTGCGTACATCCCAAAAACATACGAAGAGCCGTCTTGTGGATAAATTTTGTCTAAACTGAGATGCCTAAATGTTCATGTTTATATGTTATTCAGTAGAAAAAATAGTAGTAGAATTAGATATTTTATTTTTTGTTATGTAATAATTATTATAAACTATAGATAATCTTTTAAGTGGTTTAGGTTGGTAAGAGTATATAACCATGATGAATTTTATATAAAAGAAAATAAACAATGTTTTGTTATCAAAATTTACAAGTAGCAATAAAAACAAGTGTTTAGTTGAAATAATTCGCTTTTTACATTATGAGTTCAGTCTTTTGTATCGGGTCCACTTATTTTATCTTAGTAGTACACAAGAAAATTTAACGAATGTAAAAAATCTTTGATTTTTGTTCAAGATGTCCTTTAATTTATTATTGACAATTATACCTTTACCTACTCCCTTGTCCTCTAAAGATTTCTTTTTGAAATTATTTATAATTTTTTCTGATTCCACTAAGGAAGCGTCCATTAATTACGTAAATACGATTTTTGTAATTTTTGACGCCCCTTCCCTCACGTAAGGATACGTAAGATTGTTTCAACACCGTCCCTCTCAACTTACGTTTTTTTTAAATTAATGTTGCTCTTCTTCATATAGCATTCCGCTGGCTAATTTTTTGCAACTTAAAAATTACATAAAAATTTAATTTAAAAAATATTTTAAGTTAAAGTTACGTAAGGAATATGTCAAACTCTCCCCCCCCCCCCGTAAGTGTACGTAAGACTTCCAATACTCCCCTCTCTCCAAACCTTTACGGAATTAACAGACGGCCCCTAAAGGCAAATACATTTTTTCTGAATTTTCGATGCATGATAAAACGCATGAAAAGTTATCTTTGAAACTTAATTGTTTTCGAATATCTTGACATTCTTTTGTAGACTTTAGTGAAATTAAAAGTTTCAAAATTAGTTGTCAAACAGATCTCGAAAAACTTATAGAAGAAAGCAGCTTTGACGCAAATGTGTTATTTTGTTGGAGTGATGAAAATAATGAAGCTTCCACCAATATTCACTTTTTAAATCCTGAAAAGGAAAAAATTTCACTTATGGTGGCAACAAAATTGTACTAGGTACAAAAAGTTTGCTGCAAATTTTCTCCCATTACTACGGTAGATGTCGAGCAAACCTTTTTGATTTATAAGCAGGTGTTGAGCGACAAACGACAATCTTTCATAGTAGGAAATTTGGAAAAATATACAATAATTAATTTTTTTATAATTATAAAACGAACGTCTAATTAATAATTAATAAAAATTACAATTTGATAATTTTTAGTGCTTTTTTTTAAATTTTGTAGGACTTTTATTTGTGATTTTAAACTTTTTAAAGCAATCAATTTAAAACAGTTATAAATTCTTTAAAATGGTTAAGGTTATTAACATGTAAATATTTTTATAAAATTAATTTTTAAAAACGAACAAAGTATTTTATATATATAGATTTTTACATGTTACATGAAATTGAAATAAAATTTAATTCATAACTTACATAATATTGTTCAAAAACTATTTAAATGAATGATATATAGCTTGCTACATAATATGTTATAGCTTATAATTTTATGTTTCAATTTTCGGAATTTCATCAGGCAAACCTGGAAAAATTATTAAAATGATTGAGAAGTTATGCTATTAAATTCAAACTTGGTTATTAGTCAAATTTTTTTGACTTTTGTAAAAACAAAATTATACCTACTTGAAGCTTGAATAAGTAAATAAACTTATTTTGAAAAATTCTAAACTGGACAACTAAACCAACCCAAAACAACCTATATCATTCATTTAAATAGTTTTTGAACAATATTATGTAAGTTATTAATTAAATTTTATTTCAATTTCATGTAACATGTAAAAATTAATTTTATAAAAATATATAAATTATTTATTCTTTCAAACACGAAAACAAAACAAAATATTATGTTAAATAATGGTATCAAAATAGTTAAGTTAAAATCACAACTTTAAATAATTAATAATGCATTTTTATATATTAGATACTATGAAATTGTAACTACCAAAACATTACTATTTAAACTGCACTGAATAGATATCAAACCGGCAATGTAAAAATCGTAACTATCAATTCATAATATACTTGTACATATTGGCTACTGCAATTTTGGTACCGAGACGTTAAGTTTAAAACTGCATCTAAACGGTATCATATGTTTCAATATATTTGAGTTACTCAAATTTCATTACATATCTGATACATCATTTGGCTTTACAATAACGGTATGGAATTATATGCATTGAAACTATACTGCAAGGGTACAGTGAAAATATGAATGAAAACTTATGTGCCGCTTAAGTACCTTTTTGATACTTAATTTACAGGTATGAAAAAATATGTGCCGCTTAAGGCTGTTCTTTTAGTGCCTTTTTATAAGTTCTAAACGGCTGGACCAATTGACTTGAAATTTTGACAGAATGTGTAGTAGATTATTACAAACCTTTACAAATATCCTTTTTTGAATAAGTTTTTTGGTTTTTCCAAAAAAGCCAAAAAACCATTAAATTTGAGTTCTTCCGATATTTTGTAAATCTCGATTTTTAGAAACTTTTGGCTCAGACAGAATTTTAATATCTTAATTGGTTTAAAAGTTTTTAGGGCCTAAAGTTCAAATTGCTTCACGTAATTATAATTGACGTGTAGGAAAAGTATATAAATTGAGAAAGAATGTCTTGCATCTTTTACAATTCTTATCAAAGATAGTAAGTCAGTCTTGCGATTATAAAGCATAGTATAATGTTACATAGTACATAAAAAAATTATGTTAATTTTCTTTTAGGTTTTTATATTACATAAGCTAATCACAAATAGGTACGCACTTTATAACTGTATCTATGAACACAAATTTTTTTTCTTTCCAGAAATAACTTTTGGAAGAAATTCATCATGTGGATTTCTTTTTTCAGTGCTCTATTGGCGCTATGTTTTTATCTCAATTTGTATAATTTGTAGTTAATTTATTAATATAATTATTTTAAACAAATTGATTTATTTAAACTTTACACTAATTTATTGTTTTAATATTATCTCAAAATTTTATAAATAAATTTGTTATTGTTATATTATTGTTATATTGTTGCGCCCTATTTTGTCTATAATTCCCAAGAATCTTGGAACACTAATCATGATGAAATACAAAAACAATTATAAATAATAATTTATCTTTTTGAGTAAGCGTCCAGTAAATGTTATATTTTATCAATAAATTTTACCAAATATAAGGTACATGTCGCTGCCTCTCAAGAATAACGACAAAACTAAAAAAAGCACTTTTTTCAATAGAGCGTTTTTAAACTACTGATAAGTAGTAACTTTGCATTACATGCATAATGGCACTGCCGCTATAATAACAGCAGGTTATTAAAATTTTGCATTGTGACGTTATACACGATAAGATATAGCCAAATTCTGTCGATTTTAATACTTAACTCATTTTTGCCAAATTTTGAGTTGTGTCGTTATTATTTCGAGGTAGCGATGTGTACGTGTTTGCATTAGGTAGGAACGACGGTCAAGTCATCGTAAGATTTAATGAAATTGTTGAAAAATATAATTTTAAAAACATTACGAATATTATTTTATAATTAGAGCACACAATTATAAAATTGTATTGCACTTCGGTAAAACTGCAACATCAGCTTATAGTAAGAATATCTGTTTACGTGCGTGGGTAGGCGATCCTTGATTCGTATTAATTTTTCTACACACGTTTACACTTTAAAAGCATTACAAAGTTTCTACACGTCAAGTTTGCTGTCTTTGCACAACACGGAATTTCTTTCTTTACGTTGGGATGGATAGACTCAGAGAACAGCCTTAAGTACCTTTATGATACTTAATTTACAGGTATGAAAATATATGTACCTATTCGTTATACTTCAATGTTATACAGGTACAAAACCGACGTTGGTGTTGTTTGGGATTAGACATTTCCACTTATTATCATAAGTCACATGATATACAATGGATTTAAAATGCATATCCCCGCCAAAAAATATTCATAGATATGCACGCAAAAATTTTCTGAAAATAAATATTTCTGACATTGTAGCTCACAATATTAATGAATCGTAAATTATTATGTCTATTTATTTAGACGATTGCCCAAAACAGAAAACTGTAACAAATTGCGCTAAAAGTGCATACAATATAATAACTATCTGTGTGCTATTGACTGAACTATAATGATTCATTTTATCTAAAATTATTTGAATTGATCAATTATTTTCAATTTCATTTTTAATGCGTTATAAGTAAAATAAACTGTTAAAAATTTATTTACGAATTCATATATATATTATATATATTTTGACAATCCTTTTAATGTCACAAATATTATCTCAAAATTTTGAACCAGCCCGTTTTTTAAACAGAGTGATATATGTGATTTAATTTTGAACCTGGTCAATTTTTTTCTTTTTTATTGATAATTCTTTGTTATTAATCATTTCCTCTACTTCAATTTTTCTTAAATAATTTACAATTATAGTATTTAAAGAATTTGAATACTAAATTTTAAAATTTGCAAAAAAAAACTATGGCTAAGCAATTCTTAAATTAATCAATAGATAAGTGGTTTAAGTAGTGTAACTCGATATTAATAATATCAAAATTTTTTAGCATAAACTACATAAAACAATGCACAAAACACTTTTTGGTTTATACTAAGAAATTTTAATATGATTAATTCTTAATTTATCATAAATATAATTTCCAAATTTGAAAAATATCTATTCAGCCATATTCGAATTGTTTTGGTAGATATAAGAGCGCGTCGTAAAATACTAGCCTTAATAATTATATTAATTTACAACTATTAGTACTATCTATTTGATTTCTAGGGTATTGCATCGTGCTTATATAAGCACTTGCTTGCTTAATATTTTTTTTTATGCTAATCTAGATTTGAAATAGTACAAGACTGAGATTTTTTCTTAAACAACAATTTGCTTCAGGGAATGAGAAGGAGTTAAGTCAAATTATTACAAAAAGCGGGGTTTGATCATATTGGAAACCTATAAGCGTACGCATCTTTGTCAACACGTCGTAGCTTTCTGAATAAGCCATATTAGTTTAATTATTGAAGATTTCTTAAAATTATTGTAGAGTTATCTCATTAGAAAGATTAAATGATCAAAATATAATTATATAGAATTCTATGGAACTCAGATACTGATGGGCTGTATGAATTGCTCAAAGAAAACCCTCAATTAATAAATTATTTTAAATTATGCTTTACGAAAAATTATTTAAGATTTACATTAATTTATTCAATAGGTCAGATACTGTACAGTGTGATCATACTTAATTTAAACTTTTACATTTTGTTTCGCTTCTTTATAGCAAAGGTGTTATTTTATCTTTGTTCATTAATCACTTATTAGATAATTATGAGGGTCTACATTTTTTTTTATTGAATTCTTAATATTTTACAATCTGTCAAAATAACAATAAGTAAAAGATTAAAGAAATAAATACAAGACATAGAAAGAATTTGCCATTGCTCGCTCTTTTTTATATTTTTACATCCACGATATTATTCTTGACTTTATCAGTTGTGTTCATTTAATAGCGATAGGACAAGTCCAATGGATCATGACGTTTTAACCTCTTTGTTCGATGGGCAGTCGTAGATCTACCGCAAGTAAGTTTGGGTGGTCTTCAATACGATGTTGGTATCTGGAGCTATGTGATTTGATACATTCCTCTACGGTGGGAGTTTGGAGGTCACGACATATGACATCGTTGGGCACAAAGCACGGAGCATCGGTGATGGCCCTTTAAGATTTTGACTGGAAACGTTCAATTTTGGCAATGTTAGAGTCACTTGCAGCACCCCGGAGCTGAATACCATATGTCCATATTGGTTTTATGATGGTTTTGTATATAAGTAACTTGTTTTCAAGAGACAATTGTGAGTGACAATTTAGCATCCAAGAATGTTTTCTAGAGGCATGGCTCAGTTGAAGTCGCTTACTCCAGATGTGTTTACCCCATATCAATCTTTGGTCCAAATGCATACCCAGGTATCGAACTTCCTCTCTTTGTGGTAGGAGGTTTCCGTTGAGGTTAACAGGAGGGCAGGTATCTCTTCTGTTTGTAAATGTTACATGAACCGACATTTACTTTAGTATTTACGGTACTGTATTTACCGTACATTTGCTTTGATGCGCCATTTTTTCAAGTTTGTTGAGATGAATTTGTAAATATGTCGTCGCAACAATTGGATTTGGATGGGAAGCCAAGATTGCGGTATCATCAGCGAAAGTTGCAATAACTGAATTTCTAGTAGTTGGTAGGTCAGCTGTATAGATCAAATACAAAACCGGGTCAAGAACACTTCCTTGAGGGACCCCCGAGTCCACGGGTAATAGTGGCGAGATCTTGTCCTGAAATTTCATAAAGAAGTGTCTGTTGGTAAGGTAAGATCTGAGTACCTGGTAGTAGGTGTGTGGTAGGTATGCTTTAATCTTGTACAGTAGACCAGGATGCCACACCTTATCAAAGGCTTGGGTTATATCGAGAAATGCTAATGAGCAATATCTCTTGGTCTCCAGATCATGCCCAATTTTAGTAGCGATTCGATGTACTTGCTCTATCGTAGAATGCTGTTGGCGGAATCCAAACTGGTATTTTGGAATTATATTTCTTTCTTCAATTAGTGGTTGTAATCTTCTCAAAAATAGTTTTTCGAATATTTTCGATAAGACAGGTAGCAGACTGATCGGCCTATATGAAGTAACTTCCGTTGGTGGTTTTCCAGGTTTAAGAATTAAAATTATTTGTGCAACCTTCCACTGTGCAGAAAAGTATCCTAGTTTCATGATGGAATTGTAGATCATAGTAATAATTCTGATTACTTTTTCTGGTAATTCTTTCAAGATTTTTACGGTTATCAAATCAAAACCTGGAGATTTTTTTACATTTAGTTCGTGCTTGATGAGTGTCGAAACTTCACTTTTCTTGATTCTTTTTATTGGTAATTCCATTTGAAATAGAGCTTTGAGAAATTCAGTAATTTTAGAGTCTTCGTCAAGATCTTCAGTTGGAAATGGTTTAAACACATTGACCAGATGGTCAGCAAAAGTGCTTGCTTTTTCTGTGTTGCTTCTTGCCCATTCATTGTTGGGAGTTTTGATTGGTAGAATTGCTTGATTTGATTTTTTTGATTTTTTTGGTTGCTTTCCATGGCGAATAATCAGTTGCGTTTGTTGCTGTTAGCCCACTTAGGTAGCTTTGAATTTCTTTGTTTTTGTGGTCATTTAGGAGCTTTTTTAGATCTTTAACTGCTTTATTATAGTTTGTTCTATCGCTGGGTGCTCTAGTGATTTGCCATCTTTTTCTAAGTTTTCGTTTTTGGTAAATGAATGCTAGAATATGCTTGGGCAGTGGTTTTCCTCCTTTAGAGTTAGATGTTTGGGCGTAGCTTCCCATGCCGCTTCTTATATAGTTTTAGTTAAGACTTGTACAGCTTCCAAGTAATTCTTCGATCCAAGTCAAATTCGGATTTCAGTGAGATGTCTTGAGAGAGTTTAATATTCAGGAGTTCTTTGAACAGTACCCAGTCAGTTTGTTTATTGTACATTTCTGGAGGTTTAGGTTTTCTAGTAATCAGCAAAGTATATGTCACTATTATTGGGGAGTGATCCTACGAAAGTTCTAAACATGAATCGAAACGACACAAAAGTCCAGCACATTTGGCAGCTTTTCTCTATCCGTGGGCCAGTAGGTTGGCTGACCGGTAGAGCAGTGTTGCAAATTTTTAATTTTCATTGCTCGAAATAACTGGCGGCTTTTCGGGTTAGTCAATCTTGACCCCAATGAGTATGTTTTGCATTGAAGTCTTCTCCTGCAATGAACCGATTACCAAGCAAGTTAAAATAGTCAACATATTGGTTCTGACTGATGTTATGTCCTGGAGGGCAATAAACTGCGGATATGGTGGTTTTTCCTTCGTTTTCTTCAACTACAACACTTGTAGCCTGCAGGTGCGCCTGGGGATTTTTAGACATCTCATAATTTTTTATGTTGTCTTTAATGATTATTGCCGTACCGCCTCTCGCTATACCGGTTGGGTGTTCGGTATCGTAAATTTTGTACTTTGGTACCTTAAAATAGTTTTTATTTGTGAAGTCTGTCTCAGATATCAACATTATGTCAATGTTGTGATTGGTTAGGAACATTTTAACCTCTTGGCTGTGATTGGCCAAGCCGTTAGCATTCCAGACTGCAATTTTAAGTTGCACTGGCATTACGGTATTTTGTTAATCATGGTTGTAAGGAGGTTAAGCAACATATCCATTTTTTCCATCATTTTTGTCATCATACTCTCTAGATTTGAGGTTTGCTGGATTGGTTGTAGATTTGGTGCAACGAGCTGAGTAGTTGGGACTGGAAAATAGGGCTGTTGGATACCTGTTGTTATGTTTGCGTATGTGTTGTTAGAATATGCCCGTCTATTATTTACATTATCAATGTTTGTTGGGTTAGAGGCTGGAACTTGATTTTGCTCTCTTAATGGTGGGTATATTTTTTTCTGAAGGGTCTTGTATACTATACATCCCTTGTAATTAGCTGGGTGCTTACCTCCACATAGTACACATTTTACTTCTTGGTCCGGTTCTTTTCTTGAGCAGTCTCTTGTGGCGTGGCTTTCTAGGCACTTAACGCATCTTGCCTGTCTGTAGCAAAATTTATGGGTATGCTCGTATCTTTGGCACTTTGTGCACTGTGGAATCTCTCTTTTTGGATGTGGCGGTTTGAAGCTAATTATTGACAGTAATAGTTGTGTCACTTTGAAGATATCTTTGTTATTTGGGCTAACTTTCAGTTCAACATGGAATAATGGCAATGGCATCCTCGTGGTTCTCGCACGAATGTTATGTAGATTCATTACAGTATGAATGAATACATTTAAAATGGTAAAAAAATATCATTAATAGTTTTGTAAATTTATCCAGCTATAAGTAAATAAATTACTATAATAATAAAATTAATTTACATTTTGATTGGAAAATATTTTTTGATATCTTGAAAAATTATTTTATTATGTAAGTACTTAATTAATTCACGTATACAATAATTGTTTGCATTATTATAAACATTGAAACTTTCAACTTCTTTTTTATATTATAAATTATAATATCTTCGCTTAAATTAAAATTAGAAGAATCAAGATGAACGTTAGTAAAATATTTATGAAACTTTTGCATCAACAGATTTCTTATTTGATAATTTATTAATTTTAAAATCAAATACATTATTTCTATAACACTAGTTGAATTAAATACGATTCCAGTAATAATAATATCTAGTAGTACCTACATATAGTATAGTGAAATAACTTACGAAATTATACTTACTGTGTAATTTTTTTGTGATAACTTAAAAACGTTTTAGTTTTGAAATGTGTACTTGTACTTGTACTGTACTTTATGGGTTTTCTAAAATATTGATATGAATAATAATATTTATATATCGAGGAGCAGACGTAGATTCTGATCATTTTATGGTAGGGATGAAATTGATAACAATGGCACCAAAAAGAGAGAGTATAAAATATGAGAGGAAGAAAAAGCATTGGACGAAATTAGAATTCAAAAGTAATGATGATAAAAAAAAGTTGGAGATGCTATTGCAAGACACTAATATACAACAGCAGAATGTGGATGACCTACACCAAACAATAATAACAAGCATAGCTAAAGCTGTACTTGTAGCAATATAAGGAAGGTAAAACGAGGGAAAAGGAGTGGTATGACCAGCAGTGCAAAATTGAAATAAGCAAGAGAGAAAAAGCAAGAAACAGGCTGATATCTGAACAAACACAAGAAGCAAAACAACGGTATGAAGAACAGAGGAGAGCTTGTAAAACGATAATAAGAGAAAAGAAAATAGAGTATCAATTAAAAAAATTAAATGAGCTTGAAGAAAAGTATAAAAATAAAGAATTGAGAAACTTCTACCAGGGAATTAAAGAAATAAAGAAAGAATTTCAAGCAAAAACAACGTTTTGCAAAGATAAAGAGGGTGAGCTGTTGGGAACGAAAGAGGGGGTTAAAAGAAGATGGGCGGAATATATTGAAAAGTTATTAAATTCACCAGGAAACCAAGAAGATGAGAATAAGCCCATAATGACAAGTGAAGATAATGATAGAGAAGCGGAGACACCAACGAAGGAAGAAATTATGGAGATACTAACAAATCTGAAGAATAATAGAAGTGGGGAAGAGGATGGAATACGGGCTGAGATGTTGAAATATGGAGAAGAAAAATTGCATTGTTTAATTAAAGATATTATACAGGAAGTTTGAAAAACGGAAAAGATGCTCAGAGCCTGGAAAGTGGCAATTATATGCCCAATACATAAGAAGGGCGACAAGACTGAATGTCAAAACTACAGGGAGATAGCATTGCTGAATGTATGCTATAAAATACTGGCAACTTGTATAAAGAATAGACTTAGGCGATATGCCGAAGAAGTAATTGGAGAGTACCAGTGCGGGTTTAGACAGGGCAGATCTGTAACGGACCAACTGTTTGTATTAAGAGAAGCTCAAGCAATTAGCCACGAATTTGGATTGGAGTCGCAGCTGTTATTCTTGGATTTTAAGCAGGCATATGATAGCATTCGAAGAGTGGAACTATACAAGACTATGAGTGAACTGAAAATACCCGACAAACTAATAAAATTGGTAAAAATGACATTGCAAGATACAGAAAATAGAGTGAAAATAAATGGAGAATTGACTGACAGCTTTGAGGTGGTAACAGGATTAAGGCAGGGGGACCCTCTGTCGTCGGTACTGTTTAATATCGCCCTGGAAGGTATAATAAGAAAAGCGGAATTAAGCGGACACGGAACAATTTTTAGGCGGAAACACTAATGTTTTGCGTTTGCAGATGATCTGACAGTTATGACGCGAACAAAGCAAGAGTTGCAGGACATTACGAGGAAACTATTAGAAGCGGCTAAAGAGATAGGGTTGAAGGTGAATAAAGACAAAACAAAGTACATGGTATGGAGTGACAAAACTTTCAAAGAAAAGAAGTCAATAAGTGTAGAAATACAGAACTAAGTTGTAAAATTTGAAGAGGTTATATCCTTCAAGTATCTGGGAACAACAATCACAAGAAAACCAGGATGCGAAGAAGAGATAAAGGCAAGAACAGCGGATGGTACAATAAACGTTTTTGCACTGAAGACTATACTTAATAGTAGTGTGTTCGCCAAGCCAATCAAAGTGAGAGTTTATAAAGCGATAATTAGGCCGTCAGTACTATATGGAGCAGAAGTGTGGACATTGCGAAAAAAGGAGAAGTCGATGCTGGAGGTGTGGGAGAGGAAGATTTTGAAAAAAATATACGGTGGAAAATACGTAAATGACCAATGGATGATAAGAACCAATCAGGAGCTGAGAGAACTATATGGAGAACCGAGCATAGTGGCGATAGCAAGGACCCAGAGACTGAAATGGCTGGGTCACCTCGTGAGGATTGGAAATGATAGAACACCAAAGGAAATGTGGAGTCAAAATTTTGCAAGAGTAAGAAGAAGGGGTCGACCAATAAACCGATGGAAGAACGAGGTACAAGAAGATCTGGATGAGGTTGGAGTGGTAGACTGGGAAATGATCGCTCGAGACAGGAAGCAGTGGAGCGAAGTGACGAAAACAGCCATGAGCCTTCTAGGCCTGTAGTGCTAATATATTGTGGTGAAAAAGAGGATTTGCACCTACCCTGTACATTTTTAATAAAAATTTTGTTTTTAAATAATTTTAAGTTGTAAGATTGTAGAATTGGACAGGTGGGGGCGAACCGACGAGAAAATAAGCTTTTGCCAACGGGTCGCCGCGCGAGAGATAGCAGTCCGACTTTTAGCTCGTTAATTTTTGACTCGAGTGAGTTATTTTCGAGATTTGTCTGATTATTGAGATTTTTGATATAAGTTTGAAGTTGTGAATTATATTTGTGAGTACTAAATTTTGATTTTGATTTGAATAAATGATTTTGATGTGAATGCATTAATTGCGTAATTTTTGGATGATAATTTTTGATAATTGGAATTGGAAATTTTTGATACGTTGCTGCCGAGCGGTAGTTTGATTTGATGGTTTTGATTTGAATTAGTAAAATTTGGAAAGATTTGATTGATTTGATAAAATTTAAAAAGAGCGATTGAAATTATAAAGATTAAAATTGGTTTTAAAATTGCAAGAATTAACATTTGCATTTGTACGAGCGAAAACCAGGTGGTGATAACAAGGCGAATTGGATGCGCATAAGATTAAACGTGCGAGCCCATTTAAAGTTTCACATTAAATTAAATTTGAATTTATTTACGAGTTATTAATTATTTTGAAGAAGATTTATTTAGAAGAAGTTATTAATTTTATTTACGGAGAAGTTTTTTTTATTGAACAATATTTTTGAAGGCAAAAAATTGAATGTGTGGAAATTGATTATAATTTGGATTTTGTTAATTGGAAATTTGTTTTTGAAGAAATTATTATTGGAGCAAAAATAATAATTGTTTATCATTAAATTTTAATTGTCGCCCATACGTGGAGCTCCATTTGAGCATTATATATAAATTGGATTACTAATTGGTAATTATCTTTTGGAATTTTGAACCCACCCTGAGAAGTCTTAGCGAACCGACTTGGAGGTCGTAGAGATTGATGGTGTTGTTTGCAGTTTGCCACGTACTATAAAAAAATATCATTACAATATATAATAATATTTACAATTAAAAATTGATTTACGACTACTCCAACAAAAACTTGATAATGCACTCATTGTGGTGAATTACACTATCATGCTGCGTATGATTAAAATTAACTATAATTTGATGGTTAGAAATTTTTTTAATCTAAATATAAGCTTCTTCATTTATTAAACCAAGACATCGTTTCAAAAAGTAATAATTCTTTTTATAGCTAACGGTATCTGATTTAAATGACGTCAGTCAAAAATTTATTTTTTGCTAAGATTATAATATTAAAAAAAAAAAACTTATTTAATTTAAAATTTTATGTTTAACTTAAGATAGATCTATAACAATGTAATTTAACAAAAATTTTATTAAAAAAAGTAAAAAAAAGTAACCTGTATCTTTTTTAAGACCTTTTTTTTTAAAAAAAGTCATTTGTTTCCGTATGCTAAATTTCATGCTTACGGGAGAAGGGAGGAGAGGTCTAATTGTAATAAATAATTGAAAATAAGAAAATATTTTAAAATATTGTAAAATATTAATAATATTGTAAAAAGTTTTATAAATATGTTGTCTTTTTTGTAGAGGACATTAAAATTTTTTGTATGACAATAATTGGGAAGATAAAAATGCTTTAAAATTCACATTATTTATATTTTCGAAAAAAAAGTAACAAAATTGTTTTTGAAAGTTAAGCTTTTCAAAGTAATTTTCAATTTCTAGCAATGATATTGTTGGCATGTTAGTTTGTATTGTTAGATTTAAGAACGCCATTCTAAAAAAAATTCTTGTTTAAATCAAGCTTAAATTTATAAGTTACTGTATAAATAAAGAATGGCGTTCTTGATTTAATACGAACATGTTAAAAATAAGAACTTTGTTCCTAGAATCAATAATTCTACAAGATACTTAATTTAAACCACGGACTCTTGATTTACTTCTTTAGTAAATTTTTTTGAGTGAGTGTGGTGCCGCAAGACTTAATATTGGAGCCGTTGCTATTCATAGCGTACATAAATGACTTGAATAAAATGAAAACTCAAGATGACCAACTAATCTTATTTGCAGAAAGCATTAAAAGCTGGTTCGGGGCAAATCAACTAAACCTAAACATAAGCAAGACGCAATCAATGATATTTTCACCGAAGAACCACAACTACAAAAACCCAGATAGCATTTGCTATTTGGAGGTATACATGATCCTAATTCTAAATTTGAACACCAATGTAAATAAAATCAAGATAAAAATATGTGGAAACATCTTTGCACTGTGAAATCTCGTGAAGCATGCGGATAAGGGCATATGCATAACAGCTCTTCACGCGCTAATCTAATTCATAGGCAGCTACGCGTTACTAGTATGAGGCTACACGTGCCATAAAGAAAAAATTTTTAAGCTCCGACGCCGGGTCATAAAGATAATAGAAGAAATGAGCTATCGGGCAAACGTAAGGACCAAATTCAAGAAACTGGACATTCTCATTATATCATCAAAGATCACTTTAGAATGTCTGATATTTGCGAGGAAAAATATAAACAACTTCAAGATGATAAACTCAATACATAGTTACAATTCGTGAAAAAACTCAAACATATGTACATCAAGAACACTTGATGTATGTTGTAACATACATCATTATGTATGTATTGTCGTGTTTTTTAAAAACGCTAAAAAAGTATTAATTTAAGCTGTATTCTTTTTACCTATTTTAAGTAAGATTGTACTGAGATACTCAGTTACTCAGTTGAAAGGTTGTTTTTTTTACCGTTTTGACATAAGTACTGTGCCGTGTCGAACTGAGTTTTATGTGACAAAACTATCCCCTTCCATACCCAAACTGATCTTGCTGTTTTGAAGTGTTACAACTGAGACAAATTGGGAAATAGTCCGGATTGGTTGATTTGAATTAAACTTGTCACTTATTACAATCATTTCAATAATATCTACTGCACCTTAAATTTTTAATTTGTCTTTTTGAAGTTTATGTTGACATTTGGTTAGTACTACCAAACTTCATAATAATTAAATTCAAAAATCACTAAGTAGTAAATTTTCGTTGTTCTTTTTACCTTATCTTTCTTTCACTTTGACTCAGTTAATCTCAGCTCACTTCATCTCAGTTGTGCAACTGAGATGGAAATAAAATAGGTAAAAAGAATACAGCTTTATTTATTTGTAAAATTTTTTTTGAAGTTTTGATTTTATTTATTGAAATTATTTATTTATAAACACACTGTAATTAGAAATTTTAATTATAAAGAAGGTGGGGAGCGTGAAGGTAGAGTAGGGCTTAAAGGTTATTCATAACACTTAGGTCGTTGAGGTTGAAGAGACGCGGTGGCATCAATAAGACCAGTGGATGATTATTATTCCCGCAATGATAAGTTAAATTTTGATTATTAATTAATATACGTAATTAAATTTGTATTAAAGTTGTTTTAATTAATTAGAGCAAGTGATATGAATTATAAATTTGGAAATTTAGATATTTTTGATTATTAGTTGAAGTGTCAGAACGAATTAGCTAAACAAGGCGTCCAGGTGTGTACAGCTGGCGGAGCGATATCACATGAGGTAACAAAAACTTTTAGCTTAAGCACATTTAGTTATTCAACGATTTTGAAATAATAAAGCAACGAATTTATTAATTTAAAAATTAAGAAGATAAAATCAAAAATTGAAGAGTTTTATGTGGTAATTAAAAATAATGAATGAACACTAACGAGATATTTTAGATTAAGAAAAATGTATACAATTTATATAGCTAGGGTCATTACAGTATGACACATAATGTAACATTGAGGAATGCTAGCATAAACTATGCTCCCAAACTTTTCAATAAATTACCAGTTGTGATCAGCAGTGGCGGTCCGTGAGTAAGTAATTTGAGGAGACTGGAAGTCTAGAGTATTAAAAAGTACTAATAACAGTAGTTACTTATTAGTTATTAACTATGTATCTAAATAATGTACATAATAATTCTTGAGTTTAAAACTCAAGTTACACTCTATTAAATCATTTTGTATCATCTTAGATGTTCCTTTAAATATTATTGATAACAAAAAATGTTCTTTAAGTAACTTCTCTTTTTGTGCAAGTATTTCTAATAATTCAAGATAATTCTCTTTATTTAAAAATTTGTTATTTTTCGGATTTCCACGAAAAGCAATTTCTTGCTTACCCAAAATCAAACAAATAGATTAAACGTGTTAGTAAACGTCTATTTATACCGACTTTTTCACTATGTTTTAGAGCAGCAAGTCGTCGACTTTCTGATAAAACATGTTTAATTCTAACTTGACCCAAAATATGAAATTTTTCTTGATTTCTCAAGTGCTTTTTTGAAATAGAGTGCTTTTCTGCCTTTTTTATAAAATTTTTTATTGTCAACAATCCATCAACACTCCATTCTTTTTCTTCGCCACAAATTACGCAAGTAAAACAAAACATTTTAATTTGCTTATCGCAACCAGTAAGCCACAAAAATTTGCTATACTAACCAAGGGCGGATTAAGGTACCTCTGCGCCCTTAGGCACACATGTATGGTGCGTCCCCCTTAATAGAAAATATAACCAGTTATTTTTTATTATTTTATACATAATATGTATTGAGTGATATTGGTGTAAAATTTCCGAATATCAAACACACTTGCTTGATCGGTAAGCTCTGGTGTGCGGAAGCAGTCAGGCTTACTCAGGGTCGCGGATTCAAAAAGTTTGTTTCTTCGATAATTTTACTTACTTTAATTACTTCTTCTTGGCAAATTATTACCAAGATTCAATTTTAAAAATATCCGTTCCAATTTAATTTAAAATGGTAACCTTAAATTTTATGATACCGGTCCGCAGTCCGGCTTATCAAACTGCGTTATCGTTCCTTTAATAAATTTTCATACAATATATTGTGGTGTTTTAAAATGATTGCGACCTACCCTGTACATTGTAATGAAAATTTTGTTCTTAAATAGTTTTAAGTTGTAAGACTGTGGAAGTTGGACAGGTGGGGGCGAACCGACCAGGATATGTGCCAGTCGCCGAAAAGCGGCCACCTCGAGCATCTTGTGCCATGTTTGCTCGGGGCAGTTTTTGAGATTTTGATATCAGTTTGAATTTGTGAATTATAGTTGTGAGTAATATTTTTGATTTTGATTGAAATAAATGAATTTTGATGCGAGTGCATTAGTTGCGTAATTTTTTGATGATAATTTTTAATATTTGGATAATATTTGGATAATTTTTGATAAGTTGCTACCGAGCGGTAATTGAATTAGTAGTTTGGATAGATTTGATTGCTTTTGAAGGAAAGAATTATTTTAAATTGAAAATTGGTTTTAAATTTGCAAGAATCAACATTTGCATTTGTACGAGCGTGGCCAGATGATAGATAAGCCGACGTTTTGAACGCGCATAAGTTTAAAACAAGCGAGCCCATTTAAAATTTAACATTAAATTAAATTTTAAATTATATTTACGATTTTTAATTTAAATTTGAAGAATTTATTATTGGAGAAATTATTATTTATCATTTTGAAAGAAGGCCAAACAAAGAAATCAACAGGAACCGACTACTGAGCGTCTTATTTTGTTCTCCGCTGTAAAAGCTAGCTGGGAAAATTAAAGATTGTGCCGGGTAGGTGATTCATACAGAATCCCACAACAATATTAAACATTATTTAATATAACTCTAAATTAATGATTTCCAATAAATAATTGTTCAACCAATAAAAAAAATAGCTCATCCAATAAAAATCTATTTTAATAATAAAAAAAAAATTCAAAAAACTTACAAAATCAAAATCTTAGCTGCGGCCACTTTTGACCAAAAATACTCTCATAACAAAATTTGAATTAACAATATTCGTATAAAAAAATTCAATTGTAAAAACTATTCGCACAATAAAAACTCAAGATCGGTGAAGAAAAAATCTAGGCTTTCATCATTTTTGCTATTTTGGTAAAAGAAAGCCCCACTCCAACTCAACTTTTTGCCAATCTTCTACATTTTAAAATTGTATCACCTAATTCAAATTTAGAAAATACAGAAAATATTAAGAAAGCATCGGGGGCGGTTAAATCGCTTCCTAACACGACAGTATATTCAAAAAATCTTGGTCGTAATTTAGCGACGCGCACATAGATTTCCGAAGGTGTAAGCTTTAAAAATGTGTTAAAAATTGAAAATGTTTCGTCCAAGACTGTATAAGCTTTTTTTCTTTTCATAAGTTCTTAAATATAAGTATTAAATAATTCTTTGTCAGCAAAAGCAAAATTGTAATTTATAATATATTATTTACGATGTAGTATATTATTGCGACGCCAAGTGTATGGTGTGGTAGATAAAATGACGAAAGATGTTTTGTAATCAGTAAATAAAAACTGCGAAATCATTGTACATTTTGCTACATTTAATTTTTGAGAATGTCATGTATTT
Organism: Cantharis rustica; assembly: GCA_911387805.1. NCBI lineage: Eukaryota > Metazoa > Arthropoda > Insecta > Coleoptera > Cantharidae > Cantharis > Cantharis rustica. Next base: position 76,885,329 of record OU426877.1, read on the forward strand.
TGATTGGTGCATTGGGCCTCTTTATTGTGCGCCCCTAGGCACGAGCGTAGCTAGCCTAAACGGTAATCCGTCTCTGATACTAACAACATTGAAATTTTCTTGTAAAACCTTCTTTAGATTCTAATGAAAGGCTGGGTGTTGGTCTATTAGTTTTTAATTTACACTTTTGTTCATAAGATAAAGTATTAAAATTATTTTTTAACAAAAAGTCCAATATATTGTTTATTTCCATTGCTAAAAACATTTTTTTCTTGTTACTGGTTGACTTTCTGGGGAGACGCAGTCTCAAAGACCCCCCTGTGGGCCGCCACTGGTGATCAGAGAGCTTGAACAAAAAGAATTTAAGAAGGTAATAAGTAAATATTTAAAAAAACAAGCCGTCTATAATGTGAACGAGTTTTTGAAGAATCTGATAACTGTCGTCTACTAAGGCAGGCAAATCCCCTGGGTCGAGATGAAAACGAGCTACTGAAGCTGATCTCCGCCAATTACAAACGCGTGTTGGAACATAATATATTCCTGTACTTGTGTATTTATGTCTGTGTGCAGGTGTGTATTCCTAATGTTAGTTTGTAATAAAGTAAAGTAAATAAAATAAAATAAAACACTATAAACACGTTTTTGCACAGAAATTGTACAATATTTTGTATAATAAACTACTTATTGGATTTATATCCTACACATTATATTACATATTATATAGTTGCTTACGGTTATTAGTGACAATGAATCTACAATTTTTAATATTTTTCAATTCTTATATACTACTTACATTTTACAATAATTTCCCTACATTATTATAGCATTAATAGTCCTTGCGCGTTTCCTTTTTTTAATTGTATTATAATTGGACATTTGAAGGCTTTCAGCAAAAAGAAATCAAACTACAAAATTTTAGTTTTTTTTATAGAAAGAAGTTTTATACAGTGTAAATTATTAATTTGCCAAAAGCTATGTTAATTTACATTTATTTATCTTAATGCCCACTTAAATATAAAATTTTTTGCTCCGACTCATTTACCATATTGCGCGAACCCGATCAGTTAAAATTTGGAATTTTACATGGTTATTACTAGAGCCTGGATTCTAAGCTTTTTGCTTATTGCTCTAAATTATAAGCAGAAAATATTCCTTTTGGATCTTGACGTTACTTAAAAATTGCAGCGATTTGACGTAATGTTAATAGCGCTTTTTTTGCTTTCTTTTCAAGATTTTCCTTAAAACGCATGTTAGTGCTTATTAGAGCTTTTTTTTCATGGCCGACAAAGTACATGATTAAAGCTGAAACCAAATTTTATGAAAATATAATTTACTGTATATATCTGGCACATAGGCTATCCCGTGTTGCCGAAACAAGTTGTCTTAAATTTTCTTTGGTTAATAATTTCATTTCGAATGCAAAAAAAATTTTGTAAGTGTGCCTTTGAGAGTGCATGCTTTTAAAGAAAATTTTCCCGATTACACTTCTACTTCCCAAACCAGTGCTTAGATATATTATGAGACAAAATTTGAAAATTTTCTAAAATTATTGTGTTTGAATTGTCAGAATTATCGTCGACAGCAATAAAAGAATGTCAAGAAATTTTTAAGAATACATTAATTCGAAAACAATTAAGTTATACTATTAAAGCTAATTTTTCATACGTTCCATCTTTCATCAAAAATTTGGAAAAAATGTATTTGCTTTTAGTGGAATCGGTAAAAATTATAAATAATCTCAGAAAAAAAAACTTTGGAGGTGCAAGGGAGTGTGGAATATCAAAGCTATGCCGAGTTTTACGCGTCCCTTGAATTGCAAATTTTAAAATGCCGATTTTTCGAAAACTAATGGCTAACCCTACAAAATTTTTGTTGCAATATGCTTAGAAAAGTGCCCTCTTTTCAATAGTGCATAGGAAAAAGTTCAAATCGTGAGGTAAATTATCTGACGGTAACCATGGGCTCATACTACGTCGGTTGATGTTGAGCAAAGCTTTTTGATTTATAAGCAGGTGTTAAACGACAGACGACAATTTTTCATGATAAAAAATTTGAAAAAATAAATGATAATTAATTTTTTTATAATTATTAAGCGAATTTCTAATTAATATTTAATAAAAATTAAATTTTGATGTTTGATTTTTAGTGCTTTTTTTCTATTTATAGGACTTTTTTCTTTGGTTTTTGAAACTTTTTAAAGTGCTTATTTTGAAATTATAAGGGCTTATAAATCCGGGCTCTAGTTATTACTTATATTAAAGTATCATCCCTTTCCAGTTTCAAGTTAATTTCACGATAAGTTATTTGAAATTTGCTGATCTATCAAATTTACTTGAATTGATAATTATTTTGGATCTATAGGTACGTCGATCTGTCCACCGAAAAGTTTTCTCGTTTAAATTTTATTTGTAACCAAAAAAAAAACCCATAGCATTATATAACATATAACCAAATAGAACTAATTAAGAAGCATGTTAACGGAATAACGGATAGACCAATTAAAAATATTATGTAGACAACCAAACAGAGAAAATAAAAATTACAACATCTTTATAATTTAATAACTAAACAGATATTTTAATTGTTTTGTATTACACTATAACTAACAAAACCTAACAAAAAAAAATTACGTAAAACATTCTATATGTATCTAAGGGGCTTTATAGACGCAGTTACGCGAAGATGCAAACGGATCTAAGTGAGAACTTACGCCAAAAGCCCTTAAACAATCAGTGGCCACATAAAGCAACTGCTGTGTGATTAGAATAATTATTATTATTGAAATCTTTTATTCGGAAATAATTATTTTACTGCGCTATTATTGTATTCGTTCGAGCATAACAATAAAATTCAGTTTGGTAGGCACATGATGTAGTAGTTACATATTGGAAAACTAAATTTTAAATTACTGTTAATATTTTACTCTATTTTGTTTATTGTGTGATGATAATGGAAGTAATTTGTTTCACTTTTCAATTGTATTACGTTTTTGCCGATTATTATCTGTTATTGAACAACTTATGTCATAAATGTGGTGGTATATGTTCAAGGATACAAAAGTAACCTGAAATTATCTTTGCATTGTGTAATAATGTACGTGTTTTAGACAGTACTCTTCAATCATTATAAAAGTAAAGAAATAAAGACTTCATTTTTATCACTTTGTAACGTAACATAAAAATAATGTTTAATTATTTGCTATACAAATGCAAAGTATTAAATACGTGTGACTACTATTAAAATAGGATGAATCTAAATTTAATGAGTTAAACCTACGATGGTGTTTGACTTTTCCAAGTATGCAAAAACATATACATCTTGGGGCGAGGAAAATAATAGTGATGTACCCGTTTTACAAAATGTGCAGCAGCGGAAAACTTCCTATTACGTAAGACAAATTTTTTTTAAATTAAATTTGAAATAAATAGCAATTAATAATAAATAAAAAAAGTATCTGCATAATAATTATTTTTCTTTGTTATAATTTATAACAAAATTTAAAACAATTACTGGACACGGTCATCAGTTTAATTCTTTTATAATTATTGGTAAGGGTTGGTTTAGTTACTATCTATCCAGGTACTTATATACCTATTACCTACTTATTAGGCTTTACTTTACTATGTTGTAAATGAATCTTATATATTATTTTATATACATATACTATATATTCATATTAATTTACTATTAAATAGCTTATGAGCAGGGCTCGGAAGTTATAGCACTAAAAAATTGAAAATATGCAAAATAAAATAATTATTAACCAATTTTTTTATTTTTATTTTAGAAATAAACTAAATACCGCGAATCTGCTAATTACATTACGATGCGTCTGACATAATTTTAAAAATAATCAAATTCCTATTATTTGAAACCTGAGCTTAATATTAAAATACATGTTTGTTTTAGTTCGCTTATTCGTATGCGGTCATTTGGTAAAAAATTTTTTTTTTTTTGTAACATTTTTTTTTAATATCTTGGTTTTTTAATATTAATTTTTCGATTCGGTTGGTATATATTTTCTTATTTCTCATTATTTTTACGGTTTTCTTTTTAAATTTCGTATTACAAAACTTTTTATTTTAAATTTTTATCATATATTTTTATAACGTAATTTAAAATTTTAGTCAATATTTCAAGATTTTTTATCAATTTTCATTTTTATTTTGCTTGCTTATTCAAATATTGCTAAATGTTAATTTATGTAGTATTTTTATTTTTTTTAAATATTATTTTTCTATGTAAGACCGTATTCTTTACTTGGCAGTTAAAATTTATTATTTTAACATTTTGTTTACTTTGTTTATTTTAATAACATCTTGTTTATTTTATTTATTATATGAAAATATGCCCGTAATTAGCACTTAAAACTCTAAAATAGCAAATAGCACAAAAAGCCGTAAATATGCAAAAATTAGCATTATAAAATTTCGTATACAACCTCATGGAGGTGTGAAACAAATTTGTATCTTACTTTGAATATTCTAAGACTTAGCAGAAAATATATGCATTTGCTAGAACTTCCGAGCCCTGCTTATGAGTATAAGCTTAGTATAAGTATAATAGCTTACAAGGAGAGGGTCTCTACTGTGGGTCACGGATTTGAAAACCCTTTTGAGGTAAAAAAGTACTTCGTATTAACAAACTCTAGGCCAAGCGGTAGCGCGCAACTCTCAAAAATAACAAAATTGAAAATTAAAATTTAAAAGAATTTTCTTCATCTACTTGCATGATTGCATTAATTTGCAAGTAACTGAGATAGTCCCGAGGTAAGTTGCGCGATTAGCAAGCGGTCGGGCCAGGTTCAAATCCCAAAATCGTTTTTTTTTAATTTAAAAAAAGAAATTTTTTTTTTAATTTTTTTTGCTACCCGTTAACGTCGCATGTTAATCTATCAACAGTTTTGTCAATTTACCTACAAAATGTTTGAATTATTACGCTATTATTTTTCATTATTAAAAAGAACACTGATTTATTACAAAATTTATTATTACAAATATTTTCAGCAAAGCTATATAAAAGTGCCTTTACAGATATTTAAGTTTACAATTTGTCATCATTGTTTTCTGTACAGCCTTTACATATATTCGGATGGTAATTGTCATAAAAGCATGAAAAAGATAGGTTGTCTTCACATCATGCGCATTTTATGAATGCAACGTTGTCGCACTGGCAATGTTTTTTCAAAGGCCACTGAGGAAAGCACACTTTGTTCACATTCAAAAATGCAATCCTTTCGTCGATCCAGGCATATTTCAAGATATTGTGAAATACAAGATTGTTAATTGATTGTGAAACAAGAACTGTATTTTTTTGCAATTTTCACAGGGGCATTTTGTATGCGCTTTATTAAAAGTTTTACCTGTGGTTAAAAATAAACATCACAGGGTTGACAAAGAAGCGTGCACTTTGGTTATAAATTAAATTAAAAAAATTTTTTTAAACATTTAAAAAAACGACTCTTGGAGGAATTGAACCTGGCCCGTCCGGTTGATAGTCGTGCAGTTAACCTCAGAACTATCGCGGTTACTTGCAAGTTAATGCAACCGTGCAAGTAGATGAATAAAATTCTTTTAAATTTAAATTATCAACTTTGTTATTTTTGAGAGTTGCGCGCTGCCGCTTGGCCTAGAGTTTATTAATACGAAGTACTTTTTTACCCCAAAAGGGTTTTAAAATCTGTGACCCACAGTAGAGACCCTCTCCTTGTTAGATAAGAGATTAGTAGCAGTGGATATTGTGGAACTCAATTGGCTACCATATTTTATTAATCATATCAAAAATTTTTTAGAAAAGATCAAAAATTGCACAAACACTTTTTAGAACTGAAATGTTTTAAGTTACCACAATATAAATACACAGTATGTTTATTATCGCAAACGTTTTCAGCATTATATGGCATCACCGGGGCCGGTGATTTAAATAATAATCTGTAAAATTTTCATTGCTTTAGAGTATTTATTATTTTAATTGAACGAATATTTATTAATATAGTTAAATAACATATAAATTTGCCAACTTAAACTTATTTTGTTTTAGCTTGGTGAGATTATATGTTTTAATTATATTTAATGATGTAAAGCTATAAGCGTGGCTGGCCCATATATAATTTCACGAAGCTGAAACAAAATAAGTTTAAGGTGGCAAATTTATATGTTAGTTGTTTATAAAAAAACATCCGTTTAGATGGTCCAATTCGGCAAAGTGTGATTTACTTAGGGCCAGTTCTACAATGAAAGTATAGGGATAGAATAAGCTATACTGCTAATATTTTACACAGTTTGCGTTCTACAATGGTCGTATAACCACATTCTAGGTATAAATTGACGGATAAGCTATCCATCCAGAATTGGGCAAATATACCTGAAAGAAGTTTATTCTTGCTTTCTATTGGTCAAATCTAATGTAAACAATAATTTATTTCCAGGTAGGTATTTTAGTTTATAATTTTATTTATAAAATTTTATGAAAAGCACCAACGAATTATTTACGATTGTAACATTAAAATACAAAGTGCTTAATATATTACGTGTTCATTAAATTTGAATGTTTTCGATTCAGAGCAAGACGATGAAATTGTTGAAGATGTTTTGTTACGTCGACATCGTCAAGTGTTTAAAAATATGATCGATTATTATGTTGAACACAATAATTTGGAGATCAGAATAATTAATTAAAAATTCAAATTTGAATGTTTTTAAATTTAAATTATAGTGAACCGGCATAGCAAACTAATTTAGTGTTTTTCGAAAACACTTTTTTAAAGTAACATTTCAATTTATGGTTAAATTTATGTCAAATGATGTAAACAAAGATGTCAAACGATCTAAAGGGGGTGCGCAGGAACTACTTTTCCGGAATAATAATACTATACGTATAACAGCATTGTTGAACGCGATGACTTTTATACTTGGAATAAATCGTCTAAAAAGTTATATGAAGAATACGTATTTGGAACTTTATACTTCCATTGTAGAACAGGCCCTTAATAATATTAACTACTGTACGATCAATAGTCGACTGCAGTGCTCCCCACTCTTGAAAACTTGCTCCTGCTCGTATATACGTTGAGCACAAGAACAATCAATACAACGTAACTTTCGAACAAATCTTACGTGAAAATGGATATTTTAAATTCGATTATTTCTTAATTTTAAAGAAAAAAATATTATATAAATTTTGGGCAAATATGCTCAAAAATAATTTTAAAAAATTGAAAATCATCTTCGGCGGGCTAATCTAATATATTAACAGCCAATGGAATCTACTGAAGTACATTTTAGACTTTTCTACACTTATTTATAAATTATCCTCAAAATTTAAATTATATAATTGAACAGACCCTCATTTCCTACCAAATGGCTATTCTGAAATTTTCAAATTTGTGGTACATTTTGTTGTCCTACTCTCATAAAAATTGTTGTAGAATTTGAAAGATTGTATTAACAATGATTCTGTAATTTTCAAGTTCTGGAAAAGTTCTTCTGGGAGTCTCTAGATCAATAATTTTGGAGTAGGTTTTTAATTATTGGCGCTACTTAAGTTTCCTATAATTATAATTATTTATATAATTTTTATAATTATATAATATAAATTTTATAATTATAACTAATTTCTTCTGAAATTATAGATTGCTAAAAGTAAAATCAGATATATAGATACGGCGACAACAATGTGATATCTGAGCCATAAAACTAGAGCTGCTTGTGAATGATGAAAAACCCAGATTTAATCATCAATGACATACCCACGTACTGAAACGCACTGAAACGGAAATGGAGCTGTTCATGAATAAAAAAAGACAAAATACATGAAATGCGGCAGAAATACATCATGGCTTAGAAGTGATATAACGATAAATGAACAAACATTCGAGGAAGTAGATAGTTTTGTATACTTGGGAGTACAAATAAAAAAAAAGTACAAATAGGCTACAAAGCGTACTATGCTAATAAGGTAATTTTACGGAATAAGAAACTAACAAAATCAACGAAAATAATAATATACAAAACCATGATTAGACCGATAATAACATATGCAGCAAAAACACTTTGTTCTACTCAACAGGAAGCTGAATTGTTGAAAAGACTCGAAAGAAAAATTTTACGAACAATTCTGGGACTAAAGATCGAAGATGGTGAAAAGAAACCAATGAAAAATAGAGAAATTTTGCAAGCATGTGAAAGTGAAGATATAGTAGAATTTGTGAAATCGCAACGAATAAGATGGCTGGGCCACATAATGAGAACTGACAAAGAAACAGTTAAAAGAATAACGTTGTGGAAACTTAGAACTTAGAACTTAGAACTTAGAACTTAAAACTTAGAAACTTAGAAACTTAGAAACTTAGAAACGTTGCAGATATTTTATAATTTGAAATTTAAGCATTGTGCGTTAAAAAATAATATAGCAGTATAGCTGTACATAAGTAATTGAAAAAAAATATTTTTTAAAATATCTATTTATAATGAAAATCTCTATCCTTCTATTCTTATTATTAGAAAAATGTTCAATTACTTTATCATCATAATCTGGTAATCCTCGAACAAAGTTTTTTCAATAAACAGCACTGCCAGAGCATTTAATATGCATTTAATTTAATAGCTTTGAGAAATCAATTTATCGGGTGCAATATTTAATTTGGTTTGTAATTCTGTCACACTAGATAAAATTTAATTTTATTAAAAAAAATAGATAAAATTTGCGTTGTATAACCTAATGGTTTAAGACGGCTGTATGATTTTTGAAGACATTTTACCGATTGTCACTATTTCCGTCAGCGCAATCAGTGGTAACTAATTAAATAATACAATAAATATGCATCTTTATCAAATAGCGTTTATGGTGCGAGAGGGCACTAACATATAAAGATTTTAATTCGCTTTCTTATTAAGCAAATATATAAGGCTTATTTCTTAATATAGGTATAGAGATATTTTTAAAAAATTTTAATTTTTATAGTTTGTATATACATGGAAAGTCATTTGCAGGTTATTTGAATGTTAAATTAAAAAAATAAAAATGAAAATCTTTTTTTAAAAAGTTGTTAATGACTTTTTATGAAACTAGATTTTCTTTCAAATCATTTACTTTAAACGGCATTAAATTCCATGCATTAGTAAAGAAGCTACATGAGTATTCGTTAAAAGTTAGGTGTACAACCCTCTTAATAAAAGCACATGTCATACACTACATACTGGTGTTATGAACTCAATTGTTAACTGATAAGGGTTTCTTAGAGTGTGACCCGTTTTCAACTTGTCGGTCGACTTGAAAAATCTATTTTTAGTATATACAAGCTTGACGGTCGGGCACTATCGTTAGCTGGTATTTGGGTGGCGATTTGCGTGACCCTATTATAATGTTTCTTGGCATAAACTACAAAATATAGTAATATAAAATTTATTTTTTAAATAATTAATAATTAATTAAAAATTAATTAGAAAATAAATAAAAATTAATTAAAAAATAAATAAATTATTATTTTAAGCTAAGCCTTGTTTTTAGTTTTGGGATGGGAGGGCACGTGCCCCTGTGCCCTTTAAGACAAGCCGCCACTGCTGAATATGAAGTTAGTTAGCATTTTCTTTAATTGTAAAGAAACCGAGGAACCACCCAGACATACAGTTTCTCACAAAAGTACTCGGGAGCTCCTATGTTAGCAATGTAAATTGTTCCTTTTTAACACTGTTTTTATCATATAAAAATCGTTTTTACAGCAATACTTATTAGGCATTTTTGTCGCAAATTTCATTGTCTTCAAATTTGTTCCTATACATTTTTTTATTTTGTCTCCTATTTTTAGAAAATAGCGATTTTTCCTGCTGCACCACAATTTTTTAATTTTTCTTAAAACGCATTCACCTTGAAATATCTAAAATTATCATGTAAATATTGTAAAACAGTGTAAAATGTTTGTTTTAAACAAAATATTAAGATGTCTAGGGATTTCTATAGATAAATTGTCCGACATCTAGGTATTTTCAACTAAACCAACCTGGCAACTCTGGTTCGTCGCCTGATGATGCCATAGTATGGTGAAAACGTTGGCGATAATATACATACGAAATTTGATATGATTAATATCGAGTTACACTATCTAAACCACTTATCTATTTATTAAATTAATGTGAAATTACAATACATCTCAATAAATGTAACCTTTTATTTACTACTTTCAAATAATAATTTCGTATTTAAAATGTCACTTGTCACTTTTGTAATCTAGATTATAAAAGTATTAAAATATCTGCACTTGTTTCGGGGGAGACTTCGCGATAGTCTCCCTAAGGCAATTTCCGTTTTTCAAATTTTCGCTAAATTCGATGCTAATTGGTCGTCATTGTATCAATCCAATATGTCAATTGGTTGATGTTGGTCACATGACACGTGAGTGCGATAGTCACTATAATATCGTCTTGTGATACGAAAAACTTCATGTAAATCTTCTCAGTGTAAGATATTGCTTGATTTATTCTTACTAGTAGTAGAATACAATAATTGATTAAAAATAAACGAGAGTTAATTTAAATTTATATTTAATTTTTTTATAATAAACCAGGAAATACGGAATTCATTCGATAAGCTGGCACTCTTATTGGCAAATCAGTTACTTCGTATTATAACAAATAAATGTGAATGAAGTTAAATGTTTTTATAATTTAAAATTATATAATTAAATTAAAGTGTTTATTATAATATTAAAATTAAGTTGAAACTTGAAAAATTAGAAAATTTTATGACATAAACACGCAAACATAATAGTTGTTCGGTGATAATAATTTGATACCATAATTAAATTTAAAAATTACATTTTAAACTGTCAAAAAATTTAAATAATAATTATTTTTATCAAAATTGCATTGTTCATAAATTATATCAATTATAATTTGCATAATAAATAAATCTTTTGTATAGAAATAGTCTAAAAAATTATATGTATATAATATCGTACGTCATGTGATGGTAAATAAAATCATCTCATTAGAGATAAATTAGAAAAGATTTTTTAACTGTGTTCTTTTGCCCCTTTGTACATGTAGCAAGATGAAATACCGTCCTTTATAACCAAAATTTAAATTTTGGTATAAAAATGTTCCTTATGATTCCTTAATAATATTTGAATAATTTTAGTTCGATGTTCTGTGTGTCGCCCAGTCGCACAGCTTGCTAAATGTCATAAAATTTTGCATAAATATGTATCATAAGTAAACTTAAAAGCCAGATAGAAGTAATAAAAATCTGTTAAAAATTGCGTAAAAAATAAATAATATAATACAGTTCAAGTGTCAATTATTTTTGTGCTTTTATTTTAAATTGTTTTATTCAATGTTTGACATCAATAATTAATGTTGAGTTTTAGATGGATGGTCTGAAATAAAGAAAGACATGAAATATTTTATTGTTTTTATTGATAATTATGTAATTATGTATATTATATTAAGAATTAAAAGCTTTAAATTGAACAAGTTAATTAAACGTTTATAACATGTATTATTTTTTATTTTATTTTAATTAACTTGTTTGATTTAAAAGTTTTTAATTTAAAATATTTTACAATTTAATAATTTATGTAATAAAGTATGTTTATATTATCTGCTCTAAATGAACAATGAGTAATAGTTTTGATATTGGTTTGATCACTTTGATCACAGCCGAGGCTACACAATAGACATCTTATTCACTAATTTATACTATTTACCTATTAATGCCACATAATATGTACATTTAAATGCACAACACTCTTTACGCTGGTGTAAGTTTAAAGGGTTATAATTTATATAGTTTATAATGGTTATACCATTCTATTTTTTTTAACACGAAGAGTGTTAAGAAGGTTCACAACCAGTGGTTTGGGTGAATGCTGCTGTCTTGATATTGCTTATTTGAGAAAACAATTTTTTTCTTGATCGTGGCTATTCCTAAATCTATTATATATGATAAAATTAGGGATGTACCAACGTGCATTGCAAATTGCTCCAAATTTTTAACTAAAATAGTAGAATTTTCTTGATGATTGATTCACTTGCTTTGCCTCATAGCTGGATATATCATAGTTCATCATATCATAGTTTTGTTGATAATTTTTATGTGACAGCATAAGATGGGAGTTTTCTCTCATAATCAAAGAAATTTTAAAATAAATAATAATCTAAATTGTAAACGTTTACTATAAATGTGCTTTGCCTATGTCTGTCGTAAGTCAAGGTAAAGGCCAAGGTAATAAATTATAGTATATAGTTGGACTAGAATAAATTGGCATCTGCGTCATAGTTCAAAGTAATATAGAATCAAGTTCAAAATTCCTATTCAAACGAGTACAGTTTAAAATGGATCTTGTTTTAAATCTGAATATAATTTTTTCTAATTATGTTTCAAAAAGTGTCACTTTTTGACGCTCAAAAGTGTGCGAAAAAGTACTACTTTTCCGCTCTAGTATTAAAATAATAAAATTGTCCGACGTTTCGACGCTTTATTGACCCATTTAGACCTTAGACTTTAGATAGAATACTAAATTTTGTTTCGCTATATTTATTTTTGGTTCGTTATTTTGAATTTTTCTTTTCGGTAATTTTTTACATTTTTAAATTTTTCTATTACCACATGGTTTCTCGTCCTTTTTTGAAATAATTTGTTAATCTGGTTAGTTACCAACTTAATTCCTAGTTTACACTTTGTCATTCTTATTTCATTTTAAATTCATTCAGTTCTATTCCAAACTTTCGTTTAGGATGTTAGTATTTTGACATTTTCTAAAAGAAGGGATGAGATATCGTACGGGTTGTGGAAAAAAAACGTAATTTTTTTAAATATGGTGGTCTTCTTACCTCTCTTATAAAGGTTAGTATTTTATCTAAAGTATTTTCAAACTGTTTTAATTTTTCATTTTCACTTTCATATTTTTATTAAACTAAAATTTGTAACTTTTTAATTTTGTATTTCAATATTTTACTACTTTTATATTTTTATTATTTTTATTTTGATTATTTTCAATTTTGTAATTTATATAAGTTTTTAATTATTTGTATTTATTTGTAGCCTTAATGATGGGTCAATAAAGACTCGAAATATCGGACAATTTTATTGTTTTAATACTGTCCCCTAACTCAACTATATTTTTACTAATTATTATAAAGGGTCAACGATATAAACACACTATTAATTTTTATCTAATTATATATTTAATAAATAATGCTTTCTGCAGTTTACAATAAATTATAAATTAATAAAAATACCAAAACTAGTAAATTCAAACAACAACATGAAACTATTCAGTAAGATGGTTAGGATTAGGTTAAATTTATATTTATATTCTATTTTAATATTAAACATTACTATAATTTACTTCTAAACAATTGGGTAAAGATAATGATAATGAACAAGAGTGCAATCCAAGTAAAAAATTACGGTGCGATATCGAACGTGCTGAATATTTTCAAGTTTTATAATATATTGTCGTGTTACCAAATATTTAGACCCACCCTGTACTTATTTAGTAAAATTTGATAAATTGTGATTTTAATTTGGTAGTTTTGAACGAGTGCAAGGTGGGGTGTCAAAAAGGGGAGATGAAGGCTTTTTTGCCAAGATGGCCGACCAAGCTGGTCGTTGATTTTTGGCTCTGTAATTTATTTTTGAGAGTTGTGATTTTTTGAAATTATGAGTTATTATTTTGATTTGAATAAATAAAGTGATTTTAGATAAAACGGTTAATGTTATTAACATATGTGATAATATCTTTTAATAAAATTAGTTTTTACATTAAGTAAAATAATAAGTTTATTTATTCATTTTGGTTTTGAGTAGGTATAATTTTTGTTTTTACAAAAGTCAAATAAAATTGACTTTTAATCAAGTTTTAATTTAATAGCATAACTTTTCAATCACTTCAATAATTTTTCCAGGTTTGCCTGATGAGATTCCGAAAATCGAAACATCAGTTATAACAGGGTGTCGCAAACTATATCATTCATTTAAATAGTTTTTTGAGCAATTTTATGCAAGTTATGAATTAAATTATTTTTCAATTTCATCTAACATGTAGTTCCGGGATAGCTATAGCAAGTGTAAGACGTGTTTTAAAGTGCCCCGTTATCGGCGAGATAAAACCTCAAACGTATACAAATTGCTCGAATTTTGTTCGATATATTCTAAATTGTTAGTTATTTTAAAAACAAAAACAAGTTATTAAAAACCATTTCTCCTAATTTAACCGCGCCTCGGACGGTTAATGAAATCAGCCTTACAACCTACTAAAAAAAAAAAAATAGCAGCAAAAAATTCAGATTTAGCCCAAATCCAAATACAAAGTGATCTTCTTCAGGCTGGAGTAATCAATATGGAAATACCAGTAACTAACAAACACCCATGGCAAACTGTGGGAAATAAACGAAAACGTGTCAGCTCCCCAGAAACCGAAACAGCGCCAACATTAATTCTAACAAACAGGTACCAATCTCTCTCAGATATCAATAATGATAACCAAAATAGTCAAATAAATATTGCCAGTAATGATCTACCACAACAATTAAAAATTATTAAACCACCTCCTATCTTTGTGCACGGAGTAGTCGATTATAATCATATGGTTAAAAACTTAAACGTCATAGTTGAACAAGAACAAATAACAACTAAAACTTTATCAAACAATGTAGTAAAAATAAATGCCAAAACTACTGATAGCTACAGAAAACTAGTGAGACACATGCAGGATGAAGAGATTATACATCATACATATCAACTAAAAGAGGAAAAATCTTATCGAGTGGTCATACGACATCTACATCAAACCACACCTATAGAGGAAATCAAAGATGAACTGCAAAGCAAAGGTTTTCCAATAAGAAACATAGTAAATGTCCAACATCGTATAACGAAGGAACCATTGCCATTATTTTTTGTCGACCTTGCACCTGCCGATAACAACAAAGAAATCTATGATCTGAAATACTTAAAAAATCAAACCATTCGAGTTGAACCTCCAAGAAGAAATTCAGAAATAGTACAGTGCACAAGATGCCAAATGTACAACCATACAAAAACATACTGTTTTTACACACATGACACAAAATCTTGTAGTAAAACCAAAGAAATTCCAGCTACTTGTTATTTGTGCAATGGACCACACCCAGCAAATTACAAAGGCTGCCAAGTATATCGTGAATTACAAGACAGATACAAAATAAACACACAACAAGAACAACAACAACGACAAAACAAAATAAGATATACCACCTCAGCCTCAGCATCTTACAATAATATTCCAAACCAACAAAATCCACTAAACCAATTCTCACAACCAGCGCAACATTTTACAACTCAGTTTTACCATAATAAAAATTATAAGCCAACCTACTCAGAAGCGTTAAAAAGTACAGCACAAGAAGAAACCCCCACTCACGACATACCATTAACAAAATTTCTTAATGAGTTCAAAGAAATGTTTCAACAACTTATGCAACAAAACAACATGGTCATGAATCTAATGCACACAGTCATAAATAAACTAATACGTTAATGGAAGGTTCTTTAAGAATTGCATTATGGAATGCTAATGGCATTCAGTCAAAAATTCAAGATATTGAACTATTTTTAAAAACTAATAATCTAGACATTCTTCTCGTATCTGAAATACATCTAACCCCAAGGTCTTACATCAAAATACATCAATATAAAATTTATTCCACCAATCATCCTGATGGAACAGCACACGGAGGAACCGCTGTTATAATTAGAGAAAGTATTTTACATCATGAATTAAATAAATACGAAACTAATTTTCTACAAGCAACAACTATTCAAATCAACAAACTGCATAACTCAATAAATATATCGGCACTATACTGTCCACCTAGACACAATATCAAAAAAGAACATTTAATACCTTTCTTTGAATCACTTGGTCAGAAATTTATTACAGGAGGAGATTTTAACGCAAAACATACAATCTGGGGATCCAGATTAATAACAACTAAAGGAAGAGAATTTCTAAAACTCATTAACGAAAAAAACTATCACATCCTATCAACAGGTGAACCAACATATTGGCCTACCGATGTAGACAAGATTCCTGATTTGTTGGACTTCTTTATTACCAACGGAGTTTCATCTAGTTTTGTAGAGATACAATCGAGTTTGGAACTAACCTCAGATCATACCCCAGTTATACTTACCATCAGTAGTACCATAATTAGAAAACAGCCACGAGCTTCACTATATAACAAGAACACTAACTGGAACGAATTCAAAGAAGAAGTAAATCAAAAATTAAGCTTGTTGCTAAGAATTAAAACTAATGAGGAATTAGAAAAAGCCACTAATTATTTTATAACAACCATACAAGAAGCAGCTTGGAATTCAACTCCTACGATTAAAAATAAGATAAGAAACTCATATAATATTCCCGAAGCGATTAGAGAAATCTTAAAGCAGAAACGAAGAGCCCGTGCTAGATGGCAACGAAGCAAACATCCCTCAGACAAAACAGACTACAACAAACTTGCCAATCAACTAAAAAGAAAAATTAGAGAAGCCAAAAATCATACATTTTATAGTTATCTGCAAAATCTTGGAATAAAAGATCACTCTATTTGGAAGGCAACGAAGGGGTTTAAACGACCCCAAGTCACGATTTCTCCTCTTCGCAACCCAGATCAAACGTGGGCACGAACAAATGTGGACAAAGCAAATTTATTTGCACAACACTTAGAGAAAGTATTTAAACCATATGGAGATGAGTCATATGAAGAAATAGAACAATTTCTAGTAGCGCCATTACAAATGTCTTTGCCAATCACCAAATTTACCATCAATGAAGTAGCAAAGGAGATCAGAAAACTAAATAAAAAGAAAGCGCCCGGCTACGACTTAATAACTGGCAAAGTGCTGTCTGAACTACCTCGTTTAGGTATCAAGATTTTAACGACACTATTTAACTCTACTCTAAGATTATCTCATTGGCCAACACAATTAAAATTTGCCCGAATTATAATGATTTTGAAGCCAGGAAAGCCTCTCACTGAAGTTACGTCTTATCGACCGATAAGCTTACTATCAATAGTATCTAAACTTCTGGAAAAGCTGATACTAAAGCGAATAAATGATAACGATCTATTAAATGATTTGCTACCAACACATCAAAATTGATTTAGGCAACAACACTCGACCATTCAACAAAGTCATCGCATAGTAAACCACATCAGTAGAACTTTTGAAGAGAAGCAATATTGTTCGGCGGTATTCTTGGACATAAAACAAGCTTTTGATAAGGTGTGGCACAAAGGACTTTTATACAAAATCAAGCAAGCTCTACCACATCATTACTACCACCTATTAAAATCACATCTTGAAAATCGTTACTTCCAAGTGCAACATGATGATAAAATTTCTGAAACCTATGGAATTACATCTGGAGTTCCCCAAGGCAGTGTTCTGGGACCGGTGCTTTATTTGCTATTTACATCTGATTTACCTACCACACCAAACACAGAAACAGTAACATTTGCTGATGATACGTGCATATTAGCAACACATGAAAATGCAATTCAAGCATCAGAAAAGGTGCAAACACATTTATATCTGCTACAAGAATGGTTGAGAAAGTGGAAAATAAAAGTAAATGAGACAAAGTCAGTTCACGTCACATTTACACTCAATCGTACACACTGCCCACTCGTATACATTAACGATGTAGCCATACCTCAGGAAAAGGAAGCAAGATACCTCGGACTACATTTAGATAGCAGACTTACGTGGAAGAGACACATTACCAAAAAGAGAAAGCAGATGGATCTAAAAATTAAAAAAATGAACTGGCTAATTGGAAGAAAATCTAAACTCTCTTTGGAAAACAAATTAATAATATACAAGGCTATCATCAAGCCGATTTGGACCTACGGATTGGAGCTCTGGGGATGTTCAAGTATGTCCAATACTAATATTATACAAAGGTTTCAATCAAAGGTACTACGAATGATAGTGGATGCTCCATGGTACGTAACCAACAAGACCATACACTCTGATCTAGGAATAGGATACGTGACACAAGAAATTTTGAAAAAAGCAGAAAAACATCATATAAGACTGGAAGATCATCCCAACCCAAATATGCAACAACTGCTCGAAGAAGAAGTTTATAGGCGATTGAAACGTAAATGGCCTAACGATTTAAGACACCATTAGATATCAAGAAATGGACTACGCTGAAGGGCGTTTCCGATGCACATTTTAAAGTTAGAAGTCATCACATCAGCTCATAGAACTATATAATTATTATTGTAATAATTTTAATCATGTTCTGATTGTTGATATAAAGTAAGAGCAATAAAAAAAAATCTAACATGTAAAAATTAATTTTATTAAAAAATAAAGTGATTTTATGCGAATGCATTATTGCGCCTTTTTGAAAGTATAATTTTTGATATTTGGAATTGATTTGGATTATTTTTTTTATGAGTTGCTACCGAGCGGTAGTGTTATTTATTTGGTTGATAAATTAGAAGAAAAGCAATTGAAATTAAAAAAATAATTGGAATTATTTAAAATTGGAAAGTTTAAAATTTATTACATTCGTAGGAACAAATGGCTAGATAGATAAGCCGACGTTTTGGATAAGGATAAAATTAAAAGTACGAGCCCAATAAAATTTTACATTACATTAAATTATTAAATTTGAATTTGTATACGAAGAAGATTTATTTTGGAGAATTTATTTTTATTTGGATAAGAAAAATTTTTATTTTAGATTGTAGAAAATTCTAATTAACGAAACGCAAGAACCCTTCGACCCCTAGAAAATTACGAACTGTTCCGCAATCCAGAGTTAATCCGAGGTAAACAACAGATTGATAATTTCTACAAAATTACCACATCAATATGTAAGAATAGATCTATAATAATATACTACTGACTTTAAACCTATTACTTCCACAAAATTAACCAAAACCATTAATTCAATGATAAATTTTGATTTTAATATTGTTTTTAACATTAAAAAGTAAATTTTTGCAATATATAGCAGTTGTATTACTTAAAATAAATATTATTAGTAAAAATCACAAGTTAAATTATTAGAGAAATGCATTTTATAGTTATATACGTATACTTTATTTAATATTATTGTTTATTATATTTTATTTTAGTCATATTATGTTATAATACGACATAAATTTAACGACTTTAAACAAATTAATGTTAATTGATTTAAATAATATAATGATTAATATTTTGTCTAATTATTATATTCTCGATCACCGCTTGTGACATGTGGTCACAAGTGTAGATACAATGAGAATTTGAATTACATATATCGTTATCAAGCGAAATGCATACTTCCGTAATATTTTTAAATAAATCAACTGAATTTTTGAATTCTTTTGTACGAATTTTTCTGTCATTGGTTCCCAAAGATTTTAAAACGGGTTGAGGTCTTGTAATTGAAAGAGCTACTTTAAAACTCGTACATTGATGCGGATAAACTAGTCTTTCACAAGCTTTGCTGCGTACTTTGGGTCATTGTCATGTTGAAGAATAAACTGAAGAGACATTTTCCATTCCGCATAAGGAAACATAACCTTGTGCAATATATTATCATTTATCACATGTTAATAACCTTAACCGTATTATGTACGTAGTATATAAAACCACTATTAATAAATTAATATGTACAGTAGATGCAGTTCATGTATGCGTCTTTGATGTTCGTTCCAAAAATTTCAAATCTTCGTTTAGTTCATCGGAAATACCTAGATAGCGCTGCAAAATTAATTTAAATTTCAAAAAAACGTCTGGAATGTAACATTATTTCAAAGAATTGTTTTCGCATTGTAATTATACTGTCATTAATTTGAAAACTAATAATTTAGCATAGAACAATAATTATCAGAAGTAAATGTTCTTTATTATTTTCGGAATTTTATCTAAATTATAATAATCACTTTAGTACATTTCAATATCTTGTAACATTTGTCTATATAAAATATTAATGATTAATCGTTTTTTGTTTGGGTTAGGTTTTTCGTAACTATCATACTAATCCCGTTTTACTTCTATATATTTAACAAAAAATAGGGTATGGTTTGTTATTATAAAAATAAATATTTTTGATTAAATATTTTTAATTTCAACTTTAAAGGTGTTTATGAAGTCCAGTTGTACAATATTATGAGTTAACTAATTTCAAAAGTTAACGTACGTTGAAGACCATTGTATGTAAGCAACATAACATAAGAAATATTAAGTATGTTATGTATTGAGATGACCCTAGCTATACAAATCTTTTAAGTTTTGCTTATTTCTAAAATTAATCTTTTAGCTGGGCATCCATTATTTGTAGCAATGAGACAATGAAACTCAGTTTTTTTAAAATTTTGTTAATTAAAATTAAAATGATCAACTTTTTACCTTTCAATCTGTGGCCTTGTACGCGGTATTACAAGCGTTGTCCACGTGTGCTATTGCAGCTGGTCTAACAAACTTTGCTGCAATGCACCTTTGCACATAGACCAAAATTATCACTCTCTTCAATCATTCCAAATTTATTATCAGCATTTCACTTTATTAATCAAACAAAACATCAACTCAATTTAACTCATTTATTAATTTTAAACAATTAACAAATTTAATTTTGTATTGCGGGAATGGTTTGTCATCCGTTTGACGCAAAAGCATCAACCCAACTGTCGTACAACAACCTTCAAGTCCTACTCCTTCTAGTTCTCGTTCTCCTTACCTTTTTATTTACATATCAAAACTTAACAAACTATTTTATACAACTTGATTATAAATAAATAAATAATAAAACAAACTCAAACCCCAAAATAATTTACAAAATAATAAAATTAATGTTTTTATAGCATTTCAAAACAGGACAGTATAATATTCTAAATAGAGAAAAACAACGAGTTTATATTGTAACAAATATATATACAATTTTTTTTTACTTTACTGGTGTGTTATACCTATAAATTTATTAATTGAAACATACTTTAATTACAAACAGCCATTTCTGAATACACTATTTTCTGTATAATGTACCTGACGATAACCGTTTATAGCGGAATTTTTTAACTTAATTGCCACATGTGCGATGCGATTTACTCGGGCAAAGCGGAACGTCGATTCAGACAAGGATTAAGATATACTATGAGGATTACTTAATGAACTATTATTTTAACAAACTTAAACTTAAATGAACCATTATTTTATGAATTGAAATGGAGAGTCAACGTTATAAATACATTTATATTTGGAGGAATAATCCTATAATATAACGTTTACAGATTTCAGATTTTTTTCACATTGGTTGGATACAAACAATGGTTTGAAAACCAACAACATAGTGTTATTGCATTAATTATATGATGATCCTATGTTACCTTTACTAGAAATCTCAAAATTAAAAAGCGTTATTAAACTAAAGGGTAGGACATCACCAACTCACCACCTCACCACTGTTTACGATCATCTATTTTTTCAAAACCCCCTGTATCTTTAACAAGGTTAGTACTTAATATTTCCCTGAATAAAGAAAGGATGCGTATTTAAAATACGTGAAACTTAAAAAAGAAATAGCTATCTCTTTGAAACAATAAGTTGTCGGTTTTTAATTAACAATTTTAGAGCACGATTTATAGCCAATATTTAAGTTTCTTCCTGTAAATATCACGTTATATTTATTTTGTTTTATTTCTTCCAAAAAATTTAGTGAGATTTAATAAACTTCTATTGGGTTTCTTGGAATTAAATATTGTTGATAAATTTTAAACATCTAAAAGCTGTTAAAGCGTTTACTAAAATCACTGGTATCTGTGCTATCTTAGAAAAAAATTTTTATTTTAAATTTTTATTCATATTTTTTATAACGTAACTTTTTATTTCAAAAATTCTTTAGTCAGTATTTAAAGATTTTTTATCAATTTTCATTTTTATTTTAGTTCAAACCTGTTAAATGTTAATTAATGTCTTTTTATTGTTTTTTAAATATTATTTTTCTATGTAAGTGTGCATTCTTTACTTAACAGTAAAAATTTATTATTTTAACATTTTGTTTAATTTGTTTATTTTAAAAAAGTATAAGTTGAAAGTGTTGGCTTTTCTCTAGCCTTTTTTGCCTAGGTGCTTGTTACATTAAAATTTACATGTCGCTAGCCCCCCAAATTGAATTTCTTTTTGAAATTGATGTCTAACGTTTAAGTTTCATTTGAACTTTAATGTGATTCTGTTTACATCGTTAGAGCCTCAACCGTCACATATTTATTCTCAAAATCTTTAGGACTTGGCAGAGGCTATGGACTGTAGTTTAGCTGCTGTAAAGGGCTCTGGTTGCTTAAAGGTCTTTTTACTCAAAATACAATCTCTTTAAAATACCGATCTAGTAAATAGCAGTCCTATCTTGAACACCTGAAAATAAGCGTTGGGCGAAACATGTTGAGTTCCTAAAAAATATATTAATTAAGCAAAGAAATATTCTATTTATTTAATAATTCTATTATTATTTATTTCATAATATTATAATAATGATCATTTTAATTTTAATTTGGATTTTAAAATGATAGTTATTTTCGCATTAGTAGTACTTAAATTAATATTATATTATTATAATCAATAGATAAGTGGTTTAGGTAGTGTAACTCGATATTAATCATATTAAATTTTTTAGAAAAACCAAAAAATGCACAAACACTTTTTAGAACTAAAATGTTTTAAGTTAATGAGATATCGCAATGAGCGATATCTCATTGCAAGATATCGCAATTTCAAACATCAAAAATACTCATATTTACTCTTATGCGGTTTGGAATGCTTCATCGACTGTTCCGCATGAGTAAAATATGAAAGTATTTATAATTTTAATAATTTTAATTATTAAAATATAATATTTGTTATTATTTATATAGTTTTTATAATGCAAAGAAATATAATATTCATAATATGTGCACATTTCCAAACCACCTATGAGATAGTGCACTTGACGCTTTTTTTAACGTGGTTTCCTCAGTAGGCACACTCCACCGTCAATTTTGATAAAATTTAAATTAGACAGTGCAAATCTTAAATGAAAATTAAAATGAATTATAATGAAATTGATAATTATATATTTATGGAAATTTCAATCTGATTGATAAATCTTCAAGTGCTACTTCTACTATAATGTCTTCGTCGCTTTCTTCTTGTTCTTCCTATATCTCTATAGATTCTTCTAAGAAAAGAGACTCACAAGTCTCTTCATCAATATCATATGAATCTTCATCTGCTGTATTTGATACATTAGAGCAAGATTGGCCTGAACAGTTAGTACACACCGGTGAACGAAACAATTCCACTTTTTTACACCCACAGTTTTTTTTACAGCCCTTCAAGCAATTGCAGAAAATGGTGTTGAGAAGTTGTTTTGGAGCAGGTGGGAGTAAAGTTTTAATTTGCTCCAAACTATCATTAATTATTTCCCATCCCCAGTCTTCTAGATTCAGTGGGTTACCAAGCCAGAACTTGATAATACACTCAATATGAATAATAATAATATTTATTGCAATAATAATAATATCATACAAATGGTTAGATACATAGGTTTCCCATGATTTTAATTTAACCGGTTTTTTAGAATTTGGCAAGGATATCCGAATCCAAATTCACACACTGTATGTCAGTTTTTATTTTTCTTTTGAAACCGATACCGATTTGCTACCGATAGTTCCCAATAGTCCGGTGGCAGCTTGTTTAGCAAGTATGCTGAGAGATACAAGAACGACTCTTCATATTTTGCTGATCTGTGGTGTTGCTGTGTATATGTACTTTTTGCATGTCTTAGGTTCAAACCATGCATTTCATGCCTTTGCTGCAATTTCCCATAAAGGTCTTTGGGTTGGCCATTGTTCTTTATTTTATGCAGCATCGAGATGTAATGTACGGTTCTTCTTTTTTCCATCTTCAGTAATCCATAATGCCTTATTGTTGGCGTTACATGCTCTCTATATTCTAGCTTTGTCGCAAATCGGATTGCAGCATTCTGGATCTTTTGCAACTTGAATTTATTTTCCTTCGTTATACATGGTCCGTATATACAGTCACCATAATTCAGATGGCACAGTACCAACGATTCCACTAAGAGAAGTTTCACATCCACCGGTAGAATATCTTTAAGCGAATTTAATTGCCTTAAAGCGCAATATGCTCTTCTAGTAATTAGGGAGATATGGTCATTAAATTTGAGAGTTTTATCCATCAGAACCCTCAAATTTTTTACTACCTCTGTTCTTTGCAAGACGATATCTTGTAGCCGCAAAGTCATAGCATCATCGTTACCAAACTCTAATATTTGTGTTTTTCTTGGGTTGATTAATAAAGAATTTTTCTTTGTCTACTTCTTGATTTCTAATAAATCTTCTTGTATTTTAATTTGCGCTAGAGCACGTTCCTTCTTCATGTAATGAATTATTAATTGAATATCGTCAGCATACATGTATATATTGAGCAATATTTGAGTACCTTAACTATGTCTGCAGTATAGATCGAAAACAGAATCGGACCTAAAATAGAGCCTTGCGGTACCCCTGATTTCAGAGTTTTGGGATCCGACTTCTTGTCATTCCCCAATTTCACATATTGAGAACGATCCACCAGGTAGCTTCGGAACCACTTAATTATATTGTCCTGAACACCGTAATGTTCTAGTTTTGTTAGAAGACATTTAATATTTAAACTATCGAAAGCTTTGGACATATCCAACAATATCATTGAACTCTGTTGACCTCGATCCATGGCACCAATTAGATCATTTTTAACTGACATTAGTAGTGTAGTTGTGCTATGATTCTTCCTGAAGCCTGATTGCGCCAACGGTAGTATGTCGTTCTTATCCAAGAATTTAGTCAACTGATCCTGGAGTATTGATTCTGTTATCTTGAGTAGGATTGATAAAATTGAAATCAGCCTTAAGTTTTGATATGTTTCGATCACTTTGTCTTTAGGTATTGTCTTTAGGTCTTCGTATTTAGTGCAACACTTACCTTCCAAAGTTCTGGTATACTTCCAACTTCAAATGAATAATTGATTAGGTGTTTCAGTGGGTTGATTATCCATGGCATTACCAATTATAGCATCATACCAGAAATACCATCATGCCCTTTCAAATACGGCTTTTGTTTAGAAATTATTCTTGCGATTTCATCTTCTTCCACTGGAATCATTTTAAACTTTGATTCGTTTACATTATCCTTCCATTCGTTCAGGTAACTTGGATCCGGGGGAACTAATGGGATAGCATCTATGAAGTAATCATTCATTTTATTTGGCTTTGATAGATTTTCAGGGATGTGAAAATCATTGCGTTTGTTAGATATGTTCAGTTGTTTAAGTTTATTCCATAACTGCTTATTATTATTACCTATAATTCGTAACGAGCCTGCAAAATAATTTTACTTAGTTTACTTGGTGCTGTTGTTATATATAGCTCGAATGATACAGTATATCGTGGGTATTCTGCGAAAATGCATTAAATCAAAATTATTTTGTTGTTTTTTGTTTAGTTAATCATGCTCTGTTCTTGCTTGGTGAACGTTGTATAGGCTGCAAAAACACACTAAAGTCATATTTATAGAACTAGCCAAGATAATTTCTTTCATAAGTCAAAAATACATAAAGATGTTCAGAGAAAACAAACTTTCAAATTCAATTATGTCAAAATTATGAAAATTGACTTAATGCATTTTCGCAGAATACCCACGATATATTCTTATCAATTTCACTTCGTGTCTTTTTATACTTGGAAAATGACTTAAATTTTTCTTTTCTCAGTTTTGTTAACGTTTCATCAAACCATGGCTGGCGTTTCTTGCGATTTGATACAACAGCCTTCAACGGAGCATGTTTATTATACAACCACAGAATATTACTATTGAATATATTGATTTTCATGTCGATGTTCTCTGCATTAAAAAAGCTATTCCAGTCTATACCTGATGCATCGTTTTCGAGTTCAGCATAATTTATGACTTTGAAGTTTCTAATGAACCTAGTTTCCCGATTTCTGTCCTTCTCAACACATATTTCTGCATAGATTAAGTTGTGATCAGCAATCGAACATTCTGAAACTCCACTATTTGGGATATTTGATTTCTCGTTTACTACTATTAAATCGAAATGTTGTTGAGCCGATGCAGATGTTGGAGGAATACAGGATAATTGCACTTCTTATTCTTTCTTGTATTTTTTACAAAAGTTAAATACCTATACTTGTCTAGGCTATCACTTTTTTTTGGAACTCTATAAATACCAAGCAGTAACTTGATTCCATTCGTCATAATATCATGCGGAGAAGAATCAATTTTTTTGAATGCTTCTGCGCAATCGATTAGATCATTTTTCTTTTCAAACATTTTTAATGTTGCTGTTTTACTCTTTTTGAATATCGCTGAGGTTGTGTCGCGTCTAGTTATTGCATGAAAGACTAAAAGAACAGCCGATGAAGCATTACAAGCCGCATAAGAGTAAATATGTGTATTTTTGATGTTTGAAATTGCGATATCTCCGAAATGATGATTTGTAGAAAAAAAAGCATAGATACAATTTTTGTAGAGAATTTAATAATCTACAACTTTTGTGTAAGCTATTTTTTACTATAACACTTGCCGTTTGCGAGAAAAAGACGAAAAACCGAAATTTTTAACCTTTGACCTTGAATAACTTCAACTGAGATCGACGGGAACTTCTGACATTTTGTTTCTAATAATGAAATGAAGACCTCTATCAATTTTCAGCTGTATCGTAGTTTATGCAAGCTGAAATGCTATTTTGACTGGGCTACATGTGCCGGTAGAGAATTGTGATGCCCTATTTTAGGTGACTCATGCCCGTTTTCACCAACATTTATTTAAGAATTCCTTAGTAAAGAATTCTTAACGCTAGGTATTCCATAAAGTGAAATTTGCATTTCACCAACATAAGAGTTTCTTAACCAGCAGTTCCCTTGCTAGGTATTCTTTAAGGAGGACAAATGAACTAATGAGGGTCATAAATGTCATATTTGAATTTGTAGGTTATATTTAATGGCGGCATTACGGTTGTGTATGATTATTATGTAGTTAATTTTGTTAATTATGAAGCAGGTACTGTAAAGGATTATATAAACCGTTAATATGTGGTGTACATACATAAGATAACAATGTGAATCCTCAAGTGATGGCAACTGCACTCTTCAAAAATATAACAAGTAACGACCATGTTAAATAAATAAACCATAAATTGTTAATATTACATTTATTATTTCTTAATATAAAATAAAAATAAACTTGACAAATATGTAATTAATAAACTATAAAAACACACAGAAGTTATGGTTGATTAAAATAATTATTTACAATAATGTCTCGCGTTCCACCATATCTTGCATTATTTTGAATTTCTGCAGTCACTTGACCATTCTCGATCAAGTGATTTATTCCCTCAACTTCATTTGGTGGAAGTGCTTCTTTCGCCTCAATGCAAATATTTGTGCAATACAGCACAAGCTATCACAACCGATATAGCTGTTTGCAATTTCAAACGTATACCTATAGCTAATACAGGAAATCTTCGTTTCCACACACCATATTGTCTTTCAACTGTATTTCTGGTATGAATGTGTGCACGGTTATAATTTTCTGAAGTGAAGTGATGAAGTGTACAACTTCATCATCTGATGAATCATCATATCTTTCTAATCTATCAAAAAGTCGAATAGCATCCATGGCTAGAGAAGAGTGTAGAATAATGCACGGCTATTCAAAATCAACATGCACAAACACTAATTTATAACCTATAAATAGTATAATACAACCGCTAAGGAATACCTAACACTTTAGGGGTCGGTAAATCGGATCCCTAAGGTTAGGGATTTCTTAATACCACTAAGGAATTCTTAGCGCTTGGTGAAAACCAAATTTGACATAAGAGTTTCTTATCTCAAGTTAAGAAACTCTTAACGTTAGGAATTTGTTGGTGAAAACGGGCATCAGACCCATCGACCAATCTTATAGACTGGTTTCGCAAATCGAGCTATTTACATGTTTTTAAATAAAGAAATTAAGATTTTTTGTTTATTTATAATTCAGTTTATGATCAAACACTGTTGTGTTAATAATAATGTTGATTTTATCATCTAATAAAATTGTTTCCATTCCATCTTGGATAACTCTCTCCTATACTGTCTTCTTGCAACTGTACCTAGTCAAGTAATAGCAGATAACCCTTTGTTGATAAATAATATTGTTGATAAAATTATTTGACAATAAATTTATTGAAATCTATAGGTTGATATTTATAACTGAAATTAGTTTTATAGCTAATGGAATAATAGCAATGTTTTACAACTCACGATTTGTAATGCTTATTTAGTATTACGCGTTGCGTGGAATCTTTATTTAATTGATTAGTTAATGTAGTTTGAGTAATTGATTAAATAAATATGAATTTTTAACAGTGTTAATAGTCGACAAGTTACATTAGCTTTATACTATAAATTTTAGAAATTAGCTATAAAAATTGTATTCCGCAAATGTTAATTAAAGTTTGTCTTCAATAACCTTGTTGTTCAATGTTACGGATGTAGATAATAGTATGTTTCCGACGTTTGAATTGTTATAAATAAAAAATCTAATTTGTAAAGTTGTCTCGGTATGCGAAAAAAAAACTATATTTTGTATTTAAAAATTTCGCTAAATGTAACAAAAATAATTAGATACCTCCCTACCATTTAACATAACCAGAATTAAAGTATTTCGAGAACAGTGAGTGATAATAATAAATTAATCGTTAATGCGTTTGATAATAAATTAACGATCGACAAAGTTGACTTTATTTACTGGAGTTTACCTGTTTCGACTAGAAGAAATACCAATAGTACCTACCTAATTACAAATTTATTTCATATGTATTAACAAATAATATGTGAAATTCCATTAATTTAAATTTAATAAAACTTACTTTAAATAATAAAATTTAATTTTAAGAAAACATTAATTAAAAAGTATTTAATAAGACTACATTGACATAAATAAGAAAAATAATGAAATAACGTAATATTATATTACCGTAAAAACTAGAAATTAGTAAAAAAAAATTAATTCACTAGTCCAACTAGTTTTAACTAAGGGAACTCGTCAAAACTAGCTTTAACTAGTATAGCGATTATTCTTTGTAAAAACCCGATTTCATATTTTAAAAATATTATTATGTTTGAATTGTTACTTTAATGAAATAGTTTTAAAATTAAAATATTTACAACTTGGTTTTTTAAGCGAAGCGCCGACATGCTCTCCGATAGGGGTAAAAAATAGGGTTTATGTATGACGGCGTTCGCTTACATTTTCTAATGATACATTATTTAAATCAACTAATAGCTTTATTGATAATTCATTTTAAATCTTGCATTTCTATACGAG
This sequence comes from Cantharis rustica, assembly GCA_911387805.1. Lineage (NCBI taxonomy): Eukaryota > Metazoa > Arthropoda > Insecta > Coleoptera > Cantharidae > Cantharis > Cantharis rustica. The sequence continues at coordinate 76,914,722 of OU426877.1, forward strand.
ACTTATTGTAATACCTTATTATAAAATTATAATACCCAATTACTAAATAATTAAACACGAAATTTATTTCTAAGTAAATAAATAGATATAATCTTATTTTACTTTAAATAAAATTAATTATAAACTAAAAATAAAAATTATTATTTATCGGTAATGATTTCATATATTAATTACGGGTTTAAAGCAAGTAACACAACTACTTAATTTTCGAATAAATATAAAATATTTAACTAAAAGATGTAAATTGCTAAAAGTATTATTAAAATATTTTTTCCACTAGCAATTATACCGGGTGACTGGCTAAAGAACTGAACATAGAAAAATAACATGGAATATTGATTTTTCTAAATTCTTGCTTCCATTATCTTTATATATAAAATATTTTGTGCATTTGTATGTTTTCATTTTACTGCGCTAGTATAGCGATTATTCTTAGTAAAAACCCGATTTCATATTTTAAAAATATTATTATGTTTGAATTGTTACTTTAATGAAATAGTTTTAAAATTAAAATATTTACAACTTGGTTTTTTAAGCGAAGCGCCGACATGCTCTCCGATAGGGGTAAAAAATAGGGTTTATGTATGACGGCGTTCGCTTACATTTTCTAATGATACATTATTTAAATCAACTAATAGCTTTATTGATAATTCATTTTAAATCTTGCATTTCTATACGAGACTTATTGTAATACCTTATTATAAAATTATAATACCCAATTACTAAATAATTAAACACGAAATTTATTTCTAAGTAAATAAATAGATATAATCTTATTTTACTTTAAATAAAATTAATTATAAACTAAAAATAAAAATTATTATTTATCGGTAATGATTTCATATATTAATTACGGGTTTAAAGCAAGTAACACAACTACTTAATTTTCGAATAAATATAAAATATTTAACTAAAAGATGTAAATTGCTAAAAGTATTATTAAAATATTTTTTCCACTAGCAATTATACCGGGTGACTGGCTAAAGAACTGAACATAGAAAAATAACATGGAATATTGATTTTTCTAAATTCTTGCTTCCATTATCTTTATATATAAAATATTTTGTGCATTTGTATGTTTTCATTTTACTGCGCTAGTATAGCGATTATTCTTAGTAAAAACCCGATTTCATATTTTAAAAATATTATTATGTTTGAATTGTTACTTTAATGAAATAGTTTTAAAATTAAAATATTTACAACTTGGTTTTTTAAGCGAAGCGCCGACATGCTCTCCGATAGGGGTAAAAAATAGGGTTTATGTATGACGGCGTTCGCTTACATTTTCTAATGATACATTATTTAAATCAACTAATAGCTTTATTGATAATTCATTTTAAATCTTGCATTTCTATACGAGACTTATTGTAATACCTTATTATAAAATTATAATACCCAATTACTAAATAATTAAACACGAAATTTATTTCTAAGTAAATAAATAGATATAATCTTATTTTACTTTAAATAAAATTAATTATAAACTAAAAATAAAAATTATTATTTATCGGTAATGATTTCATATATTAATTACGGGTTTAAAGCAAGTAACACAACTACTTAATTTTCGAATAAATATAAAATATTTAACTAAAAGATGTAAATTGCTAAAAGTATTATTAAAATATTTTTTCCACTAGCAATTATACCGGGTGACTGGCTAAAGAACTGAACATAGAAAAATAACATGGAATATTGATTTTTCTAAATTCTTGCTTCCATTATCTTTATATATAAAATATTTTGTGCGTTTGTATGTTTTCATTTTACTGCTCAACGGCTGTACCGATTTAGAAAATTTCTTTTTTAATGTTTGTAATAGTTCGAAGATGGTTTATAGATAAAGAAAACTTGGAAAATTTGAAAAACTTGCCTGGAAAATTCGGAATTAAAATTCGTATGCAAGAGATTAAGGTGGCCGACAGATGACGCTACAATAGAAAATTTTAACATAAATAATTTTTTTTTTTTTTTATTATATTTCAATTAATATTTACAATCTGTTTATATACAACAATAAGTAAATTATTGACTTTAACTTAATGGCACGTTGAGAACATTCCAGTAAATGTACTCATTTTAAGTTATTTAGGTTTGTTAATATAAAATGCAAGACGCAAAAGTAATCTACATAATATACACATGTAGCCAGTCAGTAATTCCACACTAGCAGCTAGTTAAACCGGGAAGCCAGATCCGAAGGCTTGAAGCGTTTCAGTCTTCGAAACTCACATGAATCATCAAGCAGGTTCGCTGCCAATTCGTTTGGATGCGTTTTTAATCTATCTTTATATTTGACGGAGTAATTCTTGATTTCGCTGTGTATTGAAGGAATTTTTAGGTCTTGATGGATTCTATCATTTGGCACATACCACGGAGCTTGTACAATTGTTCGAAGTGTCTTATTTTGGAATCTTTGAAGTATTTCTACATTTGAAGTGCTCGCAGTTCCCCAGAGCTGGATTCCGTATGTCCAAATCGGTTTCAATATTGCTTTATAAATTAATAGTTTGCTCTCTAAACTTACTTGTGAATTTTTACCTAGTAACCAATACATTTGTCTAAATTTGATTCCAAGCTGCTTTCTTTTGTTAAATATATGTTTGCGCCATGTAAGTCTTCTATCTATGTGTAAGCCCAGATATGTTGCATCTTCAGCCTGGGGTAGAACGCAGCCATTTAAAGTTACAGGTGGACAATCATCTTTTCTCATGGTGAATGTAATTTGCGAAGATTTTGTTTTATTGGCTTTTATCCTCCACACTTTGAGCCACTATTAGAAATTATCTAGGTTTTTCTGTAGGTTTGTTGAGGCGATCTTTGGATCAGTATGTGATGCAAGCACAGCGGTGTCGTCAGCAAAAGTTGCTACCATTATTGATTTAGTCGTTGGAAGATCTGCAGTGTACATCAAGTATAAAACTGAACCCAGAACACTACCCTGCGGTACACCTGACTGAATTAGATACATTTCGGAGTATTTTTCACCATATTTTACTAAAAAGTGTATTTACGAAATTGCGCATTCACATTTACGAAAGTCTCTTTTCACGCAGTTACTGCTCCTTTTTGAAATAGTCCTAGATCTAAATTTCCTACTTTGAGATAGTCGTTCCTCTCTTTCTTCGCTCGTCTCATTTAAACGGCGCAGACTCATATGGGCAACACGTTTAGTAAGTCTACCCATATATATATTGAAATGCCCCCAGCATTCATTATTTAAATTTCCAAAATTCTTCAATTAAATAATATTTCTTAAATTTTTATTTTGGTTACAATAAATTTTTAAAATGAGCACGTTAAAATTTATTCGATACCGGTATCGCAGTCCGGGTTATCACCAACAATTTGTTGTTCCTTAAGTAAAATTTTTAATAAAATAGAAAACTTTTTACCAATTTTAATTATAATTTTTAAATTTTGTTCATTTTCATTTCCATCTGTAATCATTCGACCATAGCTTCTGTTTTAATCTTACTTTCAAAATTATCCAAAATATCTTTCTTCAAAATCAATTTAATCCAATATAATAACTTCAATAAAACATTTTATCTTCAAAAACTTTTACTAGTATTCCAAAATTTATAAACTTATCAAAAATTATTCGGACTAATAAATTAATGCGTCCATCACGTCGACCATTTTTGGCAAAAGGCCTCGATAAAACTTGACTTCTACCAACTTTAATTTTCAAAGTTTTACCTCCCAAAATTCAAATTCAAATATTTCATAAACTTAACATCAAAATTAATGGCAAATTAACAGGGTAGGTAAAACTTTGGTTCGGAACATGACATATATATTGTAATGTTATTTTCGTAGAAATTTTCCACACACTTTTATTTTGCTCAGGTAACTCTTTGCGGTGTCAGTTGGGAATTTTCAAGGGTGAAGGGTTTTTGCGTTCTCAAAATTTAAAAAAAAAGGAAATATTCTCTATAAATAAAATAATAACTTCTTCTTCAAAAATAATTAATAAGTTTCTAATCCAAAAAAATCAATTCTCCAAAATAAATTATTAAATCGCAAATCCAATGTAAAATTAAAATAATTCTAATGTCAAATAAAATTTTAATTTTATTCGAAAGGAACACAGTTTGATTTCGTGCCTTATCCAAATCGCCCGCTTATCAATTGCACCATTCGTTCGAACAAATACAATTTTAAATTTTCTAATTTTAAATCCAAATCGAAAATATAATTTTAACTGCTTCTTTTCCAATTAAACCAAATCAATCAAATCAATCCAAATTACCAATTCAGTAGCAACGCATCAAAAATCATCCAAATATTATCCAAATATCAAAACTTATCATTCAAAAATTGCGCAGTAAATGCATTCGCATCAAAATCATTTATTCAATCAAAAATTCAGTACTCACAAATATAACTTTATAAATTCAAACTTATATCAAAACTCAAAATCTCAACAATAACTCATTCGAGTCAAAATTTAACGAGCCAAAAGTCGGCGCTGTCACTCGCGCGGCGACCTGTTGGCAAAGGCCAATTTCCTCGTCGGTTCGCCCCCACCTGTTCAATTTTTACAGTGTTACAACTTAAATCATTTAAAAACAAAATTTTTATAAAAATGTGTACAGGGTAGGTCGCAACCATTTTGAAACACGACAATATGTTTTCGATAACTAGTTACGGAACGCAACATGCACTAAAAAGCATGAAATAAAAAATTTTAAAAAAACCGACTTAAAAAATACTATTGTAAAAAAAATGTACTAAAAATTAAAAAATAATTACGTTATTTAGTTACTTCAATTAGTTGGCACAGTCGGCCAATTATTGTAATTTTTGGAGTCGGTGTCGGTCAAGTTTTTTCGAGGTTTATATATAGGTACATCTAAGTGAAAACTTAGAACATCAGATAAACAGGCGATCTGGTCAAAAGATTAACGGATCTGCTCACAGATGGAAACTCTATAGGTAGAACTATTTAAATGCGTGAAATAAAGGTGATATAGTAAATACAGCGAAAATACATTATCATATTAATGTAAATTTATATATTTTTTGTAAGTTTTAGGAAACTTCTAAAAATTTCAAAAAAGCTAGGCTGGCACCGACTGCAAAGATTACAATAAATAATTGGCCACCTGTGCCTGATAGCAGTTGAAGTAACTAAATAAGTAATTATTTTTTATTTTTTAGTGCATTATGTTTTCACAGTATTTTTTTAAGTCGGTTTTATTTATTTTTTTACAATTTTTATACTTCTTTAGTATGCTATAATAATAGGTTCTGATAAAGTGAAAAGTACAAATTCTACTACATGTCATCACCGCACGTCGATCCAGAATTCTCAAAAAGTGACCAAAGATCTAATACTTTCCAAATATCACTTGCTGAAGATAAACAATTACTGTAAAAATAATTAAAAAGTTAATTTTTCTGAATAATGAGTTTTAAAAGTAAAACATAAATAGTTTATTAAAAAATTTTGAAATTTTCTTAATTCATCGCTTAAAACTAACCCCCTTTTGAGATTTAATTTTGTAACTGTTCTTTCATGATATGTTAAATAACGTATAAGATACCTCAAAATTAATAAATTTTTAGAACAATTTATTTTTAATTCGTTCCTTAAAACCCACATTTTTGAAAAATTTAATTTTTGCAAATTGAAGATCTTGCTGCAATGATGCAGCTCCAATTTTGGTTAGTTTTGAGTTAATACGCTTATCAAACTCAAAAAACAATACCATATTTTGAAGGTTGTAAGAAATATGCGGATTTAATAATAAATAAATAATGAAAATATAACAAATATTGCAGGTGCTTTCTTCATTTTCATTCTGCATATTCATATATTAAAACATATTTTACTTGTTTTTCAAAAGTTAGTAAAAATTCAATTATAAATTTAACGTATTAAAATGTGTTATGTTTTATATTTTATGTTTAATATTTATTAATTTTCTAATATTTCCTACAAATAGCGAAATTCTAAATACCGCGGAACTTGAACTTGAAAAAATAAATAATAGGACATGGTACCAATGTATTATGTAACTATTATTATAGTAACACTTTTCACCGAGCAAATTAGTGAAAATGAGCTGCATTAAAGACTATTGCTTAAAATGTGTTGTAGTAGGGTAATTCTAGGAAAGATGGACCACATTTCTAAAAAAGCTCATAATTTTTATTTTTTGATATTTTAAAGGTAATAAAAGTTACCAAATCAATAACTAATCATTCTTTTCTTATTTAATTATTATAAACTTACAAAAGAACGCAAAGCTTAACCTTAATTTTCAAAAAAGTAAATGTATGTGTCGGCCCATCTCTCCTAAACACTATAGTAGAGATGAACCACACAGTATAATTATGTTTCTAATATTGTTTAATGTTTCTAATTGTTAATGTAATAATGTTTCTAATATTTTCCACCGAATTTAGACGAATTTTCACGTTTTCTAACTATTTTTATGGCTGAAATATTGAGAACAGGAGAAACTTCGTCTAACACTTTACCAGGAGTAATTTCATTTAGTTCAGAATGTTGCTTGGATGTGCTTGCTTGCAATTTGCTTCAATAATAGTTACTTAAATTCGAAAAATAATTTGCAACCATCAAAATTCAACTAGAAATTTTACGTAGCAACGTTCCAACTATCCTTTTAAATGTGGTCCATCTCACCTAATTACATAGGAGAGATGGACCACACTACTCTAGCCGTATAAAGAATGATAGATTGTTTTGTAAGGTTAGGTAACGTTAGAAACAAATTACTTATTTAACACTATAAGAATTATTTAAAAAAACTTACCACGACTTCAGCAATCTTATTAAATGTACAACGTTCAAAAACTTCTGGTACTAGTAATTTAACAATATCTTGATAACACAAAAATTAACAATTATTTCGAAACAGTTTCACACCAGTTTTTCTATAATAACACAATGAAGATAAGTATGACATACACAATACTCTCTATTAAAAATAAGCAATAATTCTCTCACTGGTCCATCTCTCCTCGTGGTCCAACTCTCCTAGAATTACCCTACAACATTTCGATTTCACTTAGGCCGAGTTATACTTATTACAGAAAATCAACCTCCGATCAAAGTTAATCTAGGATCGTTAACTCTTATCCGAGGTCGATTCACTTCTGTTATACAACTGGGCCTTATGGCTGACATAAAACTAATGAATTTACACACCGCACATTATAAATTTCAGCCAATAATTGAATTCGTTAATTGAGTAGGTATCTATAGTTATATAGAAGCAATAACTGCAGTATTTGCTATATGGCAACAGATTTAATGATTTGTAAAATTGCTTAAATATATAGAATAAACAAAAAATTTTATAATAGAAAATATAAATAATTATAAATTAAATAATAAGTGATCTGCTCTTTGATTGGTTAATATTAACATTTTATTAAGAAAACCCTAATTTATAATTGTAATTTTATTTATGTAATTAATTAAGTATTAATTGTATAATACTATAAAATACTATAAAATTTTAATTTGTTTCAGATTATAGAGGGTTTACGCGGCAACGACATGACCGCGTCCCTCGAACATTCTGAGAACCAAAATGGCTCTTCCAATAATAAAACTAGTGAAAATCCCGAAGGAAAAGTCTATACAGTATCAATTACAGGAGCATATGATAATGATGGCTTTAAGGGAGATAAAAATAGTCTTGGAATTGTAATCAAACCACCACGTGAACTAACAGACGAAGAAGCATCTCAACAAGGAAAGTTTAAATTATCACGTAAAGAAAAATGGCGAATATTAAAAAATGTTGCTATTATTTCGACGGCATTTATGATTCAATTTACTGCTTTCCAAGGAATTGCTAACTTACAAAGTAGTATTAATGCTAAAGATGGACTAGGAACTGTATCTTTAAGTGCAATTTACGCGGCGCTGGTAGTCAGTTGCATTTTTGTGCCGACTTTTGTAATCAAACGATTAACTGCTAAGTGGACATTGTGTTTTTCTATGTTATGTTATGTTCCTTATATTGGTTCTCAATTCTATCCTAAGTTTTATACTCTTGTACCTGCTGGAGTTATTTTGGGAATTGGTGCTGCCCCTATGTGGGCTTCGAAAGCTTCGTATCTTACCCAAGTTGCAGGTGTTTATGCAAAACTGACAGACCAAAGTGTTGATGGTATTATAGTACGCTTTTTTGGTTTTTTCTTTTTGGCTTGGCAAACGTCTGAACTATGGGGAAACTTAATATCTTCACTTGGTAAGTTACTATTACACATTTTTATGAAATGATTATTCGTGTCAATATATGACGTGAATATATGACACATTAATAATACATTCTTAATATAATTTCTGAGTAGACAAATATTAACAAATTAACAATCTTCTATACATATAAAGATAAGTACTGACTGATTCACTCAATTATTAAATATTTAGAATTAATTGAAAATAAAACAATTAATTAGCTTAATTCTCTGAGATGTAAATTAATGCGTTACCGGTCAATTGAGATGTAGACCCGGATTGGACCGGCAAGTTAACCAGTATAATATTAACTCTGTGGGCCACTCCAATCTGTGCCGGATAATCGACTTTATTTTAATCGACTTTAATCGACTTGAAAATATTTTAAATAATAGGGTGGTGTTCAGATTTAGTTATAAATTAGGTTGTTAATTCATAGATTACTTATACTGGGAGATATTCTTGAAACCCTCGTTCGACTAATATCCGTTCTTATTTATGTGATTGTGACTACGTTCCATTATTATAATTTATTTCATTAATATTTCTGTTAGTAAGACAGAGAAAAAAATACTGTTCTATGTTCATTTGTTGCTTATTTAATTTTAAATAATTCTCATGTCAAAAATTACATACTTGGGTATGTAACATCTTTGAAGTATTATTTATGTAAATTATATTGTTTAATCGTTTTTTTTTTTTTTGATAATTTGATAATTTCAAATGGTTTTTGATACAGTTTCTTATAAAAAACTAATATAAATGAAATATGGATATTACATTTGATATTTGTGAATATCTTTATTGCAATAAAATCGTTCATTTTTATAATACTTAATAATATTTTATTCACAATCAGTTAGTAATCGACACATTCCTGACTTTTAAAAAGTTGGGAAGCTGTTTATTATTTACTTTCACTTGACAACCAATCAGAAAGCTATTTTGTTTTACTTCCCAACCTTAGGGTGGGAAGTGATCACTTCCCGACCTGCAATGTCGCATTGTCGGTAGGCAAAAAATGGAACTAACAGAAAATGTGTGTTAATAAAATGAAATTTAATGATCTTTAATTATTTACAAACGGATTGAGAATAAAATTGTATACATACCTCGGTGTCAAGCTTCATTCCAGCCTCGCGCATAGAGTTGACTTCGGCGCTTCGCGCCTCAGTCAACTAACTTAGCGCTCGGCTGTAATAAAGCATTTTCCACCTCGGCACGTAATATACTATTATTCACAATCAGTTAGTAATCAACACATCCCTGACTTTTAAAAAGTTTGGAAGCAGTTTATTATTTACTTTTACTTGACAACCAATCAGAAAGCTATTTTGTTTTACTTCCCAACCTTAGGGCGGGAAGTGGTCACTTCCCGACTTGCAATGTCGCATTGTCGGTAAGCAAAAAATGGAACTAACAAAAAAATGTGCGTTAATAAAATGAAATTTGATGATCTTTAATTATTTAAAACTGATTGTGAATAAAATTGTATACATACCTCGGTGTCAGGCTTCATTCCAGCCTCGCGCTTAGAGTTGACTTCGGCGCTTCGCGCCTTAGTAACTAACTTAGCACTCGGCTGTAATGAAGCATTTTCCACCTCGGCACGTAACATACTATTATCTACAACTGGTACATAATACACCCCATTACGTACGTAATCACAGTAATGTAATTCCCTTCATAATCCACATCCGTGGATTATGAATTCTTGCCCGTGGATTATGAGTTCTTGCCTGTGGATTATGAATTTAAAACACCGAACTGACGTCATATCAATGTTTTATATAATATTTGGAAACCACGAGTAATCGGTTTGCAAATTCCTCTAGAAAAAAGTCGCTTTCACCGGGATTTGAACCTCGATGTGTTGGTCGGTAGCGGGCAGTGCTATCCATTTGCCCATAACGGTCCTTGTTAAAAGTAATAATGCGATTCGCTATATAAGCTACTCTTTGAGTATCGCAAATTAAAAACGCGTTAAAATTAGTAACCGTTGAATTATTAAAGAAAATATTGTAATTTAATAATTTTAAAAATTAATTTTACAAATGTTAAAAAGTCGAAAAAAAAGTGCAAAAATTTTTGAAAATTTTGATTTTGAAAAATGCCACCCGTATGCAAAAAATTATCTAAAGCCGAATGTGCAAAAACATTTTCGGAAAATTCAAAAGTAACCCGGATGATTGTGGATTTACATCAACTTTGACACATGCCGAAATTTGTTGTCAAAATTCCATTTCAATTGTAAATTAATAATTAACTTTTTGTAAAAACTATAAATTTTTTAATTTGAGTCGTAGATAAAACGTCGTATTAGATTCGCACATAATGGCTATAATTCAGTTGTATGATTATACGCTCGCCTACGGGTTGCGTATAAACTTCATCCTCGTGAATTATAGCCTACATTATATGCTCGTTAAATAATATACTATTATTCAATAATATAATTATTGCATTATTGAATTTTAAAATTTATTAACTTAGCAACTAATTATACATATTTTGGAAAAATATAGATAAATCTTCTTACATGAAATAAAATTACTTTAGCTCACTCGTTTAGGTTTTACTTAACCTTATCAAGTTACAGGGCTTAGGGCAAAGGGTTGAAAAATATATTGTGAATTTAAAATTTATAAATTTGAATATTTACAAAAAGTAATATTTTGCTGACTATACATTACATGTTCCCAATTATGTTATATATTTATAATTTATTGATGCTGTACTCTACGGATTGTTTAATAAATTCGAAACTGGTGGGCATAAGGTAATGTTATTTAATATATAAAAATAATTTTTTCAAAAATATATGTAGGTAAGTACCTAGTAGTTGTTGAGTTGATAATTGTGAAACTTCAATAATATTTTTAGTATTATAAACAAAATGATTTACATAATATATTGCCATGATTTTTGCCATAAAATTTTAATATTATAGGTATTTACGCGCCAAAACTGGTGCGACGCTGCTCTGCGAGCAGGGAAATTTGCTTTTCAAACAAAAAAGCCAAGGTAGTGGTTGTTGTAAATTGTGTATTTACAAATACTAAAGTTGAAAATAGAGAGTATTAAAAGTGATTTTTCTGAGAAGTTGTTTTACTGAAATGAAAGTGTATGAGAAATAGAAATTGATTGGTTATTATGAAAATTTAGTTGTATGCAAAATGAAACCAAACGAAGGTTAGTGCGCACGAGTCTATTTTAAAATAATAAAATATTTACATTACGCATTACAATTAAAACTTGTATAAAAGATCATAGCAATATATTAATGTATACTTTGTAATGGTATTTTCTTTGTTTTCTAATTTTTTCTGAGCTCCGGCTAGGATGACTCTATAAATAACCTAGGGGTGGTTTGAGTATTTTTATACAATTAGCGAATAAACAAAGAAATACCATACAAATTATATATATTTAATTTATTAATGAAAAGTAATCTGTAGACATTAACTTACATACAATTAACAAGTCATAACAATCTACAGACCTGACGAATTTTTAACAACGGCTTTGGGTGCAAATAAAGTTCACGCACTTCACCCGGTACACGAAATTATTCTTTCTTCTATTGATGTACGGAGACGATCCAAGGGATGAAAGATTTCGTTTTTTATAGAAAACAAAATGTCAAAACGAAATTGAGTCTACGACTCCACTATGCACTTTGTTTAAAAAAGAAAGAAATTACTCGAACAATCCCTCTATGTTTTGGCAAGATTGACTTGACAAAATTTTCAATATAGTAATATAGTACTTGCTTTAATTGCAGCAAGCAATAATTTATTTGGCACCACTTGTTGCCAAATAACGACGAACTTTATTAAATATGTGGTTTCCTTTTGAAACCACCCGTGGTCAAACTACCACGATGCGCTTCTTTTCCTTGCAAAGAAGGAACTGTCTTTTTTCTTTACCCTCCAAACTTACAATTAAAAAATTCTATCAGGCCCGCAAAATGGTTCACACCCTTTGCAACTATTCCTAAAATTAACTAAAACTAATAAATACCCATAAATGTCATTGAGGCGGTAGGTTTTCTAACGTTTCTTTTAAAGTTTGAAAACTACCCGCTCAATGTAACTTAATATTTTCTTAAAACTACTTTCTCACGATTTTAGAAATGTTGAATTTAACAAATATAATTGTGAGCGTGAAATTTACAAAAAAAACTAATTTATTTCATTACAACTTGTTCCAATAAAGATATTCATAGATATTAAATAAAATAGTCTTCTTTGAAAGTTTTTTTTTTAATAAACTGTCGCAGAAAATCACTAAAAACTAATATATTATACGTTTAGCAAAAATCATTAATATAATATAAGTACATAATGCTTCAAGCAAGTTACGTTCGTAACTACAAATCTAACTTTTTGACATAAGAATTTATTTAAAATTAATTAATCAACGAACGGGCATAGTACAATATATCTGACATTGTCTTACATAAATACTAATAAATTAATATTATAATTAGAATCTACTCACAGTCGCATACGAACGGATTTTGAGTAATTATTAGAAGAGGTTTTGTATTATTAAGTTTTATAAGCGATGTTACTAAAATAATGTAATATATGAATATTGTTGCACATTTTCTGAATCTATGTATAAGTTAATTTCAATTACTACTCCTGATTTATTGCATGCAAGATATTCTAGAAATATGAACATAACTTTATTTCATGTTTACAATTTTATTCATAACTGAATGATGAGTTTTAAAACCGGAACATGTAAGTCCAGGCTTTGCCACCGCCTTAGGAGCTTCACCTCGCTTTGACCACGATCTTTTGTGCACAACTTTGTCGTATGTAATCCATTTTTCATCTCCAGCAACCATTCGCTTCAAAAATGGTTCGATTTCATTACGTTTCAGCAACGATTCGCAGATGGAAACTCGGTCGAGTAAATTCTTATGCGTCAAATCATGGAGCACCTTCTTTTTGAATTCAGATTTTTTCGAATGGTTTGCAATTGTTTGGCGATTGATGTTTAGACTCTTGGCGATCTCTATAGTGCTTACATGACGATTAATTTTTAGAATTTTCCCAACTTTTTTAATGACTTGTCGACCAGAGTGTGGTGCATCTCTGACTTCGCAATTTTCAGAACGAAAACTCGCGAACCATTGTTTTGCTGCTGTTTTTGATAGAGCATCTAGACCATAAATAGCACTTTTTCACGAGCCTACGCGGCGTTTTCTCATTGAACGAAGAAAAATTGCAAAATGTAGCAAATTCTTTAGTTATTTACTTTCATCTTTAACAGCAATTTTTCAAACTGCATGAGCCGAATCTAATAATTTTACATTTTTTTTAGCTAAACGTGTGATTTTTCCAATGATATAATATATTATCTCCCTCTTCTTCATCATAGGCTGTCCTTCCATTCGGAATATAGCCACCTCCTTTCGAAGGTCTTCTTGATCCGTTTCTAGGTGGATCAATTTTTTTTATATTTTCTTCACTTATAGATTTGCATGGACTTTTGCCTCAGCAATCACGTTCTTCCACACCTTTCTATCTTTGCACAAAACTTTCCAGTCGTCCATCCTCATTAACCCCAGATCCCTTTCCACTTCATCTAACCACCTCGATCTCGGCATTCCTCTATTCTTCTCCTTGTCTGGTTTCCATTCGGTAAGCCTTTTTATAGATGTGTTTTCTTGCCTTCTCATTATATGCCCAAATCACACAATTCTTTCCGACTTTATGTGCCTTACAATATCTTCTCCTTTCATTTCCAACACTATTTCGCTATTTTTTCTTATTTTCACTTTTCCATTACTCATCTTCTTTGATCCCAATATTGCTCTAAGTATTTTACGTTTAAAAACTCTCAGTCTGTCTTCCTCTCCATTTGTTATACTTATCGTCTCCAAAGCGTAAATCACTACTGGTTGTATCAGACTTCTATACATTCTCAGCTTCGTTCTTCTGCTTATTCTTCTGTCTTTCAGTAACTTTCTATACGTACAGTATGCTCTGTAGCCCGCTTGTATCCTGTCTTTTATTTCCACCCCCCTCTCGTTGACGCTATTCAACCATACGCCCAAATATTTAAACCTTGGCACTACTTCAAAAAATGTATCCCCCTATTACCAAATCATAACTTGTATCGTTTTTCTTCCTTTTATATCTCATGTATTTCGTCTTTTCTTCATTAACTTTTAGGCCAACCTGACTTGCTTCCTTCGCTATTTTGCCGAATACTTCTTCCATTCCTCTTCTTGTTCTAGCCATTATCACCACATCATCAGCATAAGCGACTATCTGAACTTCCCTACTAATTATACTTTCGCCGCATTTGGATACATAGTCAGGAGAGTTTTCACTGTTGCTCTAGAGTTTTCCATTGTTAACTTAACCAGTCTTATCAGTTTCTGAAGAATTTTCAATTCTTGCATAATTTCAAACAATTTCCTTCTGTTTACAGTGTCAAAGGCTTGTTGGTAATCAACAAACAACATGTGTAGGTCTATGTTATACTCCTGACACTTTTCAATAATCTGTTTTATAACATGAATCGCGTCGGTCGTCGATTTTCCTTCTCTAAAACCGTGCTGATAGTCGTCAATTATTTCTTCCGTATATTTCTTTATTCTTCTATTCAATATTGTAGACAAGATTTTATATACAGTTGGTAGCAGTGTAATTCCTCTATAATTTCGGCAATTATCCGTATCCCCTTTCTTGTGTATTAGAATTATTCTCCCTATCTGCCATTCCTTGGACATCTCTTCATTACTCAAAATCTTTTAAACCAGTTTATGTATCTTCTCGCCTAATCCCTTCCCTCCACTTTTCAACATCTTTTCACATATTTTGTTTCTGCCAGGTGCCTTCCCATTCTTCATCTTTTCAATCGCTGTCACTACATCCTCCCATGAAGGCTCTAACTCCATTTGCTCATTTTCTTCTATTTTCTCCCCTTTCCACTATTTGTACTCTCCCTCGACTTTGTTTAGTAGTTTTTTAAAATACATTCTCCATATTTCCTTAATCCCCTCTCTATTGTCTTCTATGTTTCCGTCTTCATCTTTCATTCTCCTAGGTCTAATTTCATGTTTCCTTGTTTGTTTCTTTACCTTTCTGTAAAACTCTTTTGCAAGTTTTTCTTTACTACTCTTTTCCATTTCTTCCATCAAGCTCTCTAACCATTCGTTCTTTTTCCTCTTGTATAACTTTTCTGCTTCTCTTCTTATTCTCGCATATTCTTCTTTGTCACCTTGTCTTCTTGATCTTATCCATTTTTCTCTAGCTTTCCTTTTCTGGCCTACTGCTCTCTCACACTCCTCATCAAACCACTCCTTAATTCAATTTTTCTCTTCATGCCCCACATTTCTCTCTATACATGTTCTTATTACTTTCTCTATTCTTCTCCACATCTTATTTACATTCTCATGTTCTCTTATTTTTCTAATCTCTTTTTCAACTTCTTCTTCATATTTAGCTTTAGTTTCTTCATTGTTTAGTTTTTCCTTCTTGAAATCTTTCGCTTTTCGCTCTTTAATTTTTGTTTAATCTCGGCTATCACCAGGTAATAATCTGAGTTAGCGTTTGCTCTTTTGTAGGACCTCACGTCTCTTATTGTACTCTGTCTTCTTTTGTTAACCAGTACATGATTTATCAGGTTACCATCTCCATTCACTTCACCTGGTAATATCCATGTTACTTTTGTACCCGAAAAATACCTTATACCAGAAAAATAAAAAATTAAATTAAATTAAACCTCAAGGTCCGTGGGATTTTCTAATCACAACAAAATTTGGGTACAAAAACTCCCAAGGCTAGCTTAGTTGTTCACCCCAAATTATAAAGTAGATAATGAGGGCGCCAAGTAATTAATTAGTACTCCGGGTGAACTTTAGGTAATTACTAACCTAGAAAAAAAAATAAATAGGAAGGAAAAAAATAAAATTCTGATAAATACCAGGAGTGTAACAAATGTATAATACGTAAAATGAAATTTAAAAAAAAAACATAAAAATTACCCAGAGTAAATATCAAAAATATAAAAAAAATTGTCGTAAACCGAACGTAAATGGAATGAACAAAATAATTGGGCAGTACGCAAAATGTATTTTGACTGACTAGTGTTAAATACACAAAAAAAATTGCTACTGTAATTTCACTTAATTTCAAGATTTATGGCACCTACCATGCAGAATTGCAATTCTGTTATGATAAGATTAGGAATAAACACCTCGGCTGGGTGTACGCGAGTAACTTTAAATTTTCCAAAACCGAACTTTGCGTAACGCTTACAAGAATTATACCACGTATTGAATTACTTCCCAATTTTAAATAGTACCTATAAAAGGAAATCACTTCTGAATTATTAAAAGCAAATTTACAATTATATATACAAAATTTCCTCCGTAAAAACAAATCATTAGGAATTATCTAACATCTAACTACATTACAACATTAAAAAAAAAACAAATATCTCAATTAATGAAACTTTCACAATCATCCGGACTAATGGTAATCGAAAACAAATCTTCACAGACATTCGAAAACAAACTATTGGTACGTAATATCCAAAAAGTAATTAACTCGAAAGCAAAAAATATCTACGTAATATCCAATTTAATTAAAATGAAAACGTCTGACCTTTAGCTGTCTTATGGTCGCCTGCATATGAGTCTCTGGATTCCCTCTTTGACTCTTCTTTGGTAACAATAATTATAAGTATATGAACCAGCCTTTCCAGAATATTCCAAAACAATGATAATTCTTCCAGGAAAGTTGCCAAGTGTACCCGTAAAGGTGCAAGAACATTAAAAAAACAAATTTTTGCAAACTTCCAACAAGGGAGCAAACCAGCCACCCCAAGTAACATTTTCCTTGCGGAAATTTCCTGTGACTCTGTTAGACCCCTGGCAAATGCCTATTAATTAAGTATGCCAGGCCTGTTAATACAGGGATTTTCCAGGTACCTGTTTACACACTCTTTGTGGAACCCTGTGAAATGCCCGTCGTAGGAATTAGCCAGGGATCTGTTCACAGATTCTTTGTAAATGCCTGTGAAATGTCCGAGGTAGGGATTAGCCAGGTACTAGTTTACAGATTCTTTATAGGGCCCTGTGAAATGCCCATGGTAGAAATTTGTCAGGTACTCATTTACAGGTTATTTAGTAGAGTCTGTGCTAAATTTAACAACAAATAAAAAAAGTTTGTTGATATTATTAGTAGACCAATAGAAATCATTCATTTATATAAAAATATTATAGTTGTGATTTTTTTATTTTAAAGCTTTATTTCGGCCAACTATACTTAGTTAAATATTTTACCAATAATATAATTTATTTCTTAAACTATGGTTTTCCATTTCTTTTTCTTTTATCAAATCAAAATTAAATTATTATTTTTCTATACATAATACTTTATACTAGTACCTATACAAGTAGGTATAAGTAAATTATAAAGTGAAATATATTATATAAAATGTGCGCCATTATGCCCTGGCACAGACCCCTGGCTTAATTCAAAAAAGGGTTCTAGACAGGGACAGATACCTATGAGATTTCACTGCTAAGGGTTTATAAGAGATTTACCAGGTTGAAAATGTTACTTGGGACACAGAGGTTATTGTTGACCAGAAAATTATCTTCAAAAAAAAAACAGCAGGAACTCTCTTAACTAGTTCTCGACGTTCCTTTCTTGTAAAAATTTCCCAAAAATTATTTCTTTTCTCTATCTTTCTTATCCGACCACATTTTACCGAATTTGATAAAAATTAATAAAATAAAAATCAAACGTAACTACTATCGCTATCTCATAAATTAAAATGAAAACCGAAAATTAAAATAAGAAATCTTCTAAATAAAATTACCAAATTTCAAATACCCAACTAAAAAGACTGAGGATTGAACATAATGCAATAAATTCCTGTATCACCTTGTGTATCCTCTTATGTTTATGTTTTGTAGTACTTATATTACCATGCTCAAGGATGCCGCCAAGTTGCATAGCCTCTCTCCGTTGTCATTCGTGTAACCGTGAATTGTATTCTTGCCCGCTACTTCGCTGATGTATTCTTCCCTTCCTATTTGGGCATTAAAATCCCCTAGTGCCATCACCGTATCGTGTTTTGGTGCCTTTTCTACAATTTTTTCCAGTTCTTTATAAAACCTGTTCTTTTTATCATCGGTTTTGTCTTCCGTTGGTGCATACACACAAAACATGGATAGATTTGTAGGCTTTCCTTTAATCCTTGCATAAGCTACTCTTCCGCTTATTGGTTCGAATTTCATTACATTATTAATTAATTACATTATTATGTTATATTTTATAATAAACAATTTCGCTCAACCCTGTGCTTAATTATTATTTTTGTGAATTTGATTTTTGAAGGTTTCAATTTTTGAAAAGTACAAGGTGGGGAATGAAGTAGAGAGATAATGGCTTTTTGCCAAAAATGGCCGCATGAGCGGTTGTGAAATTTTTGTGCTTGTTAATTTTGTGCGAATAATTTATAATTTTGTTGAGATTGAAAATTTTCAAAATACTGTGATTTCAAAATTATTGAGAGTAATTTGGTCGGATGTGGGCAGTGAATTTTAAAAATTTTGTGAATTAGATTTTTTGATATTTTTTTGAGGAGCGATATTTTTTTATGCAAGTTTGATTTTGTTTTGAATTGTTGGAGATTTGCTGTGGTTTGAGAGTTTCAAAATTGTATTTGAAAGTGAACAAACGTGGCGTTGCTGATATCATGTCGATTTGATTAGTTAAAATTATAAGTTCGAACCTCGAATAAAACGTAAAGTTTTTAAATTTTAAATAATTTCGATTACAAATTAGTAAAATCGAACAGGATACTACTTTTGCAGAATTAACGAGCAAATAAAATAAGTGAACCCCACCCTTGCAGAAGCCCGATTGCTCTCCGCACACGTAGAGCAATCTACGACTCGACGAGCAAATCAAGGAATTCGTTTCGACAAAACACTTTGGGGTAAAAAAATCAGAAACGCCACTGTTATCCAAAGACGATCAATTGGCCACTGCAATTTTAGAAACTACCACCAAGAAAATATCTGGCAGATACGTAACTGGTCTCTTGTGGCGATACGAAGATGTCAGACTTTTTGACAGTATATAGTATGGCAAAGCGGGGTTTGCAATGTTTAGAGCAAAAAATGAAGAAGAACCCTACGCTTGCCATAAACCTAAAAATGCAAATAAAAGAATACGTCATTAAGAACTATGTACACTCGCAAACTAACTCGTAGCGAGATCATGCAAACCACTTCGCAAACCTGGTACCTATCAATCTTTTCCGTGACTAATCTCAATAAGCCAGGTAAAGTCAGAATTGTGTGGGACGCCGCAGCTACTGTAAATAGAATATCTCTAAATGCAATGCTGCTAAAAAGACCTGATCTGTTATGTCCGCTACCAAACATCCTGTCCGAGATTCCGTGAACGCAGAGTTGCCATATTCGGCGACATAAAGAAAATGTACCATCCACTCAGGATACGTAAGAAATATCAACAAGCGCAGCGCTTCCTATGGCGCAACGACTCTACCAACAAAGTAGAAGTATATGCTATGTGCGTAATGACGTTTGACGCATTGTGCTCCTCCAGTACCGCACACTTTATAAAGAACAAGAACGCTCAACAGTTCCTTAATGGCAAACTTAGAGCATGTAACGGTTCAAAATTAACAAATGATATTTTGTTAATTTTTGAATACGGTCCTGTCGTGTTTAGAAATTATCTGAACTATTGCAGGCTTTGATTTGTTATCTTGAAAGACACATTTTGGTATTAAAAGTTTTCAAGGTGCAATTTTTCCAATATTACGAGAAGTGAGTCTTATAAAATTTTGGATGAACTAAATAATTTTTTTTACCTATCGTATATTTGGAGTGAAAGAAGTTTTCTCTATTAGAGGATCAAATTATCCATTATTTTGTTGTTCTCAACGCCATATCTGCCGTTATCACCGTTATAAACTTTTATTGAATCTGTGGTTAAGCCCTCGATACCATCTACAAGGTAAATTTTGCTGTTTTTTTTATATAAATGTTGATTTATAAAAAAAACCTTATTTTAGGGTCCTACCCCATCCCCCATTCATTTGTTTGGTCAGCATTCATTTGCTGGTTTTTGTTATGAAGGTGACTGTAGATGAACACTTGTAGTGAGCATCTAGAAGTATATGATTTTGAGCATCTGGAGAATGATTATATGGTTTTTTTCTAGTGGTTAATGAATAGAAAAGTATTTTGCTTCGTTCTACCGATGTTTTCTGGGATCTAACCGCTAGATGAAGATATTATTGGTTGGTTGGGATTAAATTGGTTTTTTTTCTACTGGTGCATATCCAACAATCATAGCCCAGTTTTGGGGATTTAAAGCCATTGGTACATCTTTTTTGATGCGTAAAGAAGTTTAGTTACAGTCCTATTAATGTATATGTTTTCTTCTTGAATCGTTTGGATTGACGTAATATACCCCGTCGAGTTTGGTACATCCGATCTCATCCAAACATTAAAGCAAGCTAAGTTTATTTTCATTATTTTGATTTCGCTATTGAACTTTTTTTTCAATAAATTTTGTGATACTTTTTTGATTGATGTAGGAACTAAATTTAGTGCGGCACAATTTTTTTTGGGTCTGATTGAACATAGCTTTCGGTTATTTATTTCAGTTTTTTTGTGATAATCAAACTTGTATGATTTTACTGCGCCTTGAAATTATAATTTATTGAATTCTTTCGCCGGTGTTAAGATAATGCGTACACTTGTAAACGCAAAACGTATCGTGCACGATAATCCTGCGTACGTATAATCTAATCAGGGATAATTTTACTCAATTAGCGCATTCACATATTGTATTGAATTTACTTTTATCATATTAGCGCTCAATATCACTTTTTAAATTGTTAGTTGAGGCAAGAAAAATCATATGCGACTATTTAGATGTGATTACTTATGGTCCTCGATAAACTTGAGTCGCACAAAATTGACTATTAAATTGTCCGATTATTAAATTGTATAATTTCTAAAGCTATCAAGATAACGAGATTCGGCTGTAGCTTGGCTTTGTATTGCAACATTTCCGAAGGTTGTGAACTTATTGTTTTGTATATTAAAAATTATTTTTGGTTACAATTCAAGTGCAGTATTTTTTTTATTTATTTTTATATCCCTGATATCGTGCGAGTTCTTAATTTACGCTATTTATTCGTGATTTTGAAGAATTTTTTTTAAAGAATTATAAGAATTTTTTAGGAATATTTTGGTATACATAAAAAATAGTACCGTTTTATTTAAATAATATAATTTTTTTAATAAAATATATTTGCAAACAAAAATGTTATGACCATTCTCTCAAAGGTCCATTTTAAAAACATGTTTTGCGGTGACCACTGCTACTCTAATCTGGATCATCGGAAATAAGAAATTCAAAAAAATTTTTACAATATATTAAATTATTTAGTCCTTGAACGAAGGGTTTTTCAAAATATCAATTTAGGACAAAATGGCACACGATCAAAGTAAAATTTTAATTTTTGATGAAAATATTTTTCTTTCATCGCTAATAAAAACAGAACTATACATTGAAAAATAAAATTCTTCGTTCTAGGACTAGTTTTTTATATCTAAAATAACTGTGCCCAATTTGAAAAAAAATCGATGTAGTAGTTTTCAATATATCGTGGTCACCGATGTTGAAAATGTCATTTCGAGATAAACGCGTTTAAAGATTCAAGATCGGTTTTCTCTAAAATAAAATATTAATTTGCAACTTAAATCGAGTCATCTATTTTAGGCCCATATTGAACATTTTTAGATTAGGTTGTAGCCTCCAAAATGTCGAATTGACACTGTCTGCGAACCATTCTTTTTTCGCAAGTGGCTTGATGTGTTTGACGGACTGCGCCTGAATGCGGACTGCATCCTCCGATTGCACATATTAGAAAAGATCGACATTGGAGCGTATTTCTTACATACAACCATAATTTAAAAACCAAGTCCGCCCTTGCAATTGCAGCAAATAGTTATAAAATTTAAAATTCTGTGTTCCAAATCTGTATCTAGCGAGATGACATTTTTTGAGTTTTTAATTTTTTTGCAAACGTACTCAGACTACGATTGATCTCGCTCTTTGCACTTTTAGGGTTAAAATATTGTTTTCTTTTTTTTTTATCAATATTTCTTAAAAGATTTAGTTCGTCGCAACTCCCTAAAACCCCTTTGCCGTTCCATTGAAACGAATGTCTAACCGGTGCGTTTAGACATTTACACAATATTTATTTTTAAATAAAAATTACACTAACTAAAAACTAAATAGAATTGTTCAAATGTCCTACCGCACAAACAGTTTATAAAAGGAAATTTAAAAACACGCTCTAAAAGAAATAATTGTTCTATAAAATTCACAAATTATAATTTAAAAAAGTACAAATTTAAACACCTGGATTCTTTGAATCACTAAAATTTAAATCCTAATATCAGCACCAAAGTGGAAACATGAAACTATACTGAACCAAAATTACACGCAATTGAATGAAATAAATAATAAACCTATAGGGTAATAAAATTTCTAAAAATAGTTGAGTCTCTGAAATCATAACCAGATGCTGTTAATCCTATAGTGATATGATTCTTCGGGCGGTGCGTATTTGTCATAATAACTGTCATAATTTCGTCAATTTTATTATTTGGTACTTAAAACTTTGAGGGAATATTTTTAAAGTGTTTTACTTACAGAAAATCAAATAAAAAAAAAATCGATTTTTTTAAATTTGCAAGTGGGCCAGACCCCTTAAGCTCTTCCCTTATTTTCCTTTTATCTAGGAAAGAACTCGCCGATCTAGTTTTTTTAATTTTGATACACTTAGAGCTAGCCAAGGGCATTACTCAAAAACCCTAAGATTGGGGAAAAATTGAATTAATCCTCTTTGTTTAATTGTAATGAGAATATTCTGGTTAAAGCAATAAACTCCTCACCACACCTGGAATCGATCTTTTCTAGTAATAGTGTGATGAAGCCGAGATTGTAAAAAAACCAGCTCCTGTTAAATACGGAAGCAAAGAGCGTGAATCCTATAAAGAAGAATTTGCTTCCACTTTCGCAAATAAAAATTATGATAGTTAAAATCTTATAATAAAAAAATACGTATGTACAATCTACTATGAACGTTATTGCAACAATTTCCAATATACAAATTTTAATGCGGCAGCAAAATGTGGCGTACGGACACGTCGCACTACTAATCGGAACCAAATACGTTCCCAATGAACCACACTCAGAAAGAAATCAGTAGTATAAAAAAGACTTACCCAAGCGCTCAGGTACGTTTACAAAATTTCTTAGGACAGTGGTTACACCACCAAAACCCTGGTTACACCACCAAAACCCTGGTTACACCACCAAAACCCTATGTGTTTCCAAACTAAAGACAAATAGGTGGGCGCGTCGTCTCACCTCGCTGCTTGGAAAACCAGTAGCTTGCTGGACTGCTCGATTGGAGGATGATGAGATCAATGAGCCCAAACAGGAAATCACTTTGTGTACTAATATCGAAGCATCTTGCACTATTACACAACACAACAACTTGTTGATTCTGACTCAAAAATGGCAAGACAATCAAACACGACCCTTTTGTCGTTTTAAAGATACAACACGCGTTTATTCAATCTACTACTGATGTCGACGTTAAATTTGCTGGCAATCACTTCTTACTTCACGCCTCAGGTTAACATCCCAAAATTGGACTCTTGCGCAATTGCAATTATCTAAATATGATAATATAACTGACTTCTACTGCACTTCTAGAAATGCCCCCGTCTTACTTGACGATCTAACATGAAGTTCCTCGCTTACGCGTAAAGTTTGTGATAAGCCAAAACTGCGCGGAAGAGTGTGCGTAAGAAAGCGGCATCCACCATGGGCGTAAGACGCGATCGATAGTTAAGGGTCGCGGGAAATAGTTATGCAAATAATTGTTACATACTGGCCAATACATACTTCCAAATTAGGAACTTTGTCTTCAATTTATCTACACTATGTGAGCTACATATATAAGCAAATGCCTCCCGACGCCTGCAGACGAGAATTTGGTCAAATAAAGTGGTTGTTTCACCCTCCACTGTCACCATATATAGGCGGATGTTAGTAAAGGATGGTACGATCACTAAAGAAAGCGTTACTACGAATAGTACCTTTGAAATGACCAGGCAATGAAGCATTCCGTTGCTACTTAACGGAAACTGAAAATATGATAAACTCCAGACCCCTCACTCGTGTCTCACTGGAACCCGAAAATCAGGAAGCGTTAACCCCCAATCACATTCTGTTGGGATCCTCAAACGGTGCTAAACCACTCGTTGAACTGTCGATAGATGATCATCGTCTATGTTCCGATTACGAAATATCGCAGCAAATGGCGGAATAATTTTGGAGACGATGGATCAAGGAGTATCTTCCCACGCTGACAAGAATCACAAAATGGTTCAAGAAAACTAAGTCCATTGAAATCGGCGATGTGGTAATCATAATGGACGACAAGCATCGCGACACCTGCAAGAAAGGGAAGGTGATCGACGTCACTATGAGAAAGAACAATAATAATAATAATAATCATAATAGCTTTATTCATAAACTTTTACTTACAATAAAAAGAAAAAATAAATACATTTCATAAAGCAGAGTCGATGAAGGGGCAAAACAATCAGCAAAGCTGCTTTTCAGTTCCACCCTAGCACCCATTTTGCGCAAGCCTCAGAATCTCCTTGATCCCGCTTCTAAAGGAACGGCTAGTTCCGCCGGTCAAGAACACGTCCAGATACCTATTGTAGATCTCTGCCACTCGGTACTCGAAGGAGCACTGAAACTTAGTTGTCTTGTGAGACGGGATAGACAAGTTCCCGCTATAACGAAGATCAAGTTGATGGCGTTCAGATCTTTTCACCATCAACTCCAACAGATACCCCGGGCTACCACGCTTATACAAATTGTACAAAAAGGAAGCGAACAGAAGTTCAAAGCGAGCGTGAATCTTGAGGACACCAAATTTATTATAAAAAGGAGTAACGTGGCTGCCAAACTCAATATCACAGGCAAATCTCATGCAAGAGTTCTGAAGAACCTGTAGTTTGTGTTTTAAGTTGGCAGTAAGGTATCCCTAATAAACCACACTGCAGTAGTCAAGGTGACATAATATTAAACTCTGCACCAGCTGCAACTTAATGGTCGGGGGAAGAAGATATTTGTACCTGTATAAGGATTTCAGTTTGTAGTATTCTATACCACAAATCTTAACAACGTACGCCCCAAAACTCAAGTTACTGTTACAAATTACGCCAAGATCCCTAACATTCTCACTAAACTCCAGTACGGAGCCATCAAGTTCAACGTCAAGAGATCGAGTGCTGTCGGCTAGAGTACAGCAGTATGTACTTCCCACACGTAAACAAACCGTTTCATTGAGGTTAAGGATTAACCCATTGTCACCAGACCAGAGCTTAATAGAAGTTAAGTTATTATTCAAAGATTGAACAACACTGTCAACTAAGGTTGGTTTGTTAGAGAGATATACTCGAGAGTCATCAGCATACAAGTGCACACCGCAATCGGAAGAAAGAACGCTGGGAAGATCAGCAGTAAAAATGGCAAAGAGAAGCGGACCCAGAATGCTACCTATGGCAAGCTCACCGGACAAACATCCATTCAGTCTGACCCTTTCAGTTCGACCAGTCACATAATTCCGCAAAAGAACAATGGCCGAGCCGGCACAACCGTAATACAGCAACTTAGAAAAAAGTAACTCGTGATTAATCACATCGAAAGCCTTACTGTAGTCCAAGAAAGCCACAATTGTTACCTTTGAATCGTCAATATTCCTGGCGATATCATTAGTAAACTTACTCAACGCTGTTGCAGTACTATAACCAGAGCGAAAACCAGATTGAATATCAGGCAAAATACTATTACACTCAATGTGATCTAGTAGCTGCCGGTGAAGAACGGACTCAAATACTTTTGAAAGAGCAGACAACACACTAATTGGCCGAAGATCAGTAAATTTAGTGGCATTATTATTTTTAGCGATAGGCGTTATGATCGACTTCTTCCACAATGTTAGTATTACCGAATTAGTAAGATAAAAATTAATTAGATCAGTTAAGCTATCAGGACAAAAAGGTAAAGTGAGCTTCAGCATCCTAGCGCTACAGTTATCGACGCCTAAAGCACCGGATTGTTGTTTAAAAATTGCAGCTGCTACCACTTCCGATGTGACAGGGTGAAATATCAATTCACCAGAAACAAGCGGGAATCGATTTTCATTGAAGTAAGCAATAACTTCCGGTTTAACGTCAGAAGAAGCAATGTTGGCAAAGTAACTGTTCAAATCAAGTACGACGAGTCGTAGTTATGACGCCTAAAGGTACGTATACAAGAGCCGCTGCCAAAGTTGCCGTTTTGGATGTCAAGGATAAACTAAACCCTGGTGTAGAGGTTCAGTGTACCGAAGGGGAGAATGTTACGGAAACTTCGTCACCGCCTAACACGCCCCTGATCAAAATTTTAAACTAGTACTTGTAAACCTGTCCGGTGGTAAAAATGGTCCGGCGGTAAACTTGTAACCGGTGGTTACCCAACTTTAGTTTGCAAAAATTGCATATAAAAGTGGCACACTCATGCAGTAAAATCAGTTCAAAGTGCAAACCGATAATGGCAGGAATTGTAAGTACTATTTTATTTATTTCTCTTATATTCAATTTATTATTTTAATGTTTTTTATTATTTTTTATTTATTATTTCATTATTGTAGAAATTTTCAACTCGTTCTTCGACTCACGATCGAAAGAATTAATAATAAAGTATTAGCTAACAGCCGTAACTTGTTTAATTTGAATAATTTGTGAAAGAATTCGAAATATCTCTGTCTTCCGACGCTGCATTTTGTAACATTGTTCATAAACGTTCAATAGCGCTAAAACACTGTTATAAGACTGATATAAGCGGTTCGTAACCTAAAACAACCTATCACCTATAACCTATAACAGTGTTTTAATTAAAACATTTATGAGAGACACTTTAAGAAATTTTTATGAATACGGGTGTTGAAGTATAATTTAATAGATACAAAAAGCAATAAATAGTATGTTTTACATAAATATTATAATATATAGAACGATTACATTCGCGTTATTTGAAAACTGTATTTTCAAATATTACCCTTATAAGAGGGTTTACTACACCTCTTAAAAAATATTTTTGTTTAATTTCTATTGTTTAATTTTCAGTTCTCAGTAATCCACATGGGGCTCACAGTGGAACCAATTCAAATGAAACACTTACATACGAATCCTGTGGATCAAACTTTTGTGTTATGAATTTAAATAATAACGATAATTTGGCTAGACCAGATGACAAAGAAATATTTGAAATATCGGGCATCTATTTAGCATGTATCATCGCAGCAGTGATCGTTATTGCTTTATTTGTGGACCCCCTTTCCAGGTAGGTCAGTTTAATAATATTTTTAGGATTGGAAAAAAGTTCTCGTCCGATGTAAGGGTTACTCAAAAAAGGGATATTGGGTTAGGGGACACCAAATAAAACTACAAAGTTACTTTGCCAAAGTAACAGGCAAAGTAACTTTGTAGTTTTATTTGGTGTCCGCTAACCCAATATCCCTTTTTTGAATAATATTTTTAGTAAATAACATTACTAATTTTTAATGTTACAATAATTCAGATAAATTATTAGTTGTGTGCGTCTATTATTGTGTTTATTATTTTACCGCCGTGCAGTGGACTCCTGTTATTATCCAACCGTGTGCTAAATGTTACCCTTGTTATTCGGTAATGATTTTATGAGCACTAATGATTACTGTCGTAATTATAAAATTCTGTTTTAAAAATTGGTTGAAAGTTAATACTTATTTTTGATCCGGTAACGTTACAGTTCTAGCTCTTTCTTCATAAAACAAATTAATGCACATCGCCGTGTTTAAATCACAAGGATTTCCCTGAAGCTGAACTGTTTTGGATTCTGGGATGTTTTCAATTCTTATTTTCTTAATTTTTATTTAATAAAATCAAATTTTATGTAATAAATAAACTAACTATATAATTATAAACAATTCTCGTCCAGTAACGATCAATAAGGAAAAATAATATCGGGTTGTGGGGACGGACGGTATGAATCAAACAAAAGTTTGTTGTGCCAACGTTTTGAAAGATTTATTCTTTTATCCTTGACGCAAAACAATACAGGTATTATATGTTTGACTACATTCAAAATCCTTTATAGTCCGGAGGGTAAAACCTTCGACCATTTAAACTTAGTATGGACACGCGATATTATACATACGGTGTATTTATATTGTGTTTACTTAAAACATTTTAGTTTTAAAAAGTGTTTGTATATTTTTTGGTTTTTCTAAAAAATTTGATATGATTATAAATTATACATTTAACAGTTAAATATCACTTGTTGTGTTAAATTTTGAAAATATTTTCGATATGTTTAGAACACGTTTTGGTATATACATTATACGAAAACCATACCATTATACCATTATTTATTTAAATAGTTTTTGAACAATTTTATGTAAGTTATGAATTAAATTATTCTTCTATTTCATGTAACATTTAAAAATTAATTTTATTAAAAAAATATTATCACATGTTAATAACCTTAAGGTTATTAATGGTTAACACTTTATATGCATTATGTATGTACATTATTTTATAGTTGATTAGCAAGAAAGCTTTAGAATTCTGGAAGAAGTCAGAAAGTTTTAATTTTTAAAAATGCTTAGGAGTTGGAGTCCTAATTTAAATTTTAAATTTTCGAATTCCGTCACCATCAAGAAGTAGTGCCATTTTGTTTAAAAAGGCGGAAAAATTGTTTTTTCTGCAATATCTCTTGATAAGTGTATCTTTTCAACTGTTATTAATAGTTATTATAAATCATATAGAAAATAACATTTTGTAAGATGTTTTTTTAACGTTTTCAAAATATCTTATTTATTAAGGTATGGTGCTGTCAAATAAAGAGGTTTACTGAAAATTCTAAATTTTTCGTGATAATTAATATATTCACTTCATAGGTTTTGTTTTCTCTATATGTTTTGCATTATTTGAAGTGGCTTGAAGTGGTATACATAGGGTTACCATAATTATTTTTGCAAAATTAAGTACAAATACTGACAATACAATGTACTGACGCGCAAGCGCAAACAAGATTTATTTAAAAAATTTCATTCCTCTCCTCTATTCTATGATGGTGATTGGTGATCATAAATTTTCAAGTAAAAGATCGCTTTAGTTTTTTTTAAATTATTCGGATATATTTGAGTTCAATATATTTTATATTATAAAATAACAATTATAAAATCGCTTTTAAAACGGACAATAAACTTAACAAATTTATTAATAACGCGAAATTAAAATCAAACATGATAACTAAATTAGGGATTTATGAGCTCACTTGTGAATAATGCTCTCAAAAATATCAAAATAGCTCATGTCGGTAGATATATCAAAACACACACGATCCCACAGACTTGCAGATGGAAAATCGACTTTCGCGAAACACCTTCTAAACACAAACCGTGACAGGGGGATTTTCAAAAATGGTTTATTTTTTAAATACCTTTTAGTTAATAGTAACGCGAAGATTAAGACCACCCTATACATATCATCAAGACAACATAATTCATAAATCGGAACTACTTGCCTTTTTGCTTTTTGCAAGAAAGCACCTTTTTCACGACCCCGCTATTTGACTATTTACCTTCACATTCTTTCTTACATCAACTACTTTACCACCATAAGAAAACGGGCTTTACGTAAAGTATTTTTTAGATCTACAAAACTAGTTCATTTAGATTGTCATATTATTGATATTATTATTGTACTCTTAAAGTAGGGTCTATTAACTTTAACTTAATATTAAAGCAAAACTCTCAAAAACCTATATACAACTAGCAAGAACAATATAAATATTTAATTTAGTGTATTTTGTTTAACACGTTTCTATTGTTTCATGTGAAGTTCAAATAGCTATAAATCTTAATAAATTAAAAAAATTTAATTACTTTTGTTATTTGTAAACGAAATTTGTAATTTATTTTTTGTATACAAGGTTATAAAACATTTTAATCCGACTTCGATTTAATAATACACAAGCCTTCCTTGAATTTCAAACACTAATGAATTATGATAGTCTTAAATTTATTTTATATTCAGTAATTTACACACCAAGTAATAAAGGTTATTTAATTAATAAGCAACAGTTTTAAAATAATTATACTTTACCTAGTGAGTCGCAGTACGACGTCGACTTCAACGGTTTCCTTTGTTAATTAAAGACGTTTACATACATAATTTTACATAATATACTACCGCTAAAAATTATTTGCTCACCAATATTTTTATGGTTATTATGGAAATCGTTAAACATTTCCTGAAAAAAACCATGGCACCGGCTTCTTAGTAAATAACCGATTTGCTTTAATATTTATTGTAACACAAAAATACATACATCTTAAGAGTAGGAAAGGAAGCAAATATGGGCTACCTATTATATTTTTACGTGTAAAAAAGAAATCACACATTCAATATCAATACCAAACGTACCCAACTATATAGCTACATTAGTTAGTTACAGCGTGCCATAATTTCACATTGATTAAAAAACAGTGAGATGGTGCAATTTTGTGTCAATCAAAATTTGACCCTAAATATGGGCTACCCATAAATAAAATACGAAGTGGCAAACAATTTTATTGGTCATAATAATCTAAATTAAACAAAATATATCTAAAATCTAAATAAATTTAATAACTTAAGTCTTGTTAGTTCGCTGGCGGGAACTTGTATTTTTTGTAGTCTTCCAACTGATGCGGCTGTAGTTCCGCGCTGCTGTATGAAGACGCCTCTCGAGATTCACTCAAGAAGCAAAATGTGTTGGTATCGTCGATTAAAAATGCTTTAGATGCACAAAACACTTTAATTGCTAAACAAACAACGTAAACTCGCTGAAGCGGTGAAATAATAAAAATAAAAGTAACAACTAAAACGTGTTAATTACCGTCAGCGAATGACTTGACCCCTTGAACGTAAGAACTCAACTCCCTATTTTAGTCAAAGGGTTCAAGAGGTCAACTAGGTGGCGCGGCGGTGCCAGTATGATCAGGCAGGTAGCGCCAAATTTAAATTCAAAGTGTTGCCTGGTCTTACATTACCAAGTCTACTATTTACAAAAATCACAAACATAAGCGTCTTTTTCGCTCCCAGCGCACTTGTTATGTGCCCACAAATTGCACAGGAGGCATCTGATCCAAATTTCGCCGTGGTTATCTTCTGCAAAAGTTGTATCGCAAAATATACAAGTTACCTTTGAATACTCTTGTAGAGTCTGGGCCGAGTTGAGTTTCTTTTTTTCTAGAAACGCACAGGAGAAAGATGAAATAGTGTTATCAATGACCCAGATGTGGAAGGAATTGATGGGCTACACATTCCAAATAACATTCTTTTTGAGGCAGATCTACCTTGCTGTTGTGAGTGTCCAGCAAATTCTTTATTTAAATACATAGTTTTAAATATGAACTACTAGCCCATAATCGAAGCACGGAGGTAGCCCATATTGCAAACATACTCAGTTTATATATCAAAAGAGGTTATAACTAAAAGTCGTTAATTAGATTAAATCTTTTTGATTAGTGGATTATTTGATGAGAACAAAGTAACTTTTAAGTAAATAAGATTTATTATTATAATACAGTAGATTAAGATTTGCAATGTTTCTTGTTGACTTACAACTATACAAGTGTAGTGTTATATTAGCATGATCGTGCGCGCACAGCACGACACGAGCTGACACGAGTTCTATTAATATCCTCAACACTCCCTCGCATTGATAGAACGGGTGTCTAGTTTTCTGAAAAGGCTTTAACACACAAAAAAAATTGATCAAGCATTAAATTTAAAATACATAATAAAAGAATGCTTAAACTAAACACATAATAAAAATAAATTTTAAATTCGAACAAATATTACAATTTTGTCATTCCAAGTTTGTCACGTAAAAATTCAAATTTTACTCTTGGTAGTGCTTTAGTTAAGATGTCAGCAACATTTTCGTTGGTAGGCTCATAGTCGATTTTGAATTCGCCGTTATCATATTTTTCGCGTATGAAGTTGTACCTGACGTCTATGTGCTTGGTACGTTTATGAAATACCGGGTTTTTGATGAGTTTAATCGCGCTTTGATTATCTACGTTTAGACACAAATCACTAAGTGGTTTTTCACTTATTTCACTGATTAGTTGTTTCAACCACATAAATTCTTTTGCTGATTCGCTAGCAGCTATGAACTCGCTTTCGGTTGTTGATAAGGACACGCTTGTTTGGCGTCTACTGCACCAAGTGATAGCGCCGTTGCTCATTTTGAAAACGTAACCCGTCGTGGACCGTCTGGTGTCGATGTCACTTGCGTAATCTGCGTCCGAGTATCCGCATAATGATTGACCATTTGATGAATAAAGAATACCGAATTCTGTAGTATGTTTTAAATAACGCATTATTCTCTTTATAGCATTCCAATGAGTTGCACTCGGGTTATTTTGAAATCTTATTTATTGTTTATTTTGAAATAAACAATAAATAAGAATTAATTTCTATTAATTTAAAAAACTCAAGAGAATTAAATTTTTTATATAAATAAAAAATTGAAATTATTATTGGTAAAGATGTTATAAGTATATAAAAAATTCTGTAAATAATTTACAGAATTACAGAAATCGAGATAAACATTAAACACCCGACAGCTTGTCTGTACAATGTTTCTTCGGAGATTCCATTAGTTGCAAATGTTTTATCGTCATCATTTCTTGTTAGAATTGCATTTGCATCAGCTGGTGTGGATACTGACCTACACTCGTTTAAATCGAAACGCTTTAAAATGCTTTTTATCAAGTTTGCAACATGAACGAATATCGTGTTGTTATCTTTATTTATTTGGATTTCCAAACCTACGAAATAGTTTGGTTCACTCACGCTGATTTCGAATACCATTTTTAATTTGTTAACAATTTGTTCAAGTAAGGTTTTACTTTTGGCCATTATCAGTCCGTCGTCGACATATAATACGAGTAAGGCTGATTCGTTGTTAAATTTACCGACATACACACAATTGTCAGATTCGCATTGCGTAAAACCGAAAGATTTTAAAACTTCACTAAATCTTTTATTCCAATTTCTTGGGCTCTGTCGAAGACCGTACAATGATTTTTTTAATTTGCACACTACGTTGTTGGTTTTTGTTGCACCGGGAGGCAGTTGCATGTAAATGTCTTCGTTTAGTTCGCCGTTTAGAAATGCGGTTTTTACGTCGAATTGAGTTATGTTGTATTTTTCTTCAACCGCTATTGCAAGCAAAATTCGTATTGTGTCGTATCGAGTTGTTGGTGAGAATGTTTCTTCGTAATCTATACCTTGAATTTGAACATAACCTTTTTGCACTTTTTGCAGTCGAGCTTTATATCGATTAATTTCACCACTAGATGATCGTTTCACTTTGAAAACCCATTTTGATCCGATGGTTCTTTGGTTGGCGGTTTGGGGTTTGATTTCCCAAGTCTCGTTTTTATTTAACACTTCCATCTCTTCTTCGATCGCCATTTTCCAATTTTCTGCGTCTTTGCTTTCCATAGCTTCTTCGTATGTTTCGGGAACTCCGGCTTCGATTATGTTAATCTCGTTTCTGTAGCGCCTTGGTGTCTGCAGTGTATCTCGAGCTCGTAATTCATACGTGGTAACATTTTCTGTAACTACTTCCTCTTGTGGTTCTTCTTCAATGACGTCGTCCTCTTCCTGTCTTTCGACTTCTTCGATTACCGGAATTAATATCGTATTTGTTCTCGGTAATTGGACTTCTTTTGTTTCATTGAAGGTCACGTTCCGCGTTATTTTTATTTTTCTTGTATGGAGATCAAACAATCGATAATTTGTTGACTCACTTTCATAACCAACTAGTATGAGTTTCTTGCTTTTTGGTTCCAGTTTTCGTCTTTGACTGTCTGGGACGTGCATAAAGGCTTCGCTGCCGAACACTTTTAAATGCGTTAATACGGGTTTCTTTTGATTCCATACTTCGAATGGAGTTGTGTTAGGCGTATGTACGTTTGGTGTTCTGTTTAGAATGTAAACTGCTGTTTTAACAGCCTCTGCCCATAAATACAACGGCAGATCTTTTGTGTACAACATTGAACGCGCACTTTCTACGCTTGTACGGTTTTCTCGTTCAATTTTTCCGTTTTGTTCGGCACAATATGGAGCACAAGTTTCTAGTTGTATTCCTTTATTGTATAGAAATTCTCGGAAATCTTGGTTTATGTATTCCGTTCCGTTGTCGACTCTTAAAGTTTGAACTCGGTAATTAAACTTGTTTTTCAATTAACTAACTGTTTGAAGCAGTCTAGAGTATCCGATTTATTTTTGACAAAATAAACAAATCTTTGACCGGTTGCGTCGTCTTTAAAGAGTACGAAATACAGATAACCGCTTACCGAAGCTACCGACATAGGGCTGTAAAGGTCACTGTGTATATATTCTCCGGGTTTCGAATTTCGTTTCACATTTTTCTTAAAGGGTAATTTGTGCTGTTTACCGTATTGACAGTCGTCGCATACGAAGTTGTCTTTGTTTGTTAAGTTTACACCGTCGATTATGCTTTTTGAAACCATTTCACAAATTGATTTCACACTTACGTGTCCTAAACGTTCATGCCAGTCCTTGAGTGTTCCGCTTGTAACTACCGCGTTTATTTCAAGATTGTTTATTGTACGTAACAATAATTTGTACAAGTTGTTCGGTTCGCGAACTGCACACGCTTTCAACTTTCCGTTCTCGATTATTTTTGCCATGTCTTTGTCTTTTATCACTTGCATACCTTTTTTGGTTACAGCACCTT
Source organism: Cantharis rustica (assembly GCA_911387805.1). NCBI lineage: Eukaryota > Metazoa > Arthropoda > Insecta > Coleoptera > Cantharidae > Cantharis > Cantharis rustica. Next base: position 76,949,921 of record OU426877.1, read on the forward strand.
CGGAAAACAAATTTTTTCTCAGACCTGGAACGTACCAAACGTTCGTCATTATACTTTTGATCCATTTACCTTTGATCGAGCATTCGATATGAATCGTACCTATTCCTTTTACGGCTAATTTTTCGTTATTTCCCAATGTCACTGAAAATTCGTTGATTTCTCGTAACGACGAGAATGCTGTTTTGATGGGTGTCATATGCGATGATGCACCGGAGTCCAATGTCTATCCTTCTTCGTTCGTCAGCTTTGCAGCGATTTCTTCTTCCACGTTGAACACGGAGTAGATACTGTTTCCGGTGGAGTTCGTTGGACTTTCCCGTTTCTTGTTGTTATGATTCTTATTTTTCTTACGAGGTGCTTGACAGTCTCTCGAGAAATGTCCTTTCTTACGACAGTTGTAACAGGGGACTACAAATTTTCCTGTTGTCTTTGTTTTCGTCTTATTGCCACTTGATGCTGATGCCATCATAGCGCTTTCGGCTGTTTCCGTCGAGTTTAGATTCGTCTCTTTGTCGAACAAACGTGACGTCAAGTTTTGTAACGTTTGTTTACTTTCGTCGAGAAAAAGCCAGGCTTGCTTAAAATTTCGAAATTTCATTGGTAGGGTACCCAATATTTTTGTTAAAACGGTCGTATCGCTTATTTGATCACCACTATCTTTTATTTGTTGAGCCATGTTTTTAACTTTGGAGATGTGTTGTATTACTGAATCACCGGTGGCCATTTTATATTGGTGGAACTGCTCACGCGCTATCTTTTTATTCGTTTCCGATTTTATAGCGTATATTCCATTCAATTTATCTAAAATGTCTTTGGATGATTCGCAATTTTCGATCAAGGCTATTTGTGACAGTTCCATCGTACTTGTTAGTACGCACATTGCTATTGCATCTTTTTTATTCCATGATGCCAAGTCGTCGCGTTTATCGGTCGTTGGCTTCAATATGGCTCCCGACGCCATTTCAAATACGCCTTTCGCTCTTAAAGCGCATTTTATTTGAAATCGCCACTGATTATAGTTTTTCCCGTCAAACTTATTTACACTCGCAAGGCTTATTGTATCGGCTATTCTTTTCGAGAGTTTTAACACATAAAACACGAACACGAGAATGTTACACACAAAGAACCGATTTCCGCCACGCGCGATTGTTACTTTAATTTCAAGAAGATCCTTATTCGAGGGTCGATGCGTACCCTGGGCCCATAACCTTTTGATTAGTGGATTATTTGATGAGAGCAAAGTAACTTTTAAGTAAATAAGATTTATTATTATAATACAGTAGATTAAGATTTGCAATGTTTCTTGTTGACTTACAACTATACAAGTGTAGTGTTTATTAGCATGATCGTGCGCGCACAGCACGACACGAGCCGACACGAGTTCTATTAATATCCTCAACAAATCTAATAAGCACACATCAAAGCCTCGTTATGTGGCTTTCAATTGCTACAAGAATTGTTTTAAAGGCAAATTTGAAGTAATGGAATTTATAAACTAACCTGAAAAAGTTCTGCGACTAGCAGAAGTGACGAAAAATTCATATAAATTAATAGAAGTTAATTAGTGCAGCGGAATCTTTACTGTAGAAGTTTAACATCGCCATTTATTATTTGCGATAACCGGATGAATAAAAAATCAACGGTTTCTCAACAGAGAAACCCACCTAGCCCATATTAAAGTACTAGCCCATATTTGCTTTCTTTTCTCTATTATTAAACTGATTGATTAAATTCTAGATTTGTTTTATAAATTTTTTATAACCACAAATAAATAGTCAAATTTGCCAAACCTACTTTTTTTGAAATTATAATGGAATGAAAATTTTTCCATTTACAAAACTGCTGAATTAGCAAATTATAAGTTTAAATTTTAGTATTTTCTTTGTAGCCAAAGAGAAAAGTGTTCTAATATCGATCACCTAAGACTGACACTTGTCTTTAATAGTTTTGGCTATAGTTTTTAATTTGTCAACTACAACTTTTATTAAAATTTATTAATAACATAGGCAGGTACATGGATGCCATACGAAATATTTGCAGAGTTTCTAAGTTTTTTTGACGATTGTAGTGACATAATTTATGAACAGTTCCTAACTTGTTGTAAAGTCTCAAAAAACTTTTCCCAACAGTACAAATATTCCTAATTCTATTGGGAAAAGTACATTGTATGTATATTATTTACCATATACCATAAATAAGTGTACATTTATCGGAAAATGTGCACTGTTTAGGTACTTTTTCCGTAACACATGCATATATCTTACAACCATTATTGTAATAATTACAGTTTACTAATTTATAGCAACTAAATTGTTACTTGACGGAACTTGGTATTGAAATTATTGACGATTAACTGATAATGATATTTCTCGTAATAGTAATGCCAAAACTCGAGTGTTACAAGGGTTCACTACTTCCACTACATCGGCAATCGAGATCTCAATTTTAATAATAATTCTAGGAATTAAAAAATTATAAAGTGTCTTGGGGTTTTGTCGAATGCTCCTTAGTTGTTGAGTATTACCACACCTTCAAACTCCTCTTTGTTTCATCATTCATGTTTGTCCTTCTAGACGTTGAATTTTTTTTTATTATTTTTCATATAAACACGACAATATAGTACATATTGCAATGTTATTTTTTAAAAAAATATCGGAATTCGGTTTCAAAAACTTGCCATCGCATTTATTTTTACACTTTAAAAATTTTATGCTTTGCTCTAGGTAGAACTTATGATTTCAAATTATCAATCGATGGAATATCAGTAACACAATACGTGTTGGCTCTATTCCAATGTAATTTTGTATTTCTAAATCTTACAATTAAATTAATAATCTAATAAAAATTTTACCATATCCAATCTTATAAATTCAAAAAAAGTATCCATTTAATTAAAAAAATTACTTTATTTATCAAAAATGTAAAACTCCCAATCGAAATTTAAACTAAAAATATTCTTAAACCTTCCAATTAAATTCAAAATCAAAAATGTTCAAAACCAAAAGAATCACAACTTTCAAAACTATTTCGTAAAAAACTATATTCAAAAACTACGGTGCAAAATTCAATCAACCGCTCCGGCGGATATCTTGAGCAGAAAAGCCCATATCCTTTTCCTTTACTTTCTGCCAACCTTCAAAAGTAATTTAAATTAAACTCATGCAAAGTAATACAAAAATAATAATACAATTTTAAAGAAATCCACAAAACAACCATAAAGCTGGTAAAAATTTGAAACACGACAATTACAATCTTTATACAGGGTGTCGCTGTGACCGTGGAGAACATTTGAGGTGGTGATAAAAGACACGTTCTTAAAACAAATTTTCAAATAAAATTTTTGTCTTGGGGGTACCTCTCTTTAAAGTAATATTTTGAATTTCTGATTTCAAACGGCCATAGCTCCGATATTATTAATTTTTTAGACTTAATACATTAGTAATCAATAGATAAGTGGTTTAAGTAGTGTAACTCGATATTAATCATATCAAATTTTTAGCATAAACCAAAAAATGCACAAAACACTTTTTCGAAAACTAAAATGTTTAAGTTATCACAATATATAAATACACTGTATTATCGCAAACGTTTTCACCATACTATGGCATCATCAGGCAATGAGCCTAGTTCATCCTAGTTCATCCTAGTTCATCGCCTGATGATGCCATAGTATGGTGAAAACGTTTGCGATAATACAGTGTATTTATATATTGTGATAACTTAAACATTTTAGTTTTCAAAAAAGTGTTTTGTGCATTTTTTGGTTTATGCTAAAAATTTGATATGATTAATAAATTAGACCTTTTTTAAAGATTATTCTATTATCTACAAATTAATTTATATCCCCTTATTGTCTAGAATAAACAGTTTTTGAGTTATAAATTAAATTTAGGGAAAAAATGTTAAAAAAATTTTGATTTGATTTTTTTTACTTTTCTTGTAAACTCCGTATCTCTTAAACGAAACGTCTTAGAAAAAACTAATAGCCCAAACCGGATAGGTAATTTAGGGGGCTACAACATTGGTCAAATAAATTTTCTTGGAAAGTCAACCATTTTCAAAGAAATTCTGAAAATTTATTTAATGTGCTATAAAAAACAAAATAACATCACGGTACAGAAAACACAACCTATCTGATAAATTGTTCAAAATTGCTACCATTTTGTTCAAGACATGATACTAATCTACGCAAAAGTTCATCTTTAGTTGCTTTTTTTATTTGATTTGGTAATAATTGACCGCACGTTAATTTAATTTTGTTTTTTAAATCTTCCAGAAGTAAAAACGGATTTGCGTAAACCACCGTTTTTAAATAACCCCATAGAAAAAAGTCTAATGGTGTGATATCTAGTGATCTCGGTGGTCACTGCACTGGCCCATTAGTTCCTATCTATCTGCTTTCAAATGTCTCCCACAGATAATTTTAAACTATTTCTGAATTTTTGTTTCTTCATTAATAACACGGCGTTGCAAGTTTATATTAAGAAATGACTCTTGAGTTCTGAGCGATTTCATAATTTGTTGAACATAATTAAGAAGAGGTTGGTATCTTTCGGGATACCGTTGTGCGTACAGTTCAGCAGCTTGTTGTGAATTACGATTACATTCACTAAAAATTAATAACATATCAACTTTTTCACTATTATCCATGGTAATAAATAAGGCGAATTTTCTTATGTAAACTCTATGATAATTTTAGATGTATTGTAATGTTATTTTGCTTTAATAAGTTTACCAAATCACTTTATTAATTTTTAAAATATCTTTCAAATTTTTTATTTTTATTGCAACAAAATTATAAAATGGTAACGTTAAATATTCATACGATACCGTTCGCAGCTGTTTGCTTTACCGCCCATATTTATACTACGTTGTGAAGCAAATTTCCAACTTTACCAAATCTTCACAAATCTTAAATTCTTCCTTAGACTTCACCTCTCATTAATAAAACAATTTTTCTATGTAATCAATCTTACTTTTAATACTCAAATCAATCATAAATTTCTAAATATTACGGGAACGAACAAAATCTAGATCCGCTCCATCGGCTATATTTGACCGAAGGCTCTCTCTCTCTTTTTTACGTTACCAACATCGTAACTAAAACAACTATAAAATTTTCCAATATACAAATTATTACAACATTTTTAAGTAATGCAAAACAAATTTTAAAACAAATTACATACAGATCCTTAAAATGTTGTTAAAATACGACAGTATTAAACTCTCTTAATTTTTTGTTGTAAACGCCAAGTGGTTACGATTAAAAATTACAATTTTGTCGCGCTTTGACATATAGGGGAATGTTGTCAAGGTTGGCCCGTCGAGGTCGGCCCCTGCGATTTTTCAGGGTAGATCACTGAAACCACCTATGTGCGAGTGTGACAAAACATCCCTCAATGACAACGAACTTTTCGTACCATTACTGATTTTGGAGTGTTTTTGTTGAAACGTGTTGTGCACTCATTCACTCAACTAAGACAAAAAAAGTTTTCCACCAGCTGCAAATAGAGCATGAAAACTTGGAGGAAAAACATTAATTCGTTAAGATAAGCATCTAAAATGTATTATGTGAATAGTCTTTAAAAATTATTCAAGGGAAACATTTAATTTTGCTACCTCTTTGGATGTAGTGTGACGCGATGTGGTGATGGAACTTGTTGTCAAGGTTGGACCGTTGCAAAAAAAACAAGTTGGTAAATGCATCATGTGCTTGGAAGCTAATGCTTCGTTGCCTGAACCGCAACAATTCTATTGCATGCATTAAATGCAAGAAAAATGTGCATTTGAAATGTGCCAAAATGGCAAAGAGCTATTTTATTTGCCAAAACGGTTATTCAGAATTATGTGTCATGTAAATCAGTTCTCTGCGATATTATATTGTAAAGTTTCTCTCAATCGAATAAAAATAAAATAAATTTGGTTTATTATTTCATCCAGTCAATTTTTTTGCATCAATTTGGCAATTCTCAACGGTGGGCCAACCTAGACAGCATTGGGCCAACCTTGACAAAAATTTTTTTTTTAATTCTTGCATAAGTTTTCTATTTTTTATCCAATCAATTTTCGATTGCTTCGAAAGTAGCTTTATTCCTAGATCTTTTTGATCATGTGCTTAAAACAACAAAATTCTTTCTTGCACGGAAGTTATGTGCAAAAGTTAAAAGGGTGGCCAACCCTGACGACATTCTTTTACAATTTTAAATCTCTTTTTCTAAAACAAATAATAATAACATAAATAAAATCAACACTTTTTCGTACATTACAATCGTTATCAAAATCAAACTTTTCAAATTATTTAAAATAATATTCAAGTAATCTTTTTCAAATTAAACTAAATAATGTTCAAATAATCTTTTACAAATAAATTTATCAACTCAAAATTTTCAATTAAATTAAAATAATCAAATGTTTTATAAGAATTCATATCAAATCAAAATCGAGTTAAATAAAATTTCTAAAATAAATTGTTTAGGTATATCTCAAATCATACAAAATCAAAAAAATCATAATTATCAATTTAAATTTTCACCTAAATAAATAAATTCAATAAAAATTTTTATAAATAAATAAATCATTAATCATTAATACCAATTTTCTTGTCATCCGAATTCTAGCTGTTCTTTCCTTTCTTCTTCGATACTTCCACACATAAATTTTCTTCCTTGGTGTTCATATCTCCGGCATCGCTCTCGGCCACCCCCTACTTTTCCACATCTTCACATTCCTCTCCGATACATTTATAATTTTCTTCTTTGATCTTGCATTTTCTGTCTTGTTATTTTCTTCAAATTTTGTCCTTTTGAGTTGTCCAATTTCAATATTTTTATTTTTTTCTTCTCGTTTAATTCCAAAATTATTTAAAATCTCAGGGTGAAAAAGTAGGTTGCTCTTTTCACTTTTGCCTCACGTTCGGGATGCCAATTAAACTTTTCTCTAATTTGTTAATTTAAATTTTTTTATTTCATTCAACTTCAAAACAATTCGTCAAATTTTAATTTTGATTGAAAATAATATAAAGTTAAAATTTTATATACGATACCTTTTACACCTGTTCGACTTATCACACATGTACTACGTTGTGAAGCAAATTTCTAACTTCACCAAATCTTCACAAATCTTAAATTCTTCTTTGGACTTCACCCCTCATTAATAAAAGAATTTTTCAATGTAATCAATCTTACTTTTAATACTCAAGAATTCCAATAAATGCGTAATTATATTTTTTTTTTATTTCAAACTTTTCAATTTTAGACAGGACAACGTCTGCAATTCTTAATCCATTCGTAATCCATTCTTTTATTATTTTCTAATTAAATGTATATTTTATTATATAAAAATGAAATGACGCGTGTATGTTGGTTCATCACTTGAAAACGGCCCTACCGATTTGGCTGATTTTTGTTTTGTGTTCGTAATTTTCAGGACAAGGTTTGTATGAAATAAAATTTATGAATAATAGTTATAGATCGGGATGGGACAACTCGCCGCCGTCAACTTGGCGCAGATCAAGCTTACTATCTGTCATTTATTATTTTTTATAAATATAAAAATTTAAAGTTATAAATTTGATATGTAGGAACACTGGTCCCAAAGATCTTGATAGCATATGTAACTCTTCGATAAAAAGAAAGAATGCAACATGAAAAAAAATTAACATTATTTGCAAAAACTTTTATTAATTTTGAATTTTATAATTTGAAAAATACGAAAATAATACAAAAAATTTTTATTGCTTCATTTGATAGTTATGAGCTATACCGCGTAAAAATACAATAATATTACGATTTTCGTAATCTGTAACGAGTTTTAAGATTCGTTCATCGCAATCCCTGTATTTTTTGAATTTTTTCGGTGGCTCGTTGCCCGCCACGAGTTGTTCATAAAATAAATCGCGACTCTTTTGCACTTTTTTAAGTTCTTCAATTAACTTTCATATTGTTGGGTGGTCCATTGCCAGTTCGGTTTGTAATCTGCGATGACTGGCTTCTGCGTGGTTATTGGTACGATCCTCGCCGTTTAGAGTTCTTTCGTACACATTCCACATCTCCACAAGAAATAAAGGCGGACGCCTCCCATCTGTGCGCCTATTTGGTCTTCCTAGGTAGTTATCTGCAAACCATTCTAAAAGTGGTCGAAGTTTGTTCGCAATTTCATCTTCCAAAGCATCAACCGCTTCGTCTAGATCAGGAACAATCGCGATTGCGATTATCATTCGTGCTTGTAGAGAAAAATCTAGATCACTATTGTAGCGATTTAACAATTGCAATTGCGCAAGATGTTTTTTCATGTTTTTCGCCAAATGAAAAAACATCCATGTATGTTAACTTGTGGAAAGCGCTCTATCATGGCTCGGAAAGCTGCTACTTCGTAATCACAAGCGATCGCTCTTGGCTGTATGGTAGGCTCTAGAGCTTGGATCATTTCGAATAATAGATTGTAAGTGGCTCATTCCTTATTTGGCAAAAGAGCATACAAAACAGGATGAACACCTCCAAATTATTCAGCTAATATAATATAAATTTGAGAGAACAATCTCGGTGCTGACTTAATGTTCCGTCTGCAAACTATTTCGTGGATTCCCGTAAAATTTGGAGGCCTTGTCTTCTTTTAAAAATTAAGATTCAGTTCCGTCCTGGACCACTGTCAGCCAATAAAAATGTTTCCCATACTTCTGGTTGCGCTTCATACATGATATAAATTTCTGGAATAACGAGTTCTTCAAGATTTTCGGGTTCAGCAGGTGCAGCATTTATCTCATTTCTTTTTCTTTGTACCGTTTTCCGAAGTGCTTCGTAGTTTGGAAGTTTCTCGCGGCAGCTTGTGATAAGCTAACGGTACATTCTTCTACAATTTGGATGGTGTTTTCTACCGCTGTTTCCGCGCGATGTTTAATCTTACTAATAGTTTTATCTTTTTCAATTTTTGCAGGCACGCTGTCGTGTGAATGTTCGTTTAATTTTTTAATTACTTCTTCGCCCCTAGTGTGTAATCGTGCTTTACAGCGACTTTTTTCTTCGCATCGCCAAAATTTTACAGATTTATTTGAATTCATTTTATCAAATACATATTATATAAAGCCGTCAACCGTCAATTTTTCTTTTCCTCTCTGAGATAAAACTTGGTCTGCCATCGTAGTTATCTTTTGTTTTCTAAGTACACCAGTAATTAATCAATTTTAAATTTCATATTGTTAAATTTCAGTTTCACTTATATAATAAAAAATTTTACAAATCATTACCAATTCAAAATAAAAATTAAAAACTTTAAAAACCCCTGACTGTAAAAACAAGTTCCAAAAATAAAAATTAATAATAAAAGCACCTTACTTAAAAACTACTGTTCCCTTTAAAAAGGAAAAAATAATGTTTTTCTTTTTCAATGGACATAAAGTCCAAAGTCAAATACTTAACTCGAAAAATTAACTTATGATCTCCTCCCACTGCAAGATTTTAACATTAATTTTGAAGTCGGGGAAAACAAAAATTTTCCCCACATACGAAACGTGTTTATACATTCCATATTAAAAATTCTCCGTCATAACAACATAAAGTCTCAAAACACTTAACTCGAAAAATTAAATTATCTCCCCTCCCACTACAAAATTTAAACATTAATTTTTAAGTCGGAGAAATTAATTTTTATTTTTGGAATTTTTTTTAAAATCGTTTTGGAGTATACTCGTTCACTCGTTTTGGAGTATATTTTGTCAAAATGTATAGAGAAAGTAATATATATGTTTTAAACCGCTTCGTGATCATCATCCGATGAGACGTCAACACCTCATCAGATTGTAGTTCCACCAGAACGATTGGCGGAATTTGTTCGTCTTTTTACCCCTGACTGTTTTTAATACAGAGGATTGTGCAGGGGCGGGTGCATAAATTTTGAGGTTGGGGGCGGAGAGGGTTAGAGATAGATTTCTGAGATATAATTTCTTTTCATGGGTGAAAATTGTATTTTCCTGCCAGGAACACTCTCCTGGTCTTTACAAACATGCTGTCAAAAAGATACGTCGCTACCTGTAACCGTTCGGGAGATATGGTGACAAAACATATATGTACAGTGGCGTATTCAAGAGGGGGGGCTTGCCCCCCCCCCCCCCCAAATTTTCTTTGTATTGTAATTTTCTAATTTTCTATTAAGCGTTTAACTTTGCAAATTTGAAAAATTTTCGTCTGCGACGCCATTACAAGACTCGCTTTGCTCGTGGGCTCCTCTCGAATTAAATTCCTGGCTACACCACTATGTATATATATATATATAAATATTTAGGGATGTAGATCCTTGTATGTATTTATTATAAAAAGGTGTGTTTTTCAAAGCACATTCGTAATTCTCTTATATAGAGAATTGCTCTCTTTAATCCGCGGAATAAAAGGATTATCGGATCAGCCAATTTAGAGCCGCCACAAATATATAAACACAGATTGTACATAGTAACTTCACATACTCTGTGTTTTTGAAAAAAACAGTCAGGGGTAAAAATTTCGCTTAGTTTTATTTAAATTTAGTTTAAACACTTTATAATTCACTTGGCGCCGAGTTGGCGGCGCCAAGCCAAGTTGGCGGCGCCGAGTTGTATCTGACCGGTTATAGATATAGTATATATATTGTCATGAAGGGTAGCTGTTTTAATTTTAGTGCGATAAAATATCAAACCACACCTCATGCAATCGTATAAAAATTTTATAGAACATGAGACCCAATACTTTACCTAAATCTTGTGATGTAATGCTTTTACAAATTAACAACTCAAATATTAACTTAATAAATGCACCTGTTCAAAATTTATACAACTTCATAAAAATGTCAAATAACGAATTTAATTTCTTATCGCACATGTTTTCTTGTATCTTGTGTTTGTATGTATGTTGTAATGTATGTTTTCATGTATCTCAATTGTTTGATTTGTTTCCGCTCCAGCATAAATTAATTGTATTTAATGAGTGCCAATTTGCACTTTAATTATTAATTAAAGTTTTTAACTTTAATTAAAAATTAATTTTTACTGCAGATAGTTAATTATAAAATTACAGTTTGAATTTTATTTATGAAAAACGCGAAAATTTTCTTTCTACCCTTATTTTCGGGCTGCTTTTCTTTACCCCGCATCACAATATTTAATAAAAACTGACTCCTCAACTTAAATAAAATTTTCTTGGTTTAAAGTAAATTTTTTTTATGAACTAAATTGCAACTTAATTAATTAAATTATTTTAAAGGAAAGAAAAAACATGACAATATATTGCTGCGACCTTATGCGCGCCTCTACATACAAAACTTCTATCTTGTCAATGGGATACGTAGGTTCTCGAATGCGAAAATTGTAACAAGTAAGACAATAAAATAACTGTTGGATATTTTTATTTGCAACTCAAAAATTTTATAAAATTGGAATAATTATAAACAAAAGCAAAACTCACGCAAATAGCCGACCCTAGCTTTTCTGTTGAAGAAACCAACGTTATCTTTCTTCGAAATAATATCGCGCACAAATAACACGCGACCTTCTTATCTTCAACTCTTTTGAACAGCTTTGTCTGCTCGATTATTTTCTCTTCCTTCTACTGCTCTCTGGATATCCTCAATCTAAACAAATCACTTTATCTTCTTCTCCACTTTAAACAATTATTCTTTACACAAATAAATAAAGGCATACAGATGCCTCTTAGGCATTAACACGACTCCTCTCTCAATTCAATTGATAAAATTCTTCTTAAACTTTTATCGACCGACCGCTCTCCTCAAATTATTCTGACTCTCTATTTTCTTTATTGATTCTTCTATCTCCTTGGATATCCTTTGCAATGTGTCTTCTTTTCATTGGTTGTAATTTAATGTACTTTTATTTTCAAATCTAGATTTTTCATTATTTAAATTCTGGCTGTCGTTGGCATTTGTTGAGTCATAATACAAACATAAAATAATAAAATCAAAATCAAAAAACAAATAACTTACTAACTAGACAAACATAAAATATTAAACATACTGAAATCAAAATAAAGAATACACAATAGATATTTTCGATACAAGTTAGAAAAACTAACAATTTTCCACGAGTATCGAACAATATTTTTTCTAATTATGTTTCAAAAAGAATCAATAACATTTCTCACTTCTCAAGAAAAAAGATAATAATAGGCGTTTATACTATAAAATTTTTGTATTTTGCGGTTGGTAGCCCATTATAGACAGTAAGTAGGTCATAGATAGTAGCCATTACAACGTGAACAGGTAAGTGACCACGTTTTTTTTATGGTTATACAATTTATGTTTTTAGAATACTAGCAAATATGTCAGATATGTCGGAGTGTTTGGATGTTCAAAACAAACTACATGTAACCGTTAATGTATATTATAAATAAAGTAGATTAGAACTTTTTCTTTCTTTCCCGCACACTTTCACAAGTGTGCGGAAAAGTATTACTTTTCCGGACTAAGGCGGAAAGTAGTACTTTTTCGCACACTTTTGAGTGTCAAAAAGTAACACTTTTTGAAACATAATTAGAAAAAAATAAAACACATACAGGTAATAAAAATGCTAAAATGGAATTTTGCTTTGTTTTGTTCCTCTAGTTGCAAATACGGTTACCTTATTGCTAAGTTCGCAACCTATTTTAACCACTTAGTGAGGACACAACAATATATATAGTAATAATAGAACTTAATAATAAATATAAATAAAGTTGATGACGCACAGGAATGGATTAACAAGATTAGCATAACAAAAAATTGTGTTGGCGACAGCCTGCGCTACAATAGAAAATTTACAAAAAAAAATTTAACATAACTCAATAGAAAAGTTTGTTTGATCGCTAAAGATACACTTCTAAGTCTTTTAGGAACTAATTTTTCCGAAATTTACGGTCGCAGAGAAGGATGGCAGATCCTTGGTAAGAGTTTTGACTAAAAATTTTTAAATTTATTTTCATTACAGCCGGACGTCGAAAAACGACAGCTTAATCGTGCGCTTTGTGAAAAATCAATTCTTTGACGTAAAATTTTTAATCGAAAGAGGCATAAATTTATAGAAAAAACTTGCTCGAAAATACCTAAAAGTTGCGGAGGCATGCGATTATGAAACAAAATTTGCTATATTTTCTAAATTTCTTTTTCAAAAATTTTTTTTTTTAAATTTTGTTTTGCATTTTACGGCTATGCGGTTGAAGATAAATAAAAAGTTTATAAAATCGATTTTGTGGAGAATCGCGATACGCCTTTAAAGCCGTTTTAAAATTAAGAATTGGTTGGTAAATAAGGCCGCTACGGCCAATAGAAAAATATTAAAAATTTTTGACTTTGTTGTTGCCCTAGCGCGTAAACTATGCAAAATTTAAAAAATATTTTGAGTTTACACGATGGTGCCTTACAATGTACGTATTTTTGTGTATGACGCTTTTTATCGGAAACAACTTAATAATAGAACAAATCTACAAAATTTCGATAGACGAAAATTTTCAATTCCAATCACCGACGATTTAACCGAATACCGTAATTGCCAGCTTCAAGTTTAACGGAGCGAATTTTCAAAATAATTTATAGGAACTTTTCTTCTTTTTTCACGAGTGTTATCGATGTAAAATTAAAAAAATTTAGATTTGTAAAATTTTGGAAAATTTGTTTGGATTTTTTGTCTGCGGGTCGATTTTCAATCAACTTTTCAGGAATTTAAACTCGTAGAGACGAATGTCAGATAGCTGGCAAGAAGTTTTACTCTAAAAATTTATGATTACTTTTTTCAATATCGGAAGATGAGAAACGTCAGTTTTAGCGTGAGTTCATGAAAAATTAATTCTTTGAAATAAAATTTTTAATCAAAGAATTAGTCGAATTTATAAAAGAAATTTTCTAGAAAATACTTCAAAGTTGCGAGGTATGCCATTCAGAAAAAAAAATTGCTATATTTTACAAATTTTTTTTATCAAAAAAGAATCCAAGGCTATAACACCCTTAAAATTATTTTTAAAAATTTTGTTTTGCATTTTACGGCTTTGCGGTTGAAGATGGGAAAAAAATATATGACATCGATTTTGTAAAGAATCGCGATACGCTTTCAAAGCCATTTTAAAATTAAGAATCAGTAAATAAGTTTAAGTTTAAGAATGGCAAATAAGGCCGCTACAACCGATACAAAAATATTGAAAATTGATATTGACTTTGTTGCGGCGCTAGCGTGTAAACTATGTAAAATTTTGAAAATGTTTGAAAGCCATCAGATAGTGATAGTGCGATGTCAAGGGATTTTCGACAAACATTGCCGGTGATTCCACGATCAACGCCAGCCGACGACTAATATTTGAAGTCGTTCATCGTCGTTGTTCAAATTAAATATGAACATGCGAGTCGAATTACAGAACGACCGATCTGCAGTAGTTTTTTCCAAACAATTCCTCGACATTGGTAATGGCAAAATTTCTGTTGACCCATCGTCTGGATACATTACATTCCCTGCCAATTTTTGTCACTTTACTAAATCAAAGACCGAACTCATCGAGATGGTGTTCCGAAACATTGCTCAAAATTACAAAAATCATATTTGGTTGAGCGAACGTGTTATATTAGCTGCAAAAAACGTTAATGTCAACGAAATTAATTTTCAGATTCAAATTAAGATAGCTGGCAAATTGATGACATACAAATCGGTTGATTCCCTTATTAACCAAGATGATGTTGTCAAACTATCCAACGATATTTTTACATTCACTGGAATTGCCCGGATTACCACCTCATGATCTGCAATTAAAAGTCAGATCGGTAATCCTTATGTTGCAGAACACAAACCAGCCACGTTTCCACAAGCTTCCCTTCGGGTTGTGCAAATGGCTAGTAACCCATTCACTTAAAACATTTATATACTTGTAGCACCTTAAATAGCCTCGGAATTGAATCGGAAATTAAAAAGACAAGTAATTCAAAGAAAAAGGACAAGAATTGGATTGCGGAAAAGCTAGAAGTAGCTTGTTGGAATGTTAAATCAATATAATGGTAAAGAGGATGAGTTAGCAAGAATATTAAAAATAAAAATCATCAATATAGCAGTAATATCTGAAACAAAGAAAAAATTGCGGGGAAGCAAAGATGTTGGAAAATATGTGATGCTGTACAGTGGAGTGAATCTCACTGAAAAAGCAAGCAAAGGCGTAGCAGTATTTATTGACAGCAATGGGAAATCACAAATAAGAAGCTATGAGTTCGTAAACGAAAAAATTATCAGATTTGGAATAGATCGAGGAAACCTAACAATAATTGCAGTATACGCGCCAGAGAACGGAAAAACAGAAGAGTCTGAATAACTATATCATACCCTATAGAAAATAGTGACGAAATACAACCAATCAGACAATATCTTAATACTAGGAGATTTAAACGCAAAGGTATGTAAACTAGCTATTCCAAAAGTAGTAGGGCAATATGGCGAACAAATGATAAATAAAAATGACAAAATGCTGAGACAGTTTGCACTTTTTAATGAGCTAAAGATTACCAACACATTTTTTCGAAAAAAATACATACATAAGTAGTACACATGGACCACAAGAGGATCTAGATCCATAATCGGGTACTGTTGCGTATCCCATCCCACGATTTTAACTTTTTCCTATTGAAAATACGTGAAAGGACACTTTTCTAAGCATACTAGAACAAAAATTTTGTAGGATTATAAATTAGTTCTCGAAAAAATTGAATTTGAAAAATTTAAATTTACATGTATTTTAGATACACCTTTTAACACGGCTGCATGATTAGCCGATTTTGTATAAGGCAAAAGAAATTAAAAATATCCCTGAAAAATGACAGAACTCGCCAAGGGTGGAACTCGAAGCCATAGAACTCGTACGGGTGTCGTAATCGAATGAACATCACATTAAGACTATATTAAAGCACACGTACCGTCAACAAAATGAGACCGTCACCGACGAGACCGTACCTCAACGTGAGACCGACCGTCACACATCGGGTATATCATATTACATTTGCCTGCTTTTCGTAATTTTAAAATGCTGTTATTTCAACAACTTTTGCATAATCCACAATAATTTTTGTGTTAATATACTCAGAAAATTGTCCTCTTTCCAATAGTCACTAGGAAAAAGTTAAAATCGTGGGATGGGATATGCAACAGTAACCCCATAATCGATTACGTCATAGCTAATAAGAAATTTGCCAAACAGGTAACAGATGTGAGAGTCCATAAAGGAAATGATATATACTCAGACCATTTCTTGGTAATAAGAAAAATAAACTTATATACAAGATGGAAAAAACCAAAACAACCCACGCCTAGGAAAAATGCTTAGAATGTGTACAAGTACTAAAATAAAATTAACAGTTTGGTGACCACCGTCCCAACAAGCAGCAATGTAGAAGAAGAATGGCAAAAAATAAAACATATAATAAATGAGTCTGCCCTACATACCCTTGTAACAAAGAAGAAATATAGAAAAAGAAAAGGTTTCGAGAGATGAACATCTGATATTGAAAATGCCGTAAAAGATAAGAACAAAGCTTACAGAATACATCTAAATAACCCTACAGAAGGCAACAAACAGTATTATACGAGACTTAGAAATCGCGCAAAGAGTATTTGCAGAAAGATACACCAGGAGGCATAGGACAGTTTTGTAGAAAAGTTTGAAGAGGATGTTCATGGAAAACAAGCACTGGCGTATAAAACTATGAAAAGGCTTAAGGCAGTATTCTAGTCTCGAAGCCCGAATTTCAGACATTTTTTAACGGTTGATAAAAGAAAAGTAATTAATATTTTGACTATACATTTTTTGTCATCGATTTATATATATTTTAGGAATTCCCAAAAAAATTTTCAATAAAAAATGAATAAATTTCACAAAGTTACACGCTGTTGAAGTAGAGAAGAAAAAAAAGAGCGTGTTCATGGTTGACACGATTCCAACCCTTCTAATCGTCTGAAAAAACAAAGAAAGATAGATTCTTAATGAGTACAAATATCATTTTGGTTGAAACCAGGAAAAATGAAAAAAAAAACAAATTTTCTTGCAAAAAAGGAGCTACTTAGAAAAAAGTTGATTTTTTCAGTTATTTTTTAACTTTCCATATTTTTAAAAAATAGTAACCATTGAAAATTATGATTTTTTGTTGATTCTTACCATAAAGAGATGTATAAAAAAATTCATGCCAAATTTCAAGAAAATCGGTCAATTAGAACGTAAGATTTTATGTCAACCGATTCGAAAAAAGTAGTTTTGAGAAAAACACGATTAAAAATTTAAGTTAGGTTTGAGGTAGTCTAACTGATAGAACAATAATTATATATTACTCACATTTGTAATATAAGTTTAAACTGCTAATATGTAGTGTGAAGCATGCCTTAAGTATGTTGCAATTTTTATTGATATCCGGAGTCAATGAAATGTAATTTGCTTGATGTGCAGCTCATTGCATATTTCGTTTCTAACGATCTATTTAGTGACAACGACCGACAACTGTTGATCACAGTATTTGGTTGAGGTCAATAAATAGCAAGATATGTTATTGTTAAAGTTAGTTATTATTTAGTTATTAATTAATTATCATGTAGTTATTAATTGGAAGTAGATTAGTTTTAAGCCAAAACTATGTAATCTATTACTTAAACCTATAAATAAAGAACCGTTGTTATCCACCTATTGCGTTTTCAATACGACGAATCTGGATCATCCAAAAGTGTTTAAATGTTATAAAACCAATAATATTTCACATTTCTTCAATCAACGATTCCGGCTCCATACATCGGGCCTTCCTCTACCTCAAATTGAATATTTAAATAAGTAAATTTTAAAAAACACATAAAAGCAATAAAAAGTATTTTTTAATACTTTTCTTAGATTCTTTCCATCTAAACCGATTGAGTTGCCACGACACTAAAATGGCAATAATTTTTAAAATAATTCGAATTTCAAAAAATCCTTTTAAGAAGATATTCTTGAACATCTAAACTATCGAAATATGAAAACAAAAATTTTCGATTTTTTCAACTTCTAGACTAGAATACTGCCTTAACCAAACAGAAAAAGATAATGCAGAACTCAACTGTATAGCAGAAGACGAATGGATCAAACATTATAAAGATCTATGGTTCGATGAAACAATTCCAAAGGATGAAAAACAAACACCAAACCTATATGGACTGGATGATGGACTCTATATGGACATAGAGGAGTTACAAGAGACTCTGAGAGGAAGTAAGAATAGAAAGGTATGTGGATTGGATGGAATTAACATGGAACTATTTAAGTATAGAGGCTATTTATTACACGTTAGACTGTTTCACCTATACAACATGTGCCGGAAGAACTCGGAAATCCCAAAACAATGCAAAATATCTAAAATTATACAACTGTTTAAAAAAGGAAAATGTAATCAGTGCGATAACTATGAAGGAATTAGCCTGCTGAACACCGGATATAAATTATACGCCAGAATAATAAATGCCAGACTAAAAACAATAGCAGAACATATTTTAGATGAAGAACAAATGAGTTTCAGAAAAGGAAGATCCACCACAGATGCAGTCTTTACCCTAAAACAGATAATAGAAAAAAGAAGAGTATTTAATTTAGAAACTCACATCGCCTTTATAGACTTCGAGAAGGCATTCAATAATCTAAACCGAGAACTGCTCTGAGAAATAATGCAACTGCATGGTTAACCACAACATCTAATAAACACAATCAGAAGCCTACACAGCAACACTACGGTAGTTCTAGACTTAGAAGAAAAACTGTCTCAAGAAATATTAATAAACAAAGGTGTCAAACAGGGATGATGCCTTTCGCCTACACTCTTCAACATATATATCGACTAAATTCTTAAAAAAAGGAAAAAATAATAACCTCAGGAATACAGTTGAACAACCTAATAACGCTAAAGCTAATTTTATACGCAGACGATACAGCAATCATACAAAAGAGTAAAAATTATCTGCAAAAAGCAATGTATTTGTTGTATCTCATATGCAAGAATTACAATGTTAAGATTTCAACTCTTAAAACAGAAACCATGGCATTCAAGGGAGCACAACCAATCAGAATAAAGATAGTTGTAGACGAAAACAGTGTAGAACAAGTACTACATTTTAGATATTTAGGATGTGATGTGTCTGTGGATAAAGACTACGACATTGATGATAAAATAAATAAGTTTGGACAGATCTGTGGAACTATAAATAGATTATTAAAAAATAAGCCAAAAACAAACACACGCATTAAACTATATAAAACAATAGCTGTCCCGACACTAACATATGGAAATGAAACTTGGGCGCCTACATCCAAAGATGTAAGTAAAATACAAACCAGTGAAATGAAATTCTTGAGAGCAACCATAGGATGTACAAGAGAGGACAGACTCAGAAACGACGATATTCGAAAAGAACTAAATGTAAACATAAAATTAGATGTAGCAACAAAAGATGAAACAAACATATAGAAAGAATGATAGAAGAAAGGATACCACTAGCAGCCCGAAGATACAAACCAACTGGAAGGAGATGCATTGGCCGACCGAGGAAAAGATGGGTGTCGGAACAGACAACATAGCCTAATTCATGAAGCAAAGAAAAAGAAGAAGAACGTTTTAATAAAAAGAAGAAATTAATAAATAACGTTATCAAAGCCACAATTTTGAAAGAGAAGTACAAAGGCGAAGATTTTAAACGGTTACAATTTCCAGTGCGGCTTGCATTTGCAATGTCGATAAATAAATCGCAAAGGCAGTCGTTAAGTGTTTGTGGCATCAATCTTGAAAACCCATGATTTTTACATGGCCAATTGTATGTGGTCTGTTCTCGTGTTGGAAAACCATCCCATCAGCTTTAATTATTTACGCACCCGAAAACAAAACTAACAATGTTGTGTATCAAAAAGTATTACAATAAATACTATGATTTTCGTAATCATAATTTCGTAGTCAAAGTAATCTTAATAAATCGAATACAAAACGGGATCGAGTTGCACTGCCTGTTTTTTTCCAGCTCTTTACACTCAAATAAATGTCGAATATCAGGTTTGTCCGACGATAATATTCCAATAATCGTATTTGCTACTAAATCCCCATTGGAATCTGTACTTTCGTCCACGGTAGCCCAAATAGCAGGATCGCAAATTGCATCGCGAATGAATTTAAGTTTTAAATCGTAACATCATTGCAAATATTTTTTCTGAGTGTCGATTTGTCCGGAATAGTTTGTTTGCAGTATTTTTCCAAAAACTCACGAAATTTTGTGCATTGAAGTTTGTTCTATGGAATATTAGTAGCTAACATCGCTTCACATAATTCAAATAAAAATTTAAAATCATTGCAAAAATCAAAAATATTATTATTTAATTTGCTAAATATGCGAAATATATGCCAACATAAGCAAATAAGCATTTATAGGCAATAAACCGCAAAATATACATTTATAGGCAAAATAAAAACTATATAAAACGACTCAGAAGGGCGTAAAACATGTTTCCCTTATAAAATTTTTCACGTGCCTGTACGCAATAAAAACATGCAAATGCCTAAAAATCCGATCCCTACTTATAATATGGCATCGTAACAGGCAATCGTTAAGTCGTATAACTTTCTCTTATAGTATTCTTCTATTGTCGTATAACAAATTTTTTCTTCTTGGTACACTTTATTTAAATAAAATAACTAATTAGTAAAAGAAATAATTAAAATCTGTAAAGTTAATCAAATTTGTGCGAGCGTAGCAAAACACGTCCGCTCTTGAACGTTAACCTGGCAAGAAGCCTCTCTTTTCTTACTTACATACAACACGGTTACCAACATAATCTTATTTACAAAAAATTTTATGTACAGTATGTTTACAAAATAAATTAATTTTTTAACTTGTAAAATATAATTAAATAATCTTGGAATAAACAAGTTAATTAAACGTTTTATAATAATGTTTTTATTGAGCTTTCGGCGTTGGTACACTTCTTCGTCAGCTGTATACAAAATTAAAAGATCCGGTTCCTACAGAGAAAAAATCAGATCTAATCTATAAAGTTGAATGCAAGAATTGTAACCTAGTAGTAGACAAATGAACCAATGGCTGCACAAAAGAATGAGTGGTCATATCTCAAATGTTCGCTGTAATAAACCGAACTCTACTGCCATTGCAAAACATATACTAGTCGATGGAGATGATGCAGATTTTAAAATCGCAAAAATTATCAAATCTGTTACTAATTATAAAGAAAGAATTCTTCACGAAATGATTAGCATCAAAAGAGAAAAGAATTCAATGAACAAAAAACTGATATAGATGGTCTGAGCAATATATACTGCCATCTACTCGTCTAATTACTTTCACGTATTGGTGTTAAATTTTTCCTATCTTGAAGGAAACTCACTGCAGGTTGTTTCTTATCACACAATCACATATTTTAGATTATAGATTGTTCAAATGACAATACGTTATCATTCGGTTTCCATATAAACTTGTAAACATTATATTAAATTATTCTGACGAAGACGTGTACCAACGCCGAAAGCTCAATAAAAACATTATTATAAAAGATTTAATTAACTTGTTTATTCCAAGATTATTTAATTATGTTTACAAAATTAAAACAAACTTCAAAATAATTTACAAAACAAACAAAATCAGAATTTTTCGGTTTCAAAACACGACAATATATATTTTTCAAAGCTTGTATGAGTGTCCACCTAGGAACGGCTTCCATTTACATTCAAATTTATTAAATTAGGTAGAGATACTTTTAATCTATATATTATAAAAGAAAAAACTTATGTGTTTGTTCGCTATACATTTCTAGACCAATCTAAACCCCTTTTTGCGAATATGGGGAACAATACGTTTAATCTCGCGAAATTAGAAAAAAAATGTCCTGGTCATCATCATCATCATCACCATCAATAATTAAATTTGAGATTTTGAATTTGCAATAACTCGAAAACGGCGCTAAATATCGAAAAACTGAGCAAAAAATTGACCCCTCTACCCCACTAGCAATTTTTCGAAGGAAGCCTTATGCAAAATTCTAGATCAATAGCTCGCAGAATGCGCGCAAAATAATTCAGAAAAAGTTAGGTTGGTTTTTAAAATATAAAAATAAGTAGGCACATATTTTATTTTAAATGTCACTTAAATATCACTTTTTAACAGGGATGGCTTTACTATTTTGTTTTGCGTGTTAGATTGTCCAATCACCGTGGGCAAAGTATACTTTAATATTGTCCCTAGGGACAATATGATATGACGTTTCATATTTCCGTTGGGAAATATTAGTGTGTTATGACATATTGTAACTAAGGCGATCTTGCAAGTCATATCATATTGTCCCTAGGGAAATATGAAACGCCATTTTAAAGTATAATTAAATTCTTGCTATATTTATACATTGTAATTAAAATAAACACATTAATACCCTATACTGGACGTTATTAATTTTTGTACCTAAATTTAATTTATCACAAATATTGTTAATTTACAAGCATAAATTTAATCAACTTTACAATAATTAAATAACGTGCGAATACGCAGTGAGGAAAAAAAATAAAAAAAAAACGAACGAAGGTGGGAATAGAACCGTGGACCCACTAGTCCCTAGGCTAACTCTTACGCCTCTATGCTACGGAACTTATTGCAAATTGTATCACATCTTGTCTTCAAACTCCCTCGTCAATATTTCAAAGTCGATTTTCTCGAAAATTTCTGGCCATCTGCTTTGAGGAGTTCTTATTAAAGGGCTAAACTATCAGTACAATAAGTGGCAAAAATTACAAAAATGCGGAGGTCGTATAATTCCCTTGTAAGTGACATTTAAAATAAAAAATGTGCCTACTTATTTTTATATTTAAAAAACCAACATAACTTTTTCTGAATTATAGTGCGCGCATTCTGCGCGCTATTAATCTAGAATTTTGCATAAGGCTTCCTTTGACGAATTGCTAGGACGAGGAGAACGAGCAAAGGGGGGGGTAAATTTTTTGCTCAGTTTTTCGATATCTAGCGCCGTTTTCGAGTTATTGCAAATTCAAAATCTCAAATTTTATTATTGATGAAATATTGATATATTTAATAATATATTTTTCAATCAGAGGAAAACTATTGATTACAACACGGGAAATATGAATACATTTCCCTTGGTTGTCTATACATCTCTCGGGCTTTGCCCTCGAGATGTAACTAGCCAACCTCGGGAAATATACTATTCATATTACCCTAGTTGTTACCCTATTTATAATATATAATATTTCAAATATTAGTGTGTTATGACATATTGTAACTAAGGCGATATTGCTCTATATTAGCTGTATTCTTTTTACCTATTTTAAGTGAGATTGTACTGAGATACTCAGTTACTCAGTTGAAAGGGTGTTTTTTTTACCGTTTTGACATAAGTACTGTGCCGTGCCGAACTGAGTTTTACGTGACAAAATTATCCCCTTCCATACCCAAACTGATCTTGCTGTTTTGAAGTGTTACAACTGAGACAAATTGGAAAATTGCCCGGATTGGTTGATTTGAATTAAACTTGTCACTTATTGAAATCTTTTTAATATCTACTGCACCTTAAATTTTTAATTCGTCTTTTTGACGTTTATGTTGACATTATACAATAATAAAAAAAAACAATTTGGTTAGTACTACCAAACTTCAAAATAATTAAATTCAAAATTCACTTATGGTCGTAGTACACCATCATATTTTACATGTAAATGTACATGTAGATCTTGAATGTAGCGTATACTACACTAAAATTGCACTTGTATTTATACATGTATTTCTACATGCAAAAATTGACGGAATAGAACAGGTCCTATTTTTGAAGGTCATACACGTGTATTTCTGGTGACTATTGGGGATTTTACACTTAGAAGTTGGCGTTTCACTTGTTGCACTTAAAACAGAATGGAAACGCAACTGAAATAACCTGAAATAAGAAATTGGTGACAGTTCTTTTAGTGATATTTTATTTTTCCAACTATAGCCAACATTACTATTTTAAAAACTATATCATTTTTAAGATGTAAATATGACAGTGTACTACAGTACAACGTACATGTAAATTTACATGTATTTTATCATATATTTTTACATGTATAAATATAATGGTGTACAACCGCTTTTAGTAGTAAATTTTTGTTGTTCTTTTTACCTTATGTTTTTCTCACTTTAACTCAGTTAATCTCAGTTCGTCTCAGCTCACTTTATCTCAGTTGTGCAACTGAGATGGAAATAAAATAAGTAAAAAGAATACAGCTATTGTTTCAATCAGAAGAAAATTTATTAATTTAATATTTTGTTTAGTTTGTTTATTTTAACATTACATACCACACTATTCACTTTAAGAATTTATTTTTTAGGTTATTACTTTTTTTATTTATTAGGTAAGTATAATAATTTATCCTGATTATTTGCATATCTCTCAACTGTTAAGGCTACTTCTTCATCTAGAAGTACATATTTTCTTTTCTTTTTTTCCGGTTAACCCATTTGTGCTTTTACTAAAGTAAACCTATGACATGATATGTCCTTCTGAAGATCATCAAATAAGTTCCAGATTTTTGGATGACTGCAATGAAATAGTGAATTTAATCCATTATAAAATCCTTTACAGCAATTAGCAGTTCTTGGTGATTTATGGTTAGCAGCGGTAGTAGAATCATAATGATTCATGATTCATGATAATGATTCCAAATTGAAATTGGTAATTTTGGCTCCTTTCCTATTGCACATTCAATGTAAGTTGAAAAAAAAATAGGTAAGAACTGCATTATACCTACTATGATCTGGAAATGTTGCAGCTAATGCATCAAACATAGGTCTTACCTCACTGATCGGTACAAATGCCAGTGCTGTCAGAGATTTTACTTTTAATTTGGTTTTAATGTCTGCATCAAATTTTGCTTTGAGGTCAACAGAATTAATTTTTCTGATTAAACTCGACACAGGTGAAAATAGCAACCTTTAACCTCTGCATTTGGAAAAGCTGTATGAACTGCACTAATACAGGCCTGCTCAAAATCTACCAAAACTTTTTGTGGTGCTAAGTTTCGTATTTTTTGCTAACTAACAAATCACCAACATAAAAATGTGAAAATCAAAAATTGTTGGCTATTTTTAGTTGACATGTAAAACAATAATTTATTAATAAAATAGTAAACCTCACCGAGTTTATTATTATAAACATAAATAACAAATATTTAAATTAAAATATTACGTTTGTGTTCAGTTGTGTATGTGTTCACTTGTCAGGGTGGTCACTTATCCGTGTGTTCGCTTGTCAGCGTGGTTACTCGCCACGTGTTCGGATGTCGTGCGTTCATTTTTCGTGGATTTGCTTGTCATGTGGTCAGATGTCCGGTCACCAACCGATCTAGTCCTCATTGGCCATGGCACATAGCCATGGATAATGACTATGTGCAATGGTCATTGTATAACTGGCTACTACATAGTATAGGTAGTATATACGTCACTAATAATGAGAGTATCATCACTATCATCGATGTGCCTCTTAATTTGACAGCCGATGACTTTCTAATCTTTTATAAGTGATTCTATAATAAGTGACTTTCTAATCGAAAATGAAATAAATTTAAAATAAAGATGTTAAAGACATAATTAAGGAGCATATTTTGCTATTAAAAACCACTATCAACGATTACATTCCTCAATAAGAAGAACCCCATGACTGAATAAAAATCAATTTTAGAATTTCAATAATAAAAATTGAACAAAAACAACTGATTAAACTATCAATAGATTCTACGTTAAAATGTAGATACGAACGAGAATATTTTATTGATTTTTGGTTAAAAATTTACACTGAATATAATCAAATTTCTGCAAAATCACAAAAGCCTTAATGCTGTTCATTACAACATATTTGTACGAAAAGTCGTTTTTAACATATATTTTAATATGTCGGAACAAAATAATATATATAATAAAATGAAAATACAGAAATAAATTGGATGCTAAAAATGAAATGAGCGTACAAATAATGACAATAGAACCTGACTTTAAAGTTTTGTGAAAAACAAAGCAAACTTATTCTAGTCATTAAAATTTAAAATTTTATTGGTTAATATTAACTAAAACATTTTTCATTATGTTGTATACTACCTACACTCTAATTATTCTCATGTTTATGATTTCGGGATTTCTCGAAATAATTTTATGCTCATAAAATTTTGAATTTTGAGTTTTGATGTACAGCATTTTCAATATCAATCGTTTGTGATAATTTTTCTCTTTATCGATAATTTTGGCTTCAACATAATTATAATATTCCATTACCATTTTAAGGGCCGATTTATTCATCTGTTCAGTAAAGTGTCTGTTAACTATGTGTTCAGTAAAATTATAAACCTCCTGTAAGAATTTTGGGTATATTCATCTTATTTTATCTGTTCAGTAATATTTTTAAACAGGTAGTAAAATTGTGAAAAAAAAGACAAAGGTATATGCAACCTCAAGTAAGAAAGAGAGAGTATGAATTTAGGTAAATTTGAGATTACGGTGTTATATTATATTGGTTCGTCTTCTATTAGTTGTAGAGGTTTAAGCACTAAAGTTTTTTTTAACGTATCGATGGTGATATAACACATCACTCTTATTGTATTCATTTTTTTCAATAGTTCTATTTATAATTCTAATTATTCATATAAAAATACCTATGTGAATTCATATAATAATTATAGTTTTTAGCAATGTAAGTTTTAACCCTTGGCGAAATGATGGGTTAAATTGTTCTATTGTTGACAACGATTATGACTTTGATATGGGCGGCAATATTACAATATCATCGCCAATTTCGTCGAGTACACGATTTATGTCATCTATCAGATTTATTTTAATAACAATTGCTAACACAAGTACAACACAAATAGCGAAATAACTTGCTCTATAGTTTGTTTACATTTACTACCTGATAAGTTGAGGTTATAATCTTCTCTTTATCTCCTTATAGGTAGGAAAAAGCGTTCAGTAAATTTATCTGTCCTGTAAGTTGATTTTACTGAAAGTTTGTCACTACTGTAAGGTGAATCAGGGCCGCGCCGCTCATATGTGCGAAGTGTGCAGCGCACACAGGCGTCAATGCAATAGGGGTCCGAATAAAATGCCAGAACCAATCATTGAAATTATTTTGACACTATTTGAATTCACTCAATGTTTACGTTTCGGGTTTACATTAATTACGAGCTCTGTGTTAAAATTAAAATGAAAAGCCGACTATTTTATAACAAAAGCCGTGGGTGAGTTTATGTAAGCAACGCAAGCGAGAGAACCAAAACAATTGAATAAACATTTTATTGAGAGTGCGGGTGCAAGGTGAACACAGGGCCGTGCGGTGATATGATACAAAGATGGGGCCGTAACAGGCGGAATAAGCAGCGAGATTAAAATACAATTTGAATCATTCAATAATTAATTTTTTTTTATTTTCGTTATGTTCATGTCGAAACACAACGACAAAAAAAGAGGAGCTTCATAAGTTTTGAACACAGGCGCTGCCAGTGGTCGGCGCGGCTCTGAGGTGAATATACGTTTACTGATAACAAAGTTATCAGTAACGCTATTGAACACTTTACTGAGAGGTGAATAAATTGGCCCTTAGTTGCATATAATTATTTACGTTGACTTGCTAGTAGTACTTTTGTTATTTTTTACGTTGTATTCATGTTGATATATCAGTTTTTTCGGTATTGTTTGGTATCGCCTATCACTTAAATGACATATCTCTGTTTCATTCTCTATTCTGTCCTTACCATAGTTAAACAATGAGGAAGCACTCTTACAAGTATAGTATAGAGGGGAACCTGTTGAACCTTGGAACTATGTGTATCTAGCCATTTGGCTTGTTTGAAATATTCCTACGCTATTAAAGGCTACCTATGGTATTCGGTAGCCCACAGCCAACCATCCAATGTAAATTTAGTCGCTTACCACCATTAAGCCGGTGTTTGATGTTTTCGACGTTAAAACTTTTTCTGGCGAAAAGGGAAATTTTTTTAATATACTTTGAAGTCTGATAGTTTGAAACGTTTTACAATAGTCACTTAACTTTTATATGCTATCGGTTTTTTTACTTAACAAGTGTTAAAACAATAGTAAACTTACGAGATAAGTAATCTCAAAATATTTGAAATCCACCGTTTTGTTGAAGTTGAAGTAGTGTTGTACCTTGGTCACTGTCGATCAGTTGTACCTTGGTATATATTGATATGAAATGAACCCTTGGTTATTTTTTATTTCTCTTAATTATTTAATTTTCCAAAATCTTTATAATTAAAATATTTGTTAAGTTTTACTTTCAATTAAATTATCCAAATGGTAACGCAAATTTTATGCGATACCCATATCTCAGTTCGGCTTTTCAAACAAATTTGTCGTTCCTTCAATAACTTTAATATGAAAATTTAAAAATTTTTACCATTTACTTTATTTTTAAATTATTGTCTTCTTCTTTCGCTATTATCTTCTTTTTCTTATTCCAATTATCATCGATAGCTTCCGTTCCAATTATAGTTTCCAAATCATTCAACTTTCCTTCAAAAATTAATTTACTCCAATTATAAATATCAATAAAACACTTTCATCAAATAAAAACTTCTTATATTTTCAAACTATAAACTTATTTAATCAAATTTTCGGACCAATCAATTACACGTCCATCATGTCGATCATTTTTTGACAAAAGGCCTCGTATCCAAGTGATCGGTCCCCACCATAGAGGTATATATTAGAACTACTGGAGGCACCACTTGCATATAATCCCTATGAAAAGAAAACGGTCCGATTTTACATAGCGTTCTCCCACTTCTTAAAGGTATAAGCTCGATTTGACATTGTATAATAACGTGGTAAATATGATTTATATAGACGAGAACTCCTCAAAATTAAATACAACACAGACTTATTATGTTGATAATATTATAATAATATAATATAATGTTTATACACATTAAAAAAATAATGTTATAACTCAAAAAATGCCGATTTGGAGTTATATGTGCCATGTTATAGAAAATAAATGATTTTATAGCATGGAATAAAAAAATGTTTGTTTAATAAAAATTAAGTACCTATCTTAAGTTTCGTAAGTAAAAATTATGAATAATTATTTCATATTTGACGGCAATACCGTAAAAACCCTAGTTTTTTTGTTGTTTTCTTTTGATAAAAGGCAAGTTTTCCTTTCAGTAATAAGCTCCACAATTATTACATAATAATAATGTAAAAATTTAGTAATAAACAATAGAACCTTTAGAATAAACCTTTAATAATTGTTTATTCCAATTGTTTTTCTCAAAACTATGAATATTAAGTTGTTAGAGTATTCTCTTCGTATCAATATATTATATATTATATTGCAGGAAAAAGGCTAACAATTTCTAAAGTCTTGCAGGGCAGTTCTGTAAGAAGTAAACTTACAAAACTAATTTTATTAAAAAATGTATAATTGTTTCTCTTTCGGTGTTTTATAATTTTATTTGCTATGTATTTTTAATTTAATTCATAATTCTATTTTTGTGTTTATAAGAAAATCATTATATTTTTTTATAAAATTAATTTTTACATGTTACATGAAATTGAAGAATAATTTAATTCATAACTTACGTAAAATTGTTCAAAAACTATTTAAATGGATAATTTAGCTTGCGACACGCTGTTATATAACCGTATGTTTTGATTTTCGGAATCTCATCAGGCAAACCTGGAAAAATTATTGAAATGATTGAAAAGTTATGCTATTAAATTCAAAATTCAAACTTGATTAAAAGTCAAATTTATTTGACTTTAGTAAAAAAAATAAATTATACCTACTTGAAGCCAAAATGAATAAATAAACTTATTTTGAAAAATTCTAAACCGGAAAACTAAACAAACCCAAATAAAAAAACCTAAAATGAAAAGTTAGTTGTAATTAAAAATTACAAAAGTTGTAGATTGTCCCAATTTCAAGATTTCATGTGTATGAACTTAGTGAAATATACAGGATATTAATTTTTTGAAAATAATTATATATATTTTTTAAATTAGAATGTGAATTTTTAATTAAAAATCACATTATAATATGTCTACAATTATTTTAATTATTTATCACATCCTAATTTCTTATAATTCATTTATTTAAACGTTTAAACATCATTTATCCTATGATTTTGCCTTACAAAATTTGAACCGAATCCTTTAAGGAGTGGGGGAAGCGTAAACTTACGTCGGACCGTTTTGTTGCACCTAGTGGTTCCTCCAGTAGTTTTAATATATACCTCTATGGTCCCCACCTAGCAAATTCCACAATGTTGCAACTTACTTATAATCAATACAATAAATTTACAAAAATGCATAGGGTGGGTCCGAATTATTTGGAACACGACAATACCCCCGTTGCTAATCGCAGTGGTGAGCGCAGCTCAGTACAAAATTTGCAAAACTCGTCCGTGTTTCAAAAAAAATATAAATCTTAAAAATTTTTATACACATTACAATATTTACAGTCAAAATTAAATTAAATTCAAAAATCAAATAAGAAAAACAAAGCTTATCTATTCCAAAACTATCTTCTATTTATCACTATCCATCTTTTTTTGTTTTGTTCATTTTTCTTTCCGGACTTTCCACAAATTGATTCTGGTTTGAGGCGTCCACTTCACTGGAATCTTATCTCTTCTCCACCCCCGACTCATCCAAAATTTCCAGTTCTTCCTCTTCTTATTCACTGCTTTCTGTCTTGTAGCTACCTGTTTTGCGCAATCTCGCTTTTCTAATTCTAAAATTCCTTTTTCTTGCATTTCTAATGGTTTTATGTGACTTAAATTTCGTATTTCTTTTAATCCTGATTTGGTCATTTCATTTATTTTTTCTTTTATAATTATTTCATCTACCATAGTCAGATTGTTTGTTTTAAGTTTTTCATCAATAAGGTTAATTACGTCTTGATTTTCCATACGTGATGGATATTCTTTGAAGGTAACTTCGGTAAATTTCTTGTGGATTAAATCAAAATGTGTTGAGCAATCTACCCTGATTTTTTCAATGTTAATCTCGTTGGAATTCACTTTTCTTTCTAGTGCCGTTACTTTTGTTGTCATTTCTTGTCTTATCTCATTATTTTTTTGTTCAACGTTTTTCGTAGAATTTTTTTCTAGATCGTGTATTTTCTTACTTAACCTTTTGAATATTTCCTCTTTGTCCTCTTTGTCCTTTTTTCTGTTTTCTTCTAGCATGTCTATTATTTTTTTAAAGTAATCGATACATGTTTCTTCCACCTTAATTTCTTCCATGTTATTTGTTTTAAATTTCTCAGGGTCAAAAGTAGGTCGCTTTTTCGGAAGCTCCACGTTGCATGCGCCAATTGTTGTTAAATTATATCTTTGGTTTAATTTTTATTAATTATTTTCTAAATCTTCAATTAAATATTTCATTAAATTTTGATTTGGTTTGTAATAAAATTTTCACATGGGCACGTTAAAATTTATACGGTATCGATATCGCGGTCCGGCTTATCAAACAAATTTGTCGTTCCTTCAATAACTTTAATATGAAAATTTAAAAATTTTTACCATTTACTTTATTTTTAAATTATTATCTTCTTCTTTCGCTATTATCTTCTTTTTCTTATTCCAATTATCATCGATAGCTTCCGCTCCAATTATAGTTTCCAAATCATTCAACTTTCCTTCAAAAATTAATTTACTCCAATTATAAATATCAATAAAACACTTTCATCAAATAAAAACTTCTTATATTTTCAAACTATAAACTTATTTAATCAAATTTTCGGACCAATCAATTACACGTCCATCATGTCGATCATTTTTTGACAAAAGGCCTCGTATCTAAGTGATCGGTCCCCACCTAGCAAATTCCACAATGTTGCAACTTAATAATCAATACAATAAATTTACAAAAATGCATAGGGTGGGTCCGAATTATTTGGAACACGACAATATGTTACGTGTAATGTACCTATATATATATGTACCTACTGGTATTAAAGACTACCATGTGAGAAAACAGTGATTTTACTTTAGTTAGTGACCTTAGTTTACTTTAGTGAAGACCGTGAAAAGTTAGTTTCTTGTGTTTAAAGATTTTGTTTCTTATAAAAAAAATACTATGAATGTTATGTTGATTTTCTTAATTTGTGAGTTATTTGTTTATTTAGTTTATTTTTTTGTTATACGCATGCGCAGTTTCATATATTTCTTATGTTTATTGTGAACACTTTTGCGGCTTATGTCAAAATTATGTTTTATGATTATGTTATCCTTATGCGCGTCTTATGTTTTATGTACATTGTGAACAAGCACTTACTCGGACTATTAAAAACGTTTAAAAAAAATATCCAAATTGGTCCAGCCGTTTAGCAGTAAAATGAAAACATACAAACACACGAAATATTATTTATAATATACTAGCTGGCCCGGCAGACGTTACCCTGCTCTGTATAGTCCTGCCTTATAATACGCCATCTGTCAAAATAGCGCAATTTGTCAAAATATCGGTCAACCATCGAAATCTGCACCAACTCTGCATACAAATTTTAATTCCAAATTTTCCGGGTAACTTCTTCAAGTTTTCCAAGTTTTCTTTATCTATAAACCATAGTGCTTGTTCCAAATGTACATAAACATAAGACCTGCATAAGCCTAACATAAGCATAAAACATAATTTTGACATAAGCCGCAAAAGTGTTCACAATGAACATAAGAAATATATAAAACTGCGCATGCGTATAACAAAAAAATAAACTAAATAAACGAATAAACTTTCAAACACCTGTCAAACTTTATAACAAAGGTTATGTTTATGTCAATTTCGTCAATTTATTTCAACTTATGACCAACCACTGCCAACTTTAAACTACAAATTTCACTAAATGTAACATAATTTCAACATTAAGATCGAACATAAGATCAACATAAACATAAGAATTTTGTAGGCACACTGTGAACACTTACGTTGATTTACTACTAGTTCAACTTTATGTCTTATGTATGTGTTATGTTTATCTTCTGTCTTACGTACATTGCGAACAAGCACATACTCGGACTATTACAAACATTTAAAAAAAAATTGTCCAAATCGCTCCAGCCGTTCCGCAGTAAAATAAAAACATACAAACGTACGAAATATTATATATAAATAATGCACTATTATATAAAGATATTCTTAAGTGAATTAATTGGATTAAATCGCTACCGATCGATAGAAAATAGGTTGATAATAAGTAATAGAATAATAGCTGTAGGTTTCTCCTGAACATAATTTTTCAAATAATTACTTTTTATTGGATATTTAAGTGCATACCCAAAGTTAAAGAGAGCTTAAATGCCAAGATCGGTTGAAGGATGTAGAAAAAATTCATCTTTAGAAACTACATAGATTATAACTATAGGTCTTTAAAGAGAATAGTTAATTTAAAATTTGTGCTAGGTCAAGGACAAGGAAAACATTTCTAACATGCTGCAATATTGTCAAATGCACTTATTGTAATACGAAATAGATCTTTTTGTTTGAATTTTTATAAATCAATTTCAAATTTTAGGTTTTTAAACGCAGATTATGGAATTTTTTAGTGCCCTTTAAGGCCATTTGTATAACAGAAGATCGACCTCGGATCAGAGTTAATCCATGGAATTCCCAGGCTTTGGTTACTCTGATTGGATTAACCGTAAGTTGATTCTGGATTAACTCTGTTCCGAGATTGATCTTCTGTGATACAACTGGGTTTTAGTGAACTGCGCACGTGTACAATGGCACACATGGTACACTGGTAGTTACGCCACTGTTTTTGACGTTAGACATGAGGTGACGCGAGCATCCGTGATTATTATTCTAGTGATTATTCTAGTAAATAATAATAGAAAACCATATCAATATTTTAGAAAATCCAAAAAATTTATACACTTTTTAAAACTAAAAGTTTATATCGTATATATCAAATTTCACTACTTAAATCACGTATCTATCGATTATGAAAATAATTATCCGTGACTAACTAAATACATAGTTGTAAGGAATCTGAATTAAATAATTTATGAGAACTAAAATTTATAATAATAAATTAATTGAATAACAGAATATAAACCAGGATTTAAAATAATCATTGTAACATTCCAACTCACAGGAGGTCCACGCCTTGGGTTATCTTAGGTAAGAATTGCATTCTCATTGAACAAAGTAATTTACTTTGAAAGTATGAACTTGGCGTCAATGATCAAATTTAACCCACAAATTTTATTGTAATGTTTATATTGTTATTTCTTGTACCTAGTATTATGGTATGTACTATTTCGTATAATATTCCTAAGCAAACGCGCACTGATATAACTGGATTTGTCTAGTTTTCGGTAGTTTTAAAAAGTATTTATAAGAATATTGATTGCATGTTTTAGTACTTATTTATAAAATCTTAAGCTATTAATCAAAAAATAATAAATTATGCAAAGTTGAGGATTTATCAGAATTCCTAATGCTGATGGTAAAGTGATTATCACTGGGTGGAGGTCTTGTGCGCTTATTATAAGCAACCAGTATGTTTTAACAAAATGTAGTTGAAATGATTACAAGGCCTTAAAAATATTATGAAATTCGTTATTTATAACTATAAATGCTAAACAATTATACAGGAACATCCGCAAATATCTACATTTTTCAATGTCAGGTAGTGTACTTATGCGTAACCAATTTAATCAGTGTTCTATCATTATGTTCTTATTAAAAATTTAATAGCAATTAAAAAATTGCAGTTTCTAGTCTTTTTTTTAAATTTTTATAGTTGTACATAGTATATGACGATTCCTGAATTCTATTCGTAAAAAGAAGAGAGAAAAACTAAAAACATTCCTTTTTATATTTTCTTTATTGGCACAATGTGATATTCATGATATGAATACTAGTTACCCATACGATAGTATGACCGATTATCATTCGATTATCGGTCGATAATTATCGCACAAGTTTTACCTCGGCTCAAGGTCTTGAAAATATTGTCAGAAGTTTTGCTTTCCTATAAACAACAATTTTTGCTTCTGGTACTATCTCATACTTATGGATTACGGTTTTGCACAAATACGGGGTGCTTTATTGTTACAAAAATATAATCTAATAATCTTTTTTAATAAGTAGAACAAGTTATTTAATTAAACGCTAATGAAATTTAATATTATTTGAGTTTAATAATCAGTTACCAATTATAAAGATAAACTTCTTCATAGACGCAAGTTAGAGCTCAACGAGCACGGACGTATGCGCCTAGTGATAGAGCTAACGTTAATATTTGCGTTTAATGATAACAGTGCAATCTTTTGCATGTAAGTATCTTTCAAAATTTGTAAATCAACAAATTAAAATAGTAAACAAGTAAACTCTATTTGAGTAATTACCCCCTGCAAAGGGGGTAACAAAATATCAAGAAAATGAGTTCTATGAAACGTAAGACTGCTACTTTATAGTCATTATAGTCTAAGAGCTAGTGAACCATCCGACTAACCCGTTTCCCACAAAGCTAAAAAATTTTTACATGATGTTTTATTATCAGTGAATTGAGAAAGTACCGTTCTGGCAAGCATCCCTGGCGATTGCGTCATTATCCCTTAAATTTTTAAAAATGTAAAAAAAAATTTATTTTTAATCTATTCCCACAAGGCTACAATTTTAATGTGTTGTAATTTACATATTTTTAAGTGTAAAAAAAAATTGACAACCTATTTTGAGGATTGCAAGTATGTGCCAGACAATAGCAAAGTTGTCATCGGAATAGTAATTCATAAACTGCTCCCACAAGGCTAAAATTTTGAGAGCATGTTCTTTTAATTGTTTAAAAAGTATATGTAAGCAGCCAGAATATTTCAGCGGTTGCAGAAGTCTGCCAGATCAGTATATAATAGTATATACATAGACACTCATATGAGTGCGAGCGCAACAGACTTATACGGATTGCCATGTTAGAAAGAGAAAATACATCTATTGTACTGGAGACTGTACAGGGATACTAACGGTAATTAACAATATTCGTTAAATAAATATCAATATAAAAAAAATTTTTCATTACCGCCACAAAATTTTTTAAAACATGATATCCTGCTGGATCACTTACATTTTCAGGCAGAACAACAACAACAATTTGTGTATTTTAATTTATGAAATTTTTTAATTTTTAGAATTTCATGACACTTCACCAAAGACTTAGATGTAAGATTTTTTATGAATTTTAACGCGACTACTGAAAGCCTAGTATAC
The DNA here is from genome assembly GCA_911387805.1 of Cantharis rustica. Lineage (NCBI taxonomy): Eukaryota > Metazoa > Arthropoda > Insecta > Coleoptera > Cantharidae > Cantharis > Cantharis rustica. Next base: position 76,986,159 of record OU426877.1, read on the forward strand.
TGAAAGTTAAAATACCATTAGTATCCCTGTACAATCTACAGTACAATAGATGTATTTTCTCTTGCTAACATTGCAATCCGTATAAGTCTGTTGCGCTCGCACTCATGAGCGTCTATGTTATACTACTATATACTGTTCTGGCAGACTTCTGCAACCGCTGAAATATTCTGGCTGCTTACATATACTTTCTATACAATTAAAAGAACATGCCCTCAAAATTTTAGCCTTGTGGGAGCAGGTTATGAATTACTATTCCGATGACAACTTTGCTATTGTCTGGCACATACTTGCAACCCTCAAAATAGGTTGTCAATTTTTTTTACACTTAAAAATATGTAAATTACAACATATTAAAATTGTAGCCTTGTGGGAATAGATTAAAAATAAATTTTTTTTTTACATTTTTAAAAATTTAAAGAATAATGACGCAACTGCAAGATGCCTGCCAGAACGGTCTTTTCTCAATTCACTGATAATAAAACATCATGTAAAAATTTTTTAGCTTTGTGGGAAACGGGTTAGTCAGATGGTTCACTAGCTCTTCTACTATTACAATCTTTGCCCCAACCAATCTTATTATCTCAGGTTATAAAAGAAAGCAGGATTCCACCTATTTTCTTATCGGGCCGCTAAACCACATCTAGGTTATTACTAATATCAAAAGAATTGCCAAAGAAAAATTTGAAACATCTTATTCTAAAAATTTCCTTCAAGTTAACACCAAAAACGCTGAAGACTACAGAAATCTAACTAAATACTACAAAGAAAACCAAATTACATATCATACCTACCAAGATCCTAGTACGAAACCAATCTCGGTAGCTATCAAAAACGTTCCCATTTCTTTAACACAACCCCAGCTAGAAAAAGAACTTGACGAATATAAATTACCAATCTTAAAAGTCACTCGTCTACTATCTAAAGACAAAACATCCATGCCGGTTTGCATTGTCTAATATGGGAAGCCAGAATAATCGTCGAACCAAGACGTAAAAACAATCAAATCTCTCAATGTTATCGTTGCCGGAGAGTAGGACACACAAAAATTATTGCACTCACGAACCAAGATGCATCAAGTGTAAAGGAGATCATTTCTATTCTCAGTGTACAAAGAACATAAGCGACCCCCCAGTCTGAGTCAATTGCGGAGACGGTTACCCCGCAAACTTTAGAGGCTGCAAGTACATGCTCGAAAGAAAAAATGCCACAAACACAAAATCCTACGCTCTGGTAACAGGAAAAACACAAAGATATGTCTCACATAACACTAATCAAAATAAATCAAACATACTCGACGCGCTTATCAATATAAATAAAGAAAATATGTCAGCGGACTCCAGCGGCGCGAGCAAATCTACCCAACCAGGATCAACCATTCGGCAGCTCCTAAATTCTCTTCTGGGTTATTATTATTATTATTAGTAACGGGCTGTAGTACATGTCCCCACTGCACTGAAGCTTAAGCTTATTGTGCACCCATCCGAGTTCTACTCAAACAACTGCGTCTCTTCGACCAGGTCGAGAACACAGTTGAAGGGAGATTGTTCTATCTCTTTGGTTGTTGGGTAGGGTAAACCGAGGTGACGCAGCCTGCTCTTGGCCAAGGGCGGGCATTGGCATAGTATGTGGAGTGGGGTTTTATCCTCCTCGCCACACATCCTGCAATTAGGATCCTGCGCCAGCCCCATAATGATGAGGTGCCTTTTGAGGCAGCAGTGCCCTGTAAAAAAACCCGCTAACCTTCTAAGTTGTTTCCTACTCAACATGAGTATTTTGTTCCTTCTGGACTCACTGGACGGTAGTCAGTGAGTCTCGGTAGTCAGTACTCAGTCCAGGTAGGTCCACCCAGTGTGCAAGGTGTTGTTCTGCTAGTATATCCCTAATTCTTCCTTTTGCGGTAGAGTATGCAATTCCTCAGAAAGGCTCCGGGCCCATTAGGTTTGCGCAAGCGGCCTTCCTAGCTAGAGAATCCGCTTCTTCATTGCCTTTGATGCCCCGGTGTCCTGGCACCCACATCAGTGTGACGCTGTTGCGAAGAGCAAGTCTTACCAGAGCATCTTTGCATTGTTTGACAACCTTGGAATGTAATTCAACTCCTTCCAAGGCTCTTAGAGCTGCTTGGCTGTCAGTCATGATACAGATTCTTCTCTCTACAAGGTTCTTCAATACCAGCTCTTCAGCACAGACCAATATAGCAGTTACTTATGCCTGAAATATAGTTCCGAGAGGTCCCAGGATAATGCTATAAGCATCCCCCAGTCTTCTGCCTCGCACACCTATTCCAGTACTCGTCTCAGTCTTTGATCCATCTGTATACCAGATGGTATCATACTTAAGCCCCAACGTTTGTGAGGTTTCAATTTTATCTCTATCCGGTACTAGGACCTTACAGGGCTTTCTAAAGTCCCTCACGGTGCTAGTTTTATCAGGGTGCATGCTAAGCAAGTCGTTACTCTTAATTGAGTTTAAGATCATGGTGTGGTGCCCCCTTCTAGGATTGATCTCACCATGACCGTTAATTTTCAATCTGTAGGCTGCAAGTAGAACCTCGGACCCCACAACTAGGTGTAGAGGTCGAAGACCCAGGAGAGCTTCCATGGAAGCGGTGGGCGTTGATGCCATTGCTCCCGTAATACCCAAGCACGCCAGTCTTTGCAGCCTGTTAAGCCGGTTTATGCTTTCCCTTTTACTGGCTTTGTGCCACCAGATCAGGGCTGAGTATGTGATCGTGGGTATCACCACTTTGGTGTAAAACCAAAGTACCATTTTAGGTTTTAGTCCCCACGTTTTACCGATCATGCTCCTACAGGCCCAGAGAGCCCTAGTCGCTTTGTTTGTAATGTGACGGATGTGAGGCGTGAAGGTCAGCCTGTCGTCCAGAGTTAGACCCAGGTATTTGACCTCCTTCCTCACATCCTGAAGTTTAGTGCGTTGTGTAAACGCCACAACAGAGGTTTTGCTCGGATTTACCGATAGCCTCTCTCTTGTGCACCATCTTTCGACGATTCTGAATGCGTTTTGCATCAACGAAGACACGACTCCTCCGAATTTCCCAATAACAAGAATTGTGATATTATCAGCAAATTCCTGTCACGGTACCCCTGCCTGTTCTAGCTCTCGCAGAAGACTATCCACCACCAGGCACCACAGCAAGGGGGAGAGAACCCCCCCTGCGGACACTCACGTGCGGCAGACACCTTCACAGTCGTCTGTCCCAGACTAGCTTTGATTTTCCTGTCTTTGAGGGTGGAGCTAATCCAATCCGTAATGGCTGGGTCGACTCCACGACTTCCGACAGCTCTCGCTATAGAGTCAAAAGAGGCGTTATCAAACGCCCCCTCTATGTCTAGAAAGGCTCCCAGAGCCATTTCTTGGCTGCCAAGAGCCCCCGCTATCCTGTGAGTTAGTTCGTGTAGACTAATTGATTGATAAGTAATAATAATAATAATAATAATAGCTTTATTCATCAACTCTTACTTACAATAAAAAGAAAAAATAAATACATTTCATAAAGCAGAGTCGATGAAGGGGCAAAACAATCAGCAAAGCTGTTTTTCAGTTCCACCCTAGCACGCATTTTGCGCAAGCATCAGAATCTCCTTGATCCCGCTTCTAAAGGAACGGCTGGTTCCGCCGGTCAAGAACACGTCCAGATACCTATTGTAGATCTACGCCGCTCGGTACTCGAAGGAGCCTTGAAACTTAGTTGTCTTTTGAGACGGGATAGACATGTTCCCGCTATAACGAAGATCAAGTTGATGGCGTTCAGATCTTTTCACCATCAACTCTAACAGATACCCCGGGCTATCACGCTTATACAAATTGTACAAAAAGGAAGCGAACAGAAGTTCAAAGTGAGCGTGAATCTTGAGGACACCAAATTTATTGTAAAAAGGAGTAACGTGGCTGCCAAACTCAATATCACAGACAAATCTCATGCAAGAGTTCTGAAGAACCTGTAGTTTGTGTTTTAAGTTAGCAGTAAGGTATCCATAATAAACCACACTGCAGTAGTCAAGGTGACATAATCTTAAACTCTGCACCAGCTGCAACTTAATCGTCGGGGGAAGAAGATATTTGTACCTGTATAAGGATTTCAGTTTGTAGTATCCTATACCACAAATCTTAACAACGTGCGCCCCAAAACTCAAGTTACTGTCGCAAATTACGCCAAGATCCCTAACATTCTCACTAAACTCCAGTACGGAGCCATCAAGTTCATCGTCAAGAGATCGAGTGCTGTCGGCTAGAGTACAGCAGTATGTACTTCCCACACGTAAACAAACCGTTTTATTGGGGTTAAGAATTAACCCATTGTCGCCAGACCAGAGCTTAATAGAAGTTAAGTTATTATTCAAAGATTGAACAACACTGTCAACTAAGGTTGGTTTGTGAGAGAGATATACTCGAGAGTCATCAGCATACAAGTGTACACCGCAGTCGAAAGAAAGAACGCTGGGAAGATCAGCAGTAAAAATGGCAAAGAGAAGCGGACCCAGAATGCTACTCTGCGGCACGCCACTGGTTATGGCAAGCTCACCGGACAAACATCCATTTAGTCTGACCCTCTGAGTTCGACCAGTCAAATAATTCCGCAAAAGAACAATGGCCGAGCCGGCACAACCGTAATACAGCAACTTAGAAAGGAGTAACTCGTGATTAATCACATCGAAAGCCTTATGGTAGTCCAAGAAAACCACAATTGTTACCTTTGAATCGTCAATATTCCTGGCAATATCATTAGTAAACTTACTCAACGCTGTTGCAGTACTATAACCAGAGCGAAAACCAGATTGAATATCAGGTAAAATACTATTACACTCAATGTGATCTAGTAGCTGCCGGTGAAGAACGGACTCAAATACTTTTGAAAGAGCAGGCAACACACTAATTGGCCGAAGATCAGTAAATTTAGTGGCATTATTATTTTTAGCGATAGGCGTTATGATCGACTTCTTCCACAATGCTGGTATTACCGAATTAGTAAGACAAAAATTAATTAGATTAGTTAAGCTATCAAGACAAAAAGGTAAGGTGAGCTTCAGCATCCTAGCGCTACAGTTATCGACGCCTAAAGCACCGGATTGTTGTTTAAAAATTGCAGCTGCTACCACTTCCGATGTGACAGGGTGAAATATCAATTCACCAGAAACAAGCGGGAATCGATTTTCATTAAAGTAAGTAATAACTTCCGGTTTAACGTCAGAAGAAGCAATGTTGGCAAAGTAACTGTTAAGTGAATTGGGATCGTTATCATCAAGATTAATTGAGTGCTTAGATTTCGTATGGATGTTGGTCTGGTCGAAAAACTTCCATAACTGTTTAGGGTTTCTCGACCTTTGATCAATTTGGAACTTAAAGTATGCCTTCTTTTCGTTTTTTATGGACATCGTAGTGAAGTTGCGCAAATCCTTATAATACTCGTAATCAGTAGAAGATTTAGACTTCATAAATTTTTTATATGCCCTATTTCTCAATTTTATCATGAGTCGTATATTATCGGTTAGCCAACCGGGTCTCCTTCTCTTTATATTAATTTGACACAAAGGAGCATGCAGATCAAAGAGATAATTGATTGCAGCATTAAAATAGAATAGTTCATCATCCATATTCGCAGTCCCACTACAAAGTGTCCAATCGATGTTGGAAGCATCGATGGCAAACTGTTCGGAGTTGAAATATTTGAAATTACGAAAAGTTAGAGTTTCTGGAACGGATGTGATGCTCTGAAGATTAAGACTGCAGCACACTAACCGGTGATCAGTCGTATCGGGTAAGTCGTACATGTGAACAAGTCTCTATCGTTATGTCAATTACCTCCTCTCTTGCCACAGTGACAAAGGTAGGCTCCTCTTCCTTGTTCATTATCTCCAGCTTATTACTGAAGACAAATTCAAGTAAGAATACGCCTCTGCTGTTCGTATCCTTGCTCCCCCATATTATGTGGTGTGCATTGGAGTCACAGCCGATCACCAGTTGTGTTTTGCTGCTTTCGGAGTCTAGTATCAGATTTTCTAACTCCTTTGGAGAAGGTGGTCCCGGTTGGTCATATGGAAGGTATGCAGACGCTACCACGAGGTCTATTAAGCTCCCTTCCATAGATATTTTATATTTGGCTGCTGTTACGTCTCTTGTGCAGAGCCCCCATGGCGGCAAAAGGCAGAGCCTCTTTTTTCCAATGATGCATACTCTAGGATGATTATCTCTCGGGCTAATTAGATCTCGGTCTCCTAGAGAAGTGAGCCCCCTGATCCGGCCCCCCGTTACCCAGGGTTCCTGAATCAGGGCCACGTCAATGTCGTGTTTAATTATAAACCTTTGCGTATCACTGAAACGCATCTTGTCTTAAAGGAACCTTTCAAGATAACAGGTTATCGAGTCCACCGAAATGATAGAAAAGCTAACTACGTAGCAGACGGAGTCTGCATACTAATCAAAAGAAAATCATACACCATGATGTTTTGCCAACGGAAGTCAGTAACTTAGAAGCAGTAGCGATTAAACTAAAAACGGTCCTAAATAATTGTATTAAAATAATCTGCATCTACAAACAACCAAAGAAACCTCTACTCGAAAGCAACCTGATAAAATTATTTAACAACAAACCAACTCTTGTAATTGGAGATCTAACCAGCAAAAACAACATTTGGGGATGTAGAGCTTCAAATCCATCAGGTTCCAAACTGAACGACATCTGCTCGCGACTAGCTCTACTCGTAATGGCACCAACAGAAAGCACTTACTACCCCTATCGAACTGACCATCAAACCGATATTTCGGATATCTTCTTTTTCTTCTTCTTTAATTAGGTCTGCGATCTGTTTTTACTTAACAGCAACCTCGGTGATGTTCCGAAGTTACTATTAGTGCTATGAGCATATTTATTGTTTTACATCCAAGGTAGCTTGCTAGGCTTATCTCAGATGTGCCAGTAACTCTGGTTTTTGTTGTTGATGAAGGCAAGTCATCAACCCAGAGGAACCGCCGGCTTTACGTGCTCTCCGAAGCACGGAGACGATCATAAGAAATTTTAGACTCTCCCCGGATTCGAACCAAGTACCTTAATGTCAGCAGTTATTCAGCTAACAAACTAGGCTAATAAGTGTGTTAAAACACTCATAGTGTTAAAAAACTTCAATAAAACACTCGCTCAAGAAGTACTTTTGGAATTAAATTCCGACCATACTCCAGTCATAATTTCATTTCAATCTACAGCTATTCAAAATCAAAACGAACTCAGATTAATCAATGGCTTCGTCGATTGAGAACATCTCAGAAATCTTTGCGATAGCAAACTCAAACTACCCAACTATATTCAAACAGAAGCAAACATCAATCACGCAGTACAAACAATTACCGAGGGCATTACCCACAATGTGAAAGCCGCTATTTTAAAAACTTATCCGCGAAAAAAGCATGCAACCGAATTCAATCAACAACCAAAGTATATCTTTGACCTAATCAAACAAAAAATAATTACACAAGACGTCTGTGGTCAAGAACGAGAGATATAGTCGAATCCATTTTAACTCGCGTATGACTTATCGAAAAAATTGTATAAATCAAAATTTACAAAACGTATGTCTTAAGGTTCTTTATACGAAACAAAATGTCAGATGTCATAATCATTGACAAGATTATTATGTCAAAAATCAAATGAGATGACAGTTAAAATAGTTCAAATCGACGTACGTTTAATTCATTTTCATTACAAAGTTACGGCGACGTATTCTTTTTTCTGTCTCTTTTTTAATAGTTACTTTTTTCTAAATTTGACAAAGATAACCAAATTTTGGTTAACATTTAATGTTATACATTAAATCTCACTGCATTTGGAGATTAGTCATACGCGAGTTAAAAAAATCCGATTATACAAACACTAGAAACCTATTAATCAATCTAAATCAACGAGTCAAAAAAGAACTGGATAAATATAAAATCAATTCATACAAAAAATATATCAGCAAATTGAAACCCGGTGAATTGGGACTGTGGAAAGCTACAAGAAGGATTTTACGTAAATCTCAAGAACTCCCAACAATACAAGAAGGATGTTCTACACACTATATACAGACGAAGAAAAATCCAAGTTGTTCACGAACCATTTAGAAAAACTTTTTCAATCTCACCGATTCAGCACTCTTGGACATGGTCTATATGTACAGAACAGAATCGAGACGAATTTCCCACTATCTGGAATTGACTTGGAACCAACCTTTCCTAACGAACTATCATTAATAATAACATATCTGAGCACTAATAAAGCGCTAGGCGAAGATATAACATCTAACTTAGTCTTAAAAAAAACTAAACAAGAGGACACTATCCATTCCGACTACCTTGCTAAACTCTTGCCTAAGACTCGGACACTTTCCAACCAAATGAAAACACGCAATCATAATCATATTTAGAAAACCGGGTAAACCAAAAAGAGAGCTTTCGAGCTATAGGCCGATAAGCTTATAAACTTCTTTATCAAATAATCAATAGATAAGTGGTTTAAGTACTGTAACTCGATATTAATCATATCAAAATTTTTAGCATAAACCAAAAAATGCACAAAACACTTTTTCGAAACTAAAATGTTTAAGTTATCACAATATCAAAACTATTTGAGAAAGTCATTCACATCAATCATATCAAATTTTTAGCATAAACCAGAAAATGCACAAAACACTTTTTCGAAAACTAAAATGTTTAAGTTATCACAATATATAAATACACCGTATTTATATGTATGTATATTATCGCAAACGTTTTCGCCATACTATGGCATCATCAGGCAATGAACAGTTCATCGCCTATCAGTTCAAACATGTTCTAAATTTTTCTTATAAAAATTTAACACAAAATTTGCTGATAAATTTTCTGTATGCAACGGTGTTTAATATTTTTATAAAAATTTACATGTAAATTTTATGTAAAATTTAACGTCCTGTCAAACAGGCTTAAAATATTAAAGACTTTAGTTGCGCTCTAATTTTTTAAAGGTACAAATATCAATTATACAGACCACAAAAAATCATAGTAAAAGGTCAATGTCTTATGTGGAAAAATTGTATTAACATCGGTAATATAATTATTATTTATAAATTACATAATTTCATAAGTAAAAGAAATGAATAATCAATAGATAAGTGGTTTAAGTAGTGTAACTCGATATTAATCATATCAAAATTTTTAGCATAAACCAAAAAATGCACAAAACACTTTTTCGAAACTAAAATGTTTAAGTTATCACAATATATAAATACACTGTATGTATATTATCGCAAACGTTTTCACCATACTATGGCATCATCAGGCGATGAACTAGAAGGAGAAACGAGAAAATTCCGTATTTATCGACAAATTGCAAGAGAAAAGGTGGAGGGCGTAAGAGGAGGGGATAATTTTAAAAATAGAGTAACTATGTGTAATTTACTACAGGGTAGAGGTAAATTTAATACGAAAGAGAAAAAATGTAAGTAGATGTGAGATAAGTTAGAAGGGGGGGGGGGATTTATTTATTAAAAATGTTCAGTAGGGGTGAGTTATTTAAATCAGATTGACTATTAAGTAATGAAGATGAATATTTTAATTTATTAATTTCCATAGCTTCTAAAAATTCCAGTATTTTACTTTTTTGTGCAACGTGTAAAATTTCGTATCCCCCTTGTTTATGGTTTGTGTCTATTAGGTGTTTTCTCGAAAGTTGATTTTCCATCTGCAAGTCTGTGGGATCGAGTGTGTTCATCGAAACGTGTTTTAAAAGATCTACCGGTATGACCAATGTATTTTTGAGAGCACTCACAAGTGAACTCATAAACCCCTGATTTAGTTAACAAGTCTGATTTTGATTTCGCGTTATTAATAAATTTGTTAAGTTTATTATCTGTTTTAAAAGCGATGTTATAATTGTTATTTTTTAAATATTTCACAATTTTGTTTGATTTGTTGCCGAGAAAAGTAATGACATTGAAGCTCGCGTTAGTTTTTTTAAAAATATTTGGGTATATTGAGTTCGATAGAATTTTTTGTTTAATTTGGCGTAATAAGTTATCAATAAGAGTGACTTGGTATCCATTAGAGATCGCGATATATTTAATTCTGTCTAATTCTTTTTTGAAATTTACGTTACTTAGGGGAATTCTAATTAAGCGATTGAGAAAAGCGCGGAAAGATGCAATTTTATGTGTAAAAGGATGTGCGGAGCTATTAGAAATGATTATATTACTTACCGTAGGTTTATGGAAAATGTCAAAAGAGTGTTTATTATTGCCTTTAATTATTGCAAGATCCAAGTAATTGATTCTATTGTTTACTTCTATTTCTTTAGTAAATTTAATATTATTGTGTTGTATGTTGATAAAGTTAAAAAGTTGATCTAATTGTCTGAGCGAACCATTGAAGCAAATAATAATATCGTCAACATATCTGTACCAATGAATTATATGTTTTTTGAATTCTGTACGGAAAATTAAATAATAGAATCATTAATAATTCCAATAAACTAGTATCATTTGATGTCACTAACCTTTTCCCAAGCGTACCCATTAAAGATACCGTTAATATCATCCGAGAATTATTACAAAATAATAGAACCAATCCCGTAATTATTGAAGAGATCCTAACCGCTTTAGACATCTGTCTTAAACAAAACTATTTTACGTTTAATGGAAAATTTTATCTTCAAAAGGATGGTTTACCTATGGGAAACCCTTTATCTTGTTTACTAGCTGATATTTTTATGGATCATGTCGAAACCAAAATTCTTTGTTCAGAATTCAAAAAACCTATAAATTTATTGGTACAGATATGTTGACGATATTATTGAAGCAAATTAATTGGAGCAAAACATTCGGGAGTAAAGCAAAAAATTAGAATATAATTAGTATCAAATTATGAACTTATTTTTTTTGAAATTTTCACAAAGTGGTGGTTGCAGCTTGACATACGTGTCACATTGAGTTGAAATATTTGCATGAATAAAATACAAATCAACTAAATGTTAGTTTTTTGTTCTCGTAGGAAGTTGATGAATTGAATATAAGCACTATTAATTATTGTAGCTAAAATTTAAAAACTGTGATGTAGCTATATTGAACAACTAGTGAAACAACCATTTTTTTTTAAATCTAGTTATACTGAAGAGTTATTTTGGTTGGAAATTTTGAACAATTGTTAATTTAAATTGTTTGTAGCGAAATATTTGATGTACAGTAGGAAAATTTGTTATGATATTTTATAGGAAAATTCAAGACAAGTTGTTGATTTTGTTGTGTAAATCTTCAATTGACAGCAAAATAAAGGGGATATATCATTGTCGTGTATTTTCTTACAATTTGATGTTTTGGAGTGTGAAATGATTTTTGATAGTTTTTGTTTGAATTTGGAGAATTGTGGAAATTTTTTATTTGAAAAGGTTGGCAACACAGATTGAAGAGTAGTAGCTTTGTATCAAAAATGGCCGACATAGAGTTTAATCTTGCGAATTCAAGAAATTTAATTAAAATGTTTGTATTTATTAAAATCAAATATAATTTTGATGGAAAAGAGATTGATTTAAATTTTGAAAGTGAATTTAGTATTCTAAGGGCCAGTTCTACAATGGAAGTATAAGGATAGAATAAGCTATACTGCGAATATTTTACACAGTTTTAGTTCTACAATGGTCGTATAACCACATTCTAGGTATAAATTGAGAGATAAGCTATCCATCCAAAATTGAGCAGATATACCTGGAAGAAGTTTATTCTTGTTTTCTATTGGTCAAATCTAATGTAAACAATAATTTATTTTCAGGTAGGTATTTGAGTTTATAACTTTATTTATAAAATTTCGTGGAAAGCACCAACGAATTATTTACGATTGTAAAATTAGAATACAAAGTGCTTAATATAATGTGTTCACTAAATTTGAATGTTTTCGACTCAGAGCAAGACGATAAAATTGTTGAAGATGTTTTGTTACGTCGACATCGACAAGTGTTTAAAAATATGATCGATTATTATGTTGAATACAATAATTTAGAGATCAGAATAATCAACTACAAATTAAAATTTGAATTTTTTTAAATTTAAATTATACAGAACCGGCATAGCAAACTAATTTTGTGCTTTTTGAAAACACTTTTTAAAGTAACATTTCAATTTATGGTTAAATTTATGTCAAATGATGTAAACAAAGATGTCAAACGATCTAAAAGGGGTGCGCAAGTACTACTTTTCAGGAATAGTAATACTATACGTATAAAAGTATTGTAGAACGCGATGACTTTTATACTTGGAATAAATTGTTGAATAACTTATACGAAGAATACGTATTCGGAACTTTATACTTCCATTGTAGAACTGGCCCTAAAAGGTAATTTGAGAGTGGAGATGGGTGCCGGAACAGGCAACCTAGTCTGTTCCATGAAGCGAAGAAGAAGAAGAAGAAAAGGTAATTTGATGATTTTATGAAGAAAATTAAAATTGGAAGTTACATGAGTTAAATTAAAGATATTAAAGAAGATTAGAGATATTGGATAAGAAAATTAAAAATTTATTATAACGAAGATTTTAAAACATAATTTAAAACTATAGTTTTTATTGCACCACAATAATTGAGGCCGTGAGAGCAAAAGTGGTGTAACCCCAAATATAACCATTTGAGATATTCAAACTTTTAATTTATCCACTTTATCAAATATTTCTTGTAAGCTTATTATTTTGCTTTATATGCACCAACGTCGACTTCAGTTGTTATAATAATAACATTTTACATTTAAATGCTGTATATTTTGTTAAAAATAGATAAATAAAGATCGACTATCTCCAATAGCTTTATTTGGGGTTACACCACTTTTGCTCTCACGGCCTCAATTATATACAAAGTAAATTTCCAAGGAAAATTTACATCGCAGTTTAAAATTATACATTTCTGACAGCTGATAAAATGGTGACAGATATTTCGACTAAAATTATACGGCGTCTTTGTTAAAATTTGATAAGTAATTCGAATTTATTGATTATTATTTGGTATAATAATAATTAGTTTGAGATAACTGTTGAAAATTTATCGTTAACAAAAATGTTAATTTTATTATTAAATTACCCATGAAATGTTTAATTACACAAACTACAAATATTCCACAGTGGAAATTAAAACAAAAATAATAAAACGCAGTCCAGTAGAACGAACAGAAAAACGAAAGTTTTTGTTAAAATTAAACATGTAAAATTTATTAAAACTAACAAATTAATTCTTTTTAAATTGGTACTATGATATAAACATGGTAGAAACATAAGAAAAAAAATTAAAATTTGGTGTCGTGGGACACCAGATAGGAACGAAGTACCTTATTACATAAATATTAATTTCAAGTTCTAGTCGAGGTAAAAAATAAATAATTATTCGGATATAAATAGTTTATTACGATTTTTTTATCGATAAAAATCAAAAACTACTTTACAAAATTGCCAAAATAGCGATTTCAGCATGTGTCAAAGTCAATGTAAATCCGCAATCATCGCGGTCATCTTTGAAGTTTTCGAAATTTTTTTTGCACATTCGGCTTCAGATAATTTTTTGCATCTGAGTGGCATTTTTCAAAATCGATTTATTTTTAATTTTGGGGGTCTTATTTTCGGCGGAAAATTTTTAAAATTATTAAATTATATTTTTTTAAATTATTCGTCGGTTTAACAATTTTAACGCGTTCTTAATTCGCAATACGCAAAGAGTAGCTTATATAGCGTATCACTATCAATTATAACAATACCCATTGTGGCGTAGAGCGAAGGGCTCCTTCTACACATTTTAGCCGAGGGATCGAATCCCGGTGAAGGCAACTTTTTTTCTAGAGAAATTTGCAAACCTATGACTCGTGGTTTCCGAATATGTACTAATGCTGAGCAGATGTTCCACTTTTGACCACGAGATGGTGTAATTTATTATCAAACGATATAAAAATCTTACGCATTTTCGTTACGGACGTTTTTTTTCCGATTAGGGTACCCCCTTCACATCCTCCCATAAGGAACTTCGTTCCAATAATTAATATTATGATAAAACTCTTAACTCAAAGCGAGTATGCTTTTTTGTGAATAAGTAATGCAGCTAAATAATAGAGATTCCAACCAAGAAAACAAAAATAATAACAAAATCAACTATAATATAGAGGAATAAATAATAAATTTATCAAAAAATTGAGTAGATTATTGCCGTTTAGGAACATATGTATACCCTTCAAGACAATAAAATATTGCACACAACTCTCAAAGAAAAGATAATATTGAAAAGCAAAAGCTCACTATTAGTATATAAGATTCCATGCAAAGAATGCGATAGATACTACATCGAGCAAACATTGCAGCATCTTGGAGACGGAACATAAACATAAGAGGAACTACAATAAAGCAGACAGAAAGGCGGGTGGTTCTGGATTTTTGTAATCTCCAATTCCGAATCATGAATATAATGGCCGTATCGAAATGAATATTTAAAGATTGCAAAACGTTTCCATTAATAACAAAAAATTGTTGTTCTAAATAAGTTGTTATAAATAAGAAATTTGAACGACAGAAGGTGAACGACATGAAATGTAAGAAATTATTCACTCAAAAAATAAAAATAAAATTAATTAAAACATTTTGCAATATAATATTATTCTAATTATATAAAATGCCATTCATACAAAACCATCAACAATGTTTAAATAAAAACAATGTTTTGAATTGAGCCGAACATTCTCGCGGTAACCACTTACTATGTGAAAAATCAATTAATGAAACCTACAACTAATGTGTAAGCGAGGTATAAATTTTTCTATTAAATTTTTTATTAAAACAAACTTAGAAAATTGGTGGCAACAACAAATTGAAAGAAGAGCTTACCCGATTTACTAATGAGTTTCAATGAATAAAACTGCTGTTACCAATAATATTTTATATTAAAATTGGGAAAAAAAGGATTTAATAATCAAAATAATTCTATTTACTATTTTGAAATATTGTTATTTCCAAAAAAATTAACGAAAAAAAATGTATAAAAATAATTATCGCACGCGAAACAGATTTGCAGGTCTTCACAAAAACGTAAATTCTAAGACCAGTCAAAATTTCCTTATTTTATTGCAAACACCAAAAAGTACTTAGAATGGAGAATAATAATATTCTACTTCCATATAAAAGATTTCCCACCACACAAATAACAGTTTTTTTAAATCAAATAATGTCATCCAAAAGTGATCTAAAATAAAAATAAAAAACGAAAGCAAGTTGGAAAGATTCGGTAGTTGTCATAATCGGTAGTGTGAATTCTCTTAACTCTTACAGAAATGACGATGTTTACCAAGAAATTGAAATAAAATTGACACCGATTTTCATGTTGATGAAGAAATTTCCAGAAGAAGGCGAAGGAAACGAATCACAATGATCTTCAATGATGAAGAATATTTGGTATGTGATGTAATTGGTGAAAGATTAGGATATGCTGATCAAAATTCAACACTTTCATCACTTGATGTTATCTTAAGTGAAATAAAAAGAAGATTTATAGAAAACGATTCACTCCTAATTGCAGATTCCAGTGTCAAAGAAGAAATAATTGATTTAGATAAAGTCAAATATTTGCAAACTTTGGACCTCAAACTTCCATTTCCGGAAGAGATTTTAGTGGTGAACAAATTTATTGAAACTCAAAACAAGAAAATCCAAACCTATATAATTTTTCAACGAGTAGCATTCGCTGATACGTATAAATTATTGGCCACTTCCCGAACTTTTGGATGTAGCATTGCTACTTGCGAGTTCATTTTCTCTGTGTTGACAAGAATTAACCGAGCACAGCAACTTTCTATGTGTCACCAACGAATGTCCAATTTAACGTTTCTTGCATATGAAAAAATTTCTTACAAAAGCATTGGATTTAGACGTACTTCTGCGATAATTTAATGAACAGAAACATCGACGATTGTAACTTTTTTAACATTTACTTTTTATTTTTAAATTAAAGCTCACTTCCGACATTTTGGACTTGATCTTTTTTTTTTAGACAATTTAGCCTACCTTGAGCTTGCCCTAATCTTTCAGTCTGGCTACGGCCGTGCTTATTTTGCTAGGATTCTTTTTCAGTTTACTGCTCTTCACCAAAACAATAGATTTGACAATTGCAACTTCTACAATAATTTATCTACTAAGATTTACGGTTGTGATTACCTAAACGAATTTTATCTGAAACACAACACTGTCGTAGGAAAAAATTACAACTCAACCAAACTAACGCTTGTCTTCTTCGGTAACTTAACCTCAGTCGCATTTCCGGAAATTTATCAAAAGATATTTAATTACATTTCCAACTGGAAAATTTGAACTCTCCTAAAATTGTCAACAATAAAAAAAATGATTTTGTAAAAATCAATTTTAATATAAATAAAAAAAATGTAAACAAGTATAGCAAAATATAGTCATTTTCGTTGAAAAATACGTTGTTAGAAATAATGAATATTATCGATAGCTAGCAGCAATAAATAAGAGGAGGAAGTAAATAAAAAATAAATCCTTCGTTCTGACTAGACGTAAAGGCAAAAACCGAAGGCTACAATACGCTTGCGTTTACACAACTTACAGTTAAAATTTAAGTGTTTTTAAACCGCTAATTGTACATCCTACATTACTGTTGGCGGGAAGCTTTAATTTTAAGAGTAGGTGGTACAAACGGGCAATAGTCACAGCCAGTATTAGAGTTTATAGTGTCCGTATTCGTCCTTTTCAGATACTAGTATATCCCTAATTAAATGTTTTTAAAAATCCAATCTAGGTATTTAAATAAGTCAGTGGCGGCTCGTGAAAAATATTCTTGGGTGTTCTGCATTATAAAAATGGCAAGATATCAGAAAATGGCAATCTCAAAAAATAAATTTACTTATTGCACATTTTTAAATATTAAACGTACAACACTTATCTAGAATGTATTACTTTATATGATTTTACATTTTTACAATAAATTGCAATCCTAACTAATTTTCGAAAAGTTTTTATTAAGTACTGCTTATGAGAGAAGTTGTGTTAAAAATATTAGTAATATTTCATTTTATTTTTTGTTCATTTAATATTCATAAGCATTTATTTTATGTACTAGTAGGTATAAGATACTATCTTCGATATTCATAATTTCAATTAAAGTTCATAGCGCAAGATGTGTTTAAAATAAAATCGTATATGTTCGTAAAACCAGAGCTGAAATATGAGCAGAACGGTTGTACGTTTGGTGCGTTGTTCCTATATCTTGTAATCTGCGAGTTTAATAATAAACATTACTATTGTAGAAAAAACCTACATAATTTTAATTTTATTGATATTAATAATTAAACGTAATTTCATTTTGAGTTTCTAATATAGGATCTGCCAAAAAATAATTTTACTTCTATTTTGATAATAGTATTTATAAGAAACTTGGTAAAATTAAAATTTGTACTAAATTTTCAAATTACACTATATTACGAGTATTAAACTATTGCATTTTATTGTTTAACCATGTTGTTGAACAATCAATGAACAAAAATTAACTTACTAGTTGTTTTCATGTCAAATTTTAAATTATATTACAAAAATACGGCATGTAATTCTGCATAAGATGCAGCTCAATTTGTAGTGTATACCGTGGTGTTAGGATTGTCCTAACACCACGATGTACTATACTGGTATGGATACGATTCCACCCGATAGCTCCCGTCATTTCATGTTCAGAATCATTTCCAGCACATCGAAGTTAAACAGTGATTTCGAAAGCGTAACGGACTTGTATTAATTATTACAGTACTTATTTGACTGACTGATAAAAGTACTTATAACTCAAGGCAACATAAGAAGCGCGCTTTGAAACCAAAATTGATTAGTCTTCAATTATTGAAATAATTTGAAATGTGGTGGTTATACTAATAAGTAATAATTAATTTGGTACACTTCATTCTGATATTTGGCGGTTCTGCAGCTCTGCAGTTCCTATGGTAGAACCGCCCCTGAAATAAGTTTAATAGTTTATGTTAAAATGAGATTATTAACCACAACTTATGAACATTACATTATTGGCATTACATCGTATTACAAATACAAAATAATATTCTATAAATTTAACTTTTTACAGAATATTTACGTAAAGGACAAGAAAGTAACTGATTAACTGTAAAATCAGCCTTTGTTTAAAAAATTCCACAAGTTTAATTCAAAAATCTGAAATTTTACAAAGGAACGTGCTTTGCAAATGTATGTAAATAATAACTATAATAATAATTCTATTATTATTTACTATAATCTATTTCATTATATATTATTATAATAATTATTCATTATTTTAATAATAATAAAATTCGGAAAGATAAATTACAGGCGTTATTCGCTCTGTTGCACTTAATACCTCATCTAACCTACTCAGTTTAATCTTCCCCTATATATAGGAAACTCCAATTGAGTATCATATCTGGTTTAAAATATGTCTCAGGTGTACATGGGCATAATACACGCCAGAAAAACAATTTTAATGTTAACATGTTTCGGACAAATACTAAAATGCATAATTCTGTATTCTCTGGTGGACTTACTACGTTCAACAAGTTAACAGATGAAATTAAAAACTGCACTAACGTTAAGGGTTTCAAAACTGGTTTAATGAATTGGTTGATATCAATGGGACAGGAATAATTTATTTATTGTGTTGGTACTCATGTGATTGTATTGTTATTTATTTGTAATGATAATTGTAATATATGTAAGTAATTTTAGTGCAATACTAGGTATTTAGTTTTAAATGTATTTTTACTATTTTATATAAATAAACATGATATTATTATTATTATTATCTTTTAACAACTAGCATTGTAAAACAACTTCACATAAAGTAATTTTTTTATTAATAGATGTCATGAGTTCCATGTCATCATCCCATGTAGCAAAAATGTTGGCGCAATATTGGTCCGATATTAAAAATCAATATTGGGTCAATATTCAAATGTGAACATTTTCGAATATTGGTGCAACATTGAAAAACAATATTGATGTAATATTTAAAATCAATATTGACTCAATATTTTGATGTGAACATTTTCCAATATTGGTACAATATTAATTTCCAATATTACAGTATAAAAAATCAAAAAAATTTCTATATTTTTACGTAGTTTGCAATTGATTTTTCTATGAATATATTATGTGTTTTAGTAGTTTAGGATTTATTTTATTTTATATTAATTTATTACTACCTATAATTTTCTATATTGCTTAATTATTTCCTTATTTTTTTAGTGCCTGCTATATGTTATTATAAGCCTTCTAATTAAGGTGTATTTGAAAATCATTTTAATTAAAGATTATACTAACGGCCCTTGGATGTGCTGTAAACTAAACATCATGTAAATCTGAAAATTAAATTTAAACATTTCTTTTTTACTTACCGCATACTAGGCACAAAGTGCCTCGTAGTGCCTCCTATTGCTCTTCATTTTCCTGACCTTTATGTAAATAACTATTAATTATAATTTACATGTCACTGCATTAGTACCTATATAGCGTTGCATCTTATGTAGCATACAATCTTGGCGCAATATTGGGGAAATATTTTGCCAATATTAAATCTTGGCGCAATATTGCAAGCTTCAGCCAATATTGGTCCAATATTGATTTACAATATTATTTTTTACAATATATTTACAATATTGATTTACAATAATATTGGCAAAATATTTCCCCAATATTGCGCCAAGATTGTATGCTACATAAGATGCAACGCTATATAGGTACAATGCAGTGACATGTAAATTATAATTAATAGTTATTTACATAAAGGTCAGGAAAATGAGGAGCAATAGGAGGCACTACGAGGCACTTTGTGCCTAGTATTTGAGAGCTCTGTGTAAAGTGCGACATTTTTCTAGCATGTTTTGTATTAAATTTTTCAGAAAATTGTAAAAATCGAAATTTTAAAACACTAATTGAACGATTTCTTATTTGTAAATTTGTGGGGAATATTGGACAATAGGTGTTAATAAAACTATTTTTACTGATCAACGTTTAGAAGATATATTTTTTCTTCTTCTTCAGGGTCTAAAACAGTCACATACAATAAAAACAGTAAAAATGATAATGCTATACATTTACCAATAAAACAGTTCTAAATAATTCAAAATCACAAATTCCATGATCTCAAGAGAGCATCCGAAGAAATAACGATCATCAACCCTATCTTTATTATCTTTTATATCCACCATTAAATAAATAATCTCGTAAATCAATTCGGATAAACCATCCTTAGGGGTAGCATCCTTAAACCTAGGGATGGTTTATCGGAATTAATTTACGAGATACCATGTTTAAATTGTGATAAGTCGTACGTAGGTCAGACGAAACAATATCTTAAACAAATAATTTACCAACATAAGAGATATTGTAGTTTGGCTGATGATAAGAAAAAGGAAAGACGGTAAATTGTGCGGGGGGGGGGGGGGGTGATGGTAATAAAGTTTCCACAGCATTAGTAGCACACCACATGGAAAGTAGACACAACTTTGACTTCAGTAATGTGAAAATATTAGATTTCGAAACTTCACAATTAAAAAGTAATGTGCCGAAATGTATTTTATAAAAATCAATGATTGTGTGAATTATAGAGAAGACGCAATGAGCCTTAGCAAACTTTATAGTAGAATTTTGTAATTATAGATCTGTGTCTTGATTGTTGTGTCTCATTTGGTGGTTGTGAGATAGAAGATTGTTACTTTGTTGGATGGATAAGAACGTGATTTCTTAGGGAAATATTGATTGGTTATCATCAGATGGGTTAGTGCAATCATACTTTTATACTTTTATAGTGTAATGTGTAAATTTTAAAAATTTGACGAATTATACGGTTTTAATAATATATTTTAGAAGTGTTATTTAACGGTGAATATAAGAGATCATAAAGATAAGGTTGATGATCGTTATTTCTTCGGATGCTCTCCTAAGATTAAGGAATTTTTGATTTTAAATTATTTAGAATTGTCTTATTGGTAAATGTCTAGCATTATTATTATTACTGTTTCTATTGTATGTGACATTTTTAGATCCTGAAGAATAAGAAAAAATATTTCTTCGAAACTTTGATCAGTAAAAATAGTTTTATTAACACCTATTGTTCAGTAACAGAATCTATAGAAAACCATTACAAATAAATTGAAATTTAATTATTTAAATTTATCTATTTCTACTTCAGTCTGTTTCTACAGTATGTATCTACCTATTACTGCTGAATGCACACTGCCAAGTTGTAGTGGTACTAAAAAAAAAGTCTAATGGCGTCCACTATCGTGTACATTTCATTTTATCCAAACAAATAATAGGCAAATTTCACTATGTAAATTATAAAGTACTAGTTACATAAATAAGTTTCTCATTTTTTACTTTAAAATAATCAATAAAAACATTAATTATTTGTAATAATAAGCTGATCACTATTAATTATATTTTCCAAAAATTTTAGGTACGGAGAAAAACAGAGACGAAACAGTACTGTAGAAATAAGTGGAATCCAACTTTTGTCTGCTACTGCATATCAACTAAAAAAACCTTATCAACAACTTTTAATTCCTATAACAGTATGGATTGGCATGGAACAAGCATTTATAGGAGCAGATTTTACTCAAGCATTTGTTTCGTGTGCTTTAGGAATACCTTCTGTAGGTTACGTAATGATTTGTTTTGGAGTTGTCAATGCGTTATGTAGTTTACTTTTTGGATCCGTAATGAAATACATTGGTAGAGCTCCTATTATTGCCCTCGGAGCTTTAGTACATATTTCACTTTGTGTATGGTTATTACTATGGAGGCCCCATCCATCCAATTCCATTCTATTTTTTATTGCTTCTGGACTTTGGGGAGTTGGTGATGCTGTTTGGCAGACACAAATTAATGGTTAGTATTAATTTATACTAAACTTATTATAGATCCTTAATTATAATGTACACAGTAATAATGCCACTAAATAAATTCACATAAAAATAACTATTAACAGATAAATGATTACTTGAACTGTAAAGCATAACAAAACGGCTGTTTGTTACAGAATTTTGCTATGGTTCAGATAAAACTTTTGGCAATACGCGTCATAAGTATTGATGATGGCATATTTGAACACCGTTGTAAAAATAATTTTCAAGCTGTATAATTTTTAACAAAAATACGGGTAAACTACAACATTGTAAATTAAAGTTGACATAAACAAACTTATGAAACTAGAAATCGCTAGACAGTCGTTATTTCGCATTATGTGAAAATTTGAAATTTAATTTTTATATTGTGTTAATAATAGACGTCATAAAATTTATATAGTCTAATTTTTTTTAACTCGCGTATGACTTATCAAAAAAATTGTATGAATCAAAATTTACAAAACGTATGTCTTAGGGTTCTTTATATCAAACGAGATGTCAGATGTCATAATCTTTGACGAGATTATATGTCAAAAATCAAACGAGATGACAGTTAAAATAGTTAAAATCGACGTACGTTTAATTCATTTTCATTACAAAGTTACGGCGACGTATTTTTTTTCTGTCTCTTTTCTAATAGTTATTTTTTTCTAAATATGACAAAGATAACCAAATTTTATACGTTAAATCTCACTGCAGTTGGAGATTAGTCATACGCGAGTTAAAAAATTCCGACTATATCTGTGTCGTGTATCGGTTCAAATTTTATACTAACCATAGCCACCCTGTACACTTATTAATATTGGTTTCTATCAAAGGCCGACGGACGCACGTGCGTTACTTACATGTCGAATTAAAAACGGTATGACCGACCGCAGTCATATTACTGAAAGTATTATTTTTTGTAAATGGTCCGTAACTTTCTAAAAATGACTAACAAAAAGTTCCATTTTCCAAATAATTAAATAAATTAGGTAATACAGTATTCGCCAAAATAAACAGTACCAAAATTTAGAGGCTGTGAAATTGCTCGCGCGATATGCATTTGTTATGTTTGGCTTATTTGTCATTAGTTGTCATATTTATATTGCTCAGGTGCTAAAATCACGTTGAAAAGGGTTCTCGCAACTGAGGAAAAAGTGTTTGTTGTAGAGCATTATTTTTGCTCATACGGAAATGGACAAGATATTGGCCCAAGTTTAAAACAAGTATCACAAAAATATCACAAAAAAATAATATTTTCGGCATGCTAAATAAGTCAGTTTTTCGATCAGAAGATCCGCCAGCAAATATTGTAGAATGGGAGTGTTTCACTGGTCAGAAATTCTTTGAAATAATATATAAATACAAAACTTAGATAAAAATGCTATATATATGTATAATTGGTTGGTCTCAAAACCTAGTGCTGAATTTTTAAAAAAATGTTGAATTTTAAAATAATATTTAAACTGCGCGCCTTTACTGGCCAATGATTTACAAATCTAATTTTACAATGTTGCCGGATGTTTTGGTTGGTATTCAACAGGTAAATGTGACGGTTAACTAATGTTATTTGAATTCTGTTTATTTTATATTTATTACATGTTTTTAGTGTGTTAATAATAAACTATGAAAGTCGTTAAACGTTGTTTTGTGCTATCATGCTGTAATAGTTCAATAAATTCCGACAAGGTGTTTGTAACTGTTCCAAAATCGTCAACAATAAGACAAAAATGGTTTTCTGTTGTTGCAAAAGAAAATTTACACAAGGGCAATGCTTACTATTTTTGCAGCAATCATTTTGATTTGGAAAAAGATTTGCAACATTTTTGGCAATGGAAGTTAATGCCTGAAATTAACAAGTTGAGGATGAAGAAGCATGTACCTAATACCACATAAAAATTTAACTGCGGTATGTCAAGAAACTGCTCTATCGGTTCTTTGCGATATTAACGTTGAGGCATCAACATCTGCAGAAGAAATTCAACAACCTTATAAAAAATCAAAATTGATGGATTTCGATAATCAAGATGAATTGCGGTCGAGTATATCTTGTGATGAACAAAGTGCAGAATCTGTTTCAACGTTAACTGAAACAGAATCAACCACCTCAGATATGTCTATCGAAAAACTTTTAGAAGCACGATATAAAACATATATTGGGATAATTGAAAGAAATAGCAAATTTTATTTGGGATTACCTAAAGAATCATATGCAATTATTGACTTGATAACAAAACACACTAACATTTAATATAGAGATGTGTTAATAACTTTAAAAAAAATTAGGTTAGATGACCCATTTCAACGCTTAAGGTGGCAAATACCAATGTTATTTGGCCATAAGAACTACTGCCGATTAAAAACAGAGTACAGATGACATATCGTGCTGTAGTTTATGACATGATATTTTTCAACTGTTGTTGATAATGTGTTATAATTAGAGGTGAAAAGCATTTTTAATTATTGCACAAATAAATAAACAAAAGAGGCCTGTAGAACGATCTAGTCTTTTAGTTATTGTAATAAAAATAGTAAAGTAATCGTGCTGTATTTGCAATATGTCGTTACAGAACATATGTAGGGAAGAATACATTTTGAAAATCTGTTATTAATGCCTCCAGTAACAACATTTTTCGGCAGTCTTCTAATGCCTATGTTACTAATGTAATTTGTAATTTTTAAAATGCTTCTTAGATGGCGCGTGCATAGCACATTCAGTTTGTGTTATTTTATAATAACTCTTTTTTGAAAGCACTGTACAAAATTTGAAGGAGTTGGAAGAAAGTATTGTCTTATCTATATCGTGTAAATTTATTGTAAACATAAGAAGTGATAATAATGGGTCTACAATATTATATCACAATACCAATTTCAGAGTTTTGTTACGTTTTTAAAAACTCAAACCTACTGCTCGCGTATAAACTTCATCTTCATGAATTATAGCCATTATGTGGGAGTCAAATACGATGTTTTATCTACGACTGTAAATAAAAAATTTCATGTTTACAAATTTTTATTTATTAATTTACAATCGAAATAGAATTTTGACGGCCAAAATAGCGATTTTGGCATCTGTCAAAGTCAATGTAAATCCTCAATCATCCGGGTCATCTTTGAATTTTTTTAAATTTTTTTTGCACATTCGGCTTTAGATAATTTTTTGCATCCGATGGCATTTTTCAAAATCGATATTTTCAAATCGACAAATCGATATTTTCAAAAATTTTGCGTTTTTTTTCGACTTCGAAAATTACTTTTTAAAATTATTAAATTACAACTTTCTTTAATAATTCATGGGTTTAAAATTTTAAAGCGTTCTTAATTCCTGATACGCAAAGAGTGGTTTATATAGCGAATCGCTTTATTAATTTTAACGAGAACCTTTATGGATAAATGGATAGCACTACTCGCCAACAACAACACGAGTTCGAATCCCGGTGAAGACAACGTTTTTTTTTTGAGGAATTTGCAAAGGTGACTCGTAGTTTCCAAATATTATATTCTACTAGCTGATCCGACAGACGTTGTCCTGCCCAAATTTGAATAAATTTGTTTGTTCATTTTAAACAGTTAGTTCAAATTTCAATGTGATTTATTTGAATGCAATGGAAATCAGTACAGAGCGATATGATAAACAATGTTTTTTGTTTTGTTTTCCGGCGCAAAAACAAACAACGAAGACGGTTTGCGAAAAAGACGCGAACAGGCAACGTACAGCTGACCGTGCGAAAAACAGGAAAATTCGAGATTAATCCCACAGACTTCCAACGATTGGTCTTACGATTTATTGATTGTCATCGCAAAAGCCAATCGAACGGGGAACTGAATCCGCTTGAATTGGAATGGAAGATCAGTTGGAATAATCGGAATTCGTGGGATAAGGACTTCCTCTCCTTTGAATTTGCCCTTGATTATCGTCGCTTGAATAACATTGTTCATCAGTTTCTTGACGGAAAACCGCGTACCGTTGCACAATTTCGGATGATTTAGATTCCGCAACATGATTATGATCGATACCACCTTAAGCTGTAAATTATGCGGCAGAGTTCCTGGCACATCAAGCGAGTTCAAAAATTCTGTTGGATAGTTAGTCGCTTCATCTTAGTCGGTGACACTGTCAACGGATTTGTACGAACGTAGTTCTCCAGCGATTTGACTTTGAATAATGAAATTCAAGCTATCGGCGTCCTTATTCTTCGCTGCTAGTATTGCCCGTTCACTAACCCAATCGAGATTTTTGTAATTTTGTGCAATACCGGGAAACACTTTGGTGATGAGTTCCTCCTTCGACGATGTAAACTCGCAAAAATTTGCCGGGAACGATATCAATCCAGTCGAAATTTTCATATTATGAAATGTGAGCTTTCAAGATTGTAGGTGTAGATTGAAGGTGTTGGATTTTTTCCTGTGAAAGAATAACAAGTCTATAGGATCAATTATCTCGAAACAATTCCTGATTTGAAAGTGGAAATCATTGGTATTATTTGTGAAATAAAGCCACGATTAAGATTATATCAAAATGTTATTAAAAATTTTGATGAAAAAATGCCTCACTGTCAAGACCCAAAAGGGTTAAGTTAACTACTACTTAATGCAATTTATTATATTGTACTATGTTATAAAAATTCTTATGTTTTTCTTTGTGAAATACCTAAAAATTCTTCTCCTTTATACACAAAATATGTTTGGTAAGCTAATGGTCAAATTTTATTTTCAATAAAATTGTAAAAAAATCGTAGATTAATTCAATAAATCCGGTCATATGCTTGCTATCGCAATAATTTTCTTTTCATCAAATTTTATCCAAATTAATATTTTACAAAAATTTTCTTAAATATCTTTAAATTAACTCTCGTAACAGGCAAAGTTTCCTAATACTTGAAGCGAAGAAGAAGAAGAAGAACTTCTAATTTTAAATTTTGGCATAAAATAATTAAAATATTACTTTTTAAAATACTAAATTCACTTCCAAAATTCATATCAAACACTTTTTCATCAAAATTATGTTTTGTTTTTATTAATTACAAACAGGTTAATTAAATGTCATGAACTTGCAAAATTATGCGTCCGATACGTCAGCCATTCTTGACAAAAAACCTTTCTCTAACCTTATTTCCAATCTTTTTATTATAATTAACTAAAAATCAAACAAAACCCCTTACAACAAAATTATTTTTAATTTAAAAGAAAAATGGTTTGCTTTAGTTTTTTTATGTTTTTTAATTTTTAGGACTCTATGGAACTTTATTTAGGCGTAATAAAGAAGCTGCGTTTTCAAATTATAGGCTATGGGAAAGTTCTGGATTTGTTATTGCATATGCATATTCAACTCATCTGTGTGCAAAAATGAAGCTCTACGTAATGTTAATAGTTCTTATAATAGGCGTTGCTATGTATATTATTGTCGAAATTCTTCATATGCGTAAAATAAAACGACAGAAAGAAAATGAAAGAAAATTAGCGGAAGCGGAAGCTAAAAATCGACCACAGGAACCTGAAGAAACTGACGATGAAAAAGATGATATCGATGATGAAATTATCGTAACACATCTTTAAAAATCATGGTAAACCTATTATTAAAATATTTTAAACATTAAAAATTTAAATTTTTTATACAATTTTTTGAAGATAATATTTACTTTAACTTGGTCTTTTATTTTTATTATTATTTATTATTAGGGACATACTAATATAATTGACTTTGAAACCTGCATTTTTCTTTGTTAAGGGTAGATTTTAATGAAAGAATTGGCCTCAAATAAACCAATAAATACTTTCCATTTTAACTTAATTCTCCGCTTAAATTTTAATGTTAATTTGCTACAATAAACTCCAAGAGCCGATTTTAAAATCCTAAAAAAGATAACAAAATTGGGGAACTGTCACGTAACCTATCACAAGAGTTTAACTTTTTCCTATTAATTATTGGTAAAAGGACACTTTTCTAAGCATACTAGAACAAAAATTTAGTTGGATTATAAATTAGTTCTCGAAAAAATCGAATTTGAAAAATTTAAATTTACATGTATTTTAGATACACACCTTTTAACACGGCTGCATGATTAGCCATTTTTGTGTAAGGCAAAAAATTTAAAAATATCCCTGAAGAATGACAGAACTCGCCAAAGGTGGAACTCGAAAACACAAATCTACGTTTACCTGGAATCCGAGATTTGCCATAAATAAGTTATTTTGTAATAAAGCCGAAGGCGCCCGGCGGCCTTGTTTTTTGACTAACACAAAAAATTTACTATATATTAATGTATTTCGATATTTTAATTAACCTAATAATTCGAAACCCATCGAAAACACAATTAAAATTACGAATTTTAAAGCTTAAATCTTAACATTTAAATTTGCATGCTGAGCGGGTGGCCTACAGTACTGACTCTAGACCACGCGTAAGGCACGGCAGAACTAATGCTAATTCGCATTTTTAAAATGCCGTAATTTCGACAATTATTGCATAATCCAAAAAATTTTTTGCGTAATATACTCAGAAAATTGTCCTCTTTCCAATGGTCAATAGGAAAAAGTTTATTTCTTGTGATAGGATACGTGACAGTAACCCAAAATTGTTTCAAAATTGATAAAAGCCATAAAATATTACCTAAAGAATAGATTACACTTATTCTTGGCCCTTTTTTTGCTTTAGTTTGGTTTGGAACTTTAATTTGAGAGGGCAGTAATTCAAATTGAAGAACCAAATATTACAATTATTTTAATATTTTCTTATTTAATTCTTCAATGCTACTTAACATGATGTAGTGAAATCAATTAGTGAGATCCTAGATACCGCGCTCTAGAAGTCCGCACTTCATAAAAGGTATACAGGTAAATTAATTAGATGGACCGAATAAAAATAAAATACCAACTAATTCAGAATTAATTTAACGTCAGCTGATCGAGTATAATTTATATTTATTTGATTTCTGTTGCATTGAATTTAATTAACCAATGAAGTACTCCAATAATAAAATTTTTAATAAAGCGTTAACAATATATTCACTCGAGATTGGCATTTAATATAAAACAATGCTGTCTTTCTCTTGCAACTGGTTACAGCTTAAAGAACCTTTAATAAGATGTCAGTTTTTAGTGTGTGATGAAATAAATTTACACTTTAGTGCTTGTTCACAATGTACGTAAGACATAAGACAAACATAACACAAACATAAGACGTAAAGTCTAACCGTTGTTATAAAGTTTGAAAGATGTTTGAAAGTTTATTTGTTTATTTAGTTTATTTTTTTGTTATACGCGTGCGCAGTTGCATATATTTCTTATGTGAAAACTTTTGCGACTTATGTAAAAATTATGTTTTATGCTTATGATATGCTTATGCACGTCTTATGTTTTATGTACATTGTGAACAAGCACTAATACTCCTCAACACATCGTCACACCTTAATAAATAAAATGTTACGCTCCCAATTAATTATGCCAGATCCTTAATATTAAATTGTCATTCCAAACAAATTGTCATATTTTAAATAATCATGTCAGAATCTTAAATAATCGTCAGAATCTTAAATAAATTGTAACGGTAAATAATAAACGGTAAATAATAATAAAACCTGTTAAATAATTAAAATAATCAAACTTAACAAAATACAAAAATAATACATACTACGAAGAAAACATAATATTTAACGAAACCAAAATAACAAAAATTCACATTTAACAGGGTTAAACTTAGAATATTTAAATAAACAAGAAAATAGAATTCTGAAAAAATTACGCTATAGAAGTGGCAAAAATTACTTAAAAATAAAAAACAAAAAACAAAAAACCTGTAACATAATATAAAGACCTAAAATTTCATTTAGACACATGTTAATAACTAAAATATTGTAATGCCCCGGACTAAACAAATCTTATAAAAATTTGTTCACTCCATAAATTAATTAAATTTTATCCAATAACTGGGCATCTATTTTTGTATTGTAGCAAGAGAACTCTTCAAATTGTTTTAATAATTGTAAATTTATAAATTTAATGCTCTCTTTGTTAGTTTGCGTTTGTTGCATGTGGTATTGGAGCGCGTATGTTATACCAGCTGGCTTCAGTACGCCTGGTTAAATTTTCTGCGTTGTAATTTTTGCATCGACCAAATTGTCACAAATTCTTCACCTTTTAAAATTGTCACTTTACTTTATTAATTAAATCAAACAAAAAAACAAAAAAACTCAAATTAACTTATTTTATTTATAAAAGTAAAGCAAATTCCAATTATCGGGTAATGGTGTTTAACCGCCTGGCACCACGGCCAGAGCCTCACTCTTCTCGACCTCCTCGCCGTACTCCCACTTACTTCTCCCTACCTTTATATTTACACAGCAAATTTTACAAACTATTTTATACAATGTGTTAGTAAATAATTATGAAACAAACTCAAACTTTAAAATAATTTACAAAATAATGAAATTAATGTTTTTCGTTCATTTTGAAACACGACAATATATTTGAAACAATTTTAAATTCAATTACTGAATAACTTTCAAAAACAGTTGTTAACACCAAAAACCACCCGTTCTTTTTCGTTACCGCCAGTGTAAGGGTAAGTTTCCATCCTTCAAGACCTAACGATCACATTCCATAACACACACATCAAAGGCAACGTTGTCAAATCAATCAATGTTAATGCAAACCAAAATGAACCAAATTTAAAAATTTGCGCCTATTACATTTAAATTCAAAATTGTTGATTAATTTATTTTATCAAATGTTGAAAATGTATGTATAACATATTATTGCCAAAACAATATGATTTGATTGTAATATACAAGAAAGCGAAAGAAACATACATTTATGTACGTACATAAATATGTAGCTAATACTCTATCACGAGCAGAAACAGAAGTCGTGAATGTTGAATTAACGGAAATTGATTAGCAAATAAGCTGCACATAAATTTGCTAATACAGAAGTTAGCCGTGTAGAGACAAAATTTCAAAATAATTCAAGAAGCTACAAAAAGTGATGAATTATTACAACGGGTATTGGGATACTATGTTAACGGATTGCCAGATCATCAAAGTTCAGTAGATGAGATGGCTAAAAAATGATGTTCATGATATTCACGTGAGAGATAATAATAAGAAAAAATAATAATCAATTAATAATAAAATGGAACAACTAATCAACAAGTGTGAAGCATGTTTAAAACATAGAAATAATGAACAGAAGCAACATTAAAACCGCATGAAATAACTTTACTGCCATGGGAAGAAGTGGGAATTCGTTTATTCGAGAACAAACAAAAATATTTAATGGTCGTTGATTACTATTTCCAATATATAGAATTGGCAACCTTACAAAATTTTACTGGAAAAACAATAATTTTTTTTATTGGTATCCTAGTTATAATGCTCATTTAAAGTACGCTTCAGCGTGCTTAAATCCAACTTTCAAAAACGCGCGTGTTTTAAAGTTACCATGGCAACGTCTACAACCTAAAAAACGTGAAGTTCAAAAATGTCAACTTTTTAATTATTATTTAATTATTTAATATTCAAATATTTAACAATATTAATTTTTTTAATTAAATTTTAAAAGTGCAGCTGGAATTGTTTGAAATATTAATACTTCCGTTTTTTAAATCAGAGGAAATGCTGCCAATATTCTCGAAAGTAAATGAGTAAAAAAGTAAATTGCTCTACTATTAATTGCACTCCCAATAATGTTTGAAACATTCTTCTTATTGCTAATACTCTCTTCAACGTAACTGTTCAGTTGAGATGTTATATATGTTTTTTGATCTAGTTACTTAGAAAGAAAACAAAGTAGTAGTTTGATGTTGTATTAAAAAATGAATAAATAATTAATTTGACAACAAAAGGTTTTCCATAAGTTAAAGGGTAATTAAGAGAAAAACCCCCAGTTTTAAAATACAGTCCACAAAAAAGAAGGAAGGTACCTCGTACTTCAACAGTAACCAGTCGCCACAGCTGCCGATTTCCATCCTACTTGTCGTTGGATTTGATCTATTGTCATGCCACCATTCGACATTATGGTAGCGGACGTACGTCGAAACACATGTCCCGTGTATTTTTCAGAATCGTCTAATTTTAGGTATCGTGCAACTTGCAATGGACGTGATCCAAATGTATTGATACCAACCACTTGATTGGTGCACTTTCCTTTATCATACAAAACTCTGTCGGTACTTACATTTTTCGGGCGCAATGATAAATACTCAAATAATTTTCGGAAAGTAAATAAGCACAACTCGTTTATTTGTATCTGTTACTTTTTCTTCTTCCATCCATTTAATGAACATGTCGTATTCGTTTTTATAAGCGGTTTCCTAGTTTTGCGCTATTAACCGCCATTCTGCTTTACTATTTAAGTAATCAATGGTAACACAATGGTAAATGGTAACAATAATTAATCTTATGTGACAAATTGTAAAATTAATTTTTGTTTTTCTTACTTCCATAGCAACGACAGTGGTATACTGATGCGACTATTTCACTTACTGTCAGATATTATTTTCATTTTTTGTAGTATTACTACCAGTATTAATGATTTCAAAGTGTACCAATAAAAAAAAATTATGTAAAGTATTCGTGGATACATGATCTTTAAAACACTTGCTCTATTTCGAGCACTCCGGCTACGCCGTCGTGCTCGCAAAATCGCGCCTGTTTTAAAGATCTTAATATCCACTTATACTTTAATATACTATATTTATTTGAAAGCTATATTTGCAAAATAGGGATTCCTTAAATAATCATGTATGATAATGCCTTATCTTTTATTCAAAAGAATACAGTATTTTTGTATAGAATGAGATATTGAAAAAAGAAACTTTGATTCGTGATTATTCAAAATTAAATGGTTTGATGAAAAGGTTAATTGAAACAATAAAAAAATTGTTTAAAAAACATGAAGAAACTAACAGCCACAAATATATGATGTTATACAATATAGAAATATGTACAAAAAAAGTTAATTATTATCCGCAGATGAATTATTATTTATGTCAAAAAGTTTACGGTTAAAAAAATACCTACTTTAAAAAGAAATTTATAACCAAAAATAGTCGATAAATAAAAGTATTATACAAATCAAGGAAAAAAATAGAGTAAAAGCCGGATAGTTGCCCCACTTTTCAAAAAAGCTCTATTATTAAAAAATATGTACTTATTAAGAATAATGCAACATGTATATCAAAACATAAGTCTTTGATCTTTTATAGTACCCTATTTTTGTAATCACAATTAATATTAGTTTTGGGTAAATTCTGTTTTATTTGACCTCTCAAAAAAGAGATAGTTGCCTACTGTATCGGATAGTAGCCTAAGGTTAAAAATGCTTATGAAGATACTTGCCTCGTGCTGGGATAGACGCCTAACAATGATTTTTTTTTAGATAGAAACAAATTTATATCAATTTAAATAATCAGTCTTTATTATTTACTGAGATTCTTATCTAGTACTAACCATAATATTAATTAATCAACATTATAAAATAGTCATATCAAATTTTTTAGAAAAACCAAAAAATTTTATATGGTTAATATCGAGTTACACTACCTAGACCACTTATCTATTGATTATTATAAAATAGTATTAAGTTTTAACGTTTTAAACTATAAAAATGCAACAAAAATAGCCTTCAAACTTTAAGTTAGGTAAATTATTAATAAAATATTATTTATCTAAAAAATAGAACAATATGGCAATCAACTTTGGCATTAGCATTAATTATAACCAGAAAAAGCAGGGTTTTCAACTTTGCACATCTCATGCAATGGTTTTTGAATGCTGTACAAGTTTCATGCAACCACATTCGACAGATCTCAGATTGAATCCAATCTGATTTCGATTTAGTAAAATTGTAATTCTCAAAACATTCTGCGCAATAATCATCTTGTTAAAGAATGTACAGAATGGATAGTTGCTCCAGAGGCAAC
This sequence comes from Cantharis rustica, assembly GCA_911387805.1. Taxonomy (NCBI): domain Eukaryota; kingdom Metazoa; phylum Arthropoda; class Insecta; order Coleoptera; family Cantharidae; genus Cantharis; species Cantharis rustica. Next base: position 77,019,983 of record OU426877.1, read on the forward strand.
TATTCGCATAAGTAAATAGGGCGACTATCCTTTTTGATACGGATTTTTTTATTTGCAAAATAAATAAAAACTATTCAACAATAAAACGTAATAAATAGTGTAATTTAAACTCTAATGCATGCAAAAAAACAAAAAGTTGACTGAAACCACAATCAGTAATAAAAATATTCAATAGAAATTACTTACCAATATAATTTCGACGCCCGTTAAAGTTTTGCCGCGGAAAATTTTTGTTCACACGGTAAAACGCGTGCGCCTATTTTGATGGCTTAGATGGCATTTAGGCCTGTGGGAAGGCCACTTCTAATTATAGTAAAGCCCTATCGCCACCAACGTCCCTAACATAGTGTATTCAAAACCGGGGCATCCGTTTTAAAAGCGATGTTATAAACGGACAATAAACTTATTTATTAATAACGCGAAATCAAAATCAGACATACTAACTAAATCAGGGGTTTATGAGCTCACTTGTGAATAATCTCAAAAATACATTGGTTATACCGGTAGATCTTTCAAAACACGATTTGATGAACACACACGATCTCACAGACTTGCAGATGAAAAATCGACTTTCGCCAAACACCTACTAGACACAAACCATAAACACAGGAAATACGAAATTTTACACGTTGAACAAAAAAGTAAAAATCTGGAATTTCTGGAAGCTATGGAAATTAATAAATTACATTATTCATCTTCATTACTAAATAGTCAATCTAATTTAAATAACTCTTCCTTTCTAAACATTCTTAATAAATAATACCTTCTCCCACCCTTCTAACTTACTCTCACATCACATAAATTCACACAAAAATATACAATTTTTTTAACTATACCTCCCTCCTACCCTCTCCCTTTCCTCTTGCAATTTGGTCGATAAATACGGAAATTTTCTCGTTTCTCCTTCTAGTTCATCGCCTGATGATGCCATAGTATAGTGAAAATGTTTGCGATAATATACTGCAGTGGTTTTCTCCTGATTCTTAATGAAGAGGCAGAATCCTTTACTGTCTTAATTTTACCTCGACTAGCTTTACCTCATTAGAGCCTGAAACTTGCAGGAGTGGGTTCCTATGACTAACTCTATTGTCGATGGAAAGAAAAATGGTCTTTTTAAGGCAACTGAAATTAATTTTATTTTGAAAAACAAAACCGGTTGGTAACAATTTTACCTTTCGCAGATTTAAAAATTGGGTGTTTCATGTAGGTTCGTAAAACCCGATGCACATTTAATGTTAAAATTGTTCGCACTAGCATCTAGTTTTATTAACTTTTTAAGTGTAATGTGTAAACAAATTTTATAAAAATAATATTCAGGTTTAAAAATTAAAAAGTTCAAAAAAATAACCTGCAGATTGCTTCTAAATTGTTCATTCAAGTGATTACGCAAATAATTTCACTCCTTTATCCGGCTTCATAAAATCCAAAAATTCCGCCAGCATCTGCTTGTCAATACAAAATGTGCGTTGACCACCTTCTTTGATTCCTTGAATATTTAAAAATCAACTGCAGGAACCAATCTAACGCCGCAAAAATGTCTTCTTCGAAAATTGATGAAGAAAAACTCAGTCTCAAAACAAATTCGGTTTTCACAAAAACTTGTGAAAAATTCACTCGCAAAAACTCTTTGTCGCTCAAGACAAAACGCAAACTCGACAAGTTTGTCCGGCCTTCACGTTTCAAGTCCATGCATTTCCGTCAGCTACGCCAATTTCCAAAATTCTTGCGTCCAACCTGAAGAATCCAAAAACTCAACCCGCAATTTGAACGTTATACCGTCATGAACCTTTTTATTACTTTCACTTTTTTCACAGCACCTTATACAAATTTTGTGTTGAAAGTTTCTGTGATTGTGTTTAACATAAAATTTTATACTGCGTGTTTGGTCTTTTAAAATTGTTGCTTCCTTCAATATGAAGCGATTGCTGACTGTAAAAATTCGACAATCGAGCTTGACACAAAATTACACCACAATACATACGGTGTATTTATATTGTGTTAACTTAAACATTTTAGTTCTAAAAAGTGTTTGTGCATTTTTGGTTTATTTTAAAAATTTGATATGGGTAATAATAAGCTTTTTTTGTAATAGATGTAATACCATGTGGAGGTTTCCTTTATTACACTCTAAAGAAAATTTCTCGTTGTGACAAAAATTTAGTTGTATCAAAAAATAATTTTAGTCACTATAGCCTCAACTAAAAATTTGCTGCTACAACAAAGTAATTTTTGTTAAGCATTTATTTACTGTCCCTACTAAAACAAAATTTATATTTGTTGAATTTTTGATTAACGAATGTTACATTTCTCACAACAAAATAATTTTTTTACAACAAAATAATAGGAAAAAAATATTTGTTCACACAGAAAATTATTTACTTCCATTAAGTAAATATTATTGGATTCAAATACAAGATACGTTTGTATATCAGCAAATAAACCGTAAAATTATTTTAAGAAAATGTACTTTAGTTAAAATAATAACTTCTTATATTTGACTGCAGTGTATGGAAGTTGCAGTTGAAAAACTACTTTATTGAGAATGAAAATACGGTATACTTGGGTGTAGTGCATCGTATTTTTAATTAAAAAGCATATTTCGCCTAGAATAATGATACCGTATACTTGACTGTAACACATCGTATTTTAAATGAAACATAACAGTTTCTCAACTTAAAACCACAGTACTGTGGTTTCAAGTGTATGTGTTGTTAAATTGGATAATATAATATTTTTGTTTTAAGATAATATACATTTAAATGGATTGTATCGTTTATTAGTTTAAAATAGTTTTTATTTGTTGCAAACGTATGTTTAGTACAAAATAAACGCATAATGGTATTGAAACAAACCTACATTTTATTTAAATTAAGATTAAAAAATTATTTCATTAAATTATTTAGAACTTATAGTGATAGCCCTTGTATTTTTTCTAATTTCGTATGTGATATTCCATTTCTCCAAAACTGTTGCCCATGGTTTACTGTTGTTACCAAACCACATCTTCGCTCTTATCATAGGCATCTGAAACCGAGAATTTATTATAGATAGATTTATTCCATTTATTATAGATAGATTTTTATACTTTATTTTATATTAAGTGCGTCAAATACAAATTTTTAGTACTTGAATGATGTATGTTGTCGAAACCGTTCAGGTCGAGACTCAAAACATCATTCAAGAGCATTTACACTTTCTTGTTCACAAAATATTAGAATAAATTGTTTCAGAGTTTCATTTATTTTTAATTTTTTGGCAAGTGTAGAAAATGAAATATACAATACAGATAACATAAATACCTACCAAAGTTTGGTTCCTTTAGAGTCTTTTTTAACACAGCGTTGTCTTCATTACTTTTAGCTGAATCACTATTCTTCTTTCTAATGGGTATATCTTCACCACTTACATTAACCAAATTGTTAACTTTTGATACCAATTGTCCCTTTGGTAAAATAGATTTTTCGGTTCTGGAGTCTTTCTTTCTTATTGCCGGGACAACATATGTCCCTACAACTTCCTTCGGAAATAAGGCAATGATTTTAGCTGCTAGCACTAAATAATCATTTTCTTTCAGTCGACTGCAACAAAATAGTTATTTCTATACGTATTTAAGTGTGCAAACCAAAGAGGTTTTTAGAGCTTCTGAATGTTTTTTATTGAAACCGCTCAGGTTGAAACATAAAACATAAATGATTATTAGTAATGATTATACAGTTACTCACAAAAGTACTTGGGCGTTAATTTTTTTGTCGCAGATTTCATAGTCTTTATTTTTGTTTATATAAATTTTTTAGTTTGTTGTCTCGTTTTCGACTGAGAGTGACTTAAAGCAGACTCGGTAAAACTTTTTCATAAAATTAAAAATGCACAATGGAATTCTTATGGTTTTCTCAGGAGATTTCTATGCGATTTTTACCGAGACTGCTTTAAGTCACTCTCGGTCGAAAACGAAGCAGCGAATAAAAAAATATATATAAACAAAAATGAAGACAAGGAAATTATCTACAAAAAATGTCTGAAAAGTATTTTTGTAAAAGTGATGTTTATATGCCAAAAAGAGTTTTCAAAACTGTATATCTAAAACTTTATCTTACAACATTTATGATTTAACACATAAAATTATAAATACTATAATTTTATGCACAATAATAATGTAAAAATTACCTACCCTTTAGGCACAGACGCGCTATGTCAATCACATGTACTACGTACATACAAAACAATGTATACAGCCACTGCTCTTATTACGATTGCACTTAGAAATGAAGTGAAAACCATAAAGACACTCTTGCATATTATCCAGGTGGGCGCGCGTACGCTTGAATCAAATGTATCAGTTAATTTATATTTGAATCAAACATTACTATTTCAGAGACTTTCAAATGAAACAGACAGATATTCCTGCATTTTTAAATAGAATATATTCAATATTTGTTTAAGTTAAGTATATTTTCTTTTTGGATTTAATTTAAATTTCAAATAAATTATTAATTCATCTTAAGTTTACCCTTTTATTTCAATGAAATAATATATTCTTACATCAAATAATGTTTGTTTGGATCTAATATATTTTTTTAAATTTACGTGTATATTTGCAGCAAATAATATATTTTAAGCGTGTTGGAACAACTACTTTTTTTTACACCAAATAATATTTAATCAATTAATCCGTATTTGTTAGCGTCGCAAGAACATTTTTCAGAGTGAACCTTTTGCCGTTTATTTTGCCAGGTTGTAAAATAAATACCATTTTATATCGTCAATTGTTTTATTATCTTACGTGCACAGAAAGAAATAAATTTGCGATTTCATTTAAAGATTTATTAATATCATAGAAAAAAATTAAATGAATTTTAGCCATTTACTCAAAGTAATCAATGCGCCATTTTCCTCAAATACGAAAAATTGCTCACTAGGGGCGGTAGTAGTTCGGTAGGGACAAACATGTATTTGGCTATAAGAACAAACATTCATTCAATTCAAATACTAAGTAATATGCTGCAATGAAAATTTTACAGGTTATTATTCAAAGCTTTACAAAAACATTGTGAAAATAACAGCAAATAATAATAATCATTATCTGAGTAATAAAATAAATAAAGTGACTACGAATCGACGACGTTACTATTACATAAATTAATTGACGATTATAGAATTAATATATGCTGACTTTGTCACATGTTATTAAAAGCATAATATTGCAATCATATATAAACTGAAATCTGAATATTTAGTGTAGTTATAAGCAAGAAGAACGAATGTTTGTGATCTTCCTGAGAGGTCATGTAAATTTGTCACTAGATGGCGAGTAAATCGATAATTTTTAATTTAATAAAAATGTGACTAAAATTTTAAGAATCTCCTGTACTATTAAAATTATTCCTGTGCCAGATAAAAGAAAGTTTTAATTGTAAACTTTTTATTTTATTTTTTAATTAAAAATTGAAAGTAGTGCAAGCAAATGATAAAATACTTAATAGATCATTCATTAAATGTAATGAGAAATCAAATAGATCAATTGAGGCAAAAAAAGTGCAAGAAAAATGTAAATACGAGTATAAAAATGACGCTCAAAACTACTTTTTAATAGTTTGTCACACAAGATACGCTGATGCAAGCGGCAAATTTGCCGCCTACTTTTGATGGACATATAACGTTACCCGAGACAACTATCAAGCGTCATTCAACATTTTTAAAAAATTTGTAACCTAAAATGTAGAAAGTTTGATTTTTGTCCCTACCACAAGTGCTGCCTCTCGTGACAAATTTTCCACACTATTCTCAGGAAAAAGGCTCATTCATTTAATATAAATTAGATGAATACAAAATTTAAAAATTAAACAAACCATAGAATATAATTCATTAAAATTGATAATTTATTTTAATGATTTAGAGAATAACTGTGTTTGTTTTATTTAATCTAAGTCTGCATAATTTATACACAAGCATTTATTGAATGTGTAAATGAATTCTTTAAATCTATTAATATAATTAAATATTTTATTTAATATAATTATATGAATTAAGAAATAATTTTTATGAATTGATAAATAAAATTATATAAATTATTTACTCATATTTAATACTTTTACTTATTTTTAGTAAATGTTTTAGATAATTACTTTAAATCATTTAATCACTTTTATAAATGATTCTATTAAAGTTCTTTATATATTTTATTTACTTGTAATAGATGATATTGTTACTTAAAATAGACGATTCCTTTTTTTTTCCTGTAAGATGATTAATAAATAACAAACACATACTTTATTATATATATTTATAATTTATATACGCAATTAACATACATATCTATAGAATTAATAAATTATACTATATTAACTTAAACTACACAAATTCAAAACATAGTAATAAAAAACTAATAATATACATTCATACATAAGTAGTACATAATTATTACATAATATCGACAAAATAAAACTGCCTTAAAAAATTTTTTCTTGACGTTATTACATTGGCGTTAAATCTTATTGTCCACAGTGCTTATGGCCTTCAAAAAATATTTGTCAAAATTTCACTCTTAAAGAAAAAATTCAACTGGAACAAGAACGCAAATATCCTCCTAAGTTAAATATTCGAGGGTTTCATTATCTATCAATTTTTCTAAGCAATTAATAAAACAAACACTTAAAATCTTTAAAAGTTTTTTAAAGATTAATTTTTCTAAGCACCATAGATTTAATAACTGCTCTACAAATTCACTAGTATTTTCCAACACATAAAACATAATCTTATTGTTTTCCATTTTTATTAAAAATGATACCTTTTCTTTATTGTCTTTATTTGATTATTTATTAAATTTAATTTAATTTATATAACACAGCACTAAAATAATTCACTGCACTTGGAACGAATGTGAAGTGCAATAATAATTAAACCGCGAATTAATAAAAATTAGACTGATGCTTCTGCAACGGCAGGAAATGCCTACACATTATTATGTTACCGTTTAGATAAAACGAAACTTGACCGTTTTATTAAATGTAATTCTTTGATTTTTATAATGAAAAATTAATGAATTATACAAACAATATAACAATAACAATAAATATTGAATTTAATTGAATAAATTAAAAAATTAAGTTTAGATAAATCTTTCAATCTAATTCTATATTTCATACAAAAAAATTAAGTAATACATTTATTTATTTTATATAAATCATTGACAATCAGAAAATCTTATTTAATGAATGATAGAAAGTGATTTAATGAAATAGTTAGTGATTATGATTTAACTAAAGTTTATTTAATTTAACATCTACATTAAATTAAGCAAATTAACTAATCTAATTGTTTGAAATATTTAAACACGTTAGTTGAATTAAATAAATCTTTAAATAAACTATATAATTTTAATTCATTTAATTTAGATTAAATAAAAACGCGATTTTATTTCTTTCTGTGTGTAACTATTTACTTTTGAAGAACACCTCGAACCATGAAAAAGATAGAGTTAATAAAGAGTAGGTAAACACCATGGGTAAACACTACAATAATGTACTATTTATACTACATATTATATATTCATCATTTTGTAGGAGTTTAATTATAGTTAATTAGTTTAATTAATTAATTGTAGTACTGCTGTATTCACTACGTTATTAAGCCAATGTGAAGTCATAATTTCTTTTCTTTTGTACTTAATTGCTTTTTTTAACAAATTTAAAGTATAAATAATAAAAAAAATATTATTCTATTAACAAGTCGCACTATTTGAAACTGTATTCCAAATTTTTGTTGTTTAAAAATGAATTCAAAGAAGTTCATACAAATAATATAATATCCACAGACACACACCGTTCATGTGGACTAAAATGTGGATAAAAATGTTTTAATAATAATAGTTAATAATTAATTATAATAATAATTATTGGTTTTAGTGCAAAAATAAGATTATTAGAAAAGAACTTAAAAGATACATTTTAAGTAGATTTTGGTGGTAATAATAGTATGTATTGTTAAATATAAAGTAAAACAAACTAAATCAAAACGTTAAATAATAAATTTTAACCGTAAAGTATATTTGTTTTATTTTAATAATTCTATCAATAAATAACAAACAGGACTCACGCAACTTGTAGGCCAACACGGATTCAAATCCGTGATTAACTAAAAACATTTTCTTGCACGGGAACTCTTTTTTGCTTATCTTCAATGATCGTATGCATCTGCTGTTTGGTAATAATTATATTCAGCTTTCGTATTTCTATAGACTCTCACTTTGATAAACGCATGGCGTTTTCCAAATGATTTCTAAACTTGGAAAATATCGGACCTCTAGTCCACACTAATTATTGTTGGGCTTTATTCCCAAACAATCTAAACACATTAACAAAAATTCTCAACAAGCGTTTAATTTAAATAAATTCGCTTGACTTACTCGGACGAAGATCTAAGAATAACTAATGATGCTGGCCGTTGTTATTCTTTATATCCCCAACGTTCCTGATGGATTATGCTTTTTCATTGGTCCTCTCACGATTCTTTTATTTTGACTTTGATCTAGATTTTTATTTGCATTTATTTTCTAAATCAATGTTACTGCACGTCGGCTATACTGTTCTGCTCTGTACTTTCTTTAAGTTGGTAAGTCATTAACGTGTCAAAAAATTAAAAATATAAATAAAATTTTATTTAAAATTAAATTAGTAACCAAAACAGAAAACAAGCTTAAACTAAACAATACAAAATAAATAAAAGAACAAAATCAAATCGCGCACCAAGTAAATGTAAACGAAGAACGAAAATGTAAAAGTCTTGCTTTATTGTACCTTAGGCTGCAAAGTCAATGTTTTATTTCTAAATACGCAATCCATCTCTGACCACTTGGTGTGGACACAGCAATATTTACCTATAATGGTTTAGGCGTGAAAGGTATTCGAGGAGTCACACTTCTACATTTTAGTTGTTTATGTGCGATTTTAAATGCCTGTTATGCTTAAACTATTGAAGATAAAAATATGTGTTATTCCACGTCAAACGGAATACAATTTTAGAAAATTTGATCTTGATATCTCTGATTTTGCTATAATCTTTATACGCTCTTTGCAAATCGAAGATATGCTTTACTTAAGTAAATAAATAATATCTCCGCTCTAGTTATACTCTTAATATAAAAATAATAAAAAATACTATTTTTTATAAACAATAAATTTTACTATTTAGAGGCTGAGATCAACTTCTCTTTAAAATTTAATGAAAAATACAGGCTCATAATCACTTAATTCTCTATAGCACTGTAAAATTTCTAGATGATGATTTGATGTACACAATTTCAAAACAGCTAATGATTTAGCAGAGACTGCGCTCGTACGAACATTGAGTTTCAATATTGGCAATTATGACAATTATGGCAAAACAATTTATTTTATATTATTATTTCACATAAAATTTCAATAAGTAAACCATAAATTTAAATTTGTAACACAAATATCTTCTAATGCAGATAATTAAAAAACGATATTTTTAGATACAATTTCTTTTACGTATATCTGAATATCATTTGGGTAGTACTTCGGTACTTGATATTGGCAGAATGTAATGAAATGTAAATGTGCCATGGAGTTAATTTATATAAATTTATAATCGTTATTCCAAAAAATTTGAAACATATTGTAGTGATATTTTCGTAGAAAATTTTTATCACACACTTGTTTTTACTCGGGCAACCCTGGTTTGCGGGAGCAGTTGAGAATTCGTAAAGTCGTAAAGTTCTAAAATTAATTCTTCAAAATATAAAAATAAAAATAATTTTCTTATTCAAAAATAAATTAATTGTCCAAAAATTATTAATAATCAAAATTCAAATTAAATGTAATGTTTTAAATATTTCCTCAAGGGATCGTAGTTTTGATTCTCGCTTATCCAAATCGAGGAGTTATCAATATCTCGCACATTCGCTCGTACAAATTTAATTTAATTTTCCACTTTTATGTGCAAAACGAATTTATTATTCGAAATATTCTCTTTCCAAATCACTTTATTAAACTAAATTGCCTTACTACCGCTCGGTAGCCACTTATCAAAAATTAATCCAAATCAATTCCAAATATCAAAAATAATTATCCAAAATAGCGCAATAATGCATTCGCATCAAATCACTTTATTTAAATCAAATCAAAATACTACTCACAATTTCAAAATAACAAAATCTCATATCAAAAATCAAATTTAGCGGGCATACAAAACTTCGCACCTGCTGTCGGCCATAGTTGGCCAAAGAAGCCATTATCTCTATCTTTTCTCCCCACTCTGCACTTTTCCAATTTAAACATTTACAGCCTTATGCATAGTCATCTAAGTAGCTACTAAGTACACTAAGTAGCTACTAACGCGGTCAGGTAGTAGTGGAGCATGCAACTTGTATGCATAGACAAGTTAAAAAGGTACTAACCTTAGTAGGACTACTAAAATAGTTGGTTTGCTACTAAATATTTAGTGAGGGTTTTTAGCATGTTTAAGACCATTTTAAGGTTACTTTTTACAAAGAATAGACAATTTTGAAAATTATATTTAGTCCTAATATACCATATCGACACCCCCAAGGAACAACGTCGTAACTCACTTTTACCTATTTTTCGGGAGCGCCATTTTAAACTTTCAAGAAGTTTAAAAAATTCTCAGGGATTTAATTTAGGTCATATATGGTTGTTTTAAATGGGATTATATGTAAATATTAGTCAGCTTTCTTATCGTAATTTTTATTTAGATAAATTCAGTCTAGAACTTAGATTTTGTGGAGTTACGACCTAACGCTAAATCTAATAGTTCCATAGAAGAAAGGCGTATCTCATAGATACGACTTTCTACCTGTCGAAATTGTTTAAGCATTACAAATTATTTGATTGTATATTGACGTAACTCTAATAATGTACAATGATAATGATAATATATTTTGAACAAAAACTGGTAATAAACTTATAAGTAGATATTTAAACGCATTGGCAAATTATATTAACAAAATAATTATCTTTATTTTCTTTAAAAATTTGAGAGGCAAAATAAAAATATACAACAAGACAGTTAAACAAAATAATAAAAATAAAATAATAAAAAATATAAATAATAAAATAAAATACAATAGAATAATAGGAAAACGAATTTAATTTTTAATGGTTACAAGAACATCGAGTTATTCCGTATCTGACGCGTTTTCTTCTTCTACTGTATTTTTAACACTTTTAAATTTTTGCAATATTTATGGTAAATTTGTGGAATAGCTTTTGAAGTACAAAGATTGTTTAGGTCTTTGTATTTTGCCAATGTTATTGGTAGTGTACCAGTTGTATAACATAGAGGAAGTTTGCTTTGGATTGATATTGAAGATTGGTTGCTCGAAACTGAAGGTGAAGGTTGAACAGACAATAATTTACGTCGTCGGGTTTGTCGGAGAGGCGCTGGCTTTTTATCGATATTTATATTTACATAATGCTCAGAATATAAGTCATAGTGTATTCTAAGCACACTTGGAGCAGCTTTGGAAATACTCAGGTGTTTCACTTTACTCCATTTCACTTTATTTCGCTCACTGTTTAAATCAAAGTTAATTTTTTCCTTCGTGACTTCTTTAAAATTAAAAATCATTTCTGGACTCAGTTCTAAAACGTTATAAGGTTTTCCACTTGTTTTGGCACAACGTTCCAAAGTCATCCATTGGTTAGGAACATAAATAGCTTTATTGCGTTTTCGTTTCTCTATAAGGGCATGCATAGAATCACCCTCATTCTGAGTATGTCTTAGAGTATGTCTTACTTACTAAAAAATACAATTAGGTTTCTATTTTGACCTCCGCAATTGTCAGAATAAAATCTGAATTAATTGCACCCTTTGCTGACTTTCGATTCAATGAAAGAAAGCAACGAGCTGCTAATTTAGTTTGAACCTTTTTTTGCAATAGTCTCGTCTCACATGTAGCAAAAGCTTTCACTAACACTTATATCAAAAATTGTAAAATTATACACAGCTAATTTACGCTTATAGTAGAATAGGGAAACTTCCAACATTGGTGAACTCAATATTTCTTGGATTTAAAGAAATCAATTATTTCAAAAACATTCAACCTACTTTGATAATCGGCACCATCATTAGGAATCTGAATCGCATTTTGCTTCTTTATCAATATTGCACAGTTTCAGAATTTTTTTTACCTCTTGATGTTGCTATTTTATTAATGTTAATAATTATTATACACTCTTTTAACCTTGCTGATAATCATACAGCACACTACTGCTGTTATACACCTCAACTTAATTAAATATAATGGTTGGTTAATATACCAACCAAAAAAAGAATATAAAAGCTTTGTTTACCAACCAAAAAATGAGTAAAAAAGTTTTTTGGCTGGTAATACATTTATATAATTAAAAAATAATTTACATTTAAATTCTTCTATAAGTTACAAATGCTACATATCATAATACATCACAAGCAGGGCCGTATATACTGGGTAGTTTTACGAACAACAACAACGTAACTTCTGTTACGACTATTTTACCGCTCAAAATTAACAGTAACGTTTAGTTGGAAAAAGACGTAACACGAGTACCGACTTTGTTACTGCTCAACAGGAAAAAAACGTTGAGATACAACTTTTTTCCACTGATTATCTCATTCAATTATTATTCTAAAGTAAACTTTCTTTTACCAAAAGAAAGGTATTTTTCTCAGAATTACAGCGATAGTTAAAACTCAAATTTGTCGTAAGTCGAGTTACGACGTTGTTCCTTGGGGGTGTCGATATTATACATAATTTATATTAATTTTTAATTTGTGATAAAAAGCATTATCAAATATTGTTTAGTATTTAGTATTAGTTAACTTGTTCAATTACAAATTATTGAACTTATTCTTATTATACATAAAATAAGTATTTAATGTAATATTTTAGTGGGAAAATGCTGAATTATAAAACTAATTAAATTAATTAAATAAAAAATTCGTTTAAAAATAATGGAAGATTGTATAAATGTTGATGAAGAAATCGAAGAATTTCAAATAATTCAAGATATAATTCTAAATTTAAATAGGAGGCCAAAAGTATATTTGAGAAATATAAATCCTTTGGTTTATTATAACAATGTACTTGCCAAGGGTAAATAATATTAAGCTGTTTTTAGGTACCTGTTTTAGGTAAAAATAATTATTTTTAAGTTGTCGGCCGTCAATTTGCGGTGTTGCCAAATAAATATTTCAAAAACCATACTTTAGTATTCTACCAACTAAAAGGATACTAATGCCCGTTTTCACCAACAAATTCCTAACGTTAAGAGTTTCTTAACTTGAGATAAGAAACTCTTATGTCAAATTTGGTTTTCACCAAGCGCTAAGAATTCCTTAGTGGTATTAAGAAATCCCTAACCTTAGGGATCCGATTTACCGACCCCTAAAGTGTTAGGTATTCCTTAGCGGTTGTATTATACTATTTATAGGTTATAAATTAGTGTTTGTGCATGTTGATTTTGAATAGCCGTGCATTATTCTACACTCTTCTCTAGCCATGGATGCTATTCGACTTTTTGATAGATTAGAAAGATATGATGATTCATCAGATGATAAAGTTGTACACTTCATCACTTCACTTCAGAAAATAGAGCTGAAGAAAATTATAACCGTACACACATTCATACCAGAAATACAGTTGAAAGACAATATGGTGTGTGGAAACGAAGATTTCCTGTATTAGCTATAGGTATACGTTTGAAATTGCAAACAGCTATATCGGTTGTGATAGCTTGTGCTGTATTGCACAATATTTGCATTGAGGCGAAGGAAGCACTTCCATCAAATAAAGTTGAGGGAATAAATCACTTGATCGAGAATGGTCAAGTGACTGCAGAAATTCAAAATAATGCAAGATATGGTGGAACGCGAGACATTATTGTAAATAATTATTTTAATCAACCATAACTTCTGTGTGTTTTTATAGTTTATTAATTACATATTTGTCAAGTTTATTTTTATTTTATATTAAGAAATAATAAATGTAATATTAACAATTTATGGTTTATTTATTTAACATGGTCGTTACTTGTTATATTTTTGAAGAGTGCAGTTGCCATCACTTGAGGATTCACATTGTTATCTTATGTATGTACACCACATATTAACGGTTTATATAATCCTTTACAGTACCTGCTTCATAATTAACAAAATTAACTACATAATAATCATACACAACCGTAATGCCGCCATTAAATATAACCTACAAATTCAACTATGACATTTATGACCCTCATTAGTTCATTTGTCCTCCTTAAAGAATACCTAGCAAGGGAACTGCTGGTTAAGAAACTCTTATGTTGGTGAAATGCAAATTTCACTTTATGGAATACCTAGCGTTAAGAATTCTTTACTAAGGAATTCTTAAATAAATGTTGGTGAAAACGGGCATAACTTTCTTTTTAAAAGAACTATGCATAACAAAATTTTACTAGCTTCTAGAATGCTATTACCTAGTAGCTACTAATTCATTTTAAAACCATTTTAAAAGTACGACTATGCATAAGGCTGTTAAAAATTAAATCTATAAAATTTTAACAATTTAGCACAATTTAGGGTGGGTGGAAATATTTTGTTTCACGACAATATATTTCTTATGTTTTTATTATTTTGAGTACCTGAAAAGAATTTTTGTGGCGTTCTTGCATTATTTACAATAATAAGTCAGTAATTTTTTGAGGTGAGTCTACCATCACAAAGCCTTTTCAAGGATTTTTTCGAAGCTTTAGGCGAAAAAAATAAACTTTACATACGCGTTTCACACAATATTTTTTCTACTGTTGTTTGAATAAGAAACAATAAATTAATTTATTACGTAAACTATTACAAGGTACTTATGTTGATTTGTAAATTATTTTTGTTTGCAATAATCAATAATGATGTAGGCGCTGAGAATATTTATTGCGCCAATAAAACATATTTAATCTTATTCAGACAATATCTTGTTCGAACAGTAGTAGAAAAAACATTTTATTTTGTGCTCTGACACCACCGGAGAAGTACCTACATATATTGTGGTGTTTCAAAGTGATTCGTACCTACCCTGTACATTAATGAAAAATTTATTGAATAGGTTTAAGTTGTAAGACTGGAAAATTGGACAGGTGGGAGCGAATCGACGTGGATGGTGGCTTTTTGCCGATAGCGCGTCGCCCGAGTAGGTTCAACTCGAGGCGAATATTGAAATTTATGATTTTGGCTAATTAATTTTTGACTCAAGTGAGTTATTTTTGAGTTTTGATATAAATTTGAAATTGTGAGTAATATTGGATTTGATTTGAATAAAGTAATTGTATGCGATCGCATTATTGCGTAGTTTTTGGATTATTTTGATAACTTGATATTTGGAATTAATTTGGATATTGTTTATGAATGGCTGCTGAGCGGTAGTAAGTTGATTTAGATGATTAATTTTTGGAAAAAAGAATATTTCGAATAATAAATTCGATTTGGATACTTGAAATTGGAAAATTAAATTGTATTTGCACGAACGAGTGTTGAGATTGATAAGCCGTTGATTTGGATAAGGCATGAAATCAAACTTCGTTCCTTTTAACAATAAAATTAAAATTTTATTTTAGAAGATTTTATTTTACATTAAATACATTGGATTAAATAATTATTTTTTTTAAATTTGGAGAGGCTGGATACATCGCAATATGTTTACTTACATAATATTGTATCTCACATTTCAAAAGTTTACAATATTTCTTTGAAAAATCTTTGCAAAATACTACTAAGCATACCTCTGGTTACAATTTTTTGTAGAAAAATAAGTATACTATTGCTGGAAAATAAATCATTTGCTGTTTTGATATAGTGTGAATCAAAACTCAATCTTGAAATGTTATTGTGTTATAGAAAATTAAATGACGAATAAGCTCATATTTTGTTAGAAATTTGTCATGGGGAAGTTCATCCGACTATCGCACTCACGTGTCATGTGACCAACATCAACCAATTGACATATTAAATTGATACAATGACGACCAATTAGCATCGAATTTAGCGAAAATTATTTAGCGAATTTAGTGCGAGAGAGCACTACCGTATAAAGATTTTAATGCGCTTTCTTATTATGCAAATATATAAGGTTTATTTCTTAATATATAGAGATATTTAAAAAAAAATTAATTTTAATACTTTGTATATTCATGAAAGTCATTTGCAGCTTATTAGAATGTTAAATTAAAAAAATAAAAATGAAAATTTTTGTTTAAAAATTTGTTAATGACTTTCCATAAAACTAGATTTGTTTTCGAATCATTTACTTTAAACCGCATTAAATTCCATGCATTAGTAAAAAAGTTAAATGAATATTCGTTAAAAGTTAGGTGTAAAACCCTCTTAAATTTCAAATTATAAAATATCTGCGACAAATTAATTAATGACATTTGAATTAATTCATTTGTTTCTATTATTGCAATCTAACATATATAAAAAATTTTTTTTTAAATACTCGTTCAAGCGATAGTCTATCCTAATATACCTCAAGCTGGGCATATTTCTGAGACAATTTGTTAGCGCTGCCTACACGCGTGTTTATTGCCCGGGCATAATGCTCGGTTTCTGAAGATCTCTGGTTAAACTATACATAGCTAATCATAGGTTAAAGTTAACCTAAGGTTAAAGTAAAATGGGTTTCTGAAACCACAAACTACTAAAGGATAACTAACCTATTGTCAACTCGTTTGATGTAATTGCCGGTAGATGGGGATATAGAAAACTTAGTTAAAATTAACCAAATAATTGGTAATTTTATTATTTTATGTTGGAAATGTTGCAAAAATCTGAGTATTCAAATGTTAAACGGAAAAAATTTTAAATCAATTATTTTATATGTGAAAAGAAAAATGTGAAAAACAGAATAGATTCTAGTAAACGAAGTAAAAATTTCACCGATTTCGACAGGAATCTTTTGTTTGGTATATTTTTTAATAAAATTAATTTTTACATGTTAGATGAAATTGAAAAATAATTAAATTCATAACTTACATAAAATTGTTCAAAAACTATTTAAATGAATGATATAGTTTGCGACACCCTGTTATAGGGTTTAAATAGTTTTTGAACAATTTTATGTAAGTTATGAATTTAATTATTTTTCAATTTCATCTAACATGTAAAAATTAATTTTATTAAAAAATATTATCACATGTTAATAACATTTACCATTTTATTTGGTATAGTACAAAAATTGATTACATTGTAGAAAATAAAAAAACAAATGCAACAAATGACAAGTTAAAAACCGAAGCTTGAATGGAAGTATGCAAAAAATTTAATGCCAATAAAACAATGGTTCTAAGAAAAAGAAAGCAAGGAAAAACTTTAAATATATTATTAAAAAAAATTTTAAATTAAAAATTTAAAGTATAAGTTAATTAAATACTAATATCAATATAATTGAGCTTTCATCGACGTTTATCGCCTTTGTCAGAATTTATTTATTCGAATGCGCAATCTGCGCATATTCCAAAAAGTTAACCAACACATAACTCGTGCAGATCGGTAGGTTAACTTTAACCAGAGATCTCGGGTTATCTTTCTCTATAGAAACCCAAAATCTGCGGTTATATTACGGTTAACCTTAACCTTAGTATAACTCAAGCTTCAGAAACCGGGCGCAAGCGCGCAAGCGCTTGGGCAGTTTTTGTGCAACAAACACTTGTTTGACAGCTTGAACAAATTATTATCGGAAATATGCCCAGCTCTTGGTATTTATATACGAAAATCACCCCTAAATAATAAAATTGTTTATACAAAATACAATTTTTTTATTATTGTTAAATTTAATAAATAGGTAACGAAATCTTTATTAAATATCTACAAAATTATTTTTTAATGTAGCCTATAAGATAAATAGAACCGGAGATCGATTGATTTAACTGAAGCATATTTTCTGTTTTTGGTTCATTTTATAAAACTTCGACCACGTGTAACTTCCAAACAAAAAATATTAAACAAACATTTTTATGTGGTTTGTTTATTTATTACATAGAGTATGTAAAAACAATTATAGTAAAATCGGAGCTATCAAGATAATTTTTTTTTATCCGGACTGGCTTGACGTGGAATGATTCATAATTATGCAAAATTATATCTATACATTTTTATACCTTTCTGGTTTAATTTTAAATCTCTGACGTTATAAATGTAATAAATTAATTTATTATATTAATTTATTATATTCAAAAACAAAAAATGTTACTATATAAAGAAAATCGGAAAAAACTTAACCCAAAAATATATAATAATAAAAATAAACTCTACAAATTTTTCTAATTTGACAGAAACAGTAGAACAAGTTATCCGTAAATCTGTTGGTTATTTCAATAAATCACTATACAGGGAAAATTTATTTTAGTAGAGCACTATGTATATTAAAAAAATTCCAAATTGTAATTGTAATTGTAATTGTAAAAAAATCCCGGAATTGTACTAAGAATTTAGAATAAAAAATAAAATAAAAAAAAACAATTTAATAAGTATTATATTGTAGGATGGTAATATAATCTTATACATGGTACATTGGTTATTATTATTATTATTTATTTTAAAGCTCACATTCATACACTGTGGAGTGACTATAGGAATATAAGATTAAGATCGCAGCGCCACCGTGTAAAAATGTGAACTAACTTAAAACACATTCGTGTGACGGCAGTGCTTGTGTTTTATGGTGTTTTGAGAGTTTTTCATTCCCTTTTCCAAGCAAACTTGTTAATTAGTTTTTATTTGTGCTAAGACAATTTACGGTTAGTGTTAAGTAGTTGATCTTCCTGCAGTTACATAGTATATATACGGTTAGCTGAGTTTTAGATCGCTTATTTCAACGTGGGTGTTTATGTTTAATTTTAAAAATTTGCAGAATCTGCAAATTTAATTTAAATTTAAAAATATGTCAGAATCTTACGAATTAAGATTAAGTCTTCTTGACTATCTAAAGACTCTTCAAGACTATCTTGACTAGAGACGGTCGTCAGCTAGAGCGGTTAAGTGCGTTGCTGCCAATGCTGAAATGCCTAGTTCGACTCCGGGCTCAGTAAAACTTTATTCTGACCGTCTCCCCTTAGAAGGCAATGGAAAACCACCTAGGTGTAATATGCCTGGTACATCCTCTCTAGAGATGAAGTGTATACACTTCCCGCGGTTTGGAGCCCGCGTTAAGCAGTAGGTAATGTGTGTGATAATACTTCAAACGCACAACACAGACATAAGAGAGAGGTCGCCAACGTCCGGGGAACCGGATATGGCACATGAAGAAGAAGACTATCTAAAATATTTAGAGGGATCTGAAACATCTAGATGTGTTTATAAAGGCCTCGTGTAAAATAATCATCTTCTGTAAAATGTAGTGAACACACTTTCATAAACTTTGTCACAGTTTTTCCTATTTTTAAATTTTTAATCCACATTTTTTCACATCTACCAATTCCTGAATTCCCATTTTATTTACCACGCGTGTTTTGTATTTTTCAGCTGTGGGGAATAAATGGAAACTTAATTCCGAATTTTTCTTTGCCCAAGATGAACATTGGGGCACTGAACAATACTGATTAGCACTCATATTGAATTATATATAACAAAATTTAATTTATCGCTGAAAACTTTTAAAATTACTACTACAGCATACGCAAAACTAACAATACTACTCATTTAACTTAGTTCGCCAAATTTCCGCTAGGTGCCGTTTTGCTTATCACTACATCCCTATAGAGTGGGGGATTTAGTTCCAACCATTCTATACTTTACATTATGTGTTGCATATTTTTTAACTATTATTAGATACATTTATTATAATTTAGAGAAAAAAAATTAAATATTTTAAAATTTGATTAGTTATGTTACAGCATTTAAAAATTTTCTAACAATATGGCATGTTTCTAAAATTACTGCCTTTTGCATTTCCGGGAATACTTTTGAAGAGAGATCTAAATGGGACAGATTATTATTATTATTATTATTGCATGGTACCTCAATATGGTATATCAATATTCTAGAAAACCCAAATACTGCAAATAGCAAGTTTTTAGTAATAATATGATGTAAAGATCACTCAAAAAAGTGCTTTTAAAAAACTTTTTTTTTTCTATGATTTATCATAATAATCTAAACTACATCGATGTGTTTTTAGGTAGATGTATACTCCATGATTCTGCCTTAATAAGAAAATTCAAGAATAAATGAAATACTACTTGTTGAATATAAAAAAATGGTAGGAACAAGCACACTACTTAAAATAAATTCAACTATATGTATGTATATGTAGGTATACTAGAATTATAAATACAATAAATAATTGAAAGGCTAGATCGATGTCGATAGTATAGATCAGAAATATTTAAGATACCAAGTGTCAACGCCATGATGTAACAGCTTTATGTTCCTATTTTATAATGCAGATACCATAAAACACCTCTAATATTTTTAAATTGTTAATTATGTTATTTAAAAAATTAGTTTATAGAAGTTAGTATAAAACTACAGTTTCCAAAATTATCTTCTAATCGATAATTTGCAGTATGTTTTGATTTTCTTCTTTAATACAACATTATTTTACAAACAATTAAATTTAATAGCTATTTAATATAAATTATATTTTCAAAAAGTCTAAAAATAATCTGGAAGAGCAATAATTTTGTAGGTTAAAGCAATTTATTGTAATATATAATATGTTCTATATTTAGAATTATTCATTTTGCTATAGCAAGTGAAAAAACTGCAAAAATTCTGAAAAAGATATTTTTGGTTTGGATTCACAATAAACACAAGCATAAAAATAAGATAATAGAAATAAAGAAATTCAAATACAAATAAAAATAAATCTTCAAAAAATGTTGAAATCTTAAGCTGCATGACGTAGAACGGTTTATTGCAAATATCGGAATAACTCAAACATTATATTGCAATAGGCACTTCAGTAAACTTCTGTTATTTGTATTTTTTATGTCTTATGTAGTTATTATACTTACTTATAATCATTGTGATTTTACAAAGAAACGTTGTGTACCAATAATTATATTATATTGCTCAAACGATTTTTAAAACTACGATAATATAAACTAAAACATAGCACAATAATTGTAAGTTACATTATCGCGTTGAGACAAAGTTTGCCTATGTAGTATCTAGTTGTATAAACTCCTGTACTTACTGTACTTAATATAATAATAATTAGAGGCAATTTCATAAAGAAATTTAAAGTAACATTAAAATTTAAGCAGAGAATTGACCAATAAGAACCTTCAATTTTACCTTAATTTTAATGCTAATATAAATTTCTTTATGAAATCGTCTTTTAATCTCGTTAAAATTATTGTTTAGCATGAATGTTACTACTACTGAAGATTATCAGTACCTAATGAATTTACGTACTTTTTTTATTTAAATCTTAAATTTAGTTTTAGTATATTATGAAGATATTGCTAGCATAACAATTACAAAGAATTGTAAATATAAATTTTATAACAATTACAAAATTGCAAAGAAGAAATGCCAAAAGGGATAAAAAGCTCTAAAAATGATAAAAGTTCACATCGGTGGGAGGCGGGGTCAAATAGCGTCCTCGCGTCCTTGTGAAGTTAGGTCACTGTAAACAGGGGACTACTGAAAGATAAATTGCATTTTTATATCATAAACAGACTTTTTGCGTACAGTTCAGGTATAGGTGCTTATACGGATAATTTAAAATAATAAAATAGTTTAGTTGGGTACTATTTGGTTAATAATATTAATTTCATTTAATTAATTTAATTTCAAAATTAAATTTCCGGAATGAAAGTTAAAAAGATTATTATTAAAATGGACGAGGAAATTAGTTGAGTATTTAGTTGATCATTGCTTAATGGTCAGCACTAGTTACCAATACTAAACCATCTTATTATTATCGAAGGTGTACAAAAGCCAAAAGTAATTTAAAGTAGTGGAAAATAAATTGCAGTTTGTGGGACGTCATCAAATTTATTACCATACACGAGTAAATCAAGATGCAAACAAACTTCAACTAACTAAATGTAATACTATGAAGGTGAACGGTATAAATAATTTTCAACAAGGTAATTCAAGACATAAGTTATGAATATAGCCTTTTTAATAATTCTACATTACGTTATTAGTTATTACAAGAAGATGTGTGTAGAGTGCCATTTAAGAATATAGAATAACATTTTTTTTTTAATTTAATGTTTATCACTTGGTTCAAAAAATATTAGCTTGACTTTAATATTTACGAAAATCAAGATATATAGTACTACATACATATTATGCACCTATATATTATTTTTAATTTTTACAAAGTGTTAACTATTGTTTCTCTCGGTGATATGAATTATTGAATTAAACAATACCATAAGAGCTTATTTATCTGGATAATTTTTAATTTCAACGAATACGTGATTAGCAATTTTTATAAAGAAAACTTGTCAACTATAATCACGAGAGCGAGCTAGGGATAACTTTATAGCTTGGATGATTTAGTCTGATCAAAAGTTTTCTCAAGCCAAATATTCGAAGACCGTAGAGAGATAATTCAAACATTTTTATCTAATAAGCAGTGGCGGTCCGTGAGTAAGTAATTTGGAGAGAC
Source organism: Cantharis rustica (assembly GCA_911387805.1). NCBI lineage: Eukaryota > Metazoa > Arthropoda > Insecta > Coleoptera > Cantharidae > Cantharis > Cantharis rustica. Next base: position 77,042,589 of record OU426877.1, read on the forward strand.
TGGAAATCTAAAGTATTAAATAGTAATAATGACAGTATTTACTTATTAACTATGTAGATACATAATGTATCTAATGTAAATGTAAATAATGTACATAATAATTCTTGAGTTTTAAACTGAAGTTACACATTCCATTAAATCATTTTGTATCGTCTTAGATTTTCTTTAAAAAAGAAACTATTGTAGTTTTTAATTACTACTAACGTTTCAATATAGGTTTTTTATTTGGGTTTGTTTAGTTTTCTGGTTTAAAATTTTTCAAAACAAATTTATTTATTCATTTTGGCTTCAAGTAGGTATAATTTTTGTTTTTACAAAAGTCAAATAAATTTGACTTTTAATAAAGTTTGAATTTAATAGCATAACTTCTCAATCATTTTAATAATTTTTCCAGGTTTGCCTGACTAGATTCCAAAAATCGAAACATACACTACCGACCGAAAGTTTGAGGCAGGTAGATGAAATGTTAGAAATAACGTAATTATACTACACTTTGGAAACTATATATTTATTTGAAATGATCTATAATATTTTAATATATTTCTTAAGTAATTGCTAATAACAAATCATGCGTTGTTTATATTTTTGATTCAAAAAAAAATAATTTTCTGAGTATTGTAAAATTACAAGTGATTTTTTAAGTAAAACTTAACTTAAGTAAAAATTATTTTAAATAACTTTATTAATGATGTATTTTCGTTGAAATATTAATTGCAACTAGTTGTATTGAATAAAAACTATATTTTCTGCAATAGCAATGCATAAGCAAAACAACCTCTGTTAAAGAGATAGCCCCAAACTAAATGTTCAAGATAAACGAAAAGAGGCTAATACCAAAATTTTTATCCTGACAGCCTATAATTATAATTTTAGAAATGTAAACTATTTTCTTGTTTCTTATTAATTTTTATATACATATATATATATATATATATATATATACATTATAGCACGTTTCTTGCTACTGGCAGTCGTAGTTATCTTATCGTATAGCAATTCAGCATCACTATTAAATTTTAACTGCAGGTGTTGATTTCAAAAGCTTTTCTTTAGATAATAATTATGTAAAAATAAAATTAAGAAATTAAAACACCACATCATTTTTTTAGTAAGAATAGTGTCTGTGGAACATTCTTATTCTTTAGACTCTTCTTAAAGACTTTCTTGACGGGCCGCCACTGCTAATAAGACACATCGATATGGCTGAAACTGGGTCGTACCCTATAAAAACGCTTACAAGAAAATCATACAAGATGAGAAGCATACGGTAGTACCGTGGTATCACCAATTAAAATGCAAGATTAGGTTAATTATGATTCAAATAGCTCACATCGTCGTCGTAGACAATAACAAGCAAGTAAGTAAATAATATGCTATCCTTTAAAATAATTTTTTGTTTATGGAATATTATCTTCAAGTTCATAATAATTCTACAAATTACTTTAAAAAAAATTGTTGTTTTCGTTGTTACCTCCTATCAAAAGAGCCTATTTATGTATCTTCAAAGTAGTTTAGGATTGGTAACAGTAGATTTTTCATTGAAAATTTACTGTTACCTGTTTTATTATACCATTGTATAATAAAAATCATTGTCCAGTATCAAGCGAAATCGTAATCTTCACTGTATCGTGCATATACTAAGTACATCACGTAAAATGAAAGAAACACTAACATTTGAAAATTATCTATACAGTGCATTGATAGCGGTTTTCTCAAAGTTCACCATAATTGTTGTCGGTTGTAATCCCTCAATTACTTTACTTTTTCTTTAAGGTAGTCAAGTTGTCTAATTACTGGTATGATGGTCAAGTGTCATATTTAGAGTAAAAACAATACCCCCCCCCCTCCAATCCCGGCGGATAGCACAGATTGTGTTCTTGCATCCTTGAAAACAATAATATTTTTCTCTTTTTTATCTAGCATCAGTTGTGCTGATAACACGTATTTTAAATTTCAAAAAATAAAAAACAATTTTGTGAGAAAAATCTCACAATAAATGACCCCAGCTTCTGTACATCGTTATTAAAATTACACTCTTATCTGGTGTTCTTATGTGGTACATTTCGATGATCAACTTCTTCAGGTAGTTATTTTTCTGATCTAAAATCTCTGCACTTTCTAAATCAAAACAATAATCCAAGTTCTGATGATTAACCAATGCCATTATTTGTTACCTCTCTTGATACTGTATCTTTAATTTACTTGTCATCGTTCTTGTATTAAAGCAGTCGGTCTTTAAACCACTGTTTTATTTAACCCATGTGTGCACCTTAAACAACTTCCGATTCATCTTTTTTATCAATCTTCGATTTTAATTTTGTCAATTATGCGCTGTGGTTTTTCAAATCATATGGAGTTAGAGTGTAAAACAAACTTTGGATCTTTTTATCAAGAAAATATATTATTTACATTAATAATATGGCTACAAATTTAATAAGACTACAATTATTGTTTTATGATAGAACATTCGGTGTAAACCTGATAAAGGTTTTGGTATATTGATACTCTTTTATGTTAGCAAGTAGTATTCACCCCACCTTCATTGCTTGTAATCCGTTAACATCAAGTTTGAAAGCTTTAATTTTTTTAATTAAAATCATGATATTTAAATTAAAATTGCGAAAATACGATCTCTATGATGTCATTAGCTATCTGAAAATGTTTCCTAATCTTCAACTATTTATCGAATATAATCAAATACGTAGACAAGAATTCTTCGCAGAAATAAAACTACAATTTGATTGCTAACTGGTTTCGTGATTTAATAATTCACATCATCACAGCAATACGTAAATAATTATTTACAAAATTATTAAAGTTCTATTTATGAAATATACTTGAAAACGAGGTATAACGTCAATACTACATATGCATCCAAAGGTAACGGAGCAAAATTTGTTTACACCTATCATAAAGCATTTAACCGCATGGCAACATTGAATGTTTTTCACTCCTAATCTATTGAAGATAAATAAATTTGGTCTGGAGCTATTTATAAAAAATTTAAATTTAAAAAATTGTTTATATTTAATTTTTTATGTTTGTTATAGCTTGCTTAACATTCTAGGTTTTAGCTAGAGAAATATCTTTTTTATATTAACTTTTTATTTTGTTTTTAATATTATATATATCATATATGATTATGATATTTATATTATTATATATTTTAAAAATAATTCTGTGTTGATCGCGAAAAAGTTACGAAATTGAAGTTTTTACTCTTTTGATCAAGTCATTCTTAATCTTTCTTTGGATTTAATTATGTAGGTAGCAGTCTAGAAATTAACCTAGAATTTCAATAAAATACATTTTGTCGTAAGACAAAAAGAATCAAGTTAATTTTATAAAGTATGCTATATCTAGTTAAGGAAATCTCATTTTTTGCTTTTTAAAATTGAAAAGAAGTTTGCTCACAGACAAAATTTAAGATAAAAGCAAACATATTATATTGTTTGAGTGCTATTCGTGCGTATGCATTGACGTCAGACTTGTTCTTTAAGTATAATTAATAACTAAAACTTCAAAAATTAATTATTCGATATACAATAGTTGAGCAAAAATTAAGAAAGAAGTTAAGATGGCTAATGAGATCCTAGCGACGGCATAGTTTTTAAAATTTTGCACATATTTTTTTTAATGAAAGTATACCATTTTTTTTAATGCTTGAACTGATTTTAGTAGGTGTGTCATCTGCCATCATCAATTCATCTTTATCTAGATTAATTGGATGCAAAATCCACCCATCAATAAAACATATGTTAAATTAAAATGTTTTAAATTGAACAAGTTAATAAAACGGAAATAACATTTAATATTTTTATTAAGCTTTTTGCAAAGGTTATCGCTTTAATAAGAATTTATTTGAAATTAAAATAAAAAATATGATTTAGAATGATCGGGTGAAAAGTTTTTGAAGCATTGGCGTTTATTCAGAAACGTACTAGATTAGATTTTTTATATTAAAAGTACGGCAAAATTTAATTTTGTATAAAAGGTACACAATGTGTCAATGTAGAATCTGTTAAATAAAAAAAGCGATATACAGAAAAAGATTTAAAATTATAGCCTCGCATAATGATTATTAGTTATTACGCATTAAAATTTATACGTCTTTGCACAGCATGTGGTGTGCTGGTGATCCTAACACCACGGCACAGCAGAAATTTTCTTTAATATTTCGTGTTGCAATATCTAATCCGTTTTATCGGGGAAGCACAATTACTCGAAACGGCCATAAATTAAAAATCTTTTTTGTATATCATTCGTAAATAAAATCGAGTAGATATCTATAGCTCGATTTTGAAAACTTGCCAATTGAATATAATGATGTAACATAAAACTGCATAACTTAGAAAATCGATAAAACTGGTACTCAATTATATATACATAATAATATATTATTATAAGTAGGTAGATAATTAAATCACAATACAATACTTTATTCGAATAGAAATTTGTGTTAGTGCCATTTTAATAGTGAACTAAACTTAAGAAACTACATAATTATTAGGCATTAGTAGGTACTTAAATTATTTATGTACCTATTGTTTTATTGTTGAAATTTTAATTAAATTATAATATTATTATTAAAAGTTAGTGTATAGTTACTAATGTTTGTATTTAATTAAATAACAATAGAACAATAATTTTTTAAACTGATTACCTGTCCTATAATTTTTTTAGATAAAATAAGAAGATGAATATCTAAACTTCTTTAAGAGTCAGAATGGTTGAGCTGAGTTCTAGACATATACAAGACTTTTAGGTCTAGTGACAGATCTATGTACATTAAATATTGATAATAAGCAGTGTTTCTAATCCTTCTATATAATATTCTTTATCAATTATATAAATGTATAAATTATATAAATTGTATAACCATATAAAAAAGTGTACATAAGTAGTAACTATGAGATATTAGTTATTACTAAGTATTTAGTGTCTATATAGAAACGAAATGTAAAACGCCATCTATGGACATCTCGAGTAACGTTTTATGTCTATCAAAAGTAGGCGGCAAATGTGCCGCTTGTGTACGAACATATAAATAGTTATTTCTATCATTAGGCTGGAAGCTGAACTTTTCCGAGTACGAGTTTTTTTACAGACCGAGGCGGATTAGCCGATGCCTGTATTTACGAGTACTCGGAAAACAGTTTGACAAACTCAACCATGGTAAATCTGAGATCTACCCTAAAATCTAGTCATCTGACATAAAATAATAGAAAACCGTATTTAGATTCATTTTTGGCTCTGATAAGAACCGGCGTTCTAATTCGAAACGACAAGTGAGAATTCGCAGACTGGGTAGCGTTTTATAATATTCTACACCAGATTATTAAAACAGTCTTAATGTGTTTTGTCATACATGGCTACCTGCTCGAATTGATTCAGATGGCTGGATAACAGAGAGGAGTGAAGAACACCTAGCTATCAGCACTACTGCTTCAAATTCCGCCCAGTAGCCTTCTGCAATATTTGTGACACCCCGGTACCGGGATCTACAAAATATCGTCTGTGATTTTCGGTACGATGGATATAAGGCAAAACACGTCCGAAAGTTTTTAATTTTAAATAGCTTCCCTCACCAATCCGTCCAGATTTCAGTGCCAGATTTCACAAATTTAAGGATGAATCGATGTAACGTTTTGGAATTACGTATTGAAATTCTTACCTGTACATACTTATGTTATTAATTTACGTTTTTTGGGTTCGGTGTTACCAAAGAAAAAGAATTATAACTGCTCTATAACTGTACTACTTCATAAAAACAAGTTGTATTATTAACTTTATTGTTCTTACTTCGAAAGTACAATTATAACTAACTTATTTTCTATCTTACATAATTAAGTTACATTACTGTTGTTAGGAGATGCATGCGCATTACATTTTTTATGACACTTCCCAACGAAAATTTGAGGTTCCACACTCAACATAAAATTTCAATTTATTTTTTCTTTCGAATTTTCTACATTTTGACCATTTTTAGCATTATTCTTATTACAAAATTTATAATGATTGCGATATTTAAATGAAAAGTATACACACAACATGAGTATGGTTAATCCTATTATTTTTTTTTTTATTAACTAATATATATATTATTATCAATCAGAATAATTAAATACATTCTATAAGATAATTTGATGTCTTCCCCTTTGAGGGGGAATTCGCCCAGCGGCTTTACCCGCAATCATTTTTCTTTATGTCTCCATCAATAAATCACGAGGCCATTTTCGCTTCAATCTTCTATGGATGTCCCCTTCAAGAAGTTGGGCTATAGTTGGATTTGGATGATCTTCAAGTTTGGTGTTATATCTTTCTGCTCGTTTTTGAATTTCTTCGTGTACATGGGGTATTTGAAGCTCTGCATGTAAGGTGTGATTGCTTATGTACCACGGTGCGTTTACTATCATGCGTAGAGTTTTAGATTGAAATCTCAGAATGATATTGATGTTAGATATGCTTGAACATCCCCATAATTCGAGACCTAAGTCCATATGGGCTTGATGATTGCTTTATAAAGTCGAATATTCTTCTCTATGGATAGGGTAGACCGTCTTCCGATTAGCCAGTACATTTTCTTTATTTTGATATCCATTTCTTTTCGCTTTTTGACAATGTGAACCTTCCATGTTAATCTGCTGCCCAGGTGTAACCCTAAGTATCTAGCTTCTTTTGCACATGGTATAACAGTATCGTTAATATAGACCGGTGGGCATAAACTGCGTCTTAATGTGTATGTTACGTAAGTGGATTTTGCTTCATTAACCTTTATTCTCCATCTATTCAGCCATTCCTGCAGAAGTATGAGATGTATTTGTATGTTTTGTGATGCGGTAGCAGGGTTCTCGTCCGTTGATATAACAGTAGTATCATCAGTAGTAGTAGTAGTAGTTTCCGTGTGATCTGTAACAGGTAGGTCATAAGTAAAAAGCAAATATAGTAATGGTTCAATAACACTTCCTTGTGGAACTCCTGATTTTATACGTCAAATGTTTGAAACCTCCTCATCTTGTTGGACTTGAAACCAACGATTCTCCAAGTAGGACTTTAATAGGAGAAAGTAATGATATGGCAGATTCTTTTCAATTTTATACAACAGACCCTTATGCCATACTTTATCGAAAGCCTGTTTGATGTCAAGGAAAACCGTCCCGCAGTGTTTTTCTCTTCCAAGCTTCTATAGATTTTATCTACAATTCGATGACATTGTTGGATAGTTGAGTGCTGTCTTCGAAATCCAAATTGATGCGCAGGTAAAAATTGTTCTAGGAGGTTTTCTTCATTCATACGTTTTAATAAGAGCTTCTCCATTAATTTTGATAGAAGTGGGAGCAAACTAATTGGTCGATAAGAATTTACTTCCGTTGGGGGTTTTCCGGGCTTCAAAATTAAAATTATTTTGGCAAATTTGAGCTGTATTGGCCAGTGTGCTAGTCTCAGGATAGAGTTGTACAGCATCGTAAGAAATTTTATTCCCAACATGGGTAATTCAATTAATATTTTTGCTGTTATAAGGTCATAGCCAGGAGATTTCTTTTTATTTAGTTTTCTTATTTCCTGCTCAACTTCATAAGAAGTAAACTTTTTTATGGGCAAAGACATTTGTAGCGGAGCTTGGAGAAAGTCATTAATTTCTTTATCTGGTTGTTCATCGAAATAGGGTTTAAAAACTTCTTCTAGATGTTGAGAGAATAGTTTAGCTTTTTCGATGTTTGATCTTGCCCATGATGAATCAGATTTTTGTAGTGGAGAAACAGTGTTTTGGAGTCTCTTAAAACCTTTTGTGGCCTTCCAAATAGTATTATCTTTCACCGACAGATTACCTAGATAGTGCTTAAATGTTTCGTTTTTCGCTTCTTTTATTATTCTTTTAAGGTGGTTTGCAATTCTGTTATATTCCGTTTTATCAAGAGGATGATTATAATGGTGCCATCTGGCTCTTGCTCTTCGTTTTTCAGCCAAAACTTGACGTATTTTTATAGGTATGTTGTACTCATACTTATTTAGTTCGTGATGTACTAGAGTTTCTTTAATTAATATGACTGTTCCGTGAGCTGTTCCATCGGGGTGATTAGTTGAATATATTTTATATCTTGGAATTTTTATATAGGATCTTGCGGTAAAGTGTGTTTCAGATATGAGTAGAATATCTATATTATGTGCTAATAAAAATATTTCTGTTTCTTTAACTTTTGATGTTTGGAAGCCATTAGCATTCCACAAGGCGATTCTTAAGAAATTCGCCATTAACCTATTATTCTGTTGATGACTGTATTTAGTAAATTTATCCTCATGTTATTTTGCTGCATTAATTGTTTGAACATTTCCTTAAACTCGTTAAGGAATTTTGTTAATTGAGTTTCCTCAGTATGGTTCGTTGTTTCGAATGAATTATTTCTTAGTGCTTCTGAATATGAACTTTGGTTGTTTGAATTATAATTTTTTTGATGGTTCGTTGGTTAGAATGAAAGATTGGGGTGAGATAAATTTGCATTGTGGAATGGTGATGCGTTTTGTCTTCTTTGTTGTTGTTGTTCTTCTTTCTGTTGTTGGTCTCTTTTGTATTTGTTTTGCAAGTTTCTGTAGACTTGGCAACCTTTGTAGCTTGCCGGATGGGACCATTACATAAGTAACAAGTAGTCGGCATATCTTTTGTTTTTATGCAAGTTTTAGTGTCATGTGGTCCACCACATTTGACGCAGGCAAACGGACGATTACAATATGTTTTGGTGTGATTAAACATCTAGCATCTCGTACATTGTACAATATCTGTGTTTCTCTTAGGTGGTTCAACACGAATTACTCTATTTTGTAAATATCATAGGTCGTAGATATTTTTATTATTCTCTGATGGTTCTAGGTCTACAAAAAATAATGATAGCGATTCCTTAGTTATGTGGTGTTGTACATTGATAACGTTACGTACAGTGCAGCCTTTAATTACTAGTTCATCTTTTATATCTGATATTGGTGTTGTTTGATGCAGGTGTCTAATCACCACTCTATATGATTTTTCTTCTTTCAGTTGATATGTATGGTGGATGATGTTTTCATTCTTTATATGTCTTACTAACTTACGGTAGCTATCTACTGTATTGACATTAATTTTAATTACATTATTTGAAAGAGTCTTTGTTGTGATTTGCTTTTGTTCCACTACGGCATTTAAATTTTTGACCATATCTTGGTAATTGATTACGCCATGTACAAAGATAGGAGGTGGCTTATCGATTTTCGGTTGTTGCGTTTGTTCAGTGTTTACTTTACCATTTCTAGAATCATTATTTATTGATTGAAGTGGTAAATACCTGTTTGTTTGAATCACCGGTGGCAACTCAGTAATCGGACTGCTAACTCTTTTTCTTTTATTGCTTCTCATGACCTGCCATGGATATGGGTTATTAGTTTCGGTATCTTCCATATTGAATGTAGGGTTTAAAGGCAAATTTAACCAATTTAGGGCATTGGTTTGTTCTCCAGTGTAAACTGATGTCATTTTGAGGTATCTATATTATTAATCAACCGCCCGAGGTACGGTCAATATCCATAGAGCTGAAAGCACGAAAACACTACACCCAGCCCGTTTTTCACAATTCAGACTTCTAAATATTTTCAAATATTTAGTATTTAATATTCAACAAAATAAATATTTTAAATTCTATCTATTCAGGTTTTTATCGCGCGATAACGGAGCACTTTAAAACACGTCCTACACGCTTCGTCTCTGATGAATAAAATAATCCTATTATGGAATACAAAGTGATATCGTGTTCAGAAATGAATGATATCGATTTTAAATTAGGTATAACAAATTGCTTAATAGTTTTTGAATTATGAATTTGACTTAGTACATCTAAAAGTAAACTTAAATTATTTGTACGTTTAATTCTCCGAAAGATTCAAATAAAAGAGAAACTTTTATTTCTACAAAAGTTTGGTATAAAGTGACATTGTTTATTTTTATTGAACAATTTTTTGTATACAAGATAGTTGGTTTTCTGATTACAATTTTACTTAAAGAACAATTATTTTCAATTATCAATTAAGTTTTTGGCATAATAACTACTTCAGAACAGGTAGGTATTATGATATCGTTTATCACCTTAGAATGCGAATCACAGGTATGATTGCAAAAGATGCTCCCGGAAGAGATCAGAAGTTGACAGCAGTGGTGCGGGGATGGAAATGCTTGGTGTAGATAGAGCCGCTATCACGAATAAAACAGCTCTAACTGTACATTATCAGGAAACCGGACATGAGTTTCAGTTTGATAATGTTCGTATATTGGATTTCGAATCCAACAACTTAAAAAGAAATATCGCCGAAATGTATTGCATCAGGACGCATCGTAGTGTTAATTTTAGAGAGGACGCCTTAAAGTTAAGTAGGATCTACAGTGGCATTATTGAATGATCGAGCCTGAACATCGTCGCCACCTTTGTCATGAGATATCATGTGGGATGCAGCCCTCTCATCGTTGATGCGGACTTCGTGTTTGCTTTTGGTAGTATGGTACCTGCCTTACGGTTGGAATATATGTGCGTTATCTTCACTTGTGTGATAACATTTTTATTTTTCTGGTGTTTTATTACAGTTTTACTTTCAATTTGCATTGTGTTTTGGTGTTGGTTTGTTTTTATACATGTTTGCAGCTCATTTGAGATTTTTGTGGTTTACAATAGTTTATATGTTTTTTATTTTGCAATTGTTTATTACGTTTATCATCACGTGTGTTGTTTTGACTATGGTCACCAGTCTTCGGCAGCTCTACTTTGTCATACACATTTTTGTTGGTGTGTAATGTATTTTTGATTTGAGCTAAGTTTGTGAGTTTCATTAATTATTATTTTAGATCCTGATGAAGAGGAAAAATATAGCCTCGAAACGTAGATCGATTAAAGAACCTGTGTTTTTTTGACTGTCCAATTTCCCACTATTCCGTTTTTATTAGTTAGTATGAACGCGACTCAAGAAGATGTTATTAAATAGTTTTCAATATGTACATTGCAAGTGATCAGCTGAAACAACTCGTAAGAATTTAAAGACATTTTTAAACCTGTGTTATCTAAAAGCTTTTGTTGAGTTTCAAAATTTAAAATAGCTAGATGTAAGAAATTCAACCTTGCAAAATTAATCGCAGTAAGTATCTGATTAATAAAATTCTCGACTTCTATAAATTCGTACTGTAACTTAATTAATTTTAACAATATAGATTCGCTTTCAAAGTTTTCAATATTTTTTAGTTGTTCAAATAATATCTCTTGATTTTTGATTATATTATTATTTTTTATGTCATAACTTTGTGTAATATTTTCTAATAATATTTTGTCTTTAGTAAAAGATTTTTGGATTTCCTTTTCATTTGATTGAATTGAATTAACGTAGTTTATTATTTCATTTTTATCTCTATCATCAAGGGTTCCAAATAAAAAGAAGTTCTTCTTCTCCTAAAAAGTTAAATAGACCTCTTTAGTGTTTTAAAGAAATGATGTTAAGCAAATTTTGCGATAATTGACTTAAATGTTTTAATTTTCTATGAATAAGTGGAGAGTTCATATTACTAACTTTTATAGCTAAGTTTTTGCTTATGGTTTGCAAAGCTTTTAGAACAAGAGCCCGTGGCTGCCAGACCTTCGTTATTTTATAAAAGCTGAAAGTTTCTCAGGGTATGCTTCCAACACAGGTAGGAACGATGGCCAACTATGTACTTTGAGTCATCGTGGCTTTGGCAGGTAACAGGTAGCATAGGTGAATAAAATACCGACTTAATTTCGTCAAATCATAAAGCGTAATTTTCTTATATTTTTCTTCGGAATAATATTAGAAATCATTTTATCCATTGCCAGACACTTAACATCGTGGCAACTCTTTGCCAGACACCCTTAATTTTCAATAAATTGTAACTGTACTTACGTTATAGTATAAAAGCTGAATTTTATACTTGTTACTTGGGTAACTATTAGAAGATGTTTTCTCAGTAGCCAGACAGTTTCGAGAGTTCTAGCCCCTAGCCAGACAAAAATAAGATAGCTATAGGTGCAAGCGCGAAGTAATATACATTCGAGTAGGTGCGAGTTAGATAGTGATAGGTCTTTTCCGATTCTTCACTGCGCATGTTCAAATTATGTATTAGTCTATATATTTTTTTTGAAAATAAAATAATTTTTTTTGGTACTATCCATATTGGTGAAGACCATGCCGAAAAAAATTCTCTTATAATATTTTTATCTAACATTTCATTAATTTGTCTTCGTACTTCTTGTTTGTGGACAAAAGGAAATCAATAGTTTTTTGCATGTACAGTAATTTCGTCAGTAGTTTTAATTTCATGTTTAATTTCGTTAGTAAAATGTAATGGGCTTGAAGGATTAAATAACGCGTTTTTATTTTTATCAAAAATTTTTAATAGTTGGGATTTTTCTTCATAATTTAGATGGTCTAATCTAATTTTAGTGAGATTCTAAGTCGTATGATTGGAAAGCATGAAAGTTAATCTCATCTGATACCAAGTAGTCATTCAACTGTCTTATCTTTTTTTTTTCGAATTCTTGAGTGTTTACATTGACTTGAAAAATTTCTGAAGTGGGATTGGTTAATTGGATTTTTATTAATTTATTTTCTACTGTTGTTAAATTTCGTCTATGCTACATGTTTCAGATAATTGTCTTTTTTTTATTAAATAATGTCCGTCTGCAAGTTGAGTAGGCATGCTAAATATTTTTGTTGACTTAGGGGAAACGGTTGTTTTAAATATGCTTAGTTTAGTTAAGCCACCACAAATAAGTGGTTAGAAAAAACTGCTAACCCAAGACTGAAAAACTGCTAAGAAATTTTGTAGTTAACTATTTTTATTTAGTTAAACCACGACTGAAAAACTGGGCCTATCTGAGAAATGTTGTAAGATTGCATTTTTTATTTGTTCCAACGTAATGAGATCGTTTCGTGGACATAAAATTTCCGCTGCTTTACCTCTAAATTTTGAAAAAATGTTAGCGTGTATTGTGGAACTTAACTCTTGAAATTGAGTATATTTTATTATTATATTTTCGACGGTTCTATTAAAATTATTAATTTGAGTTTCATTACCTTCAAAAATAGGTATTTTGTCTACATCTATTTTAAATAGTTGATAATTTATCGCCATTTCAGTGGGATCACTTTCAATTTCTTTTATTGTACTTAAAGGAATAAATGTACGTTTTCCGGGTACTTTGTACGGTTTTTGCATTAATTTTATATTAATCGCATATACAATTCACATTTGAATTTAAATTCGTTTATGCAAATTTTATTATTTTTTAACTTAAAACACTTTTAGATTTTCTTAAAATTATTTAAAGGGAAACAATCAATGGATCACTCACCGTTATAGAAGTTTGAATCGGGCGGTTGATGCACTGTACTATTTTCTGGTGAAGCACGTGTTGCTCCTTTGAAGACGTTGACGTCGGTTTGAAGCTGCACTCCGTTGGACCTCGATGAACAATCTTGGAGTTATCTGTTTCTAGCTTTTTTTGTCTTCTTTCTTAATTTTTGTGTTGCAGGTGGTTCTTTGTTTTCTAAAGAACTAATTCTAGAGTTTTTAAATTTTTTTTTTGCGTACGGTGGGAGTGAGGAAACCTTGCATAGGCTCCTATGGGAGGGAATGTTAGATTCCTACTGACTAAAACCCCACTCCATTGAAGCCCCGGGATTCGCTTGCGCATTACTTCCGTGCATCTCACCACTTATTGCCATGTTATTACATGTTTTTATTACATGTTATTACATACCACCTTATTGCATGTTTTGCTGGTCAATCGCTTTAGACGAAATGACCCTCTTAGCAAATGCTTCTACTGCAGTCCAATTATCTGCACTTTCTAGCATATTCTCGACAAGGTTCTCCGGAGTCAGATTCGTTCCGATATTATGCTGTAGTTGGTGCCGTTCTGTTTGCCACTTATGGCATACAAAGAAAGTGTGGTAGGCCGTGTCTTCATCAGCACAATATGGGCAGCTGTTAGTCTCTGCCCTTTTGAATCGGTTGAGGTACTCTCGGAAACACCCGTGTCCCAATAAGACCTGGGTCAGTTCATAGGAGAGATGGTAATGCTCTCTGTTATACCATTGGTCTAGTCGTCCAATTAGCCGATATGTCCATCTGCCTTTCTCACTGGCGTCTCATCTAGTTTGCCACATTATCAGGGAACGCCTGCGTAACTCCTTATGTGTTAGTGGAGTTTTTCATATTTCGGTTTGCGCTCTTTCGCCAGTAGATCTATTGGCACTATCGTCGATACCACCAACAATGCGTCGGTTGAGGCCGTTCGATATGCTCTTGCCACTCTTAAAGCCATTCTTCTCTGCACCCTAGTGAGCATCTCCACATAGCTTGCATACTGCAAACTTTCCACCCAAATGGGGGCCCCATACAGCATGATGGATTCAGCCACCGAGGCAAGCAGTTTTTTTTTAGGTTCCGCTGGTCCTCCGATGTTTGGTAAAAGTCTAGATATTCTGGTTGCCGCCATCAGCACCCTCTCGGCTGCTGTCCGTATGTGCTCACGGAAATTGACGTGGCGATCTATGCGTACCCCCAGAATTTTAACTGTGTCTGTAGGGAGCACAGTGCTGCCCTCTACATTGATGGTGATAGGGGTGTGCCTTCTCCTCCCGCTCACAAGGACCATTTCAGTCTTTTCTGGAACTATTGCAAGTCCCTTGGTCTTCATCCAGTTGCAGATATCTGATACCGCTGTTTCCGTTTTTTCCATAAGTTCTGCTTCCGTCTTAACAACTGTTACCACGGTGAGGTCGTCAGCAAAACCAACCAATTCCACTCTTGGTGGCATGGGCAGTTGCAGTACTCCATCGTAACTGATATTCCATCAAGTCGGGCCCAGGACGGACCCCTGCGGAACCCCCCCCCCCCGGTCATTCGGAATCTCACCGTCTTCCCGGCCTTGGTTTGCCTTGTACCTTGTTTGGCTTGTCTGACTATGTTTACGATGGTTTCTAAGGCATTCGTAGTGGATCTACTTCTTCTAAAACCATATTGTCTATCTGAGAGCCCTTGCCCCTCGTCCACTTCGGTCTGCATTCTTCTGAGGAGGAGACGTTCGAACAGCTTACCTATGTGGTTCAGAAGGCATAGCGGCCTGTAGGATGATGCCTCTCCTATTGGTTTACTCCCCTTTCGTATCAACACCAGGTTCGCCTCTTTCCAATTTTGTGGATTGCTCCCGCTCAACAAGATGGAGTTGAACGTATTGAGAAAGCATTGGGGTTGTATTTCTCCTACCCTCTTGATTAGTATCGCCGGTATGTCGTCTTGATCCTCGAGACTGCTGCTGCCAGTTCCGCCTTGGTGAACAGCGGAATCTGTGTTGTAGTGGTGTTTACTGGGTGCACATCACCGGCACAGTCCGGGAACAGAGTTTTTACAATGGTCTCTAATTTATCTTCCCCTATTCCTGTAGGAATTTTTTGGCCAAATCTTTTGCTTACGATCTTGTATGCCATGCCCCACACATCATTGTCTGGTTCTTGAATGAGGCTTTTCCATTTTTTGCACTGACTCCTGTTAATTTCCAGTTTTAGTTCTTTTCTGGCTTCTCGGAGTCTTGGCAGATATTCTACTTCTGCAGCTTCCGGGTGTCTTGCCGCGACTCTATAATATAGTCTTCTGGCCGAGGTGCAGATTTTTCGAAGCGTGGAAATTTCTTCTGTCCACCAGTAAACTGGTGGTCGCCTGTTTGTGTTCTTGGTCATGCAGCTCTGACACGCTCTTCTTAGGAATTCCTCTAGCATCTCGCTCGTATCGTCTTTTGGTTTGCTTTTAGTCAAGAACTCGGCAAGCCTGTCCTCCCTCATTCTCTTCCAAGACCATCTCGTTCGAGGAATCTTTGTCTTCTCATTATTCGTAACACTAAACTGAATGTACCTGTGATCGCTTCTAGTTTCTTCTTCGAGCACGCGCCATGGGTTGATGCGGCGCGCCATCGTCTGGGTGGCCAGTGTAATGTCTAGTACCGACCTGGACTTGCCCCTCTCGAACGTCGGTTCGTTGCCTTCATTTATGACGACTAGGTCCAGTTCGGCTATTAGCTCCGTGAGTAACGTACCGCGTTTATCTTGCTTGGAGCCGCCCCATTCGGGTGACTTAGCATTAAAGTCACCCCTTATTATCGATGGCCTTTTTCTAATTTTGATTTGCTCAAAATTTGATTTTGTTTTACCAAACCAAAATTTTGATTTGCTTACCATCTAGACTAGCTGTCCAGTTCGATGCCCGTTGCTTGTTCGGTTCGCTGATGATCGCGATTTGGATTTCTTTGCTGTGCATCGTTTCAGATAGCAAGTCATGGGCAGCTTTTGCGCAGTTAAGGTTAATCTGCAGCACTTTTTTTATTCTTTGGAAGGGTACATTATCGGCTGTTTGTTCGGTGCCCCCCCCCCCCGCAGTCGAAACATTTCGTGTTTGCCTTACAGTTTGAGATCTTGTGTCCAGCGTACTCTACAACCCGAAACCATTCCTACCGTAATTCTGCTTTTTCCTATAAGGATCTCTGCTCCGGCTTCCTCGCAACTGACCACTGCCGTTTGTGTTCCTCCGAAGGCCGGGCAGAAGGATCGCAGCTGTAGGTATCCCTCCTCCCCGACGTATCGCCTCAGACATGTCATGAGCTCGTCCTCGTCCACCATTTCGTCCAGGTCCAGTATTTTTAGGTTCTTTTTCTGGACTAATTTGTGGACCTGTACATCTGTCAACTTCTCAGCGAGTCTCATGTGCAGCTGGACAAGGGGAGGACGTCCCCTCCCCTTGTCCGTACCACTCTGCCGACCTTAGCGCCACTGTCTTTTGGGCAGTCTTTTACTTTCGTAAGAGCTTCTTTATAGGAGAGGGTCTCCGTCGTCTTGATCAATATCGCCGGAGGCTTCTTCCTTTTTGCGGTTTTTTCTTTTTTGGTGTTTTCTTCGGGGACGGTACCACCATTTTTCTTTTTTATCTTGAGCGGTTCTTGAAATTCTTCTGATTCCAGCCGTTCAGCCTCCAAAAGAATGTTTAGAATCTCCAGAAGTTTGTCGAGGCTTTTGCAAGTAGTTTATTGATGGCCTTGCCATCGATCTGTTCCTTTCTCAGACCAGTTGTACTTGTCGACTGGTCGATTAGTACCCTTTGGCCCCTTTCCTCTGCATCGGCAATTTCTTTTTGAGTACTTCCCAATTTTTTTCCGAGAAGCTTCATCTGATGTATCCACTCCTGAGACTTGTTGGTTTGTTCGGTTGAGAAGGATGTTTCGAACTCCCTCTCGTGTACGCTGTCTAGTGCTTCCTGTAATGTCTTAACCGCTTTGCCGAGTTCTTCAACTTTTTCGGTAGTAGTCTTAACACTTTTCTCAATGTTCATTAAAATCTTAGTTTGTGCTGTCGCTTTTCCGAGAGATTCTACAGGTTTCCTATTACTACTAGCTTCGTCTTTAACCTTGATTATTTCGTACGCACACTGCTTTATTTGGTCTTTTAGTTCTTTTAAGACCATTCCCCGATTGTTTATTGCTTGGATGATCTCTGTTTGCATGGGACAGGATGTCTTTATTGTTGTAGTGGTAGTCTTTGGGGTTGCAAACTTCGCCTCTCTGCAGCATTTATCTGCCTTTTTCTGCAGTTCATCGATCATTTTCCTGAGTGGCCTAAGGATTTTCCTGCACTCCTTCTGCTCCATGTACCCAGTTATCCTGCGGACGCTATTTCGTAGACTTTCCAGTTCTATAACAGGCCGCGTGGTTCTCGCCGAGTGATCTTGTATGGTGGGGGTGGAAGATGCGTCTCTTTCACTCGCTGGTTTTGTCGCCTCCTTTTTAGGGTTTTCTACTGGGTTTTTGAGTTTCGGCGTATCGCTAGCCGTCGATGTTTTTATATCGCCGTTATCCAGATTTTTGTCTTTTTTACTCTTTTTCTCCTCTTTTCTTCCAGTCGCTGTAGAGTACGTCTCGACCTGGTTGCCTGCCTGGGACGTAGAGCAGTCGCTTGATGACGATCGGCGGGGATCTGCTCCATCATCCACCTCTCCGACCGGTACTGGGGATCCAAACCCCTGCACCGTAAGTTTTAAATCGTTATCTGTGTCCATTTCATTGCCGTTTCCGAGATTTTTTGGGCAGGGCCTCTTTCCCTGTTACCTTTCGCGTCAGCCTTGCAGATTTCCCTCATCTACCGGGGTTGGTTACCCGATCTCAGAGAGTCCTCCACAAGTTACCAGGGACTACCAACGAGGAGGTGCGAGTAGGGTTTTAGTCCCCAGAGTTTTTAAAATTAGCTCGCCGAAAGTGTCGATTTTTTGAATTTCGTGAAACAAATCCGTTATGACTGCGCCATTTACGTTTTTTGGGTTCGGTGTTACCAAAAAAAGGAATTATAACTGCTCTAGTAATACTTCATAAAAGAAACAAGTTGTATTATTAACTATATTGTTCTTACTTCGAAAGTACAATTATAACTAACTTATTTTCTGTCTTACATAATATGATAATTATGTACTTATAATGTGCTTATAATAATCAATAGATAAATGGTTTAAGTAGTGTAACTCGATATTAATCATATCAAATTTTTAGCATAAACCAAAAAATGCACAAAACACTTTTTCGAAAACTAAAATGTTCATCAGGCGATGAACTAGTTCATGAACTACGATGCCATAGTACGGTGAAAACGTTTGCGATAATATACATACAGTGTATTTATATATTGTGATAACTTAAACATTTTAGTTTTCGAAAAAGTGTTTTGTGCATTTTTTGGTTTATGCTAAAAATTTGATATGTTTAGTGCTTATATCTACATTTTCCTCACCAACTGCTGGCATAATTTACGTCTTTCCTTAAGCTGTCCATCTAAAAAAGATTGAAAAATATTGACCGCTAGTGCAGTTTACATATGTCCCCAGAGCAGTCTTTAGAGTCAGTGTCCAGTAGCCACTATATTGCATACATGCAATGGGAGAGTTTCACTTTTTTTTAAATTTTTTTATTTGAAAATATAGATCAAACTGGAGCTATAGTTTTTTTTTTAATTTTTTGAGTCCAATTAATATAAGAAAATTCAAACTGAAATTCAAACTTTTAAGGACAGTCACGTCCCTGCCCTGTCTGGAGAAGGGACTGTTTGAAGCAATCGGGATTAAGTAAAATTTGATGTTGTCACTTCTATTTTTCGTTGGTTGGTAAGGTAGAAATCGTATATTTAAAATAAATAAGTAACCTCGACTATCAACTTAAAAATTCATTTTTTAGGTTATTTTTCTATTATATTTTCGAAAAGGTAAAACTTTTGTTATTTTTTGTCAACTTCAATATTAAATCGAAATGGATAGTAGATACGGAAAAGCAGACAAAGATAATTTACCGATGATCGATTACAATATGGTACATAATTTCTTTATAGAAAATTTAAATTTTCTTAGTGCCAAAGTTAGAAATAAAAAATCAAAAAGGTAAGTAACTAATTAGTATTAAAAGTGCAAGTGCAGCAGCGCCTTAAAACCTTCTGTTCTAGCATAGTTTTATCGTTATTTCAGCTTTTTAATAACGCTAAGTTTCAATTTCTTATATTTTGTTAAACGTCAAATAAATTCAATATCTAACCACATTTTATAGTATATTACTAGCCGAGCCTCGAAAATTATTCGTTACTGGGCGCGCAGCTATATTAAAAAGCGAGCGTAAGCCGCCACCTATTGTTATTACAAATAACATGCAAATTAACAACAGCAACCAATTCCGTAAATTAGTTAGGGCAAATGCAACTAAGAGATTTTATCTTTCGTACCGTGCCAATGCAGTTGCGGTACACTTGTACGACAAAGATGAGTACGAAAAGTTCAAAACTAAATTGGAAGTTAAAAAATTTGAACGTTACTCTTACACCCCGAAAGACGAGCGAACAAGACGAGCGTCTGACATCAGACGCTTCACAAAAAGGGTGATTGTTGTGACTATCGGCCGATTAGTCTTTTTGATCTCTTTTCTAAGCTGCTGGAAAAGATTGTCAGTGGTAGGATTGCCCGTTTTTTTGACAAATTCGAGCTGTTCAGTAGCTTGCAGCACGGATTTTTGAAGAACAGATCGGTGGATACGGCTCTTTTCCAACTCGTTTGATCTATATGTTTGGGATTGGAGAGTGGGGAGATTCCCTTTGGGGTTTTTCTAAATTTATCTAAGGCTTTTGATTGTGTGGATCATTCAATTCTCTTTAAGAAGCTTCACAGATACGGTATAAGAAGTATTGCTTTATCTTGGTTAATAATAATATAGGTTTATTTTTCTAAGAAAATGTACATTATAAAGTGCACATCAGAAAAGAAAAAAATGTCACAAATATCCTGAACAAATCAATTAATTCGCAACTAATTACAGAAAATCGCTCACATCATAGGGTTCTTTTTCAATTAAAAATGTATGTACCGCCTTTTTATAATCTTTAAGAGTGTTCATTATTTTAATTTCATTTGGTAACTTATTATAAAATTTTATGCAAGAATAGTAGCAGTTCTTCTCCGTTTTTGTTAGTCGATGTTGTGGTATTATGTAATTTAAGCTTCTTGTAGGATAATGCCTTTTTTCATTGAAGTGCTGCGAGAACAAATGTCTATTTTTATAAATGAATAAAACACACTCTTGTATATAAATTGCCCACATCGTTAGTAATCCATTTTGTTTAAATCTTTTCCTGCATGTTTCTCGGAATTTTAGCTTAAGTATAGTTCTTAATGCTTGTTTTTGTATCTTAAATATTTTTTCAATCTATCCACTTCCATAGAAGATTATTCCATATCTTGCTTTCGATTCAAATGTTGCCTGGTAAACCGTCTTCAGGATCTCATAACCAGGGATCAGTTATAGCACTAAAAAAGTAAACTGTTAGCGCTTTAATATGCACTTAAAAACACAAAAATTAGGGTTTGTATTAATTTTATAAATATATAAAATTATATATAAATATAAAAAAAAAAAATCATTCATTTAAATAGTTTTTGAACAATTTTATGTAAGTTATGAATTTAATTATTTTTCAATTTCATCTAACATGTAAAAATTAATTTTATTAAAAAATATTATCACATGTTAATAACTTTTACCATTTTAAATTCTTTTAGAAAAATAAATCAAATATTTAAACTTACGTATTTTAAATTTGTCGATGACTGCGATAATTTTTACTTAAACAAAATTAGATTTAAATTACTGAATAAAATTTACACCCTTGTTCACTAAGTTCAACCTCTTTCTTCGGACGCCCAACTAATAATTGCATCCTATCCGGTCTTTCAAAACTAACCGTACCCTGGTGTGATAAACAAGTAACGGTTTATTTTTAACCAACTAACTTCTAGTGTAAAATTTGTAATGAAACTACCATTTTTGAATAAAATTTTATTTAAAATCATAAAACAACCTTTTTAAAATGTAAAATTTAAATGATAGGCAACTCATGTTGCTGATTAAGTTTTATCAATCTTAGTGGGTTAAAAAGAACCCGTTAGATGTTTACAATTACCTGTAATACATTGACTACTGGTAAAGATGACAGAGGATTCTATTAGGAAAACTAACCAGTTAAGTTTTCAACCGATGTTTTGGTTTGGTATAAATTTTCCTTTCCAAGGCAAGTATTGTTCCGTTAATGCTTTCGAAATAGGTCTGCTTGGCGATCATTTCAAAGAGTGTTACATTCGATACTTCAGGAAACGTGTCTGCTTAGCGATCGTTTCAAATTAATCCTGTTTCTCAGTACGTCGTTGCTGCCTGGCGTGACGACATCCTCACATCCGTCCTGAAAATATCTTGTTTATAGCCTGGCGAGACAAGATTCCTAAAAATCATTCATAATACCTGCTCTGATTACTTTTCCGGAAGTTGTTAAAGCCTGGCGTGACGACTTCATCTTCCCCAACCTAAAAGATCTTGTTTATAGCCTGGCGAGACAAGATTTATCCTACCTGTTACAGTGGCGGCTCGTGGGGAAAAATTTTGGGTAGGCCAGCAATATTGTATATATAGATAAAATCTGCGGAAGATGTGAATATTTTCTTGAGTTATAATGATAGGCTCTATTAAGTCATTTTATTTAAATAATAGAATTACTTCCTTTGGACGCTCCTATTTTAGCAATATAAATTGTACTTTTTGAAAACTCTTTTTAGCATATAAAAATCGCTTTTACAAAAATACTTTTGAGACATTTTTTGTAGATAATTTCATTCCCTTCACTTTTGTTTTCAAACATTCTTTTAATTGTTGCCTCGTTTTCGATCGAGAGTGACTTAAAGCAGTCTCGGTAAAAATCCCATGGGAATTTCTCGAGAAAACCATTGTGTACTTTAAATTTTATTAAAAAGTTTTACCGAGTCTGCTTTAAGTCACTCTCAGTCGAAAACGAGGCGACAAAATAAAAAAATGTATAGGAATAAAAATAAAGACAATGAAATTTGCGACAAAAAATATCCAATAAGTATTGCTGTAAAAACAATTTTTATATAATAAAAACAATGTCTAAACGAAGCAATTTACATTGTTAACACAGGAATGTCCAAATACTTTTTCGAATAACTGTAGATTATGTTATAGTATTTATAAACAATGATTGATTCTCTTATTTTTGCTCTTCGCAAATCTGTCTATGACATTGTCGTGAAATGTGTCCGCTTTTAATAATTTATCAAGAATGTCTTTGTATTGATAAAAGTGCAAGTGAAGATAGACAAACTCGCAATATAATACGTATTTTGAAATTCATCTACTTTGTAGATTATAACGACCTCTATCTCAACTATTTATTTCTTATTCTTAGTTTTTACGGTCGACAATTAGGATTTTTGAAATTTCATTTCATTTACCGTTATTTTTTATAATACCTACCGCTTAAACTATTTTGCAATAATAAAAATACACTACAAAGTGCAAAATACCGCTTAATTTCTTTTTTTATTATTTAATTAATTTATTTAATTTGAGATAAATATTCTTTTTTGTCATCTAAACAACTTTAAAATGCCGCTCGTATATGTCCGATAAGAAAAACTGTTTATGGCGAGGTATCATATAACTGCACAATATATGGTAGGCACGGGCCTAAGCGCTGGCTATTGAAGCTATAGTATTACTGTATCTGACGCCATGGTCCTACTGTTACATTGCGCTGTATGGACCAAGGTAGGCCAGTGCCTACACTGTAATACTTTAAAGCAGATACAAATAAAAATTTAAAACACGCTAATTTTTGCAGCTGTTATTGCAATTTTAAGTGCAAATAATGAAAAATAACAAATATTAATTGTCCATAATATTAAAATATTAATTATATTGTGCATAAAGAAAATGTTATTTATGCACATTAAATTTTGGGTAGGCCGGACCTACCTTGCCTGTTCTTTAAAACCGCCACTGACCTGTTATTGTGAAGAAGTTCCCACCGGCGAAAAACCATCTAAGTAGTCATAATTAGGTTATCAGTAGAAACGACAATCAAAGACGGGTATAGGTTATATTAAATCCCAGATAACCAAACCAGTAGTATTCAACGATTCAGAGACAGATACTCATAATCCAGATCCCGCAATAGTGATATTTTAGTCGTAACTTTGAATTAACCAGCAATTCCGTTAGGCACTCGTAGTCCTTCTAAAAATCTAAGAAAGGAACTTTTAGTTTAATATTTCAGTAACAACATTGAAATTAGATTCTCCATATTTACCTGTAACTTCCCCTTGTTGAAACTAAAAGTGCAAAAGACTAAAATCGACACCAATATACACCAGCCATTTTTATTAAACTTGTAAATAAACAACCAGTGCCGTACGCAGTACTATTTCCTTGTAGTTTTATAATTCAGTTTAAGTTTGTAAATATATATTTTTTTCTTTTTTAATAAATAATTTTGTTATTGTTTTTCGAATCAATTGTTTATTTAAACCCCCCGTTCCAGTCATTGTATTTGACTTATTCGAATTGGCGCCCACGCACCAGGTTTCCGTAAAAACAAAAGAGTGTGATAGCAAGAAATATCGACAAGTTAGTCCACCCCCTGACTCAAGCGATTTCAGGTATGTTTACGTCATTATGGCCGCCGTTTATAGATTTTTTCACCTCTGTTATATATTTCAGCCCTGAGGATGGACTAATAAATAGTTCGAAACGTCGGCTAGCAGATAATATTGTTTGATTTACTTCCCTTCATACCCAATATCCGTTTTAATTGACTATTAGAAGTAAGGGGAAAATTTGTTTACTTATTGGCATTCGTTAACTGATAAGTATATTTCATTGATTCAGTAATTGTTGGTTTTTGTTTAACGAATACATTTCGTGGTTATAAGTATGGTAGGAATTAATATAACGAAATTTAGTATTTGCTATAACGACGTCGGTGGTTGGTAAAAATTTGTGTTAGTAGTCCTAACGAGTGATATTTGTTGTCTCATCGATTCGTGTTTTTGTGACATCTATTAGCATTCGCTAACTGATCAGTACATTTCATTGAGTTAATAATGATTGGTCTTTGTCTAACGTATAAATTTCTTAGTCATAAGAATGGTAGTAATTTATTAATATAAGGAATTTTAATGTTTATTATAACGAAAGAAATTCTAATGTAATGAATTGGTTTTGTTCGTATAAAAAATGTGTAATATACTTTATAACGTTTATTAATTAAAAAACTATTATTATATAATAATAGAAACATAAAAAATATATACAAAATATCAAAAAGTACTTAATCAAATAAGAATTTGTACAATATCTAATGTTTAATTTTAAAATCTGTAATAATAAATATAATTTTTAAACTAGCTTCATATTTAATATTATTTGGTATGACAAGTAGGAGTAGTAGTATAATGGCAATAAAATAATTATTAAAATCAATCTGTGGAATTTAAATATGAGGATAGTATAGCAACTTTGGGAAAACTTTTTTCCGGCTGAAATTTAAAAAAATATGATTCCAAAAAGCTATAAAACATAGACGATTCCTTTGGAAAATCTAAATTAAAAACAAAAAATATTTTGAAACATATATCCACAGCTCTTAAAAAATTAAAAAATTGATATCTTATATCATCAAAAAATATAAATATTTCTTCAATATGAAGTAAGTCTTTTCCAATGCAATACAAGAATGGCTGAATATTTTTCTTTCTCCTTTTTAAAAAGATGATATGGTCTTCGACTTCTTGATAAGACATGCCCAGAAACAAAAATGATTCTTGTGAATCTTTGATGGTAAATTTTACCACGCTTTTTTTAGGGCTGTTTGTTGCTACTATTGCTCTAGTCGTTGGCACAAAGTAGCTATGCATAGTCCAAAAGAACATTGCAGTTCTTGAATCTAAAATAATTAAGCATGATTATAATAAATTATTTTCTTATAATATGTTTTTACTTACTATAACTAATGTTGTCATCGGTTTTTAGAATTTCTATTAATTCTCTCGAGTTTCTATCTTTGACATTATTAAAATCGCTTAAAAATATAGTCAACTTGCTACTACAATTGTCCCAAGCGTTCAGTAAACCGTTCCCATCCTTATTGAACGCAGCATTAAAATCCATGTTAATCTGTAAGTAAAAGATTATAAGGATAAGGTATTACTTGTATCTAGAGAAACATACCAGTCTAAAGCCAGTTGGGTTTTTATAATATGACCATTTTTCTAAAATTTCATCAGTAGTGATTTCGTCATTTCTTAGTTATTTCAGTCGATATTGGCTACAAGTTTTCCAAGTGCTATCGAACTGTTCAGCTGTTAAATTATCATATTTTAACACCCTAATGCAAATATCGGCGTCCTCTTCCGGTTCTAGAACACATATTATGTTCATACATTTTATGGAAAGAATAAAATAATTTTGCTAATATTTTGTAAAAGAATTGGAAAAAACTGTCAAAAATCTTTAAAAAAGTATCAACGAAAGCAGTAAGTAATTTTGAAAAAAAAAACATTTTTACAGCCATTTTCTGAAAAGTTACTTTTAGCAAAGAATAAAAATGAACCAACTCTCTTGTGTAATATTATTTATAATTTACATACCAAAATCATTTTGAAGTCTGTATGTCTTTGAAGAAATTCTTGGTATATTTTCAACTTGCAAATGTTTACCAACGGCCGCCTTTAATGTAGTTTTCAAATTACAATATTTGTAATATATCCGCTCTCGCTTACCGGAACGATAGTACTCCTAAAGAAAAGACTTTTTAAATAAAATATAACCTTTTCGAAAAAATCTCTTACCAATTTCTCAGTTGGAAATCTATCTGCAATTTCCAGTTTCAGTCGATAACTTGTTGCCAAAGTGATAGGAATGCCTTTGTCTTCAAAGTATTGAGCAATCAAAGCTATTAATAATGTTCTTTGTTCGTCCGTAAAGTTCGAAAACTTATTATAGAATTCGCTAAGCATGACACCTCTTGGTGTTTCATTTAAAATATTACTTAAATGTAATTCATTATTTAAATTCATTATTTGTCGAATTACGTACATATGGAGTGAAACGCAACGGACTTGAAGATCTGGAAGAAGACGGCGAAGAAGATGACGGAGACGGTGAAGGGTGAGATGAGATCGGCATTTTGTCAACTAACGGAATTCCTAGAGATTTTCTTCACTCGTCTAAATTATTTTCAAAGATAATCTGTGTTCCTATATTAAAATTTTTTAAAAGACGTCCCAAGTAACATTTTCCCTGTAGAAATGTCCTGTGCTCCTATTAGACCCCTGGTAAATGCCTATTAATTAAGTATGCTAGGCATGTTAATATAGGGATTTTCCAGGTACCTGTTTACATACTCTTTGTGGAACCCTGTGAAATGCCCGTGGTAGGGATTAGCCAGGGATCTGTTCACAGATTCTTTGTAGATGCCTGTGAAATACCCGAGGTAGGGATTAGTCAGGTACTAGTTCACAGATTCTTTGTAGGGCCCTGTGAAATGCCCATGGTAGAAATTTGTCAGGTACTCATTTACAGGTTATTTAGTAGGGCCTGTGCCAAATTTAACAAACAATAGAAAACGTTTGTTGATACTATTAATAGACCAATAGAAATCATTCATTAATATAAAAATATTATAGTTGCGGTTTTTTATTTTAAAGCTTTATTTCGGCCAACTATAATTAGTTAAATATTTTACCAATAATATATTTTATTTCTTAAACTATGGTTTTCCATTTCTTTTTCTACCTTTTATCAAATCAAAATTAAATTCTTATTATTACCTACTTATGTAGGTACTACCCAAGTAACATTTTCCCTGTGGAAATTTCCTGTGCTCCTATTAGACCCCTGGCAAATGCCTATTAATTAAGTATGCTAGGCATGTTAATACAGGGATTTTCCAGGGATCTGTTCACAAGATTCTTTGTAGATGCCTGCGAAATGCCCGAGGTAGGGATTAGCCAGGTACTAGTTAACAGATTCTTTGTAGGGCTCTGTGAAATGCCCATGGTAGAAATTTGTCAGGTACAGGTTATTTAGTAGGGCCTGTGCCAAATTTAACAAACAATAGAAAACGTTTGTTGATACTATTAGTAGACCAACAGAAATCATTCATTAATATAAAAATATTATAGTTGCGATTTTTTTATTTTAAAGCTTTATTTCGGCCAACTATAATTAGTTAAATATTTTACCAATAATATATTTTATTTCTTAAACTATGGTTTTCCATTTGTTTTTCTATCTTTTATTAAATCAAAATTAAATTATTATTATTACCTACTTATGTAGGTACTAGTATAAAGTAAATTATAAAGTAAAATATATTATATAGCCTCCGTAGCGAAATCGTTAAGGTGTGAAGTTACAGAACTTTCAATAAATGCCATCATAGGTTCGAATCCCCGTAAGTTAAAAAAAATGTGTAAACTTTCTTTAGATAATTAAATAAAATGTAATTGTTAACTTTCAGATAGTATTATTATACAATCGTTGTTCTAGAGGCATAGTTTATAATATAATAATTATAATGTAGATAATGTTATAATGTAGGTAGATCCCTGCGGCAAGAACCCTGGTAGACCCCGTAACAGGGACCCTGCCAGTGTACCTAGTAAAGGTGCTTAGTAGACTCCTGTCTGGGATATCTGGTAGGGGTGCAAAATGTGTGCCATTATGCCCTGGCACAGACCCCTGGTTTAATCCAAAAAAGGGTTCTAGACAGGGACAGGTTCCTGTGAGATTTCGCTGCTAGGGGTTTATAAGAGATTTACCAGGTTGAAAATGTTACTTGGGTAGTATAAAGTAAAATATATTATATAGCCTCCGTAGCGAAATCGTTAAGATTTGAAGTTACAGAACATTCAATAAATGCCATCATAGGTTCGAATCTCCGTAAGTTAAAAAAAAATGTGTAAACTTTCTTTAGATAATTAAATAAAATGTAATTGTTAACTTTCAGATAGTATTATTATACAATCGTTGTTCTAGGGGCATAGTTTATAATATAATAAATAAAATGTTAACAATATAATTATTTTTTTTACATTCAGCAAATCTCCCTGGTAGATCCCTGCGGCAGGAACCCTGGTAGACCCCGTAACAGGGACCCTGCCAGTGTACCTAGTAAAGGTGCTTAGTAGACTCCTGTCTGGGGTATCTGGTAGGGGTGCAAAATGTGCGCCATTATGCCCTGGCACAGACCCCTGGTTTAATCCAAAAAAGGGTTCTAGACAGGGACAGGTTCCTGTGAGATTTCGCTGCTAGAGGTTTATAAGAGATTTACCAGGTTGAAAATGTTACTTGGGGATCCATGTGGTGCCGTTTGATAACTTTTAAAACATTAACGAAAACCTTTTGCTCTAAAAGAAGTACTTATTAGTAGTAAATTTCAATTTTACAGAATAATTATTTTAGCATGTTAAAAATAAACTTACCAACAAAGTGTTCCATAAGGAAATCTTGCTTCCAATTGGATAACAAGGTTTGCAAGTCGTCAATTTTTTTTTGATCGTTGCAATAGGATATATCCTGTAGTTCAATTTTATCTTGAGACTCAATATCATTTGGATCGTCTAATCGAGGCATGGTTAATTGTACGTAGAAAACCATCAAAAGAACTAGTGCTATACATCAAATTCAACTCTTGTTCTCTCTAGTTTTATATTGTTATAAAACTAATACAAATTTATAAATCGGTGTATTTTAAATATTAAAAAATTACAAATAATTGTAGGTATCTAAATTAATTACGTATGCTACATATTATACTGCATTATAGTATATTACATAATAGAAAGATTAAGCGTAAACGAAAAATATTTTTAGAATTTAACATTTTTAAAATTATGATATTACTTTATTTATTTATTTATTTTATTTATTTATTTATAGCATTTACATTCTGTTGAATATTGCTATCCCGCGTGGGATTTCCAAATCCGTTTGAAGGGGAGGATTAGCCCCCATTAAGCATTGCTCACTTTTATCTTTTTTCTATCTATCCTATCTTCTTTACAATTTTGCATGTCTCGCTGCTTCTGTGACAATTTCCCTCCAACTCAGTCTGTCCCGTACCTTCGTCCGCCACTCTTCAACCTCCATCGCTCTCAGGTCGTCTGTCACATGGTCCCACCATCTTATTTTTGGTCTTCCTCTTGCTCTGTCTTCATTTGGTTTCCATGTTGTTATTTTTCTCACTATATTGTCTTCACTTCTCCTCATAATGTGTCCCAGCCATCTTATTCTTTGCGACTTGATGTCTTTTACCAAATCTTCTCCTTGCATCTCCTCTTCTATCTCGTAGTTCATCATTGCTCTACATACACCGTTGTCTTTTTTTGGTCCCAATATCTTACGTAGGATTCTTTCCTCAAATACTCTTAGGCGTTCATTTTCCCTCTGTGAAAAGCACATTGTCTCTGCTGCATATGTGACCACCGGTCTAATCAGCGTTTTATAGATCTTAATCTTTGTCTCTTTTTTCAGTTTTTTATCTGATAGCACTGCCTTGTTAGCGTAGTACGCTCTGTTACCAGATTGTACTCGTCTTCTTAATTCTTCTTGTCTGTTACCATACTTGTTTACATGTATCCCCAAATAGTTGAAGCTTTTTACTTCTTCAAAGCAGTGATTACTTATTTTAATCTCTGTTTGGTCAGGCAAGACATCTTTGTCGCATTTCTTCATCTTTTAGATTACTGCTATTATTTCATCAGATGTTGGAGCTATTATTTCTTGACTGTTGTCATTTATATTTTCTATGGTTTCTTGTTGATACTCTTGTCTCGCATTTAGTAATTTGTGAAAGTGTTTCTTCCATATTTGTTTAATCTTTGACTGATCATATTCTGTTTTTCCTTCCTCACCTATTGGTCCTCTTCGTTTTACTATATGTCTCGGTTTTTAGTTTCTTAACAGTTGATAAAAAATTCTTGTGTTGTTGAATTTGTTTCTCATTTCTATTTCTTCCATTTTCTCCATGGTCCATGTGTTTTTCTTCTGTTTATATATAATGTTGGTTTTTTTTATACTATCTCTGTATTTTATCAAGTCCTCCTGTCTTCCTGTTCTTAACCATTTTGCTCTTCTTTCCGTTTTGACTTTATTGTATACGGTGCATTCTTCATCAAACCATCCTTTGTCTCTCTTCTCTTTTCTGTATCCTATTGTTTCTTTTGCGCTTTCGTGTATACAGAGTGTAATGTTGTTCATTTCTTGATCTAGGCTGCTCACTTTTTCGCTTTTGGTAAGTTTTTCCTTTACTCTATCTTCGTACCGTTTCCTGACTTCTCTGTTCTCAAGTTTTTCAATTGCTACTTTTTGTGTTCTAGTTTTTGTTCTGTCATAGCTTGTTGCTTTTTGCTTTATTTTCGTTATTACCAGGTAATGGTCAAAGTCTGCGTTTGCACCTCTGTACGTTTTTGTGTCCATAATCATGTTTTCCATCTTCTTTGATACCAGCACATGGTCTATCTGGTTTCCATCTTCGTTGATTCCGCCTGGCCATACCCATGTTACTTTGTGAAGTCTTTTATGTTCAAACTTGGTACTGATAATCACTGTGTTAGTTGTTTCAGCTAGATTGCATAGTCTGTCACCATTTGCACTTGTTTCATCATGTAAAGTGTATTTCCCTGCAATCAGACTTATGTGGTCTTCCTTTCCAATTTTTGCATTGAAATCTTCCAGAATTATCAAAATGTCTTGCTTAGGCACGCTTTCACAAAACGTTTCTATCTCTTCGTAAAAGTCATCTTTTTCTTTTTCGCTACTATGTTCTGTATGAGCATATATATTTACAATTGATAAGTTCGTTTTTGCTTTTATTCTTAGGTATGCTAGTCTTCCGTTCACAGCCTTGAAATTCATTACTCTATTTACCATTTTTCCCATCACCATAAAACCGGTGCCATGTCTTCCTTGATTTAGTTCACCTGAGTAAAACACAGTGCAGTTTTTCCGTTTTATTTCACCCTCACCTTTCCATCTCAGTTCTTGTAATGCTGCTATGTCTACTCTGTATCTCTTCAGTTCTTGTTCAATTTCTGTTATTTTCTCAGGTCTCAGCAGCGTTCTGATGTTCCATGTGCCCACTCTTATTGTGTTTTGCTTTCTTTTTCTTGTTAACATTTCATTTCAGTTATCCTTTTGAATCGCGTTACTGTCTTCTTCGTCTCTATAGCTATGCATGGAGTTTCAGCCTGAGACGTTCCATCCACTCCAATCCGTTCTGTTAGTTTTTTGCTGAGTGTCTTGTATCCATTGTTGTTTTCCGATTACCACCTATGTCGTCTCTTAGTTTCAAGCATCTTTCCTTCTTATCCTATGCATATATTTTATCCTGTTTGTACATCCTCTGGTAACCAACCTTTACTTTTTCTCCGTTTTTAATTGCTTCATTAGCCACACTCCATACTTTGTTTTGTATTTCTCTCTCTTGAGTTGTCATGTAGCTTTCTATGTATGTTTTGGTACCTTTTAGTTTGCTCTTATTATCGATTACCATCATTTTCTGCGTGTAGGTTTTCAGTTTTACCACGACTACTCGGTTTTCCTCTATTCTTCCCACTTTGAAAGCATCTATCACGTTTACTTGTGCTTGTATTTCTCTATTTAGGAATTCTTCGACCTTGCTACATGTAATTGGTCCACTATTCGGGAAATTCTTAATGACTATGTTACACATCTTTCTCTCTTTTTCATTTCTTTCTATTTGGGTTTCAAGTTTCTCTATTCTGTTTTCTTGCTCTTCTTTCGCTTTCACAAGTTCTTCGATTTCTTTTTTCAAATCTTGTCTTTCCTCATTCCATTTTATTTCGAGTACATCCAGTTTATCCTTTATAATCTTGACTTCTTTACTGTTCTCCTTGATTTCTTGGTTGGTTTCCTAGAAGCCTCTGTTTACCACCCCTGTAAGGTTCATTATCATGTTCTTTAGTTCATCCATCTTGTTTTGTTCTTTCAAACGTTCTTGCGTTATGTTAGCGGTTTCCTTTACCGGTGACTTAATGGTTTTTTTACTTTTCTGAAACACGTTTGTCTGTTCGTCAGCTATTTCTTCTTCTCTTCTTCTTTTAATGTAGTCTTTAACGGATGTGTATGAGTTTGACCTCGACCTTACCTTTTCTTTCTTTTTCATCTGTAGTCGTTCTTGTCAGGTTTCTCTTCGATGTGATGTGTGTTGATAATTTCTGTTTTATTCTCTTCCTTACAGTTTCCACACGTCTTCATTTCTATTCGCGTATAGCACAAGCACCCAGCTTAATGCTTCGGAGGTACCTCTGTTATATTTATTTCCTTAAGGTTTCCTTTTTTTGTTTGGTTTCTCTTCGGTGCGATGTGACAATTTCCCTGTTTACTAGAGGTTGGCACCATCTAAAAATAACAAACGTGGTTAACCTGCAAATTCAATAAAATTTCAAGTTTCAATCGAGTATAAACAGTGCTCCGGTCTCTTCTCCAATCTTGTATACGGATCTTTGACCTCCTTTGTTCGTTTCTATCACTTAAAAATCTTAGATTTTCTCTTTTATCGTCTCAAATTCGAAAAATGAACCGCAACTATATCACTACGTATGCACAGGGCAGGCATTCATCTTCACTTATAATATTCCTTTAGTCGAAGTATCATTTTCCCTTTACTAGTTTTTATTAATGTCATAGGGGGACCAACAATATCATCTATTGAAATTATAAAGAATGATCCTAAAGCGAATGGATCAATTTCATAAGCAACAAAATGAGGTGCATAATTAACACTTTGTAATTTTTGAACAAAAAACATTACTTTTTGATTTATCAGTATAATTTCTAATATTATATAAAACACAACATCATTTTTAAAAACGGCTACATAATTGCCACTGTTATGATAATCAACTCCTTGATAATTTAATTTTGAGTAAAATTGAGCGCTCATTTCTTCAACTTGAAGTTTTTCAAAAATGATATTTTTGTAATTGCTTTGAACTATATATTTTTCATTTATTGTAACTTTAGTATATAAGTTTGAATGTGATTTCATCATATTATATGCAAACTTTAAAGTATACTTTTTAGATAAAGTTAAACAAATGTTTTTCCTTGAAGTTATACAGTGTGAATATAATTTAAATTGTCTATGCTTGGACTCAAACTTGAAGCACCAAAGCTTTCTAAGGGGACCTACTTGACGAATTATTCTTGGATAGTGTGTTAAATTATGAAATTTTGGTTTTAATGTATCATTAAACATTAGAGTATAATCACTATTAAAACGTTTTATTTTATATTCTAACAAATTAATGTTGGTTTCATTAATTTCAAAGCAAAGTAATATGTCAATAATTTCGATTAAATTTAAAACGAAACTCCAAACTGGATTATCTTCAGGGATCAGATCGCCTACCATAAGAGGAAAATATAGCATAAATGTCATCATTTCTCGTGCTGACATTTTAAACTTTTTTTTCAATAAATGGTGATGCTCAATTTTTCCGGAAGTATTCTCTATTTCTGTTGAACCATATTCAAAATTTTCCTTTCTAGAATTAAGTGTAGCCAAATCAAAGCATTTTATTTTATTGATAAAGTAAATAATAGCGTGGCATAAACTATAATGGCATACACCTTCGAATACATCATGCATTACATCTACATAATAATTTTCAACAACATGAAAAGACGGTATATTATTTAAAAACGATCTCTCCACAATTACAGTTGGATCAAGACTGATGAGATCCGAATCGTAATTCTCTATTGTTCTATTTAACGCACTTCGTTCTGTAGTCAATATTTGTGCTTCGGATTTTAAAGCTTTGCAAAGTCTGCAGTAAAAGTTGCTTGAAAATGATTTACTAAACCCAAGAAAAGAATTTAAACTTAAATTATCTCCAACCGCTACTGCTAGAATAAACTGAACTCTTAGGTATACATTGTCACATAAAATATCTATACCACTAACTTCTAACAGCCTTATGCATAGTGGTACTTTTAAAATGGTTTTAAAATGAATTAGTAGCTACTAGTTAATAGCATTCTAGAAGCTAGTAAAATTTTGTTATGCATAGTTCTTTTAAAAAGAAAGTTAGTATCCTTTTAGTTGGTAGAATACTAAAGTATGGTTTTTGAAATATTTATTTGGCAACATCTCAAATTGACAGCCGACAACTTAAAAATAATTATTTTTACCTAAAACAGGTACCTAAAAACAGCTTAATATTATTTACCCTTGGCAAGTACATTGTTATAATAAACCAAAGGATTTATATTTCTCAAATATACTTTTCGCCTCCTATTTAAATTTAGAATTATATCTTGAATTATTTGAAATTCTTCGATTTTTTCATCAACATTTATACAATCTTCCATTGTTTTTAAACAAATTTTTTATTTAATTAATTTAATTAGTTTTATAATTTAGCATTTTCCCACTTAAAAATATTACATTAAATACTTATTTTATGTATAATAAGAATAAATTCAATAATTTGTAATTGAACAAGTTAACTAATAAATACTAAACAATATTTGATAATGTTTTTTATCACAAGTTAAAAATTAATATATTATGTATAATATGGTATATTATGACTAAATATAATTTTCAAAATTGTCTATTCTTTGTAAAAAGTAACCTTAAAATGGTCTTAAGCATGCTCAAAACCCTCACTAAATATTTAGTAGCAAACCAACGATTTTAGTAGTCCTACTAAGGTTAGTACCCTTTTAACTCGTCTATGCATACAAGTTGCATGCTCCACTACTACCTGACCGCGTTAGTAGCTACTTAGTGTACTTAGTAGCTACTTAGCTAGCTTAGTAGCTAGTGTACTTAGTAGCTACTTAGATGACTATGCATAAGGCTGTTAATCTTTAAGCTCTTCTACGAGAGATTCAAAACACTTTTCATTTCTAAATGTTTTGAAATCCTTTGACTTAACTACAGCTGCATAAAATATATTTTCCAATTTAGATTCTTCAATTGGAAGACAAGGAAAAAAATAATATACATTACAAATGGAGTGTTTTGAAGAGTTAGATCCAAGAGGGTTATTAATCTCAAAGTCGTCAATGTATAGCAAATATGGCAAAAGAATTTTATTGGGATACAACTTGGTTTTTTTCCACCATAGTTCTCCCTGAACAAAGTTAGTGAAGGTATTACTTTTATTTAAAAATTCTAAATGTTCCAATGTTGGTTTAAGTATTTGTTTTGCTTCAAAATATTTTTTAAACTGAAATTACAACGGCATTAAAACACCCGTAACATGCTTTTCACTGTTGACCAATTTACCACTGCAATGCATTGGTTGCACTGTGTTATCTATATTGAATTCTTTTATATTGTCATCTAAATGATTTTGTTCTTTTAAATACTTGAATAACAAGTAATCCGTACTAAATTGTTTAAAAGGATCCCGAAAATTTGATACAAGATTACAAAAGTCGTTATACAAAGTAGTATGTTGTTGAAAATTACAATGAGCAAAAGATAAAAAAATATTGAGAAGAGGATTAATTAAATACTTATTAGTATCCTCTTGAATTTTGAACACATCTTCTCTTGTAATATTATTATTATCGTGAAAACTAAATACTAATTGTGTTATAAGTTGATCGAAATTCTTTTTATTTAATTCAAACTTATCTTGCAATAATTGTTCATTATCATTTATTTCCGGAATATCCCTATCATTTGATTTCAATGCTTTATAGTCTAAGATCCTAACTAGAAAAGTTACTCGCCGATCTGCCGATGAAATGAAAAGTATTATATATCAAACTTAATATGATATAAAACATATCGCGAATGGGTTGGCTAAAAAATTCCTGGCCCAACTATTATTAATTAAAAATTGAAAATTGACTTTTTATTAAACAGTGCGCCCATGAATCGTACGAATAAATTTAATAGGAACCGAAAGTATGAAGCCTACAGATATGCAAACGTTGGGTTGTCTATTTTTTTCTTGGCAGAACTACTGGGTTGGCAGGTTTAAAGAGGTAAGTCAATTCCAGTTACATCGCTCATTTCAAAAATAAATAAATTTTATATCAAAATAAGCGCTGTTTCATTGCGAACACGATGACATAGGGTTGTCTGCAAAAAATCTGGCGTGAATGAGGATTGTCGATTTTTAAAAAGTAAAATTTTGATGCGAATGAAAACTTGCGACAAAGAGGTTCGAGCCAAGTATCCCGTGCGATTGAAGAGGACGCACGGCGTTGTAGATGCATGCGGTGTTACTCACAGATCACCTTGAACGAAATAGAATGTGCTATTTATTCATTCAATAAAGAAGGATAGCGATACACTAGTAAATGGTACCGTAAACATTCCTACTGAAATATAACCTCCGTGAAGTTGGCCTCCCATCTGAAACATTTTGATATAAAAAAATATGGAATCGTTAGGTCATCGTTAG
The DNA here is from genome assembly GCA_911387805.1 of Cantharis rustica. Taxonomy (NCBI): domain Eukaryota; kingdom Metazoa; phylum Arthropoda; class Insecta; order Coleoptera; family Cantharidae; genus Cantharis; species Cantharis rustica. The sequence continues at coordinate 77,079,481 of OU426877.1, forward strand.
GTCTCGAAAGGTCACCCGGTTTTATCGTTAGGTCACTTTTAGTTTTATCAAAAAAAATTATTCAAGTTTTGAAAAATTTTCTTGGTAAGTTAGCCTCCCCATTAAACGATTTCGACGAAATAAAAGTGGAAACCGGTAGGAAATGCACTGCTAAGGTTTGGTCACGTATATTTATAGTTAGGTCACCTTTCATTTCTTTGCAATTAATTAATTTCAATTTTATGTCCCTATTGCGCATGCGCTAAACAAAAATATAGTTGTGATGAAATTTTTCTTACAAAAGTAAGAAAAGTATAACATTTTGATATAAAAAAATATGGAATCGTTAGGTTGTCGTTAGGTCTCGAAAGGTCGTTTGGTTTTATCATTAGGTCACTTTTAGTTTTATCCAAAAAAATTATTCAAGTTTTGAAAAATTTTCTTGGTAAGTTAGCCTCCCCATTAAACGATTTCGATGAAATAAAAGTGGAAACAGGTAGGAAATGCACTGCTAAGGTTTGGTCACGTATATTTATCGTTAGGTCACCTTTCATTTCTTTGCAATTAATTAATTTCAATTTTACATTTCTATTGCGCTTGCGCTAAACAAAAATATTAGTGTGCGCAAAATTACATCTTGAGACGTGTTCTTGTCAACTCTTGACTTGGGGTGCGTTCTCGCCAACACTTTTGTACATAACGTTCGCTCTAACGGCCGGTTTCACAATCGATAGTTAAAACCTAAAGTTACCAAACCTTCACCTGAAGGTTAACCTGAAGTTTGAGAGGTGTTTATTCGTTTATTCACAAACGAATTTCGACCTTAGGTCTGCTTACCGGCAGTTAACCATAGGTTAAGAAATGTTGGCAGCTCTGTAGCTAGTGATTTTCTATAATCCCTGTTGGTAGCCTACTTATTTGTCTGTCGTTTGTCATTTACTTGTCATATAATAACTTATAAATGTATTTCTATGTTTTATTTTATTACTTTTTATAAATATTAGGTATATTTTTATACTTTAGTTAGGTATGATTGCAATCTCAGGTGGTTATTGTTATAGATAGAAAATAAAACTAGATGCAAGGGATTTTCTTTAACAAAAAAATCGTGAGCGTCATATTCTTCAAAATAATTAGGCCGATGTCTATACATCGCTGTTATACGCATTTTTTGTATCTTTTAACACAATTATACAATACCGTTAATTAAAGTACACAAAAATATAACCAAAATCAAAATCCGAGCGGTTCACGTCTTGAATGAATTTTTAAGCCCGTGTCTTACTATAAAATTATAGTATAAAATGCTATAAAATTATAGCAGTAGTTGTAAAATGACATTTGTAAAAAATATTTTTATGATACTTCTATTTTCATAACGTCACGAAAACGTTTTTATAAAAATTCTTGTATTAGAAAATTTTCTAAAAATTTTATGAAAGGAGGCATCCCATTGGCTGTTGAAACCCATCTCAATTTAAATTTAGGTATGAACATGGAAAATATGAAATATATAATCGCGGTTGTTATCTTACTTTTCGGTATAATAACAGCCGATTGTGTTTAATTTATTAATTATGAATATTATTAATTATGGTTATAGTTAAGTTAAAGTTATTATTAAGTTATTATAATGTCATATAACACAACACAACTCAAACCTTACTTAAATTATTTTTATATCACGTTACGTCATATCGTTTGTATAAAAATTTTTATAAAAATTTTATAGTGAGACACGAGCTTAAACGTTTCACAAATAATGACACAATTTTACCTCTAGTCGTTTGAAATCAATGAGAGCACTGCCCTCTGTGTGTTCCAACCGCAAACAAAGTGATAGTTGATGTAAACCTCGAGTTAACTCGAGGAACTTCTGTGGGTTACAAATACCAGCACTTAACCTAAGGTTAGCTGAGGTTAGCCGTCAGGCCAGCGATTGTGAAACACTTTTTCATAGGTTAAGTAACGGTAACCACTAAACTGCAGGTTAACCAGACTTTGTGAAACCGGCCGTAAATGGTTAGAAAAGTTTCGTAAGCGCGAAACTCGAAAGCAGTTATAGAGCGTAATCAAAACGTTTACAGTGCGAAGATCTTCTATTTAAGTAGCGTCTATTATTGATGTACTTGACGGTGATCCACAATTGCAATATTATAATTCACTAATGTACTAGGTGTTGAAACAAAACACTTAATCCATACAGCAGCTGCACTGTACCACATATCTACAGTGTATACTTAATATGGCATCAAATCACAACGACGTGTTTGCACTTCATTAGGAAATAATGATTTTAGTATTGTAACTCGTTTTTTTTAACATTAACATTATTTTTAATAATGTTTTCAATAAATTTGCTTTTATTTGAAGCAAATAATTATTTATTGCTAAATTTGAAGAAGTTCCTTCAGTAGGTTTATAGAAAATATCAAAACGGTGCATATTATTATCTTTAATTATTATGAGATCGAGGCAATTGATTCTATGTTAACTTCTATTTCTTTCAGTGGCGGTTTTAAAGAACAAGCAAGGTAGGCCCGGCCTACCCAAAATTTAATGTACATAAATAACATTTTCTTTATGCACAATATAATTAATATTTTAATATTATGGACAATTAATATTTGTTATTTTTCATTATTTGCACTTAAAATTGCAATAACAGCTGCAAAAATTAGCGTGTTTTATATTTTTATTTGTATCTGCTTTAAAGTATTACAGTGTAGGCACTGGCCTACCTTGGTCCATATAGCGCAATGTAACAGTAGGACCATGGCGTCAGATACAGTAATACTATAGCTTCAATAGCCAGCGCTTAGGCCCGTGCCTACCATATATTGTGCAGTTATATGATACCTCGCCATAAATAGTTTTTCTTATCGGACATATACGAGCGGCATTTTAAAGTTGTTTAGATGACAAAAAAGAATATTTATCTCAAATTAAATAAATTAATTAAATAACAAAAAAAGAAATTAAGCGGTATTTTGCACTTTGTAGTGTATTTTTATTATTGCAAAATAGTTTAAGCGGTAGGTATTATATTGCGAGTTTGTCTATCTTCACTTGCACTTTTATCAATACAAAGACATTCTTGATAAATTATTAAAAACGGACACATTTCACGACAATGTCATAGACAGATTTGCGAAGAGCAAAAATAAGAGAATCAATCATTGTTTATAAATACCATAACATAATGTACAGTTATTCGAAAAAGTATTTGGACATTCCTGTGTTAAGAATGTAAATTGCTTCGTTTAGACATTGTTTTTATTATATAAAAATTGTTTTTACAGTAATACTTATTAGATATTTTTATCGCAAATTTCATTGTCTTCATTTTTATTCCTATACATTTTTTTATTTTGTCGCCTCGTTTTCGACTGAGAGTGACTTAAAGCAGACTCGGTAAAACTTTTTAATAAAATTTAAAATACACAATGGTTTTCTCGAGAAATTCCCATGGGATTTTTACCGAGACTGCTTTAAGTCACTCTCGATCGAAAACGAGGCAACAAATAAAAGAATGTTTGAAAACAAAAATGAAGGGAATGAAATTATCTACAAAAAATGTCTCAAAAGTATTTTTGTAAAAGCGATTTTTATATGCTAAAAAGAGTTTTCAAAAAGTACAATTTATATTGCTAAAATAGGAGCGTCCAAAGTAAGTAATTCTATTATTTAAATAAAATGACTTAATAGAGCCTATCATTGTAACTCAAGAAAATATTCACATCTTTCGCAGATTTTATCTATTTATACAATATTGCTGGCCTACCCAAAATTTTTCCCCACGAGCCGCCACTGATTTCTTTTGTAAATTTAATACAAAACATGGGTTTTCTCATAATCCTTTTGAAGATAAAATTATTATGTTAAGATGTCCTGGTCCCGGCTTATGCAATTTAAAAAACCATAAAGCCCAGAAGCTTATGAATTCCTACAACTAATTCCTAATTAAAAAATATTTTTTAATTACAATTTCCTGACTAGTTACCGAGTTGGTTTTAGTATCATTATTTTCTAATAATTCCCGAACAGGATGTCCCGGTTTATGCAATTTAAAAAGACCATAAAACCCAAGAGCTTATGAATTCCTACAACTAATTCTTAATTTAAAAATATTTTTTAATTACAATTTCTTGAGTAGTTACCGAGTTGGTTTTATTTTTATTATTTTATAATTTTTCAAACATGCATATTTACCATATGTGCAGATGTTTTCAAGAACGCACGAAAATTTAAATTAGAAAGTGCTTTACGTTATATACGAATTAAAGCTCAATGCAAAAGCAAACTTTGTAAGGATCAATTTTTTGGATATGTTGATACCCTGCCAAATGAGAATGAATGTTTCTTGAAAATAAAAACTCGAGATACATTTTACGAAAAACATGAGGATGTTAGAATACCTTTAAAAGGATTACGACGGTAACAAGTAGCGAGAGAAGTTCTAAATGAAGGATGTAGTAATTGGTTAAAGCGGTAGGCCGCTAAATATGCTTCAGAAGGATCTCGATTGCCTCCAAACCTTCCTACTCTAGATGTTTTGCGTCAATGCAAAAAAGAAGCATTCGAATTAAAAGTTAGATATTGAGGTTATGTCAAACTTGCAAAGCGTAATTTCAGCTAATAAAATAGTTTGTGTTGAAAGCAAAATGCGCGAAATCACTAAAATATAACAGCTGCATGATTTTAAACAAAAAATTCCTTAAATATTCAAATCCACCGTAAAATTCTACAGAATAGAAGATCCTCTCACTTTAAACGCATTGTTTGATATATATATATATTATTTTTCTGTGCTTTATAGCTGCTTTCGAGTTCCGCGCTTACGAAACTTTTCTAACCATTTAGAGCGAACGTTATGTACAAAAGTGTTGGCGAGAACGCACCCCAAGTCAAGAGTTGACAAGAACGCGTCCCAAGATGTAATTTTGCACACACTAATATTTTTGTTTAGCGCAAGCGCAATAGAAATATAAAATTGAAATTAATTAATTGCAAAGAAATGAAAGGTGACCTAACGATAAATATACGTGACCAAACCTTAGCAGTGCATTTCCTATCGGTTTCCACTTTTATTTCGTCGAAATCGTTTAATGGGGAGGCTAACTTACCAAGAAAATTTTTCAAAACTTGAATAATTTTTTTTGATAAAACTAAAAGTGACCTAACGATAAAACCGGGTGACCTTTCGAGACCTAACGATTCCATATTTTTTTATATCAAAATGTTTCAGATGTGAGGCCAACTTCACGGAGGTCTCTCCTTGCAAGGTTAAATTCCAGTTGCATTGGGCTTAGTTTTATACGATTACGAAAAATTTTATTAATGTTATATAGTGCTACCCGTCTGCGCTCGAGTCGCAAAAGTTGGCTAAACTAACGCTGAATGCCTACCCTTACCTGGTCTTTCGAGCGACGCTACGGCTCAACTCAGAGGTGAAAGCAAATTAGTGGTGGGTCGAAAGTCAAGATTGAATCTTGCTCTACTCAAAAAAAAAACACAAATGCTTAAAATGGCGCCATGTACTTTTTGCCGCTCGCCTAAGATGGTAACCTAAAGTGCAAAAGCTAGTATAAATAAAACACCAGTAAAGGTAAACTGCGTTTAATCACAAAAAATATATACGACGTTGAAATATACAAGTAGTACCACACAAGTGTCGCAAACTGTACGCAGTGAGTTAATAGATTATAATCGTATAAATTAATGCCGTTCAGATCTGAAGGTTTTCTTAACCTAAAACAAAATAATAATCGAGCTTCGCCCGATCCGCAAACAATCATAAATTAGGTCGATTAAATAATCTTCTTTCTTCCGATCTTACACAAACAACGCGTAAATACTGTAGATTCGGTTTTCAAAAAAAAAGAATCGCACAAAATAAAACAAAAATAGTTGCTCACCAATTTCGTCGGTACGCCCCTGCTTTATTACTTCCTAAGTTGACCACTATCACTTGCGTTGCGCATAAACGGCTTCCGATATTCAAAAAAAGTTTGTGATTAGATGGATGGTTACAGCTTAAGAAGAATACTTAGAATTAGCCAGTCTTGTACAGCAGATGAAGAATTGGTCTTTGATAAAGGTGTTACGGAACTTCTTGTTGTCAATAAAAGGTAAGACGATAATAAATCCTAACCTAACTTGAATTGTAACTTTCGGTTATTTCTAGCGTTTGAACAGAAGCAACCTCCTAACTTCGATATCCAGTGCAATCACTATTGACCCCCCAAGTAACGGGTTATAAATTTCATTAACGTATCGACGAAGGATGAAATTTAAATAATCGATAAGGTTCGAACCAGTATAAACTGTAAAGCCGTTTGTTGCAAACTTGCCAACTAACTCAACTTATAAACCAACAAATCGATGTAATTAACACTTGGTAAATCTCACTTATTTGGCTACCGAACTAACGTCAAAATTTCAGAAAGGAAGACTAATCTTATCTGTGCGAAAAATTGTTGCCAACCTCAACCTCGAAGAGATATCGCATTTCCTTAATTATAAGCGCCTAAATCAAAATTTTGTTGGTAAATAAACGTACCTATCAATGAAATTAAGTTGTTATAATTTGTTACAAAATTTAGGTGTTAAAATAAGCATTTTGTTACGTTCGGGGCGTAGCGGTGGAATCTGAACGTAACAATAGTCGAACAAGTGCGAAATTATAATATTATAAATTTATCTTAAACATTATATAATTTCATATAAAAATGGTGTTATTTTTAAAATCATTTAAATCACCAACAGCTTTGTATACGTTTAGTTCTAGGAAACTAAAAATTTGTATAAAATTACCAAACATAAAATATGTACGAGTATAAATATACTAAGTAAACCTTTGAAAATTCTCCCCGCTCTTGCAATTGATAAAATTTTTAGACTACATAACAGAGAGAGTAATTTTCATATTTTAAAAGGAGGAGCTTATCGATCGTATGTTAGAAATAGCGACGCGTATCGGTAAAACAATAATAAGTTAGATGACTTAAACATTTGTTAAACGTGTTGTCTACCCGCGAATTATAAAATACGAGCTTATAAGCCCCCTCGCGTTCGTGAATCAAAGTTAGCTGCGTATATCTTATCCTTAAGGGTGTAATCTTTTAACACCGGAAATATGCGATCTTTTATGAGCTTAACATTGATTGAAATAGTACGGTCATAAAATTTGAAAGCTTGTTTGAAATTTCCGAACTATTTATAATTATTTTATTTTTATAAGAAACTAAGCTGCTTATTACTTAATTTTACCATAAAAGGGTGGGTTTTTCTGCATTTCTACACCTCAGTTTGTTGCAAAATCAGTATAGCTATTTTTTTAAATTAAACTATAATTTTATGTAAATATGTTAAATAAATGTAAATTATTTCAAAATTTAATAAAAGTTTAATAAAGATTATAACTATTGTAGTGAATATAATTCAATTGTATATATTATTTTGAATATAAAGTCGGAGTGGCAAGCGCCCGCACATTTGTTTGACGCTCGTTTGCTTGGAAATATTTAGAATTGGCCTTTGTAACTTTGTGAACATATTCTTAGATAGTTTATCTATCGATTTAAGCAAAAAAAAATCGATTTTTTTGACATTCTAATTAAGGACACTGCCTTAAATTTTTTTCTCAGTTTTTCGATATCTAGTGCCGTTTTTGAGTTATTGCAAATTTAATTATTGATGAAATATTGATATATTTAATAATATATTTTTCAATCAGAAAAAAACTATTGATTACAACACGGGAAATATGAATACATTTCCCTTGGTGTCTATACATCTCTCGGGCTTTGCTCTCGAGATGTAACCTGTAGATAGATGTAACCCGAGATGTAGCCAACCTTGGGAAATATACTATTTATATTCCCCTAGTTGTAATAATAGTTATAAATGCTTAAGAGCAGGAAAATGTTTTAAAAATTATGAAGTGGACTCCGCAGAGCCAAGGCTTAAATCCGATAAAGTTGTTGTAAGACAAGCTAGACAGGAGAGCTGGGAAGTGTGTCTAACAACTCGAGATCATCTACGGAACATTTTAGAAAATGAGTTGACTAATATTCTGGATTCAGTTTTATCAAAACTTATCAATAGAATGCCTAGAGTAATGCGAGCAGTTGTAAATGCCATAGGTAGTTTTTTTGATGAAATGAAAATTAAATTTTTTATGTTTATAATTAAATCAAAACTATTTTTATTAGTGTTATTTTTAATGCTTTTTTTATGTAAATATATCAAATTTTAATTTTCCTTGGTTTTGTTTGTTCTTTTTTCACTGGTTTTGTACATTTCATTAAGAGTCTGAACTTCCATGAGTGTTGTGTATATAAAATGATGGTATATATAAAAAAATTAACGTAGTAATGTAACTTTTTATTAACCTACCATATTTAAATAGTCAAATAATAATCACATCATTGACACATATTGACCCACAACAATAATAATCAGCTTTTTAATGAAAATATATATTAAATTATTTTACAATTTAATCGATTTAATGAAATGTACTTAAAAATATGGATACATTTAAGAGTAACTTACACCCATATTCATAGACAAATAAGTACTACTGAGGATAACTCTTCGAGTGTAACTCTAAGATTGGGACAAGCTTTGGTTGGTTGAAAGGACTCCAAAATTATGCAAACACCTGGTTTTCTTCGACTGCTATGAGCAAACGTTTCTAAACCAATCACGTTCAAAAATTTTTAATTTCAATAATTCAACCAAGTTATGCAAACAATAATTCAAAGGTCTGCAAGCTGATGAAATAGTAATGCGTCAACAAGTGGATTGGAAAAGATCCCAAGTTCGATTCTCCGCAGGAATAGTTTATTTTTTAATTTTTATGTTTACCCAAATACGATACAGAACATGCTATATTTTGTTAGCCTTATAACATGGTATACTTGATTTAAAAAACTATTACTGTAGGAAGCAAACCTGAATCTTCCAATCTATGCCATCTTGTCAATGCGTTATCATCTCAGCTAGAAGACCTTTGGAGTTTTGTTGCATAAACTAGCGCAAGTATTACATTCAAACATCTAAACGCACTTTTTTAGAAACAATGTTTGTTTAATTTTATAATTAATGTTATTAACATGATGTGATGATATTTATTATAAGATTAAATTTTTAACATGTAGATGAAATTAAAATTAAAGTCATAACTTACTTTAGTACAGTACAAACACTATTTCCAGGTTTGTCTGATGAGAATCCGAAATTCGAAAACGTAATGTTGACATTATATAACAAACTATAACTATTCAATTAAATAGTTTTTGTTCTAAGTAAATTATGAATTTAATTTCAATTTTATCTAACATGTTAAAAATCATTTTTAATTTTTAATTTAATTAATTTAACTTTTAATTTTAGTGCTCTTTGAACCAACGAAAGCTTTTACCAATCCTAGAATTACACTTGAGGGGTTGTCCTCGTAAATATTTATACTTAAGGATCAAATTTATATTTGAACCTGACTGGAAATGAATTAAATTAAAAAATATTACTATTATAAATAATAGTCTTGTGTCGCCGTGACTTAATATCATATAAATAGAAAAAATTTTAAGAATGTTTCCTAATGAATACTTAAAAAAAGTCAACACCTTTCTTGGTATTCTTATCCCCTTAGTGTCAAATATGTAACTTTTAAATTCAATTCTAAGTATTAAAAATAAGTACTAACTTATCTATGAATACCAACTTAGTTACTTTCAAACCTTGGCTAAATAATTATTAGCTACTTTCAATAATGATTTATATTTCACCTAACATTATAATTCTGGACAAGGTGAACAACAGCACTTAATATATAAAAAACATTAAGACAAAAATAAATCGGTTAAGTTAAAACTAGATTATGTTATTACCATTTTATTTAATTGAATGAAATAATAATAATATAAAATAGTAAAATTATACTAACTTAAATAGAAAAAGTTTTGTTGCAATTTCTTAATTTATACCAGCTGACATAAAACTTCAATATTGCAACTAATTATCTTGAATTAATATCAATTTACAATTCATTAATTTAATACAAAATTCAATTTAAAACCGTATTATTAACGTACCAATTTTGATCAACTAGCATTTTGTCAATTAAAATGTCAGACCACAGAATTTATCTTCAACTAATCTAAATGTGTCATACTCCAAATTCTTCCAAAAAAACTTCAAATGTCAGTCGCGCAGTGTAGTTTTAGGCCTGAAATAAAAAACTTACATATATAAACAATTGGATATATTGAACATGTTTATTAAAGTTTATAAAATTTATGAAAAATTATAACAATGAAATTTGACCAATGATGATCTAATCTAATTGCCGATTGTCACTGATATAATTATGAGAATAAAATTTAATTTAAAAAATTACAATTTAGTGAAGTTATTCACATTTTAAAATTGTCAATTTAAGTTTTTGACAAGTTTTACCAACAGGCACTTAAATTTTAATTAGGAATGTAAAAAATTGTTAAAATGCTTTTATATTAATTAAAAACGGCTTTGTGGGCCATTTGTATGAAAAATTCACAGTGCAAAATATTCTCCCATAAGCAGTTTTCAATTACGAAATTTTAAATTTATTTTTTGAAGTTATCGAGTTGAATTCAAGCAATATAGTTTTAGTATTACAATTACTGTCACTTTTTGAAAAGTGATTGAAAAGTGAAGAAAGAAGCATGAAAATTAACCTAATAATTGATGATATTTGAAGCTCAATTGAATTTAAATGATCAATAGTAAGTAATTATCGTAACTAATAATTGATTAAATCAGTTATCATAGATACTATTTATGAATTAGTTTTAAAAGTAGAATCCTTTTGGAAACTCTTTTTTCTTACTATACATTTAACTCTTTCATATTCAAGTTGAATAAAGAAAAACAAACTGTGATTTTTTCATACTGCAATAATGCTTTTTTGGTTAAATTTAAACAATTTATTATAGAAGTTTGAATAAAAATAATATACTTAACAAAATATAGGTATTTTAACAAATCTTTCGTTATAAGTGATGAAGCATTTATAAGAAATAAATTTATCAATATTTCATTTGATTTTAGTCAAGGTGATTTTCATATTTACAATTTTAAAAAGTTGTTACTAACAAAGGCATAAAGCACTGCAATGAAAAAGTTACCACTTGAATTTACAACCTGATATTAATACTTTATTTAAATGTTGACAGGCATAATATATATTTGCCCCATTCGTTATATAAAATCAATAGAACATAGATTGCCACCTTTAAAAAATTATTAAATATGTTTTATAATATTATTTAGTTTTTAAATAATAAATATTATTAATAAATTGGCATATGTTAAAGGTGGTAATCATACTGATTTCAGTCTTGTTTCAAGCCATTACTTTCAAAATGAATAATTTAAAGTTTTGGGGAACATAATTATTTACTATAAAAAAAAAAGAATAAAAAAATTGTACACCTAAAAGCATTAAGATTAAAATATTAGTAGAACAAATACAAAAATAATAACTGAGAATAGAAATTATCACCAAATATCAAACGATCATATCGTGTTAATGAAATTAAGATGTAAATTAATATTAGAAAACAGCTGCCTTTTTTGAGAATATTAAAACAAAAATAAATCAATTAAAAATACAGAATAGCTGCTACAAAAGCACTAAATTACAGTATACTAAAAACACATTAGTTTTAACTTTTTTCAAAATCATAAATACAAAATGTTCTCATTAATCATTAATTTCAACTTTTTAAGTATATATAAGCAAGAATTCCTCCGCCTATTAAAAGAGTACTCATAATAGTTAGAGGTTTGAATAAAGACCTCTTCAGTTGTGTCCACTGCTCATTTGCAACTTGGCGTCGCTTCATTTCTCGAACTTTTGATGCTAATTGATCTTTACGTTCCACACGTTTTCTATGCCGTAGTTCAACTTCAGGCAAAGCACTAAAAAATAAAAACAAAATTGTAATTCAATTGAAACTATTCTACACACAAGTTTATTTATTTAGGTACAGCAATCATATTAACCAATAGCTAAATCATCAACATTATTATAATTGTTGCTAAAATTGAAAGTCTTATTAATTAATCTGAAAGGACTTTGTAGGTAGGTAGAAAAATAATTAAACTTGTTTCATTATCATATAATCACGATCACATAACCTATGTAATTAAAGTATATTAGTTAACGAGCATATTATAATCATTGCTTATCTATATCTAGTTGGACAACCGTACCTTTGCGCATGACTGCAATAAGTCTGTATAGTACTGTCCACACAATTTAGCGATACTCATAAACTAGAATATGGAGACAGCAAGTAGTTGGTTCAAAGGTCCACTAGATTAAGAACCTAGGTATATTTATGCACGTTTATCTATTTAAAAATGTAAATAGAATTTATAGTATTTCTTGTGAAGAGTTAAAGCTCCGTTATGTCAAATAAGCCGAAATAAATATTAAAAATATTGTATTTAAAACTTTGCAGTAAAACTTATAAGTTTTAAAGAAATTTTTATTCGCATTCAATTTTTTGTTACAAAATAATAAACAAAACACCTAAATATTTATTCGTGTTGTAAAATAGATAGTTTAAAATTTTTTTTTATTCCGGACAGCTGGATTTTCGATTTGATGTTGAATGTAAATTCTTTGCAATGCTTAAAAATTAGGACTAGAATTAAAAACCTAAGAATATAAATTATGTGCAATTTGTATGCATCCGAACCATCAAGCACAACGAAATTTTTTTTAGCTAGTTTCGAAGTTAATATAATATCTTCAAGTTTATTGGATAATTTTCTTTTATCCCAGAGTAACCTAAAATTTTCGTGGAACTTGGAAGATTTGTTAAACATTTCTGGCATTTAAACTTTTCAATGAATTTTTGACGTGATAACGTCTTATAAATTGATATACCGGCTGCACGCACGAAAAATTGTCACGTTCCGGAAGCGAGAACGCGGAACAAGCGAGAGAGAGGCACGATCGGCTTTGCATCATACATAGACATCATTTGAATTATAAAATCCCATTAAAAAAAACTTGTCCGGCATGAGGTTCGATCTCGCGATCACCAAATGATGCAATTATGTTTCATGCACATAACGCACTAACCTACTGAGGGTTAATGTAATAACATAGTATTAATTCGTATTCATTATCAGCCTATTCAGTCCACTGCTGGACTATTAGCCTCTTTCTATATCGAGAAAGGTTACAGCATTTAGACCCCACGGTTGCTAAGGCCGGATTGGGGAATACCTGTGACCCTGTTTTTTAATAGTTGATGGTGGCAATCATCAACTCAGGGGGACCGCCGACTTTACGTGCCCTCCGAAGCACGGAGACAACCATAAGAAATTTTAGACACTTCCCGGATTCGAACCGGGTACCTTTATGTCAGCAATTATTCAGCTAACAAACTAGGCTAATGACCGTCTCGTTTCGTTTAAAAGATACGTAGTTTGCAAGAAAAGTAAAAAAAATAAAATCAGAATTTTTTTAACATTTTCTCCCTTAATTTAATTTATAACTAGAAAACCGTTTATTCTAGACGATAAGGGGATATAAACTAATTTGTAGATAAGTAAATGATCTTTAAAAAAGGTCTAATCCATTAAGTCTAAAAAATCAATAATATCGGAGCTATGGTCGTTTGAAATCAAAAATTCAACATATTGCTTTAAAGAGAGGCACCCCCAAGGGTTTGGACTTGGACAAAAATTTTATTTGAAAATTTGTCTTAGAAAAGTGTCCTTTATCACCACCTCAAAGGTTCTCCACGGTCACGGGGACACCCTGTATGTTAGATAGCAATTATTTTTTGAAAGAAATAATTATTGAATTCTTCGTGGTTCTTTCATTGAAAAATGATTGCCATTTAGCACTTAAATTTAACTTCAAAATAATTTAATAAAAGGTACACAGCCTGGGTTTGAAAGGGTTAAGTAATAAACTTGACAAAAATATTTTTAACAGTTAGTTGTAACCCAGATGCAATTATAATACATAATTTAAAAAACTCGGCACGATGTAAATTATTATTTTGATCGTTATTCTGCATATCTCCCGTACAAATTCGTGAAATCTGTTTTTAGTATTATATGAACGACGATATATAATATTTTCGTCAATTTCGGCTAAGATCAGATAAATATCGTCGATAAGACACATTTTAAAAAATTATAAAATACACAAAATACACACCATTTATAAATTTTAAGTTAAAATCTCACTTGTAACGTTTTACTTGGTACTCCAAGTGACTTGTATCTTATCTTACCCGTAACTCGTATTTACGAGACGATTGCCGCTATTGGGAGGTGATTATACATTTACTAATAACTAAGTTCCTTGTAACGCTATTGGCAACTTTACGGGGAGGTGAATATATCGGCCCTAAGTGTGAATAATTGTATGTGTAAATAAGTGTAAATATTGTGTAAATAATTTTTTAGCAATATTTTAAGTCATTCTGATATTTCCGATTTATTGCGTATTAATTTTAAGATTATCCATTCACCATTTAGATTTAAGTTCAGTAATTCGCAAGGTGAATCAAAATTATTATCAGTTCTGAATTATTTTAGTGTAACGATACTTTCTTTTGTCTATCAAGTTATTCTGAATTTGCACCTGATTAAAAGTATAAGTTTACTGTCGATTATTTGTTTTCGATCTACCTGCTTTTACCACCATTTTTAGTTGAGGATTCCTTCTCGGGCCAGACTTCAATTCGTTGTGACTTTAGTCCGAGTGGCGCCCTTTATTTTGTCTCCTCCCGGATTTGATTTAGATCTTTCGATTAAGCTTGGACTCAGGATTTCCTTGAATTTTACCGATCCACGACCTCGCTTCGACTAGAGCTGGCGGCAATCCTGATTATCCAAGTGAGTATTAAGATATTTCCCCCTTATTGTGTCATATCGGTTAATTTCGCCCGTTACAACTTTAACAAAAGTAATGAGAAAAGCAGTATTCAAGCAAAACGCGATAAGAAGATACAAAAATAAGAAGTGGTACAATGCGGAATGCCAGGAAGAGATTGATAAGCAAGAAAAAGCTAGAAGGATAATGCTACAAACAGGAACACTAGAAGATAGACGCAAATTGATGGCCAACGAAGAACGTGTAAAGCACTAACTAGGGAGAAGAAAAGAAAGCACCTGATGGAAAATTTAGAACAATAAACAAAAAATAACAATAGATAAGGCGAACCATAATGATGCTACCATTATTGGAGTGGATAAATCACAACGTCTAAGGTGGTTAGGGTACTTGGTGCGAATAAGTGAAGAAAGAAGATTTTGAATATGAATATGAGTAGAACGAGAAGAAGAGGTAAACAGGAAGAAGTGCAACAAGACTTGAATTCACTGCATACCAGAAAATGAATGAACAAAGCTCAAGATCGGAATAAATGGTCCAGCGTGGTTAAACAAGCCATGGGTCTGCATGGCCCGTAGAGCTAGTATATATTGCTGTAATTTTTGTAGGCAATACGAATTTGTAGGGTATAATTAAATTTGAATATTATTTTTGCGCGCCACCACTGGTGCAGCCCGGCTCTGCGAGCAGGGAAATTTTGTTTTGGAGGGACAGGGAAGATAGCGATAGTAGTGGACGTAAATTTGTGATCCACAAAAGTTGTTTTGCTGAAGTGAAAGTAGCTGATAAGAATAAAAACGTAGATTAGTCGTACTTATATGATTATAAAAATAAAGAAATTTGCATTGCGCAATAATTATTAAAAAATTTAACATAGAGAACATAGCAATATATATAAACCTAATATAGCTTCTTCCAATTCATTGTTGCTGTTTCTCTGATTTACTATTTAAAAAACGACGTAAGACAACAATTAATAATTTTGGTTAAAAAGTCACGCCCACTTGCAAATTTTAAAAAATCGATTTTTTTTTTATTTGATTTTCTGTAAGTAAAACACTTTAAAAATATTCCCTCAAAGTTTTAAGTAATAAATAATAAAATTGACGAAAAGTACGTACCGCTTGAACTAATACTACCACTATAGGATTAACAGCATCTGGAAATGATTTCAGAGACCCAACTATTTTTAGAATATTTATTACGGTTATTACGTTATTATTTATTTCAATAAATTGTGTGTAATTTTGGTTCAGTATAGTTTCGTGTTTCCACTTTGGTGCTGATATTAAGATTTAAATTTTGGTGATTCAAAAAATCCAGGTGTTTAAATTTGTACTTTTTAAAATTATAATTTGTGAATTTTATGTGCGGTAGAACAATTATTTCTTTTAGAGCGTGTTTTTAAATTTCCTTTTATAAACCTCTTGTGCGGTAGAACATTTAAACAATTCTATTTAGTTTTTAGTTGGTGTAATTTTTATTTAAAAACAATAAATTATTGTGTAAATGTCTAACCGCACCGGTTAGACAATCGTTTCAATGGAACGGCAAAGGGGTTCTAGGAAGTTGCGACGAACTAAATCTATTAGGAAACCGCGATAAAAAAAAAGGAAACAATATTTTAACCCTAAAAGTGTAAAGAGCGACAAAAATCGTAGTTTGAGCACGTTTGCAAAAAAATTAAAAACTCAAAAAAATGTCATCCCGGTAAATACAGATTTGGAACACAGAATTTTAAATTTTATAACTATTTGCTGCAATTGCAAGAGCGGACTTGGTTTTCAAATTATGGTTGTATGTAAGAAATGCGCTCCAACGTCGATCTCTTCTAATATGTGCAATCGGAGGATGCAGTCCGCATTCAGGCGGCAGACCGCCGAACGCATCAAGCCACTTACGAAGAAAGAATGGTTCGCAGATAGTGTCAACTCGATATTTTGGAGGATACAACCTAATCTAAAAATGTTCAATATGGGCCTGGAATAGATGCCTTGATTTAAGTTGCAAATTAATATTTTATTTTAGAGAAAACCGATCTTGAAACTTTCAACGCGTTTATCTCGAAATGACATTTTCAACATCGGCAAACATCGGTGACCACGATATATTGAAAACTACTACATCGATTTGTTTCAAATTTGGCACAGTTATTTTAAATATACAAAAACTAGTCCTTGAACGAAGGAATTTATTTTTTCGCATTTTGACTAATAATGTGCTGTTTTATTAAATTCAAAATCATTTAATAAAGTGGCACTTTAGCACATAGATATGTCACTTTACTGCATAGTAATGTCACTGTCAATAAAAAACTATTGGATAGAAGATTGATTATTTAAATATTGTAATCATTGTTATACATTTATGTATATTAAAAGTACAAAATTATTATTCAAACTAGAAAACTTAACAATCTCACTTTTATAATTAATATTATGTAACTTACACAAAATTCGAATCAAAAAATAAAAATTAACTGTTATGTAAATAAATAAAGCCTTGTCTGTTACTAGATTACGAAAATTTTACACAAATATCTATTTAGAAACTTTTTGAATTAGCAATAACTCAAGAACGGCGCTAGATATCGAAAAACTGAGTAAAAAATTGACCCCCCTCGCCTCGTACTCATCACCAGTGAATTATCGGTAGGAAGGCATACGAAAAAATTTAGACCGATCGCGCGCAAAAAAAATTTACTCATAAACGTCTAAATTCATATTTTAGATTAGATTTTCACAAAATACGAAAAAATTGTATAAACAAACCTCGTAAGAAAAGTAGTTTTACTAAACGAATATAGCTTTTAAGTATGAGCGAGCACAGCGAGCGAGTAACTTAAAAGCTATATTCGTTTAGTAAAACTTTACTTTTCTAAACTTGTTGTTTATTATACTATTTCAATGTAGTTTTGTTTTTATGTTTTGTTTTATTTTCATCGAAAATTAACATTTTACTTTGAGCGTGTGTCATTTTCTCCTAAATTGATATTTTGAAAAACCCTTCCAAGGACTAAATAATTTAATATATTGTATAAATTTTTTTTTGAATTTCTTATTTCCGATGATCCGGATTCGAGCAGCAGTGGTCACCGCAAAACATGTTTTTGAAATGGACCTTCGAGAGAATGATCATAAACTGTTTGTTTGCAAATATATTTTATTAAAAAAATTATATTATTTAAGTAAAAATGTACTATTTTTTACGTATACCAAGATATCCTTAAAAAAATAACCTTAAAAAGGTAAAGTACGCCCAAATGTACTGTTTTTTAATAAACAATAAAAACTTTACAATTTCCTTATTTAGAAGACGGTCCTGTTCTGATAATTTAAAATTTGGGTAGACAAATAAAATGGGTTGGTAATAGTAACTAATCTAAGGGCCGGTATTATAAAGCATAAATAAATCATAAGTTAGTTAGTTTCAAAGTAAATTTACTTGACTATTAAAATTTACAAAATAAAATTTGAGTACTATAAAGGAAAGTAACCAAGTAAATAACTAACTTAATATTTACTTTCCTATTATGTTTAGACGATTTGATACTAGATGTCTTGGTTATGGTGCACAAGATTTTATGATACGTTAGAACTAATTTTTAAATTTTATGGTTACGATTATATTGAAGAATGGTATCAACCAATCAACGGCTATAGGCTATGTTTTTTACTGAATATTAGTTGTCGATTTCAAGTTTATTAATTTCTTTCTTTTTATATATATAGTTTTGTTCTATGAATTTCTGGTGTATAATTTTTCCTTTATATTAATTAAACAAATATAGATTTATATGATTTTATTCTTTCTTTTGCTACCGTTAGACGATTAAATTGTTAATAATCCTACGTCTCCGATTTTCAATTTATAAGTTTGAAATTGGTGGTGGCAGCAATTAAACTTCAGTTACCACACGACGGCCGCGATTATTTAATTAATCAAAGCCTACCAGTGTTACAATATCATGCGGAGAAGAATCAGGATTACTGTCAGACAACGATCATCTCGAATATCAAAATTTGAACTGTACTATAAGAAAGAGGACAATTTTCTGAATATAATGCAACAAAAATTTCGGCGGTCCATGCATTCGTTTTCGAAAAAAACGGCATTTTAAAGTTATATAAAAGCAGGTAGTTGTAACCCGATACATCCTGTTGCGATGTGTAAGTCATAGAGGTATATATTAGAACTATATCTATACCTCCATGGTGTAAGTTCACAACTAGCGCCCACTAGTTGGGCGTACTTGCACTTTTCATGGGATACGAACGGGATTTAAAACGAATAACCTCACAAATCATTTGACCTGTCAAATGATCATTTAGTACAAGTAAATATTTAGCTGAACAAAATCGAGGGGTTAAATTAGTTGCTAGATTTAGATCGAATGTAAACTATTCGTGCTTTATAATACCCAATCTAGCAAGTAAATTTACTTATTTGACAATCACACAAGTAAATTAGTTATTTGTCGTTTATAATCCCGGCCCTTAATATAATAATAACATTATAATAGTGGTAGTAGTAACAAAAATACTAAACCAACCATGGTACTATTATACCATCTATATTAATTTTAAATAGAAATTTAAATGACACTTGGACAGGAATTCACAAAATGGCTCCACAACGGAGAAAGTGTACTGTTAATTCGAATTTGAAAAAATAAAATAAAAATAATAAATACCGTATATAGTGAACTACCGGAAACTACCGGAATACACAGTGAGTGTATATGGGACTTCTATATAAAAAAAAATGTATATGTTCGATATTTTTATATAATACATTAGGTGGATATTTTGATAACGATGAAGAAAATATTCCACCAAGTGTTTTGAGAACGCGCTTATTACTTAAAAATGAAGCCTGTAATGCAAGAAAAAGTGTTGGAACAAGGTGGAACAAGGATATCGAATATTAACGGGGAACGAAATTCAGATTGATTCTGATCCAGAAAACAAAGACGAGAATGAGATGGTTTCTTATACTTTCAATAAATCAAAGCTTTCATTTTCAAAACGTGATTTTATTGTAAATTTTGTAAATACCGAAATAGTGAACAACCCCGAAAAAGTGAAAGGTCTTTGCCATATTTTATTCACTATTTCGCGACTCGACTGTAATTTAAAATAAGTTTTATATAAAAATAAATAATATTTTACATGAACTTATGGTCACCATTCACAATCATAGAATGAAGGGGGGGAGGATAAAATTTTTTATATAAATCTTGTTTGCGCATACGCGTCAGTATTTTCGTATTTGTACTTATTTTTCCGAAAATAATTATGGTAACCCTAGTTATAATGGAAAGCAAGAATTTAGAAAAAATCAATATCCAATGTTAATTCCCTATGTTCGGTTCCTTGGCCGGTCACCCGGTATAAAAATGAAATGACGCATGTAGCATGTTCATCACTTGAGAACGGCTCGACCGATTTGGTTGATTTTTGATTTGTTGTGGTTTTAGTTATCAGGACAAGGTTTGTATAAAATAAAATTTATGGGAATCCTACCAAAAGAAATTTTCGTGACGCGCATGAATGGATTAACGAAATTCGCATAAACACAAATTGTGTCGGCCGACAGGTGGCGCGACGATAGAAAACTTACAAAAGAAAATTGTAACATAAATAAATGGAAAAATTTGTTTGATCGCTATAGATACACTTCCAAGTCCTTCGACCGATTTGAACCAATTTGGAACACTTGCTCACTAGGACTTGGGTTATGTTTCTGTGCAATTGTGCAAATCCTGTGTTTGTAGCAAACAAGCTATAAGACCGGCTACTCAAAAGGAACGTTAAATATAAACAAATAAAAAGTACCTATATTTTCACACATAAGATTTTAATTACCCCCCCCCCCATCATTCGGCTGCTTTAGTTCCGATGTTTAGTACTAATAGAATAGCACATCAATCGGATTGCGCGCTAAACAAAGTAAACCCGATCAACGCCGGGTACGCCAACTAATATTTTATATATTTAGAAAATAAAAATACATAAAAGCAGTTGCATCACTGCAGGTTTGCCATCCGCCGCAAGAACCTCAGCTTATCACTATAATTTTCATACTAGGCAATAACGGCTGCAACTTGATTGCCGAGGTTCTAGTACTTCTTCTTTCTCACTTCTGGACGGCCAGTTCGTGCATTGGCTAGCAATAAACGTTGGTAAACAATGTATCACCTTAAGAGGTAATGACACTCTAGAGTTTTTTAAAAATGCAAAAAATTTTTTTTGCATTAATTAATAGCCCAATATCTTAAAATTTACGTGTTAAAATTTCATATTGATATTCCGAATACTTTCGTAACTATAAGCATTTAAAGCCCGGTAGGAAGTATGCAATAAATTGCTCAACTTTATGATACTAGACCGTTACAACCAGTGATTTTGTATAGTATACTAGATACCAAGACAATATCTAAACTTGTGACAAACATATCTACGCGTTATTTTTCTTTTGCTATCTCTTTCTACATTTAACTTTCTGTATTTGGCATCTCTTTCGTTAGTTCTGGCTGTGAGCCAATTAGAAATTTTCGTACGAAATCACTGCAACCAATGCCAGACCGCCATATTAGGTGGGAATATTTTAAATTGAAATAGTTAACCCGTTGTGATGTTATTACTTCGTAGTAAACAGTGATTGTAGTAATTTATTATTTAAATCCAATATGACATCATTTAAAGTATTATGTTAAAAGATATCAGGATTATTTAAATGATTGTAGAAAATAAATAACGTTTCTTTTTTAATAGAAATATTAATTCTTATAACTGAATTCGTAATTTGTAAAATTGATTAAGCAAGAAAATGTTACAAACTCATATCAGTAAATAATGAAAATGCAAAATTCTAAGATGCGAATGTATTTGTATTATATATTTGAATATATTTGAATGTAAATTAAATTAATTAATTTTATTAAAAAATTATTTTATTAATTAATAGGTATATCTTTTAAAACAATCACGATTGTGTATTGAAAATGAGGGTAGTCATTTTGAAGATTTACTTAAATTATGTAATAACCCAACCTTAATTAATACAATAATTTTTTAATACAATCCGGGGAGACCCTGTATAAATTTTTTATTTTTGTATAAATTTTGATTTCGTTTAGGAGAATAGTAATAAATTGACTTTTTCTATTTTATATTGGTGTGTTTTCTTTTCAAGAGGGGCGCATTAATTTTAGTAGCACAGGGGCGTCGTATATCTTAAGACGGCCCTGCTTTCCCCACCTTGACAGCGTTGACAGCAACATACATCTTTGCTAATCTGAGCCTGTAAAACTAACGAAAAAGACAACCTATTGTAGTACTCATGTAAAAGAAGGAGATGGATACAAAAAAATATATCGAAACATCTTGGCACAACGGTTCTTTCAAACAAGTATATGGGTATCGGTATCTATACTATACAAAATCAGTGGTTACAACTGTCGGCAAAAGATAATGAACTAAAGTGCATCTTTATTATTTTTAAAAATTTCTAAATATGTATGGTTTAAAATTTAACCCGTGTGGTATCCGGCTGTAATTGTGCATTAGTGTATCAGTATTGCAATTTTAGTAACCCCGATGCTTAGAGTTAGAGTTTTTTCAGTTGTATTTAAAAATTATTTAAAATAATGAGTGTATGTATATTTAACGATGGTATGGAGCGGTATTTTAAAAATTATGGATGGATTGGGTATAACAATCGGATCCAATTGCTTCAATTTCTGCGCGGAAGCTGATGCATGCCGCATTAAGTTCTCGGAGCGATTGCTGTCTGATGCTGCAAAAAAGGCTTGGTTGTTGTTTAAATCAGCCAAAAAAAAAGAAGAAGAGCAGTACATCAATATAGAAGGCCAATTATATGGTACAGGTATTGCAGATTAAAAGTAAATAAAAAATTTCCATGAAATAATGCTATGTAAAACTTTAAAACGCTTTATCTAAAAACTACATTTTCTAAACTGGCCGGAAACATAATTTTAACAAATCTTAACGAATTTTTTTTAAATTTTAACTGTAGCTATAAAATTACATTATTTAGATAAGTACGTAGGGATTTTAGCTATATTGTAAACTTTTCTTGTTATAAGCAATTTTTCACGTAATTTTTTAACAAAAACAGAAATTTGAAATCAATCATGCACTGTTCTTACAAAAACCAATATTTTTTAATTCCGCTACGTCTACGTACTTATTGAGATAATCTTATATAGAATTGAAATCTTTTTTATTTTTTGTTAAAGGTCAAAAATTGTAGGAGAATTCTTGCCGGCCGCGGAACGCTATTTGTAACGAAAGGTTTCCTTTGCGGAGACTTGACGCTGCTATTTTGTAAAAAAATTTAAAAAAAAATTTATAAATTTGTCTTTAAAATATGTACAATAAATACCTTTAAACAGATTTTGTATTGCATTTACGCTAAGACCATAAAAAATTGTTAAAATTTATGCTATTTTTTGTATCTCTAGAGTGTCATTACCCCTTAATTCATCCAACAAATTGCATATATATACTGGGATGGCTGCAGTGGAAGATGGAGTTCAAAGCGTTGTAGAAACCTTCACAACAATTTGTTGTTTTTGGGCTGTTCTTTGCAGATGCCTCCACTTCGAAATGGTTCCATAAATTTAATTCAATCCATTATTCGTATTTCTTATATTTTTTGGAAATTAATAAATTAAAAAATTTTTATGTTCTAATTTTTCGTAGTTATCTTTTGTAAATGTTCGTTTGTTTCTTTGTTCTGTTCTTTCATGTTCTGTTCTATCCGGTCACCCAGAAATATAGTAATATGCTCATTTGTTGATTAACAAAATTAGTGTAGCTTGTGTGACGAACTTTTGAGCATCATTTTTAGACTCGTATTTACATTTTCCTTGCAAGTTTTTTTTTCAATTTATCTATTTGATTTCTTATTGCTTTTAATGAATAATCTATTAACTATTTTACCATTTGCTTGCATTACTTTCAGTATTATTTCATTTTTAATTTAAAAGTAAAATAAAATATTTAAAATTAAAACTTTCTTTTATCTGTCACAGGTATAATATTTTTTTTAATTAGTTAAAGAAAAACTTTTGTACAAAAATTTACAATAAATTCACAAATTATCAAAATAACTTAATAGATATTTATGTACACCCCAAAAATAAGAAAGCCTAAAAAACCATAATCTCACACTAGCTTCAAAATGTCTCGAAAACATATCTAGATAGCTTACATTTAAAAGAACTCAAGTTAGTTTCTTCCTTAATGCCTTTAGGCATTTCATTAAACATAATTACACCCTTATTCATAACAGTGTTTTGTGATTTCACTAGCGTAACTTGATCAACCCTGAAATCATTCTTATTTCTCAGGTTAACATTACACACGTCTTTAACATAATTTAATTTTTTCGACAAATATCCCGGCAACAAGTTGTATTTCATTTTAAACATCAAAATCAGAATTTGAAAATTTAGTCTTTGCCGAACACTTAAGGTCGTAACTCACCTATCAGCACAGCATAGGGACAGCGACTGATCTGCACAAGCAAATTTTATTTCTTATGTGTATTTAAATGCAAGCACACTCATCTAACAGCATCAGCACAACACCTGATAAGCACGTCAACGCCTCGACCACTAGACATTTCTCCGAGAGAATATTTTGCGGATGCCGTGCTTGTAAGGTGCTGATGCCTAGCCGATGCCATACACTCATATATCATCACCTGAGCATCACATTTCGCTTTTAGTACAAATTTTACTAATTGTTTTAGTAGATATATTTCACTATTGCATTAATCTTGTAGCAATTTTAAGAGTGCAGGCGATGAACAAAACGAATTCTAAAAAACTTAAAAAGCCTGTTTACATTATAAAATTTCGTTTAAAATTTTCGTTAAAATCTCTTTAAAATTTCTTTAAAATTCCTTAAATTTGTAGATTTGCGTAATATTTATTTTTCCTATATTTTACGTAAAATTTTAAGGAAATAGGTGCGCCCTATTCGTTAAAATTTCTCTTAAAAGTCCTTTTAACAAAAATTTTAAGCATAATTTTGTACAAAAATTTATTTTGTAAACAGGCTTTAGAGGCAGTTCGAAACCATACTTATTTTTTATATGACATAAGTGATAGTAAATAAAGAGACTCTAAAAAAAAAGAAGTAGCTTGGCAAGAAATAGAAAATTTGAAACTAGTGCCCGTTTTCACCAACATTTATTTAAGAATTCCTTAGTAAAGAATTCTTAACGCTAGGTATTCCATAAAGTGAAATTTGCATTTCACCAACATAAGAGTTTCTTAACCAGCAGTTCCCTTGCTAGGTATTCTTTAAGGAGGACAAATGAACTAATGAGGGTCATAAATGTCATATTTGAATTTGTAGGTTATATTTAAGGGCGGCATTTCGGTTGTGTATGATTATTATGTAGTTAATTTTGTTAATTATGAAGCAGGTACTGTAAAGGATTATATAAACCGTTAATATGTGGTGTACATACATAAGATAACAATGTGAATCCTCAAGTGATGGCAACTGCACTCTTCAAAAATATAACAAGTAACGACCATGTTAAATAAATAAACCATAAATTGTTAATATTACATTTATTATTTCTTAATATAAAATAAAAATAAACTTGACAAATATGTAATTAATAAACTATAAAAACACACAGAAGTTATGGTTGATTAAAATAATTATTTACAATAATGTCTCGCGTTCCACCATATCTTGCATTATTTTGAATTTCTGCAATCACTTGACTTCATTTGGTGGAAGTGCTTCCTTCGCCTCAATGCAAATATTGTGCAATACAGCACAAGCTATCACAACCGATATAGCTGTTTGCAATTTCAAACGTATACCTATAGCTAATACAGGAAATCTTCGTTTCCACACACCATATTGTCTTTCAACTGTATTTCTGGTATGAATGTGTGCATGGTTATAATTTTCTTCAGCTCTATTTTCTGAAGTGAAGTGATGAAGTGTACAACTTCATCATCTGATGAATCATCACATCTTTCTAATCTATCAAAAAGTCGAATAGCATCCATGGCTAGAGAAGAGTGTAGAATAATGCACGGCTATTCAAAATCAACATGCACAAACACTAATTTATAACCTATAAATAGTATAATACAACCGCTAAGGAATACCTAACACTTTAGGGGTCGGTAAATCGGATCCCTAAGGTTAGGGATTTCTTAATACCACTAAGGAATTCTTAGCGCTTGGTGAAAATCAAATTTGACATAAGAGTTTCTTATCTCAAGTTAAGAAACTCTTAACGTTAGGAATTTGTTGGTGAAAACGGGCATAGGTTTCAACCAAACAACCTTTACCATGTGAAGCCTAGAGTCCGGTGCCGTGGTTGTGCTGTCCCTGTGCCGAGGCGTTATATGAAACTATACACAACCATCAAGTTGACCACTTGACGGTGCTGTGATGATGCTTGTCAGGTGCTGTGCTGATAGGTGAGTTATGACCTTTAACCACTTCCAACTACTTAGCATAGCCTTGATAGCTGTATATCTATTACATCTCAAAATTACTCTCATTGCTCTATTCTGCAACCTTTGCAATCTCTGTATGTCTCCCTCTCTGCACATAAACAATATGGTACTACAATAATTAAATAGCGGCAACACAACTGTATTATAAACATTTACAATGCAATCGTTTGGTATTTTACATCGTATTCTTGCCAATAAATTAATTTTCATTGAAATTTTAGCACACAGCCCGCTAATGTGTTTATTGAAATTTAAGTTTTTATCAATGATTACACCCAAATATTTTATTTCATTAAGTTGTTCAATTTTTTGCCCATCAATACATACTGTAACGAAAATTAAACGTTTATTTATTTCTAAAGGGCTAATACAAATATTTACAGATACGATTAATAACAATTACTAAACTAATATTAACACTAACACTAATTACACTACAATTTATTTACACTATAATTTATATTTAACACTAGGTCTATATTTATTTAAACACTCGGTATAACGTTATCACTTCACTGTATTTATGTTCACTTGATTTAGGTTAACAGTCGCGCGTTCAAACTGGAATTGATTTGTGACAGGAAATCGCGCTGCATTTATACTTAAATGCAGCTCCAGAATATTCCATAACCATCCAGGAATTTCCAGGTGCTTCCACGCATTTTCTAGAGCGTACATTCATCTATATTTGAATGACTAATGCCGTTATCATATATGACTCATCACACATGACGTCATACATTAGTCATCAAATATAATTAGACGTTCTTTCGTAACAATACATTTACATCAAAATTGCTATTAATTACCATACATTTCGTCTTCTGCGCGTTCACCTTTAATTGATTCATTCTAAACCAATTTTCCAATCTTCTCAGATCCTCTGTCATCAATCTTTCGCATTCATGCTCATTTTCACCTACTATATATATAATTAATGTGTCATCCGCAAGAAGCCTCGACTCACAATACCTCAGACAGCCCCTATGTCATTAACATATAAAATAAACAGCAGTGCTCCCAAAATACTACCTATCATGCAAAAGCTTTTCAAAATTTTATTGCACATTTTTTTAAATTTAAAAATTACCAATTTACTTTGTAACGTTCAAAGAGACGTATTATTGCGACGCACGGGGTATGAGGTGAGAGAGAGTTGCGCGAAGAAGAAGAGCGGGTGGGTCGTGGTGTTGTTTTGAGTCTTTTTTCGAAAAAAAGTGAAATTTTTGTGATTCATTGCCGCAACAA
Organism: Cantharis rustica; assembly: GCA_911387805.1. Classification (NCBI taxonomy): domain Eukaryota; kingdom Metazoa; phylum Arthropoda; class Insecta; order Coleoptera; family Cantharidae; genus Cantharis; species Cantharis rustica. The sequence continues at coordinate 77,107,155 of OU426877.1, forward strand.
AAATAAATGAGGTGAGTTCATTTTTTGCCTTATCGCTCAATTTTTTTGCTTTGGTTGCGAATTATTTTAATAATTCGTGATATACAAATTTAATACGTATAAATTTTCGTGCGACGCAAATTTGTTGATAGTAATAGAGACCGCGCGTGATACAGTTACCACAGAACATATAAGTTCTGTGTGTAGCCAGTAATAATAATGCAATATTTATTTGATTTTGTAGTGAAACTTCCATGGTCAGGTTTGTTAGCACGTAGGTACTACAAGCCTAAACTTTTAGCTGACAAGTTGTGTGTATTCCTGTCAGACTTGATAGCATGCTATCTGATAGTCTGCTATGAGAAAGCATGCTATTTCATTAGCAAATGTATTTTGCAACAAGCATGTTATTAAATAGCATGCTCTTTAAGCATGCTCTTTTAATAGCATGTGTATCTAGGCCTTAATTGTGAGAAATTTTTTTAAATTTATTTTTAGTTTTTGAATTATTTTTTTTACTTTTTACACTTTTAAACAATTTTGATTTATTGTCTTCATTCAATTTATTAACATAAGCTTTTATTAAAACATTAAAATATTTATCTAAAAATAAATTCATACAAAAATCGCATACTACAGGGTGACCCAGACCACCCGTATCAGTACTTTTTTTCAAAAACGGTAAGTCGTAGAGAGTTGAGCTAAAAAAAATTATTACAAAAGCCCTAATGACGAATCTAATGGTGATATTATTATTTCCGGGAAAAGTCGGCATTCAGAGTAGTTTGCTCCAGAAAGTCCAGAAATCCGGACTTTTAAATGGCACCATATGTCGAAAGTGGTATCGTTGGAAAGCTCTTTAAAAAATAAGCAAGTTTTGTAGGGAAAATTTTTTTATTGCTCCCACCCCGATTAAGTTATCATATTTTATATATTGACTTTTAAATTGATTTTATATTTTTAACTGTTGAAATTTGTTTTATAGTAATAGTTTTAATTAGAAAAGAAGGAGGAATGAGAATAAAGAATTTTTTTATTTTGTAAGCACTTTGAGGACATGCAGATAATGAGTGATGAATTGTTGGTTTGTTGTAATGTAAACCAGGTTGCAAAATTTTTACTGAAGTCCTGATGAAGAGTGAAATATAGCTCGAAACGTTGACAGAAAGTTTAAAGTTGTTTTATTAACCATTGGTCCAAATTCCCGATATATGATAATAATTATAGTTTATGGATGAGAAATTATTAATGGATAATTAGCAGGTAAATTTAGTGTTGTTTTTAAAATTTTGAAATGTAATCGGGTGATATATTTGTAGGTTTAAAACTTTTGTTTGCAGTTTTAAAAAGCAAATCAAAAGTTTGCCTACCTAAAATGGCAAAAACGTTTGAACAAAATGAAATGAAAAATTCATAAATGAAGCTCCTGATGAGATATTTTTCACTGATGAAGATGGCGTTAGTAATGGGGGTATGGGTGCTTGCCGAAGCGATGAGCTTGTAAGTCCACAGAAAGTACTGCAGGAACGGAAATTGCAGGTTAAAGCACATCAATTTTCAACTTCTGGCATTTTTAATGGAAGCAACCCAGTAGATACTTAATAATTGTGTGATTAATTTCTATGTAAATAATTAAATAGTAGGTAAGGGTTCAAATAAAATTAAATATTAATATGTAATTGTGTGTAATGAATGGCTGAATTTTTCGCCCACTCGTAACCATAGAAATAATTTGAGTGAGTAAAACAAAAGGTTTCTAGCTGCGTATCCAAGTAAGATACTACATGTTTCAATAGCAGGATTGAACAAATATAATTACAAACATACCCCTTTTAGTAATAGTTTAAACATATACTGCGCTATTTTGCTATTTCAGATCTCCCGTCAGTTAGTCAGATTGTGTCCGCTAGAGTCGAGATTGGCTCTGACGTTCGTTTCGCGGACGGTCTCTATACGTGGTATCAACCACAGAACATATAAGTAGGAGAAGGGAACCACTAAAGTCTACACGCAGACGGCCGTTTTGCTTTCGCATGCGTATTCGTGATTTTTTGAACTTGGAATTTCATTCTTGTTTGTATAATTCTGTATAATTGTATAACCTCAAAGTATGGCACAAAATAATATTTTTATGTTTAAACGCGATTATTAAAAGGAACAGTTAAATTACTTGCAAAATAATTACAAAATATTAATATAGTTTAGTTATTAACTTGTGAAATATAATAAAAGTTGAAATATTCAACTTTTATCAAAATATTAATAAGTATATAAATTTTTATTGATCTGTCATTTACTTAATGTAATAATTTGTATAAATTTTTGTATAGGACACCATTTTCAATAAAAAAATCGTTTTAACTAAGTGAAATTATTAAAAAACACAAGATAATTTCAAAATATTTATTTTTATTATTCAATATTTATTATTATGTACATTATTCATTCACTCGTGATATTACTACTCGATGCAATTGCCTGTGACTCCTCACAAGTTGGCATTTCAACAGGCCTTTTTGAAGATTTTTTTCTAATAATAAACACTAATAATAAACAAACTTAAAAATCTAAATATTAAATATTATTTTGTGCCATACTTTGAGGTTATACAATTTTACAGAATTATACAAACAAGAATGAAATTCCAAGTTCAAAAAATCACGAATGCACATGCGGAAGCAAAACGGCCGTCTGCGTGTAGACTTTAGTAAGGGAACCTCGCATGTTAATTCATCGCAACACGGCCCTCCTGCGGCGGTAGGGCACAACTAAAATTTTTGCGCGACGTTTGAATAGCTCTTTATAATTTCATAATTTTATTACAAGATTTAAAATTTCAAATTCTTAAAAAATTTATTTATAAATTTTCTATAATAAACAGAGGTAATTATTGAAAATATATAAATAAATTTCTTGAGAATTTCAAATAATTATCTACTAAATCTGACATCAGGAGGTTGGTTATCAATAAAAATTCAGTCAAATTAAAAATGTATATGAAATATATTAAACACAAGTTAATACAGAAATTTATAAAAAAAACAATATGTATGTACAACAAACAGCAAATAATTTTTAAAAAGCAGGAACAATATAACATACATAAAACAATAATATTAAATAAGTATTAAAACGAACAAGTTATATAATCATATACAACAAAATAAATTTTCACATCACTTCACGTACACATGCGTCTCGTATAAAAACACGAACCAAAAATGAAAATATAACTGATGTAACCTAAAAATAATAATACAGTGTAAAATAAAGGAAGATAACACTGAAAGTCACTAGAAATCACTAAGAATCTCACCAGCTTGGATGCCCTTTGGCGAGTATAACCGAAGAATTACGATGAGGCACCCGATGATCGTGTTGCCGTAATTTCGTATCTCAGCTTCACCCCCATGGTATCAACCATGATACTATAACTTATAAGATATGCTCAACTGCCGAACGATTTTAAACTCGTTTGCGCATGACGTCATCGCTTGACAACAAGTAAAATTAAGGGGCGCACTTAAATATTACTATCATAATTATTAGCAAAAAATAATAAGAAATTATCGTAAAATAAAGTTTATTTAGTAATTTTTACAAACTTTCTTTTCTTCATATTTGATTCTTCTTTGATCTGGCGATTTAATATTCTAATTTTAAAATACATTTTACATCTATAAAATAGTTTTTTGACGTCAAGGGATTCTGTCACATTTTCTGAATTGTCAAGCAAGTTTTTTATATAATTACTTCGAATTTTCAAAGAATTTCCATTAATTGCATCGAAAATATCGTTTAACTGCCTACAATTTTCAAGAAATTCGACTGTTGGTTTCATTAAACCGCCTTCTGATACATGATTTGTCCACGAGAATGAACTGTCAGCAGAGTCTGGAATGAATCCAAGCTTATGTTTTTTTCTTAATTTAAAAGCAATAAATCCTGCTAAGTTTTCTAATCCGTCGTACTGCAGTTCTGTAAGCTGATTTACTAAACAAATTTCATCAGTTACAACGGCGTTATCCATATCAACATTTACTTTTAAACTACTTAACATTTGCCCAGTAACTGTTTTTACATCGTCTGTATCCTCAGAAAAATTTTTTAATATACTATGCATGCTATCAATTGCAATATTTGGTGCATCATCTATGGTCTGTTCTACATTTGAAGACGTAGAAATGACTTCATCATTTCGCCCTAATACATAGTTTCTAAGCCGATACTTAAACTGTAAAGCGGTTGGGTGGTCGTAGAGACCGCCAATCGACCTAACAATTGAAAAAAAACCTTCTAATGGATCTTGGTTTAAGCGGTAGGTTAATAAATATTTTGCATCGAAATCAGTTTTAAGATCATTAAATAATAATTTTAATGATGTATCATGGGTATCAACCGCATTTGGCCTTTTGTTCGGCAGAATTATCAGCATTCGCATACATTTTAAAAAGGTGGTCTTTGCATTTGTTAATATTATTGTATTTTATTTAATTGCATTAAGGGCCAGTTTTACAAGAGCGGTGTAAATAGTAGAATAAGCGTGAAATAGTTACTCTCCAGTTAACTTTATTCCAACATTTAGTCCGAGTATAGTGATTGTGTGTTTTACAAGTAACGTTGAACCTTCGAATAGCTATGCCTCAGATAAACCATAAATATTACAAATTTGGTATCATCGATGTCAGAGATATACTATGATTGGTATTAGAAAAATACGCGTTTTGACAAGTTTTATCGGCTGTTTATTGATTTTGGGTTGTAATATTACACACAGCAAAAAGAGAATGGGTCAAAGAAAAGCATAAGCATAATCTGGAAGAATCTCGCGGTGCTCGCTCATACTTAAAAGCTATATTCGTTTAGTAAAACTTTACTTTTCTAAACTTGTTGTTTAATATACTATAATGTCGCTGTGGAAAAACACACGTTGGTATGTCAAAAAAGTGAAGTTGCTCCAAGGATAACTATGTAACCCCTCTCGAACGATGGTATAACTTATTCCGCTTTTTATTCTACATTTTATCCAGTTCATACCTTATACTACGATTGTAAAACGTCTAACTATAGTTATACAGTAGACTCTCGTTATAGAAGCACGGTCGGGACCGTAAACATTCTACTATATCGAGGTTTTCTTCTATATCGAGAGGTAAAATAGATATGCATGTTTTATAAACAGCAGCCACTGATATATAATACGCCGACAATTTTATAGCAATTACACATCAGCACTTTTATGCGACAATGTCTTAAATTGTAAAATGACCGTAGAAACTTATGGCGGTGTATTTATAAATTTCGTTTTATGTTAAATAACATAAAAATACACACATATTTCACGAAAAAATGAAAATAAATAGTTGTGTTAATACATTTATTTATATTAAATTAAATCATTTGAAGAAAGCGTTTGAAAATTTTGCAAAAAAAATTATTCGTATGTTGTCCCAATTTACAAGATAAAATTGTAGCATTATTAATAAAATTGCTGATATTACTTATTATACTAGTTACATTCAAGGTTGTAAAAAAATATCTTATAGGAGTATTTCTTTCGATTGGGAGTGCGTCATTCACGGCATCTTACTTAAGTTTCCTTTTATATTGCATAAAATAAAAATACAAATTTGACGAAAATATGAAAACAAATAGTTGTCTAAATGTATTTTATATAATTGCTGGTTAATTAAATAATTTGAAAAAACGCGTTTGCAAATTTTGAAGGTTAATTTTATGCTACGTTTAATCAAATTACAATATATACTATAAATTTGTATTAAAATCTTGCAATTTGTAGATTCAGCGTCGACTGAAATTTAAACGCGTGTAACAAAGATACTATGTTTATATAATAAGTCCGGTACGTGACATTTTACATGCTTCTATAGTGGTAGTCACGTGGTACGGATGCTTCTATATCGAGTAACACTAAAACGAGAGTTTACTGTACCAGTTTTTACACTCAGAATAGCGTTATACAGCTCTTGTAAAACTGGCCCTTAGTTGCATAATATTTTTTTAAAGTGATTTTGTCACTTGATTTGGCCTTGTTGTTGCTGTATTTTATCCTTACGGGATGATAGTGCAATTTAGGTCATCCGCTTATTTTTTTTTTGTGAGCCGTTCTCCTGCTAAAATTTGTTTCGATTTCTTAGTTTTTTGTACGACTGCGAGTTTGTAACGATGACTTTTTTTCATTTAGGAGCGAAGTAAAGCTTTCTTCTGCGCTTTATTGGCCCACCCGCCAAATTTAGCCTTTCAGCTAAGTAGATTGGTTTTCTTACTGTCGCAGTAGCTATTTTAAATGATCTCACCCTAATTCGCTCTCTGACTGTTTGGCTAGTTGTCCAGCGAACTTAAGAGGCAAAAGTGCTAGTCATCAAGGCTAGATGACTTTCCATCTAGTGACAATTTTTTTAGTTAAATTAATATGACATCTCTTGCTTATAACTACACTAAATATTCAGATTTCAGGATTGCAATCCAATAACATGTGACAAAATCAGCAACACATTATGTATTGAGATGACCCGAGCTATAATAATCTATAAAAAATTGCTCAATCTTAAATTTACTCTTTGTTCGAATTCATCCATTATTTAACATGAGACTCTTCAGTGTTTAATTCAATTGTAAATTAAAAATTGCTCAAATTTGTTACCTTTCATATGGTATGGTCATTGGCTTCACGTGCGCGCTCCGCATGTGGTATTGCAGCTGGCCACGTTGGTCTTGTAAATTTGTTTGTTCAGTTATTTTACAAATAACTAAAATTATCACAATTTTCAATTTGTTCTTCACTCGCACTTATTTTATTAATTACATAAAAAAACAACTTTTATTAAATTAAATTCACTTTAATTATCGTCGATTTCGGGAATAACGAACATCCGTTCGTCTATTCGACGCAAAGGCCTCAGCCCAAGTCTTGTACTTTTCAAGTCCCACTCTCTTCACTTTTTCGTTCTCCCCACCTTATTTACATAGCAAATAATTTAACATTTTTATACACAATATGATAAATAAATAAATAATAACACAAAATTAAACTTTAAAATTATTTTACAAAACAGTAAAATTAATGTTGTTATGGTTTTCGAAACAAGACAGTATATTAATTCTATAATAATCGTCAAATGATTTATGTAATAGTAACTTCGTCAATTCGTCGTCACTTAATTTTTTTTTTAATATTATCACATGTTAATAACCTTAACCATATTATTTATTTATTTTATTATTTAGATAATCATTGTTGTTATTTTTACAATGTTTCCATAAAGCTTTGAAAAACAACCTGTAAAATTTTCATTGCTGCAGATTACTTAGTATTCGAATTGAAAGAATGTTTATTCTTATGGCCAAATAACATGTAAATTTAGCACCTTAAGTAAACTATTTTATATTACTAAAGTAATAAGCTTTTAATAAAATATAATTAAAAGACAAATTCAAAGAATTTAACCTACTTACTACTACTATCAAACCAGTTGGTAAATGTGATGTAATTATTTTTACCATTATATACAGAATATGTAGTATACAGTAGCACTACAACCCACAGTGAATATTGGCTAACTATTTCATTTTATGAAGGATTTTTCAAGGCATATTACCTCGGTGGTTTGCCATTACCCGTTGAGGGAAGACAGTTAGAATAAAGTTCTTGTTCCACTCAGGCTCGAACCAATGATCTCCGCTTGGTTGTCGAAGCACTTAAGCATCAAACTGTAACCGTAGGGGAACCTGTTGTACTTAGAACAGTATTTTAGATATCTATTTTTTATTGCGATTTGGTGCACTGTACACAAACCATATTTGCATATTTAGGAAAATCAATTATTTGAGTATTCGCCACCAAAGTATCAGAAATGTATATTTCATACTTAGATGCGTTTAATACGTTTGAAAAAAAATGGTAAATAAGGCCAAGGTACAACACACCCTATGTACCTCGGCCAGTACTACGATGTACTTAGGACACATCGAGAATTTGAGCATAAAACATGTATATTTAAGGAAACTATTAACTTTTTTTACCAAAATCGTTTTATTCAGTCTAGTGACATATTTAAGATAAAATAACTCAAGAATTCTTAAGAAAATCAACATAACATTCATAGTATTTTTTTTATAAGAAACAAAATCTTTAAACACAAAAAACTAACTTTTCACTGTTTTCACTAAAGTAAACTAACGTCACTAACTAAAGTAAAATCACTTTTTTGTCACATAGTAGTCTTTAATACCAGTAGGTACATAGATATTCGCTATGAGAATGTCTTGTAGCGCCATCTGAATGAACTAAATCTGGAAATATTTTCATTGTATAAAACAATATAATACGAATTTTGCGATATAAATGGGATACTTGATTTTATATCAATCGCTATGAGATGAAAATGTCTTGTAACGTCACCTGTGTGTTCAATGCAGTAAACTAAATCTGGAAATATTTTCATTGTATATTGTCGTATTTTAAAATTTTTATAAAAAACTGTTTTGTAAATTGTTTAGAGTTGTTTGTTTTAGTTTAAAATTTTGTATATTTAAAATTTTAAATTGTTTCTTTGCCACTGTTATCAAGTCTTGTACGTATATCTGGAAATCCTTTGCCAGCTAAAATTCTGATCTGATCTGATCTGAGAATCACTTTTCCTTCCTCCAGCAAATTTTGATTTAACTTGATTAACTTTTGAATTCCGTACAATCAATTATTATAACTCTTGTATTTTTGTTGTCAGGATAAAAACATTCTGGCACACATCCTTGGGCTGTATCCTTGTCTGGCCAAAATACTAGATTAATACAATCATTTAACTACGACGGAAATATTTTATACTGTCGATTTTGTGAGAAAAATATTTCACCTTTACGATCGGGATCAACTTTGCCAGAGGTGATACTTAAACAAAAGTACCGATATTAAAATACTACCTAGTGATCTCAGTAGATGATGTAGAAAAATCATTTTCAAATTATAAAAATATATTAATTGATAAAAGACTGTGCAAACCTTACTACTGAAAAAATAACACTATTTTATAGTATTTATTTAAATTTGATGTTGCATATTTTGATAATTTTAAGTTGCATATAATCCGGTCTCTGAATATAACCATAAAAATATAACCTGTCGAGTTTGACGATTTGTGACAGCTGTCTCGTCGTTTCCAGATTTTATTCACAAACCTGTCCCATGAGCGCTACGACCCGTATTCGTATCCCTTCTTTTCCGACTCACGTAGCGAATAGGTACATTACACGTAACATATTATATACCAAGGTACAACTGATCGACAGTGACCGAGGTACAACACTACTTCAACTTCAACAAAACGGTGGATTTCAAATATTTTGAGATTACTTATCTCGTAAGTTTATTATTGTTTTAACACTTGTTAAGTAAAAGAACCAATAGCATATAAAAGTTAAGTGACTATTGTAAAACGTTTCAAACTATCAGACTTCAAAGTATATTAAAAATACTCTCTTTTTTCGCCAGAAAAACGTCGAAACGTCGAAAACATCAAACACCGGCTTAATGGTGGTAAGCCACTAACTTCACATTGGATAGTTGGCCGTGGGCTAACGAATACCATAGGTAATAGAATTTAATAGCGTAGGAATATTTGAAACGAGTCAAATGGCCTAGGTACACATAGTGCCAAGGTTCTACAGGTTCCCCTACTCTTTTACCGTAATATACATATTGTCGTGTTCTGAAATTGCTACCCAAAACCTGGCTAATCTTTTTGTTACGTCATTATTATTGTTTCAAATCGTCTCGTATTGCTAGTCGAGCGAGACAAATCGGGTGTCGAATTTTGGTACACAGAAAATTGTATTTACACAAACAAAGACGATGTATAAACATAACACACAACTTGTAACACCATGTATATAAGTAAATAATGACAATAGTGAAGGTACAATAAAGTTGGCAAAAGTAAAAAGAAGACAGGGGGAAAAATGGAGAAAAGAGGTGGACTTCCTGCCGGGTTAAAGCGGAGGAAAGAGTGATTTTGGGAGAGAAAAATATTTGAATTGGAAAGTTAACAGTTTTTTTTATGGTGAATCGGAATAAAGTTTTATTTTTGCGAGTTAGAAGAAGTGAAGAGATTCGGAAGCTAACAAGGAGAGGGTCTCTACTGTGGGTCACGGATTTTAAAACCCTTTTGGAGTAAAAAAGTACTTCGTATTAATAAACTCTAGGCCAAGCGGCAGCGCGCAACTCTCAAAAATAACAAAGTTGAAAATTAAAATTTAAAAAAGTTTATTCATGTACTTGCTTAGTTGCATTAATTTGCAAGTAACTGCACGACTATCAACCGGACGGGCCAGGTTGAATTCCTCCAAGAGTCGTTTTTTTAAATGTTTAAAAAAAAATTTTTTCAATTTGATTTATAACCGAAGTGCACGCTTCTTTGTCAACCCTGTGATGTTTATTTTTAACCACAGGTAAAGCTTTTAATAAAGCGCATACAAAATGCCCCTGCCTTATTAAAAGACCAATCAGAAATTGCATCGCGCGAAAATCGCAATAAAAATACAGTCCTTGGTTCACAATCAATTAACAATCCTGTATTTCACAATATCTTGAAATATGCCTGGATAGACGAAAGGATTGCATTTTTGAATGTGAACGAAGTGTGCTTTCCTCAGTCGCTTTTGAAAAAACATTGCCAGTGCGACAACGTTGCATTCATAAAATGCGCATGATGTGAAGACAACCTATGTTTTTCATGCTTTTATAGCAATTACCATCGGAATAGATGTAAAAGCTGTACAGAAAACAATGATGACAAATTGTAAACTTAAATATCTGTAAAGGCACTTTTATACAGCTTTGCTGAAAATATTTGTAATAATAAATTTTGTAATAAATCAGTGTTATTTTTAATAATGAAAAATAATAGCGTAATAATTCAAACATTTTATAGGTAAATTGACAAAATTGTTGATAGATTAACATGCGACGTTAACGGATAGCAAAAAGAATTTAAAAAGAAATTTTTTTTAATTAAAAAAAAAAACGATTTGTAGATTTGAACCTGGGCCGACCGGTTGCCAGTGGCGGTCCGTGAGTAAGTAATTTGGGGAGACTGGAAGCCTAAAGTATTAAAAGTACTAATAACAGTATTTATTAACTATGTACATAATATTATAATGAATATTATTATAACCCTGTTAAAAAATAATTTATTTAACGTTAAATTAAATTGTTTAAATTTTCTTGTAAACCAATTCAATTCTGCAATCTTTCTTTTTTGCAAACCCGTCAATTACATTTTCTACAAAAGTTAAAGTCTCTTTAATTTTAACGTGATCTGTATTTTAATTTTATTTTGTTTTTGTATATTATAGCCTTGAAAATGGGACAGTAAAGATCCCGAAACGTCAGACAATCGTATTGTTTTATTTGACCGCATTTCTCAACAATTTTTTCCCAATATATATTTATGGAAGGTCAACAATTATCACACTATTTTAATACTAGTAAAAATACAAACTCAAGATTATTCAGATATTGCCAGCCAAGTATGGAATCAAAGTATGGTGAATATGTGATGCTGAAAATTCGTATCCACTCACCGGACAGATTTACACTGGAAAATCCAGTGCCGGTCGTGAGAAAAACGTTGCCTAGAAAGTCGTTAAAGACTTGGTGGTTCCGTACAAAAGATCCGGTAGAAACATTACTATGGATAATTACTTCACTACGCTGCCATTGGCAAAATTTTTACTAACCTGGGATTTAACAATTGTTGACACTTTGAAGAAAAATAAGGCGTACATTCCACCAGCGATGATTGCATTGAAAACACGAAAAGAATTATCTACTGTGTTAGGCTTTCATGAAAAAGTAACCATATGTAGTTATGTGCCAAAAAAAAAGGCAGTGATTATGCTATTATCAATGCATCAGGAAGAAAAGATTGGTGATGGTGCAAAAAAAAAACCGAAATTATTGAATTTTATAACTGGTCAAAAGCTGGAGTGGACACGATGGATAAAATGCTTGGGAGATATACTACTAAAAGATCAACACGAAGGTGGTCTCTAGCATTTTTCTACAATATTCACGATGTCGCCTTCCTTGCAACATATATTCTTTATTATGAGAATAATAATATGCTTTCGAAAAAATCTTATGAACGACGATTATTTTATCGGTAACTGGACAGAGAGCTGTGTACTCCATTCCTTGAAAATTGTTCGCATAATACACAAATCATGAGGCATTTCACAACGAAAGTGGCGATTGAAAGTTTTTTTGGGCAAGCTATAAATCAATTTGCACAACCAATAGCATCTACATCTTCAAAACCACTGGCACAGTTCGATTTAACCGGAAGGAAAAAGATTATTGGTGTATGCTATGTTTGTCTCCAGACGAATTTAAAAAACGTCGCAAAACACGAAAATTATGTTCGGTATGTGAGTTCCCTATTTGTGATGAATATTGTATTTCAACAATGACATGCCAGGAGTGTACGAAATAATTAAATCTATTTGATTTTTTTATACGGTACTGTGTTATTTTATAAATAAAATAAAAAAATAACTAAAATGAAAAATAAAGCGGATTAATGTTTTTTTACCTACTATCTTTACTATTATTCATAATAAAAATTGTTTAAATAAAGGAAATTACAAACAATATTAATGATTATTATTTATTCACAAGTCAAGATACATAAATACTTTGATAAACGGTTTTTCAATGTGTATAAATCCGACTTTTATACATAATAACATATTGGGTACCCGGGTAACCGGTCGTTGAACGGAGAGGGTATCGAGTTTGATGGTTAATAACTGTTATTGATTAATTGATTACAAAAAATTTTTACGAAAACTTGTTGTCAAACTACTTCAACTTTGGGGATCCAGGCGGTCATAACTTTTTTTTAAGGGGAAGTTAATAAATTCTACCTTCGAAACTAAAATGGATACCAGGGTACCCGGTTATTGACCGGACGGTTAAATCATTTTGTATCGTCTTGGATGTACCTTTAAATATTAACGATCACAAAAAATGTTCTTTAAGCAACTTCTCTTCTTGTGCAAGTAGGTCTAGTAATTCCAGATAATTTCCTTTATTTAAAGATTCACTATTTTCCCGATGTCCACGAAAAGCAAGTTCTTGCTTACCCAAAAAACAAACAACATGTATTAAACGTGCTAATATATGTCTATTTATACCAACATTTTCATTGTGTTTTATTGCAGCAAGTCGTCGACTGTCTGATAGAACATGTTCAATTCTAACTTTACCCAAAACATGAAATTTTTCTTGATTTCTTAAGTGATATCTTGAAATAGAGTGTTTCTCTGCCTTTCTTATAAAATTTTTTATTGTCAACAATCCATCAACACTCCATTCTTTTTCTCCACCAAAAATTACGCAAGTAAAACAAAACATTTTATTTCGCTTACCGCAACCAGCAAGCCACAAAAATTTGCTATACCAATTACATTTAAATTTTCTTGTAAATTTACCTTCTTTATATTCTAATGAAAGGCTGGGTGTTGGTCTATTAGCTTTTAATTTACACTTTTGTTCATAACATAAAGTATTAAAATTATTTTTTAACAAAAAGTCCAATATATTCTTTATTTCCATTGCTGAAGATTATTTAAAACTTATAAGGAAATAAAAATGCACAAAAACGTAGAACTTATAATAAGAAATACTACGCAAATTATATTTATAAACTTCCGAGCCCGGACTCAACGTAGGAAGATTTGCTGTAAGCAATTCCCCACTTCTACGCGCTACGTTATGTATTAATTGCATTTAGCATATACATGCATTTTAAATATAAGGCGTTTGTAAAAGCGTTTCTTGCAACTAGCAGTCGTCGTTATCATATCAGCAATTTAACATCGCTATGAAATTTTAAACGCAGGTGTTGATTTCAAATGCTTTTAGTGCAACTTACTTCGGAACTATAGTCAGATTTTTTTTAACTCGCGTATGACTAATCTCCAAGTGCAGTGAGATTTAACGTATAACATTTGGTTATCTTTGACATATTTAGAAAAAAGTAACTATTACAAAAGAGACAGAAAAAAAAATACGTCGCCCATAGATCTTGTATAGTATAGATACCAATACTCATATACTTGTTTGAAAGAACCGTTGTGCCAAGATGTTTCGACATACTTTTTTGTATCCATCTCCTTCTTTTACATGAGTACTACAATAGGTTGTCTCTTTCGTTAGTTTTACAGGCTCATATTATTAAAGACGTATGTTACTATGTCACTGTCAACACTGCTGTCAACCCTGTATCAATTTTTAAAAAAATATTAATTCAAAAGTGAATTTGGCTCAACACAAGCAACAAGTTATCATAACATTAATAAACATTTTTAGTAGCAAGGACAATACTATGGTTAGGTATTGTATTAATTGCAAAGCTCGTCAATGAGATAGCTCTTTCCTGTCATTTCATCGGTAAGTCTAGCTTTAAAGTATTTTCATATCTATTTCAAGTGTTTTTGGCTCTTATAAAATTATTATATCATATTATATAGGTTTAGTGGATTACAGTGGATTATAGAAACAGTGGATTACTGCTTGTGGTTTAGAAAATAGTGTAGTTGCTAAAAATGCAGTACTGTGTTCAAAACACTTTATCGAAGATGATTTTGATGGAGGTATTTGGCCAAGAACATTTTTGAAAAGAACTGCCATTCCTACTTGTTCTCTGCAACACAACGTGGCTTCTACGTCGGCTCTAACTCCCATGAAAATCGACGAAGATGTTGAGAATCAACCACCGGAAGGATCTTATTCAGCAAGTGCATGGTGTGAGCAGTTGTCTTTGGAAGTTTTGCATGATTCACATGGTATACTACATCAAACTTTTAACTACTTTAAATAAAAATATCTAATTGTATTTTTTTTCAGATACTGTAGGCGAACAATTACCTACACAAAATCTCAGCTTGCTAACGCCTACTGATGCACGTTATGTTGGCGATTTACAACAATTACATTTTTCTACACCCAAAAAAGCTAAGCGTTACTTGCAACTTATTAGGAATACAGTAGAAAATAAAAAGAAAACAATAAAAGTCCTCAGAACTCAAAATAAAGATTGAAGTTATCAATAATATCTATGAAGGAACTGATGGAGCATTTAAAAGAAGAACGACTTCTATCTGAAGAGGCTGCTAATTGGTGTCAAATTGTGGTTCTTATGTTATTGTTATATTTATTGTTTGTTTTATTGTACGTTTACATTATTGTAAAATATTTATACTGGTTAATAAACATTAGATGCCAAATACTTAATATTTTTTTTTGTAATTATTATTAAAAAATATGCAATTTAAAAAATATATGATGTTATCTTACGAAGGTAACGCCTTCTAAATTATTTCGATTATTTTTTATTATCCTTCGGTTCCCAGGTTAAAAATACATTCGCATCTTAGAATCTTGCATTTTCATTATTTCCTGATATGAATTTGTAACATTTTCTTGCTTAATCAATTTTACAAATTACGAATTCAGTTATAAGAATTAATATTTCTATTAAAAAAGAAACGTTATTTCTTTTCTACAATCATTTAAATAATCCTGATATCCTTTAACATAATATTTTAAATGGTGTAATATTGGATTTAAATAATAAATTACCACAATCACTGTTTACTATGAAGTAATAACATCCCAACGGGTTAACTATTTCAATTTAAAATATTCCCACCTAATATGGCCGTCTGGTATTGGTTGCAGTGATTTCGTACGAAAATTTCTAATTGGCTCACAGCCAGAACTAACGAAAGAGATGCCAAATACAGAAAATTAAATGTAGAAAAAGATAGCAATAGAAAAGTAACGCGTAGATATGTTGGCCACAAGTTTAGATATTATCTTGGTATCTATACTATACAAAATCACTGACGTCGCCGTAACTTTGTAATGAAAATGAATTAAACGTACGTCGATTTTAACTATTTTAACTGTCATCTCTTTTTGATTTTTGACATATAATCTCGTCAAAGATTATGACATCTGACATCTCGTTTGAAGACATAAGTTTTGTAAATTTTGATTCATACAATTTTTTTGATAAGTCATACGCCAATTCGACTATATCTCAGTTACTTGCAAATTAATGCAACCGTGCAAGTAGATGAATAAAATTCTTTTAAATTTTAATTTTCAACTTTGTTATTTTTGAGAGTTGCGCGCTGCCGCTTGGCCTAGAGTTTGTTAATACAAAGTACTTTTTTACCCCAAAAGGGTTTTAAAATCCGTGACCCACAATAGAGACCCTTTCCTTGTAAGTATTGGAGTCACCAGGAGCGATATCATATGGTGTCATGGTCAAGAAGACAAATTGGAAACAGCAGCATCGTGAGACGTTTTAAAATTTAAAAGACCAACTAAGGTACAACTGAGAATAAATTAATTTGGTTACACATAAATAAAATATTAGCTAAACAATTTAAAATAATTTAAATATTAACTTGAACCATTTTTATTTTATGTTGAACATTAAATTATCATTTGCACACAGGAACACAAAATCGTGTTCGTAAGGGCAAGAATTGCCAGACTGTTAAAAATTACAGATTAATTTAAGTACTGTCCTTACGAATAGAGAAACACAATCACACAAATAGCAAGTCTTGATTTAAATGAAATCGTATAAACTATGTGTAAATAAATTTGATAGTTATCCACCAATTTTTGTATTATTATCCCGTGTTGCCAGAGTTCACACCCTGATGAGTTTCGTCCGACTGAGCAAGTCGAGCATTTGAAATTGGTAAGGGTGGTAAATTTTAACCCAATTTCATAACAATATATAAAATGATCGACAAATTGACCATATAGGTTTAGCGATATGACGGTATTGTGATTCGGTTGAGAACATGTATAATGTGATTTAGGCTACATATGAACATTACAGCTCTAGCTCTACAGACAACACACCGTGTCATGATAGATGTCTCGCTAGAGCTGAGTCGTGGTGTAAGTGTATTTTATTAAATATTACCTTTCATAATTACTGTTAACACTGTTATCTGATTTCTCAGATATAGGACTACTTGTTCGAATTGATTCATCTTCTAATTCATCAGCACTACTGAGTTCTTCTTCTTCCCCAGGCAAAATTGGCAAAGGGCCACTAGGTGGTGTTTGCAGCTAAAAATTAAAAAATTAAACATTTACAAAAATATATTGGTTTATATTAAAAATGAATTTAATTATCAGGAAGTTATTTATTTTACCAACAAAGTATTTAATAGGCTAGTGTAAAATGCTAAAATTACTCTTTGAAGGTACTGTATCTGTATCAACTTCATATTAGTACTGATCTGGGACGCTACTCGGCATACGGCATCTCGGGCAGCTTGCAACCGCCTTTAATTTCATAACTTCGTTCAATGTGATTTTTTGATGCACATATTATATAGTCAAAATAAAAAGATTTCCTCCGATTAATTCTTTCAATACATGATAAGCAAAATTTTCGGTAAAAATTTCGCCTGGTATGTAATCGAAGGGTTTGTCAAAATTTAAATTTACAAAAAGTTTATGTTTTGAAGGTGTTAAATTTTCGATCTTTTTGCTTTAAAAATTTGAAAATCCTTTGGTTATCTACTAGACAATACAATATACTTTTTTGAAATTTCTCAGATGTTTTTTTTTAGATGAATCGCTCTCGAGTTATCCTGACCACCGCAAAGTGATGCCCAAAAAAAAACACCCCGGGAATACAGCTGTAGTTTTGCTATTTCCAAATATTTTCCTAAGAAAATAATTTAACCAAACATATACTAGTCGATGTAATTAACAGTTTTTAAATAAATATTTATTATGCTGTAAAAAAAAATTAGAAAGTCTTTCATTTCACCCTAAGATTGGGAGTGATGGGACGGACCCGCTGAATTGGAGGTAGTACAATGAGCCCGATCAAGAATTCTAAGTGCGTGTGAGGTTTAGTCCTTGCCCTCTTACCTATAATCCAGAACTCCTTAATTTAAATTTAAATTTAAATATATTTTGTAAGTTACTTCCAAACATTTCTAAAAAGCTTGGCTGGCACTGACTGCAAAGATTACAATAATTAGCCGCCTGTGCTAGCTAGTTGAATTAACTAAATAACGTAATCATTTTCTTCCACTACTAGTCTTATTCGCTATGAGAATGTCTTGTAGCGCCATCTAAATCTGGAAATATTTTCATTGTATAAAACAATAATATACGAATTTTTAGATATAAACAAAATACTCGATTTTATATCAATCGCTATGAGATGAAAATGTCTTGTAGCGTCACCTGTTGGTTCTCCTCCCGATAAACCAACCAAAATCCACGTCAAGCAAACAAAAAAGGAAACAAAAACTACTGTACTCGTCCACGATAGCGGCTACCACCGCACAGCGTATATGCCAACTTGGGTCAATGTCAAAAATTCAAACACAATGATGAAGGGGATGAATGATGCCTACGGCATCGAAAAGCCCCGTATTTCACTCCGCTACGCTACCTGTTGGTTCGATGGAGTAAACCAGCGGTTCCCAATTAGTTTTGGCCGCGGAACCCTTGAACAAAGTAAAAAATTTCGCGGAACCCCAAGTCGATTTGTTTACTGCATACAAAGTTGTTTATGCACACTAACCCCCCCCCCCTAGCGACCAAGTAAATACAAGTATAAAAATTATAATTATTATTAGTAAAAAGTATGGCATTTTGTTTTCTCCTGACAAATTCTTTTAATATTCGGTTTGATTTCTGAAAGCTGGATTCTCATATCAGGAACTGCGTCAAGTCAATTTCGATACTTTATTTTGTTCCTGAATATAATGAGAATCTAGTCTCACACTTGTATGTGCTCGCAAATGGTAGCAAAAAACGATTTGCACGTTTGGACAACTCCGGATATTCCTCGCGCAGTTCACTCCAAAATATGCCAAGCGGAACCTCTTTAAATTTACTTTCCAATTGGAAATCGCACCTAATTCCAATTGGATTTTCAAAATCTACAGCAGAAAATTTGACTGGACGTTGGCATTTCATGAATGGATTGCTATCGGATAGAATGGAAAAAGTTAAAAAATATATTTTAAGCGGTAAATTTATTTTTACGCCATTTAGAAATTCTTTTTGGCGGAACCCTTGGATTTTTTTGCGGAACCCTATTTGGGAACCGCTGGAGTAAACTAAATCTGGAAATATTTTCATTATATATTGTCGTGTTTTAAAATTTTTATAAAAAACTGTTTTGTAAATTGTTTAGAGTTGTTTGTTTTGGTTTAAAATTTTGTATCATTATATATGGGGTATTCCACGCCAAATCGGACACCATTTAGCTTTTGTATCTCGGATTTTACTGAAAAATTGTTTTCTTTTAGTACTAGTTGAGCCTAGTCTCCATTATTGTTTTTAGCTTTTTTTATCAAGTCATTCAAAAGAAATAAATTTTTGAAAAATTACGGAAAATTACATTACTTTTTTTTAAAATGCTCATAACTACGTCAATAATTGAGCAAATGACACAATTTTTTTTTCAAAACTTTTGTTTTTAAATCTACTTTTCATAAAAAATATCAAAAATTATTTTAAAACGGTATTACTAATAGATTTTCAAGTTTCAAAAACAAATAGTAATTTTTAACAATGTATGTGCAGTTTAATTTTTTCAATTTGTTTTGTAATAAACTGTTACCAATTTAACAAATTTTAAGCCTAGTCTCATCGTGGGTAAATGATGGAATCTATATTTTTTTGAATTTTTTTTAAATTTTTAAAAAGAATTTTTTTTTAATTATTTTGTTTTTAAACAAATTTTTCATAAAAAAAATATCGAAAGCATTTTAAAAACGATATTACTATTAGATTTTCAAGTTTCAAAAATATAACATCATTTTTGGTGTATATACTGACAGTACAAACAGTGTATATACTGATCGATTTTCTTTAAAATTTTTTGTAAAAACTGTTATTAAGAGAAAAGATATAGACAAAATAAAATACTATATATTATGTTCGGTAAAGTTATTGTCATCAAACAGCATTTATTTTCAACACGGTTATAACCAAAAATTAAAAATGCTATAAAACAAATAAAACCCATCGTTTGCCTATTATGAGATTAGGATTAAAATTTGTTAAATTAATAACAGTTTTTACAAAAAATTTTGAAGAAAATCGATCAGTACATACACTGTTAAAAATGGTGTTTTATTTTTGAAACTTGAAAATCTAATAGTAAGATCGTTTTAAAATGCTCCGTGCTTCGTTTTAAAACAAAATAACTAAAAAAAAATTTTTTTTAGTTAAAAATAAATTTTAATATATTTCAAAATTAACAAAAAAAAAAATTAAAAATTCAAAAAAATATAGATGCCATCATTTACCCACGCTGGGACTAGGCTTAAAATTTGTTAAATTGGTAACAGCTTTTTAGAGAAAAAATTGAAAAAAATTAAACTGCACATACATTGTTAAAAATTACTAAAATTATTAATTACTAAATAATTACTAATTACTAAAAAATTAAAAATAATTTTTGATATTTTTTATGGAAAGTAGATTTAAAAACAAAAGTTTTGAAAAAAAAATTGTGTCATTTGCCTAATTATTGACGTAGTTATGAGCATTTTAAAAAAAAGTAATGTAATTTTCCGTAATTTATCAAAAATTTATTTCTTTTGAATGACTTGATAAAAAAAGCTAAAAACAATAATGGAGACTAGGCTCAACTAGTACTAAGAGAAAAAAATTTTTCAGTAAAATCCGAGATGCAAAAGCTAAATGGTGTCCGATTTGGCATGGAATGCCCCATATATTGAAAATTTTAAATTGTTTCTTTGCAACTGTTATCAAGTCTTTTACGTATATCTGGAAATCCTTTGCCAGCTAAAATTGTGTTACCATATTCAAGCATGTTATTCAATTGTGATCTGAGAATCACTTTTCCTTCCTTCAGCAACTTTTGATTTAACTTGATTAACTTTTGAATTCCGTACAATTAATTATTATGACTCTTGTATTTTTGTGGTCAGGATAAAAACATTCTGGCACACATCCTTGAGCTGTATCCTTGTCTGGCCAAAATACTAGATTAATACAATCATTTAACTACGACGGAAATATTTTATACTGTCAATTTTGTGAGAAAAATATTTCACTTTTACGATCGGGATCAACTTTGCCAGAGGTGATACTTACAAAAGTACCGATCTTGAAATACTACCTAGTGATCTCAGTGGATGTAGAAAAATCATTTTCTAATTATAAAAATATAATAATTGATAGAAGAAGGTACAACCTTACTACTGAAAAAATAACGCTATTTTATGGTATTTATTTAAATTTGATGTTGCATATTTCGACAATTTTAAGTTGCATATAATCCGGTCTCTAAATATAACCGTTCAAGTTTGACGTTTTGTGACAGCTGTCTCGTCGTTTCCAGATTTCATTCACAAAGCTGTCACCATGGGCACTACGATCCGTATTTGTATCCCTTCTTTTCCAACTCACGTAGCGAATAGGCTATCATTATAAATTAGCCTAGTTGCACCTGAAGTGACGTTTTTCAGACTACTGATGTATAATTTTTTCATTATACACTACTAGTTAATAATGAACATATTGATATTTTTCTATAGTTTGGCGAATGTTTATGAAACAAATGTTGTTAAAAAACGATTTTGTATAACCAAGAGATGCTATTTAAATGCATTTAAACTATTCAAAACGCTTTTTTAATAGAATAATTTCGTTTCAAATATTTTTAAAAAACTGGTATTTAATTATGACAGCTAACCTAAACTTGCCAACACCTGTCAAATGAACAAAACAAAGTTTCATTTGATTTAATATTTTAAAGAAATTTTTTTATTAACAAGACTTCAAAAAAATGGTAATAATAATCTAATAATAGTATATTATTTAACGAGCATATAATGTAGGCTATAATTCACAAGGATGAAGTTTATACGCGAGCCGTAGGCGAGTGTATAATCATCCGACTGAATTATAGTCATTATGTGCGAGTCAAATACGACGTTTTATCTATGACTCAAAATAAAAAATTTCATATTTTTTACAAAAAGTTTATTTATTAATTTGCAATCGAAATGGAATTTTGACAGTCGATTTTAGCATGTGTCAAAGTTGATGTAAATCCGCAATCATCCGGGTCATCTTCAAACATTCTGAAAATGTTTTTGCACATTCGGCGTTAGATAATTTTTTGCATACGGGTGGCATTTTTCAAAATCGATATTTTCAAAAATTGTTGCACTTTTTTTTCGACTTTTTAAAATTTTTAAAATTATTAAATTACAATTATTATCTTTAATAATTCAAGGGTTTAATAATTTTAACGCGTTCTTAATTTGCGATACTCAAAGAGTAGCTTATATAGCGAATACTTTTAACGAGGACCGTTATGGACAAATGGATAGCACTGCCTCGCTACCAACCAACACATCGAGGTTCGAATCCCGGTGAAGTCGACTTTTTTTCTAGTGGAATTTGTAAACCGATTACTCGTGGTTTCCAAATATTATATGAAAACATTGATATGACGTCAGTACTGTAGATTATGAAGAGAATTACATTACTGTGATTACGTACGTAATGGATGTATTATGTACCAGTCATAGATAATAGTTATTAATGATATAAGGGGATTAAGAAGTCTCTAATCAACGAGAAAAAATGGGCACTTGAAGCGCAGCCGAGAGTCACATTTTATCGAGAGGATTATAGGCTTGATAATTCCCGAATGTAATTCAACGTTTTATCCACGACCATGGCCAAAACCACAAGTAAAAATTTTGGTTTTGAGAAACGTCAGATTTGACAAATTGATTTTGACCAATACCAACTGATTTTGAGCTGAAAACTAATCCACTAGTGTATTATAAATTCTAATCCACTAGTGTATTAAAAGGCCTCTAATCCACGGAAAACGGACGTATTAAACCTTCCTAATATAGTGGTCGTGGATAAACGTATTTATTTATAATTCTCACTAAACGTCAAAAGTCATTTCAAAATTTTGAATTTAACTCTACTAATATAATATGAACAAGTGCTAACATTTCGTTCGATTTGGAACTTAGCGTCAGCGCGTGTAAGCGCCTATTGTCCAAATCGAACGGCAAAGTGTGCACACTATTAGCGTTGGCACCAAAGGCGTGTAAGCGTCCAACTCGAATACGGCCTAAGTATGCAAAATTTTATTTTTGTTTATAAACTTGGAGCAGAGAGAGTCGAGAAAAAATGTACTACTAGCGCTCGTAGTGGGCAAATAAAAAAATAAGTGTTGTATATTAATAATGAATGGTATTTAAAAATTGGTTCTCCCGAGCTCGGCTCGTTAAAATCCCAACGTCAAGAACAACCAACAGATGAAGGAGCATAGATACATAGATATCGGCACTCTGCTGTGACAATTTATGATTTTGATTTTTGAAAAATTAGTAAAATATAGTTGAGTTAGGGGTCAGTATTAAAACAATAAAATTGTGCGACGTTTCGGGTCTTTATTGACCCATTAACAAGGCTTTATGAGATAAATGGAGGTAAGAAAACCACCATATTCCAAAAAAACTACGTTCTTTTTTCAAAAACTGTACGATATCTCATTCCTTTTTAAGAATTGTCAAAATACTAACATCCTAGACGAATGTTTGATTTAAACTGAATGAATTTAAAAATTTTGCATTTACTGAAATACTTCAGAAAGTATTTGTAGTTATTGTAGACATTTTCAACCCGCTTTTTTATTTACAATTCGAAGAAATATAATAAATTAATCCATTTTACAACATTGAAAACATAATCGCAAACAAATTTACACGGAGCTTTTGGCGTTCGCCAAATATTGTTCATCAAATCTCTCTCAGCCTACGGCTTCGGGAAATTAATATTCCAAAATTTCCCTCATGAAGATCCCGAAATTTGCCTAGTCCCAGGGCTGTTATCACTAATAGAAGCTGCTAGCCACGGTTGGAATATAGGAACAAAGGCCCAATGCGATCAACCTTGACACCAAAAATGTCTTTATTTTTGGCAAAACCATTTTTAAAGATGAGTTAATTTTTTTACATATACATGGTGTCCACAACTATCAACGTCAAACATAGGGAATTAGCATTGATTTCAATTGTTTTATAGATTTCTGCTCGCCAATTCAACCTCCGGAATTTTAGTTTTTAGTTAATTTTAGTATCTATGGAACGAGAAAATTATTGTACATCCTATGATACCAAAATTAATTTTTTTCATCAATATTTATTAAAAAATGTTAATTTAAAATTTTAGGTCAACTTTAATCTACTTTTTTGAAAACATTGTAATTTATTTTTAAAAACATTAAATGAGGACAATTTTCTGAGTATAATGCAACAAAAATTTTTGAGAATTATTCACTAGTTTTCGAGAAAAACGGCATTTTAAAGTTACTAAAAGCAGGGAGTTGTAATATGATACACCCCGATGCCACGAGTAGAGCCACGCGAACTCGAACGGTACGCGCCCTACTTGCATTTTGTTGACAGTCCGTGTGCTTTGATGTACTCTTATTGTTCGCTGTCAACAATCGGACGAGTTCTGTCATTCTACAGCAATATTTTAAAAATTGTTATGTGTTTTTTCGACTAACTCAACCACGACAACTCATTCACCCTTGTTAAAACATATCTAAAATACATATAATTATTGATTTTAAAATTCGATTTTTTCGAAAACATAGATAATCCTCAAAAATGTTTGTTGCATTATACTCAGAAAATTTTCCTCTTTCTTAGTGGGTAGGTAGTTGAAATTTTGAAATTCGTGGTGCACTTAACCCGGGAATGGTCGCTATATGAGATTTTCTCTCACCAAAATTTTATTTCTTTAACTGCAAAAGTTTACATAGTTTACAAATTATAAAGTTTTAAGGTGATAAATGGGTAGTAAATGCGTAAAATACAAATTTTTAGTTTTTAAAAACGTGACAAAATCTTGAGATTACTACTTCTGCCATTTTGATTTTATGAGCTATTAAAAATGATCTAATAATGAGCAGTGAAAGAAAATCTCACATGCGACCAATGGTGTGAAAGTCAACCTAGCAACTTCTCTCGGGTTAAACGTTCTACTCCCCATTTTTTTTATATATTTAATATCAGTGTGTTTGATTTTAAAATTAAAAACAATTCTCATTAATTTCAAATAATAATCAATTTAAGAAATTGTTGAAAATGCGGTTACTAAGACAAAATGATATCCGACCTTTCGAATCTGAATAATTCATAATTGATAATTTTTAAACAAAAAATGTGGGATAAGTATTCCCATAAAATAAAATATTAATTATGAGAAAAAAGTCGTCGAAAGGTACAAATTAGTTAAATTTAAGCAGTGCACAACAACATTTTATTAGTTGAAAGTAATTTTTTAATTACATTCAAATGTAATTTGATGTTTTCCATTAATAATAGTAAATGCAATTTAAGCATAACTAGTATTTGTAACTAACTAGCATTTAAAATATAAAATAAGATATCCCAGTTATATGTAAATCTCAATTGTAATGACAAAACTTGCATACAATACTACATATAAGCGAGGACTCGAGTGTAATTATTAAATATCTGCTAAGGAGTTACATACAGTTGTAACGAGCGAAATGCAAGACTTTTTCTGATTTTTTTTTGACAACATAATAAATATTTATTTAAAAACTGTTAACTACATTGACTAGTACATGTTTTGGGGTATATGTTAAATTTTTATCATAGAAAAATATTTGGAAATAGCAAAACTACAGCTGTATTCCCGGAGCACCTTATTTTGAACATCACTTTGCGGTGGTCAGAGCGATTCATAAGAAACGAAAATTTCAAAAAAATTTCGTTAGTATATAGTATTGTCTAGTAGATAAGCGAAGTAGATGAAAAATCATATACCTAGTGTAACACCACCTTTAACTGTAATTTTTACATAGCGTTAGTATAAACAAAAGCAAAATGTTACATACTAGATACCCCCTCCTTGTAAGTGTGAATTAAACCATTTAAAATGCTAGTTTAATATTGTGGATCCAGTACGGCACGTACTGGATCGTTGGAGGTCAAATATATTTGGATCATCCACATAATACTGCCACATAACACTAATAATTCCAATACTGCCACTGACTTACTGTTGATACTGCTGCTGTGATTCACCCCCCACCCCCTTGACTAACTTTTATAAAAGAAACCATTATTATGTTTTTCTTCATCTAGCCTTAGATTTTAATAAATAATATAAAAAATGAACATGATTTAAAAATGTATTCACCTCGTCAATGCTGTCGCTGTCATCGTAATTCAAGTCACTACAAGAAGTGCTATTAGGAATGGTTGGTAAAGGTCTATTTATAGGCAAACCCCCGTAAATTGTTCGATTTAAACTGTCCAATCTTGGAGGAGGTAAAGGAGGTGGTTCATCTTCATCTGAACTGTGTTCATTGGATTTTGAGATGTTGTTAGTCACAGTGATTTCAGAACTATAATTCTGCAACATATTTAACATAAAATGGTAAAAGTTATTAACATGTGATAATATTTATATTAAAATTGATTTTTACATGTTAGATGAAATTGAAAATAATTAAAATCCATAACTTACATAAAATTGTGCAAAAACTATTTAAATGAATTAGTCATTTTGGCTTCAAGTAGGTATAATTTTTATTTTTATAAATGTCAAATAAATTTGACACTTAATCAGATTTGAATTTTAATTTAAAAGCATAACTTTTCGATAATTTCTAGATTTTTCCAGGTTTGCCTGATGAGATTCCGAAAATCGAAACACCAAGTTATAACAGGGTGTCGCAGACTAATTCATTTAAATAGTTTTTGCACAATTTTATGTAAGTTATGGATTTTAATTATTTTCAATTTCATCTAACATGTAAAAATCAATTTTAATATACATATTTAACATATAAATAGGTATAAAAAATATAGCTATTATAAGCAAAATGTCAAAAAACATTATTCATAAACGTTCAATAGCGCTAAAACACTGTTATAAGACCGATATAAGCGGTTTATAACCTAAAACAACCAATCAGCTGTAACCCATAACAGTATTATAACTAAAACATTCCGGAGCAACACTTTAAGAAATTTTTATGAATACGGGTGTAAGATTTTAAGTTTAAATGCCTATTACCTTAAATTTTACAGCTAATTCAAAATTTGGGAATTATTTATTATTTACAATATCAAGAAGACTTTTTCAAATAGTATTTCTGAAATTGAAATTACCAAAATAAAGTAAATTAAAATTAACGTAAATTCTATTTGGATAATTAAAAATTAGTAAACTAGCTATATTAGTAATCAGGTTGAAATTTATACCTCTTTTTCAATTGAAGAAGGTTGCGATAATTGCTTGGCCCCTTCGATGATTGCTTGATATGAAAATTTGAGCTGTTCGGGAGTTTGAATTAACCCCATTCTATACTGCCTCATTTCTAATAAGATTTCTTTAATATTTACAGAATTTAGACCAAATTTTTCAATCTTAAAAAACAGATAATTAAGCCAAATAATATAACCAATATTACCAAAACTTACTAAAATAAGACACGAATCAACAAGGCAAAAAGTACCAGATCTACCAATACCTGCCGAGCAATGTACAATTGCAGGACCTACCGAGGTTTCTAATACTCCGGCAGCTCGTACTTTACGTAAAAATTCAAGAAAAGCAGTAGGCGAATTTGGAACTCCAAAATCTGGCCACGTAGTATAATGAAATTGTAGAATGTCTCTACTGTCTCCACTTGCAATATCAGTTAATCTTAATACTCGAGTTAAATAATATGAGTGATCTTGATGTTCCATATATTCCAAAGTCAATCCTACATCTTCAAATTTCATAATATGGTCAGAACCAACTTGAACAGGCCAATACTGACAGCATTTCTCTTGCTTCTTTTCTATCAACTTGTTTAACATCAAAACTGCTTTGGTTGCTTGTTCCCATACCATCAACCAAAAATGGGAAATAGTATTAGGTAAAGGGCCTTGGGTCAAAATGTATTGTCTATTTGCTCTCTCTATCTTAATTAAATTGGCATTAATATAATCGGAAGAACCTCTTTGTAAAACAATTCTACTGTGATCGAACGGACTAACATCCCGATATCTGTTTAAAGTTTTATTTTGCGGTTTAATGGCTTCTATACATGAATTACTAAATGTTGAACTTTGTGCTCGTATTTCCTAAATTAACAAGCCAAGTTTAAAAACAAAATTTGAACTCGAAAATTATATTATTACTAAAAAAATATATTGATGCATTTTTACCTGGTAAAACTTTTGCCATCCTTCCTTTAAAGTAAGTTCCAGATATTCTGATTCAATGTTATTGCCAGATGTCATTTCACAAAATATTTATTCACAAATACACAATTATTAAATTGTAATGTAAAAAATTATGCCTATACAAAATTTATATTATGATTAATAGCGAAGCGATCTAAAATCGATTTGTACGTTATTCGAACAAAATTTTTTGCTTTATAACAACAAACGTAGACGCCATGACTGACAGTCTATAAAAATTTTAAATGTTTAGAATTCTTGCGTTCTAAAACGAGACAGAAAACAAACGAGACAAAAATTAGTAACAATAAAAACCCTAGAAAGTTACACGATTCATCAGTGTCGGCACCAAGTGGATTTACCGATAAATATGTTAACGCTCTTAGAAAAAGATCAGAAATTGTTTTAATTTTGAGCAAATGTTTGATTCGATACAATGCATTTATTTATTCTGAAAATATGAATGGCAAAATTCAAACTTTTTATGTGTACTCTTATAAAAGATTTAATAAAATTTATAATAATTTTAAAAATTGTTAAAACATAAAACAGCAAAGAATTGAATAAAAATCTTTTTTGAAGATTAACACTAGAAGCGCCAAAGGGGTCACTTTGACACTTTTCAAACATAATTGTTCTGAATCTTCAAATGCGCCAAATAGACCATAAGCTATTATTTCAATCTGAGTTTTTCAATATATAAACAAGAATAGATTGCAGTGTTTTATTTTTTATCCATCCAACAAAATTTATACAATATAAAATGACAGAGTCAAAATGACCTCTGTGGCGTTAATAGGTATGCAGGTAAGCATGGCGCTTCTAGTGTTAAATATATTTTTTCTCGGCCTTCGGCCTCGATCGTCAACCTCCGCCTTGAATGGAAAAATGTTAGTTTTCCTAACTTGTATCGAAAATATCTATTACGTACGTTTACGCAGCAATGAATAGTAGGTATATTATTTAACGAGCATATAATGTAGGTTATAATTCACTGAATTATAACCATTATGTGCAAGTCTAATACGACGTTTTATCTATGACCCACAATAAAAAATTTCATATTTAC
Source organism: Cantharis rustica (assembly GCA_911387805.1). Classification (NCBI taxonomy): domain Eukaryota; kingdom Metazoa; phylum Arthropoda; class Insecta; order Coleoptera; family Cantharidae; genus Cantharis; species Cantharis rustica. Next base: position 77,136,574 of record OU426877.1, read on the forward strand.
AAATTATTATTTATTAATTTACAATCGAAATGAAATAGCGATTTCGGCACTCGTGTCAAAGTTGATGTAAATCCGTAATTATCAGGGTCATCTTTAAATTTTCTGAAAATTGTTTTGCACGTTCGGCTTTAGATAATTTTTACATACGAATGGAATTTTTCAAAATCGATATTTTCAAAAATTTTTGAATTTTTTTTTTTACTGAAAATTTTTAAAATGATTAAGGTTGCCGTCCCGCATGTGTTAATCTTATGGGCAACATGTGATCATTGTATTTGCAACCAAAAAATAAATACTAACTTTTAGATATTTATTTTGTGATCATTGCAAAGCTAAAACTTAGCTCTTGGATGTGAATAACTTTTTATTACAATCAAGTAATTGGAAATATAGAAAATTTTGCTGTGAAGTTGATTATGCTGTGAGTTGAATCAAGTAGCAAAAGTTATCGTTTAATATTTTTTATAAACATTATCTTTATAAATATCAGCACGAAAAGTAATTCAAGTCCAGCGCAAATGTTACACCTAACTTAAAAAAAAATTTGATAGCATTATATGCATTTTTGTACAAATGGTTACAAATACAAATTGAAAGAATAATTTTCCTTGTTCTAAAGAATTTACTCGTAATGGCAAATAGAAATCTGTCACATTATTTATAAAATTTATGAATTTATAAAATATAGTTTGTCTATTTATTCAACCACAGCGGTAGTGGGCAGGGCCGTATTTAAGGGGAGGGTTTTAGGGGTTACAACCCCCCCGAAATTATTTATCAATTAATAAAATACTGAAAGTTCGACTGAAATCGTAAAAAAAACAGAAAAAACTAAAACAATTTTTACAACTATAACAAAAACATTAAACTTTGTTTAAATAAAAATTAAAACTAAAGAGATATTTCTAATAAATTAAATCCCAAATTAAAAAATCGGAAATTCGTATTATAATCCGGCGATTGGCGACATTAGATTAAATACACGTACTACTAAATTGCAAAAATATAAAAACCGAAGATGAAGAATATAATAATGCCCTAAATATTTACAGTACTGTGTAAGAGTCTGCGACTACTTAATTAATTGTTAGTTATTAATTACTCCTATTCATTAATTTTCGATTTTTTGAAAAATAATTATATTGAAATAAATGAAATAGGTATTTTATCTTAATTCTTACTATTATGGTAAAAATTTTAAATTGTAATAAATTGTTTGAACCAAAAATTTTAAAAGGAACATAAATTTTATAACCATCATGGGCAGCATAGCTTAAAATAACACTTCCGCAATAAATTAGAGTAGGCATTGTAAACCCATAAATTGTTTTATATTTTGTACATTTGTATAGACTTGGAGCAGAGAGGCGGAGTCGAAAAAAAATGTACTACTAGCGCTCGTAGTGGGCAAATCAAAAAATAAGTGTTGTATATTAATAATGAATAGTATTTAAAAATTTTGCATTTACCGAAATACTTCAGAAAGTATTTGTAGTTATTGTAGACATTTTCAACCCGCTTTTTTATTTACAATTCGGAAAAATATAATTAATCCCGACGTCGCATTTTACAACATTGAAAACATAATCGCAAACTAATTTTCACGGAGCTTTTGCCGTTCGGGAAATATTATCTATCAAATCTCTCTCAGCCTACGGCTTCGGGAAATTAATATTCCAAAATTTCCCTTATGAAGCTCCTGAAATTTGCCTCGTCCCAAGGCTGTTATTCCTAATAGAAGCTGCTAGCCACGGTTGGAATATAGGAACAAAGGCCCAATGCGATAAACCTTAACACCAAAAATGTCTTTATTTTTGGCAATCGCTGTCTGTCAAACCATACTCAAAGTTTTTTAAGTTTTTTTTATTTTTTTCTCAATTTTCAAGTTTATTGACTCATTTGATGAGTTAATTTTTTTACATATACATTGTGTCTACTATCAACGTCGAACATAGGGAATTAACATTAATTTTAATTGTTTTGTAGATTTCTGCTCGCTAATTCGACCTCCGCCAATTTTTTTGGTATCTATGGAACGAGAAAATTATTGTGCATCCTGTGATACTAAAATTAATATTTTTCATCGATATTTATTAAAAAATGTTAATTTTAAAATTTACTTTAATCAACTTTTTTGAAAACATGGTAACTTGTTTTTAAAAACATTAAATTTTTAAATTAAAATTTTATATTAAATAATATCGATGAAAAAAAATTAATTTTGGTATCATAAGATCCTCAATAATTTTCTCGTTCCATAGATACGAAAAAAATTTCGGAGGTTGAATTGGCGAGCAAGAATCTACAAAACAATTGAAATCAATGTTAATTCCCTATGTTTGGCGTTGATATTGGACATCCTGTATATATATTTAAACTCCCCAATACAAAAATATATTGTTCGTTGTTTTTAAAAGCACAAATAAATATAAATCTTGTATATCTGTATACAAACACTTACAATTCTATACAACAAGTTATTTTATTTTTCGACACCGCGGCGCCACCTGTAATTCTGCTCCAAGTCTATACATAAGTGTACATTTGCTTAGATTTGTGAAATTTCCTTTCAATCTAGTTTAGTTCTTCGTTTTGACAACATTATTTTACTATCGCCATCAGTAAAATAAGAATTTCGTTTGTGATTTTTATTCAAATTTTAAAATTAAAAAATTTTATTTAAAAACGGTTTTTTACATGAGAGTTTAAAATTAAAATATGAATAAATTTAAACTTATTAAAAATATCATAGTAAACAAAACTTTTAAAATGGTATGAACAAAATTTTATCAGCAATAACGCCCCCCCCCCCCTAGAAGTCAACTTGTAATCAAAATTTGTCGCTTCTTTGACAAATTATTTTCAACCACTAAATAAAGTTCATAAAAATCAAAATTTTTTCTGAATATCGAACTCAAATAAAGAAAACTCGCGCAAAAAAATAATTATTTTATTTAAATAAAAACAATTTTTTTGCGGTAACTTTCGACAAAATACTTTCAAACAAAATTTTCTAATAACAATACTCAAAAATAAAATCTTAATTGCAAAAATACTTGTACAAAATTATACTCAAAAAATCAGAGGAGCAAAATATAGGCTTCTGTCGTTTCCGCCATCTTGGCAAAGAACCTTCCTCTAGTCACTTTTCTCCAAACATTACATTTCAAAAATTAATATAACAAAATTTAAATTTAGAAAAACTTCTTTTGTATTTTAATAAATTAGCTATTTATTTTGCAATTTTTTTAACCCCCCCCCCCCGAAAATTTTGTCTAAATACGGCCCTGGTAGTGGGAATACTCATATGTTGGTTTAAAACTTTGCTAAGTATGATGCACGTTAGAACGTTGGTTATAATATTATAATTATCAAGACGTCAATGTCAAATGAATATGATCTGTCTACATTGCAAAAATAATAGTAATTGCATTCCGATGTATGTAACTTAACTATTCGCGAATAAAATTAACGATGGGGGCGCTGCTAAATTGTCAAAATGACCGTCATATGTGAGTAAATTGAGGTTATAGTTGTGTTTACAGTGATCGAGTCAACCTTGTAAATCTTTTTGTATGTTCTAATTATCAAAGAAAAAGATGAAATGACGAAAAAAATTGCTCTAAAATCTTTATTTAAGTACAATGAACCACGTTTAGTACTCGCATCGAAGTGTTCTCAATTCTGCCACCAGACGTCGCATTCTTAATTTTATTCGCGAATTCGTTTCTTCAGTAAGATAGATACATTAATTTAGATCTCACACTTTATGTCCAGGCATACTATGTGAATTTTTATAGTTTTCAAGTTTGTTATAGTTCGTTCTTTTTTTCAAAATTCTTTTTTTTTTCGATTTACTTAGAATTTCTAGTTTCAAATCATGACTGAGTAAGCAGATATGAAAAAAAATTACATTCTAATAGAATAGAAACAACGCAGCGTTGTATATTGAATTTTATTGTGTCTTTAATTTTGTGAGCCAGTATACATACCGGGTGTCCGGTTTTAAAGATGGATAAAATTATTGCGCATCAAATGATTCTAAAAATAAGAGCAAAAATGAAATTTTTACTTTAAAATACCAATTTGAAATTTATCGATTTTGCAGTAATAATGATTTTAATTAAGTAGGCGAAAAACAAAACACTTAAAATAAGTACAGTTACTCACAAAAGTATTCAGACGCTCCTATGTTAACAATGTAAATTGTACTTTTTAAACTCTTTTTGGCATATAAAAAATTGCTTTTACAAAAATATGTTTCAGACATTTTTTATAGTTAATTTCTTTTTCTTAATTTTTGTTTCCATACTTTTTTTTATTCGTCGCCTCGTTTTCGACTGAGAGTGACTTAAAGCAATCTCGGTAAAAATTCCACGGAAATCCTCTGCAAACATCATAAGAATTCAATAGTGTAAGTTTTACCGAGTTTGCTTTAAGTCACTCTCGGTCGAAAACAAGGCGACAAAATAAGAAAATTAATATGAACAGAAATGAAGACAATGAAATTTGCGATAAAAATGTCCAAAAAATGATCTAACACAATTTTGTAATAAAAAATTTGTAGTAAGAAATTATATAAATGCGTAACTATATACGCTAAATATGAGAAAAATTAACAAACGTCATGTCAGTAATTTTATAAAAATTGTATTGTTGCTATTGTAACAAATGATGACTGATAATGTGCTGTTTTATTAAATTCAAAATCATTTAATAAAGTGGCACTTTAGCACATAGATATGTCACTTTACTACATAGTAATCACGGATAGTAATAATGTCACTGTCAATAAAAAACTATTGGATTGAAGATTGTTTATTTAAATATTAAAAGTAAAAGTACAAAAATTATTATTCAAACTAGAAAACTTAGCAATCTCACCATTATAATTAATATTATGTAACTTACACAAAATTCGAATCAAAAAATAAAAATTAACTGTTATTAATAAATAAATAAAAAAATAAATAAAGCGGTTACTAGATTACGAAAATTTTACACAAATATCTATTTAGAAACTTTTTGAATTAGTAATAACTCAAGAACGGCGCTAGATATCGAAAAACTGAGTAAAAAATTCGCCCCCCTCGCCTCGTATTGAGCCACCGTGAATTATCGGTAGGAAGGCATACGAAAAAATTTAGATCGATCGCGCGCAAAAAAAATTTACTCATAAACGTCTAAATTCATATTTTAGATTAGATTTTCACAAATACGAAAAAATTGTATAAACAAACCTCGTAAGAAAAGTAGTTTTACTAAACTCATATAGCTTTTAAGTTACTCACTTGCTGTGCTCGCCCATACTTAAAAGCTATATTCGTTTAGTAAAACTTTCCTTTTCCAAACTTGTTGTTTAATATACTATTATTAAAAAACCACCACAATTTATTATTTTTTGTATCACATTAGTTATACAATTTTTTATACAGTTTTTGTACTTTAAAATTATTTGACTTTACAAAACTGTAAAACAAAAAATCTTAATTTTTACTACACATTATAATCTTTTGTAACACAAAATTTGTAGTACATCCCTATAGTAAGATGTATAACATATTCCTACACCTTGTATTACTTTATCAGACGTACGTGACAAATTTTGCAAAAATAATGACACCAAAACGCCATAATGACTTTATATTATTATAAAAAAAGTATGCACATACTATGCGTAGGTGTATTGTCAGAATCATGATTCTTATTGGGATACCACCGCATTTGCGATATACTCCCTGTCTTGTATTTTTAGCCTCTAGTCGTTTTTTAATTCGGGACCGTACCCTATTGTGCCTTAGCGGCTATCATTGTAAACCCACAATTTTTGCCACGAATCCTTTTTGGGCGTTCAGGGAAAGAGCCTTGACTCTACCGTGTACGCCGGACTTGGAATTTGCGGCTTGTGGTGGGGCTTACGCAGCGCGGAACCAATTTTTGTCATAGTCACGCAAAGAAACCGGCCGCGTTTTGCCCTTTTTTTTAGATTTATATCATTTTCATTCCTGCTTGTGCTCAGTCTATCTCCGCGGAGTGATTTCAGTTTGCGCCCAGGCAAATCTTGAAAATGTCCGGCTGGTTCGGTTAGCTTTGGCTTGGAAGGGGAGGCGCGGTCGAGACCGCTCGGTGTGCGCTACCCATCCAGTTAAGCACTTAGCCAGCCCTCGTTTGTCCAGCCTGCATCGATGGGTGTAGACCTGTAGTGTATTGTCGAGCTAACTTATCATTTTATGTAACGGCTTTACGGTATTAGTTGGCTTTGGGTTATAATTGTGATTATTGTCATATTACGATATTTTGAAATGGATGAATATGTAACCAATAAATTAGTGAAGTAAAATTTAGAAGGCCTTCAAGAAGCTTTTGTAGGTAAGGTTAATATATTAACAACTGTATTCATAAAAATTTACAGAGCTCTTCAAACCTATTTTAGCGTAAACGCCAGAAAGCTCTATTCATAAACACGTTTTAGCCCAAAACCTTCTGTAACAGTGGTGTAACTTTGGCCATATTTAAAGTAGGGAGGAGCCTTCTTTAAACCGAGTTTAAGGAAATTTTGATTGTAAAATACAGTTTACACTGTTATGTAAATCATACTTTACTAAACCAACCACGATACCCTTATCATAAATCTATTGTGTTAAGATGTCCAGATTTTTACAAGTCGAAAAATTTTATTAAGTAGTTTAAATAATTTAAAATAAAAAAATATGGATGCAATATTTGATATTAATATTATAATTGATGACTGCTTACCGCGGCGTCTTTCTAAATATTTTTTTTTGTTTGAATAATTATTAAAATTATTCTATACTTTACAAAGCATTTGAACATGATAAATTTTATGATTTAATTACTACTTAGCTTTTCTGAAATCTCGTGGGGAAACCAAAAACTTCCTTATTGCTTCCAATATTATGTGTTAGCTGACTGTCCATTGAACAAAATTTTTTTTTTTTTTTTTTTTTTAATATTTTATTTACTGGTTCAACAATACATTTGTTTTTCACAGTAGTGTTAGTATTGTATAGCTCACATTATATTGTTGGAAAAGTAACTTCCATGAACACTAATAAGTTAGCAACTTGACTTAATGAAAAATGTTAATTGGCATTCTTCTCTTCAACCGAGTATGGATGTTTGCGCTACCTAGTTCGTAATGTGTGGCTCCTTCGCTCATGTTCAATCTATCGTAGAATTGTATGGTTGTTTTCTTGATAAATTCGTGGATGGTCTGTATTTGTAGTTCTTCGTGTAGTTTTTCGTTACGAATAAACCATGGAGCGCCCACAGATATTCGGAGAACTTTATTTTGGAATACTTGTAGCTTTTTTAATTTTGTTGAAGAGGCATTTCCCCATACTTCACATCCGTACATCAAGAGCGGGCGTAATAGTGATTTATAAAGCATTAAAGCGCACTTGACACGCAAAGATGATCTTCGATTTAGGATTGGATATAATTGAGCTAGTCTTGCATAGGTCTGCTGCAGTTTTGTGTTGATGTGGTATTTCCATGTCAAGCGATAGTCTAAGTGGATTCCTAAGTATTTCACTGCTCGATCTTTAGGGTTCCATTCGATTATTTTGTTGTTAATATTAATATTTGGCAATTCTTCGAATCTTTTTAGCGTGAATATTTTTATTTCGCATTTGGTTTCATTTAATTTGATGTTCCATTGCGTGAACCACGCGCATAAGGTGTTTATTGCGGATTGAAGTTTTGTAGTTGCTTCGAGCAGAGACCAGTCTTGAGTAATTACTGCTGTATCATCTGCGAACATTGCGAGATCAGCGTTAATTTCAGGTAAGTTACCCATAAATATGTTAAATAATATTGGACCCAGAATGCTACCTTGTGGTACGCCTGCTTGTATAGGTTTGTGAGAGGATCTTGTGTTGTTTATATTGACATGGAAACTTCTGTTGTCTAAAAATGAGAACAATATAGCTTTGATGTATGTGGGAATATCCAGTTGAAAAAGCTTATACTTCAATCCCTCGTGCCAAACTCGATCAAAAGCTTGAGCAATATCTAAAAATGCTACTGTGCTATATTGTTTAGCCTCGTATCCTTTTTCGATCAATTCTATTATTCTTGCGAGTTGTTGATTTGCGCTATAGCCTTTTCGGAATCCAAATTGGTAGTGTGGAATAGTATTAGTTTCGCTTAGGGCTTCATTGAGTCGAGATAATATTACTTTTTCAAGTATCTTGGACAGAGTACTCAGTAAGCTGATTGGACGATAACTATCGAGATTTTTTTTGTCCTTTCCTGGTTTATGAAATATAAGAATTTCAGCGTGTTTCCAGTCCATCGGAAAGTAACCTCTCTGAAGACATGCGTTAAAAAGTGACGCCAAGAATGAAAGGAATTTTTTGGTTATATGTTTTAGAACAATGTTGGGTATTTGATCGGGACCAGGTGATTTCTTTATTGGAAGAGATTTTATAATTTGTTTAATTTCGGTGGGAGAAGTGGGTTTAATTTTGTTAGGAGGTGGAAGATTTTTTGGTAAATTAATTATTTCACTGGTATTGTTACTTTGTATTAGGTTAGGTGTAAAGACATTCATAAAATAATTCGAGAATATTTCGCTTTTTTCTGTGTCTGTATAATACACATGGTTGTTAACTGTTATTGGAGCGATCGTTTCTTTTTTCCTCAGAATTCTTTTGGTTGTCTTCCACATTCCTGGGTCATTTGGTTTAAGTTCTTCAATATGTTGATTAAACATTTGTATCCGTACTTCGTCCAGTTTGGTTTTGATTTGGTGTGTTAGCCTATTAAGAACATTTTTAGTTTGCGCATTCCGGGTTCTCATGTATTCTCTTCTTACACGACTTTTTTGTTTAATTAAATCGAGAATATCATTAGGTGTTTTAATGTAGTTTAAGTGACGTTTGCTCTGAGAGTTTGGTTTTGTTGCTTTCTTGACGGAGTCAATTAGTTTGGTAGTGTAATTTTTAATTTGTATGTCGATGTCTTCTTTATTGTTTATTTTAGGACATTTAATTTCTTCATCAAGAATGTTTTGAAATTCTTTCCAATTGACTTTACCATCGATTAGGCGTGGTGAGTATGGTGTATAGTAGGGAATGCTATTAAAATGCAGAAGGACTGGTAAATGATCGGAATCGAGTTCAGTTACAACTGTTTGCGTTAGTGTTTTGTTAAAGTTCTTGGCTATTACGATATCTAGAGTGTCGGGTAAATGATCGTTTCTGTAAGGATAGTACGTGTATTCTTCGGGGGCTAAGATTTCTATTCCTTCTTCTGCCGCTATTTGGTATAATTTAATTCCTGATGGATTACTTGCTCTGCATCCCCATATTACATTTTTACTATTTAGGTCGCCTATTAAGAGTGTTGGGGAGTTGTTGAGAAAAATTTCTCTTAAGTCTTGATTAAGAAGAGATTTGTTGGGTTGTTTATACGCGCTTATTATGTTCAGCAAACTATTATCCGAGAGTTTTATTTGGATGGCGGTTACTTCCAAGTTTATGCATTTATATTTCATTAGTTCACAGTGACTGATGTTGTGTCTGACAAGGATAGCAACTCCACCAGAGGCGTGATTTGTGATTCGATCAGTTCTGTATGTATAGTAACCAGGGATTTTGAATGGTAAGTTTTCTACTAAGTGTGTCTCCGAGATGCATGCTATTGAGACATTATGTCTCTGTAAAAAATCAATCAATTGTGGTCGCTGGATTTTAATACCGTTTGCATTCCAATTTAGGATTGTTAATTTTTGAAGGACAGCGTAATTATTTTTGACCCTGGCCTTGGAATAATTGAGGGATTATTTGGTTTAGAAAAAAAGTTTTAATTTGATCTATAAAAGGAGTTATTAAGTTGGCTAGAAAATTTAAAATCGAATCTACTATTGATGATGGGGTTTTTTGGGATGTTGAAGAATTAGCGGGGATGTAATTTGATGCTGCTTTGGCATAAGTAGTATGAAGTGTATTCTGGTGAGCGGGGGGTGGTATTTGTTGTTGGTTATTATTTCTTATTGGATGTGCGCTATTGGGTCTAAAACGGTGTTGTTGGTTTTGGATTTCAATATGGTGTTTGCATCCTCTGTAATTAGCCGGATGATGTTCGCCGCAATTTACACAGGTTGGTGAAGTGTCAGTTGTTTGTTTGCAGTCTCTATAAGAGTGATTACCAGTACATTTAACGCACCTGTACTCCATTTGGCAGTAGTTGTGGGTGTGGCCGTATCTCTGGCAACGGTGGCATTGTGGAATATTTTGACTACCTCGTCTTGGTTCCACTGTTACGATAGAATGTTCTAGTTTTTGTAGTTTGAAGATTTCTCTTGATTTGTCGTTGTCTGTTAATTCAATAGCTACTGTCTGAGTAGGTTCTCGGTATTTATTAAGTAATCTAGTAGTTTTAATGATTGGGTATTGCAGTTGTTTGAGATAGTCGTGGATTTCATCGTTAGTTAGCGATAAGGGTACGTGCTTGATTACTACAGATAGAGATTTATTAGTTGGGTCCTGATAGGTGTAATTGTGAATTCCATTTTCTTTGTAATATTTGGTTAGTGCTCTGTAGTCGTCGATTTGCGTAAGGTTAACTCGAATTCGATTTTGACTAGACGTAGTTGTGAAATTACCTTTACTTATCTTTTTGATATCAGATACAATTTCGTTATAATTATTTTGTGATAGAAAAATTGGTGGAATTTTAATTATGGTTTTGGTTTGTTGGCTTGTGGTGTTTTGGGGAGATATAGGATTGACGTCACTTACCTCGTCGTTTAGGTTTGATAATGGAAAGAACCTGTTTCGTTGGAGTTGGTGTTGTTGAGATGTCCAGTGATATCGCTTTTGTGGAGTATCTGCTTGAGGTGATCTGTCTTCATTTTTTCGTTTATTTGAATTCTCAGTGTCTTCGATGTTAGAATCAATGGTAACTTCCATGTTCCTCTCTCTCTTTGTACTTTATAGGCTGCACTAGAAAGTGCGCCATAAGTCAAAGTCAGGGAGAAAAAGAACCCCAGAAAAAGTAGTTGTGTTGTTTTCAAATTATATAGAATTAAAAATTTATTAAATAGTAAAATTATGTATCTATTCGAAGCACGTATGGTCTATCGATAACGGAGCTCTATTTCGCACGTCTACACAATGCAAACACTCGATCGCGAAAACCCAAAATTTTTTAATTTTGCAAAAACGTTAAAGCTAGGATTTTGTAAGTTGTTTCATTGGCGAAAGTTAATCTTAAAAACTGCTTAACGGATTAATTTAAAATTTCTAGGGTACATGTAGAACACATTAGGTAACAGTAAGATATATTTTATATTTTCGTATTTAAAAAAAGTCGAAAAATCTACTTTATAATTTCTTTTATTCAAATCAAACTAAAATAAGTTTATAACGATTACTATGACAAAAGAAAATAATAAAAATATTTTAATTTTTTATTCATTAAAAAGTGGAATATTTTGAGAAACTTTAGACTCAAAACGGCTGAACCGATTAATTTAAAATTCGAGTATGGTTTTTTTAAGCACAATAAAACAATTTTTGGGTTAACGTTTAGTTCAGATGTAATGGTTTATAACTGCAATAGTTCATATATTTCGAAGATACCAACTCAACTACATCAAATTCACTTGAATCGGTATTTAAACACCACTTTAGTTAAAGAAGGATTACGACCCGCTTATGAATGAACAAAAATTAAAACGCTCTGTAAGCCTTAAAACACGTTTTAACTAAAATAGGTTTAAAAGGTGTTTTACAATACTTTTATGAATACAGCTGTAGGGTATTCACACTCTCTGGTTTACCAGGGTGTTATTTGACTGTGTAGTAATCTCCCATAAGGCTGTTTTCCGAGACTAGCCATCCCAACGTAAGAAAAGGAATTCCGTATTGTGCAAAGACAGCAAACTTGACGTGTAGAAACTTTGTAATGCTTTTAAAGTGTAAACGTGTGTAGAAAAATTAATACAAATCAAGCAGAGATTGTAACCTGATACTATCTTACTATGATTTTTACCGAAGGTATTTAAATATACTTATTTTATAATTATATGCTCTAATTATAAATGAAATAATTTTTGTAATGTTTTTAAAATTATTTTTTTCGACAATTTTATGAAAGCTTACAATGACTTGGCTATATACAATGACTGTCGGTTATAATCGTGTAAAGTATAAATAAATCAATTTTTAATTTAAAAATAATCTCTTGTTTTTGGTCCGTTTTTTCTGTTACTTTTGAAATCAATTACATTTCCTGTGCAGCAAAATTCAAAATTATGTTGAAATTATTGAATTTGTTTCCAAAAACATTCTAAGCATAAATCATAAAACTAATTAAATAATCTTGGAATAAACAAGTTGTTACGGTTATGATTAGATTTTTAAATTTTTGTAAATTTCCCGCGTCAATCTCGAACGACCGACACGCTCCAATCTCGAGTTGCAAAGTGCATCGTAAGTTTAACTCACGGTACGAGATCTTGTGTGTAAAATATTGAATCATTGACCTTGAAATGTAACCCACACGTAGAGATGGCGCTGGAAACCAGTTTTTATCCTTTCAAGGTCATTTGCGGTGGCCAGGAGCGGGAATTTTAAAATTTTATTTAGTATTGTAACTTTACAATCATAAAATTTTATTAATTCCTTAAGTAATGTATTAAATAGCAGTAATAAGGTACATATACATTACTATAAGAATTAATGAAATTTTATAATAATAAAGTTAAATGTCCTTAATTTTGATGTAATTTTAAAAATAGACATTTAAATTTATTATAAAATTTTATTACTACCTAAATAAACCTAACAAAATAAATAATTAAATCATAAATTACAAATAAATACAAAATATATCCTAAATAATCTACATAAAATTTAATAATCTGTAATTGAAAAAGTTAATTTTAAAATTAAAATTTTGTTACAATCTAAATAAACCGAACACAACATAAAATAAATAATTAAATCATAAATTACAAATAAATACAAAATATATCCTAAATAATCTACATAAAATTTAATAATCTGTAATTGAAGAAGTTAATTTTAAAATTAAAATTTTGTTACAATCTAAATAAACCGAACACAACATAAAATAAATAATTAAATCATAAATTACAAATAAATACAAAATATATCCTAAATAATCTACATAAAATTTAATAATCTGTAATTGAAGAAGTTAATTTTTAAATTAAAATTTTGTTACAATCTAAATAAACCAAACACAACATAAAATAAATAATTAAATCATAAATTACAAATAAATACAAAATATATCCTAAATAATCTACATAAAATTTAATAATCTGTAATTGAAGAAGTTAATTTTAAAATTAAAATTTTGTTACAATCTAAATAAACCGAACACCACATAAAATAAATAATTAAATCATAAATTACAAATAAATACAAAATATATCCTAAATAATCTACATAAAATTTAATAATCTGTAATTGAAGAAGTTAATTTTTAAATTAAAATTTTGTTACAATCTAAATAAACCGAACACAACATAAAATAAATAATTAAATCATAAATTACAAATAAATACAAAATATATCCTAAATAATCTACATAAAATTTACTAATCTGTAATTGAAGAAGTTAATTTTAAAATTAAAATTTTGGTAATACCTAAATAAACCTAACATAACATAAAATAAATAATTATATCATAAATTACAAATAAATACAGAATATATTCTAAATAATCTACATAAAATTTAATAATCAGTAATTGAAGAAGTTAATTTTTAAATTACAATTTTGTTACAATCTAGATAAACCGAACACAACATAAAATAAATAATTAAATCATAAATTACAAATAAATACAAAATAGGTCCTAAATCAGGGGCGGTTCTACCATAGGAACTGCAGAGCTGCAGAACCGCCAAATATCAGAATGAAGTGTACCAAATTAATTATTACTTATTAGTATAACCACCACATTTCAAATTATTTCAATAATTGAAGACTAATCAATTTTGGTTTCAAAGCGCGCTTCTTATGTTGCCTTGAGTTATAAGTACTTTTATCAGTCAGTCAAATAAGTACTGTAATAATTAATACAAGTCCGTTACGCTTTCGAAATCACTGTTTAACTTCGATGTGCTGGAAATGATTCTGAACATGAAAGAACGCGAGCTATCGGGTGGAATCGTATCCATACCAGTATACATCGTGGTGTTAGGACAATCCTAACACCACGGTATACACTACAAATTGAGCTGCATCTTATGCAGAATTACATGCCGTATTTTTGTAATATAATTTAAAATTTGACCTATGAAAACAACTAGTAAGTTAATTTTTGTTCATTGATTGTTCAACAACATGGTTAAACAATAAAATGCAATAGTTTAATACTCGTAATATAGTGTAATTTAAAAATTTAGTACAAATTTTAATTTTACCAAGTTTCTTATAAATACTATTATCAAAATAGAAGTAAAATTATTTTTTGGCAGATCCTATATTAGAAACTCAAAATGAAATTATGTTTCATTATTAATATCAATAAAATTAAAATTATGTAGGTTTTTTCTACAATAATAATGTTTATTATTAAACTCGCAGATTACAAGATATAGGAACAACCCACCAAACGTACAACCGTTCTGCTCATATTTCAGCTCTGGTTTTACGAATATATACGATTTTATTTTAAACACATCTTGCGTTATGAACTTTAATTGAAATTATGAATATCGAAGATAGTATCTTATACCTACTAGTACATAAAATAAATGCTTATGAATATTAAATGAAGAAAAAATAAAATGAAATATTACTAATATTTTTAACACAACTTCTCTCATAAGCTGTACTTAATAAGATTTTTTCGAAAATTAGTTAGGATTGCAATTTATTGTAAAAATGTAAAATCATATAAAGTAATACATTCTAGATAAGTGTTGTACGTTTAATATTTAAAAATGTGCAATAAGTAAATTTATTTTTTGAGATTGCCATTTTCTGATATCTTGCCATTTTTATAATGCAGAACACCCAAGAATATTTTTCACGAGCCGCCACTGTCCTAAATAATCTGTAAGTCGATATTAATTTTTACTTTTTCATGTTTCAATCTCATTCACGATTCTACTCGTGAAACTGATATCTTCAGACCCGTACTGGTTTTATGAAAATACAACTTTACTTAACAATTTTTCAAAAAAACCTCAAACCTTCTGATCATGACTGCGCAATTATTTTTGTGATAATGAAATATAAGAAAAGAGCACTTGTGAAAATAGATGAAAGTTACGATTCAAAATTTGAATTTAAAAATATATAATTATTAAACTGTTTAGTTGACTCGACTAAAATAATCAATAGGTAATAATTATTATGACCTATTCTCATCTATGAATAAATGTATAGAAATAATCTACAGGTATAATTAATTTTTACTTCTTACAAATCATGGTAACAAAAGCAACCCTCTTTAAGATTCGACGTTTATTGAAACAATTAGCAAGAAAAATTATAAAATCAAAGAACACCTTACCGGATGACATGTTTTAATATCATTTACATGTTTTGAAAATAAGTTAAAGTAGCATTTCCTCTACATTTGATGTAATAAATACGGTTATTCCGCCGATACTCGGACGCCAGAGCCTCGTTTGTATTATACTGGTGAGGTTGACATTTGAGTATGAGAGGCTATATATTGCGCTTCACTACTCCATTACTAACCATCAACATTAATAGCACTATCTCTTTTTAGACTTTTTAAACATTTCTGCTGCTTTCTTATATATAGAATTAGCTTTATCAATATTTCTCCTATCTTTTCCTAGCATAATATTATTTAAAGTTTTAATGTTGTGTAATATTAAAATTCTTGTGAAAGATTGAATTACCAAATTTTCCACATCTTTATTATGTCCGCAGTCATCAGTAAAAGGGAATTTCACATTTTCCCCGATAATTATAGCAATTCTTTGCACTATATTCCCTAAATAACAAATAATAGGAAATATGTGGTTAAAAATATTGTAGATCTTGGTTAAATAATCGATGAACTTGCTACTACAATATTTCAATTTTCGTTTTTCTACCCCTTTTTCACCAGATAAAATGTTTCTTTTGCAGGATTCACAATCTTTTACTTTTGGAAAAACTATTTTTGAAATAAAACCACCCATGTCTTGCAATACAGTTGCTTCCAACTCTTTTACATTTTCGAAAACTTCAGGAATCTCAAAGTCTTCATTACTGAGAAGTACTGGCCGAACTTCAACTTCTACATCCTAAAATAATAAGTAAATTAATGTAGGATCCTTACATCACATTTAAATAATTACCTGCCGCACAAATTTCTTCAATGATACTAAAATATCTCCTTCGTCGTTTTCACAATTACTGCCTTCCGAATGACCCTTGCTGTAGTTATTTACTAACAAACTCTTGTAAAATGGAGTAAATGCAGCTACCGTTGGATTTGTAAATCTTACTCCCCTCTGTCTTATTTGCCCAAAAAAATTTTCCAAAGGATCTTGATTGAATGTCCTAGGAAACATGCATTTGAAACCAAAACCTTTCATGTTTTTATAAATGTCAATGAAGCCCTGAAAATTGCGAGATATTAAACATTAATTATTTATATTAGAATTATTTTATCATTTACCTCTAGCGTAGAGATCCAATTTTTTATGGTTGGTGGTGTGAACTCCTTTTTGGGTTTCTCACTTTTGTTTGTATCACTGGTATCGTTTTCAGCATCTTTTTCAATATACTTCATCGTCTTAAAAATTTCAATAGCTCTCTTCCAAAATGCAACATGAGCAGATTTATCGGTGACGCAGGTTCGCAACTTCTTTCCTGCAACTTCAACTTCGACATGACCATTAACACTGTCAAACAATTTGTCGAAGAAGTCAATAACTTTTGCAGTTTGTTTTGCTTCTGGTTTCAACTTTATTATGTTACCATCACACTCGTAGGTTGTTCCTAAATAAAACAATAAATTCTGTAAAACTTTTTTTCAAAAATAAACTTGCTTAATACACACACCTGTTGTAGCCATGACATGAATAGCAAGAGAAACTGCACCGCTGAAGACCTGGGTGCAAGAAGAAACCTTCATTTTTTTGACCATGTTTGGAACAACGTGATAATCAGTTAATTTTGGCATCATCCTAACTTCTTCAAACACGGGATCTATTAAATACGCTTTGTAAATATCATCCCACTTGGCAATAAGTTCAACTCCATCTATAGTGCATTTTAAATCTTTTGTAAGAAGGTTGTTTCGAATACACTTCAATAAATGAGGAGGGTCAAAGAGAGGTACTACAACTATATCTGCAACTTCAAAAAATGTACCTCTCATCTCCTCGCCACGTCTGAGATAGCCTGCTTTAGTATCTGCAATTAAGTTCTTAATTGCAGATGTATTATTAGTTCCCTGATCACACACTGTGGCACAGACAATCAAACCAATTGTAGACAGTTTTTCAATCAATAGTTTCAAAATACGTTCTATTTCAGAGTGATGGGTAGCACCGTTTACGAAGTTATAATAAATGGGCTGCTTCCATTTCGATTCTATGTTGCGTAGCATAAATACCTAAAAAAAATATATAAAATTTAATTTTAATGTAATTAATTTAAAAAACATCAAAAAGTATACCTGTACATGATTTGCAATATTTTGAGTCCTCCTATCTCCAAAATCTTCAAAGCCTTGTATAATATCTCTCTTTTGGTCATACGAAAAATTTGGACAAATCGACATTTCGTCAAACATTAAAATACAATATTTTCCGGTTTCCTTCTTTATCGATTTAACTTGACTTGCCAAAACTTCAAATAAGTATTCATTAATTCCGGGTTGCATTGGTATTTTGTTCAGATATTTTGCCAATGTATGTCTAGATGGTAACGAAAAGAGTTTTGACAAAAACTTATAAGCAGGGCCACTTTGCTTAAACAGTGCGAGAGCTAACACTTTATCGTCTTCGCTAAATCTTTTACCCTTAGGTTTCTTCGAAACATTTTCTACCTGAGATTTAAAAAATCTCGATACAATACTCTGCATTACCGATGAACTAGATTGTGCAAAAAGTTCAGATTTACTACATTTTGCTGCATATTCCAACCTTTTCTTACAAGCAGCATGTCTAAATTGAGCAGTTCTCAATTGACGTTTTAAATTTATTGCTTCTTTATACATTATTTTGGCTTTAGGGGTAAGTTCACCTGCTCTTCTTGCATTAACAGTTCGAAGAAGTGATGCTAAAAATATTTTAAAATTAATTTTTCAGAAATATGAATTAAGATTGCTTATTTAAACCTTTTGAACTTCTAGTAGTACATGATTTTGAAGCCTGTTTACTCTGCTCTAGACCAAAATTACTTGTTGAGGGACCATAGAATGCTTCAGGTATTGCTAAAAATAGTTACAAGTTAATTTTTCATAAAGTTACATTATTGCATCCAATATTCATACCATTTGATGGTGGTGGGGTACTACATTCAATTATATTCTCTTCTCCTTGTCCGAAAGTACTTGTAGAGGGACCATAGCATACTCCTTCAGGAGATACTAAAAAAAGTTAAAGTTAATTTTTCATAAATTGGCATTCACATTGAATTTTATACTAACCTTCTGATCCTGGTGGAATATCATATTCAGTTATCATGTCGATATCTTCCTCTTCCTTGATACTGACAACTAAAATCAAACATTATTTTCAATGTTATGAAAAATTATTTTGAATCAAATAACAGTAAAATAAAACGTAATATTTACTTGACAAATGCTCAGTTGGGAAAGCATCAAATCGTAAACGGTTATTCGGCTTGAAGAAACATTCCTTGAAATGACGACGGCATATTCTTTTCCCTTCACGTATCCTATGGGGTTCCAATGCTTGAATTTCTTCGTTCCCAGAAAATGCGACCCATAACTTAAATCTTTGTTCGTCGAGAACAGGATCTGGGAACCGATGCAAAATCGATGAAGACCTGTAACAATTGGGAACGCAACACAAACGACGACCCATTATGATTAAAAAAAATTATCCTTAAAATTTTAAGGATAGTGTTAAAACTAAAAATTAAACAATAATACCTTTTAACAAATACAATACCTTGCAAATAACACAATAATATAAAATATATATTTATCTATAAAATTATTTAGTTCTGATAATATTTGATAACTTTTGCAGAACGTATTCGCTTTAGACAAAAGTGTAACAAAATGGACGATCGTTCGTTGTTTGTAGAGAAAATTGCGCAAAAAACAGAGACAAAATATACAAATAAAGGAGCGCCATCTCTACGTGTGGGGTACGTTTCAAGGTCATTCATAATGATTCCATCTCCCCTATATAAGAAATCATACCCTGGTTTAACTGAAAGTCGACAGATAAGCTCGACCCTTTTGGTCGACGAGTTTCTGCCTGGACATTCCTAAGCGGAATATTAGGAGAGGGTAGGCACGACAGTTGGTTTTGCAGGCATTCAAGCGGGGTACGTCGATTAAAGAGTACGAGCTTGCAAGTTAAGAGCGCAAGGAAGTTGTTCCTGCCGAATAAGTTTTAGTTACCGCAGTTACCGATAAATGCTTACCTCATTGTGAATTACGTAATTATGGCTTAATTCCGATTTTTTTTTTGCGAAGATCACGTGAGTGACTACCGCGCTGTGTAAAGGCGATTACGCCATTCCGCCGATTTTTTGTGACTACCTTTGTAGTATAACCAATCCAGGTAGCGATTGAAACCCTGGTACGAATTACAAGTATTCCTTATTGTGGTGACGTACTACCATACCGTCACGAGTTACCGAAGTGACGTATTAACTTATGACGACTAGGATTTGTAAAGACGCATTGCGTTCACCTTGCTTAAAAGTGAATCTGCTTTACGACTACCGTGCGCAGGGTCGGAAAATCCCGCGCTTCTGCAAGACAACATTCCGCTTTACAACACTAAGTTATTTACCGTTCTGCCGTTCGAAGGAAACATCTGTTGCGTGCCAATTGCTGTGTATCGAATCCGACTTACTAATGTGAGTAAATATTTAAATTGTAAAGTGCATCGAATTTCGCTATTATATCGCCTTTTAGGCCACTGTCTCAGACAGCCTTAACCCTCCAAATTGTTGGAGTGGCTTCATTGTTTTATTTGTGTAACTGTTAGTATTAATTTCATGCATGCCTAGGTCGACCCTTTTATTTAGCTTTAAGAACCTGCGTTGTAATACAACAATTCTATTACTCATTATACATACCGTCACGAATCCTTATTGGCAGTTTTCTTGTGTACTTCTTTTTCAGCGTAAGATTGTAAGGATTCGAGCCATAAGCAATAAGCAAAACAACTACCTGGGTGACTCTCGTAGACGTCACCCAGTCGCCGCGATTTCGCTGAGTACGACCCTGGAGGTCCGATTACGCTACGCCGGGCCATCAATAATAACGTTAAGCTATCGTATCAAAGTTAATAAAACGTTTAAAATAATAAAATAAATAAAATAAATCATAAAACTGATTTTCTATTTTTGGTATTGGTGTTCTTTTGTTTTGATGATATTGAATCCTTTGATCTCAAGTGCAAATATAGGATTTCGTTTAGGGGGAGTATTTTATTTGTGTGATTTTACCTATCTTTCAGAAAATTAGTTCTAAATAAAAAATTTGATAAAATCTTAGATGTTACCCATGTAATACTTGCATTTAAATAATGCTGTTTGCCTTAAAAAAATTTGAAATTGGTTAAATAAAGTGCTTAGGTAGTCATAAGCATTCGTATAATGTTACACTGTGGTTACATCATAATATGATACTATAGCATTTATCTTACTACTAAAAGTTGACAAAGCAATTTTTAATTTTATGTTGAACAGATGAAAAAATTTTATTTTAAAACATCAATATAAATAGGAGTTTTTTAAATTTGAAGTTTCGATTTTTGAAATTGCATACATACGTAATATGTCAACTTGCCATATTATATGGTACACCTTTAAAATTCTTAAAAGAATATATTTGTTTGTTACCGTATGTACATAGTACATACTCACCATTTTAGACAAATTAATTTAAACATACTTTCATAACACCAAACCAATAAACCTTTTATTCAAAAGAATTTTTAATTCATACCTACATTTTTAAATAGTACAAGTAGAAACGGTGGTACATAATTTATTTATGCAGTATGTAAGATTATACTATGCTTTATAATCGCAAAACTGGCTTACTATTTGGATAAGAATAATTGTAAGAGATGCAAAATATTCCTTCTCAATTTATATACTTTTTCTACACGTCAATTGTAATTACGTGAAGCAATTTGAACTTTAGGTCCTTAAAATTTTTAAACTAATTAAGATATCAAAATTCTGTCTGAGCCAAAAGTTTCTAAAAATCAAGATTTATAAAATAACAGAAGATCTCAAATTCAATGGTTTTCTGACTTTTTTGGAAAAACAAAAAGACTTATTCAGAAAAGGATATTCGTAATGGTTAGTAATAATCTAATACACATTCTGTCAAAATTTCAAGTCAATTGGTTCAGCCGTTTAGAACTTATAAAAAGGCACTAAAAGAACAGCCATAAGAGCAAATAACATACCTCGTGGTATTCGTAAGTAGCCCTCGACTGTGTATTTCTAGTATGGTAAAGTTAAACCAGTGCGCCGCTTTTCTGCGTTGTTGTATTTTTACTTCTAATATGGCGAAGTGCACACAGCTGATTTAAAGTAACTACTACTTACAAAAATAATAACAGCTAATTGTGCCAAAAGTGGGTCAAAGTTAAAATACCAAGACTCAATACCACGAGGTGTATTCACAGATATGGTATAAATGTGTGGTAAATTTACCACGTGTTAAATATACCAGAGAGTGTGAATACCATAATTATAATACTATTAATGCATGTTTTTATCTTTTATATTTAATTCATAAATTATAATTCTTGGTCAATCGTTCAAATTGCTTATGCGTTTAAAAAATTCTTTGTATTTTCGAATTTCGTTTATGATTATGATTAGATACGATCAATTAAGAGTTAATCGTAGTAATGTTTCTACATTATTTCCAAGAGCAATTTTTTTAGAGATGAAACCCCCGATTTCTCGTACATATATTTACAGTTACCTACAAAAATATTCGGGCGTTTCTATGTTAGCAATGTAAATTGTACTTTTTGAAAACTCTTTTTAGCTTATAAAAATTGCTTTTACAAAAATACTTTTCAGACATTTTTTGCAGATAATTTCATGTCCTTAATTTTTGTTCTTATAAATTTTTTTATTTGTTGCCTTGTTTTCTACCGAGAGTGACTTCAAGCAGTCTCGGTAAAAATCCCATGGAAATCCTATAATGCGTTTTTAATTTTATTAAAATACTTTTGTGAGTATGTAGTCTTCTAGTCTTCTTGTAGTCTGTATGTGAGTCTGTACGTATCGTACGTATGTAGTATGTGTAAACGTTTTTTAAATTTTTATTGTTTCATTTGTTTTTGCATTGCATTGTTTATGTTTATTAATTTAAAATTTTGCATTTTAACAAAGTATGACTTCTTGGTTGCTTAGAAAAATTTGCTATGATATTTTTTTTTATGTCGTCAATTTGCCATAGTTGTATTAGTTCATTGTTCGAGTTTTTCAAATTCCACCCACTCTTTCTCTCGCTTCAAAGCATAATTTTGTGTGGAGATTGATTTTTTTACATTCCTTGGATGAGTCTTCCAAGATTTTTTTTGAAACTGAAAAACAAAGTTTACGTCAGCAAAAATTGCTCTAGTAATATGTACCGATATGTTTATTTAATTTATTTAATACGGTAAACTAAATTGATGAAGAGAGCTTTTCTTTTACTAAACGAGAACGACATTAGAGGTTTAATTCCCATAATTGGGTTAGCAGAAAATTTTTAAACAAATTCTACACATTTATGACAATCATTAGGGTGAGAAGGTGTACCTAACTTCTATGTATTACACATTACATCAAGTTTCATTGTAGGCTTCTAATACAGAGTTAATAATACTACTTCAAGAATCGAAAACTCTTTCGCTAGCATCGACAGAATCTTTCCACCGATCACATATATCTGATATAGATAACGATATAAATATCTTAGATGTGACCAATTTGTGTGATATTTCTACTGATGGTATGTAACAGAATCCTTAACATAATTCTTTTTCTTTTTATATTAGGCGAAAACGTTATTTATTATGCCCAAAAAGCTACTGTAGGAGAACCTTACACTTCAAGTACACATCAAAATGTAAATATTTAATTACATACTTCATTAGACCGCTAGTTATTACTATTTGCTTTTAGCCAATTAGAAAACTACTTGAAAGTTGTGACGAAGGAAAAATCATAATATAGTCGAATTTATTTTAACTCGCGTATGACTTATCGAAAAAATTGTATGACTCAAAATTTACAAAACGTATGTCTTAGGGTTGGGAAAAAAGGCGAAGCCGGTCCTGTATCGTGTTTATAATTAATGAATTAAATAGTAGTGAATTGAGAGAGAAAGTTAAGATTGAAAATTGAGAAAAGGCTACTACCTGTATTGCCTGAACTTGGAAAAGTGGTAGAAGTGTTGGTGACACGGAAAATCAACGAGGTGGAAGATTTTTAAGAACACCGAGGAACTGCGGGTATTTGAGGTTAGGCAGCAATACAATTTTAAGGGTGGAAAAGTAGTAGTGCGAGCACTTCCAAGGGGTCGACTCGAGTGTTCGTACTGACGCTACCACCGAAATAAGAACAAAAACCTGTTAAAAATAAGTGCCAAATTAACAAGAATTTCTAAGCAGTAAGTTGGGTTGCCTAAGTATAAGTATAAATAATTATACGAGTATTTATAACTAAATTAAACAAAGGCAAATGAGCGGTGACAAACATAATAGACCAAGAGCCAATACTGTACCATCAATAAGGGAGTATATTAAGAGAAAAAGAGAGGAAACAAATATAAGTAGTGAAGAAGAAAAGATTTTTCAGCGAAGCAAACTAACAGTCAAATCCCCAATCAAAACAACCGAAGTAGAGAACCAGACGGAAGACATGGAGGAACTAAAAAAATGATGGAAAATCTTGCAAAAACGGTAAAAGATGGTATTGAAGAAAGCAAAAAAGAAAGTAGAGAAATCAAGGAGAAGCTAAATGCAATGGAAACCTCTTGGAATAATCGAGTTCAAGAGTTGGAAAATACAATTGCAAAACTACAAGAAAAAACAGATAAACAAGAGGAAAAATTAACAGAATTTGAGAAACAATTGGAGCGGGAGGAAAAAGAAAAGAGAAGAGAAAACATAATTATTAAGAACCTGCCAATAACGGAAGAGGTAACTCGAGAAAATGTTGAAAAATTTTTGAAAGAAAAGATGCAAATACAGATTGAGGTCGTGGACACATTTAAAATAGGAAGGAATGTGGAAAAGCAAGTAATTGTGGCAAGATTGAAGGATTTCAACCAAAAAAGAGTGGTAATGGAGAATAAGCACAAACTTAAGGGTACAAGAACTTATATCGAAAGCGACCTGACCAATGCAGAAAAGAAAATACAAAACCAAATATGGGCAATAGCAAAGAAGGAAATGGAAAAGGGAGAAAGAGTTAAAGTGGGTTACCAAAGGATGATCAAGCAAGATGGATTGTATGTGTGGGATAACAAATACAATGACCTTAAGCGCGACACCAATAAAACTCAACGAGCAAAAAACTAATAAGGTTGCATGATGGAGCATCTGTACCTTCCCAGACAGATGCTCCAATAATAAAGGCTGGGGAAGATAATCGAATAAGGCATGAAACGGAAAAAGATGAGATAATACAGAAAAAAAGAAAGAATAGAAATAAGAGAAAGGCAAATGGTAAAAAAGATGACATAATTAGAATTGCAACATGGAATGTACGAACACTGTTGAGACCGGGAAAAATGGAGGAAGTCGAGAATGAGTTAAAGAGATATAACATCGAAATAGCAGCGCTACAGGAAATTAGTTGGAAGGGTCAAGGAGAGGTAACTGGCAAGGAATATACTATGTTATACTCGGGAGAGAAAGAGCAGGGAAGAGGCGGAGTGGGCTTTATGGTAAGACATGATGAAAGAGACAGCATAATGCAGTTCCAACTAGTAAACGGAAGAATGGCATACTTGAGAATGAGAAAGAAATCCACAAATATGACAATAATCTGTGCTTATGCACCAACGGAAGATGCCAATGATATAGAAAACGAAAAATTCTACGAAGAACTGGAAGAATTATGTGAAAGAAGCGAAAAGAAAGATACATTGGTATTGATGGGAGATTTTAATGCGAAAGTTGGGAAAGAGGAGTATGTAAGCGATGTGGCGGGAGAGCATACGATACATAGCAAAACAAATGATAACGGAAACAGACTTTGCAACATGGCAGGAGCTTTAGATATCGATATTTGCAGTACCAGATATAAACACAAAAAGATTCACAAAATGACCTGGGTCTGGCCCGGAGGAGAACAAGATGAAGGGAACCAAATAGACCATGTTTTAATTACAAGGAAACGAAAATCATTGATTAATGATGTAAGATCATATAGAGGAGCGAATGCTGAAACGGATCATTATTTGGTAGTGACAAAAATAAAAATGAAGAAAGTGATAAACAACATAAAGAAGAACAAAAGTAAACTTTTTGCAACGGAAAAACTAAGAGATGCCAAAATAAGAGAAAATTACGAAAATACGATCCAAATATATATAAAAAACAGTAAAAAAAGTAATGATGTAGATGAAGAATTTGAGAATATCACGGAATGTATAACAACAGCAGCAAAGAAAGTGATAGAATATAGACAAGTACAGAGAGATAAGAGTTGGTTTGACGAGGATTGTGAGAAGATGGAGAAAGAGAAGAGAGAAGCAAGATTGGCATACCTTAACACAAATGAAGAAAAAGATAGAGAGAATTACAAAAGAAAAAGAAGTGAAGCATACAAATTATACAAGAAGAAAAGAAATAAATGGGTGGAAGCCATAATGGAAGATACAGAGAAGAATAACAGACAAAATAATAGTAAGGTGTTTTATGAAAAACTGAAGAAGCAGAAAGCAGAACACAGAATCAAGACGAGAGGAATGAGAGATAAGCAAAATAAAATAGAAGACGACACAGAAAAAATAAAACAGATATGGATGACATACTTTCAAGAACTACTGAATAGCGTACCAGAGGAAGAACAAGAAACAATAATAAGTGAAGAACAACAAATAGACGAACCAACATATGAAGAAATAGCGGAGACAATTAAGAACATGAAAAATGGAAAGTCTCCTGGCAAAGACAGTATTACAGCAGAATTGCTAAAATATGGCGGAGAATTATTATATCGAAGGGTCTATGAACTTGTAAAACAAATATGGACAGAAGAAGTAATGCCACAAAAATGGAGAGAAGGAATAATTGTCACAATAAAGAAAAAAGGAAACGCGGACAGGTGCGAGAATTACAGAGGAATTACACTGTTGAATGTAACATACAAGGTGCTGTCAACGATATTAAACAGAAAACTAAAGCTTGCGATGAAAAATAAAATAGGAGATTACCAGTGCGGTTTTGTCGAAGGTAAATCGACGGTAGATGCGATATATGTAATGAGACAGATTATGAAGAGGAGCCGGAAATATAATATAAGCATGATGATTTTTATCGATTTTAGACAAGCTTTTGATAAGGTTAAGAGAGGTAAGCTGATGGAAACAATGCAAGAAATGGAAATACCCGGCAAGCTAATAAGACTTACACGCATGACATTAAAAGAAACAGCAGCTTGTGTTAGAACCTCAAGTGGAGAAACTGAAGATTTCTTGATAAATTGTGGAGTGAGACAGGGAGATGCTATGTCGGCAACCCTGTTCAACATACTTCTAGAAAAGATCATGAGGAGGATACAAGTAAACGGCACAATAATCAACAAGGAAGCACAGTTGATAGCATATGCGGACGATGTGGTTATTGTATCAAGATCAAAAGGTGAATTAACAAGAAGAACTCAAGAAATAAGAGAAACAGCGAAGCAAATGGGTTTGGAAATAAATGAACAAAAAACAAAATATATGAGATGTCAACGAGGAGAAATACAAGACCTAGGTGAACTAAAAATTGGAGAAACACATATGAGGAGGTAAACGACTTCGTATACCTGGGAACACAATTAAATAATAGAAACAAAAGAGAACAAGAATTAGAAAGAAGATTGCAGCAAGCAAATAGGGCCTACTACGCGAACAAAATCTTTCTGAACGATAAGAAGCTGTCAAAGAAAACAAAGATCAGAATATATAAGACAATAATTAGACCGGTGGCTACGTACGCGACAGAAGCGATGTGCTATAGTAGAAGAGAGGAAGAAAAGATGAGGGTTTTTGAAAGAAAGATAATGCGTAAAATACTGGGACTAATAAAAATTGCTGAACAAGAAACCAGACCCATGATGAATCATGAGATACTGAGAGCAGTTGGAAGTGAAGACATTGTCAAGGTAATCAAATCGCATAGATTGCAATGGTTTGGTCACATCATGCGGAAGAAGGAGAATGATGTGATAAGGCGGATCACAGAGTGGAAACCGATGCAGGAGCGCAGGAGAGGACGACCGGACTTAAGATAGTATGACCAAGTATTAAGGGATCTGCGAAATATGGGGGTCGTGAACTGGAGAGAGAAGGTGAAGGATAGGACTTTTTGGAAGGCAATGACAATGAACGCAAGAACAAGTGTAAAGTTGTAAATATATAGATGTAAAATGTAAAGTTAATGAGGATTAATCCACCTCAACAAACGGATTTGTTTAAGTCCAAAATGGACAGTCATATTCCTTTCGGGAATGTAAGACTATATATTGTATTGTATGTCTTAGTACGTCTTAGTACGTTTAATTCATTTTTCTACGACCACTACCGAAAATGAACAATATTGTACGAGCTCTATCCTATGTAAGTATCCCTTTACGCACGGCCGTGTGTAAAGTATTCGATCGCACGGCTAGGGAATATGATAGTTTACTAAGATTATGTTGGATGTAATGTGTATGTTGATATGTTAATTATTTGACAGCAATAGTTACTTGACGTCAAAGAAGTGTAACGTTGTATTATTTTTTGTTAATAAAGTAAATATTTAATGATAAATATTATTCTAATTTAGTACCTAACCAATTGCAATTTTAGTTATAATAATGTCTAGCAGGAAAGTGAAGATGGATTGACTCCACCTGATATCAGAGCGAAAGCAAAATGTGCAACTAACAATTTACTACCAACGAAATCTCGGGAGAGATATGAAATTGTTTATAGGAAATTCATGGATTAGAAACTTAAAAACAATGTTAAATCATTTTCAGAGAATATGATTGATATGATATGATATGATTGATTGATACTATTAGCATATTTTCAAGAATTATCGAGTAATCTAAAACCGGCTTTCCTCTGGTCAATATATTCTATGTTACGGACAACAATAAATGTAAACCACGAAAATATTAAAAGATTAGGTTATCATAAATTAATAGCTTTTCTTAAAAGAAAATCTGATGGTTTTAAAAGCAAAAAATCAAAAACTTTAACTTCAAGTGAAATTCAAAAGTTTCTTGCATGCAAAATTTTAGATAAATCGAAAAGTGCCTTTTAAGGGTTGGGGTAGAAAATTTAGGGTTGGTCGTAGACCAACTCATTACACGCTCTTGAAATTTACTTCACTCGCCGCTTTTCACTCGCGTGTAATGTGTTCCTTACAACTCTCGTTACGTAATATACTATTTCAACACAAAGTTACGCCGACGTATTCTTATTTTTTGTCTCTTTTCTAATAGTTACTTTTTTCTAAATATGACAAAGATAACCAAATGTTATACGTTAAATCTCACTGCATTTGGAGATTAGTCATACGCGAGTTAAAAAAAATTCGACTATAGCTAGCTATGGAGAGAATAAAAATTTTTAAGGTCAAAATTATGCGAGCTAATAATAAAACACGAGCTGAAAAGCGATTTTGATAGAAAGTATTTTATTCACTAAATAATATTCCAGTGTGGCTAATTACTTATTATTTTTTAAGAATTACGACACGATTCCAACAAATAGCTAAGCAAATTAATGACATTTTTATCCATCAGCGAGCCGAAATTTATTACGTACCATACATCAGAAATAAAAGTGGTCAACCAAGAGCTGCCAGGGGAAAATTATGGTCGACTTATTGTTACTTTAATAACAAGTTGAAACACCTAGGTCTCGTACAAAGTCAAAACGAAGCTAGTAAATATCTATCGTTGCCTTCAACTTCAACCGAAAATGTAGGTAACTAATTAATTAAATTAGGTTACTGTCAGAATTTCCTCATCACAAATTTCAAAATTTCAACTGCACTACAGGAAAGAGGACAATTTTCGGAGCGTTTTAAAAAAGGAAAATTCCTGGACCGTCTATTACATTTCGAGAAAACAGCATTTTAAAATTACGAAAAGCACGGAGATGTAATATGATATACCCCGATGCGTGACGATCGGTCTTCGTTAATTTCCCTGCTCTTTATTTTGTTGACGGTACGTGTACTTTGATACACGTCTACGAGTGCACACGTGCTTTAGTGGTTCTCCCTCCCACACCACTCCCCCGACTAGCACCTATAGTACTGGTCGATAAGGAAAAGTGGGAGGATTTCTCGCGGACTATGGACGCGAAGAAGATTAAGTTTACAAAGGCCAAGGATTCGAGGGAGGGATTAGTTATAACCCCGAACTCAATCCAAGACGCGAGAGAGCTTCTGAACCTCCTCAAGGTTCGGAAACTCAATCACTTTACCTACAGGGATCCCACAGAGGAATCACTCCGAGTGATGTTAAAGGGGATACCAAGAGAAATTACAGCAGAAAAAATCAAAGCTGATCTGCAAAACAAGGGGTTCCCGGTACTAGAGGTTAAACCAATGGTACATGGAACGTCGCGAACACCCCTCCCCATGTTTCTAGTACAGCTAGAAAAAACAAACAAAGGGAGGGAGATTTATAAACTAGAAGAGGTTGTTAGGCTAACCGCGCATTTTGAACCTCCCCAGGTTAAAACGAGACCCACTCAGTGTTTCAAATGTCAGCGATTTGGACACACACAAAGACTGTGCTCCTCACAGTCTAAGTGTCTGAGATGTGGTAGCAATCATAGGGCGGCCGATTGCGAAAAGCCGACTACAGCACCTGCAAAATGCGTGAACTGCGGTGGTCCCCACCCCGCAAACTTCCACGGGTGCCCCAGCAACCACTGGATCAATAGGAACGTCCACCCTTCAGGTAAACCTCCCCCCCCCCTTCACTGTCAAAAATGCAGGGAAAAAGTCCCCTCCCCCTCAGGAAGACCGACAGAGTGGCTCTTGCAAACTCACTGATGCAACAGGCAGCGGAGCTCCTCAAGCAGAGCACACCTCCTGCATCTAGGAGCAGCAAGAGAAACCAGAAACGTAGACAAAAAAAGAAAGAAAGGGCGGCCCCCCTAGTAGAAAAAATAAACGTAGATTAAGTACACACACAAAGACACACGCTAAATGGCAAGTGCTAGGATCAAACCTAAAGCACTTCAGCTCGCTTACTGGAATGCAAACGGGTTAAGAAGGCAGAGAAATCTGCTTGCAGATTTTGCTCTTAAATACGACCTGGATGCAATTCTAGTGAGCGAGACACACTTAAATCCAAGCCACACGACGCGCATAAACATACCTCACTATGCTCTATACAGGAACGATAGAAGCGACCGCCGATGCGGAGGCACCGCTATATACGTCAAAACCTGCATCGAGCATCATGAGCATCCACTTCCGGAGACGCTGTAGGGAATAGAAGCAACCTCCATTAAAATCCTTACGGGTAATAATGGTTGGTTGCAACTCATTTCAGTATACAAACCACCCCACCAGCCTCTCCTGGAGGAGGACATTAAGACCTTGCTCGGAGGAAACGGCAACCAGGTCATCCTAGCAGGTGACTTGAATGCCAAACACCCGGCCTGGAACAGCCGTAAGGACAACCAGGCCGACAGGCACCTCCTAGCTCTGTCCGACAAGGAAAACTTCGTGGTGGACGCCCCCACGGAGTTCACACATTTTCAATTCGATAGTAGAATACCCTATGATCCGGAGGCGGACAGATTTTCGGAAAATCATCATCACGATGTTCTGGATATCGCGGTGTTTAGAAATCTTAAATTTCTACACCATCTGACCTCCTTAAACGAACTGGACTCGGACCACAACCCGGTGCTACTGCAACTGGGCGATGCCGAGCAAGTTCATCATAGAAAAACAACGATAAAAACTAACTGGGACGACTTCAAGCACCGCTTCACACAAATCCTCGGCCCCCTCCCTGTCCTTCAGACAAAGGGGGACATCGACAGGTATGTTAAAACCTTCGATGAAAAGGTGATAGAAGCGGTGGCTGAAGCCTCAAAGACCGTGCCGGCGAAAAATTACCAGTACGGTCTACCACGCGAGATCAAGGAGCTCATAAAAGACAAAAACCGGGCTAGATGCCGCGCTCAGCGCACCGGCTACCCGGAGGACCGTCAAGAATATAGCTCCCTGAAAAGGCAAGTTAGGACAGCCATTTCGGAGTTCAAAAATACCAACTGGGGCAACATGCTGAGGGATCTTTCTTTTTAAAATCCATCAGCATGGGGGTTGGTAGAAGCACTCCGAAATAAGAAAACCACTATCCCCCCCTCTAGACGGACTGCACGGCCAGGCACTCAGCTCTTTAGAAAAAGCGGAGGCACTAGCCGACAGCCTGGAGACGCAGTTTGCACCAAACACTGTCGTCTCCATTCCAGATCACACCGCAAGAATTGATGCGGAAGTCGAAGAGTGGCTAGGGGGGTCCGCACACACAGACACAGACACAAACTTTGATTATGACTCTGACTGTGACAAAATAGGCAGCACCTCCCTTCAGGAGGTGAAGAGCATAATCAAAGCTCTCAAAAAGAAAAAGGCACCCGGTCCGGACGGAATCAAAAACAGGGTCATCACGGAACTGCCCAGGGCGGGGGTGACAGCAGTTACGAGCATCATCAATGCCGTACTGCAACTCGAGCACTTTCCAGGTCGTTGGAAAGTGGACGACGTCACGATGATACGCAAACCTTGGCATAATCCGAGACTCCCTCTATCGTACAGGCCTATCAGCCTACTTTCATCACTCGGGAAACTAACAGAGAAAATAATTCATACAAGACTCGCGAGGGCACTGGAAGAAAATCACTCTATTCCTAACGAACAGTTTGGTTTTCGCCCAGGGCACTCAACCACGCAGCAAGTGCTAAGGTTAGTGGAACATATCACGCTGCACTGGAACAAAAAACAGGCAACGGGAACGGTGTTCCTTGATGTCGCCAAAGCCTTTGATAAAGTTTGGCACCAGGGTTTACTTCATAAACTCCTGCACGGCGGCATCAACCCAGCACTTGTACGGCTGATAGCGTCTTACCTGACTGACCGGAAGTTCCGCGTAAAGGTTGATGGATCTCGATCCGCGGAGAGATCCATCAGGGCCGGAGTCCCGCAGGGATCAATCCTGGCTCCAACCCTGTACATCTTTTACGCGAAAGATGTGCCAATTCCGGAACAAACATACACGACACCCTCTGCGCAGCTCATGCTGTATGCGGACGACACCGCGTACTTCGTGAGCTCGCAGAGACCCAAACATATAATAAACAAATTACAGGTCGCACTGGACGATCTGGAAACATGGTGCCGTACCTGGCGTATCGGGGTCAACCCAAGCAAAAGCACGGCCACCTACTTCACCAGATCAACAGCACTCGCAAACCCGCACAGATTCCCGAAGACAAACCTGAAAATGTTCGGCCAAGAGATTCCTTGGAACGACACCTCCAAATACCTGGGGGTGACACTGGATAGGGGTCTAAGATGGAGGCCACACATTAAGCAGATAACGACGAAGGCAAGGGGCGCCATGGCCGCGCTGGGGCCGCTCCTTAACAGATATAGTAAAATCAGCGTCAAAAACGGGCTGACGCTGGTTAAAACAATAATCAGGCCAATCCTCACCTATGCAGCGCCTGCCTGGGGCTTCGGGTCCGCGAACCAAATGAAGAGGATCCAGGTTGTGCAAAACATTGCAGTGAGGAGGGCCATGAAAGCAGAGTGGTATATCACCAACAAAAAACTGCAGGAGGATGGTAACATCGATTCCATCGAAGAATTTATCCGGGGTATAACGGAAAAATTCTACGATGCAGCGGCGGACTCCGAAAACCCACTGGTCCAAGAGCTGGGTAACTACCAGCTGGAGGACCATCTGAGGTACAAGATGCCGAAATCGATCCTGCAGTCAAAAACTGACGAAATAAACTAACACCGTTTTCTTTAATTTTAGGACAAAACGCACCACTAAAAGTCAGACGAATGATGGTAGAATTGGTGACGAACTGGATGGATCGCGCATGCCGAGCGAGTCCGATCGCGTCCCCCCGCCTAATCCCCCCCAAGCCGACGACGACGTCATACTCGATTGTTCTCGATGCGCCGAGGGACTGTAACAAAATTTATCAAGTTAATACATGGTTTTTACTCAGAGAGAAGGTTTCGATTAGCTCGCGTGAAAACGATTCAAGCGGCTCCGCGACGCGCGAACCCCACTACAAGCGGCAAATCTCTAATTTAGGTGTCAACGGCGAAGCCAAGGCCCACACCCGGAACGCCCAAATAGAGTCGCGGCACAAATTGTGGAAATTTCAAAGATCGCCGATAAGGCAAATAGGGTACGATCCCGAAGTCTAAAACGAAACAAAGTGAAACAGAGGACAGGCAGTATACCCTAATAGCGGTGGCATGCCAACAAAGAAACATGACCTTGACCTTGCTTTAGTGGTTCATGAGCGACATGTCAGCTCCAACCGACCCGAGGACGAAGATCTCGCTCTACGCGGATGACACGGCCGTCTACACTACCTCCAGGAGTCAAGATCTCGCCACCGATCGTCTGCAAGATACCGTCAACAACCTGGAAAAATGTTTCACAACATGGCGCATTGGTGTAAACTCGACGAAAAGTACCGCGACCATGTTCAAGAAGAAGCGATACAAGATCCGTTCTCGGACCAACATCTTCATGTTCGAGACCCCAATCCCATGGACAAACACTTCGAAGTAGCTGGGAGTCACGTTGGACTACAGACTGCTGTGGAAGGAACACATCGAAGCCGCCGCAAGCAGGGGAAGAGCTGTCTTCGCAAAGCTCTAACCGCTCCTAGCTTCAAACAGCAAGATGTCACCGGCAAACAAGCTGCG
This sequence comes from Cantharis rustica, assembly GCA_911387805.1. Taxonomy (NCBI): domain Eukaryota; kingdom Metazoa; phylum Arthropoda; class Insecta; order Coleoptera; family Cantharidae; genus Cantharis; species Cantharis rustica. Next base: position 77,170,923 of record OU426877.1, read on the forward strand.
CATCTACAAGGCCATCATCAGGCCCACCATGACCTACGCCGCGCCCGTGTGGGGGACGGCTGCCCGCACACACATAAAGAAGATCCAGGTGGTGCAAAATAAATCTATCCGGCACGCATTCTCAAGCCCGTACTATGTCACCAATAGAAGACTCCACGCCGACGCGAAGATGAAAACCATCGACGTGCATATCAAAAACCAGGCGGAAAAACTATACAAGACCGCGAGCTTCTCGGACAATCCCCTCATCTCGCAGCTAGGACAATACCAACCAGGCTACAACCTAGGACACACACGGCCAAAAGACATCCTCATCCGCCCGTCAGCCGGGGTGTAAGTAACCGTAATCTTTACATGTTCGTTTCAGGTTCCCACCAAGCATCGGGTTCATCAAAACACCCGGATGCCAAGAAACCATACAAAGACGCTCGGAATCACGCCAAATCACTCGCCACGACCCATGGACGGAAAGGGACCAAGCTCATCGAATGCAAAGAACCACAATTTACGGACACTCGCCCCGCCCCATCAACATTAAGGGACCAAGCTCATCGAATGCAAGGAACCACAATTCACGGACACTCGCCCCGCCCCATCGACATCAAGGGACCAAGCTCATCTAATGCAAGGAACCACAATTCACGCACACTCGCCCCGCCCCATCGACACCAAGGGACTAAGTTCGTCAAATACTAGGGACCAAATCCCCGGATCGCACACTCGCCCCACCCCATCGACACCAAGGGACCAAGTTCTTCAAACGCTGGGGACCCACACTCACGGATCGCACACTCGCCCCGCTCGCAGAAACCAAGAGACAAGTCACACCACGGACCAAAAACACGCACTCCTCACCGCCGATTCTGACCCTAAACCACGCCACAGGAGCACCCCGCAAGCATCTGGACATCGAAAAATCAAGAAAAATATCCCCAGGAACCAATAACCCAGCCAGATCAAGCCTAGCGCTTTAAAATGAGGAAAGATACCTCAATAAACTCCAACGCCCGCTGCCCACATGAGTTGAAAGAGATAAACGGTAACACGTGGTACCTCCATATAGCCAATAAGTTCATCGTTTATCGTGCTTTAGTGGTCATTCTCACTAGAACCACTGGAGTGTTAACATCGGCAGTACATCGAGAAAAGTTAGAACCTAGAAGCGAGTGATTGTTAAATCAAGTGCCAATACAAAGCCTTCACAATTCCATCTACGAAAGGTACCAACGACAAAAACCAAAATAAAATTTCAAAGGTAAAATACAAAATTGCAGGAGCGGACGCGATATTCCAGCAACGACTCAACACCATACTAGAAAAAGCAAACCGGCCAACCCGCTTCATTCCGCAAGGAACGGAGTACGCGATGACCACGCTAAACCCTGGGATACAACCAACGCAGGCGCAAGCAACTACCAGCCAGCAACAACCTAAACCAATGGCGATGGAGACCACCGCCACCCCCCCCCAGACCTTCACCGAATCGAACACCTTGAAGGTGCTCAACAAATATGGCATACTAGCCAACATTTCAGAAGAAGAAGGACGCTGGACAGCAGTCAAAAAGAAGAACCACCCACGCAAGGAACAGCAGCAACGCGCGGCATCTGCAGCCTCTGTATCGGCGGCAGCAAGAAAGCCAAAGAGACCCCTCCCAATAATACTAACCCATCCTGTTGCAGATCCAATAGCGTTCCAGGCGCAATTCGGGAAAATTACAGAGCAGCCAATAAGCTACCAGGCAGTACGCGGACATACGTACATATACGCAAAAAGCGCCCGGGTATACGTTCACCCCCCAAGACAAAAGAAATACAAGAATTGTACTCAAGGGATCACCGTACCTGGACGATAGGATGATCCGTGAAGCCCTAGCTGAGCTCAACCTCACCCCAACCTCAATCCTAAACCTCAAAACAAAACAAGGTAGTAACTCAGGATCTTTTTTGTTACAGTTTCCACCCAACATCCCGGCCCAACAAATCATAGCTGAAGGAAGTGCGAGAAGCAATTATCAAATGGCAGGAATACGCCAAAAAGACTACCAGAACCCAGTGCCACCGATGTCAGAACTTTGGACACGGATCGTCTAACTGCAACATGGCTTCCAGGTGCGTCAAGTGCATGGAACGCCACATTACCGCCGACTGCCCCAGGAAGATCAAGGATGACCAAGTCAAATGCTGCAACTGTGGCGGAAACCACGCAGCCAACTTCAAAGACTGCCCTGCCTATGCAAAGTACGCGAATAAGGTAGGTGCAAAGACACATTCGATTGGTAACCGCGGGTCTCAAAATCCTCAACATTTTCATAATAGCCAAACTTTCAACTTAAATGCTCAAAACTTTCTATCTCTCTCATACAAGTTAGCTCCTCCTCCTACTGTCAATTCATGGGTGCCAATAACAAGCGCCCCAGCGTACGCAAAAAACCTAATTCCTCCCGTAAATCGGCAAGCTCCTCAAGCGCCCCCTAGCAATACCATCCCAGCGTCCGCGAACGCAAACGATTTAAAAACGCTTCTTGACGAAATCAGAGATCTAAACTCAATATTCAACATCGGCCACATGATCGCGATCGTGCGCGAACTCAAAGTCAGACTTGCGGGGGCAACCGACCTGCTCTCCAAAATCCAAATTTTATCGGAAATCGCGTTAAAGTACGACTCATAAACAGTCACCGATTAAAAATCAGATCAACATTATCTCTTAGAACGCAAACGGGCTTTTCAACAGATTTAATGAACTCCATTTCCTAGTTTCCCAATCCCAACCCGACGCCATCCTCATCCAGGAGACAAAGCTCAACAAAAGAGTCCCTCCTAAAATCCCACTTTACACCGCGATAAACCAGCCTAAAACGTCCGCCGGCGGACTTCTCATTTACATCGCGGACGCGCTAAACGCGACGGAAACGCCAACAAACACTACGACCGTCGAAACGCAAGCCATAAAAATTCATAACCTCACACTCGTTAACTTTTACAACTCTCCCTCTCTTCCCATTGACCCTACCGAACTCGACCAACTAATTCACCTCGGAAACGCAGTCGTCATCGCAGGCGACTTCAACGCGAAACACCCGGACTGGAACAACGCAACATCAAACAGAAACGGAAACACTCTACACCGCTACACCAACGCGAACCCGGTCTTAATATCATACCCCACCAACGAACACACACATCACCCGTCAAGCGCCCAACACAACCCCTCGACCACCGATCTTGTCCTCTCTTTTAACGTGGCCATCCGCGAGGTCACTGCGTTGCACAAACTCAGCTCCGACCACCTACCGGTTCAAATAGCAATTGGAAGTCTTCAACTTCCAATATTTCCGCCGCAACCCAAACTCACCACCAATTGGATGCAATTCGGACGCGACGCGCTCAAACTACAATTAAACACAAGCATCCAATCAAACCGCGACATTGACACGGCAATTCAAAATTTCACCGAACAAATAACACTAACACACGCGAGCAATACCAAGGAAACTGCGCCCACTGTCAAACTTACATTCCTCTCCGAACTCCTGCAAAAAATCAAAAACAAAAATAAACTACGGCGAATATATCAACGCGATAAACACCCCGCGATTAAAACTCAAATAAACCGGTTAACTAACGCAATCAACACCGCGATTAACAAAATTAAATCCGACTTGTGGGACAAAACCCTTACTGACATCACTCCTCAAAAGCCTACAAAGCTTTGGTTTATAGCCAGATCCTTCAAATCTAAAAAATCCCGTACCCAAATTCCTCCACTTCAAACTCCTCTCGGCACTAAAAACACCAACCTGGACAAATCCAACGCAATTGCCGATGCGTACCTCCTAAATCACAGCCTCACCCTCCACCTTTCTGACCCCCAAACCCAAAGCATGATACACCAATCCTATCAAAATTTCCTAAACGAATCTCATCCCACCCCATCCGATGACATTGTCACTTCCAAAAAAATCAAATTACACATAAAATCCCTCAAAAATCTCCGCCGAAATCCTAAAACGCCTTCCCAAAAAGTCAATCCTCCAAATTTATTACATACTTAACCAATGCATAAAAAATCAATACTTTCCTACCGCTTGGAAAAATGCAATTGTAATCCCCATCCCTAAACCTGGCAAACCCAAAAATATCCCATCCAGCTATCGTCCTATCAGTCTCCTACCCACCCTCTCAAAAATCCTAGAAAAAATCATTCTCTCCCGCCTTCAGCAACACGAATTCCAATCTCCAATCATAATCCCCGAACAATTTGGCTTTCGAAAGTCCCACAGTACCACACTCCAACTCGCGCGTCTAACTAAAAAAAAAACTCGCGCTTTTCGCGGACGACACCGCAATAATTTCAGAATCATACAAAAAAAACAAATCAATTGAATACCTCCAACGCCACCTCGACACACTACAGCCGTACTATAACAAATGGAAAATCAAACTTAATGCCGACAAAACAACGCTAACCACCTTTTCGCACAAAAAGGACCAAATCACCCGCGATCTAACACTAAACAACATCATAATCACACGCACACCCACGGTCAAATATCTCGGAATAACACTCGACAACAAACTCACATTTCGCGAACACTGCACAACCATCACGCGCAAAGCCAACGCCATGTACCACACCCTCTACCCACTCTTGCATCACAAAACCAAACTCCGAACCGACCTAAAAATCCGACTCTATAAATCAATGGTCCGTCCTATCATCTTCTACTCCAGTCCCGTCTGGAGCAAAACCGCTAAAACCAATACCGACTCCCTTCAAAGACTCCAAAACAAATTCCTCTGTCTAATCACCGGGATGCCTAAACACACTGACATATTCGAACTCCACGAGCACGCGCAAATACTCACCATCCGAGCAAAAATTAATGACACAGCCGCGAAATTCTTCACGGAAAAATCCCCGAATAACCCGACAACTGCGAACATTACGCGAATAACACGTTCACACGCACCATTCAAAATAAAGCACAAACTTATACACAACGTTCTTCTCTAATTTACCCCCAAAACCATCCCTACAGTTGTTTTGTTAATTAATTGTTATTATTTAATAATTCTATTTTTGTTATCGTTATTGCTATTGTTAATCAAAATTTCTACCAATTTGCTGGGTTTTTGTACTAACTCGTTTTTCCCCGGCTCAAAACCACTAATTTTAATTTTAATTTGTAATCTTGCTAAACCATGTTAACGTAACGTCAAGTCATAACTATCTGATAAATTGTAAATAGAAGCAATAGGCGCAGATGTATTGTAAGGCCACCGACCGAATACCGTTACTTTTTGTAACAAAACTGTAAATATCATTAACAAATAAAGAGTTTTAATAGTTGCAATAGTAGTGCTTTAGTGGTTATACTGTGCAGTGACAGTGACTGGAGATACAGAGAGTGAGTGGTAGTGCAGTGAACGTGAAGTAGTGGTGACGTGACAGTGCTAGAAAAGTTAAAGTTAAAGTGATATTGTTAGGTTAAAGTTTTATCGGATGAGCAAAAGCATGGCTAGCGCTCCCGAATACAACGTAAACCAAAACGATGAATACTACCAACCTGACTTCAGCGATGTGAAATATAGTGACATCGAGAAGCACGTACATGGTAAGCCGAGTTTGGCAGCAATGCCCAACAACGACAAGCTCCGAGGATGGACCGAGGAGGGTTTATGTACTATTACCGCATGGTGGCAACCAAGGCAACATTGTTGTACTGGCATCTCTTCGATAGAAGAGAAAAAGGATTAAACATCACCGTACCAGAGAGGGTAAGTGATAAAAAGGAAATAAATTCTACAGTAATAGAAAAAACGAACGAACCACGTGGTACAGGTACCAACAAAACAACCGTTACATCGGTCGTCGGTCTAGAAAACCACGTGGCAGAGACAGGGCCGGCAGCAGCCCTCAGTGTAATTTATTGTAAGAAATTGATGAACCACCATTAGAGGTGCAACAAATGCACATGGGGACTGCGACAGGCCCAGTAGAATTAAACAATAAGAGTGTGGATTTTTACCCAAAATTGATGAAAGTTCGGAAAATAGTGACAGTGAAGGAGAGAAACTTTTAATACGAAAACTCCCCATAAAACCGGTCAAAAAACCTTGCAGGGTAGCGCAAAAAAAGGTACCCGAAACAATGGATGTTTCCACTTCTCCCGAAGAGTTACCCCTGCAAGAAAACTCAAACGGGTCAACGCCCTTCCCCTCAGGAGGGGCCAAATCAAAAAATGGCGGTCTCACCGCCACCAAAAACCTCCCCTCAAGAGGTACCCAAAGCAAGGGGAAAAAAGAAGCAGCGCCGCACCCATCAGGAGGGGCTATACCAAAAAATGGCGGCCTCACCGCCCCTAAAATTGAAACCCTCTTCTCAGGAGGTACCCAAACCACGGCTAAGACCGTTAAAACCCCCTTCCCTTCAGGAGCCAAACCCAACCAAAGCGGCATCACCGCACCAAAAAACCTCAATAAAGGCCAAGAATCGGGAAAAAATGGAAACCCTCTCCCTCCCACACCACCCACCCGACTAGCACCTATAGTACTGGTCGACAAGGAAAAGTAGGAAGATCTCTTGCGGACTATGGACGCGAAGAGAATTAAATTCACAAAGGCCAAGGATTCGAGGGAGGGATTAGTTATAATCCTTGAACCTCCTCAAGGTTCGGAAACTCAATCACTTTACTTACAGGTATCCCACAGAGAAATCACTCCGAGTGGTATTAAAGGAGATCCCAAGGGAAATTAAAGCAGAGAAAATTAAAATTGACCTGCAAAACAAGGAGTTCCCGGTACTAGAGGTTTAACCAATGGTACATGGAACGTCGCGAACACCCCTCCCTATATTTCTAGTACAGCTAGAAAAAACAAACAAAAGGAGGAAGATACATAAACTAAAAGAGGTTCTTAGGTTAACCGCGACGGTAACGAAAACCAACACCACGGCCGCCGAAACGCAAGCTATACAAATCAATAACCTCACCGTAGTAAATTTTTATAATCCACCCGCGATCGCAATTGACCCAAACAACCTCGACTCGCTACTACACCTCGTAAATGAAGTTGTCATCGCGGGCGACTTTAACGCGAGACACACCGACTGGAACAACGTAAACACAAACGCTAACGGCAAAATACTACGGGAATACGTAAACGTAAACCAGGTCCTCCTATCACACCCCAACGAATACACACACCACCCGCTCACAGTTCACCACACACCCTCAACCATCGATCTAATCACATCAACTAAAGTGGCCGTCCGCGAGGTCACCGCGCTTCAGAAACTAAGCTCCGACCACCTACCGGTGCAAATCGAAATTGGCAGTCTTCAACTGCCAATCTTCCCGCCACGACCCAAACGCACAACCGACTGGGCGAAATTCGGCCGCAACACCAACAACATTACACTCGACACAAACATACAATCAAACCGCGACATCGACCAAGCCATCGAAAAATTCACTAAACAAATTACAAACGCGTACGCGGAAAACACCAAAGAAACCACACCCACCGTCAAACTAACACTACCACCCGAAACTGCTACTCAAAATAAAAAATAAAAACAAGCTATGGCGAATATACCAACGCGATAAATACCCCGTAATCAAACAACAAATAAACCGCTTAACTAACCAAATAAACAACGCGATCGACAAAATCAAACACGACCAGTGGGATAAGCTGCTATCCGAAATAATCCCGCAAAACTCCGCCAAACTTTGGACCCTAGCCCGATCCTTCAAAACCAAAAAATCCCGAGCCCAAATTCCGCCACTTTAAACTCCCCTTTTCATTAAAAGCACCAACCTCGACAAATTCAACGCAATTGCCGATGCGTACCTACAAAATCACAACCTTACCATGCACCTTTCCGACCCCCAAACCCAAAACATGGTAAACCTTTCAATCCAAAAATTCCACTCCTTGCCCTATTCCACCCCGCCTGAAGACCTCATCTCACTCAAAGAAATCAAAATACACATAAAATCCCTCAAAAACAAAGCTCCTGGTCAAGACAATATCCAGAAATCCTCAAACTCTTACCCAAAAAACCCACCCTGCAAATCCTAAATCAATGGATCAAAAATCAATATTTCCCAACTCCTTGGAAAAATGCAATAGTCATCCCCATCCCCAAACTAGGCAAACCCGCAAACATCCCTACCAGCTACCGTCCCATTAGCCTCCTACCAACCCTCTCCAAAATCCTTGAAAAAATTATCCTAAACCGCCTTCAGCAACACAAATTTGAATTCCAAACCATGATCCCCGAACAATTCAGATTCCGCTCAAACCACAGCACCACACTACAACTCGCGCTACTCACTGACATAATCACGGTAAATTACAACCTAAACAAATCAACCTCGGTAGTAACACTCGACATCGAAAAAGCATTCGACACTATCTGGCACGACGGCCTCATACACAAACTCATCGCGACGGGAATCCCCCCTCACCTAATTAAAATCATCGCGAACTTCTTACAAAATCGAACGTACCAAGTTAACGTCAACCAAGCTCTTGTAAATAAAAATTCTACCTGCCCTTTCAGGAAGACAGTATTTTCTTCACACTCTGGAAAAATCCAGATTTTTAAAAAAATAGTGAAGAGGCCCACGATGTTAAAGCTAACCGATTTAGGGCGGTGAGCAAGAGTGTGAATTCAATTGAATACTGCAGTACGGCTTCCCCGAAAAGAAACCCAAATTAAAACAAAGCGTATTTATTAACTCCAAATACAAGAGATCAAAAAAAGTATAAAAGGTTGTCAATCGTTTACAATTATAGGCGTAGTTGGCAAAAAGTTATGACAAAAAAATCGTCCTCAAACGAATGTTCGGGTGCACTGACAAACCATTGTCGAAAACTATGATGACACTCAAAAAAATATTATAGTGTTGAATGAGAAATCAAAGCTGCTCGCAAAAGTGGCTCGTTGGGTTAGAAAAGAAAAAACACTTACCCGGGTAATTACAAAGTTTATCAATACAAAATTTTCCACCTAACGGAAACCAACAGCTTATGAAGTGATGCAAGTAATCGCAATCGTTGTCCAGCTCTCGAACTTCGGAAAAAATGACGTTGAGCCGTTAACGCTTGGAAGTCTGCGGTACATCTGCACTTGAACCAAAAAGGAGGAACTCTGGGAGTCACAACTTCGAGACGTGATGTAAAGTAAGGAAAAATGAAGAATCTTCAACTGCGTTGAAAATTTCCGTCCGTAATTAATCCAAAAATGGCACAAACCAAATTATAATGATAAGCAGTTGTGATTAAAAATATTTCAATTCTTGAAATTTTCGTTCTATTCAATTATTATCGGAATAGTTGGTGTATCCAAATTTATAACAAAAAAGAAAGGTAAGGTAAGGTAAGGTGCTTCCTAAAATCATTAAATGATAAAATAAACCGATGTAAAATTTAAAATATTTTACCTAATTACAGACGAGATATCACCTTAACCGTGTCAAACCTGTTATCAAAACGACCTAGCAAAAGCGTTATCAAAACTCGCAGTTTTTGAAAAATCATAGGTGTCGCGCTAAGCTTGAACGCAGTGACGTGCGCAAAGTAAAAAAAACAAATTAAATAAAATTTGTTACACTCTATCGAACCCCCACCCCATACCAGCCGGAATCCCCCAGAGATCCGTTCTTGCCCAACACCCGGACACGAAAATCGCGCTCTTCGCGGACGACACAGCCATAATTTCGGAATCATTCAAAAAGAATAAATCAATCGAATACCTACAACGCCACATCGACTCACTCGAAACCTACTACAAAAGATGGAAAATCCAGATAAACGCTGGCAAAACCACACTAACCGCGTTCTCTCACAAATACGATAAAATTACATGCAACCTAACAATCAATAACACAAACATCGCGCAAATCCCTTCGGTCAAGTACCTCGGCGTCACGCTCGATGAACGGCTTACTTACCGGGAGCACTGTAAACTCACCTCGCGCAAAGCAAACCGCATGTACCACGCACTGTACCACATCCTACACCACAAAAATAAACTCTGAACCGACCTCAAACTCCGGCTCTACAAAACCATGGTACGACCCATCCTACTATATGCCTCCTCCGTGTGGAGCAAAACCGCCAAATCCAATTCCTACACCCTCCAAAAACTCCAAAACAAATTCCTTCGCCTAATCACCGGTAAACCCAAAACTACGGAAAAATTCGCGCTACACGAACTCATGCAAACGCTAACAATACGCGCCAAAATCAATGCCACAGCCACGAAATTCTACACGGAAAGAACCCCTAACAATCCGACAACCGCGAACATAATGCGAACCACAAGATCAAACGCGCCTTTCAAAATCCGATATAAATTAATCCCTGACACCGTGTACTAAAATACCATCCAGCCTCAGTTGGCTACCACTGAGTTGGCAACGCCCACCGCATTCTGCACCGGAGCTACTCGACGTTCCGATGCAGGCCGCGAGAGGCCTAGCCAGGTGCTCCCGCTCTGCGTTGTAAATATGTAAATACGCTTGTTTTTTATTCAAATTTTATCACTGTTTCTTTTTAGCCAAATGTTACCATTCCACTGGGTTTTTGTACTCGTTTTTCCCCAGTAATAATCATAATTCAAATTCAAATACTCATGTAAACTTGTTTAAATCTAAAATTATCTGGTAAATTGTATTAGAAGCAATAGGCACTGATATTGTAAAGTCACTTATCCATTCACATTTACGTACCATAAATGTTGTTGAAGTACGAGGTACCTTCTTTCTTTTTTGTGGACTGTATTTTAAAACTGGGGGTTTTTCTCTTAATTGCCCTTTAACTTATGGAAAACCTTTTGTTGTCAAATTAATTATTTATTCATTTTTTAATACAACATCAAACTGCTGCTTTGTTTTCTTTCTAAGTTACTAGATCAAAAAACATATATAAATTCTCAACTGAACATGCCGGGCGCCTTGAAAACCCCAGTTTTTTAAAAACTAATAACATTATTAAATAAATAACAATTAATAAACTAAAAAATTACAATTATTCGCAAGGTAAAATACATATTTGGTTGACCGCTCGCATTAATTCACCTTGATGCACTTTAATATCGACTACGCGAATAACATTATCCTTTCCAGGATGCACGCGAACGATTCTTCCCAACTGCCACTGCATACCACAAGTCAACACGATTTTTGACTTTGATAAGAAGATATGAAATTTTGATAAATCTATTGATAGTTAGACGAAAAAAATATATATGGCATGAAAAAGTTTGCTTTTGTATCCAGGAGAGCGATTGACCAGTATTTTAGAAAATCCATAATTGAAATTTTTATTTATTGATAAATCGAAACAAATGTAATTGTATGTAATTTTTATTAACTTTTACGATGATATGAGATTACAAAATAGTAAAAAAAATTTAACAGTGAACCCTATTACTTTTTTCTCCATGTTCATAAGTACTTTCTCTCACTAAACCCCAAATGTAGTTCCCCATCATACTTTTCTTGTGTTGGACCTGATAACGTTGTTCAAAGTTCATACTATCTTGATGAAAATGTTCTCCTTATTCTTCTGAACAAGGAGAATTGTTCCCATATTGTTTTAAAATTTATCTAAATGAGCACGCAGCATTTATGTAGTTTGAGAGATATTCTGCAACCCATAGTTTTAAAATTTTTTAACATATTTTTAACTTCTTCTTCATGTGCCATATCCTGTTCCCCGGACGTTGACGACCTCTCACCTATGTTTGTGTTGTGCGTTTGAAGTATTATCACGCACATAGGGGACCTAGTGCTTAAAGCAGACTCCGAACCGCGGGAAGTGTATACACTTCATCTCCAGAGAGGGTGTACCAGGAAGATTACACCTCGGTGGTTTGCCATTGCCTTTCGAGGTAATACGGTCAAAATAAAGTTTTTATTGACCACAGAGTCGAACCAGGCATTCAGCATTAGCTGAATTAACCGCTATAGCTGACGACCGACATTTTCAACTTTCGCAATTACTACGAGCAACATGTGGAGCCCAGGACTTATCTAGATTTCGAACAAGAGAGTTAAAATAAACTTCATAGGCTTCACAAACCTTTTCATATGCGTTTAAATAAAATTTTATATTTCGAACTTTAATAAATACACCACATTTATAACAAAATGCATCAGCATCATATTTACACCTTTTTGACAACATTTTAACCTCTTCTAGTTCTTCTAGAGTCTTCTAGAAAACATTCAATTGTTGTTTATCACTTAAGCGACATCTGTAGACATTGTGTAAATGTTACAACCCCCTCATTTTTTCGGAGTATTTTTCAATATACCAGAACTATTTAATATGTCTATGATAACTCAAAAAATTCATTATTATAATAACTACTATAAAAGAAAACTTTATATGGAATATGAGAACTTTTCCCTTATTTTAAAGCATAATGATTAGAAAAATCATAAAATAAATTTTAGGACAAAGAAAAAAATTGTTTTTGTCGAGTTGTGTACTTGATATATGCTGGTTTTTTATGCGCCAATCTTGATTAAATTGCAAGCCTTGGTTCTCCACTTTACTCGGGTCTGCAATTCTGCCAAATATTCTTTGTTCCACCTTGTCCAATAATGTTGCGAAATGGCCTTAATACGTTGCCATTGCCGTAAGCGATTTTCTGGCTCTTCCATTAGAGACTGCTCGGGCGATGCTGTTAGTGTTCTTTCAATTAAAAAATGAGCCGGGGTTAAGGCTGATAGATCATCAGGATCTTCGGTTAGGGGACATAAGGGACGGGAGTTTAAAATACCCTCAATTCTTACTAATAATGTGCTGAAGTCTTCAAAACCAATTGGAAAATTTACAATTCTTTTTATATAGTGTTTTACGCTTTTTATATCCGCTTCCCAGATTTCACCAAATGTTGGGGACCGTGGAGGTATGAAATGCCAATTTATAAATTCATTCGCTAAACTATTTTTAATTACATTACAATTCTGATTGACAAATTCAAATAACTTGGAGAGCTCATTATTGGCTCCAACAAAATTTGATCCGTTATCTGAGTAGATATTAGCCGGCCTTCCCCGTCGAGCCGTAAAGCGACTTAATGCAGCCAAAAATGCTTCGGTGGTCAGTTCCGATACTAATTCAATATGGCACGCTTTTGTGCTCATACAAATAAACAAACAGATATATGCCTTTAATATTTTTGGCCCGCGCGTTTTTCGGTCCTTTAGAGCAAATGGCCCGCCATAATCGATGCCAACATTTAAAAATGGGGAATAATTATTTACTCTCGCCTTAGGTAGATCACCCATTAAGTAAGTGGTTTCTGTAGGCTTTGCCTTGAAACAATTAAAACATTTTTGAATGACTTGTTTACAAACACTACGACCTCCGATTGGCCAGTAAGTTTCTCTTATAGAGCACAACAACGCTTGCGATCCGCAGTGTAACAACCGTTCATGTTCCGTTTTTAAAATTAAACAAGTTAAGCTGTGACTTCTAGGTAAAATGATTGGGTACCTTTTATCAAATGATATTTTTGCGTTTCTTAATCGGCCTCCCACCCGCAATAAATTGTTTTGTATGAACGGATTAAGCCCTATAATAGTGCTGTGCTTATTAATTGCTTTATCAATTTTTAAGTTTTTTAATTCTTCCGCGAAACACTCTTGTTGCGCTTGTCTAATAAGTGCATTGCGTGATTCAATTAATTCTTGAGTTTCTAAAGTCCCCTTTTTTCGTAACTCTTTATTTTCTAACCTTGCGTTAGTAATAAAACGTAATACGTACGCCACTACGCGTTGCATTTTGTTCAATGAGGAAATTCTGCGTATGACATGACATATCTCATTTTCTATGGTTTGTGTCAAATTCACAATCAATTTTTGTTCTGGAATTTCTTCTTCGTGCTTGCAATCTTCAAGTTCCCATTCAGACCTATCTCTTTCTAAAAATTTAGGTCCTTGCCACCACAACTTCTGTTCCACTAACTTATTAGTCGAAACACCACGTGACAATAAATCGGCGGGGTTTTCTTCCGAGCTTATGTGTTTCCAACTTTCAATTTTTGTAAGTGCTTGTATTTCACTTACTCGATTGCCCACAAACACCTTCCATCTATTTGGCGAACCTTGTATCCACGCCAATGTGACCATCGAGTCCGACCAATAATATTTTTTGTCGAATGTTATTTCTAAGTGCTTGTTCACAATGTACGTAAGACATAAGACAAACCTAACACAAACATAAGACGTAAAGTTTAACCTTTGCTATAAAGTTTGAAAGGAGTTTGAAAGTTTATTTGTTTATTTAGTTTATTTGTTTATTTAGTTTATTTTTTTGTTATACGCATGCGCAGTTTCATATACTTCTTATGTTTATTGTGAACACTTTTGCGGCTTATGTCAAAATTATGTTTTATGCTTATGTTATTCTTATGCACGTCTTATGTTTTATGTACATTGTGAACAAGCACTAACGCCTTTATAACCTTTTCGCTTAAATTCGCTAACAGTACTGCCCCACATAGTTCTAAACGAGGAATACTCAGCTTTTTTAACGGCGCCACTCGCGATTTAGCGCACAATAAGTTTGAAATAAATCTGTTTTCTGATAAACAACAGCGAACATAGCAACATGCACCGTATGCTCTCTCAGATGCATCACAAACACCATGAAATTCTAATTTTATATATTCTGACAAAACAGTTTGTCGTGGAATTTCAAACTTCGTTATCTGTGGTAATTCAGTTTGAAAGTTTAGCCACTTCTTTGCCAAGTCTTTTGGTATTTCTTCATCCCATTCTAATTTTAACTGCCACAATTCCTGCATAATTAGTTTTGCAACTATTATTATTGGACCCAATAGACCCAACGGATCAAAAACCTGACAAATGACCGATAATATTGTTCTTTTTGTTAACTTGTTTAGTTTAATAAATTTGTGATGAAACCCAATTAAATCTTTGTTTGCGTTCCAATATACTCCGAGTGTTTTAGTTTGTTCGTTTTCCCCAATTTGGAGAATACTAAGATCCAGGTTATTTATAATTATAACCTTAAATTGCTTTAAGATTTCCTTGCTGTTGCATAAAAATTTTTGTAATTCAAAACCTCCTTTCAGTAAAATTTTTACTAGTTTGGATTGAATGTCAAGTAACTCCGCTTCTGTATTAGCACCCGTTAAAACATCATCCATATAAAAATCATTTTTTATTATTTTACACGTCACTGGAAATTCACGTTCATTTTCTAAAGCTAATTGAAATAAACATCTTACGGTAAGATATGGTGACGATGCGTTGCCATAAATCACCCGATTGATTTCATAAATTTTTATCTTTTCGCTGGGGTCCTTTCTCCATAATATGCGTTGATAATTTATTTGTTTAGGATTAACGAGGATCTGCCTGTACATTTTAGAGATATCTTCCGTCATTACGTATTTATATTTTCGAAATCTAAGAAGTGTGGAGAAAAGGTCTTGTTATAATGTTGGTCCTCAGGGCCGTATTTACGGGGGGGGTTTTAGGGGTTACAACCCCTCCCGAAATTATTTATCAATAAATAAAGTACTAGAAGTCCGACTGAAATCGTAACAAAATCAGAAAAAAAAATCTTTAAAACTATAAAAAAAACATTAAACTTGAAGTGTTTAAATAAAAATTAAAACTAAAGAGATATTTCTAATAAATTAAATCAGGTATTTTATCTTAATTCTTACTATTATGGTAAAAATTTTAAATTGCTATAAATTGTTTGAACCAAAAATTTTAAAGCAAACAAATTTTATAACCATCATGGGCAGCATAGCTTAAAATAAGACTTCCGCAATAAATTAGAGTGGTTATTGTAAACCCATAAATTATTTTATATTTTGGGGTTCGTTTATTACAACGGTTTTTTACAAGAGAGTTTAAAATAAAAATATGAATAAGGTTAAAGTTATTAAAAATATCGTGGTAAACAAAACTTTTAAAATGGCACAAACAAAATTTTATCCGCGATAACGCCCAAAAGTCAATCTGTAATCAAAATTTGTCGCTCCCTTGACAAATTATTTTCACCCTTTAAATAAAGTTCACAAAAATCAAAATTTTCTCTGAATATCGAACTCAAATAAAAAAAAATTGCTCAAAAAATATAATCACTTTAATTAAATAATCTTCTCACAAAATTTAAACTTTCTTGCGGTCACTTTCAACCAAAAGTTTGAAAGCATTCAAACAAAATTTTTCAATAACCATACTCAAAAATAAAATCTTAATTTCAAAAATACTACTTGCACAAAATTATACTCAAAAAATCGGCGGAGCAAAATCTAGGCTTTTGTCGTTTCCGTCATCTTGGCAAAAAAATCTCTTTCTACTCACCTTTCTGCAAATATTACATTTCAAAAATTAATATAACAAAATTTAAATTTAAAAAAATCACCAAGGTTCGGTTGTTCAGTTGCAGGCTAAACCAAAAAATTTAGATTAACTAATAATATTTTTTAAAAAACAGCTTTTCAACGTAATATTTCATTGATTAATCCAAATCTGTTGGTTTAACTTACAACTGAACAACTGAGCCCAAAGGTTTCAAATCAATTCAAAAATTACAACTGAGGGACTGAAGCGTTCAAATCCTCCTTTCGTAACACGGCAATATATAAGCTTCTACAAATACTGTGTACCCTGCTAGTGACAACAGCCACCCCGGGAAGAAGTTTCTTTTCACTCAAAAAAGGGAAAAGCTATTTAAGAAATTCTACTGGATAAGAAAGGCTAACAAGACTAGCTCTTATTCTTATGTCCAGTCATAGAACTATGCCAAACCCCAGTGACCTGGTTTTAGGATAAATTTTCATAGTGCAAGATGATTTTAGTTGGTACTTTAAGTTTTTTAAATTGCATTTATTTTGCCGATTTTAGCATGACTGACGGTTTAAGTTGAGACTTAAACTTTTTTATTTAGGTATTTACGTATTTATTGAGTTCCTTCTATTTTTAATTTTATATTTTGTTTGTTTTTTATTGTAGTTTTTTTTTATTTTTTAAATATTTTTTATTTTTTGTTTTGAATATTTTTTATCCTTTGTATTTTAATAAATTAGCTATTTATTTTTTAATTTTTTTAAAACCCCCCCCGAAAATCTAGTCTAAATACGGCCCTGTTGGTCCTACATGTTGTACATCATTTAATGAAAGCCCGCTGCTGGTTTTTGCCGACGCATCAAATACTACACGACATTTTGTGGTTAGGCTTCCAAATTTTATCACCGCATGGTGTGGTAGAAAATAGCCATTCACAACTAGCTTATTTTCGTGATTTTGAATTGATCGCATATGGTTTAAGTTTTCGTACTCGGTCATAAATGCCAGATAATCTGCCCTTAATTCTGAGTTTTTAATTAATTTTCTTTCTAAGATTTCAAATCGACCTAGTGCTTGCTCATATGACTTTCCTAACCTGATCAGCTCTAACTTAAAAGGAATATCAACAATAAAATTTCCCTCTGCATTTCTTTTCGTTGTATTTTTGAACACCGTCTCGCAATATTGTTCATCTATGGATAGCAGTGGTTTGTGTAATCTTGTAGCACCAATTGCGCTAGCACGGCCCTATTAGCGTTCGTGGGTGTACTTTACGTAACGGCTAATTCAGAAAATTCGGTGGCTATGAGATGTTACCTCAGGGAGTGAGATTTGTTTGGCTTCTGCTTGTGTTTAAAATGGTTGACGATCCACCTAGAAGAATTACGGCGCCAAAACTCAAAATAAAACAAATAGAACAGGAAAAGAGATTTATTTTTCGTATTATTAAATGAAATGGAAAGATAGTTACAAGATGGATAACTGGCACTGGTATTCGTAGACGTAACAATTTTACAATGATTGGAAAATTCCAATCCACACTCGTGTATGACTTCTGGATGGTGGTAGTATTGTTGCAGGTAGTGTGACAAAATTACCAGTAGCGATTAGCAATGTAAACTGATAATCAGTTGCTCAAAAAAAGAAATAACAAAAAAGTCTAAATGGAGACCAGTGAAGTAGCAACTCACAGTACCAACTTGTGCAACAGTGCAATATGCACAAAATTAAAGCAAAGCAGCAAATAAATGACAACAGATATGCTAAAATAGAATCTTGCAAGCCACTTACCCAGTTTACCTTAGAGGTGACAAAAGGTTCTTTCGATACAGATCTGCCTCGATTCCTTGGTATTCAAATTGGTAACTGTTGGTAATCTACAAAATAAATAGCTGCAAAATAACCATTAAAGCACATTATCGTCCACTGCGTGTATGTGAAGTAGCCGATACACAGTATTGGTACAGGAGCCAACCTCCACTAATATTATCTCCGACTTCACGGAAGCAATCGAGATGATATTTGCTACTGATTAAGTCACACTGATCGATATTATAATACGGATACTAAATCGATGTTGTTCCATATAATTGATTGTCATTGGTAGGGATTCGCAGTGACGGGAAGAGCTCCAGAATAATAAATATTGTCCAAAATTAGAATTTCAAAATTGCTCTCCAAAATGGCGTCCACAGCTGGATGTTATCTCTACCCCAATAATTCAAATAGTCATCCAAACGATGATTCCAAAATAACGGAAACTAATCGGCTTAAAAAAATATCTCAATACCCTCAAAAATCCACAGGAAGGATTTCTTAATTGCAAATTTACGGGCTCTTGATATTCTACGGTGTTCAACTATTCGACTCTATGAATATATTGCGTTCTTGTCTTATCACCAAGTGAAAAATGTGTTTAGTTAGGCGAAGTTCATACCTAACTTTAAATAAAGCCGAGTAAACATATCAAGCGGAGAACGTAATTGTAACATGCAAAATGCATGTTACAATCTCACTTCCTCGATATTCCAGAATTTTTCCAACTTATTTGCTAACGATTCATTGCTATCTGAGGTCAAACAATTGACGAATGTTTTTGGACTCGGTTTCAAATTTAAATCACCTGCAATTATCCAACCTAATTGGGTATTTTGCATGACAGGTAAATTAGGCCCTAGTCGTTCTTGGCCAGTACACATGATTGTCCAAAAGACATTGGCACCCAACAGAATATCAACTGGTCCCGAATTGTTAAATGTGGGATCCGCTAACTTCAAGTTATGTGGAATATTTAAGTTTTCTTTTTTAAATAAAATTGATGGTAATTTGTCCATTAGTTTTGGCAACACTAAACATTTTATATCTAAACTAAAATCATCGTAGAAAGACAATATCGATACATTAACTTGCTCTTTAATATTGGACAATATTTGACTGATACCTTTTATCAGATGGCTAATTTTTTCTGGTTTTAATTTTAATCTTTTACACATATTTTCTGAAATAATATGACTCTGTGAGCCACTATCTAAAAGCGCCCGACATACTATCGTATTATTTCCATTTTTTATTTTTATCATCGCTGTCGACAATAAAACTTGCGAGTTCTTAACTGCCGCCTTTAAAGTTACATTATTATCTTCGGTTTTTTTCTAGACTTTGGACAATTTCTGCTGAATGTACTATTTGAGGTTCTTTCTGTAACGACTCACTAGTTTTATTATTCAGCTTCTCACTGTCACCTTCCAAATGTAATAAAACATTGTGTGGCTTGTGACATTTAAAACATTTCACTGCTTTACATCTTCACGACATATGGAAAGGTCTTAAGCAATTCAGGCATAGCTTCAACCTTTTAACTTCCGCAATACGATTTTTATGATCTAACTTTAAAAACGATTCGCATTTATAAATCATATGATTTTCCTTGCAGACATAACAAGTTAACTTACTACCCCTTTCATCATTAGTCGTGGCAAAACTGTTCGTAGCTTGCCTTTTATTCCAGTTTTGGCTAGTGTTTGGTCGTTTGCTCTCTGTTAATGCAATCCTTTAATACTGCGCATCTTGATTTCAAGAATTCGTTCAAGTCTTTCATAGTAGGTAAGTCATCTGAATATTTTAATGTTTCCCAGTCTCTCCTGGTTATGGAATCAAATTTATTGCTTATTATAAAAATTATTAATCGATCCCACGACTCTGTATTTTCTCCTAAATTATTAAGAGACCGCAAATGTTTATTAGTATTATCATATAAATTTCTTAGGTCAATGTGAGATTCTTTGAGTAACATGTTTTGTTCGAAAATGGCCCTAATATAATTATGCACAATTAAATTTTTGTTTTCATATCGCTCTACAAGGCATTGCCATGCTACCGTGTAGTTAGCAGATGAAATTTCAATGGATTTAATTATATCCTTTACTTTATCTGCCAGGGAGGTTTTTAAATAATGAAACTTTCTATCTCTGTCAATGATTTGTTGTTATTGACAAGAGCCCCAAACGCATCCCTAAATTCTAACCAATTGCAATAATCTCCGTTAAATGTTGGCAACTTAATCGGGGGCAATTTTACCCTCGAATTGCTATTATTATTATTACCAGCTTCGTACAATAAAGATTGAAGTTGATTTGATTCGACCACCGAAGCATCTTTAACAACTTCAGAGTCGTCCTTTGCATATTCTTTAAGAATTGCCGTCATATTACTAATTATTTCGAAATAAGCTGTTTCGAACTCCTCTCTTTCATTATCATCGCAACTCGATTCTAACTCTTCAATTTTCGATTGCAATTCGTTAAATTGATCCCATAAGGGTTCAGTTTAGTCTAACCTGAGCTCCAAGTCAGTGATCATCGCGTTATCTATTACAGTTATATCAATTACCTCAATAAATTTTCTTATTCGCGTTAATTTACTTTTCACACATCCCCGTTTAACCTTAAGTTGGTGCACATTATCGTTTACGTCAGTCATTATTAGTAAAAATAAAAAGGGCGAAATGACGAAATTTTGGGACAATAATACAAAGGAAATTTGAAAATAAACTTACTGAAATTCTGAGGTAGAACGTGTTAATCTTCCCCCGGTACTTGTGTGATAACTCGGACGGCTCCAATACTTAATTATATGTCATTTGAAACTTAATTTTCTTAATTTGGTTAAGTTTCGGTACTACTTCAACTATCCTAACCATAGGATCAATTATATAATTCTAAATCCGGTTCGCATGGACCAATTTGTTGAAGTACGAGGTACCTTCCTTCTTTTTTGTGGACTGTATTTTAAAACTGGGGGTTTTTCTCTTAATTACCCTTTAACTTTAACCTTTAACCTTTTGTTGTCAAATTAATTATTTATTCATTTTTTAATACAACATCACACTGCTGCTTTGTTTTCTTTCTAAGTTACTAGATCAAAGAACATATATAAATTCTCAACTGAACAAATGTCCTGTAAAATTATGATTAATATAGAGTTTATTGATTGACTGATTGATTGAGTCGCGGTCGACACCCGGACGAGTTCTTTGGCTTCGAGTTCCACCCTTGGCGAGTTCTGTCATTTTTCAGAGATATTTTTAAATTGGTTTGCCTTACATAAAATCGGCTAATCATGCAGCCGTATTAAAAGGTGTATTTAAAATACATGAAAATTTTACATTTTTAAAATCGATTTTTTTCGAATACTTTTGCATAATCCTTGAAAATTTTTGTTCTAATATGCTTAGAAAAGTGTCCTCTTTCCTATAGCGCAGTTAAAATTTTGAAATTCGTGATGAGGAAATTCTGACAGTTCCCTTAAATTATATTCACCTACTCTATCTAGTGTTTTCAAAGAAAAATGAACTGCAAAAGTCGAAACCACTACACATAAATGTATTTATGTACCTAGTATTAGATAGAGACTAATGTCTGTTTGTGTTGCTAATATTTTAATAATTTTTACTATGTTCATAATAGCCCAGTCAAAATAGCATTTCAGCTTGCATAAATTACGATACAGCTAAAAATTGGTGGAAGTCTTCATTTCATTATTACAAATGAAGTGTCAAAAGTTCCCATCGATCCCACATCTGCTAAAAAAATTATTCAAGGTCAAAGGTAAAAAATTTTGGTTTTTCACCTTTTTCTCGTAAACGCCGAGAAAATAGCTTACACAAAAGTTGTAGATTATTAAATTCTCTATAAAAATTGTCTCTATCCTTTTTTTCTACGAATCATCATTTCAGAGATATCGCAATTTCAAACATCGAAAATACTCATATTTACTCTTATGCGGCTTGTAATGCTTCATCGGCTGTTCTTTTAGTCTTGAATGCAATAACTGGATGTGACACAACCTTAGCGATATTCAAAAAGGGTAAAACAGCAATATTAAATATGTTTGAAAAGAAAAATGATCTAATCGATTGCGCAGAAGCATTCAAAAAACTGATTCTGGGAACTGTCAGACAACGATCATCACGAATTTCACAATTTCAACTGCACCATAAGAAAGAGGACACTTTTCTAAGCATATTAGAACAAAAATTTTGACGGTAGATGCATTAGTTCTCGAAAAAATCGAATTTAAAAAATTAAAATTTACATGTATTTTAGATACACCTTTTAACACGGCTGCATGATTAGCCGATTTTGTGTAAGGCAAAAAAATTTAAGAATATCCCTGAAAAATGATAGAACTCGCCAAGGGTGGAACTCGAAGCCATAGAACTCGTCCGGGTGTCGACCGCGGCTGACAACAACATCAAGAGTATATCAAAGCACGCGTACCGTCAACAACATAAAGAATAGGAACGGAACGTGCGAGTTGACCGTGGCTCGACACATCGCAACAGGATGTATCGGGTTACAACTACCTGCTTTTATATAACTTTAAAATGCCGTTTTTTCGAAAACGAATGCATGGACCGCCGAAATTTTTGTTGCATTATACTCAGAAAATTGTCCTCTTTCTTATAGTACAGTTCAAATTTTGATATTCGAGATGATCGTTGTCTGACAGTAATCCTGATTCTTCTCCGCATGATATTGTAACACTGGTAGGCTTTGATTAATTAAATAATCGCGGCCGTCGTATGTTAACTGAAGTTTAATTGCTGCCACCACCAATTTCAAACTTATAAATTGAAAATCGGAGACGTAGGATTATTAACAATTTAATAGTCTTACGGTAGCAAAAGAAAGAATAAAATCATATAAATCTATATTTGTTTAATTAATATAAAGGAAAAATTATACACCAGAAATTCATAGAACAAAACTATATATATAAAAAAAAAGAAATTAATAAACTTGAAATCGACAACTAATATTCAGTAAAAAAAAATTTAATTATGTTGCAACATTTATCTGAAAGAGAACAATTTTAAATACATAGGTTTTTTATATATTACCTTTTGTTGAAAATAAGAAAAAGAGGAAGCACACACTCACGAGTTTTAAAATAATAAAAAAATAAAATTTCACTTGAATATAAAAAAAGGAATTTAAGTTTTATACTTTATAAGTTTATAGTTTAGTACTTTATAAGTTTCGATTTGTCACGAGATAATAAAAAAAAATCAACTGAACACTTGATGATTAACTAGCAGAATGACCATGAGGGTTGAGGGTGGACCCTTTTTATGTAAAATCTTCAAGGGTATCAATAAGGGCTAAAGTCGCTCAACTAATGGCATTTTATTCTTAAAAACTGAATTAATCGAGAAAACTACAAAAGTGATATTTTTGTTATATTGTTTATGAATAGGGAAGTGTGTATTTTAATTTCAATTTAAATCTAGCAAATTGATCATGAAACGACGTAATAAAATCAGTGCGTATCAAAAGTTGATTCGAAATTTATATTTTAGCACGATTTAAAAATAGTTTTGGGTTCTTTGCTTTAACCAAGCGCGGTTATAAAAGTCGTTCGGTCATCGACAGATTTGTGACGAACGGACCCCAATTTTAAGCAATATTTGTGTAAACTTATTTTAAAAGTTGTCCTTTAATCTTTTTATGGTCTCCAGATGTTTTTAGTGAAATTTCGTAATTTGGTAATTACTTGTCTAAATTGTAAATCCGCTGGTTCAATTGTATATACTTCCGATTGCAAATTTTATTTGCTCCAAGATCATGTAAATTTCAAATCTGTAACGCCACGGGTTTTGCATTTACTGGTAATTAGTGCGTATTTCGTTTAATGTAACCTGTAATAAAAGTCGAAAAATTATCTACTTTATGGGCTTTAGTAACAAAAAAGGTTGACCTGATGGAATCAATTTCGACATATGTTTACTCTAGTGCGTGCTTTCAAAAATGTTTCAAATTATTGTTATAATTAAATACGCAAATTCAATTACATCTTACTTAATTAAGTTTCTAGCTTGTTGAAGGTAGTTTATCTCTATTTATGTAAAAAGAATTTTAATCAGTCGCATATAGCGATTCATACAAGTGTTTGAACTGGACTCGCATAAATTACCTTCGTATCAGCTTTGGATTTGGGGGTGATTTGTGTTACATATCCCCCCCTTTTAAAAAAGAAGGCATGTATCAAAGCATGCGTTCCTTTTTTAAAAAGAAAATAGAAGAAAAATAATTATTTTAGATATGTAGGTACACAAATTACAAATAGCTGTTGGTCCTATTAGCCTTGAGTTATAGCAATAATAATGATAATAATAATAATAATAATAATAATAATAAATTTTATAAATATTTAGGAATGCAGTAAAATTTTGTTCTAAATCAAACATTTCTAAAAAACGAATTTAAACAAAAATATATAAAAAAACTAAAAATTTTACTCAAGTCAAAATTAAACTCTCGAAATATGATATCAGCTATAAACTCGTGGGCGGCTCCAGTCTTATCATATTCTTTTGGAGTTTTAAAATGGTCGAATACCGATCTTACTGCCGTGGATACTTTAACTAGAAAAATGTTATATAAATATAGATATTTACACCCAAGATCAGCAGTTGAAAGACTGTACATCAAAAGAAAAAATGGAGGACGAGGTCTTATAAATTTATTTAATTTGTGTAAATCTATAACTAAATTATTACGTGACTATTTTTACTCGTTGAACACTCCCTTAAGTTATGAAATCATTAACACTGACAATCATTTAAGCGGTCTAAATTTAAAAAATAGAAATCTTAACTGTGAACAAAAAAAAAAAGATTTAGATATAAATTGGAAAAATAAAGTGCTTCATGGTAAGCATCCGACAATCTTAGATTTCAATGGAATTGATAAGGATTTGTCAGTAGAATGGCTTAAGAGAGGATTATTATATCTAGAAACCGAAGGATTTATGTGTGCTATTCAAGACGGAGTTATTGCAACCAATAATTATAAAAAGCACATCATAAACCTGGAGGTTGAAGATCATTGTCGGAAATATAACGTCCTTAACTAAACAATAGAACACGTGATAGCTGGTTGCTCGTACTTGGCTCCTACTGACTACCTCCGAAGACATAACCAAGTATGCAAAATATTGCACCAACAACTTGCAAAAACAGTTGGTTTGTTAGACAATTTTAAACCCTATTATGACTATATTCCTGAACCTGTTCTTGAAGATGAATCTTTTCTTTTATACTGGGACAGGTTAATACTAACAGACAGGGAAGTTAGTCATAATAGACCTGACATTGTTTTGATCAATCAACGAGACCGAAATGCGATCATCATTAACGTTGCTGTGCCTTTGTCAAAAAATGTGTTAAATACAGAAAAAGAAAAAATTCGCAGATACGAGGCACTAGCGATGGAAATGATGAGTGTATGGGGTCTAACAAAAATTTTTATAATACCAATAGTAATATCGGCTACTGGTATAGTATCTTCAAAATTTAAAACCCATCTGTCCCATTTAGAACTCTCTTCAAAAGTATTCCCGGAAATGCAAAAGGCAGTAATTTTAGAAACATGCCACATTGTTAGAAAATTTTTAAATGCTGTAACATAACTAAACAAATTTTAAAATATTTAATTTTTTTTTCTCTAAATTATATAAATGTATCTAATAATAGTTAAAAAATATGCAACACATAATGTAAAGTATAGAATGGTTGGAACTAAATCCCCCACTCTATAGTCACTCCACAGTGTATGAATGTGAGCTTTAAAATAAATAATAATAATAATAATAATAATAAAAAAAAATTAGTAAAAGAGAATAAGATACGATGCCAAAACAAGCTAATTGTCGCCTTGAGTTAATGAAAAAAAAATTGTTCAATGGACTTGTTTGAGCACCCCTGGATAATAAAAAAAAATTTAATTCATTATGAATACCTAAAATAGAAAAATTAAATGTAAGTACACAAATGATTGTAGCATACAATGTTTACAGGTGCTACGTGCACACACTCAATAAAATAACATTTTGTTGTCGTCTACCGATATCATAACCATTCACAAAAAAAATTAGGTTGTTTTATTAACTACTTCGCTGTTTAAACACTTAACTTTTCACTTTTTCTCGCACTGCTTTTTGAGTTGGTCGGTCGTTCCTCGATGATTGCCAGTTCGATTGGTGGTTGGAGTTCGTTATCGGCGAGGTCAGGAATTTGCCTGACGCAGAAGTTTCCGCAGCTGGGGACAATTTTTCCGATTCTTGCTCTGTATCCCTCTGGAATTTTGTTCTAATAATTTGCGGTTATTAGTATTATTATTCCGCACAGAATCACTATGATAGCCTAAATTATCCACGATATGTGTTTCTCTACTATGGGTTTTCCGGGGTCATTCAGCGATGATCTAATCTCTTTCAGATGGTTCTTTACATCGGCTAACGAGTCGAGGTTTATGTGTTTCAGATCAACTGACTTGATATTTTTGATATGGTCTTGTGTTATATCAGCGCAACATTGTACCGTTACCGCTGGTAATTGAACCTTCGTGTTGACTTGGTCCACTTCGTTGTCTTCTTCCATCAGTAGATTTATTTCGCCGATGCGCAAGTTACAGTGTTTATTTGTAGATAACGAGATAGTTTTGGTGACCTCCGTGTAGGTGTTTGGGGAATCTGGAAATGATTCCGTTACGGTCGTCGGTGTCGTTATTATTAACAACCAGCCTCCATGACATAGTTTTTGTACTTTGTTTTGGTGTAATTTGATCAGGGCTTGCGAATCATTACATGTTCCATTATCGGTTTACGAACGATAATTTTACGTGATAACGTCATAAGAAAACGTTGATGAAAAATTTCATACTTTTATGAATTGAATTGAATTATTTTTTAATTAAATTAAATTAATTAATTATTTATTTTTTAATTAAAACAGATAATACGAATTAAAACTATGTTATACATTAACCCTCGATAGGCTTTTGCATGAAATATAATTGCATCATTTTGTGATCGCGAGATCGAACTTCATTTCGCTTTTTTTGTTTTTTATAATATTTAAAAATAAATAAATAATATTATATAAATACATATTTCTCATTTTATTAAATTTATGCATAAAATTAAAATTGCATATGTCCAAGGTCATGTCATACATCAAATATACTCATGGTCACATAATACCCATGGTCACATCACATCTGCACATGGTCACATTGCATCTGCCCATGGTCACATTGTATTTACCCATGGTTACATTGCATCTGCCCATGGTCACATTACGTGCCCATGGGTATATCCCCTAGAAGTTTGGGGATATGACCAATGTGACCATGGGCACACATGGGAACATTTCGACCAGGGATTTCCTTAAATTTAGATTCATTATTTTTAATTTTATTTACTTTAATTAATTTTACTTTATTTACATTAAAAAAATCTTGTACTTCAATTAGCCAAGAATTCCAATCCGCAGGATCAAAATAGTAATTTAATTTCTTTCCGCTTGTGAGTCTGGTTGGCCGGAAAATCGCCCACGGCTTCGCCAGTTTTGTTTCATTGATTGTTCTAAATTCGCATTGTTCTTTTCTATTTGTGATGGGGTCTGGTAAAAAACGCGTGTCGATTCTCGACCATGATCTAGCGCTGTAGCGGGGGATTGTATTTTTAATTTCTTGAATTCTTTTTCTAAAGGGCGTCTTGGTACAAAAGGGTTGCTTGCACCCTGCATTGAAACAACCATATTTTCGTTTCCCGAAAAATGGGACTGAATAGGAGCGCATTTAGGGCAATTACTACTGATTACTCCCTTCATACCGCATCCGTAACAAAAAATCTTATTTTTCTTAATTTTACAATTGCTATACAAATGACCCGTCATTCCGCAGTTCCAACAAGTTAATGAAGGTGACGTAGTTGGATCATATTTATTTATTGAGTTTATATTATTTTCTTCGATGTTTACCCCAGGGATTGATCTCTTTTCTGAATATATTAAATTTGTTTTTGGGTTTCTGTAGTTCGAAAAATCTAAGGAACGCTTTTGAAATGACGTTTGAGGATACTTGTCATTTTTATTCTTTAAATCTTGGACTCGTTTGCACCGTTCTTTTAAGTCCTGTAGAGTATTGTAATCCCTTAAGGCGACATGAGAAGCAAAGAAAGGGTTAAGGTTACGCACTATTTGCTCTACTATAATTTTTTCCGGAGTATGAGGGTCAATTTTAGAATATAGAGATTCAATTGCCGTTATATCCCTTGCATCCCTTGCGGGGAATCGAACCCCGGTCTCCCGCGTGACAGGCGGGGATACTGACCACTATACTACCGAGGATTTAGTTGCGATTTTAGTTACCAATTTAGTTGCGGTGGTATTTGATTTTTTTTATTATCAATCAAATCCTTTACCAAACTTTAAAATACCTCGACTAGCTCTTTTTTGCGGTGGAGCAATTCAACCTCAGGAGTGAATTCCTGTGACGATATTTTGACGAAACAAATCTTCTTCAAAAATAATTTAATAACTCGTAAATTATATCCAATGTGCAATTTTACTGGGCTCACACTTTCAAACTTTGTGCCTATCCACAACGTCGGCTTATCTAGCATCTGGCAACGCGCTCGTACAAATGCAAATCTTATTCTTGCAATTTTAAACCAATTTTAAAATAACTCACGTTCAATTTCTAATTTTACAATTTTAACTGCTCTGTCTAAATTATCCAATTCATCAAATTTACTACCGTTCGGTAGCCGCTCACAAAAACTATCCAAACTATCAAATTTCAAAATAACACTTCCAAAAAAGGCGCAATAATGCATTCGCATACAATCACTTTATTCAATCAATTAAATTAAAATATTACTCACAATTTCAAACAATATTATCAAAACTCAGCGGACATACAAAAATTTTATCCGCTCTCCGCCATTGTTGGCAGACGAAGCTTCCCTCTCTATCCTTTTCTCCCCACTCTGTACTTTTCCATGTCAAACGTTTAAACTTAAAATTAACAAATTTTTACTATTTTTGCACAGGGTGGGTCGAAATATTTTGTTTCACGACAATATATATTTCTTTTTATTATTTCTTCAGCGTTTGAGAACCATAAGTGTTTTTTTTTATTTATTTCGTAGCCCGAAGTTGTGCGCCAAAATTTGTTACTATTTTATTAGCAAATTGCTCTGAGGTAATTTACTGGAGAGCATGAGATGTAAATTCTTACCCCTGGTCGTGGATTTTACGAAACTTATGGAATCCGAACGCTGAAGTAAATAATAGTCATTTAAAATTGTTAATGAAAATATAATTAATTAAATGAATAAAAAATGTTTTTACAATTATTTTAAAATTAATTATCAACATAAAAAAAATTATAATCTTAACTAGCTAGAAACTACAAAACTTAAAAATTAATTTTTATATATTCAATGAGCGAAAGTTTATTTACGCCCAGATTCATAGACAAGTATTAAGTGCTAAGTAAGATCAATAAGGTCGAATTTGTTTTTATTGCAACCTTATTTACTAGGTCAATAAGAGTCTATTTTAAAAATCGTTTTTTAAGTATAAGGTATAAGTAAGGCATCGTTTATGAATACGGCTGTTAGTTAGCTCACCTTTAATTTAATGTTCACAAAAAACTACCTTTGATGCCATAAAAAATGTTGTTGGCAGATTAAAGTTGATTGTTGCTGAAGATTTAGTCCATAAAAAATGTTACTTAACAACGCACTCTTATTTAGTTCACTAAAACGCGCACTGGTTTAAAGTTTTTATATTTCTAATTTTAAAAATCCACCACTAATTAAATTATAAAAATATACCAATACATAATATTTTCTAATTGCTCACAGTAAGTCTGGTTTTTTATTATTGTTATATTGTAATTAATTCATTTATTATAAAAAACTTTATTATTTATGAAAAAGATTTATAATTAATTGCGTAATAATTTGTATTAACTTTAAAAAACTTTTAATTGTAGTAAATCACAATTTTATATCTAAACAAAACTCAACGAACTTTATTAACTTAATTTATTATTAAACTATAGAAACTTTAAATTATATTCTTATATGTACTGTAACTAAAAAATTTTGAACCGTTTTGTCTAAAAGTTGGAAGAGAACTGCTTTTAAATCTTCAGAATGCCCTGAAGATAAATTAGTATTTCAAATCCCCTAATAATTAAAATTATTTTTATCGTGAGAAACTAACTTATAACATATATTGCACTGTTAAAGAAGTGAATCTTTAAAAATGCATACTTACTTTATCAATTATGCAGTAATGCAAACCTCAGCTTCCAGATATTTAAATATTGAGTTAAAGTTATTTGCGATCTTTTTATTTTCAAAAAAAAACTTGTAAAATTATTAAATGAATCTTGAATTTATTTTTAAATTTAGTAAACGATTGAATTACAATTAATTTAGATTTATAATTTTGTCAAATGCGCTCCGTATTATTCGATCACGATTCTTATTCAGTAAACCCCGTTATCACTTATAGTGTTGATTATGCGAACCTGTCTATCTTCCTGTAAGTTCGACCTTCAATGGTCCACTTTAAATTGGGTGTGAATCTCCTCTTATTCGTCACGTTACGTGAAAACAGCTCCCGGCTAATTCCAAATAATTTCTCTTCTCCTTGTCTAAATGTTTCTTCTTGGTTATTCCAAATTGAATTTCTTATTTTTGTTATTAAATATTTGTTTGATTCTCTTTGAGGATTACTCCATTTCCAGAGAACAATCTCAACACGACCTTACCGGTCCACGTTTTATCATCAACAACCTTTTTTTTTTCTTTATTATCTCCACCTGTTGTCCAGGCGATCCTTTATTATTCTTTTATTTAATTTTTCTTTTTATCGATGTTTTTTTATGATAACGTGATTTGAAATTATTATTTGATTGCATGTACCCGCACTGACGACCATGTTGGTTAACATATCTGACGTTCTTCGACTTTCAATCATTTACTTAACCAATAAATTTTTTGTTTTATTTTAAATTAAATCATTATGTGTTCAAATATCAAGTTTCTTTGAATTATTTTTTTGATTTACTTTATCGATGAAATTTGCAACTGCTTACCTTTATGAACACTGCAATATATTTTGTTCTTTTAAAAATGGTCAAAAAATCAATAAGGTTTTAAGTTTCAGGCCAGTTTCAAGCGTAGTGTTATTCAAAACTGTCAACCTATATGTTTTATGACCACCCTTAAGGGTCTCAAAAAATTAAACTATTTAAAAATATGAATTAATACTTTGTGTTCTGACTGTGTGAATTTGATATTTTTATAAATCTAACGCCTTTTCCTGTATTTTAAATTATAGCGTGACATTTGTTTTAAAGTAATGTTTTCTGAAATTAAAAAAATATTTTCTGGAAATATAACACAATATCATAGGCGTAACTATGGATTTTTACTTTATTGAAAATATTCTTTAGTTACGGAAATCAACTTTTCGTAACAGAGTTTTTGGTGTACTCCTTGGTCGCACCCGTTTGCGGTTGTAGATCTGAAAAATAACAAAACTGATTAAATCTGTTTGTAGTTGATTGCTCGATAGTTGTCGCTGAGTTAGGCTCCTAAGTGCACGTCTGTACTCTATGGTAGTTCACTCGTGCTAGGCTGACCGCGACTGACAACAACATTAAGAGTATATCAAAGCACACGTACCGTCAACAAAATGAAGTGCAGGAACGGAACGTGCGAGTTGACCGTGGCTTGACTCGTTGCAACGGGGTGTATTGGGTTACAACTACCTGATTTAAATAACTTTAAAAAAACGTTTTTTCGGAAACTAATGCATAAACCTTGGAAATTTTTGTTGCATTATACTTAGACAATTATCCTCTTTCCGTTGGAGGAGCAGTTGAAATTTTAAAATTCGTGATGAGGAAATTCTGACAGTAACCTATTTTTCTATCTACGTATGTATTCTTTACCTAACAGTTCAAATTTATTATTTTAACATTTTGTTTAGTTTGTTTATTTTAAAATATAAAAAGTTTAAGAATTCTATCGTGGTGCCATCTATTGATTCTGACGTATGGCAGAGTAGTTTTAAAAATATTTATTGAAATTAGACAGCGTGAGATGTCAAATTCAGAATTATGTTGCTCTTTTTGGAATTTTTTATAGTTTATACTCTTGTATGTGAAAGAGGTAAATGTGCAGATGTTGATATTAAAGCAACTACCATAACTCCATTAAAGAAGGAACTGTCCAAAAATCTGCCGCATGGACAATCAAATAATGAAGAGAGCGATTTTTCCGAAGAAGCAAAAATGTTTGATAATATTAAAGAATCTCAAGATGCAAAAGTTTCAAATGCTCGATCAATTTCGACGACAAGCTCTAAAGATGATACTTTAGGAGAATTAAAAACAATTTTATTAAAAATGTTATGTAAATTGGATAATATAGGCGGTGAAGGTTGTAAAGACCATTTAGAGCGTAAGGCAGCTACCACAGCTAATCCATTTTTGGCTATTAAAGGTAAAAAAATATTATAATAAAGTTTACTCATAAGTATAGGTGCCTACTTAGAAACGGGAATTAGCCGAGTATATTAGCCGAATAATTGCTTACACTAAGGTACCTGGTTTGAATCCGGCGAAAGTTTATATTTTCTTATGACCGTCTCCGTGTTTCGGAGAGCACGTAAAGCCGACGGTCCCCCTAAGTTAATGATTGCCGCCATCAACTATTAAAAATAGGTTTACAGGCGTTTCCCAATCCGGCTTACGTAACCGTGAGGTTTAAATGCGGAAACCATTCTCGAGAGAGAAAGAGGATAAACCTATCCGACGATGAATGTTATAGATGAATGATGACGATAGGTACATACTTACTACCTACCTCCATTGATATTATTATTGCTCTAATACTTTTGTTGTATTTATACTAGAAATAAGTGAGAGGGTTGCGGTGTTAAGCACACAAACTGAAAAGAGTGAACCAACTAATGGGCCACGACGACCAAGATGGGGACAATGGACAGCATGGTCATCTTGTAGTGTTACCTGTGGTAGAGGAAGAGAAATTCGTTGGCGGCATTGCTTATTAGAATGTGACGCTGCAGAAACTGAAATGGAGGAAAAAACTTGTCAATTGCCTGCTTGCGCTCCAAAACATCTTTTTGGCATTAAGTAAAGTCAACGCAATAATACTTACATAATTCATCATAACTTTAGTGTTCAACAACAATTAAATGCTTTATTACTTTAGATAATAAAAAATAAAAATGTAACATTTTAGTTATAAATTAATGGCTAACCAGTGATAAATTTATGGATTAGTTTTTTACTTTTTTTTTTGACGGAAGCAGATCAATAAAAATTGTTTTTTTTTATTTCTGCGATTCGACTTGTGACGGCGAACAAGTATCGCGGTCAAATGATGAACGGTTTTTTAGAAAAATAAATTGAATGACGAAACGATCGGTCGAAACATCCTAAAGCCGGCATTTAATATTTTGACTCGATTGTTTTATGCACGATTTCTAGCAAACACTTGAGTAGATGATAGCAAAAAATCATTTAGTTACAAAGTTTGTGTTTATAAAACTTACGCCCGGTTTTTCAATCGTTAGTTAACTTTTAGTTTGGTTACTCTCACTTTCAAGTTAACCTATAGTTAGAATTTATTTGCGTTTTTCAATTTACATTTAGGTGTTGGTAAGATAACCTCTAGTTTACTGTACATCTGAACTATTAACGCCCGGTTTTTCAATCGTTGGTTAACTTTTTAGTTTGGTTACCCTCACTTTCAAGTTAACCTATAGTTAGAATTTATTTGCGTTTTTCAATTTATATTCAGGTGTTGGTAAGGTAACCTCTAGTTTACTGTACATCTGAACTATTAAATGTGATTTTAACCCTAAATATTTGAGTGTAGTTGTCAGTAGGTTGACAGACGTCGTTGTATGATTGTGTTTATTGGTGTTCGTAATAATTATTGTTTTTCATTTTTATTAGAATCTGTTATGAAACGATAAGTAATAATAATTTTAGATTTTTATTAATAGTTATATTGAAATATTTGATATAAACAAATACCTACAAAATAAATAATTATAATGCTATCTATAAGTATTATTCTTCTGATATGGAAGCAAATAGTAAATAAGGTACCTTGAATTTTACTCAAGAGGAAGAAGAACTTTTAGTAAATATTGTAGAGCAACATAAAAATGTTTTAGAATCCTAAAAAACTGGTGCTTTTACTTGGAAAGAGAAAGATGCGATTTAGACTTAAGTTGAGAATGCATTTAACAATATTAATAAAAGAAATTTGTTTTGTTAGTATTCTATTACGAAAAATTTCAGTATAATCGCATCCAAGTGACTGTATTTTCACATGTGTGCAATCCAATGCACCTACGCATTTGGGAAATTTGGCGATAATATAAAAATCTTGTCGAATTTTAAGCACTTCTTCATTTTGAGGCATTGTTATATATTGAGGTCGCAAACATGCAAGAACGAAACTGACTCGTAATACTGTTTTACTTGCAGTAGATTTGCTAACCTCAGAAAAATCCCAAGTCGTTCTTAAAAACGAACCACTTGCATAAAAATTTAACGTTACCAATAGTTGGTCTCGAGCAGAAAGGCAATGATTTCTAGAATAAAAATCGGTTTATTAATATAACGCCTATTATTATTGACTAATATAAGAAATTAAATCCTTCATCTCCTCTGGTACATTTTTTAATGTTCTTGGCGTAAGTCGAAATCTATTATAAAAGTCAGTACCACTGTATTTTTCAAAAAACTTAGGCCTGTAACGAATTATTTTTGGCCTCCTTATTTCTTCATCAATGCAATACGTATTAATATCGCAATCATAATAATTCATAGATAACAAAATTATTAATTTCAAAAATTAATTAATTTTTGAATTTATCTGAATGATAACCATGAAAACTGTCACAATTTACGATTATAAAGTATTAATGTGATTTCAACCCTAAATATATGAGTGTAGTTGTCAGTAGGTTGACAGACGTCGTTGTATGATTGTGTTTATTGGTGTTCATAATAATTATTGTTTTTCATTTTTATTAGAATCTGTTACGAAACGATAAGTAATAATAATTTTAGATTTTTATTAATAGTTATATTGAAATATTTGATATAAACAAATACCTACAAAATAAATAATTATAATGCTATCTAATAATAATTAGATAGAATAAGTATTATTCTTCTGATATGGAAGCAAATAGTAAATAAGGTACCTTGAATTTTACTTAAGAGAAAGAAGAACTTTTAGTTACTATTGTAGAGCAACATACAAATGTTTAGAATCCGAAATAAATGGTGCTTTTACTTGGAAAGAGAAAGATGCGATTTAGACTTAAGTTAAGAATGCATTTAACAATATTAATAAAAGAAATTTGTTTTGTTAGTATTCTATTACAAAACATTTCAGTATAATCGCATCCAAGTGACTGTATTTTCACATGTGTGCAATCCAATGCACCTACGCATTTGGGAAATTTGGCGATAATATAAAAATCTTGTCGAATTTTAAGCACTTCTTCATTTTGAGGCATTTTTATATATTGAGGTCGCAAACATGCAAGAACGATACTGACTCGTAATACTGTTTTACTTGCAGTAGATTTGCTAACCTCAGAAAAATCCCCAGTCGTTCTTAAAAACAAACCACTTGCATAAAAATTCAACGTTACCAATAGTTGATCTCCAGCAGAAAGGCAATGATTTCTATAATAAAAATAGGTTTATTAATATAACGTCTATTATTATTATTGACTAATATAAGAAATTAAATCCTTCACCTCCTCTGGTATATTTTCTAATGTTCTTGGCGTAAGTCGAAATCTATTAAAAAAGTCAGTACCATTGTATTCTTCAAAAAACTTAGGCCTGTAACGAGTTATTTTTGGCCTCCTTATTTATTCATCAATGCAATACGTATTAATATCGCAATCGTAATAATTCATAGATAACAAAATTATTAATTTCAAAATTAATTAATTTTTGAATTTATCTGAATGATAACCATGAAAACTGTCACAATTTACGGTTATAAAGTATTAGTAATTCGCCAACCTATAGCTAACCCACACCCCAAGTGTTGGTAAACATAATCACGACGTAACCAATACTTTACGATAACCTGCAATTGAAAAACGTAATTTTTAACCTAACTAATAGTTAACTATGAACTAATAGTTAACCAACGATTGAAAAACCGGGCGATAGTTTATTATATCATTTCAAAAAATCATACTAGCGAGAAACCATTTAATCGCAATGTTAGAGATCATAAACTTGCAGATATGCTTAATTTAATAAGCAATAAATATCATAAGCCGACCCAAACTCAATCACACATTCATGTACCATGCATGTGTGTACCGTTCACATGCACGGATTCACCTTGTACGTACAGTTTCGCTAAACAAATATTACAAATTTTATTTTACATTTTTGATTTTTTATTAAACTTACGCTGAAGCTGTCGTATTTCGTCGTCCGACTGCAATGAAGAAGGTAAATTGAAAAATTTTCAGTCAAAATTCTTGTCAAAGATCTGACCTCCGTCTCTTAAAAAAGAGGCCCTAATACGAACTTTGAACACGGGGCTAAATTTTGTAGTTACGGCGCTGATATAATCAATAGATAAGTGATTTAGTTAGTGTAATTCGATATTAATCATGTCAAATTTTTTAGAAAAACCAAAAAATGCACAAACACTTTTTAGAATTATTATGTTTTAAGTTAACACAATATAAATACATACACCGTATGTATTGCAGTGGTATTCTCCAAAAAATTAATTGGCCTTTACTGTCTTAATTTTATTTTTTGTTTACCTCGGCTAGTAGCATTGAGCTCTACTCAAAAGTCGGTTCCTATGCCAGTTACGGCAGTTATTCAAATTAATATTTCCAATCGCATATAATTTGAAATTCAATATAATGTAAATGTTAACTCAATCGCCTTGTTATCGCTTTCACACATTTGCTCGTACAAATATAATTTAAATTTTCCACTTTTATGTGTAAAACGAATTTCTTACTCGAACGATTCTTCTTCCAAATTAATCAACTAAATAATCAACTACCGCTCGGCAGCAACTCATCAAAAAATATTCAAAGTCCAATTCCAAATATCAAAAATTCCAAATAATACGCAATCATGCAAAATGAAATCAAAAATATTACTCACAATTTCAAAATGACAAAATCTCCTATCAAAAATCAAATTCAGCGGGCATACAAAATCTCGCACCCGCTGTCGGCCATAGTTGACCAAAAAGCCTCCTATCTCCTTCTTTTCGTCTCCACCTGTCCAATTTTACAATCTTACAACTTAAAATTACTAAACAAAATTTTCATCAAAATGTATAGGGTGGGTGCGGATTCCTTTGAAACACCACAGTATATTATCGCAAACGTTTTCACCATATACTATGGCATCATCAGGAGATGAACTAGTTTTTTGATTTTTCTAAAAAATTTGATATGACAACATTCATAGTTCATTTTGTATACGCCGCTTACATTATATTAATCAATGGTGTTTTTATTTTTGCAAAGTGCTTCTAGATTTTATTTGGTTTTTTAAACTTAATATTTTTTTTTAAATAATTCAGTGATTTATTTACTTAAAATTTTTAAGATTATAATTCACAATAGAATAACGTACTTAAACTACTGCAACACTAAGTCACTGGTCTCCAGACGTAGAATCAATGATCTTTGCTTCGTTCATGGTTTGTTTAGTGGAAGAATCGACTGTGTCGCTTTGCGGAAAATATATGTTTTAAAGAATTCAAGATCAACCAGAACTACGTGGATATTTGAAGTCGAATACCATTCAACTAATTATGGAAGTAACAGTCCTGTGACCAGGATGGTTCGTTTGGCAAATTATGCAAATAACTTTCCCGGTTTTAATCTATTGAACTCATCGCTTGCCACATTCAAGACGTTCCTCTTGAAAGGCGATTGCCTGCCCATTTCTTTGTAGTTTTTTAATATTAATTATAATGTATTATACATTCTGTTATTATGTAAAAAGGTATATCCGTTAAATAAATAAATAAATAAATATGAATAACTTTAAAATAAATCTACCAACTACGTAAACTAAATCCTCGTCTTAAGGCTCATTTACACGAGTTAAGTTGATATAAGTTGATAACTAAATTTTTAAGTTAAAATTATGTGTCTGTCCGTTTACACCCATTTAAGTTGTTAAGTGGTAAGTAGTAGTATATTGATCATATCAAATTTTTTAGAAAAACCAAAAAATGCACAAACACTTTTTAGAACTATAAAATGTTTAAGGGCCCGTTGTACAATGTGAGTTTAAACCAGAAATTTTGGGTTAACCAATGAAATACGTCGAAAAGCTGTTTTTTAAGAAATATTGGTTAATCTAAATTTTTTGATTTAAACTCACATTGTACAACTGACCCTAAGTTAACCCAATATAAATACACCGTATGTATTGTCGTGTTCTGAATTTGCTACCCAAAACCAGGGCCGAGCCGCTCATATGTGCAAAGTGTGCAGCGCACACAGGCGCTAGGGCAATAGGGGCGCCAGAGGCCAGATGAAATTGAAAGTGCGGGTGCAAGGTGCACACAGGGCCGTGCGTGTGCGGTGCTATGATGCAAA
The DNA here is from genome assembly GCA_911387805.1 of Cantharis rustica. Taxonomy (NCBI): domain Eukaryota; kingdom Metazoa; phylum Arthropoda; class Insecta; order Coleoptera; family Cantharidae; genus Cantharis; species Cantharis rustica. The sequence continues at coordinate 77,209,823 of OU426877.1, forward strand.
GATGCAACCGCATCAGGCGGCATAAGCAGCGAGATTAAAATACAATCATTCAATAATTAAAATCTTTTTTTTATTTTGTATGCTTAAAAATTTTTCACAATGCACGTTTATGAAAATATTTAAATTATTATGTAAACCAAATAGCAGAGGCATAGTAAACTATGGGTAATAAAGCAATAAAACTACCCTTAACTCTGCTTATTTATTACTCTGTCGGCCCGTAGAAATATCTTTTTTTGGAAAAACCAATTTAACTGGAAAAAATAAACATCTGAACATTTTATTATAATTTGGATTTATTTTAAACATAAAAAATTTTGTTTTACACAAAAGTTTGCTTTCGAGTAGTGCACACTGAATTTTTCACGTATACATCGCGTATACAAATACGTATTTCATGTATTTCTTCTATTCACGAATAAAATTAACGATGGAGGCGCTGCTAAATTGTCAAAATGACCGTCATATGCTAGTAAATTGAGGTTATAGTTGTGTTTACAGTGATCGAGTCAACCTTGTAAATCTTTTTGTATGTTCGAATTATCAAAGAAGAAGGTGAAATGACGAAACAAATTGCTCTAAAATCTTTATTTAAATACAATCAACTACGTTTAATACTCGCATTGAAGTGATATCGATTCTGCCACCAGGCGTTGCATTCTTAATTTTATTCGCAATCAAATGGGAACTGTCAGACAACCCTCACAACGAATTTCAAAATTTTAACTGCGTATTAGGAAAGAAGAGACTTTTCTAAGCATATTAGAACAAAAATTTTAAAAGATTATGCAAAAGTTTTCGAAGAATATCTATGTTAAAAATGTAAAATTTACATGTATTTTAGATACACCTTTTAACACGGCTGCATGATAGATTGTTGAGTAAGGCAAAAAAATAAAACAGACTCTCCTACACATCACAATTTAAAAATATCCCTGAAGAATGACAACTCGCAAAGGGTAGAATTCAAAGCCATAGAACTCGTCCGGGTGTCGATCCCAACTTTTTTTTTCATTTAAAACTCTTTATTGATTCTAATATAGTTATACAGTTTGTTACTAGAGAGTAACAAGTTGGTAACATGATTTGTTTACATTATATCTGCGCCTATTGCAACTACAATTTATCAGATAGGTTTGAATTTATGTGTTTTTTAATTTGATGGGTGATTTTAAATTATGGGTATAACTGGGAAAAAATGAGTGCAAAAACCCATTCGAATAGTAACTTTTGTTTAACAATTTCGAGTAACAAAGATAGAATTTAAGTAATAAAATAACAAAGCAACAATAACAAATTTAAATTATACTAAACACTGGGCGAGAAGACTTCCAATTTCTAGATGAATCGGTAGGTGATCGGAGCTGAGTTTGTGTAGCGCGGTGACCTCACGGATGGCCACGTTGGAGGAGAGGACAAGATCGATGGTCGAAGGACTGTGTTGGGCAATTGACGGGTGGTGTGTGTGCTCGTTGGTGGGGTATGATAGTAAGACCGGATTTGGGTTGGTGTAATGGCGTAAAATGTTTCCGTTTGTGTTTGATGTTGTGTTATTCCATTCCAGGTGTTTCGCGTTGAAGTTGCCTGCAATGACAACTTCATTTCCGAGTTCAAGTAATTGGTCGAGTTCGTTAGGGTCGATGGAAAGGGAGGGAGAATTGTAGAAGTTAACGACTGTAAGATTATGAATTTGAATGGCTTGCGTTTCGGCGATCGTAGTGTTTGTAGGCGTTTCCGTCGCGTTTAGCGTGTCCGCGATGTAGATGAGAAGACCGCCGGCGATCGTTTTAGGCTGGTTTATTGCAGTGTAAAGTGGGATTTTAGGAGGGGCTCTTTTGTTGAGCCTTGTCTATTGGATGAAGATAGCGTCGGGTTGAGATTGGGCAACTAGGAGGTGGAGTTCGTTGAATTTCCTAGAGAGCCCGTTAGCGTTCCAAGAGATTAATTTGACATGATTTTTAACCGGTGTCTGCTTATACGTCGTACTTTAATGCGATTCCGATAAAATTTGAATCCGCGATAGCATGTCCGATGCCCCCGCAAGTCTGGTTTTAAGCTCGCGCACGATCGCAATCATGTGTCCGATATTGAAGATGTTGTTTAATTCGCGAATTTCATCAAGGAGTGTCTTTAGATCGCTTGCGTTCGCGGATGCAAGAGGAGGATTGGTTCCGGTGGGTTGAGCGTGTGCGCGTTGTTCGGGGGGAGTTAGGTTGTTGAGGTAAGTTGGTGTGGCTGTTATTGGTGCCCATGGTGAAATGGTTGGGAGCTAGTGTGTAAGTTGTGGGAGGGGCTTGTGTGTGCGATGGTAGGTTTGGAAAATTTTGTGATTGCAAATTGAAATTATTTTGGCGCGGTTGCTGTGGTCTAAAATTGCGGTTGCCATTGTACTGGGATTTTGCACTTACCCGTTGTGCGTAGTTGGAGTAAGCTGGGCAGTCTCTGTAGTTTTCCGCGTGGCTTCCGCCACAGGTGCAGCACTTGACTTTGTCGTCCTTGACCTTTCTGCGGCAATCGATTGTAAGGTGACGTTCGGTGCATTTGACGCATCTAGGCGCCAAGTTACAATTTGAGGACCTGTGTCCATAGTGCTGGCAACGGTGGCATTGGGTCCTGGTGGGTTTTTTCACATATTCTTGCCATTTAACGATCGATCCTCGGATTTCCTTTAGTTGAATGATTTGTTGCACTGGGGTGTTAGGCGAAAACTGTAAAAGAAAAGATTCGGAGTTAGAACCCAATTTGGTTTTGAGGTTTTGGATTGAGGTGGTGGTGAGGTTGAGATCCGCGAAGGCTTCGTGGATCATTTTATAGTCTATGGAGAATACTATTATATAGTATATGGAGAACCCTTAAGGACCATTCTGATGCTTTTTTCTTCTTGGGGGGTGAAAGTGTATCCGGGCGCTCCCCCTTTAAATAGGTCGTCCTTTAATAGATGGTAATATTCGTTGGTTTTGGTGTAGATCCAGGTGTGTCCTCTTATAGCCTGGTATACGTTTGGTTGTTTCGTAATTTTCTTGCATTGCTCCTGAAATGTGCCACGATGTTATATAAACAAAAGGGGATTAATTAAATTTTTCCTTAATCTCAGGGTTTTTGGGCAATGCCCTTGGCTAGCTCTAAATGTAGCAAAATAAAAAAAAACAGATCGGCGAGTTCCTTCCTAGATGAAAAGAAAATAAGAGGAAAGCTTAAGTAACCCGGGGCGCCACGGGATTGTTAGCTATCTTCTCTTGAATAAGCCCACTATTCAAAATCACGAATAAATAGCGTAAATTAAGAACTCGCACGATATCAGAGATAATAAAGTAATAAAATAAAGAAATACTGCACTTGAATTGTAACCAAAAATAATTTTTAATAAACAAAACAATAAGTTCACAACCTTCGGAAATACTGCAATACAAAGCCAAGCTACAGCCGAATCTCGTTATCTTGATGATTTTAGAAATTATACAATTTAATAAAATGACAATTTAATAGTCAATTTCGTGCGTCTCAAGTTTATCGAGGACCATAAGTAATCACATCTAAATAGTCGCATATGATTTTTCTTGCCTCAACTAACAATTTAAAAAGTGATATTGAGCGCTAATATGATAAAAGTAAATTAAATACAAAAGGTGAATGCGCTAATTGAGTAAAATTATTCCTAATTAGATTATACGTACGCAGGATTATCGTGCACGATACGTTTTGCGTTTACAAGTGTACGCATTATCTTAACACCGACGAAAGAATTCAATAAATTATAATTTCAAGGCGCAGTAAAATCATACAATTTTGATTTTCACAAAAAAACTGAAATAAATAACCGAAATCTATGTTCAATCACAACCAAAAAAATTGTGCTACACCAAATTTAGTTCTTACATCAATCAAAAAAAAGTATCACAAAATTTATTGGAAAAAAAGTTCAGTAGCGAAATCAAAATAATGAAAATAAACTTAGCTTGCTTTGATGTTTGGGTGAGATCGGATGTACCAAACTCGACGGGGTAGTATATTACGTCAATCCAAACGATCCAAGAAGAAAACATATACATAGGACGGTAACTAAACTTCTTTACGCATCAAAAAAAGATGTACAAATGGCTTTAAATCCCCAAAACTGGGTTATGATTGTTGGATATGCACCACCCAAGTAACATTTTTCCCTGACTACTTCTGCATTTGTTTGCCAGGGACCAGCCGGGTACTTATTTTGTGCTTATTCGACAAGGCTTGTAAATTTACCTAGGACAGGTACCAGGCGAGTACTTATTAGAGCTTGTTTGACAGTGCCTGTAAAGTTACCTGTGAAGGGGACGTGACAGGTACTAATTAGAGCTATTTAACAGGGCCTGTAAATTGCCAGTTAATTGTAAATTTCAGTAACCTAGACGATTTACGACTCCCAACCAATAGAAACAAATCTTTACTTAATTTATCGCAACCAATAGGAATTATAATCAATAATTATAAGAATTTTTGTTTTTTATAAAAAAAACTTATTTATTTATTTATTTATTTAACAACTTATTTAGTATAGATGAGTTATTTAGATCAGATTAATTTATTTATTATTAATTATTATTTATTAATTTTTAGAAGCTATGGAAATTAATAAATTGTTTTAATTAAAAAGAATTTTTGATTCCAGTACAATTAAAGATTAATTAATTTAAGAAAATTAAATTTATTGTTACAATTTTGAATATGTGTTACCTGTACATAAGCGATTATCAACGTAAAAACTATACCAACGTAAAAATAAAGTTTAATTTAAAAAATATTTTAAGTTAAATTTACAAAGAAATATGTCGACCCCCCGCCCCGTAAGAGTTACTAAGATTTCCTAATACCCCTCCCCCCCCCCACTTTCACCAAACTGTTACTTAATTAATGAACTTAACCTTATGGTAATTTCAATTTTTAATTATACGGGGGCGACAAAAAATAATATGTCTAAAAGGGCCAATTTCATAATAAAAGCGTTAACGTTCCGTTAACTAAAAGATCTTTTTAGCTAACGAGACACTTAAATGCTCTGTTAAGATATTGCATTTCATAATAAATTTAAAATTATAGTTAACTAATGGAGCACTTAAATTGCAATGTGCTATTAGAACTACAAAAAATGGTATATTTGAACTTAAAAATATAACCTTAATTTATGCACCAGTGTCGTATTGGTTAGCAGTAAGATTACTTTGAAATTTTATTATTTTATTGCTATTATAATTGTAAATATTTAATAACAATAAAAAGTGAAATTAAAGACACCGATGTCTAAGAAATTAACGAGATGTGCAAATCCAATAAAAGAGGAATATTATAAAAAAAAAAAGTTTGTATATGTATATGGAAGAAGCAAGAAAGAAGTATTCTCTAACAGCAAGAAATTCAATAAAAATGCAAGCTGAAGAGAGAAAAATTGTTTTATTAGATTTAAAAATAAAATTAAAAGAAAAAAAATTGTTAAAATAAAAATGTAAAACCTAATAATAAACGTTAACATTTACTATCTTCTAAAATAATCAGATAATCATTGTCTAGATGTTTCGTCAAGACAATTGACTTATGGTGGTTTGCACCACCTCTAGTTAAAATTTAAACGTTAGTTAAATTAACAAATGTCAACTTTATCTGCTTGCTTATTGGTTTAAATAAGGTTTCAAGGAAATATAACTAACGCTTAAATTTTAACTAGAAGTGGTGCAAACCACCATTAAAGGTTCTAAAATAAGGGTTTCTTCCTCTATTTTGTCCACATTTTCCTTTTCTTGTTGCACTTGGCATTTCTCTATAATTTTTTTTCCTCTGGTTTTAGAGCTAAACTCTTTTGCAATACTGGAAAGCGACGTTTCCAAACCCTACACTGCCTCTCAACGATATTTCTTGTTGTGACGTTTCAATATTTAACAGCTTCGTCATTAATTAAGATTTTAATTGATACCCACTATCACCTACTAGTAAATATTTTTCGAAGTGTTTTATTGCAAAAAATATTTTTAAACTAAAATTGCTAAATATAGTCATATAGATCATGGTTAGAGCCAGGCCACCTTGCAAAAATTTTTCTAATGTACAGTTTACTATCTTCCTTGTTTAATTCTTCCTTGTTCTGAATATTTCCGCATCGTTTCTTCCAGGTGACAGAATTTTTAGCAATGTGCAATCTATTGCATCTATTACCCTTGGGAATCGAGAAATTTGATAAAACTCTTCAGCAGTTTTTGCCATTTTCTCTTGGGTTTCGGACATTTTTATGTGGAGCGGAGCTAACATAGCAATAGTATCAAACGATATAATAGATCTACAATAATTGCAGAAGATGTAGATACCTTACAAAAGTCTACTACTGATTTTTGCATACATCCTGTTACAAAGGATGTAAAGAATAATAATAATTAATTTACAAAATTAATAGTTTTTTTATGAATAAGTATTTAATTGAATACGCGCGGTAGCATGTTTAAGTTCAAACTTATTTTTTGAGTTACTTTCTTTTCAAAATTTACTAATACGAATTACAAATAAAAATTCTTTCGTTAAATGAAACCGTTAAAAAAAATCTACATTGTCCAAGATTTTAACATAATTTTCTCTTCTACTGTACTATTTTTTACACCTAACATAATTATAATTCTTTTTCTGAAGAAAAACTACTATCTACTAAAATGTTCATTTTAATTCACAACAACTTGTCAATATGTCCACTAAATATTTGTAGGTTACATTTAACATAACTTTTAAATATTTAACAAGCTAAAATCGACTACTTAAGTTAAAGTTTCGTTAAATATTAACAGGTCGTTAAAACTGATTATGAAATTCATTTTTGTTTTAAGTCTTCTTTTAAATTTTAATGCCATGTTAACTTTTGTTATGAAATTGGCTCTAAGCTACTCACATGCCTAAATACGGCCTTGCCCCTAATTCAAATTTAGTTTACAAATTAAAATAAAATATTACAAATTGCTGTAATTATTTTTACCTATACCTGTAATCTGAAATTTTTTTTAAAAATAACATTAATTCTTACAACTGCAAAATTTTTAATTTTAAAATTAGAATATTACAAATTGTCGAAATCGATAGAACATTTTATCGGTAATAAAACTACCTTTTTTTTGGGGTACTGTGTAATATTTTAATCCTTTATCCTATAATTCATTCTCTTATCTATGATAATATCTACCTGGCAAAAACCGATAATTCATGGCTTCATCTTCTTCAAAAATCTTTAAAAATCTCTATTTCCTAACTCGAAAGTCAAAATCTGCATAAGAGCACGAGTTTATTCGTTTTGTTGTTATTAATTAACTTTTTTCAATTTCACTTATTGATATGTAAACTTTGCGTGTTATAGTAGAAAAAAATTCGGTTTAAAAATTTTTGTTTTGTTTTTTACAGTTTTTAATTTCATAATTCGTAAGTTCAATTTAAATTATGAACCTACAAAAACATAGCTAATAGTTTTTTCTACAAGTTTTTGAAAGTTTAATGTTATAATATACGATTTACTGTAGCACCAATTGCGCTAGCACGGCCCTATTAGCGTTCGTGGGTGTACTTTACGTAACGGCTAATTCAGAAAATTCGGTTGCTATGAGATGTTACCTCAGGGAGTGAGATTTGTTTGGCTTCTGTTTGTGTTTAAAATGGTTGACGATCCACCTAGAAGAATTGCGGCGCCAAAACTCAAAATAAAACAAATAGAACAGGAAAAGAGATTTATTTTTCGTATTATTAAATGAAATGGAAAGATAGTTACAAGATGGATAACTGGCCCTGGTATTGGTCGACGTAACAATTTTATAATGACTGGAAAATTCTAATCCACACTCGTGTATCACTTCTGGATGGTGGTAGTATCGTTGCGGGCAGTGTGACAAAATTACCAGTAGCGATTAGCAATGTAAACTGATAATCAGTTGCTCAAAAAAAGAAATAACAAAAAAGTCTAAATGGAGACCAGTGAAGTAGCAACTCACAGTACCAACTTGTGTAACAGTGCAATATGCACAAAATTAAAGCAACGCAGCAAATAAATGACAACAAATATGCTAAAATAGAATCTTGCAAGCCACTTACCCAGTTTACCTTAGAGGTGGCAAAAGGTTCTTTCGATACAGATCTGCCTCGATTCCTTGGTATTCAAATTGGTAACTGTTGGTAATCTACAAAATAAATAGCTGCAAAATAACCATTAAAGCACATTATCGTCCACTGCGTGTATGTGAAGTAGCTGATACACAGTATTGGTACAGGAGCCAGCCTCCACTAATATTATCTCCGACTTCACGGAAGCAATCGAGATGATATTTACTACTGATTAAGTCACACTGATCGATATTATAATACCGATACTAAATCGATGTTGTTCCATATAATTGATTGTCATCGGTAGGGATTCGCAGTGACGGGAAGAGCTCCAGAATAATGAATATTTTCCAAAATTAAAATTTTAAAATTGTTCTCCAAAATGGCGTTCACAGCTGGATGTTATCTCTACCCCAATAATTCAAATAGTCATCCAAACGATGATTCCAAAATAACGGAAACTAATCGGCTTAAAAAAATATCTCAATACCCTTAAGAATCCACAGGAAGGATTTCTTAATTGCACATTTACGGGCTCTTGATATTCTACCGTGTTCAACTATTCGACTTTTTGAATCTATTCGAATTCGATTCTTATCTTATCACCAAGTGAAAAATGTGTTTCGTTAGGCGAAGTTCATACCTAACTTTAAATAAAGCCGAGTAAACATATCGAGCGGAGAACGTAATTGTAACATGCAAAATGCATGTTACACACTCCCCCCACTTAATGGAAACCCAGGAGGTTTTCAAAGAAAGATAAACCCCTGTGATCAACAAGTTTAAAAGAAGACCACTTGTTTGAGCACATCACTACAATAGATATATATATTTTCCAAAAGTTCAAAGAAAGATCATTAATTGGAATACCGCCTTATTAGACTAAGTGAATTGTTACCAATGTTACAGTATTTTCATAAAAGTATAGTTATTACGGACATTGATGTTAAATGGTTTAATAAACCCTAATGTCCCTTCCATGCGTCTAACATAAAATCACAAATACAAAATTATGTTATAATTTGTGTGAATAGATTAACTTCCCTCTCAGTAGTTTGATTCCGAAAGTACAATTAGAGCTGATTTGATAGCAATTGCTACTACCAACCGCCTAAAATAAATTGTATCAAAAGAATAGTACAAATTAAGCAAATATGTCTCATATAAGCACAACACCTACTAAGAGATTAACATTTGTATTAATACCTAGGAATGTCAGTTCCCATAAAAAGGTTTGGGTGTAAGGCACACAATTATACCTTAAGGAATTTTGCGCAGTGGGAAAACTCATCCAATGCCATAGAGATTGGACAGGACTAATACTACCATAGTATTTAGCCTCAGGCGTCACAATGCTCTACAAATAATAACAATGTCTTTTAAGAAGACAGCTCAATCTAAGCAACAAATGAGGTGGTGATCTGACAATCACAAAAAAACTACACCGTAAAAGAATCAAAAAAATTTTGGATTAATTTCCAAACTAAAACCCTAATGAGATTCTCATTAACTATTGCACACAAAATTAGTAACATGTATTCACTCAGGATTGGCCTTTAAATCTTTAACATGGAATACTCCAAGATTTTTACCTTGTAAGTCTTTCAAACGGTAAGTCAATGAACCGGTGACTTCAGCAACTTTACATTTTATGTACTTTGGCGCTAACTTTTTCGAAAAGTTGTCAACAGCGCTGGAAAGAGAAAAGTTCCTTTTCCATACTATATCATCCTTTTTGAAAGCTAAAAGACGTTTACGCAGATTATACCTTGCTTTGCTACGTTCATATGCTAGTTGCAATCTAGAGACCACAGATTTATAAAGTTCGCTATAGTTATTTACGTCAGAAACTACCCTTTCCTGATCACCTAATTGAAACTCATGGGGCTCCGCTTTATCTAGGCGACCGTAATAAGCACCACTATTCGGCACAGACCGACCTAAGTTAAGAAACGAGGGAGTGTACCCAGTAACTTCGTGAACCGCGTTTCTAATTGCATGTGCGACTTTGTACACATATTGATCCCAAGTACGATGGTCGTCTTCAACAAAAGATCGCAGACATGTCCCTATCACGCGATTGGTTCGTTCTACTGCGTTGGACTGTGGGTGGTAAGAAGCTAAATACCACAACTTCTGTACCTCGTACTGGTTTATCAGGTCTTTAAACAGTTTACTAGTGAACTGTGTACCGTTGTCACACATAACAATCTGTGGAACTCCAAACAACAAGAAAGTCTCCACAACCTTTTGTACTATAGCAGGTGCGGTGGCATGTCTTAATAGATGGACGATAACGAATTTCGAAAACCAATCAGATATGACTAACAAAAAGGAGTTCCCCTTTTTCGTCCGTGGGAATGGACCCATCAAATCCATAGACAATATCTGGAATGGATATTCGACTCGCTTCGCCTTACCCATAAAACCTGGTCGCAGTAAATTAGAAGCTTTACTCGCGATACAAACTTCGCATTTAAGCACATAACGTGAAATATCGGATTTCATGCGTCGCCAATAGTACATTTCTGCAATTTTGTTAAAAGTTTTAAAATTACCGAGATGACCGCTAAGAGGATTGTCGTGACAATCGGACATCACTTCGCGACGGCGTGACTTAGGTACCAATAGCTTCCATTCTACCAAATTCGAAACAATATTGTGCTTGTTTGGTACAAACTTAAAAATGTAGCCATCCTCAACCTTAAAGTTTGGAAACTTTTGTGGTTGGGAATTAATTTTAACTATGAATTCTTGGTACCATTCGCTTTTGTCCTCAGGATTCAAAGTAATTAAGTGAATATTCACTGGTGCACGAGAAAGAGCATCGGCCACAACATTGAGTTTGCCTTTTCGATGGAGGATGGTAAAATCGAATTGATTTAGGCGTACTGACCAACGAGCGAGACGACCTAAAGGGCTTTTCACAGTCCCTAACCACTTAAGGGCTTGGTTGTCAGTAATCACCGTGAAATGAACTCCTTCAATGTATGACCTAAACTTTTCGATGCCGAATATTATGGCTGCGCATTCCTTCTCCATAGCGTGATAATTTTTTTCATGTTTGGTCAGTGATCGACTTGCATAAGCAATAACCTTTTCATGTTCACCTTCTCCCTGAACTAAAATGGCACCTAGACCGTAATCTGAGGCGTCAGTTTGCACAAAAAAAGGTTGTCTAAAATCTGGGCTGCTCAATATAGGAGCTGAGATAAGATGGTTTTTTAAATTTCTGAAGGCATCTTCAGCTTCGTCTCCCCACAATACTTTTTGGCGTTTAGCTTTACCTTTCAGTAACCGCAAAATTGGCGCAACTATAGTTGAAAAATTTGGTATAAATCATCGATACCAACCGGCCATGCCGAGAAAACGTTTAATTTCTGTCGCCATATTGGGAGTTGGAAAGCTAACGATAGCCTCCACTTTATCAGGATCAGTTCGTAACCCTTTGCGATCTACTACAAAACCAAGGTATTTTATCGAGTCTCTACAAAACTCGCACTTACTAAAATTAACCTTAAGACCTGCGTACTTAAGTTTATCAAAGACAAGTTGTAAAAGTGATAGGTGTTCTTTAAATGTTTTGGACACAATTATTATATCGTCGAGATATACAAAGATGTTGGGATAGTTAGCAAAAAGACGGTCCATTAATCTTTGCAGAGTTTGTGGACTATTTTTCAATCCGAAAGGAAGGACAGTAAATTCAAACAGACCGCGTCGTGGCACAGTAAAAGCTGTCTTTTCCATTGACTCTGGAGAAAGAGAGATTTGCCAAAATGCTTTGCTCAAATCAATAGACGATAAGTAACTTGCATCCCCTAACTAGTTTAAAATGTCACTGATATAATGAAGAGGGTAAGCGTCAGATTTTGAGACTTCGTTCAGACGTCTAGCATCAAAGCAACAACGAGTTTCTCCGCTCTTCTTTTTAACCAAAACAATCGGCGAAGACCAAGCAGATTGTGAGGGTTGGATCGCGCCTAATTCTAACATTTTGTCAACTTCTACATTAAGTTTGCCTAGCATCGCTGGTGACAAGAGATAATGACGTTGCTTGATGGGTCTAGCATCGCCGGTGTCGATTACATGTTCTACTAGAGAAGTGCGACCTAATTTTGGAGAACCTATTTGACTAAACTTAACTGTGATCACCTCGAGTGCCGCTATCTAATCGGGTGTTAAATCTGATCTGCTATTTATACCTTGATCTTTCGATAAACTACTAACTTCAGGAGGAACGGTGAAAGTGTCTCTTTCAAAGTCAGTTTTCAACTTGAAAAGTTTACAAAAGTCGTAACCCAAGATCAGTGGATATTTTATTGAATTAACAACGATACAATCTAAAAATTTAGTAACACCTTCAACAGTAATAGGTAAACGAACAGAACCAATCACATCCTGTAATGTTCCATCGGCAGAACGCAGTGAAACTTTTTTCTCTTTATTCAATTGTAAGTCTAATTTGTGTAATAAATAAAGTCCGTCGTGGCCTAAAACTGACTGGTTGGCGCCCGGATCCATAAATCCTAAAACACTTTCGTCACTAATGGATAACGGAATATACGCCCTGTTATCTAATGGACGGTGCGTGAATAAAGCATTAATGTCTTTAGTGAGGGATTTACAAAACAAGCTAACCCGACCTAACCAATTTCTCCACTCGAGACTGTCAGCCTTAAGTCTAAATGGACTTGGGACGTAAGGGCTGCGTCTTACTCCCGCCTTTCTGCGTTTTTTGAACATTTAGGACAATTTATATACGTGACATGCTGCGTACCACAAACATAACAAAACAAGTTCCTCTCGGTTGAAAGACAACGCTGGTAAAAATGACCAGACTTTTTGCAATTAAAGCAGTGAGTGTGAACTGGTGGAGTACGATGGTAATTTCGAGAGTAGTACGAACTTCGCCAAGAATTACTAGGCATCGCATGAATTTCTGCTTTAACTGAAGTAGCAGCTGGTTCTACCTTTGAACTAGTTTCACCCTTAAAGTTTCACCCTCCTCTTCGGAGATCAATTTGCAAGCTTCCATTAAAGACTTGATTGAATTAATAGATTGAAATGCTAGCTGTATATGATATCGCGGCTGTAAATTCTTTTTCATGAGCTTTACCTGCTCATCTTCTGAAGGAACATGAGTTAGGCGACTAAAAAGCCTACGCAAATGTGACACATATATAAAAGCTTGTTCATCGTACCCTTGGGTGCGATTTCTAATTTCTTCCCAAATAGCGTCGTCATAATCAATTGGCAAGTAATAATAAGGGTATTCATTTCACTTCGTAAGTTCGTAGATGTCGTACTTTGTGAACTTCGTAGAATTGTGTGACATGAACACACTCTCTTAAATGTTTCGTAATTCTTTCGTACTTGTATTTGTAGGTTATATTTATTTGAGGTTAAATTCATTTGAGGTTATATTTATTTGACATTTTTGTTGTTTATGCTTTTAAAATGCTAAATAAAAGTGAAAAAAAGAAATTATTAAATTTTCTTGTTGAAAAGGTTATTCTTGATTTAATAATTTTAGAGGTTAAATTATCAAATAATTTATAGGTTAAATTTACGAAACTACGACATCTATATAAAGTACGACGGTTTCTACCTGAGTAAACTTCGTAAACTAAATTTGTATTAAAAATTCTACGAAACTCAAATCTACAACGTTTACGACAAAAGTACAACGTGACATGAATACCCTTAATATTTTAACTCGGTTACTAATTCAATCCAATTGCTAACCGTAGGTTTGGTAGCTCGGCACCAAACTAAAGCATCACCCTCGAACAGGTCAAACGCGCTTTGAAAAAGCAACTCATCCGAAACCTCACGTGAAGTTTTCAACTCCTCGACTCTTTCGATAAAACTAATAACTGTGGCAATATCGTTACTGCCTGAAAATTTTAAATTCCACCGACTAATAGCGTCGGGCTTGTGACGGTAATACGGAAGAGGTTCCTTAAACATGGTGCGCGGTTGCATCATATTTAAATTTGCAGCTGTAGGTGTTGGCATTTGATCATACTGATTTGGATTATTATTTTGGGCTACGACAGCATTAGGTTGAACATTTAAAGAATAATTGGTGGGGACTGACATAACGGATGGATTGAGCGTTGCTGCAGGCTGGCGAATAGCGTCTAAAACCTGAGGAGACAATTGATTTACAACTTGATCGGGAGTCAAATTTTTTAATTCGATGGCCAGATCATTAGCCTTAGCATGAGGAGTTTGCATAATTGAATCGACTTTTTCAATAACTTTAACTAATTGCGTTTGCATACCTTGTACGCGGTTGCCTTCGTCCAAGGAAGAAACTTTAGGTACACAGATTGTTAATTTACCTAATATATGATTCAATTTAGCACTAAGCGATTCTCCTTCGTTCGTGTTAGGATCATCATAAAATAAATCTAACCTGGGTTGTAAAGTAGCAAATTGGTCAATACATGTTTTAAACAGTACTTCCATATCAATGCCTAAATCCGGATAAGTAGCTGTTACTCGTGGATCTAAACTTTCTGCTCTAAGCGCAGCTCTCAACTCCGCTCTGCGTTCGTCTACATTTTTTCCTTCGGGTTTTCTACCTCGAACCCTCAATTCCCACGCCAATTCGTCGGCTGATAAACGATTAATGTATTTCATGTTCACAAAATGAATATACTTAAATAAAACAATAAATTCGCTCAAAATTACACAGTACTGTTACCCTAAGAATAAGATTTAAAGTAAAGCGGAAATAAGAAATAGTATAGTATTATAGAGAAGAATTTAGGTGATCGAGACGTTATGTTGCTCACGACTATCAACACAAACAGAATCCTCGCGCCAAGCTTTAAACTTAGACGTTGAAGTCCAAAAAAATCTAGCCTAAACGTTGGTCGTCAATTTCGTGTAGCACCAATTGCGCTAGCACGGCCGCTAGCACGGCAAATAATAATAAATAATAAATAACAACAAAAAACTTTTCATTAACTATTTTTAAACGCGTTATAAAAATTTGCTCCTGATCCGTGAGGCGAGGTATTAATATTGTATTAATATTGAGGTATTTAAATATTGTGTAACTTCATAACATTTTAGTTCCAGAAAGTGTTTGTGCAATTTTAATTTTTATAAAAAAATTTAATATGGTCGGTAGAAATTAACTTTTATTTTGCATTACATCTCACATCTCTACATTTTTTCGATATAATATTTTTCGTAGAAACGTAAAAGATTATAACGGTAGATTTTCAATACAAGAATATAATATGACGGAATTGTTTAATAGATTATCAAATTTGACTATAGAATGCAACAATATAAGTACCCTGCTGGATCTGGTATAATTACCTAACTTAGGTACCGCTTATCCCTTTGAAATTTTAAAATTCTTTTGTGCATATATTTTAGGATTTTTCCATTGTGTATTAAGTATTAAGCTTTGCCAAGTACCTGCCAGGGAACTGTTACAGGTCTCTGCCAAGTTCCCTGTAATGGGTCCCTACAAGGTACTAGGCAAGACTTGCTAGGTACCTGTCACAGGGTGATTACAGGCAATAATGTGGGCCTAATTGACCTGCCACAAGCTTGTGGCATGGCTGTTACAGATCCCTCGCAGGTATAAGTACCAATTAAATTTTAAGTGCCAGGAAACCGGCAGGTATTTCGCAGGTCGAAAATGTTGCTTGGGCAGTAGAAAAATAACCAATTTAATCCCAACCAACCAATAATATCTTCATCTAGCAGTTAGATCCCAGAAAACACCGGTAGAACGAAGCAAAATACTTTTCCATTCATTAACCACTAGCAAAGAACCATATAACCATTCTCTAGATGCTCAAAATCATATACTTCTAGATGCTCACTACATGTGTTCATCCACAGTCACCTTCATAACAAAAACTAGCAAATGAATGCTGACCAAACAAATGAATGGGGGATGGGGTAGGACCCTAAAATATGGTTTTCTTTATAAATTACAATTTATATAAAAAAACAACAAAACTTACCTCGTAGATGGTATCGAGGGCTTAACTACAGATTCAATAAAAGTTTCTAACGGTGATAACGGCAGATATGGCGTTGAGAACAACAACAAAAAATGGATAATTTGATCCTCTAATAGAGAAAACTTCTTTCACTCTAAATATACAATGGGTAAAAAAAATTATTTAGTTCATCCAAAATGTTATAATACTCACTTCTCGTAATATTGGAAAAATTGCACCTCGAAAACTTTTAATACCAAAATGTGTCCTTCAAGATAACAAGCCTGCAATATTTCAGATAATTCCTAAATACGACAGGACCGTATTCAAAAATTAACAAAATATCATTTGTTAATTTTCAACCGTTACAAATGCTATTGGATTCGAGATGGGATGTGTTAGAATTATTGGCGGTGGTTTTTTTGTGGTCCTTGCTGCTGCCGATACAGGGGCAGCGAGAGGTTTTGGCTGCATTCTTTGTAGCTGGGGTTTGGGTGGTTGGCGTCTGCGCACTTCTGTCTATTGTCCTGCGTCTTCGGGGATGGTGACCAGGATTCCATATTTGTTGAAAACGTCCAGCGTGGGGACCTGGGGTGTTTCGTCTGACTCCGTCTTCATGAGTCGGGTTGGCTCGGGTTGGTTGCTAGTGTGAGTCTGCGGTGAGGTTGGTCTTGATTTTGGGATGAGAGTAGTCATGTTGTAGATTTGTTTTTCGGTGTCTGGGATTTTAGTTGGTGGGTTGACCTTACGGAGAATGGTGTTCAGCCGTTTCTGAAACGTTTCGTCCGTTCCAGTGGTTGTCTTGATTTTTGCCTTCGTGATTGTGGTTGGTTTTATTGTGCTCTCCTTGGTAGGTTTCGTAGGTTCTCCAGGGCCCGTTTGTAGTTAGTGCTGGAAAATATTAAAACTGATTAATTTGTTAGGACTCCTAGAACGACTACTAGAACGACTAGTATACGTCTGTACACTACAGCAGTTCACTCGAGAATGAGTGATCGATGACGATCGCAACTGATAATGAACTTCTTGGCGTTATGGAATGCCACGGTGATCTGTATATCTCCTTCATTTGATGTGGGCGGCGGGCGTTGGGATTTAGAGAGGTTTGTGTTTCTTATTTTAAGCGCTAGGCTTAATCGGGCTGGGGTTTTAGGTCCTTGGGGGGGGGGGGGACGATGGTGTGAACGTAGTCCGTTACGAGTGAATGAGTGACGTATTTTCCTTAGGCTTCGCGTAAGTCCGGGAGTGTCGGGATCCAAGTGTTGGATGAACTTGGTCCTTTCGGTTGGTCCTTGGCTTTCTTGGGGGCGTGGCTTCGAGTTGAGCAAGGCGGCGCTTGAAGGTAGGTTGGCTGTCCGGGGATACGGGTGCCGAAGTGTCGAAATCGAAATCATAAATTGTCACAGTAGAATGCCGATATCTATGTATCTATGCTCCTTCATCTAGTGTTTGCTCTTGACGTTGGGATTTTTACAAGCCGAGCTCGGGAAACGTCGAACCGTCGTCTTGAAGTGCAGGATTGGAAAAGGGAAACTTCCGCTGTGAAGCTTGAGGTTGTCGTGGCTGTGTTTATTGTGGTGATACCGCAAGGTGTTTTAACATGCCTTTCACAATGCTCGCAATTACCTTGCCGTCGATGTTGTGGCGTAAAAGTTGAGCCGTGAGTGCTGCGATCGTGTTGGATTTAATTGAGGATTCAACTTGGTCTCGATGTTGGCTCGTATCGCTGTTGAGGGTGATTTTTTCTCGGTATCTTTGGGAACCTTGGGCATCCCTGGTAGCTTGCTGGATGGGCACCTGCGCAGTTTACGCAAGTGGCAGGAGTATCTCTAGGTTTTACGCAAGTTGTAGTTAAATGTGGTTGGGCGCATTAACCTTACAATTTACCTTACAATTTCTCTGCACGTGTCCGAATCCCTGACATCGCTGGCATTGGGTCATGCGGGCTTTGTTTTTTAAAATCGAATCGAATCGGATCAAATCGGGCTTCTGCTGCGGATACCTCGGCTTAGCCGTAAACTCCGTGTCATAAGTTTTTACTGTGTGGTCGTTTTTTATACAGGATCGTACCCTTGTGCGCCTTACCGGCAATCTATGTGGGCCCACAATTTTTGTCGCGAGTCCTTTTTGGGCATTCAGGGCAGGAGCCTAGGTCCTGCCGTAGACACCGGACTTGGAATACGCAACTTGTGGTGGGGCTAACGTGACGCGGATCCTTTTACTGTCATAGTCACGCAGGGACCGGCCACGTTTAGCTCTCTATTTTTGCTTTTACCTCTGTATTTGTGATCGTCGTTCGGTACAGTTTGAGCACCGCGAGACGTCTTTAATCGCAATTTGAGCAGCTACGTGCAATTTCTTGCATGTACGGCGTGGTTTAGTTGGCTTATGCGCGGATGAGGGGCGCAATTTGACCCGCCATGTTTGCGCGACGCAGCCAGTTTAGCACTTGGCCCGTCCTCATTGGTCCAAGTGTCGAGGGTGTTTTTGTGTTACTCCTGTGATGTGATCCTGTAATCAGAAAAAATTAATTTTGTTCGGTGTAGTTCTTATTATTATATCGCCAATTGTTGAGGAAGATGCAGGAGTGCTTTTGGCCTCTTGTACCTCAGGTAATCCTCGGATTGGTAGTTACCCAGCCCTTGGATTAGTAGGTTTTCAGAGGCCACCGCTGTTTCGTAGAGTTTAGACGCCATACTTCAAATAAACTTCTCGATTGTTTCGATGCCTGCATCCTCTTCTAATTTTTTATTGTTTATTAGCCAATGTGCTTTCATGGCTCTTCTAATGGCTATGTTTTGCACCAGCTGGATCCTTTTCATTTGATTTGCTGTTGAAAATCCCCAGGCTGGTGCCGCGCATGTGAGAATTAGCCTAATGATGGTTTTAACCAGCGTTAGGCCATTTCTCACGTCGAGCTTACTGTGTTTACCTAACAGTGGGGCCAGAGCTGCCATGGCCCCCTGGCTTTGTTTGTTGCTTGCTTGATATGAGGCTCCCACCTGAGTCCCCTGTCAAGTGTCACCCCCAGGTATTTGGAGGTGGAATTCCAGAAGATTTCTGTGTCAAATATCTGCAAGTTGTCCTATGGAAAAAAGTTAGTGCTGGTTATGGCTGTGGATCTGGTGAAGTATGTTGCCGTGCTTTTTCGCGCGTTTACTCCGATGCGCCCAGTGCGGCACCATACCTCGAGATCATCTAATGCCGCCTGTAATTTTAATGTAACCTGTTTTGGTTTTCGCGAGCTGACAAAGTAGGCGGTGTCGTCCGCATACAGCATGAGCTGCGCGTTCGGTGTTATATGTGTTGGTGTAGGTTTTGGCATGTCTCTGGCGTAGAAGATTACAGGGTCGGAGCTAGGATTGAGCCCTGCGGGACTCCGGCCCTGATGGATCTCTCCGAGGAGCGAGATTCATGAACTTTTACGCAGAACTTCCGGTCTATCAGGAAAGACGCTATCAGCCGTACTAGTGCTGAGTTGATGCCGCCGTGAATTAATTTCTGGATTAATTCCTGGTGCCATACCTTATTAAAGGCTTTAGCCACATCGAGGAACACTGCTCCCGTTGCCTGTTTTTTATTCCAGTGCAACGTGATTTGCTCCACTAACCTCAGCACCTGTTGAGTGGTTGAATGCCAATCTCTTCCAGACGAATCTTTTCGTCCGGAAGACACAGCCTCCAGAGCTGTGTTTAATCTCTTTTGGATGACTTTCTCTACTAGTTTCCCAATAGAGGGAAGCAGGCTGAACGAAACAGGAAGTTTTGGATTATGCCCAGGTTTTCGGATCATTATAACATCGGCCACTTTCCAACGACATGAAAAATGCTCGAGTCGCAGGACGGCATTGAGGATGCACGTCACTGCTGCTAGACTGAGCGCATTTTTCTTTTTCAATGTCTTGATTATGCTTTTTACTTCCTAAAGAGAGGTGCTGCCTATTTCATCACAGTCGGAGTCATAATCAAGATTTTTGTTTGTGTCTGTGTGAGTGTGCGCTGTCCCCCCTAGCCATTCTTCGACCTCCGCGACGATTTTTGCGGTGTGATCGAGAATGGAAACGTCAGTGTTTGGTGCAAACTGAGTCT
This sequence comes from Cantharis rustica, assembly GCA_911387805.1. Lineage (NCBI taxonomy): Eukaryota > Metazoa > Arthropoda > Insecta > Coleoptera > Cantharidae > Cantharis > Cantharis rustica. The sequence continues at coordinate 77,229,981 of OU426877.1, forward strand.
CTAGGCTGTCGGCTAGTGCCTAGGCTTTTTCGAGCGAGCTGAGGGCTATACCGTGCAGTCCGTCTATGGGGAAATAGTGTGCTTCTTGTTTCGGAGTGCTTTTACCAACCCCCATGCTAATGGCTTCTGAAAAGAAAGTGCCTTCAGCATGTCGCCCCAGTTGGTATTTTTGTACTCCAAAACGGCTGTCCTAACTTGTTCTTTCAATGAGTTGTATTCCTGGCGGTCCGCCGGATAGCCTGTTCGCTGTGCACGACGCCTTGCCCGTTTTTTTTGCCGGATAAGCTCCCTGATGTCTCGGGGAAGACCAAACCGGTTATTATCCGCCGGCACGGCCTTCGTGACCCCAGCCACCGCTTCTGTCACTTTTTCCTCAAAGGTTTTGACATACCTGCCGAAGTCCCCCTTTGTCTGAAGGACAGGGGGAGCCCGAGGATCTGTGAGAAGCGATGCTTGAAGTCATCCCAGTTAGTTTTTAATCTAGATCGATTGTTATAAACTTGATCGGCATCCCCCAATTTTAAGAGCACTGGGTTATGATCCGAGTCAAGTTCGTTTATAGAGGTCAGATGGTGCAGAAATTTTAGGTTTCTAAACACTACAATATCGAGAACATCATGGCGATGGTTATCCGAATATCGATCTGCCTGTGGATCATATGGAATTCTTTGATCAAATTGGAAGTGTGTATACTCCTTGGGAGCATCCACCGTGAAATGTCTTTCCTCAAAGAGAGCTAGGAGGCAACGTCCGGATTGGTTGGCCTTTCGGCTGTTCCAAGCCGGGTGCTTGGCATTTAGGTTTTCCGCCAAGATTACCTGCGTGCTGTCGTCTCCCATTAATGTGACAATGTCTTGCTCCAGGAGAGGCTGCTGGGGTGGTTTATAAACTAAGATCAATTACAACCATCCATTATTGCCTATGAGGACTTTAATGGAGGTTGCTTCTATTCCCTGCAGCATCTCCGGAAGTGGTTGTTTGTGATGCTCTATACAAGATTTGACATAAATGGCGGTTTCTCCACCTCGTCCGTCATTTCTGTCGTTCTTGTATGTATAGAGTATAATTTATTTGTATAGAGCATAGTTGTTGGGCGTAACTTCCATTGTTACTAAGAGGAGAGATAAAGGTTTTCTGTCCCGCCCTGTGTGCATCCTGAAGAGCGAAAATTCCTTGAAGCCTTTCCTTTCTATATCCTCTTTGATGTGGCCGATGTCCACATCTTGGTGTAAGCCCCTGATTACGACTCGGAGACGTCTTTCCTATCTGGTGGCGTAAGTGAAGTAGCCGCCCTTGCTTTGGTCCAGGTGTTGGCCGAGGTACTTCGTCATTTTCCGATAGTCGTCGGGCGATGACAGCGTGATGGAGAGTCCCTCAGCTACGTTGGTGACCTTTCTGTAGCTGATGCCATTGTCTTTTAGGACCAATCTCAGTTTCGTCCATATTGAGACCTCCTTAAGGATGATTGGAGGCACTCTTTCTTTCGGAGTGTTGGCCGGTCTGGGAGTTTTTGGCTGCTTGTTGTCGCTGTCGCTGGAGGTCGATCCTGCATCGTGTTTCGGTTTGGGTGGACTTACGTTGGCTGTCCGCGCCGCTCCCTGTGTTGCGTTATCCACCTCTGTGTTGGGGTTCTTCTCGCTTCTTTCCCCTTGGTCCGTTCTGATTTGTTCTTTGGAAAGACATCTGTCGGTCTCCTCGGGTTTGAATCTGTTTGATTCGTGCAGATCCTCGGTGGACAAGATTATGAATCTCCTTCTAGGCCTCTTCTTTCGGACGACCTGGAAATCCCCTTCTTCTTGGTCGACCTCGACGACCTCCGGAGATGAAGGGGTAGATCTTTCCGAAAGGCTAGTGATTTCTTCGTCGAGGTCGCTGGCGTCGGACATCAGCTCCTCCATGTTTTTGATAAGCTGGGCTGTTTGGCTCATCAGTGTCGCAAGGTAATCGGGGGCATCGGTTAAGACGCGCCGACTGCTTGTGCCTGAATTTCATTGGCTTGGGCAGGTTATCTGCCGTTCTTCGGTAACCATTGCTGGTACCTGAAGTGCTGAGAGTACGGTTCTCAAGTCCACCAGTCTTGACTTTGGGTTTGGCTGCACCTCTGCCGGCTGTCGTTTCGATCTTCTGGTGTTTCGTCTTGTCATCTTTTAGTATTCCTTGTAGGCACGTGCTACTCGCTCTGAGGCTGGCTCGTGAATATTGTTTCGGCTGCCAAGAAACCACGCAAAGACGCCCGGAATTACACGAAATCGCTCGCCCCGCCCCATCAATACCAAGGGACCAAGTTTATCAAATACTCGACACTCCAAGCCATGGGGCTGAAGCTGAGATACGAAATTACAGCAACACGATCATCGGGTGCCTCATCGTAATTCTTCGGTTATACTCGCCAAAGGGCATCAAAGCTGGTGAGATTCTTAGTGATTTCTAGTGACTTTCGGTGTTATCTTCCTTTATTTTTCACTATATTATTATTTTTAGGTTATATCAGTTATATTTTCATTTTTGGTTCGTGTTTTTGACTTCACGTGTACGTGAAGTGATGTGAAAATTTATTTGGTTGTTTATGATTATATAACTTGTTCGTTTTAATACTTATTTAATATTATTGTTTTATCTATATTATATTGTTACTGTTTTTAAAAAATTATTTGCTGTTTGTTGTACATACATATTGTTGTTTTTTTTTATAAATTTCTGTATTAACTTGTGTTTAATATATTTCATATACATTTTTAATTTGACCGAATTTTTATTGATAACCAACCTCTTGATTTAGTAGATAATTATTTGAAATTTTCAAGAAATTTATTTATATATTTTCTATAATTACCTCTGTTTATTATAGAAAATTTATAAATAAATTTTAAATCATGTAATAAAATTATGATTTTATAAAGAGCTATTCAAACGCCGCGCAAAAATTTTAGTTGTGCCCTACGGCCGCAGGAGGGCCGTGTTGCGATGAATTAACATGCGAGGTTCCCTTCTCCTACTTATATGTTCTGTGCCCCAAGCCACGGCCAGCAGACGCACATCACACCACCGCCCTTCTGGTCACATAACCATGCCCCCAGAAAAGTTCTTCAAATCACCTAGGATCCCGCAAAACACGGAAAATTATCCCCATGGACTAAAAACCCAGCCCGATCAAGCTTAGCGCTTCAAATGAGGAATCACAACTTAGTAAACCCATCATACAGCCGTCAGCCTTCGAGCGAGCAACACGTACCTACAGTTAGCCAGTATTTTAACAGAGGTACCAACATGACATGGCGATACGCCAAAAAATCAAATCGACAGGGGGCAGGAGAACAACCAGCCGTTAAGCCAGGTGTACACCAACCGACAGGTCTAAAGTTCTGTATGAACTTACAAACCACAATCGACAGTCTATCAAAGAATGCCGAAAAATCAAGCACAGGATCGGATCCAGGATCCACCAACCACCAGTCCAAGGCAACCAGCTACCAGCACCCAGCACGATACAACCAAGGACACCGAGGACTCCAACTACCTATCGACACTCCTAAGCCAACGAGTCCAGTTCACTAGGAACATGGAAGCGATGATGTCCGAGGCCAGCGATTTGGACAAAAAAATTGCGAGCCTCTCGGGAGAGTCCACCCCTTCATCTCCGGAAGTGGAAAACGCAAGGAGCGATAGCTGCTCCAGCATGGACGCCGAGGATAAACGGAAAAAAGCAGCATTCCAGGTTGTGCAAAGAAAAAGGGGAAGGAGGTCCGCAAACTCATCCACCAAGGACGCACACAGAACTGATAGAACTGATGTTCAAACTTGTTCAAACAAGTTCAAACTGATGGAACAATTGCCCGACAAAGCCCTTATCGTAAACCAGGTAGAGAAGGAAGCAGAGGAGCATCCAGACGGGGGATCTTCAGAGATCCCTCCGAAAACAACTCAAATGGACACTCCGAAACCAACAAGGCTAAGAGACCTCCAACCGATACGAAACATCAGGATCCCGCCAATCACACTCAAGGAAGCAGCGGCGTGGCCAGCACTTATTAAGAAGATAATGGAGAAAGAGTTCCACTATAAGAGGGAGGATTGGCAATCTACCCCAGGGAACAGACCGACTACCGAGGGATCAACCGGATACTGGAATCCACACTACCACCCGACAGCGCTGGCTATTTCCCCCACCAGCTAGAACAGGAATAACCCCTAAAACTGGTGATTAGGGGCATCCACCACCAGATTGAGTCCGACACTGTAAAACAATACCTAGAAGCACAGGGCTTCGCAATCGCAAACGTCGCATGGATGTACAGAGGAAGGGACAGGAAACCCCTCCCACTGCTACTTGTCACACTCCAGAGGAACAAGAGAATCTTTGAGGTGGAAAAATCCTGGACATCGACGTACACATCTGACGCTCAACAGAAAGTTCAAGATTGGACAATGCCACAAATGCCAGACGTTCGGGCATTCACAAAGAGAATGCCGTTCTGCACCAAGATGCGTTAAGAGCGCAGGCGAGCACGTGTCAAGTGACTGCACAAAGCCCAAAGAGACCCCTGCCACCTGCGCAAACTGCCGTGGACCCCACAGGGGATGCCAAAAGTTCCCTAAACCAAGGATGGGGAACAGGAACCAAAACGCCAAGACAAACTCGTGCCCTCCCATCCGTCACCCAAGGATAGAAAACAACTACTCCACGGGAATAACTCCACAGGCCATCGCGACCATAACGGCTCAACTAGCGATCCACAAAGTCAGTGCCGAACTAATCGCAGCCATCGTAAGCAGCCTGAAGAGCCAGACTGCAACCCAATAAATGCCAGGTCAACCAACCACAGCCTCACAACGGACAACCGGATAAATATAAGCACTAAAGAAAGCAATACCCGGCGCAATAGCCGCGGACAAACACCAAGATAATGCCTAGCGGGCCCGGCGGGCCCTGAAAAATACAACGCCACAGTCACCTACAGATGAAGGAGCCCCAAGGCGGCTTCTGGCCGCCGTTACTCCGCAAGCTATGACAGTTTGGTTTAGTTTAGTAAATCCCAACGCCCGCCGCCCACATCAGTTGAAGGAGATATACGGATCACCGTGGAACTCCATATCGCCAAGAAGTTCATCGTTCATCGATGACGTTTGATAGATGTAATCGATGTAATTGATAGATCGGGTAATGTTATACACACTTTTCAGTTCGACAGCCGAGTGAACAACACGTACCTAGAGAACAGTTACCTAGACCAGACCACGTGGCCAACCCGTTTACCAGCCAGGACTACCAGTTTACGAACAAACATTACGATAACTATAAAATATTTTTTATTGATTATTTTTACTTTGATAGCTAAACTTAATCTTTAAACTTTGATTTTTAAATTTTCAATTTTGAAACTTTAATCTTCAATTTTTAAGCCAGATTTCCTTGAATTTCGTTATTTCTCATTTCGATATCGCAAAGCGACAGTTGTTTGCACGCATTACTTTGCAGTAGCGCTATAGTATATCTATAACTCAAACCTTAGTTCTACGTACAACTCAAGTTGAGACTTGCGACCATTGGAAATACGTTCCACACTATTTGTACTATATTTTAAACCCACAGACTATTCAATACAATGGCAAACTACAAAAAAGACTTCTTCGCAAAAATCGCGAAAGAGCGGCGTGAAGAACCACGACAAATGCAGCGCCGTTACGACCAGCAGCTTGAAAGAGACAAGAAAGTAGGCACAAAACTGAAAAACTAACTAAAAGAAATGTTGACCCAAACCCAGGACTAATGGAGAAACCAATCTTGCCACCACCTGGTCTTCCAGCACTATCCGCACACACCACGCGAGTAAGATCGCAATCGGAGATGGAATTCCAAGAGCAAAAGAAGAACGGAAATAAGAGGAAGAAGACCTCTTCACGCGACGCATCCTCTGCCTCAAGCACCACATCGGAGAATTGCTTATATAATAATAAGTCCGAGTGCTTGCCGAAGAAACCGAGAATGAAGAACCAGAACAACTCAGCATGAAAACAAGCCAGAACGTCCCGACAGTCAGAAGACAGAGCACCCCAAAGAGTCAAGCTTCCAGAAGAACGCAAACACAGGCGAGATTTGATCACCTCAAGACGGCGCCCCCAAGGATCCCCCCAATAATTGTGAGGACACAAACAAAATGGGCCAACACATTGGAACTGATAAAGGGGAAGATAAATTACACGAAGATACGTACAGTTGCCGACAGAATAGAAGTTCACCCCACTACGGAGGCCGCCTACCGTATCTTAAGCAAAATACTTGAGTTAAAGAACGTCCCCAGTCACACGTACCAGTTACCACAGGACAAACCCTTAAATGTGGTGCTAAGCGGGCTGCCTATTACACTTACTCCGGAAGAAATCAAAAAAGACATGAAGAGCCAAGGACACCCGATTTAGTAGGTCCATCAGATGAGGCGCGGCCGTTACCGCCATCCCCTGCCGCTCTTCCTTGTCCAACTAGACAAAACCGAAGAGAGGAAGAGAATATTCTCAATCCCCGAGGCCTACGAGGTATATAGGCTTTACGGTTGAATCGTCCCACCCGCGCACCGAGGTCGGACAAGGCCATCGGTGTCAAAGATTTTGACACGCGCAACGCTGTTGCCGTGCCAAACCCAAGTGCGTTAAATGTGAAGAAAACCATACAACAGCAGAGTGCACAAAAGTACGCGAAGAACCGGCAAAATGCGCAAAATGCGGCGGCTTGACCCCGCCAAAAAAAAGGGGACAAACCAGGGGACCCTATCGGAAGCCAAACATCCAATCAATTCCTCTACCGCCTATCGGCACAAGAGGAGCAGGCCACTCCTACCGTGAAACAGCTAGAAGACACGCCATCGAGCAAAGAACTAAAGCCCAGGAGATGATAAACGATCTCATCTGGGCATTCGCAGCCATCCTGAAGAAGGCCAAAGTAAACACCGACGTCATAGACAAACTTCAGATCGCCGCCGACATCATCGTAAACAAAGAACAACCCGTTAATGTTCAGACACCGTCTCCAACCGTCATTCCAGCAGATTGCATTTTGGAATGCAGACGGTCTCCTCACAAAGAAATTCTTGCTGCTCAACTTCGGCCACACCCACGACCTGAACGTCCTCGTGGTCAACGAGACCCACCTCAGGAAAGGGGATAAAGACAAAATACCCGGGTACATTCTGTATCGCACTAACCGCCAGCACGCCCGAGATGGAGGCACCGCCATTTACATCAAGACCTCCATCGAACATTACGAAGAACCCCCACTGGACCTAAATTATCTTGAGGCCACAACAGTCAACATCTACACGAAGAACCACTGATGGATTCAAACCTCGTCGGTCCACAATGCACCCAACAGGCAAATCTTACAAGAAGACATCGCCGCCCTCATCGACGAACCCGGAGGAAAAATCATTGCGGGCGATTTCAACGCAAAACATACGACCTGGGCCTGCAAGCACGTTAAGCAAGCAGGAAAAACCCTCTCCACACTCGCCACGGACCTCGACTTCATCATCGTTGCTCCGACAACTCCAACCCATTACTCCCCGACCGGTACGCCAACCATCATCGACTTCGCCCTCATCAAAGACATCCAGATGCAGTTTTATCTAACAACTGCACAGGAGCTCACCTCGGACCATTTCCCAGTACTTCTTCACCTGGGAGACGACATCAGGTCAAGGTTCAAAACGACGAAACCAAAGATCTCTTGGCCCATTTTCCACGACTACCTTCTGCAAACCATGGACGTCATTCCGATCATTTCCAACGCAAACGAATTGGAAAACTAGTTTGAAGTACTTCAGGACAACATTTTGCGATCCATCCAGCACGTAACGAGGCAAATTGACGTCGCGGACATCAGAGATCGCCTCCCTCCGAAGCTGAAGGCACTTATTCAAGAAAAACGTTGAGCCAGGAAACGTGCACAACGCACTCTCCAACCGGACGACAAAAGACGATACAACCGCCTCAAGGAACAAATCACCGAAGAAGTCAAGGCGCATCACGATCAGGAATGAGCAAACAAGATCGAATCGCTCAACTTCGAGAACCAATCCACCTGGAAAATACTCTGCTGAAAAAAGGCAACATAGTCCCGATAACAAGATGACGCTTGAGCTTTGCATAGAATTCTTCTTCTTCTTCTTCAGGTGCCCTTCTCCTATCGGAGGTTGGCGACAACTTCAGCAAAAGCATCTCGATCTTTAGCCGTTGTAATCAACGTTTCAAAGTTCATAACCGTCCACTTCCTGATGTTTCGGAGCCATGACATCTTCTTCCTTCCCAGACTTCGCTTTCCCTCCATAATAAGACGAAGTAGATGATATCGTTCGTGTCTAAATACATGTCCAAGATATGACGTTTTCCGTCTCTTTATCCCAAGCAACAACGCTCTGTCTCTGCCTGCTCGACGAAGCACCTCCTCGTTCGTCACGCGGTCAGTCCACGGTATCCGAAACATTCTTCTCAGAGTCCACATCTCGAATGCCTCGATCTTGTTCATGGTTGTTACCTTAACTGTCCATCCCTCCATACCATACAGTAGCAGGGGCCACACGTAGCATTTCATGAATCTGTACCGCAAGTCAAAAACTAGATCTTTATTTCATAACAATTTTCTCATCTTCATGAAACCTGCTCTAGCAATCTCTATTCTTATCTTTATTTCCTGGTCAGGATCTACTGTTTCGTTTAGCATGCAGCCCAGGTATTTGAATTTTTCTACTTGTTCGATACTTTTTTGATTTAAGCGTATGTGTTTGTATAGGTTGATTCTTTGTTATTACCATCACCTTTGTTTTTTCTATATTTATTTCAATGCCCATAGCTTTGCTCTCTTGATTAATTCGTTTGAGTAGGTTTTGCAGATCGCTTTCGGTGCCCGCTAGCAGAATTGTGTCGTCAGCAAAACGTACTATATTATTTATTAGTACGCCATTTACTTTAATGTCTTCGGTTGCATCGTATAGGGCGGCTCGGAAGATTTGTTCGGAGTATATGTTGAACAGCAGTGGCGACATTACGCATCCCTGCCTAACTCCTCGACACACCTTGCCTGTCTTTCTTATAGCGTTGTCGTCCAGTAGTATCGTTGTCTGCTTTCTGGTATCAGTACAAGTTTTCAATAATTTTTACATCTCTCCGTTCGACACCTATTTGTTGGAGCAGCTGAATGAGTTTAACGTGATTAACAGTATCAAAGGCCTTCTCGAAATTTATTAAACATATATATATAACACCACAATATATATATATATATATATATATATATATATATATTTATTTTACAGCTTATACAGACCCATTTTGCCATACACTACCGACTTTTCGAGCCAAAACCGACGTTTTCAGACCCGCTCTCGGGCTCGAACTCGTTTCTCTGCAGATATAGCTTTGGAACATCACGGAGAGATGGGGTGTACCTGTGCCAAAATTTGAGTTTTGGCTCGAAAACGTCCATAGAACATCATTGTTTATACAGAGTTAGTTCACGGTTTTCACGCTAGGGGGCTGCAAGGCATTTGATGTATATAATTCAATTTTGTGTACACGATGTTTTCAAACCCGCTACACTTGATCGTATCCGTCAGACCCTAAACTTGGCAACATTGCATTTGCTTATCTTGTAAAATGATATACTGTTTATGAATGGATTTCTATTGCGCACCAACTAGTTATTTATAATAAAGCAAATTATATATTACATTTTTTCGATGGGTTGTTTACGCTCTTATTAAAATGTTTTACTTTGAATATTTTTTATAACTTTTTGAGCATAGTAGACACATGTAAATAATATTAAAAGAAAGTTGTCGATAATAATGTAATCCAGTTTATTTATGTGTAATAGACTATTCAATACAAATTTTAATCATGAAGAAGTCTAAAATAAAGATTGGTAAAACGTCAATCACCCAATAAGCTGTTATTTAGTTTCTTTGTTGTCAATATTTGTTTATTTTGCTTGTTTATTTTTTTGTATGGGAAATAGTTCATTTTTGTATTAATTGGGCTGGCCCATATTAATTAATTACAAATAAATATAATATCAATCGATTTAATTGTTTTAATTAAATATAAAAAAAAATGAATATCAAGTTCTCTTGACTTATTTACGTGGTTAAAAAAATTGAACAATAATTATGAGGCGTCGAAAAACGGTCCGATAATAAGTAATACCTACATAAAACAGATTAAAATTCTTTATTAAATAAAAAAACAAATTTACAAAATAATATAATGTATGTTAGGTATAATATGAAATAAAATATTATAAGCCAAATAATTAAAAAAAAAAGTATTAAAATTACTTCTCACGATAAGTATTATAGACAAATGTCTTAATTCTTATCCAATCACCTTCACTAAACAAATTAGTATGGTCATTTATAAAAGAAATGCATTCCTGTTTTTTAGGAGCAATTTTATTTTTGACATGTTTTTTGAAAAAACTAAGTACTACTTGTTTTTCTTGGTTAGTCCATCGAATGCGATTATTTTTGCATTTTGGTGCTTTTATAAATTTCTCCTTGTTGCTTTCCTTTTTCTTTTTTGGAATTTGCCTATTGCTAGATGAAGATGAGTCTTCTGTCTCAGAGTCTTCTGAATGTAGTGCAGTATCCATTTTTTTAATAGTATTTCTAGAACAACTAGGTTGATTTATAATGTAGTCTTCAGACCCATTGCATTCATTTGTCTCCTCAAGTTCCACTTCTTCTTCAGCTACTTCAAGATCGTTTAAATTTTTTCCTTTAAATTCTGCACCTTTACCAGCATTCATCAAAAGTAAAACTTTTGCTACTTTTGCCGTTTGATATACGTCTTCCGAGAGCCTAAAATTAATTTTTTTTTTACAATTACACTAAAATTAATATCTATGTTTTTAAAATATGTGACAATATTTATAAACCTTAATCGTTACCTGTAAAATTCTAAATGAGTCTTTTCCGTATGACCCATAAATCGAGCAATTTGTTCCATTTCATTTTGCTCGAAATTCATTAGTTGCAAAATTGTAGCAATTTGCTTTCGGAATCGCGTACTAGTTAAGAGTTCTGGACATTTGGCACCGCATTGTAAAGCAAATTTTCTTAACACACCTTGTCCACTTATCCACCTATCTTTCGATCCGGGATTAGCAAAAAGATATCTATTGGTCGACGGCACTATATCTGTACTTCTTCTGATAGACAGAAGAAGAGATATGGATTTTTGCATTTTCTTAGTAAATAAAATGGGCACCGGTTTGCTTCCTTTGCCAAATACAATAACGCGTTTAAAAGCACTGCTTATTGTTTTTTCTACTTCAGAAAGTGAACTCAACGATTCTTCTTGGTTAACTGTTGAAATTACTTTTTCGTATGTGTCAATATCCAAAAACTGTACTTCGCCTATTCGTTTACGATTAAAAATCAAGACAATTGCTAATGTACACTCTGCAAGAAGTTTATAATTGATTTTAATGTTTTGTTGTTGCTTTAATTCTTCAAAAGCTTTATTGGATAAGGTTGCAACATAATTGTTAAATGCTTTGACGTCTTCGGTTAATGGCAATAATTTTGGTTTCTCCCACTTCTTTTCGTTTAAAGACTTATTAGCTAAACTCGAAACGTCATTACACCAGTGACTTTCAATCATTTCCCGTAACGCTAAAATATCTTTTTGAGTATTCTCTTTATTTAAATGTGAAAATAAGGGATTTTTAGTAATTACAGCCTTTCGTGCCACATCGCATAAGAATTTTAAATTTGTTCCCATGTGAAGAGCAAGAGAAGAAGCTTTAAAAGTATTTAATTCAGGATTGTAGCCACTTATAATTTTTGATGCAGTAATGATATGATCGTACATTTCTGGTTTTAAAGCCTCTATTAGATGTACAATAGTTGTTGATTTTTGTAAAGCCAGCTTTAATCTTGCAATTTCTCTCATTTTATTGGACACGACGACATTCATTTGCTTTCTTTTATGTTTTCCTAAATATGATTCTCCATAAAGACATATTAATGGGTCAGATTTCGCAGTAAGACTGATATTATCTGGTCTCATAATATTAAAAACTTGTGATCTTAATCGTCCTTTATTTAAATAATCGCCAAGAAGGCCAGTGGATACCAAAAAAGTTTGGGATTCAGTAAGATGCTGCACTTTTGTGCCTTTTGTATCAGCAATTATTGATTTGCACTTTTTCCTATGACGCCACAAGTAATTTTTTTTATAAAATCCCAAACAGTTAACGCAAGGAAAATACTCTTCATTTTTTTCAACATCTTCTTTTTTTAACACATTATTTACAGAAACGAGTCCACTGTGGCTTGTTGGTTTTCTTACAGGTTTCGTTTTCATCATTTCTTGTTTCCATATAAAATTGCCTTTTTTTCTTAAAGCAATAACTGCTGACCTACGCTCATTGCTTTTAGCAGGCATTTCCAAAATTACTTTTACCGCTTCTTCATCACTATGCTTTCGCAACAAATGTCTTGAGAAGTGGCTTACTTCTTCGAAGCAGAATAGACATAAATTGTTTTGGTGATCTGAATTTTTTGATTTTAATTTAGGTTGCTTTGCAAGAACCTAGAAAAAGTGACAGATATCAACAACAAGTTCATTTATAAAAACAAAATTTGACACAAACTTATTTCATATTATTTATAGAAAATATAAAATTAATCTGAAACTGACACGATATTTAAAATTTTTTCACTAACTCACTTTAATTAAATTCAATAATCTTGGATTGAACAAGTTAATTATACGATTTATAATAATGTTTTTATTATTTTATTAAGCTTTCGACGTCGGTTAACGTCTTCATCAGAAAATTAATAATATAATGTTTATAAAATGTTTATATGGAAACCGAATAAACATTTTATAAACATTGCATTATTAATTTTCTGATGAGGACGTTAACCGATGTCGAAAGCTTAATAAAATAATAAAAACTTTATTATAAATAGTTTAATTAACTTGTTCAATCCAAGATTATTGAATTTCATTATATATCACAAGTTAAAAAAATTAATCTATTAACTCACTTTAATAATAGGACTTTCAATTAGAATTTCATTATCATTTCCAGAAACGCATAAGCTAGCAACGGGACATTTTTTTGGCGAATAACAAACGCTATCTTTGTCTGAAGAATTGTTGGTAGAAAAATTTCCACATAGTTGTTTTTCGTGAACCTTAAAAAAAGAACAGATATCACCAAAAATTAATTCATAACAACAAAATTTGACACAAATTTATTTCATATTGTTTATAGAAAAAATAAATCTCAAACCGACACGATATTTAAAAATGTTTCGCTAACTCACCTTAATAGTACTTTGAATTGGAATTTCATCATCATTTTCAGAATCACATGAACTGGAAACGGGACTTCTTTTTGGGGAAAAAGGAAAGTATTCTTTGTCTGAAGAGTTGTTTGTAGAAAAATCCCCATCACTGCTACTTGCATTGTCATTATAAATTTTTGAATGATTATTTCTTAGATTAAATTTTTGTTTTAAGATTTGGTTTTGATGTATTACAATTTTTTTGTCATTTTGATTTTCTTTTAAATCGCTACTTGTATCAGTATCTCTGAGAGGGATTGTTTCCAAATAATTCTGTACTTTTTCAGTACAGCAATCTTCTTTTAAATTATATAAAATCTGTAGATCAAAAATGATAATTACGCTTATTTAATTTGTAATTTTTTAAACTAGGAAACTTACTTGCTTTTTAGAAGTAGCAGATTTAGTATCTTTGGGAGAGATTGTTATTTCAGTACAGCTATCTTCTTTTAAATTATTTAAAATCTGTAAATCAAAAATGATTATGCTCATTTAATTTGTCATTTTTAAAACTAGTCAACTTACCTGTTTTTCAGAAGTAGCACTTTTATCAACTTCTAACCTTGTTAAAAGCAATCGTAAAATTTTTTTACCGCGATTCATAATTATTATTAGTACCTATTGATTTTAAACTTTGCGACTACAACACATACGCGTGCACTACACTTAAGAATGACTTAAATGTAAATTCAAAATCAAACTAATACTTTACTTACAGTGCACAAAACGTATACTGCAAATAATCACGTTGCATACAAAAGCCACTTTGTCAGCCCCGGGATTATAAAAGTCAGCGAAAGTTTCTAGCGGGAACTCGAAGAAAAACAACGTAATTAAAGATACATTTTATCACAAATTCCAAATAACACTTATTCAAACTAACAATTTTGTATCGTCCAGTATAGGTAATTACCTACTAGTGAAATATAATAATCAACATTTTAATCGTAACACCAAAACTTATCAGAAATACAAAAATAACATTAATAAAAATTATTCTTTTTCGTAAAAACATCCAAGCATAATTTTATCGCGTTTGTTTACCGCGTTTCTCTGCCATAGTCAGAGATTCTTCTCAGGCTGAGATTATTTTGACGGGTCACCGTATTATCTAAATACGGTACCTTAAGTCCCAATCTCCTAAAAAGTCTACTAATTAAATTAAATTAAAAACTAATTAATTAAAATTTTTTTAATAAAAATGAGTTATATGCAGGATTAGGCCCCTACTACCTAATTATTTTAAAAAATCATAACTCTCCGTTTTGCTTTTTTATTGTTATTTAGATACTTAAAGCTTGGAGTTAAAAATAATATTAAAAAATTTTGAATCAATATTTATTCAAATTGATTGATATCGAAAAACGGTGTTGAATATATCGTGTCAGCTAGATTTAACCATAGACATAGCCGAATTTCTACTTGAAGGGTTACGTCAAGGAAATGATGTACTATGTTAATAAGCTACAAAATTCAATCGTCAGAGAATGGTGAATTGAAGAGAGAATGTTCGAGCAGAAATTGGCTTAATTTCACAGACAACACCAAGAAACAATGAAAAAGCGTACACGCAAAACAATGATTTAAATTTATCAGGTATAATAATTTTCCATACTTAATGTAAAAAACAATTAATAAGCAACAAGCAAAAATAAGCTTGTTCACTGATTAATGTATTATTCCATATATCTCAGATTACCAAAAAAATATTATTGGTTATAGAAACTAAGTCGATATTTCTTCTTACAACTAATATGATGTATATATAATCGACTTTATGGAATCCGGAATGCTATTTATAAAAGTCAGCAAAATTCCCGATAGCGAGTTGCTCGGAGCAGAATAAATTTCAACAAACTGAAAATAATACTTTCTACGGATATCATAATTAATAGTCTCTTATGAATTCAGCTAGTAATTACTTACGGTAATAAGTTTTGTTAATACAACACCGATTTAATATTCTTTCAAGGGCCCAATCACTTCATTTTAAAACGAATCCATTTTAAATAAATTACTTCTTCCGAAAAATCTTATTGTGAGTAATTCGAAGATAATATTTAATTGTTATTATAGAAGTACATTGTTAGTTAAAATGATATTTATGATTTTTTATAAATCAACTATCAATTTAGTCTGGACTTGTAGCCTTTTTGCTAAACATTTTTTAATAGTAGGGGAGCCCAGGATGCTAAATCGGGATTTACTCGAGCGTCGAAGAGACCTATTGGATTGCGAAGCTTAGATGATGAGAAGAAAAAAATGTCATATAATATCTACACTTTCATCGGTGGGGGGAGCGGCTATAAATTTTCAAAAATGTAAAAAAAAACAGTTGCATGGACATACTCGAGCGCGTCAGATATTAATAGCATCCATGTCCTACGTTTTTTTGAAAACATACGTATGTTAATCTGATTGTTTCCATGATGGGGGTGGTCGCGCGTAAGGGTTGAAAAAATGTGCAAAAAAAAATCGCCATTTTGAAATACTCGAGCGCGTCAGATTAAGATATATATGGTTCATTTATATACCTTAAATTCGCCTAACCTGACAATGGAAAGAATTTTTATATTCTATTATTCATATCATAGATAGAGAAAGAGTGAGAGAGGAATAGAAACGCGAGAAGGGGAATACCGGCATCACGTAGCTGCATGCATTAAACTTTATCGATTATTTTTCCCTACTTCGGCTTACGGAAATCGTCAGATTATATATTATTTGTGAACGTTGAATTATTACCTTCAAAATAAAAAAAAATTTAGCCACGCTCGAGAAAGTCGAGATGACGTTTTTTTTTTACAAGTTTGTAACCCACCTACTTCTTATCGTCAATCGAAAATTGTCAGATTAGTGGAATATACACTTTTTAGCATATAACTAACTTACCTTACCTTAATCTGACGCGCTCGAGAATTTCAGATGATCAATTTTTTTTTACTAATCTGATCTTTTATCCTTGACGAGCGGCCACATATACGTGGCTAATACTTGGTGGAGGTATTTAATGGGGTACTAGGTTCCTCCCTGTATGTTAATCTGCCGCGCTTTAGTAAATCCCAAAATCCTCTCTTGGGCTCCCCTACTATAACTTATTATTATATTCTGATGAAGGCGATATATCTCACCGAAAGCTTAAATAATAAATAATTATTAATTCACGTTTATTTAATTTGTTCTATTTTAAATTAAATTAATAAACATTTCTTATAAATTGAATGGATTGATATTATATTATTAGATTTTATACTTGTTCTAAATAAAGCTACTTTTCAAATATCTATGATTCGAATAATGGTTCAATTGAACCGAGCGGCTAAATGGTAGTGTAAAACTCAAAAAGCATTTATTTTGGACGATATTAAAAAAATGTAAAGAAATTAAAAAATATGCAACCAAGAAGTAATGAAATACTTTGACCCAAACGACAAAAAACTCGAACCAGCCCTAGTTTCACAGATTTGTGAAAACACAGTTACAAAAGTACTCGGGAACTCCTATGTTAGGAATGTAAATTGTTCTGTTTTAACACTTTTATCATTTAAAAATCGTTTTTACAGTAATACTTAATAGACTTATTTTTGTCGCAAATTTCATTGTCTTAATTTTTGTTCATATACATTTTTTATTTTGTCTCCTCGTTTCAGACCGACAGTGACTTAAAGCAGATTCGGTAAAACTTTTTAATAAAATTAAAATTGCATAATGGAATTCTTATTTTTCTCAGGGGATTCCCATGGGATTTTTACTGGGACTGCTTTAAGTCACTCTCGGTCGAAAACGAGGTGACGAATTGAAAAATAAATCGAAACGATAGAAAATTTCATTGTCTTAATTTTTGTTCATATATATTTTTTATTTTGTCTCCTCGTTTTCGACCGACAGTGACTTAAAGCAGATTCGGTGAAACTTTTTAATAAAATTAAAATTGCATAATGGAATTTTTATTTTTCTCAGGGGATTCCCATTCCCCAAAGGTATGAAATTATCTACAAAAAATGTCTAAAAAGTATTTTTGTAAAACTGATTTTTATATGCCAAAAAGAGTTTTCAAAAAGTACAATTTACATTGCTAACATAGGTGAGCCCGAGTACTTTTATGAGTAACTGTAGTTGTAGTTTTAAAAAATTTTTAGTGATTGTTCAAATATCAATTATCATTTTTCTAATAATTAAAATAAAAACCGACTTGCAATATTTATTGATTACAATGACTTATTTTAGTGAAAATAATAGAATATATTTCAAATTCGATTTAGTTTAATGAATTCGTTTAGATCTAAATTTGCAATACCTAGTTCATATCTGGAATGTTTAAGAGAAATATTACCCCAATGCTTACCGTTGCAAAATAAGTTCTATAAATAAATTTCATATAAGAAATTATGATATTTAACCAACTTAGTCAGTCCCCTAGAAGTGGCAACGTCGCTGGGATACATAACGTCGTTTGCCTATGTAAAATTATACACGCCGGGTCTGAATTAATGGTGTAATGTACCGGGCTTGTAAGAGACAGTCCAGTATAGCAAAATAATTTTTTTAAGAATTCCTTACCCCTCAACGGTTGCTCATGAAGTTATATGTGGTTTATTTTATATTTGCTAAAATATACTTCCCTCACCTCATTAATTCTAGTGGGTCTGTGGTTGCCTGTTAAACGTAGCGGGTCTGAAAACGACGAATTAACCAATATATATATATATACGCAAATGGTACTAATACGCCTACAAGAAGTACATAATCAGCGTATCTCGTTAGACTCCGATTTTACTACTTTGACTCCGAAACCGGAGTCGAAAACGTTTCCCCATTAAAAATTGAAATTATGGGTCTCCACATCGCCTGGATTACCGTAACCAATTTTACACTGGGTGTCCAAATGGTACTATACACATATACATTTATACTACGTAGTGTACGAAAAATTCGCTAGGTTCGCTACCGTTTCAAGCAATTATAAGAGAATATGTTCGCCGGTTGCTTGTGCCTCCACACGTTTGTAGATCTCTTAGGCTTCCGATTTTTGAAATACTTTGGCAACAGCGCTTTATACTAATGTGCTATTCTTAGTTAGCAGTAGGCGACTTACACAAACAAAATCATCAATTTGCATTTATGCATTTTATACTGTTGGCACATTTTTTTCATATCCATGGCTTTTATAATTTATTAACAGCAAAAGTGTAATATTAAAACTTATTAATTTATTAAAAAAGTAAGCAATGTTAAAATTTTAACCAAATATTTGGAAAATTATAATTGATAAAATAGGTTACCTACATTTCGAGACCGATTTCAAGACTGAAGTGTAATAAAAATTAAAGTATTTTTGTCCAACTTATTAAAACCAATATACAGTGGACGCCGCTTATTGGAATCAAAGTTAATGTTAGCATTCGGGTATTATTTATTATCATTTTAGAACGGGCCGAACGAATAAGACTACACACGAAAAACATCGTTTATTATTATAATCAAAAATTTGGTTTATGTTATCAATTATTTTTCTAAGATCGTTTTCTTCGATTGAAAATGGAGTTAGTTTGCAGTTACAAACATTTTTTTTACATTATGTACACAAACAGGGTTACCACACAGACATATTCATTACCCAGCCTTGACTCATGTCAAATGTATTAGTAGCTATTAGTAATATGCTGATAATGTACGATTTAATTCAGTTCTATTTTATAATTCTATAATAAAAGCGACATAAAAATTTTTTATAATATTTTTAGGTAAGTTTCCAAAAATTATCCAGCGTAATACAGCACTACGATTGAGCATTTCGTAAGCACTTTTGTGTAAAATTTAAAAGAAATCTTTTCGTGTATTGTTATCAATCGGTTATTGTTATCAAAACTCCCGAGTCTCAATGTGATCACATTAAGCGGCGTCGACTGTACTCTAAAATAATATCATAAAAAAATTCAATTATTGTATAACCAAAATTAAATAAAAACTTCATAAAAAGTTAATTATTTTTGTACATGTTATAAATGTAAGTTTTGATCTTGACCCAAACCAAATTTTCAAGTAGTGCACTTTATTTAGTTTTCAATTCGTTACATTCCTGTTTTTTTTTGAGGCTATTTTAGATTTAATATTTTTTTTCAAATAATATTCGACAAACTTTTTATGTTTGTTTGTTCATCACAAATCGCACCTTGGGAAAAGACTCAACATTATATTACGAGTACAGAAACACCACAATAAATGAAAACACTACTTAAACGACACGTCGAAATGTAATAAGGAATAATATGTATTTTTGCACTTACATTGTATGTAGTGCAAAACTGGATGTTAAAAAATACACAAAAACTCTCAACAGCTAGTTCGGCTACACAAGTTATCACTTAACAAGATAAAATTATGTTACATTTTATTATTCTATTGTTATATTATGTTACAAGAGTATTTTCGATATTTAATAATTGTGACAATAAGTATTTATGAAAAAAAAGTTAAGTAGTACTATTACATAACTTAAAAGCAAAACATTCATAAACAAATACCGGCACGAGTTTAGCTCCAAGCATTATGCAAACTATTTTAAGATTCAATTTTTATTTCGGCGATCTGTAAAAACTATTTTCATACAAAAATGTTTAATTTGCTTGGACTATTAATTTACAACTACGCAGTGAATAAAATAATAAAAAATAAAATAATGAATGTCGATTATTTTTTGGGTACTTATGTACTCATCAACACGCTGAAATCTGCACTATTATAATAAAGTTAAAATTTGTACTGTTGTCCATGTCCAATTTGGCATGTCCATGATAAAATTTTAATTTATTGTTCCTTCAGATTTTAGACGTAAAGGCTAATAATTTAATAAAAGGCAAATGTTTTTTCGTCATTTAGCTTCGTCAACTATTTTTGAGATATAATAGATACTCATGTTATTATTTTATTTTCGCACCGTATTAACTAGCCACTACACTCAGAGAATAACACTTTAAATATAAATAAAAACGTACTTGAATCAAAAATTTTTAAACATGAAAGGGAGCTTAGAATGAAAATCTTATAATTGAAAATTTCATTTTTAATTTTACTATGAAAATTGTATAAAAACATTGTAGATTTAAAAGCGAATCATCTTAAAATAAAAGTAACCTATGTTTTATTTAAATATGTTACATGTTGAAATAAATAGTAAACACCTTTAATTTAAAATGGAAATACATTGACTCAAATATAAAGCTTAATCAATCCAAAAGTGCAACTATTGACTCAAAAGTGAACAATTTTTGTATTATAAGTTTACATGTTAACTTAAAAGTGAAGATTATTTACTTTAAAAGTGCAAAATGTTGACTTAAAAGTGAATAATTTTAGTATTTAAAGTTAACATGTAAACTCAAAAGTGAACATTTTTGTCTTTTAAAAGTGCAAAATGTTCACTCAAAAGTGGAAAACTTTTTATTCAAAAGTGAATAATTTCGGACTGCAGTCTGAGGAATTTTATAGAAAAATGCAGGTTTAAATCAAATTTGGTTTATTTTATTAATACAAGAATAATTAATTATTTAATTACAAATTATAATTAGGTACAAATTAAATTATATTAATACATAAAATAATATAAATTATAAAATTATATAACACACATTACAAATTATAAAATTTCACATAGTATACGTATGATATTTATTTTGGTGGATATCATTTTGCAAAGAACATCGGCAAAAATTAATTTTGAACCATTATTAAAATAAAAGTGCTTGCTGTTGATTTCATTTGTTCGTCTTAAAATTAAAAATGTTCACTTTTAAACTTAAAATGTGTAATTTGCATAAGTAAATTTATATTGTATGTATGACTGAAACAAATAAGCAACTTACATCTTTCCTTTTCCAAGCAAAAAGTTTTTCTCTGAACTCGATTCGCAAACCAAACTGTCTTATTACTTCGGCGATATCGTCTTTTTTTATGTATCTTAATGATCGATATATGTAACACCAATTGCTAGAAATTTAAAATAATTATGTACATGTGTGCTATACATATAAATAATCTATACTTGAAGATATTATTTTACGGTGTTTTCTTACTTTTTAAATCATAATACAAATTCTTCAAATCAAATTCCTGCAAAAGTTTAAGTAATTTTTCGTCATCTTCGTCACAAATGAAGGTAAACATCATATTGGTGGCGTTGTCTTCCAAATTTTTTAGCAGTTGAATTGCATTTTCAATAGCACCCTTTTCCAGCATTAACAATTTATTGATTTTAAATCAAAATAACCACAACCAACAAAGTCCTATGCACCTTTCACACGAAACTAACTAATCACTTGAGCTATTCTGCAGACGAAACAATTTTCTTCGCGGGTTTCTTATCTACATACTATGTACTTATGTATGCCTATACAAAACCCACACATAAATTAACTATTTCATCTACAATTTATACTTTAAATGTTTGAATTAACATTGCCACTTTTGAAATTGAGAAATATAAAACGCCACTCTTAATCTTACAAAGCACACTTTAAAATTAAAAATGTTTCTTTTGAAATTGCAGAAAATCATATATGTATGAACATTTTTGAATTAAAAGTATTTACATTTGTTTTTAAAGTCCGAAATTTCTCTGAGTGTAGCCACATAAGGACATTGAAAGCAATCATTTCAAGCATAATCAATAGTAGTTTTTTATATTTAATTATTTGAAGGCATTTTATCCTTTTTAGTATTATAATTCGGGTTAGTAACAGATCAACCTAAAAAGTAAATTAACCTTCATCCGGGCGCGCCCCTTTCCGTAACATGAGCGGGCGCGCAACGGTAATCTACCGTCTTCGGTTTTTCTTTCGTCATTCATCCAAAATCTTTAAAATCGGGATAAATACGATGAAAAACATTATAATACTTTTTAAACGATAAAACATTTTTATTAAAATCTCATTTTTATTAAAATTTGAATAATAAAATAAGCTAACACAGTAGGGATAGGTATTAATTTGTAATCCCTATCTCGAATAGGAGTATCAGACGACTTATCATTTTCAGCCTTTTTTTGAGCAATGTAAATATTAGTGTAGTACTTGATTATGTTGATTATGATTTCCAAAAAAATGATTTGGAATTAACATTTAACACTAGAAGCGCCAAAGGGGTCATTTTGACACTTTTCAAACATAATTGTTCTGAATCTTTAAATGCGCCAAATAGACCATAAGCTATTATTTCAATCTGAGTTTTTCAATATATAAACAAAAATAGATTGCAGTGTTTTATTTTTTATCCATCCAACAAAATTTATACAATAAAAAATGACAGAGTCAAAATGACCTCTGTGGCGTTAATAGGTATGCAGGTAAGCACGGCACTTCTAGTGTTAAGCCTTGTTTTATCTTTCTCCGAGTCACTGCTGTGTTCATCTTGTTCAATGACTTCAGGTTCAAAATTAATATCGTCTTGATCGTCAATTTACTCTTCTTCATCCGAATCCATCTCAAGAAGTCGATGTATATGTATCTTCCGGATTTTTCATGCCCTGACATGAGACCAATACATGCAATATGCATTAGTAAAAATGCGAAATCTGATATGTGACGTCACGATAGTGACGTATTTGGAGTATAGTTTACTAAGTTGTAAAAAAAGTAATTTGAATTGTGAATACCTACGAAAAATATAAAATCGGTAATTACATTTCCTTGCAATGGCTGAAGAAAATAAATATCACTAATGGGAGCGTAACTGGTAATCTACCGCCGATATTCGACTGTACAAGTTTGGCGTTGGCTGAGACAATTAAAAATGAAAAGTAGGTAACAACGACACTTCTATCTAGTGTCATATTAAGTCAATTAGGAATACAAAGCACTTCCACCCTTCTTAACACCTGCACGTAAAAGTTCGCGCGTTATTATAAATAAAACGGTAAATTACCGCGCACGCGCCCGGATGAAGGTTAAAAACAATTGCAGGGACCACCCCATTGGAAAAAAATTAATTGCCGTGAAAAATTATTTTCACGGCAAACAATTAAATAAAGGAATTATTTTATGTTATTCTTATTTTTATATTACATTGCAAAAGTACATCACGTAGGTACTAAAAGTACTACACGTAAATTGTAGTTTTATTTTTGAAACGTAGAAATCATCTGCATGTAAACTGGAAAATAATTCAATTTTAATAATTTAATAATAATTTCTGATACAAGAAACAAGGCGTAACAATAGTTTTTTAATTATCATTACAAATGATTGACGCAGCGGTACTTTAATACAAAGTATTAAGTGATATTACGTCATCGAGCTTAAAAATGCAACTTGCAAGTCTAATTTTTCCCATTATAATATGACGAAAAAGTGAAATCTATGATTTTAAGTTTATTTGGCAGTCATCAATTGAAACAAACTAAACATAATTTTTTGGCAAGTAAAATAAGTTATTGTTAAAACAATTTATAAAATAAAGCAACAATAAATTTATTATTGTTTGCAATTGTAAAATTTAGCAACAAACTTTTTTATTTTTTGTACACTATTTACCTTAACATTTTACCAATAATTACAAAATTATAGAACTATCTTACTATGAACAATTGAATTAAAATCATACCATTTGAACCCGTGGGGTTCAATAGTCCCGTATATAGCTCTAAATCTTCAAACGCATGGATATTTTGTGAAAATAATATGTATAGTTTTTGAACTTGTTTAAAATTTATTAGTCTTATTAATTAAATTAAAAAAAGAAAAAAAAACGCAAATTGTAAAACATTTGAACAAATTACTTAAGAAAGAAATTACAAGTCATCCTCCGAACAAGTTACGTGGGTATAATTTAAATCCGCTATTATAATGATGTGGGCATTACAATATTATTGTAATTTATTTTTGCAAATATTGCACTTTACTGAAGTTACAATATCAATTTAAATTTAAAAAAGATAATATATATATATATATATTGCGATGTATCCATCCTCTCCAAATTTAAAAAAATAATTATTTAATCCAATGTATTTAATGTAATTAAATACATAACTACTATTTCATTAATGTACAGGGTAAGTACGAATCACTTTGAAACACCACAATATATATATATATATTTTTAATCCAAGTTGAGATCCTTATAAAACTAAGACAACCAGAGATCCCCATTAAAAATTACAAATTAGGCATATATATTCTCATAATTAATCTAGAAGCAATAATTTTGAATGTTGTCAACACAGAGGGGAAAGGATATCCCATTTTAATTTTTGTTGTTAAAAATTATGACAAGTGAGATCCTTAAACTAATATGAACAAGTTGAGATCCTTTAATGTATAAATTGTTATCTATAGGACAAGGCGAGATCATGCAATGTTGCCAAGTGTACAAGCGGTACAAGCATAAAAATATTTTGCAAAATTGCATAAAAATTATTTTTGCTTGCATTATTAGAATGCAGTGCATATAACTTTGTTTCTTTTGTGTTCTATTGTTAAAAAAAAGAACTTTATATTAATAATTTTAAATTTTAAAAAAATTGCAAAATCAACATAATCTTTGTTTCAAGACAAAAATAGGCTACAGATAAAAGTGTTTGTTTACAATATATTTAAAAAACAATAGCTATTGTAAAACCATTTGTATTGATTGATATTTTGTTTATTTAATTATTTTATTTTGTTTATTAATTATTTTCTTACGAATAAATTTTTAACTTTTACACTTGGGTTTTCTACTATCCTAAAAATATTCATAGGGCAGGGATAATAAACGACGAATAAATATTTATTTGTGAAGTTCTGGAATGAGTAAAATCTGATTGATCAAATTTTGTATTGTACCTATTTAAATTTGACCAATAATTAGAAGTTAATTATTCAAAAACCTCACAAGTAAAAAATGCTTTTTTGTTGTTGTTTATAATCCCTTCCTTATTGTAAAAAAATCAAATTCCATTCTATTAACTAAATTTCTAAACAATTAATTTATCAAAAATTTATATGCTAACCTTGGTTAGCATATCGGCAATCAAGACGCCAATGTTTTTTGATGATTCTAGAAATAAGCCACGCTCACTAACATTGCACTGATAAAGCAATTTCTTGATAAAGTAAAGTTTATAAGATAATCCAGATTTTTAAATTTTTTATTAAACTAAAAATATCAGGTATAAGCGAAACAGAAAATTTCAATAATTCATATAGGTTGTCGCATCGTCAAATTTTTTGAAGCGCCGTTTTAATGATCCTACATTTCAAAATTTAAAAGAATTTATGTAGTATACTCATTTCTAAGCTTCGTAAATCGGGTAACTCATTTAACTTAATTAAATTGAGAATCTTACTTTTGTTCGGTAAGCTACACAATAATATATTGCTCTGCAATAATTTAGTACTATTTTTTACAGAATAAAGGTCGTAACTCACCTATCAGCACAGCATAGGGACAGCGACTGATCAGCACAAGCAAATTTTATTTCTTATGTGTATTTAAATACAAGCACACTCATCTAACAGCATCAGCACATCACCTGATAAGCACGTCAACGCCTCGACCACTAGACATTTCTCCGAGAGAATATTTTGCGGACGCCGTGCTTGTGAGGTGCTGATACCTAACCGATGCCATACACTCATATATCATCACCTGAGCATCACATTTCGCTTTTAGTACAAATTTTACTAATTGTTTTAGTAGATATATTTCACTATTGCATTAATCTTGTAGCAATTTTAAGAGTGCAGGCGATGAACAAAACGAATTCTGAAAAACTTAAAAAGCCTGTTTACATTATAAAATTTCGTTTAAAATTTTCGTTAAAATTTCGTTAAAATCTCTTTAAAATTCGTTAAAATTTCTTTAAAATTCCTTAATTTGTAGATTTGCGTAATATTTATTTTTCCTATATTTTACGTAAAATTTTAAGGATATAGGTGCGCCCTATTCGTTAAAATTTTTCTTAAAAGTCCTTTTAACGAAAATTTTAAGCATAATTTTGTACAAAAATTTATTTTGTAAACAGGCTTTAGAGGCAGTTCGAAACCATACTTATTTTTTATATGACATAAGTGATAGTAAATAAAGAGACTCTAAAAAAAAAGAAGTAGCTTGGAAGAAATAGAAAATTTGAAACTAGGTTTCAACCAAACAACCTTTACCATGTGAAGTCTAGAGTCCGGTGCCGTGCTTGTGCTGTCCCTGTGCCGAGGCGTTATATGAAACTATACACAACCATCAAGTTGACCACTTGACGGTGCTGTGATGATGCTTGTCAGGTGCTGTGCTGATAGGTGAGTTACGACCTTAAATGTTCGTTTTTCCCACACGTAACTTGCTCGGAATTATAAAATTGTATTGCACTTCGGTAAAACTGCAACATCAGCTTATAGTAAGAATATCTGTTTACGTGCGTGGGTAGGCGATTCGTATTAATTTTTCTACACACGTTTACACTTTAAAAGCATTACAAAGTTTCTACACGTCAAGTTTGCTGTCTTTGCACAACACGGAATTTCCTTTTTTACGTTGGGATGGATAGGCTCAGAGAACAGCCTTAACGATAACCTAAACTTTTTTAATTGACGGAGTGATAAATACATAGAAGTAAACCAAGGCCATTAACACTGCGCTGATAAAGCAAATTGATGATGAAGTAAAATATATCTAACACAAATTCTTAAATCTTTGATTAAACCAAAAAACATGTGGTATAAACAAAACAGATATCTTCAGACATCGTCAAATTTTTTGAAGCACGTTTTTGATCATTCTGCTATCAAGAATTTATATAATTTACTTCTTTTCAAACTTCGTAAATCGGGTTACCAATTGAACTTAATTAAATGAAGAATCTTAGTTTTAAAAACTAAAAATCCAACATAATTAAGGTAAGAACGGTAGACACATTGCCTGCTTTTTCGACCGTCTAGCCATCACACGATGTGTTTCTGACTCATTAGTCGTCATCAGTACCGTTTACTTGGTGTTATCACTTAATTATGTGCACTAAACCAGCTACTGGTTCACACTTTATGTGGACTGCTATACGCGACGTCACTACACAAAAATAAAGACGTCACTTCACATAAAGTGTGTGTGCAAGTGGTAACTTGCTCAGATGTCCAAAAATAAGAAATTTTCAATAATTCATATACCTACCTAGGTTGCCGCAATGTCAAATTTTGAAGCGCCGGTTCGGTGATTCTACATTTAAGAATTATTTTTCAATTTTCCAACTTGCTAATAGTATCGCATAAGTTTTTAGTAAAATTGTGCAACAAATTTAATAACTTAAATTTAATAGCCTAATTTAGTAATTTATAAGAAAAGATGAATTTAAAATAAATTTAAAAAAATATTTAGTTATAATTTTCTTTACTATAAATAAACTTGAAAAAATATCTGCTAGCTAAAATTGCCGACTTGTTTTGAAATTTGAGCTTTGCTACGTTGCCAACTTGTCGGATCTCAGCGTGGTTAAAAACAATTGCAGATATACACATATACGCTTTGCCGATAGCAGCGCTCCACCAAAGTACTCCTGAACTACTTTTGTATATAATTCGAAATATATCCAAAAAACGAGATCCAACCTAAAATTCAAAAGAGAGATCTAGTTTACGAACATTTAACGGAAAAATTCGATATACACGTTAAAAAAGACGAGATCCGAAAATGGATCTCGACTTTCCACAAGTGATCTCGTCTTGTTCATATTTATCACAAAAGGATCTCACTTTTCCTCTTTTTAAATCTATATATATATTGTCGTGTTTTTTTTTTCACTTCAACCAGATAAATTTCCTGGTGGTGCTTGGAGTTTTGGTCACCAATCTAAACGTTTTTAATTTTGGAAATAAAACTGGATGTGGTTAATCACCGTACCTTTATTTTCTATAAACATAAAACAATAAACATAAACAGAAACAGAAACTTAAACTAATGAAATCAAACTTTAAATATATCGTTAACGGAATACCTTTTTTTTTAACTATTTTCCCTCCTTTTGTACTTTCACCGTCGTTCTCTGCTCCGCCACAGTTATCTCCTCTCTAGCAATCTTCTTTCCAAACTTTACCTCTTCACCACTTCAACAATTCTATTTTTATGCTTTCGAGAGCCTCTTCTCGAACTTAATCGTCCTTTTCTTTTTTTATTTTATTAAATTTCGAGAGATTAATTTCTCTTCAAAATTCAGCCGGCACCCGGTTTATTATGTTTTTTTCACCTTCCCTTTTTTTTACCCCTTTTTTAAATACATCTCAACGCACCCGATATTTTCAGAATGTGACAATTTGTTGGAATATTGTGAAAATCTATTGAAATGAATGGATTTAAATATTGACAATTGATACATTTTTGATAATTTGAAATTGAATTAATAATATTAAATTACATTTAAACATGCCTGTTCTTTACAATTAATATTAACTATCATCAGTGTCTAATGAAGTTAAAAAGTTCCGTCCCTTTTTTTTTTCTTTTAGCTACTGTAAAATATTACTTTTCTAGTAAAATATTACTTTTCTTCATACCTCATTTCTTCTTTCCATTCATACAAATCTTGGAGGTGGAACTGACCTCGGATGCGTTCTGTTATTTTGTTGTATAATTCGTATGTGTTTTCTGATATCTTTCTGTTTGTTATGTATGGACCTTCGTAGGGTAAATGTAACTTGGCACTTTGGTTTGCAGACCGTAAACCTATCCTCAAGCTTTTGACTACCACTATATCTCCTATAGAAAATGTAGTTTTCTTTTTGATCTTTCCATTCACCTTTTGTAAATATCTTAATCTACGATTAAGCTTTTCTCGCACTCTTATTAAAGTTTGTTGATAATTCAAATTTTCATAATTTATCATCCATGATCTTCTGGGTAATATTTTCTTCTTTTTGATCTTAAATTTTTTCAATAGGTCAATTCTTATTATATTATAATCTATTTTCATGTCTTGTATCACCATAATTCCACAATTTTTTGTAGTTCTCCCAATAGTTATGTTTGTATTTAAGTTTTTATTAATCCTTGTAAATGATTCGTTGTTTGGAGATATTAATTTTACTGGATGGGTTTCTATAACTTGTTTCTTAAAATATTCAAAATTTAGGTTATTAGTCTTTTCATTCAATAGCGAAATTTCCGCACCCGTGTCTACTATTGTCGTCAGCTGAATATCGTTTATTTTTATAAAAATGTATGGCAGTCCATTGACACTTTCGTCTATTTTGGTGTCATTTGTGATACTTATGAACTCTCTTGGATGTTCATAATTATTAATCCGATTTTTCTTTGAACTGCCATTTATTGAAAATTTTCAACGTTTCTACTTTCCGCTGCTCCCCTATTTTCTTCTACCACCGTAATTGCGTTGACATGTGCTGGCGTAACATTGCTATCCCTGTTGTACTGGCTATTGGATCTCATGTTAGTAAAGACTCTCATGTGCCTTCCATCTTTGTTATCATCGTGGTTATTTTGCCTATTTGAACTCTCATATTTGTATTGATTGCTTTCTGACTTGGAATTGCCATTATTGATATTGCCGCTGTTTCTTTGTGTATTATTGTTGTTATTATTTCTGTTCCAATATCCCCCATAGGACTGTCGATAATCGTTTGAATTATGACGATAATTTGTGTTGGAATTGTCCCAACGGTTATTGTAGTTTGGTCTACGGTTGTCGTTCAAATTGTGCCCGTAGTCATTAAAATTTGCACTTTTCCAATTATTCTCTCTTCCATTCCTTTCGTAAGCATTTCTATTGTTATTGTAGTTAGCCTGATAATTTTGATGATTATTACCACCATAGTTGCGTTGTTGGTCAGTACTATAATTATCGGTTCTGTTATAATTATTGTAATTATTTTGTCCATAATTGTTTCTCCATTGTATCGGATTACTTTGTCCATGACTTTCGTTTCTATTTTCATATGGTATGTTGTCGAAACGTTTCAACAAATTTAAAAATTGTTCTGTTGTTTCTACATTTTCTATCGAGACTCGGTTTATTACATCGTATCCAAAATGATTTGCTAAACTTCGTATTAGGTCAACTTCGATCATGGGCGGATCCAATTGTTTGATCGCGTTGATGTGTTTGATTGCATAATTTTCTCTTGTGTGGTCCATTCGTCCACGATACTTTCCATTCATAAGGTTGGTTCGTACTTTCCTTTGTTCTGTTGCACCCCAAAATTGTCTTAAAAACAGCTGTTCGAATTCATAGAAATCGTGGTAATCATCTTCAATGATTCCAAGCCATTGTTCTGCTTCGCCTTTTAAAGAATGCCTAATAACTGATTTGAGTCGCGATAAATCATTTATTCGGTTGGTGATGTCTTTTAAATTTTTCAAAAATAAACGTGGATTAGTTTGTCCATCGCCATGAAATTTTATCACTTTATCAGAATTGAATCCGAATTGAATCCGAATTGTATCTCCTGTACAATGCTTTTAATCTGACCTGCTTCGTTTTCTGCAACATGGTGTTGGTTCGCCATACCTGTTTGTGATAATTTAGTTGTATTCGCGTTTATGGCAGATCTCATACCAACTATTTCATCTTCCACCTGTTCTATTCTTGCGTGATGATAATTCACATCATTTGTAACAGATTTGAATTGTTGTTCAATCATTGACGTAACTCGATCCAATTGTTTAACACCGTTCGTAACTTCATTTCTTACCTCAACAATGTTATTGTCATTGTTTTGTGCCACAAAATGTTTTAATTTCTCCTCCATCGTTTTTAGTTTTCCTTGGTTGGCTTCTTCAATAATTTCGACTACTTTAATCTTGAAGTTTCCTGGCAGATTATTTGATTTTATACCATCTTCTCTCAAATTAATCGTTTTACCTTCGAACTCATTTCTTATATCTTGTACCGTCTTTTTCAGGTCATTTTTCTTCACTGTTGTTTCCTTGATAATTTTTATCTCTTCATCTATTCTGTTGATATCCTTTTCTGCAGTTTGTTGTGATGATTTCAATTTATTGATGTCTTGGTTTGATTTTTCTTCTGCGCGACTAAATATGTCTCTCATTTCCTGTGAATTTTCGTCCATTTTCTGCATGATTTGTTCCATCATTTGTTGCATTGTTTTCGTTAGTTCTATTCCTACTTTGTCTTCCATCGTATCCTGTTTTTCCGTAAGCTTTTCTTTGATTGTTAATACCGTTGCGTTTTCTTCTATATCTCGCAATACTTCGTTCGTGCTTTGGTCTATTATTTCTGTGCTTTCTTGAATCTTGTCGTTCTGTTCAACTTCTGCTCTTGCTATGCTTCTTGTAACTCTTATGTCATTCATTTTGATGGTTTTAAATACAAATTAATTTCAAAGATTAAAAATTAGGTAAAATATTAAATTTCCCTGCAATTGTAATTAATAACACACTTATAATGTAATCTAATTGTTTATAATGTTGACGTATTTAGCAATCTGTCAAACTTTTCAAATGTCAATATTGTAAATATCGTGTCAATATTTTATTAAATCAATATTCTGTTTAATTTTTTGGGTCGTTCTGGTGAATGAATTTTTGATTAATCTCAGTGATGTCGTGGTTTCGAGTTCCACGTATTGGGCGCCAATTTAAATTTATTGGTTGTCGTGTTTTTTTTTCACTTCAACCAGATAAATTTCCTGGTGGTGCTTGGAGTTTTGGTCACCAATCTAAACGTTTTTAATTTTGGAAATAAAACTGGATGTGGTTAATCACCGTACCTTTATTTTCTATAAACATAAAACAATGAACATAAACAGAAACAGAAACTTAAACTAATGAAATCAAACTTTAAATATACCGTTAACGGAATACCTTTTTTTTTTAACTATTTTCCCTCCTTTTGTACTTTCGCCGTCGTTCTCTGCTCCGCCACAGTTATCTCCTCTCTAGCAATCTTCTTTCCAAACTTTACCTCTTCACCACTTCAACAATTCTATTTTTATGCTTTCGAGAGCCTCTTCTCGAACTTAATCGTCCTTTTCTTTTTTTATTTTATTAAATTTCGAGAGATTAATTTCTCTTCAAAATTCAGCCGGCACCCGCTTTATTATATTTTTTTCACCTTCTCTTTTTTTACCCCTTTTTTAAATACATCTCAATATGCATATGGTACTAATACACCTCCGAGAAGTATATCAAGATATCTTGTTTGACTCCGAATTTGCGATTTTTACTCCAAAATCGGAGTCGAAAACGTTTTCCCATTAAAAAATAAGATTATGAATCGTGAAGTCGCTGGGAGTCAAATGGTCGATTTTCGTCTGGAGTTCAAATGGTCATGTACACTTGTAGTTTTATACAAAGAGGTTCGCACTAACTCCCGCTAAGTTCGCCACAATCGATAACTCGCATAACAGAATATGTCTCACGGTTTAATAGGCCTCAGCGTAGGTATAGTACTTTTTGGTTTCCAAACTGTGTTATGCTTGCGATTCTATCGGCAGCGCCGCAATGGTGGATTATGTTACACCGCATGTAATGTGCATGACTAATAAAATACAACCACTAACAATAACATCTTATAATTATAATGCATTTCACTCATATTATTGTTTTCTAATTCTAAAATTGTCCAGATTACTATTTCAAAAAATTAAAAATGTAGGAGTATTTTATTTTTGTTCTATCGACTGTTGGAAATTATAAATTAAATATAATTATGAAATTAATTTTTGTTTAAGTTCACTAAAATTAAACTGAAAAGTTAAAAATTTTAAAATTACAGTTTGGTGTCTTGCTGCAATGTACAATGAATTGTTAAATTAACTGACCACGATTATTTTAACTTAACAAAATTTTTTCATGTGCAGGATAATAAATAAATTCAAGTAGGTAGGTAGTTAATTTCGTTGTTTATGTAAATCCAGCTCTTCTTTTTACAACTTTGTCAAAAACTAAGGAGCAAAAATTATAAGCGAAACTACAAAGTCAAATAATATGCAGTATAAAATTATAATTTATTTATTAAATATTAGCGTATTTTTATTTTCTTTCTAGCAAAACAATATGAACTGAAATAGCAAGATTAAACAAATTTATAAAATGTTTTAAAGAAAGTATTTTTGGATAATAATATAAATTTAATATGAAATCTTTTATAGATGGATCAATTGTAAGCCACGAGACAAGATTATAAATTTGTGTTCCGCGTCTTTCATGATTATTATTATTATACTCCTTTTTCTTGAAATAACTTACTCGGAGCATTTTAAATGTTTTTAATTCCATATTGTATGTAGCTGACGTCATGTCGGTAACTTGATATTATTAAATGATCATTACCTATGCAATAATTTAAACAAAATCATCAAATTCCAAGACGACGTATCGGTCAATTTTCAATATTATTTTAAATTTTAATACAGAAAGCCGTTATATTAAATGTGCTCAATCCAAATTAATTTAACTTTTCTAGGGACAAATAAAGAATATTGTTTTGATAACTTAAAAACGGCGTTCATCGTATAAAATTCACATTTCAATATAATATTGAAGCCTATCGACTAAATTTTCGATGGGTGGTTTTGATGATCCTACGTTTTTAATTGTTTATTGAAAAACCTTAAAATTTTCCAATTGACCGTTGAAGCGGTTAGCTTTTTAGTATAAATGTGTAAAAAATCAAATGTGTATTTTATTTATGTATTTATAAAAAAAAAACAAATTTGTTATGATTTAATTTTTAATAAAGTTATTGTGTAGGTGAGCAAAGATAAAGTTTTATTAGTTTCCATCCCCTCTTTAAAATTTATTTCGCGTTTTATAAATCTTAAACTATCTAAAATAATTATTGTCTCAATATAATTTTTTTTAGTTTTTCACAAAAGTGATATAATAAATAAATTCAAGTAGGTAGGTAGTTAATTTCGTTGTTTATGTAAATCCAACTTTTATTTACAACTTTGTTAAAAACTACGGAGCAAAAATTACAAGCGAAACTACTAATTCAAAAATTCAGTATAAAATTATATTTTATTTATTAAAGGAATCAATCAATACATATTAACGTATGTTTACTTTCTTTTTGGCAAAAGAATATGATGGCAATTGCCGTTTGTTTAATATTAAGATTTAACAAATTTATAAACTGTTTTAACGAAAATATTTTTGAATAACAATTTAAATAATTTAATATGAAATTTTTATTGATGGGTCAATTGTAAGCCAGGAGACACGATTATAAATTTGAGTTACGCGTCTTTCATGATATTAGTAAAAAATACTCCTTTTCCTTGAAATAACTTACTCGGAGCATTTTAAATGTTTTTAATTCCATATTGTATGTAGTCGACGTCATATCGGTAACATAATATTGTTAGGTGATTATTACCTACACAATAATTTAAACAAAATCATCAAATTCCAAGACGACGTATCGGTCAATTTTCAATATTATTTTAAATTTTAATACAGAAAGCCGTTATATCAAATGTGCTCAATCCGAATTAATTTAGCTTTTCTAAGGACAAATAAAGAATATTGTTTTGATAACTTAAAAACTTAAAAAATTCACATTTCAATAAATATTGAAGCCTATTATCGACCTAAGTTTCCGATGGGAGGTTTTGATGATTCTACATTTTTAATTATTTATTGAAAAACCTTAAAATTTTCCTATTGACCGTCGAAGCGCTTACAAGGGAAACGTCAGGTATGCGAAATTTTGTTTTGGTTTATACTTACATTACGTAAAGATTACACCTAAGGCATTACGTGAACGAAATAGTAGCGCGCCATATTCAGCCAATTTTGAGAAAATCGAATTTGAAAATTTCTTCTATTTGCACGAAATAACTAAATAATAAAAGATAAAACTTGCAACAAAGGTTCCGTGGTAACGAGGTAGAGTGGTGGCTTTAATAAGCAAGGGTCCTAGGTTCGATTCCCAGCATCCGTACTTTTTTTTTCAAATATTTTTTTTTAATTAATTTTCTTTTAAGTAATATGTAAATTAACAGATATTTAATAATTATTCGAAATTATTAATTTTTAATTAATTATTAATTACTAGATCCCGTAAAACTTACTGTTTTCCCTGTTTTTACGATGAATACCACCCGGGATCGTGCGAAACGTCGGTGTAAAAAATTATACAATGTAAAATGATCAGAAAATAATTAATATGTGTAATAATAATATACTTCATATAATATGTAAATACTTATTCAATTATGTAACTTTTCATTTCTTATTAAATATATAAATAAAATACGAAAAATATATAAATAAATACTTATTTAATTAAAAAATATAATTTTTAACAAATTCCAAAAATTTTTGAACGTTTCGAATAATAATCAATTTAAGAAATGTTTGAAAATACTGTTAGTAAGACAAAACGATATCGTCCGAATGTTGAGATCTGAAAAATTAATAATTTCGAATAATTATTAAATATATGTTAATTTACATATTACTTAAAAAGAAAATTAATTAAAAAAAAAATATTTAAAAAAAAAAGTACCGATGCTAGAATTGAACCTAGAACCCTCGCTTATTAAAGCCATCACTCTACCACGTTACCACGGAACCTTTGTTGCAAGTTTTACCTTTTATCACGTTATTTCAGGCAAAAAGATGAAATTTTTAAATTCAATTTTCTCAAAATTGGCTGAATATGGCGCGCTACTATTTCATTCACGTAATGTCTTAGGTGTAATCTTTGCGTAGTATAAGTATAAATCAAAACAAAATTTCGCATACCTGACGTTTCCCTTGTTAGTGTAAAAAATCAAATCAAGTTTAATTGTACATAGTTTTACAAATTCACTCGAAATCCATACAAACCAATATTATTTTTGGCTCCGCGCAAAACGCGTCAAGGTATGTAAAGTCTCTTATTGTAACAAAATTACACCTAGCTGAATTGCTTATTTATTTCTGTTGATAGTGCATGATTATTGGTACCTACTGAAAGTTACTCACAAAGTCTTCGGACACTAGTATAAATTTCAATACACCACCTGTATTTTATTTATTTATAAAAAAAAAACAAATTTGTTATGATTTAATTTTTATAAAGTTATTGTTGTGAGTGACCACAACATAAAGTTTTTTTAGTTTCCCATCCCCTCTTCAAAATTTATTTCGCGTTTTATAAATCTAAAACTATCTGAGATAATAAATTATTGTTTCAATATAATTTTTTTTAGTTTTTCACAAAAGTGATACAATAAGAACAATAAGGTGAGCGGGGCTTCGAAAAACAATTCCAAAAACAATATTTTTCTTAATAATTATGGCTGTATTAATTCAACTATACTATAATTTAAATTTTTTGCACACTTACAGTTACTCACAAAAGTACTCGAACGTTCATATTAGCAAAGTAAATTATACTTTTTGAAAACTCTTTTTGGCATATTAAAATCACTTTTACAAAAATACTTTTTAGACATTTTTTGTAAATAATTTCATTCCTTTCATTTTTGTTTCTATACATTTTTTTATTCCTCACCTGGTTTTCACCAAGAATGACTTAAAGCTTAAAGCAGTTTCGGTAAAAATCCCATGGGAATCCCCTGAGAAAACCGTAAGAATTCCATAAGTGCATTTATTTTATTAAAAAGTTTTACCGAGTCTGCTTTAAGTCACTCTCGGTCGAAAAGGAGGCGACAAAATAAAAAAATGTATATGCACAAAAATTAAGACAATCAAATTTACGACAAAAAATGCCGAATAAGTATTGCTGTAAAAACGATTTTTATATGATAAAAACAGTGTTAAAAAGAAACAATTTAAATTGCTACCGTAGGAATGTCCGCGTACTTTTGTGAGTAACTGTACATAATATTCAAACCTAAGCGCTTTAATTGGTAAATTGAAAATTGAAAAAAATATACATTGACTAAAAAACTAAGTTTGCTTTTTAAGAACAATTTAGTAGGTATCAACTATTTGTGTCTCGTATATGATTTTGTTTTGTTTTTACATAAAAATAAAACAAATTATGAGAATACAATTTTATATTATCGTGCAAATATTACGCGTTCAGTTATTTGCAGAAAATTAAATGTGCATGACTAATAAGAAATTATCCCCTACGCTGAAAACCGTTCCGATAAGATAGTAGCAGTTGAAACGCTGTCTCTCTTTTTTACTCGGTCCATCTTATGTTATCGCTACTTAAGTCGTGCAACACTGTATGAGGCAATCACAACGCACGAACGTCTTCAGTATATACAGATTGAGTTCTTAAGGTCATACAAAACAGCGGAGTCAAAGGCGTAATGCCACTGTACTAATTTTTGTATAACGAAATACGAGAAATCTTTACCCCTCATCGGTTGCTCTAAGAGTTCTAATCGTGCCATACAAATATACAGATCTATTTTCAAGATACATCTAGTTTGAAAGGCGGATAAACTGTCGCCTTGCGGGTATTCGGAGGCAAGTACGATACAAATGCATATATATATATATATGCAGTAGACACAATGTATATTGTCGTGTTTTTTTTTCACTTCAACCAGATAAATTTCCTGGTGGTGCTTGGAGTTTAGGTCACCAATCTAAACGTTTTTAATTTTGGAAATAAAACTGGATGTGGTTAATCACCGTACCTTTATTTTCTATAAACATAAAACAATGAACATAAACAGAAACAGAAACTTAAACTAATGAAATCAAACTTTAAATATACCGTTAACGGAATACCTTTTTTTTTAACTATTTTCCCTCCTTTTGTACTTTCGCCGTCGTTCTCTGCTCCGCCACAGTTATCTCCTCTCTAGCAATCTTCTTTCCAAACTTTACCTCTTCACCACTTCAACAATTCTATTTTTATGCTTTCGAGAGCCTCTTCACGAACTTAATCGTCCTTTTCTTTTTTTATTTTATTAAATTTCGAGAGATTAATTTCTCTTCAAAATTCAGCCGGCACCCGGTTTATTATATTTTTTTTTTCCTCTCCCTCTTTTAAATACATCTCAACGCACCCGATATTTTCAGAATGTGACAATTTGTTGGAATATTGTGAAAATCTATTGAAATGAATGGATTTAAATATTGATAATTGATACATTTTTGATAATTTGAAATTGAATTAATAATATTAAATTACATTTAAACATGCCTGTTCTTTACAATTAATATTAACTATCGGCAGTGTCTAATGAAGTTAAAAAGTTCCGTCCCTCCTTTTTTTTGCTACTGTAAAATATTACTTTTAGTCCTTACTCCTGTATTAATCTGCTTTATGGCATTCGTGCACATTTAAATCGTCATCTTCGTTTACATTTTCATCATCCCTCATTTCTTCTTTCCATTCATACAAATCTTGGAGGTGGAACTGACCTTGGATGCGTTCTGCTATTTTGTTGTATAATTTGTATGTGTTTTCTGATATCTTCCTGTTTATTATGTATAGACCTTCGTAGGGTAAATGTAACTTGGCACATTAGTTTGCAGACCGTAAACCTATTCTCAAGCTTTTGACTACCACTATATCTCTTATAGAAAATGTAGTTTTCTTTTTGATCTTTCCATTCACCTTTTGTAAATATCTTAATCTTCGATTCAGCTTTTCTCGCACTCTTATTAAAGTTTGTTGGTAATCCAAATTTTCATAATTTATCATCCATGATCTTCTGGGTAATATTTTCTTCTTTTTGATCTTAAATTTTTTCAATAGGTCAATTCTTATTATATTATAATCTATTTTCATGTCTTATATCATCATAATTCCACAATTATTTGTAGTTCTCCCAATAGTTGTTATGCTTGTATTTAAGTTTTTATTAATCCTTGTAAATGAATTGTTGTTTGGAGATATTAATTTTATTGGATGGGTTTCTATAACTTGTTTCTTAAAATGTTCAAAATTTAGGTCGTTAATCTTTTCATTCAATAGCGAAATTTCCGCACCCGTGTCTACTAATGCTTTCAGCTGAATATCGTTTATTTTCATAAAAATGTATGGCAGTCCATTGACACTTTCGTCTATTATAGTATTATCTTTCTTCACCGTTGTTTCCTTGATTATTTTTATATTTTCATCTATTTTGTTAATATCCTTTTCCGCAGTTCGTTGTGGTGATTTCAATTCGTTGATGTCTTGGTTTGATTTTTCTTCTGCGTGCCGAAATATTTCTTTTATTTCCTGTAAATTTTCGTCCATTTTCTGCATGATTTGTTCCATCATTTGCTGCATTGTTTTTCGTTCCATTCCTACTTTGTCTTCCATCTTACCCTGTTTTTCCATAACCTTTTCTTCGATTGTTAATACCGTTACGTTTTTTTCTATATCTCGCAATACTTCGTTCGTGCTTTTTTGAA
The DNA here is from genome assembly GCA_911387805.1 of Cantharis rustica. Taxonomy (NCBI): domain Eukaryota; kingdom Metazoa; phylum Arthropoda; class Insecta; order Coleoptera; family Cantharidae; genus Cantharis; species Cantharis rustica. The sequence goes on from OU426877.1 coordinate 77,269,592, forward strand.
TCTTGTCGCTCTGTTCAACTTTTGCTCTTGCTGTGCTTCTTGTAATTCTTTTGTCATTCATTTTGATGCTTTTAAATACAAATTAATTTCAAAGATTAAAAATTAGGTAAAATATTAAATTTCCCTGCAATTGTAATTAATAACACACTTATAATGAAATCTAATTGTTTATAATGTTGACGTATTTAGTAATCTGTCAAACTATTTAAATGTCAATATTGTAAATATCGTGTCAATATTTTATTAAATCAATATTCTGTTTAATTTTTTTGGGTCGTTCTGGTGAATGAATTTTTGATTAATCTCAGTGAGGTCGTGGGTTCGAGCCCCACGTTGGGCGCCAATTTAAATTTATTGGTTGTCGTGTTTTTTTTTCACTTCAACCAGATAAATTTCCTGGTGGTGCTTGGAGTTTAGGTCACCAATCTAAACGTTTTTAATTTTGGAAATAAAACTGGATGTGGTTAATCACCGTACCTTTATTTTCTATAAACATAAAACAATGAACATAAACAGAAACAGAAACTTAAACTAATGAAATCAAACTTTAAATATACCGTTAACGGAATACCTTTTTTTTTTAACTATTTTCCCTCCTTTTGTACTTTCGCCGTCGTTCTCTGCTCCGCCACAGTTATCTCCTCTCTAGCAATCTTCTTTCCAAACTTTACCTCTTCACCACTTCAACAATTCTATTTTTATGCTTTCGAGAGCCTCTTCACGAACTTAATCGTCCTTTTCTTTTTTTATTTTATTAAATTTCGAGAGATTAATTTCTCTTCAAAATTCAGCCGGCACCCGGTTTATTATATTTTTTTTTTCCTCTCCCTCTTTTAAATACATCTCAACAATTTAAATTTATTGGTTGTCGTGTTTTTTTTTTCACTTCAACCAGATAAATTCCCTGGTGGTATTTGGAGTTTTGGTCACCAATCTAAACGTTTTTTTTTTAATTTTGAAAATAAAACTGAATGGTTAATCACCGTACCTTTATTTTCTATAAACATAAAATATAAACATAAACAGAAACAGAAACAGGAACAGAAACTTAAACTAATAAAATTAAACTTGAAATATACCGTTAACGGAATACCTTTTTTTTTGTCGCACTATTTTCTTTCCTTTCTCTTTTATTGCCGTCGCCTTTTTGCTCCGCCACAGTTATTTCTTCTTCTCTAATCTTTGCAAACTTTATCTCTCCAACAATTTTATTTTTTACAAATTTATAGCTTCGAGAGCCCAATCCTTCTCGAAATTAATCGTTCTTTTCTTTATCTTTGTTTTTGATTTAATTAAATTTTGAGATATCAATTTCTCTTCAAAATTTACCTGGAACCTGGTTTATTATTCTACCCTCACTACTCTCTTTTTTTCACCTTCTCTCTTGATTATTATTTTCCTTTTTTTTTTTTTTTATTAACCTCGCGCACTCTTTAAACGTTTTAAAAGTAATAATGTACAATAAACTAAAATAAAACTATAAACTACAAATTACAAAATTAACAAATGGAACCTTCTTGAGTGTACAAACTTGTACGGTTCAAAGCTAGTTGAGATGTATTTAAAAAAGGGGTAAAAAGAAGAGAGAGCGTGAAAAAAAGAGGGTAGTGAGGGTAGAATAATAAACCAGGTTCCAGGTAAATTTTGAAGAGAAATTGATCTCTCAAAATTTAATTAAATCAAAAACAAAGATAAAGAAAAGAACGATTAATTTCGAGAAGGATTGGGCTCTCGAAGCTATAAATTTGTAAAAAATAAAATTGTTGGAGAGATAAAGTTTGGAAAGATTAGAGAAGAAGAAATAACTGTGGCGGAGCAAAAAGGCGACGGCAATAAAAGAGAAAGGAAAGAAAATAGTGCGACAAAAAAAAAAGGTATTCCGTTAACGGTATATTTCAAGTTTAATTTTATTAGTTTAAGTTTCTGTTTCTGTTTCTGTTTATGTTTATATTTTATGTTTATAGAAAATAAAGGTACGGTGATTAACCATTCAGTTTTATTTTCAAAAATAAAAAAAAAAACGTTTAGATTGGTGACCAAAACTCCAAATACCACCAGGGAATTTATCTGGTTGAAGTGAAAAAAAAAACACGACAACCAATAAATTTAAATTGGCGCCCAATACGTGGAACTCGAAACCACGACATCACTGAAATTAATCAAAAATCATTCACCAGAACGACCCAAAAATTAAATAGAATATTAATTTAATAAAATATTGACATATGATATTGACATTTAAAAAAGTTTGACAGATTGCTAAATACGTCAACATTATAAACAATTAGATTACATTATAAGTGTGTTATTAATTTACAATTGCAGGAAAATTTAATATTTTACATTATTTTTAATCTTTGAAGTTAATTTGTATTTAAAACCATCAAAATGAATGACATAAGAGTTACAAGAAGGATAGCAAGAGCAGAAGTTGAACAGAACGACAAGATTCAAGAAAGCACAGAAATAATAGAAGACCAAAGCACGAGCGAAGTATTGCGAGATATAGAAGAAAACGGAGCGGTATTAACAATCGAAGAAAAGGTTACGGAAAAACAGGGTACGATGGAAGACAAAGTAGGAATAGAACAAAAAACAATGCAACAAATGATGGAACAAATCATGCAGAAAATGGACGAAAATTCGCAGAAAATGGACGAAAATTCGAAGAAAATGGACAAAATTTCGCAAAAAATAGACGAAAATTTACAGGAAATAAAAGACATATTTAGGCACGCAGAAGAAAAATCAAACCAAGACATCAACGAATTGAAATCACCACAACGAACTGCGGAAAAGGATATTAACAGAATGGATGAAAAGATAAAAATAATCAAGGAAACAACGGTAAAGAAAGATGATACTATAATAGACAAAACCATTGATGAACTACCATATATTTTTATAAAAATTAACAATATTCAGCTGACGACAATAGTAGACACGGGTGCGGAAATTTCGCTATTGAATGAAAAGACTAATAACCTAAATTTTGAATATTTTAAGAAACAAGTTATAGAAACCCATCCAGTAAAATTAATATCTCCAAACAACAAATCATTTATAAGGATTAATAAAAACTTAAATACAAACATAACTATTGGGAGAACTACAAAAAATTGTGGAATTATGATGATACAAGACATGAAAATAGATTATAATATAATAAGAATTGACCTATTGAAAAAATTTAAGATCAAAAAGAAGAAAATATTACCCAGAAGACCATGGTTGATAAATGATGAAAATATGGATTATCAACAAACTTTATTAAGAGTGCGAGAAAAGCTGAATCGAAGATTAAGATATTTACAAAAGGTGAATGGAAAGATCAAAAAGAAAACTACATTTTCTATAGGAGATATAGTGGTAGTCAAAAGCTTGAGAATAGGTTTACGGTCTGCAAACCAATGTGCCAAGTTACATTTACCCTACGAAGGTCCGTACATAATAAACAGGAGGATATCAGAGAATACATACGAATTATACAACGAAATAACAGAACGCATTCGAGGTCAGTTCCACCTCCAAGATTTGTATGAATGGAAAGAAGAAATGAGAGATGATGAAAATGTAAATGAAGATGACGATTTAAATGTGCGCGAATGCCATGAATCCAGATTAATACAACATCGTAAGAGCTAAAAATAATATTTTACAGTAGCTAAAAAAAAAAAAAAGGGACGGAACTTTTTAACTTTATTAGACACTGATGATAGTTAATATTAATTGTAAAGAACAGGCATGTTTAAATGTAATTTAATATTATTAATTCAATTTCAAATTATCAAAAATGTATCAATTGTCAATATTTAAATCCATTCATTTCAATAGATTTTCACAATATTCCAACAAATTGTCACATTCTGAAAATATCGGGTGCGTTGAGATGTATTTAAAAAAGGGGTAAAAAGAAGAGAGAGCGTGAAAAAAAGAGGGTAGTGAGGGTAGAATAATAAACCAGGTTCCAGGTAAATTTTGAAGAGAAATTGATCTCTCAAAATGTAATTAAATCAAAAACAAAGATAAAGAAAAGAACGATTAATTTCGAGAAGGATTGGGCTCTCGAAGCTATAAATTTGTAAAAAATAAAATTGTTGGAGAGATAAAGTTTGGAAAGATTAGAGAAGAAGAAATAACTGTGGCGGAGCAAAAAGGCGACGGCAATAAAAGAGAAAGGAAAGAAAATAGTGCGACAAAAAAAAAAAGGTATTCCGTTAACGGTATATTTCAAGTTTAATTTTATTAGTTTAAGTTTCTGTTTCTGTTTATGTTTATATTTTATGTTTATAGAAAATAAAGGTACGGTGATTAACCATTCAGTTTTATTTTCAAAAATAAAAAAAAAAACGTTTAGATTGGTGACCAAAACTCCAAATACCACCAGGGAATTTATCTGGTTGAAGTGAAAAAAAAAACACGACAATATATATATATATATATTGTTGTGTCCGCACTAAGTGATGAAAATGGGTTGCGAACTTAGCAATAAAATGACGGTATTTGCAACTAGAGGAACCACAAAGCAAAACTCTATTTTAACATTTTATTACTAGTGTGTGTTTTATTTTTATATATTCTTAATTTTGATTTCAGTGTTTGTTTAATATTTTATGTTTGTCTAGTTAGTAAGTTTTTTTGTTTCGAATTTGATTTTTATTTATGTTTGTATTATGACTGACGTAAATGCCGACAACAGCAATATTTTAAATACTAGAAAATCTAGATGTAAAAAAAAGAAGACAGTTAAAAAAAAATGGATATCCAAGGCGATAGGAAGAATTAATATTAATAAATTGATAATAAAGTCACAGAAAGATTTGTAAGCAGTCAGTCGAATAAAGTTTGAAGATAATAAATCAGAAGAAGATTTGTAAAGCGGTCGGTCGACGAAGGTTGAAGATAATAAATCAGAAGAAGATTTGTAAAGCGGTCGGTCGACGAAGGTTGAAGACAATTAGTCAGATATTTAGCAGAGCGGTCGGTGAAGAACAAAAAGAAGGAAGATAACAGTGTTTTGTTTGTAGAAAAGCTGGGGTCGGCTATTTGTGTGAGTTTTTTTGCTATTGTTTAACATTTGTTCCTATTTTTTTTACATTTTAAATTTGCAAATAAAAATTATAAAAACCGTTATTTTATTGTTTACTTGTAACAATTTTCCACATTCGAGAACCTACGTAATCCCATTAAAGAGATAAGAGGGGCGCATAAGGTCGCAGCATAAAATAATTGGCTCCCAACGTCGAGGCTCGAATAAAAATAGTTACATGCAAAGCAATAAAAAAAAAAAATTTTTTTAAAGGTCTAAAATTACAAATATCAATCACAAAATTTAATATAATTTAAATAACTATGAATACAAGAAGTAAAAATTTAGATTTAATAACAGAGGATAAGGTAGTAGGAGAAAGGGGGGATGTTGAATTAGAGCAAATGGAAATAATCGCGCCGGATAAAAACGAAAGAGACGACAAAACAATCATGGAATTCTTGAAAAGTATGAATGCTAAAATGGATGAAAACACGAAAGGTATAAAAGAAGAAATGAATGCCAGATTTAATAACTACTCCAAAGATATGAATGCTAAAATGGATGAAAACACGAAAGGTATAAAAGAAGAAATGAATGCCAGATTTGATAACAACTCCAAAGATATTAATGCTAGATTTGATGACAACAAGAAAGAATTAAACAATAGAATAGATAGTATAAATGAAAGTTTTGACGGGATGGATCAAATGATCAAAGAGGAAATGAGTGAAAGATTTAAAGAAAAATCCAAAAAAATGGATGATGAAGAAGTTGTTGAAGAGGAAGTCGTGGAAAGAGAACCGCAGATTACCTCTTCGGATCCAAATGAACGAAAATTGGCGAGGAAGTTGAGGATCGAACGACGACTCGAAGCAATGAGAAAACAAAACATGCCAGAAGGAGAAGAAAAAGAAGTTGTAGTCGAAAATACTCTTCTGCAAAAACAGTTAGAAAAAAGTTTTAATGCACTAGAAAACTTAACGGTGGATGATAATGAAGTCGTTTCGAACGTCATGCAGGCTAGCGATTCCAGAGAGGTCGATCGAGGCGAGAAAGAATGGGCAAACCATCAGTTAATCGTAGCCGAATTGGAAGAAGAAGCAGAAAAGGCCGAAGAAAAATTCAACGAAATAGCAGATAAATGGCTGTCGATCATGAATTACAATGATCCGTTGAACATCAACGATGAAATTGGAGCTCAAAAAGACAAATATGCGAAATTTTACGGGGATAATAGGGTTAACCCTAAAATTTTTATTAAAAGTTTAGGGAATTGTACAGGAAGGGTTAAAGATGAACAGCGGTTAAAGAACATTATACGGGCAACGATGAAGGGGAATACCGAGATTAGGTACTACATGGTAGTAGAAAATATGGGGACATTCGCGCAATTTGGGGTAATGTTTTTGCGGAAGTATTGGGTGGATGAAAAAGAACAGGTAAACGGAGGAAGGTACAAGAAGTACGAAATATTCCAGGAGAACTACGGGATAAAGAAATTACGGGTCGGCATCGGTTAAATTTCCGATTACCTGGAAAAATTCTAAAAAACCTCACATTTAGGTTCAAGCTAGAAATTAATAATTAAATCACTTTTAGGCCCAAGTTGGAAATTAATAACCAAATCAATTTTAGGCAAAATTTAGAAAAAATAAATAAATTTAAAGAAACGTCAAATTTAATAAAAAATGTAGCAGGCAGATCAAAACAAACAAATGTAAAAATAAATTCAATAACATACGTCAATAAAATAGTTGATTGCGAAAGACGATATTTAAACCAAATAAGTCAGTTATTATTGAAACATAATAAATTATTTAATGAAGAAGAAAGAATAGCAGTTGGATATGAGCACAAATTAGAGATCACTGACGAGAAATCATTTTCGTGTAAAACATATCCAATTCCTTTAGAGGAAGATTCAAGGAAGTATACAGGGTTTAGTTTAGATGGGGTAACTTTCTGTTTTAGAGTCATACCGTTTGGTTTAAATACAATACAGCAACAAGTAAAATTTTTGGGATTCAAAGTTGATAAGAAGGGAATTACAAAATATGAAGAAAGAATGAATAGTAAAATTCGAAAGAAACTATCATCCAATATAGGGGACAACGTAGTTATAAAAAGTCTGCGAACCGCAAATCGAGCACTTAATATTTGTGCCAAACTATCCTTACCATTTGAGGGACCTTTTTACATAAATAAAAAAATAAATGAAAATGTTTATGATCTAAAATATGAAGGAGGGAATATTCGGGGAAGGTTTCACATAAACCTCATATATCCATTTAAGAGGCAAACGTCAGAAGAAGAAGAGGAAGGCGACAGTGAAGAGGAACAGTAGAAGAGAAAGAGTGGTAAATTTATGGAAAGGGGAGTACGAATGATGGTAAAAAGTTTTTTTTTTATATATTTTTTTATATTTAAATTTTAATATTCAAGTTTAGAAATTTAAAATTGAATTAAAGCAATGCTTGTTAACTTTTTGACATTCAAAACAAAGTTCATTAAAGATCAAAATTGAGAAACGTTTTATTAAAAAAAAATCCCGTGAAGGTTTTATATTTCAATTCGATTTTGATTTTTGTTTTAATAAAACGGAGGGAAAATGTTGTGTCCGCACTAAGTGATGAAAATGGGTTGCGAACTTAGCAATAAAATGACGGTATTTGCAACTAGAGGAACCACAAAGCAAAACTCTATTTTAACATTTTATTACTAGTGTGTGTTTTATTTTTATATATTCTTAATTTTGATTTCAGTGTTTGTTTAATATTTTATGTTTGTCTAGTTAGTAAGTTTTTTTGTTTCGAATTTGATTTTTATTTATGTTTGTATTATGACTCACGTAAATGCCGACAACAGCAATATTTTAAATACTAGAAAATCTAGATGTAAAAAAAAGAAGACAGTTAAAAAAAAATGGATATCCAAGGCGATAGGAAGAATTAATATTAATAAATTGATAATAAAGTCACAGAAAGATTTGTAAGCAGTCAGCCGAATAAAGTTTGAAGATAATAAATCAGAAGAAGATTTGTAAAGCGGTCGGTCGACGAAGGTTGAAGATAATAAATCAGAAGAAGATTTGTAAAGCGGTCGGTCGACGAAGGTTGAAGATAATAAATCAGAAGAAGATTTGTAAAGCGGTCGGTCGACGAAGGTTGAAGACAATTAGTCAGATATTTAGCAGAGCGGTCGGTGAAGAACAAAAAGAAGGAAGATAACAGTGTTTTGTTTGTAGAAAAGCTGGGGTCGGCTATTTGCGTGAGTTTTTTTGCTATTGTTTAACATTTGTTCCTATTTTTTTTACATTTTAAATTTGCAAATAAAAATTATAAAAACCGTTATTTTATTGTTTACTTGTAACAATTTTCCACATTCGAGAACCTACGTAATCCCATTAAAGAGATAAGAGGCGCGCATAAGGTCGCAGCAATATGTTAAGCATCATTACGAAGCCCAAAATGCTATATTCAGCTATTAATGCAAAGCCCACACCATACATACGAAGCCCGGTTTCGGGCATAATAAAAATCTCCGTGTATATAGAGTTAGTTAAACTAGATATCACTAGAGGACCGTATGTGTCGTTTTTTGCTAAGGCTTCGTAATGCTGGCTTATATCTCAAAACACACACGTTTAGTTGGTAGAAAATTTGTGCAGAGGGCGCGTCGGTGTGCCACTATATATGTGCTGTATGTCAGGTATATGTACAACTGATATTACCATCCCCAACATGTATTGCATACGACGTGAAGCCCTAAAGTTGACAACGTCGCATACATTGATAACTTGAGAAGAAAGTAATATTATTCTATTAATAGCCTTTACGAGTATGGAATTTACACGATCATCATAGTTTAATTATTTTATTTAGAACTTCCAACGGTTGATTTTATATTGTACAGATTATTATTTTAGTATTTTAATAAAGAAAAACTAATGCATGTTTTATTTAAAAATTTTAATTAAAAAATTGTTCTGAAAATTATTACAAAAATAATGGTAATAATTTTAAACTAAAAACTTTAAAAAAATATTCACAAAATCAACTTATTTTTCCCTGAATGTATTGTAAACTAGAGTTTTCACTCGTACCCAATCTTTATTAATGAAAATATTGCTGAATTTAGCAAGAAGTTCGTTGCATTCATGTTTTTTCGGAGCCGTTTTCTTTTGAATGTTCTTACGAAAATGAGCCAATACCAAACTCTTCTCTTTATTGGACCATCTCACACGACCACTAATGGTGTTCTTTTTATCTTTTGCATATACTAAAAACAAACGTTACTGGTAACTAAGTAAACTAAAATAGCCTGTTTACACCTTAAAATTTCGATTATAATTTCGCAACACCATAAAAATCACTATATTTGACGTAAAATTTTAAGAAAATAGGTGCCTCTCTATTCCTTAAAATTCGTTAAAACTTCTCTTAAAAGTTTTTTTAAGGAAAATTTTAACGAAAATTTTAAGGTGTAAACAGGCTATTATAACTAAAATTCATTAAAAGTCGTCTATAAAGAACATCCATTTCAACTGCGAGAGGCGGTGTTTGTTGGTCCTTTCGATGGTTTTGTTCAAAATCATCGAAAGCACCAACGCATTGAAGGTCATTTTGATATCATTTTAAATACTTTTCATAATTAAAAATAAAATATTAACGGTTACCTTTATTATTTTTCTGAACAGTTTGATCCCTTTCCTCTTGTTCATCATCTTCCTCAGTAAATGGAGGTTCCGAGCTAATCTTATTTTGCTTTTCTACATTTTCTTCGATTCTCTTTAAGAGCACAGTTGCAGAACTCAAAAGTTGGTTATCATGCAAAGATTTATTTGCAGGCGAATTTGTTGATGATTGAACTGGTGTATTACGTTCAATGCGACTTAAAACACGTTCTGCCACTGGTGCTAAATTGTCATCTTCATTTTCAGATTCTGAACTGTAGTAAATTTCGTTTTCCAGTTGAATGTCATTTAAATTTTTACCTTTAAATTCCTTTCCCTTACCTTTTTCTAATAGCATCAAGACCTTTGCCACCTTTGCCGTCTGATAAATATCTTCAGATAATCTAAAAAAAAATGTGTTGTATTCAAAATTTCAGGTGAAATTGATGAAAAGCTTTACCTATAAAATTCTGTATGTGTTTTTTTTTGTATGTCCCATGAAGGTTGCTATTTGTTCCATTTCATTGTCCTCCATACTCATTAACTGTAGAGTAGTTGCAATATGTTTACGAAATTTTGTTGATGTTAAAAGTGATGGATTTTTCGCCCCGCAATTTTTTGCAATTTTTCGGATAATATTAACTCCAGACATCCATTTATTTTCAGAACCCGGATTTGCAAACATGTACGGATTTGTTTTGGGTACTATATTTTTAGATTCTCTGATATTCAATAGCAGAGTAATAAATTTTTGAATTCTTTTCGAAAATAGTATTGGAACAGGTCTGGAACCTTTCCCTCCTGTCACAACTCTTTTAAATTTTTGACTAATTATTTTTTCAACATCAGTTAAGGAATCCATAAAGGCTTCTTGGTTTTTTTCGTTCCTAGTATGGTCAAGATTATATGTCTCGATTTTCAAATATTGAACATCACCCACGCGTTTACGATTAAACATAATTGTCAGTGCTAATACACATTCAGTTAAAATTTTATAGTTTATTTTAATTTCAACATTATTAATTAATTTGTCATATGCATCATCTGCAAGTTCGTTAACATATTTTTGAAAGCATTGTATATCATTTGTTAAAGGTAACGCTACAGGTTTTTGCCATTGATTTTCTTTTAAAGTTTTTAATGCCAAACTCGATATTTCGTTGCACCAATGTCCCTCGATCAATTTCTTTAAATCTTTTATCTCACTTTTTTTTTGGTCTCGATCATTCCATGTTATATTTGGAATATTTTTCTTTTCAATAACTATTTTAATTGCAACGTCACATATTATTTTTAAATTTGTTCCCATATGTAATGCTAAGGATGGAGCCCTAAAACCCTTAGTATTTGAATCATAACCACTAATTACTTTCGTTGCTGATAATAGCGATGCAAACAGTTCTGGTTTTAAAGCATCAAACAAACCGCTAACTTCAACATGCATTTCTTTCAGAACTTTCAAGAGTCTTCCCATCTCTCTAATTTTGTTAGAAACTACAATTGCCATTTGTTGCCTTTTGTGTTTATTTAAAATGGCTTCTCCATACATACAAATCAAAGGATCATTTTTAGCGATAGAGCTTATATCATCTGGACGCATTATACCGAAAACTTCTTGTTTTATTCGTGATGCCTTTAAAAACTCATGGTTTTTTGATATCACCGTTGCCATATATGTTTGAGATGTTGTCAAACAGTTTTTGCCAGGTTTTAATATGTCTACTGGTTTGCTTTTACATATTTTGACATGCTTATACAATGAGTTTTTGCTGTAATGGCCTAAACAATATGTACAAACAAAGTAAGTCGTTTCGGAATTCTTGGACCTTCTTACGGGATTTAACACATTTCTTTCCGTGTTTAAATAAAAATAACCTTGCTTACGTAGAGCAGTTACCAAATCCAAACGTTCTTTGCTGCGCGGTTTCAAACTTTGCAACAAAATCACTTCCCTGTGATCTTTATGATGTCTAATTAGATGTCGACTAAAATGCGTAACCACATCGTTATAACTAGAGAGCGGATTTCCTTCCGTTATGCTTATGGTTAATATTGAAGGCAGAAATAAATTATCTTAAGATGAGCACGATTTATAAAGAATGTGATCATTTGATGCAAAGTTTTTTATGCCTATTTTGCCTTTTTGAACATTTCGTGCCTATTTTCAATTTTTGTGCTTATTTGAAGCTATTTTCTCTGAATTTCAACACCTGGGTCTATTTAAAAAGTGGTCATCGACAAAATTTATTTCTATTTAAAAAACCGCCAAAGAAATGTATACTAAACAAATAATGTTGTTTTCATTCGTTAAGGTAAATGAAATTTGGCGTTTCTCATTACGTCGAAGAGTAACGCATTTCACTTCGTAAGCTGATAATTTTTGCATAATCAATGATTTTAAGAACTTAATTGCCAAAGTACCGGGACCTATTGGCCAAGAGTTAAAACTCAAATGCAATGACGTATTTTCAAAAAACAAGGACTTTAAAACATTAAATAAAATAAGCATTATTTTGAGTGGAGGTAATGTTGAAATAGATACGGCCATAATAGTCAAATTTAAAAATGCACCCATAACAAGTGTGAATGTGGAAAGAAGCTTCTCTGTCTTCAAATATATTTTAAGCGACAAGAGGCAAAATTTTACTGTCCAAAATTTAGAGCGGCACTTGGTAGTAAATTGTTTTCACGAATAGTGTTTTGTTATGTGTATGAATAAAAAAAATTTTTATGCTTATTTAATGCCTTTTTAATTATTATATACCTTTTTTAGAGATTTTTCTCGCGTTTTTTGTGCTTTTTTAGGCGCTTTTTTGGATTTTTTTAAAGCCTTTTTATCCGCTCTCTAGTTATAACAAATTGGACATATAGTAGGTCTCTCTCGAGCGCAAGCCTTCTTGGTATATTGTTGTTGATAATTCTTAATTTTAAAAAGAAATACGAAATTTGAAGAAGCTTATAGCAAAAGATTTACAAAACTTAAACTTACAGGTATCGTATTCGGCGAAGAAAGATTGTTAACTTCTTCAGAAGTAATTTTTGCTTTCGGTGACGGAATGGGATCTGGTTTATTGTGAATTCTTACATTTTCAGTATGTTCCACTAATGAATTCTAAAAAAAAATTATAATTTTGTAAAGTATTGTATTGTATTAAAGTAATACTTAGTTAACACATTACAATTTTAAGCTCAAACGGAAACTGATAAAAAGAAAAGACGATGCGCTTTAAAACAAAACTGAAACGTTTTTTAATCAAAGTGATTTGTTTTGAACTGTGTAGTAATAATTTATTGATTTAATTTAATATTTTTATTATTATAGGTTCTCATTGATCTTTCTATTTTTTTAACAACATGCAAAATTAAAAAACAACTTACTGTAGTAATTGATGCAATATTTTTCGATCCTGAGGCGAAATTTGAATGATTGATTTCCAAATTTTCTAAATAATGTAATACTTTTGAGTTTGGTGATTGTTCATCACTGAAACTTGTATTACTACTTGGAGGTGTAATTTCAGAAGGAACATACTCTGATCCAGAACTTTCAAAATCTTGAAAACTCGATGATGAAAGCTAATTAAAAAATAATGTGGTTGATACGTAAAATTAAATTTACAACAAAACATCGATAATTATTTAAATAGCATGGTAATAAAAAAGTTCACATATACGCCCACGCGAATCAACCAACTTAAGCAGAACCAACTTGAACCAAAAAAAAAATGTTAACAATTGTTTGGTGGTCGTAAGGTGGTGATTTTTGTTGATTGGTAGTCAAAATTGGTAAGTTTGTTATATTAACTTCATGCTTACGTGTCACATTTTCAAATTTTCGAAAACATAAAGAATTTGTCTGATGATTGTTGAATAATATGTGTTTAAAATTTTTCAAAAATTCCAAGTGTGGCGCGCAACTGTTTTTCACAATTGAATCAATATTGCAATTTTTACCAACAACCACCAAAATTACCACCTATTGACCCCTCAAACGATTGCTTTAAAAAAAATTGATTTGTTTAAAAGTAAGATCGGCATGCATCCCTTAAAATTGCGTTATTGCACAACCTATTTAATTTTTACTGAAAATAACTTTTACAACAGCTTTCTGGTAAAGAAAATGCGTATTTTGTGTATGCGTAAAATACCAAATGTTGAGATAATCACGAAGTTTTCACCCAGGAAACCCAATTTTAGATACCATTTATCGGATACTATCCAATTCATTACAATCAAAACAAGAATTAATAAGAATTTCTTCAAAAACGTACTACGGTTTCTTATTTTGGTACAATTTACATGAATGGTTTAGCTTAATATCATAAAAGAAATTAATTAAAAATACATTAATTAGTTTATTAAATTGTACTAAAAATACGTACTTGCTAGTTAGGCGTTGCAAAAATTATTTTCAGAAAAATTTTATTAGCCTCTGAAATAACGTAATTTTTAAAGAATGGAAATATTTTTTCTCGGTACTGTACGTAGAAGATAAAATTTGATTTGTATCAAAAAACATTTAGGTATTCGTGCGGGCAATGTATTTACTATTTTATTATTTTAAATATACTATTAATTACATTTTATATTAAAAATTTAGATAAATATGGATCTAAATACGGGTTTAAAACTCTTTCCCCTTCGAAATCATATAAAAATTTTAGCTCCTTGCGGTATGAACTATTTTTATTGAAAATCCTATCTTTAAACAGAAAACATAATATTTAAAGAAAAACTTACATTGAATGGAGTTTTTTCCGTTTCAGCAATAATTGAGTGTTCTTCATCAACACTTTTTTCATCATAATGGTTTTCATCATAATTGTCTTCTAATTGCGAAAAGAAAATTAATTAATATTTGGTGTACTATTTGGTTAATTAAATTATAATAATATAATTATTTACTTACCCCTTTGATTTTTCGTAGCTAATTTTACTAATAACTTTCCACGATTCATTTTTGACTGATCTCATACACTTTAAAAACACTTTTAACCGTTGCAATTTCAGATTGCAAATGACCGGGAAAACATAAAATGAATGTTGGTCGGTCAGCATGTAGTAAGCAGATAAATAATTAGCAAACGTACTTTTGAAACAAAGAGTCGGGCATAATAAGATATGTATGACGTTTTCTCAGGTATAATAACGGTCATAACGTCTTTGAGAAGTGACACCTTATAACTGCAAATTTTGCACTTTTAATTTTCTAGAAAATTTCGAAAAATAGCATTTTCTAAAATCAAAATTATTATATCTTTTATTCAAACACGAAAAAGTAAATTGATTGCTTATATTATGAGTATCGCTTTTTACGAAAAAACGCTATAAGAAATGAATTCGAGGTGTAAAAGTTCGAAACCTCCGAACAACATACGTACAGTAAAACGACTTGAAATCGCTTTGAGTACTAGTTTTAAATTCAATTTAGCAGATCAAGATGATTTAAAAATATTTTTAAAATTATAAGTTAAACAAAAATATAACACTTTGCTAGAAAAACTTACAAGCTTAGAAAATTATTTAAAAATATTTTTAAATATCGTCGATCGACAGGTCGATTCTCGCTTGTTAGCTGTTACTGTGAATAATAACAAGGTCAATTCTTGCATACAATTCGTCAGGACCTTTTCTTAAAACCAATTTTATTAACATTATTTTTGACATCTTTTAAATTATTAAAAATTAATTAAATCGATTTGAATAAAAAAGAAATTTTTTAATTTAAAATCGGAAATTTTGGGTATTGCACTAATGGTAGTCACAATGTAAATTGTAATGCCTTGCTGCTGCCAGGTTGCAAGTATACCACATTAACAACTTTACCACAAAGTGTACTTAAATTTTGTTCAATTTAACAATAATTTCAGTACCTACATAATGTGTACATATTTTGTTGAAATGTTAACAGTACAGTACTGGTTAATAGGTACCACAAAATTTATATTTCGATAAGGAGGTATATGTGACATTTTATCCTTAAATAGGTAATTAATAAAAATTATGTTATCGAAGTTTTCATCGATAACTTAACTTAAAATACAAATTAGCGCCAATCACTTATTCGACTTATGGTACTAGGTTGAATACAACAGCAAGTTACGTATTATATGTATAAATAATAATCAGACACGATGTGATTCATCATCATTTGTAACTTAATACACGTAAAGCTATTACGAAAAGTGGCATCACTGGCGGGACTTGTAAACCCGTAAAATAGCTACACTATATACAATCGGGCTTAATAAAGTTGTTGTATATGTAGGGATTCATAACAGCTATTGAATATTTTTTGTAATGTATCATAAAAAACTTTACCCCTCTCTATTTGCCTTGTATTCTATCACAATAAGTTGCCTATATACTTAACATTGTTATCCATAGCATTAATAAAAAGCCCGGGAGTCAGGAGACCTATAGTATGTACCGGGCATAGCATCCTCCGTCAGTTACGTATATATATATATATATATTGTGGTGATTCGTTCGATTTCTCTGTACCCAGCGCTGTAGTTTAATTCAATTTTGTTAATGTCTGCAAAATTAAAAGTTTGTTGAGAGGAAAATTACAATAAAGACCTAAAAATGTTACTCACATACACCACATTACACTTAATAAATTTATGGTAAAAGTTAAGAAAGAAACAGCTGTGTGCCACGCGAGTGCTACCGAACGGAAGGACCTATAACAAAATAAATGTAATGAAACTTGTGAAACATTCGGTATATGGAAGATAAAACTTACAATTTTGGAAAATTTAAAGAGGTTGGTAGGCCTTTTTTGAGAACGTGGTGGTCCGATACGAAACCAAGCGAAGCGGACGCATTTTTACGCCTGGTAAATTTTATTTGCAAATTGTGCGAATAAATTGCATTTTTGGAAAGCGAATCTTACGATTTATTGTTCGAGGCCATTGCGGAAACAGTAAGAGTGATCTTATTGTTTGATTTGGATGAGTTCTGAAAATTAAAAAGTGTTCACGTGCGTTATCACAATTCGAAGGTTAAAAGCCGACGCCATCTTGCAATCGGTGAAGATTGAAATAGAAATCAATAAAATTGATTTTTACTTACCGTATTTTCGATCGGGTGTAAAGGCACCGAATACCAAGTGGGAGCCGTTAATCAGCACAATACGAAGAAATATTGAAAATTTTGAGGGCGCTCACCGAATTCAACGAGGGAAACTGTATGTCGTGTCGAGCAGATGTTGCTGTGTTCAGGACCGGAAGTCAAATGACGGTACTAACAGCTCATGCTAACAGCTAGCCAAGAGAAGTGGTGATATACAAGGTATTTTTGAAAGTTGTGTCTTAGTGAAACTAACAGTTCTTGTACTGTAAGTCTGGTGTCTTCTTTCTTCATGAGCTCCATGTTAGCCATTTTATGTTTTTTTCTTTGTGGTATTCTTTTAAGTTTCAATCGGGTTATGATCACTTGAAATGTCCGTCCCAGGATATGTCTTCACTTGGAGAAAACTATTTCTGAATCTTTTATTCGCTATAATGTAATCAATCTGGTTCCTTACAATGTTATTTTTTGCATCTTGTGGTGACTTCTACGTATAAAGTCTACGAGGTGGAAGTTTGAACCATGTATTCATAATTACAAGATTTTCCTCTGTGCACATCTGGAGTAGACGGTCACCGCGATCGTTTCTTTGTCCGAGTCCATATTCCCCAACGATGTCCTGGAATTCTCCCCTGCCAACCTTTGCATTAAAATCGCCCATGATCACACATATTGTGCAGCCATTGGTTCGTTTGTCCAATATATACTAGGTTACAATTCTTGCATTCAACTTTATAGATTAGATCAGATTTTTTCTCTGTAGGAATCGGATCTTTTAATTTCGTATACAGCTGTTTGATGTTATTGGTTATGACCACAAAAGAATGATTGGTCATATCTCAAGTGTTCGCTGTAATAAACCGGACTCTACTGCCATTGCGAAACATATACTAGTCGATGGACATGATGCAGATTTTAAAAACGCAAAAATTATTAAGTCTGTTACTAATTATAAAGAAATAATTCTTCACGAAATGATTAGCATCAAAAGAGAAAAGAATTCAATGAACAGAAAAACTGATATAGATGGTCTGAGCAATATATATAGCCATCTCCTCGTCTAATTACCATCACGTATTGGTGTTAAGTTTTTCCTACCTTGAAGGAAACTCACTGCAGGTTGTTTCTTATCACACAATCACATAGTTTAGATCATAGATTGTTCAAATGACAATACGTTATCAATCGGTTTCCATATAAACTTGTAAACTTTATATTAAATTATTCTGACGAAGACGTGTACCAAACGTTGAAAGCTCAATAAAAACATTATTATTAAACGTTTTATTAACTTGTTTATTTCAAGATTATTTAATTATATTTCACAAGTTAAAAAATTAATTTATTAAATATTTCTTTTTTAATTTAATTTATTGAAATTGCATTTTAATGCACATAAGTACATAAGTACATATAAGTACATAAGTACACAGTACATAATGTTACGATAGAACGTCTAATTATATTTGATGACTAATGTATGACGTCATGTGTGATGAGTCATATATGATAACGGCATTAGTCATTCAAATATAGATGAATGTACGCTCTAGAAAATGCGTGGAAGCGCCTGGAAATTCCTGGATGGTTATGGAATATTCTGGAAGGCTGCATTTAAGTATAAATGCAGCGCGATTTCCTGGCACGAATTAATTCCAGTTCGAACGCGCGAGTTTTAACATAAACGAACAGTGAACATAAATAATAGTGAAGTGATAAACAGTATACAGAGTGTTTAAATAAATATAGACCTAGTGTTAAATATAAATTATAGTGTAAATTAGTGTTAGTGTCAATTTTAGTTAATAATCGTTTTATTGTTATTAACCGTATTTGTAAATATTTGTATTAGCCCTTTAGAAATAAATAAACGTTTTTAATTTTCGTTACACTGGTGTCAGGTGTGAGGTTTAACGCGTAAAGACAGTACCCAGGTAGCACGCAATATTGTGGCAATATTGGTCCTTCATACTGTAAATATTGGCGCAATATTGCGGTCAATATAGCACAATATACTAATGAGAACAATTTGCAATGTTGCACAATATTGCAGTCAATATCGCACAATATTGATAGCAATATTGAAGCAATATAGTCTTCAATGTTGGGGCTATATTGTGTCCAATATTGGTGCAATATTGATGTCAATATAGCGCAATATAGTAATGAGAACAATTTGCAATGTTGCACAATATTGCAGTCAATATCGCACAATATTGATGTAAATATAGCGCAATATAGTAATGAGAACAATTTGCAATGTTGCACAATATTGCAGTCAATATCGCACAATATTGACGTCAATATAGCGCAATATAGTAATGAGAACAATTTGCAATGTTGCACAATATTAAAAGCAATATTGCTCAATATCGCTTCCAATATTTTACCATGATGGCAAATAAAAAAATTCTTTTTATAATTATTATTTATTTAAAGTATATATTATTTTAATTGTCAAATTTAATTTTATTATTTATGTGTTTATTGGGCTTATTGTTATTATTTATTTATTTATATTTTATTATTTATATTGGGCTTACTTATTTCTTTTGGATTTTGGATATCATCAGTATCTAGTCCTGAAAATTAACTGAAATATAAATTAAATTTTTTTTAACCTACCTGGGATTCGAACCTGAACCGACCGATCTATTGGATTTGAAACCCTACCGCTCTACAGCTTACGCCACGAGGCCTTCTTGTAGAAATTCAATTTCTAGATTAAAATTATTTACAAAAAATTATATATACAAAATTATATTTATAAATTAGCACTGGAGCTAATTTATGTGTTAACATTCTGAACACAATATTTAGGAGTAAAAAATTGATATACTGTGCAGAACATACTATATCTAATAAAATAAGTAACGCTGTACAATAAAAAGAAACGAAACTCGGTAGCTTTCCATCTATGAAACAGTTCCAGCATAACTTGCTGATCTTTCAGACATAATTTTTCTAAAATTTGGAAGTCTAAACTGTGATGATGTTTTAATCAAAAATCTATTAATTTTCTTATCACTCCTAAGAACACAAGATGCATTAAGTAGGTATAATTTTGTTTTTGCAAAAGCCAAAATTATTTGACTTTTAACAAGTATTGTTAAAGTATTTAACAAGGGCTGATATCTTCACTTTCTTGTAAAGTGGCATATACATTGAGATGAATTTAAAATCAAACCAGATAAATTCCTGAATCCAAATTATAAGTTACAAATTTATTTCGAATTACAAAACAAAATTTCCTTTTACACATTTTACCTCAAAATTAAAAATATTTCGATTTAAATAAACTGGATGAGTGTATTAACAACCGTAGCTTTGAACCGTACAAGTTTGTACACTCAAGAAGGTTCCATTTGTTAATTTTGTAATTTGTAGTTTATAGTTTTATTTTAGTTTATTGTACATTATTACTTTTAAAACGTTTAAAGAGTGCGCGAAGTTTAAAAAAAAAAAAGAAGGAGAGTAGTGAGGGTAGAATAATAAACCAGGTTCCAGGTAAATTTTGAACAGAAATTGATCTCTCAAAATTTAATTAAATCAAAAACAAAGATAAAGAAAAGAACGATTAATTTCGAGAAGGATTGGGCTCTCGAAGCTATAAATTTGTAAAAAATAAAATTGTTGGAGAGATAAAGTTTGGAAAGATTAGAGAAGAAGAAATAACTGTGGCGGAGCAAAAAGGCGACGGCAATAAAAGAGAAAGGAAAGAAAATAGTGCGACAAAAAAAAAAGGTATTCCGTTAACGGTATATTTCAAGTTTGATTTTATTAGTTTAAGTTTCTGTTTCTGTTTCTGTTTATGTTTATATTTTATGTTTATAGAAAATAAAGGTACGGTGATTAACCATTCAGTTTTATTTTCAAAATTAAAAAAAAAACGTTTAGATTGGTGACCAAAACTCCAAATACCACCAGGGAATTTATCTGGTTGAAGTGAAAAAAAAAACACGACAACCAATAAATTTAAATTGGCGCCCAATACGTGGAACTCGAAACCACGACATCACTGAGATTAATCAAAAATCATTCACCAGAACGACCCAAAAATTAAATAGAATATTAATTTAATAAAATATTGACATACGATATTGACTTTTAAAAAGTTTGACAGATTGCTAAATACGTCAACATTAAAAACAATTAGATTACATTATAAGTGTGTTATTAATTTACAATTGCAGGAAAATTTAATATTTTACATTATTTTTAATCTTTGAAGTTAATTTGTATTTAAAACCATCAAAATGAATGACATAAGAGTTACAAGAAGGATAGCAAGAGCAGAAGTTGAACAGAACGACAAGATTCAAGAAAGCACAGAAATAATAGAAGACCAAAGCACGAGCGAAGTATTGCGAGATATAGAAGAAAACGGAGCGGTATTAACAATCGAAGAAAAGGTTACGGAAAAACAGGGTACGATGGAAGACAAAGTAGGAATAGAACAAAAAACAATGCAACAAATGATGGAACAAATCATGCAGAAAATGGACGAAAATTCGCAGAAAATGGACGAAAATTCGAAGAAAATGGACAAAATTTCGAAAAAAATAGACGAAAATTTACAGGAAATAAAAGACATATTTAGGCACGCAGAAGAAAAATCAAACCAAGACATCAACGAATTGAAATCACCACAACGAACTGCGGAAAAAGATATTAACAGAATGGATGAAAAGATAAAAATAATCAAGGAAACAACGGTAAAGAAAGATGATACTATAATAGACAAAACCATTGATGAACTACCATATATTTTTATAAAAATTAACAATATTCAGCTGACGACAATAGTAGACACGAGTGCGGAAATTTCGCTATTGAATGAAAAGACTAATAACCTAAATTTTGAATATTTTAAGAAACAAGTTATAGAAACCCATCCAGTAAAATTAATATCTCCAAACAACAAATCATTTACAAGGATTAATAAAAACTTAAATACAAACATAACTATTGGGAGAACTACAAAAAATTGTGGAATTATGATGATACAAGACATGAAAATAGATTATAATATAATAAGAATTGACCTATTGAAAAAATTTAAGATCAAAAAGAAGAAAATATTACCCAGAAGACCATGGTTGATAAATGATGAAAATATGGATTATCAACAAACTTTATTAAGAGTGCGAGAAAAGCTGAATCGAAGATTAAGATATTTACAAAAGGTGAATGGAAAGATCAAAAAGAAAACTACATTTTCTATAGGAGATATAGTGGTAGTCAAAAGCTTGAGAATAGGTTTACGGTCTGCAAACCAATGTGCCAAGTTACATTTACCCTACGAAGGTCCGTACATAATAAACAGGAGGATATCAGAGAATACATACGAATTATACAACGAAATAACAGAACGCATTCGAGGTCAGTTCCACCTCCAAGATTTGTATGAATGGAAAGAAGAAATGAGGGATGATGAAAATGTAAACGAAGATGACGATTTAAATGTGCGCGAATGCCATGAATCCAGATTAATACAACATCGTAAGAGCTAAAAATAATATTTTACAGTAGCTAAAAAGAAAGAGGGGGAACTTTCTAAATTCATTAGACACTGACGATGGTCAATATTAATTGTAAAGAACAGGCATGTTTAAATGTAATTTAATATTTTTAATTAAAATTCAGATCATCAAAAATGTATCAATTGTCAATATTTAAATTCATTCATTTCAATAGATTTTCAAAATCTTCCAACAAATTGTCACATTCTGAAAATATCGGGTGCGTTGAGATGAATTTAAAATCAAACCAGATAAATTCCTGAATCCAAATTATAAGTTACAAATTTATTTCGAATTACAAA
The DNA here is from genome assembly GCA_911387805.1 of Cantharis rustica. NCBI lineage: Eukaryota > Metazoa > Arthropoda > Insecta > Coleoptera > Cantharidae > Cantharis > Cantharis rustica. Next base: position 77,292,194 of record OU426877.1, read on the forward strand.
ACAAAATTTCCTTTTACACATTTTACCTCAAAATTAAAAATATTTCGATTTAAATAAACTGGATGAGTGTATTAACCACCGTAGCTTTGAACCGTACAAGTTTGTACACTCAAGAAGGTTCCATTTGTTAATTTTGTAATTTGTAGTTTATAGTTTTATTTTAGTTTATTGTACATTATTACTTTTAAAACGTTTAAAGAGTGCGCGAGGTTTAAAAAAAAAAAAGAAGGAGAGTAGTGAGGGTAGAATAATAAACCAGGTTCCAGGTAAATTTTGAACAGAAATTGATCTCTCAAAATTTAATTAAATCAAAAACAAAGATAAAGAAAAGAACGATTAATTTCGAGAAGGATTGGGCTCTCGAAGCTATAAATTTGTAAAAAATAAAATTGTTGGAGAGATAAAGTTTGGAAAGATTAGAGAAGAAGAAATAACTGTGGCGGAGCAAAAAGGCGACGGCAATAAAAGAGAAAGGAAAGAAAATAGTGCGACAAAAAAAAAGGTATTCCGTTAACGGTATATTTCAAGTTTGATTTTATTAGTTTAAGTTTCTGTTTCTGTTTCTGTTTATGTTTATATTTTATGTTTATAGAAAATAAAGGTACGGTGATTAACCATTCAGTTTTATTTTCAAAATTAAAAAAAAAACGTTTAGATTGGTGACCAAAACTCCAAATACCACCAGGGAATTTATCTGGTTGAAGTGAAAAAAAAACACGACAACATATATTCACTTCCCTTGGAGTATCACTTGAAGTACCAAATAAAACGTTACAAGTGAGATTTTAACTTCAAATTTATAAATGGTGTGTGTATTTTGTGTATTTTATAATTTTGCAAAATTGGTCTTATCGACAATATTAAACTGATCTTAGACGAAATTAACGAAAATATTTTATATCGCCGTTCATATAATACTAAAAACAATAATGATCAAAATAATAACTTACATCGTACTGAGTTTTTAAATTATGCATTATAATAATTGCATCTGGGTTACAACTAGATACCTGTTAAAAATACTTTTGTCAAGTTTATTACTTAATCCTTTCAGACCCAACGCACACTATAGTGTACCTTTTATTAAATTATTTTGAAGTTGGGACAAACTTAAATGTTAAATAACAATCATTTTTCATTGAAAGAACCACGAGGAATTCAATAATTCTTTCTTTCAAGAAATAGTTGCTATCTAGCATATAAGTTTGTCACAAACTTCAAAATAATTTAATAAAACGCGGGTACGCTATAGTGTACCTTTTATTAAATTAAATAGTTTTTAAATTAATATTATGTAAGAATAACATAATATGTATGACAGAATTCTTAAACATATTATCAAATTTGTTCATAGAATGCAACAATGTACCGTATTGGGTTTTATGGCACCGATTATTTCTTTGAAATTACTTATACCTGAAATCTAAAAATTCTTTGTGCATTTATTTTAGGGTTTTTCCATGGTTCCATAGCATTTATAGAATTTAATTTGCTTTTAATTATAAACAAAAAGTAATAAATACTTAATAAAGAAAATCAAATTATAATACAATGCTGTTCGAATATGACGTCATCAAATGCTTATGACATGTATTGCTAAAAGTTTTATCTGAACCATACCGGAACTTACATTTTAGATGGTTTTTTTAATGTATTAATGTAAAACATTTATTTCAATAAAAAGACGTTTTTTAACTAATTTATTTATACCTAAATAAAATATTTCCGTATTTTATAACTAAGATCATCGGTCTTAAAGAGAAAATTAAACTTGAGGAAATACAGGTGACTGATATAATTTGAAGACGTCTATTATCACCACAATAAAAATAAAATTTCAGATTTTCGCTTAATGCAAAATACGATTGTTTATTGATTTCTAGTTTAATAAGTTTGCTTGAAAATGTCAATTTGAATTTACAATATGGGTAAGCAATATTGCACCAATATTGCTAGACATTACTGTACCAATATAGCTTTGCAATAATTGTGCAATATTGATACGCCATCATGGTTCAATATTGAATACCAATAAAATATGAATTAGTTAGCTGCATGTTAGCAATGCATTTTGCAATGATACAAACTCACAAATAATATAACTTAGAAGATATTTAGGAAAATATATTCAGTATTGTTTAGATATTAATGCAGTTTTTAATCATTATTGTGCCAACATGGATATACATATTGCCCAATATGGGTAAGCAATATTGCACCAATAATGTCAGCTAATATTGCTATACATTATTGCTAGACTATATTGTACCAATATAGCTTCGCAATAATTGCGCAATATTGATACGCAATCATGGCCCAATATTGAATATCAATAAAATATGAATATGTTAGCTACATGTTAGCAATGCAATGATACAAATCACTAATAATATAACTTGGAAGTTATTTGGAAGAATATATTCAGTATTGCTTAGATATTAATGCAGTTTTTAACCATTCTTGCCCTCACATAAAAAAACATTATTGCCCAATGTGGGTACGCAATATTGTACCAATATTGATATACAATATTGCCGCATAAATGTTAATCAATATTGCATCAATATTGCTAGACATTATTCTACCAATATAGCTTCGCAATAATTGTGCAATATTGATACGCAATCATGGCCCAATATTGAATATCTATCAAATATGAATTTGTTAGCTACATGTTAGCAATGCAATTTATAATGATACAAATCACTGATAATATAACTTAGAAGTTATTTGGGAGAATATATTCAGTATTGCTTAGATATTAATGCTGTTTTTAACCATTATTGCACCAACATGAATATACAATATTGCCCAAGGTGAGTATGCAATATTGTACCAATATTGTTATACAATATTGCCGCATAAATGTTGATCAATATTGCACCAATATTGCAAGAAAATATTGTACCAATATAGTTTCGCAATAATTGCGCAATATTGGTACGCAATAATTGCGCAATATTGGTACGCAATCATGGCCCAATATTGAATATCAATAAAATATAAATATGTTAGCTACTTGTTAGCAAATGCATTTTCCAATGATACTAATCACTGATAATATAACTTAGAAGTTATTTGGGAGAATATATTCAGTATTGTTTAGATATTAATGCTTTTTTTAACCATTATTGCACCAACATGAATATACAATATTGCCCAACGTGGGTATGCAATATTGTACCAATATTGTTATACAATATTGCCGCATAAATGTTGATCAATATTGCACCAATATTGCAAGACAATATTGTACCAATATAGTTTCGCAATAATTGCGCAATATTGGTACGCAATCATGGCCCAATATTGAATATCAATAAAATATGAATATGTTAGCTACTTGTTAGCAAATGGATTTTCCAATGATACAAATCACTGATAATATAACTTAGAAGTTATTTGGGAGAATATATTCAGTATTGTTTAGATATTACTGCTTTTTGTAACCATTATTGCACCAACATGAATATACAATATTGCCCAACGTGGGTATGCAATATTGTACCAATATTGTTATACAATATTGCCGCATAAATGTTGATCAATATTGCACCAATATTGCAAGAAAATATTGTACCAATATAGTTTCGCAATAATTGCGCAATATTGGTACGCAATAATTGCGCAATATTGGTACGCAATCATGGCCCAATATTGAATATCAATAAAATATAAATATGTTAGCTACTTGTTAGCAAATGCATTTTCCAATGATACTAATCACTGATAATATAACTTAGAAGTTATTTGGGAGAATATATTCAGTATTGTTTAGATATTAATGCTTTTTTTAACCATTATTGCACCAACATGAATATACAATATTGCCCAACGTGGGTATGCAATATTGTACCAATATTGTTATACAATATTGCCGCATAAATGTTCATCAATATTGCACCAATATTGCAAGGCAATATTGTACCAATATAGTTTCGCAATAATTGCGCAATATTGGTACGCAATCATGGCCCAATATTGAATATCAATAAAATATGAATATGTTAGCTACTTGTTAGCAAATGGATTTTCCAATGATACAAATCACTGATAATATAAGTTAGAAGTTATTTGGGAGAATATATTCAGTATTGTTTAGATATTAATGCATTTTTTAACCATTATTGCACCAACATGAATATACAATATTGCCCAACGTGGGTATGCAATATTGTACCAATATTGTTATACAATATTGCCGCATAAATGTTCATCAATATTGCACCAATATTGCAAGACAATATTGTACCAATATAGTTTCGCAATCATTGCGCAATATTGGTACGCAATCATGACCCAATATTGAATATCAATAAAATATGAATATGTTAACTACTTGTTAGCAAATGCATTTTCCAATGATACAAATCACTGATAATATAAGTTAGAAGTTATTTGGGAGAATATATTCAGTATTGTTTAGATATTAATGCATTTTTTAACCATTATTGCACCAAAATGAATATACAATATTGCCCAACGTGGGTATGCAATATTGTACCAATATTGTTATACAATATTGCCGCATAAATGTTCATCAATATTGCACCAATATTGCAAGACAATATTGTACCAATATAGTTTCGCAATCATTGCGCAATATTGGTACGCAATCATGACCCAATATTGAATACCAATAAAATATGAATATGTTAGCTACTCGTTAGCTTATGCATTTTCCAATGATACTAATCACTGATAATATAAGTTAGAAGTTATTTGGGAGAATATATTCAGTATTGTTTAGATATTAAAGCTTTTTTTAACCATTATTGCACCAACATGAATATACAATATTGCCCAACGTGGGTAAGCAATATTGTACCAATATTGGTACACAATATTGCCGCATAAATGTTGTACAATATTGCACCAATATTGACTGGACATTGCCAATATTGCACCATTTCTCAATATTGGTACAATATTGCGCCAATATTGCGCAATATTTTGTGCTACCTGGGTAGTGATTAACTAGTTTGTATTCGCGAGTGTATGCCGGTTACCCGGTCCCAAAGTGCTAAAATGGAGACGGAAATACTTCAACTTTTAAGAGACAATTCGGAAACTCTAAAAAAAATGGAAGTTAATTCGAAAACTCTAGAAGAGAAAATGGAAGAAAATGCTAAGAAAATGGAACAAAATTCCAAGACTCTAGAAGAAAAGATGCAGGAAAATTCCCAAAAAATTAGAGAAATCTTAGGAGACAACTTAAAAGATTTGGAAGAAAAACTTGAAGAGAAATTGTTAAATAACTCCAAGATTCTAGAACTAAAAATGGAAGAAAATTCCAAGGCTCTGGAACAAAAAATGGAAGAAAATTCCAGAAAAATGGAAGAAAATTCCAAGACTCTAGAACAAAAAATGGAGGAAAACGTTAAGAAATTGGAAGAAGAAAATAAAAAAACTGCCGAAAGAATACAACTTCTTGAGTCAATAATAAATGGAAGCATCTGCCCGGACGAAGAAACAACAACTACTGTAAGAAACCTAACGGCGGTGGTAAAATCGGACAATGAAGCCAATATTGCCAAGATAAAAGTAAAACCACCAACGTTTGATGGGAAGGTACCCTGGTCCACGTACTATAAACAGTTTGAAGCGGCAGCCAGTGCCAATGGATGGAACGATGCGGAGAAAGCTATTTCGCTAGTCGTCGCTTTACGGGGAGAAGCACTCAACATCCTGCAAACCATCCCCGATTGTCAACAACAAGAATATGGACAGCTAATATCGCGGCTAGAAAAACGGTACGGAAACGGCCATCTTCAGCAGGTTTACCACGCACAGGTGAAGAACCGTTGTCAGAAACCAGCTGAGAGTCTGCAAGAGTTCGAAGCCGATATTTCACGATTGGTGAGGCTAGCCTACCCTACCGCGCCGGATACTTTCTTGGAGCAATTGGCAGTGCAAACCTTTATAGATGGTATCAGAGACAGTGAAACGCAGCAGGCGCTAAAGCTAGCTCGGCACAATAAGTTAGATGACGCATTAGCGCACGCGTTGGAATTTGAGACGGCAAAGCAGACATCTCAACGAGGGAATCACCGAGTACGAGGTGTTACGGAGGAACCGGAACAAAAGTTGGCCGAATCCGGCGAAATTTTAGAAGAACTCCGGCGTATCCTTCGTGATCGTCCATTGCAAGGAACAGGACCTAGATGTTGGAACTGCAATGAATTGGGTCACGTTCAACGCCGCTGCCCTAAGCCAAGAAAAGAACCAAGAAAGCAGCAGGAAAACTAGAATGGGTCGGCCAGAAGGGGCAAACGCCGACCTCTACCGATAGTGCCCCGGAGATTACCATCTGTGCTGCATCACCGACTGATGCGATAAACAGTATTTATATCGACGGTAAAATAAATAAAAAAGTCTTCCAGCTATTGATTGATACGGGGGCAACAAAAACAATTGTACGACCTGACGTAGTGCGAGAATGTGGAAAAACATCACCGGTAGCAATGCGTCTTCGAACAGCAACGGGCGAAGAAATCTCTACGCATGGAAAGATTGCTGTAAACATGGAAATAGGAAGCAAGGTATTCAACCATCAAGTAATCGTGGCTGACATTACTGATGACGTTATCCTGGGAATGGACGTTATAAGAAAATATGGGTTCCATTTGGATATGAAAAATGATGTACTTGGAGTTGATGGTGAAGAAATTCCATTCCATTCGTCAGAAGACGCAGCGGTACGAGTTTTGTTAACCGAAGATGTTATCTTACCTGGAAGAACAGAGAGCATCGTGATGGGAAGCCTGGATGGAAATCTCCGGAAGGGCTATATCCGTGCCATCGAACCAACCAATAATGGAGTGCTCGGCAAAGCGTTGTTGGTTGGTAAGGCTCTAGTAAAAGTTATGGAGACAGTCCCGGTAAGAATTCTTAACACCAACCCTAACTCGGTATCCTTGAAGAAAAACACGATGGTAGGACAATGTACGTTGGTATCTCACATTGCGAGGTGTTTAGGAAATACCGAAGAAAGTCCTAAAAATAAATGCCCCCAACAATTATTAAACATGCTGACTTCTTCCTGCAAGAATCTCGACCAAGGCAAAGTGAACGAGGTGAAGAAGTTAATCCAGAAGTACCACGACGTGTTTGCCTTGGATGAAACTTCTAAAGGACGAACTCAGGTAGTAAAACATAAAATCAATGTTGGAAGTGCCCAACCCGTAAGACAACACCCGAGACGGCTTCCATTAGCCAAACGTGAAGAAGCCGAAAAGATCATTGAAGATATGGAAAAACAGGGGGTAATTAAACCATCACGTAGTCCATGGGCGTCTCCAGTCGTCTTAGTAAAGAAGAAGGACGGGTCTACGAGATTTTGCGTTGACTATAGACAGCTGAACGCCGTGACAAAAAAGGACAGCTACCCTCTTCCCCGAATTGACGACACCTTGGATACCCTCTCCGGTTCAAAATGGTTTTCTACTTTGGATTTGAAGAGTGGATATTGGCAAGTGGATTTGGAACCCAGTGACCGCGAGAAAACTGCGTTTACCATCGGAAATGGATTATGGCAATTCACCGTAATGCCCTTTGGATTGTGTAATGCTCCGGCCACCTTCGAGCGTTTGATGGAGACAATCTTGAGAGGATTGTCATGGAAAACGTGTCTTGTATATTTGGATGACATAATTGTGGTTGGAAAATCGTTTGAGGAACACTTGAGAAATTTGGAAGAAGTGTTCCAACGATTGAAAGGGGCTAATCTGAAGTTGAGCCCAAAGAAATGCCACATTTTTCGGACAGAAGTAAAATATCTTGGACATGTTGTATCCAGAAACGGTGTAAAGGCTGACCCAGACAAAATCAAAGCAGTAGAAGAATGGCCAATCCCAAAAGACCAACATCAGCTCCGCAGTTTTCTTGGGTTGTGTACGTATTACCGACGTTTTGTACCTAGATTTGCTAATATTGCCAAACCTTTGACCAAGTTGACCGAAAATGGACGCAATTACGCCTGGACTAAAGATTGTAGCAAAGCTTTCAAACATCTGAAGCAATCCCTAGTCAGCGCGCCCATTTTGAGCTATCCCCAAGCAGACGGAAAATTCATATTGGACACCGATGCAAGCAACTTGGCCATAGGAGGCGTCCTTTCCCAAATTCAAAATGGACAAGAAAAAGTTATCGGTTACTTCAGCAAAGTTTTGTCAAAACCTGAAAGAAACTATTGCGTAACCAGGAGAGAGCTGTTAGCCGTTGTTAAGTCCGCCGAACACTTTTATAAGTATTTGTACGGACGGAAATTTCAGCTAAGGACAGACCATGCCGCGCTAAAATGGCTTCTACAGTTCAAAAATCCAGAAGGACAAGTGGCAAGATGGATCGAGCGATTGCAGGAATATGACTTCGACACCGAACATCGTGCAGGAACAAGTCATCGCAATGCAGACGCTTTATCCAGGCGACCATGTCCAGTAAACTGCAATCATTGCTCGCGGCTGGAAGAAAAAGTCAACTTTCTCCGAAGAACTACTGTAACCGATGATAATTGGCAACCTGAACAGTTACTTCGGGAGCAAGAAAACAACCCGGACCTGAAATTTATTTTGGACTGGAAAGTCGAAGGACAACGGCCATCTTGGGAAGAAGTAAGCGCCCTGAATAGTGACGTCAAAGCGTATTGGGCCCAATGGGACTCCTTAAAATTAGAAGATGGTCTTCTGAAGCGATCCTTGGAGAACGACAGTGGCACTGAGTGTAAACTTCAGTTGGTAGTGCCGAGAAGCCGAGTGTCGGAAGTGTTGCAGCATTTGCATGATGGAACTTCGGGAGGACACTTCGGCATAAAGAAGACCCTAGGAAAAGTTAGGGAAAGGTTCTACTGGGTGAACTGCAAAGAAGACGTCAAGGAGTGGTGCCGCAAGTGCACTCTATGTGCATCGAAAAACGGACCATTGGGAAGACGCAAAGCACCGATGAGACAGTATAATGTGGGAAGTCCATTTGAGAGAGTGGCAATTGACATCGCGGGTCCATTCCCTGAAACCGACGCCGGTAACAAGTACATTTTGGTGGCAATGGATTATTTTACTAAATGGACCGAGGCCTATGCAATACCTAACCAAGAGGCTGTTACTGTTGCGGATGTACTTGTTAAAGAGCTCTTTTGCTGATTTGGAGTCCCTCTAGAGCTACACTCCGACCAAGGTCAAAATTTTGAGTCAGCGTTATTCCAGAATGTCTGTCGCATGCTGGGTATTAAGAAGACCAGAACAACACCTCTTCATCCTCAATCAGATGGCATGGTCGAACGAATGAACCGAACAATGGGAAGGTACCTCGCTAAGGTAGTCTCAGAACATCAACGGGACTGGGACCAATATTTACATCTGTTCCTGATGAGTTACCGGTCATCCGTTCACGAAACCACTGGACAAACACCAGCTTGTGTAATGTTTGGACGTGAAGTACGCTTGCCATGCGATCTTCAGTTTGGGAGCAAACCTGGAGAAGAAGTTGTTGGGGATGATTATGTTGGAAAATTGAAGAAAAAGATGCACGACATTCATGATGCCGTTCGGAAGAATATTCAGTTGGCCAGCGATCGGATGAAAACCCAGTATGACGTGAAGGCAAAAGATGGTGGTTTTCAGCCTGGTGATTTGGTGTGGCTCCATAATCCACAAAGAAAACGTGGATTGTCTCCAAAATTGCAAAGACAGTGGGAAGGCCCATACGAAATCGTTAACAGAATCAACGACGTCATATACCGAATTCGAAGACCACCAAGAGGCAAGCCAAAAGTGGTTCACGTCAACCGATTAGCCCCTTATGCCGGTGACAACAACAGCGATTCCGAGGATGATGCCGGAATAAGAACAATAACCAACAGCTCTGGAAGCCATTCCCAAGAATCAAACTTTGAGAAATTTATGTCTACCTACAAAGGTACCGCCAAAGCAAGATTTGGAGTTACAACTGAAGTGCAACAAGATCTTTTTGACGTACCAAAGGACTACTCTCTCGCGCACTGCGTGGCACAAGACCTTCGCATGTCCCGCGGGATTGCCGTTGTGTTTAAAAAGAAGTTTGGACGTTTGGATGAGCTTCAATCACAGGAACTTGCTGTCGGTAAAACCCAGAAGCTACGTGACCAACAAAGATCAATTTACTATTTGGTAACCAAGAGGTTTTCTCATCAAAAACCCACCTATAAGGACCTATGGAAGACTTTGTTGGAGCTTCGCAGAGATATGATAAGCCGTGACATCAAGAAGCTGGCGGTGCCCAAGCTTGGCTGCGGTTTAGACCAATTAGACTGGAGGACTGTCCGTAACATGCTAGAGGTCGTGTTCCAAGGAACGGAAGTTCAAATATTGGTCTGCAGTTACAATCCAAGCAGTACACCAAAGGAGCAGAAGAGCGTCGACTGTTATTTCTACCGCCAAGGAGTATGCAGAAATGGTAACAATTGCCGCTACCGCCACGATCCCTTCTATAGATGTCAAGTTTCCGCTGTTCTGGGACAGAACAGATTTAAGGAGGGGGCAGTGTTACGATAGAACGTCTAATTATATTTGATGACTAATGTATGACGTCATGTGTGATGAGTCATATATGATAACGGCATTAGTCATTCAAATATAGATGAATGTACGCTCTAGAAAATGCGTGGAAGCGCCTGGAAATTCCTGGATGGTTATGGAATATTCTGGAAGGTTGCATTTAAGTATAAATGCAGCGCGATTTCCTGGCACGAATTAATTCCAGTTCGAACGCGCGAGTTTTAACATAAACGAACAGTGAACATAAATAATAGTGAAGTGATAAACAGTATACAGAGTGTTTAAATAAATATAAACCTAGTGTTAAATATAAATTATAGTGTAAATAAATTATAGTGTAAATTAGTGTTAGTGTCAATTTTAGTTAATAATCGTTTTATTGTTATTAACCGTATTTGTAAATATTTGTATTAGCCCTTTAGAAATAAATAAACGTTTTAATTTTCGTTACAATAATATATCACTTACATTTGTGTATTTTAATTTATAAAATTTTTTAATTTTTGAAATTTCATGACACTTCACCAGACTTAGATATAAGATTTTTTTATGAATTTTATACGCGACTACTGAAAGTTAAAATACCGTTAGTATCCCTGTACAATCTCCAGTACAATAGATGTATTTTCTCTTTCTAACATGGCAATCCGTATAAGTCTGTTGCGCTCGCACTCATATGAGTGTCTATGTATTTACTATTATATACTGATCTGGCAGACTTCTGCAACCGCTGAAATATTCTGGCTGCTTACATATACTTTTTAAACTCATATAGCTTTTAAGTTACTCGCTCGCTGTGCTCGCTCATACTTAAAAGCTATATTCGTTTAATAAAACTTTACTTTTCTAAACTTGTTGTTTAATATACTATTATAATCTAGATTACAAAAATGACAAGTGACATTTTAAATACAAAATTATTATTTGAAAGTAGTAAATAAAACGTTACATTTATTGAGATGTATTGTAATTTCACATTAATTTAACCACCAACCCCTTATAATAAGGGTATTCACACTCTCTGGTATATCCCGTGGTAAATATACCACGCTTACCAGGGTGTTATTTGACTGTGTAGTAATCTCCCATAAGAGTAAATACCATACCTCGTGGTATTCGTAAGTAGCCCTCGACCGTGTATTTTTAGTATGGTAAAGTTAAACCAGTGCGCCGCTTTTCTGCGTTGTTGTATTTTTACTTCTAATATGGCGATGTGCACACAGCTGATTTAACGTAACTACTACTTACAAAAATAATAACAGCTGATTGTGCCGAAAGTAGGGTTAAAGATAAAATACCAACACTCAATACCACGAGGTGTGTTCACAGATATGGTATAAATGTGTGGTAAATTTACCACGTGTTAAATATACCAGAGAGTGTGAATACCCTAAATGTGTTCCATCTGCTTTACGCGTATTGTATCCTCAGTCTAATACAATCTTTCCAAGATTTTCCACAGATAAATCCTTATTGCTAACATCGTAGCTTCTTTCACCACAAAATTTTTGGAAATGTGTCCAAACCGAGTTTTTGGATCGCACAGTATTAATCGGAATACTTTTAATAATTTCCTCGTTTATATCTTGTAGCGATTTGTTACCAAAACGTGAATTCATTTTAAATTACTTATGTACAGCAATACTGCTATATTATTTTTTAAGGCACAATGCTTAAATTTCAAATTATAAAATATCTGCGACAAATTAATTAATGACATTTGAATTAATTGATTTGTTTCTATCATTGCAACCTAACATTTATAAAAAAAATTTTTTAAATACTCGTTCAAGCGATAGTCTATCCCTATGGGTTTTGCGTTTTGCTTGTGGGATCGCGGTCGCAATACAGATAAAATAAAAAAAAAATTTTAATAAAATTAAATTAAAAATTTACATAAATTATAATAACTATTTACGATATAAGTGTTAAAAGTGAGATTTTATTTTGTTAGTAGGGAATTTCGCGAAACAAGCGATAGCGAGTTGAGCAATCCCCCAAACACCCAATTTTTTTGGTTTATTCTATAAAATTTGATATGATCAAACGATAGCAAGTTGAAGGAAAATTCTGTGAAAATCTGTTTCTGTCCTTTTTCGAGGAAAAGCCCAAGTTATAGAAATAATCAATATTATGGTCTAATATTCCGATGATAAAAGCTGGTTTGCGTATCAAGAACGACGTGAACATAGGAAACTATTATAAGCTAGTTGCATTCTTAAAACGAAAAAGTGTAGAATACCGCCCAAAAAATTATAAACTAATTAACACTAGTGTTAAAAATTTTTTTCTTACTACTGTTAAATTAGTTCTTAATTATATAAGGTGATTAAGAAGCCTCTATTATTCTCTATTCAATAAGGTTGAAAAACACTGCTATAGAGGATACAAATTATCGTATTGTATTATATACAATAACTACCGTATGGTGGTTACACTGATTGTAATGTTTACTGTCCTATTTAAAAATTTCTATGGAGACCCCATGATAACCGTGTTAAAAAACCTTTTTTCTAATTGTGTTTAAAAAAGTGTCACTTTTTGACACTCAAAAGTGTGTGGAAAAGTACTACTTTTCCGCCCTAGTGGAAACACTAGGGGAAACACTTTCCACACTTGTGAAAGTGTGCGGGAAAGAAAGAAAAAGTTCTAATCTACTTTATTTATAATATACATTAGCGGTTACATTAGAACAATTATTAAAAGTGTTAACTGCGCCCGGATCAGTTTTCGACGTTGACACTCCAAAATTAACATCACCGCCACATAAAATTTTAATAGCAACTTGTAGTTTGTTTTGCACAGAGTGCTCAAGGTACCCCTCTTGCACCACGTTTTAAATTGCAGGTACGCCTTATTATATTTTCCTTTGGATTTCTGTGAAATTAGAGCTTCAACCGCCAACGCCGTAGATTCCTCAACATCCGAACACTCCGACATATCTGACATATTTGCTAGTATTCTAGAAACACAAATTGTATAACCATAAAAAAAACGTGGTCACTTACCTGTTCACGTTGTAATGGCTACTATCTATGATCTACCTACTGTCTATAATGGGCTACCAACCGCAAAATACAAAAATTTTATAGTATAAACGCCTACTATCTTTTTTCTTGAGAAATGAGAAATGTTATTGGTTCTTTTTAAAACATACTTAGAAAAAATATTGTTCGATACTCGTGGAAAACTACTTTTTCTATTCTCGGCTTCGGTTTACGATCTCGGCCTTCGGCCTCGATCGTCAACCTCCGCCTTGAATGGAAAAATGTTAGTTTTCCTAACTTGTATCAAAAATATCTATTTTCTTACTTCAGATACTAACAGTCACCAAAAAGGTATACCTGCAATTATCGATATAGTAGTTAACTTTATATTTAGGTAGTTAATATAAAAATGTTCCCGGCCGATAGATGGCTTTTCTACGCCCCCTGGTAGACGGGAATGTCTCTACGTTTCAATTTTTAATACATGGCTGTTCCTCTATTCGCGAGTAAAATTAAGGATGCGACGTCTGGTGGCAGAATTGAGAACAATTCGATGCGAGTGTAACATGCATTTTGCATGTTACAATTACGTCCTCCGCTCGATATGTTTACTCGGCTTTATTTAAAGTTAGGTATGAACTTCGCCTAACGAAACACATTTTTCACTGGGTGATAAGATAAAAATCGAATTCGAATATATTCATAAAGTCGAATAGTTGAACACGGTAGAATATCAAGAGCCCGTAAATTTGCAATTAAGAAATCCTTCCTGTGGATTCTTGAGGGTATTGAGATATTTTTTTAAGCCGATTAGTTCCCGTTATTTTGGAATCATCGTTTGGATGACTATTTGAATTATTGGGGTAGAGATAACATCCAGCTGTGGACGCCATTTTGGAGAGCAATTTTGAAATTTTAATTTCGGAAAATATTCATTATTCTGGAGCTCTTCCCGTCACTGCGAATCCCTACCGATGACAATCAATTATATGAAATAACATCAACTTGGTATCAGTATTATACATCGATCAGTGTGACTCAATCAGTAGCAAATATCATCTCGATTGCTTCCGTGAAGTCGGAGATAATATTAGTGGAGGTTGGCTCCTGTACCAATACTGTGTATCAGCTACTTCACATACACGCAGTGGACCATAATGTGCTTTAATGGTTATTTTGCAGTTATTTATTTTGTAGATTACCAACAGTTACCAATTTGAATACCAAGGAATCGAGGCAGATCTGTATCGAAAGAACCTTTTGTCACCTCTAAGGTAAACTGGGTAAGTGGCTTGCAAGATTCTATTTTAGCATATCTGTTGTCATTTATTTGCTGCTTTGCTTTAATTTTGTGCATATTGCACTGTTACACAAATTGGTACTGTGAGTTGCTACTTCACTGGTCTCCATTTAGACTTTTTTGTTATTTCTTTTTTGAGCAACTGATTATCAGTTTACATTGCTAATCGCTACTGGTAATTTTGTCACACTGCCTGCAACAATACTACCACCATCCAGAAGTGATACACGAGTGTGGATTGGAATTTTCCAATCATTATAAAATTGTTACGTCGACGAATACCAGTGCCAGTTATCCATCTTGTAACTATCTTTCCATTTCATTTAATAATACAAAAAATAAATCTCTTTTCCTGTTCTATTTGTTTTATTTTGAGTTTTGGCGCCGCAATTCTTCTAGGTGGATCGTCAACCATTTTAAACACAAGCAGAAGCCAAACAAATCTCACTCCCTGGGGTAACATCTCATTGCCACCGAATTTTCTGAATTAGCCGTTATGTAAAGTACACCCACGAACGCTAATAGGGCCGTGCTAGTGCAATTGGTGCTACACGAGTAGTAAACGTGGTTTATGCTTTAGTTGCATGTTAACGTGTTGAAATTATTTAAGTAATTAAAGCTTTTAAATAAATTTTGAAATGTCAACCGTTGTTGAGAAACGTAGCAAAGAGTTTTGTTGTGTGTATGGATGCAATTCAACACGATGGCGAGATCCAAATGTAAGTTTTCACTGGTTTCCACAAAAAGGAGTTAGGCAGGTTAAATGGAGTAACATTTAACATTAAAATGGAGTAACAACAATCAGAGAAATGAATTTTCGTTACTCAATATAGCAAATAAAGCATTTATAATTAATGTTCGATGTTGGTTTTATTAAAAAATTGACAAATTAGGTTAAGCTGTTGCTCAATCGTTATTTTTTGTAATAAATATGAATACTAATTAATAATAGTTTCTTTTATTATATTTCTTTTAGTTGTAAAATGTTATAAATGTAAAAAATAAATAAATAAAAACAGTAATTTACAGTTTTATAAATTGTTTAAATCAACTTGTATATTATTTAAATCTATAATAATTACAAAGTTAACACTAAATTTCAAATAATCATGATATTTATTTAATAGAACAATTTTTAACAAGTTTCGACTATTATCACTTACTCTACTTATAAATATTTTTGGTTCTTTCAACAAAATTAAATATTGACCAAGTCTGACCAATTGGCAACAACATTTCAACTCAAAATCAGCAGTTCTGATTTTTTAAATACACCTTAAACTACGAATTTCATGCAAAAGATTACAAAAATATTTTTGTTTAATGTTCGCGAACATTTCACTAACAAAAGTTTTGTCTAATTCTATGGTATTTACGAACATTGTACAATCTTTACTGTAGTATATTATAAAATCACACACTGACATTTAGAATTGCTATCCCCAGGTTAATTTGTCCATAATATGGATGTTTTCACTTAATGCCAAAGTATTTTTACAAATAGACCCAGTTATTAAATGAGGAGCCGATAATAATGCGGAAGTCTGTAGTACGAGGGCATAAATCGCATAAACAAACTTAACACAAGGTGTTACACCACAAAGAATAACATGCTTGGCATTTAGCCCTTCCTCACCTTCACAAAAATTTCTCGACGTTGCGCTGCTATTAGTGTACTTAAATAAAGATTTTAGAAGAATTTGGTTCGTCATTTTACTTTTTTCGTTACTAATTTGAACACACAAAAAGATTTACAAGGTTCACTCGATCACTGTAAATACAACTATAAACTCGATCACTCGCATCTGACGGCCATTTTGAAAATTTAGCAGCGCCCCCATCGTTAATTTTATTCGCGAATACACTACATACTCTTTGCCGGTACGCCGGTACCCAGTAACAATTAAAAGTAACAAAAATATAAACGTACATTTAAAAGATTCCACCAAAGGATGTAAATTCCAGGTTTCTAACAATTCTTCCATCACAAATACACAAATAATATTAAAAATTTACCACACAAATTGAAGAACACTTCTCTTTGCCGATTATAAAGATGTATTGTTATCATATGGTAATAGCATTTCATTTCAGAGCAAAACAGCAAAATTTGCAGTCTGCAAAGATTGGCGCCTTTAGAATTTAAAAATAGCATAATGCAACCGTATTATTATTTCATTTAACTTTACGTAGAGTTAATTTACTAAATGATAATATTCATAAATTAACCATTTCTAATACTTAATCGAAATAATTGAATATTTTTAGAACAGCACCATTTTACTTAATTTGAAATTTTCAAAATCTTTACAGTAAAGAAAAATGTTCATATTAAGTTAAATTTATTTCAATTCTTGGTTCAAAGTTTTTGTATTTTTTTTTACAAAATTAAAAGATCAAGAAAAGTTTCAATTTTTTGGTATATTTGCTCTCACTTCTTGTTATTTTTACCGTTATACATGACTGATGATCGAGAATAATCGTGAGATAAGGGCCTTTATATTATGTTACCGAGTTTTTTTTTAAGTTTTATTTTTAAGTTATTTTTATCATTTCTATAGCGTAATTTTTTCAGAATTCTATTTTCTTGTTTATTCAAATATTCTAAGTTCAACCCTGTTAAATGTAAATTATTGTCATTTTGGTTTCTTTAAATATTATGTTTCTTCCTAGTATGTATTATTTACTTAACAGTTAAAATTTTATTATTTTAACATTTTGTTAAGTTTGATTATTTTAACATCACATGCTACTAAATACCACAAAAATACTTAAAAAATTCTAAACTTTTTTAAGTTATTTTCTATTCATGAATTATTTTAGATTTTTTAAAGCAATTGAACATGTTGAAAACTGTACGTGGACATTTTAAATAAATATATTTTACAGTTTAATTTGTTTGGTGATTTTTAAGTTTTCAATGATAAAATTGGGAATCAGCAAGTGTCCATACTTCCGTGAGCGGCAGTGTAAATTTAAGATTTAAATAAATTACATTTTTCAAAACTAGCAAATCAAGTAAAAAAACTTGGCCAATATAGGAATACTACCTGTCAGTCTCTACCATTAAGGTAGAATCATTTATTGTAAGACCTGCAACAGTAAGCTAGTTAAAAGCACAGCTGTATTTTTAAAAATTCACAACTCGAAAACTAAAGCGCATTCAACAAAACGTCAAGACAGTATATTTCTTTTGACTTCTAAAATTACCAAAAAATTACTATCTATATCCATTATAATCACTGATGGGTTCTGGTAAAATTTTATAATTTAAATTTTTTTTGTTTATGGATTGGGCTTGGAAAAATAAAAACAGCAATAAATTAAAAATACTTTATTTTTCAAACATATTTCATAGTCAAAACAACATTAATATTAAATCATACAAAAGAGTAAGTATGCATGTTATACAATTCTATTAAAAGAAATTAAATTATCAAAATAGAAGATTCCTTTCATGTAATGCTTACATATTTATTTTTTAAAACCATTGAGTGAGGTAAGTATTAATATATAACATCTTAAAAGTCATTGGTATTATCAAACATTCGTACACACCTGTAAATTAGCAGAATACCGTACATCTTGATCTTTATCAGACTTCAATCTTCTTAAAACCGACTCTAAACCATCCAAATGATGATTATTAACATCCAAAAAATACTCTGAAATTGATAACATAAAATGATCAATAATATTTTTTGATGCCTATTAATCACTTACCATTTGTAATTATGTGTTGAGAAATAGTCCTTGCTACAACTAAGCGAACATTTGCAACTGGATCCCAGCTAAGATCTAGTAAATGTGGCATAACATCACATGCAAATGATTCTGGAAGCAACGCCTGCATGGATAGTAATTGTGTACACAGCAAAGCAAATGATTGTCTCTGTTTCCATCTTTTAGAATGTGCAAACTTTTCTGCTAATTTAAACAAGAGTCGAGACAAAAGTATACGGTCAGATGATACATGACGAATTAACTCTGTAACCTGTTAATAATCCAATTAGATTAAGCACAATTTATTGTTAAAATACCAACCAATAATATTGACACATCGCGAACTGCAGCAACTTTGTCACAAAGCAAATCTTGTGCAAGTGTACTAATGTATTTATTAGCATCTGTAGGATGAAATAAAGGTACAGCAAGTAGCAATTGCTCTGCTAATTCTTGTCGAAATCTCCAATTAGCGTCATTATCGGTTTGTAAAAATTCAGCCAATCGTGGTAAGTACGTTGACCTTTGAGAAGGATTAATTAACTAAATAAATAAAAAGGTTGAGAAATAATGTTTTCACTTATGCTTAAAACAAACCAACCTGAAGAAAATGAGCCAAGTGTTTCAAAATTCCTATCCGCACTTCATCCAAGTCTTTTAAAAATCCCTCAAAAATGTGAGTTAAATTTGCAGTGGTAATGTCTTGGCCTAAAATTATAGCCAATTCGTGTAAACTACTAGCCACTGTTCTGCGAACTTTATATTGCATATTAGCAGCCAAAATTTCGACTGTTTTTTTAAGCAGGTGCCAGTTATTACTCCCCAAAGTCAATGCCACTGCTGGTAAAGAATAAGCACAATGATATGCCATTTCATTGTCAGTGTTACTAGCCAATATAGGATCTGTCATAGATACAAAATGATCGATTAAAAGTTGAGGCACAATGTGTTGGCCAGTCTCAGTAATATTTGGTAAATTACTACCTCCTGCAATTTCTGTCATTGGTTCATTTATTTGATAATGATGTGTATTTTGAGTAATTACTGTAAAAATACCTAAAAACAAAAATTAAATCAAAAATCAAGTAAATATTATTTATTGCTTATATTGCAATTTTTGAGGTTAATTTTGAATCTACACCAAAATTTAAAGTTCTTGATGATCGTTACACTTAAAAATAGAATAAACAAATAGAGGGTGTAAGATGTTCAAACAATACTTTTAAATAACTGCGAAGATTCGTTGTAAAGGTTTTAAAATTGCATTGCACATTGCAATTCCTATGTCGATTTAAATTTAAACATTTTCTAATTTTGTTGGAGGGAATTTGAAAGTCTAAAATATATGGCTAGATATCGGAGCATTTACTACGTTGATCACGATCAAACATTAAACTTATTATGAATTAGATTATAGTTATAGCTCCAATTATGAACTTTTCAAAATGTTGATATGTAAAATCAGTGTGTTCTTGAGTTGAGTATGTAATAATCTTCGGAGATAAAAACACTTACATTTTGTGAAGTTTGAAAATGTATTCAATTTTTTTCAAGTATAGTGGCTTTTAGTTGTCCCACTTACAAAACAATCACTATCGTGTCACAAAAGTTAAAAATGCACAAAAACTAGACAGAACTCTTTCAAAAGTAAGTTTTTCTCACGAAACCACCTAAAACCATAACAAATCTTATGGCATATTTACTTTGTGGACCTCTCAACCAACTGTTCAATGGTATATTGTGGTAGAGAGTTGAAATGACATATTATTCTGCTAGTATCAGTTCCTAGCTAATTTTACACATGGCCAAAATAGAATCTACCTATAGGTAAGCTCCCTGTGTCTGGATGCAATATGCTCACTATGGACAATGCAATGGAGAGAAGAAAAGAAAAAGTAGTGACGCAAGCTGCACATATTTGATTTTATTTATCTACATCAGTGGTTCCCAAAGTGGTCTATATCGACCCTCAGGGGTCGACGACGACCTGCAAGGGGTCTATGTCAGCAAAAAAAAATATTGGGGGTCCATGAGATGTAAATGGGGGTCAACAATAGTGAATCTCATTTAGGTCCAGTTGCAGGTTAAACTAAAAAATTTAGATTAACCAATAATATTACTTAAAAAACAGCTTTTCAACGTATTTCATTGGTTAATTAAAATTTTCTGGTTTAATTTACAACTGAACAACTGAGCCTTAGTAGTAGTAGTAGTTACCTAATTGGAAGTTAGGCACTATTGCAGAAACCATTATTAGTACCTGATACGCCCCTGGGTTAAATTTAAATTAACCTCCTTTCCTCATGCCTTGATTTCAGGAAAGGGATTTCAGCGCGGTTGCCAATCTCCTATCCTATCTCTTTAGGTTTAAGATTAAACCTAACTAAATTGATGCCAAATATTAAAAATTTGTTAACAAAGTATTAGGTTCATCCATCCCACTAAAAACATTAATTTTTTGCTAACAGATAACAGATAATAAATTTTAATTTGGTATGTTTTAATTTTCAATACCATGTAAGTAGGGAGTCTGCCCAAAACCGAAAAACATGGCAAGGGGTCTATGAGACAAAAAAGTTTGGGAACCACTGATCTATATAATGTAAAAACCTTAGGAAAGGAGAGACTAAACTCAGTACTCTGCGTTGCACTAGGACTCATCCCAACTTAAAAAATTTAAATGACATCGTACCCATTATAACACTTAAAATTCTTAAAATGGTCTTTTAAAATGCTATCTTTTCATGCAAAAAATAATAAAATCTATCGACTCGAATTTTTATGATAATTATTTGGCATTAAGTTAGAAGTATTTTAATAAAAAGTAAATTAATGTTTTTTTTTATTGTTTTTTAAATATTAATTTTCAATGTAAGTATGTATTATTTACTTAACAGTTAAAATTCATTATTTTAACATTTTGTTTAGTTTGTTTTTTTTACGCAATAAAAATATAAGGTGTCTCTTGAAAGATCAAGTGTTCTTGAAATGACCTTGGTCTACTAATTGTAAAATGAACTACCATATTGTATAGTTTAAATGGCGTGTTTTGAAAAAACAAAAGAAAATATGTAACAACTAGCCGACTCAAAAAGGTATTCATAAGTTCAAATATAAATAATAGCTAAAGAAATTTCCTTACCGTTAGTTGAACTAGTATATTCTGAAGCATGGTTCAATATTTTGTTCTGCTGATCTTGATTTCTACTATGGTTTCCAGAATTCTACAAAACAAATATTTTATAAACTCCAATTGAACAAATTAGATAATTTTAGTTAAAAACAAATATTTTACTGTAAATTGTCAGAAACTAATTAAATCCTCATACACGTTTCAGAAGACCATCGTAAATAATATCATCATTCCTAATCGATAATTACGTATATAATAAACTTAGAATAAAAATAAATCTTACCAATACAAATGAATTTTCTTCCAACAAACATTTCTGATTAGCCAAATCATCGTTAATAAGGTTTGGATCTAGTGGAATATTATTTAGACTAACATACCAATAATTATATGAGTTGAATTGTTCTAGGTCTTCGTTATTTTTATCATTAAAAGAATTTGTACACTTACTTTCCTTATCTACATCATTTATACAATTATCGGCAATAGAATCAACACTTTTATTTAAATTATGATTTGATAAATTATTTTCATGTTTGAGCAAATCTTCACTAGTATCACTATCGTCAACATCCAGACAATGCAATTTATTTAAATTATCACAACAGTTGCTTAAATTTATTACTTCTTTCATTATATCTAAATGGAAGTCATTTGTAGCGTCTACCTTATGATTGACATCCAATTCAAAAGATGAACCACATACACCGTTTTCTTTACTATCGCCAGCAATATCAGTAACAGATTCTTCCTGAGAAACATCTTCTACTTTAATTTGGGATACAATACAATTGTTGCTATTCAAATTTACACTATCATTTTCCTCGTCGCTAGATGTAATTTTAAAAAAATCCTCCTTATCGTTACCAATATTTGCATCTTGATTTTCAAATTCATTTAATAAATTTTTCTTTGCTTCTTCAATCATCAACATATGAAGATCCATATTAGTATCCTCATCAGTTGGAGTTATTCTGAAAATATAAATAAATGTCTAAATGAGAATTTATTAAACCCAAAATCTGTAACCCATGTGTAAGCAATTGTCAGGGAGTTTTGAGACTGTCCTTTGCGAGGTGCAAGAATCAGTATACCTCCTATGCAAGATTAGGAGTACATGGAGTAGCAAGACATTACACCAACTTAAAATCCCAATTTAAATTACGAATAATACTATACTCTTTATTAAATAATAAATAAAAACACTCTTCTGCAGGCTTAGTTTCTTAAAGTTAATTTTTACTTATTATTTAATCAAAAGTACCTGCAGTTTTTGTTTCTATCGATACTAAAATTCTAATAAAAAATTGTAATTTTACTTTTTAATTACCAATTTGTAATTTCAATTAAGAAAATTCAGATTACACTCAAAGAAGCATGGCAATATCGTAGTAGCAATAATTTGCTTACAAACAAATAATATACATATGTAACGCCCGGATTCATAGACAATGAAATACTTATACTAAAAACGCTACTTATGAAAGATTCCCTTACAATCTGTGTAACCGATTTTGATCAGTGCATTTCATAGTCAATACATCGTGAATACTCGGGAAAGTAATACTCGAACAGGGATATTTGGTAACTTTTACTGACATTTATAATTTTCATGTCAGTTTGACAATACTATTTTTATTTGGCTAATTATTTCATCAAAAACGATTACTTTTATGAGTACGTGGAAATGGTAGAAGAAATTGAACTACGACCAGATCGCCTACCAAAGCGATATATACGTGATGGAAGCAATCCATTGGAATATTTTTCTGAAGTTGACTTTCGTGCTCGCTATAGGTTTTCCAAACACTGTAACATCTGTTATTTTACCCTTGATAGATCAGGATTTGAGAAAGGAAAGTAATCGTGACTTACGTATAGAACCACTTTTCCAATTATTAATGCGCTTGCGGTTTAACGCAAGTGAAAGTTTTCAAGTGAATGCAATTAAAAATATAATTTTTTCAATGATAATAATATAAGAAAATTGTAGAAAGTTCATGCCGATGTAAGGGGTTTTAGCCAATCGTCTGTGTCTCGATACATCAAGCAAGTATCATTTCTTCTTGCCGCACAAAGTGCAGATTTTATTAAGTTCCCAGAAACGTTAGCACAACAAAGAAAAAATATTGAATTATTTTACAACATCCGTGGATTTCCATCAGTAGCAGGATGTGTAGATGGAACTCGTATACAGTAATAATACCCTGACTCACGCTACCCCGTTTTACGCGAATTCGAAGATACGCGGTTTTTCTTTTTGATCACTTTTTGAATTATTGAACAATCTTAGAATGAGATTTCACAAAAAATTTTGAAAAGGTTACAAATTTTAGAAAAAATAGATTCTAATGAAGAGTTTTTACTACAAAACGAGAAATAAAAAAGTTACTGGCATGCTACAAGGAAATTTTACGTGAGAAGAAGAAAAATTTAATTCATCAGGCGACATTATTAGAATATATGAAGCTTTCGACATCAAAATAACTTCGATTTACATTGTTTTATTCATAGTATAATGTAAATTTGTTTTTATTATCTAACATTTTATTAAACATGTTTCTTCTAAATTATTGTTTTCTTTACACTCTGGTCCCGATTACACAAACTTTATATGTATATAATATATGCAAAGAAGTAAATGGTCAAATTTTTCTTTAAATGTGCAGTTTAATTGATTTAATTTTTGAAAGTTACATCTTAAAAATTTTAACTTTAACAATAATCTTAACAATACACTCAAAACACGCAATATAAAAAATTACTGTCAATGTCTAATAATTACTTATGTGTAAGTAAGCTAATTTCATCACTTGACTTTTTTTAAATGTTCCCGCCTTCTAAGTATCGAATATGCGTCTATCGCCCAGATTCATAGTCAAGTATCAAGTATCGAATTTGGGTTTCATAGACGCATATTCGAAATATTAATAATATTTAAAATATCAAAATGTTGAATAATAATACAAGATTTGCTAAATTAGTGGACTCAGGGTTATGATTAAAATTGAAGTTTTTCCCCTTGATAAAATTTTGAAATTGTAAATTTTAATAAATTCTAATTTCAAAACAGTATCCGTTTTATTTTTGTAATTTTTGTAAAAAAAAATAAAAAGAAATGAAACAGAAATGGTTACATAAACTCACAAAAAATAATATAATCCTTAGCTATATTGATAATCCTGCACCTTTCTTTGAATGTGATGAAGAAACATGAGATAGTTAGTGGCTAGGATTAAATTGCACGAGGCTGCAAAATAAGTTTTCGTCTCTTATACTGCAGAAATAAAATTAATAAGTTGTCAGAGGATCGCAAGCTGTTGCAGAATTTCTACGCTGAGTGACAGATCAAGTCTTTGATAGATTCTATATTGGAGTCCTCTTGAAGCCTTGCGTTGGAACTAACCATAAAACTATCACGACTCGTCTTATCGAAGTATATTTTAAGTGGTCTGGAGTTGTACCATAGATGTAAGAAATCTAATAGTGTAGCTTAGATAAGAAGTACTACAACTTGCATCTTTGAATTGACCTTCGTAGAAGTTTTATAGAGGTCGTACGTACTTTGAACCAACCAATTGGAAATCGTATTGGAAACTTTAGTGTTTCGTGTTCGCAAACATGTCTGCTGACGAATGCGTCACCTACACAGTCATGGCATAAAAATGATACCTACTGCTTTACGTGGAATCCAAACCACGGGGACGCTGTGCATAATTGTATGAACACCAGAATGGGTATCTGCACTGCGGGCTCGCCGGTATTCTTAGTATTAGTCCTCAAATGCAAACCGCTCACATAAATTTTCCGACCTGGTCGGGGATAGGAATCCGGTATGACTACACCAAATCCTACCCAGCCATGGTACTCATCAATGCTGCCTCCCCGATAAAAGAAATACCCAGTTGTTTCAAGTAAGTTTTAATTTGTTGAAGGTATGTGTACTTAACTTAAATAGTTGCAGCAAGGTTTTTTAATGGATAGAACCGACCGCAGTTGTATTCAAGGTGTTCCAATTGTTAACATCATATCATAAATTTGGTTTCGTGCGGTTAATGTTAGAATAGTATTCACAAATTTCAGTGTGTTTTTGTTGTTGCATTCAATTGTTTTCGTTATTAGATTATTATGACGTTTTTGATAAATTAATAAAAGGTGTCAACACGTTTTTACAGAAATTCATTAAAACTAATTAAAATCAGAATAATCAGACTTTTATTCGAAATTATAGAACCAAATTCAATATAATTACAATAGGTTATGGGCCCCTAATGCGCATGGTGATATTATTTCGGTAAAAATAAAGAAGATTAAAAGGATATTTTTGGATTAAAATAAATCAAAATTTTTAAGTCAAGATCGTGTTGGTGTATCGTAAGGAAAAGAATCAGAAAGAAAAATGCCAACTGAAACGAAATATACGCTTGCAAAATTGAATAATTCAAATTACTTCAATTGGCGATATAAAATTAAAATGTTGTTGATAGAAAAAGGTGTTTGGAGTGCGATCGGATCAGAAAAACCGGATTCAATGACGACTGCATGGACTGAAAAAGACGAAAAAGCCCATTCGACAATTGCTTTATCAGTTGAAGACGATCAAATTCAACATATAAGAAATTCTACATCAGCAAAAGAATCATGGGACATACTAAAGGAATTTCACGAAAAAAATTCGCCAAATAATCGTTTGTACGTCATGAGACAAATGATTACACAACGAGTTAGTGATGATGGTAACGTAGAGGCTCATGTAGGAAAAATGAACAAGCTGTATCAAAGATTATTGGCTTTCGATGGAAACTTTAAACCAGATTTCATCTTAACTTCATCATTACTTGGTTCATTACCAGAAAGTTATGATGGGTTAGTAACTGCATTGGAAGCTCGCAGTGAAGAATTAAAGGCATCAACAGTTTTTAAAATCAGAATAATCAGACTTTTATTCGAAATTATAGAACCAAATTCAATATAATTACAATAGTTAATGTAAACAGTGATCAGTGCGTGACAAGCATGTGATAGCATTATGTTTATTGCAGCTGCAATTGCGATTGGGTGTGCTCATAATGTTACACAAAATATTTTTGTATTTTGAAATTATGATTAAAAAGTCACTTGTTTATTAAATTTAGTTAGACAAAGAAATAGAACAACATTATTTTCTGCCATTTTTTATTAATAGTTATTTACATCGTTAGCTGCATAAGTGCATATTTTTTAGCAAGAGGGTAGTTTAAAGACCAAGGCAAGCTTTTAATCTTATCGGCATTGACTCCACTAACTCCTGACATCATCTTATAAGAATAGTTATCCAAACACTTTTGACAAATTCCCATAATTCATCAAAATTCTTTGATATCTTAATCTTTACTACTGTGTCCACGTCATCCCATAAATGTTCTATAACATTTAAGTCCAGACTTTGTGGTGGACATTCTAAAACAGGCTGATATTTTTTTATCATTACACGATTTTTTAACAGATCTCGCAGTATTATCAGGATCATTGCCATGTTGATATATCCATTTTAGAGATATAGGTGATCATCTGCAAATGGCTCCATAATATCTTGGAGGATACCTTTATACATAAATTGATTCACCCGTCCTTGAACCCTATGAATTAGCCCAAATCTATGCCAAGAAAAACACGCCCATACCATTATACTTCCTCCATCATACTCAACTATTTTGATAATATAGCAGTTTGAATTCTTGACGCCTTCGCGTCTTATATATTGCTTACCATCAGATCTCATTCTATTCAAGTTCAATTCATCACTCCAAAGAATATTTTTCCAATAATTTATTAGTTTTTCCATGTGTTATAGTAAACGCTGTACGTTTGATTCTATTTACTTCGGATACATATGGTTTATTCCTCACAAGATTATACGCCAGTCGCATTTTCTTAATTTTTGCCACTTATTGTGATGAAAGGTTAGTCCTTGAATAACAATTCCCCAAAGCCAGATGGCCAGAAGTTTTAGACAAAATCGACTTTGAAATATTATCGAAAGAGTTATGAAGATTGGATGTAAAATAACCAGAAATAAGTTTCATGGCGAAAGGAATACCAAGCGAGGCTAGGAAACAGTGGGTCTACTGTTTGATTCCCACCTTTGCTAGGTTTTTTTTTTCTCTTTAATTTATTTTACTCAAATGCGTATTCACGCGTCATCTATGTGTAAAATTGATTGAATTTATGCTTGTAGACTAACAATATTTATGATAAATTAAATTTTGGTACAGAAATGGGGAACTGTCACGTATGTGATCACACGATTTTAACTTTTTCCTATTGATTATTGGTAAAAAGACACTGTTCTAAGCATACTAGAACAAAAACTTTGTTGGATTATAAATTAGTTCTCGAAAAAAATCGAATTTGAAAAATTTAAATTCACATGTATTTTAGATACACCTTTTAATATGGCTGCATGATTAGCCATTTTTGTTGTAAGGCAAAACAATTTAAACAATTTAAAAATATCCCTGAAGAATGACAGAACTCGCCAAGGGTGGAACTCGTCCGGGTGTCGACCGCAACTGACAACAAAATTAAGAGTATATTAAAGCACACGTACCGTCAACAAAATGAGACCGTACCTCAACCCGTCACACATCGAGTGTATCATATTATATCTCCCTGCATTTCGTAATTTTAAAATGCCGTTATTTCAACAACTATTGCATAATCCAAGAAAATTTTTGTGTTAATATACTCAGAAAATTATCATCTTTCCAATGCTCAATAGCAAAAAGTTCAATTCTTGTGATCACATACGTGACAGTAACCCAGAAATGAATAACGTCGAGTAGGGTATTAATTATACGATGTATTCCAACTTTTCAGTCCACAGTTGAGTTTTCACAGAAGCCCAGGTGATATTCGTTGTAGAAGCAAGGTAAGGAAAACAAAATGTTCTACGACACCTTGCACACTGTACAAGTGATGCATTAATTTTTAAATTAAATTGTTAATCAACTTTATTTTATGTGAAAGATTTAACCTTATATCACAGATTAAATATACTACAGATAGCTCGTGCTTATGGGAGAACGAGTGTCTGTTATTCATGTATTTGGAAGCCAATTCCTTAGTATGGAAGCCATTCACTATATATCGTAGAGACGCTGGCTATTCGTGTTTGTTCGTGGTTAGTAGGTTTCATTTCTCTTCTAGCCACGGTTGAGGTATAATCGTGCTGCCAGCCATTCATTATCACACAGACATTTTCTATAAGGCATCTTAGAGAAAGAGCGTGGGGTGATCGGGTACTTACGGAGTTGTCCTTCTAGTACCCCACCAACAATATATTATAACTATAAGGATAGGCAGCCCTCTAGAAATGAATAAAATACATTACGCGAGCTATCTGTAGTATATTTAATCTGTTCTGCTTTAGTTATTCCTCAAAGTATAATACTTTTTGTTAGTATCGAAAAACCAAAACATATTTCGGTCTTTCTTAATGCATTAAAATCTATCTATCTTTGTCGGTGAGATCCTATTCTTAAATCTTTATTTCACCGTTAAAAAGAATATTAATAATATTCTTATATAATAATTATAATTGTAAAAAAGGATTTTTTGGATGTAGAGAAACTTAACACTCGACATTTTCTGATGATTAAATTTAAATTATTGTCTTTATATCATTTAGAAATTGAATTTAGGGATTCTTGTAGCATTATACAATCCTATATAATTTATATAAAATGATAAAACTTAGTATCGTTCCCATAAAGCAAAATTAGACATTCCACAATATAAAGCAGATCGTTAATAAAAATTAGAAATAGTGAGGGTCATAGGTTTGAACCTACAAGAGCTTTGAGTAGGTGTGAAAATGTTGGACCTACGCCTTTGTACTTTGCAAACTACGATTTTGAAACCTGCGTGACGTAATATTATTTGTTTTCACACAGACCAACATACAACAACTAAAGTTGATTAAAATGTTATCAGCGCATTTATAAGAAACATTTTAAAAACAAAATTTCGATTCATGAGTGGATTCTGAATTTGTAGTGGAGTTCAAATTCATTTTGACGCTTCAATGTCTCAAAAAAAAAAACCGCAAATTGGTTGTCTATATTATTCTTTCTCATAATATATGGTTAGTTATAACCAGTTTCCAATGTGCGACTAATTCCATCTGTATGAGTAATTCAGAGTAGAAGAAATTTTGAGAAAAAGTAAAACAAATTTGAATTCATTTAGGTGTTTTCAATAAGTTAACAGCGAACTACATACAAAATTGTTTAAAAAAAGTTAAAAAGTAATCGGACTTAGGAATAAAACTTTTAATTGAACAAGTTAACTAAACAATAATGTTTATTAATATTTTTATTGAGCTTTCAGCGAAGTTTATCGCTTTCATCAGAATATTTATTTATACAGTGTTTATATGGAAACCAAATTATTAAAAGAGAAAAGAACTCAATGAACAGGAAAACTAATATAGATGGTTTGAGCAATATCTACAGCCATTTATTCGTCTAATTACCCTCACATATTGGTGTCAAGTTTTTCCTACCTTGATGGAAACTCACTGTAGGTTGTTCCTTAACAAACAAACACATACTCTTAGATATCAAGATGTTTTCTAGATCATATGACAATACGATATAATTCGGTTTCCATCTAAACACTGTATAAATAAATATTCTGATGAAAGCGATGAACTTCGCTGAAAGTTCAATAAAAATATTAATATAATTGTTTAGTAGTTATATTAATTTAGTAATATTTCACAAGTTAATAATTTGTATATTAAAATTTTAGTAAATTTAAGGCAAGTTAATGAATTTTGGCAACATTGCTGAGGAATATTCTACTCAAGTATTGGCAACACTGGTTATAACATACAATATATCATACAAAATGACTAACTGTACTGCTTGCATCACCCCAGCCTGATCAAGCTTAGTGCTTTAAATGAGGAATCACACCTCAATAAATCCCAACGCCCGCCGCCTACATCAGTTGAAGGAGATATACGGTTTCCCCGTGGCACCTCCATAATACCAAGAAGTTCATCGTTCATCATCCTGCATCAAGAATTTAGAAAACTTTTGCCACCTATGCTTAGCTTAAATCTGCACACCGTCTAAGGTAGGTGAACCCATGGTATACACCCTGAATGAGTAAGTAGAACAAAGCATGAAATTGAAGTGGTGATAATCATTATATAGACAGCGTAACATGAAAGCTCTTACTGCTACATTTAGGGTGTTCTTGGTTAGCTAGGAGATCAATACAAGTC
This sequence comes from Cantharis rustica, assembly GCA_911387805.1. Lineage (NCBI taxonomy): Eukaryota > Metazoa > Arthropoda > Insecta > Coleoptera > Cantharidae > Cantharis > Cantharis rustica. Next base: position 77,323,140 of record OU426877.1, read on the forward strand.
TTAAAAAATCAGGCTTGTCCTGTAATTATACGGAAAATTAAGATCTAAAAAAGTCGAACGGTTTGAACAAGTTTAGTCAAAAACCAAAAGTGAAAGGCGATAATCGCGTATAATAGGCAAGTGATTCTCGAATTTTAATGTTCAATGAGCGTGGCTTAAAAATTATAAGATCTTATACCATGAATTTTTAAATCGTCAAAAATTGGCACTTCACACAAAAAATTCGAAAATCTTTTTGATAAAATTTTCTTCTTTTTTTGTTATAATAAATTATGACTTCAATATTTTAATAATGATAATTATTAGGGTTACTGTCAATTAATTTCCACCTTGATTTGAACTGTTTCCTATCCACTATTGGAAAGAGGACAATTTTTTGAGCATAATGATACAAAAAATTTTGCGGATTACGCATTAGTTTTCAAAAAAACAGCATTTTAAAGTTTATAAAACAGTGAATTGTAATACAATACACACCGATAGCACAAGTCGCACGACAGTAACTCGCACGTTAACCTCCCCGCTCTCTTTTCTGTTGACAGTACGTGTGCTTCGATGTACTCTTAATGTTCGCTGTCAGTTGCGGTCGACACCCGAACAAGTTCTATGTCTTCGAGTTGCACCGTTGGCAAATTCTGTCATTCTACAAGGATATTTTTAAATTCGTTATGTTTATCAAAATACAGGCCTGGAGAACGCCGAAGGCGTCCGAAGAGTCTGTTTTGACAAACTCAACCACAAAAACTCATGCAACCGTGTTAAAAAGTATATCTAAAATACATGTAAATTTTTGATTTTTAAATTCGATTTTTTCGAAAACTAATGGATAATCCGTAAATTTTTTTATTGTAATATGATTATATAAGTGTCCTCTTTTCCAATAGTGCATAGGAAATTTTTCGTTTCGTGTTGGAAGTAGACTGACTGATCCCACATTTAAATTTGATGTCGAGTCATTTCTATAAAATTAAATAAAAAATCACTAACACTACCAAAAGTTTATTAATTAGCTTAAATGGAAGTGAAAAGACCGGACTTTAACAATTAAACGAAACTATTTCTAAAAAATAAATTACTTACTTAAATTCATTTCCATTGCTATTGACCAACACCAATTCTCCTAAGTTACTATAACCTAGACTGGCGACAGTGGGATCAGCAAATGTTGAAATAAAAGGACCTAATGCTTGAAATGCTGACATTCTCACCCACCTACTTTCATCCTTTAATAACTTTGAAAAGATTGGCGCTAATGTTGTACGCCTCTTGCTTGAAGGACATGCACAAGAGACAGACAACACTACTTCTGCACAAGATTTTCGTACTCCCCAAATGTCATCTTCACAAAGTGCTATATAGCATGGTAGCTAAAGTAAAAAAAAAAAAATAAAAATTGCATATTTCACTTTTAAATAATGAATAAAATAGAATACCTACTAAATTGTATTCATAAGCCTCCGTTCCAACAACTGCACAGAAATCTCCAAAACTAGCCGCACACATTTTACGAATGTAAAACATGCTACTAGAACAAAGCTGTAAAAACCTTTGTAAAAAAACCCTCTCCGTAACATCTCTTCCAAGAAAATGGGCTAATCTGCTCATCAACTGTAACAAAAAAAGTATTACTGCAATTATTAATAATAAAAATCGAATTAAATGTTCAAAAAATTAGAATATGCACATATTTATTATTATAATCTGCACAATTTATCACAAACATAATTTTGTTTTAGATGAGAAATGCACCTTTGCGCTCATCAAAGCTGGCTGTGATATGATTCTATTATACACATTTCACATCCAATTGATGAGCACAACGATACTAGAATGTTTAGTAACAATTCAAGTAGTTCCAATCGATGAATGTCATGCAGCAGCGCTCATCAAAGCTGGCTGTGATATGATAGAAATGCATTTCACAACCAGTTGATGAGCGACACAACACAAAAGATTTAGTACATAAAATATTCTATTTTCTTCTTCAAATTCAAGTCGATTTTATCAACAACCCAACTCGTCAAAATGGCTGTGATATCTATAAAATATTCAAGAATTCACAATCAAATTGACGACTGGGGCGTCGACAAACGTCTATTCACTTTCACTGGAGTAACGTAGGTAAGCAGTGACCAAGCTCATCAAAGTGGCTGTGATATCTTAAGAAATAAAGAATTCACAACCAAATTGATGTGTTGGGCTCCCACACATGTATGCTTTAATCACTAGAAATCATCACTAGCTCCTTAATGAGATGAGTAAAACTAAACCATGCTCATCAAAGCTGGCTGTGATAGAACAAATACTCTAAAACCTCCAACTCTGACAAGCACAGATAAGTTCAAATAAATTACTTAAAAAGTAATTGCTTAGTAAAACTTGGTATGTTTGTGATCACTTTCAATATAATAAGTAATAACTATGTTCATATCAAATTTTTTAGAGAAACCAAAAAATGCACAAACACTTTCTAGAACTAGACGAGCCATAGTATGGTGAAAACGTTTGCGATAATATACATACGGTATATTTATATCGTGTTAACTTAAAACATTTTAGTTCTAAAAAGTGTTTGTGCATGTTTTGGTTTTTCTAAAAAATTTGATATGATTAATATCGAGTTACACTACCTAAACCACTTATCTATTGATTATAATAACTATGTTGTAATACATGTAATACATGATGTTACAATAATAAATTGTCCACAAACTTGTTTAGTTTTTATCTTCATAATTTAAAAAATCACCTTATAGCTGTGATGAAGAATCATGCAAGTCAGAAATCAATGATAAAATTTATTTAAATTAAAGCAATCGGCAGAATATTGGCAATTCACAATTTGATTAACAAAACATTAGTACCTAAGTATTATTTCCAACAATTCATCTCGAGAGCAAAAAATATCATACAATCTTTGGAATAAGAATATTATTATTACTTTGAATAAAAATTATTTTGTAAAATAAAGTACATATTAAATTTATCAACTGATACCTACACAAAAGGCAATACTTATATTACATAAAAAATGCAGGTAGTGGCAGCCTCTCCATGAAAGACAAGGTAGTGAGACAAAAAAATTTTTCTAAACATCTCACTACCCATGTCTTTCATAAAGCAACTGCAACAAATTAACAGTATGAAGTACAAAAGGCATAGAATAGTTTAAAAAAATACTTCAGTATCAACTAACCCATAAATTTTGTGTAAATGATATAAAATACAATGGTTTTACATTTAATATTTAAGAGTAAATAATATATAAATAGTATGAGAAAAAGGCACTTTAAAAATCCAAGTACCTACCGTAACAACGCAATTGTCATAATCTCTTGGTGTATCTGTATTAGTTAGAGCCAATACTGTTGGACAAATTTGAATTTCTGCTTGTTGTTGGGTTATAAATCCTTTTTCGATGAGCAAAAATAATGTCGTGTGTGCAGCTTTACGTATCTGATTAACATTTACGCCTATATTTCGTACCACCATAGGTAGCAAATATTCGCTTAACAGTGTTTCCAATTCAGGCAATCTGTTGGAACATTCTACGGCAGTGGCAGCTATTATGGGAATTTGCTCCAAAAACTCCGCTTTAATCATAGCATCTGAAATACATATTTATAATTACGATAACATCTCATATTGCAACAATTTTAATTGTAAATTTACTAATTATTATTCACGTATTCCTAATCATTAAAATTCGATAAAACGTTGAAGAATTTAATACAAAAAAATGCATTCATGATGCAAAACAAATATTAATTTATTTAAAAAAAATAATTATATTTAAATATATTAACTTATGTGGAAAAGTTAACACCACGAGGTACGAATAGAGTGGGTCCTAAACTAAACACAACTTCCTAATAATAAGTAGGTAGAGGCCACTAATAAATCCGAGAAAATTTAAGACAAAATGGTGTGCAATTTGTTGTTTGTCATTAATGCCAATTTACTTCATTCTATTTCAATATATCGATCAAATTGTAGCGAATTGATACAATTCGTTACTTCGTCGTTAAATAAAAATGATATAAAGCTGAAGCACGCGTTTACCTCCATTTTGATTTCAGTCCGAATTGGGCTTGAGGTTAACCGGAAACGTTCTTGGGCATATTCACAAAATAGATTATAACCGATAAATTAACACTTTTCAACCTATCGTCAATCGTAAGTATCATATAAACAAAACATATTCGTCAAAATGATTAAAATCCACTACATTTCGATTGAAAAACGTGCACGCAAACAACAAACGTTAAAAACGACCTCAAAAGAGCCATGCCGCTAATACGTTCATGGCATTGCCGTCAAGTGGCGCTGCAGAAACGGGCAGGGCAAGGGGACACAAGATCGTTGCCCGCGCGTAGTACTAGCGTCAGGGCGATTTCATTGAGCATCGCGCAGAAGCACCGCCCAATGTCTGGTGCGCACTGACGCATTTATTTAACGAACGTTGGCTGGAATTAAAGCAGATTGCGTACGACGCATTTACCAAAAACCACTGGGCTTTAAAAAAGTTGCAAACATTTTCGTTTTAGCCAATTTAATAATTATAATTACTGAAAAAATCAAAAATTTCTTTACATTATTAATTTTTTATTCTGCGTATATTTTTAGTCGTACATACACTGGCTAACAAAATTGATGACACAAACTAAACCTAACGACAAAACGTTGTATATTTTCTAAATTTATAAATTTTCATTAATTTTTTTTTTACAGATTTATTCAAATATGATTTGAAATTCTAGAAAACCTAGTTAAATTTAAAAAAATATTTTGTAAATAAGAAACTAAACATCAAACGTGAAAAATGTAACAATTGCATTACACAAAATTAATGACACAAGTAAAAAAGGGTAATTAAAAATCCGCATAGGGGTACTTTTTATAAGATATCTGTTATCAACGTATTGTTATAATAAAATGCACAGCAAAATTCTGCATCAGTTCATATTTTGCGTGAGTAATAAGTGTTTAATTATTTAAAATAAATCAAATGCGTAGAGAAACTAACATTACTGAAAGAAAAATAATTTTAAAACTAGTTTGTGAAGGAAAAACTTATTGTGAAGTTGGAAAACTAGTTGGTAGATCATTTTCAACGATCAAATATGTGATAAATAAATTTAAAAGTGAAGAAACTTTACAAAATAAAGCTGAGCGAGGTAGAAAGAAAATACTTACACCTCACAATGAACAGTATTTAGTGAGGAAAATTAAAAAAAAACCCAAAGAAATCAATTTCTAATTTAAGAACAGAAGTGTCTGAAATAATCAAGAAAGCCATATCTGATGAAACAATAAGCAGAACATTGCAAAATAATGGTTTTAATGGCCGTGTAGCACGCAAAAAACCATTCATTTCAGAGATGAACAGATAGAAGCAACTAAAATTTGTCAAAAAATATGTAAACGAATGTCCAGAATTCTGGAATAACGTGCTGTTCTCAGATGAGAGCAAATATAACATTTTTGGATCTGACAGAAAAGAAATGGTGTGGAGGAAAGTCAACACACAACTGAAAAAAGAAAATCTTTGTGCTACAATAAAATACGGTGGCGGAAATGTAATGGTTTGGGGGTGTATGGCTTCAAGCGGCGTCGGAAATTTAGAATTTATAGATGTAAAAATGAAGAAAGAACACTACATGAAAGTTTTACAGGAAAATTTAAAAACCAGTGCCAATAAATTAGGCCTTCCTAAAGTTTAGTGGTTTCAACATGACAACGACCTCAAACATATAGCTCATTTGGTAAAGATGTGGTTGATTTTAACGTCCCAAAACAATTGCATACGCCGCCCCAATCGCCCGATCTCAATCCAATTGAGCATCTTTGGACGGAAGTAAAACGTAGAATCAGAAATCTGCAATTACGAGTAAGACCACTTTAAAACAAAGATTAGTTGAAGAATGGAGTAAAATTAAGGCAAATGTTACTCAAAAACTTGATGCAAGTATGCCAAAACGTCTGCAGGCTGTCCTTGATGCTCCAGGCGGCACAACTAGTTATTAGACGTTAAAAAATTAAATAAAAACCAATACATTTTGTGCTTGTGTCATTAATTTTGTGTAATGCAATTGTTACATTTTTCACGTTTAATGTTTAGTTTCTTATTTATAAAAAATATTTTTTAATTTAACTAGGTTTTCTAGAATTTCAAATCATATTGGAATAATTCTGTAAAAAAAAAATTAATGAAAGATTATTAGTTTAGACAGGGCCTATTTTACCAGTAGGCCCGATAGGCCCGTGCCTAGGGCCCCTCAGTTAAGGGGGCCCCGGCCCCGCGATCGACCCAACTATAACTCTGTTTAAAACAACAGTTTGTTTTTTATATATAACAATAAAAAATTATATTTAAAAATTATTTGAATAATTTAGCTACCATTTATTATTATTACACAAAAGGATCCTTTGATATTCAGGAAATAATGAATGTTGGTTATTGGTTTTTGATAATATTCTGTAAAGCTTTATGTAAAAATCAGCTTCGTCCGTAATTGACGAATCCAATTTTACCATTACTTTTTTATCCAAGTATTTAATGGCAAGGAACATGGTAAAACACTATAATAACTTTTTCACAAGCTTGATCCATTTTTGGCAACTTATTTACATAAATATGGCAATACAGGAAGTGGAAATGTCAGTTATCCCTCTCCATCTGTTTGTAATGAATTTATTATACTTCCAGCAAAAGAAGTTCTAAATTACATCTCAAGAGATTTGCGTATCGCAAAATACTTTTTTATAATTGTTGACTCGACTCCTGATATTTCTCATATTGACCAACTGACTTTAATCGTTAGATATGTTTTACCAAACGGAAAACCATTAGAAACATCTTTAAGCTTTGTGGCTATATTTTCTCATGCTGCAGAGAATCTGGCAAATGTGATTTTAGACGAATTAAAAAGTCTTGACATAAATATTAATTATTGCTGGGGACAAAGTTATGGAAACGCGTCAAATATGTCTGGAAAATACAATGGTTTACAGACAAAAATTAAACATAAAGCAAAAAGTATACATTTCGTACCATGTTCTAGCCATTCATTAAACTTGATCGGCAACAGTGCAGCACTGTTGAAAGTTGTTTGGAAGCAAGTACCTATTTTGATCATGTCCAACATTTGTACAATTTTTTCTCAGCATCTACGTACGGATGGAGTGTTCTACAAAGATGTTTGGAGAAAACCAAACCCAAACTATTGGTTGTTAAAAAAATATGCGATACCAGATGGTCCGCTACAGCCGACGCTGTTAAATCTCTTGCAAATGGTTTCAATGACATTAAAATTGCTTTAATCCAATTGCATAAAGATACTGCCCAAAAGAGTTCTACCGGGTCAGAAGCGAAAGACATTTTGAAGAAACTTAATTCATTTGAGTTTGCTCTTATGACTATTATTTGGAACAAATTATTAGAAAGGATCAATGCAACCAGCAAATCTTTGCAAGAAGTTAAAAATAGCCTAACTGTAGCTTGCGAATTTTATAAGAGTTTAATTATTTTCATTACAAATTTAAGAGAACAATATGAAGAAATTGAAGAAGAAGCAAACAATTGCATCCACAGAACACATTGGATAAAGATGAAACTACCAGAATACGTAAAAGAAAATATTGTTTTGAAGATAATAGTTCTTCTGAGGAAGTTAGTTTTGTGGGACATGAAAACTATAAAATAAACACTTTTTTTGTAATTTGCGACAAATTAGTCATGGAGCTAAGAAGAAGGCAAGAATCTTACAATTCTATTAATAATATTTTTAATATATTTTTTGTGGATATTTCTAAAGAAGATTTTAAAACAAGTTTTAAAAATATTGAACAATATTACAATGAGGATATCGATGTAAATGAGCTAGAAAATGAATTGATGCAATTTAAGGAAATGTGTAAATCGAGCAACATTGTTTAAAATCCTGAAAAAATGTTAGAGATTTTAATCGAAACTAATACTGTCTCAATATTTTCTAATGAGTAAATATTACTTCGAATATATTTGTCAATACCAATAAGTAACGCGTCAGGTGAACGATCATTTTTCACTCTAAAAAGGGTAAAATCATATCTTAGAAACTTTTTAACCCAAGATAACTTATCATCTTTGACTCTTCTTAACGTGGAAAATGATGTACCAGAAAAAATAGATTCTAATAAAATTATAAACCAATTTGCGAAATAAAAGTGCGCAAACTAATAATTTAAATATTTTAATTTAATGCACTTGAGGTTAGTATGTATGTTGATTTTGTATTTTTTTTTTCTCTATTGATACCGTTTTTTAGTATTTTATTATTTTTTTGTATTCTATGTTAGTTCTATCATTTTATTTAATTTTGTATTATACTTTGTTATATCTGTTTTGCGTAGGTAAAAATATAAATGTTAGTTTTTGACAGTATTACTTGGTGTTATTATTTTTTTTTTCAACCAAATTTTTCGCTTGTTATTAATGCTTTTCTACTTCTACGAGGGGGCCCCAGAAGGTATATGAGCCTACGGCCTCGTAGAACCGAAAATAGGCACTGAGTTTAGAAAATATACAGCGTTTTATCGTTAGGTTTAGTTTGTGTCATCAATTTTGGAGCCAGTGTATTTAATTATTGTAATGAAGAGTTTATAATAATAAAAATAATAAGTGTCTACTAGCTTTTTAATTTTTCTATTAATTAATTTACAAATCATTTATTTTCATATAATATAACTCCTAGTTAGTAATCATAAAAATGAAATTATGTAATTTGCCTTTTCGCGTAACGTATTTTTTTTAATTGGATCGGCAAAAACTACATATTAAATTGGTAGATTTTTAAATTGCTTTTTACCTGTATTTTATTTCTCGATGGTGGCCTCACATTCTGTGTAAAAACTACCTTATCAAACTACCAAAAACGATGATGTACGCCCAATCATTGGAAAAGCAATACAACTTCCTTGATCAGGTCTGGATTGGGAGAATTTTCTGGCCCGGGCTCTAAGCATGTACCGGGTTTCATCCTCATCACACGAAACTAATAAGAAGAACATCATTGGGGTAAACAAAACCGATACGAAAAATTAAATCCGGACGAAAATTACAAATTAATTTTACATTTATATCAAATATAGATTAAAAATACGTAGAATTAAATTTTATTAATAATGTTTTTTGCTATTTACAATAAATTATAAATTAACAACAGTAACAGAAATAACAAGTTATAATGAACATCTAACTATCCAGTAAGAAAATAAGATGGAAAACCTCATTCATAAATGCCCCTGTAGGCATCGCATCGACCCTAGCATCGAATAATAAACTTTAATAGCTTAACAACTCTTTCTCTTAAATAATTTAAGTACAGTACAGTCTCTGTAATCCGAACACACCCTAATCCGACCATCCAGTAATCCGTATAAAAGAAAAACTCGGTAGTTTGCACAAATAGTTTATAATCCGAACAAACCTAATAAAATTTTCGGATTATAGAAAAATGTTTGAATTGCGGAAAAAAGGATAAGATGAAAAATAGTGTTTACAAACTGAAGTAGAAAAGTGGGTAATTGGAGGAAATCAGGAAAAGAATAATTTAAATGATCCAGAAATTATTGAGCAATTTATAGAAAATCCGAAGATGATGAAGAAAGTGACGAAAATGGAAATGTTTTAACATTTATTTAAGATAAGCATGTGAAAATGATGCCCATCTCATAAAATTTTATTGTTCCGGCAAAGAGAAGAGGCAATTTTCGTTTTTTAACTTTATCCAGTAATCCGAACTTCTCTGTAATCCGAATAAGGCCAGATTTCTATTAGTTCGAATTACCGAGACTGTACTGTATATTAATTATTAATCCGTGATAAATTATTTAATATAAATAGTTTAAAAACATGTAAAATTAACTTCATTTATTATTATAGAACTTTCTTTTATACAAATTAAAAATTTTGATATTTTTTAAGAGCAAAGAAATGGATGAAAGCGATGCCATTTCTGTTTTAATTTTGTAATAATTTGTTTTCATTTAAGACCACATTAAACTTTTTGGGAAAAGTGAAACAACAGGGAAAATGTGAAACAACTCTAAATAATTAGTAGAGACCGACCGAAGGTTCGGTTTCGGTTTCGGCCAATTTCGGCTAAAAATGCTGGTTTCGGCGGAAGTTTCGGTTTCAGCCAAAAATTGGCCGAAACTGCCGAAACTAGTGTTCGCGTGTCTTTAAATTAAAATTTAGGGATTAATAATTATAAAGTTGGTATATTATATTAAATTTTTAAGGTTGGTATTGCTTTTTTTTTTAACTTGGTAATCAACAGAATAGCATAATAGAAAAGCAGTGTTAAAATACCTTTCTGCTCCACCTACTAGCGTTCCTAGCCAACAAATGTTCAGTGCCGCTGGACAAATTTATGCAGATCGTCGAAGTAATTTACTTGGTGAAAATGCGGAGAAACTTTTGACCAAAACCACAAGTAAAAATTTTGGTTTTGTGAAACGTTAGATTTAACAAATTAATTTTGACCAATACCTACTAATTTTGAGCTGAAAACTAATCCACTAGTGTATTAAAAGGCCTCTAATCCACGGAAAACGAACGTATTAAACCTTCCTAATATAGTGGTCGTGGATAAGAGTTATTAATTATATAAGGGGATTAAGGAGCCTCTAATCCACGAGAAAAATGGGCACTCGAGGCGCAGCCGAGAGTCACATTTTGTCGAGAGGATTATAGGCTTGTTAATTCCCGAATGTAATTCAACGTTTTATCCACGATCATGGCCAAAACCACAAGAAAAAATTTTGGTTTTGAGAAACGTCAGATTTGACAAATTGATTTTGACCAATACCTACTGATTTTGATCTGAAAACTAATCCACTAGTGTATTATGAATTCTAATCCACTAGTGTATTAAAAGGTCTCTAATCCACGGAAAACGGACGTATTAAACCTTCCTAATATAGTGGTCGTGGATAAAGTTAGTTATTTACTTGGTTACTTTCCTTTATAGTACTCAAATTTTATTTCGTAAATTTTAGTAGTCAAGTAAATTTACTTTGAAACTAACTAACTAGTGATTTATTTATGCTTTATAATAAATAATTTAAATATAATAATGAATTTAGTTAGCTAAATCCTTAGATCATATTATATATTGCATAGATACCAAGTGCCCTATTCCAATGCATTGAAGCTAGTGAAGCAAAATAGTTACGACGTAATTATTTGTAGCTATCTTTGTTAAACACAATAATTGGCCATCTTGTATCTCTCTCAGAATTCAGAATCGAATTGCGCATGTACATTTTTTAAATTTGACAGTTGGTGTTATGTTGTGTGAGGTTGTGTGTGTTTTGATCACATCATAATTATTATAGTAGTTCCACGTTGCAGTAGGTATAAACATAACAAAATAATTAATTAATTTAATATTTTATCACCGATCTAACAAGTTAAAACTAAAACGTGAAAATGGTTAAGTGCATAATATGTAACCAACAGTTTAAAGCTGGAAGTCAAATATCGTTTCACAAGTAAGTAAATTTATTGTTTCATAATTTTTGTACAAATTAAATGTAATTATATGTAAATTTAGGTTTCCAAAGGAAAAAAACAAACTAGCACAATGGATTTCCGCTTGTAAAATAAGTGGTAACACTTTATCATTTTTAACTTCACAATCAGTGATATGTTCGAAACATTTTAAGAAAGAAGACTTTGAGTATAGTAAAGAGGATTTTACTAATCGTAATGGAAAGTTGAAAAATGATGTACCAAGTATTTTTAATGAAAACAAACAACTAACACAGTATGTAGTAACCTGCACATGCTTTATTTTTTTCAATTTGTATTATTTCAGAAAAGCTAATCAGACAATACCAAGTACTGTAAGTATCATACAAAATCCAGTTATTAGTATCTCCGATGCAAGTTCAAGCACCGTTGACACAAATCAGAATACCCCCAACACAATTTCGATTCCATCAAACACCTTGAATGAAATTGCAACCATCTCAAATACAACTCGGAGACCTCCTACAGATTCAATAGGTTGGTTATATACAGTACCGTCAGTACCTATAAGTTTTTTTATTGTTTTTTTTTGTTTTTAGGAAATGCTAGATTTATTTCCGAACTTCAAAATGAACATTTTACATCTCCTCGAAAAAGAAAACGAAATGTTTCGTTTGTGAAGACAAAGTATGAAGAAATGCGTTTAGAAAACCGACAATTAAAACAAAAATGCCAACGATTAACACAACGTCTTAGTTCGCTTCAAGATGTTTTGAATAAAGTAACAAATGAAAACTTACTAAATAGAAATTCAAGTGAAGATTTAATGGTACGATGGAAACTTCAATAATTACAACTTCTACGTCCTATTTCTAAAGGATTAATTTTTTTTTTATTGTAAATATGAAAATAATCATAGGTATTTGTAATTGTAGGCAATGATTCCATCGTCTTTGAAAGACATAATCAATAGGCAGCTGGAATTCTCGAATGGAATAAGAAAATATGATCCCAATATAAGAAGATTTGCTTTAACATTGCATTATTACTCACCAAGAGCATACAATTTCGTAAGGCAAGAATTTGAAAATTTATTACCACATCCTGAAAGCATTAGAAAATGGTATAATGTAATTGGTGGCAACCCAGGTTTTACCAAGGAAGCATTTGATGCTTTAAAAGCAAGGTGCCAAGAAAAAAAAATTATAGTAAACATTGGTATTGACGAAATGTCGATACGTCAATTAATTGAATGGGATGGCAAGAAGTATCACGGTTTTGTTGATCTTGGGACTGATTTAATATCAGATGGAGAACATCTTCCTGCTGCTAAAAATGCTTTAGTATTTTTAGCAGTTAGCCTAAATGAACATTTCAAAGTTCCTTTAGCTTATTTTTTAATTTCTGGTTTAAATGGCTGTGAACGAGCAAGCCTTTTGGAAAAATGTTTATACCTGTTACATCAAACAGGTGCTATAACACATTCTATAACATTTGATGGTGCACCAGTTAATTTAAATATGTGCACAGAATTGGGAGCTTCATTCGATTTTGAAAATTTAAAACCATGGTTTCCACATCCAGTAACCAAAGCTCCGGTATATACATTTTGGGATGCTTGCCACATGATTAAATTATGCCGTAATACTTTTGGAGAAAATTATTTTGATTATTGAGTATTTTGATCGATCCTAATGGCGAGCAAATAAATTGGAAATATATCCAGAATTTAGTAGATCTTCAAGAAGAAGAAGGACTTCATGTGGCAAACAAATTGAAATCTCGCCACGTAAATTATCAAAATGAAAAAATGAAAGTTAAACTTGCGGTACAAACGTTAAGTGCGTCTGTATCAGAAGCAATTACATTTTGTGAAAAAAAGGTGAACCATGAGCATTTTAAAAATTCCTCAGCTACTGCAAAATTTTGTTTAACACTCAATAATGCTTTCGATATGCTAAATGGTAGAAGTGTTGTTGCAAAGTATCGTTATAAAAGACCAGTAAATAATTCAACAATTAATTTTTTTACAACTGAAGGTTTAAGAATAAGGGAGTACTTATCCAAGTTAAAAGATCAAAGTGGAAAATTGCTTATTCATGGTAATCGAAGTCAAGACCACCTAGAAATATTTTTTAGCGCAATAAGAAGTAGAGGTGGTTACAATAACAATCCCTCAGTGCGTCAATTTAAGAGTGCTTACAAAAGATTACTTGTGAGACATCAAATTTCTGGCTCGGTGAACGGTAATTGTTCTTTACTAGAGCAAACAATGATATTGCATGCTAGTAGTGCTTCCAGAAATACCACAGATTTGGTTTGCGAATTTGATGTACCAGATGACGATGAAGAATATTCATTTAATGTTAATGAATTAAATATTTTTAAACAAGATGTTGTTGAATATACAGCAGGATTTGTTGTTAGAAAAATAATGAAGAAAAATGTATGCGAAATTTGTGCACTCCAGTTAATTAAAAAGAGTGAAAGTATGTCATGCTACAATTTAATAGCAATAAAAAAAAGAGGAAAATTGTATGAACCATCCCCCGACGTTTCTAAAATTTGTAAAGTTGCCGAAATTGTAATTAGAGAATTCCAGAACCAAATTTTCATGGCAAAGGGAATTACATTTATAATTAAGAAATGCATGATGAGATTGGGAAATGTATTTGTAGATAATGATATGTTATTACATATACTGGATCAAGACATTCTATACAATCATAGAGATAGTTTGATTAAATTAATTTTAGAATACTATATAAATTTAAGAATGCATCATGAAGGAAAAATAAAATCAGAAAAGGCACCAATATTAGAACGAAATATGCTAGACTTATTTTGTTTAAAAATCAATAAATTATTTATTATGCTAATGTATTTGTTTTTTCTTTTTTCTATTACATTTAATGCTTTCATTACTAAGATCCTAGCAATGAATTTATTGTTAGTTTTTAATCTAATTTGTAAGGGTAATATTAGTTGGGTAGTATCCATTGAGTATCGATATTCATAGTTGAGTATCGAAGGCCGAGCTGAGTTATTTCGTGAAGTTTGTTATTCGAATTCAGAATTTCTGCTCGTTACTCAACTAGCGATCATACCAAACCATTGCTGTGGATAGTAGTTTCAATTTTGTTTTATTATTAAAAGTAATTAGCATTGATATTTATTTCTATATAATATTATATCATTTTGTAAAACAAAAATATATTTATATTGCAATGAATCATTATTTGTTTTTTTATACCTTGACGAGATGTATTAAGTAGGCTTATTGTGTCCTCAACAAACAAATGGTCGTAGATACAAGCCATCATAAACTAGATAATTTAGCAAAATCATTCAAAATTTATAAAAAATTTTAAAATTATTTAACTATTAAATTAAAATTAAAAAAATTTGATTTTACGCCCCCATAAATATCAAAAAATTAATAAAATTAAACTTAATATTTAAATTGAATAAAAAATAAAATTAAAATAATGCTGCAAATTCAAATGCAGTTAAATATAAAATGTTTTATGCATTTTATTGTATGCATTACTCGATGTTCATACTCTCGAGCAACTTAAAAACTCGGGCCTGGCGTCCCTCAATCTATTAAACCCCTTGATGCTTAAAGAACTTATAAAATTTTGATTTACTAAAACCGCATAAATTACATTTTGTTTTATAGTAATAAGTAGGTACTAATTTAATAATAAATAAACAATCTAACAAATTGTTTCATTTTTTCATAAACATTCAAAAATTATTAATTTAAAATTACCGCCAAAATAAACTGCAGTTATTGGTATTGAATTCAAAGAGAGATGCAAAAACAGGTTATGTATGTGTATGACAGAGACGTAGTTAAAATAGTACGTCTTTGATATTTTGCTTCACAGCATTGTAGGGTACTTGGTATCTATGTAAATATATATGATCTAAGGCTAAATCCATTAATTAATTTTCAGAATTAAGATTTGTTGTAAAATTATTAAATCCTAATAAATAAAAAATAATACTCTTAAATAGTTTAAAATTTTCAAAATGGTAAGAACTTTGAGGGGGGGGGGAATTTGCCTGGAGTGCTAGAAAAGCTTAATACGGCTCTGGTTTCGGTTTCGGTTACGGTTTCGGCCGAAACTAGAAGAGAAGCCGAATATTCGGTTTCGACTGAAAATCGTGTTTCGGTCGGACATTAATAATTAGTAATGTATTTATATCGTTGACCTTCCATTATAATTTGTAAATTATAGTTGAGACAACCAGCAGTGTGGTATAAGGTTTAAATCGACATGCTACGGAGCGGGAGACCTCGGTTCAATGCTTGGTCGCGCCATCTGCACTGCTGTGATAAAGCCCGAGTTTGATCTAAGGGCCATGTATCTGACAAGGTTAGCACCCTATCAGAATATTAATGCAAGTGCTCACAGACCATGAGTGCCAAGTGTAAAAACTTGGTGCGTTAATGGTAAAAAACAGAGAAGAAGTTCTAAAATAAGTTAAAGAAGAGGATAGTTGAGACAGGGATCAGCAATAAATAATAAAATTGTCCGACATTTGGAGTCTTTATTGGTCCATTTGAGTGGGTCAGACTTGGTCAATATCAGTGGCGGCTCGTGGGAAAAAATTTTGGGTAGGCCAGCAATATTTTATAAATAGATAAAATCTGCGGAAAATGTGAATATTTTCTTGAGTTATAATAATATGCTCTATTAAGTCATTTTATTTAAATAATAGAATTACTTACAGTTACTCGAAAAAGTATTCGGACGCTCCTATGTTAGCAATGTAAATTGTACTTTTTGAAAACTATTTTTAGCATATAAAAATCGCGTTTACAAAAATTTTTCACACATTTTTTGTAGATAATTTCGTTCCATTTATTTTTGTTTTCAAACATGTTTTTATTCGTTGCCTCGTTTTCGATCGAGAGTGACTTAAAGCAGTCTCGGTAAAAATTTCATGAGAATCCCTCGAGAAAACCATTGTGCATTTTTAATTTTATTAAAAAGTTTTACCGAGTCTGCTTTAAGTCACGAGGCGACAAAATAAAAAAATGTATAGGAACAAAAATGAAGACAATGAAATTTGCGACAAAAAATGTCTAATAAGTATTGCTGTAAAAACAATTTTTATATAATAAAAACAGTGTCCAAAAAGAGCAATTTACATAGCTAACACAGGAACGTCCGAAGACTTTTTCGAGTAACTATACATTATGTTATAGTATTTTATAAACAATGATTGATTCTCTTATTTTTGCTCTTCGCAAATCTGTCTATGACATTGTCGTGAAATGTGTTCGTTTTTAATAATTCATCAAGAATGTCTTTTTGTATTGATAACAGTGCAAGTGAAGATAGGCGACAATACCTACCGCTTAAACTATTTTACAATAATAAAAATACACTACAAAGTGCAAAATACCGCTTAATTTCTTTTTTTCTTATTTAATTAATTTATTTAATTTGAGATAAATATTCTTTTTGTCATCTAAACAGCTTTGAAATGCCGCTCGCATGTGTCCGATAAGAAAAACTGTTTATGGCGAGGTATCATATAACTGCAAGTATGTGGTAGGCACGGGCCTAAGCGCTGGCTATTGAAGCTATAGTATTGCTGTATCTGGCGTCATGGTCTTACGTTACATTGCGCTATATGGACCAAGCTAGGCCAGTGCCTACACTATAATACTTTAAAGCAGATACAAATAAAAATATAAAATACGCTAATTTTTGCAGCTGTTATAAGTGCAAATAATGAAAAATAACAAATATTAATTGTCCATATTATTAAAATATTATACAAATAGTACAAAATATTAATTATATTGTACATAAAGAAAATGTTATTCATGTACATTAAATTTTGGGTAGGCCGGGCCTACCTTGCCTATTCTTTAAAACCGCCACTGAAGCACGGTGGTGGAAATGTGCTTGTTTGGGGGTGTATTTTGACCAAGGCGATAGGAAATTTAGTGGTTATAGACGGAATTATGAATAAATATAAATATTTCGAACTTTTGCAAAACAATTTGGAGCAAAGTGCTACCAGAATGGGCATTGAAAACAATTTTAAATATTACGAGGACAACGATCCTAAGCATAAATCCTATTTAGTCCAAGAATATTTATTATACAAATGTCCCAAAAATTTTACATCCGCCTCCCCAATCCCCCGATCTTAATCCCATAGAAAATCTATAGGATGAATTAGACCGCAGGATAAGAACTACCTCTATAAACACAAAGCAGATGCTAATTCAAAGATTAGAAGAGAAATGGGCTGCAATTGATGAAGACTATTTAAAAAAAAAATAATTTCTAGCATGCCCAAACGCTTGAGTGATGTTTTAAAAAGAAAGAAAACCCAACAAAATATTAAATATCATGCCAAATTGTTTAAATTCTTTAAAGTAAGTCTTATATTCTGAAGTGCCCCACTTCTTTTGCAACGACTATTTTCAGTGTTGTTTTATTAAAACGCTATTTTTTTCATTCCTAGTTAAATTTTTTAAACTTTTTTTGTGTTTTCGGTGTCCTGAAGAAATGTGTTATCAAATGGTAAGTTAAAGCCGCTGGTTTTGTTTCAAATAATTAAATTATAAATTCCATGCTAATAGAAAAGATGCCATCGACATCCTGGTTTAAAGCAAATTTCTTCGCCTTTGTTATCTTGAAAACTACATGTTTTGTGCGATGACCATCTTGACGAATTCAAGTTATTTGTATCACCAGCCCTAGGCGTACTCTAGTTAATTAACAGAAAAATATAAATGTTTTATAGCAATTAAAATTACAGGAAATAAAAATTAAAACAATTAAAAAATATTTTTATCGAATATTAAAATTATGACAAAAATTTTGACTGTGGAGCAAGGGCTCCATGATGATTATTACATTGGCAGTCATTTGAATTTTCTGTTTTTATATTTTAATTTAAATTTATTATAACAAACACTTATTTGACTTACAATTTTCATCTTACTTCATACAACATCGAAAATTGCGCAAGCTTCATTTTTCGTGATTACTACTTACTATATTTTGGTAATCTACGGTTATTCCGTTGCACGGAGGTTAAAGTACCTACAGGCTAAATTTGGTAAACGTCACCTAAATTTAATTCCCAGAATTCTACCGATTCTGGTTTTAGTTAACCTCGAATACCTACATCATACTAAGTTAAGCTCGCCTCACACGATGCTTGTTTTCTTGCATGTTTCCTTGCTTGGTGCCGTGATGGGTGCGCTGATGGGTGCGCAGTTGCCGTGCATGCTTTGCTGCATGTTTTCGTGCACGATTTCTCTGATAGAACCGGTGCTATTTTCTGTGATGGTTTACGTGCATGTTTTCAGCGCTAACCAATGATAAAGCCGCATCGTGCGAGTATTACCGAGAAATGCCGAGTTTCAGTCGAGTTTGAATTGAAATGATGTAAACAAATAAATTTATTAGGTTAAATAACCTAATTTATTTTAATATTAAAAATAATAAAATATTTTTATTATATTGGTTATTATTATTGCTTCTTATTATTTTCTTTATTTTATAATTTTTTCGAAATTGTTGTTTTTTGGTTAACCATATTTGAAAGAGATTATCATTTTAAATTGGTAGTTCGATTTGTTTATAATTGCAATTATATTGTTTTGTGTATTTTGCACAAAAATATGCTAACAGCTAATATTCTACGTTAAATTTCTATTAACTTGAGACTGTCACTGTTGGATTTGGATTTAAATTGGATGGATAACGACGACCATTTATAGATATTTGAAATATTGAACGTAGGTTTTCGTCGTGTAATTTTTCAAAACTTGAAATATTACCAATCCTTTAACGAAATGCAATTTTTGTAGACATGGGGAACGAAGAACTACTTCCAATTGGTGATGATCGAGAGTAACATATTTTAGATAAAAAAAAATAAATAAAAAACTATGTTATAAAAATATAATAAATATATAATTACGTTATATTTTTATAACGTAATTTTTTCACAATTCTTAATCAGTAGTATTTAAAGATTTTTGGTCATTTTTCATTTTGTACCTGTCCTGTCAAATGTCAAATGTAATTTATTGTCGTTTTTATTGTTTTTTAAATATTATTTTTCTATGTAAGTATGTATTTTTTACTTAACAGTTAAAATTCATTATTTATTTTTTTATTACTATTTTATTTTAACATTACATACTACTAACTATCCACTTAAAAAATGAATTTTTTTAGGTTATTTTTCTATTATTTATGTTTTAACTAGTAATTTTTGACATTAATTTACCGTAATGATAACAAAACTTGAGAAAATTGCATACATCATAAATTCATACTTGGAAATCTAAATAGCCATGCCCAAATACTTTAGAACGTTTACTGCATGGTTAAGAAATTTTGCTTCAAAAATATAAGAATAATTTATTAATACTTACCACTATATTTAAACATTTCTGTAACACATCTCATAATCGAAGGTAATTGAGTAGAAAGCAAGTCGACTGGACTACTCCTGAATAATTCCAATAAAATTCTTGGAACCATCTGTCTGTAACAAAAGTAAATAAATAGGCAAAAATAATAGAAATTTATTTAAAAAGAGCACTCTTCAAATAATAGTTGGGGCGTGTGCTATAAGGGTCGCCTAATTAAAATTATCTATATATTGTTAAGGCCTAGATACACATGCTATTAAAAGAGCATGCTTAAAGAGCATGCTATTTAATAGCATGCTTGTTGCAAAATACATTTGCTAATGAAATAGCATGCTTTCTCATAGCAGACTATCAGATAGCATGCTATCAAGTCTGACAGGAATACACACAACTTGTCAGCTAGAAGTTTAGTCTTGTAGTACCTACGTGCTAACAAACCTGACAATGGAAGTTTCACTACAAAATCAAATAAATATTGTATTATTATTACTGGCTACACAGTGTGTAATTAGACTGCAATAAACCCGGAAGAAAGAGAAACAGGAAAATTTGGGTGAAAAATTGGCTTAGTAGAAGGCAAACTGTTTGCTTACAGAAATGAAAAATGAAGATAGATGCATATTGTTTTTCTATATTCCACAGTGTCACGCAGAAGGAATGCATTTCCTCAAACCACGGTATTGTGGGTTTATATATTTGAGCTTCATCAGCTTAAGAACGGATTGAGTCTTTTATTTTTTTTTAATTAGTGATGATACACCGATCGCAGATTTTTTATTTTGGCTTTTATCATTTTCATAGTTATATTTTCGTCACCTATAAACTCGAATAATTCTTTGTAATCATTTTCACGTGCAAGTTTATTCTTATACAAAGAAGAACACTCGTGTTCCACAAACACTCGTACTGTCGGTAGTCAATTATAATATTTAAAGTTTTGCTGTCACCCTATCGAGACATTTTGACACATTGACAAAGCTGATAGCATGCTACGTACTAGCATGCTATCTGTGTAAGCGTACACACATGCTTTTTCCACCCCCCCCCCCCGCCTACCCGATCTTGATATAGCAGGATAAAAATCAAATGCCTTGCGATTTAGTAGCATGCTTTTTAGTAGCAAGCTTTTTAATAGCAAGGCTGTATACACATGCTCCTAAAAGCCATTTGCTACCTAGTAGCATGCTTTCGTGCTACTAAGTAGCATGTCTATTCCCTGCTTTAATGATCCGAAACTGGAAACACGGACGCATTGACAAATACAGCAACAGAATAAATCAGAAATTCTTAACTTTTCCGAATCAAATTACAAACAAATGTGAAAGAAAGAAATGAAAGTTTTCATGTCGTCTCACGTATTATATAAAATTTGTGTGCCAAGAAAAGTTTGATTTTCAGTTGTGATAAAACAATATAAAGATAAAGGGTGTCCCAAAATTCACGAAAGAAATAATTTTGATATAAAACAGGTTTATAATAAATTGAAAATTGTAATTTTTTTATCTATTTATTTATTTTACAGTACTACTATATATTGTGGTGTTTCAAAATGATTGCGACTCACCCTATGCATTTTGGTGAAATTTTAGCTTTAATAATGAAGTTGTAAGATTGTAGGATTTGCTAGGTGGGGATGAACACACGAAATTCGTAGCTTTTTTGGCCAACTATGGCCGACAGCGGGTGCGTGATTTTTGTATGCCCGCTGAGTTTTGATATTATTTTGAGAATTTGTAAGTAGTATTTTGATTTTGATTGAAATAAATGAATTTTGATGCAAGTGCATTAGTTGCGTAATTTTTGAGATTTTGGATAAATTTTATAAGTGACTACCGAACGGTAGTGGATTTGATGGTTTTGATTGATTGGATAGATTTGATGGTTTTGATTGCTTTTGGAAGTAAAAATTGAAATTATAAAATTAGAAGAATTAAAAGTTACATTTACATTTGTACGAGCGTGTGGCCACATAATAGATAAGCCGACGTTTTGGATAGGCATAAGGTCGAAAGTGCGGGCCCATTTAAAGTTTAACAGTAAATTAAAATATTTGAAATTATTCACGAAATTATTAAATTTATTAATTTGAAGATTTGGAGTATTTAATATTTGTTTTGCATTGGAAAGATTTCTTTTTATTTTAAATTTTGAAAACGCAAGAACCCTCGACCCTTAAAAATTAACAATTAATCCCGCAATCCTGAGTTACCTGAGCAAGAAAAAGTGTGTGGATATTTTCTACGAAAATACCATTACAATATGTTACCGTCAATTTGCGAAATCCGGCAATTTGCAGCATTCCTAGATAATCTACAAATCGACTAAATCGTAAGGTACTATGCAAATTTACCAGTACTTTAGGCAATCTGTAAATTGGCTACCGTGTTTTAAGCAATCTGCAAATTGTCTATATTATTCAGTGGCGGCTTGTGAAGAATGTACTTGGTGAGGCACGCTTGTCAAACTGGGGATACTCCGTACCCCTCAACCTGGAGTGGGTTTGGTGAAATTTTTTGGGGAAAATTAATTTAAAACTCTATTTTTATCACATGTATTCGACCCCGTTTGGTACAAATTTAATATATTTTTTTAAATCTATTTTGTTTATTTATCTCAGGTATTTTACATCTTTAATTCTTCAGAATCGACTAATTATATAAATTATTGAAATTTCATTGAATCAATGAACATTTCCATAATATTTATAGATTATGATGGATTTTGGATCAGTTTGGAATTTTCTTTTTTTTTTGAAATAATTAATTTTTTTGAGTATAATTGTAAATTTTGAATCATTAAATAAATCAAGGAAATGCAATTTCTCTAAATCGGAAAATCTAATTTGAATTTAATTAATTACCGTAACTTCTTGACTTCTTCGACGACTCGAACATTCGTCAGCATTAAGTTGTATATAAATGCTGTTAAAAAAATCATCACATTTTCGAAATTCGCGTAATTTAGATAAAAGTGATTGCAAATGTGTTCTTGCTTAAATTAAATCTGTTAGTCTATTTTGTAAAATAGAAAATATTACATCACTTTATTCAAATATCAAAGTAAACGTTTCGAGAAAAAAATAAATTTATAATTTTGTAAACTATGCAGGGCCGTATTTAGACTAGATTTTCGGGGGGGGTTTTAAAAAAATTAAATAATAAATAGCTAATTTATTAAAATACAAAGGAAACTAATATTCAAAACAAAAAATAAAAAATATTTAAAAAATAAAAAAAAACTACAATAAAAAACAAACATAAAATATAAAATTAAAAATAGAAGGAACTCAATAAATAGGTAAATAAATAAATACCTAAATAAAAAAGTTTAAGTCTCAACTTAAACCGTCAGTCATGCTAAAATCGGCAAAATAAATGCAATTTAAAAAAACTTAAAGTACCAACTAAAATCATCTTGCACTATGAAAATTTATCCTAAAACCAGATCACTGGGGATTGGCATAGTTCTATGACTGGACATAAGAATAAGAGCTAGTCTTGTTAGCCTTTCTTATCCAGTAGAATTTCTTAAATAGCTTTTCCCTTTTTTGAGTGAAAAGAAACTTCTTCCCGGGGTGGCTGCTGTCACTAGCAGGGTACACAGTAATTGTAGAAGTTTATATATTGCCGTGTTACGAAAGGAGGATTTGAACGCCTCAGTCTCTCAGTTGTAATTTTTGAATTGATTTGAAACCTTTGGGCTCAGTTGTTCAGTTGTAAGTTAAACCAACAGATTTGGATTAATCAATGAAATATTACGTTGAAAATCTGTTTTTTAAAAAATATTATTAGTTAATCTAAATTTTTTGGTTTAGCCTGCAACTGAACAACCGAACCTTGGTGATTTTTTAAAATTTAAATTTTGTTATATTAATTTTTGAAATGTAATATTTGCAGAAAGGTGAGTAGAAAGAGATTTTTTTGCCAAGATGACGGAAACGACGAAAGCCTAGATTTTGCTCCGCCAATTTTTGGAGTATAATTTTGTGCAAGTAGTATTTTTGAAATTAAGATTTTATTTTTGAGTATGGTTATTGAAAAATTTTGTTTGAATGCTTTCAAACTTTTGGTCGAAAGTGACCGCAAAAAAGTTTAAATTTTGTGAGAAGATTATTAATTAAAGTGATTATATTTTTTGAGCAATTTTTTTTTATTTGAGTTCGATATTCAGAGAAAATTTCGATTTTTGTGAACTTTATTTAAAGGGTGAAAATAATTTGTCGAGGGAGCGACAAATTTTGATTACAGATTGACTTTTGGGCGTTATCGCGGATAAAATTTTGTTTGTGCCATTTTAAAAGTTTTGTTTACCACGATATTTTTAATAACTTTAACCTTATTCATATTTTTATTTTAAACTGTCTTGTAAAAAACCGTTGTCAAAAACGAACCCCAAAATATAAAATAATTTATGGGTTTACAATAACCACTCTAATTTATTGCGGAAGTCTTATTTTAAGCTATGCTGCCCATGATGGTTATAAAATTTGTTTGCTTTAAAATTTTTGGTTCAAACAATTTATAGCAATTTAAAATTTTTACCATAATAGTAAGAATTAAGATAAAATACCTGATTTAATTTATTAGAAATATCTCTTTAGTTTTAATTTTTTTAAGTTTTAAGTTTTAAAGATTTTTTTTTCTGATTTTGTTACGATTTCAGTCGGACTTTTAGTACTTTATTTATTGATAAATAATTTCGGGAGGGGTTGTAACCCCTAAAACCCCCCCCGTAAATACGGCCCTGAAACTATGTTTTAATCCCATGGTCTCTACTCTAGCTAAATTTTCAAAATCCTCAGATTTGTCAATAACATAATCAAAAACTTG
This sequence comes from Cantharis rustica, assembly GCA_911387805.1. Taxonomy (NCBI): domain Eukaryota; kingdom Metazoa; phylum Arthropoda; class Insecta; order Coleoptera; family Cantharidae; genus Cantharis; species Cantharis rustica. The sequence goes on from OU426877.1 coordinate 77,347,915, forward strand.
ATTAATTTGTCTCGATGAGTATTTTTTACAGTAAATGTAGCACGAGAAGTAAAATTCCAACTTTAGTATACATATGTGCACAAATATTGCGAGTGGCAGCAAGGCACTTTAATACACATGTCTTTCATGGCAGTGCGCGTAAATTCAAGCCCCTTGAACTATTAAGTAAACTTAGGTATAAATTTGTACAAACGCGCACGGGATCAAGCACGGCAGGTATTGATAAATCTTGAGGCAGTTAAAAAGTTAAAGTCAATGTCTAATAATGGCAGTACGCTTATTCACGAACGAACGTTTTTCGTTGACCGGAAATCACAAAACTAGACTCGCTTTATTTAAATTTACCAGAGTTTATATTATTTTTAAAAAGTATATTGTGGTAAAAAAGGGGATTCGCACCTACCCTGTACATTTGATGAAAATTTTATTTAAATAATTTTAAGTTGTAAGATTGTAAAATTGGACAGGTGGGGGAGAACCGACAAGGATATTGGCTTTTTCGCCGACAGCGACTGCCCGAGCCTGTTGTGCGATTTTGGCTCGAGGCAATTATTGAAATTTTTTAATATAAGTTTGAATTTGTGAGTTATATTCTAATATTTTTGATTGAATAAACTGAATTTTGATGCGAATGCATTATTGCGTAATTTTTGGATGATTATTTTTGATATTTGGATAATTTGGATTTTTTTTTGATACGTTGCTACCGAACGGTAGTTGATTTGATTAATTTGGTTAATTTAACAAGAGCAGTTAAAATAGCAAAATTTGAAATTGGTTTAAAATTGGAAGAATTGAAATTACATTTGTACGAGCGAATGTGCGATGGTGATAAGAAGGCGATTTGGATAAGCGTTAAAATTAAAAGTACGAGCCCAGTAAAGTTTCACAAATTATTATATTTGAATTTATTTACGATACAAAAATTTGTTTTTGAAGAATTTATTATTGGAGCAAAATAATAATTGTTTATCATTATATCTTTTTGGCGCCCAACGTGGGGCGCCATTTTAGATGTAATTGGTAATTTTTTGGAATTTTGAATCCGCCCCTGAGAAGTCTTAGCTCTCCGACTTGTAAAGCCGTAGAGTTTGCCACGCATTGCAAAAAAAATATCATTACAATATATGTTTTCAATGTGATTTAATAATATTATAACATATTATTATAATAAAAATATATAATATTAACTAAAAACATACAAAAATGTTTAAAAAAAATTTAAAAATTGATCAAAAAATAATATAAGTAAAAATTATAGTTCTAATTAATTCTTGCTATATCTTACATTATATTTGAAAACAGAGATGTAATTTTTATCTAATACTACCGAAATATTATTTCATATTCAAGTTAATCATTTAAACATTAAACAAACCTTATAAATTACTTTTTTGAAACTTTAATTTAAATCATAACTTAGTGGTTATGAGCTATCATAATCTTTCGTATACAACTGTATAATATATATCTACATTATACAAAATATATAAATTACTTTTTGAAAAACTTGGCTTGTCGGTTTGGTGAGGCACTGCCTACCCTGCCTACCCCGACAAGCCGCCACTGATATTATTAGTTAATGTGTTTTTTTGAGTATGCGCATACATACACTACCGACAGAAAGTTTGAGGCAGATAGATGAAATGTTAGAAATAATGTATTTAAACTACACTTTGGAAACTATATATTTATTTGAAATGATCTATAATAATTTAATATATTTCTTAAGTCATTACTAATAACAAATCATGCGTTGTTTATATTTTTGATTCAAAGTATTGTAAAATTACAACTGATTTTTTTAAGTAAAGCTTAAATTATTTTAAATAACTTTATTAATGATGTATTTTCGTTGAAATATTAATTGCAACTAGTTGTATTGAATAAAAACTGTATTTTCTGCAATAGCATGCATGAGCAAAACAACCCCTGTTAAAGAGGTAACCCGAAATTACATGTTCAATATAAACAAAAATGGAGGGGCCGTATTTAGCCGTATTTACGGGAGGGGGGGTAGGGGTTCCCCCCCCCCCCCCGAAATTATTTATCAGTCCGACTGCAATCGTAAAAAAAATCAGAAAAAACAAAAACAATCTTTACAACTAATAACAAAAACATTACACTTGAAGTGTTGAAATAAAAATTAAAACTAAAGAGATATTTCTAATATTCGGCAATTGGCCACACTGTATTGAATACACCTACTACTAAATTGCAAAAATATAAAAACTGACGATAAAGAATATAAAAAGGCCCTATATATTTACAGTACTGTGCAAAAGATTTTTTGAAAAGTTTTTTCCTTTAAAAGGAAAATAAATTTTATGACCATCATCGGCAGCATAACTTAAAATAATACTTCCGCAATAAATTAGAGTGAGCATTGTAAACCCATAAATTGTTTGTAAATAAATTGAAAATATGTACATTTGCTTAACATTTGTAAATTTTTTTTAGTTTAATTTAGTTTTTCGTTTTGACAACATTATTTTACCATCTCCATGGGTAAAATAAGAATTTAGTTTGTGATTTTTATTCAAATTTTAAAATTAAAAAATTGTATTTAAAGACTGTTCTTTACAAGAAAGTTTAAAATTAAAATATGAATAAGTTTAAACATAAGTTTAAAATATCGTAGTAAACAAAACTTTTAAAATGGCACCAACAAAATTTTATCCGTTAAAACGCGGGGGCGTTAATTCAAGAAGTCAACTTGTAGTCAAAATTTGTCGTTCCTTCAACAAATTATTTTCAACCATTAAATAAAGTTATCGTAGCATTAAATAAAGAATATCGAACTCAAATAAAGAAAAATCGCCTAAAAAATAACCACTTTAATGAAATAAAAACAATTTCACAAAATTTCAACTTTTTTGCGGTCACTTTCGACCAAAATACTTTCAAACAAAATTTTCCAATAACAATACTCGAAAATAAAATCTTATTGCAAAAATACTTGCATAAAATTATACTCAAAAAATTATCGGAGCAAAATCTAGGCCTCCGTCATCTTGGCAAAAAATCTCCCTTCACTCATTTTTCCTTTGCACTTCAATAAATTAGCTATTTATTTTTTAAAATTTTTAAAACCCCCCTTGAAAATTTATTCTAAATACGGCCCTGAGGCTAATAGCAAAATTTTTAATATTAATATTAATATTTCCTATCCTCCTTTACTCCTGTCCCGTCTGGAGTAAAGCAGCCAAAACCCATACCGACTCCCTTCAAAGACTCCAAAACAAATTCCTTCGTCTAATCACCGGGATGATGCCCAAACACACGGACACACTCGAACTCCACGAACACGCGTGTACACTAACCATGCGGGCAAAAATTAACGACACAGCAGCGAATTCTTTACGGAAAGAACACCTAACAATCTTAAAAATAAATTCTGTGATTTCCCATAAGGATCAATGCTAAAGGAAAAATTTTTTTATATTCATATCTTTTTCCAGGTTCTCTGCAGCTCTTTAAAAATTTAACTGGTTCATTATCTTATTATAATGTACTAATATGCCAAATTTCATTAAATTCTGAACGGTAATTCTATAACCGATTGTACTACCTTAACTAATCATGGTTAGAAAAATTTAACCGACATTAATTTTAAAGCGTATTATAATATGAAATAATAAGAATATAAATAATAGTATATTATTAAACGAGCATTTAATGTAGGCTATAATTCTCGAGGATAAAGTTTATACGTGTGCCGTGGGCGAGTGTATAAGCATCCGACTGAATTATTCCCATTATGAGCGAGTTAAATACGTTGTTTTATCTACAAAACTGAATAAAAAATTTCATGTTTACAAATTTTTATTTAATAAACTACTAATTATTAATTTTGAAAATTGGGTTCAAAAACAATGAAGCTGTAAACAAATTTTGGCGATGATTTTAGCAACCGTATACAGAATATCGATACCTCAATTCAATAAGGTAACAACTAAAAATTCATAGTTACGAGATATTGACATTTTAAAATTTTTATAAAATACAAATTTAATTATCTCATTTTGTTGTTATTCAATTGAAATGAAATTTTAGTCGTTGATTGACCGATAAATATTGATTAACATCTTAAAATTTATTTATAACGCTTGTTTTAAGCCTTTTTATAAGTTTTTTCAAGTTATTACCTTTTATAATTACACAATTTTCAAATAGAAACTTGACCCATTTCTAGTGCATTGTGAATATTTAAAATTGTTTTTGTATTGAAATACATAGATCTTAACAATGGCTATAAGATGATATGTCTAACTCAAATTTTGCATTTTTTGACTATTGTTACCCTATTGCATTGAGGTATCGATATATCTAATATCTTTTACAAAAATTCAATTATTCAAAAATTTTTTAAAACAAATGACACCTAAATAAATTGTCCAAAGATTTTTATATAAAAAATTAAAAAATATAAAATTAATTTATATTATCGATACCAAGCGTGTATGTATTTTTATCTTAAAACACGTTTTCAACAGTTTAGTTTTTATCCAGCGTAGTTACTGAAAAGTTATCATGTCTGATATTTATCCCTTAATTTGACTGGCCTCTCGACGAGGGCTGAAGACACCGTCGAAGATAGTCTGTGCAGTGAAATCGCTAAATTACGCATCAAAGATGCCCTTGTGCACTACGAGCATTTACTTAAGGAAAATAATACGCAATAGAGAAAAAAAAAAAATAAAAAAAAACTGACAAAGGTGGGAATAGAACCAATGGTTCCTATAGTCCATTCGTTTTAAGATTAGTCTTGAATTCGGAACTAAAAATATTAACCTTGAAATGTGATTGGTTGATATTCAAAAATGAATTTGCAAGTTCACACTACCACAATTGTTTGAGATTTGACGTTTATAAATATTTTTTCGTAAAATTTTGTAACGAATCTTTAATATTGCTAGCGGATATATTGCTGTTTGAACCAAGAATACGTAAAAAATAAATTGTTATTCTAATAACACTTTGGTTTTGTTAAAAACCACATTTGTGTATTCTAACCTTAATTTGTTTTAGAAATTTATTTTTTTTTTAATTAAATTATGGATCAACCAGGAACTAGTAATCAGGAATTTTATAATTTTGAAGAAGCATTTTTCACCGTCGAAAGTCAAGAATCAAATCAAACCGAATCGAGTTGTTCAAATGAAGCCAACGATAATTGAAGTTTTCGGGATGTCATTAAAAATCATCACGGTAAAATTATACATAGTGGACAGAAGATAATGATGTATAACATTTATATAAAGTATCGTAATGCAGGACACGTCAAAACACATAGTGTAACTTCAGCTGCTAACGATCTAGGAATTTCAGTTCAGTCAATGTGGAACACTGTTATTGAGATGGAGAAAAGGGGCACATTGTCATCACCAACAAAAAAAAGAGAACGCAAGAGCACTTATGACAAATTAAACGATTTTCAGAAGTCAACATTACGTAGAATAGTTTATCAATTTTTTCTTGCGAATGATGTACTTACCGTTGATAAAATTCTTGATGTAAGTATTTCTTTAGTGTAGTACTTTATAATTTCTTAAGCAAATATTAATTTTATTTATTAGAAAGTGCAAAATAATGAAGTGCTTCCTACCATCCAACGAACCACGTTATACAAGACACTGGCATCATTAAATTTTGTTTGGGAAAAGAGATCACGAAACCATTTATTAGTAGAGAAAGCGGAACTGATCATATGGCGACGTGAGTATTTAAACAGTGTTAGAAATTTTAGAATACAAGGGCGTCCAATATACTATCTTGATGAAACTTGGGTAAATGCTGGTCACACTACGGCTAAAGTATGGAAAGACAAATCTGTAACAAGTGCAGCTGAAGCTTTCAACAAAGGTCTCTCGGTAATAGTATACACTAATTTATATATAATTATCAATTACTAAATTATAAATATATTTTAGACAGGATTACAAAACCCCTCAGGTAAAGGTAAGCGATTGATTATTCTTCATATAGGAAAGGAGGCAGGATTTGTAGAAAATGGATTATTATGTTTTGAATCGAAAAAAACTAACGACTATCATGAAGAGATGAATTCAACTGTATTTGAAGAATGGATGGTGAGAATTTTGCCCCTTTTAGAAGCTAATTCTGTTATAGTAATGAACAATGCTTCATATCATTCGAGAAGAAAAGATAAAAGACCACTTAAAAGTTGGACCAAGTCGCAAATGATGGAATGGCTTGATGCACAAGGAATTCCAGCAGAACGGACAGAATTAAATGTAGAACTTTTATCTTAATAATAAATTTGGTAATACAAATTTGATCATCATCATCTTCATTATCGTTTGCACGTTTTAGACTGTGTTTACATCAATAAAATTATAAATCTTTCAACAATTTATTATTAAGTATTGATATAAACATAACAAACACAGTATTCAAATATACCTAGTTATTGGAATGGGGATCATTCAACTTAATCGGTGGGAAACGGAAAGTTTTTTAATAATGTTGATTATATGAACTTTAATTTATTGTTTTTAAGGGAAATAGTACAGTCAAAGAATCAGACTATGGATAATAACGTCGTATAGAAGAAATGCAATTAGAATTTCAAGTAAACACAGGTTTTTCTTCTGATGAACTTTTCTAATTTTCTTATGTAATATGTAAAAAGGTTATAAGCAATCTTGCTTACTTTTATGATGGAAAGTTGTATGTAATAATGAAGATGTAATTAAATAATTCCTAAATAATTTTTTGTTCATTGAAATTATTATATCAAGTTAATATTTAACGTATTAAACCCTTTTGTAGGTATGCATGAAAATAAACTCTTGTCGGTATGCAACCAAGCATACTGAAATCACGAACTGCAATTAAACTTATAAATTTTTCTATGTAAACCCGGCTTGGGTAGAAAGCGACATCTAAGACTAATCTTAACCCGAATCGACTATAGTCCAACTCGTTCTTGCCTACGCCACGAAATTTATTGCTAATTCGCATTTTACACTACCGATGGGTGGCGCTGTACTAAAACAATATGTCCGACTTATGCCGTATTGAAAATCGTGTTTTTTAAATTAATTTTGGTTTACATTAGTTAATTTTACAATTTAAATGATATTTAATGGTAAGTATATAAAGAAACACTTAAAAAAAGATTGAAATACACTTAACTCATAATTTATTCAATGTAGGTTATTAACTGTTAAATTATCTTTTAGAGAAAATGGCTACTGAAAATGCATCATTATTACTTTCATTAGCAAAAATATTTCATTATTTAGATGCTTTGCCGTTTTCTAGATGTATCAATGAGGGAGAAGCAGTTTTAAATGCCAAACACCTCATTACATGTGGAATTAAACACCAAGATGCAGATGCTATCGAAATATTTGCTTTGTGCTCGCAGACCACTGCTTTAATGGAAAAACCTCATGAAATTAAATGTTCTTTTTTAATAAAAGATAATTGAAATCAAAAGTGCATTATGCACTTGCAAAGCTAGAAATTCTGGTCGCTGTAAGCACATTTCTATACAGTATTACTGACACATACCTACTATTTTCGCTTGGAAACTGATGAAAACTTAAAATTTTTGTTTGGCCCGCCTTGCTACGACATCCGTAAACACCATAATTCATATTATTAATTTTATTTTTCATATTCATATTACTTAAAAACACTCAAAGCAAAAAAGACGTCGATTACTGCCTATATGCTAGTTACCGCTAAGGACACTACGTGGCGCTTAGACGCCTAGTGACGACGGATTCCAACATCTGTATAGCTTAGTTTTACAAACTACAGCTTTGTCTGCACCGTTTCATGATATATCAGGGAGATATCAGATATCACAACCATGCATTTTGAAGGCTCCTTTCCCATTTTAAAGCTTTTTATCCACGTTTTTCTGCTAACAATTACTTCCACCTTACCCAACTGATTTGTCCATTTCACTTTGAATTTCCCTTTCTTGGGAAACTTGTGGAAATTAAAGTCAGAATTCTTTTTAGCGCTAGAATTACATCCGTGAACACAACAAAACGCTGTTGATTTTGATTTAGCTGTATTCATTTTGTCGTTTGCCTAATAACAAATTAATTTCTGGACAAATTTTCAAATACTAGCACTTAGAAGCAATATTTAATGTTAATGCCAATAGTAAACATGCATGAGATGCACGTTAACTTATGACAAGTGCCCGTTTTAGCGAGTTAACATTTCTGCCGCCAGACGTCGCTTCACTTAGCTGTAATCGCGAATAAGCATTTATGGTCGATTTATACTTAACATTTATCATTTAACATTTAACACTTAATATTTATCATTTACATTTAACATTTAAGGGTTCCGATATATACTGAGCCTATTTAACATTTAGCATGTGTTGACAGTTTTTCGATATTTGACATCATTAAATCTTACAAGGAGAGGGTCTCTACTGTGGGTCACAGATTTTAAAATCCTTTTGGGGTAAAAAAGTACTTCGTATTAATAAACTCTAGGCCAAGCGGCAGCGCGCAACTCTCAAAAATAACAAAGTTGAAAATTTAAATTTAAAAGAATTTTATTCATCTACTTGCACGGTTGCATTAACTTGCAAGTAACCGCGATAGTTCTGAGGTTAACTGCACGACTCCAAGAGTCGTTTTTTTAAATGTTTAAAAAAAATTTTTTAATTTAATTTATAACCAAAGTGCACGCTTCTTTGTCAACCCTGTGATGTTTATTTTTAACCACAGGTAAAACTTTTAATAAAGCGCATACAAAATGCCCCTGTGAAAATCGCAAAAAAATACAGTTCTTGTTTCACAATCAATTAACAATCTTGTATTTCACAATATCTTGAAATATGCCTGGGGCCCTATTCTCGAACTCACACGATTTGATTCGCATACGCAAATACGTTACTTTCGCATGAGAATAAATAATTGGTATTCTCGAGCAATCGTGTGCGAATGCTTTCGCATGAGAATCACACGACTTACATCGTGTGATACTTACGCATGAGAATTTTAGTCGTGTGGTGATCGTGTGCGATCACATCATGACATTTCGAGGTATTTTAGTTTATTTTGGTAATAATAATTAGCTTCTATGTGATTAATTTTCTAATTAATTTCATTTGGATTTTATTTACTCAAATTTATTTTATTTAACATTACATACTACCACACCATCCACTTCTTTTCCTATTTTCTATTTATTTATTTAGAGTTTAGATTTTGATTAGGTACTAACTACTACTGCTGTTTATTTATAATTATAAAGATTAAGTAAGTACGTACATCGTATTTAAAGTTATATTATTTGAGATTGTAATCGTACTAGTATATGTCCTAGCTGTGAAAATATTAGGTTTGTTCCAACAAGCAGTTCTAGAACTATACGTATGCTCTTTAACCAAATTTCATGGTATTAAAGATCATTTTGGTTAAAATTTGAACTAAGGAGCATGCGTACAGTCCTAAAACTAGAGAGAACTGCTTGTTGGAACAAACCTATTTATTGTTCAAAGCATGGCAAATTTTGATGAGTTGGCAATATTATCTACGATTGAGACGGTGGAAGAGGCTGAAATTTCTGCTGAAGAAATATGCAAACAATCTCATCTCCGAAGTGATCCTATTGAGCTATCATAAAAGCAATTTTTTTGTTTGTTTCGCCAGCCTAAAGATCTAGCTCGACAAGTTATTGATATGATTAAGTAGCACCATGCAGAACTGAATGTGAACGTACATAAACGTGATCATTGCTTTCTTCTGTCTTGCAGACACATTGCCAACCCGGCTTTTCTTTGATTTCGGCATTCGTTACGAAATTTATAATCGTAAATAATTTTAATTCAATTTAAAACTTCAAAACTGACATTTGAAATTATTTAACCTATAATGATGCTGTAATGCTATTGGCCAAAATATATATGTTCGTATGATTTAAGCTACGACTCTACGTAAGTACGCAATACAATTCGTGTGCTATTCGAGAATACCGATTTTAAGCGATCACAGATTCGTGTGCGAAACTTATCATGCGAAAAGTTTCGCATGAGAATCAAATCGTGTGAGTTCGAGAATAGGGCCCCTGGATCGACGAAAGGATTGCATTTTTGAATGTGAACAAAGTGTGCTTTCCTCAGTCGCCTTTGAAAAAACATTGCCAGTGCGACAACGTTGCATTCATAAAATGCGCATGATGTGAAGACAACCTATGTTTTTCATGCTTTTATGACAATTACCATCCGAATATATGTAAAGGCTGTACAGAAAACAATGATGACAAATTGTAAACTTAAATATCTGTAAAGGCACTTTTATATAGCTTTGCTGAAAATATTTGTAATAATAAATTTTGTAATAAATCAGTGTTCTTTTTAATAATGAAAAATAATAGCGTAATAATTCAAACATTTTGTAGGTAAATTGACAAAACTGTTGATAGATTAACATGCGACGTTAACGGGTAGCAAAAAAAATTAAAAAAAAAATTTTTTTTTTTAAATTAAAAAAAAACGATTTTGGGATTTGAACCTGGCCCGACCGCTTGCTAATCGCGCAACTTACCTCGGGACTATCTCAGTTACTTGCAAATTAATGCAATCATGCAAGTAGATGAAGAAAATTCTTTTAAATTTTAATTTTCAACTTTGTTATTTTTGAGAGTTGCGCGCTACCGCTTGGCCTAGAGTTTGTTAATACGAAGTACTTTTTTACCTCAAAAGGGTTTTCAAATCCGTGACCCACAGTAGAGACCCTCTCCTTGTTAGTGAAATTTTTATTTGTGTGAATATCAGTTTGTTTTGTGTAATGAGAAAAGTAAAAAATATTGCTATTTTAGATATACATTATAATACAACATGTTTCGGCCATTCTAGTTATCATAAAACTTTTGATTATATTATATTATTTATTTAGTAAAACTTCAGACGATAAGTGTTTGTTTCATTATTTAAAATTATCTGCTAGTTTTAGTGAAAGTCAATCAATTGGGCATTACTAGTATGTGTTATGTTTAAATACTAAATTAAAATTTAAAAATATAATAATATAAGTATAGATATCTCTCGATAAATATAATAAAATCTATAACTGTTAGGGTATAATTTTATTTTATTTGACATGTCCAGGAAGTTGAAATTAATCTGAATAGATTATAAAATATAAAATTATTTTAACCCGTGCTAGCATAAGAAAAGTAAGTAAAAATGCCTAATGTAATATTATACTTAAGCACTTGACAATAATAATTCAAGTTAAACAAGTTCGCATTAAATACTCATTGGTTGCAAATAATAGTCTCCGCCCAATACAAAATGTTTAAAATGGCCGGCCGTAAAATCTGAATACTATACAGGGTGTCGTTAAATAAACCAATGAAATGTTTGAAATATGTTTTTTAATAAAGTGTATCGATTTAATGTAAAATATTATATTTTGCAACCCTATCCTTACTAGTGGAGTTTCAGAATCGTAAAAAAATAGTCTTCAAATCATTTTTGTGTGCATGAAAGCTTTAAGTCTACGACCCATCGGAAGTTGTTTTTGATCAATTGAAGAAACGTCATCATCGGGTAATGCAAAAATGTTAAGGTGCAGGCAGGGTGGTGCAAGATGATAAAATGTAGGAGTTATTATTAAAAATATTTTTTATTAATATAGACCTTTACTAGTGCTATATTTTCGAGTTTTGACGTTATTTACATATTTATAGTCGACTCCGTTTCGAAAGTAAAAAAAAATTATTTTAGTTCATGAGATACATTGCATTCCACATTAGTAAGGCTTCATCCCTAATTTTTTCTTTTTAAGGATAATTAAATTTAACCAACATCTTAAAAATTTATCAAAGAGATGTCATACAAAAAAGTCTACATACGGCTTGGTTTTAACGATAAATATTGATATTTACACCTAATTTTTTAAATTTTCTTTCAGAATTATTATATTTTCTAAAAAAATGATATTTATAGATAACATTGAAAAACAATTTTAATACATATATAAAGTTTAAGTTATAAAGTATTTTAATTTATGAAATTTTTTTAATTTTTAAAATTTCATGACATTTCACCAAACACTTACTTACATGTAAGATTTTCTTTATAAATTTTATACGCGACTACTGAAAGTTAAACTACTGTTAGTATCCCTGTACAGTCTACGGTACAATAGATGTATTTACTCTTTCTAACATTGCAATCCGTATAAGTCTGTTGCGCTCGCACTCCCATCAGCGTCTATGTATATAGGTACTATTATATACTGGTCTGGCAGACTTCTGCAACCGCTGGAATATTCTGGCTGCTTAAAACTGCCATGGTTAATGTAACAGTTTTTGCATGGTTGAATATTTTCACATTAAATGAATAAATGAAGGATTGAAATAACACTAAGCACTTTGTTGCAGTCGTTTAAAAAAGTTTGAATCAAACTATTATTAATTTTAAAGCTTTTTAGTTTCAATCAAACGATAAAAATGTTGAAAATAAAACAACATTCCAAAATAATTAAAGTAACACTTTTTTTCTTACATAGAATAGTTAAATTTGAGGTTGTGACAACAATTTCGAGAGTTTTAAACTGGTGTGGTTATTATATTGGCACAAAATGAGATATAGTTAAACTTGAAGATTATTTTCATTGCCACGAAGGTCCTAAATATTCAGTCAACAGTGTATAAATGTTAACTTAATAAAATATACTTTATTATTTGAAGACTCTGTATAATTAAAATAATACTTAAAATATTTGGATAAACATTTATAAATTAAATACTACATCGTAGCACATTTAAAAAACCGAAAATTCAGCAAACTCCCCCGCAAACATGAAAAATGCAACTTTATAAGACGGTATTATTGCGTAAGCGTGTGGCGTCTTTGCATTGCTTGTTTAGGATTTTCTAGTAAAGTGCGTTTGTGAAGATTTCAATTGAGGTAAGTTATTATAAATTTTATTAGTAGTTTAAAATTTTAACAAAACTTTAAATCTTTAACAGATTATTTATTGTAATTAATATTATGGAAAAAATTTTAAAGGATTGCGGCTTCCAAGATTATATAGTAGTATTTTCAGGTAATTTTTAATAAAGTAAATTAGATGTAAAATAGTTTTGAACTGGCACAAAATATACAGTCAGGGCCGTATTTACGGGGGGGGTTTTAGGGGTTACAACCCCTCCCGAAATTATTTATCAATAAATAAAGTACTAAAAGTCCGACTGAAATCGTAACAAAATCAGAAAAAAAAATCTTTAAAACTTAAAACTTAAAAAAATTAAAACTAAAGAGATATTTCTAATAAATTAAATCAGGTATTTTATCTTAATTCTTACTATTATGGTAAAAATTTTAAATTGCTATAAATTGTTTGAACCAAAAATTTTAAAGCAAACAAATTTTATAACCATCATGGGCAGCATAGCTTAAAATAAGACTTCCGCAATAAATTAGAGTGGTTATTGTAAACCCATAAATTATTTTATATTTTGGGGTTCGTTTTTGACAACGGTTTTTTACAAGACAGTTTAAAATAAAAATATGAATAAGGTTAAAGTTATTAAAAATATCGTGGTAAACAAAACTTTTAAAATGGCACAAACAAAATTTTATCCGCGATAACGCCCAAAAGTCAATCTGTAATCAAAATTTGTCGCTCCCTCGACAAATTATTTTCACCCTTTAAATAAAGTTCACAAAAATCGAAATTTTCTCTGAATATCGAACTCAAATAAAAAAAAATTGCTCAAAAAATATAATCACTTTAATTAATAATCTTCTCACAAAATTTAAACTTTTTTGCGGTCACTTTCGACCAAAAGTTTGAAAGCATTCAAACAAAATTTTTCAATAACCATACTCAAAAATAAAATCTTAATTTCAAAAATACTACTTGCACAAAATTATACTCCAAAAATTGGCGGAGCAAAATCTAGGCTTTCGTCGTTTCCGTCATCTTGGCAAAAAAATCTCTTTCTACTCACCTTTCTGCAAATATTACATTTCAAAAATTAATATAACAAAATTTAAATTTTAAAAAATCACCAAGGTTCGGTTGTTCAGTTGCAGGCTAAACCAAAAAATTTAGATTAACTAATAATATTTTTTAAAAAACAGATTTTCAACGTAATATTTCATTGATTAATCCAAATCTGTTGGTTTAACTTACAACTGAACAACTGAGCCCAAAGGTTTCAAATCAATTCAAAAATTACAACTGAGAGACTGAGGCGTTCAAATCCTCCTTTCGTAACACGGCAATATATAAACTTCTACAATTACTGTGTACCCTGCTAGTGACAGCAGCCACCCCGGGAAGAAGTTTCTTTTCACTCAAAAAAGGGAAAAGCTATTTAAGAAATTCTACTGGATAAGAAAGGCTAACAAGACTAGCTCTTATTCTTATGTCCAGTCATAGAACTATGCCAATCCCCAGTGATCTGGTTTTAGGATAAATTTTCATAGTGCAAGATGATTTTAGTTGGTACTTTAAGTTTTTTTAAATTGCATTTATTTTGCCGATTTTAGCATGACTGACGGTTTAAGTTGAGACTTAAACTTTTTTATTTAGGTATTTATTTATTTACCTATTTATTGAGTTCCTTCTATTTTTAATTTTATATTTTATGTTTGTTTTTTATTGTAGTTTTTTTTTATTTTTTAAATATTTTTTATTTTTTGTTTTGAATATTAGTTTCCTTTGTATTTTAATAAATTAGCTATTTATTATTTAATTTTTTTAAAACCCCCCCCGAAAATCTAGTCTAAATACGGCCCTGTATACAGTTACTCACAAAACTATTCGGACGCTCCTATGTCAGCAATGTAAATTGAACTTTTTGAAAACCCGTTTTAGCATATAAAAATCGCTTTTACAAAACTACTTTTAAGATATTTTTTGTAGATAATTTCATTCTCTTCATTTTTGTGATATTTTTTTATTTCGTCGCCTCGTTTTCGACTGACAAGGGAATTATATGACCTCCGCATTTTTGTAAGTTTTGCCACTTATTGTGCTGAAAGTTTGACCCTCCAATAACAACTCAAAGCGGTAGGACCAGATAGCCAGAAATTTTCGAAAAATCGACTTTGAAATATTGTCGAGGGAGTTTGAAGACAAGAAGTGAAACAATTAGCAAATAGTTTCGTAGCACAGGTAAGAAAGAGTTAGACTAGGAACCAGTGGGTCCACGGTTTTATTCCCACCTTCGCTAGTTTTTTTCTTTTTTAATTTTTTTTCTGCAGTGCGTATTCACACGTCATTTAATTATTGTAAAATTGATTAAATTTCCATTGTTTTTGTCTTATATTAATAAAAGATGAAAAATTGTATTTTGGAGTAAAAATAAAAAAATTTTATGTTTACAGGCCCATTTATATGCTTATGAAATTCAAATTTTGCAAGAAATGTGTTTTATTAGTTATATATGTATAATATGTGAAACGTCTGCGGAAAGTAACCGCGGTGCTAGATAAATAGGAGTAGTTCATAAAATCTAGCAGATGTCACTAGTTGGTTTATGATATTTTATTTTATTCAAGATGCACACCTTTTAAACAGGTATATTATTGTAATATATTTTAAATTTGAAAAATAATTTTAAATAAATTTACCTACAGTAGTTCTATACTTCTATACCTGTTATGACCAGGGTATGACCTATCTGGCAGGTATACATAGCTAGAAAAGTACCTGTGATTACAAATTTTTATAAATAACGCTTTTACTAATATGAAATAAGCATCTTATCTACCTAAAGCAAAATAAACTGATACATTTTTGCCAGAGTAGGACTTTTGAAAGCCGGATTTTTTAGGTAATTTACAAGGTTATTTTTAATATATTATATTTCATATCTTTTTTATGAGTATAATAAATACATAATACCAATAAAAAAAGCGCATGTTGCTCCCCTCACCTACTTATTAAAAGATATAATATAAATTAATCCCCCCCCCCTTTTGGTTAACAGCAACGGTATGTGTATGTGTAATTTATTTTGCTAAAGTTTTTGTTTTTTTCTACTAGACTTTTGCGATTTTCTTTCTGATTTTTCTGAGATAGCTAGCTCAATCCACGGCGGATCGTAACACTTCATATTTCTGAGATATCTTCTCCTGGCTATTTCCTCCAATATACAATCGTTATAAAATATTGTCAACTTAGGAAGAAAGACGTCATTCCACAGCTTCCGATCTATCGGGATTTCCTCTATAAAAGTATCGTCGTCGGTTACATAGACCACGAAATAACATTTTTCTCTCCCAGTTATATTCATCTGCCCTTGAACTTGATAATAATAAGCATGATCCCGATTTAATTCCATAAGACCATGTTCGTTTATTTTTAAACACGTTAGTTTCTTTTCTGTTCCATGTCTTAGAGTAAGATTCTTTTTAATTAATTTTGGTATGCATTTTACCTCGACACAATGTGTATTACCAACTAGCCCATCTGGAGATGCACCTAGAAAACAATTATTTGTGTCAATATACAAACCAGCTTTTGTCACCTTTTCAATATCAAGCTTTTCTGCTAGTATAGTAAGAGCAACTGCTTCGTACCTCTTTCCAAATGATGTGGATTCTGATTGAAACTCGGATGGATAGAGTATTTCTTTTACAAGTCCATGACATCTGGTCGTATTTCTTCTAGCCATCACGGCGCCAAATTTTGATGCCGTAAGACGATTTTTCTTTTCAGCTCTGTAACGACCATTTTCAAATTGATTTATTGTTGACATAGCAATATCGTTACGTTGTTCTTCGGTTACACGTAGTTTTTCCATAGTACGCTTCTTTGATATTTCTATTTTTTCTGACGTAGGTTCTACTTGTTCCGCATATACTCCGTAATCCATATTTTTTTCTACGGCCGGCAACTTAGTTACGCTACGACTACTATTTTGGGATTTCATCGCACTCAAAGTTCTACTTCGCACAGATCTGTCGATATAACTTTGAAAATATTTTCCGGGGCTCATTCCCAGTTCGCGCTTGTATGAATTTACATGACACTCTGGTCCCAAATTATATTTCAGTGCCGTTAAATCGCACCTCATATCAAAGGAACCTCGTCCACTCAAATTCAGGCGTTTACCACAATTAAACCGGGCCAGAATGCTCATAAATAATTCTGCTCGATTATTAGTTTCATTATCAATGAGCATATGCGATTTTTTTAACAAATTTTCTATGGCTTCGTCTATATGATGATACAAGCCCGATTTTTTTATTGCTTCAATGTTACTATTTGATGTATCTTCATTTTCACAACCAAAGTAAGGCTTACATTTTGAATGATCCCCAAATGTATGATTAAGGCCAATTTGAAAATCTTCTCTCAGTGATTCCAGTGGGTTTTCTTCGAAACTGCAGTTATAAATAGATGACTGTGCAATGCTTTGAAGATCGTCAATTATTTTTACGGTAAGTTGTTTTCGAGCAATATCGGACAATGCCTTATCTTTTTTTAAATTATGTAGTTTTTTACCGTGATTTTTTATAGCATGGTTTGCACATTCTATTTTTGTAACAGATTCGCCATAGCTGCATTTCTTTCTGATGGCACAAAAGACACTAGAATCTCCATCTGCTATAAATTTTTTATATCTAAGGCCATGTTGTTCTTCGCTAAAGCAAAAACCTTGAGCTATTATATCTTGCTCCATAGCGGAAGAGCTGCCAGACCAATTACGAAAGCAAACGTGATTTTTAGGTTCTTCATCCTTATTGGCTGCCCTGGCACAAATAGTACAGTATTTGTTCCGTACGCCCATAAACAAAACTTTTTTAGTATATTTCCCAATTATAACTGTCACTCCAGATGCTGCGTTGTAATTATGACCATACGATCGTTTTGACCATCCACCATCCACATATCGTGGGCATACTGGAAAAAGTGACTATGTCAAAAATAGAGTTTCGAGAAAAGTCAAATTGAATGTTTTGCATTTTGCGAAAAATCAGCTTTATAATATTTTAATTTTTGTTTTTGAATAATAAAACATGTTCAATACGTTATTAGAACATAGACGTTTTTTCCAGACCTGAGTCTTATATTTTTACGGTACTTGAACATTTTAACTCATTTTCGAAATTTTTTGACATAGTCACTTTTTCCTGTATGCCCACGATATACAGTAATGAAAGGGACCCCATCCTTATCAATGTCGCCTTTACGTATAGCTTCATCATATTCCTCTTTACCAGCTTTAGCCATTTCTGTTGCGAGTTCTTCGTGCCATAATTTTTGTAGTGACTTTTCTTTAATTGAGTAGGTATACTTATTTAAGCAGGGAACGTTCATACAATTTAATAATTCTTCTAAATGACCAAATGTGCCTCCTGTGGCTAAAGTACCCCATACCGCCCGCGCCGCGCCTGTATTAATTACCGATTGTTTGAAATTTGGATCTTCGGTAGCTTTTACAATTTCAATATCACATGCATTACATTTAAACTCAATATGACTAATTAATCCTAAACCGCGAGTAATTTCACGAGAAGGGTATAATAAACCTCCTGTACAAGATTTTGCATGATTATATTGTATCCTTATTGCCCAATTCAATAAATAGCCCAGTTGAACAATTCTATTTCCTTTTATAACATTACAAAAATCAAATGTCGAGTCAAGATCAGGTTATATGCATAACTTATGTTGCATTATGTTTTCATATTCTTCGTCTGTTTCCGAACTTGAACAAGTTTTTGTCAAGTTATCTAAACCGGGAAACACTAATTTGCGTTTTACAGGTTTATTAGTCGCCGTATAATTTTCTGAAGAAGTGGGCAATTCCGTAGACAATTGATTTTCTGATGCCATAGTATTTTCATTACTTTCTTCTGTAAGTGGTAACGGTTCCGATTGGGATCTTTGAGATTTATTTTTTTGAGCTGAACGTATAGATACTGCTCTTTTACTTTTTGAAGAAACTCTGGATAATCGCGATTTTCGTTTAACAGTTCTTGAACTACTTTTTTCATCTAAGATCTCTTCGCCGTTATCCATTATTATTTGCTATAAGCTTAACTACTGTTTATTTTTACTGTGCTAATACTTTCTCACTCGCTGTAATCTCATTAGTCTTCCACTTATTTTCTCCATTCTCTCCACTCTTCTACCTATATAGTGTACATTAATTTTTATCCGATGATCCTTTAAGCAGATAATCTTAACACTTATACTAATATAAAATTCCCGATATTTAAGAGTAGGGTATATCTCCCCCCCCCCTTTTTTTGTAAATTAATAATATACCTAACTTTAATTTTAATTAAAAAAAAACAATACAAAATAGCAGATGCATTTACCATTAATGTCAATATAAGGGTACGAGTGGGGTAAAATAAAATAAACTGTGGTCTCAAGTAAAATAAACTGATAAATTTTTGCCATAGCAGGAGGTAGGCTTTTCAGAGCCGAATTTTTTGGATAATTTACAGGGTCATTTTTAATATATGAATTTCCTATCTTTTTATGAATTGAATATTATGGATGAATGGATACAAATTGGGCCCCATATATTTAAGGTGGGCACGGGCACATAAAATTTATAAATAAACTAAAAAAATTACATTATTGATATCAAATTCCTACAAATTGAGTGGGCACTCCAATCATCAGGGTGGGCACGTGCCCCCCCCCTGACGCCGCGCTGATTTGATTCAACCCCCTCGGCCTTAATAATAAAATATTTATAAAAAGACATCGTGTCGTACGCGGTACAACACGCGCCTGCTCTATAGTGGCGCGGCTGCTGAAAGGTTAATAAAGGTTTATTTTTCTGAGCTGAACGATAGATTCTTTTACTTTTTGAAGAGACTCTGGGTAATCGCGATTTTCTTTTTACAATTCTTGAACTACTTTCTTTATCTAAAGTCTCTTCGTTATTTATTTAACGGGACTTAGTTATTTCTTTGATGAACAAAATTTTTAAACTGCTCTTTATAATATAGAAAAAAAAATCTGCAATTGTTATATTAAATTTAATTTTAAAAGATTATACCTGATGCAATTACTTAACTGTATACAAAATTAGATAAAGTATTAGAACCAGGTAGAGAACAGCTTATAAATTACGATAGCTCCGGGCGGTGGATTATGACCAGGTTACCAGGTAACCATTTTACCAATACAATGGGTAGGTTTGTGTCTTTGCTTCAAATTTAAGTGCCGACATCTTTTTGAAAATGCTTGAACTGCATGTATTCTCTGACATGGTACTATTAGAGAAGGTATGTTCTTGCGCAGAGAGAGATAGCATTCTTGGGTAATCTCTCTCGCTCATTGAAACCCAATCGCCGCCATATTGGTTTTTTATTTGCTTTACGCTGGCTTTACGTTAGTTATGTGTGTTTGTTTACATGTTAATGCAGTGGCGGCTCGTGAAAAATATTTTTGGGTGTTCTACATTATAAAAATAGCAAGATATCAGTAAAATGACATTTTTAAATATTAAACGTACAACACTTATCTAGAATGTAGTACTTTATATGATTTTACATTTTTACAATAAATTGCAATCCTAACTAATTTTCGAAAAAATTTTATCAAGTACGGCTTATGAGAGAAGTTATGTTAAAAATATTTGTAATATTTTTTATTCTTTCATTTTATTTTTTCTTCATTTAATTCATAAGCATTTATTTTATGTACTAGGCAAAAGCACCAAATAAGCATTTATGCTTAATTAGTTCGCATATAAAATATATAAATTCTCCAAGAAAGTGTCTTTTATTTCATATTTAGAAATATTTTATTTGTTAATAAACACAAATGATTTCAATTACGTTAAAAAAACATGAATTGAATAATTTTATTATAAGAAAAATGTGATAGTAAATGCGAATTTATTACTAGAAATAATTTATTTGTTATCTACATTTCTCACAACATTTGAATTGGGCGGCGAAATAAAACTAAGATGGCGTCGATTGGATATGTGCGTGAACTGAACCAAAACGCGTTTCAAAACGAACATACCTTCTCTTATAGTACCATGTTCTCTGATTGGTTAATATCATGGCACCAATTTAAAATTTCGCCTAGATTGCTTGAATTCTTGTGTCAAGTTTGGAAGTCAAACCAAAAAAGATAATCTAACTTTTTTTTTTTGATTGATTAGTATGGTAGGTATTACTTAACATCTCCTATTTTATATTTATAACTTAACAAGTAGTTTTCCTAACTTGTATCGAAAATATCTATTATATTTTTAGTTTTAATTTTATTAATAAGCTTAGCTTTATAAAAAATAAGGTCGTTTATTACAATTTATTATAATGTTTAAGTTTATATTAAATATTTTATGTATACAACTTAATTATAAATAAATTTTTATTAATCAAAACTTAATATTTCTTTTTATTTTAGCAACCTATAAATAGTTTTTTTACAGGAAACCTGAATTCAACTTCCTAATGAAAATAATAACTTGAGGTGAGCCAAAAAACATTACTTTTGCGGAATTTAAAACTCATAGGTTTGCAAATAAAATGTTTTTGGCTTTTTTTAAATTTGAAAACTGTGAAATAATTTTTGCCAAATGTATATATTATAGGTATAGTATTTTTTAAATATAGAAATGATTGCCTGTATTTAAGTATATAAATGCTTAAAAATCAACTTAGTTGTATGTCATATTCAACCACGTTAATTACTAGTATTTAAGTATATAAATGCTTGAAATTTAAACCAGTTAAATGTCAAATTCAAGCACGTTAGTTGGTAAAATTTAAGCATGCAAACTCTTAAAAATTAACACACTGATGGGTTAAATCTACCCTTGACTGTTAAATAAGCAACCAATGCTTAACTTTAAGCATGCAACGTAGTAGGCTGGAATCGGAGCACGGAAATATTTGATTTTAACACACATATACTTGAATATTTCTCTCTGTGTGTGATTTAAGTTCCGAAAATTTTAAACCTTTTTATTACTCTTATCCATTGGGGTATCTTATCTTCCTGCCGACTTCGATTCCCCACTCAGGAGGAATTAAAAATCGTGACGCCAAAAATGTTTAAGGTCAGATCTTCACTAGCTAGCTCCCCATCCTATAATTCACAGAATTATTTATAATTCTTAAGACCTAAATAGGATAATTATAAAGTTTCAAATTGACGAGGTAATTTAATTGAAATTCGTTTTTCGAAAAATCGAAAAATGATATAGTCGAATTCATTTTAACTCGCGTATGACTTATCGAAAAAATTGTATGAATAAAAATTTACAAAACGTGTGTCGTAGAGTTCTTTATATCAAACAAGATGTTAATCTTTGACGAGATTATGGCCATGTTCGACTTGGAAGCTTTTGGTATCAATTGGCGCCAACGCTAACACTTTTAGCGTTCAATTTGGAAATGTTGGCGCTTACAAGGCAACTGTGACGTCACAATGATACGCGTGACGTCAGGCATTTTCAAATTTTTCACGCTCACAACGCAAATTTCATTTGGGTAGGGTAGCGCAGCGTAAGCGTGGCGCTGTAGTGGCAAAATGCGAAAGTATTTCTAGCTATTAATTAAAATATTTGATTACAAAATGAGTTATAAAATTATTGTTTCTATACCTGCAAGTTACGAAATAATAAATTAACCTAAATAAATTAAAAAAATAATACCCTTACTAGTAATAATAATGTTTTATACTTGACATAATTTAATTTTAACTGTCACCTGTTGGTTAGTTTTAATCAACACTTTTAATTCGTTTCTGCAAGTTCTGATCTTGTAACATGCATTTTGCATGTTACATTTACGTTCTCCGCTCGATGTGTTTACTCGGCTTTATTCAAAGTTATCAAAGTTAGGTATGAACTTCGCCTAACAAAACACATTTTGCACTTGTTGATAAGATTAGAAAAGAATTCGATATATTCAGAGAGTCGAATAGTTTAACACGGTAGAATATCAAGAGCCTGTAAATTTGCAATTAAGAAATCCTTCCTGTCGATTCTTGAGGGTATTGAGATATTTTTTTAAGACCGATTAGTTACCGTTATTTTAGAATCATCGTTTTGGATGAATATTAGAATTATTGAGGTAGAGATAACATCCAGCTGTGGACGCCATTTTTGGAGAGCAATTTTAAAATCTTAATTTTGGAAAATAGTAATTATTTTGGAGCCCGTTCCCGTCACTGCGAATCCCTACCGATGACAATCAATTATATGGAACGACATCGATTTAGTGGCAGTATTATATATCGATCAGTGTGACCCAATCAGTAGTCCAATACCAATATTGTGTATCAGTTACTTCAGATACACGAAGTGGATGATAATGTGCTTTAATAGTTGTCTTGGAGCTATTTATTTTGTAGATTACCAACAGTTACCAATTTGAATACCAAGGAATCGAAGCAGATCTAGGTACATGTCGCTGCCCCCTCCCCCCAAACCGAATTTTTTATTAAAATTGGTATCAAACGTTTGAGCTTCAACGGTCGCGGAGTTATCCGCGAAAACTTTTGGGGGGCCGTAGACATGATAGCCCCTCCCAATTGAAATTTTTGGGTAAAATTGGTGTCAAACGTTAGAGCTTCAATGAGCTTCCATTTTCGTCGTTTGAGCATCAACCGTCGCAGAGTTATTCGCAAATATTTGAGGGGGGAGGGACGAAAACACGTTGCCCCCCCCCCCCAAGTTGAATTTTGGAGTAAAATTGATGCCAAACGTTAGAGCGTAGTTTGAGCTTCCATTCCCGTCGTTTGAGCCTCAACCATCGCGGAGTTGTTCGCGAAATCTTTCGGGGGGGGGGGACATGATTTTCTATTTTCTGTACTTTTCAACATTTTTGAGTAATTTTGGTGCCAATCGATAGAGATTCGTTTGAGCTTCAATGAGCTTTTATAATCATCATTATAATGTAATTTTTTTAAAGTTATTGGTGTTTTAAATTTTGTGCACCTCCGAGCAACTTGCGCGTGAAAACCTTTAATTTTAATTTCGTAAACAACTTTTTATTGAGTTTGTAAAGAAACGAATTAAACTCCGAAAGTTTTGAAAAAAATATATTTTATTAATAAAAATTACAAATAGTAAATAATAAATTAATAATATAATAAATATATAAAATCCCAGCTCGCTCCTGCTACAGCGTGTCAATATTTTGACATTTGACATTATCCTAATATATAAAATCCCAGCTCGCTTTTGATCCGTTCAAAATAAAATATAATAAAGGAAACCGGAATTATTTCAAAATCAAAGTAAAAAAGAAAACTTCAAAACCGGTCGATCTTAGGTTAACGTTATGAATTTTTTAATTAAAACGGCTAAAAAAAGAGATCCTCCGTCTATCTACCCGTCTGCGGACGGGCTTTTCACCTAGTAAATAATAAAACTGTTAAGAACAAAACTTTATATGCTATACAGGGCGGACACGGACAACTCGGCTCTGGACAACTCGGCACCGGACAACTCGGCACCGGACAACTCGGCACCGGGAAAACTCGGCACCGGGTCAACTCGGCACCGTACATCTCGGCACTGGACTACTCGGCACCGGACAACTCGGCACCGGACAACTCGGCACCGGGAAAACTCGGCACCGGGCCAACTCGGCACCGTACATCTCGGCACCGAGACTAGGGTGTTACGGTTCAATTTTGCTATAATGGAATTTAAATTGTTTTGTAATAATATTCGAAAAGTGTCATATTAATTCACTTTAAAAATTTTAAATTTCAACAAGAATTATTATCAACAATGATAACATGCACATTAGGTGCATTTACACACACAATCCCGGCCCGCGTGCTGGAACGCGTTCTAGCACGCGGACCAGGATTGTGTGTGTAAATGCGACGACGTGCCACGTTCCACTCCAAACGCCGTTCCAAAGATTACAATATAATATTTGCTCATTCTTTTTTAAAAGCGTTCTTAATGTTTCAGAAATATTACTTCTTACGATATTTTGTAAGATTTGTATTTGTATATTTATTATTAATTACCAAAAATTAGTTTCGCAAAACAATTTGAACGGATACCTGGGTGCTTAGTGTCATCCTATATCTAAGCAGTCAATTATTAAATTAATAATAGAAGAATGCAGTTTATTTATTTACTTAGAACCTCCGAAATTGTCGATAATGAATTTACAAAACCTTACACAAATTACATTTTGCGTAAAATATCGTAAGAAGTAATATTTCTGAAACATTAAGAACGCTTTTAAAAAAGAATGAACAAATATTATATTGTAATCTTTGGAACGGCGTTTGGAGTGGAACGTGGCACGTCGTCGCATTTACACACACAATCCTGGCCCGCGTGCTAGAACGCGTTCCAGCACGCGGGCCGGGATTGTGTGTGTAAATGCACCTAATGTGCATGTGCTTTTTAAAGTGAATTAACATGCCACTTTTCGAATATTATTACAAAACAATTTAAATTCCATTATAGCAAAATTGAACCGTAACACCCTAGTCTCGGTGCCGAGATGTACGGTGCCGAGTTTTCCCGGTGCCGAGTTGTCCGGTGCCGAGTTGTCCGGTGCCGAGTTGTCCGGTGCCGAGTAGTCCAGTGCCGAGATGTACGGTGCCGAGTTGACCCGGTGCCGAGTTTTCCCGGTGCCGAGTTGTCCGGTGCCGAGTTGTCCGGTGCCGAGTTGTCCGGTGCCGAGTTGTCCAGAGCCGAGTTGTCGCGTACCGTATACAGGGTGACCCAGACCACCCGTATCAGTACTTTTTTTCAAAAACGGTAAGTCGTAGAGAGTTGGGCTAAAAAAATTTATTACAAAAGCCCTAATGACGAATCTAATGGTGATATTATTATTTCCGAGAAAAGTCGGCATCCAGAGTAGTTTGCTCCAGAAAGTTCAGAAATCCAAAATTTTAAATGGCACCATATGTCGAAAGTGGTATCGTTGGAAAGCTCTTTAAAAAATAAGCAAGTTTTGTAGGAAAAATTTTTTTATTACTCACACCCCTTTTAAGTTATATTCGACTTAAGTTATTAAGTTATTATTTTGATTATTTTGACTTTATTTTAAAAATTGGTATTCAAAATCTAGCTATCGGGTTTGACAATAATTAATAATTGCAATTGTTTTATCCTTCTGTCGTAAAATTATCCGTTGCCATTGTTCAAACTAATCATTATTTATTTTTTATTAGGGTTCTGTCACGTGTTCTATCCCACGATTTTAACTTTTTCCTATTGAAAATACGTGAAAGGACACTTTTCTAAGCATACTAGAACAAAAATTTTGTTGGATTATAAAGTAGTTCTTGAAAAAATCGAATTTGAAAAATTTAAATTTACATGTAGTTTAGATACACTTTAACACGGCTGCATGATTAGCCGATTTTGTGTAAGACAAAAAAAATTAAAAATATCCCTGAAAAATGACAGAACTCGCCAAGGGTGGAACTCGAAGCCATAGAACTCGTTCGGGTGTCGACCGCGATTGAAATCAAACATTAAGACTATATGAAAGCACACGTACCGTCAATAAAATGAGACCGTCACCGACGAGACCGCACCTCAACGTGAGACCGACCGTCACACATCGGGTATATCATATTACATTTGCCTGCTTTTCGTAATTTTAAAATGCCGTTTTACAGACCCAACAGACCCTCCGGACGCCTTCGGCGCCCTCCGGGCCTGTTTTATTTTTTCACCTTACGCAAAAAAATTTAAAAATATCCCTGAAAAATGACAGAACTCGCCAAGGGTGGAACTCGAAGCCATAGAACTCGTCCGGGTATCGACATCGAATAACTACATCACTAAGAGTATATCAAAGCACTCGTACCGTCAACAAAATGAAGAGCAGAGACTCGACGTGCAAGTTTACCGCGACGCGACTCGTTGCAACAGGGTGTATCGGGTTACAACTACCTGCTTTTATATAACTTTAAAATGCCGTTTTTTCGAAAACAAATGCATGATCCACACAAATTTTTGTTGCATTATACTCAGAAAATTGTGCTCTTTCTTATAGTGCAGTTGAAATTGTGAAATTCATGATGATCGTTGTCTGACAGTAACCGGATTTTATATTACATAAGCTAATCACAAATAGGTACGCACTTTATAACTGTATCTATGAACACAAATTTTTTTTTCTTTCTAGAAATAACTTTTGGAAGAAATTCATTATGTGGATTTCTTTTTTCAGTGTTCTATTGGCGCTATGTTTTTATCTCAATTTGTATAATTTGTAGTTAATTTATTAATATAATTATTTTAAACAAATTGATTTATTTAAACTTTACACTAATTTATTGTTTTAATATTATCTCAAAATTTTATAAATATATTTGCATTTTTATTATAATAAATAAAAAGTTGTTATTTCTATTGCTTGATTGTTGCGCCCTATTTTGTCTATAAATAATAATTTATCTTTTTGAGTAAGCGTCCAGTAAATGTTATATTTTATCAACAAATTTTACCAAATATAAGGTACATGTCGCTGCCTGGCAAGAATAACGAGAAAACTAAAAAAAGCACTTTTTTCAATAGAGCGTTTTTAAACTACTGATAAGTAGTAACTTTGCATTACATGCATAATGGCACTGCCGCTATAATAACAGCAGGTTATTAAAATTTTGCATTGTGACGTTATACACTATAAGATATAGCCAAATTCTGTCGATTTTAATACTTAACTCAATTTTGCCAAATTTTGAGTTGTGTCGTTATTCTTTCGAGGTAGCGATGTGTACGTGTTTGCATTAGATAGGAACGACGGTCAAGTCATCGTAAGATTTAATGAAATTGTTGAAAAATATAATTTTAAAAACATTACGAATATTATTTTATAATTAGAGCACACAATTATAAAATTGTATTGCACTTCGGTAAAACTGCAACATCAGCTTATAGTAAGAATATCTGTTTACGTGCGTGGGTAGGCGATCCTTGATTCGTATTAATTTTTCTACAGACGTTTACACTTTAAAAGCATTACAAAGTTTCTACACGTCAAGTTTGCTGTCTTTGCACAACACGGAATTCCTTTTTTTACGTTGAGATGGATATGCTCAGAGAACAGCCTTAATTAAAATAATTATTTTTTTGCGAGATTTTGCTTTATTTGAGTTCGATATTCAGAGAAAATTTCGATTTTTATGAACTCTATTTAACCGTTAGCTACACGGATAAAATTTTATTGCATTGTGCATGACGAGTCACCCAGGTGACTTATTGACAAATTTTTATCGATCAATAATATATTTTCTTTTAATAAAAAAATTAATTAATCTACACAAAACGCTTTATAATACATAAATATGAGATGTCCTAGACGTGTAGACATTTACGATATGTTTGATATGTAAAGATATTGCTGTGAATACGAAATAGTCACCCGGGTGACTCGTAGTGAAGCTAAGGGTTAATGGTTGAAAATAATTTGTGGAAGGAGCGACAAATTTTGATTAAGGTTGACTCCTGGGGGGGGGGGGGCGTTGTCGCGGATAACATTTTGTTTGTACCATTTTTAAAGTTTTGTTTAGTACGATATTTTTAATAAGTTTAAACTTATTCATATTTTAATTTTAAACTCTCATGTAAAAAACCGTTTTTAAAAAAAATTTTTTAATTTTAAAATTTTAATAAAAATCATAAACTAAATTCTTATTTTACCGATGGCGATAGTAAAATAATGTTGTCAAAACGAAGAACTAAATTAGATTGAAAGAAAATTTGATTGAACTCAAATGTACAAAATATAAAATAATTTATGGGTTTACAATGCCCACTCTAATTTATTGCGAAAGTGTTATTTTATGCTATGCTGCCCATGATGGTCATAAAATTTATGTTCCCATTAAAATTTTTGGTTCAAACAATGTATTGCAATTTAAAATGTTTACTATAATAGTAAGAATTAAGATAAAATACCTATTTCATTTATTTCAATATAATTATTTTTCAAAAAATCGAAAATTAATAAATAGGACTAAAATAACTAACAATTAATTAAGTAGTCGCAGACTTTTACACAGTACTGTAAATATTTAGGGCATTTTTATATTCTTCATCTTCGCTTTTTATATTTTTGCAATTTAGTAGTAGATGCATTTAATCCAGTGTCGCCAATCGCCGGATTATAATACGAATTTCCGATTTTTTAATTTGGGATTTAATTTATTAGAAATATCTCTTTAGTTTTAACTTTTATATAAACACTTCAAGTTTAATGTTTTTGTTATAGTTGTAAAAATTGTTGTAGTTGTTTCTGTTTTTTTACGATTGCAAACAAACTTTCAGTACTTTATTATTTGATAAATAATTTCGGGGGGGGGGGGGGGTTGTAACCCATAACCCCCCCCCTTAAATACGGCCCAAGATACACCAGTGTGGATTGGAATTTTTCAATCATTATAATATTGTTACGTCGACGAATACCAGTGCCAGTTATCCATCTTATAACTATCTTTCAATTTCATGTAATAATACGAAAAATAAATCTCTTTTCCTGTTCTATTTGTTTTATTTTGAGTTTTGGCGCCGCAATTCTTCTAGGTGGATCGTCAACAATTTCATACACAAGCAGAAGCCAAACAAATCTCACTCCCTGAGGTAACGTCTCATTGTCATCAAATTTTCTGCATTAGCCGTTACGTAAAGTACACCCACAAACGCTAATAGGGCCGTGCTAGCGCAATTGGTGCTACAATCTAATAAACGTATTTATTTACAATTCTCACTAAACGTTAAAAGTCATTTCAAAATTTTAAATTTAACCCTACTTTGCACTAATATGCACAAGTGCTAACGTTTCGTTCGATTTGGAACTTAGTGTCAGCGCGTGTAAGCGCCCATTGTCCAAATCGAACGGCAAAATGTGCGCACTATTAGCGTTCGCACCAATTGGTACCAAAAGCGTGTAAGCGTCCAACTCGAACACGGTCTACATGTCAAAAATCAAATGAGATGACAGTTAAAATGGACGTACGATTTATTCATTTTCATTACAAAGTTACGGCGACGTATTCTTTTTTTCTGTCTCTTTTCTAATAGTTACTTTTTTCTAAATATGACATAGATAACCAAATGTTATACGTTAAATCTCACTGCATTTGGAGATTAGTCATACGCGAGTTAAAAAAAATCGACTATAGTAACCAAAGTTGTAGGTGATTAAATTTCCTACATATGTTTGGCTCTGAGCATTTTTGATCAAAAGTTGAAAACGTGCAATTGCAGTATCAAATAAAATCAAATTTCCCTTAAGATGGTCACAGACCGGCGTACATGTGTGTCATACATTGTATGACATACATGTATGCATTGGCGCTGTTGCCCTAGACGAGCATGGTTGATTGTCAAACATGTAGTATGATTGTGGACGATGAGTGGTGAAGACGATCAGTGGCGTATGCATGCATGATAAAAAAAAAGAGAAAAAAAATAAAAAACAGCTTCGGACAAGAACCACATGGGTAAAGAAATAGCTTTTAAAATAACAAGATTTTACACATATAAATTTACTGGAAGAATTACACTTATAACCTGATGATTTATGAATTTAAATCTTTTGTGAAACTTCTTAAA
This sequence comes from Cantharis rustica, assembly GCA_911387805.1. Classification (NCBI taxonomy): domain Eukaryota; kingdom Metazoa; phylum Arthropoda; class Insecta; order Coleoptera; family Cantharidae; genus Cantharis; species Cantharis rustica. The sequence goes on from OU426877.1 coordinate 77,378,425, forward strand.
TCAGACATTTTCAAGAAGTATTACAACAGTAATAAAAATGTTGAGAAAGGCGCGAGACACCGAATTAAAAATGTATGCTGAAAATAATAAAATTTGTCCACAGACCGGCATACATGTATACTGATTCTCACGGAACTAAAGCCCTCGTCATAGAATGGCTAATAAAATGTAGCACAGACAACTAATTATTTGCATTGACATTACAAACGAGATGTGTAACAAAGATAGAAATAAAACGTCACGTCTTATTGATGAACAGACATACGTTACAAATATTGAAATTAACAGCATTATAAGTTAGAAAAAGACAGAAAATAAATAGTACCGCATTAAAACATTGTTACACGTTCATTTTAGATTTGATTTGACTTACATTAAAAATGTTACGAGATATTTGTCATAAATTATTTTATTTAAGTTATGTAAACAGTTTTACTGCATATTTTTGAAATAAAGTGATTTATAAAAATTTATTTTATTGAGTTTTTTTGATCAAAAAAGAACTACAATTAACCTAAACGAAATTAAATTTTGATGTATAAAACTTTTTAAGTTCGCTTGCATTGTAAAACCTACGAATTTAACCTCTCAATCAATTAATTGCAGTTTGACAGATTAGGTTAGATTTTGACAGTCACAAAACATTATGATTATAAAAATACATTTGACTAGTGATTCTCATCTTAATTCATACGCTTTAAAATTGAAGTTCCGTAACGACTAGTATATGAACGTTGATGAATGCGCATTCATGAATTCAAAATAAAACATAAAACTTGTGCGACACACATGTATGTCACTTTCTGCCAACACACTAGCGAACATCAACGTACAAGCATGTATGACACACATGTATGCCGGTCTGTGACCACCTTTACATTCAAGATGGCGGCTGCGTAGCAGTAGTCATTTTCCGAAAATTTTAAATTAGACTACCAATTTAAAATCCCTAACGATTACAAAAACAAGAAAGGTGGAATTAAATTTGTGTAATTACAAATGTACATAACGACTATACCATAGGATGTATCGAAATTGAAAAACTTGGATTCTAGGAAATTTTACATGAATATTATGTTATTGCGAGGTGTAAAGGTTGTTTTAGACGGTTATAATTCTATAACTAATTTTGTTAATAGAAGTTATCATAATTTTGTAACCAAATATTTTATAACTATCCTACTATTTGTGCATTAAGACGGTCACAATTTTCTATGAAAGAAGTATGCGCAATAAACACGCAGTCAAATAAATTTGACATTAAATTGGCATTAAGTTACCAACTATTTTAAGTGCACTATAGGTGGCGTATTGGTTGGAGAGCCTCATTTACAAAACGAAACGTCATCATAATTTTAGAAATTATGAATACGCATTTTCACAAATTTATTTCAATTTAAAGCGAATTTGATAAAATGAATAAAGAAATACTGCTAGGAACTACCACAAAATAATACGAAAAATTAAATATTATCTATCAACATGTATTGTAAATTTTTAGTATAGTGTGAAAAAGTCTAATGCATTATAAATTATGATAGAAAATAGAACATGTCCTAATCCGTCACAAATCTTACAACAATTTTTAATCAAATTTCAATTTTCTGTATGAAATGATAACAAAAATCTCGTCATAGAATTATAAACGTCTAAGTGCTTGTTCACAATGTACATAAAACATAAGACGTGCATAAGCATAAAACATAATTTTGACATAAGCCGCAAAAGTGTTCACAATGAACATAAGAAATATATGAAACTGCGCATGCGTATAACAAAAAAGTAAACTAAATAAACAAATAAACTTTCAAACACCTTTCAAACTTTATAACAAAGGTTAAACTTTACGTCTTATGTTTGTGTTATGTTTATCTTATGTCTTACGTACATTGTGAACAAGCACTAAAACAGCCTTAATGTATGCTCAATTTTGTGAACGACTCCATGAAACGTAGTTGGTGCAGTTGTGGTTCCAGGTCTCAACCCCCGACTATCGGTACGTGTAGAAATGTATTTATAAAAGTAGCTTTTAGTGCATATAATGACATTTAAAATGCATATATATATATACCGATCTAAATATATAAGTTAATAAACCTAATAGAGCTGGAACAATTATTGCATTACAAGTTTATTAGTGTTGTTCCAGTTATTTCTAAAAGCACAACAAAGCCATTGTAGTGGTTAATGGTAGTACTCGTAGTGCTTATTATAAGGAACAGTTCGATAAGAGAACAGTGGTATGTGTGACCTGATGTCGGAATGTGGGCTTCAGACAGAATCACAACACGGCCAGTCAACAACCTCCTGCGTACCCACACATACCAACATAAAACCGCGTACCAATATAAATAAACAAATTTATATCTTGGCAATTACCCCTCCATTGGGGTTCAATCGAAATTTTCTGATCGGCGTTGCGTGGTAGATAATTTATTGTACTTGTTAAAAGTAAATTTAAAAAAAATAGTTTTTAAGAAATTAAAAATAAATATTGGAATTATCATAGTTTTCACAATACTTATTAGGCTGCGATTTCGATATACCTGGTATGTATATCATTGCGACCTTGGCGCAGAGTTTTTTCGCGGTGCGGCGTTCAGGTCGCAAGCGTGGCTCTGGTATTTATTGTAAACAAGTTTAAAAAACTGATGTGGCTATCCACAGGAATTTAGATATACTCTTACAAACAATTTACCTTCCGGTCTAAGATTCGACTTCGAATTTACTCTTATAAATAATTACTTTAAGTTTTATTACATTGTTTAAAATTTTCCTACAAATGTGAATATTGTTTAGGCCAGAGCCACGCTTGCGACTCGAACGCCGCGCCGCACACAAGCAAAAGAGGCAAAATTTGTGAACAAAATTCAAATGCCAAATTTTAAATTTTAAAATCAATTTACTTTAAAATAGATACAATTATGTTACAATTCATAACATATTTTCACCCAAAACATGTTTAAAATTATTAGATCTACGAATTTCTACCACTCAAATCATTGTATTTGTTGAAATTCAAATATTGAAATTCTGTATAAAGGAGTATTTTCATATTATGTAATAGATTAAAGTTAAGATTTAGAAAGGCTACAAAAAGCTTTGTAGAATTTGAACCAGATCATTTTTTGGTAAAACAACACACTATTTATTTATTAGATAGAACTTCTGGAGTAACGTAATCTCCGCTTCAAAACATGTAAGCTCCCCCCCCCCCCCCCCGAGTAAAAAGAGCGACGGTAATCCAGAATGTTAACTCCGTTCGAATCCATTATGAAGATTTTAGTAGGTCTAAAAAAGCTCGCCTCACACGATGCTTGTTTCCCTGCATGTTTCCTTGCTTGGTGCCGTGATGGGTGCGCTGATGGATGCGCAGTTGCCGTGCATGCTTTGCTGCATGTTTTCGTGCACGATTTCTCTGATAGAACTCAGATAGAACCGGTGCTATTTTCTGTGATGGTTTACGTGCATGTTTTCAGCGCTAACCAATGATAAAGCCGCATCGTGCGAGTACTACCGAGAAATGCCGAGTTTCAGTCGAGTTTGAATTGAAATGATGTAAACAAATAAGTTTATTAGAATAACATAATTTATTTTAATATTAAAAAGAATAAAATATTTTTATTATATTGGTTATTATTTTTGCGTCTTGTTATTTTCTTTATTTTATTATTTTTTCGAAATTGTTGTTTTTTGGTTAACCATATTTGAAAGAGATTATCATTTTAAACTGGTAGTTCGATTTGTGTATAATGGCAATTATATTGTTTTGTGTATTTTGTACAAAAATATGCTAACAGCTAATATTCTACGTTAAATTTCTATTAAAAAGGCGTTCATTTTTACAAAGTTGAAACTGTCACTGCGTGCGCATTGAAGCTTGAAACCATACTTGCAAACCATCAAACCATCATGCACAAAACCCGTGTGAGGTTAGTGATTTGACGTTTGTCAAAATAAATGTTCTATCTCATTTATTCTACACAACAGATGTTTTTGACTCAGTCTTGCACGTGTAACGTTCGTATGACGTGCAGAATCAAAAATTGAATATATTTAAATGTTCAACTCGCGACGTTGCCACATTTCAAAATCATCCATTTTTACTCCATCTTGGATTTTTTTGAATTTAAAATCGATTTTAGGCACTTTAATGAACGTATTTTAAAAAATGATCAATGAACCACAGGCTCAAATACGTTCATGTTTCATTTTATGAAAAGACCCCAATTGAGGAAACTTCCCCATTATGATGTATATTATACTACGTATACATTAATGTGGACTGATAGACCAGCAGTGTGATGTAAGGCTTAAGGCATAAGGATGTGCTACGGAGCGGGACACCGCAGTTCGATGCTTGGTTGCGCCAACTGCGCTGCTGTGATCTAAACCCCGAGTTTGATCTAAGGGCTATGCATTTGGCAAGGTTAGGACCCTACTCAAAGAACCGCAAATGCCAAATGTAAATTTGGTTAAAAAACAGAGCGTAGTCCTAAATTAAGAATATTGGGTGTTCACAGGACCGAGATGTTCATAAATTCGGGTGTTCGAATTATCGAGCTTCTACTATTAAAAACTTGTATTTGAACGGTTTTTGTTATTTATAAATTTATTGTGCTAAATTTTTAAGTTTTATTAACCATTTATGATACTTTGTTATGTTATATAAAATAGCATAATTTTTTTCGCAATGTAATCAGCCAGCGCTGCTGGTTAGAGGGCCTTTTGAGTGCACCGGCCCATCGGGCATTTGCCCGATCTGCCCTATGGCCAGTCCGGGCCTGGTCTGTATACTAACGAACGTTAGATGTTCATGTTTTTAGATAAGTTGAAACAAATTCAAAAGTCGTATGACATAGATTATGAACGAATTATTACAGAACATGAACCTAATCGAAATTGGTATCTCCAATACCACAATTCAGAAAATATTATAGAATACCTTGGCGGTTTATCCTACAATTATAACATGGATTGTAAATTTAAATTTTTGTATATAAATATATAGGATTTATGTATTAAATAATTTAAAAATAAATTTTGTGATTAAGGATGTATGAACGAAGGCGTGGGAGAATAGCGAATTTTGATGAGTGGGGATAGGCTAGTATCGTTGCGGGGTGAGGTGACAAAAATAACCACGTGACGTGTAAGTTACATTTGGCAACACAGTTTTTTTGATTAATTTCCTGTCGGTGACATCTGACATTTAAACGTTTTATGCATGCTATTTTTTTAATTTTCATTTATTGAAATGCTGTTTACTTAATATAAAAATTCTCAAGTCTGCTGTTTTCACTATAATATAATATAATATCTGTTTTTAAATACACAAATGAGGTTATATTTACATCTGTATTTACTATTACTACCGCTAGTTTGTTGTGGCGCTCGTTATAGCAGTGAACTACAGTGAAACGTTGCCAAGTGTCATATTACGGCGAGAAAAAATTTGTAAAATACAATAATTTGAATTTCATTTCAATTTTTCTTTTTGGGATGAACCGATGCATAGTATTTTTAATATACTGACGAATTACTGCAAGTATCATCTTTCTTATTTATAGTTTTTTTTTAAACTGAAGATATTTTAACATACTGATATTTGTTGATTTATCATCACAACTACCCATTTCTCCATAAGAGCAATGTATTTTATGTCGATTTTCAAAAAATTTTTTCTTTAAAATATGAACGGTTACCTATGCTGAAATTTTTACAGTAAATTCATTGAGTAAAAATCTATATGTAAAAAAATTTTGAGGTCTTAAATTGAAAATTGTTGTCATGCTCATACATCCTTAAATACTGATTTTATTCATTTTTTTATTAAAAATTTTTTCCGAATTTTCAGTCTTCAAATTTGTACGTCGCCATCGCCTAATTTACTGTCGCCTAGTTCGGGTCGCCTAAGAAGACGTCGTCCAAAAAGCCGGTGTTCAATTGACCGTCGCCTAAATGTCGCGTACCAGAGTCTGACTGTAGGTTAGAGTAGGTTTAAGTTATTTTTTTAGGGAAGCAGTATGTAAAAGAGAAATCAAGCGCAGACATAAATCTGTCTGTAGGTTAGAGTACTGTTCCAACATTTATGGAGTTTACGTGTACACAATACACCTACCCCATATTTAAGCCAAATTTAATTTGACGTTCTCTTTAGTTTATGTTAATTTTTATATTTTACAATACATACTAAACTACAGCACAATATTAACTTTTAAAGGTGTCGTGAAGTGGTTGAGACACTTTATTTGAAAAAAATCACGAAAAAATCTTCTTAAAAATGTCGCAAATTAGAATCCGATACGTTTTATAATAAACAAGTATCAGACCCGTAAACACGGAAATAAACGAAACGTGACGTCATGCGTGCTCCGCGATCGCTGTAATATCACATATACACGTAATAGAATTATTTGAGTGCAGTGGATTAATTTCGCATAGTTTTTATAACATAAAATTAAGAAAAAATGCTTCAATGTTGTGTATACGACTGTAAGAATAATGAAAGAAACTGTAATCACAGTTTTTTTTTCATTTCCCAATAAAGAAAGAAATTCAAAATTTTACTGCAAGTGGTTGGATAAAATTAAGAGAAAGAACTTCGTGTCTACCAAATCAAATCGCGTATGCTCCATCCACTCGCACTCTAAAGAAAGTAATTTTAAACAATCGTCACCACTGAAAAAAAAATTTGGCGCCTATTTAATTTACCTATTAATAATTTAAAACATATACAAAACGAGTGTGCGATTGCGATTATGAATTATGATATCGTTCGACCTAAGTAATACAATATATTTTTGCAAATTTTCTTAAATATATTAATAATAATAAATATAAAAATTAAATCTTTGAATTAAATAATTAGTTTGTCACTTGTAATTTTAGCGGCTGCGGCTAGCGCCTTTTCTGCAAAAAGCAACATGTGCAACATTTACACGTGTAGATTTGAATGCTTAAGTAGTTATTTTTTCACTACGATTCATATTAAAAAGAAAGAATGGGTGGTTTCAGCTAGAACTTGTTTGTATTATACCTTAAAAAGAAAGTTTTATTAGAATAAAAATAGTTGACCTGTTTCTTGAAATAGATAAAATGATGGTTTTACTCATTTAATACATCATAATTATCATATAATCGGCCCTTAGGGCCGATATATTCACCTCCTCGTAAAGTGGCTAATAGCGTTCCAAGGAACTTAATTATTAGTAAACGTATATTCACCTACCAATAGCGGCAATCGTCTCGTAAATACGAGTTACGGGTAAGATAAGTTACAAGTCACTTGGAGTACCAAGTAAAACGTTACAAGTGAGATTTGAACTTAAAGTTTATAAATGGTGTGGATTTTGTGTATTTTATAATTTTTTAAAATGTGTCTTATCGACGATATTTATCTGATCTTAGACGAAATTGACGAAAATATTATATATCGCCGTTCATATAATACTGAAAACAGATTTCGCGAATTTGTACGGAAGATATGCAGAATAACGACCAAAATAATAACTTACATCGTGCCGAGTTTAAGGGGTTACAACCCCCCCCCCCCCAAATTATTTATCAATTAATAAAGTACTGGAAGTTCGACCGCAATCGTAAAAAAATCAGAAAAAACAAAAACAATTTTTACAACTATAACAAAAACATTAAACTTGAAATGTTTAAATAAATATTAAAACTAAAGAGATATTTCTAATAAATTAAATCCCAAATTGAAAAATCGGAAATTTGTATTATAATCTGGCGCTTGGCGACACTGGATTGAATGCCCACTACTACTAAATTGTAAAAACATAAAAACCGAAGATGAAGAATATAAAAATGCACTAAATATTTACAGTACTGTGTAAAAGTTTGCGACCACTTAATTAATTGTTAGTTATTACTCCTATTAATTAATTTTCGATTTTTTGAAAAATAATTGTATTGAAATGAATGAAATAGGTATTTGATCTTAATTCTTACTATTATGGTAAAAATTTTAAATTGCAATAAATTGTTTGAACCAAAAATTTTAAAAGGAACATAAATTTTATGACCATCATGGGCAGCATAATAGCTTAAAATAACACTTCCGCAATAAATTAGAATGGGCATTGTAAACCCATAAATTGTTTTATATTTTGTACATAAGTGTATATTTGCTTAAGATTTGTGAAATTTTCTTTCAATCTAATATAGTTCTTCGTTTTGACATTATTTTACTATCGCCATCGGTAAAATAAGAATTTAGTTTGTGATTTTTATTCAAATATTAAAATTAAAAAATTTTATTTAAAAACGGTTTTTTACATAAGAGTTTAAAATTAAAATATAAATAAGTTTAAACTTATTAAAAAGATCGTAGTGAACAAAACTTTTAAAATTATATAAACAAAATTTTATCCGCGATAACGCCTCCCCGCCCCCTAGAAGTCAACCAGTAATCAAAATTTGTCGCTCCTTCGACAAATTATTTTCTCTGAATATCGAACTAACAATTAATTAAGTGGTCGCAGACTTTTACACAGTACTGTAAATATTTAAGGCATTTTTATATTCTTCATCTTCGGTTTTTATATTTTTGCAATTTAGTAGTCGGTGTATTCATCCAGTGTCCCCAATCGCCAAATTATAATACGAATTTCCGATTTTTTAATTTGGGATTTAATTTATTAGAAATATCTCTTTAGTTCTAATTTTTATTTAAACACTTCAAGTTTAATGTTTTTATTATAGTTGTAAAAATTGTTTTTGTTTTTTCTGATTTTTTTACGATTGCAGTCGAACTTCCAGTACTTTATTAATTGATAAATAATTTCTGGGGAGGGGGGTTGTAACCCCTAAAACCACCCCCTTAAATACGGCCCTGAATTAAATTGCTTTGAACTTCGTCGGTTTTACAATAACGAAATTTTTGCGATTGAAGTATTATGGGCAGTAATGTGTGTTGCCTACACTGAACCGAATAAAATAATATCGAATAGACGTAGTTACTTGGTTTCGCTTTTTTGTGGTGAATATTTGATATTACTACAAGTTCAAGTGCTATTTCTCTCGAGAGAACGTTTTAATTCGATTTTATACAGAGTTACTTAACTGACATCTTTTTTTAAAAACCTTTTTAATTCTAACCTTATTTTTTAAGTATATCCTAGTTTATTTAATTATGGATATTGTAGACAACATCCCAGTCCCTAGTTGTAGTCAAGACAATGGAGCTAAACTTGAAGTAATTAAAAATCATAGTGGTTAAATTTTGGACAGTGGATGGCGAACGATGATGCATAATCTTTATGCAACGTATCAAAATCAAGAGATTGGTAAGGCTGAAAATGTAAGATTAACTGCAGAAAGTTTAGGTGTTTAGCTTAGGTCTTTATTTATTTTATCAAAATCGCATTAAAATTTAAATAAAAATATTTATAAAATTACTTTTATCACTATAAAAACTTATGCAAAATGTTGTCTGGGTTGTGTATTGTGAAGTATAACCATTCGATTTACTTTAAATTACCTGAAGTTTACCGGTGTAAATTCGACTTTGCAAACGATGCGCCACCTGTATTTTTCATATCTTGAATCGACTATAGATATTTCTTGTGTAGTATTAAGGGTTGCCGAGTTACAAAGATGGTGGTGCTGAGTTTATATAAAGCTAGCATCCCCACCAATAAAATGCTTATAATTCTTAAACAATAAGAGCACAAAATTTTTTAAAAGACCACATAATTTGCACAAAATTATTAACTATTTTAATTTTGAGAAAGTGGGGATGCTGGCTTTATACACGTGAAACTTAATGCAGTTGAAACTAAAGTTGTAGCTTGATGCTGCGTTTTAAGTGTATCGTATATCAAGCCGCATAACAGATATTAGCAAGTTGCAAAACGTACCTTAAGAGACGGGAAGCAAAATATGAAGGGAGGCCTTCGGCGCCCCCTCATATCTGGCGCCCTTGGACAGTCGCCCTGTTCTGTAGACGCCCTACCCCAGTACTTACAATATATTTTTAAGTTCATTTCTATTACTACCATATTTTAACGCAGTTTTTTGGGTGCAGAAACGCCGTAAACTTTAAAAGTATTTTTTTAAATTTACTTTTTATAAGTCAGTCTAAGCCGCAGTGCGGTCGCCTTCATGTCGGCAGTGCCGTTCAGAATATTTCTATTTCTTTGTCACAAACCGAACCTAAAAATTGTTTTCCAGTTTGCGGTGCGTGGTTTTTATTTTATTGCTTATTTGGTATTATTAGTTGGGTCAGGGCCTTATTTAGACTAGATTTTCGAGGCCGGGGGGAGGGGGGGGGGGGTTAAAAAAATTACAGAATGAATAGCTAATTTATTAAAATATAAAGAAATTTATAAATTATAATTAGAGCCGGATACTAAGCATTTTGCTTATTGCTCTAAATTATAAGCAGAAGATATTCCTTTTGGATCTTGACGTTTTTTAAAAATTGCAGTGATTTGACTTAATATTGATAGTGCTTTTGTTGCTTTTTCTCAAGATTTTGCTTAAAACGCATGTTAGTGCTTATTAGAGCTTTTTTTTAATGTTTTTTTTTTAATGACCGACGAAGTACATGATTATAGTTAGAACAGAACGATTAGTATTTTATGAAAATTTAATTTACTGTAAATGTCTGGCACATGGGTTATCTCGTGTTCCCGAAACAATTTGTCTTACATTTTCTTTGGTTAATAATTCATTTAATTTCAAATGTAAAAAGAATTTTTGTAAAGGTACCTTTGAGAGTGCAAGTTTTCAAAGAAAATTTTCCAGATTACACCTTTACTTCCCAAACCCAGTGCTTACAAGATAAAGAACGTGGCTCAATGCTGTCATATATTATGAGACAAATTTTGAAAATTTTCTAAGATTATTGTCAGAATTATCGTCGGCAGAAATAAATGAATGTCGAGAAATTTTTAAGAATACATTAATTCGAAAACAATTAAGTTATACTATTAAAGCTAACTTTTCATACGTTCCATCATCTATCGAAAATTGGGAAAAAAAGGTATTTGCCTTTAGTGGAATCGGTAAAAATTATAAATAATCTCAGAAAGAAAACTTTGGAGGTGCAAGTGAGTGTGGGACATCAAATCTATGTCGAGTTTTACGCGTCCCCTAAATTGCAAATTTTAAAATGCCGATTTTTCGAAAACTAATGCCTAATCTTAAAAAAATTTTGTTGCAATATGCTTAGAAAAGTGTCTTCTTTCCAATAGTGCATAGGAAAAAGTTCAAATCGCGAGGTGAATTAAGCGACAGTAACCCAAATGGGCTCTTATTACGTCGGTTGATGTTGAGCAAAGTTTTTCGATTTATATACAGGTGTTATTCCCTACTTCTAAATTCCAAATACAAATAAAAGATGTTATTAAGAGTACCCAGATTATCCTTTCCAAAAAAGACAGGTATTCCCTAATTTGTATGAACCCACAAGCTCCTGGGCTTTATGGTTTTGTCAAATTACATAAGCCGGAACACCCTATTCGACCTGTTGTTAGTTATATTAACGCGCCGTGCAGAAATTTAGCTTCTAAATTAATTGACATTATTAAATTCTACACAAAATTTGAACCCAAGTATACTGTTAAAAATTCACTAGATTTAGTTAAAAAATTAAATAATAGAATCATTAATAATTCCAATAAACTAGTATCATTTGACGTCACTAACCTTTTTCCAAGCGTACCCATTAAAGATACCGTTAATATTATCCGAGAATTATTACAAAATAATAGAACTAATCCCGTAATTATTGAAGAGATCCTTACCGCTTTAGACATCTGCCTTAAACAAAACTATTTTAAGTTTAATGAAAAATTTTATCTTCAAAAGGATGGTTTACCTATGGGAAACCCTTTATCTTGTTTACTAGCTGATATTTTTATGGATCATGTCGAAACCAAAATTCTTTGTTCAGATTTCAAAAAACATATAATTTATTGGTACAGATATGTTGACGATATTATCATTTGCTTCAATGGTTCCCTCAGACAATTAGATCAACTTTTTAACTTTATCAACATACAACACAATAATATTAAATTTACTAAAGAAATAGAAGTAAACAATAAAATCAATTACTTAGATCTCACAATTATTAAAGACAATAATATACACTCTTTTGACATTTTCCATAAACCTACAGAAAGTAACATAATTATTCCTAATAGCTCCGCACATCCTTTTACACATAAAATTGCATCTTTCCGCGCTTTTCTCAATCGCTTAATTAGAATTCCCCTAAGTAACGTAAATTTTAAAAAAGAATTAGACAGAATTAAATATATCGCGATCTCTAATGGATACCAAGTCACTCTTATTGATAACTTATTACGCCAAATTAAACAAAAAATTCTATCGAACTCAATATATCCCAATATTTTTAAAAAAACTAACGCGAATTTCAATGTCATTACTTTTCTCGGTAACAAATCAAACAAAATTGTAAAATATTTAAAAAATAACAATTATAACATTGCTTTTAAAACAGATAATAAACTCAACAAATTTATTAATAACGCGAAATCAAAATCAGACATGTTAACTAAATCAGGGGTTTATGAGCTCACTTGTGAGTGCTCTCAAAAATACATTGGTCATACCGGTAGATCTTTTAAAACACGTTTTGATGAACACACTCGATCCCACAGACTTGCAGATGGAAAATCGACTTTCGCGAAACACCTAATAGACACTAACCATAAACAAGGGGGATACGAAATTTTACATGGTGCACAAAAAAGTAAAAAACTAGAATTTTTGGAAGTTATGGAAATTAATAAATTAAAATATTCATCTTCATTACTTAATAGTTAATCCGATTTAAATAACTCACCCCTACTAAACATTTTTAATAAATAATACCCCCCCCCCTTCTAACTTACCTCACATCTACTTACATTTTTCCCCCTTTTCCCTTTTTTCTCTTTAAATTTACACCACCCTCTAGTAAATTCACACATATTACTTTTTTTAAAATTACCTCCTCCTCTTACCCCCTCCACTTTTCTCTTGCAATTTGTCGATAAATACGGATTTTTCTCCTTTCTCCTTCTAGTTCATCGCCTGATGATGCCATAGTATGGTGAAAACGTTTGCGATAATATACATACAGTGTATTTATATATTGTGATAACTTAAACATTTTAGTTTTCGAAAAAGTGTTTTGTGCATTTTTGGTTTATGCTAAAAATTTGATATGATTGTAGAAAGTAAATCTGATAAAATAAAATTAAAAATACATATTATATACAGTGACTCAAAAAAGTCTCCGTAAGATAGATACTATAGTCGAATTTTTTTTAACTCGCGTATGACTAATCTCCAAATGCAGTGAGATTTAACGTATAACATTTGGTTATCTTTGTCATATTTAGAAAAAAGTAACTATTAGAAAAGAGACAGAAAATAAGAATACGTCGGCGTAACTTTGTAATGAAAATGAATTAAACGTACGTCAATTTTAACTATTTTAACTGTCATCTCGTTTGATTTTTGACATATAATCTCGTCAAAGATTATGACATCTGACATCTCGTTTGATATAAAGAACCCTAAGACGGAGGTTACACGATCAATCTGGCGTCAATCTTACCAAGATCTCGGATTGAACTGATGCTAGATTGATCGTGTAATGCGTTGATTGACGCCAGAATTACAGACTGATGGAATATTTTAATAATTTCCATCAATCTGCGTAGGTTTATGTTGAATTCTTAACAAACAGATCTCATTACCTTTATCTTGCAAGCAGTGAATGCATTCATCGTGGATTGATAAAATATTATAAAATATTTTAATAATTTTTCTCAATCTGCGTAGGATGATGTAGGATTGATAAGAAACTGCTAACCGTGTTTGATAACAAATGTGTTATCTTTTCTTTCAAGCTGTTAATGCAATCAATTAGAATAGTAATGCAGCTAAACGAAGACGCCTTATCTTTGTGCTATGCCAGGGCTTGCTGAAAATTGTTCCGACCCGGAAAAGGAGTTCATTCTAGGTCTAGAAACTTTGCCTATTTTGTGGAATAAAACTCATGGCCAATATACAAACAAATATAAACGAAATGAAACATTGGAAAAGCTTCTACAAATTTAAAAAAAATTAAGCCCACGGGTAATATTGACAATGTGAAAAAAAATAGTTTGACAAGTAACTATCGAATAAAACTGAAAAAAATTGTTACATCTGGAAGATCAGGGGCTGGGGCAGATGAAATTTATATTTCCAAGACTTGGACTTTCGAATATCTACGATTTTTAGATAAATTTGAACAACCCCAGAGAAGATAGCCTACTAAATAAGTTGGCCGATTAAGTAGCATAGATTTTAAACATTAAAATTCTGCGATCTATTTTAACTTAACTTTAATTTTTGTTGTTATCTTTTTTTTTAAATTGGCAACGCCTCCAATTGGAAATGGGAATGGACCATCCAATTTTGTGGAAATTCATAGACGGTTTAAAAAAAAGTTCAACGAAGTCGTGATATATTTTATGAACATCTACTAGAAGGTCACGAACCACCAAAAAAATTAAAGAAATATCGTGATGCTGATAGAGGTAGCAAAACCATTCTGTCTGATTATGCGAATCGAGATATAATCGACTATTTTCAAAGATTGTCTTATAATTTTGAGATGAATTCATAAGAAAGCAATCGTTATATTGAATATACAGCTACAAAAACCTCTTTTTTTTCGTAAAAAAATCGTCGAAAGTTAGGCCTCTTTAAAGCATTTTTTAAATTTCCAATTTCACAGGTCCATAACTCCGAAAATATTAATTTTTCAATAAAAATATTTTAGTGATTTTTTAAGAAATCTACAAACTATATTTAAATCTTTTATGCTCTAAAATCAACGGTTTTCGAGTTATGAATTAAAGTAAGTAAAAAAATGTTGAAAAATTCGAATTTGCTTTTTTTTTTTTAATTTTATTCATAATCCTGTATCTTTTAAACGAAATATTTTACAAAAAATTTAACGCTCCATTCTGGATAAGAGATTTAACGAACTACAACTTTTGTCTAGTAAAAATTTGTGAAAAACCAATACATTTCACAGAAATTCAGAAAATAATAAACAAGGCAGCTACAAAACAAAAAATTATTTTATTAATTTTGGTTAATTGATTAATTAATAATAATTAATTAACCGTAATTAATAAAAATAAGTTACTTCTATAACAATTTCGTCTTATTAAAAGTAACGATTTTAGAACTTGAATAACCATAAAATCGTATTTTTACCATCAATCTCCCATCAGTCTGGATTGACGGTGTAACATCATTTAATTCATCCATCAATCCATCCATCTTTCATCAATCTGGCATCAATCTCAGATTGACGCTAGATTGATCGTGTAACCTCCGTCTAAGACATACGTTTTGTAAATTTTGATTCATACAATTTTTTCGATAAGTCATACATACGCGAGTTAAAATAAATTCGACCATATTTAGCAATTTAAATTAAAATTACTCCGATTTCTATTGTTTTTTTATGAAATAAAATGATTTATAAATACATATATACAATTACACATAGTTTTAAAAAAATTTAAGAAAATTCACTTATTAACAAAAAAATTTTAAAGGAACTAAAAAAAATCACTATAATTTACCTAAAAACAGGTTCCGTACGATGATTAAAAATAGGCCTATAAATTTTTAATATCAATATTTAATATTTCGTACAATAGCCTTTAGCTTTAATTATTGCCTCCATACGTTTAGGCATTGACTCCACTAAATTTTTTGTTACGTCGGACCTAATTTTTCCCATTCTTCTTGTAATACCCTTTAAATGCCCTTTGAAATATCGTGTTCTACGACTATTCTACGACTATTTCTTAATTCATCCCACAGGTGTTCAATGGGATTTAAGTCGGGACTTTGTGGATGCGAATGCAATTGTTTGGGCACGTGATAAAGTAGCCATTCTTTGACAATCGTGGACGTATGCTCTGGGTCTCGGTCTCGTCGGAAAATAAAATTACTAGGAAGTCAGAAGAAAATAAAATTACTCGGAATTACCTAGAAATTACTAGGTAGTACACTACCTTTTAAATTTTTTTGTATAATTTCTAAATATACCCACTTGTCCATTATTGATTCAATAAAATGCAATTTACCCACACCCGACGCTGCCATACACCCCCAAACAAAACATTTCCACCACAATGTTTCACTGTTGGAATAACATTTTTCATAATGAGTGCTTCATTTGGTTTTCTCCAAATTTTTTCTCTGCCATCGGAATCAAAAACATTAAACTTACTTTCATCTGTAAAAATCACTCGATTCCAGAACTTCATGTCTTTATTTCTAGTTCTATTGTAAACTTTAGTCTTTTATTTTTAATCGCTTTGGAAATCAGAGGTTTGCGTCTAGCAACACATCACTTATAATTGTTTTTTTTAGAACATTTCTAATTGTCTGATCAGAAACATCAATATTAAATTTATTTTGTACTTCGTTGACAATTTTTGTTCCACTTTTTTGGGGATTTCCTTTCACTTCGCGTAAAATAGCGCGGTTTGTGACATCACTTAGGAACTTAGGGCGTCCAGAACGAGGCTTATTATACAAAGCACCCGTATTTCCATATTTTTTAATTATGTATTGAATACTTGACTTAGGTTTCCCGATCTCACGCATCGATTTACCTTTCCAATACAAATTAATAACATTTTGTCGCACTTCAATGGAACTTTTTTTTCTCATATTTAATTATTCTTTTAAAACACACTAAACTAAAGCAAAAATTAAAAAAAAAAATGCAAAATTTCATATTTCAACACTGTAATGAAATGTAAAACGTTGCAATTTTTTGCAAGAAGTGCTTTATCAAGTTTCTATAAATATAAGCATTTTTTATATACACTACCGACAGAAAGTTTGAGGCAGGTAGATGAAATGTTAGAAATAACGTAGTTATACTACACTTTGGAAACTATATATTTATTTGGAATGATATATAATAATTTTTTAATATATTTTTTAGGTCATTGCTGATAACAAATCATGCGTTTATATTTTTGATTCAAAAAAATTAATTTTCTGATTATTGACAAATTACAACTGATTTTTTTAAATAATACTTAAAATAACTTAAATAACTTTATTAATGATATATTTTCGTTGAAATGTTAATTGCAACTAGTTGTATTGAATAAAAACTTATAAACTACAAATTTCATGCAAAAGATTACAAAAATATTTTTGTTTAATGTTCGCCAACATTTCACTAACAAAAGTTTCGTCTAATTCTATGGTATTTACGAACATTGTACAATCTTTACTGTAGTATATTATAAAATCACACACTGACATTTAGAATTGCCATCCCCAGGTTAATTTGTCCATAATATGGATGTTTTCACTTAATGCCGAAGTGCCAAATCACTTAATGCCAAAGTATTTTTACAAATAGACCCAATTATTAAATGAGGAGCCGATAATAATGCGGAAGTCTGTAGTACGAGGGCATAAATCGCATAAACAAACTTAACACAAGGTGTTACCCCACAAAGAATAACATGCTTGGCATTTAGCCCTTCCTCACCTTCACAAAAATTTCTCGACGTTGTGCTGCTATTAGTGTACTTAAATAAAGATTTTAGAAGAATTTGTTTCGTCATTTTACTTTTTTCGTTAATAATTCGAACACACAAAAAGATTTACAAGGTTCACTCGATCACTGTAAATACAACTATAAACTCGATCACTCGCATCTGACGGCCATTTTGAAAATTTAGCAGCGCCCCCATCGTTAATTTTATTCGCGAATAACATGCATGAGCAAAACAACCCCTGTTAAAGGGGTAACCCGAAATTACATGTTCAAGATAAACAAAAAGAGGCTAATACTAAAATTTTTATCCTGACAGCTATAATATATATGTATATTAAAATTAATAAGAAATAAGAAAATAGTTTACATTTCTGAAAATTATCGTACGGAGACTTTTTTGAGTGACTTTAGAAATATAATACAATTATTACAATAATTTTAGGTGTATGCTCAATTTTGTCGGGTACTGGATATTAATATAAAAAATATCGTAGTTATTTATGCATACGTTGTTATGCAATTTCCATTAACCAATATCATCAAAAAATGTTTTTATAATATGTTTTACCACAGTATGTTTTAGATTGGAATGTAACAAGAACTTCGAAAATATGATTATAATGTAATGGTAAGACTAACGATGCTGCGGTCGTTTTGAAGTCGAGTAGCTGTTATATAGCATTCCCGGAACAGCCCAAGAGTACATTAACCCAATATGCCACCTGTCGTGCATACAGGGTTCGGTAGAAAAGTAGCACCGTAAAAGGTGGCGACTTGGAACGAAGTTGTGACTTGAAACGGTGATTTGTGACACCGACCCCAATTTTTTGAATAAATTCACTGATAAGAACCAATGAGATGTAGAAACGTCAAATTGAAATTAAAGATTCGACAGGGTAAAATATATACAAGTGGTCCAAAAAAATTTTAATTAATAACTGCTTGTTTCCATATGTCAAATTACAGAATAAATTGTGACGTCATAAATAATTATTACTGATTATGTAGTTCAATATAAACGGTGAATTTGCGTGGAGTTCGTTATAGTTTTGTAAAGTGATTGTCATTTTCAATGAATCTATGAATGAATGAATGAATGAATGAAAGGAATATTAAACAACACAAATCCATATTGTAGGTAATAATTCCACCAGGATAACGGAGAACCCATGAGAAGATTGCAAATAAATCTTACGCGCTTCAATTTTAAGTGTTAATACAGCTATTGCAACTTAACGTGGCATTTGAAAATCGCGACTGAAACATGAAATGATCCGGTTTTTAACCGAGAGAAAGTGATAGAAATGTATACGAAGTGTATTGCACACGTCAAGGTCACGAACCGTACACTGCGAACATGTTCGGTGTTGAGGTTATAGCAGGGGCAGTTCTACCATAGGAACTGCAGAGCTGCAGAACCGCCAAAAATAAGAATGAAGTGTACCAAATTAATTATTACTTATTAGTATAATCACCATATTTCAAATTATTTCAATAATTGAAGAATAATCAATTTTGGTTTCAAAGAGCGCTTCTTATGTTGCCTTGAGTCAGTCAAATAAGTACTGTAATAATTAATACAAGTCCGTTACGCTTTCGAAATCACTGTTTAACTTCGATGTGCTGGAAATGATTCTGAACATGAAATGACGCTAACTATCGGGTGGAATCGTATCCATATCAGTATACATCGTGGTGTTAGGACAATCCTAACATCACCACAACACCACGGTATACATTACAAATTGTGCTGCATCTTATTGCAGTTTTACATGTCGTATTTTGTGATATAATTTAAAATTTGATTTATGAAAACAACTAGTAAGTTGATTTTTGTTCATTGATTGTTCAACAACATTTTAAACAATAAAATGCAATAGTTTAATACTCGTAATATAGTGTAATTTGAAAATTTAGTACAAATTTTAATTTTACCAAGTCTCTTATAAATACTATTATCAAAATAGAAGTAAAATTATTTTTTGGCAGATCCTATATTAGAAACTCGAAATCAAATTACGTTTAATTACTGTAAAATTAAAATTATGTAGATTTTTTCTACAATAATAATGTTTATTATTAAACTCGCAGATTACAAGATATATGAACAACCCACCATGGTACAACGTACAACCGTTCTGCTCATATTGCAGTTCTGGTTTTACGAACATATACGATTTTATTTTAAACACATCTTGCGTTATGAACTTTAATTTTGAAATTATGAATATCGAAGATAGTATCTTATATACCTACTAGTACATAAAATAAATGAAGAAAAAATAAAATGAAATATTACTAATATTTTTAACACAACTTCTCTCATAAGCCGTACTTAATAAGATTTTTTCGAAAATTAGTTAGGATTGCAATTTATTGTAAAAATGTAAAATCATATAAAGTACTACATTCTAGATAAGTGTTGTACGTTTAACATTTAAAAATGTGCAATAAGTAAGTTTATTTTTTGAGATTGCCATTTTACTGATATCTTACCATTTTTATAATGCAGAACACCCAAGAATATTTTTCACGAGCCGCCACTGGGTTATAGTCTATAGTCATCAATGTAATTGGCTTTATTTAGATAATCCTTTAAACTTTGTATTGGGAGAAAAGAATCGACAGTTGGAGATTAAATTTCAGCTGATGGCAATTAAAAAAAAAACAAATATTACCACGCAAGATGATCCAATGACACAAAAAAGTAACGAAAATCGCAATGAATATGTAATGAGAAGGGGTTGTTTTACATTGTCTTTCGTTTTAGAAGCGATTGATTGCCTTTACTAGCAATAATAGAATAATACACAATATTCAATAGCTAATGTTTTCATTTTGAGCTCTTTATAGAAATATTCATAATTGAGTTCATGGTCTGCTCAAAGTCGATTAGAAATTATTTCTGTTTGCACTTTGTAGCAGTTGTGTAACTATACCATCCGAGGTCCGTGGCAAATTCATTGAGTACTCCCCCCCTCCCAGTACAATGTTTTTGTAGTAAAATGTTTTTTCCCTGACATTGGCACTAAAAATTTTAAATTCCCTGACTTTCCCTGACAACTTTTCCAGGTTTTCCATACAATAGTGGGAACCCTGTTATATAAATTTTATAATTTTTACTAAATTTTGTTAAAAATGTTAGGATACTTCTAAGTGTGTGACCTCTTAGGCGGGGCACCGGCCCTCGCGGGGCCCGTGGCATTTTGCCAGCCCTTAGTTACGCCACTGCTTTGTAGTTAAAAATTGAAATCTATTTTAATTTGTTTGTTAATCTTTAAATATCAAAATGCCATTAGTTGTCAAAAATTCGTCAGGTTCAAAAGGGCTGTAGAGGGTTAATTCTAAAACTTATCCCAAAAGCAAGTGAACTTATTTAAATCAATAAAACACAAGGTACATTTTAGACGTCTCAGAATATTGAAAAAATAAGTGTAAAAAACTTAAAATCAATTCTGAAGCTGCGCGATTACTGTAGAGTTTATGCTGTAGCCAACACTTTCGTATTAAAACTCCATATTTTACAATTACTAGGCTATACACGTTTATTTGTAGGAATATCAAAAAACATTCATTGATAACATGAAAAACCACATTTTCGCAAACTCGATGTTCTTTTTACAGTTTTTATAATGTCTATTGATAAATATTTAAATGAATTTCTTGTAATTTTAATCTGCGTGTTGAGAAGGTCGACT
Organism: Cantharis rustica; assembly: GCA_911387805.1. Classification (NCBI taxonomy): domain Eukaryota; kingdom Metazoa; phylum Arthropoda; class Insecta; order Coleoptera; family Cantharidae; genus Cantharis; species Cantharis rustica. Next base: position 77,399,704 of record OU426877.1, read on the forward strand.
CTCACTCGATATTATGAATAAGTTAAATTCCCATCCAGTATGGCAGTCTTTAGTCAATTAAACTTTTTTTAAACTTTTAAAACAGTGTAGCTTTACTATACTTAATACAAAAATTGTGTACAAAAAAGTTTGAAGCGAGTTTCAACAAAGGCTGTATCATTTTTTAGCTGTAAATGGGGAACATTTTGAAAATTTGTTATGAAAACACTCGTTTACAAACATGTTTTCTACTGTTTATACTAATATATAGCCTTCTAAAACTTGTAAATATTAAATTTTGTTTAACAATGTCATTAAGGGGTAAAACCACTGTAACAGCTGTAAAAATAGCGTTTTTTGGACAATTTTTTTTGCATAGAAGGAAAGGTAGTAGAATAATAATATTCGAGGTAGGTATTCAGTATATATTTAAGTATTAAACAAAAAATTATCATCTAGAAATATTAAGAAATGGCGACACTGTAGCCATTCTCGTGAGGGTTATTGAATTTGAGGCGCTCTGCGGCACGCAGTGTAGCTTGTCCAAATTTGAATCTAAAATAAAACAAAAAAATTCACTTAATCTACATGTTCATAGCTAGAGAAATACGTAAGGGATTTTAAAAATATTGATTTTTGTGTGATTGACGGCTATTTGAATGAAAACTTTCAATTTTTGACACAAAAATCGGTAATCATTTGTTAATAAATAATGTATAAATCAACTTATTGAAAATCCCGTACGTATTTCTCTTCAAAATATTATTATAAAGATATTATCAAAAATTCGAACAAAAAGAACAAAAATTGTTGGAGTTATGCACGATTTTTGAAAAATCGTGTTTCGAGAAAAATCGTGTTTAATATTGAAATGTGTTATAGACATAAAAAAAATTAAAAATTTTACTGTTTGAAATTGTTTACCTTTAATCTGGTATTCCAGGACCATAAAGGTGCTCTTCCACATTAAAATATTTTTCCTCGTTCTCTTTTATCGAAGTTTTTATGCTAGAACGTGCGTGTTTTGTTGCATCTGTCAAAGACTGCTTGGCGGGTTTGTTCAGCTTAGCATCGGCTTCTAGACACAAACTGTATGATTTCTTTCCTTTCTTGCCCCGGTATACCTTTGAGTCACTCATTGTAACTTAAAAACACTTTGAAATTACAAATCCACTGTTAAAAATCAGCACTACACACAAATTCCGTGATTTCAAAATAAAAAAATTGTGTATTTGCGACGAAATCAAAAATCCGTTTAACAAAGTGTAAATGTAGGTTTAAAACATAAAAATTATATTCTTCTTGCACATATACTGATACTACACTAAAAAAAACAAAAAGTATCCCATTGGGGTTACTTTCCAGTAGGGATTAATTTGTAGCAGGTAGTTCTTACGCAGCAATCCGACATGCTTGGGGTACAAGCTAGAAATTTTACTAAACAAATTTTTTTCAGAACCTTCCAGAAGGTTCAAAGTATCTTTTAAGCCAATAAAAAAAAATTTGATTTTCTGTAAAATTTACTATGGTTTTACCCCTTAAGTTTTTATTTTGTTTCAATGCATTTTACTCGGAAAGTCTACGTCTAATAAAAAAATTTTTTAAACGAAAGTTGTTTATTTATTCATGCTAAATATGAATCTGTTAAAAAAAATATAAGGTGCCATTTAAAAAACCAAAGTTGACCTTCAAATAACCTTGAAAAGGTCAATAAATTAAAAAAAACAATTATGCCATATTCTTTCCCCTCGCTATCATACAACTTTTGTCTGAAACATTTTTTCATCTGACTTTTGGTCTTTGAGATATTAATTGCTGGAAGTTTTAAAATGAACACCCGGTATAATATAGTAGTTAATTTAATAAAACTTTTTATTTTAGTCAATAAATATAACTGTTGAAAGGCGGCATTTTAAAGATTTGCCTCACTCTTAAAAATTTCACCACACAGCTCTGGCCGTGAGTTCGCGCTGCTATAAACGACATTAAGTGGGGATTGAAAAGTTAACATAAAATGTTGGATAAAAAGGTCCCTCTTGACGACGACCATCGTGGAGACTGGTTGAGCGTTTTGCGCTATCAACGCATTTATGTGTGACAAAATTGACAAGTTGACAAAAACCATCAGTGGCGCATTAAGATTTATTTAATTTATAACCTAGGGTGTATTATTATTTTTGTAAATTTGCTTTTTCCTTTCTTTCTTGTAAATAGCAAAATTAGTTTTATTTTAAATTTAGTAAATGTTATTTTGCTATCTGCAAATAAGAGCACCGTTTGATGACGAAATTATTATAATAATTTTATCGTTTCATATTTCATAAATTTGTGACGAATATTTATTTTAAATTATACGAATCTACGAGTCTTTTGCTTTTCTTTTTTATTTGAATTACAATTTTATTAAATATTAAAGTCCAAGTTGGAATAGAACAGTTAAATTAACGCCCAAACAGAAGACTTAATAATATTACAATATATATTGTCGTGTTTCGAAAACCAAAAACCATTAATTTATTATTTTGTAAATAATTTTAAAGTTGAATTTGTTTTAGTATTTATTTATTTATCGTTGTGCATAAAAATGTTGGTTAAATGTTAGATGTAAATAAAGGTAGGGAGGAACGAAAAACTAAAAGGAGTGGGACTTGAAGGTTGATGTAGAACAGTTAGGCTGAGGCCTTGACGTCGAATAGTCGAGCGGACAAACACCATTCCCGCAATTATAATTAAAACTGTTAATTGTTTGAAAATAAATAAGTTAAATTGCGTTGATGCTTTGTTTTATTTTAATTAATTGGTCAAGTGAAGTGCTAAAAAATTAAAAAACTGGAAGAAATTGTGATAATTTATTCGATGCATTTAAAGTTGCGTCGCAACAAATTTGTTTGACCAGACGCCAGCTGGAATAACATGTGCGCTTGCAATACCACATGCAAGATAAAACAAAAGTGAGCATTTTAATTTTAATTTACAATTTTTAAATACTTAACTAGAGGGTAAAAATTTAATAAATTTGAAAAGTTGGGGGCATAGCAATATATACAGTAGCACTAAAGTCACGGTTAGTTTTGGCTAACCACTTCATTTCATGAAGAGTTTTTGAAGGCGTATTATCTCGGTGGTTTGCCGACAATAAAGTTCTTGCTCCACTCGGACTCGAACCAAGGATCTCCGCTTGGTAGTCGAAGCACTTATGCATCAAACCGTAATCGTCCTCTAACTGTTTAATAAAGAAAATGAATATTTTAATTTATTAATGTAAAATTTTATACCTCCCCTGTTTGTGATTCGTGTTAATTAATGTTTCACGTATGTAGATTTTTTTCTGTCTATAAGTCTATGAGATCGGTAATCTACCGGTAATGTATTTTTGAAAGCATTAAAAAATGAGCTCATAAACTCCTGATTTGGTCAAAATGCTCGATTTATATTTCGCTTTATTAATAAATTTGATAAGTTTATTGCTCCTTTTTCGTATTAACAAATACCCCCCCCCCCTAACTCAACCTACAAAACTTGTTCTTGAATTATTTATTTATATTCTTTATTCCCGTGTCTTACAAGGAGAGGGTCTCTACTGTGGGTCACAGATTTTAAAACCCTTTTGGGGTAAAAAAGTACTTCGTATTAATAAACTCTAGGCCAAGCGGCAGCGCGCAACTCTCAAAAATAACAAAGTTGAAAATTTAAATTTAAAAGAATTTTATTCATCTACTTGCACGGTTGCATTAACTTGCAAGTAACCGCGATAGTTCTGAGGTTAACTGCACGACTATCAACCGGACGGGCCAGGTTCAATTCCTCCAAGAGTCGTTTTTTTAAATGTTTAAAAAAAATTTTTTAATTTAATTTATAACCAAAGTGCACGCTTCTTTGTCAACCCTGTGATGTTTATTTTTAACCACAGGTAAAACTTTTAATAAAGCGCTTACAAAATGCCCCTGTGAAAATCGCAAAAAAATACAGTTCTTGTTTCACAATCAATTAACAATCTTTCACAATATCTTGAAATATGCCTGGATCGACGAAAGGATTGCATTTTTGAATGTGAACAAAGTGTGCTTTCCTCAGTCGCCTTTGAAAAAACATTGCCAGTGCGACAACGTTGCATTCATAAAATGCGCATGATGTGAAGACAACCTATGTTTTTCATGCTTTTATGACAATTACCATCCGAATATATGTAAAGGCTGTACAGAAAACAATGATGACAAATTGTAAACTTAAATATCTGTAAAGGCACTTTTATATAGCTTTGCTGAAAATATTTGTAATAATAAATTTTGTAATAAATCAGTGTTCTTTTTAATAATGAAAAATAATAGCGTAATAATTCAAACATTTTGTAGGTAAATTGACAAAACTGTTGATAGATTAACATGCGACGTTAACGGGTAGCAAAAAAAATTAAAAAAAATTTTTTTTTTAAATTAAAAAAAAAACGATTTTGGGATTTGAACCTGGCCCGACCGCTTGCTAATCGCGCAACTTACCTCGGGACTATCTCAGTTACTTGCAAATTAATGCAATCATGCAAGTAGATGAAGAAAATTCTTTTAAATTTTAATTTTCAACTTTGTTATTTTTTAGAGTTGCGCGCTACCGCTTGGCCTAGAGTTTGTTAATACGAAGTACTTTTTTACCTCAAAAGGGTTTTCAAATCCGTGACCCACAGTAGAGACCCTCTCCTTGTTAGTAAATCACCCCTAAAATTTCATTTTCTAAAAATACCCCTCTCTCCTCTAACTTTCTCTTTGAACGAATCTCATTTTAGACAATATAAAAACCGATCGTCTCTTTTTCATTGTAGTTCATCATCCGACGATGGCATAGTATGATGAAAACGTTGACGATAATATACTTACCGTGTATTTTATTTGTGATAACTTAACATTTTAGTTCTAAAAACAAAATATGTTTTAAAACAGTGTGAATTATAATAAATAGTACTTTATCGTCCAGCTAAATGTAAAAAGTTTTTCTTTTTGGTGAATGCGCGTAAAACTAAAATAACGATAAAATTTGGTTTGAGCCGACAACGGCATCGCATTCAGTGCTGAACCGCCAGCCCACGACCCCACGCTCCTAATTCTTTTAATAACAAACAATGATATTGTTTAATACATTAAAAATGCATCACGCAAATGTCATTTTCGTTTGTTTAATTTTTCGATATTACTAAATAGAAATAATCATTGAACAATGTCATTCAGGAAGTGACACCGCATAGAAAGGAATGCGAACAATGTGTTAACCGACAGTTCTATTATGAATGAAACGCGTCATAGTTGTAGGTTGGCGATGTCGTCATGATAGACAAGCGAACAACAAAACAAGAGAAAAGATTACTATACGAAAGTCGAGTTGCACGAATTACAAAATTTAATAAATAATATCGATTCTAAAACGTAAAAAATGAAGTACTAGCTTGAAAGGAAATTTAAAATAAACCTACTACGATTAAAGTAATTATATTCATAACAATAAAATATTTGTTGTAGTAATATAAAAATCGTAGATTAAATTTTAAATGACATTTGTAAAACCCACCTCAAAAGGAATTTGAAAAATCCGTAAAAATGTTATCAATGTAATATAGTAGTTTGCTGGTTATAATCCACTTTACGCACATCCTGTAAATTGACAACAAACGAAGAACTTTACGTTACCTCGCCTTTGGTTAATCAACAACTTCCGGTGAACCAGTATCCTGTGCGAGTCATGTGTCGTGTGCACGTGTGACGCACACCGACAGACAAGCCAAACAACTTCCGTAATAATTAAATTCTTTTTAGGCCTCTTAGCCGTTTCCATAGCAAGACAATAAACAACTACGTAATTCATATTTTAACACAATCCCACCACGAAATTAATAGTTCACGTTTAATTAAATCTTTAATCGACTAGACAATCACAATCTCACAATATAAAAACCATCGTTGAAAAGTGTTGGCGCCCTTTTATTGATATCAACATACCAACAAACCAAACACGTACGAATTTGTGAATAGACTGAAAGCGAAGGAGGGATGACGAAATGCGATGGCGCAAAGTAGGTATATGGCGGCGACACGGAGCGACATACTCCACGATGGACTCGCCTGCTCCGGAAGTTGTAGTTAAATAATTGAACGCATGGTCCAACTATAGGACGATTCATAGTTAACCTTCTTTAAAATTATTCCATACGTCTTTCACAAGCGCGCATACACATACCAAGGGTGAAACTAAATTTAAAAATATAAAATGTGGTGTCGTGGGACACCAGATAGGAAAGAAATACCTTATTACATAAATATTAATTTCAAGTTCTAGTCGAGGTAAAAAATAAATAATTATTCGGATATAAATATTTTATTATGATTTTTTTATCAAAAACTACTTTACAAAATAGCCAAAATAGCATACATTTGCAGATGCCATTCTATTACATAGACGCTCCGCTAAATAAATGAAATCGCATCGTTCGTGCAACAAAATTGTATGCAAATCGTATCGCATGTTTTAACGATCCAATCGTTGTATCGATATCGCTACAACCTAAAGGCCTCGCCACACAGCTTGTGCTATGCTATGCTATGTCAATGTAAAATGTTAGCATAGCATGATCCAACATAGAAGTGTTCACATAGACTTCGACTTTGAACATAACCAAAAATATTTTTAGGTTTTTGTAATTTCGTTTCGAAAACTGACAATATATTTTGATTATTTTTGTTGAATGAGTCATTTTCCTCAAATACGAAAAATTGCTCACTAGGAGCGCTAGTAGTCCGGTAGGGACAAACATGTATTTGACCATAAGAACAAACATTCGTTCAATTCGATTATTAAGTAATCTGCAGCAATGAAAATTTTACAGGTTATTGTTCAAAGCTTTACGAAAACATTGTGAAAACAACAGCAAATATTAACAATCATTCAGTGCTATTCTGTAACTTTTATTTTTGCAATATTGCTAACTCTAACAAGATTGCTAAGTAAAAATTTTAGTAATGTCCTTAGCAATTTTGACATTTTTGGTATTTTGTAACCCATCACCTTAGCAATATTCTTAAATTTTCTAGCTTAGCAAGGTTGCTAATAAAATTGTCTCATTACTTCCAAAATTAGGTGTATTAATCCCTTACTGCATGATTTTTTTGTTTTTGTCAGAGGAAATCAGAGATATAGAATAAGTTGTGAGGAGTACCAGAAAATTATTTTCTATACGACTATCATAGAATGTAGACATTCTGATTCTATTTTTAAATACAGAATTCTACATTCTTTCTTTTTTTTATTCTCACACCGATATCGGTGCGAGAATAATTATTCTCACACAGATTAGACCAATTAGAGCAAAGAATAGACTACTATTTGAAGTGACATCTATTACCAAATTTTTGAACTCAATTTATTTACACATCTGTCAAATTAATAGGAAATATTATATTTAAGTGCCTGGATTACAATTTATAAAAGACGGTTAAATTCTTCGGCACTTAATGCTTTCGATTTCTTGGCTTGAAATACATGTGATTCTTTTTTTAAAAATGCACGCAATTTTGCGTACTCTGACATATCAATATATTTTCCATAATGTGGACGATTTTCGCACTTTAGCTAATTCGCTAAAATACGCCAACACTACATTTTCAGAAAAAGTACTAGTTTTTTGTACCGTGTGCCAATCCATAAATTGCTTATAATAATGTATATATGTATCTTTAGATTTTGTTGGTAATAAATTACCCGTAGCATCATTTGCTAATTTCTTAAGTTCCGGTGGAGTAAAATTAAACAATTCACGATCACTATCACTACTACCACTATCGGTTTTGGACATATTCGGTTATAATAATATTCGATTATAACAATATTCGTTAAAAAAATTAATTTGTTAACAATAAAACACTTAAAGCATTACAGCAATACAAACGACCTGTAATTAATAATTGTCAAAACTATGTCAATTTGTCTTTTGTTTTTAATTCACAAATTTTATAAACAAAAATCAAGTTTGTCAAATGAGTAAACTTTTTTGCGTGCGATCGATCTGAATTTTTGCACATTTTTTCCTACCGATAATTCACAAGGGTTGCGTACGAGGGGGGACAATTTTTTGCTCAGTTTTTCGATATCTAGCGCCGTTCTTGAGTTATTGCTGCGTTTCCGCCACACAAACTTGAATTAGCAATAACTCGAAAACGGCGTTAGATATCGAAAAACTGAGCAAAAACTTCTCCCCCCCTCGCCACAACTCCATCCCATGTGTATTATCGGTAGGAAAGCATGTGCAAAAATTCAGATCGATTGCGCACAAAAAAATTTTCTCATTTTTACAAATTCTAATTACGATCAAAACTTATACAGCTTATTATTTTAATAGTTGTATAGAAAGTATAGTCTGAAACACGTTTGGAATGGCTATTCCGCACTCGTGAACCGTCACCCTCGCCTGTCGGCTCGGGTGACAAACTTTTACCTTGTGCGGAATATGCCTAATTCCAAACTTGTTTCAGAATAAACTATTAAAAAATAAAAAACGTTAGAAATTTTGTTTATTATACATCTATACTTAGTACTATGTCAATAGGCATGATGACAGATTTTTAAATACCCTTGCTTATTGTAGGTACAGGTCCCCTATTTTCGAAAAAAAGTTTATTTCAGCAATAACCTTAAGTTTTAACGTAAATTAATGTATTTTCTGCTATGTAATTTGAATTAAGCGTAAAACGCTCGTAGTGTCATGGCGTCGGTTTGTGACGTCACACTTTCGTAAACATTGCATTGTATGTATCGCGAGTGTATGCTAAACGAAGAAAGTCAACAAAATATCATGAATTCCAAAGTTTACAAGTGGTGTGCTGTTCCTATGTGCAAAAATACATCAATAGCAACACCTAACAAACTATTTGTTTATGTACCGAATAAAGCCTTAATAAAATCTTGTTCCATCGTTGATGATTATTGGATTTCTTATTTTTATGACAAAACTAGTATTAACAACAAATTGCTAATTAAAATGACAGAAATATGTAACTGAACCGCGTAATCAAAATAAAACTTCAAGCAACACGATGACATTTACTGAACCGTGACGTCATTTGCTCTGATTGGCGTTTCAGATCACATGGCCGATTGCAGTATTTTATACTTTTATTTTATTGAAAATCTTATTAATCTTAATGTTTATATTAAAACGGGATTATTTTTTAGAACCCTTTTAGCATATTATTCAATATTTTTTAACCAAAGACTGAAAATAAAATCTAAAAACTCATTATAGGAGTTTTTACAATTAAATTACATAATACAATTAAAAATGTATCACTTTTTTGTTATTTTTGTCCCTATTTGCTCCTCTATATAGGCTAGATACTTGACGGAAATCAAGATTTTGTTTTGATTTATTTGAATTTTACCGCGCAATTGGACGTAAACGAAAAGTGGACTGTCATGGCGGATAGCGGGAAGTTCGCGTCAGTTTTATGTGTAGCCGAAATAAAATAGTTTAATTAATATTAGAATAAGTGAAGTGAATTTGGAATCATCATAAATCATATAGAAACATTAAGTAAGATGAATTTAAAAGCTTAATTCAATTTGGAAAAGATAGTGGGCAAGTAAATGTGCATTGCTAGCCGAGCACATACCACATGCTCTCTGCGGACAAATGCTTGAAGAGTCAATTTTTATAAATAAAGATTTTAAAAATTAAGATTTGGATGATTAAAAATTTTTCTGGTTGATTTGATCCACAATTAAAAAATAGAAAATAATATTTCAAAAGTATTCGCATAAGATACGATCGATATAATGGCTGACGAACCACCATGTGCAAAGAAAGAAAAAACTGACAATTCAAGATGCTGCCGATATAACTTCCTATTTCGAAAAAAAGCGAACAGCAAAGCAAAATCATTTACATCTAGACAAGAAGCTGAAAGTTTTTCTAAAAATTACTCTTATTTTGTGCAATTTAGTGACGTTTTATGTAGTTTATGCTTTTCCGCATTAAGGCGTACTAAAATCAAAATAAATGCATCTAAACCACAGCTCCAAGAAGAGATTATTATTTTCGACGAAGAAAATGAAGTAGGTTTGCAACATCATCAGGTTTGTGTTGATTTTCAAACTTCTTCAAATACATTAGAGGATCTTCCTGAAACTGTAAGACAGAACAGTGAAACTACATGGACACTCAGTCCAGTGGCGGTTTTAAAGAACAGGCAAGGTAGTCCCGGCCTACCCAAAATTTAATGTACATAAATAACATTTTCTTTATGCACAATATAATTAATATTTTAATTTTATGGACAATTAATATTTGTTATTTTTCATTATTTGCACTTAAAATTGCAATAACAGCTGCAAAAATTAGCGTGTTTTATATTTTTATTTGTATCTGCTTTAAAGTATTACAGTGTAGGCACTGGCCTACCTTGGTCCATATAGCGCAATGTAACAGTAGGACCATGGCGTCAGATACAGTAATACTATAGCTTCAATAGCCAGCGCTTAGGCCCGTGCCTACCATATATTGTGCAGTTATATGATACCTCGCCATAAACAGTTTTTCTTATCGGACATATACGAGCGGCATTTTAAAGTTGTTTAGATGACAAAAAAGAATATTTATCTCAAATTAAATAAATTAATTAAATAACAAAAAAAGAAATTAAGCGGTATTTTGCACGTTGTAGTGTATTTTTATTATTGCAAAGTAGTTTAAGCGGTAGGTATTATATTGCGAGTTTGTCTATCTTCACTTGCACTTTTATCAATACAAAGACATTCTTGATAAATTATTAAAAACGGACACATTTCACGACAATGTCATAGACAGATTTGCGAAGAGCAAAAATAAGAGAATCAATCATTGTTTATAAATACTATAACATAATGTACAGTTATTCGAAAAAGTATTTGGACATTCCTGTGTTAATGTAAATTGCTTCGTTTAGACATTGTTTTTATTATATAAAAATTGTTTTTACAGCAATACTTATTGGATATTTTTTGTCGCAAATTTCATTGTCTTTATTTTTATTCCTATACATTTTTTTATTTTGTCGCCTCGTTTTCGACTGAGAGTGACTTAAAGCAGACTCGGTAAAACTTTTCAATAAAATTTAAAATACAGAATGGTTTTCTCGAGAAATTCCCATGGGATTTTTACCGAGACTGCTTTAAGTCACTCTCGATCGAAAACGAGGCAACAATTAAAAGAATGTTTGAAAACAAAAGTGAAGGGAATGAAATTATCTACAAAAAATGTCTCAACAGTATTTTTGTAAAAGCGATTTTTATATGCTAAAAAGAGTTTTCAAAAAGTACAATTTATATTGCTAAAATAGGAGCGTCCATAGGAAGTAATTCTATTATTTAAATAAAATGACTTAATAGAGCCTATTATTATAACTCAAGAAAATATTCACATCTTCCGCAGATTTTATCTATATATACAATATTGCTGGCCTACCCAAAATTTTTCCCCACGAGCCGCCACTGACTCAGTCAATTATCTACCAATACAAATGAAAGTCAGCATTCTGAATATGTTTCTTCTAATGTCAAAAGCAGTAAGAAAATCGAGACTTTTTTTATGCCAATTAATAGAGTATGTGCTACAAAAGCGTACTGTTTTATCTGTAAAAAAAACAGCAAACATTATTGATGTACCAATTGAAGCTCGTCTACAAGTTTTTTCTAAAATGCAACAATTTATTTCAAAACGAAATCGATGTTGTATCGAGCATTTAATCAAGAAGAGATTTTATCAAGAAGAATTTGCCAATATGTTAGTTGTTTCGACAGAATCAGAAATCGATGTTGAAGAATTCAAAAAATTCATTTGCCAACTTTCAAATAAAGTAGATGCTCGGTTCCATGATAAAATTGATGAATACGAAATATCGGAAGAACGCTTAAAAATTCTTACTGGTCACACTTGGAATGACGTTTCCGTGCTTCAAGATATGCTAAAAGAACATATGAGGGTATCATGCAATCGAAATATTGTACAGGCAATTGTAATTTTTTTATTTAAATTGAGGTCTGGAAATTCCGATGCTTTAATTGCTGCTATTTTGGAGATAAAAGAAGAAATTGTACGCGACTCCGTACATTATATTTTAAAATGTTTCCGAAAATATCTGCTTCCAAAACACTTTGGAGTTGATAGTAAATCCAGAGAATTTTATGTGAGTCAAACTGCCGAAGTCGTAAATATATTGCATGATTTGAACGTCAATGTTTTAGTCATTATTTGTGATGGTACATATTTGAGACATCAAAAAAGCTCAAATAATGTCTATCAGAGGATTTCTTACTCTGGACAAAAGAAATGTCCGCTATGCAAGCCATTCACCGTTTGTACCACCAACGGTTACGTAATTAAACTTGGCGGTCCTTTTGAAGGAAAACTCAACGATGCGCAGATCTTGGAACGCTTGTTGGATGATCCTCATGGAATTTCTACCATCTTAAAAGCAGGTGATATTTTTGTATTGGACAGAGGATTCAGGGATGTTATGTCGATGTTGGAAGCGAAAGGTTATGTAGTTTTTATACCTGCTTTAAAAGAACAGCGAAGTCAATTAACCACTGAAGAATCTAACCACTCACGGCTTGTGACGAAAATTCGTTGGGTGGTAGAAGCTGTGCATGGCATCATTGAGCAAAAGTATAGTCTTCTTCATCATCAATTTAAAAATCAATCATTACCAGATGCTGGCATTTATTGTAAAGTAGCTTGTCTTCTTTACAATCTGTTTGGAAAACGCCTCAATTGCGATTCAGAAAAATTGAAAGATATAGTCACAAGAATGAAGTTAAAAAAAAATATTACGAACACCTTAGCTGAAAAAGTAAACAGTGCTAATTGGAATCGAAAAAGTTCTCCGTTTCAAGATTTATCTTCGCGAGACTTGTTAGACTTTCCAGAATTGACTATTAATGATTTGGAGATTTACTTTGGTGGATCTTATCAGCTGTCACAAGCAATTTCATATTTAGGTGAAATGGTTAGAGAAGACGATTCACTAAAATTAACTTTTGTGAAAGATGAACCAGAAATAGTTCGTTTTGAAGTAAAATCGCGCCATATAAATCAAAAAATTTATAAATGTTATATCGAATACGATGCAAATGATTTGGGAATTGATGCCATCAAAGGGCACTGCTGCAACTGTGCAAATGGTCTACTGCGGACTGTTGGGTGCTGTTCCCACGTCGCCGCGCTGATATATCATTTATCATATGAAAGATTTTTATCTAGAACTTTCCGACCTGCAGCGGTATTGACTAATCTTTTCGACATTGATAATGTCTGTCCTATAGTCAACGAAGATAGCGATGAGGACTAGACATAGTTATTAAATGAGAAACATATGTAACTAAAGCATAGAATGCGATAACGAAGTGCTGTATTGTTTATTTAGAATCCTTCTTTTATTTTTTATGTTTTTTTAATTCATTATTTCATGTGCATTATTTATTAATGTAAAAATAATTCAATAAATATGATTAAAAAAAAACAATGAATAAATAGACAAGAAGATAGAGATTTTTTTTTACTTTTTTTTCTTTCTTTCTTTTTTGACTTTTTATGGTTTTGTTTTGAAATTGTACAAACGAGTTATTTCTCCGTAAATAAAGCTTAGTATTATTATTATTAGCTCTTAAGAAGCATGAATTGTATTAACGTAGTTCTTGTTTGTTTTCATGGCTTGCAAAGTTTCGTATGTAAGAACAACCATATTTCAATTAGGCAGAGTAAGAGAAAGAGGCAAAAAACGTACCTAATGAATAGACTGGACCAGTTCAAGAAAAATCTTGATTTTCGTCAAGTATTATCTAGCCTCTCTAAAAGAACAAAACGGGACAAAAATAACAAAAAAGGGATACATTTTTAATAGTTTAATTCCTACAATGAGTTTTTCGATTTTACTTTGAGTCTTTGCTTGAAAAATATTGAATAATATGCCAGTAAGATTAATTTTCTGTGAAAAATACCCATGATACACATTTTACAAAAAGTTTTAGTTGCGTTAAGAAGCCTAAAATAGCCAAGAATGTTAAAAAATGCAGAAAATATGATTTTTAGGGTTGGCGCACCTTAGCAAAAAATCTGAAAAAATTCAGCAAGGTAGATTTAAGTACATCCTAAAAAATGACAAAAAAAATTTTTTTGCCGGTCTTCAAAAAATAAGAAAAAGATCGATTTTTAACTTTCTGGAATATTTTTAAGAGGCATATAGAGTGTTCAGAGTATCAAAGAAAATTGTATTGAAAGATGACTCTAATCACTATACCCATAAATTTTTTCAAAATTTTTTATTTGCTAGTTCGTCAGAAAAAAAATAATGACTGAAGAATCCTATTTTTTAACCCTCAGAAGGGGTGGAGAAAGCATCTGGAGCAAATGAATATGAAAACTTTATTTTTACACCCCAAGGCACCCTTTTATCAAGTAAATTACAAAATTTAAAGATAAAGGCATTTTGGCTATCTTATCCATGGGTATCCTTTGGACAAGCTACACTGCGTGCCGCAGAGCGCTTCAATTTCAATAACCCTTACGAGAATGGCTCCAGTGTCGCAATTTTTTAATATTTCTAGATGATAATTTTTTGTTTAATACTTAAATATATACTGAATACCTACCTCAAATATTATTGTTCTACTACCTTTCCTTCGATGCAAAAAAATTGTCAAAAAAACGCTGTTTTTACAGCTGTTACAGTGGTTTTACCCCTTAATGTCAAAAATTAAACGAGATGACAGTTAAAATAGTTAAAATCGACGTACAGTGAGTAACAAAAATATTTTATTATGCAATTTTTTTATCATTTTTTTTTTATTCAATTTTTTTATCGTTTTATTTTGCAATAAAACGGTCGTAGTATTTGACTCAATTTTTTAAATAAAAAATTGGAAAAAATTATATTCAACAATTCATTTACTTGCGATTCGATACAACAACAAAATTTTTTCTCTGTAATATAGAAATGAAAATAATCCCATTTGTCTCCACTATCACGCAATTTCAATGTAACAATAATATCCGGACACGTGCAAATTTGCTCCAATAATACGAGTGTTCGTTACTAAATATATTAGTAACACACATTTCATGTCAGTATTTCGCAAAGTGTTAATCAACTTAAATAAAATGGGCGGTAAAGGTAATGTAAGTTTCGATATTCGTTAACTAGTGATATTTCATAAAGAAAAAGGAAAGTTGTACCGGAAAATCGGAAAATTATTAAGCTTATCCAAAAGTACGGTAGCAGACATCATTAAACGTTATAAAAGTGAAGATAGAATTGATTTTATCCCTCGATCAGGCCGTCCAAGAATATTAAGTAAACGAGAAGAAGTTGAAATAATTCGAAAAATAAGAAGAAATCCGAGACTTAGTGCCCCAAAAATTGCAACAAAACTTTTACAAAAAATTGGTAAAAATGTACATCCGCAGAATTTTAATAAAATATGGATATCACGAGAGAGTGGCTGGAGGGTATGCTAAAAACTTTCGATGCAAAGATTCTGATTGGTGGAATGATGTTATATTCGTAGATGAAAGTAAATACAATATCACAAATTCAGATGGAAGAATAATGGTGTGGAGAAAACCCATGGAGAAAACCCAACACAGAACTGGAAAGTAAACATTTATGTGGTACTGTAAAACATGGAGGTGGCAGGGCAGTGTTTTAGTTTGGGGGTGCATTTCGGCTGCAGGGGTTGGTAATTTGCTATTTATCGATGGGATTATGGACAAGTATAAATATTTAGACATTTTAAAAGAAAATTTACTGCAAAGTGTCGAATGTACGGGTATAACAGATACCTTTAAATTTTATCAGGACAATGACCCTAAGCATAAGTCACGGATTGTTCAAGAATATCTTTCATATAAGTGTCCTAAGGTGCTCCATCCTTCACCTCAATCACCTGATTTAAATCCAATTGAGAATTTATGGGACGAATTGGATAAAAAAATTCGTTAAAGCCCATAAAATCAAAATTAGAATTGAAACAACAATTACAAGAAGAATGGAGTCTGATAGGTAAAGATTACTTATCAAAAATTATTAGTAACATGCCAAAACGGTTGCAGTGTGTTGTAGAAAGCAATGGTTATCCAACAAAATATTAAAAATTGTAATTTGTTCTTCAGAAAATACTTTTGTTGCAAGTGTCCGGATATTATTGTTGCATTAAAATTGAGTGTTAGTTCATACAAAAAGGCTTATTTCTGTTTCTATACTACTTGAATAAAATTTTTATTGATATACCGAACGGTATGTGAATATATTATAAGATATAATTTTTTCGAAAAAATTATTTAAAAAATGGTTAAAATACGAACGTTTTATTGAAAAATATAATGGTGTCCGGATATTTTTGTTACTCACTGTACGTTTAATTAATTTTCATTACAAAGTTACGGCGACGTATTCTTTTTTTCTGTCTCTTTTCTAATAGTTACTTTTTTCTAAATATGACAAAGATAACCAAATGTTATACGTTAAATCTCATTGCATTTGGAGATTAGTCATACGCGAGTTAAAAAAAAGTCGACTATATTATGGGATAACGAGGTGTATGCTCAATTGTTTGTGTCACTGTATGCAATAAAGAAAAATTTTAAATTAAATAATATTATAAGGATATAAAATGCAAAAATATATATTTTTTATGAGTGTACATTCAATTTTGTGTATAGCTGTATATTATGTAGTGTATTAAAAGTTGAAGAATGCAAGTTGCAGAAATCCTGGAATAGATTCAGTGGCGACAATGGTCGATTGAAACTGAATTCCTAGAAGGACTGCATTATGCAGTTCGATGTATCAGTAGCATATACACTCCTTGGTCATTGCCGTTGAGTGGCCTCGAACGCCACATTCTTTAGTCCTCTCTTTTAACAAATTAACTCGATCTATCAATGAACTATGCGCAGGTCTACTACATCATTTTCTTTCCGCAACGGTGGTATTATAATCGCCTAATAGTAATACGATTTTTAAGGTACGAGAAGATTTGAAGTGTAATATTTTTGTTGAAATATGAAATTGTATCAACATTTTGTGTTGTACATTTTTGTGTTAATATCGTCGTTTTGGGGGCCGGCCCCATTGTATCAGTCATATCCACCAAAGGTTGGAGTTCCAAGTTCTACAGAAAGAGTAATTTTATTTTTAAAAACCACATACAGTGACTCCCATAAGTATTCGTACCCAAGCCAAATTAAAATTATTTATACTATTATAATTCGTATTATATTGAAAATTATTAATCCACGTTAATTATGTATATGGCTTCGTTTGCATCTTGAAATTCTACACAAAGAATCTGTTAGGTATTAACTACTTAATTTTAAGATAAAAAAATACTTAGGGCCGTTATATTCACCTCTTCGTAAAGTATCTTGTAGTGTCTGTTCGATAACTTTAAAAGTTACTTGTAAAAAATTTTGATATTGGTAGTTGATGATTTCTTCGAGATAGTACAACATAGAGTAAGAGATAGCGCTATTATATTCTCAAGATAGGAAGAGATAGTATTTTGCCGTAATTCTGACAGCTGAAGTTTAAAAATTTTTACAAGTAATTTACAGCCGCGGTCATAATAGTAAGGCACCATATAAAATCACGGATTTTTAACCTTTTCAGACCCAGGGTACACTATAGTGTACTCGCGTTTTATTAAATTATTTTGAAGTTTATGATGACAAACTTATATGTTAGATAGCAATTGTGTTTTGAAAGAAAGAATTATTGAATTCCTCGTGGTTCTTTCATTGAAAAATGATTGCTATTTAGCATTTAAGTTTGTCACCAACTTCAAAATAATTTAATAAAAGGTACACACCCTGGGTTTGAAAGGGTTTAGTAACTTGACAAAAATATTTTTAACAGGTAGTTGTAACCTAGATGTAATTATAATGCATAATTTAAAAAACTCGGCACGATGTAAGTTAATATTTTGATCGTTATTCTCAATATCTTCCGTACAAATTCGTGAAATCTGTTTTTAGTATTATATGAACGGCGATATATAATATTTTCGACAATTTGGTCTAAGATCAGATAAATATCGTCGATAAGACACATTTTAAAAAATTATAAAATACACAAAATACATACCATTTATAAATTTTAAGTTAAAATCTCACTTGTAACGTTTTATTTACTTTACGAGAAGGTGAATATATCGGCCCTTAATCAAATGTGTTCATAAATATACGCCTCATAAGTATTCATACTCATTTCTTTACATTTGAATCAGTTGGGTAAATACCTTAATATTGTCGGGAATTGAATGTATCTGTTATTGATAATTTATATTACATATTTCAGTCGAGTTTCAGTCTTGTTCTAACATTCAAAAGACAAAATGGGCCGTAAAAAGTGTGAAACTACTGTCGAAGAACGTAATTTAGTAGTAAAGTAGCATAAAGAGGGAAAATCGTACTCACAAATTTCACTTTTAATTGATAGGAGTAAAACTGCAGTTCAATCCATTATAAAAAAATTTAAAACCGATAAAACAACCACCAATAAATTACGCACAGGTCGTCCAAAAAATTTAACGTCACGAGAAGAAAATGCTTTGGTTAGAAAAATTAAGAAAAATCCACACAATAGTGCTGTGAAATTAGTGTCTTTGGTGAAAAACAATTTTAATAAGTATAAGTATAAGATAAGTCTTAAGATAAGATAAGATAAATAAGTCTATAAGTATAAAGTATGGAATACACGATACAACGGTTGTACCAACTTACAAGGGAAACGTCAGGTATGCGAAATTTTGTTTTGGTTTATACTTATACTACGTAAAGATTACACCTAAGAAATTACGAGAATTAAATAGTAGCGCGCCATATTCAGCCAATTTTGAGAAAATTGAATTTAAAAATTTCATATTTTTGTCTGAAATAACGTGATAAAAGATAAAACTTGCAACAAAGGTTCCGTGGTAACGTGGTAGAGTGATGGCTTTAATAAGCGAGGGTTCTAGGTTCAATTCTAGCATCGGTACTTTTTTTTTTAAATATTTTTTTTTTAATTAATTTTCTTTTTAAGTAATATGTAAATTAACATATATTTAATAATTATTCGAAATTATTAATTTTTCAGATCTCAATATTCGGACGATATCGTTTTGTCTTACTAACAGTATTTTCAAACATTTCTTAAATTGATTATTATTCGAAACGTTCAAAAATTTTTGGAATTTGTTAAAAATTATATTTTTTAATTAAATAAGTATTTATTTATATATTTTTCGTATTTTATTTATATATTTAATAAGAAATGAAAAGTTACATAATTGAATAAGTATTTACATATTATATGAAGTATATTATTATTATACATATTAATTATTTTCTGATCATTTTACATTGTATAATTTTTTACACCGACGTTTCGCACGATCCCGGGTGGTATTCATCGTAAAAATAAGGAAAACAGTAAGTTTTACGAGATCTAGTAATTAATAATTAATTAAAAATTAATAATTTCGAATAATTATTAAATATCTGTTAATTTACATATTACTTAAAAAGAAAATTAATTAAAAAAAAATATTTGAAAAAAAAAGTACGGATGCTGGAATCGAACCTAGAACCCTTGCTTATTAAAGCCACCACTCTACCTCGTTACCACGGAACCTTTGTTGCAAGTTTTATCTTTTAATATTTAGTTATTTCGTGCAAAAAGAAGAAATTTTCAAATTCGATTTTCTCAAAATTAGCTGAATATGGCGCGCTACTATTTCGTTCACGTAATGCCTTAGGTGTAATCTTTACGTAATGTAAGTATAAACCAAAACAAAATTTCGCATACCTGACGTTTCCCTTGTTAGGTTGTAGCAATATCGATACAACGGTTGGATCGTTAAAATATACGATACGATTTGCATACAATTTTGATGCACGAACGATGCGATTTCAACCTTTATTTCAGTCCCCAACTGCACTGTTTAATGAACTGAAATCTATGCAATATTGGATTGCACAACACACACAATACGATTTCCATAGAATCTGTCGTATGCAATTACAAGTTTTATGCGAAGTTCATACAACCATGCGATATCGGTTCGACGGACAGAGGCGAGCACCCACACCATACAATTATCGTATGCAATTTCAAAATTGGTGCGATGTTGGTACAACCGTTGCATCGTGTATTCCGTACTTAAGAATAAACCATTTATAAATAAACGTAACCGCTTAAAACGTTTGAAATTCGCAAAAGAATATGTACTAAACGATGAAACTTTCTGAGAATATGTAATATTTTCGGACGAAAGTAAATTCAATATTTTTCAGTCAGATGGAAAAGGTATAATGTGGCGGAAACCGTATACCGAGTTAAAATTGGAAAATCTACGACCCACAGTAAAGCATGGAGGTGGTTCCGTAATGATTCGGGGGTGTATGGGAGCTGCTAGATCTAGTTTTCGTAAATAGAATAATGGATAAACTACAATACTTGAAAATTTTAATCGAGAATTTACAACAAAGTGCGGTTAAATTGGGTCTCGAGGTCAAATACTATTTTCAACATGATCAAGATCCCAAACATACGGTCCATATCGTCAAACAATGGGTATTATACAAAACGCCCCACTACTTGGAAGCACCCCCCCCCCAAAGTCCGGATATTAATCCAATTGAAAATTTATGGTCTGAAGTTGAAACCAAACTACGAAATTATGAAATTACTAATAAAGAAAATTTAAAAATCAAAATTCAGGAAGTTTGGAACAACATTGATGAATCTCTTACAAAAACCTTAGTGGAAAGTATGAGAAGACGTCTACAAGCGGTCACACATTAATTGTTTACTTAAGAAAATTACGTAGGTAGTTAGCAGAGTTGGGTATGTACTTAAAGTACATTTTTAAGACCAAAGGTACTTTTTCATAAAAGTAAAAATTGGTAATAATATAATCCGATAATTAATCCATTCTATTAAACGGATTATATAAGTAAGCATACAGGGTAGGTTCTCAAAAAACAAAAAAATTTTGAAGTATATTTTTTAAGCGGCAAAATTTATTTTTACTTTTAAATATGGTAATCCATATTTAATACCAACCAAAATATGGTATTTCATATTATTAATTTATTACCAAATAAAATATTCTGATAATTACGTATATATAACGGGATTCCATTCTGGTAAAGGCATAGTAAAATAGTAAAATATACTTAATAGTAAAAGTATCTCTCTATTTTTTTAAATATAACACTTCTTTGCCTTCATCAGCGCCTGTAGAAAGACTGTTTTCATTTGCTACAATCATAAACGCCCCTAAAAGACGTTTATTAACGGACACCAATTTTAAAAAATTAGTTATTTTAAAGACCAATAAAGTGAATGCATAAAATAAATAAAAAAATTAGTTTGAACTTTGAATTTTTAAAATAATTTATTTACTTGCATAGTACATATTATTTATAATTTGTTTTATTTGGTGATGTGAATAAAAAAATATTTTGTTGTAAAAAACAGTTCTTTAATAAAAAAAAAAAAATTCACGTCAATTTTTTTTTTATACTAGTACCTACCTAACATTTTTTATATATTTTTTTTAAGTACTTACAAAAGTACTTATAAAAAGTACTTTCAAGTACTTTTTAAATGTATTTGACCAAATTTGTACTTAAATACATTTTGAAGAGCAAGTACTTTGTACTTGTACTTAAGTACATACGTATTTGTGGAAGTACTTGTAATATACAAAAAATAATAATTTTTTTGTTCTAATATAATAATAAGATTCAAATTGTTTTCACATTAAATTAAAATTAAAAAAATAAACAAACTAAAATATACTATTAAAATAATGAACCATATCAAATTTTTTAAAATAAACCAAAAAATGCACAAACACTTTTTAGAACTAAAATGTTTAAGTTAACACAATATAAATACACCGTATGTATTGTCATATTCCGAACCAAAGTTTTACCTACCCTGTTAATTTGCCATAAATTTTGATGTTAAGTTTATAAAATATTTGAATTTGAATTTTGGGAGGTAAAACTTTGAAAATTAAAGTTGGTAGAAGTGAAGTTTTATCGAGGCCTTTTGCCAAAAATGGTCGACGTGATGGACGCATTAATTTATTAGTCCGAATAATTTTTGATAAGTTTATAAATTTTGGAATACAAGTAAAAGTTTTTGAAGATAGAATGTTTTATTGAAGTTATTATATTGGATTGAATTGATTTTGAAAGATTTTTGAGTGGTTTTGAGAATAAAATTTAAACGGAAGCTATCGATGATAATGGTAATATGATAAGAAGATAAAAGAGCAAGAAGAAAGCAGAAAACAATAATTAAAAAATAAGTAAATTACAAATTTTATATTAATAAGTTAAAATTTTGTTCAAGGTTGGTGTAAATGGTTCAAATGGTTGGTGATAAGCCGGACTGCGATACCGGTATCGAATAAATTTTAACGTGCCCATTTGAAAATTTTATTCAAATACAAAATAAAATTTTAAGAAAATATTTAATTGAAGATTTTAAAAGGAAAATTAAAAAATGTAAATGCTGGGGGCATTTCAGTATATTATCGTAAACGTTTTCACCATACTATGGCATCATCAGGCGATGAACTAGAAAGAGAAACAAGAAAATTTCCGTATTTATCGACGAAATTGCAAGAGAAAAGGGAGAGGGTAAGAGGGGAGGTAATTTAAAAAAATTGTGTAATTTTGTGTGAATTTACTAGAGGGTAGGGTTATATTGAATATAAAAGAGAAATAATGTAAGTGGAAGTGAGGTAAGTTAGAAATTTTAACTATTTAGTAAAGAATACATACTTACATAGAACACTAATATTAAAAAACAATAAAAACGACAATAATTCACATTCATAATCACAGATAATCTCCCTCATTTATGTCCAAATTTCAATATTTTTTTAAAAAAAAGTACTATAGTACTGCAACTTTTTATCTCGAGTACACGTACCGTCAACAGAACGTGCAAATCATTGTCCCTTACGCGAATAATCGACATTTCAAATTGGATTATTTCGAAATTTAAAGAAAAAAATTTCAATTTAATACTTTTCAAGTTTAATCGCTTCATTTTAATGTCATCTTTCAAATTCTACAACAATTTTGATGGAAACTATAAAAACCTGTGGAGCAGTTAACGTACTGTACCCCAAAAAGTATTTGAAAGCAGATACTAGAGTTCATTAGAGATAAATTTGAGCTAGAACTTGGGAATAATTGCAAACCAAGTGACTAAATAGATCAAATTATTAAAATTTGATTTTGCTGAATTCTACGATTTAACACATATTTAGTTGTGATCAACACGACAGTTTGTTCAAACTATTATGTCCAATCAAGTTATTATTTTATTTCATTAATTATTCTATTAATTTATATTGATAGTAGAACCACCGTATTGTGATTTTTTGGAATATACCGAAATTTGGTACCGAATGCTCGAGTGATCTTATACTATTGTGTGAAGTTATTTATAGGTCGATCTCCTACGCGTCGCGACATCAAAAATTTTCTACTACATCACGCACCTACCTGCCGTGGGCGTTGAAAAGCAACACGTTCTTTGCCAAATTCCGCTAATCTATAAAATAAGACACCATTACGATTCTTAGACAAGGATAGACATGTCTGAGGAACTAAATTTGTTTAGTATTACAGAAATATCGGATGAAACGTACTCAAGTTTAAAAATTAACAAACAAGTAAGAAATAAAATATAAATTTTTGGTTTCATATAAAACAGAAAGTTAACAAGGTGCCCTCGGAGCATTATGAATGCCGCCCCCTTGATTTGGAAACATTAAAATTACTAAATACCACAAAAATACTTAAAAAATTCTTAAACTTTTTTAACCCTGGGCAGTCGCACTGTAATTTCACTGCTTCCGCGGTCGCACTGGGACGAAAATACCCACGTACAGTTTTCAACATGTTCAACTGCCTTAAAAAATCTAAAATAATTCATGAATACTCTTCAATCCTTCTAAAGTGCGAATCCATGATTATTTAAGTACAAAAGTTATTATTTTTCATACTATAAATTGGTATCTAACCATAAACGTTAAAAAAAAATGTTTTAGTCTAAATTTTAACAATAGGGTTGTTGCATGATATCGAATTTAGCAATAACGCTTATTATTTCTTGTAAAACATACAAAAAGAAACTTATAACAAGAAAAAAATTTTTTTTTTAAGATTTTTGAACGTGAAAATCGAAATTAAAATTCAAAATACGTTCGGTTAGCCGACGTGCTCTCTGACGTCAGAACCATCTAGCCGAACAATTTTTTGCTCTATTTGACAACGTTGTAAAATTCAACTTGAATTTGTTTTGACAGTTGAAAAAGTTTGAAAGTATTATTTTGTGGTATTTGAAGTTAGTAATTATTTTAACCTTCATCCGGGCGCGCCCCTTTCCGTAACATTAGCGGGCGCGCAACGGTAATTTACCGTCTTCGGTTTTTCTTTCGTCATTCATCCAAAATCTTTAAAATCAGGATAAATACGATGAAAAACATTATATTACTATTTAAATGATGAATCATTTTTATTAAAATTTGAATAATAAAATAAGCTAACACAGTAGGGATAGGGATTAATTTGTAATCTCTATCTCGAATAGGAGTATCAAACGACTTTTCATTTTCAGTTTTTTTTTGAGCAATGTAAATATTAGTGTACTTGATTATGTTGATTATGATTTCCAAAAAAATGATTTGGAAGAAACATTCAAGCTTTGTTTTACAGTTCTTAGCTTGGTTATTGGAACCAGTAAGAGTTTTATAATGTTTTTTGATTTGATCCTCGATGTTATTGAAACTGGTTTGTTAGCCCAAATAGTATCATTTTCCCTCTCAATGAAAACTTCAAATCTTGCATTTCCTGATCTTTCTTGTCACACTGATCTTCGTCAATCAGGTCGTGCATTGAGTTATGCAAATCTTCCTCTCAGTCACTGCTGTGTTCATCTTGTTCAATGACTTCAGGTTCAAAATTAATATCGTCTTGATCGTCAATTTACTCTTCTTCATCCGAATCCATCTCAAGAAGTCGATGTATATTGTCATGTTTCGAACCAAAGTTGCACCTACCCTGTTAATTTGTCATTAATTTTGATATTAAGTTTAAGAAATATTTGAATTTGAATTTTGGGAGGTAAAACTTTGGAAATTAAAGTTGGTAGAAGTGAGGTTTTATCGTGGCTTTTTGTGCCGACCATGGTGGACAGCGGGTGCGAGTTTTGCATGCCCGCTGAAATTTGATTTTGTTACGCTGAGTTTTTGATATTTTTTTGAAATTGTGAGTAATTGTTTTTGATTGAATAAAGTGATTTGATGCGATTGCGTTATTGCATTGTTTTTGGAAGCATAATTTTTGATATTTGAAGTTAGTTTGGATATTATTTGTGAGTGGCTACTGAGCGGTGACAAGTTGATTTGGATGATTAATTTTTGGAAAAGAACATTCCGAATAATAAATTCGATTTGGATACTTGAAGTTGGAAGGTTGAAATTGCATTTGAAGGAACGAATGGTCGATGGTGATAAGCGGGCGATTGAGATAAACGTTAAGGTTAAAAGTACGAGCCCAATAACAATTTAAAATTTTACATTGCATTGAATTATTAAAATTGGATTTGATTTAATAATTATTTTTGGTATAATGAAGAGTCTCTTGTTAAAAAAAAAGAATGGATGCCCAGTTATAATATGATTTGTGAATTAGGAAAAGTTTTTGTAAGATTGTTATAGCTCGGGGCATTTCAATATGTATCTTCCGGATTTTTGAAACGTGCCCTGACATGAGACCAATACATGCAATATGCATAGTAAAAATGTGAAATCTGATATGTGACGTCACGATAGTGACGTATTTGGAGTATAGTTTACTGAATTGTGAAAAAAGTAATTTAAATTGTGAATACCTACGAAAAATATAAAATTGGTAATTACATTTCGTTGCAATGACTGAAGAAAATAAATATCACAAATGGGAGCGTAACTGGTAATCTACCGCCGATATTCGACTGTATAAGTTTGGCGTTGGCTGAGACAATTAAACATCAAAAGTAGGTAACAACGACACTTCTATCTAGTGTCATATTAAGTAAATTAGGAATACAAAGCACTTCCACCCTCCTTAACACTTGCACGCAAAAGTTTGCGCGTTTTTATAAATAAAACGGTAAATTACCGCCCACGCGCCCGGATAAAGGTTAACTAAAAATGGCGTGTTTAGAATCAAGTTTTGTAAAAGCTACTTCGGAAAATCTTCCTACTGTGCATATTTTTATGGTGCATACATTTTTAAAAGGCGATGATCGCTAATGCTGCAGAAATCCGAGTGTTAAAGCTTGCAAGTAAGTTAAAGTTGATATAGTATAAAAGTGTGTATGTGATTATAAATATATTTTTTATTTATTAACAGTGCCCAGCGTGAACATTATGGAGACAATGCAATCGGATTTGTGGAAATTAAACGTGAAGTCGAAATTTGTACAGTTCGTTGTAAAGTTTGCCCCGAACACAAGATACGAAATAAAGGGTACACCGTTGAAGTAATAGTTGATGAAGCAAAAGAGGAAATTCGGAATATTCAATGTTTCGATTGTGCTGTTGCATCCGGTATAACTTTTTATTTTTTGTTGCATTTTCAATACAGGAGAGATGTTCGTCACTTTTCACATTACTTTATAGTCTAAGATCCGGATAAGAAATATATACCCTCATCTGTTATTTAATGATAATAAAGAATATATGCTAGATAATGTATTAGAGCAAGAGCCCGTGGCCGCCAGACCTTCGTTATTTTATAAAAGCTGAAAGTTTCTCAGGGCATGTTTTCAACACAGTTAGGAACGATGGCCAACTATGTACTTATAGTCATCGTGGCTTTGGCAGGTAACAGGTAGCAAAGGTGAATAAAATACCGACTTACTTTCGTCAAATCATAAAGCGTAATTTTCTTATATTTTTCTTCGGAATAATATTAGAAATCATTTCTTCCATTGCCAGACACTTAACATCGTGGCAACCCTTTGCCAGACACCCTTAAACTTCAATAAATTGTAACTGTACTTTCGTTATAGTAAAAAAGCTGAATTTTATACATGTTATTTGGGTAACGATTAGAAGATGTTTTCTCAGTAGCCAGACAGTTTCGACAGTTCTAGCCCCTAGCCAGACAAAAATAAGATAGCTATAGGTGCGAGCGCGAAGTAATATACATTCGAGTAGGTGCGAGTTAGATAGTGATAGATCTTTTCCGACCCTTCACTGCGCATGTTCCGATTATGTATTAGTCTATTAATTTTAATTTGATTATGTAGGACGGCTAAGGTCTGATGCTTAAGTGCTTTGACTGCAGCGAGAACATAATTCTAATTCCCCCCGACAGGCAATGGCCAAACCTTTAACCTGTTTATTTTATAAAAAAATTACTTTAATATAAAATAATTAAAATGGTTAAGGTTATTAACATGTAATAATATTTTTTTTATATAAAATTAATTAATAATTTAATAATAAAATACAGTTATTGTTTAAATTGTTCTATTGCTATTTTAACTTAAATATAAATAAACGTTTTTATTTTATTTAAAACAAAAAATTTAGATTAATACATAATCGGAACATGCGCAGTGAAGGGTCGGAAAAGATCTATCACTATCTAACTCGCACCTACTCGAATGTATATTACTTCGCGCTCGCACCTATAGCTATCTTATTTTTGTCTGGCTAGGGGCTAGAACTGTCGAAACTGTCTGGCTACTGAGAAAACATCTTCTAATCGTTACCCAAATAACATGTATAAAATTCAGCTTTTATACTATAACGAAAATACAGTTACAATTTATTGAAGTTTAAGGGTGTCTGGCAAAGGGTTGCCACGATGTTAAGTGTCTGGCAATGGAAGAAATGATTTCTGATATTATTCCGAAGAAAAATATAAGAAAATTACGCTTTATGATTTGACGAAAGTAAGTCGGTATTTTATTCACCTTTGCTACCTGTTACCTGCCAAAGCCACGATGACTATAAGTACATAGTTGGCCATCGTTCCTAACTGTGTTGAAAACATGCCCTGAGAAACTTTCAGCTTTTATAAAATAACGAAGGTCTGGCGGCCACGGGCTCTTGGACTATATACATTAATACATCGCAAATAGGTTGCCTAGCCAAATCACGTGCCGATGATGTTAAACAATAAAATGTATAATTAAATTTTTTTGATCAACTTCCCCGATTAGTTATTTAGGAAAGTCGAGCATCAGCTGAGAGAATATACCCCAAGGAATTGAAAAAATATAGGTTGCCTACTTTTTCCTCTGCGCAACTATGAAGTTGCCAGGTATAAACAGGTAAGTAAAAGTTGTTAATATACCCTCATAGGTTATTTAATCGAATTACATATCAAATGAAAGCTTATTTTATTCCCAATCCAACCGTATTAGGTTGCCTTATCAAAAAGTTTGTTAAATCCATGGTTGCCTAGATTTAAAATGGTACATTTTCTGCGTGAGCATTGAGAGTAACAGAGAAGCGTTACGCGCAATTCTATTTGCGATGTATTAATGTATACATTATCTAGCATATATTCTTTATTATCATTAAATAACAGATGGGGGTATATATTTCTTATGCCGGATCTCGCACTATTATGAGTTACCTATTAACAATTCAAAATTTGGGACTTGTTCATGTCTTTAATTAAACTTTAATTAATTTTAAACTTCAAAAACCGATGAAAAACATTTCTCCTATAAATTTGTTGTTTGGTTAATTAACTTTGTTTACAAAACACGATCATGTACCTATTTTTAATTTATTTATTACAAAATTTTATCTTGTAGGAGGTTGTAAACATGCATTAGCCTTCGTTATGTGGTTGCATCGAAGAAGTGAGGAACCGTCACCTACTGAAGTAGTATGCTACTGGAAAAAAGAACAACTATCAGCAGTACCTTCTTCTAAAAAGTATGTCGAAGTGAAGGAATTTTTACCAAAACGTACAAAATTACCTGTGGGTGATAACACTGCAATTTTTAAAAGAATGTTAGATGCAGCTATTAATGAAAACATGAAAAGCCTTGTTACAAGATATTACGTTTCTTCGTCAACTTCAAAAATGGATAACTCAAAAATATTATCCTAACATTATTTGATCGGCTTATTTAAAGATGGAGGAGGCGATTCAGTTGATGAATTTTTAAAATTTGCAACAAAGGAAATTCCGGAAGATGCATGTTTGCATGCTCAAACTGCAACGGTTGCTCAAAATAATTCTCCAATGTGGCATGAGTTAAGATATGGAAGAATAACTGCTTCTAAATTTTATGAAGCTGCTAAATGTAAAACTGCGGAAGGTAGCTTGGTTGAAACAATAATAGGGGTTCGAAAAAGGAAAACCACAAAGGTAATGGAGAGAGGAACAAAACTGAAAGCTGCTGTAATAAATGCAGTAGAAGAAAAGCTGAATATTGTTGTGGAAAAAACTGTATTGATTATTAATTCACAATATCCAATTTTTGGTGCTTCTCCAGATGGCATTTGTAACGATTTTGTAGTAGAAATTAAATGCTCAATTAGCGAAGTCAATTTTTTAAAATATATAAAAGATGGTAACATAACAAATAAGTATAAAGCTCAAGAGTACATTTGCAGATGTTTTTAGCAAAAAAAGCTTTATTTTGTGTTGCTAAACCAAATTTTGAAAATAGCAACGAATTTGAGCAAGTATATGTAGATTTTGATGAAGATTTTTTTCAAAGTATCAAGAACTATGCAGAAATGTTTTGGAAAAACTGTATATTTAAAAAATTATTTACTGCAGGTTAAAATGTTAAACTAATATGTTATATTTGTTACGTATGAAACTTATGATTTTATTAAAAACATCTTAAATTAAAACTATGATTTTATTAAAAAGGATTGCATATTTATGAGAGCATAAGCAATAACTATTACAGCATCAGTATAACCAATTAATTGGTGATTTATGACGAAGTGAAGCTTCAAGAATGAAAATTCACGAACTCTTCGTATCATTTCGTAACTCTATCGTATCCTTTTTTTCGCTATTCTTTCAGGTGATGATGTATAGTAGAATCTAAAGTTCCCACTTTCTTGTTACTCACATTAGATTTTGGAATGTTGCATGAAGTCGCATAGCTTCGTATGGAAGGCTTTACCAAAACTCTAATATCCTTTGTAACAACAGCTTCTATTTTCTCTGTTTGCTGTAAACTGTAAAGTATTCACTATTACAGTGCTGCTTGAACTTGAAGCTAAGAAACTATCTGATTCGGGCCAGTTAAATTTATGTGGAATCACACCACGCTTCATTTTTATTTTACAATTTGGATTAAAACGATAACGCATATAATTTTCCATATCATTTTGTATCTAAAAGAAATATAATGCCGAAATTTTGCAATCTGTACCTACTTACATTAAAATGGTCTTCACAACAATAATATCGTCGGTTAAGAGTGTTAAACTCCATTTTTGCAAAAATATGTTTTATAATACTATAATACTAATAATATAATAATAATAATAATAATAATACTAAACGGTTTTGTTGCATTGTTGGGTAAAATACAAATAAATGTGGACAAAAGAAATGATTTGTATCATTTTAGAAATGGGAATTTCAATTTTGCTGTACAACAAATTTTGGTCAATCTATACGGTTTTTCTTGATGCAGTTATAATGCATAATTTAAAAAACTCGGCACGATGTAAGTTATTATTTTGATCGTTATTTTGCATATCTTCCGTACAAATACGTGAAATCTGTTTTTAGTATTATATGAACGGCGATATATAATATTTTCGTCAATTTCGTCTAAGATCTGATAAATATCGTCGATAAGACACATTTTAAAAAATTATAAAATACACAAAATTCACACCAGTTATAAACTTTAAGTTCAAATCTCACTTGTAACGTTTTACTTGGTACTCCAAGTGACTTGTAACTTATCTTACCCGTAACTCGTATTTACGAGACGATTGCCGCTATTGGTAGGTGAATATACGTTTACTAATAACTAAGTTTCTTGTAACGCTATTAGCCACTTTACGAGGAGGTGAATATATCGGCTCTGTAACTCAAGAACTAACTGGCCGAAGGAGGCTAGATAGCACTTGCAAGAAGCCACCTGTACTAAGTTTTTTTTAGATAGAAAACCAGCGCCCTTATTCTTTTCGATTTACTTGAAATTCACAAGTGAAATTTCGCTTAGGACGAAATCGTCCCAGTGCGACCGCGGAGGGTTAAGTTATTTTCCATTAAAATTGTGTTGATATTACGTGATTTAACACATAACTTATAATGTGATTTTTTTGTATTATACTTAAGTAGCTATTTTAGCATTCACAATATCTGATTAATCTATGATAAGCGCAGACCAGCAGTGTGGCGCAATGCTTAAATCATCATGCTAGGACGCGGTAAACCGCGGTGCGCTACTCGATCATATCCACGCCACACTGCTGTGTTCTAAATAAGCCCAATATCGATCTATGGCTATGGAAAGCCCACAGTAGTGGTTTGATACGATCGCTGGTTGAGTAACGAGCGGGAGTTCCGTGCTCGAATGGCGAACCCACGGAATATCTCATTGTCAGCTCGGCCTTCCTGCGAGTATCAACACTCTTTGAATGGGTGCACAATAAGCTTAAGCTTCAGTGCAGTGGGGTCAGTACCACAGCCCGTTACAATAATGAATGATAAGCGCAGTCACATGTCACACAGATAATCATACAAAATCACTGCTTCTTTTTAAGAATAGAATTATTCCTATTCTTTATGAGATTTCATATTATGCTTTTATCAATATTTTTAAACAGTCTGCGTTCACCCTCTACTTTTTTTTGCCGTTACAATATTGTAATAAAACACGTTTATTTATTAATAAATTTTAGATGTAAGATAAATTATTATCAAAAATAATTAAATTATATTTAATATATTATATTATTATTAAATTATATTATTTAACGAAATAATATAATTATAGCTGCTTATTAAACATTTTAATAAATATAATTGGAAATCATTTATTAAATTTCCTGGGACTCTTGCTGAAGTAAACAGCGTAAAACAAAATTTTTAAGCTATAGCAGGTTGTCCCAATATAGTAGAGTACGTCGATGAAACGACGAAAATTAAATGTCCAACTGTTGAGCATGCCTTACTTTATGCAGATAGAAAAAGGCATTATTCAATGTTTACGACACAAGAATATGGAACATAATTATTTTTATTGCTGCACTCAGAACAAGTTCATTTATATTGTACAATCGAAAATTCAAATCTTTGTAAAAGCTTTTGCTTTATTTATTATTGTTTTATATTATATTTACCGCCAAACTAGAACTAACATTTATTTCTTACATTGCATATTTTTCCAACCAAAAATTCATGTTAATTTAGGAATTCAATTTAAAATTTTTAATCTGGTATATGTATAGGCAAATAGATTTGTGTTAGAGTGCATCCAGACTGTTGCCCCGATACGCGCAGTAGTTTGTACAGTATTCCGCGCAACAATTTCCCAATTTCCGTTATTGGTATATTTTACATGCTCGTTTTTTAATAATTTCTATATTAACTTTTTAAAGTATTATATAAATACTTAAATCAGGCTTTTTCCTCTTCTTCTTCGTTCTCCTTTGTCAACTAATACTGAATATAAGTTTCTTTCTTTAGAGAAAGGTTTCGAAACTTAAACCTACGGCTGCTTAAACCGGACTGGAATATTACGATTATATTAAATAAATTTTAGATTTTATTTTTAAATAAAATTTTTGATATCTTATTCTAACTCGTACCTAAATACAAAATAATCAGTGGTAGAATTAGCGTGCGCTAAACCCCGCATTGGGAGTGGGAGAGGGGGCGGGGGAGGATGACCATAAGAAATCCTAAAAAAGCTTTTTTTACGTAATTCAAAATTATTTACGTACGTTGAAATTATTCCAAAATAAAAAAAGTAAAATGTAACCTAAATGACGATAGATGAATATTAATAACCTGAATAAATGTCTCGAAAATAAAATTTTCTCTACGTGTTTATTCAGGTTATATCTTAACACCATACTACAAAGTAACACTTTCGGTCTGATAAATCAAATAGAAAGATTGTTGGTCTTGGTGATAAAACTAGTTATCCATTTGGAAAAAACATTTTTTAATTAATTTATAAATTTAGAATAATTATATTTTAAAGTGTCAGAATAGAAAATAAATAAATTAAAAAATGCTGTAGAAAAATATCAATTAAAACAAGTCTAAGATTGATTTCATGCAAAAATTTAAGGTAGCATTACTATTTTATTGAAAGAATTATAGCGTCAATAAACCAACGAAAACCTTCGATTCAAATTTTATTTTATTTTTCGCTATTATGAAATTACATAAAACCTAAATATTTTGCTAACATAAAGGCTGAAGAGATTAAAGGTTCCACTTTTAATTTTTGACTATATTGCTTTTTGCCATATTGGATTTTTCTGTTCTTCGACGCTCCTCGGCAATCTTCGGAAACGCGTAATTGGAGGTTCTCGCGTTGTTATCATAAGTTACTTTTTTCTAAATATGACCACGATCACCAAATGTTATACGTTAAATCTCACTGCATTTGGAGATTCGTCATACGCGAGTTAAAAAAAATTCCACTATAATAGACCCCACATGTTATATATAATTGAAAAGATGATAAAAGACTCTATTAAAATATGTCATAGCCAATTATGGTTTCTATTTAAAAAAACACAACTTTATGTTGTGTTTTCACCATTACGCTTTTCTCAAAAAAAAGAGATCGAAGATGCGCCATCCATTTTTCTATATCTATTATAGTTACCGAATTCCCCATAAGAATATTCGAATTTGAACCACCCTGTACTATTTAGAGACGTGTAGTAATGTATGTTTTGTCATAGACTAGCACAATGCCCCAAAGTAAAACTAATAAAACAAGATCTTGCCCGGATAAAAACGAAATTAAAGCTGCCGTCAAAGATGTGTTGGAAAATAAATTTTCGCTTAGAAAAGCTGCAGGTAATATGGAAAATCTAAATCTGCCAAAGATCGAAGTATTCAAAAATTTAAATAGAACGAAGAAAATGAGTTTACTTACAATTCCAGTTATGATCATCATAAGATTTTTATACTTGAACAAGAATCTGTACTTTCTGATTACTTATTGTTTGCAAAACTTAATTATGATTTCACTAAAGTAAAAACAAGAAAATTAGCCTACAAATTTGCTATGGTTAACAACGTAGAGATTTCTAATTGGCATGAACATGAAATATCTGGAGAAGGATGGTTAAGCATGTTTCGTAATAGACATCGTAACCTTTCACCCAGGAAACCAGAGGCTACCAGTTTGGCGCAGGCGATTGCGTTCAATGGAACTACTGTTGGTAATTTTTTTACAAACTATCAAGACATTCTCAAAAGAAGTAATTTCCAACCTCATCAAATCTGGAATGCAGATGAAACTGGATTGTCTCCAGTTCACGTACCTCCAAGAATTTTGGCTCCGAAGGGTATGAAGATTGGAACTATAAATAGCGCTGAAAGGGAAGTTATATGCTAAGGGGACACCCTTAGGCTCCATTGGTGCTGCCAATCGTAGCGGATGATCAAATGAGAAGATATTTTAAAAATTTATAGAATATTTTACAGTAGACACTCGATAGTGTGAATATCGGATAACGGAAACCTCGCATAATGTGGACGTTTCATTTTTATGCATAGGCCACCGTATATCGCGAATAAACTACACCCCCGTTTATGGAAACCAATGTAGGCCGCTAAATCGGTACTTTCCAGTATACAAACATAAATATGGCGTACTAGAACACATACATATCTAAATTGTTTCTAATTTATATGTACTATATTATGTAGGGTATATTTGAAAAATCTGATGTTTTAAAATGGAATCAGTGCGACAATTATTTTAAAAATGAGGTTATTGAAGATCGTTTAAATGATGAGGCGGTAGAAACAAATGTTTCTAAACTTGAACCGTTAAATACAATTTTTTTAGATAGTGCTATAAATGCTTTAAATATAGCGACTCAGTGCACTCAAGAGAATGATATTGACTTCAACAACCTTTTAGTTAAGTTAACCCTTACTTGCCACACTTTTTTGAAGTGACGTACTTGACAGTTGACACACTGGGGTGCATCGCACCCCACCGATAAAACTTGTTATTTCAAATAATCTATTGAATATTTTAACTTGCCAATTTTTTTATTACTTCTCAAGAGCTAATTTTTTGTAGTGATATGGCTTTCATAGCAAGAAAATAAAACTAAATACTATTAAAAAATTAAAATATCAAATAAAAATTATAAATTTTTTTTTATTAAAAAGAATTGGGGTATTCTACACCCCAGCTGACAAGTAAGGGTTAAGCGAAAAAGCTGTTATTCAAAAAATAGAAATCCCTAAAAAACAAACAAAAACATGAATTTTTTAATAAAAAATTAATTTTGGTAATGGTTTTTCTTTAGTTTGTTGTTATTTTTCAAGGAGAATAAATGTTTATTGTACATTTGATATAACTGATTTATAATCTTCCTTAACGTGAATAAATCGATAATGTGAACAACCCTTGTTTTTTGTGTTCACGGTACCGCGTGCCTACTGTACCTATAAATATATGGTATGTACAAGCAAGTCCTCAATATCCACAGCTTTTGATTTTGGATAACCACGAAAGCGACTATTACTCACAAGATATTAGCAGAGCCAGAGCTACTGGAATTGTAATACTAACCCTGCCGCCCTCATACATCGCATAAGCTCCAGCCTTTGCACCGCACAATTTTCGGACCATTTAACAAGGGAATTATATGACCTCCGTATTTTTGTAATTTTTGCCACTTATTCTACTGAAAGTTTAGCCCTTCAATAAGAACTCCTCAAAGCAGTAGAGCCAGATGACCAGAAATTTTCGAGAAAATCGACTATGAAATATTGTCGAAGGAGTTTGAAGACAAGATATGAAACAATTAGCAAATAGTTTCGTAGAACAGGGGCGAGCGAGTTGGACTAGAAACCAGTGGGTCCACGGTTCTATTCCCACCTTCGCTAGTTTTTTTTTTAATTTTTTTTTCTCTTTAGTGCTTATTCACGCCATTTAATTATTGTAAAATTGATTAAATTTATGCTTGTAGACTAAAATGTGTCAACATTTAATTTATTAAATACATTCAATTTTTTTTAACAAATATAAAATCGAATGTTTTAATTATTATTATTCAGCAGGACTAGTTTGATATGTCATCGCACATATCATCTGGTGGAAATAATTTACCTAATATTTATTTATTTTACGATTGGTAGATATAGCAAACATGTTGTGGCTAATAAAGCCAAGCAACTGACTAGATTATAATAAGAAATAAAAAGTTAATAAACTAACATATCCTAAAACTACATATTTTTGTCCTAAAATACATTTTGAACAGTTTAGTTTTTATCTAGCGTAGTTATTGAAAAGTTATCATGTCTGATATTTATCCGTTAATTTGCCTGGCCCCTCGACGAGGGCTGAAGACACCGTCGAAGATAGTCTGTCAGGGCCGTATTTACGGGGGGGGTTTTAGGGGTTACAACCCCTCCCGAAATTATTTATCAATAAATAAAGTACTAAAAGTCCGACTGAAATCGTAACAAAATCAGAAAAAAAAATCTTTAAAACTTAAAACTTAAAAAAATTAAAACTAAAGAGATATTTCTAATAAATTAAATCAGGTATTTTATCTTAATTCTTACTATTATGGTAAAAATTTTAAATTGCTATAAATTGTTTGAACCAAAAATTTTAAAGCAAACAAATTTTATAACCATCATGGGCAGCATAGCTTAAAATAAGACTTCCGCAATAAATTAGAGTGGTTATTGTAAACCCATAAATTATTTTATATTTTGGGGTTCGTTTTTGACAACGGTTTTTTACAAGACAGTTTAAAATAAAAATATGAATAAGGTTAAAGTTATTAAAAATATCGTGGTAAACAAAACTTTTAAAATGGCACAAACAAAATTTTATCCGCGATAACGCCCAAAAGTCAATCTGTAATCAAAATTTGTCGCTCCCTCGACAAATTATTTTCACCCTTTAAATAAAGTTCACAAAAATCGAAATTTTCTCTGAATATCGAACTCAAATAAAAAAAAATTGCTCAAAAAATATAATCACTTTAATTAATAATCTTCTCACAAAATTTAAACTTTTTTGCGGTCACTTTCGACCAAAAGTTTGAAAGCATTCAAACAAAATTTTTCAATAACCATACTCAAAAATAAAATCTTAATTTCAAAAATACTACTTGCACAAAATTATACTCCAAAAATTGGCGGAGCAAAATCTAGGCTTTCGTCGTTTCCGTCATCTTGGCAAAAAAATCTCTTTCTACTCACCTTTCTGCAAATATTACATTTCAAAAATTAATATAACAAAATTTAAATTTTAAAAAATCACCAAGGTTCGGTTGTTCAGTTGCAGGCTAAACCAAAAAATTTAGATTAACTAATAATATTTTTTAAAAAACAGATTTTCAACGTAATATTTCATTGATTAATCCAAATCTGTTGGTTTAACTTACAACTGAACAACTGAGCCCAAAGGTTTCAAATCAATTCAAAAATTACAACTGAGAGACTGAGGCGTTCAAATCCTCCTTTCGTAACACGGCAATATATAAACTTCTACAATTACTGTGTACCCTGCTAGTGACAGCAGCCACCCCGGGAAGAAGTTTCTTTTCACTCAAAAAAGGGAAAAGCTATTTAAGAAATTCTACTGGATAAGAAAGGCTAACAAGACTAGCTCTTATTCTTATGTCCAGTCATAGAACTATGCCAATCCCCAGTGATCTGGTTTTAGGATAAATTTTCATAGTGCAAGATGATTTTAGTTGGTACTTTAAGTTTTTTTAAATTGCATTTATTTTGCCGATTTTAGCATGACTGACGGTTTAAGTTGAGACTTAAACTTTTTTATTTAGGTATTTATTTATTTACCTATTTATTGAGTTCCTTCTATTTTTAATTTTATATTTTATGTTTGTTTTTTATTGTAGTTTTTTTTTATTTTTTAAATATTTTTTATTTTTTGTTTTGAATATTAGTTTCCTTTGTATTTTAATAAATTAGCTATTTATTATTTAATTTTTTTAAAACCCCCCCCGAAAATCTAGTCTAAATACGGCCCTGTAGTCTGTGCAGTGAAATCGCTGAATTACGCATGAAAGATGCTCTTGTGTATTACGAGTATTTACTCAAGGAAAATAATACGCACTAGAGAAAAAAAAAATTAAAGAAAAATTAAAACTAGCGAAGGTGGGAATAGAACCGTGGACCCACTGGTTCCTAGTCCAAGTCGCTCGCCCCTGTGCTACGAAACTATTTGCTAATTGCCGAATTGCATTTCCCAGGCTGAAAATGTTACTTGGGTTAGCTGCTAGCCAACTAGAAGCTAGGATTGAAAACGAAAATATTGAGGCAGATGATTATCTAGTAACCATCTAAAGGCAAAAAAGTCGAGAAATAATTATGAAGTAAAGTATCTCAAGAAAATGAATAAAACTGAAACGTTCGTTATGAAAGAAGATGAACAAATTTACTCGCCTACGTCTCGCGTATAAACTTTTATCCTCGTGAATTATAGCCTACATTATATACTCGTTAAATAATATACTATTGTTTACGTCTTGTAACCAATTATAATTTGTATTATTATCTAACATAATAGGCTATATTTATAAAAAAAGGATTTGCTTTTATTTGCAGAAATCAAAGCATTTACTTCACATTTTATTCATAAAAAAAAGAAGGAAGAGATGTAAGCTAGCAGCAAAAGGTTTTACTCTAAAGCGGCGTTCAGATAGAGATTCTTGTCTTGCCTTGCTTAGGTAAAAACTGGCAAGCACCAATCAGATTGAAGTATTTGATTTTATCCTTATTTTTGGCTAAAATTCCCGTTGCGGTGGCGAGGTCTTGCTAAAGCTTGTCAGTGTCAAGCGGCGTTCAGATAGAAATTCTTGTCTTGCCTTGGTTAGGTAGAAACTGGCAAGCGCTAATCAGATTGCAGTATTTTATTCTATCCTTATTTTTGGCTAAAATTTCCGTTGCGGTGGCGAGGTCTTGCTAAAGCTTGTCAGTGTAAAGCGGCGTTCAGATAGAAATTCTTGTCTTGCCTTGCTTAGGTAGAAACTGGCAAGCGCCAATCAGATTGAAGTATTTACTTCTATCCTAATTTTTGGCTAAAATTTCCGTTGCGTTGGCGAGGTCTTGCTAAAGC
The DNA here is from genome assembly GCA_911387805.1 of Cantharis rustica. NCBI lineage: Eukaryota > Metazoa > Arthropoda > Insecta > Coleoptera > Cantharidae > Cantharis > Cantharis rustica. The sequence goes on from OU426877.1 coordinate 77,439,072, forward strand.
TTGTCAGTGTCAAGCTTTTCGATTCTACAACACAACGCAACGGAAGCAAGGCCCAATCAAATCGAAGTATTTTAAATGAAACTTCGCGCGTATATTTTAAAAATTATTTAAATTTTAAATTAAAAAAAATTGATATTATGTTGGTACTAAAGTACTGCTAAGTAGTATAAGTAGATACTAGTAAGTTATCAAATAGTAAATATATACATTTAACTTTTTATAAAATCAAAAATGAATAATGTACATTTAAATTTTGATGAAAATTTGGCATCGGTACTGCATGTCGAACGTAAAACGTAACGTAAAGATGTCGCCATCGCTGTAGTCAAAACAAGGCAAGACAAGAATTTCTATGTGAACGCTCAAGTCGTGTACGCAAAACCAAGCAAGGCAAGGCGCTACAAGGCAAGACAAGAATCTTTATCTGAACGCAGCTTAAAGGATAAGGTTTCACTTTTTTTAAATTCATAAAATGTATACCATTTGCTTTAAAATTGAAGGACTTGCTTCAGCAAATATGCACCTAGTCCTGATAAACCTTTTCTAGTAGGTATCAATGATTTATTTGACGCAATTGTTGAGCAAGAGTGTTTAGTTTTAGGCTTTTGTTAAATTATAATTTTCCATGGCGGATATGGTGCACGTACGCACACGAAAAGTGTATAAAGAAAGACATACTCCACGTGAGTGCGAATTCCGAACCCTTTTTCGGTTTGACGAAAGAAACGTTCAGTGGTTAGCCGACTACTTCATTGACGGAAATTTGGAAACCAGAGGCGGTGCACTTTCGCCAGTGCAAAAAATGAAAATGTTTTTACGGTACATGGCAGATCCGGGCTTCCAGAGCGATATCGGTGAAGAACTAGGATGTTCACAGACTATAGTCTCTAGAATTGTCAATTCTACTCTCGGCTTCATTATAGATAAGGCTAATGAGTGGATCAAGTTCCCATTGACCAAAAATGAAATTATGGAAGCCAAAGTCAAATGGGTAGTAAAAAAGAGATTTCCGACTGCAATAGAAGTTATCGACTGCACGCACGTTAAAATTGAAAATCCGCGTCTGTATAGGGATAAATACGTAAAGCGGAAAAATTTTGCAAGTTTTAATGTTCAAGTCATATGTGATCAAAATTACGTTTTCATGAATATCGATGTACGGTGGCCCGGTTCAGTACATGACAGTCGAATGTGGAAAAATTCTTCTGCTCAGGAAGTCATGCGGAGGACGACGAATACAGTATTGTTGGGAGACAGTGGTTATTGCATCTTCTTCATCATGTGCCATATCCGGTTGCCCGGAGGTTGGCGACCTCTCTCATATGTCTGTGTTGTGCGTTTGAAGTATTATCACACACATAGGGGACCTACTGCTTAACGCGGGCTCCGAACCGCGGGAAGTGTATACACTTCATCTCCAGAGAGGATGTACCAGGCAGATTACACCTCGGTGGTTTGCCATTGTCTTCCGAGAGGAGACGGTCAGAATAAAGTTTTTACTGAGCCCGGAGTCGAACCAGGCATTCAGCAATACCAGCAACGCACTTAACCGCTTTAGCTGACGACCGTCTCGGTTATGGCATAATGCCCTGTTTAATGACGCCCTTCGAGTACAAGACAGTACAAGTGCCAAAAACGTCTATGTACATAGACTAGAAAGACTGTATCTTGGTAGGTGGCGCTCGCGCACGCTTACCTTTGACTTTTTTTTGCAAGGATTTGCTTGTAAAGAAAAGGAAAAGATTATGAATAGGAAATAAAGCAAAACCTTTTCCTTTAACTTTTTGCTGGTGAGCTCTACCTCTTACTTTTACCTTTACCTGTGAAGGAAATACTTTATTTTTATAAATACGACGTAATATGTGCAGTAAATATATTTTTCTTTTATAACTTTTTATAATATTGTACAAGGTCCAACATAGTATGTCCCCTGGTACATACCGGGTACGTACCTAGAGACAGAAAACATTGACTATATAGTTAAATATAATAAAAAAAGAACCTAAAAAATAAATTTTTCAATTTTTTATTTATTATTTTTCTATGAAAGTATGTATTCTTTACTATTTAACGGTTAAAATTCATTATTTTCACATTTTATTTGGTTTGTTTATTTTAGTTAAATGTATTTTAAAAATTTTAAAAATTATCACAGGATTTTCTAAAATTACCTGTGTGTACTAGACATAGTAGTGAATCACATGACGAATTCGTTATTAGTTTTTTTGTTATCTAAATCTTCAAAAAAGTGTCCCCTAGCTAGAACAGCTTCCCCTACCGCTCGGTAGGGGAACTATCGGAAATAGTTCGTCTTGTGAAGATGATAAAACCATTAATAAACTTGGTAACTCGCTCGACAACTGACATTGCAAAGAAACACCTCGGAAAATGCGAACTATTGGTTCACGAGAGTTGTAGATTTGAGGTTTTTCAAAATAAGGAGAAAAAATTCGCCTACTGAAAAATTGACCTTTAAGTACGAAACTGCAATCAAACTTCAAGTCAAGTAACAAATGGAAAACATTGCTGAACAGAGAGATGAAGCTGATTGCACATATTAGATTACTTGGTGAAATTTTTTAATAAAATCAACGTTTTGGTCAAAGGAAATTCTGAATCGATTGGAAACTGCAGCAGATCGAGCGAAATACCAAATCATTTGTAATGTACAGCATTACAACACTATTCACAACGATTATTAAGAACTGTCAAGTTTAGTGTACGATACACCCAAAATTTAAAATATAGTAGGTACTAATTAAAATATTACGTGTAAATCCAACTTCACGATTTTTAACGATCGTTACGATTTGGGTTTTATTGTGACCAAAAATTGGTATTGCGTTTGAAGGGTAACTAGAAGAATCTGCCCGAAAACGGGGCGAAGATACCCTATTATTAATTTAAAAAAATTTACTTACCGATCATACGCATTTTCTGAGAATCCATACTTTTCAATGCGCAATAATGGACACAGCGTTTTGAAGTCTGTTTGACCACCATCTCCTTGCTCGAAGACACCTTTAACAAATAGAAATGTGTTGAAATCGAAAGAAAAAGTACGAAATAAAAATATTGCATAAATTATATATAATAATAATAATAACTTTATTTGGTACAAAAAATACCACTATTTACATCACAAAACAAAAGTAATACTCTAATAAATTTAAGAAACACAATATTCAAGCAACTCATAAAAACATATACAAAACCCAAGAAACGCATACAATTTTTGCAACACAGCATTCCTATACAAACTCTAAACCAACATATTTTTTTATATTCCTCTTAAAGGACACCAACTCAGTCTCTAATTTGAGACTTAATGGTAAACTGTTGAATAATCTCAAACCACTATACATAAGCATACTTTGTGCTCGACTATTTCTAAAAAAATCCAAACGAAAGTCATGTGCATTACGCACCGCATATCCATGAGAATCTGCAACAAAAGAGATGCTATTGCACAAATATTTAGGTAGCATTTTATTCCTTAATTTGAATACGAAAGTCAAAACATTTATAATTATTCTCTGGTATACACTGTGCCACTGCAACGTCTCAAGCAAGACAAACCTCGATACAAATCTATTAACTCTCAATACAACCCTCATTCCCCTATTTTGGAGCTTCTGTAATCTGTAATTACATAAAACAGTAGCAAGTAACATTGTAAATGAACAATCTAATGGTCGTAGTACACCATCATATTTTACATGTAAATGTACATGTAGATCTTGAATGTAGCGTATACTACACTAAAATTGCACTTGTATTTATACATGTATTTCTACATGCAAAAATTTACGGAATAGAACAGGTCCTATTTTTGAAGGTCATACACGTGTATTTCTGGTGACTATTGGGGATTTTACACTTAGGAGTTGGCGTTTCACTTGTTGCACTTAAAACAGAATGGAAACGCAACTGAAATAACCTGAAATAAGAAATTGGTGACAGTTCTTTTAGTGATATTTTATTTTTCCAACTATAGCCAACATTACTATTTTAAAAACTATATCATTTTTAAGATGTAAATATGACAGTGTACTACAGTACAGCGTACATGTAAATTTACATGTATTTTATCATATATTTTTACATGTATAAATATAATGGTGTACTACCGCTTTAAGGAAAATAATCAATGAAAACAAAAGTAATAAAATAATCCTTAGAAAAAATCCATACGAAAATTTTCAGATTTATTGTTATTTAGTCACCACACGACTAGCGATGGGACTATCGAATTATTCGATAGTTACGGCTTCAATCGAACAATCGATAGTTTCTTTAAAACTATTCAAATAACTTTTTAGTTATGAAACCTATGGAATAAATTTTAAGTATGAATAAAATTTTTGAGCAAACTTGCTTATATGGTATTTAATTATTTATTATCGGATAATTATTTATTGTATTATCGGATTAAAAACCGTAAAGGGCAGTAAACACCTAAAAAAATTATTGGATATTTTTTGATAGTTTTAAATTTTTTATTCTCTAGTTTTTATTCGATTTGACGTTTAGTACTTTTAGACTTCTAGTTTGGTCATTTGGTAAGCGCAATATTTATTTTAAAGTTTGGTTAATTTCTTGATTTTTTAAATTTTAAATTTTTTCAATTTCGTTTGGTATATTTGCTCTCACTTGTTATTTTTACTGTTAAACATGACTGAGGAATTATAATAATCGTGAAATAGGAGCCTTTATATTATGTTACAGGTTTTTTTGTTTTTTATTTTTTATTTCTAAGTAATTTTTACCACTTCTATAGCGTAATTTTTTCAGAATTCTATTTTTTGTTTATTTAAATATTCTAAGTTCAACCCTGTTAAAAGTGAATTTTTGTCATTTTGGTTTCGTTAAATATTATGTTTTCTTGGTAGTATGTATTATTTACTTAATAGTTAAAATTTTATTATTTTAACATTTTGTTAAGTTTGATTATTTTAAATTTTTAGTTACTATCGGTAGTAAAAAAAAATAGTAACTAACTATCGATAGTCAAAAAATTTCGATAGTACACATCACTAATTACGACATTTGTTACTTTATTAATGGCTTGTACTACATCTACACTACCGACCGAAAGTTTGAGGCAGGTAGATGAAATGTTAGAAATAACGTAGTTGTTGAATGTTGTGTGTTGTGAATGAGTGTTGTTGAAAAAAAAATGAATTTTCTGATTAACAAATTACAACTGATTTTTTTAAAATAAAACTTAAATTATCTTAAATAACTTTATTAATGATGTATTTTCGTTGAAATATTAATTGCAACTAGTTGTATTGAATAAAAACTGTATTTTCTGCAATAGCATGCATAAGCAAAACAACCCCTGTTAAAGGGGTAAGTAAGGGTAGTGTAAGTAGTCCTACCCGCCCCACGTAGTAGTCGCTCCCACGTAGTGCAAAAAAGTTAAAAAAGGTAATCAAAGTAAGTATCCTTCCCCAAAATAAAACCTAGATACGGTATTAGGTTCAAATTGAATTAAATCTCACTGCTGTTCTATATTGCAGGTTTCTCTTTTTTGGGCATCTATCCCTTCTAGTTTTCCCAGTATTTTTTTATCATTTCTGCGGCTTCAGCTCGCCATTTCGTTTATACTGTTTTATATTGGTTTAGTCTCAGCCCCACAAGCGAGCATCGATCTAATTATGCTTTGGTCTTCAGAGAATGCGGCACATATTTAATCTTAAAGTGCACACATTAATTAAAATCACACCATTTGAATTCGTCGGACCTAAAAAGTCCGTAACTCTAAATCGATGAATGTATAGATATTTCTAAAATTGTTAAAAAATAAATAAATGATTTAAGAAATATTTAACAAGTGAACCGAACCGACAACTGAATCCTCTTGAACATTGTCAGAACATAAAAATTAATTTTTTTTATTATATTTTACCATACATACTAACTATACCACACAATCTATTTGAAATGTATTTTTTAGTTCATTTCTACTATTATATTATCAGAACAGGTTAAACAATAATAATTGAATTGATGTAAACAAATACATTTATCGAATTTTTCACAGAAATTTAGATTTTTTTCCTTTTACGGAACAGAAGACATAGTATCTTCTTACATTAGACGAAGTAGGAGCTATTGATTCAGGTGGTAACCCAGAAAACTTAAAAAATATAGGTAAATATAATAACTTCTTTGGAACTATTGCACTTTGTTGCAGTCACAATAATAATTATTAGTATATTAATTTGTATCGTGACATTGAAGTTGTAGATTGTATTTCTATAAAGTGCAAAGAGTGCATAAGAGTTTTGATAATAATTGAATTACAGTAGATCTTCAATAATCCGGATTCAATGCCAGTGAGAAAACAAATTATTATCTGTTAATCTTATTCAACTCATTTTAGAACGATCATTCTGTTTTTTACCATTAATGCACCAAGTTTCTGCACTTGGTTACTCATGGTTCTGTGAGCAGTTGTATAATATTCTAATAGGGTGCTAACCTTGTCAGATGTAATTCTTATAATAAAGTCAGGCTTTAGATCACAGCATTGCAGTCGACGCGACAAAGCATTGATACTATTGTACATTGATAATAATCGTACATAATATTTTCGTATTGGTATACTAATCTGCACATTTAAAATACTTAGAAGTTCATATTAATGAATGGTTTTATTTATCTGCTCAAATTTAACCACCAAATTAAATTATTAACAGTTTTAGCAAGTTTTCATTATGTTTAATGCCTCAAACGGCCCTTTCCTGGGTTCTTTTCGATAACCCAAACTTTTGATAATCGGGATAGGCTCTGATCGCAATTGATCCGGATTATCAAAGCTCTATTGTACGATTAAATAATTATATAGAAATAATAGCAATTTTTATTGGGTGCCCGAGTATATTTTGCGAATAACTGCATATTATATAGTTATTTTTATTATTAGGCTGGAAACTGAATTTTTCCGAGTAAGTGTTTTTTTCGGCTAATCTGCCTCGGCCTGTATTTACGAGTACTCGGAAAACAGTTTCCAACCGCATGATAAACGTAATTTTTTACGCCGACTTCTATAATTAGTTTAATTATTTTTTTAAATATTTGGTATTAGGGATGTTTTTGCTGTTGTTGGTAGTAAAATATTCGAATTCAAAATTTGACGTTTAAATTTAACTAACCTAAAAAATATAAGTATTTGTTACATTAATTTTTTATCAAATTTTCTAATAAAAATATAGTATACTTACATATAATTATAAAATAATAAGTTAGCTGTATGATAATCGCATTAAGAAGTGCCTTTTTTCCCAAAAATTTGTAATACCTATTTAATTTAATTCAATTTGACGTACAAAATATATAACGAAGAATACCAACATCTTTCAAACGCTAGGCGAGAAAATCAACTTTTCAAGCCGCATTTGAATATGCAATTGAACACTTGCCTGATGGAGGCGTACAAAGTTATTATCAGCGGAAAAACTATTTTACATAGCTTATAATTCGGTTAGAAGTCGATTACCACTTCAATATAAAATTGTCACACTAGTGAATATGTACGTAGAAGTCTACGAGGTTCTACCATTGGCAATCTATTCAACTTTTTAAAATTTGCAGGTAATCAAACCATATCAGCTACTAATGATATGGTGAAAAATATTATAATTCAAAAATTAGAAAACAATAAAATATCAGAGCGAAAAAATTACAAAATTCTTTTTTACATTTATTTAAATGTTCACTAGGGTCTGTTATGCTGGCCACTCACACTACGGTCTACCGGAGATGTTACCTGTGCAGGTTTACCGGAATGGTGAATGGGGACGTTCGGTGTACCGGAGCGGTCTTCAGTTCATTTCGCGATGGCATCGATTGGCATTGATAGGCCAGTGCCTTCTTTTTCTAGTAGAAAACAACTGACACGACCTGCGCAGGTGACCGGAGTACATGCACACACGTACAGGTGTACCGTACGGTGTCGATGAAAAATATTAATTTTCGAATTTGCTCCGGTCGCCTGTACAGGTTAAAAAACCTGCACAGGTCCGTTGCCATAAACGCTCCGGTCTACCTGCGCAGGTACACCTGTACAGGTAGACCTCTCCGGTAAACCGTAGTGTGAGTGGCCAGCATAAGGCCCGACAGCGACGTATGCTAAAATAACAGAACATGTCACCTATATAAAATCATGGAAATCTTGACTATAAAAGCAAAAATAATGACGATCGAATGAGTATCTGTGAGATGTAAATTAGAGGTAAATAACACATAATTGTGGAGCAGGTGATGTTGTAGTATGCTTAGAAAAGTGCCCTATTTCCAATAGTACATAAGAAAAAGTTCAAATCGTAATAAGGTTTGACTAACAGTTTTCCTAATTTTTATCAGTTTAACGTACCAAAGCTTGTCCCGATCTTAATCGAAAATATCAGCATAATTCAATACTCGATTAAGCTTAATTTGTATTTCTAATGCCTTGTACAAACACTGCGAGTCTATTTAGCCTAGCGTGGACAATAGAGTGCGAGCCAGAAGTTTCAAGATTGACCGAAATGTCAACACTGTCGACTTTAGTAAAGAAAATGTTATATATTGTCACGTTATTTTTAATTTAATGGAAAAGTGAACGATAGGAGAAAATTTTATTTAATGGAAAAATATGCTAATGAGTATATAAATAGATTTGTTCTATGTTTATTGTGAATTAAAGTTTACAGTTTTTTTTTAATTCCTGAGAGACCCAAATAATATTCTCTATTGTCAGATGATTTGTATCCAGACAGGTAAATGAAATAATGGCGATGGTAATCAAATTAGTATAATTATTATTTTTAAAATTTAAAAATTTCGCTAGTGTTTAAAATTAGCAAGTTCGATGTTGGTAACAAAAATTTTAAGAAGAAAAAGGGAGAAAATTGCGCAATGGTAAACCAAAAGATTAAGATTAATTTTAAAATGAAAATGGTTGAAAGTTTAAAAATTCGAGTGATTCTTGATTTTAGACGATTTTCGAGATATTTTCTGGATGTTTATAATGATTAGTTGGATATTAAGATGAAAAGAATTATTTTTATTGAAAAATTTCGTTATATGAAAGATACAAGGGATAATATCTGGAATTCGAATGCAATAATACTTTTAGAAAGTGGATGATGGTCAACAAAGATCAAAAAGAACAAAATTCAAAATTTTGTTATTGATTTTACTATCTATAGAGCGAAAGATTTGATGATTGAAAATTGTATGTTGGACATGCGCTATAATTAGAATAAACCATAAGTAAAGAACTAACTTTGATAATATTATTTTAAAACATTTAGGGCCGGTATTATAAAGCATAAATAAATCACAAGTTAGTTAGTTTCAAAGTAAATTTACTGGACTACTAAAATTTATCGTTCATATTCATCATTTATAAATCCTATAAAGGAAAGTAACCAAGTAAATAACTAACTTAATATTTACTTTCCTATTATGTTTAGACGATTTGATACTAGATGTCTTGGTCACGGTGCACAAGTTTTTATGATACGTTAGAACTAATTTTTAAATTTTATGGTTATGATTATATTGAAGAATGGTATCAACCAATCAACGGCTATAGGCTATGTTTAAGTTCACAACTAGCGCCTACTAGTTGGGCGTACTTGCACTTTTCATGGGATACCTTTCATTTAAAACGAATAACCTCACAAATGATTTGACCTGTCAATTTACTTCACAAGTAAATATTTAGTTGAACAAAATCGAGGGGTTAAATTAGTTGCTAGATTTAGTTCGAAAGTAAATTATTCGTGCTTTATAATACCCAATCTAGCAAGTAAATTTACTTATTTGACAATCTCACAGGTAAATTAGTTATTTGTCGTTTATAATCCTGGCCCTTAATTTAACTACTTTGAAATATAACATGATTATGTCGCTCGCGAGGGGTTATTCACTTAGTTTTTTTTTGTACATAGATTATATTATGTAAAAAATTACTAAGATTATTAATAAATTATCGTGATCGGTGATTACTTTAGATTATTGTGATTATTAATGATTACTAAGATTATTTGTTAGGATTACCTGATTATCCAGTGATTATTGATGATTATTTGTTATTATATAATCATTTTAAAAGTAAAACATTTTAACAACCGCTGGCGCTACTAGTTTTTTTTTTATATATCTACATATTTTTTTTATCTTTTTTTTTAATGTGCGATGAATCTGTGACACAACTTCTACGTGAACATGTTACAATGTTCAATTGCAAACACAGTTGCAGTCCAATGCAACTGTGATATTCATAGAAATGACACGAAAAACTACCGATTCATTTTTGATTCGTGATCTTTCACCTTTGGAAAGTATAGCACAGGTGTGGAAGTGAATATTTTTCTTCAGATTAAAAATTTTATTACTCTAAATACATACTTGTGTATGGAAATAAACGCTTAAGTATCATCCACAACCACCAAATTAACCGTAGAATTAGTAATTAGAATTAAGCGTAGAAGTTTGCCGCATTTAAATCCTATGCGGTTGTTCACAACCTCGAAATTAGCACTTAACGCGAAATTAGTACTTGGTACTTAATCAGTGGCGGCTCGTGAAAAATATTCTTGGGGGTGTTCTGCATTATAAAAATGGCAAGATATCAGAAAATGGCAATCTCAAAAAATAAATTTACTTATTGCACATTTTTAAATATTAAACGTACAACACTTATCTAGAATGTATTACTTTATATGATTTTACATTTTTACAATAAATTGCAATCCTAACTAATTTTCGAAAAAATTTTATTAAGTACAGCTTATGAGAGAAGTTGTGTTAAAAATATTAGTAATATTTCATTTTATTTTTTCTTCATTTAATATTCATAAGCATTTATTTTGTGTACTAGTAGGTATAAGATACTATCTTCGATATTCATAATTTCAATTAAAGTTCATAACGCAAGATGTGTTTAAAATAAAATCGTATATGTTCGTAAAACCAGAGCTGAAATATGAGCAGAACGGTTGTACATTTGGTGGGTTGTTCCTATATCTTGTAATCTGCGAGTTTAATAATAAACATTATTATTGTAGAAAAAACCTACATAATTTTAATTTTATTGCTATTAATAATTAAACGTAATTTCATTTTGAGTTTCTAATATAGGATCTGCCAAAAAATAATTTTACTTCTATTTTGATAATAGTATTTATAAGAAACTTGGTAAAATTAAAATTTGTACTAAATTTTCAAATTACACTATATTACGAGTATTAAACTATTGCATTTTATTGTTTAACCATGTTGTTGAACAATCAATGAACAAAAATTAACTTACTAGTTGTTTTCATAAGTCAAATTTTAAATTATATTACAAAAATACGGCATGTAATTCTGCATAAGATGCAGCTCAATTTGTAGTGTATACCAGTGTATACCGCGGTGTTAGGATTGTCCTAACACCACGATGTATACTGGTATGGATACGATTCCACCCGATAGCTCGCGTCATTTCATGTTCAGAATCATTTCCAGCACATCGAAGTTAAACAGTGATTTCGAAAGCGTAACGGACTTGTATTAATTATTACAGTACTTATTTGACTGACTGATAAAAGTACTTATAACTCAAGGCAACATAAGAAGCGCGCTTTGAAACCAAAATTGATTAGTCTTCAATTATTGAAATAATTTGAAATGTGGTGGTTATACTAATAAGTAATAATTAATTTGGTATACTTCATTCTGATATTTGGCGGTTCTGCAGCTCTGCAGTTCCTATGGTAGAACCGCCCCTGTACTTAATGCAGAACCTTGCAAGGTCCAAGCTTTTTCACGTAAATTAGTCGTCAAGTCACTACTACGCATGCTTCAAAATCATTCAAGTGTCATCTGTGATTTCTAACCTAAAACCTGTTAATTTTTGTGACCTGAATTACATTTAATATTAAAGGTACAACGCTATGATATTAACCTGTACCCGATTTAAATAGAAACATTAGGTTATCTAGCAATAACAACAATTTACCATCTGAAATACTCAAGTTCCAAACATTGACACTAGATGGAGTCACACTAATTTGCGTATTAATTTAAGCATTGTGAATGCTACCAAAACATTAGTTTATGTTCAAATTTCAAGTACTAATTTATGTACTAATTCTACGGTTAATTTGGAGGTTGTGGATGAGGCTTTATGCTTTAATACAGATAAGATAACACAGTGTTTAAAACAGCACGGTGAGTCCGAAGAATTCCTTCCATGGCTCTTCAGCAGCCTGCGCTGTGAGGAATTTTTTCGTTGAGCCTCTATCTATTACTACAACTTGTTCTACCGATGTAAATTTCACAGTTTTAGATTTTAAAAATAGAGTTAAAAGAATTGATTTTATGGGAGAAGTTAGCGAGAAATTAATTAATTCCTCAAGAAAATTTTGTTTTCCTAAGCAAAAAAGAACTGACCGGCATAGGGTTTATCATAAATAAATCGTTTACCTACCGACGAAGAAATACTGACAGCAGTTCAATAAGCCCAACAGAAAGCAAATAAAATAACTGCTGACTTGGGGATGAATATCTCTCCACCGGACCCCTTCAGAAATATTCCGATAATACTTAAATTAATTCATAATAATATCTGCGATAGTGATTCCGAGGAAACTTACAGTGATCTGAATGCTTCAGAAGACATATAAGAAGACAGGTCTGATTTCAGCAGTAAAATTAGTCTCGCTGTTTTTAATAATGTAAACATAACAGAAAAAGACCCACTTGTACAGGTGTAGGATATCAATGGTGGCACCGCCATTATTCGTAAACGAGCTCTTACATGGATGCTTCTGCAGCGGGTAGACAATCTAGTGATCGAGTTCTAAGGTTACCTGACTCCGACCGTGAACCTCTTAGAATACCTTCCACTCATAAAAGCTGTTTTCGAGAAAAATCTCGAAAAGAAGAAAATGTGTCTATTGGAGACTGATGTGTCTTTCAAAGTTGAGATGGGCCTATTGTTGGAAGAATCATGGCTTTTCGTTACAAAATCGGCAAGGAAAAGCAAAAGCAATTTTCGGCTCCAACTGCTCAAACAAATCCCAGTTTTGAATATAAAAGATGAGTTGAAACGGCCGGCAACTAGTACCGAGTATTAGAAGACGGAGATTTATCTCCATTAGAGATTGATGTTTATCGTGATATTGCCCACTATATAGCAATGATTCCCAAACCACTAATATAAAATGTAAATTAAAACTAAAGTTTATACGCTACCAAAATTTAACTTGACTAAACTTCTTTGTATTATTATTTGTTATATTTTATTATATTATATTACAAATCTCTTATATAAAAATTAATGTTTGTTTGTTAAAAATTATTTGAGATTATTTAAATTACTAATGATTATTAAATATTATGAGAGATTATTTGAGATTAGTAATAAATTATTGATATTTTGTACACATGATTATTGAAGTGAACAACCCCTCATCGCTCATAATGTGGTATTGTGCCTGGAAAAATTGACAATTTAAATTTCAAATCCATTTTAAACGACCTTATCGCCGTTTTTTTGTTTTTTTTTTTTTGAAAACTACGATTTTCAGATTTGTTTTATTTATATCTGGGTCAATACATTTTTGTTTTAACTTTTTATGTTACAATAAATTAATAAATTAATTCGTTCTTTACTCTTTTCTTAAATTAATTAGTTCTCGAGTAAAACGGGCAAGATAAACAAAAATCAAACATAGAAAAAAAAAAATCGGATGTGGCCATGCCCATAACTTATCATACTTTTAAATAATAATACATTTACAAGAACTTAAAAAAAATATTATTTTGGAGAATATGTTAAAAAGTTAAAATTTAAAAAAAAATAGAATAACTTTTTATGTTACAATAAATTAATAAATTAATTCGTTCTTTACTCTTTTCTTAAATTAATTAGTTCTCGAGTAAAACGGGCAAGATAAACAAAAATCAAACATAGAAAAAAAAAATCGGATGTGGCCATGCCCATAACTTATCATACTTTTAAATAATAATACATTTACAAGAACTTAAAAAAAATATTATTTTGGAGAATATGTTAAAAAGTTAAAATTTAAAAAAAAAATAGAATATTTACACGATTATTGATTAATACTTTTTTTATTATTATTTTGGAGGAGAATATGATTAAAAAATAAAATTTTAAAAATAAGAAAGAAATTTTTTTTTTTAATTTACAAAATATTGTTTTATTTTGCTTTTCCGTGTACCGATTTTAACCAAAATCTAATCAGCTCTAAGTCTCAATATTTATGTACTAAATACAAAATTTTGTTAAAAAATTTTTATTACTTTTTGAGGTAGAGCGCACACAAAATTTAACCACATACATTCATACATCCATACATACATTTTTTGTAAATGACGATTTTCCGCTTCTGGGACCCCAAAATGTCTAAATTCATCAAAATCTCAAGTTTTTCTTTCTGCACGAGTACAGATGACATATCGTGCTGTAGTTTGTGACATAATATTATTTCAACTGTTGTTGATAATGTGTTATAATTAGAAGCGAAAAGCATTTTTAATTATTGCACAAATAAATAAATAAAAGAGGCCTGTAGAACAATCTAGTCTTTTAGTTATTGTAATATAACTAAAAAACTAGTAAAGTAATCATGCTGTATTTGCAATATGTCGTTACAGAACATATGTAAGGAAGAATACATTTTGAAAATCTGTTATTAATGCCTTCAGTAACAACATTTTTCGGCTCCTAATGCCTATGTTACTAATGTAATTTGTAATTTTTAAAATGTTTCCTAGATGGCGTGTGCATAGCACATTCAGTTTGTGCAATGTTCCTCTATACACTACATACTCTTTGGTTTGTGTTATTTTATAATAACTCTCTTTTGAAAGCACTGTACAAAATTTGAAGGAGTTGGAAGAAGTCTTATGTATATCGTGTAAATTTATTGTAAACATAAGAAGTGATAATAATGTGGTATCACAATACCAATTTCACAGTTTTGTTACGTTTTTAAAAACTAAAAATGTGTAGGTATTTTACCCATTCATCATCTTAAGGTAGTATTCTAGTCTAGAAAGCTGAAAAAATCGAAATTTTTTGTTTTTATATTTTGATAGTTAAGATATTCACAAATCTTGTCTTAAAAGGATTTTTTAAAAATTCGAATTACTTTAAAAGCTATAGCCACTTTAGTGTCGTGGCAACTCGAGCGGCTTAGACGGAACTATTCTAAGAAAAGTATTAAAAAATACTCTTTATTTCTTTTTTTTTGTGTTTTTTAAATTTTATTTATTTAAATATTCAATTTGAGGTAAAAAAAGGCCCGATGTATGAAGCCGGAATCGCTGATTGAAGAAATGTAAATATAAATTATCAATGTATGGATTAGACTTCGCGTAACTTTACCTGAAATTTTAATCTTGTTTTTCTCGAAACTACATTTTTCGAAATTCTTGTCATGATTTCTCAAGTTCTACTGAACCGATTTACTTGAATTTTGGTGTGAGTCTTCTCTATACATTTCTCTATCGTATGAAGTAAGAACATGCTGCATAAGAATTTTTTTAGGCTCAAAGGATTACAAGCCTCGGCTTTGCTTTGACCCTTAAACTACCCCCTTGCCCAAAAAAAAATCACTTACGCAGCTAGTGATGTAAATAACTACTGTAAAATTAAACAAAAACTAAACAGAACGTTAAATAATAGAATTTTAACTGTAAAGTAAAGATTATATACGCAGAAAATTGTACACGTAAAAAATATATACGTAGAATAGTATATTATAGGCCAAGGTTGTGAAGACTGTCATTATTGACCTAGCGCCAAGTATATTCCGAGGTGCATAGCACCGAGTCTTCACAACCGTGGTTTATATAGGATTTTTTCCACTACTAGATTGATTACCATTTTTTTGAAGTCTTCTTAATAAAAAAATTTCTTTAAAGCAGTAAATCAAATCACAACTTTGTTTTGTTTTGACAGGTGTAGGCAAGTATAGGTTATCTGTCATAATTAAATTCCAGTTTTTTAAAAATATTTGAAACGAAATTATTCTATTAAAATAGCGTTTTGAAAGTTCAAATTTATTTAAATAGCATCTCTTGGTTATACAAAATCGTTTTTTAAGAACATTTGTCTTAAAAACATTCGCCAAACTATAGAAAAATATCAATATGTTCATTATTAACTAGTAGTGTATAATGAAAAAATTATACACCAGTAGCTTGAAAAACGTCACTTTAGGTGCGAATTGGCTAAGTTATAATTAGGAATCGGATTTGTAGGCATTTGCATGTTTTTTTGCGTACAGACGATTAAAAAATTTTAAAAGAGAAACATGATTTACGCCTTTCTGGCTCGTTTTATGTTTTATGTGCTCGTTTCTATTTTGCCTAAGGTTGAAACGATTTAAGTGCTTTTTTAATTAAAAATTTCTTTTCATTTGTGTATTAAAAATGCTTAAAGTTAAATAAAGTTTGAGCGCAATTGAAAATTAAAAATAAAAAAAATTAACAGACAACAGACGCCGATTGACACTCTAAAATTTGGAAAAAATTCTTGTTTGTAACATTGATTGGAAGTTTAAAGAATAAAAAATATTTTTTAATTATTTACATTTTATTTCAGAAGAGGTACTCTCGCATTTTGAGCCATAATAAATTTTTTTAGCGCATATTTAAATGCTCATTTTGAAATTTTTAGAGCATAATATTTGCCTGCGTATTGTCAAGTTTTTTAGTGCCTATAAATACGAACCCTAGTTATAATGATAGCCTATAATGACTAGTAGTGAAAAAAATATATTTGTTCATATTTATACATTTTTCCATTAATAATTTGTAATCTGTTAATTTCGGCAGCTGAAACATTTCCAGTACCATAACGAAGCTATTTTCATAATTTACTGCACCTTGTAGGATTTTATTGTACAAAAATTTTATTGGGTTTTTGTCGCAGAATTTGCTTTCCATTTAACTGAAAAACGTTAAATGTTAAATTTGTTCTTGTAATACTTTTCCGAAAGTTTTAATCATCATATATTATATTTCTTGGTAAATTCTAATCGCTGTTTTGTATTAATGCTGCTTATAAAATAATGGTTTTATCTTTGTTACTGGTACCTTGTATAGAATTTTTCGTAACATAGGAGTATTGTTTTGACACATACATTTTCAACAATTTCAGCTGTATTCATAAAAGTATTGTAAAACATCTTTTAAATCTATTTTAGTTAAAACGTGTTTTAAGGCTTAGAGAGCGTTTTAACTTTTGTTCATTCATAAGCGGGTCGTAATCCTTCTTTAACTAAAGTGGTGTTTAAATACCGATTCAAGTGAATTTGATGTAGTTGAGTTGGTATCTTCGAAATATATGAACTATTTCAGTTATCATCTGAACTAAACGTTGACCCAAAAATTGTTTTATTGTGCTTAAAAAAACCATACTCGAATTTTAAATTAATCGGTTCAACCGTTTTGAGTCTAAAGTTTCTCAAAATATTCCACTTTTTAATGAATAAAAAATTAAAATATTTCTATTATTTTCTTTTGTCATAATATTAATCATTATAAAGTTATTTTAGTTTGATTTGAATAAAAGAAATTATAAAGTAGATTTTTCGACTTTTTTTAAATACGAAAATATAAAATATATCTTATTGTTCCCTAATGTGTTCTATATGTACCCTAGAAATTTTAAATTAATCCGTTAAGCAGTTTTTAACTTTAACTTTCGCCAATGAAACAACTTACAAAATTCTAGCTTTAACGTTTCGCTCCAATTTTTGCAAAATTAAAAAATTTTGTTCAATGGACAGTCAGCTAACACATAATATTGGATGCAATAAGAAAGTTTTTGGTCTCCCCACGAGATTTCAGAAAAGCTAAGTAGTAATTAAATCATAAAATTTATCATGTTCAGATGCTTTGTAAAGTATGGAATAATTTTAATAATTATTAAAAAAAAAAAATTTCAAAAAGACGCCACGGTAAGCAGTCATCAATTATAATATTAATATCAAATATTGCATCCATATTTTTTTATTTTAAATTATTTAAACTGCTTAATAAAATTTTTCGACTTGTAAAAATCTGCACACTTTAACACAATAGACTTATGATAAGGGTATCGTGGTTGGTTTAGTAAAGTATGGTTTACATAACAGTGTAAACTATATTTTACAATCAAAATTTCCTTAAAGTCGGTTTAAAGAAGACTCCTCCCTACTTTAAATATTGTCAAAGTTACACCACTGTTACAGAAGGTTTTTGAGCTAAAATGTGTTTATGAATAGAGTTTTTTGGCGTTTACGCTAAAGTAGGTTTGAAGGGCTCTGTAAATTTTTATGTATACAGCAGTTTGTCTTTCACGTTAAGCACAAGTTTAGTCGTACCAATTTTGGGATTTGTTAAATTTTATTTTAATTCTGGGTTTACCATGAACATAATAGTACACAAGTTTATCATTGAGATTTTGTGCTTTATAAGTAATTCTGCATTTAATTTTAATAGTTTTCTTGTAGATTCTACAGGAACGACTTCTTTTTGTCAAACTATCATTTTCCGTCAAGTTCTATCAATTTGATATTGAAAAATAATTAATTTTTATAATTCAAAAAACATTTTCTTTCTTTTTTTTCCAATAGTAAATTAATACGTAAATGAGATGCAAGGATATTTTGAAATGTGTAGCAGAGAGACAGGTACGTTATCAGTATTTTACTGCAGTCACTGGTGTGGCTGGAATTAGTAATTAAAAAATGTAGTACCACACAATGTTATAATTTATAAAATACAATTTACATCTCGACTTTGTTCGTTTTTACAAATTCCAAAAAAGAATTTTGTAATTGCAAAGAAAAAAGAGCGATATGGGTCAAATTTTGGTAAACTCTACACAGCTGTTATTCAAACGTTACATTTTGGCAAAAACAAAATAGTTTAAGATGTATTTCGGGCTTTGCAGATTACTTTTCCATCAGTGTTTTCAAAAAAGGTTTTTCCTTGAATATCAGTGACTCTAGTTTTATTCTGCACGCATCAACAAACAAGCGGGATTATTTACCACCTTCAAGTTTTACATAATTTTATCAAATTATAGTTTATTTAGCATTGGATTACCTTTATTAAAGCCATAAAATAATGCTGTTACCGAAAAAACCTGTTTTCAAAAAAAAGAAAAAATGAGGAATTTAATCTACTTAGGGCCGGTCTTTTCAGCTACAAGTAAAGCTCAAGTAAGTTTTAATCTACAAGTAAGTTACTTTTCGGTCTTTTCAACTACTAGTAAAATTTAGTAGCCTAGTAAATCAGCTTACTGGCTAGTAAAGTTATGACTTATGAGCATCTCCGACAGGCTTGTTAATATTTTATTAGTATGATAAAATTGGAAAACAAAAAATAGAACTACTATGATCCTGTTTTCTGAAGTTTCAAAAAAAATAAAGTTAATTTTAAACGCATTTTTCAATATAATTTGTTTAGAATATAATTTTAGTGATTATTTTTATAAAATAAAATGTTTTTAGAACTGTTTAGAAATCAGAAAAGATATTTTTCATTAAACGTTCAAATAAATAGTTTAGTATAAAATTACCGATATAGTTGCTCGTTGGTCAGGTTCAGCACATGATAGCAATATTTTTGATCATTCAAATCTGAAATTTAAATTTGAAAATGCTAAAATGGGCAATAGTATACTGCTAGGTGATAGTTGTTGTCCTCCACGACAATATTTATTAACTCCATTAACAAATCTTCAAAGTTAAGCTGAAAATTTATACAATGAAGCACAGATAAGAACAAGAACTGTGGTATAAAAAAAATTGGTATTTGGAAGAGAAGGTTTCTTATTTTATCTTTGAGAATTAGATGTAAAATAGAACTTCTTCTGAACATTATTGTTTCAGTAGCCGTACTTCATAATATTGCTTGTGAAGTAAACGATGCAATGCCCGAAGATGTTGAAGGCGTAATTATTAGAGGCCGGATTTATAAGCACTTTAGCACTTATAATTTGAATTCTTATTTCTTATTATACCAATGGCGATATGTTGTCAAAACGAAGAACTAAACTAGATTGAAAGAAATTTTCACAAATCTTAAGCAAATGTACAATTGTACAAAATATAAAACAATTTATGGGTTTACAATGCCCACTCTAATTTATTGCGGAAGTGTTATTTTAAGCTATGCTGCCCATGATGGTAATAAAATTTATGTTCATTTTAAAATTTTTGATTCAAATTATTGCAATTTAAAATTTTTACCATAATAGTAAGAATTAAGATAAAATGTCTATTTCGTTTATTTCAATATAATTATTTCTCAAAAAATCGAAAATTAATTAATAGGAATAATAACTAACAATTAATTATGTGGTCGCAGACTTTAACACAGTACTGTAAATATTTAGGGCATTTTTATATTCTTCATCTTCGGTTTTTATATTTTTGCAATTTAGTAGTAGGTGTATTCAATCCAGTGTCGCCAATCGCCGGATTATAATAGGAATTTCCGATTTTTTAATTAAGGATTTAATTTGTTAGAAATATCTCGTTAGTTTTAATTTTTATTTAAATACTTCAAATTTAATGTTTTGGTTATAGTAGTTGTAAAAATTGTTTTTGTTTTTTCTGATTTTTTTACGATTGCAGGCGGACTTCCAGTACTTGATAAATAATTATACTATAATACTATAATAAATAATTCTAACCCCTAACCCCCCCCCCCCATAAATACGACCCTGATTTCAAAATAAGCGCTTTAAAAAATTTCAAAAAACGACGACGATTCTGACAATTCAGAAACAATAATCTTTGAAAATTCTCAAAATTTGTCCCATAAATATACGTAGGACAGCATTGAGCTACGTTCCCCACCTTGTAAGCACTGGTTTAGGAAGTAGAGGTGTATCCGGAAAATTTTCTTTAATAACTTGCACTCTCAAAGGCGCCTTTACAAAAGAACCCGTGTTGAGTTCTCCCAACACGGGAGAACCTATGTGCCTGACATGTACAGTTAATAAAATTTTCATCAAATACAGATACGAATACTGGTACAGCTCTGTACCAGTTTTAATCGTGCACTCCACCGGTCATAAAAAAAACATTAAAAAAAGCTGTAACAAGCACCAACGTGCGTTTTAAGCAAAATCTTAAGAAAAAAGCAAGAAAAGCACCATCGTCATTAGGTCAAATCAATGCAATTTAAGTGTATTATTAAATACTGATAATTAAAAAGATTTCTATGCAGAAATATAATAACTGAAATATTTAAAATTTTACATTTACATTATTTTTAAATAAAAAATGAAAAAATTTTAATATCAATCACTTTTATGGTTAAGGATAAGATATACGCTAGCTTTGATTCACGAACGCGAGAGGGCTTATAAGCTTGTTGTATTTTATAATTCGCGGATAGACAACACGTTGTTAAGTCACCTAACTTATTATTGTTTTACCGATACGCGTCGCTATTTCTAAGCTCCGTTACACAGTAACACGCGCCCACGAGCAAACTTAACGTACTTTGAGGCTGAGTTTACAAAACTGAGATTGACGAGTTTTTTTTAGGGTAATCGAAAACTCGCAGACCAAGCAAAGACAAAAATGATCTGTTTTCATTGTTTTTCTTCCTGTTTCTAGTTAGTAGCGTGAGTTTTATAGACTTTCTTGATAAATTACGTTGGTGATTTGCAATTTTCTTCCAATGGAAGACAGAAACAGTAGTTGGCAATAGAAAATAAGAAAAATAATATAAACAGGTAATAAAGCTTATTATCCAAACAAAGTACTCTGGAAAAATGGAAACCTAAAAAAGGATACCAAGATAAAAATGTATAAAACGATAACAATACCGATTCATTACGGAAGAAATAAAAAATAAAATATAAAATGTGGTGTCGTGGGACACCAGATAGGAACGAAGTACCTTATTAGATAAATATTAATTTCAAGTTCTAGTCGAGGTAAAACCTAAATAATTTTTCGGATAGAAATATTTTATTATAATTTTTTTTATCGATAACAATCAAAAACTACTTTACAAAATTGACAAAATAGCGATTTCGGCATGTGTCAAAGTCGATGTAAATCCGCAATCATCGCGGTCATCTTTGAAGTTTTCGAAATTTTTTTGCACATTCGGCTTTAGATAATTCTTTGCCTCTGGGTGGCATTTTTCAAAATCGATTTTTTTAAAAAATTTGGATGTTTTATTTTCGGCTGAAAATTTTTAAAATTATTAAATTATTCGTCGGTTTAACAATTTTAACGCGTTCTTAACCCTCCGCGGTCGCACTGGGACGATTCGTCCTAAGCGAAATTTCACTTGTAAATTTCAAGTAAATCGAAAAGAATAAGGGCGCGGGTTTTTTATCTAAAAAAACCTTAGTACAGGTATTATCTTGCAAGTGTTATCTAGCCACCTTCCGCCGGTTAGTTCTTGAATTACAGCGATATAAACTTGTCAACCGGACGAAAACGTCCCAGTGCGACTGCCGTGTCATTTATAGTGCACTTTAAAAGTTTTGTGTTTTTTTTATCCAAGAGGCTTCTAATAGCGTATTAAGGTTTGTAAATAAATATTTTAATTATCTGAACATATTTTTAGCCCTTTAGAAAATAAATAAACGTTTTAGGTTACTGTCAGTTAATCCAACCCACGATTTCAAATTTTTTGATTGCTCTATAGGAAAGAGGACAATTTTCTGAATATATTTTATAATTTTTATAATCTTTTCCATTTATAATTTTTTGTTTGAATAAAAATAATATTATTTGTGTATTCAAAATGATTTTCGATTTATTTTTCATAAAAATTCTTGATTTTCCTCTCCTTGAAATTATGCATTTTCAATTGATCCAATAATTATACTTTTTTGGGCAGAAACGATCAAAACTCGGTTTTTCGTGAACGTTAGGGTATCCATGACGACAATCCATGATAATTTGATTTTTACTATTGTACATTTTTTAATTGTTCAAATTTAGGCTAAAACACTTTTTTTTAACGTTTATGGTTAGATACCAATTTATAGTATAAAAAATAATAACTTTTGTACTTAAATAATCATGGATTCACACTTTAGAAGGATTGAAGAGTATTCATGAATTATTTTAGATTTTTTAAAGCAGTCGAACATGTTGAAAACTGTACGTGGACGTTTTTGTTCCAGTGCGACCGCGAAGGCAGTGAAATTACAGTGCGACTGCCCAGGGTTAATTAGCAATGCACAAAGAGTAGCTTAATAGCGTATCACTATTACTTTTAACGATACCCATTCTGGCGTTGAGCAAAGAGCTCGGTCTACACATATAGGCGAGGGATCGAATCCCGGTGAAGGCGACTTTTTTTCTAGAGAAATTTGCAAACCTATGATTCGTGGTTTCTGAATATTATATTATTAAATAATAAAAACACAAGACACGCTTAGATCTAATGTACTAATACTGACTGATCAGTTGTTCCACTTTTGACCACCAGATGGTGAATTATAGAACGATATAAAAATCTTACACATTTGCGTTACGGAAGTTTTTTTCCGATTAGTAATTCCCTTCGCATCCTCCCATAAGGAACTTCGTTCCAAAAATTTGAATCACTTATTTTCTTTTGATTGTACAAGAAAATTATTATAAAAAATTATTTATTTTTGCATTTACTCTTTATTGTATGTTTTTTTAAATAGAATTGAAATTATTCTACCGCTATTAAAATTATGCGAATTATAATTTTTATGAAATGTTGTTAAAGTTTACAAAAAGTAACATTTCTAGTTATTATCATAAGCCACATGATATACAATGAATTTGAAATGCATACCCCACCAGAAAAATTGTAGCTCAAGATATTAATGAATCGTAAATTATTATGTCTATTTATTTGGACGATTGCACAAAACAGAAAACTGTAACAAATTGCGCTCAAAAGTGCATAACCATCTGTGTGCTATTGACTGAACTATAATAAGACTGTTCTTTTAGTACTTTTTTATAAATACTAAACGGCTGGATCAATTGACTTGAAATTTTGACAGAATGTGTAGTAGATTATTACAAACCTTTACAAATATCCTTTTTTGAATAAGTTTTTTGGTTTTTCCAAAAAAGCCAAAAAACCATTAAATTTGAGTTCTTCCGATATTTTGTAAATCTCGATTTTTAGAAACTTTTGGCTCAGACAGAATTTTGATATCTTAATTGGTTTAAAAGTTTTTAGGGCCTAAAGTTCAAATTGCTTCACGTAATTATAATTGACGTGTAGGAAAAGTATATAAATTGAGAAAGAATGTCTTGCATCTTTTACAATTCTTGTCGAAGATAGTAAGTCAGTCTTGCGATTATAAAGCATAGTATAAATAATGTTACATACTAAATAAAAAAATTATGTTAATTTTCTTTTAGGTTTTTATATTACATAAGCTAATCACAAATAGGTACGCACTTCATAACTGTATCTATGAACACAAATTTTTTTTCTTTCTAGAAATAACTTTTGGAAGAAATTCATCATGTGGATTTCTTTTTTCAGTGTTCTATTGGCGCTATGTTTTTATCACAATTTGGATAATTTGTAGTTAATTTATTAATATAATTATTTTAAACAAATTGATTAATTTAAACTTTACACTAATTTATTATTTTAATATTATCTCAAAATTTTATAAATATATTTGCATTTTTATTATAATAAATAAAAAGTTGTTATTTCTATTGCTTTATTGTTGCGCCCTATTTTGTCTATAATTCCCAAGAATCTTGGAACACTAATCATGATGAAATACAAAAACAATTATAAATAATAATTTATCTTTTTGAGTAAGCGTCCAGTAAATGTTATATTTTATCAACAAATTTTACCAAATATGGTACATGTCGCTGCCTGGCAAGAATAACGACAAAACTAAAAAAAGCACTTTTTTCAATAGAGCGTTATTAAACTACTGATAAGTAGTAACTTTGCATTACATGCATAATGGCACTGCCTCTATAATAACAGCAGGTTATTAAAATTTTGCATTGTGACGTTATACACGATAAGATATAGCCAAATTCTGTCGATTTTAATACTTAACTCATTTTTGCCAAATTTTGAGTTGTGTCGTTATTCTTTCGAGGTAGCGATGTGTACGTGTTTGCATTAGGTAGGAACGACGGTCAAGTCATCGTAAGATTTAATGAAATTGTTGAAAAATATAATTTTAAAAACATTACGAATATTATTTTATAATTAGAGCACACAATTATAAAATTGTATTGCACTTCAGTAAAACTGCAACATCAGCTTATAGTAAGAATATCTGTTTACGTGCGTGGGTAGGCGATCCTTGATTCGTATTAATTTTTCTACACACGTTTACACTTTAAAAGCATTACAAAGTTTCTACACGTCAAGTTTGCTGTCTTTGCACAACACGGAATTCCTTTTTTTACGTTGGGATGGATAGGCTCAGAGAACAGCCTACATAAATGTAGTGTAGTTGAAATTTTGAAATTCGTGGTGAGAAAATTCTGACAATAACCAACAATTACTTTGAATTTTGTTAATTAAAGTGGAATTGAATTTAAAAACAAAGATCCGAAATTTTCGAGTTGGAACCGTTTCGCGGATGTTTTTATTGAGATTCACCGTCGAACTATATCTGCTATTTTCGAATGCTATTTATGCAAACAAAAAACTTATATAACATAAAAACACGCAAAGCTTGAGATAATAGCCAATAGGGTGTCCGCTTTCAATTATTTACATTTTTTAGGCCTTACAGGAATTTTTAATGGATCTGTAAATTTTAATATTTATATTTGTAATTTTTGTAATAAACTATCATTATACTATTAGAAAATTTTTAAAATCCGATTAAATTTTAATCTATCGTACTATCCATACATCGTGTTTTGAAAGTTCTACACTTTTTAATAGAAAAGCCAAGTTTACAACTGATTATAAAAATTACTCTATAAATAATCAAATATAATGGGAACATTTATGTATAACAAATCCATAAATTTGAGTTATGCAGACGGACGAATACGGACTCATATATTAAAATTTTTTGTTTGTACTTTTGTAAAGTGTAATTATTGTATTCCTGATAGAATTTATAAAACAAAAGATATTTGTTTTGTTGTTGTGTGAAACCCAAAAAAGAACCTTTTCGAGAAAGTTCAGTTCAAAAACGGTCTTCAATTGCAAATTTTTTTATCTTTCGAACCATTTTATCAAATGGGATATTTAAAGAATAATGTAGTTTTTAAGAGAGTTTATGGAAACAAATTAACATTTTTAATAAGTTCTTACGCTATTTTTATCACTGGAAAGAAGAAGCGAGCTATGAAATACTTTTTAAAGAAGCAATTAAATGTAATTTAACAAAATAGCATAAAATCTAAGGTACAGCCTTTCAATAAAGCGAAATTTTTCATATTCGGGGTAAGATGTAAATCGATATTACAATGGCGATTCAAAATGAAACTGGTGTCTATTTTTGTTCTTACAGTTTCAGTTTCGAATAACAAATCTGTTCACATTTTCAAATTTTAACGGATGAATTCGAAACTCAAAAATATTTATAGTTTATTATATTCTGTTATTCTTTATGAAGAAATATTTTTGTGGTTTTGAATTTAAATAAGGTGCATTAAAAAAATTAATCTGTTCATAACTAGATTTTAACAACATAGAATAATAATTATACAAATATATATCTTATACAATAAATTGTGTACCATGAAAAGGGTGCGGACCAGAGTAGCGTTAGATCTATACCACACCAATCTTTTCCAATAGCGGTGCAATACCGTCTGTTGATGCTTTTCCATCTTATCAGACTTAATAATTCCGGACCGATATTTAGAACACCATAGCACGAACACAAATCACGACCGGGTTTCTTGTGTATTTATTAACATAATAACAAATGAACCTAAATTGCAATACATTCTCGGAATGACGCCGGTGTCGGGTGGAGACAACGGTTAAGAGCGCCGCCACTTAATCATGAGGGCAGCACAAATCAGTTCAAATAATACAGATCAATATAAATGTGCGTACAGGGTGTGGTAATGCATAGGGTTACACATCAATTATGTTTCACATCTGAAAATTTGTATGATATGCAACTTGCTGCATACCCGTACGAAGCAAATTTATTGTATTTACAGTATCCTGCAAAGTAAAGTAGTCTAACAAAAAAGTACAATCAGCAAATGATATTACATTTATTATAAAAATAAAAGTAAGTAAAATGATTTGTTGAACCGAAACATTGTAATTATACTTTTTCAGGTTATCAACGGCAGAACTTATAAAAACAACTGCTAATAAGAACAGAACGTAAGGTTGGTATAATGCGCATTTTTCAAATAATTACATTTAATTAGAATATCTGCCTATAAATCGGTTTTAGAACGTCTTGCGGCGTTGTCCGATGCCTAGTCTTCATTATTTCTAAGCTTTTTTTAAAGTAAATAAATTTTTATGAGTGACAATAAATTAGTTTAACGCTTCAACCCCCCCCCCCCCCGCTGACTTGTATGACTTTTGCCTTCCCATATCCCACAAATCGATATTGGCTTAGATCGCAGCAGTGGATCCGATGCGATGAGATTTTGAGACGTGGTTTACCACTTCTCAAACGAACGGTGCACGCTTTAAGCCTGATTCACACGCATGATACAATGAATTTACAAGGTATAATATTTTACGAACCTATTTTCGTCCGTTTGACGCATGACGTCATTTTGACGTATCTAGGTTCTAAAGAATCCAATGGAATAGTTCCCGCCGTAGTTGACCGCCAATACTCGGTCGTTCTCGCTATTTGTTTAACCCTAGAATGCTATCGTACGTAAAATTAAATATAATACGATACCCAAACACGCTTACCACGACTTACGTAGGTAACATGCTAGGGTTAATATCTGAATCAAGGTACGTCACAGTCCAGCCTGCGCAATATCATACCTTGTAAATTTATTGTATCATGATTCATACGGCATTGTACTGCACGTTTTTTACAGTATACGTTTTAACGAATAGGTAGTGGCACATACATTGTACATACTAGAACTATTCACAGATTCTCTGTACTACAAAAAATCGTATACGGCTAAATACGTTTAACGAATACTCACCGGACTTGTCAACAAAATCGAATGAACTTGAACGTATTGGGTTTGCAGTAGCGCATTGAATTACATAGCATCTTTCATACGGCACGATGTCATACGTTTTTTATCAAATAGCGGGTACCGTTGCGTATACTATTCCACGATTTTAACTTTTTCCTATTGAAAATACGTGAAAGGACACTATTCTAAG
The DNA here is from genome assembly GCA_911387805.1 of Cantharis rustica. Taxonomy (NCBI): domain Eukaryota; kingdom Metazoa; phylum Arthropoda; class Insecta; order Coleoptera; family Cantharidae; genus Cantharis; species Cantharis rustica. Next base: position 77,467,389 of record OU426877.1, read on the forward strand.
CATACTAGAACAAAAATTTTGTTGGATTATAAATTAGTTCTCGAAAAAATCGAATTTGAAAAATTTAAATTTACATGTATTTTAGATACACCTTTTAACACGGCTGCATGATTAGCCGATTTTGTGTAAGGCAAAAAAATTTTAAAAATATCCCTGAAAAATTACAGAACTCGCCAAGGGTGGAACTCGAAGCCATAGAACTCGTGCGGGTGTCGATCGCAAATGACAACAACTTAAGAGTGTATCAAAGCACACGTACCGTCAACAAAATGAGACCGCCACCGACGAGACCGAACCTCAACATGAGACCGACCGTCACACATCGGGTATATCATATTACATTTGCCTGCTTTTCGTAATTTTAAAATGCCGTTATTTCGACAACTATTGCATAATCCAAAATAATTTTTGTGTTAATATACTCAGAAAATTGTCCTCTTTCCAATAGTCAATAGGAAAAAGTTAAAATCGTGGGATAGGATATGCAACAGTAGCCCAAATAGCAACTGAACAAGGATTAAAAACTGCGAATTCGTTTTTAAACGAAAGAAAATTTACTATATGAATACCCGGCTGATTGTGAGTTTAAAATCAAATACAACAATAAACGTGTAGTACAATGCCGTGTGAATCCAGCTTTACGCTACACTGCTGGTGTTAATTAGAATATCACTATTATAAAACAACAGAAATGACTGTACAATAATGTTACATAATATAATATACTGTTACAAAAGAAAGTTTAATTATATTTGATGACTAATGTATGATGAGTCATACATGATAACATCATTAGTCATTCAAATAGTGCTTGGATTTCAATCTAGAAACGCACAAAAGTGTATAGAAAATGTATGGAAATATCTGAAAGCTGCATTTAGGTATAAATGCGAACATAAATAAAGTGTAAATAAATAGTGAAGTGATAAACGATATATCGAGTGTTTAAATAAATCCGGACTTAGTGTTAAATAAATTGTAGTCTAATTTAGTTTAGTGTTAATTTTAGTGTAATAATTGTTTTATTGTTATAACCAGGGCTCGAAACTTTAGGCTTTTGTATATTTGTTTGGAAAGTGCATATTGTAATTTTGGTTAGTCAAAAATTTGTTTCATATTACCTACATGTCAAATATAAAAGTTTTTGTCGCATAATTTTGCATATTTCGTTACTTTTTAGACAAACTTGCATATTTTAGGTTTAAGAACAGATAATTCCACATTTTGTTGATTTCGAGGCACTTGTACAGTGTGAGTTTAATTTCGAGTTTAGTAAAACTTGATTTAATTTATAAACAACGTTTAAAAACGTAGGTGTTTTTAAATTATTTTAATACCAACCATACAAATTACTCTTTAATTTTACTAGTTTAGCAGTTTTTTGTTCTTTTCGTTCGAATTTTTGACAAAATCTTTATAATAATATTTTGAAGAAAAATACGTACGGGATTTTCAATAAGTTGATTTATACATTATTTATTAACAAATGATTACCAATTTTTGTGTCGAAAATTAAGTTTGATTCAAATACCCGTCAATTACACAAAAATCAATATTTTTAAAATCCCGTACGTATTTCTCGAGCTATGAACATGTAGATTAAGTGATTTTTTTTGTTATATTTTAGATTCAAATTTGGACAAGCTGCACTGCGTGCCGCAGAGCGCTTCAAATTCAATGGGCTTCACGAAAATGGCCCCAGTGTCGCCATTTCTTAATATTTCTAGATGATAATTTTTTGTTTCATACTTAAATATGTACTGAATACCTACCTCGAATATTATTATTCTAATACCTTTCCTTCTATGCAAAAAAAATTGTCAAAAAAACGCTATTTTTACAGCTGTTACAGTGGTTTTACCCCTTAAGGCTTGTTCTCTGAGCATATCCATCTCAACGTAAAAAAAGGAATTCCGTGTTGTGCAAAGACAGCAAACTTGACGTGTAGAAACTTTGTAATGCTTTTAAAGTGTAAACGTCTGTAGAAAAATTAATACGAATCAAGGATCGCCTACCCACGCACGTAAACAGATATTCTTACTATAAGCTGATGTTGCAGTTTTACCGAAGTGCAATACAATTTTATAATTGTGTGCTCTAATTATAAAATAATATTCGTAATGTTTTTAAAATTATATTTTTCAACAATTTCATTAAATCTTACGATGACTTGACCATCGTTCCTACCTAATGCAAACACGTACACATCGCTACCTCGAAAGAATAACGACACAACTCAAAATTTGGCAAAATTGAGTTAAGTATTAAAATCGACAGAATTTGGCTATATCTTATAGTGTATAACGTCACAATGCAAAATTTTAATAACCTGCTGTTATTATAGCGGCAGTGCCATTATGCATGTAATGCAAAGTTACTACTTATCAGTAGTTTAAAAACGCTCTATTGAAAAAAGTGCTTTTTTTAGTTTTCTCGTTATTCTTGCCAGGCAGCGACATGTACCTTATATTTGGTAAAATTTGTTGATAAAATATAACATTTACTGGACGCTTACTCAAAAAGATAAATTATTATTTATAGACAAAATAGGGCGCAACAATCAAGCAATAGAAATAACAACTTTTTATTTATTATAATAAAAATGCAAATATATTTATAAAATTTTGAGATAATATTAAAACAATAAATTAGTGTAAAGTTTAAATAAATCAATTTGTTTAAAATAATTATATTAATAAATTAACTACAAATTATACAAATTGAGATAAAAACATAGCGCCAATAGAACACTGAAAAAAGAAATCCACATGATGAATTTCTTCCAAAAGTTATTTCTAGAAAGAAAAAAAATTTGTGTTCATAGATACAGTTATAAAGTGCGTACCTATTTGTGATTAGCTTATGTAATATAAAAACCTAAAAGAAAATTAACATAATTTTTTTATGTAGTATGTAACATTATACTATGCTTTATAATCGCAAGACTGCCTTACTATCTTCGATAAGAATTGTAAAAGATGCAAGATATTCTTTCTCAATTTATGTACTTTTCCTACACGTCAATTATAATTACGTGAAGCAATTTGAACTTTAGGCGCTAAAAACTTTTAAACCAATTAAGATATCAAAATTCTGTCTGAGCCAAAAGTTTCTAAAAATCGAGATTTACAAAATATCGGAAGAACTCAAATTTAATGGTTTTTTGGCTTTTTTGGAAAAACCAAAAAACTTATTCAAAAAAGGATATTTGTAAAGGTTTGTAATAATCTACTACACATTCTGTCAAAATTTCAAGTCAATTGGTCCAGCCGTTTAGAACTTATAAAAAGGCACTAAAAGAACAGCCTTAAGTTTCGTAATTGGTGGAGTTTCTACTTTACCTTTCGCAATTGCAAAACATAGTATATGCTCCTCAGGGATAAAGTGACTTTTAACCTGAGGGTAATTGCTGCCTTCGGCTAAAGCCTCGTGCAAACAAACCGTGACCCTCTGGTCAAAAATTGGTCACTTTATCCTCTTGTTGCATAATGTACTATTTCGATTTTCCAAAGTTTATTCTTTATTTTGAATATTGTTTTTGTTTCTTCAATAAATGTTAACTATTTTTTTTTAAATAAAATTAATTTTTACATGTTAGATGAAATTGAAAAATAATTAAATTCATAACTTACATAAACCTTTTTTTTTTGAGGTTAGTTTAGTTTTCCGGTTTAGAATTTTTCAAAGTAACTTTATTTATTCATTTTGGCTTCAAGTAGGTATAATTTTTGTTTTTACAAAAGTCAAATAAATTTGACTTTAAATCAAGTTTGAATTTTTAATTTAAAAGCAGAAATTTTCAATAATTTCAATAATTTTTTCAGGTTTGCCTGATGAGATTCAGAAAATCGAAACATCAGTTATAACAGGGTGTCGCAAACTATATCATTCATTTACATAGTGTTTGACATTTTTATGTAAGTTATGAATTTAATTATTTTTCAATTTCATCTAACATGTAAAAATTAATTTTATTAAAAAATATTATCACATGTTAATAACATTTACCATTTTAATAAATGTTAACAGTTACAACTTTCTTTGTCATTTTAAGATTAAGCAAATTTTTTTATAAATTTTGTATAATATTATCCTAATTTTTACTGCATATTATACCGTATATTTTACTATTTTTTAGCGCATATGTATGCACATATTATTTCATTTTTTTTTTAGCGCATAAAGTTCCGAGCCCTGGTTATAACTAGAGCCCGGATTCTAAGCATTTTGCTTATTGCTCTAAATTATAAGCAGAAGATATTCCTTTTGGATCTTGACGTTTCTTAAAAATTACAGTGATTTGACCTAATGTTGATAGTGATATTTTTGCTTTTTTCTCAAGATTTTGCTTAAAACGCATGTTAGTGCTTATAGAGCTTTTTTTATGACCGACGAAGTACATGATTAAAGTTGGAACAGAACTCAAAGTATTTTATGAAAATTTAATTTACTGTACATGTCTGGCACATGGGTTATCTCGTGTTGCCGAAACAATTTGTCTTAAATTTTCTTTGGTTAATAATTTATTTAATTTCAAATGCAAAAAGAATTTTTGTAAAGGTGCCTTTGAGAGTGCAAGCTTTTACAGAAAATTTTTCCGATTACACCTTTACTTCCCAAACCAGTGCTTACAAGGTAAAGAACGTGGCTCAATGCTGTCATATATTATGAGACAAATTTTGAAAATTTTCTAAGATTATTGTCAGAATTATCGTCGGTAGCAAATGAATGTCAAGAAATTTTAATGTCATTAATTCTAAAACAGTTAAGTTATACTATTAAAGCTAACTTTTCATACGTTCCATCATTCATCGAAAAGTTGGAAAAAAAAAGTATTTGCCTTTAGTGGAATCGGTAAAAATTATAAATAATCTTAGAAAGAAAACTTTGGAGGTGCAAGTGAGTGTGGAACATCAAATCTATGTCGAGTTTTACACGTCTCCTGAATTGCAAATTTTAAAATGCCGATTTTTCGAAAAGTAATGCCTAATCTTACAAAATTTTTGTTGCAATATGCTTAGAAAAATGTCCTCTTTCCAATAGTGCATAGGTGAGTCAAATCGTGTCCTAGTCAAATCGTGAGGTGAATTAACTGACAGTAACCAATGGGTTCCTATTACGTCGGTTGATGTTGAACACAGTTTTTCGATTTATATACAGGTGTTAAACAACAGACGAAAATTTTTCATTATGAAAAATTTGGAAAAATATATGACAATTTTTTTAATAATTATTAAACGAATTTCTAATTAATATTTAATAAAAATTAAATTTTGATGTTTAATTTTTAGTGCTTTTTTTCTATTTTATAGGACGTTTTTGTTTGTTTTTTGAAACTTTTTAAAGCGCTTATTTTGAAATTATAAGCGCTTATAAATCCGGGCTCTAGTGATAATAGATTTTTATAAAATTAATTTTTACAAACGCACAAAGTATTTTATATTATATAGATTTTTACATGTTACATGAAATTGAAATAAAATTTAATTCATAACTTACATAATATTGTTCAAAAACTATTTAAATGAATGATATAGCTTGCTACATAATATGTTCATAATATGTTATGTTTCAATTTTCGGAATCTCATTAGGCAAACCTGGAAAAATTATTAAAATGATTGCGAAGTTATGCTATTAAATTCAAACTTGATTAATAGTCAAATTTTTTTGACTTTTGTAAAAACAAAATTATACCTACTTGAAGCTTGAGTGAGTAAATAAACTAATTTTGAAAAATTCTAAACTGGACAACTAAACCAACCCAAAACAAGCTATATCATTCATTTAACACTAGAAGCGCCAAAGGGGTCATTTTGACATTTTTCAAACATAATTGTTCTGAATCTTCACATGCGCCAAATAGACCATAAGCTATTATTTCAATCTGAGTTTTTCAATATATAAACAAGAATAGATTGCAGTGTTTTATTTTTTATCCATCCAACAAAATTTATACAATATAAAATGACAGAGTCAAAATGACCTCTGTGGCGTTAATAGGTATGCAGGTAAGCATGGCGCTTCTAGTGTTAAATAGTTTTTGAACAATATTATGTAAGTTATTAATTAACAACGGCTAATCATGCAGCCGTGTTAAAAGGTGTATCTAAAATACATGTAAATTTTAAAAATCGATTTTTTTCGAAAACTTTTGCATTATCCTACAAAATATTTGTTATAGTTTGCTTAGAAAAGTGTCCTTTTACGTATTTTCAATAGGAAAAAGTTAAAATCGTGGGATGGAATACGCAACAGATCCCCAATGTCACTCACAAGGGAATTTATATGACATCCGCATTTTTGTAATTTTTGCCACTTATTCTACTGAAAGTTTAGCCCTTCAATAACAACTCCTCAAAGCAGTAGGGCCAGATATTTTCGAGAAAATCAACTTTGAAATATTGTCAAAAGAGTTTGAAGACAAGATGTGAAACAATTAGCAAATAGTTTCGTAGCACAGGGGCGATCGAGTTGGACTAGGAACCAGTGGGTCCACGGTTTTATTCTCCCACCTTCGCTAGTTTTTTTTTCTCTAGTGCTTATTCACGCCATTTAATTATTGTAAAATTGATTAAATTTAGGTTTTGAGACTAAAATGTGTCAACATTTAATTTATTAAATACATTCAATTTTTTTTAACAAATATAAAATCGAATGTTTTAATTATTATTATTCAGCAGGACTAGTTTCATATGGCATCGCACATATCATCTGGTGGAAATAATTTACCTAATATTTATTTATAATTTATCATCAGATTTAATTTATTTATTTTACGATTGGTAGATATAGCAAACATGATGTGGCTAATAAGACCATGCAACTGACTAGATTTTAATAAGAAATAAAAAGTTAATAAACCAACATTATCCTAAAACTACATATTTTTATCCTAAAATACATTTTCAACAGTTTAGTTTTTATCGAGCGTAGTTACTGAAAAGTTATCATGTCTGATATTTATCTGTTAATTTGCCTGGCCCCTCGACGAGGGCTGAAGACACCGTGGAAGATAGTCTGTGCAGTGAATTCTCTAAATTACGCATGAAAGATGTTCTTGTGTATTACGTGCATTTACTTAAGGAAAATAATACGCACTAGAGAAAAAAAATTAAAAAAAAAAAAAAAACTAGCGAAGGTGGGAATAGAACCGTAGACCTACTGGTTCCTAGTCCAACTCGCTCGCCTATGTGCTACGAAACCATTTGCTAATTGTTTCAAATCTTGTCTTAAAACTCCTTCGACAATATTTCAAAGTCAATTTTCTCGAAAATTTCTGGCCATCTGGCCCTACTGCTTTGAGGAGTTCTTATTGAAGGGCTAAAATTTCAGTAGAATAAGTGGCAAAAATTACAAAAATGCGGAAGTCATATAATTCCTTTGTCAAACGTCAAACGCTACAATACGTTTTGACAATAAGGCAGTATTCTAGTCCAGAAAGTTGATAAAATCGAAAATTTTTGTTTTCATATTTCGACAGTTTAGATATTCAAGAATATCTTCTTAAAAGAATTTTTTGAAATTCATATTATTTTAAAAATTATTGTCACTTTAGTGTCGTGGCAACTCCACCGGTTTAGATAGAACGAATCTAAGAAAAGTATTAAAAAATACTCTTTATTGTTTTTCTGTGTTTTTTAAAATTTACTTATTTAAATATTCAATTTGAGGTAGAAGAAGGCCCGATATATGGAACCGGAATCGTTGATTGAAGAAATGTAAGTAATATGTATTGTTCTATCAGTTAGACTGCCTGAAACTTAACTTAAATCTTTAATCGTATCTTTTTCGAAACTACTTTTTTCGAAACGGTTGACATAAAATCTCAAGTTCTAATTGACCAATTTTCTTGAAATTTTGTATGAATTTTCTTTATATATCTCCCTATGGTTGGAACCAACAAAAAATCATAATTTTCAATTTTTACTATTTTTTAAAAATTCGGAAAATTGAAAAATAACTAAAAAAAATCAACTTTTTTATCTGAGTAGCCGCTATATCGCGAGAAAAATATTTTTTTTCATTTTTCCTGGTTCCTACCATAATGACATTTGTACTGATAAAGAATCTTTTTTTTGGTTTTTTTCAGATGACCAGAAGGGTTGGAATCGTGTCAACCAGAACACGCTCTGTTTTTTTCCTCTCTACTTCAATAACGTGTAACTTTGTGAAATTTATTTACTTTCTTTTGAAATTTTTTTTGTTAATTCCTAAAATATATATAAATAAATGACAAAAAATGTATAGTTAAAATATTAATTGCTTTTCTATTATCGACCGTCAAAAAATGTCCGAAATTCAGGCTTCTAGACTAGAATACTACCTTAAAACAAATAAATTTTTAAAAATTTTGTAAATTTATTTCTTTTTTACCTACACTTTGTTAGTTATTTTCAGAATTTCTGTGAAATACTAACTTTTAGAAATTTATTTTGTGATCATTACAAAGCTAAAACTTGGCTCTTGGATGTGAATAACTTTTTATTACAATCAAGTAATTGGAAATATAGAAAATTTTGCTGTGCAGTTGATCGATTTTTCAAGTAGCAAAAGTGATCGTTTAATATTTTTCATAAACATTACCTTTATAAATATCAGCACGAAAAGTAATTCAAGTCCAGCGCAAATGTTAGACCTAGCTTGAAAAAAATTTTGATAGCATTATATGCATTTTTGTACAAATACAAATTGATAGAATAATTTTTCTTCTTCTGAAGAATTTACTTGTAATGGCAAATAGAACTCTGTCACATTAGATAAAAAAAAACTTAACATTTACAAAATATAGCCTGTCTGTTTATTCAACCATGGCGCTAGTGTGAATATTTATATATTGGTTTCAACCTTTGCTAAGTATGATGCAAATTATCAGGACGTCAATGTAATATGATCTGTCTACATTGCAAAGATAATAGTAATTGCATTCTGATGTATGTAACTATTCAGTTTTTCAGTAAGATACTACATTAATTTAGATCTCACACTTTATGTCATAATGTGAATTTTTATAGTTTTCAAGTTTGTTATATTATGTAGTTCGTTCTTTTTTTCAAAATTCTTTTTTTTTCGATTTACTTAGAATTTCTAGTTTCAAATCATGAATGAGTAGCCAGATATAAAAAAAAATTACATTCTGTTAGAGTAGAAACAATGCGGCGTTGTATATTGAATTTCAGGGAACTGTCAGACAACGATCATCACGAATTTCACAATTTCAACTGCACTATAGGAAAGAGGACACTTTTCTAAGCATATTAGAACAAAAATTTTTGCGGAACATGCATTAGTTCTCGAAAAAATTGAATTTGAAAAATTTAAATTTACATGTATTTTAGATACACCTTTTAACACGGCTGCATGATTAGCGATTTTTGTGTAAGGCAAAATAATTAAAAAAAATTCCTGAAAAATGACAGAACTCGCCAAGGGTGGAACTCGAAGCCATAGAACTCGTACGGGTGTCGATCACTAATGACAACAACATTAAGAGTGTATTAAAGCACTCGTACCGTCAACAAAATGAAGAATAGGAACGGAACGTGCCAGTTGACCGTGGCTCGACACGTTGCAACGGGGTGTATCGGGTTACAACTACCTACTTTTAATAACTTTAAAATGCCGTTTTTTAGAAAACTAATGAATAATCCAAAAAAATTTTTGTTACATTATACACAGAAAATTGTCCTCTTTCCTATAGTGCAGTTGAAATTTTGAAATTCGTGATGAGGAAATTCTGACAGTAACCCGTTTTTAATTTGTTATAATTGTTTTCCGTAATTCTTTATGCAATGATTCGTACATTCCATTTTAATCACCTCATTATCATATACAACATTTTTCTTAATTTCTAAAATAACAGTTGTATCGCCATCACTAATACATTTTGTATATTTTAGCTTGTGCCTTTCTACACTAATACTAAATCCGTTTACTAGTATTGCCGTTCCATGGCCGAAAACGATTTCATCCAGTTTCTAAAACAATCGTGAACTTTAACAGCTTCGTAATTATTTTCTGTTCGTGCACAGATAGAGCAATATTTATTTTTAACTTCTAAATACATCAATTTTCCCGTTTCTTTACAAATTATAACTGCGCACACCTGATAAAGCATTATATGTATGACCAAAACTTATTTTTAGCCATCCACCATCTACTACTACACCAATATTATTCTCATCGACGTTTCCCTTAGTTAAAGCTATAGCATACTAAAGTCCCAGTAGCTATCATTGATTCGTCTAAACCAGTGGTTCCCAAAGCGGCCTATATCGACCCCCAGGGGTCGACGACAACCTGCAAATGGTCCAAAAAAAAACAATTAGGGGTCTACGAGATGTAAATGGGGATCAACGATAGTGGATCTCATTTAGTAGTAGTAGTTACCCAACTGGCAGTTAGCAACTATTGCAGAAACTATTATAGCACTTGATACGCCTTTGGGTTAAATTTACATTAACCTTCTTTCCCCATACCTAGTGGAAAGAGGTTTCAGCGCGGTAGCCAATCTCCTAACAACAAAAAGAAACAAACTGGACGTTATTGACCGAGGAGATTTAAGATTAAACCTAACTAAATTGATGCCAAATATTGACAATTTGTTAATAAAGCATCAGGTACCTCCAACTAAAAACATTAATATTTGTCTTAGTTATTTTATGTAATAAATTTTAATTTGGTTCGTTTTCATTTAAAAAAATCAATACCAGGTAAGTAGGGGGTCTACCCAAAACCGAAAAACATGACAAGTGGTCTACGAGACAAAAAAGTTTGGGAACCATTGGTCTAAACACTCATGAAATATATTCCCAGATTCCGTTGAATTTTAAAATAATTATTTTTACTGAAGTTTGTTATTTTCATAGTCATTTGGCAGTATGTTCAAATCAGTTCAAAAGTACTACATGCAGTAGATTTCCGATAAGATAAAAATCAAAGAAAAAGATATCAATTCATATAAAAATAAAATGTTTCCTTGTAATATTATTGTCGTGTATTTTCCTACAATTTAGAGTTTTGTAATTACACTGGCTCACAAAATTGATGACACAAACTAAACCTAACGATAAAACGTTGTATATTTTCTAAATTTATAAATATTTATAAATAAATCAATAAAATAAATCAAATGCGTAGAGAAGCCAACATTACTGAAAGAAAAATAATTTTAAAACTAGTTTGTGAAGAAAAACTTATCGTGAAGTTGGAAAACTAGTCGGTAGATCATTTTCAACGATCAAATATGTGATAAATAAATTTAAAAATGAGGAAACTTTACAAAATAAAGCTGAGCGAAGTAGAAAGAAAATACTTAAACCTCACAATGAACAGTATTTAGTGAGGAAGATTAAAAAACCCAAAGAAATCAATTTCTAATTTAAGGACAGAAGTGTCTGAAATAATCAAGAAAGCCATATCTGATGAAACAATACGCAGAACATTGCAAAATAATGGTTTTAATCGCCGTGTAGCACGTAAAAAACCATTCATTTCAGAGGTGAACAGAAAGAAGCGACTAAAATTCACCAAAAAATAGGTAAATGAATGTCCAGAATTCTAGAATAACGTGCTGTTCTCAGATTAGGGCAAATATAACATTTTTGAATCTGATAGAAAACAAATGGTGTGGAGGAAAGTCAATACACAACCGAAGAAAGAAAATCTTTATGCTACAATAAAATACGGTGGTGGAAATGTAATGGTTTGGAGGTGTATGACTTCAGGCGGCGTCGGAAATTAGGAATTTATAGATGTAAAAATGAACAAAGAACACTACAATGAAAGTTTTACAGAAAAATTTAAAAACTAGTGTCAATAAATTAGGCATTCTTAAAGTTTGGTGGATTTAACATGACAACGACCCCAAACATATAGCTCATTTGGTAAAGATGAGGTTGATTTTAACGTCCCAAAACAATTGCATGCGCCACCCCAATCGCCCCAATCGCCCCATCTCAATCCAATTGAGCATCTTTGGACGGAATTAAAACGTAGAATCAGAAATCTGCAATTACGAGTAAGACTACTTTAAAACCAAAGATTAGTTGAAGAATGAAGTAAAATTAAGGCAAGTGTTACTCAAAAACTAGTTGCAAGCATGCCAAAACGTCTGCAGGCTGTCATTGATGCTCGAGGCGGCTCAACTATCTATTAGGCATTAAAAAATTAAATAAAAACCAATAAATTTTGTGCTTGTGTCATTAATTTTGTGTAATGCAATTGTTACATTTTTCACGTTTGATGTTTAATTTCTTATTTACAAAATATATTTTTTAATTTAACTAGGTTTTCTCGAATTTCAAATCATATTGGAATAATTCTGCAAAAAAAAATTAATGAAAGATTATTAGTTTAGAAAATATACAGCGTTTTATCGTTAGGTTTAGTTTGTGTCATCAATTTTGTGAGCCAGTGTATAAAATTGTGAATTTTTTTGAGTATTGATTAGAAGATTGTTTGTAAATATTTTGGTCGAAAGTGGCCGCAGTCTAGATTTTTGATTTTAGTGAGTTGAAAATTTTTTGATTATTAGTGATTTTGTTTGGATAATCGATTTTCCTGGAATTGAAGTTATTTAGTTGAAATTGATAAAAATTGATTTGATGTGTTTTGGAACAACCGCTCATTTGGAGATAAATAGAAAATTATTTTTATATTACATCACAATATGCATATTATATAATTATTATAAAATGTTTGCTGAAGTACATAAATTCTGAGAAATCAGATAATAATTAAACAAGCCAACTTGCAATTTATTGCTAGTTATTGTTCTATAATACGATAGCCGCGTGGATAGCCGTCGAAAAATAGTTTAGCTTTTAAACACCTCATGCCACCACTTTCTGTTTAATTATTTTGAAATAAATCTAGATGCAATCGCCCACGCTCAAAACGGCAACCTTAAACATATTTTCTGCAAATCTCGCGAAATCCAGGTTTGAGAGTCTCTGTGATGGAGTAAAGATAGCAAATGAATAAGAAAATCTATGTATTTAAAAATGTATATGTGGCTCCATAAAGTATTCGTACGACTAAAATTAGCGATTTTACGAAAAAGGCCTTAAAAATTACCCAAATTTTAGGTTATATCTTCGCATTATTAAATTAAACTAAAAATTATAAAACAATTTTAAACAAAATATATTTAGAAACGTATATAATCGAGAATAAAGAAAATTGTAGCTCCAACAAGTATTCGTACTCTAATAAAAAAAGTAAATAAAAACGCATACACAAAATTACTAATATTTGTTGCCAATCCATTATTATCAATTATGGCTTTCAGATGTCTTGGCATTGATTCCACTAAATTTTTAGTATAGGAACTTGATATTTTGTATCATTCTTCTTCTAAAAGTCTTTTTAAATCATTTTTATTTGATATTTTTCGTTTTCTAATATTTCCGTTTTCCGGGTATTTACCCGAAATGCGGATAATTTGAAGAGAAGTCGGGTAATCTGTGGGTATTTTAATATGCTGGTATTTTCGGGTAATCGATCGATTTAACTGGCTAACTTGCCATAGATGAAATTATGAATAGATGAAATTAAAAACAGTTTCGACTTCAAAAATGACTTATATACTCATTGATAAAAGTCGTAAATCATAGAACTGCTAAAAAGTAAATAATAAGTAGATAAATATAATAAGTAAATAAAAAATCTACAGATTATTATTCGTTTTTTTTTTCATCCTTCGTTTTTAAATACAAGCGTAGAGCTCCTTTATTTAACAGAAAATATAGCATCAATAATCAGGGCCGTCCTAAGATATACGACTACTGGGCTACTAAAATTAATGCGCTCCTTTTCATAAGAAAACACAAATACAAATTACTATTACAATAAACAAAACATTAAATTAATTAATTTTGAATTAAATTTTTAATTCAAAATTTAATTAAAAGTTATATAAACAGAAACAAACTTTAGAGTAAAAATCGTTTTTCTTCTTATCAATTGTCTTCATTTTCATCTTATATCTTTGACTGGCGATGTATTTTCACTAATTGCTGTTACTTCCTCTTTTTCTTTATTTTTGCCTCTTTCCTTTCCTTCTCATTAATCATGTATGCGTCTACGGATTTTTCTAACCAAAAATATGACACGCTGTAGCAGAAGCTTCCTAACATTTTATATATTAAGATATAGTTAAGATTAATGGAAGTTATCGACAAATTTTTTTCAATTAACGATAGTTATTTTTGTAATCTACCACCCCTAATTGTGAGTTCATATCGAAAAGTTGCTATCGTTAGGTGCGGTGTTACTCGCGTGATAGTCAAATAAAGAACTAATTTGAAGGTTTAAAGAAAACGAAATTAGACTTCCGAAATAGATGTGCTCAAAAACGGTTGAATAGTACCGTACCTTATTTTATTATAGACATTTTTCATTTTCGGTTAAAATTATTGTTATAACAGGTTATAAAAAGATTATAATGTGATATGATATACTCGCACAAGTATAAATGTCACAGGTCGAAATGAAAGGGCTTTAATAAAAAAAAGTTGCCAAATTTCACCACATGTTTAACAGTACTCGCCGTCCCCTTACGGCGCATCTAATTTACTTGTTTTGGTAATTAACCAGAAGAGTTCTTTGTTTAGATACCACGAGAGCAACATCGTCAGGCTATTTGGTATGTGCTTACTATTATTGCAAGCTCCACCGATTGTGCTAATTCCTTCTTAGTTGGAATTAATAAGTTTTATTTCCTATAGATCCTGCAATTATTAAAAAAAATGCTTTCCACGGCTCATATAATTCTCTCAAATTCCACTAGTCACAGTTCTGAAAGTATGGTTCTAGAAAAAAATAATTATAAAACCTTTATAGTAGAGAATTTTATTAGCTTTAAATGTTTAGATAACTACGTGTGTTGTATCTTGAAAATATACAAAAGTTATTGACTAAAAACCGATTCCTTGTACCTTTGATGTGCTACCATAATTTAAGCAATTGTACTTGATTCCAGACAAACGAAAATTTTTAAACAAATTCTAACATTTTTTCACTGTCTAAATTACGTGACGCCTGGTCTGTTACTTATTTCATTATTATACATAATAAAAAATTTCGCAACTAAATAACATCATTTTAAATACATAGTAACTGTCCTTAAGAGAGGAAAATACTGTAAATTTTTCAGATTTTTTTAATATTATATCAAACGACACGTGCTAAGAACGTTTTTTCAATATTTTAGAAAGAAATTCGTAAAATTGAGTGAGTTGTCGCCTTGCGTCTGCAACCATAAGAAATAGTAACTTCAGACGCGAATAACCTAAGTTGACAGCAAATTAAGAAAGCTGTACATCTGATTAATATGACTAAATAATTTTGTTCCCAAAATATGTCTTTATAGTTCGACGGAAGATTTTTATAATCGATGGCTCATTTCATCTTTTATCCACATTAAAGAGCTTATGAGTACCCGATTTTAAATTTTATTTTTCGAAGGTCTGTCATTTTGCTCTTTTTCTAGATATCAATTTTCCCCCGTCGGACTATAGCCATAGGTATTGTAATGGTATTTTCGTAGAAAATTTCCACACACTTATTCTTGCTCAGGTAACCCTGGTGTGCGGAAGCAGTTGGGAATTTTCAAGGGTCGCGAATTCTTACGTTTAAAAAAAAATTTCTTCTTGTTTTATAAATAAATCGTTTTCCAAAATTATAAAATCAAATCCAATTTACATTCAATGTAAAAATAAAATAAAATCTCAATTTTATTCGAAAGGAACAAAGTTTGGTTTGCCTTATCCAAAGCGTCGGCTTATCAATTGCACACTCTTTCCTACGAATGTAGTTTTAATTTTCCAATTTTAAAATAATCTAAGTCAAAATTTTAATTTGAACTATTCTCTTTCCATATCAACGAAACCAATCAATCTGCTACCGCTCGGTAGAAACTTATAAAAAATTAATCCAAATCAATTCCAAATATCAAAAATAATTATCCAAAATCACGCAATAATGCATTCGCATCAAAATTATTTATTCAAATCAAATCAAAATAAAATATTACTCACAATTCTTAAAAATATCAAAACTCAGCGGGCATACAAAATCCTGCACCCGCTGTCGGCCATAGTTGGCCAAAGAAGCCCTTATCTCTATCTTTTCTCCTCACTCTGCACTTTTACCAATTCAAACGTTTAAAAATGAAATTCACAAAATTTTACAATATAAGGGTGGGTCGAAATACTTTGTTTCACGACAGTATATATATTTTTATTTCAGACGAATTAGGTATTTGAATAAAAAATAATAATAAATTTTTTTATTTTATTTCAATACCTAATCATAAAAAATATTGAAAATCAACGGGAAATTTTTTTGAAAAAATACATTCAATTAATTATAAATTAATTAAAATGTGTAAAATTTTTAAAAATATCACGTGACTTGAAACGCGTCACGATCGAGTCAAATCGGATACCGTGGTTGTAACATCACATCGCTACAATCTGCATATGTGAACATAACCGTTAACACAACAAAGTGATCTTCGCAACAATAAAAATGTGTTTTAGTTTTAGGATTAATAGCCGTGCTGCTAGAAATCATTAATATCGATGCGACGTTTAACATAGTTTGGCATACTTAAAAATATTTTTTCAGGTATACTTATGGTAGTATTTCTACAAAGTGGTACGAAACAGGTCCGATAACTATTCGAATTAGACATTTTTAATAAAGAAGTATAATTTAAAGTAAGTAAAAACAGAATACACACAAATCAACTGTCTGTCAAATAGAAGCAAATTCAATAGTATATTACTGGCCGAGCCTCGAAAATTATCTTTTTAAAGCTGCAAGCCCAGTAACGGATAATGTTTCGAGTCGAGGTGAGTACACTTTTTTATCGGAAAACTTAAAAATTAGCTATTATATTAAAAATTAAAAAAATCGTATAATATAATATTATTGTCATATGAAAAAAATTAAAGCAACGCCTATGGCATATTGGAAGTAACCCGATTTGTCCGATCAATAAAGTCAGGATAGGTTTGGCACGGTTAGTAATTGGATGGGTGACCGCTTTGTAAAGATTTTACTTTAATTTTTTTTATACAACCCATCTTAGTGGCACGAAGTGCGTTACATTAAGTTTACGAAAATTTTATTGTGTTAATATTTCACGTTTAAAAATTTATAAAAAGTAAAATATAAATGTTGAATATAAATATAAATGAACAATACTATGTAAGTTATAAATTAAATTTTATTTCAATTTCATGTAACATGTAAAAATTAATTTTGAAATAAAATTTCGTGAACATTTAAATTTTACTTTTTATAAATTTTTAAACGTGAAATATTAACACAATAAAATTTTCGTAAACTTAATGTAACGCACTTCGTGCGACTAACACACCTATTCACTAAGCTAAGTTAACGATCGATCGAATAAAAAAGTTTTCGATCGATCGATAAGTGCCCAAATTCGTATTCAGTAAAGGCTTCGATCGAATTGAATGCTATCGATCGATGGAAAACTTTTCGTTAGCCTCGAAGGGCTCGAGAATCGCTGCGATCGATCGAAAAGTTCATTACTCGTGCGCATTAGAATCATAACCATCATAACCTTCAAAACAAACTCGTAATATTGTATTATATTTCATGATTTCATTTAAGTGCAAATCGTTATTAGATTTATCGTTATAAGTTTATACTTAATAATAATATATACCGGGTGTTCATTTTAAAACTTCCAGCAATTAATATCTCAAAGACCAAAAGTCAGATGAAAAAATGATTCGGACAAAAGTTGTATGATAGCGAGGGGGAAAGAATATGGCATAATTGTTTTTTTTTAATTTAATGACCTTTTCAAGGTCATTTGAAGGTCAACTTTAGTTTTTTAAATGGTACCTTATATATTTTTTCATATTTATATTTAGCATGAATAAATAAACAACTTTTGTTTAAAAATATTTTTTATTAGACGTAGACTTTTCGAGTAAAATGCATTAAAACAAAATAAAAATATTTAAATAAACTGCAGCTGATTATAATCGAAATTTAATTTTTTTTTAATTAGAAGGCTATTATTGCTTTTGTTATTATTCAACTTATTAATTTTAGGGCGATCAAAACAAAACACTGTCACATAAAACAATTAAATTGACATTAGTTTCTTCAAGTATTGTTAGTTTTGTGATTTTCAGTGAGTTTTTATTTTCTCAGTTAACTTTAGATGTGACGATTAGTTATTGGTGACAACAATCTTCTTATATTATACAGGTTACATTTTCAGTAATTACAGTTACAGTAATAAAAATTTTATCAACTGACGTTCAATTTTAAGGTTAGTTTACACATTAGTTTAGGTGAAGTATTTAGGTCAAGTAGTTTAGGTTAAACTGTACATCAGAATTGCCAACAGATGCTAATAGTAAAATAAGTTATCGATAACTGTTCTGGTTCTTTCGATATCGAAAAGTGGTAGTTACTGAATACCATTTTTACCGTGATCGAGGACACGCCCTTTTCCATCATCGAAAATTTTTCGATCGGAGTTAGTGAATAGGTATGTAAGAAGGGTTGTATAAAAAAAAAATTTAAGTAAAATATTTACAAAGCGGTCATCCATCCGATTTCTAACCGCGCAAAACCTAACCTGACCTTATTGATCGGACAGAATCGTTCGTTTTTCGTTTTAAAATTCTTTATTCAATTAAAATTTACAATATTGTTAGGCCAAACGGCAAGCAATTGTCGGTTAGTCTAACATTTATCTTGGAATACAGGTTGAAGTTCCTCATGATAACATATATCTTCAGATGTGATTGAAATAAATCTTAAAAATTTTAACGATAATTATAAATATGTACAATGATAAGTATTTGAGTATTTAAAAGTTTAACATAAATTTGTTGGAAAAATTAGTTAAAAAAAACAACTTATAAAATTTAGAGCTAACAACAATATATAACAAGATAACAAAAACAATAACAATTAACAGTAACAATGAACAATTAACAAAACTATTGAGGTAGGTAATAAATCAACATACAACAATAGAAGAAAATGCTTTCGTAATCCGGTAGTACTTTACATCTACCTATCTATGGTAAGTAACGGTTTTCACACGCGTCACTTCAATGTCCAAGTATATCTCTTCCAGTTGCGTAGCAGTTCATGTTTCGGTTAGGTTACGTGATCAAGGTTTGGGTGAAGCTCGCTCCCAAGGGACCAAAATACCCAGCCAGATCAAGCCTAGCGCTCTAAGAAAAGAGGAAAGAAAACCTCAATAAACTCCAACGCCCGCTGCCCACATGAGTTGAAGGAGATAAACGGTAACACGTGGCAACTCCATATAACCAACAAGTTCATCGTGAAGCTCGCTGAATGTAGGTAATGATTGAAAGGGTAGTTTGTATTTGTGTACTGTGTTGTTTTGTGTTATATTTGTGGTCAGTGTGCTCTTGTGTATTTGTGTGCTGTAGAATTTTTCCGATATACAATTTATTATTATACAATTATACAAATACGATTATACAATTTTTTTTATTTTTGGTATAATAGCTAATTTTTATGTTTTCCGATAAAAAAGTATACTCACCTCGACTCGAAACATTATCCGTTTCGCTTACGCTCGTTTTTTAATATAGCTGCGCGCCCAGTAACGGATAATTTTCGAGGCTCGGCCAGTAATATACTATACAAAGCGGTCACCCATCCAATTACTAACCGTGCCAAACCTATCCTGACTTTATTGATCGTACAAACCGGGTTACTTCCAATATGCCATAGGCGTTGCATTAATGTTTTTTCTTAAGACAGAATATTTAAAGCTTAATAATATTATATTATAAGATTTTTTAATTTTTACTATAATAGCTAATTTTATGCTTTTCGATAAAAAAGTATACTCACTTCGACTCGAAACATTATCCGTTACTCGGCGCGCGCCCAGTAACGGTTAATTTTCAAGGCTCGGCCAGTAATATACTATTAATGGCATTTTATAATACAAATGATATGATATACAGAAGTGACAGAAGCGACCAGTAATGAAAACACATTACCAGTCGATTTGTTATGTGACTAGAAATGCCTCGCTTTGCCATCCGAGAAGGCATTCGGAAAGCATCGCTTTGTCTATGTTTTCCGATAAATGTATTTATTTTGATGTTTATGTGTAGCTATCTGACGTCACATATGCGCTTGGGAATTGTCGGTGAGTTTAAAGTTTAAAAAGCAATGTTTAATTTGTTTTAACTTCTTAATTATTGTTAAAAACAATAAAATAAAAATAGTTTAGTTATATAATATGATCTTTCCACCTGACAAAAAAATGTTTTGTTCAAAAACCCAATTATATAGCCGATTTCCGTGTTTTTGACTGCTAATTTTAAGATCCTGTACATCCGGTATATGGACTACAAATGATGTGACTTTTTTTTTCTATTTATCACATTATAATCAATAAATTGTGTTGAGAATTTGAAAAAGAACTGTTGTGTACTTTTAAAGTAAAAATTCTATAATACCATAATTTTTCTAGCTGTTACAGTGTCGTCCTCTCTTAAATCGAAATTAAGAAATTAAGATTAGACAGTCACGACTTGAATCTCCAGAATAGTTATCGTATAGGTACGTTATCGGTACCCACGCACAAGATATTGCTGTTTCAAGTATCCTTTGATTGCAGAAGATCTTGATGTATCTTCAACATATTCTAATTTTTCCAACTGTTAGTTTGAAGCCTGTGCTCAAAGCCCAAATAAAGAACCGGCTGCTGACTACCCAAATTCAAGATTCCTAACCTCTCAGGTATAGGATAAAAATCGGTAAGTTGAACCTGTTACCTTAAACTATAATAAATTATTTTCTATTATTATTTTTAAATTTAGTTTTTCAAATTTAAATTTAGAAAGCTTTTGCTTCGATATTGTCACACTCAAAATATAATTATGCGAAATTTGGAAAATAATTTATCAAGTTCAAACTGGAGTTTATACAAAAAGCAGAACATGAACATTCCTAAGGATGTGTGACATTTCCATTACTAATAAGAATTGTTTAGGTAAGACATATAGAAATAAGGTGAAGAACCCCAGGACGATAAAGATCGATTGTAATCATCCGGTGGTTCGATTTAAATTAAAGGAGGGGTTAAGGGAGGTTTGGCGAGAACAATTAAACAATTAATAAGTCAGTCTCACGAGGAGTCTCAAAACGGTTTCGAAAGAGTCTCGCGAGTGAAGTGCCAAAGAAGTGGAGCTCAACCAGTTCCTTCCCAGCAAGAAGATGGGTCAATCTTTCCTACCCCTCACAATAATGAGAATACAGTAAGAATTAGTATTAAGCTTGTACATAATTAAAACGTCTTAAAAATGTATCCCTCGAGTCTTATTATTATTAGTAAATAAAAATAATATTTGAACACATATTGGTTTTACTGATTAAGCTGACATCCCTCTGAGCTACACAACCCAGCATGTTAGGGAACCCACGCAGGTGACGTGGTGGAAGTTTCGATAATAATTAATACATGCGACAATATCAATGCTACTTAATATCAATTTTTGTTGTTAATCAATCGAGAACATAACGAGTTGGTGGATGTTTCAAATTATGTCTTTAATTATCTTCCTGTCCATTTCAGTGTTTTGTAATTCCAATTGAGATCATTTCTTGTCGCTTTGTTAGTGTCCATGTTTCGTTTCTATAAGTAACTATTACCTACTATTTAAATTGTTTTGTATAATTCCGGCTGCTGTTTTAATGGTAGTTCCATTTATAACAAAGAGGTACATTTTTTTATATTCTTTTTCTTCATGTAGAAAAATTGTGCAGTCAAAAACTTGAACGTCCTTCCTTCAATGTGGATTTATTTATCTATATATTATCTTATTGCACATCTTTAGAGTATATTAGAGTAATTAGTTCCTCGACATTTAGAGCGATAAATTCAAACCACCCAGCCAAGTGACTGCATTGGTTATATTAGGTATTATTTAACTAAATTTTCGAATTTCTAGAAATTTACAATTTCATTTCGATTACGATTTTCAAAGTAAATACTGAAATGATTGAGCTATTTGGCATTAGTAAGTCATTTGAACAGATAATTTAATTTAGATGTTTAAATCTGCTCCTCAATTAATAATGCCGTTTATTCTTGAGTCATATACATGGATCATGTACGTCAAGCTAGACAGAATCGACTAAAAATGTTTTTGCATGTTCTATAGAACAAAATCTCGACATAAGAAAATCTCTTGTCCATATAGAATATATGTACCATAAACAACTCTATATAGAATCCAATGAGAAAGAGTTCATATGGGATATTGCAATTGAATTGCTTATTTCAGAAACAACCTAAGTCACATTTTGATAATTTTGAGTTTGTTAAACCATCATGTATTTTTTGGAGGTAACACATAATTTAATTTATAATGTTTTTGTTTATGATAAACTCTTACTTTAGTGGTAAACCTTTGACCTCAAACTCGAGTTTTTTTGAAAATGTTTAGATAAAGTTATCAAACGTTTTAATTCACCTTCTGAAAACTGCCAAAATGTGACTTAGGTTGTTTCTGAAATAAGCGATTCAATTTGATTTTTCTGTCAGAAGTAAAAGCAATTATGTAGCATTACTGTCACGTCAGAATATAAACTATTGCTTAGACAAATCTCAATTCAAAGCAAAACATTTATTTTTTCTACTACAATATTTTTAGTACTAAAATCCTCACCGTCATATGTAACGGTAGAATAAGAGTAACCACCAAGATGTAGGACAAGTAAGCTGTGATTTATCTAGTGCTCTAGGAAATGACTCATATTATTAATCGAAAATCTATTGGTTACTGTTAGCAAAATTTGTTTTGCACACTAAAATAAAAAAATTTCAACCTAAGCTTTTGAATTTCGTGCCGTATTAAAAATTTGCATAGCAGCAGTAGTTACAAAACATCCTCATACTTATCGATACTCGCAAGAAAGAAAGCCGTAACTCATTTTTACGTTTTTGGAAAGAGCGACTTGAAAGCTTAAAGAATCTTCAAAAGTTTAACTTAACTATAAAATACTCGTTTTAAATTTTTATTTTTAATTTAAAACAACTATTATGCCGTTAAGTTAAATCTTGAGAGAATTTTTTAATTTTCAATTTGCTCAGCTACAACTTTATTCGTTGGGAGTGTCGATATATTGTCATAGTGTGTAAATATAAATTTATGAACTACAACGATCAGTGACCCACTATTAAGGTTGTAAACAGAAAATAAAAGGATATTATTTTTAACCTCCAATAAATAATTGCGATACTTGTAGCTATCTTTAGTTGTGCTATAGATGTCAATAACTAAAATATGATCCATCTATAATTAATTATTTAAAGTTGGGGGTTAAACATTGAACAGTAATGAAGAACAATAATGCAACGAGTGCCTACTAATATTAAATTAAGGCAATATACTTTAAGTAAATGAATTCGTTTACAACCTCATTGTACAACAATTTAAATAAAGTAACAATTTTAGTACGGTGGTGAAAAACCACGCCGTATTTTTAACAATTAAGAATATGCACTTAAATGTGAAGTTATATTTGACTTACCTTCATCTGCATCGTCCAAAGGATCGTCTTGTATTAATGAGATATCTATAAAATACAGTTGTCAAAAAGGCGATAATCGGTAATTACGATATTATTTCCAAATTGTTCAACTCACCCGCCATTTTGTAACACAATAAAAACAGTGCATTTGACGAGGCACGTGATGATTTTAATTAAATGTGTACCGAAGATTTATAAGAATAGTCGTCGTATGACTCAATAACGACAGTTGTTTTTTATCTCAATTTACAAATTTATTATTAAAGCACACAAATTTGTTTACGAAAAAACCTAATGGATATATTATGTTGTCTTAAAAATTTAATATTTGACATTTGTCAAATTTAAAACAAAAATCCCTGTTAAGAACCCGCGAAAATTTAAATATAATGGCCAACGATCAAAAATAAGTTTACAAATATTTAAAATCCAGTAATTAGGTCAATATTATAATTAATATTCTGTGTTTTACAAAAATAATACTCTTACAAGAACAATATTATAATCAAACAACATTGAAATAATTTTTGGTATTCATTCATACCGCACAATAAAATATTTTAGTACATAGTATTATGTAGTAATTAAATAAAAACTTAAAAGCTATAATAATTAAGTTAAAAATGAAATAATCTTTATAGTGTAAGAAATTAACATTAATACAAATTCATATATGCCATATTCTTAACAATATTGAATTAAAAGTTTAAAAAATTACATTTTTACAAGTTAATAATAATTTATTTAGATATTTTAAATAACAATATTGTTGCCAACACACTTATGTAAATAAAAAATTATATTTTATGCAATATTTTAATTATTACAAATGTACATACAAAGGTTTTAACTATTTACAAAATAAATTTTTATTACTACAGTTATAAATGCATTAATCTAATTTTTTTAAATTAAATTCACAGTCTCTAAGTAGTTTCATATAATATTATTTCATATATTTAAAAGTCATAAAATATTTACTAAAAATTCAAAATTATATAAAAAAGCTAACATTTTTGTACTTTTAAATTAGTAACGCAAAATAAAATTTTAATTAAAAACGAAATAAAAAATTCATGAGTTATTTCAAGTCTCCAATTACTTTAAACTTTATTGTTGAATTGCTTTATGGCTTTACGCTACAAGGATTAAATATTAAGAAAATTTGGTTCGATTTTGCTCTGTTAATTCAAGTTAAAAATAAAATCAAACAAAAATGTTTTAATTAAACCGCTGACTGGATAGCCCCTTTTTCGAAATGCAACACTTTTTATATTATTTTACGCATTCCAAGATTTCCACCATTTGCTTTGTCTTACAAATAATTCATTTGGAATTACGTTTTGAAGACAGTGTAAGCATTTTGTGTTGAAATATTTTTTATATTTTGTATTCATTTTCATAAAAACATGAAAGTTATTAGCATTTCGAAAAGTGTAGAGGTCAGAGGATTAATAGAAAACCAAGCATTTGTAAACTTTATTTTGAAATTTCTTAAAACAAGGTAAGAATTTGAAATTAACAGAAACAATTAAAAAATTAAACTGTATACATTTTTTGTTAACAAGTTAATTTAATATTAAATTCAAATTTAAAAATTAACAGATTATTTGTATAAGCTTTCGGTAATGGCTTGTTACTGTTCTCACATATTTCAATACACTAACACGAAATATATGCAAATATTATTTTTTATGTAGCTAATCCTCGATTTTTAAATTTTAAAGTAATACAAACAGCACCAACAGTTTTATGTATGTATACCGAGAATCAGATTTGAATCTTCACAATCATGAGAGAAGATTGCTTTAATATTTTTGAATAAATGCTTCAATTTTTAAGACAATTTTCTTATACTGGTATAAAAGCAAGTAACAAGACTCAAGATTGATTTCAGTAACATTGTAAGTTATGATTGGTCAATATGTGTAACTTAAATGATATAAGCCTTCCTCCCCTACATTTACCACAATAGAAAAAACATTTTGTTGTTAATGTAAAAGATCATACCAGCATGATTCAAGTGTGGTCTTAAGATAAGAAAAAAAGTTATTGTACAAACACTGTATTGTCGTTAATGGTAAAAACCTCTATATGATGAAAATATATAAATAACTTTTATTTATTTGTCTAGTTTTCGTAAAAACAACTTAAAAGTCAACTTTGCCAGACGCTTTTCACATGCGCATTTTTGTATGCACGCGCAAAATATTAAAACAAACTTAAAGGCCGACTTTGCCAGGCACGTGGGTTGTTGTGATTGAACGCACAATATTAAAACAAAATTAATTCTAAAACTGGAACAAAGATTGCAATAAACTAAAAAGAGCAAATTATTATCAATGTATTTGTAACAAGCGTATAAATAATTTTTCTTGAATAATAACAACTAAGTAGGCGATATATTAAAATAAGTACAATTATTGACAAATTTCAAATAATTATTTGACGTAAAAAGATTTATGTATGCTTAAAAAAATATGCATGCGTAAAGTGCCTGTTAAAATCAGCCAGCCTTAGTAGTGAGACACCGCAATTGAGTTTTCAAACATCGTAATTAAAATTCAGCCGTAATTGTAAATAATTCCATTAAACTAAAGCGAGTAAACTGTTGTCTATATATTTCTTTTAACAAGCATAAGACTAATTTTTATAGAATTAACAGCTAAAATGGCTAACATTTTTAATACTTATATTCAAATGACAAATTTCAAATAATTGCACTTGAATCTCTACTCTTGAATCATTTGACTTAATTTCATATATGTATATATAAAACTATAATAATATGTAGTTTCTCTATTTGGTTGAATCTCAATGATTATGCAAATAACGTCAAGTGAGCTCGAGAATGTAGCTGCTGGACAAGTAAAATGGAAATTTCTATACAGATTACTTATTCCAAGAAAAACGTTTTCAAATTCAGTAAATTGATTTTACTTCTGGATTGCCGAATTAAAATATAACTGAAGAAAGAAGATATTGTAACTTATAAGCAGGGACTAACTCAAAATCTTTGGCAGTTGGAAAATCCACCAAAAAGTTAACAAAACTGTTAGTTTTCACAAATCACACTTATTATTAGAAATTAATAGCATTCTTTAAAAGGGAAGTGGAAAAGTAAAAAGCTTATTTGTATACTGACTTGTGGGAGGTTTTTCAAATGAAGAGGTGGGGAGTAATAACAAAAAAAAGCAAATAGTTGAAAAATTGAGGACTGCTACTACCCCCTCCCTAAAAGTTTAGCTTTTGTCTTTGCTTATATAGTAATTATACAAGTCAACACGAAGATATTTCCCTTTCTACCATTGTACAATTCCCTCGAAAGGCCAAAGTAAATCACCGAAGTGTAATCTACTTAGTAAACCAGCTCAAATTGAAATTTATTTTACTTTACCATGCTTGTAGGTATCTGTATCAGGTGCTTATAATATAAATAATAAGATAGGTACTATGTAAGTATATGTATTAAAATACTTTTTGTTGCTCGTGCTATATTTCACCTTCAACATATAGCAAGTTTTTACCGTAAGAAACGATATGTAATATAACTCACATGTATCATAACATAATTATATCATAATGACATGGACAATTCCTATGAAACAGTTTCATCTATAAATCGATGTATGGCTGATCTGCACATGGGGCATTCAATTAGTTGACTTACACAATTTGTACAAAATCCTCTGAAACATAGTATAAATTAATTATTTATATGCATTATTTTAAATAATTTGGCAACTTGTCGTGTTTACAAAAATAAAGTTAATTCTAAAAATTCGTTTTCGTTTTGCTTTTACTTCGATCAAGGATTTGTGATATTATTTTAAATCCAAAATTCGAAATAGGGGGCCAGAGAAATGCAGTGAAATTTCTTTAGTATCATAGAGCATACTCAATTTTTTTAAAGAGGATACAGATCGAATTGTGCGACACTCCCGAATTTAGTGGTAAGCAGCGTTGCCAACTTTTTGAGGTAAAAAAGTATAGTTATAGTAAAAGTATATAAAAGCTCATACTAACTTTAAACGTGTATCAATTCCCCAGGGACCAATAACCCAACGAGATCAAGCCTAGCGCTTTAAAATGAGGAACGAAACCTCAATAAACTCCAACGCCCGCTGCCCACATGAGTTGAAGGAGATAAACGGTAACACGTGGTACCTCCATATTGCCAATAAGTTCATCGTTCATCAAACGTGTATCAATAACAAGTTTAGTGTAAGAATTTTAGTTAGTGCCGGCTTATTATTATCTAGTATAAGCTACATCAAAAGTCGATACTATACCTAAAATTTCGGATTTTTAACCTCGAACTTCATGAAGTTTTCATTGTAAAATTGCAGACGTAAATAATAGTACGCGTATAATTTACAAAAAAGTTAAATATGGATGTAGAAGACGATATTCTGGAAAATTTGCAAATTTTAAATAATGCTGCAACTTATAGAAAAGTGAAAACCTAATAAGGAAAGAATAGATTCATTTAATCATTATCCAGATAAAGATTTTATACCTTTCTATAGGAAAGTAAATGATTACTAGCAATCTTTAGTATGAACATTTTGTTAATGTTTAAATGTATTTAAAGAACGGTTTGACAAAGAGACTGCAAAAGAAATTGTAGATTTGATAAGCGATTACATAAAAGGAAATTATGTACAAGGTAAATGTAAATTATTATGCATACGGGCATAAAGATTATCAGAAAGATATTGCCGAAATGCATGGCTTAATCGCAGCAATCGATGAGCGGAGTCATAAAAGATGTAAAAACTGCTTTGGCTCGTCGTATCAATCTTTTATAAGTTATCCAACTCTATTTAACTATTTATGGTTTGTATCTATTCTAACAATTTGTATCTAACCACTTCTCTTGCGCTTATGTGTATGCTCGATGTAATGTTATGGAGTTCTTGATCTACATTTGTGGCCGTCACATCCAACCAGTGGCGGCTCGTGGGGAAAAATTTTGGGTAGGCCAGCAATATTGTATATATAGATAAAATCTGCGGAAGATGTGAATATTTTCTTGAGTTATAATGATAGGCTCTATTAAGTCATTTTATTT
Source organism: Cantharis rustica (assembly GCA_911387805.1). NCBI lineage: Eukaryota > Metazoa > Arthropoda > Insecta > Coleoptera > Cantharidae > Cantharis > Cantharis rustica. The sequence goes on from OU426877.1 coordinate 77,496,051, forward strand.
AAATAATAGAATTACTTCCTATGGACGCTCATATTTTAGCAATATAAATTGTACTTTTTGAAAACTCTTTTTAGCATATTAAAATCGCTTTTACAAAAATACTGTTGAGACATTTTTTGTAGATAATTTCATTCCCTTCACTTTTGTTTTCAAACATTCTTTTAATTGTTGCCTCGTTTTCGATCGAGAGTGACTTAAAGCAGTCTCGGTAAAAATCCCATGGGAATTTCTCGAGAAAACCATTGTGTATTTTAAATTTTATTAAAAAGTTTTACCGAGTCTGTTTTAAGTCACTCTCAGTCGAAAACGAGGCGACAAAATAAAAAAATGTATAGGAATAAAAATAAAGACAATGAAATTTGCGACAAAAAATATCCAATAAGTATTGCTGTAAAAACAATTTTTATATAATAAAAACAATGTCTAAACGAAGCAATTTACATTGTTAACACAGGAATGTCCAAATACTTTTTCGAATAACTGTACATTATGTTATAGTATTTATAAACAATGATTGATTCTCTTATTTTTGCTCTTCGCAAATCTGTCTATGACATTGTCGTGAAATGTGTCCGTTTTTAATAATTTATCAAGAATGTCTTTGTATTGATAAAAGTGCAAGTGAAGATAGACAAACTCGCAATATAATACCTACCGCTTAAACTATTTTGCAATAATAAAAATACACTACAAAGTGCAAAATACCGCTTAATTTCTTTTTATGTTATTTAATTAATTTATTTAATTTGAGATAAATATTCTTTTTTGTCATCTAAACAACTTTAAAATGCCGCTCGTATATGTCCGATAAGAAAAACTGTTTATGGCGAGGTATCATATAACTGCACAATATATGGTAGGCACGGGCCTAAGCGCTGGCTATTGAAGCTATAGTATTACTGTATCTGACGCCATGGTCCTACTGTTACATTGCGCTATATGGACCAAGGTAGGCCAGTGCCATGATACAATGAATTTACAAGGTATGATATTTTACGAACCCATTTTCGTCCGTTTGACGCATGACGTCATTTTGACGTATCTAGGTTCTAAAGAATCAAATGGAATAGTTCCCGCCGTAGTTGACCGCCAATACTCGGTCGTTCTCGCTATTTGTTTAACCCTAGAATGCTATCGTACGTAAAATTAAATATAATACGATACCCAAACGCTTACCACAACTTACGTAGGTAGCATGCTAGGGTTAATATCTGAACCAAGGTACGTCACAGTCCAGCCCAGTCCAGCCTGCGCAATATCATACCTTGTAAATTTATTGTATCATGGGCCAGTGCCTACACTGTAATACTTTAAAGCAGATACAAATAAAAATATAAAACACGCTAATTTTTGCAGCTGTTATTGCAATTTTAAGTGCAAATAATGAAAAATAACAAATATTAATTGTCGATAATATTAAAATATTAATTATATTGTGCATAAAAAAAATGTTATTTATGTACATTAAATTTTGGGTAGGCCGGGCCTACCTTGCCTGTTCTTTAAAACCGCCACTGCATCCAACCCAAACCTCATAACCTCGTTCGCTACTTCATTTACTTTTCCGGGTTTTAGTAGTGTTCGCACGTTCCATGTTCCAATTTTAAGGAATTGTTGCTTTCGCCTTTTGTTTTGTACTAGATTTTTTATCTTCGTTCCGCCTTCAGTATCGTTTTTCCGTTTGGCATATGTGTCTCATCTTCGTTATCATTTGGGGCTTCCACTTGAGACGCTGCGGTTGCACCGTTCTTTTCATTTAGTTTTTTTGGGCTTGCTATTGTCGTCTCCGCTACCATTAGCGTGGAGGTCTTTCCGTTTCATACGAACACCTTCAGTAGCGGATCCAGGGGGGGGGGGCGATCGCCCCTCCTTAGAACTCCAAAGAAAATATTAATTCTTACACCAAAAAATGTTGACGTGTTAAAAGTTTCTAAATCTACTTTAAGAATTTACAAAATACAAGATACAAAAGTATTTTGTACTTTTGAAACTTCGTATTTTGATTGATAACCTTACAACAAAATAACAAAAATACGGTATTGTATAACGTATATTGGTGTATTGGTATAAATGTTATATCTATTTTATAAAACAAGACCAAGTTTAGTACTCCAAAGAATTTAAAGTCGAACTTCCGGAAGCCGCCTAATCTGCGCAGGCTTCTATAAGAACAGGTAAATATAAGCTTGTTTGCAAATTTTGGAAAATCCTAAATTTCAGGTGTTTTCCCTAATTGCTGAAAGGGTGTTAGGTAACAATATTCTCCTTTGTCATTGATGGTTTTCAAAATTTAACGTAAACGGAAGTGCGTTTTATTTCAGTTTGCGTATTTTGAATCTATACTTTCAAGAGTTTATCATTTACATTAAGTGAGTAGTGAAGTTAATTTATCGTAAAATTATAGTTGATCATAAAAGTGCAATGCTATCATTCAATAATAATCAATATTCAATTTTCAATAACATTAGATATTATTTGGTTGTGCTTGCTGTGTTGGAGTTTCTATCTAAAGTTAACTAAAAAAAGTAAGTTGTTTTATTTATTTATGCTCGTTTTCACTAAAATGTGTTAAAAATTAATACGCAGTAAATTAAATTTCATAACAATTAAAAATTTTGTTGTAAAATTTTAATTATTGATTAAATTTGAACTTGATTTTATGTAACCAGACATTAGATTTAAAAAATCTTAAATTGTGTTTGAAAGAAATCAGATTAACATTGACCGTTTATCTATTATAGGTAATTAAGCATCTTGAAAATAAAACGGTGTTCGAGTCAGTCCACTTTGGATGTTTGTAAAAAAGCAAAAAATTCTAGAAAATGAAAAAACGATATAGGCAATTATATTGACGCAATATCCTCAATTAATGATAAACTTAAATGTGATCTTCTGGAACGACCCTGGAAACCATCAACTGAATTCAAAATACTCTTCTCCACTCATATCAAAAAGAGAAAGGAAGAAAAACTCCCATTTAAACAGTTTTCCATGGCTTGTATTTTCTAATGTGAAAAACAGACTTTTTTGTAAATATTGTGCAATATTTGTGCCCGCAGCAACGGGGGGGAGGGAAGTAAGTAAGTAAATCTAGGAAGCAAGTCGCTTTGCAGAAATTTGTTACAAAACCTATAACATCATTTGCCAAAATATTAGGTAAAGACGGTGACCTCAATATTCATGAAAAAAAAAATGAATACCATAAAAATGATGTTGAAAGAGCCAAAAACTTTTTAAAAGTGTATTATTCGCCTTCTGAAAATGTTTTAAATAAAATTAGTACTGAACAGAACAACAAAATATTTCTTTGCGTGGACATAAAGATAGCGGGCGTTTACTTTCAAACCATTTATCTCCAATTGTTAATGAAGGTAATTTTAGAAAAATTCTTCGATTTAGAATCAATAGTGAAGACAGCGTGTTTAAAAAACATACGGAAAATTCAAATGCTAATGCAACATAATTATATAAGCAAGATTATACAAAATCAAATCATTCGATTGCTGTGGTGAAAAAATAAGAAAAGTTATTCTTGAACAGATGAATTATGCTAAATAATATTGTGTAATCTTTGACGAAACGACGGACATTTCGCATAATTCACAGGTAAGTTTGTGTTTGAGTTACGTTTATAAAAATGAAAGACGTGATGACTTTATTTCATTTGTAGACGTTCATAAGACATGTTTCAAAGATATGTCTGCATGGTTTGAGCCTAAAGTATCGGGAAAACTTCTTGGTCAGCTAGTTTTAAGAATCTTAAAAGATTTTCACTTAGATGTAAATAATTGTATTGGAATTGGAACAGACGGATGCTCAATGATGATTTCAGAGCAGGTAGGGGCTATTGCTGAGATTTAAAAAGCAGCAAACTATGCTGCAAGGTGTGTTTGTTTCAATCACGGCCTTAGTTTGTCTATGTCAAAGACGTCATCTGTGTAAGCTATCAGGAACTCCATTGGTACTATTCAAAGTGTAATACCTTGTGTAATAGTGTAATAACAAAGTGTAATAACGCATCCGCTAAACGTAACCATGTACTAATAGATGTTGTACATGCGCAACTAAAGGGTTTGTGTGAAACCCGCTGGATCGAGAAAAGCGAATCTTTAATACAATTTATTGAATCAATAGAAGTGATAATTCAAGCCCTAGAATATATATCGGAGTGGAACGAAACTACATCATGCAGCAAAGCAAAAAGTTTGATAATTGCTATAAATATGCAATATGGAGTTTATAATAGCATTATATTGCCAAATGTCTATTTTTCTTTTAATGTTACAACTAAGTTGATTATTAAAAAAAAAATTTAGATCTAACCGGTGCATCTACTCTGTTAAATGATGTAATTTATATTTTAAAACAGAAATGAATTATAGAAAATCTTACAGATTTGATACCAAGCAATATTGTTGAATTGAATTTAAATGAGGAATATGTTAAGGCAAAAGTAGATAACATCTACAAAAATTATGGAGAAATAATTATTAGTGATCGACCAGGAGCTAAATTACAATTATTGGCTGAAATTCAACTTTGGCAAAACAAATGGCTCAACGTTCCTGAATCCGCAATAACTAATACTGTAAGCAAAGTGTTAAAAAATTGCGACGCAGATATATATTATTTAATAAATAAATTATTTTTAATTCTGCTTACATATCCCATAAGCAGTTGCGTATTCAAGGGGGAGGCTTGCCCCCCCCCCCCCGAAATTTTATTTGTATTGTAATTTTCTAACTTTCCGCTATTACAAGACTCGCTTTGCTCGTGCCCCCCCCCCCCCACCGAATTAAATTCCTGGCTACGCCACTGCCCAAAAGTGTATCCTCTGCAGAAAAGAGCTTTTCTTCATTGCAAAGGTTAAAAACATAATTTGAGAAGTACTATGGGAGAAGAAAGGTTGACGGGTCTAGCTCTGCTTAATACACACCGTGAAATAGAACTAAATGTAAATGAAATTATTGAAAGATTCCCTATAAGTGGCAATCAGAAACTTAATTTTATATTATATTGGAGCTAGTTACTTTAATTTTTTTATTTGTATTTAATTTCATAAAAAAACATTTTTTATAAACACTTATTTATAAAATTTAATAAAAATTTATTTAATGTTTTTTTATTTTTTTAATTTTTCTTAGTTAAAATTTTTTATTTTGTCGCCCCCTCTATGCCACTGACAGAAGGATTTTATATAATCCTTGAAACACTGCCCGAAAGACAATAGTTGCGAAGAAATTAAGTCAGAAACGTCATTAGAATACTTTCAATAAAACCAGTGGCGGATTTATACTTTTGCCGTCTAGGGGCTACTGGCAACTTGCCGCCCCCTTCCCCTCCTATTTATTTTCCTGTATTTTTTACAAGTGCAAGACATTATTTTATTTATTTTAAAATTTAAAATTTTACAAATTAAAAAATACTCTAATTATTAATTGAATGCCATGCTAAAATTTCTTTTAAAACCACGCTTTTGTTCCTTGCTTCTGATAGTAACAGATACTAATATAAATGATTATAAGAACTTTCTTCGTGAACTAGATTTTGAAAATAAATTTATAACATCATCAAAGTCCAATCTTTTGGTTAGCTCTGATTTGATAGTCAGAATGGCTATATCTCGAAGGCATAATTTCATAATTTGCCAGCATAAAGTGCTTAATTTTTTATTCTTTTCAAAGCGGAAAACGACCTTTCGTTAAATAGTTGGATGCAGGGATTGTCAAAAAAAAGTCTCAGTGCGATATTAACAAAAGGGTATATATCTTGTCGTTCGTTGTCATGCAGCACTTGGCAACATTTAAGTATAGCTTTTGGATATTCTTCCAATTCTTTCAAGAATCCGAAAAAATTTATACACTCGTTCACAAAAACCTCCGTTGTTGGTAGATCTTTATCATACAAGTTACACAATTTCCTACTGTGTTCAGTAAGTGTCTTCATATCAAGGTCTTCTTTGCCAACACTAATAAAAAATCCAAACGAGTTGAGCTCATCATACACAGTTTTTCTTTTTTTTATTACGATATTAATATTACAATATTAATTTTCTCTGCCAATCAACTGTACTTCTCCTTCTCGGGTTTCATCTGACTGGATTTTTCGTATCTTTCTCTTGTTCTTATCATCTTCATTTACTGAGTTTCATTTGCTTTCATAATAAATTGTCAAATGCTCTTCTTATACTTTGAATGTACTCTGATAATGATCCATACAATACTAATATAGTTGATAGGTCGACCTCAGATGATTGCAGTTTTTTACTTGATATGTTAAATCGAGATAAAAGATCTCCCCATAAAAATGACAAAGAAGCCGTTTCTAACCTTTGAAGTCGAAGAATGTAACTAGATGCTTCACATTACTAAGGCACATGACTTATGGTCTGATGAATTCTCGTGGGTTTTTAAATACTCGTAATTATCATTAAGCAAGATGGCGGCGCTTAAGAAGATGTGTAATTCGAAGTGCGGTGAATGTCTTGGCGATTTGCGGAAAGGTGAAACATTATTTGTAAAGTGTGATGGTGGATGTGAAGGTGCATTTCATACGACATGTACTGGTTAGGGTAGAAATGAAAGTAAAATATTGCTGGAATGCGATGGATTGAGCTGGTTTTGTGGATCGTGTGATTCGAAGAAGTCTAGTTTGTCACAGATCATGAATGGCTTGGAAAGTGCGGTAAAACGCCCGGAGAAAACAGTAAGTGAGCAGACAGTGCAAATGAATCATCAGGCAGTTGTGATAAAGGATTTGCAGGAGGCTGTAAAAGATTTGATTGCAGTGAACAAAGAGAGAATCAATGGAAAAAATATAAATCTAGAACCATCAGAGATACCTAGCGAAAATGTTCAGGAAATCATAAATGATTTTATTGCAGCAAACATGCAAACTAAAAAACATAACCTTGTTGAATTAATTCCATCGATAGTAACACCAAGTGTAAGAAAAATGAGTGAAGTAGTGTCAACAAAGCGTAGTGGAAAGATTGGAGTAGAGGATGTTGATAATCAAAAACAACAGCCGAAGAAAGTCAAAAGTGTGAATAATACAAATACCATTTATGTAAAAACTGGCGATGCTGACAACGTATTATCAGAAATTCGGAAGGCTATTGATCCAACAAAGTTGTCAATCGAAGTAAATAATGTCAAAAAGTTTAGAAATGGAGTTGCAGTAAATTGCAGTAATAAAGAATCTGTCGAAAAACTAAGGCAGAATTTACAAGAAAGTCTCACGGATGAATACGAAGTGAATACGAAAAAGCATTTCAACCCGAAAATAATAATAAAAAATACTGAAAAGAATGATAAAATATATAAAACATTTATATAAAACATCGCAAATAGGTTGCCTAGCTAAATCACGTGCCGATGATGTTAAACAATAAAATGTATAATTAAATTTTTAAAATTTTTAATTTAAAAAAAAAAAAATTAATTATACATTTTATTGTTTAACATCATCGGCACGTGATTTAACTAGGCAACCTATTTGGGATGTATTAATGTATACATTATCTAGCATATATTCTTTATTATCATTAAATAACAGATGAGGGTATATATTTCTTATGCCGGATCTTAGACTATGATACATACAGCGTTTCAAAGCATTAAACAGGTGAAGCAGACGATCTTTGTGAAAGATGGTGAAGAAATCAAAATTACAAATGAGAAAAAATTAAAAATGCGAGAAGTAACCAAAAATGAAATTTTGGAAATTGTTCAAGGCTTAAAGAATAAAAACAGTAGTGGGATAGATGAAATACCAACTAGTATTATAAAATATAGCATAACTGAGGTACTGGATCCAATTTGCCACATTGTGAACGGCTCAATCAAGTATGGAAAATTTCCGGATCAATTAAAAATAGCGATAGTAAAGTCCATATATAATAGTCCAAGAGCCCGTGGCTGCCAGACCTTCGTTATTTTATAAAAGCTGAAAGTTTCTCAGGGCATGCTTTCAACACAGGTAGGAACGATGGCCAACTATGTACTTTGAGTCATCGTGGCTTTGGCAGGTAACAGGTAGCAAAGGTGAATAAAATACCGACTTACTTTCGTCAAATCATAAAGCGTAATTTTCTTATATTTTTCTTCGGAATAATATTAGAAATCATTTCTTCCATTGCCAGACACTTAACATCGTGGCAACCCTTTGCCAGACACCCTTAAACTTCAATAAATTGTAACTGTACTTTCGTTATAGTATAAAAGCTGAATTTTATACATGTTATTTGGGTAACGATTAGAAGATGTTTTCTCAGTAGCCAGACAGTTTCGACAGTTCTAGCCCCTAGCCAGACAAAAATAAGATAGCTATAGGTGCGAGCGCGAAGTAATATACATTCGAGTAGGTGCGAGTTAGATAGTGATAGATCTTTTCCGACCCTTCACTGCGCATGTTCCGATTATGTATTAATCTAAATTTTTTGTTTTAAATAAAATAAAAACGTTTATTTATATTTAAGTTAAAATAGCAATAGAACAATTTAAACAATAACTGTATTTTATTATTAAATTATTAATTAATTTTATATAAAAAAAATATTATTACATGTTAATAACCTTAACCATTTTAATTATTTTATATTAAAGTAATTTTTTTATAAAATAAACAGGTTAAAGGTTTGGCCATTGCCTGTCGGGGGGAATTAGAATTATGTTCTCGCTGCAGTCAAAGCACTTAAGCATCAGACCTTAGCCGTCCTACATAATCAAATTAAAATTAATAGACTAATACATAATCGGAACATGCGCAGTGAAGGGTCGGAAAAGATCTATCACTATCTAACTCGCACCTACTCGAATGTATATTACTTCGCGCTCGCACCTATAGCTATCTTATTTTTGTCTGGCTAGGGGCTAGAACTGTCGAAACTGTCTGGCTACTGAGAAAACATCTTCTAATCGTTACCCAAATAACATGTATAAAATTCAGCTTTTATACTATAACGAAAGTACAGTTACAATTTATTGAAGTTTAAGGGTGTCTGGCAAAGGGTTGCCACGATGTTAAGTGTCTGGCAATGGAAGAAATGATTTCTAATATTATTCCGAAGAAAAATATAAGAAAATTACGCTTTATGATTTGACGAAAGTAAGTCGGTATTTTATTCACCTTTGCTACCTGTTACCTGCCAAAGCCACGATGACTCAAAGTACATAGTTGGCCATCGTTCCTACCTGTGTTGAAAGCATGCCCTGAGAAACTTTCAGTTTTTATAAAATAACGAAAGTCTGGCGGCCACGGGCTCTTGCTCTATAAGAAAGGCGACCCGTCAAATTATAATAATTATAGACCAATAAGTTTGCTCACGGCTTTCTCGAAAATTTTTGAAGGGGTTATGTGTAAACAAATAGTACAATTCCTGGAAGAAAACAAAATTATCACCGAAATGCAACACGGATACCAAAAAGGTCGATCCACACAAACGGCAATATTTCATTTTGTGAAAAACGTACTACAGGCGTATGAAAATGGAGAACTGGCACTTGGAATGTTTTTAGACCTGACAAAAGCATACGATTGCCTAAATCCTGATATACTTTTTAAAAAAATGGAAAAATATGGAGTAACCGGAATGGCATTAGAGTTGATAAAGTCTTATTTTGCAGGAAGAAAACAAATTGTTTCCATAATTAGCGACGGAGTGGAATATAAATCGGAAAGCGAAATTATAACTATGGGTGCACCGCAGGGTAGTATTGCAGCTCCACTTTTTTTTATAATATACATAAACGAACTACCGAGAACAATAAAAACAGCAGAACTACAACATTTGACCAATTATGCTGATGATTCAAATTTATTAATAAGAGGCAAAACATGGCCAGAGGTGGTAAGTTCCTCAAGCGAATTTTTTAACAGGGTAGAACAATGGCTTACAACAAATGATATGGTACTAAACAAACAAAAAACAAATTTAATACTATTTAGAACTTTACACTCTGGACTTGAAACACCCGAGAAGGTACAAATAAATGAAGAAATGTATGAATTGTGTAAAAGTACGAAATTCCTGGGAATGCACATAGATGGAGAACTGACATAGAAAGAGCACATCCGAGTAGTAGCTGAGAGATTAAATGCGATTGTTTATGGTTTGAGAGTAATATCAAATTATGTTAGTTATGGGATATTGAAGACGGTTTACCAGGAAACATTTGAATCGAAAGTAAGATATGGAATTATCTTCTATGGAAGTGGACAGATTGAAAAAATATTTAAGATACAAAAACAAGCATTAAGAACTATGCTCAAGCTAAAATTCCGAGAAACATGCAGGAAAAGATTTAAACAAAATGGATTACTAACGGTGTGGGCAATTTATATACAGGAGTGTGTTATATTCAATTATAAAAATAGACATTTGTTCTTGCAGCACTTCAATGAAAAAAAGCATTATCCTACAAGAAGCTTAAATTGCATAATACCACAACATCGACTAGCAACAACGGAGAAGAACTGCTACTATTCTTGCATAAAATTTTATAATAAATTACCAAATGAAATTAAAATAATGAACACTGTTAAAGATTATAAAAAGGCGGTACATACATTTTTAATTGAAAAAGAATCCTATTATGTGAGCGATTTTGTGTAATTAGTTGTAAATTAATTGATTTTTGTTCAGGATATTTGTGACATTTTTTTCTTTTCTGATGTGCACTTTACAATGTACATTTTCTTAGAAAAATAAACCTATATTTTTATTATTATTATTATCAAAGCCTTCTTTGCTAATTTTGATATTTCTCCAAAAAGTTGACATGGTATACAAAAAAGTTTTCCAGAACTTTCTGAGTACATTTGTAAATATAACTTCTACCTGCCCTTGCAGGAAGACAGTATTTTCTTCACAATCTGGAAAAATCCAGATTTTCAAAAGAATAGTGAAGAGGCCCACGATGTTAAAGCTAACCGATTTTGTGCGGTGAGCGAGAGCGTGAATTGAATAACAATTCCTGCAGTACGGCTTCTCCGAAAAGAAACGCAGATTAAAACAAAGCGTATTTATTAACTCCAAATGCAAGAGATCAAAAAAGTATTAAAGGTTGTCAATCGTTTACAATTATCGGCGTAGTTGACAAAAAAGTTATGACAAAAAAATCGCCCTCAAACGAATGTTCGGGTGCACTGACAAACCATTGTCGAAAACTATGATGACACTCAAAATAGCTATTATTACAACTAGGGTAATATGAATAGTATATTTCCCGAGGTTGGCTAGTTACATCTCGAGGGCAAAGCCCGAGAGATGTATAGACAACCAAGGGAAATGTATTCATATTTCCCGTGTTGTAATCAATAGTTTTCTTCTGATTGAAAAATATATTATTAAATATATCAATATTTCATCAATAATAAAATTTGAGATTTTGAATTTGCAATAACTTGAAAACGGCGCTAGATATCGAAAAACTGAGCAAAAAATGTACCCCCCTTTGCTCGTTCTCAACCCCCCTAGCAATTTGTCGAAGGAAGCTTTATGCAAAATTCTAGATCTATAGCGCGCAGAATGCGCGCAAAATAATTCAGAAAAAGTTAGGTTGGTTTTTAAAATATAAAAATAAGTAGGCACATTTTTTATTTTAAACGTCACTTAAATGTCACTTTTTAACAGGGATGGCTTTAGTATTTACTTTGCGTGTTTGATTGTCCAATCACCGTGCGCAAAGTATACTTTAAAATGACGTTTCATATTTCCCTAGGGACAATATGATATGACGTTTCATATTTCCCTTGGGAAATATTAGTGTGTTATGACATATTGTAACTAAGGCGATATTGCTCTATATTGTTTCAATCAGAAGAAAAAATATTATAGTGTCTAATGAGAAATCAAAGCTGCTCGCAAAAGTGGCTCGTTGGGTTAGAAAAGAAAAAACACTTACTCGGGTAATTACAAAATTTTCCACCTAACGGAAACCAACAGCTTATGAAGTGATGCAAGTAACCGCAATCGTTGTCCAGCTCTCGAACTTCGGAAAAAATGACGTTGAGCCGTTAACGCTTGGAAGTCTACGGTACCCGTGCACTTGAACCAAAAAGGAGGAACTCTGGGATTCACAACTTCGAGACGTGATGTAAAGTAAGGAAAAATGAAAAATCTTCAACTGCGTTGAAAATTTCCGTCCGCAATTAATCCAAAAATGGCACAAGCCAAATTATAATGATAAGTGGTTGTGATAAAAAATATTTCAAATTCTTGCAATTTTCGTTCCTACTCGCATACTACTGGAATAGTTGGTGTTTCCAAAAGTACATAACAAAAAAGAAGGTGCTTCCTAAAATCATTAAATGATAAAAACCGATGTAAAATTTAAAATATTTTACCTAATACAGACGAGATATCACCTTAACCGTGTCAAACGTGTTATCAAAACGACCTAGCAAAAGTGTTATCAGCCCTCACTGTTTTTGAAAAATCATAGGCGTCGCGCTAAGCTTGAACGCAGTGACGTGCGCAAGGTAAAAAAACAAATTAATAAAATTTATTACACATTAGGTAAGATCGTTTTATTTTCTGTCCATTGATTAAGCTAGTTTCAAACATAGTTTGAGTTAGATAGCGATGTTGTCCCATCGATAGAAAGAATAATTGATAGAAACAAAAGTGTCAGTCGTCTTTTTTCGATTCAATTGTAAATTATATTTTGTTATAGTTGTTATTAGTTTATTCTAATCAGAATAAATCAATATTAACTAATTATAACTTAAAATAAGTTATAAACAATAAAAAATAGTATGTACAAAATAATAATAAACGGACTTAAAATTCTTGCCTTTAGTTTAGAATGAAGCTCCCGGATACTGACAATATATTTTTTATAATAAAAAAACGTTTATAAATAGTTTATTTTATTTTAATCAATTAATTGAAATAGTACCTACTTATCCGTCTATAAGCCTAATTATCCATTAGTTTTTTCCACGTGTGCTTTTGGTATTTTTGCAAAAATTTGCCGCCCCTGAATTTTGCCGCCCTGGGCTATAGCCCTTCCCTAAATCCGCCACTGTATAAAACTGTTGTCCTAGTTGAAATAACCCAAAAAATTTTCAATTTGAAAATGATTATTTATCTCATCAAAAAATCGTTTTGATGTTCCAATTCTTCTTTCCGAAAAATCTGCATTTATTTGCCACCGGTTTGCCAAATCATGGCTATTGCTTTAGTTGAAAATAATTTTTGATTACAGTACAATTAAAAATATGGTTTCAAATGTTTCTAAATAATTTTTTAATGCTTTTGCTTTACTAATTTCATTTTTATCCAACGATGTTAATATTAAATTAGTTAATATTTTTATTACATCTAACAAGGGAAACGTCAGGTATGCGAAATTTTGTTTTGGTTTATACTTACATTACGTAAAGATTACACCTAGGGCATTACGTGAACGAAATAGTAGCGCGCCATATTCAGCCAATTTTGAGAAAATCGAATTTGAAAATTTCTTCTTTTTCACGAAATAACTAAATAATAAAAGATAAAACTTGCAACAAAGGTTCCGTGGTAACGAGGTAGAGTGGTGGCTTTAATAAGCAAGGGTTCTAGGTTCGATTCCAGCATCCGTACTTTTTTTTTCAAATATTTTTTTTTAATTAATTTTTTAAGTAATATGTAAATTAACAGATATTTAATAATTTTTCGAAATTATTAATTTTTAATTAATTATTAATTACTAGATCCCGTAAAACTTACTGTTTTCCCTGTTTTTACGATGAATACCACCCGGGATCGTGCGAAACGTCGGTGTAAAAAATTATACAATGTAAAATGATCAGAAAATAATTAATATGTATAATAATAATATACTTCATATAATATGTAAATACTTATTCAATTATGTAACTTTTCATTTCTTATTAAATATATAAATAAAATACGAAAAATATATAAATAAATACTTATTTAATTAAAAAATATAATTTTTAACAAATTCCAAAAATTTTTGAACATTTCGAATAATAATCAATTTAAGAAATGTTTGAAAATACTGTTAGTAAGACAAAACGATATCGTCCGAATGTTGAGATCTGAAAAATTAATAATTTCGAATAATTATTAAATATATGTTAATTTACATATTACTTAAAAAGAAAATTAATTAAAAAAAAAATATTTGAAAAAAAAAAGTACCGATGCTAGAATTGAACCTAGAACCCTCGCTTATTAAAGCCATCACTCTACCACGTTACTACGGAACCTTTGTTGCAAGTTTTATCTTTTATCACGTTATTTCAGGCAAAAAGATGAAATTTTTAAATTCAATTTTCTCAAAATTGGCTGAATATGGCGCGCTACTATTTCATTCACGTAATGTCTTAGGTGTAATCTTTACGTAGTATAAGTGTAAACCAAAACAAAATTTCGCATACCTGACGTTTCCCTTGTAAGTGAATTATGGAAAAGCCCTAAAATATATATGTTACGGGAAAAGTACGTATACCGGTAAAAGTACACATTTTTCCGGTAAATGTGCACTTATGCCGGCGCCTATGGTAAATGTATATGTTACGAAAAAAGTACGTAGCTGGAAAATGTATACATTTACCGATAAATGTGTACATATTCGACGGAAGTTGGTAGAAGTTCGTTGAGTAATTTAAAAGACATAGTTATTCTAACAATTACCGGTAAAAGTGAATCGACGAATACAGGATAATGTGAATATAAATAAATAACTTGATACATTTGAAATGCCACAGCAACAATCCGGGATGCAATAAAGATTAATTAATTATTATACTGGTTTTATTTTATAATTAGTTTAATAAAATTAATTTAAAGCATTAATATTTATTTTAAAATATATTTTGTCGTAGCGTAGGTAAGAACGAGCTAGGCTAGGAACCAGTGGGTCCACGGTTCTATTACCAGATTCGCTAGTTTTTTTTCTTTAATTTATTTTATTTTTCTCCAGTGCATATTCACACGCTATTTAAGGCAGTCACCCCGTGTGACGATCATTTTTTAAGTTATTTCTTGGGAATTTTTTTATGACGAACAATAAAAATATAGAGTTTTGAACATTTTTCTATATAATTATTGACATTTCAACAGTGAGTCCGAATATTTTCAGACCAAAATTTTCATCACATTTACTCCAAAAGATAAGACTGGTTGGTGACTAGTTTATCGATGGTCTCCATGATTCCGGCTTATTGGCTTATCTAAAATCAAAAAACCAAACGGCATTTCAATCTAGAATGAACTAGAATCTGCTATGCCTAGGCCATAGATAATTCCTTCTTCTTCATCTTAGAAGTCCCTTAAATATGCTGGCTCCGTTTTTGCTTCAATCCCAAGGGATGAAAAGGAATACCACTAGTTCTGCAAAGACAGCATATCTTCACGTGTAGAACGTATGTAATGTTTTTAAAGTGTCAATGTGTGTAGAAAATCGGAAAATCACTTTACCAGCATATTCTACACATGTTTAGGAATCAATTTATGAAAATTTTTTTGTTTTTGTTTTTTCGACATATCACACGGGGTGACTGCCTTAATTATTGTAAAATTGATTAAATTTATGTTTGTAGACTACAATATTTATGATAAATTAAATTTTGGTACAAATATAAATGACGTCAAGTAGGGTTATTTTATTTTGGTGTGATTTTTATTTAAATAATAACATTATGTTAATTTATATAGTGGCCGAGTTATCACAGTATAAACTGTGACGTACCCTAACACCCTGTATTTTGTGCCGACATTTAATTTATTAAAGACATTCAATTTGTACTTTTTCTTAAGAAATGTAATAAAATCGAATGCTTTAATTATTTCATTATAATGCTAGTTACGTTTCCCACAGAATAGCTATAGTCAGTAATAAGAATATTATTATCACTTTGTCCTAGGAAGTATTATATTAAAAGATAAGCTTTTGTAAGTTGACTATTTTTCAAAACTGTAAGAAATGCTCAACAAACACAGCAGAGTGTAATTCGCTTTCAACAAGTAAAGTTTAGGTCTTAATTAAATCTTTTATTTTGTTTTTAAAAACCAAAATAACTAAGGCCCAAACGTAATTTGCTCCGGTACGCATGGTTTGCTTCCAAACTGTGCGATGACAGAGAGATATTTTTAAATGTAAATGAAGTGTGTTTCCCGATAGACATTTTGCAAATAAGATGCTCCTACAATAATGCATCATTTGTACAGTATGCAAGGTGCCGGGGAACATTTTGTTTTTATTGCTTCTACAACAAATATCGCCCGGGCTCCAGCGAAAACCCGACCGTGGACTGCAAAGTTGTATAATTTAAAGTTAAAAGTTGTATAATTTAAGTTCTTGCTGTATTTATAAATTGTCATTAAAATAAACACATGAATACCATACTAGACGTTATTCATTTTTGTGCCAAAATTTAATTTATCATAAATATTGTTGGTCTACAAGCATAAAAATCAATTTTACAATAATTAAATAACGTGTGAATACGCACTGGAAAAAAATAAAATAAATTAAAGAAAACTAGGCTAGGTGGGAATAGAACCGTGAACCCACTGGTTCCTAACCTATCTCGTTCTTACCTACGCTATGAAACTTATTGTTAATTATTCCACATCTTGCGTTCAAACTTCCTCCACAATATTTCAAAGTCGATTTTCTCGCAAATTTCTGGCCATTTGGCCCTACGGCTTTGAGGAGTTGTTATTGGAGAGCCGAACTTCCAGCACAATAAGTGGCAAAAATTATAAAAATGCGGAGGTTATATAATCTCCTTGTAAGTTTATAAATTACGTAACGAGTGAAAAGGAGGGGAGTTCCATATATTATGTTTTTGCAAGATAAAAGTGGTTTTCGATGCCGACTATCTTATATTCTGTATTATAATAAATTATATTCCCTGTTATATTTGATGCAAATAATGTAAATATTATACAATCAAATGAAGAGATACAGTATGTATCTTGGAACATTTATGTAAAATTTACTCATGTATGTAATTTAACGGTCCACGTGACCAATGACAAACAAAACCCATAGTGGCAAAAAATAATAATATTATAAAAACCTACAAGGTAATGCATAACATATATATTGTCGTGTTTCGAAACAAAAAAAAACCATTAATTGATTTATTTTGTAAATAATTTTTTAAAATTCAATTTTGTTATTATTTATTTAAAACATTGTATAAAGTTGTTAAGTTTTGATGAAAATAAAAGGTAGGGGAAGTGAGAGTAGGAGTGGGACCAGCAGGTCGATGCAAGGACAATTAGGCGAAGGCCGTGGTGCCTGGCGGAAGTCGCCATACCCGATAATTGCTTTATTTTTATAAATAAATTAAGTAAATTTGAGTTTTGTTTATTTTAATTAATCTGAATAAAGTGAAGTGCCACAAATTAAAAAGTGAAGAATTTGTGAAAATAGTCAATGTGCAAAAGGTGCATAGCAACAAATTTGAGACCAGCTGGGAGCCCAGGTGCACTCCAACACAACAAAACTAACAAAAGTGAGCATTAAATTTAAAATTTTAATTTACAATTTTTGAAACTTTGAAGTGTCTCTTACTACAAGAAACAAAAAATGAATGCCCAGTAAAATTAATTAATTTATGGATAAAAACAAATATTTTATAAGATTTAAATAGACCGGGGCATGTCAATATTAGTATGTCGAAACCGACAAATGTAACAAATATAACCAATAAAACCATCTTAATGTGTATAATTGCGTCTAAGTTCGATTTATCTCCTGACTCACCAGTTACCTTGTCCAGCTTTACTGCTTTGTACGAGACTCATTGACAGATTTGGTTTGTAGTAGGGATTTTTTGTGCACACAACGTGGGGCTCCTGGTATTAGACAATACGGTATGTTCGGGTTGATGACCATCGGGGTTGCGCTTAGGTAATTTGGGCTATGTTCTGGTGTATGGAAATGGGAGAAATTTGATTTTACATTTTACTACTACAACTACAAAGATAAAAAAAAGTTTCAGCAGAAGCTTGCGATCAATTATTTAACTATAATTTCAATAAATTAATATTTTTTCATAAGAGAATATTTCGGTGTCCTTTTCGGTTCTTTTCTGTAGCTGTATTTTTACCTGTTATCCAGTTATGGAGTCAAATTTGAAAGTGGCACGATATTTGATATTACTGTACGTATGTACTTACTAGAAATTTTTAATTTTATTGGACTATATGCCGTTTTAGTGAAATAAAACCAAATCCTTATTTAAAACTTTAATAAATCTTTCCCTTTTCAACTGCAAATTAAAACGAAAACGAAGTTTTACTATAATTATAAATTAGAATATTAGCGTAGTCTTGATCATTTGAAATTTTATAGTATGAAATTAATAATAAATTACTTACGCATGATCACATGGAATAAGTCTAACAGACGCTTTTTTGTCATAACATAATGTGCAACTGTCTTCTCGTACACTTTGCTGTCTTAATTGATTCAAGTAAATGTGCCGTGGTAAAATCTGTTTGCTTTCAGGTCCCAAAACACCGCATTCGTTAAATGTATAATATGTTAGGTCTGGAGGAAATTTAAAAGGTTCTGATCCAAAATTAAAACGGCATTGTTGGAAAGACATAAAACTAGCAGCAGCAAAAAATCCTCGACTGTAACATATAAAGAAATGTTAATGTATTATAATTTATTGTATAGAAAAGTATAGATCATGCCAAATATGAAGAGCCTTTTATGACTATAGTCCTTTTATGTGTCAAGGCGGAGCCAAGTAAGCTTTATAAATTGTTTAATTTAAAAAAGATGGCTCCAACTTGGCAGAAAATATTAAAAATTTTGATAAAAAACAACTTAATTATTTATTATTATAGATCCATATTCCGGATAGTAATCCGATATTCTTAATATTCCTTCTGCTTTATTTGAATTTTTTTAGATATATTGTGCTTTACTATAATGACTCATCATTGATAGTGATTTAGTGAAATAATTAACAAATTTGATCAAATTATAAAGATTTGCAGCGTTTATTTTTGTTAGAACTCGATGATGGCGGTATTATAATACACTGGCTCACAAAATTATTGGCACACCATAAATTTGTAATCAAATGCACAGTTAATTTTTTCTTTATATAATTTATTCCGGTATAACTTGAAAATGTAAGGGCATTACACTTACATTACAGGGTATACTTACAAAAAAAAAACAGTAACATAAGCTGTATTCTTTTTACTTATTTTATTTCCATCTCAGTTGCACAACTGAGATGAAGTGAGCTGAGACGACGTGGTCTCCAACAGAGACCACCGTTTTATGCTATCACTAAAAAAATAAACATAAACGCGCTCGACAAAATCGTTAAAATTTCTGTAACATCTTTTACTGAATCATTTAAAATTAAGTTAAAACTGTGAGCTGCACAGTGTGCACATAATGCATTTGGAGCTTCTTTTAATATTAATTCTTGCACTCAATTATAAACGCCGCTCATATTTGCGGCACCATCATATCCCTGACTGCGAAGTTTTTCTAAGGATAAACCATTATCAGATAGAATATACAGTATTTTATTACTTAAAGTTGCTCCCGTTTGATTTCGAACTGGAATAAAACCTAAAAACGATTCTTCAATTACAACTTTTAGGGGTTTTTCATTTTCATATTATAACGGTACTTAATTAATCGATTTTGGATACGTCCTGCGTTGTATTGATAATGAGGAAAAAAGAAGGCATTTTTTATTTTCGCAATAATTTTCTTTTTGACTTCATCACCTAAACGAATTATAATTTCATTTTGAATAGCTGGACTTAAATATGTGGTTGCATATTTTTTCTTATTTTCCTATAGATTTTTCAAAACTGGATCAAATTTAGAAAGTAATTAAACTATCGACAAAATTACTCCAGGGTTATCAGAATCAATTTTTTCAATAGTACCCATACAGGGTACTATCGGTAGTTTGCACCCCGGAATATAATCTTGACGCTGGGTCAATAATGACAGTCTTCACAACCTTGGCCTATAATATACTATTACACAACTATTTATTTTCATTTTTTCGTTAGTGGCATAAGTTTAGTTTCTGCATTTATTTTACAATTTAACAAGGGAATTATATGACCTCCGCATTTTTGTAATTTTTGCCACTTATTGTACTGAAAGTTTAGCCCTACTCCTCAAAGCAGTAGGGCCAGATGGCCAGAAATTTTCGAAAAAATCGACTTTGAAATATTGTCGAGGGAGTTTGAAGACAAGATGTGAAACGAACAGCAAATAGTTTCGTAGCACAGGTGTGAACGAGTTGGACTAGGAACCAGTGGGTCTACGGTTCTATTCCCACATTCGCTAGTTTTTTTTTTTCAATTTTTTTTTCTATAGTGCGTATTCACGTCATTTAATTATTGTAAAATTGATTAAATTTATGCTTGTAGACTAAAATGTGTCAACATTTAATTTATTAAATACTTTCAATTTTGTTTTTAACAAATATAATAAAATCGAATGTTTTAATTATTATTATTCAGCAGGACTAGTTTCATATGTCATCGCACATATCATCTGGTGGAAATAATTTACCCAATATTTGTTTATAATTTATCATGTGATTTAATTTATTTATTTTACGATTGGTAGAAATAGCAAATATGATGTGGCTAATAAAGCCATGCAACTGACTAGATTTTAATAAGAAATAAAAAGTTAATAAACCAACATAATATCCGAAAACTACATATTTTTATCCCAAAATACATTTTCAACAGTTTAGTTTTTATATAGCGTAGTTACTGAAAAGTTATCATGTGTGATATGTGATATTTATCCGTTAATTTGCCTGGCCCCTCGACGAGGGCTGAAGACACCGTCAAAGATAGTCTGTGCAGTGAAATCGCTAAATTACGCATGAAAGATGCTCTTGTGTACTACGAGCATTTACTTAAAGAAAATAATACGCACTAGAGAAAAAAAAAATTAAAAAACAAACTAGCGAAGGTGGGAATAGAACCGTGGACCCACTGGTTCCTAGTTCAACTCGTTCGTACCTGTGCTACAAAACTATTTGCTAATTGTTTCACATCTTGTCTTCAAACCCCCTCGACAATATTTCAAAGTCGATTTTCTCGAAAATCTACTGCTTTGAGGACTTCTTATTGGAGGGCTAAACTTTCAGTACAATAAGTGGCAAAAACTACAAATAATGCGGAGGTCATATAATTCCCTTATAAGACATACACTACATAAAAATGATGATGTTGATTGCTATAAAATTATCGGCGTATTTAATATCAGTGTTTGCTTAGTTTATAAAACAAACATAATATCTATTTCACCTCTCGATATAGAACACAACTGGGGTTTTGTGTAAAATCGCGTTTCTTAAGGAGAGAATTTAAATAGTTTATATAATTATAATATATAATTTTATTTATTTATTTTATTATTTAAACTGCGTAACATTCCCCCTTGGGGCTTACAAAATCCTTTTTTGAGGGGGATTAGTCCTTTTACAATTTCAAATACTATTTTTCGGGCTTTCTAGAGACTGTGGTGCCTTCTTGCTTTATTTATTACGTTTCTCCACCTCTCCCTGTCACCGATTAGTCGTGTCCATTCGCTTACACCCATCTTCTTCAGGTCATCGACCACGCAGTCCCACCATCTCAACTAGGGTTTTCCCTTGAATCTTCTTTCATCTGGTTTCCACGCCGTCAACGCATTTATTAGTTTATCCTCATCGCTTCTCAGTACGTGTCCTAGCCATTTAATTCTCTGTGCTTTCATGACTCTTACAACGTCTTCTCCTGTCATTTCGTCTCTTATCTCAAAATTCATTCTCGGTCTAAACTCGCCCACCACTTCTTTAGCTCCCAAGATCGCTCTTAAAATTTTCCTTTCGAAGGTTCTCAGCATCTCTTCTTCTCTTTGTGTAGTGCACATGACCTCTAATGCGTATGTGAGCACAGGTCTTTTGGTCCTTTGATAAGTCAAATTCTTGTATATTCTAATTTTTGTGTTCTTTGCTATTCTTTTATCTTTCAAAATGGTTCTATTCGCGTAATAAGCTCTATTCGCTGCCTGTATTCTTGCCTTACCTCTGTGCTTCTGTTGTTTTTATTGTTTATTTGAACTTCTAGGTAGCTGATTTTTTCGACCTTTTCTAAAATATGATTTCCAATTTTTATCTCTCTTCTGGTATCGTTTGTTGTTCTCTCGCATTTCATGTATTTCGTCTTGTCATAGTTTATGAGTAATCCCATTTTCGTTGTCGCCTTTTCTATAACTTGGAATATCTCCGTCATAGCTTTTTCTGATCTTGAGACTATCACCACGTCGTCCGCATAAGCAATTAATTGTGTTTCTTTATTTATTACTGTTCCGCTGCAGTTAGTGTTAGTGATTATACTTTCGAGTGTGATATTAAATAGATTTGCAGACAGTGCATCGCCTTGTCTCACGCCACAGTTCGCTTCGAAGTTATCTGCCTGTCCTTCTGATGATCTCACGGTTACCAATGTTTGTTTAAGTGTCATTCCGATCAAACTTACTAATTTCGATGGCATTTTCCATTTTTTCATTATTTTTATCAATTTATATTTGTTCACTTTATCGAATGCCTGTTTAAAATCAATAAATTACATATGAATGTCAATGTCGAATTCGTAGCTTCATTCTCCAATCTGTTTAATGATATGTAAAGCGTTAATTGCAGATCTTCCTCTTCTAAATCCGTATTGGTAGTTGCCGATTATTTTATCACTATATGTAGTAAGTCTGCTGTTTATTAATGTTGAGAGTATCTTGTATGCGACGTTGAGGAGTGTAATACCTCTATAATTGTTACAAATTTCTGCGTCTCCTTTTATCTTTATTGTTATTATAACTCCTTCCTTCCACTTATTTGGCATTTTTTCGTACATCCATATTTTCTTTATCAGCTCACATCATTTGTTGTGTAATGTTTCACCCCCGTTCTTGATCATCTCTGCCATTATACCATCTTTACATGGTGCTTTTCCATTATTAAGTCTATTTATTATTTCTAAGATTTCCTCATTTTTAGGTTCTTCAACTTGGTCTTTATTTTCCTTCGTTTCTAATTCAATTTGGTCTAGTCTATTATCTTGTTGTATTCTCAGCAGCTTTTTAAAGTGATTCATCCAGATTTTATTTATTTCTTCTGGTCTATTCTCCAGTTCACCTTCATCGTTTTTCATTCCTCTATTTTTGACCGTCTGTGTTTTTCTTATGTTTTTGATCTGGTTTTAAAATTTTTTCATATTGTTTCTTTCGTTGTTTTCTTCTATTTCTCGCATTTTTCCGTCTAACCATGTATTCTTTTTTTGTTTGTATAGTCTGTTTGCTTCTTATCTTTTGATTTTATACCTATTCTGATCTTCTGTTTTATCTGTTGCTAACCATTTTAGTTTTAACAATTTCTTTTCTTTGTTTTTTTCTATACATTCATTGTCAAACCACGTTTTCCATCCTGTCTTTTTTCTTTGACCTATCACCTGTTCTACGCTTGATGTAATGTTCGCATTGCTATTGTTTTTGTTTGAAAGCTAAATATTTAACAACAAGTTATACTTTGACAGATTACAATTAATTTGGTTAATAAACAACTCGCTCTGTTGAAGAAAAGATTTTGGTGTATGGTATAGGCGTTTCAATTTAAAGTTCGCAGCGCCATAATGGCTACTAGTGGTATTAACATCATACCCCTTCCTTTTTTTAACAAGGAAATCCTCCAGGAAGACATCGCCGCACTCTTTGACGACGCTGGAGAAAAAGTCATCACAGGCGACTTTAATGCCAAGCATTCAATCTGGCAGAGCAGACACGCAAACAGCGAAGGACACCCTCTGCACCCTCGCCGAAAAAATGGACTTCGACATCTTGGCCCCGGATAGCCCAACCTATTATTCGCAAGCTGGCAGTCCAAATTATCTGGACATCGCGCTACTAAAGGACATCCCTCTGAAGGCTCATCTAATGACTGTACAGGAACTCACCTCAGACACTTTCCAGTACTTCTTCTCCTGGGAGACAACATAAGGACGAGAACCGCGTCAACCCGTACAAAAATCTCATAGCCAACTTTCCACGATCACCTGTTGGAAAACATGAAAAAGATCCCGATCATCGCAACATCCACGGAACTGGACAATCACGTAGGAGCTCTTCAATCGGCTATTTCGCGATCCATTCAATACGCAACAAAAACCGTCGACTTTGCAAACATCAGAGATTGCCTTCCTCCAAAATTGAAAGCGTTCATCCAGAAAAAACGTCGCGCCAGGAAACTCGCCCAACAAACACTTCACCCGGATGACAAAAGAAGATATAATCGGCTGAAAGAGCAAGTTACAGCCAAAGTCAAATCCCACAACGACCAAGAAAGAACAGAGAAGATCGAATCCCTTAACTTCAAGAACCAGTCCGCATGGAGGATGGCCAATGCCCTCCTCAGACCAAAAAGCCGACGCACACCAGTCATCTCCCGCTCCGACGGCACCCAAGTCAAAAGCGATCAGAAAAGGGCTCATACTTTCGCCAAAAATTTCGTTTCCTAATGCAGTCCGCACATAGAACGACTAGATCAAGACCACATTGGATTGGTAGAAGACTACGTCCAATCAAATCTCGACATTGTGAACCCCGCCCCCATCAAATCAACCACAACAGCCGAAGTCGCCCAAGTCATACGTTCGCTAAAGAACAGAAAAGCTCCAGAACAAGATGGGATTTCAAACCGCTCCATCAAGAAACTACCACACAAGGCAGTCACGGCAATCACAGGCATCATCAACGCCTCGTTTAGTCTCCGCCACTTGCCGAATGAATGGAAACTGGCCGGCGTAGTGGTCATTCACAAACCCGGCCAAGACGACAGGAAGCTCGAAAATTATCGCCCCATCATTGGGAAAATCCCAGAACGAATCATCGGTAAAAGACAAACAAATCCATCTTCTAAAAGACCAACGCTTCAGAATCAAATTTGAGAGCACCCCCTCCTCCGAGCAATTCATCACAGCCGGAGTCCATCCTCGCCCCGACCCTCTTCAACATCTTCATGAGTGACATTCCAGCCCCAAAGACTCCAAGACCGAAGATTACGCTGTATGCCGATAATACAGCAGTTTACTCATCCTAGCTGAACCAATACCTCGCCACCGCCCGCCTTCAAGAAGCAGTAAACGACCTGGAAAAATGGTTTGCAACTTGGCGCATCAAGGTAAATTCGCGCAAGAGCACCTCCACGATGTTCCAAGCAAAACAAGCCAAAAATCCGATACGAACAAACGTCTTCATGTTTGAAGAACCGCTCCCATGGACAACTACGGCGAAATACCTAGGGGTCACGCTCGATTACCGCCTCAGATGGAAACAGCACATAGAAGCTGTTACGCCGACGTTTTCTGACCACTAGTTACCGCGCAATCGTCCGCGCATAGCGTGGAAGTCTATAGCAGAAGAGGAGACGGGTGAAGACTTCTCTGGTGGCTAGCGAGCGAGTCGGAAGTCATGTTGAAGACCGGCTAATTTAAGTTGAAATATTCATTTAGTTGATTAAATTATGGTGAAAGTTTCCGGTTTCCTAGTGGAATTTCTATTTCCGCGAGTATCGTTTGTGAAGTTTTTGGGGAACGAATTTTGAAGAATTTAGGACAATTATTGTTAGCGACGCGCGCCAAGCGACTTTCGACCTTAGCTAGAGCGGGAAATGTGTTCGACGTTGCTGCTCCGCGCATTGGAATGCGAGCGATACGACAACCATGTTGCTGGTAGTCATCTTGAAATTTGAACGATTTCCTATCGTGCGATTTGTTTCGAACTTTTCGAATAATAATAAAGTTAAATCTAGTGCAGAAACCTTTATAAATTGAAATTAATTGTGAATTTGCGATTGTTTCGAACTCATTCGAATCATAATAAAGTTAATAAAAATCTAGTGCCGAAATATTTCAAGTTAATGTTATTTCTGATACTGCGTTTCGTTTCGGACTTTGAGTTTGATGAAGTTCAAATCAAGAGTAAATAAATAATGCCGCTGGGTATATCTAAGTGATGTTGCTGTTGACGTAACACGACCTAAAAAAGGACGTCGAGTTATTCTCAATTCTTGGTTGGAGCTTACGAACTGCACGATGCCGAACGCTGTTACAAACAACCACCTCCATGGACACCTGCGTCTAACAATGGAACTTAATTTGTAACAAGGTATCGTTGTTTGATATTGTTTTAGTTAGTACATTTCATGTTGCTATAAGCACATTTCTGTGGACCTTTCAGGTCAGGATCGAGGTATTTTTCATGTTTGATTTTTCGATTTTTCGTGTCGATGCAGACACAGCATAGTCACTAGCATCTGTCCTTAATATAAATTTCAATTTAAAATCTGGATGGATTAAAGTTAAATTTTGAAAAAATGTTTCCTTTAAATTATTGAATGAAATTTCTTGTTCTTCTACCCATTTCCACTTTACGTCTTTTTTTAGTAACTTAATTAAATTGATCGTTTTGTCCGAATACTCCGGTATAAACTTCTTGTAATAATTCATGATCCCTAAAAATCCTCGCAACGTTCTCAAGTTTTTCGGTTGTGGATAATTCCGTACTTCTTGTAATCGTTCTGTGTCTACATTATCTACCCCCTCAATCCCTACTCTTTCTTTAATATCTCTTTCAAAATGCCGTCCTAATACGTTGACTAATTCCGATTCCGAATATTTTGGTTCGAGTTGTTGAGCTTTACTTATTAATCTAATCGCATAATCCCCTGAGTTTCCATATCCCCGGTACTTGCCAAAGTTAATTTCCTCCCGTACCTTACCTTGCTCTATCTCGCCCCAATATTTTTTTAAGAATAAACTTTTGAAATTTTCTAAATTTTTAACCCTATTTTCTACCATTGCAAACCATATTTCGGCTTCCCCTATCATTGACTTCCGGATAATGTTTTTGACACTTCTTAGATCTTTAATTTTCCCGATATTTTGTTCAAGATTTTGTATAAATATCTTTGGGTTCATCTTTTCGTCCCCTGAAAATCTTCCACATTTATCCCCATCATATTCCTTCGTTAAATGTAATTTAAGTACCTCGCCTAGTTCCCCGAGTGACTTTTCGTCTACCTTTTTTTGCAACTTTTGAATTTCCTCTTTCAACTTATTACCCTCAACTTCAATTCGTTTATCTAACTTTTTATCTATACCTTCTATTCTTTCATTCATACTTGAATCTACCTCCATCTTTGCACCAATTACCTTTTCTTCCATTTGTCGATTTGTCTCTTTCGTCTCCGTGCTCACTTTTTCAATTCTTTTTTTATTTACCTGTACCTGTTTTTCCACTTTACCGTTTTCTTCCTTGACTTTGACAATTTCTTGTTCCACCTGCGTACATTTTTGGTTTATCTCATCCATCCTTCCATAGATTCCATCAAATTTTCCTTCCATTTGTTTTTTTAATTCGGACATGTTTTCCTTGATATTTTCTTCCATCTTGGACATTTCCCTAGAATTCTCATTCATCTTTGCATTCAAATTAGACATATTTTTTGTTGATTCAGACCTACTTTCCCTAACATTTTCCATTAATTCAGCCCTACTTTCCCTAACATTTTCCATTAATTCAGCCCTACTTTCATTAATCTTTTCCATTAATTGCATGAACATCATTTGAATGTCAGAATTTTCTGACATTTTATTTTCTATCGCGACAGTTTCCGTGTCACTTGGATTCTCAGACATACTGATTTTACCGCTACGCATTTCCATAGTGATAATAATTTAAAAACTTCAATGTGACAATTTTACTTTTAAAGTTATTAATTTATTTCTTTTTACAAAGATTTGTTTGATAAATTTTATTTTTTGTATAGTGGGTTCTCACGACCAATGTTTCGTGTTCGAGCCCCACGTTGGGCGCCAATTAAATATGCACTGTTAAAGGAATGAATCTTTAAAAATGCATACTTACTTTATCAATTATGCAGTAAATGCAAACCTCAGCTTCCAGATATTTAAATATTGAATTAAAGTTATTTGCAATCTTTTTATTTTCAAAAAAACTTGTGAAATTATTAAATGAATCTTGAATTTATTTTTAAATTTAGTAAACAATTGAATTACAATTAATTTAGATTTATAACTTTGTCAAATGCGCTCCGTATTATTCGATCACGATTCTCATTCAGTAAACCCCGTTATCACTTATAGTGTTGATTATGCGAACCTGTCTATCTTCCTCTAAGTTCGACCTTCAATGGTCCACTTTAAATTGGGTGTGAATCTCCTCTTATTCGTCACGTTACGTGAAAACAGCTCCCAGCTAATTCCAAATAATTTCTCTTCTCCTTGTCTAAATGTTTCTTCTTGGTTATTCCAAATTGAATTTCTTATTTTTGTTACTAAATATTTGTTTGATTCTCTTTGAGGATTACTCCATTTCCAGAGAACAATCTCAACACGACCTTACCGGTCCACGTTTAATCATCAACAACCTTTTTTTTTTTTTCTTTATTATTTTTTCTCCCCCTGTTGTCCAGGCGATCCTTTATTATTTTTTTATTCAATTTTTCTTTTTATCGATGTTTTTTTATGATAACGTGATTTGAAATTATTATTTAATTGCATGTACCCACACTGACGACCATGTTGGTTAACATATCTGAAGTTCTTCGACTTTCAATCATTTACTTAACCAATAAATTTTTTTATTTTTATTTTTTTTTTTATTTTAAATTAAATCATTATGTGTTCAAATATCAAGTTTCTTTGAATTATTTTTTTGATTTACTTTATCGATGAAATTTACAACTGCTTACCTTTATGAACACTGCAATATATATATAAATATTTAAGGATGTAGATCCTTGTATGTATTTATTATAAAAAGGTGTGTTTTTCAAAGTACATTCGTAATTCTCTTATATAGAGAATTATTATTATATTCTCTATATATAGAGAATATTATCGGATCAGCCAATTTAGAGCCGCCACAAATATATAAACACAGATTGTACATAGTAACTTCATATACCCTGTGTTTTTGAAAAAAACAGTCAGGGATAAAAATTTCGCTCATTTTATTTAAATTTAGTTTAAACACTTTATTCACTTGACGCCGAGTTGGCTTGGCCCCGAGTTGACCTGGCGCCTACAAAAATCCGTCAACGATCTCGAAAAATGGTTCGCAACGTGGCGCATCGGGGTAAACTCAACCAAAAGTGCCGCGACAATGTTCAAGAAGAAACGAAAGCAGGTTCGGCCTCAAACAAACATCTTCATGTTCGAAAGACCAATCCCATAGACAAACACTTCAAGGTACCTGGAAGTCACGTTGGACTACAGATTACTGTGGAAAGAGCACATCGAATCCGCCGCAAACCAGAGAAGAGCTGTCTTCTCAAAGCTCTACCCGCTCCTAGCTTCAAACAGCAAGATGTCACCAGCAAACAAGCTGCGCATCTACAAGGCCATCATCAGACCTACCATGACCTACGCCGCCCCCGTGTGGGGGACGGCAGCCCGAACCCACTTAAAAAAGATCCAAGTAGTACAAAATAAATGCATTCGTCACGCATTCTCCAGCTCATACTACGTCACCGATCGAAGACTCCACGCCGATGCTAAGATGAACACCATCGACGTGCATATCAAAAGTCAGGCAGAAAAATTGTACAAGACCGCGAGTTTCTCGGACAACCCTCTCATCTCGCAGCTAGGACAGTATCAACCAGGCCACAACCTAAGACACAGCCGGCCAAAGGATATCCTCACCCGCCGCCAGCCGGGGTGTAAGTAATCCTGATCTCTTTACATGTTTGTTTTAGGTTCCGACCAGGCACCGGGTTCATCAAACACCCGGCTGCCAAGAAACCATGCAAAGACGCCCGGAATTACACCAAATTGCTCGCCCCGCCAGATCGATACCAAGGGACCAAGTTCGTCAAATACTAGGGAGCCCAAACCACGGATCGCAGACGCACATCGCTCCACCGCTCTTCTGGCCCTATAACCACGCTCCCAGAAAAGTTCTTCGATACACCTAGGATCCTGCAAATCACGAAAATTATCCCCATGAACCAAAACCCAACCCGATCAAGCTTAGCGCTTCAAATGAGGAATCACACCTCAATAAATACCAACGCCCGCTGCCTACCTCAGTTGAAAGAGGTATACGGTTTCCTCGTGGCACCTCCATATTGCCAAGAAGTTCATCGTTCATCACTACGGAGCGGGAGACTGCGGTTCGCTGCTTGATCGCGCCGACTGCACTGTTGTGATCTAAAGTCTAAGTTCGATCTATAGGCTATAAACTCGTCAACACGCTCGGCAAGCGCGGCGTTTTAACTGCCAAAACCTCCTTTAAAAACCCTTAATTGAAGGGAGAAAAGGAGAGGCTTATGTTCAGGAGTGGACGAATAACGGCTGAAGAAGAAGCGTACCGCTTATCTTGAAACGCCTATAGCTACTGTTTTTGCTTTTTTTACTTCATGTTTTCCTATCGTAATTATTTGCAATTATTATAACAAGTTCACTAATATTAAAAGTAGGTACTTTTATTTAGTCCACAAAACTCAAGAACAAAAAGATATCAATTGAATTTTAAAAAGGTAAAAAGAAACAATAACAATGTGGCAACTAAGACGTAACGCGGCAACCAAGCCTGTTAATATCTTTTCAAAAGTTGTATTTCTTAATTTTACTGTTGAGTTTTTGCCAATAATTAAAAAATAAAATATCAAGTGCTGAGTATCTTTAGATGCGAAATAAAAATCTCTTTAATTTGATACCTTCTTCGTTCTTATCCGTTATAATGGAAAGCAAGAATTTAGAAAAATCTATCCCATGTTATTTCCCTATGTTCAGTTCTATGTCCGGTCACCCAGTATAAGATAGCATAGGTCATAGCTATTACCTATAAACTTTTTTTTTTAATATAATTACCTATAAACCTAGGTTTATAAGTGTTATATTTAGTTTATAGGTGCATTTTAAATTAGTGAAGCTAATAATTAGAGTAGCATTAGTGAAAAGGATTGTAAAAACCAAATTAATACAATGCTTGTGTTTACTACACACACTATGGCAAGAATGTTATTAAAAAATTAATATAATTACCTAGCCCTGGAAAATATTTGTGTGCACCGAGATATAGTAGCGCCATTCAATGAAAATACTATTTGTAAAGAATTAAGATTTAAAAGACAGCCTAGAATATCACCCGGTTGCCATCTAGGTAAATTTTGAGGTTCAGATTTTGCATTATACCAAATTAATTTTCTGCAACCATCGTAAGCCACTGAATATATATCATCACCAATTCCATAACCTTCCTAAAATAATTTCTTTAATAACATTAAAATTTCATATACCTATACAGATTTTAACACCTACATGATTTAAGAAATTACTGTTCTTAGTAGCCCAACCAATTTGCATAACACCGGGTGTAATAATCATCACTTCATAATACCAGATTCCACAATCTGCTTGAGCAGTGCAACGAACACTTTCAAAAGAATATGCATCACACCTTGCTTCTAGTCCATCTGGAGATATTTTTAAATATTCACTTACATCACTTATATTTAACATTGCATTGATATGTGCATTGTTAGTAATCAAATAAGAAAATTTACGATCATCCATTACAACTAAAACAAATGATTTTATTCACATTTCACAAGTTAATTTTTCGTTATATAAATATTATAATGTGTTTAGTTCAAAAGCTTTTTTTTACACAACAATGCCAACGTGCTTACGAGCTGAGTTCTATTTTATTCTATTAGTTCTATTCTATTAAATTTTATTTCGATTTCATGTAACATTAATTGTCAATTTTTGACTATCATCAATTATTATTATCGATTTAATTAACTATTTTATCAACCAAAGTTCGTTTTTAAAAAACACATGATCTAAAACGGTTAGTGACGTCAAATGCCAATACATGTGCAGGTCATTATTCTTAACTATTCTCCATTATAAATTATATTTAAAAACCAGTAATCCCAAAAAAGTGTTTAAAATAATAATATTGCCACTTGATTTTCTGTTAAAAAATCTTCCCATTACTAATTCTTACTTCCCAATTAATTTATTAATTGATTCGTATAAGAAATCACCAGATCAGATTTTATTACGACATCCGATAAAAACTCTGACATTTACAAAACTGTGCCAAAACTACCGTGCATTGCGCACGGATATACGCCGAATGGAATACCGAAAAGTTAAAGTTATCTTTAGGTTTGTTCCAACGTGCCCCTTTTGTATGATTTTGAAACCGTACAGAAACTGTTAGGATAGCTTTTATGCGCAGCCGTGAATTTTGTACCGTAAAATGTTGATGTAAAAATTACCACCGTTGGAACTGAAGTCTACACGGAGCCGCCGTTTTTATTCCGCATGCGCATTATATGTCATGATCGTGATGGTACTTTAGCAAAGTAAATAGAATACATACGTATTCTATTTACTATATTGTCGCGTTACCAGATATTTGGACCCACCCTGTACTCTTTGAGTAAAATTTGATAAACTATAATTTGATTTCGTGGTTTGCAAAGAGTGCAAGGTGGGGTTTCAAGAAGGGGAGATAAAGGCTTTTTTGCCAAGATGGCTGACCAAGCTGGTCGCTAGTTTTTGGGAGATATGAGATATTTAGAGATCTGTAATAATTTTTGAATTTGTAAGTATTGATTTGAAATTAAATTAAATAAAGTGAATTTTATGCGATTGCATTAGTGCGCAATTATTTTTGATATTTTGGCAGTGGCGCCCGTCAGGGGAGTCTTTGAGACTGCGTCTCACCAGAAAAAGTCAGCCACCTAAAAGAAAAAGACAGACACTATTCCTATTGAAAAAATGATGTGGTGTTTTAATTTCTTAATTATATTTTTACATAATTATTATTATTATTATAATCGAAACATACGGTTATATAACAGCGTGTCGCAAGCTATATCATTCGTTAAAATAGTCTTTGAACAATATTATGTAAGTTATGAATTAAATTTTATTTCAATTTCATGTAACATGTAAAAATTAATTTTATAAAAAAAACATAATTATTATCTAACGAAAATCTTTTGAAATCAACACCTGCAGTTAAAATTTAATAGTGATACTGAATTGCTATACGATCAGATAACGACGACTGCCAGTAGTAAGAGACGTCTTACGAAAGACTCGTATTTAAAATGCACTTATGCTAAATGCTATACATAACGTATACGAGCGTAAAAGAGTGGGGGAAATTGCATACAGCAAATATTTCAAACGTTGAGTCACCCCCGTGAAGTTGGCCTCCCATCTGAAACATTTTGATATAAAAAAATTTGGAATCGTTAGGTCATCGTTGGGTCTTGAAAAGTCACCCGGTTTTATCGTTAGGTCACTCTTAGTTTTATCAAAACAAATTATTCAAATTTTGAAAAATGTTCTTGGTAAGTTAGCCTCCCCATTAAACGATTTCGATGAAATAAAAGTGCAAACCGCTAGGAAATGCACTGCTAACGATTGGTCTCGTATACACTACGCGCACTAAAAACCCTCGCATCTGTATTTTTTTAGGTTTAAGATATTTTAAGCTATTAAAATAGAATATTTTAAATTATTAAAATAAAATAAAATAGTCATACTTGCATTTTTTAATTTAAAGACGTTCATCAGACTATCTGTACATAATACAGTTAACCCCTTCATTGTGATAATTTTAAAGTACACCCTTAATAAAAAAAAAAAAAAATTGGTCACATAACAGACTTGTAAGTTTAGATATCCTTAGTGGACGCTTACTAACCTTCAAAATACATTTTCTTAGTATGGCATTCGGTTATTTTAGAGCACGTGGAAGGTTACATGATCGGTTGAAGGGAATGGTAAGTTTAATTTTATATTTTCTTTGATAAAATGGTTAATGTTATTAGCATGTGATAATATTTTATAATAAAATTAATTTTTACATGTTAGATGAAATTGAAAAATATTTTAATTCATAAGTTACATAAAATTGTTCAAAAACTATTTAAATGAATGATATAGTTTAAATTATTTTTCAATTTCATCTAACATGTAAAAATTAATTTTATTAAAAAATATATTTTCTTTGTCAATATGAGCATAATGAGGGCAATTTCGTTGGGTAATACCACGAATAAGTCCGAAACATGTCGTTCGTTTAGGCGTTTGAATTTAATAATTTTTTTCTTGCTATTTTTTTCATTCGTTATTGATTCCTAATACGGCCCTGACTACCGATGTTCTGCTACAAATTTGTATTTTGAAATTTATCTACTTTGTAGATTATAACGACCTCTATCTCAACTATTAATTTCTTATTCTTACACCCTTAATTATCTAAAAATCACCTGTATTCTGGTTTTAGTACAGGTAATAAACTTAAGTGATAAAGAATTTAAAAAAAAATTGTTATTAATGAAAACCATAGGAAAAGGTAAAAATATTGTAAAAATTCATAAATAAACTGAATTTTATTTAAAATCAAATTTTTTTATTACAGAGAAGGTCAACGATATAAATACACTATTAAACGAACACTATACTACAATAATTTGTAGCACCCCTTTTTGAGCGTATTATTACAGCAATCCTGTTCAGCAAAACTAAAATAGAAACTAATAATAATGCAATAAATAATGTTCCTTAGGTGTAAAAGATTAAACTTTTCAGGTAGCAGGTAAAAGCTCAAGTGCGAGGGTTTTAAATGCGCGTAGTGTATATATCGTTAGGTCATCTTTCATTTGTTTGAAATTAATTAATTACAATTTTATGTTTCTATTGCGCATGCGCTCAACAAAAATATAGTTGTGATGAAATTTTTCTTACAAAAGTAAGAAAAATATAACATTTTGATATAAAAAAATATGGAATCGTTAGGTTATCGTTAGGTCTTGAAAGGTCATTTCGTTTTATCGTTAGGTCACTTTTAGCTTTATCAAAAAAAAAATTATTCAAGTTTTGAAAAATTTTCTTGGTAAGTTAGCCCTCCTCATTAAAGAATTTTGAGGAAATAAAAGTGGAAACTGGTAGGAAATGCACTGCTAACGATTGGTCACTTATGGTTATCGTTAGGTCATCATTAATTTGTTTGTAATAAATTAATTACAATTTTATATTTCTATTGCGCTTGCGCTAAACAAAAATATTATTATTATTATTATTAAGCTTTACATTCTTGGCAGAATATTGCTTTCCTGTTCGAGGAATTACAAATCCGATTGAAGGGGAGGATTAAGCCCCATATTACATAATACAAATAACTCCGTATGCGTTTCGTCCTAATTAAGTGCCTACAATTCAAAACAATCACTCTTTTACTTGTGTTTCTACAGCTTTGGGTGGAAAGCAGCGTTTCTCACGATATCCCGCCAGTACATTCTATCTTGAACTTTTACCCTCCAGTCCTTCACCTTCATTGACTTTAGATCGTTCACTACTTGATCCCACCACCTTATCTTTGGTCTCCCTCGGCTTCGGTCCTCAGCTGGTCTCCATGACGCTATGCTCCTCAAATTGGAGCTCTCCTCACTACGCATAACGTGCCCCAACCATCTTATTCGCTGCGCCTTTGCAAATTTCACGATGTCCTCTCCTTTCATTTCCCTTTGTATTTCGTGGTTCATCGATGGTCGGTATTCCCCACTTTCATCTACTTTCGGGCCCAGGATGGTGCGGAGGACTTTTCTTTCAAATGTTCTTAATTTTGTTGCCTCACAACTAGACAAGCGCCTCTGCCGCGTACAGGACAACCGGCCTTAAAAGCGTTTTGTAGATTTTGACTTTTGTTTCTCTTTTCAGTTGATTACTCTTCAAAAGTGTCTTATTTGCGTAGTATGCCTTGTTGCCTGTTTGTAACCTTCTTTTTATTTCGTGATCACTGCTATTATTTCTCTGTATTTGCACTCCCAGGTAACTGCAACTATCTATTTCTTC
Organism: Cantharis rustica; assembly: GCA_911387805.1. Lineage (NCBI taxonomy): Eukaryota > Metazoa > Arthropoda > Insecta > Coleoptera > Cantharidae > Cantharis > Cantharis rustica. The sequence continues at coordinate 77,531,983 of OU426877.1, forward strand.
GATGGTATAATTATCTATTTTAATATCTTGTAGGTTTTGCATTTCACTCCTACAGCTTCGCATGTACTTCGTTTTTTTCTCATTAATCAGTAGCCCCGCTTTTTTCGCTGATTCTTCTTGAAAAGTTCAACCATTCTTCTATATGATCTTGCCATTATGAGCATATCATCCGCGTATGCAATTAATTGTCCCTCTCTACTCACTATTGTTCCGTCGATTTTCAACCTTCTAACTATTTTTTCTAGTAGTATATTAAATAGCGTCGCCGAGAGAGCATCACCTTATCTAACACCGTTGTTTACTTCAAAATTTTCAGTTTCGCCTACTGTCGTTCTTATGCATGTGGCGGTATTCTGCAGCGTTAACCTTGTCATTTTAATCAATTTCATTGGTATACCTATTTCCAGAATTGCCTGATACAGTGCCTTCTTGTTCACCCTGTCGAAAGCTTGCTGAAAATCTATAAACATGAAATGCATACCTATGTTGTGCTCGTAGGCCTTTTCCATCGTTTGTCTTAGTAAATATATCGCTCCTATCGTCGATCTACCCTCGGTGAAACCGAACTGGTATTCCCCTATTTGATTACTTGTAAATTCTTTTAATCTTTTGTGTATAACGGCTGATAATAATTTATAAGTAGTGTTGAGAAGTGCCATTCCTCTGTAGTTTTTACAGTCTTCGGGATTACCACTCTTCTTCAAAGGAATCATAATGCTTTCTCTCCAATTAGTGGGCATATTTTCGTCACTCCATGCTCGCTGAACAAGATCACACAATCTTTCTTGCAGTCTACTTCCTCTATTTTTGATAAGTTCTGCCGAGATTTAATCTTTTCCCGGGGCCTTTCCATTTTTCATTTTATGTATTATGTTCATGATTTCTTCATGTGAAGGTGCCGATATTTCTTGGGTGTCTTCAATTGTGTCATCAAATTCGCATTCTTCTTGCTCTTCCTGTGTATTCGGTAACTTTTGAAAATGTTGGGACCAAATATTCTTTATTTCTTCTGTACAGTATTCCCTACTTCGTCCTTCATACATCTTGTTTTTAAACTGTGTTTTGGTTTTTGATTCCTCAGTAGTTGATAAAAGACTCTCGAATTATTGAAGCTATTGCTTGCCTCGATTTTTAACATTTGGTCCGTATACCATTCGTTCTTCTTTAGCTTATACATATTATTTGCTTCTTTGATACTTTTCTTGCATTTGTCTCGGTCTTCCGTTTTTCCAGTTTTCAACCATTTTGCTCTACTGGATACCTTTCTTTTACAGAATTCCATGCAGTCATCGTCGAACCATTCCTTAATTTTTATACCTTTTCTGTATCCTATTATTTCTTTTGTACTTGTTTTTATGCTTGATATGATGTTGTTCATTTCCAGATTCAGGTCTGTGTGTATTTCTTTTTTGTTAATTTCCTCATCGGTTCTTTTTTCGTAGAGTTTTCTGATTTTACCGCTAATGAACTTCTCTGTTGCAAATCTTTTGTTGTTACTATGCTTATTACTACTAAACTCCATTGCCTTGAGCTTAATTCTTGCCATCACCATGTAGTGATCTGTATCAGCATTAGCACCTCTGTATGACCTCACGTCATTCACTAGTTGTTGTCCCTTTTTGGATATCAGTATGTGATCGATCTGGTTTCCATAACCGCTCTCCCCACCAGGCCATACCCATGTTATCTTATGCATCTTTTTATGTATAAATTTCGTGCTGCAAATCACAGAGTTTAATGATTCCGCTAGGCCACACAGCTTTTCCCCATTGCCACTAGACTTCTCATGTAATGTTTGTTTACCAGCTACCGAACTTATATAGTTTTCTTTACCTATTTTGGCATTAAAATCCCCTAGTACTATCAGTATGTCGTATTTGGGTACGGTTTCGCATAATGTCTCTAGTTTGTTGTAAAATTCTTCTTTTATTTCTTCACTACTATCTTCCGTTGGTGCGTATCCATTAACAAATGACAAATTTGGTTTTGATTTAATCCTCAAGTGCGCAAGTCTTTCATCGATTGCCTTGAAAGATATTATCCTTTACATAAATCTTCCTGCCACAATGAAACCAACACCATTTCTGACTTGTACATGTTCACCAGAAAAAAACACAGAGTAGCTCTTCTTATTAATTTGACCCTGCCCCTTCCATCTCAACTCCCGCAGTGCTGCCACGTCTACCTTATATCGCAATAACTCGCTTGCCACCTCTGCCATCTTCCCCGGTCTTAACATTGTTCTGATGTTCCACGTGCATAGATTCATCTGGTCGCACTTATGTCTGATCTTTTTTGGAATCAGTTGCGTTTGTTTATCTCTTTCTCATCTGTCTCGACTTTCATTCCTGGAGCTTCCGGTTGAGACATCCCTTCAACTCCATAATCCACTATCAGTTTTTTGCTGCATCTGCTGGGTCCGTGACCGGTTCCAGCTTTCCTTTATCACTCCAAACAAGCATTCTTCCTTCAACATAAAGCTTTCTGTATCCAATTTTTGTTTTCTTTCCATTTTTGTTCTCTTACTTTGCGTATTCTACAATTTTATCTTGTATAGCCTTCTCTTTGTGCGTTAAATCGCTTTCAAAAAATATTTTGGTTCCTTTCATTCTCTTCTTGTTTTCCATTACCGCTAGTTTGTGTTGATAATTTTTTAGCTTATCGATTATTATTTCCCTTCCGGAGGTTTTTCCCATTTTAAAGGTTTCATCTACTTCCACCTTCACTGCGAGCTCCCTCTCTATGAAATCCTCTACCATTTTCACTGACACTCTATCGCTTATGTGCCACCCCTTAATAATTAAATTGTTCTTCCTTTTCTCTTTTTCGAATCTCTCGATTTTTGCCTCCAGTTCGGCCATCGTACCCTCATATGCTACGACTTTAACGTTGATCTCATCTATTTCACTTTTCAGTTCTTGTCTTTCCTTTCTCCACTGCTCATCCACGTGTGTTATCTTCGCAGTCAGTTCTTTAATTTCGTTCTTGTTCTCATTAAAGCCCTTATTAACTGATATCGTAAGTGCCGCTATCATTTTTTTAACTCATCCATCTCGGTTTTGTTTGTCTCGTGCTCAATCTGGTAGTTTAACTTAGTGGGTGTCTTCTTGCTTCTTTGGAAAATTGACACTTCTTCAGCCTCACTCTGTACCTCTCTTGGTGAGTCTTCTCTTCTCCTTTTCAAATAATCTCTAATTGAACCTACGCTGTCTGATCTTTTGGTTCTACCTTCTGTGCTCATTTCCTTACGGTGAAATCTATATCGGGCTGCTTCTTTCGTGTATTGCTAAGACTTTGTATTGGCTTTTTACTCATGAGATTTTTATCTTATGCCCTTCGACTTTCCACTATTTCCGCGTACAAGGATCAGTCCGGTTCAACCCCTCGGAGACCACCCCTTGTTTTAACCACTGCTTTATTTGTGCGTTCGTGCTATAATTGTTCTACTTTCACCTAACTTCACTTTATATGTACTTCAACGAAGCGTTCGAACTATAATGTTATCAATGTTTATTATTCAAATTGATATTTAAAGATATTTAAAGAAACCGTGACCTGGGATCTTGTAATTAACACTTCACCCCGTCCACTATGTATTCAAAAACAAAAATATTAGTGTGCAAAATTACATCTTGGGACGCGTTCTTGTCAACTCTTGACTTGGGGTGCGTTCTGTGCGTTCTCGCCAACACTTTTGGACATAACGTGCGCTCTAAATGATTAGAAAAGTTTCGTAAGTTCGGAACTTACGTTAGAATTCTAAAGTATCGTTAGAATTTGTAGAGAATTGACCTGCGCACTGATAGCAGATCAACAGCTGATCTCTGTTAACTGTGATTTTAGTTGATTTTGTGCTACTAAAATTTATTTCTACTAATGGTTAATATGAGCGAAGACGATGACAGCAATTTATCTGATATTTCGAGCAAAAATAATGTAGAATTTGTGAATTTGTAAGGTTAACTTACAAATGACGTACAAAATGTTCACTAAACCGTTCCAACTGCTACCATTCTTTGTACCGTCAGCGAACGATACACAGTCGACACCTGCGCATGAACAGTTTTAAAATCTTCTAAACCGTATAAAAATTGCATATTGGAACAAACCTATTTTGTGTATCGAAATGATCGTTCAGTGACCATTCCATAAACAATCACGAATTCGGTTTGAACGCTTAATGAATCTTCCCACAAATCGTCACCTGTCGGTTGGAACCTTAGAACGCTTTTTATCTATTGCGCATGAGCGTAACCGTACATTGCACGGTTTATCGGCTCGTTGGAACAAACCTTTTATAGAGACCGTGCGCGAAACGAGCGCCAGCGCCAATCTGGACTCTGGCGGACATAATCCGACGAACTGACGGGAGATCTGAAATAGCAAAATAGCGCGGTATATGTTTAAACTATTAAAGGAGTATTTTTGTAATTATATTTAATTGTATGACATAAAGGAAGGCAAAAATTGAGAATAAAATAATTAAGTGTGGTTTTAGAAATGTGTGTTACGATAAATTACCGCAATTTAGTTTTAAAAAGGAAAAAACCTTTGTGAAAGCAATCATGTTTTGAATGTGTTAAAAAATGTTAATCTACATTATATTAGATTACATTAGATTTGATATTATTCTTATGCTTTTTAGTTAAATCAAGAGATAGTGGTGAATAATACTACTTGTGATTGCCCGTCGGGTGTTAGAGCAATATTTAAACATGTCGCAGCTTTGTTTATATATTGTCATATTCCGAACCAAAGTTTTACCTACCCTGTTAATTTGCCATAAATTTTGATGTTAAGTTTATGAAATATTTGAATTTTGGAAGGTAAAACTTTGAAAATTAAAGTTGGTAGAAGTGAGGTTCTTAAGGTATCTTTACACTATTAGATTTTGTGTTGAATTTTTGTATTCTAGATTTGTATTGGATTTCATATCCAATGCCCGAATATAAACGCATTTACATTATTGGATATTTGTATTGGATTTGTAATGACAAATGACAGTGCTGAGAATAAAATTATGTTAAAAGCTTTGGTTATGTTTTAATTTTTGTGGTAAACACGCACCTTGGTGTTACGTACACGCATGACAAACAAAGATTATTAAATATTGTTATAATATAATAAATATATGCAATAAAATTATATTGGAAAAAATGTCGATCGGTACGTATTTGGCGTATCAATTGTATTCCACCTTGTGTTATATACTATGGTTATATACTATGGTCCAACTACTCAAACAATCACACTGCGCATGCTCACCAATAGAAATCCAATGTAAAATCCAATACAAATCGACACCGTCGTATTCCTTAAAAATCCAATGTAAAGTCCAATGAAAAATCCAACAGATGTAGTCCAATGTAAAATCGAGTAGTGTAAACGCGGAAATTTTTACATTAGACTAAATCTAATCCAAAATCCAATACAAAATCTAATAGTGTAAAGGTATCTTTATCGAGGCCTTTTGCTAAAAATGGTCGACATGATGGACGTGTGATTTATTAGTCCGAAAACTTAATTAAATAAGTGTAGTATTATTATGAAAATATAAGAAGTTTGTCGATGAAAGTGTTTTTATTTGATATTATTAATTGGATTAGATTGATTTTGAAGAAGTTTTGAAAATAGAATTTAAACGGAAGCTAAGTAAAGTTAAGGCAGTATTCTGGTCTAGAGATTTGAAAAAATCAAATTTTTTTTTACATATTTTCTAAGTTTAGACCTTTAAGAATACGACCTCAAAAAGATTTTTCAAAATTCGAATTATTTTCGGAAGAGGATAAAAAAACTGCCGAGAAAATACAACTTCTCGAGACAATAATAAATGGAAGCCCGGATCTGCCCGGACGAAGAAACAACAACTAACAACTAACAACAACAACTAACAACAACTAACAATAACCCCAACGGCGGTGGTAAAATCGGACAATGAAGCTAATATTGCAAAGTAAAACCACCAACGTTTGATAGAAAGGTACCCTGGTCCACGTACCATAAACAGTTTGAAGCGGCAGCCATTGCCAATAGATGGAACGACTCGGAGAAAGCTATTTCACTAGTCGTTGCTTTACGGGGAGAAGCACTAAACATCCTGCAGACCATCCCCGATTGTCAACAACAAGAATATGAACAGTTGATATCGCGGCTAGAAAAACGGTATGGAAACGGCCATCTTCAGCAGGTTTACCACGCACAGGTGAAGAACCGTTGCCAGAAATCTGCTGAGAGCCTGCAAGAGTTCGAAGCCTATATTTCACGATTGGTGAGGCTAGCCTACCCTACCGCGCCGGATACTTTCTTGGAGCAATTGGCAGTGCAAACCTTTATAGATAGTATCAGAGACAGTGAAACGCAGCAGGCGCTAAAGCTAGTTCGGCACAATAGGTTAATGACGCATTAGCGCACGCGTTGGAATTCGAGACGCCAAAGCAGACATCTCAACGAGGAAATCACCGAGTATGAGGTGTTATGGAGGAACCGGAACAAAAGTTGTCTGAATCCGGCGAAATTTTAGAAGAACTCCGGCGTATCCTTCGTGATCGTCCATCGCAAGGAATAGGACCTAGATGTTGGAACTGCAATGAAGTGGGTCACGTTCAACGCCGCTGCCCTAAGCCAAGAAAAGAACCAAGAAAGCCACAGGAAAACTAGAATGGGTCGGCCAGAAGGGGCAAACGCCGACCTCTACCAACAGTGCCCCGGAGATTACCATCTGTGCTGCATCACCAACTGATGAAATCAACAGTATTTATATCGACGGTAAAATAAATAACAAAATCTTCCAGCTACTGATTGATACAGGGGCAACAAAAACAATTGTACGGCCCGACGTAGTGCGAGAATGTGGAAAAACATCGCCTGTAGCGATGCGTCTTCGAACAGCAACTGGCGAAGAAATCCCTACGCATGGAAAGATTTCTGTGAACATGGAAATAGGAAGCAAGGTATTCAACCATCAAGTAATCGTGGCTAACATCACTGATGACGTCATCCTGGGAATGGACGTTATAAGAAAATATGGGTTCCATTTGGATATGAAAAATAATGTACTTGGAGTTGATGGTGAAGAAATTCTATTCCATTCGTCAGAAGACGCAGCGGTACGAGTTTTATTAACCGAAGATGTTATCTTACCGGGAAGAACAGAGAGCATCGTGATGGGAAGCCTGGATGGAAATCACCGGAAGGGCTATATCCGTGCCATCGAACCAACCAATAATGGAGCGCTCGGCAAAGGTTTGTTGGTTGGTAAGGCTCTAGTAAAAGTTATGGAGACAGTCCCGGTAAGAATTCTTAACACCAACCCTAACTCGGTATACTTAAAGAAAAACACGATGGTGGTACGGTGGTATCTCACATTGCGAGGTGTTTAGGAAATACCGAAGAGAGTCCTAAAAATAAATGCCCTCAACAATTATTAAACATGGTGACTTCTTCGTGCAATAATCTCGACCAAGGCAAAGTAAACGAGGTGAAGAAGTTAATCCAGAGGTACCACGACGTGTTTGCATTGGATGAAATTTCTAAAGGACGAACTCAGGTAGTAAAACACAAAATCAATGTTGGAAATGCCCAACCTATAAGACAACACCCGAGACGGCTTCCATTGGCTAAACGTGAAGAAGCAGAAAAGATCATTGAAGACATGGAACAGCAGGGGGTATTCGAACCATCACGTAGTCCATGGGCGACTCCAGTCGTCTTAGTAAAGAAGAAGAACGGGTCTACAAGATTTTGCGTTGACTATAGACAGCTGAACGCCGTGACAAAAAAGGACAGCTACCCTCTTCCCCGAATTGACGACACCTTGGATACCCTCTCCGGTTCAAAATGGTTTTCTACTTTGGATTTGAAGAGTGGATATTGGTAAGTGGATTTGGAACCCAGTGACCGCGAGAAAACGGCGTTTACCATCGGAAATGGATTATGGCAATTCACCGTAATGCCCTTTGGATTGTGTAATGCTCCGGCCACCTTCGAGCGTTTGATGGAGACCATCTTGAGAGGATTGTCATGGAAAACGTGTCTTGTATATTTGGATGACATAATTGTGGTTGGAAAATCGTTTGAGGAACCCTTGAGAAATTTGGAAGAAGTGTTCCAACGATTGAAAGGGGCTAATTTGAAGTTGAGCCCAAAGAAATGCCACATTTTTCGGACAGAAGTAAAATATCTTGGACATGTTGTATCCAGAAACGGTGTAAAGGCTGACCCAGACAAAATCAAAGCAGTAGAAGAATGGCCAATCCCAAAAGACCAACATCAGCTCCGCAGTTTTCTCGGGTTGTGTACGTATTACCGACGTTTTGTACCTGGATTTGCAAATATTGCCAAACCTTTGACCAAGTTGACCGAAAATGGACGCAATTACGCCTGGACTGAAGATTGTAGCAAAGCTTTCAAACATCTGAAGCAATCCCTAGTCAGCGCGCTTATTTTGAGCTATCCCAAAGCAGACGTAAAATTCATATTGGACACCGATGCAAGCAACTTGGCCATAAGAGGCGTCTTTTCCCAAATTCAAAATGGACAAGAAAAAGTTATCGGCTACTTCAGCAAGGTTTTGTCAAAACCTGAAAGAAACTATTGCTTAACCAGGAGAGAGCTGTTAGCCGTTGTTAAGTCCGCCGAACACTTTTACAAGTATTTGTACGGACGGACCATGCCGCGCTAAAATGGCTTCTACAGTTCAAAAATCCAGAAGGATAAGTGGCAAGGTGGATCGAGCGATTGCAGAAATATGACTTCGACACCGAACATCGTGCAGGAACAAGTCATCGCAATGCAGACGCCTTGTCCAGGCCACCATGTCCAGGAAACTGCAATCGTAGCTCGCGGCTGGAAGAAAAAGTCAACTTTCTCCGAAGAACTACTGTAACCGATGATAATTGGCAACCTGAACAGTTACTTCGGGAGCAAGAAAACGACCCGGACCTGAAATTTATTTTGGACTGGAAAGTCGAAGGACAACGGCCGCCTTGGGTAGAAGTAAGCGCCCTGAATAGTGACGTCAAAGCGTATTGGGCCCAATGGGACTCCTTAAAATTAGAATATGGTCTTCTGAAGCGATCCTTAGAGAACGACAGTGGCACTGAGTGCAAACTTCAGTTGGTAGTGCCGAGAAGCCGAGTGTCGGAAGTGTTGCAGCATTTGCATGATGGAACTTCGGGAGGACACTTCGGCATAAAGTAGACCCTAGGAAAAGTTAGGGAAAGGTTCTACTGGGTGAACTGCAAAGAAGACGTCAAGGAGTGGTGCCGCAAGTGCACTCTATGTGCATCGAAAAACGGACCATTGGGAAGGCACAAGGCATCGATGAGACAGTATAATGTGGGAATGTGGGAATCGACATCGCGGGTCCATTCCCTGAAACCGACGCCGGGAACAAGTACATTTTGGTGGCGATGGATTATTTCACTAAATGGACTGAAGCCTATGCAGTACCTAACCAAGAGGCTGTTACTGTCGCAGATGTACTGGTGAAAGAGCTCTTTTGCCGATTTGGAGTCCCTCTAGAGCTACACTCCGACCAAGGTCAAAATTTTGAGGCAGCGTTATTCCAGAAGGTCTGTCGCATGCTGGGCATTAAGAAGACTAGAACAACACCTCTTCATCCTCAATCAGATGGCATGGTCGAACGAATGAACCGAACAATGGGATGGTACCTTGCTAAGGTAGTCTCAGAACATCAACGAGACTGGGACCAATATTTACATCTGTTCCTGATGAGTTACCGGTCATCCGTTCACGAAACCACTGGACAAACGCCAGCTTGTGTAATGTTTGGACGTGAGGTACGCTTGCCATCCGATCTTCAGTTTGGGAGTAAACCTGGAGAAGAAGTTGCTGGAGATGACTATGTTGGCAAATTGAAGAAAAAGATGCACGACATTCACGACGCCGTTCGGAAGAATATTCAGTTGGCCAGTGATCGGATGAAAACTCAGTATGCCGTGAAGGCAAAAGAAGGTGGTTTTCAGCCTGGTGATTTGGTGTGGCTTCATAATCCACAAAGAAAACGTGGATTGTCAACAAAACTGCAAAGACAGTAGGAAGGCTCATACGAAATATGACGACGTCATATATCGAATCCGAAGACCACCAAGAGGCAAGCCAAAAGTGGTTCACGTAAACCGATTAGCTCCTTATGCCGGTGACAACAACAGCGATTCCGAAGATGATGCCGGAATACGAACAATAACCAACAGATCTGGAAGCCATTCCCAAGATTCAAACTTTGAGAAGTTTATGTCCACCTACAAAGGAACCGCCAAAGCAAGATTTGGAGTCACAACTGAAGTGCAACAAGATCTTTTCGACGTACCAAAGGACTACTCACTCGCGCACTGCGTTGCCCAAGATCTTCGCATGTCCCGTGGAATCGCCGTGGTATTCAAGAAGAAGTTTGAACGTTTGGATGAGCTCCAATCACAACAACTTGCTGTAGGTAAAACCCTGAAGCTACGTGACCAACAACGATCCCAACCACAATTATGTCGTCCAAATATACCAGACACGTTTTCCATGACAATCCTCGCAAGATCGTCTCCATCAAACGCTCGAAGGTGGCCGGAGCATTACACAATCTAAAAGGCATAACGGTGAATTGCCATAATCCGTTTCCGATGGTAAACGCAGTTTTCTCGCGGTCACTGGGTTCCAAATCTATTTGCCAATATCCACTCTCCAAATCCAAAGTAGAAAACCATTTTGAACCGGAGAGGGTATCCAAGGTGTCGTCAATTCGGGGCAGAGGGTAGCTGTCCTCTTTTGTTACGGCGTTCAGCTGTCTATAGTCAACGCAAAATCTTGTAGACCCATCCTTCTTCTTTACTAACATGACTGGAGATGCCCACGGACTACGTGATGGTTCAATCACCCCCTGCTTTTCCATGTCTTCAATGATCTTTTCGGCTTCTTCACGTTTGGCCAATGGAAGCCGTCTCGGATGTTGTCTTATTGGTTGGGCACTTCCAACATTGATTTTGTGTTTTACCACTTGAGTTCGTCCTTTCGAAATTTCATCCAAGGCAAACACGTCGTGGTACTTCTGGATTAACTTCTTCACCTCGTTCACTTTGCCTTGGTCGAGATTCTTGCACAAAGAAGTCAGCATGTTTACTAATTGTTGGGGGCATTTATTTTTAGGGCTTTCTTCGGTATTTCCTAAACACCTCGCAATGTGAGATACCACCGTACATTGTCCCACCACCGTGTTTTTCTTCAAAGATACCGAGTTAGGGTTGGTGTTAAGAATTCTTACCGGGATTGTCTCCATAACTTTTACTAGAGCCTTGCCAACCAACAAACCTTTGCCGAGCGCTCCATTATTGCTTGGTTTGATGGCACAGATATAGCCCTTCCGGAGATTTCCATCCAGGCTTCCCATCACAATGATCTCTGTTCTTCCCGGTAAGATAACATCTTCGGTTAACAAAACTCGTACCGCTGCGTCTTCTGACGAATGGAATGGAATTTCTTCACCATCAACTCCAAGTACATAATTTTTCATATCCAAATGGAACCCATATTTTCTTATAACGTCCATTCCCAGGATAACGTCATCAGTGATGTCAGCCACGATTACTTGATGGTTGAATGCCTTGCTTCCTATTTCCATTTCCACAGAAATCTTTCCATGCGTAGGGATTTCTTCGCCCGTTGCAGTTCGAATACGCATCGCTACAGGTGATGTTTTTCCACATTCTCGCACTACGTCGGGCCGTACAATTGTTTTTATTGCCCCTGTATCAATCAGTAGCTGGAAGATTTTGTTATTTATTTTACCGTCGATATAAATACTGTTGATTTCATCAGTTGGTGATGCAGCACAGATGGTAATCTCCGGGGCACTGTTGGTAGAGGTCGGCGTTTGCCCCTTCTGGCCGACCCATTCTAGTTTTCCTGTGGCTTTCTTGGTTCTTTTCTTGGCTTAGGGCAGCCGCGTTGAACGTGACCAAATTCATTGCAGTTCCAACACCTAGGTCCTTTCCCTTGTGATAAAATATAAGCTCCGATACGCCGGAGTTCCTCTAAAACTTAGCCGGATTCAGTCAACTTTTGTTGCGGTTCCTCCGTAACACATCGTACTCGGTGATTCCCTCGTTGAGATGTCTGCTTTGCAGTCTCGAATTCCAACGCATGCGGTAGTGCGTCATCGAGCCTGCTGTGCCGAGCTAGCTTTAGGAGCTGCTGTGTTTCGTTGTCTCTGATTCCATCTACGAAGGTTTGCACTGCCAATTGCTCCAAGAAAGTATCCGGCGCTGTAGGGTAGGCTAGCCTCACCAATCGTGCTATGTCGGCTTCGAACTCTTGCAGGCTCTCAGCAGATTTCTGACAACGGTTCTTCACCTGTGCGTGGTAAACCTGCTGAAGATGGCCGTTTCCATACCGTTTTTCTAACCTCGATATCAACTGTCCATATTCTTGTTGTTGACAATCGGGGATGGTTTGCAGGATGTTGAGTGCTTCTCCCCGTAAAGCGACGACCAGTGAAATAGCTTTTTCCAAGTCGTTCCATCCATTGGCACTGGCTGCCGCTTCAAACTGTTTATGGTAAGTGGACCAGGGTACCTTTCCATCAAGCGTTGGTGGTTTTACTTTTATCTTGGCAATATTAGCTTCATTGTCCGATTTTACCACCGCCGTTGGGTTTATTACAGTAGTTGTTGTTTCTTCGTCCGGGCAGATGCTTCCATTTATTATTGTCTCGAAAAGTTGTGTTTTCTCGGCAGTTTTTTTATTTTCTTCATCCAATTTTTTAACGTTTTCCTCCATTTTTTGTTCTAGCGTTTTGAAAGTTTCTTTCATTTTTTGTTCTAGAATCTTGGAGTTTTCTTCCATTTTTAGGGAGTTTATTAACAATTTCTCTTCAGTTTTTCTTCCAGATCTTTTAATCTTTCTCCTAAGATTTCTCTAATTTCTTGAGAATTTTCTTCCATTTTCTTGGAATTTTCTTCCATTTTCTTAGAATTCTCTTCCATTTTTTCTTCTAAAGTTTTCGAATTAACTTCCATTTTTTCCTCTAGAGTCTTAAAATTGTCTCTTAAAAGTTGAAGTACTTTCCGTCTCCATTTTAGCACTTTGCGACCGAGTAACCGGCATTCACTAGCGAATACAAACTATAACTAGTTAATCACTACTGTCTTTTAGCCCTTTACGCGTTAAACCTCACACCTGACACCAATGTAACGAAAATTAAAACGTTTATTTATTTCTAAAGGGCTAATAGAAATATTTACAGATACGATTAATAACAATTACTAAACTAAGATTAACACTAACACTAATTACACTACCATTTATTTACACTATAATTTATATTTAACACTAGGTCTATATTTATTTAAACACTCGGTATAACGTTATCACTTCACTGTATTTATGTTCACTGTTCATTTATGTTAAAACTCGCGCGTTCAAACTGGAATTGATCCGTGACAGGAAATTGCGCTGCATTTATACTTAAATGCAGCCTTCGAGAAAACTCCATAACCATCCAGGAATTTCTAGTCACTTCTTTGCGCTTCTCGATTGATATCGAAGCCTTATTTGAATGACTAATGATGTTATCATGCATGACTCATCACACATGACGTCATACATTAGTCATCAAATATAATTAGACGTTCTTTCGTAACAATACGTTCCATCATCCATCGAAAATTTGGAACAAAAGTATTTGCCTTTAGTGGAATCGGTAAAAATTATAAATAATTTCAGAAAGAAAACTTTGGAGGTGCAAGTGAGTGTGGGACATCAAATCTATGTCGAGTTTTACGCGTCCCCTGAATTGCAAATTTTAAAATGCCGATTTTTCGAAAACTAATGCCTAATCTTACAAATTTTTTTTTGCAATATGCTTAGAAAAGTGTCCTCTTTCCAATAGTGCATAGGAAAAAGTTCAAATCGTGAGGTAAATTGGGTTTCTATTACGTCGGTTGATGTTGAACAAAGTTTTTCGATTTATATGCAGGTATTAAACAACAGACGACAATTTTTCATTATAAAAAATTTGAAAAAATATATGATAATTTTGTTTTTATAATTTTTAAGCGAATTTTTAATTAATATTTAATAAAAATTAAATTTTAATGTTTAATTTTTAGTGCTTTTTTTTTTATTTTATAGGACCTTTTTCTTTGTTTTTTAAAACTTTTTAAAGCGCTTATTTTGAAATTATAAGCGCTTTTAAATCCAGGCTCTAGTTATGAATAGTGTCTTCATAAATTACACATTTAATAAAATTTATAAAATATAAATTATATTAAGATATTATGCGTAATACTCATACAATATTCCGAAGTGTGCAGTTTGTATGCGTTAGGTATATTCATGTGTTATGAATACAATTTATAAATGTAATAAAGTTATGAATTGTTTTCATATTTTACAAGTTATCACTAGTTATAATTAATACTCATAAAATAACAAAAGCACATGGTAAAACATACTATGTTCAGCCCTTCCTAGCTACGAAATATGAGTCCGATTCCGATATTACCTATATATATCGTAAATAATATGTATATAGGTAATATACCTATATAGAACTAGTATAAAAAATTAAAGTAATATTCATTTTATAGTTAAAATATTAGTACAATATTGATTGCCAATAAAGCACCAATATGTGGTTAACTTATTAAAGTGTGCATAAATCAGAAATTATTATATTGTAACGAAAATTAAAACGTTTATTTATTTCTGAAGGGCTAATACAAATATTTACAGATACGGTTAATAACAATTACTAAACTAAGATTAACACTAATTACACTACAATTTATTTAACACTAATTTACACTATAACTTATTTAACACTAAGTCCGGATTTATTTAAACACTCGGTATATCGTTTATCACTTCACTATTATTTATGTTCACTGTTCATTTATGTTAACAGTCGCGCGTTCAAACTGGAATTAATTCGTGATAGGAAATTGCGCTGCATTTATACTTAAATGCAGCCTTCCAGAAAATTTCATAACCATCCAGGAATTTCCATTCGCTTCTCGGTGTTTCTCGATTGATATCGAAGCATTATTTGAATGACTAATGATGTTATCATGCATGACTCATCACACATGACGTCATACATTAGTCATCAAATATAATTAGACGTTCTTTCGGAACAATATTTTTATATTATGCCGAGGGGTAATTTGCAGAAGAAGAAGAATGAGAAAAATTGGAAGAAACATTAAATACTAAAATAAATATCAACGCAAAAGTTTTCTACCTTTTATCAAATCAAAATTAAATTATTATTTTTCTATACATAATACTTTATATTAGTACCTACATAAGTAGTAGGCCTCCGTAGTGAAATCGTTAAGGTGTGAAGTTACAGAACATTCAATGAATGCCGCAAGTTCGAATCCCGGTAAGTTAAAAAAAATGGGTAAACTTTCTTTAGATATTTAAATAAAATGTAATTGTTAACTTTTAGATAGTATTATTATACAATCGTTGTTCAAAAGGCATAGTTTATAATATAATAATTATAATGTTATAACAATATAATTTTTTTTTTTTATGAATTATAATCATAATAGATGTGACTTATAAATCACATAATGTGATTACCTACTTCAGATTTTATGCATAATATAATCAGTGTTTATGAGTATTACGCATGAATTGTGAATCTTTTTATTTCATAGGTTATGCATTATAATCATCGTATAGATGCAATTATGACTATTCATAAATTATACCGATAGTTTATAAATTTATGAATAGCTAGTAGTAGTTGTATTTTATGATTAAATTACGCACAAGTTAGGCGTCTTACGAATTATATCTGAAAACATTTCTCTCCGTGTAAGCACAAAATTCACAAATACGGCAAAAAATTAGCATAAAATTATGATCTAATTTTTTTAAATTTAACAAAATGATGGTTGTAACTTGACATTGGTCTTTATTGGCTAATTATGGCAAAAGTTGAAACTTACACAAATTATCCAAAGCCCACTGAGCACAGAATCCAACTTGCCGTTTAACAAAGTGAGGGTTATTAAGCCATTCCTCTAATTTACTAACAGGACAAGTAGCTTCACTTTTTAATCTCTTGATAATTGTAGTTTTATTTTCACTAGTTTGTGCAAACTTCTCCAATGCAATAAGGGAGAATAAAGTTACATGCGAATCTGTATCGATTTTCTGAAAAAGAAATAATAAAATCTATAACTTAATATATAAATTATTAACTTGTGAAATGTTTAAATTCAATAGTCTATAATAATTGAACAAGTTAGTTAACTAAACAATAATATTTAATAAAATTTTTATTGAGCTTTCCGCGAAGTTTATCACTTTCATCACAAAGCTAAAATCATATTTATAAAAATATATTAATAAATATTCTGGTGAAAGCGATAAATTTCGCTGAAAAATATTATTAAATATTAATCTATACCTGTATAATTTATTTTGTTAATCTATAAAATATAACGTTAATCTATTAATTATACATAAGATCAGTAAGAGTTAATTTAATAGAAGCTTTGCATTTCCGGTTACCAACGTGAAATTTGGTACTACACACAAGGGCGGATTAAGGTACCTCTGCGCCCTTAGGCACACATGTATGGTGCGCCCCCCTTAATAGAAAATATAACCAGTCATATTTTATTATTTTATACATAATATATGTATTGAGTGATATTGGTGTAAAATTTCCTAATATCAAACACACTTGCTTGATCGGTGAGCTCTGGTGTGCGGAAGCAGTCAGGCTTACCCAGGGTCGCGGATTCAAAAAGTTTGTTTCTTTGATAATTTTAATTACTTTAATTACTTCTTCTCGGCAAATTATTACCAAGATTCAATTTTAAAAATATCCGTTCCAATGCAATTTAAAATAACCTTAAATTTTATGATACCGGTCCGCAGTCCGGCTTATCAAACTGCGTTGTCGTTCCTTTAATAAATTTTCATACAATATATTGTCGTGTTCCAAATAATTCGGACCCACCCTATGCATTTTTGTAAATTTGTTGTATTGGTTATTAAGTTGTAACATTGTGGAATTTGCTAGGTGGGGACCGATGACTTGGATACGTGGCCTTTTTTTTGTCAAAAAATAGTCGACGTGATGGACGTGTAAAATTCATGTCCGAATAATTTTTAATAAGTTTATAAATTTTGGAATACAAGTAAAAGTTTTGAAGATAAAATGTTATATTGAAATTATTGATTGAATTGATTGAATTGATTTTGAAGAAAGATATTTTGGATAATTTTGAAAGTAAGATTGAAACGGAAGCTATGGTCGAGTGATTACGGATGGTAATGAAAATGAACAGAATTTAAAAATTATAATTAAAATTGGTAAAAAGGTTTTCTATTAAATTAAAAATTTATTGAAGGAACGACAAAATTGGATTTGATAAGAAGACAGCTGCGATACGGGTATCGTAAATTTTTACATTACCATTTTGAAAATTATATTAATAACGAAAGTGAAATTTAAAAATATTTTTGATTGGAAAAATGATATAATTAAATAAAAAAATTACACTCAAGAAATAATTTCATATCAATATGGAAAATTAAATAAATAAATAAAAAATATCCAAGGGTTAATTTCACAACAATTGGCATCTCAAAAACGTGGGGCTTCCGAAAAAGCGACCTACTTTTGACCCTGAGAAATTTAAAACAAATAACATGGAAGAAATTAAGGTAGAAGAAACATTTATCGATTACTTTAAAAAAATAATAGACATGCTCGAAGAAAACAGAAAAAAGGACAAAGAGGAAATAATCGAAAGGTTAAGTAAAAAAATTCACGAGCTAGAAACAAATTCACCGAAGAACGTTGAACAAAAAAATAAAGAAGGATTGGAAATTGGAAAACAAGAAGCTGCAAGACTGGAAGCGGAAAAATTGGAATTTAAAAAACAAGAAGCTATAAAATTAGAATCAGAAAAACAAGAAGCTGTAAGGGTGAAAGCGTTAGTGGTGGAAATTGCAAAACTGGAAACCGAAAAGCGGGAAGCTGAAACACAAGAAGCAATAAAATTAGAAATAAAAGAAACAAAAATTGAAAAACAGAAAGCTGAGAGATTAGAGCTTGAAAAACGAGTGACTATAATAATGCAAGAAAAAATTTTAAAATTAGAAAAACGAGATTACACTAAAGAAATAGCTACAAGACAGGAAGCAATGGAAAAGAAAAAGAAGAACTGGAAAGTTTGGATGAGTCGGAGGTGGAGAAGAGACAAGATTCCGGTGAAGTGGACACCTCAGACCAAAATCAATTTATGGAAGGTCCATAAAGAAAAATGAAAAAAATAAAAAGAGATGGATCATGACGCATTGAAATGTTTTTAAATAGATATGCCTTTTTTTTATTTGATTTGATTATTTTTTAAATTAACTTTATTTTATTTACAAATATTGTAGTGGTATGGTAAAAATTTTTGATTTATATTTTTTTGAAACACGGACGAGTTTTGCAAATTTTGTACTGAGCTGCGCTCACCACTGCGATTAGCAACGGGGGTGTTATCGTGTTCCAAATAATTCGGACCCACCCTGTGCATTTTTGTAAATTTGTTGTATTGGTTATTAAGTTGTAACATTGTGGAATTTGCTAGGTGGGGACCGATGACTTGGATACAAGGCCTTTTGCTAAAAATGGTCGACGTTGATGGACGTGTAAAATTCATGTCCGAATAATTTTTGATAAGTTTATAATTTTTGGAATACAAGTAAAAGTTTTGAAGATAAAGTGTTTTATTGAAATTATTAGATTGGATTATATTGATTGTGAGGAAAGTTTAAACGATTTTTGGAAGATAAAATTAAACGGAAGAAAATTACTTAATCAAAAATAGAAATGCATACAGTTTAAGAATCGTAATTGGAAATTAAGTAAATGGTAAAAATTGTAAATTTTATAAAATTAAAATTTATTGAAGGAACTGCAAACGTTAATGATAAGCCGGACCGCGATATGGGTATCGTATAAATTTTAACGTGCCCATGTGAAAATTTTATTACACACCAAATCAAAATTTAATGAAATATTTAATTGAAGATTTAGAAAATAAAACATTATTTAATATAACTTCAAATTAATGATTTCCAATAAATAATTGTTCAACCAAGAAAAAAAATAGCTCATCCAATAAAAATCTATTTTAATAATCAAAAAAATTCAAAAAACTTAGAAAATCAAAATCTTAGCTGCGGCCACTTTTGACCAAAAATACTCTAATAACAAAATTCGAATTAACAATATACGTATAAAAACATTCAATTGTAAAAACTATTCGCACAATAAAAACTCAAGATTCGGTGAAGCAAAAATCTAGGCTTTCACCATTTTTGCTATTTTGGTAAAAAAAGCCCCACTCCAACTCAACTTTCTGCCAACTTTCTACATTTTAAAATTGTATCACCTAATTCAAATTTAGAATTCAGAAAATATTAACAAAGCATCGGAGGCGATTAAATCGCTTCCTAACACTACAGTATATTCAAAAAATTTTGATCGTAGTTTAGCGACGCGCGCATAGATTTCCGAAGGTGTAAGTTTTAAAAATGTGTTAAAAATTGAAAATGTTTCCGCCAAGACTGTATAAGCTTTTTTTCTTTTCATAAGTTCTTAAATATAAGTATTAAATAATTCTTTGTCAGCAAAAGTAAAATTGTAATTTATAATATATTATTTACGATGTAGTATATTATTGCGACGCCGAGTGTATGGCGTGGTAGACAAAATGACGGAAGATGTTTTGTAATCAGTAAATAAAAACTGCTATAATCATTGCACATTTTGCTACATTTAATTTTTGAGAACGTCATGTATTTTGCTTGGTGCATTGCGCCTCTTTTTCGTGCGCCCCTAGGCACGAACCTAGCTAGCTTAAACGGTAATCCGTCTCTGACTACACATATCTATAACATTAATAATTTAATTTTCAAAATGAAGTTATGCATATTTCTGGGTTCCAAAACGTTGTACTAATTCTCGTTTTATGTTATTAGCATAACCAGAAACATAAATTGAATGCGTAAGATAAATTGAAGATCTTGAAGAAATTGAAGATGAAAAAATTAAAGATCGTTTCTGATACACAGATCTTCTTTGAGTGTCATACATTATGCAGTGCATAGACGATCAACTTGGCACAAGTCAATGTGACATACTAGGGAATTACTAACGGAGTGGTTTCCTGTTCTCTTCTCCATAGCCCACAGATCGATATTGTGCTTTAGATCACAACAGTGTAATCGGTGCAACAAAGAATCGAGCCGTAATCTCCCGCGTCTCAGCATGTTGATTTAAGCCTTACATTGCACTGATGGTTATATAGAGATAGTAATTAATATTCTTTTTTAATCTGTATTTCTTAATTTTACTTTTACGTTTTGAACAGTAATTGAAGAATAAAATATCAAGTGTTGGGTACCTTTAGACGCAGAATAAAAATCTCTTTAATCTCTTTCATTCTTATTCGTTATAATGGGAAGCAGTAATTTAGAAAAATCAATATCCCATGTTATTTCCCTATGTTCAGTTCTTTGGCCGATCACCCGGTATAACGATCCATGATGGTTTCAACAAATATTAGATTACCAACCCCAGCTCCGGACTACAACTCCAAACATCACGGTGTTTTAAATTTCTAGGATTCAGCTCGGTATTCTTTTGTTTGTAATCATAACCAAAAAAATGAAACTTACTCTTGTCACTAAATACCACGTATATCCAAGTCAGTATCCATATTTTCGTACTTTTTGGAAAATCTGACCTAATATCCAGCTATCCGCTACACATTTCGTATAGTTTCTGGGTGGACCTGTATTTCTGAAGAATTTTTCCACCATTTTCGCAAATTCTATGGCTGTTTGTTTAAACTATCGCACGAGATTTTCCAACAATCTTTAAAATAGTTCCATAACTGTTACTTTCTTTTCTTAATTTCACCACCAGAACTCTAAGATCTACCGAAATTTATTTTCTTTTCGTCATAGTTTTAATTTTTTTGTCATTATCAAGTCTTATTACTTTTTTATTACTTATTCAGCTGGATAGGTTTAAGAAAGATTAAAAACTTAAAAATTATAAAGTAAATATTAAAAATATTGGTATTGACAATATTAGCTGAATAGCTTAATATAAGCTAATAAGTATTGCTGTAAAAATGATTTTTATATGGCAAAAAAAATTTCAGAAAAGTTAACATAGGAGCGAACTAAAATTTTCGTAAGTAACAAGTCCTTGAAGCATCGTCTACCAGTGCCGGTAACGTATATTTTATTATTGCTTTGCTAAATGTCGAATTCTCGAAATATTGTAGGTAAGTGTGCTAAGCAAGACTTGCACCAACGAACATTCCTGTTTGATGTTTCCTACAATAATCAGTTGCAAACGTCAATGAATTACAGATAATTGTAAATTACACAAGGATAAGTTGGGATAGGTATTCACTAGGCAGTGATAAAATAAACAATACTGTTTTAATTTGAATACATGATGGGTGATTTAAATTTTATAATGGCAAACCTAAAGGACAATAGTACCTAAGACTTTCTTGACTAAACGAAGAAAAATGTTCCAACATGAATAACACACTGTATACCAATATATGATTTTATTGTTTGTTTCCTTTCGTTTTGTCAAAATCATGTCGATTTTTGGTATCAGTCGGTTGGTGTCGAATTTTGTAAGGTAACGATCGTAAAAACATGTTCCATGTTAAAATCACATTATACACATTAATCACAAACATTTTACATAATGAGTACTTATTTTAAAGGTGTGCATTTGGTGGAATGGATATGACCAAACAATTTTACCCCACAATTAAAGAAAAATTTGAATACAAAGATTTTTACATGCATTTTGCATGTTACAGAGATCACTTTTGGTGAAACCCCCATCGTATTTTCCCTGGTTTTTATTCTTTATAATATTATCTAGCGGCGAGTTTCAAGAACCAAGCGCAGACGAAATGACATGTTGTTTTAAAAAGGTGTAGTACATTAGTACTACAATGGTAAAATGGTAAAAGTTATTAACATGTGATAATATTTTTTAATAAAATTAATTTTTAGATGAATTTATTATTGATTTATTAATTTATTATTGACAATTTAAAATTGAAAATAATTAAATTCATAACTTATGTAAGTTATGATATTTAATTATTTTTCAATTTCATCTAACATGTAAAAATTAATTTTATTAAAAAACATTAGTACTGCAGTATTTTATTTTTGAATTCAAGTTAATGGGTTGTTTGTTTTACAAGAAAAATACATTACCTCCGCATTTTTTGCCACTTATTGTACTGAAAGTTTAGCTCTTCAAAAAGAACTCCTCAAAGCAGTAGGGCCAGATGGCAAGAAATTTTCGAGAAAATAGACTTTGAAATATTGTCGAAGGAGTTTAAAGACAAGAACGAGTTGGACTAGGAACCAGTGGGTCCACGGTTCTATTCTCACCTTTGCTAGTTTTTTTTTTAATTTTTTTTCTTTAGTGCGTATTTTCCTTAAGTAAATGCTCGTAATACACAAGGGCATCTTTCATGAACATGTAAGGAAAGCAAGAATAAGAAGAGAAAAGATGAACATTATGAGGATTGGCACATGGAATGTGAGGACGCTGCTGAAACCGGGAAAGATGAGCAAAGTAGCAAGAGAATTGAAAAGATACTCAGTTGCGCAGATGGGGAGGAGAGGGGGAAGTAGAGAAAAGGGAATATACTCGGAATTACTCGGAATTTACTCGGGAGAAGAGAAGCAGGCAAAAAATGGAACAGGGTTTTTTGTGTCGAGGAGTGTGCTGAAGAATAGAAGAATATTATAACTTTTAGACCAATTAATGGAAGAATTGCATTTGAGACTGAGAGCAAAAGCAAATTTGTCCATTGTGAATGCATATGCACCAACGGAAAAAAGCGAGAAAGCCGACAAAGATAAATTCTATGAAGAACTAGAAGCGGTGTGCGATTGGACACCTAAGCAGGATATAATGATCATGATGGGAGACTACAATGCCCAGATTGGAAAGGAGAGTTATGTGTGTTCGGTTGCAGGAAAGCATACTGTACACGAAAAATCAAACGATAATGGTAACAGACTGTGCGACCTGGCAGAATCGACGAATATGGTAATAAGTAGCACTAAATTTGAGCATTCGAAACTACATAAAATAACATGAGTATGGCTGGGAGGAAGTAACAGTGTAGAAAAAACCAAATAGATCATGTATTGATATCGCAAAGAACGGAGAAAGTGATTCTGGATGTGAGATCTTATAGAGGCGCAAACGCGGACACAGATCATTACTTGGTGATTGCAAAAATCAAGCAAAATGTACCGAAATGCAAAATGCGCAATACAAGTTCCAAAAGAATAGCACAAGGAAACAATACGAAGACAGGGTAGAGAGAGAGTTGACAAGGAAAGAGAAATACGATGATCTGGAGCAAGAATGGAAGAACATTGCGGAAGTAATCGTGAGCGTTGCAAGAGAAGAGCTGGGGTATAGAAAAAGGAGAAGGCATAAAGAATGGTTTGACAATGAATGCGAATCAGCCAGTACAGATAAAAGAGAAGCAAGAGAACAATGGCTGAGAACGGAAGAACAGGAAGACAAAAACAACTATGACAGTAAATTGAAGGAAGCAAATAAGCTATACAGAAGGAAAAAGAATGAGTGGATGGAAAGCCAAATGGAAGAAATAGAGAGAAGCAACAACACTAACAGATCTAGAGTGTTCTATCAAGGGTTGAGAAATCAGAAGAGTACAGGTAGCATCAGAGTAAGAGGTATGAAAAATGAATAAAGTGTAATAGAATACGACGCAAAAAAGATTGAACAGATATAGACGAGACATTTCCAAAGGCTGTTGAACAGTGAGGACCAAGAGATCAGTGATGGCGAGGATGATATACCAGATGATGTGGAAAACTTAGTAAGCACTCTAACCAACACAGAGATCATAGAAACAATAGAAAGAACGAAGAATGGCAAGGCCCCGGGAGTGGATGGCATAGAGATGGAACTCATAAAATACGGAGGAAGAGTGGTAAAAGAGAGATTGTGCGAGATGATCAGAAAAGTGTGAGAAGAAGAGAGAATGCCCGAAGAATGTAGCGTAGATGAGATAGTTATAATGAAAAAAAAAGGAAAAGCCGAAGAATGCGCGAACTACAGAGGTATCACGCTGCTGAGCTCAGCGTATAAGGTGTTGACGGCATTATTACATAGCAGATTGAGTGAACACACAAAAGGTTTTACGAGTGAAAGTCAATACGGATTTGTAAAAGGAAGATCCACAGTCGATGCCATACATGTTTTAAAGCAGACAATGGAAAAATGCTACTAACACAACATTGACTTACGTCTGCTGTTTGTGGATTTTAAGCAGGCGTTCGATAGGTTAAAGAGAAGGGAACTGTTCAGAATACTAAAAGAAACGATACCAAAGAAATTGCAGAGATTAATCGAGATGACACTAAATAGCTCCAGAGTAAGCATTAGAACACCAACGGGTATCGAGATCACGAAAGAAGCTGATTAAAACTTTTAGAGAAATGGCAGGTGAAGCTGAAAAGATGGGGTTAGATGTGAATGCCAGCAAAACGAAGTATATGAAATGTGATAGAAACGAAGAGCATATGAGAAGTAGTTTGGCGGTGGACAGATATGAGTTTGAAGAGGTGGAGACATTCTGTTACCTGGGTGTAACGATAGATAGAACAGGAAAGAGAAATGAAGATTTGGAGAGAAGAATCAAGGCAGGCAACAGAGCATTTTATGCAAACAAAAAGGTAATAACGAATAACCAACTAACGAGGGGCACAAAACTGAAAATATATAGGACATTAATCAGGCCGGTGGTGACGTATGCCGCGGAAACATTGTGCATGTCGGAAATGGAGGAGGAACGACTAAGAATCTTCGAGCGTAAAGTGTTGAGAGCGATATTGGGACCCGTGAGAGAGGCAAATGAGGAGCTAAGACGTTGAATGAATTGTGAGATAAGGGAAACTATGAATGGAGAAGATGGAGTCCAGATAATTAAGGCCCAGAGAATCAGCTGGATGGGGCATATAATGAGGAAAAGCAATACATCGGCAATAAGAAAAATAACATTATGGAAGCCAAATGAACCTGGAGCGATGGGTAGGCCGAGAGTAAGATGGTGGAACCAAGTGATGCAGGATCTTGGGACCATGAAAGTGAATCGATGGAGGGAGAAGATCGACGACAGGGGGGATGGAGGAAGATTGTGAAAGCAGCCAAGAGACACGCAGAACTGTGACAAGAAAGAGTGAGGGAAAATTGTTTCGGACAATATGTTTTTTTGTAAGATGGGGATTAATCCACCCCAGTAAACGGATTTGTGAATCTCAGCAAGAGATAGCAATATTCAGTTATGAATGTAATGCTGTAAATAAAATAAATAAATACATAATCTTACGACGTAATTACGGTCTTCTTTACGTAGTGTAAGTATAAACAAAAACAAAATTTCACATACCTGGCCTTGTTAGTTAGAAAAAACTGAATCTAATTCAATCCCATGCATCAGCATAAGAGGACCCTCTGACTTGGAAGTACCAAATGTCACATTTAAAAGTAGTTCTTTGTAGTTCTTGTATTGTTCTTTGATATCTTAATTAAATAATGGGACATGTCGCATATCTTACGGAAAAAGTACGTATACCGATAAAAGTGAAAATTTTCCGGTAAATACTCATGTCGACGCTAATGGTAAATATATTGCGGTGTTTCAAACTGATTTGGACCCACCCTATGTATTTTTGTAAAATTATTGTATTAATTGTTAAGTTGTAACATTGTGGAATTTGCTAGGTGGGGACCGATCACTTTGATACGAGGCCTTTTGCCAAAAAGTGGTCGACGTGATGGCCGCATTAATTTGTTAATCCGAATAATTTTTGAGAAGTTTTATAGTTTTTGAAATATAAGTGATTTATTTAATTGAATATTGTTTTATTAAGATTTATGGATGGATTAGTTAATTTTCAAGAAAATTTGAACGATTTTTTGAAGATAAAATTGAACGGAAGAAAGTTACTTGATTAAAGATGGAAATAGATAAAGTTTACGAATTATAATTGGAAAATGAAGTAAATGTTAAAAATTTTAAATTTTCATATTGGAAGTATTGAAGGTAATACAAATTTATTTGATAAGCGGGCTGATGCGATACGGCTATCGTAAATTTTAACATTACCATTATAAAATTTATATTAAAACGAAATTAAAGTTTTACGTATTATTTTGAATTGGAATATTTTTGATTGGATGATTGGAAGCAATTGGAATTTAAAAATAATTAGATTTACAAAAATTACACGGCATTCCTTTGACGCAGCAACGTGAGGCTTAAAAAAAGGCAACCTACTTTTTGACCCTGAGAAACCTGAAACCGTATAAGTAATTGAATTGGTAAACAAAGTGGAAACAAAACCGAGAAATTGAAACAGAAGCTAAAATCTTGGTCTCGGGCGAATAAATTCGTCACCAAACCATAGCAATATATACATTGTACATTCACCAATATATTTAGGAACATCTACACATATGAAAAGCGTCCGTGCAAAACTATACATGTCCAGTAAAACCAGTTTCGATATAAATGCTAAGTTTATCTATAATAAAGGCATTTGATTGAAAAAAGTTTTTGATTTATTGTTTTAAGAATTATGTAACAGATAACAATACAGCATGTAAGATAAATTAATACGAATAAAATTATTCGAAGAAAAAATTGAAATACATACTACTATTTGTTACGGACATGTCCAATTTTACTTGGTCATGTCATGACGAACATGTCAGGTTTTGCTTAGACTAAATGATGGACACGTCTTACTTTGCATGATTTATTAACGTCCGGATTCATAGACAATGAAATACTTATACTAAAAACGCTACTTATGAAAGATTCCCTTACAATCTGTGTAACCGATTTTGATCAGTGCATTTCATAGTCAATACATCGTGAATACTCGGGAAAGTAATAATTGAACAGGGATATTTGGTAACTTTTACTGACATCTATAATTTTAATGTCAGTTTGACAATCCTATTTTTATTTGGCTAATGGTTTCATCAAAAACAATGACTTTTATGAGTACGTGGAAATGGTAGAACAAATTGAACTACGACCAGATCGCCTACCAAAGCGATATAATTATACGTGATGGAAGCAATCCATTGGAATATTTTTCTGAAGTTGACTTTCGTGCTCGCTATAGATTTTCCAAACACTGTAAAATCTGCTATTTTACCCTTGATAGATCAGGATTTGAGAAAGGAAAGTGCTCGTGGCTTACGTATAGAACCACTTTTCCAATTTTATTAATGTGCTTGCGTTTTAACGCAAGTGGAAGTTTTCAAGTGAATGCAATTAAAAATATAATTTTTTCAATGATAATAATATAAGAAAATTGTAGAAAGTTCATGCCGATGTAGGAGGTTTTAGCCAATCGTCTGTGTCTCGGCCGCACAAAGTGCAGATTTTATTAAGTTCCCAGAAACGTTAGCACAACAAAGAAAAAACATTGAATTATTTTACAACATCCGTGGATTTCCATCAGTAGCAGGATGTGTAGATGGAACTCGTATACAGCAATAATACCCTGAACTCATGTGTTAGTAGATTTAACAATAATTTAGTTTTTAGAACAAAACTTTTTATTCTAATAAATAATATAAATCAACGTGAACAAGAAATAATAATTATATACAGATTTAAATTTTTATATAATATAACTGTTAGGCGGAATATTTTTAATTGCGTTGGAACAGCTAATCATAATACCACTTGACAACGCTCCGCATTTTTTGTTATTAACCGGAAATATCCTTAAGATCCTGGGTTTTCAAATTAATTTCCAATAGACAAGTAATGCCATGGAATGTAGCTGCAGTGACAGTGACCTGCATGCGTGTGCATGCATGACTGTGCCACCACATTACTCCCCCTTCTAGAGAGAAGGAAAAGAAGGAAACAGGAAAGGAAAGGGTATAAAACAAAAAAATGATTAATGAACGGTTTACTCCAACAAGTGAGCAGGCTTCAATCTGTCTAGTGACACTGTTTTCTCATTGTTACGAATTTTAATTGTAAAATATTTTTTATTTCGAGAGACTACTAAAGGGTCCTAAGTAAGCAGGCTTAAGAGATTTTTTTAATGTGTCGTCTCGCATGAAAACGTGGGAGCATAATTCTAACTCTTTAAAAATAAAAATTGAGCGATTTGCATGGTTTTGTGGTGGTACAGGGTGAACGTCGTCAAAAAATGTTTCCAACGTTTGAAGAAACTCGTGTGTTGTGGCGGTGTTTTTACATTCTGTAAAAAAATCACCTGGTACGCGTAAGGTAGTTCCGTATACTAATTGCGATACCGTGCAATTCAGGTCATTCCTAAACGAGGTTCTAAAACCTAATAAAATTAAAGGCAGCACCAAAACCCAATTTCTACTCTGGTAGCAGTTTATAGCAGCTTTTAACAATCTGTGTAATCTTTCGATTATGCCGTTACATTCGGGGTGAAAAGAGGTGGTTCGAGTGTGTATTATACCTAATAGTAATGAAAATTGGTTAAAAAGAGAGGATTCAAATTGACGGCCTTGATCAGTGGTAATCTTTAAAGGGACGCCAAACCTTGCAATCCAATTAGCTAAAAAATGTGTCGCAACTGTCTCGGCAGTAGCATCTGGAATTGGAATGCATTCCATCCATCGTGTATAACAGTCTATACAAGTTAATAAATAATGAAAATTTTGACAGGTTGGAAGTGGGCCAACTAAGTCAATATGAACATGTTCAAATTTTTCCGAAGGAAGAGAAAAATTTTGAAGAGAAGAATTAACGTGTCTGGTAATTTTAGATTTTTGGCAAACAAGGCACATTTAGTCCAAACGGCACAATCTTTATTCATTGCTGGCCAGATGTAGCGTTTGTTTACTAACTTAATTGAAGCTTTGATACCGGGGTGTGACAAATTATGTAAATTATCAAAAATCTTCTTACGCCATGACAGTGGCAAGAAAGGTCTAGCGACATTTGTGGAAGTATCACAGTATATTGTGGTGTTTCAAAAGGATTCGTACCTACCCTGTACATTTTGATAAAAATTTTATTTAAATAATTTTAAGTTGTAAGATTGTAGAATTGGGCAGGTGGGGGCGAATCGACGAAGATATGGGCTTTTGGCCGACG
Organism: Cantharis rustica; assembly: GCA_911387805.1. Taxonomy (NCBI): domain Eukaryota; kingdom Metazoa; phylum Arthropoda; class Insecta; order Coleoptera; family Cantharidae; genus Cantharis; species Cantharis rustica. The sequence continues at coordinate 77,561,220 of OU426877.1, forward strand.
AGCCGCGCGAGAGAGCGAGCGGGCCGATTTTTGGCTTGTTAATTATTGACTCAAGTGAGTTTTTTTTGAAAATTGTTATTTTTGAGATTGTGATAAATATTTTTGAATGAATAAAGTGAATTTTGTGCGTACACATGATTGCGTATTTTTTTTTTGGAATCATTTTGATATTTGGATTTTTGGATTTTTTATAAGTGGTTATTGAGCGGTAGCAGATTGATTTGGTCAATAAATTAGAAGAAAAGCATTTGAAATTAAAAATTGAATTTGGATTGTTTGAGATTGGAAAATTTTAAATTTGTATGCACGAACGAGTGTTACAATTGATAAGCCGGCGATTTCGATAAGGCAAATAAAACTTCGTTCCTTTTGGAAATGAAATTAAGATTTTATTTTTATTGAATTTAAATTAAGTTGGAATTAATAATTATTTTCAAATTTTGAGAGGCTGGATACATTGCATTTATTGGCGCCGCAACGTGAAGCTTAGATTACATCGCAATATTAATTTAGTTGAACCAACAATTGGTAATAATTCTAAATTAATACTTGGGAGTGATTGAAGAACTTCTAAGTCTGGATCGGAAAGTTGATCTGTTGCTAAAGATTCAAAATCAAAAGAGGCGGGAAAAGAAATCGTGCTGATACGTGATAATGTATCTGCAACGACATTTTCGTTACCTGGGATAAACTTAATATCAGTACTAAATTGACTGATGTAATCTAGATGCCTTATTTGTCTTGGTGACATGTCGTTTGACTTTTTGGTAAAAGCATAAATAAGTGGCTTATGGTCGGTCAGTATTGTAAAAGGTTTGCCTTCTAAGAGATGTCTCAAATGATGTATAGCTAGATATACAGCTAGCAGTTCGCGGTCGTATGTACTATATTTGGTTTGAGCTAGAGATAATTTTTTTGAAAAAAAAATGTAATGGTTCCCAATTTGGATCATTGAATTGTTGCACAACTGCGCCAACACCGTAACTGGATGCATCTACCATTAAAAAAAACGGTAGATCTTTAGATGTGTGAGCAAGTGTCACTGCTGTTGCTAAACATTGTTTGTAGGCTTCGAAAGCAGTAATCAAAGATTCTTTCCAACGAATAGCAGTTTTGTCGTTCTTTTTACTTCCGTGGTGCACTGTATGCAAAGGTGCTTGGATAGAAGCTAAATTAGGCATAAATCTATTGTAAAAATTTAACATGCCCAAGAAGTGTCGAAGTTCTATAACAACAGTTGTAGGTTGTGGAATATCTAAAATTTCTTTAGTTTTAGATGGTAAAGGTCGAATACCGTGTTCCGAAATAAGGTGGCCTAAAAATTCTACGGATGGACGAGCAAAAATGGATTTATCTACGTTTAATATTAAACCGAATTCCTGTAAGGCTTTGAAAATTTGATTTAAATGAGATAAATGTTCTTTTAAATTTTTTGAAAAAATTAACAAATCATCGATGTATGCAAAACAGAAGTCGAATTTGCTTACGATCAAGTTGATGAAGCGTTGAAATGTTTGTGCAGCGTTCTTCAAACCGAACGTCATGCAGGGAAATTCAAACAATCCGAAAGGAGTAGTGACTGCTGTTTTTTCGATGTCTTCTGGGTTCATTGGTATCTGGTGGTATGCTCTTACTAGATCTAAGGTACTAAAAATAGTTTTATCACGTAAATTATTAGCCATGTCTTGTATATTGGTTATTGTATAGCGATCTGGCACTGTTATAGAATTCAGACGTCTATAGTCACCACATGGACGCCAATCACCATTCTTTTTTCTCACCATATGAAGAGGTGAAGCCCAAGAAGATGAAGATGGTCTACATATGTTTTCAGCTAGCATAAATTCAAAAGCTTTTTTGGCAACTTCCAGTTTTGCTGGGTCCAAACGTCGGGGTTTAGAAAATACTGGAGGACCGTTTACTTTTAAAAAATGTTGAACGCTGTGTTTTGGCACCGCTTTGCAGATTGTTGCTTGAGTGATATCAGGATAACTTTGCAAAATTTTGAAAACGTTGTCTTGTATGTGGCAAGAAGAAATGGATTTTAAAGTTAAAATTGGATTTCCGATCAAATTTATTTGTCTAGGAATAGATAAATTTGTTACGCTATCTACTAAACGTTTATTTTGCAGGTCCACTAGTAAACCGAACTTAAAATCTGCACCAATGATTGGTTTGACGACATCAGCGATTATAAAAATCCAAGGAAATGATCGTCTGAGGCCAAATGACAAATGTACTAATTTTGTACCGAAAGTAGAAATTTTAGTTCCGTTAGCTGCAAATAATTTATAGGAAGTAGGAACAAGTTTAGGTAAGCTGAATTCCTTTTGTAATACGGAAATCTGAGCTCCTGTGTCTATGAGGTACGTTTGTTTTGACACCGGATCAAAAACATGCAAACGACTATTTGTTGAATCCACAATACCGGTCGCTGCGGTATTGTGTTCATTTAGTTTTCCGATTCTACAAATTTACAAGGCGGAATGCATCGTTTCGCATTACTTTTAAAGCGGTTGTGGTACCAGCATAAGCCATCTTTTGACATGGGTCGGCTGCATGATCTTTTCTATGCTGATAAGAAGGTAAAGATGATCGTGAATGCGATCTTTAGCGGTTAAAATTTTGCTTCCCTAACGTTACTTTTAACTCGGCAACTTCTAATTTCAAATTTTCTATAAGAGAAATTATTGAATTGTTGGTGCTATTTATTGAATTACATTGTACGGCAGCGATGTCACACGAAGTTACTTCTAAAAATCGGTCTGCAAGGATTGCTATTTCATCTAAAGGTTGGTCACTAATAGAAAACATAGCCTGAGCTTGTTGGGGTAATCGTTGCAAAAAGAGATTTTAGAGGTGTGTCGGTAATGGTTCCTCCTGCCAACTCACGCATTTGTGGGTAGGTTTCTTGTCACCTAATGTGAGTGAATTTAATAAGGTATTCAAACGCGATTGCTCAGATTCTTCAAATCGTTCAAGTAATTTTGACTTTAATGTGTCATATAGATTGACATTTAGCGGATTTAAAATTACGTCCGAAATTTGCGATAGGATTGAACCTTCTAATAAAGCTACCACTGTATTGCATTTAGTATGATCATTAGTTATTCTCGAGTTGGCAAATTGAGCTTCAATCTGACAAAACCAAATACGTGGATTGGCTTTCCAGAATACTGGAACTCTGACACTGACTGGTAATAAATTCTGATTTTGTTGCGCGTTTAAAATACGATTAGGTAAAGCGAGGATAGGAAAAAGATTATCAGAGACATTTTGATTAGCCATTGGAGATTAACTTAAATATGCAGGAACAAAAAGATACTCACGATTGATAACTTTGTAGCACGATTCGTAGAACTTTGTGGCACTATTAGAGAATTTGAAGTAATTCTTGCTGGAATTATTGCGCAGCGCCAAATACTAGATCTCTTTTAAATTTGGAATTTTTCTTCTATAGGTTAAATTCTTGTGCAGAGCCAAATACTGGAATCTCTTCTCCTGGTTTATATTATTTAGATCACGTCGGTGGTCACCAATTGTTAGTGGATTTAACAATAATTTAGTTTTTATAACAAAACTTTTTATTCTGATAAATAATATAAATCAACGTGAACAAGAAATAATAATTATATACAGATTTAAATTTTTATATAATATAACTGTTAGGCGGAATATTTTTAATTGCGTTGGAACAGCTAATCATAATACCACTTGACAACGGTCCGCATTTTTTGTTATCAACCGGAAACATTATTCTTAAGTTCCTGGATTTTCAAATTAATTTCCAATGGACAAGTAATGCCATGGAATGTAGCTGCAGTGACAGTGACCTGCATGCATGACTGTGCCACCACACATGCTACCCCGTTTTACGCGAATTCGGAGATACTTCTTAGAATATTTCACAAAAAATTTTGAAAAGGTTACAAATTTTAGAAAAAATAGATTCTAATGAAGAGATTTTACTGCAAAACGGGAAATAAAAAAGTTACTGGCATGCTACAAGGAAATTTTACGTGAGAAGAAGAAAAATTTAATTCATCGGGCGACATTATTAGAATATATGAAGCTTTCGACATCAAAATAACTTCGGTTTACATTGTTTTATTCATAGTATAATGTAAATTGTTTTTATTATCTAACATTTTATTAAACATGTTTCTTCTAAATTATTGTTTTCTTTAAACTCTGGTCCCGATTACACAAACTTTATACGTATATAATATATGTAAAGAAGTAAATTGTCAAATTTTTCCTAAAATGTGCAGTTTAATTGATTTAATTTTTAAAAGTTACATTTTGAAGTTACATCTTAACAATTTTAACTTCAACAATAATCTTAACAATACACTCAAAATACGCAATATTAAAAATTACTGTAAATGTCTAATAATTACTTATGTAAGTAAGCTAATTTCATCACTTGACTTTTTTTAAATGTTCCCGCCCTTTAAGTATCGAATATGCGTCCATGAAACCCAAATTCGATACTTGCTACTAAATACTTGATACTTGTTACTTGACTATGAATCCGGACGTAAGGCAAATCAGGATGAGTAGTTAGTGTATTTCTGGCACGCTAGATGACTCTGAAATTAATTAGCTGTTTACTTAAAAACTATTTGATAAATTTTAGATTTTAATGTTCAAATGTACGTAGAAATACAATAAAATTCACGCTAACGGAGTACATTTCCTTTTTTTATTTTTATTAAAAAAATAAACGAATTATCTTTTTAAAAAACAAAAATATCAAAAAACTGGCAGCCAGCAACAGAAGGGGCCTCCTTGAAGAAACCTTGGAAATTATAAAAAAAAAAATTTTAATTTTAGTCCATCAAAACAGAAAAATTAATTTTTCTTTGACCATTTGTAAGCCGCCAAGTCCGTCGGGTTTCAGTTAATTTATTAAATGCCCAATGCATAAAAAAAGCATTACGTCATTTCCGACTATGAAAATTTGCGATAAGGTAAACTTGACTTGGAGATATTAGAAAGAGCGCGGTTCGATTTGTAGCATTGACGCTGTTGTAGTGATATTATATAATAGAGCAAATACAAAAAGAAATAATATTTCCGATATGGTAACATCACATGAAATCGAAATAGTGGAAGATATCAGGTTTGTATGCATGCTAGCTAACTCATTAGTAGTAGTTGAATCAAAAGCATTAAAATATGCCCAAAAATGCGTAAAACCTTTAGTATGCAAAGCGCAACAATTAATAACTAATAGTACAAGCAATTATGCCGAGAACTTCATGTCTTTGGTTGCAAAATTTAGTGGAGGGATGCAAGTCAATAGATGCAAGCGTGGTTCATTCTGATATCGCACCCAAGGCGCAGGCAAAAGTCCTTCTCTTATTGTGAAGCACCTTGCTCTAAATAGAACAAAGAAACTTGCTGCTACTAAAAGATCTCTGTTGAAGCAACCTAATTCAAAAAAGAAAAGTATTGGTGGTATGAAAGGCTTAGAAGATTATGGCCCCTTATGTCAGGACATGGAGTCGAAAGACTTGGCATGCAAATTTTTTGATGGCTATCTAAAGTGTAAACTACTATTTTCCACGAAAAATTCCACCATTTTGTGGGTGGAAAACCCCCATAATGTAAAAAAAAATTTTAACTAAACGTTGAGGGAGGTATTTTATATGTAGAAAATGTGCACCAAGTTTGAAATGAATAGGTCAAGTAGTTTGTAAATGGCAGTGAATACGGACTTTGAAAAAGTAGTTTTGAAAAAAACGCGTTTAAAGTTTGATCGTGTTGAGGTTTATCGTCTGTTGACTGCTGGTAGTAGAACGTTGCCCAGATTGCAATTACAATTATGCCTTATGGCTGCTCCGTAGTATCGACTCAAATTATCGATGACTTTTCCGATGAGTTTTCCTTTGCCGCCGAGTACTTTATTTCGCCGTGTTTTACCAGTATAGATCGTGGATCACAATTGGCACATTTCACTTGGATTTGAAAGCCAAGATCTTCTTTTTTGCGACTTTTGAACTCAACTGAACCATCACACTAAGCACATTTTACTAAACTTGCGATGGTTGAGAAAACAAGCAAAAAATCGATGACTCTGTAATGTTGTTAAACGTCTTCCGGCACACTCGCACTGCTATTCAACTTTATTTTCTTCGATGATGAACTTTTTGTAGTAGCCTTATCTTTATTTGTTTTATTCGGATTAGGTATTTTTTTCGATCTGCACAAATAAGTGCTTGCACTTTTTCGGCCATCTCTCGAAACTTTACTAAATCTCGGCATTTTTTTTACAGAAAATTTCTTGACAAAATTTTAAAATCACAAGCGTACGATCGAACATACAACGACAAATTGGAGCTCTTCTCTCGTTTTAAAATATTGTACAGTGTATAGTATACATACAAATATAAAATATGTCTTTATGGCTTTACCTACTTGGCTATACTAAATAGAATATTCTCGAAACAGAATAGTTGACCAGAACAATAGAAGTGAATAAACTGAATAGAAAATAACTTAAAAAAGTTTTAGAATTTAAAAAAGTTTTAGAATTTTTTAAGTATTTTTGTGGTATTTAGTAGTATGTGATGTTAAAATAATCAAACCTAACAAATGTTAAAATAATAAAATTTTACTTTTACTGTAAAGAATACATACTACACAGAAAACATAATATTTAAAGAACACTAAAATGACAATAATTCACATTTAACAGGGTTGAACTTGTTTATTAAAATATTCTAAGTTCAACCCTGAACTTGTTTATTCAAATATTCTAAGTTCAACCCTGTTAAATGAGAATTATTGTCATTTTAGTGTTCTTTAAATATTATGTTTTCTGTGTAGTATGTATTCTTTACTTAACAGTTAAAATTTTATTATTTTAACATTTGTTAGCTTTGATTATTTGAATAAGCTGTATAACCTGCTCGACAGCTGCACTGCCTTCCCAAACACCCGCTGTTCTCATAAGTAACAGCCCCGAGCCGAGGGAAAATTTGAAAATACAACTTTCACGGCGAAAAATTTTGAACTATAGTGTTAAAAGATAGGAGACTAACTATAGACAATAACTTCAAGAGTTTTGCTCAGATCGACTTAAAATTTTGAGAATTTCTTCTTGAAATGTTTAATAAGATAAGACAAAAAAAATTCGATTTTTCTAAAGTGTAAACCCTTACCCCCCCCCCTTAAATCGGCGAAAAAATGAAAAATGTTTATCAGGTATCATTAAAACCATATCTTGAGACATGTAACTATGATAGAGATTTCAACATAAACTATAGTCGAATTCATTTTAACTCGCGTATAACATCAAAAAAATTGTATGAATCAAAATTTACAAAACGTATGTCTTAAGGTTCTTTATATCAAACGAGATGTCAGATGTAATAATCTTTGACGAGATTATGTCAAAAATCAAATGAGATGACAGTTAAAATAGTTAAAATCGACGTACGTTTAATTCATTTTCATTACAAAGTTACGGCGACGTATTCTTTTTTTCTGTCTCTTTTCTAATAGTTACTTTTTTCTAAATATGACAAAGATAACCAAATGTTATACGTTAAATCTCACTGCATTTGGAGATTAGTCATACGCGAGTTAAAAAAATCCGACTGTAACAAGAATTTTAGTTTAAAGCAAAAATTTATTCTTGAACAGGTAATATTTTGAACAAACACTAGTTACGTCCTATAGAATTACTACTAAACATGACTTACTTTGAATGCGATATTTATATTGCTCTCTGTTGTACATGAACATATCGAACTTAAAGGTGTCGTGAAGTGGTTGAAGCCCTTTATTTGAAAAAAATCACAAAAGAAATCTTCTTTAAAATGCCGCAAATTAGAATCTGATACGTTTTTTAATAAACAAGTACCGTAAAATGGAGTCAATAGCTACAATTTTGAAATTTGAAGCTGCGTAACTTTTTTTTCAAGAGTGATAGAAAGTGTTTAGTGAGTTTCAAATTATGGTCACTTTTTCGGCTATCGTGCCTTAGTGAAATAAAGCTAAAAAAATATATAGTTTGGTATAAAAAAATAAAAACATTGATGTAGCTATTCACCCAGCAGAGGTGGTGAAAAGATACATACTAGTTATTTCATTACTGAAGCGATAGACCTCCCCAGAGGATCACTCGATACAACAAAATTTTTTTTAATATGAGGTATTTGTAAAAACACATTATCTTAAGAAAAATATTTTAATAAACGTAAACAATAAATAAATAAATTAAAGATAGAACAAATAGGTATTATACATACAAAACTTATAAAAAAAAACTTTACATTCCTTTATTAGTGTTAAATTTAAGGAAACCATGTCCATATAGCTTTGGCTCTTCCAACTTTTGGATAACTTGATTGTATGTGAATGTATTGCTATGTCCTCCCATATTACTTACTCCACCTCTGTGTTTTTCTCAATCAAAGAGTGTTTATGGGGAACATAATTTTTTTTATTGACAAAAAAAATATAAATAAACAAAACGAAATAAACTTATACAAATTAACAAAATTAACGTGTTTGTGGTCGTGCGTGTACTTAATTCTAGTAACAGTAACACACAACAATTTAACAAAAAAGAACACAACGAAAGATAAAAAGATGAAAATAATAGTGTTTTCTCTTCTGTAGCGCGTGGTTGCACTATTTTGGGACACGAGCGCGATCCAATAAAAATGGTCAAATTTCTCGAATCTGTCTCGGTGGCTTAGAGAACACACTGGCTTCTCTTCTTTCACCGCAGCACGACTTGCTTTGCGACTTCTCCGATTTCCGGAGTTTTGTGCCACTTTGCGGTTTTTCTTTCGCGATTATTTTTCGCCGAAAAATTTTGCGACCGTTCCGCTCATGCGGATATTTACGACCTTATTATTCTTGTTTTTCTCTCATCCCCTTTGTAGATTTCATTTAGCCTGCTCTTTGTTTTTTTTTTTAATTTATAAAAAAATTATTGAAAGTTTGATCCTATCTCGATCATTATTTATATCCATAATATAAACCCAGAATCATTAAAACTTAAAATTAGGAACATGTTAACTAAAATTATTTACACAAGATTAAAATTAAGTCAACGATGGTAATTTGTTACTTGATCTCCAGTATCCTATGAACAGTTGTAGGATAATGGAAATCCCTCTCACCAAGAACTCTCTTCTTTGACCGCGGTAGACATCGCCGTATATATGTCTGTAACATCGAGATATCCATAAACAAAACCGTTATCTTTCTTGGTCAACCTATATCGCAGAAAAGTAGCTTCGAATTCTCCCTCATTGATGTTGGTGACTTTTTTACAAATATAATCGCATGTTTTCGATGAAACAGCCTTAGTGCTTAAAGAGGAGAAACCCACGAGAACCCAATCACCTATTTGAATAGTGTTCACTTTTTCAGCACAATTGGTTTTGTCTTTTAAGTTTGACAACTGAACATCTTCACTAAAATAACTGTCATCATCTGTTGACTCCATCTCTTTAAGTAGTGGTACGGCGGGTTCATCTTCGTTAGATGATGAGTTTTCAGGTTCTGAGATGGTGGCAGTGACACTTTTTCCAGGTGCGACTTGAATTTTTTTTTCCTTTGTGGAAGTTTCTTGGCATTTGTGCCACCATATCGCATTGTTTTGAGCAATGTTATTAGTGATTCGTCCATAGCATTTGAAGTGGAAGTGTTGTTGCTAGTTTCTAAATCTGAAGGCAGCATATTCAGAACCTTCTGGCGATTCAAAGGAACGATTCCGCATTTCGCAAATCCAGATTTTAGATTTGACACCCTATTAGTGCCAATTGCGTCAACGAGGTTTGCTAATAGTGTGGGAAACATATTCTTTGATATGGTTGCAGCATTTCGTCCATGTCCCATTTTCCACTTCAAAACTATTTGACGCCACGCCGTTTTAAGAGGGCGAAAGAAGGCAACATCTAAAGGTTGTGTGATGTGCGTTGAATTTGAGGGTAAGAAGACAAAGTCAATGTTATATTCTTTACATGTTTTAATGGATTCGACAGATAGATGGCTCGACAAGTTGTCTCCTATAAGTATTTTTTTACCGTCTTTCCGTTTTAAAAAAGAGACAGCAACCTTCTTAATCCAGTCATCAAAGCAAGTACTGTCAAACCATCCTGACAAGCTTCTGTTATAATGAGCCCCTTTCGGCCCCCCCTCTATCCAGGAGTCGTATAAATTTGACGCTTTGTACACTACATAGCAGGGAAGCAATTCTCCTTTTTCAGATCCAGCAACATGATGGAAGTACAAGACTTCGACGAGTTCATGACACGTTCCGGATATTTACAACCTCGTTTGGTTATAATAATCTTTCGGCCCGGGTCATCAGATAAATTGGTCTCATCGTAGTTTATAATATTGCCTGGTGGAACATCTGCTAGCGATTCTGTCAAATTATTGAAATAGTTGTTTATTTGTTCATGGTTGATGGCAGCTCGTGACCTTTTTATATTTTGACAGATTCTGGGGGCCAAAACATCTCTATGTCGCCTAAGAAAGAATTTAGCAAATTCGATGTCGGGTAAATTATTTCTGAACTTTTCTATAGTTTTCCCTTGCCTGTTAAGATAATCTTTAACAAACACTCTCAAATCGTACATGTCAAGAGGGTATCCCCATTGGGCACAGGTCAATATACGGTCTATTATTAACTTTTCCTCCTCACATAATGAAGTTTGACCACCCTGTTGTTTGACGGCGCCATTTTTGCAAATATACCGGCCTATTATTGTAAAATGGATATCAAATGTCCTACCAGCTTCGCGCAAACTCATTCCACCAGCTACAGCATCTGCCGCTTGCTGTAAAACCAACTTGTTTTGTTTCTTATATCGTTTTCCATGAAGATCTGGTACATAATTCCTAGGCATTGTAGGTGTAGCTATTCACCACAACTAAATTCTGAAAACGAGATTGAACCTAAACAGCTAATTTATCACATACTTGTCACAGATATGTCAAAACTGATAGTAAATTAAAGTTTACTAACCTTTTTCACAAAATATACGAGTATCCACCACTCTCTGATTTTTGATATGCCGTTTGACGAACAAAGTTTTGCAGACTACAAATTTGAGTTTATTTTACCACGTAATTTTATTCGACTAAAGCGATAGAGTGTTACCACCTAATTTTGTCAAAATCGTGTATTTTATGACACAAACATACTTAACAAATAATATAATTTTTATTTTACAAAACAAGATTTAGATTTTAAACCTTGTGGAATGAAAAAAGGAAGTTTTGTAGCTATTCGCAGCCAAGTAGCTATTCGCCCCGTTTTACTGTACCAGATTCGTGAACACGGAAGTGAACAAAACTTGACGTCATTTGTGCAACCGCGACTGCTGTAATACCACAAAAACGTATTAGAATTTGAGTGCAGTGCATGTAATTCGCATTGATTTTACAAGACAAAATTAAGAAAAATGCTTCAATGTTGTGTATACGACTCTAAGAATAATGAAAGAAATTGTTATTAAAATTTTTTCTTCATTTTGCAATAAGGAAAGAAATCCAAAATTGCACCGCAAGAAGCTTGATAAAATTAACAAGGGAATTATATGACCTCCGCATTTATGTAATTTTTGCCACTTATTCTACTGAAAGTTTAGCCCTTCAATAAGAATTCCTCAAAGCAGTAGGGCCAGATGGCCAGAAATTTTCGAGAAAATCGAATTTTTTTTCTCTATCGCTGTTAGAATAGTATTCACGAATTTCATTGTGTTTTTGTTGTTGCATTCAATTGTTTTTGTTATTAGATTATTATGACATTTTGATAAAATTAAAAAAAAGGTGTCAACACGTTTTTACAGAAATTCATTAAGTTCTAGTTCTATTACTAAGTTCATCGCCTGATGATGCCATAGTATGGTGAAAACGTTTGCGATAATATACATACAGTGCATTTATATATTGTGATAACTTAAACATTTTAGTTTCGAAAAAGTGTTTTGTGCATTTTTTGGGTTATGCTAAAAATTTTGATATGAAAAATAAAGAAGATTAAAAGGATATTTTTTAATTAAAATAAATCCAAATTTTTAAGTCAAGTTCGTGTTGGCGTATCGTAAGAAAAAGAATCAGAAAGAAAAATGCCAACTGATCCGCTTGCAAAGTTGAATAATTCAAATTACTTCAATTGGCGATATAAAATAAAATGTTGTTGATAGAAAAAGGTGTTTGGAGTGCGATCGGATCAGAAAAACCGGATCCAATGACGACTGCATGGACTGAAAAAGACGAAAAAGCCCATTCGACAATTGCTTTATCGGTTGAAGACGATCAAATTCAACATATAAGAAATTCTACATCAGCAAAAGAATCATGGGACATACTAAAGGAATTTCACGAAAAAGATTCGCCAAATAATCGTTTGTACGTCATGAGACAAATGATTACACAACGAGTTAGTGATGATGGTAACGTAGAGGCTCATGTATTATTGGCTCATCATTATTGGCTTTCGATGGAAACTTTAAACCAGATTTCATCTTAACTTCATCATTACTTGGTTCATTACCAGAAAGTTATGATGGGTTAATAACTGGCATTAGAAGCTCGCAGTGAAGAATTAACGGCATCAACATTCTGTTCAAAATTGATCGGAGACTACAGACGTCGTAAAGAAAAAGGAAAAAAAATGATGACGAAGTTGCATTACGTGTCGGTGCTCCAGCTAAGAAAAATGAAGTTATCTGATATTTTTTCAAAGGAACTGGTCATTTCAAAAAATATTGTGAAAAATACAAGGAATGGTTGAAAAATAAAAGTGAAAATTCACAAAGGGCAAATTTGACAGAGTGTAGCGGAAATAATGCTGTTGCGAAATTTTTATTTTCAACATCAGAAATTGATGGTGGATGGATAATAGATTCAGGAGCAACTTGTCACATTGTTGGGTCAAGAAACAGTTTTATCGCTTTCAATGAAAGTCATCGTGAACAGGTGTGTGTAGCAAATGGTCAGAAAGTTACAGCAATTGGTAAAGGAAATGTTTGTGTTAATTTCGTAACCAAATCAGGTGATACAAAAATAGTAAAAATTGTAGATGCTTTGTATGAGCAAAGTATAAAGGGAAATCTAATTTCCGTAAAGAAACTGACTGATAAAGGTTACACGGTGATTTTTGATAAACGAGAATGTGAAATAAAGAAAGGCTATATAGAGGTTGCATCAGGAGAAATTGCAGGCAACTTATTTAAACTGAAAACGGCAAATAAAGTTTTTAAAGTTAAAAATGATGATCCAAATTCGAAATATGGATCAAATTCTGACTTAAATGATAATTGTATCCATAAGTGGCACAGTGTACTTGGACATAGAGACATCGAAGTTGTAAAAACATTAGCATCAGGTGAACTTGTCGATGGTGTGCAATTCGATAAATGTAATGAAGAGTGCAAAAACATTTTAAACTGTGAAGTATGCCTCACTACAACTGGTACCCTATGCCTTCAACGTTACATAAGATACTCATTCACGGAGCAGAAATCATTAGCACGAGCGTTTTACCGGTGGGAATGCTTGGTGAAGAAGCTTCTGATGCTCGCAACAAAGACTATAAAAACTATAGACAATCTCACAGCAGAAAACACAACCGCCAAGCTAATATGCATGATGTGTTCTATAGAGCGATGAATTCCTCCGATCCACTTATATCTGCAATGAGTGTTCAGTCACGACTTCAGAAAAAGAAATTTTGGCCCATTTCCGAAGATGTCAGAGTTTTAATTGCTGTGCCTCAAATATATGTGCCCCAAGGAGACGCAACATTCAGTTCCGATATAGAAGATCAAGAAGATGAAGAAGCTGATGATTCAGAAACTGTAATGCTTCTAAACGATATTGAATTGACCAATGAAGAAGAAGATGGAATTCAAGAAAATGCGTAATAGGAAACCATTCGAAAATGTGAGAGGCACGGGGACTCACTTAAATCAAACACCCTGGAAGAGGAAGAATTCTACCACGTCCACGTCGTTTCCTCTGGGTAATGCTAAGAGTAGAATAACCTACGTAATTTTCTTAGCTTTATGAATATCGAATACTTTTCCTGGAATTGAAGTTACATATTCAATCTGCTATAGATTTTCAAATTCATGAAAGACATTTGTAATCATGAACGTAGAGAAACGGTCTAAAATTAATTTCGCGAGAATCGGTCTAGTTAAAAAATATTTTTGTTGACATATTGGGTCCGCTATTCCCAATTTCGGGATTTCGATATCAAATTTGGAATCAGTAACCTCACAAACCCCCCCAGTACCAAGTTTCATACAAATATATAAGATTTTGATCATTTCGGCCGCCATATTAGATCCACCATTTTGAATTTTTGACATCAAATTCGAAATCAGCAACCTCGAAGACATCGTTGGACCAATTTTCATAAGAATCAAACAAAAACTTGACTTTTGGCCACAGAATCGGGTCTCTTGGCCCACTGTGTACTGACGTGAAATGAAGTAAAAATTTATTTTGTTGTTTATGTTTATATAACTTGTTCGTTTTTAATACTTATTACTTAATACTTAATACTTATTTTAATACTTAAAACTTATTTAATATTATTGTTTTTTGTATATATTGTTAATGTTTTTCAAAAATTACTTGCTGTTTGTTGTACATACATATTGTTGTTTTTTTGACGTGATAACGTCTTATAAATTGATATACCAGCTGCACGCACGAAAAATTGTCAGTTCCTCAAGCGAGAGCTCGGAACAAGCGAGAGAGAGGCACGATCGGCTTTGCATCATACATAGACATCATTTGAATTATAAAATGCCATTAAAAAAAACTTGTCTATGCATGAGGTTCGATCTCGCGATCACCAAATGATGCAATTATGTTTCATGCACATAACGCACTAACCTATTGAGGGTTAATGTAATAACATAGTTTTAATTCGTATTATCTGTTACATAAACATAATTCAATTCAATTCATAAAAGTATGCAATTTTTCATCAATGTTTTCTTATGACGTTATCACGTAAAATTATCGTCCGTAAACCGACTTTTAAGACAACCCGCGAGTGCCACGTGTTTTTTTATAAATTTCTGTATTAACTTGTGTGTAATATATTTCATATACATTTTTAATTTGACTGAATTTTTATTGACAACCAACCAGATTTAGTCAGATTTAGCAGATAATTATTTTAAATTCTCAAGAAATTTATTTGTATATTTTCTATTATTACCTGTTTATTATAGAAAATTTATAAATAAGTTTTTTAAAAATTTGAAATTTTAAATCTTGTAATAAAATTACGAAATTATAAAGAGCTATTCAAACGCCGCGCAAAAATTTTAGTTGTGCCCTACTGCACAACTAAAGGGAACCTCGCATGTTAATTCCAGCCCGTTCAAGCCCAGCGCTAAAAATGAGGAACACAACCTCACTAAATTCCAACGCCCGCCCCACCTTGCGCCTCACCGACACCAGAAGGAGATATACGGAACACTGTGGAACTTCATATCAGCCTTCTACGAGTGTGTTTGTAATTGAGACAGAAATGTCTTCGTATCCGAAAGGCAAGCACGCCGCAGTAGGCCGCGTAAAAGAAAGTTTCACGGGAACCAGCACGACGATAAACAGAGTGATAACAACGAAGCTAGAAGTGCTAGTGCGGAAAAACTCAACAGTTCTATGAGTGAAAATGTGACTGTGAATCCATTGCATTTTTATCAGGTCATAGGATTTTACACTGTTTTTGCAGCATTATCGGAAATGTTAATTTGTCGAAATTGCAAGCAAAATATTAATTTTGAAGAAAATGGAATCCGATGCCTTGGTTTCAAACTCGTCAAGTGTAAGTGTGGATCTAGACATATCAATTCAAGTCCTGTAATAAATACTGGATTCGAGATAAATCGCAAAATAGTGTGTTGAATTTATTCTGCAATTATATGGACATCGGCAACGACATAGTTGAAGAAACGTATAATAGAATTGTAGGTCACATCCACGTTGCTGCAAAGACAGTTTTTGATTATTTTTGTAAAAAAGCTGTTGAGGAAGATAAAAAAGAATGAAAAAATAGAAAGACCTATTTCGAATTTCAAAGCTTCTGGAGATGGTACTTGGAAAAAGAGAGGATTTAAATCTTTGTTCGGAGTAACAACTCTCATAGCGTATTACTGTGTTAAAGTCATCGATCTAGATGTGCGAAGCAGTTACTGTCATGCTTGTGCAAAATGGCAGAATAAATCCAAGAATTGTCCAGGATATTTAGAATGGAAAGAAGCCCACGACGACGAAGACTGTGCCAAAAATCATAAGGGATCTGCAGGAAGCATGGAAGTGGAGTATGTTCTGTAAAAAAATGTTTTCGAGATCAGAAGAAGTGCATGGCGTAAAATACGTATATTATATCGGCGATGGTGATTCTAAGACATTCGTAGCAATTCTCGATTTGAATTCTTATGGTAATGATCATCAAGTTTTAAAAAGCGAATGTATAGGTCACGTCCAAACATTGACTCTGAAACATTCGAAAAACTAAAAAGCTTGGTGGAAAAGGCAAACTCACAGAGTCATTAGTGAAAAAGTTTAGCACTTATTATGGACTAGCGATTCGAAGACATATAGATAGTGTGTAAGACATGAAAAAAGCAATTATGGCGACATACTATCATATGATTTTCAGGGATGAAAATCCTCGACACGAGTATTGCCCAGAGGGAGAAGACAATTGGTGCGAGTGGCAGAAACGAACAGCCCTTGGAATAGAACATGAACCGCACCCCGACGTACAGAAGGAAATTTTTCCAATATATAGATTTATCAAGGAATGATTTACTGAAGAGATGTTTAGGTGGCCACACACAAAATACGAATGAAAGTTTTAATTCCACTATTTGGCGATTAGCTTCTAAACACTTGCACTCCGGACTAAAAGTCGTTGAATTGGCATCGTATTTAGCAGCGAGCTTATTCAATGAAGGAAATTCGTCCCTTCTGATGGTCATGAACAAGGCAGGAATTGTAGTAGGCAGGCAAAGCTTCAATTATGCCGAACAAATAGATAACCAACGCGTGAGCCGGCAGAATCAACGTACTTCATTGGAATCGAAGGAAGGTCGGAGAGCTCGGATAGCACTGCTGCAAACGCAAAACGAAGTCTATGAGGAAGAAGAAGGATTGCTGTATGGTGCTGGAATCGCAGATTAATAGGTAAGCATTTTATATTATTATTAACTTCCTTGAATTTCTAGTTTCCGAGAATTTATTTTTCAAACGCGTTTATATTGAAATGACTTTTTTCAAATTGCATACAATGTAATTCAAAAAGTATATAATATCATGATTTTAAGGATATTTTTCTTTGCATAATTGGAGAAAAAAAATCGAAGTAAATTGTTCCAACGCCCGAAAAAATATTAATTTTCATTATTTTCACCTACATTGAGGTTCATATCCTTAGAAAATAAATTATTAATGTAAAATCAAAACCTTTTTAATTTCATATAAAAATCGGAATGGCTACAATGTACGCAATTGGAAAACGAAATTCACAACCTTCGGCGAACATCACAGTGTAATGTTGTAATTTTTGGATAAAATTATGTAAAAGAAATCATAACAGTTCGAAATACAGGGTGTCCCCGTGACTGTGGAGAACCTTTGAGGTGGTGATAAAGAACACTTTTCTAAGACAAATTTTTAAATAAAATTTTTGTCCAAGTACAAACCCTTGGGGGGTACCTCTCTTTAAAGCAATATTTTGAATTTCTGATTTCAAACGACCATAGCCCCGATATTATTGATTTTTTAGACTTAACAGATTAGACCTTTTTTAAAGATCATTTACATATCTACAAATTAGTTTATATCCCCTTATTATCTAGAATAAACGGTTTTCAAGTTATAAATTAAATTAAGGGAAAAAATGTTAAAAAAATTCTGATTTTATTTTTTTTACCTTTCTTGTGAACCCTGTATCTCTTAAACAAGATCTCTTAGAAAAAAACTAAAGGCCTAAACCGGGTATCAAGGGATGATTTACTGAAGAGATGTTTAGGTGGCCACACACAAAATGGGAATGAAAGTTTTAATTCTACTATTTGGCGATTAGCTTCTAAACACTTGCACTCCGGACTAAAAGTCGTTGAATTGGCATCGCATTTAGCAGCAAGCTTATTCAATGAAATAAATTCATCCCTTCTGATGGTCATAAACAAGGTAGGAATTGTAGTAGGCAGGAAAAGCTTCAATTATGCCAAACAAATGGATAACCAGCGCGTGAGCCGGCAGAATCGACGTAGTTCATTGGAATCGAAGGAAGGTCAAAAGCTCGGAAAGCACTGCTGCAAGCGAAAACATATAATTTAATTATAACTCAAAAACCGTTTATTCTAGACAATAAGGGGATATAAACTAATTTGTAGATAAGTAAATGATCTTTAAAAAAGGTCTAATCTAAGAGGTCTAAGAAATTCAAAATATTGCTTTAAAGAGAGGTACCCCTCAGGGGTTTGGACTTGGACAAAAAATTTATTTGAAAATTTGTCTTAGAAAAGTGTCCTTTATCACCACCTTAAAGGTTCTCCACGGTCACGGGGAAACCCTGTATAAATAAAATGATGTCAAAATTTGATTAAATTCTAATTAATTCTTCCCACCCAAAAAATCAGTTTTAAGCAGCCTTTCAATGTGGTTTCTCCCCTTAATATGTGTTATAAATTAATCCTAATCATCTTAATTAAGAATGTTACACTTACAAGGGAAACTCCAGGTATGCGAAATTTTGTTTTGGTTTATACTTACATTACGTAAAGATTACACCTAAGGCATTACGTGAACGAAATAGTAGCGCGCCATATTCAGCCAATTTTGAGAAAATCGAATTTGAAAATTTCTTCTTTTTGCACGAAATAACTAAATAATAAAAGATAAAACTTGTAACAAAGGTTCCGTGGTAACGAGGTAGAGTGGTGGCTTTAATAAGCAAGGGTTCTAGGTTCGATTCCAGCATCCGTACTTTTTTTTTCAAATATTTTTTTTTAATTAATTTTCTTTTTAAGTAATATGTAAATTAACAGGTATTTAATAATTATTCGAAATTATTAATTTTTAATTAATTATTAATTACTAGATCCCGTAAAACTTACTGTTTTCCCTGTTTTTACGATGAATACCACCCGGGATCGTGCGAAACGTCGGTGTAAAAAATTATACAATGTAAAATGATCAGAAAATAATTAATATGTATAATAATAATATACTTCATATAATATGTAAATACTTATTCAATTATGTAACTTTTCATTTCTTATTAAATATATAAATAAAATACGAAAAATATATAAATAAATACTTATTTAATTAAAAAATATAATTTTTAACAAATTCCAAAAATTTTTGAACGTTTCGAATAATAATCAATTTAAGAAATGTTTGAAAATACTGTTAGTAAGACAAAACGATATCGTCCG
The DNA here is from genome assembly GCA_911387805.1 of Cantharis rustica. Classification (NCBI taxonomy): domain Eukaryota; kingdom Metazoa; phylum Arthropoda; class Insecta; order Coleoptera; family Cantharidae; genus Cantharis; species Cantharis rustica. The sequence continues at coordinate 77,580,674 of OU426877.1, forward strand.
AATGTTGAGATCTGAAATATTAATAATTTCGAATAATTATTAAATATATGTTAATTTACATATTACTTAAAAAGAAAATTAATTAAAAAAAATATATTTAAAAAAAAAAAGTACCGATGCTAGAATTGAACCTAGAACCCTCGCTTATTAAAGCCATCACTCTACCACGTTACCACGGAACCTTTGTTGCAAGTTTTATCTTTTATCACGTTATTTCAGGCAAAGAGATGAAATTTTTAAATTCAATTTTCTCAAAATTGGCTGAATATGGCGCGCTACTATTTCATTCACGTAATGTCTTAGGTGTAAACTTTACGTAGTATAAGTATAAACCAAAACAAAATTTCGCATACCTGACGTTTCCCTTGTTAGGGTATTCACACTCCCTTGTATATTTACCATCGTTGTATATTTACAACGGCCAAATACCATAGCCGTGAACACACCTATGATATTAATAATTGTATTTGATGTGATATATGTGATGCATAACCTTACAATTATTGTTTATGTTATTGTTCTATTAACCTTACTTTCGGCACATGTTTAAAATAGTAGTGATTTACACATTAAAATGCCTAGAAAATCATAAAAAGAAAAATTGTATTGTAAAATGGTATTTGTAAACGTAAAAAATACTTCTATACTTGATCAGCTGTTGTCCGCCATATTGGTTTTCAAATACAACGGTAGAAAAAACACGTTCGAGGGCGGTACGCGACAACTCGGCACCGTACATCTCGGCACTGGACTACTCGGCACCGGACAACTCGGCACCGGGCCAACTCGGCACTGTACATCTCGGCACCGAGACTAGGGTGTTACGGTTCAATTTTGCTATAATGGAATTTAAATTTAAATTTTTATCTTTTGCTAATTAGTGCACACAAGACAATATTATTAGTTATACCTAATAGTTTTCTATTTATTTTCAGCTGATTCTAAAACAAATATTGCACACTAAATTTAAAAAAAAAATTCAAAAATGTTAGGATTTAATTTTCAAGTTATGAAATTAATCAAATGTGACATTAAACACATGAAAGAAGGTACAATAAAAAAAAAACAATAGGATTGCTAAATTAAAACAAACTAATGTTTTGATGCGATTGAAATTTGACTCGTACGTTAATATTTTTACTCTTGGCGAAAAAACGCATATGGTGCAAATATAATTATGCTAAACAGCTTTGATTAAAAGAATGTAATAAACATTGTTGATTGCCTTGCATTATTAGTCAATATAAAAGACTTTTCCATTCGACACAAAACTCAAAAAATTGATAATTTTAAGATATTTACTTTATCACAAAACGTTCTTTCAGGTTTACGCTACATCTACAATCCAAATTCAGGCTTTAAAAATTGAAGGATGAAATAATATTGGATGAAAATTTAAAAAAAAAATTTTTTTTGACAATTTTTTTTACCAAAATCACCCATTTTGTAGTTTCAAACATAGGCTTTTTGATAGTGTTTTCAGAATTTTTTAGAATTTATTTGGTTTTAAGATTTTCGTCGAACAAAAAAAGCGAATTTCTCGGCCACCTTAAGCAAATTCAAAAAGAAATGGAAAAATAATAAATCCCAATCTCATTGGCCGAAAGCTAATTACGTACATGTCAATTGCGTTAACATGGATTCAAAAAGAAAATATTTGGTTGCTCAAGTAAATAATTTTGAAATCAAGTTTCAAATTATATAACGAATTATTAAATATTATGTAATTTTTTAAATAAAGAACTCAACTTAATAGGTAAGTATGTACTGTTTTTTTCAATTTCAACTTTTTCCTGTGATAAAGGTGTCATGGATACGTAATGAAAGAGTAGAAAAGTTTCGTAAGACGGAACACGCTAGTTTCGGTGCCGAGTTGGCCCGGTTCCGAGTTGTCCGGTGCCGTGTTGTCCAGAGCCGAGTTGTCCGTGTCCGTTCGAGGGCTATTTAGAAATACAACACCCGGGGTGTATTTGCTCTTATGGGAAATAGCTATACAACCATATACACCCTAGTAAACTTGTGTATATTTACTAGAGTGTAGAAATACAACGAAATATACAAGGGAGTGTGAATACCCTAACTGTGTTGACAGTACTGTATGTTCTGATGACAGTTCGGTATGCTGAACTGGGGCTCTATTCTCGAACTCACACGATTTGATTCTCATGAGAAACTTTTCGCATGATGAGTTTCGCACACGAATCTGTGATCGCTTAAAATCGGTATTCTCGAATAGCACACAAATTGTATTGCTTACTTACGTAGAGTCGTAGCTTAAATCATACGAACATATACATTTCGACCAATAGCATTACAGCATCGTTATAGGTTAAATAATTTCAAATGTCAATTTTGAAGTTTTAAATTGAATTGAAATTATTTACGATTATAAATTTCGTAACGAATGCCGAAATCGAAGAAAAGACGGGTTGGCAATGTGTCTGCGAGACAGAAGAAAGCAATGATCACGTTCATGTACGTCCACATTCAGTTCTGCATGGTGCTACTTAATCATATCAACAACTTCTCAAGCTAGATCTTTAGGTTGGCGAAACAAAAAAAAAATTGCTTTTCTGATAGCTCAAAAGGATCACTTCGGAGATGAGATTGTTTGCATATTTTTTCAGCAGAAATTTCAGCCTCTTCCACCGTCTCAATCGTAGATAATATTGCCAACTCATCAAAATTTGCCATTCTTTGAACAATAAATAGGTTTGTTCCAACAAGCAGTACTCTCCAGTTCTAGGACTGTAAGCATGCTCCTTAGTTCAAATTTTAACCCATGAAATTTGGTTAAAGAGCATACGTATAGTTCTAGAACTGAGAAAGAAACCTAATATTTTCACAGCTAGGACATATACTAGTGCGGTTACAATCTCAAGTAATATAACTTTAATTACAATGTACGTACTTACTTAATCTTTATAATTATAAATCAACAGCAGTAGTAGTTAGCACCTAATCAAAATCTAAACTGTGAATAAATAAATAGAAAAAGAACCTAAAAAATGGATTTTTTAAGTGGATATTGTAGTAGTTAGTAGTATGTAATGTTAAATAAAATAAATTTGAGTAATTAAAATCCAAATGAAATTAATCACATAGAAACTAATTATTATTACCAAAATAAACTAAAATACCTCGAAATGTCATGATGTACACGACCAAAATTCTCATGCGTAAGTATCACACGATGTAAGTCGTGTGATTCTTATGCAAAAGCATTCGCACATGATTGCTCGAGAATACCAATTATTTATTCTCATGCGAAAGTAACGTATTTGTGTATGCAAATCAAATCGTGTGAGTTCGAGAATAGAGCCCCTGTAGTGTAATCACATGTTGTTTAAAATTTTAACAACACTTTCCAATATGATGTCATTAATACTTATGACATGTATTGGAACTAGTTTTACAAGTAGTATATGGTTAATATTGAGTTTCACTACCAAAACTTAATTCATCAATTATAAATTATATTAATAATTGAAGATTTATAATTACCAAATTTGCAATTAAGTAATCCAATGTAGAGCAACTTAGAATTCCTAAACTGCTTGGACCAGCTAATTTTTCTGCGATACATCCAAGAACAACACAGATATTGCGTTCTTTAGCACAATTTTCTTTGCCCAATATTGCACTTTGAGTTGATAAGCCGAACAGCCGGACAACTTTCAAAACCGATTCCCTGGACGGTAATGGACAATCATCAAGAAGAAGCGTAATTACTGAAGGGCCTAAAGGATCAATCATTGGTATCACATTTATCATTGATTTGACAACTTGAATCCATCCTTCTTCATTATCTGCTATATTATGTAAGCGTAACATAGACGGAGGAGGTTCTTGTTCACTAAAATTACACCGTCATTATAGAACCTTAAGTGATCATAATAATTAACATACTTATCCACTAATGTACCAATAATTCCTAAAGTTTCCAAAACTAAATTATCTACAGTAAGAGAATTCAAATATTCTTTTTCCGAACCTTCCATGTAACAATTGTTCGGAATTGCAGGTGCCATTGATTGTACAGTACGATCTGTATTCTCATTAGTCGATTGTGAGAAATAGGAATCATTCTCGTCATGTTTCCCTTTGCACCAACATATACCCATCACTTATTAACATTGAAAACTTTTAGTCAGTTTTAAGTTACTCAAAAATAAACAAAAATTTTTCAGTTTTTACTTCACCGATTAGAATAATTATTGAAAACATTTTGATTTTTCAGTTATTCATCCTATACCTTAAGTTGGAGTATTTCTACTTATTGAAATAATGTAAAAAATATATATAATTAGCTTAATAGCTGCAGGGTAATAGTTATTATTTATTAGTGCATTACTTTGACTAATCAGATAACTAATTAATTAACTCATTGTAATTTAACGTTATCTGGCCTAATTTTAATATTAGGTAGTGCTATAATAATATAGGTTACATCGGGTTACATGACGTTTTTATCATCATTAATTTTTACTCTAAAAAATAAAATTATTATATTATATTATGACGATTATTTAGTTAGTATAAATTAAAAAATACATATTACTCTATTCTCAACTTATGCTAACCTATCATTATACTAAAATATTCTAACCAACAAAAAGTGTTTTATTAGAAAAATCAACTTGCCACTCTTGCCACTAACTTATTAGTAAAATAAAATTCAGTACTGCCACCGCCACACGTGGTGAACGACAGTAGCGTATCGTCACAAAACGCCAGCATTCATTGATATAAATCAGTGCATTCACAATGGTCTTGATAATTATCAATTTTTGAATATTATAAATCGTAATCAATATTTTTTGTTGTCAATATTTATAAACTTCCTAATTATTCACAAAATATCCTTAACAACAACTGTCAAGTTATTTTTATACATTGACAAAGAGTATGTAGTGTATAGAGGAACAGCTCTTATGGGTATACCTGTCACTAGCATTTTTCGTACCCTACAATAAAATTGTGGTCGATTCGTAACGACCTCAGCGGCAAAAACGAGCATTATATAATGAGTAAGCATTAAATGAGACAGCAAGATAAGCTGTCTTTGTCTGTTACGATTTTGGTAATCCCTTCAGGTAGATGGTTATAACTTATAAAAGTAAGAAGAGAATTTCAAAGTATCGTAAAAACAGACATTTTATTATTTACTTCGAATTTTAAAGATTATTAAAATTTCAAACCAAAGTTAAAACTAAAATAATTTTAAACTTCAACAAATCAACGCTTCAACTCGGATCTCTCGGCACAATTTTTAATTTTTATGTATTTAATTTCATGTTGAATTTTATTTTTTAAATCAAATCAAATTAAAATATTATTATTAAACATTTATCATTATTTTAGAAGTATACATAAATATTATTCATGCTTTAAAATTCTTTTTTTGGGTTCTGCTTTTTGCTTGTCATATTACATTAATATTACATATTAATTTATTGCAATTATTGTTTTAAAAAAGTTCGATTTGTTTTTTCGCAATTCTTCTAAAACTGAATGTTTTATATTTATTGCATGTGGAGTAACAGATATAAATCTTTCATATATTTGTAAACTAGATTTACATTACAAATTTTATTTAAACACTTTAAACCAGGGCCGTATTTAAGGGGGTGGTTTTAGGGGTTACAACCTCTCCCGAAATTATTTATCAATTAATAAAGTACTGGAAGTTCGACTGCAATCGTAAAAAAATCAGAAAAAACATTAAACTTGAAGTGTTTAAATAAAAATTAAAACTAAAGAGATATTTCTAATAAATTAAATCCCAAATTAAAAAATTGGAAATTCGTATTATAATGCGGCGATTGGCGACACTGGATTAAATACACCTACTACTAAATTGCAAAAATATAAAAACCGAAGATGAAAAATATAAAAATGCCCTAAATATTTACAGTCCTGTATAAAAGTCTGCCACCACTTAGTTAATTGTTAGTTATTACTCCTATTAATTAATTTTCGATTTTTTTGAAAAATAATTATATTGAAATGAATAAAATAGGTATTTTATCTTAATTCTTACTATTATGGTAAAAATTTTAAATTGCAATAAATTGTTTGAACCAAAAAGTTTAAAGGGAACATAAATTTTATGATCATCATGGGCAGCAAAATAGCTTAAAATAACACTTCCGCAATAAATTAGAATGGGCATTGTAAACCCATAAATTGTTTTATATTTTGTACATTTTTGTACATAAGTGTATATTTGCTTAAGATTTGTGAAATTTTCTTTCAATCTAATTTAGTTCTTCGTTTTGACAACATTATTTTACTATCGCCATCGGTAAAATAAGAATTTAGTTTGTGATTTTTATTCAAATATTAAAATTAAAAAATTTTATTTAAAAACGGTTTTTTACGTGAGAGTTTAAAATTAAAATATGAATAAGTTTAAACTTATTAAAAATATCGTAGTAAACAAAACTTTTAAAATTATATAAACAAAAACGCCCCCTCTCCCCAGAAGTCACCCTGTAATCAAAATTTGTCGCTCATTTGACAAATTATTTTCAACCATTAAATAGAGTTTATAAAAATCGAAATTTTCTCTGAATATCGAACTCAAATAAAGAAAAATCGCGCAAAAACATAATTATTTCAATTAAATAAAAACAATTTTTTCACAAAATTTTAATTTTTTTTGCGGTAACTTTCGACAAAATACTTTCAAACAAAATTTTCTAATAACAATACTCAAAAATAAAATAAAATCTTAATTGCAAAAATACTTGCACAAAATTGTACTCAGCGGAGCAAAATATAGGCTTCTGCCGTTTCCGCCATCTTGGTAAAAAAACCTCCCTCTAGTCACTTTTCTCCAAACATTACATTTCAAAAATTAATATAACAAAATTTAAATTTAGAAAAACTTCTTTTGTTATTTTATAAATTAGCTATTTATTTTGCTATTTTTTTAAAACCCTCCCCGAAAATTTAGTCTAAATACGGCCCTGCTTTAAACAGTAATCAGTGAAGTCTTCAAAAAATTCAAAACAAAAATTTAAAAAACAAATTAAAAAATGAAATATTTAATCTTTGATATTTAATATTATTAAATAATTTATAGTATATTTTTAAATTATCGGATTTATCGGAAATTGATCGTATCATTTTAAAAAATTATCGTACGATAACATAATACTATCGTATAGACCAGGCCTGGTATATACTATAAAGCAGTGTTTTTTAACCTGTGGGTCACGATCCCCAAAGGGTCGCGATGTTTTGCTCGTGGGGTCGAAATTTTTTTTAATAAAATTAAATTATAAATTTACATCAATTATAATAACTATTTACGATATAGGTGTTAAAAGTGAGATTTTATTTTGTTAGTGGAGAATTTCGCGAAACGAGCGATAGCGAGTCCAAAAAATTATAAACTAATAACCCTAGTGTTAAAAATCTTTTTCTTACTAGTGTTAAAATAATTATTATTTATATAAGGGGATTAAGAAGGCTCTATTATTCTCTATTCGATAAGGTTGAAAAACACTGCTATAGAGGATACAAATTATCGTATTATTATATATACAATAACTACCGTATGGTGGTTACACTGATTGTAATGTTTACTGCCCTATTTAAAAATTTCTATGGAGACCCCATGATAAAACCGTGTTAAAAAACCTTTTTTCTTACTTATCCACTTCAGGTACGAACAGTCGCCAAAAAGGTATACCTGCAATTATCGATATAGTAGCTAACTTTATATTTAGGTATTTAATATAAAAATGTTCCCGGCCGATAGATGGCTTTGCTACGCCCTCTGGTAGACGGGATTGTCTCTACGTTTCAATTTTTAATACATGGCTGTTCCTCTATACACTACATACTCTTTGACTTAACTAAAAATATGTATTATTTATAACTGTTTTTCTTTTTTACGCAAATAAATACATTATTTTCTTACTTACCTATGTAACAAATCACCCCCAAATCTAAAGCTAAGACGAAGGTAATTTATGCGAAATCAACTCAAACATTTATATGCATCGCTAAAAGCGACTGATTAAGATTCCTTTTTTTTTGTAAATACAAATAAACTACCTTCCGCAAGCTAGAAACTTAATTAACACCCCTATTCACTAAGCTAAGTTAACGATCGATCGAATGGAAAAGTTTTCGATCGATCGATAAGTGCCCAAATTCGTATTCAGTAAGGGCTTCGATCGAATTGAACGCTATCGATCGATCGAAAACTTTTCGTTAGCCTCTAAGGGCCCGAGAAGCGCTGCGATCGATCGAAAAGTCCATTACTCGTGCGCATTAGAATCATAACCATCATAACCTTCAAAACATACTCGTAATATTGTATTATATTTCATGATTTCATTTAAGTGCAAATCGTTATTAGATTTATCGTTATAAGGTTATACTTAATAATATATACCGGGTGTTCATTTTAAAACTTCCAGCAATTAATATCTCAAAGACCAAAAGTCAGATGAAAAAATTATTCGGACAAAAGTTGTATGACAGCGAGAAGGAAAGAATATTGCATAATTGTTTTTTTTAATTTATTGACCTTTTCAAGGTCATTTGAAGGTCAACTTTGGTTTTTTAAATGGTACCTTATATATTTTTTCATATTTATATTTAGCATGAATAAATATACAACTTTTGTTTAAAAATTTTTTTTATTAGACATAGACTTTTCGAGTAAAATGCATTGAAACAAAATAAAAATTATAAATAAACTGCAGCTGATTATAATCGAAATTTAATTTTTTTTAAATTAGAAGGCTATTATTGCTTTTGTTATTATTCAACTTATTAATTTTAGGACGATCAAAACAAAACACTGTCACATAAACCAATTAAATTAAAAATAAAAACTCAGTGAGTTTTTATTTTCTCAGTTAACTTTAGATGTGACGATCAGTTATTGGTGACAACAATCTTCTTATATTATACAGGTTACATTTTCGGTAATTACAGTTACAGTAATAAAAATTTATCAACTGACGTTCAATTTTAAGGTTAGTTTACACATTAGTTTAGGTCAAGTGTATCGTGGTTTAGGTTAAACTGTACATCAGGATTGCCAACAGATGCTAATAGTGAAATAAGTTATCGATAACTGTTCTGGTTCTTTCGATATCGAAAAGTGGTAGTTACTGAATACCATTTTTACCGTGATCGAGGACACGCCCTTTTCCATCACAGACTTCTCGATCATCGAAAACTTTTCGATCGGAGTTAGTGAATAGGCATGTAAGTATGATGCAATTGAATTTGTGTGACAATAATTTGGAATATTCTGGAAATACACACTACATGAGCACATGTTGGAATCGGTTAGGGCAGGTCAAACCTTTTTGTTACCAAGAGCCCATAAAGTAGATAATTTTTCGACTTTTTATGACAGGCTACATTAAACGATTTACACACTAATTGCCAGTAAACGCGAAACCCGCGACATTTCAGAGTCGAAACTTATATGAGCTTGGAGCTATTAAATTGCAATCGGGAGTATATAAAATTGAACTAGCGGATTTGCGATTTAGATAAGTAATTACCAAATTACGAAGTTTCACGCAAGACATCTGGAGATCGCAAAACCATCAAATACAAGTTTAGGGAAATTCCCACTGATATTTTTTTAAAAGATTAATAGTCGTAGTACACCATCATATTTTACATGTAAATGTACATGTAGATGTTGAATGTAGCGTATACTACACTAAAATTGCACTTGTATTTATACATGTATTTCTACATGCAAAAATTGACGGAATAGAACAGGTCCTATTTTTGAAGGTCATACACGTGTATTTCTGGTGACTATTGGGGATTTTACACTTAGGAGTTGGCGTTTCACTTGTTGGACTTAAAATAAAATGGAAACGCAACTGAAATAAGAAATTGGTGACAGTTCTTTTAGTGATATTTTATTTTTCCAACTATAGCCAACATTACTATTTTAAAAACTATATCATTTTTAAGATGTAAATATGACAGTGTACTACAGTACAGCGTACATGTAAATTTACATGTATTTTATCATATATTTTTACATGTATAAATATAATGGTGTACAACCGCTTTAAGAGACCGGGCATCATAAAACTTTCTATGACCAAACAACGGTTATAGTTGCACTTGCCAGAACAGTGAACCTAAAACCATCTTTAAAATCACGTGTTAAAATATGAATTTTGAATCAACTTTTGATACGCACTGGTTTTATTACATCGTTTCATGATCAAATTACCGGATTTGGATTAAACTCAAAATACACATCTTCTTATTCATAGACAACATAACAAAATTGTCATTTTAGAGTTTTCACGATTTATTCAGTTTTGGGAATAAAGTGATATTGGTTAAGCGATTTTAGCCCTTATCGGCAACCCTGAAGATTTCACATAAATAGGGGCTCGCTCCTAACTCCCGGCATCATTCAACTTTTCAATTTTGTCAGTAACGGTCAATTCATTCCATCTTCAATTTTTGTTAGTAACGGTCAGTTTATTCATTCATTTTTTTTAGTGTTCAGTTAAATTTTAATATTTTTTTTCTTGGTGACAATCGGACAGCCTAAAACCTAAATTCTCTTTTTTTATATATATGTATACATCCAAAGTGTAATTTTATTTTATTTTAAACTCGTGAGTGTGTTTCCTCGATCGCTATTTCCAGTAAAAAGGTAAAATATAAACAATCCATGTATCGAAAATTGTTCTTTTTTTTCAGATTTATGTCGCAACATAACAAAAATTGTTTTTATTAAATATTAGTTGTTAATTTCAACTTAATAATTTCTTTCTTTTATATATTTTTGTTTATGAATTTCTGGTGTACTATTTCTTTTGCTTTATATTGATTAAATAGATATAGCTTTATATGATTTTATTCTTTTCTTGCTATCGCAAGGCGATTAAATTGTTAATAATCCTACGTCTCCGGTCTTCAATTAACAAGCTTAAGTCAGCTTCATAATCGACTTTGGTGGCAGTGTTCCGTTACCACACGACGGCCGCGATTATTTAATTAATCAAAGCCTACCCGTGTTACACCTATAGAAAAGTTTAATTAATTTTGACACAGCTTAACGAAAAACTAAAAATTTCTGTAGAAACCCGTATAAACAAATCAACATTCTACTGAAGTATACGCGTTAGGGCGGACATATTGAAGTTGTCACTAGCGCCCCCATCGGTAGTGTAAAATCCCTATAATATCCAAATTTTTTGGATAAAAAAAATCATAATAAAAAATTTATATCCGAATAATTATTTTCTTTTTACCTCGACTAGATCTTGAAATTAATATTTATGTAATAAGGTACTACGTTCCTATCTGGTGTCCCACGATACCACACGCACGTTTTTAGTTAGTAGTTAGACTACGTTAGATTTCTTACAAAAAAATAAAATTTTATGCGGACCCAGATCCAAATTTTGAAGTTCCACCACTGTCTTTTAAATAATAACACAACTCAGTGTTTGTCGCTATTATTTTTTAGGTCGAGTTCTACAGATCCATTAAAAAATCACCTGGCAACGCTGTTGTACAAAGCATTTGATTTGTTCAAATAAATGTTACATTAACCAAAGAAAAATTAGTTTTTTTGTGTTTTATTTAATACTTTATTTTCGTTTCCTAATATGAATTCTGTTGAAGAATTTAATTATTTGCCTCGTCATCAACAATTATTATTTGAGAAAAGTAACAATATACGTGGAAATGTTGATTCTCAACGAAATTGTTTGATGCATACCTATTCGGCTTCCACGAGACTGTAAATATTATTTTTTTCATAATAATTATCTATCTAACAGTTATTCGTAAATTTTTTTTTAGACTAAACAATGAAGGTTCTTTGAAGTTGCTAGCAACTAATTTGAATAAATTTGCAACATTTACTGAAATAAATAACGCACATGAAAATGTGTTAATATTAAATTTAGCTATATTTAATAAAAAATCAGACACAGAATGGCATAGTAATTTGCACCGAATAAACATTAACTCTATTCTGGAACGTTTACGATGTTCTCAAACTACTGTACGTTGCCCTAATACTGATAATTTGAAAAATTATGAGCGTCTTCAAGATTTTTCACAATGCTTTGATAAAAATGTTGTAATTAAGGAAGACACTAAAATTAGAAAAATTGCTAAAAGTTTTGTCTCTCAAAGTTGTCACTTGAAAGATAACAGAAATATGAAAGCAATAATGGCTAATAATGACCAAGGCGAAGCATTAGAGCAATATAGTAATCTTAAAAGAACTCCTGGGTTTTCTACGTTTAAAACAGCATATGACGAATTAAAAGAACAACATTTGAAGAAAAATGGATCTTCCTGTACATCTCAGAATAATAATTCATTCGGTAACGGCGGACAAAAAAGAAAATTAGGTAGTAGAAGACGAAATGTTCAAAATAAATTTGTTTCGCCAATGCTATCAAATAATGGAAGGTAGATATTGCTTTTTTTTTTTAGTGTATACCAACACTTATTACATAAATAAACTAAAACATTTTAATAGTGAAGATCTTTCACCGAAAGATGTAAATGGCGAATGGAACTTGGATGAATCGATCGATGAACGATTAAAAAATATTGAGCCACGTATGGTAGAACTTATTCGTTCTGAAATAATGGATTGTGGAGCACCGACTCATTGGGATGATATAGCTGGTTTACAATTTGCAAAAACTGCCATTCAAGAGGCTGTAGTCTGGCCTCTTTTAAGACCAGATATTTTTACTGGCCTAAGAAGACCACCGAAAGGAATTCTCTTATTTGGTCCACCAGGAACAGGAAAAACTTTAATTGGTATGAACTATTATTATTATTATCTATTTTCAATTATTTTGATTTACAATTTTTTTTATAGGTAAATGTGTTGCATCTCAAAGTAAATCAACATTTTTTAGTATTAGTGCTTCATCTTTAACTTCAAAATGGATTGGAGATGGCGAAAAAATGGTTAGGGCATTATTTTGTGTGGCTCGTTGTCATCAACCTTCGGTATGATAAAATTCTAATACTATTAAAGTTTTAGTAAAATTTGGTGATGTAATTTTAGAATATAATTTAGTAATTTTAAATTTTATATAAAATACCATTATTACACAGTAAAGTCTTGCTGCTTATAAGACATCTGATTAGTAGGCATCACTTTCATAGATGTGGAACGTTTAAATAATAATAATAATAATAGGTATTTATTAAGAGAGCTACTTTACAAAAAAAGGTCTCTTAAAAGGATGATTTCTAACAAGTTAGATTTTCAAATCACCCCTTTTAACAATGTAACCAATATATACTGCATAACAAAATTTAAATCGCATGATTCCTACTGCTCCAATTGCAGTGCGTCGGTTAAACCACGGCGGAAAGCTGTCAAACTCGGAAATTCCGAGTTAGTCTAGAAATAACTTTCTAGACTAGAATAAAAACTACGGATGTATAATTATTAAGGTGATCTGACGGCCTATGCTTCTATCACATAGTAGTGGGTCTCGAAAGTCCTCAGTGTGTGAGAGAGAGCCAGCGACAGAGATAGATAAATAGTTACACGAAATTGCACAGCGTATTACAATACGCTTTTTAAACTAAAAGTCATTCATTATCGTTTAAATTTTGGCAATGGCTTGAAGATACTGTTTCGCACCTAATTGCAACAGCAGGTATCGTAATAATAAAGACAAAGCTTCCTTGTTTAAAGTGCCTAAAAACAAATTAAAAGAGTGGAGTGCTTTAATTCCACAATCGGACAACAATTACAAATAAATGACGTTTTGAGAGTCAAACAATATTACCGAAAAGAACAAGGAAAATTTAAAAAACATTCAGCCGTCGATAAAAAAAAATCATAATTACATAAGTCGCAATTCAATATTATGTTTATCATTAGTTATCTAATTTCGTATTAATAATTTCAGCTTTTTAATAATTTGTTTCTCGTTTTTTATTTCCTAAAATTACATTAAATTTTGAAACTAATAATCGTTATAAGATTATAATATGCTATTAATTTAGTTATTCTGAATTTAATAAAATTATTACATTTCATATCTATTTATTGTTAGTTAATTAACTTGCTAGTTCAAAATATATACCTAATATTGTTTATAATTGTACCTAACACTATAATTAAATAAATAATTTGTTATTAAGTTGTTTATTTATTTCTTTTGAGTCTCTAAAATAATATTTCCGATATTACTCCACAAGACCACTAGTATTAACTATAGCGCGTTGTCTATCTCTGTCTAGCATTGACGGGGACTTTCGTAGGCCATGAAATTTGCGTTGTAAGCTCACCTCTTATATTATACATCCGTGATAAAAACATAGCATCTTTATTACAATCATTGTCTTAACTACCTAAGTGATTAAGTTATAAATTAAATTTTTTATTCACTTTAAAAAATTTGTTTCAATACGAACGCTTCAATTTTAATTGCTAACTTTATTTTGGTTATCTTTTGTTCACATCTAATATTTTGGTGTTCCCCATAAACACTCTCTTTGAGTCCGACAACGAGGAACAATAAGTAATAGGGTAGGACAGAGCAATATATTTTGCTATTGCTTTGCAGCAAAATTTTTGCATTGAAACTATAAGGTAAACATTGCCGCATTGAAGCATTTACACGATAAACTTACTATTAGATGTAAAGTTTTAAGATTTATTTAAAATATGGATGAATATTTAAATGGGGAACATTATGTACCGGGTATTTATTTCAAAAGTAACCAGTCAAATTAATATTTGTTTTTGAGTAAATTTGAGAAAAAGAAAAAACACGATGCAAAAAGGATGTTCAAAGCTTTCATTTTATGAAAATAAAATTTAATAAAGTGCAAAACTGTAAACAACATTCAATTATTTTTTATTACGTAAATAATTACCACTTATATGGCCAGCCTGATAAACGAAAATTTTAACAATTTCAAAAGCATTTTTTGCCTCTTTAAGTAAAAGCTAGATGAAATCCAATACTCTTATCATTCGTAATTTATATTTTTGCATTATTTTTGTGTCTTTCAATTTTTCTCTAAAATAATTAGAAGTTTTTACATATTAAATTCTTATGTTCGGCTAGCTCATTCATCACCCGGTGTATTAATTTTAGTTTGAGTCAGTATGAGGAGGGTTTTTGTAGGCGCTCAGCGGGGTAGAGCCCCTGGCTTAAAAATAATTTTTAATAATGGCGCCTTTCTGCTCGCTTTAATTTTTCGATTATGAATATAATGTCGTATAAACTTTAATTTTATGTAAATTTCATTTTTTAGGGTTTCACTGAACTCAAAATAATTACAAAATAGCACTCTACTACTTGTAAATATAATACAGGTTTACCGAGTGTTAACTTTTAGTAGGTATCTACTACATATAAGATAGATAATTTAATTATACATAAAAATATCGGTAGATCGACGCCTCTTAATAACATGTTATAAAAACTACAAGAGATTTAATTAAGACTTGTTGAAATTTATAAATATTCTAGAGACTTCATCTAGATTTCACGAGATTTTACAAAGACTTCATGCAGACTTTTTTTTCCGATTTTACAGACTTTATTTCGTAATTATCTCTTTATTTTCATTAACTTATTTTATATGGACTTTTAGTTTTCAATTTTCTTTAGAATTTCACTATAATTATATTGTTGTGTTTTGGAACCAAAAAATCCTTATTTTATTTATTTGTAAAATATTTTGAAGTTTGTTTTTTTTTTGATTTGTAAATTTTTAAACATACTGTACATAAATTTATTTATTTATTTGTAAAAACATTATGTTGGTAATGATCGAAGTCGGAGATTGCCTTTTGCCGATGTGGGCGAACCAAGCCGGTCGCAAAATTATTGACAGCTGCGTACGGCACACGTAGAAATTTACAAGACCATAAGATAATATTTATCAAATTGGAATAAAGTTTTATACGATAGAAGATATTTTAAATAATTTGAAATTTTTAAGAGTTTTATGCAAAAATAAAAATGAATGTACTCCAGCGAGATGTTTTTTTTTTTGAAAAGATAGAAATTTTATGTAATTTTGATAGCTGGGGATATTGCAATATATTATCAACATTTTTGTCAACAAGCAGTAACAAACTACGCCTACTACCTATAGTTTTATAAATGAAATGTAGATCTAATTTATTATTTTAATTTTAAGGAAAATTATTTTAAATTATACGTTTTTGATAGGTAATTTTTATTGACGAGATTGATTCTTTATTATCGCAACGAAGTGATACAGAACATGAAAGTTCCAGACGAATAAAAACCGAATTTCTGGTACAATTGGATGGTGCAACAACGGATAATGAAGAACGAATTTTAGTAATCGGTGCTACAAATAGACCTCAAGAGTTAGATGAAGCAGCAAGAAGACGTTTTGTTAAACGTTTATATATTCCTCTTCCAGAGTACGAGGTAAAGCTTTGTTTTTAAAATGTGTGATATATTTTATGATTTAATATTTAGGCACGAGTAGAATTAGTCACAAGATTAATGGAATCTGAACGTCATAACCTAATTGAAGAAAATATTAAAGAAATCTCACTGTTATCTGATGGATATTCTGGTGCAGATATGAAAAATTTATGTTCTGAAGCATCTTTAGGTCCAATTCGTTGTATCGATTTGGGTATGATACAATGTATACAACCTGCGGAAGTACTTATTTAAATATTTTGCTGTATTTTTAGTATTAAGTATTTTTCTTGTAGGTTCGTCCAGTCACCATGGAAGATTTTGTTCAAGCTTTTACCCGAGTAAGAACAAGTGTATCTCCTAGAGATTTGGATCAGTACATTATTTGGAATAAAACTTATGGAAGTGGAATATGATTTTAAATTTGCACCGTATAATGTACTATATTTTTTAATAAAATTAATTTTTACATGTTAGATGAAATTGAAAAATAATTAATATGTAAAAATTAATTTTATTAAAAAATATTATCACATGTTAATAACTTTACCATTTTATAATGTACTATATTGTAAGAAATTATTTTTATACAATATTTGTAATTATTTTTTTATATAGGTAATTATTTAATTATAGTCGAATTTATTTTAACTCGCGTATGACTTATCGAAAAAATTGTATGAATCAAAATTTACAAAACGTATCGTGGGCATACAGGAAAAAGTGACTATGTCAAAAAATTTCGAAAATGAGTGAAAATGTTCAAGTACCGTAAAAATATAAGACTCAGGTCTGGAAAAAACGTCTATGTTCTAATAACGTATTGAACATGTTTTATTATTCAAAAACAAAAATTAGAATACTATAAAGCTGATTTTTCGCAAAATGCGAAACATTCAATTTGACTTTTCTCGAAACTCTATTTTTGACATAGTCACTTTTTCCAGTATGCCCACGGTATGTCTTAGGGTTCTTTATATCAAACGAGATGTCAGTTGTCATAATCTTTGACCAGATTATATGTCAAAAATCAAACGAGATGACAGTTAAAATCGTTAAAATCGACGTACGTTTAATTTATTTTCATTACAAAGTTACGCCGACGTATTCTTATTTTCTGTCTCTTTTCTAATAGTTACTTTTTTCTAAATATGACAAAGATAACCAAATGTTATACGTTAAATCTCACTGCATTTGGAGATTAGTCATATGCGAGTTAAAAAAAAATCGACTATTATATTAGTAATTATATATTTTTACTTTTTGAAAATTATTTCAGTTGTTTATAATGTCATGCTTGTTACTTATTTAATGTGTAATAAATTAGATACATTGTAGTACTTGAACTGTTGTATTTAAAACTGACGTTGGTCCATACCCATGAATGAATGAATGAATGTGGGTGCTATTCCTGACGGAGTATAACCACTTCTCTTGAAGTTATCCAAATCCCAGTTTTGAGGTGGATTAGTTTTCGTTTATCCCCACTTCTACAGTGCCCCCGATCTTCTTCTACACTGAGAAAAAACTTGTATAAATTACACTACAATTGTCAAAATAATCGCTACAAATTGTAGTTCAATATGAACTAGGTACAACATATGTTATTATTTTACAAAGATTTGTCTTAACTTTATTGTAACATTTAGTTATACAAAGTTATATGAATTTTTTCAAAACGCGGTTACAGTAAAATGTTTGACAAACGTGTATGATATTTCAATATATTTTAATATCATAAAACCATAAGTTTGCTATTCTTTTTACTAATATTTTGTATTAGGCTTTTATAAATAAAATCTTACTTTTTACTATACATTTTAGCTTTTAGTACAATTATTTTTTAGGAAAAGGTCATATTCTACGAGTAACGTTTTGCTATTATTTCTCCCTTTTTCTACTATAATATTTTGAGAAGAATACTATATATTGTAGTAAATATAAGAGAAATTATAGAACACGGTTACAAAAATTATAGTACTGAACGGTATTACTTTGTAGTAAAACTGCGTATTTTTAATGCAGGTTTTATACTTGAAAAAATTGCTACAAAATTGTAGCTAGTTTGGTCTTTTTGAATGTTGATCAGAGCGCATGCCGGCAGCGGTAGAGTGGGAGTTGCGCGCTCCGCTTGCTGTTATTTGGTGTTATTTGAGACATTCCATGGTACATTCGACATCGAGTCAGCTTTGAGTCAACATCGGTTATTGCACATATTGTTATTGCAAGGCACATGCCAATTATAATCAAATTTAAAAATAAACAGTTTACAAAAATTACAAACTACATAAGCCAACTCTGATTGGCAATTCAAAGAACAACAAACATATTTATGGTCCTTCGAGCAGAATTAGACAACTTTATGGTCCTTCAAGCAAAATACAACCAACCTCAAGGTCTTTTTGGTCGAACAAGTGTTGAAGCACTTTCCTTGGGACTTGTCGGTTAAACAAAAACGAATGAAGTTACAACACCGTTTATTTATATTTCATGTAACACACCACAACTCTCTTGCTTATGCGAAGATGATCAAAGAAGAACTGCTTTATGTTTATCGTATCTGTCTTTTATATCGTATTCTAATCTCTTCTATGACCAAAGTAGAAAGTGATTAGAACGTAATTAGCATATCATGGAAAACATTGACCGAGGTTTGATAATAGTGAAAGTATTGATAAGAGGTAATGATAAAGATAAGCATGAGAGTTGACCTATAGTAAAAGTAAATTAATATATACATGGTTGGTCAAAATATATGGTAGAGGTATACAACACACCTCCCCCCTTTAAGATTAATCAAGTATGAAACATTAGCTTGATTAATTTAGTAGATAAAATATACCTACACAAATTAGTAATCAATTGTGACCATAAAAAAAAATATAAAATACATAAATATAAAATACATAAAACGGAACTTTAGATAATACAATATGGTAGTAAAATTTGTTTATAAAAATTAAAATTAAATTAAATTAAATTCCTGATGTAGCTTTTCATGGATTACCCTTCAACCGTAAGATTAGTGGAATGTTTAAATGTTGTTGTCTTTTGTTGTCTTGCGCTATTCTATTTTGTTTGATATGTGTTGTAGGTTGTTGCAGCAGCTGTCCTCTGAGACTAGTACGGTTGACGCACTGTAGCACTTGCACGAGATTGCGAGGATTCAGGCTCCTACCAATTTTACATCTATAGCTTCTGAATTGCGATCTTCACGTAGTATCGATGCTGTTATTTCTTCAGAGATTACATATAACCATGAGTTTGTTAACCATTCCTATTTTTAATAATGTTTCGCAGATAGGACGTTCCTTTGTAAGCCATATGATAGGGTTTCTACACATAAATTCTTCTTCCGAAAGTTTCTCACAAGCAGATAGTTCCTTTAATTGACCATAGTGTGATTTTGTAACACTAAGCAGGAGGTAGGGATATGGAGTTTCAATATAGGAGTATGCTTTTTTTTCATTATGGGAAGCTGGTAATGGAATGAGGTTATACAAGTTGAATATATTTTTGTTAACGAGTGGTATTTTAATTATATAGACTAGGATTCAATCACTGTAACTTGTATGAATTGTAGAGATTGAAAAGTACTTGTGAAATTTATTATAATTATTTAGTTGTATTGGCAAACTGTAATCATCAGAAAGTTGGATTTTACTTAAAGTATCGTGAAGGTTTTTTGGAGTAATTATTGAGGGGTGCATGATATTTTGTTTAGCAAACAGTATTGAAGAAGTTATCGTATTACAAATTTCATTTAATTCATTAATTATTTGAGTTAGAAGAGTGAGATGATCGGAAATTTCTTGTTTAGAGGTAATAGAGTAAAAGGAGTCATTTGTTTTTTTTATAAATGTAATAATATTCTTTATGTTTTTATTTAATATCTGTTGGTTGGTTTCTAACGCGAATACTGATTTGTTATAAGCATCTATAGAGGCAGAAACCACATGAATCTGCTGCTTCATTAAAAGTTGGATATCTAAATTTTTTTCCTGCAAACTATTAATAGCCTTAACATAATGTTTGGCGTCATCAGAACTTGGAGTACCGAAGAACCATTTAACCATTTAGTCCATGACCTGTCAAATGCGTGATTGAATCAAATTTTAACTGTAATTCAGCGATTTGTTCTTTTATTAGTTCCAAAGACTCTTGACAATATTTAGCTATTACCTTTGAATTGCGAAAACAAGCTTTTATAGATTTTGTATATACTGTTTTGATTATTTGAAGTTTGTCTTCGATAAACGTGATGTTATTGTATGACAGTATAAGGTATAATGATTGTCGGATACTCTGGCTATTCCGAGGTTATGATAGAAAATACCTGAGTTAGGTTTGATTTCCGTGTTGAAAAATTTTGGTTGTGACGAATAGCATGACAAAATCGACAGCAGACAGAGAATAGAGTAAAATATGTTATTCGGTTGGGTCATCTTCTTCGCCCGGAATAAAATTTTTAAGAAGATTAGGATGATAAGTAACAAATTTATTGTTTTTTAGTTTTAGTTTTACAGTGTTATTACGGTTTAATTTTACTATTTCATAAGGACCTTTAAATTTTTCACTAAGTTTTTTCGTCAGACCCGGTTTGATTTGTTGATTTTTTATATATACAAAATCTCCAGTTTTAAAACTGTTTTTTTTAACGTTATTTTTCTTATCATAATAAATTTTTGACTTTTCTTTGTTTTTAGCGAGGTGCTGGCGTGCCAATTCGTAAGCTTTATTAAATTTAAGTTTTAAATTAGAATGATAATCGTCATATGAATATCGAAATTCTGGTCTAGAGGAAAGCGAGCTAGGTATGTGACTTTTGTGACCAAATATTAGTTCAAATGGAGTGAAACCTGTAGAGGAGTGAATGTGATTATTGTAAGTAAACATTGCTAAACTAACGTAATCGTCCCAGTTATTTTGATTTTGATTGATATAATGCTTTAAGTATTCTTTTAGGGTAAGATGACTTCTTTCAAGTGCTCCGTTGGTTTGTGGGTGGTAGGGACTGCTGAAAACGTGTTTAATTCTCAAAAGACGATTTAATTCTTTAATTGTTTTAGAACAAAAGTCCGATCCTTGATCCGATAAAATAGCTTCCGGAATACCAAAAATAGTTATAAATTTTAACAGTTGGTTGGCTACGGTTTTTGCTTCGTGGTTTTTGATGGATTTAGCAAATGAATACTTTGTCAAATCGTCCTGCATTGTAATGATAAACTTGTTTTTATTTTCCGTCACCGGTAATGGCCCAACTATATCTAATGCTAATCTTTGAAATGGGCGCTCACTTGTCGTGGTTATTTGCATCGGAGCTATCTTTGATTTGCTTCCTTTATTGATTTGACATGATTGGCAGGCTTTTATAAATATTTTTATATCTTTTTTCATGTTTGGCCACTTATAGTTTTCTTTAACGCGTTTATATGTGCGTAAGTAACCGGCATGCCCTGATAAAGCCGATGCGTGGTTTTCTTCTAGTATTGTTTTTATTTCTTGCTTTGTTTGGGGTTTAAACTTGGGTTTATTTACTAACAACAGTTTGATGTCATGTCTTGAAAATAAGTATTGAATTAATTCGTTAAACATATCTTGTTTCAAATATGGATTTTCTTCAATTGGGTTTTTTAAATATAATTCGTAAATTTTTTCTTTAATAAGGAAATCGCGTAGTTTTTGTAAAGGATAGAAAAGATCTTTATACGATAGGTTGTCAAAGTGATTTAATTTTGAAATTAGTAAAAATGTTTGTTCGCCTTTAGAATTACATAATGGAACAATATCGTATAACGAGATGGCATCTGAAATAGAACCAACATCTTGAACTAAAGCAAGGTTTTCGAAATTACTATTACTTTCATCTAAATCTTTCGAAAATATTAAGGCATTGGGAAATTTTGAAAAGAGGTCGTCTTTAATTAAAGGAATATCTGGTATTGTATTGTTTTCGTAATGATATTTTACAAACGTGTCATACGTTTCATTATTTTCTTGAATGGCAAGTACCGGATTTCTGGATAAAGCGTCAACATTTGAATTAACTCGCCCAGGTTTATACTTGATTTCGTATTCGTATTCCTCAAGTTTAAGTCGCCAACGCACTAATTTGCTACTAGGGTCTTTGCAATTAAACAGCCAAGTCAAAGGTTTATGATCGGTAATTATAAAAAACTTTTTTCCAAATAAATATGGTCTGAAATGCTTGGTTGCCCACACGATTGTTAATAACTCCTTCTCCGTGGTGGAATAATTCACTTCGGATTTATTTAAAGTGCGTGAAGCATATGCAATAGGCAAATCTTTACCTATTTCTCCTTGTGATAAGATCGCTCCTATGGCATAGTTAGATGCGTCGGTGGTGAGTATAAAAGTTTCATTAAAATCTGGAAATTGTAGAATAGGTTCGGAAGTTAACACTTTCTTAAATTGTTCGAATGCTTCTTGTTGTTGGGCTAACCACTGAAATTGTACATCCTTTTTTAGCAATAATGTTAACGGTTTAGCAATTTTTGCAAAATCTTTCACGAATCTTCTATAGTACCCAATTAATCCAAGAAATTGTTTGATTTGTTTAGAAGATTTGGG
Source organism: Cantharis rustica (assembly GCA_911387805.1). Classification (NCBI taxonomy): domain Eukaryota; kingdom Metazoa; phylum Arthropoda; class Insecta; order Coleoptera; family Cantharidae; genus Cantharis; species Cantharis rustica. The sequence continues at coordinate 77,603,698 of OU426877.1, forward strand.
TGTTGGATAATCAACTACAGCTTTAATTTTTTCATCGTTAGGCGCAACTTCATTTTCCGTAATTTTATGTCCAAGATAAACAATTTCTTTTCGCAAAAACTCGCATTTATTTGGTTGAAGTAGAAGATTGTTTTCTCGAAGACGATTAAGGACAGCTTCTAATTTACTTTTATGTTCTTCAAGTGAAGAGGCAAATATAAAAATATCATCGACATACACTAAACATTGCATGCCTTGTAATCCAAATAACACTTTATTCATCAACCTTTGGAACGTAGGTGGAGCGTTTTTTAATCCGAAAGGCATTCGTAAAAATTCAGAATGTCCTAGGGGAGTTGAAAATGCCGTTTTAGGTATATCTTCGGATTTAAGTTCAATTTGGTGAAATCCATCCGCCAAATCGAGTGTCGTAAAGTATTTGGAATGCCCAATTTCATCAAATAATTCTTCTGGTAACGGTATCGGAAATGCGTCACCTATAGTTACATTATTAAGACTTCTATAATCGATAACTACGCGCCATTTCTTTTCACCTGACGCATCCTGTTTTTTCGGTACCACCCATAAAGGGCTTGAATATGGTGATACAGAAGGTCGTATAATTTTTTGCTTTAACATTTTCTCGATTTGTTTGGCTACTTCTTTTTTGTGAATATCGGGGTATCTGTAGTTCCTAGATTGAATGGGAGTCTCATCTGAAAGTTTTATTTCGTGAGTGACAGTTTTTGTCGACGTTAACTCATCATTTGGGAGGTAAAAACGGTCGTTAAATTCAATGCAAATTTCGAGTATGGCTGATTTTTCTTCGGAGTTTAGATGATCGGTTCGGATATTTTTTTTCAGTAATTTCAGGCGTTCTGATGATATTTTAATGGATTCATTTTGACAATAACTAAATACATGCGAATGATGTTCTTGAAACGGTTTGAGAAACAGTTTGATATGCCCGACTTTTACCTTACAATTATTCGTATTTAATATTGTAGTAATTGCTTTATTATTATCATCAACCTTCACCAACGATTTTGCTAAATAGACACCTTCACAAATAAATATTTCGGGAGTTATTCCTTCAGTGATACCATCGTTTAGAATATCTACTTCAATTAGTGTTTCAGATCGCGGACTTAAAAAATATGAACTAGATTGATTTGGGTTTAAGTTTAAATGTAACGCAATAGGAAAGGGAACAGATTTAATTTTTAATTCACGTTTTTGAAAATTGATATTTGCGTGTTCCGTTTCTAAAAAATCATTACCGATGATTCCATCGAACGGAATATTCGATTCTTGTTGTATTACATGAAACTTCGCGGGAAACGTTTTATCATAAACTTTCAAATTTAATTCTACCGTTCCTATCGAATGCACGGAGGCGTTCGCGCAAAGTCCTGTAAAGGACTGGTGTCTGATGAATTATATTTAGAATTAATTTGTTTTAATTTTTGCGCTTTAATTAAAGAAGTTCCAGCACCCGTATCGATTAAGAACTTGAATTTTACTCCTAATATTTCTACATTTATATGTGACATATTGCATGTAGTTATACATATTTTAGTTGATTTGACGGAAGTTTCGACAACCCTTCTGATTAATGGTTGAAAATGGTTATTAACATGAGAAAGGTGAATGGTACGCTTCGAATTTTCGTTAAATACCCAATGTCCATACCATTGTGTATGCAAACATACACGATAGTTATATTGATGTGCAAAAATAAAAATTATGTCATCGTCTCCCCAAGCGTTAGGTGCGCGAAGAACCTCGATAGCTTTGGTTGGCGATCTACATTTCATCAAAAATACTGAATTGCATAAACTATTTTTAAAATTAATAATTGGGACAGAGTAATTAATCAGATTCATTAGTGAATAAAAAAGACAATTCCCGTCACTGTTAACATCTATGAGTTTGAATTCAATTTTGGGTTCTGTACAATTATGTAAAACCTTATATGTAGTATGATTTATTTTTGCGCTATTGTACTTTTTTAATCCACAAGTGCGACGTTTACTTGGGATTTCTTGTAGTTTAAATGAACCGCAGAATCAGCAGAAAGAGATACGTTTTTGGTATTTGAATTATTATTCTGAGTTTTGATTTTATTGTTGTATTCCCTTTTCCGGCATTCTTCGATAGAATGGTTATTTTTCTTACAGTAATTGCAAAATTTTTTATTAGTGTTCCCGTGGTGAAAATTTCTGCTTGGGTTGTAATATTTGTTATTATAGTAGTTATCATAAAAATTTTGATCGCGATAATAGGTTGAACTTTTTGAATTTGAAATTGCGGTTTCTTCTTCGAGTGCTTTTGGTACCGCTTCGGATAAGGATTTTAAGTTTTGAGTTCTTAAAAAGCGTGAGATATCTGGATGTGAATGGTAAATAAATCTATTAGTTGCTAAATCATTAATTAATGTAATTTTTCCTTGCCGTTGATCATCGTTAACGGCAGTAATAGAATTAGTTAAATTTTTTACAGTTTTTTCTATTTTTTCATAAAAGGAAGTAACTGATTCATTTCGTTCCTGCCTCAAATTATTTAAATGTTCCATTAATTGGATATAAGTAAAAAAATTGTCTTTCTGAGGTTTATAAAATTTACAAAGATCACCTTTTACTTCTTCCCAAGAATTATAAACCTTTCCCTCTATTTGTTCACGAGCACTGCCTGAGATTCGTGAAATTATAAAAATGAGGATTGGTCGCGTTTGATGAGGTGCGCATAATGATACTGCGTTATCACAATCCGAAATAAACTGATTAAATGTACTTCTGTTTCTATTAAATGTATTGGAAATCAAAGAAGCTATGAATTCTATACTAAGTGCAGTATTTGACGTCATTTCAGTAGTATTTTCTGCAAGAGGAGGGGTATTCTCGGAAAGGTCGTTGAGTTGGCTTCTCGTTATCATTCAAAATCAACTATTTATCAATTAAAAAAAAATCTACTTACGGCTTTGTTGTAAATGTATTCAATGACTTGTTTTCCCTTCGTCCTAAATTTCACTTTTTTCTTGTGACGGCTTCGGATTCTTTTGAATATCAAAAAAAATTTTGATATCCCACTTCTGACACCAGTTTGTTGAAGCACTTTCCTTGGGACTTGTCGGTTAAACAAAAACGAGTAAAGTTACAACACCGTTTATTTATATTTCATGTAACACACCACAACTCTCTTGCTTATGCGAAGATGATCAAAGAAGAACTGCTTTATGTTTATCGTATCTGTCTTTTATATCGTATTCTAATCTCTTCTATGACCAAAGTAGAAAGTGATTAGAACGTAATTAGCATATCATGGAAAACATTGACCGAGGTTTGATAATAGTGAAAGTATTGATAAGAGGTAATGATAAAGATAAGCATGAGAGTTGACCTATAGTAAAAGTAAATTAATATATACATGGTTGGTCAAAATATATGGTAGAGGTATACAACACAAGATCCGATTCCAATCACATTTTGGAACTTCGAGAGCAAATCACAATCATTTTGAAAACTACAAGCCTGGAAACGAAAATCAAACAGTCGAATTTCAAGCAACAATCAGTAAAACGAAGCGTGTTTCAACATTCCATCTCCATCTGGAGCCGAGCGGTTCTTATCAACGCAGCTGCCACGGTCTCTTGCAACTTTAATACGATAAGCAGTACCAAGTGTGAGTCTCTTTACATTCCTTTATACCTTTCATAATCAATAATATTCAATCTGACAAATATTCAAATTAAAATTAAATTTAGTCAATATGATCGAATTACAATCTTACACAAGAAAGCGCGGAAACTTAAAAGGTTATTTAACGAGAAACAAACGATTTATTGAAACATTAGATTTAAAATCAATTACTCAATCTCAAACGGTAATTAACGAAGTCCAATTAAGAGCAACCAAAATGGAACCCTTGTTGGATGAATTTGAATACGTACAATCACAAATAGAGGAACTTGATACCTCAATCGAAACAACAGTGCATGAATTAGAAAGAAGTTCATTTGAAACAGCATACTATTCAATTTTAGCAACTTATCAAGTAATTATTCAAAATAACAATGTCGGTGGCGCTTTACAAACCAACGACAGTGCTCACGGTGGAAGCAGCGTCGCGAAGTCGGATCAGTCGCAAGCGGAGTTAGATCAATTGCGAGCAGAATCAGTCACATCGCGAAATAGTAATTCAAATTCAGAATCAAATTCAATGTCAATGCAAAAATCATATCATAACATCAAATTGCCGCAATTAACAATTCCCACCTTCAGTGGCGAGATAGATAAATCGTTGAACTTTATGACATGTTCAATTCGGTTATTCATTACAACAAAATTTATCGCCAGTTCAAAAATTACAATATTTAAAAGGTTCGCTTAGCGGAAATGCAAAAGACATTCTCGAATCAATTGAAATTCGTTCCACAAATTATGAAGTAGCAATCAATTTATTAAAAGAACGCTATGAGGACAAAGCTAGAATAATCAACACGCACATAAAGCATTTATTTGATCTGGAACCACTGCAAAGAGAGTCATACAACCAATTGCAATCATTATTAAACAATACACTTAAACATGTTCAAGCTCTCAAATCACTTAATCAACCAACCGAACATTGGGATTCAATTCTTGTTTACCTAACGCGCACAAAATTTGATTCAGTAACCAACCGCGACTGGGAGAAGAAAAGATCAGGATTACAAGACATTCCTACCATGAAGGATTTGTCAAAATTTCTAAAAAATAAATGTCGCGAGCTAGAAGCTTTGAACATCACAAAGCAAACAGGTGTCATTCATAATGTAACGAAAATTAAAAACGTTTATTTATTTCTAAAGGGCTAATGCAAATATTTACAGAATCGGTTAATAACAATTACTAAACTAAGATTAACACTAACACTAATTACACTACAATTTATTTACACTATAATTTATATTTAACACTAGGTCTATATTTATTTAAACACTTGGTATAACGTTATCACTTCAGTGTATTTATGTTCACTTGATTTAGGTTAACAATCGCGCGTTCAAACTGGAATTGATTCGTGACAGGAAATCGCGCTGCATTTATACTTAAATGCAGCCTTCCAGAATATTCCATAACCATCCAGGAATTTTGCAGCCGCTTCCACGCATTTTCTAGATCGTACATTCATCTATATTTGAATGACTAATGCCGTTATCATATATGACTCATCACACATGACGTCATACATTAGTCATCAAATATAATTAGACGTTCTTTCGTAACAATAACAAATCATCACGGTTTTCTGCACATCTTGCAGCCCAAGGACCTGCATGTAAAATTTGTACATCAGGTAATCATGCTATTTACCATTACGAAAAGTTTCTTCAAATGAGCGTTCCCGACCGCATCAGCGAGGTAATTAAACACAAACTTTGCAAAAGCTGCTTTCGTGGAAATCATACAACCAAAGATTGTAAATCTTCGAACTGCAGAAAGTGTGATCGACGTCACAACACTTTGTTACATTTAACCAACGATCAAGTAAACACAAACAACAATATTTCCACAATCACTAATAATACATCACATGCTTCACATGAACAAACAGAAATACAAGCAACAACAGTTGCAAACTTTTCACAATTTAAGTTAACACATGTGCTTTTGCCAACAGCCATTGTTCACACATATGACGGACAAGGTAATCGTCAAAAAATCAGAATTCTACTTGATACTGGTTCACAATCCAATTTTATCCGACAAGATATTGTCCAACAATTAAATTTAAAATCAAAGCGAATAAATCATTCTATATCAGGCATAAACAACACAGAAATACACGTCACAAGCGAAGTTACTATTACATTGCACTCTCAATACAACGCATTTAAATGCACAATCAATTGCTTAACAATACCGGAAATCACAAACGATTTGCCGCAAACCACATTAAGATTCGGTGACTTCAACATTCCCGAACATATTCAATTAGCTGATCCTACCTTTACACAATCAAGTAAAATCAACATCTTAGTAGGTGTCGAAGTTTTTTTGGCAATTAATGTGCATTGGTCAGATTTCTCTAGGACGACACAAACCAATAGCGCAAAAAACTCAATTTGGATGGGTAATCTCAAGTGCAATTATTCAGCATCCCACATCATTACATCACTCAACTTGCATGCTAACAATGACCGACTACAAAAAGCTCGATATTCAAAATCAAATGGCGGCCTTTTGGCAAATTGAAGAAGGTCCCGTCACACATCCCAAGTCGCAACAAGAACTTGAGTGTGAGCAGTTATTCGTTGAAACCACCTCTCGAGAAGAGGATGGAAAATTCATTGTTCGGTTACCCTTCAAGGATAACATTAATCAATTAGGCGAGTCATACAATATTGCAAGAAAAAGATTATCACTTCTTGAACAACGTTTAAATTCAAATTTAATTCTTAAAACCCAATACTCAGCATTCGTGCAAGAGTACGCAACTTTAGGTCACATGACACCGGTAACTTATTCAGAACTTGAAATCCAAAGGGCATATTTTTTACCTCATCACCCGATCATCAAACCCGACAAGTTAACTAGTAAAATACGAGTGGTTTTTGACGCCAGTTGTCAAACCTCAACAGGGCTATCATTGAACGACACATTAAAGGTCGGTCCAGTAGTCCAACCTGAATTATTCACCATACTCATAAGATTTAGATTACATAAAATAGCATTCACCAGCGATTGCGAGAAAATGTACAGACAAATCTGGGTGAGCAAAGATCATAGCATCTTTCAAAACATTTTATGGGACAATCAAATCTATCAATTAAACACTGTAACTTATGGAACATCTTCAGCTCCCTATTTAGCAACCAGATGCATTGAACAAGTTGCGATAGATTCAATTCATTCTAATCAAGAAGTTAGCAATTTAATTAGAAATTCCTTTTACGTTGACGATCTTATTGCCAGCTGTAAAACAGTGGTTCAAGCCACAATGCTAGTCAACCAATTAAACAATTTATTTTTAAAATACGGTTTTCCAATGAGGAAGTGGTCATCAAACCATCCTCAGGTTTTAGAAAATGTTGATTCCATCAATACAATAACTCATTTCAACGATGAATCTCGGTCAATTAAAACTTTAGGGCTCGAGTGGGATTCAAAGAAAGATCTTTTTCGATATCCTTTTAAAATTAAGGAAAACAATTCATTAATAACTAAACGATCTATTCTATCTACAATCAGTACAATATTTGATCCTCTGGGTTTAGTAAGTCCAATTTTAATCAAATCAAAAATAATTCAGCAACGTCTCTGGCAATTAAATCTTACATGGGACGAATCTCTTCCCATAGAACTTCACACTATGTGGAAGAATTGTCAGGAAGAATTACCCAAAATTCAGGACTTATCTATTCCCAGACAAGTGTTGTCCGATAGTTCAATTAATACACAAATTCACGCGTTTTGTGATGCCAGCGAAGTCAGTTACGGTATCTGCATTTATTTACGATCGACTAACACGTCAGGACAGCATACTGTAAATCTTCTCACTGCAAAAAGTCGAGTAGTTCCTTTAAAGGTTATTACCATTCCAAAACTTTAATTAATGGCAGCACATTTACTTGCAAAAACAGTATCAAAAATTCAAATTATCTTAACGTCCAACATTCATGTTAATGAAACACATTATTGGTGCGATAGCTCAATAGTACTTGCATGGTTACGAAAGACACCAATTCAACTCAAAACGTTTGTGGCACATCGAGTCTCAGATATTATTTCATTAACAAACGTTTCTGATTGGCATCATATCCGATCAGGAGACAATCCTGCAGACATTGTAAGTCGAGGAGTATCAGTAAGTCAATTAGCCTCATGTCAACTATGGTGGAGTGGACCAAGATGGTTAGGTCAAGATTCATCCACTTGGCCACATTCATCGTTAGAATCACTTACAAATATTCCAGAAATTAAACAATCAGCATCATCTAGCACTTCCTTTGTATCTATTCCAACGCAGTCAGTTATATCAAAACTTTTAAACGAAAATTCAAAATTGATTAAACTTCAGAGAATATTAGCCTATTGTGTCAGATTCATAAATAATTGTCAAAAAATTAACACGAAAGTCGACGGTTCTCTTACTGTCACTGAGATACAGCATTCATTAAATCTACTCATAAAAAACGTTCAATTGCAATCATTTCCTGATGAAATTCAAAATTTAACCGAAAAAACAGCTATTTCTACACGAAGTAAATTAAAATCGCTCAATCCTTTTCTAGACGAGCACGGGCTCATGCGTGTAGGCGGGCGACTGCGACACAGTCACGTCCCAATTAATACAAGGTTTCCGTTCATTCTCCCAAAGAAACACCAATTCACTACTTTAGTGATCAATCAATATCATTTGCTACATTTTCATGCCGGACCTCAAGCAACGCTAAGCGCAATCCGACAAATGTTTTGGATAATAACTGGAAAAAGTGAAGTCAAACGATTACTTCATAAATGTATCATATGCAAACGTTTCAACTCGAAACCAATAGCTCCAATAATGGGCAATCTTCCTGAAGGTCGCGTGCTACCTTCCCGAGCTTTTTCCGTGTGTGGCACCGACTTCGCCGGACCCTTTTTGATAAGGGACGGTAACGGACGTGGCCGAAAGGTCACCAAGGCTTATTTATGCTTATTTGTATGCTTTAGTACCAAGGCAGTACACTTAGAGGTAGTAGGTAGTTTAAGCACAGAATCATTTCTCGCCTGCTTAAAACGGTTTTTGGCGCGACGAGGCTTCTGCCGTGAAATTCATTCAGATAACGGTACCAACTTTGTTGGCGCCAATAAGGAAATACAAAATTGGTATAAATTAAATAGTCGTCAAATTCATAGCAATGTTGTAACAGACTTTTTAAGCACAAATTCATTTCAATGGAAATTCATACCAGCAAGGTCCCCCCACTTTGGTGGTTTATGGGAATCGGTAGTTAAGTCTACAAAACGTCACTTATATAAAATTGCCGGAAATTCAACATTTACCTTTGAAGAGCTGAATACGCTATTTTGTCAGATTGAATCCATTTTAAATTCAAGACCTCTCATTCCTTTATCTACAAATCCACAAGACCTGTATTTCCTGAGTCCTGCTCATTTTCTTGTAGGCGACTCACTCTTGGCACTACCTGAACCTTCACTAATTGAAGTCAAACAAAATCGACTTAGCCGTTTCGAAATGGTTCAACAAATGCAGCAAAGATTTTGGAAACTATGGTCTCATGATTACTTAACGCTGCTACAACCACGATCAAAATGGCAACGAAATACTGATTCATCAGTCAAACCAGGTGCTCTTGTAGTACTGCGTGAGTCACATACACCTCCAATGCTGTGGCGCATGGGACGCATCGTCGACGTCTACCCAGGTCCAGACGGAATCGTACGTGTGGTGTCCATCAGAACAACTACAGGCTTAATTAAACGTTCCGTTACCAAAATTGTAGAATTATTTAACAACGTGGACAATCAATCCACGAATAAAGTGTAACATATGTGAAGTTTAAGTTTAAAAAACATTATTTTTTGTGTAACGTGAACACTAAATTTGTTTTATTTTCAGAATCATGAACTTTAAGTTAAATATTTTATGTAATTATACCAACATTTTAGAATTTATACCTCAGGTTTTATTGTTAACTCATTGAATTTATATTTATTTGACATGTACATATTTTTAATTTTTTCTTCGAAAATCACATTTTTCAAGGTGGCCGGGATGTTTGGTCTTTTTGAATGTTGATCAGAGCGCATGCCGGCAGCGGTAGAGTGGGAGTTGCGCGCTCCGCTTGCTGTTATTTGAGACATTCGACATCGAGTCAGCTTTGAGTCAACATCGGCCAAGGCCAATTATTCAATCAATATTAATTCACAGTATAAGTAGTTTAGACAGTAGGGACACTCCGTGTCGGCGTCTTTGATGTTCGTGTTCCAGATTTTCAAGTCTGGGCTAAGTTTATCTGTAATATGCTAGATGGCACTGCAAAATTCATTTGAATTTGAAATAAACCGCTTGAAATGTAATTATTTTGACATTCCATCATTATTTTTAAAAACAATAATTTGAGGGGTATATACGGGAAGAATGAGCTAAATCAAAATTTGATGTTTTTTGTCATATCAAATTTAAAGATATAATTTGTTGTAATGTGCAATAAATATTTTTTAAATTTCTAGAATATAGATTTATCTCTGCCATCATAACAGATTTGTATTGTTTCTGTATATTTAAGAAAGATCAGCTTTATGATTTTGTTACTATAGAAAAAAACAATTGGTTAAATTAAAACTATTTTATTTCAATTTTAAAGAAGTTTTTGTTTCGAAGTTGAAGGGATACTAGAAATCCCTGACGGTCGTGTCGAAAGTGTTGGGACTGCATAATCGTAAAGATTCCTTCGTTTTGCAGTTTTATATAAGTTAGCTTCAAAGTGTACAGTACACACTCTATGATAGGAATTATGCAAGTCCACTTTTTTCAACAATAAATTATTGTCGCAAAATTCTACCCACTTTTCGCGCTATTTTTCGGAAATTTATGCAGCATAACACCCATTCCAGATCGGTTTTTACAAAAACTTACTGCACAAGCTTTATTACTTATGATTTCCTAAGTTAATGTAACTTAATAAAACACAAAATGTTCAAAAATTCACTTAAAATATTCAGAGCTCAATTTTATAACAATCGTTACCGCTTGTTAACAAGTTCGAAAGAACGTCAAATATAAGTGCTATGTTGCCAAGTTCGCAAATAAGTAATTCAATTAGATATTGCATCAGAATTTCATTAAATTTTCAAACTGCAAAGAAAAATTAGAAAAAAAACCCAGTAATGCATTATCTTACTTTTAGGTGCCTGCTATTACAATTCTGTTAAAGTAATTTTATTATTGAATTTATAAATTTTTTTTATATCACCAAAATTTGCTTTCAATCTAACAAATCTAGTGAGTTTTAATAGATCTGGCAATAGTGTTGTAAGTTGTAAAATAGCCGCGACATCTGTTAACTCATGTAGATACTGAGCCCCGACTTTGACATGCGCATGAAAATTTGGAACCGAGAAAAGATGCGAGTGTCTCTACTGTCTTAAACTACTTATACTGTGATTAATTTATTATTATTGTTATTGCAAGGCACATGCCAATTATAATCAAATTTAAAAATAAACAGTTTACAAAAATTACGAACTATATAAGCCAATTCTGATTGGCAATTCAAAGAACAACAAACAAGCTAATGCTAGAAAAAGTCTAGTGAATTTTTAGGATAGGTAATTGAAAGTTTGTATTTATTGTAGTAAATATTTATTATCAGAAAAAATAAAAAATTATAGATAATTATAATATACTAAATACTAACATAAACAGGATGTATCGACTCGATTTAAGCTCGCCTCACACGATGCTTGTTTTGCCGATGGTTTCTTTGCTTGTTTCTGTGCATGGTACCTAGCATGATGACTCCTGTACATGGTTGGCTTCACACGGGTTTTGTGCATGATGGTTTGCAAGCATGGTTTCAAGCTTCAATGCGCACGCAGTGACAGTCTCAAGTTTGTAAAAATGAACGCATTTTTAAAAGAAATTTAACCTAGAATATTAGCTGTTAGCATATTTTTGTGCAAAATACACAAAACAATTTAATTGTAATTATACTCAAATCGAACTACCAATTTAAAATAATAATCTTTTTCAAATATGGTTAACCAAAAAACAACAATTTCGAAAAAATTATAAAATAAAGAAAATAACAAGAAGCAATAATACTAACCAATATAATAAAAATATTTTATTATTTTTAATATTAAAATAAATTATGTTATAACCTAATAATAGTATATTAAACAACAAGTTTAGAAAAGTAAAGTTTTACTAAATGAATATAGCTTTTAAGTATGAGCGAGTGACTTAAAAGCTATATGAGTTTAGTAAAACTACTTTTTTTACGAGGTTTGTTTATACAATTTTTTCGTATTTTGTGAAAATCTAATCTAAAATATGAATTTAGACGTTTATGAGTAAATTTTTTTTGCGCGCGATTGGTCTAAATTTTTTCGTATGCCTTCCTACCGATAATTCACGGGGGGTGAGTACGAGGCGAGGGGGGCGAATTTTTTACTCAGTTTTTCGATATCTAGCGCCGTTCTTAAGTAATTGCTAATTCAAAAAGTTTCTAAATAGATATTTGTGTAAAATTTTCGTAATCTAGTAACCAGACACGGCGGCTTTATTTATTTACATATCAACAGTTAATTTTTACTTTTTGATTCGAATTTTGTGTAAGTTACATAATATTAATTATAAAAGTGAGATTGTTAAGTTTTCTAGTTTGAATAATAATTTTGTACTTTTAATATACATAACTGTATAACAATGATTCCAATATTTAAATAAACAATCTTCTATCCAATAGTTTTTTATTGACAGTGACATTACTATACAGTAAAGTGACATATCTATGTGCTAAAGTGCCACTTTATTAAATGATTTTGAATTTAATAAAACAGCACATTATTAGTCAAAATGCGAAAAACTTATTTGTTTACATAATTTCAATTCAAACCCGACTGAAACTCGGCATTTCTCGGTAGTACTCGCACGATGCGGCTTTATCATTGGTTAGCGCTGAAAACATGCACGTAAACCATCACAGAAAATAGCACCGGTTCTATCAGAGAAATCGTGCACGAAAACATGCAGCAAAGCATGCACGGCAACTGCGCACCCATCAGCGCACCCATCACGGCACCAAGCAAGGAAACATGCAGGAAAACAAGCATCGTGTGAGGCGAGATTAACTTATAACCAAATTGTCATTTGCTGGATTAATTGTTTTGCATATTTTCTTATGTACAAACCAATCCTCCCTCTCAAAAAATTAATCAATAATTATTTACAAAAAAAAAATAAAAAAAAATTATAATTTGGATTACATTATAGTTATTGTAGTTGCTAAAGGATTAGGGAAAAAACCAATAAAAACCTAATCAGACCATGACATAAAACATTAGAAAACATATACGAGTATAAACATAAAATAAAAAAGAATTAAATTTATTCGCTTAATCCAAGTTTCATACGAATTTTCTGGAACCTTGGTGCTGGTAGTTGTTTGGTAAATGTGTCGGCCAATTGTTCACCTGTGAGAATATATTTTAATTTTATTATTTTATTTTCAATTTGCTCTCTAAAAAAATGATATTTGATATCTATATGTTTTGAACGTTTATGAGAGGTTGGATTATAGACAATTGCAATGCAACCATTATTATCTTCAAAAATAATTATTGGCTGTTCTAATTTTAATTTAATGCTTCTAATAAAGATTTTAACCACAAAACCTCTCTAACCCCTTCAAATAAACTCATATATTCGGCTTCGGTGGAAGAAGCTGCTACTGATTTTTGTCTTTTTGTATTCCAGCATATTGTGCAATGATCAAATAATTTAAATACGTAACCCGTCGTACTAATGCGATCGTTTTCATTGCTTCCCCAATCAGAATCTACATAACCAACTAATGTTTATCATTAGTTTCAGTTCTTTTATACGTTAATTTTAAGTTGATAGTACCTCGAATATAACGTAATACTCGTTTTAATGATTGCCAAAGTTCTGCATTACTTTTACTTTGGTATCTACTTAATAAATTGATTGCAGTGCATAGATCTGGACGTGTACACAACATTGCATACATTAAACATCCAATCACATTTCTGCAAGGTGCATTTGTAGTTTCATCTGAATTTAAAGCATCATAATTTTTACTGGAAGTGGGGTGCTAACAGGTTTACAATCGCTCATATTAAATTTACTAAGAACTGTTTTTAAATAAGCACTCTGATCAAAAGAAATCTCATTTGCAGTCCTTTCTATTTTTATGCCTAAAAAGAGTTTAATGTCCTTTAAATCGATCATATTAAATTGTTCCATCAAATATTGTTTTAAATTTGACATTGTACTCATATTTCTGGTTACTACCAAAAGGTCGTCGACATAATAAGATGATATAAATATTTTTACTTACATCGCCTATGTCTAATAAATATAAGCAACGATCGACCGAAGAGTTTTTGAAACCCTTTTGTTTTAATATTTGATCAAAACGTTGTTTTAATCTATACAATGATTTATGAAGTTTGCATACCACATTTTTATTTATAGTTTTAATTCCTTCGGGTACTTGCATATAAATTTCTTCTTTTAAAATGCCATTTAGATAGGCTGTTTTAACATCCATATGATGAGCTAAAAGATTGTGTTGAATTGCAAGTGCCAAAAGTAATCTGAACGTGGAAATTCTAGCTACTGGTGCAAACGTTTCGTCATAGTCGAGTAGATATTTTTGACTGAATCCCCTAGCTACTAATCGCGCTTTATATTTTGTTGGGTTTCCAAAAATATCGTTTTTAATTGTAAATACCCATTTGCAGCCTACTATATTTTTATTTACAGGTTTAGGACTATTGACCATGTTTTATTTTTTAAAAGAGAATTAATTTTCTCATTTATTGCTTGTTGCCATTGATTTTTATCTTCTCTTGCGCCTATCTCTTGGTAACTAGTTGGAATTTTACAAACTATTGATTGAGCGCATAAAAGATAGTTATAGTCTAAGATCCGGCATAAGAAATATATACCCTCATCTGTTATTTAATGATAATAAAGAATATATGCTAGATAATGTATACATTAATACATCGCAAATAGGTTGCCTAGCCAAATCACGTGCCGATGATGTTAAACAATAAAATGTATAATTAAATTTTTTTGATCAACTTCCCCGATTAGTTATTTAGGAAAGTCGATCATCAGCAGAGAGAATATACCCCAAGGAATTGAAAAAATATAGGTTGCCTACTTTTCCTCTGTGCAACTATGAAGTTGCCAGGTATAAACAGGTAAGTAAAAGTTGTTAATATACCCTCATAGGTTATTTAATCGAATTACATATCAAATGAAAGCTTATTTTATTCCCAATCCAACCGTATTAGGTTGCCTTATCAAAAAGTTTGTTAAATCCATGGTTGCCTAGATTTAAAATGGTACATTTTCTGCGTGAGCATTGAGAGTAACAGAGAAGCGTTACGCGCAATTCTATTTGACAGACAAAGAACAAAGACAAAAACGAGTTCTTTTTTAAATATTTCTCCGATAGTGTAAATATTAACAACGATATCAAATTTTTTTCACTCGCACATTTATTCATCAGCGACAATACATAATTATAAAATAATAAATTTTTCGTTTCAAATGTACGTCTTTCAAAAGAAGATTTTTCCGCCTATAGGGTGAGCAACTTTTCCCATTTTATTTAAATTTCCACCTGCAGCTGTTAAATCGCTCATCATTTCATCGAATTCTAGAAAGTGAAGTCAAGTTCTTTCCCATTTGCGCCATTTTTCGGTAATTATTACTGGAGGATTTTCATCGAGTACTTTTAATGTATCGTCTTCTGCAATTACGGTTCGCAGACGAAACTTCCATATACTATAATGGTCACCATCGAACGGTTTAATATTTTGCCTTTTCTTGCTATCCATTTTCGGTAAAACTTAAAAACTTTTTAAGACTTAAAACTTAACTTTTTCACTAATTATAATTATTTATTAAATTAATTGTGTATTTACTATTATTAATTATTAACACTAATAATATTATACTTTATAATACATATTTTTCTTTGTTTGAATATCTAATTATCACTATACCACATTTATTATTTATCGCGTATAATCCTGGACACCATAACCTATTGGGTAAAGGTGGCGTAGAGAAAATTATTTTCAATAAAAGAATAGTTCAAGTTTAATATTTTATTTTAGCAAAAATGCATCTACACACTTGTATGATCAAGAGAGGTTACTTTAATAATGATTTCACACTTGCAGTTTTCAAGCATATATAAGAATTTATGGTTTCCGTTCTTTGAACGAGGGTATGTATGTATATATGTTTCACATTCTCAGCTTTAACTTATAACCAAATTGTCATTTGCTGGATTAATTGTTTTGCATATTTTCTTATGTACAAACAAATAAAATACAATATTCGATTAGTTGGTTTTCAAAAATTAAATATAATATGCGCACTTAAATCGAAATTAACAAGTATTATGGACAATGCTTTACAGAAATAAATTCTTTATTTTCCAATTTAGTCATTATCATTATTATCTACAGAAAACACAAACAATCAAATAATTATAAATTTAAAAAAATACAAAACGACATTAAAGTTATTAGGCTATTTAGATAACTTATGAACATAGTAAAAATTATTAAAATCTTAGCAACACAAACAGACATTAGTTTCTATCTAATACTAGGTACATAAATACATTTAAGGTAGGATATCTAAACGCACTAAACACGTGTGACGTCACTGCGCAAACTTGAACGTGTTTAGTGCGTTTAGATATCCTACCTTAAATGTATTTATGTATTATTTGTCACTGCGCAAACTTGAACGTGTTTAGTGCGTTTAGATATCCTACCTTAAAACTTATTATACCATGTAAGCTACTGCTAGTACTAATAATTATAATATCGTTATTTAATTTATTAATATTTCTTAGTTTTGCAAGAGATATACGCAATGAATCAATCACTTTGTTTATCGTTTTCAAATTTGTTTCGGTATTTTGGGGCCACGCCTAATTCAAGATGTATAAATGAAGGTCAAGCAATTGAAAATGCAAAACACATCATAACACATGGAATAACCAGCAGAACCGAACAATGTATTAACATTTTTGCAATTTTCCTGCAAACAAGTGCGCTATCAGAATGTCCACACGAAATCTCAATCATTTTAATCATTGCAAACAAAGAAGTGGATGTTAACAAATGTTCCTGTATTTGTAAGGCTGGTATGTCGGGCCAGTGCAAGCATGTCACTGCAGTTTTGTTGTTGTGTACCAGGTAGTGTTACTTATAAAATCATTTTATTTAAATGTAATTCACAATGTTTTAGGGGTAACATTTTGGAGTTTTCGCAATTGTCGACTACTTATTTAAAGTGTTACTGGAATAAGAAGTCAACTTCTAACAAGTATGCACCAGTTCCATTGACAGATGTAGATTGTTTTAAGATTCGGTCAACTTAAAACCATTAACAGAAATTCAAAAAGCAAGTCTTATTGCAAGACTTATTACACTATTACCAGAATGTGCACTAGCTAAACACAGGTAATACATACACTATTGTTTACAGTATATAAATTAAAATTGATATATTATTTAGAAATGAACGCATAAATAATAGGCTTGTTATACAACCACTCGAGGATGACGATATTAATCAGCGACAGGATTGCAGAATTCTAATTCTCCATTTAGAGTGACACTAGGACATGTCTCTTTGCGAAGTGAAAAAGTGATGTGTTGGGATTTAGCTTCATTCGCTTTAATGCGCCATTTCTTGAACCATTCCTGGATTTGGTCGAGTGCCTCTTGAAGTTTTTCTGAGGCGTAGGCCGGTATCTCACTAGTAGCAAGAATAGCAGTGTCATCCGCAAACGTGGCTGTTATTGTATTAGGAGTAGTAGGTATATCTGCAGTATAGATTAGATAAAGAAACGGCCCCAGGACACTCCCCTGAGGTACACCTGCTTGTATTTTATGAAGTTCAGTTGTTTCTTCCTGGTGTTTTATCATGAAGTATCTATCTGTTAGGTACGACTTCAGTACTTGATAATAGGGTGTAGGCAATTTTGTTTTTATTTTATACAGCAACCCCTGGTGCCATACTTTATCGAATGCCTGGGTAACGTCTAAAAATGCAGCCGAGCAATACTTCTTGCGCTCAAAAGCATTGTTTATAACTTCTACCACTCTATGCACTTGTTCGATTGTTGCGTGCTGTTCACGAAATCCAAACTGGTGTTCTGGAATGATCTTGAGTTTGTCGACCTCTGGTTTTAACCTCTTCAAGAACAGTTTTTCAAATAGTTTTGATAGTATTGGCAGGAGACTTATTGGCCTGTATGATGTCACTTCCTCTGGGGGTTTTCCTGCCTTTGGGATTAATATTATTTGTCCCACCTTCCACTGAGATGGATAGTGGCCGGTTCTTAGTATCGAGTTATAGATTTGGTTTAATGCAGTTAATGCTTTGTCCGGTAACTGTTTGATGACTGAGCCGGTTATAAGGTCATATCCTGGGGCCTTTTTTGAATTTATGTTTTTAATTAAGTTTTTGATTTCTTGGAGTTTTATGGCTTGGATGGGGGGTGCCATTTGGTGGGGGTGCTTGCAAAAACTCGATTATTTTGTTATCTTCTTCTTGGGAAATCATAGCTGGGAAGGGTCTAAAGACATTTTCCAGATGTTTGGCAAACGCCGCAGCCTTTTCTTTATCTGTTCTTGCCCATAAACTATCAGAATTTTTAATTGGTGGAATATTAGTTTTGGCTTTATTAAATTTTGCCGTTGCCTTCCACAGTGAATATTCCGTTGCTTCGGTTGGAGTTAAACCTTCGAGATATTCTTGGAAAACCTTGTTTTGTTCGTCTTTTAAGAGTTTTTTAAGATTTTTCTCTGCCCTGTTCAGTTTCTCTTTATGTTGGGGGGCTCTTGTCGTCATCCATATTCTTCTTAATCTTTTCTTGGTTTGGATAGCTTCTTTGACTAGATTTGACTGGTTCTGAATTTTTACATTAGCGCTTACTTCAGGAGTGGCGACCCAGGATGCTTGTTGAATTGTTTTTATTAATTCTTCCACTGCAGTATCAATTTCCTGTGGGGTTTTGAGCTTGACGTTTAAGTCAATCTTTTCTTGAAGCGTTGACTTAGAGAGCTTCCAGTCTGTCCACTTGTTAGTGAGGGACGCTGGTTTTTGTTTATTTATTACCGTAGAGCTCAGTAATATCAGAATCGGTGAGTGATCCGAAGATAGGTCGAAACTTTGTTCTGCCTGGAGGTGATCTGATGGAATTCCTTTTGTCACGCAAAAGTCTATAACATCGGGAATTTTCTCTGTATCGCTAGGCCAGTAGGTAGGTTTTCCAGTGGATAGAACTCCTAGGTTTTGTTTATCCATCACTTTTACCAGTTCTCGCCCCTTAGTTGTTGTGAGGCGAGAACCCCATCTTGAGTGCTTAGCATTGTAGTCTCCACCAGCTAGAAATCTATTACCCAGTGTAGCAAAGTATTCTTTATATTGTTCCTCTTTGATAGCATGTTTTGGGGGACTGTATATTGCTGAGATGGCTAATGGTCCTCTCATGTCTTCGACTAATATGGTTGTTGCCTGTATGTGTTCTGTATGATATTCGGGCATTTCGTGGTGTTTTAATTTGTTTTTAATTATGAGGGCGCTTCCACCCCAGCCGGCGTTATTTGGGTGTTTTGTATTATAAATGGTGTAGTTATGAATCCTTAGATAGCTGCGGTTTGTAAAGTGTGATTCCGAGATTAGCATGATGTCAATATCATGTTCTCCCAAAAAAGATTTTAGTTCTGGTCCATGATTAACTAGACCATTTGCGTTCCACACAGCTATTTTTAGTTGTGGATTCATTAATTTAGTTTATCAAGTAGTTTTGATACGATATTCATCATCGTATCCATTCGTTTAACCAAATCTTCTACTAACTTTTCTAATCGAGAGATCCTATCTTCTGGTACAGTGGTTGGTAAATTTGAGGTGTTGGTTTTAGGATTATTTTCATTGGCTTCCCTCCCTTGGGTTACTGTGGCATATGACACATTTTCAGTGGCACTCCTCGTAGAAGTTCAATATTTTAAGTCTCGTTGTTGGTAGATATTTGTTCGTAATTTTGGATACTGTTTTTGTTGGAGTTCTTTATAAACTTTGCAACTCTTGTAGTTAGCAGGATGGTTTTCGCTACATAGTGCACATTTCAGATCTTTACGTTCTGACACTCTGCATATTTTAGTATCATTAGTGAAGTTTTCGTTACGTTAATTTTTGATTTGGCTAAGTCGATGTGTGATCGTCTAGCCGTCTTGCAGTGTTTGTAAATTTTATGGTTTCTAGAAATACTCTATGCAATAGCAACGATACATGTGGCTATCGTTTCGTTTATCAAATTTGAAGAAATTTTCCAACATTGTTCCCGAATCTGCCGATAATAATCAATTTCTGTGGTTATCCTCTCTACCGGCTTACAAGGTACGATTTTATCTATCGAAAATTCCGAGTCATCTGGCCGATGATCGTTGATGGAAGTTTTACCGTTCTTTGTTCCGCCATCTTGACGAGTAAGTGTATACAAATCTTGCTGTTTTAAAAACTTTAACAAGTTCTCGAATATTAATAACCTTTCAACAATCTACATATCTTTACAATTCCTTTTCGTTTGTTTTGGTAAAATTAAATTTTCACTAATTAAATTGATGTACGACTCAAGTGTTCATTTTAGTGAAGTTAAACTTTTAATCGTTTGAACATCGAAGTTACCAATTTTGAAAGAGTAATAATTTTAACGTCATCATTATATTAAATTTGATGTGTTTTAGATTTCATTATATAAATTTTTACCGCTTACTAACATTACGTTTTCTATCATTCTGGTCTCATAAAAATTATTATTTTTTTACAAGTAACCTGCAGGTAGTCAATTTTCAAATTTATGACTTCATTTATATTTTGTAAGGTGATCATTTATGCTATTATAGGCTAAAATTTAAAATAGAAAATAACTTAAAAAAGTTTTAGAATTTTTTAAATATTATTTGGTATTTCTGTTTTATATGTGTGTTAGTTTTAAGGTCACTCATTTACCATTTAGGTATAAACTCTTTTATTTGAAAGGTAAATCAAAATTATACTCGACTCCGAAATATTTTGATGTAATCGTACTCACTCGGACTACCGTATTATTCTTCTTTAGTACCTTATTAAACGTACAGTTTTTTATTCAATTATTTGTTTTCAAACTACCTTCCCTCTGCCACTCGAATTAGCGACCGTTCGTCTCGGATCGAACGCATCGTTGAAGGTAAAAGAAAATTATTTTGGCATCAATCCGAGTGGCGTCCATTTTATTGACTATTTCCAAAGTCTTTCGATTGAACTTGAACTCAGGATTTCCTTGAACTTGCGATCCACGACCTCGTTTCGGCTGAAGCTAACGGCAATCCTGACCTGCCAAGTAAGTATTTGATACGTTTCCCCTTATTGTGTCTTCTCTACAAATTGGCGCCCAAACATGTGAAGCTTTCTTGTTTTGATTTTTCTCGTTTCGACCATTACGACTACAGTTTTAGGATTCTGTCGTGTAGTTGTGAATTTATTTTGAGAATTTCTCGATTTTTTGTTTCTGTCGTTTATTTTGAATTTACGTCAAGATGAATCTCGATTTTGGTAGTGCTGTTGACAACTACAAGTTGGTAGTTGAACGATTACCATATACAGGGCGATGTTGCCAATCTTCGACAATTACTTAAGAAAACTTTAAAATAGGAAAAGGAAAATCTTAATGTTATCATACCCTCTTACTTGTTTTCTTTTAAAGAAGATTCTTATGTTATAAATTTATCTATCGGAAACTTATGCTCACTTGTTGAAACTTCCGATCCGATTAAATCAGGTCCTACCTTCGAAACAAAAATAATTCATCTTATTCATCATATTAAAAATTCCGTTCCAACCACTGACGAAGATAATAAAATCAAATTAGATTGGGTTAACTCTGTAAAAGATGTTATAAATAATCATGAATTAAATCTAAAATCCTCTATGAATTACAATTGCATAGGAAAAAAAAATATAGACCGTCCGAGAAAGAGATGGGTTCCATAACAGGCAAAGTTGCCTAATACTTGAAGCGAAGAAGAAGAATCCTCTACTTGTCTTACGCCAACCACTGCAATATCTACAAATATTTCAGCCTCCACGTCAACCAGTACGTTGAATACTGTAACTGCAGACTTAAATAATATTAAAATAAATCCCCAAATAGTTAATGTTTCTTCTCCTATCGTTTCCGCAACTTATGCACCCACACTCAGTAATCAGGTTAACTTTAATACTCTAACAAATGTTATGACTCCCGCAAATATTGTTAGTTCAAATCCCACTGTAATTACGCCTATCGTACAGTATAAATCTGCACCTGTGTTTAAATGGGGTTTTACTTTTTCTGGTGACAAATCTCAGTTATTAAACGCATTCTTAGAAAGAGTTAGAGAATTTAGTATCACACGCATTGTGTCTGAACAACAATTGCTTAGGGAAAGCTTCGATCTTTTTAAAGATAAAACCTTGGTTTGGTTCAGAGAGAACCGTGAAAATTTTGCGTCATGGAACGACATTGAAATAGCTTTGCGTGATGAATACTTACCTCCCGATTATGATGACGTTTTGATTAGGGAAATTGAGAGACGAACTCAAGCTCCTTCAGAATCTATAGGTACATTTGTAGCAGTTATGTAAGGTTTATTTTCATGGTTAAATGAAAAACTCTTTGAGGCTAAACAATTACGTATTATTAATAAAAATTTACATCCTTCCTACCAAACTCATAGGTTTAGTTAAAGTTTCGTCAATAACGGAACTAATTAAATTAGGTAAAATTATTGAAGAAAGGCCTATTGCTATTGAAAATTATGTTCCCCCGTATGAAGGAAATCAGATCTTGAGCCCGAATTAGCTTTTGTTGAGATACCGTGCAGTAATGAAGCTGCAAAAGAAATTAATAATTTTTCGATATCGACTCCTGCGAATTCAAGTAACGCCAATGTAAACCGTTCTAATAACTTTCCGAATAATAATCGCACTCATAATTTTGTAAATATCTCTCGTAACCAACCTTCAAATAACCGACCAAATTTTTCTAATAATAATAATTCAAATCCTTCTAATAAACTTAATCCTGGTAAACCTCAATACTGTTGGCACTGTGGTTCAGGTAGACATGTTGCTGGAGAGTGTGTTGTACCGAAAAAAGGTAATTTTTGTTATAGGTGTGGTAAATCCAAATTTACTGTTTTAACTTATCCTAAATGTTCTGTGTCGGGAAACGAACCTCGAAGTCAATAAGCAACGGGGTTATTGCCTCGAAAGTTTTTCGAAATTCAGCCCGTTATTTAGACAATTTTATTAATAAAAGGAATTCTGTTTTTGATAAAAATAAAGTTATATTAGATTACCTTTTAGCTCGTTGGAAGGATGATGAACGCCCTTATGTAAAAGTCGATATTTTTGGGAAATCTTTTTCAGATCTTTTAAATTTCAGAGCATCTCGAAATATTCTAGGAATTGATGGTTGGAATCAAATTGAAAATCTAGGTCTTAAACTCGAAAATATAAATTCAAAATGTTCTTTAGCTAACGGAAGTCAGATTGATATTTTAGGCTCTATCTCTTTACCGATTAAGTTACAAAATAAAACTATTGTAATTAATGTTTTTGTCGTACCCGATGTTAGTCATGCTTTAATACTTGGAATTGATTTTTGAATAGACGTGTTTACGATGGGTGATTATTTTGGGAACAATCCTGATTTTGTTAGCGCCGAAATTAGAGGTACAAAATCAATAAGGTAAGTGAAATTTATTTTAACGTATTGGAGTAAGCCAACTGTAAATTATGTCTTTAGATCAGCAAGAGAAACGGACTTTAAAACAAGAATAAAAGTTCTGGAAATTGGCTCAATCATGCCAGGTACTTGATTCAAGAATAATTTAAGAATGTCATCCTTATTTTGTATAATCCCTAATACCTAAGCGCAGGTAACCTCTATTTAAGAATGCCAATTCTTAATTTATCCTAATCACACCTGAGGTTTATTTCAAAAGGAACATTCTTGTTCTAAGGTTTAAAGAATTATTAATTTTAGAATGACCAGTCTTAAAAATAGTTTCAAAGCATTCTTGTTTTCAGAATTCCCATTCTTAATATCTACTAGATTTAAGTATGATCCCATTCTTATTTTGTACTAAAAGTTCTTTTTTGTAGAATTTTAAGAATTCTTATTTCAAGAACTCTAATTTTAAATACCTGCTAAATGTAAGCAGGCTAGTACTTGATTTTCGGTCCAGTAATAAAATAACAATTATTTTGTTGAATTATTTATTAAAAAAATGGAAAAAACCGGGGAAAAAAACTATACAATGCAGTAAATAATTAAATAAAATATAGATTTGAAAAACATACAATACATAATATAGTATAAATAATACATACACTAATACATAATACAATATACAATAAAAATACAATACATAAACATAAAAATAAATTTAAGAAAGCTTTTTAAACTTAATCATATCAAATTTTTAGCATAAACCAAAAAATGCACAAAACACTTTTTCGAAAACTAGAATGTTTAAGTTATCACAATATATAAATACACTGTATGTATATTATCGCAAACGTTTTCACCATACTATGGCATCATCAGGCGATGAAGTATCATATACGTATCATCTACGCATCTAAGTATTGGAGAATAAAACTGAACTAAACACACAAATTAAAAATATATTTCATCAATATTGTGGAAGATACATCAAGATTTATCACTACACCTACCAAAAATTCTCATGTAATGATTCTACCAAAGTCACTCGAGGTATAATAACTGGTGGTCCGAGCTCCTAAATAATTTTAATTTACTATAATCAAATATGAATGGCTTCAATCAATCATTATCTTACCTTGGTCTCATTATTTTGTGATCGCCAGTCCTTTAAGTGAAATTTGAACTTGATGCGATCTGCAAGTTCACTTACGGGGAATAAAGCGTCAATATCGGAGTCTTCGGTATAGTTAATATGCCAAAGAGTTAATTTCAAATCTGAAATTATATAACTTAGGGTGATAATAAATGATAGTCATATAGGATATAAGTATTATAAATTCACTTACCAGTTAGTTTTCTAATTACTTGTTTAGAAAAACCCCACGAAGACAGAAGCGAAGCGATGTCTTGGTGGTTATAACTTTCACTATTAGCTTCAGTAGTTAATGGTTCAAGTTCACAGTAATTGTAAAAAAATACATCGGATCCACACGATTCACTCATTTTTATATATTAAATTAATTAAATATAACTAAGGTAAATAACTCTTTATACTATGAACCAGCACGTGACCAGCACTGTCAAATTCGAATAACGGTGTCTGACATATAGATGGAGCCAGTTAAAAATTTTAGTTTCTGATTAGGTGCATATAATTGTCATCTAAATGAATCTTATTATTATAGTATATTATGTGAATATCAGACTTTTATAATTTGATTTTCTCTAAGTTTTAATTTAAGTATTAAGTTTCAATGCTAAATATAGATGGATTAATTCATTTTTATTTATTAAAAATTTGTAAACATACGAGACAACCTAGATCTGTCCCTGCTCAGCTTAACCGTGTAAACTCCTTGGTGTAAACTCCTAGCTCCTATCAAATACTATAGAGTCTAGAGTATTTGCTCCTATCCATATAACACGTGCAAACTAAATTTTGTGGGGCCGTGGGGGATTTATAAATAATTTAAATAAATAATAATAAAAATAGAACTTTTGTAAAAACATTTTTTATAAATATGTATATGTATGTGCGTCACATAATTTATGTTTTTGAAAGAAAAAGTAACAAAAGTAATCATTTTTTTGAAAATTAATTTTGAAAAGTATATAGTTCTTAAAACAACAATGGATGTTTATATTATAAATAGAAATACTTTTTTTCGTTTTAAATTTCTAGAAACTTCTAGGTAGGTAGATTCTAGAATCTAGGTTCTAGATTCTAGAATGGCCATTTTAGATTCTAGAATGAATCGGCAATGTATTGTTAATACGTTGGCTTGTATTCTTTGATTTAAGAACGCCATTCTAGAGAAAATTCTTTTTTATAAAAATCAAGCTTAAATTATAAAGTACCGTATAGAATAAGAATGGCGTTCTTGATTTAATACCTACATGTTAAAAATAAGAAGTTTGTTTCTAGAATTAAGAATTTTTCAAGATTCTTAATTTAATGAACGGATTCTTGATTTACTTCTTGAGCAAATTTCTTTGAGTGTGGTGGTTGTCCGTCGTCAGTGTTTGTCGGAATATTGGTAGGTTTTGGTACGTCAATTTGTGTTTAAGTCGGAAAAGGGCATTGTCGTGTCGTAGTTTCGTCATGTCTTTGGTAAGTTTACTTTTTGAAATTTGGGTGTCGTAGAATGAGAATTATATTTATATTGTAAAAAATTTTAGCAAAAGCATAATATATTGCAATGTCTCCGATAAAAACGTCGTCCGTGGGATGACGTACTCGCGTATGGACTGCTTAAAGTTGGTGATCTGTTTTTAATTTTAAACTTACCTGTTGCTATAATCAACTTGTTTTGTATTGTCTAGAAATTTGAGAAAAATGAATTAGTGTAAGAAAATGAAATATTTATGGCAAGTGTAATTATTTAATGTGTTAAAAATTTAATATAAAAGTACAAGAAAGCTAAGTTAAGGCTCTGGATTGGAATCTTAACCACTCTTTGTTTTTTTGTTTATAAATAAGTAGGTTATTTTTCTTTTTATGTTTACTTTTTCACAGAAATGATTTAAATTTTTATTATTTTAGGTGTCTAAACTTGTAATGGTGTCAGGATACTTAAACTAAACTTAATTATGTGAGGAATAATGTTTTAAAGAATAATACTGGCCAGATTATACACAAGTAAAATTGTAAAATTTACTAAATGGTGCACTACGACGTCAGGAATCTCTACTTCAAAAATATTTGATAATTTCCAAAATCAGGTAACAATCTTCTTTACAATAGGAATTTTCTTCGATAATAAATTCGTACATTTATTTAAATTAAAAGAATTTCAAAATTTTATGTCAACTAATGATGCCTTGGTAATTAAAAATTATTCAAAAATTGTTTTTTCGCATTTTGACTAATAATGTGCTGTTTTATTAAATTCAAAATCATTTAATAAAGTGGCACTTTAGCACATAGATATGTCACTTTACTGTATAGTAATGTCACTGTCAATAAAAAACTATTGGATAGAAGATTGCGTTTATTTAAATATTGGAATCATTGTTATACATTTATGTATACTAAAAGTACAAAATTATTATTCAAACTAGAAAACTTAACAATCTCACTTTTATAATTAATATTATGTAACTTACACAAAATTCGAATCAAAAAATAAAAATTAACTGTTGTTATGTAAATAAATAAAGCCGCCGTGTCTGGTTACTAGATTACGAAAATTTTACACAAATATCTATTTAGAAACTTTTTGAATTAGCAATAACTCAAGAACGGCGCTAGATATCGAAAAACTGAGTAAAAAATTCACCTCCCCTCGCCTCGTACTCACCCCCCCTGAATTATCGGTAGGAAGGCATACGAAAAAATTTAGACCGATCGCGCGCAAAAAAAATGTACTTATAAACGTCTAAATTCATATTTTAGATTAGATTTTCACAAAATACGAAAAAATTGTATAAACAAACCTCGTAAGAAAAGTAGTTTTACTAAACTCATATAGCTTTTAAGTTACTCGCTCGCTGTGCTCGCTCATACTTAAAAGCTATATTCGTTTAATAAAACTTTACTTTTCTAAACTTGTTGTTTAATATACTATTATGAGGTTAGATTGGCACAAGTTCACTTGGCAAATGACAAAAAGCTACGGAAATAACATTGTTTTTGGACGGCCTTTTATATTTTTTAGAAATAAATTGAAAAATCACATTCGCCTTGAAATACTTTTTTACTAAATCTCTTCCGATCTTCTTGAAACTTTGCAAAAAGTTCAATCACATATTCAGATAACTACTGAAAAAATCCCTACTTCATTATCTTCAGCCGTTCTTCCGCAAATTGCAAAAATAATCTTCTTCAAAACCATGTGATTTGATAAACATCGTTTTCTTTAAATTTCATTTTTAATTTTATCTTAGGATCTTAGTTTTTTTACATCGAAAATTCGAGCTTTTAAATGCGCATCTTTTGATACATGTTAGGGCTCTGCATCTTTATTTTTCATTCTTTAATCTTGCAAAAACCAATCTGACAGTTGTCACCGAAAATCCATTTTGAGTTTTTAAAGTTTTTTCTTAAAACTAACACTTGATTGAAATTTAAATTATACAAACATGTCACTGAAAATGTCTTTCATACTAATCCTATTACATTTTATAGTTAAAACTACTTTTAACAAAATAATCTTTTCTAGATTTCGATGCATCATCGTTACACAAAAAAAAACAAAAATCATTTGAGACAAGTCCCAATTTGTGAAAATCCTTTGATGTAAATTTGATCCAACCTGTCTATTCAAGACATTTGTGAAATATGCAAGCTTTTTATTGAAAAATGAAGATTCAGTGTTAATTTATGTTTTCTTTATATGCTTCCGGAGCTGATTAAAGTTGATTTTTATTAATTTTTAAGTGAGCGATGTATGATTTTTGTGTGTTGTGGTTAATTTGTTGTTCAAATGATCATCTTTAAGAAGTAATACACAAGTTTAACTATTCATATTAATTTACAATTGTTAGTATTTTGAAAAGTGTGTGTAAATTTGATTCGTATCGTTACATGCATGGTTTTCTTAAACTCGAATCGTTCTTTATTTGTTAATAGTTGCATTTGCTGCTGTCTTACATGGCAATATATTAAACATTATCTCTCCATATTGAGTTATAAATACAGTATCAAGACTAACACATCTTTTCGTTTATTTCAAAATGTTTATAAGTGAAAAATGTAGTATCAGTTTTAAAACAAAATATACGTTAAACCGACTTCAAAATAACAGTTGTAAAAAAAGAAATATTTGTCAAATAATTGGTAAGTTTTAAATCACAGTAAAATGTTATCAGATATTAGATTATTATTTTATTATAGATTTGAGTATCAATCCAGTACAATCAACTTCAATTCAATCCAGTGTACCAAAAAAAATTCAATTGGATACCACTATCAGTAATAAATATAATGCAGTTGGTAAGTTTTTAAACTTACATTTGTAATATTTGGTTCTTCAATTTGAATTACCGCCTTCTCAAATCAAAGTTACAAACCAAACCAAAGCTGTGATCGTCAAACAAACCTCGCACGTTGTGATCTCCCCTCGTAGTAACACTTACAGGTCCTTTTAAATTTGCGGATGGCTCTTTAAATGCTAACGTAGTTTTACCTTAATTACTAACTTCAAACTTATATCTGTCCAGTGGCGTAACCACTGGTGGGACACCTGAAGGAATAATTAGTACACACAAATTAAATAAAACACAGGATTCGGTTTAACGATGAATATATTTTAACCGAGAAAAAAAAAGGTAGTCCGACAACCAATTTACCAGCAAAGTTAATCTCCTTGATATCATGTAATTCAGAATACTTTAGTTTGAAATTTGATTTAATAACTGTTCGATAGTTAATCCCCTGATCGTAATGTTTTCTCATTGATTATTCATATTTATATTACCAACCACAACCTATAGTAATTTGTAAGAAGTTCATGTATGCATACCGATGTTCGACTCAATTGGTTTTATATTATGTAAGACTTTAAATAATAACCCTTATATTCTAAATTATCCGCTTTTATAATTATTATCTTGTCACTTAAGCTAAGATGGTCACCTTAAAATTAGTACGTCTCTTATTAATATATCGTCATCCTAAACTAGTACGCCCTTCTTATTGCTAATTGGTCAGTTTCTTAAATCTAAATAGATCGTTTGTACTTAACGAAATAAATTCCCCATACTTAAACTAGCAAATAATCATAGCCGCAAATAATAATCATGAAGAACTTTGTTAATACAGTTCTTTAATATTGTTTTTAATTGTTATTACCTTTTATTAAGTTAAATGGTGTAATTTTAATTGTATTCAATTTTAATTAAGTTAAATGTATTCAATTGTTATTATTTTATAAGTGGTTGCAAATAATCATAAGGAACATTGTTAAAATTATTAATAACTGTCCTGAAATATCATAATTTTGTAGTACATCATTTAGATATATAAAAAAAGAAAGGAACGACATCACAGCATTTGCTCTGTCACTTCCGGTTCCATCACAGCTTGCCTTTTTAGTGACCAGCCATACTGAGACATATTTTAACCGCCATCTTATGATTGTAAGCGTCCACAATCCGTTACTTAATCATATAAATTAAATTATCCCACGATAAATATAATTCCACTTCAAACACCCGCCTCCATTCAACTTATCTTAAACAACTCCTCTTGCGACTTAAACCAAACCTGCCCCTAGTACTGGTACGTCATTGGAAAAACATTATATGAATAATCAATCTCTTCCATTACATAATCTTACTCCCGTTTTAAATGATAATATAATAAATCACCATCTTGAACAGTAATCAAATCTTATAACTGAAGATATATTAATAAAAACTTAGATGCACCCGTGTATGTAAAACGAAATTATCTACCCGCGTGGTTACAACAATTATTACTCGAAATTTTTACGTAATCCTGTATTAAATTCTTTTAACAAAATAAATCAAATATTTTAAACTTACGTATTTTAATTCTGTTGATAACTAATTATTTTGAAATAATTTTAATTTCAATTATTTAATATTTTAAAACTGATGCACAAAGAACAAGCGTCTTCAACCGCGTTCAACATGTAAGGACCCTTACCATCCCTAACGGTTAACTCTAGCGGAAAAAACTCCCACTACTTCCGTTTTACCACCGTTGTATTTTAAAGTAACCAAAATGAACTAAATTTAAAATTTCGCGCCCAATATATTCAAATTCAAATTTACAATATTACACATTCCTCTATAATTTTTTTCCTCTGGTTTTAGAGCTAAACCCTTTTGCAATACTGGAAAGCGACGTTTTCAAACTCTACACTGCCTCTTGACGATATTTCATGTAGTGACGTTTCAATAATTAACAGGTTTGTCATTAATTAAGGTTTTAATTGATACCCACTATCATCTACTAGTAAATATTTTCCGAAGTGTTTTATTGCAAAAAATATTTTTAAACTGGAATTGTTAAATATAGTCTGATCATGGTTAGAGCCAGGCCACCTTGCAAAAATATTTCTAATGTACAGTTTACTATCAGAGATATGTAGCTTAAATATTAATCCCAAAAAAATTCTTCCTTGTCCTGAATATTTCCGCATCGTTTCCTCCAGGTGACAGAATCTTTAACAATGTGCAATCTATTGCATCTATTACCCTTGGGAATCGAGAAATTTGATAAAACTCTTTAGCAGTTTTTGCCATTTTCTCTTGGGTTTCGCACATTTTTATGTAGAGCGGAGCTAACATAGCAATAGAATCAGACACTGTAATAGATCTGCAATAGATGCAGAAGATGTAGATACCCTACAAAAGTCTGCTACTGATTTTTGCATACATCCTGTTACAAAGAATGTAAAGAATAATAATAATTAATTTACAAAATTAATAGTTTTTTATGAATAAGTATTTAATTGAATACGCACGGTAGTATGTTTAAGTTCAAACTTATTTTTTGAATTACTTTCTTTTCAAACTTTACTAAGACGAATTACAAATAAAGTTTCTTTCGTTAAATAAAATCGTTAAAAAAAATCTACATCGTCCAAGATTTTAACATAATTTTGTCTTCTACTGTATCAGTTTTTACGCCTAACATAATTATAATTCTTTTTCTGAAGAAGAACCTACAACTACTACTATCTACTAAAATGTTCATTTTAATTCACAACA
This sequence comes from Cantharis rustica, assembly GCA_911387805.1. Classification (NCBI taxonomy): domain Eukaryota; kingdom Metazoa; phylum Arthropoda; class Insecta; order Coleoptera; family Cantharidae; genus Cantharis; species Cantharis rustica. The sequence goes on from OU426877.1 coordinate 77,635,397, forward strand.
AGTTGTCAATATGTCAACTAAATATTTGTAGGTTACATTTAACGTAACTTTTAAATATTTAACAAGCTAAAATCGACTACTTAAGTTAAGGTTTCGTTAAATATTAACAGGTCGTTAAAACTGATTATGAAATTAATTTTTGTTTTAAGAGCGGGCTGCATACAGGAGAGAGGGAAGCTTTTTGTATAGTACAGATTATTACCATTTCTTAGTTACAGGAAAATAGTTAGGTGGCGCTGGAGGTACTTATAATCGTTTCCAACAGTTTATTTATCACATGATAAACTGTACGTTTTCGATTACCGACAACCCCATGCTGTGTTTTATACATTTTGCGTAAGTACCTGGAAAAAGGACCGAATTTCAATTCGTCTGGACGAAAACCACTTTTTTAAAAATTATAAAAAGCTTTATTACACAGGACTTTTACACTTCAACACTTAAGAGCAATAAGCTAAAAGCAAAAAGCTTCTAGCAACTTATGCATTACCCTTTTATACAATTTCTTATCTCTATGATTACACATTAACAGAAAAGCTTATGACTAATAATTATACTGATGTGAATATTGTAACTCCTCCGGCCTAAGACGAGAACTATGGGTTACCAGAGTTCGAAGATAATTTTATGTCAATATTTCCTTTCGGATGTTCATCTCTTCTTTGGGCTTCTGTTGTTGAGGTTCCAAACTTCTATTTCTATTATAATAATATTTAAAAATTGCATAAGCTAATATAATAATGATTAGTATATAAATGATTATTGTATGTCCACTAATGGTATGAAAATATATTGAGTTTTCATTTAACGAATTTAGTTTCTTATTTTGTTCTGATAAATTATTATAAATATTTTTTATTTTATCAACATTTATGGAATCTAATTTTACAGTTTTGAAATTAAAATCACTTTGAATTTTTTTGATTTTGAATATGTTCTAATTTAGGTAGTTCAATATTTTTAAATTCTAGTTTCAAATTCTTAAATGTTTTTAGTGTTAATTCTTCTATTTGCACTTCACATTTTGGTTCGATTTCAACCACATAACTTCCGTTTAAATATACACTGTCTTTATCGTTGCCGCACTTTTTCGTAGCAACTACACTTCTTGGTGTAATGATGATCCACTGATTATTTTCCAGTTTATGAATTTTGATGTTATTTATTTGAACCTGAACTAATTCGCAATTTGCTGTGTTCCTGGAATATTTTAACAGTTGAATTTCACATGGTGCATCTTCTTTAAAATCGACGATTTCTCCATTTTGGCATAAGTACTCTTTGTTTGAAATTTCGAAACATTTTGCATTAAGGAATGCATATTTTTGCTCATTATAAAGGAGGTATTTGGAATGAGGAATTATAGTTTTAAAGGATGTTTGAGTTAAAATTGGTAAAGGGTATAAATGATAGTAATTGTAACTTTCAGCTTCTACTATTGGTATTTCTAAAATGAAAATAATTTGAGATCCTTTGCTATAACCTTTTATTTCCATAATCTTTTCGAATAAAAGTATATTGTTAATTTTTGGTTCAAATGGAAATTTATTTTTATTATCTAATTGTTCAGTAATTATTAAAATTTCATTCAGTAGTTCATTTGGGTCTAATATAGAATTGTGAAATGTGTTTATTTTTATGAGAAGGTGATAGCTACTTCGATTTTTTCTAATGAATCATAAATTGTTTGAAAGGCTGACATTATTTGTGAAATGAATGCTTGTATGAGGAAGAAATGATAAGTTTCAATATTTTTAAATTCTGTTGTCTTCAAAATTTTTTCGATTTGTAAAATTTTGGATTCTAATATTTTTTGATTTTGTGCTAATGTTTGAATGTTTTTCTGATAATTGTCAATTGAATTTTGTAATAAAGTCGTTTGTTCTTTTACTAAAGTTTTAATTTTTTCTTGGTTTCCTAAAATATTCATTATTGATTTATCATATTTTTCCGCGTCATTTTGATCTAAGTTTCCTGTAATAGCTTTAATTATGGATCCTAACCCATCTACTAAACCTCTTTTACTTCTTATTTTATTTAAAGGATTAAGTTGTTGAATTTGCAATGTTATTTTTCTTTCTAAAATATTTATTAAATTATAGGAATTATTTAATTCTTGTTTATAATCTTTAGTAAGATTTGTTGAATTGGTTTCGAATGAATTTTTGAGATGATTTAATTTTGTCTGAAGTGAATTAAATTCTTCTACTGTGTCAGCAATGTCAAATATTTGAATGAATGACCATGTATCTATTTTATTCTGAGCATTTCCTAGTTGTAAAGGCAAGAGCCCAGGGCCTTCGGTTATTTTGTGGAATTTTGTGCAAGTTGTTATGGTTAACCAAGTGTATCTGAAACAAGGGGATTTTTAAGTTCTTTTATATGAACGATTTCGTTTTTACTTTGTTTATTAGTTATTTGAACTCTATTTCTATCTAAGATTTCAGTAATTTGATAAGGACCAATAAATTTATTTTCTTTCTTATTTCGTGTTTTTGGATTTTGTTTGTAGACAGTTTGATCTATTTTAAAACGGTCATTTGAGTTTCCGTGAATATTGTGTTTAGAAACTATTATGTGTTTTTGATCACTTAATTTTTTATTCACATCTCGGTAGACGTGTTTTAATTTATCTTTATGATTTTCTGCGTACTCGGTATAAAATGAAGTTGAGTTAAAAATTTCGCTTGAGTTTCTAGAATTGGTATGACCAAAAGTTAATTCAAATGGAGTGTAATTAGTAGCACTGTGTATAGAATTATTGTAACCGATGATGGCATAATCCATAAGGTCTTTTTCATTAGGATATGTTTCTGCTAAAATTCTCAAATGTTCAATTATGGTAGAATGGAAACGTTCGACTACAGAATTTGATTCGTGGTGCATTGTTGTGGTAAAATGAATTTTTATGTTATGAAGATTCAAAATTTCTTTTACTGTTTCATTATTAAATTCAGTACCTTTGTCCATAGTTAAATTTTGTGGAATTCCAAAAGAAGTAAAGTATTTGATTAAAGCTTTGCTAATATGAATAGCTGTTTTTCCTTCTATGTAAATAGCTTGTGCAAATTTTGTAAATGAGTCTACTAATGTTAGATAGTTTTAATTATTGAATGTAAAAACGTCTATGTGAACAGTTTGAAAAGGTTTTGTTGCTGTTTCCGTTATCATTAATGGTGTATATGGTTTGCTTCGTGCATATTTAGCTCTTTGACATACTTCACATGCATTGATAAATTTAGTTATATTGATGATCATATTTTTCCAATAATAATTTCTTTTTAGAGATTCTAAACATTCTTTAATTCCGCGGTGGTTATTTTTTCCGTCATGATAATTTTTTATTAAAAGTATTTGTTCTTCAGGATCAGTTATAGTATTAACTCTTTTTAAGCATCTAATTAATTTTGGAGAATTACCAGTAAAGTACTTTAAATAGACAAAACAAAAATCTTTGTATAATTGATCTTTATGAAAATACATGCAATAAACTTTTTGTGGGTCTCTGTATTCTTTCAAGAACTCGAATATTAATTCTTCGTTATCTTTTTCGGGTATTTTTAACGAGATTATTTTATGATTTTCATAGCTATCATGTTTTACTTCGGCTTTATAATATGCATTCGGGAACACTAGAATTTGATTTATTTTATTATTAATGATTTCGTCACAAGATTTAATTCCGATATTTGAATTTTCGTTTATGTTAGAATGTACTGTAGACGTTGAAGGATAGTTATTGTTAATATTGGTATCTGGGGGTCTAAGTTGGATATCCGATAAAATTTTGATATTTGGTGCTATGCTTTTGCTAGTTGAAGGTTGGGGTTCATTTGTAGTATTTTCGATAGTAAATTCCCGTAAAAATTCAAGAATGTCTGCATCTACTTCGCCCGGATTATTAATTATTGATTCGTTTTCTAAAGCGTTAATTGAAATTCTTGATAAACAGTCTGCATTTGTGTTATATTTTCCCTTTTTATAGGTAATTTCATATTCAAATTCTTCTAGTTTTAAGCGCCATCTTACTAATTTCGAATTTGGCTCTTTTAAGCTGAAAAGCCAAGTCAATGGACGATGATCTGTATAAATAGTGAATTTACGACCATAAAGATAAGGTCTAAAATGTTTACATGCCCAAACAATCGCGAGTAATTCTTTCTCGATTGTCGAATATTTAGTTTCGGTTTCGTTTAATGTTCGTGATGCGTAAGCAACGGGTTTGTCTTTTGGTATTTCACCTTGTGATAATACAGCGCCTATTGCAAAATTACTGGCATCTGTGGTCAAAACAAAAGGTTTTGCAAAGTCTGGGTATTGTAGAATTGGGTCGTTCGTTAGAATTTTTTTGCAAGTTTCAAAACAGTCTAAAAATTTTTCGTCATGAGTTATTTTTGCGTCCTTTTTTAAACATTTTGTCATTGGTTTGGTAATTTTCGCAAAGTCTTTTATAAATCGTCTATAGTAACCAATTAAACCTAAAAAGCTTTTAATTTCTGTTCTAGTTTTCGGAATGGGATTTTTGTATGATTAAAATTTTATCTGGATTTGGTTTTACACCAGCTGGAGTGATTATATGCCCTAAATATTGAACTTCTTTTTGGAGAAATTCTGATTTATCCAATTGAATTTTTAAATTACTTTTTCTAAGTCGGTCGAAAATGTCTTTTAGTCTTTGTAAATGTTCTTGAAGAGAACTGCTAAATATAATAATGTCATCTAAATATACGAGACAAGATTCATGTTGTAGGCCTCTTAAAACATTGTCCATTACTCTTTGAAATGTAGATGGAGAATTTTTAAGGCCCATTGGCATTCTTCGAAATTGATAATGACCTCCTTCTGTAGAAAATGCAGTTTTTTCTGCGTCATTGGGGTCTACTTCAATTTGGTGAAATCCGCTAACTAGGTCCAAAGTTGAAAAATAATTTGCTTTCCCTAATTTATCAAGGATGTCATTAATATTTGGTATAGGATATTTGTCATCAATGGGCTGATCATTGAGCTTCCGATAATCGATCACTATTCTCCACTTCTTTTTTCCAGAAGCGTCTAATTTTTTTGGCACAATCCAAATTGGACTAGACCATGGTGAGACACTGTGTTCGATAATTTCTTGTTCTAACATATTTTTAATTTGTGTTTTTACTTCCTGTTTGTGAATTTCCGGAAATCTATATGATTTTGTATAAATTGGGTTAGTGTTTGGTTTCAGTTTGATTTTGTGATTAATTTCATTTGCAAAGCTTAAAGGGATACCATCACAGTAAAAAATATCGCGGTATTCTAGACAAAGTTTTCTGATCGAGTCTTTTTCCTCTTTATTACAATGTTCAAGCCTAATATTTTTTAAATTTTGTTTTAATAAAATTTCTTGTTCTTGAATTAATGGTTGATGATTGAAGTCTATTTTATCAACAAAATTTACATCTACTAAATTTATCGGTTCTATTTCTAAAGGGTCTAAAAAGTTTAATTTTATGTGTTTTTCGCCGCTATTGGTAATTGTGGTGATAGCAAAATGATTGAAAACGTTTACTAATGCTTTTGGGGTTTCTAATCCGTCTTGAAATTTAACATAATTTAAAATTCCAATTCCATCTTTTATATTCACAGGTAGTTTAACTACTTGTTCAACTCTAGGTGGAATTATTACTGAGTAATTTAATTTTAATTTATTGTTAAAATTTTGCGTTAATAATTTTGTTTTTAAATCAAAAATTAATGAAACTTCAGTGCACGGTGTTACAAGTTTTTTATCTCCGATGTTAACTTGAGCATTTAATTTTTTTAATAAGTCGATTCCGATTAACCCGTGATATTTTTCGCTAAATTGAAAAAGATAAAATTTGTGTTTCTGGTTTATTTTAAAAATTTGGAAGATAGGAATTTCAGCTACCTCATTATGATATGAAATATTATGTGCCGTTTTAATATTAAAATTTTTGTTTGAAATAAAGTTATTGTAAAATTGATAAGCTAAATTCGGATTAATTAAACTCCTTGGACTTCCTGTATCTATTAAAAATTTTGCGTTAATTTCTGGGATATAAATATATGGTAAATCAGATTCAAAATTGTGTAATTGTATTATATGGGGTGGTTGGAATAAGTGACTTCCTGAAAATTTGTTTCGTTCTCAGTATTATCATTGTTATATGGACAATGACCGTCGTTTAGTAATGTATTATCTTGTTGCAAGAATGCATTCTGATTGTATACGTTACTATCTTCTGTCAGGTCATTAAGCTCGTCTTGTTCTACATTTTCTTCATAATTAAATGGGTTTACAAATTCGTTTTCAAGTTGTTGATTTTCATTTATATTTTGATTGAAAAGGTGGTTCATAGAATATTTTCCTTTGTCAAATCTAGTATGAGCACTACTTGTGTCCATGGGTTCGTGTAATCGATTGGTAAATTGTGTTCTACCTGATCTATTAAAATTTTGGTTTACATTTTGAAATTGTTTAGGTTGGTTTTGCAAATTTTGATTAAAGTTTGACGTATTTTGAAATTGTGGGGATTTATTAAAATTTGAATTTTGATACGATAATGTTTTAAAGAAATTCGGATTATTTTGAAAATGTATTGGTCTATTAAAATTTGAAGTATTCTGAAAAGATGAAGGTTTATTAAAGTTTTGCGTATTTTGAAACTGTGGAAATCTATTTGAATTTTGAAAGTTTTGAATTGTTGGATTTTTATTAAGGTTAAAATTTGATCTAAAATTATTATTATTTGATTTTCCAGGTGTCAGTCTTTGTTCTGGTCTAAACATAACATTCGAATTTAGGGTGTTATTTTGATTAGTCGAATAGAGAAAATTTTCTTCTTCTATAAGTAAACTCATAGCTTTTTCTAAACTGTCAGGGTTTCTTAGTCTAACATTTGTTTGAATTTGTCCCGATAATCCTCTAATGAAAGTTTTCAACGCAAGGTTATTATAATTTTTAATTTGAATAAATTTTTCTTCCGGTGACATTAATGCTGTACTTAAATTTGATGTAATTAAAGATCGTACGTCTTGACAACGCATTCCAAAATTATATGAAGATTCATTTTTATTTGGTTTTAAATCAATTAAATCCTGAACTAAACAATCAATATTTCTTTGATCTCCAAAATTTAACTGTAATGCGGTTTTTATATCTGTCCAACTATCGAGTTCGCTACGAGAACCAATTAAAATCAAAGCTCTTCCAACTAATTTTCCCAATATTGCTCTTAATAAAAATGTATTAAGTGCGTTATCGGTGTTACTTGAAAATGTGTTTATTAAATTTTGACAATTATCAATAAAAATATTCAATGTGTGTGGATTTCCTTCGTATTGTGAAATACTATCTAAATGTAATTTTAATAATTGATAGTTTGTTGCCATTGTTAATGGTTCTAATTTAATGTTTTTAAATAAGTCTGCTAAATTATCTAAGTTGACTTCGGTCATATATTATACTATCTGAAGAGATAAAAGTTACACTTATCTACCTTTTATACTAAGAAAATTATAAGATAGGAAATTAAATGAGACTTACAATATTGTCGTTGTTTTCATTTCTTAATTTTAATGCCTATAAGTTCGGACGATGCGAATAATATAAAGCTATAGTAATAAAGCTTTAAAACTACCCTTAAATCTGCTTATTGTTTACTTTGTCGGCTCTTAAAAGTATATCTTTTTTTGGAAAAACTTTACTGGAAAAAATTAAATAACATCTAGACATCATATTATAATTTGGATTTATTTTGAAAGTATTAAGTTACAGGTTGGTATACAGTGAAAGAAATAGGAATAGCCTCACTTATTTTTTTTTGAAAATATCAGAGAAATTTTATCGTTATAACTTATAACCAAACTATATACATATATTGTATATTATTGTATAACTGCTTTCAAAATGCTCTAAATAAATAAAAATGTTTACAAGACAAAAATAACTCAAGATTAGATTAAGTTTATTTATATTACGTGAGATCACACCGCAAATTTAAAAGATGTCGGCCCTGAATTCCATGATACAACGAATTTGAAGAATACCGAATTTTTATGAGTGGGGATAGGTTAGTACCCTTGCGGGGCGATGTAACAAAAATAACCACGTGACGTGTGGTTCACATTTCCATCTATAAGGGAACTCTTGAACCCTTTGCGCATTTAGTTGACTTTATATGGTTTAAAACTCTACTGAGAACACTTTTTGATTTCAATGTTCTTTATAATTTTCGAGTAATTCACCATGAAATTGCTTCTAATTCAGGTTTTGTTCATATAATGACCTGCGGAAGGCAATAACGAAGTTTCATCAAGATTGGTTGTTATAAAAATTCAAAATTGTCAGTTTTCAAACATTAAATTTACCTATTTCCTCTTAATTTAAAGAACCCAAAATTTGTTATTGCCTTCCGTCATCTTTCCTTATTAATATAAAAAAAAAATTACACCGATACAACGTTTAGTTTTTGAAATTCTTATAAAAGACTAGAGCCTTGTTTTTAACGTCATATTTACTCTTTCCCTCTCCCTTGGCTGCAGCGCGCTCTTAAGTCTTCTTTTAAATTTTAATGCCATGTTAACTTTTGTTATGAAATTGGCTCTAAATGTTTTAATACGAAAAACATAATTACTACTAAATCAACAAACTTAAATGAATTGTTATTAACATTTTTAAATATTTTAAATTGTAAAATGTCTGAGTTTAGTGAAAAAGATAGTGGATGGGCCTTAATTAAAATTTTATGTTTAGAGATAAATTTAATCTATTACGCGGTGGACAGAGTTCGTTTTTGGAATGACCAAAATCAATTATAGCTAAACATGCTGTTTTAAATATAAGAAATACTTGCGATCATTATTGTTTTGCTTATAGTTAGCTGCTGCTGCTTTTTTTAAACCAACGAATTGTGATTATATCTCAAGCTCATATCCGAATTTTTCTCAAATTTTAAATTTTGATGGTATAGATTTTCCGGTGAAACTAATCGATATCGAAAAATTTGAAAAATTAAATAATATTAGCGTTAATGTTTATGAATTAAATAAAAATAATAAAACTAATTAATTCGATATTATAAGTCCTTTCCACCACACAAAATGTAAACATTTAAGACATGTAAATTTATTACTTATTGATGATGGTTTGAGAAAATTTCACTATTGTTTAATAAGAGATTTATCTCGGTTAGTATCTAAACAATTAAACAAAAGTAATGGTGCGAAATATATTTGCGATAGGTGTCTTCAAATTTTTAATGAGAGATCTAAATTAGAGAGACATAATGAATACGATAGCGGTCACATATGTGCAAATTTACCCTCCGATAATAGATTTCGATTAGACAAATTTAGTAATAATATTCTGTTAGGATATTGTATTCGTCACTTACATAATGCGCACGACGCAACCCCTTGCTCTGCGTGGTAGCTCAAGTTAGTTACTAGTTATAAGTCTATTGGTTAACATCGTTTAAGTCACGTTCTTTTATTTGTTCTTACTACCAATTAAATACTTACTTTATAAACTTTGTTTTTATTCAACCATTTCCTTAACATATTCCTTTAAATATTTTAAAATTTGAAAGTATCCAAAATCAACTTTTAAGTCCATTTGTGATATATGCAGATTTTGAAAGTTCATTAGAACCTATTGCTACAACACCTAACTCCACACAATCCTACACTATAAAAACTGAACACCATGTACCTTATTCTTTTGGTTATTATATCAAATGTAATTTTGATGATTCTTTCTCGACATATAAAACATATCGAGGGGTAAATTGTGTTTCTGTATTTATGGAATATTTAGAAGTGGATGTAAAAAATTTATATGATAAATGTTTAAAATCTATAAAACCAATGATTGCCCTTACTCCAAATCAAATAAATGAATACAATAATTCTGAAGTTTGTTATATCTGTGAAAAACCTTTTACAGTTAACGGTAAAGTAAAAGATCATTGTCATTTGGCAGGAAACTTTCGTGGCACAGCTCATTCAATTTGTAACTTACATTTTAAAAATCAAAACGTGATTCCGGTATTACTGTACAATTTGACTAATTACGATGTTCATCTATTTATCAAAAACTTAGCAATGAATAGCGAGAGAGTCGAAGTTATTGCTAAAAATAAGGAAAGATACATATCATTTACAAAATACGTTTTAGTCGATAAAAATGTCAATATTAGACTTAGATTTTTGGATTCTTTTAAATTTATGCCAACTTCTTTAGAAAAGTTATCTAAAACTTTAACCAACGATGATTGTATTGAAATTCGAAAATTTTTTACCGGTGATAATAAATTTAACTTTATACGTCAAAAAGGTGTATTTCCTTATTCATACGTTGATAGCTTTTCAAAATTAAACGAGACAATTTTACCTTCCTCAGAAATTTTTTTTAATCGATTAATAAATGAACCCATAACAAATGAAGATTATAAACGTGCCCTTAACGTTTGGAATTTATTCGATTGCAAAACTTTGGGAGACTATTCAGATATACACTACCGTGACAGAATAAAATAGACACCATAAATTACAAATATTTATTTTTATTTATATCAACTAATAAATTTAAAAAAAAAATTTTTTACAGTTTTAATATTTAGTTGCCCCTCCTTTGTTTTCAATAAGACTTTTGATTCTACGCGGCACACTTAATATTAAATTGTCAATGGTTTCCTGCGGAATTTTACCCCATTCTTCTGTTAAAACTGCAAACAAATCAGTTTTGCTGGTGGGTTTTCCGGGTCTTTTGTGTAAATTCATTTGTAGAATGTGCCAGACATTCTCTATAGGATTCATATCCGGAGATTGGCCTGGCCACGGTAAAATATTAATCCTTTTGTTCGCTTTAAATTCTTCGACTAATCTAGCTTTGTGGCATGGCGCCCCATCTTCCATAAAATGGTATTCTTTCTTTTTAAAATTCCTGTTAAAGAGGGGTAATAAACCGTCTTTCAATATGCCGATGTATTTTTCGGCGTTAATTATGCCATCACAAAATATTAAATTTGAACGACCACCTTTCCAAATTGCACCCCACACCATGACACTAACTCCGCCGTATTTCACCGTATGATGCAAAAATTTTTCTTGAAGTTGTTCAGAAGAACGCCGCCATATCCACAATCTTCCACTATCGTTAAATTGGCAATATCTACTCTCGTCGGAAAAAATTACTTTATTCCAAAAATTTTCCGAACGAGAATCCATATCTCTTGCCCACGTTAGTCGTCGCTTTTTTTGAAATATAGTCAAAAGAGGCTTCTTTTTAGCTACTCTTTTGTATAGTCCCATACTATGAAGGTACCGTTGTACGGTTCTTTTTGATAATTGTGCCGTTTGAGCAACTTCTTCAACCGTTTTCTTCGGATTTTTGATAACTTCACGCACTAATGATCGTTTTACTCTTTCCGTTGGCCCTGGTCGCCCAGGTCTATAATTTATTACTTCTTTACCTTTGCGTTTAAATTCTACAATTATTCTGTTAACAGTAGATAGCGGTATATTTAAAAATTTTGATATATCGCGTTGACTTGCACCTCTATCAAATTGTCCAATTATTCGTCCTCGCATAAACTCACTAACATCACTTGCGCCTTTTGTTCGTGGCATTCTTAAAACTGAACTTGTCCCTTTACAATACAACAGAAAATACTTACTTTTACCTACTGACAAAATTTCAACTTAAAATTTGTCACTTTAAACCGGTTTGAGTAATAAAAGTAGGCATAAGAAATGTAATTTATGGTGTCTATTTTAATCTGTCACGGTAGTGTATATTTAAAATCAGATGTTCTTCTTTTAACCGATTGATTTGAAAAATTTCGTCGTTCTACATTTAAATCGTACGGGTTAGATGTTGCTAAATATTTTACTTTGCCATCTTTGAGTTGGTCTAGCATGCTCAAGATGACAAAAATTGACTTAGAACTTTTAACTGATATTGATTTGCTTCAATTTTAAAAGGGGAATTCGCGGTGGAGTCTCTGTGTTAAATGAAAAGCAATTTCAGATAACAAATATATGAGTAATTACAACTCTTCAAAGCCATCAACTTATATTTTATATTTGGATGCTACCAATTTATATGGGGCTATGCTATGCAACAATATTTACCTCACGGCGGTTTCGTTTGCTTAAATGCCGATGAAATATGTGATTTAGATATTAATAATATTTTAGATACCTCAGACGTGGGATATGCTTTAGAAGTCGATTTAGATTATCCCAACACTTTACATGATTTACATAATGATTATCCGTTTTGTCCAGAAAATATAATCCCACCAAAAGGAAAATCAGCCAAATTAATTCCAAATTTGTATAATAAAAACAAATATATTATTCATTATAGAGCTTTAATAGTATATTAAACAACAAGTTTAGAAAAGTAAAGTTTTACTAAATGAATATAGCTTTTAAGTATGAGCGAGTGACTTAAAAGCTATATGAGTTTAGTAAAACTACTTTTCTTACGAGGTTTGTTTATACAATTTTTTCGTATTTTGTGAAAATCTAATCTAAAATATGAATTTAGACGTTTATGAGTAAATTTTTTTTTGCGCGCGATCGGTCTAAATTTTTTCGTATGCCTTCCTACCGATAATTCACGGGGGGTGAGTACGAGGCGAGGGGGGCGAATTTTTTACTCAGTTTTTCGATATCTAGCGCCGTTCTTGAGTTATTGCTAATTCAAAAAGTTTCTAAATAGATATTTGTGTAAAATTTTCGTAATCTAGTAACCAGACACGGCGGCTTTATTTATTTACATAACAACAGTTAATTTTTATTTTTTGATTCGAATTTTGTGTAAGTTACATAATATTAATTATAAAAGTGAGATTGTTAAGTTTTCTAGTTTGAATAATAATTTTGTACTTTTAATATACATAAATGTATAACAGTAGCTGTATTCTTTTTACCTATTTTAAGTTAGATTGTACTGAGATACTCAGTTACTCAGTTGAAAGGTTGTTTTTTTTACCGTTTTGACATAAGTACTGTGCCGTGTCGAACTGAGTTTTATGTGACAAAACTATCCCCTTCCATACCCAAACTGATCTTGCTGTTTTGAAGTGTTACAACTGAGACAAATTGGGAAATAGTCCGGATTGGTTGATTTGAATTAAACTTGTCACTTATTACAATCATTTCAATAATATCTACTGCACCTTAAATTTTTAATTCGTCTTTTTGAAGTTTATGTTGACATTTGGTTAGTACTACCAAACTTCAAAATAATTAAATTCAAAAATCACTAAGTAGTGAATTTTCGTTGTTCTTTTTACCTTATCTTTCTTTCACTTTGACTCAGTTAATCTCAGCTCGTCTCAGCTCACTTCATCTCAGTTGTGCAACTGAGATGGAAATAAAATAGGTAAAAAGAATACAGCTATTGATTCCAATATTTAAATAAACAATCTTCTATCCAATAGTTTTTTATTGACAGTGACATTACTATACAGTAAAGTGACATATCTATGTGCTAAAGTGCCACTTTATTAAATGATTTTGAATTCAATAAAACAGCACATTATTAGTCAAAATGCGAAAAAACAATGTTTGAAACGTGGTCTTGTTTTACGTAAAATTCATCGTTTTGCTAAGTTTAACCAATCTCCATGGTTAGCGCCATATATAAATGTGAATACTGAATTTCGAAATAATGCGACCTCTGAGTTTGAAAAAGATTTTTTTAAATTATTAAATAATTCTGTTTTCTGAAAAACCATGAAAAATATAGAAAAACGTAAAGATATTAAATTGTTGGGGTAGTGAATTTACTTGCACTTAATTTTTATAAATATCGTTAAATTTTTGAAAAATTAGGAAAAGAAATCAAATATGAATTGAAAAATGTGCTGCTATTTGTACATTACACATGATAAAAGTCTAATAGAACATAAAATTTCAAGTAGATTAAATGTATCTTGCAAAGGGTGTCAGAAGTGTCAGAAGTGATAGGAAACGCAGTAGACGGCCCCGTGTGACAACCAGTGTCGAAAAAATTGTATTGCTACAATATGTAAACGTAATCGATTACTTACTTCACCCGAAATAACCCACAGGGTGAATAAAATTTGAGATAAATCAATTTCTGTTACAACTGTTAAAACGCGGTTGTTGGCGGCAGGTTTCAGGGGGTTTCAGGGATTGTGTAGCGGTAAGAAAACCATTTCTAAAACAATTTAAAAAAAAAAAACAGACATTTTTGTACTTGTCAACATTCGAATTAGTCGATAAAACAATGGAAAAAAGTACTTTGGACGAACTAATCGAAATTCGAAATATTTGGTTTTAGAAGACGTGTACATATTCGATGTAAACCTAGCGATCAAATGGCAGAGCAGTGTTTAGTGCCCACAGGAAGAAAAGGAGGGTGCAGTACTATGATTTGGGGATGTTTTGCCGGTGATAGAGTCGGCGATTTAGTAAAAATAGAAGAAATAATGCGGAAATAGCAATATTTAAAAAAATTTTATGAGAATTTAGTTCTTTCTGGACGGCGGATCGTTGGAAAAAATTTTGTGTTTTAGCTGGTTAATGATCCAAAACATTCATCCCGATCATGCAAAAGCTATTTGGCAGACAAGCAAACCACTGGGGTACATCAAATAATGGTTTGCCCGTCCCAGTCACCCGATCTTTCAGCTATCTAGCTTTTGTGGGACGAATCGTACCAAAAAATTAAATAACTGTTGGAAAGAAGGCTGAAATAGTTGCCGAGCAGCGACAAATTGTTATTAATTCAAATGTGTAATATTATTCTGATGTATTAACATTCGTTCACAATTATATATACAACCGTTAGTTCATTTATAATTCTATGTTTTATTGAAGATCCATTCATTATCTAACAGGTTATGGGGCTCAGAATAACGAACGTATAAATATAACATTTTTTTCATACATGTGTTTGAATTAAAGTAATCACAGTCTTGTTAATAAGAATTATAATTATAATAAACATGACTAGTTCTTTACGTATCGAAGCGTTGAACAAAGATAACTATGACACATGGAAGATACAAATGGAAGCTCTTTTAGTAAGAAATGACAGGTGAACATATGTGAATGATGCTCAGATTGAACATCCTATCGTAGAACTAAAGGAATTAGAAAAATGGAAGAAAAGTGACGACAAGGCTAAATCCGATATAATTTTATCAATTAGTCCTTCGGAATTAAAGCAAGTGAAAGGTTGTAAAACTTCTCGTGAAGTTTGGCTCAAGCTGGAAAGTACCTATCAGTCCAAAGGACCAGCAAGAAAGGCTACACTTTTAAAACAATTAACATTGCAACGCATTGAAGAAGGAAGTGACATACGTGAACACACGAGCAAATTCTTTGATATTGTAGATAAATTGAACGAGATGGAAGTGGCGATTAACCCTGATTTACTAGCCATTATGCTACTTTATAGTTTGCCATCAAGTTTTAAAAATTTTCGTTGTGCTATTGAATCGAGAGATGAATTACCCGCACCCGATGTTCTAAGAATTAAGATCATTGAAGAAAGTGATGCTAGAAAAAGCGACACGAATTCTCCCGCTCAGAATGTTATGTTTGTAAATAGAAAACCGAAGCAATGGCGGCAATATAATAAAATGGCGAAGAAACCAACAAAGAATACGACCAAAGATGACACGGAAAGCTTCAAGTTCCGTTGTCATAAGTGTCGGAAGAATGGTCACAAAGCAGCGGACTGCAAAAGTAAAGATAATAAAGAGTATGCGAATTGTTCGCAAGAAACATTTGTTATCCAGGAAGCTTACCAGACCAGATTGCATGATCAAAAATATGCTTGGTGTTTAGATAGTGGTGCAACATCACATTTGTGTAATGAATTAAAGAATTTTGATAGAATTAGTGACTCTAAATGTGAAAATCTGAACCTAGCCAATAACTCATCGACGGAAATCATTGCAAAAGGTGACATAAAATTAAATGCTAAATTGTCGGGCGAATCTAAAATTATAAAACTATGTGATACATTATATGTACCTGATTTGCGTACAAACTTAATGTCAGTTGGAAAAATAACGAAAAACGGTTATGAAGTGTTGTTCAAAAAGAATAATGCGCTAGTATTCGGTCGAGATAATGAAATTAAGTTAATAGCTGACAGAGTTGGTGACTTGTATTACGCGCGCGTACAAGGCAGCGTGGAAAACTCCGCTAGAAACATAGTGCAAAACGTCGTGGAAAATCAAGAACAATCAAATCTCGCTTACAAAACATCATCGGAAATTGCATTGTCGTGGCATCGTCGTTTGGGACATTTAAATTTTAAAGATCTTTTAGAAGGCGCTCGGAAAGGCACCATTAAAGGTTTGAACATAAATTTTAGTCTTAACAATGTCGATATGCAATGTGACATTTGTAGCAAAGGTAAAATGATTAGAAATTCTTTTCCAAAAATGTCAGAAAGAAAATCAAATTTATTGGAAATTATACACACTGACGTTTGTGGTCCTATTAGAGTAGAATCGCTTGGTAAATCAAAATATTACATAGAATTCATCGATGACAATTCTCGATGGTGTGAAGTAAGATTTATGAAATCCAAAAGCGAAGTACTACAAATAACCAAAGAATACATAGCTATGGTGGAGAAACAAACAGATAGGAAGATAAAATGCATACAATCGGATAATGGCACTGAATATACAAATAACGACTTTAACAAATTTTTGAAGCAGCATGGAATTTTACGACGGTTGACTGTTCCTTACAATCCGGAGCAAAACGGAATTGCAGAAAGGAAGAATCGCACTCTCGTTAGTACTGCACGATGTTTGTTAATACAGTCTGGTTTACCACCATCATTTTGGGCAGAAGCAATCAACACCGCGAATTACATTCGCAATCGTTGCCCATCTAAAAGTTTAAACGGAAAAACTCCATATGAGATGTGGACTGGAAAACCACCAAATGTAAGTACATTTAAAGAATTTGGTTGTAATGTTTACTGTTTGAATAGAGATCGTGGGAAAGGAAAATTCGATCAACGATGTAAGGAAGGAATATTTATTGGATATTCCGAAGAAACCAAAGTCTACAGGGTATGGTTACCCAATGAAAGGAAGACCGAGATATCACGAAACGTTAAATTTCTAGAAAGTACTGGAACCCAAGAAATTGAATTTGAAGATTTTTTCCCGGAAGAAGAACCAGCCGAAATCATTCCAAAAAGATCAAATAACCACAATGTACTGGTAGAAATTGAAGAAATTGACTCCGAGTCTGCAACCGAAAACGGAAATGAACGTGAGTACGGCATTCAAGAAGAAAACGAAGTCAAACGTGGCCGTGGAAGACCTACATTTGTGAAAACTGGCTTCAGGGGAAGACCAAAGAAGAAATACCACGAAATTCCAAACATGCCAAACATAAACGCTGAAAGTCACGAAGAAGTAAATATTTCGGAAGTTACTATGAAACAAGCCATTTACGGGCCAGATGCTACGGAATGGTATCAAGCAATGGTAAGCGAAATCATATCAATTATTAAAAACGAAACATGGATTTTAGTTGATCGTCCTAATAAGGAGAATGTAATTGGTAGTAGAATTGTGCTAAGAAATAAATTTAATGCCGATGGAACCTTAGAAAGAAGAAAGGCACGACTCGTAGCTCAAGGATTCAGTCAAGAACCTGGAATTCATTTTCAACAAACTTTTGCTCCTGTTGCACGCCTAAGTTCTTTGAGCTTAGTAACGGCATTAGCGGCCCAATGCAAAATGAAGATACACCAGCTTGATGTGACTTACGCTTATTTAAACGGCGAATTAGAAGAAATTATATATATGGAATCACCCAAACAACTTCCTGATATTTTAAAAATAACAGAACAAGATAACTCGAAGATTGGTGAAAAGGCTAGAAATATGTTGCAGAATTTGCAACATGGTAACAAGGTATGTTTACTCAAGAAATCTTTATACGGATTACGTCAAGATGGAAGAAGTTGGTATGGAAAGCTTAACAGAACGCTGTGCGATCTAGGCGCAGAACCTACCACCTCCGATTCATGTGTGTATAGTATGGGTGAAGGGGAAGATCTATTAATAATTCTAATTTACGTAGACGACATTCTAATTGCTTCAAAAAGTGATAAAATGATTAAAGAACTGAAAGAGAACCTATCAAGAAAATTTGAACTGAAAGATATTGGTAATGTCAATTATTGTCTTGGCATTGAGTTTTCTCAAGACGAGAATGGTGTGAGTTTGAACCAACGAGGTTACATTACGGATTTATTGAATCGGTTTGGAATGATGGACTCAAAAATAATCAGTACACCGATGGATTCAAATGTTAAAATGATAAACCCTACAGAACCAGCTACCGATGAGGAAGAGAAATTACCCTACAGGGAATTAGTTGGGGCACTCACATATTTAGCTGTAGCAACGAGGCCTGACATCAGTTATGCCGTTAGTTGTTTAGGACAATTCAATAATTGTTATAGAAAAATACACTGGACAGCAGCAAAGCGTGTGTTACGCTATCTAAAAGAAAGTATCAATTTGGGAATAACTTATAGAACCGATAATCAAGAGTTGAAGGGTTACGTTGACGCCGATTGGGGCAATTGTCAAAACGATAGGCGCTCATATACAGGATATGCCTTTCTTTTGTCTGGAGGTCCCATATCGTGGGAATCTAAAAAACAACGAACTGTTGCTCTTGTAACAACCCAAGAAATTTAAAACTAAAATTTTTTTGGTTGTTCGTAGTTTTAGTAAGTAAAAATATTTTAAATATTGTAAAAATATTAAGTTAATATTAATTAAGTCATTATTATTATAACATAATTATTAATATGTTATTATTAGCTATAATTGCACTCGGGGATTTTAAAGTAGGAAATAAGTTGCAAAAATGATATCATCATTTTTGGAAAATAAACAAATTAGTTCCGAAATTTTTTCCGTTTTTAGTGAAATGATCTAATCAAAAACACTTACAAAATTTACACGTGGATGAGCTTATTTTCTTAAATTATTAAGGAAAACTTAGAGCCAAAGTTTTGATCACTTGAAAATATTAATGCACGTGTCTATTTTTGAAAAATAAGGTAAATAACCTCTTTAATTAGTTTGACGTGGCTGCCTTACACAAAGTATGATTTGTCAAGGGGGGAGACCTTTAAACAAAAATTAGGGAGGAGAATCAATATAAAAAAAATGCACACAAAAAGGCAGACAGAGAGCAGGTTTTGACCCATTTTAAGGGAACTGCTGTTTCATTTTGAGTTGAGAAAATTTGAGTAATTTTCTTTTGTGTAACTTCGCGATTTAAATATTTAAGTTCAGTGCGAATTTAAATTAATTATTTTAGTTATCACTTTAACTAATTGAATTCGGTTTACGTTTCAAATGAGAAATTTGAGACGTGTTGATTTTTTTTATATAAGTGTTTGTGTTTAAATGGTAAGAACTTTTAAAATTCTTTACTGTTTCTTTTTCTGTTGTTTTGGCTATTTTGTAAGCTATATAATATTTCTTTTTATTTTTGGGGAAGTTGTCAATAACGTGACAACTTATATTTTGTTTTTGCATTTTGGAACTAATGCGTGTTTATTTGAAATAATTGTTTTATTTTGGTTAATGCATTAAAATTAGGATTTAATGTAAACATAATTTGTTTTAAGTATTTTCGTGCAGTTATTTTTTTTTATTATTAAATTTAAATAAATAATCACTGTAAGTTTAACATTGGGTGTTTTTTTTTTGATATTCTTATTTCTTTCGAACGACGCAAACAATTTTTAAATTTATCGTTAGCCGTCGGTTCACGTTTCCAGAAAGAGGAGGATTGGTGAAACGAATTTCCAGTAGCTACCAAAAATAAATATTAAATTTTTTTTTAAGTGATAACGAGAAGAAAAGTTCATTAGCATTGAGAATAAGGGATGGTGGCAGCTTTATAAAAATAAATATTTCCCTATTTCTCAGGAACTCGATTTAAGTTAGCACTTTGATCTAACGTTGGAGCATCTCAAAACTCCGGCTTAGAACATGAAAAATTAAAAATAAATAACCAACAAAACCCCGTAGGTTACATTTGGTAGCACGCGGTGGGATTTTATTGATTTGATAGATATAGGATATATCAAATATTATTGAGTTATTTTTATTTTATTATTTGTAATAAACTTTCAAGTAGGAAGTTATATTTACCTTTAGGAATTCGTTTAAAGGAAAAAAAAATTTTCAAGAGATCAATTTAGGAAAAGTTACCCTAAAGAAAATATATATAATTTGCAATAAAGTTGGCATGATAATGCTGATAATAATTTTTGTGCATATTGGTTCTAATAATTTTTTTTTTTATTTACACAAAGCGTGTAGGTTATAGATTGCTTACAAATTTGCACAAATCGTGTAAATTTTAGTTTTGCTTAATGTAAAAATTATATTTATTTACAGAGGTATATTTTCTTTGTAAAACATTTTGTGCATACTTCGTATATATTTTATATTGTTGAGCAACAGTAAAATATGAATACTGGCGACGAAAATCAATCAGCTTCAGGAGATGACGGTTCAGGTAATGTGGGCACCCTGCCATGGGTTCCACATACATTAGCGCCAAGAACCCCGCGACTGACGACCACGGCGACGGCACCGTTACAACAAGTAGGAGCCCCGTATTATAGTTTAGGGACTATAGCTGCTACCTTGGAAAGTTTTAATGGTAAAGAAGTTCTTAGATATTTCGACAAGTTAGAGCAGCGTAGTCGATTAGATAATTGGGCGGAAGCAGATACTTTAAAAATACTAAAATATCGACTTGTAGGTTCCGCGTATGAATTTTTCAAATCCGATACTACCCTTGATGCACTTAATTATGCTGAGTTCAAAAAGAGGTTAATAATAAAATTTACTCCACGAAAACAACCTGGGGAAGACCAATTAAGATTAAATAGGTGTTTCCAGGGTCCTGGCGAAACCGTTAGTACATTTTGCACTAGGATACGTACTCTTGGGGGTAAAGTGTTGAAAGAAGATTTGCGTACATCCCAGCCCGAAGAGGAACCAGGGTTACGAAAAAAGAATATAGAATTGATGGTGAATCAATTCAAAATGGGGTTGAAACGGGATTTATTTAGGTCGCTTGGTGCTGTTCTAATAGGTACGGATAATTTAACACTTGAAAAATGCGAGGAGTTGGCAGAACGACACGAAATGGTTCAAGAAATGCTTCAAGGAAAGCGTAATCAAGATGTGGCGGAACTGAGAGAAGTTACTTACAATCGGTGTAATAAAATTGGACATTATGCTCGTGATTGTTTTCCGAAAACAGAACAACGGCCGTGTTATATTTGTAAGAAGTTAGGTCACTGGGCAGATCACTGTCCACAAAGATTTACTGGGGGTGCAGAAAAGCAGAAGGACAATCAAAGGCCCTGTTATATTTGTAAGGAATTAGGGCATTGGGCCAATCGATGTCCACAAAAATCTACAGAAGGGTATGCAAACCATAAAAATACTAGAATTTCGGGGTCATTAAATGAAGGTCAACCACCAAGGAAAAGTCGAGGTCAGGAATTTTATAGGTCAAGGGAACACACCGGTGCAGGTTCCTCGGCGTACCAATCCAAACCAGGAAATGATCGATTTGGAAAACCAATGGCAACCAAATCGGGAGAAACAAAGAAATCTTTAAACAATTAAGGTCCACTACCGATCCCCAGGTAGAAGACCGGAGATGGAGACGAGAGGGGAACAAAAGATTAGATATTTTGAAAGAAATTAAAGTTGTAAACTTAAGGTCGGTTCCGCACATTGCGGTGTTACAGGTTAATGGCATTTTCTGCAGGTGTCTAGTAGATACGGGTGCAGCCGCTACGCTAGTTCAACGCAAATTGGTTCCAGAAGAGATGATAGATCCAGACGGAGCTGAGGGCTTGATGTTGACAGGGGTTACGGGTCATAAATTAAGGGTATATGGTACAGCAGAAGTTTCAGTAGGAACCGCGGATGGCGACGGACAAGACGACGCTCTGGCTGAACATTCGATGGTGGTCTGCGATGAGAATTTGTTAAATGAAGTTCAAGTTTTAATAGGAAGGGATTTCTTATCAGCCCAACGAGCAGTGATCAATTATGAAAAGAATCCAATCATGCTGATTTGGGGCCAACGAATTCCATTGTACACAGTGGAAGAATGTCAAGAGAATTTAGGCATCTGGGGGGTGGTTAAACAAAAACGAAAAAGAAATGGTACAATTTCCACTTATACGGGTAGAATAATAGTAGTCGCGAAAAATAACGATGATTACATTCGGACAACAAATGCGGTTTCCTCCAAAGTAAATAAAATAGAAAAAGGAGGCATAACAAAGGTAATTAGAAATTCTTCAAACAATCAATCGGAATGTACTAATGTCACTCGATTAGAAAATTTTAAACCTCAGTATGATGAATGGAAAGAATGGTTGGAGTATATCGCGGATATCTTTGGTCAGTATAAACTAAAGAAATCCATTTCGAAAAATGAATCTACGAAAATTCAAGGTGTTAAACAAAAGGTAGACAAATTACCCTCAACAAACAAAAAAACAAGGGTATTAACGGAAGGAAAGAAAATGAAGAAAAATGCGGATCAATTTGATTGGGACAAAATTGAGAATGTGGACGACGCTCCTGTGATTAAAGGTTCTAACAGGCATCCAGAAAAGCGTCCAAATCAAAAAGGAAAGAAGATGGCTACAACACCGGCGTCCCGACGCACTGATGTAACACGTAAAACACCAATGGAAATCTCCGTTACGGTGCAAACATATGGGGAGCTGGGAGACAGCGATAGCGATAGCAAGAATAACAAAGTCGTTTTTAATAAACTCCAAATTAAAAATGAAGAATCTGTTATTGATCGAGTTGAGGAAATGAATTATCGGGCTGACAAATGGTTAGAACGACAAACGCAGGATAGATACGATGAGACCGAAGTACTTTTAATGGAAGATATAATTATATTTCCGCGGTCGGAATGCCTTTGTAATGCGAGATTAAATAAAACACTTGAAGGAAAGTATGCGGTTATCGAATCAAAGGAAATAGGTATCGATTTTGTGCATATTGCAAATTCTATAATAAAAATTTCCAATCAAGTGCCAATAAGAATTATAAATTTGACTAACAATAAAGTCGTAGTACCAAAAGGGAGAGTTGTTGCTGTGGCAGTTCTCGCAGAGGAACAAAGTAAAGTTGATCGGCAAAAAGGGCTGATAAATAAAATAGATCCATTAAACGATGATTGGATCGAAAGAGGTTTTGAATTGGATCATTTAGATCCTATTAGCAAACGGGAAATGTTAAAATTATTGAGGCGATTTAGCGGTTTATTTAGAGAAGATGATGACGAATTGACATGCACTACAAAAGTTAAACATGCCATTATTTTACAACCAGGTTCCAAACCCGTTTGTAAGGCACCTTATAGAATTCCCTACAAGCAAAGAGAGGTGTTACAAGAAGAAATTGATAGGTTGTTAGCTGCTGGAACCATTCGGGATTCTTCCAGTCCATGGTCAGCACCTGTGGTTTTAGTAACAAAAAGGTTGCCAGACGGTACGGAAAAAGTACGAATGTGCATCGACTATAGATCAATTAATGATTTGACCCAATCGGAATATTACCCTATTCCGAACGTAGCCGATCTTCTCCAAGGGTACAAGTCCGGAGACAAAGTGCTTTTCACTGTTATCGATGTAGCTGAAGCGTATCATCAAATTGAAATGGATGAAAAATCAATACCATTAACAGGGTTTAGTACTTTTCAGGGACATTACGAGTATGTAAAAATGCCGTTTGGGTTGAAAAATGCTCCAGGTACTTTTCAAAGATTCATGAATATAACATTGTCCGGATTAACTGGAGAAATTTGTATGGTTTATTTGGATGATATAATTATTCATAATTCAGAGGGGGAGATAGATCATATTCAAAGGATAGCAAAAGTGTTTGAAAGACTACAAGAATCGAATATAAAACTTCGACCCAAGAAATGTAATTTTTTACAGAAAAAAGTAAAATATTTAGGCCATATTATTACTCAGGAAGGTGTGCAACCTAATCCGGAGAAAGTACAAGCTATTAAAGATTTCCCTATTCCTAGAACAGTAAAAGGGGTGCGATCATTTTTAGGGATGATAAATTGGTATAGAAGATTTATACCAAATATTGCGGAAATAGCGGCACCTCTAACGCACCTTACGAAAAAAGATGTAAAATTCGCAATTACCGATAAAACATTAAATGCAATTAAAATTTTAAAGAGCGCGTTAACGTCCGATACACTATTAGTGTACCCTGATTTTACACAGGAATTTATTTTAGCAACAGACGCCAGCGGTGTTGGTACTGGCGCTGTATTGAGTCAAATACGCGATGGGCAAGAACGGCCAGTTGCTTATGCTAGTAAGAAATTTGGTAAAGCTGAGTTAAATTATTCCACTACAGAAAAGGAATTGTTGGGGGTAGTCTATGGAATTAAACAATTTAGGTGTTATTTATATGGTCAAAAATTTACGGTGATAACAGATCACCGTCCTTTGAAGTGGATGTTGAATATGCGCGACCCTAATTCTAGACTTATTCGTTGGACCTTAACCCTAGCGGAATATGATTATAAGGTAGTCCATCGACCTGGTAGGTTACATGGAAATGCTGACGGACTTAGTAGAATGTATAGTAAGGAAGAACACTTTAGGGATCTGAGCTATAGTGAATTTCAGGAATATTTATTGCATAATAGTTTACCGCAAACGTGCAGTTATACTATAAAACAAGATGACTTATTTAAAGCGCCAGACGGTCATGCGATGGCGCATTGCGTTTCCGAAGATTTAGAAATGAGTAAGGGAATTGCGCTAGATTTTAGAAAAAAATTGGGGTCAATAGATATTTTGAAAAAACAACGAAAAAGGGTAGGTGAAGTAGCAGAATTACGGTTATCAACGAGAAATGTGTATTATTTAATTACAAAGAAATGCTATTTTCATAAACCAACTTATGAGTCGCTATGGGAAACTTTAGTAGAGCTAAAGGCTCGTTTAACACAAAATGGGGACAATAATTTAGCCCTTCCTAAGTTGGCATGTGGGTTAGATGGTCTGGATTGGACCAAAGTTGAAGAGATGTTAAAATTTATATTTCAGGACGCCACGATAGGCATATGTGTTTACGACCTCCCTCGGGAGGAAAAGATTAAGGTAGTTCGTGCAAATCAAGAGGAAGAAAATATCATCCCGGAATGGAGCACGACCGCGTTAGTCGATGCCCAGTCGAAGGACGAATTTTGTCAGAAGATTATAAATTTGATCGGTGACAATGATTGTGAGAACGCGGGTCCGTATGTACTGGACAAGGAAGGGTTGGTTTATAAATTCGATGAGGAATCCACTGACTATAAATTAATTATTCCCACCGAGTTTATAAAAAGGGTGTTGAAGGATTTTCATGACTCTCCAATGGCGAGTCACCCGGGTCAGAAGAAAACCTTAGATAACATAAAAAGACGATTTTATTGGAAAACTATGAAAGCAGATGTCACCAAGTACTGCTCTGAGTGCGATGCTTGCAATCAAAGGAAAACTTCCCCGCATTTCAAAAAGGTGCCTTTGCAACATTTTTCGGCTACGTGTGAACCGTGGGAATTAACGTCTATGGATATAGTTGGGCCATTGGTTCCAACCCTAAGTGGGAATAAGTATTTATTAACATTTCAGGATTATTTCACAAAATATGCTGAGGCAATTCCCATTCCGGATCAAAAAGCCGATACTATTGCGCGCGCGTTCGTAGAATTTATAGTCGCGCGTCATGGAGCCCCTAAAAGGTTGCTGACAGATCAAGGTGCAAATTTTACTTCTAAATTATTTAAGGAAGTTTGTGAAATATTAGGGGTAAAGAAAATTCATACTTCTAGTTATGCGCCTACTACGAATGGACAGATAGAGCGAATGCATCGTGTTTTAAAAGATTCTCTATCTCACTATTTATCCCCAACTCAACAAGATTGGGATACATGGGTTCCCCTGGTTATGATGGCATACAGAGGAAATGTTCATAGTACAACAGGATACAGTCCATATTTCCTGTTACATGGAAGGGATCAAACCCTCCCGATGGATGAATTTGTTAAATTAGATAGGGTAAAATATGATACCGCCGAAAATTATGCTTCGGAATTACAAACGCGATTAAAACGAGTGTATGACCAGGTATTTGAAAATACAGAGTCAGCAAAAGTTAAACGGGCTCGCCAATTTAACAAGAAAACATTGGAACGCTGTTTTCAGGTAGGTAACCTAGTATACTTACGAGATTTGGCGTCAAAAATTGGTTTATCAAAAAAATTAAGTAAACCATGGATTGGTCCGTTTGAAATTATTGATGTAATAGGTCCAGTAACGTACAGAATAAGAAGGATTGGTTCGCGAAAAGAACAAATAGTTCACGTGAATAGGTTAAAACCCTTTTTGAGTAAAAGTACTGGAAGTAAAATCAAAATTTCACCACCTCGGGTGAATTTGGAATCCGAGACTTCAGAAAGGGAAAGTAACGCTTCGGATAATGAAAGTGATGAAGACTCGGTGGACTCCGACGTCGACAAAGCGCCGCTAAAATTAGCAATGCCTCCTCCTCTGTGGAATGTCATTAGGCCACCGCCAATTATCAATGTGACGCCGAATGTTTCCGATGAATCTGGTGGCAGTGACAGTGAGAGCGAAATATATTGCTCAGTTACGGACGAGGAAAATTTAGGGGTGGAATCCGAACCTACCCCGTTACGTAGGTCAACGCGGGTGCGACGACCTCCAAATAGATTAGACCTTTAAAAAGGCAAATTTAAACCCTGTGTAGCCGTCGGGGATAGAATAACGCTACAGCCTTCCCTATGGCTTGTGGGTAGGAGTCCTGCCAAAATAGAAGTAATAAAAGTGATATGTACGAGGTGAGGGTCCGATGTGAGTCACCGCAAGAAAATTTAAGAAATCATTAATCATTTGATGAAGACAAATGAATTATTTTTTTAAACCCTGTGTAGCCGTCGGGGATAGAATAACGCTACAGCCTTCCCTATGGCTTGTGGGTAGAAGTCCTGCCAAAATAGAAGTTTTAAGAGTTATATGTACGTGGTGAGGGTCCGATGTGAGTCACCGCAGAACCCTGTGTAGCCGTCGGGGATAGAATAACGCTACAGCCTTCCCTATGGCTTGTGGGTAGGAGTCCTGCCAAAATAGAAGTTTTAAGAGTGATATGTACGAGGTGAGGATCCGATGTGAGTCACCGCAGGAAAATTTATAAAACATTAATCATTTGATGAAGACAAATGAATTATTTTTTTTAAATGAATGAATGAATGATCGAATGCCGATACTTTCAGAGCACGGGGTTGTATCCTCTAAAAGTGAAATTTAATGTTGGTATTTGTTCCAACTTTGTAAAATATTTTATATTATAGGATTACCGCAAATTTCCAGGTACAGAGTTTGAATCAATGAAATTCTATATCTATGCATTTGGAAATTTCTCGATTACATTTTGACTCGAAAAAGGTAAAATGTATAAATGATCCAGTAAAAGACTTAAAAGGTTATTTTTTTTGTGACAGTTTGTCACTTATTAAAACTTGAATGCTCGTGTTGGTTTTTCCAATTTAATTTTTATTGATCTAAATTTTTGTTATGGATTAAAGTTCTTTTTTTTTTCTTCTGAAAATGATTTTGTTTCAGGTTCTTGTATTATACATAGAGGACTTCGGTCCTAGAGTTACGAATAAGTAATTCAATTGGTACAAGATGATTGTTAATAGTTTTAAAATTATTTAATGGTTTAAATTTTTTATCTTCGTATTACTGTATTTTTTTTTTCTCAGGGTTTTGTATCATAGACATAGAACTTTGCTTCTAGAAATTACAAATGAGTAACTTAATAGATACAAAACAAATGTTAATTTTATTGTTTTACTTATGATTGTTTTGGGTCTTAAGTTTGTTTTTGTTTTCTTTCTCTTTCAAGATCCCTTGAAGGCTACACTCAACTTTAAATTGTGTGATAAAAGCGCGTGCGGAGAAAAACTTACAACAGTGATTCGCATTAACTAATAAACAAAGTGACAGAGCTTCGTCATGTTGAACATTCGTAAACAATACGCGGAGTGGACATCGGTAGTGTTATTTTCCTTGTGGGTATGCCAGGCTTCCACTCTCATCGCCTACGATTGTGAAGATCAGGAAAGCGACATAACAGCTGTATCAATTCGTGACGTAGCAGAATGCCCGGAACCAGAAAAAGAGTACACCAGCACGGAGATAGGTATACAAGTTATACAGAAAAATGACATCAAACTACAAAAAGTGTTAACGTGTTTGGTGGAAGTTACCCGAATTATGAGTTACTGTGGGATGCATAGTCATAGCTCCCTAGTAGCAGGGGGCATATCAAGTTTCGTTTACCAAATTGGAAAGGAAGAATGCGCCAATGTTCATAGATACAGAACTTTAAATATTTATCAGCAACAAATAGGAAAAATTGTGATGAATGGAACAACTTCTGCATCATTGACCATGGTAGGTCAGGTAGACGCAACTGGAAGTTGTAAAGGAGTTACCTATCACGAAGGAGGCCAAAGTTGGGAAAATGTCTACGTATTAGCAACAATCAGAATACAAGTCCAAGATTATCTTGCCAAGGTCAAACTAGAAGAAAATCTATTGAGTTTATTAGGTGGCGTGACTTGCCCATTCACTGGAGGTCACTGTTTCGACACCATCTTGGGAGAAACTGTATGGGAAGACACTACGTCAACCCAATGTGATGACAACTTAAGCCTATTATATCGTGGTCCTGCGACCCAAGTGATAAACAATAACAATCAAGAAAAAATTATTGTGGTCGAAAGTGGGGATAAACTTTTTGCATTATCTTTGAAGAAAAGTACGATATTGTGTAATCAAGAAGTGTGGCAAACGGAACATCCGCGACTTGTAGTAGTGATCGGTTTGATAAACAGCTATCTCCAACCGAAAATGCAAGTGCATGCGCAGAACACAGACCTTACTAGTTATGTGAATAGCAAATTCCTCTACATTGAACAATCGGTCAAAAGGAATATAAATCGGTTATACACAGACACGGTTCATAGACGATGCTTAGTGCAACGAGAAGTGTTAAGAAATCGGTTATTAATGGCACCGTTTGCGCCACACGCGATTAGCCAAACATTAAAATTGGACAAAGGGTATGTTGGGAGAGTATTGGGGGAGGTGCTATACGTTATGAGGTGCGTTCCCAAACTAGTAAAGATTCGACGATCTAACAAATGTTTTCATGAACTCCCAATAGAGGTGGATAATAAAACTATGTATATGGCACCCGTGACTAGAATTATTCAAGGACATGCTGAAGAAGTAGAATGCAATGGACTAACTCCACCATTGTACTACATTGACAACGAATGGGTTGGGTTAACGCCTTATCCCACTATTAAAAACAGTCCTCAACAACTAACTGTGGACGCAGATCCAAAACTAAAATTTAGTCCAATACAACCGGTAGGTCAATATGGACTCTATACTCAGGAAGAAGTCAGCAAAGTCCAACAAGTACTAACTTTTGGCGTGGAACGGAAAGCTGTAGAAAACATTATAGCCCGTCGAGTTGCTGGATTAGAAGCTGGAAGTCAAGGGTTCTCGACCCTTAAAATGTTTAACCCGGAAGAAATGAAAGAACTTGCTCATTCCACTATGAAGCAAGTATGGGGATGGTTCACTGATATTGGAATGTTTTTCAGTGGATTAATAGGATTTTACACTATATTTAAAATGCTTAAATATTGCATAGGTGTAATACTAAATGGATTTCACTTGTATGAAACCATGGGTTGTGGTTTATCTATTTTGGCTAGTTTGTGGAATACACTAGCCACACTATTGATGCATCGTCACCAATGGCAAACAAATGGAAATTCGGAAGAGACCGAATTAACCAAGGTCACAGTACATGATCAAGCATCCAGTTGTAATCAACAGAAGCCATCACTGTACCCAGCGTTGCCTACTCAACATTGGACGGATCAACCAGTCAATCGTGTCAACGGAGAAGGCATCAGTGCTACCGCTCCACCTGGCATGGCCCCCATCTAAATTTTTTTGTGCTTATAACATAGACCGTGTGCGTAACAGAAACTATTGTGCTTAGTCTGAGTTCAGCAAATATACTTCGCCGAAGAGAACTATAACACGACGCGACATGGGAAACATTTTTTTTTAAAGAAAAAAAAAAGTTGTGCGTTAGGTAGTAATTTTGTATATCTTAATTTAGTTTGGTAGAATAAGATGGGTTGATAAAAGTATGTGGCTCTGGTGAGCTCACATCTTTTTTTTAGGGGGAAGTAATGTAACAACCCAAGAAATTTAAAACTAAAATTTTTTTGGTTGTTCGTAGTTTTAGTAAGTAAAAATATTTTAAATATTGTAAAAATATTAAGTTAATATTAATTAAGTCATTATTATTATAACATAATTATTAATATGTTATTATTAGCTATAATTGCACTCGGGGATTTTAAAGTAGGAAATAAGTTGCAAAAATGATATCATCATTTTTGGAAAATAAACAAATTAGTTCCGAAATTTTTTCCGTTTTTAGTGAAATGATCTAATCAAAAACACTTACAAAATTTACACGTGGATGAGCTTATTTTCTTAAATTATTAAGGAAAACTTAGAGCCAAAGTTTTGATCACTTGAAAATATTAATGCACGTGTCTATTTTTGAAAAATAAGGTAAATAACCTCTTTAATTAGTTTGACGTGGCTGCCTTACACAAAGTATGATTTGTCAAAGGGGGAGACCTTTAAACAAAAATTAGGGAGGAGAATCAATATAAAAAAAATGCACACAAAAAGGCAGACAGAGAGCAGGTTTTGACCCATTTTAAGGGAACTGCTGTTTCATTTTGAGTTGAGAAAATTTGAGTAATTTTCTTTTGTGTAACTTCGCGATTTAAATATTTAAGTTCAGTGCGAATTTAAATTAATTATTTTAGTTATCACTTTAACTAATTGAATTCGGTTTACGTTTCAAATGAGAAATTTGAGACGTGTTGATTTTTTTTATATAAGTGTTTGTGTTTAAATGGTAAGAACTTTTAAAATTCTTTACTGTTTTTTTTTCTGTTGTTTTGGCTATTTTGTAAGCTATATAATATTTCTTTTTATTTTTGGGGAAGTTGTCAATAACGTGACAACTTATATTTTGTTTTTGCATTTTGGAACTAATGCGTGTTTATTTGAAATAATTGTTTTATTTTGGTTAATGCATTAAAATTAGGATTTAATGTAAACATAATTTGTTTTAAGTATTTTCGTGCAGTTATTTTTTTTTATTATTAAATTTAAATAAATAATCACTGTAAGTTTAACATTGGGTGTTTTTTTTTTGATATTCTTATTTCTTTCGAACGACGCAAACAATTTTTAAATTTATCGTTAGCCGTCGGTTCACGTTTCCAGAAAGAGGAGGATTGGTGAAACGAATTTCCAGTAGCTACCAAAAATAAATATTAAATTTTTTTTTAAGTGATAACGAGAAGAAAAGTTCATTAGCATTGAGAATAAGGGATGGTGGCAGCTTTATAAAAATAAATATTTCCCTATTTCTCAGGAACTCGATTTAAGTTAGCACTTTGATCTAACGTTGGAGCATCTCAAAACTCCGGCTTAGAACATGAAAAATTAAAAATAAATAACCAACAAAACCCCGTAGGTTACACTCTATCATCAACCGAAGCCGAGTTCATGGGTATGACAGAAATTGCCAAAGAAACGATATACTTACGAAAGTTCATGTCAGAACTGGGATTTGCCGACGCTTGTGACGAAGTACAAATATTCACAGACAGCATGAGTGGATTGAAGTTGGCAGAGAATCCAACTTTTCATAATCGTAGTAAACACATCGATATCAGGTATCATTTCATAGGTGCACAATAAGCTTAAGCTTCAGTGCAGTGGGAATATGTACCACAGCCCGTGACTAATAATAATAATCATTTCATACGTGAAGTGTTAAATTGTCGATTAATGAAATTGAATCATGTAAGTTCTGAAAACATGGTGTCTGATGTATTGACAAAAGCTCTACCTCGACAGAAACACCATAGATGTGTTGAGATGTTAGGACTTAATTTTAAATGAGGAATGAACAGCAATGTGTCGAGGGGAAGTGTTGGAAAGAAGGCTGAAATAGTTGCCGAGCAGCGACAAATTGTTATTAATTTAAATGGATAATATTATTCTGATGTATTAACATTCGTTCACAATTATATATACAACCGTTAGTTCATTTATAATTCTATGTTTTACTGAAGATCCATTCATTATCTAACAATAACACCTGTCACAAAATGAAAATATAATGTGAAAATATCTGCAAGATGTGTGGAAACAGATTTCACCGGATTATTTAATTAATTTAATAAAAAAAACGCCCCGAATTTGTAACGCAGTAATATGTGCGAAAGGTAGATATTTTGATAAAATAAATTTATGAATGTTTTTCAATAATAATTTAATTGTTATATGATATAAAATCAATAGTTATTTACCTATTTTCTTAATATTAGCATTAAAATAATTAAATCTTTTAAAATTATAAGTGTTTTATCGAAAAAATGATCTGCTTCCAAACTTTCCGACGGTAGTGTAGATACCAATACTTGTTTGAAAGAACCGTTGTGCCAAGATGTTTCGACATATTTTTTTGTATCTATCTCCTTCTTTTACATGAGTACTACAATAGGTTGTCTCTTTCGTTAGTTTTTCAGGCTCATATTATTAAAGACGTATGTTACTATGTTACTGTCAACACTGCTGTCAACCCTGTATCAACCGAATTCCATCGGTTTTAAGGTTATGTGTTTTAAATAATTTGCAGTGACAGGTGATTGATATTAGTGAAGGTTTTGACTATAACCATGTATAATCATAATTTGAATTTTAAGTGTAACAACCGTACAGTTTGTAATCATTAGTTCATTATTTTCAGAATTTCTGTGAAAACGGTTGATTTCCCAAGAAAATTTATTTGACCAATGTTGCAGCCCGCTAAATTACCTATCCGGTTTGGGCCATTAGGTTTTTTCTAAAACGTTTCGTTTAAGAGATACGGAGCTTACAAGAAAAGTAAAAAAAATAAAATCAACGTTTTGTTAACATTTTTTCCCTTAATTTAATTTATAACTCAAAAACCGTTTATTCTACACGATAAGGGGATATAAACTAATTTGTAGATAAGTGAATGATTTTTAAAAAAGGTCTAATCTATTAAGGATAAGATATACGCAGCTAACTTTGATTCACGAACGCGAGGGGGCTTATAAGCTCGTTGTATTTTATAATTTGCGGGTAGACAACACGTTTAACAAATTTTTAAGTCATCTAACTTATTATTGTTTT
Source organism: Cantharis rustica (assembly GCA_911387805.1). Lineage (NCBI taxonomy): Eukaryota > Metazoa > Arthropoda > Insecta > Coleoptera > Cantharidae > Cantharis > Cantharis rustica. The sequence goes on from OU426877.1 coordinate 77,668,887, forward strand.
ACCGATAGGCGTCGCTATTTCTAACATACGATCGATAAGCTCCTCCTTTTAAAATACGAAAATTACCCTCCCTGTTATGTAGTTTAAAAATTTTATCAATTGTAAGAGCGGGGAGAATTTTCAAAGGTTTACTTAGTATTTTTTTCCACTACTAGTCTTATAGGCTACCATTATAACGTAAGCTAATCGCTTGTGAAGTGACTCATTTTCGACTAGTGGTTAATAATTTTTTCATTATTCACTAGTGGTTAATAATGAACATATTGATATTTTTCTATAGTTTGGCAATTATTTATAAGGAAAATTTTGTTAAAAAACGATTTTGTATAACCGGGAGATTCTATTTAATTGCATTTAAACTATTCAAAACGCTTTTTTAATAGATTAATTTCATTTTAAATATTTTTAAAAACTCGAAATAATTATGACAGCAAGCGAAAGCGCCGTCTCTTATTAATTTAAGAAACCACTATTTATACAAATTATTATAGAATCATTACAAATTCATTAAACGCGAAAATTCACAAGTTTATTGAAAAATTTCAGTATTTTAAGACGAAGAAGTGCTTAAAACAATGCTTTTGTATAATTTTGGTGATGTATTCAAACAAAGAATCTCTTAAAATAATATTTATTTATAAATTCTATTTTTTAGGTTACAAAAATAACAACGAACTAATTTTGTTTGAAATTAACGGAAATTATAAATTTTTGAATTCATGAATAATTGACAATTTATTTATAAAAATTGTAGTTAATTACACAATTATTACAATTCATAGTTATACCTGACGAAGCCAAATTTAACAATGTAGAGGTGGTCGAAGAACTTGTGGTGGGTATATTAATTTCAGTGTTGGTGAAAGTATTTGTTTCTTCAATTGTAGGACCATACGATGCAGATGTTGAAGGTATTTCAACATCGTTGGGAACATGGGATCTAGTTGCTGACGGTTTTTGCACCATAAGTGCGATACTTTTTTTAACTGCCAACGAATCTTCTATGTAACCTTCGGCGACAGTAGATGATTTCCAGCCTCCGTGCTGTTTGAGCTGGAGTGTATTACCACCGTTGGATGCCAATATAGTGGCTGACGTTCTGCGAAAGCTGTGACCCGTGTACAATTGAACATTTTCCAATTTTAAATACATTGCAATTCTTTTTGGCATTTGCCCTATTGTATTATGCCCAATATGTTGTCTTGTTGCTTTGCCATTTCTTATAGAAATAAACAATTTTTTCATATCTATGGCAGAACAGATTTTTAAATATTTTAAAATTGTTTGCACCCAGAGTGCCTCCATCACTACAAATTTTCTAGATGATCCATTTTTACTGTTTTGAATAGTTATAACTATCATATCATCTTTTATAACTACATCCGACAATAAAAAATTACAGAGTTCATCACTTCTGCATGCTCCTGCGACACCAATTACAAGGACTGCCTACAATGATAATTTATTGTTAGTTTTTTAAACATTAAATAAAATTTTTTTAACAACATTTTTTAAACAATTAATAAGAAAAACCTACCTTAGTTGCAATATAACATTCATCAGGTGCCTCTGTGAGAAATTTTGTTATTTCTTCGTGGGTAAAAACTAATGATTTCTTGGCTTGATAATGTTTATTTTGACATTTTAAAAATGCTATTAATTTAAAAAATTTTGCTATATCTATATTTTCTTTTAACGAAAGAGTTGATTTTAACATTGAATAGTGTGACCATAAAGTGGAAGCCTTTTTATCTTTTCCGTAGTCTTGGAAATATGCCAGAAGTACATTTTCAGAAATGCCAGTGACGTTTTTATCCTTGCACCAACTTTTGAATGAAATATACACTTTCATATAAAGATCTTTTGATTTCTCAGGTAGTAGATTTTCTGCTACTTGTTTAGCCATATTTCGAATTTCGGGCGGCGTACAACTTAAATTTTCACTATCCATTTTTTAAAGCAGAAAAAACTCAGCGATAATTTTCAAAAACTAAATTTGACAACAACTACTGTCAAATTAACAAAACAAAACAAAATTTAAGTATAAAATACGAATTTCATTTTTATGAGTAAATTTTTTTGCGCGCGATCGATTTGAATTTTTGCTTATGTATTCCTAGTGATAATTCAGTAAGGAGGCTTGGTGGGGGGGGGGAATTTTTTGCTCAGTTTTTTGATATCTAGCACCGTTCTTGAGTTATTACGAATTCAAGAAATAAGTCAAATAAACAAAACTGTCATTTGAAATAAATATTTTAAATTTGAAAATTTTTTTATTCACAAGCATTTAAAATGATACCAATAAACCTAGTAGTGGAAAAAATCGTATATAAACCACGGTTGTGAAGACCATTATAGCCTACGCGCCTTATATTCCTCGGTGCTTCGCACCTCGGAATATAATCTTGGCGCTATGGCTATAATGACAGTCTTCACAACCTTGGCCTATAATATACTATTATAATACTCGTACATATTTTATGTTTGGTAATTTTATACAAATTTTTAGTTTCCTAGAACTAAACGTATACAAAGCTGTTGGTGATTTAAATGATTTTAAAAATAACACCATTTTTATATGAAATTATATAATGTTTAAGATAAATTTAAGATCATATAAGATAAAAAATTATTAACATTAAAATAAGTATAAATGCATATAAATTTGATATAATATTATAATTTCGCACTTGTTCGACTATATAACATTAATAAAATTTTTCGTAATCGTATAAAACTAAGCCCAATGCAACTGGAATTTAACCTTGCAAGAAAGATATGCATAAAACACGATCTCACTTTACTTTTCAGTTATCCGACAATAATTACTATGTCTTGAGATCACTGTTCAAAATGATTTGGATTATATTGTTATAAAATGTTATATTTAAAAATGCAAAAATTAAAATTTTACTATAATTACAAAAACTTAAATGCATTGTTATACAGAACACATAATATTATTTGATAACTCTTATAATACTGAATGAAGAATGGCATTTGAAATCATTGGGCAATCAACCATAAGTGTCTAAATATCCGACAGTTTTGTGGATAAATTAAAAATATTTATTTAAATCTGATGAAGGAATTGCACATTCGTCTTTTATCACTATTGCTGCAAAAACTAATAAGCCAAAGTAAAAACTGAATTTTCTATTAAAAAAATCGACAAAAGCATTATTTATTCTAAGATGAATATTAAATTTTCACAACCGATTTAATTCTTCTATTACCATTATATGAATTTGATTTTACTATGATTATTTTTTATAAAAAAAGTACCCAAAGACGGAACCAAGGGGCGGAAGGATTCCCCAGATGCTCCCTAGCAGAACTAAAACATTTTCGAAATTATATTATAGTTTAATTCACTACCGTAAAATGGGGTGACTTTGTTCAATTTAATTTGTATTTCGCATATATTAGATTTGATTGTTAATAACTTTAAAGTTAAAAAATACCAAACGATTGGTGATGGCATGCAGAGACGACTTTATGCTAAAGAGAAATTAATTTTTTGTAATACGCGCAGTAAAAAAATAAAAACTTGCTGATCAACTTTACACCTCGAGTAGGACCACTTTGAACTCGCCCCCCCCCCTGAAAATACGTTTAAAATGCAGAGAACCTGTCTAGAGTGATTACTTTCGCTTCACGTTAAAATCGGTGTTGTAGTTTTTGAGTTATAACAGATATTGTTTTGGGGGCAACTTCGATTGAAGTCTTTTTATTGTATTAGGTGTTTATTTTCATAAAAAATACATATTCTTGTATAAAAAAAAATAAATAAGTGCTTGTACGTTTATACCTAAATATAATTTTGCAGTATTTATTAAAAACTTAAATGAAATTCTCTGAATAGCTTCATCCAGTTGGCCTTGTGAGTAATGCTTATAATCCGTAGTTCCGGATTTCCTCTTATAGACTCGGACCATCTGAAGCCAAAAATTGCCAAAATTTGCTCAAAATAACCAAAAAACTATTAAATATAAGAATCAAAGTCGCCTCTTAGTTTATGATCAAAGTGACCCCACGACGGTTTAACAAGTTTTTTAACCACATGATAGTTTTTTGTAATGATTATTTGAGATTATATGTTCTCAAAACATGCCTGATTAAAAATATATAATTAAAAAATACTATAAAATATTACCAACCTTTGCACATTTAAAGCTATAACGACTAAAAAAATCTTCTTAGGCTGAATGACGCAACCGCAAGATGCCTGCCAGAACAATACTTTCTCAATTCACCGATAATAAAACATCATTTAAAAATTTTTTAGCTTTGTGGGAAACGGGTTAGTCGGATGGTTGTATTGCAGTTTGGTTGTTTCCCTCCTTAAAATGACCATCTTTCTCTTTTACATTTCTTGTCTGTTGAATTTTTCTCTTATTTCCAAACTTTTGTCTTTAAGCCCAGACGTAAATCACGGCTTACTAGATCTGTCCGGTATGCCCAATGCGTGGAAACCAATTACTTCCGATTGGAATCTACTCCTTTCATACTGTAACGAAAATTAATTTGTTTATTTATTTCTAAGGGCTAATACAAATATTTACAGATACGATTAATAACAATAAAACGATTACTAACTAAAACTAACACTAATTTACACTATAATTTATTTACACTATAATTTATATTTAACACTAGGTCTATATTTATTTAAACACTCTGTATACTGTTTATCACTTCACTGTATTTATGTTCACTTGGTTTAGGTTAACAGTCGCGCGTTCAAACTAGAATTGATTTGTGACAGGAAATCGCGCTGCATTTATACTTAAATGCAGCCTTCCAGAATATTCCATAACCATCCAGGAATTTCCAGGTGCTTCTACGCATTTTCTAGAGCGTACATTCATCTATATTTGAATGACTAATGCCGTTATCATATATGACTCATCACACATGACGTCATACATTAGTCATCAAATATAATTAGACGTTCTTTCGTAACACTGCTCCCTCCTTAAATCTGTTCTGTCCCAGAACAGCGGAAACTTGACATCTATTGAAGAGATCGTGGCGGTAGCGGCAATTGTTACCATTTCTGCATACTCCTTGGCGGTAGAAATAACAGTCGACGCTCTTCTGCTCCTTTGGTGTACTGCTTGGATTGTAACTGCAGAGCAATATTTGGACTTCCGTTCCTTGGAACACGACCTCTAGCATGTTACGGACAGTCCTCCAGTCTAATTGGTCTAAACCGCAGCCAAGCTTGGGCACCGCCAGCTTCTTGATGTTACGGCTTATCATATCCCTGCGAAGCTCCAACAAAGTCCTCCATAAGTCCTTATAGGTGGGTTTTTGATGGGAAAACCTCTTGGTTACCAAGTAGTAAATCGATTGTTGTTGGTCACGTAGCTTCAGGGTTTTACCGACAGCAAGTTGCTGTGATTGGAGCTCATCCAAACGTCCAAACTTCTTCTTGAATACCACGGCAATTCCACGGGACATGCGAAGATCTTGGGCCACGCAGTGAGCGAGTGAGTAGTCCTTTGGTACGTCGAAAAGATCTTGTTGCACTTCAGTTGTAACTCCAAATCTTGCTTTGGCGGTCCCTTTGTAGGTGGACATAAACTTCTCAAAGTTTGATTCTTGAGAATGGCTTCCAGATCTGTAGGTTATTGTTCGTATTCCGGCATCATCTTCGGAATCGCTGTTGTTGTCACCGGCATAGGGAGCTAATCGGTTGACGTGAACCACTTTTGGCTTGCCTCTTGGTGGTCTTCGGATTCGATATATGACGTCGTTGATTCTGTTAACGATTTCGTATGGGCCTTCCCACTGTCTTTGCAATTTTGGAGACAATCCACGTTTTCTTTGTGGATTATGGAGCCACACCAAATCACCAGGCTGAAAACCACCTTCTTTTGCCTTCACGTCATACTGGGTTTTTATCCGATCGCTGGCCAACTGAATATTCTTCCGAACGGCGTCATGAATGTCGTGCATCTTTTTCTTCAATTTTTCAACATAATCATCCCCAGCAACTTCTTCTCCAGGTTTGCTCCCAAACTGAAGATCGCATGGCAAGCGTACTTCACGTCCAAACATTACACACGCTGGCGTTTGTCCAGTGGTTTCGTGAACGGATGACCGGTAACTCATCAGGAACAGATGTAAATATTGGTCCCAGTCCCGTTGATGTTCTGAGACTACCTTAGCCAAGTACCTTCCCATTGTTCGATTCATTCGCTCGACCATGCCATCTGATTGAGGATGAAGAGGTGTTGTTCTGGTCTTCTTAATGCCCAGCATGCAACAGACGTTCTGGAATAACGCTGACTCGAAGTTTCGACCTTGATCGGAGTGTAGCTCTAGAGGGACTCCAAATCGGCAAAAGAGCTCTTTAACAAGTACATCCGCAACAGTAACAGCCTCTTGGTTAGGTATTGCATAGGCCTCGGTCCATTTAGTAAAATAATCCATTGCCACCAAAATGTACTTGTTACCGGCGTCGGTTTCAGGAAATGGACCCGCGATGTCAATTGCCACTCTCTCAAATGGACTTCCCACATTATACTGTCTCATCGGTGCTTTGCGTCTTCCCTAACTTCCCTGCTTCCCTAACTTTTCCTAGGGTTTTCTTTATGCCGAAGTGTCCTCCCAAAGTTCCATCATGCAAATGCTGCAACACTTCCGACACTCGGCTTCTCGGCACTACCAACTGAAGTTTACACTCAGTGCCACTGTCGTTCTCCAAGGATCGCTTCAGAAGACCATCTTCTAATTTTAAGGAGTCCCATTGGGCCCAATACGCTTTGACGTCACTATTCAGGGCGCTTACTTCTTCCCAAGGCGGCCGTTGTCCTTTGACTTTCCAGTCCAAAATAAATTTCAGGTCCGGGTCGTTTTCTTGCTCCCGAAGTAACTGTTCAGGTTGCCAATTATCATTGGTTACAGTAGTTCTTCGGAGAAAGTTGACTTTTTCTTCCAGCCGCGAGCAATGATTGCAGTTTACTGGACATGGTCGCCTGGACAAGGCGTCTGCATTGCGATGACTTGTCCCTGCACGATGTTCGGTGTCGAAGTCATATTCCTGCAATCGCTCGATCCACCTTGCCACTTGTCCTTCTGGATTTTTGAACTGTAGAAGCCATTTTAGCGCTGCATGATCCGTCCTTAGCTGAAATTTCCGTCCGTACAAATACTTGTAAAAGTGTTCGGCGGACTTAACAACGGCTAACAGCTCTCTCCTAGTTACGCAATAGTTTCTTTCAGGTTTTGACAAAACTTTGCTAAAGTAACCGATAACTTTTTCTTGTCCATTTTGAATTTGGGAAAAGACGCCTCCTATGGCCAAGTTGCTTGCATCGGTGTCCAATATGAATTTTCCGTCTGCTTGAGGATAGTTCAAAATGGGCGCGCTGACTAGGGATTGCTTCAGATGTTTGAAAGCTTTGCTACAATCTTCAGTCCAGGCGTAATTGCGTCCATTTTCGGTTAACTTGGTCAAAGGTTTGGCAATATTAGCAAATCCAGGTACAAAACGTCGGTAATACGTACACAACCCGAGAAAACTGCGGAGCTGATGTTGGTCTTTTGGGATTGGCCATTCTTCTACTGCTTTGATTTTGTCTGGGTCTGCTTTTACACCGCTTCTGGATACAACATGTCCAAGATATTTTACTTCTGTCCGAAAAATGTGGCATTCTTCGGGCTCAACTTTAGATTAGCCCCTCTCAATCGTTGGAACACTTCTTTCAAATTTCTCATGTGTTCCTCAAACGATTTTCCAACCACAATTATGTCGTCCAAATATACTAGACATGTTTTCCATGACAATCCTCTCAAAATTGTCTCCATCAAACGCTCGAAGGTGGCCGGAGCATTACACAATCCAAAGGGCATTACGGTGAATTGCCATAATCCATTTCCGATGGTAAACGCAGTTTTCTCGCGGTCACTGGGTTCCAAATCCACTTGCCAATATCCACTCTTCAAATCCAAAGTAGAAAACCATTTTGAACCGGAGAGGGTATCCAAGGTGTCGTCAATTCGGGGAAGAGGGTAGCTGTCCTTTTTTGTCACGGCGTTCAGCTGTCTATAGTCGACGCAAAATCTTGTAGACCCGTCCTTCTTCTTTACTAGCACGACTGGAGACGCCCATGGGCTACGTGATGGTTCGATTACCTCCTGCTTTTCCATGTCTTCAATGATCTTTTCGGCTTCTTCACGTTTGGCCAATGGAAGCCGTCTCGGGTGTTGTCTTATGGGTTGGGCACTTCCGACATTGATTTTATGTTTTACCACTTGAGTTCGTCCTTTAGAAGTTTCATCTAAGGCAAACACGTCGTGGTACTTCTGGATTAACTTCTTCACCTCGTTTACTTTGCCTTGGTCGAGATTCTTGCACGAAGAAGACATCATGTTTAATAATTGTTGGGGACATTTATTTTTAGGACTATCTTCGGTATTTCCTAAACACCTCGCAATGTGAGATACCACCGTACATTGTCCCACCATCGTATTTTTCTTCAAGGATACCGAGTTAGGGTTGGTGTTAAGAATTCTTACCGGGACTGTCTCCATAACTTTTACTAGAGCCTTACCAACCAACAAACCTTTGCCGAGCGCTCCATTATTGGTTGGTTCGATGGCACGAATATAGCCCTTCCGGAGATTTCCATCCAGGCTTCCCATCACAATGCTCTCTGTTCTTCCCGGTAAAATAACATCTTCTGTTAACAAAACTCGTACCGCTGCGTCCCCTGACGAATGGAATGGAATTTCTTCACCATCAACTCCAAGTACATCGTTTTTCATATCCAAATGGAACCCATATTTTCTTATAACGTCCATTTTCAGGATAACGTCATCAGTGATGTCAGCCACGATTACTTGATGGTTGAATACCTTGCTTCCTATTTCCATGTCCACAGAAATTTTTCCATGCGTAGGGATTTCTTCGCCCGTTGCAGTTCGAAGACGCATCGCTACCGGTGATGTTTTTCCACATTCTCGCACTACGTCAGGCCGTACAATTGTTTTTGTTGCCCCCGTATCAATCAGTAGCTGGAAGATTTTGTTATTTATTTTACCGTCAATATAAATACTGTTTATTGCATCAGTCGGTGATGCAGCACAGATGGTAATCTCCGGGGCACTGTTGGTAGAGGTCGGCGTTTGCCCCTTCTGGCCGAGCCATTCTATTTTTCCGGCTGCTTTCTTGGTTCTCTTCTTGCAACATCTAGGTCCTGTTCCTTGCGATGAACGATCACGAAGAATACGCCGGAGTTCTTCTAAAATCTCGCCAGATTCAGCCAACTTTTGTTTTGGTTCCTCCGTGACACCTCGTACTCGATGATTCCCTCGTTGAGATGTCTGCTTTGCCGTCTCGAATTCTAACGCGTGCGCTAATGCGTCATCCAATCTATTGTGCCGAGCTAGCTTTAGCGCCTGCTGTGTTTCACTGTCTCTGATACCATCTACGAAGGTTTGCACTGCCAATTGCTCCAAGAAAGTATCCGGCGCGGTAGGGTAGGCTAGCCTCACCAATCGTGAAATATCGGCTTCGAACTCTTGCAGGCTCTCAGCAGATTTCTGACAACGGTTCTTCACCTGTGCGTGGTAAACCTGCTGAAGATGACCGTTTCCGTACCGTTTTTCTAGCCGCGATATCAGCTGTCCATATTCTTGTTGTTGACAATCGGGGATGGTTTGCAGGATGTTGAGTGCTTCTCCCCGTAAAGCGACGACCAGTGAAATAGCTTTTTCCAAGTCGTTCCATCCATTGGCACTGGCTGCCGCTTCAAACTGTTTATGGTAAGTGGACCAGGGTACCTTTCCATCAAACGTTGGTGGTTTTACTTTTATCTTGGCAATATTAGCTTCATTGTCCGATTTTACCACCGCCGTTGGGTTTATTACAGTAGTTGTTGTTTCTTCGTCCGGGCAGATGCTTCCATTTATTATTGTCTCGAGAAGTTGTATTTTCTCGGCAGTTTTTTTATTTTCTTCTTCCAATTTTTTAACGTTTTCCTCCATTTTTTGTTCTAGCGTTTTGGAAGTTTCTTTCATTTTTTGTTCTAGAATCTTGGAGTTTTCTTCCATTTTTAGGGAGTTTATTAACAATTTCTCTTCAAGTTTTTCTTCCAGATCTTTTAATCTTTCTTCTAAAATTTCTCTAATTTCTTGAGAATTTTCTTCCATTTTCTTGGAATTTTCTTCCATTTTCTTAGAATTCTCTTCCATTTTTTCTTCTAGAGTTTTCGAATTAACTTCAATTTTTTCCTCTAGCGTCTTAAAATTGTCTCTTAAAAGTTGAAGTATTTCCGTCTCCATTTTAGCACTTTGCGACCGGGTAACCGGCATTCACTCGCGAATACAAACTAGTTAATCACTACTGTCTTTTAGCCCTTTACGCGTTAAACCCCACACCTAACACCAATGTAACAAAAATTAATTTGTTTATTTATTTCTAAGGGCTAATACAAATATTTACAGATACGATTAATAACAATAAAACGATTACTAACTAAAACTAACACTAATTTACACTATAATTTATTTACACTATAATTTATATTTAACACTAGGTCTATATTTATTTAAACACTCTGTATACTGTTTATCACTTCAGTGTATTTATGTTCACTTGGTTTAGGTTAACAGTCGCGCGTTCAAACTAGAATTGATTTGTGACAGGAAATCGCGCTGCATTTATACTTAAATGCAGCCTTCCAGAATATTCCATAACCATCCAGGAATTTCCAGGTGCTTCTACGCATTTTCTAGAGCGTACATTCATCTATATTTGAATGACTAATGCCGTTATCATACATTAGTCATCAAATATAATTAGACGTTCTTTCGTAACAATACTTTTCTTAACTGTTCATTTCTTTATTCTTCTTATTGTCTTTTTTTTTCGCCTTGATAGAGATTCGGTGAGTGATATGATTATCAATCCCTATCAATTGGAGTAAGGGACCGCCCAGTTGCTAGATCGCTCTCAGGGTTTTTGAGATGACGTAGCTGTAGAAGATTTAGTAGGAAAGTGAGTTTTGTGTTTCACTTTTTATTTTTGAATTTACGTATGATACGTTTTAGCGGAGTCTCCAAGGTAGGATAAGCTTCCCTTGCCTATCTTGTTGCCTGGTGTTTTGGCTTCACTTGAGCACTAGATGAATCTATCAGTTTGCATCGCTGATTCTTAAACTTGACGCAGTTTTCATTGAGATGAAAGCGTTACATTGTGTAGGGGGTGGGATCAATTTCTCACAATGTTTAAAAAATCTAAAGTACCTACGCTGCGGCTAAGATGGTACATCCTTATTTCCTTATGGATTGGGATATCACTGTTTTATTTTGGGGGTTTGAGAATTTAAATTTTATCTTTTATAAGTTTTACAATTTATTTTAAGTATGAATGTTGTTGAATTAGTATCCTGTATTCTTAAAATTAGTATACCCAAATTAATTTTTTTTTTCTTCCGTAGTTAATGTTTTGAGAGTAATTTGGGAAATCACTCTTCAATTAGGGGGAGTGTTAGATGATTTTAATTTTTGAAGACACTTTGTAACTAACTTTTTTAAAATTAGAATTTAATTACCAAACTCGCATTATTTACCAATAAAGTTGTTTGTTCAGAAAAATTACATCAGTATGATCCAATTTTCTTAAGAATTCTTTGAAAAAAATAATAAATTTTATAGCTTTCCGGCGCCGATATTAAAAATATGATATTTTTGGGGCCTAAGTATTGTTCGTGGAAATTAGTCACTAATTTGTCGCATGATTTTAAAATTTTCTTATTGGTCAACTTGAACAAAAGGCTCCACGTCATTGGTAATTAATGAAAAGTTATAAATTTTGGTATAGTTTATTTCTTTTGTCAGTCGATCACCAAGATCTGTATCACTCAATTATATCTCGCATTAACCTGCGGAATTATTAAATTTGTTACAATTAAATTACAAGAAAGTTTTGAATCTAGTTTGTTTTTTTATTCACGGTTAAAATATTGTCAAGTGTGGTGAAAATTTGGTATTTTGTGTGTTTAGAGATTCCAGTTTGAAGTTGTGTTATAATTTCGTAGTGGGTAATTAACGTTTGAGTTTGTGGATGATTTTATGAAGTTGTTTTGGTAATTTTACCTCAAAATCGAGGAACCAATTTTAAGCCCACGTAAATAGAAAATTAGTGCAAGTGCTTGTCAGAGCATGATACTCACTTTGAGGACTTTAACCACTTCAATTTTGATCTCTCGCTGGTAACCAAGTCACCCGGATATATTTTAATCGTCAAAATTAAACATTAAGCAGAATTACTGGATGGACACCTGATGGATACCTTCGGCTTCCTACTTGAAGAAACGTCATCACTGTGAGTTATTTTTTTTATTTTTTTTATGTCGACGTTGTCGTGACAAAAAGGCGTAAGCGGCTTTTGCAATATTTTACAGGGGAGACAAAATACATTTTATATCCGTTATTTGTGTTTGTTAATATTGGAATTTGTTTTAAGGCATAAACATTATTTATAACACATTTTGTTTAATTCTTATAAAAACAGTAGGCCTTGAGGCTTATTTTTAATTAGCGTTTTTGTCGTATACGCCTATTTATTTTTGTTAGTTGGTGGTTAAGCCTATTTTCCTAAGACATAAGCCTTTTTGATTTTAACAATTACTGTTTTAAATGTCGTTTACGCTCTACTTACGCCTTCTGTTTTCATCAAAATAATTTCATTATGACGCTTAGAATTTCTTAATAAAATTAAGGAATTTATTATAATAATTATAAAAAAAGAATAAAACGAAAAGTTTAAAAGAACAAATAAATAATATTATTTTATTAATTTCAATTCTTTAAAAAACACAGCCTTGTAAAATAAAAAAAATAACTCTTAATAAAAAATAATACAACCATAATAGAACTGAGCTTTGTAAAATAAAAAATAACTCTTAACTAAATAAACATAATAACTCTTTAAAAAAATTAATCTCAACTAAAAATCACAGTCGTCTACATCGCTTTCTGCCAAAGTGTCTGGAACATTTTTTCCGGAAGAAAGCGCAAAATATTCTCCATGATATTCCCTTTTTATTGACAAATTTCTGCATAAATCTAATAAATCTTTTAATTTTTTTTTATTAATAAGCAATTCTGAAAAGTACAATTGAGGTACTTGAACGATTTTTCTCATAGGCCATTCAATGTCATGAAAAACACCATCTGGATCATAACTAGTAGAAATCCATATTTTATTTGAATCAGTTTTTGAAAACCTGACTATTTTTATATCATTTATTTTAATTTCTACACCTCCACCACTTTTAAGTTTTTTTGGAACTGCAAGTACTTTCCAATCTAAAAAGTCTTTAAAATGTACATTGATTACTTCATAAGGCTTGGGACGTCTTCTTGCATTTCTTAATATTGTTGGCCATTCTGAAGGAGCTTGAATGTTTATTTTCGCTGTATATTTTTCAATTACAGCGTGCACACTATCGACAGGCATGTATGTATGCCCTGCGACCAAATATGTTAACGATATATCAGTAATAGTTTGTGAATTTTTAATAAAGAAAGAAAGCATAGATAGAACAAACCTATTTTTGTTTTGTCCAGGACAATTATCACAAAAAAGTGACACAGACTGATAGTTTCCAAATTGATCCAAATCATGAAGATAGAAGTACAAATTGGTACAAATTTCGTTCACTCCTCTTTTGCCATCTTTTTCTCCCCATAAATAACAATAACTGTTTTGCGACTTACTTTCATATACAGTAAAATTGTAAACAGCGTATTTTCTTGAAAATCCAAACATCATACTAGGTCCGTGCGGAGTTGCTAATACTTTTTGCAAATCAAAAGACGTTACTAGAAATCCATCTGTTATTGATTTATTTTGTTCTTTCAAGAAAAGCAACTTTGCAGCATCTTTGTCAATTTGATGGTTTATGTAGTCCTCTTTGTCTTGGTCTGTTTTTTCAGAATCTGGTATATTTTTATATCTTTCGCATTTTATGCATTTGTCTTTTTTGGGAACGTGTATACCTATATTGTAATCTCTCTTAAGGAACTTTTTAAAGCAACTCATGCCGATGGGATCACTACTTTGATTTTCCATGGTTGATTTGTATATTCTATAGAGATTAGAAATACTTTTCACTTCCGCTGGAAGATATAATTTGGAAGTAGAACTTCTGCAGTAGTGCGAAGGAACTGCCGGTAAACTTTTAATAAAGCTTTCAAATTCACTCATTTGATTGGGTGTAATCTTGTGCTTTGGCTCATGTTGCCCTCTTTTATCTTTGTTTTCATCTATCTTTCCTTGTATGGAATTTCTGAGAACCTTCTCGGTTATATTAAGAGTTTTTAAAAAGAATTGTAGGCACACTTTTACTTGGATATTACCTTTCATGAAAAAGTACTGATAGGTCAAACCTCTTCTTGAATTTTCAGCGAGAGTTCTTTTTCGTTTAACAGAACTAATATTTACACAACCATTTATAAAAGATCTTTTATCAGTGTTAGATTGTAATTTCCAAAAATGTTCAAAGAGGTTTTTCCTTTCCTCTTCGGTGAAGTTATTACACTCATTAAAACATCTTTTTCCATAGCATGGATTTGGTAAAAGTGTTTTCTTTTCTTGAATTTGGCCTTTGTAGTTAACATAGGATTTTCCTGTTAGCCGCAGTATTTTATTCTTTTTTAATTGACTTTGCGCTTTTTTAATTCTTTTTCCCTTAAAATTATCACAGTCGCTTGAGGAATCATATTCATCACTATTATTTAAAAATTTGGCACTAGATGTACCATTTGAAGTACTCATACATTGATTACTTTTTCTCGTTACCCCGCAAACTTCTGAGTCTTCGCTATCTGAATAGTCTACGATATTAGGTTTTTGTTTATTAGTTATCTCAATTGTATTTCTTGTATCTTTTGAAGTATTATTAGTCTTAATCTCTTGAGTATTATTTTTTATACATTGCAAGTCATTCAAGTCTAAGTAGAAGTGCTCTTTATTAACGTCAGTTTCAGTTTCAAATTCGGCATCACAGTTTTCTAAATAATGTTCATCTAAATTATAATCAGGTTCTAAGTCAAAATAGTTGACATTCTTAAAAATACTAGTATTTGTTTCAGTCTCAAATTCAGAATCACAGCGTTCTAAATCACAAATTTTCGAATTCGGAAAATATAAATCAACATCTGCTTCTGAGTTGCAGTTTTTTAATATAACGTCGTGCAACAAAGCTTCATTTAACGCATTTTCTTGATTATTAATATTATTAATATTGTTTTCTTTATTTTCATTATTGAGTAGATTCATAATTTTTCGAGTACGCGACAGCATTCTATAAAAATAAAATAAAAGGCGTAAGTGACATTTCTATCTCAAATTTTAAACACCATTTGTAAGAAATCTGTTTACTTAAGTTCAAATATAAGAATTTTTCTTATTAATAATGTTTTGTACACTGTTTGTGATTCTTAAAACATTGCAGGACTATGTACAAATAATAAGAAAAATTCATTTAAAATATGGTATGAATTAACATGGATACACTCCACTTACGCCTTCTAAAATTTTTAATAACAAAAAGGCGTAAGCGACAGGATAAACTTTTAACGATTTCTTATAAACAAAGGGTGATTTATTCTTACTAACAGTTGAATACACAATGATTTACTAAATAACATAAAAAAAATAATAAACTACATACCTTAAATGATACAGAATCTGGAAATAGCAACGTAAGGCGTAACGCATGTACTCACTTACGACACTCGATGCTTACTAGCGTTAGGTTTTACTTTTGTTTGGTTCCATAATGTCGCTTACACTACTTTAAACTGAAATAATTTATTCTACGATTTTTTGACGAATACACCAAAAACATAAGTAGTGTAATTAGAATAGTACTTTATTTTAACATCAAAAACGATTTTTTGAAATTTTGGAGCTTACGCCTTTTTGTCGCGACAACGTCGATGTACTACATACAATTTCGAGTGTCGTGATTTTATTGTTATTTTGACTTTTACATTTTTTTTTGTATCAAATAATTTCAAACGTGTTAATGTAAAATTATCAACCAAAAGTTTATTACCTCATTTATGTTTCAAGTATTGCTTCAAGTTCATTGTCATCGTAAAATATTTTAAGCAGTAGTTTTAAGAAATATTTGTTCATTGATTATAATTTATATCTATACTTCAGTTACCAAAACGGGACCTTTTCTTTTAATTTATTAATTTTGTCATTTTTCTTTTTGTTTTTGTCAATAATTAATTTAGATTATTTTAATAACTACTTTGTATAAATTGCTAAATATTTTCTCATCATTAAAATTATTAATTTTATCATTTTATGTCTTTTGGCTTTTTTTGTGTACTTTCTGTTATAGATTATTTTTTTGTAAAGGTGGCCGAATATTCGACAGGTCGGTCTAAGGAATTCTGGATTTTGTAAATTTATAATTGTAACATTAATTTATGGTAAGTATCTTTTGCGCGACAGACTTGTTTACCAGTGGGGACCGTTTGTTGGGGGTACGAACCTAGAATTAATCCATTGGTGGCGCCTCTATTATTTATTACAAACCATCCGTAAATTTGACGATATTACGTTCCGACGCACACTAAAATTTATTTAGTTAAACCCCCCCTTTCGCTGCAGCGAAGCTGTCACCCTCTTGTATGCGGGGGTGTGCGTCGTGGAGAATATACCCGTAACAACTGTTTTCACAAATCAGTAATCTTATCAGAAGGTATTTACAAGGCATATACTACGCCATTATATCGATGATTGCGCCTATTCCTACTGTACTAATTAATAATATTTCCAAACGCATCCTACTTAATTTACTAAGTGCACCATCTAGCGATCACTCACGCAATCTCTTCGATTCCAAAGTCAAGCTGCACCGTCTAAACAAGGCGTAACATAAATGTCGACATTGTCTATGGTTGCAGGAATCCCCTAATGATGTATTAAACTTTCAGTCTGATAGGAGTGAGTTGTGAGTGGCGCTATTTTGTTTCCTTTGATATTTAAAATTGAGTAAGATAAACAGAAGTTTTGATTTGTTCGTTTAAAAATTATTTCATTATGTCGAAAAGAACATATTTAAGTGGTTCACAAAAAGGAAAAAAAGTTCTAGCTCAAAAAGAAATAACGGAAAAACTTCCAAAGCTCACTTTGTTTTTTTACGGTAGAAGAAACAAATAAGCCGAGGGATTATTCACTCTCATCCCCGTAAGTCAAAAATATCTCTGAATGTCACCAGGAAAAAAAGTTTACGTGTGACGAAAATGACAAACACACATTAGATGCTGAACCATCGACTTCAAGCTACTGTGAATTAATAACTGCAAGCTTAGAGAATGTATCTGTCTCCTGACCCTGGTACTTACTGTGACGACATTTTACCGGAAGAAGTCTGTGATATTTGGATTCAAAAAGGGCCAGAGTTTTTCCAAAATAAAAATAGTGACTTCTCCGAAACTTCTACAAGTTTTCCAGATTAAAATAGTAAAACAAAAACTAGATACTTGACTAAAAATATTTTTATTCGTAAATTGACGAATGGTGAGTCTTTAGAAAGAAAATAGCTCCTTTATTCACCACCAAAGAAATCTGTATACTATTATTGCTGCCGTCTATTTAATACCAGTGGTACTAGACATAATTTAAGTTCTCCTAATGCATATAAAGATTGGAAGCATATAAGTAACTTATTGATAAAGCATGAGAACAGTTTACAGCACAGAGAATTTATGATGAATTATGCTGCAAGAATGAAAACTACTGGACGATTGGATACTGAGTTGCTGTCCCAATATAATACAGAAATTAACTATTGGAAGAATGTGCTTAGGAGGATTGTTGCAGTAGTGAAATTTTTGGCTTCAAGAGGTCTTGCTTTTCGTGGTGATAATGAGACATTAGGATCGCAAAATATTGGGAATTATTTGGGATGCTTAGAACTGATTAGTGAATTTGATCCTTTTCTTGCTGATCACATACAAAACTGCGGAAATCGCAGAAAAGGAAGTACATCATATTTATCGGCAAATATGTGTAATGAATTTATTAATTTAATAGGACAGCAAGTTTTGAAAACCATTGTAAAAGAACTTAAATCAGCTAAGTACTACTCTACTATTAGCGTAGATTCTACGCCAGATCTGTCCCACGTTGACCAACTGACTTTCATAGTTAGATACGTAAAAGACGGACAGCCTATTGAGAAATTTTTGTAATTTTTGCCTATGGATGAACATAATGCGCAATATATAGCAGATACCATTTTAAACTTTTTTGAAAGTCTTGATATTTATATAAAAGATTGTCGCGGGCAGAGCTACGACAATGCATCAAATATGTCTGGAAAGTACTCTGGTGTTCAGTCAAGAATAAAAAAAGTTTGCGAATTTGCGATTTACGTTCCATGTTCGGCACATTCGCTAAATTTAGTAGGTGTTCAAGCTGTTGAGTGTGTTACTGAAGCAGTAACATTCTTTCAATTTGTACAAAAATTGTTCAATTTTTTCTCGGCTTCGACAAAACGATGGAAAATTTTGACAGACCATTTAGGTGCAAATATTAATGCTTTGCAAAATGGCAACTTAAATATTTCTGAAGCATTGTCTTCAATCGCAAGTGACATCAATCAACCAGGAGACACTAGAAAGGAAGCCCAAAGCCTAGCAAAAAAATGGGAAAATTTGAGACTGCTCTTCTAACGGAAATATGGCATGATCTTTTGGGAGTTATGAATAAAACAAGTCTAAGTTTACAGAATAGCACTATGACCATGGACGTTGTAACGAAACTTTATAAATCTCTGATCAGTTATGTCAATACCGCACGCAATCATGTTGATCAGTACGAAACAGCTGCTAAAGAAAAGAATCCATATGCTGAATACAAAGATACATTTGAAAGAAAAAGATTTCGCAGCACACGCATCACTTTTTTTGAAGGATCATCAGAGACTGCACAGTTGAGAGGCAAGGAAAAGTTTCGTGTAGATACTTTCATTCCCATAATTGACACATTAAATACACATTTAAAAAAACGTTTGGAAGCATACCAAGAAATTGATAGTCGATTTAGTTTTCTTTGTCAGTTAACTACAATCAAATCTGGTGAGTTGACCAAAAAAATGCAAAGAATTTGCAGAATTTTATCATGAAGACATTAATGCAGATGAGCTCAAAACAGAATGTTTTCATTTAAGCCAATATTTAAAAAACATAGCAAAGCAATTAGCGGATTTAAATATCTCAACCTTTACATAACTTAATAAAATCAGATAAATTGGAAGATACTTTTCCAAACGTAGAAATTGCTACAAGAATATTCCTTTGCCTAATGGTTACCAATTGTAGTGGAGAGCGGTTATTTTCGCAGCTTAAGAGAATAAAAAATGAATTGCGAACAACAATGTTACAAGAACGACTGAGTAATTTGTCAATTATGTGCATAGAAAGTGATATCTTTCAAAAAATTGACTTTAAGGATATAATAGAAGATTTTGCTTAACAGAAATCCCGGAAGAAACCGTTATCGTAATCGTAACCAAAAAACCAGCAGCATTCTAATATCCTTAATGACATATTATATCATACTGTATTTGATTACCTATAATAAATGGTCATACTTAGTAAAAAAATGTTATTATAATTTGCTTTTTTTACTTTCCAAAAGGGCCCCAAATTCTTGTGTGCCCAAGAGCCCCAGCCTAGTTTAAGACGGCCCTGAGTAAATAAGCTTTTCTTGCGTTTTTATAGTTCTTTAGATAAGAATAAAAGAATTTATTCTTGTAGAACAGTTCGGAGTAATAGAAAAAATTTGCCACCAATAGTGAAAAGTAATGAAAAACTTGAAAGAGGTGAATTTCAATTTCAAACCAGTGGACCACTTGCAGCAGTACGCTGGAAGTACAACAAACCAGTTTTACTTTTGTCAACTGTAAATAATCTTCGTGACACCACTACAGTGTAGAGAAAAAATAGAAATAGGCAAAAAGTATTTGTTTCTTGCTCAGTCGTAGTGTCAATCTTCTATTTGATCAACTTCGAGAACGCTATGCTACTGGAAGGTGTTCGGTCAAGTGGTAGCATAGAATGTTCTACCTTTTGATAGATCCTGGAATAATTATAAATGCGTATTTGTTTTTCTTCTACAAAATTCTACAAATTCTACAAATCAGATTTCTTTTTGGAATATTTTTGGGGAAGCAACTTATTGGAGAATTCAGTTTACGAAAACGTCGTGTCGACCAAATTTCATAGTAAAACAACATAATGGTCCAGAAGATGTACGGTTAGTCGGAGTGGGCAAACATTTCCCAGATAAGATTTCTACCTACAGAAGATGTAGATTTCGCAGTACAAAGAGCGTTGAAAAACGAACCAAGTATAAGTGCACAGGATGAGACGTTCTCTTATTTATTTATTCTTATTTCAAAAATTTTTATATTAGTAATATATAATAAACATTAAAAGTAATTTTAACGTTTTTATAATTTTTTATGAGTAATCTATAGGGTTCGTGGAAAGAAGATTTCACAAGCCAAAATCCCGCCGGATCAGAATTTCGCCGGATCACAATCCCGCATTAAAATCCCGCCGGACCACAATGCCGTCGAACCAAAATCCCGCCGAACAAAAATCCCGTCAAATCAAAATCCAGCCGGACTGAAATCCCGTCGGGCCATATTTATTGTATGAAAGATTTCTTGTGCGAATAACATTCGGACTGTACTAAGGTACGTACAGAAATTTGATAGAAGAAAAAAGTGAAACAGAAATCTTAACGATTGACCCAAAAATAACAGAAACAAAGATAGTGGTGAGACGTATGGGTGAAAGGCCCCATTATACAATGTTGAACTTAAAAATTAAATCTTGAGGTATTTTTATACCAATGAAAAAAACCAATTTTGTTGATCTGGGAGTGGAAATCCCGAGTTATGGAGACCTAATCAGAGAGGTACGTAACCAGATTGTAAAAGCTGCTGCTATATCGGGATGCTTGAGAGAAACAATATGGAATAACAAATTTCTAAACATCGAAAGCAAAGTGCCGATATATAAGAGATGTATAAGACCGATAATGACATATGCCGCGGAAACTTTAGAACAAAAAGACTATTGCGAACAGCCGAAATAAGAACCCTACGCACAATAGCCGGAAAAACATTATGAGATAGGATAAGAAATGAAGTAATCCGAGACAGATGTCAGGTATTCAACGTAGTAAGATGGGCGAGACAACGAAGAAGAGGATGGAACGAACACGTCAATCGCATGAACAACAATAGGCTTGCCCGAATAGTCCGAATAGAATAGAAAGATAGAATAGAATAGAAAGCCCGAATAGAAAGTTGTCCATGGAAAACAACTGTCTGGAAGACCGCCGAAGAGATGGAACGAAAATTGCCAGTCCACATCACAAGAAGCTGGAAATAACAGGCCTTAAGGCCTAAACTAAGATGAAGAAGAAGAAGAATGAAGAGGAGCTCTGCCCATTTTAAATTTTATTGTATTATAATCTTGTAAAACTGACCAATTTGTCGATTGGTATTAGTTTTTCCTGTAATTTTATTACATAAATAAAATACTATTAAATAAAATAAAATAGTAATAAGTACAACAAAGTGGTAAGAAATATAGAAGTAAGTAAATAATAACGAAGTATTGAAATGGAGTGCAAACTTTTTTTAAGTCAGAAGGGTAAAGAAAAACTTGCCTTGGACGGCTATACCAACGTATGATTTTGAAAAATTCAGTGCGTGCAATTCAAAAGAAATTAAAAAAAAAAAAATTGTAACCGTGAGATTTTAGTGCGGGGGGATTTTTGTTCGGCGGGATTTTGATTCGGCGGAATTTTGGTTCAGCGGGATTTTGGTATGGCAGGATTTTGATTTGGTGAGATTTTGGTTCGGTGGGATTTTGGTGCGATGGGATTTTGGCGGCGGGATTGTGGCCGCGGGATTATGTCCCATCCCGAATTGCGGTATATATCCAACAAAAATATTTTAAAAAAGTATTAGGATTAATTTGCCTATGAAAGGGTTAAAATGGGATGATGAATTTACAGCAGCAATCCATTGTTGAAGAATTTTTCCTGTGTTATTGTTAGGAAGAAATTTAAAAAAAACTAATGTTATATTAGTTTTTAACACCTTATACCATAAATTCAAACTTACAACTACGTGAAACTCTCCTGTCGCTAGTTACGAAACACGCTGTTGTGCAGCACTACTTGTACTCGCGCACGGTCTCTATAAAGCCTTGTCCACATATGAGGCAGAGGCAAGACGAAACCAAACAAATGCTCAGATGTGTACGTTAAGCCGCGATGAGGCATACTGTTTCGGAGTGTTTGGCAAACAGCCCAAAGCCGTATGAACGTTATCCGAGCGGAGTCGGTACATCAAAATGTGGCGACTGACTTGTAACTGAACGTTGTAATGTAAAAGGAGGCGACTGACTTGAAACCGAATGTTGTAATGTAATGTATTGTGACACAAGCATTTGATAGTCAGTGCCGATAAACGAGCACGTAACAAGCACGAACGGCGAGCGGCGAGCGAAGTATCCGTGCTCTACTTGACTGTCGGTTTTTTGACGAATTCCTTTGATTGTTATATCACATCGTGACGTATTCGTTTTGAGCAACTCGTTTATTTAGTCTAACGAGCTTTGTAATGTAATGCTCGTCGCGAATTTTTACATTATATTACATTACAACGTTTAGTTACAAGTCAGTCGCCACCTTTAAGCTATCTCGCGTTTGGGAATCAAAGCTAAATGTATGAAGCCTAGCCTTAAAAATTTGAAAATAAACAGCGTTTTAATACAATAATTTTCGCAAGAATTACGCACTGAAAAGAATTATAGCTACAGTATTATTATTGTAGTAAAAATTGCTATATGCTATTTTCAGTACAAATAACGTTGAAATTTTATTGTTATAGGTGTAGCATTATTATTTATTTTAATTGGAGGAATAAGAAAATGAATAAAAATTTAAAAGAACTGGTAAGCAGTTTATTTAACAATAATTTGTATGTTTACAAATTTCTCGCAAATTTTGTATTTATAAAATACTCTTATTTCAGATTTTGTATAAGTTGCTTCAAGCAGTGTATCTTCTGTTTATTTTTTATACTGCTTAGAGCAATAACTGTGAAGTGCATGGGATTTACCTATATACATAGGTAATGTTTTGAACCACAAATAACAAAGTAATGCGTGAAATCTATAAAACTAATTAACAACTTTATATGGTTAATAATCATGAGACAACTAAAGAAATGGCCAGTATTTTATTTTTAATACATGATTGGTACCTACGTAATTACTTACATAAATAAAAGATAATTTGTATTAATGATCAACGGTACACCATTGGGTGAACTCCATCATACATTGTAATTATCAAATAATTATTTCGAGTTTTTGATATTATCCAACAGGAAACTTTTCATTTTTTATATACATATTATTTTTACATGGTCGTAGGTCGTAGCTTAGCGGTTAATGTGTTGACTTTTAAAGATAGGAGAAAGGAGAGTGTTGTAGTCACTCGGGTTGTTTGTCTGATCTCCGTTTACCTGCTAATAGAATTATCATAAGATTAAAGTTATTAACATGTGGAATGTAAACAAATTGTTTTTTCCCTTGCTTCTTCTTAATAAATTTATATATTTATGATAATATTTTTATGAAAAGATTGATGTTCATGTAACATGTAAAAATCAATCTTTTCATAAAAATAGAATTATCATAGAAAATAAATAAACTCTTTAGTTAGATTACATATCGAAATTATGGATATTGTATGACTGTAAAATAAATAACGTATACCTTATTAACAATATGAATAAATATTACATTTGCATCATACCCTAAAGCCTGTTTGACACGACATTAAATTTTATATAAAATTTACATGTAAATTTTTATGTAAATTTGATCAAAAATTTAACACGCGCGCTTGCGTATTCAACAGTTTAGAGAGATTTTTCAAATATTTAGTTATTTAAGGTCTATATATTTTGAGTTCTTCAGTATAACAGTTGTAGTAAACAGCTGTTTGGTATTATTATTTGAGTGCTTTAGTTTCATTTGATTTTTATGAAATTTCGGTGAAATGTTCGTAAACTTCAAAAACCAAACTGGGCGGACTCTAGGCGTGAAAATGCCTGCTGCGCATATTTACACGCACTTTTACCACCAAATTTAGAACATGTTCTAAATTTTTCACATAAAAATTGACTCATAAATTTTTGTCACAAACTATAACCTAACAATTGTTTTCGAGTGCGTGGTTTTTATTTTATTGCTTGTTTGGTATTATTATTTGAGTGCTTTAAATTTGCTGATAAATTTTCTGTATGCAACATAGCTGTATTCTTTTTACCTATTTTATTTCCATCTTAGTTGCACAACTGAGATGAAGTAAGCTGAGACGAACTGAGTCAAAGTGAGAAAAAGATAAGGTAAAAAGAACAACCAAAATTTACTACTAAGTGATTTTTGAATTTAATTATTTTGAAGTTTGGTAGTACTAACCAAATTGTTTTTTGTATTATTGTATAATGTCAACATAAACTTCAAAAAGACGAATTAAAAATTTAAGGTGCAGTAGATATTAAAATTATTGCAATAAGTGACAAGTTTAATTCAAATCAACCAATCCGGGCCATTTCCCAATTTGTCTCAGTTATAACACTTCAAAACAGCAAGATCAGTTTGGGTATGGAAGGGGATAATTTTGTCACGTAAAAATCAGTTCGGCACGGCACAGGCACATGTCAAAATGGTAAAAAAAGCAACCTTTCAACTGAGTAACCGAGTATCTCAGTACAATCTCGCTTAAAATAGGTAAAAAAAATACAGCTAGTGTTAAAAATATTTTCATATATAGGGCCAGTTTTTCAGTCGTGAGTTAACTTTTAGGTTAGCTAATTTGGTTTAAAATGTAACTAAAATTTTAAACCATATTAAGCCGAATATGAGTTTTTCAGTGATTAGACAATATTTTAGTTAACTAACCAAAATATTTGCTAAGTTGGTATCGAAATTTTACAATTTGACAAACAACGTGTGCGTATTTCTGATATTTATGACATATTGGAAGGTTATGCAGGTCAGCGTCACTTTTAGTTGCTTAGCAAAGTTCGGGCTCTCGTGTCTATTGCCGAACGGCAACAAATTTAAGAAAATATGTCAAATTATTTTATAATTTATCGAACTCTCGTGTGGTATTCGATTTAGACTATTTTTTTGCCCGCTATTGATCTGAAATTTTGCATTATGTCTTCCTACCGCTAATTCACCGGGGGTGTGTGCTGACGATGTACTAAAATGTTTTTAGTATATGAAAAAATGATGACAGACGTCAAATGAAAAACAAAAGCAGTTACCTCGAATTATTCTCGCTGGAATAATGTAAGTAACATTATTCCCACTTACATAATGTTTTGATTGGCACCATTTGACGGAAATTGAAAGTTTCTATTTGTTGTCAAAATGAAAAAAAAAATAGTCATAAAAATTTACATGTAAATTTTATGTAAAATTTAACGTCGAGTAAAACAGGCTTAAGATTCGACATGCAACACAGTATAATAAATAGGCAATATATTCATGCAAATAAATGATTTGGAGCCTTTAATATAAAAAGTATCAATTGTCTTCCCAGTCTCAATTATAATTTGTTCTTTTAACAAAAATAACGTAATTGCTAAATTAATAATTTTAATAGCTTAAAAAATCTCAAACTATATTTAACTTAAAAACAACAAAAACGAAAACTATTTTTTACACGCCCGGGAGTAGAAGTCGGTTTTTAGGTGATGGAAATTGTGATAGAAGTAACTCATTTTACCCTAGGGAGTATAATATAAACCAAACTCCTCTAGGGAGTTTTTATAAACTAATAACTAAGGAAAATGTACGAACTTATTTATTAATATTAATAGAAAATGCTACATTTTTGCAATTTTCAAATTTAATATTGGAAAGAATATCAATGTCAGTGCTTTTGAAAGTTTTGATCGTGCTTGCAGGTTCTAGTATTCGATTTGTTATTTCTGTATTATTTTCGTGAAAAGGTAAGCATGGTTCAGTGCTTTTGCTCGTTCCTGCAGGTTGTAGTAATTGGTTTGCAATATTTCTTTTAATTTCCACCGAATCTTCAATGTAGCCTTCACAAACTGCAGTTGACTTCCAACCAATAAAATCTAATGTTATTACCTTAATCATTAAATATTCATTATCATTTCCACTTGATAAAAAACAATCAATTTGTTCTCGTGACAGAACTTTTGACTTCTTTCCATGATACCCATCAGATTTTTGTTTTAAAAATGCTATTAGTTGTGCATACTTGCTTATGTCTATATTATCATTAATTACCATGCACGCTCTTATCATTGAATATTGCGCCCATAATGTAGAGGACTTGTACACTTTTGCCTTTTCTCTAAAATAAGCTAACATGACGTTTTCAGAATATGTTTTTAGTTTTTTTCCGTGCACCACTCTCTAAAACGATTATAATATGCAATATCGTACAATCTTTCCGATTTCACTGGTAATAACTCGGAGACTGCAAAACTGGCAGCATCAATAATTTCTTGTGGTTCTTTCATTTTGAAACTAAACTTCTTTACACAATTTTGTTTGGTGTCATAGTATTCATTGTATTATAATTCAAAGGCTACTAAATAAAATAAATGTAATTCTCTATCATGATTTATAAATTAGTTTTCTATTTATTTCTTGGTTTCAGGCGTGTAAAAAATAGTATATACACCACAGGAGAGAACGCCATTATTCCGTCAGTGCATCGTAGCCCTCGGGCTTCGCCCTCTGGCTACAAACTTGCACCTCGTGAATAATATTGCTTTTCTCTCCCTTAATGTATAATGTACTATTAAATCATAAAATTGAAGTTTTGTGTTATGATGTAAAAAACTCGGGTTTCCCTAGAAAAATAACGAAACTTTAAGTTATCAGACTTAATGTGAAAGTTACGATAATTTTATGGATCACTGTAGTTTTCTTTGGGAGCATCGATATATAATTATGTAGATTGTCACGTCATGTTCTCATTGAATCGTATTTTTACACGTATATCAAGATTGCTTTACCTATCTAAAAATAAACTTTTTTCAATTCTTAAAATCCAACTTTTTATTAGTATTTTCTAAATCTTTTTGTTTTCCTTCGTCTTTTACCTTAGTTTTTTTGCTTGTTAATATCGTTGTAGATGGTTTTAAATAAGTATCCTGTTTAAATATTTTAAACTGATTGGTGCCTGTAAGCCCATAATGCAATACAACACATTAAAACTACAACTTAAAGAGGCTTAAGGAAAAGACAATATTGTATCGCGTTGAATGGCAATGATATTTGTATTTTTTCCTATTCACATTTTCAGAATTATATATTTAAGAAGAAACAGTTGCAAAATTTCTGAAATTCAAAAGTTAATCCTTTTCAACTGAGCAGAAGGGTAAGTGCTCCTGCTATTTTACTACGTAGTGTAGAATACGGACGTAGTAGAATAGCATGCAGGAGTTATCAGTCGTTACTCGTTACGTTAGTTAGTACTAGAAGTGCACGAGAGAAGTACGTAAGTTTTAGCGACTATCTACTATTTATTACTATCGATTGTAAGTAGTACAGTAATATAACTGTAATAAAATATACAACCAATTGTAAATTGAGTTAATGTAAACAAATGTAAATATTGGAACAAATATATATATATACAGTAGAAGCTCGATAACGTGAACATTCGAATTTATGAACATCTCGATCCTGTGAACACCAATGTTTTCTATAGCTACTCGGTAACATGAACATTATTACACTCGATAACGTGAACAGCGAAATTTAACAGTTGTTAATGTTGTGTATTAAATATCTTGATGTCTAACACCAACTTATCACTTGTACGTGATTAAATATAAAAGGTATTTAATAAAGGTGCCCAAAGAAATGCATATCTACATAATCATAAGAAATTCGTCTAATTATCGACGAAACACAAAGTGGTGATGACATTGTAATATTTTTATTTCATAATGTTAGTCCGTAATTATTTTCAATACACAAAATACTAGTTTTTCTACACCCCCGTTAGTGTGAACACTTGCGCTAGTTTGAACATGCCTTTGGATTTTTGTGTTCACAGAATCAAGCTTCTACTGTATATATATTGAGATGAATTAAAAATCAAACCAGATAAATTCCTAAATCCAAATTATTATAAGTTACAAATTTATTTCAAATTACAAAACAAAATTTCCTTTTACACTTTTTACCTCAAAAATAAAAATATTTCGGTTTAAATAAACTGGATGAGTATATTAACCACCGTAGCTTTGAACCGTACAAGTCTGTAAACTCAAGAGGGTTCCATTTGTAAATTTTGTAATTTGTAGTTCATAGTTTTATTTTAGTTTATTGTACATTACTTTTAAAACATTTAAATAGTGCGCGATACGAATTTAAAAAAAATAATCAAGGAGGAGAGTGAAAAAAAGAGAGTAGTGAAGAAACTATAATAATGAAGGTTCCAGATAGATTTTGAGAGAAATTGATCTCTCGAAATTGCGAATTTAATCAAAAAAAAAAAAAAAGAAACAGGACGATTAATTTCGAAAAGAATTAGACTCTCGAAAGTATCAAAAATAGAATTGTTGAAGTGGTGTAGAAGTAAAGTTTGGAAAGCCGATTATTAGAGAACAAATAACTGTGGCGGAGCAAAGAACGGCGGCGATAGTAGAAAAGGAGGGAAAATAGTGCAAAAAAAAGGTATTCCGTTAACGGTATATTTAAAGTTCAATTTCATTAGTTTAAGTTTCTGTTACTGTTTATGTTCATGTTGTTTTATGTTTATAGAAAATAAAGGTACGGTGATTAACCACATTCAGTTTTCTTTTTAAAATTACAAACGTTTAGATTGGTGACCAAAACTCCAAGTACCACCAGGGGATTTATCTGGTTGAAGTGTAAAAAAAACACGACAATATATATATATAGATTTAAAAAGAGGAAAAGTGAGATCCTTTTGTGATAAATATGAACAAGACGAGATCACTTGTGGAAAGTCGAGATCCATTTTCGGATCTCGTCTTTTTTAACGTGTATATCGAATTTTTCCGTTAAATGTTGGTAAACTAGATCTCTCTTTTGAATTTTAGGTTGGATCTCGTTTTTTGGATATATTTCGAATTATATACAAAAGTAGTTCAGGAGTAGTTTGGTGGAGCGCTGCTATCGGCAAAGCGTATATGTGTATATCTGCAATTGTTTTTAGCCACGCTGAGATCCGACAAGTTGGCAACGTAGCAAAGCTCAAATTTTAAAACAAGTCGGCAATTTTAGCTAGCAGATATTTTTTCAAGTTTATTTATAGTAAAGAAAATTATAACTAAATATTTTTGTAAATTTATTTGAAATGCATCTTTTCTTATAAATTACTAAATTAGGCTATTAAATTTGTTGCACAATTTTACTAAAAACTTATGCGATACTATTAGCAAGTTAGAAAATTGAAAATAATTCTTAAATGTAGAATCACCAAATTGGCGCTTCAAAAATTTGACATTGCGGCAACCTAAGTAGGTATATGAATTATTGAAAATTTCTTATTTTTGGACATCCGAGCAAGTTACGTATGTGAAAAGTAAACATTTATTCTGCGAAAAATATTAATTTATTGCACAGCATAATATATTTTTACGTAGCTTACTGAACAAAACTAAGATTCTTTATTTAATTAAGTTCAATTGGTAACCCGATTTACGAAGTTTGAAAAGAAGTAAATTATATAAATTCTTGATAGCAGAATGATCAAAACCGCGCTTTAAAAAATTAGACGATGTCTGAAGATATCTGTTTTGTTTATACCACATGTTTTTTGGTTTAATCAAAGATTTAAGAATTTGTGTTATATATATTTTACTTCATCATCAATTTGCTTTATCAGCGCAGTGTGAATGGCCGTGGTTTACTTCTAAGTATTTATCACTTCGTCAATTAAAAAAGTTTAGGTTATCGTTAAACCAAAAATTAACTGTGCTTGTATAGTTGGGTTAAATTAATATTTAATTAAATTTATGTTTTATAATTACATACAAGTAGTATGAAATGTTTTTGACCTCCGAGCAAGTTACGCGTGGGAAAAACGAACATTTATTCTGTAAAAAATAGTACTAAATTATTACACAGCAATATATTATTGTGTAGCTTACCGAACAAAAGTAAGATTCTCAATTTAATTAAGTTAAATCAGTAACCCGATTTACGAAGCTTAGAAATGAGTATATTTACTACATAAATTCTTTTAAATTTTGAAATGTAGGATCATTAAAACCGCGCTTCAAAAAATTTGGCAATGCGACAACCTATACGAATTATTGAAATTTTCTGTTTCGCTTATATCTGATAGTTTTGGTTTAATGAAAAATTTAAGAATCTGGATTATCTTATAAACTTTACTTTATCGAGAAATTGCTTTATCAGTGCAATGTTAGTGAGCGTGGTTTATTTCTAGAATCATCAAAAAACATTGGCGTCTTGATTGCCGATATGCTAACCAAGGTGTACCTTTCTTGATAAATGGTTTAGAAATTTAGTTAATAGAATGAAACTTGATTCTTTTACAATAAGGAAGGAATTATAAACAACAAAAAAAAAAGCATTTTTTACTTGTGAGGTTTTTGAATAATTAACTTCTAATTATTGGTCAAATTTAAATAAGTAGAATACAAAATTTGATCAATCAGATGTTACTCATTCCATAACTTCACAAATAAATATTTATTCGTCGTTTATTATCCCTGCCCTATGAATATTTTTAGGATAGTAGAAAACCCAAGTGTAAAAGTTAAAAATTTATTCGTAAGAAAATAATTAATAAACAAAATAAAATAATTAAATAAACAAAATATCAATCAATACAAATGGTTTTACAATAGCTATTGTTTTTTAAATATATTGTAAACAAACACTTTTATCTGTACCCTATTTTTGTCTTTAAACAAAGATTTATGTTGATTTTGCAATTTTTTTAAAATTTAAAATTATTAATGAAAAGTTCTTTTTTTTAACAATAGAGCACAAAAGAAACAAAGTTATATGCATTGCACTTTAATAATGCAAGCAACAATAATTTTTATGCAATTTTGCAAAATATTTTTATGCTTGTACCGCTTGTACACTTGGCAACATTGCATGATCTCGCCTTGTCCTATAGATAACAATTTATACATTAAAGGATCTCAACTTGTTCATATTAGTTTAAGGATCTCACTTGTCATAATTTTTAACAACAAAAATTAAAATGGGATATCCTTTCCCCTCTGTGTTGACAACATTCAAAATTATTGCTTCTAGATTATTAATGAGAATATATATGCCTAATTTGTAATTTTTAATGGGGATCTCTGGTTGTCTTAGTTTTATAAGGATCTCAACTTGGATTAAAAATATATATATATATATATATATATATATATATGTGTGTGTATTATTTCTGTGTTATTTCTCATCAAACATCTAACAACAATTAATAAATAATTGTGTATTAAAGAAGAAACATCACTAAACTTCATGAAGATCAGAGTTTAAAATGTCTACATGTATTAATAGTGCGCACGCTGTATCTGTATGTTAATTAATACTATGGGTTTTGTATTTGTTGTATTGTATTGAATTTTATTTCTTGGCTATTTAGTGTGTATACAATACTGTAGTATAAGAGTAAGCGCAGTTTTATGTGGGATTTACATGAATACCATACTGAAATGTATTACCACTCACAGTTTGTGATGGTGGCTAAGGATTATATAGAACCAAACTAAAAAAATTAAATCGTGAGTTATAAAAGTTAATAATTTTTGAGTTTTTGCATAACATTAAATCCTTAATTAACAATTGAGTTCGTAACCAATAAAAAGTTTACTTCAAATGTAAAATTTGGTACTTTATAACCAGGTATACGTTATAAGTGGTAAATATTTACCATTGCTTTTTTTGTCTCATTTTTACCTTAGTTTGTAATAGCTTTTAACTATAACGCTATAACTACTTTTTATAAAAAAAAGTTCGTTATAATCGGGTTCGTTAAAATATTTGTAGCTCAGATCTTTTAGTATTTGACCTAGAATAAGATATTGTAGGTCTGAAAATTGACTTATATGGTCCTCAAGCATTGCTGAGCTACATACTAAAACTCCTAAGATTTCAACCGTTGTCGGCGTCATTGTTTTTTGATAGTGATAAGAGTAAGTCATGATAATTAACAAAATTTTTCTAATACTTCTTAAAAAATACTGTAAATTGATAATTTATACATTTAAGGATTCTTGAATAACAAAATTTGGTAATTTGGTCAAAAATTGATCAAGATATAATTTTTTTAAATTGCCTTACCATATTTTCATCATTCTTGTAAAAATGAAGGAAAATGAGGGATTCTAGAAAAAACTCTTAAGAGCAGTGACTGATAATTTCATTCTTTATAATTTTGTTTTATGTTTTTTTTTCTTTATGATAAAAATTAGCTATGTCATGTTGTTAAAAAATTGAGTATTCGTGAAAATCTAAGTTAATAATACAGTTACTTATGTAAATCGTATCCGCGAAAAAAAAATTATTTTGAATATTTTGAGAAAACAAATGAAGTAGCCATAGTTTTTACATTAAAACTAGTTTATAATAAACAATTATTAGTGATTTTTTTAAAAATATTGTTATAAACAACGATCTTGAAATGATTATAATGTGTAAAAGTTATGTTATGAAATTAAGTCTAATGCAATATTAAAAAAAAACAACTGTGCTCATTTACAGTAGTGGCTCACGGCGCCGACTTAAAATATCGAACCTGAAATGTATTTGAGCAAAAAATTACCTAAAAGACCTAAAAAAGTTTAATATAAATAAATTATTAACTTGTGAAATATTTTGAATTAAAAATTTTTTAAATTGAACAAGCTAAATAAACATTAATAATATTTGATATTTTTATTAAGTTTTCAGCGAAGGTTCCCGCTTTTATCAGAAATTATTTATAAATTCTGATGAAAGCGAGACAAGTAAAAAACCTGTAAAGGCGAGAATTGCATATAATAGGCAAGCGATCCTTATGTTTAAAAGTTCAATGGTCGTAGTTTAAAAATACCACAATTTTATATTTCCACGAATTCTTAAAATGTCGAAAATCTAAATTTGTCACTTGAGTTATATTATTTTTGTTATTAAAAATTTGGTTTTAAATAGTTCTGCAGCATAGTAGCTCTTATGAAGCTGTCTCTGCTCATTTATCTTAATAACAGCTTTATAAATGGCCACTTAAATCTTGATAAAATTATGAAGAAAATATTAAAATTCTTAAATAATGCTAAAAAAGATATTTTTATAAAGTACACTATCTACTTTCTGATTTTCTTTTGATATCTGAAACACAAATATTTATGTCCAAAAAAAAGTAAATTTGATGTACAGCTATACACAAAATTGAACGTACACCTCAAAAAATTTTAATTGTTTACCTATAATTTAATATCAAAGTTATTTAAAATTATTTATTATAAATACGACTTACTAATATTTCTAATGAGATATTATGTTGATAAAAAATTATATAAATTGCATTTTCTTAGTAATTTTCTAAGAAATTTAAAATGGCTGCATAAAATGTGCACACAAAATTGAACGTAAACCATATAAGCTATAAAATTACCATGTGTAATACTGCAGAATCAATTTCGTTTATTTCACTTGTACGTTTGATAGTGTTTGCTGATCTAACAGGAACAATATTTTATTAAAAGAAATATTATTTAGTAACGTTTTTAATAAAATGGGTGCTCACACAATAGAAATCACGCTGACAGAGAGGAGTGTCATAGTTAAATTAATTTGTGAAGGAAAATCTTTACGTGAAACGCAAAGAATCGTGAGTAGAAGCCATTTCACAATCCAAACAATTATAAATAAATATAAATATGGAAGCACTTTAATAAATAAACCAGGAAGAGGTAGAATGCCGATATTAAGAGAAGAATAAAAATTTTATAGTCAGAAAAATTAAGGAAAATCCAAAAACTAAAATATCAGATATCACTGCAGATGTAACGTCTATTATTAATAAAAATATTTCTACTGAAACTGTTAAAAGAGTTCTCAGAAAACATGGTTATAATGGCCGAGTTTCCCGGAAGAAACCATTCATTTCAAAAGTGAATAGAATTAAAAAGTTAGAATTTTCAAAAGAACAAATAAAAAAAGGTCCTGAGTTCTGGAATAAGGTAATATTTAGAGATGAGAGTAAATTCCAAATATATTTGGACCAGATGGAAGAACTTTTGTGTGGAGAAAACTCAATACACAATTGAAAAAAGAAAACTTATCTCCGACAGTAAAACATAACGGTGGTAATGTATTGTTGTATGGCAGCAAGCGGGGTAGGAAATATGACTTTTATTGAAGGTACGATGAATAAGTACCCTTATTTGAATATTTTACAATCAAATTTGCATCCAAGTGCCGAGAAATTAGG
Organism: Cantharis rustica; assembly: GCA_911387805.1. NCBI lineage: Eukaryota > Metazoa > Arthropoda > Insecta > Coleoptera > Cantharidae > Cantharis > Cantharis rustica. The sequence goes on from OU426877.1 coordinate 77,703,463, forward strand.
TCTACAGAACAGCTTTTATTTTCAACATGACAACGACCCAAAGCATTCTTCTTATCTTGTCAAGGAATGGTTGCTATATAGGGTACCAAAGATGTTACATACGCCCCCACAATCACCCGACTTGAATCCCATAGAACATCTATGAGAGGAATTGGGAAGAAGAATTAGAAAAAAATCGATAACCAGCAAATCAATGTTAAAAAGTGAATTAACTGAACAATGGCTTAAAATTTCTGCCGATGTGATTGGAAAATTGGTGCAATCTATGCCAAATCGCTTGCAAGAAGTTATTAAAGTGAAAGAGTACCCCACTAAATATTAACTTTTGTGTTCATCAAGCTAAATTTATTTTTTCTTACGTGTACGTTCAATTTTGTGTATAGCTGTATTTAAAAAAAAGAGATTTTGAAATATTTGAATCTAAAAAATTAAACGACTTAAATAATAATTTTCTTATGATCATGAAGCTATGATATGATTGGGTACGATAAAAAATATATATAAACTTTCCTCTTGGTGTAAATAAAAAATAATTTTCAATTACTTACATTATTTTGATATTTATGTCATACACATACCTAGATTTTAAAGCTGCAATTACGATAATTATTATGTCTTTAATATCTTAGTAATTTAGATGTTAAGAAATACCTATTAGAAATTAAGTTATTATTATTGATATTTTGATATTTTATATCAAACATATACTTAGCAAATTCTATAACAACTTCAGTACAGATAGGGTGGCCAGTAAATTCAAGAAATTATTTCAGGTGATTCCCTGAAAAATCTATTGAATTGACAGAACAAACGTTTTACAAAGATTGCTATTGTTAGTCGTATTCGCATGTGTGTTATGGTATGCGAATTCAGCCGTAATTATAAATAATTTCAAGAAACTGAAATGGACAAGTTATTGTCAATGTATTTGAAATGAGAATACGAATGATTTTTATACAATTGGAACATCTAAAAGGTAACATTTTTAATAAATACTATAGATAAACTAAAAACAATTTACTCAATCATACTTAGAATAATACCTATACATGAGGAAAGCTAATTTAATTACCAAAAAAAAAATCAATTTATGAAATATGCGATTTTTTTTAAAATAAGAACACTATTTACAAAAATGGAAGATAGATTATTTTACATCAAGTGGTCCAATCTGGTTGTACGATCTTTTTAAAACAATTTGAATTTTTGCATGTAACTAGCCTAACATGTTAGTTCCAAATAACCGTTATTTTGATCTGTGGATTTTTCTTTTCTACTCTAGTGCCGTGTACCATACAAATTACAAAGTTCTGAATTTAGAATAAAAAGCAGTGCATAATAAGAAAGAAATAGTTAAGTTTGTTTTTCGTAGAACTTCAGGCTAGAATTTTGTTCTCTAAGTTTATTCTCTAATTTTTTCCATTTACAAATACATTAATTATTAATACGTTTTTAGGGCGTTACTTTTATTTTATGAAACTTTCAATAGCAGTACATCTCGAAACCTCTTTTGGCATTTTCTGATTCTCAGTTAAGTTATCTTTTTCTCGGACGTCTCACGTCTCTTCTTCGTTGTGTGTTATATTATTTTATTGCTTTTTATTATATATTCTTGCTAGGTAAAACCTAAATTGACTGGATTGACTAAATACACTAAGATTATTAACAAAATGGTTAAGGTTATTAACATGTGATAATATTTTTTTAATAAAATTAATTTTTACATGTTACATGAAATTGAAAAATAATTTATAAATTGAAATATAGTTGAAAAAAAAAAATTCAAAATGAATTTAATAGCATAACTTTTCAATCATTTCAATAATTTTTCCAGGTTTGCCTGACGAGATTCCGAAAATCGAAACATCAGTTATAACAGGGTGTCGGAAGCTATATCATTCATTTAAATAGTAAACCGAAGGTTCGGTTTCGGTTTCGGCCAATTTTGGCTAAAAATGCTGGTTTCGGTGGAAGTTTCGGTTTTGGCCAAAAATTGGCCGAAACTTTCGGCTCGGTCGAAACTAGTGTTCGCGTGTCTTTAAATTAAAATTTAGGGCTTAATAATTAATAATTATTATAAAGTTGGTATATTCTATTAAATTTTTAAGGTTGGTATTACTATTTTTTTTAACTTGGTAATCAACGGAATAGTATATATAAGTAGAAAGAACAACTAAACTATAAATAGTAATTAATGAAGATTAAGAAAGATAGAAATGATTAGAAATTGAACGATGTATAAAATATCGCAATCACTAAGAGAAAATAATCCAATTTGGCAGTATTTTAATAAAAGTACTACTGATTTATCCAAAGCCGTTTGCAAAATTCGTAATAAATTACTTTCATTGGGTAGCCATGAATCCAAAAAAAAAACATTACACGGCTTGAAGCAACATTTATCAAAACTTTATGACGCGGAGCATAGACGGGTTTTAAAACGGCAGTCAGAATTGGACGACTTAAAAAATGAAAACAAATCGAAGCGGTTGAATGCGAGAATCATCTTGAGGGCCGACAATGATGATAAACCAAACCTAACTCAGTCGACAATTCCAAGTTTGATTACTAAATCTAAATCTTTACAATGGCCAGATGACCATGAAATTACGAAAAGAATAGACAAAGCCATTATGGATTTAATAATTGTTGATATGCTGCCGTATTCTCTGGTAGCTAGCGAAGCATTCCAACGGTTCAACTTTACTGATCCCTGCGCTATTAAAAAATATCGACTCAAGTCTGAAAAATTCTTTAGGGCGTCCTTGATGCCGCAGACCTATGAGAAAATGAAAGGAAAAGTAAAGGATTTAATTGCAAAATGTGAGTGGTTAAGTGCAACTACCGATATATGGACCAACGCAACCAAAACATGTTCACTCCTCAGCTTTACAGGACATTTTATCATTGAGCATCAACGTCTGAAAGTTATATTGGGTGCAGCTGTGCTAGAACAAGATCATACCGGTCAATACATCGAACAAAAATTCACAGAGATGGTTAATGAATGGAACCTAAGCGGCAAGATTTTTCTGGTGTTACGTGACAATGCACCAAATATGGTTTGTGCCATGCGTGATCACTATGAATCTATAATAGTTTAAAATTTTCAAAATGATAAGAACTTTGAGGGGGGGAGGGAATTTGCCTGGAGTGCTAGAAAAGCTTAATACGGCTCTAGTTTCGGTTTCGGTTACGGTTTCGGCCGAAACTAGAAGAGAAGTCGAATATTCGGTTTCGGTTTCGGTTTCGGCTGAAAATCGTGTTTCGGTCGGACATAAGTTTTTGAACAATTAAATTATTTTTCAATTTCATGTAACATGTAAAAATTAATTTTATTAAAAAAATAAGATTATTAACATAAAACATGCATACGTACATTAGAGCATATTAATTATCCTGTACGTAGATGTATGTGAATATCCTGTATGTAGATAAGTAACGCAATAACTTATTAAAATTTAAATAGTATATCAATAAATTATAGATGATTATATAGAATACAAATGTTCACCAGTATCGTCACGATACTTCGGGGCTTAATTTAGTTAAGATTTTTCAAAATTTTTTTTTTCTAAATTTTTCAAAATAAACACCTCTATATCTAATTATCATTCACACCTCTATATATCATTTTGTGCACTGTAAATTTATTTAGACTCATTAATTAATTTCGATTTAATTAATAGTTTTATATTTCAATATTAATCAAATAAATATAGATCCGAAATAATCTAAAAGCTATGACCATCTATTTATCACCAATCAATTGTAATAAAATACTGACCACTTGAGTACAAGCCTTATTTATGGCAATAACAATAAAAAAGATGTGCTTCTACTTTATGTGTTATGGTGAGGTTTTAAAATTTATTTTTATAGATAAAAGAAGGAGAGGGCAGGCTACAATAGTTTGTTGCAAAATTGAAGAAACAGGTTTTTTAATTCATGAAAATACTGCAATATTTATTTAAGTTTAACTTTTTATAATAAGTGAACAAATTTTTAAATTGAAAGACGCATTGCTCAACAAATTGAGCTATTTTATTATCACCGTGCTGGACCTGGACAGATTGGCAAATACGCGAAAATATACGAACGATTTAAAAACGATTTTCGAAAATTTGCAATAAGTGATATTACGTAGTTTATAAATAAAACTACGTATAACCGCATTTAATTTCTGTTTAACTTTTGCAACACTTTTAAAATTTGCAAGTTCGTTAATTAATACTGGCGATAATGAACATTTCGATGATATTTTATATTTTAAAAAATTTTGAGATTTTATATTAATATTAGATTTATGATTAATGTAAATCCAAAAAAATGTGGGTATATTCAAAAAACTCTCCAAAAAAGACGTATTTGATATAAATAATAAGATAAGTGTTAATAAAATTGTAACACGAAAAATAAAAACAAAATAATTTGTAACATTAGTTTGATCAATATTGAGTTCATCCTCATTTATTTGCGGGGAAGATGCACTCAAAATTTGTTTAAACCCCACACATGGCCATGAGGAGGAAGCCCTGGATCAGTCAATTTCGTGGTTATCCATAAAGTGAGTACGTACTTCCAGATGAGCCGCCAAATCTAATACGAGGTGTTGCAGCGAAGGGTGTTCCAGGAGTTCCGCTTCTGGTAATTGTGGCTGACAGCGGGGACGGTACTGACGACTTTTAAAAGCTCGATGAAGATGTAATACGACATCACAAAACACATAACGCAGCAAAACGAGTCGTAAAAAATCATCTCCAAAAAATTGTAAATACGATGGTTCTAAAACATAAAATTTTATCGGTTTAAAATGCATATTTTCACATAACTCAATCAAAATTTAAAAATACCATTAAGTAGCAGTTATGATATCTCAGTCTTACATAACAATAATCATTTTCGATAAATAAAACATATTCAGTGCTATTCACGACGATCTTGATAATTGTCAATTTTTGACTATTATCTATCGTGATCAATATTTTGTTGTCAATATTTATAAATTTTCATCAACATCGAATTTTGTACGATAACGATGATAACCTGTAATGATACTGCCAAAGAAGTGGATTTAATATAAACAAATTTTATTTGTATTAGGTATTATTTTTATTAAATTTTCTTAGATTAAAATAATAAAGAAACTGATTTCAAATGTACCTAAATTTAGTTTATTAAAAAAAGTGAATTTACTATGAACGAATAGTAAGTATTTTATAGTATATTACGTGCCGAGGGGGAAAATGCTTCATTACAGTCGAGCGCTAAGTTAGTTGACTGAGGCACGAAGCGCCGAAGTCAACTGTAAGCGTGAGGCTGGAATGAAGTTTGACACCGAGGTGTGTATACAATTTTATTCACAATCAGTTTGTAGATAACTAAATATCATCAAATTTCATTTTAGTAATGAACATTTTTTGTTAGTTCCATCTCTAAAAAATGGAAAATTCTCCAAAAGAATAGATGCAATGATCTTTTCAAAACTAGTTGATTTTTCACATGCAATATAAGTGCTCCAAGCTTGCTCCTAAATGCGGGAGCAAAAACAATCGTATCTCTAGGGGTGGATTCTAATACAAATGACTTATACCCTTTTTTGGTAATGAAATTCATAAAATACAGGAAAGATAATTTATTTACCAACACAAAAATAACCGTCGTTCAAGATCAGTTGCAAAATATCTGTTGAAACATTTGCGGTTTTACAACCCCGCATGGAAATTGGTGTATAAAGTGTTAATTAAATGATGACGAGATGTGCTTTTAATGAAGAAGCAATTTGTTATTAGCTCTTTCTCGTTATCTTTAATCAAGTGTGATATGTTGTTTTCAAGATGTTACAAATTGTAAAATAAAAATTAAGTTCTGTTTAAATATAAAAATGAAAAATGTTAACTTGTGTTATCTTTATTTAACAAGACGCCACTGATTAAGTTTATTTAAGATCTGTGTAAAGATTAGTTTTTTTTCTTACCACTATGGTTGTTTGCTTCTGGGTGTAACGCATGTGTTAGCTTCTGTTAATTGTGAGTTTTTCCAAATTTTATAATGTTGCACTAATTTTTCTTCCGTGTATCTTTCGTAAACATGTTGCATTCAACACGATGTGTAGTTGAAAAATCTTCAAACGTAAGTAATTTGGTCACACAATAATAAAAACTTCTGTCCTCGATGTCGTTATCTCAAAATGGCCGCCCTTTCTAACTTTTTTCGTTTTCAGCCGTTTACAAATTTTATTGACGAAAGCTGAATTACACTACTACAATCAACTCCTTCGATCTACTTTCCAACATTCGACTTCTATTGGTAATCGAGTTTACTAAATCAATCATACGCCGATCTTCCAAACAACTCAAAGACGCTAACCTTGAAAACTTCGCACAAAAAACAAAAATCGACCTGATGTTTCAATGGTCGGACGTGCTCTCCCACAATTGTTCACTTTTTTGATTGTTAATCGCTTTTATTAAATATCAATTTTAATTAAATAATCAGTGCTGTTCTGTAACTTTCATTATTGCAATATTGCTAAGAGCCGATTGTACCAACCTCGTTCAAAGGTCCTTCAAGGTGAACTTCGGTTCAACGCAAAAATTCCGTTGTACCAACCTCAGTTAAGCTTGAACTGCAGTTCAAATCGACGTTCACGAATACCAAGTAGAACGGCCGTTCAAGAGAATTGAACTAGGTTCAAACAGTGACAAGCACAGCATGCTCAAATGTCATTGCTATAAAATAGTGATTACTATTTGGAGTATGTGCACAAACTTTGTGAACGTTGTGTTTTGAATTATTGCTATTTTCTATTCTGTAATAATAATTCATTATCAAGAGATAATTTAAACGAATTAACGGACGACGAAGATTTTGTGGAATTAATTCGTTTTAATTCAAGTAAAATACAAATACATATAACTACAGGAATGAATACATGAAAATGGTTGGCGTTTCTGACGGAATATCACCGTACTTCTTATGAAATACTTCAAATTCAAAATTTGAGGTGAATCACCCCTCATTGTTTCTGCTCGCTACAATCTTCTGTGTGTGTTTTTGTTTCTTCAGTTATCTTTTCCATGCGCTCCTGTTCTGACACTTAATTCTCCAGTTCTTAATACCTATTTTCATCAGGTCTTCACTCACTTCATTCCACTATCTCACTCTGGGTCTTCCTCTCTTTTTTTCATTTGTTGGTTTTCATTCCATTACCCTTCTTATAGTTTCCTTCTCGTCCTTTCTCATCACATGCCTCATCCATTTCATTATGAGCCTTAATATTTCTTACCACATTTTCGCCTGCATTATTTCAGTCAGCTCTACATTGGTTCTTATTTTAATTTCTTGTATATCCTTATCTGGGTTTTAACAATTATATATTTCTGTTACTCAAGAGATGTTTGTTGGTATAATAATAATAATAATAATAATATAGGTTTATTTTTCTAAGAAAATGTACATTGTAAAGTGCACATCAGAAAAGAAAAAATGTCACAAATATCCTGAACAAAAATCAATTAATTTACAACTAATTACAGAAAATCGCTCACATCATAGAGTTCTTTTTCAATTAAAAATGTATGTACCGCCTTTTTATAATCTTTAACAGTGTTCATTATTTTAATTTCATTTGGTAATTTATTATAAAATTTTATGCAAAAATAGTAGCAGTTCTTCTCCGTTGTTGCTAGTCGATGTTGTGGTATTAATACCTATTTCTAATATGCCTTATTGGGTGATTGAATTTTTTTATTTATCTCCTCGCTTCATTCATTTTTATTATTCATCACGATTCCAAGATATTTAAAACTTCATAACCTGTCACTTTATGACACTTGATAATGCATTTTAGAAATATTAGAAAGCAATTTAGAAGTATTTAGAACAAAACAGGAGTACCACTACACCTAAATATCGTGGAAACTGCGGTTAACTAAGCGCCACCTGAACCTCTTTTGTACAACCCAAAAAACTGTAAACTTAGTTCAGGGTTGAACCGCAGTCCAGTTAAACCAGCGTTTAAGCAAAGTTGGTACAACCGGCCCTAACTCTAACAAGATTGCTAAGTAAAAATTTTAGTAAAGTCCTTAGCAATTTTGACATTTTTGGTATTCTGTAACCTATTATCTTAGCAATATTCTTAAATTTTCTAGCTTAGAAAGGTTGCTAATAAAATTGTCTCATTACTTCCAAAATTAGATGTATTAAACATTTCTAACCTAAATTTTTATGAATGTCAAACAGTAAAAAGAAAGTAAGTTGGCAGAAAGTAATCTCAGAAAATAGCAAATAGCAAATTTAAAATATAATAATAATTTATTATAATAGCTGCCTATTGCAAACTAAATAAAATGATTATTAATTAGTTTTTGCCTAATTCTTCTTCCGGCTGTTAATGAATTTTCATCACGGATGTATAATTATTAAGGTGATCTGACGGCCTATGCTTCTATCACATAGTAGTGGGTCTCGGGCGTCCTCAGTGTGCGAGGGAGAGCCAGCGACATAGATAGATAAACAGCTGCACGAAATTGCACAGTGCATAAGCGATGCACGTATTACAATACACTTTTTAAACTAAAAGTTTATTAATTAAGGTTTAAATTTTGGCAATGGCTTGAAGATACTGTTTCGCACCTAATTCCAACAGCGGGTATGGTAGTGATAAAGATTCCCTGTTTAAAGTGCCTAAAAACAAATTAAAAGAGTGGAGTGCTTTAATTCCACGTACGGACAAACAATTACAAATAAATGACGTTTTGAGAGTCAAACAATATTACCGAAAAGAACAAGGAAAATTTAAAAAACATTCAGCCATCGATAAAAAAAATTAAAATTACACTTATTAACTTGCTAGATCAAAATTATATACCTAATATTGTTTATAATATGTACCTAATACTATAATTAATTAAATAATTTGTTATTAAGTTGTTTATTTATTTCTTGTGGGTCTCTAAAATAATATTTCCGATATTACTCCATAAGACCATTAGTATTAACTGCAGCGCGTTGTCTGTCTCTGTCTAGCATTGACAGGGACATTCGTAGGCTATGAAATTTGCGTTGTAAGCTCACCTCTTATATTATACATCCGTGATTTTCATCATATTGTGGTACCTGGATGTGATGGTCTGCTTCCTGATCGTCATCTTCATTTTCTTCTGTAGGTTCATCTAGGTTGTACTTTCTGCATATATTATGCAATACGGCACAAGCATAAATAATTTTTCCTGTTTGCATAGAACTGTAATGTAATACCCTGCCCTGCCAGACACCTAAACCAGCCCTTTAATATACCCATTAAACGAACCACGGTATTTCGTGTTGAGCAGTGAGCTTTTGTGTATCTTTCTTTTGGGGTATTTAGAGTAGCATCCACTATAAGTGTTAGCAAATAGGGTTGTGTTGGTTAACCCAAATCACCAAAAAGCCAAGTGTACATATCTATCGCCAGCATTATATTGATTTTGCATGTGTAAATTAAAACGATGTCATCCAGATTGCAGAATTATATTTAAGTTTTATTTCAATAATAATAATATTTAAATTTACTTGATTAACTTATAATTTGTATATTTAAACTAAAGTAACCTTTCCTGTTGTAATATGCTATACCAGAAAATTCACCTTGATTTATTAGTGGTGAAACAATTGGTAATTGTATTCCATCAATGCAGTTTATCACTCCGGGAAAATTAAATCGATTGGTAAATCTACAAATATTAGAGTAAGAGTTACTTAATTATAAAGACCATATATAAAAGTTAAAGTAATTACCCTTCTTTTATTTTTTGAAGGCCTTGTGCACTAGTTGGAAATTTTATGTATATTGGAACTAAGTGGTTGGTTACTTACTTACTTCTTACTTCTTGTTTAAAAAAATATTAAATTTTTTATATAAGGTCTTATATATAAGGTTTTATATAAATAAATTGTTTTAAGTTATATTTCTTTACTTACTGTTCATGTATATCGTCAACAGCGTTCAAAAATTCGTAATGAAAGTATACAGTTGCCGTTTTTTAGAAACTGTTTGTAAAAATATAATTAATTATTAATTTAAAAAATTCTAATGTACTATAATACACTTTAAACTCATTAAATAGTAGATACACTTCAAGTTTAAATTAAAGAACAAACGCTTTATATTGAAAAATTGAGTAAAACAAGCACCTTGCTAACTTTAGTAATAGATATTTAGCAATTGCTAAGTTAGCAAGATTTTTAGCAATAAATCTTTTAAAATTTAGCAACAATTGCTAATTTTGGTCTTACAGAATACCTATTTGAGCAATATTGCTTATTTAGCAATATTGTTCATTTTTAGCAAGTTGCTAAGGTTATTTTTAGTTACAGAATAGCACTGATTGAGTAATTTAACACACATTTTTAAATAATTACTTATCCTCAAATTTAGATCTGTTGTCGAGTGTTGTGGTTTTAGTACCTTTTATAACTTCTAAACGGCTGGACCAATTGACTTCAAATTTTGACAGAATATGTATCAGATTATTACAAAACTCTGCGAGTATCTTTTTTTGAATAAGTTTTTTGGTTTTTCCATAAAATCAAAAACCCATTAAATTTGAGATTTTTCGTTAGTTTATAAATCTCGATTTTTAGAAACATTTGGCTCAGACAGAATTTTGATATTTTAATTGGTTTAAAGTAGTATTCAAATTGCTTCACGTAACTATAATTGACGTGTATGAAAAGAATATAAATTCAGAGAGAATGTCTTGCATCTCTTAAAATTCTTATCGAAAATAGGAAGTAATTTGCGATTATAAGCGTAACTAGATAAAGTTGAAATCACGAAAAATGAGGATGACGTCAGAACAATCTGAATTAAGTTCCGACAATTTGTTTTTAAATTAATAATTAGTAACATATGTGCAACAAAGACACACTGAAATAAATATGTCTTAAGTGTGTGATTTTAGAAAACTTGTACGTCGAAAACAACATGATACCCAACGTATGCGATAGAAAGAGATAGCTACAATAGTTCTTAGCGTGCATAATAATTATAATGAAAGTAATTGCTAATATGATCGATTGTCATAATCTGACAAGTTTGACTGAAGTTTGGTTATATTTTATATATAAAGGGTGGTTTTTTGCTTAGATAAAACCTATGAAAGCGTTAACTGTCAAACGAACAAGTCAAAGGAATGTGCGTACTGAAGAGAATATCGCCGCTCTGTGAACGCCGCTGTAAAGGAAAGTGTGGAGGAAGATTCAAATTTATCGGTTTGTCGTCGGTCGCAGGAATTTGGGCTTTATCCGTCCACTATGTGGAAAATTTTGCGCAAAGATCTTAGCCTACACCCGTATAAAATCCAGCTGATGCAGAAATTAAAGCCACGAAACCATCATGTTTTTACTGCAAAATTGTGTTTAGCGATGAGGCTCATTTTTGGCTTAACGGGTTTCTTAATAAGCAAAACTGCCACATATGGAGTGAGACCAATCCACAAGAGACCCTACAGACTATTCGTTTGGGCTATTCGTGACATGCAGCCAGCAGTTCCCAAAAAAGTGACCTAAAATTGAACTTCCAAATGTTAATTCCATGTATTGATCTTTCGAATAATAAAAATGTTTTCATTAAAATTGAATTTTTTATGCTATTTTACAATTTCAAGTTCTATCGTGCTTATATTCACCTTTATAATTATAGAGTTATAATATTTTCATTTCATTAGAGTTGTTAAACGTCTGGTATAACTTTTCTATTGAATAAAAATGTCAATTCAAGGTAAAACTTTAAAATCGCAAGCCCGGCAACTTGTCTTAAATGTACTTCAATATTTTGAACGTGAGAAAGTTCATGGTTGTTCGTTATTGCCGATTACTGCTGTGGAAGATGTAAGAATTAAATTTACCTCCTTGGTAAATTTTTTGACCGATTGTTTAGAACATTAACTAACTTTGTAGATTTTAAATTTTTATAGCGTGTGGCAGATGCAATGGCATATCTCGATCATCTGTTCAACGAATAAAACACCAAAAAAAGATGAATCCAATTGTTTGCAGTCCAGGAAAAAAACGATCACAAAGAAAAATTAAAACTTCTGATTTAAAAGAATCCTCCAAAATGAATATTAGATTTGCAGTATACAAAATTTATGAAGAAAGTGAGTTTACAATAATAAAGAAATAATAATAAATTATACAATAATTTATTACAGAAAAACACGTCACAGTGACTTCGTTAAATGATGAGCTACAGAAACTTCACATTTTATTAGGTAATAGCAGTTTAAACCGTGTTTTACATGAAACGGGCTTTAAATTCAAAAAGGAAGGTAACCGCAGAGCCTTAATTGAGAAAACTGATATTGTTAATTTGAGAGTTAAATTTATGCGAACCTATTTGCAGAATTCCAAGGCACAATTCAAACGTGAATTCGTTTTTCTTGACGAAACGTGGATATTTTCCAAAAGCAATCCGGGAAAATCCTGGCAAGATGCTAGTGTAAAAAGTGTGAGAAAACCGCAAGAATATGATGGAAAACGATTCATTGTACTTCATGCTGGAACAAGTTCGGGTTTTATCAAAAACGCATCTTTGTTATTTGCTTCCAAGTCTTAAAAGGAAGACTACCATGGTGAAATGAACGGTGAAATGTTTAAAAAGTGGATTGTTGAAAAGTTAATCCCCAATTTAGAAGAACCGTCATTGATAATTATGGATAATGCTCCATACCATTCTATGTTAATAGAAAAGATGCCATTGACATCCTGGGTCTAAGGCAAACATTAGAACCTGGTTAACTGAAAACAATATTGAATACGATCCACAATCGTTTAAACCAGAATTGCTTGCCTTGTCCAAATTGCACAAAAGAGAGAAACGATACGAAGTCGATGAATTAATAAGAGAGCATGGCCATGAAGTGTTACGACTACCACCTTACCATTGTGACTTTAATGCAATCGAGTTAGTTTGGGCCCATTGCAAAGGTTATTATAATAAGCATATAGGTCGAGACGGTAACGGGAATGACAAAGTAATAGCAATGTGGGAAGAAGCATTGGAGCAATGTTCACAGGAAGTCTGGAGGAATTGTATTTGTCACACCGAAAAAGTTATTTCCGAGTGGTATGAAAGAGAAAAACTATTGAATATTACAGTGCCTGATTTAATTATTGAATTGAATGATGATAGCGATTCTGACAGTGATGTTTAATGCAGCAGAAAGTGATTATTCTTTCTTTTATGTGTTATGCTGAGTCCCTCGAACGTCGGCAAAACCTTTTTTCTTATAGGTACATATATTATGTATGTGGTGTGTATCTGATGTTATCACATACATTAAGGACCTACTGCTTAATGTGTACTCCGAACGACGGAAGTGAAATACACTTCATTTTAAAATTAAAATTAAAATCAAGTCCACGACTTAAGCCATTATCCCACGGTCAAAATTTCCATCATTATTTCTATCAAAATTATTGTGATAGTTCGGACGTCACTATGGAAACAATGTTGTATATTGACAGCTATTATTATATCCGCTTTTATAATATGATTTAAATTTATTATATCGAACACTTATTTGACTTCCAGTCTTACTTCATACACATATCGAAAATTGCGTCAGCTTCTTTTTTCGTGATTACAACTGTATCTAGCATATTACTGCATAAATAAATTATGTACAGCGTTTCTACTATTACAATTTAAAAATGTAGCTATGAATTAAAAATTCTTTTTTAGTAAAAGATTTTTCGATTGTTGTTATGACAGTATGTTTAAATTAATTTGATTCATTTTAACTCGCGTATGACTTATCGAAAAAATTGTATGAATCAAAATTTACAAAACGTATATCTTAAGGTTCTTTATATCAAACGAGATGTCAGATGTCATAATCTTTGACAAGATTATATGTCAAAAATCAAACGCGATGACAGTTAAAATAGTTAAAATCGGCGTACTTTTAATTCATTTTCATTACAAAGTTACGGCGACGTATTCTTTTTTTCTATCTCTTTTGTAATAGTTACTTTTTTCTAAATATGACAAAGATACATACGGTAACTTAAAAAATCAATTTTTTAAAATATTTTAAAGGTGTACGTTATAATAATCAAAATTTCAAATTTAAAAACTTCTATTTTAAAAGTGTTAATATTTTAAAATAAACTTTTTTCATATATATGTTCAAGTATAAAATTAAAAAATGCTTGATCAGCTTAGGAGATCCAAACAGATCCAAACAGTTTATTTTGACTAATTTTAATTTTTTTTAACCATTAACACGTTCGCCTAATAAAATCTAATAAAACCGAGGTGCATTCAGAAACGCACACCTTTAACTTTAGTTACATCACTCCTAGTATGTTAACAGTGGTGGTCGAAAGTTGTCTTGTTTTATTTATAGAATGAAAAAGTGATCACCTGAAACCGAGCGGGAAACGCTGATTTAGTTGTTTCAAAAATGGAAAATGTTTGTGTATCCTTCTAAAATTAAAAGAAAGACTTTTTATCTTTGTTTTTTGTGCCACAAAGCAATACGTTTAAAGTGCAGTGCGAAATTGTGTACGAATTGCAAACAAAAACTGATTTTCAAATGTTGTGATTTTTGCGATATGATTGTTTTTTTTTTATTTTTGTATTTCAATTATAATTATTCAAGTATGTACTTCAAAAAATTACGATTTAATTTGCTTAAACATGTTTTACATTAAGAAAAAAAAATTAAATTTTAGTTGTCGTATAAAGGTGGGCAAATATGCTAATAATTTTTTTTGTACTATTAAAAATTAATAGAATTTTAAAATTAAGTGCTTCTTAATTTTTTTTGGCTTACTAGAATATTTGACAAAAAAGCCAAAAGTTAAATTGTATGTGAGTTAACAAAGAAATAAAGTGCGGTCACTGTGACCGCACAGTAGTTACAGTGTGACAATTATTTGACGTTAGTTATTAAGGATTAAGACAAACAGAGAATTACTTAAATGCAAGTACTTATATTACATAAATAACAAACTACGATTATCAAATTTTTTGTTTAGATCGAATTTTCTGGAAGATATAGATAAAATCACACAAATAAAAACCCCTCTCTCCCTTAACGAAATCCTGTATTTGCACTTAAGATCAAAAGAATTCAATATCTTTAAAATAAAAGAACACTGATATACATTAAGAAATTTAGAAAAAAGAAAAAATAATTTTAAAAACACTACGAAGATTATTTAATTTATAATTACAACATAATTATAAAATTTGATTGTACCATAATGAAAGATATTAAAATAATATAAATTTAAATGTTTTCAGTAAAACCACGATCAACATATTAGATACGTAGCGTATAATAATTATCAATAAGTTACAAACACCTTGATTCGTATTAATTTTTCTACACACATTTATACTTGAAAAGCATTATAAAGATTCTACACGTCAAGCAATGCTGTCTTTGCACAACACGGAATTCTTTTTCATATGTTACGTTGGAATAGCAGTTCTCAGAAAACAGCCTTAAATGCTATTTATAATTATTTATAATAACATTTATCAATAATAACAATAATAAGTTATTTATAATTTAACATAATTATGTTAAATTATCAATGTTGAAAATTTTCAACATCGACATAAATAGCACTAATTATGATGATCAAGAGAGATCAAAACTTTGTATCAAAACAGACATTATGTATAAAAAATAAAGGCAGCCATTCGAACTCATTTAGATCTTCCCCGTCAATACCCCATCTATTTTCATGTGTTAACTTTTCTTCTAAGTTGAAGCATTGTGCTTCTTTTGGTGTCTCTAATGCCCTCCAACTGTCAATGTTTTGGAAAAATGAAAAATTGTTTTGGGTTCTTTTAATAAATAGAATCTTTGATTTAATTTTAAAATCGCCGTGTCATGTAGCATAAAATAAAAATTTACTGTAAATTTAGTTTTTTGATCTAATATGGTTTTCTCCCTCCGATTGGCCTCATAATTAAAATGTCTTTTTTGGGGACGTGGACGAACAGTTTTGGTGAATTCAGGTTTACATTCTAAATCTTCAGTAATTAATTTTAAGTCAAAAAACAATTGTTCAAATGCACTGTCTGTGCAGTATGCGCTTAATTTTTTTTATTAGATCGATCATTTTGACCATCCCTGAAAGAATGTTTTATTTTGTACATCCAAAACAATTTTATTCAGCATTAATTATAAAGACATAAGCAACATTCCATAAATCTGCATTCTTAATGAATGTTTGTTAAGTAATATTCAAAACTGATTAATTACGCATAGTATGTATTGTGGTGTTTCAAAATGATTCGGACCCACCCTATGCATTTTGGTGGAATTTTTATTTTCACAATTAAGTTGTAAGATTATAGATTTTGCTAGGTGGAGACGGATCACAGAAAATTAAAGGCTTTTTGTGCGTGTTTTGGTTCTTAAGGTTGTATTCTCATGTTCTAGTTTGAAAAAATTAATTTATTTTTTTTACATATTTCCAAAGTAAAATATATTGAGATTATACTGTAAAAATGAGATTAAAAAAAAAATGAGAGTGAAAATGAGTAAAAATGAGCGGCATTAGTTTTGATTTGAGAGATTGGTTTTCATTTGGATTTTTGAAAATCGGTTAATTGAATTTGAATATTGGAATAAAATTTGTAAGAGCGCACTGTGTAGTGTGATTGATAAGCGTCGAACTGATAAAACTAAATCACAAGTTCAAACCTTTAAAAAAGTAGTATTGTTTAATTTACAATTAACCATGAATTTACAATTTAACGGCAGAACACCCTGTATGTGTAATTTTATTTAAATTATTCAAATTGACTAACTCAACAAATTGTAAAAATTCATTAAAAACTTTAATAAAGACGTCGACAGGTTGCACCTGCACCAAACAAAATGCAATTTCACAAAACCTACTTTAATGTAGGAAACAAATACAATTTTTTTATGCATATATTGCAAGGTTACAAATTTTTTTATATTATAATGTAATTACCTATTAATTTCTGTATATAAATTTGTTAATTTGATATATAAGTATGTAAATTT
Organism: Cantharis rustica; assembly: GCA_911387805.1. NCBI lineage: Eukaryota > Metazoa > Arthropoda > Insecta > Coleoptera > Cantharidae > Cantharis > Cantharis rustica. The sequence goes on from OU426877.1 coordinate 77,720,508, forward strand.
TGTTAAATAAATTGAGTATCAATCGAACTCCGTAAAACTTAACTTCGACTTGAGTTTTATTCTTCCATCCAGGATGACTTCTGAGATCCAAGCCTAAAATTTTGTTAGTGAGGCTGCTAACACTCAGAAGTCATCCGCCCTCTTCATAATCTCTCTACCGAAATTACTCATGGTCCTTCGAACCTACAGCAACCAAAACAAAGCAAACAACGAGAAGAACATGGTCTTTTGAAGAAAATAACAAACCAGCTGAAGAAAATACAGTTCATAAAGAAGATTTTCACCAACAGCAACAAAAACAATCAATTCCAGTGTCTAACAGCGGCAAAGAGTCAACACCAATAGCAACAAAAAAGAATCAACTCCAGTGTCCAACAGCGGCAGAGAGTCAGCACCAATAGCAACATAAAACAATCAACTCCAGGGTCCAATAGCGGCTGAGTCAACATCAATAACAACACCAACACCAGCATCTCATCAACACCAAACCAACGCAAAGACAATTAAATTAAGAAAACGTGAGCAAAGAACAAAAAATGGAAAAAACCAACGAAATAGCAGTACACCAAGAAGAAATCAGGAAATCAATTCAAGAACGTGATGATTTGGAAAAAGAAGTGGATAGCCAGTGGGAGAAAATTATTAACAATACTACCAGGACCGGTGGATCAACAAAGAAGAAAGGATTAACATAACTATTTTATCTTCGACCTAGGAACGGCGAAGAAAAAGCAATCAACATAACTATTTTATCTTCGGCCTACGAACGGCGAAGAATAAGCAATCATAATAAACTATTTTATCTTCAGTCGAGGACAGACGAAGAAATCACACTCATGGGAAAACGGAACAAGTGGCCTTACAAACCACAGATGGTATCACCAAGTTAAAAATTGGAATTAGACCAGGACAACATCACTATCAACGTCAACTATTCATTTACCTTTTTTGAGGCGGCAGAATGTTTAATTTACAATTATCCATGAATTTATAATTTAACGGCAGAACACCCTGTATGTGTAATTTTATTTAAATTATTCAAATTTACTAACTCAACAAATTGTAAAAATACATTAAAAACTTTAATAAAGATGTCGACAGGTTGCACGTGCACTAAACAAAATGCAACTTCACAAAAACCTACTTTAATGTAGAAAAAATTATGCATATCTTGCAAGGTGACAAATCCTTTTAAATTATAATGTAATTACCTATTTAATATCTATATATAAATTTGTTAATTTGATATATAAGTATGTAAATTTTGTTAAATAAATTGAGTATCAATCGAACTCCGTAAAACTTAATTTCGCCTTAAGTTTTATTATTCCACCAGGATGACTTCTGAGATCCAAGCCTAAAAATTTGTAAGTGAGGCTGCTAACACCCAGAAGTCATCCGCCCTCTTCATAATCTCCATACCGAGATTACTCAAGTATGAATTTAATTTTAATTTTGCATTAATGGTTATTTTTGGAAGGCATTATTTGGTTTTATACTGGAATTAATTTTATTTAGAAACGCTCGAACCTTCGACCCTAAAATAATTCCAACTACCCTCAATCTAGGGCTACCCAAGTAAACAGGTGTTTTTAAAAATTTTCTACGGAAGTTACACGGCAGTATAGATATAAGGCGATTGAGTTGCGCCCCTTAAAATCTTCTGCACTCTACCTCTGTGAAGTTGGCCTACCATCTAAAATATTTTGATATAAAAATATATGGAATCATTAGGTCATCGTTAGGTCTTGCAATGTCACCCAATTTTATTACCCCTGACTGTTTTTTGCAAAAACACAGGGGGTATGAAGTTACTATGTACAATCTGTGTTTATTTATATTGTGGTGAAAAGGGGGATTCGCACCTACCCTGTACATTTTGATGAAAATTTTATTTAAATAATTTTAAGTTGTAAGATTGTAGAATTAGACAGGTAGGGGCGAATCGACGAGGATATTTGCTTTTCGCCGATAGCGACCGCCCGAGCCTGTTGTGCCATGTTGGCTCGAGGCAATTATTGAAATTTTTTTGAAATAAGTTTAAATTTGTGAGTAATTTTTGATTTGAATAAAGTGAATTTTGATGCGAATGCATTATTGCGTAATTTTTGGATGATTGTTTTGATATTTGGATAATTTGGAAGTTTTTTTGACATGTTGCTACCGAACGGTAGTTGATTTGATTAATTTGGTTAATTTAACAAGAGCAATTGAAATTAAAAATTAGATCTGAATTATTTAAAGTTGGAAAGTTTGAAATTTGCATTCGTAGGAACGAATGGTGCTATAGATAAGCCGACGATTTGAATAAGCGTTAAAATTAAAAGTACAAGCCCAGTAAAATTTTACATTTACTTTGCATTGGATATAATTTAAATTTGGATTTACGATTTATTAATTATTTTTGAAGAAGATTTAATTTGGAGTATTTAATATTTTTTTTGCATTGGAAAGATTTCTTTTTAATTGAATTTTGAAAACGCAAGAACCGTCGACCCTTGAAAATTATCAATTGCTCTAACACACCAGAGTAACCCGAGGCAAACTAGAGACTGTTTATTTTCTACGAAAATATCATTACAATATATATATTGTCATGTTCCGAACCAAAGTTTTACCTACCTTGTTAATTTGCCATTAATTTTGATGTTAAGTTTATGAAATATTTGAATTTAAATTTTGGGAGGTAAAACTTTGAAAATTAAAGTTGGTAGAAGTGAGGTTCTTATCGAGGCCTTTTGCCAAAAATGGTCGACATGATGGACGTGTGATTTATTAGTCCGAAAACTTAATAAAATAAGTGTAGTATTGTTATGAAAATATAAGAAGTTTTTCAATGAAAGTGTTTTTATTTGATATTATTAATTGGATTGGATTGATTTTGAAGAAAGATTTTGGAGAAGTTTTGAAAATAGAATTTAAACGGAAGCTAAGTAAAGTTAAAAGGACAGAAAATTGGAATTGGATGGGATTTACAAAATCCCAAAAAAATCCAAAAAATTTGATGTTGTATGTTTTAGTGAAACGTCATTGACTGATGAATTTTATGATGCTGAACTTGGTATGTGTGGTTACAACATTTACCGTGCTGATCGTTCTATTAAGGCAGTATTCTAGTCTAGTAAGTTGAAAAAATCGAAAATTTTTGTTTTCATATTTCGATAGCTTAGATATTCGAGAATATCTTCTTAAAAGGATTTTTTGAAATTCGAATTATTTTAAAAATTATTGTCGTTTTAGTGTCGTGGCAACTCGACCGGTTTAGATAGAACAAATCTAAGAAAAGTATTAAAAAATACTCTTTATTGTTTTTCTGAGTTTTTTAAAATTTACATATTTAAATATTCAATTTGAGGTAGAAGAAAGCCCGATATATAGAGCCGGAATCGTTGATTGAAGAAATGTAATTAATTTGTATTGTTCTATCAGTTAGACTGCCTGAAACTTAACTTAAATTTTTAATCGTGTTTTTCTCGAAACTACGTTTTTCGAATCGGTTGACATAAAATTTTAAGTTCTAATTGACCGATTTTCTTGAAATTTGGCATGATTTTTTTTTATATATACCTTTATGGTAGGAACCAACAAAAAAATCATAATTTTCAATGTTTACTATTTTTTAAAAATTCGGAAAGTTGAAAAATAACTGAAAAAATCAACTTTTTTTATCTGAATAGCCGCTATATCGCGAGAAAAATCTTTTTTTTTTCATTTTTCCTGGTTCCTACCATAATGACATTTGTACTAATAAAGAATCTTTTTTTTTGTTTTTCTCAGATGACCAGAAAGGTTGGAATCGTGTCAACCAGAACACGCTCTGTTTTTTTCCTCTCTACTTCAATAACGTGTAACTTTGTGAAATTTATTTATTTTCTTTTGAAAACTTTTTTGTGAATTCTTAAAATATATATAAATCAATGACAAAAAAATGTAGTTAAAATATTAATTGCTTTTCTTTTATCGACCGTCAAAAAATGTCCGAAATTCAGGCTTCTATACTAGAATACTGCCTTAAGAGCAGTGCGAAGCTTTCGGGTGGTGGCGTACTTATTGGTGTTGACTCTAAATATTCATCTGTTGCAATTGAGTCTTCAGATGAAGTTGAGCAGCAGTTTGTTCTTTTGAAGTTGGATGATATTGATGTGGTGGTCGCTTGCGTTTACATTCCTCCAGGATCGGATTCTAATGTGTATGCAATTCATTGTGGAGAGGTAGAACGTATACGTTGAATTTATCCCAGCGCAAAGTTTTTTATTTGTGGTGATTATAATTTACCAGGTTTAAGTTGGAAGTCGGGAAACCACATTGGTGGCGCTCTTACTGAAGAGTCAAGAAATTAGGTGGAATTGTTGGAATTCTTAAATTTTAGTCAAGTAAATAAAGTTTTGAACGCGAATGGACGGTTACTTGATCTTGTTGTTACTGATATCGAGGATGTGTCGGTATCATTGTGCGAAGAAAATGTTTTACCAGTAGATATTCATCATCCTGTTTTAGAAATAACGTTATGTTTGCAGTCTGGAGAAGATGCCATTTCAATCGAATCTCCATCTTTCAATTTCATGAGAAGTGATTATATTGCGATGTCCGAGTATTTGGGTTTAGTGGATTGGTATGTGCTGCAGGTTATGGACGTGGATGATGGTGTTGAATATTTTTATGAGGTTTTGTATTGTGCTATGCATCGATTTATACCTGTCACTGTAGTCTCGAGAAATATTTCGTTTCCTAAGTACTTCAGTGGTGACTTGAAGAATCTTATTCGAGAAAAGAGAAAAACACATAAATTGTTTAAGAAGACAAATTTGTACAGTGACTATCTGAAGTTTTCTGAGTTGAGATCTCAATGTAGGTTATTGTCTCGCAGGTGTTATGAGTCATACATCTTGTCGGTTGAGGGTTCCATACCTGTCGATGTGAAGCACTTTTGGAACTATATTAATTCAAACAAATCTAGCGGCGGGTTTCCAAATACTATGTTTTTGGCTGACGAGCATGCTGATTCAGTGGAGCAAATATTGCAGCTGTTTTTCAAGTTTTTTTCAAATGTTTATGGTGATGGAGTCGCATCTTATAGAGAATTTCATTACGAGAGGACAACTAACTTGAGTTACTGCCGGATTTCCGTTGATGATATATCAAGAAAACTGAGAACTATTAAAACTAGAAAAAGCCCAGGCCCTGATAGCGTTCATCCTATACTGGTGAGGTCATGTAAGGATTCACTTTGTCTTCCGCTCTTAATATTATTTAATAAATCCTTATCGGAGGGTGTATTTCTATCGATTTGGAAGCAATCCTTTGTGGTTCCCGTCTTCAAGCAGGGGAATAGATCTTATGTAGCGAATTATCGTCCCATTTCAATTCAGTCAGTAATACCAAAAATTTTTGAAGGTCTTGTGCGGGACGTTATCTCTCCTGAGCTATCAAGTTTGATTGTTTCTGAACAACATGGATTCTTGCAGGGCAAATCTTCAATGACTAATCTTATATTGTATGAGGACTATACTCTGAAGTGTATGGAGAACCGCCTACAGGTCAACTCTGTTTATACCGATTTTTCTAAGGCATTCGACAGGGCGAACCATTCCATCTTGTTTGCTAAGTTAGAGGCTCTTGGTATCCATGGTTCCTTGTTGAGCTGGCTCGTTGGCTATGTTTCTGGTAGAGTATAGTTTGTTAAATTTAAGATGCAAATCTCTTAGCCAATAGAGGTGACCTCTGGAGTGCCTCAGGGGTCTCACTTGGGTCCCTTGCTGTTTCTGTTATTTATTAATGATATTGGAAAGGCAATCTGCGAGAATGTTCTGTATTTGATTTTTGCCGATGATTTTAAAATTTATTCTGCAATCAAGTCAGTAAGTGATTCGGCCAGGATTCAGAGTGCTTTGGATGGACTTAGTAGATGGTGCACTTATAACCTTTTTTTGCTTAATGTTGAGAAATGTTGTGTAATGAGGTTTTATCGAGTCAACACGCCGGTTATTTCATTGTACACATTGAATGGTAACGTACTTAGGGCTGTAGAAACAGTTAAAGATTTGGGCATAATTTTTGATCGGACCCTGTCATTTAAAGATCATTTGGACTACATTTGTAGTAAGTCGATGAGAATGCTGGGATTTATATATAGAAATACTCTAAAGTTCAAAAAAAGCTTTGCATTGAAAATTTTATACGTGTCTCTAGTCAGATCATTGTTGGAGTATGGTTCTTCGATTTGGTCACAGTATTACGCGGGGGATTCACGATTGGTAGAAAGAATTCAGAACAAGTTTCTGCGGATGATGGGACGTAGACTTCAGTTGGATGTTGAAAAGCGAAACTATGGAGTTATGCGTAATCTCCTTTGCCTGCCCACTTTGTATGATAGAAGGATCATGTCCGACTTAATATTTTTGTTTAAGATTATTAATGGAAATTGTGATTGTCCAGGACTCTTGGCAAAAATTAATTTTCGTGTTCCGCGTGGTGGATTAAGACAGGGCTCTTTGTTTTCTGTAGATTTTGCCTCTACCAATTATTGTTCCAACTCTCCCGTTAGTAGAATGCAGAGATTGGGTAATCAGTACTTGAGCGGCTTTGATGGATGTATTAAATTTATAAGAGGTGCAAAGCTTTACAACCGTCAATAGTAAATTTTGATTCATTGTTGTGATATTTTTGTTAGTGTTATGTTATATGATTATTGTGTACGTTATGTAATGCACTCATGTAATACAATTTGTATTTTTTGTTAATGGGAGAACGCCCGTATATGTATAATAAATAAATAAATAATCCGAGAATTATTAGAAAATAATAAAACCAACTCGGTAATTATTCAAGAAATTTTAAACATATTGTCGGGTTCTGAAATTGCTACCGAAAATCTGGCTAATTTTTTCGGTACATTATTATTATTGTTTCAAATCGTCTCGTATTGCTAGTCGAGCGAGACAAATTGGGTGTCAAATTTTGGTATACGATTGACGTCAATACAAGTAAATAAGTTTATTTACACAAAGACGATGTATAAACATAACACACAACTTGTAACACCGTGTATATAAGTAAATAGTACAGTAAATAGTAATAATAAAGTTGGCAAGAGTAAAAGGAAGAAAAGGGGAATAATGGAGAAAAGAAGAGGACTTCCTGCCGAGCTAGAGCGGAGGAAGGAGTGATTTTGCGAGAGAGAGAAAAATATTTTAATTGGGAAGTGAAAAGTTTTTCTTTATGGTGAATCGGAATAAAGTTTTATTTTTGCGAGTTTGAAGAATTGGAGAAATTTGGAAGTTAAGTATTAGAGTCACCAGGGGCGATATCATATCGTCATATCGTGTGTCGTGGTAAAAAAAAATAAAACTGACTTAAAAAAAACTACTGTGAAAAAATGCACTAAAAAGTAAAAAATAATTACGTTATTTAGTTACTTCAACTAACTGGCATAGGCGGTCAATTATTGTAATCTTTGCAGTCGGTGCCAGCCAAGCTTTTTAGAAATTTTTAGAAGTTTCCTAAAACTTACAAAATATATTTAAATTTACATTAATAAGATTAATCACCTTTATTTTACGCATTTATATAGTTCAACCTATAAAGTTTCGATCTGTTGAGCAGATATGTTGGTATCACCTCATTTCGCCTTCTGTAAAATCGCCGCTTTTCAGTTTGCCGCCACTTTTTTTCTCATTTCGCCGCCAATTTAATTTTAATTTTACTTAGTTAAAATACCACAGTTTAATTTTAATTTTATTTATTTAAAATAACACAGTTTATTTAAAGTAACACAGTTTATTTAAAATAACAAATTTACATTTTATTATAATAATTATAATAATTAATTTAAATGTCCATAAATATGACTAACACCGTCCAGATATTCAATCCATAGAATTTCATTGTTCAACACAAGCTGTTTCAAGTTCTGTATCCGTTCGTTGTTGCGAACATACTCTGGTCGCTTACGTGGTCTTGATCTACCATTGGCAATTGCAGAAAAGTCTCGCTCGATTTTTTCTTGCTCTCCTTTAAGGCACTGAATTATCTCATAAATGTTAGGATAAATTTTCTTGATCAACCTATTAAAACGGTTGTGCCAACCTTCTACGTGATTATTTGTCCTATATTCTTCATTTTCCCAGTGATTCCAAATCGTTCGACTATAACGAGCTTGAATTTCGCCAAACCACGTTTCAATAAAATTTTTTTAAATTTAATTCCCAATATAATATTACAATCTACCTATATGCAGTATTTAGTAATTTTTGTGACAAAATATAATACAACATGGTGGAGTCTGGCCATTACCAAATCTCCTATTACAAAAAATTATTCAAACGATTAAATAATCGAGTCAAATATTACTAACAATTGGGCTCTCTCTGAGACACTACTTATTCGAATATAGTAGTGAGGTTGTAGTGAGGTATATTGGAGTGTACCTCTTGAGTCTGCGTACGGTCGGGTTGTTGAAGAGATTTTCCACAAGTTGGTTGGGATGAGTACTTAATCGTAGTGTGTATTTGGATTTATAATTTTTGATTTCTTCCTTAACACTTGGCATTTTCAAATCTTGACGTATTAATTCGTTGAGTACGTACCAAAGGGCATTCACTATCAGTTGTACAATCTTAGACTAGAAACAATCCAAGATTCCCACATTTAAATTAGACGCAGATCCCCATAGCTGTATACCATACGTCCACACTGGCTTAATTACAGCTTTGTACAAAAGAAATTTGTTTTCCATTGTCAGTTGGGACTGTTTGCCGATGATTCAATGTAGTTTTCGAAGTTTCAGGCATAATTGTTTTCTCTTCGTGAAGATATGTTTTCTCCACGTTAGACGTCGGTCAAGGTGCATCTCCAAGTATTTTACTTCTTCAGCTTGGGGTATGTCCTGGTCATTTAGTTTGACTGACGGACAGTCTTCTCTGCGCATAGTGAAGGTTACTTGGACCGACTTGATTTTATTGACCCTAATTCGGCATCTCTTCAACCATTCTTAGATCCTCTCAAGGTGGTGTGGTAATATTTCGGACGCCTTTTTCGGGTCGGTATGCGTCGCCAGTATCGCGGTATTGTCAGCAAACGTAACGGTCATACAGAAGTTTGTTATTGGTAGATCTACCGTATATAACAAACACAGTACCGGTCTCAGTACACTTCCCTGAGGTACTCCAGACTCGATTGGTTTAAGGGTTGAATAAGCTTCTTGAAACTTCACCTGGAAGTACCTGTTCTGCAAGTAGGACCTCAGTATTAAGTATATAGTAAATAAATTAAAAAAGTTTAGAATTTTTTAAGTATTTTTGTGGTATTTAGTAGCATGTAATGTTAAAATAATCAAATTTAACAAAATGTTAAAATAATAAAATTTTAACTATTAAGTAAATAATACATTATACCTACTACTAAGAAAACATAATTTTTAACGAAACCAAAATGACAAAAATTCACATTAAGCAGGGTTGAACTTAGAATATTTAAATAAACAAGAACATAGAATTCTGAAAAAAATACTCTATAGAAGTGATAAAACTTACTTAAAAATAATAAAAGTTAATAAAAAAATTAATAAAAATAAAATTTTGGTTTCGTTAAATATTATGTTTTCTTCGTATATGTATTATTTACTTAATAGTTAAAATTTTATTATTTTAACATTTTGTTAAGTTTGATTATATTAAGTATATATTGTCAGGAAGGTCTCTTCTTATTTTATACAGTAGTCCCACATGCCAGACTTTATCAAAAGCCTGACTTATGTCTAGGAAGGCCGCTATGCAATACTTTTTCTTCTCGAGGGCTTTACTAATTTTCATTGTTATACGATGCACCTGTTCCACTGTTGCGTGTTCTTGTCTAAATTCAAACTGGTGATTGGGGACTGCATGGAGTTCTTCTAGAATAGGCTTGATTCTCATTAGTAGCAGTTTTTCGAAGAGTTTGGACAATATTGGCAATAAACTTATTGGACGATATGATTTTGGATCCTCCACTGGCTTTCCTAGTTTAGGGATCATTATAATTTCGGCTACCTTCCATTGGCTTGGGTAGTGTTTAGTTCTTAGGATGGCATTAAACAATTGGGTGATATATCTTATAGCGATTTCCTGGAGTTCTTTCAATATTTTCTCTGAGATAAGATCGAAGCCAGGGGCTTTCTTAGTGTTAAGACCTTTAATCGTAGATTTTATCACTGTGTTTTTAAATTTTTTAATGGGCAGTTCTAGTTGACCTGGGGCTTTTAATACATTTTTTAGTTTCTTTTCTACCTCGATAGGTTCTTGGGATTCGAAGGGTTTAAAAACACTACCCAGATAATCTGCAAACACTTCTGCTTTTTGCACATCACTTATTCTGTACTATACGCACCGTTTACGTTTTCGGTGCGTATAGAAGGAATTATTGTTTGCGGTTTTGTAAGCTTTTTGGTGGCTTTCACTTGGTCACTTTCCAGAGTGAATAATCTGAGGAATCGGTAGCAGTAAGACTTTCCAGGTATTTTTGGATGTTTTTATTTTTGTCATCGTTTAGGATTTTTTTGAGCTCTTTACCAGCTTTGTTTAGCTTTGATTTGTCGTGAGGTGATCTGGAAATTTGCCACCTTTTTCTCAATTTTCTTTTGTCGTTGTTTTTTTGTTTTATTTCTGTTGAACAGTCATTTTCTTCTACACTGTGTTTTGTGTCTGTGGTCGATTTCCAGGCTGCCTGTTGAATGGTGTTAATTAGGTGTTCTGAGCATATTTCTAAATCGGAATCCGTTTTCAGTGAGACATTCATCATTAAGTATTCCTCGACTTCACTCCTGAAGCCTTCCCAATCTGTGAACTTTGACGTCAGTGTGGGTGTTTTGGCTTTCGATATTATTATTGAGGTAAGAGTTATGACTACTGGAGAGTGATCCGATGATAAGTCAAGACAAGATTCAGTCTTGGCACAATTTGCAGGAATCGCAAATTACTACGCAACTACGCAAAAATCGATTACATCAGGAACTTTTCTTCTATCTGTTGGCCAGTAGGTAGGTTCACCAGTGGAGAGGTAGTGCATGCTTTTAGCTTGCATAGTTTTGTACAATTCTCTACCTTTGCGGGTTATGAGCCTTGAGTGTGTTTAGCGTTGTAGTCGCCTCCAGCAAGAAACCGATGTCCCAATGAATCGTAGAAATAGTCAAATTGTGCCGCTTTGATTGCGTGTTTTGGTGGGCAATATACAGCTGCAATCGTCAGTAGTCCAGCCCAGTCTTCAACAGTTAAACTGGTTGCCAGAATGTGCTCTTGTTGGTAAAATGCGTCTCTAAAACTAGTATAATATCAATTTGCAAGTTTTTAATAAATGTTTTAATTTTTGTGGATGTGTTGAATCAGCCCGTTGGCATTCCAAAGCGCTAGTTTAATTTGTTTACACATTTAAGCGATTTTAGTTATAAGGGTTGTTAGTATGTTTAGCATATTTCCAGGTGGGTGATCAGATTATTTGCGATCCGGACATTGTTCGCTGGGTTAAAATTATAAGGTTCTATGTTACAATGTACTGGAGCTGAGATTAACGCGTTTGAAATTTTGGATATTGGTTATGGTAGTTATATTTAATATATTCGTAATTCAACTCACTAGCTGTTTCAATAAGTAATTTCTGTCTAATATATAACAAAATGAAAAAAAATGAGCCGTAATTTTGAATTCTATAGGGACTTCTAAAATAATATCGAACTTTGTTTTATCAAAACTGTTTATTATAATTAAAGAAGGTAACATAGAACTTAAAAGTATTGAAATAATATAAATAAAACATAACAGAAAAGGAAAGAAACATCGTTACAAGTTAAATTAAGAAACTAAAGTTGTTTTGGGGTACTGGCTTCAGTTATTTATTAATATTTTTCTGTTTTGGTGTAGTTTTCTTAGGGTTCTTCCGTTTCCAAATAATATTGATTCTATGTTGGTTTCTTATAATTCCCAATTTCTTATTGCACATACAAAGTTGTATGTAATAACATAGAACTTTGTTGATATATTCTAGCATTCTAGATACAACATCAGGTTCTATGTAGAATTTATAGATCTTTGTTTTACCGAAATGAAATTTTCAGCACATAGACCTTTGTAAATGTGCACATAAAACCATTTTTAGACTTCTCATACTATCGTTACATTAATTAAAATGTTGTATGTGCACCATAGAACCTTGTGGTATCAATAATTCATATAGTGTCAAAAATGTAACATAGAACCTTATAATTTTAAGCCAGCGTGTTTCCAACCTATTCAACGGTTACTTTATTAGTGCGCCAATTAGTATTAGAGATTTGATTCCACACGTTGAACCAAAACTAAGTCATATTGAAATGAGTTTTTATACAATGGCGGTTCTTCCTTTTGACGAACTAAAGGTTGTTGCAATCATTGATCGCCTGAGTAGCACGTCTGCATGTGGTATTGATGGTTTTCCGGGTAGCTTAATTAAGAGACATAAATACAGTCTTGTTGCGCCAATTACATATTTAATAAATTGGTCTCTTACTGACGGCATATTTCCTCAGGTATTTAAGGTGGCATCGGTATGCCTAGTATTAAAAAAAGGTGATCCTAAACTTCTGTTTAGCTATAGGCCCATATCTCTGCTTTCAGTTTTTTCAAAATTTTTTGAATATGCAATGCATGATAGAGCTATGGCGTTTTTACGTAAGCATAATGTAATATCGAACAATCAGCATGGATTTCTAAAACATAGATCCACAACAACTGCCATAATGAACTTCTATAATCGGACTCTATTCCTTCTGGAGAACAGTAGAAAAACCGTTGGTGTTTTTTGTGATCTTAGTCGCGCCTTTGACTGTGTTCAGCATAATCTTTTATTGGCAAAATTAAATAGATGCGGCATAAGAGGCGTTGCCTACTGCTGGTTTAAATCTTACTTGTCTCAGCGTACTCAGCGTGTAGTTATAACACAGACTGGCTGTAAGCGGGATAAGGTTTTTTCCAACGACAACTCTGTTGAGATGGGGGTCCCACAGGGTTCAATTCTAGGACCAACACTGTTCATTATTTTTATTAATGATGTGACAAAATTTATTCTTGAGGTGATTATAACGATGTACGCGGATGATACGTCTATAGCGATTGATGATATTGATTTAGATAGTTGTTTTAAACGAGCACAAGAAATCCTTGATATTTTATTTCAGTGGTTTTGTGCCAATAGTCTTTATTTGAATTCAGAGAAAACTGTCTATATGATTTTTCATGCGAGTCGGGTATTTAGGGGTGATGTTGCACATCTTAGGGTACACGGCCATGATCTTTGCCAGGTTAAATTCACTAGGTTTCTAGGTTTGCCCATTGAAGAAACTCTGCAGTGGGGTGATCATTGTGCTTCGGTAGCAAAGAAGCTTAGTGCTGTGTGCTTTCAGGTGAGAACTCTTAAATCGGTTTAAACTTATCGGTTCTCAAATCCTTTTACTATGCGGAAGTACAGTCGCGTTTGGCTTGTGGGTTGATTTTTTATGGAATGTCTGGGCATGCTAAACAGCTTTTCATTACTCAAAAGCGTATCTTGCGGTGCATGGTGGGTGTGGGTAGGTTGGAATCATGTAAGCCCATTTTTAGAAATCTCGGTATCATGCCATTACCATGCTTATACATACAGATGATTGCTATGTATGTTCGGGAAAATTTATCTGATTTTACCACTTTTTTTGATGTACATGATCGTGACACTAGATTTGGACACGAACTGTTGATTCCCGGGCATCGCCTGAATCTCTCGGATTTGGGACCTAGATGCATGGGAATTAGAATTTACAACAAGCTGCCTGCCGATATTAAAAGTGCTGTGACATTGTCAATTTTTAAGTCTAAACTTAAGCTTATGCTCTTAGAGCAGTGTTTTTACAGGGTGGAGGAATATTTGACATAGTGTGTGTTTTTGATGACTCTTTCGAGTTTTGATGTTGTTTTTCTGTTTTTCTTATTTGTTATTTGTGTTTTTTTGTATTGCAAATTTTACTTTGACTTATCCGTTCATATGTACCTATGTGATGAGATTTAATAAATTGATTTTGATTTTGATTTTCATGTTGCTCATTTGGTTCATGAGCCCTTTCATCATTTGCTTGAGTTCTTTTATATCGTCACTTGGTTGCTGTGTTGTTTATTGTTGTTGTTGAGTGGTAATTGAACTTGATGGTTGGCTCTTGTTAATGTGCGGCATTTGTTGGTTTATTTCCCTTAGGGAATCAGCATACATGGTTTCATATCAGATTTGGTTTGGAGGGGGAACATTATTTGTCAGTTGTTCTTTTCTTAGGAAAGGGAAGGTTTTCCTTTGCAGGTCTTTAAATAACGTTATAGATTGGATTTTAACCTGGTCATCCCTAAGTACTTTTAGTTGGTAATCATTTCCTGCTATTTCATTCATTAATTCTTGTAGTGGTTTAATGTTTTGTACTCCTGATACGAATATAGGCGGGACTTTGGTTTTTTCTTCTTTTGCATCTTCGAAATTATTTTCTGTTTGTTTAACAGGTAGTCCATCAAATCGATTTCTGGTTTCAATAAAATAATCGAAAAATTGGTTTACTCTGGCGTCTTCTGGGCGCTCTTCAAATATAATACTCTAAAGCGCATCTTGTTCAGGAATTGGAGCAAGTGTCATTCCAATTACTCGCTTTATGATCTTTTTTATTCCAATACTCTCATCTCTTCTGTCGGCGTACTCCGAAGCCAATCCTACATCTTGAACTTTTCGACAAACGCTTTGTGCGAAATGAAATAGACAACCCCTAATAATAGCTGTATGAGGAAGTTTTAGATTTATTGTGTTTATCATTGCCATTTCATAATCTACTTGAATAATTGCTAGAGCAAATGTAAGTCTATAACTATGAGCAGTATTACCAACAAGCGTAAATAAACGTTTGTACGTAGATGTTGTTTTACTTGGTAAAAAAGCATAGAGTACAGAACACATTTTTCCTTTAATTTCACAATGGAAAGAATATAGCTGGGTGAAAATCTGCGCAACAGCTTTAAAAGTACCATCCATCAAAATCAAAGGTACGTCGCAAAGTTTTCGTAAGAAATCCAATGTGCAAAATACCACGATTTTTTCATCTTCTCCATCTTCGGCTAGAATAAAATTGGTCGTGCCAACTGCAGTGTTGTGATCTAAAGCCCGAGTTTGATCTAAGGGCTATGCATCTGGTAAGGCTAGCACCCTAACAGAATATTAATGCAAGTGCTCACAGACCAAGAGTGCCAAGTGTAAAAACTTGGTGGGTTAATGGTAAAAAACAGAAGAAAAGTTCTAAAATAAGTTAAAGAAGAAGAACAATAGTGTTAATTGTTTTTGGTGGATGATTGTGTATTGCCATATCACTTTTGTAGACATTCTCACCAAGGAAAGCCACACGTGCTCCACAGTTACAGACACACTTCACAAAATACATGAAAAAATAATATGGAATTTGTTAAATTATTATGCAAGATGAAAATAGAGAGGAAATACTTACCTTAAAGTACCTTTTATCCTTATGAGTTTTTGTTAATCTATACTCATAATCACGAAAAACCAACAAATTACTTCCCCGTTGCGATTTTATAAAACGTATTTTGTCAGCCATTTTCAGATTATTTCTCGATTATTATATAAAAATAATGTACAATATTGAACACAAAATTATCCATTTAATTTGTAGGCAAATTTATATTAGTTTGCCAACCTAATGCCCGGTTTTCCAAAGGATATGATTAACAGTTAACAGATGATTTCCATTGGCTTGTTAGTATTAGGGGTAATTTCTATTGGCTAATTTAAAATAAACTTATTTCAAGAACTTATGACAATAGTCATAAGTTAACTGTTAACCGACATCTGTTAACCGTTATTCATAGATTACATTTTAACTATCGTTGGCGCATCTGGGCATTAAAACAAAAGTTTTAAACAAATTGTGCTAATTAGTATGTACTATGCTACTATGAAAAATATTAAATATTTTTTATAACTACGGAGCCGTTCATAAAATACGTAACACAAAATTTTGCTTTTTTAGATCCCCTACCCCCTTCAGCACACTGCATCACAGTTCCTAAAACCACCAACAAATATAACATAATATATAAATAAAACGTCGCAAAAGCTGGACCCCCTATATACTAAAAAAATAAAATTAAAAAAACTGGGGGCCGTCCATTAATTAGGTGGGGGTTTGGGGGGAAGGTGGAAGCTATTGGAAATCTTACGGGCTCTTATGAGGGGAGAAAGGGGATCCAACGTATTTCTTACGTAAGTCTTGAAATATTTCTTTTAAATTAAATTTAAAAAGCAAATGTACAACCAAAATTTGAGAGTGCATATATTTGATATGTTTTTATTTTTAAGACATATAAGCGAATATTTTCATAATTTTAAGAAAATAAAATTTAAAAAGGACAAACTTTGCAAAAATATCTTTGAAAAGATTAAATATGGTAATACATATTTAATACCAACCCAAAAATGATAATTCATATTTATTAATTACCAACCAAAATATTGTTACGAAAGAACGTTTAATTATATTTGATGACTAATGTATGACGTCATGTATGATGAGTCATACATAATAACATCATTAGTCATTCCAATATTGCTTCGCTTGCACCGTCTAGACACTGCTCGAAACGTATAGAAATGTAAGGAATAATATTAAAGTTTCTGGAAGGTAGCATTTAGGTATAAATGCAGAGCGATTTCTAGTGACGCATTAGTTCCAGTTTGAAGCTACAAATGTGAAGATAAATAAAGTGTAAATAAATAGTGAAGTGATAAACGATATATCGAGTGTTTAAATAAATCCGGACTTAGTATTAAATAAATTGTAGTGTAATTTAGTTTAGTGTTAATCTTAGTGTAATAAGTGTTTTATTGTTATAAACCGTATCTGTAAAAATTGGTATTACCCCTTTAAAAAATAAATAAACGTTTTAATTTTCGTTTCATTGGTGTCAGGTGTGAAGTTTAACGTGTAAAGGGCTAAAGGACAGTAGTGAAAACGGTTTAGCTAGTTTGTATTCGCGAACGAATGCCGGTCCAAAGCGCTAAAATGGATACGGAAATCCTGCAATTTTTGAAAGACAATTTCAAGAAAATTGAAGAAAATTTCAAGATTATAGAAGAAAAAATGGAAAGAAACGTTTAGAAATTGGACAAGAGAATAAAACTTAACGAGACAATAATAAATGGATGCAATTGCCCGGATGAAGAAATCACAAATACTATAATAAATCCGACAGCGGTGGTAAAATCTGACAATGAAACCAAGTTTGCCAAAATAAAAATAAAACCACCAACGTTTGATGGAAAGGTACCCTAGTTCACTTACCATAAACAGTTTGAAGCGGCAGCCAGTGCTAATGGGTGGATTGACTTAGAGAAAGCTATTTCGCTAGTCGTCGCTTTATGGAGAGACGCACTTAACATCCTGCAAACCATTCCCGATTGTCAACAAAAAGACTATGGGCAGTTGATATCGCGGCTAGAAAAACTATATGGAACCGGCCATTTTCAGCAGATTTACCACGTACAAATGAAGAACCGTTGTCAGAAATCTGCTGAGAGCCTTCAAGAGTTCGAGGCTGACATTGCACGATTGATGAGGTTAGCCTACTCTACAGCGCCGGATACTTGCCTGGAGCAATTGACAGTGCAAACCTTCATAGATGGTATCAAAGACAGTGAAACGCAGCAGGCGCTAAGGCGACCTCTACCAACAGAGCTCCGGAGATAATCATCCGTGCTACATCACTGGCTAATGTGATAAACAGTAGTTATATCGATAGCAAAATAAATAAAAAAGTAAATCTTTTCCGAAGGACTACAGTAAGCGATGATAATAGCAACCTGAACAGTTACTTCAAGAGCAAGAAAACGATCCCGACCTGAAATTTATTTTGGACTGGAAGGTCGACGAAGTACAACGGCCGACTTGGAAAGAAGTAAGCGCTTTGAATAGTGACTTTAAAACGTATTGGGCCTAGTGGGACTCCTTGAAATTAAAATATGGCCTTTTGAAGCGATCCTTGGAAAACGACAATAAGTGTAAACTTCAGTTGGTAGTGCCGAGAAGCCGAGTGTCGGAAGTGTTGCAGCATTTGCAAGACGGAACTTCGGGAAGACACTTCGGCATTAAGAAGACCCTAGGAAAAGTTAGGGAAAGGTTCTACTGGGTGAACTGCAAGGAAGATGTCAAGGAGTGGTGCCGTAAGTGCACGCTATGTGCATCAAAAAACGGACTATTAAGAAGGCGCAAGGCACCTATGAGATAGTATAATGTGGAAAGTCCATTTGAGAGAGTGGCAATCGACATCGCGGATCCATTCCCTAAAACCGACGCCGGTAACAAGTACATTTTGGTGGCAATGGTGGCAATGGTGGCAAGAGGCTGTTACTGTCGCGGATGTACTTGTAAAAAAGCTCTTTTGCTGATTTGGAGTTCCTCTAGAGCTACACTCCGACCAAGGTCGAAATTTTGAGTTGGCGTTATTTCAGAATGTCTGTCGCATGCTAGGCATTAAGAAGACCAGAACAACACCTCTTCATCCTCAATCAGATGGCATGGTCGAACGAATGAACGGAACAATGGGAAGGTACCTCGCTAAGGTTGTCTCAGAACATCAACGAGACTGGGACCAATATTTACATCTGTTCTTGATGAGTTACCGGTCATCCGTTCACGAAACCACTGGACAAACGCCAGCTTGTGTAATGTTTGGACGTGAAGTACGCTTGCCATGCGATCTTCAGTTTGGGAGCAAACCTGGAGCAGATGTTGCTGGGAATGACTATGTTGGAAAATTAAAGAAAAAGATGCACGATATTCATGACGATGTTCGGTAGAATATTTGGTTGGCTAGCGATCGGATGAAAACCCAGTATAATGTGAAGTCAAAAGAAGGTGGTTTTCAGCCTGGTGATTTGGTGTGGCTCCATAATCCACAAAGAAAACGTGGATTAAGCCAAGACGATAGCGACGTCGTTTGATGTTTTCACTATTCAATACTTTTTTATTGTAAGCCCGCATTTGCGAAAGCCTCTTTTCACGCAGTTCTACTCTGTTTTGATTTAGCCCTGGATTTAGATTCTCAATTTGAGATAGACGTTACTTCCTTTCTGCGCTCGTCTCATTTAAACGGCGCTGTCTCATATGAGCAACACGTTTAGTAGGTCTACCCATACTCACTTTCGATAAGTAGTTACAAAACGCAACATGCACTAAAAAGTATGAAATAAAAAATTAAAAAAAAAACGATTTAAAAAAAAACTACTGTGAAAAAAATGCAATAAAAATAAAAAATAATTAGGTACGTTATTTAGTTACTTCAACTAGTTGGCATAGGCGGTCAATTATTGTAATCTTTGCAGTCGGTGCCGGCCAAGCTTTTAAGAAATTTTTGTAACTTTATATAAGAATATCTAAGTGAAAAACTCAAAACAACAGATAAATGGGTTTGGTCAACTGATCTGGTCAAAGGATCAACGGATCTGCTCAACGGATCGAAACTTTATAGGTTGAACTATATAAATGCGTAAAATAAAGGTGATTAATCTTATTAATGTAAATTTAAATATATTTTGTAAGTTTTAGGTAACTTCTAAAAATTTCTAAAAAGCTTGGCTGGCATCAACTGCAAATATTACAATAATTAACCGTCTATGCCAGCTAGTTGAAGTAACTAAACGTAATTATTTTTTTACTTTTTAGTGCATCTTTTTCACAGCAGTCGGTCTTTTCTTTTTCATTTTCTCCTCGTGTCTCTTTGTCCTATCTCTACTTTTTTTTATCGTATTCTTTCATTTCCTCTTCGTGGCTCTTTTTCAGCATTCTAATTATCTCCTTCATCACTGCTTCACATCCAATCATTCCACTCTCCGACATTTCCATTTACGCAACGCTTGTGAGATACAAAAAATGTCCCTGCGCCGTGGTGACAAAAAAGAATGCTGTGGAATTTGCAGTAATACTTTAAAAAAAAAGTAATTTTCACATACAGTTTAAGTGCTCCGGACTAACCTCTCAATGCAGGAGATTCGACAATCGTACCTTGGGGTGTGGGTCAAAAGAAATTTAATTGTTATTCTCAAAAATAAATAAATCGTCCTCCAAATATAATCATTCAATCGCATATAATTTAAATCCAATGTAAAATTTTAATATTTCTTTACAGGGTTCTAACTTTCGATTTTGTTTATCCAAATAATTGCTTTAACAATCTTGCCACACGCTCGCACTTATAAAAAATATAACTTCAATTTTCCAAATTGCAACAATCCAAATCGAATTTTATTTTTTCAACTATTCTTTTTCCAAATTAATGAACCAAATCAATCCACTACCGTTCGGCAGCAAATTATCAAAAAATATCCAAAAAAATTCCAAATTTCAAATAATACGCAGTAATGTAAACGCATCAAAATCAGTTTATTTAAATGTTAATTAAATTATTACTCACAATTTAAATTTAAATCAATGTTAAATACAAAATCGTAATCTCAAAATTAATTTTTTACAGAGCCAATAGTGGCACCACCGACTCGTGCGGCACCCCTGACAAAAAGCCTCGAATTTCCGGTGATTCGTCCCCACCTAGCAATATCTACAATCTTAGAACTCAACTATTAAAATAAGAATTTCACCAAAATGCATAGGGTGGGTTCGAATCACTTTGAAACACCACAATATAGTATATACTTTGATTCGACCTTCAACTTTTTCCACTTCGGTAGGGAAAGGGACATTTCCTCGTCGTCATTTTGTAGTCGCCGTTTAGCCGTTAAAGCATTTCGCCTACATTTAGTATTTAATTTTTTATGAAAAACAAACTCTTCGTTTTTAATAAGCAGTATAATACAAATTATTAAAATTTAAAAATTAACGGAGTAATTAAACAATATAATTAAAATTATTTTCATTGTTGCATTTAGACTAACAGCAGTATTTATAAAAACTTACAACAGGTTTATAAAGCTATTTTAAGCAAAATGTCAAAAACCATTATTCATAAACGTTCAATAGCGCTAAAACACTGTTATAAGACTGCTGTTATAAGCGGTTTATAACCTAAAACAACCAATCACCTATAACCCATAACCTATAACAGTGTTATAACTAAAACATTCCTGAGCGACACCTTAAAAAATTTTTATGAATACGGGTATAAGTTTATTATTTTTTAAAATCGAGAATTTAAATCTCTTTAAAACCTTTCACCTATTTTATTTTTTATATTTTTGTGTTATATTTACCGCGAACTAGATCTAACATATTTCTTACATTGCATATATTTTCAATCAAAAATTGATATTGTTAATTTAGTAATTCAATTTAAATTAAATTTTTTAAATTGCATTCCATGCTCCTCTAGTAAGTCTACACAAGTAAATGACTTGAATTTGTATTGAAGTGTTTCCAGACTACTCCGCCAAATCGTGCAAAACATTTGTTAACGTTGCAGTTCGGACAGTATTCAGTGAAAAAACTTACCAATCTTCTCTTTGTTTGTTTACGAAATGTCATCCAAACTTTAACGTTGCTGCAACGTTCGCGAACGTTTTGTGCGGATTGACCTGTGGCAGTCTGGATGCGTCTTGAGGTCAGTGGCGGTCTGTGAGTAAGTAATTTAGGGAGACTGGAAGTCTGCAGTATTAAAAAGTACTCATAACAGTAGTTACTTGTTAACTATGTATGTATCTAAATAATATACATAATAATTCTTAAGTTTAAAACTCAAGTTACACTCTATTAAATCATTTTGTATCGGCTTAGATGTTTCTTTAAATATTATTGGTATAGAGTCATGTGCTCTATCCCAAGAAGTAAACTTTTTCCTATTGACCATTAGAAAGAGGACAATTTTCTGAGTATATTAACATAAAAAAATTTTAGGATTTGCAATAGTTGTCAAAATAACGGCATTTTAAAATTACCAAAAGCAGGAAGATGTAATATGATACATCCCGATGCGTGACGGTCGGTCTCATGTTGATTTCCCTGCTCTTCATTTTGTTGACGGTACGTGTGCTTTGATATACTCTTAATGTTGTTGTCAGTCGCGGTCGACACCCGGACGAGTTCTATAGCTTCGAGTTCCACCCTTGGCGAGTTCTGTCATTCTTCAGGGATATTTTTAAATTCTTATGAGTAAGGTGAAAAAATAAAACAGACCCGAAGGGCGCCGATGGCGTCCGGACGGTCTGTTTTATTTTTTCACCTTACTCAACACGGCTAATCATGCAGCCGTGTTAAAAGGTGTATCTAAAATACATGTAAATTTTACATTTTTAAAATAGATTTTTTTAAAAAAATTTTGCATTATCCTACAAAATGTTTGTTCTAGTATGCTTAGAAAAGTTTCTTTTTACCTATTTTCAATAGAAAAAAGTTAAAATCGTAAGATAGAAAACGTGACAGAACCCTATTATTGATAACAAAAAATGTTCTTTAAGTGACTTCTCTTTTCGTGCAAGTAGTTCTAGTAATTCAAGGTAATTCTCTTTATTTAAAAATTCGTTATTTTCCGGATGTCCACGATAAGCAATTTCTTGCTTACCCAAAAACAAACAACATGGATTAAACGTGTTAGTAAACGTCTATTTATATCGACTTTTTCACTATGTTTTAGAGCAGCAAGTCGTCGACTTTCTGATAGAACATTTTAATTCTAATTTGATCCAAAACATAAAATTTTTCTTGATTTCTTAAAAGATATTTTAAAATAGAGTGTTTTTCTTGTCTGTGTTTGTCTTGTCTGTGTGTCTGTCTTGTGTTTTGCTTGTCTTATAAAAATTGTTATTGTCAACAATCCATCAACACTCCATTCTTTTTCTCCGCCAAAAATTACGCAAGTAAAGCGTCACTCGCATTCAAGTAACGTACGTAGCGGACATACAAGACATAACGCAAGGAAAGTTAAAATGCATGGTTTCAAACGCCACCAGTGACATTCGTACAAAACATAGCCGACATGAAGTAACGTAACAAAGAGTTCGGTCAACTTCAACTTCTACGTTATGTTTTCTATGTTTGACCAACGAGATGGGTTCATTTTACAAAGCAACACTTCCGTTTTAAAATTTTAAATTTTAAGGTGAAGTTTACACTTCCGACATTTAAACTTTTAGGTTAAATTACAGCGTGTCGTGTGTTTTTATTGATATTTGGTTAATTCTGGTTGACGGAAAATTTATAGATCTGATACATTCGTATCCGTTCCTCTACGATCCTAGTGAAACCGATACCGTAGTCAACCAATCGGGTAAAAATACGCGTGCGCGTTTTTCACGTTTCTATGTTTTTTATGTTGATGTAAATGGCAAGTCATTTGATATGTTATGTACGTTATGTCTTGTATGTGCGCTACGTACGTTACTTGGATGTGAATGACGCTTAAAACAAAACATTTTATTTAGCTTATCGCAACCAGCAAGCCACAAAAATTTGCTATACTAACTACATTGAAATTTTCTTGTAAATTTACCTTCTTTACATTCTAATGAAAAGCTGTGTGTTAGTCTATTAGTTTTTAATTTACACTTTTGTTCATAAGATAACGTTATTAAAATTATTTAAAAAAAAAGTCCAATATATTGTTTATTTCCATTGCTGAAAATTATTTAAAAAGTATAAGGGAATAAATGCACAAACACGTAGAACTTGTAATAACTAATACTACGTAAATTATATACCAGGTGTGTAAGTATGAAACCGGAATTTGCCTATAGGTGGTGCTAGATGTCGATGCAGTTACCGACACATTACGTCAGCGGTGTCTTGTTATTGTTTTGATATCTGACAAAGATTTCCAACTCACAATAACACGAGTTTCATTCAGTAGAATTAGTTTATTAGAGATAAACATGTCGAGTTTTGTGCCAACAAATTACGATTTGCGGACAGCACTATTTTTCTGTTTTCATCTGAAGAAAACCGCAGCCGAATCGCATCGAATGCTTGTGGAGGCGTTCGGTGAGCATGCTCTCGGTAAAACACAGTGTTTCGAGTGGTTCAAACGGTTCAAAAGTGGCGATTTTGACGTGAGGAACAAAGAACGTGGAAGACCACCGAAAAAGTTTGAAGACACTGACCTGCAAGCCTTGTTGGACGAAGACGACGCTCAAACACAACAACAACTGGCGGATCAGTTAAAGGTGACCCGAGAAGCCATCTCCCTTCGGTTGAAAGCCATGGGAAAGATACGAAAGGTGGGGAAATGGGTTCCACATGAACTCAACGAAAGACAGCAGGAAAACCGCAAAACATCATGCGAAATGCTGCTCGCCAGGTTCAAAAGAAAGTCATTTTTACATCGAATTTTGAGTGGCGATGAAAAGTGGATATATTTCGAGAATCCTGAGCGCAAAAAGTCATGGGTTACTCCGGGTGAACCATCAACATCGACGGCAAGACCAAACCGCTAGGGACGAAAGACAATGCTGTGTGTTTGGTGGGATCAGAAGGGCGTAATCTACTACGAGCTGCTGAAACCTGGGGAAACTGTCAATACTCAACGCTACCGACAACAAATGACCGATTTGGATCGAGTTTTGCGTGAAAAACGACCAGAATACCAACAAAGACAACACAAGGTGATTTTGCTGCATGACAATGCACCAGCACACAAAGCAAAACAGGTCCAGGAAACGATAGGGTCGTTCCGTTGGGAGATTCTTCAGCACGCGCCTTACTCACCGGACCTTGCCCCATCCGATTACTACTTGTTTGCATCGATTGGACACGCACTTGCTGAGCAGCGCTTTACTTCTTATGAAGATGTACAAAAATGGCTCGATGACTGGTTTGCCTCAAAAGAGCAACAGTTCTTTTGGCTCAGAATCCACAAATTGCCAGAAAGATGGGAAAAATGTATAGATAGCGACGAACAATACTTTGAATAAGTTACTTTGTATCATATCATTACAATAAACGTGTATATTCTGTACAAAAATTCCGGTTTCATACTTACACACCTGGTATAGTCGGATTTTTTTTAACTCGCGTATGACTAATCTTCAAGTGCAGTGAGATTTAACGTATAACATTTGGTTATCTTTGTCATATTTAGAAAAAAGTAACTATTAGAAAAAAGACAGAAAAAAAAATACTTCGCCGTAGCTTTGTAATGAAAATGAATTAAACGTACGTCGATTTTAACTATTTTAACTGTCATCTCGTTTGATTTTTGACATATAATCTCGTCAAAGATTATGACATCTGACATTTCGTGTGATATAAAGAACCCTAAGACATACGTTTTGTAAATTTTGATTCATACAATTTTTTTGATACGTCATACGCGAGTTAAAAAAAATTCGACTATAGCATAAACTTCGAAGAGACTTGACTCAACGTTGGTAGATTTTCTGTATGCAATTTCCCCACTTTTACACGCTCCTACGTTATGTATTAATTGCATTTAGCATATAGATGCATTTTAAGTATGAGTCTTTCGTATAACGTCGTTTGCAACTGGCAGCCGTCGTTATCATATCAGCAACTTAGCATCGCTATGAAATTTTAAATGCAGGTGTTGATTTCAAAAGCTTTTGTTTAAATAAAAATTATGTAAAAATATAATTAAGAAATTAAAACACCACATAATTTTTTCAATACGCATAGTGTCTTGTAAATTATGATTTTTAATAAAACATTTTTTCTTGTTACTGGCTGACTTTCTGAGGAGACGCAGTCTCAAAGACTCCCCTGACGGGCCGCCACTGCTGGAGGTATTACAACTGATTCGATTATGGTTCGGGACCCAATTCGCTCGTAACTTTTTCTGATCACGTTTTGAATGCAATCATTTAATGAGTTAAGAGAGGTAGATTTTACACACTCGTTTATACATCATAAAAACTCTTAATGAATTAATTTAACTTGTATTACTCAATAAATCTGTTAATTTTTAATTTTCAATATAATATAATTAAATTAGCAAAAGTCTCGAGACTCTTTTCTGAGTGCTATATTTTTCAGAAAAGCTCTCAGCCTTCGGCTTTGGGTCTTTTCATATGAAAAATATAGCACGAATCAAAAGTCCTGATGACATTTGCATAATTTATTACTTCTTTCTACAATTTCGTACAAAAGTTATATGAAAATTATAAAATCATATCTATACTGACATACATAATCTACACATATTGTGACAATTAATGAAAAACCTGTATAACGCTAGCGTCATTCGAAAAGTGTAAGCATTATACAAAATTCATGACAATGTATTTGTGACGACGCGTACACTTTTTGAGGTTCAAATAGCTGGTCGCCCACAAAATCCCCTTTTTGACATATTTCGACACACTTTTGGCAAACTTCGGTTCAACTTCTTCAAACTTCAAAATTCTAAATTTTTCAATTTTTTACCCTTTTAAATTACTCACCACACAGATCGACGCGATCTAACCCGCGTCAGCGTATATTTCTCTATATATCTCCAACGCCCGTTACTCACTCACCAGGCGAAGAAGATTAAAGCGCCTACGGCGCTAAATACTTTGCATTGCCATTCCGCTACGCTGTATTTGTGACATGCTTTCGAGCATAGGCCGCTAGGTGTTACTTGCGTAATGCCTGGGTGGACGCCGTCAGAATTTACGTTGGTAAAGCGAAGTACGTAAACACTTCTATAAAAAATAACGTTTGTACTTCGTTGGTTAGCGTATGCAGAAGCATCGGCGATTCACATAAAGCAACATTAAGGCTCAGTTGTTCAATTGTAAGTTAAACCAGAAAATTTGGATTAACCAATGAAATACGTTGAAAAGCTGTTTTTATGAAATATTGGTTAATCTAAATTTGTTGGTTTAACCTGTAACTGAACAACTGGACCTAAGACTTTTATTTTACTAGTTAAAGTTAAAGCTGAAACCGTAAACCTTAAAATTAAAAAAGAAAACCTCACGATGAAAACTTTTGATTGGATTTAGTTTATTCGTAGTCTTCTCGTCGACAAACTCAAAAAGAATCCGAGGCGCCGCCAATTGATAGAACAAAACACTAAGTAAGTAAAAATGAGGAGGATTTATTCCTCAATAATAAAATAAATAAAAAGAATAATAGATTTATTTTTAAGCGTAACACACACTGATAACAAATTTGCTTTAAATCTGGTTCTACTTCAATTTGGCAATAATTAGATTTACTAACATGCGACAATGCTAGTTGATCTGCATTTTACGTTAAACAAGCAGCAACCATAATATAGTACATTTTGATAAAAACGATCTTTTATAAGATCAACTTACCATTCCAAAATGGCCATGTCAGATAATATGTACATACAAAAATTGTAAAATTGCCTTTGAACGTTTTAGGGCCAGTTGTACCAACCTCGTTCAAAGGTCATTCAAAGTGAACTACGGTTCAACGCAAAAATTCCGTTGTACCAACCTCAGTTAAGCTTGAACTGCAGTTCAAATCGACTTTCACGAATACCAGGTAGAACTGCCGTTCAAAAGAATTGAACTAAGTTCAAACAATGACAAGCATGTGCAAATGTCATTGCTATAAAATAGTGACAGTTTAGTGTTTTGAATTTTTGTTATTTTCTATTCTGTAATAATAATTCATTATCAATATTAATGTTATTAAGAGATAATTTAAACGAATTAACGGACGACGAAGATTTGTAGAATTAATTCGTTTTAATTTAAATAAAATACAAATATAATATATAAATACAGAAATGAATGAATGAAAATGGTTGTCGTTCCTGACGGAATATCACCGTACTTCTTATGAAATACTTTAGATTCAAAATTTGAAGTGAATTACCCCTCATTGTTTCTGCTCGCTACAATCTTCTAAGTGTCTTTGCTTCTTCAGTTATCTTTTTGCATGCGCTTCTGTTCTGACACTTAAATTTTCAGTTCTGGATACCCATTTCCATCAGTTCTTCACTCACTTCATTTTACCATCTCACTCTGGGTCTTCCTCTCTTTCATTTGTTGGTTTACATTTAATTGCGCTTCTTATAGTTTCCTTCTCGTCCTTTCTCATCATATGCCCCATCCATTTCATTCTCTGAGCCTTAATACTTCTTACCACATTTTCGTCTGCATTATTTCATTCAGCTCTACATTGGTTCTTATTCTAATTTAAAATAAATTATTTGTTTCTTTTACTCAAGAGATGTTTGTTCGCATAATATGCCTTATTGGGTGATTGAACTTTTTCATTTCATCCTCGCTTCATTCATTTTTATTATTCATCACGATTCGAAAATATTTAAAACTTTCTGTCACTTGATGACACTTGATAATGAATTTTAGAAATATTAGAAAGCAATTTAGAAGTATTGAGATCAAAACAGGAGTACCACTACACCTGAATGTCGTGTACACTGCGTTTAACTAAACGCCATCTGAACTTCTTTTGTACAACCCAAAAAACTGTGAACTTAGTTCAGGGTTGAACTGCAGTTCAGTTAAACTGGCGGCGTTCAAGCAAAGTTGGTACAACCGGCTCTTAATATGATTTTATATTATAAAATGTCAGTAAACTGGTTACCAACAATTACTACAATGAAACAATAATCTTGATTTCCCGTAATTAAATCCTTTCTCAACCCCCTTTTCAGGGTACCACTGCACGACCCGCGAGACATCCGAGACGGTACAAGACGACACAGACGCGCGCGCTTTTTGACGCTTGAAGTTCAAATCGCTGATCGCCCACAAAACCCCTTTTTTATTAGTTTTCGACACACTTTGGCAAACTTCGGTTTAACTTCTTCAAAGTTCAAAATTCAAAATTTATCAATTCCCCTTGTAAAACTTTTGTTCACCACTCAGATCGACGCGGCCAAACCCGCGTCAGCGTATATTTTGATCCAAGATCTCCAACGCCCGTTATCCACGCACCAGACGAAGAAGATTAAAGCGCCTACGGCGCTAAACGCTTCGCATTGCCAATCCGCTACGCTACGTAATTAAAAAAACTGCTCAAATTTTTTCGACTACGTTCTGAAAATATTTTGTCATCCGCTAGGTGCTAATGAGGACGCGTTCAGATGTGTCAAGTAAAACCATGAAAAATGCATGAGAATTTTACCAAAAGTAAAGATCGCAAAATGCATGTTACAGTTGGCATTGTCTCTATTCGCATTTTACACTACCGATAGCGGGCGCTGTACGGTATAAGAAATCGACTGCACAACTTATACGGTATTGGAAATCGTGGTTTTTAAATTAATTTGGTTTACATTAGTGAATTTTATAATTTATAAGATATTTAATGGTAAATATATAAAGAAAAACTTTAAAAAATATTGAAATTTACTTAATTTATAATTTATTCAATGTAGGTAACTAACTGCTAAATTTTCTTTTAGAAAAAATGACTACTGAAAATGCATCATTATTACTTTCATGATCAAAAATATTTTATTATTTAGATGCTCTGCCGTCTTCTAGATGTATCAATGAGGGAGAAGCAGTTTTAAATGCCAAACACCTCATTATTTGTAGAATTAAACACCAAGATGCCGATGCTATCGATATATTGCTTTGTGTTTGCAGACCACTGCTTTAATGGAAAAATCTCATGAAGTCCAATGTACTTTTTTAATAACGGAGGTAATTGAAATCAAAAGTGCATTATGCACTTGCAAAGCTGGAAATTCTGGTCGCTCTGTAAGCACATTTCTGCAGTATTACTATCATCTTACCTACTATTTTTGCGTGAAAACTTACAAAAACTTAAAATTTTTGTTTGGCCTGTCCAGCTTTGACATTCGTAAACACTACAATTCATATTATTAATTTTATTTTTCAGGATTTTATCCATATTACTTAAAAACACTCAAAGCGAAAAAGAGGTCGATTACTGCCTATGCTAGTTGCCGCTAAAGACACTACGTGGCGCTTCACATTTTGTAAAACGCGAATAATACTACCATCATTAGTCCGTACAGCATGCTCAATATTGCTTCTTTTTCTATTTTTATCAGTTCAGTATTTATGTAATCCGTATCTGGGGCTTTCTTATGTTTAATAGCTATTAGCGTTCTATAAAATTCGTCAGAAGTTGATTCTTTCATTTTTTTTGTTAGTAGGTATTCTATTATTTATAATTTGTTTTTGTTATTTTCTGTTTTTTTGTTCTTTATTTTTTTTTTAATAATTCTCTTAGGTTTTTATGCAGTATTTCTGTGTTTGTCATAGGAAAATTAAAAATTATTTCTTCAATCTGCTTTTTATGCTTGCATAGATTCACATCTTGTGTTCTTTTTTCTTTGAATATTTTGTTATAGTATGCTGTTGTTTGGAAAATCATCCATTTTAACTTGGCTTTTTTCTTTAATTCTATCATTGATTTACATTTTTATCAAACCACTTGGTTTTAATGTACTACTAGTGCCTTTATATGATTTTTCGGCAATTATTTTAGATATTCTTCAATATGTGATCAATATGATGTCATTTATTACTTCGTGGTCTCCTCCAAGTGTGCTCTTTTTTGTGCATAAAATCTATAGTTACTATCATCAAATTAGTACACACCAATGCTAGATTACACAGCTTCTTCACATTTTCGTTTGTTCTATCGCGTACTTATAGTGTGTTTTTCAGCTACATTTCTGACATACTTCTCTTCTCTTCTCGTATTTGGATTTTGAAATCACTCAGTACTATTAAGTGATCTCTGTTTGAGAGTAAATATAAACATAAATAAAACATGTAAGAGGCTATAAAAGAGAATTTAATTATCGATTATAGAATACGAGTAAATCTATTCTGGGTGCAACAACAAAAATAATTTTAATTTTATCGTTTAAGTAATCCATTAATTTTTAAATTGTAGTATATTATTGTATTGTACCGTATATTAAGAAATGTAAAGTTTACTTCTCACTACTTCAAAAAATCATAAGAATTTTTATGCTAATATTAGAAAATTAAAATCTAAATATCCGACGACGAAATGGCGACAACGAAGTGGCGATGGCGAAATAGCGACTTCGATATGTTTTAGACCGCGTAAAATACTATTGATTTCTATTGTAATTTAACATATTGCCTACAGCATAATCACTTCATAAGCTTAATTTTTCATTTTATATAATAATTTTCTCTAACCGTAAATAATTGTAACATCTTTTTAATATAATAATTATGTATGTCCTGAGTAGCGGCATTTTTTCAGAGATATAGTAAGTATTAAAATGGCACAACAGCTATTCGGAACATACCTTCATCATACTCACCAACTCTTGATCGTGTAAAAAGACGCGAAGCTTCGGTTACAAATCGATCGACAAAGCTTTGACATCTCTCCCAATGATGTATTGGTATATTTGTTAAATTACAACAATAACAGAAGGCAGTCAAAGGTGAGTGAAGGAACAAGGTGAATAACGATCCATTATGTTGTTGATCTGTTAAATACATTTTAATTATTGCACATTGAAACGAAATGTTATGGTAAAATAGTTGGGCAAGCTAGATACTTATAGTAATTATATGCGTATGTGATGTAACCTATACAGCTTATATGCGTTACAAAACAACGAAGGTAAAATGTGAAAAAAAAATTAACTTGACTTTATGCACATGCCGTAATATAACGATTACAATAGGCTAAACTTTTGACCATAAACTTATATACAAGTCGTGTGATATTTTACCCTGGTTGTTAAAAGTAAACTCAATATTAATAGTATTTGCGACATTATGTAATGGCAATTAAGAGTTTTAAATCAACTGAAATTATATTCATGGATGAGTAAAATTCGGTAAAATAATTTTAAATTCGTGTTTTAAGCAAATTTTTGCATAAAATAGTATGTATACGTATAATATACAGAGTGTCCCCGTGACCGTGGAGAACCTTTGAGGTGGTGATAAAGAAGACTTTTCTAAGACCAATTTTCAAATAAAATGTTTGTCCAAGTGCAAACCCTTAGGGGGTACCTTCCTTTAAAGCAATATTTTAAATTTCTGATTTCAAACGGCCATAGCTTCGATATTACTGGTTTTTTAGACTTATGCCCGGTTTCTGAAGTTCGAGTTATACTAAGGTTAAGGTTAACCATAATATAACCGCAGATTTTGAGATTCTATAGCAAAAGATAACCTGAGATCTCTGATTAAAGTTAATCTACCGATCGGCACGAGTTATGTGTTGGTTAACTTTTTTAGAATATGCGCAGATTGGGCATTTGAATAAATAAACGCTGAAAGTTCAATTATATTGATACTAGTGTTTAATTAACTTATTATACATACTTATTTAAAACAAATTTTTTTTAATAATACATTTAAAGTTTTTTCTTGCTTTCTTTTTCATGGCAAGATATAAATTGTGCAACTGTTTGGTGTTGAGAGGACCATTGTTTTATTGGCATTAAATTTTTTGCATATTTCCATGCAAGCTTCGGTTTTTAACTTGTCAGTTGTTGCATTCGTTCTTTTATTTTCTACAATGTGAGCAAATTTTTGTACTATACCAAATAAAAGATCCCTGTCAAAATCGGTGAAATTTCTACTTCGTTTGCTAGAATCTATTCTGTTTTTCACGTTTTTACTTTTACATACAAAATAATTTATTTAAAATTTTTTCCGTTAAACATTTGAGTACTCAGATTTTTACAACATTTCCAACATAAAATAATAAAATTACTAATTATTTGGTTAATTTGAACCAAGTTTTCTATATCCCCATCTACCGGCAATTACATCAAACGCGTTGACAATAGGTTAGTGTTGTCCTTTAGTAGTTTGTGGTTCCGGAAACCCATTTTGCTTTAACGTAAGGTTGACTTTAACCAAATACCTTAAACATTAATACCGGTCACTCCCACTCAAAACGTGCGACAAGTGGACTACAACGCCTCTATACGGTTGGGAGTGATACTTTATTGTTAAATATTTTAATTTTGTTTCAAATTTCGCGGGTTGTTGTGAAATTAGATTTAGTGAAACAATGAGCCATTTTCCTGAAATACGAAAATTTGCTCACTAGGGGCGCTAGTAGTCCGGTAGGGACAAACATGTATTTGGCCATAAGAACAAACATTCGTTAAATTCAAATACTAAGTAATCTGCAGCAATGAAAATTTTACAGGTTATTATTCAAAGCTTTACGAAAACATTGTAAAAATAATAGCAAATATTAACAATCATTATCTGAGTAATAAAATAAATAAAGTGACTACGAATCGACGACGTTACTATTACATAAATTAATTGACGATTATAGAATTAATATATGCTGATTTTGTCACATGTTATTAAAAGCATAATATTGCAATCATATATAAGCTGAAATCTGAATATTTAGTGTAGTTATAAGCAAGAAGAACGAATGTTTGTGATTTTCCTGAGAGGTTATGTAAATTTGTCACTAGATGGCGATTAAATCTATAATTTTTAATTTAATAAAAATGTGCACTAGAATTTTGAGAAGCTCCTGTACTATAAATATTATTCCTGTGCCAGATAAAAGAAAGTTTTAATTGTAAATTTTTTATTTTACTTTTTAATAAAAGATTGAAATAAAACTGAAATTAGTGCAAGCAAATGATAAAATAGTTAATAGATCATTCATTAAATGCAATGTGAAATCAAATAGATCAATTGAAGCAAAAATAGTGCAAGAAAAATGTAAATACGAGTTTAAAAATTGCGCTCAAAACTACTTTTTAATAGTTTGTCACACAAGATACGCTGATGTAAGCGGCAAACTTGCCGCCTACTTTTGATGGACATATAACGTTACCCAAGACAACTATCAAACGTTATTCAAAATTTTTCAAAAATTTTTAACCTAAATGTAGAAAGTTTGATATTTGTCCCTGTAAACTCTTAAACGAAACGTCTTAGACAAAAACTATAATGACCAAAACCAGATAGGAAATTTAACGGGCTACAACTTTGGTCAAATAATTTTTTTTGGGAAATCAACGGTTTTCACAGAAATTCTGAAAATAATGAACATTAGGTTTTCAATCGAGTTTTTTAGTAAATCGCATTTGGAAAGGTTCATACATACTGTTTTAATTATTTTTGTAATCACAGCACATTGTTTTCAATAATAGTCTTCAAAATAAAAATTATTGATCATTAGTTGATAGAACATTATACTGAAGACGAGATGACCACGATCACGTTTTAAACAATACATAGAAGTTATTCTAAAAATTTATTTTTTTATGTTTCAAATTAGGGTAAAATATATTAGTTATAGCTGGATTTGTAGCCAAAAAAATGTAAAAAAAAATTAGATTCTGACATGAGTTGGTAGTCGTCCGAGAGCAAATTACCGTGAAAAGTATATAACTTATAATAATTTTGAATATCTAGTGTAATAGCGATACTATTATCGCTGTGGCTATGCACTCTTGTTGTCTTGTTCATAATTCAAGAAAAAGTTAAGATTTGATTTATTGATACTATTAGTGAAATTGTTCCTAACCTCAAAATGTAGTAATGACAAATGCTCAAAGCGGTACCTTGTTACAATATGCAATTGTACCAGAACCACTTTTGGGAGCTCCTACAACGAGTGATCAGATCTCGAAAATCTAACAAACTTAACAACAGCAGACAAATCATTAATAGATATTTACGATATAAGCATCGTAACGTGTCATATTCCGATACGAGATGGGAAAATTGACCAACGAGCCCGAAGGGTGAGTTGGTCAACCCATCGAGTATCGTATTATTACGTTACGATGCGAATATTGTACAATATTTTATCTACTATTATTTAATAATCATTATTATCCTAAAATTTTGCGTTTTTTAAATTTGACGTAAATGAAATTAAAATGATCAAATAGGTACTTAGTTTGGTATCCTTGGAAAAAAAATTATTTACTTAAATTTGTTTTGTGCTTACTTCGCTAAAATGGCTGACAGTGATAGTGATAATATTCTTTCCGATGTGGAAATTCTTGCAAACGCAGCACTTTCTACCATAATACCGACAAAATCCAAGCAAAAGTACGAATTGGAATACGCAAGATTTAAAAATGGTGCGAAATGAAAAAGGTAGGAGATGCTATCTCAGTGAAAATTTTACTTATTTACTTTTCTGTAAAAGCTGAAAAAAACAAGTCATCTACATTGTAGACGCACTACTTGATGCTAAGAACAACTATTGCTTTGAACAGAAAAGTCGGAATGGAGATGGATATAATCCAATATATTTTCAAAAGCCGAAATACATAAATTTTTGCAAGAAGCCAACGACGATCAATATTTTAATGATAAAGGTAGTAGTTATTACTGATATTATTTTAATTTATTTAAGAATAACTAACTTATTCTTATTGTAGGTTTCGTTAATTATTGGTATTTTCGGAGCTTGTCGTAGAGAAGAACTGTGCAATTTAAAGGTAAACGATATCGAAGATAAAAACGGTTTTATTAAAATTACGTTGCCGAATACAAAAACCAAAGTTATAAGACAATTTGTAATTACTAAAGGAAATATTATTGGATGTGACTGCCGTCACTAGTGCGGTAAAATACGCTATTACGATTTTTCAACAAACGTCATAAAGTTTGACATTATTAAATGATAGTAGATAAAAATAATAACCCACAACGGTACAGCATTTCTAATCAATTTAACCTGGATTATCCCACAGTGTAGGAAAGTTTACAAGTAAGTCTACTGCAATATAATCTAACCTATCGATATGTACCCGTAAGAATCAATGACTTCCCACCGCTACCTGAGTCAGGATAATACAATGTATGGCAAACCCAAGTCAACAGGAAACGAAGCCCTGAAAAAAGCACTCATACTACAACATTCTTGAGCAACAAAAATAAGTGAGTACTGCCTGAGTAATTCTACACAAACAAAGAATAGATATGAACCATTACTAGAAAAAAGTGGAGAAAATGTTGAACAGCAAAGTATAGAGACTACCGAAGCAAAACCGCCTCCGATATTTCTTGGAGGTGTGGAAAATATAAACCCTCTCATAGAATTGCTTGATTTACAAAATAAGAACGGTTAACCATCAAAGCACTAAATAACCATTAGCAAGTAAAAATACAGTCAAAAAGTGTTGAAAACTATAATAGTAAATATAGTTAAGGCACTGAAAGCTAAAGATACAGACTTTCACATCTACATTATGTATATTGTCGTGTTTTGAAACGCCAAAAACATTAATATATTTATTTGTAAAATTTATTTTAAAGTTTTGTTTTAATATTTATAAACATACTGTAAATAAAAATTTTAATTGTAAAGAAGGAGGGGAGCGTAGAACGAGTAGGGCTTGAAGGTAGCCCAAGATACTTAGGTAGAGGTCCGAGAGACGGCCTGGCGGCAAGTAAGCCAGTTCTCTGCTGCGCTAAATTATAATTTTGATTTTAATAATTTTGAATAAGAATTAAAAAATAAAAGTGAGTTAAAATTAAATAGAAAGTTGTTTTACTGAAGTGTAAGTGAGAATAAATTTCAAATAACATATTATGCACAAAAAGTAAATATGAATTATAATAGTAAGTCAATCTATCCAAGCTTCACAATCAAATGATATTGCAGAACTCATAGATATGTTAAAAACACTCATAGAAGAAATGGTACTAAACTAAACTAAACCTATTATCGACTCTGATCACTAAGATTTGGTTAATGGCAGAATTACTCAAGATCGTGATATAGAATGCCAACAGCTTCTGCCATCATGTGAAAGAACTAAAATTATTTCTCGAAGCAAATAGAATAGATATTATGTTAATTTCTAAAGTTCATTTTAGAGCAAAAAGTTATTTAAAAATTATGTAATATACAATACCCAACATCCGGATGGCAAAGCTTACGACAGTTCGGCAGTAATTGTCAGAAACAATATCAAACACAACGAACTTGAAAAATATCAGCACAATTATCTCTAATCCACCAATAGGTATATATTATAGTTGTAGAAAATTGTATCGCCACTTTAGTCATTTTGATAATTTACTGTTCGTCTAAACACAATAATATAAGAGAACAATTTGGTCACTTTTTTGGTATCCTCGGAAACATGTTTATTGCTGAAGATGATTTCAATGCCAAGCACAGACATTGGAGATTAAATGAACAACCACCAAAGATAAAGAACTGTACGCAACAATGGTGAGTAATGGTCTATCTCTATCAACAAGACAACCCATAGATTGACCCAGCAATCAAGAAAAAAAACCAATCTATAAAAGAGATTTTATTATTTTTATTTAATAGATTTTTATGTAATAAACGCCATAAATATCAAATAATTCAAAATTGCGTCGTCATTAGATCTTAAGCCGACCATACACCTGTACTACTAACGCTGTATTTACAAATTTTACTTAAACAAAAACGTGCAACATTGTCTAGTAAAGGAACTAATTAGGATTTATTCAGAATAAAGCTAGATAAGCAAATATCTGGATGTGCCATAGAAATCAGAAGAAGAGAAGTTACATAAATACCTAACTGTAGCAATTTAAAGTGAAATATGGGAGACAACGCCTGAACAAAATGAAGCGTAAATAAAAAAGTAGTGCCCAACGTTGGTGAAATAATTATTTCCGAGAAACGAAAGCCTACAAAATAATGGTAAATCACAAGAACTCTAAAAAGTAAGACAAAATACGACAAAGCTGAAGTAAACTTAAATCAGTCCCTGGGACTCAGGAATCAGTCTATTCAGAATATCTTGGTAATCTATCAGCTACCAAAGCAAATCGTTATACTCACTCTGGAAAATCACAAGACGACTTAAGCACCCACAAAAAGTAGTACCACCAGTCAGAGATGATCAAGATAAATGGACTACAAGTGACAGTAAAAAACTATATACGTGTTCGCGAAACATTTTTCCAATGTCTTCAAACTATTTCAATTATTAACGGAGTAGGGATATTTATTATGTAATAAATAGCTATTTGGATGCACCATTCCAAATGCATTTGTCAAAAATATGTTAAACAGATTAAACGAGTGTTTCTACATGAGATTAATCTTAAAAAATCACCTGGCTTTGACTTGATAACTGGGAAAGTGTTATAATAAATTACACTTAAATGCTTAAGAGACGGTCGTCAGCTTAAGCGGTTAAGTGCTTTGCTGCTAATGCTGAATGCCCGGTTCGACTCCGGGATCATTAAAAACTTTATTCTGACTGTCTTCCCTCGGAAGGCAATGACAAACCACCGATGCCAGTAGGTCCTCTATATCTGTGTGATAATACTTCAAACGGACAACACAAACATAGAAGTGAGGTCGCCAACGTTCGGGGAACCGGACCTATAATGCAATACTGATACTACAACAGTTCACAAGGTAATTGAAAGTTGAAAAAATTATTGTCATACAGAAACTAGGAAAAACGCCAGAATAAATAAATTCATATCGCCCAGTAAGTTTATTGCTAATTTTAGTCTCATCTCAAATCATCAATTTAGTTTTAAAAGTCAATACGGCAGAGTCGAACAGGTCCCCAGAGTAATAAAACAAATTAGTAATCTGTAATGATTTAGATATCATTCAAGCCTTTGGCAAAGATAGCATGGTGGATTATGCTATAAATTGAAGAGGAACCTATCGAATAGTTATTATCAAATAACAAAATATTACTTACACAACATATTATAGCTCTTAGTCAAGTATGGGGAAGCGTACACCGATATATGTATAACGTAACCTTTGGTTAGTATTTATTTTATTTACTTAATTAACATTTCGGTTACATTATTATTTATTAATAAATTATTCTCGTATCACAAAACCGTATCTTTTGCTTGCCTTAATATTATTTTTTTCTTAGTTACGTTTTGGTAACCAATTCTTATAACTTGATCAGTTTTTAACATTTATTGTTACGTGCTAGATCCGCCACATATGTATGTCCGATTCATGCAGGTGTACCGCAAGGCGGTATATTGGGCCCGATTTTATACTTACTATACACTGCTGCAGAACATCTAGATTAGTAATCTTTGCTGGTAGGTTATTATACGGTATATCATTATACCTATACCTTATATGAAATTAATATTGGCACATTTTTTATCGATACTAATTTGAATATAGAAAAGTGTTGGTGTTATCATTTAATTTTGAATTTGTATCAAGTTTGTACTAAGTTTTCGTTATGTAACCTAACAACGTAGTGTGTATTGCTATGGTGTGAATAATTATTATTACAGTCAATAAAACGTGGTTTTATGTTGAGTTCTGTTTTTATCGTCCAAGCTTAATTAATTACCAATAGGTTATGGGCCCAGATTGAAAAACAGAACATAAAGAAACAGTATAAAATTCGTTTTGAAATGGCAGAAGGTAAATACACATCAATTGTTAAGTTAAACAATGAGAATTATTCGATATGGAAATTTAAGATGGAAATGGTCTTAATAAAGGAAGGTTTGTGGAAAACAATAATAAATCCGGTTTCAAGTGATGCGGCTGCATTGGGAAAATGGAATAAAGAAAATGATATGGCGAGGGCTTCAATTGGTTTGGCTATAGAAGACTCGCAATTACATCATGTAAGGAATTGTAAAACTGCAAAAGAAGCGTGGGAAGCATTGCAGAAGTACCACGAGAAAGACACATTTGCAAATCGAGTGAGTATTATGGGAAAAATTTGTTCGATGAAGCTCGATGAGAGTGGAAATGTGGAGATGCACATAAATCGGATGGTAACTTTATTACAAAAGTTAACTGATATGGGAGAAGAACAGTTATCCGATAAATGGAGTGCGGCAATGCTCATGCGAAGCTTACCTTCAAGCTACGATACAATGGTAATGGCTCTAAAAGCACGTCCAGATGAACACATCACGTTTAGCTTAGTACAGTCAAAGTTAATCGATGCTTACAATCGAAAAAACGACAATATGGATAGTATTAGTGAATCGGTATTGCAAGTAACTAAAACAAACGAAGTGTACAGCGGTATAGATACAAGAACATGTTATTTTTGTAAAAGGACTGGACATTTGAAGAAAAATTGTAGGAAATACTTGGAATGGAAGAAAAATAAAACAAATTCGATAAACAAAGTTCGGGATAATTCGGAATACCTTTTCTTAATGTCACCAACAAGTTCGGGATGGATAATCGATTCAGGTGCTACTTGTCATATCACAAGCAGCAAAGCAAAGTTTGCAAAGTTTGATGATCGTTATAAAGAAAATGTACATATGGCAAATGGTACTACCTCAAAAGCTTTCGGAAGGGGTGATTGTGTTGTGAAAGTAGTAAATGATAACGAAGAAAAATCATCGATAAATCTCAAAGAAGTTTTATACGTACCAACAATTCAAGGTAATGAATGTGTTGTCAGTTAAAAAACTATTAAGGGACGGTTTTAAGGTAAACTTTCACAACAAGGATACTGTGGACTATTGTCAAATAAGCAGAAACAACAAAGATATAGCAATTGGTGAAAATGATGGCAATTTATTTGTTTTGCGAGAAACAAACAGTATTTACACCGTGACCAACAAAGAACATTCTAATTGCATTCATTATTGACATCGTGTTTTTGCTCATCGTGATCCTGAAGCAATTAGGACAATGCATTCAGATGGTTTAATTAATATCGTCAGTTGTGGAATAAAGATTCAATGTGAAGTATGTTCACAAGCAAAATTGACGCGTTTACCATTTCCAAAGAAATCGTTAACGAACACCTATGCCCTATTTGACTTAGTTTATTCAGATGTTTGTGGACCAATGCAAACAGCTTCAAAAGGCGGAAAACGATACGTTGTAACATTCATCGACGACTTTACAAGGTACACAGTAATTTATTTTTTAGCGCATAAGTCGGAAGTAGCAAATAAGTTCAAGGAATATGTTGCAATGGTGAAAACAAAATTTTCAAAGAAACCTAAGGTACTGCGATCAGATCGAGGAGGAGAATATGTGAGTAGCAGCATAAAGGAATTTACGGAAAATGAAGGTATTCAAGTTCAGTATACTACGGCATATACACCGCAACAAAATGGTATAGCTGAAAGAAAAAATCGTTCACTAATAGAAATGGTTAGATGTATGTTACTTGATGCAAAATTAAGTAATGAATTTTGGGCAGAAGCTGTATCAACGGCAAATTATATTCAAAATCGGTTACCAACTAAAGGAACAACTATGCCCACTCCGTAAGAAGGATGGAACGACTCAAAACCAAATGTGAGTAATTTTAGATTATTCGGCTCTAAATGTTTTGTACATGTTCCAGTCGAAAAAAGAAGGAAATTGGATCCAACAGGAGCGTGTATGATATTCATTGGATATAATGAATTTTCGAAAGCCTACAGATGTTTAGATCCTAAATCGGGTAAAGTCGTAAGTAGCAGAGACGTTCGAGTGGTTTATGAAAGAGATCTAGAAGAATCTAATATGACACATGTAAACAAGCCATCCGCTGAGGTCAATGAGCTGGACCATGTGAATATAGATTCAGACAATGAAACGGAACAGGAAGTTGATGAGATCGGCGAGGTTCAAAATACAAGGGAATCTAAAAGAGGTAATAAAGGAAAACCGCCAATCAGACTCATTGAAGAAATCAGTATCGTAAAGAAAGTTGAAATAACAATTGAACCAAAATCGTTCAATGAAGCAATGTTAAGTGACCACAAAGATGATTGGATTCAAGCTATGGAAGAGGAGATGAATTCATTGAAGAAAAATCAAATCTGGTCACTTAGTGAATTACCAAAAGGAAAAACCGCTATAGGATGTAAATGGGTTTACAAGATTAAATCGGGCATTGGTTGTGATACTCGACTGTTTAAGGCTCGTTTGGTGGCGCAAGGTTATTCGCAGAAGTATGGGGAAGATTACGATCAAGTATTTGCACCAGTATTCAGGCAAACAACCTTTAGAATTTTGTTGTCAATGGCATCCAAAGAAGGATTGATGGTGCAACACTTGAATGCAAAAACTGCTTTCCTTAATGGAAAATTAAAGGAAACCATATATATGAAGCAACCACCAGGATTTCCAGAAGAAGATAAAGAAAATTATGTTTGTTTATTAAACAAGAGCATTTACGGTCTTAAGCAGGCAGCCAGGTCTTGGAACGAAGTTATAAATGATACATTCTTAGAAATTGGATTTCATCAAAGTAAAGTAGATTTATGCTTTTATTATAAAGAATTTAATAGTAATTGGTGCTACATATTGATCTATGTGGACGATATCCTTATAGCATGTAAAGAAGAACAAGTGATCCAGTCCACTGAGAAAGAGTTAAACACAAGATTTGACATTCAAAATCTGGGGAATATTAGAATTTACCTGGGAATTCAAGTTTCGAAAGATGATTGTGGGATATATCTGTTATGTCAAGAAAATTACATCAAACAAATTGCAACGAATTTTGGTTTAAGTGATGCGAAACCGTCCAGTGTTCCAATTGATCCGGGGTATGGTAAGGATAATGTCAATTCGGAAGTTCTGGTGAGCAATAAGAATTATCAAAAACTTGTTGGGTGTCTCTTGTATGTATCAGTCTTTGCGTGACCGTATTGGACTTATTTAAATGAGGAGGAGTGTTGGTGTTATCATTTAATTTTGAATTTGTATCAAGTTTGT
Organism: Cantharis rustica; assembly: GCA_911387805.1. Taxonomy (NCBI): domain Eukaryota; kingdom Metazoa; phylum Arthropoda; class Insecta; order Coleoptera; family Cantharidae; genus Cantharis; species Cantharis rustica. Next base: position 77,763,088 of record OU426877.1, read on the forward strand.
ACTAAGTTTTCGTTATGTAACCTAACAACGTAGTGTGTATTGCTATGGTGTGAATAATTATTATTACAGTCAATAAAACGTGGTTTTATGTTGAGTTCTGTTTTTATCGTCCAAGCTTAATTAATTACCAATAAAAAGTAGACAGACATAATTATTATTTCTATATTATTTTTAGTTCTTGTTTTTAATACAAAAAACATGGCATTTTTGAATTCTTAACCTTTAATGACGTCACATGCGCAGATCATTTTGATTTCATGCGTATTTGGAAACGACGGACGTGCCCATAAATTTAAATGGTCAAATAGTTAAATAATCAAATTCGTAAAATGTTGTGTTTACATAAACATTAGAATTTTCTCACGTTTAAAATTTTAGAAAAAAACTTGTTTAATTAAAATTATGGGCGCTTAGAAGTTATAATGGATTATGTCTTATCACTTCAAGTAAACTTCGTAGTTCAAGAATCGCAGTGAAGAAAAACGTTTCGTTCTTTTCTGAGAAGATATTTAACAAGTTATAAAAATATAACAGAGCAACAAATTAAAAAGGTCTGTAGCTCGCGATGACCAGTGGCATAAAATGTGATAGAGGACTGATCCTCCCGAAACGGATTTTGTAAGTCTAATAAAACAGCTTAATTCTTAAAGGGGAATGTAAAGCTATTTAAATAAAATTAATATGAATATAGTATATTATAGAGAGTAACGTTAAAATATTGAGCGGTCTGAAGTGATCACAGCAATCTTCCCGATAACCAATCTCTGCAACCACGTACACTTCCCACCTCTGAATGACAAACACCCTGAGTAAATCCGAAGAGTAATCCCGTATCAGGATACCGTAAGTCAAAATCAAATAAAATATAGTATGTTAAGCCATTACTGTACTTCTCGCGAAAGATTCTCTACCAAAGTACCCAATGCAAGGACACGACTAGCTACACGAGCATAACCCGTCAATGTGAAATAAGTCTGGAATAAATTAATCAATTGCTTCAGAAGGCAAAAAGAATAGAATTTTTATCATTTTTTTCTTTGTTAAATTTAAGCGCATTACTTGAAAACCACTCGTTAGCTAGGCTATCGTTGAAGTGCGCATTTCCGATAACCTGATCTAAGTTACGACCTCAGCATCAGTCAGGAACGAAGGAATGTTCTTTACATATAAATAAAGAGTAGAGGACCCAGAATAAAACCTTGAATATATATGTGCAACCATTACATTTAACAGTTTGAATTCTATCCGATAGAAAAAATAAAATCATTCGTCAGCCATGGAGTGAATATTGTAAGCATAATATTTAGGTTATAGTATTGACACAATCATACGATTCACTCAAATCCATCCATATAAGCTATGTGTGTATGTATATACTACATAATAAGAACCGTATCTCCCTTTAACGAAAGGAAACACTTTTACATTCCTCCGTAATTCTCAAATACGGATAATTTACTTATAATAATTTATTATTTTGGGTAAGTAGCTACCAATTATAGTACTATGCTAACTTTTATTGTGCAATTATATGTCGATATCAAAAAATATAAATGAAGTAGAGTACATAAATTATTATGTATGCTCATTGGACAAAAAAATTATTAGCTTCATTTACCTTGAAAAGCAGGTGGCGTATCTTGCGGAGACATGAGCGTAACTAAAGGTTGCCCGAAGTATCGTGGTATATGTTGAAATACAAAACTATTGTCGGAATCGATAATCACAAAAAGAGGTCGTCGTGTGAAAGGATACAAATCTCCAGGATATAAACAATGCGATTCTTTTTGCTTTTTATGATCAACATCTCTTCTTCCACTTGTAAGTACTCCACCTAAATCATATCCCACTATAACATAAAAAATAAATATATTAATATAATTCAATAATTCCATAACTAACTGTCTTCTGGATGTTTTGTAGTCGAAAAACAACCATCAGCAGAGATGTATAACAATAGTGCTCCATTAGTGGGTAATTCTTTAAAACCGCTAGCTAGAAATACTAAAACTTGACTTAGACTAGGCTTATAAAGCAGATATTTATGTGGATTTTCTCTTCTATTTGGTTTTTCACCATTTTCCATATATCTAGAAGTACTAAAATAGAATATGTCTTAAATAATATGTTATTATTTTAAATATGGTCCCCGAAGATAAATATGGAGCTGTATCTATTTCTTATGTACATAGTACGTTCACTTACCCTTTCGAACCAGGAACTGCATAAGGGTTTCTACCAGTTGCAGGAGACGCATCATATACATGATTATAATCTTCTTGGGGCTCTCTTTCAAGGGTTTGAATCATTCGAAACATATCCATTGTTAATTCAGAAAACTTGACTTGTTCAGATGAACTTCCAACAATAAGTATTTCTTGTAGTGTTAAAGTCATATATTGATTTTTCTCTACAGGTGGTGTTGTCAAAGGACTTAATCTAAAATTATACAGACATCTTTTAAGTTTTTAATTAAAAAGTTAAACTATTTTATACCTGTGTGAAAGAACAATTGGATTTGTGTCAGCGTGCATGACGGACACCAAGCCGTCCGCAGTAATAAAACCTTTAATTTCATCGAGAACTAAACTCCATTCAATTTGGTCGTCTGGTTCGTAAGTGCTGGTATACTCGGCGATATGTCTATCTAATTCTAATATTAATTCTCTAACTAACTTCATTCTTCTTAATAATAAACAAACTACTATAAATCTTGCGTAATATCGTAACTTTTTTACCATAAGTTCTGACCTATTAATATATTCAATTTCTAAATATTTAATTGCACTGCAGCATAAATTTTTGATTTTTTCCTACCTATCTTCTTTTGAAGCTCTGGAATAATACGCTCTACCTCTGATCGCAGCATAGAACGAATAAGCTTCATTTAAATAGTTCGTTTCGCTTGTCCTTAAACTGAAAGTAAATATACTAATAATTATTAATGTATTTTAGATAATATGCAGATTGTATTTTTGCTTAAAGGAAATAAGTACTCCTAAACTAGAATTGGTCAAACATAAATTTCAATGGTATAAATAATTCTAAGAATTTGTTGCAGAATAAATTTTCACAATGAACACGCCACATACAAATAAGTGCTGGTACCGCTACAGCGAAAGGAGAGGTCTAACTAAAATAATTTTAGTGTGCGTCGGATCTTAATTTGTCAAAAATTCAAGTTGTTCTGAATTTAAATAGGTTCCACCAATGGTAGAAATCTGGGGAACTGTCAGAATTTCTTTATCACGCATTTCAAAATTTTAACTGCGGTATAGGAAAGAGGACACTTTTCTAAGCATATTAGAACAAAAATTTTCAAGGATTATGCAAAAGTTTTCGAAAAAAATCGATTTTAAAAATGTAAAATTTACATGTATTTTAGATACACCTTTTAACACGGCTGTTTGATTAGCCGATTTTGTATAAGGCAAAACAATTTAAAAATATCCCTGAAGAATGACAGAACTCGCCAAGGGTAGAACTCGAAGCCATAGACCTCGTCCGGGTGTCGACCGCGACTGACAACAATATTAAGAGTATATCAAAGCACATGTACCGTCAACAAAATGAAGTGTAGGAACGGAACGTGCAAGTTGACCGTGGCTCAACTCGTTGCAGCGGGGTGTATCGAGTTATAACTACCTGCTTTAAATAACTTTAAAATGCCGTTTTTTCGAAAACTAATGCATAAACCTTGAAAATTTTTGTTGGATTATACTCAGAAAATTGTCCTCTTTCCTATAGTGCAGTTGAAATTTTGAAATTCGTGATGAGGAAATTCTGACAGTAACCGAAATCTGCATCAGCATCCAAAAAAACGAGTTCACACTGGTAAGCAAGCCTACACTAAGGATACTTAACTGAAATAACATTTTACTACATAATAATTAAAATAAAATAAAATTATTCAGCCAGACCTGAAAGGATTTCGGTTTGGCCACTTTTATACATTGAATTATACTATAAAAAGACACAATCAACATATAAAAAGCATAAATTATTTTAATAATTGAATAAAGCAGGTATCAAAATTAAATTATTTAAAATTTAATTTATTATGTTTAATTAAATAATATTGACTTGAAAGGTAAAACTTGCAATACTACTGAAATGAAAGTAATGAAAAAAAAATTCAAATTTACAAAAATATTCAAACGAAGAAACGGTACCGTTATATAGGTAGCAAGTATAAAACTAAGTACAATAAACAAATATAATTATTTTTTTTATAAAAATAAATGGAGTGGACAAAATAAAACTACAATATTGTGCTAGTCAACGTTTCGGACCATTTATTGATACATCTTCAGGACTGTAAGCGGTAAAAAGCGGTAAATTAAAGCTTCTTCCCAGCTTCTTAAAAATAACTATCCGGCCCGGATGATTGACTGCACTCTCTTTCAAAAGAAAGTGACCACACACGAAGAAACTGTTCTAAACGGTCCTAACTGTCCTAAAACACAAAATAGAACATGCCTTCAAGGAGTACATTACCAACGGTTTATTGAAGTTAGAATTCCATAATGAAATAAAATTAAGAAAGATTCTATACTCTAAAATTAAAGATCGGGTCCCTAACTTTGACAAAGCTAACATTGTTTACGATATAGAATGTGAATGTGATAAGCATTACATCGACCAAACCAAACAGAGATTGTCCAGCCGCATCAAACAACATTAATATGACATTCGAGGTAAATCTTCAAAAACTGGCATATCCGAGCACGCCAATGAGACATCTCATAGCATCAAATCGTACAATGTCAAAATACTAGCATAATTATTCTAATCCTATAACAATATAGCAATCCTAGTCAAATTATCACAAGAGGACTTTCCTGGGGGCAGCTTAACCGTCTGGTCAATAACCGGGTACCCGGGTATCCTTTTTAGTTTTGAAGGTAGAATTTATTAACTTCTCCTTAAAAAAATGTTATGACCGTCCGGATCCCCAAAGTTGAAGTAGTTTGACACCGAGTTTTCGTAAAAAATTTTGTAATCAATCAATCAATAACAGTTATTAACCATCAAACTCGATACCCCCTCCGTTCAACGACTGGTTACCCGTGTACCCAATATGTTATTATGTATAAAAGCCGGGTTTATACACACTGAAAATCCATTTATCAAAGTATTTATGTATGTTGACTTGTGAATAAATAATAATCATCAATATTGTTTGTAATTTAATTGTTGGTAAAAAAACATTAATCCGCTTTATTTTTCGTTTTAGTTATTTTTTTCTTTTATTTATAAAATAACACAGTACCGTATAAAAAAACAAATAGATTTAATTATTTCGTACACTTCTGACATGTCGTGTTTGAAATATAATGTTCATCACAAATAGGGAACTCACATACCGAACATGATTTTCGTGTTTTGCGACGTTTTTTAAATTCGCTCTGGAGACAAACATGGCGTACACCAATAATCTTTTTCCTTCCGGTTAAATCGAACTGTGCCTGTGGTTTTAAAGATGTAGATGCTATTGGTTGTGCAAATTGATTTATAGCTTGCCCAAAAAAACTTTCAATCGCCACTTTCGTTGTGAAATGCCTCATGATTTGTGTATTATGCGCACGATTTTCGACGAATGGAGTACACAGCTCTCTGCCCAGTTACCGATAAAATAATCGTCGTTCATAAGATTTTTTCGAAAGCATATTATTATTCTCATAATAAAGAATATATGTTGCAAGTCCACTCCAGCTTTTGACCAGTTATAAAATTCAATAATTTCGGTTTTTTTTTGCACCATCACCAATCTTTGCTTCCTGATGCATTGATGATGGCATAATCACGGCCTTCTTTTTTTTGGCACATAACTACACAAGATTACTTTTTCATGAAAGCCTAACACAGTGGATAATTCTTCACGTGTTTTTAATGCAATCATTGCTGGTGGAATGTACGTCTTATTTTTCTTCAAAGTGTCAACAATTGTTAAATCCCAGGTTAGTAAAAATTTTGCCAATGGCAGCGTAGTGAAGTAATTATCCATAGTAATATTTCTACCGGATCTTTTGTACGGAGCCACCAAGTCTTTAACGACTCTCTCGGCAACGTTTTTCTCACGACCGGCACTGAATTTTCCAGTGTAAATCTGTCCGGTGAGTGGATACGAATTTTCAACATCACATATCCACCATACTTTGATTCCATACTTGGCTGGCTTTGATGGAATATACTGCGTAAATTTAGTTCGATACGTGATCATTATCAAATTCTTCTGCTTCGAATATTTCATCATATAAATATTTTCTTCTCTGGGAACGCGTATTTCTATTAGAAAAAGTTTTCAGTTTATTATTTAGATACCTACTATTTTTTTAAATATTTAAAATATAAAATAATTTACCGTCGAAAACTTGATGAACTATCCATCGTATTTGTACTCAATGCGATTGTTTATTTATAATATTAATAATTTTGTATTTTTATTCTCACTTTCACAATAAATTTGTACAATATCATTTTTTTCTTTTCACTGCGCGAAAAAAAATTTCTATAGAATCTGCACGGTTCCAACACGATGTTACGTCTGGCAATCGTTCTTCTTTCTTGTTCTTTGCAAGGGCATCTACCACTCACGTGACTGTACAGTAGAGAGGTACCTTAGCACCAGATGACTGTGTTTTGGGGTTGTAATTGTTATTTCACATTTCATGAAACCGGCCGTCTAAACGCTTAGCCATATGGCGCGCAGTAGGTGGATACCCGGGTAACCGGTTATTGAACGAAAGGTGAAAGTTTGGTTATTGACCAGACGGTTAAATCTCTACCAACAGCAACAATCTTAACAAACAAACAGATTTTAAATATATCAACACCGGTTACAAGGACTTGCTTCACTAATTTAACAATAAAACGATAACATAACCTGCTATATTATTTTGTATTTTTTTTTGGTTGATGGCGACCACACTTGTTATTTGTATTAGGACTTTGTCTTTTTATCCTAAAATTCCATCGTTTGGTCGTCCCACTTTGACTTCTGTGTAGATTACATTATGAGGTGTGCCAAACGGTGGGTGATTGAACTTTTGCATTATCGTTTTTGTACTGATTGGGGTATGGCGGGAATGTTTGAAACTTTATTTATTGTTTGTATGTCATCTGTTAGAGATGACCCTTCCAGTTAATTTTACACTTGCACCAGATAAGAATGATAAAGTCAGACATTTTGTTTTTTAAAATTTTTACACGTTAATTTTGAATAATTTTATTTCTGTTATTATGTTATAGAGTTTATTTATTTATAGATTTTATTTACACTGTTAAATGTTTTTACATGTTTTACTATTTAATTTTAATTGTTGACTGTGTTAATGACAACTGTTTTCCACATATATCCGAGTTCCTAATTATGATTAAACTAATTATCACCTATTTGCGTATGGTAAATATATTTGGTAGCTTCCATTTTGTTATATTGATTTGCATTTACCGCTTGCAGTCCTGAAGATGGCTCAATAAATGGTCCAAAACGTCGACCAGCACAAATATTGTAGTTTTATTTTGTCCACAATCCTAAGAACTCCATCTATTTTCACATTATTTTTTTGGATAAAGAAGTTCATTTTTCAATTTATTTTTTTAAATTGTTTCAAAATTTTAATTACCTTAACAATAGACATGACATGACTTTAAACACAAATGCCTCAATAAAAGTCGATGTTAACAATTTTTACTTTAATATTAAAATACTTCAATTTCAAAATAACACAAAACAATGTGATCTGTGAACTTGAAAATGAACTTAATATAAAAATAACACAATTCTGAAAATTATAGTTGTAGGAAGCTGAAGGAATTTTTCATTAGATTTCCATAATCTAATCTTCCAAGTAAATTTTGTTGATTGTTTTTGTCAGTTCAAATTTATTTGTGCGACTTGGTTACCAAATAATCCAAAATTTTGAATTGGGCAGATTGTTAATTATATTGTAGTGTTCCTTTTTATGAAATCATCACCTATTTGCTTGCCGCGCTTCTAGCTCTAGTGTACGGAACTAGATTATACTTATTTATAGTATGGGCTCAAGTACAAAAATGATTGCTGGTTTATAACTTTAAAGCAAAACAAATAAAAAATATGTATACAAAAATAATGAATTGTCGTATTTTAATCGTCTCACAATTTTTGAGATATGAAGTTTGTCTATCAATTTGTGCAATCAATTTTACACAAACTCGCTCGTTTTACTGAATAAAAAAAATTACAAAAAAAGCTCTCGCTTTCGCAAATTAAAAAGGGTAAAGTATACTTTAAAAAATATATTTATAATAAAAATAAATTCCATCCCCAATGTTACGTCACTGTTCGAAATATTGCGCACACACAAAAGAAATTACGGATTTAGATATTACCTTCAGGTTAAAAATCTCGATATCGTGTGGTGATTGATCGCTTCATAATTCTTTCCGCGAAGTAAATTCATCAAATTTTCTACTGGTGTTCAGAATTAAATTGTTATTTCGACAGTGCTGGTGATCATCAATTTGATTAGGTAAGCGAGCTTCTGATCTTTTATCGATACAAGTACAAATCTTCATACAAATTTAAAAAATGGCGGCTGCTTATCAAAATTTAAAAAAAATTTGCTTATCAAGTCTCCGTCTTCACAACCTTTATTCGTCTCCTTTCCAATAATTTAAAAATTTTATGCCCGCACCATAATCACCATTGATACCCACACTAGGTTCAAAATTTTAAATTCAACTCCATTACAATGTTTTGACAATTTTGTTTTGTTTTGTGTGTGAACTATAACAAATCACTTTTTATATCAGATACGACACTTTCATTTCAAATCTAGGGCCACCGACAATTCAGTTATTTAAATATAAAACAGACCACGAAAATATGCAATTCGTGTTTATAAGCGTATAAGGTATGCATATGCACTTGGGATAATGATAAATTATTACGTAAAAATTAGAAAAAAACTTAAAAAGTACCATATTGCACTTTTAAAATTTTAAAAGATATTTATTTATTTATTTAATATAACATACGGATAAACCAATTATTGAATTATAACATAGTAGCAAGAATACAAATACATAGGTGAAACAGGAGTTTAATAATGTTCAAGAGCATTTAACCTAGGGGTTAAATTTAGGGGAACCATACGCTTGACGCATACTCTATTTGCGACCTAACTTGCGAAAAGTAAAGTAGTTTGACCGTGTTAGCAGAAAAAAATCTACTTTGTCGACGTATAAAGCCTAATGTGCGAAGAGTCTTATTGCTTATTATTGCGATGTGACTCTTAAACAATAAGCCAGAGTCTAGTCTAACACCTAGATCATCTATTTCAAGTACACGATTTAATTGAACACCGTTTAAGTTGTAGTTAAATAGATTGCAGTTATGTTTTTTATATGTAATGACTGAACATTTATCAGGATTGAGCAATAGATTGTTATCGACACACCACTGATGTATGTTGTCCAAGTCCAATTGTAGTAACGTATAGTCTTCAGCGGAAGTGATTGTTTTGAAGATTTTTAGGTCATCGGCAAATAATAGGTAGGAACAATACTTAATATAGTGACCAATGTCATTGTCACTGATGAAGAGCAAAAATAAAATAAATGCGCAGTAGGAACCTTGAGGGACACCCAAATGTACCATAATATCCAATGAGCGAAAATTCTGAATTCGCACATTTTGAATTCTATTTGATAAGTAGCTTTCTAACCATTTAATAACATCACGTCCGAATCCCAGGGAAGTTAATTTAGCCAGAAGGGCAGAAATGGAGACACGATCTAAGGCCTTAGCGAAATCGGTATATACAGCATCTACATGATTATGATCTTCAAAGGCTTCAAAAATTTGAGTGACAAATGATAATAGGTTGGTGGTTGTTAAACGGCCAGGAAAGAACCCGTGATGATTTTCCACTATATATTTCTTGCTAGCTTGTAATAGTTGTTTGGACACCAGTTTGTCGAGCAACTTAGGAATGGTAAATTGTATGGAAATACCCCTATAGTTACTAATATCACTACGATTACCTTTTTTAAAAATATGAGTTATAAAACTCTTTCTTCAGATATTTGGGAAACGACCACTTGATAATGATAATTCAAATAACTTGAAGATTTGGTTAGATAACCAGTATTGAGATTTTTTTAGGAAATACGCTGGAATTCCATCAGGTCTACTGGATAAACTGTCGGGTAGTTCAGAGATGACATTGAAAACATCTTCGACAGTAACTCTAAACGCATCGCAGTTAATCTGGTTGAGTTGTTCATAGCTGCAGTTGGTAGCATTGTTATTTGAGTAAACTTTGGAAAATTGTTTTGCAAATAGGTCGACACATTCTTGATCAGAAGAGCTAACGACTTCGTCTAAAAACATATATGCTGGATAAGCTTTAACTTTATTGCAGTTATCAATATAGCGCCAAAACGTTTTGGGATTAGCAACTATTGAATCTTCTATCTTGCTAATGTACTTTTGGTGAAGTAAATAGTGAGTTTACTTGGCTTGGTCACGAAGTACACAAAATTGGTGATAGTGATCCAAACTACCCGTTTCTTTAAATTTCTTGTGCATTACTTTCTTTTGAATAATTAAGTTGATCAAATCCTTGGAAAACCATTCTGGGTACTTTAAAACCATTATTTTTTTTTGAGGAACATGGGCATTGATGATAAGCCCTAATATCTTATAGAAGTGGACTAAAACTTCACCAATATTGTTGTAATCAAAAATTTTCGTCTAATTATGCTCTAACAGACACTGGTTGATTATATCAAAATCAGCAGATTTAGGTATAATCTAAAATATAATTAACAAGTTCCATATTGGATTGTGATGCACTACTACTAGGAACATTAATCGAGTAAGCAGTATGGTGGATAGATGTATTAGATAATTGGTCCACCGAAGAGATTATAGAAATATCATATACGTTCAAAAAGATCAAATCAAGCATTGTTAGGTATTTGGATACTTTGAACCAGATTGTGAAGTGACATGCAATCACCAATTGCTTCGGTTTTACTACAGGCAATATCGGAACTTACTGAACATGGGCCATCGATAGAACATTTCGCTTTAAGAAGGTTGAAATCACCACCAATGATAAATTTGGATTGAGAAAAATGTTCACAAATATTGTTCACCATACCACAAAATTCTTCATAGGCAACCAAGTTAGCATCGGAAGGTAAATAAACTGCACCAACAATTAAGCTACCAATACGAAGAAAAATGGTTTCTACTGTGTTTATTGTTTCGATCTGTAAACACTTGAATTATTTACGAATTGCTATCAAAACTTCTCCACCACGGCTTTTGCGACTAGAGGTGCAAGAACGATCGCATCTAAAAATTTTATAATCGAAAAGTTTGAGTTCGCTAGTAGAAATACTGTCGTCCAGAAATGTTTCAACTAAAATAATAATGTCATACAGGCAGCAATTAATATTATTGCTGACTTCATCGATTTTGGATTTAATACCACCACAATATTATGCATATATAACCTAAGAGCGTGACTGCTGTTGTGGTCATTAGGTACTGTATGATAGGTTTCAGTGTTATTAATTATCAAGTTGTTCGAAATTACCTCTTGGTCCACGAAAAAAATTGAACCGACGAACATTAACGTCTTTAGGTCAGAATTCTGGTTTAACGAGCAAGTCCAACAGAGATAGGTTTGCCCCCACTTTGAACGATGAGATATCGTTATTCGTTTTGAGTAAGTTACACGAAAACTCATTTCCGGGAAGTTTAGCCTTCATATATGTTACAATACTGCTCTCCGTAGTGCTAGCAGCAACTCGACTCACATGAAGCCAGCATTTACTGGTTACACCACGAAATTCAGAATCATCCTCCGATGATCCAACGACAGGAGTTCTTGATTTAGTACTAACACCTACGGTTTTGTTAGAATTCAAATTATTGTTCTCACCAGTATTGTTCGGATTTCTTTTTTTTTTTCTATTAGTGACACGGGTGTAATTGCCATCATCAGTGTTAGCAGAATGAACTAAGGTTGTTTGTTCCACATAATAATTATCGTTGCTATTTGTTATTCTAATATCTTGAGCATCATTAGAACTATTACTATCGGCGGCACTACTTATTTGCTTACTTCGGTTTGCGTAAGCGGTCGCGTTCCACTGTTAGTTATTTTGTTAGGCTTTAGCACGTGTTCGTTGGGTTGCGTCATCTTCTGTTTCAACAAAGAAGTTATGGCATTTTTATAACTAATCGTGGCTTTTAACACATTAATTTGTTGTTTTTGGCACCTTATTAGTTCATTTTGTATTTCAAAATTACTGTTAGCTCCACAATTTCGTTCATCATCGTTATCAATCTTGATTAACGAGTTGATTTCCAAATCCGTTGGAAGCTTACCCGTAATAATTATATCGATTAAGGTATCTTTATTTAACTTTTTTAGCTTACCACAAATTATTTTGCGTTTGTCTTTGTCTTGCTCTTTGGGTATCACGTCAAAACGCCGTCCGCAAAGACGCCGTTTCAAGAACGCCGTGGGAAAGATGCAGTCCCCAAAGACGCCGTTGCAATAACGCCGTGGAAAATACGCCGTCACAAAATGGCCGTTGCCCAATAATGCCGTATGGTAATACCGCCGTCACAAGATTGCCGTGCCCAATTACGCTGTCTTAATAACGCTGTGAGGTATTATAAATAATTTATTTATTTAATTCATTTTTATGGGTTAAAATTTATCAAAGATTAATCTATTTATTTATTTTATTTATTTAAATAGCTTTACATTCTGTGGAATTAAGCTGTCCTGTTGGACTTACAAAATCCGTTTCAGGGGGATCAGTCCTATATTACATTTTATCTCATGTTTTTACAGACTACGATGCGTTCTTGCTTTCCTTATCGTGGCTCGCCATTTCGCTCTGTCATTGGCCCATTGTCTCCATCCACCGTTACCCATGTTTCTCAAATCCTCCGTCACACAACTCCACCATCCCTTCTTCGGTCTTCCTCTATGTCGCCCCCTTATGGGGTTCCATAGCAGGATCCTCTTTGTTATCTCCTCTCTCTCACTTCTCATTAGATGTCCCAACCATTTAATCCTCTGGCCCTTTATGAATTTCACAATATCCTCCTCGTTCATTGCTTCGCGGAGTTTAAAATTCATTCTTACTCTTGTCTTCTCCCCCTATTTCTTTGGGCCCAGTATAGTTCTCAATATTTTCTTTTTGCATACTCTCATTTCTTCTTCTTCTCTGAGCGTCATTCACAGTACCTCCGATCCATACGTCAACACTGGTCTTATCAACGATTTATATATCTTGATTTTTGTCTTGACCGATATTGCTTTATCTTTTAATATGGAGTTATTTGCAAAAAATGCTTGATTGCCCGCTTTTATAATAATAATAATAATAATAGTTTTATTCATCAACTCTTACTTACAATAAAAAGAAAAAATAAATACATTTCATAAGAAAAAATAAATACATTTCATAAAGCAGAGTCGATGAAGGGGCAAAACAATCAGCAAAGCTGCTTTTCAGTTCTACCCTAGCACGCATTTTGCGCAAGCATCAGAATCTTCTTGATCCCGCTTCTAAAAGAACGGCTGGTTCCGCCGGTCAAGAACACGTCCAGATACCTATTGTAGATCTCCGCCGCTCGGTACTCGAAGGAGCCCTGAAACTTAGTTGTCTTGTGAGATGGGATAGACAAGTTCCCGCTATAACGAAGATCAAGTTGATGGCGTTCAGATCTTTTCACCATCAACTCCAACAGATACCCCGGGCTACCACGCTTATACAAATTGTACAGAAAGGAAGCGAACAGAAGTTCAAAGCGAGCGTGAATCTTGAGGACACCAAATTTATTATAAAAAGGAGTAACGTGACTGCCAAACTCAATATCACAGGCAAACCTCATGCAAGAGTTCTGAAGAACCTGTAGTTTGTGTTTTAAGTTGGCAGTAAGGTATCCGTAATAAACCACACTGCAGTAGTCAAGGTGACATAATATTAAACTCTGCACCAGCTGCAACTTAATCGTCGGGGGAAGAAGATATTTGTACCTGTATAAGGATTTCAGTTTGTAGTATCCTATACCACAAATCTTAACAACGTGCGCCCCAAAACTCAAGTTACTGTCGCAAATTACGCCAAGATCCCTAACATTCTCACTAAACTCCAGTACGGAGCCATCAAGTTCAACGTCAAGAGATCGAGTGCTGTCGGCTAGAGTACAGCAGTATGTACTTCCCACACGTAAACAAACCGTTTTATTGGGGTTAAGGATTAACCCATTGTCGCCAGACCAGAGCTTAATAGAAGTTAAGTTATTATTCAAAGATTGAACAACACTGTCAACTAAGGTTGGTTTGTTAGAGAGATATACTCGAGAGTCATCAGCATACAAGTGTACACCGCAGTCGGAAGAAAGAACGCTGGGAAGATCAGCAGTAAAAATGGCAAAGAGAAGCGGACCCAGAATGCTACCCTGCGGCACGCCACTGGTTATGGCAAGCTCACCGGACAAACATCCATTCAGTCTGACCCTCTGAGTTCTACCAGTCAAATAATTCCGCAAAAGAACAATGGCCGAGCCGGCACAACCGTAATACAGCAACTTAGAAAGGAGTAACTCGTGATTAATCACATCGAAAGCCTTACTGTAGTCCAAGAAAGCCACAATTGTTACCTTTGAATCGTCAATATTCCTGGCGATATCATTAGTAAACTTACTCAACGCTGTTGCAGTACTATAACCAGAGCGAAAACCAGACTGAATATCAGGCAAAATACTATTACACTCAATGTGATCTAGTAGCTGCTGGTGAAGAACGGACTCAAATACTTTTGAAAGAGCAGGCAACACACTAATTGGCCGAAGATCAGTAAATTTAGTGGCATTATTATTTTTAGCGATAGGCGTTATGATCGACTTCTTCCACAATGTTGGTATTACCGAATTAGTAAGACAAAAATTAATTAGATCAGTTAAGCTATCAAGACAAAAAGGTAAGGTAAGCTTCAGCATCCTAGCGCTACAGTTATCGACGTCTAAAGCAGCGGATTGTTGTTTAAAAATTGCAGCTGCTACCACTTCCGATGTGACAGGGTGAAATATCAATTCATCAGAAACAAGCGGGAATCGATTTTCATTGAAGTAAGCAATAACTTCTGGTTTAACGTCAGAAGAAGCAATGTTGGCAAAGTAACTGTTAAGTGAGTTGGGATCGTTATCATCAAGATTAATTGAGTGCTTGGATTTTGTATGGATGTTGGTCTGGTCGAAAAACTTCCATAACTGTTTAGGGTTTCTCGATCTTTGATGAATTTGGAACTTAAAGTATGCCTTCTTTTCGTTTTTTATGGACATCGTAGTGAAGTTGCGCAAATCCTTATAATACTCGCAATCAGTAGAAGATTTAGACTTCATAAATTTTTTATATGCCCTATTTCTCAATTTTATCATGAGTCGTATATTATCGGTTAGCCAACCGGGTCTCCTTTTCTTTATATTAATTTGACACAAAGGAGCATGCAGATCAAAGAGACAATTGATCGCATCATTAAAATAGAATTAATATTAGAGAAATAATTCTTTATTCGATTGTTCGGATCCATTTCTTACTTTTGCGATTTCTTTCTTCAGGTTTCCCATTTCATGTTTAATTTTACTGAATCTTGTTCTCATTTTGGACACAAAAGTTGCCATCATGTTTGTAAGACCGTCAATCTTTTTTCCATTCTTGAATTTTCTTTCCGTATAACTTCCTTTCTAGGAGATCTTCTGGCTTCGGCACCACTAAGTTCTTTATCATCAGTGTCACTATAGTTTCTTGTTGCTATTCCATATGAGGATCTAGGGCCTTTTTACGTCTTCTAAATATGTCAAACGGTGCTTGTCTTTTTTTACCATTCTCATCGGTTGTTGTTTCCTCACTGCTTTCTTTCAACCTTTCTTGGTATATCTGTTCTTTCTCCGAATCCATGTTGCAATTCAGCTTGGATGGTTTTTCACGTAAATTCCGAATTTAGTATGTTTCTCTCTTGCGCGAAATCATGGTGTGTATGGTGTGTTGTATACTTTTTTCTATTGTCCGCGCTAAGAACGCTTGTTCGGTTCAACACATTGGAAACGCTCGCTCTATAACCTCACTTTTGTTGGTAGCTTACAACTTCCTTCACAGTAATTTTCGTAATTTCACCCACTAGACTACACTTTTTTTTTCTCTGATTGCTCGCATTTCCACTTACCACTTCTCACACCGCTAATCACTCTGCCGCTCTCACACTGGCTCACAATTCACGATTCACGACCTTCCGAACGCAAACGTAATCATTCCGTCATTAATTTATTAGGTACATATTTAACGGAAAACATAAAAATTACTAAATGAAAATTAATAAATTTTTTTAAATATTGACTAAAGATGTTTGAAATAAAAAATTATGATATAAAAATATGATAAAATTTAAAATAAAAATTTAGTAATGCGATATAAAGTCCTATTTCACGAGTCGCATATAACTAAGAAAAACGAAAAAATAATGAGAAGCAAGAAAATGTATTTAAAAGAAATAAATTGAACAAAGTTTTATTAATTTCATTTTAGTGTAACTGAAAATAATTGGTTGGTTGCAATTAAATTGTTTTTGTTTGTTATGCATATTCAACAACCAAAACCCAGTTTTGTGTAATTGAAGCCATTTGATACAATATTTGAGGCGTAAGAAAAATGAAGAACGTTCTATTATAATCTTTTTTTATTTGAATTCTTATGGAGACTTTTGATGCCGAATTATCGTTGTAAATATCACATACAGCCCGAGAAACAATTCAATTACTAAATGAGTAATTTCCTGGTCATGTAATTTTCCATTTTGATAATACTAATAAATAATTTTATAATACAGATACTAAAACCAAAAAATAAAGTAAAGTACAATAATTTAGTGAAAGTAAAGGTTAAAATTAAGACCAACGTATGTTTTGGATCAGGGTTTAGGGTTTACAACTCCCCCCCTCATCCTCAATTATTTATCAATTAATAAAGTATACTGGAGCCGTAAGTATAAGTTCGACAGCAACCGTAAAAAAATTGGAAAAAACAAAAACAATTTTTACAACTATAAAAAAAACATTAAACTTGAAGTGTTTAATTAAAAATTAAAACTAAAGAGATATTTCTAATAAATTAAATTCCTAATTAAAAAATCGGAAATTTGTATTATAATCCGGCGATTGGCGACACTGGATTAAATACACCTACTACTAAATTGCAAAAATAAAAACCGAAGATGAAAAATATAAAAATGCCCTAAATATTTACAGTACTGTGTAAAAGTCTGCGACCACTTAATTAATTGATAGTTATTGCTCCTATTAATTAATTTTCGGTTTTTTGAAAAATAATTATATTGAAATAAATGAAATAGATATTTTACCTTAATTCTTACTATTATGGTAAAAATTTTAAATTGCAATAAATTGTTTGAACCAAAAATTTTTAAGAGACCATAAATTTTATTACCATCATGGCAGCATAGCTTAAAATAACACTTCCGCAATAAATTAGAGTGGGCATTGTAAACCCATAAATTGTTTTATATTTTGTACATTTGTACATGTGTACATTTGCGTCAGATTTGTGAAATTTTCTTTCAGTCTAATTTAGTTCTTCGTTTTAACAACATTATTTTACTATCGCCATCAGTAAAATAAGAATTTAGTTTGTGATTTTTATTCAAATTTTAAAATTAAAAAATTTTATTTAAAAACGGTTTTTTACAAAAGAGTTTAAAATTAAAATATGAATAAGTTTAAACTCATTAAAAATATCGGAGTAAACAAAACTTTTAAAATGGTACAAACAAAATTTTATCCGCGATAACGCCTCCCAGAATTCAACCTGTAATCAAAATTTTCGCTGAATATCGAACTTAAATAAAAAAAAATCGCTCAAAAAAATAATCATGGTGATTAAATAAAAACAATCTTTTCACAAAATTTCAATTTTTTTGCGGCAACTTTCGACCAAAATACTTTTAAACAAAATTTTCCAATAACAATACTCCAAAATAAAATCTTAATTGCAAAAATACTTGCACAAGAATATAACTCAAAAAATCAGCGGAGCTAAATCTAGGCCTCCGTCGTTTTGGCCATCTTGGCAAAAAACCTCCCTCAACTCAATTTTCTTCAAACATTACATTTCAAAAATTAATATAACAAAATTTTATATCCTTTATATTTTAATAAATCAGCTATTTATTTTGTAATTTTTTTAATCCCCCCCCCCTTGAAAAATCTAGTCTAAATACAGCCCTGTTTTGGATATCTTGAAGAAATACCAATTCGTCAATTGGATTGCTTTATTAGAATTAATACTTGTATAAATTAAGTTACGTCTGTTTTTCTTAACAATGTCAAATTCTTTTGACAAAGACATAAAAATGTAATGATTTGAGACAGATCATCAAAAAGAGCCCCTTAATGATTAAGTTAAAAATTCGCATTCTATAATGAGAATAACCTTATATTGAAAGTTACATTACTGTAACCTGTTATGGCCAATTTCATAATAAAAGTTAATAATGTCAATAAAATTTAAAAGAAGATTTAAAACAAAAATAAATTTCATAATAGTATATTATTTAATGAGCATATAATGTAGGATATAATTCATGAGGATGAAGTTTAAACGCGAACCGTAGGCGAGTGTATAATCATCCGACTGAATTATAGCCATTATGTGCGAGTCAAATGTGCTGATCTTCCCAGCGTTCTTTCTTCCAACTGCGGTGTACACTTGTATGCTGATGACTCTCGAGTATATCTCTCTAACAAACCAACCTTAGTTGACAGTGTTGTTCAATCTTTGAATAATAACTTAACTTCTATTAAGCTCTGGTCTGGCAACAATGGGTTAATCCTTAACCCCAATAAAACGGTTTGTTTACGTGTGGGAAGTACATACTGCTGTACTCTAGCCGACAGCACTCGATCTCTTGATGTTGAACTTGATGGCTCCGTACTGGAGTTTTGTGAGAATGTTAGGGATCTTGGCGTAATTTGCGACAGTAACTTGAGTTTTGGGGCGCACGTTGTTAAGATTTGTGGTATAGGATACTACAAACTAAAATCCTTATACAGGTACAAATATCTTCTTCCCCCGACAATTAAGTTGCAGCTGGTGCAGAGTTTAATATTATGTCACCTTGACTACTGCAGTGTTGTTTATTATGGATACCTTACTGCCAACTTAAAACACAAACTACAGGTTCTTCAGAACTCTTGCATGAGATTTGCCTGTGATATTGAGTTTGGCAGCCACGTTACTCCTTTTTACAATAAATTTGGTGTCCTCAAGATTCACGCTCGCTTTGAACTTCTGTTCGCTTCCTTTTTGTACAATTTGTATAAGCGTGGTAGCCCGGGGTATCTGTTGGAGTTGATGGTGAAAAGATCTGAACGCCATCAACTTGATCTTCGTTATAGCGGAAACTTGTCTATCCCGTCTCACAAGACAACTAAGTTTCAGGGCTCTTTCGAGTACCGAGCGGCGGAGATCTACAATAGGTATCTGGACGTGTTCTTGACCGGCGGAACCAGCCGTTCCTTTAGAAGCGGGATCAAGGAGATTCTGATGCTTGCGCAAAATGCGTGCTAGGGTGGAACTGAAAAGCAGCTTTGCAGATTGTTTTGCCCCTTCATCGACTCTGCTTTATGAAATGTATTTATTTTTTCTTTTTATTGTAAGTAAGAGTTGATGAATAAAGCTATTATTATTATTATTATTATTATAAATACGACGTTTTATCTATGACTCAAAATAAAAAATTTCATATTTTTTACAAAAAGTTTATTTATTAATTTACAATCGAAATGGAATTTTGACAGCCGATTTCGACATGTGTCAAAGTTGATGTAAATCTGCAATCATCTGGGTCATCTTCAAACATTCCAAAAATGTTTTTGCACATTCGGCTTTAGATATTTTTTTTGCATACGAGTGGCATTTTTCAAAATCGATATTTTCAAAAATTTTTGCACTTTTTTTAGACTTTTTAAAATTAATTTTTAAAATTATTAAATTACAATATTATCTTTAATAATTCAACGGTTTAATAATTTTAATGCGTTCTTAATTTGCGATACTCAAAGAGTACCTTATATAGCGAATCGCATTATTACTTTTAACGAGGACCGTTATGGACAAATGAATAGCACTGCCCGCTACCGACCAACACATCGAGGTTCGAATCCCGGTGAAGGTGACTTTTTTTCTAGAGGAATTTGCAAACCGATTACTCGTGGTTTCTAAATATTATATGAAAACATTGATATGACGTCAGTTCGGTGCTTTAATCATAATCCACGGGCAAGAATTCATAATCCACGGGTGTGGATTATGAAGGGAATTACATTACTGTGATTACGTACGTAATGGATGTATTATGTATCAGTCATAAATAAACAGTTTTAACGACCTGTTAATATTTAACGAAATTTAATATTATTATTAATTATTTATTTATAATTTAAAGGATATTTAAAGGATTAACCTGTTAATATTTAACGAAAGTAGTCGATTTTTGCATGTTAAATACTTAAAAGTTATGTTAAATGTAATCTACAAATATTTAGTTGACGTATTGACAAGTTGTGAATTAAAATGAACATTTTAGTAGATAGTAGTGAGGAATTATATCGCTGCCTGGCAAGAATTGCGACACAACTAAAAAAAGCTCTTTTTTCAGGAGAGCGTTTTTAAACTCTGAGAAGTAACAACTTTGCATTACATACATAATGATACTAATAGCGCATACATGCATAATAGCGCCAGATTATTAAAATTTTGTATTGTGATATTATTCACGTTATTTTTGCCAAATTTTGAGTTGTGTCTTTATTCTTCCGAGGCAGCGCTATGTTAGGCGTAAAGAAGATACAGGAAAAGACAAAATTGTGTTAAAATTTTGTACGATGTAGATTTTGTTGCACGGTTTTGTTTAACTAAAGAAACTATTTGTAATTCGTATTAGTAAATTTTGAAAAGAAAGTAACTCAAAAAATAAGTTTAAACTTAAGGGGTTACGCTCACCTAGACCGTCAAAAAAATAGATAATTTTTGCAATTTTTTTGTGAAGAATTGAATGGATATCTTTGTACAACACTTTAAGTATTTAAAAGACCTTTATTTAGTGAGCTGTTGGCAATTTTTTGCTTACAAAATATTGATAAATAACAAAGTTAAAGTGAACGTTAGACAAGCATGTTTTAAAATCATGTTTTGCGGTGAGCAGTGTTATTCGAACCCAGGTTATCGAAAATCAACAATTCAAAAAAAGTTTGATAATTTATTAGTTGATGCAGCCTTTAATCGAAGGATTTTCTAAAAAACTTAAATTTGACAATATGGCAGTCATTCAAAGTCAAAATTTCAATTTTTGTTAAAAAAAAACAACTTTTGGTTCATAAAATAGAAACTACACATTGTAAAACCAAAAGCTTCGATTAAAGACTAGTTTTGAGTATTTTAAAAAAGCACACAATATTTGAAATCGATTGGTTCACAGGTTTTTGAAATATCTTGCTCACCGATTTGAAAATGTATTAACATTTTCTAATACGTTAAAAAGAATGATAATGAAATTGGTTTAAAAAATGATTTTGGTCAAACTGCATGCAACATTTGACTTTCTTATTTTTATAGTATCAAGCGAGAGTCGAGCTTCGTAATTACAGATTTCAGAAATTTTAGAGTACACAAAATAAGTAATGTACAAAAAGTATTGGATAGTCAAAAATTTACTCTTCTTTACGTTATTAATAAGTATTTTTTGATATTGGTACAAATAAACGTGTGTGTAAACCAGTAAATGAAAAAATTGAGTTTTCAATACGAAATTGTTGGCTAAGAGATAGTGACACCAATTTAAAAACATAGCGTTGCATGCATATCGCGTAACTTCAAAATTGATTTTAAGCCCTTCAGGTTTATTTCTTCACTATTTTGAAACGACAAAAAATGCCTTTTGTTTTACTGATTTAAATAACGACAACTTATTTTTGGGATAATTTTTATAATTTTCTCCTCTGTACAGGATGAATTTTTAACGACCAACGACATTTTGTTATTTAGGTATTAAAGAACAAATTAAAATAGGTAAAATAATTTACAATATTAAAAATACGCCGTGAATTAGAAGATAGCCAAGATTTGTCACTAAAAATGTAACATTTTTAAAAAATTTACAAAAAATTAATAACTAGTACTATTTTTTTGGCACATGAAAATATTTGCCTAGCAAAATCCCTTTACTTGGTGTAACAGGTTCCTGACCTGTCACACAATCACAGGGTGATTATAGCGAACACCTTCTTTTCAGCGAATCCAGTTCGGCAACGTCATTTTGGCGATTCTGATTCGGCGACCAGATATTCGGTTATGCAAGTTTCGGCGATTCCAATTCGGCACCGGCATTTCGGCAATTCCGATTCGGCGACAGTAAATTCGAATACGGCGATTCGGTGACGGGAAATATACTTTTAGTTCATTCAATTTATCCTTCTAAATTTAAAATCTAAATGTACAAAAAAACCTTAGTACGGGCGCCAATGGCTTTTCAAACTTGTACTTAAAAATCTGTCGTTAATAGTTGGTTATCTCCCAATTTCTCTTAAGTGAATATTTTTTTTTAAAAATTTGAAAAAAGTGAAAATTTTGTTTTTGGCTCCTTTTCAATAATATTTATTGTATTAATCTTTTCTTGGTTTTCCCTATTTCAATACCATTCAGCCTTTACAGTTAAATAATTTTTTTAATATTTTCAGTAAACTTTAACACTTAAATAAATTTCCCGTCGCCGAATCGACGTAGTCGAATTTTCTGTCGCAAAATGAGAATCGCCGAAATTGGAGGTTCTCATGTTGTAATCCTAAAATCACCCCCAATCCGACGGAAAATTTTAGAAAATAAGTTATTTTATAAGTTATTTTAAATAACTTTCCCTAGAAAAAATTTTTTTAGCTTCCCTTTGGCTTCGCCATCGGGAAGTTTTGAAAAAATTTTTCGTTGTGAAAGTTTGTATTTTCAAATTTTTCCTAGGTTCGGGACTGTTTCTACTGAAACTAGAATAGCCGAAATTGACCGTTACCGAATATAAGATGACCGAACTGCGGTCGCCGAAACGACGTGTACCGTAATTACCGCATGAATGTGGGCAAGACCGGATCAAGACTTTCGGGGCCCTAAACACAACCACACCGAAAGTCACTTCGCCCTAAATTAAAGTTTTTTAATTTTAATGTAGTAATTCTTTATACCTTATTACTATAATATAAAATTAAGGAGGAAAAATACTAACGAAACAGAAAAAATCTAATAATAAATTATATAAATAAAAATTTTGGTTTGGTTTTTCTTGAAGCCCCTAATTTTCTGTGGTCCATGTGCAGTGCTTATCTAGCTTATACGTTAATACGACCCTGAATGTGGACCTAATTGATCTTATTTCTCGACACATTTCAATTAATTTGTTTTCATCGAAACACGATTAAACAGATTTTTTTTATTATTTATTGTTAATTAAACAATAAAATAATTGAACATCCGAACGCAATAAACGCTATTTTACAAGTGTATTATACTCTTGAAGGAATAGTTGTAAAATAGAAACAATTGCAGAAATTTAATATATCTTAGTCTAAAAATAAATTGCAGTGTTGCCATTAAGGGCGCACTATTATTTGTAAAGTATCTATAGAAAATACGCATCAACCATGGTACCGTATATTTATTTTACGCTTCTGCGGAATTTTATTGAACTATAATTATACGTTTATGCATATATTACTAACATTACTGCATCCAATGAAATCTATTCATATCACGGTAATCCTAAGAGATGGCAGGACAATTTAAACAGGTAATATTAAACGGCAGAAACCGAACTAAAACGTCAAAGTATCGCAGACAAATGTTTACTAGATTTTATAAAAACTTTGCTTGACACTACTGCGTCCGGTATATGGACGCAATAACATGCAGGACGCAATAATCAATGTAATTTTGAAATGTATGGACGTGGTAATGTTAGCGAGATAAACATAAAGCCTTATAGCTTCTGTATAAAAAATCAGACTATGTTAAAACTTTTGGGAGATATTTCTGACATTGTATACTTTAAGAAAATGTGATTTTTGAAAAATCGATTTTTTGAAATTTCTAGGTGAGCGTAATCCCTTAAACATACGTACTACCGCGTGTATTCAATTAATTACTTATTCATAAAAAACTATTAATTTTGTAAATTAATTATTATAGTATTATTTTTTACATTTTTTACATCAGGATGTATGTAAAAATCAGTAGCAGACTATTATAGGGTATCTACATCTTCTGCATCTAGAATTATAGCACGATGAGTGTCTGATTCCATTGCTATGTTAGCTCCGCTCTACATAAAATGCTTGAAACCCAAGAGGAAATGGCAAAAACTTCTAAAGAGTTTTATCAAATTCCTCTATTTCCAAGGGTAATAGGTGCAATAGATTGTAGATTGATAAAAATTCTGTCACCTGAAAAAGACGATGCGGAAATATTCAGGACAAGAAAGAATTTTTTTGGGATAAATATCCAAACTATCTCGGATAGTAAACTGTACATTAGAAATATTTTTGCAAGGTGGCCTGGCTCTAACCATGATGCATGACAAGACTATATTTAACAGTTACAGTTTAAAAATACGTTTTGCAATAAAACACTTTGGAAAATATTTGCATACTACTAGTAGGTGATAGTGGGTATCATTTAAAATCTTAATTAATAACGAAGCTGTTAAATGTTGAAACATCAGAACAAGAATGTCATCGAGAAGCAGTATGGTGTCTGGAAACGTCACTTTCCAGTATTGCAAAAGGCTTTAGCTCTAAAACTAGAGAGATCGCTTGTAGTTATTGTAGCAACAGCTGTTCTGCACAATATAGCCCTTCAACAAAATAAAGAAATTATAGAGGAATGCCAAACGCCACCAGAAGAGGAAAATCTGAACGAAATAGATGAAGAAACCCATATCTTTGAATCCTTAAGTCAATTGGTCAGACGGAACATTATTAATGATCATTTTGGAAGATTGTAAATGAAAAGGTTTATTATTAGGTTTTACATTTTTACTTTAACAATTCCTTTTCTTTAAATTTATTTTTAAATCTAATAAAACAATTTTTCTCTGTTCAGCTTGCATTTTTATTGCAATTTCTTGCTGTTGGAGAATACTTCTTTCTTTCTTCTTCCATATACATATATAATCTCTTTTTTTTTATAATATTCCTTTCTTGTTGGATTTGCAACAGCACATCTCGTTAATTTCGTAGACATCGGTGTCTTTATTTTCACTTTTTATTGTTATTAAATATTTTCAATTTTAATAGCAATTAAATATTAAAATTTGAAAGTAATCTTACTGCTAACCAATACGACACTGGTGCATAAATTAAGGTTATATTTTTAAGTTCCAATACACCGTTTTTGTAGTTCTACTAGTACATAGCAATTTAAGTACTTCATTAGTTAACTAATACATATACCTAGTTTTAAAATCATTATGAAATGCAATATGTTAACAGAGCATTTAAGTGTCTCGTTATACAAAAAATTCTTTTAGTTAACTGAACGTTAACGCTTTTATTATAAAATTGGCCTTTACTAATTTAATCAATAGATAATTGGTTTAGGTAGTGTAACTCGATATTAACCATATTAAATTTTTAGAATAAACCAAAAAATGCACAAACAGCTTTTAGAACTAAAATGTTTAAGTTAACACAATATAAATACACGGTATGTATTTTGTAATAAATTAATTTTTTAACTTGGGAAATATAATTAAATAATCTTGGAATAAACAAGTTAATTAAACGTTTTATAATAATGTTTTTATTGAGCTTTCGACATTGGTACACGTCTTCGTCAGAATAATTTAATATAATGTTTACAAGTTTATATGGAAACCGAATAATAACGTATTGTCATTTGAACAATCTATGATCTAAAATATGTGATTGTGTGTTAAGAAACAACCTGCAGTGAGTTTCCTTCAAGGTAGGAAAAACTTAACACCAATTCGTGATGATAATTAGACGAGTAGATGGCTGTATATATTGCTCAGACCATCTATATCAGTTTTTCTGTTCATTGAATTCTTTTCTCTTTTGATGCTAATCATTTCGTGAAGAATTCTTTCTTTATAATTAGTAACAGATTTAATAATTTTTGCGTTTTTAAAATCTGCATCATGTCCATCGACTAGTATATGTTTTGCAATGGCAGTAGAGTCCGGTTTATTACAGCGAATACTTGAGATATGACCACTCATTCTTTTGTGCAGCCATTGGTTTGTTTGTCCAATATATACTAGGTTACAATTCTTGCATTCCACTTTATAGATTAGATCTGATTTTTTCTCTGTAGGAACCGGATTTTTTAATTTTGTATACAGCTGTTTTATGTTATTGGTTGATTTAAATGTCAGTTTGATTTCGTGGTTTCTTAAAATTCTCTTCAGTTTTTCACTTAGTCCTTTGACATAAGGCATAACATCAAAATTGGATGTTTCTTTCTTTGTACTGTTACCATTATAAAGTTTGTTTACACGATCTTTGATAATTTTCTTAACCAAGGGTTCGGGAAAACCATTTGTAAACAGAGTCTCTTTAGCTATTTTTAGAGTTTGCTTTCTGTAGTCTCCATGGGTTAATTTAAGAGATCTATTCACGAGGCCTATGGCCGTGCTTATTATCTGGCTTTTGTGATGGTAAGAGTTAAAATTAAGATATCTTCCTGACCATGTTTGTTTTTGGGTCCACTTGTATTTAAGGCAGTTATTTTCACGTATTAACAGTATGTCCAGGAAAGTTATTTTATTTTGTTCTTCTTTTTCGATAGTGAACTGGAGTCGTGGATGAAATTCATTGAAATGCCTGATAATTAAATCTTCGTTGCCTTCTGGAATTGCTGTTACAATATCATCTACATAGCGTTTAAAGAATGGTAGTTGAAATGGAAGTGTTGATATACGGTCTTTTTCCAAGATTTCCATTAACAGCCGCTACGTTTGAAGTTATAAAAAGCAGTAATTTCATATAAAAACATAACACACATTTACTTGAACACATAACATTTAAAAAGTGCAGTGGTCTAAAAAAAAACAACTTAAATTGTTTGGTACAGTATAAACATAAAGTGCGTTTTGGAATTTTGTTTTATCAAGTTGAAGCAGGTTTTTAAAAAGTCGAGTTAGTTAGAGAAGTGCTGGACGAGGCAAGCAAAGATCGTTTGATTGAGTCCTAATTTTGCGGTTTGATTCTGAGCGATTGGTTTTTTGTACGTGAATTTTTCACAAGATTGTGAAAAGTGAAATATTTGGAGCGTAGTTTTTTTTTGTTATATCGAGGAATACCTAATAATTTGCGATATGAGGTTAATACCTGAAAATAAAATTTCAAGATTAAAAATCTATACGGCGCCATTTTGCCAGCCAAGATTTTGATATTACAAATCGATATTACTTACCGAAGCAGGAAGAATTATTTTGTTTAAATTATCATAACACGCTAGATTTTTTGTGTAGAATACGAAGAACGATTTATTAAAGAATTTGGATGAAAGATAAAATTATTCAAACGGTAGCCAGAAACAACAGCTGTACCACGACACGAATGGATGGCAAATGCATTAACCGATTTCAATAGTGAACGAGAATAAACGAACAGGTTCCAATACCAGTGGCGTTTCCGCAAGGTATTTGATAAAAACAATTAAATATTTCAAAGTGCATTTTTTATTAAACATTAATTTTGTACAAATTTATATGAAACACAATAACACAATAAAGACAATAATAAAATTGGATACTAGCTAATACGCTTAACAATAGTAAATATGCATCCAAATTTACAGGTTTAAACGATACACCCATATTTGAAACTGCAAGAGGTGAGATCGTCACCGACAAAAATTTTAATTTTCACAATAAATAGTATTCAGTTTGTCTTAAAAAGAGCATTATTTCTTTTCATTCGACAAGAGACTTGTCATATGAACTCGCTCCTGAAGTATAATTGCTCTACCGGTAGAGAAAAAGCTAGCCGAGGTAAAACTTTTAAGATACAAAAGGGTTCTGTCTCTAATAAAGGAGAATACTACTACAACTTAAATTGGCGCCCATGCGTGGAGCTCGATTGCGAATAAAAAATTAAATAAAAAGTTAAAAATTAAAAATAAAATGGCAGGAGAACAAGAGGAGCAGGATAAGATATTAGGAATGTTAGTTGAAGAAAGGGATGATCAAGAGCAGGACAATAGGGAAAGTAATTTATTAGATGTGTCTGCAGAGAACGTATTCGAGGTTTCAGATTCGCAGAACATAATTTAAGAGTCGGTAATTCTAAAAATTTGATGTGATAATTATTAATAACTATAATTATTAAGCTTCGAAAGTCTACATAAGGATTCAAATAAAAAAACTAAACTTCGACATTTAACAAACTTCTTTCCACCTTGAAATGGTACCAAATGGCTTGAAATTCCTAAAACTGGGTTATGGTTGTTCGATATGCACAAAAAAAGCAAAAAACAATATATTGCAACCAACCAAATATCTTCACCTAGCGGTTAAGTTCAAGAAAGCACCGGTAGAATTAACCAAAATATTCCCCCATGGTTCATTAACCACTAGTAAAGCTATTTGTATAAAAAATATATTAAGTAACTTGATTCGGAAAAAAGAAAATAGCAATTACTAAATATTGTCATGTTAGTAATTAATATAATTAGCATAATAATTACTTCTTTATTTCAACTATGTAGATTCAATGAAAATTACTAAAAGCCTGTTTACATTATAAAATTTCGCGTAAATTTTTCTAAGATAAAAATTGCACTGTTTACACCTTAAAATTTTTGTTAAAATTTTCCTTAAAAATACTCTTAAGAGAAATTTTAACTAATTTTAAGGAATAGAGCGGCACCTATTTCCAAAAAATGTTACGTAAAATATAGTGAGTTTTATGGTGTGTTTGGTGATAAAGATCTAAACACAAATTTGCAAATCTACAAATTTCAAAGAATTTTAAGAAAATTTTAAGCGATATTTTATAATGTAAACAGGCTTTAAAGACCTGTTTTATTTATTTTATTTGAAAAAACTTTGAAGACTAATCATGTTCATCACTCGTGTCCATTGCATTAATTAAGTTGTGAAAATTTGTGGGGAATATTGGGAATATGTGGGTATTAAATAAAACTAATTTTTAATGATCTACGTTTCGAAGATTTATATTAAAACATTTTATTATTAAAACAGCGAATTTACCAACATAGGAGAGATTGTGATGTGGCTGATAATAAAGAAAGGAAAAGACGGGGATGTATGGAAAAAGAAGATGAAGACGTTTCCACAGCATTATCAGCAAATCATATAGAAAGTGGACACAGCTTTGATTTTGAAAATTTAAGAATATTGGATTTCGAGACTTCAAAGTTCACTTCACTTATATAAAGAAATATAAGTGAGATATACTTTATAAAAATCAAAGATTGTGTTAATTACAGAGAAGATGCTATATGCCTTACAAGGGAAACTCCAGGTATGCGAAATTTTGTTTTGGTTTATACTTACATTACGTAAAGATTACACCTAAGGCATTACGTGAACGAAATAGTAGCGCGCCATATTCAGCCAATTTTGAGAAAATCGAATTTGAAAATTTCTTCTTTTTGCACGAAATAACTAAATAATAAAAGATAAAACTTGTAACAAAGGTTCCGTGGTAACGAGGTAGAGTGGTGGCTTTAATAAGCAAGGGTTCTAGGTTCGATTCCAGCATCCGTACTTTTTTTTTCAAATATTTTTTTTTAATTAATTTTCTTTTTAAGTAATATGTAAATTAACAGGTATTTAATAATTATTCGAAATTATTAATTTTTAATTAATTATTAATTACTAGATCCCGTAAAACTTACTGTTTTCCCTGTTTTTACGATGAATACCACCCGGGATCGTGCGAAACGTCGGTGTAAAAAATTATACAATGTAAAATGATCAGAAAATAATTAATATGTATAATAATAATATACTTCATATAATATGTAAATACTTATTCAATTATGTAACTTTTCATTTCTTATTAAATATATAAATAAAATACGAAAAATATATAAATAAATACTTATTTAATTAAAAAATATAATTTTTAACAAATTCCAAAAATTTTTGAACGTTTCGAATAATAATCAATTTAAGAAATGTTTGAAAATACTGTTAGTAAGACAAAACGATATCGTCCGAATGTTGAGATCTGAAATATTAATAATTTCGAATAATTATTAAATATATGTTAATTTACATATTACTTAAAAAGAAAATTAATTAAAAAAAATATATTTAAAAAAAAAAAGTACCGATGCTAGAATTGAACCTAGAACCCTCGCTTATTAAAGCCATCACTCTACCACGTTACCACGGAACCTTTGTTGCAAGTTTTATCTTTTATCACGTTATTTCAGGCAAAGAGATGAAATTTTTAAATTCAATTTTCTCAAAATTGGCTGAATATGGCGCGCTACTATTTCATTCACGTAATGTCTTAGGTGTAAACTTTACGTAGTATAAGTATAAACCAAAACAAAATTTCGCATACCTGACGTTTCCCTTGTTAGTAAAATCTATAATGGAATTTTATAATCTTAGATTTGTGTCTTAAATGCTAGGCCACACTCAGTAGTTGTGAGATAGGGGATTGGAATTGTGTTAGATAAATATGAGCGCAGACGTCTGAGGGAAATATTAGATTGGGTATTATTAGATAGGTTAATGCTATCAAACTTTTATAGTTTAACGTGCGTATTTAAAACTCTTTGACGAAATTATATTGTTTTTAGTAATTTTAAAATTGTTAATATGGTGGAGATATATTGCAATGGAATTTTATATTTATTTTATTAGATTTATCTGCAACTTACCACGGTCTAGCTAATATCAAATACAGACCTACAAATGTGAACGCACCTTATAAAATTAAAAGTGAAATTTAGAAAATTAGAAGAGAGTGGTTGGTAACATTTTTCCGGATAGAGAGAAATATAGAATTTTTGATAAAAGTGGAAGGTTAAAAGGAAATTTTGGAAGGAAATTCTAAAAGAGTATTTTTCGTGATAATGATTAGATTTTCTTTATGAATAATTAAGAATTTGGATTATGGTGATAGCGACCAAAATATCGAATAAAATTCGAGTTTGTTGAAGATAGAAGTTTATGAGGTTATTACGATCATTGTCGATTAATTGTTAGGAATCCGACATCTGAAAATTAGAAGTTATTTTTTTTATATTTGGAAAATTTTACCATACTGGATTCACACGAAGGAGGCCAAGTAGGAACAGCAGTTTGCATGGTTTTGAGTGTTTGAGCAGTTGGAAAGTTCAACCTACCTAGGTAACAACCTACGTTCAGGTCTGGATTGTAGACAGAGGATTTTATTTTGTTTTAATAAATGGTCTTATTTGCTTTCAAATTAATCATTTAATTTAATACAAGTTGCAAAAATTTTGGTAGTTAGTTGATTGTGTGACAATCATAGAACCGGCTGGCTCCTGAGATTAAAGAGGTTGTTCTTGATACAATTTATTGCTTACGTTCTTATTTAATTTCTTTATCTTATAAATGGTCCCACAATTTTAAACTATTTACAATTTAACTACTCCAGCTACTGTTCTTATAAAGCAGTTATCCTATTATTTATTTTATTTTTATTTATTTATTTTTTTGTTACGAAACATGACAATATATTGTCGTGTTGCAAATTAACTTTGGACAATTTAACCCTGTACAATTTAGTGAAATTTTGAACATTAATAATTAAGTTGTTATTTTGTAAGATTGCCTAGGTAGGGACCAAAGAGAAGAGGTTCGAAGCTTTTTAGCCAAGATGGCCGACCGAGCTGGTCGTTGATTTTTGGCTCTGTGAAATATTTTGATTTTTTTTTTAATTTGAAGTTGTGAGTAGATTTTTGAATTTAATTTGAATAAAGTGATTTTTATGTGATTGCAATACTGTGTATTTTTATATTTTGGATTTTGGATATATTTTTGATCATTGACTACCGAGCGATAGTGTGGTGATTTGGATGATTAATTTTTGGAAAAGGAATATTTTGAGTAATAAATTAAATTTAGATACTTAAAAGTAGAAAATCAAATTTACATTCGTAGGAACGAATGTTGATATTGATAAGCAGTCAAATTGGATAAGGTTAAATTTCGATACTTCGTTCGCTTTAAAGAAAATTAAAAATTTTATTAAACATTTACATTACATTGAATTTAAATTTTGCCTTGTGAATTAGTTATTTTTGAAGAAATTCTTTATTTGAATTTTAAAAATTTTTACATAGCAATATATAAGATAATTAAATTAGATCATTGTTATTTCTTCATACTCTCCTGTCATTATGGATTTTGGAATTTTAAATTGCTTAAGACTAGCTTAATAGTAAAAATCTGATTTTATCTTTGTTCTTGTTTCGTTATATGTGATTGTTTTAGATCCTGAAGAAGGAAAAAAAGAAAAGAAAAAAGGAAAAAAAATATCTTCGAAACGTAAATCATTAAAAATTAGTTTTATTTAACACCTACATATTGTCCAATATTTCCCACAAATTTTCACAACTTAATTTGAAGACTAAATTGAACAAAAATTGGTTTTTTACCTGATTAATAATAAATACCGGAGCCGTAATCTATTTTGCCATATTCTGTAGGGTGGTTCAATTCGAATGTTTTTATGGGGAATTCGGTAACTATAAAAGATATGGAAAAATGGATGGCGCATCTTTGATCTTTTTTTTTCGAGAAAAGCTTAATGGTGAAAACCGGAATCCGATATTTTTTTCGTTTTGGAGTTATAGCCAAAAGTTCGCATTTTCGACTTTTTGTTAAATACCGATGTCTCGGTTGTTTGTAAAGTTATAAAAAAATATTTACACCTTCTTCAGACACTTTTTTGAGCAGAATAAATTGGGCTAAAGGGATTTTAAATATCTTTATTTGTTTCCGAGTTATAATATAAAGTTGTATTTTTTTAAATAGAAACCATAGTTGTCTATGACATATATTTAAATAGAGTTTTTTATCCACTTTTTAATTATATATAACATGTGGGATCTATTATTTCAGTTTCATTCCGTTATATTAAAAATTGCCAAATGAACATAAGAGATCGGAAAATTAAACGTTGGCTTGGTCGAAACAAAACACTATACAGAATTTTAGAATATTATTAACACCTAAAACAATTGAATATAATAAATATTGAACAATAACATAAATCGTGGGCATACAGGTATAAGTGACTAAGTCAAAAAATTGTAGAAATGGGTTAAAATGACTAAGTACCGTAAAAATGTAAGACACATGTCTGAAAAAAACGTCTATGTTCTAATAACGTATTGAACATGTTTCATTATTCGAAAACAATAATTAAAAATATTATAAAGATTATTTTTCTGATTTATCTCAAAATTCTATTTTTTGACTTTGTCACTTTTACCTGTATGCCCACGAAATTAAACTAAGTATATTCAAACTGATGTCAATTTTTTGCAATGCATAAATTACACCTCTTCTTAACACTCTGAGTTGTATTGTGTATGTGAACATTCTTTGAAATAATATATAAACAAAAAACTTAGATAAAAATGCTATATATATTGCGATGTCCACCGCGGTCAAGGAAGAGAGTTTTTGGTGAGAGGGATTTCCATTATCCTACAACTGTTCATAGGATATTGGAGATCGAAAGTAACAAATTATCATTGTTGACTTAATTTTAATCTTGTGTAAATAATTTAAATTACCATGTTCCTAATTTTAAGTTTTAACGATTCCAATTTTTATATTTTATTGGTATGGAAAAATGACTAGATAGGATCAAGCTTTTAATAATTTTTTATAAATTGAAAAAAAGAGCGGGCTAAATTGAATCTCCAAGGGGGAGAGGGGAAAATAATAATGACAAGTCGTAAACATCCGCATGAGCGGAACTGTCGATAAATTTTTCGGCAGTAAATAAATCGTTCCTGAGTGAAATAAGGTGACACAATTCCAGAAATCGGAAAAGTCACCAAACTAGTTGTGCTGCGGTACAAAAAGAAAACCAGTGTGTTCTCCAAGCCACTGAGAGAGATTCGTGTCATTTTTATCATTTTTGATTGGACCGCGTTCGTGCCCAAAATAGAAAATAAGGTCGTACCCAAAAACTTATAAATTTTATGAAACCCAGACTACCATTTTCATATTTTTATCTTTCGTTGTGTTTTTTTTGTTTAATTGTTGTGTGTTATTGTTACTAGAATTAGGTACACGCACGACCACGAACATTACACCAACACGTTAATCATGCTGTAAATAGTTCAATAAATTCCGACAAGGTGTTTGTAACTGTTCTAAAATCTTCAACAATAAGACAAAAATGGTTTTCTGTTGTTGGAAAAGAAAATGTACTCAAGGGCAATGCTTTTTATTTTTGCAGCGATCATTTTGATTTGGAAAAAGATTTGGAACATTTTTGGCAATGGAAGTTAATGCCTGGAAGTATTAAGTTGACCATGAAGATGCATGTAATACCACATAAAAATTTAACTGCGGTATGTCAAGAAACTGCTCTATACTGCTCTTAACGTTGGGGCATCAACATCTGCAGAAGAAATTCAACAACCTTATAAAAAGGTAAAATTGATGGTTTTTCGATAATCAAGATAAATTGCGGTGGAGTATATCTCGTGAAGAACAAAGTGCAGAATGTTGCAAATTGAATGTAAATTATTTGATTCTGATTAAATTAAATAACGAAAAATTGCACATTGGAGAAATTGCTATTCCCAAAATATCGTACATGGGAGGTATTTCTAGTTGGCTATGCACATAGTTGGTATTACCAGCTTCTTTGGTACAATACACAATACATTTTGGAGAAATTTCTTATTGACAGATTTATTTTTTTTAAATTTATTCTAATCTCTAAAGAAATTAGCGATAATATTTTTATTTCCTTTTTTTTCTTAAGATTTTTCTTAAAACGCACGTTAGTGCTTATTAGAGCTTTTTTTTATGACCAATGGAGTACACGATTAAAACTGATACAGAGCTGTATTTTATGAAAATTTTATTAACTGTACATGTCGGGCATATAGGTTCTCCCATGTTGCTGAAACAATTTGTCTTCAATTTTCTTTGGTTAATAATATAATTTTAAATGGAAAATAGTTATTAATTATATAAGGGGATTAAAAAGCCTATAATCTACGAGAAAAAATGGGCACTCGAGGCGCAGCCGAGAGTCATATTTTTCGAGAAGATTATAGGCTTGTTAATTCCCAAATGTAATTCAACATTTTATCCACGACCATGGCCAAAACCACAAGAAAAAATTTTGGTTTTGAGAAACTTCAGATTTGACAAATTCATTTTGACCAATACCTACTAATTTTGAGCTGAAAAGTAATCCACTAGTGTATTATGAATTCTAATCCACTAGTGTATTAAAAGGCCTCTAATCCACGGAAAACCGACGTATTAAACCTTTCTAATATAGTGGTCGTGGATAAAGGAATTTTTGTAAAGGCTCTTTTGGGAGTGCAAGCTATTAAAGAAAATTTTCCCGATACATCTCTACCTCCTAAATCAGTGCTTACAAGGTGGGGAACGTAGCTCAATGTTGTCTTACGTATATTATGGGACAAATGTTGAAAATTTTCAAAGATTATTGTTTCTGAATTGTCAGAATCGTCGTTGTTTTTTGAAACTTTTTAAAGCGCTTATTTTGAAATTATAAGTGTTAAAGTGCTTATAAATCCGGGCTCTAATAATTACGTCATCAACATCTACGGGCATTGCATCGTTTCCTTCACAAGCAATATTTTGAAGTACGGCTACTGCAACAATAATGTTTAGAGGAAGTTCTATTTTACATCTAATTCCCAAAGATAACATAAGAAACCTTCTCTTCTAAATACCAATTTTTTTTCTACCACAGTTCTTGTTCTTATCTGTGCTTCATTGTATAAATTTTCAACTTCACTTTGAAGATTTCTTAATGGAGTTAATAAATATTATCGCGGAGGACAACCACTATCACCTAGCAGTATACTATTGCTCATTTCAGCATTTTCAAATTTAAATTTCAGATTTGAATGTTCAAAAATATTGCTATCAAGTGCTGAACCTGGCCAACGAGCAACTATATCCATAATTTTATGGTAAACTATTTGAATGTTTAATGAAAAATATCTTTTCTGATTTCTAACAGTTCCGCATTATCTTCACTTATTATAAAAAACATTTTTTTTATAAAAATGATCTCTAAAATTATATTCTAAACAAATTATATTTAAAAATGTTTTTAAAATACTAACCTTATTTTATTTGAAATTTCAGAAAACAGAATCATAGTAGTTCTATTTATTTTGTTTTCCAATTTTATCATGCTAATAAAATAATATTAACAGGCCTGTCAGAGATGCTCATAACTTTACTAGCCAGTAAGCTGATTTACTAGGCTACTAAATTTTACTAGTATTTGAAAAGACCGAAAAGTAACTTACTTGTAGATTAAAACTTACTTGAGCTTTACTTGTAGGTGAAAAGACCGGCCCTAAAAGCCCAGTATTATATAGCATAAATAAATTACTAGTTAGTTACTTTCAAAGTAAATTTACTTGACTACTAAAATTTACGAAATAAAATTTGAATACTATTAAGGAAAGTAACCAAGTAAATAACTAACTTAATATTTACTTTCCTATTATGTTTAGACGTTTTGATACCAGATGCCTTAGTCATGGTGCATGAGATTTTATGATACGTTAGAACTAATTTTTAAATTGAATGTTTATAGCGTTGATTGAAGATGGTATCAACCAATCAACGGTTATAGGCTATGTGTAAGTTAGTGTAAGTTCACAACTAGCACTCACTGGTTGAGCGCACTTGCACTTTTCATGGGATACTTTTCATTTAAAACGAATAACCTCACAAATGAATTGACCTGTCAATTTACTTCACAAGTAAATATTTAGTTAGTATCGAGGGGTTAAATTAGTTGCTAGATTTAGTTCTAGAGTAAACTATTTGTGCTTTATAATACCCAAATCTAGCAAGTAAATTTATTTATCCGAAAACATAGACGAAGCGATGCTTTCCGAATGCCTTCTCGGGTGACAAAGCGAGGCATTCCTAGTCACATAACATATCTACTGGAAATGTAAAATCGACTGGTTATGTGTTTTGATTACTGGTCGCTTCTGTCACTTCTGTATTTCATACCATTTGTATTATAAAATGCCATTAAAAAAAGTTTTGTCCGACGTGAGGTTCGATCACCAAATGACGTTATTACGATTCTATCACTTAATGCATAGCACCATGAAGGGTTGATGTAATAAGATTGTTTTAATATGGCTAAGATTATTAACATGTGATAATAATTTTTGAACAATATAATGTAAGTTATGAATTAAATTTTATTTCAATTTCATGTAACATGTAAAAATTAATTTTGAAATGAAATTTCGTGAATATGTAAATTTTATTTTTTATAAATTTTTAAACGTGAAATATTAACACATAATAAGATTTTCGTAAACTTAATGTAACACACTTCGTGCGACTAAGAAGGGTTGTATAAAAAAAAAATTTAAGTAAAATATTTACAAAGCGGTCACCCATCCAATTACTAACCGTGCCAAACCTATCCTGACTATATTGATCAGACAAACCGATTTTTTTTACGATTTAAAAAGTCTTTATTAAATTAAATTTTACAGTTTTTGTCAGACCTAACAGCACAGTGTTGCCGGCTGGCCTTACATTAATATTTTATTACATACTAGAAGCTCCTCATGTGGCCATATAACTTCAGATTTATTTAAGATAAATTTAAAAATTTTTACAGAAATGAGTGAATATATAATAATGTTTTGCTATTTGCGTAAGAAAAAAAAAATAATTAACATTTTGATTGTTGGAAAAAATGTAAGATAAAAAAAACCAACTTATAAGCTTAAAACTATTTACAATATATACAAAGAGTGGAAAATAAAACTATTTACAATAACAAATTAACAACAAACAAATGTTTTAGTAATTCGGTAGCCCTTAACCCTTAACAGCCACCCAATTAAAGAACGTAACGGGGTTCACTCGCGTCACTTCAATGTCCAGGTATTACCCCACCAGTGGCGTAGCAGTTTTTGTTTTTCTGTTAGGTAACGTCGTCCGGGTGTGGGGGAAGATGCATGATTGTGGGTAGAGATTGGAAGGGAAGTTTATACTTGTGTAGTGTTTTGTCTAGTGTCATATTTGTCGTTAAAGCACTTTTGTGTATCTGTGTGTTGTAGAATTTCTTTGATAACCGTGTTATATGTTCTCGGAGAAGGACAAACCAGGTTACTTCCAATATGCCATAAGCGTTGCATTAATTTTTTTTCTTATAACAGAATATTTAAAGCATAATAATATTATATTATACGATTTTTTTTATTTTTAGTATAATAGCTAATTTTTATGTTTTCCGATAAAAAAGTATACTAACCTCGACTCGAAACATTATCCGTTACTGGGCTTGCAGCTTTAAAAAGCGAGCGAGCGAATATAGCTGCGCGCCCAGTAACGGATAATTTTTCGAAGCTCGGCCAGTAATATACTATTATTTGACAATCTCACAAGTAAATTAGTTATTTGTCGTTTATAATCTCGGATCTTAATCTAAAAAATTGTTTTTTGTGAAATAAACTACAACTTGATTAAAAAAAAGTTAAATAGGAAAATTGTAGGTTTTAAAAATATCTAATGAATGTGATCAGAATTATCCCAATCGGTTCATTCGTTTTCGAGAAAAATCGAAAAAACGTTAAAAATTTATTTTGTTTCTGTTTTTATCATTACTTTTGAAAATTGACTTCATGTAAATTTTGAAAATATTGATTGTTTTTCAAGATATTGTGATTATTTTTCGAAAAAAGATATTCTTGAATATCTGTTCTTCTTGTTCGAGTAATGGTGGTAGAGAAACAATCTAGGGCTAATTTTTTGTTAGAACTCTTACTTGTGCTGCGATTTTATTTTTACATTGAATT
The DNA here is from genome assembly GCA_911387805.1 of Cantharis rustica. Classification (NCBI taxonomy): domain Eukaryota; kingdom Metazoa; phylum Arthropoda; class Insecta; order Coleoptera; family Cantharidae; genus Cantharis; species Cantharis rustica. The sequence continues at coordinate 77,802,279 of OU426877.1, forward strand.
TACCTATAATTTATTGTGCATATTATTAGTTATTTTTATTTATCGAGAGTTTTTATTTTTGTTATTCAGAGAGAGTTTAATTTTTGAATTTGTGTTGCGATTCTGTTTTTACACATTTATTGTACATATTAGTTATCTTCATTTATCAAGAGTTTCTATTTTTGTTATTCAGAGAGAGTTTAATTTTTTATTTTCTTATTTGTGCTGCGATTCAATTTTTACTTTGTATAAGCTATATTACGCTGTTACACAAATAGTCATGTATATTGTTATTTAAAAAAATAAAATTGTTGTATTTATATTTTCTGTTCTTTTTTAATTGTTAAATTTGAACTAATGTGATATAAATCAACTATTGGTTTCAAAAAAATTTAGTTTGACAATTTTTCTATTCTTATTAAAAATGAATTTACTTTTAATTAAAAATAGTTAGTTATCAAACCAATTTTTTTTTAAACTTTTACTGTTGATTTATTCATTATTTTCAATAAATAGAACATTTCAAGTGCATTTAAATGTGCCGCTAAGTTTTTTTAGTTTACAGAACTGCCAATTGCGGCGCTGTTGTCGCAAAATTGTTTCCACTTTTTTAACATTGAATAGAGCATCTGGTGTGATTTATCTATGATGGCAGCATTATAATATATGCCGATGCAGTGGCAATACACGACTGTGTGTGTCATACACAGAGCCCATAAAAGTGAGTATGTACGGAGAAAATGATTCAAACACTCAACTCCAAAAGTAGTTGAAACCTGATGGCAAAGCAAAGGCCGAAATAATTCTATCAATTAATCCGACAGAATTTATATAAATAAAGAGGTGTACCACCTCAAATGAAGTCTGGGTCAAGCTAGAAAACATCTATCAATCGAAAAGACCAGCTAGAGAGGTCACGTTATTAAAACAATTAATGTTACAACGTATGGAAGAAGGTAATGACGTACGAATACACATGAAAAATGTCTTCGACGCAGTCGATAAATTGGAAAACATGGAAGTCATAATAAACGCCGATTTAGAAGAACACAGAAGAATATGATGCGCGAAAGAACGAAACCCGCAATGCCGATCAGAACGCAATGTATGTGAACAAGAATTCAAAGCAGCTACGTTCCACGAATATGAATTCAAACAAGCTGGCTAATGTATCTTTTAATTATCGTTACCATAATTGCAGAAGATTTGGGCACAAAGTATTAGAATGCAGAGGTAAGAAAAATAACAATGAAACGTTACTTACTTCAGAAGCATGCCAAGTTGGATCAAACAGCTCACCATCGACCTGGTGCTTGGTTAGCGGTGCAACATCACACGTGTGCATGAATGCAAAGAATTTCACAGAAATTGATACGTCCAAAAGTGAAACGTTAAATCTTGCTAACAGTACATCGACGGAAATAATTGGTCAAGGCGACGTAATATTAACAACAAAAATGCGAAGCGAATATAATACTAGGTAACGTTTTACACGTACCAGATCTACGCACAAATTTAATATCGGTAGGCAAGATAACTGAGAAAGGCTACGAAGTGTTATTCAAAAAATACGAAGCACTCGTTACCCGTTCAGATGGAATTATTGCGATAGTTGCTGATCGCACTGGTGACTTGTATTTCGCACGGACAAAAAACCGTGCGGAAAACGCTGCAAATAAGGTAGAGCAAAGCAAAATTTCATCGAAAACGTCTTTAGAAACTGCAATGTCATGGCATCGTCGCATGGGACACTTAAACTTTAAAGATTTCTTAGAAAATTCAAAAAAGGGTACGATTAAAGGAATGAAAATTAATTTTAATTTAAAATACGATGTACTTGAATGTGGTGAATGTATTGAAGGAAAAATGACAAGAAAAGTTTTTCCAAAGAAATCGGAACGGAAAAGTGATCTTCTCGAAATCATACACATGAACGTATGTGGACCTACGAGGTCGAATCTAACGGAAAAGCAAGGTATTATGTTACATTCACAGGTGTTAAGTTCACGATGGTGCGAGGTTCGATTTACTAAATCAAAAAGTGATGTTCTGACTGCTACGAAACAGCACATCAACATGGTTGAAATGCAAAAAGAAAAACCGGTCAAGTAGATTCAGTCCGACAATGGTATGGAATATACAAGCAATGAATTAGAAAAGGTTCAGATTTAGGTTTTAATTTTATGCAGCAAGATTCGGTTGCATTGAGCCACATGGAATTAACAAATATTGTGCGTAAAATTTTTTTCTCTATTGCACCCTACTCACTGCTATAATTTTTGTTACATTGTTATAAATTTTGTTACTTATTGACCCTAAGTTTTGCAAGTTTTTGTTATGTCGACTAAATACCATCGTGTTCGCAATAAAATTATCTACATTTCCATATATAAATTATAAGGAAACTCTATAACTACATTTATGAAATAAAATTAACAACTTCAATTCTTTATTAAAAATAGGCATGCACAGGGCCGTATTTAGACTAGATTTTCGGGAGAACTTTTAAAAAAATTACAAAATGAATAGCTAATTTATTAAAATATAAAAGAAATTTTTTTAAATTTAAATTTTCTTATATTAATTTTTGAAATGTAATGTTTGGAGAAAAGTAGGTAGAGGTTTTCTTGCCAAGATGGCGGAAACGACGGAGGCCTAGATTTTGCTCCGCTGATTTTTTAAGTATAATTTTTGCAATTAAGATTTTATTTAAGATATTAAGAATGTATGAGCGAGGGCGTGGGGGAATAGCGAATTTTGATGAGTGGGGATAGGCTAGTATCGTTGCGGGGTGAGGTGACAAAAATAACCACGTGACGTGTAATTTACATTTGGCAACACAGTTTTTTTCTTTCCTGTCCTTTCATTCATTCATCTTATTCATCTTCGGTTTTTATATTTTTGCAATTTAATAGTAGGTGTATAATCCAATGTCGCCAATCGCCGGATTACAACACGAATTTCTGATTTTTTAATTAGGGATTTAATTTATTAGAAATATCTCTTTAGTTTTAATTTTTATTTCAACACTTCAAGTTTAATGTTCTTGTTAGTGCTTGTTCACAATGTACGTAAGACATAAGATAAATATAACACATACATAAGACATAAAGTTGAACTAGTAGTAAATAAACGTAAGTGCTCACAGTGTACCTACGAAATTCTTATGTTTATTTTGATCTTATGTTCGGCTTATGTTCGTACATAAGAATAAAATTATGTTACATTTAGTGAAATTTGTGGTTTAAAGTTGGTAGTGGTTGGTCATAAGTTGAAATAAATTGACATAAACATAACCTCTGTTATAAAGTTTGACAGGTGTTTGAAAGTTTAGTCGTTTATTTAGTTTATTTTTTTGATATACGCATGCGTAGTTTCATATATTTCTTATGTTCATTGTGAACACTTTTGCGGCTTATGTCAAAATTATGTTTTATGCTTATGTTAGGCTTATGCACCTCTTATGTTTATGTACATTGTGAACAAGCACTTATAGTTGTAAAAATTGTTTTTGTTTTTTTCTGATTTTTTACGATTGCAGTCGAACTTTTAGTACTTTATTAATTAATAAATAATTTCGGGGGGGGGGGGGGGGTTATAACCTTCCCCCCCCTTAAATACAGCCCAGGGCATGCAGGGAAATTGGATGGCGACCAAAACAAGTTTTGTTTATTAATACATTATATTATCAAAACTTTAATTTCATTAGAGAACTCGATAGGTGAAGGTCGTTCGTTAACAATACATTTACAAAAAATTATAATTAAATACTAATTAACTAATTAATAACTTTCTCGAATGACTGTACAAAGTTCATTTTAAAAGTAATTTGCCAGAATGTCTTTGTGCAAATTTTGTGATACAATTGTATCAAAATCTAAATTTTTGATAATTTTTTTTCAATATTTAAAGTGGCTAAATTGCTTAGCCTATCATTTTCCATTCGATTTCTTAAATAATTTTTTAATCTCTTCAAACAGGAAAATGTTCGCTCGCAAGCAGCACTGGATACTGGTACTGTAATACTAATTACACACAATCTGTAAATTTCGGTAAAAGCTAATCTTATTTACTCAACATATCCGATAATTGAAGAATATTGACAATTTTTATGTTTCGCTCTTTTTCAAAATTTTTTATCGTGTTTGGTAAAATTTTTAATTCGGCTTGCAATAGTCAAGCTTGTAGTGATTTGCAAGTGCCATAATATTTTGTTGTGCAAGAAAGGTATTTGATAACGGATTCAGGCAACTCAACCATGCAAACAAAAATTCAAAATGTGTATTTTCAAGAATTTTATTATTATTACCTTATTATCTTTACCCAGGGTAAAGGGTATAAACGGTCATAAAGCATCTGTTGTAAAGTGCATTTTTATTACTTTTAAAAAAATTTTTTAAAAATTTAATTTTATTAAAAATTCAAAATGTTATAATTATACAATATGTAATTTTTAAGCTTTCATTGATAACCTTGGGAACTAGTAAGTGTTCATACTTTCGTGAGCGGTGTTTATTGAAGTTTTAAGCACCTCCGTGAAGTTGGCCTCCCATCTGAAACATTTTGATATAAAAAAATATGGAATCGTTAGGTCATCGTTAGGTCTTGAAAGGTCACCCGGTTTTATCGTTAGGTCACTTTTAGTTTTATCAAAAAAAATTATTCAAGTTTTGAAAAATTTTCTTGGTAAGTTAGCCTCCCCATTAAACGATTTCGACGAAATAAAAGTGGAAACCGGTAGGAAATGCACTGATAAGGATTGGTCACGTATATTTATCGTTAGGTCACCTTTCATTTATTTGCAATTAATTAATTTCAATATCATGTCGCTATTGCGCATGCGCTAAACAAAAATATAGTTGTGATGAAATTTTTCTTACAAAAGTAAGAAAAATATAACATTTTGATATAAAAAAATATGGAATCGTTAGGTTGTCGTTAGGTCTTGAAAGGTCAATTGGTTTTATCGTTAGGTCACTTTTAGTTTTATCAAAAAAAATTATTCAAGTTTTAAAAATTTTCTTGGTAAGTTAGCCTCCCCATTAAACGATTTCGATGAAATAAAAATGGAAACAGGTAGGAAATGCACTGCTAACGATTGGTCACCTATGTTTATCGTTAGGTCATAATTAATTTGTTTGTAATAAATTAATTACAATTTTATATTTCTATTACGCTTGCGCTAAACAAAAATATTAGTGTGTGCAAAATTACATCTTGGGATGCGTTCTTGTCAACTCTTGACTTGGGGTGCGTTCTGTGCGTTCTCGCCAACACTTTTGTACATAACGTGCGCTCTAAATGGTTAGAAAAGTTTCGTAAGCGCGGAACTCGAAAGCAACTATAGAGCGTAATCAAAACGTTTATAGTGCGAAGATCTTCTATTTAAGTAGCGTCTATTATTGATGTACTTGACGGTGATCCACAATTACAATATTTATAATTCACTAATGCACTGGGTGTTGAAACAAAACACTTAATCCATACAGCAGCTGCACTGTCCCACATAGATATGTAGTATATGATATGTGATATAGATATGTGGGATATGTAGTATACATTGTAGATACAGTGTATCTTTTTATTAGAAATAATAAAACACTTTATGAGAAATAATGATTTTAGTATTGTAACTCGTTCTTTTTTAACATTAACACTATTTTTAATAATGTTTTCAATAAATTTGCTTTTATTTGAAGCAAATAATTATTTATTTCTAAATTTGAAAAAGTTGCGTCAGTAGGTTTATGGAAATAATCAAAAGAGTGCACGTTATTATTTTTAATTATTATGAGATCGAGGCAATTGATTCTATTGCTAACTTCTGTTTCTTTTGTTAATTAAAATAAAATATGAGTTTTCTCATAATCCTTTTGAAGATAAAATTATTATGTTAAGAAGATGTCCCGGTCCCGGCTTATGCAATTTAAAAAGACCATAAAGCCCAGGAGCTTATGAATTCTTACAACTAATTCCTAATTTAAAAATATTTTTCAATAATTAAAAAAGACTTTATGGTCTTATGAAACTGTTAGCCCTCCCCCTTAAAAAATGCAATTCTTCAAAAATATCTCTCCCCGCCCCATTTCCTGCGTTTTGAATGATAAACGCAGAATTTTGCTCGCTTTTCTCTCTAGTTCATCTCTTGAAGTGAAAACGTTTGCTATACTTACTGCGAATTTTAATTGTGTTAAGTTAAAAATATTTTAATTCTAAAAAGTGTTTGTATAATATTCAAATCCACCTTAAAATGCTACAAAATAGAAGATTCTCACACTTCGAACGCATCGTTTGATATATATAAATTTCTATGCTTTATAGCTGCTTTCAAGTTCCGCGCTTACGAAGCTTTTCTAACCATTTAGAGCGCACGTTATGTACAAAAGTGTTGGCGAGAACGCACCCCAAGTCAAGAGTTGACAAGAACGCGTCCCAAGATTTAATTTTGCACACACTAATATTTTTGTTTAGCGCAGGCGTAATAGGAATATAAAATTGTAATTAATTTATTACAAACAAATTAATTATGACCTAACGATAAACATACGTGACCAATCGTTATCAGTACATTTCCTACCTGTTTCCACTTTTATTTCCTCAAAATCGTTTAATGGGGAGGCTAACTTACCAAGAAAATTTTTCAAAACTTGAATAATTTTTTTTGATAAAACTAAAGGTGACCTAACGATAAAACCAAATGACCTTTCAAGACCTAACGACAACCTAACGATTCCATATTTTTTTATATCAAAATGTTATATTTTTCTTACTTTTGTAAGAAAAATTTCATCACAACTATATTTTTGTTTAGCGCATGCGCAATAGGGACATAGAATTGAAATTAATTAATTTCAAAGAAAAAAAAGATGACCTAACGATAAATATACGTGACCAAACCTTATCAGTGCATTTCCTACCGGTTTCCACTTTTATTTCGTCGAAATCGTTTAATGGGGAGGCTAACTTACCAAGAAAATTTTTCAAAACTTGAATAATTTTTTTTGATAAAACTAAAAGTGACCTAACGATAAAACCGGGTGACCTTTCAAGACCTAACGATGACCTAACGATTCCATATTTTTTTATATCAAAATGTTTCAGATGGGAGGCCAACTTCACGGAGGTGTTTTAAGCTGCATTGAATTTTTAAAATAAAAATGACTAATTTCTTATTTAAACCTTTACAAAAAGGATTGGGTTAGATTATTATTTAAGATTTGTTTTCTCAATAACATGCGTTAGCATTTTAAATGCTGCTTTAGTAAATAGAGATGACATTTTTATTGGGTGTTTTATTAACGTAAACACTTTCATTTACGACTATATTTTAAAATTTTCAAAATTGTTATACCAACTGAATTATACACGTATTAAAAACCTGTATTTGAACCGTTTTTGTTATTTATAAATTTATTGCGCTAAAATTTTAAGCTTTAAACTACTTTAGTAATATTGTTTATAAAGTTTTCATACTTCCGTGAGCGTCAGTGTAGGTATGAAAATTTAAAAGAGTAGCATCATTTTCAAGATAATTTTTAATTTTTTATTTCCTACAATTTGGGTGGGCACTTAGGTGGGCACTTCAGTCAGCAAGGTAAGCACGCGCCCACTCTGATCCATCCATGGCGCCGTCGCTACGTACTAGAATAAGAAGTCTCCCGACGTCAAATATTTCAAAGAATTTGGTAGCAAAATTTATTGTTTAAATAAAGAACCAAAAAGGGAAAAATGTGACTGTAGATCAAAGGAAGGCATATTTCTGGGTTATTCGGAAGAATCTAAAGGCTACAGAGTATGGCTGAATAAACAAAAAAAAGTAGAAGTAACACGAGACGTTAAATTTTTAAAAGAATCTTGGTTGGGAACCGAAGACGTAGACAATATTATTCAAGAGTTCGAAACCGACCCCGTAGAAAGAACAATTGAAGAAGTCGCAGTCGAAGACAAAGATGGAACCAACCAAAGAGCTGAAGCCAAAACTGTAGGTGAAAAGAAAATCACCACTACTCAAAACATTGAAATACAAAGTCGCGGTAGACTCCCAATAATGAATACTGGTTTAAGGGGAAGGACCAAGAAAGGTGTATAGGAGAGTTAATTCTGAAGCAAGCAAAATACAAGAAGAAATTCAAGAAGGAAAAAAAATGTTAGAAGATATACAACACGGAAACAAGGTATGCTTGCTCAAAATGGCTCTATATGGTCTCCGTTAAACTGAAAGAAGCTGATACCATAAGCTTGATATATTTCTACGTAACTTAGATACAAAACCCACCAATTCTGATCCATGTTTGTACAGTATTAATGAAGGGGAAGATGTCATACTAACGGAGAACATGGGAATGACAGAGGCAGTGGCGCAGCTAAGAATTTGGTTTGGGAGGGGGAGGCTGCGAGCGCAGCGCGCCGTTATTAATAGCGCCGCAGGCAAAAGTTTTTCAAATTTTCAAGGTCATGCGCTCAATAGAAAGTTAAAAAATTACAATAAAAAATAATTTCTCCGAAAAAAGGGTTTCGTCAGACATTTTAACGTTAACGACAATAATAATAAACACTAAAACACTAAATAAACATTAAAAATTAAGTCATAGAAATTATTATTATTCTAATATAATTATAATTGTAAAAGTATTGCATTTTTTTTTATTCCAAAAGTATTTATAACCTCTTCTACATTAAGCACATTCCTGTGAACTGCTAGAAAAACTAAACCGCTTAACCTATTCTGGCCCGTACTATTTCTCAAATTTGGCTTTATTCGTTTTAAGATGGAAAATGTTCTTTCTACAGAGGCTGTAGTAACCGCTAATGTTCCTAAAATAATATATTGAGATGAATTAAAAATCAAATCAGATAAATTCCTGAATCCAAATTATAAGTTACAAATTTATTTCAAATTACAAAGCAAAATTTTCTTTTACACATTTTACCTCAAAATTAAAAATATTTCGATTTAAATAAACTGGATGAGTGTATTAACCACCGTAGCTTTGAACCGTACAAATCTGTACACTCAAGAAGGTTCCATTTGTTAATTTTGTAATTTGTAGTTTATAGTTTTATTTTAGTTTATTGTACATTACTTTTAAATATTAGTTTAAGTTTCTGTTTTTGTTTATGTTCATGTTGTTTTATGTTTATAGAAAATAAAGGTACGGTGATTAACCACATTCAGTTTTATTTTCAAGATTACAAACGTTTAGATTGGTGACCAAAATTCCAAGTACCACCAGGAGATTTATCTGGTTGAAGTGTAAAAAAAGCACAACAATATATATTCGGAAACATCAATATTGAACTGATTAAGAGCTTTCATTGTATATTTTGGAAGCTCTCCTTCATGGTTTTTTCATTTCTGATGCAAAATCAGCCATTTGCCTTCAAATATAATATCATTAGTGTTTTGAAAATCAATTATATAGAAATCTATACATGGTTTGAAGTCATTGTAAAATTACGAATTAATAATTTCGGGGGGAGGGGGGCAGCCGCCACTGGACAGAGGTAGCAAAGAAATGTATTTACTTGCATACATTTATTGAAGAGCTGGAATTTGAAAGTTTATCGAAGATTAGAGTATTTACTGATAGTATTAGCGCATTAAAGTTAACCGAGAACCTCTATGTTCCACGCTACAAGTAAACACATTGACATTCGATAGCATTTTATATTACGCCAAGTGGTTAACAAGTTATTAAAGTTATTACACGTGAGGACAGAAGAGATGATTGCAGATGTATTATCGATAGCTTTGAATAGACATAAACATACATCATGAATCGAAATGTTTGACCTTGCTCCGGTAGCGAGTTTTGGTCGGTCGCATCTCGAAGGGAAGTGTTAGAACTCGATGATGGAGGCATTATAATATATGCCTATGAGTCCATGCAGTGGCGGTACACAACTGTGTGTGTCATACATAGAGCTCATAAAACCTAGTATGCCGACAACGACATTACTAATGTGACCATTCTAATATATATTACTGTATTAATTACCTTTTTATGAGATTCCGAAAATCGAAACATCAAGTTATAACAGGGTGTCGCAGACTATATCATTCATTTAAATAGTTTTTGCACAATTTTATGTAAGTTATGAATTTAATTATTTTCAATTTCATCTAACATGTAAAAATTAATTTTATTATAAAATATTATCACATGTTAATAACTTTTACCATTTTATGTATTAATTACCGTAAATTGGGGCGACTTTGATATCACAGAGCGGCTTTGATAACTGCTCCCACTGCAAACTGCAACCGCATAAGCGGCGGCGCACTGATACATTTTAAAAGTACCGCTTCAATTGCATTAATTACGTCCACGCCTACAGATCTGAAGATCATTGTAAAAATAGTTTTTTTTTATAAAGTAACGTGCAGTAAATTAATCAAAAACGCCGGTCATCAGCCTAAGAAGATTTTTTTAGTTGTTTTAACTTCAAATGTGCAAAGGTTGGTAATATTTTAGAGTATTTTTTAATTATATATTTTTAATCAGGCATGTCTTGAGAACATATAACCTCAAATAACCATTACAAGAAAAACTATCATGTGGTTAAAAATCTTGTTAAACCGTCGTGGGATCACTTTAATCATAACTAAGGGGCGACTTTGATTCTTATATTCAATAGTTTTTGGCTATTTTAAGCTAATTTTGCCGATTTTTGACTCTGTAAGAGGAAACCCGGAACTAGAAATTATAAGCATTACTTACAAGGCCAACTGGATGAAGCCATTCAGAGAATTTTATTTAAGTTTTTAATAAGTACTGCAAAATTATAGTTAGATATAAACGTACAAGCACTTATTTTTTCTTTCATTTTTTATACAAGAATATGTATTTTTTATGAAAATAAACACGTAATACAATAAGATGACTTCGATCAAAGTCGCCCCCAAAACAATATCTGTTATAACTCAAAAACTACAACCCCGATTTTAACGTGAAGCAAAAGTAATTACTCTAGACAGATTCTCTGCATTTTAAACGTATTTCTAGGAGGGGAGGGGGGTTCAAAGTGGCCTTACTCGAGGTGTAAAGTTGATCAGCAAGTTTTTATTTTTTTACTACGCGTATTACAAAAAATTAATTTTTCTTTAGCATAAAATCGTCTCTGTATGCCATCACCAATCGTCTGGTATTTTTAACTTTAAAGTTATAAACAATGAAATAATAATATGCGAAATACAAATTAAATTGATCAAAGTACTAACGGTACTTTGGTATCAAAGTACCATTTACGGTACTAACGCCCGGATTTATAGACAATGACATACTAATACTAAAAACGCTACTTCTGAAAGATTCCCTTACAATCTGTGTAACCAATTTTGATCAGTGCATTTCATAGTCAATCCATCGTGAATACTCAGGAAAGTAATACTTGAACAGGGATATTTGGTAACTTTTACTGACATTTATAATTTTCATGTCAATTTGACAATCCTATTTTTATTTGGCTAATTGTTTCATCAAAAACGATGACTTTTATGAGTACGTGGAAATGGTAGAAGAAATTGAACTACGACCAGATCGCCTACCAAAGCGATATATACGTGATGGAAGCAATCCATTGGAATATTTTTCTGAAGTTGACTTTCGTGCTTGCTATAAGTTTTCCAAACACTGTAACATCTGTTATTTTACCTTTGATAGATCAGGATTTGAGAAAGAAAAGTAATCGTGGCTTACGTATAAAACCACTTTTCCAATTATTAATGTGCTTACGTTTTAACGCAAGTGGAAGTTTTCAAGTGAATGCAATTAAAAATATAATTTTTTCAGTGATAATAATACAAGAAAATTGTAGAAAGTTTATGCCGATGTAAGGAGTTTCAGCCAATCGTCTGTGTCTCAATACATCAAGCAGGTATCATTTCTTCTTGCCGCACAAAGTGCAGATTTTATGAAGTTCTCAGAAACGTCAGCACAACAAAGAAAAAACATTGAATTATTTTACAACATCCGTGGATTTCCATCCGTATCAGGATGTGTAGATGGAACTCGTATATAGTAATAATACCATGACTTACGCTACCCCGTTTTACGCGAATTCGGAGATACGCGGTTTTTCTTTTTGATCACTTTTTTAATTATTGGACAATCTTAGAATGAGATTTCACAAAAAATTTTAAAAAGGGGTTACAAATTTTAGAAAAAATAGATTACAATGAAGAGTTTTTACTACAAAACAGGAAATAAAAAAGTTACTGACATGCTACTAGGAAATTTTACGTTAGAAGAAGAAAAAATTAACTCATCGGCGACATTATTAGAATATATGAATCTTTCGACATCAAAATAACTTCGGTTTACATTGTTTTATTCATAGTATAATGTAAATTGTTTTTATTATCTAACATTTTATTAAACATGTTTCTTCTAAATTATTGTTTTTTTAGACTCTGGTCCCGATTACACAAACTTTATACGTAGTATTTATATGCAAAAGAGAAAATGGTGAAATTTTTGTTTAAATGTGCAGGTTAATTGATTTAATTTTTAAAAGTTACATTTTAAAGCTACATCTTAACAATTTTAACTTTAGCAATAATCTTAACAATACTCTCAAAACACGCAATATAAAATATTACTATCAATGTCTAATAATTACTTATGTAAGTAAGCTAATTTCATCACTTGACTTTTTTTAAATGTTCCCGCCCTCTAAGTATCGAATATGCGTCTATGAAACACAAATTCGATACTTGCTACTAAATACTTGATACTTGTTACTTGACTATGAATCCGGACGTTAATAAACTGTGCATAATAAAGCTTACTCTACTTACATTACTAACCTCATTTACTGAAAGTAGGGTGTGGTTTTGTTTGAATTGAAGCTGTGACAAATTTTCTTTTTTGTAGTTCTGAAGAAGAGTAAAATAAAACTCGAAACGTCGACTGATTGATAAAGAGGTGGTTTTATTTACCAGTAGTCCAAATCCCGATAACCCTTACTGAATGTATTAATCATGGACGATAAAGTAATAACTGATTGTACTCATACAGGGAAATTGTTTAACACCATTAAAAGAGAATATTCTAACACCTTATGGAAGGCATCGAAATCGCTTATTAACTTGCATGATCGCTTGGCACGACTAAGAAACGATAGAATCTTTTTACTCAGATGCAGAAGGGAGAAAGTAACCCCACCCCATATAGACTATAATTTTAAAGGTGTGGTATCAATGTTGTTGGGAGACCACCCATTTAGAAGAATTGCTCTAGCCCACATAGAGAGATGTAAAGAATCAATATTAAGTTTTGAAATTGGAGTAGTTTGTTGGAAGCTGAAGGAGTTGGATAAACAGAAAACAGAATTGAAGATAAAACTTAGAGAAGAGTTGGACGTTAATATTTACATGAGATTAACCAAGTCATGTAAAGCTCAGTACAAAGTAGTATTCCAAAAGAAGAAAGCGATACAGATAAACAAGATAAAATTGTTATTAAGCCGAAGAGAAGGAATGAAGAATGTAGGAATAAGTAATAAAATTGTTAATTACACAAACCTGATTATTCCAGGTTTCGCAGCATCGTTAGTGTCTTTGAGTCATAAGTTTGGATTGCCAGTAAAAGAATTTCCAGTACTCCCTACAATTAAAGATTTCGAAAATTGTTTGCAAAGTATTGTAAAAGAAGAAGAAGCTTTAAATATATTGAGGGCTAAATGCATAAATATAGTTACTAATCACAGGAATATTACTAAAAATAGTAAAAGTATAGATGACGTGTTTTTAGATAAAGTAAATAAAAACTGTATACACACTAAAAGGTGGATGAAGAAACACCCAGAAATCATCGTGTCGAAATCAGATAAAAGTGGGAGTACGGTAATAATGTATAAACAAGAATACGATGTAGAAATCTTGTTGATGCTTTCCGATAAGAATAAATTCCAAGTATTAAATAAAGATCTTACAACATTGTACCAAAATAAGGTAAACAGAATGTTGAGAGAGATGAAAGAAGCAGAAGAAATAGATAAGTTCCAATACTCTAAGCTCATCCGACACAACTCGTTACCACCTAAAATTTATGGACTTCGAAAAACTCACAAAAACAATTTACAGTTGAGACCTGTTATAAGTTGCATAAAGTCCCCATCCTACAGCATTGCTAAGTACTTAAGTAACATCTTAACCAAAGTATTGACCACATCACAATATAATGTTAAGAGCTCGAAGAAATTTGCGAAGTTGATCAATAACAAACCTATTCCTAGTAATTACACACTTTTATCTTTGGATGTAGTTTCACTTTTCCCAAGTATACCGAAGGATTTGGTAGTACGAGCCCTCAAATGCAAGTGGAAATTCATTAGTTGTTACACGATTCTGAGCATGGAGCGAATTCTGCAGCTGGTGGAGTTGTGCTTCGCTACCAGCTATTGTAAGTACAAACTATTAGCCATCCAGACTTCTGTAAAGCAAGTATGGAGAAGGTTAAGATTCTCTTGAAAGATAATGACTATCCAAGGTGGTTTGTAGACAGACTCATAAAGCTATGTGAACAGCAACAAAAAGATAAAAAAATAGAGATGAGAACTGTAAACAGTGAGCTAGAAGAGGGAAAATACTATAATTTCCTTATGTAAGTGGTCTAACGGAAAGTCTTGCTGAGTTCTTAAAACCCTGTTGTACTCTGGCATTATACAACTTGAGAGACCACAAGAGGTTGTTTACACAACTAAAGGACCCAATAGAAAATAATAAAAAATCGGAAGTGGTTTATAAGATTTATTGCGGAGGTTGCCGAGGTACATACATTGGACAATCAAAACAGAAGATGGAAAATAGAATTAAGCAACACGAATACAATTGTAACAAGAGCGACAAAAAAGTAGGGAAACAACAACCACTGATAAATATAAGGAAGAAAAGGAGAATGGGTGGGGTACCACGGCATTGGTACAGCATCATACAGAAACGGGTCATTCTTTCAAGTTTGACAAATATGAAATCTTAGACAACGAACTCAATTTACTAAAAAGAAATATTAGTGAAATGTTTTTTATAAAGACTAACAAAAACAGTATTAATTACAGGGAAGATACACAGAAGCTGAGTATTTTTTATGGTGATATTATCGATACCGAGTAGATTCATGTAGATTGGGAACCTGCCGTTTTAGCAATGGTATATTTATTTATTTAATAACAAAAATAGTCTGGGCGATACCTCCGTGAAGTTGGCCTCCCATCTGAAACATTTTGATATAAAAAAATATTGAATCGTTAGGTCATGGTTAGGTCTTGAAAGGTCACCCGGTTTTATCGTTAGGTCACTCTTAGTTTTATCAAAAAAAATTATTCAAGTTTTAAAAAATTTTTTTGGTAAGTTAGCCTCCCCATTAAACGATTTCGACGAAATAAAAGTGGAAACCGGTAGAAAATGCACTGCTAAGGTTTGGTCACGTATATTTATCGTTAGGTCACCTTTCATTTCTTTGCAATTAATTAATTTCAATTTTATGTCCCTATTGCGCATGCGCTAAACAAAAATATAGTTGTGATGAAATTTTTCTTACAAAAGTAAGAAAAGTATAACATTTTGATATAAAAAAATATGGAATCGTTAGGTTGTCGTTAGGTCTCGAAAGGTCATTTGGTTTTATCCTTAGGTCACTTTTAGTTTTATCCAAAAAAATTATTCAAGTTTTGAAAAATTTTCTTAGTAAGTTAGCCTCCCCATTAAACAATTTCGATGAAATAAAAGTGGAAACAGGTAGGAAATGCACTGCTAAGGTTTGGTCAAGTATATTTATCGTTAGGTCACCTTTCATTTCTTTGCAATTAATTAATTTCAATTTTATATTTCTATTGCGGTTGCGCTAAACAAATATATTAGTGTGTGCAAAATTACATCTTGGGACGCGTTCTTGTCAACTCTTGACTTGGGGTGCTTTCTCGCCAACATTTTTGTACATAACGATCGCTCTAAATGGTTAGAAAAGTTTCGTAGGCGCGAAACTCGAAAGCAGTTATAGAGCGTAATCAAAACGTTTACAGTGCGAAGATCTTCTATTTAAGTAGCGTCTATTATTGATGTACTTGACGGTGATCCACAATTGCAATATTATAATTCACTAATGTATTAGGTGTTGAAACAAAACACTTAATGCATACAGCAGCTGCACTGTACCACATATCTACAGTGTATACTTAATATGGCATCAAATCACAACGACGTGTTTGCACTTCATTAGGAAATAATGATTTTAGTGTTGTAACTCGTTTTTTTTAACATTAACATTATTTTTAATAATGTTTTCAATAAATTTGCTTTTATTTGAAGCAAATAATTATTTATTGCTAAATTTGAAGAAGTTCCTTCAGTAGGTTTATAGAAAATATCAAAAGGGTGCATATTATTATCTTTAATTATTATGAGATCGAGGCAATTGATTCTATGTTAACTTCTATTCCTTTTGTAAATTTAATACATAATATGGGTTTTCTCATAATCCTTTTGAAGATAAAATTATTATGTTAAGAAGATGTCCTGGTCCCGGCTTATGCAATTTAAAAAACCATAAAGCCCAGAAGCTTATGAATTCCTACAACTAATTCCTAATTAAAAAATATTTTTTAATTACAATTTCCTGACTAGTTACCGAGTTGGTTTTAGTATTATTATTTTCTAATAAATCTCGAACAGGATGTCCCGGTTTATGCAATTTAAAAAGACCATAAAACCCAAAAGCTTATGAATTCCTACAACTAATTCTTAATTTAAAAATATTTTTTAATTACAATTTCTTGAGTAGTTACCGAGTTGGTTTTATTTTTATTATTTTATAATTTTTCAAACATGCACATTTACCATATGTGCAGATGTTTTCAAGAACGCACGAAAATTTAAATTAGAAAGTGCTTTACGTTATATACGAATTAAAGCTCAATACAAAAGCAACCTTTGTAAGGATCCATTTTTTGGATATGTTGATACCTTGCCAAAATAATGAGAATGGATGTTTCTTGAAAATAAAAACTTGAGATACATTTTACGAAAAACACGAGGATGTTAGAAGACTTTTAAAAGGATTACGACGGTAACAAGTAGCGAGAGAAGTTCTAAATGAAGGATGTAGTAATTGG
The DNA here is from genome assembly GCA_911387805.1 of Cantharis rustica. Taxonomy (NCBI): domain Eukaryota; kingdom Metazoa; phylum Arthropoda; class Insecta; order Coleoptera; family Cantharidae; genus Cantharis; species Cantharis rustica. Next base: position 77,819,370 of record OU426877.1, read on the forward strand.
TTAAAGCGGCAGGCCGCTAAATATGCTTCAGAAGGATCTCGATTGCCTCCAAACCTTCCTACTCTAGATGTTTTGCGTCAATGCAAAAAAGAAGCATTCGAATTAAAAGTTAGATATTGAGGTTATGTCAAACTTGCAAAGCGCAATTTCAGCTAATAAAATAGTTTGTGTTGAAAGCAAAATGCGCGAAATCACTAAAATATAACAGCTGCATGATTTTAAACAAAAAATTCCTTAAATATTCAAATCCACCGTAAAATTCTACAGAATAGAAGATCCTCACACTTTAAACGCATTGTTTGATATATATATATATATATATATATTGCTGTGATACGCTACAAATAAGCTACGATGGTCTCCTAAAATTGCCCGGCGCCAGTTATTATTTATTGATAACAATAATAAAAAAACTAATAGCAGACCTACCTATCGTACTTATCATGTACACGCCACTGAACATACCATTACTATGATAAGGAAAGTAAGTTAGCAACCACCAATACTTGTTATCTCGCCAAATGTACCTGCAAATTTCGTGACCGTATTCAGAACTTTTCTGAAAACAAATTGTAAACGTTGTGCTGTGGAGTGAATTGAAATTCTATAAATTTCTGTCATCTGGTTTAATTGCATAACACACGTAAGTACAATTTTTTCTAAAATTAAACAAAAACCTAAACCTAACCCCACATATTTTTAAAACTTAAGCTAAAAAAACAACATTTTTACCTAAAAAAAAAAACACAACATTTTTACAATCAAAATTGTTTTATCTACCTTGTATATTCTTCTTAAATTCTCTCAACACAACCTAATCACTTAAACTGCAGGACGGCACTATCCCATAACCAACAGGTAAATTTGCACGTAATCCTTTTGAAATTATAGTTGACTATATCTTCTCCATGAGCATCTTCTTCTTTGAAGAATAATTAAATTAATTTTTAATTATCAAAAAAAATTATTTCATCAAATTTTCTATCACCGAAAAATACTGTATTAAATTTGCCATTGCTCGACAATTATCATCTCACTACATGAATAATTAAATTGATTTTTAATTATCAAAAAAAATTTTCTCAAATTTTTCTAACACCGAAAAATACTGTATTAAATCTTTTTCTAACACCGAAAATTACTTTATTAAATTTTTCTAACACCGAAAAGTACTTTATTTAAATTTGCCAATTTATCGGGCATAAGCTCCCGCAGCAATCAGTCCAAAAATTGGAAACGAATTCACTTATTTTTAGAAACGCACCTCCTTTTATACGAAATCCGGGCCAAATTATTCGTTTTATGGCTGATTGACCAATGTCTATCGATTATGCCATTTACCAATAACAATCCACTAAATCACATATAAATTTAGGGTGGTGGATGATCTTCGCGTCGGCCAATGATAATTCGCGGTTCCATAGGATGCCAAAATTTTGCATTTCTGTACTAACTAAAGTACTTAATTTCACTTGGTGTATCCACCAACACAATTTTCTTGAAATTAAAAGTTGTCTAAAGTCATTAACTTTTAATCCCGCATCTTTTGGTATAAATTTTCCTATCCTAAATGTTTTTGGTCGGACTCCAGCTTCAATTAAAAAGTTCAAATTGTCCAGATCCGTCTACATTCTCGGATGGAATCTCTTCTTATACTCTTAATTTTCATCATCGGATCTTCAAATTGTCCTAAATTAAAGAGAATTTTCTGCTCTTTCCGTTGATGTTTTCCATTTCTCGTTTGACTCTTTTTTCGTAAGTCCAAACGACTTTTTGTTGAATTCCGATGCAACCGTTTTTTTCACACGCATTTGTACCACAAAAATCCTAATTTTTCACAAACCCGTGAACACTCGCGAACCTAATCGTCTTTCGTCGCACCTTTATAATATTTTGGTCAATATAATCGTCCCAAAATGTAACCACTTAAATCTATCCTTAACCTAACAATAATACACAAATTTTATACAATTTTCACTCCAGCATGTTTAATATTTTCAATTTTCAGCACAACGATTTTTTTTTTATGGTGGAAACAATCCAACTTTGCAATATTGGAATGTCCAGATTGACTTTAACCATAACAAAACTTGCAATGCCAGACCAAACGTAGCTGAAGGTTCTCTGATAACAAATATCTGGTACGTTGCTTAAATTTACTTTATAAATTAATAAACATTTTATTTTCAGTTGAATCTCCCCTAATGAAGACTTGGAAAGAAATTTGCTAAAAATAATTCTAAGATGATTTCCCTATTTAACCCAATGGTTTCGACCAAAGTCGTTGTACGTGAATTTTACCCGAACTATGGATAATTCAAAATTTTAGTGTCATGGGCAAGAATAAACATAGCAATATATATTATTTTTCTGTGCTTTATAGCTGCTTTCGAGTTCCGCGCTTACGAAACTTTTCTAACCATTTAGAGCGAACGTTATGTACAAAAGTGTTGGCGAGAACGCACCCCAAGTCAAGAGTTGACAAGAACGCGTGCCCAAGATGTAATTTTGCACACACTAATATTTTTGTTTAGCGCAAGCGCAATAGAAATATAAAATTGAAATTAATTAATTGCAAAGAAATAAAAGGTGACCTAACGATAAATATACTTGACCAAACCTTAGCAGTGCATTTCCTACCTGTTTCCACTTTTATTTCATCGAAATCGTTTAATGGGGAGGCTAACTTACCAAGAAAATTTTTCAAAACTTGAATAATTTTTTTGGATAAAACTAAAAGTGACCTAAGGATAAAACCAAATGACCTTTCGAGACCTAACGACAACCTAACGATTCCATATTTTTTTATATCAAAATGTTATATTTTTCTTACTTTTGTAAGAAAAATTTCATCACAACTATATTTTTGTTTAGCGCATGCGCAATAGAGACATAAAATTGAAATTAATTAATTGCAAAGAAATGAAAGGTGACCTAACGATAAATATACGTCACCAAACCTTAGCAGTACTTTTCCTACCGGTTTCCACTTTTATTTCGTCGAAATCGTTTAATGGGGAGGCTAACTTACCAAGAAAATTTTTCAAAACTTGACTAATTTTTTTTGATAAAACTAATAGTGACCTAACGATAAAACCGGGTGACCTTTCGAGACATAACGATGACCTAACGATTCCATATTTTTTTATATCAAAACGTTTCAGATGGGATGCCAACTTCACGGAGGTCTGGGCGATATTGTACTGAGAGATTGGATATCTGTTCGATTTTATTTATACATTGTGTTAAAAATTGTTGAGTTTTATGGTTTCGACGAATTTTAAATTTTATATTGACATTGTATGTTTTTTTGGAAGTTTAAAGTTTTTTTGTAATTTGGATAATGTTGAGATTCATGCAAAGAAATTGGTGATGACGTTTTTATTTGTTAATATGCCTTGTTCACTTCATATCATTACTAACCTCATTTACTGAAGGTAGGGTGTGGTTTTGATTGAATTGAAGCTGTGACAAATTTTCTTTTTTGTAGTCCTGAAGAAGAGTAAAATAAAACTCGAAACGTCGACTGATTGATAAAGAGGTGGTTTTATTTACCAGTAGTCCAAATCCCGATAACCCTTACTGAATGTATTAATCATGGACGATAAAGTAACAACTGAATAAAGCTAATATTTTTTTCTTTGTGGGTTGTAATCCAAAGTTAATTAACAGTGGAATCGATTTTATCAATTTTTAGTACTTATACGTTTAAAAATATTGTTATTTTTTGAGAAAATTGAGAGAACTAGTACAACTCTTGAAGAAAAAAATGAGCTTACGATTTTTACTCTACGATCATTCGTCAAGCAAGAGAATCCGATTTTTGATAACGTTTGGTTTTCAGATTTTTTAAATCTACAACTTTTCTATTTAACATTTTCCAATTACAATTCCGATTGTTTTAGGTTAAGTTTGCCATTACATCTGTACAAGCAAAAAATTAGAATTTTATCCTCTAAACGCCTATTTTTTTTCCTGTTAACAATTTGTGATAATTTAACATTGAATCTTTATAGAGTGATTAGATCAATTTATTATTAATTATTATTAAACACTATTAGATGATTTGGTTGAGTTAGATTATTTTTTAATTCGTTTATAAAACGTTGGATACTTTAATTATTATAGTAAATGCACGGCAGTCCATAAGATTGTTTTCAAGAAGAGGTTAACTTGTAGGTAGGCAAGCTAAGGTTTAATTTAGGTTTAAAGTTTATTCATTTATATTCAATTAGAATATGAATTTTTGGTTTTTTGAAATTTGGTCTTACTACATTATGCGACGTAGCTCAACACAAATACATACATAATGTTTTTGCTAGATAAAGGAATGCAAGCAAGGGTTCTTGCGGCTTGCACTTGAATGAGTTACCATGTAGGGTAACTGCCTTAATAACGCAGCGAGTTGCTTCTCTATGAGTTCGTACTGGCCATCATGGTAGGGTATATCTAAAGACTAAAAAAAGCGAGGTCTAGCAGAGAATAAAACACGTCTGAATAAAGATGTTAACGATAAATTTACTCACAAGGTAAGTTTGAATGAATTTTGGTTACTTTAGTACATCTAATGGAAAACTAAATTCTATAGTAGATTAACCAACGAAATTATTTATATTATACTACTTAATACATATACGTCTACATAAACAACTGACTGAACAACTGTTTTGACAATTTTAGCATCTTGTTCAGTTGAAAAATCGTCGATTTAGTCGATATAATATATTATTCGATATGCAACAAGAAGAATAATTTTGAAATACATATTTTAATTTTTCGCAAATCTTTATTTAATTACTAGAATTTAAATATAAATTTTACTGAAATTAATGTTTGCAATGATTTGTTAAAACTTTTATGATCTATAATAATAATAATTTAATTTATATTTGCACTTACTAATAATGGTAATAAAGTTGTCCAATTTTTGAAGCTATTTCGCCTATTTGCCATCTTTTTAAACCATACTTAGTATCTAGAACTTGACGATGCTGCTGTTGGAATTTCCATAACTTGGTATAAATATCAAATGTTCTTCCAAAATATGCTTGCCATTGTTTATGACCATATTGAGGTAGATCTCTGTAACATAATAATTATTAAATTTCGTTGCCGTGCATTATTCTGTGAATAATGTATTAAGTAATGACTACGACAAACAGTTTTTAGTTAATTTAAAAATAAAAAGTACCTATGTTACTTGTAGTGCTATATAAACTTAATAAAATTTTTAAAAAATTTAACAAAAGCAAACTATGCTACTTACCGTAACCCATTGAAAAGTTGTTTCGATTTTTCTAATAAATGGCAAAACTCCATAACAACTTTTCTTTCGTGATCATCCATACTAGCCATGGCTACCATTTTTTTGTAATGTTAAACAAACATAATTAACTATATTGTCGCTAAAAATGAAACTGTATTCTACTTGGATGCGTCGAAAAATCGAACAGCAGACATCATGGTCGATCACAGCGCCGCAACGCCTTACATCCATAATATAATAATTATATAATATTATATCGTTATATTATGAGTTGAAACAGTAATATATTAGTATTGTGTGTTTTATTCTTCTTTTAAATTTACAATTACTGTAATAAAATTAGTTGTTTTAAGTACTTGGTTTACAACTTTGCTAAAACACAAATCAATAAAAGTCGCACGAAATAATCTAGGGTGAACTCTGTCTGAGGGTAGTTGTAACGTGATTCAAATAAGTTACCCATACTCATAATTGATTTTATACTATAAATAAATTATGAATTTCATTATTTTATCAATTTTACTTTTAAATCAAAACGTAATAAATATGATTGTATTATTATATTAGTAAAATAGTTAAGGTTATTAACATGTTATAATATTTTTTAAAAAATTAACGTTTTACAACTAACGTTTCAATATAGGTTTTTTATTTGGGTTTGTTTAGTTTTCCGGTTTAGAATTTTTCAAAACAAGTTTATTTATTCACTTTGGCTTCAAGTAAGTATAATTTTTGTTTTTACAAAAGTCAAATAAATTTGACTTTTAATCAAGTTTGAATTTAATAGCATAACTTCTCAATCATTTTAATAATTATTCCAGGTTTGCCTGATGAGATTCCAAAAATCAAAACATAAAATTATAATACTATGTAGCAAGCTATATCACTCATTTAAATAGTTTTTGAACAAATTATGTAAGTTATGAATTAAATTTTATTTTAATTTCATAATGTAACATGTAAAAATTAATTTTTTTTTAAATAATATTATATTACTGTGGCCGATAAAAATTGATACCTATCAATTTATGTCAAGTGAGATTCTCATTTCTTTTCGGGAATTTTTGGAGTCTATTGTTTGTACACATAACCTTTTTGTCGCAGCCCATCCGCGGTGAAGCTACCGACCTCAAGTTGAAGAAAATGTTTGATTCTTTTTTCTTTAATATCTCACTCTTTATTCGAGTTACTATACAGATAGCTCAGTCATTTTAAGTAAAAGTTTGCTGAAATCTAGAAAAAAATATTGTCTAAAGTATAAAAATATATAAGTCTACAAATTGGCTGAAATGATTTTCAAGCATCACTAAACAACATATTAGAATTCTCAATATTTCACTTTATCACTTTAAAGTGATGGAAGTTTCGATTTCTTACTATCAGTTCGACCAGTCCAGAACATTTGAACTCGGCTGGTTGAACGCAACCGGTTGAACACGACCGTTTGCACGCGAGGAACTTTAAACACAGAGCCGTTTGAACGCAAGAGCGTTTGGACGCGAGAAATAAAATTCAATTGCACCCCTCCCCCTTTATTAAAGCTGTATTCTTTTTACCTATTTTATTTCTATGTCAGTTGCACAACTGAGATGAAGTGAGCTGAGACAAACTGAGATTAACTGAGTCATAGTGAGAAAAAGATAAGGTAAAAAGAACAACGAAAATTTATTTTGAAATAAATTTTTGAATTTAATTATTTTGAAGTTTGGTAGTACTAACCAAATTGTTTTTTGTATTATTGTATAATGTCAATATAAACTTCAAAACGACGAATTAAAAATTTAAGGTGCAATAGATATTAAAATGATTGCAACAAGTGACAAGTTTAATTTAAATTAACCAATCCGGACCATTTCCCAATTTGTCTCAGTTGTAACACTTCAAAACAGCAAGATCAGTTTGGGTATGGAAGAGGATAATTTTGACACGTAAAACTAAGTTCGGCACGGCACAGAGTACTTATGACAAAACGGTAAAAAAACACCTTTTCAACTGAGTAACTGAGTATCTCAATACAATCTTACTTAAAATAGGTAAAAAAATACAGCTATTGTCACACTTAAAATATAATTATGCAAAATACTAAAAATAATTTATAAAGTTTAAAGTAAAGTTCATACAAAAAGCATAACATAGACATTCCTAAGTATGTGTAACATTTTCGTTACTAATAAGAATATTGTTTAGGTAAGAATATAGAAAAAAGGTGAAGAACCCCGAGACAATAAAGATCGATTGTAATCGTCCGGTGGTTCGATCTAAATTAAAAGAGGGGTTAAGGGAGGTTTGGCGATAACAATTAGAAGATTAATGAATCAGTCTTGAAAGGAGTCTCGCGAGTAAAGTGCCAAGAGGAACAACTTGACTAGTTTCTCCTCAGCAAGAAAATGAGCCAAGTTATCTTTTCCCTCGCCATGATATATATTCAGTAAGAACTAGTCTTAAGTTTGTAAATAATTAGGTTGCGTTAATAATGTATCGACAGAATTTTATCAGTAAATAAAAATAGCATTTAAACCAATATTAGTTTCTCTGAAGAAGTTTCACACCCATTTGAGCTACATACCCCAGCATGCAAAAGAATCCACGCAGTTGACATGGTGGGTTGCCCAAATTAAATATGACATGCGACATGGACCTAATTAGGCGTTGTTAAAAAATCAACATGCGACAATATCTTGTTGTTTTGGACCAATTCTTTAATAAGGTGATGGTTTGTTGCAGATTTTCTTTAATAACTTGGAGATCTGTGTTTCTAGAGTATATTGTTATGTCGTCAGCAAATATAGAGTTTTTGACTGGATGCTTAATGTAGTTTTCTATGTTTATAGCTATTAAGAATAATGTCACACTTATAGGCGAATCTTAAGGAATACCATTTTGCAAGTTTGCTATATTCAAGTATGTTGTTGTTAACTTTAACTCTAAACGTTTTGGGTTTGAGAATGTTTTGTATGAATGTTAGTATATTGCCATATAATTTCCAGTTCGTCATTTGATGTATTATAAGGTGTCTTCAAGTTATTTTATCAAAGGTTTTTTCTAGATCGAAAAATATTTTTTGTTAATGAAGGCTTCGTGAATTTTGGATTCGATGTTTAGCCCAGTCAAAATAGACATAAAAATAGGGTAAGCTTGCATAAATTACGATACAGCTGAAAATTGGCGGAGGTCTTTATTTTATTATTACAAATGAAATGTCAGAAGTCCCCATCGATCCCACATCTGCTAAAAAAGTTATTCAAGATCGAAGATCGAAAATTTCGGATTTTCGCCTTTTTCTCGCAAACAGCGAGTGTTATAGTAAAAATAGTTTACACAAAAGTTGTAGATTATTAAATTCTCTACAAAAATTGTCTCTATACTTTTTATCTACAAATCATCATTTCATATATATCGCAATTTCAAACATCGAAAATACTCATATTTACTCTTATGCGGCTTGTAATACTTCATCGACTGTTCCGCATGAATAAAATATGAAAGTTAATAATTTCAACCATTAAAATATAATATTTTTTTGTTATTATTTTATATAGTTTTTATAATTTTTATAATACAAAGAAATATAATATTTATAATATGTGCATATTTTCACACCACCTGAGGTAGTGCCCTTGGCGCTTTTTTTTAACTGAAATTTATTAAATGAAAATTAAAAAAAATATTGCAAATGATTATAATGAAATTAATAATTGTATATTTAAAAATCCAACACAATTAAGGGAAGAGCGGTAGACATATTGCCTGCTTTTTCGACCGTCTAGCCATCACACAATGTGTTTCTGACTCATTAGTCGTCGTAATATTTGATTAGAGTTTTACTCGATAACGCACGTTGGCGCGGTTCCAATTTTTGTGTAGTGACATCGCGTTTAGCAGTCCACATAAAGTGTGAACCAGTAGCTGGTATAATGCACATAATTAAGTGATAACATCAAGTAAGCGGTACCGATGACGACTAATGAGTCAGAAACACATTGTGTAATGGCTAGACGGTCGAAAAAACAGGCAATGTGTCTACCGATTTTACCTTAATTGTGTTGGATTTTTAGTTTTTTTTTAACTTTTATGCATGATGGGTGCAATATTTTTATATTTCAAATTGTATATTTATGGAAATTTCAATTTGATTGATAATCTTCAAGTGCTATTTCTACTATAATATCTTCGTCGCTTTCTTCTTCTTCTTTTTCCTGTATCTCTATAGATTCTTCTAAGAGAATAGACTCACGAGTCTCTTCATCAATATCATAAGAATCTTCATTTGCTGTATTAGATATCTTAGAGAAAGATTGGCCTGAACAGTTACACACCGGTGAACAAAACAATCCTACTTTTTTACACCTACAGTTTTTATTACAGCCTTTCAGGCAATTGCAGAAAATGGTTTTGAGAAGTTTTTCTGAAGCAGGTGGGAGTAAAATTTTAATTGGCTCCAAACTATCATTAATTATTTCCCAACCTCAGTGTTCTGGATTCAGTGGGTTACCAAGCCACACTTGAACTTGATAATACACTCGATATAAATGTTGTTGAACAGATGCAGATGTTGGCGGAAGACAGGATAATAGCACTCTATTATTCTTTCTTGTATTCGTTACAAAAGTTAAATACCTATGGGCTATCAATTTGTTTCGGAACTCCATAAATACCAAGCAGTAACTTGATCCCATTCGTCATAATATTATGCGGAGAAGAAAATTGGAGACTGAGTCGGACGGTAAAGACAGGTAGAAAGACTATAATGTAACAGATGGCGATAGTACGGGTACTACGGTTGGCAACACCAGACGCACTAAAAATATGTACCTCGGTAGTTGCAATAAACACGACAAGTAGTTCAACTAGAACCACAAAGTTGGTAGCTAGACGCTAGCACTGAAGTACAATTATATAATTTCAACATTTATAATATTGTTTGCATAGATTAAGTATACTAGATGGTTTAATTATATAGGGTAACACAGGTAAACACGGTAACACCGTTTGTAGCGACACAGTTGGGGGTTCTGCTAACTATTTATCAAAGTTCACAATGAAAAATTTTAATTTCTACTAACTTAAGTATCATCCACAACCGCCAAATTAACCGTAGAATTAGTAATTAGAATTAATCGTAGAAGTTTGACGCATTTAAATCCTATGCGATTGTTCACAACCTCGAAATTAGTACTTAACGTGAAATTAGTACTTAGTACTTAACGCAGAACTTTGCAAGGTCCAAGCTTTTTCACGTACATTAGTCGTCAAGTCACTACTACGCATTCTTCAAAATCATTCAAGTGTCATCTGTGATTTCTAACCTAAAACCTGTAAACTTTTGTGACCTGAATTACATTTAATATTAAAAGTATTAATTTATGTACTAATTCTACGGTTAATTTGGTGGTTGTGGATGAGGCTTTAGTTTACATTTCTTCAGGCTGTAGCGCTGATTCGTTTCGTGGTTTGGTTAGTTATATCCGCCAAAATTTTTGAGGTTATTCATGTGTGTATGCGTAGTTTTTAGCTAATTTATTTAATTAATTTACGGGTAAGTATAAAACTGTATAATTATCTTTGAGTTTTTAACTTTACGTTTTAGTTAAAATCATGGCTACGTCTAAAAATTGCATTGTTTCTGGTTGTTTAAATTTTTATGAGGGAAAATCTTCTGTTCAACAATTCTTTAAATTTCCGCAAAACATCGATGACCGTGCTAAATGGATAGATGCAATAAATGGGGCAAATCATATTTCTCAATTAGTAACTACTGATCCACGTTTTTTGTGGTCAGGCTGTTTCATATGTGTGTGGTTTCATAGTTAAAAAATACGATTATCTTCATGTGTCGAGTGCAGAACTTCTCTTCTTTCTGATGATTTACTACCTCATCACTCTTTTACCTCTTTTAAAGAATTTACAAATGACCAGAAACGATTAAACTATGTAACCTCTTCATTTTTAATTTGTCTAAATCACATTCACGATATTGTTGTACTTTGCTTGAAACATTATGGTTACATCAATCAAATTAAAAGTAAAACAATCCAAATTGTATTAGAATATGTTAATTTTGATTTTATATTTTGTCGTGATCATTTTGAAGAGATTCGTTTAAAAATAGTTTCAGAGTCAATTTTATTAGTAATCCGTAAATATTATGTGGATATTAGACTTAGCCATATTTCTTCTAATAGTAGTATTAGTTCAAAGAAATTGAAAATTTTAAAACATATGTGACTAATTTATTTCTCTTTTTTTTCATGATGTTCGTTCTTCAAGCTCGTATCAAGGAATTGTACAAGATTGGAAGTGCATATTATTAGTAGCATATTATTAGTTATTTTTATTTATCGAGTTTTTATTTTTGTTTTTCAGAGAGAGTTTAATTTATGAATTTGTGCTGCGATTCTGTTTTTACACATTTATTGTACATATTATTAATTATCTTTATTTATCGAGAGTTTCTATTTTTGTTATTCAGAGAGAGTTTAATTTTTGAATTTTTAATTTCTTATTTGTGCTGCGATTCAATTTTTACTTTGTATAAAGCTATATTACGCTGTTACACAAAAAATAGTCTTGTATATTGTTATTTAAAAAAAATAAAATGTTGTATTTATATTTTCTGTTCTTTTTTAATTGTTAAATATGAACTGATGTGATATAAATCAACTATTGATTTTAAAAAAATTTAGTTTGAGAATTTTTCTATTATTAAAAGTGAATTTACTTTTAATTAAAAATAGTTGGTTATTAATCCAAATTTTTTTAAAACTGTTACTGTTGATTTATTTATTATTTTCAATAAATAGAACATTTCAAGTGCATTTAAATGTGCCGCTAATTTTTTTTAGTTTACAGAACTACCAATTGCGACGCTGTTGTCGCAAAATTGTTTCCACTTTTTTAACATTGAATAGACCATCTCTAATCATTTATCTATAATTGTTTGATTTAATAAGTGCTGCTTATTACATGGTGTCAGAAGTGAAAATTACGATCGCAAATTAACCTGTGGGAGTGAAAATCGCTCTAAAATAGCGAACATGTGGTGCAAACAACGTAACTGGAAATCAGCTTAACAAAGGTAACATAAATAATATAGCTAATTGAAAAAGTTTGCAAACTTTACAATTTTATGAAAATAGCATCAAACGACAGGCTACCGCCCGAATTAGATTGCACAGACTTGGCAAAGGAATGCCCAATATGGAAACGCACATTTTTAATGTATATGATGGCAAATGGAAAACATAATTTAGAAGAATCTCAAAACATTGCAACATTTTTATGGTTAATTATTGGTACAAGTACTATGGACATATACAATACATTGTATCCAAATGATGAAACATCTGAAGATATTCTGGGAAATCAAACACAGCAACGAATGGGGAAGCAGAACAAACCGCTCAAAATCATCGTAAGTTGGACGAAATATTAAAATCATTTGATGCATACTGTACCCCGATGAAAAACGTGGCAATGGAATGATTCAAATTTAATACAATTTTTTTTTTTTTTTTATTTAACATCCAAGAATATTACAATCTGTCAAGAGACAATAAATAATAGTATTGACATAGTGTGGAAGCAAGCCCAGTGGCTCACCTCTTTAAGCCGTACAACAATATCTTATAATATGTGTATTTATATTACATTACGTGAATATTTCAAATAATTGTCGTTTAATCTCTTTGGGGTAGGTCTAGAGGATCAATCCTCTTGAGTCTCTTTACTCGGGGAGCTATGAGTAGGTTTGCAGCAAGAGTGTTGGGATGGTCGCTTAAACGTAACTGGTATTTGGCGCTTGTAGAGGAAATTTCCTGCTTGACAGTTTTGATATTTAAGTCACAATGAAGCGTCTTGTTTGGAATATACCATCGTGCATCACAGATACTGCGCAGTATTTTTGACTGGAAGCGTTGAATGTTTGATATATTTGTGTCGCTGGCAGAACCCCATAACTGAATACCATAGGTCCAGATAGGTTTCAATATTGCCTTGTATAATAAAAGTTTATTCTCTATTTGGAGATTGGAATCGCGGCTCATGAGCCAGTACATTTTACGATGGATGAGCCCTAGTTGGAGTCTCTTGTACCAGATATGCTTAGCCCACGTGAGTTTTCTGTCCAGGTGAATACCCAGATACTTAAGCTCTTCCTTTTGAGGCAGGACATTGTTATATAAAGTTACGCTGGGGCATGTATTTCGCTTGAGAGTAAATGTAATATGTACTGACTTGGTGTTGTTGACCTTAATTCACCATAGTTTTAGCCATTCTTCGATTTGGTTTAGATGGATTTGTAGAAATCGAGAAGCCATCTGGGGATCTTGGTGAGATGCCATTATGGCGGTGTCATCCGCAAAAGTGGCTATTTCTGTGTCGTTAGTTGTAGGTAGGTCGTTTGTATACAGCAGGTACAGTAGCGGACCGAGAATGCTTCCCTGTGGAACTCCAGCCCCTATTGGTGCTGGAGCCCCAAGCAGCACAAAGCCGTCAAAAATGTACGTATACGGTATCGATATTTTCATTACGGTACGACATTGATTTGCCCAATTTATCGTTACTGTTTTAAGGTGTCATTTCTGTAATGATACGGTACAGATATTTTCGTAACGGTATAGCATTGATTTACTACCGCTTCAGCCGTTACTGTTTTGATGTATCAATTATGTACATTAATGTACCAGAATTTCGTAACAGTACGGTATTGATTTACCCAATTTTCCGTTACTGAATTGATGAATCAGTTATGAACATATTATGTGTTGATTTTTTATGAACAGAATATTTAGAAATTTACAGTGTCGTCTGGGTACATAAAATTTACGTTCCTAATTGGCACTGATTTTTAATTAAAATAAATAATTAAAAAATATTCAATAATAATTTAAAAAATTAATTTCTGTAATTATTTAAAAATTCGATGTTTAATCGTTGACTTGCGCCAATCGTTTATTTATTTATATTCAGATAATACACATTTATTTAAATTTGTACTATAAATTTTAATTATTTAATCAGAATTTACGATGTTGCTCCAGCCATTGGGCTTTGGTTGATGATTGGTTCACTTCTCCTGGGTATGCATTTCTGAAATATCTGAAATTTAACATTAAACACCCAAATAATATTTACTTACTTTTTTTTTCAAACGGCGGCTGGATTCGAACCTCAACTTTCTATTTGAAAGTATACTACTTAAGCGTCACACCTACCAAAGATGTATACAAAGGATATAAGTTTGATGATGGCTAATTTCCATTTCCAATAATAGCTATATTAATTCGGTTTAAAAATATCAAGGAATATAATTTATTACTTTAATTAGTATTACGTCGGCTCACTGCAAGAACCAGATAAGTAACATACTGATAGTTTTGAGATAATAGAGATTTAAATTTTAGATGTACATTAAAAATCAGTAAATTAAGAAATATGTGTAATAAACGGAAGATCGTATAAGAAATATATATAATTCTTAAATAAACTTTTAATAATAATAATATCTCTGAGAAGAAAAAATAAACCAAAAATTGCCAAAAATTGACTTATCTTGTTTGTTAGTAAGCCGACGACGTTCATTTATAAAAAATAATTTAAAACCACGTGTAATATTTTTTAAATTATGACAAGTAAATAACTGTTTTTTATTTATTGTTATACTGTTTTACGCGGCGGCAATATGAAAAGCCCGGTCTTAAAATTTAAGTTAATAGTAATTTTTTTAGAGATGTATTACAATTACAACGCGTGAACCGCTGCAATCATTTATTAATTACAAATTTATCGATTTTTATCGCTTTTATCCAATTTTTATTACAATTTTTGCAATTTACCTCCGAGCAACATGCTGTAATTTCTATTTTAGACTGAATATTTTCATAGAAATTGATATTTTTACGTAATTTTGCATATTAGCTCCAGTCGAGACGATAATTCGGCCGAAATGCCGGCCCGAGATTTGACCGCATGGTAATGGTAATACGCAAAAATAATAGTATTTTTTTAAAATTATATAAAAAAATTTTGATTTCTGTAATTAGTTATTCATATACTTTCGCGTGGTAATAATATTTTTCAATATTTTTAGAAAATTTTGTACACCACGTTTTCAATGTTAACGAATTTAACACGGAACCAGTGTTATTGTTGAACACCTTGTTTTGTCAGGATGTAACGTGGAGTTTTTTTATAGTCGAAAAATAAATAAAACAACTTGAAAACTGGCGGTTTTTAAATATACCTAAATTTATATTATATCAAGTAAATTTAAAAGTAAACAAGTTAATTAAACGTTAAATATAATTTTATTTATTTATATTTTATAAGCTTTCGAAAGCTTATAAAATATAAATAAATAAAGCTATATTATAAGCTTTCGAAAGCTTATAAAATATAAATAAATAAAATTATATTTAACGTTTAATTAACTTGTTTACTTTTAAATTTACTTGATATAATTATCACAAGTTAAAAATTAATATATTTAAATTTATATTATTAAAATACCTTTAATTACCCCCCCCCCCCCATAGTGTCACGTTTTTATCGAAAAAATTTAGAGTAGCGCAAATTCAAAGAATAATCCGATACATTTCCGAGGTAGTTATAGTGGTCTAACGAAGATTTTGTCATTTCTATAAAATATAATATCAACAATGTATTTTTATTTAACAAACAACGTTTAATAATAATCTGTTCAGCTGGGCCACCACGTGAGCAATACAATATTTGTGTTTATCAAAATGAAAAATTTTAAAATAAAAATAATAATCAATTTAAAGCATTTGTTAATTAATTACTCTTTTAAACCAAACAAAATATTTAAATTTTTCTCAAAAACATTTCAAAACAAGATGACAATGTAATTATTGTAACGAAACGGTACGATTAAACCTGCACCTAACTATTCAATAAATATTCGATACATTTTCGGGGTTAGTTATTACGACGGTCGATGGGGTATTTTTAATTTTTATAAAATATATTAACAATTTATTTTAATTTAAACAACGTTTAATAATCTGTTTAGCTAGGCTACCACGTGACAAATAAATTACTTGTTTTTATCGAAATAAAAATTTTTAAAATAAAGATAATAATCAATTTAAAAAATTTGGTAAATTAACTACTTTTTCAAACACGAAAACTAAAACAAAAGATTTTAATGTTTTTCAAAATCATTTTTAAACAAGATCACAGTGTAATTATTGTAACAAAACGGTACCGCTAAAACTGCATTTATACGATACGGCTAAAACTGAACATAAACGGTACCATATGTTCAAATATATTGTAGTCACTAAAGTTTCAATAAATATTCGATACATTTTTGAGTCAGTTATTATGATGGTCTATTGGAATATTTTTAATTAAATAAAAATAATAATCAATTTAAAACAGTTATAAATTATTTATTCTAAAAATCCAACATAATTAAGGTAAGAACGGTAGACACATTGCCTGCTTTTTCGACCGTCTAGCCATCACACGATCTGTTTCTGACTTATTAGTCGTCATCAGTACCGTTTACTTGGTGTCATGATTACGACTAATAAGTCATAAACACATCGTGTGATGGCTAGACGGTTGAAAAAGCAGGCAATGTGTCTACCCTTACCTTAATTATGTTGGATTTTTAGTTTTTTAAACTTTTATGCACAATGGGTGCAAGATTTTTAACTTTCAATTATTTATTTTTTTAAACACGAAAACAAAATATTATGTTAAATAATGGTATCAAAATAGTTAAGTTAAAATCATAACTATTTAAACTGCACTTAATAGTTATCAAACCGGGAATGTAAAAATCGTAACT
The DNA here is from genome assembly GCA_911387805.1 of Cantharis rustica. Classification (NCBI taxonomy): domain Eukaryota; kingdom Metazoa; phylum Arthropoda; class Insecta; order Coleoptera; family Cantharidae; genus Cantharis; species Cantharis rustica. The sequence continues at coordinate 77,836,451 of OU426877.1, forward strand.
ATCAATTCATAATATAGCTGTACATATTAGTTACTGCAATTTTGGTACGGAAACGCTAAGTTTAAAACTGCATCTAAACGGTATCATATGTTCAAATATATTTTAGTTACTAAAATTTCAATACATATCTGATACATCATTTGGCTTTAGAATAACGGTATGAAGTTATATGCATTGAAACTATACTGCAACGGTACAGTGCAAATATGAATGAAAACTTATGTGCCGCTTAAGTACCTTTTTGATACTTAACTTTCAGGTATGAAAAAATATGTACCGCTTAAGTACCTTTTTGATACTTAATTTTCAGGTATGAAAATATATGTACCTATTCGTTAAACTTCAATACTATACAGATACAAAACCGACGTTGGTGTTGCTTGGGTGGTACAAGCTTCGCCATGTCTAACTTGAAAATATCGATCAGTGAGGTATGACTTAAGGATTCTGCAATACGGATGAGGAAGGCTGAGTTTGATTTTATAGTTCAGGCCCTTGTGCGAGACTCTGTCAAACGCCTGCGATACGTCAAGAAATGCCGCGGTGCAATATCGCTTACTTCCAAGTCGTTTTTAATTTTTCTTGCAACACGATGAACTTGCTCCACTGTCGAATGCTGTTGACGAAAACCGAATTGGTGGCTTGGGATTAATTTGCGTTCTTCAAAAAGAGGTCTCAGTTTTTCCAGAAGAAGCCTCTCCAGCATCTTGGAAAGAACAGGCAAGAGGCTGATGGGACGGTGTGATGCCACATCTGATGGATCCTTGCCAGGTTTTTGAATAAGTATTACCTGTGCAATCTTCCATTGTATTGGGAAGTAACCAAGTCTAAGTACAGCATTAAAGATCATCGTTATCAACCTTATACCAATTTTTGGTAGGTTTTTCAGTACTTCTCCAGTTATCAGGTCGTAGCCTGGAGCTTTTCTACGATTTGTGTTGTGAGCTAAAACATATTTAACTTCTTTAATTTTTAGTGGTTTTATAGGCATGTCTATCTGGTAGGGTGCGTCACAAAGCTGGTGAATTAGAAGCTCTACAGCAGTGGGTACTTCTGATTGGAATGGTTTGAAGACGCCTCGAAGATGATCTGCAAATGCGTCAGCTTTCTCTTGCTTGCTTCGGGTCCAGTTCCCATCCCTTTTTCTAACTGGGGGGTCTTTTTTCTGAGAATTTTTGATTTTTCGTGCAGCCTTTCACAAGGAGTAGTCGATTGATTTAGTTGCTGAGAGATTTTCCAGAAAAGTTTTGACACCTTGATTTTTAAGATCAGCAAGTATTTCTTTTAATTTCTTGGTGGCTCTATTTAGGTTGGCTTTATCGATTGGATCGCGTGTGATTTGCCAGCGTCTCCTAAGGTTTCTTTTTTCGATAATCTTTAATTTTACATTGCTTGGCACCAATCCAGATTTTGTTATATTTTGCGTTTCGGGAGTAGCACGCCATGCGGCCTGTTGTATTGATTTTATCAGGCATTCAACAGCTTCATCAATGTCTTGTTCTGTTTTTAGAGAGATATTTGTATTTAGGTTATTAGCTAGAGTATTCCTAAATTCATTTCAGTCGGTGTTTTTGCTTGTTAGTCTAGGTGGCTTTGTCAGAAATTGAACTTGCGTCTCCATTGATACCATAATTGGAGTGTGATCTGAAGAGAGGTCCAAGCAGGTATTTATTTTTAAATAGTTGTGTGAGATACCCTTTGTAATGCAAATGTCAATGACGTCAGGAATCTTGTTTCTGTCAGTGGGCCAATAAGTAGGTTGGCCCGTTGATAAGTTATGTTTTGTTTATGTTTTCCCCGTTATGTTTTCTATGTTTGACCAATGAGAAGCGTTTATTTTACAAGGCAACACCTTTGTTATAAAATTTTAAATTGTATAGTGAAGTTTACCCTTTTCACATTTAAACTTTTAGGTTAAATTACAGCGTGTCGTGTGTTTCTTGTGCGTGTGTTTTTTATTGATATTTGGTTAATTATGGTTGACGGAAAATTTATAGATCTGATACTTTCGTATCCGTTTCTCTACGATCGTAAAGAAACCGATACCGTAATCAACCGATCGGGTGAAAATACGCGTGCGCGTTCTTCACGTTTCTATATTTTCTATGTTGATGTGAATGACAAGTAATTTGCTATGTTTTGTACATTATGTCTTATATGTCCGCTACGTACGTTACTTGGATGTGAATGACGCTTAAGAGGTTACAACTGAAATTGTTAGAACGCAAAGATGAATCGTTAAAAAAGGTTATCAATACAAGCAAGATATTTGAAGCAGCAAACGCAAATAAACTATTGTTAGATCGAGGCGCTAAACAATCAATAGTGCAAAGTGTATCCGAACAACCTGATTTGGTAAACGCAATAGCTCGTCAATGTCATAACTGTGGGTTAGCATTCACACCAACTCATTTGCGATTGTGTAAAGCTAAAAATGTTGTATGTTACTCATGTGGTAGAAGAGGACACTTCCAGAAGTTTTGTAAGCAGTCGAAACCAAGACGATACAATCAGGAAAGCAAACCAACTAGCAGAGATACGGAAATCAGTAATCAAACGAGAAACAGCATCAAATGGAACAACGCAGAGGGTAATTATGATTGTAGGATAAATACAACGACAAATGAGACAGGACGAACAAGATGGATTAAGGTATACAAGATTAATAGCGAGGTAATCAATTTCAAAATTGATACAGGATCAGATGTCAATTGTGTTCCATGAAATCTGATCAGAAAATTAAATATGGCCATGGAAAACCAACAAAATGATTTTCTTGTTTTTGATTATAGTGAAAACAAGATAAAAATTTTTGGAACCGTAAAATTAGAATGTTTAGATTTAAAATCACACATTGTACAAGTTGCAGAATTTCTTGTTGTAAATAATGATTTTGAACCATTATTGGGATTGGATACTTGCATAGAATTTGGATTAGTGAAGCGAATGGATGTGCACAAAATCACTTGTTTACCGCAAACAAAAGAAAAACTAGTAGGAAACAATCGTGATATATTTGAAGGATTGGGTAAGTTTCCTGGAAAATTTTCGATAAAATTAAAAGAAAATGCGACGCTGGTAATACGTTATAAAAAACAAATACCTTCAAGTCTGATTGAAAAACTTAAAATGGAAATTGACTGTATGGTAGACACCGGAATAATTTCACCTGTCGATTATCCAACAGAGTGGGACAATAACCTACAAATAGTCGAAAAATACAATGGAAAATTGCGAATATGTTTAGATCCAAAGCCACTCAACGAATGCATACAGCGAGAACATTTTCTAATATCAACAATTGAGGATTGCACAGTCGCTTTGCCAATAAACGGATCTTCACAGTTCTGGACCTTAGCTGCGGATTTTGGCACATGGAATTGGACAACATAAGTGCTGAATTAACGACATTCATGACTCCATTTGGCAAATTTAAATTCAATTGTGTTCCGTTTAGTGTTAATTGCGCACAAGAAACGTTTCAGAGGAAAATGGTGCAAATATTTGGTGACATACCAGACGTGGTGGTGTACTTTGATGATATTGGAATCGCTGCAGAAAACGAAGTTGAGCATGACAAAACATTGTCATTGGTCATGGAACGTGCAAGAGCAAATGGCATCAAGTTCAATCCGGAAAACATCAATATAGGAAACCTGAAGTTCAGTTTATAGGCCATGTATTGTCAAATGGCCAAATCAAACCAACAAATAAATACCGAGATGCGATTTTGGAAATGAAAACACCTGAAAACAAGCAAGACGTCATGTGATTATTAGGACTCATCAAGTATCTGGCAAAATTTATTCCTAACTTGTCGAAACAGTCAACGGCTCTGCGGAACCTAACAAGAAAGGACATTGGGTTTGAATGGAAGGTTCAACATTAAGAAGAATTCAAAAATTTACTAAGGATTATTTTGTCCGACCCCGTGTTGTCAGTATATGACCCAAAAAAAGCTGTTGTTGTACAAACCGATGCATCAAAAGATGGATTGGGTTGTGTGCTGATGCAAGAAGGACACCCGGTAGCATACTCTTCGCGCACGTTAAGCAAAAGTGAACAAAGATGGTCTCAAATCGAAAAGGAGCTGTTGGCAATTATTTGCATGTCAAAGGTTTCATTTTTATTTGTACGGTCGCAAATTCACTGTTGAGAGCGACCATAAACCATTGGAGACTCTGGTCAAGCAAGACATTGATGATGTAACTGCACGATTACAGCGCATGTTTTTAATGCTTCTAAGATATCTAAAAATGACTATAATATATAAACCAGGAAACGAAATGCTTGTGGCTGGCTGTTTATCGCGAGCGCAATTGAATGAAAATATGATGATCAATGAATTGTCAGGAATCATACACTCGGTAACAAAGTCAACATGTTTATCGGAAGACAATTATAAGTTGTATTGCTCAATCATGGAACGAGATGAACGTTACATGCGGATATGCAGCTATGTTGAAAATGAGTGGCCAACGTATCATAAATTGGATGACCTAAGTCAGGAATTTTTCAAATATAAAGCAGAATTACATTGTGAGAATGGATTATTATTCCGAAATCATAAACTGGTAATACCAACGGAACTGCAGAATGAAATTTCTAAATGGTTACACGCACCACACTTGGGCATTGAGAAAACGCTTGCACGCGCAAGAATGCATTATTTTTGGCCCAAAATGAACAGCCAAATCGAGGAAATTACGTCAAAATGTACCATCTGCGAAAAGTTCAAACGCAACAATCAAAAAGAGCCACTAATGCAGGAAGAGACACCGAAGTATCCGTTTCATAGAGTGTCGATGGATATATTTGAATATGCAGGTCGAGATTTCATTGCGCTGATTGATGCCTATTCGAATTACTTAATTGCGAAACTAATCAGAAGTAAAACATCAAAGCACGTTATTGAAGTTATCTGTGGTTCAATACAATTGGATATTCAACAATAATCAAGTGTGACAACAGTCCTTTCGGATCGGGTGAATTTGAGAAATTTGCAAGCACCGCCAATATTCAACTGAAATTCTCAAGTCCCCGATATCCTCAAAGTAATGGGCTCACAGAAAAAGATGTGGCCATTGCGAAAAATATTCTTAAACGATGCTACGAGGCACAAGAAGTCCATCAATTCCAATACCGTATACTGGAATACAATACAACGCCGGTAGTAAGTCTGCAGTTGTCTCCTGCTCAATTATTTTTTGGTCGAGCAATCAAAGCAAAATTACCAATTACAGACTCACTATTGTGCCGTAATAACGTGAGCGAAAACAGCGTTCAGGAAAAACTGCAAGATAGAAAGGAAAGACAAAAATACTATTATGATCGGAACACAAAGGAACTGTCGGTATTGAAAGCAAGCGATCGAGTCATCTTTAAAAAGACGGGAAAAGAATGGAACTATGGAACAATCGTTGAAAATATTAATGATCGGTCCTACATAATTAAGGACAGTTTTAATAATTTTTTCAGGTGGAATCGGAGGTTTATTTCCAAAACCAGTAACACCAATTTTAATGCCAGTGAGATGATATTAAACGAGAACATAAAAAATCAGGTAGACAGAAATGAGGATCTAAAGGAAATTCTAATCATGCAACCAGAGTGTCGGGGGACACAAGAAAGTGTCAATACTGAACTCCCCAAACATAGGATGAATGAATTAGCTGCACCAGTGAATATCGAAATCAAACCTTCTAGTGTAAACGAACTAGTCCCACCGGTAGAAGCAGAAATCCCAAAACACCCGATCGCAGAACCAACACATGGTAGGGACAGAACGGATGCATTCATAATCGAGGAACCGCAACAATACCAAACACGCAGTGGTCGTCTCATAAAACCACCACGAAGATATGGTCATGATTAACTCGTACATTTATTATTTTTTTTTTACTGTTATGTCACAGGTTGCACAGCACATCTTGTCACGTGTCTTTTCTTTTGTAAATTTTGTTGCTTCTGTAAATTTTTGTTATTCCTGTAAAATTTTATAAGCTAAAAAAAAAGAAGCGTATAACAAATGGCGATAGTACGGGTACTACGGTTGACTACACCAGACGCAGTAAAAACATGTACCTCGGTAGTTGCAATAAACACAAGTAGTTCAACTACTAGAACCACAAAGTTGGTAGCTAGACGCTAGCACTGAAGTACAATTATATAATTTCAACATTTATAATATTGTTTGATTTAATAAGCGCTGCTTATTACAATAGAGAAGGGAGAAAAAAACTTCTCTCTACCCTCCATAGCCTGTAGATTCTTTAGATTTTTACAATATATACATATTTTGTAATATTCATAATATCATAAGTATTTTGAATATTATAAATATTAAATTTTATTATATTATAAAAATTATAAAAACTATATAAAATAATAATAAATATTATATTTTAATGATTAAAATTATAAATACTTTCATATTTTACTCATGCGAAACAGTCGAAGAAGCATTATAAGTCGCATAAGAGTAAATATGAGTATTTTGAATGTTTGAAATTGCGATATCTCTGAAATGATGATTCGTAGAAAGAAAAGTATAGAAACAATTTTTGTAGAGAATTTAATAATCTACAACTTTTGTGTAAATTATTTTTACTATAACACTCGCCGTTTGCGAGAAAAAGGCAAAAAACCAAAATTTTCGAGCTTTGACCTCGAATAACTTTTTTAGCAGATGTAGGATCGATGGGGACTTTTGACATTTCATTTGTAATAATGAAATGAAGACCTTCACCAATTTTCAGCTATATCGTAATTTATGTAAACTGAAATGCTATTTTGACTGGGCTAGTTGAGAATTTGGTCTGTTGTAGAATGTAATTTTCTAAAGCCTGATTGATTTTTTGCTATTAGGTTGTTTTTTTCTAATTACTCTATTATTAAAGTTAAAAATCTTGCACCCATCGTGCATAAAAGTTTAAAAACTAAAAATCCAACATAATTAAGGTAAGGACGGTAGACACATTGCCTGCTTTTTCGACCGTCTAGCCATCACACGATGTGTTTCTGACTCATTAGTCGTCATCAGTACCGTTTACTTGGTGTTATCACTTAATTATGTGCACTATACCAGCTACTGGTTCAACAATTTATGTGGACTGCTATACGCGACGTCACTACACAGAAATAGAAACCGCGCCAACGTGCGTTCTCGAGTGAAACTCTAATCAAATATGAAAGTTAAAAATCTTGCACCCATCGTGCATAAAAGTTCTTACCGTTCTTACCTTAATTATGTTGGATTTTTAATTACTCTATTGTTAATTATTTTTTCCAGTAGTTTGGTTAGACATGATAATAATAATGATATCGGTCTGTAGCTGATTGGATTAGAAGGGTCTTTATTTGGTTTAAGGATCGATATTATTGTTACTTCTTTCCATGATTCTGGATACATTTTTTCTTTCCAAATATAGTTATAAATATTTAGAAGCGATTGTTTAGTTGACGTAGATAGATATTTAATAAAAGGATATGGAATATTATCTGAACCTGGGCTGGTATTTTTGGTTTTATTTATGTTTTGTTTGAGTTCTTTTAAGGTAATTGGATGATTTATTGTGTCTTCTTGTGATTTACTATGATTGATTACAAATGTTACTTCAGTTCTTTTTTTATGTTCTAAAAAGTGGTTGTTATATGATTTGTTTGCATATTTATTTTCTAGATTTTTTGCAATGATTTTTGCAATGATATTGCAATGATGTTTGCAATATCTTGTTTGTTTGTTATAATTTCGTTGTTTTCTTTTATGGCAGACAATAATTGTGAAATTATTATTTATACCTTTGTATGATTTTATCTTGTTCCACATTTCTTGACTCGTTGTGTCTGTATCTATTGTTTGTACGAAGTGTTGCCATGATTTTGATTTGTTTGTTTTTATTGTTTTTCTGGCGGTTGCTCTTTTTTTTTAAATTCTATTTGGTCATTATTTGATTTTTTCTATTGATTCACTGGCTGCGTAATTTATAATTGAAGTAAGTTTATATATTGAGATATTGATGTTTTGTTCTTCGTAGGGATCAATAGGTACAGTGGCTCCAGGAATTATAAATACACCTTATGAAATACAAGTAATGATACGAAAAAACCTAATAATTATAAGAATAAAAAATAAATAGTTGAGATAGAGGTCGTTATAATCTACAAAGTAGATGAATTTCAAAATACAAATTTGTAGCAGGACATCGGTAGTCAGGACCGTATTAGGAATCAATAACGAATGAAACAAATAGAAAGAAAAAAAATTATTAAATTCAACCGCCTTAACGAACGACATGTTTCGGACTTATTCGTGGTATTACCCAACGAAATTGACCTCATCGGGCTCATATTGACAAAGAACATATGAGAACATATGAGATGAGGTCAATTTCGTTGGGTAATACCACGAATAAGTCCGAAACATGTCGTTCGTTAAGGCGGTTGAATTTAATAATTTTTTTCTTTCTATTTGTTTCATTCGTTATTGATTCCTAATACGGTCCTGACTACCGATGTCCTGCTACAAATTTGTATTTTGAAATTCATCTACTTTGTAGATTATAACGACCTCTATCTCAACTATTTATTTTTTATTCTTAGTTTTTACGGTCGACAATTAGGATTTTTGAAATTTCATTTCATTTACCGTTATTTTTCTAATAATTATAGTTCAATATTTTTGAATTTAAAAATATTATAAGAAATGATAACCAACAGTTGATATGATAAAAAAAGTTTATAGAAATATGATATTTATTAACTTAAAATTACAGAAAAATAAAATATTTACTAAAATAGCAGTCAAACAAATATAAATACACTTGCATAAATGAAGTTAAATTAATTATATTTTTAAAGCTATTAGTATTTTTTGGGATATCCTTTGACATCTATTACTGCCTACAAACGTCTTGATATGGATTCGATCAATTTTTGAGTAATACTTTGCTGATATTTTTTCCCATTCTTGCAGTATAACAGTTTTTAATGTTTCTTTACTGGAAATATGATGTTTACGAATTTGCTTTTCTAATTTTTGCTATAAATTTTCAATGGGATTAAGGTCTGGTGATTAGAGTAGAGTATGAAGTTGTTTTGCAACGTGATACAGAAGCCATTCCTTCACAAGATACGATGTATGCTTTTGTCGTTGTCTTGTTGAAACAAATACCCATCTTTCAATCCTAATTTCAACCCTAACGCTGGGCTCTAAGCTTGATTGTATGATATTTATATAACCAAACTTAGTCATGATAGTTTCGATCAATTGCAACTTTTCCACTCCATCTGCAGACATACAACCCGAAACCATCACATTTCCGCCACAATGCTTAACAATTCTACATAAATTTTCTTTCTGTATTTTTGTATTAGGTTTCTTCTACACTATTTGTTTTCCATCCAAACCAAATATATTAAATTTACTTTTGTCACTAAAAATTACTTTTCCCCAAATATTATAATCAGCGTTAATATACTTTTTTGCAATTTCTAGTCGTTTCTTTCGATTAACTTTATTTATGAAAGTTTTCTTACGAGCAACTCGACCGTTAAATTCTTCCTTACGTAAGATTTTTCTTACAGTTTTGGTTGAGATAGGTTTACCAATTCGTGTTGAAACGTCGGTCGTTAGTTCTGGGACACTTGTCTTCGGGTTAACCTTAATTTGCCTAATAATAAATTGTTGATCTCTTGGTTTTATGTAGAATGCATTTTCTACCTCTCCCGGTTTTATTTTGAAGATTACCTTTACCTAAATTTATTAATAACACATAGCACTGCACCAAGTGATCTGCCAACAATTTTAGAAGTTTTTCGAAAAGATTTTTCTTCACACACCAATTAAAATTAATTTTCGTCACTAATTGTCGTTTCACTCATTTTGTTGGCCATTTTTACAAAATAAGAATTACGATGATGATTTAAATTAATTATACGCATATCATCGTGTTCTATGAGTGTTGAACTATCCATTGTATCAATAATTTCTCAAAATGCAGCGTTCGTTGTCTAGTACTTAATCATCTAAACATAAGTGTGTTTATAATTGTTTGAGGTGCATTTCTGTTAATTTTTTGGTTTTTTGAATTGTACATTTATACATGTAGTTTTCAATATTCTATTTCTTTATTAACCTTCATCCGGGCGCGTGGGCGGTAATTTACCGTTTTATTTATAATAACGCGCAAACTTTTGCGTGCAAGTGTTAAGGAGGGTGGAAGTGCTTTGTATTCCTAATTGACTTAATATGACACTAGATAGAAGTGTCGTTGTTACCTACTTTTCATGTTTAATTGTCTCAGCCAACGCCAAACTTGTACAGTCGAATATTGGCGGTAGATTACCAGTTACGCTCCCATTTGTGATATTTATTTTCTTCAGCCATTGCAACGAAATGTAATTACCGATTTTATATTTTTCGTAGGTATTCACAATTCAAATTATTTTTTTCACAATTCAGTAAACTATACTCCAAATACGTCACTATCGTGACGTCACATATCAGATTTCACATTTTTACTATGCATATTGCATGTATTGGTCTCATGTCAGAGCACGTTTCAAAAATCTGGAAGATACATATACATCGACTTCTTGAGATGGATTCGGATGAAGAAGAGTAAATTGACGATCAAGACGATATTAATTTTGAACCTGAAGTCATTGAACAAGATGAACACAGCAGTGACTGAGAGGAAGATTTGCATAACTCAATGCACGACCTGATTGACGAAGATCAGTGTGACAAGAAAGATCAGGAAATGCAAGATTTGAAGTTTTCATTGAGAGGGAAAATGATACTATTTGGGCTAACAAACCAGTTTCAATAACATAGAGGATCAAATCAAAAAACATTATAAAAACTCTTCCTGGTCCCAAGAACCAAGCTAAGAACTGTAAAACAAGGCTTGAATGTTTCTTCCAAATCATTTTTTTGGAAATCATAATCAACATAATCAACTAATATTTGCATTGCTCAAAAAAAAACTGAAAATGAAAAGTCGTTTGATACTCCTATTCGAGATAGAGATTACAAATTAATCCCTATCCCTACTGTGTTAGCTTATTTTATTATTCAAATTTTAATAAAAATGATTTATCGTTTAAATAGTATTATAATGTTTTTCATCGTATTTATCCCGATTTTAAAGATTTTGGATGAATGATGAAAGAAAAACCGAAGACGGTAAATTACCGTTGCGCGCCCGCTAATGTTACGGAAAGGGGCGCGCCCGGATGAAGGTTAAATGAATTCTACATTATTATTTTATAGTGAAAAAAAATTAATTTTAATTAAAGTAAAATTAATAGATCATTTCATCAAATTATTATAGTTTTATAAGGTGTATTTATAATTCCTTGAGCCACTTAGTAGCTGTAGCACTGTTAGTTCTGTATATTTATTCCAGTTTCCTGTTTTGATTTTCCAATTTGTTGGTGTTGTTGTGGGATCGTTTTCTGATTTGTGCAAGATATCGATTTTTATTGGAAAGTGATCGCTGTCATACAGCTGGTCCATCGGTTGCCATGTGATGTTTGGGACTATTTGTGTTGATGCAAATGTAAGGTCGATGTTACTGAATGTGTTTTTTGAAGAATTAAAGTGCGTTGAGGTGTTTCTATTCATTATTACTAATGTGTTGTTTTGTAGTAATAGATTATCTATAATTTTTCCACGTTGATTTATGTATTTTGATCACCAGATCACGTTGTGGGCGTTGAAGTCGCCAATTAACAAGTATGGTTTTGGTAATTGATTTATTAGATTTTGCATGTACGATAATTTTATTGAATAGTTTAGGGGTATGTATATGTTACATAATATGTGTATTTTTGTTGGAAAATTAGTTGTAACGACAATAGCTTCCAATTCTGTATCAAGTTCTATTATTTCTGAGTGTAAGTTGTTAGATGTGAATATAGTGACTCCCCCACTAGAGTGTTGTTGATTAGTTCTGTGCTACGAAAATTGGTTGTATCCCTTTCTTTCAAATTTCTGTTTTTCGTTGATGTGTGTATCTTGAAGACAGAGTAGGTATGTGTGGTTTTATGTTGTTTAGTAGAATTTGTAGTTGAGTTAGTCTAATATAGAATTCATTCAAGTTGCATTATATTATTGTCGTTTTAGCCGTTTTAGTGTAATTAATTGTTGTGTTTTGATGTTTTGTGTTTGTTGCTTATTTTTGTGTTTTGTTTTGTTAGTGGAATTTTTATTCATGGGATTCTTGACTTGATGTTGAAATAAAGCTTCTGAGCGCTTACTCTGTGCTTTAGTGATATTGGATATTATGCGTGTGAATCTATATTTTATTTTGTTGTTTTGAAGCAGTACTTTTAGATCTTTCAGGGTAGTTATTGGGTTTTTGATGTTTTGGTTATATTTTTGTGCAGCTTTAAGCGGCTTTTTTGCCCGGTCTAGGACGTTTTGGCGCAGCCGTTTTGGCGCAAGCCTGTTTTGGCGCGAGGACGTTTTGGTGAAAGCCGGTTTGGCCGGTTTGGCTTGGTGCAAAAATTATAAAATACTTTTTATAAGACGAAATCGTTATAGAAGTAGCTTAGTTTTATTATAATTAATTAATAAAATAATTTTTCACAAAAAATAAAAATTTTCTGAATTTAAATTTTTGTTTTGTAGCTGCCTAGCTTGTTTATTATTTTCTGATTTTCTGTGAAATGTATTGGTTTTTTAAAAATTTTTACTAGACAAAAGTTGCAGTCCGTTAAATCTTTTATCCGGAATAGAGAGTTAGAGTTTTTGTAAAATATTTTGTTTAAAAGATATAGGGTTTTGAATAAAACCAAAAAGAAGAAAAGTTTGAATTTTTCAACATTTTTGTACTTACTTTAATTCATAACTTGAAAATCGTTGATTTTAGAGCAGAAAAGATTTAAATCTAGTTTGTAGATTATTTCACGCTATTTAAAAAAGCACCGAATTATTTTTACTGAAAAATCAATATATTCGGAACTATGGCCGCACGTGAAAGTGGAAATTTAAAAAAATGCTTTAAAGAAGCCTCTCTCAAGGCTTTGAAATTAGAATTTCAAAGGAATTTTAAAATTTGGAAAACTTCAGGTAGCTACTCTCAAAGGGATAAGCGTTACCTAAGTTAGGTAATGTCGGATACAGAGTACTTGCATTGTTGCATTCTATCGACAAATTTGATAATCTATTTAACAATTATGTCATATTGTATTATTTCATTGAAAATCATCTGTTACAATCTTTCACGTTTCTACAATAAATTATTAATATAATTATAATATAATTACTAATAAATAAATATATAATAAGCCAGTATAGTATTAACGTAGCGGTTCCTAATGTGTACCTTACCAAAATTCAAGTTAGATTTTTTTAAATTAAATGTTTGTAATCGTCTCTGCGCCAAACCGGCTGCGCCAAACCGGCTGCGCCAAACCGGCTGCCCCAAAACGGCCGCGCCAAAACGTACCATCCCGGTTTAAATGGGTTGTCCTGGGTGTTTTGTGTAATTGTGGTATCCTCGTGACTTGATGTTAAGGGGCGTTTAATATGGTTACCATTAAAAAAAAACTTTATATTATAACATCCGGAACAAATGAAGATATTTAAAATCTTTTTACCTCAATTTATTTTGCTCAAAAAAGTGTTTGGAGAAGACGTAAATATTTCTTCTATAACTTTAAAAACAACCGAAATATCGGTATTTAACGAAAAGTCAAAAAAGCGAACTTTTGGCCATAACTCGAAAACAAAAATAAATATCGGATTCCGGTTTTTATAGACATAACGTGAAGAAAGTTGAAATGCATGGTTTCAAATGCCACCGTTGACATTCGTACAAAACATGGCAGACATGGCGTAACGTAACAAGAAGTTCGGTGAACTTCAACTTCTACGTTATGTTTTCTATGTTTGACCAATGAGATGCGTTCATTTTATGAGGCAACACCCCTGTTGTTTTATTAACAAATTTTCAATTTTAAGGTTGAGATTACACTTTGAACACTTGGTTTTCCATTATTTCACTTGCATAGTAAACGTGTAATAAATCAAAAAGTATGTTATGCACTTATACCGTCAAATCACAAAAATTAAATGTCAACCGTTCGAGTCAAATACGCGTGCTGGTGCTTCACGTTTCTATGTTTCTATGTTAATGTAAATGCCAAATGCATTTGCTAGCTGACCCGACAGAAGTTGCCCCGACAGAATTGTCGGTCACCGTTGATCTTAAATACTCAAAAAAATGTAGCATTTTCGATCAATCTCACGTTGCAGTTCCAATTACTCATCGTGGTTGTCACTTCTCAATATTTAAATACTAATGCCTGTACTAAAAAAATTATTATACAAATGGCAATAATTAAAGATTGTAATTAATCCGTAGTATACAGAGTTGTCTAAAAGTTTACTAATATACCTGAAATCTACAATACAAATGTATAACTCTCCATAGCTGAGCATGTTAGGTAGAGACTTAACAGTACGAGGGTAAGGCGTTCAAATCCCAGTCAAGGTAAGTAAAAATAAAATTTATTTACAAAATTAAATTTAATATTATAGTTTATCAACCACCATCATATATATTGTCATGTTCCGAACCAAAGTTTTACCTACCCTGTTAATTTGCCATTAAATTTGATATTAAGTTTAAGAAATATTTGAATTTGAATTTTGGGAGGTAAAACTTTGGAAATTAATGTTGGTAGAAGTGAAGTTTTATCGAGGCTTTTTGGTGCCAACAATGGCGGACAGCGGGCGCGTGATTGTTATGCCCGCTGAGTTTTTGATAATTTTGATATTTGTAAGTAATATTTTATTTTGATTTGATTTGAATAAAGTGGATTTGATGCATGTCCATTATTTCGTTGTTATTTTGGAAGCATAGTTTTGAGATTTGAAGTTAAATTGGATTACTTGATGGTTTGCTACCGAACGGTAGTGTATCGACTTGGCTTGATTTAGATGATTAAATTTTGGAAAAAAAATATTTCGAATAATAAATTCGATTTGGATACTGGAAATTGAAAAATTAAATTTGCATTCGTAGGAACGAATGTCGATAGTGATAAGCAGGCGATTGGGATAAACGTTAAAAATTAAAAGTACGAGCCCAATAACAATTTAAAATTTTACATTGCATTGAATTAATAAAATTGGATTTGATTTAATAATTATTTTTGGAATAATGAAGAGTCTCTTGTTAAAAAAATGGATGCCCAGTTATAAGTAATTTATGGTTTAAAAAAAAGTTTTTATAAGATTTGTATAGCTCGGGGCATTGCAATATATATATATATATATATTGCAGTGTTCATAAAGGTAAGCAGTTGCAAATTTCATCGATAAAGTAAATAAAAAAAATAATTCAAAGAAACTTGATATTTGAACACATGAATTTAATTTAAAATAAAACAAAAAATTTATTGGTTAAGTAAATGATTGAAAGTCGAAGAACGTCAGATATGTTAACCAACATGGTCGTCAGTGCGGGTACATGCAATCAAATAATAATTTCAAATCACGTTATCATAAAAAAACATCGATAAAAAGAAAAATTGAATAAAAAAATAATAAAGGATCGCCTGGGCAACAGGTGGAGAAAAAATAATTAAAAAAAAGGTTGTTGATGATTAAACGTGGACCGGTAAGGTTGTTGATGATTAAACGTGGACCGGTAAGGTCGTGTTGAGATTGTTCTCTGGAAATGGAGTAATCCTCAAAGAGAATCAAATAAATATTTGATAACAAAAATAAGAAATTCAATTTGGAATAACCAAGAAGAAACATTTAGGCAAGGAGAAGAGAAATTATTTGGAATTAGCTGGGAGCTGTTTTCACGTAACGTGACGAATAAGAGGAGATTCACACCCAATTTAAAGTGGACCATTGAAGGTCGAACTTACAGGAAGATAGACAGGTTCGCATAATCAACACTATAAGTGATAACGGGGTTTACTGAATAAGAATCGTGATCGAATAATACGGAGCGCATTTGACGAAATTATAAATCTAAATTAATTGTAATTCAATCGTTTACTAAATTTAAAAATAAATTCAAGATTCATTTGATAATTTTACAAGTTTTTTTGAAAATAAAAAAGATCGCAAATAACTTTAACTCAATATTCAAATATCTGGAAGCTGAGGTTTGCATTACTGCATAATTGATGAAGTAAGTATGCATTTTTAAAGATTCACTCCTTTAACAGTGCAATATATTGCTGCGACCTTATGCGCGCCTCTTATCTCGTCAATGGGATAACGTAGGTTCTCGAATGTGAAAGATTGTTACAAGTAAACAATAAAATAACGGTTTTATAATTTTTATTTGCAAAGTTAAAATATAAAAAAAATAGGAACAAAATTTTAACAATAGCAAAAACACACGCAAATAGCCGACCCCAGCTTTTCTATAGACAAAAACACTGTTATCTTCCTTCTTGAATTTATTCTTCACCGACCGCTCTGCTAAATATCTGACTAAACTGCCTTGAAACCTTCGTCGACCGACTGCTTTACAAATCTTCTTCTGACTAACTGCCTTCAAACTTTCGTCGACCGACTGCTTTCAAATCTTTTTCTGACTAACTGCCTTCAAACCTTCGTCGACCGACCGCTTTACAAATCTTTTTCTGACTAACTTTTTTTTTTGATTAATTCTTCTATCGCCTTGGATATCCATTTTAAACTGTCTTCTTTTTTTTTTACATCTAGATTTTTATTATTTAAAATATTGCTGTTGTCGGCATTTACGTGAGTCATAATACAAACATAAAATAAAAATCAAATTCGAAACAAAAAAAAACTTATTAACTAGACAAACATAAAATATTAAACAAACACTGAAATCAAAATTAAGAATATATAAAAATAAAACACACACTAGTAATAAAATGTTAAAATAGAGTTTTGCTTTGTGGTTCCTCTAGTTGCAAATACCGCTATCTTATTGCTAAGTTCGCAACCCATTTTCATCACTTAGTGCGGACACAACAATATATATTGTCATGTTCCGAACTAAAGTTTTACCTACCCTGTTAATTTACCATTAATTTTGATGTTAAGTTTATGAAATATTTTGAATTTGAATTTTGGAAGGTAAAACTTTGAAAATTAAAGTTGGTAGAAGTGAAGCTTTATCGAGGCTTTTTACCAAAAATGGTCGAGGTTGATGAACGTGTAATTTTTATGTCTGAATAATTTTTGATAAGTTTATAAATTTTGGAATACTAGTAAAAGTTTTTGAAGATAAAGTGTTTTATTGAAGTTATTATGTGGGATTAAATTGATTTTGAAAGATTTTTTGAGTGGTTTTGAAAATAAAATTTAAACGGAAGCTATCGATGATAATCGTAATATGATAGGGAAGATAATAGAGCAAGAAGAGAAGATAACAATAATAAAAAAATTAAGTAAATTACAAATTTTATATTAATAAGTTAAAATTTTGTTCAAGGAACAACAATTTGGTTGCTGATAAGCCGGACTGCGATACCGGTATCGAATAAATTTTAACGTGCCCATTTGAAAATTTTATTAAAAACCAAATTTAAATTTTAAGAAAATATTTAATGAAAAAAATGAAAAATAATTAAAAAATGATATGCTGAGGGTATTTCAATATATTGCTGCGACCTTATGCGCGCCTCTTATCTCGTCAATGGGATAACGTAGGTTCTCGAATGTGGAAAATTGTTACAAGTAAACAATAAAATAACGGTTTTATAATTTTTATTTGCAAAGTTAAAATATAAAAAAAATAGGAACAAAATTTTAACAATAGCAAAAACTCACGCAAATAGCCGACCCCAGCTTTTCTATAAACAAAAACACTGTTATCTTCCTTCTTGAATTTATTCTTCACCGACCGCTTTACAAATCTTCTTCTGACTAACTGCCTTCAAACTTTTGTCGACCAACTGCTTTCAAATCTTTTTCTGACTAACTGCCTTCAAATCTTCGTCGACCGACCGCTTTACAAATCTTTTTCTGACTAACTGCCTTCAAACT
The DNA here is from genome assembly GCA_911387805.1 of Cantharis rustica. Taxonomy (NCBI): domain Eukaryota; kingdom Metazoa; phylum Arthropoda; class Insecta; order Coleoptera; family Cantharidae; genus Cantharis; species Cantharis rustica. The sequence continues at coordinate 77,854,452 of OU426877.1, forward strand.
TTCGTCGATCGACTGCTTTCAAATCTTTATGTGACTAACTTTATTTTTTGATTAATTCTTCTATCGCCTTGGATATCCATTTTTAAACTGTCTTCTTTTTTTTTACATCTAGATTTTTATTATTTAAAATATTGCTGTTGTCGGCATTTACGTGAGTCATAATACAAACATAAAATAAAAATCAAATTCGAAACAAAAAACGTACTAACTAGACAAACATAAAATATTAAACAAACACTAAAATCAAAATTAAGAATATATAAAAATAAAACACACAGTAGTAATAAAATGTTAAAATAGAGTTTTGCTTTGTGGTTCCTCTAGTTGCAAATACCGTCATTTTATTGCTAAGTTCGCAACCCATTTTCATCACTTAGTGCGGACACAACAATATATATTGTTGTCACAAGCACAAAGCAAAACTCTATTTTAACATTTTATTACTAGTGTGTGTTTTATTTTTATATATTCTTAATTTTGATTTCAGTGTTTGTTTAATATTTTATGTTTGTCTAGTTAGTAAGTTTTTTTGTTTCGAATTTGATTTTTATTTATGTTTGTATTATGACTCACGTAAATGCCGACAACAGCAATATTTTAAATACTAAAAAAATCTAGATGTAAAAAAAAAGAAGACAGTTAAAAAAATGGATATCCAAGGCGATAGGAAGAATTAATCAATAATAAATAAAGTGAGTCACATAAAGATTTGTAAGCAGTCAGTCGAATAAAGTTTGAAGGCAATTAGTCAGAAGAAGATTTGTAAAGCGGTCGGTCGACGAAGGTTGAAGACAATTAGTCAGAAGAAGATTTGTAAAGCGGTCGGTCGACGAAGGTTGAAGGCAATTAGTCAGAAAAAGATTTGAAAGCAGTTGGTCGACGAAAGTTTGAAGACAATTAGTCAGATATTTAGCAGAGCGGTCGGTGAAGAACAAAAAGAAGGAAGATAACAGTGTTTTGTTTATAGAAAAGCTGGGGTCGGCTATTTGCGTGAGTTTTTTGCTATTGTTTAACATTTGTTCCTATTTTTTTTTATATTTTAAATTTGCAAATAAAAATTGTAAAAACCGTTATTTTATTGTTTACTTGTAACAATTTTCCACATTCGAGAACCTACGTAATCCCATTAAAGAGATAAGAGGCGCGCATAAGGTCGCAGCAATATATATATAATAGCGCTACGGATCCTAGTAGACCCATGGCTTGTTTGACCACGCTGGACCATTTCTTTCTGTCTCGAGCTATATTCATCCAATTTTTTATGTGTAAAGAACCCAAGTCGGCTTGCACCCGACTTGCACCACCCATATTCGTCTTTAATATTTTACTTGGTACTCTTTCCTCGTTTATTTGTACCAAATGACCTAACCATTTTATGCGTTGTGCCTTAACTACTCCAACAATTGTAGCTTCATTATATATTTCGTATAATTCCTGGTTGGTTCGTCTTATCCATCTTCCTTCTACATACTTCCCTCCAAATGTTCTTCTTAATATTTTACGTTCCCATACACTTAGCATTGTTTCTTCTTGTTTTCTTAAAGTCCAAACTTCGCTTGCATACGTCATGGTCGTATTATCGATTTGTACACTCTGAGCTTGACTGATCTTGAAAACATTTTACCTGTCAATACTGATTTTAGTTCAAATGCACTCTTGTTTCCCTCAACAATTCTGGCTCTTATTTCATCGTTACTTTCTACTTCCCTCATCACTGATGTTCCGAGATAAGTAAACGCCTCAACCTCCGCGAATTTGACGACTTTATTATCTTCTAATTGTACTTGAAAGAAACCATTAAGTTCAAAAGATTTGTCGTTCCACTGCATATATTTGGTTTTTCCTTCGTTGATCTCCAGACCCATTTTTTGTGCAGCATTCAATATATTTTTTGTAGTTTCTTGTAATTCATTTCTTGTTTGCGTTAAGATCGTCAAATCATCCGCAAAGGCAAGGCATTGTTGTTCGTTGAGAAATATTATGTTCCTGTTGCCAATTTTGCTGTCTCTTAAGGCCTTTTCGAGTACAAAATTAAACAAAATTGCCGAAAGTGGATCGCCCTGCCTTAATCCGCACTCAATTTTAAACTTTCTCGATAGCTTCCCATTTATTTTTATTTTGTTAGTTGTTTCCTCGAGTGTCATTTTTATCAATTGTATTAGTTTGTTCGGTATCTTAAATTGTTTAAGTGCTATGTATAGTTGGTTTCTGTTGACGCTATCGTATGCCTGTTTGAAGTCGACAAACAACAAGTGTGTTGGGAGTTTTGTAACAAATTTTATTAATTTGTTTTTTTACTTTGCGCACGTCACTGCGTTTAAGCTTAGCGCGACACCTATGATTTTTCAAAAATGCGAGTTTTGATAACGCTTTTGCTAGGTCGGTTTTGATAACACGTTTGACACGGTTAAGGTGATATCTCGTCTGTATTAGGTAAAATATTTTTAATTTTACATCGGTTTTTAATCATTCATTGATTTTAGGAAGCACCTTACCTTACCTTATACCTTTCTTTTTTGTTATAAATTTGGATACACCAACTATTCCGATAATAATTGAATAAGAACGAAAATTGCAAGAATTGAAATATTTTTAATCACAACTGCTTATCATTATAATTTGGTTTGTGCCATTTTGGATTAATTACGGACGGAAATTTTTAACGCTGTTGAAGATTCTTTATTTTCCATCACGTCTCGAAGTTGTGACTCCCAGAGTTCCTCCTTTTTGGTTCAAGTGCAGGGGTACCGCAGACTTCCAAGCGTTAACGGCTCAACGTCATTTTTTCCGAAGTTCGAGAGCTGGACAACGATTGCGATTACTTGCATCACTTTATAAGCTGTTGGTTTCCGTTAGGTGGAAAATTTTGTATTGATAAACTTTGTAATTACCCGGGTAAGTGTTTTTTTCTTTTCTAACCCAACGAGCCACTTTTGCGAGCAGCTTTGATTTCTCATTCGACACTATAATATTTTGAGTGTCATCATAGTTTTCGATAATGGTTTGCCAGTGCACCCGAACATTCGTTTGAGGACGATTTCTTTTGTCATTACTTTTTGCCAACTACGCCGATAATTGTAAACGATTGACAACCTTGTATACTTTTTTGATCTCTTGTATTTGGAGTTAATAAATACGCTTTGTTTTAATTTGTGTTTCTTTTCGGGGAAGCCGTACTGCAGTATTCAATTGAATTCACACTTTCGCTCACCGCCCTAAATCGGTTAGCTTTAACATCGTGGGCCTCTTCACTATTTTTTAAAAATCTGGATTTTTCCAGAGTGTGAAGAAAATACTGTCTTCCTGCAAGGGCAGGAAGAATTTTTATTTACAGTTTGTGCTCATGACTTATGGACTGTATTTCACTGAGTACGTATATTTGGTCCGTTACTAACCTACCTCTACGAAATCCACTCTCGTATTCCTCAAATATGTTATCTGCATATTGGTTTAGTCTATTTTTTATGCACGTCGCCAATATTTTATAAGCAACATTCAATAAGGCTATACCTCTATAATTATTGCAGTCAGTTTTGTCGCCTTTTTTGTGGATTGGGCATATTACAGCTTCTCTCCATCGTCTTGGCATTTCCTCTTTTTTCCATGCTTCTTCGATTGGTTCATATACCATGGTTTCGACTAGTTGATCTCCGTATTTTATCATTTCTGCTTGTACAGCATCTTCCCCAGCACTTCTATTATTTTTTAGGCTTTTTATTATGTTCTGGATGTCTTCCAGAGATGGCTTTTTCACGTTTGGTTCTGTCATATCATGATCACACACTTCCGGTTCTTCACTTCTATCGACTGGTTTATTGAGGAGTTCCTCAAAGTACTCTGCCCATCTTTCTATTACTTCGTTTTGATCTCCTACTAGGTTTCCCTGCTTGTCCTGACATAATATTGTCTTTGCCTGGTATCCTTTTTTTATTTTTTTGATACCTTGGTAGAAGTTTCTAATTTCCTTATTTCTATAATTTTCTTCTATTGTTTCTAGATACTCTGTCATATATTTTCTTTTTTTCTGTCTCAGTAATGTTTTGCATGCTTTTCTTTGTAAATTAAATTTGTCTATGTTTTCTATTGTTTTTGTTTGTAACATTATCTTCTTAACTTTTTCTTGCTTACTTATTTCTTTCTGACATTCCAGGTCGTACCATTGTTTATTTTTGTATCTTCTTTTTATGTCTTGTTTAGATGTTGCTTTCTTCATAACTTTTGTTAGAGTATCAAATTTTTCTTCCATGTTTTCATGTTTTTTCTCTGTTTTTAACAGTTCATTAATTGTTTTTATAAATTCTTCTTGTGTTGTTTTGCCTTGAAATTTAATTCGCATCGGTTTATTTGATATTTTATCTTCGATTGTTCTCTTAATCGGTATAACTTGCTTTAGTTTTGTTCCTACCATGAAATGATCTGTATCAATGTCGGAACCCCTATAGGTTCGTACGTCAGTTACACTTGCTTTACTTCTTTTTTCTATCAAAACATTTGATTTGTCTATTTGATTTATGTTCTTTCTATCAGGTGTTTGCCATGTTCCCTTATGTATTTCTTTGTGTTGGTAATGTGTACTTATTATTTTCATATTGTTTTCCATAGCAAAATCCACCAAAAATCTACCATTTTCATTAGTTGGTGCATGTATACTGTATTTCCCTATGGTTGGTTGGAATATTATCTCATTTCCTATTTTGGCGTTACAGTCTCCAATTACAATTTTTAAGTCATATTTTTGATTTTTTTTGTATTCCCTGCTTAGTGCTTCGTAGAATTCCTCTTTGTGGTCTATTTGTTTTTCTTCCGTTGGTGCATGAATATTTATTATATTTATTTTTTGGTATTTACCTCTTAGTCGGAGAACACACATTCTATCCGATACAGGTGTAAATTTCATCACAGCGTGTCGGAACAGCTCGCTTACAGCAAATCCTGTTCTCAGTCTCCTATCAAACCCTTCGCTCATAAAAAATGTGTAACCATTCATATCAAAAACCCCACTATCTTTATGTTTTGTCTTTTGTAATGCTAATATATCAACTATGTATTTTTTCAAAACATTTATTAACTGCTTCATTATACCTTTCTCAAAAATTCCTCTTACATTCCAGTTTGTTACAAATACATATATAGTTTTGTTCTGGTTTCCTTTCGTTTTTCAATCCATTATTCAATTCGTTTTTACCGTGTCTCGCCATATTCATCATTGTTTGTTGCCGTCCGTTTTTTCTCGCTAGTCGTTTTTTGCTACAGATATTGTAGTGTGTTTTACTATTTTCTCCGTGTGTATCTCCCAATTTCAGCGCTCACCGTCTATGAATATCTTCCTATATCCAACACTGACTCTTCTCCCCCTGTCTCGTTCAGTTTTTGCCATTTTTCTCAGTTTAGCTTGCACTTTTTTTTCTTCCTCGGTTAAATCATCATCGATGTATTTGGTGGTGCCTCGTAAGACATTTTTCTTCTTCATAACTTCAATTTTTCCTGCCCAAGATTCCATTGTAGCCACTATGAAGGGAGGTACAGTTTTTGGTTTTATCAGTTTCGCGTTTTTTATTTTTGCGGCAACTTTCAATTCTGATAGGAAAAATTTCTGAACTTCTTTTCCCAATTTATTTTCATTAAAATCCACCCCTTTTATTACTATGTTATTTCTTTTCTCCATACCTTCTATACGGTTGAGCTTAAGCTCAAGTGCTGTAATTCGGTCTTTTAGTTGGTTGTTTTCGTGCTTTAGTGTTTTTATTTCCTCTTCATATGATGTTTGACTTTTTCTTACCTCTCTAATTTCGTTCATCATTTCGCGCATCATATCTTTTATTTCTTCTATTTCAGGTTGTTTTGTTACAGTTTTTGTTGGAGTTCTTGGTGTTCTCTTGATCCTATTAAATACGTCGTAACTGGCTACGCGCTTTCTTCCAGTAATTTCTGTTGACGAATCTTCGTTGTCGGTTGTGGATGTGTTTCCACGATTACTCATTCTATGTTCGCGTAAGTCGATTGTGGACCGGATCAACCCTTCGTAGTTCACAATCTCCTTATAATGTTCTATGAGTTGCCTATATGATCTTTGTTTACAAATTTTAATTTGACCTTGTTCGATCAGATTAGAATTTTGCCAATTTTTATTATTTCACTTATTTAATAATTTATTGACTCTAACCTTTATTACGGTCGTTCCACTGGTCCTTATATCACTTTTACAACTGTTCAAGTCTTATTAATCTTTATCTATCTTCAAAATTCTCAATATTTAACCATATATAACTACCATAGAACCACCATCATAAGGTAAGTAAAAGAGGATTAATTTACAAAAATTGTGGATTTAATATAAATAAAAACCAGAACATCAATCACATGGGATGGTAAAAAAAAGGATTAATTTACAAAATTGTACTTAAAATTACAGATTACTACACGAATAAAAAGACTATCATCAGGAATTTAAATTATATATAAAAATAAAGCTGTAAAATAAATGTTTTCGTTTAAAGAATAATTTTTTTTTTAAATTCGATTTATTAACAAAATTTTAAATAAATTACAGGTGCTATAAATAACTAGCAAAATTTTAGCAAGGTAATTGCTGACTGTCAGCCAGCTGCCAAAGCGCGCTATTAGCTTAAAAATATCTTGCTTTAGCAAGCTAATTACTGGCTGTCAGACAGCTGGCGCAACTTGCTGTCAGCATTAAAGCTGGCTTTCTGCTAAAAAAAGTGGGCCATTTTAGCAATATTGCAGTAAATATGCTGCATTTTAAGCGCTATTTGGCTAGCTGCCGCAGCTGTGCCAGCTGCAAAACAAAGCTTACAGCCAGCAATGTTGCTTGGGAATGTATTAGTAAGATTTCAATAAGTAAAATAATTAATATTTTTACTTTGAGTTCTCTTCGCAACTGTTAGCTGTTGCTAGCTGCTACTTTAACCTAGCACTGGGATCCTAAGAGCCAGCACCAAAATGTGAAAGCTAGCACTATTACAGTTTTTTTACAAATCGACTTTGATACCGAGGGAGAACAAAGTAACGCTACCCCCTCCCCCATCCCCGGTTAATATTTTTACCCCAAAACCTAGCACTGGAATCCTTAGAGCTAGCATCAGCTAGCATCCAAATATGAAAGCTAGCACCATTATAGTTTTTCCACAAATTCTTTTCATTTATTTGCACTTAAACGCCTCTTCTACTGCGCATGCCCCATGTTATTATTTGTAATTCAAATTACAAAATTTATTTCAAATTCGATTTTAAATATCTACAAGTAATTTTTATTAATTTTCCTACATAAATATTGATGTGATATTTTAGTAAAAAAATACCAACGACTGTTGATTGTTCGGGGAATACCAAAACTCGATTTTAAAACTTGCGATCGAATTATTTTAAACTTTAAAATTTTTATACTCGGTCAAGAATTGTTATAATTTCAAATTATCAACCAAATGTGATATCTTCCAAGACATGTTCGGCTCTCTTTAAATATTAATTTTATTTACAAATATTCTAATTAAGCCAACACTAAGTTCAAAATTGATAGTAATCAATATTAGTGAGGTTAGAGCTGTGGATAATTGAACGAGTGTTTAAGTGATTTAAAGGAAGAAAATTTAGAAGAGAAGGAGTTCAGAGGAGAGCCAGAGATATCGTTTTGCACGGAACATACTGTCTCAGTGCAGAAAACCGAAACAAGGTAGGAAAATGGTAACGTAAATTAATAGTAGAAAGATAAGAGTGACATTGGTTGATATAAATAAGAGCGACACACGTATAAACAACTAAATTAATTTATAAAGATGTAGGCTGCCAAAACAGCGGATTTGCATAAAAGGCTGCGATTTTCAAGGGGTCGATCCGGATCAAAGCTTCACGCGAGTGAAAACCCATCCACATGAAGATGGATGAGCTAAAGGATCAAGAAAAGAGCAAATACGTTAGCGATGGCGCAGCCAAATGAGGGTAACAGAAAAAGATTAGCGGACTATGATATTTTTAGACGTAGTAAAAAAATGAACAGATCCCCGGCTCGTAAAGCAGATACTAAAGGTAAACTAAAAAAGGGAACAGATTTAGAAAGCAGCAATACCGATAGACCTATCAAAAGAAGCAATCAACGAGTTGATACTAAGAGGCTTGAAGAACAAATAAGTCAGCTAACGGAAATGATGGTGGCCTTTACGAAGGATATCAAGACCAGCGTAGTTGACATTAAAAGCAAAATGGGTACCCTAAAAAGAGACATAGAGAAGGTCAAAAAAGAGGCAGAACATAGTGAATAGTGAACTGCAAGTAATGAAAAAAGGAAATGAACAGAGCACAAGCCAGATGAATGAGGAAATGAAAAAACTTAAAAACAGGAATAACAAATTGGAAAACAGGATGTAAAATATTGAAAGAGAGAAAGTAAAAAACAACTTAGTACTGACCTGTATAATCATAAATGAAGGTGAGGCACGCAAGTTGAAGGTAGCGATGAAGAACTTTTTGACGTGATAACGTCTTATAAATAGATATACCGGCTGCAGGCACGAAAAATTGTTACGTTCCGCAAGCGAGAGAGAGGCACGATCGGCTCTTTGCATCATACATAGACATCATTTGAATTATAAAATGTTATTAAAAAAAACTTGTCCAGCATGATGTTCGATCTCGCGATCACCAAATGATGCAATTATGTTTCATGCACATAACGCACTAGACTATCGAGGGTTAATGTAACAACATTGTTTTAATTCGTATTATCTGTTCCAAATTGGGGTTGTTAGTATCGTAATGTATCGTAATATCGATCGTATCACCTACTTTGCAATTTTATATAATTTAAAATTATTAATTAGGGTAAACTGACCAGAGAATGAACGGTACCCAGTTAACGAACAATATTACCTTATTTTGCTTGTAATAAGGTTTGTTTTCCTTAAAATACACTCTCTGTCTTTTTCTAAATCTTTTACGTCTGTGCAGTATACTGTTCTTTTACCAGAACATTCTGAAGTCGGCTGAGGACCGTTAGAATCGGAGTTGAATTGTGTCGTGCATAGTGCAAAGTTATTTGGGTGCCATTTTTTTAAGGCGAGTGTATGCACATCTTATTTTAAATAAACATTTTGAGAGCTTTCCACAACAATAAAAATAACATTTACGCCAAAAATTGCTTTTAGATGTATTGCAAATTAAACTTATTTAATTAAAACAAGCATCACATACCTTGGCGACTATTTATTTAGCCTGTTTTATAACTGGAAGAAAAACATGTGACTTGCCCAGTTATTGAACGATCGTTCATTTACTGGTATATTGAGGTTAACTTTGAAATTGCTCGAAAGTGGATCTTAAGATACATTAGATTACGGACATGGAATAAATTAGCTAGAATTTGATAATAATAAACAAGAACCAGTAAGTGAACAGGACTTTGTGCTGTTCAACAACTGGAGGCTGCAGCGTTCATTCACTAGAAAATACTCAATAATCGGAATAAAATTAAAATTCTTAGGTACTTTCATAGGCAACTATCTACTTTCTAGATAGTTTAATTTCCTTTTATACTTACGTTGTTTTTCTTTTATTTGTTAGATGGGGCGTGACAAGGAAAAATATAAGCGTTTCAAGTATTCCGAAGAAACTTTAGCAGTGACCTTAAAAGCGGTAAAGTCAGGTAGCATAACTTTGAGTGAAGCTTCTAGACAATATAATATTCCAAAATCGACAATCCACAATAAAATTAAACAGAAGGTACCAAATATTAGAAAAATGGGCCCTCAGCCTATTTTAAGCAGAGCTGAAAAAGATCGTTTACAAAATTGGATTCTTTCGAAGGCAAAATTGGGCTTTCCAATGCATCCAAATGAGGTGAAAGATGCGGTCCACAAAATTTTGAAAGCAATTAAACGGAAAAATCCATTTATAGACGATAGGCCTGGGGATAAATGGTTACATTTATTTTTGAAGAGAAATCCAAATATTTCAAAAAGGAACACCGAAATTATCTCAAAGTCTCGAGCATCGGTTACTGAAATTGCAATACGGGAATGGTTTTCCGAACTCAGAACCTTTCTGGAAAATGAAAACGTATTACATATAATGAATGATCCTTCCCGTATATATAACGCCGATGAAACTGGCGTTCGAACTTGTACAAAATCGGGATTGGTTTTGGCACCAAAAAACTACAAGAATTTATACGAAATTGCATCAGGGCCTGAAAAGGAGTTAATCACAGTTTTGTGCAATTATAGCGGCTCAGGACTTGCAGCACTTCCTATGGTTGTATTTCCGTATAAAAGCGTTTCCAAAGAATTATCACTCACCGTTCCTGATGGATGGGCTATCGGCAGATCAGATACAGGCTGGATGACAGCAGATACCTTCTTTGAATACGTGGCAAATGTTTTTCACCCATGGTTGGTCTCCAGAAATATCACCTTCCCTATTATTTTATTTCTTGATGGCCACAAATCGCATTATAATTTAGAACTATATGAGTTTTGTGTGGAGAATCAAATTATTTTATATTGTTTGTATCCTAACGCCACTCATATTCTTCAACCTTGTGAGGTGTCCATATTCCGACCTCTGAAGGTCAATTGGAAAGAAGTGTGTCGAATTTACAAGCAAAAAACAAACGTAGCTATAACACGACACAATTTCTGTCCACTATTTAAAGAAGCGTTTGAGAAAGCAAACAAACCCGACACAATAGCAAATGGGTTCAAAACTTGTGGACTGTTTCCATTAAATCCCGACGCTGTCGATTATAGTAAATGCATATCAACAAGGCCCAGAGAACTTTTCCTAAAGGATACTGCCGAAGAAAATAGTTTTACATCAGCTGATTACACTTCAACAGTAAATGTTATAAAACATTTTCTTGGAGAAGCAACGATTAACAACTTTAACGAACTGTTAATTGGTAACAGTATTTCAAATAATGGAAAAGATATGTATTTTCTCTGGAAATTGTGTAAATCTAATACAATACAGGAAAATCGTGATGTTGAAAATGAAAATAATAAAGAAAATTTACCTCTGAACGAAACTCTGACTGAATCATTTTTAGATGACTTACCGATTGAAATTGATGGAATTTTGTACTCACCGTACCCACCTATAGAGAAAAATAGAGTTTTGCACGAAATTCAAATAGTAATAACTCCAGAATTAGGAAATGATAACACACTAAAAAATGCAAGAAATACATTTAGAGTAAGTCCAGGTAACAGTGAGTTGCACCAAGATAATGTGACTGGTTTTATAAAGAGTGATACTGATAACATAAAAACAGAAAGTGATGATGCAAATATTGAAAATATTAATGCAGACCGAGAAAACGAATACTATAAAGACATTTTAGATGTTATTCTAGAAGGGGTTTTTAGGATTGTAGAAGACAAAGACAATAAATTCAACCTATCTACTGGTGATCCGACTAAAAAAATAACACAAAATGAAGAGTGAGGTAAAATTAATATTCTATCACACGTTATTTTGAAAACTGCAAAAAGAACAGATCAAGTAGATTATAATGTTTGGAAAGAACGTATGCACTGACCGAAAAAGACAGTTGAAACAAAAAAGCAAACAAAACGTGAAAGCATGCCTTTTGCTATAACATCCGACAAATGGATAGAATTTCAACTAGAACAAGAAAGGAAAAAAAGGGAAAAGGAAGAGAATGCAAGAAAGAGAAAGCTAGATAGAGAACAGAAGAAAATTGAAAAAAAAGCCAAAAAACTGAAGACTAAACGAAAGACTGAAATTAAAACACCTGACCAAGGTTCGTCATCATGTGATTCAGATGAATCATATGCTATAGGAGATTATGTCGTTGTAAATTATGAAGGTACAAACTATCCAGGCTGTATCAAAAATACTCGAAATAAAGAATATGAAATCAGTGTACTCCACGAAACTACAAAGAAAAGGTGGAAGTGGCTCACACCAGCTGTCCAAATCTGGTATCCAGCAAAAGAAATTGTAAAGAAAATTTCTGCACCAATACCTCAGAATGCTAAGGGGATATTTTTGGTTAATATGTAGGTAGTCTGTAAGTAATATGTGTTACGAAAAGTTGATTTCCGTAACTAAAAAATATTTTTTTAATTTCAGAAAACATTACTTTAAAACAAATGTCACGCTATAATTTAAATTACAGGAAAATGCGTTAGATTTATAAAAATATCAAATTCACACAGTCAGAACACAAAGTATTAATTCATATTTTTAAATAGTTTAATTTTTTGAGACCCTTAAGAGTGGTCATAAAACATATAGGTTGACAGTTTCGAATAACACTACGCTTGAAACTGGCCTGAAACTTAAAACCTTATTGATTTTTTGACCATTTTTAAAAGAACAAAATATGTTATGAGTTAGTTTCTCACGATAAAAATAATTTTAATTATTAGGGGATTTGAAATACTAATTTATCCTCAGGGCATTCTGAAAATTTAAAAGCAGTTCTCTTCCAACTTTTGGACAAAACGGTTCAAAATTTTTTTAATTACAGTACATATAAGAATATAATTTAAAGTTTCTATAGTTTAATAATGAATTAAGTTAATAAAGTTTCGTTGAGTTTTGTTTAGATATAAAATTGTGATTTACTACAATTAAAAATTTTTTAAAGTTAATACAAATTATTACGCAATTAATTATAAATCTTTTTCATAAATAATAAAGTTTTTTATAATAAATGAATTAATCACAATATAACAATAATAAAAAACCAGACTTACTGTGAGCAATTAGAAAATATTATGTATTAGAGTATTTTTATAATTTAATTAGTGGCGGATTTTTAAAATTAGAAATATAAAAACTTTAAACCAGTGTGCGTTTTAGTGAACTAAATAAGAGTGCGTTGTTAAGTAACATTTTTATGGACTAAACCTTTAACAACAATCACCTTTCAGTCAGCAACAATCAACTTTAATCTGCCAACAACATTTTTTATGGTATCAAAGGTAGTTTTTTTGTGAACATTAAATTAAAGATGAGCTAACTAAATAAACTTCCGCTCATTGAATATATAAAAATTAATTTTTAAGTTTTGTAGTTTCTAACTAGTTAAGATTATAATTTTTTTTACGTTGATAATTAAATTTAAAATAATTGTAAAAACATTTTTTATTCATTTAATTAATTATATTTTCATTAACAATTTTAAATGACTATTATGTACTTCAGCGTTCGGATTCCATAAGTTTCGTAAAATCCACAACCAGGGGTAAGAATTTACATCTCATGCTCTCTAGTAAATTACCTCAGAGCAATTTGCTAATAAAATGGTAACATATGTAAAGTTGAAATAAATCTGTACCTCAGATGCATAACACTGTAAGTGACAAATTTGCTAATTTGAGTTTCTTACACTATCATGCAGTATTTTGTCAGCTCTTTCGAAGCATATTAATGGAACTGCTAGAAAATGGTTCTATCCCATAAAATCTCAAAAGTATAATAATGTATAAAGAACGATGATATAGCAGCATCATATTGTAATAGACAATACAATAAAGTGCATCACCAAGTTTAATATGCATTTTAAGGTATGTTCCACTTACGATATTATGCTTCGAAGTGTATTGTAGCCGTATTTACATGCCAGTGCGCAAGTATTATAAGCGCGGAACTTACAATATTCTGCATTCAGATTTCCGATAGGTGCTAGACGCGACGGATCGTAAAATTGTCCTAAAATAGTATTGCTATGGCAAAATTAAGAACACAAAAAATATTTGATTTGTTACTAACTCAATCTTCTAACGGTAAGTTAATCTATTTTACTTACATAGGTACTACAAACATCATTCGGTCAATTATTTTAGTTTCAATTGTTATTTTACTCTTTAGACACAAATCAAACGAGAGAGAAACAAGACATGAAATCTGTTGAGGATACCTGTGTGGAGAATAATCAAGGATGTGTTTCAGAAGACAAATCGCAGAAAGAGATTTCTTTAGCAGAACCACCGTCTCCTTGTAAAAGTAATAGCACCCAGAAGAAAAATAAAAGACGCAGAAAGAATAAAACACCATATAAACCTCAGACAGAAAGACCTATTAATATTACGGGATGAAATGAAAGTGAATCTGTAGGCGAAAACTCATTACAAGATTCTGTCCACCTACCTCAACGTTCAGTTTCTCCCAATTCAAAATCAAATAAAGAAGAAACCTCTCGGAACCAAACAAAAAAATCACGAAAAAGAATGCAAAATAAGTTGCAATGGAAAAGAAACGTCGCAAAATCAAAAAGATTTAAAGGCGAAGAATACAAAAGTGCAGTTTTATAAACTGGAAAGACGATTAATGAAAAGAAATTAAAACCGCCTTGTTCGGATGTCTGCAAAATGAAATGTAATACAATTACTGAAGCAAGAAGACAACTACTATGTGATGCTTTCTGGAAGACTATGTCTAGTTGGGAACAAAGAGGCCAGTTTATTGCCTCTTCTATTACGTTGACACCTGTAATGCGTCCTCGTATTCGAAACATAAACGAAAAGCCTAGTCGACGTAAGAATTCCCGAAATTATTATTTAAAATTAGATGATAATAGTATTAGAGTATGTCAAACTATGTTCTTGAATACCTTTGTCATTTCTGAGCAATTTGTAACTACAACACTATCCAAATTCTGTGAATCAACCAATATTGTAAATCCGGATCAGCAAGGTAAACACGTCCCAGCTAATAAAACCCCAGCTGAAACTATCGAATATATCAAGAAGCACATTTTATCGTTTCCACGTTATACCTCGCATCATTCCAGGTCAAGATCGAAACGTGAATATCTAGGCCCTGAACTGACGTTGCCAAAATGTATTCCTTGTTTGTTGCTCATTGTAAAGCCGAAGGTTTGTGCGATGATAAAATCAGCAAAGAATGGTTATATCGGAAAACATTCAACGAAGAGTTCAATTTAGCGTTCTATTTGCCAAGTAACGACACTTGTGACACATGTGACAAATTTGAATCCATTTTGAGGCATGAAGCTAACCTTGAAGAAAAGGCAAAAATTGAAAAAATTAGAAGTGATCATCTTAAGGATGCTGATGAAAGATATGCACGAAACAAAGAAAGCAGTAAAAATTCTAATGGTAAAAGCATTACATTAATGTTGGATATGCAAAAGTGTTTACCAACGCCTCTCCTTACCAATACTCAATCTTTCTATTTGAAAAAATTGTGGGTGTTAAATGAATGAACCTTACACGATGATACTAGCAATAAATCATACTGCATGATTTGGGACGAGATCGAGGGTGCACGAAAACCAAACGAAGTAGGTTCTACTATTATTGAATAGGTCCTGAATTATATGCCGCCATCAACAAGAGAAATAACAATATGGTCCGACAATTGTGCCGGACAAAACAGAAACATTTTTTTGGTTTATTGTTATTTTTGGCTACTGGAAAATAGTGAATTAGACGCCATTAATCACAAATTCCTTCTGCGAGGTCACACACATTCAGAAGTCGATGCAGTAGATTCTGTCATTGAGAGGAAGAAAAAGGAATTTTCCTCTTTTGAAATTGCAATTCCTCGAGATTAGGAGCAATTAATAAGAACATGTAGACCTAAGAATCCTATGATTGTACATCGATTAAACTTAAATAACATTAGAAATGTAAAATCCTTAAGTACAAATTTTTCTCAACGTCGGAAGAATATCGATGATAAACCATTCCTTATTTCTCAATGTATTTGGCTGCAAGTAAGAAAGAATTGTAATGGTATATTATTTTATAAAACTGATTTTGAGTCGGAAACTTTTAATCAGATAGATCTAAGACGTAACACTCGCCAAAATTGTCGTTACCAAATATAATTCCACCAGCAGCTAAAACCTTTCGACCAATCAGCACAGCAAAATATAAAGATTTAGTGACATTGACTGGGTGGATTTCTGATCCTTTACTGAAATCGTATTATGTTAATCTACCACATGGTAATGATTCTGATGCCTTATTGTTGGATGACAGAATAATATTATTAGATTATTATTTCCAATTATTGTTACTTATTATTTTTTATTATTAACTTTTAAGTGGGTACTCAGTTATGTAGATTTTTAGAGAAGAATTATTTTTGTTGATTATGTAAGTATAATATTTTTTTAGTTTAGAATTTTTAAATAAGACTGTATGTGATTGCACACTTGGGAAAGTGACACTATAGATAGAAGCATAATAATGTATGTGACACGACTTTTTTTGAAATTGTTAAAAATTACTCTTAAATTTCTAGATTGCCAAAGAAATATGTACCTGATTATAAAGCAATAAATAAAGTACTAAAATAATATAAAACATCTTTCATTAACCTTCAGACTATAATTCTGTAGCGCTGTAAAGTTATCCCTACCTACTTTCTAAGACAAATTTGATTGTCCTGAAAAATCATGATTTTCTAGTTACAGTGTTATGCTTCTGAGGTACAGAAATGTATTCTGTAAGTTTTTACAAAATAAATAGTATTGTTCATTAACTGGTCAAAGTGTATTCCTTCACTAGCTTCTGTCGTTCATTCACTAGATTTTATGAGTATTTTGAAGTATTTGCATTTTTATCAAAATTCTAATATAAATTTTGTATTTCTGCCATATACTGGTATTTCTTAAATAATAAAAGTCCACAGAAATACATACAAAACATAATTTTATTGGAAAATTAAGACGTGATGTTCATCAAAAGTTAAAAACTGTCTTTACTGTTCATTCATTGATCGGTTTACCCTATTTCTATAACTAATTGTTTGTGATTATATTTAAACAAATTAATTAAATTAATTTTGCAAAAACTGTAAATAATATTTAAAAATTAATGTTTTTAACCAGAATTTTAAAAATATTTATATTTTAATGACAAGTTAACGCAATGCAAAAAAATATATTATTATATCAAGCAGGTTTTGGCGGGCTTTTCAAAAGCATCAGTTTCATGAATTTGATTTATTTGTCCAATTTCATCCTTTTAAATAAACGCTCGGTTTACAGACGATAATTTTACGTGATTTTACGTCATAAGAAAACATAATTCAATTCAATTCATTTCTTATGACGTTATTACGTAAAATTATCGTCCGTAAACCGACTTTACAGACAACTCGAGTGCCACGAGTTTTTTAATGAAAAATTCGGAACAGAAGTGAAAATCAAAGATGCGTACAAGATAAATGAAAAGAGATGTGCGATAGTGATGCACAGTTTCGAGAGAAAAAAGCAAGTATTGAAAAATAAATTCAAGCTGATTGGATACGAGATATAATACGTCGACAGCAACCTCACGCCACTGGAAAGAAGAATTACGAAGAAGATAAGAGCAAGAGCAAGAATTCAGAGAGAGAAAGAAAAGGAAGTAAAGATAAGTCATTTGAAGTTCTTTACGCCCGAATACACTTTAGTGTGGGACCCAAACAAGAGTAAACTAGTGGAAAGGAGGATAGATGTCCGTTCTACGACTCCAAAAAACTAAAAGCAAGTGAACTGAGCAATGTAATGTTAATAGACCGGCGAACACAAAGACAATTGAATTGGCACGCAGAAGGAAATGAAGGGGAAGGGGAGAGAAACAAGTGTGAAGGGGACGAGAAAAAGAAGGGCAAGGTATAGAATAGTGAAAATAGGCACATGAAACGTGAGAACGTTGTTGAAGATTGGAAAACTGACGGAAGTTGTAAGCGAACTAACAAAATACGGAGTGGAGGTAGCAGCAATGCAGGAAACGCAATGGAAGGGCCAAGGCGAAGTTAACGGGAAGGACTACGTATTCTTTTATTCAGGAGAGAGTAAACAAAGAAGGGTACGGGATTCATAGTAACAAAAAATCTGAAGAATATTCAGTCACTACTTTCATCTTACAATATTACTCAAATAGTTAATCAACCTACCCGAGTAACTCTATCCACGGCTACATTGATTGATCTGATTTGTGTAAGCGATGATTTATTCTACTCCAATGTTCATACGTATGACTTATCCGATATGACTGATCACCGGTTAGTGTGCTGCAGTTTTAATCTTCAGGGCATTAAATCCGTGCCAGAAACTCTGACTTTTCAAAATTTTAAATTTTTCGACTCCGAACAGTTTGCCATTGATGCTTCCAACATCGATTGGATACTCTGTAGTGCAACTGCGAATGCGGATGATGAGCTCTTCTACTTTAATGCTACGATCAACTATATTTTTGATCTGCATGCTCCCTTATGTCAAATTAATAAGTAGACCCGCTTGGCTAACCGATAATATACCACTTATGATAAAACTGAGAAATAGGGCATATCAAAAATTTCTGAAGTTTAAATCTTCTAATGATTATAAGTATTATAATGATTTGCGCAACTTCACTACGATGTCCATAAAAAACAAAAAGAAGGCATACTGTAAGTTGCAAATTAATCAGAGGTCAAAAAACCCTAAACAGTTATAGAAGTTTTTTGACCAGACTAACATTCATATGAAATTCAAGCACACAATTGATCTTGATGATAACGATCCCAATTCACTTAACAGTTACTTTGCCAGCATTGCTTCTTCCGACATTAAACCGGAAGTTATTTCTTACTTCAATGAGAATCGTTTCCCACTTATTTCTGATCCATTGATATTTTGCCCTGTCACATCTGATGTGGTAACAGCTGCAATTTTTAAACAACAATCCGGTGCTTTGGGCGTCGATAACTATAGCGCTAGGATGCTGAAACTCACCTCACCTTTTTGTCTTGATAACTTAACTAAGCTAATAAATTTTTGTCTTACTAATTAGGTAATACTAGCATTGTGGAAGAAATCGATCATAACGCCTATCTCTAAAAATAATAGGGAGTTATCACCACACCACGGTAAATTTTGCACTAACGCTAATCTAGTTTTAAACTCAAATGCGCATATGCAGAAATAGCGTAATGCAAATAACGTTACCTTGTCCCGCTATTTCTCATAAAATAGCGTAGGTATTTAAGGTTGCGTTATTTATATATTTTAGGGTGTTTAGCTAAATTAGGTTTTGGTTTTGGTACCTTGGATTAATTAGTACCTACTAATTAGAGCCCGGAAAATAAGTTCTAACAACGTGTAAATCAAGCATTACTAGTAATTCTGTGCAGCAGGTAGTGGAAGATAGTAGGAGTTTGTAAAGGCTAAATAGCTAAATAGAATAGAATAATACAAAACAATAACAAGACAACTTAAAATTTGAGATTGCACCATCTATAGGAATTTACTATAACTATAGAATAACGTCACAAAAATAGCGGGATTTGCGATAACTCTTAAATTGTATTCCCGTTATTGTAAAATACCGTATTTGTTGTACACTAAATATGTTGATCTTCGACCAATTAGTGTGTTGCCTGCGTGTTTTGAAAGTATTTGAGTCCGTTCTTCACAGGCAGCTACTAGAACACATCGAGTGTAATAATATCTTACCTGTTATTCAATCTGGCTTTCGTTCTGGTTATAGTACTGTAACGGCGTTGAGTAAGTTTACTAATGATATTGCCAAGAATATTGGCGATTCTAAGGTAACAATCGTGGCTTTCTTGAACTACAGCAAGGCTTTCGATGTGATTAATCACGAGTTGCTTCTCTCTAAGTTGTTGTACTACGGTTGTGCCGGCTCAGCTATTGTTCTTTTGCGGAATTATTTGACTGCTCGAACTCAGAGTCAGACTGAATGGATGCTTGTCCGGTGAGCTTGCCATAACCAGTGGCGTGCCGCAGGGTAGCATTCTGGGTCCGCTTCTCTTTGTCATTTTTACTGCTGACCTTCCTAGCGTTCTTTCTTCCGATTACGGTGTACACTTGTATGCTGATGACTCTCGAGTATATCTCTCCAATAAACCTATCTTTGTTGATAGTATTGTTCAATCTTTGAATAATAATTTAACCTCTATTAAACTCTGGTCAGGTGACAACGGGTTAATCCTTAACCCCAATAAAACGGTTTGTTTACGCATGGGAAATACATACTGCTGTACTCTGACTTACAACACTCGATCTGTTTATGTTAAACTTGATGGTTCCGTACTGAAGTTTAGAGAGAATGTTAGAGACCTTGGCGTAATATGCGACAGTAGCTTAAGCTTTGAAGCGCACGTTATTAACAGAGAATTTGAATAATCTTTCCACCTAGACCAAAACATTTTTTTTTTCAAATTCGCGTAGTTCTGTGTAGCATACACCTATTTTATATTATTTTGACCAATAGAGTATTTCAAAACCCAAAAAAATTACGGCGGACACCGGTGTCTGCTATGGCCCTGTGAAACTTCAGCAGGCACCGGTGTCCGCTATGCAGTTTGTGAAACGAGCAAACACGATATTTCACCGCGTGACCGCCGATAAAAATTTGCAAGTCGAAGTTTGAAAACGCACCAATTTACCAAAATGGACTGCAAAGCTCGTGAAAACAGGCGATACTGCAAAGGTTGCTACAAAAAAAAAATAGAAGAACTAATCGTAAAGAATAAGGTCAAAAAAGTTATAACATACTGGCATAACATACATACAAAGCCAGATTTTGCCTTCCACAAAACTTAAATTTATATTAGATTTATTATTGCATTGTATTGTATTAGATTTAGATTGAGTTTTCAATAAAGTATTTTTTCGGATCCAAAAATTGTTGCTACCAAAAACCTGATACCAGTTATTGATTGTGCAGGGTCACAGCAGACATGTTACCACATTGAAATTTATAAAAACGTGTTCTCTGGGCTAGGCAGGATCAACAAAGTTACAGAAATTGGGCGGACACCGGTGACCGCCATGGCCCGGGCGGAAAACTGCATAGCGGACAGTGGTATCCGCCATGGCGCTCAACCTGTTAAGATTTGTGGTATTGGATACTACAAACTGAAATCCTTATATAGGTATAAGTATCTTCTTCCTCCAATGATTAAGTTGCAGCTGGTACAGAGTTTGGTGTTATGTCACCTGGAGTACTGCAGTGTGGTTTATTATGGATATTTTACTGCTAACCTAAAACATAAACTACAGGTTCTGCAAAACTCTTGCATGAGATTTGCCTGTGATATGGACTTTGGTAGCCACGTTACCTCTTTTTTTATTAAATTTGGTGTGCTTAAGATTTACGCTTGTTTTGAGCTTCTGTTCGCTTCGTTCCTGTACAACTTGTATAGACGTGGTTGCCCGGAATACCTGTTGGAGTTGATGGTAAAAAGATTTGAACGCCATCAACTAGATTTTTGCTATAGTGGGAATTTATCTATCCCGTCTTACAAGACGACTAAGTTTTGGGGCTTCTTCGAGTACCGAGCCGCGAAGATTTTTAATAGGTATGCAGACGTGTTTTTGACCGGCAGTACCATCCGTTCCTTTAGAAGCGTGGCCAAGGAAATGCTGCTGCTTGTGCAAAATGCGGACTAGGGTGAAATTGAAAAAAACAGCTCTGCTGATTGTTTTGCCTCTTTGTTGACTCTATGAAATGTATTTACTTGTTCATTTTTGTATTTATTTTTTTCTTTTTGTATTTATATTTTATTTTTTATTATAAATAAAGTTAACGAATAAAGTTATTATTATTATTATTATTATTATAAAATTATACATTTTAAAGCGATAAATAGAAGATTGCCACATGTAAGAATTAAAATGAAACATAAGATTATAATATATCTATAATATACGATTATGCCTTAACAGAAAAAAACAGTGACACTGAAAAAGAACAATTTTATAATGAGCTAGAGGCTTTTTACGAAATAATCCCGAAACACGACACAATAATAATTATAATAGGCGATTTTAACGTAAAACTTGGGAAAAAATATCATATAGCTAATGTAGCCGGCAACGAGACAATCCACTCAGATACGAACAATAATGGTAACAAACTGTGTCAACTGGCAGCGGCGTTAAACATGGTGATCTCGAGCACTAAGTATAAGCACAAGAAAGCACATAAAATCACATGGACCTGGCCAGGATGGAATAAAACAGAAGGAAATCAAATAGATCATATGATGATAACAAGAAAGCGCGCCTCAACTGTACAAGATGTTAGATCATACAGAGAAGCCAACGCAGACTCGGACCATTACCTCGTGATCGCTGACATCAAGCAGAAACCAACAATGGAAGGAACAAACCACCAAATAGTTAAGCGGGCTGCAACTGAAAAATTAATAAACGACGGGCCAGAGGCAAAGAGATATGTAGAAAGAGTGAAAAGATGGAGAGGAAAATAAACGAAACATCGGTTGAAATTGAAGAACAGTGGAAAACAATCTCAGTGTGTATTACAGAAAGCATCGAGCAGGAAGTAGGATACAAAGAGAGACCAAAGAGGAAAAAATGGTTTGACCATGAATGTGAAGAGAAAATGAATAAAAAAAGAATGGCAAGGATAAAATAAATGGAAACAGGTGACGAAGAGGCCTATATATAATATATACAGCGAGAGGAGAAATGAAGCATGCAAGCTATATAAACATAAGAACAAATGAGTGGAAAAGTGGATGAGAGAAAATCAAACGCAGTCGAAACAAGAAGAATAAGAAACAGTATAAGAAGACTAGAAAGTGAACCAGAAAGAGTAAAGCAAATTTGGGCGGAACATTTCCAGAGGCTACTATGTATAAATAGTATCGAAGAGCGTAAATAGATTAAATTACCAACGTCAGTGGACGATGATGAAATAGAAATAAAAGTACCAGATAAAGAAGAGGTTATACAGGCAATAAAAAAATTGAAAAAAGAAAAGGCTCCTGGCACTGGTGAGATGATGGCGGAGATGTTTAAGTACGGTGGTGAAGCGCTACATGATGCATTGAGTATACTGGTGAAAATAATATAGAACGAAGAAAATATGCCAAAAGACTGGAGTGACGGTATCATTAAAACATTGAGGAAGAAAGGTGATGTGAAAGTATGTGATAATTACAGAGGCATAACACTCCTTAACGTGGAATACAAAATACTATCATCGATAATATACAGCAGACTTGTAGAATACACAGAGAAGATGATTGGTGAATATCAGCACGGTTTCAGAAGAGCGAAGTCTACGGTCGGTGCCATACACGTGTTAAAACAAATATTGGAGAAAACCAGAGAATTTGGAATGAACATGTACTTGCTCTTCGTTGATTTTAAGCAGGATTTCGACATAGTGAACAGGCGGAAAATGCGGAAAACCATGAAGGAGCTGAAAATACCAACCAAACTAATTAGATTAGTTGAAATGACGCTAGAGAAAACAACAGCTAAAATAACGTATAAATTCGTGGTAGACAGTAGTGTTAGACAGGGCGACGTTCTGTCGGCAACATTGTTTAACATCGTACTTGAATGAATAATTAGAAAAGCTGGTTGTAGCGGAACGATATTAAATAAAGAAAGTCAAATAGTTGCATATGCCGATGATATGGTAATTACCTTATGTCAAGAACAGAAAGAAAACTAAAAAGCATTTTCAAGGCAATAAAGAATCCAGCAGAGATAGCGGCGGGACTACTAGTAAATGAGGGTAAGACGAAATTTATTTAAGAAGTCACGAACTTTAACTATCTTGGCGTGCAGATAAATAACAACAATAGTAGGGCAATGGAAATTAGAGCAAAAATATAAGCTGAAAACAGAGCATATTTCGCAAATAGACAACTACTTAAAAACAGACAAATATCAAGACGAACAAAGATACAAATATACAAGTCCCTGATAAGGCCGGTAGTGACGTATGCGTCGAAAACTGTGTGCATAACACAGAGAGAGAGGACGAGAACCTCAAAGGCTTTTAGAGAAAAATAATGAGAACCATCTTAAAGTATGAGGAAGGCGTATACAGATTAAAAATAAACCAATGAAATACAGAGGGAGGTGAACGGCGAAAACATTGTGAGGTTTATGAAGGCGCAACGTGTGAAATGGTTGGGACTCATCATGAGAAGTAACGATGAAGAGGTAACAAAGAGGGTGATGTTGTGGGAGCCAGATGGTACCTGAGCCAGGGGAAGGCCGAGACTGCGATGGTGGGACAGTGTGACGGAGGACTTGAAAGTGATTGAGGTGTCAAACTGGAGAGAGGTCTGTAACGATCGAGTGATATGGAGATCAATAGTGAAAGAAATAAAGACACACCCCAGACTATGAATAGAAAAGCGCATACTTATACGTAAATGTATATTTTTTTATTCTAATCTGATGTGTTGCGAACCTTTTCATTTTTTGGGTCCTCGCGAACAAGTCTCCTCCGGATACTCAAGTGGAGAGAACAAAACTTAATCAGGGCCTGGTAGGAATTTCGAATACCTGAGCAATTTGCTGATTAAAAAAACAATTAGATACAAAAATAAATTTATTCAAACAAAAATTCAAAAAATATATATGCACATTTATATAATATGAACTAATAATCTTAAATCTAAATTACATTCACTCACTTGATTCATACTAATTTATTATAGCAATAAAATAAAAAACAATTAACGAAAAACCTAACTTAATAATTAATAATAACTTTTCGTAATAATACACACATAAATTGATAAAAATGGTACGTTACCAAACAAATTTTCTTAAACTGTTCACAAAATGAGACGGTCATTAGCCTAGTTTGTTAGCTGAATAACTGCTGACATTAAGGTACTCGGTTCGAATCCGGGGAGAGTCTAAAATTTCTTATGATCGTCTCCGTGCTTCGGGGGGCACGTAAAGCCGGTGGTCCCTCTGGGTTGATGACTTGCCTTCATCAAAAACAAAACCCAGAGTTACTGGCACATCTGAGATAAGCCTAGCAAGCTATCTTGAATGTAAAACAATAAATATGCTCATAGCACTAATAGTAACTTCAAAACATCACCGAGGTTGCTGTTAAGTAAAAACAGGTTGCAGACCTAATTAAAAAAGAAGAAGAAGAAGAAGAAGCTTACAAAATACGAACTCAAAATCAGTTCAAAAAACAAATCACAATATCAAAAAAAAAAACGTACAGAGCCACAAAGAAAATTCGAAACTTTTATTTAAGGGAATGTCGTCAGGGTTGGCCACCCTTTTAACTTTTGCCCATAACTTCCGTGTAAGAAAGAATTTTGTTGATTTAAGCACATGATCAGAAAGATCTAGGAATAAAGCTACTTTCGAAGCAATCGCAAATTGATTGGATAAAAAATAGAGAACTTATGCAAGAATTTAAAAAAAATGTTGTCAAGGTTGGCCCAATGCTGTCTAGGTTGACCCACCGTTGAGAATTGCCAAATTCATGCAAAAAAATTGTCTGGATGAAATAATAAACCAAATTTATTTTATTTTTATTCGATTGAGTGAAACTTTACAATATAATATCGCAGAGAACTGATTTACATAACACATAATTCCAAATCACCGTTTTGGCAAATAAAATAACTTCTTGCCATTTGGGCACATTTCAAATGCACATTTTTCTTGCATTTAACATGCAATAGAGTTCTTGCGGTTCAGGCGACGAAGCATTCGCTTCCAAGCAGATGATGCATTTACCAACGTGATTTTTTTGCAACGGTTCAACCTTGACAACAAGTTTCATCACCACATCGCGTCACACTACATCCAAACAAGTAGCGAAATTAAATGTTTCCCTTGAATAATTTTTAAAGACTATCCACATAACACATTTTAGATGCTTATCTTAACAAATTAATGTTTTTCCTCCAGGTTTTCATGCTCTATTTGCAGCTGGTGGAAAACTTTTTTTGTCTTAGTTCAGTGAATGAGTGCACAACACGTTTCAACATTACACTCCAAAATCAGTAATAGCATGAAAAGTTCATTGAGGGATGTTTTGCCACACTCCCACATATGTGGTTTCAGTGATCTACACTGAAAAATCGCAGTGGGCCGGCCTAGACGACGGGCCAACCTTCACAACATTCCCCTACTAACTCAAACATTTTTTCGTCTGACCAACTTCGCAATTCCCAAGGTTCTGATTTTAATATTCGCACGAAGCGTTTTTATGGTTTTCCGGGAAAGTACCATACGGTATATTTCAATTACAAAAAATCTTAATATTTCGGAGAATAATCTGGACGGCGTCTTTTGTTGTTGGCTTAACGAGCCGTCGCATGCCGTCATCCGGTCGTTTAACAGTTCAACATATTTTTTATTTTTGCACGTATATGCCCTAAAGCGATATATTTTGCGAATACGATGGTTTTTTCAATAAAAATTATAAAATATACAGTGACTCTAGGAATTATAAATACACCTTATAAAATACAAGTAATGATACCGAAAAACCCAATAATTATAATTCAATATTTTTGAATTTAAAAATATTATAAGAAATGATATCCAACAGTTGATATGATAAAAAAAGTTTATAGAAAAATGATATTTATTAACTTAAAATTACAGAAAAATAAAATATTTACTAAAATAGCAGTCAAGCAAATATAAATACATTTGCATAAATGAAGTTAAATTAATTATTTTTAAAACTATTACAGCCTTATGCATAGTCGTACTTTTAAAATGGTTTTAAAATGAATTAGTAGCTACTAGTTAATAGCATTCTAGAAGCTAGTAAAATTTTGTTATGCATAGTTCTTTTAAAAAGAAAGTTAGTATCCTTTTAGTTGGTAGAATACTAAAGTATGGTTTTTGAAATATTTATTTAGCAACACCGCAAATTGACAGCCGACAACTTAAAAATAATTATTTTTACCTAAAACAGGTACCTAAAAACAGCTTAATATTATTTACCCTTGGCAAGTACATTGTTATAATAAACCAAAGGATTTATATGATTCACATATACTTTTGGCCTCCTATTTAAATTTAAAATAATATCTTGAATTATTTGAATTTCTTTGATTTCTTCATCAACATTTATACAATTTTCCATTATTTTTAAACGAATTTTTTATTTAATTAATTTAATTGAATCGCTTATTTCAGAAACAACCTAAGTCACATTTTGGCAGTTTTCAGGAGGTGAATTAAAACGTTTGATAACTTTATCTAAACATTTTCAAAAAAACTCGAGCTTGAAGTCAAAGATTTACCACTAAAGTAAGAGTTTATCATAAACAAAAGCATATAAATTAAATTATGTGTTACCTCCCAAAAATACATAATGGTTTAACAAACTCAAAATTATCAAAATGTGACTTAGGTTGTTTCTGAAATAAGCGATTCAATTAGTTTTATAATTCAGCATTTTCTCACTTAAAAATATTACATTAAATACTTATTTTATGTATAATAAGAATAAATTCAATAATTTGTAATTGAACAAGTTAACTAATAAATACTAAACAATATTTGATAAATGTTTTTTATCACAAGTTAAAAATTAATATATTATGTATAATATGGTATATTATTATTAAATATAATTTTCAAAATTGTCTATTCTTTGTAAAAAGTAACCTTAAAATGGTTTTAAACATGCTCAAAACCCTCACTAAATATTTAGTAGCAAACTAACGATTTTAGTAGTTCTACTAAGGTTAGTACCCTTTTAACTCGTCTATGCATACAAGTTGCATGCTCCACTACTACCTGACCGCGTTAGTAGCTACTTAGTGTACTTAGTAGCTACTTAGATGACTATGCATAAGGCTGTTAGTATTTTTTGGAATATCTCTTAAGAGCAACTCGACCGTTAAATCCTTCCTTACGTAAGATTTTTCTTACACTTTTGGTTGAGATAGGTTTACCAATTCGTGTTGAAACGTCGGCCGTTAGTTTTGGGACACTTGTCTTCCGGTTAACCTTAATTTTCCTAATAATAAATTCTTGACCTCTTGGTTTGAGAATGCATTTTGTAATTCTCCCGGTTTTATTTTGAAGATTACCTTTACCTAAATTTATTAATAACACATAGTACTGCACCAAGTGATCTGCCAACAATTTTAGAAGTTTTTCGAAAAGATTTTCCTTCACACACCAATTAAAACTAATTTTCGCTCACTAATTGTCGTTTCACTCATTTTTTTGGCCATTTTTACAAAATATGAATTGCGATGATGATTTAAATTAATTATACGCATATCAGCGTGTTCTATGAGTATTGAACTATCCATTGTATCAGAAATTTCAGAAGTTAATTACATCCCAAGCAGCACAAATCCGTCAAAAATGTATATATACGGTAACGATATTTACATAACGGTAAGACATCGATTTGCTCAATTTATCGTTACTGTTTTAGGTGTCATTTTTGTACAGATACGGTACAGATATTTTCGTAACGGTACGCTATTGATTTGCCCAATTTTCCGTTACTGAATTGGTGAATCATATATGTACCTATTATATGTTGATTTTTTATGAACGGAATATTTAGAAATTTACAGTGTCGTTTGGGTACATAAAATTTACGTGCTTAATCGGCACTGATTTTTAATTAAAAAAATAATTAATAAAATACAAAATTAATTTTTGTAATTATTTAGAAATTCGATGTTTAAATTGATGACTTGCGTCAATCGGTGTTTTATATTTATTCAGATATCATTACACATTTATTTAAATTTGTACTATAAATTTTAATTATTTAATTAGAATTTACGATGGTGCTCCAGCCATTGGGCTCTGGTTGATGATTGGTTCATTCCTGAAATATCTGAAATTTAACATTAATCACCTAATAATATTTACTTACATTTTTTTTCACAACGGGGATTCGAACCTGTGCTGCTTTAGCCTTTCTCTCTAAAGGTATACTACTTAACTCCCACGCCTACGAAAGGTATACAGAGAATTTATGTTTGATGATAGTCAATATCAACTTTTCAATAATAACTATATTAATTCAGTTTAAAAATATCAAGGAATATAATTTATATATTACTTTAATTTATTACTTTAATTAGTATTTCATTCTAAATAATTTAAAACTAAATTATTCAAAATAATTTAAAAGACAAGTAAATAACTGTTTTTACTTTATTATTAAAAAAATATATTTATTATTGTTATATTTTTATTTTATTGTTAATTATTATTAATACAAAATATTGTTATATTTTTTATAATTACTCAAAAGTGTACAAAATAATTTAGATTTCAATTCTAAGGTAAGTTTACACAGGATATTCATTGTTTGATTGTCAATTTCAATTACTCATTAATCACTATTTTAATTCAATTTAAAAATATCAGTGCTGAATTAGAATAAATTAAAGTTTTTAGAATTTTTTTTATATTATGAATTATTTAAATAAAATAAAATTAGCAGAAAATTAAGGAACACGTGTCATACTGTATTTGTTATTACTTTCAGCGCCATAACTACAAAATTTGGGCTCATGTTCAAAGTTTGTCGTGGGGATAAGCGTTAAAAATTTTTGGCATAATACAACAGCGCTTATAATAATTATTATAAGTAGTACTATTTATATTTTACTATACGGTACAAATTATTTAAACAAAATTATATTAAAATAATTAAAATAACAAATACAAATTATTTAAAGTATTCTAATGCCGTTTTTAAAACTTCTTGTTATAAAGTTATTAGATTTTATTTTAATCATTTTTCAGTTCTACAGAAATAATCCGTACATGTTTCTTGTTTTTAACAATTGCAGTACGAATACAAAAATTTTGAATCATTTTTAAAACGTCCAATTTTTTTGCAACCTTATTTTCTATCGTAAAATCTTACCTCACCTATCGAATTACGAAGAGAGTTTTTTATTAATTTTATTAATTTTAATTGACGGTCTTCACAACCGTGGCCTATTATAATATACTATTTTTTTCAGTACAATTAAAAATATGGTTACAAAGGTTACTAAATAATTTTTTATTGATTTTGCTTTACTGATTTCATTTTTATCTAACGATGTTAACAATAACTTAGTTAACAATTTTATGACATCCAAATAAATTATGGAAAAACCCTAAAATATATGCACAAAGGAATTTTAAAATTTGTAAAGTTTAGGTAATTTCAAAAGGATAAGCGGTGCCTACGTTAGGTAAATTAAACCGGATACATGGTACTTAAATTGTTGCATTCTATCGACAAATTTGATAATCTAAACAATTCTGTCATATTATATTTTCTTGTATTAAATATCTACTATTTTAATCTTTTACGTCTCCTCAAAAAATATTATATCCAAGAAATGCATTTTATTTAATATTTTACCAAACTTATGCTTTTTGACGTGGATTCTCGGTGCTCACTAGTATTTGATTTAAAAAAATTTATAACCACGTGTAAATTATTTTTAAATAAAGACCAATAACTAACTGTTTTTAATGTATTATACCCTAGTGCGTACCTCCCAAAAACATACGAAGAGCCGTCTTGTGGATAAATTTTGTCTAAACTGAGATGCCTAAATGTTCATGTTTTTATGTTATTCAGTAGAAAAAATATAAGTAGAATTAGATATTTTATTTTTCGTTATGTAATAATTATTATAAACTGTAGATAATCTTTTTCTTCTCTAAGTGGTCTAGGTTGGTAAGAGTATATAACCATGATGAATTTTATATAAAAGAAAATAAACAATGTTTTGTTATCAAAATTTACAAGTAGCAATAAAAACAAGTGTTTAGTTGAAATAATTCGCTTTTTACATTATGAGTTCAGTCTTTTGTATCGGGTCCACTTGTTTTATCTTAGTAGTACCCCAGAAAATTTAACGAATGTAAAAAATCTTTGATTTTTGTTCAAAATGTTCGTTAATTTATTATTGACAATTATACCCATACCTACTCCCTTGTCCTCTAAAGATTTCTTTCTGAAATTATTTATAATTTTTTCTGATTCCACTAAAGAAGCGTCTATTAATTACGTACCCAGGTAGCACAAAATATTGCGCAATATTGGCGCAATATTGTACCAATATTGAGAAATGGTGCAATATTGGCAATGTCCAGTCAATATTGGTGCAATATTGTACAACATTTATGCGGCAATATTGTGTACCAATATTGGTACAATATTGCTTACCCACGTTGGGCAATATTGTATATTCATGCTGGTACAATAATGATTAAAAATAGAATTAATATCTAAGCAATACTGAATATATTCTCTCAAATAACTTCTAAGTTATATTATGAGTGATTTGTATTATTAGAAAATGCATTGCTACCATGTAGCTAACATATTCATATTTTATTGATATTCAATATTGGGCCATGATTGCGTATCAATATTGCACAATTATTGCGAAGCTATATTGGTACAATATAGTCTAGCAATAATGTAGCAATATTAGCTGACATTATTGGTGCAATATTGCTTACCTATATTGGGCAATATGTATATCCATGTTGACACAATAATGATTAATAACTGCATTAATATCTAAACAATACTGAATATATTTTCCCAAATATCTTCTAAGTTATATCACAGATTAAATATACTACAGATAGCTCGCGTAATGTATTTTATTCATTTCTAGTGGGCTGCCTATCCTTATAATATATTGCTGGTGGGGTACTAGAAAGACAACTTCCGTAAGTACCCGATCATACCACGCTCTTTCTCTAAGACGCCTTATAAAAAATGTCTATGTGTGATAATTAATAGCTGGTAGCACGATTTTACCTCAACCGTGGCTAGAAGAGAAATGAAAATTACTAACCACGAAAAAACACGAATAGCCAGCGCCTCTACGATATATAGTGAATGGCTTCCATACTAAGAGAATTGGCTTCCAAATAAATGAATAACGGACTCCCGTTCTCCCATAAGCGCGAGCTATCTGTAGTATATTTTTTAATCTGTGGTTATATTATTTGTGAGTTTGTATCATTGGAAAATGCATTGCTAACATGCAGCTAACTAATTCATATTTTATTGATATTCACTATTGGGTCATAATTGCGTACCAATATTGCGCAATGATTGCGAAACTATATTGGTACAATATTGCATACTTACGTTGGGCAATATTGTATATTCATGTTGGTGCAATAATGGTTAAAAACAGCATTAATATCTAAGCAATACTGAATATATTCTCCCAAATAACTTCTAAGTTATATTATCAGTGATTTGTATCATTATAAAATGCATTGCTAACATGTAGCTAACATATTAATATTTGATAGATATTCAATATTGGGCCATGATTGCGTATCAATATTGCACAATTATTGCGAAGCTATATTGGTACAATATAGTCTAGCAATAATGTAGCAATATTAGCTGACATTATTGGTGCAATATTGCTTACCTATATTGGGCAATATGTATATCCATGTTGACACAATAATGATTAAAAACTGCATTAATATCTAAACAATACTGAATATATTTTCCCAAATATCTTCTAAGTTATATTATTTGTGAGTTTGTATCATTGGAAAATGCATTGCTAACATGCAGCTAACTAATTCATATTTTATTGGTATTCAATATTGAACCATGACGGCGTATCAATATTGCACAATTACTGCAAAGCTTACCCATATTGTAAATTCAAATTGACATTTTTAAGCAAACTTATTAAACTAAAAATCAATAAACAATCGTATTTCGCATTAAGTGAAAATCTGAAATTTTATTTTTATTGTGGTGATAATAGACGTCTTCAAATTATATCAGTCACGTGTATTTCCTCAAGTTTAATTTTCTCTTTAAGACCGATGATCTTAGTTATAAAATACGGAAATATTTTATTTAGGTATAAATAAATTAGTTAAAAAACGTCTTTTTATTGAAATAAATGTTTTACATTAATACATTAAAAAAACGATCTAAAATGTAAGTTCCGGTATGGTTCAGATAAAACTTTTAGCAATACATGTCATAAGCATTTGATGACGTCATATTCGAACAGCATTGTATTATAATTTGATTTTCTTTATTAAGTATTTATTACTTTTTGTTTATAATTAAAAGCAAATTAAATTCTATAAATGCTATGGAACCATGGAAAAACCCTAAAATAAATGCACAAAGAATTTTTAGATTTCAGGTATAAGTAATTTCAAAGAAATAATCGGTGCCATAAAACCCAATACGGTACATTGTTGCATTCTATGAACAAATTTGATAATATGTTTAAGAATTCTGTCATACATATTATGTTATTCTTACATAATATTAATTTAAAAACTATTTAATTTAATAAAGGGTACACTATAGCGTACCCGCGTTTTATTAAATTATTTTGAAGTTTGTGACAAACTTATATGCTAGATAGCCATTATTTCTTGAAAGAAAGAATTATTGAATTCCTCGTGGTTCTTTCAATGAAAAATGATTGTTATTTAGCATTTAAGTTTGTCCCAACTTCAAAATAATTTAATAAAAGGTACACTATAGTGTGCGTTGGGTCTGAAAGGATTAAGTAATAAACTTGACAAAAGTATTTTTAACAGGTATCTAGTTGTAACCCAGATGCAATTATTATAATGCATAATTTAAAAACTCAGTACGATGTGATGTAAGTTATTATTTTGATCATTATTGTTTTTAGTATTATATGAACGGCGATATATAACGGCGAATATTTTCGTTAATTTCGTCTAAGATCAGTTTAATATTGTCGATAAGATCAATTTTGCAAAATTATAAAATACACAAAATACACACACCATTTATAAATTTTAAGTTAAAATCTCACTTGTAACGTTTTATTTGGTACTTCAAGTGAGGTGAAGTGGCATATACATATATTCACCTATGTATATGCCACTTTACGAGAAAGTGAAGATATCAGCCCTTATTCAATACTTGTTAAAAGTCAAATAATTTTGGCTTTTGCAAAAACAAAATTATACCTACTTAATGAATCTTGTGTTCTTAGGAGTGATAAGAAAATTAATAGATTTTTGATTAAAACATCATCACAGTTTAGACTTCCAAATTTTAGAAAACTTATATCTGAAAGATCAGCAAGTTATGCTGAAACTGTTTCATAGATGGAAAGCTACCGAGTTTCGTTTCTTTTTATTGTACAGCGTTACTTATTTTATTCGATATAGTATGTTCTGCACAGTATATCAATTTTTTACTCCTAAATATCGTGTTCAGAATGTTAACACATAAATTAGCTCCAGTGCTAATTTATAAATATAATTTTTTATATAAAATTTTTTGTAAATAATTTTAATCTAGAAATTGAATTTCTACAAGAACGCCTCGTGGCGTAAGCTGTAGAGCGGTAGGGTTTCAAATCCAATAGGTCGGTCGGTTCAGGTTCGAATCCCAGATAGGTTAAAAAAAATTTAATTTATATTTCAGTTAATTTTCAGGACTAGATACTGATGATATCCAAAATCCAAAAGAAATAAGTAAGCCCAATATATACAACACATAAATAATAAAATTAATTAAGTAAATTTGACAATTAATAGTATATTAAACAACAAGTTTAGAAAAGTTAAGTTTTACTAAACGAATAGCTTTTAAATATGAGCGAGCACAGCGAGCCAGTAACTTAAAAGCTATATGAGTTTAGTAAAACTACTTTTCTTACGAGGTTTGTTTATACAATTTTTTCGTATTTTGTGAAAATCTAATCTAAAATATGAATTTAGACGTTTATGAGTAAATTTTTTTTGCGCGCGATCGGTCTAAATTTTTTCGTATGCTTTCCTACCAATAATTCACGGGGGGTGAGTACGAGGCGAGGGGGGCGAATTTTTTACTCAGTTTTTCGATATCTAGCGCCGTTCTTGAGTTATTGCTAATTCAAAAGTTTCTAAATAGATATTTGTGTAAAATTTTCGTAATCTAGTAACCAGACACGGCTTTATTTATTTACATAACAACAGTTAATTTTTATTTTTTGATTCGAATTTTGTGTAAGAGCCGTTTTACATTATCATAAAATTGCTAGCAAAAATAATGACAAAAAATTGCGTCCAATTTTGTTATAGTGTCATACACGAAAATGACTTCACAAATTTGCATCCTAAATTTGATACCAAATATTTAGGACCTGTTCTATTTTTCTTCATAAAAGTGTCTGCAAATCGGCGCAGAAAGCAATTTCTGGTATGTTGACGCCCCGTTATTATAAATTTATAAATTTCAATTTAGCATACAGATGGCGCTCACATTATTTTGGTTGTAAGTATCTAGTGACTGTATTTGGTTGGTACCAAACTGTCAATAGTTGTTAATATATAAATATAACCTCAGAAATTATTGTTATAGTATATTATTAGTATTTTTTTATCAACGAATTCAGGACCTTATTTAGACTAAAATTTCGGCGGGGTTTTTAAAAAATTTAAAAAAGAAATTGGTTTAAAAAAATTTATTTAAAATATAAAAGAAATTTTTTTAATTTTAAATTTTGTTATATTAATTTTTAAAATGTAATGTTTGGAGAAAAGTGAGTAGAGAGAGGTTTTTTTTCCAAGATGGCGGAAACGACGAAGGCCTATATTTTGCTCCGTTGATTTTTTGAGTATAATTTTGTGCAAGTATTTTTGCAATTAAGATTTTATTTTTGAGTATTGTTATTGGAAAATTTTGTTTAAAAGTATTTTGTCGAAAGTTACCGCAAAAAAATTGAAATTTTGTGAAAAGATTGTTTTTATTTGATTAAAATAATTATTTTTTTAAGCGTTTTTAAGTTTTTTAATTAACGAATTAATTAAAATGAGCAATTAACATTATATTAACTAATGCTAACTCCATTATCACGTCTTCATTTTCCATATTTGAAATTAAAATTACTTCTTTTTTCCTCAACATAGATAATATTAAAAATAAAAACAATACACAACTGCTGAGCTAAAAGCACGTGGTTAAAAGCTACAGTGAATTCCGACCGATTCCGATTTTATATGAAACGCGTATTTTATACAAAAATTGCTAAACTAAATATTACCAGTGTAAAACAAGTAATTCTTGTAACAAATATAAGACAATATTTATGACACAAATATGTATGACACTCACTTTAAATTTGATACAATATTTGCTACCAAATTTGTGACAAAATTTAACAGCAAATTTATGATAATGTAAAACGGCTCTAAGTAACATAATATTAATTATAAAAGTGAGATTGTTAAGTTTTCTAGTTTAAATAATAATTTTGTACTTTTAATATACATAAATGTATAACAATGATTCCAATATTTAAATAAACAATCTTCTATCCAATAGTTTTTTATTGACAGTGACATTACTATACAATAAAGTGACATATCTATGTGCTAAAGTGCCACTTTATTAAATGATTTTGAATTTAATAAAACAGCACATTATTAGTCAAAATGCGAAAAAATAATATATACTTTAAATAAATAATAATTATCAAAAAGAATTTTTTTATTTGCCATCATGGTAAAGTATTGGAAGCGATATTGAGCAATATTGCTTTTAATATTGTGCAACATTGCAAATTGTTCTCATTACTATATTGCGCTATATTGACATCAATATTGCACCAATATTGGACGCGATATAGCCCCAACATTGAAGACTATATTGCTTCAATATTGCTATCAATATTGTGCGATATTGACTGCAATATTGTGCAACATTGCAAATTGTTCTCATTAGTATATTGTGCTATATTGACCGCAATATTGCGCCAATATTTACAGTATGAAGGACCAATATTGCCACAATATTGCGTGCTACCTGAAGGACGATTTTTGTAGTTTTTGACGCCCCTTCTCTCACGTAAGAATACGTAAGATTGTTTCAACACCGTCCCTCTCAACTTACGTTTTTTTTTTAAATTAATGCTGCTCTTCTTCATATAACATTCCGCTGGCTAATTTTTTGCAATTTAAAAATTACGTAAAAATTTAATTTAAAAAATATTTTAAGTTAAACTTACGTAAGGAATATGTCAAGCTCCCCCCCTCCCTCCGTAAGTGTACGTAAGACTTCCAATACTGCCCCCTCTCCAAACCTTTACGTAATTAACATACGGCCCCTACAGGCAAATACATTTTTTCTGAATTTTCGATGCATGATAAAACGCATGAAAAGTTATCTTTGAAACTTAATTGTTTTCGAATATCTTGACATTCTCTTGTAGACTTTAGTGAAATTAAAAGTTTCAAAATTAGTTGTCAAACAGATCTCGAAAAACTTATAGAAGAAAGCAGCTTTGACGCAAATGTGTTATTTTGTTGGAGTGATGAAAATAATGAAGCTTCCACCAATATTCACTTTTTAAATCTTCAAAAAGAAAAAATTTCACTTATGATGGCAACAAAATTGTACTAGGTACAAAAAGTTTGCTGCAAATTTTCTCCCATTACTACGGTAGATGTCGAGCAAAACTTTTTGATTTATAAGCAGGTGTTGAGCGACAAACGACAATCTTTCATAGTAGGAAATTTGGAAAAATATAGAATAATTAATTTTTTTATAATTATAAAACGAATGTCTAATTAATAATTAATAAAAATTACAATTTGATAATTTTTAGTGCTTTTTTTTAAATTTTGTAGGACTTTTCTTTGTGATTTTAAACTTTTTAAAGCAATCAATTTAAAACATTTATTAACATGTGAATATTTTTATAAAATTAATTTTTACAAACGCACAAAGTATTTTATATATATAGATTTTTACATGTTACATGAAATTGAAATAAAATTTAATTCATAATACTTAATTACTTACATAATATTGTTCAAAAACTATTTAAATGAATGATATATAGCTTGCTACATAATATGTTATAACTTATAACTTTATGTTTCAATTTTCGGAATCTCATCAGGCAAACCTGGAAAAATTATTAAAATGATTGAGAAGTTATACTATTAAATTCAAACTTGATTATTAGTCAAATTTTTTTGACTTTTGTAAAAACAAAATTATACCTACTTGAAGCTTGAATAAGTAAATAAACTTATTTTGAAAAATTCTAAACTGGACAACTAAACCAACCCAAAACTGCCTATATCATTCATTTAAATAGTTTTTGAACAATATTATGTAAGTTATTAATTAAATTTTATTTCAATTTCATGTAACATGTTAAAATTAATTTTATAAAAATATATAAATTATGTATTCTTTCAAACACGAAAACAAAACAAAATATTATGTTAAATAATATGGTATCAAAATAGTTAAGTTAAAATCACAACTTTAAATAATTAATAATGCATTTTTATATATTAGATACTATGAAATTGTAACTACCAAAACATTACTATTTAAACTGCTCTTAATAGATATCAATCCGGCAATGTAAAAATGGTAACCATCAATTCATAATATACTTGTACGTATTGGCTACTGCAATTTTGGTACTGAGACGTTAAGTTTAAAACTGTATCTAAACGGTATATGTTTCAATATATTTGAGTTACTCAAATTTCATTACATATCTGATACATCATTTGGATTTACAATAACGGTATGAAATTATATGCATTGAAACTATACTGCAAGGGTACAGTGCAAATATGAATGAAAACTTATGTGCCGCTTAAGTACCTTTTTGATACTTAATTTACAGGTATGAAAAAATATGTGCCGCTTAAGTACCTTTATGATACTTAATTTACAGGTATGAAAATATATGTACCTATTCGTTATACTTCAATGTTATATAAGTACAAAACCGACGTTGGTGTTGCTTGGGATAGTGTGTTTAACGTAAAGAGAGCTTGGCAAGGAGTTTTGCGAAAGTAGAGTAAGAAGTATTGCGAAAGGGACCTACGACTTAATGTGGAATGCAAACTACGACGGAGAACAGACTAACTAATTTTTTAGCCTAGACTGAGGATAGAACTCGTCGAGTTGAGCAATGAGTGGATTTTCCGCAAATTGTATGGAGTTGTACAGGTTTTCTGCTTGCTTTCTGATATACTCGCCAATAGTTTAGATGTTTGCATCGGCGTGAAGTCGTCGGTTGGTGACGTAATACGGGCAGTTGAAAGCGTAACGGAGGCATCTATTCTGGATTACTTGATGTGATGGCGACCGTGTTTCCCCAAACTAGAGACGCGTACGACATCGTAGACCCGATGATAGTCTTGAAGATCCAAATTTTATTGTCAGGAGACATGGAGGGAGCTCTTGGAGTTGAGCATCGGGAAAAGTTTGAGGAAGGCGGCTTTTTTCCGATTTTCGACTGTTTCTAAGTGTTGCTTCTATTTGATGCGGTAATCGAGCGTGACTCTTAGGTATTTCGCCGTAATTGTCCATGGGAGCGATTCGTCAAACATGCAGGCATTTCTTTTTATATTGTTCCTGGCTTGTCTTGCACGGAACATCGTTGCGGTGCTTTTGCGCAAGTTTACCTTGATGCGCCAAGCAGCAAACCATTTTTTAAAGTCTTTTATTGCTTCTGGAAGGCGAGCGGTGGCAAAGCCTTAGTTCAGCGAAGATAAGTAAATTGAAGTATCGTCGGCATACAGCAAAATCTTCGTTCTTGGTTTCGTTGGGGTGAGAATGTCGCTTATAAAGATATTGAAGAATCGCTCGGAGGAACGGGTGCTCTCAAATTTGATCCTAAAGCGTCGGTCCTTTTAGTGGAAGGGATAAACCCGATACTTTGTTAACAAATTTTCAATATTTGACATCAATTTAGTTAGGTTTAATCTCAAACCTAAAGAGATAGAATAGGAGATTGGCAACCGCGCTGAAACCCCATTCCACTAGACATGAGAAAAGATGGTTAATTTAAATTTAACCCAGGGGCGTATCAGGTATACTATAATGGTTTCTGCGATAGTGCCTAACTTCTAATTAGGTAACTACTACTACAAAGGCTCAGTTGTAAGTTAAACCAGAAAATTTGGATTAACCAATGAAATAATCTAAATTTTTTAGTTTAACCTGTAACTGAACAACTGGACCTAAATGAGATCCACTATTGTTGACCCCCATTTACATCTCATGGACCCTCAATTTTTTTTTTCGCTGACATAGATCCCTTGCAGGCCGTCGTCGACCCCTGGGGGTCAATATAGTTCCTATAGATATATAGGAACCACTGATCTAAACATAAGTGTATTTATAATTGTTTGAGGTGCATTTCTGTTAACTTTTTGTTTTTTTGAATTGTACATTTATACCTGTAGTTTTCAATATTTTTTTTTTATTAAATGAATTCTACATTATTATTTTATACAGTAAAAAAATTAAATTTTAATTAAAGTAAAATTAATAGATCATTTCATCAAATTATTGTAGTTTTATAAGGTGTATTTATAATTTCTTGAGCCACTGTACTTATTTAAATTTCTTTTAAATTTAATGAACAAAGATGCGTAACAGATTAGGACTAATCCCTCTCTCAAAAAGGATTTGTAAGACCTAAAGGTCAGCTCAATTCAGGCCTTGCATACGTCTAGCAGCGCTAAAATTGCGCTAAAAAAATTTTTTTAGTAGGGATAAGAATAGAAAATAATGATGAAAAGTATACATTGTTTATTGGTATTTAAACTTTATAGAAAAATTTATTCCACTTTATTTTTACAAAAATTACTATGTAAAAAATCATGTGATCCACAACACTAAGAAAAGAAAGTCGCTCCACGGTCGGCATGATATCTGCAGTAAATGTTGATCAATATACAAAATTAAAAAAAAAATCTTGTAAAAAAAAATTGTAGTTATAGTCTGTCGAGCAGGAATTTTGAATTTCGAAAAATTTAGCAATTTATGATAGTTTAAAGTAAAAGTACTATTCGTTTTACGTCATAAATTTAACACTTTAATTATTTTTATAAAACTTTTTAATCAAAATATCAAAAATCTGACTCAACATACTATAGAGAAAACTATTTTAAATATTTTTAAAAAATTGTATAAAAAATATTGAAAATTGTATATTATGCCTACCGTGGCGAAAAATGTAGTTTCGAGAAAAACGCCTTTAAA
Organism: Cantharis rustica; assembly: GCA_911387805.1. NCBI lineage: Eukaryota > Metazoa > Arthropoda > Insecta > Coleoptera > Cantharidae > Cantharis > Cantharis rustica. The sequence goes on from OU426877.1 coordinate 77,895,206, forward strand.
AGATCAAAGATAACTAACAAGGGAATTATACGACCTCCGCATTTTTGTAAGTTTTGCCATTTATTATACTGATAGTTTAGCCCTTCAATAAGAACTCCTCAAAGCAGTAGGGCCAGATGGCCAGAAATTTTCGAGAAAATCGACTTTGAAATATTGTCGACGGAGTTTGAAGACAAGATGTGATACAATTTGCAATAAGTTCCGTAGTGTAGAGGCGTAAGAGTTAGACTAGGGACCAGTGGGTCCACGGTTCTATTCCCACCTTTGTTAGTTTTTTTTTTTTTTTTCACTGCGTATTCGCACGTTATTTAATTATTGTAAAATTGATTAAATTTATGCTTGTAGACTAAAATGTGTCAGAAATACATTCAATTTGTACTTTTTCTTAACAAATGTAATAAAATCGAATGTTTTAATGATTATTATTTAGCAGGACGAGTTTCATATGTCATCGCACATATTATTATCCGGTGGCTGGTGGAAATAATTTACCTAATATTTGTTTATAATTTATCATCTGATTTAATTTATTTATTTTACGATTGGTAGAAATAGCAAGCATGATATAGGCTAATAAAGCCATGCAACTGACTAGATTTTAAAAGAAATAAAAAGTTAATAAAGCAACATATTCTAAAACAACATATCTTAAAACAACATAAATATTTTTATCCTAAAACACATTTTCAAAAGTTTAGTTTTTATCCAGCTTATAAACTGTAAAGTTATCATGTCTGATATTGTATCTGTTAATATTTGCCTGGCCCCTCGACAAATGCTGAAGACACCGTCGAAGATAGTTTGTGCAGTGAAATCGCCAAATTACGAATAAAAGATGCCCTTGTGTACTACGAGCATTTACTTAAGGAAAATAATCTCATAGCATCACAATCTTAGTTACAATAATTAGTTACACAATAACTTAGTTGTTAATTTAAAGTTAAAAGTTGTATAATTTAAGTTCTTGCTATATTTATACATTGTAATTAAAATAAACACATTAATATCCTATACTGGACGTTATTAATATTTGCACCTAAATTTAATTTATCACAAATATTGTTAGTCTACAAGCATAAATTTAATCAATTTTACAATAATTAAATAACGTGCGAGTACGCAGTGAAGAAAAAAAAAACTAACGAAGGTGGGAGAATAGAACCGTGGACCCACTGGTCCCTAGTCTAACTCTTACGCCTCTATACTACGGAACTTATTGCAAATTGTATCACATCTTGTCTTCAAACTCCGTCGACAATATTTCAAAGTCGATTTTCTCGAAAATTTCTGGCCATCTGGCCCTACTGCTTTGAGAAGTTCTTATTGAAGGTCTAAACTATCAGTATAATAAATGGCAAAAATTACAAAAATGCGGAGGTCCTATAATTCCCTTGTAAGGTTCAATATCAGAAACCTTAGCAATCGACCCTAAATATATTCTCATTATGCTGTAAAAACGTCCCCAGGTTTATTTTTGAATAACCAAAAACTGACAGACTGGAGCCGCGCCGAAAATAATGGTCAGCCGTCTCAAACAAGGACAGCTACTTGCGCGCACCAAGCTCGTCGGGCGGTCACATTTTCTACCATAACTTTGGATCTATGGCGAATTTTTGAAATCGATTTCACAGAAATAAGCCTAAAACTATAGAGAACAACAATCTGTTAAAAAAATAAAATCAATTTTTTGAAAATTCTGGACTTATGGAAGGCCTTCAGCTATGATTATCAAGTTCAAAATTATAATTTTATCCAAAAAATTTTGGAAAAAATAGAACTTTTAATAATCAAAACTTCAAACTTACAAAATTTTACTCTTTGCGGTCACTTGCGACCAAAATATTTTTAAACACTATTCGAATTATAATACATATTTAAAAAATTCACAATTTCATAAACTTTTCGTACAAAATAAATATTCAAAATTTACGGATAAGATAAGATATTTTCGAAAATTGCTTCTTAAAATGAATTTCTTTTCTTATGCTTATGTTCAATTTCACACTAGCGCGGATATAGGGGGCATTTGGTTTAATTCCTATCCTCACCTCTGGATCCTGACGGAAGCTCTTCATCTTAGCCAATTTCAAAATTTTGAAAAGCAGAATTTTTCAAATACAAGTTGGATGGATAAAACTCCCTACACAAAAAAGCACGATTTATGCATAAAATGTGATATGAATAAAGAAATAAGTTATCAAAAGTTTAAAAGGGATGAAATATAAAATTACACTCAGCTATTTCTTATACAACATATTTAACATCGTGTCTCACAGGCTTAAAAAATAATTAAATTGGACATTTAAAAAAAAATTTAAATTATTATACAAAAGTATATCGAAATCAATTTAAAAGAACGGCAATTTAAAACTTATTCAGTCTTTTCAATCGTCTACAAAGATACATACAAAGATACATACAAAGATACATGGCATGCCAAGTCTGGATTTTGGGGCTGAAGCTGAGATACGAAATTACGGCAACACGATCATTGGGTGCCTCATCGTAATTCTTCGGTTACACTCGCCGAAAGGCATCAAGGTTGATTAGATTCTTAGTGATTTCTAGCGACTTTCAGTGTTATCTACCTCTATTTTTCACTGTATTATTATTTTTAGGTTATATCAGTTATATTTTCATTTTTGGTTCATGTTTTCATACGAGAAAGATGTGTACGTGAAGTGAAGTGAAAATTTATTTTGTTGTTTATGTTTATATAACTTGTTCGTTTTAATATTGTTATTATTTTTTATTATTGTTTTATTGTATTATTTGTTATTATTTGTATTAATATTATTGTTATAATATTGTTTTGTATATTATATTGTTACTGTTTTTTAAAAATTATTTGCTGTTTGTTGTACATACATTTTGTTGTTTTTTTATAAATTTCTGTATTAACTTGTGTTTAATATTGTAGTAACCGAGGTAGGACTTAATTGAAAGAACGTTGAAACTCAAGACATATATTTTTAATGTCAAAAATACCAAATTGATAATATGTATAATACTGCACACAATTACAATATTTATATAAATGGCTGTGTGCCAACATTATCACATCCTTACCCTTATTTACAAGTTACACATTATTTATTACAATTCCTAAATTAAATTTTTTGTAATTGTTTTTATAAACATTTAATTAATTTAATCTGTTCTTAGAACGCAAATTATACCTATGTGTATTGTCTTCATCGACATTACCTGAAATATGGTTTTCATCACTAATTTCTATAACATCATTTGCATTATCAGTAACAATGTTTTCAGCTGTAGTCTCAGGTAAATCGGAAGAAGTGTCGAAAGAAAATCTAGATTTTTTATTAGTTTTCATTTGATTTGAATGTCTAGTTACAATTTTCTCATCTGCCGATTTAACATCGTACATTACTTATCCTCTTTTATTTACAACTGTCCCTTGAGACCAAACAGGATTATTTGTTACTGAAAAATTTTTAAAATCTACCTTTTCACCAACATTAATATTTTTTGGTTTTCCACCGTAATCGTTTATGTGTGTTTCAATTTTTTTATCGACTGCTCTATCATGGTTAGGAAAAATTAAATTTAATCTCGTTTTAAGTTTGCGCCCAAACATTAATTCTGCAGGACTTACACCTGTCGTTGAATGAGCTGTATTACGATAATCAAAAAGAAATTGTTGTGTTGCAATATTCAATTCACGATTTTCCTGATGCATCTTTGTTAAAGCTACTTTAAAAGTTTTTAGTGAATTTTCTGCTGCACCATTGCTAGACGGATGATAAGGTGGAGAAAACAATTGACGTATGCCGTTTACGCGCAAATAATTTTTAAATTCTGTAGATGAGAATGGCGGACCATTATCAGAAACTATAGTATCCGGTAACCCAAAATGTGTAAAAAGTATTCTCAATCTGTTGATTGTGCTTTGAGCCGTTGTAGTGTTCATCACACACACTTCCAACCATTTTGTTTGAGAATCTGTTACAATCAAAAACTTTTTATTGAAAATAGGACCTAAAAAATCTATATTTTTTAATAAAATTAATTTTTACATGTTAGATGAAATTGAAAAATAATTTAATTCATAACTTACATAAAATTGTTCAAAAACTATTTAAATGTATGATATAGTTTGCGACACCCTGTTATAACTGATGTTTCGATTTTCAGAATCTCATTAGGCAAACCTGGAAAAATTATTGAAATGATTGAAAAGTTATGCTTTTAAATTAAAAACTCAAACTTGATTTAAAGACAAATTTATTTGACTTTTGTAAAAACAAGAATTATACCTGCTTGAAGCCAAAATGAATAAAAAAACTTATTTTTTCGCATTTTGACTAATAATGTGCTGTTTTATTAAATTCAAAATCATTTAATAAAGTGACACTTTAGCACATAGATATGTCATAGATAGATATGAGGTAAAAAATAAATAATTATTTGGATATAAATATTGTAACGAAAATTAAAACGTTTATTTATTTTCAAAAGGGCTAATACAAATATTTACAGAATCGGTTAATAACAATTACTAAACTAAGATTAACACTAACACTAATTACACTACAATTTATTTACACTATAATTTATATTTAACACTAGGTCTATATTTATTTAAACACTCTGTATACTGTTTATCACTTTACTATTTATTTATGTTCACTGTTCATTTATGTACGTTCGAACTGGAATTTTATTCGTGACAGGAAATCGCGCTGCATTTATACTTGAATGCAGCCTTCCAGAAAATTCCATAACCATTCAGGAATTTCCATTCGCTTCTCAGTGTTTCTCGATTGATTTCGAAGCATTATTTGAATGACTAATGATGTTATCATGCATGACTCATCACACATGACGTCATACATTAGTCATCAAATATAATAAATTAGACGTTCTTTCGTAACAATATTTTGTTATGATTTTTGTATTGATAAAAATCAAAAACTACTTTACAAAATTGCCAAAATAGCGATTTCGACACGTGTCAAAGTCAATGTAAATCCGCAATCATCGCGGTCATCTTTGAAGTTTTCGAAATTTTTTTTGCACATTTGGCTTTAGATAATTTTTTGCATCTGGGTATCTGGGTGGCATTTTTCAAAATCGATTTTTTTTAAATTTTGGGGATTTATTTTCGACTGAAAATTTTTAAAATTAATTTTTAAAATTATTAAAATATATTTGTTTAAATTATTCGTCGGTTTAACAATTTTAACGCGTTTTTAATTCGCAATACGTAAAAAGTAGCTTATAATAGCGTATCAATATTTATTTTAACGATACCCATTGTGGCGTTGAGTAAAGGACTCCTACACATTTTATCCGAGGGATCGAATCCCGGTGAAGAGACTTTTTTTCTAGAGAAATTTGCAAACCTATGACTCGTGGTTTCCAAATAATGTACTAATGCTGAGCAGATGTTCCACTTTTAACCACTAGATGGTGTAATTATAGAACGAATAAAAATCTTACGCATTTTCGTTACGGACGTATTTTTCCGATTAGGGTACCGCATTAGGGTACCGCTTCGCATCCTCCCATAAGGAACTTCGTTCCAAAAATTAATTAAATACGATGAAATTTGTTTTATTGCTGATTTTAACCTGCTATACCTTTGTAAAATTTTATTCATTTTTTTAAAATTATTATTTATAGCTAATAAATTATTTTAAATTTTTATTTGAATTTTAATTTGAATATAATATTATTATTACATTTAACCCTGCGCTTTAATTTTTTTAACTACGCGCCATTGTAATTCGTAAAGTAAAGTAAGCCAACTAAAAATTATCATAAGCTTCATAGGTAGTTGGTTAGAGTGGTTGCCTCATGGTCTTGACACCGCGCGTTCGAATCCCGTAGATGTCAAAAAAAAATGTAAGTACAATTTAATAAATTTCTGTAATGAACGAATAATGTAATAAATAAATAAATAATGTAATAATTAGAATTTCACAGATAGTAAACAGGGATAAACGTAGCCTAAAAAAATAAGCATTATGAAATTAAATTAAATTAAAAAAAAAATGCTCTAAACTTTTTTTTATCTATAATTGTGATATAAAAATACGAATAATATACGTCTATGCTATACAGTTTATAAAACACTATAGTGTTTTATAGACCGTTTAAAAATCGAAGTCGTGGTTTAAATCCGACGACCGTAGGGAGTGAGGATTTAATAGAGAGAGATTTTTAATCCATAAAACACGTGTTGTCTTCAATATTTTTTCTAACACTAAAATATCGCATTCGATTTTTTAATAAATTCAGAAATTTTAATAAATTATTATTTGAACCAGTTGCAATTATGTCACACTACACAAAATGCGAAGATCGCTGTGGTAGTTATAGTAATCTAATAATATCAACAAATTAAAAAAAAACAATATTCATCATTGACATGCGCGAAAAAGTTCCAAAAGAAATAAGGGACATAGGAAACGAATTGCGGGGCAATTTGTTACCTACGAAGTTCAAAAGTGCGTACGAAAAAGTGTATGTTTTGTTTCAAGATTGGAAGAATAAAAATGGCATCACGGAAGTAACCAAAGATGTCATATTGTCTTTTCTTCATATGAGGGTAAGTGTGTAGTAGTTACATAGATACATAGAACTTTTTCAAAAGCTAATTCGTATTACATTTACAGTCGGAAAAGTTGTCACCATCTTTCTTATGGCCAGAATATTCGATGCTAAAAGTCACTTTGAAGGCCAAGGAAAACATAGATATTGCAAAATTTGGTGCCGTTATTCCACTTATTACACTGGGCATTCTTTTCGCCGCAGTTCGGCGACTCTTTTGGTGAACGCAGGTACTGTATAGTATATTGTGTATTATCCAAAGTAAAGTAAGTTAGGTGGAAATATTACTACTTTGAAGAGGTATAGAGGGTGAGAATCGTCAAATGTGGCAGAATCTTATATACAGGAATCGTCTGAAGAAAGAGTCTTCTGAAGTTTTCGGTAGTGAAATAGCAACAGAAGTTTAAAAAAAGATGTTACAAAGAAGAGCACTAAGGTGGATTGTGCAAGTACTAGCTTATGCCTTAATGATCATATTTTTCAATTCAATAATTGTACTTTTAACTTTTGAGATAATTTTTGTAAAAAATATAAATTAAAAAATGTTGAATAATTATACAGCAGCGTATTTTATAATATCCTATAAAATACGTTGTCAATGACGATGTATTTTATAGAAAAAGCGTATTTTAAAGGAAACATAACAAGTGAGCTTAAATGCACCATAGAAACAGTATAAAATATTAGTGTTAGAAAAATATTTTATGTTTGTCTAGTTAGTAAGTTATTTGTTTCTTGATTTTGATTATTATTTTATGTTTGTATTATGACTCACCAAATGCCGACGACAACGAAATTTAAATAATAAAATATCTAGATTTGAAAATAAAAGGACATTAAATTACAACCAATGAAAAGAAGACACATTGCAAAGAATATCCAAGGAGATAAAAAAATCAATAACGAAAATAGAGAGTCAGAATAATTTGATCAGAGCGGTCGGTCGATAAAAGTTTAAGAAAAATTTTATGAATTGAATTGAGAGAGGAGTCGTGTTAATGCCTAAGAGGCATAAAATACCATTCAATAGAAGTTCATTCGTGTGAAGAATAATTGTTTAAAGTAGAAGAAGAGTTGGTAATAAAAATAATTGTTTTTTTGGATTGAAGATATCCAGAGAGCAGTAGAAGGAAGAGAAAATAATCGAGCAGACAAAGCGGTTCAAAGAAGTTGAAGATAAGAAGGTCGCGTGTTATTTGTGCGCGATATTATTTCAAAGGAAGATAACTTTGGTTTGGTCAACAGAAAAACTGGGGTCGGCTATTTGCGTGAGTTTTGCTTTTGTTTATAATTGTTCCTATATTTATAAAATTTTTGAGTTGCAAATAAAAATAAAAATATCCAACAGTTATTTTATTGTCTTACTTGTAACAATTTTCGCATTCGAGAACCTACGTATCCCATAGACGAGATAGAAGTTTTGTATGTAGAGGCGCGCATAAGGTCGCAGCAAAAAGAATTGGCTCCCAACGTCGAGGCTCGAATAAAAATAGTTACATGCAAAGCAATAAAAAATTTTAAAGGTTTCAAATTTCCAATATCAATCACAAAATTTAATATAATTAAATAACAATGAATACAAGAAGTAAAAATTTAGATTTAATAACAGCGGATAAGGTAGTAGGAGAAAGGGGGGATGATGAATTAGAGCAAATAGAAATAATCGTTCCGGATAAAAAAGAAAGGGACGACAAAACAATCATGGAATTCTTGAAAAGTATGAATGACAACATGAAACAAATGAAAGAAGAAATAAATACTAGATTTGATAATAACTCCAAAGATATAAATGCTAAAATGGATGAAAACACGAAAGAAACGAATGACAACATGAAAGAAATAAAAGAAGAAATGAATGCTAGATTTGATGACAACAAGAAAGAATTAAACAATAGAATAGATAGTATAAATGAAAGATTTGACGGAATGGATCAAATGATCAAAGAGGAAATGAGTGAAAGATTTAATGAAATTCAAAAAAAAGTGGAAGAAATAGATGAAGAGATAAAATCTAGTGTTGATAAATGCGAATACAGAAAAAATAAAAGTCCATATTGATTTAACCACAAAGGAAAGGGCAAATATAGAATCAAGAATGGAAAAGACACATGAGAAAATAAACAAAATGCAAACGAAATTGTCAGAAAATAAAAAAGATGAAAACAATAAAGCAATGGGAGATCTAGTGGAAATATTAAGAACTCATGCGGGGCACGAAGAAAAGGTGGATAGATACTCAAAATTCCAAGAGAACAATCGAATAAATCCAAAAATTTTCATACAAAGTATGCAAAATTGTATTGGTAAAATTAATGATGAGAATAGGTTAAAAAATATTATTCGGGCAGCCATAAAGGGGAAAACTGAAATTTGGTATAGCATGATAGAGGAAAAGGTAAAAAATTTTGAAAGCTTCAAGGTTATGTTTCTAAAAAAATATTGAGGGGATTTTGAACAAAATAGGGTTAAGGAGCAGGTAAATGGGGGTAAATATAAAGGCTACGGGAAATCAAGGGAGAACTATGCAATAAAGGTAATAAATCAAGCCCAACAAGTAGAACCACCATATGAAGAGATATTACTAGTAAAGGCAATGGGGGGACATTTTGAAAAGTAGTTGAAGTCAATAATGGGTATTGAAAACATCGAAACCATTAAAGAATTCTTGAGATTGCTAAAAAGATTTGATGAAAACGTAGAGTTTAAACCGAAGATGTATGACCATCAAATGTATCGGCAACCTTAGAGAAAATTTGGTGAAAATCAAGATGCGCGAAACGGCAATTATGAACGTCCAGTTTACCAGAATTACAATCGAGGAAATTTTAATCATAACAACGGCAACAGAGATCATGATAGAGGTGGATACAGGGGAAATTTTAACAGAGGAAATCCAAATCGAGAAGCAATAGACCAAAATATAAATACGATTGAAGTGACAGTTGAGCCAGAAATGAAGAGGAATACAACACAGGCTATGGTACATTCGACAACGGGGTCGAATTTTCCGTAGACGGCAAGCTGCAAATAGTGTGCAGCACCTATGTACACCCAAGGGAGTATATGGGCAAATATTTGCATGACTCTTCCGATGCAGAGGAAACGGTATGCTTGCCGATGATAAAAATAAATATAAATGAGGTAGGTATATAAATATAAAAGTTTTAATAGATACGGGTGCGGAAATTTCCTTATTAAATAAAAACATAATTTTAGAAAACAAAAATATTTTTAGATCAAAATTAATACCAATACGTCATCTAAATTTAATTACGGCAACTAGCCGGAAAATAACTACAGTCAATCAAATGTTAATCAGAGAAATCAAGATAGGAGATATCACAAGAACAGAGGGGATAATAATTATAAAATATTTGAGATTAGAAGGTTTATTGGGAATAGATTTATTACACCGTTTAAAATTAAAATCGACATGGATCTAAAGCAAATAGAAATAATTCGAGAGCCTACGTATCCCATAGACGAGATAGAAGTTTTGTATGTAGAGACGCGCATAAGGCATAAGCAATATGTATACTTTAATGTTACGTTTTGTCAACAGTCATAAAGGTATTTATTATTAAATCGGGAGGAGGGGGGGAAAGTAATATGTTTTACATTTTATCTTCTACTTCATAATTCTTTCACTCCGGCTCGAATAACATCTATATTAAGGTGCCTTTATGTTTTCTCACATGACTTCTCATATGAGAAATATTTCGGTGCTTACACTGTATGTTTTTTATTTTGTTCTTTTTTTTTATTTAAAAAGATTGGCGGCGATAAATCAGCAACGCGTGCGCAGTAGAAGAGGCGTTTAGGTGTAAATAAATAAAATAAATTTGTGGAAAAACTATAATGGCGTTAGCTTTTATATTTGAGAGCTAGCTGGACGCTAGGAGAGAAGGGACGGAGAAGGGACTAGCGACACTAGCGTTACTTTGACCCCACTCGGTTACAAAGTCGATTTGTGAAAAAACTGTAATGAAGCTAGCTTTCAAAATTTGGTGCTAGTTGGTGCTAGCTCTAAGAATCTCAGTGCTAGGTTTTGGAGTAAAAATATTAACCGGGGAGAGCCAAAGTTACGGACCTACAAAATTTGGCGTGTAAGTCGTTAAGAGGCACTAAGAGTCGTCTTAAACTTATCTTGAGTGTTAAATATAAACAAAGATTAAAACTAATCACTTGGACAAATGTAACTTCTTAGATTTTAGTATTTTTCAGAGCAGCATACATTTTTATTTTCAAAACGTCCTTTTTAATTTGAAAAACGTATTTATATGTCATCAATCATCATTATCATTTCTATCATAGATTATGTAGTTCTTTGACCTGTTTCGTTCCATCTTTTTCTTGGTCTTCCGAGATCTCTGCACTCCGCGGATGGTATTTTATTATGTATTTTGTAAATGTACAAGACGATTTAAGCCTTTTTCTTTGTGAAGCGGTGTAGCTAAAGTATTAAAATTTTACAGAATATAATTAGAATATTTTTACCTATCAACAAAAAAATAATTTATGTATATGGTAATAATAGAAATAAGAATATTATTTTTTTTAACAATTTCCAAATTTGATTCTGCGTTTAAGGGTTATTTCAAAAGTGGCGACCATTTTTAATATATTTTAAAAGACATTTTATCAATCGGCATCTGTAGAAAACTTTGTGTTTAAATTTCTTCTGCCGCATCTCTTATGTTCAGCTAAAATGCCATAACTAATAATAATTTTAGGTGACAACTGGATAGTAATTTCCTAACGCAAATATATACGACAGCTGAACATTAATACACAGCGCGTTTATATGTCCGGTTAATAGTATTAACTGACCAGCTAGGGAAATAATACATCAAAGTTTTCTTTTTCTTAAGACACGAAATTGATATGTTATGTACATATAAATAACTTAAAATGTTATATTAAATGTGTATACTATATTATATAATTATAATATACTATATATTATATTGTGTTAGCTAAAATGAAATTTCAACTTTCTCAATAATTTTGAATTCAATTTTAAGCAGCTATTGCGGTATAATACCGGATATATTATATATATATTGTCGTATTTTAAGATCTTTATAAGGAACTGTTTGTAATTTGTTTTAAAGTTTGTTTTGTTTTATAGTGCCATTCTCATCTTTCATGGATCTTAACTTTGGGATCTTTGGGTTTCTTGTCTGGTCTTTGATTTACGTGAACAATTTAACTCTTATTAAGCTTGCCTTTTTTATATTTACCAGTACATGATCTATCTGGTTTTTTGCTGTCACCTCCTGGTTTTGTCTACGTTATCTTGTGTATGTGTTTATGTTTGAACTTCGTACTGCTTAGCATCATGTTTGTTTCCGTCGCCAGGTTGCAAAGCCTGTACTCATTGTCATTTGTAAAGCTGTGAATCGTTTCCTTTTTAGCTACTTCATTTATGTAACTTTTTCTTCCCACCTGCGCGTTGAAGTCTGCTAGTACAATTGTCGTATCATGCTTTGGTATCCTCTCTATTACTTCTTCCAACTCCGTGTAGAATTGTTCCTTCTCGTCATTGGATTTATCTTCAGTTGAGGCATATGCATTCACTATCGATATATTCGCCGATTTTGACCCAATTCTTATGTAAGCTATTCTTCCATTGATCGGTCTAAATTGCATTATACTTTTTCTCAGCTTTTCACTAATAAAATAACCTACACCATTTCTACCTTGTTTTTTTCGCCAGAATATAAAAATACATATTTATCGCTTTCAACTTCACCCTGCCCCCTCTACCTCACTTCTTGTACCATTACTATGTCCATTCTGCATCTGTTTAGTTCACAATCTATCTCACGCATGCTACCTGGTCTCAGCATTGTTCGTACGTTCCACGGTCTAATCCTCACTATTTTTTTTCCCCATTTTTCCTTCTATTATTTCTGCTGTCTATCTTTTTTTATGTCTTACACGTCTGCCATCTTTTCATTTTCCGTTTTCTTTCCGGTTTGTCTTCATCATCATCTTTCTTTTCGTTTATTATTAGTTTTTTGACTCTGGATCCAATGCTTCTACGCGTGCTTTTACAAAGTGTTTTAGTCAATGGATCTCAGATCAGAACTTTTCCCGCGGTTATCAGCTTGAGGTGACCTATTTTTGTCGTGCTTTCTTTTTCCTCTACATCCTTTACTCTCGCTCTGATTTCTTTCATTATTTTTCTTTCCATGAACGTAAGATCACTATCCACGTATACTTCACTTTCCAATAATTTAGACTTGATCTTCAGGATTTTCAACTTTTCCTTGCAGTCATCTAATTCAACCACAATTCGTCGCATGCCGATTTTTTACGCTCCGTTGACCGCTATTTCTACACCCATCTTTTCTCTAAACAAGTTCTTTGCCGTTAATTTTAAAGCTGGGGATCTGATCACCATCTTGCTTCTCCGAAAGATATTTTAGTCAGCTGCTCTTTTTTTTCACTCTTGTCTGTTGTGTATCCGTCGCTATCTTTGTGTAGTGTAAAGACTGTATAAAGTTTTTTTCTGTTATACGAGCCGACTTTATAAAACGGTTTCTCTCCTCTTTGAAGTCATGTATTTTGATTCTCGCCACTACCTGCTACGCAAGGATCTTTGCCTTTTGTTTCCCGTGTCATGTGTTGCCTATAGCTTTTTGTAATTTTCGAGCTGATGCTCAGTCTGGTTCGACACTTTGGGGATCTTCGCCTTATTATAACACTTACTTGAAAATCTGTTTTTCACCGCGCAATTATTTCTGTGCCTTTAGGTCACTCCCGCACAAACACCTCTACACTCTAAACAATCCAATATCTCTCACAAGTCACCCAAGTAATAGCACAAACAATAATATTGCTACCAAAAGTATCATCAGTGTTAACAACAAAACGGAAATGTCACACGTCAAACGTCGAAAAGTTCGGTTTAACACCTCAAGAGCTATCGCACAGTTACTCGTTAGCATCTATTGTTTTTCTTCTGTCTACGACTTTATTAGATCGGTCGGACTATCAAACTCTATATTCACCTAACTTCACTTATGAGCAGTTTATCGACGTGGTAGTACTATAATGTTGCAAACAAAAACTTTTCAAAAAAAACTATTTTTTTTTTTAATCTCTACTTTGATTACATACTCTACATACCGCTAGGCAAATATACCTTAGTCTTCCAGACTGAACTTATGAGCATACTGCACTGTGCAAGAATAGTTAAAGACAAATGTATCCGCAATAAAAACATACAGATATCTACAGACAGTAGAGCTGCTCTTGTGGTACTTAGGAGTCACAAGGTCAACTCCGGTCTGCTACTTGAATGTATGCAGAGACTTAACAACATATCAACTCCAAACAATGATTTTACCCTCCGCTAGGTTAAGAGACACAAAGGCAACGGAGGTAATAAAAGAGCAGATCCGCTGACAAAAAATGGTTCAATCGGCTTTCCCTGTGGCTTCGAACCAATGATCGCGCCATCTGTAAAAGCCTTTGACACTCTCTTAAAACAATACATCCAAAATCTGCACTCTAGCAGATGGGAAAAAGAGATCGAATGCAGACAATCAAAGGCGGCCATAAAAACACCCTCAAGTAAGCATTCCAAATACTATATGAAGTTATCCGGAGTCAATCTACGGGCAATTGCAGGGATATTAACTGGTCAATGCAGATTAAACAAACATCTAAATACAATTACATTCACAAACAGTGAATCCCAAACATTCTTCTAATAACGTACACACAAGCTTGAAATTCAAGTCAACTTTTTGTGTGCACTGATTTAAATTCGCCGTTTCGGAGTGTTAAATAAAAGTGTTGTGCTAATTCATAATTAAATATTTTTTTTAGTATTTATAATAATAATTAAATAATTTTTTTTTAAAGTGTTCATAATTAAATAATTTCTTTTTTAAAGTTTCATAATTAAATAAGTTTTTTTTTTAAGTGGTTCAAATAGTTTTTCTTTTAAATCTTTTTTTTTTGTTTTGTCTTGTGCGCTCTCCAACTACCCAAGGTAATAACCAGATTTCTATATTTAAAATTGTATGTTTTTTTTTTATTTAGGTAAGTCCCAACGATTTCAATGTAATTTTTATCTTTATAACAGAAAGTTAACTTGGTAAATTAATTCTCAGCAATTATTTTTTTTTATTATATTTTATTTTGTAATTATAATTTTTTTTGTACCGTTTTTCATTATATTTTTTGTGTTAAATAAATTAATTGTGATTTACATGTTCTTATTCTTTTCTTGATGTTAAAAAGGCGATCGACTTGGTAATAATCCTACGTCTCCGATCTTCAATTTAAAAGTTTGAGTCCGGCTTATAAACAGGCTCTGGTGGCAGCGAAATAACCTTCAGTTAACACACAACGGCCGCGATTATTTAATTAATCAAAGCCTACTCGTGTTACAAAGTTTCACAGAGCCATAGCGGACACCGGTGTCCGCCGTAATTTTTTTGGGTTTTAAAATACTCTATTGGTCAAAATAATATAAAATAGGTATATGCTACACGGAACTAAGCGAATTTGAAAAAAAAATGTTTTGGTCCAGGTGGAAAGATTATTCAAATTCCCTTAGCGCTGAACCTGTTAATCAGACACTCCGCTAAGAAATCGGTACTACTACCCATCTCTCACGCTCAGTGCCTGTTTTACTATCAATCTCCATTCTTCTCTATTCTGCGCAATTTTTGTCCAGTTCTCAACTTTCAATTTCTTCATGTCTTCTTTCACAGCATCTAACCACTTTTTTCTTGGCCTTCCTCTTTTTCTGTTACCAATTGGTTTTGCTCTTAGAATGATTTTTGTTGTTCTGGTGTTTGGTAGTCTTTGTATATGCCCTAGACATCTTAACCTGTTTGAATTGATTACTGCTATCACTCCCGGCTGTGGTTATCTTTCCATCATTACTTCATTAGCTATTTGTGCCCATTCTTCACCTATCTTTTTTCCTTCATATATTCTTCTTAGCATTTTTCTTTCCCATCTTTTCAAAATTTTTTGTTTTTTTTTATTTAATGTCTAAGTTTCTGATACATACGTCACTGTTGGTCGTATTACTCTCTGGTAGACTATCACTTTTGTTTTCGTTGATATATCCTTAGATTTTAGTACTTTCATTAGATCGCCTGCAATTTTAGCATTTATCTCTTTTGTATTGTCTCCATTTTGGGTTATTAATGTTTCTAGATATGTAAAGTCTTTTACTTTTTCAAATCGGAATTCTTGATTATTTCACATTTGTATTGACAGGTACGGGTTATTGTCGTGTTCTGCAATGGAAACCATTTCCATATGTACTTTGATTATTTTTCATTTATCTTGAGACCCATTTTTTTCTGCTTGTTCTATTAATTCCTGCAATACTTTTTTCAGTTCTTTCCGTGTTTTTGCTATCACTACGTCTGCTACGTCTGCGTAGGCTATGCATTGATGATTTCTGTTATAGTAGATGTTTCCTGTCGAGTCAATTCTACTATCTCTTATTATTTTTTCTAATGCCAGGTTAAATAGTGTTGCCGGAAGCAAATCTCTTTGTTTCACTCCTTTTTCTTCTAAATCCACCCTGGTAATCACCAATCACTTTTTCCGGGTATGTGACAATTTTCTGTTTTAAATAAGTTGCCAGTACTTTATACGTTATATCTAGCAGTGATTTCCTCTGTAGTTCTCGCACAATGTTTTATCATCTTTCTTAAATATTGACCTCAGAACTGCCCTTGTCCATCTTGCTGGCATAATCTCTTCTTTCCATATTCGTACCATGAGTTTGTATACTTCATCTACCAGCATTTCTCCTCCAAACTTAATCATTTTCGTACTAATTCTATTTTCTTTCGGGCTGTTGTAATTTTTCAGGTGCATAATTATCATTTTTATCATTTTTTCTTGCATATTGTTTACTTCGCGATGCTTATCATTTTTGGCTTCACTTTTTTGTCCTTTTCCGTTAACAGCTCTTTAAAGTATTCTCTTCATCTTTCGATTTTTTTCTTTTCGCCTCCTATCAAACGCCCATTTTTACTTCGGCAGTATTTTGTGCTGCTCAGATATCCAATTCTTTCGTTTATAATTTCTTGATAAAAGTTTCTAATTTTTTTGTTTTTTATTTTTTTTTTCTATTACTTTTATTTTTTTGCTCATTAGATTGTCTTTTTTTATTTCTACATATTGCTTTTGTTTCTCTTCTCTGTTTTTTGTAATTTTTTTTTTTTTTGCTTTCCTGCGTGTTTTTTGTCATCATTTCTTCTCTTCTTTGTCTTCTTTTTTCTACGGAATTTCTACATTTCTCATCAAACCAATCTTTACTATGTCTTTTGTCTTTATTCATTGATACTCAGGCTCAGGCCTGAAGGCTGAGGCCACAGATGACATGGAAGAGATGACGTAAAGAAGACGGCGGGTAGAGAGTGGCTACAGACTGCTTAAGACAGGAAAAAATAGAAAAAAAATAGGAGAGTCCTACGTCCAGGAGTGGATAAATACAGGCTAATGAAGATGAAAAAGATTGCTTTGGTTGCGTCCTTTATTATTTTTTCTATACTTGACCAGTCCTCATCGATTGTCCCATCTTTCTTTTTGTTAGCGTTAAATTTTTCTTCTATTTCTTGTCGAAAGCGCTTCTTTATTTCTTCCTCTTGTAAATTACCAATGACCGCTTTGTTTTCTTTGTTTTTATTGCGTTCTTTTTTTTTCTGTTTTCTGAATCATTGTCATTCTAAGTAAATAATAGTCAAAATCTGCGGCTGCTTCTCTATAGCTTTTTACATTTGTGATACACTTAGCATGTCTTTCTTCGATTAATATATGGTCTATTTGATTAACTGTCATTCCATTTTGTGCCATCCATGTTCCTTTATGTATACTCTTTTATTCAAATTGGGTACTTCTTATTACCACATTCTTTTCCATTGCAAAATCTATTAGTCTGATCCCATTTTCTTTAGAATCTTTATGCTTGCTATGATTTCCTATTGTTGGTTTGTATTCTTTTTCTTGCCCTACTTTTACGTTGCAATCTCATAAATTATATTTTATGTCATATTTGGGCATAATACAGTAGGGGAGAGTGAGGTGCTTTCGGCAGTAGGATACATTCGGCCACCCCAAATAAATCGCTTGTAATTTAAATTTGGCGCCTGATTTTCAATGTAGCCAATGTCAGAACCCGCCTTTACAGCTTGGTTGTTAATCGAATTGAAATAAGTGTTATATTTAAAAGTTATCAATGGTTGTTTAATTTTGTGCATTTATGGTAAATTTTTAGTGAAATTTAATACTTAAGAAAAACTAACTATATGTGCTTATATTGTATTGCTTATATTTATATGTTTACTTTGATATGTTGCTATTAATCTTCTATAAGTAGTTAACCTCAAAACTTTCACATAATTTACGTACAATCGTTTTTTCTAAATAACTGCTAGTAGGGTACTTTCGTCATAGCCACAGTGGGGTGCAATCGGCATGCCGAATGTACCCCACTACATTTACAATTTACATTAAATTGTACTTTTTAAATTCTAGATGCCACGCAAGTATTTAAGAAAAACGAATAGAGCTTTAATCAGTGAAGGAGATATAAACGCTGCTTTAGTCGATATTTTTGAAGATCGAAAATCAAATCGAAACGCCGCTGAATTTCATAACATAAAAAGGACCACCTTACAAAGTAGGATGAAAAAGGTTTTAGAAACTTCGTCAAAACAACAGTTTTTAGTCCTTTTGTATGGCTAAAAACTAAAATAAAACTAAAGCTAAACTAAAATTTTTGTAAAATTCCAAATTCGTGAAAAGAAAATGAATGTGCTGGTAAAGACTGGCTTCGAGGATTTTTAATGCGCCACAAAGAGCTTTCATTACGAAAACCAGAAAGTACAAGCCTTTTGAAGGCAACTAGATTTAATAAACATAGGGTAGATGAGTTTTTTCAAAACAACACTGATGTGTTAAATAAATATCATTTTACCGCAGAAAATATATATAATCTAGATTAAACTGGTTGCACAACAGTGATGAGGCCGGTCAAAGTTGTTTCTACTACTGGAAAACGACAAGTTTCTCAAGTAGCTTTTGCAGAACGAGGTGAACTCGTCACATTTATAGGAATCGTAAGTGCTTCAGGTCGTGCACTTCCACCTGTGTATGTATTTCCCCGAGTTAGACATGTTGAACAATATTTAATAGAAGCTTCAGGGTCCAGTATTGCACTAGGAAACAAAAGTGGATGGATGACTTCTGAACTTTTCCCGGAAGTTCTCAAACATATTATTAAGAATACAAATTGTACAGAGGAAAACCCAATACTTTTGTTAATAGATAATCATCATGAAAGTCATACATCGGTAAAAAGTATTATATATTGCAAAGAAAATAGAATTTGTCTTTTATCATTTCCGCCACACACCACCCATAAACTCCAACCTTTAGATGTCGGTGTGTTTGGCTCATTCAAGGCAAAATGTACAATTTCAGTCATCATACGAAATTAATTTAAGTTATTATGTAACCCCGGGAGACCGATAACAGTTAAAAATATTCCTCAGTTAACAAAGTGGACATTTTTAAATTTTTTTACTCCTTCAAACATAATAAACTCTTTTAGAAAACCAGGACTGTGGCCTTTAAATCGTCTTGCGTTCACCGACGAAGACTTTTTACCAGCTTTTGTAACCGACAGACCTTTAGAAAAAACAAATGATAAGTCAGAAACTCCTATAACAGAAGAAGATGATATAATAAATGAAAAAAATGCAGGGATTGATAATGATTCGCCATCCACAAGTACTTCAAATTTAGTGTGTAAGTTAACACCTGAACAAGTCTGGCCATATCCTAAAGCACCAAAACGTAAAGAAACAAGACGAAAAAGAGAAGGTAAATCACGAATATGCACTGACAGTGGTGAAAAGTCTCGTTTAGAAGAGATGGAAAAGAAAAAAGAAATAAGAAAGAAAAATTTAGAAGTAAGGAATAAAAGAAAGGCAATGAGACAACTTTTTCCGCAACAAATATATAAAAAGAAAAAACCTGCACTAATAGATAGTTCAAGTGAGTCAGTAATGAGCTTGATTGTATCATATCAAGTGATTATTGTAATGAAGAGATAGAAGAACTTGACGAAGGTACACTCCAGGAAAACGAAATCAAAATAGAAGATTTCGTATTGGTAAAATTTGCAACGAAGTCGTCTGTAATTCATTATATAGGCGAAATACAAAAGAAAGATTTGTTGTCATTACAATTAAATTTTTGCGAAGAAAAGGTTGTAGCAAGACATTTGTCTGAAGACGATGTTACCGACGTTGATATAGATGAAATTGTTGCCAAGCTCCAAAAACCAACTCTTACTGGCACTGCAAGGCCATCCTCAATATTCAGTTTCAATGATAAGTTTGATGATATTATTGTAAGACAAATATGTACTTTTCTGTAATTACTAAAACGTTTTGGATTACTTAATATTTTACTTTTTTACCTTATGACGAAAGTACCCCACCCCCATGCCGAATGTGCCCTACTGGTGGGGTACATTCGGCCATTTCACAAGTTTTTTATTTTATACTATAAAATAAAAATAAATTATTACAACTAAATTCCAAATACGGAAATCAAGTACCGAAATAGTATATAATTGGTTAGAAAAAAAATATTTACGAAAAATGTATATATTCCTCAGAAATTTAAATTTATAAAAAAAGTGGCCGAATGTACCCCACTCTCCCCTACATCTTTTCTAATATTTCGCAGAACTCGTCTGTTTCTTCTTCATCTTTTTCCTCTGTAGGTGCATGCATGTTTCTCATACTTATTTTCCTAGTTTTACCTTTTAATCTAATGTACCATATTCTATCCGTGATAGGTTTAAATTCGATTACTAAGTGAGGAATACTTCCGTCAATAAGAAAACCAACTCCAAATCTTCTGTTTACTTCTTCACTTTTGAAAAATATAAATTTTTTCATATCTGTCATCTTGTTTCCTATTTGGTTAGTTTCTTGTACAGCAGCTATTTTTATTTTATATCGTTTTAATTCATGTATTAAAGTTTTCATCGCCCCTTCTGCATTTATACCTCTGACATTTTATGTTGCTACGTATAACACTTCTTCTTTCCAATGTTTATTTATCGTGTCTATTTTCTTTGCTTTTGTTGTCTTAAATTTTCTGTCCGTTTTATATCTTTGCGCGACTAATAGTGTTTTGCCCTTGTTTTTATCGCTGTACTTTCTATTAGTTTTTGTTCTACTTTGTTGCAATCAAACTCTTTCCCATCTATTATTATTTTTTGGTATTCTATTCTGACTGTCTTTTCATTAGTTCTTTCGTTTCTCGCAATATTTTTAATTTTTATTTAAGCATCTCGCTCTACTCTAGTCAAGTCATTGTCTATGTACATTCTCGAGCCCCTTAATTTACTTTTTGTGTTCATAATTTCTTTTTTCTTAGTCCAGTTCTCCACTTCTGCAACTATCATCTCTGATGGTAGTTCTTTTTTTATTTTATACACTTTATTTAGCTTAGCTTGTATACCTAGTTTCTCGTTCAGAACTTTTTCAATTTGTTGGGGTTCTTTTCCATCCACTGTTTTCATTCCGTTTATCACAATATTACTCCTTTTCTTTATCTTTTCGTCTTTCTTAGCTCTTAATTCTAAAGCTTCTATCTTTTCCTTGAGTTGGATTTTCTTTTTTTTTCTACTTTATCTCTTTTTTCTCTGATTTTTTTTTTAGGTTTCTTATCACTTCTTTTAATTCAGATGACGTGCTTCTTGCAAATTTTTTCATCATCCTCATTATCGTTTCGTTGAGAATTGAGATTGTCAATTTTTTCTTTTATTTTGAGTGCCTCTAAATAGATTCTGTTCACGGTAAAATTGAAATTCGAAACTATTCCTCGAAAATTGGTTTCTGTTTTATACGCTATTTGGGTTGCGTGCTACGTTTGTTGTGTTTATAATTTATTTATTGCACTATCTACTTCTTTATGATAAGTAAAATCATACTTTTTCTAAAAGTATCTAAAAGTATAGTAAAATCATACTATTGGTTTATTTATTCACTAATTCCTTAAAATAAATTATTTTGGATTCTTTTTTTCCACTTCGCGTCTTTACACTACTGTTCACTAACTCGTCGCTTTTTCTCTTAATTTTCTACCTTACTAAAACTCAGATTTTTACTATTCAGCGCTACGAAAACAGGGCAGTGTTATCCGGTTACTCTCGTTCTTAGCGTAGGAAAAATTTATAAAACACTAACCAAAAGTTTCAGTGATAAAAATTTTTATTTTTATGCACAAAGTAAAAATACCGTTTGTAACAAATTTTAATAATTCGGGGAATAAGAAATAAATAGTTGAGATAGAGGTCGTTATAATCTACAAAGTAGATAAATTTCAAAATACAAATTTGTAGCAGGACATCGGTAGTCAGGACCGTATTTGGAATCAATAACGAATGAAAAAAATAGAAAGAAATTATCTCACCAAACTAAAACTTTTTTTTTTTAGTTTGGTGAGATAACAGACTTGTAAGTTTAGATATTCCTAGTGGACGCTTACTAACTTTCAAAATACATTTTCTTAGTATGGCATTCGGTTAGTTTAGAGCACGTGGAAGGTTTACATGATCGCTTGAAGGGAATGGTAAGTTTAATTTTATATTTTCTTTGTCAATATGAGCCCGATGAGGTCAATTTCGTTGGGTAATACCACGAATAAGTCCGAAACATGTCGTTCGTTCAGGCATTTTGAATTTAATAATTTTTTTCTTTCTATTTTTTTCATTCGTTATTGATTCCTAATACGGTCCTGACTACCGATGTCCTGCTACAAATTTGTATTTTGAAATTCATCTACTTTGTAGATTATAACGACCTCTATCTCAACTATTTATTTCTTATTCTTAGTTTTTACGGTCGACAATAAGGATATTTGAAATTTTATTTCATTTACCGTTTTTTTTTTTTTTTAATAATTCGTTTTCTCTTACCTTGCGCACGTCACTGCGTTCAAGCTTAGCGCGACGCCTATGATTTTTCAAAAACAGCGAGTTTTGATAACGCTTTCGCTAGGTCGTTTTGATAACACGTTTGACACGGTTAAGGTGATATCTCGTCTGTAATTAGGTAAAATATTTTAAATTTTACATCGGTTTTTTTTTTTATTTAATGATTTTAGGAAGCACCGTTTTTGTTATGTAGGTACTTTTGAATACATCAACTATTCCAGTAATATACGAATATTACCAGTTATCATTATAATTTGGCTTGTGGCATTTTTGTATTAATTACCAACTGAAATTTTCAACTCAGTTGAAAATTCTTCATTTTCCTTATTTAACATCATGTCTCGAAGTTGTGAATCCCAGAGTTCCTCCTTTATGATTCAAGTGCACGAGTACCGCTGACTTCCAAGGGTTAACGACTCAACGTCATTTTTTTCTGAAGTTCGAGAACTGGACTACGATTGCGATTACTTGCATCATTTCATAAGCTGTTGGTTTCCTTGAGGTGGAAAATTTTGTATAGATAAATTTTGTAAATACCTGGGTAAGTGTTTTTTTCTTTTCTAACCCAACGGACAACTTTTGCAAGCAGCTTTGATTTTTCATTAGACACTATAATATTTTTTTGAGTGTCATCTTAGTTTTCGACAATGGTTTGTCAGTGCACCCGAACATTCGTTTGAGGGTGATTTTTTTACATAACTTTTTGCTAACTACGCCGATAATTGTAAGCGATTGACAACCTTTTTTATACTTTTTTTTCTTCTTGTATTTGGAGTTAATAAATACCCTTTGTTTTAACCTGTGTTTCTTTTCGGGGAAGCCGTACTGCAGGAATTGTTATTCAATACACGCTTTCGCTCACCGCACAAAATCTGTAAGCTTTTACATCGTGGGCCTCTTCACTATTCTTTTGAAAATCTGAATCTTTCCAGAGTGTGAAGAAAATGCTGTCTTCCTGTTAGGGCAGGAAGAATTTTTATTCGCAGTCTTTATTTTTGTTTATATACATTTGTTTATTTCGTCGCCTCGTTTTCGACCGAGAGTGACTTAAAGCAGACTCGGTTAAACTTTTTAACAAAATTAAAAATGCACAATGTAATTCTTATAGTTTTCTGAGGGGATTTTCATGGGATATTTACCGAGACTGCTTTAAGTCACTGTCGGTCAAAAACGAAAACCACGAATAAAAAAATGCATTGAAACAAAAATGAAAGGAATAAAATTATCTACAAAAAATTTCTGAAAAGTATTTTTGTAAAAGTGATTTTTATATTCCAAAAAGAGTTTTCAAAATGTACAATTTACATTGCCAATATGGGGGCGCCCGTGTACTTTTGTGAGTAACTGCATAAGGAACTAGCTGTTTACAAAATATCGCATTTTTGATTAAACGATATTAAAAGATTTTTTATGTAGGGATTAACGGCCTTAAAAGTTTTTATTTCAATTCTAAAATAATAATCTCAAGCGATATAAAGTACACTTGAATTAAAGATGTTACATAATAGTTTAAAAATTCTAATTACATATTTATCAAGAAAATTATCTTATTTCTCATAAAAGTACTTTTGTTTTATTATGTAAATTTTATTATCGCGCTATAATATATATAGATATAAACGAATTATTCAATTGATTCAAAGCAATTTATTTTTGTGTGATTACTTTATCAAAGTTAATTAGTACAAGTATATACGTACATATATGTGAGTCGGAAAAAAATACAAATTTACCTGGAATAAATTATTTAGGTAAATATGCAAAATTTATAAAACTTTTAATATATTATTTTTATAATAACATAACAAATAATAAATTTATAAATTACAAAAAAATTGACTGGAAAGCAGTGGATTTCATATTGTAGTTGTTCTTACTCTTACATAAATTCATGAAATTCCAATAATTGTAGTATAAATTATAAATTTAAAATTATTTTTAAATTTTAACAGTAGTTGCCAGTTTAGTAAAATTATAATTTGCAATTTCATGCTACGTAGCAATCGATTCATATGATTCACTTGTTCAATATACAGGGTGTTCCCGTGACCGTGGAAAACCTTTGAGGTGGTGATAAAGGACACTTTTCTAAGACAAATTTTTAAATAAAATTTTTGTCCAAGTCCAAACCCTTGGGGGGGTACCTCTTTTTAAAGCAATATTTTGCATTTCTGATTTCAAACGGCCATAGCTACGATATTATTGATTTTTTAGACATAATGGATTAGACGTTTTTTAAAGATAATTTACTTGTCTACAAATTAGTTTATATCCTCTTATCGTCTAGAATAAACGGTTTTCGAGTTATAAATTAAATTAAGGAAAAAAATGTTAAAAAAATTCTAATTTTATTTTTTTTACTTTTCTTGCAAACTCCGTATCTCTTAAACGAAACGTTTTAGAAAAAAACTAACTGCCTAAACCGGATAGGGAATTTAACGGGCTATAACTTTGGTTAAATATTTCTTTTTGGAAAACCAACCGTACACCAAAGTGTAGGTAAAAGAGAAATAAATTTACAAAATTTCAGAAAATCTCATTTGTTTTACAATTTGTTTTAATGTCAAAACGTATTGTAGCATTTGACGTTTGAGCAACATTGTTATAAACCGTATTAGTTTATTGTTAATTACTTTATTAATTTAAATTGTTTATTTATTAGTGTTAATTAGTTCGTTATTTATTTTTTTTCACCTACACTTTGTTCATTATTTTCAGAATTTCTGTGAAAACCGTTGGTTTCCCAAAAAAATTTATTTGACTAATGTTGTAGCCCGTTAAATTCCCTATACAATTTAAATCGTTAGTTTTTTTTAAGGCGTTTCGTTTAAGAGATACGAAGTTTGCAAGAAAAGTAAAAAAAATAAAATCAGAATTTTTTTAACATTTTTTCTCTTAATTTAATTTATAACTCCAAAACCGTTTATTCTAGGCAATAAGGCGATATAAACTAATTTGTAGATAAGTAAATGATTTTTAAAAAATGTCTAATCCATTAAGTCTAAAAAATTAACAATATCGGAGCTATGGCTGTTTGAAATCAGAAATTTAAAATATTGCTTTAAAGAGTCAAGAGTAAAATACAAAAATTTTACTTAAAACATTTTATTTAAAAATTTGTCTTAGAAAAGTGTCCTTTATCACCACCTCAAAGGTTCTCCACTGTCACGGGGACACCCTGTATATGCATATATTCTTTCAATCATCATTCCCATCATGGATTAGGTGTCAACCTGTTTCGGCTTATCTTTTGGTTGTCTTTAATAATTGCGAATTATTCTTTAAATAAATAATTTAAAATAAAATTTTATTTATTAAAACAAATTTAAATTTTATTTATTTATAACAAAATTTAAATGTGTAAAATTATCATTTACAGGTCACTTAAGCTTAACTCTAAGCAGGTTGTTTCATTAGTTTTTATTACCGATATGTTAATTTCGGACAAAATTAAAGCATACGCTTATATTAATTTGTAGATTTGCAAAAAAATTTAATTCCACCATTAT
This sequence comes from Cantharis rustica, assembly GCA_911387805.1. NCBI lineage: Eukaryota > Metazoa > Arthropoda > Insecta > Coleoptera > Cantharidae > Cantharis > Cantharis rustica. The sequence goes on from OU426877.1 coordinate 77,921,303, forward strand.
AGTTTTTGAGAAATTAATTTTAAAAATTTACTTTTGTCTCTGTGTTGTAAATATAATTTTATTTTATTTTCGCGCGGCACTACAAGGCGACCGAATTCGTTTACCTGTTAGTTTTCGTTCGTCGTTATTGTTTCAAATCTAATTTGCAAAGTTTCGGTGCAAATTAAAATAAGTTTTTGACAAGATCAGCCGAATATGCTAAAATTAAATATTTCAAAAATTGCAAATAAAATTTTGTTCAAAATTGTGGCTTTTTATTGCGAGCGTGCTATTAATTTCCATTGGCAGGTTTACATACGTAACTCAGTCCAATTTCTTCAAATTACTCTTGTTTTTTACTTCTTAATAGTAAAATAGTAATTAATTGATTTGAATATTTGTGTCTTTAATTTATTATTTCTATTTATTTTCGCCAATTGTTTTTCATTAATGGTAGAGAAAACACGTAGCTAATTTAATTATAGAGCATTGAAGAATGCGTTATTATTGTGAAATACGTATAATATTTTTATCAAAACAATTTATCGATTATTTAGATTCTAATATTTTATGGCAATCAATCATATCATATCACATCAATTACTGATTAATAAACGGCGATCAACAATTAGGTATTGGTAATATAGTAAGCATAATTTCATAACGTGTCCTGCTTAGGTATAATTTTAAATTTTTGTGTCTTATAAATCAAACATTTCAAACAAGATGTGAATGTAATCTTGCTAATATAGTATTAATTAACAGTTTATTGTTATTATTATGTAGTTTATAATAATTGCATTTATTTTGTTTTAATTGAATACATTATTTGTATGTCTAGCTTTGTAGTTTTATATTCTGACATAATAATATAGTACATATACATACATATAATCAAGAAACCTGGTAGCAATAAAATATTCTAAATGCTGTGAATTATGTTCATTCAACTTATTTTTAAATTTTGAAATAAATTTATAAATTTATTTAATATTTTCTGTTACATTGATCACTTGATCTTTTCACTTGCAAATTAGCTAAAAGTAAACAACCCTAAATATTTGATCATTTAGAGTAGATCACACTAAAGACACTTTTCAGAGAATTATGTACACTATTTTTCTTATAGCCCTATAAAAATGTAACACCTAATGCAAATGCAAAAAACAAATTTTTGAAGCCTATTTAATTGTGTGTGTGTATAATTTTTTCAGAAAGTCCGAAAGTAGGAAAATATTGTATCGTTAACTTTATCACGCAACATTACGGTAAAGTTTTTTTTTTAAATTAATATAAATGATCATAATATCTACTAATACAACTAATTACAAATTGCAGATTCAATCAAGATGACCACCAATAAGCTAGAGAATGAAAATAAAAAAGAAGGAAATAAACTTCCACAATATATAGCTGCTTTATCAGGTAAAGAATTGCATACCTATTGTGTATAGATTATTATTATTTAATCTGTTACATAATATTATAACATTCAGTAAATGTTTTTTCGACAATCATCATGATAAAGAAGCACCCATTGACACCCCCTCCTCTCCTTTACTTAATAATAAACATTATCATATAATATTTTAACATATCAATATTCTGGTGAACATTTTAATTATATTTAATAATTCCTTATTAGTATTGAACCTTTCGATTAACGGTTTGAATCTTTTGAGTCTTCGCGTATGGTTACTAGCATCTATAGCAAACTCACCGCTGGGCTATTTGGATGAACACTGAGTCTAGATTGATATTTTTTGCTGAATTTTGCGATTTCACTTTTAACACTATCAACGTTAAGTCATTGTGAATAAAATCGTTTGAAACGTACCCAGGAGCATTTGAAATTATACGCAACACTTTCGGTTAAAATTTCGTTGTTTGAAGTGCTTGCTGTACCCCACAATTGGATTCCGTACGACCAAATGGGTCTCAAGATGGGGTCTATTCTTCAGCGCTCTTGTTGCCTGATTTAATCTATTTTTATCCTCAGGAAATCCGGTATTTTGCCAGGTTCTTCTGAGCTTTCTCTTTTCCGAGATTGCCATCTTGATAGCCATCAAGCATGTGTCTTGGTAATCGTAGCTTCTCAGACCGGCGTCGAGTTCCACGCAGCACCTTGAATTGTGTTGTTTAAATGCTTCACTGCGCCCGTAATTTAAAAATAAATAAATAAAGAATGTTTGTAAGTAGCACCTTTAGGAATCTGTCAGTCAAACCACCTCACGATTTTAACTTTTTTCTATAGACTATAAAAAAAAGAAACATTTCTAGGCACATTACAAAAAATTTTGAAAATTATCCATTAGTTTTCAAAAAAATTGCATTTTAAAACTTGGTACTCGAAAGGCGTAGCAATCGATTGAGGGTAATTCCAAGATTTACCGTGCTTAACTAATTAAAAATATCCTTTTAAAATAACAGATCCACGAAGACAAAGAATTCGTCCGGATGTCGACCGCATCTGACAGCAAACGGTAAGAGTAGTTTAAAACATACGTACCGTCAACAGAAAACCGGAACGTTTGGACCGGGAAAGCTTATAAGTCGATTACCGGAGCGCAATCGATCCAACGCTATGTCGCGTCTTACAAGTCCCCGCTTTTTCAAATTTTAAAATGCCGTTTTTTCGACAACTAATCCTAATCTTAAAATATTTTTGTTACAATATGCTTATAAAAATGTATTCTTTCTAATGGTCAATAGGAAAAAGTTCAAATCGTGAGGTGGTTTAACTGACAGTAACCCAGCAATTTCTTAGCTACGTATATTCTAAAATTTAAAAAACCTTGTAGCAAAATCAACAAAACGTTTAAAATCACCAAAAATTAGCAATTAATAATTAATAATTTTAGCATCCAAATTTAAAACCTTTGTTAATGCTGTATCAAATTCGATAATATTTCAATAAAATATCTTCCGTGGAATTTTTGAATAGTGAAATTGTATAGTTAAAGGTAGACGTTTTGAGCGTGAGCGATTGCATCTAGATTTATTTCAAAATAATTAGACAGAAAGTGGTGACACGAGGTGTTTAAAAGCTAAACGATTTTTCTACGGCTATCTTATTATAGAACAATAACTTGCAATTTATTGCAAGTTGGCTTGGCTAATTATCTCCAAATGAGTGGTCATTTCACAAAACATCAAATCAATTTTTATCAATTTCAACTAAATAACTTTATTTCGACAAAAATCGCTTATCTAAACAAAATCACTAATAATCGAAAAATTTTCAACTCACTAAAATCAAAATTCTTGGTTGTGGCCACTTTCGACCAAAATATTTACAAACAATCTTCTAATCAATACTCAAAAAAATTTACAATTTTATAACTATGCGCACAAAATTTACTCAAAATCAATCAACCGCTCTGGAGGCATTTCTTGACAAAAAGCCCCTACTTTTCCATCTCTATTGCCAACTTCAATTTTAACAAATATTCAAATTCAAACATAAACCATCAAAAAATTATTTTACTTACAAAACCCTAAATTGTAGGAAAATGCACGACAATATGTTGCAAGGAAACATTTTATTTTTATAAGAGTTGATACCGTTTTCTTTGATATTTATCTTATCGGGATTTTACTGCATGTATGTACAATATTTACGGTGATCATATCACAAGTTATTGTATAGTTGATATTCAATTTTTAATGAATCAGTCCATTAGGTTACAATTTGACAATTTGACAATAATAATGTAAAAATTTAGTAATAAACAATAGAACATTTAGAATAAACCTTTAATAATTGTTTATTCCAATTGTTTTTCTCAAAACTATGAATTTTAAGTTGTTAGAGTATTCTCTTCGTATCGATATATTATATTATATTGCAGGAAAAAGGCTAACAATTTCTAAAGTCTTGCAGGGCAGTTCTGTAAGAAGTAAACTTACAAAACTAATTTTATTAAAAAATGTATAATTGTTTCTCTTTCGATGTTTTATAATTTTATTTGCTATGTATTTTTAATTTAATTCACAATTCTATTTTTGTGTTTATAAGAAAATATTTATATTTTTTTATAAAATTAATTTTTACATGTTACATGAAATTGAAGAATAATTTAATTCATAACTTACGTAAAATTGTTCAAAAACTATTTAAATGAATAATTTAGCTTGCGACACGCTGTTATATAACCGTATGTTTTGATTTTCGGAATTTCATCAGGCAAACCTGGAAAAATTATTGAAATGATTGAAAAGTTATGCTATTAAATTCAAAATTCAAACTTGATTAAAAGTCAAATTTATTTGACTTTAGTAAAAAAAATAAATTATACCTACTTGAAGCCAAAATGAATAAATAAACTTATTTTGAAAAATTCTAAACCGGAAAACTAAACAAACCCAAATAAAAAACCTAAAATGAAAAGTTAGTTGTAATTAAAAATTACAAAAGTTGTAGATTGTCCCAATTTTAAGATTTCATGTGTACGAACTTAGTGAAATATATAGGATATTAATTTTTTGAAAATAATTATATATATTTTTTAAATTAGAATGTGAATTTTTAATTAAAAGTCACTTTATAATATGTCTACAATTATTTTAATTATTTATCTCATCCTAATTTCTTATAATTCATTTATTTAAACGTTTAAACATTATTTATCCTATGATTTTGCTTTACAAAATTTGAACCGAATTCTTTAAGGAGTGGGGGAAGCGTAAACTTACGTCGGACCGTTTTGTTGCACCTAGTGGTTCCTCCAGTAGTTTTAATATATACCTCTATGATGTGAACAGACTTACATGTAATATCGAATAGACGTAGTTATTTGGTTATAACATTTCGCTTTTTTGTGGTGAATATTTAATATTACTACAAGATTAAGTACTATTTATTTAAATTATCTGAAGTTTTCCGATGTAAATTCGACTTTGCAAACGACGCGCCACCTATATTATTCATATCTTAGATCGACTATATACAATTTAGATTTAAATTTAATGCAACACGATGACAAATATGGTCAGCAAAGTAAATAAAATTATAACGCAATAATGCGCTTATTTGATGAAAAATTTCGAAATTTATTATTATTCCACGATAGAATACTAGTCAATTAAGCATAAAACGAATAAATTTTGAAAAAATAAGTATAATCACTGTATTAAAAGTGATATAAAATATCTGATTTAAATTTTAAATTTAAATCAGATATACAAGATCTGATTTTATATCATTTTTATACACACTTATATTCCGGGGATAATTACAAATTATCTGTTTGATCTTTCGTAATAGTGAGCTAATAATAGTGTCGGCCAGGTTACATCTACAGCAGGGGTTTCCAAACTTTTTTGTCTCGTAGACCCCTTATCATGTTTTTCGGTTTTGAGTAGTCTCCTTACTTACATGGTATTGAAAATTAAAACATACCAAACTAAAATTTATTATCTGTTATTTGTTAGCAAAACAATAATGTTTTTAGTGGGAACGATTAACCTGATACTTTGTTAACAAATTTTCAATATTTGGCATTAATTTATTTAGGTTTAATCTCAAACCTAAAGAGATAGGATAGGATATTGGTAACCGCGCTGAAACCCCTTTTCACTAAGCATGAGGAAAGGGGGTTAATTTAAATTTAACCCAGGGGTCTGCAATAGCGCCTAACTTCCAATTAGGTAACTACTATAAGTGAGATTCACTATTGTTGACTCCCATTTACATCTCATGAATTCAAAATTTTTTTTTTGCTGACATAGACTCCTTGTAGTTCGTCGTCGACCCCTGGAAGTCGATATAGATCATTTTGGAACTACTGGTCTACAGTATCAAGGTGTCATATAAATTTCATTGAGTCATATTATTAAAAATGGTTTCTCTACTGCGGGTATTCCCTTTTTTACTACTTACAGAGCGATACCCATTAGCCAATAGAAGTACTTCTATAAACCTTTTATACCTTGATATCCGCCATCTGCCAGGAGCGAATCAACTCTGTGGCTTTGAACCCATACAAATGTTTTTATTTTGGAAGCTTCTTTGACCTTGACTTTTGACCTTCATGATCTTCAGTAATCCTCTGCACAAATCGCGGGACTATAAAAGTTTTCAGTTTTTCTATTGACTCGTATTTGTCTCAAATTTTCATGCTTTTTATGAAAGATAGCGTTTGATCGTAATACTAACTGACACTTTAATCATTATTTTCATAATTTCTGTAAAAACGGTTGGTTTGCCAAAAAAATTTATTTGGCTAAAGTTGTAGCCCGTTAAATTACCTATCCAGTTTGGAACGTCAGTTTTTTTCGAAAACGTTTAGTTTAAGAAATACGGTGTTTGCAAGAAAAGAAAAAAAATAAAACTAGAAGTTTTTAAAAAATTTTTTTTTACTTTAATTTATAACTTAAAATCCATTGATTCTAGACGATAAGGGGTTATAACCTAATTTGTAGATAAGCCAACGATCTTTAAAGAAGTTCTAATCCATTAATCCCAAAAAAATCAATAATATCGAAGCTATTGCCGTTTTAAACCAGAAATTAAAAAAATTGCTTTAAAGGGAGATACTCCCTAAGGGTTTGCACTTGGACAAAATTTTATTTAAAAATTTATTTTTGAAAAGTGTCCTTTATCACCACCTCAAAGATTCTCCACGGTCACTGGGACACCCTGTAGTATATAATACTTATCATTAATTTTATAAAATACTGACTATTTATTAATTAAAATACTGACCAAACAATATATTGCAATGGTATTTTAGCAAAACGCTATTTTCCCAAGCATTCCAAAGTGCTCCAAGCTTGCTCTTAAAGGCGGGAGTAAAGACGATCGTATCTCAGGGTGGATTATATAACCTCTTCCAAATAACAAATAACAAATAACCTCTTCCTTAGCATTGAAATGCATAAAATGTAGGAAAGATAATTTATTTATCAACATAAAAATAATTGTCATTTAAGATCAGTTGCAAAATATCTGTTAATAAATTTGCGGTTATACACCTCCGCATGGAAAATGTGGTGTAGAAAGTGTAAGTTAACGATGACGAGATGTGCTGTTAACGAAAAATCAAATTAGCGCAAGCTCCTTCTCGTTATCTTTAATCAAGTGTAAAAATGTGCTTTTTTTATGATATTACAAATTGTAAAATAAAAATTAATTTCTGTTTAAAATAAAATGAAATATTTAAAGTTCCGTTTTCCTTATTAAACGAGATGCCATTGATTAAGTTTAAGTAAGATCTGTGTAAAGATTAGTTTCTTTTCTTACCACTTGGTTGTTTGCTTCCGAATTTAACGCATCTGCTGGCTCCCGAATTTGTAAAGTTTTTCAAATTTTATAGTGTTGCACAAATTTTCCTTTTGTGAATCTTTCATAAACGTGTTGCATCCAATACGTTGTATAGTTAAATAATCTTCGTACGTAAGTAATTTGTTCATAAAATATCTAAAACTTCTTTGTTCTCGATGTGGTTATCTCATATAAAAATGCCACAAAATGGCTGCCTTTTCTAACTTTTGTTGTTTTCAACTGTAGACAAAAAATTATTGACGAAAACTGAACCACACTAATACAATCAACGCTTTCGATCTTCTTTCTACCCTTTAACCTCGATTGGTAATCGATTTTACTAAATCGATCATACGCCGATCTTCCAAACAACTCGAGGACGCTAACCTTGAAAAATCCGTACAAAAATCAAACTTCGACCTGATGTCTCAATGGTCAGACGCACTCTTTGAAAAATACGCACAAAAATCAAACTTCGACCTCATGTCTTTATGGTCGGACGCACTCTCCCCCAATTGTTCACTTTTGAGATTGTTAATAACTAAAACGCTCGTTTTTACACTTTCGGTGGCGCAAAATTTAAATTTAAACAGAATATAAAATCTTTGTGTAAAGTGTGTGTGTTTAAGTGACAATGTTTTCCATTTAGATTATCTTGCAACCTTTTAAATTTATTACTTATATAAATTTTCATTCCTCATTTTTAAATTTTTCATGCCTACAGGGTAACTACAAATTTTAATAACTTCTTTAAAATCATCTAGAAATCGCTCGTCGCTTTCCTGTGTTTGAAACATCACAATATACAGGCTATTGGCATATTATTTAAAATTAACTCAGTGTATTTTTAGTATGCCTTGGATCTGTTGCAACTGGAGCAGTTCTTGGATGGACATCAAATATTTCAATCGAAATGAAAAATGCCGAATACAATGATATAGAGATTGATGATACGAGTTTGGGATGGATAGGTTCGTTTGCTACTCTTGGTGCTATGCTGAGTTGTTTTCCAATTGGCTTGTTGTGTGATCAGATAGGAAGAAAACCGGCTATGTTATTGCTTACAATTCCTTTTACTATAGGTTGGCTTCTTATAATTTTTGCTAATTCTTTAATAATGATATATTTTGGTCGTTTAATTTCTGGTATCGCAGGTGGCGCATTTTGTGTTTCTGCACCTATGTACACTAGCGAAATTGCTGAAAATTCAATTAGAGGTGCTCTAGGCAGTTACTTTCAATTACTCTTAACTGTTGGAATACTATTTGCTTATATAATGGGTTATGTTGTTAAAATAAAAATATACACCATATGCCTTGCCATAGTTCCGATCGTATTTGCTGTTGTTTTTGTGTTTCAACCAGAAACTCCTGTTTATTACATGAAAAAAAATAAAGAACCTGAAGCCAGAAAATCTCTGATTCGTCTTAGAGGAAAATATTATGATGTAGATTACGAATTACAAGAAATTAAATCAGCTATAGAAGCTGGAAGAAATCTGGGAATTTCATTTTCACAGTCTATTCGTAAAAAAAGTACAAAAACAGCAGCCCTTGTATGTTTTAGTCTTATGTTTTTTCAACAAGCTTGTGGAGTTAATGCTGTAGTATTTTATACAGGGGACATTTTTAAATCTGCTTTCGGTGAAGAAGATCCAGCAGTTGATCCAAAAATTGCGACAATTATGGTAGGTGCTATTCAAAGCGTTTCTACATTTGTCGCATCACTAATTATTGATAAACTTGGACGTAAAATACTTTTAATGATTTCTGCATTTTTTATGTTCATAGCTTTAATTTTATTAGGTGTATTTTTCTCTATTGATCAATATGACTCAGATATGTCTTCATCTATAAGCTTCCTACCAATTTTAGCTTTATCGATATTTATGATTACATTTTCTATAGGATTTGGTCCAATTCCGTGGATGATTTCTTCAGAACTATTTCCCTCTGAAATTAAAAGTATAGCTATATCAGCTGCAGGTACTTTTAATTGGTTTATGGCATTTCTTATCACAAAATTTTATTTCGATATAAAAGAAGCTGTAGGAGGTGATGTAACGTTTTATATTTTCTCGGGAATTTCTTTACTAGGCGCTATATTCGTATTCTTTGTTGTACCCGAAACTAAGGGCAAATCTTTGGAAGAAATCCAAACCGAATTAAATAGTTAGGTAACATTTTAAACACAAACACTATCAACATTAACATTACACTAAATGAAACAATATACAATCCTTGCAATCCTACCTTGCAATCCCAGTGTAAGGTAGATATTATATACATTATGTAAATTAAATTCAAAATGAGATATTTTCTTGCAATAAATAATATTTTTATTGTCACTAGTATGACTTTATGTTCTTGTAATTCGTATATTTTTATTGATATTTCCATTGAAAATTTGTGGATATTTCATAATTTGTTGTTTTCTTTCATCCTATTTTCAATTGCTTGTATTTTATATTGATTAGTATTGGCTGGTTGTTTTATAATTTCCAGCTCTTTTGTTGTATGTTTTTCCTATAGTGAGATCGTGAGAGTCTAGATATCAAAGCGTGAAAGGCGTAGAACAAAATCCGTAGTAGTACTTAGGTATAAATATGGTATAATTATCTTAGTATAAATAGTCTGCGTTTGCTTATCTTTTCTAAATTTTCAATCACAGTAATCGATTTTGCAATCATTCTTTGCTTTTTCTATTGTAAAATTAATATTGGGATGCAATTTACTATTTATGTCTTGTAAAAACCATTCGAGTTTATCCGCATTCTCAGTTTATATAAATAACATGTTTTAGTTTAACTAATGAGATCCAATTGTTATTGAATATCCAATCCAATAACAGTATTATTTATTTTAATAAATGATAATAATTATGTATAATAATAAATAATAATTATTTATTTTAATAAATAATACTTCATTTTAAATTTAATTCATATTATTTAATTAAGCGAATTAGCTAATAATATTATTATTACTTAGTAATTTATAATATTTTGCTTATGTAAAAACATGAAGTAATCGTTTATATTATAGTATATACCTAGGTATACATGCGTGTATGTATTATGTGAAATACTACGTACTTGTTGATATGCATAAACCGGAAGTTTAACCGAAAGGGTAAAAATCTAAAGAGGAATAAAATATTTATAAATTAAAAAGTTTTGTTGTATGTGAATAAGTGAATAAGTTAATTAAACATTAATAACATTTAATTAACTTGTTCAATTTAAAACTGTTTAATTTAAAGTATTTCACAAGTTAATAATTTATATATTAGAATAAAATTATACTTAGTACTACAGTAGTTGCAATATTTATTAATTAGAACATTATCACTTGATCATATAATTTTTATTAATGTTTATTTTCAACACAGGGCAAAAATGTGATACTTCTATTTGAAACGTTTATTGAACAATCACCGATAATTTCTTCAAATGTCGTTTAAAATTTTTTTTCAACTTGCAAGAAATTTTGAAACTAAAGCTCGCCTCACACAATGTTTTTTTGCTGATGGTTTCCTTGTTTGTTTCTGTGCATGGTACCTAGCATGATGGCTACTGTGCATGGTTGGCTTTACACGAGTTTTGTGCACGCAGTGCACGATGGTTTGCAAGCATGGTTTCAAGCTTCAATGCGCATGCAATGACAGTGACAGTCTCAAGTTTGTAAAAATGAGCACCCTTTTAATGGAAATTTAACGTAGAATATTAGCTGTTAGCATATTTTTGTGCAAAATACACAAAACAATATTATTGCAATTATACACAAATCGAACTACCAATTTAAAATGATAACCTCTTTCAAATATGGTTGACCAAAAAACAACAATTTCAAAAAAATTATAAAATAAAGAAAACAACAAGAAGCAATAATAATAACCACTATAATACAAATATTTTATTATTTTTAATAATAAAATAATTAGGTTATTTAACTTACAAGGGAATTATATGACCTCCGCATTTTTGTAATTTTTGCCACTTATTCTACTGAAAGATTAGTTCTTCAATAAGAACTCCTCAAAGCAGTAGGGCCAGATGGCCAGAAATTTTCGAGAAAATTGACTTTGAAATATTGTCGAAGGAGTTTGAAGACAAGATGTGAAACAATTAGCAAATAGTTTCGTAGCACAGTGGCGAGCGAGTTGGACTAGGAACCAGTAGGTCCACGGTTCTATTCCCACCTTCGCTAGCTTTTTTTTTTCTCTCTAGTGCTTATTCACGCCATTTAATTATTGTAAAATTGATTAAATTTATGCTTGTAGACTAAAATGTGTCAACATTTAATTTATAAAATACATTCAATTTTTTTTTAACAAATATAAAATCGAATGTTTTAATTATTATTATTATTCAGCAGGACTAGTTTCATATGTCATCGCGCACATATCATCTGGTGGAAATAATGTACCTAATATTTATTTATAATTTATCATCTGATTTAATTTATTTATTTTACGATTGGTAGATATAGCAAACATGATGTGGCTAATAAAGTCATGCAACTGACTAGATTTTAATAAGAAATAAAAAGTTAATAAACCAACATATCCTAAAACTACATATTTTTATCCTAAAATACATTTTCAACAGTTTAGTTATTATCTAGCGTAGTTACTGAAAAGTTATCATGTCTGATATTTATCCATTAATTTGCCTGGCCCCTCGACGAGGGCTGAAGACACCGTCGAAGATAGTCTGTGCAGTGAAATCGCTAAATTACGCATGAAAGATGCTCTTATGTATTACGAGCATTTACTTAAGAAAAATAATACGCACTAGAGAAAAAAGAATAAAAAAAAAACTAGCGTAGATGGGAATAGAACCTTGAACCTACTAGTCCAACTCGCTCGCCACTGTGCTACGAAACTATTTGCTAATTGTTTCACATCTTGTCTTCAAACTCCTTCGACAATATTTCAAAGTCAATTTTCTCGAAAATTTTTAGCCATCAGGCCCTACTGCTTTGAGAAGTTCTTATTGAAGGGCTAAACTTTCAGTAGAATAAGTAGCAAAAATTACAAAAATGCTGAGGTCATATAATACCCTTGTTAATAAACTTATTTGTTTACATCATTTCAATTCAAACTCGACTGGAAACTCGGCATTTCTCGGTAGTACTCGCACAATGCGGCTTTATCATTGGTTAGCGCTGAAAACATGCACGTAAACCATCACAGAAAATAGTACCGGTTTTATCACAGAAATCGTGCACGAAAAGATGCAGCCAAGCATGCACGGCAACTGCGCACCCATCACAGCTTCAAGCAAGGAAACAAGCATCGTGTGACATACATGTATCAAACATACATTTATGTAATAACAAACTTGCCATATAAACGTTGTACTTATTTATACTCTTTTTACCACAAAAGTATTTGGGCTAACTTAACTTTCTGTTAAATTGTCTGACAAAACATTGTGTCTGTATTAAACAATTCTTATTTGTTTTAATAAACAATTTTTAGCGTGAGTCTATCCGCCTATATAGAAAATTCGTTTTTGCAATTATCGGTTTAGTAATATGTAATAAATTTGATTGGCGTAAACTACGTAGTAGAAATTACAAATAAAATTTACTTTATCGGTTAAACTTTTTTTTTAAATAAATTTATTTATTTACCGAAGAAAATATCTTCTATTGGTTGATTCATTATTATACTTTAACCTGCTTTGTTTACAATTAGAAGTATACATTATTACGTAGTACTAAAAGATAAATACCTATGTAAAAAAACTATATAATAGAAGCTATGTAATAGAAAAAGAACTTAAAAATGAACTTTTTAAGTGGATTTTTGTGGTAATTAGTAGTAGTATGTAATGTTAAAAATAAACAAACTAAACTATTACTTTACGGTTAAAATTCATTATTTTAATATTTTGTTTAATTTGTTTATTTATAAACTATAATGTTTAATTCTTATTTTTTAATGAATATTATAAATTCATATTCAAAACTACAAATACTAATTTAATTAAATCAAATTTCTTTTAGTGTACCAAAAGAAAAAATTCCTTATTGATACAGGAAACGTGTATTATTTAGAAGTTGCAGTTGTTAAATAGGTGACAAATCATACCTAATTCTATCTCTTTAGTACAATACTATAATATATATCTACTGTTACACTTTATAGTATTTATGACTATCATCAGATAGTATCTTAAAGGGCTCTCGTAATAAGTCGAATATAAAATGTAAAGATTAAATTTATTGTTACTACGTTAGTTGTAATATTTATTAATTAAAACTAAACACTATTAATTATATAAATAAACTTGTATTGTCATTTACTTTTGAGAAGATATCGTGTTAAAAAGAAAAATAACAGAAAAATAAATGCATATTGGTAAGTTTCAATTTCGAAGTTTTTCTTTATATCCAGGGCCGTATTTACGGGGGGGGTTTTAGGGGTTACAACCCCTCCCGAAATTATTTATCAGTCTGACTGTAATCGTAAAAAAATCAGAAAAAACAAAAAAAATCTTTACAACTAATAACAAAAAACACTTGAAGTGTTGAAATAAAAATTAAAACTAAAGAGATATTTCTAATAAATTAAATCCCAAATTAAAAAATCGGAAATTCGTATTAATATTCGGCGATTGGCAACACTGGATTAAATAGACCTACTACTAAATTGCAAAAATATAAAAACTGACGATGAAGAATATAAAAAAGCCCTAAATATTTACAGTACTGTGTAAAAGATTTTTTGAAAATTTTTTTCCTTTAAAAGAAAAATAAATTTTATGACCATCATCGGCAGCATAGCTTAAAATAATACTTCCTCAATAAATTAGAGTGAGCATTGTAAACCCATAAATTGTTTGTAAATAAATTGAAAATATGTACAGTTCTTCGTTTTGACACAAACAATTTAGTTTGTGATTTTTATTCAAATTTTAAAATTAAAAAATTGTATTTAAAGACTGTTTTTTATAAGAAAGTTTAAAATTAAAATATGAATAAGTTTAAACGTAAGTTTAAAATATCGTAGTAAACAAAACTTTTAAAATGGCACCAACAAAATTTTATCGGTAATAACGCGGGGACGTTAATTCAAGAAGTCAACCTGTAGTCAAAATTTGTCGTTCCTTCAACAAATTATTTTCAGCCATTAAATAAAATTCAGAAAAATTAAAATTTTCTCTGAATATCGAATTCAAATAAAGAAAAATCGTCCAAAACATAATCACTATAATTAAATAAAAGCAATCTCACAAAATTTCAACTTTTTTGCGGTCACTTTCGACCAAAATACTTTCAAACAAAATTTTTCAATAACAATACTCAAAAATAAACTCTTATTGCAAAAATACTTGCATAAAATTATACTCAAATAATCATCCCTCCACTCAGTTTTCCTTTGTATTTTAATAAATTAGCTATTTATTTTTTAATATTTTTAAAACCCCCCCTGAAAATCTATTCTAAATACGGCCCTGTTTATATCGTTTTGTTTAATTTTCTTTAAGTTACAAGAAAAAGAAATAATATTCCGAGACGAAATTTTAGCCTCATTTTCAACCTCAAAGACCCAGTTTTCCAGAGTTTAAGTAAGTCTAAAAGAAAATCATACTTATTATTCTAAGATTTTCTCTATTCTTGGTTTCATTTTGAGCCTAGATTTGGCATTTATCTGACAGAAACCGATGTTTAGGCAGAAACGAAGACAAATTTTATATATTGTTATCAATGATATAATAATAGGTCTTAGATACACCGTAACGTATGCCGAGTGTAGAGCGGATTGACCTGCACCACTAGAGAGAGATCAAGCCAACGCGCATATTCGTATATGAGAGAAAAGCAGCTTTTCGTACCACGTAATGTTGGGATTTTTTTCTCGTTTGGCTTGTTTAAATATAATTGATAGCGGTGTTAATTCGTAATAATAAATTGTTTTTGAGACGTACAAGACAGTATAAACAAATTATTTTCTTATGAAATGCTTCTAAAAACTTTCTAAAAATTAATTTAAATCAATTATTGAGGTAATAATTACTTATCATTAAAAAATTGGAACTATAGAATTCTTAACTTTTGCAACTAATAATGGTTTTGCCTTAAAAGGTAGTAATTTTGTAGATTTTAAAAATAAAAGATCAATAATTAATTATTGTATTTAAAAACATTTTTTTAAAGAATTACACCCGTATTCATAAAAATTTCTTAAAGTGTCGCTCAGGAATATTTTAGTTATAATACTGTTATAGGTTATGGGTTACAGCTGATTGGTTGCTTTAGGTTATAATCCGCTTATATCAGTCTTATAACAGTCTTATAACAGTGTCTTAGCGCTATTGAACGTTTATGAATAATGTTTTTTGACATTTTGCTTATAATAGCTTTATAGACCTGTTGTAACTTTTTATGAATACAGCTGTTAAATTATAAAATTGCACGTTTTAAAAGAAAAATTTTTTTTTACCTTTACACAACATATTAACAATAACATTGCACAGTAGGTAATAATTTTAATTAAACTTAAAAGTAAGTGAATTTTTGTTATTGATTTAAAAAAAAAATTAATTTGGAATATTTATGCCGGATTCTGTCCTTGGTTTCATTTGGTACTATTGCGGTGATGAATTCAAATCATGAAAATCATGAAAATAATCATGAAAATAACAAGAAGCAATAATAATAACCAATATAATAAAAATATTTTATTATTTTTAATATTAAAAGAAATTATGTTATTTAACCTAATAAACTTATTTGTTTACATCATTTCAATTCAAACTCGACTGAAACTCGGCATTTCTCGGTAGTACTCGCACGATGCGGCTTTATCATTGGTTAGCGCTGAAAACATGCACGTAAACCATCACAGAAAATAGCACCGGTTCTATCAGAGAAATCGTGCACGAAAACATGCAGCAAAGCATGCACGGCAACTGCGCACCCATCACGGCACCAAGCAAGGAAACATGCAGGAAAACAAGCATCGTGTGAGGCGAGCTTAAGTTAGGAGAGTGCACTCGTTCAGTTATAGTGGTCATATAACGCACGCTTGAAGAGAGAGACGGCACAAGACAGGGAACTCGTCGTTCGGCTGTTCATTTCACCGAGTATAGCCTGCAAATCATGTAGTTTAAAGCATTTTCCACAATTAAACTAGGCACCTTCAACGTTTTATTCTATTTATTATTTTTTATTGATATTATTCATAAACTATAAAGTATTACTTACTACAAAAAACTAAAAATATTAATATTTAATTACATAAGAAGTAGAAATAACATCAATTTGAATATCAATCGCTAAAATAATTTTCAGTTTGCAATTTGAACATTTTATTTTTCTCCTTAAAGTTCGATTTAGTTTTTAATTCCATGCCTTTGAAGTATTACCTTTTCAACAATTAGTGTTTTTAGCGTAAAATATTTACTTTCTATATTTTATTGTGAATAAGGAATCCTGGTTAAATTTACTTCCAGTGCCCTTGCATTCCGAGATAACGTTTGTTTTGCATGGCGGGATCCACAAAACACATTGCAATTTTTGCTTAGTCTGTGTAAAGCATTCATTGTTAAATCATTGTTGACTACCTGTTAAAAATATGGGCTACAAATGTTTTGTGCCTTATTGTCGTTCAGGATATGCATCCTGTAGCGAAATTGTATCTTTATTTTCACCCCCTAAAGATCCTGAGTTGTTGAAAATTTTGATTAAAAATATACCCCGTGCTGATAAAGTTTTGAGTCGAAAAGACCGAGTTTGTGCGAAACATTTCGATCCTAAATATATTGTCAGAGAATGGAAAAATAACATAATTTATGTAATGTGCCTTAATTTTTTAAAATTCGGTTCACAAATGGACGGCTTTCTGCAGAAAGGAACCAACCCCAATATTTTGGTTTTGAGTAATTGATATTTAAAGTCTAAGCTTAATTTAAAATTAACCATTGATTTCAGTGATACTAAACTTATGAAATTTGAAGAAGCATGTAATTGTGTGCCAACTTGGCTAACAGAATTTCGTGCTACTTTGTAAAAAAATATTTTGTGGGTTGGTTCCCTATATTCTGCAATATAGTTCATCCTTATTAACAAATGTTAGTTGGTTCATTCACATACAGAAGGCAGTATTTATTTGATATGTGGGTTGGTTCTTTTCTGCAAAAGACTTTATTACATTTAGAATCAAATGGTTGAAAAAAAAATCATTTTTTTGGTTTTGTGGGTTGGTTCCTTTCTGCAGAAAGCCGTCCAAATAAGGTCAGAATAAAATATTTAAATTTAGACTAATTTAACTTCAAAAAACACAAAAGGACAAAAGTAAACATAAACCACAAAATGTTATTAGCGATTTCATTAATTATTTTGTTGGTTTATAATCTTACAATACAAAGCTTTTAATAATCATCCAAATATTCTGATTATAGAAATATTGAACTATCAATAAAATAGATTTTAAGGTGAATTTTAATTTTATGCAAATTGTCCATTCTTATATAATTAAATATTAATACTCTTATTTTTTATAATTGGTAATACTTTATAGTTCATGAATAATATCAATAAAAAACAATAAATGTAATGAAACGTTGAAGGTACCTAGTTTAATTGTAGAAAATGCTTTAAACCCCTTAAACTACAGGGTTTGCAGGCTATATTCGGTGAAATGAACAGCCTAACGCAGAGTTCTCTGTCTCGTGTCGTCTCTCTCTCCAAGGCGTGCGTTATGTGGCCAAGCGTTAGCCGGTCGCGAAATACCAAGCAACCTCTCCTAACTTATGTATATTACTCCGTGGTAGAGATGGACCACACAGTATAATTATGTTTCTAATATTGTTTAATGTTTTTAATTGTTAATGTAATAATGTTTCTAATATTTTCCACCAAATTTAGAACATTTGCTATGCTTCTTCCACGTTTTCTAACTATTTTTATGGCTAAAATATTGAGAACAGGGGAAACTTCGTCTAAAACTTTACCAGGAGTAATTTCATTTAGTTCAGAATGTTGATTGGATGTGCTTGCTTGCAATTTGCTTCAATAATAGTTACTTAAATTCAAAAAATAATTTGCAACCATCAAAACTCAACAAGAAATTTTACGTAGCAACGTTCCAACTATCCTTTTAAATGTGGTCCATCTCACCTAATTACATAGGAGAGATGGACCACACTACTCTAGCCGTATATTTATTTATTATTTATTTAACACTATAAGAATTATTTAAAAATACTTGCCACGACTTCAGAAATCTTATTAAATTTAGAACGTTCAAAAACTTCACAAACTTTTTGTGATAACACAAAAATTAACAAAAATTTCGAAACAGTTTCACACCAGTTTTTCTATAATAACATAATGAAGATAAATATGATATACACAATACCCTCTATTAAAAATAAGCAATAATTCTCTCACTGGTCCATCTCTCCTCGTGGTCCAACTCTCCTAGAATTACCCTATATGTTAACAAATACGAAAAACTCTTTTTCTCAATAATATACTTTTCAACAATTCCTAAAATTGAACGCACATTGACAATGAAACCAATAAAACCTGTTCGTCTTCGGCCATCTACTAGTTTTTTACCATCAGGACCATATAAATTTAAAATATAATTTTCAAATTTTTAAAAATTGATTTAATAAATTCTACAGCATTAGAAGTTCTTTTCCTATGGATTCTTTTGTATGGATTTTTACTCAACGAATTTCTGGTATTTAAAATATCAAAATTTTATCAAAAATTTTACCAAAATTCGAAGTTGCTTTAGATCCTTGGAAATTAGCAAGATGTAAATCTAAATTGCAATAATTTAATGCTTCGGCTAAGCTAGAACTGAAACATTGCACCGCTAATTTTACCTTCATCTTTTCAGATTGATAATTTATGTGTGGCGGCGTCTGAGTTTATTAGCTAAATGTAATGATTCATATTCTGGCAGATCCACCAAGTTCTTAAAAAAAACACGTGGCACTTGGGATGTCTGTAAAGTCGGTTTACGGACGATAATTTTACGTGATAATGTCATAAGTAGGGCTGAGATTATAAGCAAATGCATATTTTCACTTATTGATATGAGAACGTCGATTTTTGATTATCTTTACGAAACACATAAATTAGAGTAATTTAAACCAAATTTTTTTTTGCATATGTTGCATATTCTTCATGATTAGCTCATATATTAGTGAAATTCGCATATTTATGCATATATTTATTCCCAGACAGCACATATACGTACAATGAACATCCATTGAACGTCAGTTACTGGACCAATAGGAAGTCCAAGGAAAGTCCACATTACGACGATGGGTAATCCAATGGACGTCATATAGACGTCCAGATGCCACTAATCTGAACAGAAAACGGACGTCCATTGAACGTCCATTATGGATGTCCATTTTATTATTTTATTTTCAATAACAATTTTAAAAAATTTAATATCTGGAATTATTTAAAAATTCGATGTTTAAATCGTTGACTTACGCCAATCGTCTTTTTTATATTTATGCAGATACCATTATAGACATTTATTTAAATTTGTAATATAATTTTTAATTATTTAATAATAATTTACGATGTTGCTTCAGCCATTGGACTCTGTGGTTGATTGGTTTAACATCTGAAATTTAACATTAATCACCAAATAATATTTACTTTTTACTTTTTTTTCCGAACTGCGGCGGCAAGATTCGAACCCGTGCAGCATGAACTCTTCCATTTGAAAGTACACTGCTACTTAACCATCACACCTACCTAGAGTGTACAGAGGATTTAAATTTACTGATGGTCAATTTCAGTTTTTCAATAATAACTATATTTTAATTCAGTTTAAAAATATCAAGCTTTAATTACTTTAATTAGAACTTTATTTAAAATAATTTAAAACCACGTGTAATATTTTTTAAATTTTTAAGACAAGTAAATAACTGTTTTTAATTTATTTAAAAAAAAACTATATATATACAACTAACAACAACAACAATATAACAACAACTTTAGTAAATTAATTATTTTGTCAAACACGAAAACCAAAACGAAAAATTCAAATTTTTTCTAAAAACGTACATAATCAATTACAACAAAATTGTAATGTAAATTGTGTTAAATGTTTATGTCGATTTTGATTGGACATAAATTGAACGTCCAGTGACTATTGATTTATAAACATACATAGAATGTCGAAAAATGAACGTTCGTCGGACATTCGTATAAAACCGATAAATTAATTTTCATAATTAAATTTACAACAAAATTTGCACCATTGCAATATTAAATGTTTGTGTAGATTTTGACTGAACATAAATTGAACGTCCAGCGGCTATTGATTTATGGACATACATAGAATGTCGAAAATTCGACGTTCGTTGGACATTCGTACAAAGTCGATAAATTAATAGAAAAAGCTCCTCGGGTAATGGGAAGGGCTAAATAAAACACAATTGCTTCAAATCGACTAGTTTCGGTCAAAACTTGACCATCCTCAGGCTATAATAGGGAAAAATATACAATTAGCTACAAATTTGAAAGAGTAAAAGAGTTTACTGCGTCACCTCTCGATGCAGATGTAATTAGTGTAATAATGTCGTAAACAGATCCAACAACAGGGTAAAAAACGGACATTGTGCGGCGTCCAATGACGCAGCAGGATACTTAACGTTACACATAATTTCTGTAACAAAGTGGACAATAACAAGAAAACTATTATCATGCGACAGATTCTAACTACCAAAAAGTTCCTTAAAGATAACCCGAATGTGTGTGTCCTTAGAGCTGACAAAGGTAGCTCTACGGTCATTCTAAATAAACAATATTATAAAAAGAAAATGTATGAGCTTTTGGAGGACCCCGTCACCTACAAAAAGATGGATGTTGATCCTACCACCTCCATCTAGAAGAAATTCAACAGAATGGCTAAAAGGCTGTGTGATGATGACTGTATCGACGATTTCACTAGAAAGAAACTAACTACTTACAATGCTCGGCCCCCCCGAGCCTATGGACTACCAAAGGCCCATAAACCTGGTATTCCTTTGCGACTTGTCATTAGTTGCATACAGTCTCCATCGATTCCTCTCGCTAAGTTTCTCAACTCAATCCTTACCAACGCAGTACCTGTTTTTCCATTTAATGTCAAAAACTCTATAGATGCTATGGAAAATATTTGTGGTTCCATCGTGCCTGATGATTATGTGCTGGTTTCTTTCGACGCCGCCTCCCTATTTACTAACATATCTAAGGAGGCAGTTATTGCTTCTCTCACCAATAATTAGGACTTGATCGGGGTCGCCACCGACATACCTATGAACACTTTCATGAAGATAGTGGAGATTATTTTCGATAATAGTTATTTCCAGTTTGATGCCAGTTTCTACTCTCAATTGGTTGGATCCGCAATGGATGACCCTTGCAGCCCCATCTTTGCCAACTTTGTCATGCAGGACCTCCTGATGAATTTCATGGGTACCATCGATTTCCAGATCCCATTTTTAATGTTATACGTCGATGATATTTTGTCTGCTGTCCCTCGCAACAAAGTCCAGCGATGTTTGGAGATTCTCAATGAGTTTGATAGCGGATTAAAGTTTACACACGAGTTGGAAGTTGAGGGGACTATTCCTTTCCTAGATATGCTAGTGTGCAAGAGACTTGATGGTTCACTATACACTGACCTATACAAAAAACCATCTTCAAGTGACAGACTATTAAATTACAATTCTGCACATCCCCTCAACCAAAAGATTGTCTATTAAAAACTATTGTCAGTCCCGATATGAGGACCTCTCGTCTGTTGCAACTCAAAGAGCAATTGATAAAAAACTCGTACCCACATCGACTTGTACATTTGGCATTGTTTCGCCCTGAGAGAATAAGAGTGACCCCGATTAGGGAAATCGACGACTGTGTTGAGCTGAAACCACGTTACCATAAGATAACTTTCCACCCGTCACTATCTGAGAGGATCAAACACACTTTGAACGATTTTATACACAGTGGACAGATCTGTCTGGCCTTCTACAATAATTTTAACCTCGGTAATCTTATTTATTTCAAATTGAAGGATCCCATTGCCTTTAAATACAAAAGTAACGTGGTCTACAAAATAGTTTGCGAATGTGGAGTTACCTACATCGGACAGACCAAACAGCTTCTATCAGAAAGATTAAAACAACAGAAGTACGATGCAAGGGTGACGTCGGGGAAAACTGGATTGTCGGAACATCTCACCGACAGCAAACACGAATTTAGCATGAGCGATGTAAAGTTATTGGCAGAAAAACAGTGTTACCCGAAAAGATTGTTTTTAGAGTCCTCCTACGTGATCACCACCAACAACGTCAACAAAATCACTGATTTTGAGCAAATGAATACAGCGTTCAAATCCCTGCTTACTATCTTCCACCGAAAGACCAAAAAAAGTCAACATAGTTCTTCGCCTTGACATTTGTTGTTGTTTTCTCTTGTATTTTGTGTTTTGTTTACATACTGTGTCTCTCATTTCCGTCGTTAGATGGCGCGTGTACGACATTTGCGGTAATTCAAATTGGTATTTGATATTATTTTGCTTTATCACGTCTAATTTATAGTGTTTTTGGTTTGTTACTAGTTTATGTTTTACATGTTTTTATCTATTGTAAGGTATCTATTGTTTCTATGAAACAATATGTATCTATGTATTTATGTATCTATGTATGTATCTATCTATGTAATGTATCTATGTTTTTATGAATGTACGTGTTCATATGGTTTTCAACGTTTCGTTTTTACCCGCTTTTATAATTAATTGATTGTCTAATCGTTTTAACTCAAGACTACTACCTGTACATTGGACGCTGCACAATGTCCGTTTTTTACCCTGTTGTTGGATCTGTTTACGACATTATTACACTAATTACATCTGCATCGAGAGGTGATGTGCATTCGCACAAAGTCGATAAAATAATTTGCATAACTAAAATTACAAAAAATGTATTGCTGTGGTATTTTTGTGATAAAAATAATAAAATTTCTTTTAATGCAAATAAATAATATTATCAAAAATAATTATTAAATCAAATCCAATTTAAATTCACTATAATGTAAAATTTTACTTTTATTCGAAGAGAATTAAGTTTGATTTGCCTTTATCCAAATCGCCTGCTTATCAATATCGACATTCGTTCTCAAAATATTCTTTTTCCAAAAATTAATCATCCAAATCAACACACTATCGCTCGGTAGCCAATTATCAAAAATATATTCAAAATCTAAAATATTAAAAAATACACAATAATGCAGAAAATTCACTTTATTCAAATTAAATTCAAAATACTACTCACAACTTCAAATCAAAAGAAAAATCAAAATATTTCACAGAGCCAAAAATCAACGACCAGCTCGGTTGGCGTATTCGGCTAAAAAGTCTCGAACTTCCTGTCCTTAGTCCCCACCTAGTCAATTTTACAAAAATTACAACTTAATTATAAATATTCAAAATTTTACTAAATTGTGCAGGGTGGGTCCAAAGTTACTTTGCAACACGACAGTATACAGATTTTCATTGTGCAAAATTTGCACCATTAGAATATTAAAAGTTCGCTTAGATTTTGACTGGACATAAATTGAACTTCCAGCGTCTATTTATTTATAGGCATACATAGAATGTCAAAAATTGAACGTTCATGAGATGTCCAAGCAAAATCCATGGACGTATGGATATTTCGTGGACATTACATGGACGTCCAGGCCCGCAGCCAGGATTTTATTTTGGAGGGAGCACTTGTAAAAAGTAAATTTTCGGGGGTTTCCCTTCCGAAAATTTTTATTACTACAGATAAATTTTTTCAATATTCAATTTTTCTAAATTTGTTAAAAATTTTAGCCTTCCTTCACCAGTAGAATTTCTTAAGGGTGCCATTTTTAGACTTATTTTAAACTTCATTTACAGCGCAAAATTGGCTTAAGATATTACGATGATTTTTTTTAATACAGAGAGGATAATTGTTCGAACAACCTGATATAATTGTTAAGATGTTTTGATAAAAAATATATATTTTTATTTAATTAATAAGTCTTTTATATCAAATAGGAAGAATTATTAACATTTTCAAATATGTCATACCGTAGCTAATGTAAAGATTTTACGTAATCTGCATTAAAAATTTTAAAAAATTTTATATTATGAAAGATATAAATAAAGTTTTGTTTCGGTCATACATTCAATAATTTGAAAACGCGCGCTTTGATAACAGCGTGCAAACAATTATCTTCTTTCTATTAAAAAAAATCATCGTAATATCTTAATGTAAATAAAGTTTTGAAATAGGTCCAAAAATCGGACCCTTAAGGGAGGAAAAGTATCCGAGATACAAAAAAAACAGCATATTTTTATGATTTTTTTTCAGAGTATAACTTATTTATTAATATTTTTTAAATTATTTACATTATTAAGCGTTATTTAGCAAACATTCTGCTAAATTTTTATAAAAAAATATTGAAAAATAAGCCAGTGGTAGTGATGAAAATCGAGTGACTTCAAAAAAAGAAGGTTTCTTGTGGTCAGGATAACTCATGATTGCTTCATCTGAAATTAAAAAACCAAAAGATTTCTTTAGTAGATAAGTAGTTTATTTAGGTTTTGAACGAAAGAATTAACAAACTTTTTTATCATTTTTGTATTATTTTGTATTAATAATTTATAAAATTATTTATTTTTGAATTTTTGGTAAAAGTGAAATCAAAATTTCTGTTTTGGTTTAATTAAAAAATAAGTTGTAATTGAAAAAAAAACAAAATCCTTCGTTAAACACCAAGATAAACTTATGCACTAAAGAAATCTTTTTGGTTTCTTAATTTCAGTTGAAGCAATCATGAGGTATCCTGACTACCGCATGGTAACTTTTTTCTTGTGGTGACTCGGTTTTCACTACTACCACTGGCTTACTTTTCAGTACTTTTTTATGAAAATTTAGCAGAATGTTCTTAAAATAATGCTTAATAATGTAAACAATTTAACAAATTTTAATAAATAAGGTATCCTCTAAAAAAAATAAATTACAAAAATATGTTGTTTTTTTGTATCTCAGACCCTTTTCCATCTTTAAATAAGTTTTTATTCGTTTTAAACTAGAAAAACTGCTCTCGGCAGTTGCTGTAGTCACTGGTAATATTACAAATATTTTTAGGGTTAGGGTTCTGATGTTGGAAAAAAATTCTTCAGAAAATTTTGCTCATATATATAATGAATTCTTTGACAAATCGTTCACATTTAACCATTTTTGTTACCAGAAATCGAATTTTTTACTTTCAAATGGTAAAAGCACTCTGGCGATACGCGCGCTCGTGCATTTACCTAACAACCGGTACTCGTTACATTCAACACAAAATTTTTATAGAAATTTAAGCACTTGTTATATTATAATATGATAATTTTTAATTGGAAACTCATACTTGTTTCTAAAATTTAGCTCGAGAATACGTTTGGTCAGCCTGGATTACTCGAGCGATCTGTTCATAGCTTATAATGAACTTTAATGAAAATAAATAGTCCGCATTATAGTCAATTAAGTTTTATTTTGTTAAATTGCTAAGTAATCACGTATTCTTTGACAGGCGCGGACTGGCTACGGGTGCTGGGTGCTGGAAGTATTTTATAATTCCATGAATATACTTGTTGGGGTGTTACGCCTATGGTTATTTAAGTGCTAATCTAGCACTAAGTAACTGTAGCGCGAAGAACCTTGAGCACTTGCCGTTCCGAGAAACTGAATATGTGCTATCAGCATGTCTAGATAGTGCAGGTGTTCGGATGAAAATAACTTATGGGGGTGGGAAAGGAAAGCAGGAGTCCTGAATTAATTGCCACCGAAGACGGACGCGACTATTCGGACTCGGATTAATTCAATTCAAATTTTGAAGGGTTTTAAGTTCGAAAGGCATTGATAGTCGCGGACGCAGTTTAGTGAATTAATTGTGCCAATAAATTAAGTGGTGATCAAGCTCCCCAAGGATAGGTGCGATCATTGTAAAGGTCAGATTTTGTATTAGTTTAGATTTTGTATTAGTTTAAGATTTTGTATTAGTTTAAGATTTTGTATTAGTTAAGATTCAGTTAAGGACCACTGCAGCGGTATATTTGATTCCGTATTATATAACGGACAGAGTAGAGGAGGCTGTAACAAAAACTTTTTATTTTATTATATTGTTAGTCGTTATTTGAATTTTATTTCGATCTTTTGGAATCGTTAATACTGCTGCCCACGCCGAGTCTCAATAATCTTGTAAGTCTCCGGTTATGAGCTGGCCGGCCGTGAAGGAATTTGGCGAGTAACAGGGGACAATAGATTTGATTTATTGCTTTTTTAAATAAGTTATGTTTCCATTAGTTGGCTCCGACTGCTCAAATGTCGTCTAACAGGTCATCTTACTAAGATAATAAACAAAAGACGCACTTGATATTTATCGAGTTAGGTGGAACAGAGCCTGGATATAAGAATTATTATGCTTTGCATAAAAAAAGAGGATTAGTTATTTTATTATTATTGTGTCCTCGGCATGAGTAGAATCTGCACTGAATCGCTAGTTCTTTGTTTTCTTTGCATTTTGAAGTTTTATTTGAATTATTACTAATTAATTATTAGGGTTTAACATCGTGTTCACTACAGACTACTTTATAGACTAATTACTAGTGTTTGCCGTACCCCTCTCTAATGTACCTGAACCTTGTCGTGGTGAGGGGGCTTGCGTGTTTCAAGGATGCGTCGGGCGTGTACCTGTTAGGATTCGGGCCAGGGACATAAAAATCTCTCGTGTCCGGTCTGCTTTGGCTCGTTGGGTTCAGACCGAGGTCTAAAACCCTCCGTGTTCGGACTTTGGGTCAATAAATCGGGATGACGGTCGGCGTGGAGAAACCAGACTAATTACAGGTACTTGCGTGTTTGTGCCGTGCGCGGTAACTCGTACGGTGGGATGAAGGGGTCCTGGTGGCTGTGCCCATTCGGGGGCGGTAGTAGTTTTTTTGGGTCTGGCAGCACTCCACTTTGGCCTGGATTTCCACTCAAACGGAAGGTCAGGACTAGTTAACCCTGATCAATCGGCTGTGCTTTTCCGTCAGAGGATCAGCAGGACGAGTTTTTGGGAGAGGATGGAGTGTGCAAACACCTCACCTCTCTGGGAGCTATATCTCTCGGGTAGCCCTGGCGGTCGATTGTCGACACCCCTAAAGATGTGGACTCTATACGACGGGGGATCTCGGGAGATGAAACTTAAAATTCTCTACATAGCAGAAAACAAAAACAAAAATCCTACTGAGCAATCAGAAAACCATCAAGCGGGTGCGTTCTTCGTGGATACCCCGCTCACACAGGCGGGTGCGTCAAGAGATACCGCGCTTCAACAGGCAGATATGTCCATTCAGGACACACTGCCGGCAGCGTCTCCACTCGCTGGGGACTCACTTCTCCCGGCCGGGAGAAGAAGAGTCTGCGGCGCGGAAGCAAAAAGGCGAAGAAAATCCCTTCTAGCAGCTATGGAAGCAGGCGAAAGCAACTCAAAGCCGAAAGGTACCGCACATGAGCAGGCTAGGCTCCTGAAGCCGCCTGCTTGTGATGACGGTACTAAAAAGAAAAAACAAGCCGAAGCAGCGGCTAAAAATAGGTTCAGGTCTCATGATTCTCTTCCTTCACCCTTGAGCAATCAAGGGAAGAGGGCAAGAACAACATACGTTCCACCACGATCTGAGACCAAAAACTCAAATTAAGCGGGCAATGTCACCTACAAAGCGGCTGCTGGACAGCACCTCCGAGTAGCGTTGATTAACCGCTCATCCCCTGGGCAAACTCGACGAGTCCCAAGTGGGTATTATTGAGAGTAACCTCACTGTTGCGCTAGATGCTTTTATAGCGGCAGCAGGAAACGAGGAAAAACCAGCACCCACTTTCGGCAGGTTCTTTCACTCGGGAGAGATCCTCAGAATCACCTGCAGTGACCAAAACTCGCTGGACTGGCTGCGAACCACCACAGCAAACTTTCCGCCACTATGGGAGGGAACAAAATTAAATGTGGTTCAGGTGGATGATTTGCCGAAGCTGGCTAAAGTCACCCTTTGGATCACCGGGAAACCGGAGCCCACTGAGGTTGTGATGAGACGCCTAGCTGCTCAAAACATCTGGGTCAAAGTGAAGGAGTGGTGCGTCTTCCACCGCGCAGACGAGACCGAGGAGCCGAAAGGTAAACTCGTTGTCTTTGGCGTAGGGTTGGCGGACAGTGCCGCTACCAAAACCAAGAGGGAGAGATTGAACTACAAGTTCACCTCACTCAAAGTTAAGGTGCAGAAGTTTGAAGAAACAACAGCACCTAAAGCGTCTGCGACAGCCACCACCATAACCTTGATGGAAACGGATACCAATCCGGAAAAGGTGGCTGTAACAGAACCAGAGCACTAAGCTCTCCTAAAAGAAGGCCAAATGGCTTCCTTACCAGGGAGGAACTTCCTGCAAGCCAACCTGCAGCATTGTTGTGAGGCAGTGGCAGTCCTATGCCGCCACATTGGCAACTGCAAGAACACAATAGCTCTAATAGAAGAGCCATGGTTAGTAAAATCCTCCATACGAGGCTTTACAAAATTAAATAGAACTATGTTTACAGGTAGCTCCACAAACAAAAGCAGGACATGTATATACTGAGATGAATTAAAAATCAAACCAGATAAATTCCTGAATTCAAATTATAAGTTACAAATTTATTTCGAATTACAAAACAAAATTTTCTTTTACACATTTTACCTCAAAATTAAAAATATTTTGATTTAAATAAACTGGATGAGTGTATTAACCACCGTAGCTTTAAACCGTACAAGTCTGTACACTCAAGAAGGTTCCATTTGTTAATTTTGTAATTTGTAGTTTATAGTTTTATTTTAGTTTATTGTACATTACTTTTAGAACGTTTAAAGAGTGCGCGAGGTTAATAAAAAAAAAATAATAATCAAGAGGAAGCGTGAAAAAAAGAGGGTAGTGAGGGAAGAATTATAAACCAGGTTCCAGCTGGATTTTGGAGAGAAATTGATATCTCGAAATTTAATTAAATAAAAAAAAAAAGAAAAGGAAAAGGACGATTAATTCCGAGAAGAAGCTCTCGAAAGTATAAAAATAGAATTGTTGAAGGGGTGTAGAAGTAAAGTTTGGCAAGTGGATTCCTAGAGAAGAAATAACTGTGGCGGAGCAAAGAACGGCGGCGATAGTAGAAAAGGAGGGAAAATAGTAAAAAAATAAGGTATTCCGTTAACGGTATATTTAAAGTTTAATTTTATTAGTTTAAGTTTCTGTTTCTTTTTATGTTCATGTTGAATTATGTTTATAGAAAATAAAGGTACGGTGATTAACCACATTCAGTTTTATTTTTAAAATTACAAACGTTTATATTGGTGACCAAAACTCCAAGTACCACCAGGGAATTTATCTGGTTGAATTTATTTGGTGGACTATTGTGAGCAACAGGGGAAACACCTTATAATTGGATGCGACTCTAACTCCCACCATCAGGCATGGGGCAGCAGTGATTGCAACAATCGAGGTAAGTTTCTATTAGAATATCTTATTGATACAAATTTAGTAATACTTAATCGCGGGGATGTCCCTACTTTTTATGTATCACCCCCCCGCAACTTGGTGATTGATATCACCGTAGTGTCATTAAGCATTTCAAATTATATATATGACTGGCAAGTGTCTGATCAACTGACAATGTCAGATCATAGATGGATAACCTTCAAAGTAAAGGCAAAAACAGTGGAACCCAGACAATACAGGAACCCCAGGAATGTGAACAAGTTGACCTTTCTAGATCACCTGTCTGCATCCTTGAAGTCCGAAATGTTGAATGGACTCTCCAGTGAAGAAAAACTTACAACTACTGAGGAGATTAAGATGTATACCAATAAGCTGCAAAACTCCTTCATAAAAGCATATGAGCTTTCATGTCCGTTAAAGACCGCTGGATTGCGTGGATTCTCTGCTGGATTTTCTGTCACCTTGTGCGAGTGTATAAAGCGTGTATTGCACACGGATACACACCGAAGAAATGGCGAAAGGTTAAAGTTATTTTTATACCTAAACCAGGTAGAAGTGATTACTCCCTAGCAAAATCATATAGACCGATCAGTTTAACCTCGTTTTTCCTGAAAACGTTGGAGAAACTGTGCGACAGGAACATTGGTGATACGGTTCTAACCGATAGACCGCTACATGAAAATCAGCACGTATATATCCCAAAGAGATCTTCCGAGACGGCGCTACACAAGGTTGTGGGGCGCATCGAGAGGTCGCTAGGCTATAAAGAGTCAACCCTAGAAGCGTTCATTGACATCGAAAGGGCTTTTGACAAAACCACCTTCGACAGTATAAACGCAGCGCTACGCCAATACGGTATTCCCACAACCATTGCTAAATGGATCAGTTTTGTACTGAAGTGGCGGGCCGTGGAGGTATGCGTTGGAGACGTAAAAATCAAAGGAGCAGTAATTAAAGACTGTCCTCAGGGGGGAGTACTCTCCCCACTACTGCGGATCATGGTAGTGGATATCCTATTACGACGCCTCAACGAAGAGGGTTTCTACACCCTAGGCTATGCAGATGATATCACCATTCTGCTGACTGGGAAATTTGAAAACACAATTTGCATGCAAATGCAAACAGCTTTTAAAATACTGGAGAACTGGTGTACTGAACAATCTCTCTCGGTCAATCCAGCAAAGACTGAGCTTGTTCTATTCACCAATAAAAGAAAGTTACGGGCATGACAATGCCCAACCTAATGGGAACTCTCCTAAAACTGGCGGATGAAGTCAAGTATCTGGGAATAATACTTGACAAGAAGCTGAACTGGGAGAAACATTTAAGAACTAAACTTAGCAAGGCAAGGATGGCTTTCTGGCAGTGTCGGAGAGCAATAGGACGGTCATGGTGTCTTTCTTTTAAGATCACCCTCTGGCTCTACACTGCGGTTGTCAGACCTATGCTTTGTTATGGTGCACTTGTTTGGTGGCCCCGAACCAAGCAAGTAACAACAACGTCCTCCCTGCACCGATGTCAGAGATTAATCTGTCTGGCGGTATAGGGGGTAATGCGAACGGCTCCCACTGCGGCGTTGGAAGCCCTTTTCTGCCTCCCACAACTTGATCTTCATGTGCAGGAGATGGCAGTTAGGGCTGCTCTCAGACTACGCAGCTGGGGGCTGTAGAATCACAGGCGAGAAACTGCGGGCCGAAGGGACACTAAGATAACGAGGGTAACGCAAAAGCGGATGAGCTGGCAAGAAACGGCTCTAATAGTCTTCCCTGCGGCCTGTAGCCTATGATTGCACCAGCTATCAAGACAGGCGATACCCTCTTAAAGCAATACACCCTATAACTGCACTCCAGCAGATGGGTAAATAAAACCGAACGCAGGCAAGCAAGGGCGGCGATAAAGACATCCTCTGGCAAACATTTGAAATACTACTTAAAGCTGTCCAGAGTCAACCTACGGGCAATTGCAGGAATATTAACTGGGCACTGCAAGCTAAATAAGCATCTGAACACTATGGGACTTGTAGATGACCCCAAGTGTCGGGGATGCAACAGAGCAGATGAAACAGCGGAACACGTGCTCTGTTACTGTCCTGCTCTGGCGTCAAGGAGAGGTGCCATGTTAGGGGACTTCTGGCCTAACATGGCCAGAATCAGTGGCACTCCGCCTGCCAAAATACTTAAATTTGTCCTGCAACTGGGATGGCTTGAGGGGTGACAGGACAGAGGGCCGCTGTATCGGAGGCAGTACAATGGGCCCGGTTTAGTAACCTAAGTGCGCGTGGGGACCAGTCCCCGCCCTCCAAACCAAAATCCAGAATTCAGAATCCACTGTTTGCGGTTCATTTTCTTTGTTTTTTTATTCCATGTATATTGTTATAATTGTATTGTAATTATGACTATTGTATTAAAATGGAGAAGGCCAAATATAAATATGAATCTGGTGCGCAAAACAAAGAGAAAAGAAAATGAAAAAACTAGAAACTTTGTAATAAAAGTGTCAATAGAGGACCAGAATTAAGTGAAAGTGAATTAATTGAGAAGCCTCTTTCTGAAACTGAACATTTTTATAAAACTAGTAGCGTTGAAACATCCAAGGATTTTTTAGAAAAAAATGTCGAAGAAAATATTTATGAAAGTGACAAGGGCTTGCGAACAGATAATGATAGTAATGCTGATGATAGTAATCATAAAGAAGTAGAACAAAAAGAAGAATAAGAAGACGAAGAAGCAAAGTACCAGCGGATTTCGTGAAAATTTTCAAGATACATTTTCAGATGTTCTTGATATCGGATTATTTATACCACCTAATAATAATGTAAGTGTCGGCATAAAAGTAGCTTATTTCATTAACATACATCCTGTGCAATCAAAACTCCCTCGCGCTCAAAATTTATCGTTACTGAATGAAATCCGCTTTTATTATCGAAATCTTCCTAATAATAATGAAAGAATTTTGAGAAAATGGTTGTCCTACAATCAAGCAGAACGTAAAGTGTACTGTTCGCTTTCTGTGGCATTTTCTCATGATGCTAACTTTTACAAAATCGGTTTTATTATAAAAGACTCTAAAAATATTTATCAAAGACTTGAAAAACACGAAAGGTCAATAGAACACACAACATCTATTGAAACTTACTTGCGCTCTATATCTTCAAAAAATGTGGATAATTTGTTAGACAATGTTAAGAAAATTGAAATACAACATAATCGACAAATTTTAGAACGCATCATTTGTATAATAATTGTGTAAGTAAGCAGTGTATATCATTTCGTGGTCATAGATATGAAGCCGCATATAATTTTATATTTAATAAAGTTGATAATGAGCAAGAAAAGAATCACGTTAATTTTTTAGCAATTGTAAAACTAGTTGCAAAGTACGATTCTATTTTAGATGCACATGTTAAACAATATGCAATAAAGTCCCAGTTAAATTAAAGCCATGATCGAGGGTCAATAATTACCTTTCTCTCAAAAACTACATTAAATAAAATTATCTTCATAATTGAGCGTTTAATGCAAAATACAATAGCGCAATAGATACAACAGTCAGAAATGGTTTCAATAGAAGTAGATTCTACGCAAGATATCACAGTATTAGATGAACTTAGTTTATGTGTGCGATATGTTTTTAATGAAGAAGTTAAAGAAAGATTCTTGAGGATGATTCCTATTACACTTGGTATTGGCAAAGCACAGTATGAAGTAAAAAAAACTGAGTTGAATAAATTAGAAATTAATTTAAATTGGATGATTAGTCAATCTTTTGATGGATCTGCAAATATGAGAGTGGTCAATACAACGGGCTTCAAGCTAATTTAAAAAAAGATGCTCCTGATTCACTATTTACCCATTACCATGCTCATGTACTCAATTTAATTATTAGAGATATTACAATGTGTTTTATTAAATCGCAATACCTTTTTGGATTGTTTCAAAATGTACAAAATTTGTACAAAATGTACAAATGCAAATGTGCAAATGTAAACGTAATAATTTGTGGATTTAAATTGTGCGAACACAACATGAAATGGATAAATTACGTCGACTTCAAAAAATTGGTACAACAAGATGGAATAGCAAACATGCAGCACTTCTATCAATATTTCATTAGTTAAGGATAAGATATACGCAGCTAGCTTTGATTTACAAACGCAAAGGGGCTTATAAGCTTGTTGTATTTTATAATTCGCGGGTAGACAACACGTTTAACAAATTTTTAAGTCACCTATAGCTATTATTACAACTAGGGTAATATGAATAGTATATTTCCCGAGGTTGGCTAGTTACATCTCGAGGGCAAAGCCCGAGAGATGTATAGACAACCAAGGGAAATGTATTCATATTTCCCGTGTTGTAATCAATAGTTTTCTTCTGATTGAAAAATATATTATTACATATATCAATATTTCATCAATAATAAAATTTGAGATTTTGAATTTGCAATAACTTGAAAACGGCGCTAGATATCGAAAAACTGAGCAAAAAATTTACCCCCCTTTACTCGTTCTCAACCCCCCTAGCAATTTGTCGAAGGAAGCCTTATGCAAAATTCTAGATCAATAGCGCGCAGAATGCGCGCACAATAATTCAGAAAAAGTTAGGTTGGTTTTTAAAATATAAAAATAAGTAGGCACATTTTTTATTTTAAACGTCACTTAAATGTCACTTTTTAACAGGGATGGCTTTAGTATTTACTTTGCGTGTTTGATTGTCCAATCACCGTGCGCAAAGTATACTTTAAAATGACGTTTCATATTTCCCTAGGGACAATATGATATGAAGTTTCATATTGTTCAAGTTGGGAAATATTAGTGTGTTATGACATATTGTAACTAAGGCGATATTGCTCTATATTGTTTCAATCAGAAGAAAACTTATTATTGTTTTACCGATACGCGTCGCTATTTCTAACATACGATAAGCTCCTCCTTTTAAAATACGAAAATTACCCTCTCTGTTATGTAGTTTAAAAATTTTATCAATTGTAAGAGCGGGGAGAATTTTCAAAGGTTTACTTAGTATTTTTATACTCGTACATATTTTATGTTTGCTAATTTTATACAACTTTTTAGTTTCCTAGAACTAAACGTATACAAAGCTGTTGGTGATTTAAATGATTTTAAAAATAACATCATTTTTATATGAAATCATATAATGTTTAAGACAGTATTCTAGTTTAGAAAACTGAAAAAATCGCAAATTTTTGTTTTTATATTTTGATAGTTTAGATATTCAAAAATCTCGTCTTAAAAAGATTTTTTGAAATTCGAATTATTTTAAAAGCTATAGCCACTTTAGTGTCGTAGCAACTCGACCGGTTTAGACGGAACTATGCTAAGAACTATTCTTTTTTTTGTGTTTTTTAAATTTTTTTAATTTAAATATTCAATTCGAGGTAAAATATAAGCATAAAGTATCAATGTATGGCTTAAACTTCGCGTAACTTTACCTGAAATTTTAATCTCGTTTTTCTCGAAACTACATTTTTCGAAATTCTTGTCATGATTTCTCAAGTTCTACTGAACCGATTTACTTGAAGTTTGGTGTGAGTCTTCTCTTTTTTGAGTCTTCTTTTTTTCTTTTCAAACAGCCGCAATTTTGCGAAAAAACATTGTTTTTCAATTATTTTAGTTAGTACGATAGCAGTATTCCTCTAGATTAATAAGTCTTTTTCTTTTTTTAATTCAGATTACTAGGAGGGTTACAATCGTGACAAACTTCGCTCGACATTTTTTTTGAGACCTCTCACTTTATCAACCTGTAACTTTTTGAAATTTTAATTTTTTTACTTTTTTTTATAATCATATATTCTTTAAACGTTAATAAATGTTTTGTAAAATAATGGATTATAAAAATAGTGCCTGTTTTTTCTTTAATGCACCTAAAAAACACCTAAAATTCGTGCTTCTAGACTAGAATACCGCCTTAAGATAAATTTAATATCATATAAGATAGAAAGTAATTAACACTAAAATAAGTATAAATGCATATAAATTTGATATAATATTATAATTTCGCACTTGTTCGACTTGTTCGACTATATAACATTAATAAAATTTTTCGTTATCGTATAAAACTAAGCTCAATGCATCTGGGATTTAACCTTGCAAGAGAGATATGCATAAAACTCGATCTCACTTTTATTTTGCAGTTATCCAACAATAATTATTATGTCTTGAGATCACTGTTTAAAATTATTTAGATTATACTGTTATAAAATATTATATTTAAAAAAGCAAAAATTAAAATTTTACTATAATTACAAAAATTGAAATGCGTTGTTATTACATAACACATAATATTATTTGATAACTCTTATAATAATGGCATTCAAAATCTCATTGGGCAATCAACCATAAGTGTCTAAATATCCGACAGTTATGTGGATAAATTAAAAATATTTATTTAAATCTAATGAAGGAATGGCACATTTGCCTTTTATCATTATTGTTGCAGAAACTAATAAGCCAAAGTAAAAACTGAATTTTCTATTAAAAAAATCGACGAAAACATTATTTATTCTAAGATGAATATTAAATTTTCACAACCGATTTAATTCTTCTATTACCATTATATGAATTTAATTTTACTATGATTATTTTTTATAAAGAAAGTATCCAAACGCGGAACCAAGGAGGGGAAGGATTTCCCAGATGTTCCCTAGCAGAACTAAAACATTTACGAAATTATAATAGTTTAATTCACTACAAACGAAAAGGAAGTCTACAAAACTTACTCCAAAAAATGGTATTCGTGGTATAATAATAAAATTTATTTATCTAATTAATGCGTTTTGCGATTATACAGTAGTACTTCGATAATCCGGACTTTTGATAATCTAGATAGTCTCTGGTTGCAATTGATCCGGATTATCGATGCTCTACTGCATTTAATCAATTTTATTAAGTTCTTACGGATAATTAAAAAAAAAATCTTAATAAAAAATTTAAAAATCTGAATATTTAGTATTTTCTCTCACGTCAATAAATCACAAATGTTCATTTCCTTATCAGAAATGTGTTATTTTCAGACAAAATTCAATAGCTTCTAAAGTAATGTAATTTTTAAAAAGTGTGAATATTTTTTCCGGCAAGAAAATTTTTTTTGTAAATTGATCACTCTAATCTAAAACAACGGTCCACTTACATTCGCGCTTGAAATGATTGAGGTAATTAGCTTATTTCAAAATAACTAAAGTATTACTATGATGAAAGTATTACTATGTAGAAAATTATTATCACACACTTGTTTTTACTCGGGCAACCCTGGTGTGCGAGAGCAGTTGGGAATTTTTAAGGGTCAAAAGTTCCTAGTTTTCAAATCAATCGTAAAAACAAATTTCCAATCCAAAAAACTAAATAGTATTCCAAAAATTAATTAATCGCATTTAAATTCAAATTTAATAACTTAATGTAAAATATTATTGAGCTCGTACTTTCGATTTTACGCTTATCCAAATCGCTCGCTTATCAATAACACTATTCGTTCCTACAAATGCAATAATTTTTACACTTTTCAATTTAAAACAATCCAAGTCCAATTTATAACTTGCAATTATTCCTTTTCCAAATTAGGGAAACCAATCAATCCACTACCGCTCGGTAGCAACTTATAAAAAAATAATCCAAATCAATTCCAAATATCAAAAAAAATATACTTCCAAAAAAGGCGCAATAATGCATTCGCATAAAATTATTTTATTTAATCTAATAAATCCAAAATTTACTCACAACTTTAAAAAAAATATCGCACATCTTAAAATTCACCCGCTGTTGGCCATAGTTGGCTAAACAGCCCTTATCTCTATCTTTTCTCCCCACCCTACACTATTACCAATTTAAACTTTTAAAAATAGTATATTATCAATATTTTATTTCGTTAGATTAAAATGAAATGTTTAACTCTAAGTCAATCTAGTTCAACTTGGATTATAGCAATAATGACGATAGCGTCGTTATTGAAACAGCAAGGTACGTTTTGATTATTGAATTTAACTTTGTTAAAAAAATGTTCTTGTTTACTAAATATGTTTTAATTATATAAAAAACAATGTCATCGGTGGCAGGGTCTATTAAATAAAGATACTTCTTTCACAATACACATCAATAAAAGCTGTCGTACGAGTAATAACCGAAGCGCGTATAACAATAATATCTGTTAAATATAATATAGCTTGTAATTACTTGTGCTCAGGGCCGGTGCTAGGTACTAGGCAAACTAGGCAACTGCCTAAGGCGCAAACGATAAAGGGGCGCAAACCAGATTGAGGTGCAAAAAATAATTGCAGTGTGCAATGTAAAATGAAATATTAATACTATAAATTTTTCTTATAAATTTGTCTCTCTCGAAAAAAGAACTCACGGCATTGTAAGCGATTTCAATGTTTTAGTATTCGCTATGAGGATGTCTTGTAGCGCCATCTGAATGAACTAAATCCGGAAATATTTTCATTGTATAAAACAATAATATACGAATT
The DNA here is from genome assembly GCA_911387805.1 of Cantharis rustica. Classification (NCBI taxonomy): domain Eukaryota; kingdom Metazoa; phylum Arthropoda; class Insecta; order Coleoptera; family Cantharidae; genus Cantharis; species Cantharis rustica. Next base: position 77,959,558 of record OU426877.1, read on the forward strand.
TTGCGATATAAACAGGATACTCGATTTTATATCAATCACTATAATCGTCTGTAGTGTCACCTGTTGGTTCGATGGAGTAAACTAAATCTGGAAATATTTTCAATGTACACTACCGTCAGAAAATTTAAGACCATAGCAATAAAATATAAAAAAACTTTATTTTTAAAGATTTAAAGTTTTTAATAAACTACAAATACATATTGATCGTTTACACAAATTTAAGTTTAAACAACAAAAAGAAGCACATTCTTACGTACTTCAGCTTTTAACCTTTATTTATACCCATAATTTTTACGAAATGCACAAACACTTCTTTGTATTGATAGGCGTCATAATGTCATATCTATTTTTAATTGCTTTTAAAAGCTAGTCTTAATCTTTCTGACGGTAGTGTATATTGTCCTATTATTAAGCCCCACGATTGGGCGTTAATTTATCTGTTCTCCTCCAACTTGGACTTTAAAATAAAATTGTAATTCAGATAAAAAAAAGCACAAGAGAATCTTAAATTCATATAATTTAAAATGAATATTCGCCACAAATTTATAAAATATGAAACGACAATTATTACAATAATTTCGTCATCAAACGGTACTCTTATTTGCAGATATCAAAATAACATTTAATAAATTTAAAATAAAACTAATTTTCCTATTTATAAGAAAATAAGGATAAATCAAATTTACAAAAATAATGATGGTTTTTGTTAAATTGTTTATCATTTAAATTAACTTTGAGTTTGCTATGAACAAAATTTAAAATTGAAGGTCCTTCGACCATGTCGCTTTCTTTCCACGACTAGAATGCTCAGCTTCCTTTATTCAACTTCTTTAGTGGTTGGTCCAGACAATAATAATTCATAAAAGGCGTTGATGACGCGTAACGCTTCACCAAATCAACGATTTCTTGATTTTTTTTTTGATTGTCCCATTAAAATTCGTTTCCACCTTAACGCCCAATTTGAAGTACGAGAATATATACAAATTTTACGATACAAACGGGATATTTTAATAGAATAGAAATTAAGTTACTTAGTTTACTATTAGTGGTGTGTTGTGTGTCTATAAGAAAAATATGTAAGTACTCGATTTTATATCAATATAATCCAAATTTTTTTGACATAAGGACTGTGACGTTAGAAAATCGTAATTTTTATGAACGATTTTTGCACGCAAAAATATTTTTTTAATAAAAAATATTAATTAGTATTAATATCTAAACTAAACTTTTAGTGATGAATATTGTTATAAGAAGCGGATTTGAGAAAATTTCTCATAATATCATCTTCCAGCCAAATACAGAAGAAAAAGGATAGGCTTTAGTCAAAGCAAACCATGTGTGTTATTCGGAAGAACACAGAAAAAATGGGATAAGCTACTACCTCATAAGTGCTCAAGTTATTCGACAGGCCTCTGTGCTATCTACTCCTTACAAAGTATCAATGCATGTATGTCGCTTCTTATGCAATCATTTATTCATACATTCAAACATCTTCATGTGAATAAAATTAGTGTTATTTCAGATAAATGACTGCAGACAAGTAAGCAGTGCAACATGTACGTGTGTGTACCGACAAAGTATGAAGTGCAAACATATTGCAACACTGATATATTATATCAACAATGAAGAAAGTCTTTCAAAAACGAACGATGAGCAATAATGAGGCAAACCTTCTACTCGTCAACTAGCTCAAGAGAAATATTCCAAAGGACGCAATTTCTGTGAGATGTTCCCACCTGCATCAAAACCAAATATCGATCCGTTTAAAGTGGAATTGTCCGAGTTAAAATATCCATCTGCTTTGAAAACTATTCTTATCGAGCAAAGTAAAAATAAAACAGAAGAAAAAGAAAGAATTGCAAATCATTTACAGTCACAAGAAAAAGAAAATAATTTGATAAATGAAGTATGTAATGTATGTTTGTGTAATTTATTTTTGTTTTGTGATGACCATAAGATTTATAGTGATTATGACTTTAAAAGACTGACCATTGATTTAAAAGAGTTTTATAAAACCAATATAGTTTTAACAGAAAAAGGTATCATCAGTTTATGCTGTAATACTTTGCAGCAATCAGCTAGCAGAGAGTGGTTTGATGAAAGACTTTTACGAATTTCTGCCAGTATGAAAGCTCATAGAATTAAAACTCCAGTGAGAAAAATCAAAAAATCTTTAGCTTTGGACATGCTGAACCCCAAAAAAATTAGTACTGCAGCAACTCAATATGGCATTCGTAATGAAGTTAATGCTATTAAAATATATAATTTATTATTCGACTGTGAAGTACTAAAAGTTGGCCTAATAGTGAGTAAGAACCGCAATTTTGGCTATGCGCATCTCCGGATGGCGTTGTTATAGAAGAAGGCATTATAAAAAGACTGGTTGAAATCAAATGCCCAAGTACATGTGCAAAAGTACCAGTGGTAGATTATGGTCTCGAACAAATTAATGTAAAATATTTATATTTTGAAGGTGATAATGTTGAATTAAGAAGGAGTCATCCTTATTACACTCAAGTACAGCAAAATGACCAAAATAGTGCTCAACAAGTTAATTGTTTTACAGGAAGTGCTATATAGCTAATAAAGTTAACTAATCGGGAACTGTCAGACAACGATCATCACGAATTTCACAATTTCAACTACACTATAGGAAAGAGGACACTTTTCTAAGCATATTAGAACAAAAATTTTTGCGGTCCATGCATTAGTTCTCGAAAAAATCGAATTTGAAAAATTTAAATTTACATGTATTTTAGATACACCTTTTAACACGGCTGCATGATTAGCGATTTTTGTGTAAGGCAAAGGCCCTCCGGGCCTGTTTTATTTTTTCACCTTACGCAAAATAATTAAAAAAAATCCCTGAAAAATGACAGAACTCGCCAAGGGTGGAACTCGAAGCCATAGAACTCGTACGGGTGTCGATCACGAATGACAACATTAAGAGTGTATTAAAGCACTCGTACCGTCAACAAAATGAAGAATAGGAACGGATTGTGCGAGTTGACTGTGGCTCGACACGTTGCAACGGGGTGTATCGGGTTACAACTACCTGCTTTTATATAACTTTAAAATGCCGTTTTTTCGAAAACGAATGCATGGACCGCAAAAATTTTTGTTGCATTACACTCAGAAAATTGTGCTCTTTCTTATAGTGCAGTTGAAATTGTGAAATTCGTGATGATCGTTGTCTGACAGTAACCAACTAATCTTAAAAATGTTTATATTATATTTATAAATTAATTATATTTTTCGTTATGTTGGATTACTTTTATTTTGTATTTGTTGTCTATTAAATAATTTCAGTTCATATAATTGGTTATAATGTCAATCCTTTCTTTTATTTTTTCAGCTATTATTGGTGGTCGAAGGTTAACCAAGACACAACACATATGCACAATATCATCAATATTTGTAAATAAATTTTGTTTTACTTTATCTAAAATTTTATAAATTCTAATACGCTGCATTATTCGCTCCACATGAATTCTAACTCTTGCTATTTTATACGTTTGTTGTGTTTCTTCTTGTGTAAACTCATTTTTCTTTACAAGGAATGGTGGCATTACTAGTAAAATTTCTTTGCCACTCTTATCAAGTTTTGTACGTATATCTGGAAATCCTTTGTCAGCTAAAATTGTATGACCATATTCAAGCATGTTCATTAAGCCAGATTCAATTGTGATCTGAGAATCACTTTTTCTTCCTCCAGCAACTTTTGATTTAAATGATATAAATCCTGATGGAGTACACCCTATTAAAACTTTTGCGGTAAAACCTTTCTTATAGTGTGAGTAGGTATATACTCGATTATCAACACTGGCAGGAACTTCTATTCTAAATTCCGTACAATCAATTATCACTCTTGTATTTTTGTGGTCAAGATAAAAACATTCTGGCACACATCCTTGGACTGTATCCTTGTCTGGCCAAAATACTAGATTTGCAATTGTTGTAGCACAACACATTTCTTGTAAAGTGGAGAAAAAAATATGCTTGAAACGGAAGTCCTATGTATACAAAAAAATACACTTATTGCTGAAAAAGTTAATCCTGTTTTTAATTTTAATAATAAAATTAAAAGTCTATCTTCTTTTTTAATTTTACATTGATGCGAAGACGATTTTGTCATGCGTTTAAGTAAAAAATTGAAATTATCTATGGTAACACCTGCAACATCTAATAATTGTTGGTTATCTTTTATTGAAATGAAACCATTAAAATATGTTGTTTTATTTACTGGTTCATTGAATTCTAAATTAGGTCCAACTGCTTTATCAAGAAATTCTTTTCGAAGTGTGCCGCAGCTCTTGTGTTTTACAAGTCTTGAACTTGGTATAACAATAGTTTTAGCTAAGGACACATATGTCTGGATTTCAGCATCACTTTTATCACTTGTAATATATCTATTACAAATAAATGTTTTGCTATTAGTTTCACTCACAATACCACAATTAATTATTTCGACTTGACATCCTTTATCTTCATACATTGGAAAATTCACATGGGTCTCGTCAATCTCATTTTCAATAAATGTGTTTTGTTTGATTGCTACCACTTCACTACATTTTGATATCTTATTAACGGATGTATTTTGTTGACAAAATCGTTTCTTAATGAAGCTTTTATGCTTATTTTGTATATTTATTTTAGTACTTGCAGTTTGACTAAGTGGATCTAAATTAAATATTGTAGGAAAGTAGCTTGAACTTACTTCTTCTTCTCTTTTTTTATTGCCAATAAAATGAGCACTACATATCACACTTGATGGTTTTGGAGACCATTCATATGTTTTACTGGAACTAAAAACAATATAATGTAATATTTTCTAAATTTGAACGTAAGCACGATGTAACACTAAATAAATAATTTCTTACTTGATTTTTTTCACTTCTAAAATCCACCTTTTTCTTTGTTTTATTTTGTAAATCGATTTTGGAAATGAATAAAATTTACACGTACTGTTAAAACCCGTATTTTTACAAGTTTTCACACAACAAGATTCGTGACCCATAATAAATTATTGAAGTAATAATTATGACTAGAGACCGGATTATATGCATTTGCATATTTTGGCTATTTTTTTTAGGATATTGCATATTTCGACTAAAATCAACTGATCGTGCATAATTGGGCATATTTTATAGAATTTCTAAAATAAAGAAGAACGTTTCTTTATCAAAAGATGGGTTCTGCTCTGAAAATTTCGAATTTAAATTTGGCGGTGTCAACAAAATAAATTTTAGATTGGCAATGCGGAATCATTACCTACCCTAAAACTGCTATATGGTATATTATACTATATAATTAAATATATATATTGCTATGGTTTGGTGACGAATTTATTCGCCCGAGACCAAAATTTTAGCTTCTTGTTTCAATTTTTCGGTTTTGTTTTTATTTTCTTTACCAATTTTATTATTTCTAATATCTCAGGTTTCTCAGGGTCAAAAAGTAGGTTGCTTTTTTCGGAAGCCTCACGTTGCATGCGACAATTGATGTGTAATTCACCCTGGGGTGTATTAAATTATTTATTATATTGTTTCTTCCAATTAAATTTATAATTTTTCAAATTTTAAACTCGTTTTCAATATAATTTTAAAATGTTAACGTTAAATTTTATGATACCCATATCGCAGTCCGGCTTATCAACCAAATTTTATAGTTCCTTGAATAAATTTTTAATTTCAAAATTAGACAATTTTTACCATTTACTTAATTTCCAATTACTATTCTTAAACTTTATCCATTTTCAATCTTAATTACGTAATTTTCTTCCGTTTTAATTATATTTTTAAAATCATTCAACTTTTCTTCAAAAATTAATATACTCCATTTATAAACATAAAATAAAACACTTTCATAAAAAAAAACACTTCTTATATTTTCAAACTATAAACTTATTTAATTAATTTTTCGGACTAATCAACTTCACGTCCATCATGTCGACCATTTTTTGGCAAAAGGCCTCGTATCAAAGTGATCGGTCCCCACTTTGCAAATTCTTTACAAAAATGCATAGGGTGGATCCGAATCATTTTGAAACACCACAATATATATATATATATATATATATATATATATAAAAAAATAGTAAAAAATGCCCCCAGAGAAAGAAGTGTTTCGTCGTGAATTCGTGAATATTTTAATACAATCATTTAACTACGACAGAAATATTTTATACTGTCGATTTTGTCAGAAAAATATTTCATCTCTACGATCGGGTTCAACTTTTCCAGAGGTGATACTTACAAAAGTACCGATATTGAAATACTACCTAGTAATCTCAGTGGATGTAAAAAAAGTTATTTTCAAATTATAAAAATATATTAATTGATAGAAGAAGATACAATCTTACTACTAAAAAAATAACGCTATTTTATAGTATTTATTAAAATTTGATGTTGCATATTTGCATGCATATTTCAACAATTTTAAGTTGCATATAATCCGGTTTCTAAATATAACCATAAAAATATAACCGTTCAAGTTTGACGTTTTGTGACAGCTGTCTCGTTGTTTCCGGATTTCGTTCACAAAGCTGTCACCATGGGCGCTACGACCCGTACTCGTATCCCTTCTTTTTCGACTCACATAGCGAATACATGAAAGGGGAAGTATGTGTCTCACTGCTTGTAAAAATAATTCCCAATATTTGATGGCGTGGCGCCTCACGTCTGATAGACGCGTAAGTACCGGAAGATACATAGATATTAGTTACATAGAAAAGAAATATAGAACATATTTCTATAGAACAGAAAAAAACCTCAACATTAAATTTGAAAGAACTTATAACAACTTTTGCTGCCGAAAAAGCTAGAAAATTTTAAATTTGATTTTTTTTAGTTTTATTTTTTTAAATATCACGGATTTTTGTTTTCCAGCTTAGCACTGCTATATAAATGAAGGGGCCCAAGTAACATTTTGTGCTGAATATTAACTGTGAGCACGCTGTGTCAGATTAAAATTCAGCTAGTGAGCTGCGTCAGCTGCTGATTTTTAGTAACGTCAGAAGCTGAATTGCTGCTAAATTGCTAATTTGGCGGCAAAAAAACAGCTAAAATTTCGCTGCGTCAGCTGTTGAAAATGCTGCCTCAGCTGATATTCTCAGCTAATATTGATATATTACGTAATTACGTACGTAATGGGATGTATTATGTACCAGTCGTAGATAATAGTTATTAATTATATATTATATGGGCACTCGAGGCGCAGCCGAGAAAATATATGACTCTCGGCTGCGCTTCGAGTGCCCATTTCTTCTCGTGGATTAGAGGCTCTTTAATCCCCTTATATAATTAATAACTATTATATCACTATAACATCACTGTTGTGTCATTTTTATATCAGTACGGGATCACCATTATGTCAAGTGGGCGTCATATTTATGTCATATCTATTACGTCAGAGTCTTACGTAAAGAAGTTGGAAATAATGATTCAGTTATGACTCACACGTGATTTGTATCTTATGTAAATTATGACATTTCTGACGTCATTCTGATGTCAATTTTACGTAAAAATGTTTACTGGGAATAAGATAATAACAATTAAATACATATAAGATAATAACAATTGAATACATATAAGCTAATACCAATTGAATTACAATATTAAAAAACTGTTTTAACAAAGTTCTTTATGATTATTTGCGGCTATGATTATTTGCTAGTTTAAGTACGGACAACTTTTAGATTTAAGAAAATGACCAATTAGAAATTTAAGGGGACGATCTTAGTTTTAAGCTGACGACATATTTAAAAGGTGACGATCTTAGTTTAAGTTGACGAGGTATTAGTTATATAAGAGCGGATCATTTAGCATAATATAATAATTATTTAAGATCTTACATAAAATAGAAACAATTGAGTTGAACATCGAAATATACAGATATGCGTTTCTTTACAAAGTACTAGAAAGGTTGGTCATTAAATATGAATAATCAATTAGAAAACATTAGTCGGAGGGATTAACTATCGAACAGTTATTAAATCAAATTTCAAACTAAAGTATTCTGAATTAAATGATATCAAGGAGATTAGCTTTGCTGGTAAATTGGTTGTTGGACTACCTTATTTTCTTTTCGGTTAAAATATATCCATCGTTTAATCGAATCTTGAGTTTTATTTAATTTGTGTGTACTAATTATTCCTTCAGGTGTCCTAGCAGTGGTTACGCCACTGAACAGCTATAAAGGTTAAGTTAAGTTTAAGGTTAGTAAGCAAGGTAACGACGTTAGCATTCAAAGAACCATCCGCAGATTTAAAAGGACTTGTAAGTGTTACTACGACGGGGATTACATCGTGCGAGGTTTGTTTGACGATCACAGCTTTGGTTTGGTTTGTAACTTTGATTTGAGAAGGCGGTAATTCAAATTAAAGAACCAACTATTACAAGCTATTTAATTATTTTTCTACACTGCTGCGTTCATAAAATAATGAACCGATTTATAAAAACACGTGTTCAACTGAACCGTTAATTATCTTAATTCTTAATTATCTAAAAATCTTAATTAATTTTAATTAATTAATGGATTATACTTGTTGAATGTATACTTGTAATAATTATAATAATCTTCAATTATGACGTATGACGTACGACGTATTGAAGCGTCAGATTAAAATTCAGCTAATTTGCCGAAGCTGAAAAACAACTGAATTTAAAGCTGACGCTTCGAAACATCAACTTAAAATTTAGCTAATTCGCCGAAGCTGAAAAACAGCTGAATTTAAAGCTGACGCTTCGCAACCTCAGCTTAAAATTCAGCTAATTCGCCAAAGCTGAAAAACAGCTGAATTTGAAGCTGACGCCTCGAAACGTCAGCTAAAAATTCAGTTAATGTGCTGAAGCTGAAAATCAGCTGAATTTTAAGCTGATATACCGCAATGGCAGCAAATAATTTGCTGACCAAGTTTTTTAGCACCAAATTTTACTTGGGGGGGGGGGGCACTAATAAAATTTTGCCTAGGGCGTCAAATATCCTAACGCCGGTCCTGCTTGTACTATTATAATCTAAACACCACACGGGAATAATGAATGTTTTTTGATTGTCTTCAAATAGTCTTTGGCAATCCAAACGGAAAAACATTTTTTTGAGGCAATATTGATATAAAAACACCAAAAATGAAGGCACCAAAAAATTTACAAAAATTAGAACTTTTTCTATTCTGTCAATAAATTCATGAATTTATTGCTCAATTTCTTCACGTTAAGGCTAGGATTTTACGGCGCGCTCTTACATCTACAAGAACAATTCAAAAACGGCTGAATAGATATTTTTTAAATTTGGGAATTATATTTACGATGAATTAAGGATTGCTTAGCCATAATTTTTTTTGGCAAATTTTGAAATTTAGAATTCAAATTCTTTAAATATTATAATTGTAATTTATTTAACAAAAATTAAAGTAGAGGAAATGATTACTAACGAAGAATTATTAATAAAAAAAAAAAAAAAATTGACCAGGTGCAAAATTAAATCACATCTACAACTCTATTTAAAAAACGACTGGACGGATTGGTTCAAAATTTTGAGATAATATTTGTGACATTATAAGGATTGCTTAGCGGGGTTTTTGAACTCAAAAATTGTATTTATAACAATAATATTTGTTGTAAAACATGAAAATAATTATCAATTAATAAAATTTTACTTATTTAAAGAATGTACATCTATAAATGAATTCGTAAAAAAATTTTCAACAATTTATGTTACCTATAACGTATTAAAAATGAAATTGAAAATAATTGATGAATTCAAATAATTTTAGATAAAATAGAACATTATAGTTCAGTCAATAGCCCACAGATGGTTATTATATTGTATGCACTTTTGAGCGCACAGTTTTCTGTTTTGTGCAATCGTATAAATTCTTGCGTGCATATCATCTACAATTATTTTTAGGTGGGGGATATGCATTTCAAATTCATTGTATCATGTGGCTTATACTATAACTAGAAATGGCTAATGTGTTTACTTTTTGGATGCTTACAAAACATTTCATAAAAATTATAATTCGCATAATTTTAATGGCGGTAGAAATAATTTCAATTCTATTTAAAAAACATACAATAAAGTGTAAATGCAAAACTAAATATTTTTTATAATAATTTTCTTGTGCAATCGAAAGAAAATAAGTGATTCAAATGTTTATTTTTTATTTCTTCCGTAATGAATCGGTCTTGTTATCGTTTTATACATTTTCATCTTTGTATCTTTTTCTAGGTTTCCATTTTTCAAGAGTACTTTGTTTCGTGTTTAATTATTTAATGCTTTCTTTAATTATACAAATAAAATAGTTTTCATATCAATATTGCCACAAAAAAATGTTTTCTCTTTGGATTGCAAAAGACTAATTGAAGAAAATCAAAAAACATTCATTATTTCCGCGTGGTGTTTAGATTATAATAGCACAAGTAGGACCGGCGCTGGAATATTTGACGCTCTAGGCAAAATTTTATCAGTGCCCCCCCCCCCCCCCATTTATATAGCAGTGCTGAGCTGAGAAACAAAAATCCGCGATATTTAAAAAAATACTGATTTACATATTTTTATTAAAAAAAACCTTTTCTAACAAAAATAAAACTAAAAAAAATCAAATTTTAACTTTTCTAGCTTTTTTGCGGCAAAAGTTGTTAAAAGTTTTTTCAAATTTAATGTTGAGGTTTCTTTCTGTTCTATAGAAATAATAATTTTATTTGCGCTGGAATTGAATTGAATTGAGGATCAGGATTATCGACGTCCGGATTATCGAAGTACTACTGTATAATCTCAAAACGCATTAATTAGATAAATAAATTCTATTATTATACCACGAATACTTTACATTTTTTAAAGTAAGTTTTGTAGATCCTCTTTTTGTTTGTACCGTAAAGTGGGGCGACTTTGATATTACGGTGCGGCTTTGATAACTGCCTTCTCTGCAAACTGCAGCCGCACTGGTACATTTTAAAATTACCGCTAATTGCATTAATTACGTCCACGCTTACAGATCTTAAAATCATTGTGAAAATAGTTTTTTTTATAAAGTAACGTGCAATAAATTGATCAAAAACGCCGGTCATCGGCCTAAGAAGATTTTTTTAGTCGTTATAGCTTCAAATGTGCAAAGGTTGGTAATATTTTATAGTATTTTTTAATTATATATTTTTAATCAGGCATGTCTTGAGAACATATAATCTCAAATAAACATTACAAAAAAAACTATCATGTGGTTAAAAATCTTGTTAAACCGTCGTGGGGTCACTTTGATCATAAACTAAGAGGCGACTTTGATTCTTATATTTAATAGTTTTTTGGTTATTTTGAGCAGATTTTGGCAATTTTTGACTTCAGATGGTCCGAGTCTATAAGAGGAAATCCGGAACTAAGGATTATAAGCATTACTCACAAGGCCAACTGGATGAAGCTATTCAGAGAATTTCATTTAAGTTTTTAATAAATACTGCAAAATTATATTTAGGTATAAACGTACAAGCACTTATTTATTTTTTTTATACAAGAATATGTATTTTTTATGAAAATAAACATCTAATACAATAAAAAGACTTCGATCAAAGTCGCCCCCAAAACAATATCTGTTATAACTCAAAAACTACAACACCGATTTTAACATGAAGCGAAAGTAATCACTCTAGACAGGTTCTCTGCATTTTAAACGTATTTTCAGAGGGGGCGAGTTCAAAGTGGCCCTACTCGAGGTGTAAAGTTGATGAGCAAGTTTTTATTTTTTTACTGCGCGTATTACAAAAAATTAATTTCTCTTTAGCATAAAGTCGTCTCTGCATGCCATCACCAATCGTTTGGTATTTTTTAACTTTAAAGTTAAAATCAATCAAATCTAATACTATCTGCGAAATACAAATTAAATTGAACAAAGTCAAAGAAGAAAGAAGAAGTCAAAGAAAAACAAAGAACATTTTACGGTAGTGAATTAAACTATAATATAATTTCGAAAATCTTTTAGTTCTGCTAGGGAGCATCTGGGAAATCCTTCCGCCCCTTGGTTCCGTCTTTGTGTACTTTTTTTATAAAAAATAATCATAGTAAAATCAAATTCATATAATGGTAATAGAAGAATTAAATCGGTTGTGAAAATTTAATATTCATCTTAGAATAAATAATGCTTTCGTCGATTTTTTTAATAGAATATTCAGTTTTTACTTTGTCTTATTAGTTTTTGCAGCAATAGTGATAAAAGACGAATGTGTAATTCCTTCATCAGATTTAAATAAATATTTTTAATTTATCCACAAAACTGTCGGATATTTAGACACTTATGGTTGATTGCCCAATGATTTCAAATGCCATTCAGTATTATAAGAGTTATCAAATAATATTATGTGTTCTGTATAACAATGCATTTAAATTTTTGTAATTTTAGTAAAACTTTAATTTTTGCATTTTTAAATATAACATTTTATAACAATATAATCCAAATCATTTTGAACAGTGATCTCAAAACATAGTAATTATTGTCGGATAACTGCAAAAGTAAAGTGAGATCGAGTTTTATGCATATCTCTTCTTGCAAGGTTAAATTCCAGTTGCATTGGGCTTAGTTTTATACGATTACGAAAAATTTTATTAATGTTATATAGTCGAACAAGTGCGAAATTATAATATTATATCAAATTTATATGCATTTATACTTATTTTAGTGTTAATAATTTTTTATCTTATGTGATCTTAAATTTATCTTAAACATTTTATAATTTCATATAAAAATGGTGTTATTTTTAAAATCATTTAAATCACCAACAGCTTTGTATACGTTTAGTTCTAGGAAACTAAAAATTTGTATAAAATTACCATCATAAAATATGTACGAGTATAAAAATACTAAGTAAACCTTCGAAAATTCTCCCCGCTCTTACAATTGATAAAATTTTTAAACTACATAACAGAGAGGGTATTTTTCGTATTTTAAAAGGAGGAGCTTATCGATCGTATGTTAGAAATAGCGACGCGTATCGGTAAAACAATAATAAGTTAGATGACTTAAAAATTTGTTAAACGTGTTGTCTACCCGCGAATTATAAAATATAACGAGCTTATAAGCCCCCTCGCGTTCGTGAATCAAAGTTAGCTGCGTATATCTTATCCTTAAGTTGGACGTCCAACTTCTGTATTACACAAGCAAATTTTGTCCGTGAAGAAATTGATCAATTAATTGATGAATTAGTTTGACGGTGTTACGTCATACAAGCTTTAAATGAAAAACATAGCGATAGGAACCGGTACATTAATTTGATAGAAGTTCTACATACTCTAGGATACGATCAATATGTTGATGCAGAAACTGCTAAAGAAGCCAAAGATTTATTAACTAAAATCATGTTTTTTGATATGATTCTTACAGCCTTTATTTATCTTAATATTTTCACCATTAGCACGCCGTTGTCATAATATTTGCAAACTCGTTGCTTGAACTATTTGGTCGCTTGGAATAGAATTATAAGTTTTAATGAAGCATGTCAAAGTTTAAGCAATGAATATGAATAAATTTATAATTCTGCTCAAAAATTTTGCAGTAGAGATGAAATCACAATTAAATCATCTTGAACTGGATAACGTCGAAATTAAGCATACGCTTGAAATTCACAGAAAAAGGTTTAAAAAAAGAATGGCTGGTAAAACTGCAGTTAGACACGGAGCAAAAATTTGAAGTGGAAGTGTTTCGATACATTTTTGATATCCTCTTAGGGTCTATTGATAAACGATTGTTACAAAACAAGAAGATTTTTGATAGTCTTGCATTCTTAGATTCAAAAAGTAATGACTACTCATAATTGCAAAATGTGTACTTCTTGTGCTTTTGAGATGTTACATAAATATAACTTTCATTGTGCTACATACACTAGTAATCTATATATTGCCTACAAATATTTATTGACTTTAGTATGTACTCAAGTAAATTGTAAAAGAACGTTTTCTAAATTAAAAACCATCAAAAACCGATTACGATTATCGGTAAGCAACGAATTATTAGAATCGCTAATTATGATATCCACAGAATCGGATTTAACACCTTCGGGCGATGTCATAATAGATCAATTCGGCAGAAGTTCACAACAGCTCGAGAAAAAGCTGTTTATGTAGTGGTAAGTGTTTTCAAATTTGTCATTGCAGCGGGCCGCTAGAAATATTAGCATTCCTGAAAAAATATTGCCAGTCCGCGCCTGTTCTTTGATATAAAAAATAATATTGGGCTTTAGATCACAACAGTCTATGACAACAGTGTATAGTCAGGGCCACCAAGCATCAAACCTCAGTTTCTCGCGTCTCAGCATGTTGATTTAAGCCTTACACTATTATACTGCTGGTGTAGTAATAGAATCAAAATGGAACCAAATAAAATCAAAACTATTTCAAAAAATTGTTTTACAAAAATGATATGAGACGTGCATGATTCTCGTTCAGGATTTTTTAGAATCAACATGTTATTTTAATAGTATATTAAACAAGTTTAGAAAAGTAAAGTTTTACTAAACGAATATAGCTTTTAAGTATGAGCAAGCACAGCGAGCGAATACCTTAAAAGCTATATGAGTTTAGTAAAACTACTTTTCTTACGAGGTTTGTTTATACAATTTTTCGTATTTTGTGAAAATCTAATCTAAAATATGAATTTAGACGTTTATGAATAAATTTTTTTTGCGCGCAATCGGTCTAAATTTTTTCGTATGTCTTCATACCGATAATTTACGGGGGGTAAGTACGAGGCGAGGGGGGCCAATTTTTTACTCAGTTTTTCGATATCTAGCGCCGTTCTTGAGTTATTGCTAATTCAAAAAGTTTCTAAGTAGATATTTGTGTAAAATTTTCGTAATCTAGTAACCAGACACGGCTTTATTGATTTACATAAGAACTGTTAATTTTTATTTTTTGATTCGAATTTTGTGTAAGTTACATAATATTAATTATAAAAGTGAGATTGTTAAGTTTTCTAGTTTGAACAATAATTTTGTACTTTTAATATACATAAAATAATGTATAACAATATTTCCAATATTTAAATAAACAATCTTCTATCCAATAGTTTTTTATTGACAATGACATTACTATATAGTAAAGCGACATTTCTATGTGATAAAGTTCCACTTTAATAAATAATTTTGAATTTAATAAAATAGCACATTACCAGTCAAAATACGAAAAAATATTTTAAAATAGTATGTACCCTGAACGTTTAACCTTGAATATGATATCGGAATTAAATAAGATTATCTCAAGAGCGTCTTGTGATGTGTGGGTTACAATATGCGTGAGCTTTCTTAAAGTACTACATAGCTTTTATGTCACAATTAATAGAAAGAATGCAGCGGACTAGTGGAAATGGTTATCAAAACCAAAAGAAAATTTTTTGATAAAACAAAATTTAATATTGTATTTCTCTTTACTGTTTTATAATGATTACTGAGTATTTAAATAAAAATCACTTAAGTAAAACATATTTTTTTATTTATTTAGTTTTACCCTTCCGTATTCAAACATTTGGCCTGCTGTGTATAAAATAGAAAAAGGTAAAGTTTTGAAGAAATAATATTTATCTATTATGCAACAACTAAGCAATTTCTGTAAATCAATAATGATATTGCAATAATTAACGCTTTTGATGAATTGATATTTTCGTAACACTAAATACTTGATATCAAATAATATGAGATTAAATGAAATTAGCACGCATATTAAGTTATGAGGCACTTAATGTAATAATTAGTGCAATTTCCTAATCTATCTATCTAGTAGATAAAAACTAAACAATAACAAAAAATACCTTTAAAACTACATCTATTAACTAACTCCATGTCAGCGAAAAATTTATATCTATGAGATGTAAATGGGAGTCAACCCAAGTAACATTTGATGCTGAAAAACTTGGTCAGAAAATTATTTGCTGCCATTGCAGTCTGTCAGCTTAAAATTCAGCTGATTTTCAGTTTCATTATATTATATTATTTGTATTTTATATTATCAATTGATTAGTAATATAAAAAATAAACCAACATGCACAAAACTTGTATTAATTTTCATCATTTTCATCATCACTAAATAAAAATAGTGTTAATTAAAATCGAAATGATTTTCAATGTAAATCTATAATTTATTTACAAATGCAATATTGGGTTTTCGCTTTAAGACATAAATCGCAAACAAAAGCAAAATCGTATATATTCGACTACATGGTAAAAGAAATTCGCAAAAATATCAATCTTTTAACTTTGTTTTTAAATTTTTTAATTTTTGTCATTAGTAAGTCATATACTTTGGCGTGGTAATTATATTTTTCAATATTTTATAAAATTTTGTGCACGTTTTTACACGTTTTTACAGACAGATCCCCAGGCAGACATATTTATATTAATTTTATTTTCATTTTTTTTTCATAGTAAAACAATTTACCGATTATAACCGATTTATGCAAAATTAGAAATTTTTGTGTTAATAATTAACCAAAAAAACACAAAACTTTGCTATTTTTAAATTTCAATGTAATCGAATTTAACACGGTAGGTATAGGCCTACTGTTTCCTTTTACAACATTGTAGCTAATTTAGTGTATTTTTAAAAATTAATTTTTATGAAATTAAAATTGTCGCAATTTTGTAATATAATATGTACAAATCAATTGTAACAAAATTATTTTGGGAAGCCCAAATTTCATAATCTAACTAATGAGATTGTGAAGACATATTTATATTAATTTTAATTTCATTTTTTTGTAGTAAAACAATTTTTAAAAATATGTTACCGATTATAATCGATTTATGCAATATTATAAATTTTTGTGTTAATAATTAACCAAAAAAAGACAATTTTTGCTATTTTTAAATTTCAATGTAATCAAATTTAACACGGTAGGTGTTTTTACAACATTGTAGCTAATTTAGTGTATTTTTATAAATAATTTTTTATAAAATTAAAATGGTCGCAATTTTGTAACTATATGTTCAAATCAATTGTAACAAAATTATTTTGGAAAACCCAAATTTTATAATCTAACTAATGAGATTATACAAATAAGGAAAAAGGTATTTAGAATTTGTAGTAAAATTGTTTTGCGTATATAATAAATTTTGTATGCAACTTATATTGTTTATTGAGCTTGCCCGTACTTATAGATAAATAAATAAATAAAAATTAAGTATTTATTTAAAAATTCAAAATTTTGAAAAACCAGCATGAAATATAAATAGTGGTGTGTATTTAATTATTTTACGATAACTGATGGTCAAATACTCCACACAAAAATAGATTGAATATATTTAAAAAAAATCAAAATAGTTTCATATAGCTTCATAGCCTAGGCAGTTAAGTTTTCAAGTTCCAAGGTGGAACCTCAAGTTCAGATCTCACTCGAGGCAGGCGGACGTTTAAAAAAATGTAAGTTTAAACTTAACTTAAAGTTATACATAATAATATATAAATTAAAAATTACTATAATATTTCAGATTCTATTCTAGGATATCGTTAACGATATAAGATATTGCGACTGATATAAAATGATAAATAATTAAATGATGTAATAAAGATATAATATATTTATATTTGTTTGATGTTAATAAAAATAATAAAATAAAGGGTTCTATAAATTATGGGCGACAATTTAATTAGATAAATATAATTAGAAATTTAAAATAATTTTTTAATAGCGCAGCTATTGAGCTGCATCAGCTGCTGATTTTTAGTAATGTCAGAAGCTGAATTGCTACTGAATTGCAAATTTGGAGACAAAAAAATCAGCTGTTCAAAATGCTAAATATCAGCTAAATTTTAGCTGAATTTTGGCTGATTCAGCGCTGAATATCAGCTGAGTCAGCATTTTTAACAGCTGACGCAGCGCAATTTCAGCTGTTTTTTTGCCGCCGCCAAATTAGCAATTCAAAAGCAATTCAGCTTCTGACGTTACTAAAAATCAGCAGCTGACGCAGCTCACTAGCTGAATTTTAAACTGACAGCGTGCTCACGGTTGATATTCAGCACAAAATGTTACTTGGGAATGATAGTAGATTTTATTTAGTAGTAGTAGTCGTAGTTTAGTACCTAACTGGTAGTTAGGCACTATTATTTAGAAAAAACTATTATAGCACCTGATACGCCCTTGGGTTAAATTTAAATTAACCCCTTTTCTTCATACGTAGTGAAAAGAGGTTTCAGCACGATTGCCAATTTCGTAACAACAAAAAGAAACAAAGTGAAAATCAATAACCGAAGAGATTTAAGATTAAACCTAACTAAATTGATGCCAAATATTGAAAATTTCTTAATAAAGCATCAGGTTCATTTCTCCCACTAAAAACATTAATATTTTGCTTAGTATTTTATTTAATACATTTTAATTTGGTTCGTTTTAATTTGAAAAAATCAATACCAGGAATGTACGGGGTCTACCCAAAACCGAAAAACATGGCAAATTTTCTACGATACAAAACAGTTTGGGAACCATTGCTTTATACAGTACAATAAGTCAATAATTATACAGTGGCGGCTTGTTTTAAAGGGCACAGGGGCACGTGCCCTTCCATCCCAAAACCAAAAACAAGGCTTAGCTTAAAATTATTTATTTATTTTTGAATTAATTTTTACTTATTTTCTAATTAATTTTTAATTAATTATTAATTATTTAAAAAATAAATTTTATATTGCATTATTTTGTAGTTTATTCTAATAAACTATTATAATAGAGTCACGCAAATCGTTACCCAAACGCAAGCTAGCGGTAGTGCTCGACAGTCAAGTTGTATACATTTTGTGCAATAAACATATTACTAATGAACTATTTTGTTTTTATTGTTTGTTGTTAAGAAAAAAAATTTTTCGTAACATGTAAAAATTAATTAAGAAAAAAGAAGGTTATTCAAATCAACAAGAATTAGTTGTAATATTTCGTTACATGTATGAAGAATCAATTTGTGAACGATTCTGGTCTTTTATTAAACCATTAGGTTATACAACGCAAATTTTTTCTATTTTTTTTTATAAAATTACAAACCAAATTAAATATTGCACCCGATAAATTGATTTCTCAAAGTTATTAAATTAAATGCATATTAAATGCTCTGGCAGTGCTGTTTATTGAAAAAACTTTGTTCGAGGAATACCAGATTATGATGACAAAGTAATTGAACATTTTTCTATTAATAAGGATGGAATTTGACATTATAAATAAAAAAAAACTATTTTGTTTTAATTTTGTGCCCTCCCGCTGGAAAATGCCACGAACCGCCACTGTAAATAACCGTTTGACTATGCTTTGTAGTTCTATAAATGAGTAATTCTATAATTGTGCCAAAATCAGTTTTTCAATTTAATTTACGACTTTCAATCATACTAATTAATTTAGATTAAAATTAACTTCTATTTTTAAGCGGCAACTTGATAATTTAAATATTTTTGACAAAAATAATTAAGCACATCTCAAACTTTAAAGAGCCGGCTTTTTTCAAAACACTTTGATGCTGCTTTTTAACAATAAACTTTAAACGTAGAAGAAAGTAATCAAATATGGAATATTGTTTTGATTTTTAAGTATAAATCATACCATAAGTATCGATAACAATGAAGTACATTGATGAAATAAAAAAATCTACACAAAAATATACTTAAGAAATTCATTTTTATGTCGTTTTTCTATGAAATATTGATATTATCAATATTTATTTACCTTTCACTTTTGTCATTAAATTTTTGATTTCATTTTAAAATTATATATTAGTTTATTAGCAAGCAAATGTAGGCGTAATATGGCTTTTCTAACCTGAGGTTTTATAAAGCAGCTAAGCAACTATAATATTAGTACATATCGAAATAAAAAATTTCAAATTAAAATTGAATTTTAATTCTATAAATTATTGATTAAAATTAAATAAACAATTGCTTGCATTTGAAGGTGTAGTAGGTTAAGACAAAATGGAGGGAAGGTATTTGCACTCTCTCCCACCCATTTTACGTATTAACAAATACGCTCCCTCCTCTATTCTGTCTTAACCTACTAGACCTCCACCTGCATTAGTTTTTTATATTTATTATACCCCTACCCTAGTAAAATTACCCCAATCATTAATACGAAAATACAGAACTTTCAACCAAAATGTGTGTTTTATTTAAAATTTAAAAACAAAGTCATTGGTGAAAATATTTGTGTACCTATTCGATATTTCATAGAATTAATTTTTTATTTACCTTTTTAAGGTTTCAATATTTTAATACATCTAATAATTTTTTACATAAGTATGTATTAAAGGCTCAGTCAATAGATTATAGCACCGAGGAAAATTTAAATTGCTTGAGGGGTATAATCTGTTTGTGCATGTGGTACGTGAAACGTTTTATTTTATTATGATACTTAGTACCTACTTGAAATAAGTGGTTTGCGATAAAACTTTTAAGGCATCATGTTTATGCTATGAATTTTTGTTGTCTCATGGTTTCTATGTAGATTGTTGACATTGCTATTTGCGTTTTACAAAATGTGAAGCGCCACGTAGTGTCCTTAGCGGTAACTAGCATAGGCAGTAATCAACGTCTTTTTCGCTTTGAGTGTTTTTAAGTAATATGAATAAAATCATGAAAAATAAAATTAATAATATGAATTGTGGTGTTTACGGATGTCATAGCAAGGCGGGCCAAACAAGAATTTTAAGTTTTCATAAGTTTTCACGCGAAAATAGTAGGTATGTGCTAGTAATACTGCAGAAATGTGCTTACAGCGACCAAAATTTCCAGCTTTGCAAGTGCATAATGCACTTTTGACTTTAATTACCTCTTTTATTAAAAAAGCACATTGAATTTCATGAAGTTTTTCCATTAAAGCAGTGGTCTGCAAGCACAAAGCAAATATTTCGATAACATCTGCATCTTGGTGTTTAATTTCACATGTAATGAGGTGTTAGGCATTTAAAACTGCTTCTCCCTCATTGATACATCTAGAAGACCGCAGAGCATCTAAATAATAAAATATTTTTGCTAATGAAAGTAATAATGATGCATTTTCAGTAGCCATTTTCTCTAAAAGAAAATTTAACAGTTAGTTACCTACATTGAATAAATTATGAATTAAGTGTATTTCAATCTTTTTTTAAGTGTTTCTTTATACACTTACTATTAAATATTATTTAAATTATAAAATTAACTAATGTAAACCAAATTAATTTAAAAAACACGATTTGCAATACGGCATCGGACATATTGTTTTAGTACAGCGACACCTATCGGTAGTGTAAAATGCGAATAACGCTCTAGTGTTTTATTATAAACAAACTAATTTTTGATTGAAAGTGGATGAAATCAAGCACATTTATTTTTTTTATTCAAAAGAAATACTACTGAAATTTAGGTCGCTCAGCATAGATTGATTCCACTAAGATCAACAAATTTGTATGAGAAAGTTTTTTTGAAAAAATTTAAAAACATTTTTCTGAATGGCGCTATGCAAAACATATCAATAATTGCGATAAAAAACTTGTTATGGTATATTTATTTAAAATGGGAAAGATATATTCAACGTAATAGAAATGAACTTAGAAATGAATTTCAAGTAGATTATTGTGATAATTAGTAGTATGATTGTATTGTTTAAATATAGTAAACTAAACAGAAAAATTCAAATAATAAAATTTAACCGTTAAGTAAATAATATGACTACTTATAATATGTACATAGAAAAATATTACTAACAAGGGAAACGTCAGGTATGCGAAATTTTGTTTTGGTTTATACTTACATTACGTAAAGATTACACCTAAGGCATTACGTGAACGAAATAGTAGCGCGCCATATTCAGCCAATTCAGAAAAAATGTATTTGCCTATAGGGGTCGTCTGCTAATTACGTAAAGGTTTGGAAAGAGGGGGGTATTGGAAGTCTTACGTACACTTACGGGGGAGGGAGGGTGACATATTCTTTACTTAAAGTTTAACTTAAAATACTTTTTTAAATTTAATTTATACGTAATTTTTAAGTTGCCAAAAATTAGTCAGCGGAATGCAATATGAAGGAAGAGCAACATTAATTTAGAAAAAAACGTAAGGTTAGGGGAAGGGTGTTAAAACAATCTTACGTATCCTTACGTGGGAAGAGGAAGACCGGATGACATTGATGCCATCATTTGCGCAGAAATTCCAGATCAGGAAACAGATCCAGAGTTGTATGAAGTTGTGACGACGAATATGATTCATGGACCATGTGGCAATCTCAATCGGGAATCACCATGTATGATCGAAAACAAATGCTCCAAACGTTTTCCGCGTGCTTTGTTGGCTGGCACAATCACAGGTAATGACGGTTACCCTCTCTATCGTCGTCGCTCTGTAGAGGATAACGGCAGAACAATAACGTTAAAAGGCAAGAATAACCACGTGGTAGTCGACAACAGATGGATTGTTCCGTATTTGCCGCTGCTTTCCAAAACATTCAAAGCGCATTGAAATGTTGAGTACTGCAATTCTATCAAATCCATCAAATATGTTTGCAAGTACGTTACGAAAGGAAGCGACATGGCTGTATTTGGTATTGCAGCTCCTGATACCAATGATGAAATTTTGCAATATCAAATAGGAAGATATGTCAGCTGCAATAAGGCGATTTAGAGAATCTTTTCATTGCCTATACACGAACGTTATCCTACTGTGGTCCATTTAGCTGTGCACCTGGAGAATGGACAACGAGTTTATTTTACGGCAGCAAACGCAGCGCAAAGAGCTGAACAGCCACCAGCGACAACACTGACAAGTTTCTTCGCGACATGCGCAACTGATCCATTTGCAAGAACAGTACTTTACTCGGAGATCCCAAGTTATTTTACATGGAACGCATCTTCAAAAAAATTCCAACGTAGGAAACAAGGAAGGCCTGTTTCTGGATACATGGACAATTCAACCGATGCATTGGGGCGCATTTACACAATTTATTTGAACTTCATTTGAACTTCTACGAACTGTCAATGGTGAGTTGTGTGCTACATATCAAGAAGCGTGTCAGCGTTTAAATTTGCTCGAGGATGACCTACATTGGGATCATACTCTTGCTGATGCTGTTATTTCATCTACTGCGCATCAAATTAGATCACTTTTTACTATTATTATTTCTACGTGTTTTCCATCTAACCCACTTGATTTATGGAACAAATACAAAGACGATATGGCTGAAGACATTTTACATCAAGTGCGTACAATAACAGCGAACCCTCATCTTAAATTTAACGTGGAGATGTAAAACGAGGCGTTGATTTCTATAGAGGATTTGTGCCTGACAATGTCCGGCAAGTTGTTGAACAAATTAGGATTGTCAGCGTCGAATCGCCTCATGCACGATGCATTTAATAGAGAATTTAAACGTGAACAGCAATACGATCGAGATGCTTTGAGTGAATTTGTACAAACAAAGGTCCCTCTTTTAAATCAGCAGCAGAAAACAGCGTATGATACATTCATGAAAGTAGTGAACGACGGCTATGGAGAAATATTTTTCCTAGATGCTCCTGGCGGAACTGGCAAAACATTTTTAATTTCATTAATATTAAGTTCGATTTGCGCACAAGATCAAATAGCGCTGGCCGTAGCATCATCAGGAATCGCTACCACATTGTTAGAAAGAGAACGAACAGCCCATTCGGCGTTCAAACTGCCACTAAATTTGCAAACTATTGATAAACCGACTTGCAGCATTTCCAAAACATCACAAATGGCGAAAGTACTGCAGAATTGCAAAATAATTATTTGGGATGAATGTACTATGGCGCACAAACGAGCATTGGAGGCACTCGATCGAACTTTGAAAGATTTGCGCAATAATCGGAACCTCTTTGGAGGTACGATGATTCTGCTGGCCGGCGATTTTCGTCAAACGCTGCCAATCGTTCCGAGATCGACGGCTGCTGATGAAATCAATGCTTGCTTAAAGTCTTCCAATTTGTGGAAATACGTGAAGACCATCAAGTTAACATCAAATATGAGAGTCGCCTTATAAAATGACGAATCAGAGGAGGTATTTTCCACATAATTATTAGATATTGGCAATGGAAAAATTCCGGTTGACGCTTCCACTGGCCTCATTTCATTTCCACAGAATTTTTGTCAATTGGCAACGTCGGAAGAAGAATTGATCAGAAAGGTGTTCCCGAATATTGGTGAATGTTACAAAAATCATGCTTGGTTGATCAACCGGGCTATTTTAGCTGCTAAAAATAAGAACGTGGCCGATTTAAATATAAAAATTCAAAATCAAATTGCTGGACAACTACATTTGTTTCAATCCATTGCATTGATTCAATTACCGATCCCGATGAAGTGATCAACTATCCGGTTGAGTTTCTGAATTCCTTGGATTTGCCAGGAATGCCGTCGCACAATTTGCATCTGAAGGTTGGCTCCGTAATCATCATGTTACGCAATTTGAACCAGCCGAAACTCTGTAATGGCACAAGGCTCTCTGTTAAGAATCTTATGAAGAATGTCATTGAAGCGATTATAATCATGGGAATGTTTAAAGGCGAGAATGTTCTCATTCCAAGAATACCTTTGATTCCCACTAATTTGCCGTTTCAATTTAAGCGTGTCCAGTTTCCTGTTCGTCTTGCATTTGCAATAACTATTAACAAAGCGCAAAGCCAATCGTTGGAAGTATGTGGCATACACCTGGAATTGCCATGTTTTTTCCATGGGCAGTTGTATGTAACGTGTTTAAGAGTAGGAAAACCATCGGCACTATACGTTTTCTGTCTAAGCGGAAGGACAAAAAATATCGTTCATTGCCAAGCGTTGCGATGAACGTAACTTACGCACGTGGTAAGATAAGTGAAAATATAGTAACTTTCGATTTACAGATTTACAAAATTTTTCATTTACAGATTCTAGGACAAATCCTCCATGGTGCAGAAGCTTTTTTTTTTTTTAATAAAGAATTATTCTTACATACATTACAACTTTTTTATTGTATTATATTTATTGTGATTTTTTGGTTTTTTAGATGAAGTTTTTTTTTACGCGCCAAACAAAAAAGCAAAAAAATTTCGTGTTAATAAAATCCTTTTATATAATTATTGTGACTACATTTCTAAATAAATGATTATTATTCAGAATCTGAGGCAGGACAACGTCTGCCGGGTCAGCTAGTTATTTTAATAATTTTTCCAGGTTTGCCTGATGAGATAGTTTTTGAACAATATTATGTAAGTTATAAATTAAATTTTATTTCAATTTCATGTAACATGTAAAAATCTATATATATAAAATATTTCGTGCGTTTGTATGTTTTCACTTTACTGTGAAACGACTGGATCGATTTGGACAAATTTTTTTACAATGTTTGTAATAGTCCAAAGATGGTTTATAAATAAAGAAAACTTGAAAAATTTGTAGAAGTTGACCGGAAAATTCGGAATTAAAATTAATATGCAAACGATTTCGGTGGCCGACAGATGGCGCTATTTTGACAGGTGGAATCTGAGGTGGAACTAGCCTATCTGTGTGGGGTATTATAAGTCAGAAGAACGTTTTCCGGGCCGGCAGATGGTGATAATTTGACAGATGATTTATTATGAGAATTATGAGGCAGGACTACAGGGTAAGACAACGTCTGCCGGGCCAGCTAGTTAATTTTATAAAAAAATATTATCACATGTTAATAATAACCTTAACCATTTTAAATAATTTATAACTGTTTTAAGGTAGTACCATCGGTTACAGAATTACCTTTCAGAATTTAATAATATTTGGCATATTAGCACATTATAATAAGATAATAAACCAGTTAAATTTTTAAATAGCTGTAGAGACCCTGGAAAAAAACATGAATATAAAAAAAATTTTTCTATTAGCATTGATCCTTATGAGAAATCACAGATTTTATTTTATTTCACAAAAAGTACCGTTCAGATTTCAATCAAAATGGTATCAAGAAACAGAAAAAAATTGATGAACATTTTGGTTACTCACAAATCGAGGTTCAGAGACTGTGAGAAGAGTAATTAATTAGCAAATAATTACGAAAAATCTACGATGTTAAGTACATGTGGCAACGCCGTTAAATATTATTTTATAGGTTATGACTTATGATCCGCGCGAAATTTAAAGCTGCCTCTAAGATTTAATAATTTTGAAAAATTTGAATAATTTTTAAATTTTGACTTTGACTTTGACTTTGACGTTTCTATCTTGTTTGCTTTTATGCTACGTTGCCAAACATAAATACTACGGAAGTCAAATAACACAGAACACACATTTGACTCTTGTGGTATCTGTAGTACTACCTTAAATTGATTGCTTTAAAAAGTTTCAAAACACAAAAAACGTCCTACAAAATTTAAAAAGAAAGCACTAAAAATTATCAAATTGTAATTTTTATTAATTATTAATTAGACATTGGTTTTATAATTATAAAAAATTTAATTATTCTATATTTTTCCAAATTTCCTACTATGAAAGATTGTCATTTAACACCAGCTGCTTATAAATCAAAAAGCTTTGCCCAACATCTACCGTAGTAATGGGAGAAAATTTGCAGAAAACTTTTTGTACCTAGTAGTACCCCCGAAAATTTAACGAATGTAAGAAATCTTTGATTTTTGTTCACGATGTCTTTTAATTTAATTATTATTGACAATTATACCCATACTTACTCTCTTGTCCTCTAAAGATTTCTTTCTGAAATTATTTATAACTTTTTCCGATTTCACTAAGGAAGCGTCCATTAATTACGTAAGAACGACTTTTGTAATTTTTGACACCCCTCCCCCCACGTAAGGATACGTAAGATTGTTTTAACACCCTTCCCCTAACCTTACGTTTTTTTCTAAATTAATGTTGCTCTTCCTTCATATTGCATTCCGCTGGCTAATTTTTGGCAACTTAAAAATTACGTATAAATTAAATTTAAAAAAAGTATTTTAAGTTAAACTTTAAGTAAAGAATATGTTACCCCCCCCGTAAGTGTACGTAAGACTTCCAATACTCCTCTCTTTCCAAACCTTTACGTAATTAGCAGACGACTCCTATAGGCAAATACATTTTTTCTGAATTTTCGATAGACGATAAAACGCATGAAAAGTTATCTTTGATTAGTATAACTTAATTGGTTTCGAAGTTCTTGACATTCTTTTGTAGACTTTAGTGAAATTAAAAGTTTTAAAATTAGTTGTCAAACGGATCCCGAAATACTTATAGAAGTAAACAGCTTTGACGCAAATGTGTTATTTTGTTCGAATGGTGAAAATAATGAAGCTTCCACCAATATTCATTTTTTAAAACTTCAAAAGGAAAAAATTTCACTTACGGTGGCAACAAAATTGTACTAGATAAAATAAGTGGACCCGCTACAAAAGACTGAACTCATAATGTAAAAAGCGAATTATTTCAACTAAACACTTGTTTTTATTGGTACTTGTAAATTTTGATAACAAAACACTGTTTATTTTCTTTTATATAAAATTCATAATGATTATGTACTCTTACCAACCTAAACCACTTAAAAGATCATCTACAGTTTATAATAATTATTACATAACAAAAAATAAAATATCTAATTCTACTAATATTTTTTCTACTGAATTAGGCATCCCAGTTTGGACGAAATTTATCCACAAGACGGCTCTTCGTATGTTTTTGGGAGGTACACAACTAGCGTATAATACATTAAAAACAGTAAGTTATTGGTCTTTATTTAAAAATAATTTACACGTGGTTATAAATTTTTTTAAATCAAATACTAGTGAGCCCCGAGAATCCACGGCAAAAAGCATAAGTTTGGTAAAATATTAAATAAAACACATTTCTTGGATATAATATTTTTCGTAGAGACGTAAAAGATAATAGTAGATTTTTAATACAAGAGAATACAATGACAGAATTGTTCAGATTATCAAATTTGTCGATAGAATGCAACAATTTAAGTACCATGAATCCGATTTAATTTAGCTAACTTAGGCACCGCTTATCTCTTTGAAATTACCTGAACTTTTCCAAATCTTAAAATTCCTTTGTGCATATATTTTAGAGTTTTTCTATAGTTTATTTGAATGTAATAAAAATGTTAACTAATTTATTGTTAACATCGTTAGATAAAAATGAAATCAGTAAAGCAAAATCATTAAAAAATTATTCAGTAATCTTTGTAACCATTTTTTAATTTTACTGGAAAAAATAGTATAGGCCACGGTTGTGAACTCTGTCAATTAAAATTAATAAAATTAATAAAAAACTCTCTTCGTAATTCGATGGCTGAGATAAGATTTTTCGGGTACAGTCACTTAACCCTCATCACGATTTTCAAAATTTCAACTGCACTATAGGAAAGAGAACACTTTTATAGGTAGAATACAAAAAAAAATGGGAGAATGTGGCATTAATTTTCGAAAAAAACGGCATTTTAAAGTTATTAAATGCAGGTACTTGTAACCCGATACACCCCGTTGCAACTAGTCGAGCCACGGTCAACTCGCACGTTCCGTTTCTGCTCTTCATTTTGTTGGCGGTACGAGTGCTTTGATATACTCTTAATGTTATTGTTAGTCACGGTCGACACCCGGACAAGTTCTATGGCTTCGAGTTTCACCCTTGGCGAATTCTGTCATTTTTCAGGGATATTTATAAATTATTTTGCCTTACACAAAAATGTCTAATCATGCAGCCGTGTTAAAAGGTGTATCTAAAATACATGTAAATTTTTCATTTTTAAAATCGATTTTTTCGAAAACTAATACCTTATCTTCCCATTTTTTTTTTGTATTGTACCTATAAAAGTGTTCTCTTTCCTATAGTGCAGTTAAAATTTTGAAAATTCTGATGAGGGTTAAGGCAGTGTCCTTAATTAGAATGTCAAAAAAATCGATTTTTTTTTTGCTTAAATCGATAGATAAACTATCTAAAAATATGCTCACAAAGTTACAAAGGCCAATTCTAAATATTTCCAAGCAAACGAGCGTCAAGCAAATGTGCGGGCGCTTGCCACTACGACTATATATTCAGAATAACATATACAATTGAATTATATTCAATACAATAGTTATAATCTTTATTAAAATTTAATTAAATTTTGAAATAATGTACATTTATTTAACATATTTACATAAAATTATAGTTTAATTTAAAAAAATAGCTATACTGATTTTGCAACAAACTGAGGTGTAGAAATGCAGAAAAACCCACCTTTTTATGGTAAAATTAAGTAATAAGCAGCTTAGTTTCTTATAAAAATAAAATAATTATAAATAGTTCCGAAATTTCAAACAAGCTATCAAATTTTATGACCGTACTATTTCAATCAATGTTAAGCTCATAAAAGACCGCATATTTCCGGTGTTAAAAGATTGCACCCTTAACAACTTTAATATTGTAATAATAAACAATGTTAAATTTTTTAAACTGAATATTATTTTAGAAATTATAAGTAACACATTTTGCTAAAATAAATATTAAAGAATTATGAATAGTTCGGAAGTTTTAAACTGGCTTTTAAATTTTATGACCATACCTCAATGCGGGTCAAAAAATTGTTAAAATTGCTGCCTAAATGGCTGTTGGTATGTTCAATGAAGGATATTCGGCGATTTTAAGGGTCTTGCAGTTGCTTAATTTGAGTATAGGCCAGCAATGCAAAATGTTTGCTGATATCGCTGACACGCAACGGATCGAAAGAGAGAACAAGCGCAAGGTATCTAGCAGTAAGGAGGCTCATACAGCTCGTAGACTTGATCAAATGCATCAATATGAGATTTTTGAAGAAGTCAAAGAACTCTTATATGGACCAGGAATAGCTGATTAGCAGATGATTAGCGTAAGTATAAGTAAATTAATATTTATTCCAATTGTAAACTTTGAAACGCTTTTTCTCCAGTTTTTATTTTCACGTTTCTTTTAAATTGGCGGGCGTGATAGCTAAAAAACTAAATGACTTATTTAATTGAACCAAAATTTTTTTTGTTCAGAATTAAATTCTCTTCTATGTGAACTAAAAATATTCGTCAAAAATTTTATTTAAATAGTTGTTATAACACCTTAAAGTTGATTATTTTTTTTAAAAAACACATTTTTTTTTCAAACCCGCTAAAATTTATAATTTTATATAATTTTCTTGCTTTTCTTTAGTTAACCCAGAAGAAATATATATAAAAATTTAATATCTGTTTTTGTTTTTTGTTTCAGTCAAGAATTACGAGCTGTATCTTTCCCGCCAATTAAAAACTGCAGCAAAAAGATGTCTATAAAACAAGCGTAAAAACCTGTTGTTTTACTTTAAAAAATTTTTGTTTATAATCATTAAATATACATAAAACCATACCTGAAAATTCTTTAACTTTATTTCTTTCTTTCCCTTTCAAAAAAAAATCGCAAAGAAACGATATTTTAAAACCTTCTAATTAAGGACACCCCCTTAAGTGACTGTTCCCGATTTTTCGATAGAAAATAAGGTTGCAAAAAAATGATTCGAAATTTTTGTATTCGTACTGCAATTGTTAATAACAAAAAACATGTAGAGATTATTTCTGTAGAACTAAAAAATGATTAAAATAAAATCTAATAACTTCATTCAAGAAGAAGACTTGAAGAAGTCTTAAAATTTATAATATCATCTTTGAACCACACTGCGCAGAAATTGCGTCAAAAACGTCATTAGAATACTAATGAATAATAATAATTAGTATTTGTTATTTTTAATATTTTAATATAATTTTGTTTAAATAATTTGTACCGTATAGTAAAATATAAGTAGTACTACTTATAATAATTATAAAGCGCTGTTGTATTATGCAATAATTTTTTAACGCTTAAGAAAGGGGCCCACGACAAACTTTGAACACGAGCCCAAATTTTTTAGTTATGAGGCTGAAAGTAATAACAAATACAGTATGACGCGTGTTTCTCAATTTTCTGCTAATTTTATTTTATTTAAAATAATTCATAAAATAATTGATCTGAAACGTTTCTAAAACCTTTCATTTATTCTAATTCAATACTGATATTTTTAAACTGAATTAATGAGTAATTGAAATTGATAATCAAGCAATGAATATCCTGTGTAAACTTACCTTAGAATCGAAATCTAAATTAGTTTGTATATTTTTCTGTAATTATAAAAAATATAACAATAAATCTATTTTTTTAATAATAAATTGAAAACAGTTATTTACTTGCGTTAATTTAAAAAATATTACACGTGGTTTTAAATTATTTTGAATGAAATACTAATTGAAAGTAGTAAATTAAAGTAATATATAAATTATATTCCTTGATATTTTTAAACTGAATTAATATAGTTATTATTGAAAAGTTGATATTGAATATCATTAAACTTAAATTCTCTGTATATACCCTAGGTAAGCGTGGGGGTTAACTATTATACTTTCTGATAGAAGGGCTCATGCAGCACGGGTTCGAATCTTCCAGCCTACGTTCGGAAAAAAAATTTAAGTAAATATTATTAGGTGATTAATATTAAATTTCAGATATTTCAGGAATGAACCAATCAACAACCAGAGCCTAATAGCTAGAGCAACATCGCAAATTTTAATTAAATAATTAAAATTAAATAATTAATTAATTAAAATTTATAGTACAAATTTAAATAAATGTGTAATGGTATCTGAATAAATATAAATAAAAAAACCTATTGGCGCTAGTCATTAATTTAAACATTGAATTTCTAAATAATTACAAAAATTAATTTTTTTAATTATTATTGATTATTTTTTAATTATTTATTTTAATTAAAAATTAGTGCGGATTAGACACGTAAATTTTATGTACCCAAACGACACTGTAAATTTCTAAATATTCCGTTCATAAAAAATAAACACATAATATGTACATAAATGATTCACCAATTCAGTAACAAAAAAGTAGGCAAATCAATACCGTACCGTTACGAAAATTCCTGTACATTAACGATACATCAAAAGAGTAACGGCAAAAACGGTAGTAAATCAATGCCATATTGTTACGAAAATATCTGTACCGTATCTATACATAAAGGACACCTTAAAACAGTAACGATAAATTGGGAAATCAATGCCGTACCGTTATATAAATATCGATACCGTATATGTACATTTTTGGCAGCTTTGTGCTGCTTGGGTTTATATTATATG
This sequence comes from Cantharis rustica, assembly GCA_911387805.1. Taxonomy (NCBI): domain Eukaryota; kingdom Metazoa; phylum Arthropoda; class Insecta; order Coleoptera; family Cantharidae; genus Cantharis; species Cantharis rustica. Next base: position 77,991,641 of record OU426877.1, read on the forward strand.
TTGCAGGTTTTTCATTTTTATTTTTTATAGCGTAACTTTTTCATAATTCTATTTTCTTGTTTATTCTAAGTTCAACTCTGTTAAATGTGAATTATTGTCATTTTAGCGTTTTTTTAATTTTATGTTTTCTTTGTAGTATGTATTCTGTACTTAACAGTTAAAAATTTTATTTTTTTAACATTTTCTTAGGTTTAATTATTATATAAATTTTAAGTCATCCACATCTTTACTCTTAGCCGCTAAAATTGCTCGCACACCCAACCATTCGTTATTTTTGTGGTTAGTAATGATGTTCGGGATTACTTTGTTGATGAGCTCGTCTTTCGATGAGACAAAATTGCAAAAATTTGAAGGAAATGAAATCAATTCGCTCGATTCAAAAACAGGAATACGACCATTAACGATAGTCAGTAATTGTTTAGAGAAATCTTTAGCAGATGGATCGTTCAGCAATGCAACTGTCATGTTTACTGCCAGCATTTATTTTACCGGTAGCAGTCCACCTTAGAATGACTGGCAATGTTTGGCGGAAATCGCCAGACAGTAAAATCATTGCTTGTTCAAAACATCTCAAGTCATTGCGCAGATCTTCCAATGTTGATGTTGATCAAGTGATGATGACTTTAGACGCAACTAAAACTTTGAGCATTGCGAAGTGTTTTGCAATAGTTTGAAGGTTTAATAGCAATTTTATCGCTAAATGAGCCGTACGGCATCCTTCCAACAATGTGGCCGCTATTCCAGAAGAAGCAACTGATACCGCAATGTCGGATTTCGCACGAACAGTGGCCAAAATCAATAACATGAGAAATGTTTTCCCAGTTTCACTAAGTGCATCTAGGAAAAATAAGCCACCATTTCCATCATCAATTGCCTTTATTAATCTTCATTATGCTTGTATTTGTTTCACAGATTACGCGGATTCGATGGGAAGCATGTCGCAAATGTGCGTATTTAACTTAGAGATGCAGAAATAATTATTTCAGCATTGTCGGATCCTAATGAGTATTGTTTTCAAACAAATTGAGCTTTTGACATGCAGCACAAGATGTTGGCTATTAATAATTCATATTGATTCAAATGATGTTGGCCCACGAACATTCACCAACAACAACCGCAAATAGAAGCATTTATCATTTCTCAGATGAACTGTGTTAATACGACCATCGCCTTGCTTCCGACCTATAAGGTTTCATCTCCGAGTAAAGCAACCTTCGTGCAAACGGATCACTTTGACAAATCGCAAAGGAACTGGTCAATGTTGTCACTGTAGGTGTTTTTATATTTTTTATATTTTTCTAGATTTTTTTTATGATGGAGGAGCGGATCAACTCATGGCTGCGGTAATAACATCCTGCAACGCCGCGATGCCGAGAAGGAGGGGAAACGGACGTAGACCGGTCCACTGGTGGAACCCTGAGATAGCCGAGCTCAGGAAGACGACAAACTGCCGACACAGGGCTTGCCACAAAGCCCAGACCCCCGAGGAGAAGGACGCGGCATACAGGGATTATCGGTCCTCAAAGAAAGACCTGGCCCGAAAAATCAAAAAGGCCAAGCGGGCATGTTGGGAGGAACTATTGACCCTCCTGGACAAAAACCCATGGGGAAAAGTCTATAAGATAGTAGCAGGAAAACTAAGGGGAAGAACTAAAATCCCAGGACTCACGCCATCTAGAGTCAGGATGATCGCCGAAGCACTCTTCCCGGCGCATCCTATGGAAGTCCATTAAAAACTTCCTACCCCGCCTCCATGGGACCATTCATGATGGAGGAACTCCGGGCGGCAATATCCACACTCTCAACAGACAAAGCCCCTGGCCCGGACAAAGTACCAGCAGTGGCTCTAAAGATCTTGGCCACTGAGAGACCCGACATCTTTCTCTCCGCCTTCGACAAAGCCATCAAGGAAGGTAGCTATCCCCTCGACTGGAAAAAGGCGGAACTGAAGGAACGGAACTGGTGTTGATAAGGCTCTTCTAGGGGCCAGAAGCCCCTAGAAGAGCCGTCCTCCTACCGGCCAATATGCCTCCTGGACCATGCTGGGAAACTGTTTGAAAAGATGATCCTGCGACGACTAATGCAGGACATCGAGAACAAAGTAGGCCTCTCCGAAAACCAGTATGGCTTCAGGAAAGGCAGGTCTACGGTCGACGCGCTAAAGAAGATAGTGGACACGGTGAGAACGGCCAAAGCGGGAACACACCGAACCCGCGAGTATTGCCTGGTGGTGACCTTCGACGTGCGGAACGCCTTCAACAGCGCCGGATGGAGCCATATCCTAAAAGCTCTCCGAGACACGAAGGAAGGCCCTCACATCTACAACATCATGGTCAGCTACCTGACCAGGAGGACGATAATCCTTGGAAGGAAAGGAGAGGACGACAACATGGAGGCAACAAGCGGCGTGCCGCAGGGATCAGTTCTCGGTTCATCCCTGTGGAACTTGATGTACAACGCCGTGCTAAAACTCCGTCTACCAGCGGGAGCGACACTGATAGGATTCGTCGACGACCTGACGCTAATAGAGCGATCGGAAGGCCCAGGCTATGGAAACGAAGGCAATCCAGGCCATTTCCATCATCCTTCAGTGGATCAGAGACAAAGGGCTCCAGCTGGTCCCGGAAAAATCCAAAACCGTCATGGCTATCGGAAGGAGAAGGATGCCCAACATCCGCATCCACAGGAACGGATCAGCCATAAGAATCAAAGAATCCGATCTGGTGCTGGGAGTTAGACTGGACAAACACCTCAACTTCTCCCATCACATTAGAGAAACGGCGGCGAAAGCAGAGGCGTCGGCATCCACGATGCTCAACGTGGGAGGGTCGAAGGCAGCCAAGCGAAGAGTGCTCGCAACCGTGGTGCATTCCAACATGTTGTGCGCTGCACCCGTTAGGCACGACGCCCTCCAAATAGGACAAAACCGAGACAAAGTACATAGAGTACAGCGAAGAGCCGCTCTACGCGTGATAAGTGCATACAGGACCGTGTCGGACGAAGCAGCGCTGGTGTTAGCCTCTATAACACCGGCTGACCTACAGGCCGGAGAAAGGGCGAGAACCCACTCCGGACAAGTGAACACCAACAACACGACCATAAACCTCTGGCAAACCAGATGGGACGAAGCCGAAGTTGGATGGTGGACACGGCGACTCATACCCGACATCAAAAGTTGGGTCGCCAGAAGTCACGGTGGGGTAAACTACCACATCACGCAAGCCCTCACCGGTCACGGATGCTTTAACGCATACCTCCACCGTTTCGCCAGAAGAACGGCCCCCAAGTGCGACTACTGCGACGCGGAAGACACTGCCGAGCACACCTTTTTCGAATGTGCAAGATGGGAGCTGGCAAAAGTCACCGCAGAGTTGGGCACGGACTCGCAACTTACGCCCGACAACGTAGTAGCTACAATGCTGAAAAGCCCGGAGGACTGGAACGCTGTCGAAAAGATGATTCACACGGTCCTGTCCGCAAAAGACCAAGCGGAGCGAGAGCAACAAAGGAACTAAATGAAAAGAAAAGAGGACAAAGAACAGAAGCTACAACATCAAACAAACGGCAAAAGAAGAAAAAGCACCCGGAAGACGAACAACCCCCACTCGATCGAAAGTAATGCCTAACGGCGGTTTCTTGGTCGAGATGGTGGGGTAGGGGGGAGGTTTTAGTCAGTACAAGTCTGACACTACCGTCATAGATAATGATGGTGTCTCGTACGAGATTTCCTCCTCCCTGCGCAAGCTTAAAAAAAAAAAAAAGTTTTTTTTACGTAAATCTTTCCGATATTTTAATAGTTATTCTGCTATTCGGGGCGTAGACAAATCCAACAAATTAGAGATTATTAAAATCTATCCAGGCGTTCTTGAGTTATAAATGGAGTAACTAACCCGACCTTGTTTTATTTATATAGATAAGCAAGAAGAACGAATGTTTGTGATCTCCCTGAAATATTATGTTAACTTAACTAAAACAATTTATCACTAAGCGAGCAAATCGGTAAATTTTAAATAAAAAAAAATGTGCAATATAATTTTGAAAAGCTTCTGTATGATAAATATTATACCTGTGACAGATAAAAGAAAGTTTTAGGATCTGTCACGCAACCTATCTCAAAAATTGAAAATTGGTAAAAGTACACTTTTATAAACATATTAAAACAAAAATTTTGTTGAATAATGCAAAAGTTCTTTAAAAAAATCGAATTTAACAGGTTGAGCGCCATGGCGGACATCGGTGTCCGCTATGCGGTTTTCCGCCGGGGCCATGGCGGTCACCGGTGTCCGCCCGATTTCTGTAACTTTGTTGATCCTGCCTAGCTCAGAGGACAGGTTTTTATAAATTTCAATGTGGTAACATGTTCGCTGTGACCCTGCACAATCAATAACTGGTATCAAGTTTTTGGTAGCAAAAATTTTTGGATCCGAAAAAATACTTTATTGAAAACTTAATCTAAATCTAATACAATACAATGTAATAATAAATTTAATGTAAATTTAAGTTTTGTGGAAAGCAAAATCTGGCTTTGTATGTATTGTAGCGCGACCAATTTGCCTTTCCTAAATGGAAAGGTGAAATCGCAGCTACTGGGTAGCTTCGGAAGCTTGAGTCAGGGGGTGGACTAACTTGTCGAGTTTTCTTGCTATCACACTCTCTTCTTTTTACGGAAACCCGGTGTGTGGGCATAACGGGAACGGGTAGGGGGGGGGGTTAAATAAAGAATTGATTCGAAAAACAATAAAAAAATATTTATTAATAAAGGAAAAATATATTTACAAACTTAAACTGAATTATAAAACTAAAAGGAAATAGTACTGCGTACGGCACTGGTTGTTTATTTACAAGTTAATGAAATGGCGGGTGTGTAGTTGCGTCGATTTTGGTTTTCTGCACTTTTAGTTTCAACAGCTACTAGTTTCAACAATGTAAAATTACAGGTTAATACAGGGAATCTAATTTTAATGTTTCTTTTTTACTGAACAAGTTCCTTTCTTAGATTTTTAAAAGAACTACTAGTGCCTAACTGAATTGCTGGTTAATTCAAAGTTACGACTAAAATATTACTATTGCGGGATCTAGATTACGAGTATCTGTGTCTGTAACGTTGAATACTACTGGTTCGGTATACCCGTCTTTGATTGTCGTTTCTACTGGTAAACTAATAAATGACTACTTAGATGGTTTTTCGCCGGTGTGAATATTTTTATAATAACAGGTAAGATGATAGGAAGTTTTTATAGGATAAATCTTGTCTCGCCAGGCTATAAACAAGATCTTTCAGACTGGAGAAGATGAAGGTGTCACGCCAGGCTATAAACAAGATAGTTTCAGGATGGATATGATGATGTCATCACGCCATGCAGCGACGACGTACTGAGAAACAGGATAAATAGAAACGATCGCCAAGCAGACACGTTTCCGAAGTATCGAATGCAACACTCTTTGAAATGATCACCAAGCAGATCTATTTCGAAAGCATTGACGGAACAATACCTGCCTTGGAAAGCGTAGCGGAATAGCAATGCGAAGCGTTTAACGCCGTAGGTGCTTTAATCTTCTTCGTCTGGTGAGTGGGTAACGGGCGTTGGAGATCTTGGATCAAAATATACGCTGACGCGGGTTTGGCCGCGTCGATCTGAGTGGTGAATAAAATTATACAAGGGGAATTGAAAAATTTTGAATTTTGAACTTTGAAGAAGTTTAACCGAAGTTTGCCAAAGTGTGTCGAAAACTAACAAAATGGGATTTTGTAGGCGATCACCTATTTAAACCTCAATGCCTTGGAAAGGAAAATTTTGACCAAAGCAAACCATTGGATGAAAACTTAACCGGTTAGTTTTTCTAGTAGAATTTTCTATCATCTTTCCCAGTAGCCAATGTATTACAGGTAATTGCAAACATCTAACAGGTTTCTTTTAACCCACTAAGATTGATAAAACTTAATCAGCAACATAGGTTGCCTATCATTTAAATTTTACATTTTAAAAGGTTGTTTCACAATTTTAAATAAAATTTCATCCAAAAATGGTAGTTTCATTACAGTATGTTATAATTTTTTTGACCTTATTCTTTACGATTAGTCCTTCTATTTCTTTCTTGTAGCAACCTTTGCAGTATCGCCTGTTTTCACGAGCTTTGCAGTCCATTTTGGTAAATTGGTGCGTAGTACCACCTTCACCTGAAAAGTGAAGAAGCCTTACACCAAAAAAGTAGATAAGATGGAGGAAGGAGTGTCTGAACACTTTTTCCCGGAAAACCGGGAAAAAGAAGCCGACACTGCAAAGAAAAGGAGCAAATAAAAAGAACTGAAAATCTCAACAATAGCAAATCTAAGAAGAAAAACAACAGAAAAAGAAAGAAGGCGGTTAGGATAGCTACGTAAAATATCGGAACACTTCTAAAGATAGGTAAACTACAACAGGTTGCAAATGAACTAAATAGATACAACATAGATATAGCGGCACTTCAAGAAATCAGATGGAAGAAACAAGGAGAAATAGCAATCAACAACTACATAATATTATACTCTGGAGAAAGTGAACAGGGAAGAAATGGCACGGGTTTTATGGTAAAAAACAGAAAAAAGTAACATATTGCAGTTTAGACCAATAAATGGAAGATTGGCATACTTGAGAATAAATATGAAACCGGTAAACATGTCAATCATTAGCGCTTGTGCATCGACAAAGAGCAGCAGCGAAGTGGAAAAAGACAATTTTTATGAATAATTGGAAAACCTATGTGAAGGAATAGAAAAAAATGACATCTTATTACTAGTAGGCGATTTCAACGCAAAAATCGGAATAGAAAAGTATATCAGCGACGTAGCAGGAAAATACACTATACCATAACACAACAAATAACAACGGAAATAAACTCTGTAATTTGGCGGGGGTAACAAACATGGACATCTGCAGCACCAGATTTAAACATAAGAAAATACACAAAATAACATGGGTATGGCCAGGTGCAGAAAAAGACTGCGGAAATCAGATAGATCATGTACTAATAACAAAAAAACAGAAAACACTAGTACAGAATGACAGAATGTGAGATCCTACAGAGAAGCTAATGTCGAGACAGATCACTATCTAGTAATGGCAGAATTTCAATGGTAGAGGTTCAAAGAACCTCGGTGTCAAAAAAGGTAAAAATCTAGCGATAGAAAAACTATGTAACAGTGATACACAGAAAGAATACGAAGATACGTTAAATGAAAACATGAAAAACATCGAAAGTAGTAGAAACATAGATGATGATTTCGAAATAATTGCAAACAATATAAAGATGAGTGCTGCACAGGTATTGGGAAGTAGAAGAACTGGAAAGATAAACGAATGGTTTGATAAAGATTGTGAAGAGGCTGCAAAGTTAAAGAAAGAAGCAAGAGCAAAGTATCTAACCACAGGAGAAGAAAGTGATCTTATCAATTACAAGAGAAGAAGAAATGAAGCACATACGGTATACAAAAAAAGAAAAAACAAGTGGATAGATGAACGAGATAAAAGATAGTAATAAGTGGAACAACAGTAAGGCTTTCTATGAAAAAATAAAGAAACAGAAGGCGAAACATGATGTAAAAATAAGAGGAATGATAGACAAGCAAGGTAAAATGGAAAACAACACAGAAAAAATAAAACACATATGGGCAGATTATTTTCAAGAGTTGTTGAATGAACAACTAGAAGACGAACCGACTCTCAAAACAATAATTAGCAATCAAACAACAGAAAAACCAACGTATAAGGAGACAGTTGAAATATTGAACAAACTTAAAAATGGAAAAGCACCTGGAAAAGATGGCATCAATGCAGAACTTATAAAATACGGGAGTGAAGCTTTGCATAAAAGAATACACAAACTAATAAAGCAGATATGGATAGAAGAAAAGATGCCAGAAAAATGAAAAAAGGGTGTCATAGTAACAATAAAAAAGAAAGGGGACGCAAATAAATGTGAGAATTACCGTGGAATTAACCTGTTGAATATCGCTTACAAAGTACTGTTCACACTGATAAACAAGAGATTAAAAGAAATAAACGAAAGAAAGAAATGTAAGAAGAAACGGCAAATGGATTGATACGACATTTCACGATCAACACTGGAGTGAGACAGGGAGATGCGATGTCATCGACCCTGTTTAACATAACACTGGAAACAATAATAAGAAACTTAAAAATTAATGGCTCAATAATTAACAAGAAAGTACAAGTGGTAGCATATGCCGACGACGTACTAATAATATCCAGAACAGTAAAAAGGCTAACAGAAACAATCAGACAAATAAAAGACCTAGCAAAAGATGTGGGTCTAAGAATAAATCATCAAAAGACAAAATACATGAGGTGCCAAAGAAGATACTCAGAAGAAAAAACCGTGCTGAAGGTCTATAATGAAACATATGAAGAAGTCCATGATTTCGACTATCTAGGAATACAAATAAACAATAAAAAGGAAAGACAACATGAATTAAAAAAAAATACAACAAGGACATAAAGCGTACTTCGCAAACCAACAGCTACTGACGAAAAGAAATCTATCAAGAAATACGAAAATGAAAATTTACTAATATGTCTAATGATTACGTATGCAGCAGAAACGCTCTGTATGAGCAGAGGCGAGGAAGATGACTTAAAAATATTCGAAAGAAAAATACTCAGAAAGATATTGGGTCCAGTACGAGAAAATGATCAGCAAACTAGACAGATGACAAATAGAGAAATATTAAGAACAATGGGCAACGAAGATATAGTAAAAAGAATAAAATCGAGTAGAATAAGTTGGCTTGGTCACGTTATGGGAATGAGTGAAGGTGCAATGGTGAGAAAGATCGCAGAATGGAAACCCACGAAAGACCGTACAAGAGGAAGGCCAGGGTTAAGGGTATGACCAAGTGACGGAAGATTTGAGAAAGATAAACGTTAATGGTTGGAGAGAGAAAAAGAAAAACAGACAATACTGGAGAAAGATAGTATTAGACGCAAGAACTAATAATAACTTGTAAAATGAAATGTTAAGTAAAAGAGGACTAATCCACGTAAAAAAAAGGATATGTAATGTCTCAAAGAGGAAGTCAAATTCCAACAGGAATAAAAGACTTATTATTATTATAATAGTTCGAGTATGGTTTATAGATAAAAAAAACTTGGAAAACTTGAAGAAGTTGCTCGGAAAATTCGGAATTAAAATTCGTATCAGACAATTTCGGTTACCGACAGATGGCGCTATTTTGACGGATGGCGTATTATAAGGCGGGACTCCCCAGTCTTACCCATAATTTGAAATTACCTATCAAGTAAAACACACAGCAGTTCAATCTTATCTGATAAATTGTAGTTGCAATAGGCGCAGACAAAATGTAAAATAAATCATGTTTCCAACCTGTTACTCTCTAGTAACAAAAATGTAAATATTATAATCAATAAAGAGATTAAATAATAAATAATAATAAGACAACGTCTGCCGGGCCAGCTAGTAAATTATAAAATATTAGTTAACATTTATCGGCAAATAAAAGTATCGGAAATGTTGAGCGAATGTTGTTGTCAGACCGGTGGATTCTTGCGAATTTTCTCGTAAATGTGATTTGGTTACATTTAACACTAAATTTCCATTCGAGCATTTTCCCGGTGCCCAATTTAAATTGTAAGATATTTCGCAAACCATGCTAACATAAGCGAAAATAATTAATACACAAACGATTGATATCACACTCGACCCAAAATTCGCGATAAGCGGCGCAGGGGAAATAGACCTTAATCAACTACAATACCGTCAAACATATTATTTGAGCAAACATTCTAGAAAATTTAGTACATTTGTACAAACAAGTCCGACAAACTTGAACGTACGTTTAGGTGGCTTTAGTTAAAATTAATTTATTACTTTTGATTGGACCGATGACGAGCAGTAAACATTAATTTATGCCATAATTTATCAAAAATTAAATAAAAACCATAAACACGATTTATAAGAAACATCTTGTAATCTTTTTTAATATTTAATAATAAATAATAATTATTATCCTATGAAAAATTGTAACTATAGCTAACTTCAGATCTTTTATTAATTATCAAAATTTAATTAAAATAATACCCATATTATAATTATTGTATGTAAATACTTCAACGCTTTAATGCTGTAGTAATTAAAAATATTATTATGTATGAACTTAATGTTTATAGCAATTTACTTCTGGTTTATTAAAACATATAATATTACACTAAACCAGTAGTAGTCAAAGATATCAATAATATAAATTTTATGTAAAGCAGGGAGAGAGTATTTGGATTCGAATTGCATGGTACTCATTTCCGGTAGCAAATGCACAATGCAACTTCCGGCGGGGTGACAATTGACTGACGCGCCACGCACTGCTAGCGGTTGTGCGAACTACTAAACTGATAGTGTAGAATGCCACCCCCATAATAATTCATTGCATTCACCCTTCCGACGATATAAATGGATACATGATCTTGTGGGGGGGCTTGCGCTTGATCTGATTTAGGATACCTACTTTAACAATAGTAGTGATTCAAATTCATTTTTAAGTTTTGTGTAGATTTTTTATATTATTTAATTATATTTACAGATAATTTACTAATTGAAATATTAATAATTTTGTGTACGTATTAAAAAAATGCGTGAGCGAAAAATAAAAACATTCAAATTTAAACAATTCGCATCTTTCAAAAATTTACAATATAATTTTGAAACTCAATTTTCCAATTTTGGAGTACATATTTACAATAATAAATACATGTTTTTTTCCAAATGTCCTATTTTCTTAGATGTGCGTTTCGGGAATCTATAATATTTCTATCATTTGTCTCAAAGGACACACGTAAGGGTTGTCAATTAAAAAAAATTTATCATAAAATCCACTATTTTTAAAGTACGTTATGCACATTCGAGTGCAATAAGGAAGGCCAACAGGGAAGGTTCCTTGAAAAACACCAGGAGTAGGTAGGTAGATTAGAAAGCGAAATGCCAAAATACTAGCAACTGCTACCAGGTTGCTTTTTATAGTTAAGCAACAGCCGCCAAAACTGATGGTTAACATTGGGCAAGCTTCAGAAACTTAGAATTAAAGCAAAAAGATCTCTCTTTTATCATAACAACAATAAATGTTCAAAGTTTTAATCAGTTTATTTTAATTGGAACGAAGCACAATGATAATTAAAATAATTAATTAAATAAAAATATTTTTTTAAAATTTATTGGAACAAATATTATATAGAATACAAATTGAGAATATCAAATTATTTATAATAAAGTTTGACTCATGGAAATCGTTTTCATTTATACGCACAACTAATTAAACATTTGCAAAATAAGTTTATTACCTTGAGACGATAAATTTTTAAAATAAAAATAATGATCGAATATGTAATGCTTGTGCAAAATTGAAATGAAAATCTAACACTTTTAGTCAGTTCAGTTAAAGTAGCTGTGGGTTATGTCGGATATTCTACTGGAACGGAATGTCATGCGAGTTTGATAATCTCTCCAGCTCATATCGTATTGGTGGAATTAAGAACAAAGCAGTTGTTTGGTCGTCTTCATGAGTGAAGAAGTTTGTCCTGTATTGCCTCTGTCAATCCATGTAACAAATCCATAATATTTTGGTAGCTCCTGTAATACATATGTATCTTTATTTTTTTTAAGCTTTGCTTTCAATAATATCGATCCGTTAAGTTACGGATTTTGACGAAGTATTGGGAACAATCTTTGATTTATTAAATTGTAGTTGTATTTAGAATCTGTTTTAATGAAATAAAACCGTAACACTTTTCAAAAGCTAATTGAGATGTATACCATCGAATTATATATTAAATTACATGTACATACATACTATGTGAGTTAGTAACTTTCACTATTTATTTTTGAAGCTTGACTTTATAAGTTACATAAATTCGATTGTAATTTATTTTATTAGTATTCCATTATTAACCCCTTAGAACTCGCGTCAAAATGTGTAACTTGTAATGAAATAAATTAGTTTTTTTGTAAATTTTACGCTCACAATTATATTTGTTAAATTCAACATTTCTAAAATCGTGAGAAAGTAGTTTTAAGAAAAGATTAAGTTACATTGAGCGGTTAGTTTTCAAACTTTAAAAGAAATGTTAGAAAACCTACCGTCTCAATGATATTTATGGGTATTTATTAGTTTTAGTTAATTTTAGGAATAGTTGCAAAGGTTGTGAACCATTTTGCGGGCCTGATAGAATTTTTAATTGTAAGTTTGGGAGGTTAAAGAAAAAAGACAGTTCCTTCTTTGCAAGGAAAAGGAGTGCATCGTGGTAGGTTGACCACGGGTGGTTTCAAAAAGAAACCACATATTTAATAAAGTTCGTTGTTATTTGGCAACAAGTGGTGCTAAATAAATTATTACTTGCTGCAATTAAAGCAAAGTACTATATTACTACATTGCAAAATTTTTCAAGTCAATTTTGACAAAACATAGAGGGATTGTGCGAGTAATTCCTTTTTTTTTTCGAAGTGCATAGTGGAGTCGTGGACTTAACTTCGTTTCGACATTTTTTTTTCCATAGAAAACGAAATCTTTCATCTCTTGGATAGTCTACGTACATCAATAGAAGAAGAATAATTTCGTGTACCGAGTGAAGTGCGTGAACATTATTTGCGCCCAAAGCCGTTGTTAAAAATTCGTCAGGTCTTTAGATTGTTAAGACTTTATTTAATTGTATGTAAGTTAATGTCTATATATTACTTTTCATTAATAAATTAAATATATATAATTTGTATGGCATTTCTTTGTTTATTCGCTAATTGTATAAAAATACTCAAACCACCCCTAGGTTATTTATAGAGTCATCCTAGCCGGAGCTCAGAAAAAAATTTTGAAAACAAAGAAGTTACCATTACAAACTTCAGACATTACATTACACATTACCTATACCCTTCAAAAAATGTTAGTAAATAAAATACTTTTAACTGAAACGCATTTTTATTCGTTTAAAACACAAAATAGTATAGAAACTAAAAATATTATTTAACATTTTTTGTACAAGTAAATTGTCCTTATGAAATATTATTTAAAGAAACTTGTTTTTTTTTATATGCGTGTTCCACATAAATGTTAAGAAGTAAAATGTTAAGAAACTACAAACAAAAAATTAAAGTCAGTAAATTATACCGAGAACTCGCTCGTAAAACGAAATCAACTTACACAAATTAACAAAATTAACGTGTTTGTGTAGTGTTTGTGGTCGTGCGTGTACTTAATTCTAGTAACAGTAACACACAACAATTTAACAAAAAAGAACACAACGAAAGATAAAAATATGAAAATGATAGTCTGGGTTTAATGAGATTTATAAAAATTTGGGTACGACCTTATTTTCTTCTTTTTTTTTAACTTGTAGCGCGTGGTTCCACTATTTTGGACACAAGCGCAGTCCAATCAAAATGATCAAAATGGCACGAATCTCTTTCGGTGGCTTGGAGAAGACACTGGCTTCTCTTATTGTACCGAAGCACAACTAGCTTTGCAACTTCTCCGATTTGCGGAGTTTTGTGTCACCTTATTTTTACCAGGTACGATTTATTTTCGCCAAAAAATTTGGCGAGCCTTCCGCTCATGCGGATGTTTACGACCTGTCTATTTATTTTTTCTCATCCTCTTTGGAGATTCCATCAGCCCGCTCTTTTTTTCTTTTCTCAATTTATAAAAACATTTCCAAAAGTTTTTCTATCTTGATCATTTTTTATACCCATAATATAAAATTTGGAATCGTTAAAACTTAAAATTAGGAACATGGTAACTTAAATTATTTACACAAGATTAAAATTAAGTCAACGATGGTAATTTGTTACTCGATCTCCAGTATCCTATGAACAGTTGTAGGATAATGGAAATCCCTCTCACCAAGAACTCTCTTCTTTGACCGCCGTGGACTTTGCAATATCAAAACATAAGTCTTTGATCTTTTATATAGTACCCTATTTTTGTAATCATAATTAATATTGGTTTTGAGTAAATCTTGTTTTATTTGACCTCTCAAAAAAGAGATAGTTAGTCTACTGTAGCGGTTGATTTCAATAATTTCTTAGATAGAAACAAATTTATATCAATTTAAATAATAATCAGTCTTTATTATTTACTATGATCTTTATCTAGTATAGTAGAGTTTATTTTAACTCTCGTATGACTAATCTCTAAATGCAGTGAAATTTTACGTATAATTATAGAAATGAAATATAAAAATATTGCACCCATCGTGCATAAAAGTTTAAAAAACTAAAAATCCAACACAATTAAGGTAAGAGCGGCAGACAGATAACATTAAGTAAGCGGTACTGATGACGACTAATGAGTCAGAAACACATTGTGTGATGGCTAGATGGTCGAAAAAGCAGGCAATGTGTCTTACCGCCCTTACTTTAATTGTGTTGGATTTTTAGTATAATAATTATAGGTTATCTTTGTCATATTTAAAAGAAAGTAGATAACTATTAGAAAAGAGACAGAAAAAAAGAATACGTCGCTGTCATTTTGTAATAAAAATTAATTAAACGTACGTTGATTTTAACTATTTTAACTGTTATCTAGTTTGATTTCTGACATAATCTCGTCAATGTCATAATCTCATCTCGTCGATGAGTCATACGCGAGTTAAAATGAATTTGATTACACTAATCATAATATTAATCAACATTATAAAATAGTCATATCAAATGTTTTAGAAAAACCAAAAAATTTGATATAATATATTAATATCGAGTTACACTCCCTAAACCATTTATCTATTGATTATTATAAAATAGTATTAAGTTTTAACGTTTTAAACCAGTCGTTTCCAAAGTGGTCTATATCGACCCCCAGGGGTCGACGACGACCTGCAAGGGGTCTATGTTAGCGAAAAAAAATATTGAGGATCCATGAGATGTAAATGGGGGTCAAGGGTCAACAATAGTGAATCTCGTTTAGATCCAGTTGTTCAGTTACAGGTTAAACCAAAAAATTTAGATTAACCAATAATATTACTTAAAAAACAGCTTTTCAACGTATTTCATTGGTTAATCAAAATTTTCGGGTTTAACTTACAACTGAGCCTTAGTAGTAGTAGTGACCTAATTGAAAGTTAGACACTATTGCAGAAACCATTATAGTATACCTGATACGCCCCTGGGTTAAAGTTAAATTAACCATCTTTCCTCATGTCTAATAGAATGGGGTATCAGCACGGTTGCCAATCTCCTATTCCATCTCTTTAGGTTTGAGATTAAACCTAACTAAATTGATGTCAAATATTGAAAATTTGTTAACAAAGTATCGGGTTCATCTCTTCCACTAAAAGCATTAATTTTTTTGCTGACAGATAACAGATAATAAATTTTAATTTGGTATATTTTAATTTTTAATACCACGTAAGTAGGGGGTCTGCCCAAAACCAAAAAACATGGCAAGGGGTCTATGAGACAAAAAAGTTTGGAAACCACTGTTTTAAACTATAAAAATGCAAAAAACATAGCCTTCAAACTTTAAGTTAGGTAAATTATTAGTAAAATATTATTATTTATCTAAAAAATAGAACAATATGGGAGAACTGTCACGTATGTTATCGCGCGATTTTAACTTTTTCCTATTAATTATTGGTAAAAGGACACTTTTCTAAGCATACTAGAACAAAAATTTTGTTGGATTATAAATTAGTTCTCGAAAAAATCTAATTTGAAAAATTTAAATTTACATGTATTTTAGATACACATTTTAACACGGCTGTATGATTAGCCGTTGTTGTGTAAGGCAAACCAATTTAAAAATATCCCTAAAGAATAACAGAACTCGCCAAGGGTGGAACTCGAAGCCATAGAACTCGTCCGGGTGTCGACCGCGACTGACAACAACATTAAGAGTATATTAAAACACATGTACCGTCAACAAAATGAGACCGTCACCGACGAGACCGTACCTCAACGTGAGACCAACCGTCACACATCGGGTGTATCATATTACATCTCCCTACTTTTCGTAATTTTAAAATGCCGTTATTTCGACAAGTATTGCATAATCCAATAAAATTGTTGTGTTAATATACTCAGAAAATTGTCCTCTTTCCAATGCTCAATAGGAAAAAGTTCAATTCTTGTGATAGGATACATGACAGTAACTATGGTAGTCAACTTTGGCATTAGCATTAATTATAACCAGAAAACAGAGTTTTCAACTTTGCACATCTCATGCAAT
Organism: Cantharis rustica; assembly: GCA_911387805.1. Lineage (NCBI taxonomy): Eukaryota > Metazoa > Arthropoda > Insecta > Coleoptera > Cantharidae > Cantharis > Cantharis rustica. Next base: position 78,007,857 of record OU426877.1, read on the forward strand.
GGTTTTTGAATATTGTACAAGTTTCATGCAACCACATTCGATAGATCTCACCAATCCACTCTGATTTCGATTTAGTAAAATTGTAATTCTCATAACATTCTGCGCAATAATCATCTTGTTAAAGTACAGATAATTGCTCTAGAGGCAACTATCCGCATAAGTAAATAACGCGACTAACCTTTTTAATACGGATACTTGCCCTTTTTATTTGCAAAATAAATAAAAACTATTCAACAATAAAACGTATTAAATACTGTAATTTAAACTCTAATGCATGCAAAAAAACAACGTTGACAATCAAAATGCCTTTTGTCAATAATTTTTGTTTTGATTATCCATTAGTTATTTAACTTGTCTTTGTAATGGTTTATTAGTTTTTAGTTGTTTAAAAGATTATTACAGTAATAATAAGTATGGAAGGTATAATTATGACACACGACATTACCATGTTTACGGCAGTTTATATTCATTTTTGAAAATAGTATAATTTGGAAAAGACGCGTTTTGAAAGTCTGCCCATCTTTGAAGAAATCCGGGGAAATTCGAGAAAATGGTAGCCAGCACCAGCAAGTGTAGCGTAATGTATGCAAGGACGGTCTTGTGAGCGGGAAACCGCGGTTCTAGTTCTGGTCACGCCGAATGCACTGTTGTGAATTTATATCTGATTAATTTCTGTAATGATTGAAAAATAATAATGAAAAAAATAATGAAAAACGTTTCTCCGTAAATAAATCATATTATTATTATTATTAGTTGTTACTTTATCGTCCATGATTAATACGTTCAGTAAAGGTTATCGGGATTTGGACTACTGGTAAATAAAACTACCTCTTTTTCTATCAGTCGACGTTTCGAGTTTTATTTCACTCTTCTTCAGGACTACAAAAATGAAAACATGTCACCGCTTTAATTAAAACAAAACCACACCCTACCTTCAGTAAATGAGGTTAGTAAGGATGTCAAGTGAAAAAGGCATATTAACAAATGAAAACGTCATCACCAATTTCCTCGCATGAATCTCAATATTATCAAAATCACAAAAAACTTTAAACTTACAAAAAAACATACAATATAAATATAAAATCTAAAATTTGTCAACACCATAAAATTATTAAAACTTAACAATTTCTAACACAAAGTATAAATGAAATCGAACAGATATCCAATCTCTCAGTACAATATCGCCCAGACCAATTTTGTTATTAATCAAATAAATATATCATTGCTAAAACGGCAGGTTCCCAATCTACATAAAACTACTCGGTGTCGATAATATCACCATAAAAAATACTCAGCTTCTGTGTATCTTCCCTGTAATTAATACTGTTTTTGTTCGTCTTTATAAAAAACATCTCACTAATATTTCTTTTTAGTAAATTGGGTTTGTTGTCCAAGATTTCATATTTGTCAAACTTGAAAGAATGACCCGTTTCTGCATGATGCTGTACCAATGCCGTGGTACCCCACCCATTCTCCTTTTTTTCCTTATACTTCTCAGTTGTTTTTTGTTTCCCTGCTTTTTTTTTGTCGCTCTTGTTACAATCGTATTCGTGTTGCTTAATTCTACTTTCCATCATCTACTTTGTTTGTCCAATGTATGTACCTCTGCAACCTCCGCAATAAATCTTATATACCACTTCCGATTTTTTATTGTTTTCTATTAGGTCCTTTAGTTGTGTGAACAACCCCCTGTGGTCTCTCAAGTTGTAAGGTGCCAGAGTACAATAGGGTTTTAAGAGCCCAGCAAGTCTTTCCGTCAGACTACTTACATACGGAAATTTAAAGTATTTAACCTCTTCTAGTTCACTGTCTACTGTTCTCATCTCTGTTTTTTTAACTTTTTGTTGCTGTTCACATCGCTTTACGAGTCTGTCTACCAACCACCTTGGAAAGTCATTATCTTTCAAGAGAACCTTAACCTTCTCCATATTTGCTTTGCAGAAGTCTGGATGGCTAATAGTTTGTACTCTTTTTATGAGTCCTACGACCAATGCCGTCTTATATTTGAAATGGTTACAAATTGGCTACAAACTGGTATGTAAAGCCATATGCTGCACAGAAGTTGATGAGCTATAGATCATACCACCATTTCAAATATAACTATTTCAAATAGTTTCAAAAATTCAAAATTTTAAAAATTACGCTATAGAAATGATAAAAATTACTTAAAAATAAAAAAACATAATATAACATAATATAAAGGCTCTTATTTTACGATTATTTACGATCATCAGTCATGTATAACAGTAGAAATAACAAGAAGTGAGAGCAAATATACCAAACAAAATTGAAAAAATTTAAAATTTTAAAAATCACAAAATTAACCAAACTTTAAAATAAATGTTGTGCTTACCAAATAACCAAACTAAACAAATTCACCTGTCTAAATGAAATTTTAGGTTAAGTAAATGAATATGAATCTTCTTCTTCTTCTTCGCTTCAAGTATTAGGCAACTTTGCCTGTTACGGAACCCATCTCTTTCTCGGACGGCCTATACTTCTTTTTCCTATGCATTTGTAATTCATAGCTTTTTTTGGTAATCTATCCTTATTCATTCGGTCAACATGTTCTTTCCAGCTACTTCTATAATTCTTTATCCTCTCGTTTAGGTTATATATGTCTAGTTCATTTCTTATATCTTCATTTCTCAAGCTATCAATTCTACAACAACCTTTCACTCTTCGGAGAAACTTCATTTCCTGTGATTGGATCCGGCTTTCTTGTGTTTTTGTTGTTGTCCATACTTCACTCCCGTATGTAACTGTTGTCACTGCAATCGTTTTATAAAATTTCATTTGGGTGTCTCTCCTTGTTTTATTTCGTAGATGTCGACTTATCGTTCCACATATACTGTTAAATCTATTTAATTTTTGTTCTATATCATTACTATAGTCATATGTCAAATCGTATCCTAGATATTTAAAGTTTTTAACCTGTTGTAATATTTTTCCATTAATGACTATTTTTGTTCGTGTTGGGCATGTGCCTATAAAAGCCATTGTCTTTGTTTTATCGGTTGATATATTCATTTCATATTTTTGGCAGATATTTGACAGTATATGTACACCCCTTTGCAGCTTGTCTTCTGTTTCGGCAATTATTGCTACATCGTCAGCATATAAAATGCAGTTAAATATTGTATTCTTATCCAGAGGAATTCCTTCATCGTATTTCTTTTTCCATTTGCGTATTACTTCGTCGATGTATATATTAAAGAGGATTGGAGACATACAGCAGCCCTGCCTTAAACCTTTGTTCGTTTCTATTTCGTCTGTTGTTTTTCCTCCTATATCTAAGACTATTCTGGTATCCGTGTACAGGCTTTTTAATGCATTAATGAGGTGTTTTGGGAAGCCTCTTTTTTCCATTATATTCTAGAGGAGGTTTCTACTTACATTGTCAAACGCCTTTTCAAAATCCAAAAAAGCTATGTGTGTTTCTTTATTAAATTCTCTGCGTTTCTCAATCAGTTGTTGCAATGTAAATATTCCGTTTATTGTTAATCTTCCCCCTCTGAAACCCATCTGTTCTTCGCCTACTATGCTGTCTGTAATGTTTTTAACTCTATTCTTCAGTATTCTGGTATATATTTTGTAAGCAGAATTCAGCAGACTAATTCCTCTGTAGTTTTGGCATTTATTTTTATTTCCCTTTTTGAACAATGAAATAACCTTAGCTTTTTTCCAGTCTTCTGGGATTGTTTTTTCTCTCCAGCATATATTAAAGAGGTGTAGAAGTCGTAAGTGCAGCAGTGTGCCGCCGTATTTCCATAATTCTGCATTTACACCATCCAACCCGTTTGCTTTTCGGTTTTTGGTGGCTTTTAAAGACATCGTCAATTCATTCATGTCAATCTCATCCAGTCCTTTTACATCCTCTTTTTGTGCATGTGTCTTATCTGGATCACTTTTAAACCAGAGTTGCTTATAGTGTGTTATCCATTCTTTTTCTTCTATGTTATTTATTTGAATTGTTTCTCTTTCTTGTTTATTTAGCGTCTTCATCACCTTATATGCAAGCAGCTGTCTTCCATGTACATCATGTTCAATGTTACTAATAAAGCGTTCCCAAGACTCTGCATGTGCATTCCTTGTTAGAGATTTGGTTTTATTCCATTTTTGTTTGTATTCTTAGACGTTGTCTGTTGTCGGATCATTAATAAATTTTTTGTAGGCGTTCCGCTTTTCTCTTATCGACCCCTCCAATTCATCTGATCAAATTCTTAACCTTTTCTTTTTCTATATCGTTTTTTCTTTCCCAATGCTTCGTCTGACGCTTCTTTAACTATTTCTTTCAGACCCATCCCTTCTTCATTAATATGTTCTCTCGTTTCAAAATGTTCCAGCCTTCTGTTTAGCCTGCTCTGGTATAGGAATCTTACGCTATCTTCATCCAGCAAGTATACCTTGTAAACTTGTTCTTCTTGTTTTATTGTTGCTTTCTTTTGTTTCCACTTTGTGTAGGTGTCAATTGTTGAGACCACTATAAAATGATCGGAGCCTATGTCTTGACCTCTATAAACTCTAGTATCTCTAATTTGGCCTGCCAACTTTCTGTTAATTATTATATAATCTATAATAGATCTTGTTCCTCTTGATGTCCATGTGAATTTATGAATATCGCGTTTTCAAAAGAATCCATTTGTTATTTTGAAGTTGTTATAGGTGGCAAAGTCTCTTAACATTCTTCCATTTTCATTACAAGTATCTTCTCCATATGGGCCTACTATATTTGGAATTGGTATACTTCCAACCCTAGCATTTAAATCGCCCAATAGTATTACTTGGTCGTTTTGATTACACTTATTGAGGATAGTTTGTAAGTCTTCGTAGAAGGATTTGGATTCGTAATTTTTTCCGTCTTCTGGTGCATAGGTGCCTATTATTGTTACACATCCTCTTTTTGTCTTAAGTTTTGCTGTTAGTATGCGTTCGTTTATATACCTGTAGTCTTTTATATTATCTTCCCATTTCTTGTGTATATACAGCGCGATTCCTTTACTCGCTTTTTCTTCCGCTTGCACGCCACTGTATATCATTATATAATCTCTAATATATTTTATTCCTTTTAGTTTCTTTTTGGTTTCCGTAATAGCTGCAAAATCTATTTTCATTTCATTTAAATTCTTTTTTAGTTCGAATTCTTTTTGCGCCAGACCTCTCACATTCCATGTTGCAACCTTTATTGTTTCGTCAATCCAAACTCGTTTGTCTTTTCTTCCTGCATGTGTCGTCAACTTTATACCAGTCCTAGTTCCGAGGCTTTCTCAGGTTTTCTCCCTTAGCCATTATGTTTCGGTTTTAAGACGCCGAAGACTTGCCTTTCATCCAAGAATATGAATCTTTTTCCTCTATATTATAGGATTATGAAGTAGAGACATACAATGCTATCTAACACTTCGAAAACTAAATTTGGAAAGAAGTTTCAAATTTTACCACGTTTTTGTACCTAAAGGCACGTTTACTATAAATAGAAATTAACTTAAAAAAGTTTTACTTTAAAACTTTAAAAAAGTTTAGTAGTATGTGATATTAAAATAATCAAACCTAACAAAATGTTAAAATAATAAAATTTTAGCTGTTAAGTAAAGAATACATACTACAAAGAAAACATAATATTTAAAAAAACACTAAAATGACAATAATTTACATTTAATTATTGTTGAACTTAGAATATTAGAATAAACAAGAAAATAGAATTCTGAAAAAATTACGTTATAAAAATGATAAAAATTACTTAAAAATTAAAAACTCTGTAACATAATATAAAGGCCCTTAGAAATACAATTATTGGCGATCATCAGTCATGTATAACAGTAAAAATAACAAGAAGTGAGAGCAAATATACCAAACAAAATTAAAAAAATTTAAAATTTTAAAAATCAAGAAATTACCAAACTTTAAAATAAATGTTGTGCTTACCAAATAACCAAACTAAACGAATTCACGTGTCTAAACGAATTCATTTACTTAACCTAAATTACTTCTCAGACAGGCCACATACGTACAATGAACATCCATTGAACGTCCATTACTGGACCAATAGAAAGTCCAAGGGACGTCTACATTACGACAATGGGTAATTTAATGGACGTCCTATGGACGTCCAAATGGCACTAATCGGGACAGAAAACGGATGTCCATTGTTTGACGTCCATTGAACGTCCATTATGAACATCCATGGAACGTCCATTATAGACGACCATTAAATGTCCATTATGGAGATCGTTAAACGTCCATTATAGATATCCATTTTAATTACAAAATATTTTTAATTGAAATAAATAGATAACAAATATTCAATAACAATTTAAAAATATTTAATATTTGGAATTATTTAGAAATTCGATGTTCAACCCTGTTAAATGTGAATTATTGTCATTAGTGTTTTTTAAATATTATGTTTTCTTTGTAGTCTTCTTCTTCATAGGCATTTCTTTCATTCGGAATATAGCCACCTTCTTTCGAAGGTCTTCTCGATCCATTTCTAGGTAGATCAATTCTTTTTATATTTTCTTCACTTATAGATTCGCATATACTTTTGCCGTAGCAACCACGTTCTTCCATGCCTTTCTATCTTTGCACAAAACTCTCCAGCCGTCCACCCTCATTAACCCCAGATCTCTTTTCACCTCATCTAACCACCTCGATCTCGGCTTTCCTCTATTTCTCTTCTTGTCTGGCTTCCATTCGGTCAGGCTTTTCATAGATGTGTTTCTTTGCCTTCTCGTTATATGGCTCAACCATTCTATTCTTTTCGACTTTGCGTGCCTTACAACATCTTTCCCTTCCATTTCCAACACTATTTCACTATTTTTGCTTATTTTCACTTCTCCATTGCTCATCTTCTTTGGTCCCAATATTGCTCTAAGTATTTTACGTTCGTAGACCCTCAGTCTCTCTTCCTCTCGATTTGTCATGCTAAATCGTCTCTGAAGCGTAAGTCACTACTGGTCGTATCAGGCTTCTATACATTCTCAGCTTCGTTCTTTTGCTGATTCTTCTGTCTTTTAGTATCTTCCTATACGTACAGTATGCTCTGTAGCCCGCTTGTATCCTGTTTTTTATTTCCACCTCTTCTCGTTGGCGCTATTCAAACCATACGCCCAAATATTTAAACCTTGACACCTCTTCAAAAATGTATCCCCTTATTATCAAATAGGTTGTATAGTTTTTCTTCCTTTTATATCTCATGCATTTCGTCTTCTCTTTATAAACTTTTAGGCCAACCTGACTTGCTTCCTTCGCTATTCTACCGAATACTTCTTCCATCCCTCTCTTTGTTCTAGCCACTATCACCACATCATCAGCATAAGCGACTATCTGAACTTCCTTACTAATTATAGTTTCTCCGCATTTGGATCTTCTGACTATGTACTCCATCACAATATTGAATAATGTTGCAGACAGCGCATCTGCCTGTCTCACTCTTTCACTAAGATCAAAGATTTCGGTTTCACCTTCGAAAGTTTTCACTGTTGCTCTTGCAATGTAAAACACAGAAGTAGAAGCATACGGTTTTAATGGTAACGGTCACATTGCTATGCGGGTTGCCTTGTTATGTTTTGCATAACCAAGAAATTGTTTGACTTTGATGCCGCATGGCATAGCATGGCATAGCATAGCATAGAAGTTGAACTAGATCCTACTTCTGTGTATATTTTGTATAGATGTTCTGTCGTGGTGTACCTATAATCAATTGGTTTCGAGGTTATTTTTATTATTTGGAGTCGTAAAATGTCGAGAAATTTATTAGAGACAAACAATTAATAATTTTAATACTTTCGCATCCGTGTCTCACTAACGACAAACTTTTTTAGGCAATACCCGATTTCTTTTTTTTTTAAGTAGGAGTATATACAGTAAAATTAAATCTACAGCAACGTCACTAGATTCCACATCCATTTTAAAAATAAACAACCCAACAAAAATAATCAAAATATATGGTTAGTTTTTGAAACGAAATTACAAAACCTGAAAATATTTTTGGTTATGTTCAACGTCGAAGTCAGAGGCGGAGCTTAATGGCATGGCACAGCACAACCAATGTAAACACTTCTATGTTGGATCATGCTATGCTAACATTTTACATTGGCATAGCATAGGACAAGCTATGTGGCGAGGCCTTTAACCAGTCTTATCAGTTTCTGAGGAATTTTCAATTCTTGCATAATTTCAAGCAATTTCCTTCTGTTTACGGTGTCAAAGGCCTGTTGGTAATCAACAAACAACATGTGTAGGTTCATGTTACACTCCTGACACTTCTCAATAATCTGTTTTATAACATGGATCGCGTCGGTCGTCGATCTTCCTTCTCTAAAACCGTGCTGATAGTTGCCAATTATTTCTTCCGTATATTTCTTTATTCTTCTATTCAATATCGTGGACAGGATTTTATATACAGTTGGTAGTAGTGTAATTTCTCTATAATTTTGACAGTTATCCGTATCTCCTTTTTTGGGTATTGGGATTATCCTCCCTATCTGCCATTTCTTGAGCATCTCTTCATTACTCCAAATTGTTTGAATCAGTTCATGTATCTTCTCGCATAGTCTCTTCCGTCCACTCTTCAACATCTCTCCACATATTTCGTCTCTGCCAGGTGCCTTCTAATTTTTCATCTTTCTTATTGCTGTCACTACATGCTCGCATAAAGACTTTAACTCCACTTGCTCATTTTCTTCTATTTTTCTCTTTCACACTGTTCGTACTTTGTTACGCCGACGTTTTCTGACCATTAGTTACCGCGCAATAGTTCGCGCATAGCGTGAAAGCTGCGAGCAGCAGGGGAACGGTTGAGCACTTCTCTGGCGGCTAGCAAGCAAGTCGGAAGTCCTGTCGAAGACCGGCTAATTTAATTTGAAATATTCATTTAATTGATTAAATTATGGTGAAAGTTTTCGGTTCCGTAGTGGAATTTCTATTTCCACGATTATCGTTTGTGAAGTTTTTGGGGAACTAATTTTGAAGAAATTAGGACAAAGATTGTTAGTGACGCGCGCCAAGCGATTTTCGACCTTAGCTAGAGCGGGAAATGTTTCCGACGTTGCTGTTCTGCGCATTGGAATGCGAGAGATAAGACAACCTTGGCTGGTAGTGATCTTGAAATTTGAACGATTTCCTATCGTGCACTTTGTTTCGAACTTTTCGAATAATAATAAAGTTAAATCTAGTGCAGAAACCTTAATAGTTTTAAATTAATGGTGAACTTGTGTTGTTTCGAACTCATTCGAATGATGATAAAGTTAATAAAAATCGAGTGCCGAAATATTTAAAGTAATGTCATTTCTGATACTGCGTTTCGTTTCGGACTTTGAGTTCTGATGAAGTTCTAATTAAAAGTAAATAAATTATGCCACTGAGTAAATCTAAGTGATGTTGCTGTTGACGTAACACGACCTAAAATCGAGGACGTCGGGTTATTCTCAATTCTTGGTTGGAGCTTATGAACTGCACGATGCCGAACGCTGCCTAAACTACCATTTCCATGGACATCTGCGTCTAACGACGGATTTTAATTTGTAACAAAGGTATCGTGTTATTGATATTTTTTATTTAGCACAAAATTTTGTGTGTGCATATGTTTTGTGGACCTTTCAGGTCAGTATCGACTTAGTATTCACGTTATTTGACATTTCGATAAATTCATGTTTGTCGTTATTATGACCTTTAGTTATAATGACTATGGCATTTGTTGCCTATGATTACTGTTGTGTTGATAAAAATGTTATCGATGTTATTTTGCATTATTGTATTATATAATGAGCTTGCTCATTTCACAAACATCTAAGGGAGAAATTAAATTGCTTATAAACTATTTGTGTTGTTTGATTGTGTTAAACTTCCAAGAGTAGACCACGCCCATAATTTTGATCCGCTGAGCAAGTTGTTGGCAAAAATAAGTTTACAGGTAAGGCCCTCGTAACAACTTCCCCAAATCTTTGTTTAGTAGTTTTTTAAAATACATTCTCCATATTTCCTTAATCATCTCCTCTTCATTGTAACATAACTATGTTTCCGTCTTCGTTTTTTATTCTCCTAGGTTTAATTTTATGTTTCCTTGTTTGTTCTTTTACCTTTCTGTAAAACTCCTTTGCAAGTTTTCCTTTACTACTCTTTTCCATTTCTTCCATCAAGCTTTCTAACCATTCCTTCTTTTTCCTCTTGTATAACTTTTCTGCTGCTCTTCTTAATCTCGCATATTCTTCTTTGTCACCTTGTCTTCTTCATCTTATTCATTTTTCTCTAGCTTTGTTTTTCTGGCCCACTGCTCTCTCGCACACTTCATCAAACCACTCCTTTGTTCTTTTTTCTCTTCATACCCCACATTTCTATCCGTACATGTCCTTATCACTTTCTCTATCTTTCTCCACATCTCATTTACATTCTCATGTTCTCCTATTTGTCTAATCATACTAATCATATAATCTATAATGTCATATTTAACTTTAGTTTTTTTATTGTTTAGTTTTTCTATTGCTCATATCTTCCTTCTTGAAATCTCTCGCTTTTTGCTCTTTAATTTTTGTTTAATCTCGGCTATCACCAGGTAATGGTCTGAGTCGGCGTTTGCTCCTCTGTAGGACCTCACGTCTCTTATTGTACTCTGTCTTCTTTTGCTGACCAGTATATGATCTATCTAGTTACCATCTCCATTCACTTTATCTGGTAATATCTATATTACCTTGTGTATCCTCTTATGTTTATGTTTTGTACTACTTATTAGCATGCTCAGGGATGCTGCCAAGTTGCATAGCCTTTCTCCGTTATCATTCGTGTAACCGTGAATTGTATTCTTGCCTGCTACTTCGCTACCACTCTTACTATCTTCTCCCTTCGTTTTTTATATCTTTTTTCTCTTTCCACTTCCCTATTTGTTTTACCATTTTCTCGCCAGTCCGTCTTTGTTACACATCCCACGCTCTTTACTAGTTTTTTGGATTCGGGTCCAATGTCCTCATCTTTTTCTCAGCCAGTATCTTTTTTTGTTTGTCCCAAACTATCATCTTTCCTGGCATAATTAGTTTCATATTTCCCAACTTTACTCTTACTCTTTTTTCTCTTTCGGTTTTTGCTCTTAATTGAAGTTCCTTCATTACCATCCTTTTTGTTACAGTCAAGTCACTATCGACATATACCTCACTTCAAATAAGTTTATGTTTATTTCTCAGAACTTCCATTTTGTCTACCCATTCGTTCAATTCCACTATAGTACATCTTCCCTCTCCTATCTTATATGTTCTTTTTATAATCGTTGTTACTCTCAGCTTTTCTCTTAGAAAGTTTGTTATTCCTATTTCTTTTGTTTTTTTCGTTTATCAATAATCCCCTCAATACTATATTGTTGTTTATTTTCTCCTTTTCCATCTTTTCCAACTTGTATTCCAAGTCTTCTCCCTTTTGCTGTAGTTTTGTAATTTCCTCTCTTAACTCTAATGTGTTTTGCTTATTCTCATTCTTCACCAGTTTCAGTTCTTTATTTGTTTAATCCGATACTGCCTTAACTTTCTTTATTTCACTCTTAAGCTGTCCGATTTCTTTTTTTATATCATCTACACTTGTCTTAATTTCTCTGGTAAATTCCATCATCATTTTTGTAAGGGCATCTATTTTTTCTTCCATACTTCTACTACTAGTTCTCATTCTTACTCTCGATGATTTTCGTTTTTCGCTACTGCTTTCTTCTTTATCACTTTCTGATGTATATTTTGATATAACCGGTGATCTCTTTGTATTCTTGCTTTTTCTAAATATCTCGAAATGCGCCTGTCTCTTCCTGCCAGTTTCATCGGTTATTGTTTTCTTACTTCCTTCCTCACTCCTTTCCTGCCCCATTTGTTTCTGGTAGTATGCTTTCAGCTGTTTCCTGACGGGGTTTGTAAATGGTTTCTCACCTATGCAATATCGACAAATATTCTTTGCTTAAAGACTCCCTCTCATATGACAAAATAAAACTAACAAATCTACTACTCAAAAACACAACTATTACTTAATAAACCTAATACTTCCTCTCAAGTTATACTGGTTTTATCATTAACCTCTGTCAGGTCACTTTTACGGTTTCTCGTCACTACGAGATTTTCCTTTTCCGCGATAATTCTAATTTAGTTCTCCGTGTTTTTAGTTCTCCCGTAAAGCCGCTTCCCAGGTCAACCCTTCGGAGGTCACAGGTTTTTTCTACAGCAATCTTTAACTGTCAAAAACCAAAACTTACTAATAACACAATAAAACTACTCTCGCTCGCCATATTATATGCAACCAACACAACTTCTTGATAACATCGATTCTAACCCAGGGATGAGCAACCCGCGGCCCTGCGGGTTTGCGGCCCGTTAAACATGTTTATGCGGGCCGCCAAGCATTTCTAAAATTGAATTTATTTTATCTACTTTCTCCCATCAAGCTATTGTTATAAAATTAATTAATTATAATAAAATGATAGTACATACTAAACCGAAACAATTTTTTGTGACGAGTTACTCACTTGTCGGCGACTTGTATTTGTATTGTATTCGTATTGCGTTTCGTTTGACATGCAATATGAAAGCGCCGCGTCTGCAAGATTTTTTATGACAAGATAAGTAAAAGTCCCTATTATGAGACGATGTCCCCATTTATGATACATTACGTGAATATACCAATTTATAAAAAGAATACAGAATTAAACTCTTAAAAAATATAATAAATACATTATTTCATCAATTTTGAAAACAATTTACTATAGTTTTGCTAATGATTCTATCTGTATTGTTAAAAAAAAAATCGTAAAAATACGTGGTTTGTTATCTGCACTTAAAACAACGACTGAGGAGAGTTTAACGATAACGACCATTCAATTTTTCATATGTGTTTAATTGAATTGTTTCTTCTATTTATGTATATATATTATATGTCAATTGAAAGCTAATCAGCATTAGATTTTATTTTATGAAAATTTGTGCTTTTTTATGGCATAAGTATTTTATATTCCAGTGTCTCATAATACCTACACTTCTAAGCTTGGACGTACCGGTGTATGAGACAGTTTATTCAGCGTATCATGTATTACGGACATTAGCCCTTTCACTTGTCCCGATTTGATGAGACAGTGTACAAATAAGTTTTTCAATTGACAACAAACAATATTTATTGTAAAATTATTGAAATTTAATAATATAAAGCATTATATATCAGCACAGTTTCAAATTATTGTCTATGAGTAAGTATTTTAAGTTAAATAACATTATATAAATCTAGACCTACAATCACAACTTTAAACATTTAAAATTTGCAAGCTAATTTTTTAATTTTTTTATTTGAATATTGTAAATAAGTTTTTAATAGGTATTTCAATATATTATATTTATTGTGAAACGTTTTAAATTAAATGACGACAGTCATATTGGCAGAAAAATTTAAGTCAAAACTGCGTTAATGGGGACAAACAAAAATCAAAGACAGCAATAAATCAATTAAAATTAACTAATAAAAATGTGTTGTGCTCAAATTTGAATAAGTGAACAAAAAAAAAATCTAAAAGGATTAACTATGTCCGTCAATTATAGAAAAAGCTTTAAAAGCGATAAAAGACACAGGACTATCTTTAAGAAAAGCAGCAGCTGCTTATGGTGTACCTGTAGCCACGCTAGGTCGAAAAAAAATATTGATCCTCAGAAAACTAAAAATAAAACAGGACCGAAAACAGTTTAATCATTCAAACAAGAGGATGATAATTATAATAAAGTAAAAATATTTTTTTCTATCGATTTATTATTATTTACACTATTAATTAATTTTTTTTGAGGTAGTTAAATATGTTTCCTAAATTCAATATACTTTTTCCTAACATATTATAATTTTACATATTTTTTATAAATAGGTTTTACTTTAAAACAAAAGCCAGTAATAAAGAACATTGAAAGTAATAATGACCATCAAATTCAACGTGATTTACAAATAAATTTAGATACTAATCAACCTTGTTCGTCCAACATTAATACATTAATAACAAATTACAAATTTTGACCAATTTTAGTCACCTACATATAAATTGTCAAAATTTCTATCAAAAATAATTTCAAACATTTTGGGTAGGAGTAAATACTACACCAAGGACTCATAAACGTTTATTGAAGATATAAAAAAACAAACTGTACCTGACAAATATATACTGATTTCACTTGACGTTAAATCTCTCTTTACGAATATTCCTATCGATTTGGCAATTAACGCAGTTGATGAAAAATGGGGCAAAATCAAGAACTACACAAGTATCCCCCAAAGGAAAGTCTTTAAATGCACTTAAGCTATGCATTGAAACTACATACTTCCAATATAATGATAAACTTTATCACCAAATTTCGGTACAGCAATGGGAAGTTCAATATCAGCTACGATCTCTAATCTGGTAATAGAAATCTTGAAAGAAGACCGTATATCAACACTTCCATTTCAACTACCATTCTTTAAACGCTATGTAGATGATATTATAACAGCAATTAAAGAAGGCAACGTAGATTTAATTATCAGGAATTTTAATGAATTTCATCCACGACTGCCGTTCACTATCGAAAAAGAAGAACAAAATAAAATAACTTTCCTGGATATACAGTTAATTCGTGAAAATAACTGCCTAAAATACAAGTGGACCCAAAAACAGACATGGTCAGGAAGATATCTCAATTTTAGTGGATAGATCTCGTGGACAGATCTCTAAAACTAACCCATGGAAACTACAGAAAGAAAACTTTAAAAATAGCTAAAGAGACTCTGTTTAAAAATGGTTTTGCAAGACCCCTGGTAAAGAAAATTATCAAAGATCCCGTAAACAAACTTTATAATGGTAACAGTATAAAGAAAGAAACATCAAATTTTGCTGTTATGTCTTATGTCAAAGGACTAAGTGAAAAACTGAAGAGAATTTTAAGAAACCACAAAATTAATATAAAATTTAAATCAACCAACAACATAAAACAGCTGTATACTAAATTAAAAGATGCGGTTCCTACAGAGAAAAAATCAGATCTAATCTATAAAGCTGAATGTAAGAATTGTAACCTAGTATATATTGGACAAACGAACCAATGGCTGCACAAAAGAATGAGTAGTCATATCTCAAGTGTTCGTTGTAATAAACCGGACTCTACTGCCATTGCAAAACAAAACATATAGATTTTAAAAATGCTAAAATTATTAAATCTGTTACTAATTATAAAGACAGAATTTTTCATAAAATGATAAGCATCACAAGAGAAAAGAATTCAATGAACAAAAAAACTGATATAGATGGTTTGAGCAATATATATAGCCATCTACTCGTCTAATTACCTTCACGTATTGGTGTTAAGTGTTTCCTACTTTGAAGGAAACTCATTGCAGGTTGTTTCTTATCACACAATCACATATTTTAGATCATAGATTGTTCAAAAATGACAATACGTTATTATTCGGTTTCCATATAAACTTATAAACATTAATAATAGTAACAATCACAATAAAAACATTATTAAAAATCGTTTAATTAACTTGTTCATTCTAAGATTATTTAATTATATTGCATTAAAAAATTAATTTATTAAATTAATTATCTATTTTATATGTAAAATTATCTAAAATTAATAAAAACGTAATATAAAATCAGTCTTGTTGATTTTTTGACTGTCTCATAAATAGGGACACGTATAATGAGACACTGGGGCCACATACCTTTAGAGTGTCTCATAAATAGGGTCACAGAAGTACCTTTCAAAATTGCTTATTTTAATTTATTTTTTACTTAAAAATGATTGCAAACTAGAAATATTGATCTTATAATAATTAAATAATTGTAGAATACAAGTAAAATTGTATTTCCTACTCAAATAGATTTTATATAAGTGGAAATGTTTGAACTACCCTAAAAGTGTCTCATAATAGGGACTTTTACTTACACACGTGTTTGCTTCTGTCACACAATCGGTCAGACTGGTAAGCTGTTAACTAGCAATTTTAGCAATTCTTGTGTTTCTTGAAAGGCGCCGTATGTGCAATATTATTGTCAAAAAGGTAATATTACAGTTTTTTATTCAAAATTAAATTTTCCTACAAATTTTTTTAACTTTCAAATTTTTAATTCATAATAGCATGTCGGAAAATCAAACAAAAAAACGGAAGGTTACGGATGAGCACAGGCATTTTCAAGAAAAGTGGAAATTTGATTATTTTTTTACTTTCGTCAAAGATAAAGCTGTATGCTTAATATGCTCAGAGACTGTGTCGACATTAAAAGAATATAACATAAAAAGGCATTACGATACAAAATATGAACAACAATATAAAAACTTAACAGGACAACTCCGGATAGATAAGTTTAATCAAATGGAGAAAAACTTGGGAAAACAACAGGCTATTTTTAAAAATCAAGGTATTTTATCAAATACGGCAGTAAAGGCTAGTTTTGTTGTCAGTCAAATATTGGCAAAAAAACTGAAACCCTTTGCGGATGAAGAGATGATAAAAGAATGTCTGACTGCTGTTGCAGAAATAGCATTTCCTGATAAAATAAATATTATTTCAAACATTAGTTCATCAAGATTCACCATTGCAAAGAGAATTGAAGACTTGTCCGAGAACAGCAATAATGCTTCGTGAACGCATTGCAAATTCGAATACTGTTCGTTGGCACTTGATGAGAGTTGCGATATTACCGATACAGCACAACTGGCTATATTTTTACGTGGTATTGACACAAAATTTAATATTATTATGTGTTCACTGATTCCAATGCAAGGGACTACAACCGGCAAAGATCTGTACGATGAACTAAAGTCTGTGTTGGAAAATTTTTCAATTTTATTAGAAAAAATGATTGGTATATCGACAGATGGAGCACGAGAAATGTCAAGCATGAAGGTAGGAGTATCGGGAAGGCTATTTCAAGACATTAAGAAGGTCACAGTAGGGGAAATATTCGTTAACCACTGCATAATTCACCAGGAAAATTTGTGTGCGAAAAGATTGAGTTTGCCAAATGTCACAGTACCAATAATTAAACTAATCAATTTTATAAAGTCGCGCGCGTTAAATCACCGCGAATTTAAAGAATTCCTGAAACATTTAGAAACTGAATATGGCGACGTGGTTTTTAATACAGAAGTACGTTGGCTTAGTAGTGGTGCAATGCTAAAAAGAGTATACAACTTAAAAAGCGAAATACAATTGTTCTTGGATATGAAGGGATATGTTTTTCGTCATTTTGGTAATAAAAAATGGATGTGCGATTTTGGGTTTCTTATCGACATGACTCAGCATCTCAATGATCTTAATGTGGAACTTTAAGACAAAGGACAGTTTATTCACAATTTGTATGATAAAATTCAGGGCTCTGAACGCAAATTAAAATTGTGGAAACAGCATGTTTTGCAGAATAATGTGTCTCACTTTCCACATTTAGAAAAAGAAAACGTTACTACTTCTCAAAAATACGCACAATATATAGACATTTTAATCAACGAATTTCAATTACGATTCCAAATGTTTAAAGCTGAGAAGACAGCGGTTTCCATGAAAATGTTTTCCTCGCCATTTAATATCGATGTAGATACAGTTCCCAAAGACTTTCAAATGGAAGTGATTGACATACAGAATAATACCGACTAAAAAATGTATTTTTCTCAGTAAACATCGGAAACTTTTATAAATCGTATGTGAGCGCTGAGAAATTTCCGCTTTTGACGAAAAATGCAAAACAAATGATGTCCCTGTTCGGAAGTACGTATGTTTGCGAACAATTATTTTCAACCATAAAATTAATAAAAAATGATCACCGATCCAGACTGAGTGATGCACGATTAGAAAGCTGCGTACGTGTAGCTACCTCATCAATTCCGGCTGATATTGATCAACTTGTATCGAAAAAACAATGCCAAATTTCTCATTAAAAATTTCAAGTAAATTCGGTTTATTGTTCTTTTCTTGTTTGTTTTTTTTTTCATTCAAATTT
The DNA here is from genome assembly GCA_911387805.1 of Cantharis rustica. NCBI lineage: Eukaryota > Metazoa > Arthropoda > Insecta > Coleoptera > Cantharidae > Cantharis > Cantharis rustica. The sequence continues at coordinate 78,025,816 of OU426877.1, forward strand.
GTATTGAAATCTTTGCGTTTTTTAAAATTTTATATTTTTTTATTCTAATGTTTATTATAAATAAAGTTTTGTAAATTATTAATAAGTGTTACTTTATGTGCGGCCCGACAAAAAATTTTAAAATTTAAATTGGCCCGTTGATTAAAAAAGTTGCTCACCGCTGTTCTAACCTATTATCATATATTGCGTCTTTTTAATTTTCTATGGTTATTCTTGCCTGCCCTCAACCACTTTTTCTTCCACTCACTCTACTTCGTCCTTCAAACACTTTTCACTATCTTTCTCTCAAAAAAACACCTATCTCACTCTTCGTTTTCACCTCTATTTATCGCACTAAATTAACGAGCTCAACCACCGGATATTACTATTTCAATATTACTACTTAACAGTTAAAATTTTATTATTTTAACATTTTGTTAGGTTTGATTATTTTAACATTACATACTACTAAATACCACAAAAATACTTAAAACTTTTTTAAGTTATTTTTTATTCTTAATATTTCTTACTACATTTTCGTCTGTATTATTTCATATAGCTCTATATTGTTTCTGATTCTCATTTCTTGTATATCGTTATCTTAGTTTTAACAATTATATGTTACTGTTACTCAAAAGATGTTTATTATCTCCTCGCTTCATTAATTTTTATTATGCATCACGATATTATGCAACCTGTCACTTGATGATACTTGATAATGCATTTTAGAAATATTGGAAAGCAATTTAGAAGTATTGATAACAAAACAGGAGTACCACTACACCTGAATGTCGTGTCGTGTAAACTGCGTTTAACTAAACGCCATCTGAACCTCTTTTGTACAATTCAAAAAACTGTGAACTTAGTTCAGGGTTAAACTGGCGTTCATGCAAAGTTGGTACAACCGACCCATAATATTATATTAATAGTATAATAATACTAATAAGTGGGTATAATAAAGTATCAAATTTAATAAAAATTTATTATTGTATTTTGCTTGAAATAATTAAATTTAAGAATATTGGAAATGTTAGAAGATTTTTGTGATTTATGAGTACCATGGGAAGTATTAAATATCAGAGTAATCTTAATATATCATATAATAATTATATTATATAAGTTTAAAATAAAACAAGTTAAATAAACGTTAAATTATAATTACAAATTATTTATTTTTTGAGCTTTCAGCGAGATGTATCGCCTTCATCAGAATAATAAAAAAAATAAATAATTTATAATTTAACGTTTATTTAACTTGTTCTATTTTAAACTTATATGATATTATTTATCACAAGTTAACAATCAATATATTTATAATAATTATATAAAAATTTTAATTTTGTATTAAAAAGTAGCAGGATGTACTATTACGGATTACGGATAGTACAATTTTTGTAATAGTGGTTCTAGAAGCGTAAACGATTTGCTGCGTCATTTAAGGGTATAATGACAAGCTTTGATCTCGAATCGTACAGATGTGAATTACTTCCAATAATTAACTTCTATCTAGTAAATATCGTGACAGCAAACAAGATTGATTATTAATTCTAAACTACAATTTCACGATGACAGTTTCAGTTATAATAATTACTAATAAAAATTTGTTAAAAATTTATAAGCCAAAAATTGATTTAAGAGAATAAGTAATTAACTAAAGCAAAATGATATAATTTTATCATTTAACTAGTTTTAATTTAATTACAAAACATAATTATACTATTATAAAATTAAATAAGAGTATTACGGTTATATTTAAACTGAAATTATTGTGTTTTTAAGATACAGTATAATATATTATAGTGAATTTTATTTATAACAGAGGTACCTATAGATTAATTAAACGTTTTAGCAGAAAAAAATTCAGATACTGAGAACTATTTAGTCCTATTTAAGTATAGTGATGCACTGATGCAAGTGTAGGAAACTATCAAAATGATCGAGTAGTCTTTCGCTAATAAAATCGCTGGAAAGATATTAATAAATAAATACGTTTTATTTTGTACATACCCAAAATATATTGTGATGTAAAATAAATAAATTATTTTCCATATATAAAAAAAAAAATCACCTTTCAATTCCAAATTTTTCATAAACAATTTAACTTTTGTTGTAATAAAATTGGTAACGTTAAATTTCATACGATACCGTTTTGCAACTGCCTTGTTATTACAAAATTTGTCGTTCCCTACCGAACGTCGATATCTATAGTCTGTTTTTTTTAAGAAAAATTTTGGAATTTGTACTAAAGAGACAACCTTGAAATGTAAACCAATGAAATTGCTTTGAAGTTACACGCTATTACAATAACAAAATTTTTGCGATTAAAGTGCTATGCGTGTTGCCTAAACTGAACCGGGTAAAGTCATAAATAAGATAGATTTGAACAGAGTTAAATGTAATATGGAATAGACGTAGTTATTTGGTTATAACATTTCGCTTTTTTGTGGTGAATGTTTAATATTATTATAAGATTAAGTACTATTTAAATTATCTGAAGTTTCCCGATGTAAATTAGACTTTGCAAACGACGCGCCACCTATATTATTCATATCTTAGATCGACTATAATAAAACTATGGAAGCTAATGTGAATTATTTTTTGTCAAATTTTTGTTTGTAAAATTTTGTTTTTCATCTGAGTTACAGATTTATTCAGTCGTTGTATTTTGGGAATGCTACACCTAATTTAAAGTATTTCGCAGATATTTACATTATATTTTTGATGTTATCTCTATAAAATTTAAATAATAAATTTTTCAGCCTTTTTCTTTAGGCTTTATTTATTTATGGATAGAGACAAACACAAAAATCTGTTGACTTTTGGTGATCTTGAATTGTAATCTTCAGATGTTCAATTTTTTTTTTTTTTGATAATCACAGTTTGTTGTTAAACAGCTGTTTGATTTTAATATGATGCTTTGGATTGTGCGTTATGTATAGTTTCTAAAGATTTATTTCTTGTTCCTGAGATCTGAAGATAAATGTATCATTTTGCTTACTTAAAAACATATTGGACTGATTTTAAACAAGTGGAAACGCTTGAAGTTAAGCTTTATGCACTCTGAAAATTTTTTTAGGGTTAAAAATATTTTAATTGCTTAGATTTTAAGAATGCGCGAATCTTTTTTGGCTATCAATGAAATTACTTTTTAACAAGTTTTTATTTCAGAAAAAGGAGTGATTTACACATAAACTACAGGATCGAGCTTTATGTAATAAGAACTAAACGAAAATAATATTTAAAGAAAATAATAATTAAAAAAAAAAGTTTAATAAAATCTTAGATAACAAAATATGGATTAATTAATATTTTTATTCCGAATTAATTAGAAAATGTTGATTGTAAGTATTTGTATAAGTATAATTTATTATAAAAAAGTAGTTTACGTAAGATTTACAATCACTTTACTAAAGTCCGAAAGAAGCTTGGTAATCCTAAGTCCACCTCCTGTTTCTGTTATTTTCGTGGACCAATCGACTCTTACATTTTACATTTACTTTCCATTCGACGAACATCTACTAAGTTAAACAATTAGCAAGCAATTTATTTAAAAACTTTAGTAGCGCGCCATATTCAGCCAATTTTTAGAAAATTGAATTTGAATATTATTTCTCCTATGTGCACGAATTAACGTAATAAAAGATAACAACTTCAATAATAAATTTCGTGACGAAGAGGTAAAGTAGCCGGAATAAGCAATTGGTTCATGGTTTGATTCTAGCACAAGTACATTTTTGTACGTTTGTACAATCACAATTTGTACATTTTATACCCTTAGGGCCGATCTTTCCATCTCCTTGCTTATAAGCTTATAAGTTATAAGTCACATAACCAACTTTACAAGCAACTTTTAATAAAAAATAAGTTGGAAAGACAGATATTTCAATTAAAAGACAGATAAATTTAAAAGCAACTTACAAGGAGATGGAAAGATCGGCCCTTAATGTTTACTCTTCTACCAATAACTCCCATTTTTTAAGAGCAATATTAGTACTGTAATAATCGTCAACTCTCAGTGGTCGGAAACTAGTCAGTTATAAATTGATCAGTTATCCTCGCTAGGCGTCTACCGATATCACTTCTCAACCAGCAAACAGCAAGAGTAGGGATGAGAAAATATAAGACACGCATAAATAGATTAAAGAAATTCTTTGCAACAGGGAAGAAAATTGATGATTTACATATGGCGCTATTTTAGTATATACCTTACCTTTACTAAGATAGGCAATTATCGAATCAAGTCTATAACTTACCCAATCAACAAATACTAAAACAAATGATCAACAAGTTATAATAATCCACCATGGTACAACCGTGTTCTGCTCATGATGCAGATTCAGATTCAGATTCAGAAACTCTTTATTTAAAATGTTTACATTATTATAAATACATAACATTATTGTGTTTTCTAGTTGCACCTATGTACATTAATCAACTAAAGACAAGATTACATTTTATAGCATAATAACTCTGAACATGTGTTGTTAGCCGGGAAAAATGAGTACAAAACCCAGCAATCTCATGATGCAGCGCTGGTTTTACGAACCTATACGATTTCATTTTAGACACATCTTGCGTTATGAATTAAATGAAGAAAAAATAAAATAAAAGAATAAAAAATATTACAAATATTTTTAACACACCCAAGTAACATTTTCAACCTGGTAAATCTCTTATAAACCCCTAGCAGCGAAATCTCACAGGAACCTGTCCCTGTTTAGAACCCTTTTTTGGATTAAACCAGGGGTCTGCGCCAGGGCATAATGGCGCACATTTTGCACCCCTACTAGATACCCCAGGCAGGAGTCTACTAAGCACCTGTACTAGGTACACTGGCAGGGTCCCTGCCATGGGGTCTACTAGGGTTCCTGCCGCAGGGATCTATCAGGAAGATTTGCAGAATGTAAAAAAAATAATTATATTGTTAACATTATAATTACTATATTATAAACTATGCCTCTAGAACAACGATTGTATAATAATACTATCTGAAAGTTAACAATTACATTTTATTTAATTATCTAAAGAAAGTTTACACATTTTTTTTTAACTTACAGGGATTCAAACATTTATAAAAATTTAAATACAGACAAATTTTCTGTATAAATTTTAAAATTATAATTTATAAATAAAATATAATTAATCCACTAGAAGAGCCCGAGTAGCTAATTTTGGCCTTCCCCTTGAACGTTTTTCACCTATAGGTATTTAGCTGCGGACACGGACAACTCGGCTCTGGACAACTCGGCACCGGACAACTCGGCACCGGACAACTCGGTACCGGACAACTCGGCACCGGGAAAACTCGGCACCGGGCCAACTCGGCACCGTACATCTCGGCACTGGACTACTCGGCACTGGACAACTCGGCACCGGACAACTCGGCACCGGACAACTCGGCACTGGGAAAACTCGGCACCGTACATCTCGGCATTAAATTAATAATAGAAGAATGCAGTTTATTTATTTACTTAGAACTTCCGAAATTTTCGATAATGAATTTACAAAACCTTACACAAATTACATTTTGCGTAAAATATCGTAAGAAGTAATACTTCTGAAACATTAAGAACGCTTTTAAAAAAGAAAAAAGAATATTATATTGTAATCTTTGGAACTGCGTTTGGAGTGGAACGTGGCACGTCGTCGCGTTTACACACACAATTCTGGTCCGCGTGCTAGAACGCGTTCCAGCACGCGGGCCGGGATTGTGTGTGTAAATGCACCTAATGTGCATGTTATCATTGTTGATAATAATTCTTGTTGAAATTTAAAATTTTTAAAGTGAATTAACATGCCACTTTTCGAATATTATTACAAAACAATTTCAATTCCATTATAGCAAAATTGAACCGTAACACCCTAGTCTCGGTGCCGAGTTGGCCCGGTGCCGAGTTTTCCCGGTGCCGAGTTGGCCGGTGCCGAGTTGTCCGGTGCCGAGTTGTCCGGTGCCGAGTAGTCCAGTGCCGAGATGTACGGTGCCGAGTTGGCCCGGTGCCGAGTTTTCCCGGTGCCGAGTTGTCCGGTGCCGAGTTGTCCGGTGCCGAGTTGTCCAGTGCCGAGTTGTTCAGAGCCGAGTTGTCGCGTACCGATTTAGCTGCTGGAGGAGGTTTGACATATTTTAAGCGTATAGCCAATTCTATTATATGCTTGCATATATTGTGGTGTTCCAAAATGATTGCGACCTACCCTGTACACATTGTAATGAAAATTTTGTTTTAAATGATTTAAGTTGTAAGACTGTAAAAGTTGGACAGGTGAGGGCGAACCAACGAGGAGATTTGCTTTTTGCCGATGAGTCGCCGCGAGAGAAAGTCGTGCCGACTTTTGGCTCGTTAATTTTGGCTTTTTGCTGACAGCGACCGCTCGAGCATGTTGTTTTAGCTCGGAGCAGTTTTTGAGATTTGAGATAAGTTTAAATTGTGAATGAAAGTTGTGAGTACTCTGAATTTTTGATTTAAATAAATGAATTTCGATGCGACTGCATTAGTTGCGCAATATTTGGATGATTAATTTTGATAAATTTGGAATTGGATATTTTGATACGCTGCTACCGAGCGGTAGTTGAATTAGTGCTTTGGATAGATTTGATAATTTGATTGATTTAATAAGAGCGATTAAGATTATAAAGTTTGAAATTAAATAAAAATTGAAATTGGTTTTAAAGTTCGAAGAATTAAGATTGCATTTGTTTGAGTGTGACCAGGTGATAGATAAGCCGACGTTTTGAACGCGCATAAGGTTGAAACGAGCGAGCCCATTTTACAATTTCACAATAAATTGAATTTTAATTTATTTCGCATTGGAGAATATTTTTTTGTTGATTGTGAAAACGCAAGAACCCTTTGACCCTTGAAAATTGACAATTGCTCCCGCAAAGAGTAACCCGAGGTATTAAAAAAAGTGTGTGGTATTTCCACGAAATATCATTACCATATATTTCTTAAAAAAACTTAGGCAAGTGCAGCGGCCATGCATCTAGTTATCTGTTTGTTTTGAGAGATTCACAAACCATACTTTGAATGCTCTTCGGTTGCAATTTCCTTCTCTGTTACAGTAGGTTCTTCATTGGATGGACAAAAATATTGAATTGAATTTCCGCATGCTATTGATGAAATATTGACGTTTGCTTTTGCCTATTGATAACCATTTGTCCATTGCTGTAATTCAATTGTTAACGCAGTCCTGAATACTCGACTTTCACTGGAATATTCTTTTGACCACTTTTCTACTGTTCTAATGGTTAATTCAAGAAATCTTGACAGAGATAACTTTTCACGAAATGTAACTTTCTTTTTTATCACTAAATTGAAAGACTCCAAGGCATTGTTTGTAGAAGGAGTATGATACGCAATACCTTCATACCAATTTTGATGGGATGTAAACCATTGCAGATTCGTGTATTTAATAAATTCTGTTTGCTTTTTTTTGAAGCCATTTCTTGATAAATAGAGGTAAAGCTTTATCAAATACTTCTTTATTTGGAGACAATTGTAACGTATCTATGTCATTTATTACTTCTTTTCTCAAGCTTTTCTCCACCAAAGCTTCCATTTTTTTCGAAACGTTCCGCCTCATATGTGCCCAACACATGATCAATACCTTATTGTCGCCGAATGTTTGAAGGAATGCATTCCTAATTGCATTTGAGGCATCGGATATTAAGTAATCGGAATCAATTTTCTTGTTTATTCCATTTAGACCGGCAATAATTGACTGAAAAATGAATTTAAAATCTTCAGTTTTTTCATTTGAGCATATTGCCATGCCAATCGGATGAAAGTGACGATCAAAATCTGTTGTTCCAACAAGCATAACAGGCATACCTTGCCATATAAGTTTGTAAGTGGCATCGGCGTGAATTTTGTTAGATTTGGTACAGTTTTTAAGTAAACGTTTGGTTGAAATTAAAATTCTGAAACTTGAGCCAATGCCAGCGTCCTCTTCGTCAACTAATTCATCACGATATTCAACTTGATGTGATATCACAAAAGCCAAATCATCAGACACAGGCAGTTTATTATGATCCAAACACCACTGTTCTAATTCACCTAAACTTATTTCAGCTGGTTCATAATTCGTCTTTCTTAGTTGGGTTAAATAATTATATAGCTGTATTTTGTTCTTAGGTTTTAAACACTTTTCAGTTAGAATTTCGAACATCTTTTTGGGTTTCACTTTTAAATTAAATAAATCTTGAATTTCTTTTTTCATTTAATTTGAAAGTTTTATCGTTTGTTGATCTAATTGTTCATGAGAATGTTCTTTATCGGCCCTGAACATGGTTACCAGGCCCGGACTGAGACCTAAAACCGGCCCGGGAATTTTAGAGACTGTCAGCCCCCTACTTCCCACGAAAACGCTACATATACTCTTAACATATTTATTCTTTATAAAACATGTAATGTCCAAAATTCATGAAAAAAACATAGCTATTTTGTTTGGCTTTTGTTTTTTAGTTCTAATAGTGAAAGACATTCTTTATTAGTATTATTTTTTAACTTTACCATTTTACAATACGTCTAACAAAATGAAAAACAAATGCACTCACAAAAATACTGATTTGAATTGCATGCAAAATGAAAATAATTACATACTAACATGAAAAAAATATTACAATGTCATCACCACTTTGTATTTTGTCGACAATTGGGCGACTTTATTATCATTATGTAGATATGCATTTTGTTCTTTTAAACATGGGTGTCTTTATTTTATATTTAATCACGCACAAGCAGTGGCGCAGCCAGGGCTTTGTTATGGGAGGGGGGGACTAAAGGATGCGAGCAAAGCGAGCTGCGTAGAAAGTGCGTGCCGCAAGCGAAAATTTTTCGGAAAAAAGAGCGTGGTCATCTTATTTACGAGTAAGTATAATTATTGTGGTACCACTGCTACCTACCTTAAATTGAAGTGATAATTGAAGAACGGCATTTCCGAAATAACTCAGAGCGAAAGATTTATCATCGATTTTTGTTGCCAATCTTCTTATTATAATATACCTTCTCTTATTTTCAATAAATAGCAGTCATTAAGATTAAGAATTGAAACTGGTTGCTAATTATCCATAGTAAAGTTATTTTGTATTTGAAATTTCGGTAAACTCTAAAAATCCGTTGACCACGCCTTTACCTGCGCCCCCCTTTGTGCCGGATCACTCTTTTAGCCCTTAAGTATAACAGGGGCGGCATCTTAAAGTAGTGCCCATAGGCGACAATTTGGTAAATCCGCTTCTGGGAGCCCGATGAGGATGCCAGACCTAAATTAACTGGCTTGGCTGATTAACTATCAACAAGAAACAAGTACCTACACTAAAAACAGTACCTAACTTCAATCATATCAAACAGTCAAACACAATAATTTTTTGTTTTAAAAAATTTTTCATAGCACCTGTAAAAAAGCAACTATGGTCATTAAAAAAAAACAAATATTAAAATATTGAATTTTAACTGTTAAGTGAAGAATACATATACTTACATAGAAAAATAATATTTAAAAAACAATAAAAATGAAAATAATTAATTAAATATTCTAAGTTCAAACCTGTTATATGTTAATTATTGTCATTTTTATTGTTTTTTAAATATTATTTTTCTATGTTTGTATGTATTCTTTACTTAACAGTTAAAATTCAATATTTGAATATTTGTTTTGAGTGTAATAATGTTCACGTTACCAAGTAGTTATAGAAAACATTGGGTGTTCACAGAACCGAGATGTTCATAAATTAGAATGTTCACTTTATCGAGCTTCTACTATTAAAAACTTGTATTTGAACGGTTTTTGTTATTTACAAATTTATTGTGCTAAAATTTTAAGTTTTGTTAACCATTTTGATACTTTGTTATGTTACTTATATAAAATAGCATAATATTTTTTGCGATATAATCAGCAACCGGTTAGACGGCCCTTTGACTGCACCGGCCCATCGGGCATTTGCCCGATCTGCCCTATGGCCAATCCGGGCCTGATGGCTACACTTTCGGCTTGATTGTTATATTATAAATATAAACCAGCATTACATTGTTCTTCTCTTTTTTTTACTTTCTTGCCGCAATAATAAGCTTTATCACCATCTGCAGTTTTATTGCGATTATGGAAACTCCAAACTTTTTCTGCAGTTACTGCATTTATTGCTTCCTCTTTACTATATTAAATGTAGAAGTTTGCGTCCATATACGTTGTCTTTTCTTTTTTCGTGTATTATTAGAAATTGAATCAATTGCTTCGTTTTCATCATCATCAGATGTATATTTCTCTATATTTTTTTTGCCATTGTATTGCGTATTTCACTAAAATACTGAATAAATATTTATTAACTAACACTGATACTACTAATAACTGCCCAAGCAATTGTTGACACATTAGCTGACTTGTTTAGGTATATGCCTTATATACCATATTTTCATATAACTAATTAAGTTGGTACTTAACTAATCCTAAGTACCAAAATTAAATACCCAGGACTAGCCTAAAGACTTAATTATAGTGGACCCCCCCTAATATGCTTGACTATACATTACAGAATGAAATGTAAAATACTCGCTATAGAAAAATATTAATATACTGTAACGAAAATTAAAACGTTTATTTATTTCTAAAAGGGCTAATACAAATATTTACAAATACAGTTTATAACAATTAAAACGATTACTAACTAAAATTAACACTAACACTAATTTACACTATAGTTTATTTACACTATAATTTATATTTAACACTAGGTCTATATTTATTTAAACACTCTGTATACTGTTTATCACTTTACTGTTATTTATGTTCACTGTTCATTTATGTTAAAACTCGCGCGTTCAAACTACAATTGATTGTCACTAGAAATCACGCTGCATTTATACTTAAATGCAGCTTTCCAGAAAATTCCATAACCATCTAGGAATTTCTAGTCACTTCTTCGCGTGTTTTTAGATTGTTCATTCATCAATATTTGAATTACTAATGCCGTTATCATGTATGACTCATCATACATGACGTCATACATTAGTCATCAAATATAATTAGACATTCTTTCGTAACAATACATTATACTATAAATATCTTAAAAAACAAATCTGTTTCGCACATTCGTGCTTTTGCGATACATTTTTTATAACTTTTCGTCAAGTTTCGTATGTTGTTTTTTAGCTCGTTGTTGTTTAACACCCTGTATTTCAAATAACATTTGAATTGTGTCCTTTGCCAGTATCTGTTGGGTACTGTTTTATTTCAAATTCCCCAAGTCTTCTTTGCAAAATTATAAAAAAAAATTAAAAATTAACCCTGAAATAAAAAGGTTATTAAGCATTCAAATAACGATTGTTTTGCGCCATCCTGTATATACTGATATGTTTTAAATACTGACCAATTATTTAAAGTACCAACCGTATTATTTAAATCACTGACCATTTATTTAAAATACTGACAGATTTTATACTGATCAGTCTAATACTGACCATTTACTTAAACTACTGACCATTTCAATAAAAATACTGACCAAATAAATACAAGCTTTTATTTTATGTACTAGTTATAAGATACTATCTTCGATATTCATAATTTCAATTAAAGTTCATAACGCAAGATGTGTTTAAAATAAAATCGTATATGTTCGTAAAACCAGCGCTGCATCATGAGCAGAACACGGTTGTACCATGGTGGATTACTATAATTTGTAATCTGCGAGTTTAATAAGTTTAATATTAAGCGAGTTTAATATTGTAGATAAAACTACATAAATTTTAATATTACTGATATTAATAATTAAACGTAATTTGATTTCGAGTTTCTAATATATGATCTGCCAAAAAATAATTTTACTTCTATTTTGATATTTATAAAAAACTTGGTAAAATTTAAATTAGCACTAAATTTTAAAATTACACTATATTACGAGTATTAAACTATTGCAGTTTATTGTTTAACAATGTTGTTGAACAATCAATGAACAAAAATTAACTTAGTTGTTTTCATAAGTTCTTCTTCTTCATGTGCCATATCCGGTTCCCCGGACTTTGGCGACCTCTCTCCAAAAAGCAACAACTTTAACAAAAAAGTTAAATTTTAAATTTAAATCACAAAATACGTCTGCGTAATATGCAGTTCAATTTGTAATCATGGGCGCGATTCATGGTACGATTCCACCCGATAGCTCGCGTACACTATCGAATATGTTTGCATTTCATGTTCATTAACATTTGCAGCTACATCGAAATTAACCAGTGATTTCGAAAGCGTAACGGAATTGTATTTATTACAGTACTTATTTGACTGACTGATAAAAGTGTAAATAACTCAAGGCAACATAAGAAGAGCGCTTTAAAACCAAAATTGATTATTCTTCAATTATTGAAATAATCTAAAATGTGGTGATTATACCAATAAGTAATAATTAATTTGGTACTCTTCATTCTTATTTTTGTCTCTGTCTTAGGTGTAATCTTTATGACTACATAAAGAGTAGCACGCCATATTCCCTACTTACACTATAAGTATAAACAAAAACAGAATTTCGCATACCTGATCCTCTCCTTGTTAGTTTAAAACTATATTAAAACTAGCTTATCCAGCAAACGTTTGAAATTAAAAAGTTTGAAATCTTAAAATAAAATATGATTACGCAATTATTGCAATTCTTATTAGTAAACAACATTTTTAGTTTTTCTCTTAGGTGCGAATATATTGTAACGTTTCTTTTAAATAATTGATTAGTTATGGGATATTACCTGATTTGGGCCTGAGGGAAATTCGGAAAATCGCAATCACACTGGCCTACCGGTCGCCTTTAGCCATTTAGGTTGTGTCGGTTGTAGTTGTTCGGTCTTCGGTTTCACTCAAGAAAATTGCAACCGCACAATTTACATCATTTGTTTTAGTATTTGTTGATTGGGTAAGTTATAGACTTGATTCGATAATTACCTATCTTAGTGAAGGTAAGGTATATACTAAAATAGCGCCATCTGTAGACCATCAATTTTCTTCCCTGTTGCGAGGAATTTCGTTAATCTATTTATGCGCGTCTTATATTTTCTCATCCCTACTCTTGCTGTTTGCTGGTTGAGAAGTGACACCGGTAGATGTTTGGCAAGGATAACTGATCAATTTATAATTGACCAGTTTCCGACCACTGAGAGTTGACGATTATTACAGTACTAATATTGCTCTTAAAAATTGAGAGTTGATGGTAGAAGGGTAAAAATTAACGGTTATATGTATTTTTAATGCCAAATCATAAAAAACTAAAAATAAAAAATTTTGTTCAAAAAATAAAAAAATATTTTTTGGGATACGCCACCCTTATTACTTAGGGTTATAAAAAATAGTTTACAACCTATTTTCAGACCTACCAAGTATACACAAAAATTTTTATAAAAATCGGTCAAGCCGGTTTGGAGAAGTTTGGTTACAAACTCTGTGACACGAGAATTTTATAGACATACTAGCTGACCCGACAGACGTTGTCCTGTCTTGAAACTGGAGAAAAGATTTCAAAATCATGGAATTTTTATTGTAATGCTTTTTAATACACGATATTGTTAGTTTTGTTTTCTCGTGCGTAAATAAATAATAATGATGGTTTTCCGACACGAGAACATGCCACATACAATTGAATCGCTTATTTCAGAAACAACCTAAGTCACATTTTGGCAGTTTTCAGAAAGTGAATTAAAGCGTTTGATAAGTTTATCTAAACATTTTCAAAAAAACTCGAGTTTGAGCTCAAAGGGTTACCACTAAAGTAAGAGTTTATCATAAACAAAAACATTATAAATTAAATTATGTGTTACCCCCAAAATATACATGATGGTTTAGCAAACTCAAAATTATCAAAATGTGACTTAGGTTGTTTCTGAAATAACCGATTCAATTGACCATGTGAAAAACATGGATTTTCAAGATTGATGTCACAAACACTTAACGACTGCTCTTGAGATTTATTTATCGACAATGCAAATGCAAGCCGCACATCAAAACGTCTTTGCCTTTGTACTTCCCTTTCAAAATTGTGGTTTCGATGACGTTCATTAATTTCTTCACCGCAAGCCGGGTGCCATTACAAAGACGTGGCTGGTTTACTTTCCGCAATATAACGATTACCGATCCGATTTTTAATTGCAGATTATTAGATGGTAATCCGAGCAATTCCAGTGAATGTAAAAATTCCGTTGAATAGTTGACAAAATCATCTTGGTTAGTAACAGAATCAACCGATTTGTATGTCATCAATTCACCAGCTATCTTAATTTGAATGCGAAAATCCAAAAAAATCTTCTGCAAATCGGTCGTTCAAACATGCATTAGGTTCGTCGGCTGACGTTGATCGTGGAATAACCGGAATCACCAATGTTTGTCGAAAATCACCTGCAAATAGAATCATTGCACTATCACTATATGATGGCCTTCAAACGTTATCAAAATTTTGCATGGTTTACGCGCTAGCGCCGCAACAAAGTAAAAATTTTCAATTTTGTTTTATTGGTCGTAGCGGCCCTATTTACCATTCTTAAACTTAAACTTATTTACCAATTCTTAATTTCAAAATGGCTTTGAAATCGTACTGCGATTCTCCACAAAATCGATGCCATCTTCAACCGCAAAGCCGCAAAATGCAAAAGGTAAAAGAAATTATAAAAAAACTTTTTTTACCTTTGCGAATTTTTTTAAAATAGTAAAAATTGAAATTTTGTTATAATCTTAGTTCATACTATAGAGAAATGTATAGAGAAGACTCACACCAAAATTCAAGTAAATTGGGTTAATAGAACTTGAGAAATCATGACAAGAATTTTGAAAAATGTAGTTTCAAGAAAAACAAGATTAAAATTTCAGGTAAAGTTACGCGAAGTCTAATTCATACATTGATACCTTCTACTTACATTTCTTCAATCAGCGATTCCGGCTTCATACATACAACATAATTACCTCAAATTGAATATTTAAATAAATAAAATTTAAAAAACACAAAAAAAAGAAATAAAGAGTATTTTTTAATACTTTTCTTAGAATAGTTTCGTCTAAGCCAGTCGAGTTGCCACGACACTAAAGTGGCTATAGCTTTTAAAATAATTCGAATTTAAAAAAAATTTTTTAAGACAAGATCTAGAATTTCTAGACTAGAATACTGCCTTAATTTTACATAGATAACACTCATGAAAAAAGAAGACAAACTTTTTCGAAAATTCGCTCCGTTAAACTTGAAACTGGCCATTACAATATTCGATTAAATGACCGGTAATTTGTATTGAAAATTTTGGTCTTTCGAGATTTTGTAGATTTGTTCCATAATTAAGCGCTGTTTCCGATAAAAAAACGTCATACACAAAAATACCCACATTGTAAGGCACCATCCTGTGGGAGCAAAATATTTTTAAAATTTTGCATAGTTTACGCTAGGGTCGCAACAAAGTCAAAATTTTCAATATTTTTTTATTGGCCGTAGCGGCCTTATTTACCGATTCTTAATTTCAAAACGGCTTTGTAAGCGTACTGCGATTCTCCACAAAATCAATTTTATAAACTTTTTTTCTATTTTTAATCACTTAGCCGCAAAATGTAAAACAAAAAAACAAATTTGTGAAATATAGCAAATTTTATTTCGGAATCGCATGCCCACGCAATTTTGAGCAAATTTTTTTTATAAATTTACGCTTCGATTAAAAATTTTACTTCAAAGAATTCATTTTTCACAAAACGCACGCTTAACCTGTCGGTTTTCAACGTCCGACTGTAATTTTTTTTTTTATTTAACTCCTTGATACAGCAATCTATCATTCGTATCATAACAAGCTTATACTAATGAAAGAAAAGAAAGCCATGTTAGAAGTGTTCCAGTGAACACTGCATATTCTAAATTAACTCATTACAGTTATGCATGTACTAATTATAAGTAGTATATAATGTGAATAGGCATCGAGTTACAATAAATTACTAAAGACTTAAATTTTTTTAGATTAGAATCAAAATCTGTTTATGGGGTGAGTGAGTCTAAACCTTTTTAGTCTGCGCACTTCATCACTAGGCACTATTAGTTTGTTGGCGAGAATGTTTGGATGCACTCTAATTCTCGGTAATTCTCAGTGTGTCTCACGGTAATTTACAGTAAACTTCTTGACTTCTTTCCTGACTTAAGCAATAGGAATATCGCTTTGTATGATATTGTTCGGTATGTACCGAGGTGCATCAACGATTATCCGTAACACCTTGTTTTGAAATCGTTGGAGGATTTCTAGATTGGATTCAGCTGCCGAGCCCCAGAGTAGGATGCCGTAGGTCTAGATTGGCTTGATTATTGCCTTGTAGAGTAGTATTTTGTTTTCAAGGAAAAGTTGTAACTGTCGGCTAATAATCCAATACATTTGGCTAAATTTGATTCCAAGCTGTTTGTGTTTGCTAGATATATGTTTCCGCCAAGTAAGTCTTTTGTCAAGGTGGATGCCGAGGTACTTAGCATCCGTCGCTTGTGGTAATATACAATTATTTAACTTGACAGGAGGACAAGTATCATTTTTCATGGTGAAGGCCACATGCACCGATTTGGTCTCGTTGGTCTTAATATGCCACTTTTCAAGCCAATTTCTAGACCATGTTTAGGTTTGTTTGCAGGTTTTTAGGTGCTGTTACCGAATCTTCGTGGGATGATAGCATTGTAGTATCATCGCAAATGTCGCTACTGTATTAGAGCTTGATGTTGGTAAGTGTGTACAGCAAATATAAGATGAGACCCAGAATGCTTCCTTGTGGCACTCCAGAGTGGATAAGATGGAAATCAGATTCATGTCAGTTCAGATTCATGTTTAAAGAATAAATTTCTGTTGGTTAGATATGATTTGAGGGTTAGATAATGGTGATAAAAAAGGTTTTTCTTTAGTTTGTAGAACAATCCGTTGTGCCATATCTTGTCGAAGGCCTGACTGATGTCAAGAAAAGCCGCTGAGCAAAAACGTTTAGCTTCGAGATTTCTATTGATTTTTCTGACCATCTGTGCACTTGTTCAATAGTTCCGTGCTTGTTTCGAAATCCAAATTGATGGTTAGGAATTAATTTTCGTTCTTCTACTATTATAAGTAGTAGTAAAAAAATAATAAAACTTAACAAAATGTTAAAATAATAAATTTTAACTGTTAAGTAAATAATTACATACTACAAAGAAACATAATATTTAAAGAAACCAAAATAACAAAAATTCACATTGAACAGAGGGTTGAACTTAGAAAAATTTAAATAAACAAGAAATTAAAATCTGAAAAAATTATACTATAGAAAATGATAAAAATTACTAAAAATTAAAAAATCCTGTAACATAATATAAAAGCTTTTATTTCACGTTTATTTGCGATCATCAGTTATGTATAACAGTAAAAGTAAAAAGATTTTTTCTTCTGATTGAAACAATATAGGGTAATATCGCCTTAGTTACAATATGTCATAACACACTAATATTTCCCAAGGGAAATATGAAACGTCATCTCATATTGTCCCTAGGGAAATATGAAACGTCATTTTAAAGTATACTTTACGTACGGTGATTGGACAATCAAACATGCAAAACAAAATACTAAAGCCATCCCTGTTAAAAAGTGACATTTAAGCGACGTTTAAAATAAAAAATATGCCTACTTATTTTTATATTTTAAAAACCAACCTAACTTTTTCTGAATTATTTTGCGCTCATTCTGCGCGCTATTGATCTAGAATTTTGCATAAGGCTTCCTTCGACAAATTGCTAGGGGGAGTTGAGAACGAGCAAAGGGGGGTAAATTTTTTGCTCAGTTTTTCGATATCTAGCGCCGTTTTCGAGTTATTGCAAATTCAAAATCTCAAATTTAATTATTGATGTAATATTGATATATTTAATAATATATTTTTCAATCATAAGAAAACTATTGATTACAACACGGGAAATATGAATACATTTCCCTTGGTTGTCTATACATCTCTCGGGCTTTCCCCTCGAGATGTAACTAGTCAACCTCGGGAAATATACTATTCATATTACCCTAGTTGTAATAATAGCTATATTTAACTACCTAATGTTTCATTTAGACACATCACGTGGTTTTTAGTTAGGTTATTTGGTAAGCACATGATTTATTTATTAATTTTAAAATTTTTTTTCAATTTTGTTTGGTATATTTGCTCTTAATTCTTTTTACTTTTAGCGTTGAGTCGGGTGCTGTGTTATACGCGAATAGAAATAGAACTGTCCCAAGCAACAAAATCTAGTTTTATAATAGTTGGTAAATAGTTATTACAACATATTTTTAAAACTTGTGACTATGTATAACAGTCGTATATTGTGCTTATAAACTCTTATTTGACGTTTGTATCGCATAATTGGGGAATCTATACACCTACAAATCAACATTTTACTGAATCCTTTACAACCCATACAATCCCCCTAAAGAAACCATAATAAGACGTTGTAACAACTGCGTATCTAGCCTGGTGACATATTATGTAGAAGCTACACTAATTATTCTAGTAAATCGTTAATACAACTAGTATTATTACGTTATTACAGGCGCTATACAACTAGTGATATAGTGAACATTGCTATAACTTATAAACAGTATATATAGAAGCGTTTCAAAATAAATAAATCATACTTAAAATAGTTACAAAATATATTATCTTTATTTAGTGGTGGTGACTATTATAATATCTACAACACTGGAATGGAAGATGGTCGTATAATAAATACCAAAATAATTCCATGAATCAATTTGAACTTCAATTTTGTGACTCTGAGGTTATTAATTCTTTAAACGAACGTATGTTTTCTGTCAAATATTTCTATTCTACTTCTGAAAAATTAATGCGCTTCAGTTTTAGAATAAAATGGGCGTTTTAATTAATTATCGTAATTTAAAAATTTGGCAAAATTCATTGTTTTTTGCGGCACACTTCCGGTAAATGATCACTATGCTAATAAGATTTCCATAAAAGTGACTTTAATCGTTCCCAATTGAACTTATTTAACATTAATAAATTTTCTAAAATAATGTCCGCCAAAGACAGATCTTTAAGTTCAAGAAAATGCATGGCGTCGTTATTTTGTGGTTGTATAATGATATACAGCAACTCTTTTAAAACTGAAGAATACAGAGGCGGAACATAACTTCTCAATGTTTGGTAAAATACAATTAAAAATCCTGCATTTTTTATTTTATTCTGTACCAAAATATTTTATATGCACATAACTATGTGTGCAAACGGTGCCTTTGCACAGGGCGGCAGATTTCTGATGCGGCAAATTTTTTTTTTGCATTTGAAATTTTAGATATTTTTATAATTAAAAAAAATTTTGGTACTTTTCCCGTTACGTCGACCGTTATAGTCGGCGACGGTATAGTCTTAAGCTGAACTACATACACTTGTAATTTGCGGAATGCGATTTTTGTTTTGATTGGTTAAAATTTAATGTAAATTTAAAATTTGGTTAAAAGGTCTGTTCCTTTGCTTGCACTAACTTAAACCGAGCAAGAAAAGAACCAATCAACTAACGTTTTAAGTACTTATCCTACCAATTTAGGTTTAAGTTTATTCTTCATATATTCATATCAATATTTTATAAAAATCAAAAAATGCACCCACACTTTTTAAAACTAAAATGTTTTTAAGTTATCACAAATAAAATACACTGCAAGTACAAAATATTAAAAATATTTTAGTTTTAAAAAGTGTGTGTGCATTTGTTGGTTTTTCTAAAATATTGCCTCGTTTCTTAAATTTTGTTCGATAATTTAAATATAATGCTGCAATATAAAATTTCAATGCTTTCAACAACTTGTGTAATAAGTCTTTCCGCATGTTCCAGGTTCTACATGTTACGCCACTGGGTTTCTCTTACTAAATAGTTTTGCTGAGTTTTATATTAGTTATATAATGGTCAAAAAGACTTTATTAACACTGTAATTGTAACCGTCTTATATCTTTCCTTATACAACTATTTACAACTACTATGCGTAGTAAACACTGCAAAGTGTTATCTCTTTGAAAGCAATTGACCTTATGAATTTAAAACATATATTGCAGTGGTATTCTCTAAAAAATTATTGGAAGAAGCCTTTACTATATTTTTTTAGTTTACCTCGGCTAGCTTATCAATGGTCGGCAGCTTTGAGCTCTAATCAAGAGTCGGTTCCTATGGCAGTTACGGTAGTTATTCAAATTAATATCTCCAATCGCATATAATTTGAATTGAAACATTAAATGCAAAATTTTAATACTTCTTTGAAGAGATCGAAGTTTCGATTTCCTTTATCCAAATCGCTTTGTTATCACTTTCACACATTCGCTCGTACAAATATAATTTTTAATTTTCCAATTTTTAATACAAATCGAATTTATTATTCAAGCTAATCTCTTTTCAAACCAATCAAATCAATCAACCGACTACTGCTCGGTAGCAACTTATAAAAAATATCCAAAAATTCAAATATCAAAATTTCCAAATAATACGCAATCATGCGAACGCACAAAATTCACTTTATTAAATCAAATCAAAAATATTACTCACAATTTCAAAATGACAAAATCTCGTATCAAAAATCAAATTCAGCGAACATACAAAATCTCGCACCCGCTGTCGGTCGTAGTTAGCCAAAAAAGTCTCGTATCTCCTTCTTTTCGCCCCCACCTGTCCAATTTTACAATCTTACAACTTAAAATTACTAAACCAAATTTTCATCAAAATGTATAGGGTGGGTGTAAATTCCTTTGATATACTACAATATGTATCACAAGCAAATGTAAGGAATCTGCCACTGGAAAATCTCTAACCAAATCTATTGAAAGTTGTTCAAGAGGAGACGTTTCCTTGTGATGATCTTCATCCAACCGCTGTCGAAAGGTTAAATTAGTTCTTAAAGGTGAATTTATAATATGAAAACTCATGTGATGCCCATCTATGTAATATTGTTCTTCAGAAGTGCATATGGTACATCCATGTCAATGATTGAAATTTACAGTACCTAGATGAGAAAATCAAATATTTTATAGAAATTACTTACAGCTGAAAAATCATTATTACCTTTTATAAAAGCCCTTGCAGGTGAATCGCAAACAAACATCCGTACTTTCATAGTAATATGGTGATTGTTATAATAGTATAATAGCTATCATCATTATCAGCCTCTTCAGTTCACTGCTGGACTAGCCTCTTTCTCTATCGAGAAAGGGTTTCAGCATTTAAACCCCACGATTGCTTAGGCCCGATTGGGGAATGCCAGTAACCCTGTTTTTCTTTAATAGTTGACGGTGACAATCATCAACTCAGAGGTACCGCCGGCTTTACGTGCCCTCCGAAGCACGGAGACGATCATAAGAAAGTTTAGACACTTCCCGGATTCGAACCGAGTACCTTAATGTCAGCAGTTATTCAGCTAACAAACTAGGCTAATGACCGTCTCGTCTCAAATAGCTATAGTAAATAGCTATAATAGTAAAATATTCGACTCATTCACAAATTCAGCGAGAAAAAGTTGTAGATTTGGTTTACATTGACCATAGTAGATAGCAATAATCATTGGTTTCACTGATGTCGACATATTGTGAATTGTTGCTAAAATAGGTCAGAATTCGTACTTAAAACTTTTGGCAATGGGTAACTCATCCATATTAAATTCAAGCTGAAGAGGAAGGTTGGAATATAATTCTTTCAACGTTAAATTACCAGTTGCCAAAACAATCTCTAGACAATTTCTTAATCGATTATACCAAAACTCACCCTTTGGATCAGGTCCCATACAAGTAATTTTAACCTCATTAGACGTTTGCAGTAAAGTACGACTATCTTTAGGCAAATAATTACTCATATCTCGAATAGATGTTCGAAGTAATGCTAGTATTTCATTTACTGCTTTGTGAGTAATCCTATTCATTAATGTCCATGATATTAATTTTTCATAAAATAGTTCATTATCTTCGTTCAAGAATATTGTTTCGCTTTCCTGCTGATCATCACTCTCTTCAGTATTATTACTTATTATTTCTTCATGTTCACTAATGTCTTCATGGTCACTAATGTCTTCATAATCACTAATCTTATCGTCTATTACATTAGCATTTGATTTATTATCAACTACACAATTAGCTGAAGAACGACTTGCATTTTCAAAAACGTCACCTAATGAATAATTATTAATACGATTAGGTGATGCACATTTTGAGGTTGCCGATTTGTTTATTTTTTTGCTATAAAATTTAACTTTTCTATAATAAACAAATTTAATAATATATTTATAATAAATTTATAAGGTTTTCTTTGCGTAAAATTTTGCATTTTTACTTCTGATCAAGTAAAGATGCGTATTGATATTAAATTTGTTTTGTTATTTAGAAGCACTTTTTAATTAGAAATATAGTTATTAACGTCTTTAAAGCTATAATGAGTTATTTAAACTATAATATAACCGTTCTAAGAGCCGGTAAAATAAAAACGTTTAAAACACTTATATACATTCACTAAAATCAAACTGCTTTATAAGATACAAAAGCAATAGTTGTATAAACGTTATATAAACTCATAAGCATTAGTCGTTTTTATAGGAACTTAATTGACCACGTTTTAACGTTTAAATAACTTTTAATTAAAACTGTTGTGAATATTACATAGAAAAGCTACTTAACGACGTTGACATAACCAAAAATTAAGTCCACTAGTAAACTTAGCTTTTGAAACCTCTTTAAAGCAATAATAACACCAAGTTTTAAAACCGTTACCGTTCACGCTAACCAAAAGTTGCAAAGCGAGCTAATAAACTAAATTTAGTGTTATAAGAGTTTTTATCTTTTTAGTTATATTTCCTATATACAATATAAGTTATAACAACGTTATCTCTGGTTATAAAACCTTTCTTAAAACCCAATGTTGCTTGGGACGTGGAAAGAGAATAGAACAAATAGAAGCAGTGTAAACTGAAAACAGAATACAAAATAAAAGGTAAAGCTGCGTTCAGATATAGATTATTGTCTTGCCTTGTGGCGCCTTGCCTTGCTTGGTTTTGCTTTGATTTTGCGTACACGACTTGAGCGTTCACATAGAAATTCTTGTCTTGCCCTGTTTTGACAACAGCGATGGCGACATCTATAGTTTTACGTTCGACATGCAGTACCGATGCCAAATTTTCATCAAAATTTAAATGTAAATTATTCATTTTTGATTTTATAAATAATTAAATGTATAATATTTATTTGATAACTTACTAGTATCTACTTATAACTACTTACCAGTACTTTAGTACCAACAGAATATCATTTTTTTTTTAATTTAAAATTTAAATAATTTTTAAAATATACGCGCGAAGTTTTATTTAAAATACTTCGATTTGATTGGGTCTTGCTTCCGTTGCGTTGTGTTGTAGAGTCGAAAAGATTGACACTGACAAGCTTTAGCAAGACCTCGCCAACGCAACGGAAATTTTAGCCAAAAATTAGGATAGAAGTAAATACTTCAATCTGATTGGCGCTTGCCAGTTTCTACCTAAGCAAGGCAAGACAAGAATATCTATCTGAACGCCGCTTAACAATAACAACACTTTTTCACTAGAAGTGGCGAAAGACCTAACAAGTGCTTACTTAAACGAACACAAACGAAGGAAGATCGCGGTTAAACTCCCAACCATCTGTCAGAGAATACATTAAAAGAGTAAAAGAACAAGAAGAAGCTGAGGAACATATACGGATTTTCTAGAAAAGTAGAAAAACAGTAAAGACACCAACAAAAGATAGCGACAATTCGTTACAAGTACATCCAGGAGAACAATTCGATATGGAAGAGCTGAAAAAAATGTTATCGGGCCTGACGCAGGCTGTAGAGAAGGCCTTTAAAGAAACCAACCAAGATATCAAGGAAAATATCAGAGAAGTCAAAAAGATAAAAGATAAACTGGATGGACTGAAGTTAAAATGGTGCGAAGAAAGACAAGAACTAAAAAAGGAAATTGATGTACTTGTGAAAACAACAAAAGAACGGGAGAACAGAATAGAAAAACTAGAAACCCAACTTGAAAGAACTGAAAAAGAGAAAACATTGTGCAACATCGTTATCAGGAATTCTCCCATTTCTGGAACAGTTACATGTAAGAAAGTCGAGGAATTCATAAACAAAAGAATGCATCTACAAGTGGAAGTAGTGGACGCTTACAAAATCAGAAAAATGGAAGAGAATCGAATGGTGGTAGCAAAATTGAGAGATTTCAAACAGAAAATGATGATAATGGAAAACAAGAACAAGCTAAAAGGCTCCAAAATTTACATAGGGAGTGACATGACCAATCATGAGAAAGAGATTTAAAACAAAATATAGAATAAAGCTCAGAAAATAATGAAAAATTAAGAAAGGGTAAAGGTTGGGTATCAGAAGTTGTCCAATCAAGAGAAAATGTACGTGTGGGATCGGAGGTAAGGATGTCTGAAGCTAAAGTCAGAAACAGACGAGAAGCGGAATAACAAAACGGAAACAAAAAACCCAGAAAAAAACTAACAAAAAATAGGAGTGGAAGGGATGTCTCAACCTGAAGCTCCAATTACAATCTCAAAGACAAAGAAGACAACAGGGCAACTCAAAAGGAAAAACGAAACGAACAATAAAAGAAAGGCAAACAAAAGAAAAGGAAATACGATGAAGATAGCAACATGGAATGTCAGAACTCTTTTGAAGACTGGAAAGATGGGAGAGATTGTGAATGAACTGAAGAGATATAAAATTGATGTGGCTGCTTTGCAAGAAATTAGATAGAGTGGTCAGGGCGAAATAGCAATCAACGGCTATACGATATTTTACTCAGGTGAGGTCAAGCAGGGAAGAAACGGAACTGCCTTTATGGTGAGAACAGAGGATAAAGACAATATAATGCAGTTCAAGCCGATAAATGGTAGAATGGCATACATAAAAATTAGAAGAACACAAGCGAAGGTGTCGATCATCTGCGCTTATGCCCCAACAGAAGACAGTGAAACGGATGACAAAAAGGAATTTTATCAGCAATTAGAAGATGTATGTGAAGCAGTAGGAAATAAAGATATTCTAATCCTAGTAGAAGATTTTAATGCCAAAATAGGGAAAGAGGATTATATTAGCGAAATAGTTGGGAAATATATAATACATGATAAAACGAGTGATAACGGAAATAGATTGTGTAACCTAGCAGCAGCAACAAATATGGATATAAGTAGTACAAGATTCAAGTACGAGAAATTGCATAAAATAACTTGGGCGTAGCCGGGAGAAAAAGGATATGACAGAAATCAGATAGATCATGTACTGATCGCAAAGAAAATGAAAGCAATTATCAAAGATGTGAGATCCTACAGAGGAGCGAATGCGGACTCCGACCACTATATGGTAGTAGCAGAAATGAAAGTCAAGAAGCCATACATTGTTAAAGTTAGGAGAGAAAGAGAAGACTTTGCGGTGGAGAAACTATCGGAGGAAAGAATAAGGAAAAGATACAAAGGCACATTACAGAAACATGTAGAGAACCACAGAAGAAACAACAACTTAGATATAGAGTGTGAAAGAATTGCAAACATTGTAAAAACATCAACAAAGACAGTAATAGGATATAGAAAAAAAGAAAAGTATAAGGAATGGTTTGATGACGAATGTAATGAATAGAGAAGAATATAAAGTGAAGCAGTGTTGATGTTATGTTCTTCATAGATACAATGTTACTTGGTTAGTACAACGAAATATAATGCTTTATTTGCTAAGCCAACTATGTGTACATAATAACAATCTAACTGAAAACCCTCCATATTCAAATACATAACAGTTCTCCCCACTTAGTTAAAAACAAAATCATTGAAACGCTCCGGTATTCGACGATTTTGACTAGATCTTCTCAATAGCTCCACTGCTGGTGGTTTAGCTACTTCTACCAGTACCTCGTCGGCTGATGCCTCGAGTCGTTCTTTTATGTCTGTAGTTGGGACTGGTTCCGTCAACTTTCGTGTCGATTCTGCCAGTGCTCGGGTTACCGTTTCGCCCTCTCGTGGAGTAGTTTCTTTCCTTGCCTCATCTTTTTCATTTCCCATGCAGGTCTTCTTCCGCATTTGATCTACATGTTGTCTCATGTTTCCTGCTGCTGTTGATACCACGTATGACACTAGTCCCGTAATATTGATTACTTCGCCAGCGATCTATTTATCTTGAGACAGATAGTTTCTTATGTAAACTTCCTTTCTTATTTCAAATGTTCTTATTGTCGCCCATTAGTAGTTCCGCCGGTGTCTTCGAAGTTGTTTGGTTGGGTGTCGTATGCTGTTTGAACAGTACTCTAGACAGTTTTAACTCGAAATCGCTTAATTTCAGTTTTTTTAGGTCTGCTTTATCATATTGCACCATCTGTTCCGCTTGCCCATTACTGCTTGGGTGATAGCGTGCAACGGTATACGCCTTAATTCCGTTTTTTTTATAAAATTGTTTAATCATCGCAGACACGAACGCAGTTTCATTATCCGATAAAATAGTGTCGGGTATTCCGTGGGTTGCAAACAATTGCCGTAAACATCTTACAACTTCTGCCGATGTTTGAGATGTCACCAGCTTAATTTCTAACCAATTTTGACATCGCATCTACTACAATTAAAAATATTTTTCCTTGATACGGCCCTGCAAACCTAAATCTAAATGAAACTTTGACCATGAGTTTTTGGGTGGTTCAATAAATTGAACGGGTGCTCTTTTTGGCTGGTTACGATGTTCCTGGCAGTTTTCGCATCTTGTCACTGCTTCTGTAACGTGTTCATCCAAGGTTGGCCACTAAACATAGCTCCGTGCCAACGCTTTTATTGTTACGACCTCTAGGTGATTTGCATGTAACAACTCCAAAACTTTCTTTTGAGCCCTTGCCGGGATAATCACGAGACTTCCCCATAGTAAACATCCCTTGTGCACTGATAACGAATCCATTTTTCTATAATACCTCATATACTCTTCGCTGAGCATTTCTTCAGGCCATCCGTGTGGCAATGTCGTACCCGATCTAATATCTTATCTTCATTTGCTAATTTCTGAATTTCTTTGGCGCCAATTGGAGGTTTTTCTATTGCTTCCAACAGTAGATATGATTTATCATATCATATCTCCCGGAGATATGATTTCATCCACTTTTCTGGGTATTGGTAATCGACTCAACCCATTCGCATTCCCATGTAATTTTTCTGGTCGGTAATCGACGGTATATGAATAATTTGCTAGCATTAAGTTCCATCTTAGCATTCTTAGCAAAATCATCGTAGGCATCTGTCGTTCTGGGTTTAATAGACCGAATAATGGTTTGTGATCTATAATCATTATAAATTCTTGCCCTGCCAGGTATTGATGAAAATATTTCACGCCGTATATAACAGCCAATGATTCCTTGTTCAATTGTGCATAATTTCGTTCGCTGGAACCCAATGTCTTTAAAGCAAACGCAACTGGTGGTTCCGTTTCATTCGTATTTCGGTGCGCTAACACCGCATCTACGCCGTAAGGTGATGCGTCACACGACAGTATTAATGGTTTCGCTTGATCGTAATGCACTAAAACTTCTGTCGATTTTAATAATTCTTTTAATTCTTTGAATACTCCCGGTATTATTCTTTGAATAATACCTAAGTTTATAGGTATTTATTATCTAGGTACACCTGCAAGCCTTCTAATTGTTACACCCACCTTTCCAAAATCACCAATCGTCTAAGTAAATTTTCCTTTTTTTCCCCAGTTACATTCATGAGTACCCATCCTTCAAGTTTTTATTTTCTAATGTCAATTACCGAAAAAACATACGAGTCAGTTGCTTATTACCACTCAAGAAAAGAACCACCAAAGTTGAGATATACGGTCTCTACGCGAGTTAAGATTACATGATCTTCCAATCTCCTTACCGCCGAAGTTACCGAACAACCATTAAATCCAGTTTTTTTATCATAAATAAATTATTAATTTAGACATTAATTTTGTTAAATTAAATTTGGTATTATAATTGAACATCGAAGTTCGCATAGATAAGTTTAATTATTATTTCTCCTTTTTTCTTTACTGTAACTATTATTCCTTCTTTCCACCTTTTTGGAATTTTTTCTGCTTTCCATACTTGTGTTATGATGTCATCTATCTCTTCACACAATATTTCTCCTCCGTATTTCAGCAATTCCGCATTTATACCGTCTTCGCCAGGTGATTTTCCATTCTTCATCCTTCTGACCGTCTCGGCTACTTCTTCGTATGTTGGTTCTTTTGTTTCTTGATCTGCAGTTATCATGGTTATACATTTGTTTGTTTAGGTTACGTTTAGTAGTTCTTCGAAGTGATTTACCAATAATTGTTTTATTTTGTCTGCATCATCTTCTATTCTTCCTTGCTTATTTCTCGTTCCTCTTGTCTTTATTTTATGTCCCGTCTTTTATCTTTTTAGTGTCTGATAAAACACTTTGTTATTGTTCTGCCTATTACTCTCTTCCACTTCGTTCATCATTTCCTCTATCCATTTGTCTTTCTTCTTCTTGTATACTTTATTTGCTTATTTTCTTCTCTCCTCGTAGCTCTGTAAATCTTCCTCTTTCTCTGTTTCCAGCCATCTCAACTGTTATGTCTTTAAACATGGCGGGTTTTCAGTTAGATTGTTATTCTTTTTATGTACACATAGTTGGCTTAGCAAATAAAGCATTACATTTCGTTGTACTAACCATGTAACATTGTATCTTTGAAGAACGGTTCTATGACAGGTGACCATATGACAAGCGAACCCGTGACAAGTAAACGCACAACAACCG
Organism: Cantharis rustica; assembly: GCA_911387805.1. Taxonomy (NCBI): domain Eukaryota; kingdom Metazoa; phylum Arthropoda; class Insecta; order Coleoptera; family Cantharidae; genus Cantharis; species Cantharis rustica. The sequence goes on from OU426877.1 coordinate 78,054,547, forward strand.
AACACATGGCGAGTGACCACGCTGACATGTGACCACACTGACAAGTGAACACGCGGATAAGTAACCACCCTGGCAAGTGAACACACGGACAAGTGACCACCCTGGCAAGTGAACACATATACAACTGAACCCGCGGTCAACTGAACACACGCAATAAAATAAAATAGAACATAAAACTAAACCTATAACCTAATTTCGACTGTTCTTACTTATTTCGCTAAAATTTAAATATTAATAAAAATACATAAACTCATTAATAAACTATATTCTTTATTATAACTAAATAAACATTAAAAAAATATTTTTATTGCAGATTTGTCATTCGAAACAAGTATAATAAAATAAACAAATAAAATGGTTAAGATACATGTGATAATATTTTTCTATAAAAATAATTTTATAATTTAATACGACAATTATTTTTTATATTTTTTTTAATAATATTTTTCTATGTACGTATGTGCACTCATGATTCAAAAGCCCCCTCTAGTTTTTAAATTCTTCGCCGGTAAATACATCTCATATCTCCCTCGTAGATAATATACTATTAGTTTGTTTTTTTAACAGTTAAAATTTATTAATTTTATATTTTGTTTAGTTTGTTTATTTTATCATTACTATCCACTTTAAAAATTCATTTTTTAGGTTATTATTTTTTTTATTTATTAGGTAAGTATAATAATTTATCCTGATTATTTTCATATCTCTCAACTGTTAAGGCTACTTGTTCACCTAGAAGTACATATTTTCTTTTCTTTTTTTCCGGTTGACCCATTTCTGCTTTTACTAAAGTAAACCTATGACATGATATGTCCTTCTGAAGACCCTCAAATAAGTTCCAGATACTTGGATGACTACAATGAAATAGTGAATTTAATCCACTGTAAAATCCTTCACAGCAATTAGTAGTTTTTGGTGAATTATGTATAGCAGAATCGTAATGATTCCAAATTGTAATTGGTAATTCTGGCTCTTTTCCTATTGCACCTTCAATGTAAGTTGAAAGAAAAATAGGTAAGAACTGCATTATACCTATCATCTGAAAATGTTGCAGTTAATGCATCAAACATAGTAGGCCTTAGGCCTTACCTCACTTATCGGTACAAATGCCAGTGCTGTCAAAGATTTTAATTTTAATTTGGTTTCAATGTCTGCATCAAATTCTGCATTCAGACCAACAGAATTAATTTTTCTGATTAAACTCTGACACAGGTGAAAATAGCAACCATTAACCTCTGCATTTGGGAAAGCTGTATGAACTGCACTAATACAGAACCTGCTCAAAATCTAACAAAACTTTTTGTATTGATAAGTTTCGTACTTTTTGCTAACTATGTGAAAATTAAAAATCAAAAATTGTTGGCTATTTTTAGTTGACATGTAAAACAATAATTAATAAAATAGTAAACCTCTCCAAGTTTATTATTATAAACATAAATAACAAATATTTAAATTAAAATATTACGTTAGTGTTCAGTTGCCGTGGGTTCAGTTGTGTATGTGTGTTCACTTGTCAGAGTAGTCACTCGTCTGTGTGTTCTCACTTGTCGGGGTGGTCACTTATCCGTGTGTTCGCTTGTCAGTGTGGTCGCTTGTGAGCGTGGTTACTCGCCATGTGTTCGGATGTCGTGCGTTCAATTTTCATGGGTTTGCTTATCATGTGGTCACCTGTCCGGTCACCTTGAAGAACACAACAAATTTGGCGACGAGGATAATTGTGAATACGAGATTGTAATTATATGGTTATTGGTGGTGATGGAAAAGAGTGGAGTAATAGGATCAATCGAAAAGTATGACGTTAACACGTGTTGGGTGTCATACAAGAAACGCGCAGAGTTTTTTTTTCGAAGCAAATAGTATTATAGACGATAAAATTAAGAAGGCAGTATTACTATCATCAATTGGGACAGAAGTTTACGACGTTATAAGGTCGTTAGTAACACCAGAAACACCAATAACTGAAAAATGGGGAAATATAATAATGAAATTGGATGAAATTGTGCAGAGGTTCAGGTCCAAACAGCGCAAGCAGAAACCGAGTGAGTCCATTGCGAGTTTTGTTGCGCATTTAAGAAAGTTAAGCGAACACTGCAAATTCACCTAATTAGAAAATATTGTAATGGTATTTTCGTTTCCAAATTTCCAAATACTTGTATTACTCGGGTAACTCTGATGTGCGGGAGCAGTTTGGTAATTTTCAAGGGTCAAAGGGTTCTTGCGTTTCCAAAAATCAACTAAAAACAATTTCTCCAATGCAAAAAAAAACAAATACTCCAAAATAAATCTTTTTCAAAAATAAATTATCCAAATTTCATTACATCCAATGTAATGTAAAATTTTATTGGGCTTACACTTTCAACTTTATCCTTTTCCAAAACGTCGGCTTATCAATATCGACATTCGTTTGATCAAATACAATTTTAAAATTTACTAATTTTACATCAAATCGAAATTTATAATTTTTACTGCTCTTGTTAAATTAACCAAATTAATCAACTACCGTTTAAATCACTCGCATAAAATCACTTTATTTAAATTATAATATTACTCACAATTCTCAAAATGATATCACAAATTTCAAAATTCAGCGAGCATACAAAATCTCGCACCCGCTATCGGCCATAGTTGGCACAAAAAGCCTATATCTCTATTTTTTCTCCCCACTCTGCACTTTTCCAATTTAAACGTTTAAAAATGAAATTAACAAATTTTTACAATTTAGCACAGGGTGGGTCAAAATATTTTGTTTCGCGACAATATGTTACGCGATATTTTAATAATATTTAAAATATATATATTGCAATGTCTCCGATAAAAACGTCGTCAGTGGGATGACGAACTCGTTCATGGACCGCTTAAAGTTTGTTGATCTATTTTTAGTTTTGAGACTTACCTGTTGCTATAAATTGTTTTGTATCGTGTAGAAATTTGAAATAAAGAATTAGTGTAAGAAAATGAAAATATTTATGGCAAGTGTAATTATTTAATGTGTTAAAAATGTAATATAAAAGTACAAGAAAGCTAAGTTAAGATTCTGGATCGGTATCTTAACCACATTTTGTTTTTTCATAAATAGTAGGTTATCTTTTTTTTAATGTTTACTTTTTCACAAAAATGATTTAAATTTTTATTATTTTAGGTGTATAAATTTGTAATGGTGTCAGGATACTTAAACTAAACTTAATTATGTGAGGAATACTGTTTTAAAGAATAATACTGGCCAGATTATACACAAGTAAAATTGTAAAATTTACTAAATGGTGCACTACGACGTCAGGAATCTCTACTTCAAAAATATTTGATAATTTCCAAAATCAGGTAACAATCTTCTTTGCAATAAGAATTATCTTCGATAATAAATTCGCACATTTATATTAATTAAATGAATTTCAAAATTTCAAACTTTTATGTCAACTAAAAATGCCTTGGTAATTAAAAATTATTCAAAAATTGTTTTATGAGGTTAGATTGGCACAAGTTCACTTGGCAAATGACAAAAAGCTACTGAAATAACATAACATAACATAACATAACATAAAATACTCCTTATTATTTTAATTATACTACATTTGATTATCTAACGCATAAAAACAATTAGCTAATACAAATTACCATGTACTTAAAGTCTTTGAACCTGCTCCTAATCTTGCGATTTATCAGGTTGTATTGAGTGTATGTGACTTGAGAACTTTTTGTGGGTTATTGTAAATTTTGCTGGGCAAAAATGAGTTGAAAAACCCAGCGCCAGTGACCTTGATGTGGGAAAGTTTTATAACATGATTTCGTGCAATAATTTAAATTTATGCCTGAAGGGCATTGTATTGTGCGTCAGTCTGGCAATGTGATTTGTCGTCGGGTTCTGTCTTATCGTATTGGTGAAAAAGTTGAAAGCGTTGCGTTGAATTTCGTAAGTTAATGTGCGTATGTCAGCTAGTTCGTGTAGGAGGTAAGTCTCAGTGTGTTTTGGCTCTCCGGTGATGATCCGGAGGCATTTGTTTTGTATGGTCTGTATGAGTTTGACGTTAGTTTTTGAGGTGTTGCTCCAGATTGGACTGGCGTAGAGTATTATGGGTCGTATCATTGTCTTGTATAGTAGCTGTCTTAGTTTGGGATCCAGTTTGTTTTTGTAAGTAAGTAAAGGGTATAGTGCGTTGAGTGCGTTGTTAGCCTTCTTGGCGGTCAGTTGTAGGTCCGTTTTGTATGTCAGTCGCTCGTCTAGCGTCAGTCCTAAGTATTTTACGTCTTTTGTTTTGGTCACGGCAATGTTGTTGATTTTTAAGAGAGTGGTCAGTTTGTCTCTTTTTTGGGAAAATGTGGTAAGGGTGGTCTTGTTTTCGTTTAGTTTTAGTTTCCATTTAGCAAAGTAGGTTTGTAACAAGTCAGCGTGTCTTTGTAAGTAAGTGATTGATTTTTTTTTCTTGAAGGATTCGGCAATTATTGCTGTGTCGTCGGCGAATAATGATATGTCAGTGTTCTCATGTTGGGGAATGTCGTTGATGTAATAGGTAAATAAGGATGGTGCGAGAACGGAGCCTTGAGGAACTCCGGCCGGGATAGGATGGTGATCGGATAAATTGTTTTGTACTTTTACTTGAAAGGTTCTGTCGATTAGGAAGTTGGATATGATTTTGGTTAAGTGGGAAGGAAATTTGTTAGTGATTAGTTTGTAGATGAGTCCGTCGTGCCAAATAGTGTAAAAGGCTTTTTCTAAATCTAGTGTCATTACGGATGTGGTTTTGTTAATATTAAAATTTATGGTAATTTTGTGTGTGAGCATAGCTAACTGCAGCACGGTACTGTGTTTGGCCCTGAACCCAAACTGTTCAGGGATGATGGTGTTGTGTTTTTCTTCGTGCTGTTGGAGGCGGTTGAGGATTAGTTTTTCAAGAATTTTGGATAATGTTGGCAGGAGACTGATCGGGCGGTAACTGGCAGTGTGTGTTTTAGGTTTGCCCGGCTTTGGGATGGGAATGACAACGGCTTTCTTCCAGGCGTTGGGAAAATATTGATTTTTAGGCAAGCATTGAGGATGTAATAAATTTGAACTATGAGTTTCTTCGGAAATTTTTTGATGAGTGAAGCTCCATATGGTCGCAGCCGGCTGCATTGTTTTTGAGTTTGCTGATTATGTGTTTAATTTCTTTGGGGGAAGTGAGCTCTTCTGGAGGGTAGAGAAAGAGGGTAGAGAAAGAGGTTAGTTTAAAGTTTGTTGTGATATATTTAACTGTGTTTTCAGTTTCCGTGTCGGTTGGGTGTGCAGTGAGGTTGTGGTGTTGTAAGTAGGTTTCGGCTAATGCATTTGCTTTGCTCTTGCATGCAGTTATTGGTCCTAGAGGGGTGTGCAATGTGGGTATGGTTGAGCTAATGCTTTTACTTTTATTTTTGAGTGCTTTTGAAATTTTCCAGACTGTTTTTAAATTTTGTGAGGTGATATTTTCAAGTGTGCTTGTCCATTTTTCGTGTTTGATATTGTTAATTTCTTTGTTGATGCTGTTTGCTAGTTTGTTTATTTGTACTTGTAATGTTGGATATTTGTGTGTTTGATAAATTTTTCTGAGCTTGTTTTTATTTTTGATTTTCTGTAGTAGTGCAGGTGACAGCTTGAGCCTGTGTGTGGGTGGTGGCGTTTCCTTGGTGGTGGCTTGATGTGCTTTAATTATTTGTGTTGTGAATTCTGCGATTGTATCATCAATGTTTTCATTTGTGGTAATGTTTGTGTTAATTTTAATATTTAGTAGCTTTATGCCAAATTTTTCCCAGTTTGTAGTCCGTAGTGGTCTCGGTGGGTTAAAGGGAATTTTAAAGGAACTGATTTCAAATTGGACGGGAAGATGGTCGGAGCTGAGTTTGTTTAAGGTCCGTGTCGTTCTTACGTTAACATTTTTCGTAAGTATTAGGTCAATAGTAGAGGGATTGGACGCGGGGTTATAGTCGTGGTAGGTATAGTCGTTTGTCAGGTGGGAGAGTTGGACGTTTGTGAGTAATAGGTAGTTGTAGAGGTCAATTCCATTGTTGTTTGAATTCAAATTATTCCAGGAGATGTGCTTGGAATTGAAATCTCCGGCAATAATTACTTTGTCGGATAGTTGTAGAATTTCGTCCAGTTTGTCTTTGTCGTGCTTTTTGCTGGGGGGTAGGTAGTAATTAATAATTGTCAGTTTGTCAGTTTGAAATATTTGTGTGTCGGCTTCCGTTGTGGGTAAGTCTATCGAGGTTAAGTCAATCGTGTTTATGTGGTAAGTTAGTAGTCCGCCGTGATTCGTTCGGGGTTTGTTAATAGCAGTGTAGTTGGGTATCTTGGTCGGTTTGTGTTTGTTCAGTTTGGTCTCTTGTATTAGTAGTATGTCGGGGTTGTTTTGTTCGACAAGTAGCTGTAGTTCGTTAAATTTTGTCCTAAGTCCGTTAGCATTCCAAGTTATGATTTTTAATTGTTTTTTTGTATAATTAAACATTATATTTGGTTGCGATGTCGGCAAGTATCTGTATTTTTTCAAAAGTGTCGGTTACCCCAGCTAGTCTAACTTTTATTTCCCTTATGATTTGGATCATTTGCGGGATATCAATTGTATTTTTGAGCTCTTTAAGCTCTTTAAATAATGTAGTTAGATCGCTGGGGCAATTTTGATTGTCATCTAGTTCATGTCGCGTCAGATTTTGTGCGTATGTTTGTCGTTGTACTGTTGGGGATGAAAATTGTCGGATTTGTTGAGATGGTTTAGGTAATTGAGGAAAATTTTGGAAGTTTACGTCGAATTGATTTGTGTTGTGGTTAAGGTTACTGTTGGTGCTAGTTTTAGTTTGAATCATAGGTTGATTCTGTCGCTAAGTTTTACTACTTAACCTGTCACGATAGCTGATGTAAGAGGGACAGTTCTGGTAGTTTGCGGGATGGGGCTCACCGCAGTTGCAGCATCGAACGTTGCCGTCGTTTGACTTTCTTGGACAATCGGCTGTGAGATGGTTTTCGAGGCACTTTACGCAACGGGGCTTCATGTGGCAGTTGGATGATCCATGACCAAAACTTTGGCACCGGTAGCATTGAGTGCGTGTGTTTCTTCTTGCGTACTCCTCGAAATGAATCATGACTTGGCCAAGGCAGCGAATTTGTCTTATTTGTTGTACGGTGGTTTGTGGTGAGAAGGCGATCAGAAACGACCCCGTGATGTCACCAAATTTGTTTTTGAGTTTAGTGACGGCGATTGGTGTAATTTGATGCTCTTCAGTGAACTGCTTTTTCACTTCATCTTCTTCGGCGAGAGGGGAACCTTTCATTACTAATTTTGTTTGTTTTTCTTCGCGAAGTTGATAACTGTAGCCTTGAACATTTTTATCTTGAAATACATTGTTTTAGACCGCACGGTGGTCCTCTGCGGATTCGGTGTATATCCAGGTTTGTCCTCGGATATATTGCACTAATATTTTCCTTTTTACTAACGGGTTCAGTTTGGCGAGGAAGGTATGAACTTGGGCGATGGGAGTGGTTAATATTATCGGCGGTGGCTTACTTACGTTTGATCTTGAGTCTTTGGGAGGTGTTTTGTGAATGGGGATTCTTTGGACAGTGGTCCACGGCTGGGAGTCACTGCTGGTGGCGATTCTATTCACTCGTTCGGGTGCGTTGATTAGAATTCCGAAACTGTTGTGGGTTGGAATCGCAGGTAAATGATCGAATTCCATGTGGCTCATGGTAGATGGTGTTGCACTTTGCACTGGTTTTGAATCGTAGTTTGTGGTGTCTTTTTCACTGTAATACATAGTTTCACTATCACTATCACTTGACAGGATGCTAATTTTTTGGCGCTTGGGTAAGCGCGACGTAGTATTTTTATTGGGTGCGGCTACTCTCGTTTGAATCTTTGAATTTGTAAATTCGGTGGTCACATTTTGTGAGATTATGTTGTTTATACTATGATGAATTTTGACAAAACAAGTAGATATTAATTTTCTTTTTAATTAACGAGGTTGCAGTAATTGCAATTTATCCCCTAGAGGGGTTGTTGTAATTTCGATTTACCTAAGCAGTAATAGTGAGCGTTGCTAATGCTTCACGGGGAATTTAGGAGCTAACGTCTTTACACTGCAAAAGTTGGACCGCGACTGACTGAAGTAACATTGGTTTTGGACGGCCTTTTATACTTTTTGGAAATAAATTGAAAGATCACATTCGCCTTGAAATACTTTTTTACAAAATCTCTTCCGATCTTCTTGAAACTTTGCAAAAAGTTCAATCACATATTCAGATAACTACTGAAAAAATCTTACTTCATTATCTTCAGCCGTTCTTCCGCAAATTGCAAAAATAATCTTTTTCAAAACCATGTGATTTGATAAACATCGTTTTCTTTAAATTTCATTTTTAATTTTATCTTAGGATCTTAGTTTTTTACATCGGAAATTCGAACTTTTAAATGCGCTTCTTTTGATACATGTTAAGGCTCTGCACCTTTATTTTTCATTCTTTAATCTTGCAAAAACCAATCTGACAGTTGTCACCGAAAATCCATTTTGAGTTTTTAAAGTTTTTTCTTAAAACTAACACTTGATTGAAATTTAAATTATACAAACATGTCACTGAAAATGTCTTTCATACTAATCCTATTACATTTTATAGTTAAAACTACTTTTAACAAAATAATCTTTTCTAGATTCCGTTGCATCATCGTTACACAAGAAAAACAAAAATCATTTGAGACAAGTCCCAATTTGTGAAAATCCTTTGATGTAAATTTGATCCAACCTGTCTATTCAAAATGTGTGTGAAATATGCAAGCTTTTTATTGAAATATGAAGATTCAGTGTTAATTTATGTTTTATTTATATGCTTCCGAAGCTGATTACATTTGATTTTTATTAATTTTTAAGTAAGCAATGTATGATTGTTGTGTATTGTGGTTAATTTGTTGTTCGAATGATCATCTTTAAGAAGTAATACACAAGTTTAACTATTCATATTAATTTACAATTGTTAGTATTTTGAAAAGTGTGTGTAAATTTGATTCGTATCGTTACGTTCATGACTTTCTTAATCTCGAATCGTTCTTTATTTGTTAATTGTTGCATTTGCTGCTGTCTTACATGGCAATATATATATATATATATATATATATATATGTATCACTGTTAAGCTGTCACCTCCGTTATGTTGAAAAGGCGACCTGACCTCCGGGTAAAGGAAGTACCTAAATTGCATAACACTTAGATATATAAGCTAAGGGGAACGCCCAGATACCGTTTTTCAAAAGAGGGGTAAAATATTTACTTTAATAAAACTTTTATATTTTCAATAATTTGGCTATATATGTATAAGATACGCAGTGTCCTCCGTATATGTGTCTGCACATAGAGACAGTGCATGTTGTGTCCTCCAGCAATGTTGCCGATGTTACGGAGGTGATAGAGCATAATGTTTATCCTAACACTGTATTTACTATATTAATACACTTTACCACTTTTTTTAAACACTTATAATAGGTACATAAAAATATCTAAAATATTTCAAACTAAAATATGAATATATTAAAAACAATACAAAAAAATAATATTTATAAATAAATAATAATAAATAAAACAAATATTTGTGATACATTGATAAGGATGTCTTACTGATGTCCATCATCAATAACATTTTCGAGACTTTAGCAGTCTGATATATTGTGGTGTTTCAAAATGATTTGCATCCACCCTGTACATTTTGATGAAAATTTTTATTTTAATAATTTTGCGTTGTAAGATTGTGAAATTAGAGATGTGGGGCGAAGGACACCAAGTTAAAGGCTTTTTGCCACGGGTCGCTGCAAGAGTAAGCGGTGCGACTTTTGGCTGGTTAATCTTGACTTTGTAAAATTTATTTTTGAAGTTGTGAGTAGTTTATGATTAAATAAAGTAATATTATGCAAATGCATTATTGCGCTTTTTTGGAGGTATATTTTTGAGATTTGGAATTATTTTGGATATTTTTTGATAAGTGGCTACCAAGCGGTAGTGTGTTGATTAATTTGATTGATTTAGTAGAAGAATAATTGCAAGTTATAAATTAGATTTAGATTGTGTTGGAAATTGGAAAAATTAAAAATAAAACTACATTTGTAGAAACTAATGTGCAAGATTGATAAGCAGACAGATTGATAGTAAATTAAAACTTCGTTCTCTTTTAAAATTATTAAAATTTTTACATTTAATTAAATTTGGATAGTTAATTTTTGCAAATTTATTTTGGGGAATTTATTTTTTTAATTGCATTAGAAGAATTTTATTTTTATTATTGAGAACGATAGAACCCAACCTGAGATACGACCGTCTCATCTTCCGTATTTAAGAGCAAGCTTGGAGCACTTATAGTGAATGTGAGAAACTATCTTTTTTTGAAAGGATCACTTCAATATATCCACTGGTAGTCTAAAATGCAATACATATTTTTAGAATTATGCCACATTACATTTAATTCTCAGTTTTTGAAGATAATTTTGATTATGATTTAAATAAACATTTTATAACTATAATATATATAAATATTCAATTTTCCAGATGCATAAAAGTTTTTCAATACTTTAGTCGTGTTTAACACTTAAAGATCTTTAGAATATAAATCTTTAAAAAAAAATGTTTCTTCTGTATTATACAAGGAATTAATTTAATGAAAATGAACGTAAAATCAAGTTTTGTGCAAGAAATTGCTATACCAAAGAATTTTTAGGATTTAAGCACGACTTAAAAATATTAAAAAAGCTTTTGGTACAAGTGAAGTAGTAAAACGTTAAAATATAATATTAAAAGTAACCATAGAAGAAAAGGTATAAAACTTTTAAAACATTTTCGTTTTACCATTATTTAAGTTTTTCATGGAAAATAACTTTGGAAATTAGTAATGTACACTTACGTTTTGAAATTAAGTTTTAGAAAAGTAAACACTGTTAATCATAATCAAAATTGTTCCTTAGAGGAAACAATAGTAGTTTATATCACAAGGTAATAAAGTGTAACTTTTCATATTGAGGAGAGAGGGTTATAAACCGAGGCGCCAGCTGGGATAAATAATCTCTCCTAGATTTGAAAGGCCACTTTACTATCCGTGTATTATGAATATTTTTTGTTTTCTGGAAAAACTGCTGAAATATTTTGATTACAAGCAAGAATTATCACAATTACACGATGACTTCGGGTCGTATTTGCAAACGACCGTGAAAAAAGACGTTTAATGACCGGAATAGCGAAAAAACTTTTATCTGCAGTGGGTATGCTTACTCATAAAATTCTCGATGGGTTTTTTCAATATGTCCCATAAACTGTGAGAACTGCTTCACCTCATCTGTTGCGAGATTAAGTATTTGCATGATTGTTGCAATATGTTTTCTAAGCTTATTGCTACCAATAGCTTCAGGAGTATTTAATTTCATTTTATTTGAGAGAGTTCTAAAGGTTTAACGCTATTGTTCTGAATCCATTCCTATAACATAATTTATCGTAACGATCTGTTTCTGGAATTTGATGTTTTTCTGTAAGTTTTTGGACACATTACGTATGTATACGTCATACGATTTTTTTATTGTGGTATATAATGAGAAACACCTTCGAATTAATTTGTTTTCTAATTTTTAAAAATATTAAGAGTTGCAAGAATTGTTTAATAATATTTAATAATTACTCACTATAAAAAATGATTATCTTACTACTAGTACTACTCTCTTAGTATTACTAACTAGTGGTACATTACAAATTAAATTGTTTGATTGAATAAAGTCGCGCCCTTAGAACTTACAAGGGAATTATATGACCTCCGCATTTTTGTAATTTTTGCCACTTATTGTACTGAAAGGTTAGCTCTCCAATAAGAACTCCTCAAAGCAGTAGGACCAGATGGCCAAAAATTATCAAGAAAATCGACTTTGAAATATTGTCAAGGGAGTTTGAAGACAAGATGTGAAACAATTTGCAATAAATTTCGTGGCGTAGGCATAGACGAGAGTAGGTCCACGGTTCTATTCCCACCTTTGCTAGTTTTTTTTTTAATTTGTTTTTTTCTAGTACGTATTCACACATCATTTAATTATTGTAAAATTAATTAAATTTATGCTTGTAGACTAAAATGTGTCAACATTTAATTTATTAAATACATTCAGTTTTTTTTTTAACAAATATAATAAAATCATTTTTGTGTCTTCAATGTTTTAATTATTATTATTCAGCAGGACTAGTTTCATATGTCATTTATAATTTACCTAATATTTGTCTATAATTTATCATCTGATTTAATTTATTTATTTTACGATTGGTAGAAATAGCAAACATGATGTGGCTAATAAAGACATGCAACTGACTGGATTTTAATAAGAAATACAAAGTTAATAAACCAACATATCCTAAAACTACATATTATTATCCTAAAACATATTTTCAACAGTTTAGTTTTTATCTAGCGTAGTTACTGAAAAGTTATCATGTCTGATATTTATCCGTTAATTTGCCTGGCCTCTCGAAGAGGGCTGAAGACACCGTCGAAGATAGTTTGTGCAGTGAAATCGCTAAATTACGCATGAAAGATGCCCTTGTGCACTACAAGCATTTACGTAAGGAAAATAATACGCACTAGAAAAAAAAAACTAAAAAAAGAAAACTAGCAAAGGTGGGAATAGAACCGCGGACCCACTGGTTCCTAGTCCAACTTGTTCATGCCTACGCCACGAAATTTATTGCAAATTGTTTCACATCTTGTCTTCAAACTCCTTCGACAATATTTTAAAGTCGATTTTCTCGAAAATTTCTGGCCATCTGCAAATTACAAAAATGCGGAGATTATATAATTCCCTTATTAACGAATTTCCCCGGGGAATTCCCCTTTGTAGAAATATAAACATGAAATTTTTTGAATTAATCTCCGATTTCTCTGTCTGGTAATTCAACTACACATTTTAATGTGAATAAGTAAGAAAGCAATTTTCACCCAAATAATAAAGTATGGTAAGGAAATACAGCAAAATAACTTACCATCCTTATTTGGAACACCAGATAAAACATGCTTTCCAAGAGGCCATAGATAGTGGTGAGTTGAGATTAGCGTTCCGTAATAATTGCAGTTTAAGTAGGATCTTATACTCAAAAACTAAACAAAGGGTTCCTCCCCCGGACAAAGCCAACGTAGTCTACAAAATAAAATGTCAATGCAATGTGTGTTACATCGGACAAACCAAACAAAGACTTGCTGCTCGCGTCTACCAACACCTGCAAGACGTAAAACATGGATCCAGTACAACTGGTTTGGCAGAACATGCACTCACCTCATCGCACAGTTTCTCTCAGAATGACCTAGAAATTTTGGCGACTGAGAGTAACTACAGTAAACGGACCTTCCTGGAAGCAGCATACATAAGCACCACACCTAACAACATCAATAAGCAGACTGATTTTAGGTACATCAATGCGGGTTACAAGAATCTTCTTAATAAATTCAAGATAAAGACAGGACAATAACAGCATTCACAGTAACCTCACCAACTTCGGATTTTCTTCTGTTTCAAGGTTGTTTTTTCGCCCCTGTTGACTAAGTTATCATTGTTTGATGACAGCACACTTCATCCTTTCTTCGCACAGATTCGCCCGAAGCGGAATCAACACCATGGACAACATTTATGAACTAATACTGCGGAGGATACATAATGGGTTGCCTACCTCAACGTTAACCTTTAAAGAATTGAATTTTATCAAGCCAACACATATATTTTTACGTTTCCATCACTATCAATTAGTTTTAATTGATAACCATTTAGTTTAATAAGGTGTTATAGAGGACAATAATTTTTACAGTATTTTGCAGAATTGTATTTCAATGTATGTTTTTAACCAGAGTCATATTTATCTATTATTTATATTTTTAACATTGTTGACTTTGTTGAGAGTGATCTTTCGTGCAACATAGTATATGTATATCTCCTTACATGCTGTAATAAAACGAGCCAACATCACTCGGTTTTTCGGTGAGTTTTTTGGGTGTTTTCTGTGTTGAAAGCGTTATTTTTGAATTTTGTCGGTTTTATATTGTTGTTCTCTTTTCTTAGTCTTGAGAATGGACCCATAAAGGCGTCCGAAACGTCGACAAACTGAGATAGCGTTTGATTTGCAAATCCCAGCCAACCTGCAACTTCCTTACCATATTTTAATGTGAATGTAGTAAATATGTAACTAATTTGAAAGCATAATTAATAGTTGTTGCTGTTATTACTATTATTATTTTAATAAAAATTGGGATAATATAATTTTGAATAAATTTTTATGACTTACGTAGTATACTCTGTCCAATTTATAATTATTATCGCTCTTGCAAAAAGTTTTCGCAATGTCGCGACGCTCCATATCAGAATCAAATTCTTCAGGTTCTAAAATGTATTTAAAAAGTCAGCCTTTTCAGTAATTAGGTAAACTTTTGTTACTAGTATTCAATTACAAAAATTTATCATCGGTTTTGAGAATTAAAACTGTTTTTAATAAACTTACCTATGCACAAAGCCATAGTTAATATTATCGGACTTCTTGAATTCATTTTTTAAATTCAAGAAAGGAAAAACAAAAAAAAACAAGAAGTGAAAAAAAAAAGAAAACTATCCTTGCATAACTAGCACTCGTATAATAACGGAATAGAATAAAGTAGTATTAATGCAGAATTAATATGTTTGCAATGTTGCCAAGTTACGGTGGACACAACGTATAGTTCATATAACGGAGGTCGGTACGCACAGCTCGTATACTACACGAAAACGACACTAGCGCCAGTGATATATGCCCGAACTACAAAATTATTTTGCGGATACTAGAAGAACGTTGTCACCTCCGGGGTTAATTTTAATATTTAGCAGGTAACGACACCTACAACTTTATTTCGTAGAAAACAAGGTAAAACGTTGTCACCTCCGAAAACGGAGGTGAAAGCGTTATATATGAGGTGACAACGTATGTTACGTATCCGTATATATATATATATATATATATGTATATAAATGTAAATAACAAAATATAGAATCGTTAGGTCTTAAAAGATCACCCGGTTTTATTGTTAGGTAACTTTTAGTTTTATCGAAATAAATTATTCAAGTTTTGAAAAATGTTCTTGGTAAGTTAGCCTTCCCTTTAAACGATTTCGATGAAATAAAAGTGGAAACCGGTAGGAAATACACTGCTATCGATAGGTTCCTTAGTTTATCGTTAGGTCATCATTAATTTGTTTGTAATAAATTAATTACAATTTTATGTTTCTATACCGCTTGCGCTAAACAAAAGTATTAGTGTGTGCAAAATGACATGTTGGGGTGCGTTCTTGCCAATGCCAACACTTGACTTGAGCTGCGTTCTCGCCAACACTTTTGTCTATAAATTGCGCTGTAAATAGTAAGAAAAGTCACTTAAGTCTCTTAAGCACTTTTAATTATTTAAATAATTGAACTCGATGCTTCTGTAATTGAAAACATTTTTAAAACGCACTACGAGTAAAAATTAGTTTATTTTAACTTATCAAGATTCCTATGCTTTACCTTATATAATGTAATATAAGTTTAAACTGATAGTATGTAGTGTGAAGCATACCTTGAGGCAGTATTCTAGTCTAGAAGCACGAATTTTAGGTGCAATAAAGTAAAAACAGGCAATATCTTTATTATCCATTATTTTACAAAATATTTATTAACGTTTAAAGAATACATGATAAAAAAAAAGTTAAAAAATTAAAAGTTTAAAAAGTTACAGGCTGATAAAGTGAGTGGTCTCAAAAAAATGGCGTGTGAAGTTTGTCACGATTGTAACCCTCCTAGTAATCTGAAATAAAAAAATAAAAAAATCTAGAGGAATACTGCTATCGGACTGACTAAAACAAAGTTGAAAAAATGTTTTTCCGTGAAATTGTGTTTTCGTGTGAAATTCAAGTAAATCGGTTCAGTAGAACTTGCGAAATCATGACAAAAATTTCGAAAAATGTAGTTTCGAGAAAAACGAGATTAAAATTTCAGGTAAAGTTACGCGAAGTCCAAGCCATACATTGATACTCTATGCTTACATTTTTTCAATCAGCGATTCCGGCTCCATATATCGGGCGTTCTTCTACCTCAAATTGAATATTTAAATAAAAAATATTTAAAAAACACAGAAAAAAGAAATAAAGAGTATTGTTTAATACTTTTCTTAGAATAGTTCCGTCTAAACCGGTCGAGTTGCCACGACACTAAAGTGGCTATAGCTTTTAAAATAATTCAAATTTCAAAAAATCCTTTTAAGAGGAGATTTTTGAATATCTAAACTATCAAAATATAAAAACAAAAATTTTTGATTTTTTCAGTTTTCTAGACTAGAATACTGCCTTAAGTATGTTGCAATTTTTATTGATATCCGGAGTCAATGGAAGGCAATTTGCTTGATGTGAAGCGCATTGCATACCTATTTCATTTTGGATGATCTATTTAGTGACAATGACCGACAACTGCTGATCACAGTATTTGGTTGAGGTCAATAAATAGCAAGACATGTTATTAATATAGTTAGTTATTAAAACTATGTAGCATATTACTTAAACTTAAAAATAAAGAACCGTTGTTATCCACCTATTGCGTTTTCAATACGACAAATCTGGATCATCCAAAAGTGTTCAAATCATATAAAACCAATAATATTTTAATAGACGCAGGCAACTTAATGTGAGATAGTTTTGGAAATGACTACTTGATGAGTTTTACAATGACCACCACAATTAATATTAAAAAGGAATTTTTGAAACGGTATTTACATAATGAGTATAATGACAAATTAATGACTCTTATTAGTAAAATATGCAATACATAATTACCAGTATTACCAGTAATACTTAAGCGCAGTCATAGTGTGATCCAAAACTGGTCTAGTATAACTACTCATTAGTGCAAAAATAACTATCATTTCAAAATTTAAGTCATAATTAAAACTGACACCGTTATAATGCAAAACTAAAAAAAAATAATTACTATACCATATTGTAACATCTTTATTGATCGTTGATACTAACAGATTAATGCATCTTTTTATGTAGGTACATAATTTGACGTTAAATATATAAGTATCAAAACGCTTGACGTGATACATTGTAACTGCTAATGATGGCGGTATATAGAAGACTGAAACTTAATTTACTGGAAGAATTTTCGATTCATTACTCTTATGGAGTCTTTGATTTATTTATGCGCAATAATTTATTATCTTAAACTACAACTTTATTTATTAATTGTTATTAGAATAGATGAGAACTAAATTTATTTAAACTTAAACATAAATTTTTTTTTTCTATAACTACAAAAAAAAATAATTTTTTCTGTAATGTATTGAAAAATTATACTTTTTGGTCAAAATATTGAAAAGAAGAAAATATCTATGAAGCCGTAAAATAAAATTTTTCTTTTTCATAAAATGTTTGTATAAGACATCTCAAGAATTTTTCATCAACGTTTTATAACTAAATTCAAAATATAATATTTATTTAACAAAAACTAAAAAAAAACATCAAAACAATATAATTTTAAACGTAAATGAAGAATATACTATACTATGTGCGTTAAAAATTACAAAATTATTAAAAAAACACTGAAAAGACATTAATTTATCACTTTTGACAGATTAGTGCTAAGAATATTTGAAAAAGATTTTAAAAAAATAAATAAAATAGAAAATATTTGGTATGGTTAGTATAAAACTTGAGCCGATACACGACACAGATATAAATTTGATGACGTCTATTATTACCACAACATAAAAATTAAATTACAAATTTTCACATATGCGAAATACGATTGTCTTAGTGATTTCTTGTTTTATAAGTTTGTTTATGTCAACTTTAATTTACAGTGTATTTTAATTACTCATATTTTTGTTAAAAATTATACAGCTTGAAAATTAAAACTGTTCGAATATGCCGACATAAATGCTTATGATGTGTATTGCCAAAAGTTTTATCTGAACCATATAACTAACGTTAAGTTCATTTGGAGTTTTCTAAAAAACCGTACGTGATGTCTTGTATTGTTTTTAATTATTTGCTCTGAATATCGCATAGGTATGATATTAGATTAGGGATAGAACACATTATTTTTATAATAAATAGATAAGTGGTTTAAGTAGTGTAACTCGATATTAATCATATCAAATTTTTAGCATAAACCAAAAAATGCACAAAACACTTTTTCTAGGAACTAGGAACTAGGAACTCCTAGTTCATCGCCTGATGATGCCATAGTATGGTGAAAACGTTTGCGATAATATACATACAGTGTATTTATATATTGTGATAACTTAAACATTTTAGTTTTCGAAAAAGTGTTTTGTGCATTTTTTGGTTTATGCTAAAAATTTGATATGATCATTATTTTTATGGAGCCCGTGACCATTATGTTTGTTCTGTAATTGTTCAGGCAAAAAGATTTCCTATTTTGGGTTGATCTTTTTGTTCTGATCGAGTTGATCGAGTCAACTTTTCTGCAAGTTTGAAACAATCAATATTTTTACGTAGCAATTTATGTAAGAAATAGATCGACGTTCACTTCTGCGATTCTTAATAGATTGGAAATTAAAAGTGTTTTTAGGAGAACATCGTGATCAAATATCTTAGATGAATATGTACCGTTTGTCTTAAGAAAACGATATTTGATTAGTTTCTGTTGCCAAGATTCTATCATGTCACTCTACTTCTGATAAATGGAACACCATAAATAAGGAACCCGTACTTTGATATGCTGCAAACATATAAATACGTTATTCAATTGAATGGCAAGTATCTGTTAATATGTTAATTAATTGTTGCGTGAGAGGATTTGACTTGGTTGTTTTTGAATTCAAATCTAGGTTGCTTTTTTTATTGACGTTATATTTACTTTAATAAATTAATTTTTAACTTGTGAAATATAATTAAATAATCTTAGAATGAACTAGTTAATTAAACGATTTTTAATAATGTTTTTATTATTAAGCTTTCAACGTTGGTGAACGTCTTCATCAGAATATTTTAATACAATGTTTTTTTTTAAACGCTTAATTAACTTGTTCATTCTAAGATTATTTAATTATATTTACTATTTTATTATAATATGGCTCCGTTTTCCTTTTATTTAATTTTTCGATCTTTTATTTTTATTTAACATTTTTTAATATAACGAGATGAAACTGAAATAGTAAAATTAAGCGAAATACAGCTTTTAAAAAATTATTAGCAGGCTTAGCTTTTTTTTAATCTAAAATATTTCGTTGCAAACGTTGCAAACGACACTTCCAATCTTTAAAACTGCGCTATTTTTTAAAAAAGTTTAAAAAGTTAGAAAGAAAAAGTGATTATTGTGATTATCAAAATTATTTTGATCTTTTTCGAATTGTTTCTGATATAATAAATTGTTCGTAGAATGGCAATAACTCGTCTTTTCTTTTTTTTTTGTTAATGTTGATGTAATTTATTAAAAAGTCTTAGTTTTTAATTAAGCATTTATTTAAACATGAATTGGGTTTTGTTGGAAATAAAAAGATGTAAAATAATCGGACAACTGCTTCCGTCAAGTTACTAATGCATGCTGCCGTACGCATTGGCGTTGTACTTAAATTACATATTATTTTTATTACCTGTTATCTCAACATCAAGAAAATACATTATGGAGATATCGCAATTTTAAAGTTTAAAGGATTCTCAAAAATTAGTATTGAGAACAATTTGATAATTTTATTTATATCGTATAACGAACTACAATATAATTTCACATTTTTTAATAGTAGTATCCAACCTAATTTATATAAAGAAACATTTAAAAAACTGCTTTTTTACTACTAGTCATATAGGCTATCATTATAACTTAGCCAAGTCGCACCTGAAGTGACCTTTTCCAGACTACTGGTGCATAATTTTTTCATTATACACTACTAGTAATTAATAATGAACATAATAATATTGATATTTTTCTATAGTTTGGCGAATGTTTATAAGACAAATGTTGATAAAAAAACCATTTTGTATAACGAACAAATACTCTTTAAAATTTAAATGCATTTAAACTATTCAAAACGCTTTTTTAATAGATTAATTTTGTTTCAAATATTTAAGAAAACTAGAATTTAATTACGACAGCTAGCGAAAGCGCCGCCACTTGTTAATTTCAGATACCGTAATTTAATACACGTTTCATATAGTAAAGATCTTTAGATTTCTCTGGTAGTACATTTTTTGTTACTTCTTTGGCCATTTTTTGCATTTCGGGCGACATACAACTTAAATTTTCACTATCCATTTTTAAAAGTAGAAAAAACTCCGTGAACGACTTTCAAAACTTGCCAACACCTGTCAAATCAACAAAACAAAACAAAGTTGTCATTTGATGTAATATTTTAAATTTGAAATTTTGTTATTAAGGATGTATGAGCATGACAACAATTTTCAATTTAAGACCTCAAAATTTGTTTACATATAGATTTTTACTCAATGAATTTACTGTACAAATTTCAGCATAGGTAACCATTCATAATTTAAAGAAAAAAATTTTTGAAAAGCGACATAAAATACATTCTCTTATGGAGAAATGGGTAGTTATGTTAATGATGTTAATGATGTAATAAAGATATAATATATTTATATTTTCTGATGTTAATGAAAATAATAAAATAAAATGTTCTATAAATTATAGGCGACAATTTAGTTAGATAAATATAATTATCAATTTTAAATAATTTTGTTAATAGCTGTTCAAAATGCTGAATATCAGCTGAATTTTAGCTGAATATCAGCTGATTCATCATTTTCAACAGTTGACGCAGCGCAAATTCAGCTGGTTTTTTGACGCCAAATTAGCAATTCAGCAGCAATTCAGCTTCTGACGTTATTAAAAATCAGCAGCTGACGCAGCTCACTAGCTGAATTTTAAGCTGACACAGTGCTCTCGCAGTTGACATTCAGCACAAAATGTTACTTGGGTATAGCTCTTTAATTATTTTTCTACACTGCTGTGTTCATAAAATAATCAATCGATTTATAAAAACACGTGTTCAACTGAACCGTATGACTATCTTAATTGATTTTAATTATTTAATAGATTATACTTGTTGAATCTATACTTGTAATAATTACAATAATCTTCAATTTTGACGTATGACGTATGACGTATCGACGTATCGAAGCGTCAGATTAAAATTCAGCTAATGTGCTGAAGCTGAAAAACAGCTGAATTTGAAGCTGACGCCTCGAAACGTCAGCTTAAAATTCAGCTAATGTGCTGAAGCTGAAAATCAGCTGAATTTTAAGTTGGCAGACCGCAATGGCAGCAAATAATTTGCTGATCAAGTTTTTCAGCACCAAATGTTACTTGGGAGCCTATCCCCACTCATCAAAATTCGCTATTCCCCCACGCCCTACCTCATACATCCTTAACAAGAATTTAACAAAAAAAATTGTAATAAATCTAGTAGTGGAAAAAATCGTATATAAACCACGGTTGTGAAGACTTTGGTTGTCTGGTTGGTTAACTTTGGTTTAGATCTTTGATTGTCATTGATTCGACACTCAACACGTAATTAATATTGTTTATCTATGACTTCAAGGGTTCTTGAAGGGGTAGTAAAGCGGAAAACATAGCCTCTCCTACTCAAACGTCAACCTCACTTGCTCGTGGTGAACCCTGCTTATACTAACGAGGCTCTGACGACCGAGTATCGGCGGAATAACCGACCATCAAGCGTAGAGGAAATGCTATGCGTAATCAAATGTCCATCAATCTGGATAATAATAGATTAAGAGCTCGGCCGGAAGCTCGAAGATGGCAGCCCCATTACTGGTTTACTTGCTACGGGCCAGTCACCTGTACAAGAAAAAAATATGACTTTCAATTACACACAATCAGCCTCGGATATTAGGACAGATCAAAAGATGACAATCGAATGCAAACGATTACGGAATAAAAGACTAAGAATTGCGGAGAGTATAAAGATGGGCAGTTAGAATGTACGCGGAATAAACAATAAGATTACAGAATTGGAAAAAGAATTGCATGAAAAACAAATAAATGTGGCCTTCATCAGCAAAACGAAAAAGAAGCTGAAAGGGAGTTGTGACCTAAAAAACTTCACTATGATATACAGTAGAGTACCTCAAGAAGAAAGAGCTTGTGCTGGAGTAGCAATACTATTCGACAAGAAATGGAAAAATAAACTCATTTCGTACAATTGTATAAACGAAAGAATTATTGTAGCAAGATGCAAAATAGAGAGAGGAAATATAACTTTCATAAGTATATATTGTCGTGTTTCGAAATGCAAAAACATTAATTTTATTATTTTGTAAAATTATTTTAAACACTCTGGAACAAAGAAAATAAAAAAAGAAGTAAAGACTCGGAAGAAGTATATGAAGAGGTGGATTCAATTGAATAGAGCTTAACGACGCTCTTATGAAAACTAAGAATAGAAAAGCAGTGGGAACCGACAACGTTAATAGTGAACTGATCAAATACGCGCATGAACTAATAAAAAGAAGATTATTAGAACTACTAAACAAATGTTAGAAAACTCTGAGAACGCCATCAGAATGGAAGGTTGCAATTATTAAGCCTATTTATAAAAAAGGAAACCGGACATCCTGTGAAAATTATAGAGGAATTAGTCTTCTAAATACTGTCCCTAAAATATACGCTAAAATTATTGCACAAAGGTTAAAAGCAGTAGCAGAGCATATTCTATTGGAAGAACAGTGCGGCTTCAGGACAGGTAGATCATGTATGAACAATGTGTTCAGTATAAAACAGATAATTGAAAAACATAGAGAATTTAATCGCAAAACACATCTCCTATTTATAGATTATATAAAGGCATTTGACCGCGTACTAATAAGATATAAACTATGGAAAATCCTCAAAAAAACGGGGAATACCACAACATCTCATAAGTGCTATAAAAGAAATGTATAACAACACACAAATATGTATATCGGGAAATGAAAAAAATTTTGCACACACAAACAGCGGACTGAAACAGGGTTGTAGCCTGTCGCCAATTCTCTTTAACATCTATATCGACGAAGCTCTTAGAGAGTGGAAGAATGGTATTAACTTCTACACATGTAACCTCAATCGACCAAAGTATGTTCACTATGCTATTTGCAGATGATAAGGCAGACCCGGACTTGCCATAGGGCAAATCGGGCAAATGCCCGATGGGCTGGTGCGGTCAAAAGGCCGTCTAACCAGTGGCTGATTATATCGCAAAAAAAATTATGCTATTTTATATAATTATTATATAATTTATATAATTTATTATACATAGCAAAGTATCAAAATGTTTAACAAAACTTAAAATTTTAGCACAATAAATTTATAAATAACAAAAACCGTTCAAATACAAGTTTTTAATAGTAGAAGCTCGATAAAGTGAACATTCGAATTTATGAACATCTCGGTTCTGTGAACACCCAATGTTTTCTATAGCTACTCGGTAACATGAACATTATTACACTCAATACAAATATTAAAATATTGAATTCTAACTGTTAACTAAAGAATACATACTTACATAGAAAAATAATATTTAAAAAACAATAAAAATGACAATAATTAACATATAACAGGTTTGAACTTAGAATATTTAATTAATTATTGTCATTTTTATTGTTTTTTAAATATTATTTTTCTATGTAAGTATGTATTCTTTACTTAACAGTTAAAATTCAATATTTTAATATTTGTTTTGTTTTTTTTTTTAATGACCATATCCGCTTTTTTACAGGTGCAATGAAAAATTTTTTAAAACAAAAAATTATTGTGTTTGACTGTTCGATTTGATTGTAGTTAGGTACTGGTTTTAGTGTAGGTACTTGTTTCTTGTTGATAGCTAATCATAGCCAAGCCAGTTAATTAGGTCTGGCATCCTCAGGCTCCCAGGGGCGGATTTACCAAATTGTCGCCTATGGGCACTACTTTAAGATGCCGCCTCTCTTATACTTAAGGGCTAACAAGGGTGGTCTAGCGCAAGGAGGACGCAGGTAGAGGCGTGATCAACGGATTTTTAGAGTTTACCGAAATTTCAAATACAAAATAATTTTACTATGGATAATTATTAACAACCAGTTTCAATTTTTAATCTTAATGACTGCTATTTATTGAAAATAAGGGAAGGTATATTATAATAAGAAGATTGGCAACTAAAATCAATGATAAATCTTTCTCCCTGAGTTAATTCGGAAATGCCGTTCTTTAATTCTCACTTCAATTTAAGGTAGGAAACAGTGGTACCACAATAATTATACTCGAAAATAAGATTACCACGCCCTTTTTTCCGAAAAATTTTCAACTGCGGCGCGCACTTTCTACACAGCTAGCTTTGCTCGTATCCTTTAGCCCCCCCCCACATAATAAAAGCCTAGCTGCGCCACTGCTTGTGCGTGATTAAATATAAAATAAAGACACTCATGTTTAAAAGAACAAAATGCATATCTACATAATGATAATAAAGTCGCCCAATTGTCATCAAAATACAAAGTGGTGATGACATTGTAATATTTTTTATTCACAATCAGTTAGTAATCGACACATCTCTGACTTTTAAAAAGTTGGGAAGCTGTTTATTATTTACTTTCACTTGACAACCAATCAGAAAGCTATTTTGTTTTACTTCCCAACCTTAGGGTGGGAAGTGATCACTTCCCGACCTGCAATGTCGCATTGTCGGTAGGCAAGAAATGGAACTAACAAAAAATGTGCTTTAATAAAATGAAATTTAATGATCTTTAATTATTTACAAACTGATTGTGAATAAAATTGTATACATACCTCGGTGTCAAGCTTCATTCCAGCCTCGCGCATAGAGTTATTAGACTTAAGTTAGGAGTTAAGAGACTAACTTAGCGCTCGGCCGTAATGAAGCATTTTCCACCTCGGCACGTAATATACTATTTATTCACAATCAGTTAATAATCGACACATCCCTGACTTTTAAAAAGTTGGGAAGCAGTTTATTATTTGCTTTCACTTGACAACCAATCAGAAAGCTATTTTGTTTTACTTCCCAACCTTAGGGTGGGAAGTGGTCACTTCCTGACCTGCAATGTCGCATTGTCGGTAGGCAAAAAATGGAACTAACAAAAAATATGCGTTAATAAAATATAATTTAATGATCTTTAATTATTTAAAAACTGATTGTAAATAAAATTGTATACGCACCTCGGTGTCAAAGCATTTTCCACGCTTTGTCGAGTGACGACAAAGCGTCGTCACGCCCTCCGCGCACAAATTAGGTTGCCGGCTCACTCAGCGGTAAGGGTGAGTTCCTAAGACGTAAGCGGAGGTTTTCGAAATTGGTCACAATCGGGAATTGTCGAATTTAAGGGCGCCACTGCTATTGTAAATAGATAAATTTTGGTTCGACATACACAGATGGATAGCAGGCCACCTGCCGCAAAGATCTTAATAAACCAAAAATAAAATAGAATGAGGTTAAGAAACAGAATCTACAAATCAATCTTAGAAAAGACGACCCGTGGTCGATCTCTCACAATTTGGTCCCCGAAACAAAATTTTAAAACACCAAAAGAAAACACTTTTATGGTACAAGATGCTATAATATAAATGAATTAAAAAAAAAAAAATGTTTTTCTTTTAATAATAATCAAAAATGTAATTAGCTTAAAGATTGTTTTTAGATATTTTTAAAAATTAGTTTTTTTACGATTGTGTAATAGTAATAAATTGACATTTACTATTTTATATTTGTGTGTTTTCTTATAAAGAGCAGCGCATTAATTTTAGCAGCCGAGGATCGTCGTATATCTTAAGACAGCCCTGGGTTAAAAGTGGCATTGTTGAAAATATCGCTACTTTTTTATGATTTCTCTTATACAGTTTTTAATCCACCTTTCTACGATTCACATACCACCCTGTATTTTGACGGAATGATTATTACAAAACTTAACAAGTATTATTTTTTGAATAATTTTTTGTTTTTCTAAAAATACTATTAAATTTGAGATTTTACTTGCGTTTGTAGATCTCGATTTTTAGAAACTTTTAGCTCAAACAGCCTTAACAATTAAAACATTACATTTATGACCAGTCTATCTGCCAACGGAAGCGTTCGGATTATAGGAACCCTTGACCATCGGTAGAAAGAGAAACAGCCCAAAACACAGTATTTGTCGGTAATCGAAAACGTACAGTTTTATCACGTGATAAATAAATTACTAATAGTAAGTTCACATTGTATTTAGTATTGAATTTGTATACTAATTAGTGCATTTTAGAATATCTACAGCAAATTATAAGAAAGCTGAATATTTTGCATGGGGCGATGACAGAAATGAATAGTCGCATCGATGCTATTGAGGCAAAGTATGTCAATTCTTTGACTACTCGAGAAGAAGAAGAAGCAGATACGAATTTGCTATACAAATCTGTACCATATTTGCCAATAAATTGTGGAACAGATTTGGTCAACTTCGAAAACTATTTGTCTCAAGAAGATAACATGAAGAATGCTGTAAGTAAATTTATTTTTTATTGTATTGAGTAATGATGTTACTATTTGTTTTATTAAGTCTAGTGTAGATACCTATAATTATTCATAAAATTAATTTAGAATATATTTTATTTTACATAATATTTATCTGTAGGTTAAGGAAATATCATCATTTGGTGGAAAAGACGCATATGATTTCATTAACAGAGCTACCAGTAAACTTATTACAAACCGCTTTTGTGGAGCAGAATACAGCTATATCGGAAAGCGAGAGAAAAAAGCATTCCATGTGTTAAACTTAAGGGGTTATGCTCATCTAGAAATTTAAAAAAATTTATAAATTTATAAATAAATAAAAAATGGAATAAAGAATTTTGCTTTTTTTACCGCTTGTTTGGCAATTTCAGTTCTAGCGTTCTCAACGGTTCTAGTGAAGTGCAAGCAGTGTGATGGTAATGTAACATTTCAAAGTGCTAGTACCCGCGGTCTCCGATTTAAAATTGTATTGTTATGTGATAAGTGCAAACCTCAGTACATTCCTTCGTGCTCTTTTATAATATCTGCAGTTTTATTACAGATCCTATATATGTGAGTAAACTGTGACATGAATGCGCACCAATATCTCAAAATAGAAGACAGTGAACGCATACAGGTAGCAGAAAAAAGTGTACAAGAGAGTATCCAAGACGGAAAAATGCGTCGTCGGCAAACTAAAATTTATGTTTCCAAAGCGACAACTTTCAAAAGAAGACACAGTATATGGGCCTGAAATAGATCACTATGCATAAGTTATAAAATAATTCTTTTGCTTTAGTGTAAATTACATTGCAAACTTAAAACGCGTTTATCTCAAAACTACATTTTCAAATCGGTGAGCGAGATATTTCAAAAACCTGTGCACCAATCTATCTCAAATTTTGTGTGCTTTTCTTAAACACTCAAAGATAGTTAATCGAAGCTTTTGGTTTTACAATGCGTAGTTTCTATTTTACGAACCAAAAGTTGTTTTTTTTTAATAAAAATTGAAATTTTGACTTTGTATGACTGCCACATTGTCAAATTTAAGTTTTTTAGAAAATCCTTTGATCAAAGACTGCATCAACTAATAGATTATCAAACCTTTTTAGAAATAACCTGAGTCCGAATAACACTGCTCACCGCAAAACATGATTTTTTTTTTAATAATTTATTTACTGGTTCAACAATACATTTGGTTTTTCACAGTAGTATTAGTATTGTACTTATAGCTCACATTATATTGTTGGAAAAGTAACTTCCATGAACACTAATAGATTAGCAACTTGACTTAAAAATTTTTTAAAAATCAAAAAAAATTTTTTTACTTTAAAAAATTGTTCAACATCTTGAGAATATTGTGTAAAATTTTCATACCAATATTCGTAGTACTTTTTTAGTTATAGCGCCTTAATCTGGTCAGGATGTAAGCCATAAATCATTCAATTGTAGGTAGCATTTAAATCTGTAGTATACCTAATGTGTTTACTTAAATTTTATTATTTATGTTGCAGTTTCTGTAAACAATATTCCTTAAACACAATAAACCAAAGGGCTTACTTAAATTTCATTACTATTTAACATCTTGAAAACAAATTTTTTTAAATCTTTATTATAGGTACGTATAATTGCGGGTTCGTTAAAATAGCCAGTTTTCTGTTTTCTATGCCTTTGTAAACACCAATTTGTTTTAAAATTTTATTTCTAAATATTTTTGAATTATTTTAAAATGCCGCGCTTTGCTCGTGATAAAAAGGATTCGCGTTGAATTACCGGACTGCCTTCTATGTAGAAAAAAAGAGCAAAAATACCAAAATCTTACCAATATAAAGAGGCAAAAAAAAATAAAAGTGTTGCAGTAGAAGTGCCAAAATATCCAAGATGGCTGCCGCGAGGGTTGTTATCAAAATAACAACGAAAGCCTGAACGCGTTCATATGGTCTTTTGAATATGGACGAAGGCTTTTCTTAAATTTATTTGCCGTTAATTTTTGATTTAAGAAATAGAGTAGAAAATATTCAGTTTTTTACAAAAATAAACTAAAAAATTTTTTTTATAGCAATTTAATAGAATATTGGGAAAACCCCTCGTCACGCCATAGCCAATACAATGTAATTAACAAAAAAATTTTTTTCATTTTTTTCAGATCAACCCAATTGCCAAAATCACTTACACCATGCGACCATGCACGACAAACAAGGTTACACGCAATGCCGCGTAGCTCGTACAAATATGATTATTTTTTAATAAAATTTTATATGCAAACTCAGTAAGATAGTTATTAATAAATACCCAAAAATTTCAAAAATCGCACTTGTAGTTTTTCCGGAATTAATTTTTAAAATTTACATTGATTTTCGCCTGCTCACATTAGTGTTACTTCTTAATAAAAAATGTTAATTAGCATTGTTCTCTTCAACCGAGTATGAATGTTTGCGCTACCTAGTTCGTAGTGTGTGACTCCTTCGCTCATGTTTAATCTATCGTAGAATCGTATGGTTGTTTTCTTGATAAATTCGTTGATGGTCTGTATTTGAAGTTCTTCGTGTAGTTTTTCGTTACGAATAAACCATGGAGCGTATTCGGAGGACTTTATTTTGAAATACTTGTAGCTTTTTTAATTTTGTTGAAGAGGCATTTCCCCATAATTCACATCCGTACATCAAGAGCGGGCGTAATAGTGTTTTATAAAGCATTAAAGCGCACTTGACACGCAAAGATGATCTTCGATTTAAGATTGGATGTAATTGAGCTAGTCTTGCATAGGTCTGCTGCAGTTTTGTGTTGATGTGATATTTCCATGTCAAACGATAGTCTAAGTGTATTCCTAAATATTTCACTGCTCGATCTTTAGGGTTCCATTCGATTATTTTATTGTTAATATTGATATTTGGCAATTCTTCGAATCTTTTTAGTGTGAATATTTTTAGTTCGCATTTGGTTTGATTTAATTTTATGTTCCATTGCGTGAACCACGCGCATAAGGTGTTTATTGCGGATTGAAGTTTTGTAGTTGCTTCAAGCAGAGACCAGTCTTGAGTAATTACTGCTGTATCATCTGCGAACATTGCGAGATCAGCGTTAATTTCAGGTAAGTTACTCATAAAAAAATATTGTCGTGTTTCGAAATGCTATAAAAACATTAATTGATTTATTTTGTAAAATTATTTTAAAGTTGAATTTGTAGTATTTATTTATTTATAACATTGTACACATTGTATAAAGTTTGTTAAGTTTTGATGTAAAAAAATAAAAAGATAGAGAGAACGAGAACTAAAAGAAGAGAGGCTTGTAGGTTGTAGGACAGTTAGGCTACGGCCTTGACGTGGAGTAGAGCAAACGAATACCATTTTCCGCAATAACAAAAATTGTTTTTTTTTGAAAGTTAATA
The DNA here is from genome assembly GCA_911387805.1 of Cantharis rustica. Classification (NCBI taxonomy): domain Eukaryota; kingdom Metazoa; phylum Arthropoda; class Insecta; order Coleoptera; family Cantharidae; genus Cantharis; species Cantharis rustica. Next base: position 78,084,416 of record OU426877.1, read on the forward strand.
AAATAAATTGAGTTGACGTTTTGTTTTATATAATATTAAAGTGAAGTGCAAATAAGATTGAAAATTATGAAAATTTAAGTCAATGTGCAAAAATTACGACGCAGCAAAATTTGTGTAACCAGGTGTACTTAAGCTAGCTGCAAAATTACACGTGCGCTTCAATACCACAGAAAAGTAACTAAAGTGAGCATTTTTAATTTTTATGGACAATTTTAAAAACGAAAAGAGTCTCTTGTTTACAAAAAAATGAATGCCCAGCTATTTAGATTAATTTTTGGGATAAAGCAAAAATTTAAAAGTTTTGCATAGCTAGGGTCATTACAATATGTTAAATAATATTGGACCCAGAATGCTACCTGTGGTACGCCTGCTTGTATAGGCTTGTGAGAGGATCTTGTGTTGTTTATGTTGACATGGAAACTTCTGTTGTCTAAAAATGAGAACAATATAGCTTTGATGTATTTGCGAATATTCAGTTGAAGAAGCTTGTACTTCAATCTCTCGTGCCAAACTCGATCAAAAGCTTGAGCAATATCCAAAAATGCTACTGTACTATATTGTTTAGCTTCGTATCTTTTTTCGATCAGTTCTATTATTCTTGAAAGTTGTTGATTTGCGCTATATAGCCTTTTCGGAATCCAAATTGGTAGTGTGGAATAGTATTAGTTTCGCTTAGGGCTTCATTGAGTCGAGATAATATTACTTTTTCAAGTATCTTGGACAGAGTACTCAGTAAGCTGATTGGGCGATAACTATCGAGATTTTTTTTGTCCTTCCCTGGTTTATGGAATATAAGAATTTCAGCGTGTTTCCAGTCCATCGGGAAGTAGCCTCTCTGAAGACATGCGTTAAAAAGTGACGCTAAGAAAGAAAGAAATTTTTTGGTTATATGTTTGAGAACAATGTTGGGTATTTGATCAGGACCAAGTGATTTCTTTATTGAAAGAGATTTTATAATTTGTTTAATTTCGGTAGGAGAAGTGGGCTTAATTTTGTTAGGAGGTGGAAGATTTTTTGCTAAATTAATTATTTCATTGATATTATTACTTTGTATTAGGTTAGGTTTAAAGACGTTCATAAAATAATTCAAGAATATTTCGCTTTTTTCTGTGTCTGTATAATATACATGGTTGTTAGCTGTTATTGGAGCGATCGTTTCCTTTTTTCTCAGAATTCTTTTGGTTGTCTTCCACATTCCTAGGTCATTTGGTTTAAGTTCTTCGATATGTTGGTTAAACATTTGTAACCGTACTTCATCCAGTTTAGTTTTGATTTGGTGTGTTAACCTATTAAGAACATTTTTAGTCTGCGCATTCCGGGTTCTCATGTATTCTCTTCTTACACGACTTTTTTGTTTAATTCAATCAAGAATGCCGTTAAGTGTTTTAATATAGTTTAAGTGTCGTTTGCTCTGAGAGTTTGATTTAGTTGCTTTCTTGACGGAGTCAATTAGTTTGGCAGTGTAATTTTTAATTTGGATGTCGATGTCTTCTTTATTGTTTATTTTAGAGCATTTAATTTCTCCATCAAGAATGTTTTGAAATTCTTTCCAATCAACTTTACCATCAATTAGGCGTGGTGAGTATGGTGTATAGTAGGGAATGCTATTGAAGTGTAGAAGGACTGGTAAATGATCGGAATCGAGTTCAGTTACAACTGTTTGCGTTAGTGTTTTGTTAAAGTTCTTGGCTATTACGATATCTAGAGTGTCGGGTAAATGATCATTTCTGTAAGGATAGTACGTGTATTCTTCGGGGGCTAGGATTTTTATTCCTTCTTCTGCCGCTATTTGGTATAATTTAATTTCTGATGGATTACTTGCTCTGCATCCCCATATTACATTTTTGCTATTTACGTCGCCTATTAAGAGTGTTGGGGAATTGTTGAGAAAAATTTCTCTTAAGTCTTGATTAAGAAGAGATTTGTTGGGTTGTTTATATGAGCTTATTATGTTCAGCAAACTATTATCTGAGAGTTTTATTTAGATGCCAGTTACTTCCAAGCTTATGCATTTGAATTTCTTTAGCCCACAGTGACTGATGTTGTGTCTAATAAGAATAGTAACTCCACCAGAGGCGTGATTTGTGATACGATCGGTTCTGTACGCATAGTAACCAGGGATTTTGAATGGTAAGTTTTCGACTAAATGTATCTCCGAGATGCATGCTATTGAGACATTATGTCTCTGTAAAAAATCAATCAGGTGTGGTCGCTGGATTTTAATACCGTTTGCATTCCAATTTAGAATTGCTAATTTTTGAAGGAGAGCGTAATTATTTTTGACCCTGACCTTGGAATAGTTGAGGAATAATTTGATTTAGAAAAAAAGTTTTAATTTGATCTATAAAAGGAGTAAGTTGGCTAGAAAATTTAAAATCGAATCTACTATTGATGATGGTGTTTTTTTGGGATGTTGAAGAATTAGCGAGGGTGTAATTTGATGTTGCTTTGGCATAAGTAGTATGAAGTATATTCTGGTGAGCGGGGGCTGGTATTTGTTGCTGGTTATTATTTCTTATTGGATGTGCGCTATTGGGTTTAAAACGGTGTTGTTGGTTTTGGATTTCAATATGGTGTTTGCATCCTCTGTAATTAGCCGGGTGGTGATCGCCGCAATTTACACAGGTTGGTGGAGTGTCAGTTGTTTGTTTGCAGTCTCTATAAAAGTGATTACCAGTACATTTAACGCACCTGTACTCCATTTGGCAGTAGTTGTGGGTGTGGCCGTATTTCTGGCAACGGTAGCATTGTGAAATATTTTGACTACCACGTCTTGGTTCCACTGTTACAATAGAATGTTCTAGATTTTGTAGTTTGAAGATTTCTCTTGATTTGTCATTATCTGTTAATTCAATAGCTACTATCTGAGTAGGTTCTCGGTATTTATTAAGTAATTTAGTAGTTTTAATTACTGATATTGCAGTTGTTTGAGATAGTCATGGATTTCATCGTTAGTTAGCGATAAGGGTACGTGCTTGATTACTACAGATAGAGACTTATTAGTTGGGTCCTGATAGGTGTAATTGTGAATTCTATTTTCTTTGTAATATTTGGTTAGTGCTCTGTAGTCGTCGATTTGTGTAGGGTTAACTCGAATTCGATTTTGACTAGATGTAGTTGTAAAATTACCTTTACTTATCTTTTTGATATCGGATACAATCCTAATATATAAAATCCCAGCTCGCTCCTGCTACAGCGTGTCAATATTTTGGCAAAATTTTTGGAGAGGTGTGGTTAACGACAGAATTATCCAATAATAATTTTTGATACGTTCAAAATAAAATATAATAAATGAAACCGGAATTATTTCAAAATCAAATTAATGAAATCAAAGTAAAAAAAACTTCAAAACCGGTCGATCTTAGGATAGCGTTATGAATTTTGTAACGTTACAAAAGTAGTTACATAAAAGTAATTAATAAATCCTACTCTAATAATTACGAAGCACTCGGAGAGGTTGTAATCAACCAAGCGCTCGACGTTGATAAGAGGCTTTTTGATTTGAGAGAACAAGCCTGGTGTGACGTTTTATAGTAAAGCGAAAGTTATTATTAATAATTATGGAATAATCTTTAAAATTTGGATAAACTTTATATTGAAATTAATAACACCTTATTGAACTATTATTAATTGGATATTTTTTTAATACTGAAGATCTGGTTTATGGCAATAGTTATTATATTTATGACTGGAAGAAAATTGTAAGGTCAGAACTAATCAGCAGATAAACCAATTTGAAAAGTTACCGCGCCACATTTGTATGATATTGGAAGTTAATATAAAACTTAATCCATTTGGTTTTAATTAGAAACAAATTGGTGGATATCCTACAATCACCGTATCTGGTAATTTGGATTTGGGAAACTGGATTGGATTGGACTACTGATTTTTTTACCTTCTGGATTGATTAATTGTTTTGAACATTTATAATTACTGCTGCTGATTAAACCTTAGTTTTATGTAATCAGATCTTTGGTTTGTCCGATCGTCTACTTGTTTTCGGTTGGTCAATTTAGTTAGCTTGAGTTGGACAATTTGTGGTTTGTACATTGCTTGTGTGAATAGCATTTATCTGTTTTAGTAGTTTCTATTTCATTGACACAGATCCGGACCCAGAAAAGAGCTCTTGAAAGGAAGTCGGACCAATTTAACATACTTGTGTCACTGCAATTATTAAATAGCAGGTTGGAAAGGAGTAAGACTGGGTAAGTGCTGTTCATTTGGTATTTTACAGTCACTTGTTGTCTAACGACACATCAAGCCTTGCACCGATCTAGTTGATTAGCTTTGGATGAGTGGATGTTGAGGGTACTCCATCTATTTGGTTGCAGGCGACCATCAGTCAGTCAGCAGTAGATTGCTTTTTTTTACACGCCTTCAGCGTTTACTGTTTGGGACCAAGAGTCCAATATTTATTGTATAACTGTTGTACATCTGTGGTTTGCGAAACTCAAGCTTAATTCTCTTCTTTAATATTGAATAAATCCCCTTCATTCTGTTTGTTGAGTTTTATTTCAATATTTGGCGCCCTAAGAGCATTTCATTTCGAAGTTGATAGTATTGCTATTTCCACCCTTTGTGATAACCCACTACCAGGAACAATCTACCAAAGAACCTGCGATTGGTGGACACACCTACCCATCGCTTGAAGAACTGTGGGTTAAATCCCAATAGCTGGCCAACCGTGTAATAACACCTACGGTTAACAAAGTGGCATCTTGTTAGCGCTCACTTGAGGCAACAATTTTTTAATTAAAACCGCTAAAAAGGGATCCATCGTCTATCTACCCGTCTGCGGACAGCCTTTCCACTTAGTTTCATTATAATTATTTTGTGATGATAGGAAAATTGATGGAATTTTAATTGTGGTTTTGGTTTGTTGGCTTGTGGTGTTTTGGGATTGACGTCACTTACCTCGTCATTTAGGTTTGATAATTTAAAGAACCTGTTTTGTTGAAGTAGGTGTTTTTGAGATGTCCAGTGATATCGCTTTTGTGGAGTATCTGCTTGAGGTGATCTGTCTTCATTTTTTCGTTTATTTGAAATATCAGTGTCTTCAATGTTAGAATCAATGATAACTTCCATGTTCTTCTTTCTTTTTGTACTTTATAGGCAGCACTAGAAAGTGCGCCATAAGTCAAGCTTGGGGACAAAAAGAACCCCAGAAAAAGTGGTTGTGTTGTTTTCAAATTGCAAAGAATTAAAAATTTATTAAATAGCAAAACTATTTATCAATTCGAAGCACTTATGGTCTATCGGCAACGGAGCTCAAGTCCGCACGTCTACGCAATGCAAACATTCGATTACAACTCAAAACATAATTTTAAAACATGCTTGCCGAACATTTACTTTAACTTTGTTATTTATCAATATTTTGTAACCAAAGAATTACCAACCGCTCACTAAATAAAGGTTTTTTAAATACTTAAACTGTTGCACAAAGATATGCATTCAATTCTCCACAAAAAAATTGCAAAAATTACTCATTTTTTTGACAGTCTAGGTGAGCATAACCCCTTAAATGAGTTGTTAACAAGTTCTTTTGTTAACAACTTTATTTTGATTTAAATTAAATGTAACTTTTACTTTAGAATCTGCCATAAGAAGTTACCCAAATATGACCGTAAAAGATGTCGAGTTGATCATTTCTAAATGGATTAAAAGATGCACCGAAAGAGGGAAAAAAGAAAATTTATAAATAAATAAATTTGTTTGTTTTGATTGTTTGCATATTTATAAATTACAAATTATAAATAAATTAATAAAAATAAAACAATAATTTTTTTTGCGAGTTAAATTATTAAGAATAAGAAATAAATAGTTGAGATAGAGGTCGTTATAATCTACAAAGTAGATAAATTTCAAAATACAAATTTGTAGCAGGACATGGGTAGTCAGGACCGTATTAGGAATCAATAACGAATGAAAAAAATAGAAAGAAAAAAATTATTAAATTCAAAACGCCTAAACGAACGACATGTTTCGGACTTATTCGTGGTATTACCCAACGAAATTGACCTCATCAGGCTCATATTGACAAAGAAAATATAAAATTAAACTTACCATTCCCTTCAACCGATCATGTAAACCTTCCACGTGCTCTAAACTAACCGAATGCCATACTAAGAAAATGTATTTTGAAAGTTATTTTCTTTCTATTTTTTTCATTCGTTATTGATTCTTAATACGGTCCTGACTACCGATGTCCTGCTACAAATTTGTATTTTGAAATTCATCTACTTTGTAGATTATAACGATCTCTATCTCAACTATTTATTTCTTATTCTTAGTTTTTACGGTCAACAATAAGGATATTTGAAATTTTATTTCATTTACCGTTTATTATTTTATAAATTATTAAGGCTAGGATTTTGCAAGATGTTTCACTAGGGAAGGTCTAGTTCAAAAACGGCTTAATGGATTAATTTAAAATTTGGAGGGTACATGCGGAACACATGAGGGCACAATAAGACATATTTTATATTTTGGTATTAAAAAAAAAATCTGATTTTAGTCAAAAAATCTACTTAAAAAATTTTTTTTTTAAATTAAACTAAAACATAGTTTATAATGATTACTATGATAAAAGAAAATCGTAAAAAATTTTTAATTTTTATTCATTAAAAAGTTGAAAATTTCGGGAAGCTTTGGACTCAAAACGGCTGAACCGATTAATTTTAAATTTAAGTATAATATTTATGACATAAGGGCCTACAATAAGACATATTTTTAAAATTAATTTTTTTTTAAATAATCTATTATTTTTATTTTTATATTTATAAAAATTGTGTTTTTTTAATATATTCTATATATTAGTGAGATATGTACTATAAGGAACATGTTTACCAAATTTCAATTTTTTCTGATGCATATTACTAATATTTTTCATTTTTGAAATAATCAAGCTAGAAACGAATCTCAAATTTTAGTAGCAGATGTATAGTCTGACGTTCGGAATTTAGATGGCGTTCAGAAAAATGGCATGACTCATGTTCTTATGTTTAATAATAATGCAATTATAGTTGTATTCTTTTTACCTACTTTATTTCCATCTCAGTTGTACAACTGAGATGAAGTGAGCTGAGACGAACTGAGTCAAAGTGAGAAAAAGATAATGTAAAAAGAACAACGAAAGTTTAGTACTAAGTGAATTTTGAATTTAATTATTTTGACATTTGATAGTACTAACCAAATTGTTTTTTTGTATTATTGTATAATGTCAACATAAACTTCAAAAAGACGAATTTAGAATTTAAGGTGCAGTAGATATTAAAATGATTGCAATAAGTGACAAATTTAATTCAAATCAACCAATCCGGGCCATTTCCCAATGTGTCTCAGTTGTAACACTTCAAAACAGCAAGATCAGTTTGGGTATGGAAAGGGATAATTTTGTCACGTAAAACCACGCAAAACTCAGTTCGGCACGGCACAGTACTTATGTCAAAACGGTAAAAAAACAACTTTTTATCTGAATAACTGAGTATTTCAGTACAATCTCACTTAAATAAGGTAAAAAGAATACAGCTAATATCAAGTTTCGATATCATATAATTTAAAAACAAAACAGACTTGTACTAGGTATTACTTGTAAACGAGTACAATTTATTTAATAAATAATGATTATGAAATGATATACGTAACTTTGTTAATCTATAAAGTAATAAGTCAAAAATGTTGGTAATTCTAAATAAAAAATATCATTTGGTAAAAAACCAGTTTTTAATGTAGATGAGTACATGTTCTTATTATACATACTAGTAGTAATTATTTCCTGAATTACAATCTTTTGTATTTAGATCAATATAATACAATGTTTTTTTAGTAAAACTTTAAATTTAGCCAAAAGAAATTTTAATTTATAGAATGGCGCTATTTTATAACTAAAATTATATTTCTAAGTACCTTACGAAAATATTAAATTGATGATATTGTGTGTTTTTATTTTTATGACAATAGATATAATCTTAAAATAGTTCAAAAAACCAAAAAACTTGAAGTCTCGCACGGCCTATATTTTTTTGAGTATCATACACTAATGCAGTGCGTGGACGATTAAAACACATTGCTTGGATGTAATATTTTACTTAGAAACGTAAAATATTATAACAATAGATTTTCAATACAAGAATACAATATGACAGAATTATTGTTAAATAGATTATCAAATTTGTCGATAGAATGAACTTTTTAATGAATATAAAATTTAAATATTTTATACTATTTTCTTTTAATAAATTAATTTTTTAACTTGTGAAATATAAATAAATAATCGAAACAAGTTAATTAAACGTTTTAATAATAATGTTTTTATTGAGCTTTCGACGTTAGACACGTCTTCGTCAGAATAATTTAATATAATGTTTACAAGTTTAATGTTTAATAATCAATAGATAAGTGGTTTAAGTAGTGTAACTCGATATTAATCATATCAAATTTTTAGCAATTTTTAGAAATGCACAAAACACTTTCTCGAAAACTAAAATGTTTAAGTTATCACAATATATAAATACACTGTATTATCGCAAACGTTTTCACCATACTATGCCATCATCAGGCGATGAACTAGGAATCCTACCTGCACAAAACACGAAAAAGTGTTTTGTGCATTTTTTGGTTTATGCTAAAAATTTGATATGATTAATGTTTACTGTTTAATGTTTACATTATATTAAATTATTCTGACAAAGACGTGTCCAACGTCGAAAGCTCAATAAAACATTATTATTAAAACGCTTAATTAACTTGTTTACTCAAAGATTATTTATTTATTCTCTTTTATCATAGTAATCATTATGAACTATGTTTTAGTTTAATTTAAAAAAAATTTAAGTAGAATTTTTGACTAAAATCAGATTTTTTTTAAAATACCAAAATATAAAATATGTCTTATGTGTTCCGCATGTACCCTCCAAATTTTAAATTAAGCCGTTAAGGGCGTACTGCTGCAAAGCTCACAAAAATTGACGAGAGAGATCGTAAAGTTCAAAATAAGACAGACAATGCTAAAATTCATATGTGATGTAGCTCAAAAGAAACTGACGTATACGCATTTAAAAGTCTATGAACTGTCAAAGTGTAATGCGATACTTAAGTTCTACACTGTTATTGAGAAATTTAAAATCTTAAATTCTGTTCTAATCTAGTAGTGACTTGCTGTTTACGTCGGCCAAGAATTATACTGTGCTAAATTCTCAACCATTCCAAATCTAGTTCCGAGATAATCGAAAATTATGTAAAAGTTTGAAAATGATGTATTCTGCCAGTACCTGCTGGTGACAATATGCAGTACATTGTTTTTTAATTTTAATTTTTAAATATAGATCCTTATAATGTTATTTTTTAAATTTCAATAAAATATTGTTAAGTATGTAATTAGGCCTGCTGTAACAGTTGAATTATTGTTCCACGTTTCGGGACGTTTGTGCATTATGGCATATAACTTTCATATAGATTAAAATTATAAAATTTTTGAAGTGGATATAGGAAAGGTCATTGAAATATTTTTAACAGGAACTTTATAATGTTATTTTTTTTAAATGTATATTATCAAAAGAGTTTGCTATTGTATTTTTGAAACTTTTATGATTTTCGTTTCTAAAAAGTATTGAGAAATGAGAAAAGAGAATTACAATAGAAAGTTGTTTGTATTGTGGCTTTTTGTAAAACGAACTGCATTCACACTGTTACAAAACTAAAATACAAACTAAAATTGCTCTTAAAAACATAAGCTAGTACCAAAAGGGCCATAAACAATGTTCCTTAGGTGAAAACGATTAAAGATTTCCGGTAGCAGGTAAAAGTTCAAGTGCGAGGGTTTTAAATGCGCGTAGTGTACTTCGAAGTGTTACTTCAAAGTATTACTTACTTCTATTATTATACTATCTAGTATTATACTTACGAAGTATACTTACTACATCAAAGTGTTACTATACTCGTGAGTTACTAAGTTCAGTTATTAGTGTCTTGTTTGCAAGAAACAATATTACTTCAAGCTTTGATTTTGAGTTAGTCAGCATCAAATAATAAAAATGCCTAGATTGGCACCAGGGACACGCCGAAAAAGTATGCGTAGAAGAATGAGTATAGCTCGTGGATACATTTCTAAAAAACGAAATATTGGAAAAGCTAGTGAAGTAATTAAGGAAAAACACAACAATCCAGTAACCAATATAAATATCTCTCCCGAGTTACCCCATTCGGAATCCAACACCACCTCTATTCCTGAACTTCCAGTTTCAATGGCAAATATGAATGGACTTAATCAATTAACACCTTTAACGTCCAACATTAATTATTTTCCCGAAGCAGTACCATCTACATCAAATGTTCTTTTTATACCAGAAGCAGATTCTTCTAATAACCTGATGGATGACATACAAAAAGTTCCATCTAGTGATAATTTTGAATTAACGGGAAGACGTATAGTAAACATAAACTTTTTTTTTCAACAGCTTATTAACTTTAAACATTTAGAACTTTTTTCGTGTACGTCGTTATATTCGAATTTTCGCGGCAATTCATCTACTCGCTGGGGACAAGATCACGAAATTGTAGCAGTTACGGAATTTGAAGAAAATTATCAGATGGAAGTTCAAAAATGTGGTATTTTTATTGATAAAATTTTTTATTTTTTAGGAGCTTCTCCAGATGGTTTAATCGGTGAAGATGGAATTGTAGAAATAAAATGTCCACATAAAGCCTCATCTTCGACTGTATTGGAAGCCATTAAAAATAAAACAATAAAATTTTTAGAAAACGATAAAGGCAAAATTAAATTAAAACGAAGAGATAATTATTATTTCCAAATTCAAGGACAACTAAAAATCACTAACAGAAAATATTGCTATTTTATAGTTTGGACGCCAACTGAGCTAATAGTAGAAAAAATAGTCAGAGATGAAAAGTTTTGGCAAGATTATATGGAAAGTCAACTGACCGAATTCTTCTATAAGTGTTTACTTCCGGAATTGGTAAATCCACAATTTCCAAAAAAATTACCTATCAAAGATTTAAGGCAATTACCACAATAATTAGTGATACTTGATATAATGAAGAGACAGAGACACTGCGCAATATTTTCGAATAGATTATAATAAAGAACAAAATATAACATTTTCTTATTTTTTCTGATCCTTTCTGACCCACAAGTTATTTACCCTTGCAGTGATTTATGACTATACCTACTTGAGAATAATATTGCTAAAATATATGAAATTTACAGTGTACATTAGAACCCACAAATTAGGGGCGTGTAAATGCAATAAATTTTCAGTAGCATATTTAAAAATATTTTTGTGATACCTACAAGTTATGCAATGTGTATTGATAAATTGTCGAATTTTGTGTTACTGTTTATTGCTTTCTACAAGAACCCTTTGGATTTAAAAATTATTACGATGCATTATTTAAAAGTTCAATAAATTTGCTAGGTACTAGTAGTTGCTATTCTTTGATATTTTTAATATCAAGCTGAGGATTAATTATTAAAGTTAGTGTTACTTCTACGGCATTTAATTCTTTCTTTTAGCATTTTTTTAAAATTTTACATTCTGTCGAAGCAAAAAATGATCTTTTCTAAATATGATGTTTTTTAAATCATTTAATTATTTCAAGAGATGTTCGAGTTATAGCGCTCAATCCAGCATACCATTTTACACATGCAGCAGTACGCCCTTAAGCCGTTTTTAAACTAAACCGTCCCTAGTGAAACAACGTGCAAAATCCTAGCCGTAAATTGTTTGAGTTTGTTTCTAAGTTAATTATATCAAAAATGAAAAATGTTGTAAATACTGATCAGAAAAATTTGAAATTTGGTAAACATGTTTCCTATGGTACATATATCGCTAATATATGACTATATTAAAAAAACACAATTTTTTGAAATATAAAAATTAAAATAATAGGTTATTTTAAAAAATTTTAATTTTAAAGTTACGTCTTATTGTAGGCCTTTATGGCATAAATATCATATTCAAATTTCAAATTAATCCGTTCAGCCGTTTTGAGTCTGAACCGTCCCGAAATATTCAACTTTTTAATAAATATAAAATTTAAATATTTTATACTATTTTCTTTTATCATAGTAATCATTATAAACTATGTTTTAGTTTAATTTAAAAAAAAATAATTTTAAAGTAGATTTTTGGCTAAAATCAGATTTTTCTTTTTAAATACCAAAATATAAAATATGTCTTATTAGGCACTCATGTGTTCCACATGTACCCTCCAAATTTTATATTAATCCGTTAAGCCGTTTTTGAACTAAACCGTCCCTAAGTTAATTATATTAAAACTAAAAAATTATGTAAATACGAATTAGAAAAATTTAAAATTTGGTAAACATTTTCGCTATGGTATATATTATATCAATAATATATGACTTTAAAAAAACACAATTTTTTGAAATAAAATTTATTTTTATTTTTATTTTATAAAATTTTAATTTTAAAATTGTGTCTTATTGTAGGCCTTTATAGCATAAATATCATACTCAAATTTTAAATTAATCAGTTCACCCATTTTGAGTCTAAACCGTCCCGAAATTTTCAACTTTTTAATGAATATAAAATTTAAATATTTTATACTATTTTCTTTTATCATAGTAATCATTATAAACTATGTTTAAATTTAATTAAAAAACAAATTTAAAGTAGATTTTTTTTTAAATACCAAAATATAAAATATGTCTTATTTTGCACTCATGTGTTCCACATGTACTCTCTAAATTTTAAATTAATCCGTTAAGCCGTTTTTGAACTAAACCGTCTCTAGTGAAACAACTTGCAAAATCCTAGCAATTTTTTTTTAAATACCAAAATATAAAATATGTCTTATTGTGCCATCATGTGTTCCGCATGTATCCTCTAAATTTTAAATTACTCCATTAAGCCGTTTTTGAGGTAAACCATCCCTAGTGAAACAACTTGCAAAATTTTAACCCTTAATCATTCCAAATTTTTGTATTCGTACTGAGATTGTAAAAAACAAGAAACATGTAGGAATCATTTCAGTAGAACTGAAAAATGATGAAAAATTGTTGATTAAAATAAAATCCAATAACTCCATAATAGAAGTCTTAAAATTTATAACATCATCCTTGAACCACCGCTTGAAGGACAATATTGCGCACAAATTGCAAACGTCAGAAACGTCATTAGAATACTTTAAATAAGTTGTATTTGTAATTTTTAATATTTTAATATAATTGAAAATTTTGTTTAATAATTTGTATTTATAATAATTATTATAAGCGCTGTTGTATTGCGCAATAATTTTTTTTAACACTTATGAAAGGGATCCCACGAGGAACTTTGAACACGAGCCCAAATTTTGTAGTTACGGCACTGCTCAAATACGCACCGCTTTATCAAATTTATTAAATTGATTCATGTGTAGTTGTTCGGTTTATATAATTTGAAACCTTGGTTCTAGCCTGTTACGGTATTTTTAATATTTGGTGAATAGTTGATTTATAATTAAATAATCTTGAAATAAACAAGTTAATAAAACGTTTAATAATAATGTTTTTATTGAGCTTTCAACGTTTGGTACACGTCTTCGTCAGATTAAATTAAATTATTAAATTATTAAATTATTCTGACGAAGACGTGTAGCAAACGTTGAAAGCTCAATAAAATCATTATTATTAAACGTTTTATTAACTTGTTTATTTCAAGATTATTTAATTATATTTCACAAGTTAAAAAATTAATTTATTAAATAGTTGATTTATAATATAATTATTAATTATAATTAATTTATAATCATTAATTAAAATAAATTTTGTAATAAAAGTTCAAAATTGTTCATTTTATTTGAAATTAAATGAGCTTCATCATTTGTGTATAGGTACTGAGAAAATTATAATCATATTAGAAAAGCATTTTAACAGATATGTTTCAATTACAGACGATCTCTTTGACCTTTCGTAATGGTGTAAACTAATACGGAGTTGTGTCTGGTTGTTTACGTTACAGCTATAACAACATCAGGATGACGTATAAATTTCATTGCTTCGCGTTATTAAAAACGTTTTCTCGACTGCGGGTATTCCCCTATTTACTACTTATAGAGCAACACCCATAACTTAATAGAAGAACTTCCATAAATGATCTATTCATTATATTCACCCTAATATCCGCCATCTGCCAGGTGCGAATAACTCTGTGGCCTTAAATCCCCACCTTAATTATTGCAGGTATTGTGTACGTACCCAGTACGTACAATATGCATAAAGTTGTACGAATGGGGTACCTCCATTATTCGTACAAATATGTACGTATCTCGAACAAATGTTTTCAGCCAAGCGGTCGTACTATTTACGTACCGATATGTACATTGCACGTACTGGATACGTGCCCAGTGCGTACATTGTGCACAAGGTTGTACGAATAGGGTACCTCCATTATTCCTACAAAGATGTACGTATCTCGAACAAATATTGTACAATTCTCGTACAAACATTGTATGTACCTTGTACAAACAATATACGTATCTAGGACCAATATTTTTAGCCAAGCGGACGTACCATTCACGTACCGATATGTACATTTCACGTACTCTATACGTACCCAGTACGTACATTATGCACAAGGTTGTACAAATAAGGAACCTCCATTACTTTGTGCGTATCTCGTACGAACATTGTACGTACTTCGTGAAAACAATATACAAATCTCGTACAAACATATATTCGTCCTAGATGTGTCCCAAATACGTTATTGTGCTTAGGAATAGAGTCCACCTTCGTGTAAGTGTGACCGGATTCTAAGAACCGGTGTTCAATTATTTTAATATTTGTATTTTGCGAATAGAAAATAACTTAAAAAAGTTTAGAATTTTTTAAGTATTTTTGTGGTATTTAGTAGCATGTGATGTTAAAATAATCAAACTTAACAAAATGTTAAAATAATAACATTTTAACTATAAAGTAAATAATACATACTACGAAGAAACATAATATTTAACAAAGCCAAAATGACAATAATTCACATTTAACAAAGTTGAACTTAGAATATTTGAATAAACAAGAAAATAGAATTCTGAAAAAAATACGCTATAGAAATTTAAAATTTAAAATCATTTTTTAACGCTTAGGAAAGGAGACCCACGACAAACTTTGAACACAAGCCCAAATTTTGTAGTTGTGGCGCTGAAAGTAATAACAAATGCAGTATGGCACGTGTAAACTTACCTTAGAATCGAAATCTAAATTATTTTGTATACTTTTGTGTAATTATAAAAAATTTAACAATATTTTGTATTATAATAATTAACGATAAAATAAAAATATAAAAATAATAATATTTTCTTAATAATAAATTAATAGCTATTATTACAACTAGGGTAATATGAATAGTATATTTCCCGAGGTTGGCTAGTTACATCTCGAGGGCAAAGCCCGAGAGATGTATAGACAACCACGGGAAATGTATTCATATTTCCCGTGTTGTAATCAATAGTTTTCTTCTGATTGAAAAATATATTATTAAATATATCAATATTTCATCAATAATAAAATTTGAGATTTTGAATTTGCAATAACTCGAAAACGGCGCTAGATATCGAAAAACTGAGCAAAAAATTTACCCCCCTTTGCTCGTTCACAAAGGGCCCCCTAGCAATTTGTCGAAGAAAGCCTTATGCAAAATTCTAGATCAATAGCGCGCAGAATGCGCGCACAATAATTCAGAAAAAGTTAGGTTGGTTTTTAAAATGTAAAAATAAGTAGGCACATTTTTTATTTTAAACGTCACTTAAATGTCACTTTTTAACAGGAATGGCTTTAGTATTTTGTTTTGTATGTTTGATTGTCCAATCACCGTGCGCAAAGTATACTTTAAAATGACGTTTCATATTTCCCTAAGGACAATATGATATGACGTTTCATATTTCCCTTGGGAAATATTAGTGTGTTATGACATATTGTAACTAAGGCGATATTGCTCTATATTGTTTCAATCAGAAGAAAAAAACAGTTATTTACTTGTCTTAATTTAAAAAATATTACACGTGGTTTTCAATTATTTTGAATGGAATACTAATTAAAGCAATAAATTAAAGTAATATATAAATAATATTTCTTGATATTTTTAAACTGAATTAATATAGTTATTATTGAAAAGTTGATCTAGTGTAATGATACGTGACTCTTATTTATGAAATCTCACGGATCTGCAGGTTCTTCGAATAATGGTTACAATTAAGGCAATCAAACAATTGACGATATAATTATTAACGTTTATTTGCAACCTGATAATTAATAACAATAATAATAAATAGCAGGACTCACACGATTTGTCGACCAGCTAATACCGTCGAACATAAACAACTCTTCTTCACAACTTAATTCTTCTTCTTCTTCTTTATTTAGCACCTACTTCAACTAGGAACTATTTTCACTTGCTCGTACAACTCTTTCTTATTCTTTGTATCCAATACAATGCAGTCGAACTCTTATTCAGCTGCGTTCGATATTAATTTCTACACACGGAAAAACTTATGGCCTCAAGCCCCTTGAGTAAACTTCCCAAACAAATCAATCAATCTTCACTAACTATCGACACCCTCTGAATTATTTTTAATCCGCACGACCTTATTGGATTACTCTCAAAATAATTACTAGAACACAACTGTTCTCAAATGCTCTTCAAAAATGACTCTCCCATTGACCGTTGTTTATTATCCTTCATCACTTAGTTTCTTATTACTTGTAATGTTTTCATTGGTTCTTGTTTTTTTTTGATTTTAATCAAGGTTCTTTCTGCTGAAAATTTAGATCAAATGTGACCTGCTGGTTTTAATTGCGTGTGTGCCCAAATTCAAATAAATAACATAATAAAAATACACAAAAACTTAAATTAAATACATATGATAACAATTAAACAAAATAAACTAACAAAATCTTCACATAACAAAACACAATATTAGTAGCGCGTCACGGGTTAACATACGAGGTATATAAATAAAAGAAATCCTGCTTTATATATTTTTATCAGGTTGCATCGTCAATCCTTTAATTGCTCAAATGCGCAACCACCTCTTATTATGCCTTATGTAGACACAACAATAGACTATCATCAAACTTAAATTCTTTGTACACGCTAGGTAGGCGTGAAGATTAAGTGGTGTAACTTTCAGATAGATGGGCAGATAAACACGGCATTGAATCTTGTAGCCGCCGTTCGGAAAAAAAATGTAAGTAAATATTATTAAGTGTTTAATGTTAAATTTCAGATATTTCAAGAATGCATTCAGATTAAGATACCCAGGAGTAAACCAATCATCAATCAGAGCCCAATGGCTGGAGCAACATCGTAAATTCTAATTAAATAATTAAAATTTATAGTACAAATTTAAATAAATGTGTAATGGTATCTGAATAAATATAAATAAAAAAACGATTGGCGCAAGTCATATAATTTCTAAATAATTACAAAAATTAATTTTTTTAATTATTATTGAATATTTTTTAAGTAATTATTTTAATTAAAAATCAGTGCCAATTAGGCACGTAAATTTTATGTACCCAAACGACACTGTAAATTTCGAAATATTCCGTTCATAAAAAATCAACACACAATATGTACATTAAATGATACATCAAAACAGTAACGGCAAAAGCGGTGGTAAATCAATGCCATACCATTACGAAAATATCTGTACCGTATCTGTTCATAAATGACACCTTAAAACAGTAACGAAAAATTGGGCAAATCAATGCCATACCGTTATGTAAATATCGATAACGTATATGTACATTTTTGACAACTTTGTGCAGCTTGGGTAAGGCTTCCTTTGACAACTTGCTAGGTTTGCAACTTGCAACTTGTTCAGAAAGAAAAAAAATAGTGAATGGGGACTAATCCACCCCAAAAAAGAAGATTTGTTAAGTTAAAAAAAAAATATAAAATTAAAGAGCACGTGGAAGGTTTACATGATCGGTTGAAGGGAATGGTAAGTTTAATTTTATATTTTCTTTGTCAATATGAGCCTGATGAAGTCAATTTCGTTGGATAATACCACGAATAAGTCCGAAACATGTCCGTTCGTTTACGCGTTTTGAATTTAATAATTTTTGTTCTTTCTATTTTTTTCATTCGTTATTGATTCCTAATACGGTCCTGACTACCGATGTCCTGCTACAAATTTGTATTTTGAAATTCATCTACTTTGTAGATTATAACGACCTCTATCTTAACTATTTATTTCTTATTCTTAGTTTTTACGGTCGACAATAAGGATATTTGAAATTTTATTTCATTTACCGTTAATTATTTTTTAATTATACACAAGCTTACAAGATCGAACTTTATATTATAAACTAAACTATACTACATTATTGTGGTGACTTATATTATAGAAGAGTGCTGACTTATTCTAGCGATTATACATATGACTATACAATGGGAAAAATTTTTAAATTAATTCAAATTACATTATGTACAATAACAATACAGTGTGTTGATAAACTATGAAACAAAATAAAAAACATTTAAAGATGCGAAATTATTTAAATCAAGTTACATACATACCGGGTGTTCATTTACAAACTATTCAATCAAAATAACTTCTTTTTTTGAAAACACGTAGAAAAATTAGTAAGATTTGGGTGGATTTTGTATCACATTCTTGTCTTACGACCTCCTATTTCTGTTTGCTGATAACAAGACATTAATTTTTGTAAATAGGTTGGATTTTCGTGTTTTTGATGTCTAAAAATTCATGACGACAATTTTTGTAATTTTGTGTGAATTGAACTCAATTAACTTTACATGGGAAATTTTCTTTAATCGGATTGGTTTCGAATTTACACATAGATTGGTTGAAATTGATTTCGATGCACTCTTAGTTATTTAAGGCATAGTTGTGTTGATTTATTAAGAAGAATTTTGCTTGTGGTATAATTGTTGAATAAGCGGAATTTTTTTGGATTGGACATGAGTATAAATGGAAATAGTCGTAATTAATAAGTTCGACAATTTATTGGGATTTCTATGATCAAATGTATTTTGGAATTTTGAATACAAATTTTGACATGAAAAAGTTTTTGAAAATAAACGTTGATTTATTTTTAGCAGTCCTTCAATAAATTCTTCAGTCAATAAGATCGATTGGTGCATATAACTTTCATTTCGCCGAAGTTTCTTCTAATTCTTCCAAGATATCCTTGACACTATTTAGCGCTGATATTAGTTGAAAATACATTTAAATTATTACTAATTTATACTTCGATTTTATTATGTAAACGTTTATTGTATAGGCAATGTTTTCTATTTGAAAAATTCTTTCTTGTAAGACTATATGATTACTTGCCAATTGGTTGATAACTATTGTTAAACTTTTTGATAGCATTTTGTAGTTAGTTTTATTTGTTCTTTCATTAATAAGTTTAAGGGCCGGAATTATAAACGACAAGTAACTAATTTACTTGTAAGATTGTCAAATAAGTAAATTTACTTGCTAGATTTGCGTATTATAAAACACAAATAGTTTATGCTCAAACTAAATCTAGCAACTAATTTAACCTCTCGTTTTTTTTAACTAAATATTTAGTTGTGAAGTAAATTAAAAAGTCAAATTATTTGTTAGGTTATTTGTTTTAAATGAAATAAGGTATTCCATGCGTAAGGTATTCCACAAATGCGCCTAACCAGTGGGCGCTAGTTGTGATACCATTCTTCAATCAACGCTATAATCATAAAATTAAAAAATTAGTTCTAACGTATCATAAAATCTCATGCACCATGACCGAGACATCTGGTATCAAAACGTCTAAACACAATAGGAAAGTAAATATTAAGTTAGTTATTTACTTGGTTACTTTCCGTTATAGTACTCAAATTTTATTTAGTAAATTTTAGTAGTCTAGTAAATTTACTTTGAAACTAACTAGTGATTTATTTATGTTTTATAATACCGGCTCTAAGGTGTTTTGTTGGTGCAATGATTTTTTAATTGCATCATTGTATCTTATTGCTTCTTTGCTGTCGAGGTTTCCTGTTACTAAATTAATAAGCGATTCAAGTCCGCTATTTAGACCTTTTTGTCTTTTTTGCGGTACTTTATCCAAAGCGTCTAATTTTTTCTCGATTTATTTTATAATGTATTGCAAAAGTTGGTGAAAATTCTCAATCTCTCTAAATAATCGTTGCCGTTTTCATGATAAGTATAATTATGCCAATGTTACTTTTTTAAAGTTATTCTATTCTAATTGGTTCCAAATATATTGTCCTAATTAGATAATACAAGTCCAATAACTGATTTTATTACTGTTTTTTTACGTATGTACATGGTTTGTCCAATCATATATTTGTGTTTTTATTCACAATCAGTTAGTAATCAGCACATCTCTGACTTTTAAAAAGTTGGGAAGCAGTTTACTATTAATTTTACTTGACAACCAATCAGAAAGCTATTTTGTTTTACTTCCCAACCTTAGGGTGAGAAGTGGTCACTTCCCGACCTGCAATGTCGCATTGTCGGTAGGTAAAAAATGGAACTAACAAAAAATGTGCGTTAATAAAATGAAATTTGATGATCTTTAATTATTTAAAAACTGATTGTAAATAAAATTGTATACATACCTCGGTGTCAAGCTTCATTTCAGCCTCGTGCTTTACAGTTGACTTCGACGCTTCGCGCTTCAGTCAACTAACTTAGCGCTCGGCTGTAATGAAGCATTTTTTACCTCGGCACGTAATATACTATTGCAGTTGTTGTTTGACTAATACCTCAGTAATTTGTTTTTCCGTCATGATGTAATTTGATCACATTTATTCGTTAATGTTTATCTGTAATTATTAGCAATCTCTCTGTGCAGCTGATTAATTTAGGCCTATTATTCGTGAAAAATTATGTATAGACTACACAAAATTGTTTGTAATTATGTCTTTTTTATCAAACCATAATAGCCAAACGTGATAATATCTTCCAATACATACGTCGCTCTGTTTAAATTAAATTTTAACTTCTAAATATTATAATTTATCAAATCAATGTTAACTTCCAAAATCAGAAAAAAATATAACCTGCATAAAAGAAAAATATCTTTAATAATAAAATTTTAACGCAAAAAAAAATAATCAATCAAAATATAACTCACAATGTTGCGGTCACTTTTAGACCAAAATAGTTTTTAAAACGAATTCAAAAATTCAAAAATTTTAAGGTTAAAGTTAAAATAAAATTTCACAAAATCTTACTTATAAATCAAAGCCAAAGAGCACACAAGCAGCTCATGCGGTCATTTTGGCAAAAAGCCTTCATCTTCTTATCCTCCTTCCTTACTTTGCACTCTTTCCAAATTACCAAATTAAAATACAATTTACAAAATTTTACCAAAAGAGTACAGGGTGGGTCCAAATCATTTGTAACACGCCAATATTTACTCTGATATCGGAGATCACAAAATAATAGAAATGTGTATCGTGGTCACACACACGGATGTATATTAAGGTGATCTGACGGCATATGCTTCTATCACATAGTAGTTGGTTGAAAAAAGGATTCGATTAAGAGAAAACGCAGAATAAAAAATTGCGTACCATTGGAGAAGGTAGGAAGCAGATTGCATGATCTTAAGAAACAACTTTTAAAGAACGGTTATCTACGACGATTAGTAGACAGCGCCTTGTTCAAGAGAAACCCATTAACAGCTACGATTAAAGAGTCGAAGGGCGATCATGAAGAGAGACCAAAATATAGCAAAATTACGTACCATCCTGTTTTGGCAGAAAAACTTAAATACATCTTTAAAGAATGTACTGTTAAGGACAACATACAACTTGCGTTCCACAATCTCTTAACTCTTAATCGAATCCTCTTTTCAAGAACTAAAGACAGAACTCCGGTTTTGGATATGGCCAATGTGATATACAGGATAACGTGCACAGAATGCAGAAAAGAATATGTTGGACAAACTTCTCAACGACTATCAAAGAGAATATACCAACATCGTTACGATATCCTGCATGGTAAATCTAGAACAGGACTATCAGCGCACACGATAGAAAACTACCATAACTTCAAAACTGAAGAAGTTGAAATATTGGCATCCGAAAGACATTGGGATAGGCGTTTGTTTATGGAGGCGTCCTTTATTTCCACCAGTGATAATAATATTAATATTCAAACTGATTACAAGAGAATCAACAATGGCTATTCTAACCTTTTGAAGAACTACAAACAGAAGATGGGTGTTTTGCAGCGACGGTGATAGTGGCCGGTAGCAGGTGGACGTATTTGTTTTTTGTTTGCTGAGTTTGTTTTCTTGTTTGTTTTCTTTTTATATATTGTTTTTGAATCAGTACTATGGGGGTGTTTCCAGATTTTACGTATAATGTTAATTTTTATATTGTTAATTTTGATTTTAACTTTTCCTTTTGACGTGGTGTGTTAGCGGGAAATTTTTAAATTGTGTTTAGATCGTATTTTATTGGACGTGAATGTAACTGTCTCTATCGGTTATCTTGCAGAAGAGATAGTACTTATACATTGCGTGCGTTTTATTTTATTAGGAGAAAGATTTTTGACTACAATTGCGTTTTCTAATTTTATTTTTACACGCTTTATTTGGCAATTTTGTTAGATTTTTATTCTTTTTGACGACGATCGTTGAAGTAACTGTTTTTGTGTATCCATGTCAATTCCCGACAACACACTGCATTTTCAAGCGTTTACCATCACCAACTGTTAGGTATGTTTGCGTCCCCCTGGACACTCTTATTTTTAAAACATTATAGCACCTCTGTTTTTATATTTTAGCCCTGAGAATGGATTAATATATAGTCCGAAACGTTGGCCAGCAGTTAATTTGTTTGATTTGCTTCCCCTTTACACCCAATATTCGTCTAATTTATTAAGAATAAGCGAGGAAAAAATTTTGTTTACATTCTAAAAGTTCATTAATTAACGTTTAAATTTTGGTAATGACTTGAAGATACTGTTTCGCACCTAATTGCAACAGCGGGTATCGTAGTGATAAAGATTCCCTGTTGGAGTGCCTAAAAACAAATTAAAAGAGCATTGATTCCACGTGCGGACAAACAATTAGAATTAAATGACGTTTTGGGAGTCAAACAATATTACCGAAAAGAACAAGGAAAATTTAAAAAACATTCAGCCGTAAATTAAAAAAAATCAAAATTGCATAAGTCGTAATTCAATATTATGTTTATTATTAGTTATCTAATTTCGTATTAAGAATTTCAGCTTTTTAATAATATTTGTTTCTCGTTTTTTATTTCTCAAAATTACATTAAATCTTGAAACTAATAATCGTTATATGATTATAATATGCTACTAATTTAGCTATTCTGAATATAATAAAATTATTACATTTCATAACTTTTTATTGTACACTTATTAACTTGCTAGTTCAAAATATATACCTAATATTGTTTATAATTGTACCTAACACTATAATTAAATAAATAATTTGTTATTAAGTTGTTTATTTATTTCTTGTGGGTCTCTAAAATAATATTTCCGATATCATCCACAAAACCACTAGTATTAACTTCAGCGCGTTGTCTGCCTCTGTCTAGCATTGACGAGGCCGTTCGTAGGCCATGAAATTTGCGTTGTAAGCTCACCTCTTATATTATACATCCGTGGTCACACAGATAATAATCATAGGTTTTTATGCCCTCAATAAGCATAATTCAAAAATAATTATAAAAACTCAAACAAGTTGTTCGTACATGCCGTAGATGATGCTGAAGATCACTTTTCAATGTGACTAAAAATTGAAGCAACTGCTTTTTCTAGAAATGCAAACCCACAGATTAATAAAAGTAATAAAAAAATTTAACCCTGATAGCTCGCAATGAGCTTACAAATCTGTACTTATACAAAAAAAATACTTTTAGCCCACGAGTCGGGCAGTATCAAGTTGCACAGTCACAATCTTCCTCTGCCCACAAACATAATATCGACGATGGTCCATACAAAAACTTATGTTAGGCAGTTTTGATCCAGCTGCCACACACTCCTCCTAGGAACCTTCAATGTCGAGCCCTCGAGACAATTGCAATTGCGGCCAGGAAGCCACTTCAAGAATCCAATGCTGGATTGGAGTCTTGGTAATAATTACCATGTAACACAACCAATAATAATAAATCGTTATAATTATAAAAAAATAACGTTGGTAAAAGGTGGTAAAAGATGGTAACAAATGGTAAAAAGGTTCTTCATACAAATAGCAAATATTGAAACATCAAAAGATTAAAAATAAAAGATTTTACCTAACGAAATTGAAAATTATTTTAACCTATACTGCGTACAGATACAAACCAATTTCTAAAGTATCACATTCAATCGACCTTCACGAACTAAATCCCGCGAATTATATTTAGACAAAATTATGTCTTTTAAAAAAGATATATTATATTGTTGTGTCCGCACTAAATGATTAAAATGGGTTGCGAACTTAGCAATAAGGTAACTGTATTTGCAACTAGAGGAACGAAACAAAGCAAAACTCTATTTTAACGTTTTTATTACCAGTGCGTGTTTTATTTTGTGTATTTTTTATTTTGATTTCAGTATGTTTAATATTTTATGTTTGTCTAGTTAGTAAGTTATTTGTTTTTTGATTTTGATTTTATTATTTTATGTTTGTATCATGACTCACCAAATGCCGTCACAGCCAATATTTAAATAATGAAAAATCTAGATTTGAAAATAAAAGGACATTAAATTACAACCAATGAAAAGAAGACACATTGCAAAGAATATCCAAGGGGGTAGAAGAATCAATAAAGAAAATAGAGAGTCAGAATAATTTGAGCAGAGCGGTCGGTCGATGAAAGTTTAAGAAGAATTTTATGAATCGAATTGAGAAAGGAGTCGTGTTAATGCCTAAGAGGCATACAAAAGAATTCAATAGAGGTTTATTCGTATAAAGAATAATTGTTTAAAGTGGAAGAAGAGTTGGTGATAAAGTGATTTTTTTGGATTGAAGATATCCAGACAGCAGTAGAAGAAAGAGAAAATAATCGAGCAGACAAAGCTGTTCAAAGGAGTTGAAGATAAGAAGGTCGCGTGTTATTTGTGCGCGATATTTTTTTGAAGGAAGATAACGTTGGTTTCTGCAACAGAAAAGCTGGGGTCGGCTATTTGCGTGATTTTTGCTTTTATTTATAATTGTTCCCATTTTATAGTATTTTTTGAGTTGCAAATAAAAATAAAAATATCCAACAGTTATTTTATTGTCTTACTTGTAACAATTTTCGCATTCGAGAACCTACGTATCCCATAGACGAGATAGAAGTTTTGTATGTAGAGGCGCGCATAAGGTCGCAGCAATATATTGCCGTGAAACAAAATATTTCGACCCACCCTGTGCTAAATTGTAAAAATTTGTTAATTTGATTTTTAAACGTTTAAATTGGAAAAGTAGAGAGTGGGGAGAAAAAGATCGAGATAGTGGCTTTTTAGCCAACTATGGCCGACAGCGGGTGCCAAGTTTGGTATGCCCGCTGAATTTGATTTTTGATATGAGATTTTGTTTATTTTGATATTGTGAGTAATATTTTGGAATTATTTAATAAAATGATTTTTATGCGAATGCATTATTGCGCCTTTTTGGATGATTATTTTTGATATTTTGGATAATTTGGATAATTTGGATAATTTTTGATCAGTCGCTGCCGAGCGCGAGCAGTAGTATCATTTGATTGATTTAGAGTGATTTGGAAAAAGAATATTTCAAATAATAAATTCGTTTTGCACATAAAAGTAGAAAATTAAATTATATTTGTTCAAACGAATGGTGCAATTGATAAGCCGACGATTTGGATAAGGCTGGAAATTAAACTTCGTTCCTTTTAAAGACAAAGTAAAATTTTATTCTGCATTTATTTGAATTTGAATTTGGATTGTTTAGAATTTTTGGAAAACGAATTTGTTTTATTTATGAGATAAGACGAATAATTTTAGTTTATTTTTGAAGACGCTTAGAACCCTCCGACCTCTACAAAATTATCAATTGCTCCCGCACACCAGGGTTAATCCGAGGCAAACAATAGGTTGAAGATTTCTACGAGAAAAAACCACAGCAATATATTGTGGTGTTACAAAATGGTTCGCACCCACCTTGTACACTTTGTAGAAAAATTTCATTTTTGTAAGTTTGAATTTGGTAAGATTTTAAAATTAGACAGGTGGGACGAATCAACGGAAATGCAAAGCCTTTTGCCGATAGCGACCGCCTGAGTCTGTTGTGCGATTTTGGCTAGAGGAAGATTTTGAGATTTTTTGATTTAAAGTTTGAATTTATGCGTATGCATGATTGCGCCTTTTTTGAAATTGTGAGTAATAATTTGATATTGAATAAAGTGAGTTTTATGCGATTGCATTACTGCGTATTTGTGAAATTTGGAATTATATTGGATTATTTTTGATAATTGCTATCGAATGATAGTATTGATTGGCTTGGTTGATTTGAAGAAGGAATAAATTGAAATTGTTAAATTAGATTTAAATCGCATTTAAAATTGGAAAAATTAAAAGTTAAATTTGTAGGAACAAATGATGCGATAGATAAGCCGACGTTTTCGATAAAGTAGAAATTAAAGAATCCCATGCACGGTGAAATTTAATAATTTAAAATTGTAAAGTTTTTTTAGAAACGAAGCAATAATTTTTTGATAAATTATATCATTACAATATATTGCTATGCCCCCAACTTTTCAAATTTAAGCAATTTTACCCTCTAGTGAAAATAGTCGAGGTAACACAGATTTTTAACTCAGCAAGAGACTCTTAAGTAACAAATTGTAAATTTAAAATTAAATGCTCACTTTTGTTACCTTTGCATGTGGTCCTTCAAGCGCACGTGTATTTTGCAGCTGGCCTACCAAATTTGTTGTGATGCACTTTTGCACATCGACCAAATTTTCACAACTTTCTCAGTTTTTATTTTTCGCACTTTACTTTGTCATAATTAAAATAAAAACGTCAACTCAATTTAACCCATTTATTCTCAAACAATTAACAATTTTAACCATTGAGGAAATGATGTTCGTCCGCTCTACTCGACGTCAAGGCCGCAGCCCAAGTGTACTTTATCAACCTTTCAGTCCCACTCCTTCCAGTTCTCGTTCTACCTTTTTATTTACATAGCAAAACTTAACAAACTTTTCAATAGGAAAATTTTAAGGTTTTTCAATAAATAATTAAACATGTAGAATCATCAAAGCCTCCCATCGGAAACTTAAGTCGATAGGCTTCAATATTTATTAAAATGTGAATTTTATATAATGAAGTTATCAAAAGAATATTCTTTATTTGTCCCTAGGAAAGCTAAATTAATTCGGATTGAGCACATTTGATATAACGGCTTTCTGTATTAAAATTTAAAATAATATTGAAAATTTACCGAAACGTCGTCTTGGAATTTGATGATTTTGTTTAAATTATTGTGTAGGTAATGATCACCTAACAATATTAAGTTACCGATATGACGTCAACTACATACAATATGGAATTAAAAACATTTAAAATGCTCCGAGTAAGTTATATCAAGAAAAAGAAATATTTTTTACTAATATCATGAAAGACGCGTAACTCAAATTTATAATCTTGTCTCCTGGCTTACAATTGACCTATCAAAAAAAAATTTCATATTAAATTATTTATATTGTTATGCAAAAATAATTTCTTTAAAACAGTTTATAAATTTGTTTAATCTTGCCATCATATTGTTTTGCTAAAAAGAAAGTAAAAATACGTTAATATGTATTGATCGATTCCTTTTATAAATAAATTTTAATTTTATACTAAATTTTTGAATTAGTAGTTTCGCTTTTAATTTTTGCTTCGTAGTTTTTAACAAAGTTGTAAATAAGAGCTAGATTTACATAAACAACGAAATTAACTACCTACTTATTTTAGATAGTTTTAGATTTATAAAACGCGAAATAAATTTTAAAGAGGCGATGGAAACTAAAAAAGCTTTATCTTTTAGTCACCTACAACAATAACTTTATTAAAAATTAAATCATAACAAAATTGTTTTTTTTATAAATACATATATTTTCATTTATATTGCTATGCTATTTTATCAAAAAAATACCACACACTTGTTTTGCTCTGGTAAGCTCTAATGTGCGGAAGCAGCCGTAATATTTCTAGAGTCGAAGAATTCGGGCGTTCGTAAAACAAAATTTACCAACAAATCCTAATGCCGTGGTACTAAATAATGTTATGATATTTTCTCCAAAATTAATACCATTAATACAAATTATCGTCTTCAAAGAAAATTTTAAAATCGTAAATTAATTTAAATTTAAAATTAAAATTTCACTTCTCGTATAGAACTTTCAATATTTAATAATATTATATAATATATATTTATATAATATATAACGCGGTATTTTCTAATGCACACATTAGTCTTATAAATTTTAATTTTTACTTTCAACTATTACTTCCAGTCAAATCAACATCAAGTCTAAAATCAACCTTCAATCAAATAAAATTGCTCATCCAAAAATCAAATTTAATTATTCAAAAATATCCAAAACAATTCACAACATTCAAAATAATTTTATCGGCGGTCACATCCGACCAAAACACTTCTCAAACAATTCAAATCAATATTTGAATTATTATTCAATTTATTTCGCACAATCTCAAAAGAAAACTCTTATAAAATTTATGAGCCAAAACCTCGCACGACTAGCTCGTGCGGCCATTTTTGGCAAAAAATCTTAATTTTCTGTGGTTGGTTTCCACTCTCTATGTATCTCCATCTCTTTTTAGAAAACCAATTTTCCAAATAATAAAAACAACAACATCCCATCGCTTTTAAAACGAACAATAAATTTAACAAGTTTTTTGTTGACAAAAATTGCTTTTTTTTTAAATACCCCCTCGCCCTTTGGGGAATAGAGTATAATATCAAAAGTAGGTTTTGATATTTATGTACTATACTATGCTCTATACTAACCCCTCCAAGTGTTTGTAACTTTGGCGTGGTGAGAGGACTAGCGAGCTTTCAGTGAAGCCGCAGGCATGTATTCAAGGAACGAACTGTGGTGAGACCGTCCCCAGGGCCGATGGGAAGCGGGAGGGGCCGGCCGGGACTTAAAAACTCTTGGTGTCCTGTTCTTGCCGTCTTCTTAAAGGTTAGGATGGCTGTGGTGGAAAGAGCCAGACTAATTGGCAAACACGAGAACAAATAAACCGCCTGTGGGCTGCAACAACTCCCATAGTGGATAGCAGTGACAGTGGGCACGAAGGCCTTGGCTTAATTGCCTAAGCTGCGTGGATGAGATACCACTATAAAACCGGCCCAATTTCTACGGTACTGCGACGCCAAAGATATGCAAGGCCGAAGGAAAGTTCGGTCTCTGGTCGCAGAAACCTCGGGGCACCAGGCGCACCTCGTTGTATTAATGCCTTTTATCGTGCATGGAGCTCTGTGCAATGGTGACAGTCTTACCCCATTACTCGTAGGAACAATTATAGAATCACCCAACAATAACATTAACACGGGGGGCGCTTCTGGAAAGAAAGAACCACCCAGACCATCGAGGGCTGCAAGGAGGCGCTATATGCGACTCCAAGCTGCAATAAAAGGTAAGGAAGCAGGGACGGCAACGAAACCTACTGCTGAACCAGCACAAAGTACCTCGACCGGGGAGCAAAAGCGTAACCGGTCAGATGCGAGTACACCCGCAAGCGCGGGTAGACTAAAGAAGAAAGGCAAGGGAATAAACCCTGCCATCTCTTACAAGTCTGTCTTGACAGACATAAGGGTAGCCATCGTTCCAGAGGGCTATCCAACAAACAACCTTAGCGGGGAGCAGTAGGAACTAGTGAAGGAACTGCTGCTCAGTGCCCTTGACTATACCAAAGCAGTCTTGCAAAGGTTTATAATTAAACACAACATTGACGTGGCTCTGATTCAGGAACCCTGGATAACGGGGGGGCCAAATCAGGGGGCTTACTTCTCTAGGAGACCGGGAGCTGATTAGCCCGGGAGACAATCATCTTAGAGTATGTATCATTGCAAAAAAGAAGCTCTACTTTTTGCCGCTATGGGGACTCTGTACCAGAGACCTAATAGCAGCTAAATTTAAAATATCTGTAGAAGGAAGCTTAATAGACCTTGTGGTAGCATCTGCATACCTTTCATATGACCAACCGAGACCACCTCCTCCAAAGAAGTTAGAAAATCTGATACTTGACTTCGAAATCAGTAAAACACAACTGGTGATCGGCTGTGACTTCAATGCACATCACATAATATGGGAAAGCAAGGAGACAAACAGCAGAGGTGTATTCTTACTTGAATTTGTCTTCAGCAATAAGCTGGAGATAATGGACAAGGGAGAGGAGCCTACCTTTGTCACTGTTTCAAGGGAGGAGATAATTGACATAACGATAAGGACTTCTTTCGTCAGTCCAGTGATCAGAGAATGGCACGTTTCTCGGGAGGAATCACTCTCTGATCACAAATATAAAAGGTTTAAAATAGAAACCCCACCAATGGTGGAGGCCTCGTACAGGAATCTCAGAACTTGTGACTGGGCTCTTTTCAAGGAGAATCTAAGACAGGATGTGGAGGAATGTCCGTCGAGGATTACTAACACAGCGGAGCTAAAAGTGATGAACGACGCGATAACGTCGGCCATCATTACAGCCTTCGAGGAAAACTGCTCTCTAAAAAAGAGGAAAAGTAAGCGGGAGACCATGTGGTGGAACCGTGAACTTGAATCTCTTAGGGCAGGGTCTCGAAAGTCTTTTAACAAAGCTAAGATAACAAGAGACTGGAAAGCTTACAAAAGCTCCCGTCTGAAATATACATACGCCATACGAAAGGCAAAGGAAGACTCATGAAGGAAGTACTGCGGGGAAATCGAAAGAACTCCCAAATGTGCAAGACTCTAAAGAGCTCTTTTAAAAAGTGGCCACGGAAAGGTGAGCACAATAGAAAAACCACAGGGAGGGTTTACATCATCGGGAGAGGAGACTCTGGGGCTACTGTTCTGAACACACTTCCCGGGATGTGTTCCCAAACCTAATGATGGCTCTAATGGCTAGGGGCACCAAGCCGTTCCGACTAGTCGGGCGAGCAGGAGCAACTGGAAATTAGCAGATAGCATAATTAACTAACCGAGAGTTGAATGGGCGATTAACACTTTCAAACCATTCAAATCTCAAGGCAAGGACGGAATTTTCCCCGCATTATTACAACAGGGGATGGAAACACTAGCCACCCCTCTATGTACAATGTTCAGAGCCAGTCTGGCGCTCAACTATGTACCTCAAAGCTGGCGAATAGTAAGAGTGGTATTTATACCCAAGCCAGGGCGTGCATCATATGCCCAGACAAAGTCATTTCGTTCAATTAGCCCGATGTCTTTTTGTTGAAGACACTGAAGAAACTAATAGATAGGCACATAAGGGATAGTGTATTGGTGAACTCACCTCTACACAGACAACAGTATCAATTGGGTAAATCGTGTGAGCTTAGTTTACACGAACTGACTCACAGGATAGCAGGAGCTCTTGGAAGTCAATAAATTGCTCTGAGAGCCATAGAGGGGGACATAGAGGGGGCGTTTGATAACGCCTTTTTTGACTCTATAGTGAGAGCTGTCGGAAGTCGTAGAGTCGACCCAGCCAACAACGGGCTGGATTGGTTCCACCCTCAGAGACAGAAAAATCAGAGCTAGTCTGGGACAGACGACTGTGATAGTTCCTGCCGCGCGTGGGTGTCCGCAGGGAGGGGTCCTTTCACCTCTGCTGTGGTGCCTGCTGGTAGATAGTCTTCTGCGGGAGCTGGAACAGGCAGGGGTACATGAACAAGGATTTGTTGATGATATCACAATTCTTGTTATTGGGAAATTCGGAAGAGTCGTGTCATCGTTAATGCAAAACGCACTCAGAATCGTCGAAAGATGGTGCACAAGAGAGGTGCTATCTGTAAATCCGAGTAAAACCTCTGTTGTCTTAGTACCGGATGGGGATAAGATTAAAACCTCACAAACGTTGGGGCTTAAGTATGATGCCATCTGGTATACAGATGGATCAAAGACTGAGACAAGTACTAGAGTAGGTGTGCGAAGCAGGAGATCGGGGGATGCTTATAGCATTTACCTGGGACCTCTCGCAACTGTATTTCAGGCAGAAATAACTGCTATATTGGTCTGTGCTGAAGAGTTGGTATGTAGGAACCTCGTAAAGAGGAAAATCTGTATCATGAGTGACAGCCAGGCAGCTCTAAGAGTCCTGGAAAGATTTCGGTTGTCAAATAATGCTAAGATGCTCTGGTAAGACTTGCTCTCCGCAACAGCGTCACACGGATGTGGGTGCCGGGACATCAGGGTATCAAGAGCAACGAAACAGCGGACTTTCTAGCAAGAAAGGCTGCTTGTACAAACCTAATGGGCCCGTGCCTTCCTGCTGGATCGCATAATCTACCGCTAAGGGAAGGATTAGGAACATACTAGCAGAACAACATCTTGCTCACTGGGTGGACCTACCTGGACTGAGGCAATCGCGGATGTTCATAAGGGCACCGTCCAGTGACTCCAAAAAGAACAAAATACTCATGTTGAGTAGCAAGCAGCTTACAGCCGTATTCATAAACGATGCCTTACTTATACTTAAAAAACGACTTTTAAAATAGACCCTTATTGACCTAGTAAATAAGGTTGCAATAAAAACAAATTCGACCTTATTGGTCTTACTTAGCACTGAATACTTGTCTATGAATCTGGGCGTTAGAAGGTTAGTATAAGTGCCTTTACAGGGCACTGCTGCCTCAAAAGGCATCTCAGCATTATGGAGCTGGCGGAAGATTCTAATTGCAGGATATGTGGCGAGGAGGACGAAACTCCACACCACATACTATGCGCATGTCCGGTCTTGGCTAGGAGCAGGCTGGGTCACCTTGGTTTACCTTACCCAACAACCGAGGAGATAGCACAATCACCTTTCAACTGCGTTCTAGACCTGGTCGAAGAGACGCAGTTGTTGGAGTAAAAACTCGGAATGGATGCACAATAAGCTTAAGCTTCGGTGCAGTGGGGACATGTACCACAGCCCTTTTACTAATAATAATAATAATAATGCTATGTACTATGTACTATAGAAACATTAATGACGAAGATATCTACGTTCTTTACAATAATTGGGATGAAGTTTCTATTATCATTTAAATTTAAATATTTTTATTCTTTTTAAGGTTTTAAAAAGTTTATTCGTGAACGTGTAACGTTTGAACTCCTAGCTCTCGCCAATTTCCAATAGCTTCATGTTTTGCTTTTAAATTCTTGATTTTGTATGAAGAGAACGTAGATATTTTCGTCAGTAATATTTGCATTACTTATAGTAAATCAAACCTACTTTAGATACTAATACCCTATTAGTTGAGGAGGTATTTTTCTAAAAAAGCCTTATATTAAAAAAGAATTCTTGTCAACAAAAAATTTGTTGAATGATTGTCCGTTTTAAAGACAATGGGATGTTGTAATTTTTGTTATTCAGACATTTGATAATTTGTTCTAACTTTCTTCTGGACCCACTGAAAGAAATTATGGTAGTGGAAGACGACGGACAACAACCCATATTACATTAACAAACAAGATTGTATTTTAGAACGAATGTGTGTAAAAACCGTTGATATCAACGAAGTTGTGCGGTTGTGCGGAGGTGTGCGGGAGCAACTGCTGTAAAAGTTTCGTCTTTTACAGTACGTAGGAGACTTATTGCTGGTGGACTTCATGCTAGACGACCTAAAAAAACCTATTAATTTCTGAAAAAATGCGATCTGCACGGCTTAAATGGGCACTAAATGTGGGATAAAGTAATTTTCTCAGATATCTACAAATTTAATTTACATGGCATGGATGTTATTCAACATGTACGGCTAACACAAGATGAAGAATTTATGGTTAAGGCTGTTCTCCGCGACTATCCATCCCAACACATCCCAACATAAGAAAAGGAATTCCGCGTTGTGCAAAGACAGCAAACTTGACGTGTAGAAACTTTGTAATGCTTTTAAAGTGTAAACGTGTGTAGAAAAATTACTACGAATCAAGGAGAGATTGTAACCTGATAACCCTATACTATCTTACTATGATTTTTACCGAAGGTATTTAAATATACTTATTTTATAATTATGCTCTAATTATAAATGAAATAATTTTCGTTGTTTTTAAAATTATTTTTTTCGAAAAATTTTATGAAAGCTTACGATACAGTGACTGTCGGTTATAATCGTGTAAAGTATAAATAAATCATTTGTAATTTAAAAATATACCCTTGTTTTTTGAATTTACACATACGGCACCGAAAAAGGAGTGTCGCCTGAAGTCCGTGTTTTCTGTTACTTTCGAAATCAATTACATTTCCTGTGCAGTAAAATTTAAAATTATGTTGAAATTATTGAATTTCTTTCCAAAAACATGCTAAGCATAAATCATAAAACTGATTTTCTATTTTTGATATCGGTGTTCTTTTGTTTTGATGATATTGAATCCTTTGATATCAAGTGCAAATACAGGATTTCGTTTATGGGCAGTATTATATTTGTGTGATTTTACCTATCTTTCAGAAAATTCGTTCTAAACAAAAAAATTGATAAAATCTTAGAATTTCATGTAATACTTGCATTTAAATAATTCTGTTTGCCTTAAAAAAATTTGAAATTGGTTGAATAAAGTGCTTAGGTAGTCGCATAGTATTCGTATAATGTTACACCGTGGTTACATCATATTACAATACTATAGCATTTATTTTACTACTAAAAGTTGACAAAGCAGTTTTTAATTTTATGTTGAACAGATGAAAAAATTTTATTTTAAAAGCATAGTATAATATTAATACTGCATAAATAAATTAATTATGTACACTTTTAACTATTTAAAAATGTCGGTATGAATTAAAAATTCTTTTGAATAAAAGGTTTATTGGTTTGGTGTTATGAAAGTATGTTTAAATTAATTTGTCTAAAATGGTGAGTATGTACTATGTACATACGGTAACAAACAAATATATTTTTTTAAGAATTTTAAAGGTGTATCATATAATATGGCAAGTTAACATATTACGTATGTATACAATTTCAAAAATCGAAACTTTAAATTTAAAAAACTCTTATTTATATTGATGTTTTAAAATCATGGTGTAAGGAGAGTATGGTGTGCTACCGCGCAGCGAGTAAGTGAGATAAGTCATTCTCTCTCCCACCGTGTGACGTCAGTTTAGGAACACTTCGGAACGAATGCACTTCTAAGCATACAAAATCGAGAAAATATCGCTTAAAATAGCTCAAAAAATTGCTATTGTATGCATAAAAATTTGCATTAAGCTTAAATATATAGTAATTAATAAACATTAAAGAAATATTTTTAAAATTTTTGTCTAGTAACGCAATAAAACAAAAATGTCAAGAACTTATGAACGAAAGTAACTTTACAAAATGTTTAATTTCTTTAACTTAAATTTCTATAACTTTCTATTATTATTATTTTTTATTATTGTGTAAATTCAATATACGTAAATATTCAAAAAAATATAGTATACTTACTACTAAATAAGCAATACATATTACTAAAAATGACAACTTATCATCTTTAACATGCTTGTAAATCAATCGATTGTTTTCATATTTTAATTCTGGATGATCTCTTTTCCACTCGTTAATTTTTCGCATTATGAATTAATTATAGATGATCAATACTTTTTATTTAATTATAAACATTGGAGTACTCGGCGTTAACCAACTATCAAACTATAAAAGTGTTAAAATTTTCTGCATTTCTTTTATATAAAACAAAAAGAGATGATAAGCATTTTCAAGAACACCAATATTTTTATTATACCCTATTAGTATATCAAATACTCGTCTATATAAACAAAGCCAAACAAGCCATAAACAAAGTTACTAAATATTAATCCTACAGTGCGCAACTTTTTCTTAAAGTTAGAAAATGGAAATAACTCATAAACATGCTTAGAAGTGTGGGTAAATTATTTAAAAAAATTTATACTGAAATTTTTATATCACAAAATAATTCTAATTTATAGGCAACAAAGAATGAACACCGAACAGTAAATAAGCAAAAATATTAATTGTAAATTAAGAACAAAAAAATCTGCATAATAACATTTAACTGTGTTATCATATGAAAGATTTCTTGCAATTCAACAAAAATAGCATCGATAGTGCACTTCAAGCACAGTAGAAACATTTTAAATAAAAAAATGTATAAACCATGTTCTATTGAAATGTATTATTTTAGAAAAAATAAAAACAATAAAGTTAATTTATTATAGGAACCACCAGCGTACAATTTATAAAAATATCTACCTATTATTTAATAAGTATAATATAATAAAATCTGACATTTCCTTCTTTAACCTACATTTACAATTTAAAAAAATAATATCTTTTATTTAATTTAAGTTGTATAATTCGTTCTGGATCGGACTAAACAATAAAGAATTCCATAAGGATTTCATTATAGTTCCGATTGTGTTCCTAACGTGACGTACTGCGCAAAGTGGCCATAAATTGGTTTCCTACGTAGCACACCATACTATCCTTACATCATGATACTATGCTTTATTTATGCTTTAAACTGGCTTACTACTTTCGATAAGAATAATTGTGAGAGATGCAAAACATTCCTTCTCAATTTATATACTTTTTCTACGCGTCAATTGTAATTACGTGAAGCAATTTGAACTTTAGGTCCTAAAAACGTTTAAACTAATTAAGATATCAAAATTCTGTCTGAGCCAAAAGTTTCTAAAAATCGAGATTTACAAAATAACGGAAGATCTTAAATTCAATGGTTTTTTGACTTTTTTGGAAAAACCAAAAAACTTATTCAAAAAAGAATATTCGTAAAGGTTTGTAATAATCTAATACACATTCTGTCAAAATTTCAAATCAATTGGTTCAGCCGTTTAGAACTTATAAAAATGCACTAAAAGAACAGCCTTAAATGTTTGAAAGCTACGGTAAAATTTCCTACAAGTGTATTAGTTTGGTAATGTATTACAACTAACATTGTTGGACCTTTGTACTTTGTAGTTTATAGAGAAAATTTTCAACGCAGATTTTTAAAATTTTTTATTATTTATTTATCTATTACTACTGTTTTTATTAATTAAGTATTAAAAATATTTAAATATCTTAAATAGCCATTTGGTGCCATTTATTAGAAAACAATTCAAATCAACACAACGAGGCATATTCCAAGACGACTCTGTTCCGTGCCACCGTGCAAAAAGCAGAAAGAAAGTCATACAATGTTCTAGTTAGCATTTCTATGGTACGAAAAAGTATGTACGAGAAGCATGTTTAAAAGCAATTTATAAATATAACCGGTTTTTGTTGCAGGTAAAAGAATTTAGATATTTCTAGGACTAGATATTTCTCTTTATATGAATACATATAAATTTCTAAATACTTATTAAACACAGAAAACCTTACAAAATACTATTGACATCAAAACTTAATAATGAATGTGAGAATATTTTTTTACAAATACCTACTAATAATTGAAAGGAATAAAACGCGTGCTGTAATTCGTTTCATCGCTATTATATTAGTAGCATACATAATCGGGATCCACCCTTGTTATTTGAAAAATATTCATGAGTAGCAAATCAAGCAAAACTGTCAATAGTGGTACACTTCATATACGATTCAGGGTGTCATGTTTAAATTTATAGTGCTTAGCTCCGGGCTTTTCACTTCCAGTTAAGTTAACTAAAAAACTAACAAACTTTTGGTTGCGTAGCAACGTTAGTGATTTTTATTTAATCTTACAAAAATACATTAAACTAACGTTAAATTTAATTGTTATAATATTATATTGAAAAGTAAAATTTATTGTAAGCACTAACGTTACTAGGCAACCAAATGTTTATTAATTTATTAGTTAGTTTAAAACTAAAGATCAAAAACAATTTAAACAAAAGGTTAAAATAAAGAATTTGAACCCTAAAATATTATTTAAAAAAGCAATAAAAAAGAAATTTATTAACATTTAACGGAGTTTGACTTGGAATATTTGAATAAACAAGAAATAAAAAAAATTATTGTTTATTGTCTTATTTTATAATCTTTCAATTTTTTAGTATATATTTTCTTGCTTCTCTTTATTTTTTTGTTTTTCTTAGTTATATACGACTGAAGATCGGAAATAATCCTGAAATGAGAGTCTTTAATTACTAAGTTTTTATTTTATATTTTTATCATATTTTTATAATATAATTTTTATTTCAAACATTCTTAGTCAACTTAAAATTTTTTATCAATTTTCATATATGTAATTTTTATTTTTCTTGTTTATTCAAATATTCAAAGTCCAAACCTGTTAAATGTAAATCAATGTCTCTTTATTGTTTTTTTTTTAATAATGCTTTTCTACGTAGTATGTACATACATATAGCTTCTTTACTTTACGATTAAAATACCTTATTTTAATTTTTTGTTTAGTTTGTTTATTTTCAACATTATACATTATACTACTAATCAACACAAAAATTTATTTAAAAAATTCATTTTTTTAATGCGTATAAAATAGTGTAAATTGTGTAGAAAAATTAACACGAATGAAGGAGTAAAATGATAATGCTTACTATATTGCCATGTCCCCAATCTTTTAAAAATTCAGTAAGTTTCACCCTCCTGTTAAATTAGCTCGAGCACACAGCTAACAAAATTTTGAATTTTGTTATATTTCTTTTGGCTACACCTCGTATTTGTATTTTTAATAATACGAGAATATTGCGAGCCAAGAAGTTTGAGGCGTATGACGAGAGATAAGGAAGAAAAGGTATGGGGTTAAGATTTTGGTCGGCGAGAAAGTTAGTTATTACCTTTTGGGTAGTGATCGGTGATTTTTTTTTAGTGTAGTGAGAATTACTAGAGTTACCACCGCTTCTTCTTGCGGATTTACGTCAATTTCAAGGAAATTGTGTTTTTTGGATTTTTTTTTTTAAACAAAAAACGGAACAGTTTTTATGGTAAGAAATAAAGAGAAAAACAACATAATGCAATTTAAACCTGTAAATGCGAGACTAGCATATCTGAGAATTAAGAAAAGTTTGGTAAACATGTCAATCATTAGCGCTTATGCTCCAACAGAAGATAGTAATGAAGAAGAAAAAGATAAATTCTATCAAGAGCTAGAACATATTGCCCTGTCCTTCCCTATTACTTATTGTTCCTCCGGTGTAATACTCAATCAAAGAGAGGTGTTTATGGGAAACACAATTTTTTTTATTAGCAAAAAAAAATATAAATGAACAAAACGAAATCAACTTACTCAAACTAGCAAAATTAACGTGTTGGTGTAATGTTCGTGGTCGTGCGTGTACTTAATTCTAGTAACAATAACACACAACAATTAAACAAAAAAAAAACATAACGAAAGATAAAAAAATAAAAATAGTAGTCTGGGTTTAATAAAATTTATAAATTTTTGGATACGACCTTATTTTTTTCTTTTTACTTGTAGCGCGTGGTTGCACTATTTTGGGCACGAGCGCGGTCCAATCAAAAATGATAAAAATGACATGAATCTCTCGCGGTGGCTTAGAAAACACACTGGCTTCTCTTCTTGTACCCCAGCACAACTAGCTTGGTGACTTCTCCGATTTCCAGAATTGTGTCACCTTATTTCAATCAGGAACGATTTATTTATCCTCGAAAAATTTATCGATCGTTCCGCTCATGCGGATGTTTACGACCTGTCATTGTTATTTTTCCCCATCCCCCTCAGAGATTCAATTTTGCCCGCTTTTTTTGTCAATTTATTAAAAATTATCAAAAGCTTGATCCTATCTAGATCATTATTTCATACCAATAAAATATAAAATTTGGAATCGTTAAAACTTAAAATTAGGAACGTGGTAACTTAAATTATTTGCACAAGATTTAAAATAAGTCAACGATGGTAATTTGTTACTCGTTCCCCAGTATCCTATGAACAGTTGTAGAATAATGGAAATCCCTCTCACCAAGAACTCTCTTCCTTGACCGCGGTGAACATCGTAATATATGTGAAACAATAGTGAAAAAAGACATTCTCATTATAATGGAAGACTTTAATGCCAAAATTGGAAAAAAGGATTACATTATCAAAGTCGTGGGGAAAGACGACGGATAACGGAAATAAACTTTGCAACCTGGCAGCGGCAGCAAACATGGACATCTGCAGCACGAGATTTAAACACAAAGAAATACACAAAATAACATGGGTATGGCCAGGTGGTGAAAATGATATAGGAAACCAAAAAGATCATATCCTAATTACGCGGAAAAAAAGAAAAATGATAAAAGATGTTAGATCGTACAGAGGAGCCAACGCGGATACCGACTACTACGTGGTGGTAGCAGAGGTAAAAATAAAGAAAAATCATAACACCACAACTAATAGAAAAAATGCAAAACTAGCAATTGAGAAACTACATGAAGAAGATATAAGGATAAACTATGAAATTACGGTGCAAGCCAACCTGGAAAATTGCCAGAAAATTACAGATATAAATGCAAGCTATGAAAGAATTGCAAACAGTATAATAAAAAGTACAAAGAAGACAATAAGATACAAAGAAATGAAAAAAAAAAAGGAATGACTTGATGAACACTAAATAAATGGGAAAACTGAAACGAGAGGCAAGAATGAGATGGCTAAACATAAATGAAGAGAAAGACCTGGAAATTTATAAAACTAAAAAGAGAGAAGCTTACAAGTTGTATAAGAAAAAGAAAAACAGATGGATGGAGGAAATTATGAATGAAGTGGAAAACTGAATAATAGTAGACTATTCTACGAAAAGCTAAAGAGACAGAAGATGGGACATAATATAAAAACAAGAGGAATGACAGGCAAGCAAGGAGAAATAGAAGGTGTTCCGGAAAAAATAAAAGATATATGGGTAGAATACTTCGTTTTGAGTTTGAGGTTTGAGGATTTTTCCGGTTTATCTTCGAAGTTCAAGATCTAATACGAATGAAATTATAATGAGACCAACTTGAAACTATACTTGATTCAACACCAAAAAAATTTTGAAAATTGGTTTATAAATGACGGAGTTCTAAGGTAACAAACATACAAAAAAAAATAAAAAATAAAAATAAAAAATAAAAAAAAAATACAACCAAATTTATAATCTCCTCCTTTTTAGAAGTCGGTTAAAAACTAACAATTGTTAACAAGTTATTGTAAACCCAGCTACCATTAAAATTCAAAGCATAGCAGAAAACAAATGGATACTATAGTAATCCCCGAAGATATCGTTACAGTCTGAAAGTGCAAAACAGATACAACGAAAATTTCTCTTAAAGGAACTTATGTTTCATAGTTAACTAGTGAATGCAAAGTGAAAATACAAAACTACAAATTTGAAACCAATCAAAATTCGAGCATCAACTTCGAAGTCATGACAGACATACCTAAAATAATAATGAACAGTGATCTAAACAAAAGTGATAAGAAAAGTATTAATAAAAGGTTAAAATTAAATTTGATTAATCTAAACGAGTTCAACAACTTTTAAAACGTAATGGAAACCCACTCCAAGAATCTAGAACAGCTTTCGGAGCATCAGAACATCTTTCAGAAACCCAACATTTGAACAATACTTATTTTTTGTTTTAATCATTCTTATATTTTGTATTGCAA
This sequence comes from Cantharis rustica, assembly GCA_911387805.1. NCBI lineage: Eukaryota > Metazoa > Arthropoda > Insecta > Coleoptera > Cantharidae > Cantharis > Cantharis rustica. The sequence continues at coordinate 78,126,088 of OU426877.1, forward strand.
TAATTGTATTCTTTATCATTATGCCAAAACGCAATCGACCACCGACTACCCCAAAAAAAGAAAATATAATTTTATAGGCTTAGAAATTGTGTAATCTTTATATATATTGCTATGCCCCCAGCATTTTAATTATTTAAATTTTATTTAATTTTTCAAATCTTAATTAAACGTATTTCTTCAAATTTTCAATTTTGTCACAATAAAATAAATTAAAATGGTAATTTTAAATTTTTAATGCCCGTATCGCAGTCCGGCTTATCACCAACAATTTTTTTGTTTCTTCAATAATTAATTTTACAAAATTTTACTATCCAAACAAATCTTCAATCAACAAATCTAAATTCTTCCAATTGTCTGTAATCACCTATGCCATTTTTGATAAAAAGCTTCGATAAAAATTTTACTTTTACCAACTTTGTATTTCCAAAGTTTTACCTCCCAAAATTTAAATCCAAATATTTTATAAAATTAAAACCAAATTTATAACAAGTTAACAGGGTGGGTAAACTTTGGTTCGTAACATGACAATATTTACATTTATATTTTAAAATTTTTATATTTAATCAATTTATTTTACTATCCAAAAGATTCATTAACCTGTTCTAGGATAATTCATCTCTTAATATGGGAGAAGTTATATTCAATAACCTGCACGTTAATGAACCTAGATAGCAACTTGCACTTTATAGTATTATAAATAACATACATGTCGTTTATTGAAATTTATACTAGTGTCCGACGACTTTTAAGTAATTCAACTAACACAGCGACAAGTGTAACTTTGTTACAATAAGGGACATACCTTGACGCGCTTTGCTCGGAGCCAAAAATAATATATGTTTATCTACGACTGCTACATAATACATCCCATTATATTCTAAGATCCGAACTAGAAAAGTTACTCGCCGATCTGCCGATGGAATGAAAAGTATTATATATCAAATTTAATATGATATAAAATATATCGCGAACAGGTTAGCTAAAAAATTCCTGACCAAACTATTATTAATTAAAAATTGAAAATTGACTTTTTATTAAACAGTGCGCTCATGAGTCGCACGAATAAATTTAATAGGAACCGAAAGTATAAAGCCTATAGAATATGCAAACGTTGGGTTGTCTATTTTTTTCTTGGCAGAACTACTGGGTTGGCAGGTTTAAACAGTAAGTCGATTCTAGTTACATCTCCCATTACAAAAATAAATAAATTTTATATCAAAATAAGCGCTGTTTCATTGCGAACACGATGACATAGGGTTGTCTGCAAAAAATCTGGCGTGAATGAGGGTTGTCGATTTTTAAAAAGTAAAATTTTGATGCGAATGAAATCTTGCGACAAAGAAGTCCGAGCCAAGTATCCCGTGCGATTGAAGAGCACGCAGAGCGTTGTAGCTGCATTGATGTATTATTGTCAGTGGCTGCTACTCACAGATCACCTTGAACGAAATAGAATGTGCATGCTATTTGTTTATTCAATAGTGAAGGATAGCGATACACTAGTAAATGGTACCGTAAACATTCCTACTGAAATATAATATAACATGTTTTATAAACTAAGCAACCACTGATAATAATACACCGATGCAGCTACAACGCTGTGCGTCCTCAATCGCACGGGAAAAAACAGTTTTTTTTTTCAAAATAAGTTTATTTATTCATATTGGCTTCAAGTAGGTATAATTTTTGTTTTTACAAAAGTCAAATAAATTTGACTTTAAATCAAGTTTGAATTTTTAATTTAAAAGCATAACTTTTCATTATGAAAATAATTTTTTTATTTTATTTCAATAATTTTTCCAGGTTTGCCTGATGAGATTCTGGAAATCGAAACATCAGTTATAACAGGGTGTCGCAAACTATATCATTCATTTAAATAGTTTTTAAACAATTTTATGTAAGTTAGGAATTAAATTATTTCTCAATTTCATGTAACATGTAAAAATTAATTTTATTAAAAAATAAATTTGATATATAATACTTTTCATTCCATCGGCAGATCGGCGAGTAACTTTTCTAGTTTGGATCTTAGACTATTACGTACGTAATTACAGTAATGTAATTCCCTTCATAATCCACACCCGTGGATTATGAATTCTTGCCCGTGGATTATGAGTTCTTGCCCGTGGATTATGAATTTAAAACACCGAACTGACGTCATATTCAATATTTTTATGTAATATTTGAAAACCACGAGTATTCGGTTTGCAAATTCCTTTAGAAAAAAATTCGCCTTCACCGGGATTCGAAACCTCGATGTGTTGGTCGGTAGCGGGCAGTGCTATCCATTTGCTCATAACTAAGGCCCGGATTTCTAGGCATTTGCCTTTTTTGATTCCGTACAGGCTCTAAAATTCTTTTTGCAGCAAAATGTAATTTGTGACTGCGATCATTTTAAACCGCTCTTTAATATGTCTAAAGTGCCTATTTTCTACATTTTGTGCTTTTTTTCGTCTATTGCGCCTAAATGGTTTTTTTAATTGATTTTATCCAATAATTTGCCTAAATGAATATTTATTTCAATTATTTTTTAATTTTAACCATGGCATATAATTCAGAAACGGAATTTTATTGTGTTTTATATTTGTAATTATAATATCAACAATTCCGACGTCGTATTAATAACAATTTAATTATAAGTTGCAATGAAATAAATTAGTTTTTTTGTAAATTTCACGCTCACAATTATATTTGTTAAATTCAACATTTCTAAAATCGTGAGAAAGTAGTTTTAAAAAAATATTAAGTTACATTGAGCGGGTAGTTTTCAAACTTTAAAAGAAACGTTAGAAAACCTACCGCCTCAATGACATTTATGGGTATTTATTAGTTTTAGTTAATTTTTGGAGTAGTTGCAAAGGGTGTGAACCATTTTGCGGGCCTGATAGAATTTTTTTAATTGTAAGTTTGGGGGTAAAGAAAAAAGGACAGTTCCTTCTTTGCAAGGAAAAGAAGCGCATCGTGGTAGTTTTGACCACGGGTGGTTTCAAAAAAAAAACCACATATTTAAGAAAAGTTCTTTGTTATTTGGCAACAAGTGGTGCCAAATAAATTATTGCTTGCTGCAATTAAAGCAAGTACTACATTACTATATTGAAAATTTTGTCAAGTCAATCTTGCCAAAACATAGAGGGATTGTGCGAGTAATTTCTTTCTTTTTTAAACGAAGTGCATAGTGGAGTCGTAGACTCAATTTCGTTTCGACATTTTGTTTTCTATAGAAAACGAAATCTTTCATCACTTGGATCGTCTCTGTACATCAAAAGAAGAAAGAATAATTTCGTGTACCGGGTGAAGTGCGTGAACATTATTTACACCCACAGCCGTTGTTAAAAATTCGTCAGGTCTAGAGATTGTTAAGATTTGTTAATTGTATGTAAGTTAATGTCTTTAGATTACTTTTCATTAATAAATTAAATATTTATCATTTGTATGGTATTTCTTTGTTTATTCGCTAATTGTGTAAAAATACTCAAACCACCCCTAGGTTATTTATAGAGTCATCCTAGCCGGAGCTCAGAAAAGACAAATTAGAAAACAAAGAAGTTACCATTACAAAGTATAAGCAATTTAATTATAAAACTTAAAGTAATATGGATATCAAAAAAAAGTATCGACTTACAATGGTGCAGCGGGTGCGATAGTGCAAATTAACAATAATATTCTACTAGATAGACAGAAATATTGTCTTGGTTTAAATTGCTGACTGTGTAGGTAAATATTTTTGTATAAATTCATGTACAATTTTTTACTACTCTATTATTGCTATGTACTTCGAGTGAAATTAACTACCTACCTACTTGAATTTATTTATTACCCTGCATATGAAAAAATTTTATTAAGTTAAAATATTCGTGGTCAGTTTATTAACAATTCATTGTACATTGCAGCATTGTAATTTTAAAATTTTTAACTTTTCATTTTAATTTTAGTGAACTTAAACAAAAATTAATTTCATAATTATATTGTTACGAAAGAACGTCTAATTATATTTGATGACTAATGTATGACGTCATGTGTCATGCATGATAACATCATTAGTCATTCAAATACCCTGGTCGAAATGTTCCCATGGGTACCACCCAATGGGCAGAATTGGGCCACCCATGGGCATATGCCCATGGGTACGTGACCATGGTCACATGGGCATATGCCCATGGGTACGTGATCATGGTCACATGGGCATATGCCCATGGGTACGTGACCATGGTCACATGGGTACATAACCATGGTCACATGGGTACATAACCATGGTCACATATCCATGGGCATGTGCCCATGGGTACCTCCTCATTGGATGGTACTCATGGTCACATCCCCATTAGATGTGCGACCATAGGCACATCCCCACTAAATATGTGGAGATTGAGTAAATTATCTGCAATAAATAAAGCTAAATATTAAAAATTTGTAATTTTATTTACAACTTTTTAAACTACAAATTTTCACAACAATTAAAACAACAAATTAACCTAATAACAAATTACAACAAATGCCTAATAAATTAATACAGTATCTTAAGGTGGTGACTGACTTGTAACTGAACGTTTTAATGTAATGTAATCTAACACAAACATTTGATAGTCATTGCCGATAAACTAACACGTAGCAAGCACCAACGGCGAGCGAAGCATCCGTGCTTCACTTGACTGTCGGTTTTTTGACGAATTCCTTCGATTATTACATCAAATCATGACGTATTCGTTTTGAGCAACTCGTTTATTTAGCCGAACGAGCTTTGTAATGTAATGCTCGTCGCGAACGTTCCATTATTATTACATTACAACGTTCAGTTCCAAGTCAGTCGCCACCTTTAAAGATATGACTAAATTAATTTGTTACGCCTCTCCGCACAGTTTTTATTTTTGAACATAAATATTCAATGGTTTTCTTTTTCTGTTTTGCTCTTTCAGCATCGTTAACTTCATTTTTTTCTTTGTCCGTCCTCGAATTTAATAAAACTAGAAAAAAACGATCTTTAATTTATGTATTAAATAATTTTATTATATACGTTACCTTGCAAATAAGCTTTCTTTTGAGGACTGAATGCAGGTCGAGCTTCCGAATTTTGGACATTTGGACAAGCCGCACCTGTAGCACTACACAAACAAAGCTGTTCCCTTGTCCAAAGAATGTCAATGCATTTCTTAATAAACTTTGAATCTCCAGTTATGCCACTGGCGACCTGATTAGCAGCTTTAAATTGTGCGTCCGTTAGTGTAAACTACGAAAAAAAAATTGTAATAATTATAATAGATCAAAAAATTATGTATATGTATTTACCCCAAGTTCATCTTCTCCATCAATAGATGGATTTTCTGATTCTGAAGGTTCTGCAACCGATACGTCTTCAGATTCTTTGCTATTAACATCCTTTACGTCGATTTGATGAGTTATAACGTTATATGAGTTATATGAGTGATACCGAATATTGAGACGAACCACCTCTTTATTTTGATCAGTAACTTTCCCTGAACTGATCTTTTAAAATTTGCATTTCATTGGCCTGCAGGATGGAAGTTGTTCTAAGCTCAATTAGCTCAGCTTCCATTGCTTTATTTTTTTCAACTACTTCCATATAGTCTGTAAATGATATATGATCCCGAAGTATCCTAAAAGACGATTGAAGTTTATTTAAAAAGAACTTTTGGTAACTGATTTATACTAATTACTTTACAGTTTCAATGGCATTCGTTTTCTTTTCTTCATCTTTAGATGACGCATTCAGCTGCCTCAAATTAGCCGCTCTGGCCCTTTCTTTCTGAGCTTGCTCTTCTTTTTTCTGATTATATAAAAAAAATTAGTTAACTGATAAATTTATTAGTTACAAAATTTTAAAACTTCAAAGAATATAAAATCTTTCAGATACGATACTTACAGTATTAACTTCGCTTTGTCATGTTCTTATCGTTGGTTCCTATTGTTGTTTCGGCTGGCCTACGAGTCCTTTTCTGACTCAATAAATTTACAAGTTCCTCTTCCGAGTCTAAAAATATTCCTATACCTCCATAAACTAAGACTAAAATAAGACACCTACCTGCTAATTTCAAAATAATAGCTTTACAGTAGCCTGCTAATAGTACACTTTTTTGCTTATTACTAAAGCTTCTCTTTATCTCATCAACGTGAAGAATTTTATGCTCACGAGTCATAACTTTTCATGGAATATCTCTACCTTGTGGACTCAAAAACACGTTGTATTGTTTAAACAACTCTAGTTGGAGGTTATTGAAATCTTTAAAAAAAGTTTTAGGTACATCTGCTTCTGTTTTGTCAGACAAATACCGATACCGATACTCGCGATAGTCGCGTGTAGTTGTACGTACGTGAAGGATACTTCAAAATTGTTCTAAGTATTAGTAATAATAATTGGTAACTGATAAAGTGGTGCTGACTGGATATAGTGTCAAGGTAAATATGGCAAACATATGTTTGCCGTGTGATAATGATATCAAGAGAAGTGATAGAAGTGTCAAATGTGTGATTTGCAAAGGTAGATATCATGTGAAATGTGCAAAGTTGACGGAACAGGAGTTTAAGGTTATAACGGAAAGTGAGAACATTTGTTTTACATGTAAAACATGCTGTAAAATCGATGTACGTAGTCAGATCAAAGAGTTGAGAGATCTTGTGGAGCAGTGTATGGCAAAGCTGGATGAACAGCAAGTTATTATTATTAAAAATAGTGAACTATTAAGTAAAATTGAGAAAAATCGTATAAGCCCAGAAAATAAAGTAAGCACAATTGAAAGGAGCACTTATGCACAAGCGCTAAATAAAAATAAAGAAGTGATAATAATTAAACCAATTAATGAAGAACAACGAAATGATGTTACTAGAAAGGATATTAAAACACAGATAGATCCTAGTAAGCTAGCAGTGGGAGTGGAGAATATCAGAAATATAAGGAATGGGGGAGTTTTGATCAGCTGTTCCGACTCAAATTCTAAGGGCTTAATTAAAAGCAAGGTTCAGGAAGTTTTGAGTGATAAATATAAGGTAGAGGAAGTCATTAAAAAAAATCCAAGAATTGTTATAGTGGGAATTGAGCAGGACTTAGTGAATTTGAAAGATGATGAGATTATAACAGCTGGAAGTCAACAAAATGTGCTACCAAGCAACAACTTTAAAATAGTGACTAAATATATTAAGAAAACTAGAAAAAATATTGGTAGCATCGTTCTGGAAACTGATACCGCTACATACAAGGAAATTATGAAATTGGGAAAACTGAGAATGGGGTGGAGAATATGCAACGTATATGAGCACGTTAATATAAAAAGATGTTACAATTGTGCGGGTTTTAACCATATCGCAAGAGAGTGTACAAGCAAGAAAGTATGTTTTGTCTGTGCAGGGGAGCATAAAGAGAAAGAAAAATGCGTTTCAGAAAATATTATGTGTGCTAACTGTATTAAAGCAGTGGAAAAGTTTAATGTAAAGTTGGATGTGAACCATTGTGCGACAGATATGAATTGCCCATGCTACAGGAAGGAATTGGAAAAGGTTAGTAGCAGAATTAATTATAGTCAATAGCAATCCATGGAATTAAAAAGCAAAATAATTTATTTTAATTGTCAGGGATTTTTAAATAATAAAGATCAAATTTTGGTTGAGATTAAAAATAAAAAACCTAATATAATATGTCTTGCTACTTGCTATTAATTTTTAACGAAACTAAATAGTGGTACCAACAGAACAATTATTATAAATTACGTTTTGGTTTCGATGCCAATTTAAAGAAAATAACGAATCGAAATCTTCTGATTTATATAATATTAATTATATTAATCCGCTAATTACGGATTTGTTCGAAAATAAAAAAAGAATTACGTAGAACTCAGATGTTGCTTGGATGTAAAATTGTAAGTTCAATTTTCAAACATTCAGATGAAATACTCTAATATACAATAATAATTTTATAATGATATGATTAAATAATAATAATATTTTGTAATAATTTTAGAACAAATACCCAAGTAATATTAATGTGTTTTGGGAATTCACATATATTGCCGAATTTCCCAATTTTTATGAAAAAGATTAATTTTTATTTATTTTTTTTATAATAGTTGGGCTCCTAGGAACCTAAAGCCTGTTTGACACGACGTTAAATTTTATATAAAATTTACATGTAAATTTTTTTGTAAATTTGCACATATTTTTGATACATAATTCTATGTAGGTAAAAATAATTTTCTGTTTGCAACGATGTCAAATTTGATAAGAAATTTAACACGCGCGCTTGCGTATTAACAAACAGTTTAGGGAAATTTTTCAGATATTTGGTTTCATTTGATTTTTATAAAATTTCGGTGAAATGTTTGTGAACTTCAAAAATCAAACTGGGCGGACTTTAGGCGTGAAAATGTCTACTGCGCACATTTACACGCACTTTTACCACCAAATTTAGAACATGTTCTAAATTTTTTTCATAAAAATTTAACACAAAATTTGCTGATAAATTTTCGATCAATTTTCATAAATTTAACGTCGTGTCAATATAAAATAATATAATAAATATTATTATAAATAATAAATAACTTTTATGAATTGAATTGAATTATTTTTTAATTAAATTAAATTAATTAATTAATTATTTTTTAATTAAAACAGATAATACGAATTAAAACTATGTTATACAATAACCCTCGATAGGCTTTTGCGTTATGTGCATGAAACATAATTGCATCATTTTGTGATCGTGAGATCGAACCTCATTTCACTTTTTTTGTTTTTTATAATATTTAAAAATAAATAAATAATATTATATAAATACATATTTCTCATTTTATTAAATTTATGCATAAAATTAAAATTGCATATGCCCAAGGTCATGTCATACATCAAATATACTCATGGTCACATAATACCCATGGTCACATCACATCTGCACATGGTCACATTGCATCTGCCCATGGTCACATTGCATCTGCCCATGGTCACATTGCATTTACCCATGGTCACATTGCATCTGCCCATGATCACATTACGTGCCCATGGGTATATCCCCAAGAAGTTTGGGGATATGACCAATGTGACCATGGGCACACATGGGAACATTTCGACCAGGGTAAGGCTTCGATATCAATCGAGAAGCGCAAAGAAGTGACTAGAAATTCCTGGATGGTTATGGAATTTTCTGGAAGGCTGCATTTAAGTATAAATGCAGCGCGATTTCCTGTGACGAATCAATTCCAGTTTGAACGCGCGAGTTTTAACATAAATAAACAGCGAACATAAATACAGTGAAGTGATAACGTATACAGAGTGTTTAAATAAATATAGACCTATAGTGTTAAATATAAATTATAGTGTAAATAAATTGTAGTGTAATTAGTGTTAGTGTTAATCTTAGTTTAGTAATTGTTATTAACCGTATCTGTAAATATTTGTATTAGCCCTTGGGAAATGAATAAACGTTTTTAATTTTCGTTACATTGGTGTCAGGTGTGAGGTTTAACGCGTAAAGGGCTAAAAGACAGTAGTGATTAACTAGTTTGTATTCGCGAGTGAATGCCGGTTACCCGGTCGCAAAGTGCTAAAATGGAGACGGAAATACTTCAACTTTTAAGAGACAATTCGGAAACTCTAAAAAAAATGGAAGTTAATTCGAAAACTCTAGAAGAGAAAATGGCCGAAAATTCGAAAACTCTTGAAAAAATGGAAGTTAATTCGAAAACTTTAGAAAAAAAAATGGAAGAAAATTCTCAAGAAATTAGAGAAATCTTAGGAGATAATTTAAAAGAATTGGAAAAAAAATTGTTAAATAACTCGAAGATTCTAGAACAAAAAATGAAAGAAAATTCCAAGGCTCTAGAAGGAAAAATGGAGGGAACGTTAAAAAATTGAACGAGAGAATAAAACTTATCGAGACAATAATAAACGGAAGCAACTTCCCGGGTGAAGAAACAACAACTACAGTAATAAATCCGACAGCGGTGGTAAAATCGGACAATGAAGTCAAGCTTGCCACTATAAAAGTAAAACCACCAACGTTTTCATATGGAAAGGTACCCTGGTCCACTTACTATAAACAGTTTGAAGCGGCAGCCAGTGCCAATGGATGGAACGACTCGGAGAAAGCTATTTCGCTGGTCATCGCTTTACGGGGAGAAGCACTCAACATCCTGCAAACCATCCCCGATTGTCAACAACAAGAATATGGACAGCTGATATCGCGGCTAGAAAAACGGTACGGAAACGGTCATCTTCAGCAGGTTTACCACGCACAGGTGAAAAACCGTTGTCAGAAATCTGCTGAGAGCCTGCAATAGTTCGAAGCCGATATTTCACGATTGGTGAGGCTAGCCTACCCTACCGCGCCGGATACTTTCTTGGAGCAATTGGCAGTGCAAACCTTTATAGATGGTATCAGAGACAGTGAAACGCAGCAGGCGCTAAAGCTAGCTCGGCACAATAGGTTAGATGACGCATTAGCGCACGCGTTGGAATTCGAAACGGCAAAGCAGACATCTCAACGAGGGCATCACCGAGTACGAGGTGTTACGGAGGAACCGGAACAAAAGTTGGCCGAATCCGGCGAAATTTTAGAAGAACTCCGGCGTATCCTTCGTGATTGTTCATCGCAAGAAACATGACCTAGATGTTGGAACTGCAATGAATTGGGTCACGTTCAACGCCGCTGCCCTAAGCCAAGAAAAGAACCGAGAAAGCCGCAGGAAAACTAGAATGGGTCGGCCAGAAGGGGCAAACGGCGACCTCTACCAACAGTGCCCCAGAAATTACCATCTGTGTTGCATCACCGACTGATGCAATAAACAGTATTTACAGCGACGGTAAAATAAATAAAAAAATCTTCCAGTTACTGATTGATACGGGGGCAACAAAAACAATCGTACGGCCCGACGTAGTACAAGGATGTGGAAAAACATCACCGGTAGCGATGCGTCTTCGAACTGCAACGGGCAAAGACATCCCTACGCATGGAAAGATTTCTGTGTACATAGAAATAGGAAGCAAGGTATTCAACCATCAAGTAATCGTGGCTGACATCACTGATGACGTTATCCTGGGAATGGACGTTATAAGAAAATATGGGTTTCATTTGGATATGAAAAATGATGTACTTGGAGTTGATGGTGAAGAAATTCCATTCCATTCGTCAGAAGACGCAGCGGTACGAGTTTTGTTAACCGAAAATGTTATCTTACCGGAAAGAACAGAGAGCATTGTGATGGGAAGCCTGGATGGAAATCTCCCAAAGGGCTATATCCGTGCCATCGAACCAACCAATAATGGAGCGCTCGGCAAAGTTTTGTTGGTTGGCAAGGCTCTAGTAAAAGTTATGGAGACAGTCCCGGTAAGAATTCTTAACACCAACTTTAACTCGGTATCCTTGAAGAAAAACACGATGGTGGGACAATGTACGGTGGTATCTCACATTGCAAAGTGTTTAGGAAATACCGAAAAAAGTCCTAAAAATAAATGCCCCCAACAATTAGTAAACATGCTGACTTCTTCGTGCAAGAATCTCGATCAAGGCAAAGTGAACGAGGTGAAGAAGTTAATCCAGAAGTACCACGACGTGTTTGCCTTGGATGAAATTTGAACGAACTCAGGTGGTAAAACACAAAATCAATGTTGGAAGTGCCCAACCCATAAGACAACACCCGAGACGGCTTCCATTGGCTAAACGTGAAGAAGCCGAAAAGATCATTGAAGATATGGAAAAGCAGAGGGTGATCGAACCATCACGTAGTCAATGGGCGTCTCCAGTCGTCTTAGTAAAGAAGAAGGACGGGTCTACAAGATTTTGCGTTGACTATGACAGCTAAACGCCGTGACAAAACAGGACAGCTACCCTCTCCCCCGAATTGTCGACACCTTGGATACCCTCTCCGGTTCAAAATGGTTTTCTACTTTGGATTTGAAGAGTGGATATTGGCAAGTGGATTTGAAACCCAGTGACCGCGAGAAAACTGCGTTTACCATCGGAAATGGATTATGGCAATTCACCGTAATGCCCTTTGGATTGTGTAATGCTCCGGCCACCTTCGAGCGTTTGATGGAGACAATCTTGAGAGGATTGTCATGGAAAACGTGTCTTGTATATTTGGATGACATAATTGTGGTTGGAAAATCGTTCGAGGAACATTTGACAAATTTGTAAGAAGTGTTCCAACGATTGAAAGAGGCTAATCTGAAGTTGAGCGCAAAGAAATGCCACATTTTTCGGACAGAAGTAAAATATCTTGGACATGTTGTATCCAGAAAAGGTGTAAAGGCTGACCCAGACAAAATCAAAGCAGTAGAAGAATGGCCAATCCCAAAAGTCGTATTACCGACGTTTTGTACCTGGATTTGCTAATATTGCCAAGCCATTGACCAAGTTGACCGAAAATAGACGCAGTTACACCTGGACTGAAGACTGTAACAAAGCTTTTAAACAGCTGATGAACATGATGGAACTTCGGGAGGACACTTCGGCATAAAGAAAACCCTAGGAAAAGTTAGGGAAAGGTTCTACTGGGTGAACTGCAAAGAAGACGTCAAGGAGTGGTGCCGTAAGTGCACGCTATGTGCATCGAAAAACGAACCATTGGGAAGGCGCAAGGCACCTATGAGACAGTATAATGTGGGAAGTCCATTTGAGAGAGTGGCAATTGACATCGCGGGTTCATTCCCTGAAACCGACGCTGGTAACAAGTACATTTTGGTGGCAATGGATTATTTTACTAAATGGACTGAAGCCTATGCAATACCTAACCAAGAGGCTGTTACTGTTGCGGATGTACTTGTTAAAGAGCTCTTTTGACGATTTGGAGTCCCTCTAGAGCTACGCTCCGATCAAGGTCGAATCTTCGAGTCAGCGTTATTCCAGAACGTCTGTCGCATGCTGGGCATTAAGAAGACCAGAACAACACCTCTTCATCCTCAATCAGATGGCATGGTCAAGCGAATGAACCGAACAATGGGAAGGTACCTGGCTAAGGTAGTCTCAGAACATCAACGGGACTGGGACCAATATTTACATCTGTTCCTGATGAGTTACCGGTCATTTGTTTACGAAACCACTGGACAAACGCCGGCTTGAATAATGTTTGGACGTGAAGTACGCTTGCCATGCGATCTTCAGTTTGGGAGCAAACCTGGAGAAGAAGTTGATGGGGACGATTATGTTGAAAAATTGAAGAAAAAGATGCACGACATTCATGACGCCGTTTGGAAGAACATTCAGTTGGCCAGCGATCGGATGAAAACCCAGTATGACGTGAAAGCAAAAGAAGGTGGTTTTCAGCCTGGTGATTTAGTGTGGCTTCATAATCCACAAAGAAAGCGTGGATTGTCACCGAAACTGCAAAGACAGTGGGAAGGCCCATACGAAATCGTTAACAGAATCAACGACGTCATATATCGAATCCGAAGACCACCAAGAGGCAAGCCAAAAGTGGTTCACGTCAACCGATTAGCCCCTTATGCCGGTGACAACAACAGTGATTCCGAGGATGATGCCGGAATAAGAACATTAACCAACAGATCTGGACGCCATTCCCAAGAATCAAATTTTGAGAAGTTTATGTCCACCTACAAAGGGACCGCCAAAGCAAGATTTGGAGTCACAACTGAAGTGCAACAAGATCTTTTCGACGTACCAAAGGACTACTCACTCGCGCACTGCGTGGCCCAAGATCTTCGCATGTCCCGTGGAATCGACGTGGTATTCAAGAAGAAGTTTGGACGTTCGGATGAGCTCCAATCACAGCAACTTGCTGTCGGTAAAACCTTGAAGCTATGTGACCAACAACGATCGATTTACTACTTGGTAACCAAGAGGTTTTCCCATCAATTACAATCCAAGCAGTACACCAAAGGAGCAGAAGAGCGTCGACTGTTATTTCTACCGCCAAGGAGTATGCAGAAATGGTAACAATTGCCGCTACCGCCACGATCCCTTCTATAGATGTCAAGTCTCCGCTGTTCTGGGACAGAACAGACTTAAGGAGGGGGCAGTGTTACGAATGAACGTCTAATTATATTTGATGACTAATGTATGACGTCATGTGTGATGAGTCATGCATAATAACATCATTAGTCATTCAAATAAGGCTTCGATATCAATCGAGAAGCGCAAAGAAGTGACTAGAAATTCCTGGATGGTTATGGAATTTTCTGGAAGGCTGCAGCGCAATTTCCTGTGACGAATCAATTCCAGTTTGAACGCGCGAGTTTTAACATAAATAAACAGTGAACATAAATACAGTGAAGTGATAACGTATACAGAGTGTTTAAATAAATATAGACCTATAGTGTTAAATATAAATTATAGTGTAAATAAATTGTAATGTAATTAGTGTTAGTGTTAATCTTAGTTCAGTAATTGTTATTAACCGTATCTGTAAATATTTGTATTAGCCCTTGGGAAATAAATAAACGTTTTTAATTTTCGTTACAATATTTAATTTATAATTTTATTTAGAACAAAAATAAAATACTCCTACATTTTTAATTTTTTGAAATAGTAATCTGGACAATTTTAGAATTAAAAAAAAATAATATGAGTGAAATGCATTATAATTATAAGATATTATTGTTAGTGGTTGTATTTTATTAGTCATGCACATTACATGTGGTGTAACATAATCCACCATTGCGGCATTGCCGAAAGAATCGCAAGTATAACTCAGTTTGGAAACCAAAAAGTGCAAATTTGTTGCTATGCAATTTTGCATCGACCAAAATTGTTATAAATTCTTCATATTTTCCAATTTGGCACTACACTTTAATAATTAAAAAAAAACAAAAACTCAACTTAATTTAACTTATTTATTTTCAAAAACAATTTTAACTTTTTTAATATTATTTGCCTTTAACCCTCCAGTAGGCGCGTATATTTTACTTACTAGTTTAGGCACGTGGTCTACACCTGTAGACTATTTAAGTTATTATGCTTACAGTAATTTAGACTTATTTTTTTTAAACTAGACATATGATATGCTTCATTTGGCTATTGTTAAACGTATTTTATAAAAATTTTAAGAAATAATGATGTCAAAATAATTGGTTAAATTAAAAGAAACTATATGTACGATTGAACGTGTATTTAAAAACATACATGAAATATTAAATTTTTTAAAAATTTACAATAAGTAAACACTGTTTTTTTGTGTACTGCAATTTAGACACTACATAATTACATATAAAATATTGTTTCATCAATTTAGAACAAACACCTATAATAATGATGAAGGTAAAACATAGTGCATTTTTGCACTTTGCACTTGTGCATTTTTGCATTATGTTTCAATTACACAGGTAGTACAAATATCCCTCAAATGTTCTTTGCACGCATACGTTTGGCATTTGTAACAAAACCTTCTGGTGGATTTATTACTGTTTCTGGGACTTAATTACAACGCCCGACATAATCTTCTGGTCCGGGCGGAAGTGCAGGTAGCTGTTTTTCGATTCCCAGATGAACTCGTGAGCGCCGTCTCAATTCTCTCGGTATTGTCGTTATTGTTGACCGTATTTCAATTTTGGGTTTAGTAAGTTCTCATGCAAATTTTTCTATAAAATCGCTCCTTCTAATCTTCTGTAAAGGATTATTTGCTTAAAATACACAAAGCGCATTAATGGTATGCTAGTAAACCAATTGTTTGCAGTAATATTGCGGTTTGTTTTTTCAACTGGATGTATTAGTCGAATGACGATATCTTCAGCAGAGTTACTGCTTTTATATGGACCGTCTGGTTGTGTTCTAACATAGGTTTCCAGGTTAAATGTGTAAGCTGTTTTTGCATCAGTAAGCGCAAAACATTTTAATACCATATTTAGCTGGCTTACTTGGTATGAATTGTTCGAAGAAACAACGTCCTCTAAACGCCAGCAGTTGTTCGTCTATCGTAAGAAATTCACTTGGTACAAAATTATTTTGAAAATTGACCAGAAATAATTCGAACAATGTCCGAATTCGAACGTCCGAAAACTAAAAGTTTTAAACAATCGATTGCAGATTTTGCATCACGCGCACTACCTTTTGTGACCGGAAGGTGATTTATCAAGTTGTGGGAGCGAATACGAACTTGTGACCTCGGCGCATGATTTCTCCAGTTTGTTATTTTATCTTTGCCTAGATAAAAATTTTGATTTTCCTGTAACTGCTTGTCTTCATCCTTGGATAATTCCTGTTCCGATTCCGAATCGTGGTCGTGGATTTCTGCAATTTCTTCTTCCAATTCATCTGGATCTTTTTCATGCTCAGAAATCGGTTTGTCATCTTCACTGAGCAGTTCTTCTAACCATTCTTGCGGATTAATTAATTCATTAAATGACTCTTCATTCCGCCGTAGACATTTCGGGGGTGGAGCAGACATTTTAATGTAATAATTAATTTACACTAAATACTATAAATCTAAATTTAGAAAATTTCACTACAAAGCACCTTATATATTGTGGTGTTTCAAAATGATTGCGACTCACCCTATGCATTTTGGTAAAATATTGGCTATAATAATTAAGTTGTAACATTGTAGAATTTGTTGGGTGGGGACCAATGACAGGAAATTAGTGGCTTCTTTGGCCAACGATGGCGGACAGCGGGTGCGAGACTTTGCATGCCAGCTGAAATTTGATTTTGTTACGCTGAGTTTTGTTATTTGAGAATTATAAATTGTCGTCCATACTGTGGGGCTCGATTAGATTCAATTTCATCTATTTTGGAAAATAACAAACAAAAAATGGAACAACTCCCGAAAGTAACCAAAGCAAATATAATGCAAGCACTTAACCAGCGAACAAGTGAACTTATTGCATTGTTAAAATGTATGGATGAGAAATTGCAAATAGAAACTGTAGAGGAAAGAATGTTGAAAGTGGAAAAACAAGAAGCTGAAAGATTAGTAATTGTAAAACTGGAAGCAACAAAACAAGAAGCTAAAAGACTGGAAATTGAAAAATTAGAAGCGGCACAACAAGAAGATAATCTCCGGCGAAAAAAAGATGCGCAAAGGAATCGGCGAACGAGCGTTAGAGCCGGGAAGACGTGTGAAGTTTTGCAGAGGTGCAAAATTTGAGTATTTCCGAGCACATATTATTTTTGGGCGTATATTGATATGCTGGATGAATAGTAAAATCATCGCTGAATACACGAAACGAATTGGAACGGAAGTGTAACCATTCCATCACAATAGCGAAGACAACCCATGTTCCACACGGAGGCTGCAATTTTAACGTATGCGAACAACGAGCACCGTCTACAAAATCAACCACAGCAAGGTCTTGCCGAGTCGGTGGCGTGTCTGAAGGTAGATAGAACGATAATTATAACAAATTTAAAGTGCATTTTATTTAATCTTTTGAACTTTAATTTTTATTTATTTTGTAATTTTCCTAACACTATTACACCAAGGGATTAATAAAATTAGATGCTAGTGCTCATATTTTCAATATTAAATGTGCATCTAAATTTACGAGTCTGCACGATACACAGGATTTTGAAAACTGCTAAAGGTGAAATTGTCAACCATTCAAACAACAACTTTTATGAATAAAATTTGATTTAATTCACCTAAGGAGAAGTATTTTTCTTCCATCGTTAATGAGGGCTTACATGTGAACTCACCCCTGACGATACTTGCACGACGACTGAACCAGCTAGCCGTGGTAATTTTTTTGGTTTGTGGTGAAGTTAATATTGTTAAAATTTCACATCACTTCAATATACTTATATAATTGATAAAAAAAAATAATAAAAAATTTTCTAACAAATGAAAACTGTAACGTTGTTGATCGCGTGGTCTACGCTTGTAGACCAGCTCTGTTTCAATCCAAATAAAACCAATAAGACACCTCTTTAAAAATTCAAAACTACTGACTCGAAAGATTTACACATTATCGACAGCTACTCAAAGATTCAACCGACATAATGCAATCTGTTACGAGCTATCACGGTTTAAAGAAGCATGGTCTATGATCGTAGACCACGCGCCTACTCGAGGGTTAAAAACCACCGTAGATATTAAGTAAATGTATTGCACTGATATTTCTCGTAGAGATTTATCAATTACTTATTTTGCCTCGGGTTAACCCTGGATTGCGGGAGCAATTGTTAATTTTGAAGGGGTCGAAGGGTTCTAACGTTTTCTACTGCCAAAAGCTGTTGCTCGCAATTCGTTTTCCAAAATAAAATAAAATTTCCTTTCATGTAAACAAATAAATTCTCCAAAAATAATTATTAAATTAAATCCAACTCAAATTCACTGTAAAATAAAATAAAATCTCAATTTTATTCGAAAGGAACAACGTTTGATTTGCCTTATCCAAAGCGTCGAGTTATCAGTCACAACACTTGTTCGCTCAACTATAATTTAAATTTTCTAATTTTAAATTCAAATCGAAAATTATAATTTTAACTGCTTCTTTTCCAATTAAACCAAATCAATCAAATCTACTACCGTTCGGTAGCAACGTATCAAAATTATCCAAATTATCCAAAATATCAAATTAATCATCCAAAAAAGGCGCAATAATGCATTCGCATAAAATCACTTTATTCAAATCAAAAATAATTACTCACAAATTTAAAATAATATCAAAACTCAGCGTAACAAAATCAAATTTCAGCGGGCATGCAAAGTCTCGCACCCGCTGTCGGCCATGGTTGGCACAAGAAGCCCCTATTTCGATCCTTTTCTCCCCACTCTGTACTTTTCCAATTTTAACGTTTAAAACCAAATTAACAAATTTTTACAATTTAGCACAGGGTGGGTCGAAATATTTTGTTTCACGACAGTATATATACCTATTAGCCAATTAGAACTCCTGCAGCAACCTTAGAGGGGAAAGGATTTTTCGTGTTTTATGATACAGATAAATGGTATAGTGGCATTACGCTTTGGTTTCCGTATATCGATACGACGTTATGGACACAATTTGTATATTTTGTATATATTAAAAGATCGTAAGATCTAACAGTGTTGCCGGATGTAATTGCTAATAAAACGAGATGGAATAATAATACAATAGAGATAAAACACACTAGCTTAGAGCTTAGATATCATATTATTTGTAGACTACTCATACATCCACTGTTAATTATATTATGAATTTTTTATTCAAGTAAAAATAAAAAATTTTGTAATGCAACCTTTTAAATAAATTTCTACATATTTTCAGTAGCTGCTTAAAATATGATAGGACACCGATTTGTGTTAAAAAATCTTTAAAAAGTTGAATGGATTGCCAATAAAAGGCCTTCCGACCACGTGAATATACCTAATAGACACCTAGTGAAATTTCAATAATTTTAATTACATGAAAATGATTTAAATGAAATTGAATTACTTAAATTTTTTTTAAAAACTCGTGTATTTTTACAATATTTTTTATCTTTTTTAAATTTAAATTGATATTGTAACTTCAGTAAAGTGCAATATTTGCAAAAATGAATTACAATAATATTGTAATGCCCACATCATTCTAATAGAATCGCTTATTTCAGAAACAACCTAAGTCACATTTTGATAATTTTGAGTTTGTTAAACCATTATGTATTTTTGGGGGGTAACACATAATTTAATTTATATGCTCTTGTTTATGATAAACTCTTACTTTAGTGGTAAACCTTTGACCTCAAGCTCGAGTTTTTTTGAAAATGTTGAGATAGACTTATCAAACGTTTTAATTCACCTCCTGAAAACTGCCAAAATGTGACTTAGGTTGTTTCTGAAATAAGCGATTCAATAGCGGATTTAAATTATACCTACGTAACTTGTTCGGAGAATGACTTGTAATTTCTTTCATAATTAATTTGTTCAAATGTTTTATAATTTGCGTTTTTTTTCCTTTTTTTAATTTAATTAGTAAGAGTAAGGGAATGTCGTCAGGGTTGGCCACCCTTTTAACTTTTGCTCATAACTTCCGTGCAAGAAAAAATTTTGTTGTTTTAAGCACATGATCAGGAAGATCTAGGAATAAAGCTACTTTCGAGGCAATCGCAAATTGATTGGATAAAAAATAGAGAACTTATGCAAAATTAAAAAAAAATGTTGTCAAGGTTGGCCCAATGCTGTATAGGTTGGCCCACCG
Organism: Cantharis rustica; assembly: GCA_911387805.1. Lineage (NCBI taxonomy): Eukaryota > Metazoa > Arthropoda > Insecta > Coleoptera > Cantharidae > Cantharis > Cantharis rustica. The sequence goes on from OU426877.1 coordinate 78,146,134, forward strand.
TTGAGAATTGCCAAATTCATGCAAAAAAATTGACTGGATGAAATAATAAACCAAATTTATTTTATTTTTATTTGTGAGTGAAACTTTACAATATAATATCGCAGAGAACTGATTTACATGGTCCAACCTTGACAACAAGTTCCATATCACCACATCGCGTCACACTACATCCAGTGAATAATTTTTAAAGACTATCCACATAACACATTTTAGATGCTTATCTTAACGAATTAATGTTTTTCCTCCAAGTTTTCATGCTCTATTTGCAGCTGGTGGAAAACTTTTTTTGTCTTAGTTTAGTGAATGAGTCCACAACACGTTTCAACATTACACTCCAAAATCAGTAATGGCACGAAAAGTTCGTTGTCATTGAGGAATGTTTTACCACACTCGCACATAGGTGGTTTCAGGGCCGACCTAGACGACGGACGGGCCAACCTTGACAACATTCCCCTAATAAATTTTAATCAAGTTAAAAAACTATACATATTATTTTCACAAAATATCCATGCGTTTGTAGATTTAGAGCTACTATATACGGGACTATTGGACCCCACGTGTTCAAATGGTATGATTTTATTTCAATTGTTCATAGTAGGATAGTTCTATTATTTTGTAATTATTGGTAAAATGTTAAGGTAAATAGTGAACAAAAAATGAAAAAGTTTGATGCTAAATTTTACAATTGCGAACAATAATAAATTTATTGTTGCTTTATTTTATAAATTGTTTTAAGAATAACTTATTTTAGTTGCCGAAAAATTATGTTTAGTTTGTTTTAATTGATGACTGTCAAATAAACTTAAAATCATAGATTTCATTTTTTCATCATATTATAATGGGAAAAATTAGACTTGCAAGTTGCATTTTTAAGCTCGATGACGTAATATCACTTAATACTTTGTACTAAAGTACCGCTGCGTCAATAATTTGTAATAATTAAAAAACTATTTTCACGCCTTGTTTCTTGTATCAGAAATTATTATTAATTTATTAAAATTGAATTATTTTCCAGTTTACATGCAGATGATTTCTACGTTTCAAAAATAATACTACGATTTACGTGTAGTACTTTTACAATGTAATATAAAAATAAGAATAACATAAAATAATTCCTTTATTTAATTGTTTGCAGTGAAAACTTTTTGAAGTTTTTTTTTCTAATGGGGTGGTTCCTGCATTTGTTTTTAATTTACTTTTTAGGTTGATCCTAAAAAATTATATATTCGACTTAAGTTATTAAGTTATTATTTTGATTATTTTTACTTTATTTTAAAAATTGGCATTCAAAATCTAGCTATCGGGTTAGACAATAATTAATAATTGCAATTGTTTTATCTCTCTTTGTTTAGAAGTAAATGGAAGACATTTTAAACACTTGTGACATTGCTCTAACGCGGTAGCTGGATTTCAAGTGCTGACTTTTAAAGTTAAGTTCGTTATAAGAAATTGAAATTTAATAACTTAAGTCGGATATAACTTAAAAGGGGTGGGAGTAATAAAAAAAATTTTCCTACAAAACTTGCTTATTTTTTAAAGAGCTTTCCAACGATACTACTTTCGACATATAGTGCTATTTAAAATTCTGGATTTCTGGACTTTCTGGAGTAAACTACTCTGGATGCCGACTTTTCCCGGAAATAATAATATCACCATTAGATTCGTCATTAGGGCTTTTGTAATAAATTTTTTTAGCCCAACTCTCTACGACTTACCGTTTTTGAAAAAAAAGTACTGATACGGGTGGTTTGGGTCACCCTGTATATGGGCCTTATATATCCCCGTGACCGTAGATAAACTTTGAGGTGATGATAAAGAACACTTTTCTAAGACAAATTTTCAAATAAAATTTTTGTTCAAGTCCAAACTCTTGAGGGGTACCTCTCTTTAAAGCAATATTTTAGAATAAACGGTTTTTGAGTTCTAAAATTCTAAAATAAACTAAAAAATTATAATAAAAATAATAAAATTCTGATTTTATTTTTTTTACTTTTCTTGTAAACCTTGTATCTCTTAAACGAGACGTCGTAGAAAGAAACTATTAATGGCCCAAACCGTATAAGGAATTTAACGGGCTACAACTTTGGTCAAATAAATTTTTTTAGGAAACTAACCGTTTTCACAGAAATTCTGAAAGTAATGAGCAATGTGTAGGAAAAAAGAAATAAATTTACAAACCTTTTAAAAATCTCATTTGTTTTACAATTTGTTTTAATGTCAAAACGTACTGTAGCGTTTAACGTTTGAGCAACATTGTTATAAAGCGCATTAGTTTATCTTTAAATACTTTGTTAATTTATATTGTTTATTTATTACTGTTAATTAGTTCGTTATTTATGTTTTTTTTTTATACTTCGTTCATTATTTTCTGAATTTCTGTGAAAACGGTTGATTTCCCAAGAAAATTTGTTTAAACAATGTTGTAGCCCGCTAAATTACCTATCCGGTTTGGACCATTAGTTTTTTTCTAAGATGTTTCGTTTAAGAGATACGGAGTTTACAAAAAAAGTAAAAAAAATAAAATTAAAAATTTTTTAACATTTTTTCTCTTAATTTAATTTATAACTCAAAAACCGTTTATTCTAAGCGATAAGGGGATATAAATTAATTTGTAGATAAGCGAATGATCTTTAAAAAAGGTCTAATCTATTAAGTCTATAAATTAATAATATCGAAGCTATAGCCGTTTGAAATCAGAAATTCACAATATTGCTTTAAAGAGAGGTACCCCCCCAAGGGCTTGGAATAGAACAAACCTTTTATTTAAAAATTTGTCTTAGAAAAGTGTTCTTTATCACCATCTCAAAGGTTCTCCATGGTCACGAAGACACCCTGTATATATAGTCATATAATCCGTTTTTACCTATAAGGTGTAGGGTGAAATCTTCTAGTTTCCAGTAATACTCATAGAGTTTACATAACGTGTCCACTTTTTTCTATCTTGAGCTAGTTCTTTTGCTTCTCTTACTGTATTACCTCTTTTGGTAACTATCATCTCTATGGTGCCATCCCATGTTTCTTGTGGTCTACCTCTTTATCTTCTATGCCCCTCTTTGGCTTTCCATATTTTTTTTGCGGGTCGGTTCTCACTTATTCTCTGTAAATGTCCCCACCATCCCAGTTGTCTCGTTTCTACAAACTCTTGAATTGATTCCAGTTGCAAGTTATTTCTTACATTTACATTTTTCTCACTGTCCCACATAGTAATACCTTTCACAGCTCTCAGGTATTTAATCTCTATTGCTTGCACCTTGCTCTTCAGTGTCGAATTCAGGACCCATGTCTCACTCCCATATGTCAATATTAGTCTAAATATTATCTTAAACACTATAATTTTGATCTTTATCGCAATTTATTTCCTTCTTATAAACTCTTTGTTAATGGAGTGGTACATTTTTATCGTTTTCTTGCATCTTTCTTCTATGTCTTTTTCTTGCTTCCCATTACTTTGTATGATCACTCCCAGGTACTTAAAGTTCTCAACCTGTTCAATGTTTTCATCCTCAATCGCGATGCTTATTATTTCTTTCACAATATATCTTATTATTACTTTAGTTTCTTTTTTATTTATTTTCATTCCATTTTCTGTTAGCTTATGATTCCAAACATTGAGGTTATACTGTAATCCCTCTTCACTGTTTGCCATAATAACCATATCATCTGCAAAAATGCATTCTGTAATTTCTACGTTTTGCATGTTTCTATGTCCTACCACTAATTTTTTTAAATTTATGTTGGCATTCTTTCATTATTTCATCAATAAATATCGGAATAATACAGGGCTTATTACTCCTCCCTGCCTTAATCCTTGCTGTGTTTGGAATTTTTCTAACTTCATGTTTTTGGTACTCACATAGTTGTAATTATCTCTGTACAGGCTTTTTATTGTTTATATCAGCTTTAGACATACTTCTCGATTTTTAAAAGTGCTTCATTACCATTGTCTTTGTACGCGATCAAATGCCTTCTCTAAATCTATGTATGCAAAGTACGCGCTTGTCCCACTCTTGAATGATCTGTTTCAAGCTAAACATATGATCTTTTACACTTCTACCTTTTCTAAATCCGCTCTGAGCCTCTTCTAAGATAGGCTCAACATATGTTCTTAGCTTTTACATATGTTCTTAACTTTTTCTCTAATATTTTTTCATATATTTTAACAGCAGTACTTAGTAGTGTTATACCCCTATAGTTGTTGCAATCTTTCTTATCTCCATTCTTGTGTATAGGTAGTATAACCCCTATTCGCCAATCTTCTGGTACTTCTTCCTCTTTCCATGCTTTTTTACATTTTTCCCAGAACAATTTTATACTCTCCGGTCCCGTATTTTTCATCATTTCAGCTGTTATTTTATCATGACCTGGTGTTTGAACATTTTAGATGGTTTTCACTGCATTTTCTACTTCTTCCAAATCTATTTCGCTATTTATAGCATTTGCTTCTTTTTTCTCATTAGATAAGTTATTTTTGTTTCTGTATTTAGATTCTCTGTATCGCATAACAACGTCATACAATACTCTTTCCATCTTTCCATAATTTTATCTTCTTCTCGTTTTTATATTTTATTGTTATTGTGTTAGGACCTTTTTCTGTTTTTAAGTTTTTTATTGTTTTGTAAAATAGCTTCTAGTTTTCTTTACTATTCGCTTTCAGCAAAACACAAGCAGCAGCAAAACACAACTGGTGATCGGCTGTGACTCCAATGCACACCACATAATATGGGGGAGCAAGAACACGAACAGCAGGGGCGTATTCTTACTTGAATTTGTCTTCAGTAATTTTTTTTTTTTTTTTTTTTTATTATTAACTAATATATATATTATTATCAATCAGAATAATTAAATACATTCTATAAGATAATTTGATGTCTTGTCTTTGTAGGGGAATCCGCCCAGCGGCTTTATCCGCAATTATTTTTCTTTATGTCTCCATCAATAAATCACGAGGCCATTTTCGCTTCAATCTTCTATGGATGTTCCCTTCAAGAAGTTGGGCTATAGTTGGATTAGGATGATCTTCAAGTTTGGTGTTATATCTTTCTGCTCGTTTTTGAATTTCTTCGTGTACATGGGGTATTTGAAGATCTGCATGTAAGGTGTGATTGCTTATGTACCACGGTGCGTTTACTATCATGCGTAGAGTTTTAGATTGAAATCTCTGGATAATATTGATGTTAGACATGCTTGAACATCCCCATAATTCGAGACCGTAAGTCCATATGGGCTTGATGATTGCTTTATAAAGTCGAATCTTGTTTTCTATGGATAGGGTAGACCGTCTTCCGATTAGCCAGTACATTTTCTTTATTTTGATATCCATTTCTTTTCGCTTTTTCACAATGTGAACCTTCCATGTTAATCTGCTGTCCAGGTGTAACCCTAAGTATCTAGCTTCTTTTGCACATGGTATAACAGTATCGTTAATATAGACCGGTGGGCATAAACTGCGTCTTAATGTGTATGTCACGTAAGTGGATTTTGCTTCGTTAACCTTTATTCTCCACCTATTCAGCCATTCCTGCAGAAGTATGAGATGTATTTGTATGTTTTGTGATGCGGTAGCAGGGTTCTCGTCCGTTGATATAACAGTAGTATCATCAGTAGTAGTAGTAGTAGTTTCCGTGTGATCTGTAACAGGTAGGTCATAAGTAAAAAGCAAATATAGTAGTGGTCCAATAACACTTCCTTGTGGAACTCCTGATTTTATAGGGCAAATGTTTGAAACCTCCTCATCTTGTTGGACTTGAAACCAACGATTCTCCAAGTAGGACTTTAATAGGAGAAAGTAATGATATGGCAGATTCTTTTTAATTTTATACAACAGACCCTTATGCCATACTTTATCGAAAGCCTGTTTGATGTCAAGGAAAACCGCCCCGCAGTGTTTTTTCTCTTCCAAGCTTCTATAGATTTTATCTACAATTCTATGACATTGTTGGATAGTTGAGTGCTGTCTTCGAAATCCAAATTGATGCGCAGGTAAAAATTGTTCTAGGAGGTTTTCTTCATTCATACGTTTTATTAAGAGCTTTTCCATTAATTTTGATAGAAGTGGGAGCAAACTAATTGGTCGATAAGAATTTACTTCCGTTGGGGGTTTTCCAGGCTTCAAAATTAAAATTATTTTGGCAAATTTGAGCTGTATTGGCCAGTGTGCTAGTCTCAGGATAGAGTTGTACAGCATCGTAAGAAATTTTATTCCCAACTTGGGTAATTCAATTAATATTTTTGCTGTTATAAGGTCATATCCAGGAGATTTCTTTTTATTTAGTTTTCTTATTTTTCTTATTTCCTGCTCAACTTCATAAGAAGTAAACTTTTTTATGGGCAAAGACATTTGTAGCGGAGCTTGGAGAAAGTCATTAATTTCTTTATCTGGTTGTTCATCGGAATAGGGTTTAAAAACTTCTTCTAGATGTTGAGAGAATAGTTTAGCTTTTTCGATGTTTGATCTTGCCCATGATGAATCAGAATTTTGTAGTGGAGAAACAGTGTTTTGGGGTCTCTTAAAACCTTTTGTGGCCTTCCAAATAGTATTATCTTTCACCGACAGATTACCTAGATAGTGCTTAAATGTTTCGTTTTTCGCTTCTTTTATTATTCTTTTAAGGTGGTTTGCAATTCTGTTATATTCCGTTTTATCAAGAGGATGATTATAACGGTGCCATCTGGCTCTTGCTCTTCGTTTTTCAGCCAGAACTTGACGTATTTTTATAGGTATGTTGTACTCATTATATGTTTCTTTTACCAATGGAGTTGCTTTCCAACTAGCTTCTTGGATAGTTGAAGCTATCAAGAAGCTGTTCCATCGGGGTGATTAGTTGAATATATTTTATATCTTGGAATTTTTATATAGGATCTTGCGGTAAAGTGTGTTTCAGATATGAGTAGAATATTTATATTATGTGCTAATAAAAATATTTCTGTTTCTTTAACTTTTGATGTTTGGAAGCCATTAGCATTCCACAAGGCGATTCTTAAGAAATTCGCCATTAGCCTATTATTCTGTTGATGACTGTATTTAGTAAATTTATCATCATGTTATTTTGCTGCATTAATTGTTTGAACATTTCCTTAAACTCGTTAAGGAATTTTGTTAATTGAGTTTCCTCAGTATGGTTCGTTGTTTCCAATGAATTATTTCTTAGTGCTTCTGAATATGATCTTTGGTTGTTTAAATTATAATTTGTTTGATGTTTCGTTGGCTGGAATGAAAGATTGGGGTGGGATAAATTTGCATTGTGGAATGTTGATGCGTTTTGTCTTCTTTGCTGTTGTTGTTCTTCTTTCTGTTGTTGGTCTCTTTTGTATTTGTTTTGCAAGTTTCTGTAGACTTGGCAACCTTTGTAGCTCGCCGGATGGGAACCATTACATAAGTAACAAGTAGCCGGCATATCTTTTGTTTTTGTGCAAGTTTTAGTATCATGTGGTCCACCACATTTAACGCAGGCAAACGGACGATTACAATATGTTTTGGTGTGATTAAACATCTGACATCTCGTACATTGTACAATATCTGTGTTTCTCTTAGGTGGTTCAACTCGAATTACTCTATTTTGTAAATATCTTAGATTGTAGATACTTTTATTATTCTCTGATGGTTCTAGGTCCACAAAAAATAATGGTAGCGATTCCTTAGTTATGCGGTGTTGTACATTGATAACGTTACGTACAGTGTAGCCTTTAATTACTAGTTCATCTTTTATATCTGATATTGGTGTTGTTTGATGCAGGTGTCTGATCACCACTCTATATGATTTTTCTTCTTTCAGTTGATATGTATGGTGGATGATGTTTTCATTCTTCATTTGTCTTACTAACATGCGGTAGCTATCTACTGTATTGACATTAATTTTAATTACATTATTTGAAAGAGTTTTTGTTGTGATTTGCTCTTGTTCCACTACGGCATATAAATTTTTGATCATATCTTGGTAGTTGATTACGCCATGTACAAAGATAGGAGGTGGCTTATCGATTTTCGGTTGTTGCGTTTGTTCAGTGTTTACTTTACCATTTCTGGAATCATTATTTATTGATTGAAGTGGTAAATACCTGTTTGTTTGAATCACCGGTGGCAGTTCAGTAATCGGACTGCTAACTCTTTTTCTTTTATTGCTTTTCATGACCTGCCATGGATGTGGGTTATTAGTTTCGGTATCTTCCATATTGAATATAGGGTTTAAAGACAAATTTAACCCATTTAGGGCATTGGTTTGTTCTCCAGTGTAAACTGATGTCATTTTGGGGTATCTATATTATTAATCAACCGCCCGAGGTACGGTCAATATCCATAGAGCTGAAAGCACGAAAACACTACACCCAGCCCGTTTTTCACAATTCAGACTTCTAAATATTTTCAAATATTTAGTATTTAATATTCAACAAAATAAATATTTTAAATTCTATCTATTCAGGTTTTTATCGCGCGATAACGGAGCACTTTAAAACACGTCTTACACGCTTCGTCTCTGGCTCGTCAATGTCTTCAGTAATAAGCTGGAGATAATGAACAAGGGAGAGAAGCCTACCTTTGTCACTGTGGCAAGGGAGGAGGTAATTGACATAACGATAGGGACTTCCCTCGTGAGTCAGGTGATCGGAGATTGGCACGTCTCTCGGGAGGAGTCACTCTCTGATCACAGATACATTAGGTTTGACATAGAAACCCCACCAATGGTGTAGGCCTCGTACAGGAATCCCAGAACCTGTGATTGAGTTCTCTTTAATGAGAGTCTGGAACAGGGGGTGGGGGAATGTCCGTCGAGGGTTACAAACACAGCGGAGCTGGAAGTGATGAACGACGCGATAACGTCGGCCATTATCACAGCCTTTGAAGAAAACTGCCCTCTAAAAGAGAGGAAAGGTAAGCGGGAGACCATTTGGTGGAACCGTGAACTCGAATCTCTCAGGGCAGAGTCTCGAAAGTCTTTTAACAAAGCTAAGAGAACAGGAGCCTGGGAAGCTTACAAAGGCTCCCGTCTGAAATACACGTACGCCATACGTAAGGCAAAGGAAGACTCATGGAGGAAGTACTGCGGGGAAATCAAAAGAACTCCCGAATGTGCAAGACTCCAAAGAGCTCTTCTCAAGAGTGGCCACGGAAAGGTGGGCACAATAGAAAAAACCCCGGGGAGGGTTCACATCATCGGGGGAGGAGACTCTGGGGCTATTGCTCCGGACACACTTCCCGGGATGTGTCCCCAAACCCGATGATTGCTCTAATGGCCAGGGGCACCAAGCCATCCCGACGAGTCGGGCGAGCAGGAGCAACTGGAAATAAGGAGATAATATAATTAACAAAACGAGAGTTGAATGGGCGATTAACACTTTCAAACCATTCAAATCTCAAGGCGAGGATGGTATTTTCCCCGCATTATTATAACAGGGGATGGAAGTACTAGCCATCCCTCTATGTACATTGTTCAGAGCCAGCCTGGCGCTCAACTATGTACCCCAAAGCTGGCGGATGGCTAGAGTGGTATTTATACCCAAGCCAGGGCGTGCATCATATGCCCAGGCTAAGTCATTTCGTCCAATTAGTCTGACGTCTTTTTTATTAAAGACACTGGAAAAACTGATTGATAGGCACATTAGGGATAGTGTATTGGTGAATTCACCTCTACACAGACACCAGTATGCCTATTAATCGGGCAAATCGTGTGAGCTTAGTCTACACGAACTAACTCACAGGATAGCGGGGGCTCTTGGCAGTCAAGAAATTGCTCTGGGAGCCTTTCTAGACATAGAGGGGGCGTTTGATAACGCCTCTTTTGACTCTATAGTAAGAGCTGTTGGAAGTCGTGGAGTCGACCCAGCTATTACGGGTTGGATTAGCTCTACCCTCAGAGACAGGAAAATCAAAGCTAGTCTGGGACAGACGACTGTGGAGGTGTCTGCCGCACGTGGGTGTCCGCAGGGGGGGGTCCTCTCCCCGCTGCTGTGGTGCCTGGATAGTCTTCTGCGGGAGCTGGAACAGGCAGGGGTACATGGACAGGGATTTGCTGATGATATCACAATTCTTGTTATTGGGAAATTCGGAGGAGTCGTGTCTTCGTTGATGCAAAACGCACTCAGAATCGTTGAAAGATGGTGCACAGGAGAGGGGCTATCGGTAAACCCGAGCAAAACCTCTGTTGTGGCGTTTACACAACGCACTAAACTTCAGGATGTGAGGACTCTGAGGTTGCGGGGGGAGGAGCTGCCTCTGCAGAAGGAGGTCAAATACCTGGGTCTAACTCTGGACAGCAGGCTGACCTTCACGCCTCACATCCGTCACATTACGAACAAAGCGACTAGGGCTCTTTGGGCCTGTAGGAGCATGATCGGTAAAACGTGGGGACTAAAATCTCAAATGGTACTTTGGTTGTACACCAAGGTGGTAATACCCACGATCACATACTCAGCCCTGATCTGGTGGCATAAAGCCAGTAAAAGGGAAAGCATAAACCGGCTCAACAGGCAGCAAAGACTGGCGTGCTTGCGTATTACGGGGGCAATGGCATCAACGCCCACCGCTTTCATGGAGGCTCTCCTGGGTCTTCGACCTTTACACCTAGTCGTGGGGTCCGAGGCTCTACTTGCAGCCTACAGGTTGAAAATTAACGGTCATGGTGAGATCAATCCTAGAAGGGGGCACCACACCATGATCGTAAACTCAATTAAGAGTAACGGCCTGCTCAGCATGCACCCTGACAGAACTAGCACCGTGAGGGACTTTAGAAAGCCCTATAAGGACATAGTACCGGATAGGCATAAAATTGAAACCTCACAAACGTTGGGGCTTAGGTATGATACCATCTGGTATACAAATGGATCAAAGACTGAGACGAGTATTGGAATAGGTGTGCGAGGCAGAAGACTGGGGGATGCCTATAGCATTAACCTGAGACCTCTCGCAACTATATTTCAGGCAGAAGTAACTGCCATATTGGTCTGTGCTGAAGAGCTGGTATGGATGAACCTTGTAGAGAGGAGAATCTGTATCATGACTGACAGCCAAGCAGCTCTAAGAGCCTTGGAAGGAGTTGAATTACACTCCAAGGTTGTCAAACAATGCAAAGATGCTCTGGTAAAACTTGCTCTCCGCAACAGCGTCACACTGATGTGGGTGCCAGGACACCGGGGCATCAAAGGCAACGAAGAAGCGGATTTTCTAGCTAGGAAGGCCGCTTGCGCAAACCTAATGGACCCGGAGCCTTCCTGCGGGATTGCTTACTCTACCGCAAAAGGAAGAATTAGGAATATACTAGCAGAACAACACCTTGCACACTGGGTGGACCTACCTGGACTGAGGCAATCGCGTACGTTCATAAGGGCACCGTCCAGTGATGACAAAAGGAACAAAATACCCATGTTGAGTAGGAAACAACTTCGAAGCTTAGTGGGTCTCTTCACAGGGCACTGCTGCCGCAAAAGGCACCTCAGCATTATGGGGCTGGCGGAGGATCCTATTTGCAGGATGTGTGGCGAGGAAGATAAAACCCCACTCCACATACTATGCCAATTCCCGGCCTTGGCCAGGAGCAGGCTGCGTCACCTCGGTTTGCCCTACCCAACAACCGAGGAGGTAGAACAATCTCCCTTCAACTGTGTTCTCGACCTGGTCGAAGAGACGCAGTTGTTTGAGTAAACTCGGATGGGTGCACAATAAGCTTAAGCTTCAGTGCAGTGGGGACATGTACCACAGCCCGTTACTAATAATAATAATAATAATAATAATACTTACGATAAAATTTTTTTATTTTTTGGCTATTTATTAATTTAACTTATATAATAATAAGCTATTGTTGTCATGCAAGGGTTGCTGCTGGGTCCAAAGATTGATTGGGTTTCTGGTTCCAATGGTTTAAGTCCAGTTACGTAACTCACGTGCGGATGCATGCAACGAATGCACATAAATAAATTCAGCAATATAATAATTTGAAAGCATGAATTTTATATTCTTATGTGGTTTTAAAAATTTTTAAATTTAACTTGCAAATTATAAAAAAAAGAATTATTGAATTAAATCAAGTTTAGCTGAAGTTTAAAAAAATATAAAACCCGATATCAATAGTTTCATAATTTTTTTAATAACAAACATCAACAATAATAATTGATAAAAGCACATTGGAGACAAATGGGGAACAAGAACAACGTTTACGACAAAAATACAACGTGACATTAATACCCTTATGTTAGTGATACTGTGCCAAAGTTTTATAAAGTAATGTCGAAACCCGCAGTTACGTATGGTAGCCAGACATGGAAATTAACAAAAATTAATTTAAAAAATTTAACAAAATTAATCGAAAGCCGAATCCAACATGCGGAAATAAGACGCCTAGAAAGAATGAAAGACATACATCCTACTACAAAAGCAACCATTCTCATACCGATCAAGAGAATAGGGTAATATCGGCAAACCTAGAAAAAGATAGACTAATTTTGTAAATAAAAATTCTACCTACCCTTACGGGAAGACAGTATTTTTTTCACACGCTGGAAAAAAATCCAGCTTTTCAAAAAAATTGTGAAGAGGCCCACAATGTTAAAGCTAACCGATTTTGTGCGGTGAGCGAGAGCGTGAATTGAATAACGTTTCTTGCGCACGGCTTCTCCAAAAAGAGACACAGATTACAACAAAGCGTGTTTATCAACTCCAAATACAAGAAATCAAAAAAGTATAAAAAAGGTTGTCAATCGTTTACAATTATTATCGGCGTAGTTGGCATAAAGGTTATGTAAAAAATCACCCTCAAACGAATGTTCGGCGCACTGCTAAACAATTGACGAAAATTATGATGACACTCAAAAAATATATAGGGCCAGTTGTACAATGTGAGTTTAAACCAGAAAATTTAAGTTAACCAATGAAATTCGTTGAAAAGCTGTTTTTTAAGAAATATTATTGGTTAATCTAAATTTTTTAGTTTAAACTCACATTGTACAACTGACCCAGAGTGTCTAATAAAAAAACAAAGCTGCCCGCAAAAGTAGCCCGTTGGGTTAGAAAAGTAAAAAAACACTTACCCGAGTAATTACAAAATTTATCATATACAAAATTTTCCACCTAACGGAAACCACCAGCTTATAACTGATTCAAATAAATCGTAATCGTCGTCCCGCTCTTTAACTTCGGAAAAAAAATTAATGTTGAGCCATTAACGCTTGAAAGTCACCGGCACCCGTGCACTTAAAGAAAAAGGAGAAACTCTGACATTCAAAACTTCGAGACGACAGAGATCTAAAATAAAGAAAAGAAGAAGGTTCAACTTTGTTGAAAATTAAAATTTGTAATAAATCCAAAAATGACACCAGCTAAACTATATTATGATAACTGGTTGAGATTAAAATATTTTAAATTCTTGCAATTTTTTTTCTTATTCATTTACTACTGCAATGTTCTCTCCTGCTGCAAAGACGTGCAAAAACTTATTTATATCAACCTGGCTGACTTATCTGCGTCTTTGTTTAATTTGGCAGCACTTTGTATAACTCGTGCAGAGCAATTGGTGAAGTTGATTTAGAATCAACTAAGATCCCCAAAATAAACTCTTTATCTCTCAGTATCCATCGTGCTACGGAAGGACATAGTAGCATCATGATGATAGCGTCTTCAAAGAGTTGCTCCACGCTTCCCTGCCACGCGCAGCATGTGTTGCTTTATGAAGGGTTTTTCCAGTCAGGGATTTTATTTGGTCCACCCATCTTGTAGAAGACCTTCCTCTTGGTCTTTTTCCTTCAATCTTACCCTGGATCATCAACTTCTCCATTGCTTCTGATCTTCGCGCAATATGACCGTAATATCGTAAGTAGGACTGCCTTATCTTGGTTGACAGCCGTGTTTTAATCTTTAACTCGTTTAAGACTGATTCATTTGTACGGTGCGCCGTCCACGGGATTCTTAGCATTTGTTGGTAAGTCCAAATTTTGAAGGCATCTACTCTTCTTCTATCGTCCTTTTTCATCCTCCATGTTTTGTCTGCATATGTAGCCACTGGAAATATTAATACATTCAGAAGCCTTATTTTTGTTCTCTTGGTAACTGTTATGTCTCTCCATATGTTGACTAGTTTTGTGGTCGCCGTTCTTGCCATGGCTAGTCTTCGCCTTATTTCTGGCGTGCTCCCTTCAGAGTTAGAGATCAGAGAGCCCAGGTAGTTAAAGTTTTGTACTATAAACCCGATAGATGTGTGGATGTTGGAGTAATTATTATTGGCGTGATTCACTATCATAACTTTTGTTTTGTTCTGATTGAGCAGTAGACCATACTGACTGCTTATCGTGACCAGTTTGTTCATGATGACTTCAAGTTCTTCTTGGCTCGATGCAATTATTAGTGTATCATCTGCATATCTGAGATTGGAGATTTTTCTGCCGCCTATCGTTATTTCGCCGTTCCATTCGTGTAGCATCTTTTGCATAACATATTCTGAGTATACATTATATATCAATGGCGATGCAATGCATCATTGTCTTACGCCGGCACCTATTCCAAATTCCCTAAAATAAACTACAACACAAAAAAAGATGCCACTCGCTCATTCCCGCTCACGAGATCTTATGCTAAAAGCGAGAAAGTTAAAGAAAATAATACACCTAAAACGCAAGCAAATCAAGTTTAATATAAAAAGTGAACTACGAACAAAATAATTAATAAATCCAAAAATAAAATGGTAACAACACACTGTAGTATAATAAATCAATGATAGCAAAAAAATAAAACAAGTACCAGCTTAGCAAATAAAAATTATACCGATTCAGAATTCTAGGTTGGCTTTCAAAAAATAATACAGTAGGGCTTTATGCCCAACTCAAAGCAAACAAGAAAATAATTACAATAATTCTTCTTTCTTGAAGTAATCGTATAAAATTACTTTATTTACTACGTTGGCAAACGTAGAAAGCTTAATAAAATAGTATATTAAACAACAAGTTTAGAAAAGTAAAGTTTTACTAAACGAATATAGCTTTTAAGTATGAGCGAGCACAGCGAGCGAGTAACTTAAAAGCTATATATGAGTTTAGTAAAACTACTTTTCTTACGAGGTTTGTTTATACAATTTTTTCGTATTTTGTGAAAATCTAATCTAAAATATGAATTTAGACGTTTATGAGTAAATTTTTTTTGCGCGCGATCGGTCTAAATTTTTTTGTATGCCTTCCTACCGATAATTTACGGGGGGTGAGTACGAGGCGAGGGGGGCCAATTTTTTACTCAGTTTTTCGATATCTAACGCCGTTCTTGAGTTATTGCTAATTCAAAAAGTTTCTAAATAGATATTTGTGTAAAATTTTCGTAATCTAGTAACCAGACACGGCTTTATTTATTTACATAACAACAGTTAATTTTTATTTCTTGATTCGAATTTTGTGTAAGTTACATAATATTAATTATAAAAGTGAGATTGTTAAGTTTTCTAGTTTGAATAATAATTTTGTACTTTTAATATACATAAATGTATAACATTGATTCCAATATTTAAATAAACAATCTTCTATCCAATAGTTTTTTTATTGACAGTGACATTACTATGTAGTAAAGTGACATATCTATGTGCTAAAGTGGCACTTTATTAAATGATTTTGAATTTAATAAAACAGCACATTATTAGTCAAAATGCGAAAAAATATATTATATACCCTCCGTAGCGAAATCGTTAAGGTGTGAAGTTACAGAACATTCAATAAATGCCATCGCAGGTTCAAATCTCGGGAAGTTAAAAAAAAATGGGTAAACTTTCTTTAGATATTTGAATAAAATCAAATACTATAGACTTATAGCAAATACCTTAAACATTAATACCGGACAGTTCGGTTATTTTACGTATGTATTATTACGACAACGACAATAGCGCCACCAAACGTCTAGGAGTGAAGAATTGCCGGCAAATTTAAATAAATCCACCTTTGTCTGATATTGTTTGTTAATTAATTTATTTAATTGTTTCACTAAATCTCATTTCACAACAACCCGCGAAATTTGAAACAAAATTAAAATATTTAACAATAAAGTATCACTCCCAACCGTATAGAGGCGATGTAGTCCACTTGTCGCACGTTTTGCGTGGGAGTGACCGGTATTAATGTTTAAGGTATTTGCTTATAATACGTACAACTTCGTGAAAAAATAGGAATCCGACCTCTAGCGGCTTGAAGTGTAGGTAACGTGTTAACAAGTGTAAACAAATACGTTTATTGCATTTGATCTAAAGCTTATTTGGTTATGTTGGTTATTATTGTTTTCATGTGTTGACATCTTTGTGTTTTATCAAAGTTTTATCTATAATTCATATAAAATGGTTAATAAACTTGGTGCAACTTGTGCTGTATACGCCTGTGATAATTATAAGCAGCAAAAAGGTGAAAAGAAGTCATTTTTTAGAATGCCAAAAGATTTTTGTGCCTGTAAGCGCACAATTTTAAACGCAAAGATATTTTTTTGCTAATAACATTTTATTTTTAGTTTGAAATCATGGATTGTCGCGTGTAAAAGTCAAGATTTGGATTTATTGATGAAATCCAAAGATTCTGACTATTTTTATAAGACACATGTAGTCTGTTCGGACCATTTTAAATTAGAATATTTTTGAAATAAGAATCTATTTAGTCAGGGCTTATTACCTGGGACTATTCCTACATTGAACTTGTTTGAAGTTACAATTCCAACTGTATTTTCGATAAAAAGGAAAATTGAAGATGAAACCGACCAAATGAAAGCAAAGAAAATTAAGGTAGTGGAAGAAAAATGTAACGAGGAATTTGCAGATGTGATTGTTTTGGATAAGTCTACTTCTCTTCGTTCTACGAATGATAGAAATTTAAAAGAGGAAAATAACAGACTAACTCAGTTGATACATAAATATAAACGGAGAGCAAAGTGCCATGCCAGCCTTCTTTGGAAATACAAAAAACGAAATCAACTTTTATGTCAAAAGTTACTTCGATATCGAAAAGTAATGGTTCAAAATAGTCTTACTAATGCGCATTCTAAAATGAGTAAAGTTTGCAACCAATTTGTTCAGAGTCATATTAAATTAGTGGGAAGGAAAAAAAAAGCCAGAAGGTACGAAAATAATGATAAAGAGTTTGCATTAGCTTTATTTTATTGTTCAGCAAAGTCATATATATTTCTTCAAAATTATTTTTGCCTGCCTTTTTTGCGTTCTTGGCTGAATAATATGCATGTTAAAGCTGGAATAAATAATACGGTGTTGGAATTATTGAAAATTAAGTCAAAATAACTAAAACCCAAAGAAAAAGTTGTTTCACTTATATTTGATGAGATGTCGTTACAGGAACATTTAAGCTACGATTCTTCCCGAGATACATTTGAAGGCTTTGAAGATTTTGGAGAAGATCGATCAAATTCCTTTAAATTGTGTAATCATGCAATGGTTGTCATGTTTAAGGGAGTATACCTCAATTTTAAACAGGTGATAGGTTACTTTTTAAGTAAAGAGATTTTGGCAGGTGATATCTTCAAAGATATATTTTTAAATATTATTGATAAAATTTTTGAAACTGGTTTTGTGGTAAAAGTTGTAGTATGCGATTTAGGTACTAATAACGCAAAATTGAAGAATCTGCTTTCAATTACAGTCGATAAGGCATACATGACTTTTAAAGACGAAAAGATTTACTTTTTTTATGACCCCCCACATTTGCTCAAATGCTTACGCAATAACATAAAAAAATACGATATGCAATATAAACATGAGATTTACTCTTGGGAGCATATTGAAAAGTTTTATGAATTAGATTCCCAGCAAATTCCAAGAATGGTGCCCAAGTTGACAAAAATATGTATAACTTTACCTCCTTTTACCCCAATGAGGGTATATTTAGCAGCTCGCGTTTTTAGCCATTTGGTTCATGCTGGAATTTTATGTCATGTCACGTTAAGTAAATTGCCAGCTAATGCAATACATACAGCTAATTTTATAAAAAATATTGACACACTTTTTGACATCTTTAATTCGTTAAAATATAAAGATAAACAATATAGAAGACCCATTTCTGTCAAATCGGATCATTTGGTTAAATTAGAAGAACTGAAAGAGTATCTCATAAATTTAAAAGTTTTTAATAAGAGGGCTGTTAATCCTCCTTGCATTAATGGTTGGATATCTAATATAAACGCATTGAAATTGTTATTTAAAGATCTAACAGGCAATTTCAATTTTAAATTTTTATTTACTTGTCAATTGACCCAAGACTGTATCAAAAACTTATTCTCCATAATCAGGTCAAAAAATGATAACACTGTTACACCTGATTGTGTGAAATTTCGTTGTAGTTTACGATCAATTATGGCCAATCAATTGCTGCAACCATCTGCAGATAGCAATAGTGAAGTTAATGCTTCACAATTTTTGTTACAAAAACGAGAAATGATGAGAAGTTTTGTTAAAATTGAAATACCACTTCAACCTTTAAACAATCAAATTCATGATGTTGACGATATATGTGACTTGGCTGAAAAAAATTCCGAAATTTATGTTTTGGGCTGGGTTTGTAGTCAATTACCGCATGAGGACTGCAGAAACAATTTATGCGATTTCAATAACGATTATGCTATTGAAAATACACACATCGAATTAAAAAAATATACGCAATCCTCAAGACTTTTATTTCCTAACACCGCAGCAAAACTAGTTTCAGAAATTTTAAATAAATGTTTTAAAGATTTTATTGATATCTACCTTGCAAAAAGTGTTAATAATGTGAAGTCTAGGCTAACATTAAATTGTAAAACTATTGTTAAACAAAAAATGCAAAATGTATGCGATAGTTGTATTGATTTATTTATAAGTAAATATTTTAATGTATTTATCAAAGCATAAATATCAATAGAATTAATACTAATAAGAAAACATTAATTTTGCAAACTAAAAATACAAAATTAAAAAAAATATCTCACAATTAAAACGGCATTTTTAATTAATATCTTGAACATCTTTTCTTTACCTGTCCTAATCTGAAAACTATTTTTAAATATTAGTTTAAATGCGCATTAACTAATTGGTGCAAAATTTTATACTTCATAATACTAGATGGCGCCAAAAAACGATGTCCGAAAAATTGTATGAAAACCCGTGAAGTTGTACGTATTATAAGTCTATAGTATTTGATAAAATGTAATTGTTAACTTTCAGATCGTTGTTCTAGAGGCATAGTTTATAATGTAATAATTATAATGTTAACAATATAATTATTTTTTTGACATTTTGCAAATCTCCCTGGTCGATCCCTGCGGCAGAGGACCTGGTAGACCCCGTGGCAGGGATCCTGCCAGTGTACCTGGTAAAGGTGCTTAGTAGACCCCTGCCTGGGCATCCCTAGTAGGAGTGCAAAATGTGCGTCATTATGCCCTGGCACAGACCTCTGGTTAAATTCAAAAAAGTGTTCTATAGACAGGGACAGGTACCTATGAGATTTCACTGCTAGGGGTTTATAAGAGATTTACCAGGTTGAAAATGTTACTTGGGTAGCTCTTTATTAGCACTTTTACATTATACTTACAAAAGTTTTTCTAACTTTATGTTTTATAATATGTGCAAAAGCACATAGTATCTCATCGGCAACTCGATATAAGCTGTATTCTTTTTACCTATTTTATTTCTATCTCAGTTGCACAACTGAGATAAAGTGAGCTGAGAAGAACTGAGATTAACTGAGTCAAAGTGAGAAAAAGATAAGGTAAAAAGAACAACAAAAATTTACTACTAAGTGATTTTTGAATTTAATTATTTTGAAGTTTGGTAGTACTAATCAAATTGTTTTTTGTATTACTGTATAATGTCAACATAAACTTCAAACAGACGAATTAAAATTTTAAGGTGCAGTAGATATTAAAAAGATTACAATAAGTGATAAGTTTCATTCCAATCAACCAATCCGGACTATTGCCCAATATGTCTCAGTTGTAACACTTCAAAACAGCAAGATCAGTTTGGGTATGGAAGGGGATAATTTAGTCACGTAAAACTCAGTTCGGCACGGCACAGTACTTATGTCAAAACGGTAAAAAAAATAACCTTTCAACTGAGTAACTGAGTATCTCAGTACAATCTCATTTAAAATATGTAAAAAGAATACAGCTATAGTAACAATAACAAAAACAATGTTATAACAACCTATAACTAAGAAGTTACAATAAAAATTACTATTTAAACTACATTATAAAATATCAATAATAAAATGTAAAATTTTTGAACGCTACTAAAAATTTCAATTAAAATATAAGAATCTAAAACTCTAAAGGCCGCTATACATATTCTATTGTAAATCAATGCGATCAATTCTAAAATAATATTACTATACGGTTTTCGGTTACTGTCAGACAACGATCATCACGAATTTTACAATTTCAACTGCACTATAAGAAAGAGCACAATTTTCTGAGTATAATGCAACAAAAATTTTTGCGGTCCGTGCATTCGTTTTCAAAAAAAAGGCATTTTAAAGTTATTAAAAGCAAGGTAGTGGTAACCCGATACACCCCGTTGCAACGTGTCGAGCCACGGTCAACTAGCACGTTCCGTTCCTATTCTTCATTTTGTTGACGGTACGAGTGCTTTAATACACTCTTAATGTTGTCTTTCGTGATCGACACCCGTACGAGTTCTATGGCTTCGAGTTCCACCCTTGGCGAGTTCTGTCATTTTTCAGGGATATTTTTAATTTTTTTTGCCTTACACAAAATCGGCTAATCATGCAGCCGTGTTAAAAGGTGTATCTAAAATACATGTAAATTTAAATTTTTCAAATTCGATTTTTTCGAGAACTAATGCATGGACCGCAAAAATTTTTGTTCTAATATGCTTAGAAAAGTGTCCTCTTTCCTATAGTGCAGTTGAAATTGTGAAATTCGTGATGATCGTTGTCTGACAGTTCCCCGGTTTTCTAATAAAGCACATTATGTTAAATCTTAAAATGGAAAAATATTTTATAATTAAAATATTTAAATATACTAATTATTAACCTGTAATAAATTATATTAAATAAGTTTTAAAAAGGAACAAGTTAAATAAACGCTAAATTATAAATTATTTATTGTTTGAGCTTTCGGCGAGAAGTATCGCTTTCGTCGGAATTATTATTTTTTAATATAATGATATATAATATAATTAAATATAATTATTATTATATTCCGACGAAGACGATACATCTCGCCGAAAGCTCAAACAATAAATAATTTATAATTTAACGTTTATTTAACTTGTTCCTTTTTAAAACTTATTTAATGTAATTAGAATAAAAAATATAGTTACTAATAAGAAGCTTTTAGTTCTGAAGAAGCCATCGAAAACATTGATTGATTACATTATTTCACGTTTTTGTTCAAATATCTCACAATCCTGTTAAATATTACTGAAGTATGGTCGAGATTGAACATTTACATAAGTATGTATATGATATATCATATATATATATATATATCACATGGTATATCATGTACTTTTATGGTGTATACATACATAACTTTCTAAGTCAATCTAATAAACAATTACAACAGATATGTACTACATTGTATAATTATTAATAACCGGGTAGTAATAAAAGTATTTCAGTTTCCTATAGAATTTTCAACAGTAGCGTAATCAACCCTTGGAGAGGTGGTGCCAGGAATAGTGGGGGTGAACCGCCCCTAAAAGGAACCACCACTTGCGATATTGTTTCCTGCCATTCCTGTCGGCAATACGTGTTCCGCAGGAGCTGCAATACACTTCCTGTGAACACTGCCTCTTGCAACATTGACTGATTTCTACGTTGTCGCAAGTGTTACAGCAGGAAAAGAATTCTTTCGGCTAGTGCTGATAGGAAGGACTCGGATAATATGTATTTTAAATATTATTTCGCCTTTGCGTGTTTTACGAATTACCGTGTGTGCAATTACCATTAAGAACAACTTGAACTGAAATAACATTTTTAAATTTGTGATTTCTTTTGCTAATATAATAAGCTAAAAAAGATTGTAAAAATTAACAAAACGTTTTGTGATTGAATATACACTACTTGATATACATACATAAAACAATATTATGTTTAAAGAACATTACTTGTTACAAAATAAGTAGTACAAATTTTGTAATCACTCTTCCATGGGGAAACTTTAAATCATTTTATTAAATTGTTAACGCAGGTAAGTTATTGTAGTTGAAATTTAGATTTTGTGATTAATGGTTAAAATAATGTTTATTTCATATTATTCAAATAAATTAATTAGTAAATTATTCAATTTTTCAATATTAAATTATAAAATAATATAGTTATTTATAGTTGCCTACTATATTGGTGACTATACGTTTCTATTATAATAAACCAATGGGCTTAGTAAAAACTATAATTAACTGCCTATATGCTAATATTGGTAATTTATCTACATTTATTTTTTGATAAACTACAATTTAAGATTAAAATCATAAGATACGAGGACATTTTCAAGCTCGGCTTTACAATTAAAAATTGAAATAGTCAAACTAGTATTCGTTACTCCCTTCCCATCCATCATATTTAAAATAATTATCTGGTTTCTAAGATAAATATAAAAACAATGTGTTTATACATCATATTGTACCATATGTTATACTATACATGATTGCTTTTTATTATTTTACAAAATATGCCGTTTTGTAAAATTTGCAAGTAAAGCTGTGGTAGAAACGATAAATTATTGTAGTAGAAAACATTAAATAAACCGCTGTAAAAACAATATTATGACAAGGTAGAACTTCGAAATATTTGTTTAAGAAAATATTAATGAAAAAGTAGATGGGATTATAAAAATGTGAATACTATTGAAAAATAATAAAAGAATTTTGATATATAATGTTTAAGGAACATAATATTATGTATTATATCATAATATAAATAAATAAAAAGAAAAGCATTCCCAAATAAAAAATATTGTTGAAAAATAAATCAAATTTTTATATTTATTATTTTTTGCGAGGGGTTTACTGCAAACTAAAATCTTGTAGTGCAATTACTTGGCAATTCATACTGTTAATTTGTTTTCTTGATTTTGTACACAAAAATTTCTCTGGAGTTTACCTCTTAGTTTTATATTAAAAATTTATTGTAATTTTAGGTTCATACATAAATATGTACCTATAATAATATAGAAAAATAAAATGGTTAAGGTTATTAAGATGTGATAATATTTTTTTATAAAATTAATTTTTACAAGTTTCATTTTCAATGAAATCAATATTTCAATTTCATGTAACATGTAAAAATTAATTTTATAAAAAAATATAATAATATAGAACTGAGCAATAAATTTCAAGTAGATTGTGTGGTATTTAATGTAGAATGTAAAATAAATGTAATGTATTAAATGGATTAAACAATTAAATGGAATGTAATATCAAATTTAACAAAAACCAAAGAGAGCAATAAAATACTTAATAGAATTTTAACTTTAAAGTGAAGAATAGAAAATTATTATTTGAAAATCACAATAAAAACGCATTAATTTATCATATTTGACAAATTATATTTAATATTCGAGAAAAAAGAACAGCTAATATTACTCGTACGTTATGAAAATAGATAAAATATAAAAATAATAGAATAGTAATGCAACATAAAGCACTAATTCACGATAATTTGTCAAACTTAGCTAATAAAAGTTGGTTAAGAAAACGGTAAAAAAATTATGAATTTAATAATATCACAAGCTCTAATAAATTTTTAAAGGTTAATAAATAAAAATGTTCTTATACGGCGTTGTCGGTTTGAAGTCGAGAAGAATATTTTTTAAAAAGACATTTTTAATGTTTTGTTAAATGTCAAATTTGCATTAGTCCAAACCTGTTAATGTAAATTATTATCTCTTTATTTTTTTTAAATATTATTTTTCTATGTAAGTATATATTCTTTACTCAACAGTTAATTTATTTTAATACTTTCTTTAGTTTGTTTATTGTAACATTACATACTACTAACTACCACACTATCCACTTCAAAAATTCATTTTTTAGGTTCTTTTTCTATAATATACAATAATTTCTAACTTGGGATTAAAAATAATTACGTTACTGATTTTAGAATTATTAAATTGCAAATTAGAAAAATAATTAAAACAGAATTAAAGTTTATCATAATTGATATTGATAATAATGTATACAAATGACAAAAACAATTGAAATTTGTAAATTTATTGTTCTCTCATGAACAAAAAATAAACACATGATAGATGTAAGATCTATATAGATAATAAATCGAGGGCTTAGAATTAAACAACATTAACTACAAAATTTGGAATAATACAATACTAGAAATGATTAATATAAAGCCAATGCGTAAAGTGCCATAAAGTTGTTTATCTGTGATTGTAATACTCCAAGTTTTAGACTGTAACCACAATATTTTAAAATAAGACTAAATATCCAAAATACTTTTTATCAACTTAAAGTTCTCTAACATAAAGAAGATAGTCTTGAAATTAATGTTGTTTGACTCTAACAAGAAAACCCCACAGACTGGGAAATGAAGTTTGGAACCAGGTTTCATGTGGTAATAGTAGTATCTAAAACTCACACTATGTTCAAGCCATAGGACCTAATAGGTCGCCAGTTCCGAAATAAAAACGCTTAAACATTCAGGAATAACTGGCAAAAATATAAACATTAAAATTTATAGATCATTCAAAAATTCAGGTAAAAAGCCCAAAAACAATAAAAAATAGAAAGGAACTACTGTAGTATTGGTCGTTTTCATAAGATTAGCCTCCCCCGGGCCATGTTTATATTTTATAACAGTATTTTTGGGCATAAATGGCACTCAAAAATTGTAATTCTAGTTAAGCAGTGAATTTTTAAGTTACTCCAAATATAAAAAACATCCTAGCAATACCCAGAATTCAAAAATTACTGATCTAGAAGAACCCAGATTTCGGAGTACATAAAACATTTAAAAAAGCCTCTAAAGCGCGACCGAACTGCAAAATTACAAATCTAAATGACCCGGAGCTTGAAATACATCAAAACATTTAAAAAATCTTTAAAGCACGACCAAACTTGAAAATTAGGTACAAATCTAGAAGACATCGATTTATAAAAACCTAGATCTTTGTTTTTAAGTTAAATTCGGTATTAAAATTTAAGGAAACTGTCAGACAACGATCAACACGAATTTCACAATTTCAACTGCACTATAGGAAAGAGAACACTTTTCTAAGCATATTAGAACAAAAATTTTGGAAGTCTATGCATTAGTTCTCGAAAAAATCAAATTTGAAAAATTTAAATTTACATGTATTTTAGATACACCTTTTAACACGGCTGCATGATTATCCGATTTTGTGTATCCCTGAAAAATGACAGAACTCGCCAAGGGTGGAACTCGAAGCCATAGAACTCGTCCGGGTGTCGACCGCGACTGACAACAACATTAAGAGTATATCAAATCACTCGTACCGTCAACAAAATGAAGAGCAGAGACTCGACGTGCTAGTTTACCGCGACGCGACTCGTTGCAACAGGGTGTATCGAGTTACAACTACCTGCTTTTATATAACTTTAAAATGCCGTTTTTTCGAAAACGAATGCATGGACCTCCGAAATTTTTGTTGTGTTATACTCAGAAAATTGTCCTCTTTCTTATAGTACAGTTGAAATTTTGATATTCGAGATGATCGTTGTCTGACAGTAACCAAATTTAATTAAAATTAATTTAAAAGTTAAATTTATTAAATGATGTTTGCAGCTAGTACATTGCCAACTAAGTCGGCTCCACCTACTAAAACACACGGCAGCACGTATTTAAGTAGAACACTCGTACCGTCAACTTAATGACTTATCTAGGGGCTTTCAACAGAAAAAACGAAATTTTAAGATTGATTATTGCTTATTATCGATATTTGTAGTTCGCCTATAGTTTATTCGCTTCATTTTAATGTTATCTATCTATGTATAATAAATAATGTATAATTCTTGCAGAATTATACCCATAAGATCGTCCGGAGACTTTCTGACATTAGCTCCAAAACTTTTTTGTAGTAATTTATAAATCTAAAGATTTCTTCTATTGCTAAGCGGTGCCATGGCGGTACTGTATAGCTGCAGCGGTCTAGCCACGGTCATCCACAGGTAATGAATGTGAACCTGGGCGTAAACTTTTTTTATTAAACTAACCTTTTTATGCATTTAATTTTTTTAATTTGTTTAATATCAATTACTTAGATCTCATAATAATTAAAGACAATAATAAACACTCTTTTGATATTTTCCATAAACCTACGGAAAGTGATATAATTATTCCTAATAGTTCTGCGCATCTTTTTACACATAAAATTGCGTCTTTTCGCGCTTTTCTCAATCGCTTAATTAGAATTCCTCTAAGTAACGTAAATTTTAAAAAAGAATTACACAGAATTAAATATATCGCGGTCTCTAATGGATACCAAGTCACTCTTATTAATAACTTATTACACCAAATTAAACAAAAAAATTTATCTAACTCAATATATCCGAATATTTTTAAAAAAACTAACGCGAACTTCAATGTCATTACTTTTCTCGGATACAAGTCAAACAAAATTGTGAAATATTTAAGAAATAACAATTATAATATCGCTTTTAAACGGACAATAAACTCAACAAATTTATTAATAACGCGAAATCAAAATCACACATGTTAACTAAATCAGTGGTTTATGAGCTCACTTGTGAATGCTCTCAAAAATACATTGGTCAGACCGGTAGATCTTTCAAAACACGATTTGATGAACACATACGATCTCACAGACTTGCAGATAGATAATCGACTTTCACGAAACACCTACTAGACACAAACCATAAACAAGGGGGATACGAAACTTTTGCACGTTGAACAAAAAAGTAAAAAGCTGGAATTTTTGAAAGCTATGGAAATTAATAAATTAAAATATTCATCTTCATTACTAAATAGTCAATCTAATTTAAATAACTCACCCCTACTAAACATTTTGAATAAATAATACCCCCCCCCCCTTTCTAACTTACCTCACATCCACTTACATTAAAACCTTTTTATATTAAATATATCCCTACCCTCTAATAAATTCACACATAATTATACAATTTTTAAAAATACTCCCTTCCTACCCTATCTCTTTTCTCTTGCAATTTTGTCGATAAATACGGGAATTTTCTTGTTTCTCTTTCTAGTTCATCGCCTGATGATGCCAGTATGGTGAAAACGTTTGCGATAATATACATACGGTGTATTTATATTGCGTTAACTTAAACATTTTAGTTCTAAAAGTATTTGAACATATTTTGGTTTATTCTAAAAATTTAATATGATTAATATCGAGTTACACTACCTAAACCACTTATCTATTGATTATTATTACAAGTGTCATCAAAGTGAACAAGATTATACAGAATATTTAAAAGACACTGATTTATAGCATCACATTATATCTGTTGTAGATCTTGTTGATAGAGACTTAAATTTAATTAAAATAGCAATACTACATAAATGTACATAGGTAGATTTCTCTCTCCCAGATCCTAAACTGAAACGGAGCGACCAATTAGTGTGCAACTAGATTATTTTTATTTTTTATTTCTATGAATATTTACAATCTGTTTTAATAGAACACTAGTAAATCAAATGACATTACGAAACGACTTGTTGAGAATATTTCATTAAATATTCTGCTATTACCTACATTAACTTTTAAATTTATGGTTTTTTTTTCAAGGTCATAATTAAGTTTAATAGGTTTTAAATGGTTCCTCTAAACGTATAAATAAGTCGCTGAGCTTGAAATGCTTCAATCTTCTGGCTTCATGTTAATAATTTAATAGCTTGGTTGCTAGTGTATTTAGATACGATTCGATTCTACTGGGAAATTTGTTAAAGAAATTTTTAATTTTACTACGTACTGAATTGACCAGTAAATCACCATAGATTACGTCGTTTGGTATATACTAGAGATCACTAACAATAACTCTGAGTATTTTATTTTAAAGTATTTATTCTATTTATATATAGGAATTATATATGCTATATGGTAATTCCCCAGAATTGCATTCCGTACGTCCAAATTGACGTCAGTATGACTTTATAAATTTTGAGCTTATTCGCTATTGATAATTCGGATCCATTGCCGATTAACCAGTACATCTATCTAAACTTTAGTTTTACTTGTTTGCTGTTTTTAAAAATTTGTATTTGTTAGGTTATAATCTCTTATCCAGATGGATCCTAAGATACTTGTATCGTAGAACTGTGGCATTTAGCGATATGGATAGACAGTTTCCTCGAAGCTATTTTGGGTCAGTATATAGTCGGAAAAAGTTATCACTGTTGTTGATTTAGGAGTTGACAGATCTCCCGTGAATACCAAGTAAAGTAGCGGTTTTAGTAAACTATCCTGCAAGACAGCCAAGCCAATTAGAAATAATTTAGTATATTTCTTTTCCTGTTTCACCAAAAAATGTAGGACGCTCAAATAGGCTTTCAATACAATAAGCGATTCAGTTTTGGTTTGTAGAGCATGTCCTCATGCCACACTTTGTCAAACTGTTGACTTATATTCAACAATTTCGCAAAGCAGTATCTTCTAGATTCCAAGTCATTGCTGACTTTCATTATTCGGTGACTAATTTGGCAGTTTGGGAGCTCTAGATAATCGGTAAGTGATCGAATTATTGATTGTATAATTCCGCCAGAACAAACAGGTAAGCAAACAAACAATAAAATCCACAGACACGAAAGCGGACTAATATAAATGTGGTAATAATAATCGACATTAACATAATCTTAATAATTTATTATTAATCGAGTATCAAATCAATGAAGTTGCACACCAAGATTGGTTGCTTATTTCAGTTTGGGATCTTGGAGAGAAGGAACCAACTAATTATTATTGTAATAAAAACTAAAACTGAAAAAAGTAGATCTATCAAAAAATGCGGGAGCATTCAAGGTTAGTTTTGATTCTTTACACTTACGTAGTTACTGTACCAGCGACTTCAAATGTCTTGAACAACTAAATAATTAAAGATAAATATATCATTTATTTACAAAATTGTTCTTAGCGTAAATTTAAAAATGTTATACTATTTTGTGAAGCATTTACAATGCCAAGTAAACATATACGTTAAAATTACTTACATTCACTTACTTCATCTGATAACACAACTCTACATTTTTTTCTTTGACTTAAAATTTATTTTATGATTTTTCTAATCATTTTGTTCCAAAATAAAGGAAAAGAACCAATAGTCTATATAAAGGTTGCTTTTATATTAGTAGTTATGATAATAATCATCAAAATTGATCAAATCTATATCGAAACGCTAAAACATCATGCGCGTATTCAAAATCTGCGTTTGCAATGATGCCGTAAGGCTTACTGTTTTTCCCGTTTTTACATTTATATTATTAACATTTATAATAATATACTGCATAATATAATTTTTTTTTTATTTCAATTAATATTATTTACAATCTGTTTAAAAAAAAGCAATAAGAAAATGTGGTGATTTGATAATATTCAAGTCATGCGAAAAACCTTTCAATAAATGTTTTCCAAAAATATAATATACAATTTAATGAATATTGAGTAACATTATTATGTATTACTTAGTTGTCAGTCAGTTGAATCGAGTAGATAGATCAGTAGGTCTGAATCTTTTTAATCTTCGTACTTCGTTGGTAGTATTCATCAGTTTGTTGGCTAGTATATTGGGATGTACTTCTAATCTGTGTTCATATCTATTGTAAAATTTTTAAATCTGCTCCTGAACTGATAATACTTTTAAATCTTGTTGGATAACATAATTAGGCACGTACCATGGAGCGTTGACAATCATTCGCAGAACCTTGTTTTGAAATCTCTGCATTATCTCAATGTTGGAGGTACTTCCCCATAGTTGAATACCATAGGTCCATATTGGCGTTATTATGGATTTGTATAGTAATATTTTGTTCTCAAGCGATAATCGAGATTTTTGGCCAAGCAACCAATACATTTTACTAAGCTTTATTCCAAGCTGTTTGCGTTTTGTAAAAATGTGTTTTCTCCATGTCAGTCTTCTGTCCATATGGATACCAAGATATTTTGCATTATCAGCCTGGGGCAAAATACAGTTATTCAGCTTCACTGGCGGACAAGTCTATCTACGCATCGTAAACGTTACATGGATGGATTTTGTTTCGCTGGCCCTGATTCTCCATTTGCGAAGCCAATTTTGAATTTGATTTAAATTATCCTGGAGATTTTTGGAAGCAAGGATAGGATCGACATGTGATGCCAATACAGCAGTGTCGTCAGCAAATGTAGCCGTTATTGCTAATCTCGTAGTTGGTAGATCCGCTGTGTACAATAAATACAGAACTGGCTCTAAAACACTGCCCTGGGGTACTCTTGAGCTTATTGGGTGAAGTTTGGTATATTCTTCCTAATATTTAACTAAAAAATGTCTATCGCTTAAATAAGATTTTAGTATTTGATAGAATTGATGGGGAAGACTTTTCTTTAGCTTGCAATATAGCTCTTCATGCCACACCTTATCAAAGGCTTGACTGATGTCGAAGAAAGCAGCAGAGCAGTATCTCTTGTTTTCCAAGTCATTACTGATTTTTTTGGTAATTCTATGTACTTGCTCAATCGTACCATGTTGACCTCTAAAACCAAACTGATGATCAGGTACCAGTTTTTTTTGTTATATGTTATTATTATTGTTGTTTACAATGTTATCTTGATTTATGTTATTTTTTTCCTGATTTTTCTAATTTCTTTCTCTCAATGCTGGATATAATCGCTCCTGCAGTTGTTTGTGAATTGTGCATCCTCTATAATTTGCAGGATGTGCACCACCACAATTAACACATTTGACACCATCGACATTTTCTTTTCTTGTGCGTTCCTTTGTCGAGTGATCACCCGTGCATTTGACACATCTTGATGGTTTGTGGCAAAAGTTTTTGGTGTGACCAAATCTTTAGTATCTTGCACATTGCGGAATTTCTCTCTTAATGTGTGGTGCTTCAAATGACACAATGGTATTTGCAAGTTATAAATTTCCTTATTGTTATCTTTTTGTTTGAAGTCAACATAAAACAAAGGTAATGCGTTTTTAGTAATTCTATGTTTTATGTTACTAATATTAAGTACTGTGTGACCCGATTGCTCCAGCTCCAATTATAAGTGTGAAAGTTGTTTTTTTTCTTTTAATTTTTGAATAATATTAGTATAGTTTTCTCCGGTTACCGGTTGTATTTTGACTTGATCTCCATATAAAGTCTTGATAGTATAACTATCTTTTGCTACTTCATCCAGTACTTCAAAAAGTGGTTTTATATTTTGTACACCTTCCACAAAAATTGGTGGTGGTTTAGGTTCGGTTGCAATTTTTTGTTTATCCTGTTTCTTATTTTCTCCATCTTCTGCTAGTGGCGAAAAGCTGTTAGTTGTTTGGATGGAATTACTTAACCAATAATCGCTCATCTTTTTTTGTTTATAACTTCTGGTAATTTGTTCAGGACTTCTTACGCGTTTATTATAACGTTTTACTACGTTCCATTCATTAGTATTAGGTAACGGTGGATATTCAATATTTCCTACGGGTACATATTGGTAAGGTGTAAGAATCTGTGGTGCACTTACTTGTAGATTTCCCGGATTTTGTTGTCTGTAACATGGTACAGTATTGTAAGGAAAGATAGTTTTCATTTGTTGTAAGTATTGCATCACCGTCTGTATTTGTTTTCTCGGTTGTATAGCATTTATAGGTTGCTGGTTATTTATTGTTGAATCGTTTGTTTGCGTACTTTGTACCGGTACCCTGCGTTGCTGCCATCGCTGCATATTGAGGTTATGTTCTTTTGCATAACCTGCACTAAATTCTATGAAATGTTTTATTTATAAATATCGTACAGATTTAATGGGCACTATTATATCAATTTCAGTATTCTATAAATTACTTCTCGACAATTTCAAAATTTCAAATTGCCAATTTGCGTTTACACGTCTACGCAATATAATATTTATATAGTATAATATAATGTTTAAATATCTGTTAATTTACATAGATTCGATCAATTTTACACGTAAATAATAGATAATTAATTAAAAAAAAATATTAAATTAAAAAAAATGTAGTGGTGCTAGAATCGAACCAAGAACAACCTTTGCTTATTAGTCCCGCTACTTTACCTTTTCGTCGCGAAACTTATTATTTGTATTTATTATTATATATGTATTGTCGTGTTTAAAAAAAAACGCTGAAAAACATTAATTTATTTATTTGTAAAACTTATTTTAAAGTTTTGAAATTATTTATTTATATTTATTTACTGTAAATAGGAATTTTAATTGTAAAGAAGGTGGAGAGCCTAAAGGTAGAGCAGCGCTTGAAGGTTGTCCAAGACACTTAGGTCGTTGAGGTCGAAGAGACGCGGTTGCGCCAACAAGACCAACGGATGATCATTATTCCCGTAATATACCAATAAACACGCCACAATATGTTCAACCTCTTTAATATGTACCCCTGGGAAACATTACAACGCTACCCGCAACTGGCTCATACCCTATTGCTCTACCAAATAATGTGTTACTCGTTTACCAACATCAACAGCCGGAAACCGGCATGCAAATAAAAAATCAGCCGAATTTCAACCAACTATACCAGCAACGGATGCAGAGGGTTGAAAATTGGCCACAAACAGAAAAAGACAACGCAGTCCAGAATCAAATAATAGGTATCAAAGACAAACAAAAATAAAAGATTATTGGCTTGGAGCATCTAATACTAAAACTACCAATAAATTCAATGCACTAGAAAATAATGAAGAAGAACCTAACGAGAAAAGAGATAAAACACAGACGAATGAGCCAAGACCACCACCAATATTTATAAAGGGAGTTGGAAATATTAATCCACTTACCGAATGATTGAATGAAATTGCAAAGGATCTGTACATAATGAAAACAATTGATAATCAACAAGTTAAAGTACAAACTAAAACAGGTGAAGCATACTCGAACATTACCAAAGCCCTTATAGAAAAAATACACAATATCACACCTACAAACCAAAGACAGAAAAAAATTTTCGTGTTGTTTTGAAAAATATACATGGCTCTACGGACATCAAAAAGATAAAACGCAATGTAGAAGCACTCGGCCACGAAGTAACGAATATTTGGAATATGAAACAAAATAGAACAAAACTATCGCTACCAATGTTCTTCATAGACATGAAACAAAAGGATAATAATAAAGAAATATACAAAACAAAACTCTTTATGAACTCAAGTGTAGTATTTGAAGCACCTCACACTAAAAGGGTTATTCCACAGTGCACTAGGTGCCAGAGGTATGGCCATACAAAAAAATTTTGCAAGATGAGTCACAGATGCGTAAAATGTGCAGAATCACATCAAACAACCGACTGTCCAAGAAAAGAAAAAGATAATCACGTTAGGTGGGTAAACTGCAATGAGTACAAGAGGTAAGACATTTCCTACACAATAATGCAATCGATGTTCTATTGATCTCAAAAACACACTTCACTCAAAAAAGTCACATCAAATTTGATAAGTACAAAATATACCATACAAACCATCCAGATGGAAAAGCACATGGGGCACTGCAATTATAATCAAAAACACAATCAATCATTATGAATTAAATAAATATGATAAAGAACAAATACAAGCAACTACCGTGGCAATAGAAGGAAAAACAACTACATTGAACAACTCAGCTGTTTACTGTCCACCAAAACACGTCATTAAGAAAGAAGCATACCTTGATTATTTCAAAACATTGGGCAATAAATTCATCGCCGGAGGAGATTTCAATTCAAAACACCAGCAGTGGAGATCCAGAATAACTAGACCCGATGGAAGACAAATGCTTGCTGCAATGAAGCAAAACAATATGAACTACCTATCAACTGGAGAGCCTACATATTGGCCAACAGATCGCTGGAAAAAACCTGATCTTATCGACTTCTGTGTTACTAAAAGCATAAACACTAGAGAATGCAAAACAACATTATGCTATGAACTAGCAGCAGACCACTCGGCGATTATAGTCACTATGTTCTTACAAATAATACTGACAAAAGGTCAACCAATGCTTAGTAATAAACATACAAACTGGGAATTGTTCAGAAGTAGGCTAAATAAACTAACAAATCTGAAAATACCACTTAAAACCGCACAAGATATCGACAAAGCAGTAAATAACCTCACTAAAAGTATTCAAAAAGCTGCTTGGGAAACGACCCCAGCAATTAAAAACAAGCTTGAAGAAAAAAATTGTCCCATAGTAATTAAGGAAATGATTGCTGAAAAGCAAAGAATCAGAACACGCTGGAAAAATATGAGAACAGAAGAAAATAAAAGGACCCTAAATAAGGCCACAAAAGACCTAAAAAAATTAATGTCGGACCAGAAAAATCAAGAAATTCAGAGCTACTTACAAAACCTAATGCCTAACAAATTAAATGATTATTCACTTTGAAGAGCGACCAAGAAACTCAAGAGACCACAGCTGGAAATCCCCCCCTCCATTAAAGATAAGGATGGAAACTGGGCCAAAACAAATAAAGAAAAGGCTGCTTCATTTGCCAACTACCTGGTAGGAGTGTTCAAACCTTTTCCAAGTGAAACATCTACAGAAATTGAAAAGGAGATTAATGAATATCTTGAAACTCCTTATCAAAGCCTACCAATGAAAAAGGTTAAATTTAGCGAAGTAAAACAAATAATTAAATCAGATTTAAACTCAAAAAAAGCTCCTGGCTTTGATCTGATAACGGGAAGGGTCTTAAAGGAGTTACCGGATAGGTCAATTCAAGCTATCACACAAATCCTGAATGCATCTATCAGAACTGGTCACTTTCTAAGTGAATGGAAGATAATGCTAATCATAATGCTACCAAAGCCCGGAAAGCCAGCTGAAGAGGTCAGCTCGTATAGACCGATTAGCCTGTTGCCAGTCTTGTCGAAGGTCTTCGAAAAAATTCTAATTAATAAAATAAAACCAATTATTAACAAAAATGGACTTATTCCGGATCACCAATATGGCTTTAGGAACAATCACGAAACGGTTGAACAGGTTCACCGTATTGTCAACAAAATCAATAATTACCTAGAGAGAAGGAGGCATTGCTCCGCCGCCTTCCTGGATATAACGCAGGCATTTGACAAGATTTGGCACACTGGCTTATGTTATAAACTGAAAAAACACCTTCCACATGATATCTACGTATTGCTGAAATCGTACTTGTCCAAAAGACATTTTCTTGTAAAACACCAAAACGAGTACACCGGCTTTCAACCAATATCATCAGGCGTACCTCAATGCTTTACCTCCTACATACTGCAGATCTACCTACAACGAGATTGACCACAACTGCAACTTTTGCGGATGATACGGCTGTCCTGGCATCACCCACCAACCCTGAAATGGCTTCAAGAAA
Organism: Cantharis rustica; assembly: GCA_911387805.1. Taxonomy (NCBI): domain Eukaryota; kingdom Metazoa; phylum Arthropoda; class Insecta; order Coleoptera; family Cantharidae; genus Cantharis; species Cantharis rustica. The sequence continues at coordinate 78,181,560 of OU426877.1, forward strand.
TCCGCAAGTAAATCTTGATAACATTCAAAAATGGTTGACGACATGGAGAATCAAAGCTAACGAAAGCAAGTCTATTCACGTTACATTCACGCTGAATAAGGAAGATTGCCCGGCGGTCTCACTAAATGGACAACAACTCGTACATTCGGAAAGTGCAAAATACAAACTTAGCAAAAACATATAATGACAAAAAGAAAACAGCTTGGTCTTAAACTAAACAAAATGTACTGGATGATAGGTAGAACATCTCAATTATCACAAGAAAACAAACTGCTGATATATAAGGTCGTCTTAAAGCCAATCTGGACGTACGGTATTCAGCTTTGGGGTACAGCCAGCAACTCAAATATAGATATTTTACAACGGTTCCAAAACAAAGTGCTTAGACAAATAGTGAACGCGCCCTGGTACGTACCAAACATAACTATACAAAAAGACCTGAGAATATCCTCAATACGACATGAAGTGCGGGAATATAGTGAAAAATACAGCAAAAGAGTGAAGGTGCATCACAATAAACTTGCAAATACACTTATGGATAAACCAGAAGAACCAAGACGACTAAAGCGATTTAAACCATCAGACCTAACTATCAGATTTAATCTCGAGTAATTGTTAAGTATTGAGTTAAGCTCAAAGATTTTTAAGTGGTTTGAAATTCAGTTTCACATGTAGTAAAGTAACTTGATTGTTATTGTACTGTATAGCTCTAAAGGAGGACGACCACTGGGAAGTCACTCCACATGTCTTGTAGTTTGTCACATTAAGTACTTATTGTCACTGTAAAGACAGATTGTATGATATTGGGGTCAAATAAAAAAAAATTAATTAGTTTTGGTTCTTATATATAAGTTATGACTTTTACTTTAATTTCAACTTTTCATTTAACATGATAAAATTTTAATCTTTTCATAACGGTAGTAAATGTTAAATTGTTACACTGTGGTCACTGTAGGTTCGTTCAATCACTAATTCTTTCTGGCCGTAAATTGTAGCTCATATTTTTTGTAATTTAATAATTTGCTAGAAAGTTGAGGTGTAGCATCTCAAAATATATTAAATATAGATCCACATTTGAAATTGAATAGGTGGTATAACAATAAAACGGCAAATTTTTTAAGTCTGGTTTTCCATTTTGAAACAACTTTAATCTATCAGGTTAAACACGTCGACAAAGTTAAAACATTTAAAGCAGCTAGTCGTTTAACTAAAAGAAATTTAATAATTCGTCTATCAATTATTCAAACTATTGTAATCATTCCATAATATAAATTTTATTTGTTTAATTAATGATTTGGTTACACTTTAATTTTGATTAGTAGTAGATTAGATTCATTAAATTGTTTATTCTTTGAATATAATTCAATAACAATTTAGAACATCTAATTGTAAACGAAGAATAGCTATATCGGGTTTATTTATAAATTGCGATTCGCAAGAAACTCGTATAACTTATTCGACGATTTATTCCAAGTATAAAAGTCATCGCGTTCTACAATGCTTTTAAACGTATAGTATTACTATTCCGCAAAAGTAGTTCCTGCGTACCCCTTTTAGATCGTTTGATATCTTTGTTTACATCATTTGACATTGATTTAACCATAAATTGAAATGTTACTTTAAAAAATTGTTTTTGAAAAACACAAAATTAGTTTGCTATACCGGTTCTGTATAATTTAAATTTAAAATAATTCAAATTTGAATTTTTAGTTGAATATTTTGATCTCCAAATTATTGTATTCCTCATAATAATCGATCATATTTTTAAACACTTGACGATGTCGACGTAACAAAACATCTTCAACAATTTTATCGTCTTGCTCTGAATCGAAGACATTAAAATTTAGTGAACACATTGTATTAAGCACTTTGTATTCTAATTTTACAATCGTAAATAATTCGTTGGTGCTTTTGATGAAATTTTATAAAAAATAAAATTATAAACTCAAATACCTACCTGAAAATAAATTATTGTTTACATTAGATTTGACCAATAGAAAACAAGAATAAACTTCTTCCAGGTATATCTGCCCAATTTTGGATGGATAGCTTATCCCTCAATTTATACCTAGAATGTGGTTATACGACCATTGTAGAACGCAAACTATGTAAAATATTCGCAGTATAGCTTATTCTATCCCTATACTACCATTGTAGAACTGGCTCTTAGTTTGCTTGGCGTAGTTCTAGTATACAGGAGCATATAAGCTTACTCAGAGTCGCAAGTTCAAAAATATGTTTCTTTGCCTTGTCGGCAAATTACAACCAAGATTTTATTTCAAAATATTCGCTCAAATTAATTTAAGCTTTAAAAATTCCAATCAAAGGATTGATTATCAAAGAAAATCACTTTAATTATAAAAATTTTTCAACTTACAACAAACACACAAACTTTATTGCCAACCTTACATTTTTATACAACATTGTTACAAATTCAAATTCTTCTTCTTCGCTTCATGGATATATGAGCTATGTTGCCTATTCCGGCACCCATCTCTTCTTCGGTCGGGCTATGCATCTCCTTCCAGTTGGTTTATATCTTCGAGCTGCTAGTGCAAATTCAAAAAAATAATACAAAATTTTAAAATTTTAAACAAATACCAAAATTTTACACTTTTAACACTATAACTTATTATTCCACAAGAAAATTTAGAATTTTGTTTGTTTACGCGGAGTGTAACTTTCACCGCTCTGCTGTTTTCATAATTTTTGAATTTAGCATTTTGACAATAATTAGCGTTATCTGCTAAAATAGTTTTTGGAACGATAACTTCATTGCAATAATTGTCTAGCTATTCAATGGAATGCAAATGTTGAATATAATTCGACGTACTTAGTAAAATAATCTACAACTACCAGGATATTTTTGAAATTTTGCTACGATGTAAAATAAATAAAGAAAATGGATTCAAATTTTTCCTAATCTCAGGGGTTTTTTTAGGCAATGTTCTTGGCTAGCTCTAAATGAAGCAAACAAAAGATACCAGATCGGCGAGTTCTTTCCTAGATGTAAGAAAAATAAAGAGAGAGCTTAAGTAACACGGAGCGCCACGTGATTGTTATTGGTAGCTATCTTCCCCTAAATAATCCCACTACTCAAAATTACAAATAAATAGCGCAAATTAAAAACTCACACAATATCAGGATACAAAAATAAAATAAAAAAAATAAATAAGGAAATAATGCACTTGAGTTGTAACAACAAAATATAATTTCTAATAAACAAAACAATAAGTCCACAATCTTTGGAAATGTAATACACAGCCAAGCTACCGCCGAATCTCGTTATCTTGATGGCTTTCGAAATTATACAATTTAATAATATGACAATTCAATAGTCAATTTTGTGCGTCTCAAGTTTATCGAGGACCAAAAGTAATCACATCTAAATAGTCGCATATATGATTTTTCTTACCTCAACTAACAAACCAAAAATTGGTTTGAGCGCTAATATACATCGCTATCTTGATTTTGAAGCGTTACAATTTGCTCTACTGGGTTCATTCAATTATTGTGATAAGTTGACCGGGAGCTGAGATTTTAATACTCTTCTTCTTTTGCTCTTTTCATGTTATCTTGACATCCTTAATAATATTTTCTACAACTTTTTTCTCTTTTTCTCAAAACTAGTTCTTAGTCAATCTTAAACTCTTCCATCTTGCTTGATCGTGCCATGATGCCTTCATCTATCAGCTTACTATCATCCACCACACTTTTTATAACCTCTTCCTCCATATCAATTAAATCTTTCTTTCTTTTATCACATCTATGCCAAATTTTCTTCTTAATTTCATTTCTCAGTTCTCTAAGTGCTTCTATAAATCTTTCAACTCTTTAATTCTTTTTTGTTTTTTTCTGGTTTTTCTTTTTCTTGTTATTTTTTTTTGATTTTTTATTCTTTTTCTTGTTCTTTTTTATCGTCTTTTATTTGCTCTTTTTTTTATCAAAAATGTTCATTTATTGTTTTCTAATATTTTAAATTTTAAGTTGGACGCCAAAAATGATATAAATCTAGTGAAATCCAGTCCCACGATCTGTGCGCCAAAATAAAGATGCAGTTTTGGTTGCCAAATTAGATAAAGTAATTTAATCCAAAAAATACAATTTTAATTTTCAATATTCAATTAACTCAATTTCCACTTCAAAAATTACTCGCAGAAATTATCACAGCTACTAAAATCTTTCAACAAAATGACTATAGCGATACCAGGCTACAGCTGTCGATCTTCTATCATTTTTGTCCTTCTTTTAACAAATCAATTCCAACCATTTAAACAACTCTAACTTTCAAATTCTAATTAATATATCTTTCATTCAAAAACTTGCATAAAAATTCAATCTGTTCGGCTTTAAACTGGGAGGATAAGTAATTACGTAGCGCCTAGGGTAATTTTAGAACTTCTATTTACCCTAATTAGAATTCGCCGACCTGAGTTTTTTTTACGTTTCTTGTTTCATTAGGCGACAAGCATTGCCAAAATGCTATTTCTAAGAGCATTAAGTAATTAAGGTTACATAATCAATTTTTTACAGCATGGCAAAGTATTATGCTGAACTGAATATTAGTTTTAACATTAAATGTAATAAACGCAATATTAGAAGTAGTCGCCCGCTAAATGATGCGAACTGCCGAAGACAATCTAGAATAATATCATACATATTAACTAATTTATCTTTTCTTCTGCGCTCCTTAACTTGAGGTAAGAGTCGCTACATACGTGAATATTAATTTTTGAATAGCGGCTAATACATATCTTAAAATAATTTAAAAGAAAAGAAGCTACGAAAATTTGTCAAATTTAACACACTTGGTAATTCTAATACATGTATGAGATTGGTAGGTACTAAACCTTCGAAATTAGTTACTATTTTTATACAAAATCTTGTCCGTTTCTACGAAAACAGCATTTAAAAGTTTTTAATTGCAATATTTCAATCAATTTATGCAACAATAATTCAAATATCTTCTAGCCGATGAGATGATGTTAGTGAGCACCCACTTAATATTGTAGTACTCCTTCAACCTTATCAAAGGTTGTTCAGAACTTAGAGTTCTGAACATGATATGAGGAGTTCTCCTCATAAGCTAAATTTATAGTTCGATGTAAAGTGAGTGATTATTAGGTCGAGTAGTTTTTGAAATTCCCTCTCGCAAGTTAAATTTTGTCAAGCGTCGAAAACCCAGAAGAATATTATATTACTTATTATTAGAGTATTTTTATATTAAAGAGATTATTTCATAGACGAAATACTATTACTTGAATTTAATATTCAATTTTTATATTGTAGAAGTTAAGAAATGCAATAATATTAGAATTCCAAAATAACGCCATGTAACAATAAGTTTGAATGATAATCTAAAAATAAAATTTGTAAAACAGTGCATAATGAGATGAGGGAGTTCTTCCTGTAAGCTAATTGAAACGGAAACGAACAATCGAGTTGGCTGCGACAAACTCGCGTGGCCCGACTTAAATCTCTTGATAACATGGTTGATAACGGGCATAAAGTTATCATGTAATCATTGTACTATTTCTCTGATATAAAACAAAATTCGTAATTGATTTAAACCTATAACGCATAATTTAATTCTTGCGTTTTAGGTGTTGTTTACATCATAATTTAATTAATCTTTAATATGTATGACGAATTTAATTTGAATTTAAGAATAAAAAATTGTATTTACTATCTAATTTATTGTTTTAATTTGAACGCAAAGTAATAGAATGAGGTAAGAAGATTAAATTTTGCTTATAATATATTTTCATATAATATCTAGTTAAAAATTTTGCTTTATTAGAAAACTATATAATGCTATCTACATAGAATATATCTTGTAATAATTTTATCTTCCAATTTCTATATTTAGTACAGTATGAGAAAATGATTAAATACAATATGCTTAAAACTCAAATAATTTAATTAAATAACATGTGATTCAAAGATTAAGTAAAATTATAAATAATATTTGCAGATACTTATGACACGATGTATTTGTTTCAGGAAGAAGTGTCCTTTACGCAAAAAAATGTATGAAAGTTCGTGCTCTTATCAGAGTGCGTTGGAATTAAAACGCAATGCTACTTCAGGATGTCCATTGGGGATTAAAACTGAAGAATTTTCTTCTGCATCAGATTGGCCAGCATATAGATTTTGTAACCCTAGTACGTTCGAGCAATTGAAGCAAAGTGTAGAGAAGGCAAAAGCAGCTTTACAGGTATGTTAATTTATTAATGATTGCATTGTCTCATGTGCATTGTCTTCTGAAATTGGTTGATAATTTAACGGTACCAATGCTTATGACAAAACCAACGTAGAACACATTTTCTGAAAACTATTACTAACTTATCATAAATAAGGTGTAGAAAAAAGTTTGGTTACAAATTTAAGCACAATTTACATTGAACATTAAGACATAAATCTTTTATTTATGCAAAAATTTTATGAACTTTTGTCATTTTTTTATGCCATTCTTTCAATGCAACGCTAGAAGTGATTTTTACAGTTTTCGATGGAAATAACTGCACGAGCAAGTGAGTGATATCACGGTGAAAGATCAGAACAGAACTTTTGTTCAGCAAATTTATGTTGGGTCTACATATCAAACTTTTTTTTGTCAGCCTTTTTCGAATGATTTCAAATTTTTTTTGATCGATTTTTATATCTTTAGCAATATCTAAGATGTTCATGTGAGATTTTGATCAAATTTTTTTTAAAGATGAGATCAACTTTTTCAACACTAGGCATAATCAAAGTATACAAATATTTCAATACAATATTACAACTTTATATTTTGTTTGTGTAGTCGTAATGTAACAATTGTTCATAATTGATAAAAATCTAAATATTATCGGAATAGAGCCTTTTGAAGCTGCCTCATCAAAATGTTGAAGACAAAAATCTTGGCGCTGAAATGTCCCTTGACTTTGGCGAGTGGAAGTAAATTAAGTGAACTAAGTATATATCATTTATAAACTTACACCCGTATTCATCAAAATTTCTTAAAGTGTCGCTTAGGAATGTTTTAGTTATAATACTGTAATAGGTTATGTGTTATAGCTGATTGGTTGTTTTAGGTTATAAACCGCTTATATCAGTCTTATAACAGTCTTATAACAGTGTTTTAGTGCTATTGAACGTTTATGAATAATGTTCTTTGACATTTTGCTTATAATAGCTTTATAAACCTGTTGTAACTTTTTATGAATACAGCTGTTATTTATTCTATGTATGCATTTTTGTAATGGAATAGTTGTAGCATGCTAGATACTTCGAAAGATTTTACATTTTTGGGGTATTTACATTGCGTATTTTTGCTTTTAGATCATAGAATATTTTAATGGTATAAGTAGGCTTAAAGTTTAAATATTTTTTATTTCTTCTTTCGTTAATCTTTTAGTGTAGATAACTTTAAATTTATTGATTACGTTTAATTTTAAGTCTAACTATTTGCTTAAATATCATCTTTTTAATGTCAGAAATTACACAATGTCTGAAATAGACTAAAGCACTACCTATCGACATTTTGTAACCAAACTTTTTTTCATACCTAACATTAGATGAGAAAATCTGCTAGATTGCTAGAATTGTAGGCTAGTTCTTATTTTTTTTCTTAATTTAAGACTTCATCCTATTCTGTGATTACCATAATATATTGTCGTGTTACAAAGTAACTTTGAACCCACCCTGTACAATTTAGTCAAATTTTGAGTATTAATAAGTAAGTTGCAACTTTGTAAAATTGGCTAGGTGGGGACTAATGACGGGAGATTGAGGGCTTTTTTGCCAACGTGGTCGCCGGAGCGGTTGCTGAAATTTAGCCCCGTGAAGATTTTTGAGTACTTTGTAAGAAACAGTTTTTTTTGCAATTGTTAATTACTAATTGAGAAATTGTTAAAAAGATTTTTGATCAGGCGTGACTACAGCTAAGATTTATTTTGTGAGTTTTGATTTTTTTGATTATTAAAGGATTTGTTTTTTGCATCAACAATTTTTTTTATTGAGGATTATAACATTCGATTCTGAAATAAAAATAATTTTTATTTGAATAAAAGATTTGAAGTATAAAATTACATTAAAAGAGCAACGAGGTGTATTAGTAGATATCACATTTGGATTGATAGCTAGAATCGTACGTTCGAACCTCAAGCGAATATAAAAAGTTTTAAAATTTAAAATAATTTTAATTTTAATAATCCTGATAAATTATTTTGATTTTTTATATCATTGCAATATGTACCTTGGCATTCATAGTTTTATAAAAACTTGAATATCTTCTAATAGAATAGTTAATAGTTATTCTCTTTGTTTAAAACAAACAGATTATATTTAGTAAAAAGTTTTATATAGATTTATGAGGAAAACCATACTTTTGGTTACAAAATATCGTGTTTAAAATTACTCGTTCTCGAAGCGGTGTCAAAAATTGTTTTTTCGCATTTTGACTTATAATGTGCTGTTTTATTAAATTCAAAATCATTTAATAAAGTGGCACTTTAGAACATAGATGTGTCACTTTACTGTATAGTAATGTCACTGTCAATAAAAAACTATTAGATAGAATAAGATTGTTTATTTAAATATTGGAATCATTGTTATACATTTATGTATATTAAAAGTACAAAATTATTATTCAAACTAGAAAACTTAACAATCTCACTTTTATAATTAATATTATGTAACTTACACAAAATTCGTATCAAAAAATAAAAATTAACTGTTGTTATGTAAATAAATAAAGCCGTGTCTGGTTACTAGATTACGAAAATTTTACACAAATATCTATTTAGAAACTTTTTGAATTAGCAATAACTCAAGAACGGCGCTATAGATATCGAAAAACTGAGTAAAAAATTGGCCCCCTTCGCCTCGTACTCACTCTCCGTGAATTATCGGTAGGAAGGCATACGAAAAAATTTAGATCGATCGCGCGCAAAAAAAAATTTACTCATAAACGTCTAAATTCAGATTTTAGATTAGATTTTCACAAAATACGAAAAAATTGTATAAACAAACCTCGTAAGAAATAGTATATTACGAGCCGACGTGGAAAATGCTTCATTACAGCCGAGCGCTAAGTTAGTTGACTGAGGTGCGAAGCGCCGAAGTCAACTACAAGCGCGAGCTGGAGTGAAGCTTGACACCGAGGTACGTATACAATTTTATTCACAATCAGTTTGTAAATAATTAAATATCACCAAATTTCATTTTATTAACGCACATTTTTTTGGTAGTTCCATTTTTTGCCTACCGACATAGAGACATTGCAGGTCGGGAAGTGACCACTTCCCACCCTAGGGTTGGGAAGTAAAACAAAATAGCTTTCTGATTGGTTATCAAGTAAAAGTAAATAATAAACTGCTTCCCAACTTTTTAAAAGTCAGGGATGTGTTGATTACTAACTGATTGTGAATAAAGTAGTTTTACTAAACTCATATAGCTTTTAAGTTACTCGCTCGCTGTGCTCGCTCATACTTAAAAGCTATATTCGTTTAGTAAAACTTTACTTTTCCAAACTTCTTGTTTAATATACGATTTTCTAATTATGTTTCAAAAAGTGTCACTTTTTGACACTCAAAAGTGTGCGGGAAAGAAAGAAAAAGAAGTTACAAAATATCGTGTTTAAAATTACACGTTCTCGAAGCGGTGTCAAAAATTGTTTTTTCTAATTATGTTTCAAAAAGTGTCACTGTTTGACATTCAAAAGTGTGCGGGAAAGAAAGAAAAAGTTCTAATCTACTTTATTTATAATATACATTAACGGTTACATTAGAACAATTATTAAAAGTGTTAACTGCGCCCGGATCAGTTTTCGACGTGGACACTCCAAAATTAATATCACCGCCACTTAAAATTCGTCACACAAATTGTATAACCATAAAAAAAACGTGGTCACTTACCTGTTCACGTTGTAATGGCTACCTATCTATGACCTATCTACTGTCCATAATGGGCTACCAACCGCAAAATATAAAAATTTTATAGTATAAACGCCTACTATCTTTTTTTTTGAGAAATGAGAAATTTATATAGGTTCTTTTTGAAACATATTTAGAAAAAATATTGTTCGATACTCGTGGAAAACTACCTTTTTCATTCTCGGCTTTGGTTTACGATCACGGCCTTCGGCCTCGATCGTCAACCTCCGCCTTGATTGGAAAAATGTTAGTTTTCCTAACTTGTATCAAAAATATCTATTATAATGACATTTCATAGAAATTGTTTAGTAGCTAATTTAACCTATTGTTGTGAACTTTCTTTAAATACTGCGGTTACAAACAAATTTTGAATAAAAGTTTTAATGAAAAGTAACATAAACTAAATAGAACATTAAAATGATAGAATTTTACATTTAACAGTAAATAAATGTCTAGTAAATTGATGTAAGAATCAAAACAAAAATAAATGTCTTTTCAGTAATCAATAGATAAGTGGTTTAGGTAGTGAAATTCAATATTAATCGTATCAAATTTTTTTAGAAAAACCGTAGTACATCATAGTATGGTGAAAACGTTTGCGATAATATACATACGGTGTATTTATTTATATTGTGTTAACTTAAAACAGTTTAGTTCTAAAAAGTGTTTGTGCATTTTTTGGTTTTTCTAAAAAACATTGATATATTAAATGTCTTTTCATTGTGTTTTTAAATAGTAATTTTCTATGGTTATTTTCTTTACTCTACAGTTAAAATTCTATCATTTTAATGTTCTGTTTAGTTTTTGTTAAATTTTATATTTTACAATACATACTAAATAGATTCAAAATATTACAGGCAACGTGGTACAGCGACCACAAAAAGTATTCATACATTTGAAGATTTCAAATTAATAGTTGTATTATTCCATTTGAAAATAAAAATAAAAAAAAAGTTGTAAAACCTTTAGGTCTATATTTATATTAAAGTTTTCACTAACAAAAAATTCTTTAAAATGTTATAATATTGTATTGCAAAGCAAATTTGAGAAAAACCGGGTTTAAAGTTTGTAACAATTTATTGCGTATTGTTTTCTGCGATTCTGGATTATCGGTCGAACCGGATGCCTATGGGAATTATTTGCGCAGAGTTAAAGTGAATCTTGCGCTTACTTGACTAACGTCGCACGAGGCAATAGCTCAAGGACTCAGAATTGAAACGTCGAGTAAGACAGTTACAATTGAATACAACTGGAAAATGTAGTTTCAAGTCCGTACGAGATTTTGTAGAAATCTCCAGACCAGCGAGTACGCAAGGTGCCAGTAATTGAGATATTCAACCTAAGCGTAGCGCAAGAAATTGCTAACAACGTGAACGTCGACATAGGTGTCATATGTGAGAACGGGTGTTCAACCATTTTGGAACGACGATTAAAGTCGTGTTATGTTATCTTGTTCTTTCCTGCTAACATCAACGACCTACCGTGTTTACGTGTTAGTGATAAGTGCTTCAATAATAGTTGAAGGAAGCCCTTCCTGTTCGAGCTTAGATTTTATCATCCTTAAGCCGTGCAGTTCAGCAAGCTACTGGTTCTTCAAAAGCAGCAAGGAGAAAGGTCACGTCGACAACAGTGTCTTCAGAATTGGAAACACAAAGGGTCTTGGTGGTGTAACCTCTGTCATAATTAATCTTGTAAACGTATCCAAGCGCATGGGTAAGTCAACTAATTCCTTCCTGTGTTTGGTTTGTAAATAAAAATTCTACCTGCCCTTGCAGGAAGACAGTATTTTCTTCACACTCTGGAAAAATCCAGATTTTCAAAAAAATAGTGAAGAGGCCCACGATGTTAATAAAGCTAACCGATTTAGGGCGGTGAGCAAGAGTGTGAATTCAATTGAATACTGCAGTACGGCTTCCCCGAAAAGAAACACAAATTAAAACAAAGCGTATTTATTAACTCCAAATACAAGAGATCAAAAAAAGTATAAAAGGTTGTCAATCGTTTACAATTATTGACGTAGTTGGCAAAAAGTTATGACAAAAAAATCGTCCTCAAACGAATGTTTGGGTGCACTGACAAATCATTGTCGAAAACTATGATGACACTCAAAAAAATATTATAGTGTCGAATGAGAAATCAAGGCTGCTCGCAAAAGTGGCTCGTTGGGTTAGAAAAGAAAAACCCGGGTTATTACAAAGTTATATTTACCCGGGTTATTACAAAGTTTATCAATACAAAATTTTCCACCTAACGGAAACCAACAGCTTATGAAGTGATGCAAGTAATCGCAATCCTTGTCCAGCTCTCAAACTTCGGAAAAAATTACGTTGAGCCGTTAACGCTTGGAAGTCTGCGGTACCCTTGCACTTGAACCAAAAAGAAGGAACTCTGGAAGTCACAAGTTCGAGACGTGATGTAAAGTAAGGAAAAATGAAGAATCTTTAACTGCGCTGAAAATTTCCGTCCGTAATTAATCCAAAAATGGCACAAACCAAATTATAATAATAAGCAGTTGTGATTAAAAATATTTAAATTCAATTTAAATTTAAATTCAATTAAAAAAAAATGTAAATGCAATTTTCGTTCTTATTCAATTATTATCGGAATAGTTGGTGTATCCAAATCCATAACAAAAAAGAAAGGTGCTTCCTAAGATCATTAAATGATAAAAAACCGATGTAAAATTTAAAATATTTTACCTAATACAGACGAGATATCACCTTAACCGTGTCAAACGTGTTATTAAAACGACCTAGCAAAAGCGTTATCAAAACTCGAAGCTTTTTGAAATATTATAAGCGTCGCGCTAAGCTTAAACGCAGTGACGTGCGCAAGGTAAAAAAAACAAATTATTAAAATTTGTTACAGGTTTTATTGGAAACGCTGTTAGTTTCAAACTGTTGTAGCAACGTGACTTGTCGGCCAAATTGAAGCTGCCGATTCATTTTTTTGTATATTGAAAATTGTTGCAAGAACGTTTAATAAATTTGTAGATTGTATTTATTACTACTCTCATTATACGTTATATAATTATCGATTTTTTTATTTTGAGAAAATAGAAGTAAATTTTTTTTTAGGATCCGAACTCTGTGTCCCCGAAATTAATAAGAGCTCGTTTTTATCATATGGGTTCTATCACACATATTACTGGAAAAGATCAATTCCAGGTGTGATGAGAAGTTTGCAATCCGAGCGATTGAAGAAATTCCCATTACAAGTTACACAATAAGTATTCGTACAGGTAATGCACTAACATTGCTTATCAAGTTACAATAAACATTTGTGATTTCATTACTATACGTAACGTAACTAATTTGAAAATGTCACGTAAAAATATAGAAACTGCAACTGAAGAGCGGAAAATTATTGTAAACTTACATAATCAGTTAAAATCGTTAAGTGAAATTTCTAAAATTTTTAAGAGACCACGTTCCACGATACAAATAATTATTGACAAGTCGTCTCTAACTAAAACTTTGAAAAATAAACCTCGTACAGGCCGTCCTCAAAAATTAAATAATTATGATAAGCAAGCAATTATTTTAAAAATAAAGGAAAATTCTAAATTAAGTGCAGTGAAAATTGATAATGAACTTAAAAATACAATTGGCACAAATGTATCTACAAACACTGTGCGTAATGTACTTCTAAAAGCAGGCTGTCCTGCCAGAACAGCACGTAAAAAGTATTTAATAAATATTAATATAAACAGAATTAAAAGACTAAATTTTGCAAAAGAATACAAAAATGAAACCCAGGAGTTTTGAAACCGTGTCGTATTCACAGACATGTTCAAGTTTAATATCTTTGGCTCATATGGAAGGTAGTTAGTATAGAGAAAAAAAATTGTGAATTACATAAAGAAAACGTATGTCTAACTGTTAAACATGGAGACGGTTTTGTATTAGTTTGGGGGTGTATGAGTATGTCTGGTCTAGGAAACCTGCATTTTATCGATAGAATAATGGATCATAAAATGTATATTAATATCTTACAGAATAACTTTGCAGTTTGTGCTGAAAAATTGAGCTTAGGAAATAAATATATTTATGCAACGACCCAAAGCATAAAGCTATGCAAAGAATACAAAAATGTGGATCCTATATCACACCCCGAAACATTTAGAAACATCTTTCAAAAGTCCGGACATTAATCTAATAGAGCATTTGTAGGATTATTTTGAAAGAAATATAAGAAAACAAAAAATTACAAATAAAAACAAATTATAGAGAATAGCCTTCAGTTAGTTTGTTACAAAATTTAAATGGTGGATGATTTAAATTCGTGCAGCCGCTTATCTCAGAGGCGGTTGGGCAAAAAAGAAAGACTTGCCCTTAATACCATGGTACTATAAGAGAAGGTATGTTCGTTTTGAAACGCGTTTTGGTTCAGTTCACGCACATATCCAATCGACGCCATCTTAGTTTTATTTCGCCGCCCAATTCAAATGTTGTGAGAAATGTAGATAACAAATAAACTATTTCTAGTAATAAATTCGCATTTACTATCACATTTTACTTATAATAAAATTATTCAATTCATGTTTTTTTAACGTAATTGAAATCATTTGTATTTATTAACAAATAAAATATTTCTAAATATGAAATAAAAGACACTTTCTTGGAGAATTTATATATTTTATATGCGAACTAATTAAGCATAAATGCTTATTTGGTGCTTTTGCCTAGTACATAAAATAAATGCTTATGAATTAAATGAAGAAAAAATAAAATGAAAGAATAAAAAATATTACAAATATTTTTAACACAACTTCTCATAAGCCGTACTTGATAAAATTTTTTCGAAAATTAGTTAGGATTGCAATTTATTGTAAAAATGTAAAATCATATAAAGTACTACATTCTAGATAAGTGTTGTACGTTTAATATTTAAAAATGTCATTTTACTGATATCTTGCCATTTTTATAATGTAGAACACCCAAAAATATTTTTCACGAGCCGCCACTGCATTATTAACATGTAAACAAACACACAGAACTAACGTAAAGCCAGCGTAAAGCAAATAAAGAACCAATATGGCGGCGATTGGGTTTCAATGAGCAAGAGAGATTACCCAAGAATGCTATCTCTCTCTGCGCAAGAACATACCTTCTCTAATAGTACCATGCTTAATACTAGCTCACAACAGCAGGGTAGAAGACGCTACAAAAATAACATACAGAGCCGATACTTTCTATAGATGTAGAGGGGTTATACAGGGTGCGCTAAAAGATGAGCTCCAAAGAGCAAGCAAAAAAGATGTAGTTTGGGCGCCACGCAGTTTAAAACCACCCTGTAGATAAATGCAGCAAACACTAGCAAAACTGCGGAATAAATGTTTCTGCAAAAAAATAAAGAGCTATTCGGATCTAATGCTTCAAGATCAAAAATAGTGCTATTTAGTTCTAACTTCGGATTCAATCGTTGATAAGCTAAAATATATACAGTTAAGCGCAATATTGGGACAATCTTTTAGATTCGAAAATAATGAATAATTCAAACAATTATGAAATATAAGTTATTAGCATTCGTGATATAGCTACCGCGTATACGTATACTCAGTTTACAGATAACTACGCGCTTTTGTAACTGGGTCACAGAGATAAAAAAATATAAGAGTTAATAACTTTTGTTTATAAAAAAAACGTAAATGTGTTCATAAAGAACGGCCCAACAAATGTAATCCGCGCAATAATGTTAGATAGCAAAAAATATAACAAATCAAATCTGACAAAATAAAACAAAGATCTTATCTGTGAAGTTGATGGAGTCTTCGATGTTGAAGGAGGGTTTTAACGATTTCGGATGGTAACCAATTTCCTTCGAGATGTTAAAATTTGGACGAAATAAATCCTTCAAATGAAGTACGGAAAATTCTCCCATATGCTTACAAAATTAATCCGGTACGGAAAATTGTCCAAAACCAAATGACCAAAATATATCCCAAATAATTGAGATAATTTAGTTACTGGAACGTCCAAAAAATAGATTTTTGTTTAAAAATTCTAACACAACACCCTTTTCGAAATCGGAAAATTAACCATCTGCCTATTTATCACAATCGTCTGTGATAGTAAAATTTGTTTAAATTAAATTGTAAACTTGCATTTCAATGCCGCATATGAGATTCTCACCAAACTAATTGAAGAAATCTTCAATTTTGTGAAAAATATATCTGTGAAAACAGGACCGTAACAAGTTCAAAATTTGATTAATTCGATGCGTAGGCGATTACTAGCAATTATTAAGGTTAAAGGTAATCCTATCAAATATTAATGATTTTCTCAATTGGCTTTATTTTACTTCTAATGTACGAATACTTTTTGTTTTTAATTTCGAGATGTTCTGTGCTTTTATTTTATTTTTTACGTTAACTTTTTGAATTTATGAATTTGTATTTAAATATTATTAAAATATTATGTTGTTTGCAATTATTGTTAATGCATTTTATATTATTTTAAATTACTTACGGTATAAAAAAGTAATATCGCTGTTTATGTTAAAAATGTAAGTGTACGAATACTCTTTGTGGTCACTGTATACACCTAAAATAACTAAAGCAAACTACATTGGACGTCGCTGAATGTGATCACATTGGAACTCGGAAGGCTTTGGTAATAATAACCAATTGATAACAATACACGAAAAGATTTCTTTTTTTAATTTTACGCAAAAGTGTTTGTGAAATTCTCAGTTGTAGTGCTGCATTCGGCATTCGTCTGGCTAATTTTTGACAGCTTTTGACAGCTTAGCTTTTTATGTCGCATATTGTGAAATTTTAAAATAGAACTGAATTAAATCATAGTACATTATCAGCATACTAGCAACTTTCTGCTATATGTCTGAGAATATGTCGGAGTGGTTCAGCGGTTTGTGTACAAAATTTAAAAAAGTGCTTGTAACTAACTGCAAACAAACTCTATTTTCAGTGGAAGAAAACAATCTTCAGAAAAATTATTGATAACATAAAACAAATTTTTAATTATAATAAACAATGTTTTTTGCGTGTCATATTCGTTCGGCCCATTTTTCGCGAAAGTTTGCTCAATACAATCCAATCTCCTATTCAAAGTCAAGTTCATAAAAATTTTCTTATTAAAATGTTTGTCATCGAAATACTAATAGATGTCTGATACTAAAGCATGCAAAAATGCAAATTTCTTTAATATACTAATACTAACGTCCCGTAAATTTGTTCTCTTTTATTAGGCCCATACTTGATTTGAAATCAAAATCTTGCACATCAAACTAACGTTAAAAAATAAAAGTAAAAGCCGCTTTACATAGCACATCAAAATATACAGGTTGTTGTATACGTCAAACATTTGAATGAAGTAATAATTGTAAGATAATTGATAAAATCGTTGTTACATATTTGATGCGAAGCATATCGTAAATTAAAACAAAATGAAATTGATATTATCAAAACTAATCTTGTGTATTGGATAAAAATAGTCACGCAAAAATGTTTATTAAAGATTATAGCAATGTTTTAGAAGGCTAAATCATCCCCTTTGATGAATGGTTTTATATTAGTATTATGTATATTAAAGATATAATATAATATATAGGTATGTATATATTATGTATATCTATATATTTTTTATATATATAATAAAATTAATTTTAATAATAAGGATTACGTTCTGTTTTAATTTAGTTCGATAACTGAGTAGGTATTTTGTTCAATACTTCTGAATTTGATAGAGAAGGAAGCCTAGCGACCGAGTTCTTACAAACACACATAAGAGCTTAGTATACTACGTATTATGTAGTAGTAACTGCAGTAACTAACAACGAAGTGATCCCCGGTGTTTCTCACCGATTTGGATATCTTAAAGAGCATCGAAAAATAAGAGATTTTTCTTTTTCTGGCTGCTAATAAACAGCACATAAACAACTTTTAATATCTAAGCCGATATTTTAATTCATTACTGTATTGCATCTTAATATAACCAATGTTAAACATGGTTCTACTTACTGTCGTTGTTTTTCTCTTTAAATAAAATTAAGATATTTAAGTTATAATAAAAGTTAATAAAAACCATTATTTAAGATAATTCTGTTTTAGGACAGAAGTGGATTCTTAGGAGCGGGTAGCGCATTTAGTGATTTATATAGCGGTGTTGGTACAGCAAGAACTCATCAAGATAGTCTTCAAGAATCTAGAGTGAGAGATAATGATGGGGACTTAAAACGTATATCTCAAGGTAAGCTTCTAGTGATTTTTATTTATGTAATAAGTAATAACTAATAAGCCACGTGATAGTCATATTGGAATTATTGTTAACTCAAATCTTGAGTTTACTACTTTTTGAATCTAATGTACCGACAAATTAATAATTTAATAAAAACGTTAAATATTCTTATACAGAGTGAAGTTGTCCATATTGAACCATTTTTTCGGAAATATGACCGTAATTTGAGAACAATAAATTCAAAAATCTCCTCGCGGTTTAGGCACAGGTAGTGCGGTCATTTAGAAATGCATACATAAGTATAGGTAAAAAAGCAGCAGTTGGATAAAATTAATGTGTAATACCACGAGTTGATTATTTTTAATTCGATGAAAATATTTATAAAATATAAATAAGATGTTAAATGATTTTAACGTCTATTATTTAATTTGTATATAGGTACATATCAAAAGCATTTATAATATGTTACAAATTAATAGTATTATAATACTATAATATTAAAATTTTGATGCAAGTAATGTCTTATTTTATTTTTAGAATATCAGACACTTGAATATACTATTTATTCTATGAATTTAGATAATTTAAATATTATTATTTAAATAATTATACTTTTTGGTTCAAAATAATTACTACTTTGTTGCTATATGTATGCATGTATAGATAGGTACCTATTCAATATCGATGTAAAATACCTGTGTTTTTAGAAAATCGTTCTTTTAAGGGTTTTGAAAGTTAAGATGGTAGTCAAAGATGAAACTGAGTATCCATAGCAACCCTTGTCAGAAGCTCATTGGTTGCGTTTATCTCTCGCAGCATAGCGCAGAGCATTGCAAACATTTCGCTATACCATGAAGCGCGTAGACGCCATTGCTTATAGATACCAGATTAAAGATAATGCCCACGAGTAATTTAACAACTACAATAGACACTTCTTTTTGTTGAAATAATATGTATATTATAGCACTAAGCTCAAATTTCTAATACAGTTGGTACACTTTTATATTTCAAGTATATTTAAATTATAATACCTGCGTATTTAAAGCTAATAAAATTTTATTAATAAATAACCTAACAATTAGGTATATAAATCTGGCAAAAAAATGTATGAAGGACAAAAGTTGTAATATTGTCCTAAAATTATAAAATAAATAAAAGAGTTTACAATGAAACGGAGACATTTCAAAGTTCTTGTTAAAAATACAAAAGAAAAATAACAAAAGTGTGCTCGCTTTTCAAATTAATGATTTATTTTGGCCGAGGCCAAGATGGCGGGACCGGAAACTCTCGGAAAGATGCGAAATTCCGGAAGACAATCCTAGCCTAGCGTATCTGAACACCTGAAAGAAATTCTCGTGAATTTTATTAATATCACTATTTAGATTTAGATTCTTAATGTATTCTTTTATACCGAAACTTAAATGAAAGGTTATATTTTACGATTGTTTTATATTTTTCTCGTATGATAATTACTATTAGTAAAAATATGATCTTTAGTTACTTTTATACAGTAACAATAATTATTTTGTTGAAATATTATAATACGAGTTAGTGTGCAAAGAGTTAGGTTAGAAATTGCAAATTTATAGCAGTGTTTACCCTACTATGAATAAAATACTCTTTAAAGAAATGGAATAATTTTTAAATTATGTGGATAAGAGATACTCCCATATATTTCTCAAAATATATATAGTAGTTCTACATACGCATTACAAGAGCTTCGATAATATTTTTATTTACAATCAGTTGGTAATTGATTCATTCCTGAATTTTAATAAGCTGGGAAACAATTTATAATTTACATTCATCGTCAACCAATCCGAAAGCTATTTTGTTTTACTTTCTAACCTACTGGTCGAAAAGTGATCGCTTCCCGATTTGAAACATAATTTTGATAAAAAAAAATTTTTTTTATTGGTATCCTATAATGCTTATTTAAAGTACGCTTCGGCGTGCTTAAATCCAACTTTCAAAAACGCGCGTGCTTTAAAGTCACCATGGCAACTTTAACAACCTAAGAAACGTAAAGTTAAAAAATGTCAACTTTTTAATTATTATTTAATTATTTAATATTTAAATATTTAACAATATTAAAATAAATGTTAAAAGTGCAGCTGGAATTGTTTGAAATATTAGTACTTCCGTTTTTTAAATCAGAGGAAATGCTGCCAATATTCTCGAAAGTAAATGAGGTTGCACTTACATTTTTCGAGCGCAATGATAAATACTCCTTCACCAAATGCAAATATCTAATTCCATCATTGTCGGCAATAGTAAAACGTCGAGTCTTCACTGTCTTAAATGGTCGGATCTGCGCCGTCGTGCTCGCAAAATCGCACGTGTTTTAAAGATCTTAATATCCACTTTATACTTTAATATACTATTTTAATAAAATAAAAGTAAGTTTAATAAAATTATTAATTATTTACTATTAACTACCTATTTTCTACCTATTTTCTACCTCGGCACATAATTTATTATTATCGCCTGGCGAGATGCATTACATAGCAACACCGCGAGAACGCAGTTGAAGAGTTGTTTTGTACATAATCCGTCGAACCTAGAAAAATGAGAGTATTTGAAAATTTTTGATTTCTCTAGTTTTATACGATTACTACAAAACTAAATCATGAATTAGGAAAAAATTTTTTGAAAATATATTAAATTTATCAATTTCTGTTTACCAATGGTTAAAGATATAAACACATAAATAAAACAAAAATGTTTTTTTACTAGAGATTCGTACATTATATTCGAATACTATGCTAACAAATACAATTAATGTGGGCAATCGGTACCCCAAATTTTCTAGACGTCCCACTACAGTCTCATCTACAAGACCACTTTGCAGTACTTGTATGATACCCATAAATATTTCTCGTTTTTGATAGATGTATACTATGAAGCCTGTTTAACACGACGTTAAATTTTATATAAAATTTACATGTAAATTTTTATGTAAATTTCTACATATTTTTGACACAATTTTATGTAGGTAAAAATAATTTTCTATTTGCAACCATGTCAAATTTGATAAGAAATTTAACACGCGCGCTTGCGTATTAACAAACAGTTTAGGGAAATTTTTCAGATATTTAGTTATTTAAGGTTATTTAAGGTAAGTATTATATTTCGAGTTTCTCTGTATAACAGTGTAGTAATCAGCTGTTTAATATTATTATTTCAGTGCTTAGTTTCATTTGATTTTTATGAAATTTCGGTGAAATGTTCGTAAACTTCAAAAACCAAACTGGACGGACTTTAGGCGTGAAAATGTTTACTGCGCGTATTTACACGCACTTTTACCACCAAATTTAGAATATGTTCTAAATATTTCAGAAAGCAATATTTACACTAAATAAAGTAATAACAAGATACAACTTAAAGATCTCGATAGATAAAACAAAAATTATGGCATTCAAAGAGAATTACCCAATAAGAAGCAAAATAGTTATAGACCACAAAATATTAGAACAAGTAAACCACTTCAAATACCTCGGAACAGATGTGACCTACGAAGAAAATCGAGAGGTAGACGAAAAAATAGCGAAATTTAGAACAGTCTGCGGCTCCATACATCGCAATCTGAAAAACACCACCAGAAAAGAAACAAGAATAAAATTCTATAAAACAATTGCCATACCAACAATTACATACGCAAGTGAAACTTGGATAGTAAAGAAGAAATTGTATAACAAGATCCAAAGCGCAGAAATGAAATTTCTAAGAAGCACAGCTGGGTATAAACTAACAGATAGAAAAAGGAACGCAGATATAAGACAAAAGCTGAAGATTAAAGAACTTAACAAACAAATTGAAAAGAATTGATTGAAATAGAGCAACCATCTAGAGAGAATAACTGCGGAAAGAGTACCTCTAAAAGTATGGCGCTACAAACCGGAGGGAAGAAGAAATGTCGGGAGGCCGAGAAAACGATGAGCACCGGAACAGGTCATAAGACCTAATCCTTGAAGTGACGAAAAAGAAAAAGATTTTTCATACGAAAATTTAACCCAAAATTTACTGATTGCTACAAACCTAACTTAATAATTTATCGTTTTCGAGTTTTTGGTACGTGGTTCTTATTTTATTGCTTGTTTGGTATTATTATTTGAGTGCTTTAGTTTCATTTGATTTTTATGAAATGTTCGTAAACTTCAAAAATCAAACTGGGCGGTCTCTATGCGTGAAAATGCCTGCTGAGTACATTTACACGCACTTTTGCCACCAAATTTAGAAGAGTTCTAAATTTTTCTCATAAAAATTTAACACAAAATTTACTGATAAATTTTCTGTATGCAACGGGGTTAAATATTTTTATAAAAATTTAGATGTAAATTTTAATGTTGTGTCAAACAGGATTTATGAATGAATGAATGAAATTATAACGAATAACATAAATCACATAAAACCTGCAAGTATAGCATTATTATATTACATAATAATAAATTGATAATATAAGTTGGCAAAATTTGAATAACTTTATACTTACAAAGCGTAAAAATACAGTCGTTTGTCAAGTATTTTACGTTACTCTGTAAAAAATTAGTATAATTTTACACTCAACCAATTTAGTAAGAAAAAGTAAAAAGAAAATAACCACTTCAAAAAAAACTACTGTGGAAAAAATGCACCAAAGAAGTAAAAAATTATTACGTTATTTA
The DNA here is from genome assembly GCA_911387805.1 of Cantharis rustica. NCBI lineage: Eukaryota > Metazoa > Arthropoda > Insecta > Coleoptera > Cantharidae > Cantharis > Cantharis rustica. The sequence continues at coordinate 78,204,339 of OU426877.1, forward strand.
GTTACTTCAACTAGCTGGTATAGGCGGTCAATTATTGTAATTTTTACAGTCGGTGCCAGCCAAGCTGGCTAAATTACTAAAACAAAATTTTTAAAAAGCTTGGCCGGCACCGACTGCAAAGATTACAATAATTGACCGCCTATACCAGCTAGTTGAAGTAACTAAATAACGTAATTATTTTTTACTTTTTAGTGCATTTTTTTCACAGTAGTTTTTTTGGAAGTCGGTTTTATTTTTTTTTTAATTTTTTATTTCATGCTTTTTAGTGCATGTGCGTTCCGTAACTATTTATCAAAAGCGAATAAGGGTAGACCTACTAAACGCAAAAAAAAATTTGAAAATGCGATCATAGTTGATATAAATGTATTTACTATTTACCTTATACTTAACGTACTACTTAGAAGATTAATAAAAGTAGGGTACTTAAGAAAAGATTGTGACCCACCGGGCAAGAACAGGTAATATAAAACTGGTACAGGTACTCAGTACTTAATGCGTTATTAAGCCGATTATGAGGAGAGTTGAGGAGAAGTTTGACGGTTTTTACGATTTATCTTCGAAGTTCAAGGTCCAATACGAACCAACTTGGAACTATACTTGATTCAACGCCGAAAGAATTTTGAAAATCGGTTCATAAATGACGAAGTTCTGAAGTAACAAACATAAAAAAAATACAACCGAATTAATAACCTCCTCTTTTTTTGATGTCGGTTAAAAATAGTAAGAGTAAATTTACTTAGTGGTATAATTTTCTACACTTGTGTTTCTGTAATTGTTTTCTAACTTACTTAAATTTTTTACTTTTCTGTAAAATTCAACATTGCTGCAAAATTACTTGATCAAAGTACATTTTGTTGGTGTAAGTCAACCTGAAGATGTAAAACTAACTACTAAATTTACCGGGGCACATTATTTAAATTCTACCAATGTCGTCTGTATATGTTCTGTTATAATTGGATCCTGACGAGATCAAACAGCTATCGTTAAAATTTAAATATCGGATATTAATAAAATTTAAATTCAATATAAAATTTTGCTAACAAATATATAAATTTAAGGTGTAAATTAATTTAATTTTATTTCGGTTTTATTTTAAAATATAAATAGTAAGGGAATGTTGTCAGGGTTGGCCACCCTTTTAACTTTTGCTTATAACTTCCGTGTAAGAAAGAATTTTGTTGATTTAAGCACATGATCGGAAAGATCTAGGAATAAAGCTACTTTCGAGGCAATCGCAAATTGATTGGGTAAAAAATAGAGAACTTATGCGAGAACTAAAAAAAAAATTCTGTCAAGGTTGGCCCACTGCTGTCTAGGTTGGCCCACCGTTGAGAATTGCCAAATTCATGCAAAAAAATTGACTGGATGAAATAATAAACCAAATTCATTTAATTTTTATTCGATTGAGTGAAACTTTACAATATAATATCGCAGAGAACTGATTTACATGACTCATAATTTTGAATCACCGTTTTGGCAAATAAAATAGCTCCTTGCCATTTTGGCACATTTCAAATGCACATTTTTCTTGCATTTAATGCTTGCAATAAAGTTGTTGCGGTTCAGGCGACGAAGCATTCGCTTTCAAGCAGATTATGCATTTACCAATGTGGTTTTTTTGCAACGGTCCAACCTTGACAACAAGTTCCATCACCATATCGCGTCACACTACATCCAAACAGGTAGCGAAATTTAATGTTTCTCTTGAATAATTTTTAAAGACTATCCACATAACACATTTTAGATGCTTATCTTAACGAATTAATGTTTTTCCTCCAAGTTTTCATTCTCTATTTGCAGCTGCTGGAAAACTTTTTTTGTCTTGGTTCGGTGAACGAGTGCACAACACGTTTCAACATTACACTCCGAAATCAGTAATGGCACGAAAAGTTCGTTGTCATTGACGGATGTTTTGCCACACTCGCACATAGGTAGTTTCAGTGATAACATTCTCCTATATATTGTAGTGGTATTTTATTAAAAACCTTTTTCAACCTAAAATTACCTCGACTAGCTTAGTGGATTCGATAGAGCATGAAACACCCAGTAGCGAATTCCTGTAGGTCACCCCGTCTGTCTTGCGAGCAAATAAAAACTCTTATTTTTGAATAACGAAAAAATGTTGGTTTATTCAAAGGAAAATGTTGATTGCGACAAATCTCGCTATTTGGCTTTAGAGTGTATTTATGTTCGACCACTGATTTTGAAATTTTATTTACTTTATTTCAAACCTTGCTAAATTTCAAACTCATTTGTCAGTATGTGTTAAATGTGTAGCGAATAATAAAATTTTATAATGTAATACAAGTTTATTTTTATTTTTTAATAAAATGTTTTTACTATAGAACTTTTTAATCTTGAAATACCTTGTATAAATCTCCTGCGGGTTTGTGTAAGCTGCTCGTCCTGTCGATCACCATTTGCTTCCGTACCAGCGAGTATCACATGTGTTGTAATTAACAAATTTGGCAGACCATCTGGTGTTGTATTAATTTTCAAACTCAATTAGATTGCAATTTATCAATCTCAAAACCGTTGATCCAATTTTTAATATTATCCAAATTTAACAACTTTAAATTCAACGTAGGGAAGTGAATTTGTATTAGCATCAAAAACCTTTAATGCTTTCCAAAATGGCCTCCGCTTCTAACGTGACCTTCGTAAAACTTTAATTTACGATGTCTTTAAATTAAAATATTCTCAGCAATTCTATACTCGAATTGAATATTCGTCACAAATATTCACTTTTACGGCTCCAAAACTTCTCGCAAATTAAAAACTCACTACTCAAATTTAAGCGTCCGTCTCGCATCCAAGCGCACTGGAAGACCTGTGTTCAACCTCAAGAAAATTTATACCCCGTAAGTTCTTCAACTACGTACAGGATGTTGCACAAATTAATATTCTTTTCTTTTATCGTAGATCGTTTTCGAAGCACTGCACAAATATCACTCATTCCAACGTTTATAAAATTACAATCAAAAAATGTATTGCGGATGTGTTTAAGTATAAAATTTAGCGTTTTTAATTTTCCTCTGAATAAATTGTAACTTAACTGAATAAATTGTAACGATGATGACATTACTATTCTACGGTTAGGAATCTTATTTTTATTATATGGCGGTTCTTTTTTATATTCGATCAGAAAGCTATATATTAATTAAATATTTATACAATTTATCTATACTATAGTAGATCTAAAATATAAATAATATAGGTGGCGAGTCGTTTGTAAAGTCTAATTTACATCGGGAAACTTCAGATAATTTAAATAGTACTTAATCTTGTAATAATATTAAACATTCACCACAAAAAAGCAAAATGTTATAACCAAATAACTACGTCGTATATTCGATATTACATTTAACTCTGTTCAAATCTATCTTATTTATGACTTTACCCGGTTCAGTTTAGACAACACGCATAGCACTTCAATCGCAAAAATTTTGTTATTGTAATAGCGTCTACCATCAAAGCAATTTCATTGGTTTACGTTTCAAAGTTGTCGCTTTAGTACAAATTCCAATATTTTTCTTAAAAAAAACAGACTATATATATATAAATATTATTTTTATAATATTTTTTAATATTAAAACTAAACGGTAAATCTCGGATCTAATCTCTCAACTCAACTCGCTCGCTGTGCTCGCTCATACTTAAAAGCTATATTCATTTAGTAAAACTTTGCTTTTCTAAACTTGTTGTTTAATATACTATTTTAATACTTGAATAATAATGCTGAATACGTGAATACGTTTGATATTATTATTTCAGCTGTAAGTTTCACTTGAACACAATTTTTCATATTATCACTTTTTATTTGATAAACGTATTAAATATACAGATTATAATACAACAATATTTTAATTTTAACCTAGGCACATAGTTTTCGAGGAACTAGCACTTACTTTTGGTTGCTATTTTTTGTCACACCAGGTTTTCCTTGGCAACTGCATAATAAAAATGCCGTCTGTCAACTATTTCTTGCCCTAAATTTATTGTTCTAACTGCCAATAAGATCGTACAACTATTACAGAATTATTGTTTTTAATTAAATGTGCTATTTGGAGCTCGTTTTAGCAAAAACATTTTATAAACGCTCGACTATAGGTAACTTTGCTACACTAAAAACTTTATTTCTGTTATTCTACATATTATTATTGTGGTTTATTTTTAATGAGGTGCATACAATTTATAAGAAATTTCTGAAAATGTTATGAATTTATTAACCAACATTTTTCTTTAAAAACAATTTCATTTTCTTTGCTAGTTCTTTATTTGCGTATATTATAAAACAATTTCATTATTTTCGCATAAATAATAAACAAATTTTTAAAGAAAAACTGAATCAATTTTTAATCAAAATTTATATTCCCACGCATACGCTTAAAATAAATAACTTTTAACTATTGGCAATATATCAATTAGTGGCACCCGCTAACCACCAGGGCGTGGCGAATACAATTCAGCTACACTCAGTATCATTTTTACCCTCACATCATTATGATTCTGATATTTATATCTGCACTATCATCTGACAACCGATCAAATTCAATTATCTTCGCTTGCTCTAATTTTTATATTCATTCTTAAAATAAAATATTCTGCATTGTTATTATTGTTATGTATAGCAAAATACTATAATTTAGAAAGTACGGGAATTAAACTACGCAGTCAAATTATTACCTTCTATATATACTATTTTTTAAATTATGTTACTTGATTGCTTTGCTTTAATTATTACTATTTGTTATATTTTATTTTATTCTCCTAATAAATTAGTGTATCCGATGTAGCAAATTAAATCAAACCAACTTGTTTTCTTAAAGCACGTAAGCAAGTGAAAAATAAGCGTGAGTCTGAAAGCTTTAAAATGTTGAAAGATAGACAAAAAGAAAGAAGAGGTGAAAAATAGAGAGATAGATAAAATTAAATATCGACACTTTATAGGTATCCGTGCTTTCCATACACGCGTAACCATCATTTTAGATGTTTTTCGGTAGGCAATAAAAATTAAATTAAAAAAATAAATTATTTAATTTTGTATATTGTATGCATTAAATTTACATAATTATCTGATTTACGATATTTGAAATCCAGAAATAATATGCAAAACATAATTTTCAAAATGTTTAGGGTTACACTTTATAGCCTTGAGAGTGTTAATATATTTTGTAACTATTTTTTTAGGGCTCCATCAGGGAAGTGTTCAATTGCATATTTCAAATGCGGCTTAAAAAGCTGGTTTTCTCGCCTAGCGTTTGAAAAAAACAGTGATTATTTTAAAAAATGTTTTTATTCTTGGTTATATTTTGTACGTCAAATTAAATTAAATTAAATAGGTATTATAAATTTTTGGGATAAAAGACACTTATTAATGCAATTATAACACAGCTAACTTATTATTTTATAATTATATGTAAGTATACTATATTTTTATTAAAAATATAACTAATTATAGAAGTCGGCGTAAAAAATTACGTTTATCATGCGGCAGGAAACTGTTTTCCGAGTACTCGTAAATACAGGCTTCGGCTAATCCGCCTCGGCTTGTAAAAAAGCTCGTACTCGGAAAAATTCAGTTTCCAGCCTAATGATAAAACTAACTATATTAGTTTGAACATTATTATGTACATACTATACTATATTGCGACAGTTCTTTTATAAAATATAAGTAAAAGCTTGTTGAGTTTAGCAACTCCTTCGTATCCTTTAATTTTTTATACATAATTTAGATTGTGTAAGTTGGAAAACAAGTTAAATCTAAAAAAAAGTTTTCAAAAATTAAGATAAAATACACAGACATGTACAACAATACATCATTATCTGTATATAGTCTTTACTGTATTATAAGTACAGTAGAGTCTCGAAATAGTCTCGAAAAACAGCAAAAATCATGTTTGTTTTTTAAATATTAATTCCCAATTTATTTTTTCCTGTCTTCTTTTTATGCTATAAAAAAGAATGAAAGAAACAGATTTTAAATTAATTTAAATTAATATTTAAAAAACAAATTTTTACTATCTGAAGAAATCAATTTATGTTTTTATTTTAGTTTGTGGTTTCAAGATTAAAAATAATTATTTTGATTTGAAAAATTGTTTTGCATTTTTTGAAGATAAAAGCCGAGAAAATTAGTAGATTGTGTCAAAAGTGTCTCGTAAAATCGTGATGGTGCTTCCGATGCGAAGAAACGATGATAATGGTAATTACATCTGACAAACACTTAATTTGTAAGCGGGTCTTTTTATTTACGTTACTTTATGACTTGTGACAAAAAAATTCTAAAATAAAAATATAAGGCTGAAATTAATGATCATACACAATTCACTCATATTTTGTCGAGTCATTTCTTTTCCAGTAGGTGGTGTGATAAGCTATTGGGGTGACGATAGAAGGCGTTAAAAGAACGCATATCATCCCCTAAAAGATTCCCTAGTGTGTAATAAGTGGAAAATGTCAAACAGTATAAAATTTATTATCAAGGAAAAATGTATAATGTACAGTTTAATGTAATAATGGTAAGATGTGACAAACTAAATATTTAGATAATTTTAAATCCAAAACAATTGTTATTAAAATAATTTTTTTTTCATAACTACTACATTTGTGTTGATCCAATTGGCGTTTCATTTTATTTCAAATAGATTTTTTTTTCTTTTAAATGTTTCTTTTATACTACACCAATGTAGTAGACCAAATTATTAACGATAGCTGAATAAAAAAAACATTTATCCTTACGTTGTCAGCACTTGGTAAAAATCGGTAAGATAAAACATTTAATTATAGGTTTAAAAAGTAATCACCCACGCGAAAAAATAAGATGGAAAGAAATAGATACAAATAATTTTGTTGACAGAAGTCTCTAGAGGTCACATAGCATATGTTTCGATTCATTTAACAATTTAGGGCATAAACCAAACACGCACTCCAGCATTACATTATAAAGTGCATCTCTATTAGGGGTGGCTTTGATTCCCACGGGTGACTTGATAGTGATGCGTGACAGTAACCACTAACCAAACAAAGACCTATGCACAATACAATTAACGATGATTGTTAAACTAAAGTGAGCAGCGCTAAAATGTCGACAAGCAATTTTTCCAATATTTCACAAAAAGTATACCAAATCAATACAGGTTATGTGATCCGACGATGAACGGGCGTTGTTTAAATTGATAGTGACGTGTTTCCGGAGGCTAATTGACGTGTGCATAGTGATTGATGCTTAGTTTCCGGAATCCATGTTGGATGCAAGAGCTTAATTGCTTACTATCAAAATATATTATGATTGTTTTCTACTACTAATAAAATATTTATTTTTCTTTCTGCTTGAATAAATCATTACTAATATTTATAATTCTACTGCTTCGTAAAATTGATGTAATTGTTTAATTTTTAAACAATTTCTCAACTAAAAATTTTTCTTTTTTCTACTATTTTAATAATTTGTTTTAAACATACACAGTACATAAGTAGTAGATATATTACCATAGTATATTAAAATAAGTAGTATAGCTAGTAAATTAAAACATAATAGAACTCTTATTCGAAAATATTATTATTATTAGAAAACAAATTAAATAAATCACAAATACATTCATTTAGTTAGATTGGTAAAGGAAAAACATTTCCAATAAAAACATGGACAGTTTGATCATGCAAAATGTCAAAAAAGCTAACTTCTGTCGTAAATATTATAATATTTAACAAAACTAAACAAGCGTTACAACAATAAATTTTACAATAAAAATGAACTTAGAAATGAATTACAAATAGTAGACTATTTGTGGTAATTATAACTAGTATGTTAAATATAAAATTAAACATATACTAAACAGAAACGTTAAAAATAATAAATTTTAACTGTAAAAATTTTTAACCGGTTAACCGGTTACAATTTATTATTTTATCGTTTTTGCTTAGTTTATGTTTAATTTCAAGACTAAAGAACGTATCACTTTCTGTACAATTGATCACAACATTTTTATTTTATTTTTACTTTACTTTACGGTTCGTGTTAAAAAAATATGTTATGAATAAAGTATACACTGAATAAATTTGCCGCTGCGTAATATGTAGTTAAAAATGAAACTCTATGAAAATTTTCACCGATGATTGCGGATTTACATCGACTTTGACACATGCCGAAATTGCTATTGTGGCCGTCAAAGTTCCATTTCGATTGTAAATTAATTAATAAAAATTTGTTAATTAATTAAAATTTGAAATTTTTTATTCAGAGTTGCAGAGAAAACGTCGTATTTGACTATATAATAATTGACTAAATAATGGCTATAATTCAGTTTGATGATTATACACTAGCCTACTGCTTGCGTATAAACTTCATCCTCGGGAATTATAGCCTACATTAAGGGTATCACAGTCTCTGGTATATATTGTCATGTTTCGTAACAAAAAAAATAAATAAATAAAAATAAAATAAATAATAGGACAACTGCTTTATAAGAACAGTAGCTGGAGTAGTTAAATTGTAAATAGTTTACAATTGTGGGACCATTTATAAGATAAAGAAATTAAATAAAAACGTAAGCAATAATTTGTATCAAATACAGATCTACAAATTTGAGCGCACCTTATAAAATTAAAAGAAAATTTAGAAAATTAGAAGAGAGTGGTTGGTAACATTTTTCCGGATAGAGAGGAATATAGAATTTTAGATAAAAAGTAGAAGGTTAAAAAAAAATTTTGGAAGAAAATTGTAAAAGAGTATTTTTAATAATTAGATTTTCTTTGTAAATAATTAAGAATTTGGATTATGGTGATAGCGACCAAAATATCGAATAAAATTAGAATTTGTTGAAGATTGAAGTTTATGCGGTTATTACGATCATTGTCGATTAATTGTAAGAAATCCGACATCTGAAAATTAGAAGTTATTTAACAAAGTGATAAAATTTAAATTTAACGTTACAATTGATAATTTATGAACTACACGCATTATTTTTACACTTTTCAATTTTAAGTTGTAACTTAAAGATTACAATATTTGAAAAGGGCTGAGATAATTGCGTCAATTTAATTTTGTATATGTTTGTAATCTTTAAAACAACCTACGTTCAGGTCCGGATTGTGGACAGAGGATTTTATTTTGTTTTAATAAATAGTCTTATTTGCTTTCAAATTAATCATTTAATTTTAACACAAGTTACAAAAATTTTGGTAGTTAGTTGATTGTGTGACAATCATAGAAGCGGCTCCTGAGATTAATGAGGTTGCTTCTGATATTAGCTAGACCGTGGTAAGTTGCAGATAAATCTAATAAAATAAATATAAAATTCCATTGCATATATTGCTGCCATCTTATGCGCACCTCTACATACAAAACTTCTATCTCGTCTATGGGATACGTAGGTTCTCGAATGCTAAAATTGTTACAAGTAAGACAATAAAATAACTGTTAGATATTTTTATTTTTATTTGCAACTCAAAAATTTTATAAAATAGGAACAATTATCTTTCTGTTGAAGAAACCAACGTTATCTTCCTTCGAACAAATATAGCGCACAAATAACACGCAACCTTCTTATCTTCAAGTGCTTTGAACAGCTTTGTCTGCTCGATTATTTTCTTTTCCTTCTACTGTTCTCTGGATATCTTCAATCCAAAAAAATCACTTTATTACCAACTCTTCTTCCACCGTAAACAATATTCTTCACACGAATAAACCTCTATTGAATTCTTTTGTGTGCCTATTAGGCATCAACACGATTCCTCTCTCAATTCAATTTATAAAATTCTTCTCAAACTTTCATCGACCGACCGCTCTGCTCAAATTATTCTGACTCTCCATTTTCTTTATTGATTCTTCTATCCCCTTGAATATTCTTTGTAATGTGTCTTCTTTTCATTGGTTGTACTTTAATGTTCTTTTATTTTCAAATCTAGATTTTTCATTATTTAAATTTCGGCTGTCGTCGGCATTTGGTGAGTTCATTTTTGGACTGACCAAAATGAATAAATAAACTTATTTTGAAAAATTCTAAACCGGAAAACTAAACTAACCCTAAAAAAAACCTAAATTGAAACGTTAGTTGTAATTTAAAATTTCAAAAGTTGTAGATTGCCCCAATTTCAAAATTTCATGTGTATGAACTTAGAGAAATATACAGGACAGATCTACGTATTGATTTGTTATATTGTTAATATAACGGATATGATAATTGATAAAATGGTAAATGTAAATAGTTGGTTTCTGGTGATGTTATTGTATGCTTGCTTGAAGTCGTGTTTATGTTTTTTTGTGTTTGTGCTCATGGCTTATAGATTGTATTTCATTGAATATGTACATTTGATCCGTTACTGACCTCCCTCTACAAAATCCACTCTGGTATTCTCTGACTATTTTATCTACATATTGGTTTAATCTATTTTTTATGGTATACCCCGTGGTAAATATACCAAAGTTTACTAAGGTGTATTTGACTGTGTAGTAATCTCCCATAAGAGCAAATAGTACCATACCTCGTGGTATTCGTAAGTAGCCCTCAATCATGTATTTCTATAAATAGAAAATAACTTAAAAATTGAATTTTTAAGTAATTTGTGGTATTTAGTAGTATGTGATGTTAAAATAGTCAAACCTAACAAATGTTAAAATAATAAATTTTAACTGTTAAGTAAAGAAGACGTACTACACAGAAACATAATATTTAAAAAACACTAAAATGACAATAATTCACATTTAACAGGGTTGAACTTAGAATATCTGAATAAACAAGAAATTGAATACTGAATAAATTACGCTATAGAAATGATAAAAATTAATAAAAACTATCTAATACGATATAAAAGCCTTCATTTCACAATTATTATAACGTTTTGTTGTGTTCACGGGTGTAATTCTAGCGCTAGAAAGAATTCTGACCTTAATTTCCACAAGTTTCCCAAGAAAGGAAAATTCAAAGTGAAATGGACAAATCAGTTGGGTCAGGTAGAAGTAATTGTTAGCAGAAATGCGTGGATGAAAATCTTTAAAATGGAAAAAAAATCCTTTAAAATGCATGGTTGTGATATCTGATATTTCATGAAGCGGTGCAGACAAAGCTGTAGTTTATAAAACTAAGCTATAAGTATGATAAAATCCGTCCTCACTAGGCGTTTTCCCACACGACACTATGTACTTATAGCGTTTGCCAAAGCTTCACCCATACAAAAGTTTCTTACCTCAGAACTCACAAAGAATTTCAAAATAATGTTTATTGTTAATTGTTTATTCATATTTACATATGATTTAAACACAAACGAATATAATAAATAAACTACAACACGTTTCTGAAACTGTCAATGTACATATAACCACCATCTAATAACCTTCATTATGATGACAAAACATAGAACTGCTTGCTTTAAGCGGCCATTTTGAATATTTGGTCACGTGATTTTTCTTAATCAAAATCGCGAATACTATAGGATAAGAAGTAGAGCCATACCATGCCATCTATCACTTCGAATACTAAATTTGAAAAAAAATTTCAAATTTTACCACGTTTTTGTACCTAAAGACACGTTTACTATCAATAGAAAATAGTGAGAATAGAACTAAGCTTCCATCAAATGTCATAAACCTTGGAAGCTGTAATTCAACCAAATTAAAATCTGTCGGGATTAACCAATGAGAAACATGCTGGTTGATAGAGTTCAGATGAACTTGGTTGTTTTTTGTTTATTATAATACTTTAACATGTACTTATAGAATATGTTGGTAAATGAATAGTTGTGAGTAATTAGTCGTTCTATCTAATAAAGACATTGTAATTGTGCAAAAGGTTATGAGCCCAGCATATAGTTGTCTCTAAAAATACAGATTTGTTCAGGCCATCGCAAAAAAAAAAAATAAAAAAAATTGTACCGAACCCTTTGTGATTGTAATTAACAAGAGTTATACATTTTTCCAAGCGCGATGACAAACAACGGTATATCAATGATTGGAAAATTGATAGGACGCGAAAATTTCAACACTTGGCGATTTGCAATGACAACATATCTTGAACTGGAAGATTTATGGAGTTGTGTTGAAGGTAAAGATCCGACGACAGATGCCGCTGTTAATCTACGACGCGAAATGAAAGATAATTTTAATGGTTGATCCGATCAATTTTGTGCATATTGAAAACGCAACTTCCGCAAAAGATGTATGGGACAAGTTACAATCCGCATTCAACGATTCCGGCTTATTACGAAAAGTTAACCTAATGAAAACTTTGGTTATTACTAGTTTAGAAAATAGCGATTCCATCGAAGATTATGTCAACAAGATAATGAGCACCGCATAGAAATTGACTAACATTCAGTTTGCTATAAATGATGAATGATTAGCAATATTTTTACTTGCAGGATTGACTGATGAATACAAACCTATGATAATGTCAATTGAAAGTTCTGGTATAAAGTTGACAGCAGATTTCGCCAAAACAAAGTTATTGCAAGAAGTCAAAAATACAACACCAACTAATGTTGCATTATATAATAAAAGTAGAGAACGGAAATGGCAAAGTCGAGGAAATTCATTCCCAAATAAAGGCCCACGTTGTTACAAATGCAATAACTATGAACATATTTCGAGAAACTGCAGCATGAAGAGTAAATCAAATTTCAGTAACCCCTCTTCAAATTTTAGAAGAAACACATCATTGTTCTCAAAATTTAGTACGCTTTGTCTTAAGACTAATGAAGAAAACAACTGGTATGTGGATTCAGTTGCATCAGCTCATATGACGAACTCAACCGAATTGAAAAATTTGAGACGGTCGACAAGAACGGAAATAACTGTGGCCAACAATCAGAAAATCTCAGTTGCCGGTGTAGGAGATGCACAGTTGAAGATTGATAATAGTTACATCGATGTTAACAATGTTCTACAAGTTCCAGGTCTGACGGCAAGCCTACTGTCCGTTAGTCAAACAGTTGCAAATGGTAACAGTGTTATATTTGATAAATCTGGATGTCGAATATATGATAGTGACAATATGGTTATAGCAAAAAGCGAAACTAGTAGATAATGTTTACAAGCTCAATTGTGAAAATCTTACAAACAGTTTTATGGTTCAAAGAGATTATTTTGAACTATGGCACTCCAGATTAAGCCATTTTAATTCTACCGACCTTTTAAAATTAAGAAATGGAATGGCAACGAGCATTGATTTTAATAATAAAAACAAATTCAACTGTATTGCATGTTGTGAAGGTAAGCAGTCAAGGAATCCATTTAAGATATCTAAAAGCAGAACAAAAGCAGCCTTGGAGTTAATCCACACCGATTTATGTAGACCAATGAAGAAAATATCGAATGGTGGAGCGAAGTATTTCTTGACATTTATTGACGATTATACAAAGAAAGTGTTTGTTTATTTCCTAAAGATAAAGGATCAGGTTTTCTCTACATTTCAGGAATTTAAATGCTTAGTCGAAAATCAAACAGGAGACCGAATAAAAATTTTACGTTCCGATAATGGAAAAAAACACGATTTAAAATTTAAAAAACACGATTTCCAATACTGCATAAGGCGGACATATCGTTTTAGTACAGCGCTACCTATCGGTAGTGTAAAATGCGAATAATGAGAAAACAATACAAAATAAGATATGGGAGGTCGCCAAAAAAGAGATCAAAGAAGGAAAAAATATCAAAGTTGGATATCAGAGGATGCATATAAACGGGATACTGTATATATGAATCAAGATATGAATGACCTGAGACCGGAAGGAAACCCGGCGCGCCAGGCAAGAAACTAAATAAAGGAAAGATTAGTCGTACTGGTTTGACTCAACCAGCGTCACTACTTATGGTGAATGAGTCCTGTATGAAAACGACTTAAAGCAAATGGATAAAGAAAAATAAAATGCGAATGAAGGTAGTAGGAAACAACGAAGAATACAAAGAAATGGGAGGGATAATAATAAAATTTTGAAGTTGGACACATGGAATGTAAGAACGCTATTTATGAGTTCCACAACTCACAATCAAAAAAAAAATAATACGAACTTTAAAATTTTATTTAAAAGATTACACGTAGATATTACATTCGTGTTTATGAATTGCTAAAAGCTAAACTGCTCCTTTGAATTTACATGATTTATATTATTTTGGATTTATATTATCTTGAAGAAATGGAAGGCGAGTATGTAGTCAAATATATCAAAGCACAGAGAATAAAATAGCTGGGACACGTATGGAGAGGCAATAACGAGGAAGTGTCAAAAATATAATTACAAGGCGAGCTAGAGGCAGACCAAAAATGCGCTGGTGGGATGAGGTAACAGGTGATTTGGAGACAATGCGAGTGAAGGTATGGAAACAGTTGGTGACGAACAGAACAACGTGGAGAACCATAATTAGTGTTGCGAAAAAACACAGAAACTTGTGAATTACAGTGCACAATGTATTAATAATGTAGACGCAAGGCGTAATCCACCTCAAATGCGGATTTTATATGTTCCATTAAAACAGCTCTAATCCTTCTGAAATGTAAATCTATAAATATATATAAAATGTCGTGTTTTAAAACGCTAAAAACCAATTTATTATTTTGTATAATCATTTTGAAGCTTTATTTTTATTATTGTAAATTATTTATTTGTAAGTACGCTGTACATAACACATACGACTCCCACATACTATGATGTGCAAGCGGAAGGATTGTTATTCTTTCTGCGCCAAGTTGTAATTAGTTAATTTAACTTAATAATTAACTTAATTAATTTAATTTAATTTTTATTAGTGCAAGTGATGATTGTTTTAAAAATGAGAAGATCTTGTGATAATTTTGGCCATTCAGAAAAGTACGCCGCAACGAATTTGTTAGATCGACGCTGGCAGATGTGGAACCCACGTGCGATTGCAAGGCCACATAAAAGGTAAAAATTTTGACTTAGCAACCAATTTGTTTAACGCATTAGAAATAAAATAACAAAACCATACCAAAATTTACATTACCATTTGTTTAAAAATTTAAAAACATTTACAAGAGTCTCATGAAAATAAATAATGAATGCCACCCAAGCGAGAATATTTTTGGATGAAGTAGAAATTTTACAATTTGTACAGCTGGGAACATCTCAATATATTGTGGTGTTTCAAAAAGATTCGCACCCACCCTGTACATTTTTGTAGATAATTTTATTTTTGTAAGTTAAAATTAGAGTTTGTAAAATTAGACAGATGGGGGCGAATCAAAGGATATACGAGGCTTTTTGCAGATAGTCCCGCCCGAGCCTGTTGTGCGATTTTAGTTCAAGGCAATTATTAAGATGTTTTTAAAAATAAGTTTGAATTTGTGAGTAAAATTTTGATATTGAATAAAGCGAGTTTATGCGAACGCATTATTTTTTAAGTTTGGAATTATTTTAAATATTTGGATAATTTTTTTTATGAGTAGCTACTGAACAATAGTAGATTTAATTGGTTTGATTTGGTTGTATTGGAAAAGAAGCATTTAAAATTATAAATTTTGATTTACATAATAAAAGTTAAAAAATTGAAATTATTGCATTTGTGGGAACGCATGGTGCTATTGATAAGCGGGCGATTTGGATAACGCTAACAACGAAACTTCGTTCTCTTTAAAGATGATTAAAATTTTACTAAATATTTATTTAAATTTGGATTTGGATTAGAAAAAATTTTATTTTATTTTGAATTTATCTTATTTTGAAACGCTATATTTCACAACAAATATTTTGATTGACAACAAAGACGCAATCATCACAAGAAATCCGCTCCTGAGATCGAATTGCTCCATCGCGATAAGAGCTAGTCGAGGTATTTTTTTTGAGTGTGGTAAAGGGTTTGGTTGATTTAAAAGGAAAATCAATCAAATACCACTATAATATATCAAATTTATCGCGAGTAGGTTGACTAAAAAATTCCTGGTCAAACTATTATTAATTAAAAATTGAAAATTAACTTTTTATTAAACAGTGCACCCATGAGTTTAACGATTCAATTTAATACCAACCGAAAGTATGAAGCCTATAGAATATGCAAACGTTGGGTCGTCTATTTTTTCTTGGCAAAACTACTGGGTTGGCAGATATAAATAGATAAGTCAATTCTAGTTACTTCACCCATTTGCTTAATAAATAAATTTTATACCAAAATAAGAGCTGTTTCATTGCGAACACGATGATATAAGGTTGTCTGCCAAAAATCTGGCCTGAATGAGGGTTGTCGAGCTTTAAAAAGTAAAATTTTGATGCGAATGAAAACTTGCGACAAAGAGGTCCGAACCAAGTATCCCGTGGGATTGAAAAGGATGCACAGCATTGTAGCTGCGTGTAGTGCTACTCAAAGAACATATTGGACGAAAGAGAGTGTGCATGCTATTTATTCATTTAATAAAGAAGGATAGCGATACAGTAGTAAATGGTACAGTAAACATTCTACTAAAATATAACATGTTTTATAAACTAAGAAGCCACTGATAATAAAGTTCGAAAAATTTGCAAACGCGTAATAAATACAGGTCATAAATATAAATTTGAGGACGTATAATATGTCCACAACATAAAAATTAAATTTCAAATTTACACATATTATGCGAAATACGACTGTCTAATGATTTCTAGTTTCCTAAGTTTGTTTATGTCAAACTTAATTTACAATGTTGTAGTGTACTCGAATTTTTGTTAAAAATTATACAGCTTGAAAATTATTTTTACAACGCTGTTTAAATATGACTTTATCAATGCTTATGTTGTGTATCGATGAAAACTTTACATACGGTTTATTTAATTTATTAAAATTAATAATATGATTGCACAATTTTTAAAATCAAACGTCTACAAACTATGCGACAAAGAAGAATAAGCCGTAGAGCGAAAAACGACCTCGTTGCGATAACAAGCAATAAAAATTAATAGTAATTAATTACCCAATGAAGAAATAAAGTTAGGATTAAAAATTTATGCCACGAAATTGTACCACCTGCCAAGGGTAATGTAAATCCAATAATGAAGAAAATTTGAAGAAATTTAGTTATTGCTTGCCATGCTTAGGAAATGCATCAAATCAAAGCCAGGAGGATAAGGATTTTTAACCAATCAAGGTTAAGTAACACTCAGATTAACTAAATATTTAAATTAATTGATTTTAAATGAGCAGAAAGAAAAATATAGAATATATAATGTGTTCTAACAATAATTTCACATTACATAATCTGCAATATGAAAAATTATAAAATAAGATGTGTATTTAAAAAAATCTTTTTAGTGCTAATACCAAAAGTTTTTTATAATATGACCTTTTATCAAACTCTGAAAAAAAAATTTTTAAGTTTATTTTCTCATTCCATCATTTTTCATATTGTCGATTTCCTTTTATGTGTATCTTTTTCAAATATTCTTAGTTCTAACCTGTCAAAAGTAATAAATTTAAGATGTAGCGAAGTTTGTAAAAAAATTAAGTTTTTTTTATCGTATTGTGTTGTATTCATTTTTTGTATTAGATTATATCTTAATTTTTTTATTATTTTTTTTTATCTTAAAATGAGTGTTTGCGCTGGCCCCCCTTTTTCATATGGTATTTTAAAATTTTTTTTGTGTATAGTGTTGTATCTATTGAATTTGTATTGTAAAAATTGAAGTTCTAAGTTTAACATTAACCGTGTAAATCTCAAAAACAAAATTTCGCTCGCTGACCCCTTTTTCAAAACTTTCAAAAAAACATATAAATGCATGGTTGCGAACAGATATATTGTCGTGTTTTTTTATTTATTAGACACTCTAAACCAGATAAATCCTCTGGTGATACTTGGTATTTTGGCCACCAATCTAAAAATTTGTAATTTTGAAATAGTAACTAAATGTGTTTAAACACCGTACTTTTATTTTTTATAAACACAAACATAAACATAAATAGAAACGTAAATTAATAAAATTGAACTTTAAATCTACCGTTAACGGAATACTTTTTTTTATATTGTCGCACTATTCTTCTTTAGTCGCCAATTCTTCAATAGTTATTGTTTCCGCTATCCAATTCAATAATATCTAATTTCGAGAGGCGCCAATCCCTCTCGAAAAATCAATCTACTTTTTATAATTTCGAGAGGTCTATCACTTCTCGATAAATTTCAATCTTCTTTTTATAATTGCTAATCTTCTCTCTAAATTTCGAGAGGTCAATCTCTTTTTGAAATAAATATTCAACTTTTCTTATTATTATTCATTCTCTACCTTCTTTTTTTTCTAGTCTCTTTTTTAAATACATCTTAACATACATAGGAATAGAATAAAAATAACAAAAAGTAAAGAGGCGAATCAGCTTGAAAGTCATGTTAGCACTGGAAAATCAAAAAATTAACTTTTTAACTATAATTCGATTACTAAAAATTAACGTTTTAAATCATTGTCAATATAAAAATATACTTATTTTGCTATGTAATGAAACTCAAATAGTTTATATATGCAATACAAAAAAAATAACAGAAATGGTTAGAGATATGTATATTTTACAAAGTCAAATCTGCTATTCTGTTTTCTAGAATATAATTCAAGTAAATGCTCTAACCATTTTCGTTTTCTTACAGTATCACAATTATTATCTTTGGTTATGAAAATGCTGTTAAGTTTGATATCTTCTTTTAATTTCTTCAAAAAGGTATATATGTAATGTAATTTTTAAAGTTATTGTCAATGAGGGAAAAGCGCCGAAGAAACATTTTAAATGCTGACATAAATGCGTATTCCTGAAGTGGTAGCTGTAATAAATAAATTATACTAAATAATAAATTATTATTTATTTAAACTTTTATTAATTTATTTAAATTTAATAGTTGCGATCTCTAAGTTTGGTGTAATAGATATAACCGAAAATGCAGGGTGCTTTTTATGTTCCAGGTCGATGTTTTTTTTTTAATAACTTTCAAATAATATACAATTTTATAATTTATATCTTATTGATCGAATGCATGGTTTTTAATATTATGAATAGAATAAGATATGGCGGTTTTAAAGAACAGGCAAAGGTAGGCCGGGCCTACCCAAACTTTAATGTACATAATTAAAATTTTCTTTATGTACAATATATTTAATATTTTAATATTATGGATAATTAATATTTGCTACTTTTCATTATTTTCACTTAAAATTGCAATAACAGCTACAAAAATTAGCGTGTTTTATATTTTTATTTGCATCTGATTTTTACCGAAACTGCTTTAAGTCACTCGGTCGAAAACGAGGCGACGAATAAAAAAATGTTTGAAAACAAAAATGAAGAGAATGAAATTATCTACAAAAAATGTCTGAAAAGTATTTTTGTAGAAGCGATTTTTATATGCTAAAAAGAGTTTTCAAAAAGTACAATTTACATTGCTAACATAGGAACGTCCGAGTACTTTTTCGAGTAACTGGCAAGCGCCAATCAGATTGAAGTATTTACTTCTATCCTAATTTTTGGCTAAAATTTTCGTTGCGTTGGCGAGGTCTTGCTAAAGCTTGTCAGTGTCAAGCTTTTCGATTCCACAACACAACGCAACGGAAGCAAGACCCAATCAAATCGTAGTATTTTAAATAAAACTTCGCGCGTATATTTTAAAAATTATTTAAATTTTAAATTAAAAAAAATTGATATTATGTTGGTACTAAAGTACTGGTAAGTAGTTATAAGTAGATACTAGTAAGTTATCAAATAAATATTATACATTTAATTATTTATAAAATCAAAAATGAATAATTTACATTTAAATTTTGATGAAAATTTGGCATCGGTACTGCATGTCGAACGTAAAACTATAGATGTCACCATCGCTGTTGTCAAAACAAGGCAAGACAAGAATTTCTATGTGAACGCTCAAGTGGTGTACGCAAAACCGAAGCAAAACCAAACAAGGCAAGGCGCCACAAGGCAAGACAAAAATCTCTATCTGAACGCGGCTTAAGTAATTCTATTATTTAAATAAAATGACTTAATAGAGCATATTATTATAAGTCAAGAAAATATTCACATCTTCCGCAGATGTTATCTATTTATAAAATATTGCTGGCCTACCCAAAATTTTTCCCCACGAGCCGCCACTGTTTGAAAGGCAAGCTCTATCAAGCACATTTTTCATAACAATAATGTTGACTTCTGGTGTTATTTTAGCAATTTTGTTTTGAATGTTGTCAAGCATCATGGTTGTGGTTGGTTTGTTGGTGTAGACTTTTTTCTTCAGATACCCTCATACGACCACCATTTTTTGACCGAGAAAATTTTTTCGAAAAATTTGCATCGTAGCACGAGCTGTGTGTGATGTGGCACCGTCTTATTAAAACCACATGTCCTGTAGGTCTATTAATTCAATTCAGACACAAGAAAGTTTTCCAACATGTTCCGATAGGAGTTACTAGTAACTAATACAGAGTATTAATTTATAAAGACTTTTCTATTTCTGAAAGTGTTTTCGAATTTAAACTCTACTAGTCAGATAGCGTGTCATTTGGTCATCTGCAAAACATTATAGGGACTGCTTTTAGTAGAAAGAAATCAAGTCACAAAACAAAAAAGGTTGATTTTGCTGTATAAGACTAAACTACTGAATTTAAATAAATAAACAAAAAAAGGCACTTTCTTGTATAAATGAGCTATTACTAGTTTACAATATGAAGTAACATTTTCTTTATGTGTAAAAATAACGTTCAGAAAAGAAAACTTCCATAAACCTTTCGAAATATTGGTAAAAATTACTATTAAATCGAAGTTTCAGTTTCTGGACGTACATTATTTAATAATTACTACTATATGATTATAAATACTATAACGACAATAATATATAAAATTTAGACTATACTCAATTGTATTATTTATATAAATGCCGCCGAGCAGTATCGCTTATGTTCCAAGTCTTCTCTAATCCTCCTTAACAACTTTGTGTACCTGTACGATGATGGAATGATTATTATATATCATATTATTTACATTATGTATAATTGTGTGATTTAGTTCAAAAAATACACCTCACTAACAATAAGTTTACTGCGACTAGTAATGATGCGGAGAAAGAAACTCTTCTCTGCGTCGTGCTTCAGGCAGCTGTTTGGATGGTATTGCGCCTAATCTCTAAGCGTTAAAAATAAAAAAATCCAATAATTGATCCTTCAAAAATAATATCCAATTCAATGTTTTCAAATTTAAGTTTAAACAAAATTTATGAAATGAAATGGTATCGGCAAATAATAATTCCGATACTGGTTGCCCAGGTAAGTCGCTATCTAAAACATTAGCTGGTTCTTTGACGTTAAATTTAATAACTTTTATCTTTCCGCATTTAAATATCCAAATCCAAATTTATTAATTTAATTATTCTTCCTTATAAAAAATTAATCGAACTACTTCCATTCGACAGCAAAATATCAAATAACTCAAAATAAATTCAAATTTTAAAAATATGCAGTTAATAAAAAAATATTACTCACAATACCGAAATTTCGCATAAAAGGATCATAACTTAGTGGGAATACCAAATTTCACATTGTAGTGAAGTAATCTTTGTAAGTAATCATTGTTGGTTCAGAAAGACACACTTCAGTAAACTCCACTGCCAATCTCTAATTTACAAATTCTCCAGCAAATTAAATTTAAAAATCATGCACCACTTAAAATTTAAATAAATTTACAAATATCAACTATGGGGTTCAAATCATTTTGTAGCACGACAATATACCTACGTTATTAATCTATATACAGGGTGTCCCCGGTTACACTTTATATAACTTAGTTGATTAAAACACTTTTCCAAGAAACACATTTTTAACAAAATTTTTTTTCTAAAGCATTTTTTTTAATTTCCACTTTCACGTCGCCATCTCCCGTAAAATATTGATTTTTTTAGTAAAAGTGGATTCATGCTTTTTTAAAGAGCGTGAAGTAATCTGCAAACTAGATTCAAACATTTTTGTTAAAAATTGACGGCTTTCGAGTTATGAATAAAAGTAGATAAAAATATGTTAAAAAATTGGAGCTTTTTTATATTTTGATTTGTTTCAAAATATTTTTATCTACTTTTATAGTTTTTTTTTATTCATAACTCATTCATAACTCGAAAGCCGTCGATTTTTGACAAAAATGTTTGAATTTAGTTTGTAGATTACTTCACGCTTTTTAAAAAAGCATTAATCAACTTTTATTAAAAAATTAATATTTTCCGGGAGATGGCCACGTGAAAGTAGAAAATAAAAAGAATGTTTTAAAGCGGCCTAACTTTCGAAGGCTTAAATTTAAAAAAAAGTTTTGTTAAAAATGTGTTTCTTTAAAAAGTGTTCTCTATCAAATTTTAAAACTTTCTGGTTTATTTCGATCTATTTATGCTTCGCTGTTTGGGATATAGTATAACAAATTGCAGAAGTAAGACAAAGTGATTAGGTATGTAGTATGTATACGTATAAGAATAATTGCTTTGCACAATAATTAACAAAACCCTGTAATAATAAAACTCTATATACAATTTCCAAATTAACCTGGATAAACTATTTTTGATCTGTAATTCTTTTCACCACGGACTAGAAGTATAAATTATAATTGATCTACTTGTTCATCATATTCAGTGTGCTTTTTATACTAATAAAACATTTAACAATATTAAATTTTCGATAAATATAAGTAACTAAATAGATCATTTCAATTTTTAATAAAATATCTTCACATTTTTGATTTTCACGAAAACTCACTTCTTTAACTGTAAGCAAAACAGATAATTTATAGATAATTAAATTATTATCTTTTATGTCGCTATTTACAATTTTTTGTAGTACCCTTACTTTCCGATTATATCACAAGAGATGCCTCTTGAAATTTTATTTATACGAAAAGGTGAAAAATAACTGTAAAAAATCATACTTTGCTTAATTTTATTACTCAGCAAGTCTTAGATCTATTCGACAAATTTTCAATGTAAAAGTATGATATTTATGTTTTTCTGTCGGTTACTTTTGCTCTCCAGTTTTCGACCCTCATCCCTCTTATGTCCTCCATTACTTGGTCCCACCACCGAACCTTAGGTCTTCCTCTTGTACGGTCCTCCATTGGCCTCCATTCTGTGATCCTTCTCGTAATTGTCTCCTTGTTGCTTCTCATTACGTGCCCGAGCCATTTCATTCTCATAGATTATTCTCACGATATCGTCATTTCCAATTTTTTGCAGAATCTCGAAATTCATCATGGGTCTGTTTTCCTGTTCGTTTATCTTCTTTGGTCCCAATATCCTTCTCAATACTTTTCTTTCGAAAACTCGTAGTTCTTCTTCTTCCTTCCTAGCTACACATAGAGTTTCTGCCGCATATGTAAGTGTTGGTCTTATTAACGTTTTATATATTTTGATCTTGGTTCCCTTTGATAAGCTTTTGTCACCAAGCAATTGCTTGTTAGCATAATATGCTTTGTTACCCAGCTGTATTCTTCTTTGAATTTCCTTTTGTCTTTCGTTTTTGTTATTCACTTGTGTACCTAGGTAGTTGAAATCATCCACCTCCTCATACATGTGGTTGTCTATCTGTAATCCATTTTTTGTATTTTCTCTCGGACACTTCATATATTTGGTCTTATCTTTGTTAATTAATAATCCCATAAGTCTTGCAACTTCTTCTATTTTTTTGCAGGTTTCAATTAATTTTCTCTTAGTTCTTGATACAACTACTACATCATCTGCTATGCTATTAACTGTACCTCTCGGTTTATTATTGTTCCTCTGGTCTCGAGTTCTCTGATGATCTTCTCGAAAATCAGATTAAATAATGTTGACGACATTGCATCTCCCTGCCTCACCCCGCTGTTTACTGTGAAGTTATTGGTTTCACCGCTAAAAGTTTTTATGCAGGCTGTGGTTTTCTCCAGGGTTATTTGTGTCATTCTTACTAGTTTGTTCGGGATATTAAACTCTTGCATGGTTTCTATCAATTTATTTCTTTTTATCTTGTCAAAATTGAAATCAATGAACATCATGTACGTGTTGATGTTGTATTCATAGCTCTTTTCTATTATTTGTTTCAGTACGTATATTGCGTCCACTGTCGATTTTCCCTCCGCAAAACCGCATTGATACTCCCCAATTATTCCTTTTGTAAAATTCTTTAATCTTTTGTTTACCAACATTGATAATACCTTATACGCGGAGTTCAGCAGAGTGATTCCTCTATAATTCTCGCATTTCTCCACATCTCCCTTCTTCCTTATGGTCACTATTACGCTTTCTTTACATTGATTGGGCATTTTTTCTTCTAGCCATACTTGTTTTATCGTTTTAAATAATCTCTCGTGTAACATTTCACCTTCATACTTGAGTAATTCCGCATTTATACCATCTTTACCCGGAGACTTTCCATTTTTGAGTTTGTTTATTATTTCCTCTACTTCTTCATAAGTTGGTTCATCTACTTGCTGGTCTTCTGCATCTATTCTTTCACATTGTTCGCGTTCCTCTTCTCTAGTTAGCAGTCTCTGAAAATATTCCATCCATATTTGTTTTACTTTCTCTATGTCATCTTCCAATTTTCCTTCACTGTTCTTCATTCCTCTCGTTTTTATTTTATGTCCTGTTTTTTGTTTCTTTAACCTTTCATAGAATTGACGATTGTTATTTTGTCTATTACTTCTTTCTATTTCTTCAATAATTTTCTTTATCCATAGGTTTTTTTTACTTTTATATGTTTTATTAGCTTCTTTTCTGATTTTTCTGTAACTTTCCAAGTCTTCGTTTTTTCTCGTTGCTACCCATTTCATTCTTGTTTCTCTCTTTACGTCACACAATCTTTTACACTCATCGTTAAACCATTTTCTATCTGATCTCTTCTCTGTGTAGCCTATTACTTGTTCTGCACTTCTTCTTAAGATGTTTGTGATGTTTTCACACTCTTGTTCCATATCATTGCTTCTTTTTTTATATGTTATTAGTTTCTTTACCGCATCCTCGTAGCTTTTTTTTATTTCGTCGTTACAAAATCTGTTTGTTGCTAGTTTTCTATTCGTATTCCTTTTTTTTTACTCCATATGTTTTCTTTTGTTTAACTTCCGCCACTACTAGATAATGGTCGGTATCAGCATTGGCGCCTCTATATGTTCTTACATTCATAATTGACGTTCTTTTCTTTTTTGATACCATGACGTGATCGATCTGGTTTCCTTCTTCCTTTCCTCCGCCATGCCATACCCATGTTATTTTGTGGACCTTCTTATGTTTGAATCGGGTGCTGCTAATGTCCAGGTTTGCTGCCGCTGCCAAATTACACATTCTATGTCCGTTATCATTCGTCACATCGTGAATTATTTGCCTACCCGCTACTTCAGAGATGTATTCTTCCTTTCTCACTTTGGCGTTGAAATCGCCCATGATCACCAACATATCAGTTTTGGCAATTGTATCACAACATAGTTCCTCTAACTCATTGTGGAAACTCTCCTTTTCTGCTTCGTCACTATCTTCTGTGGGAGCGTTCGCGTTAATCATGGATATGGTTATGGTACTCATTTTAATTTATACTTATATGTATGCATTATGAATTATGCCCTTATCAAAATGGGTCAAAAGTAATCAAAAAGTAATTACTCTTACCGTTAAATTTTTTGGAGTTTTAGTATGTTGTTTAGTAATGCTTGAAGATCATTTAAGTCAATTTTTAGTTTTACAATATTTATTTCTATGACAAATACTAAAGTCCTAGTCTAAAAGAACTAATTTTCTAAACATCACATTTCCACAAATTCTAAAATAGAATCGTAATAATGCATTTTTTATTCTAAACACAGAATCTATATTCTAGTACTTAAATATTAGTACAGGTAGTACTTAATATCTAACTTTAATACTTAACCATAAATCTATTGTAAAAAAACAAAAATTCTACTAAAAAATTACAAGCTTAAGATGTTAGAGAAGTTATATTATGAGATCTATTTTTAATGTAATTATTATTATTTAGATAAATACATTAAAATATTTGCATAATTACATACTTATACTATTTTGTTGGTAAATTAAAATGGTTTGTAATTCTTATGTGAAACAGCATTACAATAATTTATAAGGTAACGAAATACCTAATAAGATTAGCGTTACAAATAATCGTTACTTTGTATTTATGACTTTTGCAATGTAGATGAACGTTGGTATAAATCCCCTAAACTTACTTGATTAATAGACTACAAGCCGCCCATTTAGTAGTTTGTAAGTTCTCAGCTGGGGTTGAATAATCTGATAACGACTTTATGTACTATTATAGGGTAAAGTTTTGATATGCATACTGATTAATTTTCTGCTAACCAATTTTACATAACTTATATTTTCTAGGTGCAGATAAATCGTCACATACGCACATATCTTCCCCGAAATCTTATAACAGCATTTCGGATACCCTAAGTAGATCAAAATGTGGTAAGTTAATATAATATGTACATCAGCTATTCTTACTCAATATGCTAAGTAATTTAATTTGTTTTCATTGAAGAAAGTAATCCAAAGAATTATTAAATTTTAATATCACGAAATACATAAGAAATATAACTTTTAAGTACATACATACATCATGATTATAACCCGACACATTTATAAGAACTAAAATTCTTGATCAATTTATTAAATAATGTTAAAATTATGAAAAACTGTTGAACGTTCTATAATAAAATTCATTATTCAAAATGTACAAAAAAAATACAAAATAACAGCACATCTGCCTAAATATTAATAAAGTTTAAAGATGTCAAAATATGAAAGCCTCTGCTTCGACTAACAGAAGTTCTGATGACATTTTATGTACCTATTATTTTTATGATAATTATTTTGTTTCAAAAGTGCTATCACATCTAATTAATTCTACGTAAATTACAAATCAGTATTTAATAAAAATTTACGTTACTCCTTATAAGCTTCATAATACCATTGATGTATTTGACGTAAATTAATTAATTAAATAATTAAAATATTTTATAAAAAAATATAATTAAAAAATGTAAATAAAAATAAGATGTCAAATACATCGACGAAAACAAGTATTTAAAGAACAGATATAATTTTTTTGAGAAAGTCGATTTTTGCCTGCTTACCAGTAGGTCCAATTTCAATTGTAGTTCCACAGAGCAGAAATGCATCTCGCTACTCAAAATAGAATTATTAAAATCATTTAAATGTATTTTTTTAAATAATATCTGAGAGGTTAATAATAAAGACAGAAAATTTATTAAAATAATTTTTTTAAATAAATTTTTTTAAATAAAAAAATGAGACAATCTTTATTTAGTATAAGTATGCACCAAAAATTAAATAATTAAAACTTTTATTTTAATATAACAAAATCGAATTAAGCAACTGAAAAAATTCATAGCTTTATGCTGACGTCTTAAAGTAATTCTTTCGATCTTCAAAATACTTTTTTCAGAAAATTAAATTTTTGACAAGAGTTTATAAAGAAAAGACCGACCGCATTCGGTTACCAATACAACCTACATAGAGTAATATTCGGAATATTTTACTTGCAATTATCAGAGATTATTAAAACCTTGTTTTTTTATAAAACTATTCATTAAAAAAATTATTATATTTCAATAATAATAAAAATGTTAAGTTTTAAGACAACTTTAGTAAAACTTGAAAAACTTCTATCTAAATTAAAATCGAAAAAAGACTGAAAATCTAAAAAATAATTTAAAAATTTTAATTCAATCAAAAAACTTTTTTTTTTAATAACTCTAAGTTCAGACAATAAAACAACTTCAATAATTATTGTAAGATTTAATAATTTTTTATAGTTACTTATAAAAATAACTTACAACTTAAAAAATTAATTGGATTTACCAAGGTTTGTTAAGTTGCTAACAGAGAGTCAAGTCAATAATAACATCAGTTTGTTAATATAACATTTTTGTATTCACCAATGACTGTTAGCAGTTAACAGCCTGTCAAGTCGTCTAATAAATTAACAGAGCAATATCGATATGTTAACCTTAGTAACAGACTGATAAATATTATTTAGTATAATAATTCACAATTTCAAACAATTTCAATTGTAATTAATAATTATTATTTATTCAATATTTTGATGAAAAGTGGGTAAGCATTTGATTGTGATCCAACTAAAATTAATGTATTTTTATTATTACTTTATAAAAAAGAAAGAAAAGAAGTTGTAGAAGTTGTTTAGCAATTTAGAAAAATAAATTCTTCTAAATTTGGTGAAACAATATTTTCATATATTAGAAAACAAAAAAACTAATTCTGTTTTCAATAAAAAAAAGCAAAATTGCTAGGAAACGTTAGCATATGATTTCAATTCCATCCCAAACAAATGGTGAAAGGACTGGAGCTCAATTAAAAAGTGCCTACGAGCAATTGAAAAATTTTAGACAATCTTTCAATGGTACTTTTATTCATACGAAATTGTTTTCTAAAATCTAGATCATCCAAATCTTTAAATAAATTATTCCGTTCTTTCACTATTTTTGAACGTCTCATAGGATCGTCACTATCGTCGGAAGATGAATTTAACAAATCGTGCAAGTCCACTCTGTCCATTTCACGGTGATTTTTAAATAATACAATATAATGTTTTTAAGTATTAATAAGTAATAATTATTATTAAATAATCTTGGAATAATAGTATATTATTAAACGAGAATATAATGTAAGCTATAATTCACGAGGATGAAGTTTATACGCGAGCGTATAATCATCCGACTGAATTATAGCCATTATATGCGAGTCTAATACGACGTTTTATCTACGACTCAAAATAAAAAATTTCATATTTTTTACAAAAAGTTAATTATTAATTTACAATTGAAATAGAATTTTGACAGCCGATTTCGGCATGTGTCAAAGTTGATGTAAATCCACAATCATCCGGGTCATCTTTGAATTTTCCGAAAATGTTTTTCACATTCGGCTTTAGATAATTTTTTGCATACGGGTGGCATTTTTCAAAATCAAAATTTTCAAAATTTTTTGCACTTTTTTTTTCGTCTTCTTAAAATTTTTAAAATTAATTTTTAAAATTATTACATTACAATATTTTCTTTAATAATTCAACGGCTTAATAATTTTAACGCGTTCTTAATTTGCAATACTCAAAGAGTAGCTTATATAGCGAATCGCATTATTACTTTTAACAAGGACCGTTATGAGCAAATGGATAGCACTGCCCGCTACTGACCAACATATCAAGGTTCGAATCCCGGTGAAGGCGACTTTTTTTCTAGAGGAATTTGCAAACCGATTACTCGTGGTTTCCAAATATTATATGAAAACATTGATATGACGTCAGTTCGGTGTTTTAAATTCATAATGCACGGGCAAGAACTCATAATCCACGGGCAAGAATTCATAATCCACGGGTGTGGATTATGAAGGGAATTACATTATTGTGATTACGTACTTAATGGGATGTATTATGTACCAGTCGTTGATAAACAAGTTAATTAAACGTTTTATAATAATGTTTTTATTGAGCTTTCAACGTTGGTAAACGTCTTCGTCAGAATATTTTAATATAATGACGAAGACGTTCACCAACGTTGAAAGCTCAATAAAAACATTATTATAAAACGTTTAATTAACTTGTTTATTCCAAGATTATTTAATTATATTTCACAAGTTAAAAAATTAATTTATTAGTAATAATTATTATAACCAAAAATTTTGACATATAAAATAACATGAAATGTCATACAATTACATTTTTTCTAAGGTTAATTTATACAAAAACAAAAATTCTAGTAACATTTTAATAACAGCTAGTTTACAATTTTAACTTTGCAATGTGATGGTGAATACGAATTTATTTTAACAGACTGTCAAATATTAACAGTTTGTTACTTATCAGTCTTTTAAATTGAAAATTGTAAATACGGCTGTAAATAATGGCTTTAATTTTCTGACTAGCTAGCTTTTCCTAGCTAGAAAAATACCTATTTCTAATTATAATATCAAAGTATCACTTTATTATAACTTTTTATATTAGACATCGTTGCACTTTGTGTAGATAGTTACATAATATATTTTTTCGCATTTTGACCGATAATGTGCCGTTTTATTAAATTCAAAATCATTTACGCCCAGATTCATAGACAAGTATTAAGTGCTAAGTAAGACCAATAAGGTAGAATTTGTTTTTATTGCAACCTTATTTACAAGGTCAATAAGGGTCTATTTTAAAAGTCGTTTTTTAAGTATAAGTAAGGCATCGTTTATGAATACGGCTGTTAATAAAGTGGCACTTTAGCACATAGATATGTCACTTTGCTACATAGTAATGTCACTGTCAATAAAAAACTATTGCATAGAAGATTATTTATTTAAATATTGGAATCATTGTTATACATTTATGTATATTAAAAGTACAAAATTATTATTCAAACTAGAAAACTTAACAATCTCACTTTTATAATTAATATTATGTAACTTACACAAAATTCGAATCAAAAAATAAAAATTAACTGTTGTTATGTAAATAAATAAAGCCGTGTCTGGTTACTAGATTACGAAAATTTTACACAAATATCTATTTAGAAACTTTTTGAATCGGTCTAGGACGTTTTGGTGCAGCCTTTTTGGCGCGAGGACGTTTTGGCGCAAGCCGGTTTGGCGCGAAGATGGTTTGGCGCGAAAATTATAAAATACTTTTTATAAGACGAAATCGTTATAGAAGTAGCATAGTTTTATTAATTATGGTTAATTAATTATTAATTAATCGATGAACTTAATTAATAAAATAATTTTTCACAAAAAATAAAAATTTTCTGAATTTAAATTTTTGTTTTGTAGCTGCCTTGTTTATTATTTTCTGATTTTCTGTGAAATGTATTGGTTTTTCAAAAATTTTTACTAGACAAAAGTTGCAGTCCGTTAAATCTCTTATCCGGAATCGAGAGTTAGAGTTTTTGTAAAATATTTCGTTTAAAAGATATAGGGTTTTGAATAAAACCAAAAAGAAGAAAAGTTTGAATTTTTCAACATTTTTGTACTTACTTTAATTCATAACTTGAAAATCGTTGATTTTAAAGCAGAAAAGATTTAAATCTAGTTTGTAGATTATTTCACGCTATTTAAAAAAGCACCGAATTATTTTTACTAAAAAATCAATCTATTCGGAACTATGGCCGCACGTGAAAGTGGAAATTTAAAAAAATGCTTTAAAGAAGCCTAAAGCCTCATCCACAACCTCTAAATTAACCGTAGAATTAGTACATAAATTAATACTTGAAATTTGAACATAAATTAATGTTTTGGTAGCATTCACAATGCTTAAATTAATACGCAAATTAGAGTGACTTCATCTAGTGTCAATGTTTGGAACTTGAGTATTTCGGATGGTAAATTGTTGTTATTGCTAGATAACCTAATGTTTCTATTTAAAGCGGGTACAGGTTAATACCATAGCGTTGTACCTTTAATATTAAATGTAATTCAGGTCACAAAAGTTAACAGGTTTTAGGTTAGAAATCACAGATGCCACTTGAATGATTTTGAAGCATGTGTAGTTACGTGAAAAAGCTTGGACCTTGCAAGGTTCTGCATTAAGTACTAAGTACTAATTTCGCATTAAGTACTAATTTCGAGGTTGTGAACAACCGCATAGGATTTAGATGCGGCAAACTTCTACGTTTAATTCTAATTACTAATTCTCCGGTTAATTTGGTGGTTGTGGATGATACTTAACTCTCAAGGCTTTGAAATTAGAATTTCAAAAGAATTTTAAAATTTGGAAAACTTCAGGTAGCTAATTTCAAAGGGATAAGCGTTGCCTAACAAGGAAAAGGTCAGGTATGCAAAATTTTGTTTTGGTTTATATTTACATTACGTAAAGATTACACGTAAGACATTACGTGAACGAAATAGTAGCGCGCCATATTCAGCCAATTTTGAGAAAATCAAATTTGAACATTTCTTCTTTTTGCACGAAATAACCAAATAATAAAAGATAAAACTTGCAACAAAGGTTCCGTGGTAACGAGGTAGAGTGGTGGCTTTAGTAAGCAAGGGTTCTAGGTTCGATTCTAGCATCCGTACTTTTTTTTTTCAAATATTTTTTTTTAATTAATTTTCTTTTTAAGTAATATATAAATTAACAGATATTTAATAATTATTCGAAATTATATAATTAATTATTAATTACTAGATGCCGTAAAATTTACTGTTTTCCCTGTTTTTACGATGAATACCACCCGGGATCGTTCGAAACGTCGGTGTAAAAAATTATACAATGTAAAATGATCAGAAAATAATTAATATGTATAATAATAATATACTGCATATAATATGTAAATACTTATTCAATTATGTAACTTTTCATTTCTTATTAAATATATAAACAAAATACGAAAAATATATAAATAAATACTTATTTAATTAAAAAATATAATTTTTTATATTTTTTTTGAGCTTTCAGTAAAAGTTATCTCTTTCGTCAGAATTTATGTATACCTTAAATTATATCTCAAATCAATTCTGGTGAAAGCGATAACCTTCACTTAAATATCAATAAAAATATTAAATGTTATTGATGTTTAATTAACTTGTTCAATTTATATATAATTTATATATTGAACTTATTTTAAAACTTAATTAGTTCAGCATACAAAAACCTGGTGTTAGATTATTATAAGCGTTACCGAAACAACTGAGAAATCACCGTTTTACCTTACAACAGATTTTGCGTTATTATTGTATAGTTTTAGCACCAATATATTCTAATAATATACATTTATATAGAGCAAGATATTTTATTATTCATTATTATCATTTAATTTCCGTCACAGCGCAGCGGTTAATGTGTCATTCTTATTCAATAGAGAAAATTGAAGTGACGTTATTTACAGTGCCTGAAAAGATTATCGTAAGTTCGATTGAAAGAGTGTAAACTACAGTATGTATATTGACCGTTGCCAGTTTTTATAGGTATAATTTATGTATTAGACACCTTTAGTAATATTTTAATTTTTTCATATTAAAAACTGAACCAACAAACTATCTATGCTTTGAAGTTAATTTTACTACAATGTATAGATCCTTATACTCTCTTACAAACGTTTCTATTCTTATATAAATTTGTACTCTTATTTTTTTCTCTGTTAAGATATATGTACTAGTTATAATGTACTACTTCTTACTATTTACTAATTCGTACAATAAATAACTTAAAACTTGAATAAATAAATGAACTGCAAAATTATCGTTACTGAAAGCATATAATGCACGTATGTTTAAAAAAAAATTATATTGTTCATTATTTTGACGTGTTTTAATTATTAATATTATGGTTTACTTTTTTATAGAAATTTTCAAGAACAATCAAATGCAGAGATGTAAAATTAAAAATTCGTGTGGTTAGATTTGTTATGACATTCTTGTATTACAGTCGATACAATTTATTTTATGCTTTTACTACTCATAATATTAATTTTACTACAATTTTTACATTAATTCAAGTTTAAGCTAACATTTTAAATAAAATATGAAGTTGAAAGTTCGATCATTTTTATGCCATTTCAGTTTTTAATTGGTCACTAAAATTTTAATATTGCGGGGCTGCATCCCGTATAATATTATAAACAGTACTATTATGTTCTATTAAAGAAATACAATAACGAAACAAGAAAAGACCCTATCTTCGAAATGCCGGAAACAGTAGGGACGTGTTTCTGTACCATTCCAGTCCGGATATACCAAGTATTAGTCATAGAGAAATCTATTACTATGCAAGATGCCCTTCGTTCGCCTTGTTTCGAAACTTAGGTATTCAGTTTATATGTATGTACATATATTATGTGTATCATACATATTATATGTTATATAATGTACGTCTACGTACTAGAAGCAATTTTATTGTGTTGGTTACAACCGTAAAGCCCTTCGCAGTTCTTTTATGTGATCATTTGAATGCTTGTTTAGCATTATTTTATTATTTTTGTAGATTAACAATGGTCACGTGTTTCTTTTAGAAAACTAAAATGAAGTAGGCTCTAATTTTATTAATAGAATAATAGCTGATAGTTATGTAGGTACTTGTTATAACATTGCCATTTTCGTGAAAAGTTTTAAATTCGTTAACAAAGTGATTTTAGTAAATGACATACTAGTCTCAAACAATTGTTTTAAGATCTTTAGTAAATCTCGTGAAAAACTGTTAATAACGTCCGCATAGTTTTTGCATAAATCGATAAGATATAGGCTAGCCTAAACTATGTACATATACTAGTATAAATATTGTACATAACAATGTAGTACATACTACATATTTAGCGAATATATTGCTATTTTATAAAATATAAATAAAATACAAAAAATAATACATTTTCTTTATTAAATTTAAAAGAATTTAATCTATTTGAAATATTGATATAAGAAAATATAAAATGCTTTGCATTTTAAAAACACTGATAACATTATAGAATTTATAAAAACTACCAATACAAAATATAAGAATTTAAATTAAAGCTGATTTATTCTTGTCATTGTGTCCGTTATAATAATTATTATAGTCTACACATTAGCAAAAAATGAAACCTACTTAAAAAAAAACTACTGTGAAAAAAATGCATCAAAAAATAAAAATTAATTACGTTATTTAGTTACTTCAACTAGCTGGCACAGGCGGTCAATTATTATAATCTTTGCAGTCGGTACCAGCGCAGCTTTTTAAAAATTTTTTAACGTTTCCTAAAACTTACAAAATATATTTAAATTTACATTAATACGATAATGTATTTCCGCTGTATTTACTGCGGATTATATCTGTATTATATCACTTTTATTTCAATAGTTTTATTTCAATAGTTAGTTTTAATAATCAAACTAAACAGAATATAATGAATTAAAATAATGAATGAAAAACTGAAAAAATTAAAATTAAAATTAAAAAAATGTAATTTTTTAGTGCTTTTTAAATATTATGTTTCTATGTAAGTATGTATTCTTTACTGAACAGTTAAAATTCATTATTTTAAGATTATTTGTTTAGTTTGATTATTTTAACATTACATA
Source organism: Cantharis rustica (assembly GCA_911387805.1). NCBI lineage: Eukaryota > Metazoa > Arthropoda > Insecta > Coleoptera > Cantharidae > Cantharis > Cantharis rustica. The sequence goes on from OU426877.1 coordinate 78,239,300, forward strand.
CTACTAAATACCACATTAAATACTTAAAAAATTCATTTTTTATGTTATTTTTCTGTATATAATTTCAATCTGTTGAGCAGACCCGTTAATTTTTTGACCAGATCAGTTGACCAAACCCGTTTATCTGTTGTTTTGATTTTCACTTAGATGTAAGGGAATGTCGTCAAGGTTGGCCACCCTTTTAACTTTTGCCAATAACTTCCGTGTAAACAAGAATTTTCTTAATTTAAGTACATGATCAGAAAGATCTAGGAATAAGACCACTTTAGGAGCAATCGCAAATTGATTGGGTAAAAAATAGAGAACTTATGCGAGAATTAAGAAAAAAAATGCTGTCAAGGTTGGCCCTTGCTGTCTAGGTTGGCTCACCGTTGAGAATCGCCAAATTAATGCAAAAAATTAACTGGATGAAATAATAAACCAAATTCATTTTATTTTTATTCGGTTGAGTGAAACTTTACAATATAATATCGCAGAGAACTGATTTACATGACAAATTATTCCAAATCGCCGTTTTGGCAAATAAAATAACTCTTTGCTATTTTGGCACATTTTAAATGCAGTTTTTTCTTGCATTTAATGCATGCAATAGGGTTGTTGTGGTTCAGGCGACGAAGCATTCGCTTCCAAGCAAACGACACGCATTTAACAACGTAGTTTTTTTGCAATGGTCCAACCTTGACAACAAGTTTCATCACCACATCGCGTCATACTACATCCAAACAGGTAACGAAATTGAATTTTTTTCTTGATTTATTTTTAAAGACTATCCACATAACACATTTTAGATGCTTATCTTGACGAATTCATGTTTTTTCTCAAAGTTTTCATGCTCTATTTGAAGCTGCTAGAAAACTTTTTTTATCTTTCTTCAGTGAATGAGTGCATAACGCGTTTCAACATTACACTCCGAAATCAGTAATGGCACGAAAAGTTCGTTGTCATTGAGGGATGTTTTGCAACACTCGCACATAGGTGGTTCCAGTGATCTACACTGAAAAATCGCAGTGGGCCGACCTAGACAACGGGCCAACCCTGACAACATTTCGCTACCTATATAAAATTTTAAAAATTTCTTAAAAGCTTGGCCGGCACCGACTTCAAAGATGACAATAATTGACGACCTGTGCCAACTAGTTGAAGTAACTAAATAACGTTATTATTTATTACTTTTTAGTGCATTTTTTTCACAGTAGTTTTTTTTTTGAAGTAGGTTTTATTTTTTTTTATTTGTTTTTATTTCATGCTTTTTAGTGCATGTTGCATTTCGTAACTATTTATCGCTAGCGAATATGGGTAGACCTACTAAATGTGTTGCCCATATGAAACAGTGCCGTTTAAATAAGACGAGCGAAGAAATGAAGCTCTCGGCTTAATCCACGATCGCCGTCGCTGAAACACATGAAAATCGGCTTAATCCGTTATTAAGCTTGGTTTAATTTATAAACGACGTTTAAAAACGTAGGTGTTTTTAAATTATTGTAATACCAAGCATACAGATTACTGTTTAATTTTACTAGTTTAGCAGTAATTTGTATAGTTGGTATTAAAATATATAGTAAATATACAGTAAATACATCCACGTTTTTAAACTTTGTTTATAAATTAAACCAAGTTTTACTAAACTCGAAATTAAACTCACGCTGTACAAGTGGCCCTTAAATAGATAAAAATATTATTTACATTCAAGTCATTATTTACAATCAGTCATTTGTAACAAATTATTTCTTCTCCAAAAAGATTATAGGTAGGTTTATTTTTAATTTAACGGTTATTATTATTAAAATTATAAATATTTAGTAATAACAGAGTTTTTTAGAACAATTCAGGTAACCAGTTCAGTTAATTTGAAAGAAAAAGAAATTTCTAACTTTGTAAACCAAACGGAAGTAAATAAAACTATAACTTTTGTTGTCTTTTTTCACTATTTATAACAAATAACAGTCATAAAAACTATAAATTACAATAAAAACAATACATGTTTCGGTTGTTTTACCATATCTTTCAGTTGTATTTTGATTTTTAATTTCTACCTACTCCAGGCGGTCTATCTTTTCTCCTTTTTTGCAAAAGGTGCTAAAACTCAGCATTATTATGTCTCGCGGGGTTTCCTTGTTTAATAAGGTGATCTGAGAAATTAGATTTACTATTTCTTATTGGAATTAATCCAATGAGAGATGATTGTGTTATCTTTTACTTTTATTTTTATTCCACGACCTGTCTGGCCCACATATGTCATTCACAATCCTCGCAATTTATCTTATATACACCGCTCTTTTCAAATTTATCAATGCTGCATAGTGTATCTCTCGTGAAATTCTTGGCTTTGTAGGAATCAATTTCTCGCCGTTGCACCTCAAAAGCCTACTCGTCTTCTCAGATACTTTACCATAATATTGTATGTTGATGAATTTTTTTTGTCTCCATTTTTCTTGTATGGGGACGAAGGATATGTTACTCATCTCGGTGTATCTTTTTTTAATTTTCCTGATTAGGTCATCTATGATGGAGATCCGGTAGACGTTGTTGGAAAGCAAGGTTTTTATGGTATTCATATCAATGTTCGTTTTTCTCAATCTCAATGTTAATTTTTAAATTAAGGCGTGAAACCATGTTAAAACGAAAATTTCTCCTATCCAACATTTATGATTTTTAAATTCGATTTTTTGGAAAACTAATGCCTAATCCTACAAAATTTTTGTTCTAGTATACTTAGAAAAGTGTTCTCTATCCAATAGTCAATACGAAAAAGTTTAAATCGTGGTAATAATTTTCTGACAGATCCCACGGCATTAGTCATTCAAATATAGATGAATGTACGCTCTAGAAAATGCGTGGAAGCACCTGGAAATTCCTGGATGGTTATGAAATATTCTGGAAGGCTGCATTTAAGTATAAATGCAGCGCGATTTTCTGTCACAAATCAATTCCAGTTTGAACGCGCGACTGTTAACCTAAATCAAGTGAACACAGTGAAGTGATAACGTTATACCGAGTGTTTAAAATAAATATAGACCTAGTGTTAAATATAAATTATAGTGTAAATAAATTGTAGTGTAATTAGTGTTAGTGTTAATATTAGTTTAGTAATTGTTATTAATCGTATCTGTAAATAGTTGTATTAGCCCTTTTAAAATAAATAAACGTTTTAATTTTCGTTACATTGGTGTCAGGTGTGAGGTTTAACGCGTAAAAGGGCTAAAAGACAGTAGTGATTAACTAGTTTGTATTCGCGAGTGAATGCCGGTTACCCGGTCGCAAAGTGCTAAAATGGAAACGGATATGCTCCAATTTTTAAGAAATAATTTCATGAAAAATGGCTGCAAATTCGAAAACTCTAGAAACAATGGAAATTAATTCAAAAACTCTAGAAGCGAAAATGGAAGAAAATTCTCAAGAAATTAGAGAAATCTTAGGAAACAATTTAAAAGAGTTGGAAGAAAAAACTTTAAGAGAAATTGTTAAATAACTCCAAGATTCTAGAACAAAAAATGGAAGAAAATTCCCAGACTCTAAAACAAGAAATGGAAGAAAACGTTAAGGAAATAGGAAGCAAGGCATTCAACCATCAAGTAATCATGGCTGACATCACTGATGACGTTATCCTGGGAATGGACGTTATAAGAAAATATGGGTTCCATTTGGATATGAAAAATGATGTACTTGGAGTTGATGGTGAAGAAATTCCATTCCATTCGTCAGAAGACGCAGCGGTACGAGTTTTGTTAACCGAAGATGTTATCTTACCGGGAAGAACAAAGAGCATTGTGATGGGAAGCCTGGATGGAAATCTCCGGAAGGGCTATATCCGTGCCATCGAACCAACCAATAATGGAGCGCTCGGCAAAGGTTTGTTGGTTGGCAAGGCTCTAGTAAAAGTTATGGAGACAGTCCCGGTAAGAATTCTTAACACCAACCTTAATTCGGTATCCTTGAAGAAAAACACGATGGTGGGACAATGTACGGTGGTATCTCACATTGCGAGGTGTTTAGGAAATACCGAAGAAAGTCCTAAAAATAAATGCCCCCAACAATTAGTAAACATGCTGACTTCTTCGTGCAAGAATCTCGATCAAGGCAAAGTGAATGAGGTGAAGAAGTTAATCTAGAAGTACCACGACGTGTTTGCCTTGGATGAAATTTCGAAAGGACGAACTCAGGTAGTAAAACACAAAATCAATGTTGGAAGTGCCCAACCCATAAGACAACACCCGAGACGGCTTCCATAAAAAGTTATCGGTTACTTCTGCAAGGTCTTGTCAAAACCAGAAAAAAATTATTGCGTAACCAGGAGGGAGCTGTTAGCCGTTGTCAAGTCCGCCGAACACTTTTACAAGTATTTGTACGGACGGAAATTTCAGTTAAGGACGGACCATGCCGCGCTAAAATGGCTTCTACAGTTCAAAAATCCAGAAGGACAAGTGGCAAGGTGGATCGAGCGATTGCAGAAATATGACTTCGACACCGAACATCGTGCAGGAACAAGTCACCGCAACGCAAACGCCTTGTCAAGACGACCATGTCCAATAAACTGTAATCATTGCTCGCGGCTGGAAGAAAAAGTTAATTTTCTCCGAAGAACTACTGTAACCGATGATAATTGGCAACCTGAGCAGTTACTTCGAGAGCAAGAAAACGACCCGGACCTGAAATTTATTTTGGACTGGAAAGTCGAAGGACAACGACCGACTTGGGAAGAAGTAAGCGCCTTGAATAGTAACGTCAAAGCGTATTGGGCCCAATGGGACTCCTTAAAATTAGAAGATGGTCTTCTGAAGCGATTCTTGGAGAACGACAGTGGCACTGAGTGTAAACTTCAGTTGGTAGTGCCGAAAAGCCGAGTGTCGGAAGTGTTGCAGCATTTGCATGATGGAACTTCGGGAGGACACTTCGGCATAAAGAAGACCCTAGGAAAAGTTAGGGAAAGGTTCTACTGGGTGAACTGCAAAGAAGACGTCAAGGAGTGGTGCCGCAAGTGCACTCTATGTGCATCGAAAAACGGACCATTGGGAAGGCGCAAGGTACCTATGAGACAGTATAATGTGGGAAGTCCATTTGAGAGAGTGGCAATTGACATCGCGGGTCCATTCCCTGAAACCGACGCTGGTAACAAGTACATTTTGGTGGCAATGGATTATTTTACTAAATGGACCGAGGCCTATGCAATACCTAACCAAGAGGCTGTTACTGTTGCGGATGTACTTGTTAAAGAGCTCTTTTGCCGATTTGGAGTCCCTCTAGAGCTACACTCCGATCAAGGTCGAAACTTCGAGTCAGCGTTATTCCAGAACGTCTGTTGCATGCCGGGCATTAAGAAGACCAGAACAACACCTCTTCATCCTCAATCAGATGGCATGGTCGAGCGAATGAATCGAACAATGGGAAGGTACCTGGCTAAGGTAGTCTCAGAACATCAACGGGACTGGGACCAATATTTACATCTGTTCCTGATGAGTTACCGGTCATCGGTTCACGAAACCACTGGACGAACGCCAGCGTGTGTAATGTTTGGACGTGAAGTACGCTTGCCATGCGATCTTCAGTTTGGGAGCAAACCTGGAGAAGAGGTTGCTGGGGATGATTATGTTGGAAAATTGAAGAAAAAGATGCACGACATTCATGACGCCGTTCGGAAGAATATTCAGTTGGCCAGCGATCGGATGAAAACTCAGTATGACGTGAAGGCAAAAGATGGTGGTTTTCAGCCTGTTGATTTGGTGTGGCTCCATAATCCACAAAGAAAACGTGAATTGTCTCCAAAATTGCAAAGACAGTGGGAAGGCCCATACGAAATCGTTAACAGAATCAACGACGTCATATATCGAATCCGAAGACCACCAAGAGGCAAGCCAAAAGTGGTTCACGTCAACCGATTAGCTCCCTACGCCGGTGACAACAACAGCGATTCCGAAGATGATGCCGGAATACGAACAATAACCTACAGATCTGGAAGCCATTCCCAAGAATCAAACTTTGAGAAGTTTATGTCTACCTACAAAGGGACCGCCAAAGCAAGATTTGGAGTCACAACTGAAGTGCAACAAGATCTTTTCGACGTATCAAAGGACTACTCACTCGCGCACTGCGTGGCCCAAGATCTTCGCATGTCCCGTGGAATCGCGGTGGTATTCAAGAAGAAGTTTGGACGTTTGGATGAGCTCCAATCACAGCAACTTGCTGTCGGTAAAACCCTGAAGCTACGTGACCAACAACGATCGATTTACTACTTGGTAACCAAGAGGTTTTCCCATCAAAAACCCACCTATAAGGACTTATGGAGCTTCGCAGGAATATGATAAGCCGTAACATCAAGAAGCTGGCGGTGCCCAAGCTTGGCTGCGGTTTAAACCAATTAGACTGGAGGACTGTCCGTAACATGCTAGAGGTCGTGTTCCAAGGAACGGAAGTTCAAATATTGGTCTGCAGTTACAATCCAAGCAGTACATCAAAGGAGCAGAAGAGCGTCGACTGTTATTTCTACCGCCAAGGAGTATGCAGAAATGGTAACAATTGCCGCTACCGCCACGATCCCTTCTATAGATGTCAAGTTTCCGCTGTTCTGGGACAGAACAGATTTAAGGAGGGGGCAGTGTTACGAAAGAACGTCTAATTATATTTGATGACTAATGTATGACGTTATGTGTGATGAGTCATATATGATAACGGCATTAGTCATTCAAATATAGATGAATGTACGCTCTAGAAAATGCGTGGAAGCACCTGGAAATTCCTGGATGGTTATGAAATATTCTGGAAGGCTGCATTTAAGTATAAATGCAGCGCGATTTCCTGTCACAAATCAATTCCAGTTTGAACGCGCGACTGTTAACCTAAATCAAGTGAACACAGTGAAGTGATAACGTTATACCGAGTGTTTAAAATAAATATAGACCTAGTGTTAAATATAAATTATAGTGTAAATAAATTGTAGTGTAATTAGTGTTAGTGTTAATATTAGTTTAGTAATTGTTATTAATCGTATCTGTAAATAGTTGTATTAGCCCTTTAAAATAAATAAACGTTTTAATTTTCGTTACAATATAATAGTTATTTTTATGTAGTATGTACTATGTATAATAGTTATACTAACCAGCTTTCTCAATACGGTTACGGTATTTTAGTCTCCGTTCAATAATTTTTTGTATGTCCAATTTCACGATTTTAATAATTTATAGCGGTTTTAAAGCTAATACAATATTGTAACGTGATTTAATTGTTTAGAGTACATAAGAACGATAACTTGGTTTTATTCATTCTTAGGTCAATTTAAAAAATAATATTTATTATTAGTTTTTTGTTGGAAAGTCAATTTATTAAGAACTGTACATATTGTAAATGTTAATTGAAATTAAAAATTTAAATTTTTATTAAATTTATAAGTTATATTATAAACTTACCAATATTAAAGGATATGGTAAAATATTTAAGCTGCGCTCCTGTAGATGTCTATAGTTGGCGTGACGCCGAATTTTTCAATCACTAGAAGAGACGCCTTGAAAATCAAAGCTAGAAAGCTAGCCAGCAGGATAAATTTTCACACCATTGTTTACTGCCTGTTCGTAGGTAGAGGGCGCTCAATTTATCGTAATACTGAAAAAATAGATTGTAGTTTCGTTTAAAGATCTTATATACTAAATGAACTGTAATTAGTGTTGTATTATGATATAAATAATTAATTTTACCTTTATTAAGCAATTAAAAACAAAACAACTGTAACTTCAAACAATAATTTAAAAAGTACATACATTGAAAGAAAAATATATTAGTAAATTTGTTTTCAATAATAAACTTCCAGTTTTATTAATTTGTAGTAAAACTTTAAACAATTATAAAGAGTATAATATAATAGTTTTCTTTCAGTCTACGTACATTTTTTTATATTATTCAACTCGAAATGAGGAGCAATACTTTCAAAGCGCAACATAGTATCCATAAAACGTAAAGTTAACAAAATGAAAAATTTGTATAACTTCATCATTTGCAAAAATAATGCGACGTTTATTTTTTTTTTTTTTGATGCATAATCGCATTGTTGTATTAATATGTTAAAAAATGTTAAAAGTTGACTGATTCATAACAGGATAGGAGTCTCACTTATAAAAAGCATTTTTATTTTGGTTGATATGTTGCTTTTGAAAGTATTACTTTTCAAATATAATTTCTAAATTAACAATTTCATCTTCAATAATATAACCTTTCAATGTTACATTTAGAGCCACTGAGCAACGTCTTCTGTAATTTAAAAAAGAGATGCAAATGACTTTATCATAATGTTTGTTGGAATAAGCACATAATTTCTTTTATTACATATTTGCAACAGAGAAAGTATGAATTTTCTACCATTGTACTCACGATTTTTTTTCTTCGAAATTGTTTTCAGCACTATAAATTTATATCGTGTTCATATAAGACAATTTTGCAAATTACAGAAAATTTAAACATTTTAACAGTATTGTGTAAAATGGATCAATGGATATGTTGTTTTAAAAGACACAACTAGCTCGTTACACACTCACGAATTTTTATTAATAATAACATTATATTATCATTAACACAATTCGTAAATTTTGTAAATCTAACAACAAAACTTTTATCGTTTTTGCTAATTTTGAAAAATTATATTATAAAAAACAAAGAAAAATGAATTTAAATATTTGATAATAATACAAATTTTATTAAAGACAAAGTAGTTCAAAACCCATATAATAAAAAATCGTTTTTTAACGCTAAATCCCTTTTATTATTTAGGACTATGATTAGACTTCGCAATGTTTTACAATCTAATATTTGCTCACCTTAAAAATAACTAAACAACATAAAATTAAAAAAAAAACGTTTTGTCATTTTTTGTAAGCTGTACAACAATGTTAAAACTGTAAAACAATGTAAATGTTTTGACATCGTTGGTAGTAACTTTGCTTTAAGTAGTAATTTTTCAAATTGATGTTATTTATTTTTCTTAATATAATCTAATCAACTAATATATATCTAGTTGTAAGGTTTTCATAAAATTTACTGTCTAGAAGTATATTAGTATAAGTATTAGTATTTATACCGTCCAAACTGAATCCTCTAATATCAAAACCAACAAAATCCACTTTAACGCGTTTTGTAAAAATTACGAAAAACTGTTTAACTAAGTTCTGAAAGCAACTTTAAAATTATTATTAATTATTTTTAATTGATAACAATACCATGTCACAAAATTATAAAAATATTTCATTTTTTTTTAATGTAGGCACAATTTTGAAAATAAAAATGAAGTTAGTGGCGTTTGATAGTAACTGTTGGATTTAATGGAATTTAAAAGTAAATAAAGTGGATCTGGTAGGTTTTTAGTTGGAATAATATTGAAACAATCAAAGAAATACATTGCAAATAGCACAAATTAACAACAGGTCATCTAAGCCTGACTGATAAGCTGTTAAATAATTTATATTAATAAAACATTGCATTCCGTCGCGTCGCGTCGAAAATGAATTTAGTAGCGTTGGAATCTTAAGTCACTTTTTAAAGTACATTTAGGCGAAATTTTAGTAGTTTTGTTATAATATTAATATACAAATACGAAGAGAATTTTATAAAGAACATTTTGGTCTATTTAACTTATTTTACATTAAAAATGGATTTAGTGGATTTTGATATTAGAGGATTCATACTGACTTTATATACCAAACAGATAGGTATCTAAAAATATTGATTTATCTAAATTTAAATTGTAGATACGAGTCAATATTATTACAAAAATCGAAACATACGAATAGATTATATGTAAAACCTTACCGATTAACGCATTTTAAAGTTACACATGAATTACTCCATAAAATTTGGTTTTTTAGATATGTACTGTTTAAAGAAAATAAAATAAACCAACTTACAACTATAAAGAAAACCGACAACATTTAATAATTACTGAACAATATACCGAAACTCTTAAGACCTCCGCTGTTAGTGTCATTGGTTTTTTATAGTAATACGGGCGTAAGTCATATATGCATATTAACAAATTTTTTATAAACTTCACTCATAAATATTGTTAATTAAACTGAATACTAAAATTTGCTCAATTTGATAAAAAATTAATAGAGATATGATTTTTTAAAGAAAAAGTTATTTTTTGTCTGTTTAAAAATCAAGTTTCATCATATAATGCATATTTATGACTTATTCTCTTATTACCTACTATAAAAATAGCAATCACACCGACAGCGGAGTTTTAGTATGTTGTTTAGTAATGATTGAGAATCATTTAAGCCAATTCATTTAAGCTATTTTTACCATTTTGCTCGAAAATTAAGGGTCCTACAAAAGAACGGTAAATGGCAACATAAAAGATAATTTAATTCTCTATAAATTAACTTTTTATTAGTTCTCCATGGTAAAAATTTTTCTTATAATAATCGATTATCTATGGATAAGTAGTTTAAATAGTGCAACTCAGTATTACAATCTCCAATAAAATACAATTAATGAAAACTTTGGTTATTCATTTGGCATTGGTTATTGGTTGTAGGAAACCTAGGATTATTATGGTTATTTACTAAATACTTTATTATTTAGTTATTTACTTCCGCTAATTTTTAATTAACAAAGCTGAATTTTAGCAATATTTGGTTTACTCGTATATGCGTATAACTTACGCTCTTATTACTCTGAAAAAACATTAACGCTAACTGCATAGTTCTTCAGAATTTTAGTACATTATTCTGTAATGATTGAGGATCATTTTAAGCTAATTTTCAGACTTACGATATATTTTTTTAGATTCGTGCAAAATTTCACCTAAAAAATGTCTAGTTTATATTAAGACGTTAATTTAAATTTATTTCCTATTTTCTTATTTATGTATTTGTGGCAGAGCAGCACCGACTATTTTTAATTTTGGACTATCTAGTATCTAGTTGTAACTTTTAATGTAAAGTTTACCAAGTTACGTAAACAAAAAAAATGTAACGAACTCAAAAAATATCATTAACATTGCCTGCTTTTATTTTTGCGTTCACAAAAATGATACTTGAACTTTGACAACTTATTCACATAAAATGAACTTTTTAATATTGTTTTCAGAAGAAAATGTCAATTTTTTAATAATATGTTCGCTTAGTTGTGATTTTTGTTACTGATAAACGCACTATTAATAACTCAAAATTAAAATATTTAAATTTAGTTGTCATTTTTCTACGTTGTCATAAAAATTATATGATTTATTTAGAGCTAAAAATGTTACTCTTTGTGGTTCATCTGTAGTAATAACTGCCGGCTCACCAACAATCAATAGTATATTACGTACCGAGATGAAAAATGCTTCATTACAGTCAAACGCTAAGTTGGTTGTTTGTCTATTCACTGATTGTAAATAAACATTAGTTTCTAATACAGCAATACTATTAATTACATACTATTATAAGTATGCATAGTCTGTATCAAAATAAATGTAATTAAAAAAGTCATATAATCAAATTACTTTGATATAAAAACGTATAAACTATGCCGCAAAACATAATGTAGAGATAAGATGTCACATTTTTAATTCCATTTATCTTGAAACAGACTATACAATCATAATATATGTGTATTTTTCAAAATTGCTTTGATCCACTAACCAAAATCTGGATATAAATCTTTTATAAAACTTTTATATCGCATTTGTATGGCGATTAGTGAAAGAAAACAAATTTAAAAAAACCGATACACGAGTTCAGTGCAGCACACTATACACACCTATTATATTAAATTAATAGCAAATAAATAAATAGTAATATAACGGAATATCCGTACCTATGCATATTATAATGTAACTTTATATAATTGTTATATTTCCAATAAATTGTAAAAAAATAATAAGTAAATCAACATGAGTTATACATGTTTTGATTACAATCTATTAAAATAATATAAGGTGAATGAGGTGTTCTGTAGTTATATGGTGTAACCCCCGTCACGTGTCGTTCCAGGGTGCAAATCGCCACGTGGCTGCCACTCTAGTGGAACACCGTACGTATTCACATATTAATATATCACGCTTATTTCGCTCGATTGCTTCATAATACATACAGTAAATGTTAATAGTTCAAACTTTTAGTACTACGTATACAATTTTTAATGATACAATAAATCATTACAATAAATATTGTGATTTTTAAGTAATAGTTTTTTTTATATTGTCTAGATGTGAAAATATGATTGGTAAAATCCTGTAGGTAATAGAAAATCATTCAAAAAGTAGAAAATATAAAATCTTAAAAATAATTGCGTCTTAGGGCATGTTTCATAATGATAAAATCGGTCTTTAGTAATGCAATTAAAATTTTAAAAAAAATTTTAATAAATCACGGTTATTTGTACAAATATGATACAATGAAATTCCGGACTTAATTTCAGAAAATATTATTTTTATAAATATTTAATATGTCGTAGGGTTAAAATTTCAACATTATACAAAAGTTTAATTTATTCATATCTACTCACTGATTTGATTAATTTTTCCAGGACATGATGTATTATACCTTCTCCAAGGCAAATAATGTATACAATGCCTAATATTTAGTTTTTCAGTTTATTGAAAATATTTTTTTTAATTTAAAAAAGCTTATTTGTAACCAAATAAGAAATTGAATGTTAGCCAATCACGTATTTATTTTAAACATCAAATAATGCAATTAGTCTCAATAATCAATCAATATCAAGATAGAGATTTTTTATAAATTAATCGAAACTCTATATTTTGAAATCACTGCGCGCATCCTCCAAACTGTGTTACCGCAAAAAATTTGGACTAATGAAACAAAAGTACATTTTCTAGGTATGATAAATAGGGCGTATTTCATAATTTATTATTGTATCGGCGGTAATACGTACTTAATACAAATCGTAACAATTTATCTGAATTCAAAATTTTATTATACTCTCTGTTTTAAGAAACGCTGTGCAACAGCGGTCACATAGGCTCATTTTAAGTTACCACAAGGTAACAAGTTAACTAAACAATAATATTTCTTAATATTTTTATTAAGCTTTCGGCTAAGTTTATCGCTTTCATCAGAATATTTATTTATAAATAATAAATATTACTACTATGGTTTAGTTAACTTATTCAATTAAAAACTATTGAATTTAAATATTTCACAAGTTAATAATTTATGTATTTAAATGTTTTTGATATCGGAACTTGAAATTATTAATTAGAAAAATTATTTTACTTTTTTCACTAAAAACTTCTGAGCATGTTGCCATTTCGGTATTATTATTATTTAATATAAAAAGAGTTTATTATAAATAATAAATTACAACTGAATCACATCAGTGTATTCGGCGTGACCAAGAATGGTATCGCGGTTTTCCGCTCCTTAAGGCTGTTCTTTTAGTACCTTTTTATAAGTTCTAAACGGCTAGACCAATTGACTTGAAATTTTGACAGAATGTGTATTAGATTAATACAAACCTTTACGAATATCTTTTTTTGAATAAGTTTCTTGGTTTTTCCAAAAAAGCCAAAAAACCATTGAATTTGAGATTTTCCGTTATTTTGTAAATCTCGATTTTTAGGAACTTTTGGCTCAGACAGAATTTTGATATCTTAATTAGTTTAAACGTTTTTAGGACTTAAAGTTCAAATTGCTTTACGTAATTACAATTGACGTGTAGAAAAAGTATATAAATTGAGAAGGAATGTTTTGCATCTCTACAATTATTTTTAATGAAAATAGTAAGCCAGTTTTGCGATTATAAAGCATAGTATAATTGTTACATACTGCATAAATAAATTCTGTACCCTGTTTCTACTTTTACTATTTAAAAATGTAGGTATGAATTAAAAATAATTCTTTTGAATAAAAGGTTTATTGGTTTGGTGTTATGAAAGTATGTTTAAATTAATTTGTCTAAAAGGGTGAATATGTACGATGTAATATGTATACATACGGTAACAAACAAATATATTTTTTTAAGAATTTTAAAGGTATTATTATAATATAGCAAGTCGACATATTATGTATGTATGCAATTTCAAAAATCAAAACTTTAAATTTAAAAAACTCTATTTATATTGATGTTTTAAAATAAAATTTTTTCATCTGTTCAACATAAAATTAAAAATTGCTTTGTCAACTTTTAGTAGTAAGATAAATGTTATAGTATGTTATGATGTAACCACGGTGTAACATTATACGAATGCTATGACTACCTTTTAACCCACCATTTAACCAATTTCAAATTTTTTTAAGACAAACAGAATTATTTAAATGCAAGTATTACATGGGTAACATCTAAGATTTTATCAAATTTTTTGTTTAAAACGAATTTTCTAAAAGATAGGTAAAATCACACAAATAAAATACTCCCCCTAAACAAAATTCCGTATTTGCACTTGAGATCAAAGGATTTAATATCATCAAAACAAAAGAACACCGGTATCAAAATAAGAAAAAGCGTCCGAATACTTTTTCCAGTAACTGTAATTTAAGGCAAAAAAATATTGTATTAAATTTGTTACATTCTCTTAATACAATAGGCAAATCATTATACAACAGTAAACCCATGCAAAAGAAGGCACCATACGTATTAGATGATGTAACATTGAATCATAATTCTTATAGTCAGTTTTTTTCACTCACACTCACACTCAGTTTTTTAAAACTGTTGTGTTTCAGCTTTCCTCATAAATCGATCACAAAAATCGATATGTAGTCCTATCAAAGATTTATACAACATCACTCTTGTGGATGCACACAGAGTGCCCGAAATACGTCTCAGTAAAATAACCTTGCGCGACATTTTTTTTATTACATAAGCAAAATGATTCTTAAAATTCAAGTTTTCGTCTATAATCACTCCCAAATACTTAACTTCGACAACTCTATCCAAAACAATGTCATTAATCAAAACCTGCAACCCCTTAGCTTTTACACCCGTTAATATGTGCTGCTTTCCCAAAATTATATATTTAAATTTCTTAAAATTAACGCTAAATCTGTTATTACATAGCCACTTAATTAACTTAGTTAACATTTATATATTACGTATCTCTGAAAATGTCTATTTTCACTTTTGTGTAATAGTGTAATGTAAAATGTTAATAAATTAATTTATCACCAAAAAAATAAATTTCAAAAATTAATAAAAAAAACTACTCACAGCAAAGCAATTTAATAACTTTTTTTACATTTTATACATTTTACATTACATCCTGTACTGTAAAATTACTAAAAAATTTTAAACTTTCATATAGCTTGATATAAGA
Organism: Cantharis rustica; assembly: GCA_911387805.1. NCBI lineage: Eukaryota > Metazoa > Arthropoda > Insecta > Coleoptera > Cantharidae > Cantharis > Cantharis rustica. The sequence continues at coordinate 78,254,538 of OU426877.1, forward strand.
GAAACAAAATTAGCCGTTCTCACTAATCTGGCCATATCACGCCTGGGGCGCAATTTACCCGCACTCTCAATTTTCCTCACCGGAAAAAAAAGTTGTAGTAATTAGATGTCAGATATTTGTTAATTTTAACTTTTGTTAAAAAAAAATTATTATATTTATTATGGTCAAGTAGCTCATATTGCACTGGCATCGGCATCTGAATTACACGCCTCTTTGTTTTTGAGTTTGTAATAAAATAATTTCATTAAAAACAAAAACGGGGTTCTGTTTTATAATACAGGTACAATTAGGTAATATGGATTACTTTACCCTATAATTAACAGGAATAATTTATTCATCATCATTCGTCATTCATCTTAGTTTAGACACGGCAAATGTTCTTAGTTAATAACTATTAAGAAGTGAATAAATGATCAGAATCAGAATTAATTATTATTAGCGTTATTTGCCTCGGGATTCTGTCTTCGAACGAATATTGCAGTGAGATCCTTCTACTTGACGTTGCGCTTCTTAATATAGGAACGTCAGAAATTCTCGAACGATTTTTGAAGGTGTGAACATTTACCGACCGTCACCCAAGTGCCACAAAAAATACAACAAAAATAATAAGTATCATCATCATAATACAAATTAATTCACCATCAAAAGCAAATTAGCAATGGCTCTTAAGAACAGCGCTCACCAACAAAATTGTTCAGAGCGCAAATATGAATTAATAATAATTCGTTATTCGGTAGACATACAATGGACAGTTTCACTATTTTTTTTTTTTTTTATTTGAAAGTAGAGGTTAAACTGAGCATTCACAATTTTTTAAAACAATTTTTGAGTATGTCTAAGGTAAGAAAATAATTGTTAAAGAACCGGCCGCTGACATCACAAGCCGGCTATTTCAAAAAATATCGAAGCTTTAGAAGCCAATAAGAACAGCTCTTCAACAATATGTTTATTTAAGAGTTCATAATATCGTTGGCCATTTAGATATTTTCTATACGTATGGTATACTAAAACACGATTGCCAACTAGAGCACACCACACACTAAAACCGAACCGTCCTTGCATTTGGACGTCAACAGTACGGTGAGGATTAACATCAGACCAATAGTGTTCGTTATGCCTGTTAATAATATACCAGCACTGCTAATGTAAGCTTCATCTGTTCAAATCATACGTTTGAAGAAATTTTCATCTTGTTGACATTTTAGCCCATACCAATTACAAAATTCCAACCGTCTCTGAGCATCTCCTGGTTGTAGATAATGTTGTTTTCGTATTGCATAAAGCCTGAATTTATGGTTTTTTAGTATTCGCAAAGCTTTTCATCTTGAAATTCCTGATTTAGTTTCAATTTGACGACTCGAAACTGAAGGATTTTCAACTACAGCTGCAATTACATTAATGGCAGTTTCTTAAGCATCTTGAATATTATAATTTCTTGATCTAGGCTTGTTAAAATTTCCATAATTAATAAGATTTCCTTTCAATCTATTAAAAATACTGATTTCTAGTTGTCTTCTTTCTGGATAACTATTGAAATATGCTGCACTTGCAAGACCAGCATTATTATTATTTTTAATGTAGCACTCCAACATATCAAATTTTTCAAAGTTTTCATAAGCCATTTTATATTTACGTAAAATAACCAGTAAATAATAAAATATTATTATAATTAATAATAGTTATTATTATTATAATAATGAAACAATGACAGCAATTCGCCAACAATTAAACAAACATTAGCCTACTAAAAATAGTGTGATTAGCCTACTATATGTAAAACATGTGGTGAAAATCTTTTAGATGCCAATTTGGTAGTGTTTTGTTTTGAAAGTTATGTGAAAACAATACGATCTTTATTTTGAATACTTACTTTAATTTTTGTTACGTGCTTCAAATTTTTTAGTGATTTTTTTATTAAAAAGGTTATTATCATATTTAATTTTTTGATATTTTTTATTTTATTACATTTTTTAAGAAAATGAGATGAAAACGTAATAATAGTCCCCGCATGTTATACATCATTGAAAAGAGGATAAAAAATGCTATTCAAAAATATCACATTCAACTATGGTTTCTATTTAAAAATCTCTCTAGCCCATTTTGTTGCCTTTAAAAAAGTGCCTAAAGAAAATGTTAACACTTTTTTGGAATCTTTAAAAACAACCGAGATATCGACATTTATCAAAAAGTCCAATAATCGGATTTTTGGCTATAACTCGAAAACAAAAAAAGATAGCCAACTCCGGTTTTGTCCATTGGATTTTTCTCAAAAAAAGAGATAGAGGATGCGCTATTTATTTTTCGATATTTCCAATGGTTACCGATTTCCCCATAAGAGGGATCGAAATTGAGCCACCCGGTACACATCAAAAAATCAGAACTATCCGACCTTTTAAAGGCTAACTGCAGGGATTTTGTATAGTATACCAAGACAATATCTAAACTTGTGGCCAACATATCTACGCGTTACTTTTTTTATTGCTATCTCTTTCTACATTGAACTTTCTGTATTTGGCATCTCTTTCGTTAGTTCTGGCTGTGAGCCAATTAGAAATTTTTGTACGAAATCACTGCAACCAATACCAGACGGCCATACTAGATGGGAATATTTTAAATTGAAATAGTTAACCCGTTGTGATGTTATTACTTCGTAGTAAAAAGTGATTGTAGTAATTTATTATTTAAATCCAATATTACATCATTTAAAGTATTATGTTAAAGGATATCAGGATTATTTAAATGATTGTAGAAAATAAATAACGTTTCTTTTTTAATAGAAATATTAATTCTTATAACTGAATTCGTAATTTGTAAAATTAATTAAGCAAGAAAATGTTACAAATTTATATCAGGAAATAATGAAAATGCAAAATTCTAAGATGCGAATGTATTTGTATTATATATTTGAATATATTTGAATGTTAATTGAATTAATTAATTTTATTGAAAAATTATTTTATTAATTAATATGTATATCTTTTAAAACAATCACAATTGTGTATTGAAAATGAGAGTAGTCATTTTGAAGATTTACTTAAATTATGTAATAGCTTAATACAATTAATAGCTTAATACCTTAATTAATACAATAATTTTTTAATAAAATCCGGGGAGATCCTGTATAAATTTTTTATTTTTGTATAAATTTTGTTTTCGTTTAGGAGAATAGTAATAAATTGACTTTTTCTATTTTGTATTAGTGTGTTTTCTTTTCAAGAGAAGCGCGTTAATTTTAGTAGCACAGGTGCGTCGTATATCTTAAGACGGCCCTGCTTTCCCCACCTTGACAGCGTTGACAGTAACATACGTCTTTACTAATCTGAGAAATCTGAGCCTGTAAAACTAACGAAAGAGACAACCTATTGTAGTACTCATGTAAAAGAAGGAGATGGATACAAAGAAATATGTCGAAATATCTTGGCACAACGGTTCTTTCAAACAAGTATATGGGTATTGGTATCTATACTATACAAAATCACTGGCTAACCGTCTTTTTTCACTCTTCTTACTGGATTTCCTTGGGTTTTTTAAATGGCACCTTATATTTTTTAACAGATTCAGCTTCTACAAGAAAGAAGAAACAAATTTGTTTAAATTTTTTAACATCTTATTCGAGAAGTCTAGATCGAGTAAAAAATATGTCAAGAAAAAGTTGTTTCGTTTTTCATGTAGAATCTGAATCTGCTAAATAATATAAGTAAATAATAAAAGTAAATGAATTTAATTATATATCACAAGTTTAAAAAATTAATTTATTAAATAATATAAAGTGCCATTTAAATACAAAAGTTGAATTTGAAATAACCACCGTAGCATATACGGTGTACATTGGTTTACAATTGGTTTACCGTATATGCTTTCTTCCTGGCCATTATATACAACTTTATTTTATCCTCAATAGATCCTTATTTGACGTTTTGTTTTCATGATATTTTGCTGAAATTTTCAAATAAATATTCGCTATAACTATAAAATACAAAAGTAATAACAAGTACACGTATTTGAAAACTGAAACCGCCCTTTTTGAAATACTGTTTTATTTAGGTCTGTATGAAAAAACTAAAAAAAAATAGATTTTATCATTATCCACCTCCGACACTGCTCCATAAAAGTTGCAAAACGTTGATTTTGGGTTACTGTTGAGTATCCCATTCCAAGAGTTAAATTTTTTCCTATTGACCATTGAAAAGAGGACAATTTTCTGAGTATATTAACACAAAAATGTTGTATGATTATACAATAGTTGTCAATATAACGACATTTTAAGATAACGAAAAGCAGGGAGATGTAATATGATACACCCCGATGCATGACAGTTGGTCTCACGTTGAGGTACGGTCTCGTCGGTGACGGTCTCATTTTGTTGACGGTACGTGTGCTTTGATATACTCTAAATGTTGTTGTCAGTCGCGATCGGAGACTAACACGTGCCTTACAACTAGCCATTATGACGAGACGAAATCAAAGAAAACCAAAGCGACAGGCGGCAGAGGTCCCCAGTAGACCAATGTCTCTTGCGCAAATTATAGCCGCACTCGACGAACCAGCAAAGGTTAACGAAGAACCCCAACTACGCGAAATAGTACCAGAAAGACGAGCACAGGACCATACTCTGGAGCAGCAGGTAGCCAACCAAACTTAACCAGGCCCAAGCATCTGGCGCGATTCGACGCGATTCCAAGACCCAGCTCAAAGGCAAAAAATCAGCGCGTCCAGCGGAGCCTGAAAACCTCAACGTCACAGTTACCCATAGACGAAGAAGCTCAAAAGTGGCCTCCGGCCACGGTGCATCCGCAAGCCAAAAACCGTTTCCGTTTCCGTTTCAGTCGCGGTCGACACCCGGACGAGTTCTATGGCTTCGAGTTCCACCCATGGCGAGTTTTGTCATTCTTCAGGAATATTTTTAAATTGTTTGCTTTACACAATCAACGGCTGATCATGCAGCCATGTAGGTGTATCTAAAATACATGTAAATTTTACATTTTTAAAATCGATTTTTTTCGAAGACTTTTGCATTATCCTACAAAATTTTTGTTCTAGTATGCTTAGAAAAGTGTCTTTTTACATATTATCAATAGGAAAAAGTTAAAATCGTGGGATGGGATACGCAACAGATCCCTGATTTTGTTTAAAATTTTACTCCAGAACCAGTGTATAGACAAAAATATTGTTAAGACCTTTTTTGTCTAATTCTAAGCCATACAATTTTGTCCTCTTGGTAATTTGTCGTACTAGGCTTATTTGCGAATATATTCGCAATATAAGATTATTTTTTGTACTATTCTCACTTTTTCTAAATTTGCAGAAGAGTTACACCAGAAAAGTTTTTCTTACGGCTATATCACCAATCTCAGTTAGTCACCAATGTTGATTTAAACTTAATAAGCTGATAAGTTCTGAAGTATTAAATATTATGAAATCATCCATTACGTCATAAACTCGGAAAAACGTTATTTTGAGGATAATCAATGTAATTGTGTAATATGACATAATATAAGTCGGTTATAATTTCTAAATATAATATCTTAATGAACTGTTATTCAATCATTTTTGAATAATTTCAATTAATTTACTAATATATAACAAATTGGTTTATTTAATAACATAAAATTACTGCAAGTGCATTATTTTAACAAAAGAAAAGTAGGTATCTTTTTATACTTCGAGTAAGAGGTAATGAAAAAATTAATTAGCAGATTATAACTTTTTAATTAATAGAACTAGCTCTGATGTCTTGAACATAGTCACTACGACGCTTTAACTTTTACAAGTTGAAGCTCTACTCAACCTCCAAGCAGCCAAGTATATCCTCTTGCACCCCGTCACAGGCCCTAAAGCTCATTTCCGGCACTCGCCGCCTGCGCTATATTAATTTTAAATTAAACCCGGATAACACCCCATCCCTTCGCGCGTTAGCACCGCCTGGATTATCTAATGTACTATCTTTCAAAGACTCTTCGTTACGCTCCCAAACTTGACTGTAGTTCAGGAAATAAGTCAGGCTAGAGGTAGATTGCTATTAATATTGCCATTACTTGTTGGAAATTCATTTATGTTTTTAAAATTACATTTCGATTTAATCTTAATATATTTTTTATTAAACCGAATTTCTTATTTTTAAAATAAAACCTTTATATTATTATTATTACCTATTTACATAATATAACATCTGCATAAAATACATTGTAATGGTATAGAAATTTGTAGTAGGTACTTACTGAGTGAAACCCCTTGGACTACCACAAAATTCTTACAAAGCTGCTAAAAGTAAAATTGTAAAATGTCCGGCCTATTCGATTTTGTTGTGTTAAAAAGTCACTTTCAAGACTGTGCAATTGGTTATTTAAAAGGTCGATTTTTCCAGACGTTTTACGCATGAGTATCTATTATTCTAATCGTGAGTAATTTGTTTATGTAAATAATTATTTGAAGTTTGCCAATAGCATTTATTAAAAATTTTACCTATTTATATGTTTTAAGGGGCTACATCTAGTCATGGCGGTAGAAAAAGTGGTAGTTTTTATTTATAAATTTTTGTTTCGTTAAGTAATAAACAATTTTAACATGGAACATGTTTTTAAGATTGTTACCTCGCAAAATTTGATGCCAACCGACCAACATCAAAAATTGACATAATTTTGACAAAATGGAAGAAAAAAGGAAACAGACGTATATTTGATAGGCGCAGTGTGTTATTAGTAAAATAGTTTTTTGGTTGACAATGATTGCCAATGTAAAAAAACAAATGTTAAATAAATCATTGCATTTAGTATCATAGACAAGGTGTTTGGCATCAAAAAATATCTTTCATGTATTAGCATGTATTAACATCTTTAATTCATTAGTTGGAGACTAAAATAACAGCAACCCAAGAGCAGTGGCGACCTGTCAGGGGAGTCTTTGAAACTGCGTCTTCCCAGAAAAAGTCAGCCACCAAAAAAAAAAAAATGTTTCATTAAAAATCATAATTTTTAATTAAATTTCCACAGACACTATTCGTATTGAAAAAATTATGTGCTGTTTTAATTTCTTAATCATATCTTGCAGAAATTTAATAGTGATAAGATAACGACGGCTGCCAGTTGCAATAGACGTTCTTACCAAAGACTCAAACTATGCTAAATGCTATCAATACATAACGTATACGAACGTAAAGAAGTAGGGAAATTGCATACAGCAAATATTTCAAAATTAAGTCTTGTTTCTTCAAAGTTCATGCAATGTAATTTATGTACATATTTGCTATTACAAGTTCTACGTTTTTGTGCATTTATTGCTGTATTATACTGTTTTAATTTTTTTTATCAATGGAAATAAACGATAAATTAAAAAATAATTTTTTAACTAAAATTATCTTTTTAACTAAAATTATTTTTTTAACTAAAAATTAACTAATAGACCAATACCCTTTCTTTCAGCCTTTTATTGGAATATAAATAAGGTAAATTTATTAGAAAGCTTCAGTGCAATTGGTGTACTAATTTTTGTGGCTTACTGGTTGCGATAATGTATAATGAAACCTTATAAAAAGTTTTGTTTTACTTGCGTAATTTTTGGCGGAGGAAAAGAATGTTGATGAATTGTTCAACAATAAAAAATTTTATAAGAAAAGCAGAAAAACATCCTATATAAATATATTCAACAATAATATTTTCTTTGAGAAATCAAGAAAAATTTCATGTTTTGGGTAAATTTGAATTGAATAATGTGATCTCAGAAAGTCGAGAACTTGCTGGCCTAAAACTAAAACATAATGAAAAAGTCAGTATAAATAGACGTTTACTGGCTCGTTTAAACCATGTTGTTTGTTTTTTGAGTAAGCAATAAATTGCTTTTTGCTGACATCGAGAAAATAACGAATTTTTAAATAAAAGGAATTACCTATCTTGAATTACTAGAACTACTTGCACAAGAAGAGCAGTTGCTTAAAGAACACTTTTTGTTATCAATAATATTTAAAGGAATATCTAAGACGATACAAAATGATTTAATGGAGTGGTAACTTCAGTTTTAAACTTAAGAATTATTATGTACATCATTTACATACATTATGTATCTACATAGTTAATAAGTAAATACTGTTATTATTACTTTTTAATACTTTAGATTTCCAGTCTCCTCAAATTACTTACTCACGGACCGCCACTGCCCAAGAGTCAGAGGGTTGAAGCTCCTTGGCGACGCGTAAAACGACAAGTTTTCTTTTGAAATTATTTTTATATATAATAATCCTGCAAATTAATTTTAGCGCATTATTAAAAATAATTTAATATACTCGTGTGTTTTTTTCGGTGACCACGCACTAAAATGTGGCTTATCATTATCAGAAATTTAAAAATTTTACAATATTTTATTAATTAATTAATATACCTACATTCTGGACGACAAATTTTATGAAAATTTCTGATTATTTTTAAAATAATCCAAATAAAATGTTATTTGATAATAAAAGAGAAAATCATTAATAAAAATTCTTTGTTCACTTGCTACAGAATTATATTAAAAAGAGCGGAAAAAATCATAATGACAAAAAAATTCTATAATATAGTTATCGTACAAGTGCTGATTTAGTTATAGCGATAATTCCACACATATATAATAATATAAAACAATGCATAAGAAATGTCAAAATTGACAGTTTGCTAGCGCCTAAAATTTGTACTTAGGAAGGAACAAATTTGTAAGTGAATAAATCTTTTAGATATTTTTTTATTTACCTTTGCCATGAAAGCCAAAGCAAATCAACATTAATTAACGTGACGTTAAATATTATACATATTGTTTTTAATTTATGAATATTAATACTTTCATAATTAATATTATCGGTTATTCATGGAATTATCTCACCAACTAAAACACGAGAGCGAGAGTTTTCTCTCGTTAAATTGCTAATCACGTATTCGTTGAAATTAAAAATTATCCGGATAAATCAAAGCTATTGTTGTATTGCTGTTGTAAAACTAGAATTAACTGACTGCTGTTAATAAATTCTAGTATTAACTGAACTAACTTTAGTTAAAACTAGATTTCAAATAAAGGCAAACGTAAATAGATTAGAATTGTTTTATTGAGTTAATTCTGTTTACATTATAACTACATAATAAATGTTCTTGTTTCCACATGGCAACAATGGCAGACAAATTTCCTCATCTGACACTAGTTCACAAGTTAAGAAAACTTCAGATAATATTTTGAAATTTTATTCATGTCACTCAAATGATGGGTTGCACCTTAAAAATTTTTCATTCTTTCCGTATGTTTTTTCAATTATTTTGTGCATCTTTACTTTTTTCTCCTTTTCCTTCACCCTGCTCTGCATTTATTTGCTCAATAAGTTTATAAAGGTAGTTTTAGTTTTGGTGGATATTTGTAAGTAATACAGATGGCAATACAGTTGTTGTCCGTCCTACTCTTGGTTCAATTTTAAACATAACCTTGTAAGGAGATTATTTGATTCCTGAATGAAGGGCTATTATTATTCAGTTTCTACATTCTTAAGTAGAATATTACTAACTCTTGCTACAGGATTTACAAATCCGTTTAATATGGCGGATTAGTCCTCGTCTAATTACATGTCATGTTTATTCTTTTCCTTCTCTTGTTCTAATCATATCAGTTATCTGCTTTTTGATGTTCACAACCTTGGGTGGTTTACTGCCTCCATCACCATACCTCTCCATCTCTGTCTGTCTTCAGACATTGCAGCCCAATTATCGATCTCCATCTTTCTCAGATCACTCATTACCTGATCCCACCATCTGATCTTAGGTCTTCCCCTGGGTCTGTTCTCACTGGGTTTCCACATTGTAATTGTCTTTATCGCTGTCGACTCGTTGGCTCTCATGACGTGGCCCGCGGCGATTTTATATACTTAATATCTTCATCGTTCATTACTCTTTCAATTTCATGGTTCACGAGTGCTCGTTGCTTTTTGTTAGATTCCTTTTTTGGCCCCAGTATGCATTTTAGAATTTTACGTTCGAAAATTTTAAGTTGTTCTTCTTCATCTGCCGACATACACATCGTTTCTGATGCATATGTGACCACTGGTCTAACCAATGTTTGGTATATTTTTATTTTGGTTTTTTTTGTGAATTCTTTGCTGGTTAACATGCTTTTATTTGCATAATAGGCTCGGTTACCTGCATTTATTCTTTACCTCATTCGATGTGAATTTATTCAAAACATTCGATTTTATTACATTTGTTAAGAAAAAGAATAAATGAAATGTATTTAATAAATTAATTGTTGACACATTGCTAGTCTATAAGCATAAATTTAATCAATTTTACAATAATTAAATAACGTGTGAACACGCACTAGAGAAAAAAAATTAAAAAAGAACTAGCGAAGGTGGGAATAGAACCGTAGATCCACTGGTTCCTAGTCTAACTCTTTCTTACTTGTGCTACGAAACTATTTGCTAATTGTTTCACATCTTGTCTTCAAACTCCTTCGACAAATTTTTCAAAGTCAATTTTGTTGAAAATGTCTGGCCATCTGGCTCTTCCGCTTTGAAGAGTTGTTATTGGAAGGCCGAACTTTCAGCACAATAAGTGGCAAAAATTACAAAAATGCGGAGGTCATATAATTCCCTTGTTTCCCTTGTGAGGTATATTTTTGTCATTTATAAATTTAATAATTAGGTTGGATATTGCTAAGGCAGTTTGGTCGTTAACTTCATGAAATCCTAAAAATTTCTCTTTAATGAGAAGCGCCTTTGGGATTCCATTTTCGTCTTTCTCGATCATACAATAACGATAAAGTTCACACATTTAATCTGTTTTTGAAATATCTTGAGTCGTATCAAATATGATAGAGTTAAACGATGCGGCATTTATTTCATTTATGAGTGCATTTTCTATTTTTAGAACCAGAACAGAAATGAGCTCGTTTTGTATTTTTGGACTTACGTATGTTATCTGGCTCTTTGGTTTACTAAACTATTCTTGTAAAACCGGATCGTATCTTACTAATAACTCAACAATACTCGAAAAGTTTTTTCAGGAACCTGGATCATTGCTCAGAGTAACATCAAGGAGTCTAAAAAGTATTTGGCGCCAAAAAAAATGTTTTTTCTTTATCATGAACTCTTGTTCTTCATGGAACACTACCATGAGACAAGAATCCAGGTGAATTTTCGATGTCTCGTGTCTTTCTATGCAGTCAGCGCCCATAATTTAATAAATGAAAGAAAGAAGGAGACAAACAGATTTAAGGGTAGTTTTATTGCTTTGTTACCATAGTTTACTATACCTCTACTGTTTGGTGTACTTAATAATTTAAATATTTTCATAAACGTGCATTGTGAAAAATTTTTAAGCATAGAAAATAAAAAAAAAAGATTTTAATTATAGATTAATTAAAATTGTATTTTAATCTCGCTGCTTATGCCGCTTGATACGGCCGCATCATAGCACCGCACGGCCCTGTGTGCACCTTGCACCCGCACTCTCAATAAATTGTTTGTTCAATTATTTTGGTTCTCTCGCTTGCGTTGCGTTCATAAACTCATCCACGACTTTTGTAATAAAATAGTCGGCTTTTGATTTTAATTTTAACGCAGAGCTCGTAATTAATGTAAACTAAACCCCGAAACGTAAACATTGGGTCAATTCAAATAGTGTAAAAATAATTTCAATGATTGGCGCTGGCATTTCATTCGGCGCTCCTATTGCCTTGGCGCCTGCCAACATGCTAACCTGCCAACATGGTTCACGATACGCCTTCTGAAGTATTCAGAAATAGGATAGCCATGTACGTTCAAGTTTCACGCCAGACTTGAAAACAATATAGTAATGTTTTTCTAGGAATGATCTATTGTCATTGTCTTTTAAGAAAGAATCCTTAGATTTCCAATGGCCGTTTTCGATATACGAACTGTTTCACTTGTTCATTTAATTCCTTAAAATTACCCTTATCAGTAATATATGCTGAAGATGCATATTGTTCACACTAAAATGTGATTCGCTTTGATTTTCACTAGTACTATACTAGTGGTTGTTGTGGTTGTTCCGAATGTGGATATACACTGGTTTCGGGTGCTGCATCTGCTAGACTTAATAGCAAGCCACCAGATCGCTTTCATATTGAAATGTTAAAGACATTATATCTTCGTGTCGCTTAAATAAAATTATAAAAACAATTTAAAAAGAACCTTTAAGAAATTGGGAAATAATTAGACTTTTCTTTTACATTAAAATGCTACATAAAATTTTAACTGAGTTAAGGAACATAAAGAGCAGTGATTAAAATTCAAATATTGCAATTGCAATCTTAAAAAAGATTATGCACTAAATTTTTAATAAATTTTTTATACACTATATTAGATTTACTAGTAACGTTTAACAATGTTTAATAAAAGGTAATAAATATAAAGTTGAAACATGCAGGACAATGCTTTGTTACATTTCATAATATATATATAATTTAGTACTTTAAACCGCTTTTAGATTGCAGCTATGTATTTTTTGAGCCGTGAATCCTGAAAATCCATTGGAATGGGGATGATTGCTATCATTATGTCAGTGCTGCTAGTTTAGCATGAAATCGGAACCAACGACCTTCCTTAAAATCGCCTTTTAACTTCACACAACTTTGAAAAGCCGTTTCAGCCCAGTGAAGAGTAATTTTTTGCTTACTGAAATTCCGTATAAGATACGAGGAGGTAGTAAAAATGATTCAACGGGGCGCGAAAGAGACAGAAATGGTTCAATCAACGTCTATTCATTAGTCACTTCTCCTAAGTACTGCCTTTAGGAAATAAAGTGAGCTGTGTGAATAGACTAACAATTTCATGCTAAATTTTATATAGTAGTTATACTAATAATAATAATAATATACGTAATGTACGTAATACATGGTGACTTTCTTTACAATATTATATACACAAATGTATTCAGTTAACCTTAAATTAATTAATTAGTGCTTCATTTTTAATTGTTATATCTTACAAACATAATATTATATTACAAAATTATTTATTATTAGTTCAAATATTTATAACTTTTATTAGCTACAATTTCATCAGTAAAAATTTACTTGTTCTATAAAAATGTGCAGAGCCTCATTTCGAATCATGGTCATGTGCATGTGGCTCTTTACTTTAAATAGATATTATTTTGGAACAACTCTGTGGAAATATAGCTAATACATATATTAAATGTTTAAATAAATGATAAGTGATATTGTTAACTCTAAAATAAAAAATGCTTTCTTATACATACATAATGTATTTAATTACAGTTGGCATACTATTTACAAGTATAAGTATATATGATGCTCGCAAATTTTTACTAAATTTTTGAAAATTTTTACCAGTTATTTCACGAAAGATTAAGATTTTTGTCGGATATGGGAGTCTTTTGAAAATATGGTTAGTTTAATTCTAAATGTGACTCTGCACCCTAAATGTTTCTCAACAAATTATTTAGGAAACCCATTTTTCAGTATTTGTAGCTGACCGATTTATTTTTCTTTACTTTTATAATTTATTATTGAAATTGATTACAATAAATTATAAGATTATTTATATTTGGAAATTATATCAAGTTTGTCATTATAATGTTATGAAATTAACAAACAGTAAACCATTTTTACAAGAGTAAATTTTAATTTATTTCAAGTGAGTTAAAAACATGAAGAGTTTTTAAGCGTATGGATGGTTCCATTTTTCAATCAAGATGAAACAAGATTGTGCTTTAGTCCCAGCCAGTGGCGTAACTACCAGTGTTCGATGTGTTCGATTGAACAAGGGCTCGGCATTAAAAAAGCCTGGCTCTGCCACGATCAGAATTCAAATTTTTGTGATTTTTAGCACTAAACAGTGAAAACATCGCTAAAATAAAAAAATATACAGCAAATTTTTAAAATAAGGTGTCTGCCACATTTCTCATGTATACTACCTATTTAAAATAATTATAAAGTATATTTACTGTCTGTTTCGGCTTTCCTTAAATTGAACTTAAAGCCGGCATCGATATTAAACCGGAATTTTTGTACAGAAAATACACGTTTATTGTAATGATATGATACAAAGTAACTTATTCAAAGTATTGTCCGTCACTATCTATACATTTTTCCTATTTTTCTGGCAATTTGTGGATTCCGCGCCAAAAGAACTGTTGCTCTTTTGAGGCAAACCAGTCATCAAGCCATTTTTGTACATCTTCGTAAGAAGTAAAACGCTGCTCAGCAAGTGCGTGTCCAATCAATGCAAACAAGTAGTAATCGGATGGGGCAAGGTCCGATGAGTAAGGCGCGTGCTGAAGAATCTCCCAACGGAACGACTCTATCGTTTCCTGGACCTGTTTTGCTTTGTGTACTGGTGCATTGTCATGCAGCAAAATCATCTTGTGTTGTCTTTGTTGGTATTCTGGTCGTTTTTCACGCAAAACTCGATCCAAATCGCTCATTTGTTGTCGGTAGCGTTGAGTATTGACAGTTTCCCCAGGTTTCAGCAGCTCGTGGTAGATTACGCTCTTCTGATCCTACCAAACACACAGCATTGTCTATCGTCCGTAGCGGTTTGGTCTTGCCGTCGATGTTGATGGTTCACCCGGAGTAAACCATGACTTTTTGCGCTTAAGATTCTCAAAATATATCCACTTTTCATCGCCAGTCACAATTCGATGTAAAAATGACTTTCTTTTGAACCTGGCGAGCAGCATTTCGCATGATGTTTTGCGGTTTTCCTGCTGTCTTTCGTTGAGTTCATGTGGAACCAATTTCCCCACCTTTTGTATCTTTCCCATGGTTTTCAACCGAAGAGAGATGGCTTCTCGGGTCACCTTTAACTGATCCGTCAGTTGTTGTTGTGTTTGAGCGTCGTCTTCGTCCAACAAGTTTTGCAGGTCAGTGTCTTCAAACTTTTTCGGTGGTCTTCCACGTTCTTCGCTTCTCACGTCAAAATCGCCACTTTTGAACCGTTTGAACTACTTGAAACACTGTGTTTTACCGAGAGCATGCTCACCGAACGCCTCCACAAGCATTCGATGCGATTCGGCTGCGGTTTTCATCAGATGAAGACAGAAAAGTAGTGCTGTCCGCAAATCGAAATTTGTTGGCACAAAACTCGACATGTTTATCTCTAATAAACTAATACTACTGAATGAAACTCGTGTTATTGTGAGTTGGAAATCTTTATCGGATATCAAAACAATAACAAGACACCGCTGACGTGATGTGTCGGTAACTGCATCGACATCTAGCACCACCTATAGGCAAATTCCGGTTTCATACTTACACACCTGGTAAAGGAACCGTAACAGTAAACTTTTGCATCTGGTAGCAATATAATAGGTAATAAAGAAATAAACTCCCATCCTTAGCCCTTAGCAGATTCGGAAAAAATCCTTTAACAGTTAAGGCATATTTTGATTTTTATTTACATCACATTGCAGTTTGGTACAGTATTTATAATAAGAACCAGTTGTTTTGTTTTTATAAATTATTTTAAGTTTTAAATAGTGAAGTTTAAGTTCAATTGTTTATTTTGGAGTATAATTTATTAAAATCGTCAGGTACGTTTTGAATAAAATTGTTGATTTTCTGTTAACTGTTGTTTAACTGGTAGCTAATCTCTAGGGTGATTTAAATAAAACTAATTAATAATATTTATTATATTTTTTTTCATAAAATTAATTTAAAACAATCGTTTCGCTTATAAAAGCCTTTTTACATTATAAAATTTTTGTTAAAATTTCCATAAAATTCCTTAAAATTTGTAGATTTTGCAGATTTGTGTTTACACCTTTATCACCAAACGCACCTTAAAACTCACTTTATTTTAGGTAAAATTTTAAGGAAATAGGTGCTGATCTATACTTTAAAATTCGTTAAAATTTTTCTTAAAAGTTATTTTAACAAAAATTTTAAGGTTTTCATAAAAATTTTAAGCAAAATTTTATAATGTAAGCAGGCTTTAAGATTATTTAAAAAAAAATTTACGTTAATTTAATATCCACATAGGGGCCCGATTTTAAGGCCCGACAGTCGGAAACACAGGCCGGTAGCTGCCTTGTTACGCCAGTGGTCCCAGCTAAAATATCATTGATAAATGTAACCGAATCTTTAACTTGCTAGTGTTATTATTAATTTACACTATTTTATTATACTTGTATTTGATCATTTATCTACATAATATTATGTATACATTAGGTTATCGTTACGTATTTATTATAGGCCTGCAAAAGTCTTAATTAATATTTATTTATCTATATATTATAAAAATATATATCTATAAGAAAGACATCCCATAGCGAAGTAGGTAACAAACAAAATAAATTCAAAGTGAAGTGGTCGGAGCGGTGTAGTCGGAAAAGCAGGCTGCCGGCGGATACCGCTGTCTCCGGGACACTTCCTCCCGGGGCGGCCAATTTCACTCAGAGCGAGCGCTTTCCGTACTCCGGACTTGCTCGTGCCGTCTGACCTCTCTCACTGTTATTTAATTTTCTTTCCTCATTTATTATATTCTAAAATATTATTATTTGACCATTTAGAAAACTATTATCTTGACATACATTTTTAAAAGAAATTAAGCTTTTTGTTGTCTCATGACAAAACAATGAATATGTAGTTTTCAGATAATGCAATTTTAATAGTCTTTACTAAAAATTAGGATTTACTACAATTACAAATTACTTTTTAACAATACCGTACGGTCAGTGCTGTAAAATTAATTTATAAAGAATTTTCCATTTAATTTCAAAATTTCTATATACTTATCTAACAATACTGATTATTGGAAAATAAAGCACCTCTATAATAGAAAATATTTGAATATAATTTTACTGAATGACTATTCGCTGTAGGTATACGCGCTGTTGAAAATTACTATCTTCATCTTGCATGTTATTCCTACATGCATACATACTTGATCGACAAAATATTACAAAATTCTGCATTAATATAGGAATTAAAAGTTTTAGTCAAGAGGGGGCCATACAGAACTATTAATCTATTGTCAATTTGAGTTTCTTCAATTTTGGTTATACAACCGTCATCTTCATCTTCAAGAATAGCGATCATCCCAGATTTAAATGACTTTTAGAAATGATTTCAGGTGCCGTCTTGAGCATAAATTTTCATTTATACATGATGAATAGAAATTTAGAGATTTACATGCAAATCTCTCAAATCGATAGACCATGTATTTATAATATTCGCAACTACAGTAGGGCCTCGTTAATCCGGAGAGGCAAAAACAAGACCTTTTCCGGATTATCGAGGCGTCCGGATTATAGTATGCCATATTAAATGTTAATAAAACACATGTTTAACCAATTTAATCATTTTTCAATCATTTTTTAATCATTTAATCAATTTTTAAATTATAGCATATATAGACAAAATGTACATGTTCAAAATTACAACTATGTAAGGAAATCAGTAAGTTAAAATAAAACATTAGTTAATTCTCGATAAACAAAAGACTGACGGCGCATTGGCTCATGACAGCCCCCGCATCTACACGCCGCCGGGCCTCCCCCGCGAATCCCATTGCCCGGCCGGATTACAGCGATCACCAAACAAGCGAGAGTCCGGATTACCGAGGCCCTACTGTATATCAAAAAGATCCTTGTCTGCGTTAGGATCTACTTTTCAGGGACTCAAAATTGTGGTAAAACTTTTTCAAAATTATAAAGTTTAATTTATTACAAACAAAAAAGAAATCTATGAAAATTATGTATTATGTAAATAAATATGAAGTATTATAAATAATAAATGGATAAGTGGTTAAGGTAGTTAACTCGATATTAATCATATCAATACATAATATTGTGTATTTATATTGCGTTAAAACATTTAGTTTTAAAAAATGTTTGTGCATTTTTTATTTTTCTAAAAAATATATAAAATTCCAGCTCACTTCTGCTACAGCGTGTCAAAAATTTAGCAAAATTTTTAGAGGGGCGTGGTTAACAACATAATTATCCAATAATAATTTTTGATCCGTTCAAAATAAAATATAATGAAGGAAACCGGAATTATTTCAAAATTAAATTAATAAAATCAAAGTAAAAGAGAAAACTTCAAAACCGGTCGATTTTAGGTTAGCGTTATAAATTTTTTAATTAAAACTGCTAAAAAGAGATCTACCGTCTATCTTCCCGTCTGCTGACAAGCTTTCCCACCTAGTTTAATATAATATTATAAATACTTAAAGCCTGTTTACATTATAAAATTTTGCTTAAAATTTTTGTAAAAATTTCTTTAAAATTTGTAGATTTTCAGATTTCTGTTTACACCTTTATCACCAAGCACACCATAAAACTCACTATATTTTTATTGTAAACTCAAATCAGCAAATCTACAAATTTTAAAGAATTTTAAGAAAATTTTAACAAAAAAATTAAGCAAAATTTTATAATGTAAACAGGCTTTTATCAGTGGCGAATTTATACTTTTGCCGCCTAGGGACTACTGGTAACTTGCCGCCCACGCTTCTTTTTATTTTTTTTAAAATAAAAAATATAATTTATTATAAATATTGTTAGTCTACCTGCTTAAATTTAATCAATTTTACAATAATTAAATAACGTATGAATAAGCACTGGAGAAAAATAAAATAAATTAAAAGAAAAAAAACTAGCGAAGGTGGGAATAGAACCATGGACCATAATTGTAAATTATACTTTCTAAGTTGTTATTAGTTTATTCTAATCAGAATAAATCAGTATTAACTCATTATAATTTAAAGTAAGTTATAAACAATAACAAATAGTATGTACAAAATAATAATAAACGTACTTACAATTCTTGCCTTTAGTTTAGAATAAAGCTCCCAGCAACTGACAATATTAAAACGACAAAAATGGAAAAGTCTTATAATAAAAAAATGTTTATAAATAGTTTATTTATTTTATTTTAACCAATTAATTGAAATAGTACTTATCTGTCTAATACATAAGTTTAAATATCCATTAGGTTATGTGCTTTTGGTATTTTTGCAAAAATTTGCTGCCTCTGAATTTTGCCGCCCTGGGCTACAGCCCCTATAGTCCACCCCTAAATCCGCCACTGGCTTTTACTAGTTTAAAGAACTGCACACTCAAGTCAATTTTTACCTTTCAATGACCATGCATCCCACATTAATGTCATTACACAAGAAACAATGTGAGAAAATAATTTTGTAAGCAGTTTAATTTTTTGTTTTTCACCATTTTGGAAAACCAGGTTTTCACGAAGATTATTTGTAGCTTGTAATTCCTGTAGGAATCTATTCTCTCTTCCAAGAATACTAACCATATCCACAATTATTTAGAAACCTGTCAAGTAAAATAATTTAGAATAATATTGTACATAAATTTCTGTTGCTTACCTGCATGTTAAACATAATTTATTATTTCAAACAAAAGTTTTTGTACTCGTATTTGTATTATAATCAAAAAAAAATTTTTTTTTCTAATCTGAAAATAATTTTCTTAGCATGATAAATTGCAAATAACATAAGGGCTTAAAGTTTCACCATTAGCCTTGCCGTATAAGAAAATTTTTTAAATTTGATTTTATCAAATGACAATATTGAGATGTCAAAAAAATCATTTCGCTTGGGTACATTCATTATTTATTTTTAACATGAGACTCTTCAATAGTTCAAATATTTTAAGTTGAATTTTTAAATGTAAATTTTATTATCGTATTATTTTTGTTTCAAATTTTAATTTGAAACGTGGCAAGGCGAATAAATGGTAATGTTAAATTTTACCTCATTGGGCTTGCACGTGCGACCCACAGCTGGTTGCCGGTTAAACAAATTCTCTACGACGTACCTTCATGAACGATCAAAATTATCATAAAATCTTCAATTTTTCAATTTTTATCACTTGCACTAATTAAAACAACTTTAATAAACTTAAAATTAAGTTCACTTTTTTAATTTTTTAGCAAAAACAAAATTATAATTTATCATAGCAGCAATAACAATCCTCCGTTTGCCAAGCTGACGCAACGCGGTCTGCTTGACTTGCTGAACACTTTCTCCCACTTTGTTCAATTCCTACCTTATTTACAATTAAAATTTTGGTTACTGTCAGAATTTCCTCATCACGAATTTCAAAATTTCAACTTCACTATTAGAAAGAGGACAATTTTCTGAGTATAATGCAACAAAAATTTCCAAGGTTTATGCATTAGTTTCCGAAAAAACGGCATTTTAAAATTACGAAAAGCACGGAGATGTAATATGATATACCCCGATGCGTGACGATCGGTCTCACGTTGATTTCCCTGCTCTTCATTTTGTTGACGGTACGAGTGCTTTGATATACTCTTAATGTTGTTGTTAGTCGCGGTCTATCCTCCCGACAAACCAACCAAAATCCACGTCAAGCAAACAAAACGGAAACTCCAACTACTGTACTCGTCCACGATAGCGGTTACCACCGCATAGCGTAAATGCCAACTTGGCTCAATGTATAAATTCAAGCACAACGATGAAGGGGATGAATGATGCCTACGGCATCGAAAAGCCCCGTATTTCACTCCGCTACGCTACGCTAGTCGCGGTCTACACCCGGACAAGTTCTATGGCTTCGAGTTCCACCCTTGGCGAGTTCTGTCATTTTTCAAGGATATTTTTAAATTTTTTTGCTTTACACAAAATCGGCTAATCATGCAGCCGTGTTAAAAGGTGTATCTAAAATACATGTAAATTTTAAATTTTTAAAATCGATTTTTTTCGAAAACTTTTGCATCATCCTTGAAAATTTTTGTTTTAATATGCTTAGAAAAGTGTCCTCTTTCCTATAGCGCAGTTAAAATTTTGAAATTCGTGATGAGAAAATGACAGTTCCCAAAATTTTTATGTACAGTGCATTTACAAATAAATAATTAACATTTACAAACAAAATAAATTTCAAAATAATTTACAAAATAAATAAATAATGTTTTTACGTTTAAAAATACGACAATATATACTACATACTTTACCCATCTTATTCATGTCTTGCTAATTTATTATATTAAATGCTAGTTTCAAAGTAGCAGGTAAAATTTTAATGTTTTTCAACCAAGATAGCAGTGTTGATTCAGCTGGAAAGGGATAACCTTTTTTCAGAAGTAAATTATATGTTCGAAAACCAGCTGAATAAATAAGAATGGCAATTGCTTTCGAAACATCTTGAATTGATCACCGCAGACGTGGTCAGACAAATTACTATTGTCTTACATAAATCTGCAGGCATAAGAATTAGTCAAATGGTTACTTGTTTAATATATTTCAAAGTTTCTTTTGGAACCTTTAGAATTTTTCCCATAATTATAAACGCACTTTATTCAATTTATTTGTGAGCTCTACAAATAACAATTTTTTTTTACCTCTTTACATCTCGTTTTCAAATGTCTTTCAAGGCTCGATTCAACAGCAAATGTAACCGACATTGACTTCAGTGTCGGTGCTCATATAATCGATAATCGTAATGCGATTAATCAATTGTGAAAATAATCGATTATGGAAATCAAAATCAAACAAAAACACCAAGCGAAAGAGTAGATGGAGAAATTAAGACGTAATATCTAGCTTTACGAAAACTCGATTTTGAAGACAATCAATCCTCTTGAGTGGTAGAAGTCAAATTTTAAAAAAGTATTTATGCATTCAAGGAACAAGTTTTGTTTCAGAACGAGTTTTTAGCCGTGAAGGCTAATTGTAAATTTTTGTGTGTTGTGAATTCATAATCGATTATGGGCTCATAATAATCAATGGGCTCATTATTATAAATAATCGATTAATCGAAAAGATCGATTATTTTTCATAATCGATTATGAGACTTGATAATCGCGCACCCCTACCTGTCACATATTTTAAACATTGACGCAATAGTACCTAAATTATCACATGCATAATGGTGCTGTTAATTATAGTTAACAGTATAACTAGCTAGTGAAACTACAGATCAAGTTTAATAAACTTACCTTTGATTGCATTCATGTTTTGTTTCAACTTCTGTTTGCAATCAAATAATTTAGAATTCAAAGATTTTTAATAAGAAGGACGTTATTTTTATTGTGATTAAGACTAATAAAATAATTGTACCATTATTGTATCAATTTAAAAAATTTAACAAGTTCTCTGGCAATCAAGTTGGAGTAGTTCGATAATCTAGAATACTTCCAATTTAGATTTTCTTTCAGAAATGTTTTTTTGTCGTTTTTCTAATGTCGGGCTGCCTGCTGACAATATTTCGTTTGTCATGTCTTGAATTTTGTGCTATAATTCTATTTTCTCAAACGTTTTAAAACTTTTTTCGCGTGAATAAGTTACACCTAATTGGTGTAAATAGTCTAATAATGTATAGCAAAGAAAACAAACTAGTCTCTTTATAAATTATAAGAAAAGAAAAAAGAAAAGATAAAACAGAAAAAAAAAATAGATTATCTATCATTCCTAATAATGGGTGCTGAGTCTTAACTTAGGATAAAAGCCAGATAGTTGCCCCACTTTTCAAAAAAAGTACATAAAAAATATGTACTCATTAAGAATAATGCAACATATATTATCAAAACATAAGTCTTTGATCTTTTATAGTACCCTATTTTTGTAATCATAATTAATATTGGTTTTTAGTAAATCCTGTTTTATTTGACGTCTCAAAAAAGGGATAGTTGCCTACTGTAACGAATAGTAGCATAAGGTTAAAAATGCTTATGGGGATACTAGCCTCGTGCTAGGATAGATGCTTCACAATGATTTTTTTAGATAGAAACAAATTTATAACAATTTAAATAATCAGTCTTTATTATTTACGGAGATCTTTATCTAGTACTAATCATAATATTAATCAATATTATAAAATTAATAAGTACTTAATTTTTTGGTTTTTCTAAAAAATTTGATATGATTTTTTAGATCAAATTTTTTAGAAAAACCAAAAAATTTGATATGATTAATATCGAGTTACACTACCTAAACCACTTATCTATTGATTATTATAAAATAGTATTAAGTTTTAACGTTTTAAACTATAAAAATGCAACAAAAATAGCCTTTAAACTTTTAGTTAGGTAAATTATTAGTAAAATATTATTATTTATCTAAAAAATAGAACAATGTGGCAATCAACTTTGGCATTAGCATTAATTATAAACAGAAATGAGGATTTTCAACTTTGCACATCTCATACAATAGTTTTTGAATGCTGTACAAGTTTCATGCAACCACATTCGACAGATCTTACATTGTCTCCAATCTAATTTCGATTTAGTAAAATTGTAATTCTCAAAACATTCTGCGCAATAATCATCTTGTTAAAGAATGTACAAAATGGATAGTTGCTCCAGAGGCAACTATCCGCATAAGTAAATAGGGCGACTATCCTTTTTGATACTGATACTAAGGGCCAATTTCATAACAAAAGTTAACATGGCATTAAAATTTAAAAGACGACTTAAAACAAAAATGAATTTCATA
This sequence comes from Cantharis rustica, assembly GCA_911387805.1. Classification (NCBI taxonomy): domain Eukaryota; kingdom Metazoa; phylum Arthropoda; class Insecta; order Coleoptera; family Cantharidae; genus Cantharis; species Cantharis rustica. The sequence goes on from OU426877.1 coordinate 78,277,948, forward strand.
ATCACTTATAACGACCTGTTAATATTTAACGAAACCTTAACTTAAGTAGTCGATTTTAGCTTGTTAAATATTTAAAAGTTATGTTAAATGTAACCTACAAATATTTAGTTGACATATTGACAAGTTGTTGTGAATTAAAATGAACATTTTAGTAGATGTAGATTTTAGTAGTTGTAGTTTTTCAGAAAAAGAATTATAATTATGTTAGGCGTAAAAAATAGTACAGTAGAAGACAAAATTATGTTAAACTCTTGGACGATGTAGATTTTTTTAACGGTTTCTTTTAACGAAAGAAACTTAAAAAAGCTATGAAAAGTTATTAATTTTGTAAATTAATTATTATTATAGTTTACATCCTTTGTAACAGGATATATGTAAAAATCAGTAGCAGACTTTTGTAGGGTATCTACATTTTTTGCATCTATTTCAGATCTATTACAGTGTCTGATTCTATTACTTTGTTAGCTCCGCTCTACATAAAAATGTCCAAAACCCAAGAGAAAATGGCAAAAACTGCTGAAGAGTTTCATCAAATTTCTCGATTCCCAAGGGTAATAGATGCAATAGATTGAACATTGTTAAAAATTCTGTCACCTGCAGGAAACGATGCGGAAATATTAAAGACAAGAAAGAATTTTTTGGGATTAATATTTAAACTATCTCTGATAGTAAATTCTACATTAGAAATATTTTACAAGGTGGCCTGACTGTAACTATGATCAGACTATATTTAACAATTCCAGTTAAAAGATATTTTTTGCAATAAAACACTTCGGAAAATATTTACTAGTAGGTGATAGTAGGTATCAATTAAAATCTTAATTAATGACAAAGCTGTTAAATATTAAAACATCACAACAAGAAATATCGTCGAGAGGCAGTGTAGGTTTGGAAACGTAGCTTTCCAGTATTGCAAAAGGGTTTAGCTCTAAAACCAGAAAAAAAAAATTATAGAGGAATGCCAAGTGCCACAAGAAAAGGAAAATATGGACGAAATAGAGAAAGAAACCCATATTTTAGAACCTTTAAGTCAATTGTCTAGACGGAACATTATTAATTATCATTTTGGAAGATTGTAAATGTTAAGGTTTATTATTAGGTTTTACATTTTTATTTTAACAATTCTTTTTCTTTTAATTTTATTTCTATTGCAAAACAATTTTTCTCTCTTCAGCTTGCATTTTTATTGAATTTCTTGCTGTTGGAGAATATTTCTTTTTGTTACTTCTTCCATATACATATACAATCTTTTTTTTTTATAATATTCCTCTTTTATTGGATTTGCAACAGCACATCTCGTTAATTTCTTAGACATCGGAGTCTTCAACTTCACTTTTTATTGTTATTAAATATTTAAAATTATAATAGCAATAAAATAATAAAATTTTAAAGTAATTTTACTGCTAACCAATACGAGACTGGTGCATAAATTAAGGTTATATTTTTAAGTTCAAATACACCAATTTTTGTAGTTCTAATAGCACATTGCAATTTTAAGTGCTCTATTAGTTAACTATAGTTTTAAAGTTATTATCAAATGCAATATGCTAACAGAGCATTTAAGTGTCTCGTTAACTAAAAAGATCTTTTAGTTTTTTAGTTAGTTTTTTAGTCTTTTAACGGAACGTTAACGCTTTTATTATGAAATTGGCCCTTACTCTTTTTATTTGCAAAATAAATAAAAACTATTCAACAATAAAACGTAATAAATAGTGTAATTTAAACTCTAATGCATGCAAAAAAAAATAAAAAGTTGACTGAAACCACAATCAGCAATAAAAGTATTCAATAGAAATTACTTACCAATATAATTTGGACGCCCGTCAAAGTTTCGCCGCGGAAGATTTTTGTTCACACGGTAATTTTTTAACCGTAATTTTTGACCGCCTCTGATACTTTTGGTAAATTTTTGTATTCAAAGTTTGTTGATGTTAATTTTGTAAAGTTAAGGTTGGCAGAAAGGAGAAAAGAGTAGAGGCTTTTTTGCCAAACATGGCTGCCGGAGCGATTGATTAATTGTTATCAATTTACCCCGTAAAATTTGAAAGTAGTTTTGAAATTGTGAATTATATTTGAGTATCTACTTGTTGATTTAATATTGATTTGAAGAAGTATTTTTGGTTAAACGTGGCGGTAGTTAAAATTATTTTTATTGTTAATTTTTGAATTTTAATTTTATTATTAAAGAAGAAATTTTTTTGCACAAATAGTATCTTTTTCTGGATTGAAACAATAAATTAATAAAAAGTTTATTAAACATTAGAAAAAATTTGTCAAAAAAATTACAAAATTTGATAGTGAGGTTGGCCGCTGCAACACGATATTGTCGCATGTTATTAATTTTTATCGGAACCTCCACCACGTCACCTGCGTGGGTTCCCTAACATGCTGGGGTTGTGTAGCTCAGAGGGATGTCAGCTTCTTCATTAAAACAAATATATGTCTAAATATTATTTTTATTAACTAATATGGTTGAAGGGATACACTCTTAAGTTCTAATTATGTACAGACTTAATATTAATTCTTACAGTATCTGCAACATTGTGAGGGGTAGAAAGGATTGGCCCATCTTCTTTAGCACTGCACTCGCGAGACTACTTCGAGCCTCTTGCGAAACCGTTTTGAGACTGATTTTCTAATTATTTTATTGTTCTCGCCAAACCTCCCTTAACCCCTCCTTTAATTTACATCGAACCACCGGACGATTACAATCGAACTTTATCGTCCCGGGGTTCTTCACCTTATTTCTTATATGTCTTACCTAAACAATTCTTATTAGTAACGGTAATGTCACACATCCTGAGGAATGTTCATGTTATGATTTTTATATGAACTTTAGTTTGAACTTAATAAATTATATTCCCAATTCCGCATAATTATATTTTGAGTGTGACAATATCACCATTGCCATATCTTTGTAAGGTTCTGTTTCTGTGATAATTTCATGCGAATAATTTTGAATTTTTAGAAGTTAAGTTAAAATTTTGATTATTTTTGTGTGAATATTCCTGAGATTGTAATTTTTGAAATTGTAAACTGTAAATTTGGAAGATATCACAAGGAATTATATATTTCTCCTCGATCCTTGAGGTAAATAGTATAAAAATTTGAAAAGTTTCAAATGATTCGATCGCAAGTAATTTAAAATCAAATTTTAAAATTTTTTTTATAAAAAAATATCATTGCAACTTTTAGCGCCCAACGTGGGGCTTTCGAAATAGCGACACACTTTTGACACTGAGATTAAAGAAAACGTAAAAATGACGGAAATTGATTGGGTAATATTAATGAAATATTTTCAAGAAAAAATGGAACAATATGAATTTCTTTATTCAAAAAAGAATTATTTATAAGAGAAGAGCAACAAACGAAAATATTATTAGTAGAAAAAGAATAAAACAAACAGAATCCGATGAAAAGAAAAAAGATTCGCTAAGAAAAGTACAAGCAAAACCAGAATGGATGAAAGAAAAACAGGATAAATAAGTACAAGAAAGAAAATGAATCATTGCATAAGAGAATCAAGAAATTAAGATGGAAATTATTGATTGTCTAAAGAAAAAAAAGTTAACATCGGCGAGGACTAGAACAAAAAAATAAAAGAAAATTTGGAAATTTTAGAAATATAGGGTTGTAGATGCCAGAAATATGAACGCATGGTGTCAAGATCATTTTGTGTAAAGTTTGAAGAGAGAGGTGAATAAGAGCAGCAAGAGATTTGGATAAAAAAAATTGAAAAAATTGAGAAAGGATAAGCGTTTTTATGAAGATTTGATATTAAATTAGTTTGTTTTATTATTGTTTTGGTTTAAAATTGTAAATATTATTTAATATTTTCGATTTGCAGCACAATAAGGTTTTGTAAATTTTATAAAAGAGCCTTGAGTTATTAATAAAATTCACAGGGGGTAAAGTTGTCGTGTTACAAAAAAATTTTTGATCGCCCCTGATACTTTTGGTAAATTTTTATATTTAAGGTTTGTTGATGTTAATTTTGTAAAATGTAGTAAATTTTGGGTGTGAAGCCTCTCGCATCTCGCATGTGGTCTCGAAGTCGCAGTTCGTTTAATGTAATATAATACAGGTATATGTATTTATCTACATGTAATTAGGCCCTCGGCCTGTATGTAGTGTGAAATTTAACACAATAAAAATAAAATAAAATAAAATAAAATGTAAAGTTAGCAAAAAAGTGAGTAGAGAGGAGACGTTTTTTGCCAGAAATGGCCCGCCGGGGCGGTTGAATGATTTTTGCCTCCGTAAATTTGGATTTTTTTTTTGAATATTTCTGAGATTGTAATTTTCTTTGAATGTTACTATTGACTTAAGTTGTTTGAGAAAATTTTTAGTTGAGAGTAACCGCAGACAAGAAATTTATATTTTGATTTATACGATTGAGAATTTTTGGAATATTAAAAATTATTTCGTTTTTCGATTAATGGTATTTTTTTGGTAGGAAGTTGTTTTGTTGGAATTGTTAAAAGTACTTGAGTATTGAATGAGAATTTGTCGAAGAAGCGACAAGATTTTATGAAAGGTCGACAGCTGTAGCCTGGTATCGCAATAGCCATTTTGTTGGAAAGTTTTATTTCTGCAAAAATTTTATACAAATGATTTTGGATTTTTGGAAGTTAATTTTAATTGGATAAATTTTTAAATTATAAAAGACAACGTCGTGTAGCTAAGAAGATATCGCACGGAATTCTAAATTTGAAATTGTAAGTTTGATCTTTTGAGGTAGTATCTATAAAAATTTAAAAAGTTTAAAATAATTCGATTGCAAGTTTTTAAAAATCTAAATTCTATATTTTTTTATAATAGTATATCATAGCAATATTTTGTCGAACTCCGAGTTTCAGTTTATCGATAGACACACGTATAATTTGTCTTTACCCCGAATGTCGTAATCGTGGACGTTTGTACTCATAAACAAGTAGTTAAGTAGTAAGTAGTTAAGTAGCAAGTCAAAACTAAGCTCTGGTGTAAGACCACAGTAGCCCCCCTCATCTTCTTTACCACCAAATTAATTAAAAAAATATTATTCTTTTATGAAGTGATGAAAGGGGTCTACTGTAATCTTGCATCAGAGCTTAGTTTTGACTTGTTACGTTCCTGGCATGCGTTATCAAAAATAACTAATTTCACCAAGTACTTATTGTTGATAGATTTGATATTGCGTTTGAATTACAAAATTTCTTGCAAAAGCAAATCCGATGAATTATTGGAATATAATAGGTAACTTGATCAGATTCTCAGGTAGGATGCAGAAATCAGCATCAGACTGATCTCTAAGACCGAAAAGAAAAGTACTTCAAATCTTTAAACTACGCTGTTTAACCTTTTAAATCGATTTTCAAGTTGCGATATTAATATAATGGCGTCCAAGGTTAGATTGAACACCGATACATAAAAATTTCCTTTGCATTAGACAGTCGCTCATCTACTCATCACATTACAACTCATTGAATTGTTTTTGACGTAAATACATCTGTTAAATCGGTAATATGTTCAAAACAATAATTTAATTGATCTCCTTATAATTTTAAATGTTGCTAATTTGTTGTAATAATATTAAAACAATTTTATGTGGAATAGTGTATGTTGTATATTTAATTTATTGTATTATAAATTATCAAATTGTTATAAAAATACTAGGGAATATTTAAAAATTATTAAAATGTATATAAATAGTTAGTACCTAGTTGTATTTGAATTGCGTGTATGCGAATATCATTAAAGCCGGGTAGCAGCATAAGGGTACAAATAATAATAGTCAGTTATAGAGTACAAAGTCAAAGGGATTAAGTTACATGCAAACACTGGGAAGTTAAGTTATTATGGGTTGTATCATTACGCACACTATGATTCCCACCAGCAGGATAGACACACTTTTGAATTTATCTACCAGAATATTTTTATAGTCTTTTTTTCTGGTAAAAGAACATAGGTATTATATTATATTACTAAACTTTTAATAATGTCACAAATTATTGTAACAAATGGCAGGCATACTAAAATAAATAAAAAAATCCACTCTTATGCAGAAATTTTTTATTTGTAGTTATTAATAATTAATCAACCAAATAGAACGTTAAATAGAATTTTATCCGTAAATTTAAGGAATACATTAATGTTAAAGTTTTATTATTTTAACGTTTTGTTTAGTTTGTTAAATATTATTATTTACAATAATTCTTGTTCGATTTAAGTTCATTTCTATATAAAAAAATAATTTTGTTCTTTATACTATAGTGCTTTTATATTTAATGCAAATAAATAATTGTAGTTACACGCGTTGGTTGTTAAGCTTAATAACAAAATATTCTGTAAGTTAGAACTAGTATCATTTCTGATTAAATTATTGGTTTGAAATTTAAATAAAATTTAACAGACGTTTATTTCAAAGTGTTTCACCAAGCGTTTTATAGATTAGTTAATTGTTTTAACTCATGTACTTACATACACTCGTTTTTTGCTTGCAAAATATATTCTGATTTGTTTATCGTCACTTGAAACTACTTGTAGTAGTGATTTAGTCAAATAAACAGAAAATATAATTTCGAATTTTATAAACTTAAATTTTGTAATAATTATTCTATTAATTTATTCTAATAGTATTTTATTTAGTTATTTTGTAATTATTTATTTATCGTTATCGAGTATGTTCATGATTTCTTCTGAATAAATATTCACATTATATTGTATAATCAAGCAACTATTTCAAAAGCTACTATAGTAGTAAAAACTAACAGGTAATAAAATTACAGAACAGGAAGTACATAATACCTATTCTATATCTAGTAAATAATGTCAAAATAACAAAAACTGTCGACACTTAATTAAACATATTCTTGCTACCCCATAGTATATACCGAAAATCAAATCAGTTTTATTTTTAATGTGACGGTAAGCTTTCCCATGGGGGCAGGGTGTTAGCAGAGGTAACTATCAAAACCACTAGAAATACCAGCGAGAGTTCAATCTGCACAGTAGATTATTGTTATTGTCGCTAAATTGTCGGCGTATGTCAGTTGCCATCCTAAACAAACCCCTATTGTTGTAAACAAAAGAAGTGAACATCGACCACTCGACTGTCGTGTGCATGGCACACACAAAAAGGTGTACCTAGTATGTATGTTATAATATACTATTCAGTTCATTTTGCAATTTCAATATGGGGTGATACTTTGATATATTCTTTAAAAACTAAAATATTTAATTAACAATATTTATTTCTAAAATAACAATTAAGTAATTTGAGTCTGAAATAAGCGTATGCAATAATATTCAACATTCAAAACAATCAAAAACTAAAATACATTGTTAAAGTTTAATAAATATATTATAAACATTTTTTCTAAATTAAAATACATCGATAAAATTAATAAACAAACATTTATTAATAATTGTTTAATAGTTTATTAATAGTAGATTATATAACTAGAACGTAAAATAGATTAAAACAAAGCAATGTTTAATAAGTGCGGTTTACGCTCAAGTAATATTTATGCTACTTTATTTGTTTTTAAAAAATTTATCAAATTAAATATAATTTGAATAGAAAACGTATCTAGAAAAGGTTAAATTAAAAATATCTATTGCAAATTAAAAGTATTCATAATTAAAGAATAATATTTCTAATACATCATGATTGCCATACAAACTTAATGATCAGGTATTCAAGACATAGTCGCTCATCTCATAGTAGTGGGAATGATTGTTAATAATAAAACTTGAGATAACTACTATTATAAAGTGCACTAGCATTGTAAACGATCGTATTTGTAAATTACATCTCAAGAGATCAATCAAATTTTTATTTTCTATTTTGATATGCTAAGTGAAATGACGCTAATGCTTTAACCGGCTTTATGGCTTTAATCGGAAGTAAAATATAAGATTAATATACATATCCGAAACAGATAATAGATATTTACCTAACCAGTAAAGAACGTTCAACCAAATACTATAGAAAAGATAATACGTGCAGCTTTGACGAAAATTTTTAGCCCAGCACACAGGGCCGTATTTACGAGGGGGGGGGGGGTTACAACCCCCCCCCCCAAATTATTTATCAATAAATAAAGTACTAGAAGTCCGACTGAAATCGTAACAAAATCAGAAAAAAAAAATCTTTAAAACTAATAAAAAAAAACATTAAACTTGAAGCGTTTAAATAAAAATTAAAACTAAACAGATGTTGCTAATAAATTAAATCAGGTATTTTATCTTAATTCTTACTATTATGGTAAAAATTTTAAATTGCTATAAATTGTTTGAACCAAAAATTTTAAAGCAAACAAATTTTATAACCATCATGGGCAGCATAGCTTAAAATAAGACTTCCGCAATAAATTAGAGTGGTTATTGTAAACCCATAAATTATTTTATATTTTGGGGTTCGTTTTGACAACATTATTTTGCTTGAGCTCAAAACTAGATTAAAAGTTTGTAATTTTTATTCAAATTTTAAAATTAAATAATTTTATTTAAAGACAGTTTTTTACAAGAGAGTTTAAAATAAAAATATGAATAAGGTTAAACTTATTAAAAATATCGTAGTAAACAAAACTTTTAAAATAGCACAAACAAAATTTTATCCGCGATAACGCCCAAAAGTCAATCTGTAATCAAAATTTGTCGCTCCCTCGACAAATTATTTTCACCCTTTAAATAAAGTTTACAAAAATCGAAATTTTCTCTGAATATCGAACTCAAATAAAAAAAAATTTCTCAAAAAATATAATCACTTTAATTAAATAATCTTCTCACAAAATTTAAACTTTTTTGCGGTCACTTTCGACCAAAAGTTTGAAAGCATTCAAACAAATTTTTTCAATAACCATACTCAAAAATAAAATCTTAATTTCAAAAATACTACTTGCACAAAATTATACTCAAAAAATCGGCAGAGCAAAATCTAGGCTTTCGTCGTTTCCGTCATCTTGGCAAAAAAATCTCTTTCTACTCACCTTTCTGCAAATATTACATTTCAAAAATTAATATAACAAAATTTAAATTTAAAAAAATCACCAAGGTTCAGTTGTTTAGTTGCAGGTTAAACAAAAAAATTTAGATTAACTATTAATATTTTTTAAAGAACAGCTTTTCAACGTAATATTTCATTGATTAATTCAAATCTGTTGGTTTAACTTACAACTGAACAACTGAGCCCAAAGGTTTCAAATCATTTCAAAAATTACAACCGAGAGACTGAGGCGTTCAAATCCTCCTTTCGTAACATGACAATATACCTTATAAGCTTCTACAAATACTGTGTACCCTGCTAGTGACAACAGCCACCCCGGGAAGAAGTTTCTTTTCACTCAAAAAAGGGAAAAGCTATTTAAGAAATTCTACTGGATAAGAAAGGCTAACAAGACTAGCTCTTATTCTTATGCCCAGTCATAGAACTATGCCAATCCCCAGTGACTTTCTTGAGTTATATTGAGTTATATTGAGTTTCTTCTATTTTTAATTTTATATTTTATGTTTGTTTTTTATTGTAGTTTTTTTTATTTTTTAAATATGTTGTACTTTATGCTTTTATTTTTTGTTTTGAATATTAGTTTCCTTTGAATTTTAATAAATTAGCTATTTATTTTTTAATTTTTTTAAACCCCCCCCCCGAAAATCTAGTTTAAATACGGCTCTGCGCAGCACACTAGCGCCAATAACGAATAGAGTTGGAACTATATCAGTTTCAAAGTAGATTTCAAGTTTGTTTGTGTTGACAAATCCTATCTATAGTATTTGATACTTCATCTAACTATTTATATATTAATAATAAAATAATTAAAATTTTTTTTTTTAATTACACTTAACACATAACCTTTACTTTCCAACTCCAGCAAACAGATGACGTTAACTTTTGTGCTATAAGAATTCTATTGTAATGGGTCTTAGCTGTACGTATTATCTTATCTATTATTTGGTTCAGCGCCTGTGAATTTTCTGTAAACACACAAATTGAACAAAAACCTTATTTCATTACGTGTTAGGTACAAAACTTCATCTAATTATAAAAAAATATCCGAAAAAAATAACAATTTTATAAAGATCGCGTAGCGTAACGAATAATAATAGTCAACAGTGGGAATGTGGGAGTTACATATGAACGTGCATGTATGGACATATCTAGTCTACATAGTCTAGTCATGTCTTTTAATTGGAGTACCACGGCTTAATCCTAATACCTCCTGCCTTCAGTGTAAACTGATGTAGACTTTTTTACATACGGGATCGTTATCTTAATATGCTTTAGCGGCTATCTTAGAACTGATGACGTAGTTGCTTATCTAGAAATGTGTTTGGAATACCTGCCTTCACAGCGGCGATAAGCGCGCTATCTACTCGGACATTGCACGCGTACAAGTAGAACCGGGCTTACAACTTTACGTGGAATCTGAACCACGGTAGAGGCCTTGAACAATCTCCTCTAACGATATTTAGGAGCTGAAATGCAAACTACGAAACCTACTGATAGAGATAGAGGGCCAGCTACATAAGTTTTTCGACCTGATCAGGGATCGCACCTATGTTGACCGCACCAAAAGAGTCCGGCTAGCGTGAACATACCAGCAGCGTGCAAAATACCTCAGGATCAAGATAGCGCAGAGATGTGTGGAAGGATTTACATAAACTATTATACGCTATAATAGCTACGAGCTATTATACGCAGGTTAAGCTCGAGTATATAGTATTTTATCTGTTTCTAAAAAATTGTTCTAATGAAATAAATTTGAATGAAAAACCTAACAAGAGAAGATTACAATTAAAATATCTCTTGAATTAAAAATAGTCTGTGGTGTTTATCAAAGAAACTTGATACATCATATCTACAATGCAGATATCTAATGATGTCATATACTGAGGTGTTAATAATATCTATTACTACTATATAATAATAATGAACGCTAGTGCGAAAACCAATAGAATGTTTAATTTAATTTATTATTCAAATTTCGTAATTAATATACACTTTAAATAATGTAGAAAAGTAATATGGAATAAATAACAAAATAAGAACTTATAATTGTTGTGACTCTACCTGTATATATTTTCATATACGGGTACGAGGTGCACAGGACAAAGCATGTACAGGGGACGGGAGACTCTCTACGAGTTTAACCTTATTTTTACTTACGTTACTTTTTACAATAAATGGGAATTAACTACAATTTAAAGTTTTACTGCAATTACCAGCAATTACGAATACAACAATAATATAATGGAAATTAAACTGTAGTTAAAAACTTCATTAAATATTCAGAAATGAAAAATATAGCGCAATTACACAAACACACAAAATACAAAATTGTATAAAGTAAAATACTTTATTATTTTATTACTTTATTTTTATAATTATATAAAGTAATTCACAAAATTGTTGCATATTATTTAATTTTATTTTTTAATAAGAGTTTAAATTTAAAAATTTATGTCTATCAAAGAAATGATCGATATTGCAAATTGTTCAGTAAATGGAAAAAATAGTTACTAAATATTACTACTTTCCATCATTAATAAGTTTTTAATTTTAATTACAAATATAACGATATTTTAAAATTCAAAATTCATTGAAAAAATTAAATTTTCTTTGTTGTTACAGTAAAGCATTGTTTTGTTTAAAAATACAAAGAAAACTATTTATGAAAGTGCTTGCCTTTAGTTATAACATAACTACTAAACATAAGGCACTACAAATTTCAATAGAAATTGTAAGGGTATGACGTTAACTCAATGACACTTTTCTTCGCTACAGTGATTTTGCACACAGCTCATAGCTTCATACTAAAGATTTAATAATGCCGTTTCACCTCAAAGAGTTAAAGGAAACTTAAAACTTATAATAATTAAATATAATACTTGAAAAATTGAATATCTAATGTTATTTAAATTTTATAATCTGAGCAAAGTAGGAATAGAAATATACAGGGTGTCCCCGTGATCGTGGAGAACCTTTAAGGTGGTGATAAAAAACACTTTTCTAAGACAAATTTTCAAATAAAATTTTTGTCCAAGTCCAAACCCTTGGGGGAGTATCTCTCTTTAAAGCAATATTTTGAATTTCTGATTTCAAACGGTCATAGCTCCGATATTATTGATTTTTTAGATTTAATGCATTAAACCTTTTTTAAAGATCATTTACTTGGATACAAAATTTGTATAATACACTTATTTCTTGTATCCTGTTTGTATAGCAGATTGCCTTGTATAATTGAATTATACTGTATTGGTATACATACTGGTATTATACCAATTATTGCTAATGCAGTACCAATACTGGTAATTGTACTGTATCTTGTTTATCTACGACAAACCCTTAATACATGTATTTTAAATATAGATTTTATTTGTGATCAATTGTCAGTAAGTATACTAGGCTGCGATGAGAATACAGGTATCCCTTACCGGGATTTTAGCTCCGTTTGTCGAGACGGATCAGTCCTCATGTTACATGTTTCTTTTAAAACTAACTATATTAAAATCTTTATTTGTTATTCACAGTTTTTCATGTGTTGCGCCGCGGCGACCGTGACGACTTCTCTCTAGCTCTGCCTACTTTGCGTCCTGTTCATTCAATATTTTACTCCCATCGCCTTCAGGTCGTCCGTCACCTGGTCCCACCACCTGATTTTTGATTTTCTTTTCCTTCTATCTTGAAGTCTATCTATGTCACTATCGTTTTTTCTCAATACATGAACAAGTCATCTGACTCTTTGTAATTTAATGTGCTGCATGATATCCTGGCCTTTGGTTCTTCGCCAATCTCTAATCTCACAGTTTATCAGTGGTAGTATTATGCCGTTACTACATTTATTTGGTTTCTAATGATGTGTAGAATTTCCCTTTTACACGATTTCTGTATGTTTGCTTCACGCTTTGGGTAACATGCAGTTTCTGCCGCATACGTGACCACCGGCTTGATCAGGGTTTTATAAATCTTCATTTCTTTGTTTAATTTTTTATCTCTGAATGTTTTGTTATGATAGAATGTTCTATTCCCGACTTGTATTCTTCTCTTTACCTCTTCCTCTCTGTCACATTTGTTGTTTATTATCATTCCCAAATAGATAAAGCTGCTTACTTCCTCTATTGCAAGTTCGTTTATGATTGTAAAACTTTGTTTTCGTTTATTGTCCTTGCTGCATCTCATGTACTTTATCTTTGCTTGGTTCATCAATAGCCCCATTTCTTTAGCCTTCATCCACAACCTTTTGAAGATCTCTTTCATATTTTTTCGTGATCTAGCCATGGTGACGATGTCGTTGGCATAAGCGAGTATCTGCCACTCCTTTGTTGTTTAACTATTTTCTCTATAGCTATGTTAAACAATGTAGCTGACAATGCGTCTTCTTGTCTCACGCCACTGTTTATTTCAAAACTTTCTGTCCCGCCATCCTCTGTTCTGATGTATACAACGATTTTTTTTTTCATCGTCATCTTTGTCAGGTTGATCAGTTTTGTTGATATTTTCATTTCTCCCATTGCCTGAAATAGCTCTTCTCTTTTTATTTTATCGAAGGCTTGTTGAAAGTCAATGTAGAGGAGCATGCTAAGTTCCATGTGATGTTTGTACATTTTTTCCATCGGTTGCTTTACCGTATGTAGATTTAATCCATCTATCGTGAATTTGCCTTTAATGAAACTAAGCTGGTATTCGCCTACCGTTCTTTTTGAGTAGCTTTCTGTATATCAGTGTTGATAGGGCTTTATACGCCGAGCTGAGCAGCATAATTTTTTTATAGTTTCTGAAATTATTCGAGTCGCCTTTCTTTTTCAGCGGAATTATTACTTTCTTTCTCCATTTTTCTATTTATATAGAATGGAGTAATAGTCAGATTCAATCCTGTTATGTCTGGTTATATACTGACAATGTATAAATCGACAGATATTAGCAATAAGCAATATAAAGAAACTTATTATTTTATCACGACATAACTAAGTTTTTGAATGTATTTGATAAAAATTTGCAAAAAAGTAAATTCATATGTAGTACTAGTACCTACTTGAATGATGGGAGCTGAGAAAGAGGCGGCTGATCATACACGGCCTAGGGCGGCCAAGACTGTAAATCCGCCACTGACTAAGTGCACGGTGTACCGATCATTTTGCGAATTCAATTAATATTGTGTATACGTATGTTTTCAAACTTTTGCACGGTAGTCTAATATTGAAAGTGAACTAAACAAGATAATAATAGTATTTAAATTTTTTTAAATAACCTTGGGAACTGTCAGACAACCCTAGCCACGAATTTCAAAATTTCAACTGCACTATAATAGGAAAGAAGACACTTTTCTAAGTATATTAGAACAAACCTTTTTGCGGATTATGCAAGAGTTTTCGAAAAAATCATTTCAATTTCATTCATCAGTTTCATTGCATGGGGTATATTGTATTACAACTACTTACTTTTAATAACTTTAAAATGCCGTTTTTTTGAAAACTAATGCATAATACTCCGAAATTTTTGTTGTATTATACTCAGAAAATTGTCCTCTTTCTTATAGTGCAGTTAAAATTTTAAAATTCGTGGTGAGGGTTGTCTAACAGTACCCGAAATTCCTACAAATCCTGCTTTGTAAAAAAGTATCATGAACAATAAATTTCGACAATTACTTGTTGAAAAAGAGCCAATACAAGTACAATACAATACGACTTTCCATTAAAAAATAAAGACAAACGTCGATTGAATCGTCAATGTAATTTAAATTATACCGAATTAATACACGAGTGTGCCAAAAAAAAGTAAGAAGAGTAAAACTGTAAATTTGTTTTTAGATATAATAAAATTATAATATTAAATTTAATAAAACTTGTTATTTTAGTTAATAAATATCCATGTTAAAAGGCGGCATTTTAAAGATTTGCCTCTTAAAAATTTCACCACACGGCTCTGCACATAGGTATATATCATGTCAGTTATGATTATGACTTTAGATTATTTATAAGTATTCAGTTATTAGGTCATTATTGTATCTAAAATAGTTGCTTTAGTTGTCAGTATATTGTTAAATTTGTTATGTTTATTTTAGTATGCTGTATCATGTCTGACATTATTGATGTAATTATTAGTTCGGAATGGCAGCTTATTAGTTGGTGTTAGGATTCTTTAAGATTTGTTTATTTTTAATTTCTGCGTGCTTTAATGATTTTTTTTTATATAATTAATTATTATTATTATACTACATAATACCCATTACAAAGAAAATATATATAGTATCATTAAAGTGTGTGTACATTTTTGTGTTTTATAAAATATTGATATAGTTTTATAGATTACTAAACAACAATTGCCAAATACAAAGTGAATTATAATATTTTTAATTTTTGAGTGGTCATTTCACTTTCTTAGCTTTACTTATTATCAAAAATTACATTAATCTGTAAAATAAACTGTATACAAGAGTTTGATTGCAAATAAGCAAATTTTTTATAAATTTATTTTAATGTTTTGATATATTGTCATGTTTTTTACCAGTTAAACCTTAACTTTAAAAGTTTATAAAAAAGAAATAATAAAATTTAGCATTTAGTGGGGTTATTATTGCCAAAGTAGAGATGATAAGATTTGTAAAGTTACTCGCCAGTACAAAATTCTAAATTATTTTAATTAAAAATTCATAGGAAGCAAAAACAAAATAATTTCATTTTTATGTTAATACAAATTTATAATGCAGAATACACAAAAAGCACAGTTTAGAATCTTCGGAATTGATCACGATAGCCAATAAACTACATTTATAAAAAGCGGAGAGGGTTGATTATTATTTATAATATTATATCAAAATAGCAACTATTCACTATTTTTAAAGATTTAAAACAAAATTTTTAAAATGAAATGTCATTAAAAAGCAGTGATAAAACCTATGTAGCATTACGAAGGGTATTTTTTTTCATCAATTCGCTAATGCGCATTTAAGATAATATTTAAAAATAGTTTTCAGATTAGGATTGGTAAGGAAAGATGTTCAAGATATTTATTAAAAATATTGTTTTAATTGTGAGATATTTTTTTTAATGTTGTATTTTTAGTTTGTAATATTAATTTTTCCTTATTATCATTAATTCTGTTAGCATTTATGTTTTGATAAATACATTAAAATATTTACTTATAAATAAATCAATACAACTATCGCATACATTTTGCAAATTTAGATTTTTGCTTTAGGTCAAATGCAATAAATGTATTTGTTTACACATCACCTACACTTCAAGCCGCTAGAGGTCGGATTCCTATTTTTTTACGAAGTTGTACGTATTATAAGTCAAGAGTATTTGCCTATATTATAAACAATATGCAAGAAGTACTTCAATAAGTAAACAGAAAAAGGGCGAAATAAGCGTTTCATATTACCACCATGAATAGTTATTGCAAATTTTTTTTGTGCAAAAATTACTGCAAGTGTTGGTAATCCTTTCAGTATAAATTAGTAGGTATACATATTATAATCAATGTTTTATAAATTACATTATTTATCATTACTTATTGCTGAAAGAAATGAAAACGTTTTTAATCTTCAATTGTATATATACTTGAAGTTAAATGAATAACAATGTATACACAGTAAATAAACACCTTTTTAAAATTGATAAGCTTTAAAGCAATACAAAAATTACGAATGTCTCTCATTTAATAAATGTAACGTTTTTATGTAACCGGACAGCATATACATTTATATGTACATAATATTATTGTAAATATATAAAATATATTATCATTCCACGTAATATATTATTAGAATATAGATTATCTATATACGAATTTCGAAATTTAAATATATAAATAATACAGATGAAGGAGTACTTATTTTATTAAAAAGAGAATAAGATTATTACCAAGTGTGGACTGTAACGAGGATTACATAATTTTAGTTAGCACGCCAACAGCGTCAATCGATGTGGCTGCCGGGTTGCTATGGTAGCGTTTCCGGTACTATACTACGCCACCGTAGCAGAGCGACGCTTAACTAAGTCACGATAAGGATAACAACAAGGCGCTACCGCTGCAACGTTTAAAATTATTAGTAAATACACCATCCTAATACAAACTTATAATCACAAGTAGGTATGCTTTGTTATTCTCATTTGTTTGTTAACAATGATAGTCTCGAAAAGAGCTCCTTTTTCTAATTTCAAGAATAATAAACGACTTGCTTAATTAATTATAAAGAGACTTAAAGCCTTATGCATAGTCGTACTTTTAAAATGGTTTTAAAATAAATTAGTAGTTACTAGTTAATAACATTCTAGAAGCTAGTAAAATTTTGTTATGCATAGTTCTTTAAAAAGAAAGTTAGTATCCTTTTAGTTGGTAAAATACTAAAGTATGGTTGTCGAAATATATATTTTGACAACACTGTAAATTGTCAGCCGAAAACCTTAAAAATATTTTTTTTACCTAATAACAGGTACCTAAAAACAGTTTAATATTGTTTACCTGTGGCAAGTACATTGTTATATTATAATAAACCAAAAGATTTATATGATTCACATATACTTTTGGTCTCCTATTTACATTTAGAATAACTTGAATCATTTGAACTTTTCGATTTCTTCGTCAACATTTATTATTTTATTTTTAATTTTTTATTTAATTAATTTAATTAGTTTTATAATTCAGCATTTTCCAACTTAAAAATATTATATTAAATACTTATTTTATGTCTAATAAGAATAAATTCAATAATTTGTAATTGAGCAAGTTAAAAATTAATATATTATGTATAATATGGCATATTATGACAAAATATAATTTTCAAAATTGTTTACTCTTTGTAAAAAGTAACCTTAAAATGGTCTTAAACATGCCAAAAACTCTCACTAAATATTTAGTAGCGAACCAACGATTTTAGTAATCCTACTAAGGCTAGTACCCTTTCTAGGGTAGTACTCGACTATGCATACAAGTGCATGCTCGACTACTACCTGACCGCGTTAGTAGCTATTTAGGCTACTTAGTAGCTACTTGGTTGACTATGCATAAGGCTGTTAGTATTTACACGGTTTAGTGTTTATTTTTAAGTACATACTACCCAAAATCGCAAATTACATCAAGAATCGAGTAACTGACATTATTAGGTATTACTTATTTCTTATTAGATAGAAATAGGTAGTAAGGTACAATTACTATATTATAATTGATTATTATAAAGAATAATTTGTTTGAATGTTAAATTAATAGGCTTTTGTAAATTTTATAGCTTATAAAAATTTTTAATTAATAAGTAAATTAAGAATTACTTATTATAAGTAGTATTAGGTATACATTAGGTACCTAATGGTAAATTAGTAAAAAGAAAACTAGCATGAATCTACTAAATTACGAATGAGTAAACTACCGTTCTGCACAAAATAATAAATAATAATATTAGTATTACTTATTTACGGATTATGGTGTCAATGTAAATAAAAAAGTATGTAATCATTCAATCTTTAGGTATTTAGACCGGTTAGCTAAAAAGTTTATTTATCTCTGTACCAGAAGCCAACGTATTGACGTATTATGGAATCATCTACTCTACATAACTGACTGCTTCTGTTATGTGATACGGAAACTAGTAAACTGAAATTCTTCGCAATACTTCAGTAGAATAACATTAGTTTTAAAATTCAAATTACATTTTAATACTAATTAATTACTTTACAGCTTTTTTTACTAGACCGGCTTAGGCACAGAGACAAAATATCATTATATTATTACATTTATAATCATAGAAATAATTGGCTGTTATTTCTTAGGTTAAAAAATAATCAAATCAAATAATCCGTCATCAATCACGGATAAGTTATCCCAATTTTAGTGCTTTCAAATTTTTATGGTATATGTGAGTTTGCTGAGTATCCCTGCAAAAAAATTTAAAAAAATTAAATAAATACTATAAATTTCAGTTCTTTTAGATGTGAATAAATATTTTAATGAGTCAGTTAAATATAACAATATTATAGAGGGTGGTGGGTAAACATGCGGCAAAAATTCAAAGGGTTATTCCTTGGCCTATTCTAAGAATATTTTGTCCTATGATGATTTCTGAAAAACTCATTTGTTTCGAAGATACAGGGTAAACAAAATTTGCGAAAGCCATATTCGATAATTTAGTAAAAGTAAAACGTATAGGTGAATTTCATTTGAATACGTCTTGTCAGTGATAATCACCTCTATCGGTCGCAGTTGTATACACGTTTGGCTGTTTGACGTACCTTTAATAGTTAGCTCTACTATGTATACAAACGGAGAGATGACTGACATGAATGCATGCATGCAACTCAATTAGAAACAACCCTGGTGTGTTTGAAAGAGTTCGGCACTCAATGACGAGAAGATTGAATGCTTGCAACCAGGCTGCAGAAAGTCATTTCGAAAATTTATTGTAGATTTAGTAACTTTAAATGTACTTTTTGATAATAAAATGTTTTTACTGTCGCAAATTTTTGTTCGCCCTGTATTTTCGAAACAAAAGAGTTTTTCAGAAATCATCTTAGGACAAAATATTCTTAGAATTGGCCGAAGAATAACCTCTTGAATTTTTGCCGCATGTTTACCTTTTACCCTTTATCTATAAGTATAGTCTATTATATAGTAATATAAGTTAGTATTATAGTATGTGAAGAACAGTAGTATGGCGTAAAGCTTACACCGACCACGACCGATTGTAAAGTGGTAAAATCCTGGTCGCGTGGGATACACTATTGTGATCTAAAGCCCCAATATCTGTATGAGGGCTTTGGGAAAGGTAACAAAAAATTACCCTATTAATTATATTTTCTAATCAATTATTCTTGCTTTGGTCAAGCTGATCGCCTACGTACTGCATAAATAGTGTTTGGCACTCGAAGATAGCTTCATATACTAACAGCTGTATTCATAAAAAGTTACAACAGGTTTATAAAGCTGTTATAAGCAAAGTGTCAAAACTCATTATTCATAAACGTTCAATAGCGCTAAAACACTCTTATAAGACATATAAGCGGTTTGTAACCTAAAACAACCAATCACCTATAACCCATAACCTATAACAGTGTTATAACTAAAACATTCCTGAGAGACACTTCAAGAAATTTTTATGAATATGGGTGTATGTATGTAGGTAACTTATAAAGTAAATTTCAATAAATTATATTCATATTTAATATTGATGTTTGAATTACTAAAATTTATTAAAGTACTTACATATTAATGTTATAATGATCTTTATATACATATATATAACAGAAGTACATTATTTAAAAATTGATTTTTTGAAAATTATTAAGCAATCGGTTACACATGATCTACAGATTTTGAAAAACACAAAGAAATAAAGTAGTGTAGTTTGTAATTTTGGGTAACATGAATATTTTTGAACTCAAACGAATTATAGTGTGTACCATTTATGTGTACAAGTATATTTTTTTTGCGACTAATTCTAATATTACTTACTTCATAGATTATAATAATTACCTTTTTTAAATAATCTTGAAATAAACAAGTTAATAAAACGTTTAATAATAATGTTTTTATTGAGCTTTCAACGTTTGGTACACGTCTTCGTCAGAATAATTTAATATAATGTAATGTTTACAAGTTTATATGGAAACCGATTGATAACGTATTGTATTTATTTCAAGATTATTTAATTATATTTCTCAAGTTAAAAAATTAATTTATTAAATATTATAATAATTACCTATGTTATATTATGTGTTTGATATTTTTCAATAGGTATATTGTGTCGTGCGTCGAATCAAAATGTTAATTGATTATGTTATATTAATGTTATTGAATTTTAATGCTAAGAATAATAATTTAGATAAGTACATATTATTATAGGTACCACTCGTATCTAAAATAGAAAATAGGTATATTCAGAATATCTAGAACACCCCTACCCTCATTTGTAAAGGAGGGATTTCCTTTTGACGCGGAGGGTTATTTTCAACTACCATTCCGATTGGCTTCCGTTTACTCGTAACTCCGCCTTTAAATATATTCTCTGTGAAAATTTCTGAAAACTTTTCAGTTGATCATAAATGTGCTTCAAATTCAGACAACTTGACATATTGTATGTACTACATTATAATCATCAGCAACTTTCAATATTAGTGACATATTATTAACATAACATTATATAAAAACTTTTAATTATCAGGTCCGCTGCTTCAATACCTTTTTTTAAAAATAAACAATTAAAAGTTTAATCGACGCTTTAATATTTTTGTTCTAAGAATCGTGTAATACATAATTTCAAAAATAGAAACGTTTAATATGTGATTGTGATATTTTTATAAAAAGTGATTAATAATTTATTATTTCTTAACCTTTTTAAAAGAAAATGTAATTTAATGTGAAAATTTATTATTGTGTAATAAAAGTTTATCCGCGCCATGTTGGATATTAAGCCAACTGCCGATTACCTGAGTAGGAGTTCCACATTCAGTAACTTTTCGATGCTTTTTGCTGGTAAATAATTGAAAAATTTTCATATATAGGGTGAATTTGCCGGAATTTGGCTTATTAACAGAAATTTCTTATTTCACATGCTATAAAATATTATTTTTATTACTTTGTTTGTAAAATTTATACCGGATATACGCCAGAATGTCTACCACTAACACCTTAACTTTATTTTTTTAAATATCCTACTATTTTAACGTTTGATCGAAAAAAATTCTAAAAACACGTTATTAACTCGTTCTTGACCGGAATGTCAAGATTACTTCTCGATTACTTTAATACAATTTAAACAATATGTACCTACTATATACTATTATAGTAGGGTAATTCCGGGAGAGACGAACCACATTTTTTATATAGGGAATATTTAATAAAATAAATTTAAAACTTAATAAATTTTATTGAAAAAAAGTTAAACACATTATGACTGTAATATCTATTTATTACATCTATAAACAAAAAATTGCTTTATTTATATTAAAAATAAAAAAAAAATATGACGCGTGGTCCAACTTACCCTTACTGCGAAGTTGAGTTGAACCACTAAGAACGGGTAAGATGGACCCCCCTTATTTAGTTTCAAAAACGTTCTTTCCGCACCGGAAACACTTGTCTTCTTATTTTAAACAAGTTTCATGTAACCATCTTTGGCAAACAATGCATTTTAACCAATCATCGTTTTGATTTTTGAAAATTTCTGCCAGCTTCATTAATACCCATTGTTTTATTTTCGATAGCCAGTAATGCATTTGTTAACTGCTCCTGAGTCCATATGCCTCTACTACTTGCTATTTTCCTTTTATATTTGGTTGGCATACTGAAAAACCGTTGTAGAAATTTAATTTACATTAGAAAAGCTAGTTTCATCTTTATCTGAATTTTTCCGTTCAACTATTCCGAATTTACGGTACAGAAGGACTACTGGCTTATTTTATCTCCTTACTATAAATGACCCAATTTAAGGTTATATTTATTAAAAACATAATATTTCCTACCTGTTAAACAATAAAAATAATAAATAAAGTCAAACTTCAAAACTAAAATTTCACAAAATACGACTACACACTAAAATTTCTTAGTATCCTTTAAATAAAAATTGTAAATTATTCGCTTTTAAACATTCAATTTAATAATTACTTGCTATAATTAAACAGTACGCATCAAACTGAAGATTATATCACGTTATTGCCGTAATATTTAATCTAGTTTAGAATATAAACAACTGGTTCATCTCAACTGCCGGTTCGTCTCTCTCGAAATTACCGTATATTATTTAGTACGCTACTTTAAAAAGACCTACTAAACAGACTTAAACAAACCACACTCAAATTTTAAGTCAACAAAATATATTAACATAAACATTGCAAAATGCCTACTGCAAAATCAAAATAAAATTCAATTTATTTTTGTGAAAGAAATACCGATTAGCAGATGATTGCAATACCAAGTATTTTAAATTTAAATAAATGTATTGTGTTCAAAAAAGTATTGAACAAAACAAAAATTTACGGATGTAGTTCTTCGTGGAAGCTTTATAATTTGACAAATCTTTAAAATACAAAATATGACTTCTTATACTTTTATCTTCATCGATATTGCTTTTTCTCCAATGGAAAGTAATTCGTCTGGCATACTAATAAAGAGTCAGTGGCGGTTTTAAAGAACAGGTAAGGTAGACCCGGCCTACCCAAAATGTACATAAATAACATTTTCTTTATGTACAATATAATTAATATTTTAATATTATGAACAATTAATATTTGTTATTTTTCATTATTTTCACTTAAAATTGCAATAACAGCTGCAAAAATTAGCGTGTTTTATATTTTTATTTGTATCTGCTACAAAGTATTATAGTGTAGGCACTGGCCTAGCTTGGTCCATATAGCGCAATGTAAAAGTAAGACCATGACGCCAGGTATTGCTATTGCGAGATTGTCTATCTGCATTTGCGCTGTTATCAATACAAAAAGACATTCTTGATGAATTATTAAAAATGGACACATTTGACGACAATGTCATAGACAGATTTCCGAAGAGCAAAAATAAGAGAATCAATCATTGTTTATAAATACTATAACATAATGTACAGTTACTCGAAAAAGTTTTCGGACGTTCCTGTGTTAGCAATGTAAATTGCTCCTTTTGGACACAGTTTTTATTATATAGAAATTGTTTTTACAGCAATACTTATTAGACATTTTTTGTCGTAAATTTCATTGTCTTTATTTTTGTTTCTATACATTTTTTTACTTTGTCGCCTCGTTTTCGACCGTGAGTGACTTAAAGCAGACTCGGTAAAACTTTTTAATAAAATTAAAAATGCACAATGGTTTTCTCGAGGAATTCCCATGGGATTTTTACCGAGACGGCTTTAAGTCACTCTCCGTCAAAAACGAGGCGACGAATAAAACAATGTTTGAAAACAAAAATGAAGGGATTATCTACAAAAAATGTCTGAAAAGTAAGTATTTTTGTAAAAGCGATTTCTAAATGCTAAAAAGAGTTTTCTAAAAGTACAATTAACATTGCTAACATATGAGCGTCCGAATACTTTTTGAGTAACTGTAAGTAATTCTATTATTTAAATAAAATGACTTAATAGAGCATATTATTATATCTCCAGAAAATATTCAACTCTTCCGCAGATTTTATCTATTTATAAAATATTGCTGGCCTACCCAAAATTTTTCCCCACGAGCCGCTACTGAAATTTATTAAATGTTATTTTGCTATCTGCATATAAGAGCATTGTTTGATGACGAAATTATTGTAATAATTGTCGTTTCATATTACATAAATTTGTGGTCAATACTTATTTTAAATTATATTAAAAATTATCGAGTCTCTTGCTTTTCTTTTTTTTAAATTACATTTTATTTAACATTAAAGTCCAGTTTGGAATAGGACAATTAAATTAACCACCAATCGTGGAGTTTAATAAAAATATTACAATATATTATGTATTTCGGTTGCACAAACCTTGATTAACCATAACAAAGGTTTAGTAATGGTAATTACGGCGTTGTTTACGGTGTTTTGTGTTATAATTGTTGTTCAAAAAAATATAAGAAAATGAAACTTGACGACGAGGATCAGGATACATCGTTGAAGAATGAATTACCTTCAGATACAAGTGAATTGTTGGAAAAAAGTGAATTGAACTTATCATCGATGACTTTGTCTCAATCAAGTACTGATGATCCATCATTTAATTTAGAGGTTGTATGTGATGATGATACAGAAGAATGTATTGAAGTTCAAATTGAAAGAACCGTTGCAACTCACAGATATTGTTGTGTGTGTTCTGTTTCAAATCGAAATCTGGTAGTTGTTCCTCAAAATGCTCGTATGCAATGCTTTATTAAGAAAAGAATTTTCATTCCGGATGGAAATCGATGTTGCAGAGATCATCTCATAAAAAAACGCTTTTATACTGAAGATTTGAATTTATTGAAAGTTTATTCTAATTGGAGTTTTTTAAAATCGTCCGTATTAACTAAAATGATGGAAAGCTTGGCTGTTGAATGTGACTACACTGATTGATAAAATGGATGATTTTCGTATACCTGATGAACAACTTTACATATTTACTGGATTAAGACGCGAAAACATAATCGAGTTGCGAGATTTATTAACAACTATGAGAATACAGATTATTATTATACAGATTCTCGTACGATCATTCAGGCTCTTATCGTATTTTTTTATTTTTTTAATTACAATTGGAGAATGAACAGTTGGTTTCAAAATATTGTGAACAAATGATACAATCATTTGAGAAGGATGTTTTACCTCGGTATTTTGGTTTTCGATCTGTGTCTCGAGATGATCTCATTCAAAATAATTCATCACTACTTTTAAAAAGTTTGTTTGCTGATCGTAGTAATAAGCTTTTCTTGATTTACGATGGAACGTATGCTCGTCACCAAAAGAGCTCGAATAACGCATATCAAAGAAAGTCTTACTCTGGGCAGAAGAAAGTACCGCTATGTAAGCCATTTACTATTTGTACGACAAATGGATACATAGTAGATATGTTAAGGTTCTATCATGCCAACATGAATGACGCTACTATAATGAAAGACAGCATCGATACTCCTGATGGTATTTGCAATTTACTGGAACCTGGTGATGTTTTTGTTGTTGATTGAGGATTTCGTGACGTTCAGGCGCACTTGGAAGAAAAAAGTTATCAAGTTTTGATGCCGGCATTGAAAGGCAAACAAAATCGTTTAACAACTGCTGAATCTAATGCGTCAAGATATGTCACAAAAATTCGTTGGGTAGTCGAAGCAGTACACGGAATGCTGAAACAAAAATATCATCTACTTGACCAAAAATTCGGCAATAAAATGTTACCCAGAGTCGGTAGTTTTTATAGAATTGCATCATTTCTTCACAATCAGTATAACAAACGTCTAACTTTTGATGCAGAGTATTCAGATGAAGTTGAAATGATAAAATCTCGGAATAATACTGCTAATACATTAGCTGAAGAAGTAGACAAAAATGGTTGGTAGAGAAGAAAACTTTCATTTGAAACAATTCTGTCTAGTGATTTGACAGATTTTCCAGAAATGATCGAAAAAGACTTGAAACTTTTATTTACAGGTTCTTATCAATATAAACAAGCAATATCATATTTAGCAGAAACGATGGATGAATCAGATAATATGACTATTTAGTTTGTTAGAGATAAAACCAATATATTGAAGGCTCAAGTACAATCTCGCCATATTGGTAGAAAGGTTTACAGATGTTTTATTGAATATAAACCAAATACGATTAGATGGACTGGAATATCAAGATACAGCTGCGAATGTGATAATGGACTGAGGACAATTGGTTGTTGTTCACACGTAGCCGCAATAATCTTTTACCTGGCGCATGAACGATATTTGGCTAAAATTCCTAAACCAGCAGCAATACTTAATACTTTATTCAATAAAGACAATATCACCACTGTGATTGATGAAGATAGCGACGAGGACTAGTCACAAAATCACAAAAAGATTTTTATTATTAACAGATTAATATAATTAATACATTTTTTAATAGTTTATAATTAATTATTAATATTAAAGTTATTGAATAAAGAACAATTATTTTTATATGAGTGTTCTTAATTTATTCTGTTGTTTTCACTAGTACAGTAATTGCAAACGTTCTATATTTTATCATTTCAAGCGTTAAATCATAAAAAGAAATCGATTTTTGAGCAAAAAATCGGTTTTTAATTTTTTTCAATATGGCGTAACGTTTTAAAAATTTTTTCAAGATTACAATTTCATCGAAAATTGAATGAGGAATTTAAAAAAAATAGTTTCATACTTTTATCGTTATTGTAACGTGGTTAAAATTAAAATTAAGAAAATAACTTCGTTTTTTTAAAGGTTCTTATGAAAAGATATTGCTTATATTTTTTTTCTTATAAGCTACCACCATGCCCCAAAACATATCCTGTATTTAGATCAATCGATTCACAAGGTGCTGACAATAACAATTTTTACTGATTTTCAGTATTTTTCGATTTATTGAGAAACGGTAATAGATAAAAATCTGAAACTTGCTGCATCGAAGTATCTTATGAGTACCAACATTTCCTAAAATTATGAGCCCGATACCTTTCTGGGGCCGATTTGGTATTCTTATCGTCCTATGGCCTTTATTTAATTTATAGCCTAGAGTGTACAATTATTTTTGTTTTGAATGCGCCATCACTGATGGTTTTCGCTGAATTGTTTATCATTATTTATAAAAATTAATTTTACTGAGTTTGTCGTGAATAAAATTTTAAATTGAAGGTCGGCAATGTGCGGCATGTGCCGCTATGTGCGGCATAATTTCACTAATTAAACTAATTAATAATATAAATTTTAACTTCAAAACAAACACTTAATATTAATAATAAACAATAAATAATGATTAGTTTGAACAATGGCAACGGATAATTTTACGACAGAGAGATAAAACAATTGCGATTATTAATTATTAATTATTGTCTAACCCGATAGCTAGATTTTGAATGCCAATTTTTAAAATAAAGTCAAAATAATCAAAATAATAACTTAATAACTTAAAATAGAAAATAACTTAAAAAGTTGTTAAAATTTTTTAAGTATATATGTGGTATTTATTAGTATGTGATGTTAAAATAATAAAACCTAACAAATTGTTAAAATAATAAATTTTAACTGTTAAGTAAATAATTGTAGTATGTAATTATTTACTTAACAGTTAAAATTTATTATTTTAACAATTTGTTAGGTTTTATTATTTTAATAACTTAAGTCGAATATAACTTAGATAATATCTAACGATATTATTTATAAATAATATATTGTAATGGTAGTTTGGTAGAAAATCTTCAACCTAATGTTTGCCTCGGGTTAACCCTGGATTGCGGAAGCAGATAAGAATTTTTTTAGGGGTCAAAGGGTTTTTGCGTATAAATTTTCAATCCAATTTAATTTAAATTTTCTGTAATGTAAAATTTTACTTTTATTCGATGGGAACGAAGTTTGATTTGCCTTTATCCAAATCGACGGCTTATCAATTACACCATTCGTTCGCACAAATATAATTTTAAATTTTCCAATTTTTAACTTTAAATCAAAATTTATAATTTTAACTGCTCTTTCCAAATCAACCAAAACAACCTACTACCGTTCGGTGGCAACGTATCAAAAAATATCCAAATTATCAAAATATCAAAAATAACTAGATACGCAATAATGCAAACGCATCCAATTCACTTTATTTAATCAATCAAAATATTTATTACTCACAATTCTTCAAAAAATATCAAAACTCTGCGGGCATACAAAATCTTGCACCCGCTGTCGGCCATAGTTGGCCAAAGAAGCCTATATCTCTCTCTTTTCTCCCCACTCTGTACTTTTCCAATTTAAACGTTTAAAAATGAAATTAACAAATTTTTACAATTTAGCACAGGGTGGGTCGAAATATTTTGTTTCACGACAATATATAGGTATAGTATGTGACATGGTCTATGAAACGCAGGCTTACGTTCAAAAAACAGTTTTTGAGAAAACAGCGGTTGAAGATAAACAACTCGTTTCATTAGTTTCTCGTTAGTTTTTTCTTTTCTCTGCGTCGTCCGATGTTTTACTATTTTCAAGAAAGTCAAGTGTTGATTCTGTTCAGAATATGATCGTAATTAATCGCGTAACTTGCTAGTTTCAGATTTCTAAACGAGGAACACTGAAGAAATGTTAATGAAAATTTCAGTGTCGGCTACAAACAATATTTTCGTAAAAGCGATGAAAACAACGTCCAAGACAATGACAGGTACGACGATGATGTTAATTTGAATGGCAATGATGATGAACTATTACATTTCTCTCAGGCGAAAGATGATATAGAACAAAGTTTCGTTAGGTTGGACTAGTCTGCTGTTCATAGTTTCGGATACAAGTAAAGCAGATCATGTTTTTTATCTCATAATTTGTGAATTTTTCTTATTCCAGATTTTAAAATAAATTCTGTTTTTTCGTATTTTTTGTGAAAAAGAAAGTAAAGAAAAGTAAAAAAAATAATACCTAATTTTTTTAACAATTTTTTCGCGTAATTTAATTAATAACTCGAAATCAATTGATTCTAGACGATAAGGGGTTATAACCTAATCTGTAGATAAGCGAATGATCTTTAAAAAATTTCTAATCCATTAAGCCTAAAAAATTAATAATACCGGTGCTATGGCCGTTTCAAATTAGAAATTCAAAAAAATTGCTTTAAAGGGAGGTACCCCGCAAGGGTTTGGACTTGGACAAACAATTTATTTGAAAATTTGTCTTAGAAAAATGTCTTTTATTACCACTTCAAATGTTTTCCACGGTCACGAGAATACCCTGCATATTGGTTGAAAAACTAACCTCTTTCTTTTTCTTCTTAAGGTGCCGTATCCGCTAACAAACGTTTGCTATCATGTTGGCTATCATTACTTTATTAACTGCTGTTCTGAAAAGCGATGTTGAAGTCATTCCGAACTACTGCCTCAGGTTTTTCATTCACGATGTTCTTCATCTTCCAGGTTCATCCGCTCCCCTGATCTTGCCCTGTAGAATAAGATGTAGAATAAACAAACTAAACATAACATAAATAATGACTTTTAACTGTTAAGTAAAAAATACATACTATAGTTAAAATTCATTATTTTAATAGTATTTTGTTTAGTTTGTTTATTTTTATTACATTACATACTACTACCACACTATCCACTTAAAAAACTTTATTTTTTTTAGGTTTTCTTTCTATTAATTGAAATAGTTTGTATATGAACACATGAAAAGTCATTTGCAAGTTATTAGAATGATAAATTATTAAAATTAAAATAAAAATCTTTTTTTTTAATTGTTAAAGACTCCATGAAACTAGATTTTTGTTTCGAATCATTTACTCTAAACCGCATTAAATTCTATGCATTAGTAAAGACCTACACGAATATTCGTTAAAAGTTAGGTGTAAGATTCTTTTAATGCCTAAGAAAGCAATGGTCTTCTCATACTCACTTAGGATAACTACTAGCACGTACAATTTTTTTTTTGTAATTGTTTTAAATTAAAGTAACTCAATTTCTCTCTTTCAGATACGTCATATAAGGGTTCGTGGGGAAGTCATTCAACAGCTTCTACACAAGGTAAGTTATGTTATTTTTAATTATCAGCAATACATAATAGAAATACATTTTTACATTATTTTACTAATTTATTATAATATATACTGTTGTGACACTTTAAAAAAATGTAATTTTCACATGTACTTTAAGTACCTCGCGTAACTCCCAAATGTGGGAGATTCGACGGTCAGTCTCAGATGTGGGTTCAAAAAATATTCAAATCTCAAAAAAAATTGTCTTTAAAACAAATATCTTAAATCGAAAATTAATTTTAATTTTAAATGTGAAATTTTTATACTTCTTCGAGGATCTAATATACAATATTCGAGAATTTTGCAAAATTTTCGAGAACTAATGCATAATCCTAAAAAATGTTTGTTCTAATATGCTCAGAAAATTGTTCTCTTTCCAAAAGTGTATAGGAAAAAGTTAAAATTGTGGGTGAGGATTTCTGACAGTTGCACAATATAAAGTGTGAAATAATAATAAACAATAAATAAGTAACAACAAAAAACTTTTCATTAACTGTTTTTAAACGCCTTATAAATTTTTGCTCCTGATCCGTGAGGTAAGCAGTGACCACTCACATAAATTTTTGTAAGTCGGCAACCCTGTTCTATTCTGTCAACAAATTCATGAATTAGTTTGACCGTGTAATATGAGCTTAACATGTAAAAAATTAATCTCATCATAAAAGTATTACACATGTTAGTGAAGATAAAAAATTCAATATCGAATTAAAGATTGTAACAATTATTTGCATAACTGTTTTCCGCGACCTTTAACTATCGATCGCGCCCTACGCCCATGGTGGGTAGTCTTCGCTTCTTTACGCACTCTCTTCCGCGCAGTTTCGGCTTGTCACCAACTTTGAGCGTAAGCGGAGAACTTCATGTTGAATCGTCAAGTAAGACGGAGGCATTTTTATAAGTGCAGTAGAAGTCAGTTAAGTTATCGTATTTGAGATAATCGTAATTGCGCTGAGGCGTGAAGTAAAAAGTAGTTGCCAGCAAAGTTAACGTCGACATTATATTATGTAAATTGAATGAACGCGTGTTCAACCTTTAAAACGACGAGAGAGCCGTGTTTGATTGTCTTGCCATCTTTGAGTCAAAATCGACAATTTACTGTATTGTGTAATAGTACTAGGTGCTTTGATATTGGTGCACAAAGTGATTTTCTGCTCGGGCTCATCAATCTCATCATCCTCCGACCGAGCAGTTCAGCAAGCTACTGGTTTTTCAAGCAGCGAGGTGAAACGACACGTCCACATATTTGTCTTCAGTTTGGAAACACAGAGAGTTTTGATGGTGTAACCGCTGTCGAAAAAGATCTTGTTATACCCAAGTAACATTTTCCCTGTGGAAATTTCTTGTGACCCTTTAGACCCCTGGCAAATGCCTATTAATTAAGTATGCTAGGCCTGTTAATACAGGGATTTTCCAGGTACCTGTTTACATACTCTTTGTGGAACCCTGTGAAATGCCCGTGGTAGAGATTAGCCAGTGATCTGTTCACAGATTCTTTGTAGATGCCTGTGAAATGCCCGAGGTAGGGATTAGCCAGGTACTAGTTTACAGATTCTTTGTAGGGCCCTGTGAAATGCCCATAGTAGAAATTTGTGAGGTACTCATTTACAGGTTATTTAGTAGAGCCTGTGCCAAATTTAACAAACAATAGAAAACGTTTGTTGATACTATTAGTAGACCAATAGAAATCATTCGTTAATATAAAAATATTATAGTTGCGGTTTTTTATTTTAAAGCTTTATTTCGGTCAACTATAATTAGTTAAATATTTTACCAATAATATATTTTATTTCTTAAACTATGGTTTTCCATTTGTTTTTCTACCTTTTATCAAATCAAAATTAAATTATTATTATTACCTACTTATGTAGGTACTAGTATAAAGTAAATTATAAAGTAAAATATATTATATAGCCTCCGTAGCGAAATCGTTAAGGTGTGAAATTGCAGAACATTCAATAAATGCTATCATAGGTTCGAATCCCCATAAGTTAAAAAAAAATGTGTAAACTTTCTTTAGATAATTAAATAAAATGTAATTATTAACGTTCAGATAGTATTGTTATACAATCGTTGTTCTAGAGGCATAGTTTATAATATAATAATTATAATGTTAACAATATAATTATTTTTTTTACATTCTGCAAATCTCCCTAGTAGATCCCTGCGGCAGAAACCCTGGTAGACCCCATGGCAGAGACCCTGCCAGTGTACCTAGTAAAGATGCTTAGTAGACTCCTGGTTGGGGTGTCTGGTAGGGGTGCAAAATGTGCGCCATTATGCCCTGGCACAGACCCCTAGTTTAATCCAAAAAAGGGTTCTAGACAGGGACAGGTTCCTGTGAGATTTTGCTGCTAGGGGTTTATAAGAGATTTACCAGGTTGAAAATGTTACTTGGGTAGTACCTGAGCGCTTGGATAAGTCATTTTTTTATACTGCTTTCTATGTGTGGTTCATTGGGAACGTATTTGGTTCCGATTAGTAGTGCGACGTGTCCGTACGCCACATTTTAGCTGCTGCATCAAAATTTGTAAATTAGAAATTTTATAACGTTTATAGTATAAATAACGTTATAGTAACGTTTATAGTAGATTGTACCTACGTATTTTTTATTATAAGATTTTAACTATCGGTATTTTTATTCGCAAAAGTGGAAGCAAATTCTTCTTTTTAGGATTCACGCTCTGTGCTTCCATATTTAACAGGAGCTGTTTTTTTTTTAATTTGGGCTTTATCACACTATTACTGGAAAAGATCGATTACAGGTGTGGTGAAGAGTTTATTGCTTTAGCAAAAAATATTCTCATTACAAGATTATAAAGGTGCGGTTAACTATTATAGTCCTCCGTAACAACAAAGTGTGACAATGCAAAGAATATTAAAAATATAACACAGTTGTATCTCTAAGGTTTTATATTGTATTCCTACCTATACATACAATAAGGTTTTTAAAAGTAGGAAAAGGACTAAAAGACTAAGACAAAATGTAAGGACGACAAAAGAAATAAAAAACAAAAATATTGGAAATTAAATAAAAGAATCGAGATAACACCAAGATAATAAAAAAACAACTACAGACAGGCCGACGAAATAATAGAACTAAAAAGCAAGGTAGAGAAGACCAGCAAAAAATGAAACTAAGACAATAAAATTGCTAAGAAAGAAATAAAACAGCTCGAAGATAAGAATATAGAAATAATGAGAGATAGCTAAACAAAGAGAGAAAATAGTAATAACAGGAATAAAATACATATAATGAAAGCAACATATTTATTTGGATTAGAAAGAAAAACATCAAAAACTTTATAAAAGAAAAATTAGAAGTTGATGCAAAAATCCTTGCAGCACCAAAAATTAAAGATTAGAAATGTGTAATCACGGAGGAGTGACGTAAATGAAAAGCTGGAATAATAATAATAAAATAATAAAAAAATCAACCATAAGTTGGGAGTATTATAAAGAAAAAGGTATATATAGATAATAATCATCTAATATCAGGAGAGAAAAATATGCAATTAAAAATTAAAGAAAACACAAAAGAGATAAAGCAAACGAAGAGGAAGCAAACCAAACATATCGATGTGATGGAAAACGAGTGCCTGTAAAATATACCAAAAGTTTGTTTTATGTTGAAACAAAATAAGATAAGCGATTTATATGGAAGTGGAAGTGAAAATGTTTTTTTATCAGTAACTGGCTATAAGATGCTGTTAAAAAATTTGCACCTATATTAGAAAAAATGTGTTCAATAAGACTAAAATGAAGGTAAGGGAGCAATTCTAAGAAGAGCTAGAAAAATAATGCAAAGAGGTATCTAAATATTACTTACTATGATTAATTAAGAGAGAATGTATAGTGAGTAAAAAACTGATAATTCCTCTATGTACAAAATAAGACAAAAAAAAAGCTTACAAATAATACTACACTACTGCACCATTATACGTTTCGACGTATTCCTCTAGTTGTTCTATCACCCATATTGCAAAAATTTTATATCACATTTAATAGTGCAGTCCCTACTTTTATTATTTGTAAGTTTGTTTTTTTTCTTATTTTGAATATAGAGGAATTATCAGTTATTCACTCACTATACATTCTCTCTTAATTAATCATAGTAAGTAATACGGTACACGTCGTTTCGGCGACCAAAGTTCGGCGAAAGCGATCCGGCACCGTATATTCGGCGACCCGAAATTCGGCTATGCTAGTTTTGACGATTCCAATTCGGTACTATCATTTCGGCAATTCCCATTCAGCGACAGAAAATTCGACTACGTCGATTCAGCGACGGGAAATTTATATAAGTGTTACAATGTATTAAAAATATAAAAAAAAATATTTTTTATTTTCAAATTAAATATTTATTTATTTACATACATCACAGGTATCGTATACATACTTTTTAAGCAATTAAACAAATTTTAATTCATGTTATAATTATAAGCTATACTTTGAAGATATTCTATAACATTATTATATTTATAATTGGTTACCTTCGCCAAAATTCGAAAATCAGTCGTTTCGTACCGCAACCCTTTTTTAGGAGGTGCATGTCCGGCTAGAATACGTTTGTATTCTATGTCGAAAGTTTTTTGAATGATTATGTTTTAATTTATTTAAAAGGGTCCACAACGTTGGATGAAATATACCACTATCAAAACCTAATTTATTGTATTTATTAAATTTAGAAAAATTAATAAATTATATGAACTAAATGTCACGTCGCGCAATCAATGTAGTCGAATTTACTGTCGCCGAATCGGAATCTCCGAAATGCCGGTGCCGAATTGGAATCACCGAAAGTGGCATAGTCAAATATCGGGTCGCCGAATTGACTGTCGCCAAATTGAAATTGCCGAAATGACGGTGCCGAACTTGAATCGCCGAAATGACGATGTCCAATCCAAATTGATGGCTAATTAGAATGACTTTAGACAACATATAAAATAAAGTGAAAGTAAATAGGAAAATACTCTCACTCAAAACTTAACTTGATTCCAGCTTGTTTTACTATTTTGATATTTTAAATGTTTTAAGTATTTTAACTGTTACACAGTTTTTTAAATGTTTTTAACTAGAGTTATTTATTTACATTATTTATTATTTTACACAATTGTAATATCGACGTCGTTGATTGTGACCGTTTGTTGGCCTGCGTATGGCACCATTCATGTATTTTCTTACATCGAACAAATTGCCATCTTTCAATTTCTTGTCTTGAGAATAGATTAATAAATAATCCGAAACGTCGACAAATTAAAGTTTTTGTTTGATTTGAAAACCCCAATCAACCTAAACTGAAAGTGTAAACGATGAGGTCGATAAAATTTAAGATAGAGAATGATCTTACTAAGGGCTTACAGACACTGTTAGCATTGTTGTTCAATCTCACACTGAAGAAGATCATAAGCGAAAACGATATAAATAGAAATGAAACAATATACCGCAATTGCCACCAATGTCTTTTTTTTGCTGATGTACCCCTATTAACAAGATCAAAACAAGTTTCAAAAATGCATTACATAAATGACAAAAGATGCTAAAAGAACGGATCTGAGAATCGATATAGAAAAAACAAAATATATGATGTGAGAATATAAACCTTATAAAAAGGTAAGTCTCGCAGGTCAAAATAGAAAATAGAGAGATAAAAGTAGAAGAGATGCTAACTTTTGTATATCTTGGTACCACAATAACAAAAAAATTAGCCAACAGCGGCGTTGAATGGTATTTTATCGAAAAAGCTGTTGTCGGCGTTGGTCAAGGAAAGATACCAGTAGTAGCATATTTGTGTGAACTGCAGATATTAAAAAAACAAGACATGATGTTAGGGATGTGCGAGAGAAATGTGTTGAAAAAGATCTTAGAAGAAAAAAAAAGAGATAAGTAGTGGAGAAAGTGAACAAACTAGGTGTTGATAGACTTGTATAGTAAACTTATTAAATATATTGACAACAGCGGATTCAAATAAATAAGGAATGTTTATTAAAGTAACTATACACAAGAACGAACAAAAATTGCTTAGCATTAATTTTTTCTTACACTCAAGTAATCTACTTTACGACTACAACTTTTCATGCGCAATAATTTTAACATTTTCTAATACTAAACTAATATAAATAAAGTTAACAATTCAAAATATCCATAATTATTTATAATAATCGTTAATAGAACCATACATAGAGTGGTACGAGCATAGAGATTGAGATGGTTGGAAAAAGGAGAAGCTCACTACTCGAAAGGAAAATGAATTGTTTGAAGATATACAGCTCCTGGGGGTATCTAATTGGAGAGAGACAGTGGAAAGCAAAAAAGAAGATGATTGTTGGAGTGACACTATAGGTCAAAAATTCCGTTTGTTGATATTATGTAGACTGTATAATATAATTAAATATAAAACATTATGAACGACATTATCTTATTGTTGGATTTAAACTAAACGACATCAAATACATACAAAATTATAAAAATTACCTTTGTCAGAAGGTGAAGAAGCTCCCTACCTCAATAATCCCAACGCGATAGTAGGAAAGGCTTTCAAACGGTTAAAAGTACAAAATATAAAAATTGAAAAATTTTCCCAAATGCTGATTACAAAAACTGGAAAATAGTAGTGAATAAAGTTATTGGCCTTCAAGAAATCTTATTATAGCTATATTATATTGAAGAATTTTTTTAACAGATGGTAAATTTTTTTTAGTGTGTTTATTACCGGTTCAACATTACATACTTGTTTTTTTTTAGCAGTGTAAAAATAAACAAAATAATTCACTTTAGAATGGAAATACGAAATACATAATATTTTCTCTTGATAGTGATAGCTTGTTTCGTTTATTCACAATAGATGTCGCTAGGCAATTTACGTTTTATTGTTTGTGTTATAGAAAGAGTATTGTTGATTTTCACTGTGCCTTAGAATAGAAAAGAGGGTAACCATGGGGCTGAAGCTGAGATACGAAATTACGGCAACACGATCATCGGGTGCCTCATCGTAATTCTTCGGCTACACTCGCCAAAGGGCATCAAGGTTGGTGGGATTCTTAGTGATTTCTAAGGACTTTCAGTGTTATCTTTCTTTATTTTTCACTATATTATTATTTTTATTATAATTTTTTATTATAATTGAACAAATAATCAAATTAAATATATTTTAAACAAATGTTATTTTAACATTGTTATTTTAACATTTGTTTAGTTTGATTATTTATACATTGCATATTACTAAAATATACCACAATAAATACTTAAAAATTTAATTTTTTAAGTTATTTTTCTATGTAATTGAACAAGTTAATTAAACAGTATTTTAGAAAGTTTTTATTAAGCTTTCTAGTTAGTATTAATTTTTCAAAAACCTTTGATAAAGTTCATAAAAGGCTAATAGAACGGTAGCTTTTCGGTTTCTTCTTATCCTTGCAATGCTTGTAAAAAAGGAGTATTTCTGCGCGTTTCTAGTTTTTGGAAATATACCCGATCTGTAAGCAAGCATTAAGTAGTGATACCAGAAATTTTCGGGATAAATTTTTAAACACGATATTGGGAAGTTGATCTGGGTCAGGTTATTTCTTAATTGGTAGTGATTTGATAATCTGAACGATTTCTGATGGAGATACAGGTTTGATCGTATCAGGAATGGGTAGATTTTTTGTTAAAAAGTTTGTTATGTCATTATGATTAATATTTGAAGTTGGTGACGAAGAAAACGCATTTTTTAAGTTCTCCGAAAAAACTGCACCTACCTGAATCTGTGCAAAATAATTGGTTGTTTATCTTGATTGGGGAAATTGTTTCACGTTTTGTCAGTATTCTATTAGTCGTTTTCCACATTCCTAGATTATTAGGTTGAAGTTCTTCAATATGTTGGTTGTAGGACATAGGTTGGGGTAGTGATAAGGTGTGTGTGTTTCTTTTTTGGATAACATGATATATTCGCTTTGCTTACGGTATTATTTAAAGATCAATGTCAATCAATGTCTTTTAATCCGTAAGTTTTCTTTGAATTCCTGTTACTTCTAAGTGTTAGCAGTCAAATTCCAGTAATCCACAGTGGTTAATTGAGTTTTTTTTACGAAAATTGCTACACCTCCAGAAGCGTGAGCTGTGATTATATCTCTTATGTAGATATTGTAACCGGGGATTCTAAAGGCTAAGTGCTTGTTCACAATGTACATAAGACATAAGATAAACATAACACATACATAAGACGTAAAGTTGAACTAGTAGTAAATCAACGTAAGTGTTCACAGTGTGCCTACGAAGTTCTTATGTTTATGTTGATCTTATGTTCGGCTTACGTTCGTACATAAGATTAAAATTATGTTACATTTAGTGAAATTTGTGGTTTGAAGTTGGTAGTGTTTGGTCATAAGTTGAAATAGATTGACGAAATTGACATAAACATAACCTTTGTTATAAAGTTTGAAAGGTGTTTAAAAGTTTATTTAGTTTATTTTTTTGTTATGCGCATGCGCAGTTTTATATATTTTTTACGCCTCCATCAGGCAAGTGTTCAATTGCATATTTCAAATGCGGCTTGAAAAGCTGGTTTTCTCGCCTAGCGTTTGAAAAAAACATTGATTTTTTTATAGGATGTTGGTATTCTTGGTTATATTTTGTACGTCAAATTGAATTAAATTAAATAGATATTACAAATTTTTGTGATAAAAGGCACTTTTTAATGCAATTAAAACTTATTATTTTATAATAATTATATGTAAGTATACTATATTTTTATTAGAGAATTTTATAAAAAATTAATGTAACAAATACCTATATTTTTTAGGTTAGTTTAATTTAAACGTCAAATTTAGAATTAAAATATTTTACTACCAACAACTACAAAAAAAATTCTTAATACCAAATATTTCAAAAAATAATTAAATTTTATATAATTAATTATAGAAGCCGGCGTAAAAAATTACGTTTATCATGCGGCAGGAAACTGTTTTCCAAGTATTCGTAAATACAGGCCTCGGCTAGTCCGCCTCGGCTTGTAAAACAACTCGTACTTGGAAAAATTCAATTTCCAGCCTAATGATAAAAATAACTATCTTATGTTCATTGTGAACACTTTTGCGGCTTATGTCAAACTTATGTTTTATGATTATGTTATGCTTATGTACGTCTTATGTTTATATACATTGTAAACAAGCACTGAGTTATTTATTAAGTATGAGTTTCTGAGATGCAAGCTAGTGATACATCATGTCTAGATAAGAAGTCGATTAGCTGTAAACGTTGATTTTTGACATCATCGGAATTCCAGTTTAAGATTGATAGTTTTTTATTAGAATATTATTATTTCGCGCCACAGAAAAGCTAGGAAATTACGTGGTTTAGAAGAAACGTTTTAATTTTTTCTATGTGAAGAGTTTAAGTTTAGTATAAGGATAAAAATTGTATCGATAATTGATGATGTTGAAGATAAAGAAATTTGAAGGGTGGTGGGAGAAGAGTTGGCTGTGATATTTGCATAAGTGGGAAAATTTTTGAGTAATTAATTAATAATAAAGTAATTCGTCTTTAGTATGATTGTTGGTTGTTG
The DNA here is from genome assembly GCA_911387805.1 of Cantharis rustica. Classification (NCBI taxonomy): domain Eukaryota; kingdom Metazoa; phylum Arthropoda; class Insecta; order Coleoptera; family Cantharidae; genus Cantharis; species Cantharis rustica. The sequence continues at coordinate 78,317,601 of OU426877.1, forward strand.
ACTGTTGTTGTAATTGCATTGTTTAAATTGGGCAGGATTGCTGTTGGTGCTGAGTAGTTAGGTTTGTAACGGCGTTGTTGGTGCTGTAATTTAATTTGGTGTCTACTCGCATTTTACACTACCGATACGTGGCGCTGTACTAAAACAATATGTCCGACTTATGCAGTATTGGAAATCGTGTTTTTTAAAACAATTTGGTTTACATTAGTTAATTTTATAATTTAAATGATATTTAATGGTAAGTATATAAAAAAACACTTAACAAAGATTAAAATACACTTAATTCATAATTTATTCAATGTAGGTAACTAACTGTTAAATTTTCTTTTAGAGAAAATGGCTACTGAAAATACATCATTATTACTTTCATTACAAAAATATTTTATTATTTTAATGCTCTGGTTTAATGGTTTACCTATTATAGGTCGTAGAAATATAATATTTCTTTTTCTTCTCGGTTTATATTTGAGGCCGTGAGAGCAAAAGTGGTGTAACCCCAAATATAACCATTTGAGATATTCAAACTTTTAATTTATCCACTTTATCAAATATTTCTTGTAAGCTTATTATTTTGCTTTACATGCACCAACGTCGACTTCAATTGTTATAATAATAACATTTTACATTTAAATGATGTATATTTTGTTAAAAATAGATAAATAAAGATCGACTATCTCCAATAGTTTTATTTGGGGTTACACCACTTTTGCTCTCACGGCCTCATTTATATATCTGTTTACTTTTAAATTCAAGTTAAATACTTTTTTTTCATTGATATCTGATTCTGTAATTGAATCAATTCTTATATTAAAACCAAATCTTGTAATAAAAATAAATACTTGCAAAATTACACTTGCGGCTTCTTCGCCATTTTGGACAAAAATATATAATTTATTTTATTATAATTTATTTTATTAATTTAATAATTAATTTATTTTATAACATATCGAAATCCAACTGTATTATATTTTACTATAGAGCATGTACGCATATTCTACGACAGGAGCCGCCTTTCCGTTTCTAGTTTCCATCTCTTTCTATCTTAGCATAACTCTTCTTTCATAATTCTGAAATTTATCGCCCCACCTACATTGTCTCTGCAGCTTCGCCTACACCGTCCTTGTTTACTCCGCTCCTGCGGGATCTGATTATAATTTGGCAAATCAAAATGTTTAGATGATTCAGAAAAAAAGAATTACTCTATAAGAATAACAACTATTCAGTGAACTGTCGGTCTATCATTATAAGATTTTTCGTGATTGCGTTTGTCAAAAAACGAATTCCCCATAGATCGGCCTTACTCGGCAAAGTGGGTTACTAGGAAAGGGGTGGATTTCCCTCGATGTGCACTTGATACTGTAATTTTTAGCAAATTATTAACTTAGAGTAGGTATATTACAAGTACTCAATCTATGTATGGCACCACAAACAGATACATCGAATAGAATTCGGCATAACGAAAATACTAGTGCCCAATTTAGGGCTTCCACTGCAACTTTATTATTTATACTAACCAAAATATTATAATACTTAGTATACTGGGTGACCCAGACCACCCGTATCAGTACTTTTTTCAAAAACGGTAAGTCGTAGAGAGTTGGGCTAAAAAAATTTATTACAAAAGCCTTAAGGACGAATGTAATAGTGATAATATTATTTCCGTGAAAAGTCTGCATCCAGAGTAGTTTGCTCCAGAAAGTCCAGAAAAACAGAATTTTAAATGGCACCATATGTCGAAAGTAGTATCGTTGGAAAGCTCTTTAAAAAATAAGCAAGTTTTGTAGAAAAAATTTTTTTATTACTTACACCCCTTTTAAGTTATATTCGACTTAAGTTATTAAGTTATTATTTTGATTATTTTGACTTTATTTTAAAATTTGTAATGCCTGTCGATCATTAAACACTGAAAAAATACTTAGAGCCACTGATAGTATAACCAGAACAGGTCAACAGTGTTTAGAAGTAAATGGAAGACATTTTGAATACTTGTGACATTGCTCAAACGCGGTATCTGGATTTCAAGTGCTGACTTTTAAAGTTAAGTTCGTTATAAGAAATTGAAATTTAATAACTTAAGTCGGATATAACTTAAAGGGGGTGGGAGTAATAAAAAATTTTTTTTTACAAAACTTGCTTATTTTTCAAAGAGCTTTCCAATGATACTGCTTTCGACATATGATGCCATTTAAAATTCTGGATTTCTGGACTTTCTGGAGCAAACTACTCTGGATGCCGACTTTTCCCGGAAATAATAATATCACCATTAGATTCGTCATTAGGGCTTTTGTAATAATTTTTTTTAGCCCAACTCTCTACGACTTACCGTTTTTGAAAAAAAGTACTAATACGGGTGATCTGGGTCACCCTGTATACTGACCATTCACTTTTAAAAATACTGAACACTTTAATGATAAAACTACTGACCAAAAAATTAGTTGTATTAAAAACACTAATAGCTGAGATAATAATATGTGCAAAACCAACACCAAAAAACGCCTCTAATTCTAACCACCGCCCGCCAATTTGAACAGTAATAACACATAAACAACGCAATCAAAAGCTTTTAAAAAATTTCATATTTTAATATTTATATTAAAAACAAGCTAAGAGCATTGGAAATGGACTTCCAAAGACGAAGTTGTGGTATATCTAGACTGGATCATATTAGAAATGACGATATTTGACAAAGGATGAAAGTAGAGGCTCAATTATGGATACAGTGAAAGCTAAAAGACTGAGGTGGTTCGGTTACGTTCAAAGAATGAATAACGACAAGTGGCCAAAGACGATATGGGATCTAATTGATCTAATTGTCTGTGGAAGCCATTGAAAGAAAAAGTGTAAGAAATTTCTTTAGTAATTTTATTTAAAGTTTTAAATAATTAAAAATGCCGTTGAATTATTTTTTTTAGTTTTGTACAGTGTTTGATTTGACATTTGACATGATTTTATGTACCAGTTTATGATAGATAACTATTATAAAGATTATATTTCTTGAGAAATCTTAACTGTGAGCGTGGTTGTCGCAGCGTTACTAGTGAAATATTAGAGCGTTCTTATTTGGTTTTTAATATTTTTTATATAATATCGTCCAAAATCCCGTAAATGTTTTTCTTTATTTTAAAAATATTATATGGAGAGAAAGTGATCATTATTATTATTTATTTTGTTTCTATGAAATAATGAGGTTTTGATGTAGTCTAAAACTAACTAAATTTTAAAAGTCTAATTTAACACTGCTATTTCATCTTTAATTCTTTCTATAAATAACTATAGCCCGATATGCTAATAATACAGTGTATAGTTCTCATTTTGTTGTGGTTAGTGTTTGTTTCAATTCCAAAAACTAAAAAGTAAATCCAAGTTAGTAAAAGGGATATGAGCTGTGAGAGTGACGGAAGTGTCCCTGCAGGAGTTTGTATTAGCCCCGGCAGCAGGAAACCTTCCCGCACCTCGCGCTATCCCATGCCGGCTCTTGAATTTCCTGCCGCACTCGCAGAAATCGGCTTTTCAGGAACCAGTACTCTTACTTTAGGAATTTATGAGATTTTATTTCAGTATTTGAGGAAATTTGTATTAGCTGATTTGTCGTTTGCTGTTATCAGATTTAGATAGAATATATTTTTCAATCTAAACAACGCTTACCAATAATAATTATTATTATCAAATATAATAATATCATTTTGTAGAATTTTGACTTGCGCATTTCTTTAATTTTTAACTTATTTTTTTAAATGCTTAGATTATTTAACTACGTAGACATGAAAGGTATATGTGTACAGGGGATCGAAATTGAGCCACCCTGTACAGTCGTTATCAGGAAAGAAAAAGTGTATGCAACAAGACGAAAATTGTAAATCAAATAAATGTTTGATATAATAAATTTAAATCATAACAATAAATTATACAAAGTTGACTAATTATGTTTTTAACTGTATAATTTAATTCTTACATCTTCCACTAGACTAATCGATAATAATAAGGAACAACTATGTACTTTTCCACGTTCAAAATTAAAAAAGTAGGTACATTATTAATTTAACACAAATTGTGGCGCTTGCGATTTTAAAGTTCTACCTTAAATTGACATATTAATAATAATATTTAATTCTAAAACATCTGCTTTATTCAATAAAAAAGCTACCAAACATTTATCAACTCTAATAAAATGGAAATTTAACCCAATAAAAACCAAACTTGTCACCATTATAGCCTCAGTCATAATAAAAACTACTTTCGTTAATCGTTGTAATTATTATTATGCACGCTAAAAACTGTTGTAGCTATCTTTTCCTATCGAATACATACGTTGGGTATCCATAATATCATAAATTTACGTACAAATTTTCTAAAATCAGACAGTTACTAATTATTAATTAAAAAACACGTGGCACTCGGGTTGTCTGTAAAGTCGGTTTACGGACGATAATTTTACGTGATAACGTCATAAGAAAACATTGATGAAAAATTGCATACTTTTATGAATTGAATTGAATTATGTTTTCTTATGACGTAAAATCACGTAAAATTATCATCCGTAAACCGAGTGTTAATTCAAAAATTGAATTGAATTATATTTATGTAACAGATAATACGAATTAAAACTATGTTATTACATTAACCCTCAGTAGGTTAGTGCGTTATGTGCATGAAACATAATTGCATCATTTGGTGATCGCGAGATCGAACCTCATGCCGGACAAGTTTTTTTAATGGCATTTTATAATTCAAATGATGTCTATGTATGATGCAAAGCCGATCGTGCCTCTCTCTCTCGCTTGTTCCGCGTTCTCGCTTGCGGAACGTGACAATTTTTTGTGCGTGCATCCGGTATATCAATTTATAAGACGTTAACACGCCAAAAAAAGAGAATTGTCGGTACTCCAACGATGGTTCTATCGTCAGCTTCACTTTTCACTGTACGTACATATGTCCCTACTTAATTCAATGTAACATTTTAAAAGCTTGCATTCTATGTAAAGAATGTGCTAATAAGAACTCACATACTTCATTTTTTCAATTAATCAAATCAAATGTAAAAAAATGGTATTGTTTACTACTTCATCATTGGTATACACATGACCTTAACAAACCACCATAGGAGAATCTAGCGAGATTAGAAACAATTTAATTAATTTCTTTTTAAAATTAAACGTCCATTAATATTTAATAATAACTTTTAACAATTTTCATGCGTTCCATCATGATTTGTCAATATTTACTGATGGCATCTGTCCAAAAACAAAAAGTGAAGATATGTTGAACAGTTTTTCAATGCCAGATGTTGCAAGTTGTGACACTTAATTTGGATAACCCTTTAGATAACTCTATAAAATATATAAAATGTAAATTTTTGGAAGTTGCATACCTATATAATAAAATATTGCTTTATTACTTCTTCTACGCGAGTTAAACTTCGTCTGGCGAAATCATACATCGTTGTATAGAATGGATAATATTCAAAAATTCATGTTCTACTTCAATAGATAATATAAAAACAAATAGACACAAGAAAGATTTTATTGTTAGAAGATTAACACCGGCAGTTTGAAAAGGTCGTGGCCCGTAAAATAGTACTAGGATAACGAATCCTTTGAAGCCAATTTCAGTAGCCCCGAGCTTTTTGCTGCTTCTGATGCCAAGCATCCGGGTGTGAAGGCGCTGCAATCAGACGCTTTTCGCGCTTTGACTGCCATTATTAAGTTTGGATAGTAAAATAAACGCCTCGAGACTTTTGTGTTTTGTGTATGACAGCTTTGCTACATAAAAAATAATGCTCTTGCTTCACTTGCTTTATAAAACGCGCGTTATTTTAGTAGTCGTTTTTTTATCGTTTTACACTAAAAATTGAAGACAAAACGAATAGATAAGCTGGATTCAAATTATTACAAAAATAATAGTTTTCAAATTTTTATTATTTGAAAGATATTATAACGAAAGACTTCCATTCTTAGAAGAAACTTGAACTTTATAATAATAATAATAAAAAGATTTGATTTGAATGGATACCAAATTGCTAAAACATCAGATTTGCAAAATAATTAAGTACGTGAATGTAATAGTATTTAATTATTAATAAAAGTAAACTTTTAAATAGTTTTTTATTTAAAAATTGTCATACCTACAGCTTATTTCACAATGATTAATTATATAGAAAAGTATACTTTAACAAATATGAAATAAATAAGTACATAATACTTAACAAAAAAGAATCGATTACATCACCGATCGATAACAGAAAAGTCCATTAAAATTATAAAACGTGGTACCAAATTTTCATTAATAGATATTGAATGTAAACGTCAATCATTCTATTAAGATAATGTTAACGTAAATGCTATGCATGTGCATGCTCCCCCGAAATTACTACGACGTTCTTTCCCCTTACAAAATAAACTGTTGCCAATATGGTTTTTTAAAAGATTAAAATAAAAATGAGATCTAAAAATAAATAAACTATAAATAATATTTATTACGAGTAGATACATCTAAAAATGTATTAATTTGTTAAAGGTATACAAATCTAATCTCTCAAAAGGTCAGAATTTCAATACAAAATAAATATATTCCTCTAAAAATCATTTACATTGTATAATCTGTTATAATAATATAAGTATTATAATTTACGCGTTTATATCAATATAATAATAAATATTTTTTATAAAATTTACTTAGAATATCAAAAACTTTAAATTTGAAAATCTTAACTATGGGGTGTTCATTTATTTGTGTTTTTCTTCTTAGTTAAAACAAGCTCGCAGATAGCAGATTGAGGGGCGTAGGGCGGTGTCCACCCTGCGGAAAGGATTCTCTTGTCGGTTTCCACGCCGATGCTCGCCAAACAGGGTTGAAGTGAGCCGTGGAAATAAAAGCTAGTGAAGCGCACACAAAGGCATTCGTGATGGATACCCCAAAACTAGATATTTTGCTTTTCGATTTTATCACTTATTCGAAACTATTATTAACTTGTTTTTAAGTAATATAATGTAATATGTTTTATTTTATGTATTGCAGGATATGGAACAAATGCACTGACGGGAATGACAAAAGCAACTTTAGATCCCCATGGACACTTACGACAACCTGGTAAGCAATTATACGTAAAATAATTTATATAAAATTGCCTTCAATCAAGAAGACGAATAAATAAAATAAAACAAAACAAACAATCGACTCTACTACATAAATGTCGATCTAACTGCATTATTTGGCACAATAATAATTATTGAAGTCAGTATTAAATAAATATTTTTCAGTATCAACTTTAGTCTTTTCTACTTCTGATTATTTGCCTCTTCCTCTGAGTGAAAAATTTCAATATTTAAACTCCACGGCTGCTTAAATCGTGCTTAAATTAACTATTTTAATTTCAATAGCTGATTGTGGAATCATCAACTTTGGGTGACCGACGCGACGCGACGGCTTTACGTGGCATCCAAAATACGCAGACGATTGCGATATTGTTTCTTTAAGAGGATGTCCTAGTTCAGGAAGCTATTTTGAGTAAAATGTTTTTTAACGAATTGAATGAAACTAACTTATTGATATATTTACGTGTATTTCCGCATACTTTATATACATAGCTCTTTATATTACTTTAAATAAAAGTACTTTATATAGGTAGAGTTAATAAAGCTCAATTTAATGTAGTAATTTTTATTAATGACAGCTAGAAGTTATCGACTTTCGTAAAGTTAAAAATTTTCGTGCATACTATTTGATTCTTAATTGCCTATGCTTAACTTCGTGATTTTTACTTCTTTTTATTTTTCACTTAAAATTTTCAGAAAAATCGCAATTTTTGAAATATCGAGATTATTTTGATTTCGACGTAAGCGACATGTACAGAGTTTGTGTGTAAACTATAACAAATTAATCTGTATAATAGTTTCTGAAAAAAATCCTGAGACAATATTGAAAAATATTGTTTTAAGAAAAATTTTAAGTTAGTTGTGAATACATAACTATGACGCATACCATGATTTGCTCTGTCGGGCTAAACAAAGAAACCGTTTCTTCCCAAAAGAGGTTGTTAATAGCTTTTTTTTTGATGAATTTTAAAATTGATAATTATTTTAAACGTCTGATAAAATTATAAGAGTTTAAAAATACCGCTGCATAATGACTTAACCTTGCGTACCGACCTGCTAATTAATTCTTTTTTTTTTTCGGAAATTTTATGGTTTTGACAAGCAAGCCACAGTTGTAATGTTGCTATATTATTATCCTTCACATTTGAAAATTTTTATTTGGCTTCTGGAACATCGTCTTCTGCAGTGGCGGCTTGTCTTAAAGGGCACAGGGACACGTGCCCTTCCATCCCAAAACCAAAAACAAGACTTAGTTTAAAATAATTAATTTATTTATTTTTTAATTAATTTTTATTTATTTTCTAATTACTTTTAATTAATTAATAATTATTTAAAAAATAAATTTTATATTACATTATTTTGTAGTTTATGCCAACAAACATTATAATAGGGTCACGCAAATCGCCATCCAAACGCCAGCTACCGATGGTGGGCGACAGACAAGCTTGTATATACTAAAAATACATTTTTCAAGTCGACCGACAGGTTGAAAACGGGTCACACTCTAAGAAACCCTTATCGGTTAACAATTGAGTTCATAACACCAGTAGTGTAAGACATGTGCTTAGTTTACAAGTTATGTTATGTTTCTACGTTTAAAATGTATCAAGTATTTAATATGCATTTTAAGCAATACATAATATTATACATATTACTAATAAACTATTTTGTTTTTATTGTTAGTTGTTAAAAAAGGAAACATTTCCGTGGGTTACTAGCGGCGAAGTTATTTAATCATATAAATGCAGAAATTGCTTATAATGTGTTAGGGATTATCGATATTCGATTATATTATATATTATCGATTATCGTATTTATTTGGGTTTAATCGATTTTGCTGATGAATGCGATTTCGTTCTTGGCGTACATAATATAAAAGAAGCAAAATTATTTAAAGGAACTTTAAAAACAAGAACAAATTTGTGAACGATTTTAGTCTTTTATTAAGAGGGTTGTACACCTAACTTTTAACGAATATTCATGTAGCTTTTTTACTAATGCATGGAATTTAATGCCGTTTAAAGTAAATGATTTGAAAAAAAAATCTAGTTTCATAGAAAGAGTCATTAACAACTTTTTAAAAAGAAATTTTCATTTTTATTTTTTTAATTTAAAATTCAAATAACCTGCAAATGACTTTCCATGTATATACAAACTATAAAAATTAAAATTTTTTAAAAATATCTATATATTAAAAAATAAGCCTTATATATTTGCATAATAAGAAAGTGAATTAAAATCTTTATATGGTAGTGCCCACTCGCACCATAAACGCTATTTGATAAAGATGCATATTTATTGTATTATTCAATTAGTTACCACTGATTGCGCTGACGGAAATAGTGACAATCGGTAAAATGTCTTCAAAAATCATACAGCCGTCTTAAACCATTAGGTTATACAACGCAAATTTTATCTATTTTTTTTTTAATAAAAGAGCGTTTGAAGAGTGTGGTCGCATTTTTGTTCTTATTAGAACATTTAACCGATTTGCGTTTTCAGACTCATAGCTTTCAATCTGACTTCTACAAAACCAACGTGGCAAGATACTCACTCTGCCTATGCTAATTTACCCCAAAATGTGGCCACGGCCTATACAAATGTCAAGTTCCAAAACCGAATTTCAGCAAGGGTTAACAGTACAAACCCATACTTACGTGAAACGAAATAACTACACTCACCCCGTCATTTACAAATATGACAAACCCTCCAAGCTCCAGTGAAATAGACACTTATAACCTCCCCCCCACCAGTTATTAATAAATCAAAAAGTATAAATAACATCGATGTTAACGACACAGTCAATATGAACTTTGAAGCCCACAGCCAGCCAAATGTGCCTACTTACAACAGTTTTGGCATCTTACTAAATGCCCCCGAGCGCACAAACCACATGCAAAATGCAACTGATGACTGGCGTACTGTGAAACGCACCACAATCCACAAATCCACTCCTCAAGAGTTCCGCTAAAAGCTCACCAAACCACCGCCGATAATACTTACCACACCCATAGAACAAATACATGCTTTCGTGGAAAAGCTTGACCCACTAATAAAAGGCAAACTGCTGTTGCAATATGTGAAAGGCAGCACCTGGATTCACACTGAAACTACCGAGGATCATAAAGCCGTGAAGGCTTGCGTTTTTGCTGATAAGGAGGTGCAGGGGTACTCTTATCAGCTCAAAGAAGATCGGCTAATCAAACTAATCATGAAGGGGTCTCCCTACATGTCCGAGACAGAAGTCAAATCTTTATTACTCGCCGAGCACCAAATCACGCCCGTAGCCGTAACACAGCTTAAGAACAAATTTGGAGACACCACGGGGTCTTTTCTGGTTGCATTTCAGCCAACCACACCAATTTCAACCATCAAGAAAATTCGCTCCTTAGGTCAAGTTATCGTAAATTTCGAAGAATATGCACGAAGAAAATCAAGGACCCAGTGTTTTAAATGCCAGCAGTTTGGACATGGATCTTCAAATTGCTACATGCGCCCGAGGTGTGTCAAATGTTTGGAACACCACCTGACCACCGACTGCTCACGAAAAACCACCGACGGAGTCCGTTGCTGCAATTGCGGAGAGGCGCATCCAGCAAATTACAGCCTTTGCAAAACCTACCTGACGTACACTGAAAAGGTAAGTGCAAAAACCCAGCGCCACACCTAAACGACCCAATCGAAATCAATTCTCAACAACCCAAACTACAATTCAATTCGAAATGAAACCCCAGCAATAGCCACTTTTACCACTACTTCCAATAACTTCCCACCTCTACCGATGCGTACGCAAAATTTTAGACAATTTTCCCCTATCACTAACAACAGACCCATGCAATTCGCAACCCAATAATCACAAATGATAAACGACACCAACAGCCCTGGCGACCTCACTACTCTCTTTAAAGAGCTACGCGACCTCTAAGACACAATCAACATATCACAAATGATTCTAATCGTTTGTGAAATAAAAGTTAGGTTGTCTGGGGTGACAGACATAATGGAAAAAATACACATCCTCGCAGACATTTCGACTAAATATAATGTTTAGTACAACCAAAAAAAAACCTTAAAATCATTTCTTGGAATGCGGACAGACTCAGACACAAAACTAACGAACTTCAACTTTTATTACAAGACAACTGCCTCGACATAATCTTAATGCAAGAAACCAAACTAAATAAATACAAACCTAAAAAAATCCCCAACTACATCTTAATAAACTCGCCACGAACCAAATACGGAGGACTATTGACATACCACAAAAACAACCTTGACCTCACCCTACTCGACCTACCCTCCACTAACGCCGAAACACAAATTCTACAAATCGACAATCTCACCATAGTTAATTATTATCTTTCCCCCACAAAAAAGCATGATTTCGGCAAACTCGACGAAATCGTAAAGTTATCCGATAAGGTGGTTATTGCAGGCGACATGAACTCAAAACATGTCTCCTGGAATAACATGGTTTCAAACCAATCCGGTGTCGAGCTTTACGATTTCGTCACAAGGAACAACGATTTCCCGATACACTACAGCTACAAGTATTGCACTACAAGCAATACTTACGTACGAAACATAGAAACCCTGGACAAACTTAGTTCAGACTACCTCCCGGTGCAATTCGAGCTAACGTCACTAAAAATTCCTTTCCATCCTCTACGACAAATCTAAATTACAAACTGGAACAAACTTACTGACCAATTAAAAGACCTACCAATAAACACCAAAAACAGCACAAATGACGACATCGACCAAGCAATTACTGACTTAACAAAAAACATTATCAAAATTGTCTAGGACAACACCATAATAAAAGCACCCAAAAGTTTCAAGCTTGAACTACCGACAAACATCTTACAAAAAATTGCGAATAAAAACAAACTTAGAAAAATCTAACAAAAACATAAATTTCCTATGCTCAAATCCCAAATAAATAAACTGACAAAAGACATAAACAAAGAAATCGAACTCATAAAACACAAAAGCTGGACGGACATGTTAGGAGACATCACCACAAAAAATATAAAAAAACTATGGCATTTAACCAAAGCGCTCAAAACTACTGACTCATTTACAATACCAAGGTTACACACCCCCAGCGGCCTAAAAACCAGCAGCACGGCCAAAGCTAACACCATCGCCGACACTTATCTAAACCACCACAATCTCACAACACTCATTACTCATTCTACCACAGAAACAACAATCAATCACAACATACATAAATTCAACAATGAAACATATTCTACCCCCCCTGAAGATCAAACCTCTCCTTTAGAAATCTAACTAACAATCCGAAAACTTAGAAACAAAGCAGCCGGTAACGACGGCACAGGAGCCTCACTTATTAAAAAATTTCCAAAGAAAGTCATACTTCAAATTTATTACATTCTTAATACATGCCTCAAAAATCAATACTTCCCAGTTTCCTGGAAACAAGCCACAGTCATCCTAATCTCTAAACCAGAAAAACCCAAAACCACTCTATCCAGTTACCGTCCAATCAGCCTCCTTCCCACCCTCTCCAAAATATTAGAAAAACTCATCTTACACCGCCTCCAAGAACACACAAACAAACACAACACAATCATCCTTGAACAATTTGGTTTCAGAGCTAAACACAGCACCGTGCTGCAGCTGGCAACACTCACACACAAAATCACGACTAATTATAACTTAAATAAAACGACAACACTAATGACTTTAGACCTTAAAAAAGCTTTTGACACAATTTGGCATGACGGACTCATTTACAAATTACTTAACAGTAACACACCCCCCCACCTGACTAAAATCATCTCCAACTTCCTATCAAACCGTTCTTTTAGAGTTAAAATTAAAGACACATTATCTGACCCCTATCCCATACCCGCCGGAGTCCTACAAGGCTCCATCCTTGCAGCAACCTTATTTATCCATTACATCAACGATATACCAAAACACAAAAACACAGAAATCAAACTTTGCGCTTACGATACTGCAATTATGGCTACCTCCTTCAAAAAAATCAAACCCTAAAATACCTGCAAAGACATCTCGACATTTTATGTACCTACTTCTCCGACTGGAAACTTAAACTTAACGAAGACAAAACCACTCTGCCAACATTTTCTAAAAAACGTGACCGACTTAGATGCGGCAACAAAGTCAACAATACAAACATCATCAGAACTCCGACAGTTAAATACCTTGGACTGACACTTGACGAAGGACTTACTTACGCTACACACCTACAACTGACCGCCACCAAGGCCCACAAAGCGATTTACGCATTATATCCACTCATCACGTTCAAAAGCAAACTTGACTTAAAATTACGATTACTCTTCTACAAATCGATGATCCGACCCATCATGACATATGCCACACCCATCTGGAGCAATGCATCAAATGCCAACGTAAACAAACTACAGGCGATACAAAACAAAGCACTCCGGATCATCACCGGACTGCCCTGGACACCTACCTACTCCACGAACAATTAAATACTTAACCTACAATTACGCTTACGACTTTTTTCTTCACAAGATCAGACTAAACCCCACAACAAAACATATAGCCAAATTCACCAAGTCTACTGCTCCTTTTCGGATAAAACACAAACTGCTACATCAAACTATTCTGTAAATACACTTTTCTGGCTAAGTTCTAGATTACAGGCCCCATCGCAATCTGGCTGAAACTTGGTGGAAAGATGCCTCCAGGTGTGCTCGATACGAAAATATAAATTTTGTTCTGCGGAAATGTCGTTCTTCCACACAATTAATTATTTTCTGGAGCTATATTTGAGGTTATCATCGGAGCGAAGTGTGATCCCGTCCACCCACCCCAAGCTCTATTCTTACTTATATTATGCTAAGTTATCCCCACCGCCAAGTCGTAGTGGGAGGAAGTTGGTATGCATTTAGCCGTGGACCAAATCAAGATGTACCATAGTCCACCCACTCAACATGCAAATTAAAATGTTAAGTTTTAAGATTTAAAATTCGTAATTTTAATTGCGTTTTCGGTGGATTTTGAATTAATATTTCGGAATACCTTAATATTGAAAAATATTAATGTGTTAGTCAAAAAAACAAGCTCGGAGGGCGCCGAAGGCGTCCGGATGGTCTGTTTTTTTGAATAACTCATCAACGGCAAATCTCGAATTCCAGGTAAACGTAGATCTGTGTTTTCGAGTCCCACCTTTGGCGAGTTCTGCCATTTTTCAGGGATATTTTTAAATTGTTATGAATAAGGTGAAAAAATAAAACAGGCCCGGAGGCCGCCGAAGGCGTCCGGAGGGTCTGTTTTATTTTTTTGCCTTACTTAACACGGCTAATCATGCAGCCGTGTTAAAAGGTGGATCTATAATACATGTAAATTTTACATTTTTAAAATCAATTTTTTTCGAAACCTCCGGACCTGTTTTATTTTTTTGCCTTACACAACAACGACCTATCCGTAAAAATTTCCGGCTCCGAAAAAAACCGTTTTCCTGTTTACACTGGGAAGCGAGTGGCTATCTGATCAAGCATATTTTCGAATGCCAATTCCGACGTACGGCCGTACATGTGTATGTGCTCCGGCAAGTAGTTACTAACACAATATGTCAAGTAAACGGTTTCTCGCCGATGTGAATTTGTAAACATGTTCATTAATAAATTGTACAAAATACTTCCAACGAAACTTCAGCAACGTTCTGTGATAACTACTGTGGACTGAATTTACAAAGCCTAACCAACGCCCACTTTCATGACATTTAATTTTGAGGTTAAAAATTTTTGAACTTTAATTGCGATTTTCTACATTATTTAATGTTTCCGCACCAAAATTTTGCCATTATCCTACTAATTAACACCCCCCCTCCCCTCCCCGCCCCCAAAAACAAAAATTGGTGTGTGGCCTGTAAACCACAATCCTGCCTTCCACTTTTTCGAAAACTAAAATGTTTAAGTTATCACAATATATAAATACACTGTATGTATATTATCGCAAACGTTTCCAACGTTTCCATAAATACAGTGTATTTATATATTGTGATAACTTAAACATTTTAGTTTTCGAAAAAGTGTTTTGTGCATTTTTTGGTTTATGCTAAAAATTTGATATGATGATACATAATTTCTTTCTGCACAAAACAGTTCAAATTGATTCCAGACAGATGCATGGAACTTTCTTGTATTTTCTGGTACACCATCAGTAATTATTTCTTTAATAATTGAAGCGATGGATTTTTCACCAAAACGTGAGACATTTGTCATAATAATAAAGTAACTAATTATACAGTGAAATCCATTTAGTACGGCTTCGCATATAATAAGCAACCGTTTTCAGCGACGTAAGTATATGCATATGTTTGGTTTTAATATGAGCCACTATGAAAGTACATCCGTTTATTACGACTCTGCTTACAACAACCAACCGCTTTTAACGACAAAATTTTACACAAAATTGTCCGAATATAACGACGACAAGCGTCGACGTATATTTTATGGCAGTAATTTGCGGGTGATGAGTGAGTACGCTTACCAATATGACTTCTACAAATAATGACACTATGAAAAGTATTATGTCTGGTTTGCATAATGCAATCCGTACTTTTTACTATAGAAATAATAACCAAAAACAATATAAAATTACATACTTTTTGCACTAAATATTTCGTTGTTACTTATATATAGAGAGGTACATTATGTACGTACACTAGGGTCGTATTTAAGGGGGGGGAGGTTTAGGAGTTACAACCCCTTCCCTCCGAAATTATTTATCAATTAATAAAGTACTGAAAGTTCAACTGAAATCGTAAAAAAAACAGAAAAAACTAAAACAATTTTTACAACTATAACAAAAACATTAAACTTTGTTTAAATAAAAATTAAAACTAAAGAGATATTTCTAATAAATTAAATCCCAAATTGAAAAATCAGAAATTCGTATTATAATCCGGCGATTGGCAACATTGGATTAAATACACGTACTACTAAATTGCAAAAATACAAAAACCGAAGATGAAGAATATAAAAATGCCCTAAATATTTACAGTACTGTGTAAGAGTCTGCGACCACTTAATTAATTGTTAGTTATTAATTACTCCTATTCATTAATTTTCGATTTTTGAAAAATAATTATATTGAAATAAATGAAATAGGTATTTTATCTTAATTCTTACTATTATGGTAAAATTTTAAAAAATTTTAAATTGTAATAAATTGTTTGAACCAAAAATTTTAAAGGCAACATAAATTTTATGACTATCATGAGCAGCATAGCTTAAAATAACACTTCTGAAATAAATTAGAGTTGGCATTGTAAACCTATAAATTGTTTTATATTTTGTACATTTGTATACATAAGTGGACATTTGCTTAGATTTGTGAAATTTCCTTTTAATCTAGTTTAGTTCTTTGTCTTGACAACATTATTTTACTATCGCCATCGGTAAAATAAGAATTTAGTTTGTGATTTTTATTCAAATTTTAAAATTAAAAAATTTTATTTAAAAACGGTTTTTTACATGAGAGTTTAAAATTAAAATTAAAATTAAACATATTAAAAATATCGTAGTAAACAAAACTTTTGATATGGTATGAACAAAATTTTATCCGCAATAACGCCCCCTCCCCCACAAGTCAACCTGTAATCAAAATTTTTCGCTTCTTCGACAAATTATTTTCAACCATTAAATAGAGTTCATAAAAATCAAAATTTTTTCTGAATATCGAACTCAAATAAAGAAAAACCGCGCAAAAAAATAATTATTTTATTTAAATAAAAACAATTTTTTCACAATATTTCAATTTTTTTGCGGTAATTTTCAACAAAACACTTTCAAACAAAATTTTCTAATAACAATACGCTGGCTTAAAATTATAAGGTTCTATGTTACATTTTTGACACTATATGAGTTATTGATACCACAAGGTTCTATGGTGCACATACATTTTAATTAATGTAACGATAGTATGAGAAGTCTAAAAATGGTTTTATGTGCACATTTACAAAGGTCTATGTGCTGAAAATTTTATTTCGGTAAAACAAAGTTCTATAAATTCTACATAGAACCTGATGTTGTATATAGAATGCTAGAATATATCAACAAAGTTCTATGTTATTACATACAACTTTGTATGCGCAATAAGAAATTGGGAATTATAAGAAACTAACATAGAATCATTTTATTTGGAAACGGAAAAACACTAAGAAAACCACACCAAAAAGGCAAAATATTAATAAATAACTGAAGCCAGTATCCCAAAACAACTTTAGTTTCTTAATTTAACTTGTAACGATGTTTCTCTTTTTTTATATTATGTTTTATTTATATTATATAAATACTTTTAAGTTCTATGTTACCTTTTTTAATTATAATAAACAGTTTTGATAAAACAAAGTTCTATGTTATTTTAGAGGTCCCTATAGAATTCAAAATTACGGCCCATTTTTTTTTGATTTTGTTATATATTAGACAGAAATTACTTATTGAAACAGCTAGTAAGTTGAATTACAAATATATTAAATATAACTATCATAATCATAACCAATACCCAAAATTTCAAACGCGTTTATCTCGGCTCCAGTACATTGTAACATAGAACCTTATAATTTTAACCCAACGAATACTCAAAAATAAAATCTTAATTGTAAAAATACTTGTACAAAATTATACTCAAAAAATCAGAGGAGCAAAATATAGGCTTCTGTCGTTTCCGCTATCTTGGCAAAAAAAACCTCCCTCTAGTCACTTTTCTCCAAACATTACATTTCAAAAATTAATATAACAAAATTTAAATTTAGAAAAACCTCTTTTGTATTTTAATAAATTAGCTATTTATTTTGCAATTTTTTTAAACCCCCCTCTCCCGAAAATTTTGTCTAAATATGGCTAAATAAATCTAATACTAAATAAATCTTACATTCTACATTTAAGTACATACATAATGTACATTTGGTTAAGTTTATGTGAAATTACGTATGCTGATTATTTAAATTAAAATTATCAGTTCGTTTAGTACGACTTCCGGTTAGTACGACGCAATATAACCAGTCTCTTGGCCGTCGTTATAACTGAATTCTACTGTATTTATTTTGTTTTATTGGTTTTGTTGCTTAGCTTCTAAGTAAAAATAGCCTTCTAGAATTTTGTTTTTTTTATTTATGTCAAAAAATATATTTTAGTTTTTGCATGGAATTCTCTTAATGAGTATAACGCTTGATAAAATTTCCATTTAAATTTTGTGTGGAATGCAACTCGTATATGAAAATATGAAAATATATATATTATATGAAAATAATGTTGAAATAAAATTTTTTGAATTTTCGCACCAAGCTGATATTGTTATTTCACATTTATTTTGATGTATTTTGCCTGCCTCGCACAATGTACGAGACTTGACGTTTTGAACGGACTCTACCCACTTACTACAATGCACTTTTTTGTTCAAAAATTGCAGACTGTTTCTGAAACCTTCGTTTCGCCCCGTCTAAAAATGTTGTCCCTCAGGCGTAAAATAATTTTTGAACGGAAATACATCACTTTACGTCTTTTATGTATAAATAAATGTTTTTGTACACAATTTAGGATAGATTCTGTTCTTGAAAATCGCGGTTGTTTAAATACATTCTAACTTAAATTATTTTCAAATTATTTTAAAAAAATATGAAAAATTATTTTCATATAAAATTATTGATGAATGAACAAAAACGTCTATTTTTTTATTAATTTATTTTTAGCTTTGAAGATATTAATTTTTGAAATTACTTATTTATGTATGTATAGCTATATTCTTACTATAATAAATTCCGTATAAAACTATAGTCTGTTTCTTTTAAGAAAAATATTGGAATTTGTACTAAAGTGACAACCTTGAAATGTAAACCAATGAAATTGCTTTGAAGTTAGACGCTATTACAATATCGAAATTTTTACAATTGAAGTGCTATGCGTGTTGCCTAAACTGAACCGGGTAAACTCATAAATAAAATAGATTTGAACAGAGTTAAATGTAATATCAAATAGACGTAGTTATTTGGTTATAACATTTCGCTTTTTTGTGGTGAATGTTTAATATTATTACAAGATTAAGTACTATTTAAATTATCTGAAGATTCCCGATGTAAATTAGACTTTGCAAACGACGCGCCACCTGTATTATTCATATTTTAGATCGACTATAATAAAAAATTATTTGAAATAAAGTTGCCCGTGCCATGAGTTACGTTTTCGCAAGATTAAATTGAGCAAATATCTTCCTAAAACATTAAATTTTTAGAAAAAAAGCTGAATATTTTGAAAAAAATTAGTTTTGCAAAAAATATTGCAATCTTCGGGTTTTTCTGAAACTTTTTAGATTTTTATATTTTTAAAAATTAAGTAAGTACCCATTTATAAATACATATGCATTTAATGAACAATTTCAATAAATGAAAGCAATTATTAAGATTTTTACCCAAATGAGGTAAAGAAGAAAATTAAATTAAATGTTGGATTGCTCTCCGTTCACTTCTTCGCGATATCCTAATCGCCACTTAAACTCCTGTAAATCGTTTTCTATCATATCGAGTTTAACGTTAGGACTAATTATCGCAAAAGAGAGATAAAAGATAACTATCAAATCATAATTGTTTATTGTTGTGTATGCTGACGTGCTAAAAGAAAAAACACAAGTTGCCGAACTTGGGAAATATAATTACTAATTGCTCAGTTAACAAAAATACTAATTATTACAATTCTAGTATACTGAAAAACAATAAGGAACAAAATAAAAATATAACATTTTATTTTTTTTGTGAGCTGTCTATCATCGGTCCATCATTGGCCTCTATACGGTAATCCACCACATCACATCGTTTTCATTTTTATGCGTGATGTAACCAAACCATCTCATCTTAACGATTTGACTACCTTAACTATGTTTATCTTCATTATCAACTTCTCTCAATATCTCATGGTTTATCATGAATCTGCTTTCTTGATTATTAATTCTTATTAGTTCGAATATTTTATGCATTATTTTTCTTTCATAAATTCTCAGCCAATGTCATGTGTGTCCCAATGTCATGTGTGTCAGTCTTATTAATTTACCAGGTAAATTTAAAATTTCTTGCATTGTCTCTATCAATTTACTTTTCTTAACTTTACCGAAAGCTTGCTTAAAATCAATAAAGATCATGACTGTGCATTTGAATATTATTCTCCCGACTTTACTCCATAATTTACTTCAGCACATATTGCGTCTACTGTTGATTTACTTTCTATAAAACTCCTTTGGTACTTTCCTATTTTATTTTTCATCGCATTTTTTAGTCTTCTGATTATTATAGTTGACAGTATCTTATTTAGTAACGTGATTCCTCTGTAATTCTGACAACTTAATTCTGTCAATTTTTATGCTTTCCATATAATTTGTAACACCAGAAAATAAACCAACTTTTTTTGTTTTGATTTTTATAAATTCTGTTATTATCTTCCGCACTTCTTTATTCTCATGTTTACTCTTGGTAATAAATAAAGATTGCCTTGACCCCTATAACAATGTCAGGAGGACGAAGCAATGAATTGTTTGTTGTCAAGTTGGATTTCATGTAAAACGAAAGTAAAATCATTTTCAACATGTTAGCTTTAGAGAAACGGAATTTTAATTTACTGGTAGTACAACCGATTATTTCAACAAACGATTCATCATCTTGAATAATAATTGGAATTATCGTTACAGTAAATTTTACCATTATTTTTATAAGAGCCAACCTCGTGGCAATGTTTTAAATTACTAATAGGATACTCTTTTCAACAACTTTTCTAAATCGACCAATTGCTATTGCTCTAAATTTTTTCAATGACGTATGGTTCAGTACAAGGTGCAATAATCCAGCCAACTTAGCGACCGTTTTGTCTACAATTTTGTAACAAGGTTGACGTGCTGTGAAATACACACTATTAAATTTATAGCATATTTCCAAGATATTTCCAAAAATATTTTGATCATACATACTATATATATTATACTTTATACGTACATACATAAATACGTATGTTCTGTTTTATCATCTATTGCTTCAACGTCCTCTTCTTGTTATTTATTTTAAATTGTATACATATTCTTCATCTTTTATCTATCCATTTAGACGACATACCTACATGCATACTTAAATGAAATAGTAAAAGGCGAAAATTTTGTGGATTCATGATGTACAGTATATTGAACAAAACGAACTTGATCAATTGATTCTGACCAATTGTTTGCGTTTGTTCTTGATATATGTAGTTCTTTCAGACGTTCTTTTTTTATGGTTTTGTTTTGTCTTTGTTTTGCCTTGTTCAGTCTAGTTTAGAATGTAATTTAAAATACTAGTGATGTATAATTGCAATTACCGCAGTTTTTACAGAAGGGTAAAGAAAGTGAAATTGAAGTGAAACCCACGGTAAATATTTACTAGAGATGTTTTATATTTTTATTTTAGTTACTTGGAGAGGGGGTCAAATATCAATGATGTCACAATTGTCGGTTACACCGGCCGTAGGTATTCTTTGATAACTTTAATATATCAAACTGAGAATTAACTGTTAAAGTTGGTATAACTTCTACTGCGTTTAATTCTTCTTATATTCTTTTTTTAAATCATGTAATTATTTTAAGAGATGATATAAGAGTAATAATATATTGCAGTACGCCTCTTCAGTCGTAAATCATTAATTTACAATAATAATTATTATAATATAATATAATTATTATTATTTATACGATTAATATGTATATAAATTTTCATGTTATACTAAAGATCATACTAATGATGTTACAAAATTTACATTTTATTAGTTAAATAAATTTAAATATTTTTAGAAAGTAATAAATTAGATTATTAATTAATTATGTTATCAAACTGACTAGTATAATACTTTCAGTATAATATTATTTATAAAATATATCTGTATCATTTAAATAATATTATTTATACAAAAACTATAAGCAATATAACATAGTTGTAATAAAAGAACCCAATCAATAAAGCAGTAAATGTGTAATTATGTGCCAAAAGGCGAGCAAATACAAGCACAAAATTGATTACGAAGACTTTGTATTTACTAATACGAACACAAGGGAGTAATGTTTGGGGTAATGTGACAATCATTGAATCAGGAGCACAATCAGGTAATTACTGAAAAGGGGGCTCAGTAGAAAAGTTATAATACGCAAGGGAATTTTCCCCATGTTTCATTCTAACGCTTTTCGGTATAGCTTTCTAACTATTAAATAATATATTATTATAATACTTATTTTATAATTTTAATAAAAAATTACAGTATATAGAGAAATATATTATTAATGCAAAGAAATTTTACCAAATATTATTATAATTATTATTATTACACATAATCTAGAGCTAAGAGCTGTGAGTTACCGATTGAGTTACTAATTAAAGAGTCAGGATCAGTAAACTTTGGAACATTAAAATACGAGCTCAATTTCACAATAAGTAAATTAAAGCAATACAAATACAAAATTTATTACAAAATTAATAAACCTATACACGAACTAGGCCAAGTCACGATTCATATTATACGAGTATGTACAATATGTACAGGGTGGTTCAAGTTCGAATGTTTTTATGGAGATTTCGGTAACTATAAGAGATACATTTATGATTTTGTATAGTCGTGTTTTGTTTTGACAAAGCTAACGTTTAATTTTCCAGTCTTTTATTTTTATTTAACATTTTTTAATATAACGGAGTGAAACTGAAATAATAGATTCCACATGTTATATATAAATGAAAAGGGGATAAAAAACTCTATTTAAATATGTCATAGCCAAGTATGATTTCTATTAAAAAAAACACAACTTTATATTATACATCGGAAAGAAATGAAGATATTTAAAATTATTTTAACCCAATTTATTCTGCTCAAAAATGTGTCTAAAAAAAGTGTAAATAATGTTTCTATAACTTTACAAACAACCGAGATATCGGTATTTAACGAAAAGTCGAAAAAGAGAACTTTTGGCCATAACTCGAAAACGAAAAAAGATATCGGATTAAGACCATTAAGGTTTTCTCAAAAAAAAAAGATCGAAGATGCGTCATCTATTTTTCCATATCTCTTATAGTTACCGAATTCCCATAAAAACATTCGAATTTGAACCACACCGTACTATAAAAGTATAATATTTTTTAATAAAATTAATTTTTACATGTTAGATGAAATTGAAAAATAATTAAATTCATAACTTACATAAAATTGTTCAAAAACTATCTAAATGAATGATATAGTTTGCGACACCCTGTTATAACTGATGTTTCGATTTTCGGAATCTCATCAGGCAAACCTGGAGAAATTATTGAAATGATTGAAAAGTTATATTTTGAAATTAAAAATTCAAACTTGATTTAAAGTCAATTTTTTTTTTAAATATAATAATATAATATAAATTTCCTGTAATTAAACAACTGCAACACTATCATGCAAGTATAAGTACATGTAAGTAAGTACAAAATGTTAAAAAGAGTTTGAAACAAAATTTAAAAAGAAGAAGTTCTCAAACAAAAGCTGAAATAAAACAAATAATGATTGTTGACTATTATTTTTACAATAGCCATGTTCGTTTAAAATTTTTCAAGCTATAAGAAATTTTAAAATGTATCGATATAGCATTGAATGAGTAAAGTAAGGTAAGGATTATGTTGTAATATAAAATAAAACTGTAGCTATCGCATTAGAAAAATAATTCCAATGAAAAATCATGAAGTATACATTATATTAAGTAAAATATATATTTAAAAAGGAGATCAGTGACAAAGCAAATACAAATACAAAATTTATTTTTTTACTATCTTTACCACATACTTCCAAAACCAAAATAAAATGTTAATTGAACCAAATTTACTTTTATACAAAGTGTTAGATATCCGTATTGAATACATATTCTATTGTGATTGTAATGCAATGTGATAAGTATGTAGATTTGACTACCATTAGATTATTTTTTTAGATAATTTATTTGATGATCAGTGTGATTGATGATGCTTTTTTTGTCGATGTCTCAGCTTTAGCGAGCGTAACTGTTTTTGAGTAGAAGTAAATTTTTGTATCATATTTGTAGGTGAGAACAAAAAAATAATGAATATTAAACAGAATTATTTAAATTATACTTTCACATGAACTTATAATATAAAAATAGCTTATAAGTAGCTAAATATAATAATTTATTATCATTTAGAGTATATTTTTATTCTACACAACGCCAAACTTAACACGTATTTAGGCAAATGGCGAAATACCTACTGCACATTAAAAACAACGCAACCTCATCATCCAATCAAAACTAACTTTTCATCATAATTATGCACAGTTTTTTTTCTGTAAATATTTTTAAGTTATGTCAATTATTTCATATTACAAAAAATTCCTTGAACCGATTTTAACCAAAATCTTATAAATCTTAATCTCAATATTTGTTAAACATTATAATTCAAGAAATAAACAAATTCAAGATTCGTAATTATTTGTAGTTAGACATTTCTTTCTTATAAGTTGAAAACGTTAAACTATGGGATAAGCTCAATAAAAAAATTATAAAATATTATTTAGTTAACTTGTTTAATTATAGACTATTGAAATTAAATTCTTTATGATGAAATAAAAGATAAAATTTAAATTAAAATTTAATACATAACTTATAGTCTAAGATCCGAACTAGAAACGACATTTTCCCATCTACCGATGGAATGAAAAGTATTTTATATCAAATTTAATATGATATAAAATATATTGCGAGTAGGTTGGCTAAAAAATTCCTGGCCAAACTATTATTAATTAAAAATTCAAAATTGACTTTTTATTAAACAGTGCACCCATGAGTTGCACGAATAAATTTAATACGAACCGAAAGTATGAAGCCTATAGAATATGCAAACGTTAGGTTGACTATTTTTTTCTTGGCAGAACTACTGGGTTGGCAGGTATAAACAGATAAGTCGATTCTAGTTACTTCGCCCATTTCTAAAATAAATAAATTTTATATCAAAATAAGCGCTGTTTCATTGCGAACACGATTATATAAGGTTGTCTGCAAAAAATCTGGCGTAAATGAGAGTTGTCGAGTTTTAAAAAGTAAAATTTTGATGCGAATAAAAACTTACGACAAAGAGGTCCGAGCCAAGTATCTCGTCCGATTGAAGAGAACGCACAGCATTGAAGCTGCGTGCCGTGCTACCCACAGAACATCTTGGACGAAAGAGAGTGTGCATGCTATTTGTTCATTCAATAAAGAAGGATAGCGATGCAATAGTAAATGGTACCTAAACATTCCTACTAAAATATAACATAACGTGATTTATAAACTAAGCAGCCACTGATAATAATACGCCGACCATAATTTAATAGCAATCAACATCATCATTTTTATGCAGCAATGTCTTAAATTGTAAAATATAAACACAGAAACGTATGACAGTATACCTATAAATTTTGTTTTATATTAATTAACATAAAAGTATACACAAATTTCACCAAAATATGAAAACAAATTAGTAGTGTAAAATACATTTATTTATATTAAAGTAAATAATTTGAAGGATGCGTTTGCAAATTTTTCGAACATTTGCAAACCAAATTACAAGATAAATTTGTATATTGTCATACGTTTCTGCGTTTATTTTACAATTTAAGACATTGCTGCATAAAAATGATGATGTTGATTGCTATTAAATTATTGTCGGCGTATTATTATCAGTGGCTACTTAGTTTATAAAACATGTTATATTATACTTTAGCAGAAATGTTTACGGTACCATTTACTATTGTATCGCTATCCCTCTCTATTAAATGAACCAATAGCATGCACACTTTCTTTCGTCCAAAATGTTCTGTGGGTAGCACCAAAATTTTACTTTTTAAAACTCGACAACCCTCATTCAAGACAGATTTTTTGCAGACAGCTCTATATCATTGTGTTCGCAATGAAACAGCGCTTATTTTGATATAAAATTTATTTATTTTAGAAATGGGTGAAGTAACTGGAATTGACTTACCTGTTTATACCTGCCAACCCAGTTGTTCTGCCAAGAAAGAAATAGACAACCTAATGTTTGCATATTCTATAGGCTTCATACTTTCGGTTTGTATTAAATTTATTCGTTAAACTCGTGGGTGCACTGTTTAATAAAAAGTCAATTTTCAATTTTTAATTAATAACAGTTTGGCCAGAAATTTTTTAGCCAAACCACTTGCAATATATTTTATATCATATTAAATTTGACATAAAATACTTTTCATCTCATTGGCAGATGGGTGAATATCGTTTCTAGTTCGGATCTTCTACTATTTCGTAATTAAATAATCTTAGAATGAACAAGTTAATTAAACGATTTTTAATAATTTTTTTATTATTAAACTTTCAACGTAGGTGAACGTTTTCATCAGAATATTTTTAATACAATGTTTATATGTTTATATAGAAACCAAATAATAACGTATTGTCATTTGAACAATCTATGATCTAAAATATGTGATTGTGTAATAAGGAACAACCTGCAGTGAGTTTCCTTCAAGGTAGGAAAAACTTAACACCAATACGTGAGGGTAATTAGACGAGTAGATGGCTGTATATATTGCTCAAACTATCTATATCAGTTTTCGTGTTCATTGAATTCTTTTTTCTTTTGATGCTTATCATTTCGTGAAGAATTCTTTCTTTATAATTAGTAATAGATTTAATAATTTTAGCGTTTTTAAAATCTGCATCACGTATTTGTTATTTACGCCATAATCTACCATAATTTCGTGGGGACACTTTGGCATTTATTCCCCACATAAATAATATAATTATTGAGAGAATTGTTATATTTAAGTATTATTTATTTATTATTTAATAGCTCAAGGAAAAATCTTAGAATTATTAAAAATATAGGTACATTTTAGGTATCATGTTATTATTAATAATAGGTACATTTTCTTGTAATTACAATTTTCAATAATAATAGTAATTTAAATACTGTCTTTCTCATTTATACAATTTCATTTATCGAGGTCAGATCTCGCATGATAGATTCCAACCGGACTTTTGCTGTCCAACGACGACTTCAAGAATGAGTACATGATTTCACGAAGTTAACCGTAGACCCTTGCGTGACTTATTATACAAAATTAGAATAAAACACTTACAATACAATGCACATAATATTCTTAGAAAATATTTTATTATGCTTTGTGCTCTGTAAAATAAATTAACCTGTCGGTTTATACAGAACATACAGATAGCGGCGAAAGCACAAGCTATTTTAAATGTTTGAGTATTTAAAACTAAAGAAGTGTAGTAGTATTTTAATGATAAATAAGTTTTCTCAGCAGAACACCGTGTTATTGGAATAGTATGTTATTCTATATAAAGCAGATATATGTACATACATATTGCGTGTAAGATTTCGTAGAAAATCTATGTATATAGGGTTAATAATAATAAAAGATATAATATTGTCTTCAAATGTAGAAATAATTATTATATTTCGTTAATATTATTTTTACTATCAGACATGAACGAAACTCGTCAAGAAAATTTATTTTGACGAGTAAACACGATTTTAGATCGATAAAATGAATTATTACAAATTACTTAAAAATTAGACTAGTAATGGAACTTTCTGACTTATCATCTTATCTAATTTTATATAGAATATAGTTATTCTATCTTGCATAGAGAGTATCTTCGTCTACCTATATTTTCGTCAGACAAACAAATAAATTTTTAAAAACGTAAGATATTATGTTTACTAACGAAATAATATACCTTAGAGTAAATTTATTTTTTGATTTTATTAAAAAAAGCAAACAAACAAAGCAAAATTATCGTTCCTTTGTTTGCAACGAATTATACTTTAATATTTTTTCATGGTGTTAATAAATATAAATTTCAAGTAGATTTTGTGATAATTTAGTATGCATAGTAAAATATAAAATTTAACATAAACTAAACAGAAACGTTAAAATAATAGAATTTTAACCGTAAAGTAAAGAATATACAGTACATACTCAAAAAATTAGCCGCACTAAAAAATATATTATAAAATTGTTTTAAAATATAAATTTTGCATGCATAGTGCCAACTTTTGGTAATTTATAAGTTTATAGTAAACCTGGTCGGCAATATCTAAGCAAATTTAAATTATAAAAGTACCCCTTTTGGGATTGGCCTGGAAATTCTCTAGACTTAAATCCAATAGAAAATGTCTGGAGTTTTCTTAAATCCATAGTATATAGTCTAGATCTAGATAATATCACTATAGACAAATTCAAGGAGAGCATTTTAAATATGTGGCAAAGTCACCTTATAATCGTTAATCCTTTGATCCTTAAGGATATCATAACAAATTTTTTTTTTATAATTAACTTAAAAAATGGAAGTGCGGCTAATTTTTTGAGTAGGGACTGTAGATATTCGTAGAAAATTATTACCAAAAAACGAGAAAACATGAAGTTACTACATTTGACGAGTTAGAACTAAGAATATTTGAATATCAAAAAATACTAATCTTACGTTATAAAAATTGATAAAATTTAAAATAAAAATTTATTTAGTAATACTATATAAATAATATAGTTTTCTATATTATTATCGTTTTTTCCTTTCCGGGGAAAGGAGTTTGTAAGAAACCTAAGGGCTCTTTCACCGAAGTGGTTGCGAACGCGGGTCCGCAGGTATCTTATAAATTATCTTGCCTACTTAAAGCTAGTATAATTAAAGCTTCCTACTAGCCTGCGTAATACAAACTTTACACTTGACGACTTTTATCAAACAGCGCCAACAGTGGGCAATGATAAGATCAAGCTTCATAGGTGAACAATAACAGGTGAACATAGGTGCTGTAACTTATTAGCTTTTATCAAATAAATAAAATTGGATTTTAAAGATGAGGATTTCAGCTTTCAAATACAAATTGTTTGGATTAATTTTTTATTTCAAAATCGTTAAAGTACTTTAAAAATTAAAAATATATTAATTCAATCTATAATCACTAATTTTACAATATTTATCAAAAATCTGAAACCTCTTGTATTTTAGCTTTATGTAATACCTTCAATTATTTATAACACAAAATTAAATAATATAGATGAAGGCAATAGAAAAGGACTTATTTACTAAAAGCACTAAAAAAGTTAACTTTGAAGATCACTGAATTTAATTTAAATAAAACTTAATTTTGACGAGGAAGCCAAACAACAAATAATAGGAACTATAATTTTTTTGTTAATTTATTAATAAATCAATTGTTTTTTAAAATGTCAATTAATATTACTAACTATACAAACGAGTATTATGCATAAATAACTGTATATTACTGTACTTATAACATTATTTCAAACAGAACCAGAATCGATAAAAAAAGTGATTTAAAAAAGTGAACCCGACGTTATTACGGAAAGGCTAAATCAAAAAAATTCCTGTAGAAGAGTGTATGTTATATCTAATTAACCAACACAGTATTATAGTTATTAATTATATAAGGGGATTAAAGAGCCTCTAATCCACGAGAAAAAATGGACACTCGAGGCGCAGCCGAGAGTCACATTTTTTCGAGAGGATTATAGGCTTGTTAATTCCCGAATGTAATTCAACATTTTATCCACGATCATGGCCAAAACCGCAAGAAAAAATTTTAGTTTTGAGAAACGTCAGATTTTACAAATTAATTTTGACCAATACCTACTGATTTTGAGCTGAAAACTAATCCACTAGTGTATTATGAATTCTAATCCACTAGTATATTAAAAGGCCTCTAATCCACGGAAAACGGACGTATTAAACCTTCCTAATAAAGTGGTCGTGGATAAAATACATTATAATTAAACACATTATGTATTACGGATGGGGTAGGGGTAACAACAATTGACAACTATTAGAAAATGTTCAGTTCAAAATATTCCTATTAGATTGTTTGCACTGTGTATATTTAGATATTAATTATTTACGATATAGAATAACGATAAAGCATTGACAATTAACTTTAAGAAAATAAATTTTTGAATTTTGAGAAATCCACTATTCACAAGCTATTATTAATTGCAATTTTAGAAGCAAAAATAGGAACATATCTTATGTATCACTTAAAAAAGAATGTGGCTTATTGCTATAAGACTAACAATGGGAAACCTTGCATTAAACGTAATTTTTCTAATCACAAATTAATTCTTTTGTATAGGTACTTATAGTTAACACCTTCAGTTTATAACTAACTTTGAGCTGAATCTACTACTAACCCCATCCCATAATATCTAAGTTCGCATTGTCGATGTAATGTTTAAGTTTCGCACGAGTGACACAAAGGCGCCACAGCATGACACCACCCTCCGTTCATATAGGGGTGACTACAACAGCCAAGACGTCAAACATATTGCATTACATTGCTGTAAAATCAACGACCGTGTCGCATATCAATACTCACATGAAATATGATATTTATCGACTTTCACGGATTAACACATTAACAATGAACAGATGCAATAATTATTATAAATAATTTTTAATAATTTTAGAACTAAATCAAAAAGTTTTAATGAAAATACTTAGGTGCATGAAGTTAACCCTGCCAATTAGGGTAATTTGAAAATTACACATTCTGTTAACTTGTGCTCAATATGTGTACTTTGTGTAACAATTTTTCTTTTATTTTTCTATTTCGACTATTATGAAGACTGTATATTTTAATGATTTTATAATCTCAAAAAGCAAGCAAAAATATGCACAATGTCTAATTTTTTTTGAGCTAAACACTATTTTCACCGCAATTCAGATGGAAAAGAGTAAATTTATTCTTGATGAGCGATGTTCAGTTTTAATATTTTTATTGTCAACAGGTTAAAGATTAAGAAAAGGCTTTTACCAGATAGATAAAAAATATATATTTTTAATTTCGGAGAAATATTTAAGTTAATTAATTAGTTCCACTTTAAAATAAAGTCAAATTAAAAACAAATTATTTTATTAATTTTCTGGTGGGCATCAACATTGGACCTGCGAGTGTGTTTTTCCCCAAAACTTTCAATCTAAAAAAGATGTCAAGCGGATGTTTTTGAACATTTCTTCCCATGATGAACTAATTAGGTTTTTTAAGACTTCATGGTATATTATATACATATGTACTTATCTAATTGTAAGAAAAAGGTTAGGTACTTATGGATGCTGATATTATTAAAATATTTTATTAATAGAAATCTTTAATCTCTAAATATAACAAATTTGGTGATGAGGTACTTTTAATGTAGAAAAACATTAAATAATTAATAGAAAGTTTTATGCATAAGAAGGAAGATAATCGCACTCATACTCTTAAACAAAATCAAAATTTGTAGCAAATAATTAGCGTTTTATTAATATAATATTTAATAACAAAAATAATTCATATTATTCTATTAAAATAATTCAAAATTTATGAACGTGATTATTATGAAGAATTGATTGAAAATAGACAACTTTCAATTTTACTATTAATAAGTTTCAAATTAAGGGGTAATGACACTCTAGAGATACAAAAAATAGCATAATTTTAACAATTTTTTATGGCTGTATCGTAAATGCAATACAAAATCTGTTTAAAGGTGTTTATTGTACATATTTTAAAGACAAACTTATAATTTTTTTTTTTCAATTTTTTTACAAAATAGCAGCGTCAAGTCTCCGCAAAGGAAACCTCTCGTTACAAATAGCGTTCCGCGGCCGGCAAGAATTCTCCTACAATTTTTGACTTTTAACAAAAAATAAAAAAGATTTCAATTCTATATAAGATTATCTCAAGAAGTACGTAGCGAAATTAAAAAATATTGTTTTTTGTAAGAACAGTGCATGATTGATTTCAAATTTCTGTTTTTGTTATAAAAATTACATGAAAAATTGCTTATAACAAGAAAAGTTTACAATATAACGTAAAATCCCTACGTACTTCTCTAGATAATGTAATTTTATAGCTACAGTTAAAATTTCAAAAGAATTGGTTAAGATTTGTTAAAATTATGTTGCCGGCCAGTTTAGAAAATGTAGTTTCTAGATAAAACGTTTTAAAGTTTTACATAGCATTATTTCATGGAAATCTTTTATTTACTTTTAATCTGCAATACCTGTACCATATAATTGGCTTTCTATATTGATGTTCTGCTCTTCTTCTTCTTCTCTGACTGATTTAAACAACAACCAAGCCTTTTTTGCAGCATCAGACAGCAATCGCTCCGAGAACTTAATGCGGCATGCATCAGCTTCCGCGCAGAAATTGAAGCAATTGGGTCCGATTGTTATACCCAATCCATCCATAATTATTAAAATACCGCTCCATACCATCGTTAAATATACATACACTCATTATTTTAAATAATTTTTAAATACAACTGAAGAAACTCAAACTCAAAGCATCGGGGTTACTAAAATTGCAATACTGATACACTAATGCACAATTACAGCCGGATACCACCCTAGTTAAATTTTTAAATTTTATACTGTACATATTTAGAGATTTTAAAAATAATAAAGATGCACTTTAGTTTATTATCTTTTGCCGACAGTTGTAACGCACTAGTATCATAAAGTTGAGTAATTTATTGCATACTTCCTACCGGGCTTTAAATGCTTATAGTTCCGAAAATATTCGGAATATCAATATGAAATTTTAACACGTAAATTTTAAGATATTGAACTATTAATTAATGCAAAAATTTTTTTTTGCATTTTAAGAAAACTCTAGAGTGTCATTACCCCTTAAAAGTAAGATATATAGATTGCAGAAAGCTTTTAAAGTGATCACGTTTTGATTGACCTAAAGAGGCTCTTTATCACCTAATTACAAACTACATCAAACTTTGGCTCTTTTATTGCAAGTGTACTCGGTTATTCGGCAAAGACGTTCAGTTAATAAAAGGGCGTTTAGTCAATAACAAGAATCGACAGTTAATTGTTTTACATGTCATTTATCACAATAGGCATTTTTCCCTTATTCAATTCAATTTTAATAAATATTATAGGAAAAAGTGTCTTAAACTTCCACATTTTTTTGAATTCATATTGTTTTAGATAAACTTATTTTGCAGATAAAAATCGAAAACAATTTAGCGATCTGACAAATTTATTAACACAGTAACATTAATAACAATAATAGAAATGACAAATTATATGTATTATAGTAACTAGCCAGTAAGATTGAAAAATCAACCGTATCGATAAAACGCTATTTTATCAGAAACGGTTGCTTATAGCACTTCAAAACAAAACAGGTCCTCACTTAATTTTAGTGATTTTTCAACCTACCAAAATTTATTCCGATCCTAATGTTATACTTGAGAAGTTCTTCTCGTAAGCGAATTATTTACATTTACAAAGCACACTACTGTCTATAATATTTTAAATTATTTTATTTAAAACACCCGCATATTCGAGCAGTTCTCGAGTTTAGAGCAATTAAGAAAAATAATTCGAATCTCGCTAATCCGTTCATCCGTGCTATTTCAAATTTTTTTCTGTCTTTCAAAATCATTTAAAGGTAAATAATATTTATAATAATAGTGATTGCAATTAAAATTAAAATGCTTTACTGTCGGCACTTTCTTGTATACAGGGTGTTCATTCGAGAAAAATCCACATTAAATTTCTAGTGAATTATATAAAATATCAAAAAGCTGTAAAGAAGCTTTTCTAGATAAAAAAGGGAAAATTAGACTGAAAATATCCCAACTTTTTAAAGAAACTATATACTCTTTTTGACACCTTAAATTAAAGGTCTTTTAAGATACTACTATCTTATAACGCAGAAAAAAATTTTAATTTATCGACTTGAATTTTTTTTAGATTTAGTTATTGCAACACAAAATATAACTAATAAATTAATAAATAAAAATAAAATAATATCTTTTAACGCAAGAAAAATTATAATCAATATATTCGAAAACTATTTTATTTGAAAATTCGAAAGATCCACACCATCTGTAAGAATTGTAATGTTATTTGGAAGAAATTCTTGAATAAGTAAGATATACGTTTTTAAACAATAAAAATAATTATAAAGTTTAGAAAGTAATATTGATAACGGTAATAATTTTAAATAAAAGGTAAGATTTTTAAATTTTTCCAGAAGCATCAGTCTTAAAAATATGGAGATTTTCATAACAATCTTGCTGCGGATGTCTAATTAGCAGCATTTAGAGTAGTTTGTAAGAAAGTAATCCAGATGGTCAAATTTCTAGTTTCTAAAGAAGCCATTTTTGAAAAAATCAAAATATTGAAAAGTATTTAACTAAATACGCTTTATTACTTAATTCCGTTGATTGATAATACGCTGGTTTAGAGGGAGCTAGAGCACTCCCGTATGACCGCTCTTAGATCCAAGAGTATTTTCGATTTTCGTCGTGCTGATAATATTCATTATCGAGATGGAAAGAAACCATTTTGTATTCTATCGTAATTCAAATTTATTTATTAAATAAAATTGTAATTCTGTATAAAAATATATAATAAATAAATTTTCGTTATATATACTAACTCAGATTAATGGATTAGTGGGGTTTGGGATAAAATTTTTAATAGCTCTAAATTCGTAAACAACTAAGTCCCGGGGGTTGATTTTTGTCAACTTTCTTACGGCATAGGAAAAATAGGATTTACCTATAAAACTTGCGGGGCCCTTTGACGAATTTTTTAAGTAAAAACTAATATTAAGGTTAATAAGTTAGTTGCTAATGTATTTTTAGTATTCCGTAGATAGATAACTTTTTAGATTATTCTGATGTGATGTTATATTTTTACCATTATATTAAAACTCTTTAAAACTCTTTTGGGATAAAAAAAAGTACGTTGTATTAACATACTCTAAGGCCAAGCGGCAGCGCGGAACTCTCAAAAATAATAAAGTTGAAAATTAAAATTTAAAAAAATTTTATTCATCTACTTGCTCTGTTGCATTAATTTACAAGTAACCGCGATAGTTCCGAGGTAAGCTGCGAGGTTAGCAAACGGTCGGGTAAGGTTCAATTCCACCAATGTTTTTTTTTAATTTAAAAAAAAATTTCTTTTAAAATTTTGTTTGTTACCGGTTAACGTCGCATGTTTACCTATACCTAATTTACCTACAAAATGTTTGAATTATAACGTTATTATTTTTCATCATTAAAAATAATTATGCAGTTATAAAATGCTTACCATGAAGTCTGCATTCATACAGAAAAAGTATACAGTGGTGTAAAAAATTGTTTTGGAGACAAAATTACGAAGATAGAAATTAGTGTCTAATAATGAAAAATAAATAGCATTATAATTCAAACATTTTGTAGGTAAATTGACACAATTGTTGATAAATTGACAAAATTGTTGATAGATTAACATGACGTTAACAAGCAGCAAAAAAATATTTTTTAAATTAAATTTAAAAAAAAGTTTTTAAAAATTTAAAAAAACTCTTGGAGGAATTGAACCTAGCCCGCCCGATTGATAGTCGTTGTGAATATGACAATTCAAGATAAAACTTCAATATTATAAGTGCGACAACGATAACAACTGACAAAACAGTTTATGGTTGTTCAAATTCAAGATATAAGAATTAAATTATACATTAATAATACATTAAACAACTTTATATTGTTTACAATTATGATTTTAATTTATCATATTGAACACTTTTTTGACTAACAATGTACGTTTTATTTCATACATCATATTGAAAGGTCACGTAAGCTTCTTTTTTCATGATAACGACTGTATAGCATTTAAATAAACAAAATAGTTAAGGTTATTAACATGTGATAATATTTTTTTATAAAATTAATTTTTACATGTTACATGAAATTGAAATAAAATTTAATTCATAAGTCATAACTTATATAATATCGTTCCAAGACTATTTTAATGAATGATATAATAGCTTGCTCCACACTGTTATATAACTTTATGTTTAGATTTTCGGAATCTCATCAGGCAAGCCTGGAAAAATGATTGAAATGATTGAGAAGTTATGCTATTAAATTCAAACTTATCAATTTTATTTGACTTTTGTAAAAACAAAATTATACCTACTTGAAGCCAGAATGAATAAATAAACTATTTTGAAAAATTCTAAACCGGATAACTAAACAAACCCAAAAAAAACTATATTGAAACGTTATTTGTAATTAAAAATTTCAATAGTTGTAGATTGTCTCAATTTCAAGATTTCATGGGGTACGAAAGTACGAAAAGTCAAATAAATTTGACAAGTTTGAATTTAATAGTATAACTTCTCAATCATTTCAATAATTTTTCCAGGTTTGCCTGATGAGATTCTGAAAATTGAAACATAAAGTTGTATGACAGTGTGTAGCATGCTATATCATTCATTAAAATAGTCTTTGAACAATATTATGTAAGTTATGAATTAAATTTTATTTCAATTTCATGTAACATGTAAAAATTAATTTTATAAAAAAACATTTAAACAAACTGAACGAACAAAGTCAAAATATCAAAATTTCTATTAAAATATTAATTTCATTGTGTATTTGTAAACTATACAACATTTCTTTAAACAACTTATTTTCATTTCTTCTTATTTTATTGTTTTGAGCCGAACAAGAAAATATTCGTATTAAAGAGAGAGAATAAATCGTCTTATCAAACAAAAGTCAAAATCAAAATTATCAATCTAAATCAATATTTATTAAAAAAAAAATTTACAAATAAAAAATCAAATATTGTTTCAGTACTACCAACAGTGTGGTGTAAGGCTTGAATCGACATGCTATACGGAACGGGAGACCGCGATTCGATGCTTGATCGCGCCGACTGCAATTTTGTGATCCAACGCCTAAGTTTGATCTATTCGCGTTTTACAAAATGTGAAGCGCTACGTAGTGTCCTAAGCGGTAACTAGCATAGGCAGTAATCGACGTCTTTTTCCCTTTCAGTGTTTTTAAGTAATATGGATAAAATCCTGAAAAATAAAATTAATAATAAAAATTGTAGTGTTTACAGATGTCATAGCAGGGCGGGCCAAACAAAAATTTTAAGTTTTCATACGTTTCCACCCAAAAATAGTAGGTATGATGCTAGTAATACTGCAGAAATGTGCTGGCAGCGATCACAATTTCCAGCTTTGCAAGTGCATAATGCACTTTTGATTTCAATTACCTCCTTTATTAAAAAAGCACATCGAATTTCATGAGGTTTTTTCAACCTTCCAATCAGTGGTTTACAAGCACAAAGCAAATATTTCGATAGAATTTGCATCTTGGTGTTTAATTCCACATGTAATGAGGTGTTTGGCATTTAAAACTGCTTGTCCCTCATTGATATATTTAAAAGACGGCAGAGCATCTTAATAATAAAATATTTTTGCTAATGAAAGCAATAATGATGCATTTTCAGTAGCCATTTTCTCTAAAAGAAAATTTAACAGTTAATTACCTGCATTGAATAAATTATTAATTAAGTGTATTTCAATCTTTTTTTATGTTATTCTTTATATATTTACCATTAAATATCATTTAAATTATAAAATTAACCAATGTAAACCAGATTGATTTAAAAAACACGATTTCCAATATCGCATAAGTCCGATATATTGTTTTAGTACAGCGCCACCTATCGGTAGTGTAAAATGTGAATAGGCTATAAACTTTCCAACACGCTCAGCAAGCGCGGTGTTTTAACTGCCGGAACCTACTTTAAAGACCCATAATTAGGGGAAAAATTGAGAGGCCTATATGTTCAGGAATTGACGAATAACGGCTGAAGAAGTAATGGCTTCTCCTAATAGTATATCATATAAGGGCTAAGAGACATCAAAAAACGATCTTATGAACGCCTCAACATAAAAATGAAAAAATTTCGATTATACTAATTACAACTTTTCTACGCCAAATTAGATCAAATTTCTTGACAATTACTCTAAATTTGATATTTGGATTAGTACATCTCAAAATTAATGAACTGAAGAACGTATACTCTTTTAATTTCGGAACATTTATACATTTGTATTTTTTTACCTTTGAACGTGCCAGCCAAGTTGTATAACTTTGGCTGAGTATCCTTTATTAATATAAAATATGATATAAGTACAAATTATAAATTAAAACGGCGCTTTCTTCCAAACTTACCTAATTTTTTGTAATTTTGCAAGAAAATTTATTAAAAGAGTGGTTTATTTCTCCGAAACACTGTCGTTGATTTTTTTGATAAACTTATTCAGTGTGAGTTTTCTTTAGCTGATTTATAAGTTTAGTATAATAATGCTCTGTACCAAAAGTGTTAGTACGAATTTTATCAACTATAAATATTATAATGTAGTAATTGCATAAATTAATTTATTGATGGCAATTAATACAAACGATTCATTTACGCTCTAGTATTATGTACGAGTTCAAAACCACACGAGTTGGATAATTTTTTTATCCACGACCACTATATTAGGAAGGTTTAATACGTCCGTTTTCCGTGGATTAGAGGCCTTTTAATACACTAGTGGGTTAGAATTCATAATACACTAGTGGATTAGTTTTCATCTCAAAATCAGTAGGTGTTGGTCAAAATCAATTTGTCAAACGTTTTCTTGTCAAATTTTTTCTTGTGGTTTTGGCCATGGTCGTGGATAAAACGTTGAATTACATTCGGGAATTAACAAGGCTATAATCTTCTCGAAAAAATGTGACTCTCGGCTGCGCCTCGAGTGCTCATTTTTTCTCGTAGATTATAGGCTTCTTAATCTTCTTATATAATTAATAACTATAAAACACCGCGTCCTAAATGTACAGTTTTTAAGATATACAATGCCAAACCAAAAAATTGGCAGAACTGTCAAACATGACAAAACGGCTATTTATGAAAGAATAATGCCACTTATACCTACCTATACACTTCCTAGTAATGCATTTTTTTCATAAACTTTTTTATAATTGCGTCACGTTCAAGCGTCATTAAAATCCAAGATGGCTTCTATTTTCAATAAATCATTATTTCAGGTATTTTCTAAAGAGTTTGGAACCAGAATTATAGTTTATTTAATTTTTTGAAAATAAAAGCATTTTTATAATAGTGATATATACGCTATAGAAGATGATAGATTTAGGATACTTTTTACACCAAGTGATTCAATTTTCGACTATTGTATTTTCGACTATTTAATATTTTGTTTTCTACTAGTCTAGCTGATTGGAAGTTCTAAATAACCATAATTATTATATTATAAAAATTTTATTATTATAATTTTTAATTTTTAAAACTTTTATTAAAAATTAATATTAATATATCATTTTAGATATATATAAATATATATATACATATATATTGCACTGTTAAAGGAGTGAATCTTTAAAAACGCATACTTACTTTATCAATTATGCAGTAATGCAAACCTTAGCTTCCAGATATTTAAATATTGAATTAAAGTTATTTGCGATCTTTTTATTTTCAAAAAAACTTGTAAAATTATTAAATGAATCTTGAATTTATTTTTAAATTTAGTAAACGATTGAATTACAATTAATTTAGATTTATAACTTTGTCAAATGCGCTCCGTATTATTCGATCACGATTCTTATTCAGTAAACCCCGTTATCACTTATAATGTTGATTATGCGAACCTGTCTATCTTCCTGTAAGTTCGACCTTCAATGGTCCACTCTAAATTGGGTGTGAATCTCCTCTTATTCGTCACGTTACGTGAAAACAGCTCCCAGCTAATTCCAAATAATTTCTCTTCTCCTTGTCTAAATGTTTCTTCTTGGTTATTCCAAATTGAATTTCTTATTTTTGTTACTAAATATTTGTTTGATTCTCTTCGAGGATTACTCCATTTCTGGAGAACAATCTCAACACGACCTTACCGGTCCACGTTTAATCATCAACAACCTTTTTTTCTTTCCTTATTATCTCCACCTGTTGTCCAGGCGATCCTTTATTATTTTTTTATTCAATTTTTCTTTTTATCGATGTTTTTTTATGATAACGTGATTTGAAATTATTATTTGATTGCATGTACCCGCACTGACGACCATGTTGGTTAACATATCTGACGTTCTTCGACTTTCAATCATTTACTTAACCAATAAATTTTTTGTTTTATTTTAAATTAAATCATTATGTGTTCAAATATCAAGTTTCTTTGAATTATTTTTTTGATTTACTTTATCGATGAAATTTGCAACTGCTTACCTTTATGAACACTGCAATATATATTATATATATCAAAAAACAGTTATTTATGCCACCTGCACAAATTGAGATTTGCAACTCATCCCCTTTTGTCTTCTACCCACAAATTTACTTGACGAGGTGTAGCAATTTTTACAATTTGAAGTATTTCTAGAAACTGAAATATTTTAGCGTCTACTTATTCTAACATGACGCTGAAAGCAATTTGTTTAATAGAAACGAACTACAAGATTGATTTATAGATATTAATACCAAGTACAATTCTGAAGGACGAAATATCCCAAAAGTTAAAAATTAAAAAAATAGTAATTTTTATTTTACTAGTAAACCTTCTTCTGAAAAATTTAAAAAAGCTTAATTTTTGTAAAGAAAAGGTTTCTAAACAGTTCAGGGACTTTCATTGCTTTTCAAAAAGTTTTACTATTTTTATTGGTTTTATGGATTTTAATTTTCTTTTCTTGCTAATTTTACCGCCCTCAACATTTTCGCGCTATTGGTAGTTGACCTGGCTTGCGCACCCCTAGATCTAGTTCCGGTATTAGTCAGCTCAGTATTTCATAGAATAAACTATTGTTGCTACAGCATGAACCACACTTATTATTTAACTTTTAACCCGTCCGACTATTGAAGAACCTCACATTTCAATCAAACTAATACAGTGGCGGTCCGTGAGTAAGTAATTTGG
Organism: Cantharis rustica; assembly: GCA_911387805.1. Taxonomy (NCBI): domain Eukaryota; kingdom Metazoa; phylum Arthropoda; class Insecta; order Coleoptera; family Cantharidae; genus Cantharis; species Cantharis rustica. Next base: position 78,358,512 of record OU426877.1, read on the forward strand.
GGAGACTGGAAGTCTGAAGTATTAAAAAGTACTAATAACAGTAGTTACTTATTAACTATGTATCTAAATAATGTACATAATAATTCTTGAGTTTAAAACTCAAGTTACACTCTATTAAATCATTTTGTATCGTCTTATATGTTCCTTTTAAATATTATTGATAACAAAAAATGTTCTTTAATAACTTCTCTTCTTGTGCAAGTAGTTTTAGTAATTCAAGATAATTCTCTTTATTTAAAAATTTGTTATTTTTCGGATTTCCACAAAAAGCAAACAACATGGATTAAACGTGTTAGAAAACGTCTATTTATACCGACGTTTTTACTATGTTTTAGGGCAGCAAGTCGTCGACTTTCTGATAGAACATGTTTAATTCTAACTTGACCCAAAACATGAAATTTTTCTTGAGATCACAAGTGATTTTTTGAAATAGAGTGTTTTTCTGCCTTTTTTATAAAAATTTTTATTGTCAACAATCCATCAACACTCCATTCTTTTGCTTCACCAAAAATTACGCAAGTGACACAAAACATTTTATTTCGCTTATTGCAACCAGTAAGCCACAAAAATTTGCTATACTAACCAAGGGCGGATTAAGGCACCTCTGCGCCTTTAGGCACACATGTATGGTGAGCCCTCCTTAATAGAAAATATAACCAGTTATTTTTTATTATTTTATACATAATATGTATTGAGTGATATTGGTGTAAAATTTCCGAATATCAAACACACTTGCTTGATCGGTAAACTCTGGTGTGCAGAAGCAGTCAGGCTTACTCAAGGTCGCGGATTCAAAAAGTTTGTTTCTTCGATAATTTTAATTACTTTAATTACTTCTTCTCGGCAAATTATTACCAAGATTCAATTTGAAAAATATCCGTTCCAATTCAATTTAAAATGGTAACCTTAAATTTTATGATACCGGTCCGCAGTCCGGCTTATCAAACTGCGTTGTCGTTCCTTTAATAAATTTTCATACAATATATAAAACATTATTTAATATAACTCCAAATTAATGATTTCCAATAAATAATTGTTCAACCAATAAAAAAATAGCTCATCTAATAAAAATCTATTTTAATAATAAAAAAAAATTTTAAAAACTTACAAAATCAAAATCTTAGCTGCAGCCACTTTTGACCAAAAATACTCTCATAACAAAATTAGAATTAACAATATTCGTATAAAAAAATTCAATTGTAAAAAATATTCGCACAATTAAAACTCAAGATCGGTGAAGCAAAAATCTAGGCTTTCACCATTTTTGCTATTTTGGTAAAAAAAAGCCCTACTCCAACTTAACTTTTTGCCAACCTTCTACTTTTAAAATTGTATCACCTAATTCAAATTTAGAATTCAGAAAATATTAACAAAGCATCGGGGGCGGTTAAATAGCTTCCTAACACGACAGTATATTCAAAAAATCTTGGTCATAATTTGGCAACGCGCAGATAGATTTCCGAAGGTGTAAGTTTTAAAAATGTGTTAAAAATTGAAAATGTTTTGGCCAAGACTGTATAAGCTTTTTTTCTTTTCATAAGTTCTTAAATATAAGTATTAAATAATTCTTTGTTAGCAAAAGTAAAATTGTAATTTATAATATATTATTTACGATGTATTATATTATTGCGACGCCAAGTGTATGGTGTTGTAAACAAAATGACGGAAGATGTTTTGTAATCAGTAAATAAAAACTGATATGACCATTGTACATTTTGCTACATTTCACTTTTGAGAATGTCATGTATTTTGCTTGATGCATTGCGCCTCTTTATCGTGCGCCCCTACGCACGAGCCTAGCTAGCCTAAACGGTAATACTTCTCTGATACTAACAACATTGAAATTTTCTTGTAAATTTACCTTCTTTAGATTCTAATCAAAGGCTGGGTGTTGGTCTATTAGTTTTTAATTTACACTTTTGTTTATAAGATAACGTATTAAAATTATTTTTTAACAAAAAATCCAATATATTGTTTATTTCCATTGCTGAAAATTATTTAAAAAGTATAAGGGAATAAATGCACAAACACGTAGAACTTGTAATAACAAATACTACGTAAATTATATGACATAAACTTCGAAGAGACTTGGTTCGTTGGTAGATTTGCTGTATGCAATTTCCCCACTCCTACACGCTCCTACGTTATGTATTAATTGCATTTAGCATATAGATGCAATTTAAGTATGAGTCTTACGTCATTGTATCATGAGTCTTACGTATAGCGTCTCTTGCAACTGGCAGCCGACGTTATCATATCAGCAATTTAGCATCGCTATGAAATTTTAAAAGCAGGTGTTGATTTCAAAAGCTTTTAATTAAATAACAATTATAGTCTGTTTTTTTTTAAGAAAAATATTGGAATTTGTACTAAAGCAACAACCTTGAAACGTAAACCGATGAAATTGCTTTGAAGGTAGACGCTATTATAATAACAAAATTTTTGCGATTGAAGTGCTATGCGTGTTGCCTAAACTGAACCGGGTAAAGTCATAAATAAGATAGATTTGAACAGAGTTAAATGTAATATCGAATAGACATAGTTATTTGGTTATAATGTTTCGCTTTTTTGTGGTGAATGTTTAATATTATTACAAGATTAAGTACTATTTAAATTATCTGTAGTTTCCCGATGTAAATTAGACTTTGCAAACGACGCGCCACCTATATTATTCATATGTTGGATTGACTATATGTAAAAATATAATTAAGAAATTAAAAAACCACATCATTTTTTTAATACGAATAGTGGTCTTGTAAATTAGGATTTTTAATAAAACATTTTTTTCTTGTTACTGGTTGACTTTCTGGGGAGACGCAGTCTCAAAGACTCTCCTGACGAGTCGCCACTGGACTAATATCATTTTTATATCATGACTAACAATAATTTTACACCGAAAAAAATATCATTTAGTAAATTCGAACCTATATAATAAATTGTAAAAACTGTTTACGGTTCAATACTTTCCAAGAGAAGAACAAATTATATTGAATTATAATAAACTCCAACTTGAGGCTATTTGTTTGAAAAAAGTTTAATAATAAACTTGTAAATAAAATTTTAATAAAATATTTTATACATTTTCAGATCCATATCAAATGTTTGGTCCAACTAGTAGTCGATTAGCAAGTTCAGGTAAGATGCTTATTTTTAATATTCAGTAAAATATTGCTTTAGCATAAATAATTTTATTTCAACTTCTATGTTCGTTTATTCATCAAACGCTATGTGGAAATTATAAAAAAAAAATCATACAAATTTCAGGACACGCCAGCCGAAAACTTATTACATTTGATATTTGATGTTAGTAATAACGTAATTTTCCAAACACAAAATGAAAGATTGCGTGTTGCAATAAAATCAAATCAGAATAAACTATGCTAATTATATGATGACGTAGGCGGTCACGTGTTTGTGTGCCAACGGGTTTAAGTTAGATTTATCCAAAGCATTATGGGCATACGATGCATGAAACATTCAACCCCCACGAATATGATTGTTTACCCTACGTGAAACAATAGCTAAATGAGTTTAAAAAGCTATTATTAAATAACCATTAGCTAGGAAACTAATGATTTAATGACATTTAACGCATTTTTTTCACTTTATTTGAATAATAAATCTGGTGAACGAACAGACACACCCTTGTTGACCTTGTAATTGCTTATTTCACTAAGGGGACTTATAGGATACAAAAAGTTATAAATTTAATTTTAATGAGTAATAGATAGGTGGGTATAATATTATACTTATTATACTAATATACTTTATAATATAATAATAGTTATGTAGTTACTAAATAAACATTAAATATAACAAGTTTCACACATGCCGTGTTTATACTAGAATAACGTGAAATAATTTTATTTAACACGTTTATTTTGGCAGCCATTCCTTCTTAAACGAATTATTTCAATTTATTGATAAATAAAAGGAAACACAAAGAATGCGTGTTAGATAATTCGTTCACAATAAATTCATAAAAAATTAGTTTTATAGATAACTTTCATAGCTAGTAGTTAGTGCCCACCTAATATACTTACGTATTATGTACCTAAGAACATAAAATCTTATTACTACTATTATTATTATTATTACTTGGAAGAAACATAAGTTATGCAAATTATAACCTGTATTTCTTCATTATTACAGTCGTTGTAATTATACAGATTAGGTAATTTAATATCGATAAGATATTATCGATATTAAACACGTTTAAGCTTGTATTAATTATTATTACTTTGTTTCGGATTACCGGTATCGTCGTTCCAGCATCGCCAGATCCGAACCTTAAAATTAATTTTTTAAGTCGATAGTGTGGTAGGTAGTAAGTATGTATGTAATATTAAAATAAACAAACTAAACAAAATATTAAAATAATGAATTTTAATATGTAATTGTATGTAGTACATTTTCCGGAATCCTCATTCTTTCTAACACTTATAAACCCACGTATTGCTATATTTTTTTGCAACTGTTATTATTGATTGAACTAATAATGCGATTTTTATAGCGACATAGACTCTTTTTAAAAATAGAGATATAGTCGAATTTTTTTTAACTCACGTATGACTAATCTTCAAATGCAGTGAGATTTAACGTATAACATTATCTTTGTCATATTTAGAAAAAGTAACTATTAGAAAGGAGATATAAAAAAATAATACGTCGCCGTAACTTTGTAATGAATATGAATTAAACGTACGTCTATTTTAACTATTTTAACTGTCATCTCGTTTAATTTTTGACATATAATCTCGTCAAAGATTATGACATCTGACATTTCGTTTGATATAAAGAACCCTAAAACATACGTTTTGTAAATTTTGATTCATACAATTTTTTTGATAAGGCATACGCGAGTTAAAATTAATTCGACTATACTATACTAGCTAGTATAATACTTATTGCCTTGACTAGTTTTTGTAAAAATGGATAAATAAAAGTAACAAAATTTAATAGTCCAGATTGAGTTTAGAAATTGTGTTTGATTAAATAATTAAATAAATAAGCTGAATTTTATTTTAAACTGCGTTTTATTTCGTAATGAGAAGTTTGCAAATTTGTCAAAAATTCTACGTGTCTCCTCTTTGGGTCTATGTAACGATAGGTTGAATTGAAATTATACAAAACTTTTAAATTTAAGTTAACATTAAAATTGCAAAAATTCTTTACATTTTCTTTACAATATTCGACATACTAAAAGTCAAACATTTATTAATTGAAACATCAGCTTGTAAAAATATGTTTTAAACGTGTGATTTTTTTAAAAGTTACTTTCATATTCAAATAACTTAATAATATGTTACATTACGATGTTTTTATTCGCTTCGGGAATTTTAATATGATTTCCATTCTTTTCTCTATTTTCCTTTCACGAATACCTGACTGCTTATTCAATCTCTTCTCTACCATAATCCTAGTTTTCTTGGTTTTCTTCGATCATTGTAAACAAGAACTTGCGTACTGCGATTTTATAATCAGCATAACTATGCAAATAGTACCGTCTGGAATATATGAATTTGCTATCAGTAGTTTTCTAATTCCTTAATCTTTCCTCGCGTTTATTCACTTCTTTTACAGAACTTGCTAAATATTGATTTTATCTTTCAATAGGAAGACGATAAAATGATGTAAATACGTAATTCGTTTTGTCTTCAGTTACTATATCGTAACATATTTTTACTACACTTGATTAACTGCTTTTAATCACCAACCATTTAGTGTTAAATACCAAAACTTACATGATTAACCGTTCCAAAATTAAAAAATAACCCCTATTCTGAAATAACATGTGGTAAAGGACCAGAAATAGCAAGTACTCGCAAGAAACTGCGAAATCAATTAAAAATTTTTAAAAAAATAATTAAAAAAATTATAAATGGTCAATACTTGTGAAATCTTATTGATTCTAATAAGTTTATGTATTAAAATAATGACCAGGACTTGATTGATGGTTCAGATAATAAACGTAAAAACTCTCCCATCTAGTACTCAAGTGACGTATGATGTCACGTATACATATGACGTATTCTGATGATTACAAAATTACAGTTTTTATAATATTCACAAATAACTGTTTTAAACTACGTAGTACGAACGTTTCATACTTTAATAGCAATAATAACTAATAAGAAATACTACAATTATAAAAAATAATAATAACCACCGCACGACAATTAGAGAATTCCTTAAGAAATTCCTCGATATTCAAATATAGGTCACAATTTAAAAAAAAATCTATGGTGTTGCAAATAATAAAATTATTAAACGTATCACAACAATTAAAAATTAAATAGTTTACCACTTAATCTTAAATGAAAATTAAAGTTTGTAACTCGTTATTATATTATACCAATTCGTAGATATATCAGACTAATTTATCAGGTACATTGTAACTATGAATAATTCATAATTTTGTTTAGAAAAAAACAATATATGCAATTAGAAAGAAGTGTGTCCAGAACATGTGTTAAAGTTTCCGACTTCCAGGTGCATGTTGTTAAATCACAGGTCCGTGCGTCTGCTTCCTTCCGCCACATTTACAAGTTAAATTACATTTAAATTTGTAATTTACTAACTGACAAAAACATGATTACTACTTTATAAAGACCCCCAGCATTTATCAAATTTATATAAATATCATTTTCAGTAGTGTCAAAGGTAGGGATTTGCAAATATATTTTGTTTAAATTATTATCGACCTTTTTGTATATTATATAATAAAAAAATTTATATGCGCAATATTATGGTTTTATTTCCTTATTGTTTGTCTATACTCTATAATATGTTATACTATACTATTATTATACGCAATATTGTGGTTTTGCCCTAAAAGCCTACGTTTAATTTTTCGATCTTTTATTTTTATTTAACATTTTTTAATATAACGGGATGAAACTAAAATAAAAGATCTCACATGTTATACATATATAATTAAAAAAATAATAAAAAACTTTATTTAAATATGTCATAGCTCGTAGCCAACTACGGTTTTTATTTAAAAAACACAACTTTATATTATAACTTGGAAACAAATGAAGATATTTAAAATTTCTTTAGTCCAATTTATTCTGCTTAAAAAAGTGTCTCAAGAGGTGTAAATATTAACGAAAAGTCGAAAAAGCAAACTTTTGGCCATAACTCGAAAACGAAAATAATATCTGATTTCGGTTTTCACCATTAAGCTTTTCTCAAAAAAGAGATCAAAGATGCTCCATCAATTTTTCCATATCTCTTATAGTTACCGAATTCCCCATAAGATCATTGGAATTTGAACCAGCCTGTACATATTATATAGCAATGTTTCCCAGTAATTATTAAAAAAAAATATATAAAATGTATTAAATCCCGCTTTAATTAGAAGGGCTCAATGTAACATGTAAATTTTTAAAGCATGAGACTCTTCTTCTTTTAATTTGTAGATAATTTTAGATTTATTATCGTTTAAAATATTGTTTTTATTTTAAATAATTTTCAGTTTTAATTTAATTTCCAAATAATGTTGTTAATCAAATTTGTTTGGATTAAAATATTATTTACCTTATGTGGTATCGTTAAATTTGCTACGTTGCTGTGTTGAGCAGCTGTCTGGCTTATCACATAAATTTTGTCGTTTTTTCAACTATCTCTTCAAATTTTCAAAATTTATTCTAAATTTAACATTGTAACTAATTAATCCGCTGCGTCGGCCATTTTTGTCTAAGAGCATCGTTTTTACTTTTATTACCAACATCGTAACAAAATAAAATAATTTACAAAATTTCCATATTATACAAGACGTAAGATAATTCAAAATTAAAATAAACCAAAATTTTCAAAATAATGTAGAAAAATAACAAACCAGTTCTTCAAGAGGATTTCAAAGCACGACAATTATATAGTTTTTTAGATAGATAATTTTGAGAAGAAATGTAGTAGGACCATAAATTTATTATTATTCGACCTATACTATATTATATTTAGAACATATTTTCTATATTCAAATAATATGCTTTTAATTCTTTATTTTAATCTAAATAAAAAATAGATTCCACATTATAAAAATTTGCACTTTTCAAAATAAAAACAGCACATATTTTAAATTTGAAATATTTAAATCACTTACTCAACTACCTAATATTCTAAAAAAAAATAATAATAAAAAATTCCATCACACTTGAACTATAAATTTTAAAAAAATAATTCGTGTTATCCATTCTGAAACTAAAAAACAATAATAGTTCGACTGTTTATTTCTAGTTTGTTTTAGCCTAGTAGTTAACGCAATGAATTGCTAACAATATGTACTAGACACATATCCATAGAGGAGTTAGCCTTCTTATAATATTTTATGCATCAGAGGACCCTTTAATCAATTGATATGCTCACAGAACACTTAAAACATTGCTGAATAAATTTACACCTAAAGGTCCACTGGGTTGGCACGATTTACTTATTAATTGTAAACATAGAATTTAACCAATAGTCCAGTCATTAGATAATTTTGCATGAAAATAACCCAGAAAAAACATTTATTTTCTTAAACCCTTTACTTTAGTATCAAAAAAATTCTTTAATTTTGAAGAACAGAAACAAATCGGAACAGAAGAAAATGTATCAAGAAAAATCACAGAATCTTAAATTAGCCGTTTCCTGTACATCTATTTTATATTTTATTATAATATATTATCGTATTTTCAAATATGACCTATCAAATAGATTATATTAATTAGAGTAAATAAAATTCTACGTAAAAGTATTTAAAAAAATTGTTCTAGTTTATCTATAGTTTCCGAGCAATATTCTTTCATAAAACCATGATTTTTATCTATTTTTACCCGAAAAAACAGTATTTTCAGTTTTCGACGTCAAATTGTTTTTTTCTGATCATGTTATGCAAAAGTGGTCTACAGATAAGTGAAACCAGATTTAATTATCTGTAAATCTCTAAATAAAACAACTTTGTAAGTATACATATTTGAGCCTTAGATCTAAGCTTTTTAATATAATTTTTCCAAATAGCTCAATTTCAGTGCATCTCAAGCACTATTTCAACTTTACATAAAGTGTAAAAAACAAAATCGTTGAAAGAAAAAAAAAACAGAAAACAAAATAAATTTTACAAAAATTACCAAGTAAAATTTTCTTGCTATATAGTAAATGTCATTGTCGTCATCATCTCTTGCACTTTAGATCTAGTATACAAATGTAATATGGTTAACATAAAACATAAGCCGATTACGACACAGATATTTAAAAAAAAAAACAAAAAAATGTTTAAACACTTTTTTTTGCATTTTGACTAATAATGTGCTGTTTTATTAAATTCAAAATCATTTAATAAAGTGGCACTTTAGCACATAGATATGTCACTTTACTACATAGTAATTTCACTGTCAATAAAAAACTATTGGATAGAAGATTGTTTATTTAAATATTAGAATCATTGTTATACATTTAAGTATATTAAAAGTACAAAATTATTATTCAAACTAGAAAACTTAACAATCTCACTTTTATAATTAATATTATGTAACTTACACAAAATTCAAATCAAAAAATAAAAATTAACTGTTGTTATGTAAATAAATCTGATTTATAAATCTGATAAATAAGTCTGATTACTAGATTACAAAAATTTTACACAAATATCTATTTATAAACTTTTTGAATTAGCAATAACTCAAGAACGGCGCTAGATATCGAAAAACTGAGTAAAAAATTAGCCCCCCTCGCCTCTTACTCACCCCCCGTGAATTATCGGTAGGAAGGCATACGAAAAAATTTAGACCGATCGCGCCAAAAAAAATTTACTTATAAACGTCTAAATTCATATTTTAGATTAGATTTTCATAAAATACGAAAAAATTGTATAAACAATCCTCGTAAGAAAAGTAGTTTTACTAAACTCATATAGCTTATTAAGTTACTCGCTCGCTGTGCTCGCTCATACTTAAAAGCTATATTCGTTTAGTAAAACTTTACTTTTCTAAACTTGTTGTTTAATATACTATTAGAACTAGAATGTTTACCGTACACGTTTAATGTACACCGTAGGTATATTATCGTATTAGGCGAGGAACTAGCCTGAGGATCAGTGGCGAATTTATACTTTTGCCGCCTAGGGCCTACTGGTAACTTGCCGCCCACGCTTTTTTTTTATTTTTTTTTAAATAAAAAATTTAATTTATCATAAATATTGTTAGTCTACCTGCTTAAATTTAATCAATTTTACAATAATTAAATGACGTATGAATAAGCACTGGAGAAAAATAAAATAAATTAAAAGAAAAAAAACTAGCGAAGGTGGGAATAGAACCATAGACCATAATTGTAAATTATACTTTCTAAGTTGTTATTAGTTTATTCTAATCAGAATAAATCAGTATTAACTCATTATAATTTAAAATAAGTTATAAACAATAACAAATAGTATGTACAAAATAATAATAAACGTACTTACAATTCTTGCCTTTAGTTTAGAATAAAGCTCCCAGAAACTGACAATATTAAAACGACAAAAATGGAAAAGTCTTATAATAAAAAAAATGTTTATAAATAGTTTATTTATTTTATTTTAACCAATTAATTGAAATAGTACTTATCCGTCTAATACATAAGCTTAAATATCCATTAGGTTTTCGCACATGAATGTGCTTTTGGTATTTTTGCAAAAATTTGCTGCCTCTGAATTTTGCGGCCCTGGGCTACAGCCCCTATAGTCCACCCCTAAATCCGCCACTGCTGAGGATGCCATAGTATATGGTGAAAACGTTTATAATATACGTACGGTGTATTTATACCGTGTTAACTTAGAACATTTTAGTTCATTAAATTTCAAATTTTCATATGATATACGAAATACGATTGTCTAGTGATTTCTAGTTTCATAAGTTTGTTTATGTCAACTTTAATTTAGAACGTTGTTGTGTACTTGTATTTTTATTAATAATGGACATATCAAATTTTTAGCATAAACCAAAAAATGCACAAAACACTTTTTCGAAAACTAAAATGTTTAAGTTATCACAATATATAAATACACTGTATTATCGCAAACGTTTTTACCATACTATGGCATCATCAGGCGATGAACTTTTCGAAAAAGTGTTTTTGTGCATTTTTTGGTTTATGCTAAAAATTTGATATGATTAATATCGAATTACACTACTTAAACCACTTATCTATTGATTATAATAATGGACAAATTTCACTATTTTTTTTTATTTTTTTAATTGAAAGTAGAGGTCAAACTGAGCATTCACAATTTTTTACAAAATTTTTTGAGTACGTTTCAGGTAAGAAAATAATTGTTAAAAGACCGGCCGCTGACGTCACGAGGCAGCTATTTAAAAAAATAGCACCACTTTAGAAGCCAATAAAAACAGCTCAGTTGCCAAGTAGAAACTATTAAAAGTTGGTAAGGTAGATACCAATTTCACTGGTGATATCTAGTAGTTCGTCTTGTTTTGATATTCAAACAGCTGATCTTTAGATTCAAGAACGGCGCATAATCATGATTAACTTTCATTGGTCAATCATGGCTCTCAGTTTAAATAGTTTTCCAAATTTCAAAATTTTTAAAAAAATATTAAGCTGAGTTTTGAGATCAACCAATTATACAGATAAATAGCATTTTGATCATAGTTTTATGTTCATATATTATTTTAAAAATCTGTGACTAGTGAAACTCGTCCATTGTACAGCTTAAAAATTATTTTTACAACACTCTTCGAATATTACGTTATCAATGCTTATGACGTGTATTGCTAAAAGTTTTATGTGAACGATGCCCAATATTTGTTCGTAATTTTAATTCGTAATTCTTCGTAATTATTTACATAAAGTACTTCGAACAAGTAATTTTCTCAGCAATGTCAATGTTTTCTAAATTATATAGTAATTGTAGCTTATTGTACAATGGTCACTAATTACCATCATTTTTAGGTACATAATTTTTAGCATACAAAATTTCAAATTTTAAATAAATAAAAACTTCCAAAAATCGTTATAAAGGCATTTGTAATTGCATTCAACAAAACATTAAATTTTGAAAGTTCAGTAACAAGTCAAAATTTGAATCAAGTACCAATAAAGAATAAAGTACTTGAAAATTTATGTGACACTTTTTCTTCTACGACGTCCGATTTAACACTGAATTCACAGTCTTCATATGAAGTTCAAGTTATTACAAACCATGTATGTGTAAACCACTAAATAGTAAATTTTTTCTATTGTAATATGATAAGTTTGTAATTTTACATTTGCCTATATTAATTTTCAATATATTAATTGTTAACTTGTGATAAATAATATCAAATAAGTTTAAAATTTTAGATCATAAATCGTTCAGATGACAATACGTTATATCGCGGTTTCCATGTATATTTCTTATTATTATTTTTCTGATGAAGGCGATACAACTCGCTGAAAGCTCAAAAAATAAAAAATTTATATTTTAACGTTTATTTAACTTGTTCGATTTTAAACTTATTTGATATATATTAATTTTCGTCGATAAAATGTACTTTTATCAATAAATTTTACATCAATATTAAATGTTAGAGAATTAAACGATAATTATGTAACATTGATGTGAAATTATATCCCTAAGTAAATTTACCACAAAAATTGATTAAATTTATTCTTAAAAGAACTTGGATGCCACTAATTTTACACTAATTTTTTACACTGTTTTTAAATAGCTTATATTATATTTAAATATATTGTCGTGTTTCGAAATTTTTAATTGCAAACACTTTGCGTTTACAACAAAAATTAAGGAAGTAAAATGTCGTGTTTTGAAATGCTATAAACCATTAATTCATTTATTTTGTAAAATTATTTTGAAGTCTTAATTTTGTTATTGTAAATTATTAAATTGTTTATTCTGTAAAAATAAACTAAAATAACTAAACTAAATAAATAAACTAAAAATAAATAAAAATTAGATAAGGTTTTAGCTGTAAATAAGTTGGGGAAAATAAAACTAGAAAAGAGAGGGCTTGAATAGGGACAGACTTAGGCCGACGCCTTCACGTCGAGTAAACTAGTGGACGAACATCATTCCCGCAATAAAAATTTAAATTGTTAATTGTTTTTTTTTGGAAATTTAATAAAATAAGTTAAGTTGAGTTGATGTTTTTGTTTAAACTAATTGTGGTTAAGTGCAAATCGTTAAATAAACACGGAAAAGTTGAAGAATTTGTGATAATTTTGGTTGATGCGTAAAATTAAATCGCAACAAATTTGTTTAACCAGGCGTGGCCAGATGCAAGAAACTATGTGCGCTTGCAAGACCACAGATTACAAAGAAAAGTTGAGCATTTTTAATTTTTATTTGACGATTTTAAAAACTACAAGAGCTTATAGCTACTAATAATGTATGTACACCGAGCGAAGAAAATTAATTTTGAAAATAAGAAAATTTTATAAATCAGTATAGCTCGAGTCATCTCTATATAAATTATTAAATTGTGATTATATGATTATATTATATTATATTAAATAAGTATTAAAAGTGTTTTTAATTATTATATTTTTTAAAATTAATTTTAAAAAATATTATCACATGTTAATAACCTTAACCATTTTAATTATTATATTATATTTAATAACTATTGCAACGAAAATTAAAACGTTTATTTATTTCTAAAGGGCTAATACAAATATTTACAATACGGTTTATAACAATAAAACGATTACTACATTAACACTATTTATTTACACTATAATTTATTTAACACTAAGTCCGAATTTATTTAAACACTCGGTATATCGTTTATCACTTCACTATTTATTTATGTTCACTTGCGCGTTCAAACTGGAATTGATTCGTCACTAGAAATCGAACTGCTATTATACTTAAATGCAGCCTTTCAGAAAATTCCCTTCAGGAATTTCTATTCCTTTTGTGCGTTTTCTAGATCGTCTAATTCAGCAATATTTGAATGACTAATGCGGTTATCATGCATGACTCATCATACATTACGTCATACATTACTCATCAAATATAATTAGACGTTTTTTCGTAACAGTATTAAAAGTATTTTTAATACTTATTTAATATATTAAAGTGGTGATCACAAAAAATGAAACTGATGTCATGACCATCTGAATGAAATACCGACAATTTATTTTTTAAAGTAATACTTAGTAACATATAGGACTGACAAAGACACTGAAATAAATTTGTCATGAGAGTGTGAATTTAAAAATACTGTACGTCGAAAATAATAATGATACCCAATGTATGCGATAGAAAATGATAGCTGCATTAGCTCTTATAGTGCATAATAATTATAATGAAAGTAGTTTCTGTTGTGACTGCTTGTCAAGTTTATTTATAATTTAAGGTGATATTTAAATTTCATTCGAGTTCGTACTTTAGTTTCCTAAATTTTCTATTGAATAAAAAATTATGTAAATTCAAAGTAAAATTTTAATATTGCAAGGGCAAAAATAAAAATTTTTACTATGGGACAATGATTCTATAATGATTGTATATTGACAACCAATTGAATTTTCTGTTCTTATATCATGATTTAAATTTATTATATCAAACACTTATTTGACTTACAATTTTCATCTTACTTCATACAATATCAAAAATTACGTCAGCTTCTTCTTTCGTGATAACTACTATATTAATTATTATTAGTGAGTTTGCGGACGGTAATTTAACGTTAGGTTTATAGCCAGAATTTACCCTATAAAAAGTATACGGTATAAATTTTTAAAAGTGTTTGCGGCCACTTAGTGAGTTTGCGGAAGGTAATTTTCACTTATAAAATCCTCCGTTTTGCTTATGATTATAACGGAAAATTATAAGCTTATCGTAAGATATCATTTCTTACGCTATTTTTGAAAACAGCGGAGCCAATCAGAAAACTCGATGTTACGAAGTGACACTTGCCGATACAACATTATGTAAACCTAACCTCAGAATTACTTGGTTTTACCATAATTACTTGTCACAATCACAACTGTTATACATAATGTGTCCGTAAACACTTTTAAAAATTTATACTGTTTATTTTTTATACGGTACATTTTAGCTATAAGCCTAACGTTAAATTACCGTCCGCAAACTTACTGTTATAAATGATAGTTGTGATTGTGACAAGTAACTATGATAAAACCAAAGAATTCTAAGGTTAAGCTTTCATTCATTCATTATTGTAACGGGTGTGGTACTTACTCCACTGCACTGAAGCTTAAGCTTATTGTGCACCCCTTCACAAAGTGTTGATACTCGCAGGAAGGCCGAGCTGAGATATTCCGTGGGTTCGCCATTCGAACACGGAACTCCCGCTCGTTACTCAACCAGCAATCGTATCAAACCACTACCGTAGACTTTCCATAGCCGATAGATCGATATTGGACTTTATTTAGATCACAGCAGTGTGACGTGGACATGATTGAGTAGCGAACCGCGGTTTACCGCGTCTTAGCATGAAGATTTAGGCATTGCGCCACACTGCTGGTGGCTAACATAATTTTGTATTTACAAGAAAAAAATTATGGATATTTTGAAAAATATGTTGATGCATGGTGACATAAACAGTATTTCTAATTATATTTTTTACATGTCAATACATAGAGCAAAACTGTGAATTTGAGGTTAGATCGGCAAGTGTCACTTCGTAACATCAAGTTTTCTGATTGGCTCCGCTATTTTCCAAAATAGCATAAGAAATGGTATTTTACGATAAGCTTATAATTTTCCGTTATATTCATAAGGAAAACGGAGGATTTTATAAGGGAAAACTACCTTCCGTAAACTCACTATTATCTATTGTTTGGGTCGGGGTTTTTAATTAAATAATAATTTTCTACGCATGTATTTTTCATATTCTATTAAAATTCTTTTATTTTAACCTTTTGCTTAATTTTGTTAAATATAAATTTTACAATTCATACTTCATATAAACTCATAATTCATACCATGCAATTTACTTACTTGAAATTATTACCTTTTAAGTTCATTTTTATTAATAATATGGTACAATAAACTGGGTGATTTATGTTATAAGTGAGGTTATTAATTATAACTTATAAACATTTTGTTTTACTTAATGCATATTTTATAAATTAAATGTTCTACAAAATACTTAAATATTTCACTGTCAATCAAATAAATACTTGCCAATTGATGAAATTTGCAAGAAAGTTATAATGGATATTCATTGCGTCTTACATAGTACATCATCTTCCTTTACATAATACATCTATGTACATTTTTTTATCTTCTAAGGCGTATAATGCTTGAAATATGCGTAAAAATCTTCACGATGCGTGATTCCATCGTGATTTTCTCCTGCTCAATTTATGTCTGTAACGAACACAAATTGTAAATTTAAAGACACAAATTTCTACTCGTCAGCTTACCTGGGCTTCTTTGTAAGATATACCGAATGGCGAATATTCGCCGAAGAACTCATCGTGTGGATCTACCCAGAGGCGGATTAAGGTACCTCTGCGCCCTTAGGCACAAATGTACGGTGCCCCCCCCCCCCTTAATAGAAAATATAAACAGTTATTTTTTATTATTTTATACATATTGCTGTGTCCACTCCACAGCAAGCGGTAAGAGATTGGTTGCGTATTTAGTGATATTGGTGTAAAATTTCCGAAAATCAAACAGTTTTTGCTCGGTGAGCTCTGGTCTGCGGGAGCAGTCAGGCTTACTCAAGGTCGCCGATTCAAAAAATTCGTTTCTTCAATAATTTTAATTACTTCTCGGAAAATTATTAGCAAGTTTCGATTTTAAAAATTTTCGTTTCAGTTCAATTTAAAATTGTATCGTTAAATTTTAAGATATCGGTCCGCAGCCGGGCTTATCAAACTGCGCTGCGTTTCGTTCCTTTAATAAATTTTCATCAATTATTTAAAACACTTAATATAACTCCAAATTAATGATTCCAAATAAATAATCGTTCATCCAATAAAAATCTCCTTTAATAATCAAAAAAAAATTCGAGAAACTCACAAAATCAAAACCTTAGCTGCGGCCACTTTTGACCAAAAATACTCCTATAACAAAATTCGAATTAACAATATTCGTATAAAAAAAATCAATTGTAAAAACTATTTGTAGAATAAGAACTCAAAATCGGCGGAGCAAAAATTTAGGCCTCCGCCGTTTTCGCCATCGTGGCAAAAAAGCCCCATCTTAACTCAACTTTTTGCCAACCGTCTACATTTTAAAATTGTACCATCTAATTCAGATTTAAAATTAAGAAAATATTAACAAAGCATCAGGGGCGATTAAATCGACGTAATTTTGCGATGCGCTCATAGATTTCCGAAGGTATAACTTTTAAAAATGTGTTAAAAATTGAAAAGTATTTTTGAAATCAGTAAATAAAAACTCAGTAAAAAAAACTATAGGTAATCATTGTATATTTTGATACATTTAATTTTTGAGAATGTGATGTATTTTGCTTGGTACATTGCGCCTCTTTTTTCGTGCGCCCCTAGGCACGAGCCTAGCTAGCCTAAACGGTAATCCGTCTCTGGATCTACCATAAGAGTAGTGAATGATATTCTTATGTAGACTATGTATTAATATATTGTTACTATGTATTGTATTACTATATAATATTGTAGATATATTGTGTATTATTCTTGTCACTGTGAATTTAAAACTTGATTTCTTTATTTTAGGTTCAGGTCAAATACAATTATGGCAATTTTTATTAGAGCTGCTTAGTGATTCTTCAAACGCTGCTTGCATTACATGGGAAGGAACAAATGGAGAATTTAAATTAACAGACCCGGACGAAGTAGCCCGAAGATGGGGTGAACGCAAATCTAAACCAAATATGAACTACGATAAATTATCCAGAGCTTTAAGGTAATCTAGATAAAAAAATTTCTCATATGGTTAAACCATATAATTAAAAAAATTTAAACAGAATGAAAGTTACTATGTAGTACGTACATCATACTATATATATATATATATATATATATATATATGTATCTACTATATATTTATGATGTTATATTTATCCTAAAAATAAATATAACAAATGTAGCATTTCTGTTTGTAAAATTATTAGTACCTAAATAGTAATAGCAAAGCAATCTTGAACATTTTGACCGAATAAAAACTTCTATTTCGGTTCGATTCAGGGGCAAATAACATTTGTCATATTACAGCAATTCAATTCAGTTTTATAGTTTTTTGTTCTCATTGGATTCCAATATTTATCTGAACGCTTGTGCAATAATCAAGTCAAAGGTTGAGTCGAAACAGGGGTTGAGTAATCCCATTGCTATGTTCATTTGTAGCAATTAGTGGCCGATATCGCTTAATGCAGTTGGTTCGTCAATTTTTCTATTGCAAAACGTGATTGTACATTTGATGAATTATTAATAGATATATAACTGAATTTTGACTATAGAAATATTTTTTATCAATGTTACCTACAACTTTAATCATTTTACCAAATTGTAATATATTTTAAATTACCTACAAAGTTCATTACCTATTATTTTGTCAAAAAAACTAATATAACTAATATTTAATTTTATAAATAAATTTTAAATTTATTTATAATACAGAACAAACTGAAATTTTAATGAATTTAGACGTTTTGAGTTATGTGTGTGTGTATGTATTGTCAACTTTTGTGTGCACTATAAAACTCATGGAGTTTTCAAAACCAAATTTCTAATTGTGTACTTTAATCAGTGCCGTAACTAGAAAGTTGCAACAAGTGCAGCTGCGCAGCGCTTAGGCCAAAGGGAGGTGGCGCTAAAACGAACTAAGAAAACATTAATTTTTAGAATAAATTTTAGAATATTCTCAGATCTACGATAAATCTGATTAAGAAAATAATATTAATATGATTAAGGTTATTAACATGTGATTAATGATGATTTTAATCTTATTATAAATAATAAGATTCAATTTTTAACATGTTAAATGAAATTAAAATTAAAATTTACTTAATTCATAACTTACTACTTATTTGAATGATTGTTACATATTGTCAACATTATGTTTAAAATTTTGAATTCCCACCAGACAACCCTGGAAATATTATGTAAATAATTGAAAATTATTTTAAAATTTTGTAAACTCATCAACTAAACAAACCAAAAAAAAACCTATTTGAAAACGTGTTTAACGTGGAAATGTAATCAACGTTTCAAAATAGGTTTTTTGGTCTAATCGTTATAATCTATTTAAATTTTATTTATTGGTTTTATTGTTTCTATTTATACACCATTACTTTTTTTTGTATATGATATTAGGGTGCACATTAATTACAAACTTTGAACCATTAACTAAATTAAAAATTCGATTGCTTACGTTTATTATTATATATATATATATACTATTATTATATTTATACTATGTAGTATAATAGTTGTATATAAATATTATTAACAATACGTAAATATTACTTCACCGGATACCTGCAATGAAGTGTGATGTATCATTTCTAAATATCACCAATTACTTTTAATTAAAAAAATATTTAAATTTTAATCAAATTCATTTAATTTGAACAATATTTTAGAAACAGATAAAATAGAATATTATAACTCGAGCTTTAACCTTATTTATTAAACTTATTAAAAAGGCTTTTAAGCTGTAGTAAAATATACTATGATAATATTGTAAAGTTTATACGTAGGTACATACTGTGTTGTAATAGTATATTACGTAACGAGAGTTGTAAGAAAGATATTAAGGGTATTCACACTCTCTCGTATATCCCGTGGTAAATTTACCACGTGGTAAATATACCACGTTTACCAGGGTGTTATTTGACTGTGTAGTAATCTCCCATAAGAGCAAATACCATACCTCGTGGTATTCGTAAGTAGCCCTCGACCGTGTATTTCTAGTATGGTAAATTTAAACCAGTGCGCCGCTTTTCTGCGTTGTTGTATTTTTACTTCTAATATGGCGAAGTGCACACAGCTGATTTAAAGTAACTACTACTTACAAAAATAATAACAGCTGATTGTGCCGAAAGTAGGGTTAAAGTTAAAATACCAAGACCCAATACCACGGGTGTGTTCACAGATATGGTATAAATGTGTGGTAAATTTACCACGTGTAAATGTACCACACCAGAGAGTGTGAATACCCTAATTACATACGAGTGAAAAGTTTTAAATTTCAAGAGGGTGTAATATCTTTTACAACTCTTAGTTATGTACTATACTTTTTCTACAATCAACCCTAGATTTTCTACCGCAACCCTTAAAAGTCGGAATGGCTGACGTAGTGAAATTTTCCAAATTTGTGTAGAGGATAAAAGCTAACACAAAACTCTAATAAAATTTTTTGCGTTCGCGTATAATAAGTGAGATAATACGTTTTCAACGTCATATTTAACCGGAGAATGTTTCTCGGCTGAGGTGCGCGCTAAAAAAAATAAAAAAATTCATCACATAGCGGAGTCATATTCCAGATAGGAGGAAGCAATAGCAATGGGGGGTGTATTTTTTCATTAGTTTTTTGATATATCGACTCGTTTTCCAGATATTTCAAATTGTATGTTTCTTATTTACAAATAAAATTTTCCATTTTTTTTTATTTTTGTAAATGTTGGGGTTGTAATTAACCTTTATTCACAATCAGTTAGTAATCAACACATCCCTGACTTTTAAAAAGTTGGGAAGCAGTTTATTATTTACTTTTACTTGACAACCAATCAGAAAGCTATTTTGTTTTACTTCCCAACCTTAGGGCGGGAAGTGGTCACTTCCCGACCTGCAATGTCGCATTGTCGGTAGGCAAAAAATGGAACTAACAAAAAATGTGCGTTAATAAAATGAAATTTGATGATCTTTAATTATTTAAAACTGATTGTGAATAAAATTGTATACATACCTCGGTGTCAAGCTTCATTCCAGCCTCGCGCTTATAGTTGACTTCGGCGCTTTGCGCCTCAGTCAACTAACTTAGCGCTCGGCTGTAATGAAGCATTTTCCACCTCGGCACGTAATATACTAATTAACTTAATTTTGCAACCAACATAATCTTAGTAAATTATAAAATTCCCTAGCCGTGCGTTCGAATACTTTACGCACGGCTGTGCATAAAGGGATGCTTACATAGGATAGAGCTCGTACAATATTGTTCATTTTCAGTAGTGGTCGTAGAAAAAATAAATTATTTTCTAATATCTTCAATTTTCCAAAATTCAATCAATTAAAACATCAAATTTTCTTTAAAACTCATCTTCTTGCTCACTTTTAATTTTAAATAAAATAACTATTCAAAAGGGATTCAAACGTTAGGGATAACTCGAGTAAAAACAAGTGTGTGATAAACTTTTATATTTTATCATCTCATTTTTTGACGCCCGCGTAGGGACAATTTTGTTTGATAACTTTTCGTATACTAATATTTTAAAGAAAGTGACTACGAACATAAGATATATTTTATAGAAAGAGACGAACAACATAAAAATGAATTAATGAAAATGTTATCGAACAGATAACTACAGAACACTTTATGAGGAGGTGAATATAACGGCCCTAAGAGTATATCAATGCACATATACCGTCAACAGAAATAATATCAGTGGCTCAACTTGCAAGTTACCACGGCACTACTCAAGGAATTGGGGTGTATCATATTATATCTACCCGCTTTTCGAAATTTTAAAATGCCGTTATTTCAACAACTAATGCCTAATCCTACAAAATTTTTGTGTTAATATACTCAGAAAATTGTCCTTTTTTTAATGGTTGATAGAAAATAGTTCAAATCGTGGTTTTGACAGTAACAAAAAGAATGCACTTCAGAATTACTTATTATTAAATCTGGTGTATTAAGGACGTGTCCTGGGACCAATCGTATATCTTATATATACAGCAGATATGCCAACCGATTAAAATACCACCTTAGCAACATTTTCTGACGATACAGCTATGACGGCCTTCAGCGCGGAGAATAGAATGGCCGTACGGTTCCTACAAATTCATCTGAACAAAATCTGTAAGTGGTTTAAGCTATGGAAGATAGGATAAATCAAAGCAAGTTAATACATATAACTTTTTCACTAAGAAGAGAGGTTTGTCCAGCAGTAACAATTAACAATGAAACGGTGCCACAAACCGATGAAGTAAAATATTTGGGTGTACATCTGAATGTACACCCAAATTACTTACTTGGGCTTA
The DNA here is from genome assembly GCA_911387805.1 of Cantharis rustica. NCBI lineage: Eukaryota > Metazoa > Arthropoda > Insecta > Coleoptera > Cantharidae > Cantharis > Cantharis rustica. The sequence continues at coordinate 78,380,649 of OU426877.1, forward strand.
CTTGGGTCTACCACATAAGAAAACAATTAAATTAACAGTTTTAAAGTATGTCTAGACCTATAGGATACAGCTCTGGGGTGCTTCAAGGGTAACCGTACATTTCGCTACGGGACATTTTGCACCCGGACATTTCGCTCCCGGACTTTTCGCTCTCGGGAACATTTCGCTACCACTTTTAGCATATTTATTTATTATTAGGCATATTTTATCATTAATATCATTTTTTCATATAAACGATATTAGGGCCACCTTGTGAATGCCTAATACAATTTAAATTTTTCATTTTGTTGTTAGTACGTGGCATACCATTCAAAGCTCGCGTATGTATTGTCGTAAAACAAAATATTTCGACCCACCCTGTGCTAAATTATTATTTTGTGAATTTTGATTTTAAAATTTTTGTCTGAGATAATTTTATGATAAAACTTACCGTTTTGCAGAAAATCGCGAAAAAGCAATTTCTTTTACCTTTTACCTCAAAAAAATTTTTTTCCACCGGATCGATGAAGACTTTTTAAATTTCATTTATAATTATGTTTTGAACAATTTTACCAATTTTCAGCTTTTTGGGAATTATTGTACCTTTGAATGTCTAGATTGACCGGACTATGTATAATGATGTTATCATGCATGACTCATTCCAAATGATTCATCATATATGACTCATCATACATGACTTCATTCATTAGTCATTAAATATAAGTAAACGTTCTTTTGTAACAATATAAAAAATTTATCTACGCTAGAAAAATCCTCGCTGGAGTACATTCATCTTTACTTGAGCAAGAAACTCTTTTTATTAATTGTAAATGTAATAAATTTTCTTATGGTTTAAATTCTAATTCGTGTGGTATCGCAACTGCCCGGCTGTTCATACCTGGCCGCCACAGTCAAACAAATTCGCTGTAAAATTTTTCTAACTTCAGGAACAAACCAAATCTTTAATCATTTTAAAATTTTCTTATTGGTACACTTCATTTAATAAAATTAAACAACTTTTTCATCAAATGAAGTTACTTTTATTTTATCAAATTAAATTTTTAAAATAATCTCGGTGAATAAAAACATCCACTACTCGCCTTACCGGCACACCGGCGTATATCATTCCTTCGTTCCACTCTATTCTCTTTTTCTTTTTTTACACCGTTACCAACATAATTTTATTTACAAAAATAAATAAATAAACTTTCTATGTACAATATGTTACAAATAAATAATTAAAATAAAACAAACTTTAAAATAATTTACAAAATAATGATTTTAACGTTTCAAAACACGACAATATGTATGTATATAATTTTTATATAAAGTATAACATAAAAAAGTCTCAAAACAAGTTTTTAATGCTTTTTCTTGAAGCTTAATTCGGTTTTTTTTGTTTACTGCTTACATTGCGCGTTGGTACTAATTATCAATGTCATCTGCAGGGGCATCCGGACGATTCATCCCCGGACAATTCATCTCGGACGATTCATCGCGCAGACGGTTCATCCAGCAGACAATTCATCCTCGAAAACTTAATTCCCTAACTTAATTAATTTTAACCAATCGATAAGTGGTTAAAGTAATTTTTATTAATGATTTATTATTATTATTTTTATCAAGTTGAACTAAAAAGTGTTTTGTGCACTTTTTTGGTTTAACTAAAATAATTTTTAATAAAAATGATTAAATATATCAAAATCGTCCCGGATGAATCGTGCGCGTGATGAATCGTCCGCGAGATGAATCGTCCGCAGGATGATTCGTCCGAGGATGAATCGTCCGGGATGAATCGTATGAGATGAATCGTCCGGGGATGAATCGTCCTAGAATCGCAGGTTTTAGACCGGTGGCCGGTTACGTCACTCTAATAATTTATTTATTTATTTTCTTTATAATATCTAGAAATGATAAAGTTTTATTATGGTCGCACAACCTTCATTTACATTAATAACTTAAAAGTAAAAATTAATCACTTTGAAAAATTTTTATTGCGTTTATCTCAGGACTCTAACAAAAACATAACTTTATCAGGCACGGACGTACTGAATACAGATATATAAAATGGAATTTTTTTTCAAAATTTCAATTTTTCATTAACTATCAAAATATAAATAAATACCTATAAATAATTTAATCGCTCTAAGATCTATTTTTATGCTGGAAATAATCATGCTCAATATCACACGAACATAAAAATAGCCTAATTAAATTTTCACGATTTTGAGCAAAAGATTTTGCTGGAAAAAATATTTTACTTAAATTTCCTCCTCAAAATTCTTGTGCTATGCACTCGCCATTATGTTGTGTGATAATTTTGTTTAACATATTTCCTAGCGACACATGTTAACCAAAAATGTTAATATTTAATCAGATATTGTTTTGCACTAGGATATTACTGTCGAATATTTGCTAGTAGCTACTCAATTGACTATGTATACAGTTGCTAATATTTTAACATTCTATTTATTTATGCTAAAAGCAAGAAAAAGTTTGTAGCCATGTACAATAAAAAATTTGTCAAATACAACATAAAAAAATTGCATCTGGTCAAGGACTACATTTTTTATGCTATGAAAACTTGTTTTAATCATGTACTAATTTTTATTTTTATTTAGATATTATTATGACAAGAATATAATGACAAAAGTGCATGGTAAACGTTACGCCTACAAATTCGATTTTCAAGGATTAGCAGCAGCTACACAACCAGCTACCAGCGATGCAAGCTACAAGTACCAGAGTGAATTATTTATGAGTTCGTATCATCATCATAGTGCAAAACTTGGGTCTTTCATGACTCCACATACAGGAATCCCCAATTCCACAGGTAAGATTCTTCTGTTAAGATGACAAATAAATGACAATTACAAAATTGAAAAACCACGGAAAACATTGTTTCTACAAAATGTTTAATAAATCCAATGAATTAATACACATAATAATAATTAATAAGAAATTGATTGTTTTGTTATTTCTAATATCTCACTTAATTCTTTTATTTTAATTCTTTCTTTTTAGTGGACAGACCTAATCCAAGTTTATTTTTTAATTTCATTTATTTTATAAGTTCTGTAGCCGATCAGAACTAACGATGCTGACTTTTCTACATATAATATTTCTACTGCCGTAGAATCCACATTCACATCTTTTTCCTGTGAAACCTTTTTGGCATTTCATATAATTCGTTTTTAGTTCATTTACGAGTAGTCCTATTCTAAATTTAATTTGTTAAATATAGAATGTAGACAAATTTTTTCCTTGCTTCTTCTTAATAAATTAGATGAATATTGGGTATAAAAGAAAAGTAAATCAAACAATGTATTAACTGCTAGCCGACTTTTCGAACTATCTATTAGTCCATCATCAGGGCTAAAATATATAAACAGAGGTGCTCCAATCTTTAAAAAAGATGGCCAGAAGAATATACCAAACAAATAAAATAGAAAATAACTTAAAAAAGTTTTAGAATTTTTTAAGTATTTATGTGGTATTTAGTAGTATGTGATGTTAAAATAATAAAACCTAACAAAATGTTAAAATAATAAATTTTAACTGTTAAGTAAATAATTACATACTACAAAGAAATATAATATTAAAAGAAACCAAAATGACAATAATTCACATTGAACAGGGTTGAACTTAGAAATATTTGAATAAACAAGAAATTAGAAATCTTAAAATTAATCTTGTGAATTATTGTCATTTTGGTTTCTTTAAATATTATGTTTCTTTGTAGTATGTAATTATTTACTTAACAGTTAAAATTTATTATTTTAACATACCTAACAGTTGGTGATAGTAAATCATCTGCTTCCTTTAAAAATTTTGTTATTTCTCCCTTTGCGAGAACACTGAACTTTTTTAAAATTGTTTGTCTAGTGGACTTCCTTTTATACAGGGCAACTAAAGACATAAACTTTTTGATGTCAATATTTTTTTTTAAGTTGGATTGCAGTAGCCCTCAACATCGAATAAAGAGTCCATGACGTAGAGCTTTTGTAATTATGTCTTTGATCTGAGTTCAAAATGATTTATCAAAACTGATTTGTTTATTGTTTTAACTCTTTTTTCTGTACACCGTTTCTTGAATTGGATATACGCACTTTTATACTTTTCTTTTAATTTTGCCGGTAGCCACGATTGAGCAACTAACGTAGCTAATTCTTCGATTTCGGAAACTTCAGATAGATCACTCTTTTTGTCACCGAGATCCAAAACATTGCTGCTTACCTTAATAAAATAAAACTGTAATTATGGTACTACTTATTTTAATAAAGTTGGTTATTTTAATTTTACAATTAAAATGTATGCCTCACAAATATGTAACTGCTATTAATTGTTTTAAACAACTGCGCACTCTACAACTCTAGCAACGCCTTTAATTCAGAATTACAGTCACACACGCCTTTTAGTGTATATGAATGTTTAAATTTAATTACATTTTTGTGTTTTTTAAATAATAATTTTCTACATATTATATGCATTTTTTCACTTTACAATTTTACATTAAATTAAATACCTAAGTATACTAAATACTACACAATTTAGTTGAAATTTCTATTTTTAAATTTATAGTTCCTAGAATATTCTAACTATATATAGTAATATAATTATTGTATTCACACTCTCTGGTATATTTAACACATTTAACATTTATACCATATCTGTGAATACACCTCATGGTATTGGGTCTTGTATTTGCTCTTATGGGAGATTACTACACAGTCAAATAACACCCTGGTAAACGTGGTATATTTACCACGGGATATACCAGAGAGTGTGAATACCATTAATATGTATGAAGTTCCAGTAGAGCGTCATGGTAAATATTGGATTGGATTTTTATAGTTTAATAAAAAAAAATTTGTTGTTTGTGGATTTAATCGTATTTGTTATGCTACGTTAGATCTATTTTTATTTAACATTCAGTATTTTTATCAGTTATACTTTTATTAATTAATTAATAAAATATTTTATATACAGTTTATAGAAATTCGTGAAATTTAGATATTTATTAACCGTGATTTTATAGGATTACTAGCAAACTCAGTGACGGATTTATACTTTTGCCGCCTAAAGGCTACTGGTAACTTGCCGCACACGCTTCTTTTCATTTTTTTTTAATTAAAAAATTTAATTTATCATAAATATTGTTAGTCTACTTGCATATATATTTAATCAATTTTACAATAATTAAATGACGTATGTATAAGCACTGGAGAAAAATAAAATAAATTAAAAGAAAAAATAACTAGCAAAGGTGGAAATAGAACCGTAGACCCACTGGTTCCTAGAGTCTAGCTTGTTCTTAGCTATGCTACAAAACTTATTGCTAATTATTTCACATCTTGTCTTCAAACTCCCTCCACAATATTTCAAGGTCGATTTTCTCAAAAATTTCTGGCTATCTGGCCCTACGGTTTTGGGGAGTTGTTATTGGAGGGCTGAACTTTCAGCACAATAAGTGGCAAAAATTACAAAAATGCGGAGGTCATATAATCTTCTTGTCAGATGATTGCAGTTCAAGTTCGGTCAATAACCGGGTACCCGGGTGTCCATTTTAGTTTCCAAGGTAGAATTTATTAACTTCCCCTTAAAAAAATGTTATGACCGCCCGGATCCCCAAAGTTGAAGTAGTTTGACACCAAGTTTTCGTAAAAAATTTTTGTAATCAATCAATAACAGTTATTAACCATCAAACTCGATACCCCCCCTGTTCAACGACCGGTTACCCGGGTACCTACTATGTTATTATGTATGAAAGCCGGGTTTATGCACACTGAAAAAACCGTTTATCAAAGTATTTATGTATATTGACTTGTGAATAAATAATAATCATCAATATTGTTTGTAATTTCCTTTATTTAAACAATTTTTATTATAAATAATAGTAAAGATAGTAGGTAAAAAAACATCAATCCGCTTTATTTTTTATTTTAGTTATTTTTTTCTTTAATTTATAAAATAACACAGTACTGTATAAAAAAAAACAAATAGATTTAATTATTTCGTACACTCATGGCATGTTGTGGTTGAAATACAATGTTCATCACAAATAAGGAACTCACATACCGAACATAATTTTCGTGTTTTGCAACTTTTTTTAAATTCGCTCTGAAGACAAACATGGCATACACCAATAATCTTTTTCCTTCCGGTTGAATCGAACTGTGCCTGTGGTTTTGAAGATGTATGTAGATGCTATTGGTTGTGCAAATGGATTTATAGCTCGCTCAAAAAAAAAAATTCAATCACCACTTTTGTTGTGAAATGCCTCATGATTTGTGTATTATGCGAACGATTTTCGACGAATGGAGTACACAGCTCTCTGCCCAGTTGCCCATAAAATAATCGTCGTTCATAAGATTTTTTTGAAAGCATATTATTATTCTCATAATAAAGAATATATGTTGCAAAGAAGGTAGTATATATAGTATATATAGTATATATAGTAGTATATCTTCCAAGCATTTTATCTCTAGCTTTTGACCAGTTATAAAATTCAATAATTTTGTGTTTTTTTTGCACCATCACCTGATCTTTGCTTCCTGATACATTGATGATAGCATAATCACTGCCTTCTTCCTTTTATTTGCACATAACTACACATGGTTACTTTTTCATAAAAGTCAAATACAGTAGATAATTCTTCTCGTGTTTTCAATGCAGTCATCGCATTTTTCTTCAAAGTGCTAACAATTGTTAAATCCCAGGTTAGTAAAAATTTTGCCAATGGCAGCGTAGTGAAGTAATTATCCATAGTAATGTTGTAGTAGTAAAGTAAAGAAGGAAATCACGCCTTACCGTCGAAAACTTGATGAACTATTCATCGTATTTGTACTCAATGCGATTGTTTATTTATAATATTAATAATTTTGTTTTTTTATTCTCACTTTCACAATAAATTTGTACGTTTTATTTTTTTTCTTTTTACTGCGTTTAAAAAAACTTCTATAGAATCTGCACGGTTCCAACACGATGTTACGTCTGACAATCGTTCTTCTTTGTTGTTCTTGGCAAGGGAAGGGCATCTACCACTCACGTGACTGTGCAGTACCTAAACACCTGATGACTGTGTTTTGGGGTTGCTATTGTTATTCCACATTCCATGAAATCGGCCGTCTAAACGTTTAGCCATGTGGCGCGCAGTAGGTGGGTACCCGGGTAACCGATTATTGAACGAAAGGTGAAAGTTTGGTTATTGACCGGACGGTTAAGCTAGTTTCAAACATAGTTTGAGTTAGATAGCGATGTTTCCCTCAATGGATCTTTTGGAGCAGCTAAAATCTAATTTTGAAATGTCTTGATTTATTCCATTTTTTGTTTGTTCACATTTTTGGATTTTCGCGTTGGTTTTGCTATCAGATGATACATTTCCAGTGTTGAGTTTCAAAAAATAATTAAATATTTTTACAGTCTTCTTTACTGCTTCCTATACCTTTTCTGTCTTTTCCAATTTTGCTTTTTTATAAGCAGCACCATTTATGCGTTTCCTTCCGTCACTCATAGTTTTTGATATAAGTATTGATATAGTAATCTAGTAATTGATGGAAACCAAATTTGTGTCAGTCGTCTTTTTTCGATTCAATTGTAAATTATACTTTCTAAGTTGTTATTAGTTTATTCTAATCAGAATAAATCAGTATTAACTGATTATAACAAATAGTATGTACAAAATAATAATGAACGTACTTACAATTTTTGTCTTTAGTTTATAATAAAGCTCCCAGCAACTGACAATATTAAAACGACAAAAATGGAAAAGTCGTATAATAATAAAACGTTTATAAATAGTTTGTTTATTTTATTTTAACCGATTAATTGAAATAGGACTTATCCGTCTAATAAGCCTAATTACAAATTAGGTTTTCTTACATGAATATGCTTTTGATATTTTTGCAAAAATTTGCCGCTCTGGGCTACAGCCCCTATAGCCCACCCCTAAATCCGCCACTAAGAAAACATCTTTTAATAATGTTGTTCTAAGTGATATTATTTTAATAATAATAATAATTAAAATTTAAGATGTAGTATTGATAATTTTCTAGTATTACATATACTACATAACATAGTTTTAACCAATAGCACTTACATATTTCTTAAACTTAAATATGTACATACATTCGAAATGTACGCCGAGATAAGAGAAGTTTGTCGTGTTCTCTCCCAGGACTTTAAGACCGAAATCTTGTTCTGCTACTGTAAATATACATTAATTAGGTTGTATTTGAAGATAACAAAATTTTATATTTCACGAAATAAATTAAAGATCACCTGTTTTGTGTATTTCTGTTATTCTGCTTGCCATTTCTTCCCGATTTATTGTTCTGCTAATTACAGAAACAATATGTTTTTATACTATTGTGATTCATAACAAAAAAATTCAGATTTGAAAAATAGACTTATTACGACTAATTATTTTACAGTTTTAATGATTCATAACTTCTGAAACCTTCGAGATCAAGCCGACAAAAGTTTGTTTTCTTATAATTGTAACACCGCAACAAAATAAATATTATAAAATAAATATTATTTTGTTGACGAAATATTCACTAGCACTTGGACTAATTTTTAAATTGCAAGACTTATATTTTAGAGTTTTAAAGATATAATGTTACATTTAAAATTTTAAATAAGTATAATAATTTTATTTTTAAAATGAATAATACGACAATAATATTAATTACTGAACAACAAATCAGATGGCACTAAAATCTAATTGTTTACAAATTATAGGTAATAGTATAATTTATTTTAACCGACGAATTATTAAATTTTATATTTTTGTTAAAATCTTATAAGAATTAATATGCATGTCACAAGTGGATTAACTGAGACTCTTATAACGCGTACAGAGCAACACTTGCGCCCCTTTAATGACGTAATGTACTGATTGTGTATTGTTTCTCCCCTTGAGAGTACCATTACCCGTCATTTAATCAACCCCTCCCAAATAAGGATATTGTTAACAAACTACCCTAATGCGTTTTATTACGTACGCGAAAATCAGAAATCGTTATTAATGCTTATGTGTTGTACAATTTGAAATTTTTTTTAAAACATACGATAGCATACTAGCACCAATATTTTAGCATTAAATATTGGCGAATGATTTTTTCTTTTCTCACAGTAAAAAGGGGAATTGTAAAGCAATACCAGAACTTTTCTATACTTGTTATCTGTCATCAGCAGTAGCTACATTTGAATAGCAAACATTTTCGAGTTTTTGAATAAACATAGGGTAGCTAATTTGTATACGAATATTTTACAAAGGAATCTTTTGGATTAAACGCGTATTTTGTAAATTATTATATCATCAAAACACCCTATAAATTACTACAAATTGCCTTACTATGACGACGGGACAAATGAATTGCATTAACACGCCACATAAATTTAACGTACTGTGATGAGAGGGAGCACATTCGAATTGAACTTGCCTTCACTAAAATAATGCACAGCTCAAAATAATTGATAAACCTATACTATATTAGTATACCAAAACTATACCAAAATATAATATTAATATAAACAAATACACACATTTATATTTGCTTGATTTTTCTAAATAAATTTTTATTTGATTTCTAATCGTATATTTTATCATTTGCTTTTAGCGTCCATTTTTCCTTCGCCAGGATCATATTGGAGTAATCCTAGTGCAAATTTGTACTCAAACATAGCTGCCACGACGTCTGCAATAGGTCATCATCCTGGACCTCATCTAGGTGCACCACCACTAGGTTCTTATCCTCATTACGCTTGACCAGTTTCTTCCGCAACAGATTGGAACAAACGCTTACCTGTTTAAATGAGGTAAAAGTCACAAGAAAATATCTTAGTTAATTCACATATTGTTTCTCGTTTAATGTTTTACAAATTTTTGATTAGATGTATGTATGTACCTAACTATTACTTGAGTTTTGCAAACAAAAGTTTTTTATATTTTCAATTTATATTTATTTATTACATTATTGCTTCAGAGTATCACGGACATATTTATAAACTTATTTCACAATTATAGTATTACTTTATTATCATCGTTCAACATCGTTGTCTTCTAACTAAACCGAGATTTTAATATTTCAATATAAGTATTTTATTTACATAAAATGCATACATATTTTTTAGTACATATTAACCACATTATAATAAATTCATCTGTTAAGGCTCAAGTGTTTACTTGGCTTGTATATAAAATAGGCAATCGCTTGGTTATTTTAATACTAGTAAAACTCGATATTAACCATATCAAAAATTGAAAATATAATGGATTAGAATTTGTAAATTTGCACATCATTATTCTTTGCAGTAAAGGAACTTCTTTCATGTAAAAATAACCAGGAATATGCAATTTTAATTGATTATCGATACATATGTAAATAACCTCTAAACGGTAAAACAACCTCTAAACGGTACATTAATATCGAATAAAACTTATAAATATTAAAAATAGTTTAATAAAATTAAAAAATCTACTGAACAAAACTAAAGTGTCGGATTCTCAAAAAATAGTTGTTATTTTTGCACCATTATTTGCAAAATAAGGTCAGGTCAGGTCAGCAAAACCTAGGGTATTGTTCACTGAATTCTTACTGAGTCTATCTCGGTTTGTTTGCGATTTTCCGAGTCTCTCTAATAGTTCATCCCCGATGATGCCATTGTACGGAGAAAACGTTTGCAATAATTAAACTTATATAGTTTATTCATAAAAACGTGGTGCATTGTAGTTCAAAACAAGTAAATGCATTCTATTTGGTTTATTTTGCTTTATATTTATATAGGGTTAACATCGAGTTTTATTACCCGAACTAATCGTTTCTGTCGAATATTAACAGAAATTAAAATTTAATCCAACCAGCGATTATCAACAATCATATCCCAAGTTTATAAACATAACCTATTAATTATATTTTGACATTATTACTCAAAAGGTGTTGCAAGAAAATATGTTGAGCAAATTTGCCACACAAGAAAATCTTCCGTGCTACGGAAGATTTTGAGTGGAAAATTTACGAAAAATGTTATCCAGCAAAATATTTGGATAAAAAAACCATTAAAAATTTAATCAGGCTATTTTTATATCGTGGGATATTCGGCATGATTATTTCCTGAATAAATAGATCTTTAATGCCCGTACTAATAATCAAGGATCCGAGATCACGAATTAATTATCGGATCGCTCGAAAATGCTACCAATAGTCGTAATTAATAATCATAGATTCAACACAATCCGAGGTCAATATTGAAAGAGTAGAGTTGTTGAAAAAGATTCAATATTGATCTCGGATCGTATTGGATCTAAGATTATTACGATCATTGGTAGCATTTTTGTGCAATCTGAGAATTAATCCGTGATCTTGGATTGATCCTTGACTATTAGTACGGTCATGAAAGATTGAATTATATATTGGTATTTACATTTTGACAATTTAATGAAAAAAAATCAATTTTAAATAACATTTGAAAATTAATTAATTAAATTTTGACATTTAAATTGTCGCTGAAAATTAAGATAATGTGACCAAAATGGACCCTGTAATTGGTAGATATTGTTATGAAAGAAATAATCACATCAATAAAATTGCGTAGTCTTTAACATTGTAACTAATTCATAAATTTTTTATTTCCAAACAGATTCTTTTTCATTAAGAATTTTTAAATTATTTAATAAAAAATGCAATAATATTTAAATATTTTTATGAAATTAGGCATTTTCTATTCGGTCACAAAATTCTAAATGTAAGATATTTTGTAAAATTTTACGCGATTATAATATTATTACTAATTACATATTTTGTTGTGTCTATTTATAGACATATTAACCAGTCAAGGTACAGGTGCATATGCATATGAAAATTTGTTTCAATTATTTGTTTATAAAATACAAAGATATCCCACGAGATGGATTCATTAAAATGTATTCGTTATCTAAGGTTTGTTACATTTTTGTGTTAAATTATAAAACTAACAACGTTGTAACTGCAAATAACGTATTATTCTTTAATTTATTAACCGTAGAAATTTTTCAAGTAATATTACCTACACAAAAATCTTTAAAAGTTTTCAAAAATAATATTTATTTAACTATTAAATAAACTTTTAATAAAAATTCATTATAAAATCAACCTAAATTAAAATTTTTTAGTGATACTTTGATGGGCAGTAAATTATATTTTAGTTCATAATGTACTCCCTTATAATATTGTTGTCAACAATCTGTATTAACCAATCTATAAATATTTGATACAATTTTACAACAAATAAAAATTTGTATAAACATAGTGTAAGTGTTGTTAATATCTAGTAGGTATAGAAGATATGTGCATATTTATAAACTCTTGTACCTAATTTGCCAATACTTTGTAGACATAGGTAAAAGTAGAAGACTGTATTTAGAAATAGATTGTATTGTTCATATAACTTTTCTAGTCAAAATCAAATAAGGTATTTTTGGCAATACGGTAACTATATAAATATTACGTAATATACAGTAAGTCCGGCAATGACGAGTACACCTCAAAAGTTACTAATTTTAATAAACTTTTCAAAGGCCATTCTAAAGCAGCACGACATGCCTGAGTTGATATTTTCCACCAAAATTAATGTTGTAAAATATATTTGGGGGTGCACTTCTCATTGTAGGAATACATTAAAATATCAGTGCAATCAATATCTATTTGTATAATTTAAAATAATAATTATTATTAATTGTTAAATTAGGAGCACGAGCCGTTTATACGGTACTGTGATATATTAATACACAGATAAGTATGTATATTTTTTCTTTGTAAGTTAGATAATTTTGCAATAAATTTTCTTTATTTATTTATTTATTTATACTTTAATAAACAATTTTTCATTATGCTCGTAAATTATTATGTTAAACAAGATATCAAAATTTATTAGGTAGCAATCGATTCAAATTTCAGTTGTTTGATAAAGAAGTTATAAAATAACTTATAAGTAATTCTTTTTTATCGTTTAATAAATTTTAAACTTCCATTATTCTAAGTTTAAGTTTTTTGAATATTAATTACTTCAATTGCGACACTTTCAATTATTTTCAATTCAAACACAACGCGGTTTGAACTGCATGGTTTGGACCGCAAAAACAGAAATAATTTAGTATATTGCTAATATTATAAAGAAAACAAGAACTTTATTTTTAAACCTATAAATAATAACTACCTAATATAACAAACTAACCTAGTATACTTATTGTTTCAAACAATAATTAAATGTTTAATTGAACATGATCAAATTTAAAAATTGCTTTTCAAAGTTTCATCCTCAAAATCAAACATATTATAAAAATTTTATTTAAATAAAAAAATTTAACGAAATCTTGAAACTCAATTCAGTGAAAATTAAAATCATTTATTACAAATTAGGTTTTATAACTTTTATATCGGATATTAATAATGTAAATATTAATTTATTTTAGTTGTAATTTAAATTCTACAATAAAGTTAGTGTTATATATATTTTTCATTGTATCCTAACAAGTAAACATTAACCAAACCAAAAAATAAACCAACGTCTTTTCATTTCAGCGTTTTTCTGGATTATAATGGGGAGTTCACCACACATACATTGTAAGTTTCCGTTGCACTTTATAGTTAAAAGCTGGAAACTATTTTAATTTGTTAGTTAATCCTAAAATAATCAAATGCCGTTGATTGTCAAATATTTGTTTTGTGCTGAAGGTTTGTAAAAATTAAAAGGTTTACGGCAGAACGGTTAAATTTCCGATGAAAAGTTAGACATCGAAAGTTTAGGTCATAGAATAGTAAATAAGCACACGAAGGCTACATATTTTCCAATGAGTAGTTTATGAGTTATGCTAAAAATGAAAGAAAAAGAAGTTCTTTTTTTATGTCGCAAAAAAAAACATTTTTAAGATAGATCCATTGTGATTCAACCTTTTTTTATTGCATGCTCTGCAAATCATACGTAATAAAGAATATAATATTAATATGACAACATTTAAAAATAGGCCGATAAAAATTCATGGCTTGTACAAAAAATATACAGCCTTTTCGTGCTCGTTTATTACTCTATGACTTAAGATTTTTACACTTCACCTTCTATAACCTTTTATACAGGATGTCTTTGTCACGGCCATTGTTACTGGAAGATTAAAAAAACTAATTTAACCCGTAACCGGTATCCTGGGTCTGAGAGACACAATCGAATGCCTAATTCTTTGTAGTACTTACGCTTTTTGTAATATAATAATTGTAATGTTATCAGTACATTACAAACAGTACATTACAGTATATTACAAAAGGCGTAAGTACTACAAAGAATTAGGCATTCGAGTGTGTCCCTCAGATCCAAGATACCGTTTACGGGTTAAACTTTCCAACTTTTAACTAGAAGTTAAAAAAATTATTAAACGACTTTAACAACACTGTAAACTCTTGAACGCTTGGACGTAACGGTTTTCTAAAAAATACTTTTTTTTGCAGAGTTTTGTTTTTTTTTAACAAAGTTTTTTACAAATGTATAGTTCATAATGCATGATGTATTATAATAATACACTGGTGTCTGGCTGAATATATCCAAAAATAACGAATTTGGTTATAACGTACTTCTTTTTATAGCAAACTATTTTACTTACTATTTTAAGTAACTACTAATTTTACTACCGGTGTTTGTGATTTTAGATGTATTTTTCTTCAATATTATTTTAATTTGTGTACACTACAGATATGCTTAAATTTCACATTTTATTATCTACCAGTCATGGTCTTTTTTTATTTAATTGTTCAGAAAACAATAAATTCAATTAAATTTTTATTTCATGTGAAATATATTTTGCTCTTTTACATAATTTGCACTATATATTTCGCTACCGTGAACATTATTTGCAAAAATCACTTTTAAGGGCGTCTCAGAAAAAAAAACCGTACATTAAAAAAGTAATCGTATGCCAAGTTTTTAAGATCTGATGAAAACCTCAAGATGAAATTGCATCTTAGCCCCCAGTCTAATTCTTCAATGAGTACTTTAGATCTTACATGAAAGAATAGACTAGTCTGAATATAAGATATTCTTTGTTACGGTAACCTACTGTTATGATGATTACTGATTATAAATCTTGAACCAATAGATGTCGTAAACATTAATGACGTCACATTGTTCACATCACAACACAAAATTTTAATCATCATGCGACTACAATGGTTCAACACAGACCCGGACTGGCAATAGGGCAAATCGGGCAAATGCCCGATGGGCCGGTGCAGTCAAAGGGCCGTCTAATCAGTGGCTGATTATATTGCGAAAAAAACTTTGTTATTTTATATAGGTAACATAACAAAGTATCAAAATAGTTAATAAAACTTGAAATTTTAGCACAATAAATTTATAAATAACAAAAACCGTTCAAGTACAAGTTTTTAATAGTAGAAGCTCGATAAAGTAAACATTCGAATTTATGAAGATCTTTCCCGATGTTTTCTATAGCTACTCGGTAACGTGAACATTATTACACTGGATAACGTAATATATTGATGTCTACCAGCCACTTCTTATCACTTGTGCGCAGTGGCGCAGCCAAGAAGGGGGCTATAGCTTCCCCCCCCCCCAGACACTCTTCCATTTTTTTAATTCTCACTTCAATTTAAGGTAGGTAACAGTGGTATCACAATAATTATACTCGAAAATAAGATAACCACGCCTCTTTTTCCGAAAGATTTTCGCCTGCAGTGCGCACTTTAGACGCAGCTCGCTTCGCTCGCATTCTTTAGCCCCCCCCCCTCTTATAAAAAAATCCTGGCTGCGCCACTGCTTGTGCGGGAATAAATATAAAATAAAGATACCCGTGTTTAAAAGAAAAAAGTTCATATCTACATAAGACCAGAATTTTTGTGAGTGCATTTGTTTTTCATTTTGTTAGATGTATTGTAAAATGGCAAAGTCAAAAAATAATACTAATAAAAAATGTCTTTCACTATTAAAACTAAAAAACTAAAAACCAAAAGCCAAACAAAATAACTATGTTTTTTTCATGAATTTTGGACATTACACGTTTTATAAAAAATAAATATGTTAAGAGTCCATGTAACGTTTTTGTGGGAAGTAGGGGGCCGGCAGTCTCTAAAATGCCCGGGCCGGTTTTAGGTCCCAGTCCGGGCCAGTTCAACATACCGAACTATCATCAGAACATGCAATACTTTAAACACAGTTAGACTTAAGTAAACTTATAAAAATGAAAATTACTATACAATAATATTTCGCGTTTGTTTTTTTTTAAATTTTTATGTCGTGGTGATGATAATCTGTGGCATGATGGCATATATGTTCAAAATATACTAAAAGTATATTAATATATAAGAGTAATTATATAATAACTTATATTATAAAAGTCAAAAATTTTTAGAATTTTAACCTACGAATGAATTTAATAATTACATTTAGTACGTACAAAATTAATTTTTAAAAATTAGTTAAAAACATTAATTTACCACATTTGACACGTTAGGATTAAGAATATTTGAATAAGAAGAAAATTTAATATTACGTTATTGAAAATAAAAAATATTCAAAAATAAAAATTTAGTATTGCGATATAAAGCCCACTTCGGAAATTATAATTAAAATAATTATAAATTATAATATAACCAGAAGAAAACTAAAAATAATAAAAACTAAGAAATTATATTCAAAACAATTTAAAAAAAGGGTGACTGATTAAACACAGTAGCAGCAGAAAAGTTAACTAAACTTCAATTATTGAAATTTACCTTCGATTAAATCAGTGAAAAACATTTTTTAGAACACATTAACCAAAAGATTTACGTAACTTAATACTTATTTTCTATACAAACTTTAATAAAAAGTAATAATTGGTTTTTTACATAATAAAACGTAATAAATGTAATATAATTATATTATAAGTGGAGTTATCAATATTAACTTAGAAATCCAAATCATTTTATAATAAAAAAAATATTCCAAAATTTTTGTTTTTTTAATTAACTTAATTATTAAAATTTTTTAAGATCTAGAAAGCATTATTAAGTTGTCGTACATAATCGTTAATACATATTAGCAAAAATATTCCCAAGAAAGAAAATTTTGGACACAACTTTTATGCAATTTAAGAAATGTTTGATTGATATATTGCAGTATTAAGTATTATATGATAGGGGTATACGAATATACATCAAATGGTTCATCCAAACCAGTAAGTCGGTCGAAACAGTTATATCAAATATCACAACAATATATAGGTTATTATTTATAAAATCAAATTAAAAGCTGTCTTCTAGAATGGAACTTATAAAACAATTTAATTTTGAAGAATATTTTCGAGGCTGAGGTTATTACGATATAACAATAATATTACGAGTCAAATATCTCATACTCGAAATTGTTTATTCTTACGTTCAAGGTTAACGTTAAAAACGGTATCTAATAAATCAGAACAACGATGAGGTTCAGTAAGTCTGTTTTGGAAAAGTGCATATTAAAGTGCATATTTCTCAAAAACACAAATACATCTTTTACTGCCACTCGTTGGTTATCATGAATTACAAATATAGTGCAATCTTTCACCTTTATACCGCGACATTATCGGTTTTATTATCATTACAGTGCCAATAAAAACTTGAACCATGCGTCTACAACGGTTCAACAATCCCGACTGTCATCAGAACATGAAATACTTTAAACACAGCTAGACTTAAGCAAACTTATAAAAATAAAAATTTCATTTAAAATAAAAATCTTATTTTGCATGAAATATTAGAATGTGGAAAATCGACAACCTCTAAATGATAACCAATGAAATTGCTTTGAAGTTAGACGGTTTTAAGTGTTATGTGTGTTGCCTAAACTGAACAGGGCAAGGCCATAAAAAGATAGATGTGGACCGAGTTAAATGTAATATCGAATAGACGTAGTTACTTGGTTATAACATTTCGCTTTTTTTGTGGTGAATTTTAATATTACTACAAGATTAAGTGCTATTTAAATTATCTGAAGTTTCCCGGTGTAAATTAGACTTTGCAAACGACGCACCACCTATATTATTTATAGCTTGGATCTACTATAGTTATGCAAAACAATCCATCTCGCAACATATTGCGATGTCCACCGCGGTCAACGAAGATAGTTCTTGGTGAGAGGGATTTCCATTATCCTACAACTGTTCATAGGATACTGGGGATCGAGTAACAAATTATCATCGCTGACTTAATTTCAATCTTGTGTAAATAATTTAAGTTACCGTGTTCCTAATTTTAAGTTTTAACGATCCCAAATTTTATGTGAAATAATGATCTAGATATGATCGACCTTTTAATAATTTTTTATAAATGAAAAAAAAAGAACGGGCTGGAAAAAAATCTCCAGGGGATAGAAGAAAATAAATAGACAGGTCGTAAACGCAAGGTCGTTCCGCATGAGCGGAACGGCTCGCGAAATTTTTCGGCAAAAAATAATCGCAAAGTGACACAAAACTCCGCAAATCGGAGAAGTCGAAAAACTAGTTGTGCTGCGGTACAAGAGAAGCCACTGTGTTCTCCAAGCCCCGAAAGAGATTCGTGCCATTTTGATTAGACGCGCTCGTGCCCAAAATAGTGGAACCACGCGCTACAAGTCAAAAAAAAAGAAGAAAATAAAGTCGTACCCAAATTTTTATCCCAGACTATCATTTTCATATTTTTATCTTTCGTTGTGTTCCTCTTTGTTAAATTGTTGTGTGTTACTCTTACTAGTATTAAGTACACGCACGACCACAAACACTACACAAACACGTTAATTTTGTTAATTTTTGTAAGTTTATTTCGTTTTGTTTATATAATATTTTTTTGTCAATAAAAAAAAATTGTGTTCCCCATAAACACTCTCTTTGATTGTGAGAAGCTCAGAGGGGGAATAAGTAATAAGGGAGGACATAGCAATATATATATATATATATATATATATATATATATATATATATATATTGCCACGTCCCGAGGGTCTCTGTTATCCTCGACTTAGAGACTTTTCCTCTTACCGTGGATATTCTTAGTTGGGCGCCAACAATCGAAATGATAATTTCGATTGTAAAAATTTAATTAAAAATGAAATTGAAAATTAAAAAAAATGGTGTTTTTGTAAACGGTTTAATAAATTATTTGGATAACGATAACAAACGAACAACTTGCAACTGCAATTAACGTGTTTTTGTGGTGTCCAGCGT
This sequence comes from Cantharis rustica, assembly GCA_911387805.1. NCBI lineage: Eukaryota > Metazoa > Arthropoda > Insecta > Coleoptera > Cantharidae > Cantharis > Cantharis rustica. The sequence goes on from OU426877.1 coordinate 78,399,835, forward strand.
GTAAGTGCGTTTCCTTAATTATTAAACTAACTACACAAAATATAACGTGATAACAATAAATTAAAATATAAACAATGAAAATAAACTTGATAAATGTTAAATGGTTACGACCTTAATTCGTGTTGCTTCGGTCGGATCTTCTTCGTATGGTGAAAATTTTGCCTGAACTCTAACTTAGTAGCACAAAAACTCGGAGCACAGTACCAGCAAGGGTTGGAATTTCACCCAATGAACCCCCTTGTGTGGTTTCGTATTCACCTTGAAGCACTCTCGAACTTATCGAACACTAGAGCCGCTGGAACAAAATGTTCTACGGACCAACTTTTATCGTCGACCGGCTTGGTTCACAATTCTGCCAGACTCCCTTTTAGGACCCTTGTTATTCTTCTCCTTTTTGTCCTGTTCCTTAGGAACCTTCGTCTTAACGCTATCCATCTTTTTAAATTTTTAAATAAATTTTATGCTATCCAACTAATTACGACTTGATCAAAAAATATGAAAATCTTAGATTTACTTTCGCTTTGGATCTAAATTTGTCGATCGTTACGGTGGAATTTTCGGTGGTAAAAATTCCAAAATCGATTTCTTCCTTTAGCCGGTATAGCAAAAGCCCCAATGCTGCAGTCAGTTTTTAAATTTATTACGAAAAACGCCAATTTGGCTCCGCCATGCTTCATGAATACTGTTGTCTGGTGTGACTTCAATTGTGCAGAAAGCTTGTGGCCTCTGTGGTAAAACTTTGAAGATTCCGACCGAAGTTGGTAAAAATGTTTAATAATTTTAAAATGTCCAATCGTGATCGTAAAACTTAAAACTAGGAAAATGTAAAGACTTAAAATTATTTACACAAGGGTTGTTTATCTTATTTAATTTCTTTGCAAGTTGTTCCTTGCCTTCCGAGACTTCTGCACATTTTTGCAGGGTCGTGGAAGTCCCTGGTCCCTTTATACTCGGGTTTTTTACCTCGTATTTCACCGCAATATATACATATACGGATTTTTATGGCTGGCGCCGCTTTTCCGTTCCCAGTTTCCATCTCTGTATATCCCGGCCTAACTCTTCTTCCATATTTCTGGAAATCATCCGACAATAAGAAACAAAAATTTATTTTAAGTTAGGGTTGTATTATAGTATGTATGTTACGGAAAAATTACGTAGCTGGAAAATTATACATTTAGCGGTAAATGTGTACATGTTCCACGGAAGTTGGTAGAAGGGCGTTGAGTAATTTAAAAGACATAGTTATTCTTACAATTACCGGTAAAAGTGCACATGTGAACAAGTACCTTGGTAAAAGTGAATCGACGAATACAAGATAATGTGAATATAAATAAATTAACTAACCTACCTTGCAATGTTATAATTAATGTCCGACCGAAACACGATTTTCAGCCGAAACTGAAACCGAAACCGAATATTCGGCTTCTCTTCTAGTTTCGGCCGAAACCGTAATCGAAACCGAAACCAGAGCCGTATTAAGCTTTTCTAGCATCCCAGGCAAATTCCACCCCCCCTCAAAGTTCTTACCATTTTGAAAATTTTAAACTATTTAAGAGTATTATTTTTTATTTATTAGGATTTAATAATTTTACAACAAATCTTAATTCTGCAAATCAATTAATGGATTTAGCTATTTTTAGTCGTTCAATTTCTAATCTTTTCTATCTTTCTTAATCTTTATTAATTACTATTTATAGTTTAGTTGTTCTTTCTACTTATATATACTATTCCGTTGATTAACAAGTTAAAAAAAATAGCAATACCAACCTTAAAAATTTAATATAATATACCAACTTTATAGTTATTAATTATTAAGCCCTAAATTTTAATTTAAAGACACGCGAACACTAGTTTTGGCCGAGCCGAAAGTTTCGGTCAATTTTTGGCCGAAACCGAAACTTCCGCCAAAACCAGCATTTTTAGCCGAAATTGGCCGAAACCGAACCTTCGGTCGGTCTCTAGTTATAATATTTTTAAATAAATAACTTGATAAATTTGAAATGCCACAGCAACAATCCGGGATACAATAAAGATTAATTAATTATTATGCTGGTTTTGGTTTCTAATTAGATTAATAAAGTTAATTTAAAGCATTAATATTTATTTTAAAATATAAATTTTCAAACCATGGGTCTGCAAGGCCTGTAGAACTCTATTATTATTATTAATATTTATTTTTTCAATTTTTTTTTAAATATCTAAGTGGATATTGTGAAATTATAATTGAATTATAGCACACTAAGTTTATAAATTACGTAATGAGTAAAAAGGAAGGGAGTTAGACTTGTGTGACAATAGAAAGAAAGGGGATTTTAAAATTATTATGTTATCAACGTTGATTTTTCAACCTTTATTAATATTTAGAATTTAAAATTTTTTCGATATTATACATTTTGAAATTTGAATTTTAAATGAATTTCTGAAGTAACTTTTTAAATATATTATTTTCTAGTTGGTATTTTGTTGTTTTATTTTTTCATGTTGTTTGAGTGTCACTTAATAGTAAATAATAATAAATAATAAAAGATAAAAAACGTACTTTTCACAATATCGCTTGGTAAATGTGCAGATATTATTTCTATTTCTATTGGAAAAAGTACATTGTATGTACATTTACCATAGGCGCCGGCAACATTTACCGGAAAATGTGTACTTTTACCGGTATACGTACTTTTTCCGTCTGTATATATGTATATGTATACTTGTATATCATATCGAAATTTATATATATTGCAATGATAAATCAGAAATTTGTTATAACCTGCCCTTAAGTACTTCAGCCAGCCCAAGAAAGCGGAAGATTCAAAGGTCAGCCTTAGGGTGCAGATTCAAAATATAAATTGTCTTCAAAATAATATCTTCAATATTAAATTATCACCCAAACGTGGTATCTTTTAACGCACACGTTGGTCTTATAAATTTTAATTTTCATTTACTTCTCATATAATTAAATTTATAGCTTTCAAAATCCAAAATACGATTTCATGAAAAAAAACACAGTTTACCAAAAAAAATGAGCGAGCAAGCCTTACAGTACTCGTATATGATGTGTAACATCTGACATCTTACCTTGGTAGTAAGCAACATTATTATTTGCAATAATTAATAATTATAAAATATTTAAAAATCGTAAAGTAGATGAAACGGCATTAAGTTACCAGCAACCCCAATGTGTAACAAATAATACGAATTAAAACAATTTTATTAGGTTAACACTCTGGCGTAGTGCATTATGTGCTTGCAACATAATTACATCATTTGGTGATCGCGAGTTCGAACCTCACGCCGGACATAGTTTTTTTAATGGCATTTTATAATACAAATGATGTCTATGTAATCCGGTAAAATAAAAAAAAATAGTCAAATCAAATAGCGCGCGATTTTCTGGCTTCCTGTTACACATTTCCGTCCCATTTCACAAAATTACCCCCATAAACGAGCGGAAAGAAGTTACACATAAAAAAAAATACCTCTTTTTTAATAACCAAATTCAAAATATCAAATTCACAAATCAAAATTTAACTTTCGATCAAAATTTATTCTCAATTTAATCTATTCAACAATAATAATTCATAAAATGTTACAGTTGCTAAACAATCTTATCAAAATTGATCTCAAAAATATCAAAAACTCAAGAACCGAAACATGCACAACCACTCGTGCGGCCACTTTCGGCAAAAAGCTCTTTTTTTCATCTCTTGTTTCCCCACCTTGCACTCTTTCAAAACCACCAAATCAAAATCACAATTTATAAAATTTTACTAAAAGAGTACATGGTGGGTTCAAATATTTTGTAACACGACATCTTTTGGCCCCTTTATGGATTGGAGTTATGGGCCCAGCTCAGAACAAAAATTAATAAACTCCAATGTCGTGCTACAAATAAAAAGTCAAAAATTATTTACAAAATCAATCAAAACAAATTTCAAACAAATTAATTCAAAATCAAATCTTCAGTAAAACGCTTCTTTCTTCCAAATTTTTCCATTTTTTTTTCATCAAAATATCTTATTGTTCTTCTTTATTTCTTTCTTCTTGCTTTTCACCGGCATCCTCTTCTGCCGTCTCCCATTCGTCCAAAACTTCCACATTTTCTTTCCTTCTCTTTTTAACTGTTTTTTTTCTTTAAAATCATTTATCATTTTGACTTCCACATCTTGCTCTGTTTTTAGCGACATATCTTCTCTTTTTTCTCTTCTTTTACCAAGGGTTTATTTTCTTGCTCTTCATTTTCAAAAACTTCAAAAACCTCTTTTTCTCTTCATTAGACTTTTTTTCTTCCAGCTGTTCTTTTTCAACCGATTCATTTTGTTCCATCAGTTTAAGTTTTTTATTGTTTTGTTCCATTATTTCTTTTTCTTCAAATAATTCCGTTTTTTCTTTATTTTGTTCCACTATTTCTTTTTTTTTAATAAACCTGCTTCTTGCTCTTCTTTTTCCAATAACTCATCCTTACTTTGTTTTTCTCGTTCCAATGATTCTTCTTTTACCACCAATTCATTTTTTTCTACTTCTTGTTCCAGTAGTTCTTCTTTTTTCAAAAATTCCTTTTCCTCTTCATTGAACACTTTTTCTTCCAAAATTTCTTTTGTGTCACTTAAACCTCATTTATCTCTTTACACATATTGTTCATGATCTCTTTAATTTCTCCAAGTATTTCTTCTTTGAAACCATCTGTATTGTTCAAATGTGTTCATCTGTTTGTCATTTTGCTCTCTCCAGAATATCATCCATAAACCTACGTTGCCAGTGATGTCCATATCTTTAGTATTACGCCTCGTGTTGGAACAATTGAGAGATTCTATCATTAATCCATTAATCTCTTTTACTTTTTCATCCACTTCCTTTTCTTCTACTGCCTGTTGTTCAATTATTTCTTTGTCGTGACTTTTTTTGCAAAAGTTTTCTAAAAATATGCGTTTAAAGAAATAATGCCCGACGAATTGGATGCCATATAAAAGATGTAATGATATTTTTAATAAAATCAGCGCCCTTTTATTTGCCACGACTATACTCTTCGTTTAGCGGAACGTGTAACTCAGGCGTGAGATCAAAATTTGACGACAATAACAAGCTCCAGCACTGTGGTTATGCAAGAAAACAATTCAATCAGACTAGAAATCTTAATTTTATTAAAATTGATCAATATAATATTCACAAAACTTTCTCTTTATTAGCTCACAAAACTGAGCGGAAGCATGTATTTGTAAGAGCGAACCTATTTTGAAAAAAGTAAATCTGGATTGTGCATCCGCTCTTACAGTTCGACAGTGTAAAATGATATACCTCTTATTGAAAATAAAAAAATTTTACAAATTTAAATTTATTTCAATGTTAATAAATAATAATTAATACGCCTTTTTATAACCGCATTTAATCCAGATAAAGTGTAAAATGGTTTGGCTTGACGCATCCAATATCACCATCATACGTTGATGATCATCAGTGTAACCAAATTTTCTATTTCCTGATCGATTTTCTTATCTTAGTGGAATTTTTACAATTCCTCAATCCAGGCAAGGAATATTCTCTTTTTCACTTCCAATTTTCTTCACACCAATAAATTATATCTTCTAATCTGGCTGACCTCAAAACTTTTCTATTCCAAGTGTGGTTATCAAAATTTATCCAATTCAAATTAAATATTTAATTATAATAATTAATAATTAATCCAGGTCCGGAGTAACCCTGGTGTGCGGGAGCATGCAGTTAGTACAATTTTAAGAGCAAGAGTTCCTCGTTTCAAAATAGATTAATTTCTATTAAAAAAAAAAAGATCTTTAAATAAATTTAATATTAAAGGTAAAATTTTAATACTTCTTCAAAGGTTTGAACTTGCGGTTTCTTACTATCAATTCAACGCTTATCAATCACGCCACACTATATGTGCTTTTTTAAATATTATTCTATTATCCAAATCAACATCAATAAATTAAGCTTCCAAAATTTCCATAAAATCAAACTTGCATCAAAATAAATATCGCTTATCAAAAATAATCTTTAATCAAAAAAAATATCCAAAATCCAACTCACAAAATTATTCGAAACTCGGCAGCCACGTCAAATTCAATATTCAAAAATTTCACAGTTGCAAAAATACCTATAAAAATCTCTGTCAAAAAATCTATCAAAACCAGAGCCAAAACTCGCACAACCGGCTCGTGCAGCCATCTTGTCAAAAAAACTCTTATCTTCCTCTCTTGCTTCCCCACCTTGCACTCTTTTAAAACCACCAAATTAAAATTACAATTGACAAAATTTTACTAAAAGAGCACAGGGTGGGTTCAAATATTTCGTAACACGACAATACATACAGTCATATTATACTAAAACATACCCAGCTCTATCTTACGTAATAAACATGATACAATAATTTATTTATTCAATCATAAATTTAAATTCGTAAAATTTTGTTCATAATAATCATTAATTGTTGATATTGATTTTGTTAAAAATTTACTTATGTAGGTTAGATCATTTGGGTTGTATGTTTTCTGCATAGTTAAGGTACAAAACTTCATCTATTAACATCAGTTTTACTTTTCAAATATTACCAAGTTTTTCTACATTTGGTTTATTAGTTTTATAATAGTTTTTAAGCAAACAAGCAAATTTTAATTAATTTAATGTCTTTAGTTATTTTTTGATATTGAGTGCTCTTACTCCGAGTTAATCGCGCAGAGGTAAGTGCGCCTATTGAAAAATCTGAAGTGCAACTTACTCAAATTATGTACCTATCTCAATTATCACGACCGTAGTTCTATACTTGAAAATAAAATTGATATTTTTACCAGATTAAACAATTTTTTAGATTGTTGAAACAGTTAAAGTGTTAATAATTTAAAACTATTATTATAGCTTTAAGTCTTTTATAAGTTGCAACCAAACATAAATTTTATAACACTATAAAAACCAAAAAAAGTAGAAGATTTATATCGATATGTATCATATAATGCACTATGATACATAAATAATAAATGGAATCAAAGTTACTCCAAGGATTGAATACGCACTTACCGTGCATGTGAGATCAAAAGCGCATTGACGTCCAATTTAATAAATCTTTAATAATAGTATATTACGTGCCAAAGTAGAAAATGCTTTATTACAGCCGAGCGCTAAGTTAGTTGACTGAGGCGCGAAGCGCCAAAGTCAACTTTAAGCGCGAGGCTGGAATGAAGCTTGATACCGAGGTATGTATACAATTTTATTCACAATCAGTTTGTAAATAATTAAAGATCATAAAATTTCATTTTATTAACGCATGTTTTTTGTTAGTTTCATTTCTTGCCTACCGACAATGCGACATTGCAGGTCGGGAAGTGATCACTTTCCACCCTAAGATTGGGAAGTAAAACAAAATAGCTTTCTGATTGGTTGTCAAGTGAAAGTAAATAATAAACAGCTTCCCAACTTTTTAAAAGTCGGGGATGTGTCGATTACTAACTTATTGTGAATAAAAGAAATTTTTTTCAATTAATGTGTAATTATTGACAAAGAATTTAAAAAATAAACTTTTTTTTATTATTTTATTTTTAATGCACTTTGCACTTTGCAGTTTAAAATATCCCAAACCCCATAATATTATCTTATTTTATTTTTTTATTAAACACTGCAAATTAAATTTAATGAATGTTTAGTGCGCTCTTACCTTATTAATTTATTACCTTATTAATTTATATAATAATTATTATATAGTAAGTGATTCGGTAAACAGAATTTGCAATATATTGCGATGTACCCCTGGGGTAAATTTATTCTTTCCAATTAATTTAATTTATCCAATTAATATTCAAGCCTTCTTCCAAATCAACAAATCCAACTACAAATCTTAATAAAGCACTTCTCGTTCAAAAACCTTTACTTATATTAAAAAAAACTATTAATTATCAAAAATTTTTCGGACTCACAAATCATACGTCCATCACGTCGACCATTTTTGGTAAAAGGCCTCGAATTTTCTGTGATTGGTTCTCACCTAGCAAATTCTACAAAGTTGCAACTTAATAATTAATACAAAAATTTTACTAAAATGCATAGGGTGGGTCTAAAGCACTTTGAAACACTACAATATTAGGAGTATTATTTATTGTAATATAAAACGTAATGTGAAAATTTATATTAATTAAAATTTTAATATATTAAAATCGATCTGAGTTTGATAATAATTCAAATAAGTAAGTGGTTCGGTCGCATAATCTATCAAAAATACATACGTATAGGCGATCCAAGGTATGAATAATATAGGTGGCGCGTCGTTTGCAAAGTCTAATTTTCATTGGGAAACTTTAGATAATTTAAATAGTAGTACTTATAGCGATTCCCACGAAAGATGAAGATGGCGACATAATTGACTGATTATAGTAACGACGTGTAGTTTATAATCAGTACCTGTCATTTTGTATTAATATGACAGAGCACGAAAATGAATTTCACTTCTTACGTTCAAAATTCTAATAACGACTTACGTTATTGCGTTTGTTCGACGATAGTAAGCGACAGATATACTCATAGCATGTCGTAACTATAATTTTGACTTCAGTTGTGAATAATTTTACATTTTTAATTGTCATAATGACATTTACGTATTTTTATTTTGTGGTTAGTGATTTTTGCGATTTTACTTTACGAATTTAAGCTCTTTTATAAAACAAAAATTGTTTTTTTTAGAACTCTCAACATGTCTATGTCTATACACGGAAGAACATTAAAATCTCAATCGCAACAGTTGATTTTAAATTTGTTGAATTATTTTGAACGTGAAAAACAGCATGGAATCCCCAATCATAACCTATATTTGGTTTGACAGATAACAACGTGGAATTTGTTAAACTAAAACGAAAGTGAGAAAGAAAATAAAAAAAAAGATGACCAATATATTCATATTTTAAAATACACTTTATTTGGCTAGGGATTCTTAGCTTAGTTCATACGATTTTGGATTGTGTCGTCATCATCATCTTTCGTGGGAATCACTATAATCTTGTAGTAATATTAAATATTCACCACAAAAAAGCAAAATGTTATAATCGAATAGCTACGTCTATTCGATATTACTTTTAACTCGGTCCACATCTATATCTTATTTATGACTTTGCCCGGTTCAGTTCAGGCAACACATATAACGCTCAAAACAATTTCATTGGTTAACATTTAGAGGTCGTCGTTTTATTACACATTCCAATATTTCTCTTAAAAAACGTACTATAGATACCACTTTTTCTATAAAACCTATTTAAAGCTTTGACACCAAGCATTGATAGAGGTAGCACCTTTCAACATAAAATATAAATGCAGGTGGTTTAACAGAAACATGTATCTCACAATCTAGAGCAAGACTTTAGTTTCGACATTATTCTAACGAGATTTATCATCCTCACTTGCAACAAACATTTTTGTTTGTTATGTGATTTACATTTTTGTGAAACTATCTGTATTTGTACCCTTAATGTCAAAACGTTAGACATTTTTTATGCAAGTAGTGTATTTATTTACATTTTCACGAATTAGAATTCAAAAGGAAATTTATCATAATACGAGTATAATACTGCTAAACCAAATTAACACATACAAAAGAGCAAACACGAATATACGTAGCCCAACAGGGAAGGCTAGTGAAAAATTGAAGCAAGTACAAAAAATTATCGTGGGTTTAAATTTTTTTCATTCTGAACTTCTATTGGACGTAATAGATCAGTTAAGCGCAACAGCCATAGCTGTTCAAATGCTTTCTTAAACTGAAATCAAGCATTATTATATTAATAATATATATTAATAATATAACATTGGCCCGGATGTATCTACATTATAATGTAGAGTACTTATAAGAGAAGAGACAATCTGACGGAGATTTTGATACCTTTACATAATACATACAGGAGTCGAAAAAACTTTGAATAAGCATTTTTTTAAACAAAATATCATTCAGACTTAGTACCTAAATGAATAGTTAATATTATTATAAATAATAAATTCAGATATTTTATTTTATGAGTACGAGGATTAAATAAAGAGTCTTGTTATTTCAACAGATTTTAAAAATAAACATTTCTAAAAGAAATCTTCTATTTTGATAAAATTTAATGAAATTAATCATAACAAGTTTTTACCAATCAATTATTTTGTAGTAGGTAAATAATTAATATTATTTTTTGTATCACCAAATTCAGAAATTATTAAATGTTTTTAATTTATTCTTCTTATACATAGAATATATTTATTACAATGTAACTTATTCTTATAATCGTAATACTAATATATTGCAGATACCTATACTAGCAAGACTATATTATTAATATGACTAAGTTTAGTACTCGAACATTAAAGGTGGTATTTATAGTCGTTCTTTGAGGCTTTCATAAAGAAACTTATGATGCGCAAAACACGTTTTATAAACATTTTTAGAAATGAGTTTTTGCATTCGAGGACTCTTTATATCTAAGAAAACCTTACGGAATTACAACAAATGCCATCCTAAGTTAGGTGGTACACAGGAATAAATTTATAGAAGCTATAGTTATTGGTGTGAGTTATTAGAACTTGCCTGAAATAACCCACCTTTTTTAAGACTTGTAATGTGATTATTAATATTGCGTACTTAACAGTAGGTATCAATAAAACAAAATATAGTTCTTTTTACATCCTGGCATATTCCGTTTCTTTTTGTTTATAAAAGGGTACATTGTAACTGTTTAAATAAATATATTATGGGAACTGTCAGAAAAACCTCATCACGAATTTCAAAATTTCAACTACACTATAGGAAAGAGGACACTTTTCTGAGCATACTAGAACAAAAATTTTGTTGGATTATAAATTAGTTCTCGAAAAAATCGAATTTGAAAAATTTAAATTTACATGTATTTTAAATACACCTTTTAACACGGTTGCATGATTAGCGATTTTTGTGTAAGGCAAAAAAATCCCTGAAAAATGACAGAACTCGCCAAGGGTGGAACTCGAAGCCATAGAACTCGTACGGGTGTCGATCACGAATGACAACAACATTAAGAGTGTATTAAAGCACTCGTACCGTCAACAAAATGAAGAATAGGAACGGAACGTGCAAGTTGACCGTGGCTCGACACGTTGCAACGGGGTGTATCGGGTTACAACTACCTACTTTTAATAACTTTAAAATGCCGTTTTTTCGAAAACTAATGAATAATCCAAAAAAATTTTTGTTGCATTATACACAGAAAATTGTCATCTTTCCTATAGTGCAGTTGAAATTTTGAAATTCGTGATGAGGAAATTCTGACAGTAACCTATATTATAAATAATAATTTAAATTTTTAATATGGAAAATATCAAATTTGAAATGTTGCATTTTGCAAATAAAGTTATACTACATTATTTATTACTTTTGTAATATTTAAATAAATAGTAAATCATGAGTTAGTATTATACCTACTTTGTGTTTGTGAAATTCGATTAAAAAACTATGAGTTTACCTTATTTTTATTAAAGTATATGTAATCAAAATATATTATTGTGTATTGACTTACTATTAAAAAAACTACTTTGTTCGGGTGTATAATATAAAATAAATTGTAAAAAGTATCTATTTACCATAGTAGATGTTAAAGTTACACTTTAAATGCATTAGTACATAAAATAATTTATTTATACTAAAATTACTATCGAGATTGCAAAGTGTGTTTGTTTATTATAAAATAAATATCGTCAAACTCTTATTTAATTTCTAATTGATTTTCTTTACATTGTTTTCTTTGACATTTGCTACAGAAAATAATTGAATTTTATACACGATGACAAAATTTAATTATTGATTCCCAAAAAATAATTTAATCGCTACTTTGTCACTCGTAAATTAAAACTTTCTGTCCGTCAATAAAATGAAATTTTATCATATTGTATAAAAATAGCTATTATTTATTTTATTTTTCTATTTATTGTAATTTATAATTCCTTATTCAACACGAAAGTCGAATATTATCGTAATAAACTGATTTATATATCATAAATTGTAAGATGTAACAATTTCAACTTTTCCTATAGAAAAATATTTTATTTCTTTCAAAATTATAATGATTTCTGATTAAGATAGAAGTATTACTAATTACTGTAGTAAAATATTTTTATTTGCTTATTAATTTAATTATTTTTGTTTTAAAATAATATGTAATATATTTTCAAATTTATTATTTATTTGTAATATGTAAATTATAGAATGCTACTATAAGTACTTCTTTAATGAACAAATGAACACTTTGCTTCGTATATCTACACCGATATAAGTAAATTTACTTGCTTTAAAATAAAACTATTATTTTCAATCTTTAATGATTCTTTATAAGGTCTAAAAACCAAATTCATAAAGAAATTTAAGGTAGAATTAAAATTTGAGCTGAAAATTAATTTAAAATTGATCAATCAGAATCTTCAATTTTAACTTAAATAAAAGGCCCTAAGTTTTAGGTTTTATAAAAACATAATTTTTAATTTGCACAAAGTTTGATCAAGTAATCTGGATCCTCATTAATACGACACGGCAAGTTGCACTTCGATCTTGTAACAGAGATCAAGAGTATCGCAACAAATCTCAAAAGTGCCACTTACCGGGTCGTCTTAATGGGGATCCAACTAAATAATTCAGCCACCTAATGTGTGCATATTTTCGTATTGATTCTTTTATCTTATAACTTTAATGTTATGTGAATTTAAACTTATGTATTATTAATACATAACATGTAGTTCGTTTGCCATGAAGTGTAACAATTCAACGAACTTCGTAAAAATTAAAATTTTACTTAACAAAATCGGTGTTCTCTTTGACAGATAAACTAGGATTATTTCTTTTAGTTAAAATAATATTTAGTACCTACCTAATTTGTAAATGTGTTGTTAATTTTGTATTTTAATTTTGTATTAGTTAATTACTACAATATTATAACCGTTTTCTTTCATTTTAATTAGCATTCAAAATGGATAACATACAAAATTACGATTGTATAAATGTTAAATATGTATGTACAATATTATAAACGCTAAAAAATAATAAACTGAAATTCGGTTTTTCAAAATTCTTTCTTTTTTAGTTTTATTCGATACCCACAATTTTGAAATTTTTACCAATATAGATAAATGCTAGTACTGTGTATGAGTTAAAGTGCTATTTCCAATAAGCATATAAATTGAAAAAATAGTTCAAATAAAGAAAACAAATGAAATAAAATACAATAAATAAATATCTTAAAAATAATTAAATAATCTTAAAATGAACAAGTTAATTAAACGATTTTTAATAATGTTTTTATTATTAAGCTATCAACGTTGGCGAACGTCTTCATCAGAATATTTTTATACAATGTTTATATGTTTATATGGAAACCGAATAATAACATATTGTCATTTAAACAATCTATGATCTAAAATATGTGATTTTGTGATAAGAAACAACCTGAAGTGAGTTTCCTTCAAGGTAGGAAAAACTTAACACCAATACGTGAGGGTAATTAGACGAGTAGATGGCTGTATATATTGTTCAAACCATCTATATCAGTTTTCCTGTTCATTGAATTCTTTTCTCTTTTGATGCTTATCATTTCGTGAAGAATTCTTTCTTTATAATTAGTAACAGATTTAATAATTTTAGCGTTTTTAAAATCTGCATCATGTCCATCATGTCCATATATGTATATATAATACATATATGTATATATTACATGTCCATATAATACTTAACTCATTTTTGCCAAATTTTGAGTTGTGTCGTTATTCTTTCGAGGTAGTGATGTGTACGTGTTTGCATTAGGTAGGAACGACGGTCAAGTCATCGTAAGATTTAATGAAATTGTTGAAAAATATAATTTTAAAAACATTACGAATATTATTTTATAATTAGAGCACACAATTATAAAATTGTATTGCACTTCGGTAAAACTGCAACATCAGCTTATAGTAAGAATATCTGTTTACGTGCGTGGGTAGGCGATCCTTGATTCGTATTAATTTTTCTACACACGTTTACATTTTAAAAGCATTACAAAGTTTCTACACGTCAAGTTTGCTGTCTTTGCATAACACGGAATTCCTTTTTTTACGTTGGGATGGATAGGCTCAGAGAACAGCCTTATGTGTTACCTGTACCTTAACCTTTGAGGACGGAATTAACTTTTTTTTAAAAACACACATTTTTTATTCAAAACTTTATTAATGAACATATTTATAACATAAAACTATATAAAAAAAATTTGATTCAAAATACCAGAAAGAAATTAAGACGTGGTTACTCTAGGTAGCCAGTAGGCACTGATTACGTCTGATGGTAAATACGAAAACAATTTTTGGTATCTTTGAGGCATAACCCAACGTTGCAAGTTGAACACATCCACACGGTACGATGTGGTTTCTGGGTAGTACTGCATTGGTGACATCTTTGTGAACTTGTAAGGATCGGCATATGTGCGCTTTTATCAAATCTTATTTCCTGTGGCACGGTGAGTTTGAATTTATTGGGTGTTTTTTCAGCACTTCTTCGACAACGTACAGGTGTTTCAGGATTAGCTCCAATTAGCCCAAAAGCATCAGATAACCGAAACTGCTTTAAGGTAATGCTATTTGTTAACCTTGACTTAAAAAGTATATATGAGTTAACCAATGTAGCATCCTACCCGCATCAAGCTATCGCCGCCACTTTTGCAAAACCTAAAAAAAATATGTGGAGAATTTGTGGCTAATTTGTGGCTAATTAGTTGCCGCATTCGCGAATTTGTTGCTCTTACCGTTCGCGAATTACAGCCATTTAAGGGGTGGCGGCGCTAGCTTGACATCAAGCCAGCGTCGCCACCACTAAAAATTTACTAAAAACTAAAACAAAGTATATGGGAATTTGTGGCTAATTTGTGGCTAATTAGTTGCCGCAATCGCGAATTTGTAGCTCTTACCGTTTGCGAATTACAGCGATTTGAGTGATGGCGGCGCTAGCTTGACATCAAGCCAGCGTCGCCACCACTAAAAATTTACTAAAAACTAAAACAAAGTATATGGGAATTTGTGGCTAATTTGTGGGTAATTCTTTGCGGTTTGGTAAAAGGAAGTTAAGTCACAAATTTGCGATTTTGAGTTATTGGTAAAAATGTTACATAAGAATTGATGTGGCACATTTCATAAAGTCGTACTCAAATTTTATGAAAAACCAAAGACAATTGGTTAAAACGTTTTACCTACACGCGTTAGGTACTTTAATACTGTGTCGTGATATTTTAGCCGCTAAGAATTTGTTAGAATTAATTTTGATAGTGGCACGGTGCGAAACAGAAGAAGAAGACGATGAGCAAATTTTAACAGCTTGTAGTATAGCAAAACTAAAATTGAAAAATTTAGTTGAAAGTGGAAATGTTAATGATATTCTCTTAGGAGATCATCTATCAACTGATGAAAGCAAAAAACTTGAAGTAGATGATGAAGAAGACGAATGTTTAATTATAGGTAACAAATGGCTTAAATGGGGTCAAAAAATCAATGATAAAGTGCTGAAAATCATAGGCAGTTCTAACGGAGAAGGTGTAAATGCACATTTTTATCCTGAATTTGCCGAACGCTTACTACATGCAATTACGTTATTGCCCTTGTGGTCCTGCGTTTATAGAAATCTGTTTGAATGCGGCCGTATACCGGCATCTTCTGCATCTGCAGAAAGTGAATTCAACATAATCAAAAACCATATTTTTGGCAATGAACAGACGCCTATGAGAATAGATAACTTTTTATCAACACATGTTGAATACTTAAATGGCCGATTTAAAATTGCTGCGGCTAACTCGTCAATGCCACACAATAAAGATTTAGTGTGTAATGTGGAATCCTTCGGTGAACAGAAAAATGTTGTTGAAGTGAATATTGGTGAAGGGTCCGGAGAAATTGCACAAGACGCAGAAGATTGTAGTGAAATTTTACAGAAAAATATTGATGAACTGGAAGGTATTGGTGATGGATCCGCTAAAAATGCAGAAGAAGTAGATGTCCATATAGACTGTCCAGATATGCTGGCTTCACGGAAAGTTGAAAATTGGCGTCGTTTATCTCAAAAAGTACCACGAAATCAAAGGTCTCGATATTTAACACCAATAACCGATAAGTTTCTACATACAAAATTGTCAAAAATACCAATAATGAAAAACGGTGGAAACGTAGACTTAAAGGATATACAAATTGCAAAAAAATCCATAACCCTAACAAATACCTGCGCTTTTGACAGTATTTTTCAGTGCTTTCTAACGATGTCTTTCGATTACGATAATTTAA
This sequence comes from Cantharis rustica, assembly GCA_911387805.1. NCBI lineage: Eukaryota > Metazoa > Arthropoda > Insecta > Coleoptera > Cantharidae > Cantharis > Cantharis rustica. The sequence goes on from OU426877.1 coordinate 78,416,104, forward strand.
AGAATCTAATATTTCAAAACGCCAAAGAAAATAATATGTTTTTTGAACTTGTGTCTAACGTTTGCCAAAAGGGCAAACGTTTGCTCTTTTACAAGACAAACCTACAAATTAAGGGTTCTGATTCTTATGAATTAACTAAACAGAGAAAAACCTGTTAACATATCTTCGGTAATTCTGTGTGAAACTACCGTAGGATACCTATATAAACTATTATTTAATAATTTACCTAGTTATTAAGAAACTGGCACTTGTAACAAGGGATGTCCAGTTAGGAAAACAAATTTGGTAATAATGCAAATGCACGAAGATGCTATTTTATCTAAGAATAGCAATGAAGAAATGGAAAAACAAATCATAATTAAAAAGTTTCGTCAATGTGCAGGTCCATGTAATAATGGTTACGAAGATGTCAAAATTTCAAAGATAGGTAATGTATTATTACCATTATATGAAATTTTACAAAAAATATGTGGCTGCTAATTATTAATTTAATAATAAATTTTAGGTCACTTTATTGCATTTGAAATGTATAAAGCCAACAGCTCTGCGGAATCCCCAACAGTCGAATTAGACAAAATACAAAAAAAAAATAAAATATTCGTTTATGAATAATGATTACAGCCTCAAAGCGGTGGTACATTTCCAAGCAACAACAAATTTAGCAAAACACCAGAAGACAACATTTATAAGTCATTATTATGCCATTTCTTGTAGAAAGGACATGTCCTGGATAAAATTGGATGACTGTAAATCCAATTCTGAAAACATAGACGTAAAAACAAAAATTTTTCCAGCAATTATATTATATTCTTTTTAATCCTATTGTTTTATTATTATTAATTTATTATTATAATGCCGTAAAATATAAATTATACTTTATTTAATAAAATTTAATTTTAGTTTTGAGTATGGGCGCAGCGCTGGTTAGCAAATTTTTTAGTGGTGACGACGCAGGCTTGATGTCAAGCTAGAGCCGCCACCAATAAAATGGCTGTAATTCGCGAACGGTTACAGCAACAAATTCGCGATTGCGGCAACTAATTAGCCACAAATTCCCATATACTTTTTTTTTGTTTTTAGTAAATTTTTAGTGGTGGCGACGCTGGCTTGATGTCAAGCTAGCGCCGCCACCACTCAAATGGCTGTAATTCGCGAACGGTAAGAGCAACAAATTCGCGAATGCGGCAACTAATTAGCCACAAATTAGCCACAAATTAGCCACAAATTCTCCACATATTTTTTTTCAGTTTTGCAAAAGTGGCGGCGCTAGCTTGATGCGGGTTAGCTTCCACAAAGTACCAAAATATTCTGTGCCACCATTTTCTCGATTTTCTATCGATCTCGTATAATGACTTTAACATATCGAACTTGTCAACATATCCCATATGACGATTATAGTCATTGACAAGTGATGGACATGTGACCTGTTCTCGGGAGCCATCTTTTTTTCTTCTAGCTGCAATTTTCAGCTTGGTGGGATCATGAAAATTAGAAATGAATAACACAGCTTTTCTGTCTATCCACTTCAAAGTCACAAGTCCATCTGTAGAAATTCTGCTATCTGCATCACCGCGCCTTAGCAGCTTATCATCACGAAAGTCAGTTGGCATCTGTTTACGGTTTTTGCTAGCTGTTCCACAGGCATAAATTTTGTCAAACAGTAGGTCTTGTTGTAGAGATACAGAATTAAAAAAATTGTCAAAATATACTTTGTGATTTTTGCCAACTATGGATCGAGTTAGGTTTTTTACAAGTATACCCACGTAAAAATAAAGTTTAATTTAAAAATTATTTTAAGTTAAATTTACAAAGAAATATGTTGACCCCCCGCCCCGTAAGAGTTACTAAGATTTTCTTTCCCCCACTTTCACCAAACTAATGAACTTAATTATTAATGAACTTAACCTTATGGTAATTTTAATTTTTAATTATACGGGGCGACAAAAAATAATATGCCTAAGCTACTCACATACCTAAATACGGCCTTGCCCCTAATTCAAATTTAGTTTACAAATTAAAATAAAATATTACAAATTGCTGTAATTATTTTTACCTACCTGCAATCTAAAATTTTTTAAAAAAATAACATTAATTCTTACAACTGCAAAATTTTTAATTTTAAAATTAGAATATTACAAATTGTCGAAATCGATAGAATATTTTATCTGTAATAAAAACAACTTTTTTTGGGGTACTGTGTAATAGTTTAATTCTTTATCCTATAATTTATTCTCTTATCTATGATAATATCTACCTGGCAAAACCGTTAATTTATGGCTTCATCTTCTTCAAAAATCTTTAAAAATCTCTATTTCCGAACTTGAAAGTTTAAAATCTGCATAAGTGCACGAGTTTATTCGTTTTGTTGTTATTAATTAACTTTTTTCAATTTCACTTATTGACATGTAAACTTTGCGTGTTATAGTAGAGAAAAATTCGGTTTAAAAATTTTTGTTTTGTTTTTTACAGTTTTTAATTTCATAATGTAATTACAAGTTTAATTTAAATTATGAACTTACAAAAACATAGCTAACAGTTTCTTCTACAAGTTTTTGAAAGTTTAATCTTATAATATACGATTTACTTTGGGAGAAAACCATGAACTTCGAACAGTAAATATAGCCTATATTTTGTACATTCGTCCTCAGCCTCAAAAATAATTTAGTTAACATTTTATTACATCTAAGTAAACAATAGAGAAACTCTAAAATATATGCACAAAGGAGTTTCAAAATTTGAAAAATTTCAGGTAGCTAATTTTAAAAAGATAATCGGAGCTGAAATTAGGTAGTCGGATACAGGGCAGCGGCGCCGACTACGTGGATGCCTCGGGGCTCAAGCACCCACAAAAGATTTTGTGTGAGCGCAAAGCACTCACAAAAATTAGTCAGAAGTTAACTAATTATTATTAATCGCCTAAATAGTATTTTTAAATAGGAATAGCCAATAAGATACATGTCGGGTAAAACAAGTGAAAAACCCAGCATCACTTGTGTATTTGTTGCGTTGCACAATGCACAGTGTATGTACTGTGTGCACGTACCGTGTGCAAATAATAATAAACAATAAATAACAACAAAAAACTTTTCATTAACTATTTTTAAATGCATTATAAAAATTTGCTCCTGATCCGTGTGGCGAGGTATTAATATTGTATTAATATTGAGGTATTAAATATTGTGTTAACTTAATAACATTTTAGTTTGAGAAAGTGTTTGTGCAATTTTTAGATTTTATAAAAAATTTTAATATGGTCAATAGGATTTAACTTTTATTTTGCATTATATCCCACATCTCTACATTTTTTCGATGTAATATTTTTCGTAGAAACGTAAAATATTATAACGGTAGATTTTCAATACAAGAATATAATATGACTGAATTATTTAATAGATTATCAAATTTGTCGATAGAATGCAACAATATAAGTACCCTGCTGTATCCGGTAGAATTAGGTACCGCTTATCCCTTTGAAATTTTAAAATTCTTTTGTGCATATATTTTAGGATTTTTCCATATTGTATTTAGATGTAACAAAAATGTTAACTAATTTATTATTAACATCGTTGGATAAAGATGAAATCAGTAAAGCAAAATTATTTAAAAATTATTTAGAAACCTTTGAAAATATTTTTAATTGTACTAAAATTAAAAATTCTTTTCAATTAAAGCAATGCTATTGATTTGGCAAAAAAACCAGATGTTTCGGAAAAAAGAATGGGAAGACCAAAACGATTTTTTAATAAAGACAACAGTTATTTAAAGTATTCTAATGACGTTTCTGATTCAATGTTTTTGCAACTATTATTTTTTAGGCAGTGTTTTAAAGATTATAAAAAATCCAAAAATCCTTCTGTTATAGAGTTATTGAATTTTATTTTAATCAACAATTTTTCATTGTCCAGCAGCTTTACTGAAATAATAAACTGCATGTTTCTTGATTTTAACAATCCCAGTTTCAGTAGCATCTGAAAAACGTTCATTTTCAATTAGGTATTATTTCAGTAGAACTGAAAAATGATGAAAAATTGTTAATTAAAATAACATCAAATTACTCCATAACAGAAGTCTTAAAATTTATAATATCATCCTTGAACCACTGCTTGAAGGACACTAACCGAAAGTTTCAGTGGTAGAAATTTTTATTTTTATGCACAAAGTAAAAATACCGTTTCCGAGTTGTAGTAGGTAGTTGTAGGTAGTTAATTAAAAAAAATCTAAATTTCCATTAATTTAGTTATTATAATTGAGATATAGTCTTATTTGCATTGTAATCTTTTTAAAAGGTGACGGGTATATATTCAGGTAAAATTTGTTTAAAAATTCGTATAAGATTTAATAAAAAATTCATTATTATATACTCGCGTTATATAAAATGTTTCGCGTTTTTGCAATAATATTTATAAATCACAATGGATACACATTTCTAATACATAGGTCTCGTGGAGACCTCCGTGAAGTTGGCCTCCCATCTGAAACATTTTGATATAAAAAAATATGGAATCGTTAGGTCATCGTTAGGTCTTGAAAGGTCACCTGGTTTTATCGTTAGGTCACTTTTAGTTTTATCAAAAAAAATTATTCAAGTTTTGAAAAATTTTCTTGGTAAGTTAGCCTCCCCATTAAACGATTTCGACGAAATAAAAGTGGAAACCGGTACGAAATGCACTAATAAGGATTGGTCACGTATATTTATCGTTAGGTCACCTTTCATTTATTTGCAATTAATTAATTTCAATATCATGTCTCTATTGCGCATGCGCTAAACAAAAATATAGTTGTGATGAAATTTTTCTTATAAAAGTAAGAAAAATATAACATTTTGATATAAAAAAATATGAAATCGTTAAGTCATCGTTAGGTCTTGAAAGGTCAATTGGTTTTATCGTTAGGTCACTTTTAGTTTTATCAAAAAAAATTATTCAAATTTTAAAAATTTTCTTGGTAAGTTAGCCTCCCCATTAAACGATTTCGATGAAATAAAAATGGAAACAGGTAGGAAATGCACTGCTAACGATTGGTCACCTATGTTTATCGTTAGGTCATAATTAATTTGTTTGTAATAAATTAATTACAATTTTATATTTCTATTACGCTTGCGCTAAACAAAAATATTAGTGTGTGCAAAATTACATCTTGGGACGCGTTCTTGTCAACTCTTGACCTGGGGGCGTTCTGTGCGTTCTCGCCAACACTTTTGTACATAACGTGCGCTCTAAATGGTTAGAAAAGTTTCGTAAGCGCGGAACTTGAAAGCAACTATAGAGCATAATCAAAACGTTTATAGTGCGAAGATCTTCTATTTAAGTAGCATCTATTATTGATGTACTTGACGTTGACGGTGATCCACAATTACAATATTAGAATTCACTAATGCACTGGGTGTTGAAACAAAACACTTAATCCATACAGCAGCTGCACTGTCCCACATAGATATATAGTATATGATATGTGATATAGATATGTGGGATATGTAGTATACATTGTAGATACAGTGTATCTTCTTATTAGAAATAATAAAACACTTTATGAGAAATAATGATTTTAGTATTGTAACTCGTTCTTTTTTAACATTAACACTATTTTTAATAATGTTTTCAATAAATTTGCTTTTATTTGAAGCAAATAATTATTTATTGATAAATTTGAAAAAGTTGCTTCAGTAGGTTTATGAAAATAATCAAAAGAGTGCATGTTATTATTTTTAATTATTATGAGATCGAGGCAATTGATTCTATTGTTAACTTTTATTTCCTTTGTTAATTAAAATAAAATATGAGTTTTCTCATAATCCTTTTGAAGATAAAATTATTATGTTAAGAAGATGTCCCGGTCCCGGCTTATGCAATTTAAAACGACCATAAAGCCTAGGAGCTTATGAATTCCTAATTAAAAAATATTTTTTAATTACAATTTCTTGAGTAGTTACCGAGTTGGTTTTATTTTTTATTATTTTCTAATAATTCCTAAACAGGATGTCCCGGCTTATGCAATTTAAAAAGACCATAAAGCCCAGGAGCTTATGAATTCTTACAACTAATTCCTAATTTAAAAATATTTTTCAATAATTAAAAAAGACTTTATGGTCTTATGAAACTGTTAGCCCTCCCCCTTAAAAAATGCAATTCTTCAAAAATATCTCTCCCCGCCCCATTTCCTGCGTTTTGAACGATAAAAGCAGAATTTTGCTCGCTTTTCTCTCTAGTTCATCTCTTGAAGTGAAAACGTTTGCTATATACTTACTGCGAATTTTAATTGTGTTAAGTTAAAAATATTTTAATTCTAAAAAGTGTTTGTATAATATTCAAATCCACCGTAAAATGCTACAAAATAGAAGATTCTCACACTTCGAACGCATCGTTTGATATATATAAATTTTCTATGCTTTATAGCTGCTTTCAAGTTCCGCGCTTATGAAGCTTTTCTAACCATTTAGAGCGCACGTTATGTACAAAAGTGTTGGCGAGAACGCACCCCAAGTCAAGAGTTGACAAGAACGCGTCCCAAGATGTAATTTTGCACACACTAATATTTTTGTTTAGCGCAAGCGTAATAGAAATATAAAATTGTAATTAATTTATTACAAACAAATTAATTATGACCTAACGATAAACATACGTGACCAATCGTTATCAGTACATTTCCTAGCGGTTTCCACTTTTATTTCCTTCAAATCGTTTAATGGGGAGGCTAACTTACCAAGAAAATTTTTCAAAACTTGAATAATTTTTTTTGATAAAACTAAAGGTGACCTAACGATAAAACCAAATGACCTTTCAAGACCTAACGACAACCTAACGATTCCATATTTTTTTATATCAAAATGTTATATTTTTCTTACTTTTGTAAGAAAAATTTCATCACAACTATATTTTTGTTTAGCGCATGCGCAATAGGGACATAGAATTGAAATTAATTAATTTCAAAGAAATAAAAGATGACCTAACGATAAATATACGTGACCAAACCTTATCAGTGCATTTCCTACCGGTTTCCACTTTTATTTCGTCGAAATCGTTTAATGGGGAGGCTAACTTACCAAGAAAATTTTTCAAAACTTGAATAATTTTTTTGGATAAAACTAAAAGTGACCTAACGATAAAACCGGGTGACCTTTCAAGACCTAACGATGACCTAACGATTCCATATTTTTTTATATCAAAATGTTTCAGATGGGAGGCCAACTTCACGGAGGTCTCGTGGAGCAATGGTTAACGGGTAGGGTTACAAACAGACACACACTTTAGCGTCGTAAGTTCGAGTCTCGGTAAGTAAAAAAAAACGTGTATAACATTAAAATTAATTTTCTCAGATAGATGACGCTCGACAACATAAAAAATTGGATACGAACAAAATTAACGTAGATAATATAATTAAAAAGAAATAGAAATAATTAATTATAAATTATGGAATGTAAATTTAAACAAATCAATTCCTACATTCTCTAACAAAAAACTATGCATTTCAAATCAATCACGAAAATGGAATTAAATTTTTTTTAAAAGTTAATTGCAATAAATTAAATTATAATTACCATTTTCTTTGAACATTACAATATTTGCCTGTCAAACTCACTGTTACATGTCTCTGGCAGGCACCTGTAGCGGCTTTGCTACAAGCTATTGACAGGTCAATTAGGCCCACATTATTGCCTGTAATCGCCCTGTGACAGCTACCTGACAAGCTTTGCCAAGTACCTGCCAGGAAACTTTTGCAGGTCTCTACCAAGGTCCCTGCCAAGTTCCTTGTAATGGGTCCCTGCAAGGTACTAGGTAAGACTTGCTGGGTACCTGTCACAGGGTGATTACAGGCAATAATGTGGGCCTAATTGACCTGCCACATGCTTGTGCCATGACTGTTAGAGGTCCCTCGCAGGTGTAGGTACCTATTAAATTTTAAGTGCGAGGGAACCGGCAGGTATTTCACAGGTCAAAAATGTTGCTTGGAAAATGCCTATTAATTAAGTATGCCAGGCCTGTTAATACAGGCATTTTCAGGTACCTGTTTACACACTCTTTGTGGAACCCTGTGAAATGCCCGTGGTAAGAATTGGCCAAGGATCTGTTCACAGATTCTTTGTAGATGCCTGTGAAATGCACGAGGTAGGGATTAGCCAGGTACTAGTTTACAGATTCTTTGTAAGGCCCTGTGAAATGCCAATGGTAGAAATTTGTCAGGTACTCATTTACAGGTTATTTAGTAGAGCCTGTGCCAAATTTAACAAACAATAGAAAACGTTTGTTGATATTTTTAGACCAATAGAAATCATTCATTAATATAAAAATATTATAGTTGCGGTTTTCTTATTTTAAAGTTTATTTCGACCAACTATAATTAGTTAAATATTTTACCAATAATATATTTTACTTCTTAAACTATGGTTTTCTATTTCTTTTTCTAGCTTTTATCAAATCAAAATTAAATTATTATTATTATTACCTACTTATGTGGGTACTAGTATAAAATAAATTATAAAGTAAAATATATTGTATAGCCTCCGTAGTAAAATCGTTCAGGTGTTAAGTTACAGAACATTCAATGAATGCCATCATAGATTCGAATCCCTGTAAGTTAAAAAAAAATGTGTAAACTTTCTTTAGATAATTAAATAAAATGTAATTGTTAACTTTCAGATAGTATTATTATACAATCGTTGTTCTAGTCTAGAGGCATAGTTTATAATATAATAATTATAATGTTAACAATATAATTATTTTTTTACATTCTGCAAATCTCCCTGGTAGATTCCTGCGGCAAGGATCTTGGTAGACTCCGTGGCAGGGACCCTGCCAGTGTACCTATTAAAGGTGCTTAGTAGGCTCCTGTCTGGGGTATCTGGTAGGGGTGCAAAATGTGCGCCATTATGCCCCTGACACGGACCCCTGGTTTAATCAAAAAAAAGGTTCTAGACAGGGACAGGTACCTGCGAGATATCACTGGTAGGGGTTTATAAAAGATTTACCAGGTTGAAAATGTTACTTGGGTTGTTTAAATGACAATACGTTATTATTTTGTTACCATATAAACATATAAACATTGTATTAAAATATTCTGATGAAGACGTTCACCAACGTTGAAAGCTTAATAATAAAAACATTATTAAAAATCGTTTAATTACCTTGTTCCTACAAGTTAAAAAATTAATTTATTAAATATCTTAAAAATAATCTAAAGTACTTAGCAGTAAAAATGGAACATAATATAAATAGGAGAATTTTGTCAGGGTTGACCCGTCGTCTTGGTCAACCCACTGCGATTTTTCAGTGTAGATCACTGGAACCACCTATGTGCGAGTGTGGCAAAACATCCCTCAATGACAACAAACTTTTCGTGCCATTACTAATTTTGGAGTGTAATGTTGAAACGTGTTGTGCACTCATTCACTGAACAAAGATAAAAAAGTTTTCCAGCAGCGGCAAATAGAGCATGAATTTATGAATACTTGGAGAAAAAACATGAATTCGTCAAGATAAGCATTCAAAATGTGTCATGTGGATAGTCTTTAAAAATCAATCAAGGAAAAAAATCAATTTCATTACCTGTTTGGATGTAGCGTAACGCGATGTGGTGATGGAACCAGATGGAACTTGTTATCAATGTTGAATCGTTGCAAAAAAAACGTTAGTAAATGCATCATCTGCTTGGAAGCGAATGCTTTGTCGCAATTTGGCACATTTCAAATGCAAAAGTGCATTTGAAATGTGCCAAATTGGAAAGAAATTATTTTATTTGCCTAAACGGCGATTCGGAATAATTTGTCATGTAAATTAGTTCTCTGCGATATTATATTGTAAAGTTTCACTCAATCAAATAAAAATAAAATGAATTTGGTTTATTATTTCATCCAGTTAATTTTTGCATGAATTTGGCAATTCTCAACGGTGGGCCAACCTAGACAGCAAAAGCCAACCTTGACAGCATTTTGTTTTTTTTTAGTTCTCGCATAAGTTCTCTATTTTTTACCGAATCAATTTGCGATTGCCTCGAAAGTGTACTTATTCCTAGATCTTTCTGATATGTGTTTAAATTAACAAAATTCTTTCTTACACGGAAGTTATGGGCAAAAGTTAAAAGGGTGGCCAACCCTGACGACATTCCCTTATATAACAGATAATGAAATATCACATCCAGAATACATCATGATATCGTTACCCTAATTATCAAACCTCGTAATTCCATTTTTGATTATAAATGAGATTTTGATGTCATCTGCTAGAGGAAAATATGCTGTATAAATGGTGAAAATTTTTTAAAATGTTTTTTGTGTTTTCCGCGAAAGTTATGAATTTGGAGTTAGGAGGTTTGATAATTAAGGTGACGATATGTGACAATGTAGTAACTCTAAAGGTCTTGACCCTTCAAAAAATAAATAAATATTAATTTATAGTAATTATAATAATGCAATTCCCTCATTTATTAAAATTATAAAAATTTTATTGCTTCAAAAAAATTCCTCGCAGGAGCGCATTCATTTTTAAATTGGGCAAGAGACTTATTTTCAAAATTCCAATTTTATTTTTTAAATAAAATTTTATTGCTTAGTTAAATTTTTGTTACCTCATGTGGTATCATACCGCCCGGCTGTTGACACTTAGTCATCTGGTCAAACTTGTGAAATAATTTCACAAATAACCAAATTTTCACAAAAAAACTTAAAAAATCTTAATTTTCTACACTTCGCTTTATTTTACAAATTAAACAACTTTTATCCTTAAAAGATTTCACTTTAATCACCAAAATATAGCAAAAATTAAAATTATATCTCCAAATTGGCACGTCCGGCTTGGTCTGCCCACATCGGCAAAATGCAATTCTCCCACTTCGTTTATTACTAACACAAAAATAAAATTTTATGTACAGTATGTTTACAAATTTACAAGTGAAAACAAAACAAACTTTAAATGATTTACAAAATAAAAAATAAATAATTTTTATTGTTTCAAAATACGACAATATATATTGTTAGAAACAATATGAGTGACCGTCGCCCTGTGACGTTGCTCCCTAAGTTCATGGATCATTTTACAAATTAAGGGCGGTATAAAATACCGACAGACCAGCAACGAAGGTAAGTTAATTAACTTGATTTTTCGACATTTTATTATATTAAGGGCCGTTTTCTGTAGTGGGTGATGTCAAGAGTGGTGGAAATACAGTGGTAACATGCTTTTTTAAAAATATATCTTGTTTACTTTTAATAATAACCTTTAAACTTACCCCACTCGTTTTGAAATATGGGCCCTCTGCGGTTGTCGAATATGGGCACGGTGCTTTATAATAAGACCGTAACTTAGTTCATTTCTTTTTTCAGAATAATGAGTTCATCAAATTAAAATAGAAAATTTGTATGTCGTAATTTACAAAAAATGTGGGATAAAGAAAATATGGAAGAAGCAATTGAGGCTGTTAAACAAGAAAAAATGAGTATAAAAGGTGCCTCTAAAAATTTTAAAGTTCCTAGATCTACTTTACAAAGGTTGCTAAAGAAATCAAAAATGTTAATTTGTCTTCTCCTTACAAACAAGAACTGGAAATACCTATGAAAAGGAGCAAATAAATCGTCGTCAGAAAAAGATATAACTTTTGTGCCAGCAGATGATAACAATGACATAGAAATAATTGATGAAGTAGACCCCGATAAAGATGCGGTATGCATCTTCTGTGAAGCACATTTTTCAGAAGACACTAAAGGTGAACTGTGGGTTCAGTGCTTTATGTGTCGTATGTGGGCTCACCAAGAATCCTCTGGTGCCGAAAAAAACTCTTATGTTTGCGACTTTTGTCAAGAATTATAATAATAAAAAAATAATATGAATTTTTTTAACTATTTTTTTTATATTTATATTTTATTATTTTAACTTTTTTATTGTTTACGATTTTTTGTATTTTTATGAATAAAAGCGTTTCATATAAGTGTTTAAGTGTTTTTATGAAAATTTGTATGGTGCCCATATTCAAAGCATTTTCTTCTAATATCGAAAATCTATAAGAAGTTATATAAATAATTTAAAACCTACTTTACCATAAGTTTTAGAAAAAATCCTTTTTACAATCAATTTGTAGATTGACAACAATTTACATTTAACAGGTTTGGACTATTTGATTAGACAAGAAAAATAAAAATTTGAAATATGACTATTATAGACTATAGACTATATTAAATCAACATCAAACGGTTTGTCGCTTGTTAAGTCATAAAAATCTGTTTTACCAATGCATAATACAGTTAACGTTGGGCAAATCTCCGATCAAATTTGACGACCGAATATTCCACCGTCAAAATTTAATTGGCTATTGACTTAAAACATTGACATTTAACAACTGTCAAGATTTGGAGCCAATAGAAAATGAGTAATTTGAAATTACATTGCAGCCAATCTGAATTACACTTGGTTACAAATTTCAAAAGCGTTAAATTTAATCAACGTTGGTAAAACGACTTTTAGTTTAACAAGGCGTCAAAATTTGAAGGAGCGTTACTTTAATCAGCGTCAAAACATATTTAACAAAGGTTGGTAAACCAGGCATAAGACGTTATGATGTTTTGACGGTGGGAACAACAACAAAATTAATAGTGCCACTAAATAAATCTGTTAATAATGAAGTGAAATACTTTGTTCACAATAGATGAATTTTCAGATAAATCAATAGATAAATTTTAAAAAATGCACATATTGAAACCGGTCATAGTGGATTACATAAAATTTATAATGCTATAAAAAGGAAATGCGTAAATATACCACGTCAAATAATTCAACTTTTCTTAAGTTACTGCGAAATTTGTGAAAAATAAGTTGTTGTTAAACCAATGGTATTTAATAAAGTTAACTCACGTGGATAAGTGGACATTCAATCGTGTAAAGACCGGGATTTTAAATTCATAATGAACTACTACCAAGATCACCAGAGAAAGTTTTTAAGTAAGCATGTATTCTTTACTGAACAGTTAAACTTCATTATTTTAACATTTTGTTTAGTTTGTTTATTTATAATGAATTAATATATTTACTTTACATAAAGTAAAAATAAATTTAAAAAAACTTTTTAAACAACGCATTTTTCTAGAAATTGCGCTAAAATTTAAAAAATAATTTTTCAAATAAGAGCAAACGAAGCTCTCTGAAAACATCAATATAAAATACTTGGATGATTTTCGGACATATAAGAATGGATAAGATATTGTTCTTGGATAAAAACTTAGCACCCACTGTTATTTTTCTTGCAAAGGAATTGTTTTTATATCGGTCATTTCTTTGTCTTAACCGACATTAGCTATTTGGATTATTGAAACCTCAAAACCCCAACGGGTAGTCAACCGACCACCTGACCCTTGAATTTGTGATTTTTCTGAAAACTCTTAAGTTTCCATGTTAAATAGAGCGTTGTTAAAACCAATTTATTTTTGTTCGATTTATTTAAGAATATGCAGATTTAGCCCTTCTTTGTCGGCTTATGTCTGGCGACAGCATTAATCCTCTATTTAATTAAAAATTTTATATTTGGGTACTTTCCAAATTGCATATTGTTCAACATCCGTCTTACACCTACTCTTTCTTGGTTTAGGTGTTTAGGTATAATTTTATTGTTTAGGTCAGTAGCTTTTAGGGTAGAATTTAACCAGTTGGTCTACAAGTCTCGTTTGAGAAACATTTAAATTTTTGTAACTTACTTGTAAATATTTGTAAAATAAATTATTATTACTAAAATAAGTAAGTGTCGTGAATCAAGGTTGCCAAATACAGGCGACGCACATAGGGGTATTTGACACTAAAAACTGGCCAAAACATTAAAACACTCAAAATGAGTTCAAAATATGCTATGAATTTCAGAAAAAATAGTAAAAAAATTACATTGATAAATAGGGTGGTTTTCTGGGGGAGGAAATTAAAATAACATAATAAAGTAATGAAACTTTCGATATATTGAGAAATTAACCTACAAATTCATGGAAAAATAATAAAAAAATTATTATTGATGTATTGGGGTTATTTTCGAAGGGTTGAAATCAAATTAATTTTAATTCAGAAAAAATAATATAAAAAATATAAATAAAATAATAAAAAGTTATAATATAAAAATATATATTGTTAAAATTTAGATTCGCTATCCTCGTCGTCATCAACTTTATCTTCATGTTCACATGAATTCGTAGAAGTTTCCTCGTCCTGTTTTAAAAACTCCAAGGCTTCAGTAGAAAAAGGTTTTTGATTCTTGGCAATTTTCATTCTACTGCAAACTTAGGTAAACATCAGATGTCAAAAGCAATTGATTCATCACGTCTTCATTGCACTCTCTTCGCCAAAATTATCTCGCAAAATTTTGCCGGTATAGGCGAACATATTTATTGCGCGCCTTTGCTGCTTCCTCCGATAACTGCCCGATTGGAAGTAGAGCATGTTCAATGACTAAAGCTCCATGTGTCAAAATTTTATGAAGAGTAGGCGTCATTGGGTACCAACTATACAAACTGACATATAGTTCTGCAGTGAATAGATGATTCAACACTACAACCTGTGAACAAATAAAATCTAGTGCTAATATCAAAACTTTCAAAATATCAACAGTTTTTTCCTTGCGAACCTCATCATATCTAATGCCTAGTCTACACGAACATAGTACTTGTCATTTAGTATTATTCAGCATAGTGACAAGTAAGAAGTAATCGTTTTACGTACTTGTTACTTGTCATTATGCGGAATTAAACCACGTAAACGCTTTTACTAATACTAAGTACTATTGAGCACATTTACACGTTTAAACTAGGCATAATGGATTTTTAAAGAACGGGCGGAAAGTGGCGGAAGTTTTTATTTTTAGTAATCTAAGTAGAATGTTCATAGAATATGCTCACATAAAAATTTCAGCTTAACTCTGTTTAACTCATACAAAAATTCTCATCATTAACTAAAATATTACACAAAATCGGCAGAAAAATACTCATGTCTTCCAAATGAAATTTATAAGTGAAAATAAGTGACATTTTAGTCAATAATGTATTTAAACCAAGGTACATACCTTTGTCAGAAGAATCCATAGTAGTTTTTTTTATTTTTCACTAAACACAACAGTTTGGCAATGCACAGAACAGCGATGACAAAATTGCAAGCACCGGGAAAACAAGTAATTATTCCAAGAGGTTAATTACGACTGAGGTGAAAAGCGCGTGGCGCGGGTTAGAAGCTTAATTAATCCGTTATCATGTCGATGGAAAGGTACCATTGTCTTGTAATCACAAAGGTAACTCTTAACATGAATTTTGTGATTCGGACTTATGGCCGGTTTTTTATGTAAAATACCCCTATGTGCGACGGCTCCAATAAAATAATTGGCGTTCAACAACCGTTGATAATTTTTATACATATTTCCATATATGTGTTCCAAAATATTATAGGGGTTAGTTTTTCTGTAGGTCTTGTGGTTTTAGTGATATCTTTTGGGTCGTCTGAATGAGCTGAGATTCATTTAAATACTTAAATACTAAATTAAATATGTGAAATTTGATATTTTAACTAATATATCGTGAGACAAGAAATGTTTCTCCTTTTTTGGGAAGAAACAATTTCTCTCTTTACGCCAGTAAGACCAGCTTCTCTTGTTGTGTAGAGGGTCCGAAAATGGAAGCTAGCTGGTAGGATGCAGGGGCTAGAGCGTGGTTCAAAAAAATATATTCCCGCTGATCAGGAAAATAAAACGCACATAGAAAAGTAACAGTATTTATTTTCTCCAAATACGAAAATTCAAAAAAAATTAGAATCGTACCGAGGTTGTACAGGTAACATTTATCGGTAGGAATGCTCTTCCTTAGCAGAAACTCAAACAAAGTTTGTACACGTCGTCGAAGATGTTGTGGGTAACTCTTCAATAATTAATATGACCAAAAAAAAAATAAAGCTAACTGCTCTTTCGAAAATATGAAAAAAGCAATATAAAAACTACTCGCCCAGATAGCTATCGATGTACTTACAATTTGCTACCTTATACAGAGATTCTCTTAAAAAAGATTCCAGCAGTATCGGTTTGAGCATAGCAACAATCGTCGCCGTCGCTTGCACGACGAACAATCGGAGAAGATGGACCAACAACTGTGTAAACTCTGCGGCCTCTGCTGCACACTCTTACAATGGAAACGTTATACAATCGTTATACGTCGATACAATCTCATAAAGAATATGTTAAACGAGCTACTTCCAAAATTAAAATTCATCAAACGGCGACTGTAACCAAGGCCAAGATAAATTAAATGGAAGAAAATTACTAGGTCAGTTAGTACTCGGTAAAAAGTGCCTCTTATCGTAAACGACAAAAATTTATCCAAACAACTCGAAACTGTCAAACTCAATTTTTCTTCTAATTTCCGTTCCCCAAGGATCAATTTCATCAAGCACATCGGCAGATAGGCGCAGCGTTCAACCAGCAACAAACCAGCATCGCGCGCAAAAATTCAAAAACAAACAAAGAAACAATTTCTCATTACAACGGGTTGACTTGCCATAGCCCTATCGTTGCCACTTTTCTATTTTTTGGTGGTATAAAAGATATAATTCCTCTCATATGAAATTTTTCTTTTAAAATATTTAAAACCACAGGTACTTTTGATAGAGCTGTAGAAAAATCAGTTTCGTGTGGTAGTATGGAATATTATTACTGTCTATAAAAAAATGGAAGCCGATTTATTGCTATGTCGTTCAAACAGCATATGTCGATACGGTAAATGCTTGTAAAACTATCGATGCGTTTTACAGAAAAAATTTCAATCCATTTACTATATGCATCAACTACGATAAAATAATATAAACCGTGAAATGGACCTGCATGATCTTTTCCATGGATTCCTCGGAAATTCCCAAGAATGAATTTTGGCATGAATTGGCGAATTTGAATATTGTAAGCAATTTTCCCTATACCTTCCCAAAAAACGTAGGATCGAGCCAGAGCTTTCAATTACCTCTGTGTAATTCTTTCAAAATTGATTGCTGCAAAACTTTAGGAATAACGACGCGAATACCTTTCATTAAACATCCTTGTTCTACTGTCCATTCTCCATTGTTGTTTAAATTAGATGAATTTGGTCCCATTACTGCATTATATATTTTACATAAATCGATGTCCTTTTGTGTTTCCTTTGCAACTATTTTGCTCTGAATGGAAATTGTTTCCAATTGACCCAATTGAAAAACTGCTGGAAAATCGTTTAAGCTCTCTTTGAAATTTCTTTCAATAAATCTAGAACAGAAATCTGCATTGAAATGATTTTCGTGGTTTCTAAATTTTACTTCATAATCAAATCCTTGCAAGAATATTGAATAATGTAGTAAACGGGTTGCACTTAATACTGATGCCGCTTTATCTTGCTTAAATATGGATTCCAGTGGTTTATAATCCGTGTAAAGTACGAAGTGTCTTCCAAATAGAAAATAAAATAGTTCTTTTACGCGCCATACAATGGATAAGGCTTCCTTATCAATTTGTGAATATTTAATTTCTGATTTTGTTAAGCTTCGGCTGACAAAAAGAATTGGTCTTTCGGAACTATCTTCGAAAATATCAGATAGAACGCCACCGCTTCCATGCGGAGAAGCATCAGTTGCGAGAACAATTTTTTGTTTTGGTAACATCACGAGGAGCTTTTGCTTCGACGATTGCTTTAATTTTCTCTGAAGTTTTATGAATGCCGTTTTGATCAATAACATATCCCAAATAAGATATTTTATTTGCTAAAAATTGACATTTTTCTTTCTTGAATTGAATTCCATTTTCTCTACAAATTTCAAAAAGTCGTTTCATCTTTCGTAAATGCGTTATTGGATCAGGTGTAGATAAACTGAAATCATCATAAAATATTTGTAACCCTTCAATTTCGGAAAATATGTTTTCCATTGCTCTTTGCCATAACGCTGGAGCACTTGAAATTTCATAATTTAAACGGTTTACTTGAAATAACCCTAATGGTGTATTTATTGTTAACATCTTAGCGGTTCTTTGTGTTACCTTCATGTGCATGTACGCCTCTCTGATATCAAATTTCGAAAAATATTTTTCATTATTCATTTTAGGTAAAATGTTTTTGATAGTTGGAATTGAATGTTGATCAGGAATAATATTTTTATTAACTGAAATTCTATAATCTGCTACTAACCTCAAGGTACCATCGTGCTTGATAATGGGAATGATAGGAGTCGCATACTACTCCGAATGAGTCACTTTTGAAAGTACTCCAATAGAAACCAATCTATTTATTTCTTCTTCCACACGAGGTTGCAGTGCTAAAGAAATTGTTCTTGCTCTGCAAAATATTGGTGAAGTGTTTTCTTTTAAATGGAGGTCAACTTCGAAATCTGTAAGGCATCCAATTTTATTTAAAAATATATTTCATTGCTCTGGAAAACTCTAAAACTAATTTATTTACTTTGTCTTCAATGTCAATCTTAACGCCATAAACATCGTGTAGTTTTGTTTTAAATTTGAAAATCCAATCTCTTCCCATAATTGTATCAAAATTTTCCTTAATGATGTATAAATTTAGAACATAATTATTACCATCGATATTAACCACTACTTCGGCTACTTCCAAAACTGGACTTTTATTTTTATTATAACTGGAAAGAACAATATCGCAAGAATGAATTTTAGCATTAATTTGTAATTTACGAAAATTTTCTAAAGATATTAAAGTATAAATACTCCCGGTATCAATTTCCATTACCACTTGTTTATTATTGATAAGAACTGTTTTCAATATTTTAGAATGAGGTGATTGTGTACGAATTTGAAAAATGTCATCAATTGGGTTAGCATCTTGAGTTAATTCTGTGATACATTTGCTGAAACCTTTTCGAAACTTATTCTTTGGAGGAAATTTTCCACATGCACAAGCCAATAATGTCCAATTTTTCCACATTTGCTGCAGGTTGATGAAGAATAATAACATGGGCGCTTTATGATTTTCTCTTCTACATCGAAAACACACAATTCCGTTCTCTTGAATTATGTTTTGTGCAAATTTATTATCATCTTTACGAAATTTTGCTTTATTATTTCTTTTATTATTTGAAAACGTTTTAATCGAATATTTGTCAGTTGTCAATTTACAAACTTGTGAATTATTTGAATTATTATTACATTCTCTTAAACTTTTTTCAGCTAATTCATCTGCGTTAGCTCTTTGAATTACGTTTTGAAGATTTAATTTAGAAGTACTTAAAAAATGACTTTGCGTTTTTTCATTTCGAATACCAGTTATAATCTGGTCTACAATTTCTTCTTGCAAACGTTCCTTCGTTGCAAATTTATAATGAATTGAAAGCGACTTCAAGGATGTTAAAAATTCATTAAATGATTCCGTAGGTCCTTGTCTTTGTGCTCGAAATTTTTGTCTTTCTACACAAGTTAAAGGTTCAGGAAGGAAATGTGCTACAAGTTTTTCTTAATATCGGAAAAGGATAAGTCTTTAGGATTTGTAGGAAACGCTACGGAGTTTAATTTCTTATAAATTTCTGGACCAACACTACTGATAAATAAATATACCATCTCCTTACCTTGAATATCATTCAGGTAACAAAAGCAATCGAATCTTTCTAAATAACAATCGATATCTTCCTTATCGTTATCGAAAGCTGCGAACATTGTAAATTTTCTTTCCACCACTTTTTCCATACTGATGTCCTTGGCTTTTACTTTTTGTTCGCTTTCTTTCGGAATTTTTTCCATACGAATGAAATGGTATTTGAACTGAATAACTACTGGCCATGTGGTCACCTTACAACCTATTTAATTCTTTTCTTTTTTTCTTTTTGAATTTCTTCAGAATTATTTTCTTGTTTATCCTCGTCGCCACTTGTGTCGTAGGTAAGAAAAAGTCACTTTGAAATGAAATTAGTTTATTCTTAAAAATCGAAAAGTAAAATTAACATTGAACACAGTGGCGGCTCGTGGGGAAAAATTTTGGGTAGGCCAGCAATATTGTATAAATAGATAAAATCTGCGAAAGATGTGAATATTTTCTTGAGTTACAATGATAGGCTCTATTAAGTCATTTTATTTAAATAATAGAATTACTTACTTTGGACGCTCCTATTTTAGCAATATAAATTGTACTTTTTGAAAACTCTTTTTAGCATATAAAAATCGCTTTTACAAAAATACTTTTGAGACATTTTTTGTAGATAATTTCATTCCCTTCATTTTTGTTTTCAAACATTCTTTTATTTGTTGCCTCGTTTTTGATCGAGAGTGACTTAAAGCAGTCTCGGTAAAAATCCCATGGGAATTTCTCGAGAAAACCATTGTGTATTTTAAATTTTATTAAAAAGTTTTACCGAATCTGCTTTAAGTCACTCTCAGTCGAAAACGAGGCGACAAAATAAAAAAATATATAGGAATAAAAATGAAGACAATGAAATTTGCGACAAAAAATATCCAATAAGTATTGCTGTAAAAACAATTTTTATATAATAAAAACAATGTCAAAACGAAGCAATTTACATTGTTAACACAGGAATGTCCAAATACTTTTTCGAATAACTGTACATTATGTTATGGTATTTATAAACAATGATTGATTCTCTTATTTTTGCTCTTCGCAAATCTGTCTATGACATTGTCGTGAAATGTGTCCGTTTTTAATAATTTATCAAGAATGTCTTTGTATTGATAAAAGTGCAAGTGAAGTTAGACAAACTCGCAATATAATACCTATCGCTTAAACTATTTTGCAATAATAAAAATACACTACAAAGTGCAAAATACCGCTTAATTTCTTTTTTTGTTATTTAATTAATTTATTTAATTTGAGATAAATATTCTTTTTTGTCATCTAAACAACTTTAAAATGCCGCTCGTATATGTCCGATAAGAGAAACTGTTTATGGCGAGGTATCATATAACTGCACAATATATGGTAGGCACGGGCCTAAGCGCTGGCCATTGAAGCTATAGTATTACTGTATCTGACGCCATGGTCCTACTGTTACATTGCGCTATATGGACCAAGCTAGGCCAGTGCCTACACTGTAATACTTTAAAGCAGATACAAATAAAAATATAAAACACGCTAATTTTTGCAGCTGTTATTGCAATTTTAAGTGCAAATAATGAAAAATAACAAATATTAATTGTCCATAATATTAAAATATTAATTATATTGTGCATAAAGAAAATGTTATTTATGTACATTAAATTTTGGGTAGGCCGGGCCTACCTTGCCTGTTCTTTAAAATCGCCACTGATTGAACATGCTTTCATTTTTTAACTTATTATTGTACAACTGCTTTTACCAACATGAAAATCTAAATTACACTGAAATAATATACAAATATTATATACAAAGTTTAACATAAATATAACACAAACGTTAGGTTGTCTATTTCTTTCTTGGCAGAACTACTGGGTTGGCAGGTATAAACAGGTAAGTCGATTCCAGTTACTTCACCCATTTCAAAAATAAATAATTTTATATCAAAATAAGCGCTGTTTCATTGCAAACACGATGATATAGGGTTGTCTGCAAAAAATCTGGCGTCAATGAGGGTTGTTGATTTTTAAAAAGTAAAATTTTGATGCGAATGAAAATTTGCGACAAAGAGGTCCGAGCCAAGTATCCTGTGCGATTGAAGAGGACGCATAGCGTTGTAGCTGCATGCGGTGCTACTCATAGATCACCTTGGACGAAAGAGAATGTGCATGCTATTTGTTCATTTAATAGAGAAGGATAGCGATACACTAGTAAATGGTACCGTAAACATTCCTGATAATATAACATGTTTTATAAACTAAGCAGCCACTAATAATAATACGCCGATAATTTAATAGTAATCAACATCATCATTTTTATGCAGCAATGTCTTAAATTGTAAAATAAACTCAGAAACTTATGACAGTATTATACCTATAAATTTCGTTTTATATTAAATAACATAAAAATACACACAAATTTCAACAAAATATGAAAATAAATAGTTCTGTAATAGTATATTAAACAACAAGTTTAGAAAAGTTAAGTTTTACTAAACGAATATAGCTTTTCAGTATGAGCGAGCACAGCGAGCGAGTAACTTAAAAGCTATATGAGTTTAGTAAAACTACTTTTCTTACGAGGTTTGTTTATACAATTTTTTCGTATTTTGTGAAAATCTAATCTAAAATATGAATTTAGACGTTTATGAGTAAATTTTTTTTGCGCGCGATCGGTCTAAATTTTTTCGTATGCCTTCTTACCGATAATTCACGGGGGGTGGGTACGAGGCGAGGGGGGCGAATTTTTTACTCAGCTTTTCGATATCTAGCGCCGTTCTTGAGTTATTGCTCATTCAAAAAGTTTCTAAATAGATATTTGTGTAAAATTTTCGTAATCTAGTAACCAGACACGGCGGCTTTATTTTTTTACATAACAACAGTTAATTTTTATTTTTTGATTCGAATTTTGTGTAAGTTGCATAATATTAATTATAAAAGTGAGATTGTTAAGTTTTCTAGTTTGAATAATAATTTTGTACTTTTAATATACATAAATGTATAACAACTATTCCAATATTTAAATAAACTATCTTCTATCCAATAGTTTTTTATTGACAGTGACATTACTATGCAGTAAAGTGACGTATCTATGTGCTAAAGTGCCACTTTATTAAACGATTTTGAATTTAATAAAACAGCACATTATTAGTCAAAATGCGAAAATAGTATATTAAACAACAAGTTTAGAAAGGTAAAGTTTTACTAAATAAATATAGCTTTTAAGTATGAGCGAGCACAGCGAGCGAGTAACTTAAAAGCTATATGAGTTTAGTAAAACTACTTTTCTTACGAGGTTTGTTTATACAATTTTTTCGTATTTTGTGAAAATCTAATCTAAAATATGAATTTAGACGTTTATGAGTAAATTTCTTTTTGCGCGCGATCGGTCTAAATTTTTTCGTATGCCTTCCTACCGATAATTCACGGGGGGTGAGTACGAGGAGAGGGGGGCCAATTTTTTACTCAGTTTTTCGATATCTAGCGCCGTTCTTGAGTTATTGCTAATTCAAAAAGTTTCTAAATAGATATTTGTGTAAAATTTTCGTAATCTAGTAACCAGACACGGCTTTATTTATTTACATAACAACAGTTAATTTTTATTTTGTGATTCGAATTTTGTGTAAGTTACATAACATTAATTATAAAAGTGAGATTGTTAAGTTTTCTAGTTTGAATAATAATTTTGTACTTTTAATATACATAAATGTATAACAATAATTCCAATATTTAAATAAACAATCTTCTATCCAATAGTTTTTTATTGACAGTGACATTACTATACAATAAAGTGACATATCTATGTGCTAAAGTGCCACTTTATTAAATGATTTTGAATTTAATAAAACAGC
Organism: Cantharis rustica; assembly: GCA_911387805.1. Taxonomy (NCBI): domain Eukaryota; kingdom Metazoa; phylum Arthropoda; class Insecta; order Coleoptera; family Cantharidae; genus Cantharis; species Cantharis rustica. Next base: position 78,439,464 of record OU426877.1, read on the forward strand.
ACATTATTAGTCAAAATGCGAAAAAATATATTTATTTATATTAAAGTAAATAATTTAAAGAACGCATTTGCAAATTTTTCGAACTTTTGCAAACCAAATTACAAGATAAATTTGTATATTAAAGAACATTTTAATAAAACTAAAAATTCACTTTATTTTTATGGCCATATTCTTATGGTATTCGCAGGGGATTCCGATGGGATATTTACCGATACTGCTTTAAGTCACTCTCAGTCGAAAACAAGGCGACAAAATAAAAAAATGTATATAAACAAAAAGAAGACAATGTAATTAAATAAAATGAAAAATAACAACATAATATATTAAATTTATGTAATATGAAACGACAAATATTACAATAATTTTGTCATCAAACAGTGCTCTTATTTGCAGATAGCAAAACAACATTTACTAAATTTAAAATAAAACTATAATTTTGCTATTTACAAGAAAGAAAGAAAAAATCAAATTTACAAAAATAATAATACACCCTAGGTTACAAATTAAACAAATCTTAATGCGCAAGTGATGGTTTTTGCTAAATTGATTGTCATTTATAAAAATTGACTTTACTGAATTCGTCGTAAACAAAATTCAAAATTGAAGGTCTTTCAAACATGTGCGGCTCTCCAAGTGTGCAACGCACCACGCGTTTCCTCCAATGGATTCCAAATTGTATAGTTAAATTTTTAATTGTAAATTTTATACCTTGTATTGTATGTCGCTTTCATTTTAATCAACTTTTCTTGGTTGGTCCAAAAATGTATCCAAAATCACAAAAAGTCGATGGCGCATAATGCTTTGCCAATTCCAATGATGGTCGTCATCAAGAGGACTCTTTTCCATCCCAAATTTTATGTTGTTAACTTTTAAATCTCCATTTAATTTTGATTATAGCAGTGCGAACTCACGACAAACACTATGCATCTTTGTTTTATTAAACAAATACCATCTTAAATTTATAACAATTTCTTTCTAAAATTTTCACACAAATAAAAATTTTAATTTCCTTATGAAGGAGCACTCCTTTACGCAAAACAATCTACTTTTTGATTATAAATCTGTGGCATCAGATAATTATTGAACGGTTTAATTTATACGCATCTACATCTACATGCTTCTTTTTAAAATTTTTTTTCGATTGTATTATTAAAATCTGTTTTTACTTCAACTTCCAATTTAAAATACCATATATTTTTTTTATATCATAATTTTTGTGGCCACATCAAGTGATAAGAGGTGGGTTGCGTATTTTAGAAATAAAATAATTGACTTTGAAACCTGAGGAACAATAAAGACAGGACTTTACGTTCGTACTCTTATATTACATTCATTGATGTGAGACTAATTGTGTTCGTTATATTTAGATTTTTTGTTTAGTTTGGGTTTGTTGTTTTATTTGTATTTTATTTTTAATTGTTTAAAATTTTATCTGTATTTTTATATTTAGCAAGTCAGCACAACTCGACAAGCAGTAACGTTGATTTTAGGAAATTAAAATAAATCTCAAATCTAGATTAAAATTTAAAAAAAGAATCATAGAAGAACCAATGAAAAGAATTAGCAGCATGAAACGTTGGGAATAGAATAATTAACAAACAGACACGGAGTCTAGTTATCATTCAATCGCGGTAGATAGCAGACGTGTTCAATAAAATTAATTAAGCGCGTTTAGAGAAAGTTTATGAAGAATTTTTACTGTTTGGGAAGTTTTTCCAATAGGCTAAAAGGCCAAATTGTTTCCAAGTGTGGAAATCATAATCGCCACGCGTTTAAATAAAATGAGACTCTCGTGTTGATGCAGAAGATAACGAAGGTGAATGAAAATATTGCAATACAGGCGCAGTCCAATTGAAATAGGGGCCTATGATAAAGTTTAAGATTGGTAAAAAATAAATCGCAAGGAAGAGTTAATTTGTTCTTCGAACACGTGCTGGTCTACGAGTTGCGTGAGTCCTGTTTTTTTGTTATTATTGTTTACTATTCAGGTTGCAAAATAAATATAATTTAATGTTAATGTTGAAAAGAATTACAGGTTGACTAGGATTTTTCAAATCAAACAAAAACTTCAATTTGTCGACGTTTCGAATTACTTATTAATCCATTCTCAAGACTAGAGAAGAAAACAAATAATATCGCCAAGGTACACATAAATCGCAAGCTAACACACTAAGAAATTGAAAGATGGTAATGCGTTCGATGTAAGAAAATACACGAATGGTGTAAAACGTAGACCAACAAACGCTCACAATCAACGACGTCAATATTATAATTGTATAAAACAATAAATAGTGTAAATAATTAACTCTGATTAAAACCATTTAAAAATTGTGTAACATTTAAATATAATTTATATCGTCAATTGTTTTATCGATGAATCATACGACTTATATGAGCATATAAGTAAATTATAAGTAGTGAACTACTACAATATATTACTGTTATTATACGGTTACCGTGATATAACTTTTTTTTGGGATTTTTGGATTATTAAAGTGTATACAGGGTGGTTCACATTCGAATGTTCTTATGGGGAATTCGGTAGCTATAAGATATATGGAAAAATTGATGGCGCATCTTCGATTTCTTTTTTTTGAGAAAAACTTGATGGTGAAAACCGAAATCCGATATTTTTTCTCGTTTTTGATTTATGACCAAAAGTTCGCTTTTTCGACTTTTCAATAAATACCGATATCTCATGTTACGTGACAAAACGTTGTCACGCCCTCCGCGCACAAATTAGGTTGCCGGCTCACTCAGTGTTAAAGGTAAGTTTCTAAAACGTAAGCGGAGGTTTTCCAAAATCAGTGAATTTTAAATCTAAGGGCGCCACTGTTATGATAAAAAAATCAAATATTAATTTGTACGACAAACAGGTGTATAGCAGACCACCTACCGCGGAAGATCTTATTAAACCAAATAAAATAAAAAAAGAATAAAAAAAGGACTAACACAAAAGATTGAATTGAATCGCGTCAATCTTGAAAAGCACGATGATCGACCCCTCACAAATTGGTTTCTGTAACATAATTTAAAAAAAGTAAACACAAGTTTATGGTAATATTAAATATAATGAATTTAAATAAAAAAATGAATAAAACAATGACAACAATAAAAAAACTTAAACTTAAAAATATTGAATTGAAATTACTAAAGCCGGCTCTGAATTAAAATAAAGTAATTCTTAAAATTAATTTATACAATAGACGATTACAAAAATTTATAAATTATTATATTCATTGAAAATTAAATTAAAATATAAATTTATTGAAATTATGAAATTTACAGTTATTACGTTAAAAAAATAATGATTAAATTTTCGATTTATAAAAATAATAAATAGATAATTAGCACTTATACATGGTACGAAAAGTCAAAAAAAATTATTATAATTTAGCACAAAGTCACAGATTAAGATGCAAAGTTACTCACATAAATCGGTGATTGGGAACCTGAAGTCGATCACAGTGGAACCTCCCAAGATTGTTAAATTTTTACAGTACAGCCAGGGCCGCCGTGTGGTGCTATGAGGCGAAGAGGCGGTTATATGTTTTAAACCGCTTCGTGATCCAGTCAGCCGATATGATAGGGCAAATAGTTAGCGAACGATATGAATTTAACAGCAGTAATGACGTTGAATTTTGAGCCAAAATGGTAGTAAATTTATATTAATATTAGTTATTAGTTATTTAATACAGAGGATTGTGCAGGGGCGAGTGCATAAATTTTGGGATTTGGGGGCGGGGTGTAGAGATAGTTTTCTGAGATAGAATTTCTTCTCATGGGTGAAAATTGTATTTTACCAGCCCGGAACACTCCCTTGATCTTTACAAACATGCTGTCAAAAATGTACGTCGCTACCTGTAACCCAGACCACCCGTATCGGTACTTTTTTTCAAAACCGGTAAGTCGTAGAGAGTTGGGCTAAAAAAATTTATTACAAAAGCCCTAATGGCGAATCTAATGATGATATTATTATTTCCGGGAAAAGTCGGCATCCAGAGTAGTTTGCTCCAGAAAGTCCAGAAATCCAGAATTTTAAATGGTACCATATGTCGAAAGTGGTATCGTTGGAAAGCTCTTTAAAAAATAAGCAAGTTTTGTAGAAAAAATTTTTTATTATTCCCACCTCTTTTAAGTTATATTCGACTTAAGTTATTACGTTATTATTTTGATTATTTTGACTTTATTTTAAAAATTGGCATTCAAAATCTAGCTATCGGGTTAGACAATAATTATAGTATAACCAGAAGAGCTCAACAGTGTTTAGAAGTAAATGGAAGACATTTTGAACACTTGTGACATTGCTCTAACGCGGTAGCTGGATTTCAAGTGCTGACTTTTAAAGTTAAGTTTGTTATAAGAAATTAAAATTTAATAACTTAAGTCGGATATAACTTAAACGGGGTGGGAGTAATAAAAAAATTTTTTCTACAAAACTTGCTTATTTTTTAAAGATCTTTCCAACGATACCACTTTCGAAATATGATGCCATTTAAAATTCTGGATTGCTAGACTTTCTAGAGCAAACTATTCTGGATGCCGACTTTTCACGGAAATAATATTATCACTATTAGATTCGTCATTAAGGCTTTTGTAATAAATTTTTTTAGCCCAACTCTTTACGACTTACCGTTTTTGAAAAAAAGTACTGATACGGGTGGTCTGTGTCACCCAGTATATAGATAAGCACAGATTGTACATAGTAACTTCATATACCCTGTGATTTTGAAAAAACAGTCAGGGGTAAAAATACAACTTTCGGTTACTGTCACGTATGTGATTACAAGAATTGAACTTTTTCCTATTGAGCATTGGAAAGAGAACAATTTTCTGAGTATATTAACACAAAAATTTTCTTGGATTATGCAATAGTTGTCGAAATTACGGCATTTTAAAAATGCAAATTAGCAGGGGCATGTAACTTGATATATCCAGTTCTGCCGTGCCTTACTCGTGTGTTAGAGTCATATGCCCGTTTTCACCAACATTTATTTAAGAATTCCTTAGTAAAGAATTCTTAACGCTAGGTATTCCATAAAGTGAAATTTGCATTTCACCAACATAAGAGTTTCTTAACCAGCAGTTCCCTTGCTAGGTATTCTTTAAGGAGGACAAATGAACTAATGAGGGTCATAAATGTCATATTTGAATTTGTAGGTTATATTTAATGGCGGCATTACGGTTGTGTATGATTATTATGTAGTTAATTTTGTTAATTATGAAGCAGGTACTGTAAAGGATTATATAAACCGTTAATATGTGGTGTACACATCATTTTAAGCTGATAGACTACCAACATAATGAAACAGAAAAACGTGATGTACCGGCAAACAGCAATGAAGAATTTCATTTGTATGCAAATTTTACTTGTGTTAAGTGATTTATAATTGTGTTTTTGTGAATACATAATAAATTATAGTGTTAATTACAGAAAATGGCTGAACGTAAAAGATTTCCAAATTTTACCACCGAAGAAAAATTTAAACTTTTATCTTGTGTAAGGAAAAACGAGGTTTTACTAAGTAGTAAAACTGATAAGTTTACCAACAAAAGCAAATTAGATGCTTGGACGGATATTACAAATTCGTTTAATGCTATTGGTGTTATCAAAAGGTAAGTAAAATTTTCTATATATAATAATTATAAATAATATATCATATTAATGTTGTTACAGAAATACACCAAGTTTAAAAAAGATGTGGGACAAGTTAAAATCCGACGCTAAAACTTACAAAGCCAAGCAGAGGATTGAAATTACTGCAACTGGTGGAGGATCTAATCCGGTTAAAGACGATAAATTGTTAGACGAAATGTTGTGTATTTTAGGAAGAGGTGGTGTTGGTATTAGCCATGTGAACGATAGCGATGCCGATTTGATACAAGGTAAGATTCATATTACGAAAGAGTTTAAACTTTGTTCTTGCAATTGTTTGTTGTTTTATAGAAGAACATAATATGGAATTCGAGTTCGTGGGTGAAGATGAATATGCTGTACCTAGTTTGAGTGTAACGTACTTAGCTGATCTTGATGCAACCCCAAGTAACATCGCTACCCCTGTTAATTCAGAGTTGAATTATACTTCGGGTACGTTACCCCTACTAGAAGAAACCACTAATATACCACCAACACCACCTGCTAGAGTATTACCTTCTAGAAGAAGACCATTACATAAAAAAAACGATAGGGACAAACTAGTAGTTGCAAAGCTAGAATGCGAAGAGAAAAAAAAGCGTTAATTGAGGAGGAACATAAACATGCAATAGAAATGAATAAACTAAAAAAACGGAAATTATTGCAAGAAATTGAAATTAATGATTTAATTATAGAAAAACTGAAAGGTAAATACTTGCATTATCTAAACACACGCCACTTGGGTAGTAATTTAAATTAAAATTTTTTTCAGATAACAATGTGAATCCTCAAGTGATGGCAACTGCACTTTTCAAAAATTTAACAAGTAACGACCATATTAAATAAATAAACCATAAATTGTTAATATTACATTTATAATTTCTTAATATAAAATAAAAATAAACTTGACAAATATGTAATTAATAAACTATAAAAACACACAGAAGTTATGGTTGATTAAAATAATTATTTACAATAATGTCTCGCGTTCCACCATATCTTGCATTATTTTGAATTTCTGCAGTCACTTGACCATTCTCGATCAAGTGATTTATTCCCTCAACTTCATTTGGTGGAAGTACTTCCTTCACCTCAATGCAAATATTGTGCAATACAGCACAAGCTATCACAACCGATATAGCTGTTTGCAATTTCAAACGAATACCTATAGCTAATACAGGAAATCTTCGTTTCCACACGCCATATTGTCTTTCAACTGTATTTCTGGTATGAATATGTGCACGGTTATAATTTTCTTCAGCTCTATTTTCTGGGTTTAAGAATGGTGTTAGAAGGTAATTCTGAAAAAAATTGTTTATCTGTGTTGACGTAAAGAGTTACTGATATATTTTACCTTTAACGCATAACCACTATCACCTAAAATAAAGCTATTTGCGTATCTTCCAGTTTCAAACCCAAAACAAATCGAACTGTTTTGAAAAATAGCAGAGTCGTAAGTTGAGCCTTGCCAGCGGCATACTATGTCAAGAATTTTTAGGTCAGCCGAAGACAGAGTTTGAACATTTAATGAAAAGTAACCTTTTCTGTTACGGAATATTTCTGCATCAGGACCCCCTTTAAAAATATTATGTTAAAAATGCCTAAAGTAGGTACAATATAATAATGTAATATATAATGACGTTACCTGGAGATTGCAATTTAATGTGTGTACAATCGATTGTTGCTAACACATTTGGAAAACCACATATTTGGTAGTAATCTGCTTTTGCTTTAGACATTTCAACGTCAGTTGTAGGAAATTTTATAAATTGAGGTCGCAAATTTGCAATAGCTTCGGAAACTCTCTTTACAATCCTACAACTGGTGCTAACGCTTACACCCGAAAAGTCACCTACATGTAACAAGTGGCTACCAGTAGCATAAAACCGTAATGCCAGTAATAACTGATTTATGGGCGATACTGATTGATTTCTAAAATAATAATAATAATACCCAAAATAATATAATATAATATGCACATTTATAAATATGTAAGTACTATATTTATTTATAATTACCTATCATCGATAAACTCCAGGGATTCTTCTATTAATCGTAAAACCTCCAGAACAGTTTGTTTTCTTAACCGAAATCTTGCGGCAAATTCCACTTCATTGAAACTATCAAAATAATTTGCCCGCTTTTTAATGGTTCTGAAGTGTACAACTTCATCATCTGATGAATCATCATATCTTTCTAATCTATCAAAAAGTCGAATAGCATCCATGGCTAGAGAAGAGTGTAGAATAATGCACGGCTATTCAAAATCAACAAGCACAAACACTAATTTATAACCTATAAATAGTATAATACAACCGCTAAGGAATACCTAACACTTTAGGGGTCGGTAAATCGGATCCCTAAGGTTAGGAATTTCTTAATACCACTAAGGAATTCTTAGCGCTTGGTGAAAACCAAATTTGACATAAGAGTTTCTTATCTCAAGTTAAGAAACTCTTAACGTTAGGAATTTGTTGGTGAAAACGGGCAATAGAGGTATATATTAAAACTACTGGAGGAACCACTAGGTGCAACAAAACGGTCCAACGTAAGTTTACGCTTCCCTCACTCCTTAAAGGATTCGGTTCAAATTTTGTAATGCAAAATCATAGGATAAATGATGTTTAAACGTGTAAATAAATAAATTATAAGAAATTAGAATGTGATAAATAATTAAAATAATTGTAGACATATTATAATGTGATTTTTAATTAAAAATTCACATTCTAATTTAAAAAATATATATAATTATTTTCAAAAAATTAATATCCTGTATATTTCACTAAGTTCATACACATGAAATCTTGAAATTGGGGCAATCTACAACTTTTGTAATTTTTAATTACAACTAACGTTTTATTTCAGGTTTTTTATTTGGGTTTGTTTAGTTTTTGTTTTAGTTTATTTATTCATTTTGGCTTCAAGTAGGTATAATTTTTGTTTTTACTAAAGTCAAATAAATTTGACTTTTAATCAAGTTTGAATTTTGAATTTAATAGCATAACTTTTCAATCATTTCAATAATTTTTCCAGGTTTGCTTGATGAGATTCTGAAAATCGAAACATACGGTTATATAACAGCGTGTCGCAAGCTATATTATTCATTTAAATAGTTTTTGAACAATTTTACGTAAGTTATGAATTAAATTATTCTTCAATTTCATGTAACATGTAAAGATTAATTTTATAAAAAAATATAATTATTTTCTTATAAATTCATAATAGAATTGTGAATTAAATTAAAAATACATAGCAAATAAAATTATAAAACACCGAAAGAGAAACAATTATACATTTTTTAATAAAATTAGTTTTGTAAGTTTACTTCTTACAGAACTGCCCTGCAAGACTTTAGAAATTGTTAGCCTTTTTCCTGCAATATAATATAATATATTGTTGTGTTCCAAAATAATTCGGACCCACCCTATGCATTTTTGTAAAATTATTGTATTAATTATTAAGTTGCAACATTGTGGAATTTGCTAGGTGGGGACCGATCACTTTGATACGAGGCCTTTTGCCAAAAAATGGCCGACGCGATGGACGTTGAATTTGTTAGTCTGAAAAGTTTAATATTGAATAAGTTTATGATATTGAAAAATATAAGAAGTTTGTGATGAAAAATGTTTTATTAATATTTATAATTGAAATACATTAATTTTGAAGAAAGTTTGAAGAGGCCTTTTGCCAAAAATGGTCGACAATGATGGACGTCTAATTTTATGTCCGAATTATTTTTGATAAGTTTATAATTTTTGGAATACAATTAAAAATTTTTGAAGATAAAATGTTTTATTGAAGTTATTATATTGGATTGAATTGATTTTGAAGAAAGATTTTAGTGGTTTTGAAAATAAAATTTAAACGGAAGAAATTAAAGATAAAAGGATAAAAGGTGGAATTGGATTAGATCAACAATTACAATTGAAATAATTAAGAAAGTTTTATATTTAATATTAAAAATTTATTCAACTACAAAATTTGGTTGATAAGCCGGACCGCGATATGGGTATCGTATAAAAATTTGCGTTGCCATTTTTAAAATTACTTATATTGAAAACGAAATTGAAATTTCAGCAAATATTTTAATTAGAGATTTTTGAAAATTGATTTAATTAAATAATTAAATTATTGAATTGAAGTACACTTCAATATCGATACGAAGAGAATACTGTAACAACTCAAAATTCATAGTTTTGAGAAAAACATTAATTAGAATAAACAATTATTAAAGGTTTATTCTAAAGATTCTATTGTTTATTACTAAATTTTTACATTATTATATAATAATTGTGGAGCTTATTAGTGAAAGGAAAACTTGCCTTTTATCAAAAGAAAACAACAAAAAAACTAGGGGTTTTAGCCGTATTGCCGTCAAATATGAAATAATTATTCATAATTTTTACTTACGAAACTTAAGATAGGTACTTAATTTTTATTAAACAAACATTTTTTTATTTCATGCTATAAAATCATTTATTTTCTATAACATGGCACATATAACTCCAAATCTGCATTTTTTGAGTTATAACATTATTTTTTTAATGTTTATCAACATTATATTATATTATTATAATATTATCAACATAATAAGTCTGTGTTGTATTTAATTTTGAGAAGTTCTCGTCTATATAAATCATATTTACCACATTATTATAGAATGTCAAATCGAGTTTATACCTTTAAGGAGTGGGGGAACGCCATGTAAAATCGGACCGTTTTCTTTTCATAGGGATTATATGTAAGTGGTGCCTCCAGTAGTTCTAATATATACCTCTATGGTTAGAGTGGTCTAGAGTCAGTACTGTAGGCCACCCGCTCAGCATGCAAATTGATATGTTAAGATTTAAGCTTTAAAATTCGTAATTTTAATAGCGTTTTCGATGGGTTTCGAATTATTAGGTTAATTAAAATATCGGAATACATTAATATATAGTAAATTTTATGTGTTAGTCAAAAAACAAGACCGTCGGGCGCCTTCGGCCTTATTATAAAATAACTTATTTATGGCAAATCTCGGATTCCAGGTAAAAACGTAGATCTGTGTTTTCGAGTTCTACCTTTGGCGAGTTCTGCCATTCTTCAGGGATATTTTTAAATTTTTTTGCCTTACACAAAAATGGCTAATCATGCACCCGTGTTAAAAGATGTATCTAAAATACATGTAAATTTAAATTTTTTAAATTCGATTTTTTCGAGTAAAAACTAATATTTATAACCAAACAAAATTTTTGTTCTAATATGCTAAAAGTGTCCTTTTACCAATAATCAGTAGAAAAAAGTTAAAATCGTGTGATTACATACGTGACAGTTCCCCAACTTTCTATTAAATAAAGATAAACGTCGATTGAAACGTTGATGTAATTTAAATTATACCGAATTAATACACGAGTTTGCCAAAAAAATGTAAGAAGAGTAAAACTGTAAATTTGTTTTTAGATACTATAATAAAAGTATAATATAATATAGTATTAAATTTAATAAAACTTTTTATTTTAGTTAATAAACATAACTGTTAAAAGGCGGCGTTTTAAAGATTTGTCTCACTCTTAAAAATTTCACCACAAGGCTCTGGGTACAGCTCAAGATGATAATTGTTGTTGGCAATTACTTAATGTGTCCCAAACTTTGAAATCCTCTAACGAGAAGTAAAACGTAATTTATCCAAATGTACGATGTGTATTTTATGGCAGTGTTAATAAATCTCCCGTAATATTGGGCCGATAACGATAGCGAAACGAAACATTAAAAAAAAATCACTTCCAGCACACGTACGATTTGTGTTCAATTGAAACCAAAAATTTTATTGCTCTTAACAAATTATCTTCCTACACTTGACAATTTTGACCGTAAACAAATAATTAAAACAGGATTTAAAACTTTTACTTGTAATACAATAAATTGTAACAAATTAATATTGATTAATTCCGCAAGTTAATGCGAGATCTTGAGTGATTCGGATGGTGATAATCAACTGACCAAAAAAAATAAACAATGCCGAAATTTATAACTTTTTATTAATTACCAATAACGTGATGCCTTTTGTTCAAGTTGACCAATAAAAAAATTTTAAAATCATACTACAAATTTGTGACTAATTTCCATGAACAATACTTAAACCCAAAAATATCATATTTTTAATATCGGCGCCAGAAAGCTATAAAATTTATTATTTTTTTCAAGGAGTTCTTATGAAAATTGGATCATACTGATGTATAATTCTTTTAAACAAATAACTTTATTGGTAAATAATGTGACCAAGTTTAGTAATTAAATTCTAATTTAAAAAAAAAGTTAGTTACCGGGTGTCTTCAAAAATTAAAATCACATAACACTCGGTTGTTTGTAAAATTATAGAAAAAATATTTACACCTTCTTGCGACACTTTTTTGAGCAGAATAAATTGGGCTAAAAGAATTTCAAATATTTTCTTTTGTTTCCGAGTTATAATATACAGTTGTGTTTTTTTTAATGAAAACCATAGTTGGCTATGAAATATTTAAATAAAGTTTTTTATCCTCTTTTCAATTGCTACCGTCAGAAAGTTTGAGGCAGGTAGATGAAATGTTAGAAATAACGTAGTTAAACTACACTTTGGAAACTATATATTTATTTGAAATGATCTATAATAATATTTTAATATATTTCTGAAGTCATTGCTAATAACAAATCATGCGTTGTTTATATTTTTGATTCAAAAAAAATTAATTTTCTGAGTATTGTAAAATTACAACTGATTTTTTTAAGTAAAACTTAAATTATTTTAAATAACTTCATTAATGATGTATTTTCGTTGAAATATTAATTGCAACTTGTCGTATTGAATAAAAACTGTAATTTCTGCAATAGCATGCATGAGCAAAACAACCCCTTACAAAAGGAGTAACCCGAAATTAAATGTTCAAGATAAACAAAACACCAGTGCAGTGATAATTTTAGAAATATAAACTATTTTCTTGTTTCTTATTAATTTTTATACCTAGGTATACCTAGGTATACATTGTCGTGTTTCGAAACACTAAAAACCATTAATTAATTTATTTTGTAAATAATTTTAAAATTCAATTTTATCATTTATTTATTTATCACATTGTAATAAATAGTTGTTAAGTTTTGCTATGTAAAAATAAAAGAGTGGGAAGAGCGAAAAAAAAAGACTAGAGGGAGTAACGGCTAGTAGGTTGATGCAATGACACTTGGGCTACGGCATTGATGGCGAATAGTCAAGCGGATGAAACACCATTCCGCAATAATTAAAATTGTTAATTGTCTTTAAAAGTTAATAAATTAAGTTGATTTGATTTGTTGTTTTTTATTTAATTGACAAAGTGAAGTGCTAAATAACTTGGAAAAGATAATGAATATTGTGATAATTTTAGTGGATGTGCAAAAGGTCCAACAAATTTGTTAGGCCAGCTTCTGAGTACATGTCCGCTTCAACACCACATTCAAGAATAGCAAGAGTGAGCATTTTAATTTACAATTGACAATTTAAAAACAATTAAAGGAGTCTCATTGTTAAAAGTAATGGATGAAACCGAGCTAGGGTGTAATCTTGAGATTAAGCAAATTTAAAAGTTTTGCATAGCTTGGGTCATCTCAACATATATATACATTATAGCCAGTCAGAATTAAAATTTTGGTATTAGCCGTTTTTTGTTTATTTTGAACATTTAGTTTGGGGTTACCCCTTTAACAGAGGTTGTTTTGCTCTTGCATGCTATTGCAGAAAATACAGTTTTTACTCAATACAACAAGTTGCAATTAATATTTCAACGAAAATACATCATTAAAAAAGTTATTTAAAATAATTTAAGGTTTACTTAAAAAAATCAGTTGTAATTTTACAATACTCAGAAAATTAATTTTTTTTTAATCAAAAATATAAACAACAAAACAACAAGTATAATGGATGATACTTGTTGAATGTATACTTGTAATAATTATAATAATCTTTAATTTTGACATACGACGTACGACGTATCGAAGCGTCAGATTAAAATTCAGCTAATTTGCCGAAGCTAAAAAACAGCTGAATTTAAAGCTGACGCTTGGAAACGTCAGCTTAAAATTCAGCTAATTCGCCGAAGCTGAAAAACAGCTGAATTTGAAGCTGACGCTTCGCAACGTCAGCTTAAAATTCAGCTAATTTGCTGAAGCTGAAAAACAGCTGAATTTGAAGCTGACGCCTCGAAACGTCAGCTTAAAATTCAGCTAATGTGCTGAAGCTGAAAATCAGCTGAATTTTAAGCTGACAGACCGCAATAGCAGCAAATAATTTGCTTACCAAGTTTTTCAGCACCAAATGTTACTTGGGAACTCTAATGTGTTTTGCTTATTCTCATTCTTCACCAGTTTTAGCTCTTTATCTGTTTGATGTGATACTGCCTTAACTTCCTTCATTTCAATTTCACAGCTGTCCGATTTTTTTTTTTATATCATCTACACTTGTCTTAATTTCCATGGCAAATTCCATCATCATTTTTGTGAGGGCATCTATTTTTTCTTCCATACTTCTACTACTAGTTCCCATTCTTACTCTCGGTGATTTTCGTTTTTCGCTACTGCTTTCTTCTGCTTTCTTTCTGATGTATATTAGACAGTATATTAACACTATACAGAATTTTGGAACATTATTAACATCATAAAACAATTTTAATATAATAAATATTGAAAAATAACATAAATTAAACTAAATATTTAAACTGATATCCATTTTGTTTGTAATGCATAAATTGCATCTCTTATTAACACTCCGAGTTGTATTGCGTATGTGAACATTCGATATTGAATTAGCACAATCTGTAAAATTTTGCCTGAGTTCGTTAATGTTGCTACTTTCTTTTATATAAATTGTCTTTAATATAACCCCAAAAAAAGAAATTCAATGGTGTTAAATCTGGAAAACGTGGTAGTCACGGTGACCACCACCAGTCGTTTCCAAATTTGTTATTTAACGATTCCTTGAAAATTCTGGAATTATGAGGGGTGGTGCACTATCTTATTGGAAGAATATACGTCTTCTTTCAAATAAGAGAAATTAGATAAATAATCGTGAACAATATTTTGATTTAGCATTTCATGATATCTTGGACTATTTTAAACAATAAAACCATAAACCATAACTTTGCGTTAGGACGGTGACGGTACGGTGAGAAGGATTCACATCGGATCAATGATGTTCATTGTGTCTATTAAAAATTCCGGCACTACTAATATTAGCTTCATCTGTCCAAATCACACGTTTGAAAAACGATAGATCTTCTTTGAGTTGTAGGCAATACACAACACACAACTAGCACTACAACCCATAGTGAGTTTTGGCTAACCACTTTAATTTAATAAAGGGTTTTACAAGGCATATTACCTCGGTGGTTTGCCATTACTCGCCGAGGGAGGACGGCTAGAAATTAAAGTTCTTGGTTCACTCGGGCTCAAGCCAAGGATTTCCGCTTGGTAGTCGAAGCACTTAAGCATCAAACCGTAACCGTCCTCAATTATAATTAATACCATCTCTGAGCATCTATTGGTCGTAGATGATGCATTTTTCGAATAACATAAGATCTGAATTTTTTTTAATATACGCATAGCTTTACATCTTGAAATACCCGATTCAACTTCAATTTGACGAGTTCAAATGGAAGGATTTCCAGCGACAGCTGGAATACATTAATACTATTATTACATTAATAGTAGTTTCTTCAGCTTCTTGTTATATTATAATTTTCCGTTTTGGGTTTGTTAAAAGATCGATGATTGACAAAGTCAACGTTTAATTTTTCGATCTTTTATTTTTATTTAACATTTTTTAATATAACGGGATGAACCTGAAATAATAGAACCCAACATGTTATATATAATTGAAAAGAGGATAAAAATAGTATATTACTGACCGAGCCTCGAAAATTATCCGTTACTGGGCGCGGAGCTATATTAAAAAGCGAGCGTGAGCGAGCTTTTTAAAGCTGCAACGCCAGTAACGGATAATGTTTCGAGTCGAGGTGAGTATACTTTTTTATCGGAAAACATAAAAATTAGGTATTATACTAAAAATAAATAAAATCGTATAATATAATATTATTATGCTTTAAATATTCTGTCATAAGAAAAAAAATTAATGCAACGCCTATGGCATATTGGAAGTAACCGGATCTGTCCGATCAAATCCGGCCCTGTACGAATTAGACAGACGTCCGTGTAAATTGTGTTCTCGCAAAATTTATTAAAAACCGTTAAATAGGCTACCAATAATTAATTTAAACATCATATTAGTGTACATAAACATATTATCTAGGTATAAGAACAATCAGAACCAGAATTATAATAAAAAAAAAGTGAGTTAAATTATTTACTTAATGTCCGACGATAAACCAAACGATAACGAATTGAGATGCCTTTCCCAAACCAAACGGCGAGTGGCTCAAGTAGAGAATGATAATAACATCGACGTTGCTCCGATGATTAAAAAAGTACGCCGATTGAGAAATAACCCTATTCCCACGCCAGTATTACTTGCAAATAAATATGCAGCTCTATTAAAAGAAAAAGATACCCAAAATACGGACGTAGGAATGGAAGCAGGTGACGACGACGACGACGAAGACAGCAGCAAAAATTTTAAAGCCACCGCCTATTGTCATCGCATGTGATGTCAGCAACCAAGGGGAATTTCGCGAAAAATTTAAAAAATATGCAACCAAAGGATTCCAGATAACCTACCGCACAAACACCGTGGTAGTGCAACTTAATGATAAATTGGAATACAAAACTTTGCTGGCAGACTTTAAAAAAACAAGTGTCGACCACCACACCTATACGCCCAAAGATGAGAGGACGCATGCGTTTGTATTAAGAGGGATGGCACAAGACGCAACGATAGAAGAAATTAGTGCAGAATTAAAGCTAACAATCGTTCTAATTAAAAACGTGTATAAAATGAATGGCACAAAATCAACTCATTTTTTAGTGGTAACAGACAACTCCATTACCGAAAAATTTATGAATGCCAGTATCAAATGTTTATTGGACGCCAAAGTAAGATGAGAGCGCCACTACAACAATAAGCAAATTATCCAGTGCCACCGCTGTCAGGACTGGGGCCACGCTACCGGCAACTGTAGCCATGCAGTCCGGTGCCTGAAATATGCCAAGAACCTCCCGACCAAAGAATGTCAACTTGCACCAACTGAAGCTGCCACTTGTGCCAACTGTTTTGGAAATCGCCCCGCCAATAACCTGCATAGTTTATCAGCAGAAAATAAAAAAAATAGAAGAAAATAGAAGAAAATAGGCAATCTAGGACATCGCAGTATAGCTAGTACGCCCCAAGCTTCATGCCGGCCCCCATTCCCTCTACCAGTGTCTGGAACAGGACAGAACCACCAGCACCAATAAACGACTCCGCCACTTTTCCACCACTGCGTGCCCCAAGGAGAGGATTTCCAGCATCCCAACCCGTTCCTACACCAATACCAGCAACCCAGCAACAATTAACGGCACACTCTGGAAATATTGGCGACTCATTCAGTGAACTCGCGCAAGTGTGTCAAGAAATCAATTAACACACTAACATTGAGGAAATGTTACGAGCGCTGAAAGATTATAATAATTTATTAAAGAATTGTAGTACAAAAACGGAACGCTTCACGTCTACGCTACAATTCTTTAGCAACATAAATTGTTATGGTTTATACGCTCAAGGTAAATTTATGGAATACCAACAGGATAAGTAACAAAATTTATGAACTTAAAAACCATTTAATTAAAAACAAAATTGACATTTTCTTAATTTCAGAAACAAAATTGACCGCGAATAGAAGCCTCAAGGTTCAGGGTTACTCCGTCCATCGACAAGACAGAGGCGGACACAGAGCTGGTGGCGTAGCAGCGCTAGTAAAAAACGACATACCGCACCGACGGATTAACATACAAGGTAATAGCATGGAAGTCTTGGGGATAAAACTTCAAAACAACATTACACTAATCATTGCATACAACAAACCCACAAACCAATTTTCGCACATCGACCTAGACACACTGTTTGGATTGGACGGTAAGGTTCTAGTGGCGGGCGATTTCAACGCAAAACACCTTCACTGGAACTGTCATCATACTAATCCAAATGGCAATATCCTTTTAAACTTTTGCTCGCACAAACACATCGAAATTTTATACACGGACACGCACACTCACCATCCCATGAACAATATGACGGCGACCACGATCGATTTGCTGTTGAACAAAAATTTAACCAACATTACACCTCCGCAAATAAAACAAAAACTTACATCCGACTACAACATAGTTCAATTTTACCTTAAAGACATACAACTACAATCCGACCAAGACAATTACTAGCTTCAAAGACACTGACTGGTGCAAGTTCCGCCGAAGGCTAGACGACCTAATTACGATAAACAATAAAATTACTGACACACAAATACTCTGACAATACAAATTACTGACAAAAAGTATTGACAAAGCCAAAGCCGAAAATTCCAAAACCTTCACGCCGAAAAATAACAGAGACGTCTTTCCAGATCACATCCAGTTGATGATCTCAGAAAGGAATAGGAATCGAAAGCTTTGGCAACAAACTGCAGACCTACACTACAAAAACATCATGATCGACATAAGCAGACAAATACAACAAAACATAACATTACACAAAAACAAAACTTGGGAAGACCTTCTGTCTTCCCTGCGTCCTTCAGACAACTCACTTTGGAAACTAACTAAATTACTTAGAAAATACAAGACAACAACGATACGGCCATGACTGACGCCCAAAAAGCGGAGCTATTGGCAAATACCTTTAAAGAAATTCACACACTTGACGATACGGACACACCCGAACAAATCCAAATCAAGCAAACAGTACTCGACTTTTCAAGACGAACTTACGATATTCCTACTCGACAATACGAAACTTTAATGACAAATCTGACAGAACTTCTCCAAATTTTAAAATCACTACCCAACAACAAAGCTCCCGGGCCGGACAAAATTGAGAATAAGATTCTTAAAAATTTGTCCCGGAAAGCTATTGTACAACTAAATTACATTATAAATGCAATTCTGAAACTACAATACTTTCCGAAGGCCTGGAAGCACGGCCTCACGATACCAATACACAAACCAAACAAAAATTCAACGCTACCACTCAGTTACAGACCAATTACTTTACTAAACACGATGGCGAAAGTGACAGAGAAAATAATACTACTTTGACTGACCGACGAACAAACGAAACTGAAGATCACCAATCCTTACCAATTCGGATTCACTAGGGGTCATAACACGACCCTGTAAGTGACCCGAATTGTTAACGACGTGATCGGACAATTCAACAAAAACAAGGTGACGGTCATGACTTTACTGGACATCGAAAAAGCCTTCGACAGAACTTGGACCGACGGACTAATTTACAAAATGCTAAATTACAAATTCAGTTCACACATAACACGCCTCATCCTATCCTACCTCACCGGCAGATTGTTCGCGGTCAAAGTTAACAACACTAATTCAACAACAAAAACCATACAAGTCGGAGTTCCCCAAGGTTCCGTGCTAGCTCCGAAACTTTTCAACCTCAACATCAATGACTTACCGACGTTTTCGAAAACTAATTTGGCTCTCTATGCTGATGACATAGCGATTTTCGCACATTCCTTCAGCGCAGAGGTTGCCACAAGACAAACGCAAATTCACCTAAACATAATAAAACAGTACTTTGACAATTGGAAGATCTGATTGAATGCCGGTAAGACGGAGACAATTGTCTTTGCCAGAAAGCGTACCAATCATCGGGTCTTCCAAAACTTGACACTCGACGGACAAACGATCACGCCAAAGACTAACGTAAAATACCTGGGGGTCACCATAGACTCCAGGTTAAACTTCGACACTCACCTGAAGACAAGACGACAACTTGCCTACGGTGCGATGCGTAAAATCTACCCCTTAATGAGAGGCGGACAGATGAGTTCTGATAACAAGCGTACGTTATATAAAGCCGTACTAAGACCGATAATAACATACGCTTGTCCCGTATGGGCCGGAGTGTCTAAGACTCGTCTTAGACCTCTGCAAGTATATCAGAATCACTGTCTCCGACTCGTTACGGGTGCAGATCGTTACACGAGACTGACAACTCTACACGACGACACACAAGTGGAATTTCTAAGAGACTACGTAACTCGGTGCTCTGAAAAATTCTACACGACCCAAATACGCAATAGTTCACTTACCAAAGACATGACACAAAACAACACCATACGAAAATATAAACTACCGTACCAAACCTTACCTAAATTTACGACAGCACCACTACAACCAGACAACGATACTTAACAAACTTCTGCTGCTATGCCACCAATGAACGGAGTACACCTGAAACTTGAGAAGATCGGAAGTGAAAACCGGTGTCATAACTTAAACTTATTTGCAGCGCAAGCGCACTTCGAAACGTTACTTCACAGTTACTTTGTTGCTTGTATTTCAAATATGTGTGTTAATTCCTTCATCGTTCGTTAATGTTACATTTTACTTTATTTGTTCATTGTTATTTAGTTTTATTGTTATTTAGTGTTTAGTTTTTAAAATTGTACATAATTTACGGAATTGTTTAAAGTTGGTTTTCACGTTTTCCAACAAGACAATACGCGAAATTTAAAATTTATTTTATGTTAATTTGTTAATATTTAAAACTAATTTTTTTAAACCAACTTGGTTGGTGGTTAATTGTTATGTTTGTGCCGGATAGCCAAACAATTTTGTATTCGTAAAACATTTGAATAAACTTGTTTTCTATTCTATTCTATTCTGTCCGATCAATAAAGTCAGGATAGGTTTGGCACGGTTAGTAATTGGATGGGTGGGTGACCGCTTTGTAAATATTTTACTTAAATTTTTTTTTTATACAACCCTTCTTAGTCGCACAAAGTGCGTTACATTAAGTGTACGAAAATTTTATTATGTGTTAATATTTCACGTTTAAAAATTTGTAAAAAGTAAAATTTAAATGTTCACGAAATTTCATTTCAAAATTAATTTTTACATGTTACATGAAATTGAAATAAAATTTAATTCATAACTTACATAGTACTGTTCAAAAATTATTATCACATGTTAATAATATTAACCATATTAAAACAATTATATTACATCAACCCTTGGTGATGCAATGCATTAAGTGATTGAATCATAATAACGTCATTTGGTGATCGCAAGTTCGAACCTCACGTCGCACAGTGGTCTATTTTTCACTTTTACGGGGACATTTAACCCAAAATTTGATGATTTAAAATTTAAAAATTTTTGTAGAAAATAAAGATCAGATAGTTACCCTGCTCTATTGCGTAAAAATAGGTGCAATTCTTAGAAGCCATCTAGTGGTTTTTTATAAGCAAACGTAGGTCAAAATAAAATATGCCTTCTGTTATATTTTATATTTTATATTGTTACAGCTGTATTCATAAAAAGTTACAACAGGCTTTAAGGCTATTATAAGCAAAGTGTCCAAAAACGTTATTCATAAACGTTCAATAGCGCTAAAACAGTGCTATAAGACTGTTATAAGACTGACATAAGCGGTTCGTTTCTATAGTAGTGACATACCTACTATAAGCATATATAAGGGTATTATAAAGTTAACCTAACTCTTTTAAAAGTATTTGTTTATAATTATATATTTTACCGGTACAAATTATATAAGCGATATGGATGCAATACTGGCTATTAATGCTGTTAATGTTATTAATGTGATTGGTGGTGCGCGTCCGTGCCATGAAAAATGTATAAAAATAGATTTGATCCATTCACGCTTTGTGACATCGAATTTAAAAAAATATATAGATTCAATAAAGAAACTATAATAAATATAGTAAGGCTTGTTGAAGATGACCTGACTCCTGATAGCATAGATTGTGGAATATCACCTAAACTCCAAGTGCGGGAAAAAAAGAAAAAGTTCTAATCTACTTTATTTATAATATACTGAGATGACCCTAGTAATACAAATCTTTTAAAATTTGCTTATTCCCAAAATTACTCTTGGCTAGGTATCCATTATTCAACATGAGACTCTTCAGTTTTTAAAATCAATAAGAAAACCAATAACTGATGCTGAACTGCTCGATATAATCGAAAAGACGCCCGATATTGAACCGTTGAGTGACGATGATGAATAGTACGAAAATCATGTTAATTAAAGAAGAATTTCTCGAGGTAAATCTAGATAGTGATGAATTTGACGTTGAACAACATATAGAAGATGAACCAGTTGATGGAGAGGTATCCGAGTTGTTAGATAAAAGTCAAAACATTGTAATATTGTAAATTTGAATTTGAATATAATGGGCGCAAAATTTTAAATTTAGTTAATTTCTAGTTACTTTAAAATACGACGATTTGGCAACAGCGAGTTTTAAACGCAGGAAGTAGGAGTTTTCCGTTAGAATTTTGCCGTTAGAGGGTAACAAAAGGCGCTTATATTTTTGGACGTCGAGATGGCATAAGTTGTGGATGGTTTTGGTGCGTGGAATGTTTTAAGAAAAGGTTATTCAATAATTGAATTTAAAATTATTTTAAATACATTTTAGTTATCAACAAATTTAAAATACGTAAGTTAAATAAATTTATTATTATTATTATGTTTTAAATAAAACAGGACGAGTTGTTAGAAATTTTCGTAATAGGTTATCGGGCCACGTGTATGCATTTTTTTTAACTAATTCAAAATTACTTTATCTTCAGTTTTAAGATTTAATTACTGTTTGAGATTATGATATTTTTTTTACCTTATTATATTTAAAACGGGAGTGGGATTACGTAACGCAAGAAATTGATTATACATATATGTGACCAATGGGGACCTTAATAGTACAAACGAGCGCTGATTAGTTCTAAATAAGAGATAAGAATAGTTGTTTAAGATAATTTAAACAACGGTTGTTTGAAGTGGAAAATATACTATATAATATATATTGTCGTGTTTTTTTTTTCACTTCAACCAGATAAATTCCCTGGTGGTATTTGGAGTTTTGGTCACCAATCTAAACGTTTTTTTTTTAATTTTGAAAATAAAACTGAATGGTTAATCACCGTACCTTTATTTTCTATAAACATAAAATATAAACATAAACAGAAACAGAAACAGGAACAGAAACTTAAACTAATAAAATTAAACTTGAAATATACCGTTAACGGAATACCTTTTTTTTTGTCGCACTATTTTCTTTCCTTTCTCTTTTATTGCCGTCGCCTTTTTGCTCCGCCACAGTTATTTCTTCTTCTCTAATCTTTCCAAACTTTATCTCTCCAACAATTTTATTTTTTACAAATTTATAGCTTCGAGAGCCCAATCCTTCTCGAAATTAATCGTTCTTTTCTTTATCTTTGTTTTTGATTTAATTAAATTTTGAGAGATCAATTTCTCTTCAAAATTTACCTGGAACCTGGTTTATTATTCTACCCTCACTACTCTCCTTCTTTTTTTTTTTTTTTTTTTTTTTTTTTTAACCTCGCGCACTCTTTAAACGTTTTAAAAGTAATAATGTACAATAAACTAAAATAAAACTATAAACTACAAATTACAAAATTAACAAATGGAACCTTCTTGAGTGTACAAACTTGTACGGTTCAAAGCTACGGTGGTTAATACACTCATCCAGTTTATTTAAATCGAAATATTTTTAATTTTGAGGTAAAATGTGTAAAAGGAAATTTTGTTTTGTAATTCGAAATAAATTTGTAACTTATAATTTGGATTCAGGAATTTATCTGGTTTGATTTTAAATTCATCTCAACGCACCCGATATTTTCAGAATGTGACAATTTGTTGGAAGATTTTGAAAATCTATTGAAATGAATGAATTTAAATATTGACAATTGATACATTTTTGATGATCTGAATTTTAATTAAAAATATTAAATTACATTTAAACATGCCTGTTCTTTACAATTAATATTGACCATCGTCAGTGTCTAATGAATTTAGAAAGTTCCCCCTCTTTCTTTTTAGCTACTGTAAAATATTATTTTTAGCTCTTACGATGTTGTATTAATCTGGATTCATGGCATTCGCGCACATTTAAATCGTCATCTTCGTTTACATTTTCATCATCCCTCATTTCTTCTTTCCATTCATACAAATCTTGGAGGTGGAACTGACCTCGAATGCGTTCTGTTATTTCGTTGTATAATTCGTATGTATTCTCTGATATCCTCCTGTTTATTATGTACGGACCTTCGTAGGGTAAATGTAACTTGGCACATTGGTTTGCAGACCGTAAACCTATTCTCAAGCTTTTGACTACCACTATATCTCTTATAGAAAATGTAGTTTTCTTTTTGATCTTTCCATTCACCTTTTGTAAATATCTTAATCTTCGATTCAGCTTTTCTCGCACTCTTATTAAAGTTTGTTGGTAATCCAAATTTTCATAATTTATCATCCATGATCTTCTGGGTAATATTTTCTTCTTTTTGATCTTAAATTTTTTCAATAGGTCAATTCTTATTATATTATAATCTATTTTCATGTCTTGTATCATCATAATTCCACAATTTTTTGTAGTTCTCCCAATAGTTATGTTTGTATTTAAGTTTTTATTAATCCTTGTAAATGATTTGTTGTTTGGAGATATTAATTTTACTGGATGGGTTTCTATAACTTGTTTCTTAAAATGTTCAAAATTTAGGTCGTTAATCTTTTCATTCAATAGCGAAATTTCCGCACCCGTGTCTACTATTGTCGTCAACTGAATATTGTTAATTTTTATAAAAATGTATGGTAGTTCATCAATGGTTTTGTCTATTATAGTATCATCGTTCTTTACCGTTGTTTCCTTGATTATTTTTATCTTTTCATCCATTCTGTTAATATACTTTTCCGCAGTTCGTTGTGGTGATTTCAATTCATTGATGTCTTGGTTTGATTTTTCTTCTGCGTGCCTAATTATGTCTTTTATTTCTTGTAAATTTTCGTCCATTTTCTGCGAATTTTCGTTCATTTTCTGCATGATTTGTTCCATCATTTGTTGCATTGTTTTTTGTTCTATTCCTACTTTGTCTTCCATCGTACCCTGTTTTTCCGTAATCTTTTCTTCGATTGTTAATACCGTTACGTTTTCTTCTATATCTCGCAATACTTCGCTCGTGCTTTGGTCTCTTATTATTTCTGTGCTTTCTTGAATCTTGTCGTTCTGTTCAACTTCTGCTCTTGCTATGCTTCTTGTAACTCTTATGTCATTCATTTTGATGGTTTTAAATACAAATTAATTTCAAAGATTAAAAATAATTTAAATATTAAATTTTCCTGCAATTGTAAATTAATAACACACTTATAATGTAATCTAATTGTTTATAATGTTGACGTATTTAGCAATCTGTCAAACTTTTTAAATGTCAATATCATATGTCAATATTTTATTAAATTAATATTCTATTTAATTTTTGGGTCGTTCTGGTGAATGATTTTTGATTAATTTCAGTGATGTCGTGGTTTCGAGTTCCACGTATTGGGCGCCAATTTAAATTTATTGGTTGTCGTGTTTTTTTTTTCACTTCAACCAGATAAATTCCCTGGTGGTATTTGGAGTTTTGGTCACCAATCTAAACGTTTTTTTTTTAATTTTGAAAATAAAACTGAATGGTTAATCACCGTACCTTTATTTTCTATAAACATAAAATATAAACATAAACAGAAACAGAAACAGGAACAGAAACTTAAACTAATAAAATTAAACTTGAAATATACCGTTAACGGAATACCTTTTTTTTTGTCGCACTATTTTCTTTCCTTTCTCTTTTATTGCCGTCGCCTTTTTGCTCCGCCACAGTTATTTCTTCTTCTCTAATCTTTCCAAACTTTATCTCTCCAACAATTTTATTTTTTACAAATTTATAGCTTCGAGAGCCCAATCCTTCTCGAAATTAATCGTTCTTTTCTTTATCTTTGTTTTTGATTTAATTAAATTTTGAGAGATCAATTTCTCTTCAAAATTTACCTGGAACCTGGTTTATTATTCTACCCTCACTACTCTCCTTCTTTTTTTTTTTTTTTTTTTTTTTTTTTTAACCTCGCGCACTCTTTAAACGTTTTAAAAGTAATAATGTACAATAAACTAAAATAAAACTATAAACTACAAATTACAAAATTAACAAATGGAACCTTCTTGAGTGTACAAACTTGTACGGTTCAAAGCTACGGTGGTTAATACACTCATCCAGTTTATTTAAATCGAAATATTTTTAATTTTGAGGTAAAATGTGTAAAAGGAAATTTTGTTTTGTAATTCGAAATAAATTTGTAACTTATAATTTGGATTCAGGAATTTATCTGGTTTGATTTTAAATTCATCTCAAGATAGATAATTTAATTTAGATGAATTGCGCAACAAGTTGAGTGGACGCTTAAAATCATAAGATGGCCCTGGCAAAATATCTCAGTAAAGGCTGATCATTGAAAAAGTTAAACTATATAGGACCGGAAATGATAAAGCAAATTCTGTGATGTTTCTCATTTTTTTTTTTTTCATATATATCTTAATAATATCCTACCAAATTCTGATATTTCAGGACAGTTATTAATAAATATTAACAAAGTTTCTTATGATTATTTGCGACCACATATAGGATAATATATTGCTGTGATACGCTACAAATAAGCTACGATGGTCTCCTAAAATTGCCCGGCGCCAGTTATCATTTATTGATAACAATAATAAAAAAAACTAATAGCAGACCTACCTATCGTACTTATCATGTACACGCCACTGAACATACCATTACTATGATAAGGAAAGTAAGTTAGCAACCACCAATACTTGTTATCTCGCCAAATGTACCTGCAAATTTCGTGACCGTATTCAGAACTTTTCTGAAAACAAATTGTAAACGTTGTGCTGTGGAGTGAATTGAAATTCTATAAATTTCTGTCATCTGGTTTAATTGCATAATACACGTAAGTACAATTTTTTTTACAATTAAACAAAAACCTAAACCTAACCCCACATATTTTTAAAACTTAAGCTAAAACAACAACGTTTTTACCTAAAAAAAAACACAACATTTTTACAATCAAAATTGTTTTATCTACCTTGTATATTCTTCTTAAATTCTCTCAACACAACCTAATCACTTAAACTTCAGGACGGCACTATCCCATAACCAACAGGTAAATTTGCACGTAATCCTTTTGAAATTATAGTTGACTATATCTTCTCCATGAGCATCTTCTTCTTTGAAGAATAATTAAATTAATTTTTAATTATCAAAAAAAAATTTCATAAATTTTTCTAACACCGAAAATTACTGTATTAAATTTTTCTATCACAGAAAAATACTTTATTTAAATTTGCCATTGCTCGACAATTATCATCTCACCACATGAATAATTAAATTGATTTTTAATTATCAAAAAAAATTTTCTCAAATTTTTCTAACACCGAAAAATACTGTATTAAATTTCTTCTAACACCGAAAATTACTTTATTAAATTTTTCTATCACCGAAAAGTACTTTATTTAAATTTGCCAATTTATCGGGCATAAGCTCCCGCAGCAATCAGTTCAAAAATTGGAAACGAACTCACTTATTTTTACAAACGCACCTCCTTTTATACGAAATCCGGGCCAAATTATTCGTTTTATGGCTGATTGACCAATGTCTATCGATTATGCCATTTACCAATAACAATCCACTAAATCACATATAAATTTAGGGTGGTGGATGATCTTCGCGTCGGCCAATGATAATTCGCGGTTCCATAGGATGCCAAAATTTTGCATTTCTGTACTAACTAAAGTACTTAATTTCACTTGGTGTTTCCACCAACACAAATTTCTTGAGATTAAAAGTTATCTAAAGTCATTAACTTTTAATTCCGCATCTTTTGGTATAAATTTTCCTATCCTAAATGTTTTCGGTCGGACTCCAGCTTCAATTAAAAAGTTCAAATTGTCCAGATCCGTCCACATTCTGGGATGGAATCTCTTCTTATGTTCTTAATTTTCATCATCGGATCTTCAAATTGTCCTAAATTAAAGAGAATTTCCTGCTCTTTCCGATGATGTTTTCCATTTCTCGTTTGACTCTTTTTTCGTAAGTCCAAACGACTTTTTGTTGAATTCCGATGCAACCGTTTTTCTTACAGGCATTTGCACCACAAAAATCCTAATTTTTCACAAACCCGTGAACACTCGCGAACCTAATCGTCTTTCGTCGCACCTTTATAATATTTTGGTCAATATAATCGTCCCAAAATGTAACCACTTAAATCTATTCTTAACCTAACAATAATAAACACAAATTTTATACAATTTTCACTCCAGCATGTTTAATATTTTCAATTTTCAGCACAACGATTTTTTTATGGTGGAAACAATCCAACTTTGCAATATTGGAATGTCCAGATTGACTTTAACCATAACAAAACTTGCAATGCCAGACCAAACGTAGCTAAAGGTTCTCCGATAACAAATATCTGGTACGTTGCTTAAATTTACTTTATAAATTAATAAACATTTTATTTTCAGTTGAATCTCCCCCAATGAAGACTTGGAAAGAAATTTGTTAAAAATAATTCTAAGATGATTTCCCTATTTAACCCAATGGTTTCGACCAAAGTCGTTGTACATTAATTTTACCCGAACTATGGATAATTCAAGATTTTAGTGTCATGGGCAAGAATAAACATAGCAATATTTACCATTTGAATACATATAAGATAATAAAAATTGAATACATATAAGATAATTACAATTGAATACATATAAGATAATAACAATTGAACACATATAAGCTAATACCAATTGAATTATGATATTAAAGAACTGTTTTTAACAAAGTTTTTCATGATTATTTAAAACGCATTTTAAATGTAGTAAATCTCAGGGTCTTATTTAGACTAGATTTTTGGGGGGGGAGGGGGAGTTTAAAAAAATTACAAAATAAATAGCTAATTTATTAAAATACAAAGGAAATTTTTTTAAACTTAAATTTTTTAAATGTAATGTTTGGAGTAGAGGGAGGTTTTTTTGCCAAGATGACGGAAACGACGGAGGCCTAGATTTTGCTCCGCTGATTTTTTTAGTATAATTTTGAGCAAGTATTTTTGCAATTAAGATTTTATTTTTGAGTATTGTTATTGGAAAATTTTGTTTGAAAGTATTTTGATCGAAAGTGACCGCAAAAAAATTGAAATTTTGTGAGATTGGTTTTATTTAATTAAAGTGATTATTTTTTTGGCGATTTTTCTTTATTTGAGTTCGATATTCAGAGAAAATTTTGATTTTTCTGAACTTTATTTAATGGTTGAAAATAATTTGTTGAGAGAACGACAAATTTTGACTACAGCTTGACTTTTTAAATTAACGCCCCCGCGTTATCACGGATAATATTTTCTTAGTGCTATTTTAAAAGTTTTTTTTACTACAATATTTTAAACTTATTCATATTTTAATTTTAAACTTTCTTGTAAAAAACAGTCTTTAAATACAATTTTTTAATTTTAAAATTTGAATAAAAATCACAAACTAAATTCTAATTTTACCGATGGCGATGGTAAAATAAATTAAACTAAAACAAAATTTCACAAATTTAAGCGAATGTACATATTTTCAATTTATTTACAAACAATGTATGGGTTTACAATGCTCACTCTAATTTACTTACGGAAGTATTATTTTAAGCTATGCTGCCGATGATGGTCATAAAATTAATTTTTTTTAAAGAAAAAAAATTTTCAAAAAATCTTTTACACAGTATTGTAAATTTATAGGGTCTTTTTATATTCTTCATCATCAGTTTTGATATTTTTGCAATTTAGTAGTAGGTGTGTATTCAATCCAATGTCGCCAATCCCCGAATACGAAAAATACGAATTTTTGATTTTTTAATTTGGGATTTAATTTATTACAAATATTTTTTTAGTTTTAATTTTTATTTCAACACTTCAAGTTTAATGTTTTTGTTATTAATGTAAAGATTGTTTTTGTCGGACTGTTAAATAGTTTCGGGAGGGGTTGTAACCCCTAACTCCCCTCCCCCATAAATACGGCACTGCATTAGTACAATTATTAAATGTTAACTGCGCCCGGATTAGTTTTCGACGTGGACACTCCATCACCGCCACCTAAAATTTTAGTAGCAACTTGTAGTTTGTTTTGCACAAAGTGCTCAAGGTACTCCTCTGCGACAGTTGTTGATTTCCACCCTCCGTCAGTGGCGGATTTATAATTTTGCCGCCTAGGGGCTATGTGGCAACTTGCCGCCCCTTCCCCTCCTATTTATTTTCTTGTATTTTTTACAATTTTAAATGTTACAAATTAAAAAATACTCTAATTATTAATTGAATGCGATGCTAAAATTTCTTTTTAAACCACGCTTTCGTTTCTTGCTTCTGATAGTAACAGATACTAATGTAAATGATTATAAGAACTTTCTTTGTGAACTAGATTTTGAAAACGAATTTATAACATCATCAAAGTTCATTCTTTTGGTTAGCTCTGATTTGATAGTCAGAATTGCTACATCTCGAAGGCATAATTTCATAATTTGCTAGCATAAAGTGCATAATTTTTTATTCTTTTCAAAACGGAAAACAACCTTTCCGCTAAACAGTTGGATGCAGGGATTGTCAAAAAAAAGTCTCAGTGCGATATAAACATAAGGGTATATATCTTGTCGTTCGGTGTCATGCAGCACTTGGCAACATTTAAGTATTGATTTTGGATATTCTTCCAATTTTTTCAAGAATCCGAAAAAATGTATACACTTGTTCACAAAAACCTTCGTTGTTGGTAGATCTTTATCATACAAATTATGCAATTTCCTACTATGTTTAGTAAGTATCTTCACATCAAGGTCTTCTTTGCCATCACTAATAAAAAATTCAAACAACGAGTAGAGCTCATCATACACAGTTTTTCTTTTTTCTATTACGATGTTAATTTAATCTGTCAATAATTATCATATTCTAAGTATTGATTCTGAAATTTTCTCTGCTAATCAACTGTACTTCTCCTTCTCGAGTTTCATCTGACTGGATTTTTCGTATCTTTCGCTTGTTCTTTTCATCTTCGTACAATACAATATAATACAATACAATACAATGAACAATACAATAGTTGATAGGTCGATCTCAGATGATTGCAATTTTTTACTTGATATATTAAATTGAGATAAAAGATCTCCTTATAAAAATGACAAAAAAGCCGTTTCTAACCTTTAAAGTCGAAAAACGTAATTAGATACTTTACATTACTAAGGCACACGACCTATGGTCTGATGAATTCTCGTGGGTTTTTAAATACTCGTAATCATCAAAGCCTTCTTTGCTAATTGTGATATTCCTCCAAAAAGTTGACATGATATACAAAAAAGTTTTCCAAAACTTTCTGCGTACATTAGGTAAGATCGTTTTATTTTCTGTCCATTGATTAAGCTAGTTTCAAACATAGTTTGAGTTAGATAGCAATGTTGTCCCCCAATGGATCTTTTGGACCGGCTAAAATCTAATTTCGAAATGTCTTGATTTTTTCTATTTTTTAGGACATGCTCTCAAGTGTTATCTTTGATAAGCCACAAAGTAGGATCATAAACCATAGCGTTGCTATGAAGTTTAGAATGTTTATCGTCACACATATCATAGTGTTTTATAGTAGTTGAGCTTGGCCGAAGCATTGCATTAGAAAAAACTTTATTGCCGACAAGTTCAGCAAGGTTAAGCCTACGCTCAGTATTGGAATGATTAAAATCATTCTCTTGATGTTTATTGACTGACATTTCAATTTCAATGTTTTTTTACAATTTCTACCTCATTAAAAGGTGTTATAATTGGGTGTAATTCATTTGAAGGCAAGTCTTTTGCTAATTCACATTTTTGGATTTCCACGTTGGTTTTGCTATCAAATGAGGGTTTCAGTGTTGGGTTTCAAAAAATAATTCCGTCACTCATAGTTTATGATGTAAGTATTGATGTAGTAATCTAGTAATTGATAGAAACAAAATTTGTGCCAGTTGTCTTTTTTCGATTCAATTGTAAATTATATTTTCTAAGTTATTAGTTTATTCTAATTAGAATAAATCAGTATTAACCGATTATAACTTAAAATAAGTTAACTTACAATTAAGTTACGTACTTACAATTTTCGCCTTTAGTTTAGAATGAAGCTCCCGGATACTGACAATATTAGAACGACAAAAATTGAAAAGTCGTATAATATAAAAACGTTTATAAATAGTTTATTTTATTTTAATCAATTAATTGAAATAGTACCTACTTATCCGTCTAATAAGCCTAATTATCCATTAGGTTTTTTCCACATGTGCTTTTGGTATTTTTGCAAAAATTTGCCGCCCTTGAATTTTGCCACCCTGGGCTATAGCCCCTATAGCCCTTCCCTAAATCCGCCACTGCCCCCCGTGGCCCTCGAGGGTAGTGATATCTCCGCCTGCATCAGCTATATAATGTAGCCGATGTGCGTCAGAAGCAATGCCCTGTGTAATTGCTGGAATTTGGCAATTTCAAATAGTCCGCAATTGTCTTAAGAATACTTCCAATAGCGTTCACACCCATGTTTTGCCGACAGCATTTGCCGTTGCAAAAGCTGCTAAAAACGAGCTATCCAATTCGGTTTACGATCGGTTTACGATCTCACAAGGAAATTATACGACCTCCGCATTTTTGTAATTTTTGCCACTTATTCTACTGAAAGTTTAGTCTTTCAATAAGAACTCCTCAAAGCAGTAGGGCCAGATGGCCAGAAATTTTCGAAAGAATAGACTTTAAAATATTGTCGAAGGAGTTTGAAGACAAGATGTAGAACAATTAGCAAATAGTTTCGTAGCACAGTGGCGAGCGAGTTGAACTAGGAACCAGTAAGTCCGCGGTTCTATTCCCACCTTCGCTAGTTTTTTTTTTCTCTCTAGTGCTTATTCACGCCATTTAATTATTGTAAAATTGATTAAATTTATGCTTGTAGACTAAAATGTGTCAACATTTAATTTATAAAATACATTCAATTTTTTTTTAACAAATATAAAATCGTATGTTTTAATTATTATTATTATTCAGCAGGACTAGTTTTATAATGTCATCGCGCACATATCATCTGGTGGAAATAATTTACCTAATATTTATTAATAATTTATCATCTGATTTAATTTATTTATTTTACGATTGGTAGATATAACATGATGTGGCATGAAAGCCATGCAACTGACTAGATTTTAATAAGAAATAAAAAGTTAATAAACCAACATATCCTAAAACTACATATTTTTATCTTAAAATACATTTTCAACAGTTTAGTTATTATCTAGCGTAGTTACTGAAAAGTTATCATGTCTGATATTTATCCATTAATTTGCCTGGCCCCTCGACGAAGGCTGAAGACACCGTCGAAGATAGTGTGCAGTGAAATTGCTAAATTACGCATGAAAGATGCTCTTGTGTATTACGAGCATTTACTTAAGGAAAATAATACTCACTAGAGAAAAAAGAATTAAAAAAAAAAACTAGCGTAGATGGGAATAGAACCGTGGACCTACTGGTTTCTAGTCCAACTCGCTCGCCACTGTGCTACGAAACTATTTGCAATTAAATTATTAAATGCAATTAAACTAATTGTTTCACATCTTGTTTTCAAACTCCTTCGACAATATTTCAAAGTCAATTTTCTCGAAAATTTCTGGCCATCTGGCCCTACTGCTTTGAGGAGTTCTTATTGAAGAGCTACACTTTCAGTAGAATAAGTGGCAAAAATTACAAAAATGCGGAGGTCGTATAATTCCCTTGTCAACCTTCGGCCTCGATCGTTAACCTTCGCCTTGAAAAGAAAAATGTTAGTTTTCCTAACTTGTATCGAAAATATCTATTCTATAACCTTATAAACAACCGAGATATCGGTATTTAACGAAAAGTCAAAAAAGCAAACTTTTGACCATAACTCGAAAACGAAAAAAGATATTTGATTCCGGTTTTCACCATTACGCTTTTCTCAGGATCTGTCACATGTTCTGTCCCACGATTTTAACTTTTTCCTATTGAAAATATGTAAAAGGACACGTTTCTAAGCATACTAGAACAAAAATTTTGTAGGATAATGCAAAAGATTTCGAAAAAAATCGATTTTAAAAATGTAAAATTTACATGTATTTTAGATACACCTTTTAACACGGCTGTATGATAAGCGGTTGTTGTGTAAGGCAAAAAAATAAAACAGGCCCGGAGGGCGTCGAAAGATCCCAGAAACTGACAATATTAAAACGGCAAAAATGGAAAAGTCGTATAATAATAAAACGTTTATAAATAGTTTGTTTATTTTATAAAAACATTTGCCAAGTGATCTGCAAAAGTGTCTGTTTTTTCTTGATTATTTCTTGTCCAATTTCAATTAGACTGGTAGCTAATGGTATTGATGAAATATAGGTACATACAATTCCTTTAACAGGCAATTAAAACGGATATTGGGTGTGAAGGGAAGTAAATCAAACAATGTTATCTGCTAGCCAACGTTTCGAACTATTTATTAGTCCATCCTCAGGGCTGAAATATATAACAGAGGCGAAAAAATCTATAAACGGTGGCCATAAGGGCGTAAACATACCTGATGGTATGATTTGTGATGGTAAACGTTTGAAGTTACATATATGGTTTCGGGAATTGACATGGATATACAAAAATTAATTGCGTCTACGATCGTAGTCAAAACATAAAAAATTAACAATATTGTAAAAACATGCAAACTCAATTTAATTTAAAATCACAATAGTAGTCAATAAATAATTTTACTCTAATACAAAATACGAATAAAAGTGTGTATAAATATTATCTCAAGCGCATGATACTGATAGTGACATACATATTATTCGCCCAATAAAACAGAATCGCATAACAAATCTTAAAAAGTCATAAAAATTAATTAATTTTTCTCTTTAAAAATCTCGCTACGCACCAATGTGACAAAATTCTTTTATCATTATTTTACAAAAATATAAAACAACTACATAGATCAGAAACGCAAACACAAACTGCAAGTATAAGAGTCGAGATCAAAATACCCACGAAACAAAATAGTTAGAAATAATAAATTAAAATATAGCAATCAACAATAAATCTAAAAAAACACAGCGTTAACCCACCACGGCCACAATCAAAAATGCTGCAACACATTCATCTTCTGTTTGTAATTTCTCAAAAGATTATTTTTGTTATATTTGTTATATTAATTTTTGTATATCCATGTCAATTCCCGACACCATATACTATGTAACTTCAAACGTTTACCATCTCAAACTGTCAGATATGTTTACGCCCTTATGGCCACCGTTTATAGATTTTTTCACCTCTGTTATATATTTCAGCCCTGAGGATGGACTAATAAATAGTTCGAAACGTTGGCTAGCAGATAATATTGTTTGATTTACTTCCCTTCACACCCAATATCCGTTTTAATTGCCTATTAGAAGTAAGAGGAAAATTTGTTTACTTTCCGATTCCTTTAACTATTTTGTTGCTTTCCGTAATGAAAAATCGGTAACATTAGAGAATGTAAAGCCTGATAAGTATTGCTGTATCGGGAGATTGTGTACTGCGCGATGGTTAAAGAGTCTCATAATCTGACATGCGGATTGCACCGGGTTCGGTTAGGGTGCCTATGTGGACTGCACCGATAGTCAGTAAGTAATCTTTTCTAGAATTATGATTAGTGGCGTAGCTATCATAGGGCAAACCGGGGTGGTGCTCCGGGGCCCCCGAGCTCAGGGGTCTTCGGGATTCTTGGTCAATTCTAACTATTTTCTTGAGAAAATTGAATAATTTTGATTTAATTATAATAATTTTGATGTAACTATAACCTATAATAATAATAACAATAGTAAATAAAAATATCTAGTGTGTTTCACTTTAGTTTCTGAATGCTTACCATCTGTTTCTACCTGAATTAACTGAAGAGTGCACTGTTCATCAGTTATGCAGGGATATTATAACCAAATTTGGAGTGATTGAATGTGATATAACAGAAGTGTACATTGCAATGTTATTATTTCACACCATTCCTGTAACTTCTGCAGAAGGTGAAAGATTCTTCAGCAAACTGAAAATAATTGAAAATTATCTAAGAAATAGTATCGGAGAAGATCGACTCAAGCATTTAGCATTGATTGCAATCGAAAACACAGATGCTTTGAAATTGGATTTAAGTGAAGTAATAGATAAATTTGCTAATATTAAAGCACATAAAAGACTGTGAGTTTGAACATAATTATTATGTTCAACAAAATATACAAAAAAATTTTAAAAACTAAATAAAACCGATATAAAAAAAATCAAGTACTGTGCAAGAAATGCACTAAAAATTAAAAAACAATTACGTTAATTAGTTACTTCAACTAGGAGGACGGTTGCGGTTTGATACTTAAGTACTTGGACTACCAAGCGGAGATCCTTGGTTCGAGCCCGAGTAGAGCAAAAACTTTATTCTAACCGTCTTCCCTCGGCGGCTAATAGCAAAACCACCTAGGTAAAATGCCTTGAAAAACCATTCATAAAATGAAGTAGTTAGCCAAAACCCACTGTAGCTTCATAACACCTAAGATCCCGCAAATCACGGAAAATTATCCCCATGGACCAAAAACCAAACCCGACCAAGCCTAGCGCTTCAAATGAGGAACCACACCTCAATAAATTCTAACGCCTGCCGCCCACATCAGTTGAAGGAGATAAACAGTTTCCCCGTGGCACCTCCATATTACCAAGAAGTTCATCATCAACCCACTGTGGGTTGTAGTGCTACTGTACTATATAGTTACTTTAACTAGGTGGCACAGAAGATCAATTATTGTAATCTTTGGAGTCGGTGCCAGCGAAGCTTTTTAAAAAATTTTGGAAGAAAATATGGGTAGATCTACTAAACATGTTGTGTTGCCCATATGAGACAGCGCCGTTTAAATGAGAAGAACGAAGAAAAGGAAGAATGCCTATCTCCATGTAGGAAACCTAGATCCAGAGTTATTTTAAAAGAGAGTAGTAAACTGCCTGAAAAGAGGCTTTAGCAAATGCGGGCTTACTATGAAAAAGGTATTGAATAGTAAAAACAACGAATGACGTGGCCACCGTCTCGGTTTAATCCGCAATCGCCTTTCCAATGAAACAAAAAAGCATGGTGCCCACCGTTTTCCACCGGAAATTCCTCAAAATCGGCTTAATCCGTTAAACCGATTTTGAGGTGAGTTGAGGCGGAGTTCAGGAGAAGTTTGAGGGTTTTTTTGTTTTATCTTGGAAGTTCAAAATCCAATACGAATAAAATTATAAGGGAGCTAACTTGGAACTATACTTGATTCAACGCAAAAAGAATTTTAAAAATCGGTTAGTAAATGAGCGGTTAATAAATAATCGGTTAATAAGTTCCGAGGTAATAAACATAAAAAAAAAATATAACCGAATTAATAGCCTCCTTTGAAGTCGGTTAAAAATGTATAACTTTTATAATGACAATGTTAACTGTTATGTAAATCGTAATTAATTAATTTTTTTCACTACTAGTCTTATAGGCTACCATTATAACGTAGGCTAATCGCTTGTGAAATGACTCATTTTTGACTAGTGGTTAATAATTTTTTCATTATTCACTAGTGGTTAATAATGAACATATTGATATTTTTCTATAGTTTGGCAACTACAGTAGGGCCTCGGTAATCCGGACTCTCGCTTGTTCGGTGATCGCTGTAATCCGGCCGGGCAATGGGATTCGCGGGGGAGGCCCGGCGGCGTGTAGATGCGGGGGCTGTCATGAGCCAATGCGCCGTCAGTCTTTTGTTTATCGAGAATTAACTAATGTTTTATTTTAACTTACTGATTTCCTTACATAGTTGTAATTTTGAACATGTACATTTTGTCTAAATATGCTATAATTTAAAAATTGATTAAAGAAACTAAGGTTAAACATGTGTTTTATTAACATTTAATATGGCATACTATAATCCGGACGCCTCGATAATCCGGAAAAGGTCTTGTTTTTGCCTCTCCGGATTAACGAGACCCTACTGTATTTATAAAACAAATTTTGTTAAAAAACGATTTTGTATAACCAGGAGATGCTATTTAATTGCATTTAAACTATTCAAAACGCTTTGTTAATAGATTAATTTCATTTTAAATATTTTTAAAAACTCAAAATAATTATGACAGCAAGCGAAATCGCCGCCCCTTGTTAATTTAAGAAACCACTATTTATACAAATTTTTATAGAAACATTACAAATTCGTTAAATGCGAAAATTCACAAGTTTATTGAAAAATTTCAGTATTTTAAGACGAAGAAGTGCTTAAAACAATGCTTTTGTATAATTTTGGTGCTGTAGTGAAACAAATAATCTCTTAAAATAATATTTATTTATAAATTCTATTTTTTAGGTTACACAAATAACAAAAAACTAATTTTATGTTTGAAATTTATTAACGGCAATTATAAATTTTTGAATACATGTATAATTGACAATTTATTTATAAAGCCAAATTTA
Source organism: Cantharis rustica (assembly GCA_911387805.1). NCBI lineage: Eukaryota > Metazoa > Arthropoda > Insecta > Coleoptera > Cantharidae > Cantharis > Cantharis rustica. The sequence continues at coordinate 78,477,624 of OU426877.1, forward strand.
ACCAAGTAGAGGTGGTCGAAGAACTTGTAGTGGGTATATTAATTTCAATGTTGTTAAAAGTATTTGTTTCTTCAATTGTAAGACCGTACAATGCAGATGTTCAAGGTATTTCAACATCGTTGGGAACATGAGATGTAGTTGCCGACGATTTTTGAACCATAAGTGCGTTACTTTTTTTAACCACTAACGAATCTTCTATGTAACCTTTGGCGACAGTAGATGATTTCCAGCCTCCGTGCTGTTTGAGCTGGAGTGTATTACCACCGCTAGCTGCCAATATAGTGGCTGACGTTCTGCGAAAGCTGTGACCCGTGTACAATTGAGCATTTTCCAATTTTAAATACAATTAAGTAATTAATAAAAAAACCTACCTTAGTTGCAATATTAACATTCATCAGGAGCCTCTGTTTAATTTTGTTATTTCTTTGTGGGTAAAAACTAATGATTTCTTGGCTTGATAATATTTATTTTGACGTTTTAAAAATGCAATTAATTTAAAAAATTTTGTTATATAGTCGGATTTTTTTTAATTCGCGTATGACTTATCGAAAAAATTGTATGAATCTAAATAAAAATCTTTATATCAAACGAGATGTCAGATGTCATAATCTTTAACGAGATTATACGTCAAAAATCAAACGAGATGTCAGTTAAAATCATTAAAATCGACGTACGTTTAATTCATTTTCATTACAAAGTTACGGCGACGTATTAATTTTTTCTGTCTCTTTTCTAATAGTTACTTTTTTCTAAATATGACAAAGATATCCAAATGTTATACGTTAAATCTCACTACATTTTGAGATCAGTCATACGCGAGTTAAAAAAAATTCGACTATATCTATATTTTCTTTTAACGAAAGAGTTGATTTTAACATTGAATAGTGTGGAAGACTTTTTATCTTTTCCGTAGTCTTGGAAATATGCTAAAAGTACATTTTCAGAAATTCCAGTGACGTTTTTATCCTTGCACTAGCTTTTGAATGAAATATACACTTTCATCAGTGGCGGCTCGTGGGGAAAAATTTTGGGTAGGCAAGCAATATTTTATAAATAGATAAAATCAGCGGAAGATGTGAATATTTTCTTGAGTTATAATAATATGCTCTATTAAGTCATTTTATTTAAATAATAGAATTACTTACAGTTACTCGAAAAAGTATTCGGACGCTCCTATGTTAGCAATGTAAATTGTACTTTTTCAAAACTATTTTAGCATATAAAAATCGCTTTTACAAAAATACTTTTCAGACATTTTTTGTAGATAATTTCATTCCCTTCATTTTTGTGACTTCATGAGAGTGACTTAAAGCAGTCTCGGTAAAAATTCCATGAAAATCCCTCGAGAAAACCATTGTGCATTTTTAATTTTATGAAAAAGTTTTACCGAGTCTGCTTTAAGTCACTCAGTCAAAAACAAGGCGACAAAATAAAAACATGTATAGGAACAAAAATGAAGACAATGAAATTTGCGACAAAAAATGTGTAATAAGTATTGCTGTAAAAACAATTTTTATATAATAAAAACAGTGTTCAAAAAGAGCAATTTACATTGCTAACACAGAAACGTCCGAATACTTTTTCGAGTAACTGTACATTATGTTATAGTATTTATAAACAATGATTGATTCTCTTATTTTTGCTCTTCGCAAATCTGTCTATGACATTGTCGTGAAATGTGTTCGTTTTTAATAATTCATCAAGAATGTCTTTTTGTATTGATAACAGTGCAAGTGAAGAGGGTGAATGTGAACTGCGCAAATTTAGCAGGTATAAAAAAAAATGTAAATTGCGCTCCAAGCAAAAAAGTCGACAGTAATCTGAAATGTAAATTGCGCAAATCTAGGTACGGTATTACGATGGATAAGTGTAAACTGCGCAAATTACGCAGGTACAAAAAAATAACATTTACGTAAAATGGACCCGTTACTATTAGGGCCAGTATTTCAATTTGCAGTTAAGCTGTAGATTATGAAAGCGTTCGCTTAACTTAAGTGTTTGGTTATCTTCAGTTTGATATTTCAGTTACTTTTTCTAATTGGTTTAGCTAAACTTTTACACTAGAAAGTTAAAGTTGTACTAATAGTTTTATATGTATGTTGGCAATAGTAAATAAGATTTTTACTTACGGTTATGTCATACATATGTCATATTTTATGTGTTTATGTCATGTTTATGTGCTAAAGAGCCACCTACTAACTTATATTTCTAGTAATTAAATTCGCATCACACACAGCTTGACAATTTAAAGAAAAGTAATATTTTCTTTTTCTGTAAATTTCTGTTTCACTGCCTCCTGGAGATTAAATTTGGATTTCAATACGATCAGGTACTCGTAGGCAACATGGGAATCGACTAATTTGACAAACCCCATTAACAATTTTAATCATTCTTTGTCCAAGAAGACTAAGAAGCAATTTTTTTTATTGAACTCACGACCTTGAGTAAGCTTAACAAATACAAATAAAAAATTTTTTTCTAAGCAATTATCAGCACAATATATTGTCTGCTCAATCTTGTTAAAGCTCTAGATACTCTTTTAACAATTTTGGAGATGGAGGTTTTATGGATCCCATGGAAATCACCAACTGCCTGCAGAACATTTCCCGTTGCATAATATTTTAATGTAAGAGTGAGAAGTTGCAATATCCGAGAAACATGCAATATCCAGGACATCGTGAGATGGATAAGAGAGAGGAGACAATGGACGGACAACTTGGAGAGAATAGACGAAAGCAGACTTGCCAAAGTAGCGATGACGGGCAAACCCATCTCCAGAAGTCTTCCGGAAAAAGGTAGCACAAGAGCTGGACTTAAGAGCACAAGAGCTGGACGGATTATCTCAAGATAATCCGTAACGCGGCATGACAAGAATTGGAAAATACAGGACCTAGTCCTAATTTACGAACAAGAAGAAGAAAAAGAATTTTAAGTTGCTGTTGAACTGTGACGGCATAATTCTTTGAAATTATTATAGTGTTAATATCAATTATTGTTAAATTTTAATTTATGTACGCTAACCAATTAGTAAAAAAGCAATTTTTTGTGTAATAGAATAGGCTAATTTTCAAAAACAATCTTTTGGTAAGCGATATCTTCTCAAAAATTCTTTATCGTCTAAATATTCGAAACAATTTTTACGCATAAAAAATAAAATCTTTATCATCTGTTAAATTCAGCAAATCCATTTTAATTATTTTAGAAAATAGTAGATACTAGTAATGACAAACCGCAATTTGACAACAAAAAGTATGGTTAAAGTGTAAAAGTTTACGTAACTGAATGCTTAAACGATCAATTTTAAACGATTCTGTAATCTTTCAGTTAAACTTTCGCTTAACGTTAAACGATAACTGAAATACTCAAAAAATGCAAAGCTTTCGTTTAAACTTGAGATTAGCTTAAGCTATAGCTTAACTGCACACTGAAATACTGGCCCTTAGTGTATTTCTATTTAATTAAATCGTTCTTAAATTTAAATAACCCTAATCAAAAAAACTGGCTTAATAAATCGTTTTTAAATTTAAATAACCATAATCAAAAGGACTGGCGCCGGCCCTGTATTATGTCTAATAAAAAAACATGCCTAAGTAAAGGCATAATTTGGTAACATTTACGAAAAATGTTCCATTTCTATTAGTATATTTCTATTTAATTTAATTATTCTTAAATTTAAATAACCTTAATCTCCTGTTAACAACATATTATGTTGTTAACGGGAGATTATTGTTAACTTATTAAGTAGGTATAAGTAGGTGACCCATTGTTAAATGGTTGCAAGCGCAATTTACATTTTGGATTATGTTAACCTTTTTGCTTAGAGCTCAATTCACATATTTTAGAGCGCAATTTACATTACCCCACCGTAAGAGTGGGTACCTACATTTGCGCAATTTACATTTCAGATTACAGTTGTCCTTTTTGCTTGAAGCGCAATTCACAATTTATTTTTTTTTGTACCTGCCTAATTTGCGCAGTTTACACTCACCCATCGTAGTACCGTACCTAGATTTACGCAATTTACATTTCAGATTACTGTCGATCTTGTTAATCAAATGTTATTTATGTACTTTAAATTTTGGGTAGGCCGGGCCTACCTTGTCTGTTCTTTAAAACCGTCACTGACTTTGATATAAAGATCTTTTGATTTCTCAGGTAGTAGATTTTCTGCTACTTGTTTAGCCATATTTCGAATTTCGAGCAGCGTACAACTTAAATTTTCACTAACCATTTTTTAAAGCAGAAAAAACTCAGCGACAATTTTCAAAAACTAAATTTGTCAACATCTACTGTCAAATCAACAAAACAAAATAAAATTTAAGTATAAAATACGAATTTCATTTTTATGAGTAAATTTTTTTGCGCGCGGTCGATTTTTTGCATATGTATTCCTACCTAGTGATAATTCAGTAAGAAAGCTTGGTTGTGAGTGAGGAAATTTTTTGCTCAGTTTTTTTATATCTAGCACCGTTCTTGAGTTATTACGAATTCAAGAAATAAGTCAAATAAACAAAACTGTCATTTGAAATAAATATTTTAAATTTGAAAATTTTTTATTAACAAGCATTTAAAATGATGCCAATAAATCTAGTAGTGGAAAAAATCGTATATAAACCACGGTTGTGAAGACCATTATAGTCTACGCGCTTGGCTATAATGACAGTCTACACAACCTTGGCCTATAATATACTATTTTTAGATATGTATTTGAAAAATAATTAAAATAATTTTTATAAGGTTGTATTTGTACAACTTTAGAGGCCTAAGGTTCTTACAGGTTCTTACTAAGGGCTTTACTTCTTTAGGGGCTCTAGTGTATTCTCTGCCCTGGGGCCCGCTTCCATCTAGCTACGCCACTGATTAAGGTGTTTAATTTACTACAGAGGTATACAAATGAAACATATTGTATTTTTATTTTCTGTTTCCATTGCCAGATAACTTAAAAAGTTATAGAACTAATTTATAGCAACGAAAATTTTAAAATTTGCTACCATATTGGTCCGTAATTATTTTAATAAATTTTGATTGGTTTGAATTTCACATATGCAGAAATTTTTTTAGATGACTGCACTTTTAGATTATCTGCTAAATTTTTTTAGTTGATATTTCATAATTTCTATATATAAATGAGAAAATGTTACGTCTCTAAGGTAGATTCAAAATTATATTGTTAGAAACGAAAGCGATTAAAGAAATGTTAAGTGAACGCGGAAAAACATATTTAGTGTGTGGAGGGTATAAATTTTATCTGAACACTGCATTAAAAAACAAAGAAGTTAAATCGCGATGTTGCAATCGAAAATGTTCAGCTAATATGTACACTATAGGAAAAAATGATCAGAAGATAGTACTAATAAAAAAAAAATTGGAACATAATCATAAAATTGATGAAAAAGTAAAGCGGCAAATTGTCAGTAGTGAAGCCAAGCCAAAAACTATTGAAGATACTTCGCAAAAACTATTAGACATTCTTAATTAACGCCATTGTTAAGACAAAACAGCTACATTTACCAACTTCAATAATCGACGTCTATTCGTCCTTAGATTCCATAATTGTTGATACAGAAAACGACGAAAACTTTCTTATGCTTAATGACAAAGACAACAATTTAATTAATATATTTTCCTATCTGACCAATTTAAGGTGTTTGTGCTCTGTCGAGAATATTTACGTGGTTGATACTTTCGCCGATTCCACAAAATCAATTATTTACTATTCACGTATACAGCAATGAGTATTATATACCACTTGTTTTTTGTCTTTTGAAAGACAAAACACAACTAACTTACCAACACTGTCTACAATTGTTAGTAGACATGTGTTCTCAAAATAATTTAGTTCTAAGCCAAAAACAGCAACTGTTGATTTTGAAGTTATTATTCATGCGAGCATTAAACATGTTTGGGAAAATGTTTAACTTATTGGATGCCGATTTCATTTAATTCAGACGTGGTATCAAAAAATATAAAAATTAAGTTTGGTTCCAGAATATTAAGACGATCTTTCCAAAATTGGTCAATGGTTGCGATTCTCGTTTGGTTTGTAATATTTACATCCACACGAAATTGATGCCGCTTAGGGCCAATTGTACAATGTGAGTTTAAACCAGAAAATGTGGGTTAACCAATGAAATACGTCGAAAAGCTGTTTTTTAAGAAATATTGGTTAATCTAAATTTTTTGGTTTAAACTCACATTGTACAACTGACCCTTATAGTAATGATTTAATAGCGATAATGCCAGATGATGCACGACTAAACACTTATTCCGATTATGTATATAATTTGAACCTATATTGATGTGGATTCACTTTTCCCACCAAAGCTCTGTTCTGCACACACATCAAGTATGTGCCCGACTAAGAATGCCGGTGAGTCGTTTAATTCACATTTTTATAATCCTCTCCCCCCCCTCCGCCCCCGATTTACGCATTTTTGAAAAAATTAAGAATGATGCAAATTAAAACATACATAACTGTAAATAGCATTGGCACAGCTAACACGATTAATGCCGATACAGTTAAGAAACAAGCAAAATTACAACCTTTGATTGACTTGTATTCAAACCAAAAAAATTCCCAGATTCAATTTATAAAAAGTATTTGTAATATAAAAAAAAATGGATGGCTGGGACTCTTTAAATAAAACCCAGCAATTTCTTCCTTCCCACACGGTTGAAATTCAAAATTCCCGCATTTTATTTCGTGAGGATACCCAAAGTCGAAAAAACTAGCTCTTTTCTTTGCGGAAGCCAGGAATAAATCTGGCGTAACTGCAACAAGTTTGCACTCTCTCTCGTAACCAAAAAAATAATATTCAAAGCGAACGTCGGCTACATCGACGAACGCAGCTGACGATTATCAAAAATATTATTGGCGTTGTCCAACCTTGCATATGAAAGAAACGAAAAGAAAGTAATAAGGTAAAAACTTATCTTATTGCTGCTGTTGAGTGGTCGCTATCGCTCGATCTTTCGGGTGTTCAAGAAATCCAATGGCAAAATATAACCCCCCCGAAATTATTTATCAATTAATAAAGTACTGGAAGTTTGACTGCAATCGTAAAAAAATCAGAAAAACAAAAACAATTTTTACAACTATAACAAAAACATTAAACTTGAAGTGTTTAAATAAAAATTGAAACTAAAAAGATATTTCTAATAAATTAAATCCCTAATTAAAAAATCAGAAATTTGTATTATAATCCGGCGATTGGCGACACTGGATTAAATACACCTACTACTAAATTGCAAAAATGTAAAAACCGAAGATGAAGAGTATCAAAGTGCTCTAAATATTTACAGTATTTTATAGAAGTCTGCGACCACTTAATTAATTATTAGTTACTACTCCTATTAATTAATTTTTGATTTTTTGAAAAATAATTATATTGAAATAAATGAAATAGGTATTTTATCTTAAGGCTGTTCTTTTAGTGCATGTTTATAAGTTCTAAACGGCTGGACCAATTGACTTGAAATTTTGACAGAATGTGTATTAGATTATTACAAACCTTTACAAATATCCTTTTTTGGTTTTCACAAAAAAGCCAAAAAACCATTGAATTTGAGATCTTCCGTTATTTTGTAAATCTCGATTTTTAGAAACTTTTGGCTTAGACAGAATTTTGATATCTTAATTAGTTTAAACGTTTTTAGGACCTAAAGTTCAAATTGCTTCACGTAATTACAATTGACGTGTAGAAAAAGTATATAAATTGAGAAGGAATGTTTTGCATCTCTTACAATTATTCTTATCCAAATAGTAAGCCAGTTTTGCGATTATAAAGCATAGTATAATGTTACATACTCCATAAATAAATTATGCACCACCGTTTCCACTTTTACTATTTAAAAATGTAGGTATGAATTAAAAATTCTTTTGAATAAAAGGTTTATTGGTTTAGTGTTATGAAAGTATGTTTAAATTAATTTGTCTAAAATGGTGAGTATGTACTATGTACATAAGGTAACAAACAAATATATTTTTTTAAGAATTTTAAAGGTGTACCATATAATATGGCAAGTTGACAGATTACGTATGTATGCAATTTCAAAAATCGAAACTTCAAATTTAAAAAACTCCTATTTATATTGATGTTTTAAAATAAAATTTTTTCATCTGTTCAACATAAAATTAAAAATTGCTTTGTCAACTTTTAGTAGTAAGATAAATGCTATTCGCTATGAGAATGTCTTGTAGCGCCATCTAACTAAACTAAATCTGGAAATATTTTCATTGTATAAAACAATAATATACGAATTTTGCGATATAAACGGGATACTTATAATCGTCTATAGCGTCACCTATTGGTTCGATGGAGTAAACTAAATCTGAAAATATTCAATGTACACTACCGTCGGAAAATTTAAGACCATAGCAATAAAACATAAAAAAAAAACTTTATTTTTAAACATTTTAAGTTTTTAATAAACTACAAATACATATTGATCGTTTACACAAATTTAAGTTTAAACAACAAAAAGAAGCACATTCTCACGAACTTCAGCTTTTCGTGCATAATTGGGTAGATTTTATAGAATTTCTAAAATAAAGAAGAACGTTTCTTTATCAAAAGATGGGTTTTGCTCTGAAAATTTGGAATTTAAATTTGGCGGTGTCAACAAAATAAATTTTGGATTGGCAATGCGGAATCATTACCTACCTTAAAACTGCTATAATGGTATTTTATACTATATAATTAAAGATATATTTGCTGTGGTGATTTTTTGTGCAGACAACCCGCAAGTCCAGATCGTGGTCAATTATTTGTTTTAAGTACTGCAAATACGTTCTAATTTATTCACAGGAAAATTAAAAAAGCTAAATTTACTACTTTAAACACCTCTGTAACACATTTTTTAATTGGAAATTTTATAAAACGTTGGAGTGAATAATGTGTGCTGTGCTTTGATAACCAGCTACGAAAAAGAAAAGAAATTAATTTGTGCAACATCCTGTACGTATTGAAAAACTTACCGGGTATGAATTTTTTTGAGGTTGAACGCAGGAGGTCTTCCTGGGCGCGTTGAAAGGACGCTTAGATTTGCGTTAGTGGATTTAGTTTGCGATTTGTGCAATTTTTACTTATTTTATAAGTAAAAAAAATTAGTTTCCGAGCCATAGAAGCGAGTATTTGTGACGAATCGTCAATTTCAGTGTAAAATTGCTGAAAAATATTGAAATTTGAGAAATTCGTTAAGTAAAATATTACCAAGGTTAAATTGGGACGCCACGCCATATTGGAAAGAATAAAAATTTGGATGCGAATACAAATTTACGTACCTACGTTGAGTTTACAGTTGAATTAGTTGGATATTATTAAACCCTGGATCAACGGTGTCGCGATTGAAAAGTTTCAATCAAATTGAGTTGGAAAATTAAAATTACGCCAGGTGGTTAACAAGAAAACGAGTGCAACTGGATAAGTACAAGAGCTAAATGGTAGTGGACAGAACGAGTCGCTTACACGGATACGCCCGAGATACATACAAGGTATAGGAAAAGTAAAGAGTTTCTTTGTAAAAACATTTTATCATAAAAAATTAACCAAAATTTGTACTACATTATAAAATTTTAATATTTGCTACACAATTAACACTAAACAACTAATGAGATTGAAATTTAACAAGTTTTTGAAAGTAAATGAAATTTCAAATTCAGTGGTCGAACACAATTACACACGATAAAGCCTAAAAGCGAAATTGTCGCTACAAAATTTTCCTTTGAATAAAAAACATTTTTTGTTATTCAAAATACGAGTTTTTATTTGCTCGAAAGACAGACGGGGTGACCCATAGGAATTCGCTACTGAGTGTTTTTATGCTTCCGATAAAAGCTGAGCCAGCCGAGGTAATTTAAAGGTGAAAAAGGTTTTGTTATAAATTTGCACATAAGTGTCATTTCCTTAAGATTTGTGAAATTTTCTTTCAATCTAATTTAGTTCTTCGTTTTGACAACATTATTTTCCTAGCGCCATCGGTAAAATAAGAATTTAGTTTGTGATTTTTATTCAAATTTTAAAATTACAAAATTTTATTTAAAAACGGGTTTTTACAAAAGAGTTTAAAATTAAAATATGAATAAGTTCGAATAATCGTAGTAAACAAAACTTTTAAAATGGTACAAACAAAATTTTATTCGCGATAACGTCCCTCAGAAGTCAACCTGTGATCAAAATTTGTCGCTCCCCCTAAAAATTATTTTCAACCATTAAATAAAGTTCACAAAAATCGAAAATTTCTCTGAATATCAAATTCAAATAAAGAAAAATCGCTCAAAGAAATAATCATTTTAATTAAATAAAAACAATCTTTTCACAAAATTTCAATTTTTTTGCGATAACTTTCAACCAAAATACTTTCAATCAAAATTTTCCAATAACAATACTCAAAAATAAAATCTTAATTGCAAAAATACTTGCACAAAATTATACTAAAAAAATCAGCAGAGCAAGATCGAGGTCTCCGTCGTTTCTGTCATCTTGGCAAAAAAACCTCCCCCTACTCCAAACATTACATTTCAAAAATTAATATAACAAAATTTAAATTTAAAAAAATTTCCTTTGTATTTTAATAACTTAGCTATTTATTTTGTAATTTTTTTAAACCCCCCCCTCCCGAAAATCTAGTCTAAATAAGGCCCTGGCATTTACTACATTTAAAATGCGTTTTTTTTAAGAAAGTGCCATTTTTACATCTTGTACTTTACTTTCATCGAATAAAGGCAAATGAGCTGTTTTATCATATCGTCTTAGATTTACGAATTGTCGCAATACTAGAATGATGCTTTGACTTTTATCTAACAACTCGGATACCTCTCCATCAACTGGTTCATCTTCTATATGTTGTTCAACGTCAAATACATCACTATCTAGATTTACTTCCAGAAATTCTTCTTCAATTAACATGATTTTCATTATCGTCACTCAACGGTTCAATATCGGACGTCTTTTCGATTATATCGAGCAGTTTAGCATCAGTTATTGTTATTTTCAATAACAATAACTGTCTTTCAGTTATTTTCTGTAAGACCGCGACATCATTTCTTTAAATTCGTAGATTCTAAAAAGAAATTACCTTTGAGTCACGATGTTCGTTCAAAGGAACACATGTTTTTTCATGAAAATCAAAAATAAATATATATTTTTTCAGTGTTGTGTTTCAAAATACCATATTCTAAACATTTCAGTAACTCAAAAAAAAATTAAACTTCATAACTACTTACTCCCAATATATTCAAAAACACACAATTAATTCACTAACAAATAAACACAGCTGACAGATACCACTTGTATTAAATGATAATCGAAAACTTTAATAGATTGCTACATAATGAGGTAACCAGTCCTAGGTGCATAATATATAAGTGTTCCCTTATTGTATTGCAAAAACCAGAAGGAAAAAAATGCATTCCGCTAATATTGCTAGTGCTGTGAAGTTTATGTTCGTTTTAACGACTATGGTGACTGAAAGGGTTAAGGGGATTACGTTTTTATATCGATGCAATCTACATCTGACTATCAGTGCAATCTACATCTGATTGCACGTCAGTGCAATCCACAGGTCACCTTCGGTCAAAACCAAAAAAAAGAAATTAATTTCTGACCATCGGTGCAGTCTACCTACGTCCGCTGCATCATCTGGTTCTTGTGATTTTGGAGTAATTCGTTTAACAGAAACTAAACAGAACGTTAAAATGATAAAATTTTAACTGTAAAATAAACAATACATATTATACATAGAAAATTATTAGTATTTGAAAAACACAATAAAAATACATTAATTTACTATAATTGATAGGTTAGAACTAAGAATATTTCTTGAATAAAACCATGAAAACCAATTTTTATTATTTAGTATTGGTAATTTGGTATTGGTAATTTAGTGTGGCAATTTAGAAATTTAGTACTACTTTACAGTTAAAATTGTAACATATATTAACGTTCTATTTGATTTTTGTGAAATACTATATTTTACAATACATAATTACTAGATTACCAGACACTACTACTTGAAAATTGTTTCTATTAAAATTTTATAATTTATATTTTGTACATACTTTCTATAATATTATTTTACAAATTTTAAAACATATTTTTGATTTATATTTATGCAAATAAAGAATTCACAACCGAATCATCTAAAACTGTCCTAATTTTAAAAAAAGACTCAACTTAATATGTACTATATATAAATTGCAAGGAACCATATATTTTCCATTCACAAATCTCTGAAACGTTAAAGTGGATGCATTATGTAGTATGAAATGTAGTTAAAATGAGGGTGGCGTGCGTGTATCAATACATTATTACGTCATTATGCGACGCGTGGCGGTCGACAGGCATATGTTTTACGCACGATTTCGCTACGACAAGAAAATGCGTTTCGTAGATTATAATGTGCCAAGCGATTACACATTTTATAATAGAAATTTAAATCGTTGTTTTTGTAAAAATGATTTGCGTTACGTTATTTATGTCTGAAAACAATTTTAAAGAAATTACCAATACATATGTACGTACACGTGAGTTTCAGAATTTTTATTTTTATCAAAACTAATAAAAAGTTTGCCTCTCTATACTGAGAGAAATAATAATGTGTACCAACTAAATGGCAATTTATTTAATCAGTTTATTTAAATTGACTGCTATACATATTGTAACAAAAATTATAACGTTTATTTAATTCTAAATGTCTAATACAAATATATACAGATGCGGTTAATAATAATACAACAATTACTATACTACGATTAACACTAACCTTAATTACACTACAATTTATTTAACACTAAGTCCGGATTTATTTAAACACTCAGTATAATATTGTTTATCACTACACTATTTATTTACACTTTATTTATGTTCACACTTGTAACTTCAAACTGGAAGTAATTCGTCACTAGAAATTGCTCTGCACAGCTTCCAGAAATTTCCATACAATTTCTATCAACTTCTGTACGTTTTTAGATTAAAATCCAAGCAATATTTGAATGACTAATGGTGTTATCATACATGACTCATCATATATGACTCATAATGCATGACGTCATACATTAGTCATCAAATATAATTAAACGTTCTTTCGTAACAATATTATATGGCACAAACCTAGATTATTTAAAAATATTATGGAACATTTTTTTTTAGTTTATTGCTAAAAATATAATAGCTATTATTACAACTAGGGTAATATGAATAGTATATTACCTGAGGTTGGCTAGTTACATCTCGACGGCAAAGCCCGAGAGATGTATAGACAACCAAGGGAAATGTATTCATATTTCCCGTGTTGTAATCAATAGTTTTTTTCTGATCGAAAAATATATTATTAAATATATCAATATTTCATCAATAATAAAATTTGAGATTTTGAATTTGAAATAACTTGAAAACGGTGCTAGATATCGAAAAACTGAGCAAAAGATGTACCCCCCTTTTCGTTCTCGTTCTCAATCCACCCTAGTAATTTGTCGAAAAAAGCTTTATGCAAAATTCTAGATCTATAGCGCGCAGAAAAATAAGTAGGCACATTTTTTATTTTAAACGTCACTTAAATGTCACTTTTTAACAGGGATGGCTTTAGTATTTTGTTTTGCGTGTTTAATTGTCCAATCACCGTGCGCAAAGTATACTTTAAAATGACGTTTCATATTTCTCTAGGGACAATATGATATGACGTTTTATATTTTCTTTGGGAAATATTAGTGTGTTATGACATATTGTAACTAAGGCGATATTGCTCTATATTAGCTGTATTCTTTTTACCTATTTTAAGTGAGATTGTACTGAGATACTCAGTTACTCAGTTGAAAAGTTGTTTTTTTTACCGTTTCGACATAAGTACTGTGCCGTGCCGAACTGAGTTTTACGTGACAAAATTATCCCCTTCCATAGCCAAACTGATCTTGCTGTTTTGAAGTGTTACAACTGAGACAAATTGGGAAATGGCTCGGATTGGTTGATTTGAATTAAACTTATCACTTATTGCAATCATTTTAATATCTACTGCACCTTAAATTTTTAATTTGTCTTTTTGAAGTTTATGTTGACATTATACAATAATACAAAAAACAATTTGGTTAGCATTACCAAACTTCAAAATAATTAAACTCAAAATTCAATGTAGTAGTAAATTTTTGTTGTTCTTTTTACCTTATCTTTTTCTCACTCTGACTCGGTTAACCTCAGTTCGTCTCAGCTCACTTCATCTCAGTTGTGCAACTGAGATGGAAATAAAATAGGTAAAAAGAATACAGCTATTGTTTCAATCAGAAGAAAAATATTTTTTCCACTACTAGTCATATAGTAGGCTATTATTATAACCTAGCCAAGTTGCACCTAAAGTGACGTTTTTCAGACTACTGGTATATAATTTTTTTATTATACACTACTAGTTAATAATGAACATATTGATATTTTTCTATAGTTTGGCGAATGTTTATGAGACAAATGTTGTTAAAAAACGATTTTGTATAACCAAGAGATGCTATTTAAATGCATTTAAACTATTCAAAACGCTTTTTTAATAGAATAAATTCGCTTCAAATATTTAAAAAAAAAACTGTAATTTAATTATGACAGCTAACCTAAACTTGCCAACACCTGTCAAATCAACAAAACAAAACAAAGTTGTCATTTGATTTAATATTTTAAAGAAATTCTTTTATTAATAAGACTTAAAAAAAATGATAATAAATCTAGTAGTGGAAAAAATTGTGTATAAACCACGGTTGTGAAGACCATTATAGACCCGGCGCCTTATATTCCTCGGTGCTTCGCACTTCGGAATATAATCTTGGCGCTAGGTCAATAATGACAGTCTTCACAACCTTGGCCTATAATATACTATTATGTCCGACTGTATTATAATAACATGATTTCAATATCACTTAGCGACCATAAGATAATATTTTATGGAACTGGACGCCTGTCAATGTCAATGAAATAATCGTCAAAATTAATATTTTATTTAATTTTCTTCTGATTGAAACAATATAGAGCAATATCGCCTTAGTTACAATATGTCATAACACACTAATATTTCCCAAGGGAAATATGAAACGTCATATCATATTATCCCTAGGGAAATATGAAACGTCATTTTAAAGTATACTTTGCGCACGGTGATTGGACAATCAAACACGTAAAGTAAATACTAAAGCCATCCCTGTTAAAAAGTGACATTTAAGTGACGTTTAAAATAAAAAATGTCCCTACTTATTTTTATATTTTAAAAACCAACCTAACTTTTTCTGAATTATTTTGCGCGCATTCTGCGCGCTATAGATCTAGAATTTTGCATAAAGCTTCCTTCGACAAATTGCTAGGGGGGTTGAGAACGAGCAAAGGGGGTAAATTTTTTGCTCAGTTTTTTGATATCTAGCGCTGTTTTCGAGTTATTGCAAATTCAAAATCTCAAATTTTATTATTGATGAAATATAGATATATTTAATAATATATTTTTCAATCAGAAGAAAACTATTGATTACAACACGGGAAATATGAATACATTTCCCTTGGTTGTCTATACATCTCTCGGGCTTTGCCCTCGAGATGTAACTAGCCAACCTCGGGAAATATACTATTCATATTACCCTAGTTGTAATAATAGCTATTAATTTATAAACGATTACATTAATCAAAAATCAAACTCAGCGGCCATACAAAATCGAATTGAAGATCAAATTAAAAGAAAACTAATCGAAAAATACATTAGAACATTATGTAACACTTTCAAAACAAAATCAATTCTATTACTAAACCGATTTCTATTACTAATAGATTATTAGAATTGAAAACTACTTTGAAAGAAATCTGCCAAAATTTATTGATAGATGATGTTAAATATATTCTTCGTGGTATTGTTGATTTTCAAGAAACTTCACAGCCTATAACAATTTCTATCCGTCACTTTTAGACCATGGAAGACGCCATAATGGGAAATGTACGACTTACCAAAAAATAAAGATGTTTTTCCAAGTCACGTTGATCGATATCATTTCCTTGTGTATAATAATCGATCTGTAACTAATATTATGATATTTTTGTGTGGTTTTGGGAATGATCTGTTTTGGTTTATATTTTATATATTGCGATGTATCCAGCCTCTCCAAATTTAAAAAAATTAATTATTTAATCCAATGTATTTAATGTAAAATAAAATCTTCTAAGATAAAATTTTAATTTTATTTTTAAAAGGAACGAAGTTTGATTTCATGCCTTATCCAAATCAACGGCTTATCAATCTCAACACTCGTTCGTGCAAACACAATTTAATTTTCCAATTTCAAGTATCCAAATCGAATTTATTATTCGAAATATTCTTTTTTCCAAAAAAGTAATCATCCATATCAACTTACTACCGCTCAGCAGCCACTCATAAACAATATCCAAATTAATTCCGAATATCAAATTATCAAAATAATCCAAAAACTACGCAATAATGCGATCGCATACAATTACTTTATTCAAATCAAATCCAATATTACTCACAATTTCAAATTTATCAAAACTCAAAAATAACTCACTTGAGTCAAAAATTAATTAGCCAAAATCATAAATTTCAATATTCGCCTCGAGTTGAACCTACTCGGGCGACGCGCTATCAGCAAAAAGCCACTATCCACGTCGATTCGCTCCCACCTGTCCAATTTTCCAGTCTTACAACTTAAACCTATTCAATAAATTTTTCATTAATGTACAGGGTAGGTACGAATCACTTTGAAACACCACAATATACATGTGAGAAATTCTTTGATGAGGTTGAATTTAATTTTTTTTTAAATTGTGAACTTGTAAAATAGCATTAGCTAATAAACCTAATATTATTATTATTATTTTTTATTATTATTATTTATATTTATTTTTATTTATTAAATATTATTTATTATTATTTTTATTATTTATTATTTTTTTTTATTATTGTAACGAAAATTAAAACGTTAATTTAATTCTAAAGGGCTAATACAAATATTTACAGATACGGTTAATAACAATTACTACACTAAGGTTAACACTAACACTAATTACACTACAATTTATTTAACATTAAGTCCGGATTTATTTAAACACTCTGTATACTGTTTATCACTTCACTTTATTTATGTTCACTTGATTTATGTTAACACTTGTACGTTCGAACTGGAATTGACTCGTCACAGGAAATCATCTGTATTTATACTTAAATACTGCCTTCCAGAAATTTCTATTCATTTACAGACTGTTAAATCATTTATATTTGAATGACTAATGCTGTTATCGTGCATGACTCATCACACATGACTCATCATATATAACTCATCATGTTTGACTCATCATACATGGCGTCATACATTAGTCATCAAATATAATTACACGTTCTTTCGTAATACTGCCTTCTCCTTAACCATCCGGTCAATAACCGAGTACCTGGGTATCCATTTTAATTTCCAAGGTAGAATTTATTAACTTCCCCTTAAAAAAATGTTATGACCGCCCGGATCCCCAAAGTTGAAGTAGTTTGACACCAAGTTTTCGGAAAAAATTTTTGTAATCAATTTTTTCGAAACATATTATTATTCTCATAATAAAGAATATATGTTGCAAGAAAGGCGACATCGAGAATATTGTAGAAAAATGCTAGAGGCCACCTTCGAGTTGATCTTTTAGTAGTATATCTCCGAAGCATTTTATCTATCGTGTCCACTCCAGCTTTTGACCAGTTATAAAATTCAATAATTTCGGGTTTTTTTTGCACCATCACCAATCTTAGCTTTCCGATAGCATAATAGCATGATTATGATAGCATAATCACTGCCTTTTTTTTGGCACATAACTACACATGGTTACTTTTTCATGAAAGCCTAACACAGTAGATAATTCTTCTCCTCGTGTTTTCAATCCAATCACCGCTGGTGGAATGTACGCCTTATTTTTCTTTAAAGTGCCAACAATTGTTAAATCCCAGGTTAGTAAAAATTTTGCCAATGGCAGCGTAGTGAAGTAATTATCCATAGTAATGTTTCTACCGGATCTTTTGTACGGAGCCACTAAGTCTTTAACAACTCTCTCGGCAACGTTTTTCTCACGACCGGCACTGGATTTTACAGTGTAAATCTGTCCGGTGAGTGGATACGAATTTTCAGCATCACATATCCACCATACTTTGATTCCATACTTGGCTCGCTTTGATGGAATATACTGCGTAAATTTAGTTCAATACGTGATCATTATCAGATTCTTCTGCTTCGAATATTTCATGATATAAATGTTCTCTCTCTGAGAACGCGTATTTTTATTAGAAAAAGTTTTCAGTTTATTATTTAGATACCTACTATTTTTTTAAATATTTAAAATATGAAATAATTTGCTCGAAAATAAAAGAAGAAAATCACGCCTTACCGTCGAAAACTTGATGAACTATCCATCGTATTTATACTCAATGCGATTGTTTATTTATAATATTAATAATTTTATATTTTTATTCTCACTTTCACAATAAATTTGTACGATATAATTTTTTTCTTTTCACTGCGCTTAAAAAAATTTCTATAGAATCTGCACGGTTCTAACACGATGTTACGTCTGACGATCGTTCTTCTTTGTTGTTCTTGGCAAGGGCATCTACCACTCACGTTACTGTGCAGTAGGGAGGTACCTTAAAACCAGATGACTGTGTTTTGGGGTTGCTATTGTTATTTCACATTCCATGAAACCGGCCGTCTAAACGCTTAGCCATGTGGCGCCCAGTAGGTGGGTACCCGGGTAACCGCTTATTGAAGGAAAGATGAAAGTTTGGTTATTGACCGAACGGTTAAATCTATTCTGTCTCAGAACAGCGGAGACTTGATATCTAGTGAAGGGATCGTGGCAATATCGACAATTGTCCCCATTTCTACATACTCCTTGGCAATAGAAAAAACAGTCGACACCCTTCTGCTCTTTTGGTGTACTGCTTGGATTGTAACTGCAGACCAAAACTTGAACTTCCGTTCCTTGGAACACGTCCTCTAGCATGTTACGGACAGTCCTCCAGTCTAATTGGTCTAAACCGCAGCCAAGCTTGGGCACCGCCAGCTTTTTGATGTTACGGCTTATCATATCCCTGCGAAGCTCCAACAAAGTCTTTCATAGGTCCTTATAGGTGGGTTTTTGATGAGAAAACCTCTTGGTTACCAAATAGTAAATTGATCGTTGTTGGTTACGTAGCTTCAAGGTTTTACCGACAGCAAGTTGCTGTGATTGGAGCTCATCCAAACGTTCAAACTTCTTCTTGAATACAACGGCGATTCCACGGGACATGCGAAGATCTTGGGCCACGCAATGAGTGAGTTAGTAGTCCTTTGGTACGTCGAAAAGATCTTGTTGCACTTCAGTGGTAACTCCAAATCTAGCTTTGGCGGTTCCTTTGTAGGTGGACATAAACTTCTCAAAATTTGGTTCTTGAAGATGGCTTTTAGATTTGTTAGTTATTGTTCTTATTCTGGCATCATCCTCCGAATCGCTATTGTTGTCACCGGCATAAGGAGCTAATCGTTCTCAAAATCTAAAAGCCTCTTATCATAGTCGAGCGCTTGGTTGATTAAAACCTCTACCGAGTGCGTCGTAATTATTAGAGTAGCCTAATAATTTATTACTTTCACGTAACGACTTTTGTAAGGTTACAAGGTGTTGTTCTGGTCTTCTTAATGCCCAGCGTGCAACAGACATTTTGAAATAACGCCTACTTGAAATTTCGACCTTGGTCGGAGTGTAGCTCTAGTGGGACTCCAAATCGGCAAAAGAGCTCTTTCACAAGTACATCCGCGACAGTAACAGCCTCTTGATTAGGTATTGCATAGGCCTCCGTCCATTTAGTGAAATAATCCATTGCCACCAAAATGTACTTGTTCCGGCGTCGGTTTCAGGGAATGGACCCGCGATGTCGATTGCTACTCTCTAAAATGGACTTCCCACATTATACTGTCTCATAGGTGCCTTGATTCTTCCCAATGGTCCGTTTTTCGATGCACATAGCGTGCACTTACGGCACCACTCCTTGACGTCTTCCCTGCAGTTCACCCAGTAGAACCTTTCCCTAACTTTTCCTAGGGTCTTCTTTATGCCGAAATGACTTTCCGAAGCTTCATCATGCAAATGCTGCAACACTTCTGACACTCGGCTTCTTGGCACTACCAGCTGAAGTTTACACTCAGTGCCACTGTTGTTCTCCAGGGATTGCTTCAGAAGACCATCTGCTATGATCAAGGAGTCCCAGCGAGCCCAATACGCTTTGACGCCACTATTCAGGGCGCTTACTTCTTCCCAAGTCGGCCATTGTCCTTCGACTGTCCTGTCCAAAATAAATTTCAAGTCGGGATCGCTTTCTTGCTCCCGAAGTAACTGTTCAGGTTGCTAATTATCATCGGTTACCGTAGTTCTTCGGAAAAAATTAACTTTTTCTTCCAGCCGCGAGCAATGATTGCAGTTTATTAGACATGGTCGTCTTGACAAAGCGTCTGCGTTGCGGTGACTTTTTCCTGCACGATGTTCGGTGTCGAAGTCATATTCCTGCAATCGCTCGATCCACCTTGCCACTTGTCTTTCTAGATTTTTGAACTGTAGAAGCCGTTTTAGCGCGGCATGGTCCGTCCTTAGCTGAAATTTCCGTTCGTACAAATACTTGTAAAAATGTTCGGCGGACTTGACAACGGCTAACAGCTCTTTCCTGGTTACGCAATAGTTTCTTTCAAGTTTTGACAAAACCTTGCTGAAGTAACCGATAACTTTTTCTTGTCCATTTTGAATTTGTAAAAGGACACCTCCTATGGTCAAGTTACTTGCATCGGTGTCCAATATAAATTTACCGTCTGCTTGGTGATAGCTCGAAATGGGCACGCTGGCTAGGGATTGCTTCAGATGTTTGAAAGCTTTGCTACAATCTTCAGTTCAGGCGTAATTGTATTCATTTTCGTTCAACTTGGTCAAATGTTTGGCAATATTAGCAAATCCAGGTACAAAACGTCGGTAATACGTACACAACCCGAAAAAACTGCGGAGCTGATGTTGGTCTTTTGGGATTGGCCATTCTTCTACTGATTTAATTTTGTCTGGATCAGCCTTTACACCGTTTCTGGACGGTGTAAAGTTACTACACTAAGGTTAACGCTAACACTAATTACACTACAATTTATTTAACACTAAGTCCGGATTTATTTAAACACTCTGTATACTGTTTATCACTTCACTTTATTTATGTTAACACTTGTACGTTCGAACTGGAATTGACTCGTCACAGAAAAGCATCTGTATTGGTTGATGAATATCGTGTTTTTTGGCGAATTTCTTCCGAGCAGAGTTGTTAATCGACTTTGTGGTTTGACTGTGGTGAGTCATCTTTATTTCATATGCTGTTTCCAATAGATTTGGTCAGAGATTAGAGTTTCTTACCTCAAATTTGTGTATGTGTAACGTAACTGCCGCATTTAATTTTGGATAACGCTCTTGTTTTGTTTGATTTTCCATTCCTATTGTTACACCTGTTTATGTTTTACCATCCGTGGCCCAGTCTTGTTTGTTATTAATTAGTTAGTCACCGCAACGGGCCCTGCAGGTGTGAAGCGTGTATCCTTGTGTGTTTTCCTTTTCCTTTTGTTTAGGATGAAAAGTTTATGTAAGAAATGCAAAAAAAAGTGTGTCGACGTCTTGACCACAGCTAAATGCAACAGTTGCAATGTGGTCTGCCATAGAAGTTGTGCAAAGCTTGTTAAGGGTGTGTCACTGATTGTGAGGAACTGGAGTGTCGTGCTCTGTGGCGGACATGGGGAGCAGGGATTTTCTCTTATTATTCCAGACGATACTTCGTCGACATCGGCGCCGGTTTCACCGGGTTTCTCACCATTTGATTCGATGGTTTTCGAGAATATTGTCTCCCGTGTGTTGAAGGTGCACCTTAATGCGTTCCGAGAGGAATTGATGTCCTTGGTGGGGGGACGGGTAGTGACGGATGAGATAACTGCTTTGAAAAATGAAAATAGCTGCCTTAAAACTGAAAATGAGTCGCTTAGGGGTGAAATTAACCGACTTGTATTTTCTTCCGCGCGGAGAGGTGGGGGCGTTGGGGCTGGGGTTGAAACTGTTGGTGGCCTTAGCGCTGATGCCCCGGTGTTTTTGGCTGTCGGGGTGGAGCCTAGGTCGGTGGACGATTCAGTCATTTCTTACGCTTCAGTTTTGAACGGGGCTCCGGGTGATCAGCCTTCGACCTTTCCTTCGGCTCACGTTAATGTTCGGGGCGGTATAAACTACCGAGGTTCTGGTACAGGGAGTACTACTGTTCCGAGGGTCGTGGCGCCTGCCTCTAATAGTGAGCAGCCTCCCGTGGATCCTAATTTGGATCGTTCTGACCAAAGTGGCCGCCGCCGCCCTCGCATTAGGGGTTCTGGTGAGAATTTCTCTATATCGGGAACTGCTCGCCGAAGGTGGTTCCATGTAAACAAGCTTGCGGCTAACACTACGAACCAGCAGGTTGTTGAGCATGTTATGAATGTTGTGGGTGTCTCGGATGCGACATGTGAGAGTTTGACTTCCAACACAAAATAATGCTCATTTAAGGTCTGTATACCAGAAGCTGATATCCCTAAATTTTTAAACAATAAGGTCTGGCCCAAGGAGGCATCTGTCCGTAATTTTTATTATCGGAAACCGGCTGCTGGTGATCGCAGTGCCCAAGTTAATGATAAAAATTTTTTAGCGCATCCCTCGTTGAGGGAGACCACTACAGGGTAGTACGCGAGTCTTTAAATGCTTCTCCGAGTTCTTCTGTTGTGTGTTCTGGCGCGTCCGTTTTTGGAGACCATCATGATAGTAACACCTGCAGTACTGTTACCAACTGTAGCACTATCGATCACTTCATATCGATAACCTCATATGTCACATTAATATTAGATCTATTGTTAAATGTTTTGACGACTTTTCCTACAATAAAGGAGTTTCGGGTTGTATAGGGAGGCAAATCAAACAGTATATTTGTTCGTCGACGTTTCGGAGGATCAATTCCTCCATTTTCAAGACTATAATGAAAACGTACATAAGTTACATGGGTATACAGGTTGTATAACTTACCGAAAAACAAAAAGGATGGAACGTGTTCGATGTAAGCCTATGTGTCGACAACTGCCAGGGCCCAAAGCAAGCACATTCGACGAGGTCAACAATTTTTGAATATAAAATAAATAACATAACAAAACATGAAAGGACTTCACATTGAAAATATATAACTATGTAAAAAATATTATAAATAACTATGTACAAATAACTAACTATAAATAACTATAAATAACTATGCTAAAATCTTTATAATTAAAATTAAAATGTAAAACTTGGAACAAAATGTGTTTTCCTCTTCTTAATCTAATGTGTGCAGATATAAAGCCGGCGGGTAGGCAACCCATTATGTCGTAGTTATAATCGACCAACTGGTGAGACGCTGTGCAATTAAAGTGACGCCATGCGAAAACGCACAGGAAGCACAAACACGCCACCGGATTGTGATAGTGTACAACTGTGATCCATAACGCCAGTAAAACGCAGAAGTGTGCGGTGCCCCTCCAGGGCACTTGAGTCTAAAAGGGCAAGGAGCGGTGCGGGGGTAGCGTCCCGTAGGGTAAGTGTCGAAAACCCAAATAGAAAGTAAACCATCCAAAAACTCAACCACAGAAATGGCCGCACCCCAATCACCTCGACATTCTACGAAGAGCGCAACGACAGTTATAACCGGTCGGTGCAGCAAAAGTTGCAGCGGCGAAAAACCATTTCAGCGGTGACCATCTTGGGTATGTGATCCATACACTGGTATCCCATGCACTGTTTGAAGTGTTAATAATGAGGTATAATAATAAGCTGATAAAACTCCATTCACAGAGAGAGAGCACCACCGCGACCACCTCGGCACACTACAAAGAGCATAACGGCGGACAAGAAAACCGGCCGGTGCAGCAATAGCTGCAGCGGCGAAAAACCTTACAAGTGGGGACCATCTTAGGTAGGTAAGCCATCACGTGGTATCTTTATGTTTGATTATAAAGTCATTAAGTATGGCCTTGTACATGTCGTTGATGTTCCGGAAGTCCGTTTGCTTATTCATGTTTTCTCGTGTGGTGGATATGTACGCTCCCTCCAGGAACGTTCTCTTATAGTAATTCTTCTCTGTGGCCAGAACAGTAACATCGGTTAGCGTGAAAGTATGTGATGTATCAATCATGTGTTCTGAGAGTCCCGTTTTGCTCGGAATAGATCCTCCGAAACGTCGACGAACAAATATTGTTAGCTTCGTTGATTTGAAAGTTCGAAAAGCTGCTTTCGAAACGCAACTAGGCAGCGTGCAGAAATTCAGTCTTGAGAAATCCGCTTTGAAAGACCTCTTTGTAGGCGAAGTGTTGGTGGTGGTCGCTAAATAAAACAATTGTTTGGTTGCACTATATTTATTGACCGAAAAATGGGTGTTTAGTATGCTGCAATCACTGAATCTTTTTGTCATGGATACGTGTAATTCGAATGACTGCAGGTTGAACACAAATAACTGTTACAATTTCTAAGAAGTTTTTACCTTCGTTAAAAAAGGGAGCCAACGATACGATAAGAACATGTATGTTGTTCGGGCGCTTGAACGTTACTACTGGTGATGTGATAAAGATTGTCATGCGTACAATACAATTTCAGGGATGAACAAAATATAACAAGAGCGTGCTAAGTAAATGAAAAGAATAATTGGCGGAAAATTTGAATAATGTAAACATAGTAAATAAACCATTGCAATTCTAAACAAATATACTGTTTGATTTGTTTCCCTATACAACCCGAAACTCCTTTATTGTATACTATATTGGGTGAGAGCTACCGTTTACTTTTCCTACTTTGTTACTGTGAAGAACTTTCAAATTATTTCAATCTCTGAAAGTTGGTTGTCACCCCAGTTTCCTTCCTCTTTACTTTACATTCCCGGTTACTCGCTTTATAGAAATGACCGTTCTTCTAGGGGTGGTGGAGTTTGTTGCTTCATTAAAAATGATATTAGGTGCAATCTTGTCGTGGTCAGCAATGACGTTACAAGCGATCTGGAACAATTGTGGCTGGCAATGTATATAATAAAAAATCATATGCAGTGGGCACGTTATATCGACCTCCTACATCTTCCTTATCGTTTCTTCATGAGTTAGAACTAACTTTGTCTAAATTTTATGTTGAATACGATAATCTTATTCTGATGGGCGATCTCAACATTGACTTGCTGAAAGTCAATCGTCAGTCTGATGCCATTCAGTCATTATTTGCATCTTACAATGTTACTCAAATAGTTGATCAACCTACCAGAGTAACTCAATCTACGGCTACATTGATTGATCTGATTTGTCTAAGTGATGATTTATCCTACTCCAATGTTCACACGTACGACTTACCCGATATGACTGATCACCGGTTAGTGTGCTGCAGTCTTAATCATCAGAGCATCACATCCGTTCCAGAAACTCTAACTTTTCGTAATTTCAAATATTTCGACTCCGAACAGTTTGCCATCGATGCTTCCAACATCGATTGAACACTTTGTAGTGGGACTGCGAATGTGGATGATGAACTTTTCTATTTTAATGCTGCGATCAATTATCTCTTTGATCTGCATGCTCCTTTGTGTCAAATAAATATAAAGAGAGGGAGACCCGGTTGGCTAACCGATAATATACGACTCATGATAAAATTGAGAAATAGGGCATATAAAAAATTTATGAAGTCTAAATCTTCTACTGATTACGAGTATTATACGGATTTGCGCAACTTCACTACGATGTCCATAAAAAACGAAAAGAAGGCATACTTTAAGTTCCAAATTGATCAAAAGTCGAGAAACCCTAAACAATTAAAGGAAGTTTTTCGACCGGACCAACATCCATACGAAATCCAAGCACACAATTAATCTTGATGATAACGATCCCAATTCACTTAACAGTTACTTTGCCAACATTGCTTCTTCTGACGTTAAACCGGAAGTTATTACTTACTTCAATGAAAATCGATTATAGCTTGTTTCTGGTGAATTGATATTTCACCCTGTCACATCGGAAGTGGTAGCAGCTGCAATTTTTAAACAACAATCCGGTGCTTTAGGCGTCGATAACTGTAGCGCTAGGATGCTGAAGCTCACCTTACCTTTTTGTCTTGATAGCTTAACTAATCTAATTAATTTTTGTCTTACTAATTCGGTAATACCAGCATCGTGGAAGAAGTCGATCATAGTCAATGCCAATAAATTTACTGATCTTCGGCCAATTAGTGTGTTGCCTGCTCTTTCAAAAGTATTTGAGTCCGTTCTTCACCGGCAGCTACTAGATCACGTTGAGTGTAATAGTATTTTACCTGATATTCAATCTGGTTTTCGCTCTGGCTACAGTACTGCAACCGCCTTATGTAAAGTTGTTAACGATATCACTAGGAATATCGACGATTCTAAGATAACTATTATGACATTACTGGACTACAGCAAAGCTTTTGATGTGATTAATCATAAATTACTCGTTTCTAAATTATTATATTATGGATGTGACAATTCAGCCATTGTTCTTTTGCAAAATTATTTGACTGATCGAACTCAAAGAGTCAAATTGAATAGATGCATATCGAACAAACTAGCCATAAACAGTGGGGTTCCTCAGGGCAGCATTCTAGGTCCGCTTCTTTTTGCTATTTTCACAGCTGATCTTCTCAGCGTTCTTTCTTCCGACTGCGGTATACATATGTACGGTGACGATACTCGCGTATATACCTCTGGCAAACCACTGTTGGTTAACAACGTTGTTCAATCTATGAATATTAATTTGGCTTCGATAAAACTCTGGTCCAGCAACAATGGGTTAATCCTTAACCCTCATAAAACTGTTTGCTTGCGAATGGGAAGTGCTTTCTCCTATACCCTAGTCGACAATACTCGAACTACTGATGTCATGCTTGATGGCTGCAATATTAAGTTCAGCGAGAATGTCGGGGACCTCGGCGTGACTTGCGACAGTAATTTGACTTTTGAAGCGCATGTAAATAAGGTATGTAGAATTGGATTCTACAAACTGAAATAACATAAGCTAACATAAGCTAACAAGCCAACACAAAATAACATTATAACATGAAATAACAAAAAACATAAGCTTCAAATATTGCAGAATTGCTGCATTAGATTCGCTTATGACATCGATTTCCGCAACCATATTACACCGTACTACAATAATTTTGGTATTCTCAAAATTAACGCTCGGTTTAAACTTCTGTTTGCTGTGTTTTTATATAATATATTGATGTGTTATTTTCGTAGAAAACCTTCCACACACTTTATTTACTCGGGTCAACTCTTTGCGGTAGCAGTTGTGAATTTTCAAGGGTCAAAAGGTTCTTGCGTTGTGGTGCCAAAAAGATGTAATGATATTTTTTGTAAAATTCTTTTGAATCGTCTCTGCTCTCGGGTGCCAAAAAGATGTAATGTTTTAATTTTGTATTCAGAAAATTGTTCAAATAAAAAATACTTCTCCATAAACAAAATAATAACTTCTTCTTCAAAAATAAATAAAATAAAAAAATTCTTCTCCAAAAAAATTAATATTCCAAAATTAATTAATAATCAACCAACAATTAATTATTATCCAAATCCAAATTATTTTAAAGTAAATGTAAAATAAAATTTTACTTTTATATTCGATGGGAACGAATTTTTGCAAATTTACCTTTAATCGAATCGCCTTGTTATCTTTAACACATTCGCTCTTGCAAATGTAAATTTTAAATTTTCCAATTTTACACCAAATTGAATTTATTATTCGAAATATTCTTTTTCTAATTAACCAAATCAATTAAATCTATCCAAATTTTTTACCGTTCGGTAGTCGTTTATAAAAAATTATCCAAATCGACTTCAAATCTCAAAATAATACTTCCAAAATAGCGTTTAATGCATTCGCATAAAAATCATTTATTCAATCAAAAATAATAACTCACAACTTCAAAAATATCACAAATCTCAAAAATAAATCACTTGAGTCAAAAATTAACAAGCCAAAAATTGGCCCGCTCGCTCTCTTGCGCGGCTCGTCGGCAAAAGCAATCCTCCTCGTCGGTTCGCCCCCACCTGTCCAACTTTTACAGTCTTGCAACTCAAAACCATTTACAAACAAAATTTTTATAAAAATGTGTACAGGGTAGGTCGCAATCATTTTGAACCACGACAATATAATAAGCGTGAATGCCCAAATTATTTACTTGAATTAATGGGGAGAAGATCAGATTGCCATCAACTTAACCTTCGAAACATTGCGAATTTATGTATATCTTACCATAAAACGTCCAAATTCAAGGGCTCCTTTCAATATCGTGCGTCAGAAGTCTTTAACAAGTTTATCGTCTTATTTATGACTGCCGGAACAAGCTTCACGTTTAGGAAAAATATCAAAGCGATGCTATTGAACGAGCAAAATAAATGCTAACTGGGTATAATTGAAAAACAGCTTTGCTGAATGTATACCCTTTAATAACTACAATGTTTACTTTGTATTTGTTTTTTTTATCATTGTAAACTTATGTTATTAAATAAAATTATTATTATTATTATTATTATTATTATTATACTTAAATACTGCCTTCCAGAAACTTCCAAGAATTTCTATTCATTTCCAGACTGTTAAGTCAGCTATATTTGAATGACTAATGCTGTTGTCATGCATGACTCATCACACATGACACATATGACTCATACATGACGTCATACATTAATCATCAAATATAATTACACGTTCTTTCGTAACATTATTATTATTATTCTTAATTATTTTTGTTTATATCATTATTTCAAAGTAAATCAATAAAAATTACTTATATAAGTATTTAAATTCAAATTTGTAATAAATTTTGTAATTTGTATCACAAATAAGGTATGTATAAAGTGCTAGTTACACTTTTTACACTTTAAGTGTAAAACGAGTAATTTACACTTTAACTTTTTCCCGAAAGTGTAGGTTTAACGCAAACGCAAAAAGTGTAACTCCCCCCCTTTAAATCAAATGCGTTGGTAGGTTACATTGGTATCCGAATCATCCACGCCGTTTTAACCATTTTTAAATTTTTAAAATAATTATTTTATTATTATATTAAAATTAAAATATTAATATTATTAATTAAATATTAATATTATTTTATTAAATTAATAATTTTTAAATTTAAGTAATTAAATAATGAATAATTAAAGTAAGAATAGTAGAGTAGGGGTGTGTAAAAGTGCGCACTTTCACGATTTGATGTTATAGAAATAAAGTAAAACACATCGAGTTAAAGTTATTATCATATATTAACTTCTTAGGTATCTGGCTACAAAAAAACTATTAAAAAATTAACGAACAATAGACGGTAGAGAAATAAATAAAACAAAATTGCAAGGCATTTGGTTGCGCACTTTTGTACTATGTAGTGGACAAGAATGCGCATGCAGGCGTGCAAAAATACGCAGTAAGCGTCACTTGCAATGATCAGATTTAGAGCCAGTTCTACAATGGTTGTATAAAGTCCCGAATAAGCATACTCCGTATAACTTATTCCATGATTTATTCTAAGTATAAAAGTCATCGCGTTCTGCAATGTTCGTATACGTTTAGTATTACTATTCCTGAAAAGTAGTTTCTGTGCACCCCTTTTAGGTCGTTTGACATATTTATTTCTATCATTTGACATTAATTTAACCTTAAATTGAAATGTTACTTTAAAAAGGTGTTTTCGAAAAACACAAAATTAGTTTTCTATGCCGGTTCTGTACAATTTAAATTAAAACGTATTTAAATTTGAATTTGCAGTTGAGTATTTTCATCTCCAAAATTATTGTATTCAATATAATTGAGGATGTCGGCGTAACAAAACATCTTCAACAATTTCGTCGTTTTGCTCTGAGTCGAAAACATTCGTTGGTGCTTTTCATGAAATCGTATAAATAAAATTATAAACCCAAATATCTAACCTGAAAATAAATTATTGTTTACATTAGATTTGACCAATAGAAAACAAGAAAAAACTTCTTCCAGGTATATTTACCCAATTTGGGATGGATAACTTGTCCCTCAATTTATACCTACAATATATATACAATATACGACCATTGTAGAAGGCAAACTGTGTAAAATATTTGCAGTATAGCTTATAGTATTCCTATATTTCCATTGTAGAACTGGCCTAAATAGGATGTGCAATTTTCATACCATCAATTTTTACATAAAATGCACTGGATCCAGTCTTCTGCTAAAGGCGCTAAGTATTCTTCAGATAAAACAGTGTGCAAGAGTACGCGCGTATTCTTGTCCGCATTGGTACTGAGCACTCTTGCACGCATCGGACTAATTATTTTTCTGTGATTATCACGCTATTTATTTGAAACGTCAGACAAATGTGTAAGTCGGCAAGTATTTCGAAAACTAACTAAATGACTTGAGAAATCACAAATAAACCTTATCTTAACAAATTTTTTCGCAATCGACGGTTGAAAATCTTCAGAAAATACATCAAAGTAAGGAAAAATAGATTTTGTTGAATAAATCTTTCAAAATTCAATAAAAACTTAAATGTTTTGGTAGCCACATATGAAACTTGTCTTAGATCAGTAGACAATTACAGACGAACGCGGATATCTGTCCCCTGATCGGTTAATGCCATTGCGTACTTTTGTACGCTGCGCACTCTTACACACCCCTACCCTACCTATATCGTTAAGCTTCCACACGTAAATAAAAAATTTAAGACTTGGTATCTATCAATTTTTTCATTTTTAGGTTTGTATCAATATTTGAAAATCTAACAGCAAATCAAAATTAAGTGTAAATGGTTTAAACATTTTACACTTGCTCCAGAGCAGGTGTAGAAAAATTTATAAAAGTGTAGTTACACTTTCTAGCACGAACAGAGCGCTTTGCTAGCACGAACAGAAAAGTGTAAACTTCACCCTAAAGTGTAACTAGCACGAACATACCTATAGTAATAACGTGAGACAAGCACAGTGGAAGAGGCGTTTCGGTGCAAATAAATAAAATAAATTTCTAAAAACTTATCATATAGGCTTGGGGATAAAAATATTAACCGTGGGCCAAAATGACGGAACCATAAATTTTTATACCTATCCAAACAAAATTTTAATTTTCAAACTTGCGCTCTTTGGTCACGCTAATGCTCTATCTAATCTCCCTTCCAAGCGTAAAACATTTTTACAATTCTGACATAGGTGTAACACCTAAATGCACTGAGAGCAATGCCGTGCACAAAAATAAAACAAATTACAAAAATTTGTTACAATCTGAAATAATTGCAGATTTTTTTAACAAAACCATTAAAAGTTCAAAAGTTTGAGATTGGTTTGATTTAATAAAAACAAACAATTAATTCTTTTGCAACACCATTTTATGAAATCAACCAATCACCAGCAAGTGTGTAATTTTAAAATTTTGAATTCTAAAATTTATTAATAATTATTAGTAATTAAGAATTACTCAAAATCTAAAATTTACAGATAAATAATTGCAACTCAGGTGCCAGTGCTCTGTTCTACACATTTATAAATATTATAAAAAAGTGCAATTGTTAAAATAAATAATATTAAGTAACAAATGTTCTTGTTCACCACTGCCACTATAACCTTACCGATTAATAAGCGATGACATCGAATTGTTTAAAATTTAAATTTAATGTTATTTTTAAATAATACTACTGAATATGCAATTTTAGGAAAAAGCGTCGCCGTATTAACGAAACATTTAGTATTATTTTATGTTTAAAAAAAAACGATTACGGGTCACCAAGGTATTATTCTAAAAAATAATCTTCCCTTTTAAACCCACGAGGTTCCATCTGGTTACTGGTTGAACTATACCAAAAAACTTTTTATTATAGAATGGTGCAACTTTTCTCAGGTAATCTCGCCACAATAATGAAAATAAAGGCGCAATTATTTGTGTTATTTTATAAAGAAAAGTTTAATACTCGTATTAATGCATTTTTTGTAGAAATTCTTTCTGACAGGTCTGCAGTTTTTTGAGCTTTCTCTACGAAAACTAGATAATGAAATAAAAAATTTTTCAGTTTTGAAAGTACCTAGCTAACATCCTGTTTATGTTTTGCATGTAAATGTAAAATATAAAAATGTTTTGCATTTACGTGAATACTCGGATATAACGTAAATATTTATAATAAAGTAATAAAGTATAGATGATTATTAAAAAATTAGAGTAAAGGCATTTCGTTCAATCAAGAAAGCACACAATTGTACGATTTGAATTTGTGTAACTTTATTTATTTATAAAATTTTGTAAAATCAAGTATATTGTCTATAATGTAATTGTTGAACGGTCCAAGCAATCAAATACAGTGCAAACACCAATATTTCCAATCAGTCAATATTTAGTGTCAACAATAAACCCTCGTGTTTACTTTTGCTATAACGAAAATGGACAGAACTAACCCAATAATCTTTAAAATATTTATTATACGACTTTTAGCACAAATTTTTTATTTAAGCTACAGTATTTATATTTTAAAAATATCTAGTAAGTTGTATTTGCAGTAGCAAAATAATTTAATATAATTATTAATAAAAGTCAATTTACGATTTAAGCTTACTTATTTGTGAAGAATAGACAGTTGCATTATCGTCTTGAAAAATTAAGTTTTCATCATCATGCTGATCTAAATATACATCAAAAATTTTATTTAATAATTCTACATAATATACATTGTTTTGACCTAAAATTCTTTCTCGGAGATCAAAAAAAAGTATTTTTATTTTCAAATTTAATTTTAAAAAAATTACGACTTGTACAGATTTTTACCCATAGGAGGAAGAAGTTCAATTTATTGCACAAATGCTTGTTTGCTAATTAGTGAATAATTTTTGAACCTAAACAAAAAGAGGATTTGTCAGTCTACTTCCAACATTAATTTCAAAATTTCAACTACACTATAGGAAAGAAGACACTTATCATCTAAGCATACTAGAATAAAAATTTTGTTGGATTATAAATTAGTTTTCGAAAAAATCGAATTTAAAACTGTTTTAACTCGAGTATATGATAGGTCGTTGTTGAGTAAGATGAAAAATAAACAGGCCCGGAGGGCGCCGAAGCGCCATAGCAATTAAAAAATATTCCTGTAGAATGACAGAACTCGCCAAAGGTGGAACTCGACGCTATAGAACTCGTCCGGGTGTCGACCGCGACTAGCGTGGCGTAGCGTAGCGGAATGGCAATGCGAAGCATGCGAAGCCCTGTAGGCACTTTAATCTTTTTTATCTGGTGAGTGGGTAACGGGCGTTGGAGATCTTGGATTAAAATATATGCTGACAAGGGCTAGACCGCGTCGATCTGAGTGTCGACCGCGACTAACAACATTAAGAGTATATCAAAGCACACGTACCGTCAACAAAAATAATAGCAGAGGCTCAACGTGCGAGTTATCGTAACGCGACCGGTAAGATCGGGGTATATCACATTACAACTTCTAGCTATTAGAAATTTTAAAATCACAGACAGACAGTACAGGACAGTGAGGAGTGCAGTGAACGTGAAGTAGTGGGACGTGACAGTGCTAGAAAAGTTAAAGTTAAAGTGATTTTGTTAGGTTAAAGTTTTATCGGTTGAGCAAAAGCATGGCTAGCTCTCCCGAATACAACGTGAACCAATGCGATGAATATTACCAACCTGACCTCAGCGATGTGAAATATAGTGACATCGAGAAGTACGTACATGGTAAGCCGAGTCTGGCAGCAATGCCCGACGACGACAAGCTCCGAGGATGAACCGAGGAGGGTAATATGTATTATTACCGCATCGTGACAACCAAAGCAACAATGTTGTAACGTTTATTTATTTCTAAAGGGCTAATACAAATATTTACAGATACGATTAATAACAATTACTAAACTAAGATTAACACTAACACTAATTACACTACAATTTATATTTAACACTAGGTCTATATTTATTTAAACATTCGGTATAACGTTATCACTTCACTGTATTTATGTTCACTGTTCATTTATGTTAAAACTCGCGCGTTCAAACTGGAATTGATTCGTGACAGGAAATCGCGCTGCATTTATACTTAAATGCAGCCTTCCAGAAAATTCCATAACCATCCAGGAATTTCTAGTCACTTCTTTGCGCTTCTCGATTGATATCGAAGCATTATTTGAATGACTAATGATGTTATCATGCATGACTCATCACACATGACGTCATACATTAGTCATCAAATATAATTAGACGTTCTTTCGTAACAATATTTATTAATGGTAAAATTTCTAGCAACCTTATTATCGAAATTTCGGCCAAGCAAATATAAAAACCACTTTTTTTCAATTGCACTATATGGTTCTTATTAAATAATTGATCGATGACTTTAAATCCACTGTCAGCATTTTCCACAGGATTTAAATCACCAGTTTAAAAAAAAATCTTAATTTGATTGATATTAGCTTCGTTGGTTAAAATATTCCAATCATCACAGCTTAATGGTATACTAATGTTATTTGATCCGCTGATTTGCATCATTGGAATCCAGTTTTCAGCATCAATACCTATAGCTATAAATTTTGTTTTGGATTTATTTAATGCATATTTTGTTTCATGAACTAACTTCAGCGCATCCATTATTTTAGATGCTTTATTCGGAGTATTTACTGAAAAAAATAATCAAAATTAATACAAAAATATAAATATAATATGAACACTAATAAGGTTTACACAAAAAGGGTTAGGTAATGTCTTCCTAGACTAGGATCTAAGAATACATATCTACCCCTAACAGTTATTTAAGTTACTACTACTAATTTCTATGCAACTTCCTTGTTTGAAATGTTTCTGCAGACCTCTTCAAAGTTTGAAGTCCTACTTTCGTATTCATTTTTTGAGTAAGTTGAATGTTCTTGCACAATATTGCTGTCAAAAGAACTTGAACTAGGATGATGAAAAAAACTAATTTTACCCGGTATATATACGCTATAATCTGGTATCATTGAGGTGTTAGTGTTAGTTAATGTATTTTTTTCTATTAATCATTTATATTATCACAATATAATTATATACCAGGTGTGTAAGTATGAAACCGGAATTTGCCTATAGGTGGTGCTAGATGTCGATGCAGTTACCGACACATCACGTCAGCGGTGTCTTGTTATTGTTTTGATATCCGACAAAGATTTCCAACTCACAATAACACGAGTTTCATTCAGTAGCATTAGTTTATTAGAGATAAACATGTCGAGTTTTGTGCCAACAAATTACGATTTGCGGACAGCACTACTTTTCTGTTTTCATCTGAAGAAAACCGCAGCCGAATCGCATCGAATGCTTGTGGAGGCGTTCGGTGAGCATGCTCTCGGTAAAACACAGTGTTTCGAGTGGTTCAAACGGTTCAAAAGTGGCGATTTTGACGTGATAAACGAAGAACGTGGAAGACCACCGAAAAAGTTTGAAGACACTGACCTGCAAGCCTTGTTGGACGAAGACGACGCTCAAACACAACAACAACTGGCGGGTCAGTTAAAGGTGACCCGAGAAGCCATCTCCCTTCGGTTGAAAGCCATGGGAAAGATACAAAAGGTGGGGAAATGAGTTCCACATGAACTCAACGAAAGATAGCAGGAAAACCGCCAAACATCATGCGAAATGCTGCTCGCCAGGTTCAAAAGAAAGTCATTTTTACATCGAATTGTGACTGGCGATGAAAAGTCGATATATTTCGAGAATCCTGAGCGCAAAAAGTCATGGGTTACTCCGGGTGAACCATCAACATCGACGACAAGACCAAACCGCTACGGACGAAAGGCAATGCTGTGTGTTTGGTGGGATCAGAAGAGCGTAATCTACTACGAGCTGCTGAAACCTGGGGAAACTGTCAATACTCAACGCTACCGACAACAAATGACCGATTTGGATCGAGTTTTGCGTGAAAAACGACCAGAATACCAACAAAGACAACACAAGGTGATTTTGCTACATGACTATGCACCAGCACACAAAGCAAAACAGGTCCAGGAAACGATAGAGTCGTTCCGTTGGGAGATTCTTCAGCACGCGCCCTACTCACCGGACCTTGCCCCATCCGATTACTACTTGTTAGCATCGATTGGACACGCACTTGCTGAGCAGCGCTTTACTTCTTACGAAGATGTACAAAAATCGCTCGATGACTGGTTTGCCTCAAAAAAGCAACAGTTCTTTGGGCGCGGAATCCACAAATTGCCAGAAAGATGGGAAAAATGTATAGATAGCGACGGACAATACTTTGAATAAGTTACTTTGTATCATATCATTACAATAAACGTGTATTTTCTGTACAAAAATTCCGGTTTCATACTTACACACCTGGTAAGTGATTATTTATCATAAGTATTTTAAAATACTTTGTAGTCTTTAGTAAGCGCTAACAAGATGCCACTTAGTTAACCGTAGTTGTTATTACACGGTTGGCCAGCTATTGGGATTTAACCCACAGTTCTTCAAGCGATGGTAGGTGTGTCCATCAATCGCAGGTTCTTCGGTAGATTGTTCCTGGTATTGGGTTATCACAAATGATGAAGATGGCAATACTATCAACTTCGAAATGAAATGCTCTTAGGACGCCAAATATTGAAATAAAACTCAACAAACAGAATGAAGGGGATTTATTTAATATTATAGATGAGATGAAAGATTTAGCTACGCAAAACACAGATGTACAATAGTTATATAATAAATTCTGGACTCTAGGTTCCAAACAGTAAACGCTGAAGGCGTGTAAAAAAGAAAGCAATCTACCGATGATTGACTGATGGGCGCCTGCAACCAAATAGATGGAGTACCATCTACATCCACTCATCCAAAGCTAATCAACTAGTTCAGTGCAAGACTTGATGTGTCGTTAGACAACAAATGATTGCAAAAAAATACTAAATGAACAGCACCTACCCAGTCCTACTCCTTTCTAACCTGCTATTGAGTAATCACAGAGACACAATTATGTTAATTGGTTCGACTTCCTTCCAAGAGCTCTTTTCATGGATCCGAATCTGTGTCAATGAAATAGAAACTACTAAAACAGATAAATGCTATTCACACAAGTAATCCACAAACCACAAATTGTCCAATTCAAGCTAATTAAGTTGACCAACTGAAAACAAGTAGACAATCGGACAAACCAAAGATTTGATTGCATAAAACTAAGGTTTAATCAGCAGCAGTAATTATATATTTAAAAAAATAATTGGTCAATCTAGATGGTAAAAATTCAGTAGTTCCATCCAGGTACTACTGTCCGGATACGGTGATTGTAGTATATCCACCAACTTAGGTTTCAAATTAAAATCCAGGGATTGTGATTTATTTTCTAATCCAATTTTATTCAAACCCAGCGTAGTAATTTGTTAAATTGCTTATCTGCTGATTATTCCTGACCTTGCAATCCATTAACTAAGACAATAATTATTCTTGCCACCAACCAGACTTTCAGTACTAATTTCATCAAAATAAAAAATGATACTACTAGGTGTTTCCAATATAAATTTTTCCAAATTTTAACCGTTAACTCCCAATTATTAATAATAATTTGTCTTTTACTAAAAAGGTCACACCAGGTTCGTTCTCAAAATCAAAAAGTCTCTTATCATCATCAAGCGCTTGGTTGATTAAAACCTCTACCGAGTGCGTCGTAATTATTAGAGTAGCCTAATAATTTATAACTTTAACGTAACGACT
The DNA here is from genome assembly GCA_911387805.1 of Cantharis rustica. Lineage (NCBI taxonomy): Eukaryota > Metazoa > Arthropoda > Insecta > Coleoptera > Cantharidae > Cantharis > Cantharis rustica. The sequence goes on from OU426877.1 coordinate 78,515,365, forward strand.
TTTGTAACGTTACAACTTTGATAAGCGATATCAATAACACTTTTTAATTTTAAGTGCACCTTTTTAGTATTATCTCAGAAAAACACTTAAATGATTATCTATTACCTATGATAAGCATTAGATTAGAAATTACGCATCTAGAACCAGCCTAGTACCTCTACTAGTGTTAACGTTAAAAACGAACGAGTAAAAAAAACGTAAAAATAGAAAAAAAACGACTAAAATCATTATTTCCTAATAAAGTGTAAACACCTCGTTGTGATTTGATGCCATACACTGTAGATATGTGGGAGAGTGCAGCTGCTGTATGAATTAAATGTTTTGATTCAGCACCTAGTGCATTACTGAATATAATTATTATAATTGTAATTGTAAATCATCATCAAGTACATCAATAATAGACGCTACTAAATAAGAGATCATTGCACTACAAACGTTTGATTATCAACAGATTTTCGGTACAGCAATAGGAAGTCCAATATCAGCTACGATCTCTAATCTGGTAATGGAAATTTTGGAAGAAGACCGTATATCAACACTTCCATTTCAACTACCATTCTTTAAACGCTATGTAGATGATATTATAACAGCAATTCCAAAAGGTAACAAAGATTTAATTATCAGGCATTTCAATGAATTTCATCCACGACTCCAGTTCACTATCGAAAAAGAAGAACAAAATAAAATAACTTAACAGTTAATACGTAAAAATAACTGCCTTAAATACAAGTGGACCCAAAAACAGACATGGTCAGGAAGATATCTTAATTTTAACTCTTACCATCACAAAAGCCAGATAATAAGCACGGCCATAGGCCTCGTGGATAGATCTCTTAAATTAAGCCATGGAGACTACAGAAAGCAAACTCTAAAAATAGCTAAAGAGACTCTGTTTAAAAATGGTTTTCCCGGACCCTTGGTTAAGAAAATTATCAAAGATCGTGTGAACAAACTTTATAACGGTAACAGTACCAAGAAAGAAACATCCAATTTTGCTGTTATGCCTTATGTCAAAGGACTAAGTGAAAAACTGAAGAGAATTTTAAGCAACCACGAAATTAAACTGACATTTAAATCAACCAATAACATTAAACAGCTGTATACAAAATTAAAAGATCCGGTTCCTACAGAGAAAAAATCTGATCTAATCTATAAAGTTGAATGCAAGAATTGTAACCTAGTATATATTGGACAAACGAACCAATGGCTGCACAAAAGAATGAGTGGTTATATCTCAAGTGTTCGCTGTAATAAACCGGACTCTACTGCCATTGCGAAACTATACTAGTCGATGGACATGATGAAGATTTTAAAAACGCAAAAATTATTAAGTCTGTATTACTAATTATAAAGAAAGAATTCTTCACGAAATGATTAGCATCAAAAGAGAAAAGAATTCAATGAACAGAAAAACTGATATAGATGGTCTGAGCAATATATACAGCCATCTCCTCGTCTAATTACCATCACGTATTGGTGTTAAGTTTTTCCTACCTTGAAGGAAACTCACTGCAGGTTGTTTCTTATCACACAATCACATATTTTAGATCATAGATTGTTCAAATGACAATACGTTATCAATCGGTTTCCATATAAACTTGTAAACATTATATTAAATTATTCTGACGAAGACGTGTACCAAACGTTGAAAGCTCAATAAAAACATTATTATTAGACGTTTTATTAACTTGTTTATTCCAAGATTATTTAATTATATTTCACAAGTTAAAAAATGAATTAATTTATTAAATATTTTCAGATTTTAGGCAATTAACTATGTCTACATATATAGAAAATCAACAACTTTATGGTATGACAACTGTCAACGATATGAAAAAATTATCGAAATGTACTAATAGGAAAGCTGCATTGTCTAACCAAAGAATATTCCTCCTAAGATGCAAACACCTCAATCTTACCCCTAATTTTATCAAACTTAATAACAACTTTAAGTTTAATTTAGGAACTTCAAACAAAATGGACAAAATAGTCAATAACTTTTATAAAGCTATTCTAGTCGAAAAAATCGCAGATTGTATAAGAAACATCGACTACAATTCTAAAAAAATCGAATACCTTAAACAAAAATTGGCATTTAGTTTACCACAAAATACTCATAACAATTTTTTAAACTCGCAGGAAGAAAAATATAACCAATTAATGAAAAAAATCAAAGAAAGACACATAAGGAAAATTTCCACAATTATCAAAAAAACCAAACCAAACCAACAAAATGATGAAATACAAAGTAATTGGATCAAAAATCTTACCAGCGTATCCATACCACACGAGGTTGCAAGAACTTTACAACTCGGCCAAAAATTTGCTGTCCCGTTTACATCAAAAAATTTTCCTACGGACGATATCGTTGAGATAGAAAACGCAATCAAAAACCTAGACTACGACACGAAAAATTTACTACGAATGGATTTCACTAACTCTATAAAAACTTTTTGCAAGCTACAAGAAAAAAATAAACAATCAACGAACATACAAGATATTATAAAGATCAAGAAATTCGTTAAAGAACATCCCGAATTACTAATAATAAGAGCCGACAAAGGGAATACCACTGTTATCATGGAGAAGAGCGACTATGAGAAGAAAATGGATATTTTGGTCAACGACAATACCACCTACAAGGTCTTAAAGAAAGATCCGACGAACAACCTACAGATAAAAAATAACCAACTTATATCCGACTGGGTTAGAAACGATTATATTGACAAATCTACCTCCATAAGACTTAAAATGAATAGGTAGTGCATTACCACCGAGAATATACGGACTACCTAAAATACACAAAGAAGGAACACCGCTCCGGCCTATTGTCGCAAGCATGAAGTCACCTACATATAAACTGTCAAAATATTTATCAAAAATAATTACAAACATTTTGGGTAAGAGTAAAAGCACAAACAACCATAAATGCTTCATTTGCTATATTGAGTAAAGAAAATTCATATCTCTGATTAAAAAATTTAAATTGTTTAATACGTTGATTTAATCGCTCAACGTGTACACGAGCACAAGCAATTTCTTTACTCAATATAGCCTCGGACTTGGTAAACTGAGCCTTACTTCTCAAAAAAGAGGGTCGAATTATGGTAACACCGTTTTCAAAACACATTGTGTCAAGGAGGAATCCTTTATCGACCATAACAGCATCCTCTTTTTCAAGAAGATCAATTAGCCCACTTTGTTGAAATATTACTTTGTCGGAAGTACTTCCTCCATAAGCTTCACTAACGAAGCTTATGATGCCACCTGGGGTTACTCCCGTCATCCACTTTAATGTAAGCCCAGACTTGTAGTGAGAATATAATTTAATTCTACATGTCAAGCATTTGGGTTTTTGAACATTTATCTCCGTACAATCTAAGACAACTCTAACATTTTTCAAATTTTTAAAACATCGAGGCATTCTGTTTTGAATTTCAGTTCTCGGACACCAATCAATCATACATTTTAAAGTTTCGTGCAAAGCAATTACAGTTTCAATAAATATATACTTACATGTCACTACTGAAATAACTTTAAAAAGAATTTTTAAAACTCTAAAACATAAATTTAACATAATTTGACTAGAGTCATTAAAACTCTCTCCTGCATGGTAAGTTTGTGCTTCCTTTTGTCCTTTAAAATTACACTTACTTCAGTAGTTAAAAACTGAAATGATGAAATGATGACATTCCAGCAAGTGTGTTTAAGGGGTAAAACCATAGTAAATTTTTCAGAAAATCAAATTTTTTTTATTGGCTTAAAAGATATTTTGAACCTTCTGGAAGGTTCTGAAAAAAATTTGTTTAGTAAAATTTCTAGCTTGTACTCCAAGCGTGTCGGATTACTGCGTAAGAACTACCTGCTACAAATTAATCCCTATTGGAAAGTAACCCCAATGGGTTACTTTTTGTTTTTTTTTTAGTGTAGTGTCAGTATATGTGCAAGAAGAATATAATTTTTATGTTTTAAACCTACATTTACACTTTGTTAAACGGATTTTTGATTTCGTCGCAAATATACAATTTTTTTATTTTGAAATCACGGAATTTGTGTGTAGTGCTGATTTTTAACAGCGGATTTGTAATTTCAAAGTGTTTTTAAGTTACAATGAGTGACTCAAAGGTATACCGGAGCAAAAAAAGAAAGAAATCATACAGTTTGTGTCTAGAAGCCGATGCTGAGCTGAACAAACCCGCCAAGCAGTCTTTGACAGATGCGACAAAACGCGCACGTTCTAGCATAAAAACTTCGATAAAAGAGAACGAGGAAGAATATTTTAATGTGGAGGAGTACCTTTATGGTCCTGGGATACCAGATTAAAGGTAAATAATTTCAAACAGTAAAATTTTTAATTTTTTTTATGTCTATAACACATTTCAATATTAAACACGATTTTTCTCGAAACACGATTTTTCAAAACGGCACGCAGCATAACTCCAACAATTTTTGTTCTTTTCGTTCGAATTTTTGATAATATCTTTATAATAATATTTTGAAGAGAAAAACGTACGGGATTTTCAATAAGTTGATTTATACATTATTTATTAACAAATGATTACCGATTTTTGTGTCGAAAATTGAAAGTTTTCATTCAAATACCCGTCAATCACACAAAAATCAATATTTTTAAAATCCCCTACGTATTTCTCTAGCTATGAACATGTAGAATAAGTGAATATTTTTGTTTTATTTTAGATTCAAATTTGGACAAGCTACACTGCGTGCCGCAGAGCGCCTCAAATTCAATAACCCTCACGAGAATGGCTCCAGTGTCGCCATTTCTTAATATTTCTAAATGATAATTTTTTGTTTAATACTTAAATATATACTGAATACCTACCTCAAATATTATTATTCTACTACCTTTCCTTCTATGCAAAAAAAATTGTCAAAAAAACGCTATTTTTACAGCTGTTACAGTGGTTTTACCCCTTAACGATTTCTCATCACTTAAATAACTCATAAACGACACATATATATCTCCACTCGTAACCTGTGTTGAAGTTGACATGGCAGTTAAGTCATTGAGAGAGAGTGTTGGAGAAAGTATATCTATAGTTAGAGGTTCTACTAACGATTCACTTGTTGGTTCTGCGGTTGAACTTTGGAGCGTAAGGAGAATGTTGGCCATTTCCAGACGCGAGTCTTCCATTTCTTTTTTTCCTTCTTTAATCTGCTTTTTCCTTAAACTCCTATTCAATCGCATAGTTGCGGCGTTCGTCGGTGGACTTTTTATCGAGCCCCGTTTTTCAATCATAGGCAAATTTAACGAAGGTATCGCATCATTCTTCAATCTTCTTCGTTTCGAATCCATTTTAAGTAGGAACATAACAATGTGCTTCTTGTATTCAAAAGTAATTTAAATTGATTACCTAATGTGTTTGTAGATGAACACACTCCATTAATATACAGGCATTTACTTACCATGTAAAAAAAAATACTCAGACTTGAAATGTTTACTACATACCTTTATGTACATCGATACCTTCTTCCCCATTTTTAGTTTCAGTAGCCATGCCTTTCTTAAATCGATTACTTGATTTTCAAAAATGTTACTCCATTTAACCTGCCTAACTCCTTTTTGTGGAAACTGGTGAAAACTTAGATTTGGATCTCGCCATCGTGTTGAATTGCATCCATACATACAACAAAACTCTTTGCTATGTTTCTCAACAACGGTTGACATTTCAAAATTTATTTAAAAGCTTTAATTACTTAAATAATTTCAACACGTCGATGATGAACTTCTTAGCAATATGGAGGTGCCACGGGAAAACCGTTTATCTCCTTCAACTGATGTGGGCAGCGGGCGTTGGAATTTATTGAAGTAAAAGCATAAACCACGTTTACTACTCGCATCGAATTGTTCTCAATTCTGCCACCAGACGTCGCATCCTTAATTTTACTCGCGAATATAAGTTACTCTTTGAAGAGTAACTTCAAAAAAGTTAAAAAATCAAAAAAAAAGTGCAAAAATTTTTGAAAATTTCGATTTTGAAAAATGCCACCCGTATGCAAAAAATTATCCAAAGCCAAATGTGTAAAAAAAATTTCGGAAAATTCAAAGATGACCCGAATAATTGCGGATTTACATCAACTTTAACACATGCCGAAATTCCATTTTGATTGTAAATTAATAATTAACTTTTTGTAAAAAAATATGAAATTTTTTATTTTGAGTCATAGATAAAACGTAGTATTAGACTCGCACATAATGGCTATAATTCAGTCAGATGATTATAGCCTCCATTATATATGCTCGTTAAATAATATACTATTAACATTTGTTTAGTTTAATTAATTATAGTACATTGCATACTACTAAATTATACCACAATAGATACTTAAAAATTTCATTTTTAAAGTTATTTTTCTATTTAATCATTTAATTAAATAGTTTTTGTCATTATAAGTAAGTTATAAATAACTTTATTTTTAATTTTAATTTAACACGAAAACAATTTAGTGATAAGCAATCTCAAAAAATTATCCACGAGCAGATAACCAGAAAAATGAGTTCTACAATAATAATAAAATAATAATATTGCATTGTCACCTATGAAAATAATAGAATATAGAAATCTTCACATAGATAACTAAAAATATCTTCTCTATAGTCGATCTAAGATATGAATAATACAGGTGGCGCGTCGTTTGCAAAGTCTAATTTACATCGGGAAACTTCAGATAATTTAAATAGTACTTAATCTTGTAATAATATTAAACATTAACCACAAAAAAGCGAAATGTTATAACCAGGGCTCGGAACTTTATGTGCTAAAAAACAATGAAATATGTGTATACGTATGCGCTAAAAAATAGTAAAATATGCGGTATAATATGCAGTAAAAATTAGCAAAATTTATAAAAAATTTTGCTTAATCTTAAAATGACAAATAAAGAAAGTTGTAACTGTTAACATTATTTATTGAAAAAACAAAAACAATATTAAAAATAAAGAATAAACCTTGGAAAATCAAAATAGTACATTATTCAACAAGAGGATAAAGTGACCAATTTTTAACCAGATGGTCAAGATTTGTTTGCACGAGGCTTTAGCCGAAGGCAGCAATTACCCTCAGGTTAAAGATCACTTTATCCTCGAGGACTATATAGTATTTTTTGCAATTGCGAATTTTTTCTAGTAGTCATATTACGAGTTTAGTAAAACTTGGTTTAATTTATAAACGATGTTTAAAATTTAATACTCAGTGGCGTAACTATACTATCTAAAGCCTGTGGCAAAGAGCCCCGCCCGCCCTCCAGTAAAAATCGTCTTACCACATAAACCACTTAAGAAGTTACTTGACAGTATTCGGCTTCTCGGGCGGGGCCCCCGACTCTTGCGGGATCCGTGGCATTTTGTCAGCCTTGTCACCTTATAGTTACGCCACTGTTAATACCAACATACAAATAACTGCTAAACAAGTAAAATTAAACAGTAATTTGTATGGTTGGTATTAAAATAATTTAAAAGCACCTACGTTTTTAAACGTTGTTTATAAATTAAACCAAGTTTTACTAAACTCTAAATTAAACTCACACTGTACAAGTGGCTCGAAATCAACAAAATATGCAATTATATGTTCTTAAACCTAAAATATGCGAGTTTGTCTAAAAAGTAACAAAATATGCAAAATTATGCGACAAAAACTTTTATATTTGACATGTAGGTAATATGAAACGAATTTTTGACTAACCACAATATTACAATATGCACTTTCCAAACAAATATGCAAAAGCCTAAAGTTCCGAGCCTTGGTTATAACCAAATAACTACGTCTATTCGATATTACATTTAACTCTGTTCAAATCTATCTTATCTATGAGTTTACCCGGTTCAGTTTAGGCAACACGCATAGCACTTCAATCGTAAAAATTTTGTTATTGTAATAGCGTCTAACTTCAAAGCAATTTCATTGGTTTACATTTCAAGGTTGTCACTTTAGTACAAATTCCAATATTTTTCTTAAAAGAAGCAGACTATAGAATAATCAAACTTAACAAAATGTTAAAATAATAAAATTTTAACTAATAAGTAACAGTGGCGGCCCGTCAGGGGAGTCTTTGAGACTGCGTCTCCCCAGAAAGTCAATCAGTAACAAGAAAAAAATGTTTTATTAAAAATCATAATTTACAAAACCACTATTCGTATTGAAAAAATTATGTGGTGTTTTAACTTCTTAATTATATTTTTAAATAATTGTTATTTAAACAAAAGCTTTTGAAATCAACACCTGCGTTTAAAATTTCATAGCGATGCTAAATTGCTGATATGATAACGTCGGCTGCCAGTTGCAAGAGACGCTATACGTAAGACTCATACTTAAAATGCATCTATATGCTAAATGCAATTAATACATAACGTAAGAGCGTGTAGGAGTGGGGAAATTGCATACGGCAAATCTACCAACGATCCAAGTCTCTTCGAAGTTTATGTAAGGTAATTCTAGGAAAGATGGACCACGTTTCTAAAAAAGCTCATAGCTTTTATTTTTTGATATTTTAAAGGTAATAAAAGTTACCAAATCAATAACTAATCATTCTTTTCTTATTTAATTATCATAAACTTACAAAAGAACGCAAAGCTTAACCTAAATTTCCAAAAAAGTAAATGTATGTGTCGGCCCATCTCTTCTAAATACTATAGTAGAGATGGATTCTCTACAATTATGTTTCTAATATTGTTTAACGTTTCTAATTGTTAATGTAATAATGTTTCTAATATTTTCCACCGAATTTAAAATATTTGCTATGCTTCTTCTACGTTTTCTAACTATTTTTATGGCTGAAATATTGAGAACAGGGGAAACTTCGTCTAACACGTCTAACTAGGAGTAATTTCATTTAGTTCAGAATGTTGCTTGCAATTTGCTTCAATAATAGTTACTTAAATTCGAAAAATAATTTGAAACCATCAAAATGCAACAAGAAATTTTACGTAGCAACGTTCCAACTGTCCTTTTAAATGTGGTCCATCTCACCTAATTACATAGGAGAGATGGACCACACTAATCTAGCTGCATAAAGAATGATAGATTGTTTTGTAAGGTTAGGTAACGTTAGAAACAAATTATTTATTTTATCCACGACCACTATATTAGGAAGGTTTAATACGTCCGTTTTCCGTGGATTAGGGGCCTTTTAATACACTAGTGGATTAGAATTCATAATACACTAGTGGATTAGTTTTTAGCTCAAAATCAGTAGGTATTGGTCAAAATCAATTTGTCAAATTTGACGTTTTTCAAAATCAAAATTTTGAATTGTGGTTTTGGCCCTGGTCGTGGATAAAACGTTGAATTACATTCGAAAATTAACAAGCCTATAATCCTCTCGAAAAAATGTGACTCTCGGCTGCGCCTCGAGTGCCCATTTTTTCTCGTTGATTAGAGGCTTCTTAATCCCCTTATATAATTAATAACTATAACACTATAAGAATTATTTAAAAACACTTGCCACGACCTCAGAAATCTTATTAAATTTACAACGTTCAAAAACTTCTGGTACTAGTAATTTAACAATATCTTGATAACACAAAAATTAACAAATATTTCGAAACAGTTTCACACCAGTTTTTCTATAAAAACACAATGAAAATAAATATAATATACACAATACCCTTTATTAAAAATAAGCAATAATTCTCTCACTGGTCCATCTCTCCTCGTGGTCCAACTCTCCTAGAATTACCCTAATATAATTTACGTAGTATTTGTTATTACAAGTTCTACATGTTTGTGCATTTATTCCCTTATACTTTTTAAATAATTTTCAGCAATGGAAATAAACAATATATTGGACTTTCTCAAAAATTAAATGTAGCAAAATGTACAATGGTTATAGCAATTTTTATTTACTGATTACAAAACATTTTCCGTCATTTTGTCTACCACACCATACACTTGGCGTCGCAATAATATACTACATCGTAAATAATATATTATAAATTACAATATTACCTCTGCTGACAAAGAATTATTTAATACTTATATTTAAGAACTTATGAAAAGAAAAAAAGCTTATACAGTCTTGGCCAAAACATTTTCAATTTTTAACACATTTTTAAAACTTACACCTTTGGAAATCTATGTACGTGTCGCTAAATTATAACCAAGGTTTTTTTGAATATACTGTCGTGTTAGGAAGCGATTTAACCACCCCCGATGCTTTGTTAATATTTTCTGAATTCTAAATTTGAATTAAGAGATACAATTTTAAAATGTAGAAGGTTGGCAGATAGTTGAGTTGGAGTGGGGCTTTTTCTTACCAAAATAGCAAAAATGGTGAAAGCCTAGATTTTTGCTTCACCGATCTCAAGTTTTTATTGTGCGAATAGTTTTTACAATTGATTTTTTTTATACGAATATTGTTAATTCGAATTTTGTTATGAGAGTATTTTTGGTTAAAAGTGGCCGCAGCTAAGATTTTGATTTTGTAATTAAAATTATCGAAGAAACAAACTTTTGAATCCGCGACCCTGAGTAAGCCTGACTGCTTCCGCACACCAGAGCTCACCGATCAAGCAAGTGTGTTTGATATTCGGAAATTTTACACCAATATCACTCAATATATATTAAGTATATAATAATAAAACAGAACTGGTTATATTTTCTATTAAAGGGGGCGCACCATAAGTGTGTGTCTACGTGTGTGCTACGCGCCTCCGGATATAAACGTGCTCGGTAAATAATGGCTCACTTCTCAACCTAAGTGTATAATATACTATATAGTGAGACACGAACTTAAAATTTTCACAAATAATGACAAAATTTTACCTCTAGCCGTTTGAAATCAATGAGAGCACTGACCTCTGTGTGTTCCAACCGCAAACAAAGTGATAGTTGATGTAAACCTCGAGTTAACTCGAGGAACTTCTGTGGGTTACAAATACCAGCACTTAACCTAAGGTTAGCCGTCAGGCCAGCCACACAAAAGTGTGAAACACTTTTTCATAGGTTAAGTAACGGTAACCGCTAAACTGCAGGTTAACCAGACTTTGTGAAACCGGCCGTAAATAAAATTTTAGGTTCAGAAAAGATTATGAAATCTAAATCCTTATTCTCTAGAACCCTTATTCGCTTATCATTGTCACATATCCAGTGGCGGATTTAGGGTGGGGTTTAGGGGCTATAGCCCAGGGCGGCAAAATTCAGGGGCGGCAAATTTTTGCAAAAATACCAAAAGTACATGTGGAAAAAACCTAATAGATAATTATGCTTAATAGACGGATAAGTAGGTACTATTTCAATTAATTGATTAAAATAAAATAAACTATTTATAAACGTTTTTATATTATACGACTTTTCAATTTTTGTCGTTCTAATATTGTCAGTATCCGGGAGCTTCATTCTAAACTAAAGGCAAAAATTGTAAGTTCGTAAGTTAATTGTAAGTTAACTTATTTTAAGTTATAATCGGTTAATACTGATTTATTCTAATTAGAATAAACTAATAATAACTTAGAAAATATAATTTACAATTGAATCGAAAAAAGACAACTGACACAAATTTTGTTTCTATCAATTACTAGATTACTACATCAATACTTACATCATAAACTATGAGTGACGGAATTATTTTTTGAAACCCAACACTGGAACACTCATTTGATAGCAAAACCAACGTGGAAATCCAAAAATGTGAATTAGCGAAAGACTTGCATTCAAATGAATTACACCCAACTATAACACCTCTTAATGAGGTAGAAATTGTAAAAAAAACATTGAAATTGAAATGTCAGTCAATGAACAGCAAGAGGATGATTTTAATCATTCCAATACTGAGCGTAGGCTTAACCTTGCTGAACTTGTTGGCAATGAAGTTTTTTCTAATACAATGCCTCGGCCAAGCTCAACTACTATAAAACACTCTGATATGTGTGACGATAAACATTCTAAACTTCATAGCAACGCTATGATTTATGACCCTACTTTGTGGCTTATCAAAGATAGCACTTGAGAGCATGTCCTAAAAAATAGAAGAAATCAAGACATTTCGAAATTAGATTTTAGCCGCTCCAAAAGATCCATTGGGGGACAACATCGCTATCTAACTCAAACTATGTTTGAAACTAGCTTAATCAATGGACAGAAACTAAAACGATCTTACCTAATGTACGCAGAAAGTTCTGGAAAACTTTTTTGTATATCATGTCAACTTTTTGGAGAAATATCACAATTAGCAAAGAAAGCTTTAATGATTACGAGTATTTAAAGACCCACAAAAATTCATCAGACCATAAGTCATGTGCCTTAGTAAATGTGAAGCATCTAATTACATTCTTCGACTTTAAAGGTTAGAAACGGCTTTTTTGTCATTTTTATAAGGAGATCTTTTATCTCAATTTAATATATCAAGTAAAACATTGCAATTATCTGAGATCAACCTATCAACTATATCAGTATTGTACGAAGATGAAAAGAACAGGAGAAAAATACGAAAAATCCAGTCAGATGAATCCCGAGAAGGAGAAGTACAGTTGATTGGCAGAGAAAATTTCAGAATCAATACTTAGAATATGATAATTATTGACAGATTAAATTAATATCGTAATAGAAAAAAGAAAAACTGTGTATGATGAGCTCTACTCGTTGTTTGAATTTTTTATTAGTGCTGGCAAAGAAGACCTTGATGTGAAGATACTTACTAAACATAGTAGGAAATTGTGTAATTTGTATGATAAAGATCTACCAACAACGAAGGTTTTTGTGAACAAGTGTATACATTTTTTCGGATTCTTGAAAGAATTGGAAGAATATCCAAAATCAATACTTAAAAATGTTGCCAAGTGCTGCATGACACCGAACGACAAGATATATACCCTTATGTTGATATCGCACTGAGACTTTTTTTTGGCAATTCCTGTATCCAACTGTTTAGCGGCAAGGTCGTTTTCCGTTTTGAAAATAATAAAAAATTATGCACTTTATGCTAGCAAACTATGAAATTATGCCTTCGAGATGTAGCAATTCTGACTATCAAATCAGAGCTAACCAGAAGATTGGACTTTGATGATGTTATAAATTTGTTTTCAAAATCTAGTTCACGAAGAAAGTTCTTATAATCATTTACATTAGTATCTGTTACTATCAGAAGCAAGGAACGAAAGCGTGGTTTAAAAAGAAATTTTAGCACATTTAAATAATTAGAGTATTTTTTAATTTGTAACATTTAAAATTGTAAAATATATAAAATAAAATTGTAAAAAATACAAGAAAATAAATAGGAGGGGCAGGGGGCGGCAAGTTGCCAGTAGCCCCTAGGCGGCAATAGTATATTACGTGCCGAGGTGGAAAATGCTTTATTACAGTCGAGCGCTAAGTTAGTTGACTGAGGCGCGAAGCGCCGAAGTCAACTCTATTCGCGGAGCTGGAATGAAGCTTGACACCGAGGTATGTATACAATTTTATTCACAATCAGTTTGTAAATAATTAAAGATCATTAAATTTCATTTTATTAACGCACATTTTTTGTTAGTTCCATTTTTTGCCTACCGACAATGCGACATTGCAGGTCGGGAAGTGATCACTTCCCACCCTAAGGTTGGGAAGTAAAACAAAATAGCTTTCGGATTGGTTGTCAAGTGAAAGTAAATAATAAACAGCTTCCCAACTTTTTAAAAGTCAGGAATGTGTCGATTACTAACTGATTGTGAATAAAAGTATAAATCCGCCACTACACATATCATTACGCAGCAAGTCTGGAACGACCTCATATACTTAAACTTATTTTTAAAAGAACTTAAATCTAAAAAAAACCAAAATATTCATTTAATAACAATAGCAAGATGCAAGACATAAGGAAATATTTCCACCTCGTTGAACTGGGAAAAGTGGGATGGTTTGGAATAGCTAATAAATTAATGTTCCGCTGCTGGCAGTGGCATATTATATTCTATCAGTAGGTAGTCGTAGTCGCACCAATATTATTCACTTACGTTGTACATAAACTTTGTTGGTTAGGTTTGGTAACAGTTACGAAGAATATTATGTGCAGCAATATCATTGAACAATGAATATATAAAGAAATGTTTGACATCAATTTTTCTCTTTTAAAACTAAAAGAAAATTATGTGTACGTATGTATAATATTTAATATGTTATTATATTATTATACAACTGAGAAATAAATGTAGTCTAAATCAATGACGAGAATAAAGAGGAAAATGACTTATAACAATATAACTTATTATTTGTCCTAATAGTAACAACGCTGGTTTTATTAATTTTAATTAATTGAGGTCGAGCAAAGTTTTACTTTTACGAAGTGCACACCTAAAAGATTACTCATTCTATTAATTTCAATCAAAAGATTTAAGTAAGGCGTTTTATTATTTATTCTTAATATGTTAATATTAACTTAAATTTGTTTATTTTTTATTTTAGAGTGCTTTAAATTAATTAAGAAGCGTAATAAAGTTTCTTAATTTATAATGGCGAATATAAAACCAGGAGAACATGATAGTTTACCTAAAACTGGTCGAGTAACCGAAGTTTGCAAAGAGTGGTCAGTTCGAGAAGATGGGGCTCTTGCATATCGTTTGCAAAACGAAGAAATTACTGGTCACTTACAAAGTAATAGATATAGAAATGCAGTGGTTCGACAAGATTTTCCTTGTGCAGTTGACGAACAATTACGAGAGCAACAGCTTGCCGAGCAAGCTGCAGCTGTTTATCATCAAATGCTTGCAGAGCAGGAAGAAATAGATAATTTATATGCCAAACAATTAGCAAATAAAATTGAAAACGAAGAAAAATTAAGGCGGCGCATTGTGGAAGTTGAAGATGAACAAATTGTTACACATTTAGTAGAAAATGAAATAGTAAGTAATACGCCTAGCAGTAGTAACCATTATAATTCTCCACAAAAATTAGGAAATACACCTTTTTATAATACAAATTTAACTCGCTCGCCATTTAAACAAGAAAGACATAGTTCTAGACGTCAAGCATTAGCAATGCCTTTACCTGACGATACTAATAATGTCCCCACTAGCTTACCTAACGCTAGCTTTATTGACAATAATATACAAGATCATTACGTGTACACGGAACCATACCGTACAAATACTGATTTAGCAAATCAATTGGACCGAATTGATATTGCAGAATTGGGCGTGCCTTTAGAAGAAACTAGTCAGCGTGCAATCCAAGAACAAAAAGATGCATTGTTAGCTCGTAAATTGCAACAACAGGAAGATTCTAGCAAAGAATCGCAATTAAATAGAGATCGCTTGCTTGCAATTGAAGCTCAAGATAAAGAATTAGCAAAATTACTTCAAGAGCGAGAAAGACAAAAAGCTAAACGTGCTAAAGAAAGAGCTAAACAAAAAGCATTGGCAAAAAAGCAACTACAATATAAAGACCAAGATGTACATCAAATAATGCCAGATGATTCGTATTCTAATCCTGCCGATTTATTACCTTCTCCACACAGTAGTGATTTGACACATAATTTATTAAAGCAAACTCAACATCAACCAGACATTACCAATCATACGGAGGACGATTTGAATTATAGCTTTCCTGTCGATGTTTTACCCTCAAAAAATTATAGTTCTTTAAAGAAAAATTATGATTCCAAATTTAATCAAGACAACACAAAAGTATTGGATACTCATTGCTCCACTTTACCTGAAAAATTAAACGAAGTGCGTACACCTGTCAGACCTACCCAACTTGACCTTAAATTTTCAAATTGTCCTAATAAACTCAAATATTCTGAATTGGAATTTGTAGATAATCCTTCGCAACATGTAAACATTGCAATGGCAATAGATCCTACCTACACACGTAGGAATCACCACGGTGCAACATATTATGACACATCTTCGGGTACTGTAACAACCAGCACGTCTAGTAGTAGTCCAGGAATAGCTTTGCCACCACTCGATACATCCGAACACGAAAATGAGACAAGTCCCGTACCACCTTATATGCCAATTCAAGGACAACGAAGAACCGCATCTTTAGAAAAAAAATCAAAGAAGAAATCGAAAGATACTTGCAAGCAACAATAAAATAACCTATAAGTAACGACTACTTTTATCATTTATTATTATATTGGTTCTTTTGTATTAATTATCACACTTATAATTTTTTTTTATAGAAGATGAAGGAGTAAAATTATTGCGTGTCAACTTACCAAATCGAGCTACCATTTTCATAACGAACTTTTACATTTATTTTAAATATTGTGAATCAGTAAAATATTGTCAAAATTTTAAATGGCTATATGAATCGTGTTTCCAATAATACATAGATAAAAATTTACGAGAGGCTACTATGGCCAAATTTATACTTAATCTAAAATTAAAATCAAGTAATAATTACATATACATGCGTTACATACCCTGTAAATTTAAGGGGAAGTCGTGGGTAAATTAAGAAAAAACATCCTAAAATTTAAAGATTGATTTGAATAATACTTAATGAGGTTTTTTGATATTTGCTAAATTGAATAAATTTAAAAAATATTTAAGTTTCGTTATTGACACAGACTTTAATGCCCAGGATATCTTTTTCCAATCGTGGATGATGTAAACAAATCATTGTTATGATTTACCGATTAAAATGAATTGTATTTACTATATTTATGTTTAACGCATTTTTTGGACATGACTTTTAAATTGTGAAATAGGCACAAATGCCTATAGGAATGGATTTACACTTTTTTAAAGTTCTTTATTTTCTGAACCTTGGAAGCTGGCTTTTAAGAAAAACCTAGCTTTTAACAGTCACCTTTTTTCAAAGACGCTACCTTTATTTTAGGCACCAGTCTCCGAAAAACAAATCGTTTCGGGACTTCTATCGAGATCATTCAAGAATAAATCAAGTGCAATTTCAATATAATTTACCAATACTTTTACAATACCAATAAATTGTAAAATTCACAAAAATTATATCATAATTTGAAACTTTAAAGAAAGTTGCCTTATTTCAAAAATGAAAGTTAGCCTTTAAGGTTCAGTGAATAAGGCCTTTAAAGAATTTTTTAATTGTTTTTTTTTGTCAAACAAATAATTCATTAATTATATGAACATTAAAATGTTTATTCAATGCTTATTTGTCGTTTTTATAAAACAATTATATTTTTGTGATTTTAATGACATTAATATCTGCGCCCTAGTAACATTTGTTAAATACATCTCAAACATAAATTGCATTGAAACATTACATAAAATAATTAAAAAGTAAATGAAACAACAATTAACCATACTAAACTAGTAAAAATTCAGTTTTTTTAAATATTCAGGAATGAATGTAAGCAAAAATTACTCAGATACAAAAAAATTACCAACTTTCTAAATAAATTTTAAAAAATTCCGTTTTGTATTTACAAACTTATTACATGATTATTTTTTTAATGTTTAATGCAAAAAACGTAATTTGCATATTTTTCAATAAATTATTCAGCTGATAGCGTTCCACGGATAGTTGGATTTCGCTATTACTATGAGAATAACCTGGGTGAATCCAAAGTTCTTATTGTATAATATTCCTGTTGGTAAATCACAAAATTTTCTTCCTATTTGCATAAACGAGAGTTCCAAGATTGGAGATCACTAAAAAGTGTTTGTTTTAATTTATGAAATATAAAAAATAAACAAGTAATTAAGTAGATACAGAAGGGTTCGTAACCCTATTTTTGTCTATAATTTATGTTGTATTCTTAACAAATTCGACTAATATATTTATTCAATTATATTCGGCTAAACATAGCTAAAACTTGCGGTTTAGGTGTTAAGCGATTGGTCAATTTGACATGAAATAATTTAAGTATTATGCTTAAATCACTTATTTTTAAAATAACTTATTTGCTACTTTAACATATTTCTATTATTTACTCATATTTTTGTCGATGGTTGCCATAATTAAAATTCACTACCAATTGCAAATTCATTAGTATATACAATAGACGTACGATACTGTGAATCTCCGGCTAACAGACATTTTTTTATAGACTTCCATATACTTTGAAAACCATACCACCCTGTAACATGAACAAGTTTATTACTCTACAACTTCAGACAAAACCATGTGTACGTTATTATTATCAATCTTATCGAGTATCTACTGTAATATTTAATTGATTTTAACTAACTTACTTGTTGAGATTTGAGCATATCAAATGCATACCTATCTATACATTATTAATTTAGTATGTTTAATTATAAGATGCAAAAGTAAACGTTCCATAGTATAATGAAGTTAAACATATCCGAAAAATATGGTGTAGGATACTTAAAATATTTTATCATATATTTTTTACAATTTAATAAAAAAATTTTATTGCTCTATACTTTTATTTAAATAACCAATTGGAAGTTTGGGTTGAAGAAATGTACAATAACTTAATGTAAATTATACATACTAGAAAGTTTTCTTACAATCCACTCTGCTTTTGATTATATACACCGATGGTAAGACCGAATTTGAGCACGCACATTTAAAACCAGATGTAAAATCGAATGCTCCAATGCGGAAATCACAATGTTTACAATTTAATTTTCCTTTAAGCCAACTTTTATTTTCTATAGCTCTTCTTATCCATTCAGGGAATTCCTCATCTTTAAGAAACAACATTTTTTCTTCGAAAATTGTAGAACACTTTTCATCATCTGTATTATTATTTTTCAATAACAATTGAACGGAATGAGCATTTACGATGCAATAACATTCTGCCCTATCGAACAAAATGTTTCTACACTTTTTGCAATTTATCCTTTCTAGCATAATGATCAAAAATAAATAATTTTTATAAGAGTCAACATTTTGCAGGTTATCAAATCAAAAACAACTAGTATCATCTTGGTATCATCACGTGAGTAGTGACTATAGCAGTGGCGCACAATGGGTTAGAAATGAATGGAGTTTCCACAAAAATTTTGTTTTTTCAGTGACTACCAGTGGCGGCCCGTCAGGGGAGTCTTTGAGACTGCGTCTCCCCAGAAAGTCAGCCAGTAACAAGAAAAAAATGTTTTATTAAAAATCATAATTTACAAAACCACTATTCGTATTGAAAAATTATGTGGTGTTTTAATTTCTTAATTATATTTTTACATAATTATTATTTAAACATAAGCTTTTCAAATCAACACCTGCGTTTAAAATTTCATGGCAATGCTAAATTGCTGATATGATAACGACGGCTGCCAGTTGCAAGAGACGCTTATACGATTGACTCTACTTAAAATGCATCTATATGCTAAATGCAATTAATACATAACGTAGGAGCGCGTAGGAGTGAGGAAATTGCATACAGCAAATCTACCAACGTTGAGTCAAGTATCTTCAAAGAATATATATGCAATATAATTTACGTAGTATTTATTATTACAAGTTCTACGTGTTTGTGCATTTATTCCCTTATATACTTTTTAAATAATTTTCATCAATGGAAATAAACAATATATTGGACTTTTTATTAAAAAATAATTTTAATACGTTATCTTATGAACAAAAGTGTAAATTAAAAACAAATAGACCAACACCCAGCTTTTCATTAGAATCTAAAGAAGGTAAATTTACAAGAAAATTTCAATGCAAATTTTTGTGGCTTACTGGTTGCGATATACGAAATAAAATGTTTTGTTTTATTTGCGTAATTTTTGACGAAGAAAAAAAATGGTGTGTTGATGGATTGTTGACAATAAAAATTTTTATAAGAATGGCAGAAAAACACTCTATTTTAAAAAATCACTTGAGAAATCAAGAAAAATTTCAAGTTTTAGGTCAAGTTAGAATTGAACATTTCCTATCAAAAAGTCGACGACTTGCTGCCCTAAAACAGTGAAAAAATCGGTATAAATAGACGTTTACTAACACGTTTAATCCATGTTGTTTGTTTTTTGGGTAAGCAAGAAATTGATTTTCGTGGACATCCGGACAATAACGAATTTTTAAATAAAGAGAATCATATTGAATTACTAGAACTACTTACACAAGAAGAGAAGAAGAACATTAACTTATAAAAGAACATTACTTAAGAACATTTTTTGTTATCAATAATATTTAAAGGAACATCTAAGATGATACAAAATAATTTAATATAGTGTCACTTAAGTTTTAAACTCAAGAATTATTATGTACATTATTTAGATACATAGTTAATAAGTAACTACTGTTATTAGTACTATTTAATACTTCGGACTTTCAGTCTCTCCAAATTACTTACTCATGGACCGCCACTGGTGACTACTAACAAAAAATGCTTCCCCGATGTCCCACATCGAATTAAATAATTTTTGGATTCACAATCGATTTACAATTTTGGTTTCACAATCGATAGTCTAAAGGTCTCGTCACATAGCTTGTGCTATGCTATGCCAATGTAAAACACAGAAGTAGAATAATCAATGGATTTATGGTTTAGGTAGTGTAACTCGATCTTAATCATATCAATTTTTAGCATAAACCAAAAAATGCACAAACACTTTTTCGAAACAAACAGCATATTAATATTAAATTTACTAAAGAAATAGAAGTAAACAATAAAATAAATTACTTAGATCTCGCAATAATTAAAGACAATAATAAACACTCTTTTGACATTTTCCATAAACCCACGGAAAGTAATATAATTATTCCTAATAGCTCTGCGCATTCTTTTACTCATAAAATTGCGTCTTTTCGCGCTTTTCTCAATCGCTTAATTAGAATTCCCCTAGGTAACGTAAATTTTAAAAAAGAACTAGACAGAATTAAATATATTGAGATGTATATTTTTTTTAAATCTATTTATTTTTATTCCAATTACTTCCAATCAAAAATATTTTTCTTCAAAATAATTCGTAAAACTTGAATTTAATAAAATATAAAAATGGGAACGCAAAATGCTACGATAGCCGTATCGCATCGCCCGCTTATCAAACAAATTTTGTAGTTCCTTCAATAAATTTTTAATATAACAATGTAAAATTTTTATTTACCAAACTTTTAATTATATTTTCAATTGTAATTGTAATTGCCATCCAATTCCACCTTTTTCAATCTTTTCTATCTTTAATTAGCTTCTGTTTAATTTTAATTTTCAAAACCACTCAAAAATCTTTCAAAATTGATTTAATCCGACTACAAATCTTAATAAAACACTCTTCATCCATAAAAAAATCACTTTTATATTTCAAAAACTACAGAACTTATTAAATATTTTTTGGACTCACAAATCATACGTCCATCACGTCGGCCATTTTTGGCAAAAGGCCAGAAATCACTTATATTTTAAAAACTACAAATCTTTTCAATAATTATTCAGACTAATAAATTAACACGGCCATCACGTCGACCATTTTTTGGCAAAAGGCCTAAAAATCACTTATATTTTAAAAACTACAAATCTTTTCAAAAATTATTCAGACTAATATGGTAAATTAACACGGCCATCACGTCGACCATTTTTGGCAAAAGGCCTTGAATTTCCGGTGATTCGTCCCCACCTTGCTAATTTTACAATCTTACAACTTAAAATCAATTCAAACACAACTTAAATAAGAAAATGAATTTTTACCAAAATGTATAGGGTGGGTCCGAATCACTTTTGAAACATGACAATATCGCGATCTCTAATGGATACCAAGTCACTCTTATTGATAACTTATTACGCCAAATTAAACAAAAAATTCTATCAAACTCAATATATCCGAATATTTTTAAAAAAAACTAACGCGAACTTCAATGTCTTTACTTTTCTCGGAAACAAATCTAACAAAATTGTGAAATATTTAAAAAATAACAATTATAACATCGCTTTTAAAACGGACAATAAACTCAACAAATTTATTAATAACGCGAAATCAAAATCAGACATGTTAACTAAATCAGGGGTTTATGAGCTCTCTTGTGAATGCTCTCAAAAATACATTGGTCATACCGGTAGATCTTTTAAAACACGATTTGATGAACACACTCGATATATAAAAATGAAGGGCAAATCTACGTTACCTCATCAATTGAGAACGGCTGTGCCGATTTGGCTGATTTTTTGTAGAGTTATTGTCTATATCGCTGACAAGGTTTTTATGAAAATAAAAGTTTGAAATTTGCGAAAAAAAAGTTTAACATTACCGAGAACAAAGGGCTTATCGGTACTTAAGGATAGCTGGATAGATTAGGATAGATTAGGTACCAGGTATTAAGTTGCTTAAGCTGCTCTGTTACTACCTAAAAAATTATTTAGTAACGGATAGATGGCGCTACTCTATCTATGTACCTACAGTATGTACCTAGCAGAGTTATCGCCAGTGGTAATGATAAACCCATGTGTCTGTAAGAATGTATATAAAAAAAGTTTTGTATTGTATTGGCTGTTTTGTGAGTAAAAGTTCATTGATCGCATCAAGTATAACTTTGCGTGTAAAAAGTGAGGTTATCCCATTGGATTGCAGGCATTCATTCCGTAAGTTTTTGACTAATGACTCCTATTTTGTAAGGACTAATGACTCCTATTCGACCACAGAACATATAAGTAGGAGAAGGGAACCTCGCATGTTAATTCATCGCAATACGGCCCTCCTGCGGCCGTAGGGCACAACTAAAATTTTTGCGCGGCGTTTGAATAGCTCTTTATAATTTCATAATTTTATTATAAGATTTAAAATTTCGAATTCTTAAAAAATTTATTTATAAATTTTCTATAATAAACAGAGGTAATTATAGAAAATATATAAATAAATTTATAAAAAAAAACAATATGTATGTACAACAAACAGCAAATAATTTTTAAAAAACAGTAACAATATAATATACATAAAACAATAATATTAAATAAGTATTACAACGAACAAGTTATATAATCATAAACAACAAAATAAATTTTCACATCACTTCACGTCATAGAGTGAATATTAGAACTACTGGAGGCACCACTTGCATATAATCCCTATGAAAAGAAAACGGTCCGATTTTACATAGCGTTCCCCCACTCCTTAAAGGTATAAACTCGATTTGACATTCTATAATAACGTGGTAAATATGATTTATATAGACGAGAACTCCTCAAAATTAAATACAACACAGACTTATTATGTTGATAATATTATAATAATATAATATAATGTTGATAAACATTAAAAAAATAATGTTATAACTGAAAAAATGCCGATTTGGAGTTATATGTGCCATGTTATAGAAAATAAATGATTTTATAGCATGGAATAAAAAAATGTTTGTTTAATAAAAATTAAGTACCTATCTTAAGTTTCGTAAATAAAAATTATGAATAATTATTTCATATTTGACGGCAAAACCGGCAATAAAAATCCTAGTTTTTTTGTTGTTTTCTTTTGATAAAAGGCAAGTTTTCCTTTCAGTAATAAGCTCCACAATTATTACATAATAATAATGTAAAAATTTAGTAATAAACAATAGAACCTTTAGAATAAACCTTTAATAATTTTTTATTCTAATTGCTTTTCTCAAAACTATGAATTTTTAAGTTGTTAGAGTATTCTCTTCGTATCGATATATTATATTATATTGCAGGAAAACAGGCTAACAATTTCTAAAGTCTTGCAGGGCAGTTCTATAAGAAGTAAACTTACAAAACTAATTTTATTAAGAAATATATAATTGTTTCTCTTTCGGTGTTTTATAATTTTATTTGCTATGTATTTTTAATTTAATTCACAATTCTATTTTTGTGTTTATAAGAAAATAATTATATTTTTTTATAAAATTAATTTTTACATGTTACATGAAATTGAAGAATAATTTAATTCATAACTTACATAAAATTGTTCAAAAACTATTTAAATGAATAATTTAGCTTGCGACACGCTGTTATATAACCGTATGTTTCGATTTTCGGAATTTCATCAGGCAAACCTAGAAAAATTATTGAAATGATTGAAAAGTTATGCTATTAAATTCAAAATTCAAACTTGATTAAAAGTCAAATTTATTTGACTTTAGAAAAAAAATAAATTATACCTACTTGAAGCCAAAATGAATAAATAAACTTATTTTGAAAAATTCTAAACCGGAAAACTAAACAAACCCAAATAAAAAACCTAAAATGAAAACTTAGTTGTAATTAAAAATTACAAAAGTTGTAGATTGTCCCAATTTCAAGATTTCATGTGTATGAACTTAGTGAAATATACAGGATATTAATTTTTTGAAAATAATTATATATATTTTTTAAATTAGAATGTGAATTTTTAATTAAA
Organism: Cantharis rustica; assembly: GCA_911387805.1. Classification (NCBI taxonomy): domain Eukaryota; kingdom Metazoa; phylum Arthropoda; class Insecta; order Coleoptera; family Cantharidae; genus Cantharis; species Cantharis rustica. The sequence goes on from OU426877.1 coordinate 78,539,537, forward strand.
AATCACATTATAATATGTCTACAATTATTTTAATTATTTATCACATCCTAATTTCTTATAATTCATTTATTTAAACGTTTAAACATCATTTATCCTATGATTTTGCATTACAAAATTTGAACCGAATCCTTTAAGGAGTGGGGAAGCGTAAACTTACGTCGGACCGTTTTGTTGCACCTAGTGGTTCCTCCAGTAGTTTTAATATATACCTCTATGGTAACAACAATTGAAAACGATAATACCAATTTTTATAATTAAAAATCCAATTTTTAAAAACCAAAAATTCGTCGACGAATACACATCAACCCTATTGACTTGTTTTCCAAAATTTCATATAAATATAGCGGGATCCCTTAAGGCACCCTAGTCTCCAAGGCAATGACCTTGCGCAATAGGGCGATACAATTTCCCCTACGGTGCAAAGCTAACCCAAAACCAGGCGTGTCCCAGGACATCCTCCGCAACCGATTAATTTGGTATCGTGACCAGGTTTCCGCTACGACGTAGGGAGGGAGACCGGAATATAGGAATATAGGAAATATAAAGGAAACGATGTCGTCGTCGATAACCGCTGGATCGTTCCACATTCTCTGCTTTTGTCAAAAACGTTCTCAACCCACTGCAATGTTGAGTACTGTAACTCCATCAAATCCATAAAATACCTTTGCAAATATGTCAACAAAGAGAGCGACAAGGCGGTGTTTGGCATTGCCGATCCGAATGCAAACGACGAGGTAACGAAATTTCAACTTGGGCGCTACGTGAGTTGTAACGAGGCAATTTGGCGGCTGTTTTCATTTTCGATTCATGAACGTCACCCTACTGTCGTACATTTGGCAGTACACTTGGAGAACGGCTAACGTATCTACTTTACAGACGCAAATGCAGCGCAAAGAGCAGAACGACCACCAGCGACAACATTGACAAATTTTTTTTCGACATGCGAAAGCGGTCCGTTTGCAAGAACTTTACTCTATTCGGAAGTGCCACGCTATTATACATGGAACGCTGCATCGAAGAAGATTCAACGCCGGAAGAAAGGTGATGGTGTTGCTGGCTTCTCTGGCTTCTCTGGCTTCTCTGGCTGGCTTCTCGACTTGGACGAATATACACAGTTCATCCACAACAAGACGAATGCTTCTATCTTCGCTTGCTTTTGGTGAACATTAGAGGCCCTCCCAAGTAACATTTGGTGCTGAAAAACTTGGTCAGCAAATTATTTGCTGCCATTGCGGTCTGTTAACTTAAAATTCAGCTGATTTTCAGCTTCAGCACATTAGCTGAATTTTAAGCTGCTGTTTCGACGCGTCAGCTTCAAATTCAACTGTTTTTCAGCTTCAGCAAATTAGCTGAATTTTAAGCTGACGTTGCGAAGCGTCAGCTTCAAATTCAGCTGTTTTTCAGCTTCGGCAAATTAGCTGAATTTTAATCTGACGCTTCGATACGTCGTACGTCATACGTCAAAATTGAAGATTATTATAATTATTACAAGTATACATTTAACAAGTATAATCCATTAATTAATTAAAATTAAAAAAATTAAAAAAAAATTTTTAATTAATAATTAAAATTAATTGAGTTAGTTATACGGTTCAGTTGAGCAAGTGTTTTTATAAATCGCTTTCTTATTTTATGAACACAGCAGTGTAGCAAAATAATTAAAGAGCTATACTCAAGTAACATTTTGTGCTGAATATCAACTGCGAGAGCGCTGTTGTCAGCTTAAAATTCAGCTAATGAGCTGCGTCAGCTGCTGATTTTTAGTAACGTCAGAAGCTGAATTGATGCTCAATTGCTAATTTGGCGGCACAAAACCAGCTAAAATTGCGCTGCGTCAGCTGTTAAAAATGTTGACTCGGCTGATAGAGTATCAGCTAATTCAGCGCTGAATCAGCTGATCTTCAGCGCTGAATCAGCTAATATATTCAGCTGATATTCAGCATTTTGAACAGCCATTTAAAAAAAAAAATTATTTTAAATTGATAATTATATTTATCTAATTAAATTTTCGCCCTTTCAATATTTGGTCGTTTAGCGAACATTTATAATACAAATTATATTATTTGTATTTTATATTGTCAATTGATTAGTAATTTAAAAAATGGACCAACATTTAAAGTGCACAAAATTTCTATTAATTTTCATCATCAATAAATAAAAATATTGTTAATTAAAATCAAAATAATTTTCAATGTAAATCTATAATTTATTTACAAATGCAATATTGGGCTTTCGCTTTGACATAAATCGCATACAAAAGCGAAATCGCATAAATTCGACCGCATGGTAAAAGTAATTCGCAAAAATATCATCAATCGTTTAACTTTATTTTTAAATTTTTTAATTTTTGTCATTAGTAAGTCATATACTTTCGCGTGGTAATTATCAAAATTAGGAATTTTTGTGTTAATAATTAACCAAAAAAAGACAATTTTTGCTATTTTTAAATTTCAATGTAATCGAATTTAACACGGTAGGTGTTTTTACAACATTGTAGCTAATTTAGTGTATTTTTAAAAATTAAATTTTTATAAAATTAAAATTGTCGCAAATTGTCGTAAAAAGAAAATTAACTATATGTTCAAATCAATTGTAACAAAATTATTTTGGGAAACCCAAATTTTATAATCTAACTAATGAGATTATACAAATAAGGAAAAAGGTATTTAGAATTTGTAGTAAAATTTTTTTGCGTAAGTATTTATTTAAAAATTTAAAATTTTGAAAAACCAGCATGAAATATAGTGGTGTTTATTTAATTATTTTTCGATAACTGGTGGTCAAATACTCCACACAAAAATAGATTGAATATATTTTAAAAAAAGCAAAAAAGTTTCATATAGCTTCATAGCCTACCCAAGTAACATTTTCCCTGTGGAAATTTTCTGTGCTCCTATTAGACCCCTGGCAAATGCCTATTAATTAAGTATGCTAGGCATGTTAATACAGGGATTTTCCAGGTACTTGTTTACATTCTCTTTGTGAAACCCTGTGAAATGCCCGTGGTGGGGATTAGCCAGGAATCTGTTTACAGATTCTTTGTAGATGCCTGTGAAATGCCCGAGGTAGGGATTAGCCAGGTACTAGTTTACAGATTCTTTGTAGGGCCCTGTGAAATGCCTATGGTAGAAATTTGTCAGGTACTCATTTACAGGTTATTTAGTAGGGCCTGTGCCAAATTTAACAAACAATAGAAAACGTTTGTTGATACTATTAGTAGACCAATAGAAATCATTCATTAATATAAAAATATTATAGTTGCGGTTTTTTTATTTTAAAGCTTTATTTCGGCCAACTATAATTAGTTAAATATTTTACCAATAATATATTTTATTTCTTAAACTATGGTTTTCCATTTGTTTTTCTACCTTTTATCAAATCAAAATTAAACTATTATTATTACCTACTTATGTAGGTACTAGTATAAAGTAAAATATATTATATAGCCTCCGTAGCGAAATCGTTAAGGTGTGAAGTTACAGAACATTCAATAAATGCCATCATAGGTTCGAATCCCCGTAAGTTAAAAAAAATGTGTAAACTTTCTTTATAATTAAATAAAATGTAATTGTTAACTTTCAGATAGTATTATTATACAATCGTTGTTCTAGAGGCATAGTTTATAATATAATAATTATAATGTTAACAGTATAATTATTTTTTTTACATTCTGCAAATCTCCCTGGTAGATCTCTGCGGCAGGAACCCTGGTAGACTCCGTGGCAGGGACCCTGCCAGTGTACCTAGTAAAGGTGCTTAGTAGGCTCCTGTCTGGGGTATCTGGTAGGAGTGCAAAATGTGCGCCATTATGCCCTGGCACAGACCCCTGGTTTAACCCAAAAAAGGGTTCTAGACAGGGACAGGTTCCTGTGAGATTTCGCTGCTAGGGGTTTATAAGAGATTTACCAGGTTGAAAATGTTACTTGAGTAGGCAGTTAAGCTTTCAAGTTCCAAGGTGGATACCTCAGGTTCAAATCCCATTCGAGGCGGGCGGACGTGTCAAAAAATGTAAGTTTAAACTTAACTTAAAGTTATACATAATATATAATGTTGTGTCCGCACTAAGTGATGAAAATGGGTTGCGAACTTAGCAATAAAATGACGGTATTTGCAACTAGAGGAACCACAAAGCAAAACTCTATTTTAACATTTTATTACTAGTGTGTGTTTTATTTTTATATATTCTTAATTTTGATTTCAGTGTTTGTTTAATATTTTATGTTTGTCTAGTTAGTAAGTTTTTTTGTTTCGAATTTGATTTTTATTTATGTTTGTATTATGACTCACGTAAATGCCGACAACAGCAATATTTTAAATACTAAAAAATCGAGATGTAAAAAAAAAGAAGACAGTAAAAAAAAATGGATATCCAAGGCGATTTTTAATTAATCAAGAGATAATAAAGTGAGTCACAAAAAGATTTGTAAGCAGTCAGTCGAATAAAGTTTGAAGGCAATTAGTCAGAAGAAGATTTGTAAAGCGGTCGGTCGACGAAGGTTGAAGGCAATTAGTCAGAAAAAGATTTGAAAGCAGTTGGTCGACGAAAGTTTGAAGACAATTAGTCAGATATTTAGCAGAGCGGTCGGTGAAGAACAAAAAGAAGGAAGATAACAGTGTTTTGTTTATAGAAAAGCTGGGATCGGCTATTTGCGTGAGTTTTTTGCTATTGTTTAACATTTGTTCCTATTTTTTTTATATTTTAAATTTGCAAATAAAAATTATAACAACCGTTATTTTATTGTTTACTTGTAACAATTTTCCACATTCGAGAACCAACGTTTATCCCATTGACGAGATAAGAGGCGCGCATAAGGTCGCAGCAATAAATTTAAAATTACTGTAATATTTCAGATTCTATTCTAGGATATTGTTAACGATATAAGATATTGCGACTGATATAAAATGATAAATAAATAAATAATGTAATAAAGATATAATATATTTATATTTTTTGATGTTAATGAAAATAATAAAATAAAATATTCTATAAATTATAGGCGACAATTTAATTATTATATATATAAATAGCACTAGAGGCCTAGTAGGCCCATGGCTTGTTTGAGCACGTGGTTCCACTGCTTCCTATCTCTTGCTCTCCGCTCCCAATCTCTCACTCCCATACTATTGAGATCCTCCTGCACTTCCCCCACCATCTACTTTTTGGTCTCCCCCTTCTCCTAGTACCTCCAAAGTCCATTTCCCATATTATCTTCCGCACTCTTGTCTTACTCATTCTTGTCAGGTGTCCCAACCACCTCAATCTCTGCACCTTGACGTACCCCACTATACTCTGTTCACCATATAGTTCTTTCAATTCATCATTTGTTCTTCTGATCCACACTCCATTTACTTCCTTTCCTCCAAAAACCTTCCTGAGAATCTTTCTTTCCCAAACCTCTAGCATTGTTCCATCCTGTTTTCTCAAGTTCCATATCTCACATCCGTATGTTACTGTTGGTCTTATTATTGTCTTATATAGCCTCAGTTTCAGGGTTCGCGAGAAGATTTTGCTATTCAGCATCGTTTTCATTGAGTACGAACTTCGTGTTCCAGCTGCCACTCTAGCTTTTAGTTCTTGTTCATTGCTCGGTTTTCTTGTTATAACAGTTCCCAAATAATTAAAAGTTTCTACTTTCTCAAATTGTAAAGTTTGCAAATTACTCAATTTGACATTCAAAGTTTGTTCTGATCTGAAAAGTTTATCCTCCCATATCATGTACTTTGTTTTTCTCTCATTCGCCTCGAGTCCTATCTTCTTAGCCTCAATCAATAGTCTTCGCAATGTCTCACTGAATTCAGTTTTTGTTCTTGTCAACACTGTTACATCATTCGCAAAAGCCAAACACTGGTGTCTTCGTCCGTATATAGTACTACCTCTATTTAGGTTAGCTCTTCTTATTACTCTTTCAAGGGCTAGATTGAACAAGACAAAGGAAGTTTACTCTAACTTTATTTAGTGTTTCCTCTAGTGTCATTCTTGTTAGACGGATTAGCTTTGCTGGTATTTCTAATTCGTACATAGCCTTATAAAGTTCTTCTCTTACTATTGTATCATAAGCTTGTTTAAAATCCAGGAACAGTGCATATGTGTTCAATCTATATTCATAGCTTGTTGCTTGTATTTCCTTCAATACAAATATCTTGTCCGTCACCGATCTGTCATTTCTAAGCCCACTTTGATATTCACCTATTATATTTTCGGCATATATTCTAAGTTTATTCTTTATGCAGGTGGCCAGGATCTTATACATAACGTTTAGTAGTGCTATACCACGATAGTTCCCACATTCCGTTTTGTCACCCTTCTAGTGTATCGGACATATTAACGCCACCCTCTATGACTTGGGCATATCTTCATTTTTCCAAATTTCTTGGATCGGTTTCACAATCAGTTGATGCAGTTTTTTTTCCTCTGTATTTAATCATTTCTGCCTGATTTCCATCCTTGCCTGCACTTTGGTTATTTTTCAGACTTCGTATTACTTCCACAATCTTTTCCTCCTTTGGTACCTCATTTCTCAAATTTTCCTCTTCCCTGTTTATTTGCTCCACACTTCGATCTTTACTATTTATTAGTCGAGTACTACTTAGGAGTTCTTGGAAGTATTCTGCCTATCTTTCAGTAATTTTCTCTTTTGCTCCCACCAAATTACCTTCTTTATCTCTACAGAAAGTTGTTCTTGCCGCTGTTAGTGTATTTTCCATCTCTTCTTCATATTTTATCTGTTTCTGTATGTTTCCTAGTTGTATTTTCCTACTTTTAGTTTTGGTATTTTGCCTCTTTTTTTCGACCGTTATTAGGTTTGTCTGTTTCATTTTTATTCTAACCATGAAATGGTCAGAGTCTACATCGGCCCCTCGGTATGATTTTATGTCGTTTATGTAATATTCGTCTCTTCTTCTCACTAGTATGTGGTCTATCTTGTTAACATTTTGACCGTCTGGGCTCATCCATGTTCCCTTGTGTATGTTCTTATGTTCGTAGCATGTACCTTTTATTCGCATATCTTTTCCCATTGCAAAATCTATCAAAAATCTTCCATTTTCATTGCTTTCCTCATGTATTCTAAGTTTACCAATTGTAGGCTGATAAGCTTCCTCCCGCCCCACTTTAACATTTCAATCCACCATTACTAGTGTACAGTCATGTTTTGGGATCTCCTCAAATATTTTGTCTAATATCTCGTAATAGCTTTTCTTAATCTCTAGATCCTTTTCTTCTGTAGGCGCATGTACATTTACTATTGTTATCTTTCTATGTCCTCCTTTCAGTCTCAAGGTGCACATTCGATCCGATATAGGTTTAAATCCAATAACTTTAGGTTTTATTTTCTCTGCCACAATGAAACCCACACCCAATCTTCTGTCTTTCCCACTACTTTTGAAAAAGGTATATCCGTCTATGTCCACTATGTCATTGTCACTCTGCTTTGTTTCTTGTATTGCTAGAATATCAATTCTGTACAAAATCTTTATTAATTGCTTTAATGCCCTTTCAACATAAATACCCCTAACATTCCATGTTCCCAAAATCAATATCTCATTACCACCACCAATTCTTAGTCCATTTACTCGCCGGTCCGTCTTAAGATTCCCGTGATTGCTATGCTTCATCAGTTTTTTGGTACCTCTTGCAGGCACCCATCTTCTCTTTTCCACTTTAATAACTTACTGTCGCATATCAACTTCTGGTATCCCACCTTTACCCTTTTCCCGCTTTTTTTCATCTCTTCCGCCTGCTCTCTAATTTTTGCTTGGATTCCTCTTTCCATAACGGTCAAATCATGGTCGATGTATACCCTCTCACTCATTAATCGGTTCAATTTAAATTTATTTCCAGTTGCCATAGGAGCAGTAATGGCTGTATGCCTTATGGTAGGATACATTTGTTGTTGTAACTGTTTATAGACCTCGCAACCTCTGTAATTGGCCGGATGGTTTCCACCACAATTTACACATTTGACTTGGTCATTTTTTTCTTTTCTGGTGCAGTTAATGGTCAGGTGATCTCCAGGGCCTTTAACACATCGTGGCTGTTTGTGGCAAAAGTTTTTTGTGTGACCAAATCTCTGACATGCCTTGCATTGCGGGATTTCTTTTTTTTGATGAGGGGCTTCAAACTGTATTATGGCGTTCAACATAAAACATCAACAAAGGTGTTTTACTAATTTTGTATGGTATATTCCATATATTGACAACAGTGTGTCCTAATACTTTTAATTTCTCTTTAAGTGTTGCAACATCTACTGATGGGTGTAAGTTTTTCAACACTACCCGATAAGGTCTATCCTGCTTAGGTGTGAAAATCAGTCTTTTTTTCCTTTAATGCATTAACAATGGCGACATAAGTCTTACTAGTGCTTGGTTAAATTTTGACTAAATCATTATTAATAGTTTTTGTAGTGTAGTTGTCTTTTGTCACTTCCTCTAGCACCTTTGTAAGTGGATATATATCTCCTACACCTTCCACAAAAATGGGTGGTGTAAAATATAAAAAATTGCTTTTACAAAAATACTTTTGAAACATTTTTTGTAGATAATTTCATTCCTTTCATTTTTGGTTTCAAAAAGTTTTTTATTCGTTGCTTTGTTTTCGATCAAGAGTGACTTAAAGCAGTCTCGGTAAAAATCCCATGGAAATCTCTCGAGAAAACCATTGTGCATTTTAAATTTTATTAAAAAGTTTTACCGATAAGTCACTCTCAGTCGAAAACGAGGCGACAAAATAAAAAAACATATAGGAATAAAAATGAAGACAATGAAATTTGCGACAAAAAATATCCAATAAGTATTGCTGTAAAAACAATTTTTATATAATAAAAACAGTGTCTAAAAGAAGCAATTTACATTGCTAACACAGCAGAAACGTCCAAATACTTTTTCGAATAACTGTACATTATGTTATAGTATTTATAAACAATGATTGATTCTCTTATTTTTGCTCTTCGCAAATCTGTCTATGACATTGTCGTGAAATGTGTCCGTTTTTAATAATTCATCAAGAATGTCTTTTTGTATTGATAAAAGTGCAAATGAAGTTAGGCGATCTCGCAATAGCAATACCTACCGCTTAAACTATTTTGCAATAATAAAAATACTCTACAAAGTGCAAAATACCGCTTAATTTCTTTTTTTATTATTTAATTAATTTATTTAATTTGAGATAAATATTTTTTTTTATCATCTAAACACCTTTAAAATGCCGCTTGCATAATTATGTCCGATAAGAAAAACTGTTTATGATATCATATAACTGCAAGTATCTGGTAGACACGGGCCTATGCGCTGTCTATTGAAGCTATATAGTATTGCTGTATCTGGCGTCATGGTCCTACTGTTACGTTGCGCTGTATGGACCAAGCTAGGCCAGTGCCTACATTGTAATACTTTGAAGCAGATACAAATAAAAATATAAAACACGCTAATTTTTGCAGCTGTTATTGCAATTTTAAGTGCAAATAATGAAAAATAACAAATATTAATTGTCCATAATATTAAAATATTAATTATATTGTACATAAAGAAAATGTTATTTATGTACATTAAATTTTGGGTAGGCCGGGCCTACCTTGCCTGTACTTTAAAACCGCCACTGATAGTATGGTAATAGAAGCATACGGTTTCAATGGTAACGGTCACATTGCTATACGGGTTGTCATGCTATATTTTGCATAACCAAGATTTATTAGAAGACAAGCAATTAATAATTTTGATACAATTTTGATGCATCCGTGTCCCATCAACGACGAACTTTTTTAGGCAATACGCAATTTTATTTTTTTTAAGTAGGAGTACATTTAGTAAAATTAAACCTACAGCAATGTCACTAGATTCCACATCCATTTTAAAAATAAACAATTCAACAAAAATAATCAATAATCATCAGTTTTCGAAACGAAATTACAAAAACCTGAAAATATTTTTGGTTATGTTCAACGTCAAAGTCAGAGGTGGAGCTTAATGGCATGGCACAGCACAACCTATGTGAACACTTCTATGTTAGATCATGCTATGCTAACATTTTACATTGACATAGCATAGCATAGCACAAGCTATGTGGCGAGGGGTTTAGATGCCGCATGGCATAGCATAGCATAGAAGTTGAACTGATGATGAACTTCTTGGTAATATTGAGGTGCCACGGAGAAACCGTTTATCTCCTTCAACTGATGTGGGCGACGGCCGTTGGAATTTATTGAGGTGTGGTTCCTCATTTGAAGCGCTAGGCTTGGTCGGGCTGGGTTTTTGGTCCATGGGGATAATTTTTCGTAATTTGCGAGATCCTAGGTGTTATGAAGAACTTTCCTAGAGGTGTGTGTTAGATGATTTTAATTTTTGAAGACATCTTGTAACTAACTTTTTCAAAATTAGAATTTAATTATCAAACTCGATCGCATTATTTACCAATAAAATTGTTTGTTCAGAAAAATTACATCAGTATGATCCAATTTTCGTAAGAATTCCTTGAAAAAAATAATAAATTTTATAGCTTTCCGGCGCCGATATTAAAAATATGATATTTTTGGGGCCTAAGTATTGTTCGTGGAAATTAGTCACTAATTTGTCGCATGATTTTAAAATTTTCTTATTGGTCAACTTGAACAAAAGGCTCCACGTCATTGGTAATTAATGAAAAGTTATAAATTTTGGTATAGTTCATTTTTTTAGTCAGTCGATCACCAAGATCTGTATCACTCAATTATATCTCGCATTAACCTGCGGAATTATTAAATTTGTTATAATTAAATTACAAGAAAGTTTTGAATCTAGTTTGTTTTTTTTTTATTCGCGGTTAAAATATTGTCAAGTGTGGTGAAAATTTGGTATTTTGTGTGTTTGGAGATTCCAGTTTGAAGTTGTGTTATAATTTCGTAGTGGGTAATTAACGTTTGAGTTTGTGGATGATTTTATGAAGTTATTTTGGTAATTTTACCTCGAAATCGAGGGACCAATTTTAAGCCCACGTAAATCGAAAATTACTGCAAGTGCTTGTCAGAGCACGATACTCATTTTGAGGACTTTAACCACTTCAATTTTGATCTCTCGCTGGTAACCAAGTCACCCGGATAAATTTTAATCGACAAAATTAAACATCAAGCAGAATTACTGGATGGACACCTGATGGATACCTTCGGCTTCCTACTTGAAGAAACGTCATCACTGTGAGTTTTTTTTTATTCTTTTTATGTACTACATATAGTTTCGAGTGTCGTGATTTTATTTTTCAACTATAGAAACTAAATTAAGTCATTTTATTGATTGTGCGAGTAATTGTGTTCCGAATTGTACTGATGAAACTGATTCTAAGAAAAAAATTAATATTGAACTTTCTATGTTAGTGAGTCGATATCAATTACTTTTAAATAAAACTTCTACTTTTAAATGCGAAATTTCTACTAATTTAGACATTCCGAAATCTTCCAATGCTGATGTGGACAGAAAAGAAACGTATTCGCCTAATTCATTACGAAAAGTTTATGTTAAGTCAACACCGGTTGCAAAATGGAACCTTAAGTTCTCCGGTAAACCATTTTCACTATCTTTGAACGCCTTTTTAGAAAGAGTTAATGAACTCATGGTCGCGCGTAATGTAGATACTATTCAGTTATTTGATGAAGCTATTGATTTATTCTAGGATAAAGCTTTGTTGTGATTTAGGGCAAACAAAAATAAAGCGAAAAATTGGGCCGAATTGGTTTTGCTTTTGCGTGAAGAATATCAACCCATTGATTATGATGAACGGCTCATTGACGAAATTAAACGGCGAACTCAAGGAGCGGATGAAAATATTAGTTCTTATTTGGCAGTTATGCATACAATGTTTAATCGTTTATGTGAACCAATTACCGAAAAACGTAAATTAAAAATAGTCTTAAGAAACCTTACACCTTTTTATCAAAGTCAGTTAGGAATAATTGAAGTAAATTCATTTGAAGAATTATTATCTTACGGTCGTAAAATTGAAATTAAACGTTTTGCAATTGAAAATTATGTACCGCCATCTCGCTGTAAAGGTGATATTGAAATAGATATTTTCGATACAAGTTAGGAAAACTAACATTTTTCCACGAGTATCGAACAATATTTTTTCTAATTATGTTTCAAAAAGAACCAGTAACATTTCTCGTTTCTCAAGAAAAAAGATAGTAGGCGTTTATACTATAAAATTTTTGTATATTGCGGTTGGTAGCTCATTATAGACAGTAGGTAGGTCATAGATAGTAGCCATTACAACGTGAACAGGTAAGTGACCACGTTTTTTTTTTATGGTTATACAATTTGTGTTTTTAGAATACTAGCAAATATGTCAGATATGTCGGAGGCGGCGCAGTTAACACTTTTAATAATTGTTCTAATATAACCGTTAATGTATATTATAAATAAAGTAGATTAGAACTTTTTCTTTCTTTCCCGCACACTTTCACAAGTGTGCAGAAAAGTAACACTTTTTGAAACATAATTAGATTAACAATTTAGCCTATTTAAATATTAATTTAGAATCGGATGAAAAACAGAAAACTAACGTTTCTACTGTTTCGTCTCGTCCTCAGACTTCAAATTCTAATTCTTTTAGATGTTGGAATTGCAATAGTTCAGATCATCGCGCTTTTCGATGTCCAAAACCTCGTAATAGAATATTTTGTTTTCGTTGCGGTAAAGCTGATTTTACTTCTAAGACTTGCCCTAAATGCAATAAAACGCTGTTGTCCTCGGAAAACTCCAGAGAGAGGCGCTAAGAAGTCGTGTCGTGCTCTCTCGTATTTTTACCAATTCGACTTTATTTATTTCAAATCTAATTAGCGAACGAAAATCACGTTTTTCTAAAAATAAAGTGGTTTTAGATTACGTTCTTGAAAATTCTAGTAAAGACAAACGTCAACATGTTACTGTTGACATCTTAGGATGTAAAATATTAGCTCTTTTAGATTCAGGTGCTAGTAGGACTATTCTGCTAAGGGTTGGGACATACTGAAAGCTTCTGGGTTAAAATTATGTACTCGCAATCGTCCGGTATGTAACGTTGCGGATGGTAAATCCATTCTTAGTTTAGGTACTATTACAGTCCCAATCACTTTAAAAAATCGAACAACGACTTTAGAAATATTAGTGATTTCAGAAGTAACTCATACATGAATCCTAGGAATTGACTTTTGGGAGAACATTGGAATTGTTCCCGATTTATGTAATGGGCAATGGCAATTTACCAACCCAGATTTAGCTGCCTTGTCGACAGGAAAAGAAAATTTGTTGCAATCGACTTTTGATCTTGACGCCAATCAACGTAAATTATTAGACACCATTATCGAAAATCATTTTAGTCAAAGTAAACAGGAACTTGGTCGTACTAATTTGGTAGAGCATGTCATTAAAACTCAATCCGCTCCCATTAAACAACGTTATTATCCAGTTTCTCCAAATATCCAAGAATATATTGACAAAGAATTAGACCACATGTTAAAATTAGGGGTTGTTAAACCATCCAAAAGTGCTTGGTCAAGTCCAATTTTGCTCATAAAGAAAAAAGATAAATCATATCGATTTTGCGTTGATTTTAGAAAAATTAACCAGGTCAGCAAAAAAGATGCGTACCCTCTGCTCTATGTTAGTGCAATTTTAGATCGACTCAGAAATGCTCGTTTTATAACATCATTAGATGTGAAATATGCTTATTAGCAGATTCCCGTTGAAGAAAACTCGAAGCAATATACAGCTTTTACTGTTCCTGGTCGTGGTTTATTTCAGTTTACGCGTATGCCTTTTGGTCTTCATAATGCACCAGCTACTTGGAAACGTCTTATTGATAAAGTTTTAGGACCCGAATTAGAACCCTATGTTTTTGTTTATTTAGTTTTTTTGTTTTTGAAATATTAAATGAAGTTTTTTGCAGATTACGAAATGCCGGTTTATTGTTAAGTCGTGATAAGTGTTGATTTTGTCAATCCGAGTTAAAATATTTAGGTTATGTTGTAAGTTCTAAAGGTCTTCTTGTAGATCCCGAAAAAGTTAGCGCTATTTTGAATATACCAACTCCAAAAAATTCTAAAGAAGTGCGTCGCATTATAGGAATGGCATCGTGGTATCGACGTTTTATACCAAACTTTTCCTCCATTATTGCACCTCTTACGGCACTGTTAAAGAAGCGACTTAGCATTTGCTACTATTAAAAGTTGTTTAGTATCAGCTTCTATACTCTCGCGTCCTGACTTTAGTGTTCCGTTTACCGTACAGACTGACGCGTCTGGCTTTGGCATTGGTGCCGTTTTAACGCAACATATCGATAACGAAGAACGCGTTATATGTTATATTAGCAGATCCTTGATTCGAACGGAACGAAATTATTCTGTCACAGAAAGAGAATGTTTAGCTGTTCATTGGGCTATAGAGCGTTTGAGACCGTATTTAGAGGGGTCTCGTTTTACAGTAATTACAGATCACCACTCACTTTTGTGGTTGAATAATTTGAAAGAACCTACTGGTAGATTAGCAAGATGGGCAGTTAGAATTCAGCAATACGACTTTGAAATCAAACACCGTAAAGGTAAAGAACACTTAGTTCCAGATGCTCTGTCCCGTTCTGTTCCAGAAATTGATGTAGTTTCCGTTAAACCAATTGACACAACTAGTTCTCTTGAATTAACAAATATTTCAAATCCACTTCCATTAGACCCAAATTCTAAGTCAAATTCAGATGATGTTAAAACTGATCGTTGGTATCAGAAGATGATTTGTAGTGTTCAGTTGCGGCCCTTTGTTTATAATAAGTGGCGAATAGTTAACGGTAAATTGTTTAAACATTTAAAACCGAAATACCCAAAGCTTTCTGATGAAGTTAATGATTGGCGAGTAGTTTTACCTAAGGTTCGTCGTAAAGAAATTTTACATGAATTTCATGATAAGCCAACCTCAGGTCATTTTGGAATCTTTAAAACATTTGAACGTGTAGCTCAGCGGTTTTACTGGCCTAAGATGAAATCGGACGTTATGCGTTACGTTAATAAATGTTCGGTATGTTTAGCGCAAAAGCCCGAGCAAAAAAAACCTGCTGGCTTTATGTCTCGTCATCCTGAAGTTACTAAACCCTGGCAAATGATATCAGTCGATATTGTTGGCCCTCTTCTTCGTTCAACTCGCGGTTTCACATATATTATGTCTGTTGTTGATTGTTTTACAAAATTTGCCATGTTTTTTCCTATGCGTTCAGCTACTGCGTCACAAGTTATTCAAAAATTAGAAGAAAATGTACTGTTACTATTTGGCGCACCTCAATATATAATCACTGATAATGGTGTGCAATTTCGTAGTAAAGAATTCAAAGAATTAGCTTCCTCTTATAAAAGTTAAATCCTTTATTGCGCATATTATCACGGGCAGGCTAATCCAGTCGAACGCGTAAATCGTGTTTTATATTTATTAATTTACCTAAAGTGGCTTGCGCTATAAGAACTGCTGTTCATGAAGTTATAGGTATGACTCCCTACTTTGCTAATTTTGGTCGAGAGATAACTTTAGAAGGCGATCAATATTCCGGTACAGTTAATACAGAAAATTTACAAGACATTACTTTTGCTAATCGTGCTCATTTGATTCGTTGCGCACTCGCGCTTTTGGATATATATGATGATATAGTTACACGACTTTCTGTTGCTTTCGACAAAGCAAAAATTCAATATGATTTGCGTAGAAGACCTGCTAATTTTGAAGTTAGTGATACGGTTTGGCGTCGAAATTTTGTTTTATCCGACGCGGCTAAATACTTTAACGCAAAATTAGCGCCTACATTTGTGGGTTCTTTTATAATTCATCGTAAATATTCGTCTACTACTTATGAGTTAGCCGATTCTTCCGGTATTGTTAAAGGCGTCTGGCACGCCAAAGATTTGAAAGGAAGTCCCGATTGATCTTTAGTTTTAGTCCCGAGCAAGACCCTAAACTGCGTTCATTAATTTTAGTTCATCTTATTGATCTAGTTTATTTTTGATTTGTTTAAGGATAAGATATACGCAGATAACTTTGATTCATGAACGCGTAAGGGCCAGAAGCTTATGGTATTTTATAATTTGTGGGTAGACAACACGTTTAACAAATTTAGGCAAGTAAGCGTCGCTATTTATAATGGTAGAATTACAGGAATCTAACATAACACCTTTTAAAATATCAAAATTTCCCTTTCTCTGGGGTGTAAAAATTTTATCAATTTAAAAGAGTGGGATATTTGCATTTACTTGGTAACGCAGGAATATCTAATTCTTATTGTTTCTGTTGAACGTATGATCGTTTAAATTATATTAATACAAGTTTAATATAATTATTTTATAGAAATTATTAATTTGTGAAATACTATTAAGAGTATATAACAAATTAAAAAGCTTTTAATAGAAAATATTAATAGCATTTAATATTACTTAGATTTAGGCGTAGGATATTATTTTCTTCGAAACTTTATATTATAATACTTATATAAATATTTATTGTATTCTATAATACCTATATAATTTATTAAATTATTTTATAATAAAATGGCTCCTACTAGGAAACATCATTCGAGGATAGGAAAACAAACTAAACGTGCTGTAAGCATAAGGAAATTTAAGAACCTTCGAAGGTAAGTTTGCAAGTCATAACAATTAGGAATGAGATTTATACATATGTACTTATATATTTTATGTTTGATAATTTAAAATTTTTTTAGTATCATAATAATGCTGTTGGTGTTTTGTTTAAATAAAAATTAAAACTAAAGAGATATTTCTAATAAATTAAATCTCAAATTAAAATCTCCGAAATTCGTATTATAATCCAGCGATTGGCGACATTGGATTAAATACACCTACTACTAAATTGCAAAAATATAAAAACCGAAGATGAAGAATATAAAAATGCCCTAAATATTTACAGTAGTATGTTAAAGTCTGCGACCACTTAATTAATTATTAGTTATTACTCCTATTCATTAATTTTAAATTTTTTGAAAAATAATTATATTAAAATAAATGAAATAGGTATTTTATCTTAATTCTTACTATTATGGTAAAAATTTTAAATTGCAATAAATTTTTTGAACCAAAAATTTTAAAGAGAACATAAATTTTATGACCATCATGGGCAGCATAGCTTAAAATAACACTTCCGCAATAAATTAAAGTGGGCATTGTAAACCCATAAATTGTTTTATATTTTCTACATTTGTATACGATTGTATACATTTGTTTAAGATTTGTGAAATTTTCTTTCAATCTAATTTAGTTCTTCGTTTTGACAACATTATTTTACTATCACCATCGGTAAAATAAGAATTTAGTTTGTGATTTTTATTCAAATTTTAAAATTAGAAAATTTTATTTAAAAACGGTTTTTTACGTGAGAGTTTAAAATTAAAATATGAATAAGTTTAAACTTATTAAAAATATCTTAGTAAACAAAACTTTTAAAATGGTATAAACAAAATTTTATCCGCGATAACGCCCCCCCCCCCAAAAGTCAAGTTGTAATCAAAATTTGTCGCTCTTTTGACAAATTATTTTCAACCATTAAATAGAGTTCATAAAAATCGAAATTTTCTCTGAATATCGAACTCAAATAAAAAAAATCGCGCAAAAAAATAATTATTTTGATTAAATAAAAACAATTTTTTTACAAAATTTCAATTTTTTTGCGGTAACTTTCGACAAAATACTTTCAAACAAAATTTTCTAATAACAATACTGAAAAATAAAATCACAATTGCAAAAATACTTGCACAAAATTATACTCAAAAAATCAGCGGAGCAAAATATATGCCTCTGTCGTTTCCGCCATCTTGGCAAAAAAACCTCCCTCTAGTCACTTTTTTCCAAACATTACATTTCAAAAATTAATTTAACAAAATTTAAATTTAGAAAAACTTCTTTTGTATTTTAATAAATTAGCTACTTATTTTGAAATTTTTTTAAAATCCCCCTTCCCCCGAAAATTTAGTCTAAATATGGCCCTGCCACTATCTACACGTTTTCTATGCTCCTGGACACTGTCACTGTTCAATACTAGAAAGCTGGCAACGATTTAGAAAAATGGTTCGAAACTTGGCGCATCGGGATAAACTTCAAGTAAGAACACCACAACAATGTTTCTAAAACCCACAAATATCTAGGAGTCACCCTCAACTACCACTTTAGAAAGAACCATCACATCAACACCATTAACAATCGAAAAAAAGCCATCTTCAGCAAGCTTTACCCGATAATCAACTTCAAAAGCATGATGTCACCTAACAAAAACTCTGGATCTTCAGGGCATTCATCGAGCCAACCATGCGCCCCTTCATCTCATTATGATTTAAGTCGTTTAAATAGATGCCTTCAACACGCTTATGCTTGTCCATACTACGTCACCAACAAACATCTTCATGCAGATGTAAAGTTAGAAACCATCAAAGAACACGGACGAAAACAGGCAGAAAAACTCTACCACTTCACCGAGTTTTCAACAAAACTCGTCATTGTTGAACTCGAACAATACGAACCCGGCGACAATCTAGGTCACAGTCGGCCCAGGCATATTCTCATCCCGCTCGACATATCGCCTACTCTCTGCCAACTGAAATCGAACCACTTTTTGTTTCAGTACTAAGTTCATCTAACGCTTACATAGGTTTTAACCACCTTGCACACGCACCCCAGAATTAATACGACTCTTTTCCACATTTGCGGACTGCAAATCGGGTTTTTTCTTATTAAAACATACTTAATTTTGATACCCCTTTTTCTTTTACAGGATCCAAGGATCTAGTCAGTTCTAGACTAGCGCTAACCAAATAGGAAATCACCTCTCAAATTCCAATATCAGACGATGAAGGGCTCGCCTCCCTAAATCCAAGAAGTTTTATCATTTATTTTTCAAGAAGTGCGACGCTACTCATGATTTTCAGGACTTGCATATTATTTACCCATCTGTTAGTACGAATAAGGGCGGAAGTAAATACAAATAAAAATTTAAATTATATATTTTGTTTTTATTGTAGAAATTATAGAAAATTATTTAATTTTGCATCTACACTTTATTGTATGTTTATTTAAATAGAATTAAAATGATTCCACCGCCATTAAAATTATGCGCATTATATTTTATGAAATGTTCTGTAACCATCCAAAAAGTAAACACATTTGATATTTCCACTTATAAGCTACATAATATACAATGGATTTGAGTGCAAACCCACACCAGAAATATTATTCGTAGATAGGGTGTACGACGCAAGAATTTTCAGCAACAAAATATTTCTGATATATTGTAGCTCACGATTTAATGAATTGTAAATTATAATCTCTATTTATTTGGACGATTGTACAAAAAAGAAAACTGTACCAAATTGTGAAAAGTGCATACAATTTAATAACCATCTGTGTGCTTTTGACTGAACTATAATGTTCCATTTTATCTAAAATTATTTGAATTCATCAATTATTTTCAATTTCATTTTTAATGCGTTATAGGTAACATAAATTGTTGAAAATTTTTTTATGAATTCATTTATAGATGTACATTCTTTAAATAAGTAAAATTTTATTAATTGATAATTATTTTCATGTTTTACAACAAATATTATTGTTATAAATACAATTTTTGAGTTCAAAAACCCCGCTAAGCAATCCTTATAATGTCACAAATATTATCTCAAAATTTTGAACCAATCCGTCCAGTCGTTTTTTAAATAGAGTTGTAGATGTAATTTAATTTTGCACCTGGTCAATTTTTTTTTTTTTTTTATTAATAATTCTTCGTTAGTAATCATTTCCTCTACTTTAATTTTTGTTAAATAAATTACAATTATAGTATTTAAAGAATTTGAATTCTAAATTTCAAAATTTGCCAAAAATAATTATAGCTAGGCAATCCTTAATTCATCGTAAATATAATTCCCAAATTTGAAAAATATCTATTCAGCCGTTTTTGAATTGTTCTTGTAGATGTAAGAGCGCGCCGTAAAATCCTAGCCTTAAGTAACTTTCACCTTTAGTTTTCGTTTTATTGTTGATTTAGTTTAGTTTGAGTAATGTTGACTTTTAATCTTGGTCCCGAGCAAGACCCTAAACTGCGTTCATTAACTTTAGTTTTGTTTATTGATTTAGTTTATTTTTGATTTGTTTAAGTAATTCAAAATTCAAAATCAAAATTTGAACTATGTGGACTTTTTCACTACTATTCCGATATTGGATATTGTGGAAGTAACGTTGAACATGAATCTCGTGCAGTGTACAGCGCCCTCTTTTGATAATGTTGGTTTAGATTATGATGAGAGCCAATGCATTATTTAAATTTTGAACCAGTTTATTTTCTTTTCTTATTTCATTTAATTAGACCTAAGTTACAGTTAGTTTTATGTGCCAACGATGTTTAGATAAGAACTTTTGCATAGTACGTGATGAAATCCCTCCGTGTTCTCGGCATGGTAACCCCATGTACGAATGCAACCAACTTCATAGGTTGTATTGCAGTTTGGTTGTTTCCTTCCTTAAAATGACCATCTTTCTCTTTTACGTTTCTTGTCTGTTGAAATTTTCTCTTATTTCTAAACTTTTGTCTTCAAGCCCAGACGTAAATAACGGCTTACTAAATCTGTCCGGTATGCCCAATGCGTGGAAACCAATTACTTCCGATTGGACTCTACTCCTTTCATACTTTTCTTAACTGTTCATTTCCTTTATTCTTCTTATTGTCTTTTTTTTCGCCTTGATAGAGATTCGGTGAGTGATATGATTAACAATCCCTATCAATTGGAGTACGGGACCGCCCAGTTGCTAGATCGCTCACAGGGTCTTTGAGATGATGTAGTTGTAGAAGATTTAGTAGGAAAAGTGAGTTTTGTGTTTCACTTTTTATTTTTGAATTTACGTATGATACGTTTTAGCGGAGTCCCCAAGGTAGGATAAGCTTCCCTTGCCTATCTTGTTGCCTGGTGTTTGGGCTTCACTTGAGTACTAGATGAATCTATCGGTTTGCATCGCTGATTCTTAAACTTGACGCAGTTTTCATTGAGATGAAAGCGTTACATTGTGTAAAAGGTGGGACCAATTTCGCACAATGTTTAAAAATCTAAAATACCTACGCTGCGGCTAAGATGGTACATCCTTATTTCCTTATGGGTTGGGATATCACTGTTTTATTTTGGGGGTTTGAGAATTTAAATTTTATCTTTCATAAGTTTTACAAATTTATTTTAAGTATGAATGTTGTTGAATTAGTATCCTGTATTCTTAACATTAGTATACCCAAATTAATTTTTTTTCTTCCGTAGTTAATGTTTTGAGAGTAATTTGGGAAATCACTCTTCAATTAGGGGGAGTGTTAGATGATTTTAATTTTTGAAGACACCTTGTAACTAACTTTTTCAAAATTAGAATTTAATTATCAAACTCGATCGCATTATTTACCAATAAAGTTGTTTGTTCAGAAAAATTACATCAGTATGATCAAATTTTCGTAAGAATTCCTTGCAAAAAATTATAAATTTTATAGCTTTCCGGCGCCGATATTAAAAATATGTTATTTTTTTTGGGGCCTAAGTATTGTTCGTGGAAATTAGTCACTAATTTGTCGCATGATTTTAAAATTTTCTTATTGGTCAACTTGAACAAAAGACTCCACGTCATTGGTAATTAATGAAAAGTTATAAATTTTGGTATAGTTCATTTTTTTAGTCAGTCGATCACCAAGATCTGTATCACTCAATTATATCTCGCATTAACCTGCGGAATTATTAAATTTGTTATAATTAAATTACAAGAAAGTTTTGAATCTAGTTTGTTTTTTTTTTATTCGCGGTTAAAATATTGTCAAGTGTGGTGAAAATTTGGTATTTTGTGTGTTTGGAGATTCCAGTTCGAAGTTGTGTTATAATTTCGTAGTGGGTAATTAACGTTTGAGTTTGTGGATGATTTTATGAAGTTATTTTGGTAATTTTACCTCGAAATCGAGGGATCAATTTTAAGCCCACGTAAATCGAAAATTACTGCAAGTGCTTGTCAGAGCACGATACTCATTTTGAGGTCTTTAACCACTTCAATTTTGATCTCTCGCTGGTAACCAAGTCACCCGGATAAATTTTAATCGACAAAATTAAACATCAAGCAGAATTACTGGATGGACACCTGATGGATACCTTCGGCTTCCTACTTGAAGAAACGTCATCACTGTGAGTTTTTTTTTTATTCTTTTTATGTACTACATACAATTTCGAGTGTCGTGATTTTATTTTTATTTGGACTTTTACATTTTTTTTTGTATCAAATAATTTCAAACGTGTTAATGTAAACTATCAACCATAAGTTTATTACCTCATTTATGTTTCAAGTATTGTTTTAAGTTCATTGTCATCGTAAAATATTTTAAGCAGTAGTTTTAAGACATATTTGTTCTTTGATTATAATTTATATCTATACTTCAGTTACCAAAACGGGGCCGTTTATTATTTTTTTAATTTAATAATTTTGATAAATTAATTTTTTAACTTGTGAAATATAATTAAATAATCTTGAAATAAACAAGTTAATAAAACGTTTAATAATAATGTTTTTATTGAGCTTTCAACGTTTGGTACATGATTACATTATATTGAATTATTCCGACGAAGACGTGTACCAAACGTTGAAAGCTCAATAAAAAAATTATTATTAAACGTTTTATTAACTTGTTTATTTCAAGATTATTTAATTTAATAATTTTGTCATTTTTCTTTTTGTTTTTGTCAATAATTAATTTAGATTATTTTAATAACTACTTTGTATAAATTGCTAAATATTTTCTCATCATTAAAATTATTAATTTTATTATTTTATGTCTTTTGGTTTTTTTTTGTGTACTTTCTGTTATAGATTATTTTTTTGTAAAGGTGGCCGAATATTCGACAGGTCGGTCTAAGTAATTCTGGATTTTGTAATTTATAATTGTAACATTAATTTATGGTAAGTATCCTTTGCGTGACAGACTTGTTTACCAGTGGGGACTCGTTTGTTGGGGTACGAACATGGAATTAATCCATTGGTGGCGCCTCTGTTATTTATTACAGACCATCTATAAATTTGACGATATTATGTTCCGACGCGCACTAAAATTTATTTAGTTAGACCCCCCTTCCGCTGCAGCAAGACCGGCACCCTTTTGTATGCGGGGGTGTGCGTCGTGGAGAAAATACCCGTAACATGTGGTTATGGGGTCAGAAGGGTGGCGGTGCGGTGTGCGTCTGCGATCCGTGGATTGGAGTCCCTAGTCTTCGATAAACTTGGTCCCTTAGTGTCGATGGGGCGGGGCGAGCGATTTAGTGTAATTCCGGGCGTCTTTGCATGGTTTCTTGGCAGCCGGGTGTTTGATGAACCCGGTGCTTGGTGGGAACCTAAAACAAACATGTAAAGATTAGGATTACTTACACCCCTGCTGACGGGCGGATGAAGATGTCCTTTGGCCGGCTGTGTCCTAGATTGTGACCTGGTTGGTACTGTCCTAGCTGCGAGATGAGAGGGTTGTCCGAGAAGCTCGCGGTCTTGTACAATTTTTCCGCCTGACTTTTAATGTGCACGTCGATGGTATCCATTTTTGCGTCGGTGTGGAGTCTTCGATTGGTGACGTAGTACGGGCTGGAGAATGCGTGACGTATGCATTTGTTTTGTACTACTTGTATCTTTTTATGTGTGTTTGGGCTGCCGACTCTCATACGGGCGCGGCGTAGGTCATGGTGGGCCTGATGATGGTATTGTAGATTAAACCTACAGCAACGTCACTAGATTCCACATCCATTTAAAAAATAAACAATTCAACAAAAATGATCAAAATAAATCGTCAGTTTTCGAAACGAAATTACAAAAACCTGAAAATATTTTTTGTTATGTTCAACGTCGAAGTCAGAGGCGGAGCTTAATGGCATGGCACAGCACAACCTATGTGAACACTTCTATGTTGGATCATGCTATGCTAACATTTTACATTGACATAGCATAGCATAGCACAAGCTATGTGGCGAAGCCTTAAAAGATAAAAGCTCAGAATACAATAGACTAAATTATACTCAGTAGCCAAAACTTAATCACATTCTTAGATAACTTAGAAAGCACTTTATTGTTTGCTAAATGAAAAATATTGCATAATTCAATCATATCAATAACAGAATTAAAAACCATCGGGACAACTTTGACTAAATTGTATAAACATGACCTAATTCCGAAATTTAAAAATATCTTTTACTACTATGAATTAGCCGAAGTACAAACCTCCTTCGTAGAAAACAAAATAATCTTTGCCATTCACATGCTCATCCTTTCCATATAAAACTTTGAATATTTTCACCTATATTCCATAAAACAAAAAAAAACAACCTCACAATTATCCCAATAAAACCCAATTTAATACTCAACTCTGAAAATCACCAATATGGAGAAAAAGAATGCCCAATCGTAGAAGACAGTTACATTTGCCACCACGAATTAACGACTCGACGTGAAAAGGAAAACCTTTTATGCTACCAAGAATCAATATAGAAAACATCCCAGAGCAGTCAAAACCGCGTTACGTTTACCTGGATCAAATCTACATGGACAACATCTTCAGAAAACAAAGCCAAGCCGCCACGTATTCATCACCACCAGGATACGCAGAACACAAATGGGAAATACTTACATACATCACCACCATAATAATTCTTTCTATTATTATTATACTTATATGCAATTTAGGTAGCAAAAAACTAAAGACCAAAATGAAGGACTTATACGATCACATTACAATCAATAGCAATAACAGCAAGCCACAACCAGAACCAGAAACACCACCTGAAGACGGACCTGCAACAAACATTGGAAAATAACTCTTCAATATTATTTTCCAGCTTAAGGTCTCGCCACATAGCATGTGCTATGCTATGCTAATGTAAAATGTTAGCATAGCATGATCCAACATAGAAGTGTTCACATAAGTTGTGCTATGCCATGCCATTAAGCTCCGCCTCTGACTTCAACGTTGAACATAACCAAAAATATTTTCAGGTTTTTGTAATTTCGTTTCGAAAACTAACAATATATTTTGATTATTTTTGTTGAGTTGTTTATTTTTAAAATGGATGTGGAATCTAGTGACGTTGCTGTAGGTTTAATTTTACTGAATGTACTCCTACTTAAAAAAAAAATCGGGTATTGCCTAAAAAAGTTCGTCTTTGGTGGGACACGGATGCGAAAGTATTAAAATTATTAATTGTTCGTCTCTAATAAATTTCTCGACATATTACGACTCAAAATAATAAAAATAACCTCAAAACCAATCGATTATGGGTACACCACCACAGAACATCCATACAAAATATACACAGAAGTAGGAACGAGTTCAACTTCTATGCTATGCTATACCATGCGGCATCAAAGTCAAACAATTTCTTGGTTATGCAAAACATAGCATGGCAACCCGCATAGCAATGTGACCGTTACCATTAAAACCGTAAATGCTTCTACTTCTGTGTTTTACATTGGCAGTCAGTCAGTCATGTAACTGCTTTGGATACCATCGCTACAGCGATATACTCTGTGTCATTCTAGTATCCTCTCTAGTCGTTTTTTACTACGGGATCGTACCCTTTTGTGCCTTACCGGCAATCATTGAGAAGCCACAATTATTGTCGCGAGTCCTTTTTGGGCATTCAGGGTAGGAACCTTGGCCCTGCCGTGGACACCGGACTTGGGATTCGCGACTTGTGGTAGAGCTGACGCGTCGCGGATCCGTTCTCTGTCGTAGTCCCGCAGGGACCGGACGCGTCTCGCTCTCTATTTGGATTTGTGTTGCGGTTATTTTTGATTGATTGAGAACGTGGGATAGTCCCGCGCGCCTCAGCCTGAGGTCAATCGCAACTTCAGTGTAACTTCTTCATTTGTCCAGCTGCGCAGAGGTGTGTTGGTATTTCCTGTAATCAAAACAAATTAGTATTTTTAGTCGTCTTGTGGGGGGGGGGGTGCAGAAGAGCTTTTGGTCTCTTTTACTTCAGATAATCCTCGGCTCGGATTAGTGGGTTTTCGGAGTCCAGTGCTGATTCGTACAGTTTATCCGCCATACCTCGGATAAACTCGGCGATCGGTACGAATTCAGCGTCCTCCTGCAGCCGTGCATTTAAAATGTGCCAGTGGGCTTTCATGGCTCTCCTTGTTGCAATGTTTTGCACCACCTGGAGTCGGTTTATTCGATTTGCACTTGGAAATCACCAGGCTGGTGCTGCGTATGTGAAGATAGGTCTGATGATGGTTTTAACCAGCAACAGGCCGTTCTTCACATTTAGCTTACTGCATTTGTTTTAAGAGGGGAGCCAAGGCTGCCATGGCCCCCCTTGCTTTGTTTGTGACCTCTCTTATATGTGGCCCAAATCTAAGACTCCTGTCCAGGGTCACCCTCAAGTATTTGGAGGTGTCGTTCCAAGGAATCTCTTCTCCAAATATCTTCCGGGTAACCTCTAGAAAGAAGTTTGGATTGTTTAGAGCCGTTGATCTGGTAAAATATGTTGCTCCGGCCCTGATAGATCTCTCCGACGATCGAAATCCATCAAATTTTACGCAAAATTTTTGGTCCGTCAGGAAGGACGCTATCAGCCGTACAATTGCTGGGTGTATGCCGCCGTGGATTAATTTGTGAATTAATCCTTGATGCCATACCCGATCAAAGGCTTTGGCGACATCGAGGAACACTGCTCTCGTTGCCTGTTTTTTGTTCCAGTGCAACGTGATGTGTTCCACTAACCTCAGCACCTGTAGAGTAGTGGAGTGCCCTGAGCGAAAACCAAACTATTCATCCGGAACAGATTGGTTTTTCTCCAGGGCCGTTCTCAGTCTTGATTGAATAATTTTCTCCGCAAGTTTTCCAAGGGAGGGAAGCAGGCTGATAGATCTATACGATGTAGGGAGTCTTGGATTTTGCCTGGGTTTATGAATCATTATGACGTCGGCCACTTTCCAACAACCTGGAAAGTGCTCGAGTCGCAGTACGGCATTGAGGATGCACGTGACTGCTTCTACCCTCGCTCTGAGCAGTTCCATGATGACCCTATTCGTAATACCGTCTGGACCAGGTGCCTTTTTTTTGAGTGTCTTGATTACGCTCTTGACCTCCTGATGGGAGGTGCTGCCTATTTTGTCACAGTCGGAGTCGTAATCAGGATCAGTGTTTGTGTCGTTGTGTGTGTGTGTGACCCCCCCCCCCTAACCATTTCTTTACTTCCGCCTCAATATTTGCGGTGTGTTCGGGAATGGAGACGTCAGTGTTTGGTGCAAACTGCGTCTCCAGACTGTCGGCTAGTACCTCTGCTTTCTCAAGAGAGCTGAGGGGTATTCCGTGCGGTCCGTTTAGAGGAGGGATTGTGGTTTTCTTTTTTCGGAGAGCTTTAACCAACCCCCATGCTGATGGATTTTGAAAAGAGAGATCCCTCAGAATGTTGCCCCAGTCGGTATTTCTGAACTCCGAAATGGCTGTCCTAACTTGACGTTTCAGGTTGCTGTATTCCAAGCGGTCTGCCGGGTAGCCTGTGCGCTGCGCACGACGCCTCGCCCGGTTTTGGCTATGAATAAGCTCCCTGATGTCTCGGGGAAGGCCGAACCGGTTATTGTCCGCCGGCACTGCCTTCGTGGCCCCAGCCACCGCTTCTATCACTTTTTGTTCGAAGGATTTAACATACCTGTCGAGGTTCCCCTTTGTCTGAAGGACAGGGGGGGCCCGAGGATCTGTGAGAAACGATGCTTGAAGTCGCCCCAGTTAGTTATTATTCTAGATCTAGCGTGGTTCTCTAGATCCCCCAGCTCTAGTAGCACAGGGTTGTGATCCAAATCAAGTTCGTTTAACGAGGTCAGATGGTGCAGAAATTTAAGATTTCTGAACGCTACGATATCCAGAACATCATGGTGATGGTTATACTATAGTCAAATTGAAAATGGGTGATCTCCGTAGAGGCGTCTACCGAGAAATGATGTACCTCAGAGAGAGCTAGGAGGCGACATCCGGTCTGGTTGGCTTTTCGACTGTTCCAAGCCGGATGCTTGGCATTCAGGTCACCTGCTAGGATAACATGGGTGCCGCCGTCTCCCATTAATGTTACAATATCTTGCTCCAGCAGAGGCTGGTGGGGTTTTTTGTATACCAAGGTTAGTTGCAACCAGCCATTTTTGCCCGTATAGACGTTGATGGAGGTTGCTTCTATCCCCTCCAGCGTCTCCGGAGTTGGAACTTCGTGATGTTCTATACAGGATTTCAAGTAAATTGCGGTGCCGCCGCTTCTTCCGTCATTTCTGTCGTTCCTGTATAGAACATAGTTTGGGATTTTTGTCTTTGTGGTGTGGCTCTCTTTGAGGTGAGTCTCGTTTACTAGAATAGCATCCAGGTCGTGATTAGCTGCAAAAGCCGCAAGTTGGTTACGCTGCTTTCTCAGCCCGTTTGCATTCCAGTAAACGAGTTTAATAGAGTTCGGTCTTATTCTTTGATTACTGTTCATTAATTAGTGATCAAAGAAGAAGATGTTTGCGATGTAGAGAGAGGGGGCTGCCCCGCCTGCTTTCTGTTTTCTCCTTTTGTTGGGCCTTCTTTTTGCAGGGGGCTTGCTGGGCTTGAGGAGCTCAGCTGCCTGCTGCATTAAGGCATTGGCCAAGGCGAAGCGGTCCGCCTCCCCGGAGGGGGGAGCCGCTTTGTCAACAACTTTTCTTAGTTTGCGTTATTGATTTCGATTGTGAGGGGGGGGTCGGTCTGCCTAAAAGATTTCCGATTCTATTTGCCCAAGGGTTGCTGGGACATCCCTTAAAGTTCGCGGGGTGAGGACCTCCGCACCTTAAACACTTTGTCATTGATGAACAAAGTGCTTGGGTATGCCCAAACCGCTAGCATTTGATGCACTGGGTGGGGGCAGTTCGCGCGTGTGGCGGCTCAAAGTGACGTCGAGTCGGAGGACTTTTTTCAATTTGTAGATTTCCATCCCCTTCTTCGTTCTTTTCAAGTTTGACTATGAAAAGGGGGAGGGGCGTTTTTGCTGAACCCTGAATCATCGGTTTCACTTTGATGACCGGGTAACCGCTATTCGCTATGTCCTCTTTAATACGTTCGGCCTTGGACTCTTTAGGGAAGCCCTTCAGTATAACCCTCAGAAATGACTCTTCCGGGTTTTTGTAAGTAAAGTGATTTACGTTCCGAACCTTGAGGAGATTCAGAAGTGCCCTAGAGTCGGAGCCCAACTGAGTTGGGCGTTATAATAAGGCCCTCCTTGGAGTCCTTAGCTTTTATGAAGTTAATCTTTCTTGCGTTAATCTTACTCGCAAGATTTCGTCCATTAGATAAGCTAAAGTAATAAATAGCCAGAACATAAAATAATTGTATATAAATAATAATTTCTTTTTTAAAGACATTATATATTTTTTTAAATATAATTTTTGAGAGGTGGTACTGTTTCACAAACAAATTTCGACCTTGGGTCTGCTTACCGGCAGTTAACCATAGGTTTAGAAATGTTGGCAGCTTTGTAGCTAGTGATTTTCTATAATTACTGTTGGTAGCCTACTTATTTGTCTGTCATTTGTCATTTACTTGTCATATAATAACTTATAAATTTATCTCTATGTTTTATTTTATTACTTTTTATAAATATTAGGTATATTTTTATACTTTAGTTAAATATGATTGCAATCTCAGGTAGTTATTGTTATAGATAGAAAATAAAACTAGATGCAAGGGATTTTCTTTAACAAAAAAATCGTGAGCGTCATATTCTTCAAAATAATTAGGCCGATGCCTATACATCGCTGCTATACGCATTTTTTGTATCTTTTAACACAATTATACAATACCGTTAATTAAAGTACACAAAAATATAACCAAAATCAAAATCCGAGCGGTTCACGTCTTGAATGAATTTTTAAGCCCGTGAATGTATTTATAAAAAGTTACAACAGGTTTAAAAAGCAATTATAAGCAAAATGTCAAAAAACATTATTCATAAACGTTCAATAGCGCTAAGACTGATAATAAGACAATATAAGACTGATATAAGCGGTTTATAACCTAAAACAACCAATCAAATATAACCCATAACCTATAACAGTGTTATAACTAAAACATTCCTGAGCGACACTTTAAGAGTAAACGTGAAGTAGTGGTGACGTGACAGTGCTAACAAAGTGAAAGTGTAAGTAATTTTACTTCGAATTTGTTTTGTTTTGTGATCGGTTTAAGAGCAAAAGATTGTCCAGCGCTCCCGATAGCATAAACGCAAACATGAGTGAAGAATTTTGTAAATAAAAATTCTACCTGCCCTTGCAGGAAGACAGTATTTTCTTCACACTCTGGAAAAATCCAGATTTTTAAAAAAATAGTGAAGAGGCCCACGATGTTAAAGCTAACCGATTTAGGGCAGTGAGCAAGAGTGTGAATTCAATTGAATACTGCAGTACGGCTTCCCCGAAAAGATACACAAATTAAAACAAAGCGTATTTATTAATTCCAAATACAAGAGATCAAAAAAGTATAAAAGGTTGTCAATCGTTTACAATTAACGGCGTAGTTGGCAAAAAGTTATGACAAAAAAATCGTCCTCAAACGAATGTTCGGGTGCACTGACAAACCATTGTCGAAAACTATGATGACACTCAAAAAAATATTATAGTGTCGAATGAGAAATCAAGGCTGCTCGCAAAAGTGGCTCGTTAGGTTAGAAAAGAAAAAGCACTTACCCGGGTAATTACAAAGTTTATCAATACAAAATTTTCCTAACGGAAACCAACTGCTTATGAAGTGATGCAAGTAATCGCAATCGTTGTCCAGCTCTCAAACTTCAGAAAAAATGACGTTGAGCCGTTAACGCTTGGAAGCCTGCGGTACCCCTGCACTTGAACCAAAAAGGAGAAACTCTGGGAGTCACAACTTCGAGACGTGATGTAAAGTAAGGAAAAATAAAGAATCTTTAACTGCGTTGAAAATTTCCGTCCGTAATTAATCCAAAAATGGCACAAACCAAATTATAATGATAAGCAGTTGTGATTAAAAATATTTCAATTCTTGCAATTTTCGTTCTTATTCAATTATACTGGAATAGTTGGTGTATCCAAACTCATTACAAAAAAGAAAGGTAAAGTAAGGTGCTTCCTAAATTCATTAGATGATAAAAAACCGATGTAACATTTAAAATCTTTTACCTAATTACAGACGAGATATCACCTTAACCGTGTCAAACGTGTTATCAAAACGACCTAGCAAAAGGGTTATCAAAACTCGCTCTTTTATAAAATCATAGGCGTCGCGCTAAGTTTGAACGCAGTGACGTGCGCAAGGTAAAAGAAAACAAATTAATAAAATTTGTTACAATTTTACCAACCAAATTTTGATGATGTCAAGTACATCAAAATTGAAAGTTACATTCACGGCAAACCAAGTTTGGCTGCAATGTCAGACGATGACGAAATCCGAGGATGGACAGAAGATGGTAATATGCATTATTATCGCATCGTGGCGACAAAAGCTACGATGCTTTATTGGCATTTGTACCGAAGGAGGGAAAAAGGACTCAACATAACTGAGCCAGAGACAGGGCCGGCAGCAGCTCCCAGTGTAGAAATTGTTGAACCACTATTAGAGGTGCAACAAATGCACATGGGGACTGCGACAGACCCAGTAGGAGTAGCAGTAGAATTAGAAAATAAGAGTGTGGACTTTTATCCAAAATTCGACACTACATCGTCGATTTCGGAAGCGAAAACAACCGCCCAAAGGCAATCGCAAGCCCTTAGGCCAGCAACTGCCCCCAAGCAAGTACGTGGCGCCGGAACAGACGATGAAAGCTCGGAAAACAGCGACAGTAAAAAGGAGAAACTTTTATTACGTAAACTCTCCAAAAAACCGGCCAAAAAACCCGCAGGGTAACGCAAAAGGAAGAACCCGAAACAATGGATGTTTCCACTCTTCCCGAAGAGTCACCTTTGCCAGAAAACTCAAACGAGGCAACACCCCTCCTCTCAGGAAGGGCTAAATCCAAAAATTTCCCCTCAGGAAGTACCCAAAGCAAGGGGAAAAAAAAAGCAGCGCCAGCCTATCGGGAGGGGCTATACCAAAAAATGGCGGCCTCACCGCTCCTAAAATTAAAACCCTCCCCTCAGGAGGTACCCAAACAACTGCTAAAACCATAAAAACACCCCCCCCCTTCAGGGGAAAAACCCAATCAAAACGGCATCACTGCACCAAAAAAAAAACCTCTCAGGGGGTAACAAAGGCCAAGAATCGGGAAAGAATGGAAACCCCTTCCCTCCCACACCATCCACCCGACTAGCATCCATAGTGCTGGTCGACAAGGAAAAGTGGGAGGATCTTTTGCGGATTATGGACGCGAAGAGAATTAAATTTACAAAGGCCAAGGATTTGAGGGAGAGACTAATCATAACCCCGAACTCAATCGCAGACGCGAGAGAGCTTCTGAACCTCCTCAAGGCTCGGAAACTCAATCACTTTACATACAGGGATCCCAAAGAGGAATCACTCCAAGTGGTATTAGGGGGGATGTTAAGGGAAATAAAACCAGAAAAAATCAAAACTGATCTGCAAAACAAGGGGTTCCCGGTAGTAGAGGTTAAACCGATGGTACATGGAACGTCGCAAACACCCCTCCCTATGTTTCGAGTACAGCTACAAAAAACAAACAAGGGGAGGGAGATATACAAATTAAAAGAGGTTCTTAGGCTAACCGCACACTTTGAACCTCCCCATGTAAAAACGAGACCCACACAGTGCTTCAAATGTCAGCGATTTAAGCACACGCAAAAACTGTGCTTGACACAGTTAAAATGCTTCAGATGTGGTAACAATTACAGGACGGCGGATTGCAAAAAGCCGACCACAGTACCTGCAAAATGCGCGAACTGCGGCGGTCCCCACCCGCAATCTTCCACGGGTGCCTTAGCAACCCCTGGATCAATAGGAACGTCCACCCTTCAGGTAGACTTTCCCTCTCACCTTCACTGTCATCCCAACCTGGGAAAAAATGCAGGAAAAAAGTCCCCTCCCTCTCAGGAAGATCGACAGAGTTGCTCTTGCAAACTCACTGATGCAGCAAGCAGCCGAGCTCCTCAAGCAGAACACGCCCCTGCATCTAGGAGCAGCAAAAGAAATCAAAAACGTAGAGATAATAAAAAGAAAAGCAAAGTAAGGGCGGCCCTCCTAGTAGAAACAGCAAACGTAGATTAGTACACACACAAAGACACACGTTAAATGGCAAGTGCTAGGATCAAACCCAAAGCACTCTAGCTCGGTTATTAGAATGCAAACGGGTTAAGAATGCAGAGATATCTGCTTGCAGATTTTGCACTTAAATACGACCTGGATGCAATTCTAGTAAGCGAGACACACTTTAATCCAAGCCACACGACACGCATAGATATACATCATTATGCTCTATACAGAAACGATAGAAGCGATCGCCAAACCGGAGGCACCGCTATATACGTCAAAACCTGCATCGAGCATCATGAGCATCCACTTCCGAAGACGCTGCAGAGAATAGAAACAACCTCCATTAAAATCCTTACGGGTAATAATGGTTGGTTGCAACTCATTTCAGTATACAAACCACCCCACCAGCCTCTCCTGGAAGAGGACATTAAGACTTTGCTCGGAGAAAATGGCAACCAGGTCATCCTAGCAGGTGACTTGAATGCTAAACACCCAGCTTGAAACAGCCGCAAGGTCAACCAGGCCGGCCGGCACTCCTAGCTCTGTCCGACAAGGAAAACTTTGTGGTGGATGCCCCCACGGAGTTCACCTATTTTCAATTCGACATCAGAATACCCTATGATCCGGAGGCGGATAGATTTTAGAAAAATCACTATCACGATGTTCTGGATATCGCGGTGTTTACAAATCTTAAATTTCTACACTATCTGACCTACTTAAATGAACTGAATTCGGAGCACAACCCAGTGCTACTGCAACTGGGCGACGCCTAACAAGTTCATCATACAAAATCAATGACAAAAACTAACTGGGGCGACTTCAAGCAACGTTTCACACAAATCCTCGGCCTCCTCCCTGTCCTTCAGACAAAGGGGGACATCGACAGATATGTTAAAACCTTCGAGGACAAGGTGATAGAAGCGGTGGCTGAAGCCTCTAAGACCGTGCCGGCAAAAAATTACCAGTACGGTCTACCACGCAAGATCAAGAAGCTTATAAAAGACAAAAACCGGACTAGACGCCGCGCTCAGCGCATCGGCCACCCGGCGGACCGTCAAGATTATAGCTCCCTGAAAAGGCAAGTTAGTGCCCGGTTTCATAAAGAATACCTTAATCTCCAATTAACTAATGGTTTGTTAACTTTAAAAAGCCATTAAATTTTGGTGGGTTTCATAAAGCATATATCTTGTTAAATTAACTAATGAAATGTCTCTTGATCTTTCATTAAGATTTTTAGTAACATCACAGTAATATTTGATTTTTGACAGTTTTACACTATGTTTCCTAACTTCAAAAATATTATAAATATTAATTTGAAGCAGTCAAACAAATGGACGCTTTGGTAATGTCTTCAATATTGAATATTGAAGTAGCCAAAGCAAAGAGTGTTCTTAAAATCACTTTGCTTCAATTAAAAATTGAAAAAATGTTAAATAATATTTAATTTATTAAAATAATTTTTATTAAAGTATTTATTGAAATATTGTATTTATTATGTGATTCCTAACAGCATTAGGACTTTCTAGTAATTAACATTAGTTACTTACCAAACTTATATAATTATAAACAACTTTCATTTTGTAAATAGTTTAAGTTTTAGGTTAGAAATAATCTCTTATTAAGAACTTGACTGACGAAATTTTGCCAATTAAATTTTAACAAGAGATTAGTGTTAACTGACTTTTATGAAACTCAAATTTGGACTTAATGGTAGATTATCTACTTAATGCTTTGTTAAGAGTTTTATGAAACCGGGTATAGAACAACCATTTCGGAGGTCAAAAATACCAACTGGGGCAACATGCTGAGGGATCTTTCCATTCAAAATCCATCAGCATGGGGGTTGGTAAAAGCCCTCCGAAACAAGAAAACCACTATCCCCCCCTTAGACGGACTGCACGGTCAGGCACTAAGCTCCTCAGAAAAAGCGGAGGCACTAGCCGACAGTCTGTAGACGCAGTTTGCACCAAACACTGTCGTCTCCATTCCCGACCATACCGCAAAAATCGATACGGAAGTCGAAGAATGGTTTAGGGGAGACCGCACCCGCAGACACCGACACAAACTTTGATTATGACTCTGACTGTGACAAAATAGGCAGCACCTCCCATCAGGAGGTGAAGAGCATAATCAAAGCACTTAAAAAGAAAAAGGCACCTGGTCCTGACGGAATCACAAACAGGGTCATCACGGAGCTGCTCAGGGCGGGGGAGCGGGCAGACTTGAGCATTTTCCAGGTCGTTGGAAAATGGTCGACGTTACCATGATACGCAAACCTGGGCATAATCCGAGACTCCCTGTATGGTACAGGTCTATCAGCCTACTCTCATCACTCGGGAAACTCACGGAGAAAATTATACATACAAGACTCGCAAATGCACTGGAAGAAAATCACTCTATTCCTAACGAACAGTTTGGTTTTCGCACAGGGCACTTAACCACGCAACAAGTGCTGAGGTCAGTGGAACACATCACGCTGCACTGGAATAAAAAACAGGCAACGGGAACGGTGTTCCTAGATGTCGCCAAAGCCTTTGATAAAGTCTGGCATCAGGGTTTACTTCATAAACTCCTGCACGGCGGCATCAACCCAGCACTTGTATGGCTGATAGCGTCCTACCTGACTGACCGGAAGTTCTGCGTAAAGGTTGATGAATCTTGTTCCGCGGAGAGATCCGTCAGGGCCGGAGTCCCGCAGGGATCAATTCTGGCTCCAACCCTGTACATCTTTTACGCGAAAGATGTGCCATTACAGGTACAAATCTACACGACACCCTCTGCGCAGCTCATGCTGTATGCAGATGACACCGCGTACTTCGTGAGCTCACAGAGACCGAAACACATAATAAATAAATTGAAGGCCGCACTGGACGATCTGGAGACATGGTGACGTACCTGGCGTATTGGGGTCAACCCAAGCAAAAGCACGGCCACCTACTTCACCAGATCGACAGCGCTCGCAAACCCGCACGGATTCCCCAAGACAAACCTGAAAATGTTTGGCCAAGAGATTCCCTGGAACGACACCTCCAAATACCTAGGGGTGACACTGGACAGGGATCTAAGATGGAGGCCACACATTAAACAGATAAGCACGAAGGCAAGGGGCTCCATGGCCGCGCTGGGGCCACTCCTTAACAGATACAGTAAAATCAGCGTCAAAAACGGGCTGACGCTGGTTAAAACAATAATCAGGCTAATCCTCACTTATGCAGCGCCTGCTTGGAGCATCGCATCCGCGAACCAAATGAAGAGGATCCAGGTTGTGCAAAACATTGCAGTGAGGAGGGCCATGAAAGCAGAGTGGTATATCACCAACAAAAAACTGCAGGAGGATGGTAACATCAATTCCATCGAAGAATTTATCCGGGGTATGACGGAAAAATTCAACGATGCAGCGGCGGACTCCAAAAACCCACTGGTCCAAGAGCTGGGTAATTACCAGCTGGGGGACCACCTGAAGTACAAGAGGCCCAAAACGATCCTGCAGTCAACAACAATAAACTGACAAAACAACTAACACCGTTCTCTTTAAATTTCAACATATCAAGATAACATATGGTTCATACTGAGAGAGAAGGTTTCGATTAATTCGCGTGAAAACGTTTCAAGCGGCTCCGCGACGCGCGAACCCCACCACAAGCGGCAAATCTCAAATTTAGGTGTCTACGGCGGGGCCAAGGCCCACATCCTGAACGCCCAAAAAGGATTCGCGGCACAAATTGTGGAAATTCAAAGATCGCCGATAAGGCAAATAGGGTACGATCCCGAAGTCTAAAACGAAACAAAGTGAACAAGAGGACAGGCAGTATACCCTAATAGCGGTGGCATGCCAACGAAGAAACATGACCTTGACCTTGACCTTGAACTTTATTTCTTGTTTTATTTTATTACTTTTTATAAATTAATATTAGATATATTTTTATACTTCAGT
The DNA here is from genome assembly GCA_911387805.1 of Cantharis rustica. NCBI lineage: Eukaryota > Metazoa > Arthropoda > Insecta > Coleoptera > Cantharidae > Cantharis > Cantharis rustica. The sequence continues at coordinate 78,576,654 of OU426877.1, forward strand.
TAGATATTGATTGCAATATCAGGTGGTTATTGTTATAGATGGAAAATAAAACTAGATGCAAGGGATTTTCTTTAACAAAAAAATCGTGATCGTCATATTCTTCAAAATAATTTGACCGATGTCTATACATCGCTGCTATACGCATTTATCTCATATAATAATCCATCTTAAATACACTTTGTTATTATTAACTTTCGTATCTTTTAACACAATTATACAATAGCGTTGATAAAAGTACACAAAAATATAACCAAAATCCAAGCGGTTCAAGTTTAGAATGAATTTTTAAACCCGTATCTCACTATAAAATTTTTATAAAAACAATTTTTATAGTGTGACAGCGCAGTAGTTTTATAAAAATGACGTTTGTAATAGTATATTAAACAACAAGTTTAAAAAAGTAAAGTTTTACTAAACGAATATAGCTTCTAAGTATGAGCGAGCACAGTAAGCGAGTAACTTAAAAGCTATATGAGTTTAGTAAAACTACTTTTTTCTAATTATGTTTCAAAAAGTGTCACTTTTTGACACTCAAAAGTGTGCGGAAAAGTACTACTTTTCCGCCCTAGTGCGGAAAAGTAATACTTTTCCACACACTTCTGATAGTGTGCGGGAAAGAAAGAAAAAGTTCTAATCTACTTTATTTATAATATACATTAACGGTTACATTAGAACAATTATTAAAAGTCTTAACTGCGCTCGGATCAGCCATACAAATTGTATAACCATAAAAAAAACGTGGTCACTTACCTGTTCACGTTGTAATGGCTACTATCTATGACCTACCTACTGTCTATAATGGGCTACCAACCGCAAAATATAAAAATTTTATAGTATAAACGCCTATCTTTTTTCTTGAGAAATGAGAAATGTTATTGGTTCTTTTTGAAACATAATTAGAAAAAATATTGTTCGATACTCGTGGAAAACTATTTTTTCCATTCTCGGCTTCGGTTTACAATCTCGGCCTTCGGCCTCGATCGTCAACCTCCGCCTTGAATGGAAAAATGTTAGTTTTCCTAACTTGTATCGAAAATATCTATTTCTTACGAGGTTTGTTTACACAATTTTTTCGTATTTTGTGAAAATCTGATCTAAAATATGAATTTAGACATTTATGAGTAATTTTTTTTTGCGCGCGATAGGTCTGAATTTTTTCGTATGCCTTCCTACCGATAATTCACGGGGAGTGAGTGCGAGGCAAGGGGGGCAAATTTTTTACTCAGTTTTTCGATATCTAGAGCCGTTCTTGAGTTATTGCTAATTCAAAAAGTTTCTAAATAGATATTTGTGTGAAATTTTCGTAATCTAGTAACCAGACACGGCGACTTTCTTTATTTACATAACAACAGTTAATTTTTATTTTTTGATTTGAATTTTGTGTAAGTTACATAATATTAATTATAAAAGTGAGATTGTTAAGTTTTCTAGTTTGAATAATAATTTTGTACTTTTAATATACATAAATGTATAACAATGATTCCAATATTTAAATAAACAATCTTCTATCCAATAGTTTTTTATTGACAGTGACATTACTATACAGTAAAGTGACATATCTATGTGCTAAAGTGCCACTTTATTAAATGATTTTGAATTTAATAAAACAGCACATTATCAGTCAAAATGCAAAAAAAAATATTTTTATAATACTTCTATTTTCATGACGTCACGAAAGACGTTCAGAGTAGTATTAAAAAATATTCATCACTCCACCGACATAGCTGAAATCAAGAATGAGATAGAGAAAAAAGGTCATCAAGTAAGTAACATTTGGAATATTCGTCATAGAACAACCAAGCAACCACTATCAATGTTTTACGTAGACTTGAAAACAAAACAAAACAACAAAGAAATCTATAAAATTAACTCAATTAAAGGCTCTATCGTAAAATTTGAACCACCACATCTTAAGCGTATAATCCCACAATGCGTGCGATGCCAATGTTATGGTCATACAAAAAATTTCTGCCGAAGAACTCCAAAATGCGTGAAATGCACTGGACCTCACGAAACCAGCGAATGCTTGCGTAAGGAAAAAGATGGACAAGTCAAATGTGTAAACTGTAATGGAGATCATCCTGCCAATTACCGTGGTTGCATAGTCCATAAAGAACTGCAAAAACGTTTATACCCCGCCCTTAGACAGAAAGGTATGGTGCAGCCCACAAATTCTAATGTAGCAGCTTATCAAAACCGTAGCACACTATTAAATAATATGTCTTATGTTCAAGCGGTGACAGGTAACAACAACTTGATACCCGAAATGCCAAATACTTCACAACAAACTCAAGTAGCTGCACCACAAGCAAACGATATGGGTGAACTTAAACAAATGATGAAACAACTAATGGAGCAAATGAGCACTATGCTCAACCTTCTAACAACGGTGGTCAATAAATTGGCTTAATGGCTGTACAGTATAAAATTGCTGTATGGAATGCCAATGGCCTTAGTCAACACATACAAGAAGTTAATACATTCATCATCAACCAACACATCGATATCATGTTAATATCAGAAACTCATTTTACAAATAAAAGTTATTTGAGAATTCCAAAATACAAAACTTATGATACTAAACATCCCAACGGAAAAGCCCACGGTGGAACTGCAATAATTATTCGAGACAGCATAAAACATCATGAAATGGAAAAGTATGAGCAAGAACACATACAAGCTACCAATATATCAATAGAGGAAAAAACAGGAGCTCTAACAATCTCAGCTGTCTACTGTCCACCGAAGCACAATAATAAAAAAGAACACTTTGTTAACTTCTTCAAAACGCTTGGAAATAGATTTATAGCCGGGGGCGACTACAATGCCAAACACCCTACATGGGGATCTAGGTTAACAACATCGAAAGGCAGAGAACTCAACAAAGCGATTCAAGCTAATAATCTAAAATGTATATCAACTGGTCAACCAACATATTGGCCTACTGACAGGCAGAAAATACCAGATATAATCGACTTTTGCATTACCAAAGGTATTGACACCAAAAAAATAAAAGCCGAATCCTGCCTGGACCTCTCGTCTGATCACTCACCTATAATAGTCAATGTGTTTACAAAAATAATGGGCAATGAAAAGCAACCAACCCTGCACAGTAGAAAAACCGATTGGAGCATTTTCAAAGAAAAATTGGATAACCTCATATCACTTCGTGTACCTTTAAAAACGGAAAAGGATCTAGAGGAAGCAGTAAACAAATTAACAACCAACATACAACATGCTGCTTGGTGGGCAACTCCGGATTCAAAAGAAACAGAAATAAAAGGCTACATACAGTCCACAATAAAACAAAAAATAATTGAAAAACGTGCACTCCGTAAACAGTGGCATGAAACTAGATACCCAGGTGATAAAACCAAACTTAATAAATGTACTAAAGAACTACATGAAGTGTTAATGGAGATCAAGAATGAAGGAGTTCAAAAATATTTGGAAAACCTCAGTGCATCAGAAGCCACTAATTATTCATTATGGAAGGCAACAAAAAAATTAAATAGACCACAACAATCGATTCCTCCAATTAGAAACGCAAATAACCAGTGGGCAAGAAGCGATAAGGAAAAAGCTTATGCGTTTGGAACTCACCTGGCAAACACTTTTCAACCATTCCCGTCTATGACATCAGAAGAAGAAGAACGTGAAGTGCAAGACTTTCTAACATGCCCATTCCAAATGGATCTTCCTATACAAAAGTTCAAATTAAATCAAGTAAAACGGATAATCAAAGCACTAAATCCTACAAAGGCCCCTGGGTATGATCTAATCACAGGAAAAGTTCTACAAGAGGCTAGTAAAAAATGTCTAGTAGCCATTATTCAAATTTTCAACGCCATCGTTAGACTGAATTATTTTCCAGCTCAATGGAAAGTCGCACAAATTGTAATGATACCCAAGCCTGGAAAAAAGTTAGATGATGTAAAATCTTATAGACCAATCAGCTTGCTACCTGTGCTCTCTAAGGTCTTTGAAAAGTTATTACTTGAACATCTAAAACCCATTATCGAGAACCGTAAGTTAATACCGAATCACCAATTTGGATTTCGCAACTCTCATGGAACCATTGAGCAAGTACATAGAGTAGTCTGGAAAATAAACGAAGATCTCGATGCTAAAAGATACTGCTCGGCGGCCTTTCTGGATGTTAGCCAGGCATTTGATAAGGTGTGGCATGATGGGCTACTATACAAATTAAAAAAAGATCTTCCATATCATTACTTTTTAATTATTAAGTCATACATATCTAACCGACACTTTCTAGTCAAACAGCAAAATGAATACACCAACCTGTTTCCTATTAACTCTGGAGTGCCCCAAGGAAGTGTATTGGGTCCTGTTCTGTACCTTCTGTTTACATCAGACCTTCCTGAAGCTGGATCAACTACCATTGCAACTTTCGCTGATGACACTGCCATTCTTGCGTCACATAGTAATCCAACAACAGCATCAGAAAATCTTCAAGTAGGTTTAAATAGAATTCAAAATTGGCTTAAAAGATGGCGAATTAAAGTCAACGAATCTAAATCTGTCCAGGTAACATTCACAACCAGAAGAAGCACTTGTCCACCGGTTCAACTTAACAACTGTCAGTTACCACAAGCAGATGACGCCAAGTACCTTGGTATGCATCTCGATAGAAGATTAACTTGGCGTAAGCACATCTTTGCCAAACGAAAACAGCTTGGACTGAAGCTCAGTGGAATGTACTGGATTATTGGCAGAAAGTCACAGCTTTCCTATGAAAATAAGATCCTTCTTTATAAGGCAATAATTAAACCAGTTTGGACCTATGGCATCCAACTTTGGGGAACAGCTGCTAACTCCAATATTGAAATTCTGCAAAGGTTTCAGAATAAAGTGTTAAGAATAATCGTAGATGCACCATGGTACATGCCAAATAGCGTAATCCAGAATGACTTTCCAATGCCCTCCATAAGAGAAGAAATTGCACGGTTCAGTGAAAGTTATCGCGAAAGACTTAAAGTGCACCCTAATGTGACAGCCAAACGATTATTAGTGCCAAGTGACGAACCGCCCCGACTCAAACGGTTTAGACCAGCAGATTTGCCCAACAGATTCGACTAAAGTAATTTATAGTTTGTAACTGAAATCACAACAGTTTTAATGTAAATAATACGGAGCGTTCACTGGAACACTCTGCACATGATATTCTTTTTTAATTGTTCACACAAATGCTTATTATCTGTAGATAGATTGCTGAATAAATTGAATTATATAAAAAAAAAAAAAAAAAAAATGACGTCACGAAAACGTTTTTATAAAAATTCTCATATTAGAAAATTTTATAAAATGAGGTATCCATTGGCTGTTGAAACCCCTCTCAATTTAAATTTAGGTATGAAGTATGAATACACAAAATATGAAATATATAATCACGGTTGTAATCTTACTTTTCGGTATAATAACAGCCGATTGTGTTTAATTTATTAATGATGGTTAAAGTTAAGTTAAAGTTATTATAATGTCATATAACACAACACAACTCAAACCTTACTTAAATTATTTTTATCTACCACTGGTACATAATACATCCATTACGTACGTAATCACAGTAATGTAATTCCTTTCATAATCCACACCCGTCGATTATGAATTCTTGCCCGTGGATTATAAATTTAAAACACCGAACTGACGTCATATCACAATGCTTTCATATAATATTGCAAATTCCTCTAAAAAAAAAGTCGCCTTCACCGGGATTCGAACCTCGATGTGTTGGTCGGTAGCGGGCGATTGCGATTTAAAAAGTCTTTATTAATCTTCGGTTTACAAATTTGTTAGATCTGTTACGTTCAGATTCCACCGCTACGCCCCGAACGTAACAAAATGCTTATTTTAACACCTAAATTTTGTAACAAATTATAACAACTTAATTTCATTAATAGGTACGTTTATTTACCAACAAAATTTTGATTTAGGCGCTTATAATTAAGGAAATGCGATATCTCTTCGAGGTTGAGGTTGGCAACAATTTTTCGCACAGATAAGATTAGTCTTCCTTTCTGAAATTTTGACGTTAGTTCGGTAGCCAAATAAGTGAGATTTACCAAGTGTTAATTACATCGATTTGTTGGTTTATAAGTTGAGTTAGTTGGCAAGTTTGCAACAAACGGCTTTACAGTTTATACTGGTTCGAACCTCATCGATTATTTAAATTTCATCCTTCGTCGATACGTTAATGAAATTTATAACCCGTTACTTGGGGGTCAATAGTGATTGCACTGGATATCGAAGTTAGGAGGTTGCTTCTGTTCGAACGCTAGAAATAACCGAAAGTTACAATTCAAGTTAGGTTAGGATTTATTATCGTCTTACCTTTTATTGACAACAAGAAGTTCCGTAACACCTTTATCAAAGACCAATTCTTCGTCTGCTGTACAAGACTGGCTAATTCTAAGTATTCTTCTTAAGCTGTAACCATCCATCTAATCACAAACTTTTTTGAATATCGGAAGCCGTTTATGCGCAACGCAAGTGATAGTGGTCAACTTAGGAAGTAATAAAGCAGGGGCGTACCGACGAAATTGGTGAGCAACTATTTTTGTTTTATTTTGTGCGATTCTTTTTTTGAAAACCGAATCTACAGTATTTACGCGTTGTTTGTGTAAGATCGGCTTAAGATCGGAAGAAAGAAGATTATTTAATCGACCTAATTTATGATTGTTTGCGGATCGGGCGAAGCTCGATTATTATTTTGTTTTAGGTTAAGAAAACCTTCAGATCTGAACGGCATTAATTTATACGATTATAATCTATTAACTCACTGCGTACAGTTTGCGACACTTGTGTGGTACTACTTGTATATTTCAACGTCGTATATATTTTTTTGTGATTAAACGCAGTTTACCTTTACTGGTGTTTTATTTATACTAGCTTTTGCACTTTAGGTTACCATCTTAGGCGAGCGGCAAAAAGTGCATGGCGCCATTTTAAGCATTTGTGTTTTTTTTGAGTAGAGCAAGATTCAATCTTGACTTTCGACCCACCACTAATTTGCTTTCACCTCTGAGTTGAGCCGTAGCGTCGCTCGAAAGACCAGGTAAGGGTAGGCATTCAGCGTTAGTTTAGCCAACTTTTGCGACTCGAGCGCAGACGGGTAGCAGATCAAGCAGCCCAATATTGCCGGTTGATCTTACATTTATATTAATAATACATTATTAAAGTACCTCGTGGTAACACATAACTTCAGATATAATTAAATAAAACTTTGAAAGTTTTTAAGGAAATGGATTATACAATTAATAAATTTGGGTTTTCGTATTTATACTGTTAACATGATTAATTTGTTGGAAAAATGATATAAAAAACCAACTTAAAAAAATGCGGTTATTTACAATTATGTATAGCTATAACAAACGTAGAATATACAATAACAATGATAACAAAAAACAACTGAAAAATAAAAATACAAGAATATAAAAGAAAGGTTTTCGTAATTAGGTAGCACTCTACAGCTACCTATCTGTGGAAAGTAAACGGTTTTCACACGCGTCACTTCAATGTCCAGATATACGTATTCCAGTGACGTAGCAGTTATTTTTTGTTTAGGTGTTGTCGTCGGGGTGTGGATAGTTAAATTTTGGTAAGGATTGAAAAGGGAGTTTGTATTTGCGTAGTGTTTTGTTTTGTGTGATGTCCGTCGTTAGTGTGCTTTTATGTATTTCTGTATCGTAGAAATTTTCCGATATCCGAGTTACGTGGTCTCGGAGAAATTCTACTTGTGCGTCTTCGTGCATTATCGTAAGTCTGGTGTATCGATCCGCTCCCGTGACGAGTCTGAGGCAGCGATTCTGAAATACTTGCAGAGGTCTAAGACGCGTCTTCGACACTCCCGCCCATACGAGACAAGCATACGTTAGGATCGGTCTTAGTACGGTTTTGTATAACGTACGCTTGTTTTCAAAGCTCATCTGCCCTCCTCCTCATCAGACAGTAGATCTTTCGCATTGCTGCGTACCCCAGTTGTCTTCTTCGTTTTAGATGTTCATCGAAGTTTAGTGTAAATTCCAGTGTTACACCAAGGTATTTTACACTGGACTGTTGTGTAATAGTTTGTCCGTCAACGGTCAGTTTCTGGAAGACCCTGTGATTGGTGCGCTTTCTGGCCAAGACTATTGTCTCCGTCTTACCGGCGTTCAATCGGATCTTCCATTTGTCAAAGTAGCGTTTAGTTATGTCTAAGTGTATCTGTATCTGTTTTGTGGCGACTTGTGCGCTGAATGAGCTGGCGTAGACCGCTGTGTCATCGGCATAAAGTGCCACTTGTGTTTTTTGAAATGTAGGTACGTCGTTGATGTATAGGTTAAATAATATCGGTGCTAGCACGGAGCCTTGGGGGTCCCCAATTTGTGTTTGCTTAGTGTCTAATATTGTGTCGTTGACTTTAACCTCGATCGATTGTCGGTGAGGTATTGTTACGAAAGAACGTGTAATTATATTTGATGACTAATGTATGACGTCATGTATGATGAGTCAAACATGATGAGTCGTGTGTGATGAGTCATGCATGATAACAGCATTAGTCATTCAAATATAGCTGAATTAACGGTCTGGAAATGAATAGAAATTCATGGAAGTTTATGGAAGCTAACATTTAAGTATAAATACAGATGCTTTCCTGTGACGAATCAATTCCAGTTCGAACGCGCAAATAAACATAAATAAATAGTAAAGTGATAAACGATATACCGAGTGTTTAAATAAATCTGGACTTAGTGTTAAATAAATTATGGTGTAAATAAAAAATAGTGTTAGTGTAGTAATCGTTTTCTTGTTATAAACCGTATTGCAAATACTTGTATTAGCCCTTTTGAAAATAAATAAACGTTTTAATTTTCGTTACAATATGAATATGTAAGTTTTGTTGTGTGTTTGCTAAATCGGTAGTTTAGCATTTTGTGTATTAGACCATCGGTCCAGGTTTTGTCGAAGGTTTTTTCAATGTCAAGTAGTGCCATGGCGGTCCCTTTGTCTTTATTGAATTGTGTAATCACGTCATTAACAATCCGAGTCACCTGCAGGGTCGTATTAAGACCCGCCGTGAATCCAAATTGGTAAGGGTTCGTGATTTTAAGTCGCGTTTGTTTTTCATTTAGTCTGTTAAGTATTATTTTTTCCTTCAGTTTTGCCATTGTGTTTAGTAGTGTGATTGGTCTGTAGCTGTGCGGTTCCGTTGGATTTTTGTTGGGTTTGTGGATTGGGATGGTGAGACCTTGCTTCCAGGTCTTCGGAAAGTATTGTAGCTTAAAGATTGCATTGACAATGTAGCTTAACTGGACAATCGCTTTCCGAGACAAATTTTTGGTAATCTTGTTCTCAATTTTGTCCGGTCCTGGAGCTTTGTTAGGTACATGTCGCTGGCCTCCCCCAAATCGAATTTTTTATTAAAATTGGTGTCAAACGTTTGAGCTTCGTTAGAGCCTCAATGAGCTTCCATTCCCGTCGTTTGAGCTTCAACGGTCGCGGAGTTATTCACGAAAACTTTTGGGGGGGGGGGGCGTAGACATGATAGCCCCCCCCAATTGGAATTTTTGGTTAAAAGTGGTGTCAAACGTTAGAGCTTCGTTTGAGCTTTAATGAGCTTCCATGTTTGTCGTTTGAGCCTCAACCGTCGCAGAGTTATTCGCAAATATTTGGGGGGGGGGGCTGTAGACACGTTGCCCCCCCCCCCCCCAAGTTGAATTTTGGAGTAAAATTGATGTCAAACGTTAGAGCTTCGTTTGAGCTTCAATGAGCTTTCATTCCCGTTGTTTGAGCCTCAACCATCGCGAAATCTTTGGGGGGGGGGCCGTGGACATGTTTTTTTATTTTCTGTACTTTTCAACATTTTTGAGTAATTTTGGTGCCAATCGATAGAGATTCGTTTGAGCTTCAATGAGCTTTTATAATCATCATTATAATGTAATTTTCTTCAAAGTTATTGGTGTTTTAAATTTTGTGCACCTTCGAGCAACTTGCGCGTGAAAACCTTTAATTTTAATTTCGTAAACAACTTTTTATTGAATTTGTAAAGAAACGAATTAAACTCCGAAAGTAAGTTTTGAGGAAAATATATTTTATTAATAAAAGTTACAAATAGTAAATAATACATTAATAATATAATAAATAATAAAACTGTTAATAATAAAACTTTATATGCTATATATAAGGAATTGGCATTTAATGGCAATTGTAGTTTGTCGTACTATTTTAGGCGATTGATGTAAATCATCGTAGCGTTCCCGATGTCCAGTATTTTCACGCCAACAATAGCTAATATAATGCCCTATTGCGTTAATGTCTTTTACCATTGCAGGCGGTATGAAGCTAATTGCTCCGCGAAGATAATATTTGTTTCCATCCAAGTGAATTTCACGAAGAATCTTCTGTAGTGGAATAACAAATTCTAAGAACGAAGGATCACCTTTTACCATTGGCCCACAAATTTCTAAAAATAAATGTTTACCATAAATTGTTTTTTTCTCGTGGCAGGTGTGGCATTGCACACAACTGGAAACATTAACATCTTTAAACTGCAAATCTAACGCTTTTTGGAGGAAGGCAATTTCATTTGATGGAAAATTAATTGTTATGGTGGGGTACTTATTTTCTAAGCTTTTGTTGCAATTGGTACATTTTTGTTGCTCTATCATTGAGGGCTGATTACCGAATAATTGCTGAAACATATAATAAGCTGTGGATGCAGCGTTGAGTTCCACATGATTATTTGGTAAATATTTCCTGTTCTGAATCTGAAGAATCTGATTTAAAATTGTAGCCCGTCGTTTATAAGTTTGAACGTTAACGCCATCACGCATAACATTTGCAATCAAATCGTATAGTTTTGAGGTAATATTTGTATTTACAAAATTTGCATAATTTCTACTTTCTGCATAACAACAGCACATAATATGTATTATACTATCAAATCCACAGGTGTTGATTGGTGTATAATAAATTTTCTCCAATAAAATAGGTTTTAAATTTAAACAATTACCGTTTCTTAGTAATCCTATTACCCGTGATTTCGTCTTACTTTCCATATGACATGTCAAAAGAGTAGGATCTTTATCCAAATAATTGGGTTTTTTCCTTTTTTTACTTCTGCTATTTTCACCAAGACCGCGCTAATTTTCTATAGCATTTTCAATAATTTCATCATCATTTTTGACATCGATTTTGTCTTCTTCTTTGGACACTTTTCTCTTAAACGCATTGTTGCAAGATATAGGTTCTGAAATTTCTTGAATATTACTACGTAAATATATATCTTCTGAAGCCTTTTGATTCGAAGGTAGTTCATCAACGCATGTTAATTCTTCGATATTTTCTTCAATGCTGGTTTCTTTCGCTTTCATTATTTCCACCGAACGTTTATCTTTAGTATTATATTTTAATTTTAACATAATCATAAAACCGTTGATAGCTGTAATGTGCGTTTTTATAAAATCATCCACTCGCATTGGCAATGTTTTGTGATGAAAAACTCTGTTTTAAATGATTAAATATACTTTCCGAAGTTGAGCTGGTTTCTGTCAGATTTCCATACTTAAAAATTGGGGTCATTACAGCTGACCCACATGGAAGAAGTTTACAAAAACGTAACAACCGTTTTGCAATTGCTGGGCTGTATTGCATGTTGTCATGGTCACCTTTATTATGTGCTGCTTTCGAATCACGGTCACAAATATCATAAATTGATTTAATCTCTCCATATATATCTAGCGCATCTTCAATTTCAGAGAATTCGTCAGTATCTTCTATTTTATCCAAATCACTATTATTTTCATAGCTACAACCATTTGAGTAGTCACCATTATCATCTATTAGTGCCGTTTTTGTAATTTCATGGGTTGCTATTCTGTTTTTTAAGTAAGCTTTTGCTATTTCACAACTTGTAAGTTCATTGGTAGAATTTTTTCCTTCTTCTTTGTGTAATGCTACAGTAAATATATACGTTAATAGGTTTTTTATATCTTCAAAATCTGTACTATTAGTAAGCCAATAGACCGAAGATAAAAGTTTTTTATGCGTTTTGTAGTAGATTTAATTTCGTCCCAACTGCTAAACAAATGCATTACATGATTGAAATCGTTTCTAATCATGCATAACGGTACATCAACATTTAATTTTTTTTAATTAAGTCTGAACATACGTTAATATATTTAGATAGGTTTGAATATTGAGTAAATGTCCTCACTGTGGCCATCATCAAAGCAAGAGACTGATCTGTTACCAGAATTTTTGGTCTTGTAATAGCATGTTTCAACCATTCCGATAGCCAATAAGAAATCGAGGTATTATCGTGTTTTTCGGATAACATATGTGCTACAGCAAATTGATTTTCGTTCTTTCGGTCCATTATGCCAATTTCATATAAGAATATAGCGGATGTTGTTCTTTGACTAATCAGCTTTATGTTTTTCACAACTCCACCTGTCGCGTCTATAGTTATAGTTGGAATTTCATTATGCTTCGTATATGTTCTGTCAATAGTAAAAGGTAATGGTAATGGTAATGGTAATGCCAATGGTAAAAGGTGATCCTTCGTTCTTAGAATTTGTTATTCCACTACAGAAGATTCTTCGTGAAATTCACTTGGATGAAAACAAATATTATCTTCGCGGAGCAATTAGCTTCATACCGCCTGCAATGGTAAAAGACATTAACGCAATAGGGCATTATATTAAAATTTAAAACACCAATAACTTTGAAGAAAATTACATTATAATGATGATTATAAAAGCTCATTGAAGCTCAAACGAATCTCTATCGATTGGCACCAAAATTACTCAAAAATGTTGAAAAGTACAGAAAATAAAAAAACATGTCCACGCCCCCCCCCCCAAAGATTTCGCGAATAACTTCGCGATGGTTGAGGCTCAAACGACGGGAATGGAAGCTCATTGAAGCTCAAACGAAGCTCTAACGTTTGACATCAATTTTACTCCAAAATTCAACTTGGGAGGAGGGCAACGTGTCTACAGCCCCCCCCAAAATATTTGCGAATAACTCTGCGACGGTTGAGGCTCAAACGACAAAAATGGAAGCTCATTAAAGCTCAAACGAAGCTCTAACGTTTGACACCACTTTTAACCAAAAATTCCAATTGGGGGGGGGGGGTATCATGTCTACGCCCCCCCCCCCCCCCCCCCCCCAAAGTTTTCGCGAATAACTCCGCGACCGTTGAAGCTCAAACGACGGGAACGGAAGCTCATTGAGGTTCTAACGAAGCTCAAACGTTTGACACCAATTTTAATAAAAAATTCAATTTGGGGGGGGGGCAGCGACATGTACCTAGCTTTGTTGTTGGGTAAGATTTTGAGCATTTGAATTATTTCGGTGAGATTTGTCAATAGTTTTTTTGTATTGTGCAGTTGTTAATAATAATAATAATAATATATATATATTGGGCCATAAAAAACTATACATTTATAAGACAAGTCACAATACAAATAAACAAATAAACAAATAAACAAACAATGACACTATATTAAATAAAAACAGAAACGGAATGGGAGCAACAAAAAAGCCAAGCTTAGATATAATGCTTTATGTCTCTCAAAAATTCGTCGATGCCATAGACACAGCGCTCCAACAGAAAGCGTTTCAAATTGCATCTAAAGAATCTAGCCGAACCGCAATTAAATAACCTGGTCCCCATCGCCTCAGGAGATCTCCTCGTTATATTAAGAGAGGTCAAAGTTGGACAAAAATCAAACTTACGACGAGTGTCATTGTCATGAACCCCAACGTGACGCCTAAACCTACCCCTGTTCCAAAAGGTGTATGTCAAAAGCTTTATCAGGTACACATTGGGCAAAGAAAGCACCTTCAGACTCACAAACAGTGGTCTACATGAGTCACGACCACCAGTACCCACAATACACCTAACAATAATTTTCTTCTGTGCATGAAAACATCCTCAGCCATCGCGAAAAAACCCCAAAAACAAATGCCGTGCAATATCCTCGAAAATATCTGCCCGTAATAAAAGAGCAGGAGCGTATCGGTGTCAACAACCCTCCTCAAGCTACGCACCTGATAACACAGCGCGTTAAGACGACTAATAAGAGATACGCAATGACTCTTCTAGTTCAAGTTATCATCAATATGTAGTCCCAAAAATTTAACATTGGAGCTTCTCTTTACTTCCCTGGAATTCAATTGGAGGTCAAGGTCAAGATCTACACGATTTTGTGGATTATGAAAAACCATGTAATTAGTTTTCGAACACGGAGTAATATACATAAGTTAGGAGAGGTTGCTTGGTATCTCGCGACCGGCTAACGCTTGGCCACATAACGCACGCCTTGGAGAGAGAGACGGCACGAGACAGAGAACTCGACGTTCGGCTATTCATTTCACCGAGTATAGCCTGCAAATCATGTAGTTTAAAGCATTTTCCACAATTAAACTAGGTACCTTCAACGTTTCATTACATTTATTGTTTTTTATTGATATTATTCATGAACTATAAAGTATTACCAATTATAAAAAATAAGAGTATTAATGTTTAATTATATAAGAATGAACAATTTGCATAAAATTAAAATTCACCTCAAAATCTATTTTATCGATAGTTCAATATTTCTATAATCAGAATATTTGGGTGATTATTAAAAACTTTGTATTGTAAGATTATAAACCAACAAAATAATTAATGAAATCGGTAATAACATTTTGTGGTTTATGTTTACTTTTGTCCTTTTGTGTTTTTTGAAGTTAAATTAGTCTAAATTTAAATATTTTATTCTGACCTTATTTGGACGGCTTTCTGCAGAAAGGAACCAACCCTCAAAATCAAAAAAATGATTTTTTTTCAACCATTTGATTCTAAATGTAATAAAGTCTTTTGCAGAAAAGAACCAACCCACATATCAAATAAATACTGCCTTTTGTATGTGAATGAACCAACTAACATTTGTTAATAAGGATGAACTATATTGCAGAATATAGGGAACCAACCCACAAAATAATTTTTTACAAAGTAGCACGAAATTCTGTTAGCCAAGTTGGCACACAATTACATGCTTCTTCAAATTTCATAAGTTTAGTATCACTGAAATCAATGGTTAATTTTAAATTAAGCTTAGACTTTAAATATCAATTACTCAAAACCAAAATATTGGGGTTGGTTCCTTTCTGCAGAAAGCCGTCCATTTGTGAACCGAATTTTAAAAAATTAAGACACATTACATAAATTATGTTATTTTTCCATTCTCTGACAATATATTTAGGATCGAAATGTTTCGCACAAACTCGGTCTTTTCGACTCAAAACTTTATCAGCACGGGGTATATTTTTAATCAAAATTTTCAACAACTCAGGATCTTTAGGGAGTGAAAATAAAGATACAATTTCGCTACATGATGCATATCCTGAACGACAATAAGGCACAAAACATTTGTAGCCCATATTTTTAACAGGTAGTCAACAATGATTTAACAATGAATGCTTTACAAAGACTAAACAAAAATTGCAATGTGTTTTGTGGATCCCGCCATGCAAAACAAACGTTATCTCGGAATGCAAGGGCACTGGAAGTAAATTTAACCAGGATTCCTTATTCACAATAAAATATAGAAAGTAAATATTTTACGCTAAAAACACTAATTGTTGAAAAGGTAATACTTCAAAGGCATGGAATTAAAAACTAAATCGAACTTTAAGGAGAAAAATAAAATGTTCAAATTGCAAACTGAAAATTATTTTAGCGATTGATATTCAAATTGATGTTATTTCTACTTCTTATGTAATTAAATATTAATATTTTTAGTTTTTTGTAGTAAGTAATACTTTCTAGTTTATGAATAATATCAATAAAAAATAATAAATAGAATGAAACGTTGAAGGTGCCTAGTTTAATTGTGAAAAATGCTTTAAACTACATGATTTGCAGGCTATACTCGGTGAAATGAATAGCCGAACGACGAGTTCTCTGTCTTGTGCCGTCTCTCTCTTCAAGCGTGCGTTATATGACCACTATAACTGAACGAGTGCACTCTCCTAACTTATGTATATTACTCCGTGTTTTCGAAAGATTTAAGTGTAGCCCATTATGGCCAAACCACAAACTCAACTGTGTCAGAAGTTGATCAGCACAGCTCTTAACCAACTGTATGGACTTAGACGAGACAACACTAGAAGTGTCATCCGCATACATTAACGTTAGAATATCAATAAAGGCTACAAGATCATTGACAAAAATAATAAAGAAAATCGGGCCCAAGATGGAACCTTGCGGCACTCTCATGATCACAGGCAAAAACAAGGACTTATAAACATGTTGATTGCCGTCCGAGTCCGTATACGTAACACCAACAAACTGCGCCTTATCTGACAAATACGAATAGAACCAGTCGGCCACCACACTACGGACTCCGTATTTCTCCAGCTTACCCATCAGCAGAGAGTGGTCCACGCAGTCAAACGCTCTACTCAGGTCACAAAAAACCGCTGCAGGGCGCTCCCCGCGGTCAAATGCACCCACAACCGCTCCCACAAAAGCATCAATCGCTGTCATGGTAGAATGTGAGCATCGAAACCCATGCTGCCCGGCAGAAATGATAAGATGTTTCTCCAGGTGATACTGCAATCTGTGCAGCATTGCATATTCAAATATTTTTGACATGCTTGACGTCAGACTTATGGGGCGATAGTTAGAAGAACAAGTCTGCTTTCCTCTCTTGTGAACGGAAAGCACTGCAGACAACTTCAATTGGCTAGGAAAGGTGCCGCCAGAAAAAGACAAGTTTACAAGGTAGGTAAGTGGCACGATGATTAAATGCAGAACCCTTTTCAAAACACTACAAGGCAAACCATCTGGTCCAGACGATGGCTTATTCTTGATCTTATTAAGAACAGAAAGCAATTTACGTTCATCATACGGGAAAGCGCACATGCTGCTAGCAACACTAGGTATCCGCGGAAGCGCGCCAGACGGTCGAGAAATTCCCGACACTGTATCCCTGACCACGTCTAGAAAATAAGAGTTAAGCCGGCTAGATATTAATCCAGGATCACTAACCACAACCTCGTCAAAAATCAAAACCATATTCCCATTTGATCGCGACTTTACATTATTATTTCCAACCTGAGCGATAACAGACTAGGCAGCTGCACATTTGTTATCAGAGCTGCGAATCTTTTCACTATAAAAACGTCTCCTGGTAAGTTCAACCAGTTTACGTCTGGCAGCGAGAAATGCAGGCCTCAAAGTAGGAAACCTTTTCTGTAAACAAAACCAGTTATGCAAATCAGTACTGGACCTCTTAATAATATCGGTAAGCCATCCCTTAGGAGGGCGTAGTCTTCTCTTTACCAGAGGAAAACAATGATTAAAATAAAACATAAAAGTGTCATAAAAATAGTCAAAAGCACGTTGCAGATCATCGTACAGATGTAAATCAAACCAATTTATAGCTTTGAGTAGGTCCTCAAAACGTTTAAAATTTTGTTCATTAAAAGAACGAATTTCTTTGCTAACCAGTGCAGGGTGATGAGTTTCACCCGCACGACACGCTAAAACGTATCGATGATCCGTTTGATCCGTAATTGTGCAATCCATTACATTAAAAACAGAATAAAAATCCAAACTACAAAATACATTATCAAGTATGGACGTATTACGAGTAGCCACATCAATAATGTCAGTCATATTATAAGACAAAAAAAGATTTCTCAATCGAATAACATTCATGTCGCAATCACCATTTTGAAAGTGAACATTAAAATCACCCAACACCACATATCTATACCTACAGTCATAGATTGATTCAAACGCGTCCGACAATGCGCACAAGAACTTATCAAAATCACCAGATGGAGATCTGTAGCAGAGAACAACACATACAGTCACATCCCCGCCATACCAAACCGCACCACAAAGTTCAACGTCCAGCTCACAACAAAACTCACGCAAGTCTAGGTCAACAACCGCCAAACTCGATCTGGTCCATATAGCGACGCCACCATGAATTCTAATGGATCTACAATACAAAGAAACTACGGTGTATTCCAAAAAAACAGTCAAAAGAACTCATCGAGTCAATTGTAGCCCACGTCTCGGTCATGCAGATAATACCGGGATGCGCATCATAGAAATCAATAGCAATCTGGTCGATCTTAGTAGCCGTTAAACCCTGCACATTAAGCAGTAAGACATCCAAATCCAACATCTTACGGGTATCCGTGGTCTCTATTTCTGCTTCGCATCTTTCGGGTTCAGGGAAAAATCCCGCTGGATCATCGGTTTTGCATGGAAATAACGCTTAACCAACGCTCCACTAGGCCAGACGACTGGATCTATGGCCTTCTCCAAGTGTGGCATGCTGACAGTTACCCTAAATGATGAATAATGCTGAGGAAACCTGGACACGATGGTATTGCATTCTACCTCGGAATCGGTTCTTAAGTATTGCAACCAACACATTTTCTTCAGCATCTCTTCTTCAGATTGGCTTGAAAAGTCGCGTATTTAGTGTTTAATTTGTGTTTGTTCGGGTGTGTCTGTGTTGTCAAAAGTGTGTATTTTTTTAAATGTGTTTGCCTTTTGGATGTCGGTCATGGCTGTGTGGGTGTTGTCTTGCAGTGCCGGGATTGGCTCGTAAGTTTTGCATAGTAGTTTTGTGAGTTTCCAAAGTGAATTGTCTGAAGGACTTAGGGAGGCGTAGGTCCTCCCATGTTTTGTTTTTGTGTTGCGTAATTTTGTATTGTACCTGTCTGTTCAAGTCAATGATAATGTATTTGTAGTGTATGTCAGATATGCGTTGCCAAAGCTTTCGATTCCTATTCCGTTCCTTGATCAACAACTGGATATCTTCGGGGAAGACGTCCCTGTTGTTTTTCGGAGTGAACGTTTTGGAATTTTCGGCTTTGGCTTTGTTAATGTTTTGTGTGAGTAAATCGATTTCGTGTTCTAGAGTTACATAGAATTACATATTAATTGTCGTTAATTCGTCAAGCCTTCGACGGAATCTGGACCAGTCCGTATCTTTAAATCTAGTAATTATTATGAAGGAATGATTACGCGAAAAAAAATTGTATTATGTCATGATCGGATGTGAGTTTACTTTTTACTGTTGGTTTTGTAATGTTTTTTAAGTTTTTGTTTAGTAGCAGATCGATCGTGGTTGCGATCATATTATTCATCGGGTGATGAGTGTGTTTGTCCGTGTATAAATTATCAATGTATTTGTGTAGGCAAAAATTGAGTAATGTGTTACCATTTGGGTTGGTTTGGTGGCAGTTCCAGTGGGCGTGCTTGGCGTTAAAATCATCAGCCAATAGAACTTCATCATCCAAACCAAATAGCGTGTCTAAGTCGTGTTCTGTGATTTGATTGGTGGGTTTATTGTAAACAGTGATGAGTGTTATGTTATCTGGTAGTTTTATCCCTAAGGCTTCCATGCTGTTACCTTGTGGGATTTGTATGCGTCGCTGTGGTATGTCGTTTCGGATTAAGGCTGCTACGCCACCGACTTCATGACCCTCCCTATCCTGTCGATGGACAGAGTATCCCTAGACCTTGAAGTTTCTATTTTTGTTCAGTTTAGTTTCTGTAATTAAGCAAATGTCAATTTTTTTCTTAATTAAATAATTTTTTAGTTCGAAAATTTTGTTACTTATCCCGTATTCCCGTGAATTCCACAAATTCACTTTGTACCTACAACCCATATGAATTGATGGTTCCAAAGAATTTTATGGTTGCTGTAAAGCGCTCCGTTTTCCTTGTACAATTTTTGAGTATGTTGTTGTAGTCCTTGAAGGTCCTCGGCATTTCGTTGATGTCGGTTTGCTGGTTAATTTCCTTGCAAACCTAAGCAAATTCGGCAAAAGCGTCTCCCATGTTGGTGTTTGGTTGCAAATGCTGTGGTTGGCTTGGTTGTGGTTGCGGTGTTTGTAGTACGGCTGATGTTGTGCCGGCCGTAATGGTTGTAGTGGATCTTCCTGTTGGTCTGAGCGGTGGGAACGATGTAAGGCTGTTCATTGGAGCTGGTTGTGGTTTCGTTCTGTGCCATACCGATGTCGCTGGGAGGGGTGCAGGCGTATATATTAGTTGGTGGTGGTTGTATGGAGTCAACCTACTTTGTCGATTTTCTTGGATTTGTTTGATTTTCTTAATGTAGACAGGACAGTTTATACTATTTGCCAGCCAGTTCGCGCACGTCGCTTTCGTTGGTTTGGTGGCTTTCTGCGCATTTTAGGCATTTCACCGCCCGTCTGCAGTTGGCGGTAGCGTGCCCCACTTTTGGCAGCGGTGGCACTGGATAATATGTTTATTACTATAAGTGCCGTTCCCATTTTACTCTGGCGTTAAACAGAGTCGGCACTGTAGCGTTAATTGAATTTTCCGTTATGGCATTCGTTGTTATCACTAAGAATGATGTTGTCTGCGTGCCATTCATTTTATATACCTGTTTCGGTTCAATATTTTTCGCACGCAGCTCTGATTTTACTTCGTCGATTGTGGCGTCGTTTGGTAGTCTTTTAAGTACGAATGCGTGAGTTTGTTCTTCTTTTGGTGTATATGTGTGGTATTCCACCGATTTATTTTTCAAATCGGACAGAGTAGCATGTGGTGCTCGTCTAAGTCGTTTAAATGTACCGCGACAGTGTTTGCGCGGTACGCTAGCTGAAAATCTTTAAATGCGAAATTTCTCACCTTGGTCCTGAACTCGTGTTGATTGTTCACGTCGCAGTTGATTATTATTGGTGGTGGCTTCCACGTTTTCTTTGCAATTGGGGTTAGTTTGGGGTTTTCGCAGTTGTTAGGTCCTTCGGTATCTTTATGGTTATCGCTGGTATTGGCTTCGTCCGGGTTTTGCGTATTATCCAGCTTTGTCAGAGCTGCATATTTATTTGCCATTAAAACCGATATCGGTAATGGTTTGTACCGTGTTCGTCGTAGTTTCCTTAGAGCTGATGCTTCCACATTAATATTGTTGTCTTCCACTTGGGGAATAGTTCTTTTTCTTTTCGATAGACAGATCCACTGACCATCGGTATCGTTTTTACTATCTTCCAACATTTTGCGTTCAGACACTAATTAATTACTATTAATTAAAATTTCACTTACAAATTAAAAACGTCTATGTCGCACTAATCACTAATTATTATTTTATTTACGATTTATTATTATTTACGATTCACTGGTTGGTTCACTAGCGCGCAGTGCTATCCATTTGTCCACAGAGCCAGTATATTTAGAGCATAGAGAACTATAGAGAGCATATTAGAACTACTGGAGGCACCACTTGCATATAATCCCTATGAAAAGAAAACGGTCCGATTTTACATGGCGTTCCTTAAAGGTATAAACTCGATTTAACATTCTATAATAACGTGGTAAATATGATTTATATAGACGAGAACTCCTCAAAATTAAATACAACACAGACTTATTATGTTGATAATATTATAATAATATAATATAATGTTGATAAACATTAAAAAAATAATGTTATAACTCAAAAAATACCGATTTGGAGTTATATGTGCCATGTTATAGAAAATAAATGATTTTATAGAATGGAATAAAAAAAGTTTGTTTAATAAAAATTAAGTACCTATCTTAAGTTTCGTAAGTAAAAATTATGAATAATTATTTCATATTTGACGGCAATACGGCTAAAAACCCTAGTTTTTTTGTTGTTTTCTTTTAATAAAAGGCAAGTTTTCCTTTCAGTAATAAGCTCCACAATTATTACATAATAATAATGTAAAAATTTAGTAATAAACAATAGAAACTTTAGAATAAACCTTTAATAATTGTTTATTCCAATTAATGTTTTTCTCAAAACTATAAATTTTGAGTCGTTAAAGTATCTTCGTATCGATATATTATATTATATTGCAGGAAAAAGGCTAACAATTTCTAAAGTCTTGCAGGGCAGTTCTGTAAGAAGTAAACTTACAAAACTAATTTTATTAAAAAATGTATAATTGTTTCTGTTTCGGTATTTTATAATTTTATTTGCTATGTATTTTTAATTTAATTCACAATTCTATTTTTGTGTTTATAAGAAAATAATTATATTTTTTTATAAAATTATTTTTTACATGTTACATGAAATTGAAGAATAATTTAATTCATAACTTACGTAAAATTGTTCAATAACTATTTAAATGAATAATTTAGCTTGCGACATGCTGTTATATAACCGTATGTTTCGATTTTCGGAATCTCATCAGGCAAACCTGGAAAAATTATTGAAATTATTGACTTTGTTAGTGACTTTGTTGTGACTTAAGTTACAAAAGTTGTAGATTGCCCCAATTTCAAGATTTCATGTGTATGAACTTAGTGAAATATACAGGATATTAATTTTTTGAAAATAATTATATATATTTTTTAAATTAGAATGTGAATTTTTAATTAAAAATCACATTATAAAAGTCTACAATTATTTTAATTATTTAACACATCCTAATTTCTTATAATTCATTTATTTAAACGTTTAAACATCATTTATCCTATGATTTTGCATTATAAAATTTGAACCGAATCCTTTAAAGAGTGGGGGAAGCGTAAACTTATGTCGGACCGTTTTGTTGTACCTAGTGATTCCTCCAGTAGTTTTAATATATACCTCTATGATTTAGAGAGTAGCGCATTCAAAATTTTTGCAGCCATGTATAGTCCATTGAAGTATACTATATAAGAAACAATAGTAATTTTTAAACTTTTTATTATTAATTACACTTTTAATATACATTTTAGGAAAAAAATAAAGAATTATTATATTTGTATGACAAGTTTATTTAACATTTTTCAAAAATAAATGAAAAAAGGTATTGAAAACCTTTTCAAACAGGAAACAGGGATAAGAAAGTTAACGCATTTCTTATTCCAATACTCCGGCTTCCACATTTAACTGATTCTTCTGGGTTAGTATTGAAGGAATACATTCTTAGCAAAAAGTATAACCTAGTTCTGAAGAATATTGTTAAAATTTTTTCATGTACATTATGACACTTGGGAAGTTCGTTAATACAAACAGGAAGATTAAAAAATGTATTTATTAAGGTTTTTAAATTGATTTCACTTTTTACAACCTTTACACTGTGATTTCAAAAAAATACTTCTGCCTGTAAAAAGTAGTCGAAAACTAATTTGGTAGGATATAAAAGGGAATTCTCTTTATAACACTTAAGATTTACTAGAGTACCAATAGATGTAATAGAGTCATCACTACTACACGTAACAACAGCAGATATGCAATTACTACAATTTTTAAAATTATTATTAAACTTCAGTAAAATTGAACCCACAAGATTACACAGTGATTGTTGTTCAGACATAGTAATATTATTAATATTCTCCGTGTCTTCATCTTGTTATGTATTCGCTTATAGTTTGTCCAGCTTTTTGGTCTTTCTTGTGAAATTTATATCGTTCAGCAATTTCATTTAGTTCTGGTTTAAAATATTCTTTTAATACTTTCACTAATTCATCATACGTTTTTGTTTTCGGGTCCACTGGACTTACCAACTTTTTTAGAATCGCATATGTTTCTGCTCCCGACAAAGTAATTAAACTAGCTACCTTCTTCGTTTCCGTGATGTCGTTTAATATAAAAAATTGTTCCAACCGCTCAACGTATTCTTCAAAATCTTCTCCTGGAACATAACCTTCAATTTTTCCCAACATCGTGCTCGACACGTGGTAGGTACCACGTTTCTTTAGTCACTTTTTTCTACACTACACTATTTATCCTCGTCGCCAAATATTATGTTTAATAATCTTTATTACTACCGAAAGTTCAATCTTACAAATTTATGAATTACACGATATTACACTGTCTATGTTGATACTAAAAAGTCAGTGGTGGGCGCTACTCCACGTGACCAACTGTCCTGCTTGTTCCCCGTTCACTACTGACTTTTTATCCAGTGGTGTGTCTTTCTTATTTCTAAGTTAGTAACTAGCGAAACCTATATTTAAATTATAAAACTAACTATATACATAACACATCTACAGTATAAATCTTCTCAATTTGTCTTGTCTTAATTTTACCAACGTCGTTATTGCATTTAAGAATATCAATAAGTTGTTCTGAATCGCTAATTCCATAATTTCCATGTTTCGGCTTGGAAAAAAACTAGGAAGTTTGGGCAGTTATAAGCACAGCAACCCGGCATTTCACACGTTTATTGTAATAAAATTATTGTCTAAATTATTAATTAATTAATTCTTTTTCTTCTTAGGGTGCCGTCTCCTATCGGAGGTTGGCGATCATCATTTAAAAACCCTCTCTGTCCTGCGCCATGCGTATCAGTTCCAATCAATTAATATATAATATTATATATTATTAGTACAAATCAGTATTAGTTGTTTCTGTAATAATTTATCAAATAATAATATTATAAAAAACTAACACAACTGAGTTTATAAACTTTCTACAACCATTAACCACTTAACCACTGTTTACTTATGTATGGTTATGTACGGTATGAACTAAGCATGGCTGCCGTGTCGGCATTTGGTTATATCAAAGGAAGGCGCTACTCTCTAAATATACTGGCTTTGTTTGTCCATAATGGTCCTCGTTAAAAGTAATAATGCGATTCGCTATATAAGCTACTCTTTGAGTATCGCAAATTAAGAACGCGTTAAAATTATTAAACCGTTGAATTATTAAAGATAATACTGTAATTTAATAATTTTAAAAAGTCGAAAAAAAAGTGCAAAAATTTTTGAAAATATAGATTTTGAAAAATGCCACCCGTATGCAAAAAATTATCTAAAGCCGAATGTGCATAAACTTTTTTGGAATGTTTGAAGATGATCAGGATGATTGCAGATTTACATCAACTTTGACACATGCCGAAATCGGCTGTCAAAATTCCATCTCGATTGTAAATTAATAAATAAACTTTTTGTAAAAAATATGAAATTTTTTATTTTGAGTCATAGGTAAAAATTGGATGATTATACGCGAGCCGTAGGCGAGCGTATAAACTTCATTCTCGTGAATTATAGCCTACATTATATGCTCGTTAAATAATATAATATTATGTCACGTTACGTCATATCGTTTGTATAAAAAAAATTTTATAAAAATTTTATAGTGAGACACGGGCTTAAAAGTTTCACAAATAATGACAACATTTTACCACTAACCGTTTGAAATCAATGAGAGCACTGCCCTCTGTGTGTTCCAACCGCAAACAAAGTGATAGTTGATGTGAACCTCGAGTTAACTCAAGGAACTTCTGTAGGTTACAGATGCCAGCACTTAACCTAAGGTTAGCCGTTAGGCTATTCGCGAGTAAAATTAAGGATGCGACGTCTGGTGGCAGAATTGAGAACAATTCGATGCGAGTAGTAAACGTGGTTTATGCTTTAGTTGCATGTTAACGTGTTGAAATTATTTAAGTAGTTAAAGCTTTTAAATAAATTTTGAAATGTCAACCGTTGTTGAGAAACGTAGCAAAGAGTTTTGTTGTGTGTATGGATGCAATTCAACACGATGTTAACACTAAATTTCAAATAATCATGATATTTATTTAATAGAACAATTTTTAACAAGTTTCGACTATTGTCACTTACTCTACTTATAAATATTTTTGGTTCTTTCAACAAAATTAAATATTGACCAAGTCTGATCAATTGGCAACAATATTTCAACTCAAAATCAGCAGTTCTGATTTTTTAAATAAACTTATAAACTACAAATTTCATGCAAAAGATTACAAAAATATTTTTGTTTAATGTTCGCCAACATTTCACTAACAAAAGTTTCGTCTAATTCTATGGTATTTACGAACATTGTACAATCTTTACTGTAGTATATTATAAAATCACACACTGACATTTAGAATTGCCATCCCCAGGTTAATTTGTCCATAATATGGATGTTTTCACTTAATGCCGAAGTGCCAAATCACTTAATGCCAAAGTATTTTTACAAATAGACCCAATTATTAAATGAGGAGCCGATAATAATGCGGAAGTCTGTAGTACGAGGGCATAAATCGCATAAACAAACTTAACACAAGGTGTTACCCCACAAAGAATAACATGCTTGGCATTTAGCACTTCCTCATCTTCACAAAAATTTCTCGATGTCGTGCTGCTATTAGTGTACTTAAATAAAGATTTTAGAAGAATTTGTTTCGTCATTTTACTTTTTTCGTTAATAATTCGAACACACAAAAAGATTTACAAGGTTCACTCGATCACTGTAAATACAACTATAAACTCGATCACTCGCATCTGACGGCCATTTTGAAAATTTAGCAGCGCCCCCATCGTTAATTTTATTCGCAAATATTATACATAGTTAGGGTATTCACACTCCCTTGTATATTTCGTTGTATTTCTACACTCTAGTAAATATACACAAGTTTACTAGGGTGTATATGGTTACAAATACACCCTGGGTGTTGTATTTCTAAATAGCCCTCGAACGTGTTTTTTCTACCGTTGTATTAGAAAACCAATATAGCCGACAACAGCTGATCAAGTGCAGAAGTATTTTCTACGTTTACAAATACCATTTTACAATACAATACATTTTTTCTTTTTATGATTTTCTAGGCATTTTAATGTGTAAATCACTACTATTTTAAACATGTGTCGAAAGTAAGGTTAATAGAACAATAACATAAACAATAATTGTGAGGTTATGTATCACATATATCACATCAAATACAATTATTAATATCATAGGTGTGTTCATAGCTATGGTATTTGGCTGTTGTAAATATACAACGATGGTAAATATACAAGGTAGTGTGAATACCCTAAGTATATACAAGAGTATATACATACTCTTTGCTTCTATAAAATAAATATAACGTCACATAGATCATAGATGTACGCAGTGCCGGCGCTAGGATATTTTACGCCCTAGGCAAAACTTTATCAGTGCGCCCCCCCCCCCCATTTATATAGCAGTACGGAGGTGGGAAGTGAGATTAAAAAAATATTTAAAAAGTATATTTTATATTGTTACGGTCCTGTTTTCACACAGAAATATTTTTCAAAAATTGAAGATTTCTTC
Organism: Cantharis rustica; assembly: GCA_911387805.1. Lineage (NCBI taxonomy): Eukaryota > Metazoa > Arthropoda > Insecta > Coleoptera > Cantharidae > Cantharis > Cantharis rustica. The sequence goes on from OU426877.1 coordinate 78,603,680, forward strand.
AATTAGTTTAATGAGAATCTCATATGCGGCATTGAAATGTAAGTTTTCTATTTAATTTGAACAAATTTTACTATCACAGGCGATTGTGATAAATATGCAAATGGTTAATTTCCCGATTTCGAAAAGGGCGTTGTGTTCGAATTTTTGAACAAAAATCTATTTTTTTTTGGACGTTCCAGTGACTAAATTATTTATTAAACTTAGAGTTTTTTTCAATCCAATTATTTGGGATATATTTTGGTCATTTGGTTTTAGACAATTTCCTGTACCGGCTTAATTTTGTAAGCATTTAGGAGAATTTTTCGTACTTTTTAACATCTTGAAGGAAATTGGTTACCATCTGAAATTGTTAAAACCCTTCAACAACATCTTTGAGATCAAGACCTTACCGCCTTCAATCAGCATTTGTTTGGGTTTCGGAATCTAATGTTTTAAACCCTGCTTCCGAAACCATCTGCAAAGCATTCTGTAATTCGCCATTCCATTCCACTCCGACTACCATTTCTGCTTGGGACCAACATCGTTAACGTGATACCAACTGCTCGTGCCTTCAACATCGAAGACTCCATCAACTTCACAGATAAGATCTTTGTTTTATTTTGTCAGATTTGATTTGTTATATTTTTGGCTATCTAACATTATTGCGCGGATTACATTTGTTGGGTCGTTCTTTATGAACCCATTTACGTTTTTATAAACAAAATTTATTAACTCTTATTTTTTTTAATCTCTGTGATCCAGTTACAGAAGCGCTCAGTTATCTGTAAAGTGAGTATACGTATACGCGGTAGCTACCACGGATGTGGATGTGGTAGCTAACACAATTACATTACAAATGCTAATAACTTATAATATTTCATAATTGTTTGAATTATTCATTATTTCGAATTTAAAAAATTGTCCCAATATTGCGCTTAACTGTATATAATTTAGTTAATCAACGATTAAATCTGAAGTTAGAACCGATCAGCACTATTTTTGATTCTGAAGCATCAAACCCGAATAGCCCTTTATTTTTTTTGCAGAGATACTTATTCCGCAGTTTTGCTAGTGTTTGCTGCATTTGTCTACAGAGTGGTTTTAAACCACGTGGCGCCCAAACTACATCTTTCTCGCTTGCTCTTTGAAGCTCATCTTTTAGCGCACCCTGTATAACCTCTCTACATCTATAGGAAGTATCGACTCTGTATGTTATTTTTGTAAGCGTCTCCTGCCCTGCTGTTGTGAGCTAGCATTAGGGGCAAGCCTTTCTTTTTTGCCCAGCCGCCTCTGAGATAAGCGGCTGCACAAATTTAAATCTACCACAATTTAAATTTTGTAACAATATTTAAAAAAATACTAACATTTACATATTTTTATTAAAAAAATTAATCAAATTTTAATTTAATTTTAACTTTTCTAGCTTTTTTGCGACAGAAGTTGTTAAAAGTTCTTTCAAATGTAGCATTGAGAATTCTTCCCGTTCTATAAGAAATATGTTTTAAATTTTTTTTCTATGTAACTAATATTTATGTATTGTCAAGAAACAAAACGATTTTGACTCACCCTGTGCTTAATTGTTAATTTTGAAAATTTCAATTTTGAAAGTTGGTTAATTTAAAAAGTGCAAGAAGAGTAAAAAAAAAGATGATTGCTATTTGCCAAAAATGGCCGCACGAGCCGATTGTGCGGGTTTTGGTTCTAATTTTCTATAAAGTTTTCTGAGATATTTGATGAGAGTATTTTTGCAAATATTATATATTAGGAAAGAATTGTTGAAAGAGTATTTTAGAAGTATTTGAGTTTTGTGAGTTGTTTTTTTTTATTTTTTTGAAGAATTAAATTTTATAAATTTGGATGAGCGACTTTTATTTAATTGCAAAACAATTAATTTTGGAAGTTGAGATTAATTGGGTAAATTATAATATTTGGAAAGAAATTTAAAATTGAAATTTGTAAGAGCGGAGTATGGTCGAGAAGATACCGCACTAGATTTGATAAGTTAAAATTATGAGTTCTATCATCGAGACAAATATAATTTTTAAAATTAAATTATAAACGAATTGGATAGTGGTTATTTTTAGAAAAGGACTTTTTTAAATTTACAACGAAGACGAAATTGTCACTGGAATTCGCTCCCGAAGTCAGATTTTTCCACCGCATTAAGAGCTACCCGCGGTAACTAAGTTAGTTTAGTAAATGGTTTGGTTAATTTATTATAAAAACTAATCAAATACCATTACAGTATATTCCGGTACTCGCGCGTCTATCAGACGCAACGCGCCACGTCATCAAATATTGCGAATTACTTTAACAAGCAATGAGACACATACTTCCCCTTCATGTATTTAAAACATTGAAATCGCTTACAATGCCGAGAGTTATTTTTTTTGCGAAAGACAAATTTATTAGCACATGTTTGAAGCAAAAAATTTTTGGTTTTTATTCTGTTTTGCTATTAGTATTTCATTTCATTTACATTGCACACTGCAATTAATTTTTGCACCTCGATCTGGTTGGCGCCTCTTTATCGTTTGCGCCCTAGGCAGTCGCCTAGTTTGCCTAGTGCCTGGATGTACGTAATCCGTAATGTTGATAAGAACAATCTACATTTTTCTAACATCATGCATAGCATAGTTACAAACCAAATTATACTGTAGTAATAATTGATGATGGAATATTTTCTGATTTTTTTAGGGTAATTATTGGAATATTCGAAGTTGATGACTTCTTTTCTTTGTTTATTATTCCGTTGTTATTTATTTCTAGAATTATTGATTTCCAAATTTTGTAAATAATGCAATATTTTCGAATTTGATGATTGTTCAAATTCAATTTCCACTACCAGGTAGGGTACAATGTTAGAATTTTCACACGGAATATATAGTTACGTATTACATTTTTTTTTATTTTATTATATTTCAAGAAACATTACAGAAGATACAATAACTGAAGAACAAACTGGTTTCAGAATTCAGAAAGGGCAAATCATACATAGATAATGTGTTCAGTCTAAAACAAATTATTGAAAAACATCAAAAATTTAATCGTGAAGCTCATATAGTTTATATAGATCTCATTAAAGCGTTTGATAAAGTAATACAAAGTAAAACGTACAGTATATTACGCAAAAGAGGAATACCGCATCATCTAATAAACGTGATAAGGGAAATGTACACGAATACCTAGATTTGCATAGCAGAAAATTCAGAAAAAACAACGACAATATGTAAATACAGGAGTTAGACAGGGCTGCAGTATATCGCCGACACTATTTAATATACATAACGGGGGTTTTTAATTTCCACCAATGGTCAATTTTTAACTTAATCCCACTCATAAATTTCACCGATTCTTGGGTGGGTCAGAACCTTTTCTTAAGTACCTCTACTTTTATTATTCTTATAAGTAGGGCTGGGAATTATATGCATAAAAAAATTGAAAATATGCGCATAATTATGCTCGAATTTTCATAAAAATATGCAAGTTAAAATACAAAATATGCCGTATAAAATTCAGAATTCAAGTTCAAAATATGCAATAATAATAGCACAAGCTATGTGGCGAGGCCTTTAGTTTTATGTTTTTTGTTTAAGGTAACCAGGCCTGTAGCCAAGATTTCATTTCGGAGGGGGCACTTGTAAAAAGTAACATTTTCGGGGATTCCCCTTCCGGGAATTTTTATTATTACCAACAAATTTTTTCAATATTTTATTTCTCTAAATTTATTAAAAATTATTTTGTAAAATTAACTGATTATTTATTTCTTATTATTTAATTTATTTTTATTTAAAACAAACATTATGTTACAAGAGCAAGTCTTACCAGAGCATCTTTGCATTGTTTGACAACCTTGGAGTGTAATTTAACTCCTTCCAAGGCTCTTAGAGCTGCTTGGCTGTCAGTCATGATACAGATTCTCCTCTCTACAAGGTTCCTCCATACCAGCTCTTCAGCACAGACCAATATGGCAGTTACTTCTGCCTGAAATGTAGTTGCGAGAGGTCTCAGGTTAATGCTATAAGCATCCCCCAGTCTTCTTCCTCGCACACCTATTCCAGTACTCGTCTCAGTCTTTGATCCATCTGTATACCAGATGGTATCATACTTAAGCCCCAACGTTTGTGAGGTTTCAATTTTATCCCTATCCGGTACTATGACCTTATAGGGCTTTTTAAAGTCCCTCACGGTGCTAGTTCTGTCAGGGTGCATGCTGAGCAGGCCGTTGCTCTTAATTGAGTTTAGGATCATGGTGTGGTGCCCCCTTCTAGGATTGATCTCACCATGACCGTTAATTTTCAACCTGTAGGCTGCAAGTAGAGCCTCGGACTCCACGACTAGGTTTAAAGGTCGAAGACCCAGGAGAGCCTCCATGGAAGCGGTGGGCATTGATGCCATTGCCCCCGTAATACCCAAGCACGCCAGTCTTTGCAGCCTGTTGAGCCGGTTTATGCTTTCCCTTTTACTGGCTTTATGCCACCAGATCGGGGCTGAGTATGTGATCGTGGGTATCACCACCTTGGTGTACAACCAAAGTACCATTTTAGGTTTTAGTCCCCACGTTTTACCGATCATGCTCCTACAGGCCCAAAGGGCCCTAGTCGCTTTGTTCGTAATGTGACGGATGTGAGGCGTGAAGGTCAGCTTATTGTCCAGAGTTAGACCCAGGTATTTGACCTCCTTCTGCAGAGGCAGCTCCTCCACCCGCAACCTCAGAGTCCTCACATTCTGAAGTTTAGTGCGTTGTGTAAACGCCACAACAGAGGTTTTGCTCGGGTTTACCGATAGCCCCTCTCCTGTGCACCATCTTTCAACGATTCGAAACGATTTTTTCTTTTGCAAATTTCTTTACGCTCACGGGCCTGAGCGTAAAGCGTCATTCACATCCAAGTAACGTACGTAGTGGTCATACAAGACATAACGCGAGGAAAGTTGAAATGCATGGTTTCAAACGCTACCAATGACATTCGTACAAAACAGCCGACATGAAGTAACGTAACAAAGAGTTCGGTCAACTTCAACTTCTCTGCTATGTTTTCTATGTTTGACCAATGAGATACGTTCATTTTATAAGGGAAAACCTCCGTTTTAAAATTTTAAATTGTAAAGTGAAATTTACACTTTCCACATTTAAACTTTTAGGTTAAATTACAGCGTGTCGTGTGTTTCTTGTGAGTGTGTTTTTTATTGATATTTGGTTAATTATGGTTGACGGAAAATTTATAGATCTGATACATTCGTATCCGTTCCTCTACGATCGTAGAGAAACCGATACCGTAATCAACCGAACGGGTGAAAATACGCGTGCGCGTTCTTCGCGTTTCTATGTTTTATATGTTGATGTGAATGACAAGTCATTTGCTATGTTTTGTACGTTATGTCTTGTATGTCCGCTACGTACGTTACTTGGATGTGAATGACGCTTAACTGTATTTAAAAAGTAGAACCGCGCAAATTTTTGTCAGTTAGTTCTTGTTAGAATAATAAATTTATTACTTTTATTTTTATAATAAATTTTTTTTTTTATTTATTAAATTGATTTTTTTGTGGCTTTTTGCTTATGCATTTTTATTTTTTTAATTTTAGATACATCCTATACCTTCTTAGTTTATCTTTTCTTAATACTCAACCCTTTTCCAGTACTTAACCATCGGTGGAAATTATATATGACCGCATTCATTCTCGAGTGAACTGCTGTAGTGTACAGACGTATACTTAGGAGTCCTTCTTAGGAAAACTACTGTGACTATATCGAGCGATCAACCAGTTACGACCAAATTAATCAGTTTTAATATTTTTATACATCAACTACAAACGAGCCCTACCAAAGAGAGCACGATAAAATCAACCGCAATCACAAAGGCCAAAATCAGGGCAACCACTGGAACGGACGAAGCGTTCCAGAAACGGCTGAACACCATTCTCCGTAAGGTCAACCTACCAACTAAAATTCCAGACACCGAAGAACAAATCTACAACATGACTACCCTCATCCCAGGATCAAGACCAACCTCACTGCAGGCTCACACTAGCAACCAACCCGACCCAACCCGACTCATGGAGACGGAGTCAAACGAAACACCCCAGGTCCCCACGCTGGACGTTTTCAATAAATACGAAATCCTGGCTACCATCCCCGAAGACGTAGGACAATGAACAGAAGTGCGCAGACGCCAACCACCAAAACCCCAGCTACAAAAGATGCAGCCAAAACCTCCCGCTGCCTCTGTATCGGCAGCAGCAAGGACCACAAGAAAACCACCGCCAATATTCCTAACACATCCTATCTCAAATCCTATAGCATTTCAGAAGCAATGCAAGAAAATTACGAAACAACCAATCGTATACCAGGCCATAAGAGGACACACCTGGATCTACACCAAAACCAACGAAGATTACCATCTATTAAAGAACGACCTATTTAAAGGGGGAGCGCCCGGATACACCTTCTTCTTCCCAGAGACGAGCTACCAGACCAGACCACGTGGATAACCAGGACTAAAATCGATAATAATTATAAACATTTTATTATTTTATTTTTGATCGATATCTTGATTCTTGACTGTTAAAACTTAAACCATTTAAGTTTTAATTTTCAAATTGGAAATTCCAAAATCAAAAATTTAAGCTAATTTTTTTTTAAATCTATCGATACTATGTTATACTATGCACAGCGAAAGTTGCTTGGACGAATTACTTTGCAGTAGTGTTATAGTTTTAACTATAACGCGAACCTTAGTTTTTACGACAAACAAGGTGAAACTTGCGATTCGAATTATAAATAAAAACTATCAGACCACAAATAAACAATAAACATGGCAACCAACAATGGCTCCGAAGACATTCACGCTTTCTTGGCCCTACTGCTGAAGGAATAGTAGAAAAGAAGAGAGGATCTCCGGACATATCAAAGACAATATGATTTAGATATGAAAAGAAACAAGAAGCTAGCAGCAAGCTTGAAAGTGAAGATAAAAGCGCTGGGGAAAATGGCAAAAGCCACCCCAAGCAACAAAGCAGGGCAGTTTGACTAAATCAAAGTTAGATTGCCTAATTTAAGCGAAAAATAACCAATTTTCGAGATAAAAAATGTCTTAAAAGTCAGTTAGCGTTTGAAGTCTTGTGTACAGGTCAAACATTACGTAGTTTAAACCTAGGAAATGCCTTCAAAGTTTAGTGACTTAAAGGTTATATATTAAGCTATAAATGACCAAATTTTGATCAAAGATATGCCTTCAAAGTCAATTCTACTTATAGGTCAAATTAGGGTCTCATTTGAAGGAAATGTGTTCTGTGCGGTTAACTTAAATAATAGGAAATATTTAAGGAACAAAATAAACCTTTATGGTCGTCCAGAGCTAACCATAAAGTTGAAATTACCACAGAAAATTACCTATAAGAAAAATCGGTCCGAGGTTAGGTCGAAATTCCCACCAAAATTGCCCTGAAAGTTAGTTATTTGTCTTAGACTCTTAGAACTTTGTTGACGGTTACTTTAACCTATAAAATACTTGAGGAAAGTGTTTTATTATTACTTACACATTGCCTCAGGGGGACTTGATTGATAAAAATAAGAAGATAATAAGATGCCAAGGCAAATAAAATATAAACCATATCGTTTAACGACTAATTATTATTGACATTTTGGGTGTTGAGCCCTTTACGGTCACCGGCGCCCCAAAAACATACTATTTTTTTGTTTAAATGTTTTGTTTTTTATTTCATATAATACAAAGAAGGTTAAGGGAGAGGGGTCAAATCTTATTTAAAATTAAATCATTAAATTATTTTATTTTTCTGATCGTGACAGAGCCGGGAGTCCATTTAATGTCCGGGCCCTTATTGTTCGATCAAATACATTAAAGACTGGCAGTTTAAAGCCACTGGATGAAAACTATAGCTTCTCCTGGAGAATTCAAAAATTTGCAAAATTTAACCGCAACTGGAGGGCGTGTGAAAATTGCTTGATACCGCTGTTTAATGTAAATACCAAATTTAAAATAAAATATTCTTTGTTTATAAAATTATCATTGTCCATTCCATACATCCTTAAAAGTGTTACTTATTTTAATAATAAAACTGGTGGTCATTTCTAAATAAGACAAAATATATACCGTACGCCACTGGACATTGTTTACTAACACGCTATGTTTACCTACAGTACTGCTTAAATTTTGAAAAATAACACATCTGTGTATTATTAGCATAGCAATGCTCTTTCTAGGTATATTTCAATAGCTCGGGACCCAGCAATCTCGATTTAAAAATTTTATTTTTAACTTTTTTAATTTTTAAACTTTAAAGTCAAACTAACTTATAAATAGGAAAATTGGGCTTATTAGTCAGAATGCCTTATCGGTCGACAAGACGACTTCAAAGTCAACGACTTTGAAGTACAAATGCCTTGATTAGGGAAATCTGTTTTCAAAGTTAGGCATTTCTCCTTCGCATTAAGGAAATTCGACCTATTGGTCGAAAATAGGAAATCAGTCAACTTTGTGAGAACTAATATGTCCGCCATGATACATTTTACGCTTGTAAAAATTAGGAGTTATAATAGTATATTAAACAACAAGTTTAGAAAAGTAAAGTTTTACTAAACGAATATAGCTTTTAAGTATGAGCGAGCACAGCGAGCGAGTAACTTAAAAGCTATATGAGTTTAGTAAAACTACTTTTCTTACGAGGTTTGTTTATACAATTTTTTCGTATTTTGTGAAAATCTAATCTAAAATATGAATTTAGACGTTTATGAGTAAATTTTTTTTGCGCGCGATCGGTCTAAATTTTTTCGTATGCCTTCCTACCGATAATTCACGGGGGGTGAGAACGAGGCGAGGGGGGCCAATTTTTTACTCAGTTTTTCGATATCTAGCGCCGTTCTTGAGTTATTGCTAATTCAAAAAGTTTCTAAATAGATATTTGTGTAAAATTTTCGTAATCTAGTAACCAGACACGGCTTTATTTATTTACATAACAACAGTTAATTTTTATTTTTTGATTCGAATTTTGTGTAAGTTACATAATAATAATTATAAAAGTGAGATTGTTAAGTTTTCTAGTTTGAATAATAATTTTGTACTTTTAATATACATAAATGTATAACAATGATTCCAATATTTAAATAAACAATCTTCTATCCAATAGTTTTTTATTGACAGTGACATTACTATGTAGTAAAGTGACATATCTATGTGCTAAAGTACCACTTTATTAAATGATTTTGAATTTAATAAAACAGCACATTATTAGTCAAAATGCGAAAAAATAAATTATACCAAATCTTTCGGCATGACTAAGAATCAAAAAACAGTCTATTATACGATAATTTTCATCTAGGTGTGAGATTAATATATTTTTAGCGTACTAAATGTAAAAAATATTATTGCTAATTAATTAAAAATTAATTATTAATTATTTAAATTATATATTATTGAAAGCGCATTAATTTTAGTGATGTAAAATGAAAATCTGTACAAAAAATTTTCTTTCGCACTTATATTTATGTCATGTCACGCGATATTCAGTATCACAGTGAAAAAATATGTTGTTATATTTTATTCCGAGTTTTATTCTCTGGTTGCCATGTTATTGCTGTAGAATAAACACCGCCTTCTAGATAGAGTTAAGGATTGTATATATATTTTCATAATGTACAACGCTGCCGTTCAAACGTTTCGAAAGCAAAGGCTGCGTTGTCAGAAGAACAGGGCACAAATTGGTCAGAATTAAGTCAAAATTACCAAGATATTACCAATATTCGACCCAGGGCCGTATTTAGACTAGATTTTCGGGGGGGGTTTTAAAAAAATTAAAAAATAAATAGCTAATTTATTAAAATACAAAGGATAAAAAATATTCAAAATAAAAAATATTTAAAAAATAAAAAAAAAACTACAATAAAAAACAATTAAGTCTCAACTTAAACCGTCAGTCATGCTAAAATCGGCAAAATAAATGCAATTTAAAAAAACTTAAAGTACCAACTAAAATCATCTTGCACTATGAAAATTTATCCTAAAACCAGGTCACTGGGGATTGGCATAGTTCTATGACTGGACATAAGAATAAGAGCTAGTCTTGTTAGCCTTTCTTATCCAGTAGAATTTCTTAAATAGCTTTTCCCTTTTTTGAGTGAAAAGAAACTTCTTCCCGGGGTGTCTGTTGTCACTAGCAGGGTACACAGTATTTGTAGAAGCTTATATATTGCCGTGTTACGAAAGGAGGATTTGAACGCCTCAGTCCCTCAGTTGTAATTTTTGAATTGATTTGAAACCTTTGGGCTCAGTTGTTCAGTTGTAAGTTAAACCAACAGATTTGGATTAATCAATGAAATATTACGTTGAAAAGCTGTTTTTTAAAAAATATTATTAGTTAATCTAAATTTTTTGGTTTAGCCTGCAACTGAACAACCGAACCTTGGTGATTTTTTTAAATTTAAATTTTGTTATATTAATTTTTGAAATGTAATATTTGCAGAAAGGTGAGTAGAAAGAGATTTTTTTGCCAAGATGACGGAAACGACAAAAGCCTAGATTTTGCTCCGCCGATTTTTTGAGTATAATTTTGTGCAAGTAGTATTTTTGAAATTAAGATTTTATTTTTGAGTATGGTTATTGAAAAATTTTGTTTGAATGCTTTCAAACTTTTGGTCGAAAGTGACCGCAAGAAAGTTTAAATTTTGTGAGAAGATTATTTAATTAAAGTGATTATATTTTTTGAGCAATTTTTTTTTATTTGAGTTCGATATTCAGAGAAAATTTTGATTTTTGTGAACTTTATTTAAAGGGTGAAAATAATTTGTCGAGGGAGCGACCAATTTTGATTACAGATTGACTTTTGGGCGTTATCGCGGATAAAATTTTGTTTGTGCCATTTTAAAAGTTTTGTTTACCACGATATTTTTAATAACTTTAACCTTATTCATATTTTTATTTTAAACTCTCTTGTAAAAAACCGTTGTAAAAAACGAACCCCAAAATATAAAATAATTTATGGGTTTACAATAACCACTCTAATTTATTGCGGAAGTCTTATTTTAAGCTATGCTGCCCATGATGGTTATAAAATTTGTTTGCTTTAAAATTTTTGGTTCTAACAATTTATAGCAATTTAAAATTTTTACCATAATAGTAAGAATTAAGATAAAATACCTGATTTAATTTATTAGAAATATCTCTTTAGTTTTAATTTTTATTTAAACACTTCAAGTTTAATGTTTTTTTTTATAGTTTTAAAGATTTTTTTTTCTGATTTTGTTACGATTTCAGTCGGACTTCTAGTACTTTATTTATTGATAAATAATTTCGGGAGGGGTTGTAACCCCTAAAACCCCCCCCGTAAATACGGCCCTGATTCGACCTAATGTTAAGTCTATTTGACCAAATGAGACTATGACTTATAGGGCGAAATGCCTTGCATTACTTAATTTCGACCGTCAAATTACTTCAATTTAATTCCCCACTTACCTTCTCTCGACGTCTATTTGAAGTAAATTGGGCTTGGTCATATACACTTTATAACCTATCAGAAGGTCGAATAAACGTAATTTCGACCTATTTTGTTGCTTGGGACAAACCCTCAACCACCCAAGCTGATGACCAAACCAATAGCGCCACTACCAGGTTTCGAACAAATCCCCATCTCCGTAACCGAAAAGCCGTTCCTCCCAGGGCCGTATTTACGGGGGGGGTTTTAGGGGTTACAACCCCTCCCGAAATTATTTATCAATAAATAAAGTACTAGAAGTCCGACTGAAATCGTAACAAAATCAGAAAAAAAAAATCTTTAAAACTATAAAAAAAACATTAAACTTGAAGTGTTTAAATAAAAATTAAAACTAAAGAGATATTTCTAATAAATTAAATCAGGTATTTTATCTTAATTCTTACTATTATGGTAAAAATTTTAAATTGCTATAAATTGTTTGAACCAAAAATTTTAAAGCAAACAAATTTTATAACCATCATAAGCAGCATAGCTTAAAATAAGACTTCCGCAATAAATTAGAGTGGTTATTGTAAACCCATAAATTATTTTATATTTTGGGGTTCGTTTTGACAACATTATTTTGCTATTTATTCAAATTTTAAAATTAAATAATTTTATTTAAAGACGGTTTTTTACAAGAGAGTTTAAAATAAAAATATGAATAAGGTTAAAGTTATTAAAAATATCGTGGTAAACAAAACTTTTAAAATGGCACAAACAAAATTTTATCCGCGATAACGCCCAAAAGTCAATCAATCAAAATTTGTCGCTCCCTCGACAAATTATTTTCACTCTTTAAATAAAGTTCACAAAAATCGAAATTTTCTCTGAATATCGAACTCAAATAAAAAAATATTGCTCAAAAAATATAATCACTTTAATTAAATAATCTTCTCACAAAATTTAAACTTTTTTGCCATCACTTTCGACTAAAAGTTTGAAAGCATTCAAACAAAATTTTTCAATAACCATACTCAAAAATAAAATCTTAATTTCAAAAATACTACTTGCACAAAATTATACTCAAAAAATCGGCGGAGCAAAATCTAGGCTTTCGTCGTTTCCGTCATCTTGGCAAAAAAATCTCTTTCTACTCACCTTTCTGCAAATATTACATTTCAAAAATTAATATAACAAAATTTAAATTTAAAAAAATCACCAAGGTTCGGTTGTTCAGTTGCAGGCTAAACCAAAAAATTTAGATTAACTAATATTTTTTAAAAAACAGCTTTTCAACGTAATATTTCATTGATTAATCCAAATCTGTTGGTTTGACTTACAACTGAACAACTGAGCCCAAAGGTTTCAAATCAATTCAAAAATTACAACTGAGGGACTGAGGCGTTCAAATCCTCCTTTCGTAACACGGCAATATATAAGCTTCTACAAATACTGTGTACCCTGCTAGACAACCACCCCGGGAAGAAGTTTCTATTCACTCAAAAAAGGGAAAAGCTATTTAAGAAATTCTACTGGATAAGAAAGGCTAACAAGACTAGCTCTTATTCTTATGTCCAGTCATAGAACTATGCCAATCCCCAGTGACCTGGTTTTAGGATAAATTTTCATAGAGCAAGATGATTTTAGTTGGTACTTTAAGTTTTTTTAAATTGCATTTATTTTGCCGATTTTAGTCTATTTTTAATTTTATATTTTGTTTGTTTTTTATTATAGCTTTTTTTTATTTTTTAAATATTGTTTATTTTTTGTTTTGAATATTAGTTTCCTTTGTATTTTAATAAATTAGCTGTTTATTTTTTAATTTATTTAAAACCCCCCCCGAAAATCTAGTCTAAATACGGCCCTGGTTCCTCCCGGTAAGGAACCAAAAGAGGAAAAAGGAGACAACCCGGGACGTCTCACCGGCATCCAGTACCTCATCTGAAGACATTATCCATGCAAACAAGTACAGGGTACTTGCAGATACAGCGGACGACGAAGAGAAAGCTTCCGCCAACACTGACCTCCAGGACATGAAGACGAACCAGGAGATTTGTACCAAGGTCCAAGCCGCCCCTACAAACAAAGCGCCACAAAAACGAGGCCAAAAGCAGCAAGAAAAGAGCGCCCACTTCGCCCCAGCAACACAAAAGATTCCCCCGATCATAATTCGATCCAAAGACTCATGAGCCAAGAACTACAAGCTGATCGACAAACAGATTAGCTATACAAAGATACGCACGGTCAGAGATGGCATGGAGGTCCATCCAACCACCGCAGAAGACTACAGGAAGCTGAGCCGCATCCTGGAGGAGAAAAACGTGGAAAGCCACACGTACATGCTTTTGGACGACAAACCCCTGAAAGTTGTGATCAGGGGGCTCCCCATCTCGATAATCCCCGACAAGCTGAAGACCGAGTTCAGCAACCTAGGTCTCCCGATGCAATCCGTGCACCAGATGCAGAGAGAAAGAGACCGCCGTTCGATACCCCTTTACCTTGTCCAACTGAACAAAACGGAAGAGGGGAAAAAATATTCTCTACCACTGAAGCCTACGGGGTAGGCTTCACGGTGGAGTCGCCACACCCAAAGACAGAAGTTGGCCAATGCCATCGCTGCCAACGCTATTGCCACGCCCAGCGATGCTGCCGTGCAGCAGAAAAATGCGTGAAGTGCGGAGAAGAGCACCTCACGCAGAATGCAAGAAGCCACGGGAGAAAGCCGCAAAATGCGCCAACTGTCAATGCGGTCATCTCACAAACTACAAGGGGTGCCCGGAGTACCCAAAAACGAGAAGACCTGAGACCATTCTTGGCAGCCGGGTGTTTTATGAACCCGGTGCTTGGTGGAAACCTAAAACAAACATGTAAAGATTAGGATTACTTACACCCCGACTGACGGGCGGATGAGGATGTCCTTTGGCTGTTCTTTGGCTGACACGTCGAGGAGAACAAGTACGGTGAACTCTTTCTTATTGAAACCGAGAAAGATGTGTTCGACCAGGCGGAGAACTTACTGGACCGTGCTGTGTCCTGGTCGGAAACCAAACTGCTTGTCTTGCAGGATGCTATTATCGAAGATGGTTGGTTTAATCCGGGTGGAGATGACTCTTTCGGCGACTTTCCCTAGCGACGGGAGGAGGCTGATGGGGCGGTAGCTTTGGGGCTTCCGGGGGTCTTGACCTGCCTTTGGGATGACCACTAGATCAGCAGTTTTCCATTTCTGCGGAAAGTAGCGGAGTCGGAATAAGGCGTTGATGATGCCGGTGAGCGCTGCAACTGCCTTGCGCGGCATCGCCTTGAGGGATCGATTTGTGATCGCGTCGGATCCGGGTGTCTTCCTGTTCTTCAGGGATCGGATGATTTGGGTGACTTCTGTTGTGAAGGCTTTCGATATGGTCTTAGTTGAGGCGCTCGTCGAGAAAGCTGCACTAGATTTCCAGGTTGTCGGCGAAGGTGTCGGCCTTTTCTTGATCGCTTTTGGCTTGCGTACCGTCGAGGCGGGAAATGGCGGGCGTCTAGCGGATTTTGGGGCGTATGAGGTTACGGGATGGTACGTTTTGGCGCGGCCGTTTTGGCGCAGCTGGTTTGGCGCGGGCCGGTTTGGCGTGAAGCCGGTTTGGCGCAAGGAGGTTTTGACGCACGGTGGTTTTGACGCAAGGCGGTTTGGCGCAGAGACGATTTGGCGCGAGCCGATTTGACGCAAATAATTACAAACATTTAATTTTTAAAAATGTAACTTGAATTTTGGTAAGGTACACATTAGAAACCGCTACGTTGATACTCTACTAGCTTATTATATATTTATTTATTAGCAATTATATTAATAATTTATTGTAGAAACGTAAAAGATTATAACAGATGATTTTCAATGAAATAATACAATATGACATAATTGTTAAAGAGATTATCAAATTTGTCGATAAAATGCAACAATGCAAGTACCCTGTATTCCATATTACCTAACTTAGGCAACGCTTATCCCTTTGAGATTAGCTACCTGAAGTTTTACAAATTTTAAAATTTCTTTGAAATTCTAATTTCAAACCCTTGAGAGTTAGGCTTCTTTAAAGCATTTTTTTAAGTTTCCACTTTCTCGTGGCCATAGTTCCGAATATATTGATTTTTCAGTAAAAATAATTTGGTGCTTTTTTAAATAGCGTGAAATAATCTACAAACTAGATTTAAATCTTTTCTGCTCTAAAATCAACGATTTTCAAGTTATGAATTAAAGTAAGTACAAAAATGTTGAAAAATTCAAACTTTTCTTCTTTTTAGTTTTATTCAAAACCCTATATCTTTTTTAAAGAAATATTTTACAAAAACTCAAACTCTCTATTCTGGATAGGAGATTTAACGGACTGCAACTTTTGTCTAGTAAAAATTTTTGAAAATTTTTACAGAAAATCAGAAAATCAGAAAATAATAAACAAGGCAGCTACATAACAAAAAATTAAATTCAGAAAATTTTTATTTTTTGTGAAAAAATATTTTATTAATTAAGTTCATTGATTAATTAATAATTAATTAACCATAATTAATAAAACTAAGCTACTTCTATAACGATTTCGTCTTATAAAAAGTATTTTATAATTTTCATCGCGCCAAACCGGCTTGCGCCAAAATGTCCTCGCGCCTAAACAGGCTTGCGCCAAAACGGGCTTGCGCCAAACCGGCTCGCTACAAACCGTCTTTGCGCCAAACCGGCTGCGCCAAAACGGTCGCGCCAAAACGGCTGCGCTAAAACGTCCTAGACCGTATGAGGGCATTGGCTATTTTCCAGGTGGATTGGTCCTCGAAGTTGAGCGATTCGATCTTGTTTGCCCATTCCTGATCGTGATGCGCTTTGACTTCTTCGAAAACTTGCTCCTTGAGGCGGTTGTAACGTCGTTTGTCGTCCGGGTGCCAGGTGCGTTGAGCGCGTTTCTTAGCTCGACGTTTTTCTTGGTTCCGGAGGCCTGCAGTTTCGGAGGGAGGCGATCTCTGATGTCAGTGACGTCAATTTGCCTCGTTGCGTGCTGGGTTAATCGCGAAATGTTGTCCTGAAAGACTTCAACGTAATTTTCCAATTCGTTTTCGGTGGAGATGATCGGAATGGCGTCCATATTTTGCAGAAGGTGGTCGTGGAAGGTGGGCCACGAGACTTTTGATCTTGTCGATTTGAGCCTTGCTCTTATGTCGTACACCAGGTGAAGCAGCACTGGATATATATTTATATTTTAAAGCACTGCAAGCCTTGAAGGCCCATGACTGATTTACAAATTTGTACACAGTATTCTTTTATATTTACATGACATTATTTTATAATTTCAAATTCTAAATAAAACGCATTATATGGTCACTTAATATATCATTATATTCGTATGTCATCACATATCATTATTAATCACACTCCGCGGCACTACTACCCATCTAACTCGCTCAGTGCCTGTTTTACTACCAATCTCCATTTTTCTCTATTCTGCGCAATCTTTGTCTAGTTCTCAACTTTCAATTTCTTCATGTCTTCTTTCACAGCATCTAACCACTTTTTTCTTGGTCTTCCTCTTTTTCTGTTACCAATTGGCTCTGCTTTTAGGATGATTTTTGTTGTTCTAGTGTTTGGTAATCTTTGTATGCCCTAGCCATCTTAACCTGTTCGACTTGATTACTGCTATCACTCCCGGCTCTCCGTATCTTTCTATTATTTCTTTGTTAGTTCTTTGTGTCCATTCTTCACCTACCTTTTTTTCTCCATATATTCTTTTTAACATTTTTCTTTCCCATCTTTTCAAGATTTCTTGTTCTTTCTTATTTAATGTTCAAGTTTCTGATGCATACGTCACTGTTGGTCGTATTACTCCCTGATAGACTCTCACTTTTGTTTTTGCTGATATATTCTTACATTTCAGTATTTTCATTAGACCGCCTGCACTTTTATTTCATCTAGCAATTCTAGCATTTATCTCTTTTGTATTGTCTCCGCTTTGGGTTATTAATGTTCCTAGATACGTGAAGTCTTCTACTTTTTCAAATCGGAATTCTTGATTATTTCGCATTTGTATTGACAGGTATGGGTTATCGTCGTGTTCTGCAGTGGAAACCATTTCCATATACTTTGATTTTTTTTCATTTATCTTGAGACCCATTTTTTCTGCTTTTTCTATTAATCTCTGCAATACTTTTTTCAGCTCTTTCCGTGTTTTTGCTATCACTACTAGATCGTCTGCGTAGGCTTTGCATTGATGATTTCTGTTATAGATGTTTCCTGTCGTACCAATTCTGCTATCTCTTATTATTTTTTCCAATGCCAGGTTAAATAGTGTTGCCGAGAGCGGATCTCCTTGTCTCACTTCTTTTTTTACTTTAAAAGCGCTTGATGTTAGTCCATTCACTCTTACTATATTTTCTGTGTTTCTCAGGGTCATTTTTGTAAGATTTATTAATTTCTTCGGTATGTTCAATTCTTCCATTGCGTTATACAAATTTTGTCTTTTTATGGAGTCGTATGCTTGTTTAAAATCTATGAATACCGCGTAGAGTGCAACTTTTCGTTCGTAGCAGTTAGTTTGTATTTCTTTTACCGTAAATATTTGGTCTGGATAGTGATCCGAAATGAGTTCCTGTGCAGTAGCAAGATGATACTGCAACTGGATGTCCTTGATGAGAGCGAAGTCGATAATGGTTGGCGTGACCGCGACTGACAACATTAAGAGTATATCAAAGCACTCGTACCGTTAACAAAATGAAGAGCAAGGGCTCGACGTGCTAGTTTACCGCGACGCGACTAGTTGCAATAGGGTGTATCGGGTTACAACTACCTGCTTTTAATAACTTTAAAACGCCGTTTTTTCAAAAACTTTCTTAGAGTGCAGTTGAAATTTTGATATTCGAGATGATCGTTGTCTGGCAGTAACCCCGAAATGAATTGGAAATATTTAGTTTAAACGACAGAATAAAAGAATATCGAAGATCTTAGAAAGAACATATGGAAAAAATGGGCATAGAACGCCAGCGTCGGCCCGTCAGGGGAGTCATTGAGACTGCGTCTCCCCAGAAAAAGTCAGCCACCAAAAAGATAAAAAATGTTTTATTAAAAATCATAATTTTTAATAAAATTTCCACAGACACTATTCGTATTGCAAAAATTATGTGGTGTTATAATTTCTTAATTATATTTTTACATAATTATTATCTAAAGAAAAGCTTTTGAAATCAACACCTTGTAACATGCATTTTGCATGTTACAATTACGTTCTCCGCTTGATATGTTTACTCGGCTTTATTTAAAGTTAGGTATGAACTTCGCCTAACGAAACACATTTTTCACTTGGTGATAAGATAGCGATTCGAATATATTCATAGAGTCGAATAGTTGAACACGGTAGAATATCAAGAGCCCGTAAATTTGCAATTAAGAAATCCTTCCTGTGGATTCTTAAGGGTATTGAGATATTTTTTTAAGCCGATTAGTTTCCGTTATTTTGGAATCATCGTTTGGATGACTATTTGAATTATTAGGGTAGAGATAACATCCAGCTGTGGACGCCATTTTGGAGAGCAATTTTGAAATTTTAATTTTGGAAAATATTCATTATTCTGGAGCTCTTCCCGTCACTGCGAATCCCTACCGATGACAATCAATTATATGAAATAACATCAACTTGGTATCAGTATTATACATCGATCAGTGTGACTCAATCAGTAGCAAATATCATCTCGATTGCTTCCGTGAAGTCGGAGATAATATTAGTGGAGGTTGGCTCCTGTACCAATACTGTGTATCAGCTACTTCACATACACGCAGTGGACGATAATGTGCTTTAATGGTTATTTTGCAGCTATTTATTTTGTAGATTACCAACAGTTACCAATTTGAATACCAAGGAATCGAGGCAGATCTGTATCGAAAGAACCTTTTGTCACCTCTAAGGTAAACTGGGTAAGTGGCTTGCAAGATTCTATTTTAGCATATCTGTTGTCATTTATTTGCTGCTTTGCTTTAATTTTGTGCATATTGCACTGTTACACAAGTTGGTACTGTGAGTTGCTACTTCACTGGTCTCCATTTAGACTTTTTTGTTATTTCTTTTTTTGAGCAACTGATTATCAGTTTACATTGCTAATCGCTACTGGTAATTTTGTCACACTGCCCGCAACGATACTACCACCATCCAGAAGTGATACACGAGTGTGGATTAGAATTTTCCAATCATTATAAAATTGTTACGTCGACGAATACCAGTGCCAGTTATCCACCTTGTAACTATCTTTCCATTTCATTTAATAATACGAAAAATAAATCTCTTTTCCTGTTCTATTTGTTTTATTTTGAGTTTTGGCGCCGCAATTCTTCTAGGTGGATCGTCAACAATTTTAAACACAAGCAGAAGCCAAACAAATCTCACTCCCTGAGGTAATATCTCATAGCCACCGAATTTTCTGAATTAGCCGTTACGTAAAGTACACCCACGAACGCTAATAGGGCCGTGCTAGCGCAATTGGTGCTACACGAAATTGACGACCAACGTTTAGGCTAGATTTTTTTGGACTTCAACGTCTAAGTTTAAAGCTTGGCGCGAGGATTCTGTTTGTGTTGATAGTCGTGAGCAACATAACATCTCGATCACCTAAATTCTTCTCCATAATACTATACTATTTCTTATTTCCGCTTTACTTTAAATCTTATTCTTAGGGTAACAGCACTGTGTAATTTTGAGCGAATTTATTGTTTTATTTAAGTATATTCATTTTGTGAACATGAAATATATTAATCGTTTATCAGCCGACGAATTGGCGTGGGAATTAAGAGTTCGAGGTAGAAAACCCGAAGGAAAAAATGTAGACGAACGCAGAGCGGAGTTGAGAGCTGCGCTTAGAGCAGAAAGTTTAGATCCACGAGTAACAGCTACTTATTCGGAGTTAGGCATTGATATGGAAGTACTCTTTAAAACATGTATTGACCAATTTGCTACTTTACAACCCAGGTTAGATTTATTTTATGATGATCCTAACACGAACGAAGGAGAATCGCTTAGTGCTAAATTGAATCATATATTAGGTAAATTAACAATCTGTGTACCTAAAGTTTCTTCCTTGGACGAAGGCAACCGCGTACAAGGTATGCAAACGCAATTAGTTAAAGTTATTGAAAAAGTCGATTCAATTATGCAATCTCCTCATGCTAAGGCCAATGATCTGGCCATCAAATTAAAAAATTTGACTCCCGATCAAGTTGTAAATCAATTGTCTCCTCAGGTTTTAGACGCTATTCGCCAGCCTGCAGCAACGCTCAATCCATCCGTTATGTCAGTCCCCACCAATTATTCTTTAAATGTTCAACCTAATGCTGTCGTAGCCCAAAATAATGATCCAAATCAGTATGATCAAATGCCAACACCTACCGCTGTAAATTTAAATATGATGCAACCGCGCACCATGTTTAAGGAACCTCTTCCATATTACCGTCACAAGCCCGACGCTATTAGTCGGTGGAATTTAAAATTTTCAGGCAGTAACGATATTGCCACAGTTATTAGTTTTCTCGAAAGAGTCGATGAGTTGAAAACTTCACGTGAGGTTTCGGATGAGTTGCTTTTTCAAAGCGCGTTTGACCTGTTTGAGGGTGATGCTTTAGTTTGGTGCCGAGCTACCAAACCTACGGTTAGCAATTGGATTGAATTAGTAACCGAGTTAAAATATTATTACTTGCCAATTGATTATGACGACGCTATTTGGGAAGAAATTAGAAATCGCACCCAAGGGTACGATGAACAAGCTTTTATATATGTGTCACATTTGCGTAGGCTATTTAGTCGCCTAACTCATGTTCCTTCAGAAGATGAGCAGGTAAAGCTAATGAAAAAGAATTTACAGCCGCGATATCATATACAGCTAGCATTTCAATCCATTAATTCAATCAAGTCTTTAATGGAAGCTTGCAAATTGATCTCGGAAGAGGAGCGACATAGTAAAAATTTTAAGGGTGAAACTAGTTCAAAGGTAGAACCAACTGCTACTTCAGTTAAAGCAGAAATTCACGCGATGCCTAGTAATTCTTGGCGAGGTTCGTACTACTCTCGAAATTACCATCGTACTCCACCAGCTCACACTCACTGCTTTAATTGTAAAAAGTCTGGTCATTTTTACCAGCGTTGTCCCTCAACCGAGAGGAACTTGTTTTGTTATGTTTGTGGTACGCAGGATGTCACGTATATAAATTGTTCTAAATGTTCAAAAAACGCAGAAAGGCGGGAGTAAGACGCAGCCCTTACGTCCCAAGTCCCTTTAGACTTAAGGCTGACAGTCTCGAGTGGAGAAATTGGTTAGGTCGGGTTAGCTTGTTTTGTAAATCCACCACTAAAGACATTAATGCTTTATTCACGCACCGTCCATTAGATAACAGGGCGTATATTCCGTTATCCATTAGTGACGAAAGTGTTTTAGGATTTATGGATCCGGGCGCCAACCAGTCAGTTTTAGGCCACGACGGACTTTATTTATTACACAAATTAGACTTACAATTGAATAAAGAGAAAAGAGTTTCACTGCGTTCTGCCGATGGAACATTACAGGATGTGATTGGTTCTGTTCGTTTACCTATTACTGTTGAAGGTGTTACTAAATTTTTAGATTGTATCGTTGTTAATTCAATAAAATATCCACTGATCTTGGGTTACGACTTTTGTAAACTTTTCAAGTTGAAAACTGACTTTGAAAGAGACACTTTCACCGTTCCTCCTGAAGTTAGTAGTTTATCGAAAGATCAAGGAATAAATAGTAGATCAGATTTAACACCCGATCAGATAGCGGCACTCGAGGCGATCACAGTTAAGTTTAGTCAAATAGGTTCTCCAAAATTAGGTCGCACTTCTCTAGTAGAACATGTAATCGACACCGGCGATGCTAGACCCATCAAGCAACGTCATTATCCCTTGTCACCAGCGATGCTAGACAAACTTAATGTAGAAGTTGACAAAATGCTAGAATTAGGCGCTATCCAACCCTCACAATCTGCTTGGTCTTCGCCGATTGTTTTGGTTAAAAAGAAGAGCGGAGAAACTCGTTGTTGCTTTGATGCTAGACGTCTGAACGAAGTCTCAAAATCTGACGCTTACCCTCTTCATTATATCAGTGATATTTTAAACCAGTTAGGGGATGCAAGTTACTTATCGTCTATTGATTTGAGCAAAGCATTTTGGCAAATCCCTCTTGCTCCAGAGTCAATGGAAAAGACAGCTTTTACTGTGCCACGACGCGGCCTGTTTGAATTTACTGTCCTTCCTTTCGGATTAAAGAATAGTCCACAAACGCTGCAAAGATTAATGGACCGACTTTTTGCTAGCTATCCCAACATCTTTGTATATCTCGACGATATAATAATTGTGTCCAAAACATTTGAAGAACACCTATCACTTTTACAACTTGTCTTTGATAAACTTAAGTACGCAGGTCTTAAAGTTAATTTTAGTAAGTGCGAGTTTTGTAGAGACTCGATAAAATACCTTGGTTTTGTAGTAGATCGCAAAGGGTTACAAACTGATCCTGATAAAGTGGAGGCTATCGTTAGCTTTCCAACTCCCAATACGGCGACAGAAATTAAACGTTTTCTCGGCATGGCCGGTTGGTATCGACGATTTATACCAAATTTTTCAACTATAGTTGCGCCAATTTTGCGGTTACTGAAAGGTAAAGCTAAACGCCAAAAAGTATTGTGGGGGGACGAAGCTGAAGATGCCTTCAGAAATTTAAAAAACCATCTTATCTCAGCTCCTATATTGAGCAGCCCAGATTTTAGACAACCTTTTTTTGTGCAAACTGACGCCTCAGATTACGGTCTAGGTGCCATTTTAGTTCAGGGAGAAGGTGAACATGAAAAGGTTATTGCTTATGCAAGTCGATCACTGACCAAACACGAAAAAAATTATCACGCTATGGAGAAGGAATGCGCCGCCATAATATTCGGCATCGAAAAGTTTAGGTCATACATTGAGGGAGTTCATTTCACGGTGATTACTGACAACCAAGCCCTTAAGTGGTTAGGGACTGTGAAAAGCCCTTTAGGTCGTCTCGCTCGTTGGTCAGTACGCCTGAATCAATTCGATTTTACCATCCTTCATCGAAAAGACAAACTCAATGTTGTGGCCGATGCTCTTTCTCGTGCGCCAGTGAATATTCACTTAATTACTTTGAATCCTGAAGACAAAAGCGAATGGTACCAAGCATTCATAGTTAAAATTAATTCCCAACCTCAAAAGTTTCCAAACTTTAAGGTTGAGGATGGCTACATTTTTAAGTTTGTACCAAACAAGCACAATATTGTTTCGAATTTGGTAGAATGGAAGCTATTGGTACCTAAGTCAAGCCGTCGCGAAGTGATGTCCGATTGTCACGACAATCCTCTTAGCGGTCATCTCGGTAATTTTAAAACTTTTAACAAAATTGCAGAAATGTACTATTGGCCACGCATGAAATCCGATATTTCACGTTATGTGCTTAAATGCGAAGTTTGTATCGCGAGTAAAGCTTCTAATTTACTGCGACCAGGTTTTATGGGTAAGGCGAAGCGAGTCGAATATCCATTCCAGATATTGTCTATGGATTTGATGGGTCCATTCCCACGGACGAAAAAGGGGAACTCCTTTTTGTTAGTCATATCTGATTGGTTTTCGAAATTCGTTATCGTCCATCCATTAAGACATGCCACCGCACCTGCTATAGTACAAAAGGTTGAGGAGACTTTCTTGTTGTTTGGAGTTCCACAGATTGTTATGTGTGACAACGGTACACAGTTCACTAGTAAACTGTTTAAAGACCTGATAAACCAGTACGAGGTACAGAAGTTGTGGTATTCAGCTTCTTACCACCCACAGTCCAACGCAGTAGAACGATCCAATCGCGTGATAGGGACGTGTCTGCGATCTTTTGTTGAAGACGACCATCGTACTTGGGATCAATATGTGTACAAAGTCGCACATGCAATTAGAAACGCGGTTCACGAAGTTACTGGGTACACTCCCTCGTATCTTAATTTAGGTCGGTCCGTGCCGAATAGTGGTGCTTATTACGGTCGCCTAGATAAAGCGGAGCCCCATGAGTTTCAATTAGGTGATCAGGAAAGGGTAGTTTCTGACGTAAATAACTATAGCGAACTCTATAAATCTGTGGTCTCTAGATTGCAACTAGCATATGAACGTAGCAAAGCAAGGTATAATCTGCGTAAACGTCCTTTAGCTTTCAAGAAGGATGATATAGTATGGAAAAGGAACTTTTCTCTTTCCAGCGCTGTTGACAACTTTTCGAAAAAGTTAGCGCCAAAGTACATAAAATGTAAAGTTGCTGAAGTCACCGGTTCATTGACTTACCGTTTGAAAGACTTACAAGGTAAAAATCTTGGAGTATTCCATGTTAAAGATTTAAAGGCCAATCCTGAGTGAATACATGTTACTAATTTTGTGTGCAATAGTTAATGAGAATCTCATTAGGGTTTTAGTTTGGAAATTAATCCAAAATTTTTTTGATTCTTTTACGGTGTAGTTCTTTTGTGATTGTCAGATCACCACCTCATTTGTTGCTTAGATTGAGCTGTCTTCTTAAAAGACATTGTTATTATTTGTAGAGCATTGTGACGCCTGAGGCTAAATACTATGGTAGTATTAGTCCTGTCCAATCTCTATGGCATTGGATGAGTTTTCCCACTGCGCAAAATTCCTTAAGGTATAATTGTGTGCCTTACACCCAAACCTTTTTATGGGAACTGACATTCCTAGGTATTAATACAAATGTTAATCTCTTAGTAGGTGTTGTGCTTATATGAGAAATATTTGCTTAATTTGTACTATTCTTTTGATACAATTTATTTTAGGCGGTTGGTAGTAGCAATTGCTATCGAATCAGATCTAATTGTACTTTCGGAATCAAACTCCTGAGAGGGAAGTTAATCTATTCTCACAAATTATAACATAATTTTGTATTTGTGATTTTATGTTAGACGCATCGAAGGGACATTAGGGTTATTAAACCATTTAACATCAATGTCCGTAATAACTATACTTTTATGAAAATACTGTAACATTGGTAACAATTCACTTAGTCTAATAAGGCGGGATTCCAATTAATGATCTTTTTTTGAACTTTTGAAAAATATATATATCTATTGTAGTGATGTGCTCAAACAAATGGTCTTCTTTTAAACTTGTTGATCACAGGGGTTTATCTTTCTTTGAAAACCTCCTGGGTTTCCATTAAGTGGGGGGAGTGTGTAACATGCATTTTGCATGTTACAATTACGTTCTCCGCTTGATATGTTTACTCGGCTTTATTTAAAGTTAGGTATGAACTTCGCCTAACGAAACACATTTTTCACTTGGTGATAAGATAGCGATTCGAATATATTCATAGAGTCGAATAGTTGAACACGGTAGAATATCAAGAGCCCGTAAATTTGCAATTAAGAAATCCTTCCTGTGGATTCTTAAGGGTATTGAGATATTTTTTTAAGCCGATTAGTTTCCGTTATTTTGGAATCATCGTTTGGATGACTATTTGAATTATTGGGGTAGAGATAACATCCAGCTGTGGACGCCATTTTGGAGAGCAATTTTGAAATTTTAATTTTGGAAAATATTCATTATTCTGGAGCTCTTCCCGTCACTGCGAATCCCTACCGATGACAATCAATTATATGAAATAACATCAACTTGGTATCAGTATTATACATCGATCAGTGTGACTCAATCAGTAGCAAATATCATCTCGATTGCTTCCGTGAAGTCGGAGATAATATTAGTGGAGGTTGGCTCCTGTACCAATACTGTGTATCAGCTACTTCACATACACGCAGTGGACGATAATGTGCTTTAATGGTTATTTTGCAGCTATTTATTTTGTAGATTACCAACAGTTACCAATTTGAATACCAAGGAATCGAGGCAGATCTGTATCGAAAGAACCTTTTGTCACCTCTAAGGTAAACTGGGTAAGTGGCTTGCAAGATTCTATTTTAGCATATCTGTTGTCATTTATTTGCTGCTTTGCTTTAATTTTGTGCATATTGCACTGTTACACAAGTTGGTACTGTGAGTTGCTACTTCACTGGTCTCCATTTAGACTTTTTTGTTATTTCTTTTTTTCAGCAACTGATTATCAGTTTACATTGCTAATCGCTACTGGTAATTTTGTCACACTGCCCGCAACGATACTACCACCATCCAGAAGTGATACACGAGTGTGGATTAGAATTTTCCAATCATTATAAAATTGTTACGTCGACGAATACCAGTGCCAGTTATCCACCTTGTAACTATCTTTCCATTTCATTTAATAATACGAAAAATAAATCTCTTTTCCTGTTCTATTTGTTTTATTTTGAGTTTTGGCGCCGCAATTCTTCTAGGTGGATCGTCAACAATTTTAAACACAAGCAGAAGCCAAACAAATCTCACTCCCTGAGGTAATATCTCATAGCCACCGAATTTTCTGAATTAGCCGTTACGTAAAGTACACCCACGAACGCTAATAGGGCCGTGCTAGCGCAATTGGTGCTACAACCTGCAGTTAAAATTTAATGTTTAATGGGTTTAAGTTTAGTATCTTGCTTTTCTTGTGTATTTCTTTTTTGTTTTTAAGAGCGACAATTTCTTCTCTTAGTGTTTCCTGTTGTACTTTTCTGATTATCTGATTGAGAGTATTTTGAATTTCTAATGTGCTTAAGATTTGCGGCAATTTTTCTGTTGTTTGTTTGTACCATCTATTACAATATGATATTACTCGTAGCATTCATCATTCATTAATGATGAAAATCGTTCAATTGTTGAATTTATTTCGGTTGTATCTCGGTTTGTTTTGATTGTTAGTTGCAGACATTTTTTCTTCTCAAAGTTTGTTTCTGGAACATCTTCGTGTTGTACAATTATTTTTTCATCTTGTAACCATGTTGGTCCATGCCACCATAACGTATTTTCTTTAAGTTTTGACGGTGTTATTCCTCTTGATATCATATCTGCTGGATTTTCGGCTGTTTTTACATGTTGCCAATATTTTGCTGGTAAATTTTTGTTGATTTCACAAACTCTATTTGCTACAAACTTGTTCCATTTTTCAGGGTTTTCTTTTATTCATGCTAGTGTGATTGTCGAATCTGTCCATGCCATTTGTTGAACGTTTGCAATTTCTAGCGCTTGCCGTGCGTGTACCATTAATTTTGCCAAAAGTACTGCTGCACACAATTCTAGTCGTGGTATTGATGTTTTCATTTTAATAGGCGCTACTTTTGATTTAGCGATCAATAATGTGATCTTAATTGTTCCTTCCAATTTGACTCGTACATAAATTACTGCTCCATATGCTTTTTCAGATGCATCGCAAAATCCGTGTAATTCGACTGTCTCTTCACTTTTCGTTGTTGTATTTATCTATCTTGGGATTTGTATTTCTTGTAGTTTTTCAAAAGATGTATAATATTTTGTCCATTTTTCGTTAATCGTTGTTGGAACCGGTTTATCCCAATTTAACTTCTGTATCCATAGTTCTTGAATTATCAATTTTGCTATTATTATTACTGGTGACAAACAGCCCAGTGGATCGAATATTTTTGATATTTCGGATAAAATTTTCCTCTTCGTTGCCTTTTCAAAACTTGTTTTTGTTTTAAATTGGAACGTGTCCCTGTGTGGTGCCCAATATATTCCTAAAGTTTTGTGTATATTTTGATTTGCTATTTCCGTGATATTCATGCTTTTCAGTTGTTCTCGTAACTTTTCTAATACTTTTTGGTGATTGCTTGCCCATTTTCTTAAATTGAAACCTCCGGATTGCAATAGTTTTATTATTTCATCTTGTAGTTGTTTTGCTTCTTCTATTGATTCTGCTCCAGACATTAAATCGTCTACATAAAAATCTTGTAGTGCTATTTTTGTTGCTTTTAGATATTTTTCTTTTTCATCTTGGGCTAATTTCTGAAGAGTTTTGATGGCCAAATATGGTGCTGATGCTGTTCCATATGTTACTGTAGTCAATTGATATTCTTGTATTGGTTGATCCATGTGGAATCTCCAAATTATGTGTTGAAATTGTTGATCTTCTTTTGGTTGTTGTACTTTCTTTCCTAAGCACTGGTTGATGTGAAATGTAGTATTTTCCTTGATTGTAGCGGTGCGTAGGTACCATGTGACTTAGTTTTAAATATTCTTCCATAAATGCGTTGTATTGTTTTTTAAGTTCTTGATTTTCTGATTTTTCTAGTTTCTTTTCTAATTGGTGAAATCTTGCTAAAGCTCTTTGTTTTGATTCTCCTAGTTGAGGTGGATCTTCTTTAAATGGTATTTTCACTATGTAATTGCCGAATTTACTTTTCTTTTCAAAATGTTCCTCATATTTTTTGTTTTCTTCGGATATTGGTTTTTCGTTCTCGACTTCTTCTAATTCCCAAAATTTCTGTAGCTTTTTATCTTCTTCGCAGCGACTAATTATGCTAATTATATCGATTGGTTTATTGATTGTTGCATGCTTCCTGACAAAATCTATCCTAGTTTACTTTCTTGACCTATTATTCCATCGTTAATTTTTTGAAGACTATGTTGTATGATTCGCCCTAATTCTTCCGCTCCTAATATTGCGTCTATTGGTCTTGGTTGGTTGAATGTTGGATCTGCTAGTAATTTGTTGTCCCATGCTTGTGATAGTTCCATATTGAATTGTTGGTTGGGGTGATTTTTTGTAGTTTTGGTAGTATTATGAAATTAACACTTGGTGAAAATTCGCTTAGAAATCTTGGTTGTATTGTTGCTTGCATCTTGAATTTTGTAACTTTTGTACTGTCATCACTTATTCCCGATATTTCTGCTAAAATTTTCTGCCTTGGATATCCAATACGTTGAGCTGCTTCTTCACTCATCAGTGCTGCTTGGCTTCCAGAATCAATTAACACTCTTAAATATTTCATGTCGTCATTTTGAGCTGTTGTGCGTACTAAAGCCGTTGCTAATAATACTATACTTTCATTGCAGTTTCCTGAATATGAATTTTTTGAAACTTGATTATTTGCCGCTTCTCTGTTTGTACTGATCTGTTTGTCGCTTGCTGATAATGGTTAGTTTTTTATTGTTCCTGGATTTGAATTGAAATATCTTTGTCTTGGATTGTAATTATATTGTTTGGAAAACGTTGGTGCTGGTTTTGCATTACCGTATCTTATGGCTGATGGTGGTCTTCGTTCTTCGTGCAACAATGTATGATGTTTTCTTCCACACTTATTACAACTTTTTATACTAGTGCATGGTGAATCGTGTCGATATAAACAATTAAAACATCCTTTGTTTTCTCTTATGACCTCTCTTCTTTCCGTTTGATCTATATTTATAAATTTAATGGACTCGTAACTTTTGTGTTGCTGGTTGCAACAGATACATCTGATCTGCCTGAAAATTCCTGGTACGTATTTTTGAAAAGTTGAATTTTTTGTTTGGTACCCATTGCTTCGATTATGTGCTGATTCGATTGATTGACATCATTTTTCTAAAAATTCCAGTACTTACGTTAATGACTGCACTTCGTGGTTGTTTGCTATTGTTTGCTCATAAATCCTGTTTGTTTCTGGATCCCACTTTTGGCTGACCCATCGCTCGATCATTGGACCCCAATTTTCAATTTCGATGCCTTGATTTTCTATTGCTTTTAAACATTCGTGAACGGTGTCGCGTATATGGGGCAGTTGTTTTAAATTCTCGTGACAAATTGTTGGTAGATTCAGTATTTGATCTATTAATTTTATAATTATTAATCTTTTGTTTTGATATCTCTTGATTAATATTATTCCCATGCTGTGTCGTAGTTTTCTTCCGTGATCAATAGATGTTGTATTAATCTACTTGCTTCTCCTCTTACGTGCGTTTTTAAATATTGCATCTTCTCGGTTTTGGTGATCACTGTGTTGGCATGTATTACTTTTTGAAAAATGTCGTAGAAGGTGCTCCATGCTTCATATCCTCCACTAAAACAAAGTAGTTCTATTTTCTATTAATATGTAATATTAGCTTTTTGTGTTGGACCTTGACTTAGTTTTTCTTCTAATTTATCTATTATTTCTTCAAATTTTTCTTCAGTTTTCTTAAAAGTGTTTTTGTTGAAGTAGTTTCTTTCAAAATTTTCTTCGTACACTATTATATCTTCATGAAGTTTTCTTATGGCATCCCATTAGACTTCTCTTAATTTGGTTGTTGTAGTTTCCATTGTTTCGGTTAGATATTCAATTTTCACGTGTTGTTTTTTGATGCGTATTATTTGGTTCAGCTCCATTTCTTTTCTGTTTTCCTTTTCTTGTAGTGGTTTTTCTTGATAAATTTGGACTTAGCTAGTTGTTTGTTTTGTTACTTTCTCAGCTTTTTGACAGGTTCCTAAGTATTCCATCGCTTCTCTATATTTCTTCTCGATTGCTTCAAAATATTTGGTGGTGATATAAGTATGTTGAGGTAATTCCAATTCTTGAAATTTGATATGATTTTTTCTTGCTTCTGCGATATGTTCCGCTAGTTCTTCTTCCCGTTTTTGGATGTATTATTCTGTTTTTCTTGTTGACGAATTCTTTTTAAGCATTTGATAAAATTGTTTTTATTGCTTTCCCGATTTCTTCTTGATGTACTGCTATTTCATTGGCCTTTTCCATTTTTTGTTCTTCGTTCATGTTGTCTTAGTTGAATTGTCTTTGCGTTGGTTTGGTGTTTATGAGATGCTGGTGTTTGTGTTCTTATTGATGTTGACCTTCTGTTGGACCCTGGAATTAATCGTTTTTTGTTGCTATTGATGTTGACTCTGCCGCTGTTGGACACCGGAGTTGATTGTTTTTTGTTGCTATTGATGTTGGCTCTGCCGCTGTTGGACACTGGAGTTGATTGTTTTTTGTTGCTATTGGTGAAAATCTTCTCTATGGACTATATTTTTTTCTGCTGGTTCGTTATTTTCTTCAAAAGACCATGTTCTTCTTATTGTTGGCTCGAAGGACCATGAATAATCTTGGTACAGAGATTATGGAGAGGGCGGATGACTTCTGAGTGTTAGCAGCCTCACTAACAAATTTTTAGGCTTGGATCTCAAAAGTCACCCTGTTGGTAGAATAAAACTTAAGTTGAAGTTAAGTTTTACGGAGTTCGATTGATACTCAATTTATTTAACAAAATTTACATACTTATATATCAAATTAACAAATGCTAAATTAACAAATTGATATACAGACATTAATACGTAATTGCATTATAATATAAAAAAATTTGTCACCTTGCGAGATATGCATAAATAAATTGTATTAAGTGTTCTACATTAAAGTAGGTTTTGTGAAGTTGCATTTTGTTAATGCTGCATGTATAACCTGTCGACGTTTTTATTAAAGTTTTTAATGTATTTTTACAATTTGTTGATTTAGTAAATTTGAATAATTGCAATTAGTTTAAGTAAAATTACATATACAAGGTGTTCTGCCGTTATAATTTTATTAATTGTAAATTAAACAGTAGAATGCATCCCAAAAAAAAATGTACAGATATAAACCCAGAGGCAAAAGAAATGTGAGCCGGCCCAGAAGAAGAGGGGAAGACTAAGAGAGATGCAACAGACAAATGTTTAATGTGTGAAGATGATGATGATGATGATATATTTCAAAAATTAAAAATTTATATACCTATTTCAAGTTTTATAATAATTTACTTAATTTTTTATTTTCTAATTATGTTTCAAAAAGTGTCACTTTTTGACACTCAAAAGTGTGTGTGGAAAAGAAAGAAAAAGTTCTAATCTACCTTATTTATAATATACATTAACGGTTACATTAGAAATGTAAATCTTGTAAAATCAGTAAAATAAGAAATAGTAAAATTTCATTACCTTCATTAAGAAAAATGTGTCATCGTCCACCTCTTTTAAAATTTTGAAACATCGGCGTGGGTGAACACCGCCGATTTTTTTGAAGAGTGTGTCCTCAATTTCGTCTTTAAAAATGCAACGAGCATTGTGTATTTTTTAATATCGACATTGTCTTTTAATAACGACGTCCACCGCAACATCGAAAAACCGGTCTAGGACGTTTTGGCGCAGCCGTTTTGGCGCGACCGTTTTGGCGCAGCCGGTTTGGCGCAAAGACGGTTTGGCGCGAGCCGGTTTGGCGCAAGCCCGTTTTGGCGCAAGCCTGTTTTGGCGCGAAGACGTTTTGGCGCAAGCCGGTTTGGCGCGAAGACGGTTTGGCGCCAACCAGTCTGGCGCGAGCCGGTTTGGCGCGAGCCCGTTTTGGCGCGAGGACGTTTTGGCGCGAAAATTATAAAATACTTTTTATAAGACGAAATCGTTATAGAAGTAGCTTAGTTTTATTAATTATGGTTAATTAATTGTTAATTAATCAATGAACTTAACTAATAAAATAAATTTTCACAAAAAATAAAAATTTTCTAAATTTAATTTTTTGTTCTGTAGCTGCCTTGTTTATTATTTTCTGATTTTCTGTGAAATGTATTGGTTTTTCAAAAATTTTTACTAAAAAAAAGTTGTAGTCCGTTAAATCTCCTAACCGGAATAGAGAGTTAAGCCTGTTTGACACGACGTTAAATTTTACATAAAATTTACATGTAAATTTTTATAAAAATATTTAACACCGTTGCATACAGAAAAATTATCAGCAAATTTTGTGTTAAATTTTTATGAGAAAAATTTAGAACATGTTCTAAATTTGGTGGTAAAAGTGATGGTCAAATTCTTAAAATATATGCACAAAGGAATTTTAAAATTTGGAAAACTTCAGGTAGCTAATCTCAAAGGGATAAGCGTTGCCTAAGTTGGGTAATATCGGATACAGGGTACTTGCATTGTTGCATTCTATCGACAAATTTAATAATCTATTTAACAATTATGTCATATTGTATTATTTAATTGAAAATTTTTTTTTTTATATCATTTACGTTTCTACAATAAATTATTAATATAATTATAATATAATTGCTAATAAATAAATACATAATAAGCCAGTATAGTATCAACGTAGCGATTCCTAAAGTGTACCTTACCAAAATTCAAGATAGATTTTTAAAAATTAAATGTTTGTAATTATTATTTGCGCCAAAACGGCCTCGCGCCAAACCGGCTCGCGCCAAAACGGTCTCGCGCCAAACCGGCTTTGCGCCAAACCGGCCTCGCGCCAAACCGGCCTCGCGCCAAACCGCCTAGCGCCAAAACGGTCTCGCGCCAAACCGGCCTCGCGTCAAACCGGCATCGCGCCAAACCGGCCCGCGCCAAACCGGCTGCGCCAAACCGGCTGCGCCAAAACGGTCGCGCCAAAACGTACCATCCCGTCGAAAAACAGCTCTACAAAGTGGAGCTTTGCACGACTTTCGACCGTTGCTCAAAGTAAGCGAGTAAAACATCTTCAGTTATGTTTTTCACTCGCTTTTCTTTTGCACCACGTTTTAAATTGCAGGTACGCCTTATCATATTTTCCTTTGGATTTCTGTGAAATTAGAGCTTTAACCGCCAACGCCGTAGATTCCTCAACATCCGAACACTTCAACATATCTGACATATTTGCTAGTATTCTAAAAACACGAATTATATAACCATAAAAAAAACGTGGTCACTTACCTGTTCCCGTTGTAATTGTTACTATCTATGACCTATCTACCTACTGTCTATAATGGGCTACCAACCGCAAAATACAAAAATTTTATAGTATAAACGCCTACTATCTTTTTTCATGAGAAATGAGAAATGTTATTGGTTCTTTTTGAAACATAATTAGAAAAAATATTGTTCGATACTCGTGGAAAACTACCTTTTTCCATTCTCAGCTTCGGTTTACGATCTCGGCCTTCGGCCTCCGATATTGAAAAAATTCTACTATTAATCATAAGAGATTTGATATTTTAAATCAAAAATTCTTGCCATTATAAAAGAAACAAAACAGAAAATTTAATTGGTTACTGTCAGACAACGATCATCTTGAATATCAAAATTTCAACTGCACTATAAGAAAGAGGACAATTTTCTGAGTATAATGCAACAAAAATTTCGGAGGTCCATGCATTCGTTTTTGAAAAAACGGCGTTTTAAAGTTATTAAAAGCAGGTAGTTGTAACCCGATACACCCTATTGCAACCAGTCGCGTCGCGGTAAACTAGTACGTCGAGCCCCTGCTCTTCATTTTGTTAACGGTACGAGTGCTTTGATATATTCTTAATGTTGTCAGTCGCAGTCACGCCAACCATTATCGACTTCGCTCTCATCAAGGACATCCAGTTGCAGTATCATCTCACTACTGCACAGTAACTCTGTGCAGTCGACACCCGGACGAGTTCTATGGCTTCAAGTTCCACCCTTGGCGAGTTCTGTCATTTTTCAGGAATATTTTTAAATTGTTTTGCGTAAGGTGAAAAAATAAAACAGGCCCGGAGAGCGCCGAAGGTATCCGGAGGGTCTGTTTTATTTTTTTGCCTTACACAAAATTGGCTAATCATGCAATCGTGTTAAAATGTATATCTAAAATACATGTAAATTTAAATTTTTCAAATTTGATTTTTTCGAGAATTAATGCATAAACCTCCAAAATTTTTGTTCTAATATGCTTAGAAAAGTGTCCTCTTTCCTATAGTGCAGTTGAAATTGTGAAATTCATGATAATCATTGTCTGACAGTTTCCGAAAATTTGAAAAAGAAAAAACTTGATAACGAAATAAAACAAATAATAAAAGAAAGAGAAAAGCTTGATCTGTGTAAAATTTTATTAGCCAAATTTTTTTCTTATTTATCAATTATCATTACAGTAAATTAGGGTTTTCTTTAATGTGTACTTCTTATCTTTCTACTTTTTATTGTTACTTACATATTACTACCACTACTATCTACTTATTAATTTTATTCCACGTTCTACTTTTTATTATTTGTTTTGTATTGCATAAAATAGACATTTTCTTATTGAAAATGTGTATTAATTAAGGAACTTCTAACTGATGTATTGTTTTCTTGATTACTACTATTATTGGAAACAACTTCAATATCATCTCCTGTGACATTTTCGTCTATTAAATCTTCAAATTCATCTCGTTCTTTAATACACAAATTATGCAAAACATCGGTGGCTACTATTACTTCACATATTGTTTCTGTTTTCAGTCTCATTACTATTGATAAACAGGGAAAGCGTCTCTTCCACACCTCAAATAATCGTTTCACTGGATTTCTTGTTTTAATTTGGGGAGAATTATAACGTTGCTCTACCGCTATAACCACTATCTCCTAGAAGGTAATGATTTAAAAATTCTCCATTCTCAAACCGTGCTCTTATACTATGAGAATCATTAAATATAGTAGTATCGTGAACCGATGCAGACCAACGAGCAACAATATCGTTAATTTTTAATTTGAAATCACAAACAGCTTGAACATTTATGCTAAAATATCCTTTTCTGTTACGGAAGACTTTTATTTGGTTGCCTTGGTTTACTGAATTTTTTAAGTGCGTGCAATCTACTGCACCAATCACTTCTGGAAAGTTTGCAATTTTTTAGAATCCCGATGTTGTTTTTTGTTTCTCTTCATTGGTGTCAAGTGATTTTATAAATTCAGAACGTAGGGCAGCAATTTGTCTAGTGACATTTCGAATAATACGGGAGATAGTTGATTGTGACACATTGAAGTGGTCACCGACATTAATTTGAAACGTACCTTGTGGCATAATATCGAAGAAAAATTAATATTTAATTTAATTTAGATATCGGGTTATTTACTTTGTTGACCGGTTCTAACACCCCCTGTTTCTGTGCATGGTACCTAGCATGATGGCTCCTGTG
Source organism: Cantharis rustica (assembly GCA_911387805.1). Lineage (NCBI taxonomy): Eukaryota > Metazoa > Arthropoda > Insecta > Coleoptera > Cantharidae > Cantharis > Cantharis rustica. The sequence continues at coordinate 78,639,883 of OU426877.1, forward strand.
CATGGTTGGCTTCACACGGGTTTTGTGCATGATGGTTTGCAAGCATGGTTTCAAGCTTCAATGCGCACGCAGTGACAATGACAGTCTCAAGTTTGTAAAAATGAACACCTTTTTAATAGAAATTTAACGTAGAATATTAGCTGTTAGCATATTTTTGTGCAAAATACACAAAACAATATAATTGCAATTATACACAAATCGAACTACCAATTTAAAATGATAATCTCTTTCAAATATGGTTAACCAAAAAACAACAATTTCGAAAAAATTATAAAATAAAGAAAACAACAAGAAGCAATAATAATAACCAATATAATAAAAATATTTTATTATTTTTAATATTAAAATAAATTAGGTTATTAATAGTTTAATTTTGACGCTTTGCCCCGCCCCGAAAAAAATTCTAGAACGCCCATGTCATAACAGAATAATTCTTGAACATTTTATTACTGCACACACACCTCTGATTGTAACGCATGCGTTTTTTGGGTTTAATTTCAGTGCGGGAGAAAACTTGATATAACCTTTAAAATAAGATCTTTTAAATTCTTACAAATTTTTAATAATATCGTTATGTTGATTTATTTTTGCTTTTAAAATGGAATTATTAGAAGATGAAGATATCAAAAATAGTTACAATGAATCGAAATATAAGGTAACACTGTGGGAACGTGAATTTAAAAAGAAACATAAGCGACTTCCTTGTAAGGTTAGTTCCGACCATTCAAATTTTCATAATAAACGATTAAATTGATATCTAAATATTTTGTTCCATTTTAGTTAGATATTCGCGAAGCTTCTGTAGAAGTTTGGAATGCATATAAAATTTATCATCGTTTGAAAACAGCTGCACTAGAAGAAAGTTTAACGAATTTAGATGGATTTGACGGTGATACTGCTATAGACAATCCAATAAACGATAGTGTAAATAATATTAATGTAGATTTAGAAATTAATGTACAATCAACAGGTAGTAAAGAGAGTGTTAGCAATGATAACAACAAAAACGCAAACGACACTTGGGGATTTCATCTGAATAAAATATTTAGCTCGGATAGCAAAATTAAATGTTCAAAAGCAACGTCAAATATAAACAAGAGCTTATCCCAAAAATTATTTCAAGGATCGAAATCTTCAAAACGACTACCGCGCAAATCCCTTTCTTTTGTTCGTAAAAAGAGTGATTTTGATCAGAAGCAACAGATTTTATCTCAGCCAGAAACTTCGACGGTGAGCGACAATTTAGATGCGTTTGTAACATCTACATCAAACATTGATGCTTCACATTTATCGAGTAATTATAAAACCACGACACCAATAATAAATACTCATTCGCAGCCTATTAATTTTTTAAACACTGTTGGAAGTGGTAATAACAGTTCGAAACCTTTACGACAGTTAGATCCAGGATGGATCGAAAGACTCACTCAGTCAACAAAAATAGATACAACTAATAAAAATGCATTTGATGAAAATAATAAATTGGATTATGACAGTGATGATGTAATTGCAAATTCTGAGGATGAATTAGACAATCCTTGTAATCGCGTTACAAAAAAACCTAAAATTGATAGTGAGGTAGCAACTAAACAAAATTCATGTTTTTCTAATGTAGAACCAGTACGAGTCGACTTTCTTAATATTTTTAATAAAAGTTCCAATGTTCAACCAATTGAGCTCTTAGAAAAATTGGCGGATAATAAGAAAGATGAAAGAACTGTCTCCGAAAGTCGTAATTGTAAAAATAAAGATTACACATTTGAACTGTCTGATACCGAAAATGATGATCCATTTCATACCGATGATGACACCAACGATCCTGAATTTACATTAAATGATAGTAAAAGCAATCATATTCAAATTTTAGATAAGGTTAATAGCCCTAAAAGAGTAAATAAATCAAAAATAATTCAAAGTAAAAAAGAGAGAAACAAATCAAAAGATAAAAGAATCAGCACTCAATCTGTTTCTGAAAACGACTTGATTAATGACGCATATGAATTGGAATATTCTGTAAAACCAAGAATCGTTACGGCTCCACGCATTACTAATATAAAACAAATTTTATGCAAAAACAAAAAAGAAGTTATTACAACAAAAGATGATCAAGTTTCTAATCGACAGCAGCAGTTAATTGCAAAACTTGAACAAAAAGTCAATTCTGGAACTTTAAATGACAATTATGTTCAAATTAACTTAAAAAAGAAAATTTATGTGCGCGGAAAAAGTACAAACACTTTCAGTAAGTTCAAAAAGCAACAGTGGAAAAACAAAAAGAAAGCACTTTATGGACCCGACATGGATATGGGTGGCTGTGATGGTGGTATGCTAAGTTGCTTCAACTGTGGAGAAATTGGGCATTTTGCTAGAGCATGTTCGAAAAAAAAAATGGATTTATTACTACCGTTAAATGACCAAGAAGAACCGTGCCCCTATCCTACATTACAAGAAGCTGCAAAGATGGCTCAGGAAAGTTCTCTTGTAATTAGAAAACCAAATCAAGTTGGCGAATGTAGTAAAAATGAATCCGATCTTGAAGTACATAATCTGGTCAATAACATCGATGTTTTCAGTGATGATTATGAAGATGAACTTTTAGCTGAAACACAACGACTAGAAGAAGAAATTAAAAAAATTGATGTTAAAAAATATATTGATTTAACCTCATTTGTTGCACCGTATTATAAAACCAAAGAAAATGGCAATTTGATAGGTTTGCATTGAATTTTTATTTCAATTATAAGTCGAGAATATCTCGAAAATTATTAAATTGCCAATAAATAACATAACTTTGTTTTCAGACACGCCTGCAGAAGTATTTGAAGCATTAAATAAATTTGGTTATAGTAATTTTCGTGCCGGACAAGAGCAAGCAATAATGCGAATTCTTTCTGGAAAGTCGACATTGGTAACTTTAAGTACAGGTTCTGGAAAAAGTTTATGCTATCAGTTGCCTGCTTATTTATATTCAAATCGAGAACCGTGCATTACATTAATAATATCTCCTTTAATTTCTCTTATGGAAGATCAAGTTACAGGAATTCCAAAATTTCTCAATGCTGCTTGTTTGCATAATAATCAAACTAAAATTCAAAAAGAAAAAATTGTAGATGCTATCAACTCGGGAAATTTAAATGTTTTATTGGTTTCACCAGAAGCAGTTGTTGCTGGAGAAAAATCATCAAGTTAGTTTTTTACGTTATTTTTTTTAGCTTTTAAATAAAAAATGATTTTAGGTTTTGGATCATTGCTACGTAAACTACCTCCCATTGCATTTGCTTGTATAGATGAAGCCCACTGTGTTTCTCAATGGTCACACAATTTTCGACCATCTTATCTTAAAATTTGTCGAGTATTAAGGGATCGTTTAGGCGTCAATACGATACTTGGTTTAACTGCTACTGCAACAAGAGCAACATGTGATAGCATTATAAATCATTTTAATATAACTGACGGTAGGGATGGAATAATACAAGATATTCCATTACCTGATAATCTCAATTTGACAATTTCTTGTGATACACAAAAAGATCAAGCCTTGATGTCGCTTCTTTTATCTGATATGTATGCTGAATGTAAAAGTATAATTATTTATTGTACTAGGAGAGAGGAATGTCAACGTGTAGCTACATTTTTAAGGACATCTTTAAAATACAATACAAGTTTAGTTAGTGACAACAATACTGACAATAAAAAACGTAAAAGATTTAGTTTAATAGCAGAACCTTATCATGCTGGTTTATCAGCTAGTCGTCGCAAAAATATACAAAAAGCTTTTATGGGTGGTGAATTACGAATTGTAGTAGCTACTGTTGCTTTTGGTAAATCTGATTTATTTTTAATTATGCTGCTATAATATAATTATGTATTAACAATATTTTTAATCAGGAATGGGCATAAACAAATCTGATTTGCGTTCCGTAATACACTACAATATGCCAATGAGTTTTGAAAGTTACGTTCAAGAAGTTGGTAGAGCTGGCCGAGATGGATTACCTGCATATTGTCATTTATTTCTGAATTCGCAGGTAACTACATAAAATTATTAATTTTTTGAGAAAAATAAATAATATTTATTAAAGGGAAATGACGAAAAGGAATTGTTGAGACATGTTTACGCTAATTCCATCGATCGACACATTATTCGAAAACTATTACAAAAATGTTTCCTTCCATGTTCATGTAAAAGTACTTGTCCCCGTCACGAAGTTGCTTTTTCAATTCAAGACACTGTACATGCATTAGATGTACCCGAAGAAAATATAGAAACTCTTCTTTCCTATTTAGAATTGCATGAAAAGCGTTATGTTGAACTCTTAAGTAATGCGTACATTAGTTGCAAAATTATATCATATGGAGGTGCAAATATTATTAACAAAGCTTCTAAAGACTGTCCTCCACTTGCAATGGCATTAGCAATGTTTCGGAAAGAAGATGATCAAAATAATGTTTTTGAATTTCCAGTTGTCGATGTTGCATCTGCCATGGGATGGGATAGTGGCATTTGTAAACATGTTCTAAAAAATTTAGAATGGATCACGGGTGAGTTGTTTCGCTATAATATAAATAAACCAGGAGAGGTAAACTGGGATTTACTTTAATATTAGCATATTTTATGTTTTCTTATAATGTTTTGCTCTACTAAATATTAAAACTTTTCTTTTAGTAAATGGCTGTCCAAAACGATCTCAATTAAGTGTACAATTTTTAAATCTAGGATTTCGTCTTTTATCGCCTGGTAATTTGTCTGATTCAGAATTAGACGAAGCCTTAGATACCTTACATGAACGTGTTAAAGAACAAGAACGCACGTCTGTACTACAGTTACGTGCAATTCATTCAACCCTTTCTTTAGTGGCAGCCCCAACATACAAGAAGTGTTGCTCATCAAATGTACAAAATGATAATACAGAAATTATTCTTAAAACAAAGATTAGAGAATATTTTGCTAGCTCAAAACCTTTACATTTTGTAGCTGAAGTTACTGCGAAACCAGTTAACGAAGAACTAATTATAAGTGACGTACGTTCACTTATTTGCATGTATCGTGATAATACATTTACGGGACGCACAATTGCTAGAATTTTCCATGGCATACAGAGTCCTAACTATCCAGCACTTTTATGGGGACGTTGCAAATTTTGGAGATTACATTTGGGTGAAGATTTTAATGCAATTGTTCAAATTGCTACTAGAGAAATATTACGAATGCGATAAAACTTTTATACTTTCAATGTTAATTAGACAATTTTAATTAAAGACTTAATTGTTATTATGCTTTACATATTTTAATAAACCACATGCTACATTATGATTCAAAAGGAAACTGGAATTTAAAAGTACCTGTATATCAGAACTCTGGCAATCCCAACTATTGAATTCTAAAATTCTGTTGATAATAATAAGTAATCTACATTTTTAAAATTAATTATTTTGTCATTTGTGTCATGTAGAGTGGTACATGTCGATTTTTGGGTTAAATGAGACAAGTGCCTAAGAAGGTTGCTTATATGACGTAGTAAATATGTGCAAAACGATGTTAGCCTAATGGTCGTTTTAATGGCCAAAACCCCTTAGTGAAATATAATATTTTAATCAGAGCAAAGGTGTCCAACTTTTTTGCTGCAAGGGCCAGATTGGGATTTAAATCTATTTGCGGCAGGCTACATGAATAGCCGCAAAACAATATTTTTACGGCTATAAATTTAAGGTAGTACCGCAAGAGTCAAATGTGTACTCTGTGTTATTTGACTTCCGTAGTATTTATGTTTGGCAACGCCGCGTAAAAGCAAACGAGATAGAAAAGTCAAAATTTAAAAATTATTAAATCTTACAGGCAGATTTAAATTTCGCGCGGATCATAAGGCATAACCTATAAAATAATATTTGACCATAGTATAAGTAGTTTAAGACAGTAGAGACACTCGCATGTCATCTCCACCCGGATCAAGCAAACCATGTTCGATCATAGTATCCTGCAAGACGAGCAGTTCCAGGACACGGCACGGTTCAGCAAGTCCTCCGCCTGGTCGAACACATCTCCCTGGGTTTCAACAAAAAAGAGGTCACCGCAATCGTTCTACTCCACTATGGCACCAAGGCCTTCTTTACAAGATGTTAAACGCCAACATCCAACCAGCACTCGTCAAGCTGGTGGCGTCATACCTTGAAAATCGGAAATTCAAGGTGAAATTCGAAGGCACCCGATCATCCGAGCGCTTCATCACTGTCGGAGTACCCCAAGGATGCATCCTCGCCCCGACCCTCTTCAACATCTTCATCAGCGACATGCCAGCTCCAACCGACCCGAGGACGAAGATCTCGCTCTACGCGGATGACACGGCCGTCTACACTTCCTCCATGAGTCAAGATCTCGCCACCGATCGTCTGCAAGATACTGTCAACAACCTGGAAAAATGGTTCTCTACATGGCGCATCGGTGTAAACTCAACGAAAAGTACCGCGACCATGTTCAAGAAGAAGCGAAGGCAGATCCGTCCTCGAACTAACATCTTCATGTTCGAGACCCCAATCCCATGGACAAACACTTCGAAGTACCTGGGAGTCACGTTGGACTACAGACTGCTGTGGAAGGAACACATCGAAGCCGCCGCAAACCGGGGAAGAGCTGTCTTCTCAAAGCTCTATCCGCTCCTAGCTTCAAACAGCAAGATGTCACCGGCAAACAAGCTGCGCATCTACAAGGCCATTATCAGGCCCACCATGACCTACGCCGCGCCCGTGTGGGGGACGGCTGCCCGAACACACATAAAGAAGATCCAGGTAGTGCAAAATAAATCCATCCGGCACGCATTCTCAAGCCCGTACTATGTCACCAACAGAAGACTCCACGCCGACGCAAAGATGGAAACCATCGACGTGCATATCAAAAACCAGGCGGAAAAACTATACAAGACCGCGAGCTTCTCGGACAATCCCCTCATCTCGCAGCTAGGACAATACCAACCAGGCTACAACCTAGGACACAGCCGGCCAAAGGACATCCTCATCCGCCCGTCAGCCGGGGTGTAAGAAACCGTAATCTTTACATGTTCGTTTCAGGTTCCCACCAAGCATCGGGTTCATCAAAACACCCGGATGCCAAGAAACAATGCAAAGACGCTCGGAATCACGCCAAATCACTCGCCTCGACCCATGGACGACAAGGGACCAAGCTCATCGAATGCTAGGAACCACAATTCACGGACACTTGCCCCGCCCCATCGACACCAAGGGACCAAGTTCGTCAAACACTAGGGACCCACACTCACGGATCGCACACTCGCCCCGCCCCGCAGAAAACAAGAGACATGTTCACTCCACGGACCAAAAACACGCACTCCTCACCGCCGCCTCTGACCGCAAACCACGCCCCAGGAGCTCCCCGCAACATCTAGGGCATCGAAAATCAAGGAAAAACTTCCCCAGGGACCAATAACCCAGCCCGATCAAGCCTAGCGCTTTAAAATGAGGAACGATACCTCAATAAACTCCAACGCCCGCTGCCCACATGAGTTGAAGGAGATAAACGGTAACACGTGGTACCTCCATATTGCCAAGAAGTTCATCGTTCATCAGACACTCGCATCTTTTTTCGGTTCCAAATTTTCATGCGCATGTCAAAGTCTGGGATAAGTATCTACATGAGTTAACAGATGTCGTGGCTATTTTACAACTTACTACACTATTGCCAGATCTATTAAAACTCACTAGATTTGTTGGATTGAAAGCAAATTTTGGTGATATAAAAAAAATTTATAAATTCAATAATAAAATTAATTTAACAGAATTGTAATAGCAGGCACCTAAAAGTAAGATAATGCATTACTGGGTTTTTTTTCTAATTCTTCTTTGAAGTTTGAAAATTTAATGAAATTCTAATGCAATATCTAATTGAATTACTTATTTGCGAACTTGGCAACATAGCACTTATATTTGACGTTCTTTTATGGAACTTGTTAACGAGCGGTAACGATTGTTATAAAATTGAGCTCTGAATATTTTAAGTGAATTTTTGAACATTTTGTGTTTTATTACGCGAAACTTGGAAGTGGATCATATTACTCATAAATATCATAAAATTGAATGTAAGAATTATTCCAGATATTGAATTATATAAGTTTTTAGTATAATGTTGTATATTAACACTTTTGTTTGTTATGTTACTTAATGTTCTTCAACCTATGTTAATTTTTAAACTTACTTTAACTCATAATTGTACAAATGGGTCTCAAAAACTTCTTTAAAATTGAAATAAAATAGTTTTAATTTAACCAATTGTTTTTTTCTATAGTAACAAAATCATAAAGCTGATCTTTCTTAAATATACAGAAACAATACAAATCTGTTATGATGGCAGAGATAAATCTATATTCTAGAAAATTAAAAATAAAATTTAAAAAATATTTATTTCACATTACAACGAATTATATCTTTAAATTTGATATAACAAAAAACATCAAATTTTGATTTAGCTCATTCTTCCCGTATTCGCTACGTGAGTCGGAAAAGAAGGGATACGAATACGGGTCGTAGCGCCCATGGTGACAGCTTTGTGAATGAAATCTGGAAACGACGAGACAGCTGTCACAAAACGTCAAAATCGAACGATTATATTTTATGGTTATATTTAGAGACCGGATTATATGCAACTTAAAATTTTCGAAATATGCATGCAAATATGCAACATCAAATTTAAATAAATACTATAAAAATAGTGTTATTTTTTCAGTAGTAAGGTTGCACCTTCTTCTATCAATTAATATATTTTTATAATTAGAAAATGATTTTTCTACATCCACTGAGATCATTAGGTAGTATTTTAATATCGGTACTTTTGTAATTATCACCTCTGGTGTAATTTTTGTAATTATTGCCTAATATAATTTTACATAATATTATATTTTACATTATATAATTTACATTGCAGAATTATTTCACTCACGATCAATTTGAAAATAATCGGCAGGATAATAAAAGACCTCTACGGTGGAATGCTATTCCTACCTTATTTTCACATAAGGTTATTCCAACACCACGAAAACCACCAAAAGTTAGAATCGATAAGACAATAATTAAAATAGAAAGTATGTGCTTTTTATCTCTTACATGTTAATTATAGAACTATCATGATTATTAAACTTATTTGTAGATGTCCCTGACTGTGACCAGATGATTGAAGATCCTATAGAATACATTTATTACATCCAGATGATACAACGTATTAGTTCTGTACAAGAAGAAACACATGCACGGGTACTGGAATTACAGCGAAAATTACAACTAGCGTATAAAACCATCAGAAATTTGAAGGAAGAAAATGAAACATTTACAAAACAAGTGAATACCATTTTTAATAAAGATCAAATTAGATTTTTACAAAAAGGAAAGATGGCTGGTAATACATGGGAAAGTGATACAATAAAAAAGTCTCTTAAATTGTATTTATCATGTGGTACGACTGGTTATCTATGATACTGTAGATGAAGACACGGAGAATATTAATAATATTACTATGTCTGAACAACAATCACTTTATAATCTTGTGGGTTCAATTTTACTGAAGTTCAAGAATAATTTCAAAAATTGTTGTAATTCAATATCTGCTGTTGTTACGTGTAGTAGTGATGAGCTAGAGCAGGGAATTATATGCACTAAAAATAGAAGATATATGCGGCATATATGCAGGTTAAAAATAAGGATATATTATGCTTAATGAAACTATGAAATATGCACATTCATTTTATTACATACAACAATTTATTCATCAATATTTGAAGCATTGCAGTATACAACTAAATATGTTTCTAAATTTTCCGTTAAAAAAGAATGTCGTTTGTCAGACAATACTGTTTTATGTGCAGAAAAAGATCGTTCAACATCACAAGATGTTATCGGCGCATATTTATATCTATTAATAAGATTTTTAAAATTATCTTCTACCAAATCTATACTTTGTAAATTTCCTGCTATAACTGAACCTATCGTTTTTAATTTTAAGTAACCAGGATTTTTGTTTATCACAACATTAATTTTTTTCTGTATTTTTTCTCCTATTACAGTGGGAACTTGTTTTCTAGCTTATGTAGAGGTATACTAGCACAAATCAAGGCTCGACTTAAATCTTTCTTAAAATTTTCAGCTGGCATAGCATTAATAAAAGCTTGCCTTGCATTACTGTTACTAGACCTTTCTGAATTTTTTTGTGCATATCGGTAGCGAGATGTTGGTCTAATTGAAATTTTTTCTCGCAAGGTATCTGTAAGAAATTCAAAATTCAGGAATATGTCAGAAGTTATAAAAAGAGTATCTTTACCTTTTTATTACACGCTTGACGATATACGATTGATCCGTTTGTTGATAATGTGGAATTTCCTGCTACCCAGGCATGTAGTAATGCACTTTTTGAATTTTTTTATTTTAGGCATTTTAAGGTGAAGATGATAAATAACTAATAGAAATGGTAAAAAAAACAACTTTCACAAAACACATACGAATAAACGACTGCAACTGCTGAAGTTTGAACTACCTAATGGTATTGGTAATTTGACTTGTAGCGTAAGATAAAACTCTCGCGCCTTTAAGGCTAGGATTTTACGGCGCGCTCTTACAGCTACCAGAACAATTCAAAAACGGCTGAATAGATATTTTTCAAATTTGGGAATTATATTTATGATGAATTAAGGATTGCTTAGCCATAATTTTTTTTGGCAAATTTTGAAATTTAGAATTCAAATTCTTTAAATACTATAATTGTAATTTATTTAACAAAAATTAAAGTAGAGTAAATGATTACTAACGAAGAATTATTAATAAAAAAAAAAAAAAATTGATCAGGTGCAAAATTAAATCACATCTACTACTCTATTTAAAAAACGACTGGACGGATTGGTTCAAAATTTTGAGATAATATTTGTGACATTATAAGGATTACTTAACGGGGTTTTTGAACTCAAAAATTGTATTTATAGCAATAATATTTGTTATAAAACATGAAAATAATTATCAATTAATAAAATTTTACTAATTTAAAGAATGTACATCTATAAATGATTTCGTAAAAAAATTTTCAACAATTGATGTTACCTATAACGCATTAAAAATGAAATTGAAAATAATTGATGAATTCAAATAATTTTAGATAAAATGGAACATTATAGTTCAGTCAATAGCCCACAGATGGTTATTATATTGTATGCACTTTTGAGCGCATAGTTTTCTGTTTTGATTCTTGCGTGCATCTAGAAATATTTTGTAGTGGGGGATATGCATTTCAAATCCGTGGTATATCATGTGGATTATGATAATAAGTGGAAATATTTAATGTGTTTACTTTTTAGATGCTTACAAAACATTTCATAAAAATTATAATTCGCATAATTTTACTGGCGAGAGAATAATTTTAATTCTATTTAAAAAAACATACAATAAAGTGTAAATGCAAAAATAAATAATTTTTTATAATAATTTTCTTATACAATCAAAAGAAAATAAGTGATTCAAATTTTTATTTTTTATTTCTTCCGTAATGAATCGGTCTTGTTATCGTTTTATACATTTTTATCTTGGTATCTTTTTTTAGGTTTCCGTTTTTTAAAAGTACTTTGTTTGGATAATCAGCTTTATTACCAGTTTATATTATTTTTCTTATTTTCTATTGCCAACTACTGTTTCTGTCTTCCATTGGAAGAAAATGGCAAACCACCAACGTAATTTATCAAGAAAGTCTATAAAACTCACGCTACTATCTAGAAACATACGAAAAAAAAACAATAAAAACAGATCATTTTTATCTCTTGCTTGGTCTGCGAGTTTTCGGTTGCCCTAAAAAAAACTCGTCAATCTCAGTTTTGTAAACTCAGTCTCAAAGTACGTAAAGTTTCCTCGCTTCTTACTTGAACATGAAGTTAATCAAAAAAAGCTAATTTGTAAAGTTATAAAAAAGATAACTATTTATATTACAATTTGAATTATTTCAAACTTTATTTTGACTATTTAATGCTTTCTTTAATTACACAAATAAAATAGTTTTCATATCAATATTGCCACAAAAAATGTTTTTCTGTTTGGATTGCAAAAGACTATTTGAAGACAATCAAAAACCATTCGTTATTCCCGTGTAGTGTTTAGATTATAATAGTACAAGCAGGACCGGCGTTAGGATATTTGACAACCTAGGCAAAATTTTATCAGTGCCTCTCCCCCCCTCCTATTTATATAGGAGTGCTGAGCTGGGAAACTTCAAAAAAAACTTCGGAAAAATCCGCGATATTTAAAAAAATAAAACTAAAAAAAATTAAATTTTAACTTTTCTAGCTTTTTTTGCGACAAAAGTTGTTACAAGTTCTTTCAAATTTAATGTTGAGGTTTCTTTCTGTTCTATAGAAATATGTTCTATATTTCTTTTCTAGTATGTAACTAATATCTATTTATCTTCCGGTACTTACGCGTCTATCAGACGCGAGGCGCCACGCCATCAAATATTGGAATTATTTTTACAAGCAGTGCGACACATACTTCCCCTTCCATGTATACTAAAACATTGAAATCGCTTACAATGCCGGGAGTTCTTTTTTCGCGAGAGACAAATTTATAAGAAAAATTTACAGTATTAATATTTCATTTTACGTTGCACACTGCAATTAATTTTTGCATCTCGATCTGGTTTGCGCCCCTTTATCGTTTGCGCCCTAGGCAGTTGCCTAGTGTGCCTAGTACCTAGCACCGGCTCCGAGCACAAGTAATTACAAGCTATATTATATTTAACAGATATTATTATTATACGTGCATCGGTTATTACTCGTACGAGTGCTTTTATTGTTGTGTATTGTGAAAGAAGTATCTTTATTTAATAGACCCTGGCACCGATGACATTGTTTTTTATATAATTAAAAAATATTTAGTAAACAAGAACATTTTTTTAACAAAGTTAAATTCAATAATCAAAACGTACATTGCTGTTTCAATAACGACGCTATCATCTTTATTGCTATAATCCAAATTGAACTAGATTGACCTAAAGTTAAACATTTCATTTTAATCTAACGAAATAAAATATTGATAATATACTGTCGTGAAACAAAATATTTTTTTTGATATTTGGAATTGATTTGGATTATTTTTTTATAAGTTGCTACCGAGCGGTAGTGGATTGATTAGTTTCGCTGATTTGGAAAAGGAATAATTGCAAGTTATAAATTGGACTTAGATTGTTTTAAATTGAAAAGTGTAAAAATTATTGCATTCGTAGGAACGAATGGTGTTATTGATAAGCGGGCGATTTGGATAAGCGTAAAATCGAAAGTACGAGCCCAATAATATTTTACATTAAATTATTAAATTTGAATTTAAATGCAATTAATTAATTTTTGGAATACTATTTATTTTTTTGGATTGGAAATTTGTTTTTACGATTGATTTGGAAACTAGGAACTTTCGACCTTTGAAAATTCCCAACTGCTCCCGCACACCAGGGTTGCCCGAGTAAAAACAAGTGTGTGATAATAATTTTCTACGAAATTACCATAGTAATACTTTAGTTATTTTGAAATAAGCTAATAGTCTAAGAGCTAGCAACGTTTTCGAGTGGGAATTTTAAGAGAGCTGGTTCTTTAATATATCTTTTCTTATGCTCTCACAAATAGCGTGCGTGTAACCTGGCTGCCGGTAGACGTTGCGTTCACTACTGCGCAACTCACCTGCGCAGAAAAAAATATTAATTTTAAAGTAATTTTAAGAAGATTTGTTTTTTTATCACTTACTTTTAAACAGTAAGCAAAACAAAAATTTATTATTGCCAGACATATTTATTGTTGACAACAACGTGCCAGATTTTATTTTTTATGAACAAAAAAAATTAATTTTAAACCATTTTAGTATGGCTGAAATTTTAATATTATTTTATTTAGATATAAAGAAGTACAAAATTAATTTGCCAGACACTAATTCGGTTGCAAAGTTACGAGCCAGACCGATTTAATGTTGTAGTGTACATTAAAAGTAAGGTTTCTTTAACTTGAACTTTTCGATTATTACACGTGAAAAATAGCCGAATGCAATATTTTTAAGAAAGAAACAGGTAAAAAATACGTTTGTAAAGTATTCAAATTATAATTTTTATATAATATTTAAAGAAACCAAAATGACAATAATTCACATTGAACAGGGTTGAACTTAGAATATTTGAATAAACAAGAAATTAGAAATCTGAAAAAATGACGCTATAGAAATGATAAAAATTACTAAAAATTAGAAAAACCTGTAACATAATATAAAAGCTTTTATTTTACGATTATTTCCGATCATCAGTTATGTATAACAGTAAAAATAAAAAGAAGTAAGAGCAAATATTAATAGTAATTTTTATCATTTCTATGGCGTAATTTTTTCAGATTTCTAATTTCTTGTTTATTCAAATATTCTAAGTTCAACCCTGTTCAATGTGAATTATTGTCATTTTGGTTTCTTTAAATATTATGTTTTCTTCGTAGTATGTAATTATTTACTTAACAGTTAAAATTTATTATTTTAACATTTTGTTAGGTTTTATTATTTTAACATCACATACTACTTAAATACCACATAAATACTTAAAAAGTCTAAAAACCTTTTTAAGTTATTTTCTATTTTAAAAACACGAAGTCTAAAAAAAACTGCGCATGCGCCGGTAGGTTGTACAAATAATTCAGCGCATGCGCACGTTGTCTGGAATTGTGGGATATTTAAAGATGTCGTGAAGTAGTTGAACTGCAGTGGCAATGACGTAATAGGTGCGAGCAGATACTGTGTTGAGTATTAGTTTCGTATAGTAAAGAGCGAGTATTAACTATTAATTATACATTAAATGGGTAAAACCATCATTTTATCTATTTAACGAAACAGGATACAAAAAATTTCTAGCTGAAACCACTCATTTTTTCTTTTTAATATGAATCGTAGCGAAAAAATAACTACTAACGCATTCAAACCTACACGTGTAAATGTTGCACATGTTGCTTTTTGCAGAAAAGGCGCTAGCCTCTCAAATTACAAGTGACAAACTAATTATTTAATTCAAGGGTTTAATTTTTATATTTATTATTATTAATATATTTAAGAAAAGTTGCAATAATATATTGCAGTACTTAGGTCGAACGATATCATAATTCACTGTTGCAAACCTACTTCAAAAAATGTGTTTTATGTTTTTCATTATTAATAGGTAAATTAAATAGACGCCAAATCTTTTTTTCAGTAGTGACGATTGTTTAAAATCACTTTCTTTAGAGTGGATGAAGCATACGCGACTTGATTTGGTAGACACGAAGTTCTTCCTCTTAATTTTATCCAACCACTTGCGGTGCAATTTTGAATTTCTTTCTTTATTGGGAAATGAAAAAAAACTGTGTTTACAGTTTCTTTCATTATTTTTACAGTCGTATACACAACATTGGGGTATTTTTCTTGATTTTATGTTATAAAAACTATGCGAAATGTATCCACTGCACTCAAAACGTGTATGTGATATTACAGCGGTCGCGGAGCACGCATGACGTCACGTTTCATTTATTTCCGTGTTTACGGATCTGATACTTGTTTATTATAAAACGTATCGAATTCTAATTTGCGACATTTTAAAGAATATTTTTTTGTGATTTTTTTCAAATAAAGTGCCTCAACGACTTCACGACACCTTTAACGTCTCGTTTATTTTTCTCACACAACCAGTGATGAACTGAATAAACTCTTCTAACATACATACTATTTTTACAACATTTAATCAGTCTGGCTCGTAACTTAGCAACCGAATTAGTGTCTGGCAAATTAATTTTGTACTTCTTTATATTTAAATAAAATAATATTAAAATTTCAGCCATACTAAAATGGTTTAAAATTAATTTTTTTTCTTTATAAAAAATAAAATCTGGCATGTTGTTGTCAACAATAAATATGTCTAGCAATAATAAATTTTTGTTTTGCTTACTGTTTAAAAGTAAGTGATAAAAAAACAAATCTTCCTAAAATTACTTTAAAATTAATATTTTTTTCTGCGCATGTGAGTTGCGCAGTAGTGAACGCAACGTCTACCGGCAGCCAGGTTGCCCGCACGCTATTTGTGAGAGCATAAAAAAAGATATATTAAAAAAACAGATTTCTTAAAATTCTTGTTTTCCCAACGTTGCTAGCTCTCGTACTATAATTACCTCAATAATTTCAAGCGTGAATGTTAGTGGACCGTTGTTTTAGATTAGAGTGATTTTCCAAAAAAATTTTCTTACCGGAAAAAATATTCACACTTTTTAAAAATCACATTGAAGCTATTGAATTTTGTCTGAAAATAACACATTTCTGATAAGGAAATGACATTTGTGATTTTTTGACGTGAGAGAAAATACTAAATATTAAGATTTTTAAATTTTTTATTAAGATTTTTATTTTTAATTATCCGTAAAAACTTAATAAAATTAATTAAATGCAGTAGAGCATCGATAATTCGGATCAATTGCGACCAGAGGCTATCCGGATTATCAAAAGTCCGGATTATTGAAGTACTACTGTATAATCGCAAAACGCATTAATTAGATAAATAAATTCTATTATTATATCACGAATACATTATATTTTTTGGAGTAAGTTTTGTAGATTTCCTTTTTGTTTGTAGTGAATTAAACTATAATTTCTTAAATGTTTTAGTTCTGCTAGGGAACATCTGGGAAATCCTTCCCCCCTTGGTTCCGGGTTTGGGTACTTTCTTTATAAAAAATAATCATAGTAAAATCAAATTCATATAATGGTAATAGTAGAATTAAATCGGTTGTGAAAATTTAATATTTATCTTAGAATAAATAATGTTTTCGTCGATTTTTTTAATAGAAAATTCAGTTTTTACTTTGGCTTATTAGTTTTTGCAGCAATAGTGATAAAAGGCGAATGTGCCATTCCTTTATCAGATTTAAATAAATATTTTTAATTTATTCACAAAACTGTCGGATATTTAGACACTTATGGATTGCCCAATGAGATTTTAAATGCCATTATTATAAGAGTTATCAAATAATATTATTATGTGTTATGTAATAACAATGCATTTAAATTTTTGTAATTATAGTAAAATTTTAATTTTTGAATTTTTAAATATAGCATTTTATAACAATATAATCAAAATTATTTTGAACAGTGATCTCAAGACATAGTAATTATTGTCGGATAACTGCAAAAGTAAAGTGGGATCGAGTTTTATGCATATCTCTCCTTGCAAGGTTAAATTCCAGTTGCATTGGGCTTAGTTTTATACGATTACGAAAAATTTTATTAATGTTATATAGTCGAACAAGTGCGAAATTATAATATTATATCAAATTTATATGCATTTATACTTATTTTAGTGTTAATAATTTTTTATCTTATATGATCTTAAATTTATCTTAAACATTATATAATTTCATATAAAAATGGTGTTATTTTTAAAATCATTTAAATCACCAACAGCTTTGTATACGTTTAGTTCAAGGAAACTAAAAATTTGTATAAAATTACCAAACATAAAATATGTACGAGTATAAAAATACTAAGTAAACCTTTGAAAATTCTCCCCGCTCTTACAATTGATAAAATTTTTAAACTACATAACAGATAGGGTAATTTTCGTATTTTAAAAGGAGGAGCTTATCGATCGTATGTTAGAAATAGCGACGCGTATCGGTAAAACAATAATAAGTTAGATGACTTAAAAATTTGTTAAACGTGTTGTCTACCCGCGAATTATAAAATACAACGAGCTTATAAGCCCCCTCGCGTTCGTGAATCAAAGTTAGCTGCGTATATCTTATCCTTAAATGAAAACTTTAGGTAGTTAAATAAAAATGAATCCTAAGGCGTTTTCGAAAATTGATCCGGTACATTTCTACCGTTTACCTCCCGGTAAACAGCTGATTTACTGGTGCATGTGCGGTGCATGGATAAGGTAGATTAATTTTCGAACCTTTATTATACCCACCGGTAGATTATTAGAACAAATTGTTCACCTAACCTCAAAGTTTATGTATAATTTTTATATACTTAATACTGAAATATGTATGCTGTATATAATATAAATATGTATGCTGTATATAATATAAATATGTATAACGCTGCGTACTGAATACCACGACTGAATGAATTGACTAAAAAAGATAGGTTAGGTAACCTCCGGTTAATAATTTACCATCTCGAAATGTCGATCCACAAACGGTTAACCGTGGTTAATCTGGTACATGCACCTGGTGGATTTAGTAGAATTTTCGAACGCGGTTAAAATTTACCGATTGAATTTTCGAACGCAAGCGGTGAATGCGGTATCTACCAGTCACCTACCGGATCAATTTTCGAAAACGCCTCTAATCTCCTTACAAAAGAGGGGTTGAAGCAGAGACATACAATGCCATCTATAACTTCGAAAATTAAATTGTGAATTTTTGTTTATTTTGGTTTCTTTAAATATTATGTTTCTTTGTAGTATGTAAATTATTTACTTAACAGTTAAAATTTATTATTTTAACATTTTGTTAGGTTTTATTATTTTAACATAACATGGGATTTTTCTAGCAAAAAAGATTACGCTTTTTTTAGTGTAAGTTTGAACTTTGTATGATCGGTTTGCTCAAATTTAGAGTCAATAAGGTCAAAACTCGTTAGTCCTAATTAGTTTTTAAAAAGACATATCTGTCCCATAATTCATGAATCCTTCTTAAAGTCCTTAGGTTAAAATTCATCAACTACTTAAGTTGTGAAACTTTGTGGCTGTTTCAATATAATTTGAAATATGCGCTTCCCAACCTTTTTGCATTTATTATTTTAATTGTATAATTATCAACTAATTACGTTTCACTTATTTATATTCGCAATTTGAAAAAGGTAACTTATATAAAATAAAAGATTTTAATCGGTCGCTTATTGCGTTTATGCTACATTTGCATAAATTACCTTTGTTTATGCTTGCGAATTTATGAGCGGTTTGTTACACGAGTATGACTGATCTCCAAATGAAGTGAGATTTAACGTATAACATTTGGTTATCTTTGTCATACAGTCAATCACAAAATAAAGTTTCCACCTGTAAATCAAATTAAATATTCCTCTATTTTCAAGAAAAGAATTGTTTTTATATTGAAAAATTGTTGTAATTAGAATCCGTAGACATTATTGCAACATATACAAAAGAAAAAAGTCAAAAAGTGGATTACCGCTGAAAGTACAGCGAAAATGGTAAAATAACTATGAAATTCAACGCACAAAAATAAGTTTCCAGTTTGCATTTGTATTGCAATTAGCGAAATTTACTTACTCTAATATTTTGTGGAGTAACCTTTAGATTTAATAACTGCTTCCAACCGCCGGGGCATCGAATGCACTAATTTTTGTGTCACTTCAGGCGATATTTTACCCCATTCTTCTAATAGTTTTGTCTTTAATTCTAGTTTATTTTTTGAATGAAAATGACGCATTCTTTGGCCAAGTTCTTGCCACAAATGTTCAATAGGGTTTAGGTCTGGGGACTGAGGGGGTGTTTTTAATTGTTTTGGGGCGTAGTACAAGAGGTATTCCTGTATCAATCGTGAGGTATGTTTGGGATCGTTGTCCTGTTGAAATAGGTACACGGGCGGCATTCGCAATTTGCAGCCTGAAGGTCCCAAATTTTTATGCAAAACTGATAAGTAAAGATGCTTATCCATTATAGTTTCTATAAATTCCAAATTGCCAACGCCACTTGCGGCCATACACCCCCAAACCATTATAGAACCACCACCGTGTTTCACAGTACCACATACATTGTTTGGTCGTAACTCTGTATTGGGTTTCCGCCACACAATTTGACGACCATCTGAGCCAAAAAGATTGTATTTACTCTCATCACTAAAAATAACCGTGTCCCAAAAATCTACACTTTTGTTAATGTACTTTTTAGCAAATTCTAAACGTTTTATTCGATTCACCTTAGAAATGAATGGCTTTTTTCGAGCTACTCGCCCATGTAAGTCATTTTGACGTAACACTCTTCGGACCGTTTCTACACTAATACGTTTATTAATTCTTTCCGACACCTCAGCGGTTAATTTAGGCACACTTTTTTTAGGATTTTCTTTTAATTCACGTACAACAAACAGTTCATCCCTAGCACTTAGAACTTTCTTGCGTCCACGACCACTCTTATCAGCCAATATTCCGCTATATTTAAATTTGTTTACAATTTTTAGGATGGCTGTACGGCTTCTGCCTACCATTTTGGCTACTTTTCGTATTGATTCGTTATTATTATTATTATTATTATTATACGTTATTCGTATTGATTGATTTAAAGCTAATAGCACCCGATTTGATGTGAAGTTTTGTTACCGTTCGGTTATTTATCGCGTTCTGCGAATTTATTACTTCCGGGTTGCTAACGATTGCTTTTGCTGGTTACACCAATTTGCACTTATGTGCATATTTATTAAGATATCACAATCACTCGTATCGTTCTTTTACATCTCGAAGAAACTTCAAGAGTACGTTTTCTTTTTGTTATTACTTTTACCGGCTTCCGTTTATATTAAGAATTTCTTCAAGTCAATCACCATAACCGCGAATGCTCAGTTTACCGCCATAAGTTTAGTGAAGTTCGATTAACTTCTTTTAATGCAACCATTTGGCCCTACTATCGATAAATTAATGCCTGTAGACAGTTTACGTATCGCTTCTACTACCCCTTGTGAAAATTTCCGCATTACTACCGTTATTCCGTACAAGTAATTGTTACTACCGTCGATTGTACCAGAAGATTATTGTTCGAAGTCAAGCCGACAGAGCTTGACCACCTTGGGAGGGTCAATCTTATGAGTGCCCATCACCTCGTTCACGGTACCCCATTCGGCCTTGCGGTTCGAGAGCTCGTTGCAATACCTTCTTGGATGCTGCTAGTGGCAAAGGACCACCTATAAGGTAAAATTGTACTGTTTATTTAAACTAACTGTGTGTGAATTTTGTGTCTACGTATTACCTGCATTATTGAAATCGACTTCAACATTCAACATATCGTTATAGGTTACGAAACTTCTATTACGTACCACCTTTAAGGATTGTCAAAATTATTTTATTTGTTGTTTACATTTACCGCACAAAGTTTATGACTTATTTCTTAGCTATTGAGCTAGATGTCAACATTTTGTACTATAGTAGTTATTTAGATTTTACTAACCTTTTTTTTTACCGCAACCGAAGTCAAGAAGTTACTGTTGATTTTTTCACTCATTTGGCCATTTCGTAATCTTCTTGACTAGGATTGTCGTGTAATTGTTTTTTTTGTCGATATTTGAAATCGAGAAGATTCCTTCTTTTCGGTTATACTTTGTTGTTTAATGTGTTGCCTACTTTAGGCGTAATTATTTGTTTTTTTACCGCTTATTTATATATTATATGTTTATCTATTTGATGTTTTTATTGTTAATAAAACTTCTGTACCCTACGACCACCAAGAAGATTCTACATAAGAAAGGTTCCGTAACGCTTTCTCGAAGAAGCATAGCGGAGCTTTTTATTGGTGGGAGGTCTCATTTAGTTCGAGTGGCGCCCATGAGATTGATTGTTCCCGATTGTGACGACTCAACAAGTATTTCGACCCCCCCTATCTTTTGTATTTCCGCGGTATCCTTTCGATACACCCCCGCGACCCATCGCCACGAGCTAGCTAGGGTAGTACAAAAGGTAGGTTTCGTGCGTGTGCCCCTTGGCCTTGGCCCTTCTGGACCGTGACAAAGGTTACATAGAAGATTTGTTGGTGGTTAAAAAAAGTATCGCACTTATGGTTCAAAAACCGTCGGCAACTACATCCCATGTTCCCAACGATGTTGAAATACCTTCAAATACCTATCGTACGG
Organism: Cantharis rustica; assembly: GCA_911387805.1. NCBI lineage: Eukaryota > Metazoa > Arthropoda > Insecta > Coleoptera > Cantharidae > Cantharis > Cantharis rustica. The sequence continues at coordinate 78,661,752 of OU426877.1, forward strand.
TCCTACAATTGAAGAAACAAATACTTTTAATAACACTGAAATTAATATACCCACCACAAGTTCTTCGACCACCTATTATGTTTTACTTTATTTACTTTGTTAAATTTAGCTTTATAAATAAATTGTCAATTATTCATGTATTCAAAAATTTATAATTTATAAATTATAAATACCTAAAAAATAGAATTTATAAATAAATATTATTTTAAGAGATTATTTGTTTCCCTACATCACCAAAATTATACAAAAGCATTGTTTTAAGCACTTCTTAGTCTTAAAATACTGAAATTTTTCAATAAACTTGTGAATTTTCGCGTTTAATGAATTTGTAATGATTCTATAAAAATTTGTATAAATAGTGGTTTCTTAAATTAACAAGGGGTGGCTATTTCGCTTGCTGTCATAATTATTTCGAGTTTTTAAAAATATTTAAAATGAAATTAATCTATTAAAAAATCGTTTTGAATAGTTTCAATGCAATTAAATAGCATCTCCTGGTTATACAAAATCGTTTTTTAACAAAATTTGCCTTATAAATAGTTGCCAAACTATAGAAAAATATCAATATGTTCATTATTAACCACTAGTGAATAATGAAAAAATTATTAACCACTAGTCGAAAATGAGTCATTTCACAAACGATTAGCCTACGTTATAATGGTAGCCTATAAGACTAGTAGTGGAAAATAATATATTATTATAATTAATAATAATTATTATTATAAGTAATAATAATTATTTAATATAATAATGAAACAATGACAGCAATTCGCCAACAATTAAACAAACATTAGCCTACTATAAAACATGTGAAAATCTTTTAGATGCCAATTTGGTAGTGTTTTGTTTTGCAAAGTTATGTGAAAACAATACGATCTTTAGTTTGAATACTTACTTTAATTTTTGTTACGTGCTTCAATTTTTTTATTAAAAATGATCATTATTTAATATTTTGATATTTTTTATTTTTATTACATTTTTTAAGAAAATGGGATGAAACCGCAATAATAGACCCCACATGTTATACATCATTAAAAAGAGGATAAAAAATGCTATTCAAAAATATCACATTCAACTATGGTTTCTATTTAAAAAAACACAACTTTATATTATAACTCGGAAACTAACTTAGATATTTAAAATCTCTCTAGCCCTAGCCATTTTGTTGCCCTTAAAAAAGTGCCTGAAGAAAGTGTTTTTGTGAAAGTGTGAAACACTTTTTTGTAAACTTCAAAAACAACCGAGATATCGACATTTATCAAAAAGTCCAATAATCGGATTTTTGGCTATAACTCGAAAACAAAAAAAGATAGCCAGCCCCGGTTTTGTCCATTGGGCTTTTCTCAAAAAAAGAGATCGAGGATGCGCCATCCATTTTTCGATATTTCCAATGGTTACCGATTTCCCCAAAAGAGGGATCGAAATTGAGCCACCCTGTACAAATTAGGTTATAACCCCTTATCGTCTAGAATCAATGGATTTCAAGTTATAAATTTAATTAGGGGAAAAAAATGTTTAAAAAATGTAAGTTTTTTTTATATCTCTTAAACGAAACGTCTTAGAAAGAAGCTGACGGCTTAAACCGGATAGAGAATTTAACGGGCTACAACTTTGGTCAAATCCATTTTTTTGGGAAACCAACTGTTTTCACAGAAATTCTGAAAATAATGAACAAGGTGTAGGTAAAAAAGACATACATTCGCTAAATTTATTTGAACAAAATTGTAGCCCGTTAAATTTCCTATCCGGTTTGGACCGTTAGTTTTTTTCTAAGGCGTTTCGTTTAAGAGATACAGGGTTCGCAAGGAAAGCAAAACAAATAAAACCTGAATTTTTTTAACATTTTTTCTTTTAATTTAATTTATAACTCAAAATCCGTTGATTCCAGACGATAAGGACGATAACCTAATTTGTAGATAAGTGAATGATCTTTAAAAAGTTCTAATCTATTAAGCATAAAAAATCAATAAAATCAGAGCTATGATCGTTTGAAATCAGAAATTCAAAAAATTGCTTTAAAGGAAGGTACCCCCAAGAGTTTGGACTTGGACAAAAATTTTATTTAAAAATTTGTCTTAAAACAGTGTCCTTTATCACCACCTCAAAGGTTCTCTACGGTCACGGTGACACCCTGTATATATCAAACAATGCGTTCATAGTGTGAAGATCTTTTATTCTGTAGCATTTTACGGTGGGTATGAATATTTAAGGAATTTTTCGTTTAAAATCAAGCAGCTGTTATATTTTAGTGATTTCGCGCATTTTGCTTTCAATAACAACTTTTGTATACAAAATGAAACAAGGCGATTTTTTACAGTTGTACTACCCTGTATTATTTTTTGTATTTGTTTTAACACTTTTTGGTAATTTCCTTTTATTATTTTCAACAATAGCATCTTGAATGTATGGTGGATCTACACATTTTTTGTTTTTCTTTAAATTGTTGCGAATTAATTCGGGAGCTATACATTCAGTGTAAAATTGTTGTAATTTGGGCAACATAGAATTATTCCAGAACTGTTCATTTTTGTAAATTTCTTCTATGAATACTGGTATTTTGTCGTTGATATAAGCAACGAAATAACATTTTTCCTTTTTGGTGATATTTAGTTGTCCTTGAACCTAAAAATATTTTATTAGTACTTTGACATCTACATAAAGTTTAAAAATAATGCTGTACCTGATAATAATAATTGTGATTACGATTTAATTGTATCTCATTGTTTTAATTTTTTTTTTAACAAATCTTCGATTTCTTTAGCTCGATTAGCTCTAACAAAGAAGTAACTTGTGTATCGGGCGAATAAATGCATTTGATTTCTAAAATTGCATTTTCTCCTATCAAACCTGTTACAATAAATTATTGTTATTATTTCAAAAATTATTATAATCTATTTTTACCATCGGGTGAAGCAGCTAAGAAATCATGATCTTCGTCAATCCAGAGACCCGATTTTTGAACTTTCTTTCCACTTGCTTTCTCAAATAGTGATGCAGCCACAGTCTCTTTTGAAATACCATATTCGGTTGCCAGAGAATAAAATGAATTGTGATTTAAGCACGATTTGACTAGGTTATGGCACGATGTATATTGCCGACGTTTTACAACATTTCCAAATATTGATGCCGTTAATCTGGAATGCCTTTCGTACTCCATACAATTTGTTTCCAAATTGCCCCACAGTTTCACTTTGGATACGATTTTTTTCTTCCGTAGTAACCTAGAAAATCAACAAAATCAGAACTAGCTTATAAATTTTATTATGTTAATATTTTTACTTGTAACCGTAGTGTTTGCTGTTTAGCTTCCGTCAGAATAAATTGTGAATCCTCAATATCCTCCGGTTCATTTGCAAACTGTCCATAATCTGTGTTTTTACTCACACTTGGTGTTTTACAACTCCGTTTGCTTTTTTTAATTGCAGGAAATAAATTTTTTCGGCAAGTAACCGTTTTTCGTTAGTGCTTTTTAATAAAGGTTTTAAAGTGACGGCCTGGACTACTTCCAACGCATTTCTTCCACGGACTCACATGCCACGCAAAACTTTTATTGTATCTCAATCCTGATAAATTCACCCTTCGTTCATATGAACCGCGTTGAATTAAATTTAACCTTTTTCCCATATTAAAGCGAGCCACAATATTCATTAACCTTTCAGCACGATTATTGTTTTCATTTTGTATTAATAGGTGTGCCTTCCTAACTAGTAAGTTGAGTACACCTACAAAAAAAAATATAAAATTAAAAAAATATTGATGAAGAAGAAACTGATGACGTACCGTATAAATGATTAAATATGCCCGTAGCTTCTAGGTCAGAAACTAAATTATGTTCTGTGTCACCAATATTATTACATGTCCCTTCAGTGCATTGCAAATGATTTCCAAATACATGTGTAATCTAAATACATGCTGTAATCCATTCTTTAATTGTTGTCTAAGTTTTTCAACATCGTTGCTATCAGATTTGGCATGTTCATAAATGCTACATTGTGCTCTCTTTGTAAGCAATTCAATTTTGTTCCCAGTTAATAACTTTCTACCTCGAAGATCAATGTGAGTATCTGCCTTCACTTTTCTTAAATTTTTTCCGTAGTTTTTCAATGCGTGGTTTGTAAATTCGATCTTACGTACTTCTTGTCCGTATGGTACTTTTGCTTTAATTTTTGCATATACACTTGCATCAGCGTCAGCTACAAATTCCAGGTATTTGAGACCATGCATTTCTTCACTACACAAAAATCCCTCTACAACCATATCGGACTCCATGGCAGGTGCTGACGAAGACCAATTTTTATAGCATATGTGGTCTCTAACATCTTCGTTTTTATTTTCAGCTCTTGCACAAATAGAGCAATACTTATTTCTAATTGCTATAAATAATATTTCTCCTGTATATTGTCCAATTATAGCTACCATTCCAGATTTTGAATTAAAATTAGTGCCATAAGAACGCTGTGCCCAAGATCCATCAACATAAATCCGTATCCATAGCGTACCATCTGGACATACCAGTCCCATCTCAATAGCATGGTTCCGTTCTTTAATTCCAGCAGCTTTCATCGATCTCCACAATGATGACCTCCACTCCTAAAAACATAATAATTAATATAATATAAAATGCTTAATTGTTGGGTAATGAACAAAGATATAGAATGTAAAGATGAACAAAGCTATACGAATTTATATGTACGTTAATTCTCCCCCGAAAGTAGATGGCGACACTCCTTTCGGATAACAACTTTTAAATATTTGTTTAAATGTCGGTAATGATGTAATAATGCGAGGTTTTTCTTAGTTTGTAATAGGTGTCGCAAATGTAGTTTATAAGCAGGGACTTTTTACCGTGTTACCTTTTAAATACGTAACTTGATAACGGCGGAAAGTATACAGATTACATAAGTGTATTATGTTCAAGATAATTTACTATCGTTTCTGTTGAATTAAATAACAATAATTCTTGCATGTTTTCTTAAATAAAAGACAAACTGTTTTGAAATTACTGGATATCATTATTTTATTTCGAAATTTTTTCATTTAATAATCATTTATAACAGTGGCGGATTTAGGGTCGCCTGCGCCCTAGGCCTTGTCCGATATGGCGCCCTAATTACTTGATAGTAATTAAAAAAAAATATGATAAAAATTCCGATCTAATATTAAAAAACAAACATGATTTTCGCTATTCACTGTTTCGAGACTCGACTGTATTTCATTTTGAAGTTTATTAATCCAATTATTCTTATTGGTAAACAATAAATTTCTTAAAAAGGAACAATAAATGAATTTCTTATGACTAATCACATCAATTTTGTTTTTCTTGCTTTCAATAAAACATCCACTAACTGAAAAACCTGTAAATGGTGCTAGCTGTAATATTTGGGTGCTAGCTGCAGTGATTCATAATGAAATCCGGACGCCCCTATGTTAAAAATGCAAATTGTCTGTTTTGAAGCCGTTTTTTGGCATATAAAAATCCATTTGACAGCAAAACTTATTAGACGTTTTTTGTTAAAAATTTTATTGCCTTCAATTTTGTTTATATAAATTTTTTTATTTTGTCGCGCAGTTTCTGATTGATAGTGGCTTAAACAAGACTCGGTAAAATACAAAAAATATTGTCATCTACATCTCGGAAATAGTGCCACAAAATAAAAAAATGCATAGGCATTTTTTCTTGTAAATTTTATTCTCTACATTTTTGTTCATATAAATTTTTCTATTTGGTCGCACCGTTTCCGAGATATACATAGATGACAATATTTTTCGTATTTTACAGTCTTGTTTAAGCAGCTGTCAGTCAGAAACGGCGCGACAAACTAAAAAATTGAATATAAAAAAAATAGAAGGCAATGAAATTTGCAACAAAAAAACTCTTAAAAGTTTTGCTGTAAAATCGATTTTATATGCCATAAAAGGGCTTCAACGCTGGCAATTTTCATTGTCAACAAAGGAGCATTCGGATTTCATTATGATTTATGAGTCACTGTATATACATATATTAGGGAGCTAGCTTTTGGAGCCAAAATATTAGCCCCCACCCCAGTTTCAATGTAGATTTGTAAAAAAAACTGTAAAGATGCTAGCTTGAATATTTGGGTGCTAGCCAGTGCTAGCTCCATAGATTTGGGAGCTAGCTTTTTAACAATTATTTCAAATACTTTACTGAAATTTGTTCGTACATTCACAGCAAAGCTAAGCCGAACCAAATTTTTAATTTTAATTTTTCTTTAAATTCCATAACCTCTAAAATTTTCTTGCCTTTAAAGTTTAGGCGCTTCTAAAATTTTGCGCCCTAGGCCCGGGCCTCACGAGCCTAAGTGTAAATCCTGATGCACTGATTTATAATAAATATAATAATCTACAAACGCTAAATAAGCTAAAAACTAATCTACGAAACAAAGTATTGGAATTAAATGCAGAAGCGGATTACCGTTTAAGCTAGCTAGGCTCGTGCCTAGGGGCGCAGGAAAAAAAGGGGCGCAATGTGTCTAGAAAAATGCATAATTTTTAATTGCCAATTCACCAATCTCTTAAACTTAAACAAATATCAAATATTTAAGTTGTGCGAAATTTTCAAAAATTAAATGTAGCAAAAAATACAATGATTATTAACCCTGAAACTGCACACTGTGGTCTCAGAAATCCCAACCACCATATAAGATGCACGTAATAAAAAGTAAGTGTGCAGTTTCAGGGTTAATTGCAGTTTTTATTTGCTGATTACAAAACATTTGCCTGTAGACCTTCGTTTTGTCTACCATACGAGACACTTGTAGACACAATAATAATATACTATACTACATAATATACATCGTACAAGATATAAATTACAAATTTACTTTTTCCGACAATGAATTATTTAATACATACCTACATAGTACACGCATATATCTAGTACGTAAGGTAAAAGTTGGTAATTAATTGCGTATAAATTAAATTTTTATTTAAAAAAAATAACTGTTTATATATTCTATCAAGGGGGCGCACCAAAAATGTGCGCAGAGGTACTTTAATCCACCACCGATTAAATGCAATAGCTTGGAAAAGAACAATAAAAAATTATTGATTATAAACGCAATTACGGTTATCATTTAACCCTTCGTTCCACAGATAAAGCCTATCAGGCTTCACTTACATACTATACATATAATATTATACATAATTATTATGTAATTTTACCCGTTGACCAGAGGGTTAAATGATAAACATATTAGACGATTGTAACTTGATGTCCAAATGTTCTTATATCGATCATGCAAAACATGCTCAACTAATAAATAGCATTAATTAAAAAAATTGTCCTGACGATTTTAAAAATATTTACACGTTTCTTAAGGATAAGATATACGCAGCTAACTTTGATTCACGAACGCGAGGGGGCTTATAAGCTCGTTGTATTTTATAATTCGCGGGTAGACAACACGTTTAACAAATTTTTAAGTCATCTAACTTATTATTGTTTTACCGATACGCGTCGCTATTTCTAACATACGATCGATAAGCTCCTCCTTTTAAAATACGAAAATTACCCTCTCTGTTATGTAGTTTAAAAATTTTATCAATTGTAAGAGCGGGGAGAATTTTCAAAGGTTTACTTAGTATTTTTATACTCGTACATATTTTATGATGGTAATTTTATACAAATTTTTAGTTTCCTAGAACTAAACGTATACAACGCTGTTGGTGATTTAAATGATTTTAAAAATAACACCATTTTTATATAAAATTATAAAATGTTTAAGATAAATTTAAGATCACATAAGATAAAAAATTATTAACACTAAAATAAGTATAAATGCATATAAATTTGATATAATATTATAATTTCGCACTTGTTCGACTATATAACATTAATAATATTTTTCGTAATCGTATAAAACTAAGCCCAATGCAACTGGAATTTAACCTTGCAAGGAGAGATATGCATAAAACTCGATCTCACTTTACTTTTGCAGTTATCCGACCATAATTACTATGTCTTGAGATCACTGTTCAAAATGATTTGGATTATATTGTTATAAAATGTTATATTTAAAAATGCAAAAATTAAAATTTTACTATAATTACAAAAATTTAAATGCATTGTTATACAGAACACATAATATTATTTGATAACTCTTATAATACTGAATGGCATTTGAAATCATTGGGCAATCAACCATAAGTGTCTAAATATCCGACAGTTTTGTGGATAAATTAAAAATATTTATTTAAATCTGATGAAGGAATTGCACATTCGTCTTTTATCACTATTGCTGCAAAAACTAATAAGCCAAAGTAAAAACTGAATTTTCTATTAAAAAAATCGACGAAAGCATTATTTATTCTAAGATGAATATTAAATTTTCACTACCGATTTAATTCTTCTATTACCATTATATGAATTTGATTTTACTATGATTATTTTTTATAAAAAAAGTACCCAAAGACGGAACCAAGGGGCGGAAGGATTTCCCAGATGCTCCCTAGCAGAACTAAAAGATTTTCGAAATTATATTATAGTTTAATTCACTACCGTAAAATGGGGTGACTTTGTTCAATTTAATTTGTATTTCGCATATAGTATTAGATTTGATTGATTTTAACTTTAAAGTTAAAAAATACCAAACGATTGGTGATGGCATGCAGAGACGACTTTATGCTAAAGAGAAATTAATTTTTTGTAATACGCGCAGTAAAAAAATAAAAACTTGCTGATCAACTTTACACCTCGAGTAGGGCCACTTTGAACTCGCCCCCTCTGAAAATACGTTTAAAATGCAGAGAACCTGTCTAGAGTGATTACTTTCGCTTCATGTTAAAATCGGTGTTGTAGTTTTTGAGTTATAACAGATATTGTTTTGGGGGCGACTTTGATCGAAGTCTTTTTATTGTATTAGGTGTTTATTTACATAAAAAATACATATTCTTGTATAAAAAAAATAAATAAGTGTTTGTATGTTTATACCTAAATATAATTTTGCAGTATTTATTAAAAACTTAAATGAAATTCTCTGAATAGCTTCATCCAGTTAGCCTTGTGAGTAATGCTTATAATCCTTAGTTCCGGATTTCCTCTTATAGACTCGGACCATCTGAAGTCAAAAATTGCCAAAATTTGCTCAAAATAACCAAAAAACTATTAAATATAAGAATCAAAGTCGCCTCTTAGTTTATGATCAAAGTGACCCCACGACGGTTTAACAAGATTTTTAACCACATGATAGTTTTTTTTGTAAAGTTTATTTGAGATTATATGTTCTCAAGACATGCCTGATTAAAAAATACTATAAAATATTACCAACCTTTGCACATTTGAAGCTATAACGACTAAAAAAATCTTCTTAGGCCGATGACCGGCGTTTTTGATCAATTTATTGCACGTTACTTAATAAAAAAAACTATTTTTGCAATGATTTTAAGATCTGTAGGCGTGGACGTAATTAATGCAATTAGCGGTAATTTTAAAATGTACCAGTGCGGCTGCAGTTTGCAGAGAAGGCAGTTATCAAAGCCGCACCGTAATATCAAAGTCGCCCCACTTTACGGTACAAACAAAAAGAGGATCTACAAAACTTACATCAAAAAATGTAAAGTATTCGTGGTATAATAATAGAATTTATTTATCTAATTAATGCGTTTTGCGATTATACAGTAGTACTTCGATAATCCGGACGTCGATAATCCTGATCCTCAATTCAATTCAATTCCAGCGCAAATAAAATTATTATTTCTATAGAACAGAAAGAAACATTCAATTTGAAAAAACTTTTAACAACTTTTGCCGCAAAAAAAACTAGAAAAGTTAAAATTTGATTTTTTTTAGTTTTATTTTTGTTAGAAAAGGTTTTTTTTAATAAAAATATGTAAATCAGTATTTTTTTAAATATCGCGAATTTTTGTTTTTCAGCTCAGCACTGCTATATAAATGGGGGGGGGGGGGCACTGATAAAATTTTGCCTAGAGCGTCAAATATTCCAGCGCCGGTCCTACTTGTGCTATTATAATCTAAACACCACGCGGAAATAATGAATGTTTTTTGATTTTCTTCAATTAGTCTTTTGCAATCCAAAGAGAAAACATTTTTTTGTGGCAATATTGATATGAAAACTATTTTATTTGTATAATTAAAGAAAGCATTAAATAATTAAACACGAAACAAAGTACTCTTGAAAAATGGAAACCTAGAAAAAGATACAAAGATGAAAATGTATAAAACGATAACAAGACCGATTCATTACGGAAGAAATAAAAAATAAACATTTGAATCACTTATTTTCTTTCGATTGCACAAGAAAATTATTATAAAAAATATTTATTTTTGCATTTACACTTTATTGTATGTTTTTTAAATAGAATTGAAATTATTTCTACCGCCATTAAAATTATGCGAATTATAATTTTTATGAAATGTTTTTTAAGCATCCAAAAAGTAAACACAGCCATTTCTAGTTATAGTATCACATGATATACAATGAATTTGAAAGGCATATCCCCCACCTAAAAATAATTGTAGATGATATGCACGCAAGAATTTATACGATTGCACAAAACAGAAAACTGTGCGCTCAAAAGTGCATACAATATAATAACCATCTGTGGGCTATTGACTGAACTATAATGTTCCATTTTATCTAAAATTATTTGAATTCATCAATTATTTTCAATTTCATTTTTAATACGTTATAGGTAACATAAATTGTTGAAAATTTTTTTACGAATTCATTTATAGATGTACATTCTTTAAATAAATAAAATTTTATTAATTGATAATTATTTTCATGTTTTACAACAAATATTATTGTTATAAATACAATTTTTGAGTTCAAAAACCCCGCTAAGCAATCCTTATAATGTCACAAATATTATCTCAAAATTTTGAACCAATCCGTCCAGTCGTTTTTTAAATAGAGTTGTAGATGTGATTTAATTTTGCACCTGGTCAATTTTTTTTTTTTTTTATTAATAATTCTTCGTTAGTAATCATTTCCTCTACTTTAATTTTTGTTAAATAAATTACAATTATAGTATTTAAAGAATTTGAATTCTAAATTTCAAAATTTGCCAAAAAAAATTATGGCTAAGCAATCCTTAATTCATCGTAAATATAATTCCCAAATTTGAAAAATATCTATTCAGCCGTTTTTGAATTGTTCTTGTAGATGTAAGAGCGCGCCGCAAAATCCTAGCCTTAAGTGTTGTAGTCTTCGATGCGGTTTTGGTTTTGCGGTGCCACATGATGAAGCTTTCAAGTCATTTGAGAGCCATTTTAAACTTTTGAATAATTTCATTTTAATTAAACATTCTATGAAAAATATTCTATGATGTAAACAATTTTGGGGTACATTAAAGAATTCTGGAAATTTTTGTCGAAGAACTTCTTCACTTTTACTATTAATAGTTTGTCTAATGCCCATAGCACTTTTTATTTTTGAAAATGTTTTCTCAAATGTGGTGAGGACTGTATTTGTAACATCTAGAACTAGGTTTGTTGGATTTTTTAAATATTTTATATTCTCTTTATCATTACCATAGTCTCTTAATAATATTAATAATTCATGATCGTCGTTTAACGTACCTTCACATAGTAAATCACTTTTACATATATCACAATTAAATTTTTTAATTAATGAATGCACAATATAGCCGCCAAAATATTTTATTGAACAACTTTCAAGGTTTGCAGATTGAGTGCTTATTTTAATATATTCTTCATAATCATCATCGCTTTCCGTATAAACATCCCCAGAAAAATTGCATGCGGTCGTCTGCAGTAATTTTGTACTGTTACTAGTTGGTACCTGGTCATTTAGATTTAGATAATCATCAGTCTCGAAGACAGTATCGTCATCTTCATCTATTTCACAATTTGCACTCGCCGATGGTTTCTCTAAATTACAAGAAATGCAATGTTGTAAAGCTATTCGAAAAGACCGCACCGTAGGATTGCTATTGTTTCCTCCAGCACGTCTAATTTTTGAAAAAAATGACTCCAATGGATCCTGATTTAACCTCCCCGTTAATAGGAATGTACAGCCCTCCTCTGAAAGTTGTTGGTAAAGTTGGAGAATATTTTCTATGGAAGATATCAAGCCATTAAAACAATATATATCATTTCTTTCGGTATTACATTTCTTTTTAGTAATTGATATTGATTTCAACCATGAAATTCCTTCGTGCAATGTTGCTTCTACCACTAATTTTTTATTGGAAAGAGCGCACCGTAATGGATTAGAATCAAAAATTACTTTAGAATTTAGACAGTCAAATATATCATTCATATTTTTCAAAAATTCTGCAGTTGCAGGAGCCGTAGCACTTTTCATTTCACCTGTTTTAATAGCGGTACAAATACCTGTATACACTTTATTTGAAAATACTTGTGTAGCCAATCTCACACGCATTCTGTCAAAGGTATTTGGTCGTACATGTTTTTCTGAAAGATTACAGCAACTTCGTGATTTATTCGATTTGTCTAATTCGTAAAAATTTACAACATCATCCCAAGACACAATAGCATCATTAACTTTAATTACGTGTTTATCACTTATTAAGTTATTACGTATACTTTTAACTAAATGTGGAACATCGTGAATTAAAAGATTTTTTGAAAATACTGATGTTTTATGCAATTTATTAAAGAGACTCCTGTTATTACCACCTTGGTCGCAAACAAAGGCTCTAACATTAAAATTTAGTTTCTGAAGGGATTTCATTAAAATTACTAAATGATCAAATAGATCGTTAGTAGTTACGGGGCCGGAAGTAACCAAATAAGAAATAACGTGTTTCCACTTTGTCAAAAGCCCTCTTAGCATAAAAACGATACCATAATTGGCAATACCTTCTGTTCTTTTTCCCTTCCCTAAGTCTTGAAATCCTTCAATGAAATCATTTTTGTGATTATATTCTAAGCCTTTTTTTAAACTCATTTCATCAAAGAGTAAAACGCAATTTTTATCCATCTCCTGCATTCCATTGACAATGAATTTTAGTCTATCTTCTAATGTTTCGTCTAATCCTGGCATTAAATTGTTGCATTTCAACCAATGGCGGATGCTTCCAATACTAGGTAGATTAAAACGTAATGTATTACGCATGTGTTTGTATGAAATGGGAGACTTCAAATATAAACTTAGAGAGAGATTTTTTGCTTTGATATTCCAAGGCAAGCCTCGCTTTTTCAGTTGCATTGAAAAGAACGTTTTTACAGCTTCCGCACTACCTTCAAAAATGTTGGCTTTTGAATTCTTCAACAGAAAAACTTTTTTTCTTAAACGATCTCGTTGAAGCTTGAAGTTTCTCAACTTCTCTTTGTAAAACTGTAACTTAGAGGTTAAATTCCTTTCTAATGCTGTCTTTGATTTCCGTGGAATTGGCATATCTACAACAGCTTTTTCCAAAGAATCGCTACTATTAGAAATATCTGGTGAACGATCTAACAAACGTTGTCGTTTACTGGGTGGATAAATTTCCCTAGGCGAGGAACGACGTTTCGGTGGTACTTGTAATAAAATATTTCGTTCTGCTTCAGTTGGTGTGGTAGACGTAGTCGGCAGCTCGGAAGATTCGACGGATTCATACATTTTTGGAATTGCATTAGGACACAACCTGCCTCTCGTGTAGTTGACAAAATAATTATTATCAAAGTGGATGTCACATATCAACTTATTTACTAACGACGATGTTTCAGCGTATTTAAATATTAAAGAGGAATTTCCGCATCTTTTCAACCATTCTGTCTGTCGCTGCTCGTTTTTCGAAAATTTGAAAAATGTTCCTCCATAATTGGATCTATTGTTTTGGCATCCATAGTAAACACATTTTCTATATTGAGCCATATTTAGCACCTAGAATTGTTTATTAGTTTGGGATTACCTGCATATAAATAATAATTAAACAAATAGAGAAACGGTACTTACAATTTTCGATATTTTCTAAACTTATTGTAACGAAAATTAAAACGTTTATTTAATTATTAAAGACGAAATATATATTTACAGTATAGTTAATGACAATATAGAATAATTACTACACACTAAGAATTTACACTAATACTAAAATACTACAATTAATAACAATTACTAAACAATAAATCTGAATATTTATTTATTTTCACACCACTATTTATGTACACTGTATTTCTGTTGACATTTGTTAGTCAGAATTGGAATTGATTGCCATAGCAATTATTATGCTATTTATATTTGAGCGCATAATTCTGGAAACTTCCAGAAACATCCAGAAACTTCTAGGAGAATCTAAACTGCGAGTTAGCACTTTAGTTCGCAAATTTTGCAACTAATAAGATTATCGCGTATGAATCATCATAGATGATTCATCATACGCAACTGTCCATTATTGTTTCGTAAATGCGAGTGTCGACTAGCAAGTTTTTTTCTGCAAGTGACTTCTGCAAGTTGCTTCCAGAAGTTATTGCTTGTGGAAACACAATCTGCAAGCTCACTCTACGATGGCGGTGGTGAAAATACTTCTGCAAGTACTTGCAGAAATACTTGCAACACTATTGTTACTTGCTTCGATTATTATTAGGAAAAGTTTTATTAAATATAGTTTTGTAACTAAATATAAAAATCAATTGATTTAATAAACGATCTAAACACACCCACTAAACTACTAAATAACAAACACTAGATTACATTGGAATTTAGCGTTTACAAGTCTATCTTTACTGGTAGTACCTATCAAGAAAAATACACAACGTGAATGTAAAATACAATGTAGAAGTAAAAATGCTGAAGTGGGTAATAATAATACACACATTTTTATGTGTGTGGGTATTAGGCTTCGTCTAGTTTGTAAAGTGCAATGTAGTTTGACGTAAACTCTGGAACTTCTCACTTTTTTTTCATAACAAAGTAAAACTTTCATGATGTTTGGGGTTTCTGAGACCCCGGTGTGCAGTTCCAGGGTTAATAATGTCCTTATTAAAATTTGTATATTATTTATAAATATAAAAAGGAAACTTTGATTATACCAGAGTGCGTAAAATGTTTTTGTTTTAAACGAAAAGATTTACATATTACATATAAAGCTCATTAATGAAAATAATAATTACTATTCCGATATTATAAGAAGTATAAAAGAAAATCTTATATTTATACGAGAATTATTTTTATTTGATTTAACAGAAACGATAGTAAATTATCTTGAACATAATACACTTATGTAATCTGTATACTTTCCGCCGTTATCAAGTTACGTATTTAAAAGGTAACACGGTAAAAAGTCCCTGCTTATAAACTACATTTGCGACACCTATTACAAACTAAGAAAAACCTCGCATTATTACATCATTACCGACATTTAAACAAATATTTAAAAGTTGTTATCCGAAAGGAGTGTCGCCATCTACTTTCGGGGGAGAATTAAGGTACATATAAATTTGTACAGCATTGTTCATCTTTACATTCTATATCTTTGGTAGTGAAATACCTCTCCAACTTTATTTTCAATTTCGTAAAAAATATTGTCTGCCATAACAGGGATGTCTATACAACTTAGTAGTTCTTCTAAGTGACCATATGTACTTCCTGTTGCCAATGTTCCCCAAACTGCACCATAATTTATTTTAGAAATTGGCTCACATAGATTTTCAGTACAATATTTAAAAACTGCAGAACACATTGTACAATTGAACGTTATAGTGCTAGCTAAACCTTGATTTACTCGACTTTCGCTTTTCACATATAGCTCACCGCTGGTACAGATTTTTGAGTGCTTATACTGTAATGGCACTGACCATTGTAATACATAATTTAGGTCAACAATTCTATTACCCATAATGGGGGAAGGTTTTTTATGTTCAGATTCAAAACATAACTGACTATTCGCAATGCTAAAAACCAACAAAACTCTTGATTAAATAAACGATGAATTAAGCGCTATTATAATCTTACCTGTTATACTCGTCCGATTCAATAAGTCCTGTTGTTTGAAAAGAATTTTTAGGGATTTGTCTTTTCTTGACAGCTAGATAAGTTGCAGAACACCATTTTGGATTTCTTTTCAATTGTAATGTTTCAGGTAAACTATCCGTTGCACTAAACCAAAGCAATAACTTTAAATTTCTTTTATAATTGTAATATATAAACTCACCTTTCTTCATCAAAACTACAGATTACGGTTTCAACATCTGTCGGCAATGTTCTAGAATTATAAATACACATAAACATTTGATATGAAAGTTCGAGTTATTTAATTTTATAGTCGTTCTAGTATGAAAATGGATAGAGAATAATTAAAAATTTGTTAAATTTCATTTACCTCGCACTTTCATCATTCGAATTATCAGCATATGTATTAGATGTTCTATTTTCATCAATCACTTCAAAAAGTTGCGTAGAATTCCTATTTCTTTTTCTTTCCCAACAAAGTTTCGAAACTTTACTTTTCTTCGAACGTTTCGCAATACGGCCTAAGCTTCTCCCCATTTTAATAAACTTTATGAATTTCCAATAAAAAACTAAAATAATTTGATTAGTAAATTATATATCAAATTTTACTTACTGTGAATGATGTGATACTGTGCTTAACACTTTAAATAATCAAATTATATTTTTTTTATCAAAAAACTATAGTAACTTATAAAAATTATCTTATAGAAAATTTTATTATATTTCGTTCTAAAAATAACAGCTGAGTACGTTGTCAACATATGGTTAAAGAGAGACAAATAATAATGCTTGCTTTAATAGCTCAAATATTTTCAAGTTTTAAAGTGTATATGGTCGCCCCCTTTTGATTAATAGTTTAAGGTTGGTGGTGATCTTAGCTAATTTCGATAAAAGCTTCGCTAATGTCGTCCCCTTAAGACAAATTTAAGATCATATCAGATAGAAAGTAATTAACACTAAAATAAGGATAAATGCATATAAATTTGATATAATATTATAATTTCGCACTTGTTCGATTATATTATAACATTAATACAATTTTTCGTAATCGTATAAAACTAAGCCCAATGCAACTGGGATTGAACCTCGCAAGAGAGATATGCATAAAACTTGATCCCACTTTTATTTTGCAGTTATCTGACAATAATTATTATGTCTTGAGATCACTGTTCAAAATGATTTGAATTATACTGTTATAAAATGTTATATTTAAAAATGCAAAAATTAAAATTTTACTATAATTACAAAAATTGAAATGCATTGTTATTACATAACACATAATAATATTATTTGATAACTCTTATAATAATGGCATTTAAAATCTCATTGGGCAATCAACCATAAGTGTCTAAATATCCGACAGTTTTGTGGATAAATTAAAAATATTTATTTAAATCTGATGAAGGAATGGCACATTCGCCTTTTATCACTATTGCTGCAAAAACTAATAAGCCAAAGTAAAAACTGAATTTTCTATTAAAAAAATCGACGAAAACATTATTTATTCTAAGATAAATATTAAATTTTCACAACCGATTTAATTCTACTATTACCATTATATGAATTTGATTTTACTATGATTATTTTTTATAAAGAAAGTACCCAAACCCGGAACCAAGGGGGGAAGGATTTCCCAGATGTTCCCTAGCAGAACTAAAACATTTAAGAAATTATATAGTTTAATTCACTACAAACAAAAAGGAAATCTACAAAACTTACTCCAAAAAATATAATGTATTCGTGATATAATAATAGAATTTATTTATCTTATTAATGCGTTTTGCGATTATACAGTAGTACTTTTATAATCCGGACTTTTGATAATCCGGATAGCCTCTGGTCGCAATTGATCCGAATTATCGATGCTCTACTGCATTTAATTAATTTTATTAAGTTTTTACGGATAATTAAAATAAAAATCTTAATAAAAAATTTAAAAATCTTAATATTTAGTATTTTCTCTCACGTCAATAAATCACAAATGTTCATTTCCTTATCAGAAATGTGTTATTTTCAGACAAAATTCAATAGCTTCAATGTAATTTTTAAAAAGTGTGTATATTTTTTCCGACAAGAAAATTTTTTTGGTAAATCACTCTAATCTAAAACAACGGTCCACTTACATTCATGCTTGAAATTATTGAGGTAATTAGCTTATTTCAAAATAACTAAAGTATTACTATGGTAATTTCGTAGAAAATTATTATCACACACTTGTTTTTACTCGGGCAACCCTGGTGTGCGGGAGCAGTTGGGAATTTTCAAAGGTCGAAAGTTCCTAGTTTCCAAATCAATCGTAAAAACAAATTTCCAATCCAAAAAAATAAATAGTATTCCAAAAATTAATTAATTGCATTTAAATTCAAATTTAATAATTTAATGTAAAATATTATTGGGCTCGTACTTTCGATTTTACGCTTATCCAAATCGCCCGCTTATCAATAACACCATTCGTTCCTACGAATGCAATAATTTTTACACTTTTCAATTTAAAACAATCTAAGTCCAATTTATAACTTGCAATTATTCCTTTTCCAAATCAGCGAAACTAATCAATCCACTACCGCTCGGTAGCAACTTATAAAAAAATAATCCAAATCAATTCCAAATATCAAAAAAAATATTTTGTTTCACGACAGTATATTATCAATATTTTATTTCGTTAGATTAAAATGAAATGTTTAACTTTAGGTCAATCTAGTTCAATTTGGATTATAGCAATAAAGATGATAGCGTCGTTATTGAAACAGCAATGTACGTTTTGATTATTGAATTTAACTTTGTTAAAAAAATGTTCTTGTTTACTAAATATTTTTTAATTATATAAAAAACAATGTCATCGGTGCCAGGGTCTATTAAATAAAGATACTTCTTTCACAATACACAACAATAAAAGCACTCGTACGAGTAATAACCGATGCACGTATAATAATAATATCTGTTAAATATAATATAGCTTGTAATTACTTGTGCTCGGAGCCGGTGCTAGGTACTAGGCACACTAGGCAACTGCCTAGGGCGCAAACGATAAAGGGGCGCAAACCAGATCGAGATGCAAAAATTAATTGCAGTGTGCAACGTAAAATGAAATATTAATACTGTAAATTTTTCTTATAAATTTGTCTCTCGCGAAAAAAGAACTCCCGGCATTGTAAGCGATTTCAATGTTTTAGTATACATGGAAGGGGAAGTATGTGTCGCACTGCTTGTAAAAATAATTCCAATATTTGATGGCGTGGCGCCTCGCGTCTGATAGACGCGTAAGTACCGGAAGATAAATAGATATTAGTTACATACTAGAAAAGAAATATAGAACATATTTCTATAGAACAGAAAGAAACCTCAACATTAAATTTGAAAGAACTTGTAACAACTTTTGTCGCAAAAAAAGCTAGAAAAGTTAAAATTTAATTTTTTTTAGTTTTATTTTTTTAAATATCGCGGATTTTCGTTTCCCAGCTCAGCACTCCTATATAAATAGGAGGGGGGGAGAGGCACTGATAAAATTTTGCCTAGGTTGTCAAATATCCTAACGCCGGTCCTGCTTGTACTATTATAATCTAAACACTACACGGGAATAACGAATGGTTTTTGATTGTCTTCAAATAGTCTTTTGCAATCCAAACAGAAAAACATTTTTTGTGGCAATATTGATATGAAAACTATTTTATTTGTGTAATTAAAGAAAGCATTAAATAGTCAAAATAAAGTTTGAAATAATTCAAATTGTAATATAAATAGTTATCTTTTTTATAACTTTACAAATTAGCTTTTTTTGATTAACTTCATGTTCAAGTAAGAAGCGAGGAAACTTTACGTACTTTGAGACTGAGTTTACAAAACTGAGATTGACGAGTTTTTTTTAGGGCAACCGAAAACTCGCAGACCAAGCAAGAGATAAAAATGATCTGTTTTTATTGTTTTTTTTTCGTATGTTTCTAGATAGTAGCGTGAGTTTTATAGACTTTCTTGATAAATTACGTTGGTGGTTTGCCATTTTCTTCCAATGGAAGACAGAAACAGTAGTTGGCAATAGAAAATAAGAAAAATAATATAAACTGGTAATAAAGCTGATTATCCAAACAAAGTACTTTTAAAAAACGGAAACCTAAAAAAAGATACCAAGATAAAAATGTATAAAACGATAACAAGACCGATTCATTACGGAAGAAATAAAAAATAAAAATTTGAATCACTTATTTTCTTTTGATTGTATAAGAAAATTATTATAAAAAATTATTTATTTTTGCATTTACACTTTATTGTATGTTTTTTTAAATAGAATTAAAATTATTCTCTCGCCAGTAAAATTATGCGAATTATAATTTTTATGAAATGTTTTGTAAGCATCTAAAAAGTAAACACATTAAATATTTCCACTTATTATCATAATCCACATGATATACCACGGATTTGAAATGCATATCCCCCACTACAAAATATTTCTAGATGCACGCAAGAATCAAAACAGAAAACTATGCGCTCAAAAGTGCATACAATATAATAACCATCTGTGGGCTATTGACTGAACTATAATGTTCCATTTTATCTAAAATTATTTGAATTCATCAATTATTTTCAATTTCATTTTTAATGCGTTATAGGTAACATCAATTGTTGAAAATTTTTTTACGAAATCATTTATAGATGTACATTCTTTAAATTAGTAAAATTTTATTAATTGATAATTATTTTCATGTTTTATAACAAATATTATTGCTATAAATACAATTTTTGAGTTCAAAAACCCCGTTAAGTAATCCTTATAATGTCACAAATATTATCTCAAAATTTTGAACCAATCCGTCCAGTCGTTTTTTAAATAGAGTAGTAGATGTGATTTAATTTTGCACCTGATCAATTTTTTTTTTTTTTTATTAATAATTCTTCGTTAGTAATCATTTACTCTACTTTAATTTTTGTTAAATAAATTACAATTATAGTATTTAAAGAATTTGAATTCTAAATTTCAAAATTTGCCAAAAAAAATTATGGCTAAGCAATCCTTAATTCATCATAAATATAATTCCCAAATTTGAAAAATATCTATTCAGCCGTTTTTGAATTGTTCTGGTAGCTGTAAGAGCGCGCCGTAAAATCCTAGCCTTAAAGGCGCGAGAGTTTTATCTTACGCTACAAGTCAAATTACCAATACCATTAGGTAGTTCAAACTTCAGCAGTTGCAGTCGTTTATTCGTATGTGTTTTGTGAAAGTTGTTTTTTTTACCATTTCTATTAGTTATTTATCATCTTCACCTTAAAATGCCTAAAATAAAAAAATTCAAAAAGTGCATTACTACATGCCTGGGTAGCAGGAAATTCCACATTATCAACAAACGGATCAATCGTATATCGTCAAGCGTGTAATAAAAAGGTAAAGATACTCTTTTTATAACTTCTGACATATTCCTGAATTTTGAATTTCTTACAGATACCTTGCGAGAAAAAATTTCAATTAGACCAACATCTCGCTACCGATATGCACAAAAAAATTCAGAAAGGTCTAGTAACAGTAATGCAAGGCAAGCTTTTATTAATGCTATGCCAGCTGAAAATTTTAAGAAAGATTTAAGTCGAGCCTTGATTTGTGCTAGTATACCTCTACATAAGCTAGAAAACAAGTTCCCACTGTAATAGGAGAAAAAATACAGAAAAAAATTAATGTTGTGATAAACAAAAATCCTGGTTACTTAAAATTAAAAACGATAGGTTCAGTTATAGCAGGAAATTTACAAAGTATAGATTTGGTAGAAGATAATTTTAAAAATCTTATTAATAGATATAAATATGCGCCGATAACATCTTGTGATGTTGAACGATCTTTTTCTGCACATAAAACAGTATTGTCTGACAAACGACATTCTTTTTTAACGGAAAATTTAGAAACATATTTAGTTGTATACTGCAATGCTTCAAATATTGATGAATAAATTGTTGTATGTAATAAAATGAATGTGCATATTTCATAGTTTCATTAAGCATAATATATCCTTATTTTTAACCTGCATATATGCCGCATATATCTTCTATTTTTAGTGCATATAATTCCCTGCTCTAGCTCATCACTACTACACGTAACAACAGCAGATATTGAATTACAACAATTTTTGAAATTATTCTTGAACTTCAGTAAAATTGAACCCACAAGATTATAAAGTGATTGTTGTTCAGACATAGTAATATTATTAATATTCTCCGTGTCTTCATCTACAGTATCGTAGATAACCAGTCGTACCACATGATAAATACAATTTAAGAGACTTTTTTATTGTATCACTTTCCCATGTATTACCAGCCATCTTTCCTTTTTGTAAAAATCTAATTTGATCTTTATTAAAAATGGTATTCACTTGTTTTGTAAATGTTTCATTTTCTTCCTTCAAATTTCTGATGGTTTTATACGCTAGTTGTAATTTTCGCTGTAATTCCAGTACCCGTGCATGTGTTTCTTCTTGTACAGAACTATTACGTTGTATCATCTGGATGTAATAAATGTATTCTATAGGATCTTCAATCATCTGGTCACAGTCAGGGACATCTACAAATAAGTTTAATAATCATGATAGTTCTATAATTAACATGTAAGAGATAAAAAGCACATACTTTCTATTTTAATTATTGTCTTATCGATTCTAACTTTTGGTGGTTTTCGTGGTGTTGGAATAACCTTATGTGAAAATAAGGTAGGAATAGCATTCCACCGTAGAGGTCTTTTATTATCCTGCCGATTATTTTCAAATTGATCGTGAGTGAAATAATTCTGCAATGTAAATTATATAATGTAAAATATAATATTATGTAAAATTATATTAGGCAATAATTAAATTATGGTAACTAAAAATCCGAGTCTTACCTCACAAACAAATGCTTCTCCTGGCAGATTTGTCCGATTTATATTGTTAATCCATTGTTTTTTTCTATCACTATTTTTAGATCCCTGGGCCAGTTTAAACAATCTAACACCTTTTTCAGTTCTTTGACTGCAGTTATAAGCACTGCAACCCGGCATTTTATACGTTTATTGTAATCAAATTTTTTTCTAAATTATTAATTAATTAATATATAATATATATTATTAGTACAAATCAGTACTAGTTGTTTCTGTAACAATTTATCACATGATAATATTATAAAAACTCACACAACTGACAACGGAATTATATGACCTCCGCATTTTTGTAATTTTTGCCACTTATTCTACTGAAAGTTTAGTCCTTCAATAAGAACTCCTCAAAGCAGTAAGGCCAGATGGCCAGAAATTTTCGAGAAAATCGACTTTGAAATATTGTCGAAGGAGTTTGAAGACTATATGTGAAACAATTAGCAAATAGTTTCGTAGCACAGTGGCGAGCGAGTTGGACTAGGAACCAGTGGGTCCGCGGTTCTATTCCCACCTTCGCTAGTTTTTTTTTCTCTCTAGTGCTTATTCACGCCATTTAATTATTGTAAAATTGATTAAATTTATGCTTGTAGACTAAAATGTGTCAACATTTAATTTATTAAATACATTCAATTTTTTTTTAACAAATATAAAATCGAATGTTTTAATTATTATTATTCAGCAGGACTAGTTTTATATATCATCGCGCACATATCATCTGGTGGAAATAATTTAACTAATATTTATTTATAATTTATCATCTGATTTAATTTATTTATTTTACGATTGGTAGATCTAGCAAACATGATGTGGCTAATAAAGCCATGCAACTGACTAGATTTTAATAAGAAATAAAAAGTTAATAAACCTAAAACTAAAACTACATATTTTTATCCTAAAATACATTTTCAACAGTTTAGTTATTATCTAGCGTAGTTACTGAAAAGTTATCATGTCTGATATTTATCCATTAATTTGCCTGGCCCCTCGACGAGGGCTGAAGACACCGTCGAAGATAGTCTGTGCAGTGAAATCGCTAAATTACGCATGAAAGATGCTCTTGTGTATTACGAGCATTTACTTAAGGAAAATAATACGCACTAGAAAAAAAAGAATTTAAAAAAAACTAGCGTAGATGGGAATAGAACCGTGGACCTACTGGTTCCTAGTCCAACTCGATCGCCACTGTGCTACGAAACTATTTGCTAATTGTTTCATATCTTGTCTTCAAACTCCTTCGACAATATTTCAAAGTCGATTTTCTCAAAAATTTCTGGCCATCTGACCCTACAGCTTTGAGAAGTTCTTATGGAAGGGCTAAACTTTCAGTAGAATAAGTGGCAAAAATTACAAAAATGCGGAGGTCATATAATTCCCTTGTGAGTTTATAAACTTTCTACAACCATTAAACACTGTTTACTTACAGCTATACACAAAATTGAACGTACACCACAAAAAATTTTAATTGTTTACCTATAATTCAACAATATCAAAGTTTTTTAAAATTATTTATTATAAATACGACTTACTAATATTCTAATGAGATATGTTGATAAAAAATTATATAAATTGCATTTTCTTAGTAATTTTCTAAGAAATTTATAATGACTGCATAAAATGTGCACACAAAATTGAACGTACAACCATATAAGCTATAAAATTACCATGTGTAATACTGCAGAATCAATTTCGTTTATTTCACTTGTACGTTTGATAGTATTTGCTGATCTAACAGGAACAATATTATATTAAAAAAAATATTATTTAGTAACGTTTTTAATAAAATGGGTGGTCACACAATAGAAATCACGTTGACAGAGAGAAAAGTCATAGTTAAATTAATTTGTGAAGGAAAATCTTTACGTGAAACGGGAAGAATCGTGGATAGAAGCCATTCCACAATCCAAACAATTATAAATAAATATAAATATGGGAGCACTTTAATAAATAAACCAGGAAGAGGTAGAAAGGCGATATTATCAGAAAAGAATAAAAATTTTATAGTCAGAAAAATTAAGAAAAATTCAAAAACTAAAATATCAGATATCACTGCAGATGTAACGTCTATTATTAATAAAAATATTTTACTACTGAAACTGTTAAAAGAGTTCTCAGAAAACATGGTTATAATGGCCGAGTTGCTCGGAAGAAACCGTTCATTTCAAAAGTGAATAGAATTAAAAAGTTAGAATTTTCAAAAGATAAATAAAGGTCCAGAGTTCTGGAATAAGGTAATATTTAGTGATGAGAGTAAATTCCAAATATATTTGGACCAGATGGAAGAGCTTTTGTGTGGAGAAAACCCAATACACAATTGAAAAAAGAAAACTTATCTCCGACAGTAAAACATAACGGTGGTAATGTATTGTCGTGAGGGTGTATGACAGCAAGCGGGGTAGGAAATATGACTTTTATTGAAGGTACGATGAATAAGTACACTTATTTAAATATTTTACAATCAAATTTGCATCCAAGTGCCGAGAAATTAGATCTACAGAACGGCTTTTACTTTCAACATGACAACGACCCAAAGCATTCTTCTTATCTTGTCAAGGAATGGTTGCTATATAGGGTACCAAAGATGTTACATACGACCCTTCAATCACCCGATTTGAATCCCATAGAACATCTATGAGAGGAATTGGGAAGAAGAATTAGAAAAAAATCGATAACCAGCAAATTAATGTTAAAAAGTGAATTAACTGAACAATGGCTTAAAATTTCTGCCGATGTGATTGCAAAAGTGGTGCAATCTATGCCAAATCGCTTGCAAGAAGTTATTAAAGCAAAAGAGTACCCCACTAAATATTAACTTTTGTGTTCATCAAGCTAAATTTATTTTTTCTTACGTGTACGTTCAATTTTGTGTTGCTATTTTATGTTATATTTTACGTTTTTGTATTTTTATTGTTGTTTCGCCGCAAAAATTTATTTTTTTTACTATTGATTTCAAAATAATATGTATTTATGTAAATATTGCAATAAAAAAGTTTTCTAAATTAAATAATATATAAGGATATAAATGCAAATATATATACTTTTTATGAGTGTACGTTCAATTTTGTGTATAGCTGTACGTATGGTTATGTATGGTATGGACAAAACATGGCTGCCGTGGCGGCATTTGGTTAGATCAAAGGAAGGCGCTACTCTCTAAATATACTGGCTCTGGTAAGTATCTCATAATATTATCCCTAGATTTATAAGGTAATTTAAAAAAAATCCCTTTTCCCCTTTCTACTTGTAAAATCTCTAGATTCGGGAAAAATCCTTAGACATGGCAACACTGGAGCAGACAACGCTTCAAGAATACCCAACGCTGCAAGGACCTCCGACCAAATTGGGTATCGTAACTAAAACGCATTAAAGCTAAGTAGCTCTTCAATCAAGGCCTACAGTGGGCTGCACAAAGCTCTGATCTTAACCCGATTAAAAATCTATGGGCGTACCTAAAAAAACATCGCCTGCTGTACGCTAAATCGTTTACTTACAGTTAAAAAAGCTCGAGGATTTTAGACAAAATATTAGGACACATTTCAGTACATCTAAGATGCATTGCAATGCGGTGTAAAAGTAAACTATAATTTTAGATTTTTTTAGTAAAAAAAGTAATTTTTGTAAAGATTTAATTCTTTTAGGCAGAACAATAATTAATGTTTTTATATTACTTTATAAATAATATTTCCGGAAATAAAACATATTTTTCATAAAAATATTTAGTTTTCTTTTCTACTGATACTTTTCCATATAAGTTCGCCATGTTAACTCAGTTTTGCACCAAAGTGTAAATAATCGATAAAAAAATTAACTTTTTAAAATCAGTTTCAACATCGCACTCTTATTT
Source organism: Cantharis rustica (assembly GCA_911387805.1). NCBI lineage: Eukaryota > Metazoa > Arthropoda > Insecta > Coleoptera > Cantharidae > Cantharis > Cantharis rustica. The sequence goes on from OU426877.1 coordinate 78,688,375, forward strand.
AACATAACTTATGTATAATATAGTGACGCTATTTTGACTGCACATATTTATATTTATTTACATAACAATGCCTTGAACATAATCGATGCCATATTTGATAAATTTATAATTGCGTTTGTCTTGCATACTGGTGATTTTGCTTGATGCAATTTCTTCTTGACAGGCTCCACAAAACTGACGCATATAAAGATGCAAAGGACTTTGATAGTAAATGTTTTTATTTAATGAGTTTTTATTTTTCTTATGTGCCCATATATGTAATAATATTTCCAACATCACTATAAATTGACCCATTACGGGATAAAACAATAAAGTTGTCGGTAATAAAAATAAAACGCACTGAGCAAAATCATGCATATTGAAAACATCAGGATCATCAACTTTAGAACGTTTCTTTATTTTATTAGATGAATGGCATTTTATCTTCTTATTTAATATTTTAAAAGTCTTTCCAAAATTTTTGTGCTGTGGTTTACTAAGATTAATTTCTGCTTCGCCCGTTTCCAAATTTATTTTTGCTGATGCAGGCATTTCGCCTGTTTCTTTATCTCTAAGACTTTCTCCCGTTTCCGAATCCATATTTTTCTAAGTTGTTTTCTAAACAAAAAATAAAAAGCATTATTTTTGTATTTATTATATCATCATTTTCAAACTTAATAAATTTAAAACTAAATTATTTTAATTTTCAACTGTGTTATTTTGATTATTTCTCTCAGCTATCATTAAATTAAAAACTGACATGTAAAGGTGGCGACTGACTTGTAACTGAACGTTGTAATGTAATATAATGGAACGTTCGCGACGAGCATTACATTACAAAGCTTGTTCGACTAAATAAACAAGTTGCTCAAAACGAATACGTCGCGATGTGATGTAACAATCAAAGGAATTCGTCAAAAAACCGACAGTCAAGTGTAGCACGGATGCTTCGCTCGTCGCTCGCCGATCGTGCTCGTTTATCGGCACTGACTATCGAATGCTCGTGTCAAGGTAGCGACTAACTCGTATCTGTGGACTTGTAACTGAACATTGTAATGTAATGTAATGAATACACGAGCATTCGATAGTCAGTGCCGATAAACGAGCACGTAGCAAGCACGAACGGCGAGCGAAGCATCCGTGCTCCACTTGACTGTCGGTTTTTTGACGAATTCCTTTGATTGTTACATCACATCGCGACGTATTCGTTATGAGCAACTGATTTATTTAGTCAAACGAGCTTTGCAATGTAATGCTCGTCGCGAATGTTACATTATATTACATTACAACGTTCAGTTATAAGTCAGTCGCCACCTTTAGATTACATTACATTACAACGTTTAGTTACAAGTCAGTCGCCAGCTTAAAACGAAGCGTCAGGCGAGTTTCTTTCCGAGTCTACTTTTACATCTGTAAGTAAGGCAGAGTAAGGCCACTTTGATCATTTTGTTCAGATCATTTTAGGGCCCTGTTAAAGAATAAATAAAACCATCGTTCGCAAATCAGTTTTTTATTTATTTGGCAATCTAATTTTATCAAAAAACTTTGGCAAACACCCTGTTTTTAAAACTAAATCAACTTTATAATAAAAAAGTAATACATAGTTAATACATATAGTACATAAAAGTAATATATAATACAGTGAACATATACATTTATTAACATAATATAGAAACATCAAACACAAGCAACAATATTTCTTAGATACACGTATAAAATACGAGCTCGATTAGCTTCTTTTTGTGTAATACATTTTAAAATAATTTGTTGTTGATTTTAATAATGTATGGCAGACATGTAGGTCTTTTAGACTAGCTTTTATAAGATTACATAGTGTAGTGTATCTAGAAGCCGGTAGTTTGGATATTTATGTTAGATTAATTAATAAATACTTTTTGTGAATACATAATACATATTAACTCCATTGTTTAATGTTTGATTAACCAAGTACATGAGCACTTTCGAGTCGCTCCGTACGACTTTATGGTCGAACAATTATGGCTTTCCGGTATACTACCGATATTCCCCCTGTGAGGCCGATAAACCAGGTCAATCACTTATTAGTAGGTCAGGCGGCCGGCCCTTACTTGCTAGTAATTAATATAAAAGAAATAATGTAGATGGAGGTCTACTAGTAGGTTATTTATTAAAAAATGTTTAGTAGGGGTGAGATATTTAAGTCAGATTGACTGTTTAATAATGAAAATAAATATTTTAATTTATTAATTTCCATAGCTTCCAAAAATTTCAGTTTTTACTTTTTTGTTCTATGTGTAAAATTTCGTACTTCCCCTGTTTGTGGTTTGTATCTAGTAGGTGTTTCGCGAGTGTAAATTTTCCGTCTGTGCGTTTATAAAATCGCACGTGTTCATCAAATCGTGTTTTGGAATATAAGATATACCGGTATAAACCAAGAAAATGTACGCATAATTTTCAGAACTAAAACCTTTGCGAAAATGCTTCCTGTGCATATTATTTGTGATAACTTAAAAACATTTTAATTCTAAAAAGTGTTAGATATTATCGAGTTACACTGCTTAAACCACGTATAAATCGATTAAATTCAAGTTTTCCATATTATTTAATTAATAAAATAATCTAATCAAACTAATTAAATATTCAAATATTTATTTTTTTATTGGTTTACATAACATTTAATAAGTAATGTCAACAAACGTTAATTTTTAACGTCAAAAACGAAATATTTTAACTTTTAAGAATGTTTAACAAATTCAAAGAATTACTAAACAAAGTAGTTCAATAATTTTTATATTAAATTCACTAAAATATTGCAATTAAAGCTGCTATATTGTACTTCATGAAACAGTCTAAATAAATATCTTCTCGTGAATTTAAAATTATTAGACGTTTTTGAATGCACTTAAAATATTGCATAATGACAATTCCATTGATTACAATTCTTGACCAACGAACTATAACAACTTCTATTTCTTTACAAGAATGAAAAGCTTGATAATATACCACTTGATTTAATTTATTTATTTAAAAAATATAAAATATTACAAACTGTTTATATTTTAAAAATAAGAATTTCCTATTGAATACACACTCTCGCATTTAAAATTTTCAACGAATAACAACAGTTATTCGTTTTTTATAGTCATTTATACTTTGTTGCTATTGAAAATCAGGTCACTGTCAGTTAAATGCACTATTGGAAAAAGGATACTAATTTTCTAAGCATATTGCTACAAAATTTTTGTAGGATTAGCCATGTAAGTTGTCGAAAAAACGGCATTTTAAAATGAAATTCAGGAGACTGGTAAAACTCGACATAGGCGTAGCTTGGAGACGGGTCGCAGCATGGGTACTCGCCATGTTATAAGGTATGATATTGCGCAGGCTGGACTGTGACGTACCTTGGTTCAGATATTAACCCTAGCATGCTACCTACGTAAGTCGTGGTAAGCGTTTGGGTATCGTATTATATTTAATTTTACGTACGATAGTATTCTAAGGTTAAACAAATAGCGAAAACGACCGAGTATAGGCGGTCAACTACGGCAGGAACTATTCCATTTAATTCTTTAGAACCAAGGTACGTCAAAATGACGTCATGCGCCAAACGGACAAAAGTAGGTTTGTAAGATATCATACCTTGTAATTCATTGTATCATGAGTACTCGCAAGCTAAGCACCCCGCTCTGTATTCTGTTGACTGCACGTGTGCATTGAACTACTCTCACTGTTCGCTGTCAAATACCATAGATTTATCTATGTCAAATACGGTCGACAGTGATAGGCACAGTACAGCAGTGAGTTTTGAGCAGTAAACGTGAGGTGACAGTAACGTGTCAGTGATCGCCAAGTGAAACGTAAAAGTGAAAATTGTGTTTGTGACTCGGTTACAGAGTAAAGGTTTCCCCGGCACTCCCGAGTACACAAAAAGTGCATCAAAATGGAGGATCATTTTGATCAATTTTACAAACCGGTCTTCGAAGACATTAAATTCGAAGACAGCTTGGCAGCCCTCCCGGATGACGATAGCCTGAGAGGATAGGAAGAAGAAGGCAGGATGCAGCATTATCGCATCATTGCTACCAAAGCAACGATGCTATATTGGCACCTGCATACCATGCGGTTAAACGGGTTCGACATAGTGACGCCTAAAAATAACGGGGTAAGTACTTTTACCGTTACTAAAAACAAAGAAGAATCACAAGGCAAATCGACCATTGATAGTACCGTTACGTCGGACAATGGTCTTTTAAGCCAGGTGGTAGATAAAGTAAAAGTAAACAAACCACGTGGTGCAGGTACCGACGAAAAAACCGTTACATCAGTCGTCGGTCTAGAAAACCACGTGGCAGAGACAGGGCCGGCCGCAGCCCCTAGTGCAGTGACTATTGAACCAATAGCTGAGGTTCAACCAATGCACACGGAGACTGCGACTAACCCAGAAGTAGTATTAGAAATTGATAGGGAAAACTTCTATCCAAATTTTAAAACTCGACATCGGCTTCGGTAGCAGAAGAAAGCAGCGAAGAAAAATCGGAAAGCAGCGACGCAGATAGTGAAGGGGATGAACGCGTTCCCCGTAAAACCCCCCCAAAATCCGGCTAAGAAAACTAGAAGGGTTGCTCAAATGGAGCAGGCAGAACAAATAGACGTTTCTCCCACTCGTACACCCCTCCCTTCAGGAGGGGCAATACCAAAAATAGGCAGCGTCACCGCACCCAAAAACCCCCCTCGGGAAGTCCCCAAGGCGCAGACAGGACCGAGGTAAACCCCCCCCCCTTCAGAAGGGGCTAAATCCAAATCTAAAAAAGGCGGAGTCACCGCTCCCAAAAACCTCCCATCAGGAGGTACCCAAGGCCGGCCAAATACTAATACAAAGACAAATGGAAACTCCCCCCTCTCCAGTACTGCCCAATCGGCTAGCACCAATAGTGCTAGTCGATAAAGAGAAATGGGAGGAACTCTCGCGGACAATGAACGCGAGACGAATCCAGTTCACAAAGGCAAAGGATTCAAGGGAGGGGCTTGTAATAACCCCAAACACGGCTACGGACGCAAGAGAACTTTTGAACCTCCTCAAGGTGCGAAATCTCAACCACTTTACGTACAAAGACCCTACCGAGGCACCACTCCGTGTGGTACTAAAGGTGATACCGCGGGAAATCAAGGCGGATAAAATAAAAGCTGACCTGATAATCAAGGGGTTCCCGGTTTTAGAAGTAAAGCCGATGGTCCATGGAACCGCCCGAACACCCCTTCCCCTGTTTCTAGTAGAACTAGAAAAAACAAACAAGGGGAAGGAAATTACAAGCTGACGGAGGTCCTAAGGCTGACTGCGTATTTTGAACCTCCTCGCGCATTTTGAACCTCCCCGCGCGAAAATAAAGCCCAATTTCGAATAATTATTAAATATATGTTAATTTACATATTACTTAAAAAGAAAATTAATTAAAAAAAAAATATTTGAAAAAAAAAAGTACCGATGCTAGAATTGAACCTTCGCTTATTAAAGCCACCACTCTACCACGGAACCTTTGTTGCAAGTTTTATTTTTTATGACGTTATTTCAGGCAAAAAGAAGAAATTTTTAAATTCAATTTTCTCAAAATTGGTTGAATATGGCGCGCTACTATTTCATTCACGTAATGTCTTAGGTGTAATCTTTACGTAGTATAAGTATAAACCAAAACAAAATTTCGCATACCTGACCTTTTCCTTGTCAGTGCTACAGATGCCAGAGGTTCGGGCACACGCAAAGACTGTGCGCATCGCAGTCCAAGTGCCTGAGATGCGGCGGGAAACACAGGGCGGCGGAATGTAAGAAGCCGACCACCCTCCTCGCAAAATGCGCGAACTGCGGTGGGCCCCACCCCGCAAACTTCCAAGAGTGCCCCAGCAACCCATGGCTAAACAGAAGGGTCCACCCCTCAGGTAGACCCTCCCTCGCTCCTCCACTGTCTGCCCGTATCGGAAACTCCCCTCAGGAAACACGTCTCCACCTTTCTAGTGAGGCGGAAAAAATTGCTCTTGCCAACACCCTGATGCAGCAGGCAGCGAGCTCCTAAAGTCAAGCACGCCCCCTGCATCCAGGAGCAGCAAACGCAATCAAAAAAGAAAGGCGAATAAAAACAAAGGACGGCCCCCCTGCGGCAATTGTAAACGCCAAATAAACACGCACATAGACACATATTAGATGGCAAGTGCAAGAGTAAAACCGAGAACACTACAGCTCGCTTACTGGAATGCAAACGGGTTAAGAAAGCAGAGAAATCTGCTTGCGGATTTCGCACTTAAATACAACCTGGATGCAATCCTAGTAAGCGAGACTCATCTAAAACAAAGCCCCACGACACGTATAAACATACCTGATTATGCTCTATACAGGAACGATAAAAGCGACGGCCGATGCGGAGGCACCGCTATATACGTCAAAACCTGCATGGAGCATCATGAGCAACCACTTCCGGAGACGCTGCAGGGAATAGAAGCAACTTCCATTAAAATCCTTACAGGAAATAACGGATGGTTGCAACTCACCTCATTTTACAAACCGCCCCAGTATCCTCTCCTGGAAGAGGACATTATGACATTGCTCGGAGGAAACGGCACCCAGGTCATCCTAGCAGGTGACCTAAATGCAAAGCATCCGGCTTGGAACAGCCGCAAAGCCAACCAGGCCGGACGTAAACTCCTAGCTCTGTCTGACAAGAAAAACTTCGTGGTGGATGCCCCCACAGAGTTCACACATTTCCAATTTGACACACGAATCCCCTATGACCCGGAGGCAGACAGATTTTCAGAAAATCATCGTCACGATGTTCTGGATATCGCGGTGTTTAGAAATCTGAAATTTCTACACCATCTGACCTCCCTGAACAAACTTGACTCGGACCACAACCCAGTGCTACTGAAACTGGGCGACGCCGAGCAAGTACACTACTCGAAAACGACGATAAAAACTGACTGGGGTGACTTCAAGCATCGCTTCACACAAACCCTCGGCCCTCTCCCTGTCCTTCAGATAAAGGGGGACATCGACAGGTATGTTAAAACCTTCGAGGAAAAGGTGATAGAAGTGGTTGCTGAAGCTTCAAAGACCGTGCCGGCGAAAAATTACCAGTACGGTCTTCCACGCCAGATCAAGGAGCTTATAAAAGACAAAAACCGGGCTAGACGTCGCGCTCAGCGCACCGGCTACCCGGCGGATCGTCTAGAATACAGCACCTTGAAAGGCAAGTCAGGACAGCCATTTCGGAGTTCAAAAATACTAACTGGGGCAACATGCTGAAGGATCTCTCTTTTCAAAATCCATCAGCATGGGGGTTGGTAAAAGCACTCCGAAATAAGAAAACCACGATCCCTCCCTAGACGGGCTGCGCGGAAAAGCCCTCAGCTCTACAGAAAAAGCGGAGGCACTAGCCGACAGTCTGGAAACGCAGTTTGCACCAAACACTGCCGTCTCCATTCCCGATTTCACCGCAAAGATCGATGCGGAGATCGAAGAATGGCTAGGAGGGATCTCACACGCAGACACAGACACAAACTTTGACTATGACTCAGACTGTGACAAAACAGGCAGCACCTCCCATCAGGAAGTGAAGAGCATAATCAAAGCTCTTAAAAAGAAAAAGGCACCCGGTCCGGATGGAATCACGAACAGGGTCATCACGGAACTGCCCAGGGCGGGAGTGACAGCAGTCACGAGCATCATCAATGCCGTACTGCGACTCGAGCACTTTTCAGGTCGTTGGAAAGTGGCCGACGTCACCATGATACGCAAACCTGGGCATAATCCGAGACTCCCTGTTTCGTACAGGCCTATCAGCCTACTTTCATCACTCGGGAAACTTACCGAAAAAATTATTCACACAAGACTTGCGAAGGCACTGGAAGAAAACCACTCTATTCCTAACGAACAGTTTGGTTTTCGCGGGCACTCAACCACGCAACAAGTGCTGAGGTTAGTGGAGCACATCACGCTGCACTAGAATAAAAAACAGGCAACGGGTGCAGTGTTCCTAGATGTCGCCAAAGCCTTTGATAAAGTCTGGCATCAGGGTTTACTTCATAAACTCCTGCACGGCGGCATCAACCCAGCACTTGTACGGCTGTTCGCGTCCTACCTGACAGACCGTTCCGCGTAAAAGTTAATGGATCTCGCTCCGCGGAAAAGTCCATCAGGGCTGGAGTCTCGCAGGGATCAATCCTGGCTCCAACCCTGTACATCTTTACGCGAAAGATGTGCCAATACCGGAACAAAACTACACGACACCCTCTGCGCAGCTCATGCTGTATGCGGACGACACCGCGTACTTCGTGAGCTCGCAGAGACCGAAACAAATAATAGTCAAATTACAGGCCGCACTGGACGATCTGGAGAAGTGGTGCCGTACCTGGCGCATCGGGGTAAACCCAAGCAAAAGCACGGCCACCTACTTCACCAGATCGACAGCTTTAACAAACCCCCACAGATTTCCGCAGAACCGAACTCAAAATGTTCGGTGAAGAGATACCGTGAAACGACACCTCCAAATACCTGGGGGTGACACTGGACAAGGGTCTGCGATGGAATCAGCACATCAAGCAGGTAAGTACAAAGGCAATAAGGGCAATAAAGGCAATAATAATAATAAAAAGGGCGCTGGGGCCCCTGCTAAATAAATTCAGCAAAATCAGCGTCAAAAACGGACTGACGCTGGTCAAAACAATAGTAAGACCCATCCTCACCTATGCAGCGCCTGCCTGGGGGTTTGCCTCCGCAAACCAAATGAAGAGGATCCAGGTTGTGCAAAACATAGCAGTGAGGTATGTTAGCAATAAAAGACTGCAGGAGGACAGCGAAATCGATTCCATCGAAGAATTTATCCGAGGTATGACGGAAAAATTCTACGACGCAGCGGCAGACTCCGAAAACCCACTGGTCCAAGGGCTGGGTAATTACCAGCTGGAGGACCATCTGAGGTATAAGAGGCTGAAATCGATCCTGCAGTTAGACAGTTAACTGACAACATAACTAACATTGTTTTTTAAAATTTCAGGACAAAAAGGTCGGACCAATGACGGATGGCATAGTGCCAAACTGGATGGGCCGCGTAAGCCGAGCGATCTCGAAACGCGTCCCCTTGCCTAATCCCTCCTGAACCCACGTCATCGTAACATCTCGAAAATACTCGGAAACTGCTGGAGTCACGGCTGATGATTGTTTTCGAGGCGCAGAACGAAAAGAAAAATGAAAGAGAGAGCGAGACGCGTCCGGTCCCTGCGTGACTACGACAGAGAACGGATCCGCAACGCGTCAGCTCCACCACAAGTCGCAAATCCCAAGTCCGGTGTCTATGGCAGGACCAAGGCTTCTTTCTTGAACGCCCAAAAAGGATTCGCGGCAAAAATTGTGGGAATTCAAAGATAGCCGATAAGGCAAATAGGGTACGGTCCCGAAGTCTAAAACGAAACAAAGTAAAAAAGAGGACAGGCAGTATACTCTAAATAGCGGTGGCATGCCAATTAAGGTACATGATTCTGATTCTGAAATACGGTCGAGCTCGACTTACACACCGTGAACACGGCAGATGTTTATTTCATTCCTGATCTAAATCAACAGACCGATAAAGTTCACTACCCACCTACGTAAAATAAATTCAAGTAAATTTATTTCATCTTATTTCATTTCTTTACTGCGTCTGCTATTTAATTACCGCCACCGATGAAATAACAAGATTTTGGAATTGGAATTCCTTGACACGGAAAACTTCAGCAGCGACGTCCTAAACTCGACTGACAATCGTGTTTCAAATCGCGCAACTGTTTTTTCTCGCTTCAGGGACATCCTTTCTCGGTTACTGTCACGTATCTTATCACAAGAATTGAACTTTTTCCTATTGACCATTAGAAAGAGGACAATTTTCTGAGTATATTAACAGTATAATAACGGCATTTTAAAATGACAGAAAGCAGAAAGCTGTAATATGATACACCCCGATGCGTGACGATCGGTCTCACGTTAAAATCCCTGCTCTTCATTTTGTTGACGGTACGTGTGCTTTGATATACTCTCAATGTTGTTGTCAGTCGCGGTCGTCCCAGTGCAAAAAGTGCACCAAATGAGAAGAGGTCGAGACCGTCGCTTAATACCCCTCTACCTGGTCCAATTGGACAAGACAGATGAAGGCAAAAAGATCTTCACGACCACGGAAGCCTATAGGGCAGGCTTCACGGTTGAATCGCCACACCCCAAAGTAGAAATCGGGCAATGCCACCGCTGCCATAGGTACTGCCACGCCCAACGATGCTGCCGCGCAAATGCAAAGTGCGTGAAATGTGGACAAGAGCACCTCACAGCAGAGTGCACGAAGCCGAGAAAGGAACCGGCCGAATGCGTAAACTGTAAAGGTGCGCACCCCGCAAATTACAAGAGATGCGCCGCATACCCAAAACCCAGAAGACCCGGCCAGCCAAGAGCTCAATCCAACCCTACCTCACCCATTGGACAACGAAGAGTCCCCTCTTACTTGGAAACTGCTAGCAGACACGCCCCCAACCAGGAGAGACGATATTCCCCAAAGCCGCGCGCAGCCCGAAAGACACCTGAAAGACGATCCTAGAGATGTTCAACGACCTAATATGGTCCTTCGCAGCAATCCTAAAAGACGCAAAAGTTAATAACGACGTCATCGACAAACTACAGGTCGCAGCAGATTACATAGTTAACGAAGAAACAATCGCGAATGTTTAGACAACGACACCAGACGTCATACCTGCAGATTGCATTCTGGAATGCAAACGGACTCCTCGCGAAGAAATTCTTGCTGCTAGACTTTGCCCACTCCCACGACCTGGACGTCATCATGGTCAACGAGACCCACTTAAGGAAAGGAGACAACGCCAAACTGCCAGGGTACATCTTGTACCGCACAGACCGACAACATGCCCGAGGTGGAGGCACCGCCATTTACATCAAGACCTCCATCGAACATCACGAAGGACCCCCTCAGGACCTAAATTACCTAGAGGCCACACCAGTCAACATCCACATGAGGAACCACGGATGGATTCAAATCTCATCAATCTACAATGCTCCCAACAGACAAATCCTCCAAGAAGATATCGCCGCTCTCCTTGACGGACCAGGAGGAAAAATCATCGCGGGCGACTTCAACGCCAAGCACTCGACCTGGGCCTGCAGGCACACCAACCAAACAGCTCTACCCGCTCCTAGCTTCAAACAGCAAGATATCACCAGCAAATAAGCTGCGCATCTACAAGGCCATCATCAGGCCCACCATAACATACGCCGCGCCCGTATAGGGGACGGCAGCCCGAACACACATAAAGAAGATACAAGTAGTATAAAATAAATGCATTCGGCACGCATTCTCCAGCCCGTACTACGTCACCAATCGAAGACTCCACGCAGATACCAAGATGGACACCATCGACGTGCACATTAAAAGTCAGGCGGAAAAATTGTACAAGACCGCGAGCTTCTCGGATAACCCTCTCATCTCGCAGCTAGGACAGTACCAACCAGGCCACAATCTAGGACACAGCCGGCCAAAGGACATCCTCATCCGCCCGTCAGCCGGAGTGTAAGTAATCCTAATCTTTACATATTTGTTTTAGGTTCCCACCAAGCACCAGGTTCATCAAACCATGCAAAGACGCCCGGAATTACACCAAATCGCTCGCTCCGCCCTATCGACACCAAGGGACAAAGCTCATCAAATGCTAGGGACCCCAATCCACGAATCGCACACTTGCCCCGCCCCATCGATACCAAGGGACCAAGCTCATCAAATACTAGGGACCTCAAACCAAAGATCACAGACGCGCATCGCTCCACCACGCCTCTGGCCACAAGTCCATGCCCCCAGGAAAGTTCTTCGAAATACCTAGAATCCTGCAAATCACGGAAATTATCCCTATAGACAACAACCCAGCCCGATCAAGCTTAGCGCTTCAAATGAGGAATCACACCTCAATAAACTACTTTAAGCATACTATAGTCTGTTTTTTTAAAGAAAAATATTGGAATTTGTACTAAAGTACCAATACTAAAGGTTTACCTTGAATAGTAAACCAATGAAATTGCTTTGAAGTTAGACGCTATTACAATAACGAAATTTTTGCGACTGAAGTGCTATGCGTGTTGCCTAAACTGAACCGGGTAAAGTCAAAGTGAAAAACAGAGATTTGTTCCACTTACGAAACCTGTTTATACATTCCATATTAAACATTCTCCGTTTCCACTGACTTCCAAATTAATGTTTAAATTTTGTAGCGGGGGGCATCTGAGAATTCTGAGAAATCTGAGAATTTGTTGTTGAATGAAGAAGAAACAATTATTTTTTTTGATTAACTTCAACAACAAGTAAGCTTCAACAACAATCTGTTTACCTTACCACTTTTAATTGTTTTATTTTATAGGTTTCCAAATTGTAGCTATGGTTAGCGATCTTGGTGGACAAAATAGAAGCACACATGCTGAATTGCAAGTAAACCCCGAACCACCTTGGTTTAAAAATCCTTCAAACGACCACAGAATTTACGTTTTCGCTGATGTCCCTCATCTTATTAAATTGATTAGAAAGCATTTTGTTGATAGTGGCTATATCGGCTATAACGGCAAGGAAATAAACAATAATGTTAAAGAAAAGCTTCTTGATGTCACTAGCTAGTCAGATTTAACTATTACGCATAAAATCTCTAAAGGAACTCTAAACGTCAAGAACGCTAGTAGACAAAAAGTAAAATTCGCCACAAAATTATTTTCACACACTATTTCTTGTGCAATTACAAGATGTGGAATGAATGATGAGTTGGAAGGTCATAATTGGATTGAATGTGAAGAATTTTTTAAATTAGTAAGTATTTACAAAACATTTTTTTTATATTCCTCTTTCCACTTTTACTCAGTTTATTTAATGTTAAAGTAAACTTAATAAATATATTTACGTATTAGAGACATTTATTGAAAATATCTTTTAATGTTACTCTAATTTTAAACTAGGTAAACGACTGGTTCGATTGTTTAAATGTGAGGGTTCTACAATCAGATAGTCGGGAGAGGAAACATGCGTATGGTTTGTCGCTTGAAGTTCAGAACAGCATTATAAATAATATGACCAATGTAATGAATAATTTGAGGGCTAAAGGCAAGTCTTCTCTTCTGCCATTTCAAAAAGGTACATTTTAATATTAAATTTAATAAAGTAAATATTTATAATTATAAGTTATTTATTACAGGAGTTATGATGACAAACAGCGTTGCAATTGCTATTTGAAGATCTCAAGAAAAAATTTGGAATTAAATATATTTTAACGTACAGACTTAGCCAAGATGTGCTGGAAAACTTTTTTGGGGCTATAAAGCTTGTTTTAGACTACACGAAATCTTGAACAAATTTTAAAACAATCTAAATTGCGTAGTATCAAACAGCAAATTGCTTCAAAAATTGTTTTGCTTTGTGAAATGGCGTGCAAAATAGAACATGTTCTATTTTGAAACAATTTACTAAGCAATCTGTCAATCTTCAGGCATGCGCTACACAGAAGTGTCCGTTGGCTATATTGTGTCGTTTTATTAAATATTTATTGTAAATAACCACTAATGAGAGTACTACACTTGTCAACATTAGTTCTTGTATTTTCACGATTGTAGTATATTATTGTATCACCATCAAACTAATAATAATAACATAACTTTCACGAAAGCTATTAATTTCTAGCAAACTGCGCAGAATCGTAAAAGAAATATTGTTTCAAAAATTGTACAGTATCATACAGGTTGATATCGAAAACAAAGCAACTTCTTGTTCAATATATTGGACAATTTATTGTTTCAAATCTTGTTCAATATTTAGTGTAGTCTAAAACAAGCTTAAGAGCTAAGGGAGGCCTTCGTGACCATCCAGATCCTCTGGATTTTAGATATCGGTTGCAGTCTTATATAATGGACAGAAACGAAGGGTCACTTTCAACATATGGTAACGTTGAAGAGGATGGTACGCTCGATTTACTGCAGAGCCTACTTTAGATGCAGCATTTTTCAACCCCGTTCTTAATGAAGAGGTTGAAATACGGCAAGACGAAGAGTCCGATTGGATTAAATTAAAAGACGTGGTCTATGATGGTCTCGAACATTTGGCTGGTTACATTTGCCACAAACTGAAAGAGCCAAGCAGCTCAATAAAAAGTGCTAATGTGTCGTCTTACTCTTGGGTTGACCATTGCAGTGAAGGTGCAATGGTGAAATGCTGAAAATGCTGAAAATAGAAGAATCGGAAGCAATTTTTGTTAATGTTAATGCCGGCAGTGTTTAATTTCAAAAAATTATCTAAAAAACTTGTTAGAAAAAAGTAGTCATGTAGAATGTTCTGAAGATGTCAAAAAATTATTTTTTAGATCTAGGATGTTTTTAGATTGCGGCAATTAAATAAGGAGTTAACAGATTCTTTCATTAGCAAAAAAGGAAGTTGAATAAGGTTACAAAATAAAATTTTGTGTTAAATCTTTTTGTGATTATTGAAATCAAGAGTGTATATACGTAGTGTTGCAAACGAACATAGTCAACACTCAATAGTCAACCTCGCCTTCATGGTTTACTCGGTTTTAACTAACGAGGCTTTGACGACCGAGTATTGGTGGTATAACCATAACAGGAACATCTACAGGAAATGGTAGATAAAATAGGATGATGATTTCAATAATGGACTCTTCCTTTTGAATTTATGTTTTATTTGAACTAAAAATAAATAATATGATTATGATTTTATACTTGCATTATGTGTTTTATTTCAATAGTTATGATTTTAAGTAAAAATATATGTATATGTATATAATTATTATATTATATTGAATAAAAGTCAACATTCAATATTATCTCTCTTGAATTTATGATTTATTTGAATAGTTGTAATAATTTTTTTCTAATTTAGCGCATTATTTAAATATATTTTATGATTTTATATTCCTATTATGTGTTTTATTTCAATATTTGTGATTTAGTAAAACATAATTACACGTTTTCATTATATCGCGAACACCGCTAAATATTTGAATTTGAATCAAACCAAGGTACGTCATAATGACGTAGTGCGTCAAACGGACGAAAATAGGTTTCAAAGATATCATACCTTGTAATTCATCGTATCATGGTAGTAAACAGTGATTGTAGTAATTTATTATTTAAATACAATATTACATCATTTAAAGTATTATGTTAAAGGATATCAGGATTATTTAAATAATTGTAGAAAATAAATAACGTTTCTTTTTTAATAGAAATATTAATTCTTATAACTGAATTCGTAATTTGTAAAATTGATTAAGCAAGAAAATGTTACAAATTCATATCAGGAAATAATGAAAATGCAAAATTCTAAGATGCGAATGTATTTTTAACCTGGGAACCGGAGGATAATAAAAAATAATCGAAATAATTTAGAAGGCGTTATCTTCGTAAGATAACATCATATATTTTTTTAAATTGCATATTTTTTAATAATAATTACAAAAAAAAATATCAAGTATTTGGCATCTAATGTTTATTAACCAGTATAAATATTTTACAATAATGTAAACGTACAATAAAACAAACAATAAATATAACAATAACATAAGAACCACAATTTGACACCAATTATAAATATAAGAGAAAGACTAGCAAGAATAATTATGAATTTATTGATTTTTAAATAGAACCGTTTTGGTCAATTTATGTCGAATTCTCGTACCTTCTAAATTTTCTGTAGCAAGTTTTGCTTCATGATATAAACTTAGTTTCAGAAAAATTTTTGCTATCAAATTAATTAATTGCATTTTATGATTATCTAAAATATCTTGGTTTGAAATGTGTCCGTTCATCAATTCGTTATCAAAGAATGTATTACTTTGTAACGTTTTTATTATTAAGTATTGCTTTATATTTTTTTTATGAAATAAAATTGATTTAAAAGAACGAAGCTGTTTTTCTAGAGCAATACATAATTTCAGCACATCTTGACTGGCTATTACCAATTTTCCCCACCTTTTCAAACTTAATAAATGTGACGGAGACTCATCGACTGTGAGAACATTGAGGCACACTGGGCATGTTATAATTTTTTCAACTTTTCGAACAACAAAACCACAGATGTAACCTACAATGTCCTCCACATACAGGGTGTCCCCGTGACCGTGGAAAACCTTTAAGGTGGTGATAAAAGACACTTTTCTAAGACAAATTTTTAAATAAAATTTTTGTCCAAGTCCAAACCCTTGGGGGGTACCTCTCTTTAAAGCAATATTTTGAATTTCTGATTTAAAACGGCCATAACTCCGATATTATCAATTTTTAGACTTAATATATTAGACCTTTTTTAAAGATCATTCACTTATCTACAAATTAGTTTATATCCCCTTATCGTGTAGAATAAATCAGAGATGTTTATGTAACAAGGCTTACATAAACTTCTTATATAAACATCTCTGAGAATAAATAGAATTATCATAAGCATGCTATCTCTCTGCGCAAGAACATACCTTCTGTAATAGTAGCACGACGTATATTATGATGTAGTCACAGAACATATAAGTAGGAGAAGGGAACCTCGCATGTTAATTCATCGCAACACGGCCCTCCTGCGGCCGTAGGGCACAACTAAAATTTTTGCGTGGCGTTTGAATAGCTCTTTATAATTTCATAATTTTATTACAAGATTTAAAATTTCAAATTCTTAAAAAATTTATTTATAAATTTTCTATAATAAACAGAGGCAATTTTTTTAATAAAATTAATTTTTACATGTTAGATGAAATTGAAAAATATTATCACATGTTAATAACATTTACCATTTTAAACAGAGGTAATTATAGAAAATATATAAATAAATTTCTTAAAAATTTCAAATAATTATCTACTAAATCTGACATCAGGAGGTTGGTTATCAATAAAAATTCAGTCAAATTAAAAATGTATATGAAATATATTAAACACAAGTTAATACAGAAATTTATAAAAAAAAAACAACAATATGTATGTACAACAAACAGCAAATAATTTTTAAAAAACAGTAACAATATAATATACATAAAACAATAATATTAAATAAGTATTAAAACGAACAAGTTATATAATCATAAACAACAAAATAAATTTTCACATCACTTCACGTACACATGCGTTTCGTATAAAAACACGAACCAAAAATGAAAATATAACTGATATAACCTAAAAATAATAATATAGTGAAAAATAAAGGAAGATAACACCGAAAGTCACTAGAAATCACTAAGAATCTCACCAGCTTTGATGCCCTTTGGCGAGTATAACCGAAGAATTACGATGAAGCACCCGATGATCATTTTGCCGTAATTTCGTATCTCAGGTCAGCCCCATGGATGTAGTCGTATGCAGAGCGGGTGCATAAACGTGTCGTTTACCGTTAGGTCGATCGGGTTATCTGTTATGTCGCGTATTAGCGTCCCCGGAGTAGCAAATTTTAAAATGTAGTTTTTTCGAAAACTAATGCATAATCCTACAATATTTTTGTTGTAGTATGCTTGGAAAAGTGTCCGCTTTCCACTAGTGCATAGAAAAAAGTTCAAATCGTGGTGTAAATTAACTGACAGTTCCCGAAAATCATTCGTGCCGTTAAACAAGTTTTTGAAAATTTTCGGTGCACTTGTAGTATGAATGACATACTGTGATATGTTACGGTTACATTATATTTAATTTAAAAATCGAATTATAAAATTAAGAAATTCAAGACTTCTAAAATAAATTTTTTAAAATCAATTCGTTAAAAAATAGTTAAACCACATTTTGTCATATTCCGAGATCATAAATAATTTCAAATAAACACTTGACTAATAATAGAACGACATGTCCAGAGCAATAAGATGTTAATGTGCTCCACGCGCCGGTCAAAGAAAGAAACAGCCAAATATGCAACTTTAGCTTAAATAAACAAAAATACATAAGCAAGAAATATAATTTTTATGAGCCACACGTACCATTTTTTTTGTATTAGTTTTATGAGTTTGTTTTTTTATTGTTTTTTTTCGTATCATTAGTTTTTAGGGTAGTAAGTCAGTTTGTATTTTTAAACATTTTTATGGTGATCAAATTAAATGATAAATTTAAAGTTGCATTTTATTGAATTTACCCTTTGGTTAGTGAAAATATTGCAACCACTCCAGATTAGTTTCATTGCACCCGGAGCTAGCCTGGCAATTGTGCCTTTTTTATAGGGAAGTAACACGATCAATCACGTTATTGGCCAAAAAGAATTAGACAATGGTGATAACATAGAAGAAATACTATAAGAAACGGCAAATTAAATTTTTTACTATTACAAACTAGAAGGTTTTATAATAACTTGACAATAACAATAATATATAAATCAGGTATTGCAAATCGCAAATGGTTATTTACTTGGTGATAATGGATACAGATAATCTAATAAAATTCAATAGTTTTTTAACTGAACAAGTTAAAAAAAAACAATAATAGCAATAATATTTATTAATATTTTTATTAAGCTTTCAGCGAAGTTTATCGCTTTTATCAGAATATTTATTTATACAATATCTATGTGAAAATCGAAATATAACGTATTGTCATCTGAACAATCTATGATCTAAAACATGGTCTTGATAGCTAAAAGTATGACATCTCAAGATCACAACTCACATTAAGCAGCAACTGTTAGTTCGCTGGCGGGAACTTGTATTTTTTGTAGTCTTCCAACTGATGCGGCTGTATTTCCGCGCTGCTGTATGAAGACGCCTCTCGAGAATCACTCAAGAAGCAAAATGTGTTGGTATCGTCGATTAAAAATGCCTTAGATGCACAAAACACTTTAATTGATAAATAAACAACGTAAACTCGCTGAAGCGGTGAAGTAGTAAAAATAAAAATAACAACCAAAACGTGTTAGTTACCGTCAGCGAGTGTTATTGAGTAAATGACTTGACCCCTTGAACGTAAGAACTCAACTGCCTATTTTAGTCAAAGGGTTCAAGAGGTCAACTAGGTGGCGCGGCGGTGCCAGTATGACCAGGCAGGTAGCGCCAAATTTAAATTCAAAGTGTTGCCAGGTCTTACATTACCAGCAACCTACAGTGAGTTTCCGTCAATGTAGAAAAAATTTAACATCAATACGTAAAGAGTAATTAGAGGAGTAAATTAGTAGATATTTTTCAAACTATCAATATCAGTTTTCCTGTTCATCGAGTTCTTTTCTCTTTTGATGCATATCATTTCGTGAAGAATTCTATTTTTATAATTAGTCTTTGATTTTATTATTTTGGCATTTTTGAAATCTGCATCATGTCCATCGATTAATATATTGAGGTGATATTTTGTAAAATTTTTTATCACGACACTTGTTATGATCGGGTAGCCCACGTTGCATGTGCGGGAGCAGTAGGGAATTTTCAAGGGTCGAAGGTTCTCAATAAAAACAATTCCTATAAAATAATTTCCAACAATCGTTCCGCCAAAATATTATTCGATTCAAATTTAAGTCGAAACAAAATTTTAAAATAAATGGTATCGACAAATAAATTTCGATTCGGTTCTCGCAGGTGAGTTGATATCAAACCTTTACTCGTCCTTCAACATTAAATTTAATAAATTTTTTACTTTTCACTCTTAAATATCCAAATTCAAATTTATAATTGTTACTATTCTTTCTCATAAAAAAAATTATCAATTAAACTACTTCCGTTCGGCAGCAAAATATCAAAAAACTCCAAAATAATTTAAATTTCAAAATACGCAATAATGCACACGCATCAAAATCACTTTATTCTAATCAAATCAAAATATTACTCACAATTTCAAAAATCGTGCGTACAAAATAATTTTGTATTATTAACTAATTAACTAACTATTTAATTATTAACGAGCCAAAAATTTCACAACCGGTCATGCAGCCATTTTTGGCAAAAAGCCCTTATCTCTCTTCCTCGACTCCCACCCTGGTACTTTTTATTATTTATTATTAAAAGCTTTTTCTTAACTTTCTTTCAGAAAAAAAATCTAATTAATAAAAACACATTTCGTCAAAGTCATTACCAACATAAAAAATAATTAATAAAAAACTATTAATGTGACATTTAAATATTCATATAATATATTATAGCTGTATTCTTTTTACCTATTTTAAGTGAGATTGTACTGAGATACTCAGTTACTCAGTTGAAAGGTTGTTTTGTTTACCGTTTTGACATAAGTACTGTGCCGTGCCGAACTGAGTTTTACGTGACAAAATTATCCCCTTCCATACCCAAACTGATCTTGCTATTTTGAAGTGTTACAACTGAGAAAAATTGGGAAATAGTCCGGATTGGTTGATTTGAATTAAACTTGTCACTTATTACAATCATTTCAATAATATCTACTGCACCTTAAATTTTTAATTCGTCTTTTTGAAGTTTATGTTGACATTTGGTTAGTACTACCAAACTTCAAAATAATTAAATTCAAAAATCACTAAGTAGTAAATTTTCGTTGTTCTTTTTACCTTATCTTTTTCTCACTTTGACTCAGTTAATCTCAGTTCGTCTCAGCTCACTTCATCTCAGTTGTGCAACTGAGATGGAAATAAAATAGGTAAAAAGAATACAGCTAATATAATAAACTTTTTAATCAAGATTTAAATAATTGAAAATTCATATACATAGTGACTCCCATAAGTATTCGTACCCAAGCCATATTAAAATTATTTACATTATAATTCGTATTATATTGAAAATTATTAATCCACCTTAATTATATGGCTTCGTTTGCATCTTGAAATTCTACATAAAAAATCTGTAAGGTATTAATTACTTAGTTTTAAGATAAAAAAATACTCAATCAAATGTGTTTATAAATATACGCCTCATAAGTATTCATACTCCTTTCTTTACATTTGAATTAGATGGGTAAATACCCTAATATAGTCGGGGAATTAAATGTACCTGTTATTGGTAATTTATATTACATATTTGAGTCAAGTTTCAGTTTTGTTCTAACATTCAAAAGACAAAATGAGCCGTAAAAAGTGTGAAACTACTGTCGAAGAACGTAATTTAGTAGTAAAGTGGCATAAAGAAAGAAAATCGTACTTACAAATTTCACTTTTAATTGATAGGAGTAAAACTACAGTTCAATGTCGTTCAAAAATTTTAACGTCGCTAGAAGAAAATGCTTTAGTTAGAGAAATTAAGAAAAATCCACACAATAGTGCTGTGAAATTAGTGCCTTTGGTGAAAACCAATTTTAATAAGCAAGTAAGTCCTTTAACTTATCGAAGAACTTTAAGAAAAGGTGGTTTTAATGGCCGAGTAGCTAGAAATAAACCATTTATAAATAAAGGTAACCGTTTAAAACGTTTGAAATTCGCAAAAGAATATGTACTAAAGGATGAAACTTTCTGGGAACATATATATAATATTTTCGAACAAAAGTAAATTCAATATTTTTCAGTCAGATGGAAAAAGTATAGTGTGGCGGAAACCGAATACCGAGTTAAAATTAGAAAATCTGCGACCCACACTAAAGCATGGAGGTGGTTCCGTACTGATTTGGGAGTGTACGGAAGCTGCTGAGGTCGGAAATCTAGTTTTCGTAAATGGAATAATGGATAAACTACAGTACCTGAAAATTTTAAACAAGAATTTACAATAAAGTGCGGTTAAATTGAGTCTCGACGGCAAATACTATTTTCAACATGATCAAGATCCTACGGCCCATATCGTCAAACAATGGGTCTTATACAAAATGCCCCACTACTTGGAGAAACACCCCCCGCCCCAAAGTCTGGATATTAATCCAATTGAAAATTTATGGTCTGAAGTTGAAACCAAACTACGAAATTATGAAATTACTAATAAAGAAAGTTTAAAAATCAGAATTGATGAAGTTTGGAACAACATGATGAATCTCTTACAAAAAACTTAGTGAAAAGTATGAGAAGACGTCTACAAGCCGTCATACATTCAAAAGAAGGGCCAACTAAATATTAAAAATGATTGAATACTTTTGAGGCATGAAATTGATAACTATTTCATAAAACTTTTTTAACTTTCATAAAACCAAGGCCAGAGCCTCACTCTGCTTGCATCGACCCACTCGCCGTACTCCTACTCTTACTTCCCCTACCTTTCCTTCTATACAGCAAATTTTACAAACTTTATACAATGTGTTTACAAATAAATAAACAAAATCCAAACTTTAAAATAATTTACAAAATAATAAAATTAATGTTTTTATGCATTTCGAAACACGACAGTATATAGTCCGTTTTTGTTAAGAAAAATATTGAAATTTTTACTAAAGCAACGCCCTCCAAAGGTTAACCAATGAAATTGCTTTGAAATTAGACGGTATTACAACAACAAAATTTTTGCGATTGATGTACTATGTGTGTTGCCTAAACTGAACCGAGCAAAATCATAAATAAGATAGACGTGGACAGAGTTAAATGTAATATCGAATAGACGTAGTTTATTTGGTTATAACATTTTTCTTTTTTGTGGTGAATATTTAATATTACTACAAGATTACTACTATTTAAATTATCTGAGGTTTCCCGGTGTAAATTAGACTTTGCAAACGACGCGCCACCTATATTATTCATATCTGGGATCGACTATAGAATTTAGTTACAGCACTGTTTGAATGTTTTATGTTAATTTGTACGGAATTTTTAAATGTGACTTTGTTAATGGCAACTGTCTCCGCCCTATGTTTGTTTTCTAAACATATAAAAACTATTTGTCACCCGTTAGTAAAGACTAATCTTTAATCCGTGGAGATTAAAATATCTTAAGCGGATTACTTTACCTCCGTCCGAGTTTACCTTATAGATTAAAACTAATCTTTAATCCGTCGGGATTAAAATAGCTTGAGCGGACGAGTTTACCTCTGCCCGTAGTAAAGTACAGAATGCCGAGTGTTAAAGAAATAGTTAGTCAACGAGGAAAAGTTATGCTTTTGGTAGATAACTATAAGTTTTCATTTAAAGAAGAACTCAAAAGTGGCGAAAAAAAATGGTGTTGCCGTACTCCCAATTGTTTAGCCAATATTTATACAGTGGGCCTGGATTACACTATATCGAAATTGAATTTAATTCATAACCATTCGGCATATGACATTCGCATCATTCAAAGACAAGCGATTGAAAGTACAGCAAAACGTATAGCTGTGGAAGATGTTGGCAATCAACCTAGTAAAATTTTGCGTTCTGTTATTGCCAAAGAAAATTCAACAAGTATTACTACAACGGATCTGTCATACATAAGGAAGAATATGTATAACGCAAGACGAAAATTGCAACCGGTACTTCCCAAATCAAAAGCAGAAGTTCACAGTTCGCTTAAGCCAGAGACGCAATTTCAAACCAGCCGTAAAGAAGAATTTCTTTTAGTTAACAGCAAATATTCCAATATATTGGTGTTTAGCTGCTTTACTAATTTAAAGCATCTTTGCTTAAGCCCGAAAATATATGTGGATGGTACGTTCGACTACTGCACAAAATTTTTCTCGTAGTTGTTTACCATACATGGCTGCCTTAATGGTCATTATGTACCATTAGTGTTTTGTGTGCTACCAGACAAAGCAACAGAAACATACAAAAAATGTTTCGAGTTTGTGACTGAAAAGTGTAGTGAAAATTCTCTGTCGTTTAATCCCACCGAAATTGTGGCAGATTTTGAGTTGGCTATCCATAATGCAGCTAAAATTATTTGGCATAATTGGATGCAGGTTTCATGTAACGCAAGCTTGGTGGCGTACAATTCAAAGACTTGGACTTTCATCAGATTACAAAGAAAAAAGCGAGATTGGAAAATAGATTGGTTATTATTTTGGACTGTTGTTTCTAGAACCACAAGAAGTTGGTGATGTGTATGCTTTTACATTAGCTGCTATTTAACCAGAAAATGATAAAGTAACTTTGTTTGCTGATTATTTGGTTAACAATTATATATCCGAGGATGCCGTTTTTCCACACCAGTTATGGGCATCGAAAACAGCAAGCGCCGCTCGCACAACCAACGCATGCGAATCGTTCCATTCACATATCGGCAAAACTTTAAATGTTATACATCCGTCTGTATTTATTTTCATTGAGTTCTTAATTAATTTTCAAAATCAAATATACGTAAAGTTACAAAGTATTCACAAGCCGTATGTACCTAATTCAAATACTCGGAAAAGGCAAGAATACCTGCAAAACAAAATTAATGATTTTAATAATGGGAAAGTGTCAACGTTAGAATTTATTAAGTTAACTTCGCATTATTATAGTTCCACCATGTAATATTAAATAAACATTTAAATAAATTATTTTACAAATAAACAAGTGCAGCAAAACATAAATTGACAGTCAACCAATTACGTGAAGTGTTTTATTGCAAATTTGGTCCCCCCAAAATGGGGGGGTATGGGTCTGGTATGTATGTTAGTGTTAGTTTTTCATATTTATTTAGTGATTCTGCCTATAAAAGAAGGATACGTGAGAAGACCTAGGTCTACTAAGTGGGTTAATGTTGATTTTTTAAATTTTATTGTCAACATTTTCAATTTTTACGATATCATAGTAATATGCATTTTTAAATATCTTAAGCGGTCGAGTTTACCTCTTAATAATCTTATGGATTAAGACTAATCTTTAATCCGTGGAGATTAAAATATCTTAAGCGGATTACTTTACCTCCGCCCGAGTTTACCCTATGGATTAAAACTAATCTTTAATCCGTCGGGATTAAAATAGCTTGAGCGGACGAGTTTACCTCTGCCCAGTTTATAGTAGCTTCCACAACAATTTGTACTTATTTAATTATATCGTTTGCAGTCCCGAAGATGGACCAATAACGAAACGTTGACTAGAACAACATTGCAGTTTTATTTGTTTTTTCCATATACCCAAGAGCCTCCATCCATTTTCTAATATGCTATTCGCTAACTTTTGAAATGCGCATTTTAATTTTTATTTAAATTTTAATTAATTTGACTACAAATAATAACAGCGACCTAACGATTCCATATTTTTCTATAACACAATTATAAATATGAAAAGTCAATCGGCCAAGAAGGTGAAAAAATTCGAAGGGAATAAGATGTTATCATCGCACGGTAGTGACATAATAATATTTTATAATAAATTAATTTTTTAACTTGTGATATATAATTATTGAATTTAATAATATTTTAAGATGAGAAATTATTTATTTTACAAACAACCTTCAATTTGACAACAATGCAATTCGTGAATTATTATCGGTAGGAAGGCATACGTAAAAATTCAGAACAATCCCGCAAATAAAATTTACTGATAAACGTCTACATAAATTCGTATTTTAGGATAAATTTTTACAAAAAGAAAAAAAAACTGTATAAACAAACCTCGTAAAGAAAGCAGTTTTACTATACTCATATTATAGATTTTAAGGTACTCGCTTGCAGTGCTCGCTAGTTGTTTAATATACTATTTACAAACTAGAATTCAGAAGTTGTTTAAAAACACCAACAGTTATTCGTCAAAGCAGCTATATTCATGTTGTAACTAGTGTGAACGCGCATAAACTTTTACAAAATTACGTAATAGGTATTCTACGTCCTTTGAAAAACAAGTTTTAGTTCCGCCACTGTCGCTTCACTCTAATCATTCGAGTCTAATGTCAAATTACAATGTTTACGATCTTTCTTGCAAATTGATGTTTTTTTTATTTCAAATTTTTAATACACGTTAAAGGAACGATAATTTATAATTTAAGTGTGTCAGTTGGCATACTTTAATATAAAATACGATATGTACATAATATTATTAAAAGTAATAAATATGGTGCATTTAAATAAATATATAGCGTAATAATTATCTTACGTGTTTGATAATTAAAATGTTTCTTTGTTTTCTTATTTTGTCTTTATCACATTGTTATAAACGTTTCAAGTAAAATTTAGCAAACACGCGTATATAAATTACAAGTAGAAACGACACTAAAATGACGTAGCGGCTAAATCTAAAGCAGTTATCAAAATTGTCACATGGTGTATTCGGGCAGTCACATGAACATGAATGAAGCTGTCAGGCGACGCGACGGGGAGGTACTGTGGGGGAATAAATCTTTATTTTTTAAATATAATATTTTTAACACAAATTAAAAGTCGTACGTAAAAGGACAAAGACAAGCAAATTTCATATATTGTTGCAAATCAGTGAGTCAAATTCCTTATGTTAGACAAAATACTTAATTCATCTTACAACTACATGATAAACAATTCAATAATTTTCAACAGATCATAATTAAAAACTATAATTATAGAAATATATAATGATAAACTATACATACAGTGACTGACAGTTTTGCGGACGATTTTTCTATATAAAATATGGAAATCGTACCTATATAATAAATGACGAAAATTTATATTCAGACATAAAATTATTTAATGTATCTATTTTATTGTCAAAGATAATTTTAAGAAAAATGTTAGCAATAATCAGCAAAAATAGCTGTCAGTAAAAATCGTGCATTCTTGGTACTTTGAAATTATTAAAGCAAAACGGAATTACAAATTTATTTTTTTGTACAATGTTTTGCAATAATTAAACACTATTGAATCAGTGTCATTTTATTTAGTATTTCATTATGTTGCTTTACTGTAAAACTAGAAGAAGTTGTTAAAATGCGTAAAACCCGTGCGTAAAACTATAATTGAAGAGCGTAAGTTGATAATTTTTTTTTACGCCTCCATCAGGCAAGTGTTCAATTGCATATTTCAAATGCGGCTTGAAAAGCTGGTTTTCTCGCCGAGCGTTTGAAAAAAACAGTGATTATTTTATAAGATGTTGTTATTCTTGGTTATATTTTGTACGTCAAATTGAATTAAATTAAATAGATATTACAAATTTTTGTAATAAAAGGCACTTTTTAATGCAATTATAATACAGCTAACTTATTATTTTATAATTATATGTAAGTATACTATATTTGTATTAGATAATTTTATAAAAAATGAATGTAACAAATACCTATATATTTTTTAGGTTAGCTAAATTTAAACGCCAAATTTAGAATTAAAATATTTTAATATATTAATTCTTAACTTGTGATAAATAATATTAAATAAGTTTAAAAGTGAACAAGTTAAATTTACGTTAAAATATAAATTTTTTATTTTATAAGCTTTCAGCGAGTTGTATGACTTTCATCAGAATCATGATGATCAGAATCAGTGATTTTGTGTAGTATAGATACCAAGACAATATCTAAACTTGTGGCCAACATATCTACGCGTTACTTTTCTATTGCTATCTCTTTCTACATTTAACTTTCTGTATTTGTTATCTCTTTCGTTAGTTCTGGCTGTGAGCCAATTAGAAATTTTTGTACGAAATCACTGCAACCAATACCAGACGGTCATATTAGGAGCGAATATTTTTTTTGAAATTGAAATAGTTAACCCGTTGTGAGGTTATTACTTCGTAGTAAACAGTGATTGTAGTAATTATTTAAATCCAATATTACATTATTTAAAGTATTATGTTAAAGGATATCAGGATTATTTAAAGTATTGTAGAAAATAAATAACGTTTCTTTTTTAATAGAAATATTAATTCTTATAACTGAATTCGTTATTTGAAAAATTGATTAAGCAAGAAAATGTTACAAATTCATATTAGGAAATAATGAAAATGCAAAATTCTAAGATGCGAATGTATTTGTATATATATATATATATTTGAATGTAAATTAAATTAATTAATTTTATTGAAAAATTATTTCATTAATAATTAATAGGTATATCTTTTAAAACAATCACGATTGTGTATTGAAAATGAGGGTAGTCATTTTGAAGATTTACTTAAATTATCTATTAGCTCAAACTTAATTAATACAATAATTTTTTAATAAAATCCGGGAAGATCCTGTATAAATTTTTATTTTTGTATAAATTTTGTTTTCGTTAAGGAGAATAGTAATGAATTGACTTTTTCTATTTTGTATTGGTGTGTTTTCTTTTCAAGAGGGGCGAATTAATTTTAGTAGCACAGAGGCGTCGTATATCTTAAGACGGCCCTACTTTCTCCACCTTGACAGCGTTGACAGTAAAGGCCTCGCCACATAGCTTGTGCTATGCTATGTCAATGTAAAACACAGAAGTAGAAGCATCGGTTTTAATGTTTTAATGGTAAAGCGTCATTCACATCCAAGTAACGTACGTAGCGGACATACAAGACATAACGTACAAAACATAGCAAATGACTTGTCATTCACATCAACATAGAAAACATAGAAACGTGAAGAACGCGCACGCGTATTTTCACCCGATCGGTTGATTACGGTATCGGTTTCTTTACGATCGTAGAGGAACGGATACGAATGTATCAGATCTATAAATTTTCCGTCAACCATAATTAAACAAATATCAATAAAAAACACACTCACAAGAAACACACGACACGCTGTAATTTAACCTAAAAGTTTAAATGTGGAAAGTGTAAACCTCACTTTACAATTTAAAATTTTAAAACGGAGGTGTTGCCTTGTAAAATAAACGCATCTCATTGGTCAAACATAGAAAACATAACGGAGAAGTTGAAGTTGACCGAACTCTTTGTTCCGTTAGTTCATGTCGGCTATGTTTTGTACGAATGTCACTGGTAGCGTTTGAAACCATGCATTTCAACTTTCCTCGCGTTATGCAAATACTCGTTATGTCTTGTATGTCCGCTACGTACGTTACTTGGATGTGAATGACGCTTAACGGTCACATTGCTATGCGGGTTGCCATGCTATGTTTTACATAACCAAGAAATTGTTTGACTTTGATGCCGCATGGCATAGAAGTTGAACTCGTTCCTACTTCTGTGTATACTTGGTATAGATGTTCTGTGGTGGTGTACCTATAATCGATTGGTTTTGAGGTTATTTTTATTATTTTGAGTCGTAAAATGTCGAGAAATTTATTAGAAAACGAACAATTAATAATTTTAACCGCATTTTTTAAACCAAGTTATGGTAGTGCTCTTGCTGTTGTTGATTTTGGTAAATAGGTCGTTCCACCAACGACGAACTTTTTTAGGCAATACGCAATTTCTATTTTTTTAAAAGTAGGAGTACATTCAGTAAAATTAAACCTACAGCAACGTCACATCCATTTTAAAAATAAACAACTCAACAAAAATAATCAAAATATATCGTCAGTTTTCGAAACGAAATTACAAAAACCTGAAAATATTTTTTGTTGTGATGTAATGTTTTCCTATGTGAACACTTCTATGTTGGATCACAGAACATATAAGCATAGTATAAGTAGTTTAAGACAGTAGAGACCACAGAACATATAAGTAGGAGAAGGGAACCTCGCATGTTAATTCATCGCAACACGGCCCTCCTGCGGCCGTAGGGCACAACTAAAATTTTTGCGCGGCGTTTGAATAGCTCTTTATAATTTCATAATTTTATTACAAGATTTAAAATTTCAAATTCTTAAAAAATTTATTTATAAATTTTCTATAATAAACAGAGGTAATTATAGAAAATATATAAATAAATTTCTTGAGAATTTCAAATAATTATCTACTAAATCTGACATCAGGAGGTTGGTTATCAATAAAAATTCAGTCAAATTAAAAATGTATATGAAATATATTAAATATAATTTAATACAGAAATTTATAAAAAAAAACAACAATATGTATGTACAACAAACAGCAAATAATTTTTAAAAAACAGTAACAATATAATATACCTACATAAAACAATAATAGCTGTATTCTTTTTACCTATTTTAAGTGAGATTGTACTGAGATACTCAGTTATTCAGTTGAAAGGGTGTTTTTTTACCGTTTTGACATAAGTACTGTGCCGTGCCGAACTGAGTTTTACGTGACAAAATTATCCCCTTCCATACCCAAACTGATCTCGCTGTTTTGAAGTGTTACAACTGAGACATATTGGGAAATAGTCCAGATTGGTTTATTTGAATGAAACTTGTCACTTATTGCAATCTTTTTAATATCTACTGCACCTTAAAATTTTAATTCGTCTTTTTGAAGTTTATGTTGACATTACACAATAATAGAAAAAACAATTTGATTAGTACTACCAAACTTCAAAATAATGAAATTCAAAAATCACTTAGTAGTAAATTTTCGTTGTTCTTTTTAACTTATCTTTTTCTCACTTTGACTCAGTTAATCTCAGTTCGTCTCAGCTCACTTCATCTCAGTTGTGCAACTGAGATGGAAATAAAATAGGTAAAAAGAATACAGCTAATATTAAATAAGTATTAAAACGAACAAGTTATATAATCATAAACAACAAAATAAATTTTCAAATCACTTCACGTACACATGCGTCTCGTATAAAAACACGAACCAAAATTGAAAATATAACTGATATAACCTAAAAATAATAATATAGTGAAAAATAAAGAAAGATAACACCAAAAGTCACTAGAAATCACTAAGAATATCACCAGCTTTGATGCCCTTTGGCGAGTATAACCGAAGAATTACGATGAGGCACCCGATGATCGCGTGTTGCCGTAATTTTGTATCTCACAAGGAAAGGGTCTCTACTGTGGGTCACGGATTTTAAAACCCTTTTGAGGTAAAAAAGTACTTCGTATTAACAAACTCTAGACCAAGCGGCAGCGCGCAACTCTCAAAAATAACAAAGACGACTCGACGACAAATCACATTGCCAGACTGACGCACAATACAATGCCCTTCAAGCATAAATATAATTATTGCACGAAATCATGTTATAAAACTTTCCCGCATCGAGGTCCCTGGCGCTGGGTTTTTCAACTCATTTTTGCCCAGCAAAATTTACAATAACCCACAAAAAGTTCTCAAGTCACATACACTCAATACAACCTGATAAATCGCAAGACTAGGAGCAGGTACAAAGACTTCAAGTACATGGTAATTTGTATTAGCTAATTGTGTTTATGCGTTAGATAATCAAATGTAGTATAATTAAAATAATAAAGAGTATTTTATGGTATGTTATGTTATGAATTTTCAGTAGCTTTTTATCACTTGCCAAGTAAACTTGTGCCAATGTAACCTCACAAATTAATTTTTTTAAATTTTTCAAAACGAAAGCTTTAGTGGCAGATAAAAAATTTTGAATCCTCGATTTATTTAATTAAATAACGTTGCAAGGTTATTGTTGGAGATAATTGTTTAAATTTGAAGAAGAATTGTTACCTGAGTTTGGAAATTATCCTGCATGTTAGAAGCAAACGGTTTCATAGTAGTTCTACGCTTAAGTAATTTATTTCATCAGTGTATACCCTGGTACCAGACGTAAATATAAAGATTTTTCACTTAATTAAGAATAGTTTTAAGCACTCTGACACCATTCCAAGTCTACACTCCTATATTAATAAAATAATTTAAATTATAACATTGTTGCAAAAGGAAAAGAAATCAATTATTAAAAAAAAAAAAATTAATTTACCTAGTAGTTTATACAAATAAAAGTGTGGTTAATGCACCGACCAAGTGCTTTAACCTAGCTTATATTATTGTGGTGTTACCGAAAGAAGTTTCAGTTAAAGATATTAAAAATATTAAATCACGTCACTTATATCAAAAGTTTGTTTCCTTTTTTTACCTTACACAAAATTCAACAAATCCACACTTTCTGCACTTAAAAAAAACTATCCCCTTCTTAATTAAGCTAGTCACTGGCGTATGCAGATTAGATATCGTTAAGGAGTCCATGCACGAGCAGCTGGTTGGTAATAAAGAGCTCCATACATCGCATAATTTAATTGGCTTTCGACGTAGAGGGCTCGAAATTGTTGTAAGACATCGCAATATATACATACGTATATACTGTCGTGTATTTCCCTACAATTTGGTATTTTGGAGTGTGAAATGATTTTTTTATATAGTTTATGTTTGAATTTTAAATATTTGTTAAAACGAGGTTGGCAATATAGATGATATTTTTGTCAAAAAAGTCTGTTGATTTTTTAGAAAATTTGTAATTTGAATGTGAAAAGTGATTTTTTTTATAAGAAGTTATTTTGTTTGAAATTAAAAGTGAATGAGAAGATGAGGTGTAGAGTGAATGTGATGATTTTGATGGTTGTTTTGGAACGGCAGCACTAATTAATATTTTGGAAGATTGAAAGGAAAAGGAAAATTAATGATTTAAAATAATTGGATTTATTACACCTCAATTATTGAGGTAGTAGTAGTAGTATTATACATAATGTACTGCAGTGTTCATAAAGGTAGGCAATAAAGCCCACAGCAGTTATAAATTTTATTAACAAATAAATGTAAGAAAGTTCAAAAAAAAAAGAATTTGTTGTTGAATGAAGAAGAAAAAATTATTTTTTTTTTTTAAAGAGAACAGTAGTTTTTAAAGTAAGGTGCTTTTATTATTAATTTTTATTTTTAGAATTTTTTTACAGTCGGCGGTTTTTAAAATTTTTAATTTTTTACAATCTCAATACAATTACAAAAATTTGAAATGATTAAGGGTTGGAATTTTGTAAGTACCTACCTCCTTTTTACCTTAAAAACGGCTTAATGGAGTAATTTAAAATTTGGAAGGTACTTATTTGGAAGAATATTTATGCCATAAAGGCCTACAATAAGACATAATTTTAAAATTAAAAGTTTCTAAAAAAATTTATAAATAAGTATAAAATATTTAAATTTTATATTTATTAAAAAGTTGAAAATTTCGGGACGGTTTAGACTCAAAACGGCTGAACCGATTAATTTGAAATTTGAATATGGTATTTATACCATAAATTCCTACAATAACACATAATTTTAAAATTAAAATTTTTTAAAATAATCCATTATTTTAATTTTTATATTTCAAAAAATTGTGTTTTTTTAATGTAGTCATATATTAGTGATATACCATAGGGTACATGTTTACCAAATTTCAAATTTTATTAATCCGTATTTACATCATTTTTCATTTTTGAAAATTATTAGAAACAAACCCATACAATTTACGGCTAGGATTTTGCAAGTTGTTTCATTGGGGACGGTTTAGTTCAATAACGGCTTAACGGATTAATTTAAAATTTGGAGTGTTTATGTGAAACACATGAGGGCACAATAAGAACTAAAACAGTTCATAATGATTACTATGATATTATAGTATCATAGAATAACAAGAAAAAATAGAAGTAAAATGATTGCATTGGATGGACAGTGTGGGATCTTTTTAACATGTACTGGGTCGTGTTATGTCAAATATTTGACAGTATGGGCCGTGTACACCAGCAGTGTGGTGTAAGGCTTAAATCGACATGCTGAGACGCGGGAAATCCCTGTTCTTTTCTTAGTCTCAACAACTGCACTGTTGTGTTTAAAGTCCGATATCTATCTGTGAGCAATAGAGAAGGAAAAGAGAAACCATTCCATTAGTAATTGCCTGGTATGTTCCCTTGGCTTTTGCCAAGTTAATCGTCTACGCATTGCATTAGTGTATGATACTCAA
The DNA here is from genome assembly GCA_911387805.1 of Cantharis rustica. NCBI lineage: Eukaryota > Metazoa > Arthropoda > Insecta > Coleoptera > Cantharidae > Cantharis > Cantharis rustica. The sequence continues at coordinate 78,721,798 of OU426877.1, forward strand.
AAAAATATAGGCCGTGCGAGACTTCAAGATTTTTGGTTCGTTGAACCATTTTAAGATATCTATTTTCATAAAAAATAAAAACGCACAATATCATTAATTTTATATTTTTGTAAGGTACTTAAAAATATAATTTTAGTTATAAAATTTGTAGTATGTATAATATAAGTGTAATATAATACCTACATTATAGAAATATAGCGCCTTGTCTCGCCTGTTTATTATATCAAGCAGACATGCTTGTGATTTTTTTTTCTATAAATTATTAACTTGTGATCATTTTTTTAAACTTTTTTCTAAATTTAAAGTTTTATTAAAAAAAACATTGTATTATATTGACCTAAATACAAAAGATTGTAATTCAGGAAATAATTACTATGTATAATAAGAACGTGTACTCATCTACATTAAAAACTGCTTTTCTATCAAATGATATTTTTTATTTAGAATTACCAAAATATATTTGACTTATTACTTTATAGATTAACAAAGTTACGTGTAGCACCTCATAATCATTATTTATTGAATAAATTGTACTCGTTTACAAGTAATACCTATTACAAGTCTGTTTTGTTTTTAAATTATATGATATCGAAACTTGATATAATTGCATTATTATTAAACATCAGAACATGAGTCATGCTATGTTTCTAAACGCCATCTAAATTCCGAACGTCAGACTATAAATCTGCTATCGAATCTTGTGGTTTGTTTCTAGCTTGATTATTTCAAAAATGAAAAATATTGGTAATATGCATCAGAAAAAATTGAAACTTGGTAAAAATGTTCCCTATGGTACATATATCACTAATATATAAAATATATTAAAAAAACACAATTTTTATAAATATAAAAATAAAAATAATATATTATTTCAAAAAATTTTAATTTTAAAAATATGTCTTATTGTAGGCCTTGATGTCATAAATATCATATTCAAATTTCAAATTAATTGGTTCAGCCGTTTTAAGTCCAAACCTTCCCGAAATTTTCAACTTTTTAATAAATAAAAAATTAAAATTTTTTTTACGATTTTCTTTTATCAAAGTAATCATTATAAACTATGTTTTAGTTCAATTAAAAAAAAAATAATTTTAAAGTAGATTTTTTGACTAAAAGCAGATTTTTTTTTAATTACCAAAATATAAAATATGTCTTATTGTGTCCTCATGTGTTTCGCATGTACTCTCTAAATTTTAAATTAATTCGTTAAGCCGTTTTTAAACTAAACCTTCCCTAGTGAAACAACTTGTAAAATCCACCAGGTGAGGAATAAAAAAAAGGATAAAAACAAAAATGAAAAGAATGAAATTATTTACAAAAAATGTCTAAAAAGTATTTTTGTAAAAGTGATTTTAATATGCCAAAAAGAGTTTTCAAAAAGTATAATTTACTTTGCTAATATGAGCGTTCGAGTACTTTTGTGAGTAACTGTAAAGCTGCGTTCAGATAGCGATTCTTGTCTTGCCTTGTTTTGACAACAGCAATGGCGACATCTATAGTTTAAATGTATTATTTAAATGTAAATTATTTATTTTTGATTTTATAAATAATTAAATGTGTTTATTTATTTGATATCGACACACTATATACTTACTTAGTATCTACTTATACTACTTACCAATACTTTAGTACCAACATAATATTATTTTTTTTTAATTTAAAATTTAAATAATTTTTAAAATATACGCGCGAAGTTTCATTTAAAATACTTCGATTTGATTGGGTCTTGCTTCCGTTGCGTTATGCTGTAGAATCGAAAAGCTTGACACTGAGAAGCTTTAGCAAGACCTCACCACCGCAACGGAAATTTTAGCCAAAAATAAGGATAGACGAAAATACTTCAATCTGATTGGCGCTTGCCAGTTTCTACCTAAGCAAGGCAAGACAAGAATTTCTATCTGAACGCCGCTTAAATGTGCAAAAAATTTAAATTATAGCTTGTATAGTTGAATTAATACAGCCATAATTATTAAGAAAAATATTGTTTTTGGAATTATTTTTCGAAGTCAAACTCATCTTACTGTTCTTATTGTATTACTTTTGTGAAAAGCTAAAAAAAATTATATTGAAACAATAATTTATTATTTCAGATAGTTTTAGATTTATAAAAAGCGAAATAAATTTTGAAGAGGGGATGGGTAACTAAAAAAACTTTATGTTGTGGTCACCTACAACAATAACTTTATTAAAAATTAAATCATAACAAATTTTTTTTTTATAAATAAATAAAATACCGCTTCCACAGTCAATTGGAAAATTTTAAGGTTTTTCAATAAACAATTAAAAATGTAGGATCATCAAAACCACCCATCAAAAATTTAAGTCGATAGGCTTCAATATTATATTGAAATGTGAATTTTATACGATGAACGCCGTTTTTAAATTATCAAAACAATATTCTTTATTTGTCCCTAGAAAAGTTAAATTAATTGGGATTGAGCACATTTAATATAACGGCTTTCTGTATTAAAATTTAAAATAATATTGAAAATTAACCGATACGTCGTCTTGGAATTTGATGATTTTCTTTAAATAATTTTAGTAGGCAATGATCATTTAATAATATTAAGTTACCAACATGACGTCAGCTACATACAATATAGAATTAAAAACATTTAAAATGCTCCAAGTAAGTTATATCAAGGAAAAAGAGTATTTTTTACTAATATCATGAAAGACGCGTAGCATAAATTTATAATCTTGTCTCCTGGTTTACAATGGACCCATCAATAAAAGATTTTATATTAAATTTATATTGTTATGCAAAAATATTTTCTTTAAAACAGTTTGTAAATTTGTTTAATCTTGCTATTTCAGTTCATATATTGTTTTGCTAGAAAGAAAATAAGAATACGTTAATATTTAATAAATAAATTATAATTTTATACTGAATATTTGAATTAGTAGTTTCGCTTATAATTTTTGCTTCTTAGTTTTTGACAAAGTTGTAAAAATAAGAGCTGGATTTACATAAACAACGAAATTAACTACCTACCTACTTGAATTTATTTATTATCCTGCATATGAAAAAATTTTGTTAAGTTAAAATAATCGTGGTCAGTTAATTTAACAATTCATTGTACATTGCAGCAGGACACCAAATTGTAATTTTAAAATTTTTACCTTTTTATTTTAGTTTTAGTGAACTTAAACAAAAATTAATTTTATAATTATATTTAATTTATAATTTGCAACAGTCGATAGAACAAAAATAAAATACTTCTACATTTTAATTTTTTGATATAGTAATCTGGACAATTTTAGAATTAGAAAAAAATAATATGAGTGAAATGCATTATAATTATAAAATGTTATTGTTAGTGGTTTTATTTTATTAGTCATGCACATTAGATGTGGTGTAACATAATCCACCATTGCGGCGTTGCCAAAAGAATCGCAAGTATAACACAGTTTGGAAACCAAAAAGTGCTATAGACTTGGAGCAGAGAGGCGGAGTCGAGAAAAAATGTACTACTAGCGCTCGTAGTGGGCAAATAAAAAAATAAGTGTTGTATATTAATAATGAATAGTATTTAAAAATTTTGCATTTACCGAAATACTTCCGAAAGTATTTGTAGTTATTGTAGACATTTTCAACCCGCTTTTTTATTTACAATTCGGAAAAATATAATTAATCCCGACATCGCATTTTACAACATTGAAAACATAATCACAAGCTAATTTTCACAGAGCTTTTGCCGTTCGGGAAATATTATTTATCAAATCTCTCTCAGCCTACGGCTTCGGGAAATTAATATTCCAAAATTTCCTTTATGAAGCTCCTGAAATTTGCCTCGTCCCAAGGCTGTTATTCCTAATAGAAGCTGCTAGCCACGGTTGGAATATAGGAACAAACGCCCAATGCGATAAACCTTAACACCAAAAATGTCTTTATTTTTGGCAATTGCTGTCTGTCAAACCATACTCAAAGTTTTTTAAGTTCTTTTTATTTTTTTCTCAATTTTCCAAGTTTATTGACTCATTAGATGAGTTAATTTTTTTACATATACATTGTGTCTACTATCAACGTCGAACATAGGGAATTAACATTAATTTTAATTGTTTAGTAGATTTCTGCTCGCTAATTCGACCTCCGCCAATTTTTTTGGTATCTATGGAACGAGAAAATTATTGTGCATCCTGTGATACTAAAATTAATATTTTTCATCGATATTTATTAAAAAATGTTAATTTAAAAATTTAATGTCAACTTTAATCAACTTTTTTGAAAACATGGTAACTTGTTTTTAAAAACATTAAATTTTTAAATTAAAATTTTATATTAAATAATATCGATGAAAAAAAATTAATCTGTCTGTATCGTATGTACTGTAGTCTGTATAGAAATGATCAAGTACGGGGTTGACAAATTACAAGAAAGAATCTGCGTGCTTTTAAAACAGGTTTGGAACGAAGAAGTGATGCCCAGGGAATGGAACGAAGGTGTAATAGTGACAGTGAAGAAAAAAGGCAGCACAGAGGATTGCGGAAACTACAGAGGCATCACATTACTCAACACAGCATATAATATATTAACAACTCTGATACACAGCAGACTAATTGAATACACAAAAGACCTGTTGGAAGATTGCCAATATGGGTTTGTGGCGGGATGCTTCACAGTAGACGCAATTCATGTTGTTAAATAGTCAATAGAGAAATTTTATGAATACGATACTGCCCTGCATATGCTGTTTGTAGACTTTCAACAGGCTTTCGATAAGGTGGACAGGCGTGAATTGATCAAAACTCTGGTAGAGGGCGGTGTACCGGCGAAGCTGATTCGCCTGATCGGAATGACACTAGAAAAAACGACTGCCTACATTAGAACAGAGTCAGAAATGACTGAAAAATTCGAATATAATGGTGGAGTAAGGCAGGGCGATTCACTCTCGGCAACGCTTTTTAACATAATGATTGGAAAAATAATCAAGAAAGTTAACTCCAAAGGTCTCATAACAACCAAAGAGGGACAAATGCTGATATATGCAGACGATGTAGTATTGATCGCTAGATCACAAAGAAAAATTAGAGAAATGTTTGAGGCAATAGAGAAAGAAGCAAGCGCGATGGGACTGATGGTGAGTGAAAGAAAAACTAAGTACATGAGATGTGACAGGAATGAATACCACACAGGACGTAAAATAAAGATCGATAAATACGAATTTGAAGAAGTAGAAAGTTTTACCTACCTGGGAATACTCATAAATAGAAAAGGTGAAAGAAACGAAGAAATAAAAAGAAGAATAACCATCGGCAACAAAGCCTATTACGCAAACAAGATCATGTTGACCAGTGGCGGTCCGTGAGTAAGTAATTTGGGGAGACTGGAAATCTAAAGTATTAAAAAGTAATAATAACAGTATTTACTTATTAACTATATAGAAACTACATAATGTATGTAAATAATGTACATAATAATTCTTGAGTTTAAAACTGAAATTACACACTCCATTAAATCATTTTGTATTGTCTTAGTTATTCCTTAAAAAAAAAGAACTATTGTAGTTTTTAATTACTACTAACGTTTCAATATAGGTTCTTTATTTGGGTTTGTTTAGTTTTCCGATTTAGAATTTTTGAAAACAAGTTTATTTATTTATTTTGGCTTCAAGTAGATATAATTTTTGTTTTTACCAAAGTCAAATAAATTTGACTTTTAATCAAGTTTGAATTTAATAGCATAACTTCTCGATCATTTTAATAATTTTTCCAGGTTTGCCTGACGAGATTCCAAAAATCGAAACATAAAATTATAATATTATGTAGAAAGCTATATCACTCATTTAAATACTTTTTGATCTATATTACGTAAGTTATGAATTAAATTTTATTTCAAGTTCATTTCAACATGTAATAATTAATTTTTTAAAAAACGATATTTCGTTAAATATTATTGATAACAAAAAGTATTCTTTAAGCAACTGCTCTTCTTGTGCAAGTAGTTCTAGTAATTTAAGATAGGGAATTCCCTTTATTTAAAAATTAGTTATTTTCTCGATGTCCACGAAAAGCAATTTCTTGCTTACTCAAAAAACAAACAACATGGATTAAACGTGCTAGTAAACGTCTATTTATACTGACTTTTTCAATGTTTTAGGGCAGCAAGTCGGCGACTTTCTGATATCACATATTCAGTTCTAATTTACCCAAAACATGAAATTTTTTTTTGGTTTCTCAAAGAAAATATTGTTGAATGTTTTTATATAGAATGTTTTTCTGCTTTTCTTATAAAATTTTTTATTGTCGACAATTCATCAACATTCTTTTCCTGCAATAAGCCACAAAAAATGTATCTTCTTTATATTCCAATGAAAGGCTGGAAGAAAGCGTGTTGGTCTATTAGTTAATTTTTAGTTAAAAAAATAATTTTAGTTAAAAAATTATATTTTAATTTATCATTTATTCCCATTGATGAAAAAAAATTAAAAAGTATAATACTGCAATAAATGCACAAAAACGAAGAACTTGTAATAGCAACTACTTAAATTACATTTCATGAACTTTGAATAGACTGAATTGACTAGACACCAGTGGCGGCTCGTGAAAAATATTCTTGGGTGTTCTGCATTATAAAAATGGTAAGATATCAGTAAAATGGCAATCTCAAAAAATAAACTTACTTATTGCACATTTTTAAATATTAAACGTACAACACTTATCTAGAATGTAGTACTTTATATGATTTTAAATTTTTACAATAAATTTCAATCCTAACTAATTTTCTAAAAAATTTTATTAAGTACGGTTTATGAGAGAAGTTGTGTTAAAAATATTAATAATATTTCATTTTATTTATTTATTTTTTTCATTTAATTAATAAGCATTTATTTTATGTACTAGTGACGGGATGCGTCAGGTGAAAAGAAATGGCGCGTAGTTATCGATTATAGAGGTCTTAATAATGTAACTATAGGTGACGCATTTCCGATACCGTTACCAGAAGAATTATTTGATGAAATTGGGCATTCCAAATACTTTACGACACTCGATTTGGCGGATGGATTTCACCAAATTGAACTTAAATCCGAAGATATACCTAAAACGGCATTTTCAACTCCCCTAGGACATTATGAATTTTTACGAATGCCTTTCGGATTAAAAAACGCTCCACCTACGTTCCAAAGGTTGATGAATAAAGTGTTATTTGGATTACAAGGCATGCAATGTTTAGTGTATGTCGATGATATTTTTATATTTGCCTCTTCACTTGAAGAACATAAAAGTAAATTAGAAGCTGTCCTTAATCGTCTTCGAGAAAACAATCTTCTACTTCAGCCAAATAAATGCGAGTTTTTGCGAAAAGAAATTGTTTATCTTAGACATAAAATTACGGAAAATGGAGTTGCGCCTAACGATGAAAAAATTAAAGCTGTAGTTGATTATCCAACACCCAAATCTTCTAAACAAATCAAACAATTTCTTGGATTAATTGGGTACTATAGAAGATTCGTGAAAGATTTTGCAAAAATTGCTAAACCGTTAACATTATTGCTAAAAAAGGATGTACAATTTCAGTGGTTAGCCCAACAACAAGAAGCATTCGAACAATTTAAGAAAGTGTTAACTTCCGAACCTATTCTACAATTTCCAGATTTTAATGAAACTTTTATACTCACCACCGACGCATCTAACTATGCCATAGGAGCGATCTTATCACAAGGAGAAATAGGTAAAGATTTGCCTATTGCATATGCTTCATGCACTTTAAATAAATCCGAAGTGAATTATTCCACCACGGAGAAAGAGTTATTAGCAATCGTGTGGGCAACCAAGCATTTCAGACCATATTTATTTGGAAAAAAGTTTTTTATAATTACCGATCATAAACCTTTGACTTGGCTGTTTAATTGCAAAGACCCTAGTAGCAAATTAGTGCGTTGGCGACTTAAACTTGAGGAATACGAATACGAAATCAAGTATAAACCTGGGCGAGTTAATTCAAATGTTGACGCTTTATCCAGAAATCCGGTACTTGCCATTCAAGAAAATAATGAAACGTATGACACGTTTGTAAAATATCATTACGAAAACAATACAATACCAGATATTCCTTTAATTAAAGACGACCTCTTTTCAAAATTTCCCAACGCCTTAATATTTTCGAAAGATTTAGATGAAAGTAATAGTAATTTCAAAAACCTTGCTTTAGTTCAAGATGTTAGTTCTATTTCAGATGCCATATAGATACGATATTGTTCCATTATGTAATTCTAAAGGCGAACAAACATTTTTACTAATTTCAAAATTAAATCACTTTGACAACCTATCGTATAAAGATCTTTTCTATTCTTTACAAAAACTACGCGATTTCCTTATTAAAGAAAAAATTTACGAATTATATTTAAAAAACCCAATTGAAAAAAATCTATATTTGAAACAAGATATGTTTAACGAATTAATTCAATACTTATTTTCAAGACATGACATCAAACTGTTGTTAGTAAATAAACCCAAGTGTAAACCCCAAACAAAGCAAGAAATAAAAACAATACTAGAAGAAAACCACGCATCGGCTTTATCAGGGAATGCCGGCTACTTACGCACATATAAACGCGTTAAAGAAAACTATAAGTGGCCAAACATGAAAAAAGATATAAAAATATTTATAAAAGCCTGCCAATCATGTCAAATCAATAAAGGAAGCAAATCAAAGATAGCTCCGATGCAAATAACCACGACAAGTGAGCGCCCATTTCAAAGATTAGCATTGGATATAGTTGGGCCATTACCGGTGACGGAAAATGAAAACAAGTTTATCATTACAATACAGGACGATTTGACAAAGTATTCATTTGCTAAATCCATCAAAAACCACGAAGCAAAAACCGTAGCCAACCAACTGTTAGAATTTATAACTATTTTTGGTATTCCGGAAGCTATTTTATCGGATCAAGGATCGAACTTTTGTTCTGAAACAATTAAAGAATTAAATCGTCTTTTGAGAATTAAACACGTTTTCAGCAGTCCTTACCACCCACAAACCAACGGAGCACTTGAAAGAAGTCATCTTACCCTAAAAGAATACTTAAAGCATTATATCAATCAAAATCAAAATAACTGCGACGATTACGTTAGTTTAGCAATGTTTACTTACAATAATCACATTCACTCCTCTACAGGTTTCACTCCATTTGAACTAATACTTGGTCACAAAAGTCACATACATAGCTCGCTTTCCTCTAGACCAGAATTTTGATATTCATATGACGATTATCATTCTAATTTAAAACTTAAATTTAATAAAGCTTACGAATTGGCACGCCAGCACCACGTTCAAAACAAAGAAAAGTCAAAAATTTATTATGATAAGAAAAATAACGTTAAAGAAAACAGTTTTAAAACTGGAGATTTTGTATATATAAAAAATCAACAAATCAAACCGGGTCTGACGAAAAAACTTAATAAAAAATTTAAAGGTCCTTATGAAATAGTAAAATTAAACTGTAATAACACTGTAAAACTAAAACTAAAAAACAATAAATTTGTTACTTATCATCCTAATCTTCTTAAAAATTTTATTCCGGGCGAGGAACATGACCCAACCGAATAACATATTTTACTCTATTCTCTGTCTGCTGTCGATTTTGTCATGCTATTCTTCACAACCAAAATTTTCCAACACGGAAATCAAACCTAACTCAGGTATTTTCTATCATAACCTCGGAATAGCCAGAGTATCCGACAATCATTATACCTTATACTGTCATACAATAACATCACGTTTATCGAAGACAAACTTCAAATAATCAAAACAGTATATACAAAATCTATAAAAGCTTGTTTTCGCGATTCAAAGGTAATAGCTAAATATTGTCAAGAGTCTTTGGAACTAATAAAAGAACAAATCGCTGAATTACAGTTAAAATTTGATTCAATCACGCATTTGACAGGTCATGGACTAAATGGTTAAATGGTTCTTCGGTAATCCAAGTTCCGATGATGCCAAACATTATGTTAAGGCTATTAATAGTTTGCAGAAAGAAAATTTAGATATCCAACTTTTAATGAAGCAGCAGATTCATGTGGTTTCTGCCTCTATAGATGCTTATAACAAATCAGTATTCGCGTTAAAAACCAACCAACAGATATTAAATAAAAACATAAAGAATATTATTACATTTATAAAAAAAACAAATGACTCCTTTTACTCTATTACCTCTAAACAAGAAATTTCCGATCATCTCACTCTTCTAACTCAAATAATTAATAAATTAAATGAAATTTGTAATACGATAACTTCTTCAATACTGTTTGCTAAACAAAATATCATGCACCCCTCAATAATTACTCCAAAAAACCTTCACGATACTTTAAGTAAAATCCAACTTTCTGATGATTACAGTTTGCCAATACAAATAAATAATTATAATAAATTTCATAAGTACTTTTCAATCTCTACAATTCATACAAGTTACAGTGACGGAATCCTAGTCTATATAATTAAAATACCACTCGTTAACAAAAATATATTCAACTTGTATAACCTCATTCCATTACCAGCTTCCCATAATGAAAAAAAAGCATACTCCTATATTGAAACTCCATATCTCGACCTCCTGCTTAGTGTTACAAAATCACACTATGGTCAATTAAAGGAACTATCTGCTTGTGAGAAACTTTCGGAAGAAGAATTTATGTGTAGAAACCCTATCATATGGCTTACAAAGGAACGCCCTATCTGCGAAACATCATTAAAAATAGGAATGGTTAACAAACTACCAGAAAATTGTATAACCCACACCGTGAGAGCTAAACTAGAAATATGGCATTAACTATCAACAAGCTCATGGTTATATGTAATCTCTGAAGAAATAACGGCATCGATACTATGTGAAGACCGCAATTCAGAAGCTATAGATGTAAAATTGGTAGGAGCCGGAATCCTTGAAATCTCACTCGGGTGCAAGTGCTATAGTGCGTCAACCGTACTAGTCTCAGGTTTAACAGAAACAATAATCTATAAAAATTACGTTCCACAATTAAATATTACGGAAGACAGCTGCTGCAACAACCTACAACACATATCAAACGAAATAGAATCATCAATTATTCGGAGTTTCAACTTTAGCGAATTACGTTCATCTCGGGATAATCTACAAAGATACGAAGAAACACTAACATTACCGAAAACCAATTATCTGATTCCGGCAACAATTGTGAACTAAATGACCTTCAAAATAGTAATCAAGCTCATAGTGCAACAAAGGACAATGAAACAACATTTAACCATTCCACTAACCTTACGGTTGCAGGGTAATTCACGAAAAACTACATCAGGAATTTAATTTAATTTCTATAAAAAAATTTTACTATCAAATTGTATTATTGTATTATCTAAAGTTCTGTTTCATGTATTTTATATTTATGTATTTTATATTTTTTTATGGTCACAATTGATTACTAATTTGTGTAGGTATATTTTATTTACTAAATTAATCAAGCTAATGTTTAATACTTGATTAATCTTAAAGGGGGGAGGTGTGTTGTATACCTCTACCATATATTTTGACCAGCCATGTATATTGTCATGTGTCGTAACAACAAATAAAATAAATAATAGGACAACTGCCTTATAAGAACAGTAGCTGGAGTAATTTAAAATTAAAACTGTCAATAGTTTAAAATTGTGAGACCATTTATAAAATAAAAATTTAAATAAGAACGTAAGCAATAAATTGTATCAAATACTGACCTAAAAATGTGAACGCACCTTGTAAAATAAAAGTGAAATTTAGAAAATTAGAAGAGAGTGGTTGGTAACATTTTCCGGATAAGAGAAGATAGAGAATTCGTGATAAAAGTAGAAGGTTACAAATAAATTTTGGAAGAAAAGGGAAAAATAGTATTTTTTGTAATAATAAGCAGTTTTCTTTATGAATAATCAAGAATTTGGATTATGATGATAGCGACCAAAATATGGAATCAAATTAGAATTTGTTGAAGATTAAAGTTATGAGGTTATTGCGATCATTGTCGATTAATTATTCACACAAAGAAGGCAAAGTAGGAACAGGAGTTCACGTGGTTTTGAGTGTTTGAGCTGTTGGAAAGTCACCAAAAGAAGAAAGAAAATTAGGTGATATCACGGAACTATTACTGGGTGAGAGATCTTGCATTTAACAAAGTGATAAAATTTAAATTTAACGCTACGATTAATAATTATGAACTACACACATTAATTTTTACATTTTTTTAATTTTAAGTTGTAACTTAAAGATTACAATATTTGAAAAAGGCTGAGATAATTGCCAATTTAATTGTATGCTTGTAATCTTTAAAACAACCTACGTTCAGGTCCGGATTGTGGACAAAGTATTTTATTTTGTTTTAATAAATGGTCTTATTTGCTTTCAAATTAATCATTTAATTTTGATACAAGTTACAAAAATTTTGGTAGTTAGTTGATTGTATGACAATCATAGAACCGGCTCCTGAGATTAAAGAGGTTGTTCCTGATATTAGCTAGACCGTGGTAAGTTGCAGATAAATCTAAAATAATTATAAAAATCTCATTGCAATATATTAATTTACTTTTACTATAGGTCAACTCTCATGCATATCTTTATCATTACCTCTTATCAATACTTTCACTATTATCAAACCTCGGTCAATGTTTTCCATGATATGCTAATTACGTTCTAATCACTTTCTACTTTGGTCATAGAAGAGATTAAAATACGATATAAAAGACAGATACGATAAACATACAGCAGTTCTTCTTTGATCATCTTCGCATAAGCAAGAGAGTTGTGGTGTGTTACATGAAATATAAATAAACGGTGTTGTAACTATATCTTGTAATCTGCGAGTTTAATAATAAACATTATTATTATAGAAAAAACCTACATAATTTTAATTTTACTGATATTAGTAATTAAACGTAATTTGATTTCGAGTTTCTAATATAGGATCTGCCAAAAAATAATTTTATTTCTATTTTGATAATAGTATTTATAAGAGACTTGGTAAAATTAAAATGTGTACTAAATTTTCAAATTACACTATATTACGAGTTTTAAACTATTGCATTTTATTGTTTAAGAATTTTATTGAACAATCAATGAACAAAAATCAACTTACTAGTTGTTTTCATAAGTCAAATTTTAAATTATATCACAAAATACGACATGTAAAACTGCAATAAGATGTAGCACAATTTTTAATGTATACCGTGGTGTGGTGATGTTAGGATCGTCCTAACACCACGATGTATACTGATATGGATACGATTCCACCCGATAGCTCGCGTCATTTCATGTTCAGAATCATTTCCAGCACATCGAAGTTAAACAGTGATTTCGAAAGCGTCAGACTTGTATTAATTATTACAGTACTTATTTGACTGACTCAAGGCAACATAAAAAGCGCTCTTTGAAACCAAAATTGATTATTCTTCAATTATTGAAATAATTTAAAATATGGTGATTATATTAATAAGTAATGATTAATTTGGTACACTTTATTCTTATTTTTGGCGGTTCTGCAGCTCTGCAGTTCCTATGGTAGAACCGCCCCTGCTAGACACTAGTCTCAACGTTTGAAATATTTGCTGTATGCAATTTCCCCACTTATTTACGCTCGTATAAGTTATGTATAGCATTTAGCATAGGTGCATTTTTAGTACGAGTCTTTCGTGAGACGTTTCTTGATACTGGCAGCCGTCGTTATCTTATCGTATAGCAATTCAGCATCACGCTTAAATTTTAACTGCAGGTGTTAATTTCAAAAGCTTTTCTTTAGATAATAATTATGTAAAAATATAATTAAGAAATTAAAACACCACATTAGTTTTTCAATAGGAATAGTGTCTGTGGAAATTTTATTAAAAATTATGATTTTTAATAAAAATTTTTTGGTGGCTGACCTTTTCTGGGGAGACGCAGTCTCAAAGAAAATGTATTAGCTGATTAATAATAATAATATAATGTAGGCTATAATTATGTGCGAGTCTAATACAACGTTTTATCTACGACTGAAAATAAAAAAATTTCATATTTTTTACAAAAATTTAATTATTAATACAGTCAAAACTCTCTAAATCGAATTCTCATAATGCATTAAAATGAATTCGAATTAGGGGGAGTTTGAGATAGACAGTAAGAAATAAAATAAAGAAAAATAATAAAATTGTTTATAAACTACAACAAAACACGTATAATATGAAAAAAACAGTTCATTTTCTTACATGACAAAAATAAAAACTAAATATTTTGTAGTTAGACATGTAAAATAAAAACACAGAATTACGGCTGAAAATAATTGGTAATTTTGCTTTGTTTTAATATTTTTCGGTATGCTTGTTTCACAAACTATGTTTCTATTCTTTGGAAATTTATGAAGATTTCTTCGGAGACGTTTTCATTCATTTCTATAGCTGACTGTAAAACACGTAATGCCTGTTGTATATCTACTTCGTAGATATCTTCTCGCACAGTTTCTTCTTCTGACTCACTTTGTTTAATTTACAATTAACCATGAATTTTTAATTTAAAATTTATAACGGCAGAACACCCCGTATATGTAATTTTATTTAAATTAATAGCAATTATTCAAATTTACTAAATCAACAAATTGTAAAATCATATTAAAACTTTAATAAAGACGTCAACAGGTTGCACGTGCACTAAACAAAATGCAACTTCACAAAACCCACTTTAATGTAGAACACTTCCTACAATTTAATTATGCATATCTCGCAAAGTAACAAATCCTTTTAAATTATAATGTAATTACCTATTAATATCTGTATATAAATTTGTTAATTTAGCATTTGTTAATTTGATATATAAGTATGTAAATTTTGTTAAATAAATTGAGTATCAATCGAACTCCGTAAAACTTAACTTCGACTTGAGTTTTATTCTACCAACAGGGTGACTTTGAGATCCAAGCCTAAAAATTTGTTAGTAAGGCTGCTAACACTCAGAAGTCATCCGCCCTCTCCATAATCTCCATACCGAGATTATTCACACTTAAATCGAAATTTTCGGTTGCCACATTAGAAACTCTGTCCAAAATGTCGCTATCAGTAGGAATGTCGCAAATTAACACTGCATCATCAACATCAATATAATCTGTAAAAGATTCTCCTTGTACGCCAATACTACCAAGTTCTTAGAGTCTGTTTCACATATGTTCCGTTTCTTCGTAATCCCTTGCTAACGATTTTTTCAACTCTGCTAACGGTAACAAATCTTCATCTTCCCAACATAAACAACTACCAAAACCGGCTTTGTAGAAACAGTTTTTAATTGGAGGAAAATATGCCAAGGTTATAAATTTAAGACGTGTTTGAATATCTTTAGGATGGCTAGAACAGTTATCCAAAAACAATAAGATTATCCTATTTTGAACTGCAAACTTTTCATCGAGATTTAAGAGCAATTTCTGAAATATTTCGGTGGTCATCCATGCCTTTTTGTTACTGTAATAATCCAGTCCAAGAGATTGTACCCCTCTAAAACAACGTGGATTTTCACTTTTTCCAATTAAAACGACTTTTAATTTCTCTGTGCCCGTCATATTAGCGCAAAGCAATACCGTCACACGTTCTTTACTATGTTTTCCACCAAAACATTTTTGATTTTTAAATGTTAATGTCTTGTTAGGAAGACATTTAAAAAACAATCCCGTTTCATCTGCATTGAACACATTATTGGGACTGTAAGATTCTATGAGACTAGCCAATGTCTGTCTAATCCAAATTTCACTTTGTACACTGCTAACAGATGCAGATTCGCCACTGAGCACTTTACCGACTATATTGTGTCTAATTTTAAATTTACAAAGTCAACCTTCACTTGTACTAAAATCATTGTGCCCCAGTGCTTCTGCATAAGATATCGCCTTTTCCGTAATGAGAGGACCAGTTATTGGCAAATTTTGGGCTCAAGAGAGCCAAACCATTCAAGCACTGCCTTGTCAATATCATCGTACGTACAACGACAAACTCTTTTCACTTTTTTACTACGTTCCGTGTTTTTAAAGTCTTGATACACCTTGTCTTTATTTTTCCAAATGGTTGACACAGTACTTCGAGGAACTCCATATTTTAAAGACACGGCGCTTTTCTTTGAGCCTTTGGTGATATCGGTTATTAATTCGATTTTCTTCGCCAAACTAAGTGTCTTATGTTTTTTTCGACATTTTGAAACGCGCAATTCTTAACATGTAACACGTATGCCCGTTTTCACCAACATTTATTTAAGAATTCCTTAGTAAAGAATTCTTAACGCTAGGTATTCCATAAAGTGAAATTTGCATTTCACCAACATAAGAGTTTCTTAACCAGCAGTTCCCTTGCTAGGTATTTTTTAAGGAGGACAAATGAACTAATGCGGGTCATATATGCAGGTAAATACTTGCATTATCTAAACACACGCCACTTGGGTAGTAATTTAAATTGAAATTTTTATCAGATAACAATGTGAATCCTCAAGTGATGGCAACTGCACTTTTCAAAAATATAACAAGTAACGACCATGTTAAATAAATAAACCATAAATTGTTAATATTACATTTATTATTTCTTAATATATAAACTATAAAAACACACAGAAGTTATGGTTGATTAAAATAATTATTTACAACAATGTCTCGCATTCCACCATATCTTGCATTATTTTGAATTTCTGCAGTCACTTAACCATTCTCGATCAAGTGATTTATTTCCTCAACTTCATTTGGTGGAATTGGAATCGAACTATTTTGAAAAATAGCAGAGTCGTGAGTTGAGCCTGGCCAGCGGCATACTATGTCAAGAATTTTTAGGTCAGCCGAAGACAGAGTTTGAACATTTAATGAAAAGTAACCTTTTCTGTTACGGAATATTTCTGCATCAGGACCCCTTTAAAAATATTATGTAAAAAATGCCTAAAGTAGGTACAACATAATAATGTAATATATAATGAAGTTACCTGGAGATTGCAATTTAATGTGTGTACAATCGATTGTTGCTAACACATTTGGAAAACCACATATTTGGTAGTAATCTGCTTTTGCTTTAGACATTTCAACGTCAGTTGTAGGAAATTTTATAAATTGAGGTCGCAAATTTGCAATAGCTTCGAAAACTCTCTTTACAATCCTACAACTGGTGCTAACGCTTACACCTGAAAAGTCACCTACATGTAACAAGTGGCTACCGGTAGCATAAAACCGTAATGCCAATAATAACTGATTTATGGGCGATACTGATTGATTTCTAAAATAATAATAATAATAATACCCAAAATAATATAATATAATATGCACATTTATAAATATGTAAGTACAATATTTATTTATAATTACCTATCATCGATAAACTCCAGGAATCCTTCTATTAATCGTAAAACCTCCAAAACAGTTTGTTTTCTTAACCGAAATCTTGCGGCAAATTCCACTTCATTGAAACTATCAAAATAATTTGCCCGCTTTTTAATGGTTCTGAAGTGTACAACTTCATCATCTGATGAATCATCATATCTTTCTATTCTATCAAAAAGTCGAATAGCATCCATGGCTAGAGAAGAGTGTAGAATAATGCACGGCTATTTAAAATCAACAAGCACAAACACTAATTTATAACCTATAAATAGTATAATACAATCGCTAAGGAATACCTAACACTTTAGGGGTCGGTAAATCGGATCCCTAAGGTTAGGGATTTCTTAATACCACTAAAGAATTCTTAGCGCTTGGTGAAAACCAAATTTGACATAAGAGTTTCTTATCTCAAGTTAAGAAACTCTTAACGTTAGGAATTTGTTGGTGAAAACGGGCAGTAAAAGAACATAAACAAAAATGAAAACTATACAGTTGGTAATCGAAATTATATATTTTTTTTTTTTTACGTGCACTTGTTGCATAAAATAGCAAACTTATAATAACAGAGTACATATTTATCAAGTTCTGTTTGTGTCAGCGTCTTCTCGTATCAAATAGATAGCGTGGGTTTAAAGAAATGCTATAACTCTATAAGATACCTACATCATACGCCGAGTCACACTCATTCAAATGAAATTCGATTTATAGAGTGGTAAATTACATGTAAATTGAGATCAAATGCCTAAAATTTGATTTGATTTAAGGAGAGTTCGAATTAAAAAGTTCGATTTAAAGAATAATTTTAACACACAAAACTCTATATGGTTGCACGTGCCAAATAAATAATTTGATTTAAAGAATATTTCGAATTAATGAGGGTTCGATTTAGAGAGTTTTGACTGTATTTACAATTGAAATGGAATTTTGACAGCCGATTTTGGCATGTGTCAAAGTTGATGTAAATCCACAATCATCCGAGTCATCTTTGAATTTTCCGAAAATGTTTTTGCACGTTCGGCTTTAGATAATTTTTTGCATACAGGTGGCACTTTTCAAAATTAAAATTTTCAAAAATTTTTGCACTTTTTTTTCGACTTTTTAAAATTTTTAAAATTAATTTTTAAAGTTATTAAATTACAATATTTTCTTTAATAATTCAACGGTTTAATAATTTCAACGCGTTCTTGATTTGCGATACTCAAAGAGGTGCTTATATAGCGAATCGCATTATTACTTTTATCAAAAACCGTTATGGGCAAATGCTAGCGCTGCCCGATACCGACTAACACATCGAGGTTCGAATCCCGGTGAAGGCGACTTTTTTTCTAGAGGAATTTGCAAACCGATTACTCGTGGTTTCCAAATATTATATGAGAAAACATTGATATGACGTCAGTTTGGTGTTTAAAATTCATAATGGACGGGCAAGAACTCATAATCCACGGGCAAGAATTCATAATCCACGGGTGTGGATTATGAAGGAAATTACATTACTGTGATTACTTACGTAATGGGATGAATTATGTACCAGTCGTAGATAAACCTATTTAATGTATTTGATAATAATAATAAGGAATATACATGGAACCCGCGAAATAACGTATTGTCATCTGAACGATCTATGATCTAAAAATTCTTGAAAACCAGGAGTATATGATCGTGGGTTAAGGTTTAAAGAACAACCTAAAATGAGTTTCCGTCAAAGTAGGAAAAACTTAAGTCCAATAGGTGAACGTAATTAGATAAGTAGATGGCTGTAGATATTGCTCAAGCCATCTATATCGGTTTTTCTATTCATGGAGTTCTTTTTCTTCTTGATGCATATCATTTCGTGTACAAGTCTATCTTGATAGTTGCTAACTGATTTTAAAATTTTTGCATTTTTGAAGTCTGCATTATGTCCATCGACGAGTATATGCTTAGCTATAGCAGTTGATTCGGGTTTATTACAACGAATACTCGAGATATGCTCAATAAACCCGACAAATTCATCCAAATCCACCTAAATTCAAATTTACCTAAATTCAAATTTAGGTAGATCATGAGCAGATCATGAGATCTGCATGCTGATTTTGTTGATAAATTTAACGCATGCAGTTTTGTTATCACAAGATGACGTAAAATATTTTGTAAAAGACAGATTATATTTTGTATTACATTTTATTAAATTAAAAAAAGAAGTCCTCCGTTTTTCCGTGTACTGGTTTTACATATCATAAAAATGGTCATCTTAATTTAAAAGCAAGTAAATATTACATGGTTAAAAAACTAAGATTTTATCAAATTTTTTGTTTAGAACGAAATTTCGTAAATTAATAGATAGGTAAAATCACACAAATAAAATACCCCTCCTAAACAAAATCCTATATTTGCACTTTAGATCAAGAGATTCAATATCTTCAAAACAAAAGAACACCGATACCAAAAATAGAAAATTAGTTTTATGATTTATGCTTAGCATATTTCTGGAAAGAAATTCAATAATTTAACATAATTTTTAATTTTGCTGCAGAATAAATGTAATTAATTTGAAAGTAACAGGAAACACGGATTTCAGGCGACACTCGTTTTTTGGTGCCGTATGTGTAAATTCAAAAAACAAGAGATTATTTCAATTACAAATTGATTTATTTATACTTTACACGATTATAACCTACAGTCACTGTATATAGTCAAATCATCGTATGCTTTAATAAAATTGTTGAAAAAAATAATTTTAAAAATATTACTAAATTTATTACATTTATAATTCTTCTTCTTCATAGGCATTCCTTCCATTCGGAATATAGCCACCTTCTTTCGAAGGTCTTCTCGATCCGTTTCTAGGTGGATTAATCCTTTTTATATTTTCTTCGCTTACAGATTTGCATGTACTTTTGCCGCAGCAACCACGTTCTTCCATACCTTTCTATCTTTGCACAAAACTCTCCAGCCGTCCACCCTCATTAACCCCGGATCCCTTTTCACTTCATCCAACCACCTCGATCTCGGCCTTCCTCTATTTCTTTCTTTGTCTGGCTTCCATTCGGTTTGGTTTTTTATATATGTGTTTTCTTGCCTTCTTAATGACGGTCCGCAAGTAAGTAATTTGGGGAGACTGGAAGTCTGAAGTATTAAAAAGTACTAATAACAGTATTTACTTATTAACTATGTATCTAAATAATGCACATAATAATTCTTGAGTTTAAAACTCAAGTTACACTCTATTAAAGCATTTTGTATGGTCTTAGATGTTCCTTTAAATATTATTGATAACAAAAAATGTTCTTTAAGTAACTTCTCTTCTTGTGCAAGTAGTTCTAGTAATTCAAGATAATTCTTGTTACAGGAATTTTCTGCATTATGTTCAATCTTCAGTCTTTTTAGTTGGGTATTTAAAATTGGGTAATTTTATTTAAAAGATTTCTTATTTTAATTTTCGGTTTTCATTTTAATTTATGAGATGGCGATAGTAGTTACGTTTGATTTTTATTTTATTAATTTTTATCAAATTCGGAAAAATGTGGTCGGATAAGAAAAGGATAGAGAGAGAAAAATTTGAAAGAAAGGAACGTCGAAAACTAGTTAAGAGAGTTCCTGCTGGTTTTTTTTCGAAGATAATTTTCTGGTCAACAATAACCTGTGTGGCTGGTTTGCTCCCTTCTTGAAAGTTTGCAAAAATTCGTTTTTTTTAATGTTTTTGCACCTTTACGGGCACACTTGGTAACTTTCCTGGAAAAATTATCGTTGTTTTGGAATATTTTGGAAAAGCTGATTCATCCACTTATAATTATTGTTACCAAAGAAGAGTTAAAGAGGGAATCCAGGGACTCATATGCAGGCGACCATAAGACAGCTAAAGGTCAGACGTTTTCATTCTAATTAAATTGGATATTACGTATATATTTTTCGCTTTCGAGTTCATTACTTTTTGGATATTACGTACCAATAGTTTGCTTTCGAATCTCTGTGTAGATTTATTTTCGATTACCATTAGTCCGGATGATTGTGAAAGTTTCATTAATTGAGATATTTGTTTTTTTTTTAATGTTTTAATGTAGTTAGATGTTAGATAATTCCTAATGATTTGCTTTTACGGGGAAAATTTTGTAGATATAATTGTAAATTTGCATTTAATAATTCAGGAGTGATTTCCTTTTATGGGTACTATTTAAAATTGGGAATCCGATACGTGGTATAATTTTTGTAAGCGTTACGCAAAGTTCGGTTTTGGAAAATTTAAAGTTACTCGCGTACACCCAGCCGAGGTATTTATTCCTAATCTTATCATAACAGAATTGCAATTCTTCATGGTAGGTGCAATAAATCTTTAAATTAAGTGAAATTACAGTAGCGATTTTTTGTTTGTGTATTTAACAGTATAATCAGTCAAAATAAATTTTGCGTACTGCCCAATTAATTTGTTCATTACATTTGCGTTCGGTTTACGACAATTCTCTTTAACTGCTTTTTGATATTTACTCTGAGTAATTTTTATGTTTTTTTGTAAATTCTATTTTACGTATTATATATTTGTTACACTCCTGGTATTTATCAGAATTTTATTTCTTTCCTTCCTATTTATTTTTTTTTCTAGGTTAGTAATTACCTAAAGTTCACCCAGAGTACTAATTAATTACTTGGCGCCGTCATTATCTACCTTATTATTTGGGGTGAACAACTGAGCTAGCCTTGAGAATTTTTGTACCCAAATTTTGTTGTGATTACAAAATCCCACGAACCCTGAGGTTTAATTTAATTTTTTTATTTTTTTGGTATAAGGTACGGGTACATTCTCTTTATTTAAAAATTCGTTATTTTCCGGATTTCCACGAAAATCAATTTCTTGCCTACCCAAAAAACAAATAACATAGATTAAACGTGTTAGTAAACGTCTATTTATACCGACTTTTTCACTATGTTTTAAAGCAGCAAGTCGTCAACTTTCTGATAGAACATGTTCAATTCTAACTTGACTCAAAACATGAAATTTTTCTTGATTTTTTAAGTGATTTTTTTAAATCGAGTGTTTTTCTTACTATTTTATAAAATTTTTTATTGTCAACAATCCATCAACACTTCATTCTTTTCTTCCGCCAAAAATTACGTAAGTAAAACAAAACATTTTATTTCGTTTAGCGCAACCAGTAAGCCACAAAAATTCGCTATACTAACTACATTAAAATTTTTTGTAAATTTACCTTTTTTAGATTCTAATGAAAGGCTGGGTGTTGGTCTATTAGTTTTTAATTTAGACTTTTGTTCATAAGATAACGTTATCAAAATTATTTTTTAACAAAAAGTCCAATATATTGCTTATTTCCATTGCTGAAAATTATTTAAAAAGTATAAGGGAATAAATGCACAAACACGTAAAACTTGTAATAACAAATACTACGTAAATTATATTGCATAAACTTTGAAGAGACTTGACTCAACGTTAGTAGATTTGCCGTATGCAATTTCCTCACTCCTACACGCTCCTACGTTATGTATTAATTGCATTTATCATATAGATGCATTTTAAGTATGAGTCTTTCGTATAGCGTCTCTTGCAACTGATAGCCGTCATTATCATATCAGCAATTTAATTAGCATCGCTTTGAAATTTTAAAAGCAGGTGTTGATTTCAAAATAATTTGTTTAAGGCTAGAATTTTACGGCGCGCTCTTACATCTACCAGAACAATTCAAAAACGACTGACTAGATTTTTTTCAAATTTGGAAATTATATTTATGATAAATTACGGATTGCTGAGCCATAAAATTTTGAAATTTTGAATTCAAATTCTTTAAATACTATAATTGTAATTTATTTAACAAAAATTGAAGTAGAGGAAATGATTACTACCGGAGAACTTAAAAAAAAAAAAAAATTAACCACGTGCAAAATTAAATTACATCTACCACTTTATTTAAAAAACGGCTAGATGGATTGTTCAAAATTTTGAGATAATATTTGTGACATTATAAGGATTGCTGAACGGGGTTTTTGAACTCAAAAATTGTATTTATAACAATAATATTTGTTGTATAACATGAAAATAATTATCAATTAATAAAATTTTACTTATTTAAAGAATGTACATCTATAAATAAATTCGTAACAGAAATTTCAACAATTTATGTTACCTATAACGCATTAAAAATGAAATTGAAAATAATTGATGAATTGAAAAAATTTTAGATAAAATGGATCATTATAGTTCAGTCAATAGCACACAGATGGTAATTATATTGTATGAAATTTGTTACAGTTTTTGTTTTGTACAATCGTCCAAATAAATAGACATTAATATTGTGAGCTACAATGTCAGAAATATTTATTAGCAGAAAATTCTTGCGTGCATATCTACGATTATTTTCAGGTGGGGATATGCATTTCAAATTCATTGTATATTATGTGGCTTATGATAAAAAGTCGAAATGTCTAATGTGTTTACTTTTTGGATGCTTACAAAACATTTCATAAAAATTATAATTCGCATAATTTTAATGGCGGTTGAATAATTTTAATTCTATTTAAAAAAACATACAATAAAGTGTAAATGCAAAAATAAATATTTTTTATAATAATTTTCTTGTACAATCAAAAGAAAATAAGTGATTCAAATTTATTTTTTATTTCTTCCGTAATGAATCGGTCTTGTTATCGTTTTAAACAATTTTATTTTGGTATCTTTTTTTAGGTTTCCATTTTTCAAGAGTACTTTGTTTGTATAATAGGCTTTATTACCTGTTTATATTATTTTTAAGAGGGTCTATAAAACTCACGACGCTACTATCTAGAAACATACGAAATAAAAACAATAGCGGTCAAAAACAGATCATTTTTGTCTTTGCTTGGTCTGCGAGTTTTTAGTTACTCTAAAAAAAACTCGTCAATCTCAGTTTTGTAAACTCAGCCTCAAGTACGTAAAGTTTCCTCGCTTGAACATCAAGTTAATTTGTAAAGCTAAATAAAAAAAATAACTGTTACAATTTTAATTATTTCAAACTTTTTTAATGCTTTCTTTAATTACACAAATAAAATAGTTTTTATATCAATATTTCTACAAAAAAATGTTTTTCTGTTTGGATTGCAAAAGACTATTTGAAGACAATCAAAAACCATTCATTATTCCCGCATGGTGTTTTGATTATAATAGCACAAGCAGGACCGGCGCTGGGATATTTGACGTCCTATGCAAAATTTTATCAGTGCTCCCCCCCCCCATTTATATAGCAGTGCTGAGCTGGGAAACGAAAATCCGCGATATCTAAAAAAATACTTAGCTTTACATATTTTTATTAAAAACAAATACCTTTTCTAACAAAAATAGAACTAAATCAAAATCAAATTTTAACTTTTCTAGCTTTTTTTGCGGCAAAAGTTGTTACAAGTTCTTTCAAATTTAATGTTGAGGTTTTTTTTCTGTTCTGTAGAAATATGTTCTACATTTCTTTTCTATGTAACTAATATCTATGTATCTTCCGGTACTTACACATCTATCAGACGCAACGCGCCACGCCATCAAATATTGCGAATTACTTTAACAAGCAGTGAGACACATACTTCCCCTTCATGTATTTAAAACATTGAAATCGCTTACAATGCCGGGAGTTATTTTTTCGCGAGATAAATTTATAAGAAAAAATTATAGTATTAATATTTCATTTTACATTGCACACTGCAATTAATTTTTGCACCTCGATCTGGTTTGCGACCCTTTATCGTTTGCGCGCTAGGCAGTTGCCTAGTTTACCTAGTGCCTAGCACCGGCCCTGGGCACAATTACTTAAGTAATTACAAGCTATATTATATTTAACAGATATTATTATTATACGCGCTTCGGTTATTACTCGTACGAGTGCTTTTATTGTTGTGTATTGTGAAAGAAGTATCTTTATTTAATAGACCCTGCCACCAAAGTTATTGTTTTTTATATAATTAAAAAATATTTAGTAAACAAGAACATTTTTTTAACAAAGTTAAATTCAAGAATCAAAACGTACCTTGCTACCTTGCTATAATCCAAGTTGAACTAGATTGACCTAGAGTTAAACATTTCAATTTAATCTAACGAAATAAAAAACATTGATAATATACTATAGTTATTTTGAAATAAGCTAATTACCTCAATCATTTCAAGCGCGAATGTAAATAAACAGTTGTGTTAGATTAGGGTGATCAATTTACCAAAAAAATTTTCTTGCCGGAAAAAAATATTCGCACTTCTTAAAAATTATCTTACTTCAGAAGCTATTGAATTTTGTCTGAAAATAACACATTTCTGATAAGGAAATGAATATTTTTGATTTATTGACGTGAGAGAAAATACTAAATATTAAGATTTTCTAATTTTTTATTAAGATTTTTTTTAATTGCCCGTAAGAACTTAATAAAATTAATTAAATGCAGTAAAGTATCGATAATCCGGATCAATTGCGACCAAAGGCTATCCGGATTATCAAAAGTCCGGATTATCAAAAATAACTAAAAAAGGGCCGTTTGACGCCTTAAACATAATAAAAACTTGCTAAAACTGTTAAAAATTCACTTTAATGGTTAAATAATTGAAGCAGATAATTAAAACTATTAATTAATATAAACTTGTAAGTATTTTAATGGTACAAATTAATACCAATACGAAAATATGTACGATTATTAGATAATAATTTTTTTGCGCTAGAATTGAATCCGGATTATCAAGGATCAAGATTATCGACGTCCGGATTATCGAAGTACTACTGTATAATCGCGAAACGCATTAATTAGATAAATAAATTCTATTATTATACCACGAATACCTTACATTTTTTGGAGTAAGTTTTGTAGATCTCCTTATTGTTTGTAGTGAATTAAACTATATAATTTCGAAAATGTTTTAGTTCTGCTAGGAAGCATCTGGGAAATTCTTCCGCCTCTTGGTTCCGCCTTTGGGTACTTTTTTTATAAAAAATAATCATAGTAAAATCAAATTCATATAATGGTAATAGAAGAATAATATCGGTTGTGAAAATTTAATATTCATCTTAGAATAAATAATGCGTTCGTCAATTTTTTTAATAGAAAAATCAGTTTTTACTTTGGCTTATTAGTTTTTGCAGCAATAGTGATAAAAGGCGAATGTGCAATTCCTTCATCAGATTTAAATAAATATTTTTAATTTATCTACAAAACTGTCGGATATTTAGACGCTTGGGGTTGATTGCACAAAAGAGATTTCAAATGCCATTCAGTATTATAAGAGTTATCAACTAATATTATTATGTGTTATGTAACAATGCATTTCAATTTTTGTAATTATAGTAAAATTTTAATTTTTGCTTTTTTAAATATAACATTTGGTTACGGTCACGTATACTATCCCAAGAATTGCACTTTTTCCTATTCACGATTGGAAAGAGGACAATTTTCTGAGTATACTAACACAAAAATTATTGTGGATTATGCAATAGTTGTCGAAATAACAGCATTTTAAAATTACGAAAAGCAGGCAAATGTAATATGATATACCCGATGTGTGACGGTCGGTCTCACGTTGAGGTACGGTCTCGTCGGTGACGGTCTCATTTTGTTGACGGTACGTGTGCTTTGATATAGTCTTAATGATGTGTTCATTCGATGTCGACACCCGTACGAGTTCTATGGCTTCGAGTTCCACCCTTGGCGAGTTCTGTCATTTTTCAGGGTAATTTTTAAATTTTTTTGCGTAAGGTGAAAAAATAAAACAGGCCCGGAGGACGCCGAAGGCGTCCGGAGGGTCTGTTTTGTTTTTTTGCCTTACACAAAGTCGGCTAATCATGCAGCCGTGTTAAAAGGTGTATCTAAAATACATGTAAATTTAAATTTTTCAAATTCGATTTTTTCGAGAACTAATTTATAATCCAACAAAATTTTTGTTCTAGTATGCTTAGAAAAGTGTCCTTTTACCCATTTTCAATAGGAAAAAGTTAAAATCGTGGGATAGTATACGTGACAGTTCCCTAACATTTTATAACAGTATAATCCAAATAGACGTATCGTTACTCCACTGAACTGATCAACAGTGTAATTTTGAACTCCGATATTAAATCCAATAATTGGATAATACCGAGCACATTAATTATTGAAAGTGAATAGAGAGTGAAGAACATAGTGAGAGGTAATTAGAAAAAGATAAAATAAGGCTACTGTGTATATACTGGTAAAGGAAGTTCATCCAAAGAGTAGACTTGTGAACTGTCTTTGGCGCCAGATACGAGTTTATCTGAATCTGAAATACCCTAAGCGCAGACATTTAGAGGGTGGGGAAAATAATACTGAACTAACTGTAGCAAAAAGGAAAAAAAAGAACCTTTATATTAAGTAAACGAGGTTAACAACAAAATTTTTGATACGTCAACATAATTTGTAAAAGATAAAACACGTAAGAGAGTAGGCAACACAATTAAAATAGTAAATTTTGCAGTTTGTTGTTGACATATAGGTTGCTGTATCGTATTGTGATTAAATAAATAATCTTGTAATAAATGAACAGGGAAAGACTAGCTCAACATCAACAATGTCACCTTGTCTTCTTGATCTTATTAATTTTTCTCTAGCTTCTGTTTTCTGGCTCACTGCTCTCTCACACTCCTCATCAAACCACTCCTTTTTTCTTTTTTCTCTTCATACCTCACATTTCTCTCCGTACATGTCCTTATCACTTCCTCTATTCTTCTCCAGATCTTATTCACATTCTCATGTTCTCTTATTTGTCTGATATCTCTTTCAGTTTCTTCTTCATATTTAGCTTTAGACTCTTTATTGTTGAGTTTTTCCATTGCCCATCTCTTCCTTCTTGAAATCTTTCGCTTTTCACTTTATAATTTTGTTCATTCTCGGCTATCACCAGATAATGGCCTGAGTCAGCGGTTGCTTCTCTGTAGGAACTCACATCACCGACGATTAGTTGAATCGACAACTGAGTTGCTAGCAGCGTTTTGCGATCGGGTGAGCACTGATTATTTTATTTGATTACATCGATTTTGGAAAGAAAAGCTTTGATACGTTGTTTGCCCCTCTAGTTGTGAATGAATAATATAGGTGGCGCATCGTTTGGAAAGTCTAATTTACACCGGGAAACTTTAGAAAATTTAAATAGTACTTAATCTTGTAGTAATATTTAAATATTCACCACGAAAAAGCGAAATGTTATGTTATAACCAAATAACTACGTCTACTCGATATTTACATTTAACTCTGTCCACATCTATCTTATTTATGACTTTGCCCGGTTCAGTTTAGGCAACACACATAACAATTCAATCGCGAAAATTTCGTTAATGTAATACCGTCTAACTTCAAAACAATTTCATTGGTTAACTTTTAGAGGTATTAGTACAAATTCCAATATTTTTCTTAAAAAAACGGAATATAGTTTATTATTTTTTGAAATCTTAAGTTAACCTTAGTTAAATCCTTAGTTAATCCTAAATCAACCCCCTCAAATTGCTCTGCACGAGTTAGCCGAAGTGCCACCAAATTTAACAAAGGCGCAGGTAAGTCAGCCAGGTTTATATAAGTAGGTTTTTGCACGTTTTTGCAGCAGAAGAGAGCGTAGCAGCGTAGTATTTCAAGTTAAAAGTTTTAAAATTATTTTATGTTATTCAGGTATAATTTTCTAAAGCACGTTGAAACAATAACGAATTAAATAATTGAAAATTAAAACTAACGGCACATTTATAAATCATTAATTCATCTTATGCAAGAAAAGTCTAAAAACATTGAATTTATTAAAAATTAAAATTGTGATAAAAATTTATTTTGAAATGTAATAATTATGTTTTAAATAAATTAAAATTTACATTGACACTTATCATTCGGTTTTATTGAAAATTAAAGTAACTAAATTAAAACAGTCTTATGCTCTCCGAAAGATGCGTGCCCTTCAACTGATTCAATTAGAGGGACGATATTTGGTAATTTTGTAAAGTTGAGGGCATGACAATAAGGATATGAGTGATATATGGTTTTAGCAGGACGGCGCCATATGCCACAGAATCACTGAAACAACTAATTTATTTTGAACAAAATTTCCTGTTCAAATAATTTTGCGTAATTCTGCAGCTTATTTGCCGCCTAAATCATATGATCTAACGTCATTAAATAATTTCTTGTGGAGCTATGTCAAAGATCAAGTCTATGCAGATAATATAAGGCACAATTCATTGAAGCCTTGAACAGCAACTTCCCACACATAAGTGGTAATGTAGAGCCACAATTATTATGCAATAATGTAAGTAATAGAATATTGTGACAAAAAGATTGACTTCGGTAGTATGACTGTTCTTGGTGGACATTGCCCGATATTATTTTTGATTCATAAAGGGTAGACATTGTACAGTACATAATATATCAATAAAAAAATAAAAAACAAAATATTTGTTAAAAAACTCTTTAGAAAATTAGTAAAAATATAGTTGAGTTAGGAGTCAGAATTAAAACAATAAAATGGTCCGACGGTTGGAGTCCTTTATTGATCCATTATCAAGGCTACAAATAAATACAAATAATTAAAAACTTACATAAATTACAAAATTGAAAATACAAATAAAAATAAAATTAAAAATAAAAATATAAAAGTAGTAAAATATTGAAATACAGAATTAAAAAATTACAAATTTTAGTTTAATAAAAATATAAAAGTGAAAAATGAAAACAATTTGAAAATACTTTAGATGAAATACTAACCTTTATAAGAGATAAATGGAGGTAAGAAGACCACCGTATTTCAAAAAATTACGTTTTTTTCCACAACCCGTACGATATCTCATCCCATAGTACGCAATTTTCTATTCTGTGTTTTAGTGTATTTATAAAGTTAATTTTTTATCTTATAGGGTGCGACGAATTAAAGTTAAGCAGGCTTTCTGTAGATGAAGGCTTCCTATATATTGTTGTGGTTCACTACTTAATATAGTTTTTTGTTCATATGGGCATGGAAAGACAATAAAACAACTGACGATATAAAATTATATTTATTTTGCAGCCTGAGCAATAAACAACAACAAAAACAGCACTCACGCAATTCGTAGGCCAGCACGTGTTTGAGGAACAAATTAACTCTCCCTTGCACGGAATTTCTTCTTCACTAATCTTGACTTTATCGTAGACACCTACTTCACACTGTACTGCCTCTGGATCAAAATATTTTTTATTTGCTTTTGTTATCTTCTCTATAAACGCGGGACTCTCACTTTATTTAAGCGCGTGGCGATGATGGTTTCTACACTCGGAAACAAATTGACCTCTTAGCCTATTGGTCAAACTTCTCAAACAATTTAACTTCTTCACAAACTTTCTGGACACGCGCTTAATTAATTTAATTAAACACGACTGCTTTCGACCGCGTTTAAATCATAACTCATCTCCATGTCTGTTTGTTTATTATTTCGTTCCCTACGTTTTTTGCTGCTAATCCTTTTTATTGGTTCTTCTATGATTCTCTTTTATCAAATTTAATCTAAATTTGAGATTTATTTTAATTCAAGAAAATCAACGTTACTGCTTGTCGAGTTGTGCTGACTTGCTTGTTGGTCAGTCATAACGAGTTCAAACAATTAAAAATAAAATACAAATAAATTTTAAACAATTAAAAATAAAACAACAACTTAAAATAAACAAAATATCTTAACTTAACGAACATAATCAATCGCGCATCAATGGATGTAACTTAAGAGTGCAAACGTAAAGTCCTGCCTTTATTGTTCCTTAGGTTGCAAAGTCAATGTTTTATTTCTAAAATACGCAACTCACTTTTTATTACTTGATGTGGAGGAGCAGTCGGATTTTAGAATAGGGCGATCATGCACAGATAAAGTGTTCAGCATGAAGCGAATAATTGAAAAACATAGATAGTTCAATCGCAAAACTCACATCTTATTGATTAACTATACTAAAGCATTAGATCGCGTACTGAGCAGCAAATTATAGAAAATATTATATACCCACACCACCTTATCAATGTTATAAGAAAAATATGTATATAAAAATACACAGATATAGGTACATTGCATGCCCTCAGCTAGTACTGCAACGGCGTTGAGTAAGTTTAGTAATGATATCGTCAGGAATATTGACGATTCTAAGGTAACAATTGTGGCTTTCTTAGACTACAGAAAGGCTTTCGATGTGATTAATCACGAGATGTTTCTCTCTAAGTTGTTGTATTACAAATAATCAAACTTAAGATGTTAGCCAAGGTTAACGCTGAGGTAGATGATATGCTGCGTCTAAAAGTGATCAGACCATCGAAAAGCGCTTGGAATAGTCAGATCGTTATGGTCCAAAAGAAAACGGGTAAACTGCGCATGTGCTTTGATAGGCGTCGGCTTAACGAGGTGACTAAGCGTGATGCCTACCCGCTTCATTATATTAGCCAGATCTTAGATCGTTTACGAGATGAGCGTTATTTAACATCAATAGATTTACGCAAAGCTTTTTGGCAAATACCATTATCGGCGGACTCCTGCGAGAAAACTGCTTTCACAGTTTCGGGTCGCGGTCTTTTCGAATTTACTGTTTTACCTTTCGGTCTCCATAACAGCCCCCAAACGTTGCAACGTCTAATGGACGCATTTTTTGGCCCAGAGTTTGTTAATGTATTTGTTTATATCGATGATATTATAGTGGTATCTTTTAGTTTTGAAGAGCATTTAGCTACCTTAACAGAGGTGTATAGACGACTTAAAAAAGCAGGTTTAACGGTGAATCTAAATAAATGTGAATTTTGTCGTCCATCCTTGAGTTATTTAGATTTCGTTGTTGACGAAAAAGGTCTTAGAACCGACCCAGGAAAGGTATTAGCAATAGTTGACTATTCAACTCCTAGAACTTCTACTGAGATTAAGCGATTTTTGGGTATGGCTGGGTGGTGCCGAAGATTTATACCGGGATTTTCTTCCATTGCTGCACCGATCTTAAATTTAATCAAAGGTAAAAATAAAGGGCAACGTATTGTGTGGTCTGATGATGCTGAGCATTCTTTCAAATCTTTAAAAGATTTATTGGTTACAGCACCTGTGCTGTCTAGTCCTAAATATGATGAGCCTTTTATGATACAAACAGATGCTTCTGATGAAGGATTAGGCGCAATTTTGGTTCAAGGTGAAGGTACGGATGAGCGCGTGGTGGCTTACGCCAGTAGATCTCTCACTAAACAAGAACGAAACTACAGTGCTATCGAGAAAGAGTGTGCCGCAGTATTATTTGGCGTGGAAAAGTATCGAGCTTATGTCGAAGGTTCGCGATTTACGGTGGTAACCGACAATCAGGCTTTGCTGTGATTAAGTAAACTTAACAGCCCTACTGGAAGACTAGCGCGTTGGAGTGTACGATTGTCTCAATATGATTTTGGCATAATACATAGAAAAGGCAAGTTTAACGTTGTGCCTGATGATTTATCTAGATCTCGTCGTCGAGAAATTTTACAGGATTGCCATGACAATCTTTTGTCAGGTCATCTAGGTATTTTCAAAACTATGTGTAAGGTGGCTGAAATCTATTACTGGCCTCGTATGAGAACCGATATTTTGCGTTTTGTTCGCAAATGCGAGATTTGTTTGGCGAGCAAACCTTCGAATTTGCTTCGACCTGGATTAATGGAAGTTGAGAAACAAGTACAATTTCTCTTTCAATTATTATCAGTTGATTTAATGGGACCATTTCCCAGAACTAAGAAAGGTAACTGTGATTTAGTTGTTATCTCTGATTAGTTTACTAAATTTGTTGTAGTACGCCCATTGAAAAAGGCCACGGCATCTTCGGTAGCTGCGTTCGTTGAGGAAACCTTTTTACTTTTTGGGGTTCCGCAGATAGTTATGTGTGACAATGGGACACAATTTACTAGTTCCATATTTAAAAACTTGATGTCACAATATAAAGTTCAGAAAACGTGGTATAATGCAAATTATCATCCACAAGTAAATCCTGTGGAACGCGTAAATCGGGTAATAGGTACATGCTTGCGGTCTTTCGTAAAAGATGATCATAGAACATGGAATACTTATGTTTATCAGATTGCCCATGCTATACGAAATGCTGTTCACGAAGCTACGAGTCATTCCCCGACTTTGTTAAATTTGGGAAAAACTGTTCCAAGTAGTGGAGTTTTTTTGTCGACCGCAGTCATTATGTTCGGAGGGGGAAAGTGTAACATTGCGAATGTCTTATGTTGCAAAATTTTAAATTTTATATTTTAAATGTTACTTAAATAATTTTCCATCATTCTGTATGAACGTAAATTTTAAATTGGTATAAGTTTTGATATCAAATAAAATTGCTGATAAAAAATTGGTATTGTAGAAAAGACGTTTTTGAAATTAGCGATAGCCCTGAGGGTCATAGTTTTGAACTGTAATAGTTAGTTTTTTTTGTTTTAAACTGCAGAAGCTATAATTTTGTTAGATTTTATACCGATTTGTTTTAACATTATTTGGGATTCATGCAGCTTATCTGAAAAATTTTACTTTCCAATACGCATCGTCATCATCGTTGAAAATGTGGTGGAGGTTTTTTTTATGTTGTATCGAACATCTTAAGTACATACACCTGGTGGACTGATACGTTTAAATATCTATTTTTTTTTTAATTGCAATTTATGAATATTGAAAATCCGCTGGACAGCAACTATAATATTTTCTTGATTAACACCCTGGTCGAAATGTTCCCATGGGTACCACCCAATGGGCAGAATTGGGCCACCCATGGGCATATGCCCATGGGTACGTGACCATGGTCACATGCCCATGGTCACATGGGTACATAACCATGGTCACATACCCATGGGCATGTGCCTATGGGTGGCCCAATTCTGCCCATGGGTACCTCCCCATTGGATGGTACCCATGGTCACATCCCCATTAAATGTGACCATAGGCACATCCCCACTAAATATGTGGAGATTGAGTAAATTATCTGCAATAAATAAAGCTAAATATTAAAAATTTGTAACTTTATTTACAACTTTTTAAACTACAAATTTTCACAACAATTAAAACAACAAATTAACCTAATAACAAATTACAACAAATGCCTAATAAATTAATACAGTATCTTAAGGTGGTGACCGACTTGTAACTGAACGTTTTAATGTAATGTAATCTAACACAAACATTTGATAGTCATTGCCGATAAACTAACACGTAGCAAGCACCAACGGCGAGCAAAGCATCCGTGCTCCACTTGACTGTCGGTTTTTTGACGAATTCCTTCGATTATTACATCACATCATGACGTATTCGTTTTGAGCAACTCGTTTATTTAGCCGAACGAGCTTTGTAATGTAATGCTCGTCGCGAACGTTCCATTATTATTACATTACAACGTTCAGTTCCAAGTCAGTCGCCACCTTTAAAGATATGACTAAATTAATTTGTTACGCCTCTCCGCACAGTTTTTATTTTTGAACATAAATATTCAATGGTTTTCTTTTTCTGTTTTGCTCTTTCAGCATCGTTAACTTCATTTTTTTCTTTGTCCGTCCTCGAATTTAATAAAACTAGAAAAAAACGATCTTTATTTTATGTATTAAATAATTTTAGTATATAAGTTACCTTGCAAATAAGCTTTTTTTTGAGGACTGCATGCAGTCGAGCTTCCGAATTTTGGACATTTGGACAAGCCGCACCTGTAGCACTACACAAACAAAGCTGTTCCCTTGTCCAAAGAATGTCAATGCATTTCTTAATAAACTTTGAATCCACAGTTATGCCACTGGCGACCTGATTAGCAGCTTTAAATTGCGCGTCCGTTAGTGTAAACTACGAAAAAAAAATTGTAATAATTATTATAGATCAAAAAATTATGTATAAGTATTTACCGCAAGTTCATCTTCTCCATCGACATATGGATTTTCTGATTCTGAAGGTTCTGCAACCGGTACGTCTTCAGATTCTTTGCTATTAACATCCTTTACGTCGATTTGATGAGTTATAACGTTATATGAGTTATATGAGTGATACCGAATATTGAGACAAACCAACTCTTTATTTTGATCTGCAACTTTCCCTGAACTGATCTTTTAAAATTTGCATTTCATTGGCCTGCAGGATGGAAGTTGTTCTAAGTTCAATTAGCTCAGCTTCCATTGCTTTATTTTTTTCAACTACTTCCATATAGTCTGTAAATGATATATGATCCCGAAGTATCCTAAAAAACGATTAAAGTTTATTTAAAAAGAACTTTTGGTAACTGATTTATACTAATTACTTTACAGTTTCAATGGCATTCGTTTTCTTTTCTTCATCTTTAGATGACGCATTCAGCTGCCTCAAATTAGCCACTCTAGCCCTTTCTTTCTGAGCTTGCTCTTCTTTTTTCTGATTATATAAAAAAAATTAGTTAACTGATAAATTTATTAGTTACAAAATTTTAAAACTTCAAAGAATATAAAATCTGTCAGATACGATACTTACAGTATTAACTTCGCTTTGTCATGTTCTTATCGTTCGTTCCTATTGTTGTTTCGACTGGCCTACGAGTCCTTTTCTGACTCAATAAATTTACAAGTTCCTCTTCCGAGTCTAAAAATATTCCTATACCTCCATAAACTAAGACTAAAATAAGACACCTACCTGCTAATTTCAAAATAATAGCTTTATAGTAGCCTGCTAATGGTACACTTTTTTGCTTATTACTAAAGCTTCTCTTTATCTCATCAACGTGAAGAATTTTATGCTCACGAGTCATAACTTTTCATGGAATATCCCTATCTTGTGGACTCAAAAGCACGTTGTATTGGTAAACAACTCTAGTTGGAGGTTATTAAAATCTTCAAAAAAAGTTTTAGGTACATCTGCTTGTGCCTACATTGTTCTAAAAGTAATCAAGTACCAGACCTAAAACATTAATTAATAAATAAAAAATTAACTTACTTCATAATATATTAATAAAAGCTTGTATAAATGAGTTTTAAAGATAATAAACACAATGGCAATTTTTAGGTTATGTTTGCAAAAAATTATGAAATTATGTTTTACCTCAATGTTTTTATTTCACTGAAATAAAACAATTTCGATGTTATGCAAAATATTACAAATCACTGCACTCTAAACAATAAACGATCACTATAAATTATAATATAATATCACGTGTACTATGATATCAATATTTATATTATTATAAATTAACGAAGCTAAATAGTGGTACCAACAGAACAATTATTATAAATTACGATTTGGTTTCGATGCCAATTTAAAGAAAAACAACGAATCGAAATCATCTGATTTATATAATATTAATTATATTAATCCGCTAATTACTGATTTGTTCGAAAATAAAAAAAGAATTACGTAGAACTCAGATGTTGCTTGGATGTAAAATTGTAAGTTCAATTTTCAAACATTCAGATGAAATACTCTAATATACAATAATAATTTTATAATGATATGATTAAATAATAATAATATTTTGTAATAATTTTAGAACAAATACCCAAGTAATATTAATGTGTTTTGGAGAATTCACATATATTGCCGAATTTCCCAATTTTTATGAAAAAGATTAATTTTTATTTATTTTTTTTATAATAGTTGAGCTCCTAGGAACCTAAAGCCTGTTTGACACGACGTTAAATTTTATATAAAATTTACATGTAAATTTTTATGTAAATTTGCACATATTTTTGATACATAATTCTATGTAGGTAAAAATAATTTTCTGTTTGCAACGATGTCAAATTTGATAAAAAATTTAACACGCGCGCTTGCGTATTAACAAACAGTTTAGGGAAATTTTTCAGATATTTGGTTTCATTTGATTTTTATGAAATTTCGGTGAAATGTTTGTGAACTTCAAAAATCAAACTGGGCGGACTTTAGGCGTGAAAATGTCTACTGCGCACATTTACACGCACTTTTACCACCAAAATTAGAACATGTTCTAAATTTTTTTCATAAAAATTTAACACAAAATTTGCTGATAAATTTTCGATAAATTTTCATAAATTTAACGTCGTGTCAATATAAAATAATATAATAAATATAATAAAAAAAACACGTGGCACTCGCGGGTTCAACCCGCGAGTGCGGGTAAAGTAAAGTCGGTTTACGAACGATAATTTTACGTGATAACGTCATAAGAAAACATTGATGAAAAATTGCATACTTTTATGAATTGAATTGAATTATTTTTTAATTAAATTAAATTAAATTAATTAATTAATTATTTTTTAATTAAAACAGATAATACGAATTAAAACTATGTTATACATTAACCCTCGATAGGCTTTTGCGTTATGTGCATGAAACATAATTGCATCATTTTGTGATCGCGAGATCGAACCTCATTTCGCTTTTTTTGTTTTTTATAATATTTAAAAATAAATAAATAATATTATATAAATACATATTTCTCATTTTATTAAATTTATGCATAAAATTAAAATTGCATATGCCCAAGGTCATGTCATACATCAAATATACTCATGGTCACATAATACCCATGGTCACATCACATCTGCACATGGTCACATTGCATCTGCCCATGGTCACAGTGCATTTACCCATGGTCACATTGCATCTGCCCATGGTCACATTGCATCTGCCCATGGTCACATTACGTGCCCATGGGTACATCCCCAAGAAGTTTGGGGATATGACCAATGTGACCATGGGCACACATGGGAACATTTCGACCAGGGCACACATAACGCTATACAGGACAACCGGTGAATTAAATGATTTTTGATTGTGTAAAGGTTACCCACAATTTTGAGTGACATCAATTTTGCGTAAAATTGTGCTACTAGTTGTTGGTAGAGTGCAGATCACTTAATATTGATTGCGGAAAGGGAGTTTGTGGTATAATTTGTGATTTTAGAGTCAGTACCAACCATTTTTGAAAACAGTCGATAAGCTGGAACAAAGGAAAGCTTTCTGGAAGTCTTAGTAAAGTCGCACAGTAGTTTGCCATAACACCTGGTTTTTTTGGGTGAGTAATTACAGATTGTATTAAATTTTTTCTTTTCCGTAAAAGATTTAGGTTGATCTGTTTGTTTGTTTTTTTTCTCGGCAAATTAGCATGTGAGGTGTCACTCAAGGGCGTGGTGACTATAACTTAATTTTGTCATTGTCAGTATATTTTATTTCAAATTTTTTTATTGTAAATGATACCTTCAGTATCCTTTTTTTATTTTTTTTTGTAAACATTTTTTTCCGAAGTTATATTAAACAACTTTGTGCAACGTCTTTTGGTGTTTTTTTTTGTTTAGTAGTAACTTCTGGCGCCGGGCATATATTTTCTCAGTATTGCTTACCCATAGCCTCTCTCCGTACTGAACAAGCTAGCCGCTACTTGCACAAGTAGCAATAGGGAGTATCACGCCCAAGTAACATTTTCAACCTGGTAAATCTCTTATAAACCCCTAGCAGTGAAATCTCATAGGTATCTGTCCCTGTCTAGAACCCTTTTTTGAATTAAACCAGGGATCTGTGCCAGGGCATAATGGCGCACATTTTGCATCCCTACTAGGGATGCTCAGACAGGAGTCTACTAAGCACCTTTACCAGGTACACTGGCAGGGGTCTACCAGGGTCTCTGCCGCAGGAATCTATCAGGGAGATTTAGGGAACTTAACAATTACATTTTATTTAAATATCTAAAGAAAGTTTACCTATTTTTTTTTAACTTCCCGGGATTCAAACCTGCGATAGCATTTATGGAATGTTCTGTAACTTTACACCTTAACGATTTCGCTACGGAGGGTATATAATATATTTCACTTTATAATTTACTTATACCTACTTGTATAGGTACTAGTATAAAGTATTATGTATAGAAAAATAATAATTTAATTTTGATTTGATAAAAGAAAAAAAAATGGAAAACCATAGTTTAAGAAATAAATTATATTATTGGTAAAATATTTAACTAAGTATAGTTGACCGAAATAAAGCTTTAAAATAAAAAAACCACAACTATAATATTTTTATATAAATGGATGATTTCTATTGGTCTACTAATAATATTTTTTTTTTATTTTTTTTTTGAAATCCCTATATTTATTTACTATCTGTACATGGTACATTTGGTAAGTTTTGTGACTTCGAAATTCTACAAAGATTCCAATCTAAAACACTGCGAAGAATAAGCAACGCTCCATGGTACATTACCAATGAAGCTATTCATCGAGATCTAAGAGTGAACACCGTTAAGGAAGAGATTCGAGCTAGCAGTACCAGGTATTATCGGAGACTGTCCAATCACTCAAACATTCTCGCCAGTAACCTATCAAGCAAATCAAATCAAATTAGAAGACTCAAAAGAACCGATTTTTTGGATCTGCCAAGAAGAACATATTAAGGTAACATTAACTAAATGTAACAGATACAAATATTGTAATTATAGTTTTGGCAACTGTTGTTGGATGGTAGGCCTCTCAAGTCATATAAAGTCACAAAACTAATAATATCAACAAACTTTTTCTATTTGTTGTTAAATTTAGCACAGACTCTACTAAATAACCTGTAAATGAGTACCTGACAAATTTCTACCATGGGCATTTCACAGGGCTCTATAAAGAATCTGTAAACCAGTACCTGGCTAATCCCTACCTCGGACATTTCACAGGCATCTACAAAGAATCTGTGAACAGATCCCTGGCTAATTCCTACGACGGGCATTTCACAGGGTTCCACAAAGAGTGTGTAAACAGGTACCTGGAAAATCTCTGTATTAACAGGTCTGGCATACTTAATTAATAGGCATTTGCCAGGGGTCTAACAGAGTCACAGGAAATTTCCACAGGTAAAATGTTACTTGGGCGGTACAAGAGTCTACGATACCCCTTTATAGATGCAGCTAAACATGACCTACGTTATACCTATTTTCTCCGTTATAAAGTTACTTTTCACTGATTTGAAAAAAAATCATAACAAGGGATGATTGTCAAAGAATTATTATTATCTATTAATTATTAATTATCTATTTGACCAATAGACATAGATTAGGGGATTCTCTTATCACCTATAATTTTTAATAATATTATAGATGAATGTTGTTTCCAAAAAACGGTATTTAAAAAATTATATTTTAATTTAAATATTACTAAACAGATGGCCCCACCGACAGTTTTAATAAATTTTAGTAACTCCTCTTTCGATGGACTGAAACAACCCCTGGTATCAGAATGAGATAGACGATTAAGCATACAAAAAATATTGCATCGGTTAGAATAAATTGCAAAATGCTTAACAAATATTTACGGATATATTTATAGATTGTAGGTATAATGAACGACGCTTAATGTGATAATTACATTGGTACCATAAGAGCAATGCTAATTTTATTAATTTTACTTAATTTTTAATTATACATTTATTAATTAAAATTTATATCATTGAAAGATAGATTTTTTGGTTAAAAATAAATAAAAAAATTCTTATAAAAAGTGTCAATTTATTTAATTTATTTACGTTCTATATCATATAAACATAGTAATCAGGAAATGCAAGTTTTAGTTTGTGCTTATTTTTTGTTTTCGATTCTTCTGATATTCCTCTCGTTTTTTCATTGCCATCAGAAGCAGATATCTTTAATTTCCA
The DNA here is from genome assembly GCA_911387805.1 of Cantharis rustica. Taxonomy (NCBI): domain Eukaryota; kingdom Metazoa; phylum Arthropoda; class Insecta; order Coleoptera; family Cantharidae; genus Cantharis; species Cantharis rustica. The sequence continues at coordinate 78,762,633 of OU426877.1, forward strand.
TGCTTTGGATTTCTCTACTATCTACTAATTCAGAAAGCATGCAATCAGAGCAAAAGCTTCTAGTTTCTTCTTTATCTTTGTTGCCTAAAATTCATTATCTTTTGCAATTTTTTTCAATTTTAACTTTTTAACCCTTTTGGGGTTCATATGGTAAATGACACACAGAAGCTTTTGTTACCTGAAGTTGAAATCTTAATAACTTACCTCGTAAAAACACAAAGCACAGCGCCGCGTTATCCTATAAGCGGAACAAGCGGCCGCTTGGGGACCCGCGGATAATAAAATATGTACAAATCTGGTTGTGTCTTGTGTATGATTTTATTTTACGGACATTTAGAAAATCGTGTAATATTAATCGTCCGCTAAACAAAGAGGAAGAGGGCCCGAAAAAACATTCCGCTTGAGATTCCGTGCCTAAAACCGGTCCTGACAAAAGCGTCAGTTGTAATTTATTTAACAATAGACGTATATTAAAAAAGTCAAAATCTTATCAATAAATAAAAATAAAATACACAAAATAGCACAATGATAAAATTCTTTTTATAGCGATTGCAAAGCAATCAATTATTGTAAAATACTAAAATATTTAAATTTGCTAGAATAACCATAAATTATATTTGTCTCTTGTCGTAGGTATTCACGATTCAGGATTGTGAATTTTTGTAATAATAATTATTGGAAGGGGTTGGGGGCTAGATCACAAAATTGTACCTCCGTTTAAAGAAAATTCCCCGTACCCCGCATACCTGTGCGTTACCAAGTCTACTTAATCGTACTCTTAACAAAATGTTAAAATAATAAAATTTTTTAACTGTTAAGTAAATAATACATACTACGAAGAAACATAATATTTAACGAAACCAAAATGACAATAATTCACATTTAACAGGGTTGAACTTAGAATATTTGAATAAACAAGAAAATAGAATTCTGAAAAAATTACGCAATGATAAAAATTACTTAAAAATAAAAAACAAAACCCTGTAACATAATATAATTTTTTATTTTTAAGTAATTTTTATTATTTCTATAGCGAAATTCTTTCAGAATTCCATTTTCTTGTTTATTCAAATATTCTAAGTTCACCCTACCCTGTTCAATGTGAATTATTGTCATTTTGGTTTCGTTAAATATTATGTTTCTTCGTAGTATGTATCATTTACTTAACAGTTAAAAATTTTTATTATTTTAACATCACATGCTACTAAATACCACAAAAATACTTAAAAAATTCTAAACTTTTTTAAGTTATTTTCTATTTGTTGTATTACGGTTGTGCTGGCTCGGCCATTGTTCTTTTGCGGAATTATTTGACTGGTTGAACTCAGGGGGTCAGACTGAATGGATGCTTGTTCGGTGAGCTTGCCCTAACTAGTAGCGTATCGCAGGGTAGCATTCTAATAAGTTCGCTTTTTTTTGTCATTTTTACTGCTGATCTTCTCAGCGTTCTTTCTTCCGACTGTGGTGTTGTGTAACAAAATTTTGAATTTTGTTATATTCTTTTGGCTACACCTCGTATTTGTATTTTACAAGAATATTTCGAAGCAAGACTATTTGAGCGCATGAGAGAAGATAACAGAAAAATAGTGCGGGGTGATTAAAAAAAAGAGTCAGAGTACTGGAGTTACCACAGCTCCTTCTTGCTGATTTACGTCAATTTTGCTTAGTGTTTTGGAGATCGACTGTCTTTTTGCTTGGTGTTTTGGAAATCGACCGTGTTTTTACATTTGGACAAAATTTTATCATTTGGACCTTTGGACCCTTTTATACAATATTTCGAGTGTGTCAATAAGAGCTAAAATTTTCCTATCAGCTGAATTTGGCTTTTAAAATTAGATTGAATCGAGAAAAGTTACATATGATATTTTTATCACATTGTACAAGAATAGGAAAAAGCGTATTTTGATTATAATTAAAATCTAGCGAATTAATCGCGAAAAGTTGAATTTAAACAAGTGCATATAATAAGTTGACTTTAAATTCAAATTTTTGTATAAGTATTAAAAACAGTTTTAGGGTCGCTGTTTTGAGATTGACCAAATTGACAGGTTTGTTTATCTTTGTTATGTTGTTATCAAGTCTTTGGTTATAGCATCCTCAACATGATATCATGAAGAAGTGGTGCAGTTAGTGGTTTGCAGTGGCGGCCCGTCGGGGAAGTCTTTGAGACTGCGCCTCCCCAGAAAAAGTCAGCCACCAAAAAGAAAAAAAATGTTGTATTAAAAATCATAATTTTTAATAAAATTTATCATAATTTTTAATAAAATTTCCACAGACACTTATTTGTTTAAAAAATTATGTGGTGCTTTAATTTCTTTATATTTTTACATAATTAATATCTAAAGAAAAGCTTTTGAAATCAGCACCTGCGATTAAAACTTAATAGTGATGCTGAATTGCTGATATGATAAGATAACGACAGCTGCCAGTTGCAAAAGACGTTCTTACGAAAGACTCAACTTAAAATGCACCTATGCTAAATGCTATCGATACATAACGTATACGAGCGTAAAGGAGTCGGGAATTGCATACAGCTAATATTCCAACGTTAAGTCTAGTCTCTTTAAAGTTTATGCAATATTATTTATGTATTTGCTTTTACAAGTTCTATGTTTTTGTGCATTTTTTGCTTTATTATACATTTTAAATTATTTTCATGAATGAAAATAAACGATAAATTAAAAAAGAATACACCAACACCCTTTCTTTCAACTTTTTATTGGAATATAAAGAAGGTAAATTTACTAGAAAATTTCAGTGTAGTTGGTATACAAAATTTTTGTCGTTTACTGGTTGCGATAAGCAAAATAAAATGTTTTGTTTTACTTGCGTAATTTTTGGCCGAGAAAAAGAATGTTGATGAATAAATTGTTGACAATAAAAAATTTTATAAGAAGAGCAGAAAAACATTCTATTTCCAAAAATCGTTTGAGAAATTAAGAAAAATTTTATGTTTTGGGTAAATTCTAATTGAACATGTTATCAGAAAGTCGACGACTTGCTGCCATAAAACATAATGAAAAAGTCGGTATAAATAGTCGTTTACTAACACGTTTAATCCATGTTGTTTGTTTTTTGGGTAAGCAAAAAATTGCTTTTTGTGGACATCCGGAAAATAACAAATTTTTAAATAAAAAGAATTATCTTGAATTACTAGAACTACTTGCACAAGAAAAGAATTTACTTAAAGAACATTCTTTGTTATCAATATTATTTAAAAGACCATCTAAGACGATACAAAATGATTTAATAGAGTGTGTACTTTAGTTTTAAATTCAAGAATTATTATGTACATTATTTACATACATTATGTATATAGTACTGTTACGAAACAATGTTTAATTATATTTGATGACTAATATATGACGTCATGTATGATGAATCAAATATGACGAGTAATATGTAATGAGTCATGCATGATAACATCGTTATTCATTCAAATATTGCTTAGCTTGCACTTTAGACACTGCTCGAAATGTATAGAAATGTATAGAAATTCTATGAAAGTTTCGGGAAGAAATGAAGGAAAGAGTGGTTTCCAGTGACAAATTAATTCCAGTTTGTGTAGCCTTTTAGAATTAAATAAACATTTTAATTTTCGTTGCAGTACATACTATGTACTGCGATGTCCACCGCGGTCAAGGAAGAGAGTTCTTGGTGAGAGGGATTTCCATTATCCTACAACTGTTCATAGGATACTGGAAATCGAGTAACAAATTACCATCGTTGACTTAATTTTAATCTTGTGTAAATAATTTAAGTTACTATGTTCCTAATTTTAAGTTTTAACGATTTCAAAATTTATATGAAAAAGTGATCTAGATAGGAAAACTTTCGGAAATTTTTTTAAAAATTGAGAAAAAAAAGAGCGGCCTGATTGAATCTCCAAGGGGAATAGGGGAAAATAAATAGAAAGGTCGTAAACATCCGCATGAGCGGAACGCTCGCTAAATTTTTGGCGAAAATAAATCGTACCTGGTAAAAATAAGGTGACACAAAACTCCGCAAATCGGAGAAGTTGCAAAGCTAGTTGTGCTGTGGTACAATAAGAGAAGCCAGTGTGTTTTCAAGCCACCGAAAGAGATTCATGCCATTTTGATCATTTTGATTGGACTGCGCTCGTGCTCAAAATAGTGGCATCACGCGCTACAAGTTAAAAAAAGAAGAAAATAAGATCGTACCCAAATTTTTATAAATCTCATTAAACCCAAACTATCATTTTCATATTTTTATCTTTCGTTGTGTTCCTTTTTGTTAAATTGTTGTGTGTTACTCTTACTAGTATTAAGTACACACGCGACCACAAACCCTACACAAACATGTTAATTTTGTTAATTTGTGTAAGTTTATTTATTTATAAACACTCTCTTTGATTGTGAAAAGCAACGAGGGAGAATAAATAATAGGGGAAGACATAGCATAAAAATTGGCATCCCAACGTATAGGGGCTGAACGGTGAAACAGCGCTCACCAAACCCGCTACTCCTGAGGGTAAAAGTCTCATGGCTCTATAATTTTTTTTAAAACGTTTCTTAAATGGAAACGCGAAGCAAGAAACTTGCGGAAGAGACGGCGTTTGCCGAAGAAAGCAACCGATGGGTCGAAGAAACTACCGATGCGAGCGAGGTAATAGAAAAAGAAGAAGTGGCGGCAACAACATCCATGCATCAAACCCGTCCACCAAGCAGCAACGAAGCCATAATGGAATTCTTCCGAGGTATGTAAAGTGAAATAAATCAAAGAACGCGCCAAGGTCAAGATGAGATAAAAAAAATACGCAGTGAATTAAATGAACGAATGTGTCAGCCCAAGTAACATTTTGTGCTGAATATCAACTGCGAGAGCGCTGTGTCAGCTTAAAATTCAGCTAATGAGCTGCGTCAGCTGCTGATTTTTAGTAACGTCAGAAGCTGAATTGCTGCTAAATTGCTAATTTGGTTTATTTAAATTGTTTAAATTTGTTTAAAAAAATTGTTTGGTTTATTATTTAAATTGGTTTCTGCCATCAGTGGCAGAAACCACTGATGAATTACCGTTCCAACCAAAGTTCGAAGGTACATTTATCGATTACTTTAAAAAATTAATAGACAAGATCGAAGAAAACAGAAAAAAGGACAAAGAGGAAATAATCGAAAACATAAATAAAAAAATACATGATCTAGAAAAAAATTCTACGAAAAACGTTGAACAAAAAAATAATGAGATAAGACAAGAAATGACAACAAAAGTAATGGCACTAGAAAGAAAAGTGAATTCCAATGAGATTAACATTGAAAAAATCAGGGTAGATTGCTCAACACATTTTGATTTAATCCACAAGAAATTTACCGAAGTTACCTTCAAAGAATATCCATCACGTATGGAAAATCAAGACGTAATTAACCTTATCGATGAAAAACTTAAAACAAACAATCTGACTATGGTAGATGAAATAATTATAAAAGAAAAAATAAATGAAATGACCAAATCAGGATTAAAAGAAATACGAAATTTAAGTCACATAAAACTATTAAAAATGCAAGAAAAAGGAATTTTAGAATTAGAAAAGCGAGATTGCGCAAAACAGGTAGCTACAAGACAGAAAGCAGTGAATAAGAAGAGGAAGAACTGGAAATTTTAGATGAGTCGGGGGTGGAGAAGAGATAAGATTCCAGTGAAGTGGACGCCTCAAACCAGAATCAATTTGTGGAAAGTCCGGAAAGAAAAATGAACAAAACAAAAAAAGATGGATCGTGATAAATAGAAGATAGTTTTGGAATAGATAAGCTTTGTTTTTTCTTATTTGATTTTTGAATTTAATTTTTTTTAACTATAAATATTGTAATGTGTATAATAATTTTTTAAGATTTATATTTTTTTTGAAACACGGACGAGTCTTGCAAATTTTGTACTGAGCTGCGCTCACCACTGCAATTAGCAACGGGGGTATTGTCGTGTTCCAAAATAATTCGGACCCACCCTATGCATTTTTGTAAATTTATTGTATTAATTATTAAGTTGTAACATTGTGGAATTTGCTAGGTGGGGACCGATCACTTTGATACAAGGCCTTTTGCCAAAAAATGGCCGACGCGATGGACGTTTGATTTGTTAGTCTGAAAAGTTTAATTGAATAAGTTTATGAATTGAAAATTATAAGAAGTTTGTGATGAAAAATATTTTATTCATGTTTATAATTTGAATAAATTAATTTTGAAGAAGGTTTGAAGAGGCTTTTTGCCAAAAATGGTCGACGTTGATAGACGTGTAATTTTTATGTCCGAGTAATTTTGATAAGTTTATAATTTTTGGAATACAATTAAAAGTTTTTGAAGATAAAATGTTTTAGTGAAGTTATTATATTGCATTGAATTGATTTTAGTGGTTTTATAAATAAAATTTAAACGGAAGAAATTAAAGATAAAAGGATAAAAGGTAGAATTGGATTAGATCAACAATTACAATTGAAATAATTAAGAAAGTTTTATATTTAATATTAAAAATTTATTCAAGGAACTACAGAAATTGGTTGATAAGCCGGACTGCGATATGGGTATCGTATAAGGTTTGCGTTGCCATTTTTAAAATTTCTTATATTGAAAACGAAATTAAAATTTCAGCAAATATTTTAATTAGAGATTTTTGAAAATTGATTTAATTAAATAATTAAATTACTGTCAAAAGGGTGCAGTACACATCAAGCGTGAAGCGTGAAGTATATAAGCGTGAAGGCCCAAATTATTTACTTGAATTAATGGAGAGAAGATCAGATTGCCATCAACATCCAAATTCAAGGGCTTCTTTCAATATCGTGCGTCAGAAGTCTTTAACAAGTTTATCGTCTTATTTATGACTGCCGGAACAAGCTTCACGTTTAAGAAAAATATCAAAGCGATGCTATTGAACGAGCAAAATGAATGCTAACTGGGTATAATTGAAAAACAGCTTTGCTGAATGTATACCCTTTAATAACTACAATGTTTACTTTGTATTTGTTTTTTTATCATTGTAAACCTATGTTATTATTATTATTTATTATTATTTATTTATTTATTATTATTTATTTATTATTTATTATTAAATAAAATTATTATTATTATATTATTATTATTATTATTTAAAACTGCACCTGTCAATGGATTTTGACAGTAACAACCTGCTAAAATTTCACGGCAACAATCGCAGTAATCCAAATATTTTCATACAAAACATAGGGCAAACCATCGGTAAAATTAAAGAAGTTCAGCGTATGAAAAACATAATCCGTGGCACCATGAAGGGAGAAGCAGAAGTGTGGTTTTCGATGGTGGAAGAAACTGTCAACACCTTCGAAGAATTTAAGAACGCGTTCTTAAAAATGTATTGGCGCGAGACCGAGCAAGACCGCGTACGGGGTAACCTCAACTGGGGTAGGTACAAGGGATACGAGCGTTCTAGAGAGAACTACGCTATCCGTCTCATCAACCTGGCTCAACAAGTCGAGCCAAAATACGAAGAACGCGAGTTGATTAAAGCAGTAGCCAGACACTTTGAGCGAGAAGTCAAGAGTCGTATTGGGATAGAGCACGTGGTGACGTTGGAAGAGTTCCTCAAGCTTCTAAAGCGATTCGACAAAACCGTTGAATTCAAATATGAGGCTCTCAATAGACACCAGGCTCCGCCCCAAGGACGACCACAGTACCAGGGGGAATATCACTCTACTCAAGATAACCGCAACGAGAACCGATTCGAAAATGCCGGTAATCCCAGGAGAAATTTCAGAAACGGCTTTCGCGGTAGGGGAAACGACAGAGGCCGATATGGAGACGATAATCGCGAAGACACGGAACAACCAAACACCTTTTTGCAGTGGCGGCTCGTGGGGAAAAATTTTGGGTAGGCCAGCAATATTGTATAAATAGATAAAATCTGCGGAAGATGTGAATATTTTCTTGAGTTATAATGATAGGCTCTATTAAGGCTGTTCTTTTAGTGCCTTTTTATAAGTTCTAAACGGCTGGACCAATTGACTTGAAATTTTGACAGAATGTGTAGTAGATTATTACAAACCTTTACAAATATCCTTTTTTGATTAATTTTTTTGATTTTTCCAAAAAAGCCAAAAAACCATTAAATTTGAGTTCTTCCGATATTTTGTAAATCTCGATTTTTAGAAACTTTTGGCTCAGACAGAATTTTGATATCTTAATTGGTTTAAAAGTTTTTAGGGCCTAAAGTTTAAATTGCTTCACGTAATTATAATTGACGTGTAGGAAAAGTATATAAATTGAGAAAGAATGTCTTGCATCTTTTACAATTCTTATCGAAGATAGTAAGTCAGTCTTGCGATTATAAAGCATAGTATAATGTTACATACTACATAAAAAAATTATGTTAATTTTCTTTTAGGATTTTATATTACATAAGCTAATCACAAATAGGTACGCACTTTATAACTGTATCTATGAACACAAATTTTTTTTCTTTCTAGAAATAACTTTTGGAAGAAATTGATCATGTGGATTTCTTTTTTCAGTGTTCTATTGGCGCTATGTTTTTATCTCAATTTGTATAATTTGTAGTTAATTTATTAATATAATTATTTTAAACAAATTGATTTATTTAAACTTTACACTAATTTATTGTTTTAATATTATCTCAAAATTTTATAAATATATTTGCATTTTTATTATAATAAATAAAAAGTTGTTATTTCTATTGCTTTATTGTTGCGCCCTATTTTGTCTATAATTCCCAAGAATCTTGGAACACTAATCATGATGAAATACAAAAACAATTATAAATAATAATTTATCTTTTTGAGTAAGCGTCCAGTAAATGTTATATTTTATCAACAAATTTTACCAAATATAAAATACATGTTGCTGCCTGGCAAGAATAACGACAAAACTAAAAAAAACACTTTTTTCAATAGAGCGTTTTTAAAAAACTGATAAGTAGTAACTTTGCATTACATGCATAATGGCACTGCCGCTATAATAACAGCAGGTTATTAAAATTTTGCATTGTGACGTTATACATGATAAGATATAGCCAAATTCTGTCGATTTTAATACTTAACTCAATTTTGCCAAATTTTGAGTTGTGTCGTTATTCTTTCGAGGTAGCGATGTGTACGTGTTTGCATTAGGTAGGAACGATGGTCAAGTCATCGTAAGATTTAATGAAATTGTTGAAAAATATAATTTGAAAAACATTACGAATATTATTTTATAATTAGAGCACACAATTATAAAATTGTATTGCACTTCGGTAAAACTGCAACATCAGCTTATAGTAAGAATATCTGTTTACGTGCGTGGGTAGGCGATCCTTGATTCGTATTAATTTTTCTACACACGTTTACACTTTAAAAGCATTACAAAGTTTCTACACGTCAAGTTTGCTGTCTTTGCACAACACGGAATTTCCTTTTTTACGTTGGGATGGATAGGCTCAGAGAACAGCTTACTTTGGACGCTTCTATTTTAGCAATATAAATTGTACTTTTTGAAAACTCTTTTTAGCATATAAAAATCGCTTTTACAAAAATACTCTTCAGACATTTTTTGTAGATAATTTCATTCCCTTCATTTTTGTTTTCAAACATTCTTTTATTTGTTGCCTCGTTTTCGATCGAGAGTGACTTAAAGCAGTCTCGGTAAAAATCCCATGGGAATTTCTCGAGAAAACCATTGTGTATTTTAAATTTTATTAAAAAGTTTTACCAAGTCTGCTTTAAGTCACTCTCAGTCGAAAACGAGCGACTAAATAAAAAAATGTATAGGAATAAAATGAAGACAATGAAATTTGCGACAAAAAATATCCAATAAGTATTGCTGTAAAAACAATTTTTATATAATAAAAACAATGTCTAAACGAAGCAATTTACATTGTTAACACAGGAATGTCCAAATACTTTTTCGAATAACTGTACATTATGTTATAGTATTTATAAACAATGATTGATTCTCTTATTTTTGCTCTTCGCAAATCTGTATATGACATTGTCGTGAAATGTGTCCGTTTTTAATAATTTATTAAGAATGTCTTTGTATTGATAAAAGTGCAATATAGTGTAAAACTCGCAATATAATACCTACCGCTTAAACTATTTTGCAATAATAAAAATACACTACAAAGTGCAAAATACCGCTTAATTTCTTTTTTTGTTATTTAATTAATTTATTTAATTTGAGATAAATATTCTTTTTTGTCATCTAAACAACTTTAAAATGCCGCTCGTATATGTCCGATAAGAAAAACTGTTTATAGCGAGGTATCATATAACTGCACAATATATGGTAGGCACGGGCCTAAGCGCTGGCTATTGAAGCTATAGTATTACTGTATCTGACGCCATGGTCCTACTGTTACATTGCGCTATATGGACCAAGCTAGGCCAGTGCCTATACTGTAATACTTTAAAGCAGATACAAATAAAAATATAAAACACGCTAATTTTTGCAGCTGTTATTGCAATTTTAAGTGCAAATAATGAAAAATAACAAATATTAATTGTCCATAATATTAAAATATTAATTATATTGTGCATAAAGAAAATGTTATTTATGTACATTAAATTTTGGGTAGGCCGGGCCTACCTTGCCTGTTCTTTAAAACCGCCACTGCCTTTTTGTTATCTCAATTAAGGGGAAATTTATACGATGTCCACCGCGGTCAAGGAAGAGAGTTCTTGGTGAGAGGGATTTCCATTATCCTACAACTGTTCATAGAATACTGGAAATCTAGTAACAAATTACCATCGTTGACTTAATTTTAATCTTGTGTAAATAATTTAAGTTACTAGGTTCCTAATTTTAAGTTTTAACGATTCCAAAATTTATATGAAAAAATGATCTAGATAGGAAAACTTTTGGAAATTTTTTTAAAAATTGAGAAAAAAAAAGAGCGGGCTGATTGAATCTCCAAGGGGGATAGGGGAAAATAAATAGACAGGTCGTAAACATCCGCATGAGCGGAACGGTCGCAAAATTTTTCGGCGAAAAATAATCGCGAAAGAAAAATCGCAAAGTGACACAGAACTCCGGAAATCGGAGAAGTCGCATAGCAAGTCGTGCTATGCGATGAAAGAAGAGAAGCCAGAGTGTTCTCTAAGCCAACAAAAGAGATTCGAGAAATTTTGACCATTTTTATTGGACCGCGCTCGTGCCCTAAAATAGTGCAACCACGCGCTACAGAAGAGAAAATAAGGTCGTACAAAAAAAATTTATAATTTTTATAAACCCAGACTATTATTTTCATCTTTTTATCTTTCGTTGTGTTCTTTTTTGTTAAATTGTTGTGTTACTGTTACTAGTATTAAGTACACGCACGACCGCAAACACTACACAAACACGTTAATTTTGTTAATTTGTGTAAGTTTATTTCGTTTTGTTTATTTATATTTTTTTGTCAATAAAAAAAATTGTGTTCCCCATAAACACTCTCTTTGTTTGTGAAATGCAAACGAGGAGATTAAGTAATAGGGGAGGACATAACAGTACATAGTACATAATGGACATAGTTAATAAGTAAATACTGTTATTAGTACTTTTTAATACTTGAGACTTTCAGTCTCCTCAAATTACTTACTCACACTGGTGGTTTGTTTAATGTTTACGCAATTTGTTTAACTTGAATGTGTGTTTCTTAAAATGTTTTAATTAATTGTTCTAATTAGATGCATTGAATCAATTAAATTTCACTTATTTATGTTTGCAAGCTTGTTGAAAGTAGTTTATTTCTTATTGTTTAAAAAAAACAATTTTAATTTTGAGATTTTTATTATCATGTATCAAAAACATGCATTTCTTTTTACAATAAAAAATTAATAGTTAAAAAAAATTATCTTAACATACGTAATGCGTCGGTACGCAAATTTAAAATAGCTGTTAGTAATGTTACCCGCGAGCTGTAGAAATAATAATAGCAATAATAATAAAAAAAAAGAAAAATAGAAGAGAATGAATTACGATGTCAAAACAAGCTAATTGTCGTATGTCAAATTAATATATTGCTGTGATTTTTGTAGGCTATACGAATTTGTAGGATATAATTAAATTTGAATATTATTTTTGCGCGCCACCACTGGTGCAGCCCGGCTCTGCGAGCAGAAAAAATTTTGTTTTTGGGGGGAGAGAGGAGATAGCGATAGTGGTGGACGTAAATTGGTGATCCATAAAAAATGAGAATTGAAATATTAAAATAATAAAGGTAAATTTGAGAACAAAAAAGTTGCTTTGCTGAAGTGAAAGTAGCTGATAAGAATAAAAACGAAGATTAGTCGCACTTATATGATAATAAAAATAAAGAAATTTGCATTGCGCAATAATTATTAAAAAATAAACATAGAGAACATAGCATCTAAATTGGCGCCCGAACGTCGCACTTGTTAGAAAACGTTTAATAAAACGAAATTTAAAATTGAATCTACTAATTCCTGAGATTTCTAGAAAATTAGTAATTTACAAAATGAGTGACGAAGAAGTAAAAACCGCGGGAGAGACAAGCAGTCCGATAAGTTTTAATCCCATTCATCAGAGTACGGCTAGAGGATCTTTAATAGAAGCAGAAGTAATAAAAAAAGTTGCAGAATTAAAAAAATCAGAAGGTACTGAAGTTGCACTAGCGATAGAAAAGGGCGAAGGAGTGCTGCAGGAGCTGTACAGATTGCTACAGAAAATGTCTAATGAGTTAAAGGATGTGTCCAATGAACTAAAAAATGTGAAACAAAAAGTTGAAAGCAATGATAACAACATTGTTAAATATGGGCACAATATTGAAGAAAAATTAAAAGATATCAGATTTGACATGACTTTCAGTGGGGAGGCCATAAATAAAAAACTGTCCAAATATGAAGATAAGAGAAAAGAAGACGAACCATTTTCGGAAGAATCGGTAAAGGAGAATCAAAAAAAGGAAGAATTTAAACAAATCTTTGAAAATTTAAAGAATATTGAAGAATACAAGAAGTACGAGTTAAAAAATGGTTATTTAATCAAGTTAATAAACGATAATGAGTTATATGTCGTTGATTCGGAAATGACAATTAAGATTATCAAAGAACTACATCTAAGATATGGACATATTGGCATAAGAAAAACTTGGTTGTTTTTAGAGAAAATTATTTTTGTAAAAAGATAGAAAAATAGTAAAATTTGTAATTAATGAATGTAATCTGTGTATCATGGGAAAATATAAAAATTATACGAATCAAAACGTAATCAAAAGCATGAAAATAGACGAGCCGGGACAATTAGTTGCTATAGACTACATAGGAAATTTAATAGAAAGTGGTCCAAATCACAAAAATATTTTGGTTATGGTAGACATTTTCAGCAAGTTTGTAAAATTATACTCGACTACATCATACTACACTACTACATTACTACAAAAATTTCAATTGAATTAATAGAGGATTAATATAATTATAATAAATGTTATAAAACCAAAAAGGATTCTGGCTGATAATGCTACTTATTTTTATAATGAAGGTTTTAAAAGACATTAGAATGAAAAAGAAATAGATGTAATTCATTGCTCTATTAGACATCCAAACGGGAATCCCTCGGAGCGTTATATACAGGAGGTAACAAAATTTTTGAGGCTAATGACATCAAAATTAGACAGAATGGCACAAAAAGTTGGATTTGGTAGAAAAATTTATAAATGAAACACCTAATACGATTACAGAAGAGTCACCAATATTATTGTTGTATGAAAATCTACCTCAAAGACCATGGATAATAGCAGAAGAAGATATCAATTTCGAAGGGATATTACGGAATGTAAGAAAGAAATTAAACAAAAATCGAGATAACTATTTAAGAAAAATGAATGCTAAAATAAAAAAAAAAGAAAGATATTTAAAATTGGGGACAAGGTGATTATAAGAAGCTTAAGAGTAGGAAAAAGAACAGCAAACCAATGTGCGAAACTTCAGTTACCTTATGAAGGTAAGTCATATGTGATTACGAAAATATTGGGTAAAAGCACTTATGAGTTGAATAACCCAATCACTGGACGATTGAGAGATGACCGATGAAGAACATAAAAAAAATTTTAATTTCAAAAATAATTGTTTTAAATTTGTAATATTATGTGTTTTGAGTTTGATTATTTGGATTGTTAATGATTTTTTTTGAGTGATAAGATTTTATGTTTCGGGATTTCTTAATGGTTTAATTTGTATTTTAAAACTTAAAGAAGTGTGTATTATTGAAAAATCAGGATGATAGTATGTTTTAATATCTGGAATTTGGCCAGAGAACTGTAGGAGGCTGTCATTCCAGATATTACGGAAGGAAGATGCTGTGATTTTTGTAGGCAATACGAATTTGTAGGGTATAATTAAATTTGAATATTATTTTTGCGCGCCACCACTGGTGCAGCCCGGCTCTGCGAGCAGGAAAAATTTTGTTTTGGGCGGAGAGAGTGGTGGACGTAAATTGGTGATCCATAAAAAATGAGAATTGAAATATTAAAATAATAAAGGTAAATTTGAGAACAAAAAAGTTGTTTTGCTGAAGTGAAAGTAGCTGATAAGAATAAAAACGAAGGTTAGTCGCACTTATATGATTATAAAAATAAAGAAATTTGCATTGCGCAATAATTATTAAAAAAATTAACATAGAGAACATAGCAATATATATAAAAATAAAAAACATCTTGTCCAATGAACTTGTTTGAGCACCCCTATATAAGAAATCCTAGATTATCAATACCTAATAAAAAAATATAAAATGAGCACACAAAATGATTATAGCGTACAATGTTTACAGATGCTACGTGTACGAGTAATATTACTCACTATTCTAATTAAATTTTTAAAAAACCAATAAATATTTAAATAAATTTTATTCGAAAAAACTTAAACTATTCTAAAGACTACTTTTATGACTACTTTACAACTACTAACTATTGACTGTCTACTGTTTACTATGTTTTTGTGTTATTACATACATCGTTTTATATATTTTTGCATCATGTCTTTATGTTTCAGCAACTTGCAAATTTGCAGTTCCCATGGAACTAGAGGGATTGACATTAAATAAAGAGGTGTTTGCTTTTACTTTGTAAATCTTAACAAACGTTTATCTAATGTCATTACCTTCTTATCATAGAACATAACTTACGCACTCTAAAAAAAATTGTTGTTGTCGTCTACCAATATCATAACAAAAAAAATTACTCGTTTTTCTCTTAACATGACTTATTAATAGAAAATTTCCTTACTGACTTTAACAGTAAATGTTATAAAAAAAATTTTTTTTTGTTTGTTTTTTTTTTGTTTGCCGATATCGCACTTCAATACTGAAGCTAATATTGATCAAACACGGTAAGCAGTCAGTATGGTCTACTGCTCACGACAATTACCAAGAGAACCAAAATAAGGCTTCTGAATGCATTAATATTCCCAGTGGCTACATATGCAGCCGAGACATGGACTATGAAGAAGGACGATAGAAGAAAAGTAGAGACCTTCAAAATATGGACTTACAGAAAAATGCTGAGAATCCCGTGGACGGCGCACCGTACAAATGTATCAGTCTTAGGGCCAATTTCATAACAAAAGTTAACATGGCATTAAAATTTAAAAGAAGACTTAAAACAAAAATGAATTTCATAATCAGTTTTAACGACCTGTTAATATTTAACGAAACTTTAACTTAAGTAGTTGATTTTAGCTTTTTAAATACTTAAAAGTTATGTTAAATGTAACCTACAAATATTTAGTTGACATATTGACAAGTCAAATTAAAATGAACATTTTAGTAGATAATAAACGAATAATTCTCCTCCAGTACACGTGAATGAAAAGGATAATCTCGGGTTGTCAGGATGATGAAATCAAACAAAAACCTACGTTAAGCCAACGTTTCGAGGGATTTATTCCCCCATCATCAGGGCTGAAATGGGGAGAAACAAATGGTTACATTGGCAAACCTCAACAAACAATTAAGCTGTACTCACCAAAACGCAAAAAGATATAAAAAGTTTGGTTACATGTGAGGTGGCTACAGAGGACAGCCAATCGACATGGGCCAACGGTATAACAATCAATAGAGTATAAAGCGATAATTTTCTTAACATACAGAGAATAAACAGAGTACTAAATATAAAATATAAGCAATAAGCTGTCATAAAATATAAACATTTAACAATAAGTAGCAAAATATCAAACACACTAGCAGTAACACGCAAAATAAGTCAAAAAACTGATATAACCGGCACGTACGATAGGCATATAGCGATACCGCGCAAACTGATAAACATAAATAAACAACCATTCAAACATGCCGCCACTAACAAAAGTAAAAATAACCAAAATAACACTGTAAGTGCCATCTACGGTGTGTAAATATAACAATAAGGGGAATAAATCCCTCGAAACGTTGGCTTAACGTAGGTTTTTGTTTGATTTCATCATCCTGACAACCCGAGATTATCCTTTTCATTCATTTTAGTAGATAGTAGTTGTAGTTCTTCTTCCGAAAAAGAATTATATGTTAGGCGTAAAAAATGGTACAGTAGAAGACAAAATTATGTTAAAATCTTGGACGATGTAGATTTTTTTTAACGGTTTCATTTAACGAAAGAAACTTTATTTGTAATTCGTCTTAGTAAAGTTTGAAAAGAAAGTAACTCAAAAAATAAGTTTGAACTTAAACATACTACCGCGCGTATTCAATTAAATACTTATTCATAAAAAACTATTAATTTTGTAAATTAATTATTATTATTCTTTACATCCTTTGTAACAGGATGTATGCAAAAATCAGTAGCAGACTTTTGTAGGGTATCTACATCTTCTGCATCTATTGCAGATCTATTACAGTGTCTGATTCTATTGCTATGTTAGCTCCGCTCTACATAAAAATGTGCGAAAACCAAGAAAAAATGACAAAAACTGCTGAAGAGTTTTATCAAATTTCTCGATTCCCAAGGGTAATAGATGCAATAGATTGCACATTGTTAAAAATTCTGTCACCTGGAGGAGACGATGCGGAAATATTCAGGACAAGGAAGAATTTTTTTGGGATTAATATTTAAACTATCTCTGATAGTAAACTGTATATTAGAAATATTTTTGCAAGGTGGCCTGGCTCTAACCATGATCAGACTATATTTAACAATTCCAGTTTAAAAATATTTTTTGCAATAAAACACTTCGGAAAATATTTACTAGTAGGTGATAGTGGGTATCAATTAAAATCTTAATTTATGATGAAGCTGTTAAATATTGAAACGTCACTACAAGAAATGTCGTGGAGAGGCAGTGCAGGGTTTGGAAACGTCGCTTTCCAGTATTGCAAAAGAGTTTAGCTCTAAAACCAGAGGAAAAAATTTATAGAGGAATGCCAAGTGCCACAAGAAAAGAAAAATGTGGACGAAATAGAAGAAGAAACCCATATTTTAGAACCTTTAAGTCAATTGTCTAGACGAAACATTATTAATGATCACTCTCTTCAGCTTGCATTTTTATTGAATTTCTTGCTGTTGGAGAATACTTCTTTTTGTTTCTTCTTCCATATACATATACAATCCTTTTTTTTTCATAATATTCCTCTTTTATTGGATTTGCAACAGCACATCTAGTTAAGTTCTTAGACATCGGTGTCTTTAATTTCACTTTTTATTGTTATTAAATATTTACAATTATAATAGCAATAAAATAATAAAATTTCAAAGTAATCTTACTGCTAACCAATACGATACTGGTGCATAAATTAAGGTTATATTTTTAAGTTCAAATATACTATTTTTTGTAGTTCTAATAGCACAATGCAATTTAAGTGCTCGATTAGTTAACTATCGTTTTAAATTTATTATGAAATGCAATATCTTAACAGAGCATTTAAGTATCTCGTTAGCTAAAAAGATCTTTTAGTTAACGGAACGTTAACGCTTTTATTATGAAATTGGGCCTTAAACGAGTTGAAGATTAAAACACGGCTATCAACCAAGATAAGTCAGTCCTACTTACGATATTTCGGTCATATTGCGTGAAGATCAGAAGCAATGGAGGAGTTGATGATCCAGGGTAAGATCAAAGGAAAGAGGCCAAGAGAAAGGTCCTATACAAGATGGATGGACCAAATAAAATCTTTGACTGGACAAACCTTTCTGAAGCAACACATACTGCGCGTGACAGGGAAGCGTGGAGCAACTCTTTGAAAACGCTATCATCATAATGCCACTATGTCCTTCCGCAGAACGATGAATACTGAGAGAGAGAGTCGCATTGATGCATTCCGATGGACATAAGTGTTGTTAATTTTGTTTTCTGGTCGCTGTTCGTGGTGATGCTGGTATATTCGCTTTGCTTGTAGGCAATGATTATTTGAGAGGCGACGATGATCATATTGATCCTTCAATCCCTCATCGATTTTGTAGTTAAAAAAAAAATTTTAGAAAAAGTTTTGACTTAGACGCGGATATTTGATATTTGTTTGATTATTGTTTGATATTGTTAAATCGACATTAACACGATGTCCTAATTAATACAAAAAAATAAAAAAATGTTTTGCTTAATTTCTAGATTTCTTTTAAAAGAATATTAACATAATTAAAGTTATTACGTTACCTAACTATTATAGTTTTTGAACTCATAAATGTAAGTTATATATATATTAAATTTCAATTTCATGTAACATGTAAAAATCAATCTTTCCGTAAAAGAATATTATAATAAAAAATATATAAAGATAAAATAAAATTATTAGAATTATTTTGTTAACACCTATATGAGTTCTAAAATATAATACCGAAAAAAATTAAAATATTATGGTAAAAAAAATTTAAATTGCCCTAAAAAATGTTTGATAACATGTTTGTTCGTTTGTAAAAAAAAAGTTTTGATGCACTTTGTTATTCACTTTTGATTAATTTTCACGCTATACATTGTTCTAACTTTCTCTTTCAGATTAACTGATTCCCGCAATTTGTATCATCATATATTGTGATAACTTAAACATTTTAGTTTTCGAAAAAGTGTTTTGTGCATTTTTTGGTTTATGCTAAAAATTTGATATGTTTGTATCAACAGGTTAAGCGCCATGGCGGACACCGGTGTCCGCTAAGCGTCTTTCCGCCTGGGCCATGGCGGTCACCGGTGTCCGCCCGATTGCTGTAACTTTGTTGATCCTGCACGTTTGAAACGCTTAAAACGGACACGTTTTTATAAATTTGAATGTGGTATCGTGTCCGCTGTGGCCCTGCACAATCAATAACTGGTATCAAGTCTTTGGAAGTAAAAATTTAGGTCCGCTAAAAGTTTCACAGGGCCATAGCCGACACCGGTGTCCGCCGTAATTTTGTATGGTACACAAATATATTGCTGTGGACTTTCCGTGGAAAATCTATAACCTTTTGTTTGCCTCGGGTTAACCCTGGAGTGCGGGAGCAGTTAATAACTTTCAAGGGTCGAAGGGTTCTTGCGTTATCAAAATAAAATTTTCTACAATCTAAAATAAAAATTCTTCCAACGCAAATAAAAATAAATTCTCCAAAATAAATCTTCTTCATATACATATAATATTAATCCCTTCGATCGACAAGGCCACGCCATAAATTAAGACACAATTGAGTTTCTCTGCAATACGAGATTTTTATTGTTAACAATTGACTACATAAATACAAATCCTACCTGCAATACAAGAAACGACATTTAATGCCATTAACTCGATGCCACCAAATTACAAACAAATTAAAATTTTAACAAACAACTATTTTACAAAACTTCTGATAATGTTATGCTGATAATGACACTATCTATTCCGACGCGCGTGAGAGCGCGGCAACATTCAAAATAAGGAAATTACATTTTCCTTACATACAAATTCAAATTTAATAATTTAATGTAATGTAAAATTTTATTGGGCTCGTACTTTTAATTTTATCCTTATCCAAAACGTCGGCTTATCTATCTCACCATTCGTTCCTACGAATGTAATAAATTTTAAACTTTCCAATTTTAAATAATTCTAATTCAATTTTTAATTTCAATTGCTTCTCTTCTAATTTATCAACCAAATTAATAACACTACCGCTCGGTAGCAACTCATCAAAAAAAATAATCCAAATCAATTCCAAATATCAAAAATTATACTTCCAAAAAAAGGCGCAATAATGCATTCGCATAAAATCACTTTATTAGAATCAAAAATGTTACTCACAATCTCAAAAAATCACAAATCTCAAAAAATGAATTACAGAGCCAAAATCATCGACCAGCTTGGTTGGCCATCTTGGCGAAAAAGCCCTTATCTCCCCTTCTTGACACCCCACCTTGCACTTGTTCAAAACAACCAAATTAAAATCATAATTTACAAAATTTTACTAAAAGTACAGGGTGGGTCCAAATATTTGGTAACATGACAATATGTATGGTACACAGAACTACGCGAATTGAAAAAAAAGTTTTGGTCCAGGTGGAAAGATTATTCAAATTCCCTTGGCGCTGAACCTATTAATCGACTTTTTTGTATATGTTAGTTCGCTGGCGGGAACTTGTAGTTTTTGTAGTCTTCCAACTGATGCGACTATATTTCCGCGCTGCTGTATGAAGACGCCTCTCGAGAGTCACTCAAGAAGCAAAATGTGTTGGTATCGTCGATTAAAAATGCCTTAGATGCACAAAACACTTTAATTGATAAATAAACAACGTAAACTCGCTGAAGCGGTGAAGTAGTAAAAATAAAAGTAACAACTAAAACGTGTTAATTACCGTCAGCGAGTGTTATTGACTAATGACTTGACTCCTTGAACGTAAGAACTCAACTCCCTATTTTAGTCAAAGGGTTCAAGATGTCAACTAGGTGGCGCGGCGGTGCCAGTATGACCAGGCAGGTAGCGCCAAATTTAAATTCAAAGTGTTGCCTGGTCTTACATTACCAGTATATATAAAAAAGTTTTGTTGCACTTTGTTATTCACTTTTAATTAATTTCCGCGCTACACATTGTTCTAACTTTTTCTTTCAGATTAACTGATTCCCGCACTTTGTATTAATCGACTTTTTTGTATATAATAATAAGTATTTTATTCTTATAAGAATTTAAGTTTAATTTAATTTAATTAAATAAGTTTCTAGTGAGACTTTACATATCCATATTTTGAGGTGGATTAGTTCTCTTTAACTTAACATTTCATTCTATAATCCATCATCGGTTTTTGCATCCAGCACGATTTTCTTCCAGAACTGTCTGTCTTCCGTTTTTTCTTTCCAGCCACTGATGTTCATTACTCTTAAATCCTGGTTCCCTGGTTACCTGGTTCCATCACCATCTTAGATCTGGTCTTCCCCTTTTGCGGCCTTCCGTTGGTTTCCATTCTGCGAATTTCCTTATTATCGCCTTCTTGTCCCTTCTCATGATATAGCCAAACCAACTTATTCTTTTCGATTTGATCACTTTCACTATGTCTTCATGATACATAGTTGGCAATATTTCATCGTTAGTCGTTGGTCTGTTTTGGTAACCGTTCACTCGTACCGGACCCATTATTCTTCTCAATATCTTCCTTTCGAATACTTTCATTCCATTTTCTCTCTCTTGCTTAAACATGCTGTTTCTGTTGCATATTTAATTACAGGGCGTATCAGAATCTTGTAGATTTTCAATTTTATTCTTCTTGATAAATTTCCGCTCCTCAGTAGTCGTCGGTTCGCGAAATACGCCCGGTTTCCTTGCTGGAGTTTACTTTTCAATTCATGTCGCCTCTCATTCTTATTATTGATTTGCACTCCCCAGATAACAGAAATCATAGACCTCTTCGTACTTCCCGTTGTCAACTACCAGCTCGTATTTTCTTTCTGTGCTTTTTCTATGACACCTCATATATTTAGTTTTCTCTTGGTTTATCTTTAGTTATTGCTAGGTTTTTACTTTATCATACGAAGTCTGAGAAAGTATTGTAATCGTGCAGAAAAAAAAACTTGAAATTTTGATGAATTTAGACATTTTGGGGTCCCAGAAGCGGAAATCGTCATTTCCAAAAAATGTCTGTATGTATGTATGTGTGTATGGATGTATGTATATACATATGTGGTTAAATTTTGTGTGCGCTCTACCTCAAAAAGTAATAGAAATTTTTTAACAAAATTTTGTATTTAGTACATAAATATTGAGACTTAGAGCTGATTAGATTTTGGTTAAAATCGGTATACGGAAACGCAAAAAAAATAAATAATATAATCAACTTTTTTGCACTTGCACTGCAAACTTAATTGGCTGTCTTTCACTTAGGTTAATTCACTGTGTTTTTTACATTAGATTAATTGTCTGTTTTTCACCTTAGATTAATTGACTGTTTTCCATTTCAGATTAATTGACTGTTTTTTTTCACTTTAATTGGTTGTTATTTTATTTTAGATTAATTAACTTTTGTTTTCTTTTAGTAGCAGTGAAAGTCGGGAAAGCTGACCTTTTCGATCGACGTGGTGCAAAATCTGTTTCTGGATCTTGAGGTGGTAGCTTTTCTTGTGGCAATTCTTCTCTTGTTGGAGAACCGGGGAATACATCTTCTTGTGATAGTTCTTTTTTTTGTTAGAAAACCTGCGGGTACCTCTTCTTGCCCTACTTCTTCTCTTACAGGAGATGCTAGAAACGTTTTCTCATCCGATAAGATTTCTTCGGCATCGTCTGATGAAATTTCTTCGTCATCGTCTGATGAGTTTTCTTGGGCCTCTTGTTCTGCGGGTGACTTGTGATTTTCAGGTCAAACGGGTTTTGGCCGATTGTTTTTGTAAGCTTGGCGTGTAAATGCTAAATATTCATGTGGCAACAGATTTATTTGTGGCTTGGTTTCAGATTCTAGACTCTGTTTGGAATGGTCAAGAACTGCACTTCGTTTAACCACTTTGCCAATTCGGTCATCTACTTTTTCTATTTCGCATCGGTAGGGCTTCAATCGGTTTATATGTACAACCTGATTTTTTCTGGATCTCACTTTTCTGATGCAATAATTGACTGCTGACCTCCATTACCCTGTATAGACAGATCCAAGGCCTACTTAATTTTTTCGATAACCCTACTTTAGAGGCAAATATAATAATATAATAATCTTTGTGCAAATATACCAAGTCTTCTATTAAAAATTCGCAAGCTTTTGACTCCCGATTAAAGTATTTTGCGCGTTGCTTACTACTTTTGACCATCATTTTATTTGCGTCTGCGTAAACTTTATTTAACCTGCTCATCGTTTCCGAAAAGTAGTTGGTACTAACGTCGTATTTGACTTTGTTTGCTTTTATTATCTCATCGTAAGATAGTGCCATATCTCGTCCGTGTAGTAAAAAACGGCAAGTGTCCAGTTGAGCTGTGAATATGGCGTCTATATGCAATTAGTACATAAGAGATCCATTTGTCCCAATCGCGTTGCATTAAAGAAACGTAACAACTTAATATGTCTTTGAATACGCGATGCGATTGTTCGATTACTCCATTTGATTGTGGGTGATATGTTGTTGTTTGAATTTTTTCTATTTGTAGTAGAGTACAAGTTTCTTTGAAAAGTTTTGATACAAAATTTGCACCTTGATCTGTGATTAACTGTTTGGGTGTACCGTACCTACAACTAATTTGAGTTGCGAATGCTTTCGCTATTGTGTCGGTTTTTTGATCCGGTAAAGGTATGGCTTCTGCATACTTAGTAAAATGATCTTGGCACGTCAATAAATACTTGTTTCCGTTATCTGAAGTGACAAAGAGGCCTACGATGTCTATCGCGGTTTTTTCGAAGGGTTCATATATTTGAGGAAAATCTTGTAAGTGGTCAGGTTTAAAGCGTGGGGACGTTTTATGTCGGTTACAAATATTACGAGTTAATACATAATTATTAACGCCTTTTTGCATATTGGACCAGTATAATTTCCTCTGGATTAGTTTCAATGTTTTAATTTGTCCTGGGTGACCTATAAATGGAGCGTTATGGAAATCGCAAATTGCTTTATTTACAAAAGTTTTGGAAATGACTAACAATAAATTCGTAACCGGCCAAGCTATCTTGCTTGTAAAGTATTCCGTCTTGATCTAAATAATACGTAATCTCGTTTTCCTCACTTGGATTAATTTCGTTTTGCAGAAGTCGTCGTTTTCTTGCATTTTCTTTATATAATCCCTATCCCAAGTAGGTATCATTAAGGTTTCTTCTTCGATTAAATAAATAGATAGTGTTGAAACCAATTATTTTTGTTCGATTTATTTAAGAATATGCAGATTTAGCCCTTCTTTGTCGGCTTATGTCTGGCGACAGTATTAAGCCTCTGCTTAATTAAAATTTTTATATTTGGGTACTTTCCAAATTGTATATTGTTCAACATCCGTTTTACACCTACCCTTTCTTGGTTTAGGTATAATTTTCTTGTTTAAGTCAGTAGCTTGTAGGGTAAAATTTAACCAGTTGGTCTACAAGTCTCGTTTGAGAAACATTTAAATTTTTGTAACGCCTAACTCCGGCACTTGTAAATATTTGTAAAATAAATTATTATTACTAAAATAAGTAAGTGACTCAAGGTTGCCAAATACAGGCGACGGCTCCAATAAAAGAATTGGCGCTCAACAGATAGACTTATGTGATTATTTCCGCAAATATTTATTTGCACTGTCGTTGTTTTAAATATAAGAATCTTATCATATGTATCACGGTTTCTAGGTCTAAATCGTCAATTTCGTTTGCTAAGTTGGGTAACACGAGTTTAAAATCTTCATATTTCATACATAAATTGAATAAGTATAGTAAGAGATTCGAACATTATTTCATAAGATGCTTTTCTGTAGTATTCATTTTTGACTATTAGATAATTAGCATTTTTCTTTCCGAAAGATCAAGTGTCGCTACTTCACCTATGTCTTTATTTTGGTGTTATGAAAGTATGTTTAAATTAATTTGTCTAAAGGGCCAATTTCATAACAAAAGTTAACATGGCATTAAAATTTAAAAGAAGACTTAAAACAAAAATGAATTTCATAATCAGTTTTAACGACCTGTTAATATTTAACGAAACCTTAACTTAAGTAGTCGATTTTAGCTTGTTAAATACTTAAAAGTTATGTTAAATGTAACCTACAAATATTTAGTTGACATATTGACAAGTCAAATTAAAATGAACATTTTAGTAGATAGTAGTTGTAGTTCTTCTTCAGAAAAAGAATTATAATGTTAGGCGTAAAAAATGGTACAGTAGAAGACAAAATTATGTTAAAATCTTGGACGATGTAGAATTTTTTGAACGGTTTCATTTAATGAAAGAAACTTTATTTGTAATTCGTATTAGTAAATTTTGAAAAGAAAGTAACTCAAAAAATAAGTTTGAACTTAAAAATACTACCGCCCGTATTCAATTAAATACTTAGGGCCGTTATATTCACCTTTTCGTAAAGTGTCTTGTAGTTATCTGTTTGATAACTTTAAAAGTGACTTGTAAAAAATTTGGGTATA
Organism: Cantharis rustica; assembly: GCA_911387805.1. Taxonomy (NCBI): domain Eukaryota; kingdom Metazoa; phylum Arthropoda; class Insecta; order Coleoptera; family Cantharidae; genus Cantharis; species Cantharis rustica. Next base: position 78,788,032 of record OU426877.1, read on the forward strand.
TTCAAATAAATATATCTGTCTTGTAACTACTTGCAACTTATTACGCATAGTTGATGTTTTCTTCGAGATAGTACAATATGGAGTAAGAGATAGCGCTATTATATTCTCAAGATAGGAAGAGATAGTATTTTGGTGTAATTGTGACAGCTGAAGTTTGAAAATTTTTACAAGTAATTTACAGCCGTGGTCATAATAGTAAGCCACCCTATAAAATCAAGGATTTTTAACCTTTTCAGACCCAGGGTACACTATAGTGTACTCGTTTTATTAAATTATTTTTAAGTTTATGATGACAAACTTATATGTTAGATAGCAATTATTTTTTGAAAGAAAGAATTATTGAATTCCTCGTCGTTTTTTCATTGAAAAATGCTTGCTATTTAGCATTTAAGTTTGTCACCAACTTCAAAATAATTTAATAAAAGGTACACACTCTGGGTTTGAAAGGGTTAAGTAATAAACTTTATAAAAATATTTTTAACAGGTAGTTGTAACCCAGATGCAATTATAATGCATAATTTAAAAAACTTGGCACGATGTAAGTTATTATTTTAATCGTTATTCTGCATATCTTCCGTAAAAATTCGTGAAATCTGTTTTTAGTATTATATGAACAGAAATATATAATATTTTCGTCAATTTCGTCTAAGATCAGATAAATATCGTCGATAAGACACACTTTAAAAAATTATAAAATACAAAAAATACACACCATTTATAAATTTTAAGTTCAAATCTCACTTGTAACGTTTTACTTGGTACTCCAAGTGACTTGTAACTTATCTTACTCGTAACTCGTATTTACGAGACGATTGCCGCTATTGGTAGGTGAATATACGTTTACTAATAACTAAGTTCCTTGTAACGCTATTAGCCACTTTACGAGGAGGTGAATATATTGGCCCTTATTCATAAAAAAACTATTAATTTTGTAAATTAATTATTATTTTTTACATCCTTTGCAACAGGATGTATGCAAAAAATCAGTAGCAGACTTTTATAGGATAACTACATCTTCTGCATCTATTGCAGATCTATTACAATGTTTGATTCTATTGCTATGTTAGCTCCGCTCTACATAAAAATGCCCGAAACCCAAGAGAAAATGGCAAAAACTGCTGAAGAGTTTTATCAAATTTCGCGATTCCCAAGAGTAATAGATGCAATAGATTGCACATTGATAAAAATTTTGTCACCTGGAGGAAACGATGCAGAAATATTCAGGAGAAGGAAGAATTTTTTTGGGATAAATATCTAAACTATCTCTGATACTAAACTGTACATTAGAAATATTTTTGTAAGGTGGCCTGGCTCTAACCATGATCAGACTATATTTAACAATTCCAGTTTAAAAATATTTTTTTCAATAAAACACTTCGGAAAATAATTACTAGTAGATGATAGTGGGTATCAATTAAAATCTTAATTAATGATGAAGCTGTTAGTATCGAAACGTCAGAACAAGAAATATCGTCGAAAGGCAGTGTAGGGTTTGGAAACATCGCTTTCCAGTATTGCAAAAGGGTTTAGCTCTAAAACCAGAGGAAAAAAATTATAGAGGAATGCCAAGTGCCATAAGAAAAGAAAAATGTGAACGAAATAGAGGAAGAAACCCATATTTTAGAACCTTTAAGTCAATTGTCTAGACGGAACATTATTAATGATCATTTTGGTAGATTGTAAATGATAAGGTTTATTATTAGGTTTTACATTTTTATTTTAACAATTCTTTTTCTTTTAAATCTAAAATCTAAATCTAATAAAACAATTTTTCTCTCTTCAGCTTGCATTTTTATTGAATTTCTTGTTGTTGGAGAATACTTCTTTTTGTTTCTTCTTCCATACACATATACAATCTTTTTTTCCATAATATTCTTCTTTTATTGGATTTGCACATCTCGTTAATTTCTTAGATATCGGTGTCTTTAATTTCACTTTTTATTGTTATTAAATATTTACAATTATAATAGCAATAAAATAATAAAATTTCAAAGTAATCTTACTGCTAACCAATACGATACTGGTGCATAAATTAAGGTTATATTTTTAAGTTCAAATACACCATTTTTTGTAGTTCTAATAGCACATTGCAATTTAAGTGCTCCATTAGTTAACTATAGTTTTAAATTTATTATGAAATGCAATATCTTAACAGAGCATTTAAGTGTCTCGTTAGCTAAAAAGATCTTTTAGTTAACAGAACGTTAACGCTTTTATTATGAAATTGACCCTAAGGGCCGGTATTATAAAGCATAAATAAATCACTAGTTAATTAGTTTCAAAGTAAATTTACTTGACTACTAAAATTTACGAAATAAAATTTGAGTACTATAAAGGAAAGTAACCAAGTAAATAACTAACTTAATATTTACTTTCTTATTATGTTTAGACGTTTTGATACCAAATGTCTTGGAACTAATTTTTAAATTTTATGGTTATAGCACAGTATAAGTAGTTTAAGACAGTAGAGACACTCGCATCTTTTTTCGGTTCCAAATTTTCATGCGCATGTCAAAGTCGGGGCTCAGTATCTACATGAGTTAACAGATGTCGCGGCTATTTTACAACTTACAACACTATTGTCAGATCTATTAAAACTCACTAGATTTGTTAGATTGAAAGCAAATTTTGGTGATATAAAAAAAATTATAAATTCAATAATAAAATTACTTTAACAGAATTGTAATAGCAGGCACCTAAAAGTAAGATAATGCATTACTGGGTTTTTTTTCTAATTTTTCTTTGCAGTTTGAAAATTTAATGAAATTCTGATGCAATATCTAATTGAATTACTTATTTGCGAACTTGGCAACATAGCACTTATATTTGACGTTCTTTCGAACTTGTTAACAAGCGGTAACGATTGTTATAAAATTGAGCTCTGAATATTTTAAGTGAATTTTTGAACATTTTGTGTTTTATTAAGTTACATTAACTTAGGAAATCATGAGTAATAAAGCTTGTGCAGTAAGTTTTTGTAAAAACCGATCTGGAATGGGTGTTATGCTGCATAAATTTCCGAAAAATAGCGCGAAATGTAAGCAGTGGGTAGAATTTTGCGACAATAATTTATTGTTGAAAAAAGTGGACTTGCATAATTCCTATTATAGAGTGTGTACTGTACACTTTGAAGCTAACTTATATAAAACTGCAAAACGAAGGAATCTTTACGATTATGCAGTCCCAACACTTTCGACACGACCGTCAGGGATTTCTAGTATCCCTTCGAAACAAAAACTTCTTTAAAATTGAAATAAAATAGTTTTAATTTAACCAATTGTTTTTTTCTATAGTAACAAAATCATAAAGCTGATCTTTCTTAAATATACAAAAACAATACAAATCTGTTATGATGGCAGAGATAAATCTATATTCTAGAAAATTAAAAAATATTTATTGCACATTACAACAAATTATATCTTTAAATTTGATATGACAAAAAAAATCAAATTTTGATTTAGCTCATTCTTCCCGTATATACCCCTCAAATTATTGTTTTTAAAAATAATGATGGAATGTCAAAATAATTACATTTCAAGCGGTTTATTTCAAATTCAAATGAATTTTGCAGTGCCATCTAGCATATTACAGATAAACTTAGCCCAGACTTGAAAATCTGGAACACGAACATCAAAGACGCCGACACGGAGTGTCCCTACTGTCTAAACTACTTATACTGTGGTTATAGCGTTGATTGAAGAATGGTATCAACCAATCAACGGTTATAGGCTATATATAAGTTCACAACTAGCGCCCGCTGGTTGGGCGCACTTGCATTTTTCATGGAATACCTTTCATTTAAAACAAATAACCTCACAAATGATTTGACCTGTCAATTTACTTCATAAGTAAATATTTAGTTGAACAAAATCGAGGGGTTAAATTAGTTGCTAGATTTAGTTCGAAAGTAAACTATTCGTGCTTTATAATACCCAATCTAGCAAGTAAATTTACTTATTTGACAATCTCACAAGTAAATTAGTTATTTGTCGTTTATAATCCCGGCCCTAGAAAGGTGAGTATGTACGATGTAGTATGTACATACATCAAATTTAAAAAACTCCTATTGATGTTTTAAAATAAAATTTTTTTATCTGTTCAACATAAAATTAAAAATTGCTTTGTCAACTTTTAGTAGTAAGATAAATGTTATAGTATTATGTTATGATGTAACCACGGTGTAACATTATACGAATGCTATCACTACCTAAGCACTTTATTTAACCAATTTCAAATTTTTTTTAGGCAAACAGAATTATTTAAATGCAAGTATTACCTGGGTAACATCCTAGTATTTTATCAAATTTTTGTTTAGAACGAATTTTATGAAAGATAGGTAAAATCACACAAATGAAATACTCCCCTTAAACAAAATCCTGTATTTGCACTTGAGATCAAAGGATTCGATATCATCAAAACAAAAGAACACCGATATCAAAAATGGAAAACCAGTTTTATGATTTATGCTTAGCATGTTTTTGGAAATAAATTCAATAATTACAACATAATTTTGAATTTTGCTGCACAGGAAATGTAATTAATTTCGAAAGTAACAGGAAACACGGACTTCAGGCAACACTCATTTTTCAGTGCCGTATGTATAATTCAAAAAACAAGAGATTATTTTTAAATTAAAAATTAATTTATTTATACTTTACACGATTATAACTGACAGTCACTGTACATAGTCAAGTCATCGTAAGCTTTCATAAAATTGTCGAAAAAAATAATTTTAAAAACATTACGAAAATTATTTCATTTATAATTAGAGCATAATTATAAAATAAGTATATTTAATTACCTTCGGTAAAAATCATAGTAAGATAGTAGGGATATTAGGTTACAGTCTCTCCTTGATTCGTATTAATTTTTCTACACACGTTTACACTTTAAAAGCATTACAAAGTTTCTACACGTCAAGTTTGCTGTCTTTGCACAACACGGAATTCCATTTCATACGTTGGGATGGCAAGTCTCAGAGAACAGCCTTAATAAAAATATGGGAATAAGACACATTAAGTTCTCGAAGAGAACGTGCTGTGGTTTTATTTAAATGCTTGAGATTAATTTGAGAAAAGATGTCTATGCTGTTGGTTGTTGACCTATTTATTGTATAAATTGTTTTGAAAAGTTTGCCATTTTCTAGTTGCTCTCGAATTTTTATTCCACCTGATACCTTTCCGATTTGAGCATTGGCTCTTATGTCCGTTTTCACAATTTACACCTAGACAAACATTTCCAATTCAAAATACCCATTTTTTAAATTTTTAACCAAAACAACAGCCTCAATTCGAACCGAGACCGTTTGCCGGTTCCATAAATAAACCTTTCCAACAACAAGCAAGATTTCCTACAAACAAACAAGTTTTTGGAGCAAAACCTGGTTCAACCATGCAAAGAACGCATTATAGTAAACCAACACCAATGTCAGTGCAAACTAGTGCATTTTCTAGAAAACCTAATCAATACCAAGCCGCGAATAGACCCGCAATTATTTCAGAAAAACTATTCAATAATGAAACCGAAACAGAAGGACATTTTAACCAAGATAATTATGAAAATTTTGAAATAAGACAACCCGAAGATGAAGAATCATATTTCCAACCATCAAACGGAATACAAGAAAATTGCTACGAGGAAGAAAATTTTCATATACCAGCCTCGGAAAATTTACAACTTTTGTCGACCTAAATTCAATTTGTTCACAAGCAAAACAGCCATTCTTTTATTTACCTTATTTAAATCTTAAAGTTTTAATAGATTCCGGTGCTACCGATTCCATTATTAATTTTGATGTAGCTTCAAATTTTAGGGATTATTTTTACTTTGAACCATTCACAGTTTTAAGCTTAAATAACGTAACTAAATCAAATCAAAATTTAGAATACCCCATATTAGCAGAAATAGGCATAGAAGAACCTATAAAAATTAGAATAATAAACTGGCACAAAAGATTTGACATTCTTATAGGAACAAAAGATTTAGAAAAATTCGAATCAAAATTGGATTACAAAAATAAAATACTTGCTCTACGAAATATTCGCATACCATTTTTCCTTGAATTTAATGACAATCAAGTAAACATAAATAGCTCTAATGGAAATTGCCTCAATATTCCTGTTTCAATTGACGAAGGCGAAGTTTTTATACCTCGACAGAATTACTAGCGATTATAGATGGTACGAAACATTTCAGACCTTATCTGTATGGACGAAAGTTCACTATAGAAACAGATCACAATCCGTTAATATGGATGCACAAAATAAAAGAACCAAATTCGAGACTTATACGGTGGAAACTAAAACTAGGAGAATTTGATTTTAATGTCATTTACAGGAAAGGAAAAAAAATGTAGTGGCCGACGCTTTGTCACTCATTGAAATAAACAATAAAGAACTCGACAAAATGTCAATCATACCACAACTACACGAACCACCAAACATAGATGAGCTCGACGAAATATTAGAAAATACGTTACACGAGAATTCGTCGGAATTTGAAACAATTCTTGAAGATTTGCATAACACAGTGCACTCTGTTAGCCAAGAAGACGACGGAAAAGTAATTCTAATATCTGAACAAGCCGTAAATAATTTCAGTAACCGATTGATTATTATCGCCGGAGACAAGTTCGGCATCAACCTAAAAAGACCTTTTAAAAAAAATCATTACACTGTTTCTGTCACAAGAGAAAACAAAAAAGAAGACTTATCTAGGATGATCAAGGAAATCATTAGACCAAACCTAACATATGGAATTTACTGTAAAGACCCAGATTTACGAAAGGACATAAGCAACTTATGCAAGACATATTTTAACAGTATCGTTAAATTTGTCTTTTCCAACTCATACCATAAAGACGTGATAAACAAAGAAGATCAGAAAGATATAATCGCAAAATATCACGACGATACCCATACAGGTATCATAGAAAAATATAACCAACTAAAATTGAATACTTCTGGCCGAACATGAAATCGATGATATCAAATGAGATAAATAAATACGAATTATGCCTACAATCAAAATATGAAAGGCACCCGTACAACGTTAAATTACAAGGCCCTCTGTTAGCACGCAAACCATTTGATACTATTTTTATAGACACTTTCTCTTTTCAAAACAGCAAATTTTTAACCATAATTGATTCATTTTCTAGATACGCCCAAGTTTATTTTGCAAAAAACGGAACAGGCCTCACAATACTAAATAAACTTCGGCACTATTTTAGCCATCATAACTACCCAAAACGAATCGTTTGTGACCAAGGAAAAGAATTCTTTAACAAGACATTTAAAGAATATTGTCGATTACATAAAATTGAATTACATTTTACCACCATCAATAATCCTAACTCTAACTCCCCAATAGAACAATTACATTCATCTCTAATCGAAAAAATAAGAATTTTGAAGCTGAAAAAACCAAACGAAACCCCACAAAATCAAATGATTACTGCCACGTTAATTTATAATCAATCTATTCACTCGTCAATAGGATTTTCACCTTTTTCTATTCTCTACGGACCTTATGAACATGAAATTGACATAGCATTAGATATGAAAATTTATGAAGAATACAACAACAGGCGAAAAAACGAACTATTGCCCTTTATCGATTAAATGTATCGTAAAAATAAGGAAAAAGAAAAATCAATACTAGAGAAAAGAAATCAAAGTAAACAATATCCACCTGACATTAACACAAGTTGTTTTGTTCTTTAGGCGTAAGCTTGTAACATTCATGACTGTATTTTTGTAACTTTAAATTAAATAAATCTTTTTAAAAATATAATTTTATCTGCAGTATTAACAACCAAAAATGCAAGTTCACAAAACCTACTTTAATGTAGGTAACAAAAGCACTTAATACAATTTATTTATGTATATCACGCAAGATTACAAATTCTTTTATATTATAATGTAATTACCTATTAATTTCTGTATATAAATCTGTTAATTTAGCATTTGTTAATTTGATATAAAGTGTGTAAATTTGGGTAAATAAATTGAGTATCGCTCGAACTCCGTAAAACTTAACTTCGACTTGAGTTTTATTCTACCAACAGGGTGACTTTTGAGATCCAAGCCTAAAAATTCGTTAGTGAGGTTGCTAACGCTCAGAAGTTATCCGCCCTCTCCATAATCTCTATACCGAGATTATTCAACAAGAGATTGTTATGGTGATTGATAACGCTGTAAGTTGGGTACAACTGGAACGTGAACATACTGTAACAAAAATTAAAACGTTTATCCACGACCACTATATTAGAAAGGTTTAATACGTCCGTTTTCCGTGAATTAGAGGCCTTTTAATACACTAGTGAATTATAATTCATAATACACTAGTGGATTAGAATTCATAATACCATACGCTTTAATTTTATAGAATTTTATTTAGAATTATTAATATTAACATTCACATTTATCTCAATAATTTTGCCATTTTGACCGGGATATTGTTTAAATTCACTCGATAAGGAGTTTCTGAAGGACTGGGTTTATTATTTAAATTCACTTGATAAGAAGCTTCTGAAGGACTGGAGGAGCCCACAACTTTGCCGACATTAGGTAGGACCTGGATTTTTTCAGCAATTGCCATCTTGCTGGACAATGAATCTTCAATATAACCTTCCGCTACCGTAGTTGATTTCCAACCACCGTGACGCTTGACAGTGGTAATATCGCACCCAGCATTGGCGAATAATGTTGCCGAAGAACGCCTCATTTCATGTCTGGTAAAACTTTCTGGATCAGGGAGCCCAAGAAATGAAGCTACTTTGAAAAAGGTTTTCGAAATTGTGTTGATGCCTATATGTTGTGTAGTACATTTTCCAGCTACATATCGCAAGAAAAATCTCCCATCGACAGTTTTAGATCGCAGATTAATGTATTTTCGACACATTTCTACAGCATTAACTGAAAAAGCTTCTTCCATGATCGTGAAGCTTCTTGAAATATTTGTTTTCGTATCCGGAATGAGTATGTGCAGGTAACTGCCTTTGTCTTGGACATGGCTGATATCTAAAAAGATTAATTCATTGCATCGACAAGCACCTGCGACTCCCATGATCGTTGCAACCTGTAAAATGTTCAAAATAAAAATCTCAATGTCTAAATTGAAATATTGACACCGTGTACTTCCTACCTTAACTTGCAAATATTTCTCATCAGGTGCTTTTTTCAAAAATTCTTCGATTTGGTTTCTCTCTAGTATCTTTGCCTTCTTTGGTTTATAATATCTTGATTCGGCTTTCAAATATGAAGTAAGTCTACCATACTTCGATATATCAATACATTTGTGCACTTTCAACATTGATTTTAGCATTGAATACTTTGTCCACATTGAAGAGGCAGCAAACTGATTTTTCATATTGAAAAAGTAAGACAGTAGCACCTCTTCTGTAATTGCTTCTTTACCTACGCCCCTTCTGTTTCGCCAATTTTTGCTTTTTTCTGGTAACAAACGTAATGTTGCTTCTTGAGCTTCTTGCTGGATTTCAGCCGGAATGAAGAAATTATCAGCATTATCACTTATTTTTTGTGTCGATTTTACAAATTTTGTCGCTCTTGTTGACAAATAAACAAACAAATGTCATAGAAACGATTCCAAGACTTTCTAGTTTTTAGCTCAAAATCAGTATTCTTGATCAAAATAAATTTGTCAAATTTGACGTTTCTCAAAACTAGAAGTTTTTCTTGTGGTTTTGGTCATGGTCGTGGATAAAACGTTGAATTACATTCGGGAATTAACAAGCCTCTAATCCTCTCAAAAAAATTTGACTCTCGGCTGAGCCTCGAGTGCCAATTTTTTCTCGTGGATTATAGGCTCCTTAATCCCCTTATATAATTAATAACTATTATTTATTTCTAAAGGGCTAATACAAATATTTACAATACGGTTTATAACAATAAAACGATTACTACACTAACACTATTTATTTACACTATAATTTATTTTACACCAAGTCCGGATTTATTTAAACACTCGGTATATTGTTTATCACATCACTTTATTTACACTTTGTTCACTGTTCATTTATGTTAACACTTTAGCGTTCGAACTAGAATTGATTTGTCACTAGAAATCGCGCTGCATTCAGCCTTCCAGAAAATTCCATAACCCTCCAGGAATTTCTAGTCACTTCTTTGCGTTTTCTAGATCGTAAATTCAGCCATATTTGAATGACTAATGCTGTTATCATGCATGACTCATCTTACATGACGTCATACATTAGTCATCAAATATAATTAGACGTTCTTTCGTAACAATACGCTCTGCACTTAAAAATTCCGAATCACACCAGAACATCAAATAAAAAAAAAAGTTACAATATTGTTGTTATTGTCGACAAGGACGCTGAAAAAATAAATAGCAGCAGTTGTCTTGATTGTGCTTTTTTTGCTGGTAAAAACTTTACATAATTTAAATTTTAACAATATCATTTTTTCTTATTTAAAGGAATTGTAAACATGGCATCGCATTTTTGTACTGGTTACTGCGATGTACTATGGAACCAAGTGTTACATCGACCGAATGCCTGGAAGGCTTCCAAATTATCAAAAGCTGGAAAGAGAAACGCCGAGTACTTGTCATTGAACGATATTACCAAGAGGAAAAAACTCCTTTCGGAGGTAGACTTTTTTAAGGTAGACACGTTAAATCTACAAGGCGATCGTAGTCGAGTGTTGTGGAGCTTTCGGAAATCTTATTTGCTACAAAATTTTTCCATGTAGTATCATATAATTTTAAAATTTAAATCGGAGTCTCCGAATTTAACAAATCGAGACTTTTCTCGAGTTTGTGAAAAGCGTAATGCCCTCAAATAAAGATTTGGTTGAAAAACTTAGGCGACAGCGATCTAATTCAACCGATTGGTATGAGATGCGATTTGGAAAAATTACAGCTTCCAAAATTTACGAAGCGTCAAAATGTAATACCTGTGATGGAAGATGAATCGACTGATGACCCTAATTCACCCATTACGAGAGGAATTCGATTAAAGCCATTAGTTATAAAGAAATAGCAAAAATACGTAACATTAAAATAAAAAAAAACTGGGTTACTATTAGATAAAAAGTATCTTTTTTTTGAGCATCTCCAGATGGCATAAGCAATAATTTCTGCATTGAGGTTAAACGCACAGCCAAAGAAAAAACTATTACAAATTATATTGTTACGAAAGAATCTGCATCAGTTACTCACAAAATAAAGCACTGTACACCATACAATAATTTCATCATATTTACGAGAAACAATTTTTCTTTAATTTTTTTTGTCCAATTGGTTGCAAAAGACATGTATTTTTTTTTTTTTAAATAAAAAACATGACCCTGATGAATATTATAGTATTGGTCAGTATGAAGTAGTAAATGGAATAATTTATTCTACTAAATGTAATACTGCTTTATTATCTGCTCTTCCCTTGATGACTGGAACTGCTCTCAGTTTGTGCGATTGTGTAGTATTTTTATAAAGCAACCTGATAAGAATGTAGTTTTATTTTTATGTACTAAGTTAAATAATTTAGAGTATTGTAGTCACTATAAGAGCCCTCGCAGACTGCAGACTTTCTATCGGCCGATAATTTTGACCGATAGTTCAGTTTTAAGGCAATCGTATAGCCCATCAAATTTTTTTATCGGCCGATACCAAATCGTTATAATTTGCGCCCTTGCATATATCTTCATACTGATTAAGAAATCAACCAACCTATCGGCCGATAGAAAGTCTGCAGTCTGCGAGGGCTCTAAGGCATATAAAGTAAAAGAGATTAATGAGAGTCAACATTTTATTGAATTAAATAAGAAAAATTTGAACATGCCAACAACAATTCATACAATAATTAATAATGAGGTAGTATATTTCAATTTTAATGTTATAGAAAATGCGTTTCTTTCAGCGAGGATATCATTTTTTGTGTTAAGTGTTAAATTTTTGTTTTGTTTTACTTTAAAGTTATATGTATAGGGTATAAAGTGTCCCTTCTATACAGGGTAATTATTTTATTATTATACTTATCGCTTACATAATTTATGTATCATTTACATTATAACAATATTTTTATGCATTTGTATCCACATTATATTATGTAGTTTATCGTTTTATCATTATTAAATTATTATAGAGTAATAATGTTTTTTTTTAATTAGTTTTATTGCTGACTTTATTTTATTTTAAAACTTTAGTCTTTAGTTTAATCTCACCCTATATGTATTGCTGCATTTCCTTTTCTCTTTCTTTAGAGAAGATATTTAGCCATTTGATTCTTCAAAGATGGTGCCAGCATCTTGTAAAGGTGACACGGTTGGAAAACTTACAAAGTACTACAATAGCCATACCATTGATGAATTCTTTGCAAATACAGTGCTAGTTATAATAAAATTATATTACAATTTCTATAATTATTATATTTAGTTTTTTATCTATTCATAATTTAAAAATAATAATTTTATTCCAAAAACTACACAAATGGCAATTTTATTTCAAAAATATTAATTAATTAAGAATTTTTGAAATAAAATTGCTGTTTGTGTAATTTTTTGAATAAAATTATCAATTTTTGAGCTGTGGATAAATTAAGATATGATTTAATTATTGAAATTATAATAATTATTATCACCAATAATTTTGAAGAAATTGTAAGTATATTGGAAACAAAACATATTTTTGATTTTAATAATGAATAAAATTAATGTAAATAAAATATGTACTTATTTCAACAAACCACTACTTGAAATTTAAATATATCGTTGTTTTCTATACTTGGTTTTAAAAACTCATATACTTAAATTAATATATTACTTTCATTTTAAATATATCATATAGTTCATCATAAGAATTCCTATATTGGAATTAAATAAAAGTATTTTAATCTTAAGTGTATCTAGGTTTTAACAAGAAACAAACTATATGTTTAATCTGTATATTTATGATACTTTTAATTTAAGTAATTGGTATTTTTTGTTTTAGATAATATGTATATTTAAATTCATTATACTATTTCATTATTTTAAATAATATGCAACTTCTTTTATACAAATATACAAACAACTTGCTGATATACGAATATAACGTATATTAGGTCTAAATTTCTGCAATTTACATCAAGTAATAATTTTTCTGTGTGTGTTACTCGTTCTCTTCGATACAATTAAATCCATCTGCATTACAACTTTTAATTTCATTTTCATTACTGATACTTCTTTTAATTTTATTGACTCTAATTGCTTGAGTTTTATTACCGTCATTGGCCATATTCATAACATTTTTTTGTTTATCTTCATTGATAACTACCAGTTCTTTCCATGTTTGTTTTTTTATTTTCCCGGAATCATATCTAAAATAATCAGCTGAAAAAGTTCTGCTACCTTTGCTCGAATACCGTGTGCATCGATACTCGAATATTCTTTCTTCTTACACCTTGCTCTATTTCGCGATTAAGAAGTTCTTGCGCAATAACTTTTTTATCGCTTCTAGTTTTGATCGATTCGATTAAATTAATAATTTCAGCTGGAGAGGTGCAAACACCTGGACTGGAATTGGTGACCTAATTTTCATCTTCCTGTCTAAGGATGAGTTTTTCACAGTATCGTCACTATTTGAACCATTTACTCGACTTTTGATTAGTTGAATTTGCGATGTCTAGCAAATTTTCTCTTTTAGTTTCGATATGGCTTCAATCGACTCGATACGATCGCCCTCATCTTCTGACAATATTCCAAAACGATTGACGGCGGTTATTATTGGTTCAACATGGTGGTTGAAATTTTTCACACTTTTATTGCAAGTGACTTTATTTTTTTGATTTATAACATTTTCGCAATCCATTTTCGTTAATAGCGTTTCGTAATTTTTATTTATTTCTGCTTGTCCCCTATTTGCATCTATACAACTTTTAAAATCTTCGCGTAACTGATTTGTTATAAAAATGTTTCATTTAAAAATTCTAATTGGTTAAATTGATAATAATCAGTATTCGCGTTAAATGCAGATAAAAGATCTTTTTCTCTTATACCGTCGGCGTCTAAACTGATATCGCAAATTACAAAATTAACTTGAAATAAATTTGTATTTTAGGGTGTACCTCTTGTAACGTTTAGGATTCGCTGTATTGAATGTTTTTGACCTGAAATGCCTGTTAAAGTTATTTTTTCGTCCGGTTGTTTTAATTTATTTAAATTCCAAATATCTGATTTAATTAAGCTGAGGCATGAGCCTGTATCTACTAATAACCTGCGATAAGTTTTATTTAATAACATTTCTACTATACAGGGTGTTTGGTTGTAAATTAAATTCACACTTGGTATTGAATAAAAATATTGAAAAAACAAAAATATTTTTATTTTATTCATTTATTGATTTGTTGTTGATTCTGTCGCCGTACAGCGAGGTTCTTGTACGGCCTCCTGTAAGTTTAAATTTCGACTAGTAAGTGACGCGTTTTTATTTGTAACTGAATTATTAGCGGGATCGCGCGCGGGGTAGCGATTATTATCATTTGGCCGTAGATAATGGTTATCGTTGTGTTTGGCATTTTGATTTCTGTTGTTATATCCGCGACTATCGCGTTCAAATTTTGTACGGTTGTATATGCGTAATTTCTAGAGCGGTATTCGTTATTGTTTGCATAAGAAGTTATTGTTATAATTATATTAGTTGTTTCTTCTATCCGAAAAATTTGGTTCTCGTGCCGGGTTGTGTCCTACAGGATGAGTTGATCTTTGATAGTTACAATTTGCGTTATTAGGCCGATAATTGTTGGAATTGTTGTGATTTGGACTGTAGTGTCGCGGTTGTCTATTATTACAATTTTTGTTGTGGGATTGAGTCGTCTCCAAAAAATTTGTGTGTGGTGTTTGCTGTGGGTCGAATTGTGTTGAGTTGCTAACCGGTGCTAATTGCGTTTTCATCAAGGAATCGTTCATTTCCTACATCCTTGCTATTTCCTCCGCTTTGTCGATTGTAAGATTTGGTATTTGCATTAGTGTGAAGCCTATTTCTTTTGATATTTCCCTTTTAAGCCCTATTTTAAATTGGGTAAACAGTGACAACGCAGATTTAAATTTTAGACACGATTTTTGTTCGTCGCTTGCCGTTTCGAGGTCTTCTGCTAATGCTTGTGATCCTAAATCTTTTAATCGCATGGTATATTGTAAAACCGATTTATCGTGTTTTTGGTAACAATGGTGTAATTTGTTGGCGGCTTCTCCTGGTGTTTTTAATTTGCTAAAGTGTTTTATGACGCGTGCTTTAAATTAATTATAATTTAATTCGTCGGATTTAAAGTATTTTAACGCGGCACCGTTTAGTCTGTATTTTACAATTTTTAATGTTGTAGCGTCGTCCCAATCTTCTAATGATTTACGTGCTGTCTTCTTTTCGAAATAATATATCAGATTTTTAGTCCCGTTATAGCTACCTACCGTGGAGGCTTGAGCGCACAGGCTTATGTAGAGAGTCGTACCGATATTTACTGTGCTATGGATGAAGCCTTCATCATCGCTTTAACAATAACGACAATTGCTCTAAAAATTACGTCATGTTTGAGATATCCGGTCTCAATTTAACGTGACTGCTGTAATGTTTTACATGTTATCGATAACATTAGACGTTTAGTTATCAGATACGTAGTGAGAATTCAATAAATAACATAACAAGTTGGATAACCTTGACTTAACAGGCACGTTATATTTAACGTTTTGGATACATAGTTGACCTGAATCGTCGTCATTTTTCTATGTTATATTTTTATAACGAGTAAATTATAGTGGACTGTTAAGAGTTGCTGTTTTATTCTTGTTTATATAACATTAAACGAGGTGCATAAAAAATAAATATGGCGATTTTATTTACTTTTTTCCATTGCCCTGCCGTTTTTACAGGTCCTATGCCTAAAGAATTAACTTGTTCTGCAAAATTTGACCATAACTTTTTCACTACATTTACTTCAGAAGGTTTGGTCCTGTTATGCAAAATAATTTTGTTTTTTTGTACAAAATTTAAAAGTTTGTCGCATTGCTGTTATTGTTTTTTTAAGCCGCTTTTTGTCTATTTTAATTGATGTTATAAGAAATTAATAATATTTGTAGGTAACTGTTGTATTCGCAATGAACCTGATATGAAGATACCTACTAAATTATAACCGTACGGAAATGCAAACTTTTCAAGTTTTTATCTGTTTTGAAAATGTTATTTCTTTGTTCCTCGTATATAAAGTAAGTAATGCTGTTTCAATTAAAACGATTTATTCCGATTATCTCATGTTATAATAACAGGTATATAAATATAATCCGTTAACGATAAACGTTATGATCAGAGACAGATTTCCGTTTAGGCTAGCTAGGCTTGTGCCTAGGGGCGCACGAAAAAAAGGGGCGCAATGTACCAAGCAAAATACATTACATTCTCAAAAATTAAATTATCAAAAAATACAATGATTACCTATAGTTTTTTTACTGAACTGATTACAAAAATACTTTTCAATTTTTAGCACATTTTTAAAACTTACACCTTGAGAAATCTATGAGCGCATCGCTAAATTACGGCGATTTAACCGCCCCTGATGCTTTGTTAATATTTTCTGAATTCTAAATCTGAATTAGATGGTATTATTTTAAAATGTAGAAGATTGGCAAAGAGTTGAGTTGGGGGGGGGGGCTTTTTTTGCCACGTTCTTTGGCGAAAACGTCAGAGGACTAGATTTTTGCTCCGTTGATCTTGAGTTCTTATTGTGCGAATAGTTTTACAATTGATTATTTTTATACGAATATTGTTAATTCGAATTTTGTTATGAGAGTATTTTGATCAAAAGTGGCCGCAACTAAAGTTTTGATTTTGTGAGTTTTTCGAATTTTTTTAATGGATAAACGATTATTTATTGGAAATGATTAATTTGGAGTTATATTAAATGTTTTAAATATTGGATGAAAATTTATTAAAGAAACGACTACGCAGTTTGATAAGCCGGGCTGTGGACCGGTATAAAATTTAACGATACCATTTTAAATTGAATTGGAACGAATATTTTAAAAATTTAATCTTGCTAATAATTTTCCGAAAAGAGGTAATTAAAATTATCAAAAAAACACATTTTTTGAATCGGCGACCTTGAGTAAGTCTGACTGCTCCCACACACCAGAGCTCACCGAGCATAAAAGTGTTTGATTTTTGGAAATTTTACAACAATATCACTAAATACGCAACCAATCTCTTACTGCTTGGTGTCGAGTGGACACAGCAATATGTATAAATAATAAAAAATAACTGTTTATATCCGTGGTTTATATTTTCTATTAAGGAGGGGGCGCACCACGCATGTGTGCTTAAAGGCGCAGAGGTACCTTAATCCGCCTCTGGTTATGATGAGATACATGGTATCAGGTTTAGATAAATCTAATATAATACATGTTAAAAACTTAACCATTTTTGGTAATATAACGCCAACAGTTGAATATAACGATAAAGATACGTAGTTGGACTACTTGGAGATCCTCTAACGAGATGTAAAATACAATTTACCCATAAACGTACGATGCGTATTTTGTGGAAGTGTCGTCAAATCCCCATAAATTTGAACAAATAAAAACAAAATTACGTGTCTTTACTTTTCCACCTTAATTTTCTACCACATCTAAATTTTCAATATCCATTTTTAAAATTATAAAAAACAAAAATAACCTTGTTAATGCATCAACCTAAACGTAACAAATACGTCTGCACTTGATCAACTACCAACATTTATCGTGGATGAGTGAGGATTTTTTCTACTTTTAAAAACCTTTTTCGCCCTCTAAATTGTGGTGTTTTTTCTTTTTCTCAAATTTACTCAAAAACAAAAGTTACTTCGACTGGCTACTTTTGGAATTAACACCCGTGGTATAAACTAAACCAACTACGATACGATTAAATTTTAAAAAAATATTAATAAAAACATGTAAAAAATGAAAAGGAGTGTAACCGTCAACGCAATTGAAGTAAAACTTTTTTGGCATTATGACAGATGCCGATTAAGTTAAAATAAATATTAATTATGTAATATTTGGTTCTTCAATTTGAATTACCGCCTTCTCAAATCAAAGTTACAAACCAAACCAAAGCTGTGATCGTCAAGCAAACCTCGCACGATGTGATCTCCCCTCGTAGTAACACTTACAGGTCCTTTTAAATTTGCGGATGGCTCTTTGAATGCTAACGTAGTTTACCTTACTTACTAACTTCAAACTTAAATCTGTCCAGTGGCGTAACCACTGCTAGGACACCTGAAGGAATAATTAGTACACACAAATTAAATAAAACACAGGATTCGGTTTAACGATGAATATATTTTAACCGAGAAAAAAAAAGGTAGTCCGACAACCAATTTACCAGCAAAGTTAATCTCCTTGATATCATATAATTCAGAATACTTTAGTTTGAAATTTGATTTAATAACTGTTCGATAGTTAATTCCCCTGATTGTAATGTTTTCTAATTGATTATTCATATTTAATATTTATATTACCAATCACAACTTATAGTAATTTGTAAGAAGTTCATGGTTATGACAAAAGTCAAAATTGACATTTGACTTTTAAACAAGTATTAAATTTAATCTCATGACTTTTTAATTCATTACATAATTTTTCCAGGTTTGACTGACGACAATCGAAAATTCAAAACATAATGTTAACAGTATGTAACAAACTATATCATTCAATTAAATAGTTTTTGTACTAATATGTGTTATGAATTAAATTTTAATTTTAATTTCATGTTACATGTAAAAAATTAATTTAAAAATACCGCCATATTTCCGTAACGCATATCCGTTGCATTCTCGTATTTTGCCCTCGTCGGACCTAAAAAAGTTTTACTTCAAAAATTTAATCTTATCATATCATAATTATTATAAACTAAAACATCGTAGCCAATCAAAAATCGAACATAATTTGTCGCCACCAGCTTTATAAAGTCACTGTTTGTAACTCTCGGAATTTGAGTACGCCACTGAATATAATTGTCAACTAACAAAAACTGTCGGCATCATTTATTGTGCCGATAAAATAGAACCCTAAATAATATTTTTAATCGTTTTTTAGGGTTCAGTTTTTATTTGCGATTGATCGTTTAAGAAATAGCTTCAATATTTGATTAATGTTTTTAAAATGATGCAGCATCAGTATTGGATAACAAAAAAAAGTGTTCAGCGTAAATTCGGTGGAAAAGAGGACGATTGTGTTGTCTCTTCGGATGCAGAGCTTGATGCAAAATTGGAATTATTTCGATGCATTTCAGATAGTTGCATACAATTACAACGAATAATTGATCTTTACCAAGAACGTATATGTTATTTAGCACAAGAAGAAAATGCTTTGGGAAGATATTTGAAAGAATGTGGTAAAAATGAAAAAAATGCAAGTGCTGGTCAGATTATGTTAGCTGCTGGTAAAGCTTTAGCATACACTGGTCATCAACGTTTAACAATTCGACCTCCTCTGGTGAGACTGCATCACGAGGTGGAAACTTTTAGAGGTCGGGCAGTATCCGATACGCGTACAACTGTTACAGAAATGGAAAAAATTAGAACAGAATATAGAGCAGCATTAAGTTGGATGAAATCGGTTTCTACTCAACTTGATCCAGACACTGGTCACGGTTTGGAACGTTTTCGAAAAGCACAATCATATGTTAAATCTTCTAAAGCTAGGTTTGATAGATTAATGCTGGCATGTTTACAAAAGGTAGATTTACTTGCAGCAGCTCGGTGCAATATGTTTTCACATGCATTAATTTCATATCAAAACTCTCTTTCAACTTTTTCTACAAAAGCGTCGGAAACATTATCTATAGCAGCAACTAAATTAAATAAAGTAGACCCATATGAATTTTCTATAGTCTCCGAGTTAGCCATTCCCAAAGACAAAGATGATAAAGATAAGGAGACGTTTTTTAATGCCGAATACACCGACAAACCTATTTGCATAAAGAGTGATGATCAAGTACAAGACACCAAGTAATTAATCATATTTTTAAGATTAATTGTTTTTTTTATACATTTATTTTAATTTGTTTTAGTCAAGACACAATATCAAAGTGTTCAGAAGATACCGCTGATTTACTAGGAGAAGATTTTAGTTTACCCTTGATTCAATCCAACAACGACGATGGAGACAAAATATCCAATGTTACATTATTGGAAATGAATCTCAGTGCAGACACTGACTTATTACGTGACTTTATGCCTTCCCATTTGTTACAGGAAGGTAATTTTATTTTTGATACTTCTGAAATTTTAAACGATAATGCCGAAACAACAAAAGATGTGAAAAAGGTCACAAAAAATTCAAGCGAAAAAAGCGAATCTCAAGTGTCATGGCTGAGTTTATTTAAAGAATTAGATCCTTTAGCAAATCAAGATGCATTATCCAGCTCTGGGGATAGAGTTTAAATTAATCTATTTATATATTATGTTATTTTTGTATATTTATCAAATTATATTAATATTATAGTACATAATATTTGTCCATTCAAAGCAAAAAAGCTGTATCTGGTGGAATGCAAATATTTCCATTATACTAATTATTATCAAAGTACAACAGTATAATTTTTTCGAGAGATTTATCTGTTATCTTAACTGCATTAACTTTCAGATGTGTATAACTGGCATGTAAAAACACTAGAAAAGTGTTTTTTGTATCGAACTTGCCATTATGCTAGAAGCTGTAAAAAGTTTGAAAGTTTACCAAGAAGCTAGTCGTTAATTTATAATTACATGATAAAAATAATTATATTATTATACCAAAAATTAAAAATATGATGTATGTTGATGTAGGTACTTAAAGTTTTTCAACTTAATTTTATAGCAAATAATACTTAATACACCTGTACTAAATTGACTTAAATTATTTAATTTGCATTTAATAAATAAAATTGATTATAAAATTTGAATAAAAATTTTATTTAAGAATAAATATGAGATATATTTTATTTTGGGTAAATGCCATGTTTACGACTGAAGTGTTGTGCTCAAGTATCGATGTTCTACGTAGGTTCTACATTGATATCTTCTTAACTATCAATAGTGTATGATTTTTATTAATATTTTTGTTCTTGTCCGGTATTTTTACTAATAATTGAATAAATATATTAATTTTTAACTTGTGATAATTATATCAAGTAAATTTAAAAGTAAACAAGTTAATTAAACGTTACTTCGTTTATTCTGTTTCTTACGTTAATTCTGACGAAGATGACACAACTCATCGAAAGCTTATAAAATATAAATAAATAAAATTATATTTAACGTTTAATTAACTTGTTTACTATTAAATTTACTTGATATAATAATTGAATATTAGATTGTAGCGAATTGAGTATACGAATATACTGACTATTGCTACAATAAATTGAAATTTCGGTAATCCGATTGGTGGAATTGACGAATCTTTAGATTTAATTAATTTACTAAAATGTTGATAAAGCATATCGACTTCAACTCACGCTAAAATTATTTATTTTTAATAATGAACTACAATTGTTTCAAAGGGGTAATCCACTTCTTTTTCAAAAAAAAGTTAAAGCTGATTATGTTGATCAACGTTTTAGTAAATAGTACAACATGCTCTGCACAAAATGTGTTGCTACCAATTTTATTAGTTCAAGCCCGGACTGGCCATAGGGCAGATCGGGCAAATACCTGATGGGCCGGTCAGTCAAAGGGCCGTCTAACCAGCAGCGCTGGCTGATTACATCGCGAAAAAAATTATGCTATTTATATA
Source organism: Cantharis rustica (assembly GCA_911387805.1). Lineage (NCBI taxonomy): Eukaryota > Metazoa > Arthropoda > Insecta > Coleoptera > Cantharidae > Cantharis > Cantharis rustica. The sequence continues at coordinate 78,809,790 of OU426877.1, forward strand.
ACATAACAAAGTATCAAAAATGGTTAATAAAACTTAAAAATTTAGCACAATAAATTTATAAATAACAAACACCGTTCAAATACAAGTTTTTAATAGAAGCTCGATAACGCGAACATTCGAATTTATGAACATTTCGGTTCTGTGAGAACACCCAATATTCTTAATCTAGGACTACGTCCTGTTTTTTAACCAAATTTACATTTGGCATTCGCGATTTTTTGAACATTTGCATATATTCTGGTAGGGTGCTAACCTTGTCAGATGCATAGCTCTTAGATCAAACTCGGGCTTTAGATTACAGTAGCGCAGTTGGCGCGACCAAGCATCGAACTGCGGTGTCCCGCTCCGTAGCACGTCGATTTAAGCCTTACATCATACTGCTGGTCTATCCGTCCACATTTATGAAAAAAATGGATGGCTGGGACTCTTTAAAGAACACCCAGCAATTTCTTCCTTCCCACACTGTTGAAAATCAAAATTCCTAACCTTTTATTTCGTGAGGATACCCAAGGTGGAAGAAACTAGCTCTTTTCTTTGCGGAAGCCAGGGATGAATCCGGGGTAGCCGCAACAAGTTTGCACTCTCTCTCGTAACAAAAAACCGTTCCTACTATGAAAAGCGAACCCGGAAGGGACGTTGGCAACGACCGACGCTCTAAACATTCACCCAGCAATTCTTAAATGAAATACTTCCAATATTGGAATATTTAAAAAGGTGCTAAATCAAAAAATATTTGAAGCGAGCGTCGTCGCCTACTGTGGTCGCCTATATCGACAAATCGACGGCAGCTGACAATTATAAAAGTATACATCCGTGTTGTAAAGCTTTACAGATAAAAAAACGAAAAAAAGTAATAAGGTAAAAACTTATCTTATTGCTGCTGTTGAGTGGTCGCTATCGCTTGATCTTTCAGGTGTTAAAAATCTTCTTGCGTTCAAAATATTCTCGTATCATCAGAAATACAAATACGAGGTGTAGCCAAAAAAAATATAACAAAATTCAAAATTTTGTTACACATTGATGTAGTATACGTAGTATAATATACATTATATTATGTGTATAATATTATGTATAATACTATTACGACTATCTCAATAATTGAGGTGTAATAAAAACAATTATTTTAAATCATTAATTTTTCCAATCTTCCAAAATATAAATTAGTGCAGCCGTTCCAAAACAACCATCAAAATCATCACATTCACTTTCAATTTCAAACAAAATAACATCTTATTTAAAAAAAATCACTTTTTATATTCAAATTACAAATTTTCTAAAAAATGAACAGACTTTTTTGACAAAAATATCATCTATTTTGCCAAACTCGTTTTAACAAATATTCAAAATTCAAACATAATCCATATAAAATAGTATATTATAGGCCAAGGTTATGAAGACTGTCATTAATTAAAAAAAATTTTAATATTTTAAAATTAAAAAAAAAATTAAAAATTTGAAAAAATATAGATCCCATCATTTACCCACGATGGGCTTAGGCTTAAAATTTGTTAAATTGGTAACAGATTTTTACAAAAAAAATTGAAAAAAATTAAACTGCAGATACATTGTTAAAAATGACTATTTATTTTTGAAACTTGAAAATCTATTAGTAATACCCTTTTAAAATAATTTTCGATATTTTTTATGGAAAGTGGATTTAAAAACAAAAGTTAAAAAAAAAGTGTCATTTGCCCAATTATTGACGTAGTTATGAGCAGTTTAAAAAAAAGTAATGTAATTTACCGTAATTTTTCAAAAATTTATTTCTTTTGAAGGACTTGATAAAAAAAGGTAAAAACAATAATGGAGACTAGGCTCAACTAGTACTAAAAGAAAAAAATTTTTCAGTAAAATCCGAGATGCTAAAGCTAAATGGTGTCCGATTTGGCGTGGAATGCCCCATATGTATGTATACGAGTACATGTAACGTTTTTGTGGAAAGTAGGGGGCCGACAGTCTTTAAAATTCCCGTGCCGGTTTTAAGTCCCAGTCCGGGCCTGTATTAGTTACTTAGATTTAATTACTACCAACTAGAGAAATAGAAGAGTACGATCAATGCTTCAATCATAAGAACTTTATTCTAATTAAAATGGGCAAAATAAAAAAAAATTATTACAATAAATAATTTGAAAAACACAAATTTGGCGAACGAAGTGATGCATTTAAAAAAAATTTATTTGTACACTTTTATAATATGTATTGTGTATCTTTGCTTTTGATAAAACTCTGCTTACATTTTTTGTGGTTTTACTTGACACATTTAAACTCATTTTCAGGGCCGCGCCGACCACCGGCAGCGCCTGTGTGCAAAACCTATAAAGCGCCTCTTTTTTTGTCGTCGTGTTTTGACATGAATATTTTTTTTATTTTTCGAATTTTGACTGAAATAATATGTTCTGCAGTTTTATATAGTAGCATTTTCCTAAATAGGTAAAAACGGTTCGCTTCCGCTTGGTAATTACTGCGAAAAATAAAACGCGAATTAAATTTTTACATACTTGATTTGAGATATTATTTCAATGATGTGCGCTGGCATTTCATCCGGCGCCCCTATTGCCTTGGCGCAAACCTATGCGACCACATTTTGTGAATATTTTTGTCGTCTGCTTGAATTTGGATGACAAACTCTCTGATAGATAATATATTAATGAGTATGAGCAGGGCCGAGCCGCCCATATGTGTGAAGTGCGCGACGCACACAGGCGCCAAGGCAATAGGGGCGCCGGATGAAATGCCAGCGCACATCATTGTAATAATATCTTAAATCTAGTATGTAAAAATTTAATTCGCGTTTTATTTTTCGCAGTAATTACCAAGCGGAAGCGAACCGTTTTTACCTATTTAGGAAAATGCTATATAAAACTGCAGAACATATTTCAGTCAAAATTTGAAAAATAAAAAAAAATTTATGTCGAAACACAACGACAAAAAAAGAGACGCTTCATAGGTTTTGCACACAGGCGCTGCCGGTGGTCGGCGCGGCCCTGGTTGCTTGTTATTGCTAATTTTATGCATGTCAACTAGAAATATCAGATGTTACTAATTTGAATTACCTTATTGCAATAGCGATCAGATTGGAAGCATGTCGTTATCAGAATGTGTTACTTACAAGAGAATTATGTGATTTCCGCATTTTTGTAATCTTTGCCACTTATTGTACTGAAAGTTCGGCCCTTCAATAACAACTCCTCAAAGCCGTTAGGCCAGATGGTCAGAAATTTTTGAGAAAATTAACTTTGAAATATTGTCGAGAGAATTTGAAGATAAGATCTGAAAAAATTAACAATAAGTTTCGTAGCGTAGGTAAGAACAAGTTAGGTTAAATAGGAAAGAGGACACTTTTCTGAGTATACGCTAGTTGCGTACCTCTGAAAAACGTACGAAGCGCCGTCTCGTGGATAAATTTCGCTAAACTGGGATGCGTAAATATTCATGTTTTATACACTATTTAGTAGAAAAAATATTAGTATAATTAAATATCCTTGATTATTTTTTATTGTGTAATAATTATTATAAACTATAGATAATGATCTATTAAGTAGTTTAGGTTGGTGAACTATCATAACCAAGATGAATTTTATATAAAAGAAAAGAAACAATGTTTTGTTATCAAAATTTACAAGTTGCAATAAAAACAAGTGTTTAGTTGAAATAATTCGCTTTTTGGATTATCAGTTCAGTTTTTTTTTATCGGGTTCATTTATTTTATCCAGTACAATTTTGTTGCTACCAAGTGTTATTTTTTCCATTTGAAGATTTAAAAAGTGAAAATTGGCGAAAGTTTTATTATTTCATCATTTCAACAAAATAGCACATTCGGAATCCATTTGACAACTAATATTGAAACTTTTAATTTCATTAAAGTCTACAAAAGAATATCAAGAAATTAAAAACAATTAAGTTATACTATAGTCCGGTCAATCTAGACATTCGAAGGTACACTAATTCCCAAAAAGCAGAAAATTGGTAAAATTGTTCAAAACATAATTATAAATGAAATTTAAAAAGTCCTCATCGATCCGGTACGTGGAAAAAAATTTATTCGAGGTCAAAGGTAAAAGAAATTGATTTTTTGCGATTTTCAGCAAAACGGTAAGTTTTATCATAAAATTATCTCAGACAAAAATTTATTGTAGATCATGTAATTATCTATAAAAAATGTATCAATACTTTTTTTCCTAAGAAATGAGTTTATAAATGTTATCACGTTTATGCAATCGTTTCTGTTGGTCTTTCGCATCACAAAAAAAAATTAAAAAATAGTGTTGATGAAAAGTTCAGTGCCGGCTACAGACAATATTCTCGTAAAAACGACGAAGACAACGTCCAGGACAATGGCAGGTTTGACGACGATGTTAATTCGAATGGCGATGATGATGAACTACATTGAATAAATTCTGTTTTTTTCGTATTTGTACTCTTTTTTCTCTTAATTTTAAGTGAACTTTTAAACAAGTTATGACTTTGGTTTTAACCATGTGAAAAAGCATCTCAAACTCAATCCGAATCGGCAAAAAACTGGAAAATGAGTTTTTAACACCTAAGACCCCTTTTTTCGTAGACCAAGTCACATATATTGAATATAATTGAATATAATATAATTAATATAATATAATAATTAAAATATTTTTACTTATATTACAGCTTCAGTGATGTATGTATTGCACTGTTAAAGAGTGAAATCTTTAAAAATGCATACTTACTTAATGTTTAATTTACAATTAACCATGAATTTTTTTATTTAAAATTATAACGGCAGAACACCCTGTATATGTAATTTTATTGAATCTAATTTGCAATATTCAAATTTACTTTTTTTTTTTGAAAAAATTAATTTTTACATGTTAGTTGAAATTGAAAAATAATTAAATTCATAACTTACATAAAATTGTGCAAAAACTATGTATATTTCTCTAAGTTCATACACATGAAATTTTGAAATTGGGGCAATCTACAACTTTTGTAATTTTAAATTACAACTAACGTTTCAATTTAGGTTTTTTTTGGGGGTTAGTTTAATTTTCCGGTTTAGAATTTTTCAAAATAAGTTTATTTATTCATTTTGGCTTCAAGTAGGTATAATTTTTGTTTTTACAAAAGTCAAATAAATTTTACTTTAAATCAAATTTGAATATTAATTTAAAAACATAACTTTTCAATAATTTCAACATTTTTCCAGGTTTGCCTGATGAGATTCAGAAAATCGAAACATCAAGTTATAACAGGGTGTCGCAGACTATATCATTCAATTAAATAGTTTTTGCACAATTTTATGTAAGTTATGAATTTAATTATTTTTCAATTTCAACTAACATGTAAAAATTAATTTTATCAAAAAATATTATCACATGTTAATAACTTTTACCATTTTATTCAAATTTACTAATTCAACAAAATGTAAAAATATATTAAAACTTTAATAAAGACGACGACAGGGTTGCACGTGCACCAAAAAAAATGCAATATCACAAAACCTACTTTAATGTAGGAAACAAATACAATTAATTTATGCATATTTCGCAAGGTGACAAATCCTTTTAAATTATAATGTAATAACCTATTAATATCTGTATATAAATTTGTTAATTTAGCATTTGTTAATTTGATATATAAGTATGTAAATTTCGTTAAATAAATTGAGTATAGAACGATCTCCGTAAAACTTAACTTCGACTTGAGTTTTATTCTACCAACAAGGTGACTTTTGAGATCCAAGCCTAAAAATTTGTTAGTGAGGCTGCTAACACTCAGAAGTCATCCACCCTCTCCATAATCTCAAAACCGAGAATATTCACTTAATTCTTTATGCAGTAAATGCAAACTTGTCAAACCTCAGCCTTCCACAAAGAAATGTCAAAGTAAAGTTACACACAGAAAAATTATTACTTGTATCTAATATTCGTATATATTTGAATCGTTTTATTTGCAATAAACAAATAACTTTCGATTTAAAAATATTTCTTTCCAATGAAATAGATTGAAATATTTAAATTTAATGTAAAATATATTTAATGCATAACTTAAATTTGAAAAATTGATATAATTAGATTCAATCAATTTAAGAAATACTAATACCAAGTATGCGATTTTTCTGCTAAGTTTAATTTGAATATTTAAATAATTGAATTAAATATACCGGGCATCGTACAATCATTTAAAATAATTGTGTATGTTTGGACTGAATTCTTTAGTGAAATTTTTATTCTAAGTATATGGTTTTGATAGGTAAGTATAAATTAAATATTATGTTATAGTTGTTGCAGGTAATTGGTATACTTAGATGATAAAAATATGCTACTTCTTATATTATGCTTTATCGCCATTAACTTGCGTTTGCTTGTCATTTGTGTTACTGCCTTTGAGCTGTGAATGGTGATTATACATTAACAACTGTTCTAAGGTAAGTAATCTTTTATTTTGCATTAATTTATTGCATAGTAAAGTAATGTAATCAAAACTACTGATCAATATTTTATTGATCATTATTATTAATGCAAATAACACAGAGATCAGGTATACTATACCACCATTTATATTGCTTGTAGGCCTACTTTAAAAAATCTAATATAGTAAACTTTATGTTAAATTTTTTTTAAGAAAATCGTATAATTGGTGTAAAATGGATGCAATATTAAGAGATAACAGGTGCGAGGAACTAATCCCAACATTTGAACGTAAGTGTTTATGAATTGTGATCGATTTTATTGGTGGATCTGCATCAGTTACTCACAAAATAAAGCACTGTACACCATACAATAATTTCATCATATTTACGAGAAACAATTTTTCTTTAATTTTTTTTGTCCAATTGGTTGCAAAAGACATGTATTTTTTTTTTAAATAAAAAACATGACCCTGATGAATATTATAGTATTGGTCAGTATGAAGTAGTAAATGGAATAATTTATTCTACTAAATGTAATACTGCTTTATTATCTGCTCTTCCCTTGATGACTGGAACTGCTCTCAGTTTGTGCGATTGTGTAGTATTTTTATAAAGCAACCTGATAACAATGTAGTTTTATTTTTATGTACTAAGTTAAATAATTTAGAGTATTGTAGTCACTATAAGAGCCCTCGCAGACTGCAGACTTTCTATCGGCCGATAATTTTGACCGATAGTTCAGTTTTAAGGCAATCGTATAGCCCATCAAATTTTTTTATCGGCCGATACCAAATCGTTATAATTTACGCTCTTGCATATATCTTCATACTGATTAAGAAATCAACCAACCTATCGGCCGATAGAAAGTCTGCAGTCTGCGAGGGCTCTAAGGCATATAAAGTAAAAGATCATATCAAATTTTTAGCATAAACTAAAAAATGCACAAAACACTTTTTCGAAAACTAAAATGTTTAAGTTATCACAATATATAAATACACTGTATTATCATTCATCGCCTGATGATGCCATAGTATGGTGAAAACGTTTGCGATAATAAACGAAAACTAAAATGTTTAAGTTATCACAATATATAAATACACTGTATTATCATTCATCGCCTGATGATGCCATAGTATGGTGAAAACGTTTGCGATAATAAACGAAAACTAAAATGTTTAAGTTATCACAATATATAAATACACTGTATTATCATTCATCGCCTGATGATGCCATAGTATGGTGAAAACGTTTGCGATAATACAGTGTATTTATATATTGTGATAACTTAAACATTTTAGTTTTCGAAAAAGTGTTTTGTGCATTTTTTAGTTTATGCTAAAAATTTGATATGATTAATATCGAGTTACACTACTTAAACCACTTATCTATTGATTAAAGTAAAAGAGATTAATGAGAGTCAACATTTTATTGAATTAAATAAGAAAAATTTGAACATGCCAACAACAATTCATACAATAATTAATAATGAGGTAGTATATTTCAATTTTAATGTTATAGAAAATGCGTTTCTTTCAGCGAGGATATCATTTTTTGTGTTAAGTGTTAAATTTTTGTTTTGTTTTACTTTAAAGTTATATGTATAGGATATAAAGTGTCCCTTCTATACAGGGTAATTATTTTATTATTATACTTATCGCTTACATAATTTATGTATCATTTAAATTATAACAATATTTTTATGCATTTGTATCCACATTATATTATGTAGTTTATCGTTTTATCATTATTAAATTATTATAGAGTAATAATGTTTTTTTTTAATTAGTTTTATTGCTGACTTTATTTTATTTTAAAACTTTAGTCTTTAGTTTAATCTCACCCTATATGTATTGCTGCATTTCCTTTTCTCTTTCTTTAGAGAAGATATTTAGCCATTTGATTCTTCAAAGATGGTGCCAGCATTTTGTAAAGGTGACACGGTTGGAAAACTTACAAAGTACTACAATAGCCATACCATTGATGAATTCTTTGCAAATACAGTGCTAGTTATAATAAAATTATATTACAATTTTTATAATTATTATATTTAGTTTTTTATCTATTCATAATTTAAAAATAATAATTTTATTCCAAAAACTACACAAATGGCAATTTTATTTCAAAAATATTAATTAATTAAAAATTTTTGAAATAAAATTGCTGTTTGTGTAATTTTTTGAATAGAATTATCAATTTTTGAGCTGTGGATAAATTAAGATATGATTTAATTATTGAAATTATAATAATTATTATCACCAATAATTTTGAAGAAATTGTAAGTATATTGGAAACAAAACATACTTTTGATTTTAATAATGAATAAAATAAATGTAAATAAAATATGTACTTATTTCAACAAACCACTACTTGAAATTTAAATATATCGTTGTTTTCTATACTTGGTTTTAAAAACTCATATACTTAAATTAATATATTACTTTCATTTTAAATATATCATATAGTTCATCATAAGAATTCCTATATTGGAATTAAATAAAAGTATTTTAATCTTAAGTGTATCTAGGTTTTAACAAGAAACAAACTATATGTTTAATCTGTATATTTATGATACTTTTAATTTAAGTAATTGGTATTTTTTGTTTTAGATAATATGTATATTTAAATTCATTATACTATTTCATTATTTTAAATAATATGCAACTTCTTTTATACAAATATACAAACAACTTGCTGATATACGAATATAATATTAGGTCTAAATTTCTGCAATTTACATCAAGTAATAATTTTTCTGTGTGTATTAGCAATCTTTTATTTTTTTTTTTTTTAATCTTGTGAAATTTTAGCTGAACGTTAAGATTTATTATAATTAAATAAACAATTGAATTACAATTTTAAAATGAATTTTGTAAATTCGTCAAATGCACCATATTATTTTAATTTCAATAGGTGTTCCACGAATATCCCGTTCTCACTTAATAATGTGGATTGTTCAAACCTGTCTTTCTCTTTTTTTAAACTCTATCTTCGATCGTCTCTCCTTTACATTGGTTGTGAATCTTCCTCTTTCTCTCCTTCACGCTAAATGGAGCAGCTTTCATCTACTTCCAAAGTTTTCTATGCCACAGTTCCAAATGTTCTTCAAAGTTGTTTCTCCAAAATTATATTATAAATTTATCCAAATTTAATTTGTTATTGTTGCTTCTAAATGATTTTAATTATTTAAATTTTCACTGTGGATCACTCCACTCTCAGAGGATATTTCCACACGACCTTACTGGTCCACCTTTTTTTCTCTACCTCCCTTTATTATTCATCCCCTTATCCCGTTGCCAAGACGATTCATTTATTTTTCTTAATTCAAATTTTGTTTTTTTTTTGATAATGTGATTTAAATTTGTAATTTGCTCGCATATACCCGCACTGACGACGCATGTTGGTCAATACACTTGAAGTTGTTCAATTTTCGATTGTTTACTTAAGCAATAAATTATTTTATTTTTAAATTAAATTGTTAAGTTTCAAACATTAACTTTTTTTTGAACTTTCTTACATTTATTTGTTAATGAAATTTATAACTGCTGTGGGCTTTATTGCCTACCTTTATCGACACTGCAGTATAGACTTGGAGCAGAGAGGCGGAGTCGAGAAAAAATGTACTACTAGCGCTCGTAGTGAGCAAATCAAAAAATAAGTGTTGTATATTAATAATGAATAGTATTTAAAAATTTTGCATTTACCGAAATACTTCAGAAAGTATTTGTAGTTATTGTAGACATTTTCAACCCGCTTTTTTATTTACAATTCAGAAAAATATAATTAATCGCGACGTCGCATTTTACAACATTGAAAACATAATCGCAAACTAATTTTCACGGAGTTTTTGCCGTTCGGGAAATATTATTTATCAAATCTCTCTCAGCCTACGGCTTCGGGAAATTAATATTCCAAAATTTCCCTTATAAAGCTCCTGAAATTTGCCTCGTCCCAAGGCTGTTATCCCTAATAGAAGCTGCTAGCCACGGTTGGAATATAGGAACAAAGGCCCAATGCGATAAACCTTAACACCAAAAATGTCTTTATTTTTGGCAATCGCTGTCTGTCAAACCATACTCAAAGTTTTTTAAGTTCTTTTTATTTTTTTCTCAATTTTCTAAGTTTATTGACTCATTTGATGAGTTAATTTTTTTACATATACATTGTGTCTACTATCAACGTCGAACATAGGGAATTAACATTAATTTTAATTGTTTTGTAGATTTCTGCTCGCTAATTCGATCTCCGCCAATTTTTTTGGTATCTATGGAACGAGAAAATTATTGTGCATCCTGTGATACTAAAATTAATATTTTTTATTGATATTTATTAAAAAATGTTAATTTAAAAATTTAATGTCAACTTTAATCAACTTTTTTGAAAACATGGTAACTTGTTTTTAAAAACATTAAATTTTTAAATTAAAATTTTATATTAAATAATATTGATAAAAAAAAATTAATTTTGGTATCGTAAGATCTTCAATAATTTTCTCGTTTCATAGATACGAAAAAAATTTTCGGAGGTTGAATTGGCGAGCAGGAATCCACAAAACAATTGAAATCAATGTTAATTCTTGTTAGTTGTTTTTAAAAGCATAAATAAATATTAATCTTGTATATCTGTATACAAACACTTACAATTCTATACAACAAGTTATTTTATTTTTCGACACCGCGGCGCCACCTGTAATTCTGCTCCAAGTCTATATACGTGGCGCACTTATGCATATGATGACGATTATAACTTTTCCAACTTTTTGAATCGTTACATCTCAGAAACGGTGGCTCTTAGGAAAAAAGTATTCATTTATTTTTTACAGATAATTATATGATCTACAATTTTAGTTTAAACTAATTTTATGATAAAACTTACCGTTTTGCAGAAAATCACGAAAAACCAATTTTTTTGATCTTTGACCTCAAATAACTTTTTTTCCACGTACCGGATCGATGAGGACTTTTTAAATTTCATTTATAATTATGTTTTGAACAATTTTACCAATTTTCAGCTTTTTGGGAATTACTGTACCTTTACTCTTATTTTTTGTACTAATTTGACCGGACTACTATCAAAGCTAGCGTTTCGTGCGTTTCATCACCTATCAAAGATTTAGAAAAAATGTATTTGTCTTTAGGGGCCGTCCATTAATTACGTTGAGAGGGTATTGGAAATCTTACGAACTCTTACAGGGGGGGAGTCAACATTTTAAGTTAAGGATTAAGTTTAATTTAAAATATTTTTTTAAATTAAATTTTTCTCTTTTAACGTTGGTATACTTTTTACGTTGGTAATCCCTTAATATACAGGTAAAAAATATTTAAAATTGTACGAATAAACAATAATTAATTCCGGTTCCGGAATTTTTATGTGTAGTGACATCGCGTTTAGCAGTCCACATAAAGTGTGAACCAGTAGCTAGTATAGTGCACACAATTAAGTGATAACAGCAAGTAAGCGGTACTGATGACGACTAATGAGTCAGAAACACATTGTGTGATGGCTAGACGGTCGAAAAAGCAGGCAATGTATCTACCGCTCTTACCTTAATTGTGTTAGATTTTTAGTTTTTTAAGCTTTTATGGACGATGGGTGCAATATTTTTATATTTAATAATTAATTGAGGTGAGTTTTCGGCGCTCTTAAATAACCGAAACACATCGGCTAAGAGAAGAAAACTCCAACAACAATCACACACTGCTCACAAAACCACGCAAATTAGCTTCGGATATGGACGGGATAATACGATGACGACCCGGCAAGCAAGCAGGGCACCGTCCGTTTCCTACAGGCCAACCTGCACACCTCGAGAGCGGCGCAGGACCTCCTCGAAGCAACCGCTAAATCGAGAGAGGTGGGCATCGCTCTCCTGTCGGAACCCAACCTACAAAGGTCGTCCAACCTTATCCAGGACGACACCGGCAGAGCGGCAATCTACCTGCCGGTTCCGGTCGACATCGAGGAGAGCGGTGCGGGCGCCGGCTTTGCGTGGGCCAAGATTTGGGAAGTTAGGGCGTACAGCTGCTACTTCTCTCCAAACGACAACATCCGAGTGTTCCAACAACAGCTAGACGCACTCGTGACCCACGCGACCAACCGGACGGACCACGAGGACGTAGTCATAGGAGGGGACTTCAACGCAAAGTCACCCGCGTGGGGATCCCCTTTAAACGAAAAGGGAGGCGAGATTCTCCTCGAGGCCCTGGCAGGCACCGACATTGGGATAGCCAACGTCGGAAGTACCCCCACCTTCGTGGGAAACCAATCGGCTTCGATATTGGACCTCACTTTTGCCCCGCCCAGGACACTTAAAAAAATAACACAATGGAAGGTCCTTGACGAGGAGACGCTGAGCGATCATAGATACGTCTCCTATACCGTGAAAGATCAAAAACATCACCCGGCGGAAGATCCCATAACCAACATGGGCTGGCTGTCTCATAAGATCGATAGAGACAAGCTGCTGGAAGCCTTCACGGGTGCGGTAGAAAGCGGGGCTGGAGGAGCGGATCAACTCATGGCTGCGGTAATAACATCCTGCGACGCCGCGATGCCGAGAAGGAGGGGAAACGGACGTAGACCGGTCCACTGGTGGAACCCTGAGATAGCCGAGCTCAGGAGGACGACAAACTGCCGACACAAGGCTTGTCACAAAGCCCGGACCCCCGAGGAGAAGGACGCGGCATACAGGGATTATCGGTCCTCAAAGAAAGACCTGGCCCGAAAAATCAAGAAGGCCAAGCGGGCATGTTGGGAGGAGCTATTGACTCTCCTGGACAAAAACCCATGGGAAAAAGTCTATAAGATAGTAGCAGGCAAACTAAGAAGAAAGACTAAAATCCCAGGACTCACGCCAGCTAGAGTCAGGATGATCGCCGAAGCACTTCCTACCCCGGCTCCATGGGACCCCTTCACGACGGAGGAACTCCGGGCGGCAATATCCACCCTCTCAACAGACAAAGCCCCTGGCCCGGTCAAAGTACCAGCAGTGGCCCTAAAGATCTTGGCCACTGAGAGACCGGACACCTTTCTCTCCGCCTTTGACAAAGCCATCGAGAAAGGCACCTATCCCCTCGACTGGAAAAAGGCGGAACTGGTGTTGATAAGGAAGGGCCAGAAGCCCCTAGAAGAGCCGTTCTCCTACCGGCTAATATGCCTCCTGGACCATGCTAGGAAGCTGTTTGAAAAGATGATTCTGCGACGACTAATGCAGGACATCGAGAACAAAGGAGGCTTCTCCGAGAACCAGTATGGCTTCAGAAAAGGCAGGTCTACGGTCGACGCGCTAAAGAAGATAGTAGACACGGTGAGGACGGCCAAAGCGGGAACACACCAAACCCGCGAGTACTGCCTGGTGATGACCCTCGACGTGCGGAACGCCTTCAACAGCGCCGGATGGAGCCATATCCTAAAAGCTCTCCGAGACACGAAGGTAGACCCACACATCTACAACATCATGGTCAGCTACCTGAGCAGGAGGACGATAATCCTTGGAAGGAAAGGAGAGGACGACAACATGGAGGCAACAAGCGGCGTACCGCAGGGATCAGTTCTCGGCCCATCCCTGTAGAACTTGATGTACGACGCCGTGCTAAAACTCCGTCTACCAGCGGGAGCGACACTGATAGGATTCGCCGACGACCTGACGCTAATAGTCAGCGATCGGAAAGCCCAGGCTATGGAAACGAAGGCAAACCAGGCCATTTCCATCATCCTTCAGTAGATCAGAGACAAAGGGCTCCAGCTGGTCCCGGAAAAACCCGAAGCTGTTATGGCTATCGGAAGGAGAAGGATGCCCAACATCCGCTTCCACATGAACAGATCGGCCATAAGAATCAAAGAATCCGTTCTGGTGCTGGGAGTTAGACTGGACAAACACCTTAACTTCTCCCAGCACATCAGAGAAACGGCGGCGAAAGCAGAGGCGTCGGCACCCACCATCGCACGCTTGATGCTCAACGTGGGAGGGCCGAAGGCAGCCAAGCGAAGAGTGCTCGCAATCGTGCTGCATTCCATCATGTTGTACCCTGCACCCGTTTGGCACGACGCCCTCCAAATAGAACGAAACCGAGACAAAGTACATAGAGTACAGCAAAGAGCAGCTCTACGCGTGATAAGTGCATACAAGACCGTGTCGGGCGAAGCAGCGCTGGTGTTAGCCTCAATAACACCGACTGACCTACAGGCCGGAGAAAGGGCGAGAACCCACTCCGGACAAGTGAACACCAACGACACGACCATGAACCTCTGGCAAACCAGATGAGACGAAGCCGAGGTTGGACGGTGGACACGGCGACTCATACCCGACATCAAAAGTTGGGTCGCCAGAAGTCACTGTGAGGTAAACTACCACATCACGCAAGCCCTCACCGGTCACGGATGCTTTAACGCATACCTCCACCGTTTCGCCAAAAGAACGGCCCCCAAGTGCGACTACTGCGACGCGGAAGACACTGCCGAGCACACCTTTTTCGAATGTGCAAGATAGGAGCTGGCAAGAGTCACCGCAGGGTTGGGCACGGAATTGCAACTTACGCCCGACAACGTAGTAGCCACAATGCTGAAAAGCCCAGAGGACTGGAACGCCGTCGAAAAGATGATACACACGGTCCTGTCCGCAAACGAGCAAGCGGAGCGAGAGAAACAAAGGAACTAATGAAAAGAAAAGAGGACAAAGAACAGAAGCTACAACATCAAACAAACGGCGAAAGAAAAAAAAGCACCCGGAAGACGAACAACCCCCACTCGATCGAAAGTAATGCCTAACGGCGGTTTCTTGGTCGAGATGGGGGGTAGGGGGGAGGTTTTAGTCAGTGCAAGTCTGACACTACCGTCATAGATGATGATGGTGTCTCGTACGAGATTTCCTCCTCTCTGCGCAAGCTAAAAAAAACAAAAAAGCAAGCAGGGCACGAAACAGGAATGAGAGATTGAGAAAGACGGACGTATGGAGAATGGGAGCATGGAATGTCATGTCATGGAACCAAAGAGATCAAGAGATTTCATTTCCTAATTCTAACAATTCCTAAACTACTTAACACTAAAATATAAATTGATTTGATAATTGATAATAATAGTTTCCAAAAACCTAACTTTTTGTTACTCGGTTTCCAGTGACGTCCGTGGAGGTTGGTAAACTCGCGCACTGCACCTTTTATGAAAATTTACTTGAAAATGTGGTCAACGTTTTCCAAATCACCTGAACCGTTCTTCTTCCAAACCAAACAAAATTTCAATCTTTACTTTTTCTAAACCAAACAAAATTTGAACTAAACTGTAGCGCACTTAATCTTCAACGACTGTTCCGTATCACATTAAAAATATCAATCCCCAAATTTTCTTCGACGCCTCTATTTATACTTTTGGAGCTTCTTCCGCGTTGTCCAATGAAAAACTTCCGTAGTGCCAACGTTTTTCATTGGTGTTTGGCATCTAGTCTCCTTATTGGCCGGAGAAAAACATTCAATCGTCTCGTAAAAGTGGTATTACTACGCATCCGCGTAAAAAATAGTCAAAAACCGTTGGAATACCTCGATTCCTACGCCTAACCGTGATGTTTTCTTGTTTTACTCCGCCAAATACGTTTTCTGTTAAATATTAATTAATGAAACTCCATGCCATTTGAAATTTCAATTTGGCTTGTCCAAATACTTGTCCATATCAGTTCTTCAAGCTATAACCTGTGTACCAACTCTTCCACCTTACACTGGATAACCTTCCTTATTTACTAACACTACTTACTAACTAACTAAAACTATGAACATACACTTATATCTACTTATCGTAGGTCTGGAATGAACATTTGGCTCTGCACAAGAATTTAATTTATAGAAGAAAAATTCTAAATTTAGAAGAGATCCAGTATTTGGCGATGCACAAGAATTCCAGCAAGAATTACTTTAAATTCTCTAATAGTGCCACGAAGTTCTACGAATTGTGTCACAAAGTTCTACGAATTGTGCTACAAAGTTATCAATCGTGAGTATCTTTTTGTTCCTGCATATTTAAGTTAATCTCCAATGACGAATCAAAATGTCTCTGATAATCTTTTTCCTATCCTTGCTTTACCTAATCCTATTTTAAACGCGCAACAAAATTAAAATTTATTCCCAGTCAGTGCCAGAGTTCCAGTATTCTGGAAAGCCAATCCACGCATTTGGTTCTGTCAGATTGAAGCTCAATTTGCCAACTTGAGAATAACTAATGATCATACTAAATACAATACTGTGGTAGCTTCATTAGAAGGTTCAATCCTATTGCAAATTTTGGACGTAATTTTAAACCCGCCGAATGTCAATCTACATGACACAATAAAGTCAAAATTACTTGAATGATTTGAAGAATCTGAGCAATCGCGTTTGAATACCTTATTAAATTCACTAACATTAAGTGACAAGAAACCTACCCATTTATTACGACAAATGCGTGAGTTGGCAGGAGGAACCATTACCGACACACCTCTAAAATCTTTTTTTTTGCAACGATTACTCCAACAAGCTCAGGTTATGTTTTCTATTAGTGACCAACCTTTAGATTAAATAGCAATCCTCGCAGACCGATTTTTAGAAGTAACTTCGTGTGACATAGCTGCCGTACAATGCAATTCAATAAATAGCACCAACAATTCAATAATTTCTCTTATAGAAAATTTGAAATTAGAAGTTGCCAAGTTAAAAGTAACATTAGGGAAGCAAAATTTTAACCGCAAAAGATTGTATTCACGATCATCTTTACGTTCTTATCAGCATAGAAAAAGATCATGCAGCCGACCCATGTCAAAAGATGGCTTATGCTGGTACCACAACCTCTTTAAAAGTAATGTGAAACGATGCATTCCGCCTTGTAAATTTGTAGAATCGGTAAACTAAATGAACACAATACCGCAGCGACCGGTATTGTGGATTCAACCAATAGTCGTTTGCATGTTTTTGATCCGGTGTCAAGACAAACGTACCTCATAGACACAGGAGCTCAGATTTCCGTATTACCAAAGGAATTCAGCTTACCTAAACTTGTTCCTACTTCCTATAAATTATTTGCAGCTAACGGAACTAAAATTTCTACTTTCGGTACAAAATTAGTACATTTGTCATTTGGCCTCAGACGATCATTTTCTTGGATTTTTATAATCACTGATATCGTCAAACCAATCATTGGTGCAGATTTTTTAGCCAAGTTCGGTTTACTAGTGGACCTGCAAAATAAACGTTTAGTAGATAGCGTAACAAATTTATCTATTCCTGGCCAAATAAATTTGATCGGAAATCCAATTTTAACTTTAAAATCTATTTCTCCTTGTGTCACGGGCCAGAACGTGGCCAAGAGGCACACGCGCGAAACCTACCTTTTGTACTACTCTAGCTAGCTCGTGGCGATGGGTCGCGGAGGTGTATCGAAAGGATACCGCGGAAATAGAAAAGATAGGGGGGTCGAATTACTTGTTGAGTTGTCACAATCGGGAACAATCAATCTCATGGGCGCCACTCAAACTAAATGAGACCTCCCACCAATAACAAGCTCCGCTATGCTTGTTCGAGAAAGCGTTACGGAACCTTTCTTATATAGAATCTGCTTGGTGGTCGTAGGGTACAGAAGTTTTATTAACAATAAAAACATTAAATGGATAAACATATAATATATAAATAAACGGTGAATAAACAAATAATTACGCTTAAAGTAGGCAACACATTAAACAACAAAAGTATAACCGAAAAGAAGGAATCTTCTCAATTTCAAATATCGATACAAAAAAACAATTACACGACAATCCTAGTCAAGAAGATCAACAGTAACTTTTTTACTTCGGTTGCGGTAAAAAAAAGGTTAGTAAAATCTAAATAACTACTATAGTACAAAATGTTGACATCTAGCTCAATAGCAAAAAAAATAAAGCATAAACTTTGTGTGGTAAATGTAAACAATAAATAAAATGATTTCGACAATCTTTAAAGGTGGTACGTTATAGAAGTTTCGTAACCTATAACGATATGTTGAATGTTGAAGTCGATTCCAATAATGCAGGTAATACGTAGACACAAAATTCACACACAGTTAGTTTAAATAAACAGTACAATTTTACCTTATAGGTGTCCTTGGCCACCAGCAGCATCCAAGATAGTATTGTAACGTGCTCTTGAACTGCAAGGCCGAATGGGGTACCGTGAACGGGGTGATGGGCACTTATAAGATTAACCCTCCCAAGGTGGACGTAAAGGTACTCTGTCGGCTTGACTTTGGACAATAATCTTCTGGTACAATCGACGGTAGTAACAATTACTTGTACGGAATAACGGTAGTAATGCGGAATTTTCACAAAGGATAGTAGGAGCGATACGTAAACTGTATACAGGCATTAATTTATCGATAGTAGAGCCAATGGTTGCATTAAAAGTTAATCGAACTTTATTAAACTTATGGCGGTAAACTGAGCATTCGAGGTTGTGTTAATTGACTTGAAGAAATTCTTAATATAAACGGAAGCCGGTAAAAGTAATAACAAAAAAAAAACGTACTCTTGAAGTTTTTTCGAGATGTAAAAGAACGATACGAGTGATCGTGATATCTTAATAAATATGCACATAACAGCAAATTGCTATAACCAGCAAAAGCAATCGTTAGCAACCCGGAAGTAATAAATTCGCACAACGCGATAAATAACCGAACGGTAACAAAACTTCACATAAAATCGGGTGCTATTAGCTTTAAAGCGGCAAGATGATCACTTTTCACATGTCTTTTTAATGGCGGTCAATCAACTTCTCTTGTTCCGCTAACCTTCCCTCCACGCGCAAGTATGCATCAAGACCCGCAAAATTCCTTTACTAGTTTGTGAAAGAGACGCTAGGTGACGCCACGTGACGGTAAACAAATTAAAATGAAAATAAAAGTGCGTCTAAACTTAACTACTTCCAAAAATATTTACATAAAAATAAGATGTTCAAATTGACCTCACACTTGCCACATACAAGACAACGTTTTCAAAATTTTGCAAAGTTATCCTGATATCACTCAAGCAACAATCTGCAAAACGGCGCCAAAACACAGCGTTCGACATTTTTTAAAAGTAAACGGTCCTCCAGTATTTTCTAAACCCCGACGTTTGGACCTAGCAAAACTGGAAAGTGCCAAAAAAGCTATTGAATTTATGCTAGCTGAAAACATCTGTAGATCATCTTCATCTTCTTGGGCTTCACCTCTTCATATGGTGAGAGAAAAGAATGGTGATTGGCGTCCATGCGGTGACTATAGACGTCTAAATTATATAACAGTGCCAGATCGTTATCCAATAACCAATATACAAGACATGGCTAATAATTTACGTAATAAAACTATTTTTAGTACTTTAGATCTAGTAAGAGCATACCACCAGATACCAATGAATCCAGAAGACATCGAAAAAACAGTAATCACTACTCCTTTCAGATTGTTTGAATTTCCCTGTATGACGTTCGGTTTGAAGAACTCTGCATAAACATTTCAAAGCTTCATCAACTTGATCGTAAGCAAATTCGACTTCTGTTTTCCTTACATCGATGATTTGTTAATTTTTTCAAAAAATTTAAAAGAACATTTATCTCATTTAAATCAAATTTTCAAAGCCTTACAGGAATTCGGTTTAATATTAAACGTAGATAAATCCATTTTTGCTCATCCATCCGTAGAATTTTTAGGCCACCTTATTTCGGATCACGGTATTCAACCTTTACCATCTAAAACTAAAGAAATTTTAGATATTCCACAACCTACAACTGTTGTAGAACTTTGACGCTTCTTGGCCATGTTAAATTTTTACCATAGATTTATGCCTAATTTAGCTTCCATCCAAGCACCTTTGCATACAGTGCACCACGGAAGTAAAAAGAACGACAAAACTGCTATTCATTGGAACGTATCTTTGATTACTGCTTTCGAAGCCTGCAAACAATGTTCAGCAAAAGCAGTGACACTTGCTCACCCATCTAAAGACCTACCGTTTTCTTTAATGGTAGATGCATCCAGTTACGGTGTTGGCGCAGTTGTGCAACAATTCAATGATCCAAATTGGGAAGCATTACATTTTTTTTTTTTCAAAAAAATTATCTCCAGCTCAAACCAAATATAGTACATACGACCGTAAACTGCTAGCTGTATATCTAGCTATACGTCATTTGAGACATCTCTTAGAAGGCAAACCTTTTACAATACTGATCAACCATAAGTCACTTATTTATACTTTTACCAAAAAGTTAAACGACATATCACCAAGACAAATAAGGCATCTAGATTACATCAGTCAATTTAGTACTAATATTAAGTTTATCCCAGGTAACGAAAATGTCGTTGCAGATACATTTTCACGTATCAGCACGATTTCTTTTCCCGCCTCTTTTGATTTTGAATCTTTAGCAACAGATCAACTTTCCGATCCAGACTTAGAAGTTCTTCAATCACTTCCAAGTATTAATTTAGAATTATTACCAATTGTTGGTTCAACTAAATTTATATACTGTGATACTTCCGCAAATGTCGCTAGACCTTTCTTGCCACTGTCATGGCGTAAAAAGATTTTTGACAATTTACAAAATTTGTCACACGCCGGTATCAAAGCTTCAATTAAGTTACTAAACAAACGCTACATCTGGCCAGCAATGAATAAAGATTGTGCCGTTTGGACTAAATGCTGTCTTGTTTGCCAAAAATCTAAAATTACCAGACACGTTCATTCTCCTCTTCAAAATTTTTCTCTTTCTTAGGAAAGATTTGAACATGTTCATATTGACTTAGTTGGCCCACTTCCAACCTGTCAAAATTTTAATTATTTATTAACTTGTATAGACCGTTATACACGTTGGATGGAATGCATTCCAATTCCAGATGCTGCTGCCGAGACAGTTACAACACATTTTTTAGCTAATTGAATTGCAAGGTTTGGCGTCCCTTTAAAGATTACCACTGATCAAGGCCGTCAATTTGAATCCTCTCTTTTTAACAAATTTTCATTACTATTAGGTATAAAACACACTCAAACCACCTCTTTTCACCCCGAATGTAACGGCATAATGGAAAGATTACACAGATCGTTAAAAGCTGCTATAAACTGCTACCAAAGTAGAAATTGGGTTTCGGTGCTGCCTTTAATTTTATTAGGTTTTAGAACCTTGTTTGGGAATGACCTAAATTTCACGGTATCGCACTTAGTATACGGAACTACCTTACGCGTACCAGGTGATTTTTTTACGGAATGTAAAAACACCGCCACAACACACGAGTTTCTTCGAACGTTGGAAACATTTTTTGACGACGTTTGCCCTGTACCACCACAAAACCATGCAAATCGCCTAATTTTTATTTTTAAAGAGTTAGAATTTTGCTCCCACGTTTTCATGCGAGACGACACATTAAAAAAATATCTTAAGCCTGCTTACTTAGGACCCTTTTTAGTAATCTCTCGAAATAAAAAATATTTTACAATTAAAATTCGTAACAATGAGAAAACAGTGTCACTAGACAGATTAAAACCTGCTCACTTGTTGGAGTAAACCGTTCATTAATCATTTTTTTATTTTATACCCTTTCCTTTCCTGTTTCTTTCTTACTCTTATCTCTAGAAGGGGAAGTAATGTGGTGGCACAGTCATGCATGCAAACGCATGCAGGATAATGTCACTGCAGCTACATTCCATGGCATTACCAGGTGTGTAAGTATGAAACCGGAATTTGCCTATAGGTGGTGCTAGATGTCGATGCAGTTACCGACACATCACGTCAGCGGTGTCTTGTTATTGTTTTGATATCCGACAAAGATTTCCAACTCACAATAACACGAGTTTCATTCAGTAGCATTAGTTTATTAGAGATAAACATGTCGAGTTTTGTGCCAACAAATTACGATTTGCGGACAGCACTACTTTTCTGTTTTCATCTGAAGAAAACCGCAGCCGAATCGCATCGAATGCTTGTGGAGGCGTTCGATGAGCATGCTCTCGGTAAAACACAGTGTTTCGAGTGGTTCAAAAGTGGCGATTTTGACGTGAGGAACGAAGAACGTGGAAGACCACCGAAAAAGTTTGAAGACACTGACCTGCAAGCCTTGTTGGACGAAGACGACGCTCAAACACAACAACAACTGGCGGATCAGTTAAAGGTGACCCGAGAAGCCATCTCCCTTCGGTTGAAAGCCATGGGAAAGATACAAAAGGTGGGAAAATGAGTTCCACATGAACTCAACGAAAGATAGCAGGAAAACCGCCAAACATCATGCGAAATGCTGCTCGCCAGGTTCAAAAGAAAGTCATTTTTATATCGAATTGTGACTGGCGATGAAAAGTCGATATATTTTGAGAATCCTGAGCGCAAAAAGTCATGGGTTACTCCGGGTGAACCATCAACATCGACGACAAGACCAAACCGCTACGGACGAAAGGCAATGCTGTGTGTTTGGTGGGATCAGAAGGGCGTAATCTACTACGAGCTGCTGAAACCTGGGCAAACTGTCAATACTCAACGCTACCGACAACAAATGACCGATTTGGATCGAGTTTTGCGTGAAAAACGACCAGAATACCAACAAAGACAACACAAGGTGATTTTGCTGCATGACTATGCACCAGCACACAAAGCAAAACAGGTCCAGGAAACGATAGAGTCGTTTCGTTGGGAGATTCTTCAGCACGCGGCCTACTCACCGGACCTTGCCCCATCCGATTACTACTTGTTAGCATCGATTGGACACGCACTTGCTGAGCAGCGCTTTACTTCTTACGAAGATGTACAAAAATGGCTCGATGACTGGTTTGCCTCAAAAAAGCAACAGTTCTTTGGGCGCGGAATCCACAAATTGCCAGAAAGATGGGAAAAATGTATAGATAGCGACGGACAATACTTTGAATAAGTTACTTTGTATCATATCATTACAATAAACGTGTATTTTCTGTACAAAAATTCCGGTTTCATACTTACACACCTGGTACTTGGCCATTGGAAATTAATTTAGAAATCCAAGAACTTAAGGATAATGTTTCCGGTTAATAACAAAAAAAAGCAAATGCTGAACGTTGTCAAGGTTTATTATTATTAGCTGAAACAAGGGTTCGCAAAAGAAATAACAACGTTCCAACGCAATTTTAAATATTCCGCCTAATAGTTATATTGTATAAATTTTAAATCTGTATATAATTAGTATTCTTGTTCATGTTTATTTATATTATTTATGAGAATAGAAAGTTTTGTTATAAAAACTAAATAATTGTTAAAATCACTTACAAAGGCTTGTGTCCCCTCTTTTCTTAGTGCTGGGCATTTATTGCGGTAGATCTAGTATGCTCATTGGTCGCTTGTGGCGGGAGAAATCTTCCATTTTGTATTGGGCTAAGCTTGCGATTAAGAGGCTTACAGAGTCCTGGCTTTTTGCGTAAAGCTTCTCGGCTAATTTCTTTATGAATGCCTCTAGACGGTCAATTTTGGCGTTTGCTAGGATGTTCTCGTTTGGTTCCATATAGAATGCTTTTAGTATTCTATAGATGATTCTATAGATGCGCGATGTTTTGTACAGTCTTGAGTCGTTTCATTTGACTGTTTAGCGGGAAGTCCCACGCCGGTGCTGTGTACGTTAAAATGGGTCTGATAAAGGCTTTGTACATTTTTACTTTGAGATGTGTTTCTATCTGGCTGTATCTCCCAATGAGTGGGTCTAGTGCAGCCATGGCTCCTCTGGCTTGATTGTTGATTGCATTGATGTGTTTAGTCTATGCAAGCTCTTTGTCCAAGTGAATTCCTAGATACTTTTACGGAGTTTGCCCATGGAATCTTCTTATCAACGATTTTGATGTCTTCATATTCTTGGCGGCGTTTCGTAAACATTACGGCGGACTTTTGTCCGTATTAACTTCTATTCGCCATGTGCGGTATCAATTTTCCATCTTGTCCAAAGTGTCTTGAACGCATCTTATTGCGTTTTTGGGATCTAGTGATGTTGCGATGATGTCGTTGTCGTCCGCATATAGTGCTTCTGTTGTTCCTTTATTTTTGGGTAAGTCGCTTACATAGATGTTGAATAGGGTTGGTAAGAGTAGGGTGCCTTGGGGTACTCCAGCCGTTATCCTCCTCTCAGATGAACGAGTTCCCTCTAGCTTGATCTTGAGACTACGGAGGCTATATAATATATTTTACTTTATAATTTACTTTAGTAAATTACTATAGAAATATAATAATTTAATTTTGATTTGATAAAAGGTAGAAAAAGAAATGGAAAACCATAGTTTAAGAAATAAAATATATTATTGGTAAAATATTTAACTAAGTAACTAAGATTTCTATTAGTCTATACTAATAATATCAACAAACGTTTTCTATTGTTTGTTAAATTTGGCATAGGCCCTAGTAAATAACCTGTAAATGAGTACCTAACAAATTTCTATCATGGACATTTCACAGGGCCCTACAAAAAATCTGTAAACTAGTACCTGGCTAATCCCTACCTCGGGCATTTCACAGGAAATTTCAACAGGGAAAATGTTACTTGGGCTTTGCGCTTTATTGTCTTCTTAATAGCTTTTTGTACTTCTTTGTAGGAGGCTAGGTTGATTTGGTTTCGATCTGGTTCGTCAATGCGTGACTTTACTTGCCGGTTTACATTTTCTATGTGGGCTAAGTCCGAGTGTTTGTAGTTTGGACTGAATTGGCTCTGAAAAGGGCTATTCCTTGCGGGCCGTGGATTATTGGGATTTGATCTCGGTTCTTCTGATCGCTTTTACAAGCCTCCATACCAAATTGTCTTCTGGTACAAGACTGCCCAGTTTCTTTATCCAGCTGTTCTTTCGGAATTTATTCAATGTTGTAACCACTTGGTTTTTCAGCTGGTTTGCACTGGTTCGGTCTTCCGGGTTCCAAGTTTGCCTTGCGGTGTGAAGTGCGCGTCGTTTCTCTCTGATAAGGCATTTGATTTCTAAGGAAAAGGGGTCGATTGATGCTGGACTTTGGGTGAGTTGATTGGCTGCTTTCAGAGAGAAGTTTACCTTTTCTTCGAGGATATTTGCATAACTTTCTAGGTCTTCTATTGTTTCTATTATCGGGATTCTTCCCATGGTCTGTATTAGGTTGTCATGAAAATATGGCCACGCTATTCTGCTTGTGGTTTTCATCTCGATTTCTGTTTTTCCTGTTCTCCTAAATTGAAGAGGACTGGGTAGTGGTCAGACTCTAGGGCTGGTCCCACTTTCAGTTGATATTGCAAGTTTATGTCTTTGAGAAGTACTATATCCAGTACGTCATGTTGATGGGGCCCTCCTTCCCCTTCATGTGTAGATTCCATCGGTCCGTCTACCAGCAAATTCCATCTGTTTGTCATTTTAAGTAGTGCTCTTCTTGCTATGTTCGTTTTGCGGGAGTGCCAGTTTGCTTGGCATTTAGGTCGCAAGCGATGATCTTCGGCCGTTTCCTGTTAAGAGGGCTTTTATGTCTTCCTCTGGTAGAGGGGTTGCGGGGGGGTGGTATACCGATGTTATCTGTAGCGGGTCAATGTTGTTGTCTTGGTTTCCCATTTGTATTTCTATTGTTGTCGCTTCTACTTTTTTGAGTTTTGAGGTTGGTATCTCTTGTTGCAACGTTTTCTTTACGTATATTGCTGTTTCTCCCCCTCTTCCTTTGTTCCTGTCGTTTCTGTGAAAGATGTAGTTTGGAATTTTGGCTTTCGTCGACGACAGAAAGTGAGTTTCGCTCATCAGAATAATATCCAGATTATGATCTCTTGCAAAGTCTTGGAGTTTGGTCTTTTTCCAACTTGATAGGCCGTTTGCGTTCCAGTATGTCTTTTTTAGCGCTTTAGGCTTTTTCCTGGGTTGTTTTGTACTCATTTGGGATTTCAGTTTGGCGCGTTTTGTGGGGGGACCGCGATGTTTAAGCTAATCCCTGATACTCCATTACCACCTTGTTCATTTCCTCTTGGTCCGTTCTGTTTCTGGCCAAGGTTGCTAAGATAGCCGCTAGCTCTTGTCGCGTTACCTTTATCTTTCCGCTTTTTTCTTGTTCTTTATCAGATTTCTGCTTTTGTGTCCAGAACTGTTGATTTATTGCCCTCTGTGCGTAAGTTTCTTGCGTCGTTGTTCGGTGCTGTCTGTGTCTTGGCTGGTATTGTTCGAGTCTGCTTTCGTATCTTCTAATACTATTTGTGAATCGCTTTATCTTGGGTTAATTTTTGCATCCCTGATAGCTGGCTGGGTGCGGGCCGTTGCAATTTGCACACTTCGCTGGTTTCACTTTTGATTTCGTGCAAGCTGACGTTATATGGTCTCCCGCGCATTTAACGCATCTGGGAGCCGATCTACAGCATCATTGTGCGTGTCCGAAGGATTGGCACCGGTGGCACTGTCCTATTTTCGACTTATTGTGTGGCGATTCCACTTGTATGTCGATCCTTGCTAATTCCTTAATCTCAAAGATTCTCTTATTTTCCTCCGTTCTCGAAAGAGTAACCAGTACTAAGGGGAGGGGTCTTCGGTCCCGCCCTCTGTACATCCTGGCTACTGATTCGATTGTAAATCTAAATTTTTCAGTTAGCTTGGCTTTGATGCTATCGGTGGGGATCTCGTGTGGCCGCCCTCTAATGACCACTTTTAAGGGCGCCTCTTCTTCATCTGCCTGAAAAAGAAATCGTGGCCTGTCTTTTCCAAGAATCTCATCAGTTCTCTGTAATCTTCCACTGCTGTAGGTGTGATGGCCATGCCTCCTGTCATCAGTCTGGCGTGGGTAAACCTTATTTTCGCCCTATCTAATTTGGTCGCAATGTCAATCCATTTTGATGGATCCCTGATTATGATCGGGGGATCTTTGCTTTCTGGACGGTTTGTTTATTCGCGGCTAGTGGTGGGGTCTTCTTGTTCGAGACCGCTTGAGTGGCCGTTACTTTCTTCCCTGGCTGAGCAGAGGGGGCCTTTTAAGGGGTCGGGGGGGGGGACTTATGTCGTCCATGGACTCTTTCTTGTTTTCATTCTCCGATACTTAAACCTTTTCTTCTTCGTCTGAGCTGAGCTCGTCTTCTTCAGTGATCGTGCCCCTTGTTCTGTCGGCTAGTGCGCGAAATTTATTTTGCATCTTTACCCCACTTGTGGATAATAGTGGGGTTGCTGGACTCTGTCGTTTCATTTGGTTCTACACTGCCTTGTATTCGTCTTCGTCCTTTTTGGTTCTAACGGCTGCGTCTAATATTTTGTCTAGACGTTGTTGTGCCTTGAACGCTTTATCAAGGGTCGTTTTGTATCTGATGAGTTCGGCCTTTGGTTTTTCGTTTTCCTGTTGAAGAATCTGCATTTGGCCGGGTGAGCTCGATCCGGCTCTGCTACTAGCACGTGTTTATGTCATATTTAAATTACTGAAAGAACGCTAGGTTTGTCTTGGGGCCAATAAAAGTTTAATTATAAAATTAAAAATTTGATTGAATTTATCAATCGGTTATTATTTGTATAGTTTACCGTTATTGATTAACGGGACTATCGTTTATTCTATGAGGTAAATTAAAAAGCAACATAAATCTCTTAAGGCAGTATTCTAGTCTAGAAGCCCAAATTTTAGACATTTTTTTACGGTCGATAAAAGAAAAGCAATTAATATTTTGACTATACATTTTTTTGTCATCGATTTATATATATTTTAGGAATTTCCAAAAAAATTTTCAATAATAGATAAATAAATTTCACAAAGTTACACGCTGTTGAAGTAGATAGGAAAAAAAAGCGTGTTTATGATTGACACGATTGCAACCCTTCTAATCGTCTGAAAAAAAGATAGATAGATAGATAGATAGATTCTTAATCAGTACAAATGTCATTTTGGTTGGAACTATTTGCCTTATCGGCGATCTTTGAATTTCCACAATTTGTGCCGCAAATCCTTTTTAGGCGTTCAGGGTATGAGCCTTGGCCCTGCCGTGGACATCGTAATTTGGGATTTGTGGCTTGTGGTGGAGTTTACGTGTCGCGGAGCCCCCTTTAACATTTTCACGCGAGTTAATCAAACCTTCTCTATCAGTATTGTAACGAAAATTAAAACGTTTATTTATTTTCAAAAGGGCTAATACAAATATTTACAAATACGGTTTATAACAATAAAACGATTACTACACTAAGAATTAACACTAACACTAATTTACGCTATAATTTATATTTAACACTAAGTCCGCATTTATTTAAACACTCGGTATATCGTTTATCACTTCACTATTGATTTATGTTCACTATTGTACGTTCGAACTGAAATTAACTCGTCACAAGAAAGCATCGGTATTTATACGTAATTACACGTTCTTTCGTAACAGTATGAACCATATGTTATCTTTGTAGTATAAACATAAATATTAAGTAATCAATAACTAAATTTATTATTGTAATAGTGTTCTAGATTTTAAGTAGTATAGGTTATTGCTGAGTTGTGTCTGGGGATATGTAGGTTAGTATGTAAATTACAAATAAGGTTTTGTAGAGTAAGCAATTTGTATTGATAAGTCGTAATGGTAGTAACAGTAGTATTAGTCTTGTTACTGAGTGTTGAGAACAGTCGTCAACTGTGACTTTAGTAGTTTCAAGCATTCTCGAGTTTGACATTGTTGTTGGCTTAGGGGAGATTATGCGGGGGGACGCGATCGGGCCCGCTCGGCATGCGCGATCCATCCAGTTTGTTACTATGCCTACCGGCATTTGTCCGACCTTTAGTGGTGGGTTATGTCCTGAAATTTAAAAGAGAACGATGTTGTACCTCTTGTACCTCAGGTGGTCTTCCACCTGGTAATTACCCAGCTCTTGGACCAGTGGGTTTTCGGAGTCCGTCGCTGCGTCATAGAATTTTTCCGTCATACCCTAGATAAATTCTTCCATGGAATCGATATTACCATCTTCCTGCAGTTTTTTATTTGTGATATACCAATCTGCTTTCTGCCCTCCTCATTGCTATGTTTTGCACAACCTGGATCCTCTTTATTTGGTTCGCGGATGCGAAACCCCAGGCAGGCGCTGCATAGGTGAGAATTGGCCTGACTATTGTTTTAACCAGTGTCAGCCCGTTTTTGACGCTAATTTTGTTATATTTGTTAAAGAGGGCCCCCAGCGCGGCCATGACGCCCCTTGTCTTTGTACTTATCTGTTTAATGTGTGGCCTCCATCTTAGACCCCTGTCCAGTGTCACCCCCAGGGCCCCATTTGCCATGGGGGGGGAGGGTTTAAAAATTAAAAGAAAAGGTTAGCATATGCTCTTATTTTAAATTAGTTTTTGTAATCAGTAAATACCAAGCAAAAATTACAAATAAAATAATATTAATAATAAGTACCTACATAATAAAAAAATATATATTATATAAATGTAAAATAATAATACATTAAAAAAAGAAACAATTTAAAATTACAAAACCATTTTTCGACTTTTGAGGCAAAACTTAATAACTTAAATGCTTTACAGGCCACTGACGAATAACTTCAAATCGAAATTTGCAGTAAAGTGATTACATAAACCGGAGATAGTTGAAAAGAAATTAAAAGTATTTCTGCAGATAAACTGATATATACACAGTACTGTGAAAATTAACCGCAACACTGCCTGTTTTTTGCATTAAAACGTATTGACCATTATAAAGGGGTTGGTTTACAGTAACGCTCATTTAAGTACTTCTATCTGCATTTCCTTATGACCTTTTCACCACAAAATAAAAATTTTAAAATGTTATTTAAATATTTAGTTTCATACTATTAAATTAAGATTAAATTAAATTTATGAATTGTTTGCGTACAAAAAAAATTGGTTTGGACACATCACACTTAAAATAAATCAATCATATTTTTTTTAAACCGAATTTATTTTTAAGTGAAAAGGTCATAAAGAAATGCAGGTAGATGTACTTAAATGAGCATTACCCTAAACCAACCCGTTTATCATGTTCAATACGTTTTAATGCAAAAACAGGTAGTTACAGTACTGTGAAAATGAACCTTTATGACCTTTCAAAGTTTTTTACTTTGTACTTGCACTTTTCCAGTTTACAATTAAGAGATGAAATACGCATTGTAAAATTTTGTTGGGCTTCTAATTTTACTAAAGAAACTATATTACTACAAATGTTAAAGTTTAAAAAAAAGTGCATGTGAAAGTTATAAAGCCATGGGGTTTAACCTTTAAGCACTCTTTACACTTGGTTACAAAAATGACCTGCCGCTTTTATTACTTCCTTTGTACATTTTTTTAGTTGAAAGTTTAGAGATCATGTGCACATTGGAAACATTTCTTAAATGTAGTAATTATTTAGAATTACTAAACCCATGGGAGGGGTTTGAACCCCCCCCCCTTTATATACGACCCTGGTCACCCCCAAGTATTTAGAGGTGTCGTTCCAGAGAATCTCTTGACTAAACATTTTCAGGTTTGTCCTGGAGAATCTGTGTGGGTTTGGGAGTGCTGTCGATCTGGTGAAGTAGGTAGCCATGCTTTTGCTTGGGTTGACCCTAATGCGCCAGGTGCGGCACCATGTCTCCAGATCGTCCAGTGCGACCTGCAACTTAGTAATTATTTGTTTCGGTCTCTGCGAGCTTACAAAGTACGCGGTGTCGTCCGCATACAGCATGAGCTGCGCAGAGGTTGTTGTGCAAGTTTGTTCCGGTATTGGCACATCTTTCGCATAAAAGATGTACAGGGTGGGAGCTAGGATTGATCCCTGCGGGACTTCGGCCTTGATGGATCTCTCCACGAAGCGAGATCCATCAACCTTTACGCGGAACTTTCGGTCAGTCAGGTAGGACGCTATCTACTGCATCAGAGAGTTTGCAAGAACAACTCTGTCGGCCTCCCTGAGGGGGAGGGAACTCTTTTCCTGCATTTTTTCCCCGGATGGGATGACAGTGAAAGTGGGAAGGAAAGTCTACTTAAGGGGTGGACGTTCCTATTGATCCAGAGGTAGCTAGGGCACCCGAATCTTTCGAATCCTTGGCTTTTGTAAATTTTATTCTCTTCGCGTCCATAGTCCGCGAGAGATCCTCCCACTTTTTCTTGTCGACCAGCACTATGGGTGCTAGTCGGGTAGGTGGTGCAGGAGAGAGGGGGTTTCCATTTTTTCCCGATTCTTGGCCAAATATCAAATATCATCTTCTTCAATTACGTTAAAATCCTTCAGGACAACATTTCGCGATCCATTCAACACGCAACGACAAAAATCGACGTTGCGAACATCAGAGATCGCCTCCCTTCAGAACTGAAAGCACTCATACAAGAACGCCTCGCTCCGACTCCGCCACTACCCAGAAAAATAG
This sequence comes from Cantharis rustica, assembly GCA_911387805.1. Taxonomy (NCBI): domain Eukaryota; kingdom Metazoa; phylum Arthropoda; class Insecta; order Coleoptera; family Cantharidae; genus Cantharis; species Cantharis rustica. The sequence goes on from OU426877.1 coordinate 78,841,427, forward strand.
AAAATCGCCGACGTCGTGGTCATCCCCAAGGCAGGACAAGACTCCCGGAAACCCCAAAGTTACCGTCCCATCAGCCTCGTCCCCTCGCTAGGAAAAGTCGCGGAAAGAATCATCTCCAACCGTCTCAGTCAAGCCATTTTCGATAACGACATCCTACAAGACGAACAATTTGGCTTCCGACCGGAACACAGCACGGTCCAGCAAATCCTCCGTTTGGTCGAGCACATCACCCTCGGCTACAACAAGAAAGAAGTCACCGCCCTCGCGCTACTAGACGTGTCGAAAGCTCTCGACAAGGTTTGGCACCAAGGTCTCCTCTACAAGATGTTCAACGCCAACATCCAGCCAGCACTCGTCAAACTGGTTGCATCATATTTAAGAAACCGCAAATTCAAGGTCAAATTTGAAGGCACCCGATCATCCGAGAGTTTCATCACCGCCGGAGTACCCCAAGGATCCATCTTCGCCCCGTCCCTCTTCAATATCTACATGAGCAATATGCCAACTCGACCCCAGGACGAAGATCTTGCTGTACGCGGATGACACGGCCGTTTACACTTCCTTTATAAATCAAGACATCGACACCGATCGCTTAAAAGATACCATCAACGAACTCGAAAATTGGCGCATCGGGGTAAATTCATCCAAAAGTACCGCGACGATGTTCAAAAAAGGATTCACAAGAGCCCATCCCCGAACAAATGTTTTCATGTTCGAACGACCAATCCCATGGACAAACTCATCGAAGTACCTGGGAGTAACTCTGGACTACCGACTATTATGGAAAGAACACATCACTAACGTCGCAAACCGGGATAAAGCTGTCTTCGCAAAGCTTTACCCCCTCCTAGCCTCCAACAGTAAGATGTCTCCCGTAAACAAACTGCGCATTTACAAGGCCATCATCCGCCCGACCATGACCTACGCCGCTTCCGTTTGGTGTAACAGCAGACAAAACCCACATAAACAAGATCCAAGTAGTACAAAACAAATGTATTCGTCACGCATTCTCCAGTCCGTACTACGTCACAAATCGAAGACTTCACGCCAAGGCAAAAATCGACATCATCGGCGTCCACATCAGGAAGCAAGCGGAGAAACTTTACAATTCCACAAGATTCGCTGAAAACCCGCTCATCGCGCAGTTAGGCGACTACCAACCCGGCTTCAATCTCGGACACCGCCGGCCAAAAGACATCCTCCTCCCCCCGCCAACCGGGGTGTAACTAATCTCTCTTTGTTTGTCTATTTTAGGTCCCCACCAGGCACCGGGTTCATTAAACACCCGGTTGCCAAGAAAAACCATGCAAAGACGCTCGAAATCGCGCCGACCGCACGCCCCGCCTCATCGACTCCAAGAGACCAAGTTCATCAAACATTTCGGCACCCGCAAACCCTGAACACCCCACGTACCTTCAAGCGCCGCCCTGCTCAAATCGAAGCCACGCCTCCTAAAGAAGCCAAGGTTAAACTGCAAAGAAACCAACGTCAACTTGCTCACCCGCACGGACTACGCTCGCATCAGCATCGCCATCCCACCCTCCACGCAAGGAACAAAAATTCTAGCCCGTTCAAGCTTAGCGCTGTAAAATGAGGAACACAACCTCACTAAATTCCAACGCCCGTAACACCCACACCAGATGAAAGAGAATAACGTACATTGTGGCATCTTCATATCGCCAAAAAGTTCATCGTTCATCGTTCATCGTGTCGATGGGGCGGGGCGTAACTGACTGCAAACCAACAGTAAGGGCCGGTTCCACCAACTCTGGTTAAATGCTTTAAACACGGTTAGTTGGAGTTAATCATGGTTAAATGAAAAAGAGTATTCCACCATCTATTTAATCATGGTTAAAGCAGTTTAATCATGGTTAAACAGCCCTCAAACTAATCGCCCAATTTTGACTGATTAAAGGAGTTTAACCAGGGTTAAAGCAAGATTCATGCGCATATCGTACAAACAAGTAAAGATAATATTGACAGTTTCAATAAAAGTAACCTCAAAAGCGAAACGTAATACATACACGTGGTATCGATAATATAAATTAATTTTATATAAGATTTTTTATATAAAAATCTTTGGACAATTTATTTAGGTGTCATTTGTTTTAAATTTTTTTTGAATAATTGAATTTTTGTAAAAGTTTATTAGATCAGATCATCATTACACGCGGTTGCTAAGATCACCGCCAAAATTTGTTTACAGCTTCATTGTCTTTGAACCTCATTTTCAAAATTAACAACAATTAGTAATTTATTAAATAAAAATTTGTAAACATGAAATTTTTTATTTAGATTCGTAGATAAAACATCGTATTTAACTCGCACATAATAGGAATCATTCAGTCGGATGCTTATACACTCGCCCACGGCTCACGTATAAACTTTATCGTCGAGAATTATAGCCTACATTAAATGCTCATTAAATAATATACTATTATTTATATTCTGTTTATTTCATATAATACTACGAATGTCACAGACGAATGTTTACTTGCACGGTTGGTAGTACAGATTGACAGCCTACACATTTACAATATTCAAATATCTATCAACCAATCAGAATAGCTTTTACAAGCTTAAATCGAATATACACGAAGTTCGGCCAAATTATTAATCATAGCTACAAAACGTTTGGTGAAACTTGGTGAGACGCTTTCAAGTTAATGTCGGTTAAATTTTTCTAACCGTGATTAGTTAACCAACCATTTAATCAGAGTTGATGGAACCGGCCCTAAGTGTATATGAAAGCACACGAACTGTCAACAAAATGCAATTAAAGCGCGTACCCTGCGAGTTCGCGTGGCTCTACCCGATGCACCGGAGTGTATCATAATTATTACATCTCTTGCTTTTAGTAACTTTCAAATGCCGTTTTTTCGAAAACTTATGGAAATTTTGGTTGTTTTATACTCAGAAAATTGTTCTCTTTCCTATAGTGTAGTTGAAATTTTGAAATTCATGGTTCACTTAAACGTTCTACACCCTCAGTATTCTTGATAAAAATAAATTTGTCAAATCTTTTACTTATGGTTTTGGCCATGGTCGTGGATAAAACGTTGAATTACATTCGGGAATTAACAAGCCTCGAATTCTCTCAAAAAAATGTGATTCTCAGCTGCGCTTCGAGTTCCCATGTTTTCTCATGGATTAGAGGCCCCTTAATCCCCTCATATAATTATTGACTATTATTTTTAACTTAATCGGCATCTGCCATAATGCCAAAAAAGTTTTACTTCAATTGCGTGTGACGGTTACACGCATTTTCAATTTTTGTTTGTTCTTATTTTTATTCTTTTTATTATTTTATTATATAATAATAGCCCCACGCTTTTTATATTGATGTATTCAGGGAGCTTTGTTTGTTTTTATTTGAAAAATTATATTTTACTTTTTAGTGCAATTTCTAGAAAAAGCTTTGTTTAAAAACTTTAAAAAGATTTCTTTTTTGATATTTATTTATGTTCAGTATGTAATATTTATATTTTATAATGATCTTGTTTTGGTTGGGGAAGTAGGAGGGTGGCAAGTTTGCAGACTGCCCCGGGCGGCAAAATCCGTCTTTTGAGCGATTTTTTTGGTGTAAAAGTTCAACTTTTACAACGTTACAGAATAACCCTAATTAGTTATAGAACATGGTAATAGAATAGGTTTTACTTTCAGTTATTCTATAAAAGCATAAAATCTTGTCTTTAGGTAAGGGATCTTAACTTTTTAATGAGCTAAAGAAATAACCGTCTATTGTTGGAGAAAAAAATAAGCAATTTCTCTCAAAAAAGTGAGAGGTAAAATTCCGAGTTTTATCAAAATTAGAAAACTTCTTCTTCTTTCATTATTAATGTTGATATATTTACTATTATAGTCGATCTAACATATGAATAATATAGGTGCGCGTCGTTTGCAAAGTCTAATTTACATCGGGAAACTTCAGACAATTTAAATAGTACTTAATCTTGTAATAATATTAAACATTCACCACAAAAAAGCGAAATGTTATAACCAAATAACTACGTCTATTCGATATTACATTTAACTTTGTTCAAATCTATCTTATTTATGACTTTACCCGGTTCAGTTTAGGCAACACGCATAGCACTTCAATCGCAAAAATTTTGTTATTGTAATAGCGTCTACCTTCAAAGCAATTTCATTGGTTTACGTTTCAAGGTTGTTGCTTTAGTACAAATTCCAATATTTTTCTTAAAAGCAGCGTTGCCATGTCTAGGGATTTTTCCCGAATCTAGGGATTTTACAAGTGCAAAGAGAAAAAGGGATTTTTTTAAAATTTCCTTGTAAATCTAGGGATAATATAATATGAGTTACTCACTATGAGTCAGAGCTTATGAATTATCACTTTCGCGAAAAACGGGCCGAACAAATATGACTACAAGCAAAAATATCGTTTATTAAGTATAATCAAAAATTCTGTTCATGTTATTAATTATTTTTTTTTAATTGTAAAGAAACCGGGAATCACCCAGACATACAGTTACTCAGAAAAGTACTCGGGAGCTCCTATGTTAGCAATGTAAATTGTTCCTTTTTAACACTGTTTTTATCATATAAAAATCGTTTTTACATCAATACTTATTAGGCATTTTTGTCGCAAATTTCATTGTCTTCAATTTTGTTCATATACGTTTTTTTTTTATTTTGTTTCCTATTTCTAGAAAATAGCGTTTTTTCTTGGTGCACTTGCTGCCGCACAATTTTTTAATTTTTCTTAAAACGCATTCACCTTGAAATATCTAAAATTATCATGTAAATATTGTAAAACAGTGTAAAATGTTTGTTTTAAACAAAATATTAAGAAGTCTAGGGATTTCTAGGGATAAATTGTCCGACATCTAGGTATTTTCAACTAAACCAACCTGGCAACCCTGCTTAAAAGAATCAGACTATAATACCAACATCGACCTACCGTTTAAGAAGCACTGTTTAAATTTTTAGTATGTTGCTGTTGCAGTTGGTGATCAGTTCGTAAATTTTATTTTCTATGTTGGTATTAAAAATTTGACGGAATATTATAAATAACTGTTACTTGCAGAAAATGTTGTAAAAATTTTGTTAGAATATCAATTTAATAAGTTTAAACGCTAGTAAAAGATGACGTCCTTAGAAAATCTGGAAGCAAAATTGGAATTATTTATAGAAAATGTTCGTCAAATTCATATAATCGTAAGCGATTTCCAGCCTCAAAGTCAAACAGTCTTAAATCAAAAATTGTAAGTAAATTTTTTGTATTGATTTGATAGACTCCCTATCGAGCATTGAATCACATTTGTTTCTAAATGTTAACCATAATATAGTTACAGTAGTTATTGTAAAATTAATCTCAAGAATCTGGTAGAACTTACGATAACTTTTTTTTGTTTTTAGACAATCTATGGTTCATGGTTTACAAGAAGTTGATAAACTTAAATCACATGTACAAGATGTTCATGTACCATTGGAAGTTTTTGAGTAAGTATATTAATCTTAAAAACATTAATTAGGAGTTAAAATTATTGATGCAATTATGAACTAAAATCCATTAAATTATTTGATAGTTACTCTTCATTCTAACTAGTAAGATCCGGTTCCACCAGCTCTGATCCAATACTTTAATGTTGGTTAGTTGGAGTTAATTACGGTTAAATAAAAAGTGTGTTTCATGAATTTTTTGATCATTGTTAAAGCAAGTTAACCATGATTAACTTTTTCTTCACGTGCCTTCTCCTATCGAAAGTTGGTGATCAACATAGCTATTTGCACCTTCAATGCAAGAGCACAAAATAGGAACTTTGTGCTCTTCCTGTACCATTGTCAAATGTTTCAATCACGAGGTTCTGCGGTGACCGTTAATCTTTCCTTGAATTATAACCTGAAGGAGTATATTTTTAGTTTTGCATCACATGTCTCACATATTCTAATTTTCTTTAATCTATGGACTTTTTCTAGTATAATTCCTATTCTCTGCAGTATTTTTTGGTTTGTGACTCAATCCATCCATGAGGCACACACCATTCTTCTTTATGTCCACATTTCAAATGCATCAATCCTCCTATATGTGTCTCACAGAAGACACAAGTCCATGTCTCATAACCATACAACAATACGAGAAAAATATAACACTTCAAAATGTGTATTCGTAGTTCGATATTAAAATCACGATTAGTTAATAGATTTCGCATTTTTCCAAAAGAATTCCTGGCTGGTTCTATCTGACGTCTTATTTCTTCGTGTTGTTCTCAGTGTTCATATATATAAGTTGCATCCCAGGGATTTATACTGCGTTACGCACTTGATTGTATCGTCAGCTATTGTCATTCTTACTTGTGCGTTTTCAGTCTTACTAACTACCGTGTATTGAAATATATGAATTATAGTTGTTAAAATTTAATGCTACTCAAATTAGTGCAAATTTAAAATATATATTTTGGAAAGATAGCATAGAAAAACAAAACGTTGAAGCATAATGTAACAGTACAGTAGAACCCCAATTACTGCATTGTAATGTTCATTATCTGTGAATCGGTTTACTATACTATGTAAAGTATTTTTTCTAACAGATAAGTGAGACCAAGGTTCTAAATATTTTGCACCTTAGAAAATTAAAAGATATGATTAAATGCAATTTTAAGTAAAAGTCAAAAACAAACAAAATTATCTGCATTTTCAAATAGAACCTTTTAATTAATATGTTCCTTGTTTGTAATCTACTGATAAAAATTATTTTGTAATAATAACATCAAACGTCAATTATTATTATCATTTTTGTTTTTCAATTATCCGAGCAGAGTATGGTCCCAGTCGAGCTGGATAATCGAGGTTCTATAATATATGAAACAGGTAAACGGCTTTAAAAAAGATTTGAATTGGTAACTGTATAACATAAATGAACTTATTCTGGGTGAAACAATAAAAATAATTCGACTGATGTTAATTTTTAAATTAACACTACACTACATAAATATTGTACCATGTATTGAAAAATGTAGTTTGCTTTCCACCTCATGAAAAAAATATTAGGATTATTGTAGTCTTAAGGTATCTTTACATTATTAAATTTTGTATTAGATTAGTCTAATGTAAAAATTTCCGCGTTTACATTACTCGATTTTACATTGGATTTTTAAGGAATAGGACGGTGTCTATTTGTATTGGATTTCTATTAGTAAGCATTTGTCTTCTAACGTGCATGTTAACCAGTAATAATAAATAACTTCACTTTTAACAAGTTGAATGCATGAACAAACAATCTAATATAGATTAAGAAGCAAATTAAATGAAACACTTTTAAGTTGTGAAAATGTGTGGGGAATATTGGACAATATGTAGGTGTTAAATAAAACTAATTTTTAATGATCTACGTTTCGAAGATATATTATTTCTTCTTCTTCAGGATCATTAAGCTAGTCTTAAGCAATTCATATAGTTCATATAGTTCAACGTGCGTATTTAAAACTTTGACGAAATTGTATTGTTTTTAGTACTTTTAAAGTTGTTAATATATAAGATAATTAAGTTAGATCAATGTTATTTCTTCATACTCTCCTATGATTATGGATTTTGGAATTTTGAATTGCTTAAGACTAGCTTAATGATCCCGAAGAAGAAGAAATAATATATCTTCGAAACGTAGATCATTAAAAATTAGTTTTATTTAACACCTACATATTGTCCAATATTCCCCAAAAATGTTCACAACTTAATTAATGCAATGGACACGAGTGATGAACATGATCAAACAATTTTGTTTTCTGGACAATAATTAAAAAATAAATATATTTCTTTGTTTCAATAATAAATGAGGACCACAAATCGCTTTGAGTATTATTTTTGGATAAGTAAAAAGTAACTAGAATTGACTGCTATTCAAAACATGTAATAGTGAATTTGAGGTAAAATAAACAAAAATTTTTATATAATTATTATATTTTTATATTAAAAGTTAGTTGAAAACAAATATTCTTATAATATCAAGATTAAAGTTTTTAGCGAACTAAAATAAACGATTTTTTTCATTTTCACAGTACAAAGACTCATGGTTGATTTTATTAACCTCAAATTTGAATACTTTATTGACAACTTATTTTAGCTGCAACAGGTGACAACATTTTTTCTAATATAATAATTATATTGTATTTATTATATTATAACAGTGTACGTAACACCACGGTGCGTGTTTATCACAAAAATCAAAACAACCAAAGATTTTAACATAATTTTATTCTCAGCACTGTCATTTGTCATTACAAATCTAATACAAAAAATATACAATAATGTGAATGCGTTTATATTCGAGCATTAGATATGGAATCCAACACAAATCTCGAATACAAAATCTAATAATGGAAAGATATCTTTAGGGCCAATTCCACTAACTCTGATTAAATACTTTAATCGTGATTAGTTGGGGTTAATCACGGTTAAATGTAAAAGAGTGGAGTGGTCATGGTTATACTATGGTTAAAGTACGGAATAAACGATGCAACCAATTTTGAAATTGCATACGATAATATACTTGACGTTTTTGCATCGGCATTTTACTTTCGCGTATTTTATAAACAATCATTAGTACGAACGTACCAACCTGGTAAAACGTAAAAAAATATTTCCGTAAAATAATTTTAAGGTGTAAACACAAATCTATAAATCTACAAATTTTAACGAAACTTTTAAGCGAAATTTTAAGGTTTACATGCTATAAAACTTGTAATTGCATACGACAGATTCTAAGGAAATCGTATTGTGTGTGTTGTTGTGCAATCTAACATTGCATAGATTTCAGTTAATTAAACAGTGCAGTTGGTGACTAAAATAATGGATGAAATGAATGTATGCAAATCGTATCGTATGTTTTAACGATCCAACCGTTGTATCGATATCGCTACAACCTAAGTTGGTACAACCACAGTACAGTACAGTCTCGGTAATCCGAACTAATAGAAACCTGACCTCCGGATTATAGATTACAGAGAAGTTCGGATTACTGGATAAAGTTAAAAAACGAAAATTGCTTCTTCTCTTAATTGCCGGAACAATAAAATTTTATGAGATTGGACATCATTTTCACATGCCCATCTTAAATAAATGTTAAAACTATTGACAGCTTTTTTATTCTTTATAAAACATGTTTTGTTATTTTCGTCACTTTCTTCATCATAATCTATATTCGGATCTTCAATAAATTGCTCGATAATTTCTGGATCAGTTAAATTATTCTTTTCCTGATTTCCTCTATTTACCCACTCTTCTACTTCAGCTTCTAAACACTATTTTTCATCCTATTCTTTTTTGCGCAATCCGAACATTTTTCTATAATCCGAAAATTTTATTAGTTGTCTTTGGATTATAAAATATTTGTGCAAACTACCGAGTTTTTCTTTTGTTCGGATTGCTGGATGGTCAGATTACCGAGACTGTACTGTATAATATACTGTATCGTGTATACCGTACTTAATCGACCGATTTTGGGCCATTAGACGTGTGTGATCACGGTTAATGGCTGGTGCATGCGCATTTCTTTCAATGTAGTAAAAGATAATGTTGACATTTTGAATATACATAGTCTGAAAAGCAACAAGTGAACACCGTATTTATGCGTAAAAATATAGTTTTAATAGTGATTATTTTTTGATATCATAATTTACAAATTTTTACAACAATATTTTATTTTCTTCGGGTGATGAAGATATTGTGAATTTTTGCACCGCGCTTTTTTGCAGGCTGTAAAACAATATTATCAAAAACCGTCGACTTTACAAAAAAGTATTATCGTCAACTTATTATTAATTGCACGTGGTGTACCTTTCAGTGTATGTATGTACAACGATATTTAAAATATATAATTAATAAAATTACTATGGTAGTTGATGTACATATATTTTGTACATTTGATATGCATATTTTGCTTTATATTCAAAAATTAAAAAAAAATTTTTTGCAGTTACATCGATCAAGGACGCAATCCTCAATTATATACAAAAGATTGTATAGAAAAGGCTCTAGCTAAAAATGAATTAGTGAAAGGAAAAATTGATGCATATCATAAATTTAAATCAAATATATTGGTAGAACTAAGCAAAATATTTCCAAATGAATTGAGCAAATATAGAGCAATTCGTGGTGAAGAATAATTAAAATATTTCTATTTGATTAAAATCGATTTGACGTAAATTGTGGTAAAGGTAAATTACTTTTGTAAAATTTTAGTGGAAAAAATTGATTCAATCATGTAAATAAATTTCTTGTTTTTTTTTTTACTAACTTTTCATTAATGAAAAGATTTTATACATAAATTGAATAATATTGCATGTTTTTATTATTTTGTAATTTTAAATAATAAGTATAACTTACATTAAGAAAAATATATACTATAAATAAATTTGCCATATTTTAGTTTCTACCTGAATTTTTTTTTTAATAACGCTCTATACATACATGAACAAATGCAGTGGTGTAACAACTCAATATTTTTGGTGGACAGGCAAAAGAATTTTAATCTATTGACAGTTTTGTCATTTGTTCTTTTTACATAAAAGTGAAGTAGTAGGTTTACCATTTAATATCAAATAAGTTTAAAAGTGAACAAGTTAAATTAACGTTAAAATACCATTTATTATAACGTCTTCAATTTCAATCGAAAATCGCATAAAAGTAATTAAAATTCACTACAAAAATGGTGGATCAGTGAAAACTACATATCTCAAATTTTGCATATTTTCGGTCGTTATAATGGGCTTGTCCCGGATTGTTAAAAATATAATTTTGACTTATAAAAATCGATGCCCCTTGGTAAAATACTTCATATAGTTACAAATGTATAATTTTAAAACGCCACACTAATTATATAAAGTGCCTTTTTGAAACGTATACGTTTGAAAAGTTGCAATTTTGTGACGTAGATTTTACTCGAGCAATCACATTGCTCAATTAAAATTGAATCTACAACAATGTCATGTTTATTCGCTATGAGAATGTCTTGTAGCGCCATCCGAATGAACTAAATCCGGAAATATTTTCATTGCATAAAACAATAATATACAAATTTTGAGATATAAACGGAATACTCGATTTTATATCAATCACTATGAGATGAGAATGTCTTGTAACGTCACCTGCTGGTTCGATGGAGTAAACTAAATCTGGAAATATTTTCATTGTTATTGTGTTTTAAAATTTTTATAAAAAACTGTTTTATAAATTGTTTAGAGTTGTTTGTTTTGGTTTAAAATTTTGTATCATTTTATGTTTCTTTGCTACTGTTATCGAGTCTTGTACGTATATCTGGAAATCCTTTGCCAGCTAAAATTATGTCACCATATTCAAGCATGTTATTCAATTGTGATCTGGAATCACTTTTCCTTCTTCCAGCAACTTTTTATTTAACTTGATTTACTTTTGAATGCCGTACAATCAATTATTATGACTCTTGTATTATTGTGGTCAAGATAAAAACATTCTGGTACATATCCTTGGGTTGTATCCTTGTCTGGCCAAAATACTAGATTAATTTAACTACGACGGAAATATTTTATACTGTCGATTTTGTGAGAAAAATATTTCACCTTTACGATCGGGATCAACTTTGCCAGAGGTGATAATTACAAAAGTACCGATATTGAAATACTACCTAGTGATCTCAGTGGATGTAGAAAAATCATTTTCTAATTATAAAAATATATTAATTGATAGAAGAAGGTACAACCTTACTACTGAAAAAATAACACTATTTTTATAGTATTTATTTAAATTTGATGTTGCATATTTGCATGCATATTTCGACAATTTTAAGTTGCATATAATCCGGTCTCTAAATATAACCATAATAGATATTTTCGATACAAGTTAGGAAAACTAGCATTTTTAGCTAGAATGGAAAAGGTAGTTTTCCACGAGTATCGAACAATATTTTTTCTAATTATGTTTCAAAAAGAATCAATAACATTTCTCATTTCTCAAGAAAAAAGATAATAGGCGTTTATACTATAAAATTTTTGTATTTTGCCGTTGGTAGCCCATTATAGACAGTAGGTAGGTCATAGATAGTAGCCATTACAACGTGAACAGGTAAGTACCACGTTTTTTTTTATGGTTATACAATTTGTGTTTTTAGAATACTAGAAAATATGTCTGATATGTCGGAGTGTTCGGATGTGCAAAACAAACTACATGTAACCGTTAATGTATATTATAAATAAAGTAGATTAGAACTTTTTCTTTCTTTCCCGCACACTTTCACAATTGTGCGGGAAAGTATTACTTTTCCGCACTAGGGCGGAAAAGTAGTACTTTTTCGCACACTTTTGAGTGTCAAAAAGTGACACTTTTTGAAACATAATTAGAAAAAAATATAATCGTTCGAGTTTGACGTTTTGTGACAGCTGTCTCGTCGTTTCCAGATTTCATTCACAAAGCTGTCACCATGGGCGCTACGACCCGTATTCGTATCCCTTCTTTTCCGACTCACGTAGCGAATATGTATACGAAAATGACATACTTGAGTTGACCTTGTCTTGTATTTTAAAATTGTTAAAAATCTATAAATTTAAATACTTTTATAAAGTGGCAACAGTGCATTATAGTATCAACTGTCAAAAATGCAATTTGTAAATAATAGGTTATATTTTATTTACTTAGGGCCGATATATTCACCTCCTCGTAAAGTGGCCAATAGCGTTACAAGGAAGTTAGTTATTAGTAAATGTATATTCACCTCGCAATAGCGGCAATCGTCTCGTAAATACGAGTTACGGGTAAGATAAGTTACAAGTCACTTGGAGTACCAAGTAAAACGTTACAAGTAAGATTTGAACTTAAAATTTATAAATGGTACGTATTTTTTGTATTTTATAATTTTTTAAAATGTGTCTTATCGACGATATTTATCTGATCTTAGACGAAATTGACGAAAATATTATATATTTCCGTTCATATAATACTAAAAACAGATTTCACGAATTTGTACGGAAGATATGCAGAATAACGATCAAAATAATAACTTACATCGTGCCGAGTTTTTTAAATTATGCATTATAATATTGCATCTGGGTTACAACTACCTGTTAAAAATATTTTTGTCAAGTTTATTACTTAACCCTTTCAAACACAGAGTGTGTAGCTTTTATTAAATTATTTTAAAGTTGGTGACAAACTTAAATGCTAAATAGCAATCATTTTTCAATGAAAGGAATTCAATAATTCTTTCTTTCAAAAAATAATTGCTATCTAACATATAAGTTTGTCATCATAAACTTCAAAATAATTTAATAAAACGCGAGTACACTATAGTGTACCCTGGGTCTGAAAAGGTTAAAAATCCGTGATTTTATAGGGTGCCTTACTATTATGACCGCAGCTGTAAATTACTTGTAAAAATTTTCAAACTTCAGCTGTCACAATTACACCAAAATACTATCTCTTCCTATCTTGAGAATATAATAGCGCTATCTCTTACTCCATATTGTACTATCTCGAAGGAAACATCAACTATGCGTAATAAGTTGCAAGTAGTTACAAGACGGATATATTTATTTGAATATACCCAAATTTTTTACAAGTCACTTTTAAAGTTATCGAACAGATAACTACAAGACACTTTACGAAGAGGTGAATATAACGGCCCTTACTTTAAAGAATTATAATTCGTAGCGTTCATAATCACGACAGATAATAATCATTATTTCAATAAACATGCAGACCAACATTAAGACGTGTTTTATTCCGAGATGTAGGAATACCTCAAATAATTCAGAAAAAATGTTTTTTGGCGTTCCAAGCAATCTAGTTACAAGAAAATTATGGATACAAGCGGCAAAAATACCTTCGCCTTTCCGTATTAAATGAAAATGGTATTGTTGTGAAGAACATTTTGATGTTGAAAACGATGTCGAAAACTGGATGTATTTTAAAAAATTGGGAGGGAAGATAAATTTTAAACGTGGTGTAGTGCCACATAAATTTATAGAGAATTCTCCTGTTAAAGCTACCACAAGTTTAACATCGTCGGCTAAGAAACGAAAACTAGTAAATGTTGAAGCTTTCCAAACAAACAAATATTTAAAGATTGACAAGCCATCAACATCAACAGTTGTGAGGAATCTTTTTTCAACGCAAGACAACGACGAAGCATGTTCTTTGACTACCTCTTAATTTCAAGTACTCCAAACGGTATAAATTTTATATCGAATGGTTTCCCAGGTATAATAAGTGACAAAGATATTGTAGTTCATATTTAAAGGAACTTCCAAATGGTGCCCATATACTTGCAGACCGAGGTTTTAAGTATATAAATGTAGTTTTATCTGAAAAAAAACTATGTATTACTTAGGCCACCAAGTGTAGTTTCCGGACAGAAGAGTTCAAAAGCGGAAGTAAAACTTAGCAAAAGAATTGCTGCTTTACGAATACATATCGAAAGAGTTATTCGTCGAGTAAGGGAATTTTACTTTTTGAAACTTCACACATGTGTTAACCATAATTTAATATATTTGTTAAACTCTATAGTTATTATAGTTTGTGGTCTTATAAATTTACAGGAACCTTTAATTGCAATTTAGTGAGTGTTGAATTGGGTTTTTTGTAAATAATACAATAAATATAAAAATTGTAAGAGTTAAAAATATTCTTATTTATTACAGTTTAATTTTTAAATTAACAGTAAGAACTTTTTAGTTTAGGATATATAGCATTTTTCCAAAAATCTTAAAATCTTCACACATTGTTAAAATGTCCTGTAATTTTTCTTCTTGAAAATCTACATTATCATTTCTACAGCATTGTCGTTTTCAAAACTTGGTAGTGCGATACAAAAAATTCCTTTTTGTTTATCTGTTTTTCCTACTTTGGATAACTTCGAAGCTTTCCAATAACATTCCTGTGATGTGACCGACGATTCACTACTACGTCGATGAAGCCACAATAAAAACGCCACCCCATGTTTACATACATCTTCAGAAGCCGGGTAACTATGACATTGACAACTTATAACTTTTTCTTCCTTTTCATTGATCACAACATGCACATCGTAAGCTTTGCTTCTTATTTTATGTTCCGGAGTAATTTTTGCTTTCACTGTACATAAATTTCCTAACCGTTGAAGTTGTACGTATGAGATAGCGTTATCTCCATACATTTGGCTTACCATTTGATGTACCATAGTCCACCCACTCAACATGCAAATTAAAATGTTAAGTTTTAAGATTTAAAATTCGTAATTTTAATTGCGTTTTCGGTGGATTTTGAATTAATATTTCGGAATACCTTAATATTGAAAAATATTAATGTGTTAGTCAAAAAAAACAGGCTCGGAGGGCGCCGAAGGCGTCCGGAGGGTCTGTTTTTTTGAATAACTCATCAACGGCAAATCTCGAATTCCAGGTAAACGTAGATATGTGTTTTCGAGTTCCACCTTTGGCGAGTTCTGCCATTTTTCAGGGATATTTTTAAATTGTTATGAGTAAGGTGAAAAAATAAAACAGGCCCGGAGGGCGCCGAAGGCGTCCGGATCCTGTAAACCACAATCCTGCCGAAATATAAAAATAATACTTGTTTCAATTAATTCTCGTCATATAAATACCACGATAAATACTTCAAACTTTTGAGGTTATACCAACTAACATTTAAAAATAATTATAATAGTGGGAGTGCTACTGGCTTCTTATTGGCCGAGCAAAATCTTCGTCATCATTTCCCGCGTTTTAATTATTTAAAAATTTTTCAATTTTTGAACTTCAACAAGACCGTTAAAATTAAAATACGCAAGACGGCTTTAATTTCACTTAAATTTTTGATTTTAATAAAAAAAAAAAATTTTAGGGATTACCCCATTGTCATTTTGAGACTACTATTGAAAATTTGGTAGTTTAATTTGATTCTAGTGATTCAGTACATGACATTCTAGCAACAATAAAGGCCTCGCCACATAGCTTGTGGCTTCGCAAACGCTTTATGAGTAAATCGAATTAAACTGCGCGCAGGGTTACAAAACCGCGATAATTGCATGAAAATGGCCTTTAACAGTAGAAAGCAGTCACCAAATTTTCAGGATAGGTGCAAAATATTGTTGTTGATGTATGTTGAAAATTTCAGCCCGGCTTCGCAAACGATACATATGAAAAGTTGCTTACCGGTAAATCGGCTGCTAGAAATTCGTATTGAAGAAAAACAGAAAAATTACTTTTAACTCCATAAAGCCGGCACCAAATTTTCAGGGTAGGTGCATAATATCGTTGTTGATGTACGTTGAACATTTCAGCCCGGCTTCGCAAACCGTTTATGAGTAAATCGAATTAAACTGCGCGCGGTGTTATAATGCTACCCGTCTGCGCTCGAGTCGCAAAAGTTGGCGAAACTAACGCTGAATGCCTACCTTTACCTGGTCTTTCGAGCGACGCTACGGCTCAACTCAGATGTGAAAGCAAATTAGTGAATTCATACTTGTTTCCCCTAAATTTGTCATTTTAGAAAATAAAATTACTTTAAATTAATATAGTGAAAATTAAAACAAGCTAATTCCGTCCCTGTGCGTTAAATGATATGCTATAGTCGATCTAAGATATGAATAATACAGGTGGCGCGTCGTTTGCAAAGTCTAATTTACATCGGGAAACTTCAGATAATTGAAATAGTACCTAATCTTGTAATAATATTAAACATTCACCACAAAAAAGCGAAATGTTATAACCAAATAACTACGTCTATTCAATATTACATTTAAGTCTGTTCAAATCTATCTTATTTATGAGTTTACCCGGTTCAGTTTAGGCAACACGCATAGCACTTCAATCGTAAAAATTTCGTTATTGTAATAGCGTCTAACTTCAAAGCAATTTCATTGGTTTACATTTCAAGGTTGTCACTTTAGTACACATTCCAATATTTAACAAATCAATACGTAGATCTGTCCTGTATATTTCTCTAAGTTCATACACATGAAATTTTGAAATTGGGGCAATCTACAACTTTTATAATTTTAAATTACAACTAAAGTTTCAATTTAGGTTTTTTTTTGGGGGTTAGTTTAGTTTTCAGGTTTAGAATTTTTCAAAATAAGTTTATTTATTCATTTTGGCTTCAAGTAGGTATAATTTTTGTTTTTACAAAAGTCAAATAAATTTGACTTGAAATCAAGTTTGAATTTTTAATTTAAAAGCATAACTTTTCAATAATTTTTCCAGGTTTGCCTGATGAGATTCAGAAAATCGAAACATCAGTTATAACAGGGTGTCGCAAACTATATCATTCATTTAAATAGTTTTTGAACAATTTTATGTAAGTTATGATTTTAATTATTCTTCAATTTCATCTAACGTGTAAAAATTAATTTTATTAAAAAATATTATCACATGTTAATAACTTTTACCATTTTATAAAAATATAAAACATTTAAAATTTTTTAACATATTGAAATGATATAACTTTTTGAGATTATACAATGACTTGTTTTGCCTCGGGTTAGCCCTGGATTGCGGACACCTAGGATAACTTTCAAGGGAAGGATTCTAAGCGTCTTCAAAAAAAATAATTAAATAAAAAATTTCTTGTAAAATAAATTAATCGTATTTCCAAAAATTCAATGTAAAATAAAATTTTACTGGGCTCGTACTCTTACTTTTATGCTTATCCAAATCGCCTGCTTATCATTTATCAACATTCGTTCCTACGAATGTAATAAATTTTAATTTTCCAATTTTAAAACAATTTCCAAAATAATAATTCTAACTGTTTCCTCTAAGTCAATCCAATCAATCTACTTCCATTCAGTAGCTGCTCACAAAAAAAATATCCAAATTTCAAAAAAATACGTTCGCACAATAATCACTTTATTCAAAATATTTAAAATTAGTTACTCACAATGTTTAACAAAAAAATTCTCAAATTTTCAGAGCCAAAAACTAGCGAGCAGCTCGGTCGGCCACCTTGACAAAAAGCCTCTTATTTTTGTCGATTCGCCCCCACCTCTCAAATTTTACAATCCTACAACTCAAATTTACTAAAACAAAATTTTTCAAAAATGTACAGGGTGGGTGCGAATCCTTTTGAAACACCACAATATGTATAAAAATTGCGTTCTATGCTAACTTTACGAGTAAAATGAAGTGTAAATATGATACCTAACCATGATACAATGAATTTACAAGGTATGATATTTTACGAACCCATTTTCGTCCGTTTGACGCATGACGTCATTTTGACGTATCTAGGTTCTAAAGAATCAAATGGAATAGTTCCCGCCGTAGTTGACCGCCAATACTCGGTCGTTCTCGCTATTTGTTTAACCCTAGAATGCTATCGTACGTAAAATTAAATATAATACGATACCCAAACGCTTACCACGATTTACGTAGGTAACATGCTAGGGTTAATATCTGAATCAAGGTACGTCACAGTTCAGCTGCGCAATATCATACCTTGTAAATTTATTGTATCATGATACCTAACGTAAATTCTCAGTCTTAGGAGGAAGTCCCTATAAATGATGTCATTCAAACTGCATGATTTAGTACGCAGTTCGCTGTATCGAGATTACCGCTGTTCGTTATATAGGAGTCTCGTAGTCTCATATACACTCAATGTTAAAATCTTTGTGTTCACTATTTCTGGTAGTTCACTATATACGCTATGCACTATTTCGTGACTCGACTGTATAGTGTAATGAAAAAGTTTATGTAATGTGTATTAACTTTATTTTGTAGAATTGTGTTATTATTATTGTAATAGGTCTTATTATATTATAATTTATGTTATTATCTAATTGTATTAATTAATGTTTTACCTAGTTTATTACAGCATGAAAGAAAAAAAAAACAGGTCGGTGAACTCCTTGTTAGTTAAAGTAAATGGAAGTACTAAAAGTACTTGAGGTACCCTTTACAACTCACACGATGCAAAAGGTACAAAAATATACACTTGAGTTGTAAAATTAAATAATTTATTAAATAATAACTGAGCACCAAATTCCAACCAAAACAAATAAAGAATCGCGAATTACGGTTCTTGCAAACCTGAAATAGCTATATAGGTATGGTTTCACAATGACATATTACAAATTATTATTAACCAAAATTAAGGTGCAAACAAAGTCATCTATTAAACCAATAAAATAAGGCCCTTCAACATAATTTTATGCTTCGAAAATCCAATGCTTCCAATCAAACTAAATAATGCAACGAAATATTTGTTTGCATTCAAAATTAACGAAAAATCAAATAACAAAACAGAATTCTACTGATACATAAAGAATTGATTAAAGGTGACAAAGAAAAATATGCTTGCTCTATGAATCACAGTTCAAGTTTAAACAAAGACATAAAACCATAAAAAAAGTTATTTTAAAAATTTTGAAAAACATGTTCTCACCAGCCCACACATCCGAATCATATTTCCTTTAATCTTTGATCCATCAATTCTGAACCGTTACCATAGTTTTGATTATTACCAATACTCCTACTTACTGCCAATATACATTATTATGCTTGGTGTACACTATATTCAACCCCCCACCCTTCAATAATTTTAAAAGGTTTTTCAATTGATTTATATAAAGGGGATATTGAACAAAACATTTGAAAAATTTGAATTAATTATTTCAATTAAACTTGTTCGTAACAAACAAAGAAAAAGCTAATCATCAAGTTTTAGTATTATTAAACCCTCGATTAAATCAAAAACTGATAATTATATAAATGAAGATATGACATCACTATGTGAATGGCTAATTGCAGAAAGGGGACATGTCACATTTCCAAAAATGTTCAGGAAATAAAAAAAAGTGTGTGATTACTTAAAAGTCAATATTTTTACTCAAATTTTTGGCAAGACATGCCTTAGAAGATCTACTTCGAATTAGGATATAATGCATTTAATTTTTGTTTCCTCAATTAGATCAACTGCCAAATTAGAGATATGGACATGTGTCTTTTCTGCAGTAAAAGACAAAAAAATTATTTTTTTTAAGTATTTTATTAAAAAATAGTAAAAATATAGTATTATTCATCGTCGTCTTTATTGTCCTTAATTGGCTACGCCGTAATTTCTTTCCAAAATCCTTCATAAGCATCTGGGATGAATTTGATCGTATTTTTTATATCAGCCATCTTCTTTTTATTAATTAATCGGATTCAGATAAATTTGCGTTTTTAATGACACCAATGTACTTATTTAATATTATAAATAATAGGTTAGGATAACATGTACTATGTTTAACCCACAGACTAGCAGTTTGCTATCATTTTACTGCAAAAAAAATTATATGTCCTGGACAAGTTCCGTTTATGTAGTAACTGAATTCTTTAACAGCTCACAGTATCAAGGGGAATAATATTATATGTTACATTTTTGCAGTACATTGTGCGTCTAGGCATCTAGATCAACAAAATTTCAATTTCATACAAAATGTGACATGTCCCCTTTCTGCAATTAGCAATTCATGTGTAGGAACTGTCAGAAAAACCTCATCACGAATTTCAACAACACTATAGGAAAGAGGACACTTTTCTGAGCATACTAGAACAAAAATTTTGTTGGATTCATGGTGTAAGGAGAGTATGGTGTGCTACCGCGCAGCGAGTAAGTCATTCTCTCTCCCACCGTGTGACGTCAGTTTAGGAACACACTTCGGAACGAATGCACTTCTAAGCATACAAAATCGAGAAAATATCGCTTAAAATAGCTCAAAAAATTGCTATTGTATGCATAAAAATTTGCATTAAGCTTAAATATATAGTAATTAATAAACATTAAAGAAATATTTTTAAAATTTTTGTCTAGTAACGCAATAAAACAAAAATGTCAAGAACTTATGAACGAAAGTAACTTTACAAAATGTTTAATTTCTTTAACTTAAATTTCTATAACTTTCTATTATTATTATTTTTTATTATTGTGTAAATTCAATATACGTAAATATTCAAAAAAATATAGTATACTTACTACTAAATAAGCAATACATATTACTAAAAATGACAACTTATCATCTTTAACATGCTTGTAAATCAATCGATTGTTTTCATATTTTAATTCTGGATGATCTCTTATCCACTCGTTAACTTTTCGCATTATGAATTAATTATAGATGATCAATACTTTTTATTTAATTATAAACATTGGAGTACTCGGCGTTAACCAACTATCAAACTATAAAAGTGTTAAAATTTTCTGCATTTCTTTTATATAAAACAAAAAGAGATGATAAGCATTTTCAAGAACACCAATATTTTTATTATACCCTATTAGTATATCAAATACTCGTCTACATAAACAAAGCCAAACAAGCCATAAACAAAGTTACTAAATATTAATCCTACAGTGCGCAACTTTTTCTTAAAGTTAGAAAATGGAAATAACTCATAAACATGCTTAGAAGTGTGGGTAAATTATTTAAAAAAATTTATACTGAAATTTTTATATCACAAAATAATTCTAATTTATAGGCAGGATTGCACAAAGAATGAACACCGAACAGTAAATAAGCAAAAATATTAATTGTAAATTAAGAACAAAAAAATCTGCATAATAAGTAACATTTAACTGTTATCATATGAAAGATTTCTTGCAATTCAACAAAAATAGCATCGATAGTGCACTTCAAGCACAGTAGAAACATTTTAAATAAAAAAATGTATAAACCATGTTCTATTGAAATGTATTATTTTAGAAAAAATAAAAACAATAAAGTTAATTTATTATAGGAACCACCAGCGTACAATTTATAAAAATATCTACCTATTATTTAATAAGTATAATATAATAAAATCTGACATTTCCTTCTTTAACCTACATTTAATTTAA
Organism: Cantharis rustica; assembly: GCA_911387805.1. Classification (NCBI taxonomy): domain Eukaryota; kingdom Metazoa; phylum Arthropoda; class Insecta; order Coleoptera; family Cantharidae; genus Cantharis; species Cantharis rustica. The sequence goes on from OU426877.1 coordinate 78,863,201, forward strand.
GTTGTATAATTCGTTCTGGATCGGACTAAACAATAAAGAATTCCATAAGGATTTCATTATAGTTCCGATTGTGTTTCTAACGTGACGTACTGCGCAAAGTGGCCATAAATTGGTTTCCTACGTAGCACACCATACTATCATTACATCATGGTTGGATTATAAATTAGTTCTCAAAAAAATCGAATTTGAAAAATTTAAATTTACATGTATTTTAGATACACCTTTTAACACAGCTGCATGATTAGTGATTTTTGTGTAAGGCAAAAAAATTAAAAAAAATCCCTGAAAAATGACAGAACTCGCCAAGGGTGGAACTCGAAGCCATAGAACTCGTACGGGTGTCGATCACGAATGACAACATTAAGAGTGTATTAAAGCACTCGTACCGTCAACAAAATGAAGAATAAGAACGGAACGTGCAAGTTGACCGTGGCTCGACGCGTTGCAACGGGGTGTATCGGGTTACAACTACCTACTTTTAATAACTTTAAAATGCCGTTTTTTCGAAAACTAATGAATAATCCAAAAAAATTTTTGTTGCATTATACACAGAAAATTGTCCTCTTTCCTATAGTGCAGTTGAAATTTTGAAATTCGTGATGAGGAAATTCTGACAGTAACCACTGTTCAAATTATTTATTAATAAATATACTTAATTGTAATTAATTACACAATTTATTAAATTTTAAGTTATTTGATATACAGGTCATTAAAAAGAAATAATTTGTGAAACTTAAAACTCCTGAGGTCCCCAACGTATCTGCAAAAAAATACATATATTTTGTAGGTAGAAAACATTTGTATGTATGTAAAAATATTTAGATACATCAATAAAAATAAAGACAAATTAAAATTTGAAGATACTTACATCATTTCTGGCTTTGAGCTTTCTATCAATTAGTCCCACAAGTGTTTCTGATCGCACAGATAAAGAATCAATTTTTTCAATTAGTTGTTGATATGGTGATAACGGTTGTGCTCCCATAACAACGTGGCCCAATTTAGAATCAATTTTGGCATCTAACCGAGCATTTCTAATTAAATTGACAATCCAACATTCAGCTTCATCCGGATTCATGTTTAATTTTTCTGCCAACATTCCGATACTAATACATTGATGGATACGACAGAAAGTTTCAAAAATCATTAATCGAGCATTTTCGACAAACTCAACCAAGCACGAAATCAAAAAGAAATCGTTAAACAAAACAGTTTGACATTCGTGTAATTTTTGACGAGCGCCATCAAAGTCAAAATTAATATACAAATGTTCCAAAAATTCCGTGATGGGATCTTTATATGTGTAGCTTTCTTGTTGTATTACTTTTACTAAATCTTTAAGGGCCGATCGGCGACCACGATTAATTATTACTGCGGTTGCAAGATACCTCAATATATGAGGACACATTGTTTGAATTGCATTCAAATATGCAGGTCTATATAAGAACATTTCAATGATAAGTTCACGACCCATTTCATGATTGAAAAATATAAACAAAGACCAATGTATCAACCAAGTTCTTTGCTGCAATAGTTGCAAACTGTTTCCTCCAAAATGATTCGGGCTAGAATCAATATATTCTCGCAACTTATTTAGATCTTCCAGAGCATACTCCCAGTTTTGCACCAAAATTTCTGAAGCCAATTTACCCCATAATATACTTAAATAATTTTTATCATTGGGAGGCAAAACCAACATGCAGAAATATAAATACGAAGTCGGAATGGAATAGTTACCACATTCGTATCTATATTTAGCCAATTTGTGCAAACTTTCAATCATATCGATTTCAAAATTGTAATCCTTAGCTAAAAAATTGATAAGAGCCTTAGAATCTCTCATATTTTCCATGTTTTTCATTACTTCATCATTGCCCATTATTTGCAATATAGGTTCTACCGCATGTTGAAGTTCATCCAATTGGGCAACAACATGCACACGTCTTTGCTTGAGATCCTAAATAAATATATTTTATATAAATAATTGTTTTATTATGTATAAATCAGTCAAATGTAAAATTATTTAAAAAAAAACTTACCAACATGTTTTTTAAATTATAGATTAAAATTTATTATAACTAAACAAAACATTAAAATAATAGAATTTTAAGGCAAGTGAAGAAATACGTACCTAAAAAATTATCAACACTTTTTGACAGGTAGGACCAAGAATATTTCAAATTAAAGAGAAACTGATATTACGTTATAAAAATTAATAAAATATAAAAATAAAATTTAATAATGTGATATAATTGGCGTAAAATTTATAAGCTGTAATAAGTATAACGTTTTTAGTCTTTTAAATAATAATTTTCTAAGTGTGTAAATCTTCACCTGGCGGTTAAAATAAAATTATTTTAACGTACATTTTACAAATACATAGGTACTACATACCACACAAATTCTCATTTTTAAGTTTATTTCTAGTATAAAATTGATTATTTATAAATTTAACGAAGACTATAATATTAGAAATTGATTCTAAAGATTGCGTGTCCCAAGAATGAAAGAAGACCGATAATGTATTACAGAGACATTTACATTTTTGGCTTTTACAGATAATTTTTGTTACATTATAAAAAAATATAAAATGGTGAAATAAAAAAGTGTAAAATGTAATAACTGTAATTATAGGTTTTTTGTCCCACACGAAACCTCTAAAATTTTCTCTATTATACAAAATAAAATAATCGTTTAAATAATTTTTAACGAGTTAAGAATAATTAAATTATTGACCGGTTTTATAAAAACCTTGAACACTGCATTAAATTTAACAAGTCAAGCACCACGTATACCAAAAATATGTTTGGTATTTGGGCCACGTGCACTTATGTTGCGTTTGTATCTTTAAGGATACATGCAACCCCACAGTAAATATCGACTTGTAGCTTTGAGGATACAGGTGGTGCTTAATGTGTTAATCAATAGGATATGTCTATTAGGCAATAGAAATCATTGGTTGGTTTTGACAACCTATTAAAAGTTTTATGAAACCGACCATATATGTTTTATGAGTCTTACCTCGGGAACTTCACTGTTAGGGTAAAGTTGTTTCAAAATATCAATAGCATAATCGATCATATTAGTCTTACTAAGAATGTCCAACTTAGCTTTAAGCAATTCGTTATCATTGTATATCTAAAATAATAAATTAATATAAAACCTAACCTCGAATTACGAATGTGATGTTTTACCTTTTTGGCGGACAAAAATTCCAATAAAGGAAATACTAAATGTCTATCCAAATATTGTCCCATAACGTGAGTTAAATCAAATTTTGCCATGATGGTATCACTTAAATAGCAAACAATATCCCAAAATTGAACACGTTTAAGAAATTAACCAATATGGAGTAATGGCTTCCATACGATTTGAAACTTTCTAGGTTGGGGTTATAAATAATTGTTAGGTTACCTATACTGGTGTTGGAATTGTTGAAAAATTAAAATTCATTTACGCGTGCAGATTGTCCTATATAAATATCGATGTGGTCGTACTTCCACTCGGTATTTTTTAAATAATCTAATTCTTTACGTAAACTTTTTAACCTGTTTTGATGCAGTTCTTCCAAAGTATGGTTACAATTAACATTCGCCAGTTCTTGCAATTTGACCGTTGTTTTAACCGTTTGACTTGAATCTTCGTTAACGTCGTTTTGATTGGGAACTGAGAGCACTATTTTTGGCAAATTTGGTGTAGCCATGAATTTTTTATAACCACTAAATAGCAATTTTGCTTCACCGTTATTTATGTATTGGGGTATTTATATTTTGTATATTGGTATTACCAAATACTCTAGATAAGTTAAAACCATTGAAATGTATACTAACGTATCTGGAAAGGGCTCGTCATAAGAATTAGGCCAACTTCATTGGTTAGGCAACCTCACATTGTGTAGTATCAGTATCTTTTTCTGTCGTATACATTATAATGGCAACCGTTGCAGAAATAGAATAAAACCAATCGATTATTCTATAGAATTGTGGTTTTTCTATCGCATATTAATATTATAATACTATTTTATATTATATGTTATGAATAGTAATAGCAATTAAGCAACAGGTAAAATAAACTAATAACAGGGATTTGCCCTATAAAGAGCACAGGTAAGACAGCGACGCAGATACTACACCACTACACCCTCAGGCTGTTTTTGTTGTTGCCCCTGCCTCAGTGAATACAATCAAAATACAATGAGCGAGGCATGATTTCAACGGTTTTAACGCCATCTGTTGATGAGAGTTGTTCAGAATAAATTTGAAATAAAAATCTAATTGTGAGAAATTTATTAATTTGATATTTTATATTTTATTCTTTTAAGCAACTTCTCTTTATTGTCTTTGTTTACATAAATAAATACAAAATTAAATTTATTGTATATTCAGTACAAAACTGTTTCTCAAATAATTCAATTTATTATAATGTTATAATTTCTTATAATAAACTATAATCATTGAATTAAATAGTTTTTGTTTATTGTTATAGAATATGTAGCTTTCCTCTCCCCCGCCCTCACGTAGCCCTGCATAGCTTTTTACCTCCCCCCCCCCACTCTTGTCCAAAACACGTGATTTGTGAATGCTCCTTTAATATGCCTGCACAACTATAATTATTATACACAATGCTGAAGAGAATAATTATTTTTAATTTGGCATTCCAAAGACTAAATAAAGATTTTGTTCGACTACATAAAAGTTTGCTAAACTCCACGAGACTATACTAAGATTTCATGTAAACTTATTTTTTCCCGTTCCACAGACTTTACTTGATATTATCCCGTGGCAGTGCTAGAGTATTATGGAATAGGGTAGATGTATATCATATGGCCAAGTTGGTAATACAGCCACCTGCCCATTTCCTACAAATTAAAGCGTAGATATTGCTTTATATCATCAGTTGAACCGTTGAACAAATATATTAAATAATTACGATTTATACCTCAAGCACCGACAATTAATTAAATAATGTAATAGTCAAATAAGGTAGGATGTGGGGGACATATATTGTCGTGAAACAAAATATTTCGACTCACCCTGTGCTAAATTGTAAAAATTTGTTAATTTCATTTTTAAACGTTAAAATTGGAAAAGTACAGAGTGGGGAGAAAAGAGAAAGATAGAGGCTTCTTTGGCCAACTATGGCCGACAGCGGGTGTGAGAATTTGTATTCCCGCTGAAATTTGATTTTTGATGCGTACTTCGCGAACTTCTGAGTAACATTTTGAATTTAATTTTAAATAAAGTGATTTTTATGCGAATGCATTATTGCGCTACTTTTTTGGATGATTAATTTGATATTTTGATAGTTTGCATAATTTTTATAAGTGACTACCGAATGGTAGTAGATTTGATTGTATTGGTTGATTGATAAAGAGAAAGAATATTTGAAGTTAGAAATTAATTTGGATTCGGATTGTAAAATTTAAAAATTAAAATTACATTTGCAAGAGCGAATGTGTGAAAGTGATAACAAGGCGATTTGGATAAGCATAAAATTGAAAGTACTAGCCTAACAATATTTTACAATAAATTATTGAAATTGAATACGATTTGAAATTTATTTTTGGAGAAATTATTTATTTGCATTAAAAGAATTTTTATTTTATTTTGGTACAAAATTACCACAGCAACTTTTGGCTGTAGAAAACGCAAGAATCTTTCGACCCCTACAAAATTACCAACTGCTCCCGCACTCCAGGGTTAACCCGAGGTAAACAAGAGACTGTAGATTTTCCACAGAGAGACCACAGCAATATATTATAGTTCTATAGCATTTTTTGTATAGGTTAGAACGTAAAAAGTTCTTCTAATACGTTCTTGTAATATTTTTTTATTTAAATTCAATTAATTTGATGAATTTTATTAATTAGGGACCATCCATAAATTACGTCACAAATTTTACGATCATAATAACTACGTCTATTCGATATTACATTATTTAACTCTGTTCACATCTATCTTATTTATGACTTTACCCGGTTCAGTTCGAGGTCGTCACTTTAGTACAAATTCCAATATTTTTCTTAAAAAAAAAACGGACTATAGTGCAATGCCAGAAAGTTAGTAATAATTATTATTACTCTGTTTAAAATACGTATTAAGATACGGCCCTGTTCTTGGAAACCATTTTTGTGAATTTAAATTTAACGAATCAACCGATTGTGAACGATTAACATTCTAAGTGGGGCGTACAATAATTGAATGGAATCAAATGGAATGAATTTTTTGTATTGATATTCCATGTGTTATTGGTGTTATCAAGTTTACGTTTAGTTTTTATCGTCGATGATATAAAAAAGAATAATGGCTGTTGTTGCAAATGAAAGTAAACTTAATTTTGATCAAAATAAAACTGTGTTAGAAGAAACATTTTACGTTCTTAGAAAGAAAAATTCTGTTTTTCGTGTCAAGTTAACCAAGGCCGGTCTTAACTTAATTAAAGAGAACGAAAATCAAATCAAAACCCAAATAATACCTATAAAAGACATAATTGGTTGTCGTTGTTTGCGTAGCAAAAAACCTGGCAATTCTTGTGCTTGTCAATCTTTACCACACAGCACTTCCCTCAAAGTAGTCGATGAAAAATCTGGTGAACATGATGATACGGATGTTAGTGCCTACTTGTATATATACGCATATGTTTTGCAAAATAATCGTAATAAACGTGAACGGACAACTATAACTCTTCGCTTTAGATCCTTTGATAAATACGATGATAATTATAAAGAAGCACAAAGGTGGCGAACCATGCTAAAGAAATTAATTCGAGGCGAGGAAGTTTCTCATATTAACATTGTAGAACATAATACTATCAGTTACATAAAAGAAGATCGTAGATTGTTGGTGTTATTAAGTCCTAAAAGTGGATCTGGTAAAGGACGCCTTTTGTTTCAGAAAAAAATTGTTCCTATTTTACAAGAAGCAGAAGTTCCTTACGATTTACATATAACCAAATATGCAAATTATGCAAGAGAATTTGTCCGAACTTGCAATCTATTTCAATGGAGTGGAATTGTCGTGGTAAGGCTTTATATTTTAAAATTGTTTTTAATCAGTCGAGTAGAGATGTAGTTAATAGTCTCTCATAATACAATATCTAATGGCGTTTTTATTTTGTTATCTTCGTTTCAAGTAGAAATATTTCCACTTCAATTTGCTCTACCGTACAGAGCAGTTTAATTAGCATAAAAGACACCGAAAATAGTGTTGGCACAAATTTTGAAACTATGATCAAAGTTTAAGAAACTTTTTTAAAAAGCATAAAACGACAAAAGAATTATTTATGTATTAATAATTACTTACAAGTCGATATACCTGTACGTAACATTTACACACAATATTGAAATATTTTTATAGAAAATTTAAGTAGTTTAGGAAATAAAAATAGATCAACGAAATTTCTGCTTTATATAAAACGCGATATGTTAATAACATTGATAATTTATCTTTTAATTATAATTAATATTTCTACAAGTGATAGTCTATTATAATAGTACAGGCATAATTTAAATATTATACAAGTAGTTTTACAACCAACTTAAGTATACACAGTAGCTGGTATTCAGATAAATAGTAATAAATATGGTTAATAGTTTTTTCTGTAAAGTTGTGGTTTGTTAGAAGGAGAGTAGTTAGGGTCGGCGTCAGCGACAAATGCAATATCTAATGAGCTGTAGAGATCATTCAGCGAGTCATGTTCCATACAATTACTGCGCAGAATGATAGAATACGTTTTAACAATATATATATTATCTTTCTTAAAATGTTGGTCGAATGTTGACGTTTTGATTTGACATCAACAATCAGTTTTTTTTAACGCTATTGGAAATATTTATTATACTGAGGTTAGTATAAACAACAATTTAATTTAATTATAATGAAAATAATGTTCAAGTCAAATTTTTTGAATTTTTACGTCAAGCTGATGTTTTTATTTAACATTTATTTTTAGGTATTTTGCCCTCCTCGCGCATTGTATGAGATTTGACGTTTTGAACGGACTCTACTGCACTTCGATTGCATTGTTTAACAAGTCACATGACAGATATTGCATAAGAACAGTTACACAAGGTTATGCGGTGCTGCTAGTGCAGTTGCTTGCAAATCAAAGCTTAACTGATATCTTGGTCCTGATCTGCACCAAACATTAGCAAAGAAATTGTTTCTTATATTAACCAACATTTTATTTTTTTAAATATCAAATTAATTTCACCATTCACCATTCTTTAAAATTGCTTGAATAGATAATTGTTTCAAATCTAGATTCTTCAGACTGGGTTCGCTAAAAAATCCGCTCATGTAATATAAATGTAGTCATGATGATGGTTAAGCCTCGTTTAAATTCGTTATCGAATTAACACAAATTAATTATAACAAAGATCACATTTAAAGACGAAGATTTTGTTCAAAAATTTTAATCTGTCTAGCATTATCTGCATTTAATGAAACCTAAATTTTAGTCATGTCAAAAATAAATGTGCTCTTTTTATTATTTTACATAGAGTTAATTGGATGAAAATTAACTTTATAAAATGCCAATTTTATCACTTAATTATTTTACATTTAATTTTTAATTGAATCGAAATTGTTTACATTTTTTATAAGGGTTGACTAAAATGAAATGATTTAATATACATTAGCGATGAATTTGAGAATCATCATCTGTGTCGTTTAAACCACATTTTAATGGTGAATTTATACAAGCATTTAATGTAACGTAAGATTCTATTAGTGGGTTTACAGCAAGACCCACCACAAGGTTTTATAATTGCGTTTTTAACTATTGGTTAAAATGACTATTTAGTTAACGTCAACTAGCAGTTATAAACTTTGACCGGTTTTATAATTCTTTGACAACCAGTAGTCAGGTTGATATCATACGAATTAAAGTTGTTCATTTGATACTCATTGATCTAACGTTTTCACCTCCGTTACTCCATAATTTGTATTCTATAAATAAATAAAATAAATGTTTTAAAAATTGCTAACTAAGGAAAATAAATTTAAAATTATTATCTGAAATTCTACTAGTCGATTTAACTATTAGTCATGACTAATAATATTTATTAGGCATTAAAATAAAATCAATAATAATAACATTTTCTTTCACTAGAGATTGTAAAACGGCAAAATGGTTGTCAACTGTTTGTTAAGCATTGCTTACCAATTAGAGGCTACTCGAGAAAGAAATGCTTCATAAACTCACCATAATTTGATTATTTTATTAATAATTTTTATTATTTTACATTTTTATTCATCAAAATAATTATTAAACTGCAAAAAATTCAACAGCATTTTGATATTGAAAAGTTTTATCTAAAGTAGTACTAATTCATTAGTCTTCCTTAAGCCACCCGTGTGATGTGTCGAAAAATTAAAAAATTTTTTTTTTCATAAATTGATTCTTAAACATGTGTAGAATATGCTAGTAAAGTGATTTTCTAATTTTCTACACACATTTACACTTTAAAAACATTACATACCTTCTACACGTGAAGATATGCAGTCTTTGCAGAACCAGCGGTATTTCTTTTCATCCCTTGGGATTGAAGCAAAAACGAAGCCAGCATATTTAAGGAACTTCTAAGATGAAGAAGAAGGAATTATCTATGGACCAGGCATAGCAAATTAATGGTGACTAATCTGGTGAAAAAATCTTAAAAGATTTAAACTATGAAATATTTTAATTGTAGCTGAACTTCTTTTTAAACGCGATTTTCTTAAAACTACATTTTTCTAACTGGTCTCCACGATATCTCAAAAACCGTATGACCCATTGCTTTGAAATTTGAATGGTAGATTTGGAACATGTATGGTCATCGATTCAACTAAAAAAATTGAAAACTTCCAAGCCGTTTTTTTTATTCGTAACAAAATATTCAAATAAAATCATGAAATTTGAAAATTAATTTTCAAAAACATGTCAATCATTCAATTATCAATATTTTTGAATGATTCTAGTTCATTTGATAGCCACAGCTTTATAGATTGAAATGCCGTTTGGTTTCTTGATTTTAGATAAGTCAATAATCCGGAATCATGGAGACCGTTGACAAACTTGTCAACAAACAATCTTGGCTTTTGGAGTAATTGTGATGAAAATTTTGATCTGAAAATATTCTGACTTACTGTTGAAATGTCAATAAATATATAGAAAAAAGTTCAAACCTCTATATTTTTATTGTTCGGCATAAAAAAAATCCTAAAAAATAACTTAAAAAATGATCGGCACATGGGGTGACTGCCTTAAGTCTAACATAGGAATTTAATATGTAAAAACTTATTTATGAAAATTCCTGCTTTCCTAATTATTTTAGAGAAAAAATGAAAGACACAAAAATAATGCAAAAATATAAACTACAAATGATAAGAGCATTAAATTTCATCTAGCTTTTACTTTAGAGGTAAAAAAATGCTTTTGAATTTTTATTTATTTATTTATGTAAGTGGTAATTATTTTTGAAAAGTAATAAAAAACATTTGCACTTTGTTTACAGTTTTGCTCTTTATTAAATTTTAATTTCATAAAATTGAAGCAAAGTACACAATTAGTAAAATAAATCAATTTTTAAAACTACTACTTGGGAAACGGTATACGGATATCGAAACAAATGTAATTGCTGCCGTAGCGAATAATCCTTGTATCAGTACAAGTAAAATTGGTGCGGAGTTAAATATTCATCACACTACGGCGTTCAAAATTATAAAAACACATAAATTTCAATCTTATAAGTTCCACAACCATCAAGAAATTTTTGAGGAGGATATGTACAAAAGAACGATTTTCTGTGAAGGCATTATTGAAAGGCCAATTTGAATAGAAATTTTATTAAAAATATTTGCTTTACCGATGAGACAACGTTTAGTATTGATGGGGGAACCAAATCTTCAAAATTATCGGTTTTGGTCCACCGAAAATACTCATTTAATGATCAACAATCGTTCACAGTATCGCCAAACTGTCAATGTTTGGGCAGGGATATTAGGAGCAAGCATCAGCGGACCATTTTTTATTGATGGAAATTTGAATGGACTAAATATAACGAAATTGGACCGGCAATTGATATTGTGGCAGGAGAAAATAACGTAATCTACTATCAGCAAGACGGATGTCCGGCACATTATACCTAAGATGTAACTACGTGTAACTAATTATTTAAATTAATGTTATTTCAATTTCTTGGATAGGATCCAATAAACTGGCCAGCTTGGTCACCAGACTTGGCCCCAAATGACTTTTTCTTGTGGGGTAATTTAAAATCTAAAATTTATGGTGTACGATACCAAAGTATTAAAAAATAAAAAAGTGTGGTAATATTACCGAAAGACAACTTGCAAATATACAACGTAACTTTTATGATAGGCTTGGTTTTTGTTTAGCTGAATATGAAAATCTGTTTGAACATTTGCTGTAATAGCTATTATTACAACTAGGGTAATATGAATAGTATATTTCCCGAGGTTGGCTAAATGTATTCATATTTCCCGTGTTGTAATCAATAGTTTTCTTCTGATTGAAAAATATATTATTAAATATATCAATATTTCATCAATAATAAAATTTGAGATTTTGAATTTGTAATAACTCGAAAACGGCGCTAGATATCAAAAAACTGAACAAAAAATTTACCCCCCTTTGCTCGTTCTCAACCCCTCTAGCAATTTGTCGAAGGAAGCCTTATGCAAAATTCTAGATCAATAGCGCGCAGAATGCGCGCACAATAATTCAGAAAAAGTTAGGTTGGTTTTTAAAATATAAAAATAAGTAGGCACATTTTTTATTCTAAATGTCACTTTTTAACAGGGATGGCTTTAGTATTTTGTTTTGCGTGTTTGATTGTCCAATCACCGTGCGCAAAGTATACTTTAAAATGGCGTTTCATATTTCCCTAGGGACAATATGATATGACGTTTCATATTTCCCTTGGGAAATATTAGTGTGTTATGACATATTGTAACTAAGGCGATATTGCTCTATATTGTTTCAATCAGAAGAAAATTTAATTTTCTTCTGATTGAAACAATATAGAATTATATTTTATATAATATCAATATATATTTTCTTCAATCAGAAGAAAATTTAATTTTCTTCTGATTGAAACAATATAGAGCAATATCGCCTTAGTTACAATATGTCATAACACACTAATATTTCCCAAGGGAAATATGGAACGTCATTTTAAAGTATACTTTGCGCACGGTGATTGGACAATCAAACACGCAAAACAAAATACTAAAGCCATCCCTGTTAAAAAGTGACATTTAAGTGACGTTTAAAAAAAATGTGCCTACTTATTTTTATATTTTAAAAACCAACCTAACTTTTTCTGAATTATTTTGCGCGCATTCTGCGCGCTATTGATCTAGAATTTTGCATAAGGCTTCTTTCGACAAATTGCTAGGGAGGAGTTGAGAACGAGCAGAGGGGGGTAAATTTTTTGCTCAGTTTTTCGATAACTAGCGCCGTTTTCGAGTTATTGCAAATTCAAAATCTCAAATTTTATTATTGATGAAATATTGATATATTTAATAATATATTTTTCAATCAGAAGAATACTATTGATTACAACACGGGAAATATGAATACATTTCCCTTGGTCCGAATTTTTTTCCCTTTCCCTAGTTGTAATAATAGCTATATCAATTAATTGTTCATTATTAATAATATATGCATAATAGAAATGAAATTGAATTTATTTCATGGCCAGTCTGATAAATTAACAATTTCTAACGCATGTTTTGCTTCTTAAAGTAAAAGCTAGATGAAATCTAATACACGTATGTATTACTTAAAATATAGAAAATTAGTTAGCGAAATTATTTTTTTCTTTTTAAGGGACTTTTTTATTTATTTTTATTTTTTTAGTTTTTACTTTCAAATGACCATTGATTTTTTAGTGTTACTGATTAAGCACTTTTGTAAAGAGCATGAAATTATCTACAAATTAGATTGTAACCTTGTATTATCTACAATCAATGGCTATTGAATAATAGATTATATTAAGTGAATAAATTTTAACAAACTTCAAGTTTTATTTTTCTTGCAAATCTTTTTTCTGTCTATCTATCTTTTAAACTGAATTTGGATAACCTTGTTTGAAGTAGTTTTAAAGGTATACGTTAGTAATACTTTTTATAGCCTCCAAAGCGACGTTATATTGTCTGAGATAACAATTATGATTTCACATAATCAGGTCAACTATGTATCCAAAACGTTAAATATAACGTGCCTGTTAAGTCAAGGTTATCCAACTTGTTATGTTATTTATTGAATTCTCACTACGTATCTGATAACTAAACGTCTAATGTTATCGATAACATGTAAAACATTACAGTCACGTTAAATTGAGACCGGATATCTCAAACAACGTAATTTGCATAGCAATCGTCGTTATATTTCTGTTATATTTTTATAACAAGTAAATTATAGTGGTCTGTTAAGAGTAGCTGTTTAATTCTTGTTTATATAACATTAAACGAGGTGCATAAAAAATAAATATGGCTTTTAGATGTAATTAACAATACATTGTTTATTAAATTTATAATTAATCTATTTTTCTTATCATAATTGATTTTTTTTATTTACTTTTATTTTATTTATATGAAAATTTATTTTATTTATTTAATTCATTTTATTTGCGATTTTATTTACTTTTTTTCATTGCTCTGTCGTTTTTACAGGTCCTATGCATAAAGAATTAACTCGTTCTGCAAAATTTGACCATAACTTTTTCACTACATTTACTTCAGAAGGTTTGGTCCTGTTATGCAAAATAATTTTGTTTTCTTGAACAAAATTTAAAAGTTCGTCGTATTGCTGTTATTGTTTTTTTAAGTCGCTTTTTATCTATTTTAATTAATGTAATAAGAAATTAATAATATTTGTAGGTAACTGTTGTATTCGCAATGAACCTGATATGCACATACCTACTAAATTATAATCGGACGGAAATGCAAACTTTTCAAGTTTTTATCTGTTTTGTCTTAGAAAATGTTATTTCTTTGTTCTTCGTATATAAAGTAAATAATGCTGTTTCAATTAAAACGATTTATTCCGATTATCTCATGTTATAATAACAGTTATATAAATATAACATATATCCGTTAACGATAAACGTTATGATGAGATACATGGTATCAGGTTTAGATAAATCTCTAGCATAAACCAAAAAATGCACAAAACACTTTTTCGAAACTAAAATGTTTAAGTTATCACAATATATAAATACACTGTATGTATATTATCGCAAACGTTTTCATCATACTATGGCATCATCAGGCGATGAACTAGAAGGATAAACGAGAAAATTCCGTATTTATCGACAAATTGCAAGAGAAAAAAGTGGAGGGGGTAATTTTAAAAATTTATAAATTAATATAAAATTATTTAAATTTTTAAAGGTAAATTTAATATAAAAGAGAAAAAAAAATGTAAGTAGATGTGAGGTAAGTTAGAAGGGGGGGGGGGAGTTTTATTTATTAAAAATGTTCAGTAGGGGTGAGTTATTTAAATCAGATTGACTATTAAGTAATGAAGACGAATATTTTAATTTATTAATTTCTATAGCTTCCAAAAATTCCAGTTTTTTACTTTTTTGTGCAACATGTAAAATTTCGTATCCGCCTTGTTTATGGTTTGTGTCTATTTGGTGTTTCGCGAAAGTCGATTTTCCATCTGCAAGTCTGTGGGATCGACTGTCTTCATCAAAACGTGTTTTAAAAGATCTACCGGTATGACCAATATATTTTTGAGAGCACTCACAAGTGAGCTCATAAACCCCTGATTTAGTTAACATGTCTGATTTTGATTTCGCGTTATTAATAAATTTGTTGAGTTTATTATCTGTTTTAAAAGCGATGTTATAATTGTTATTTTTTAAATATTTCACAATTTTGTTTGATTTGTTACCGAGAAAAATAATGACATTGAAGTTCGCGTTAGTTTTTTTAAAAATATTCGGATAGAATATTAAATATTCCTATTATAAATATATATATTATAATATTATTATCCCATTATTATCCTATTATAAATATAATATTTCTATTATAAATAGAAAATAAAATAGAATTTTTTGTTTAATTTGGCGTAATAAGTTATCAATAAGAGTGACTTGGTATCCATTAGAGATCGCGATATATTTAATTCTGTCTAATTCTTTTTTAAAATTTACGTTACTTGGGAATTCTAATTAAGCAATTGAGAAAAGCGCGGAAAGATGCAATTTTATGTGTAAAAGGATGTGCGGAGCTATTAGGAATGATTATATTACTTTCCCTAGGTTTATGGAAAATGTCAAAAGAGTGTTTATTATTGTCTTTAATTATTGTGAGATCTAAGTAATTGATTCTATTGTTTACTTCTATTTCTTTAGTAAATTTAATATTATTGTGTTGTATGTTGATAAAGTTAAAAAGTTGATCTAATTGTCTGAGGGAACCATTGAAGCAAATAATAATATCGTCAACATATCTGTACCAATAAATTATATGTTTTTTGAAATCTGAACAAAGAATTTTGGTTTCGACATGATCCATAAAAATATCAGCTAGTAAACAAGATAAAGGGTTTCCCATAGGTAAACTATCCTTTTGAAGATAAAATTTTTCATTAAACTTAAAATAGTTTTGTTTAAGGCAGATGTCTAAAGCGGTAAGGATCTCTTCAATAATTACGGGATTAGTTCTATTATTTTGTAATAATTCTCGGATAATATTAACGGTATCTTTAATGGGTACGCTTGGGAAAAGGTTAGTGACGTCAAATGATACTAGTTTATTGGAATTATTAATGATTCTATTATTTAATTTTTTAACTAAATCTAGTGAATTTTTAACTGTATACTTGGGTTCAAATTTTGTGTAGAATTTAATAATGTCAATTAATTTAGAAGTTAAATTTCTGCACAGCGCGTTAATATAACTAACAACAGGTTGAATGGGGTGTCCCGGCTTATGTAATTTGAAAAGACCATAAAGCCCAGGAGCTTGTGGGTTCATACAAATTAGGAAATACCTGTCTTTTTTGGAAAGGATAATCTGGGTATTGTTAATAACCTCTTTTATTTGTATTTGGAATTTAGAAGTAGGGTCTTTTTTAATTATGGAAAAACTTTCCGGCTTTATAAAGTCTTCTACCTTTTTAATGTAGTCATTCTTATTAATGGAAACAATAGTGTTACCTTTATCGGCTTTTGTAAAAATTAGTCCTGAACTTATAATAAAAAAATAAACTAAATAAACGAATAAACTTTCAAACACCTTTCAAACTTTATAACAAAGGTTATGTTTATGTCAATTTCGTCAATTTATTTCAACTTATGACCAAACACTAACTTCAAACCACAAATTTTACTAAATGTAACATAATTTCAATCTTATGTACGAACGTAAGCCGAACATAAGATCAACATAAACATAAGAATTTCGTAGGCACACTGTGAACACTTACGTTGATTTACTACTAGTTCAACTTTGTCTTATGTATGTGTTATGTTTATCTTATGTCTTACGTACATTGTGAACAAGCACTTACTTTTCGGTATAATAACAGCCGATTGTGTTTAATTTATTAATTATGGATATTATTAATTATGGTTAAAGTTATTATTAAGTTATTATAATGTCATACAACACAACACAACTCAAACCTTACTTAAATTATTTTTGTCACGTTACGTCATATTATCGTTTGTATAAAATGTTTTATAAAAACAATGGCAAAAAGCGTTGTTAGTAACTGAATACTCTTGGATAGTAAATTTAACGAGCTACAACTTTAGTCTAATAAACTATATTTATTTGGGTAGATAAAAGGTTTTACAACTCTGATTTACACTTTTTTTCTTAAATAATTTTACGAACATACCCGACCATTTTTGCATTTTTTATGTTAGTCGTATTTATTTTTAATTGCTCAATCGCAACTGAACTCGTTAATAAATAATTCCACATCGGATCCAGAAGTTTGAAGTAAAAGGTACAACTATCAAGGAAAGACTCAGAAATCGTTCTGAAGCGTTAGTAGTACTGAAAACGTCAAGATTTCTTGAATATTTAATAAATTAATTTTTTAACTTGTGATATACATATAACTAAATTCAATAATCTTAGAATGAACAAGTTAATTAAACGATTTTTAATAATGTTTTTATTATTAAGCTTTCAACGTAGGTGAACTAATTTTAATTCTGATGAAAACGTACACCTACGTTGAAAGCTTAATAATAAAAATATTATTAAAAATTGTTTAATTAACTTGTTCATTCTAAGATTATTGAATTTGATTTCTTGAATAAAATAAACATATATTTTGTAGATAGCATCATGATGTTGGGTACGTTGATTTATCAATTATCATACATGATGGCTATGATGAACCCATGTACGAAATGTAAAGATGTTTCTTTTGATCATGATATTTAAAATGCGCGCGACGTATGTAGCTGCAGGAGCGAAATATATTGCTATGTTTTGGTGACGAATTTACTCGCCCGAGACCAAAATTTTAGCTCTCTAAAAATATTGTAACATGGTCAGCAAATCGCTGTGGGTGAACACAACAATCATCCAAATTATTTTTATTTTAAATTTTTCGAATCGACAATTATCCAATTCAAAATAATTCGTATTTCGTTTTAATATAATATTCAAAAATGGGAATACAAATTTTATACGATACCGGTATCGCTGTCCGGCTTATCACTCACAATTTTATGTTCCTTGAACAAATTTTTAATATTATAAAATTTACAATTTCTTCACCATGTACTCTATTTCCAATTTCGATTTTTAAACTTTATCCATTTCCAATTTTAATTACGTAATTAATTTTTATCTTCAAAAAAATCCGTTTAAACTTTCCTCTGGATTTGAATATATCCAACTACAAATCTTTCTATAAATCCCAATAAAAATACTCTTCATTCAAAAAATCACTTATATTTAAAAAAAAACTATAAACTTATCAAAAATTTTATTCGGACATGAATTTTACACGTCCATCATGTCGACCATTTTTTGACAAAAGGCCTCGTATCAAAGTGATCGGTTCCCACCTAGCAAAATTCCACCATGTTACAACTTAACAATTAATAAAATAATTTTACAAAAATGTATAGGGTGGGTCCGAATCAGTTTGAAACACAGCAATATAGTTAAAAGTAAAAGTGATAAATAGTAAAAAAAATATTATTTCATAATAAAGTACTAATGTATTCAAAGAAATAATGTTTTCTGAATGGCATTATTGACTCTTTGACCTAATTATGACTACGATTGAAGGAAACTACCAGTATAGTGTGTATTTTAATTGTGAAATATAAAGCATTTTTTGGTTATTTATAAAATTTATACCTATATATTTTATTATATTTTTATTGCCATTAAGCATTATTATTGTCTATTATTATATTGTAAAGTTTGCTAAGTAACAAATTTAAAATATTACGAATTTATAATTATGTTTACTTTTATTTTGTAATTTCAGGTCGGTGGAGATGGCTTAGTTTTTGAAGTAATAAATGGATTATTTGAACGTTGGGATTGGACGGAAGCAGTCAAGCATATAGCTATAGGTGTGGTTCCCGGTGGTTCAGGAAATGGTTTAGCTCGAAGTATAGCTTACAGCTGTTCAGAACCATATGGTTCTCCAACGCTGCCAGCTGCTTTGGCAACAGTAAAATTTCATAATCAACTTATGGACCTAGTTCGTGTAGAAACTACATCTCAAATTATGTTTTCGTTTTTATCTGTAGGATGGGGTTTGTTATCTGATATAGATATTGAAAGTGAAGGTTTGCGAATATTAGGTGGTCAAAGGTTTGCGTTGTGGTCCGTTGCAAGGTTAATCAGATTAAGAAGTTATGCAGGAAATGTTCATTATTTACCTGCCGATTCGTGTTTACCTTTGACAAATTCTAGTAATATTAAATTAGACATAGATAATAAGTGTGAATTGCCAACAGAAGTTCATTTAGAAACTCAAACTGGTCGACAAAGACTTGACTCTTGGTACAGTGCTGCTTCACGTCGAAGTACTTATTTTTCTACAACTGGTAGTTCATATCAGTCAACAACTGAAAGCAGTGGAGGTAATTATAAATTTTTTTATTGTAGTTATGACACATGCTATTACTTACAGATAGCTTGTG
The DNA here is from genome assembly GCA_911387805.1 of Cantharis rustica. NCBI lineage: Eukaryota > Metazoa > Arthropoda > Insecta > Coleoptera > Cantharidae > Cantharis > Cantharis rustica. The sequence continues at coordinate 78,882,351 of OU426877.1, forward strand.
CAATAATTCTTGCTGAAATTAATTTTATTCGAATATGGTTTTTACTTTTCACAAGATTATTTTTATTATGTAAAACATGTGAAATAATGCAAATACCGTATTAAAAGAATTAACTCACTTAACAACCAAAAAATTTGCGCAAGTATTATAAAATAAAACTACTTATTTAAAAGGGGTTCATCTCTTTTAGGCATATTAATGTTTTTATGTCTTGCTATAGATTGTCATTCACAAAACGCGAAGAAACTATTAAAATTTTTACTACGTGGTTTGTCTGTAAATATTTATTAAATATGACGTGATATCCCTTTTGTAAGGCTTTAGTTAAGTTGGCAATTTCCCGCAGTTTTAGCTAATTGATAATGCCGGAAATTGCTACTTTTTATGACTTGAAAACTAAATAATGGAACTTTAACATTTAGCAAAGCATAAATCTAATTTATGGTTGCATGCATGCAAGGAAATAAAGGTTACTTACTAGGTACATTTGAATAGGTTAACAATGTATGAATGGCATTGAAGTCAAATGAGTTGGTAAAAATTTTCACTAAAATAAATATATTTTAATGAAATAATAATGGTTACTGTCAGTTAATCGGGCCAACGATTTGAACTTTTTCCTATGCACTATTGGAAAGAGGACAATTTTCTGAGCATATTCGAGAAACCGGCAAGGTAAATTCTACTAGTAAGTTGTATCACAGCCTGTTTGACACGACGTTAAATTTTATATAAAATTTATATGTAAATTTGCTCATATTTTTGACACAATTTTATGTAGGTAAAAATAATTTTCTGTTTGCAACGATGTCAAATTTGATAAGAAATTTAACACGTGCGCTTGCATATTAACACACAGTTTAGGGAGATTTTTCAGATCTTTAGTTATTTAAGGTGGTATTATTATTTGTGTGCTTTAGTTTCATTTGATTTTTATGAAATTTTAGTGAAATGTTCGTAAGAGCCGTTTTACATTATCATAAAATTGGTAGCAAAAATATGACAAAAAATTGCGTGCAATTTTGTTATAGTGTCATACACGAAAATGACTTCACAAATTTGCATCCTAAATTTGATACCAAATATTTAGGACCTGTTCTATTTTTCTTCACAAAAGTGTCTGCAAATCGGCGCAGAAAGCAATTTCTGGTACGTTGACGCCCCGTTATTATAAATTTATAAATTTCAATTTAGCATACAGGTGGCGCCGCGGTGTCGAAAAATAAAATAACTTGTTGTATAGAATTGTAAGTGTTTGTATACAGATATACAAGATTTATATTTATTTATGCTTTTAAAAACAACGAACAAGATATTTTTGTATTGGGGAGTTTAAATATATATACAGGATGTCCAATATCAACGCCAAACATAGGAAATTAACATTGATTTCAATTGTTTTGTGGATTCCTGCTCGCCAATTCAACCTCCGAAAATTTTTTTCGTATCTATGGAACGAGAAAATTATTGAGGATCTTATGATACCAAAATTAATTTTTTTCATTGATATTATTTAATATAAAATTTTAATTTAAAAATTTAATGTTTTTAAAAACAAGTTACCATGTTTTCAAAAAAGTTGATTAAAGTTGACATTAAATTTTAAAATTAACATTTTTTAATAAATATCGATGAAAAATATTAATTTTAGTATCACAGGATGCACAATAATTTTCTCGTTCCATAGATATCAAAAAAATTGGCGGAGGTCGAATTAGCGAGCAGAAATCTACAAAACAATGGGGAAGTTTCCTAAAAAAAAAAATGCGATTTTTTTTTTAAATTATAAAAGTAAATCAATTTTTAAGGGACCCCTATTCGACGGATTCTTTTATAAATTTGTTAAAGCCCTAAAAAATCGATTTTAAATTCAAAAAATCAAAGATGGAGTAAAAATGGATGATTTTGAAATGTGGCAACGTCGCGAGTTAAACATTTAAATATATTCAATTTTCGATTCTGCACGTCATACGAACCTTACATGTGCAAGACCAAGTCAAAGATATCTGTTGTGTAGGATAAATGCTTAGATCATATATATTTACATAGATACCAAGTACCCTACAATGCTGTGAAGCAAAATATCAAAGACGTACTATTTTAACTACGTCTTTGTCATACACATACATAACCTGTTTTTGCATCTCTCTTTGAATTCAATACCAATAACTGCAGTTTATTTTGGCGGTAATTTTAAATTAATAATTTTTGAATGTTTATGAAAAAATGAAACAATTTGTTAGATTGTTTATTTATTATTAAATTAGTATCTACTTATTACTATAAAACAAAATGTAATTTATGCGGTTTTAGTAAATCAAAATTTTATAAGTTCTTTAAGCATCAAGGGGTTTAAAAGATTGAGGGACGCCAGGCCCGAGTTTTTAAGTTGCTCGAGAGCATGAACATCGAGTAATGCATACAATAAAATGCATAAAACATTTTATATTTAACTGCATTTGAATTTGTGAACATTTAAAATTTTTTATAAATTTTGAATGATTTTGCTAAATTATCTAGTTTATGATGGCTTGTATCTACGACCATTTGTTTGTTGAGGACACAATAAGCCTACTTAATACATCTCGTCAAGGTATAAAAAAACAAATAATGATTCAGTGCAATATAAATATATTTTTGTTTTACAAAATGATATAATATTATATAGAAATAAATATCAATGCTAATTCGAATAACAAACTTCACGAAATAACTCAGCTCGGCCTTCGATACTCAACTATGAATATCGATACTCAATGGATACTACCCAACTAATATTACCCTTACAAATTAGATTAAAAACTAACAATAAATTCATTGCTAGGATCTTAGTAATGAAAGCATTAAATGTAATAGAAAAAAGAAAAAACAAATACATTAGCATAATAAATAATTTATTGATTTTTAAACAAAATAAGTCTAGCATATTTCGTTCTAATAAAAAGAACTTTGAAATGTTCATTTAGGCTAACTGCTAAAAATACTAAAGCATTTTTAGCAGCAGGAAGATGTTCTCCATCTGATATTAAATCAGTCCCAAGATCAACAAAACCGTGATACTTCTTGCCATCCCATTCAATTAATTGACGTATTGACATTTCGTCAATAGCAATGTTTACTATAATTTTTTTTTCTTGGCACCTTGCTTTTAAAGCATCAAATGCTTCCTTGGTAAAACCTGGGTTGCCACCAATTACATTATACCATTTTCTAATGCTTTCAGGATGTGGTAATAAATTTTCAAATTCTTGCCTTACAAAATTGTATGCTCTTGGTGAGTAATAATGCAATGTTAAAGCAAATCTTGGGATTTGGGGAAATAAAAATTGGGATCATATTTTCTTATTCCATTCGAGAATTCCAGCTGCCTATTGATTATGTCTTTCAAAGACGATGGAATCATTGCCTACAATTACAAATACCCATGATTATTTTCATATTTACAATAAAAAAAAAATTAATCCTTTAGAAATAGGACGTAGAAGTTGTAATTATTGAAGTTTCCATCGTACCATTAAATCTTCACTTGAATTTCTATTTAGTAAGTTTTCATTTGTTACTTTATTCAAAACATCTTGAAGCGAACTAAGACGTTGTGTTAATCGTTGGCATTTTTGTTTTAATTGTCGGTTTTCTAAACGCATTTCTTCATACTTTGTCTTCACAAACAAAACATTTCGTTTTCTTTTTCGAGGAGATGTAAAATGTTCATTTTGAAGTTCGGAAATAAATCTAGCATTTCCTAAAAACAAAAAAAACAATAAAAAAACTTATAGGTACTGACGGTACTGTATATAACCAACCTATTGAATCTGTAGGAGGTCTCCGAGTTGTATTTGAGATGGTTGCAATTTCATTCAAGGTGTTTGATGGAATAGAAATTGTGTTGGAGGTATTCTGATTTGTGTTAACGGTGCTTGAACTTGCATCGGAGATACTAATAACTGGATTTTGTATGATACTTACAGTACTTGGTATTGTCTGATTAGCTTTTCTGAAATAATACAAATTGAAAAAAATAAAGAAATAAAGCATGTGCAGGTTACTACATACTGTGTTAGTTGTTTGTTTTCATTAAAAATACTTGGTACAACATCATTTTTCAACTTTCCATTACGATTAGTAAAATCCTCTTTACTATACTCAAAGTCTTCTTTCTTAAAATGTTTCGAACATATCACTGATTGTGAAGTTAAAAATGATAAAGTGTTACCACTTATTTTACAAGCGGAAATCCATTGTGCTAGTTTGTTTTTTTCCTTTGGAAACCTAAATTTACATATAATTACATTTAATTTGTACAAAAATTATGAAACAATAAGTTTACTTACTTGTGAAACGATATTTGACTTCCAGCTTTAAACTGTTGGTTACATATTATGCACTTAACCATTTTCACGTTTTAGTTTTAACTTGTTAGATCGGTGATAAAATATTAAATTAATTAATTATTTTCACACAACCGCACACAACATAACACCAACTGTCAAATTTAAAAAATGTACATGCGCAATTCGATTCTGAATTCTGAGAGAGATACAAGATGGCCAATTATTGTGTTTAACAAAGATAGCTACAAATAATTACGTCGTAACTATTTTGCTTCACTAGCTTCAATGCATTGGAATAGGGCACTTGGTATCTATGCAATATATATATGATCTAAGGATAAATGAGATAGAACATTTATTTTAACAAACGTCAAATTACTAACCTCAAAATGAAACTGTTTTTTTTTTGTTAAGTACATGGATTATAATTAAAGCTGGGAATCGAATGGTAACGCAAAGAATTGAAGTACTTTCAACAAACTGTAAAAATGATAACTAAATGATAGTTGAAAATAGATTTATATAATATACTGGGTGACCCAGACCACCAGTATCAGTACTTTTTTTCAAAAATGGTAAGTCGTAGAGAGTTGGGCTAAAAAAATTTATTACAAAAGCCCTAATGACGAATCTAATGGTGATATTATTATTTCCGGGAAAAGTCGGGATCCAGAGTAGTTTGCTCCAGAAAGTTCAGAAATTCAGAATTTTAAATAGCACCATATGTCGAAAGTGGTATCGTTGGAAAGCCCTTTAAAAAATAAGCAAGTTTTGTAGGAAAAATGTTTTTATTACTCTCACCCCTTTTAAGTTATATTCGACTTAAGTTATTAAATTTCAATTTCTTATAACTAGAGAGCGGATAAAAAGGCTTTAAAAAAATCGAAAAAGGCGCCTAAAAAAGCACAAAAAACGCGAGAAAAATCTCTAAAAAAGGTAAATAATAATTAAAAAGGCATTAAATAAGCATAAAATTTTTTTTTTATTCACACATATAACAAAACAGTATTTGTGAAAACAATTTACTACTAAGTGCCGCCCTAAATCTTCGACAGTAAAATTTTGCCTCTTGTCGCTTAAAATATATTTGAAGACAGAGAAGCTTCTTTCCACATCCACACTTGTTATGGGTGAATTTTTAAATTTGACTATTATGGCCGAATCAATTTCAAAATCAGGAACATTACCTCCACTCAAAATAATGCTTATTTTATTTAATGTTTTAAAGTCCTCGTTTTTTGAAAATACGTCATCGCATTTGAGTTTTAACTCTTGGCCAATAGGTCCCGGTACTTTGACAATTAAGTTCTTAAAATCATTGATTATGCAAAAATTATCAGCTTACGAAGTGAAATGCGTTACTCTTCGACGTAATAAAAAACGCCAAGTTACCTTTACCTTTACGAATGAAAACAATATTTTTTGTTTAGTATAAATTTCTTTGGCGGTTTTTTAAATAGAATTAAATTTTGTCGATGACCACTTTTTAAATAGACCCAAGTGATGAAATTCAGAGAAAATAGCTTCAAATAAGTACAAAAATTGAAAATAGGCATACAAAACTTTGCATCAAATGATCACATTCTTTATAAATCGTGCACATTTTAAGATAATTTATTTCTGCCTTCAATATTAACCATAAGCATAATGGAAGGAAATCCGCTCTCTACTTATAACGAACTTAACTTTAACTTTAAGCTCAGAATTTGCAATGTCTGTCGATCATTAAACACTGAAGAAGTACTTAGAGCCACTGATAGTATAACTAGAAGAGCTCAACAGTGTTTAGAAGTAAATGGAAGACATTTTGAACACTTGTGACATTGCTCTAACGCGGTAGCTGGATTTCAAGTGCTGACTTTTAAAGTTAAGTTTGTTATAAGAAATTGAAATTTAATAACTTAAGTCGGATATAACTTAAAAGGGGTGGGAGTAATAAAAAAAATTTTCCTACAAAACTTGCTTATTTTTTAAAGAGCTTTCCAACGATACCACTTTCGACATATAGTGCTATTTAAAATTCTGGATTTCTGGAGCAAACTACTCTGGATGCCGACTTTTCCCGGAAATAATAATATCACCATTAGATTCGTCATTAGGGCTTTTGTAATAAATTTTTTTAGCCCAACTCTTTACGACTTACCGTTTTTGAAAAAAAGTACTGATACGGGTGGTCTGGGTCACCCTGTATATAGAAATATACCATATTACCAAGTGCAAATAATAACCAACTTAAAAATATTTAAATTTAATATAAAATTATAATTCATGTACTCAACTTTAAATTCAACAAAAATACAGTTTCATTTTGAGGTTAGTGATTTGACGTTTGTCAAAATAAATGTTCTATCTCATTTATTCTACACAACAGATGTTTTTGACTCAGTCTTGCACGTGTAACGTTCGTATGACGTGCAGAATCGAAAATTGAATATATTCAAATGTTCAACTTGCGACGTTGCCACATTTCAAAATCATCCATTTTTACTCCATCTTGGATTTTTTTGAATTTAAAATCGATTTTAAGCACTTTAATGAACGTATTTTAAAAAATGATCAATGAACCACAGGCTCAAATAAGTTCATGTTTCATTTTATGAAAAGACCCAAGTTGAGGAAACTTCCCCATTAAAACTAATGTTAATTCCCTATGTTCGACGTTGATAGTAGACACAATGTATATGTAAAAAAATTAACTCTTCAAATGAGTCAATAAACTTAGAAAATTGAGAAAAAAATAAAAAGAACTTAAAAAACTTTGAGTATAGTTTGACAGACAGACAGCGATTGCCAAAAATAAAGACATTTTTGGTGTTAAGGTTTATCGCATTGGGTCTTTGTTCCTATATTCCAACCGTGGCTAGCAGCTTCTATTAGGGATAACAGCCTTGGGACGAAGCAAATTTCAGGAGCTTCATAAGGGAAATTTTGGAATATTAATTTCCCGAAGCCGTAGGCTGAGAGAGATTTGATAAATAATATTTCCCAAACGGCAAAAGCTCCGTGAAAATTAGTTTGCGATTATGTTTTCAATGTTGTAAAATGCGACGTCGGGATTAATTATATTTTTCCGAATTGTAAATAAAAAAGCGGGTTGAAAATGTCTACAATAACTACAAATACTTTCTGAAATATTTCGGTAAATGCAAAATTTTTAAATACTACTCATTATTAATATACAACACTTATTTTTTGATTTGCCCACTACGAGCGCTAGTAGTACATTTTTTTTCGACTCCGCCTCTCTGCTCTAAGTCTAATAGACTTAGAACTTCAGAAAATATTGTTATAATTATTGTTATAGTATTATTACACCCGTATTCATAAAAATTTCTTAAAGTGTCGCTCAGGAATGTTTTAGTTATAATACTGTTATAAGTTATGGGTTACAGCTGATTGGTTGTTTTAGGTTATAAACCGCTTATATCAGTCTTATAACAGTGTTTTAGCGCTATTGAACGTTTATGAATAATGTTTTTTGACATTTTGCTTATAATAGCTTTATAAGCCTGTTGTAACTTTTTATGAATACAGCTGATAACAGCTGTATTAATTAAAACAAATTAATTAAAATGTCATCTTCGATTAACATCGCTACTTGATCGCGTGACCATGACATGACATGACATGAATACAGCTGATAACAGCTGTATTAATTAAAACAAATTAATTAAAATGTCATCTTCGATTAACATCGCTACTTGATCGCGTGACCATGACATTTTAATTAATTTGTTTTAATTAATACAGCTGTTATCAGCTGTATTCATAAAAAGTTACAACAGGCTTATAAAGCTATTGTAAGCAAAATGTCAAAAAACATTATTCATAAACGTTCAATAGCGCTAAAACACTGTTATAAGACTGATATAAGCATGGTACTATTAGAGAAGGTATGTTCTTGCGCAGAGAGAGATAGCATTCTTGGGTAATCTCTCGCTCATTGAAACCCAATCGCCGCCATATTGGTTTTTTATTTGCTTTACGCTGGCTTTACGTTAGTTCTGTGTGTTTGTTTACATGTTAATGCAGTAGCGGCTCGTGAAAAATATTTTTGGGTGTTCTACATTATAAAAATAGCAAGATATCAGTAAAATGACATTTTTAAATATTAAACGTACAACACTTATCTAGAATGTAGTACTTTATATGATTTTACATTTTTACAATAAATTGCAATCCTAACTAATTTTCGAAAAAATTTTATCAAGTACGGCTTATGAGAGAAGTTATGTTAAAAATATTTGTAATATTTTTTATTCTTTCATTTTATTTTTTCTTCGTTTAATTCATAAGCATTTATTTTATGTACTAGGCAAAAGCACCAAATAAGCATTTATGCTTAATTAGTTCGCATATAAAATATATAAATTCTCCAAGAAAGTGTCTTTTATTTCATATTTAGAAATATTTTATTTGTTAATAAACACAAATGATTTCAATTACGTTAAAAAAACATGAATTGAATAATTTTATTATAAGTAAAATGTGATAGTAAATGCGAATTTATTACTAGAAATAATTTATTTGTTATCTACATTTCTCACAACATTTGAATTGAGCGGCGAAATAAAACTAAGATGGAGTCGATTGGATATGTGCGTGAACTGAACCAAAACGCGTTTCAAAACGAACATACCTTCTCTTATAGTACCATGGATATAAGCGGTTTATAACCTAAAACAACCAATCAGCTGTAACCCATAACTTATAACAGTACTATAACTAAAACATTCCTGAGCCACACTTTAAGAAATTTTTATGAATACGGGTGTAATAATACTATAACAATAATTATAACAATATTTTCTGAAGTTATATTTATAATATATTAACAACTGTTGACAATTTGGTACCAACCAAATACAGTCACTAAATACTTACAACCAAATGACAACCAAAATAATGTGAGCGCCATCTGTATGCTAAATTGAAATTTATAAATTTATAATAACGGGGCGTCAACGTACCAGAAATTGCTTTCTGCGCCGATTTGCAGACACTTTTGTGAAGAAAAATAGAACAGGTCCTAAATATTTGGTATCAAATTTAGGATGCAAAATTTGTGAAGTCATTTTCGTGTATATAACGAAGTTATATACAAAATATAATATATAACCAAGGTAAATAGAATAGAAGGTATGATATTGCGCAGGTAGTGACATTTAAAATTCAATATGGCGGACGCAGTGAGACAACTTCTGTAGTTGTGAAATTGCAGATACCCTTTAAAGTATGAATTTAAAAAATATTAATTAGAAGTTTTTCAGATAAAAACACACATTTTATAAAACTGTTTTTCGTTTTCTAGTATTTAAAAATAAATTTTCTTCTATAGATTAAATGGTAGATACTCTTTAAAGAGGGATTTAAATATTAATAATTATAAAGTTTTTCAGATAAGAAACACATTTTACAGAACTACCTTTATTGCCTTTCATTTTCTAGTATTTAAAAACAAAAGTTATTAAAACAACAAACATTTTATAAACAAGTCTTTATTGTTTTTATTTCTTAGTATTAAAATTTATTATAAGCTCTCTATTTAATTTTTTCATATGAAAATACATTCGTGACCGGAAAAACCACCATATTACGCTTTCATCGCTAATCGATAATTTAAATGTTTAATATTAATTATTTAGATACTTTTGTAAACTTTTTGGATTTCTTCTTTTAAGACGATCAAATCGCACTGTATTAACTTTTTTTGAGCTTCAGGGCAAATATTTTGTTGGGATCGCTTTTTTGTTTATATTTTTTAAACTTTTTATGAATGTTATAACGTCCTAAGAAGATCTACTTGGTAATCATCTTCAACAAAGTGAACTGAACAGACACGAACAGTCTTTGTATTTATTTCGTCACTGCGTCCGCATAAATGCACCTAATTTTTGCATAATTTTAGATCTTGGGAAAAACTTCGTAAATTATATTCACAGTAGCATACTTACCTTGATTTCTGTTATTGCAACTCAGCACTGCACATAACATCTTTTGCTAAAATTCACATATACACAAACTTCAAATCAAATTTATTACTGCAGTAGGTACTAATGAATTCTACATAAAACCAAAATAATAATAATATTTTATTACATACCAATATAATAATAATATCTTATTATATACTAATGTAATAATAATAATATTTTATATTAAAATTGGTTTATTTCAAATCAAAAAATATACTACCAAGATATGTATGTATCTTTAAGACCGCCATATTTGAATGCGCACTAAAGGACGAGTTTTGGTTCATGTTTAGATCATACCTTCTATTCTATTTACCTTGATATATAACAAAATTGGACGCAATTTTTTGTCATATTTTTGCTACCAATTTTATGATAATGTAAAACGGCTCTTAGAAAAGTTTTTGAAATTTTTAAGTATTTGCGAATAAAATTAACGATGGGGGCGCTGCTAAATTGTCAAAATGACCGTCATATGGTCATATGCGAGTAAATTGAGGTTATAGTTGTGTTTACCTGTGGTGTTTACAGTGATCGAATCAACCTTGTAAATCTGTTTGTATGTTCGAATTATCAAAGAAAAAGGTAAAATAACGAAACAAATTGCTCTAAAATCTTTATTTAAGTACAATTAACCACGTTTAGTACTCGCATCGAAGTGTTCTCAATTCTGCCACCAGACGTCGCATTCTTAATTTTATTCGCGAATTTTTTTAAGTTATTTTCTATTTATAGTAAACGTTCCTTTAGGTACAAAAACTGTTGGACTACGATAATATATAAAGAGTGTGTTGATTATTATCTTATGTCACGTATTAATGTTGTATTGTATATCAGTAATTTTAATTGAATAATATACTTTTCTATTGAGGATAATCCAATAAAAACGTGGTAAAATTTGAAACTTCTTTTCAAATTTAGTTTTCGAACTGAAGGGGCAAGTGGAAGAAGGTGTTATGTTACAAATACATACATATTATTGAGATAAATAGGATTTCGTAAAATTAATTGGCATTTTTTAAGTAAAACTAATTTTAAGATTTTATTTATTCAGTTAGTAAGAGTTGAGTGTGTATTGTTTTCAAGGAAATAAAGGTTTGAGCTTTCACTTAATTTTCATACTAAACTTGTGATTTAAATGTACATAACCCCTTCTTCCATTTACTGACAATAATTCTGTTGAGTAAAAATGAAAGAAAACGTCAAATACCTTAATATTAGCACAAAATAATCATTTATTCTTCAAAAATATAAAATAATAACATATTTAAACAAAAGTATTACATTACTTGGTAACCCGCCGTTTTTTTTGCTTAGGTTTTTCTGCTTCTACACCAATAATACTTTCATAAAATCCTCTATGTTCCTCAAGGATAAAAGGTAATCGTTGACGAATATCTTCAATTTTTGGCTGAGATACGTTTCCTGTTTTGTGATGAATTCTAGTAAATTCAATATCCTTAGGGGGTGAATAATTTTCTAATGGTTGGTTTTTGAATAACGAAACTTTTTTGAATGGGGTATACTCATCGTATGATTCCTTATACAAGTAGCTACCGAATTCGTCAACACGGATCCACTTGATGCCATCCCTGAATGGAACTTTCTCGTTTAATAAGTTTTTCTTTTTCTGCACTAGGCCTATTTTATTTGGTAAACTATCCACATCACGAAAGTAGTTTTCCATATCGTTAACAGTCGACTGTTTTGTGCACACAGTTTTAATGATTCGTCTGTACTCGTTAGGGGTAAAGTAAATAGTGCTGTGGGTTCTAAGAACTTTTTCTATGCGGCCAAAATCCCTATCAGAGTCTAAATAAGTGTGCCCTACTTCAGGGAATTTATGATCTATCACTTCAAAAATACCTTTCAGTATCATAAACTGGTATCAAAAAATCATCTGGAAGTTCTTGTTTTGGCCAGCACATGAGTCAGACCACACTGTAAGTTTTTTTTTTATTTTTCGCTCTTTCAGAAGTTTGCACGAAATTTCATAAACAGCTTACAACCTCTGCACTACCTCTGCCGGCTACATCTTCAGTCCAAGTTTGCATTACTGATTGGTGCGCCTCAGTAGTGATAACGTGAATTCCCAAGTTGTAAAACCAAAGTTGCGTTAGGTAGAACCCCTTTGACGTAGTTAGTTTTGGCAAGGGTAAGGTCTGTTGCAAGTCAATTGTTATGTAGCACTCATTTTCGTTTTTTAAAGCGGTTTCGCGGTTCCTTGCCATCAACTCAAAGCCTAGTTTAACATTTTTTTTGTGTTCCTCATTCGATTTCCAGAATCGCACTTGCTGCAGGTGTCGCTTTTAGGGTGACTAAATGATAAATTAAACTTGCTACAGAATATTTTAGAATATGTAGACTTTTTTATTAAGAAATTGTCTGCTTTATTTATTTCTTTACACTCTTCAATGTATAACCTATACATGTGCGATATATTCAGATTGGGAGCCAGATACCTTTTATCTTGCTTATTACACGCATTTAGAGCTTTCTGCACCATCCGTTGTCCTCGAGACAACATTTCTACATTTATATTCACTTCACATGATACCCAAACTTACTGCCACAAACACTGTCACTATAGAATAAATTTTAAGTTTATGTTACAGGTGCTATGTAGCGCACGTCAAATTAAAAAGATACATTTTAAAGCGGTTGAAGGAGTTATGGACACAGCTCTTTTTTCCACAATACCTCTGATTATTAGTGTAACATGACTCCTTCTACCACTCTGTATTTGCTTTAATTTAAAAGATAGAGCCAAATGCTTAGGAAGCAAGTTGCATATGTACATAACTCCTTCATCCACATCAAAACTTGACTTTTTCAGAAAATGTTACTTAACACCTTCTTCCACTTGCCCCTTCAACTGATAGATGTCATTGTATGTCTCTACTTCAACCCTATAGTATAGGGAAATAGGATTCCTATTCATTTACTTCACCTAAAATTTCATTTAGACACTTGACGTCGCGTCGTTTAGTTTGGTTATTGGTAAGCACAACATTTATTTTAAAGTTTGGTTAATTTCTTGATTTAAAAAAAAAATTAAATTTTAAATTTTTTTAATTCTGTTTGGTATATTTGCTCTCACTTGTTATTTTTACTGTTATACATAACTGATGATCGAAAATAATCGTGAAATAAAGGCCTTTATATTATGTTACAGAGTTTTTAATTTTTAAGTAATTTTTATCATTTCTATAGCGTAATTTTTTCAGAATTCTATTTCTTGTTTATTCAAATATTCTACGTTCAATCTTGTTAAATGTGAATTATTGTCATTTTAGTGTTCTTTAAATATTATGTTTTCTGTGTAGTATGTATTCTTTACTTAACAGTTAAATTTTATTATTTTAACATTTGTTAGGTTTGATTATTTTAAAAATACTTATATAAAATAAAAACACGTCATGAGCGGGGAACTAATTTTATGAAAACAGCCAATCAAATAATCACATTTAATGGCATTTTTGATCATTTTTACTTGAAATTTTGAATAATAATAATCCATAAAATGTAATGTTTAGATTTGTAGTTTACGCCGTAAGTTAATATAATTCCATTAAAAAATTTTTAAATCTGTGGGCCGGGTTAATGTGGTACTTCCTTGATTATTATCTACTTAATTGATTTTTTTTTTCAGATAACGTAAATAAACCTCGTATGTATGGTCCTGCATCTCAATTACCATGTCTAACAGCTCCATTGCCATCAAATTGGAAATGTATGTCTGGACGATTTATTATGGTTCATGCTGCATACCAAAGTCATTTAGGTGTCGACTGTCTTTTTGCACCAAATGCAAAATTAAACGACGGCATAATTTGGTTATTAATTGTACATGCTAATGCAAGTCGATCTCAAATGCTACAATTTTTATTAGGACTTGCCAGTGGTGCTCATGCTGATTGCAGTAGTTGGAATGGAGTTATAGAATTAATACCAGTGCGGGGATTCAGAATTGAACCTAACTTAAACGAAGAAGGTTACATGACTGTAGATGGAGAACATGTAGAATATGGACCTATTCAAGGTGAAGTTTTTCCATCATTAATTAAAACTATGGTTCCTTGATTAGAACATTCTATTAGTGATTCATCAATTTTTAAAAAGAAGCAGGTTGTGATTTTATCTACTTTAGACCCAATTGTTATTAGCGTTGATTCGCTTTAATTTCTAAGTTTATCTATAAAAAACAATTTTGCTGATTATTAATTTTGTACATTTTAGCAAAAATGCGAAGTTTTGACAATTCCATACAACTTGTGTGTGAAATTAATCCCGACTTGTTTTTAGGTTTTTATTTAACTTTTAATATTACTAAATTTGAGCTTGATTCTATTTAAATTAGAATATTGAGGCTTCTAGTAAGTAAATATGAGAAAATAGAAAGAAAGTTTTATTCGTGACATGATTATAGTAAATATAAAATTTATAAACAAATTAAAGTTTGTTAAACATGAACTAATTTGTTCGGGCTTTTGTAAACACATTTACACATAATAAGACAATATTAACATATTGTATACATAATTTATTGTTTATGTAACACATACTCTTTTAAATTAAATTTTTAATTTATTAATATAGTAAGTACGTCATAAATATTTGAAAATGCTTTCTGAAAATTAAAAGGTCAAGGCAATTCGATTCAATTAATAAATTTTTATTTAACACATTGGAATTAATTTTAAATTATTAGTTGAAATTTTAAAATATATCTTTTATTTGGCACAAACCAAAATTAGAAATTAACAAAGAAATTTATATCAATAGACATATAACTAGTTAGCCAATAACTGTAAATTATTAATGTTGCTAATTAAATCAACATGTTATTTTTACTTAATACCCATCTGCATTTATAGAAGACCAATTTTTTTAAATTGTTTTTCATTTATTTTGTGTAGCAACTCAGATTCGGCACAATAATTTGTTTTTGTTTTAAATTTTATTAACCTAGACAATTTTAAGTTATACCAAATACATGCCCAAATATTTTACACAATATTAAGAACCAACAATAACACAATATCAAAATAATCAATAATTCAAAATTAAGTAAAAATTATTGTTTTGTTTATTATTATTGTTTGGGGGTGTGTCAGACAACCCTCACCATGAATTTCAAAATTTCAACTAGGGCAGAGGACACTTTTCTAAGTATATTGAAACAAAAATTTTGTTGGATTATCCATTGGTTTTCGTAAAAATCTAATTTAAAAATGTAAAATTGACATGTATTTTAGATACACGTTTTAACATGGGTTTATGATAGGTCGTGGTTGAGTTAGTTTTTGCCTAACACATAATGAATTTAAAAATATCCCTGTAGAATGACAGAACTCGCCAAGGGTGTAACTCGAAGTCATAGAACTCGTCCGGGTGTCGACCACAACTGGCAACAATATTAAGAGTATATCAAAGCACACGTACCATCAACAAAAATAAGAGCGTGGCGGCTAACGTGCGAAGTACCGTAACGCGACCGGCGACATCGGGGTATAACATATTACAATTCCCTACTTTTAGAAATTTTAAAATGCCGTTTTTTCGAAAACTAATGCCAAATCTAAAAAAATGTTTGTTGCGTTATACACAGAAAATTGTTCTCTTTCCTATAGTGTAGTTGAAATTTTGAAATTCGTGGTGAGGGTTAACTGACAGTAACCATTGTTTGGATAATTATTATTATTTATACTTTGTGTTTTGATATTATCTTAACAGTATTTTTTATTGTTGGTGCTTGTTGGCTGCTTTTCCTCTTGAAAGTAATTAGTACAAATTCGTATTTGAAAGCATACCTTAAAATATCTAAATTTTGTGTTTACGTTCTCAGTATTTTTTAAATTAAACTACATTAATTTTATGTTATTAATTTAATATTATTTGTAATGCTGACGTATAAGATGACGTAGTACACTCCAATTAAAAGTTGAATTTTATAGCACCAGTGTTAAAAGTACATACTTATTATTCACTTATAATGTCAGTTTTAATAACTGGAAGGATAACTAACAATCAATACAGATAATTAAACAATTTTTGTACAAAGTCTTTCTACAACGATTTTCTATAATTATAATTATTTATCAAGTTAGTGTCAAATCTAACATACGAAATTTTAATTTATTAAAATATTAATTTTATCGATTTCCAACTAGTCTCTCCAATACAGTTGTTAAAGTCACATAACGTAAATAGCCATTATGCTACACAGATGTATTTGCAAATTAATAGTAATACAGTCGTGTATTATAACATATGCTTATAACAAATTTTTAGTTATCATATACCAAATAAATCGAGGTTTTAGGTATATTATAATTGAATATGATTATAAGAATATTAAATCTGTGTACTGCGTGAATAAGTTTGCTACTGGGGGCGAAAAAGGTGTTAGTCACATTTTTTATAAAATGGGGTTTGGTCATATTGAGAACCTATAACGGATCCCTTTACATTAGTAAAACAAAATATTAAAGTTAGAAAATATTCAAACTTAACATATTAAAACGAACGTATTCAATAATTCAAAAAAGTAGGTGGAAGTGGATTTTTTGGTCGTAGAGATCTATCATGATAGAGGAGATAAATACTCTTCTAACAATATGTTAATCAATGAGTAATAAAGTAAAGTAATGAATAATGATAAAACCTTGCGGTCCATGCGTTGGCTAAACCATCTGCATGTATGTTTTTGACGGGGGGGTGCTGATTCTGCAGTAGCCTTACATTACTCATTGGATAACGTATTGTGAGAGGAGTATCTATCCCTCGTGATAGGGATACTACCAAAAAGTAAAAAGATGGAAAAGTCTCATAAATTTTTTTTATAAAAAATAA
Source organism: Cantharis rustica (assembly GCA_911387805.1). Taxonomy (NCBI): domain Eukaryota; kingdom Metazoa; phylum Arthropoda; class Insecta; order Coleoptera; family Cantharidae; genus Cantharis; species Cantharis rustica. The sequence continues at coordinate 78,899,512 of OU426877.1, forward strand.
TTTATAACCTAAGAATATTTAGTTTTTTTTTTATAAAAATATGAAAATTTTATAGAATTTTTTGCTACAAACAATCAGCGTTTTGAGCAACTTTTTGAGCTGTCATTATAGTCTCTAGTTGGTAAAAGTATAGTATTTTGAAAAAATTTATACTAGTATTTATATTATGATATTTTTATTTATTTATTTATTTATCTCTTTTCTAATAGTTACTTTTTTCTAAATATGACAAAGATAACCAAATGTTATACGTTAAATCTCATTACATTTGGAGATCAGTCATACGCGAGTTAAAAAAAATTCGACTATATATACATTTTATTTGTTTGAAGGTCATTTGTTTACAACAAATTCGAAAAATATCACTTATTTTTATAGAAAAAAAAAAAAAAATTCCTAAGGTTATAAATTATTTGTAATAAAAAAATATATATGCCACTATATTTAGCTTCACAAAAGTTGTAAAAAATGATTGATCAATTTTTTTGTCAGAATACAATTTAAGTAGCTAATTGATAATTTCGATTTTCACTAAAACGCACTTTTTTTAACAATAAATAGTCATAACAAGGCCAATTTTAGCATAGAGGAATAAAAATAAAGTTATAGAAAATTAAATTATCATTTACATTGTTATGTACCATTTTTACAAAAGCAAAAAATAACTCGCTCTTGTAAAAATCCATTCTCCAACAATTTTTGATCAAAATAAACAAATTTTAATATTCAGCAAGTCTTAAATGTATTAATCTAAATTTTAATTAACAATATATTTTAACCTAATTTTGTTAATATGCGTGTGATTTCGCTCTTATTAGTATAAAAGAAAAACAATGACGCTGACGGTGGAGTTTGGTGGAGCTCTTGGGAGTTTTAGTATGTTATTTATAATGATTGAAGATTATTTAAGCCAATTTTCAGACTTTCAATATTTTTTTAGGTCAAACGCTAGAAGTACTTGGCTACTAGCACTTAATTTTTGTTATCCGAATTATGTATTAATATCACTATATTCGAGTGTACTTTTATACCTAGAACAACTTAATTATTTATAATATCGCCTTGACCCTTTTCAAAGAAAGTCGTTTTTAGAGACAATCTGTATACAAAAAAATTATATTTTCGAAACTACCATTTAGGTGCGTTTTGTACCTAAGTAAAGTAACCACAGTTTACGGTCTCATAAACTTTAATATCTAGTATTTGAAAAACTTTTGTAAAGACACTATATAACATTTTCGTTTCTTTTATGTCTTTTCAAGACGATTGAATGCAATTCTATTAGAAAGCTCGGCGAATGCATATTGGATTAAAATTTTTGTGGCAAACTTTAAATACCATCTTATAAGATTTGAAGGTGTGTTGAACCTAACATAATAATTTAATAATATTTAAACATTATTAGGCTATTCATTTAAACTTCTTGAACTTGTTACTCTATGTATACTGCGACTTCCACAGGGATGTTGTTCCAAAAAATTATAATATCTTCTTTAATGTATAAAATGATTGATTATAAAGTATAATCAGCTTTATTCACAATAAATTTCACAGTTTTGTTTTATAAATACAGTGGACCCCCGGTAATCCGGCAAACATTATGCAGGGCAGTGTCGGACTATCGAATTTGTCGGATTATAGAGCACTGCCTAAGACCCCTATAGTCCGGATTTTTTTACGAAAGAGTACCTTGTAATCCGACAAATTACATATCTAATGACAAGAATCTATATATTATACGTACATATGTATGTACTTTGAAGTACAAATCAGACTTAATTTATGTAAGTCGAATTTAGTAAATTCGAAAATAGTAAACAATGAACGCACGCTAGGCCGTACCGCTATCACTAGTAGTCAAATTCAAACTAAGTAAAACAATGCATACGCGTCGAGCACAATAGCGGTGGCGCGTACGAGTTGTGACCTGTTCAAACCTGCGTGATCTATATTAGCAAAGATTGTCAAACATACATGTATATAATTCTAAGTCATGTCGGATTACAGGGGGCGCCGGATTAGACAGGGGCCGGATTATCGGGGGTCCACTGTAATTAAAAAAGTAATGCGAGTGGACATCCTGGCAGTACTATATCTCTGCACAAACGATATTTCCGTGGTTTTTTAATTTTTCAATTTATTTATTAAATAATATCATTGATGCTACAGGCAAATTAAGCATTTCAGTTAATACCTTTATTATGAAAAATTATGTAATTGACAAGGAGTGAGAGTTATTTTATAATATAAATTGCTATGTACAATTTAGATGAATAATGCCCGGTTTCATAAAACTTAACTTTGGGGAGTTAAATTTAGCAAAACAATCGAAATCATAAGTTAGTTTTAATGACTTGTTAAAAGTTTTATGAAAACAGGCATTACTTTATTATGATAACATGGGAGTATCACTGCCACAAGATAGCCTGGACTTGAAATGTGCAAACAAAATATAAAACAGGCTAAGTTATCTTGCAAGAGCTGTAGTTCGTGATACCTAATTTTAAATTAAAGTTATTTATTATAATAATAGCTTTGTTTCTACAGCAGTTGCAAACGTTTTTAAACTAGCGTTTTAACGTGAAAATTTTAGTGTAGCTCTATACCCGACAGTTTCAAAAGTTATAAATTGCTGAAAAAAATAACGGGTGATAAACATAAAATCAAGTGCACGCTAATACTAATATAATACTAGTAGTGCTAATACTAGGAGAAAAACAGTAGTATTTTTGAACAGATAAAGAAAGATATTGCTGTAATGTAGTAAGTTTTTCATTTATGAAATACTTGCTTTGGTCGAGAAATAATTTAGTAGTCAATACTTTATTTTTGAAGTATTTGCCTGAAGTATTAGTTTGTACTTTGTTTTATGCATGTCACCGAAAATGAATAAAGTTATGAAAAACAAATTATTAACGCAAACTAGCCTCATTTTATAGTAGTTTTAAATATTATAATTTTTAAGAAATGTATGAATTACTTACTACCTCTTACTAAAAAGTATGCATATCGTTGCACCAATGCCAAAATCATTAATGTGCAATTTTGAATTGTTCAAATGAACGTCTGATCTTCATAAAATAATGTATAACATGTAACTGCATAAAATGATACATTTTACGCATTCTTGATTTTTACATTGAACCGATAAAATTAATTTTATTAAGTATTTTTCAAAATAATAATTGTATTAAGAGCAGGTATTAAAAAATATGTACTTTATCAGGATTTCTTGGATTCACAGATCTGAAATGTTTTGGTGTAAGTATCTGTTTATATGATATTATTTATGTATTAATTTATTTTTGCTCAAATTCAAAAAATGAGCAATTACCATATTTTTGTAGGTACAAATTGGTATTATGTAAATTTTTATAACTCCTTAATATAAATATATTACTTTTCCTACTTGTTAAATTAGGGTATTAGTGAAGTATTTTAATTTGAAATCTGACTACATCAAAAATTTTAAAAGTACTAACATTATACCCAAAACAAAGAAAACTGTTTTTTTTACAGTCAGTTCTTTTCTAAATCTATTCTGGACTTGTTTGAATAGAAAAGTATTTTTGTGACACTTTAAATTAAGGATTGGTTAATTATATCAATAATGTAGTACATTTCTTGCAGTTTCACATTTTTAAGTTGCGAAATTATTGTCACCAAAAATAAACAAGCCCTTCTTTGTTTTGGTAATAACGGATTAAAGAGGACAAGATAATTGATATTTAATAAAATGCTAGTTATGAAAATAAAATAGCTATTAATGGGTAATTTATAGAAACTACAAAATGTTCTTTTTCTTGCAATGCAATGTGATGTACTAAATACCTAGTAGTAGACTTTTGCAGATAATCAACTCATTTTTATAGTTTACTTTAGAACATTTATATATTTTTGCGTCTTAAATGTTGTAAAAGATAATTTTAAAAATTGTAATGTGTAATAACTGCTCTGATGAGAATTTCTATATAGTGAAAATTTTCAGTACCTATTTGAAGATGGACCTAAAATGCTCCAGTCTAGCACAAAACCAACGATCTAATCATCATTTATAATTAGTGGTTAATTGGAATTTTTAAACAATTGTTATCCAAACTAGTAAAGGCTGTGACATTATTGTTGTAAAATTTTATTGCCAAAAAACTTGCTTTTTTTAAAAAGCTATTATTTTAAAAATCTTTTTTTTTAAGTTTTTAGTATCTAATTTTTTGATGATATTTTTATAAATTTTATTCAAATGTATATTGACGTGAGCTCGTAACATAATATGACATTGATTGATAACTGTTAAATATTTCAATGTACAAACAATGTGATTTGTTTTGGTTGTTGAAAAGCAATATAAGACATAAATAATAAAGAGTTAAAAAAAAATTACATCAATTTTTTATTTTTTTATAATACAAAACATGTGCACTGCATTGTGGGTTATGAACTCGGCAATGCAGAAGTAATCGCTAGGAAAATGCTAATCGGATGCCTTTCCAATTACTTTCCCCACAACCAACATCAATCTTGGATTTTAGACTACAGCAGTGTGTATGGGGTAACCAGGATTTGAATTACAGTAATTCGTGTTTTATTTTATTTACTTTCAGAATTCTATAGAAATTTAAGTTATTGTTAGCATTTTAGGATCCTATAACATCTCTATAAAAACACGAAAAGAGTTATTTATACGGCCAGAGGTAAAAGTGATTTGTTTTATAATTGACATCAACTAACGCCTCGATGGATATTAGTCACTCAATATATTCCATTTACACTACCCTCACATACCTCGTACCCTTTAGGATCCCCGATCTGGTATTATCTGATAAACCCTGTTGGAGTAGTCGTCTTGGTCCACGACTCTTGAATCATTAGAACGTATATGGTGATGACTCAGAGTTCAGCGAAAAATATTTTATAATATTGCAATGTTTCCCTTAAGTACGACAATGAAAGAAATATGATACTACGATCATTTGTTGGTTTTGATTATTTTGTAAAAAATTTTTATTTTTTTTTTCATTCAACTTGTTGCCCCGTTACTCAAAGTTCGATATTATCATGGTACAATTACTTGTTGATCAATTATTATTTAAAAACCATCCATTTCTATTTGTACGAAATGAACCAATGAATTCGTGTTAAACTTGTCAAACGTTAGTTTAAGTAAAGTTTGACCTACTAGGTATGCAATTTGATTACCAAAACCTTTAATAAAGGTGTCCGGTTTCAAATGGTTCCTAATGTAGTATAAAATGTAAAAACAAACGTAATCTGTCATTCTTTCTGTGAGAAAAATATCGTCTGCCTTTATTTCACATTGTATTTGTGCAGATGGAAGATTGAACAATTACGTTTGCGAAAGTCGCAGCTCTTCAAACGCTTTTCATTAAAGAAAAATTTCAACTTGGTAATTTTTACACAATACACATTAAGTCAAAGTCTGTAATATAATCACTACTTTTTAAAATAAGTTGAATTTCTAAAATAAATATTTCTATAAAATAATTTTTAAATTAATTTCTATGCAATATGATTCGATGTATGGATGTTGCCAGAGTGAAAAAAGTAGACAAAGATAGGACAATGTAGGAAAAGGTGTGTATGTGATGTTTTAGTGAAGATGATTTAGCAATTCAAGTTTTATGACTCCGTTTCTTTCCTACCCCATGAACAGAGCAACAAGATTAGGTACATGTATGTATAAAGTTCAAAAATTTTAAATATATTTTTATTTAAACGAAAAATTTTCCAATTCTTGTTGTAATTTAGACAGTTGTTCCAATTCATCTTTTGATGCCGATTGAATGGACAGCTTGGAAAAATCAATATCTATTTGTTCATTATTTCCATTTTCTTTGTGTAGTTCTGATGCGGCGTCTTTCCTCTTCCACATTTCAATTATAACATCTTGTAACTGAAATAAATAATGTATAATTATAACAAATGAGAAAAACAATTGCAAATCAAATGTAGTTTATTTGTTGCAATGCAATGATTTTTGTTGTTTATAATTTAACTGTTAGATTGTCAATTTTAGCTAATGAAGAATCGGAATCAAAATATTAAACAAAATTGTGCACCTCGGGTAGATTCCAGCCCTGTCTGGAATCAAAGTAAATTTACGTGTTCCGCTATGAATGTATGGTTAAACTAGTTATTTACTAGTTACTAGTTAAATACTAGTTGTAGGTAGTTAAAGAGAAATATAAAAACAAAAATTACCTCTTTCATTAATAGTTGAGTTCGATTTCCTGAATCAATGGATCCTAAATAACTGCGTTGTAAAATATCGTATTTACTTTTTGCTAAATTAAGAGGAGTTCGATGATTTAAATCCTTCATCGTTATATTTGCACCAGCTTTGAGTAACATTTTGATGATTTTTACATTAGTAGTGCATGTTGCTAAATGTAACGGAGTATTTCCCAATATATCTTTTCTGTTTTGTTTTGCACCATTTTGCAATAATAATTGTACAACATCTGTATAGCCTTTACTGACTGCTAAATGCAATGGGGTTCGTTTTAGATTATCCACAAAATTAGGATCTAATCCTTGATTTAATAATTTTTGAACCAATTCAATGTTATTTGTATTTACTGCCATTATAAACAAACGCTTTTGAGAATTTAACACTAAATCATCGACTGTCGATTTCAAATTGTGCGATAGTATTTCTTTTATATATCGACATTGTATGGCAGATCCGCGTCCTTTTAGTTTAAAATCAAAATGTAAACATTTCTTTTGTTTACTTCTTGGCGATATTTTAAATTCGTCGTCGCTGTGGCTATGTCTAGACATATTCCTGTTTAATGCAGCAAACAACACAATCTTTAAATAAACGTAAATAATACACACATTTGGATCGCTAGTTTATAGAAATTGTTAAAATGTCACACCAATATTCTATTGCTAATAAGAATTCTGACACCAATATATTTAAACCATAGATTGTCATAGATGCATCAGCAGTGTTGCCAGATCTACCGCTGAAGAGGTATGCCTATCGCTCTCTTTTGTCCCTTATTTACACTTGGAACACGGGCCCCTGGCATAAGGGGGCCCCAAGGATTCACGTCAAAAAGCATAAATTTGGTAAAATATTAAATAAAACACATTTCTTAGATATAATATTTTTCGTAGAAACGTAAAAGGTAAAAGATTATAATAGTAGATTTTCAATACAAGAATACAATATGACAGAATTGTTAAATAGATTATCAAATTTGTCGATAGAATGCAACAATTTAAGTTGATGGTTTCCTTGTTTGTTTCTGTACATGGTACCTAGATGACGCTTATCATTCGACGCTTCGATGTTTCAGCTTCAAATTGAGCTGTTTTTCAGTTTCAACAAATTAGCTGAATTTTAATCTGACGCTTCGATACGTCGTACGTCATACGTCAAAATTGAAGATTATTATATTTATTACAAGTAGTATACATTCAACAAGTATAATCCATTAATTAATTAAAATCAATTAAGATAGATTTACGGTTCAGTTGAACACGTGTTTTTATAAATTATAAATTCATTTCTGAAAATTTCACAGTTGATGTTTATTTTATGAACACAGCAGTGTAGAAAAATAATGTAACACGGGTAGGCTTTGATTAATTAAATAATCGCGACCGTTGCGCGTTAACTGAAGGTTAATTCGCTGCCTGTTTTAAGCACCTGTTTATAAGCCGGACTCAAACTTTTAAATTGAAGATCGGAGACGTATGATTATTACCAAGTCGATCGCCTTTTTAACAGCAAGAAAAGAATAAGAACATGTAAATCATAACTAATTTATTTAACACAAAAAAAATATAATGAAAAAAAAGCGGTACAAAAAAATTATAGTTATAAAATAAAATATAATAAAAAAATAATTGCTGAGAATTAATTTACCAAGTTAACTTTCTGTTATAAAGATAAAAGTTACATTGAAATCGTTGGGACTCACCTAAATAAAAAAAACATACAATTTTAAGTACATAAATTTGGTTTATTACCTTTTTGGTCGTTAGGGAGCGCACAGAACAAAACAAAAAAAAGATTTAAAAGAAAAACTAATTGAACCACTTAAAAAAAAATGAAAATTAAAATTCAATTATGAATACAAAAAAAAATAAAAATTTTATTATGAATACTTAAAAAAAAATTATTTAATTATGAACACTTTAAAAAAAAAATTAAAATCTTATTATGAATACTTTAAAAAAAATTAGTTATGAATTAGCACAACACTTTTATTTAATACCCCGGAACGAACTGACAGGTTGGATACGCGTCTTGTCGGAGATGAACTACATCTTGTCGGAGGGAGACTGGGGTGCTAGTCTAAGTCTAAGTCATAAATAGCCTTTGTGGAATACCGGGGCGAGTGCCCATACTTCCTTCAAAATGACTGGTGTCTTGCACCTGAAGGCATCGGATAGAGGAATTCGCACACTACCGTCCGCCGTGGGAGCCGCCGACTTTAGATACGATTAGAGCCGCATCAAGACTGTCGGTGGGTTAGAAAATTCGATGGGGTTTCCGTGGAATCTCATCTAGAAGATCGCTGATGGCGAGATGTGGCGAGCGGGGTGGGCCTATACGTAGCTGACCCACCTTTGGCAGAAGAATTGCCTTGTTAGGTTCGTTCATGTCGAGACAGAGGCGGAGAGGCACGTCGTAGATGAGGCGAGGAGATCTTGGTCCTTGGTCGCAGGAGGATCAGTCTCTAGAGCAAGAGCATCCACGCCGAGCGCGCCGCCGGCGGCGCACTCGTCTTTGCGTTACCTGGACTTAGGAGGAAGTCAGTGCGACGGATCCGATTAGAGCCGTAGCCGGCATTCCGGTCTCCCTCCCTACGTCGTAGCGGAAACCTGGTCACGATACCAAATTAATCGGTTGCGGAGGGTGTCCTGGAACACGCCTGGTTTTGGGTTAGCTTTGCACCGTAGGGGAAATTGTATCGCCCTATTGCGCAAGGTCATTGCCTTGGAGACTAGGGTGCCTTAAGGGATCCCGCTATATTTATATGAAATTTTGGAAAACATGTCAATAGGGTTGATGTGTATTCGTCGACAAATTTTTGGTTTTTAAAAACTGGATTTTTAATTATAAAAATTGGTATTATCGTTTTCAATTGTTGTTACCATAGAGGTATATATTAAAACTACTGGAGGAACCACTAGGTGCAACAAAACGGTCCGACGTAAGTTTACGCTTCCCCCACTCCTTAAAGGATTCGGTTCAAATTTTGTAATGCAAAATCATAGGATAAGTAATGTTTAAACGTTTAAATAATTGTAGACATATTATAATGTGATTTTTAATTAAAAATTCACATTCTAATTTAAAAAATACATATAATTATTTTCAAAAAATTAATATCCTGTATATTTCACTAACAAGGGAAACTTCAGGTATGCGAAATTTTGTTTTGGTTTATACTTACATTACGTAAAGATTACACCTAAGGCATTACGTGAACGAAATAGTAGCGCGCCATATTCAGCCAATTTTGAGAAAATCGAATTTGAAAATTTCTTCTTTTTGCACGAAATAACTAAATAATAAAAGATAAAACTTGCAACAAAGGTTCCGTGGTAGAGGAACCTAGGTAGAGTGGTGGCTTTAATAAGCAAGGGTTCTAGGTTCGATTCCAGCATCCGTACTTTTTTTTTCAAATATTTTTTTTTAATTAATTTTCTTTTTAAGTAATATGTAAATTAACAGATATTTAATAATTATTCGAAATTATTAATTTTTAATTAATTATTAATTACTAGATCCCGTAAAACTTACTGTTTTCCCTGTTTTTACGATGAATACCACCCGGGATCGTGCGAAACGTCGGTGTAAAAAATTATACAATGTAAAATGATCAGAAAATAATTAATATGTATAATAATAATATACTTCATATAATATGTAAATACTTATTCAATTATGTAACTTTTCATTTCTTATTAAATATATAAATAAAATACGAAAAATATATAAATAAATACTTATTTAATTAAAAAATATAATTTTTAACAAATTCCAAAAATTTTTGAACGTTTCGAATAATAATCAATTTAAGAAATGTTTGAAAATACTGTTAGTAAGACAAAACGATATCGTCCGAATGTTGAGATCTGAAAAATTAATAATTTCGAATAATTATTAAATATATGTTAATTTACATATTACTTAAAAAGAAAATTAATTAAAAAAAAAATATTTAAAAAAAAAAGTACCGATGCTAGAATTGAACCTAGAACCCTCGCTTATTAAAGCCATCACTCTACCACGTTACCACGGAACCTTTGTTGCAAGTTTTATCTTTTATCACGTTATTTCAGGCAAAAAGATGAAATTTTTAAATTCAATTTTCTCAAAATTGGCTGAATATGGCGCGCTACTATTTCATTCACGTAATGTCTTAGGTGTAATCTTTACGTAGTATAAGTATAAACCAAAACAAAATTTCGCATACCTGACGTTTCCCTTGTAAGTTCATACACATGAAATCTTGAAATTGGGGCAATCTACAACTTTTGTAATTTTTAATTACAACTATCGTTTTATTTTAGGTTTTTTATTTGGGTTTGTTTAGTTTTCCGGTTTAGAATTTTTTAAAATAAGTTTATTTATTCATTTTGGCTTCAAGTAGGTATAATTTTTGTTTTTACTAAAGTGAAATAAATTTGACTTTTAATCAAGTTTGAATTTTGAATTTAATAGCATAACTTTTCAATCATTTCAATAATTTTTCCAGGTTTGCCTGATGAGATTCCGAAAATCGAAACATACGGTTATATAACAGCGTGTCGCAAGCTAAATTATTCATTTAAATAGTTTTTGAACAATTTTACGTTTAGTTATGAATTAAATTATTCTTCAATTTCATGTAAAATGTAAAAATTAATTTTATAAAAAAATATAATTATTTTCTTATAAACACAAAAATAGAATTGTGAATTAAATTAAAAATACATAGCAAATAAAATTATAAAACACCGAAAGAGAAACAATTATACATTTTTTAATAAAATTAGTTTTGTAAGTTTACTTCTTACAGAACTGCCCTGCAAGACTTTAGAAATTGTTAACAATTTAACAACTAACAACTGCTAACAACTCAATATTCATAGTTTTGAGAAAAACATTAATTGGAATAAACAATTATTAAAGGTTTATTCTAAAGGTTCTATTATTTATTACTAAATTTTTACATTATTATTATGTAATAATTGTGGAGCTTATTACTGAAAGGAAAACTTGCCTTTTATCAAAAGAAAACAACAAAAAAACGAGGGTTTTTACGGTATTGCCGTCAAATATGAAATAATTATTCATAAGTTTTACTTACGAAACTTAAGATAGGTACTTAATTTTTATTAAACAAACATTTTTTTATTCCATGCTATAAAATCATTTATTTTCTATAACATGGCACATATAACTCCAAATCGGCATTTTTTGAGTTATAACATTATTTTTTTAATGTTTATCAACATTATATTATATTATTATAGTATTATCAACATAATAAGTCTGTGTTGTATTTAATTTTGAGGAGTTCTCGTCTATATAAATCATATTTACCACGTTATTATACAATGTCAAATCGAGTTTATACCTTTAAGGAGTGGGGGAACGCCATGTAAAATCGGACCGTTTTCTTTTCATAGGGATTATATGCAAGTGGTGCCTCCAGTAGTTCTAATATATACCTCTATGGTTGTTACGGATAGGGAATAATCGGACTGCATTTTTATTGATAACCAACCTGATGTCAGATTTAGTAGATAATTATTTGAAATTCTCAAGAAATTTATTTATATATTTTCTATAATTACCTCTGTTTATTATAGAAAATTTATAAATAAATTTTTTAAGAATTTGAAATTTTAAATCTTGTAATAAAATTATGAAATTATAAAGAGTTATTCAAACGCCGCGCAAAAATTTTAGTTGTGCCCTACGGCCGCAGGAGTGCCGTGCGAGGTTTCCTTCTCCTACTTATATGTTCTGTGAGGGGGATTCATAGAGGTATATATTAGAACTACTGGAGGCACCACTTGCATATAATCCCTATGAAAAGAAAACGGTCCGATTTTACATGGCGTTCCCCCACTCCTTAAAGGTATAAACTCGATTTGACATTGTATAATAACGTGGTAAATATGATTTATATAGACGAGAACTCCTCAAAATTAAATACAACACATACTTATTATGTTGATAATATTATAATAATATAATATAATGTTGATAAACATTAAAAAAATAATGTTATAACTCAAAAAATGCCGATTTAGAGTTATATGTGCCATGTTATAGAAAATAAATGATTTTATAGCATGGAATAAAAAAATGTTTGTTTAATAAAAATTAAGTACCTATCTTAAGTTTCGTAAGTAAAAATTATGAATAAATATTTCATATTTGACGGCAATACCGTAAAAACCCTCGTTTTTTTGTTGTTTTCTTTTGATAAAAGGCAAGTTTTCCGTTCAGTAATAAGCTCCACAATTATTGCACAATAATAATGTAAAAATTTAGTAATAAACAATAGAACCTTTAGAATAAACCTTTAATAATTGTTTATTCCAATTAATGTTTTTTCTCAAAACTATGAATTTTGAGTTGTTAGAGTATTCTCTTCGTATCGATATATTATATTATATTGCAGGAAAAAGGCTAACAATTTCTAAAGTCTTGCAGGGCAGTTCTGTAAGAAGTCAACTTACAAAACTAATTTTCTTAAAAAATGTATAATTGTTTCTCTTTCGGTGTTTTATAATTTTATTTGCTATGTATTTTTAATTTAATTCACAATTCTATTTTTGTGGTTATAAGAAAATAATTATATTTATTTATAAAATTAATTTTTACATGTTACATGAAATTGAAGAATAATTTAATTCATATCTTACGTAAAATTGTTCAAAAACTATTTAAATAAATAATTTAGCTTGCGACACACTGTTATATAACCGTATGTTTCGATTTTCGGAATCTCATCAGGCAAACCTGGAAAAATTATTGAAATGATTGAAAAGTTATGCTATTAAATTCAAAATTCAAACTTGATTAAAAGTCAAATTTATTTGACTTTAGTAAAAACAAAAATTATACCTACTGGAAGCCAAAATGAATAAATAAACTTATTTTGAAAAATTCTAAACCGGAAAACTAAACAAACCCAAATAAAAAACCTAAAATGAAACGTTAGTTGTAATTAAAAATTACAAAAGTTGTAGATTGCCCCAATTTCAAGATTTCATGTGTATGAACTTAATGAAATATACAGGATATTAATTTTTTGAAAATAATTATATATATTTTTTAAATTAGAATGTGAATTTTTAATTAAAAATCACATTATAATATGCCTACAATTATTTTAATTATTTATCACAACCTAATTTCTTATAATTCATTTATTTAAACGTTTAAACATCATTTATCCTATGATTTTGCATTACAAAATTTGAACCGAATCCTTTAAGGAGTGGGGGAAGCGTAAACTTACGTCGGACCGTTTTGTTGCACGTAGTGGTTCCTCTAGTAGTTTTAATATATACCTCTATGGTAAGACGTCACAAGACACCACCGGTGTTGGTGGTAGTGTGGGGTTGGATCCGTCATGTATGATGTTCCGACCCACTAAAACCCCACTCCGTTTGGACGGGGAGGCGTGATATCGCTAGGCATTTCTTCATCGCCTCCCAGGTTTTACGTGTAAGATGTTGTTCGACCTCAATATGTCACCTGGGTATTGGTCTGGAGCTTTATTGCGCGCTCTTCTTCTTCTTTAGATCTCATAATGTATGTGATCATTTTGGCTACTGCGTTCCAGTTCTCTTCCGATTCCAGCATTATGGGGACGAGGTTATCCGGGGTGAGCTGTCTGCCTACCGTTCTGACAGTCTTTTCTCTTTGATTGTTCCATTGGCGGCAGCCGAACACGGTGTGCGCCGCGTTGTCTTCATCCTCGCAGTAGAAACAAGTTTGGTTGTAAACTTTTCGATCTTGTGGAGGTACTCGCTGAAGCATCCATGCCCGGACAACGCCTGCGTAAGATGAAAGGTCATTTCGCCATGGCTTCTTGTTACCCATGGCTCGATTCTTGGAATTAGTTGTCTTGTCCATGCTCCCGTTTCGGCTGTCGCCCAATTTGTTGTCATTCACTTATCAAGTTTGCTCTGTTTTGTCTTTTTGCTGATTGATCTGTCTTATAGTTCGCGGCCCTTTCTTCTGCCATCAGATGTATTGAGGGTAGGTTGGCCAAAACCAGTACTGCGCTTTCTGAAAAGTACACAGTACTGCGTGCAATGAAAAGAGTCACAGAGAGAAGTGGTGCCCGAAAAATTCACCACGAACCGAAGAAAGATAGACGGGGGCGTATCGTAAATACACTGCACTACCCGCAATCCCCAAGAAACTGCATTGCGGTAAATGTGGAAACGACAGCCACGACGAGAGAGGATGCATCCTTAAGTCTAGCGCCGCTCCGACAAAGAAACAAAAAGAAGAGAAAAGTCCCGAAAGGGCGGAAAATCAGAAATTAAGAGAAGAAAAGAGTCCCGCAAAAGCAAAGGAAGAAGAAGCAAGTCCCGAAGGGGCGGTAGCTTCGGCGCAAAATTTTTAAGGCCATCTTTTACAACCTTCACGCACCCAGTTCCCAACTGGGGTAGCACTAGAGTCCTGCAGGCAAATTTGTACCATGCCAGGCGGGCTCAGGACCTTCTCCTGCACAACTTTGAAACGGGAAGGTATCAAATGGCAATAATCAGCGAGCCCTATGCCGAACGGCCAAGCAACTGGCATAGATCAACAGAAGGCAGGGCCGCGATTTTGACGGCGCCGGACTTGGCCGTCCTAGGAGAGGGCGGGGGGCAGGGATACGTCTGGTGCGAGACCCTCGCATTTGTGGCGTATTCGTGCTATTTTTCACCAAACGCCCCAATTCGAGTGTTCGAAGACGAAATTCAAGATCTAAGCGGTAGCATAAGGCAACATCAAAAGCCTGTCCTTCTAGGAGGTGACTTCAATGCGAGGTCCCCGGAGTGGGGTCCTACTGCCGCGGACCGGAGAGGGAAGAGAGTGATGGAAATGGCGGCCGAGCTCAATCTAGTGGTTTACAACGAGGGGGTGGAGCCGACATTTGAGAGAAGAGGGTCGACTTCCATTCTGGATCTCACTTTCGCAGGGGTGGAGATGGCGAGGTGGGTAAAGAAGTGGAGGGTTCTTGGTGATGTAAGCCTGAGCAACCATAATTATATAACATACGAAATCAGGCGGACCTCCGTAGTCCAGGCCCAGACAACCACGGGCTAGAACTGGAGGAAGTTCAACGCCGAGAGCTTAGGCAAGTATCTCCAAGACTACAGAAGAATTAGAGAAGAGTTGAGTAGGTCGGGACTCCGTGGATTGCTTAAGGAGGTTTGCGACTACTCAATGCCGAGAAGGTCGGCTATGAGGCAAAGTCCCGTCTACTGGTGGACACCGAAAGTCGCTGCAGTACATCGGCAGTGTTCAAGGTCAAGGAGACTGCTCACCAGGACAAGGGGGTCAAGAAATGCCGACGACGCCAGAGTAACAGAGTGTAACAACGACTACGTGAGAAACAAAGCTCTTTTGTCACAGGCAATAGCTGATAGCCAGCGGCAAAAGTGGAAGGAGCTGATTGATGATGTAGATGGCGATGTGTGGGGGAAGGCATACCATATAGCTACAAAAACCCTGGGAAGAACACCTATCCCAGGTCTAACCGAGGAAAGACTGAAAACTATCATCGCAGTTCTTTTTCCCTCACACCCCCCGGTCAGTTATCAAGTCAGACTTGTGGAAGGGCCACCGGCGCTCTTCACCTTAGAAGAACTGAAAGAATCAGTCGGAAGAATGGCTGTCAACAAGACACCAGGGCTGGACAACGTACCAGCAGGAATAATAAAAGAGATCCAGAAGCTAAAACCCGATATCATTCTGGGAGAGTTCAACAGATGCCTGTTGGAAGGAATATACTCGGAGGAATGAAAATCGGCAAGATTGGTGCTTTTGAGGAAAGACGGAAAGCCTCTAGAAAATCCGAGCTCCTACCGTCCCATCTGCCTGTTAGATCACGCTGGAAAGGTTTTCGAGAGGATGCTTGCCCACAGAATACTTGCAGAAGTAGAAGCCGTGGGAGGTCTTGCGGATAATCAATACGGTTTCCGTAAAGGCAGATCGACAATCACGGCGGTAGAGGGGATGGTGGAGAAGATCCGAAGAGCAAAGGAGGGCACCAGAGCCACCCGAAGGATCGTGGTCCTGATGACCTTCGACATCAGGAATGCCTTCAACACGGCGAGATGGCAGGTGTCTTGGATGAACTTACATCGAAAGAAGTTTCCGCCTACCTAGTGAACATAATGGCCGAATATTTCAAGAAAAGAAACATAATTATAGCGGAAAAGCTCTGAAAAAACAGAATCGAGATAACAGGAGGCGTTCCGCAGGGGTCTGTGCTTGGGTCCCTGCTATGCAACGTTATGTACAACGGTGTGCTGACGATCTCACTCCCGCCTGGAGTGAGCATCTTTGGGTTTGCGGACGACCTTACGCTAGTGGCGGAAGCGAAGACCGAAGACGAACTAGAGCGAGTGGTTAACAGAGTGGCAGACGAGATCAGCGAGTGGCTGGTCGAAAGACATTTGGAGCTTGTGCCAGAGAAGACGGAAGCGATGGTGGTCTGCGGCAGAAAACGTCTAAGAGATATGACGTTCAGAGTGGGCGGGCGAGAGTGCTAGGACTCGACATAGACAAGAACCTGTCATTTGGACCACATTTGTCGAGAGTGGCCAAGAAAGCATCACACCTTACAACGCTATTGAGCAGACTGATGCCAAACGTTAGAGGCCCAGCAGAAGAAAAACGAAGACTCCTGGCAAGTGTTGCAGAGTCCATAATGCTGTACGCAGCGCCCATCTGGGTAAGAGCATTAAGCGTAGATAAATATAGATCAGAGCTACAAAGAGTGCAAAGGTTGAATGCGATAAGAGTCTGCCGGGCATACAGGACCGTGTCGACCGATGCGGTTCTGGTAATTGCATCCATGGCATCAATTGACATGTTGGCACAACGAAGGTCCGATAGATATCAAGCGGACACCCCGGAGGCTCTTACAACGGCAAACGACAGGACCCTGGAAGACTGGCAGCAGCAGTGGGGGAGTTCGAACAAAGGAAGGTGGACGGCCCGAATTATTCCATCTATCAAACAGTGGGTCCAACGCAGCCATGGTCGTAATACATATGAACTGACCCAGTTCCTGTCCGGACACGGCTGCTTCCAGAAGTATCTTAAGAGATTCCGAAGAGCGGACACAGAGGCATGTGTCTACTGCGGTGAAGCAGATGACGCCGAGCACACCGTCTTTGTGTGCACCAGATGGACGACGGAGAGACATGAAGCATTAGCACACTTCCAGGTGCAACTCACACCTGAGAACATCGTACAAGTGATGCTAAAAGACGAAGAAAGCTGGCATACGATTTCTGACTACATTGTTCAAGTCATGAGAACTAAGGCGCAAGAAGAACTAGATCGCCAACAGCAAGAAAGAAAGAACCAAGAAAACGATAGAGATTAGTTAATCAAAGCAACATCACGTGACGGCAGCCTGAAGTAATACATAGTGTTCCAGCTGTCGTCAGAGGAGGGGTTTTTAGTGGGTAACATATCGTACCTTCAGGAAATGAGTCCCACACTCCCGGTCTCAGAACAGGCCGGGGTTAGTACATAAAGTATTTTCCCCTCCTCCAACGTACACAAAAAAAAATACTGCGCTTTCTGATATGGTTTGATATGCGCAGCAGATACGCATTGCTGCCTTCCTTTGAACTTTGGCAATTTTGTTCCTGTATTTTTGTATGCGCATCGCTTCCACCCACACCGGAGTTCCGTACAGCATTATGGACTGCATTACTGACGCTATTACTCTTCGTTTCGTGGTACGGGGACCGCCCACGTTTGTCATAAGCCTGGATAGCGCGGTGCAGCATCTATCGGCTTTATGTGCAACCGCTGCAAGGTGCGGAGAGAAACTCAGTCTGTGGTCTATCACGATCCCCAAAACTTTAACTTCTTTTTTTGGTTCGATAATATGGGGCCCCATCTTGAAGGTGATTTTTTTAATTTTCCGTCTTCCTGTTAGTAGCACGGCTTCTGTCTTCTGGGGAATCATCTCCAGGCCCATCACTCCGGTCCATCCCACAATCAGCTCCTTGGCACTGTTAACCGCCTCCACGAGTTCGTCTTCTATTTTTGCAGCCGCCAGCATGGAGATGTCGTCGGTGAACCCTACCAACTCCACCCCCTTCGGCATGGGAATGTTAAAAACACCGTCGTATAGTATGTTCCACAAGAGTGGTCCAAGCACCGATCCCTGTGAAACGCCGCTGGTCATGCTTCTGCGGCCGGTGTACATTTCTTCTGCGATAATAAGTTCTTGATCGCTTAGATAGCTCTGAATGATCTGGATTAAGGCGGGGTCCACCGATCTTTTTTTGACTTCTTGTACGATGTGCCTCCAGCTCGCCGAGTTGAAGGCATTTTTAACATCGAAGGTGACTAGAGCCGTTATCTTTCTCGTCCTCCAGGTTCCTGCCTTGGCCTTTGCTGCGCTCTCTACGATTCTTTTAACTGCTTCGATAATTGATCTTTGCTTGCGGAATCCGTACTGGCGGTCGTTAAGATCTCCCAGTTTCTGCACCTCTTCAGCCAATCTTCGCTATATCAAGCGCTCGTACAGTTTCCCCATGTTATCTAGGAGACATATCGGTCTGTACGAACTGGGGACGTCCAGTGGTTTATCGTTTTTTCTCAAGAGCACTAGCACCGCTCGCTTCCAGACACCTGGAAATTCTCTATAAGTTGCGTGCGCGTTTATTACTTTAAGTAGAACATCTGGCTGCTCTTCTGCCATGATCTTAACTATTTCGTTTGGGATGCAGTCCGGTCCGGGTGCCTTCCCGGTGGGTGTCTTTTTTATTGCTATTTCTAGTTCTTCCAGTGTAAAGGGCT
This sequence comes from Cantharis rustica, assembly GCA_911387805.1. Taxonomy (NCBI): domain Eukaryota; kingdom Metazoa; phylum Arthropoda; class Insecta; order Coleoptera; family Cantharidae; genus Cantharis; species Cantharis rustica. The sequence continues at coordinate 78,918,551 of OU426877.1, forward strand.
GGAGGGGGCTCCGAATTTCCACTTTCTCCCAGGCAGTGCTATCGTGGACTGGGAACAGGGTGTCCAAGATCAACGTCACTCTTTCTGGTGTAAGGCCTGAGATTTGGCTCGAACAAAGTTTCTTTGCCACTATACGATAGCCCAGGCCCCGTGTGTCGGTTTCGATGTCTCTGATAACCCCCCGCCAGGATTCCTCTTGACTTTTTAATATGCACTTTGCCAGCTTCTTTTTGGCGATCTTGTACGCATCATATACTAGGTCGGCTTCTACTAATTGGTTTCTGCTTCGACGTCGCTTGTAGATTCTATTCAAGGCCATACATTCTTTTCTAGCTTCCGCTATTGAGTCGTTCCACCAATATGCGTTTCTTCGTTGAGATATTCTTTTCCTAGGCATAGTAATTTCGCAGGTTGTGGTCATTTCTGATATTAGGTCTTCGGCAGTTTCTATGTTGTGCTATTTTCTATCTCGGATGTGTTGTTGTGCCTTTTCTTTGTCGAGTTTTTTCGTATTCCAACCTCTTGGTTTTTTTGAGGTATTATTATTTGGCGCTCGGATTGTAAATGCGACATATTTATGGTCGCTTCCTGTCTCGTCTTCGAGAACCTTCCAATCAGTGATTTTGTGTTGAAAGTTGGCCATCGCAAACGTAACATCCACCACGGATTTTTTAGTCCCGCTTTGGAAGGTGAGTTTACACCCCACGTTACACGTAGTCATATCTAGCGACGCTATTGCTTCTGACAGTATGTCGCCTCGGGTGTCTCTGATAGTAGATCCCCACTCTGGGGATTTTGCATTGAAGTCTCCTCCCATTACTACGGGGAGAGTTCTACCTCGCACATCCTCCAATAGTTCGTCTATTACTTCTTGGAATTCTTGCACTGACGTGTTGGGTGAGTAGTAGTAGCTGTAATATGTTATTCCGCGCCATCCCACCCACGCGTACGACTCCCCCTTGCCGCTGTTCGTCACACCGCCTGGGTCGGCCACCCAGATCGCGGCCCGTCCGCTATTGTTTCAGAACCAGTTTCTTCTCTTGCTCGCCGCAAGATTCGGCTCGCTTGCCAGGACTATTTTGGCTTGACACTCCAGGACGGTTTGTTGCAGCAGACTGTGGGCTACTTTGGCAGTGTGCAGGTTGATCTGCAGGACGGTTAACTCCTGTACGCTTTGTATTACCTTTATCTCCGACCGCGTCAGCACAGTCCCGGCTGTTAGTCCAGTGGGCACCCCCGCAATCTTGTGGCCGGAGGCACCGCAGTTGATACATTTGTCCCTCCTCTTGCCTCTGCAGCTCTCGTCGGGATGTCCACTCCCCCAGCATCTTGAGCAAAAGCCGAGAAAAAACTCCCTGACCTTGCATGCTGCCACCATCCCAATTTTAATTTTTCTCAGTTTAAGGATCTGCTTTGCTACGTCTTCGTCGCAGCGAACTACCGCCGTTTGGGTACCCCCGAAAGCAGGCCGAATGGATCGAAGGGATATGTGCCCTCCAACCCCGACATACCCTCTAAGGCATCCCAGCAATTCCTCTTCGTCCACCAGCTCATCCAGGCCCGAGATGCGCAGGTCTTTCCTAGTGTAAAGGTGGTGCACCGATGTTTCCGGGATTCTCTCTCTCAATTTTGAGTCCAGCGACGCGGCGTCTCCGCCCCCGCTGCCCGTCATTGGCTCTATGAGCACGTCTCCCGCTCTGGTTTTGGTCACCTTATTTATGGCGGTGCCCTCCTCCTTGAGGCAATTCCTTATCTTTGACAGGGCTTCTCTGTAGCTAAGGGCGCCCGTCGTCTTTATAAGAACTGCTGGTGGCTTCTTAGGGACCGTCTTCTGACGCGTCGCTATGAGTAGCTATGTAACCTGGAATTACATTACCTATCTTGAATTACTAGAACTACTTGCACAAGAAGAGCAGATGCTTAAAGAACACTTTTTGTAATCAATAATATTTAAAGGAATATCTAAGACGATACAATAGTATATTACTGGCCGAACCTTGCAAATATTTTACTTACATTTTTTTTATACAACCCGTCTTACGCCCGGATTCATAGACAATGACATACTAATACTAAAAACGCTACTTAGGAAAGATTCCCTTACAATCTGTGTAACCGATGTTGATCAGTGCATTTCATAGTCAATACATCGTGAATACTCGGGAAAGTAATACTTGAACAGGGATATTTGGTAACTTTTACTGACATTTATAATTTTCATGTCAGTTTGACAATCTTATTTTTATTTGGCTAATTGTTTCATCAAAAACGATGACTTTTATGAGTACGTGGAAATGGTAGAAAAAATTGAACTACGACCAGATTGCCTACCAAAGCGATATATACATGATGGAAGCAATCCATTGGAATATTTTTCTGAAGTTGACTTTCGTGCTCGCTATAGGTTTTCCAAACACTGTAACATCTGTTATTTTACCCTTGATAGATCAGGATTTGAGAAAGAAAAGTAATCGTGGCTTACGTATAGAACCACTTTTCCAAGTTTTCAAATGAATGCAATTAAAAATATAATTTTTTCAATGATAATAATACAAGAAAATTGTAGAAAGTTTATGCCGATGTAAGGGGTTTTAGCCAATTGTCTGTGTCTCGATACATCAAGCAGGTATCATTTCTTCTTGCCGCACAAAGTGCAGATTTTATGAAGTTCCCAGAAACGTTAGCACAACACAGAAAAAATATTGAATTATTTTACAATATCCGTAGACTTCCATCCGTATCAGGATGTGTAGATGGAACTCGTATATAGTAATAATACCATGACTTACGCTACCCCGTTTTACGCGAATTCGGAGATACGCGGTTTTTCTTTTTGATCAATTTCGAATTATTGGACAATCTTGGAATGAGATTTCACAAAAAATTTTGAAAAGGGGTTACAAATTTTAGAAAAAATAGATTCCAATGAAGAGTTTTTACTACAAAACGGGAAATAAAAAAGTTACTGACATGCTACGAGGAAATTTTACGTGAAAAGAAAAAATTAACTCATCAGCGACATTATTAGAATATATGAATCTTTCGACATCAAAATAACTTCGGTTTATATTGTTTTATTCATAGTATAATGTGAATTGTTTTTATTATCTAACATTTTATTAAACATGTTTCTTCTAAATTATTGTTTTCTTTAGACTCTGGTCCCGATTACACAAACTTTATTATACGTAGTATATATATGCAAAAGAGAAAATGCTGAAATTTTTGTTTAAATGTGCAGGTTAATTAATTTAATTTTTAAAAGTTACATTTTAAAGTTACATCTTAACAATTTTAACTTTAACAATAATCTTAACAATACACTCAAAACACGCAATATAAAATATTACTGTCAATGTCTAATAATTACTTATGTATAAGTAAGCTAATTTCAGTAATCCGGGCGTTAATCAACCATTAAGTTTACGAAAATTTTATTATGTGTTAATATTTCACGTTTAAAAATTTATAAAAAGTAAAATTTAAATGTTCACGAAATTTCATTTCAAAATTAATTTTTATTCACAATCAGTTAGTAATCGACACATCCCTGACTTTTAAAAAGTTGGGAAGCTGTTTATTATTTACTTTCATTTGACAACCAATCAGAAAGCTATTTTGTTTTACTTCCCAAGGGTGGGAAGTGATCACTTCCCAACCTGCAATGTCGCATTGTCGGTAGGCAAGAAATGGAACTAACAAAAAATGTGCGTTAATAAAATGAAATTTAATGATCTTTAATTATTTACAAACTGATTGTGAATAAAATTGTATACATACCTCGGTGTCAAGCTTCATTCCAGCTTCGCGCTTAGAGTTGACTCGGCGCTTCGCGCCTCAGTCAACTAACTTAGCGCTCGGCTGTAATGAAGCATTTTCCACCTCGGCACGTAATATACTATTACATGTTACATGAAATTGAAATAAAATTTAATTCATAACTTACATAGTATTGTTCAAAAATTATTATCACATGTTAATAATATTAACCATATTAAAACAATTATATTACATCAACCCTTGGTGGTGCAATGCATTATGTGATTCAATCATAATAACGTCATTTGGTGATCGCAAGTTCGAACCTCACGTCGGACAAAACTTTTTTTAATGGCTTTTTATAATACAAATAATATGAAATACAGAAGTGACAGAAGCGACCAGTAATGAAAACTCATTACCAGTCGATTTTACATTACCAGTCGATTTGTTATGTGACTAGGAATGCCTCGCTTTGTCACCCGAGAAGGCATTCGGAAAGTATCGCTTTGTCTATGTTTTCCGATAAAATGATTTAATGGAGCGTGTAACTTCAGTTTTAAACTCAAGAATTATTATGTACATTATTTACATACATTATGTATCTACATAGTTAATAAGTAATACTGTTATTATTACTTTTTAATACTTTAGATTTCCAGCAGTAGCGGCCCGTCAGGAGAGTCTTTGAGACTGCGTTTCCCCAGAAAGTCGGCCAGTAACAAGAAAAAAATGTCTTATTAAAAATCATAATTTACAAGACCACTATTCGTATTGAAAAATTATGTGGTGTTTTAATTTTTTAATTATATTTTTACATAATTGTTATTTAAACATAAGCTTCCGAAATCAACACCTGCTTTTAAAATTTCATAGCGATGCAAAATTGCTGATATGATAACGACGGCTGTCAGTTGCAAGAGACGCTTATACGATTGACTCGATTGACTCATACTTAAAATGCATCTATATGCTAAATGCAATTAATACATAACGTAGGAGCGCGTAGGAGTGGGGAAATTGCATACAGCAAATCTACCAACGTTGAGTCAAGTATCTTCGAAGTATATAAGCAATATAATTTACGTAGTATTTATTATTATAAGTTCTACGTGTTGGTGCATTTATTCCCTTATACTTTTAAACTTTTATACTATTTCAAAAAATCACTTGAGAAATCAAGAAAAATTTCATGTTTTGAGTCAAGTTAGAATTCAACATGTTCTATCAAAAAGTCTACGACTTGCTGCCCTAAAACATAGTGAAAAAGTCGGTATAAATAGACGTTTACTAACACGTTTAATCCATGTTTGTTTTTTGAGTAAGCAAGAAATTGCTTTTCGTGGACATCCGAAAAATAATGAATTTTTAAATAAAGAGAATTATATTGAATTACTAGGACTACTTGCACAAGAAGAGAAGTTACTTAAGGAACATTTTTTGTTATCAATAATATTTAAAGGAACATCTAAGATGTTCACGATCGGATCGGATGTCCACGAAAAGTAATTTCTTGTTTACCCAAAAGGTGGATTAAAGGTGCTAGTAAACGTCTATTTATACCGACTTTTTCACTATGTTTTAGGGCAGCAAGTCGTCGACTTTCTGATAGAACATGTTTAATTCTAACTTGACCCAAAACACGAAATTTTTCTCGATTTCCCAAGTGATTTTTTGAAATAGTGTTTTTCTGCCTTTCTTATGAAATTTTTTATTGTCAACAATCCATCAACACTCCATTCTTTTTCTTCGATAAAAATTACGCAAGTAAAACAAAACATTTTATTTTGCTTATCAGAACCAGTAAGCCACAAAAATTTGCTATACTAACCAAGGGCGGATTAAGGTACCTCTACGCCCTTAGGCACACATGTATGGTGCGCCCCCCCCCCCTTAATAGAAAATATAACCAATTATTTTTTATTATTTTATACATAATATGTATTGAGTGATATTGGTGTAAAATTTCTGAATATCAAACACACTTGCTTGATCGGTGAGCTCTGGTGTGCGAAAGCAGTCAGGCTTACTCAGGGTCGCGGATTCAAAAAGTTTGTTTCTTCGATAATTTTAATTACTTTAATTACTTCTTCTCGGCAAATTATTACCAAGATTCAATTTGAAAAATATTCGTTCCAATTCAATTTAAAATGGTAACCTTAAATTTTATGATACCGGTCCGCAGTCCGGCTTATCAAACTGCGTTGTCGTTCCTTTAATAAATTTTTATACAATATATTATAAAACATTATTTATTATAACTCCAAATTAATGATTTCCAATAAATAATTGTTTAAGTAATAAAAAAAATAGCTCATCCAATAAAAATCTATTTTAATAATCAAAAAAAAATTCAAAAAACTTACAATTTTTTTATCCATAAAAATCAAAAACTACTTCACAAAATTGCCAAAATAGCAATTTCAAAGTCGATGTAAATCCGCAATCATCGCGGTCATCTTTGAAGTTTTCGAAATTTTTTTTGCACATTCGGCTTTAGATAATTTTTTGTATCTGAGTGGCATTTTTTAAAATCGATTTTTTTTTAATTTTGGTTTTATTTTTGGCTAAAAATTTTTAAAATTATCAAATTAAATTTTTTTAAATTGTTCGTCGGTTTAACAATTTTAACGCGTTCTTAATTCGCAATACGCAAAGAGTATCTTATTTAGCGTATCACTATTAATTTTAACAATACCCATTTTGGCGTAGAGCAAACGGCTCCGCCTACACATTTTAGCCGAAGGATCGAATCCCGGTGAAGGCAACTTTTTTTCTAGAGAAATTTGCAAACCTATGACTCGTCGTTTCCGAATATGTACTAATGCTGAGCAGATGCTCAACTTTTGACCACCAGATGGTGTAATTATCGAACGATATAAAAATCTTACGCATTTTCGTTACGGACGTTTTTTTCCGATTAGGGTACCCCCTTCGCATCCTCCCATAAGAAACTTCGTTCCAAAAAAAGCCCCACTCCAACTTAACTTTCTGCCAACCTTCTACATTTTAAAATTTTATCACCTAATTCAAATTTAAAATTCAGAAAATATTAACAAAGCATCGAGGACGGTTAAATCGCTTCCTAACACGACAGTATATTTAAAAAATCTTGGTCGTAATTTAGTGACGCGTACATAGATTTCCGAAGGTGTAAGTTTTAAAAATGTGTTAAAAATTGAAAATGTTTCGACCAAGACTGTATAAGCTTTTTTTCTTTTAATAAGTTCTTAATTATAAGTATTAAATAATTCTTTGTCAGCAAAAGTAAAATTGTAATTTATAATATATTATTTACGATGTAGTATATTATTGCGACGCCAAGTGTGTGGTAGACAAAATGACGGAAGATGTTTTGCAATCAGTAAATAAAAACTGCTATAATCATTGTACATTTTGCTACATTTAATTTTTGAGAATGTCATGTATTTTGCTTGGTGCATTGCGCCTCTTTTTCGTGCGCCCCTAGGAACGAGCCTAGTTAGCCTAAACGGTAATCCGTCTCTGATACTAACAACATTGAAATTTTCTTGTAAATTTACCTTCTTTAGATTCTAATGAAAGGCTGGGTGTTGGTCTATTAGTTTTTAATGTCCACTTTTGTTCATAAGATAACGTATTAAAATTATTTTTTAACAAAAAGTCCAATATATTGTTTATTTCCATTGCTGAAGATTATTTAAAACCTATAAGGAAATAAAGAATACAATCTTTAACTGCATTTTATATGCTGACGATGTAGCAATAGTTGCCGAAACAGAAGACAAGCTGCAAAGGGGTGTACATATACTGTCAAATATCTGCCAAAAATATGAAATGAATATATCAACCGATAAAACAAAGACAATGGCTTTTATAGGCACATGCCCAACACGAACCAAAATAGTCATTAATGGAAAAATATTACAACAGGTTAAAAACTTTAAATATCTAGGATACGATTTGACATATGACTTTAGTAATGATATAGAACACAAATTAAATAGATTTAACAGTATATGTGGAACGATAAGTCGACATCTACGAAATAAAACAAGGAGAGACACCCAAATGAAATTTTATAAAACGATTGCAGTGCCAACAGTTACATACGGGAGTGAAGTATGGACAACAACAAAAAAACAAGAAAGCCGGATCCAATCACAGGAAATGAAGTTTCTCCGAAGAGTGAAAGGTTGTTGTAGAATTGATAGGTTGAAAAATGAAGATATAAGAAATGAACTGGACATATATAACCTAAACGAGAGGATAAAGAATTATAGAAGTAGCTGGAAAGAACATGTTGACCGAATGAATAAGGATATATTACCAAAAAAAGCTATGAATTACAAATGCATAGGAAAAAGAAGTATAGGCCGTCCGAGAAAGAGATGGGTTCCGTAACAGGCAAAGTTGCCTAATACTTGAAGCGAAGAAGAAGAAGAAGAATGAAATAAAAATGCACAAACACGTAGAACTTATAATAACAAATACTACGCAAATTATATTCTATAAATTCAGAGCCCGGACTCGACGTAGGAAGATTTGCTGTAAGCAATTCCCCACTCCTACACGCTACGTTATGTATTAATTGCATTTAGCATTAAGTGCATTTTAAGTACGAGTCGTTTGTAAAAGCGTTTCTTGCAACTAGCAGCCGTCGTTATTGTTGGTGTTATCATTTAATTTTGAATTTGTATCAAGTTTATACTAAGTTTTCGTTATGTAACCTAACAACGTAGTGTGTATTGCTATGGTGTGAATAATTATTATTACAGTCAATAAAACGTGGTTTTATGTTGAGTTCTGTTTTTATCGTTCAAGCTTAATTAATTACCAATAGGTTATGGGCCCAGATTGAAAAACAGAACATAAAGAAACAGTATAAAATCGTTTTGAAATGGCAGAAGGTAAATACACATCAATTGTTAGGTTAAACAATGAGAATTATTCGATATGGAAATTTAAGATGGAAATAGTCTTAATAAAGGAAGGTTTGTGGAAAACAATAATAAATCCGGTTTCAAGTGATGCGGCTGCATTGGGAAAATGGAATAAAGAAAATGATATGGCGAGGGCTTCAATTGGTTTGGCTATACAAGACTCGCAATTACATCATGTAAGGAATTGTGAAACTGCAAAAGAAGCGTGGGAAGCATTGCAGAAGTACCACGAGAAAGACACATTTGCAAATCGAGTGAGTATTATGGGAAAAATTTGTTCGATGAAGCTCGATGAGGGTGGAAATGTGGAGATGCACATAAATCGGATGGTAACTTTATTACAAAAGTTAACTGATATGGGAGAAGAACAGTTATCCGATAAATGGAGTGCGGCAATGCTCATGCGAAGCTTACCTTCAAGCTACGATACAATGGTAATGGCTCTAGAAGCACGTCCAGATGAACACATCACGTTTAGCTTAGTACAGTCAAAGTTAATCGATGCTTACAATCGAAAAAACGACAATATGGATAGTATTAGTGAATCGGTATTGCAAGTAACTAAAAGAAACAAAGTGTACAGCGGTATAGATGCAAGAACATGTTATTTTTGTAAAAGGACTGGACATTTGAAGAAAAATTGTAGGAAATACTTGGAATGGAAGAAAAATAAAACAAATTCGATAAACAAAGTTCGGGATAATTCGGAATACCTTTTCTTAATGTCACCAACAAGTTCGGGATGGATAATCGATTCAGGTGCTACTTGTCATATCACAAGCAGCAAAGCAAAGTTTGCAAAGTTTGATGATCGTTATAAAGAAAATGTACATATGGCAAATGGTACTACCTCAAAAGCTTTCGGAAGGGGTGATTGTGTTGTGAAAGTAGTAAATGATAACGAAGAAAAATCATCGATAAATCTCAAAGAAGTTTTATACGTACCAACAATTCAAGGTAATGTGTTGTCAGTTAAAAAACTATTAAGGGACGGTTTTAAGGTAAACTTTCACAACAAGGATACTGTGGACTATTGTCAAATAAGCAGAAACAACAAAGAAATAGCAATTGGTGAAAATGATGGCAATTTATTTGTTTTGCGAGAAACAAACAGTATTTACACCGTGACCAACAAAGAACATTCTAATTGCATTCATTATTGGCATCGTGTTTTTGGTCATCGTGATCCTGAAGCAATTAGGACAATGCATTCAGATGGTTTAATTAATATCGTCAGTTGTGGAATAAAGATTCAATGTGAAGTATGTTCACAAGCAAAATTGACGCGTTTACCATTTCCAAAGAAATCGTTAACGAACACCTATGCCCTATTTGACTTAGTTCATTCAGATGTTTGTGGACCAATGAAAACAGTTTCAAAAGGCGGAAAACGATACGTTGTAACATTCATCGACGACTTTACAAGGTACACAGTAATTTATTTTTTAGCGCATAAGTCGGAAGTAGCAAATAAGTTCAAGGAATATGTTGCAATGGTGAAAACAAAATTTTCAAAGAAACCTAAAGTACTGCGATCAGATCGAGGAGGAGAATATGTGGGTAGCAGCATAAAGGAATTTACGAAAAATGAAGGTATTCAAGTTCAGTATACTACGGCATATACACCGCAACAAAATGGTATAGCTGAAAGAAAAAAATCGTTCACTAATAGAAATGGCTAGATGTATGTTACTTGATGCAAAATTAAGTAATGAATTTTGGGCAGAAGCTGTATCAACGGCAAATTATATTCAAAATCGGTTACCAACTAAAGGAACAACTATGCCCACTCCGTACGAAGGATGGAACGACTCAAAACCAAATGTGAGTAATTTTAGATTATTCGGCACTAAATGTTTTGTACATGTTCCAGTCGAAAAAAGAAGGAAATTGGATCCAACAGGAGCGTGTATGATATTCATTGGATATGATGAATTTTCAAAAGCCTACAGATGTTTAGATCCTAAATCGGGTAAAGTCGTAAGTAGCAGAGACGTTCGAGTGGTTTATGAAAGAGATCTAGAAGAATCTAATATGACACATGTAAACAAGCCATCCGCTGAGGTCAATGAGCTGGACCATGTGAATATAGATTCAGACAATGAAACGGAACAGGAAGTTGATGAGATCGGCGAGGTTCAAAATACAAGGGAATCTAAAAGAGGTAATAAAGGAAAACCGCCAATCAGACTCATTGAAGAAATCAGTATCGTAAAGAAAGTTGAAATAACAATTGAACCAAAATCGTTCAATGAAGCAATGTTAAGTGACCACAAAGATGATTGGATTCAAGCTATGGAAGAGGAGATGAATTCATTGAAGAAAAATCAAACCTGGTCACTTAGTGAATTACCAAAAGGAAAAACCGCTATAGGATGTAAATGGGTTTACAAGATTAAATCGGGCATTGGTTGTGATACTCGACGGTTTAAGGCTCGTTTGGTGGCGCAAGGTTATTCGCAGAAGTATGGGGAAGATTACGATCAAGTATTTGCACCAGTATCCAGGCAAACAACCTTTAGAATTTTGTTGTCAATGGCATCCAAAGAAGGATTGATAGTGCAACACTTGGATGCAAAAACTGCTTTCCTTAATGGAAAATTAAAGGAAACCATATATATGAAGCAACCACCAGGATTTCCAGAAGAAGATAAAGAAAATTATGTTTGTTTATTAAACAAGAGCATTTACGGTCTTAAGCAGGCAGCCAGGTCTTGGAACGAAGTTATAAATGATACATTTTTAGAAATTGGATTTCATCAAAGTAAAGTAGATTCATGCTTTTATTATAAAGAATTTAATAGTAATTGGTGCTACATATTGATCTACGTGGACGATATCCTTATAGCATGTAAAGAAGAACAAGTGATCCAGTCCACTGAGAAAGAGTTAAACACAAGATTTGACATTCAAAATTTGGGGAATATTAGAATTTACCTGGGAATTCAAGTTTCGAAAGATGATTGTGGGATATATCTGTTATGTCAAGAAAATTACATCAAACAAATTGCACGAATTTTGGTTTAAGTGATGCGAAACCGTCCAGTGTTCCAATTGATCCGGGGTATGGTAAGGATAATGTCAATTCGGAAGTTCTGGTGAGCAATAAGAATTATCAAAAACTTGTTGGGTGTCTCTTGTATGTATCAGTAAATACAAGACCAGATATATCGGCAGCAGTTTCCATATTGGCGCAAAAGGTTTGTGCACCAAAACAGGATGATTGGAACGAGTTGAAACGGATTGTTAAATATTTGAAGGGAACGGCATATCTGAAATTAAAGTTAAATAGCGAAAATGAAAAGTCATTATTATATGGATATGCAGATGCAAGCTGGGCGAACGACAAAATGAGTAGAAAGTCAAACAGCGGGTACATATTTAAAGTAAATGGTGGAATCGTTAGTTGGTGTTGTCGTAAGCAAACATGTGTTGCATTATCGTCTACAGAGGCTGAATTCATAGCACTATCAGATGCCGGCAAGGAAGTAATATGGATCCGTAGATTGCTCGAAGATATTAATGTAACGAAAATTAAAACGTTTATTTATTTCTAAAGGGCTAATACAAATATTTACAGATGCGATTAATAACAATTACTAAACTAATATTAACACTAACACTAATTACACTACAATTTATTTACACTATAATTTATATTTAACACTAGGTCTATATTTATTTAAACACTCGGTACAACGTTATCACTTCACTGTATTTATGTTCACTTGATTTAGGTTAACAGTCGCGCGTTCAAACTGGAATTCATTGTGACAGGAAATCGCGCTGCATTTATACTTAAATGCAGCCTTCCAGAATATTCCATAACAATCCAGGAATTTCCAGGTGCTTCCACGCATTTTCTAGAGCGTACATTCATCTATATTTGAATGACTAATGCCGTTATCATATATGACTCATCACACATGACGTCATACATTAGTCATCAAATATAATTAGACGTTCTTTCGTAACACTGCCCCCTCCTTAAATCTGTTCTGTCCCAGAACAGCGGAAACTTGACATCTATAGAAGGGATCGTGGCGGTAGCGGCAATTGTTACCATTTCTGCATACTCCTTGGCGGTAGAAATAACAGTCGACGCTCTTCTGTTCCTTTGGTGTACTGCTTGGATTGTAACTGCAGACCAATATTTGAACTTCCGTTCCTTGGAACACGACCTCTAGCATGTTACGGACAGTCCTCCAGTCTAATTGGTCTAAACCGCAGCCAAGCTTGGGCACCGCCAGCTTCTTGATGTCACGGCTTATCATATCTCTGCGAAGCTCCAACAAAGTCTTCCATAGGTCCTTATAGGTGGGTTTTTGATGAGAAAACCTCTTGGTTACTAAATAGTAAATTGATCTTTGTTGGTCACGTAGCTTCAGGGTTTTACCGACAGCAAGTTCCTGTGATTGAAGCTCATCCAAACGTCCAAACTTCTTTTTAAACACAACGGCAATCCCGCGGGACATGCGAAGATCTTGTGCCACGCAGTGCGCGAGAGAGTAGTCCTTTGGTACGTCAAAAAGATCTTGTTGCACTTCAGTTGTAACTCCAAATCTTGCTTTGGCGGTACCTTTGTAGGTGGACATAAATTTCTCAAAGTTTGATTCTTGGGAATGGCTTCCAGATCTGTTGGTTATTGTTCGTATTCCGGCATCATCTTCGGAATCGCTGTTGTTGTCACCGGCATAGGGAGCTAATCGGTTGACGTGAACCACTTTTGGCTTGCCTCTTGGTGGTCTTCGAATTCGGTATATGACGTCGTTGATTCTGTTATACGATTTCGTATGGGCCTTCCCACTGTCTTTGCAATTTTGGAGACAATCCACGTTTTCTTTGTGGATTATGGAGCCACACCAAATCACCAGGCTGAAAACCACCATCTTTTGCCTTCACGTCATACTGGGTTTTCATCCGATCGCTGGCCAACTGAATATTCTTCCGAACGGCGTCATGAATGTCGTGCATCTTTTTCTTCAATTTTCCAACATAATCATCCCCAGCAACTTCTTCTCCAGGTTTGCTCCCAAACTGAAGATCGCATGGCAAGCGTACTTCACGTCCAAACATTACACACGCTGGCGTTTGTCCAGTGGTTTCGTGAACGGATGACCGGTAACTCATCAGGAAAAGATGTAAATATTGGTCCCAGTCCCGTTGATGTTCTGAGACTACCTTAGCCAGGTACCTTCCCATTGTTCGATTCATTCGCTCGACCATGCCATCTGATTGAGGATGAAGAGGTGTTGTTCTGGTCTTCTTAATGCCTAGCATGCAACAGACGTTCTGGAATAATGCTGACTCGAAGTTTCGACCTTGATCGGAGTGTAGCTCTAGAGGGACTCCAAATCGGCAAAAGAGCTCTTTAACAAGTACATCCGCAACAGTAACAGCCTCTTGGTTAGGTATTGCATAGGCCTCGGTCCATTTAGTAAAATAATCCATTGCCACCAAAATGTACTTGTTACCAGCGTCGGTTTCAGGGAATGGACCCGCGATGTCAATTGCCAATCTCTCAAATGGACTTCCCACATTATACTGTCTCATAGGTGCCTTGCGCCTTCCCAATGGTCCGTTTTTCGATGCACATAGAGTGCACTTGCGGCACCACTCCTTGACGTCTTCTTTGCAGTTCACCCAGTAGAACCTTTCCCTAACTTTTACTAGAGCCTTGCCAACCAACAAACCTTTGCCGAGCGCTCCATTATTGGTTGGTTCGATGGCACGGATATAGCCCTTCCGGAGATTTCCATCCAGGCTTCCCATCACAATGCTCTCTGTTCTTCCCGGTAAGATAACATCTTCGGTTAACAAAACTCGTACCGCTGCATCTTCTGACGAATGGAATGGAATTTCTTCACCATCAACTCCAAGTACATCATTTTTCATATCCAAATGGAACCCATATTTTCTTATAACGTCCATTCCCAGGATAACGTCATCAGTGATGTCAGCCACGATTACTTGATGGTTGAATGCCTTGCTTCCTATTTCCATGTCCACAGAAATCTTTCCATGCGTAGGGATTTCTTCGCCCGTTGCAGTTCGAAGACGCAACGCTACCGGTGATGTTTTTCCACATCCTTGTACTACGTCGGGCCGTACGATTGTTTTTGTTGCCCCCGTATCAATCAGTAACTGGAAGATTTTTTTATTTATTTTACCGTCGATGTAAATACTGTTTATTGCATCAGTCGGTGATGCAGCACAGATGGTAATTTCTGGGGCACTGTTGGTAGAGGTCGGCGTTTGCCCCTTCTGGCCGACCCATTCTAGTTTTCCTGCGGCTTTCTCGGTTCTTTTCTTGGCTTAGGGCAGCGGCGTTGAACGTGACCAAATTCATTGCAGTTCCAACATCTAGGTCCTGTTCCTTGCGATAGACGATCACGAAGGATACGCCGGAGTTCTTCTAAAATTTCGCCGGATTCAGCCAACTTTTGTTCCGGTTCCTCCGTAACACCTCGTACTCGGTGATTCCCTCGTTGAGATGTCTGCTTTGCCGTCTCGAATTCCAACGCGTGCGCTAATGCGTCATCTAACCTATTGTGCCGAGCTAGCTTTAGCGCCTGCTGCGTTTCACTGTCTCTGATACCATCTATAAAGGTTTGCACTGCCAATTGCTCCAAGAAAGTATCCGGCGCGGTAGGGTAGGCTAGCCTCACCAATCGTGAAATATCGGCTTCGAACTCTTGCAGGCTCTCAGCTGATTTCTGACAACGGTTCTTCACCTGTGCGTGATAAACCTGCTGAAGATGGCCGTTTCCGTACCGTTTTTCTAGCCGCGATATCAGCTGTCCATATTCTTGTTGTTGACAATCGGAGATGGTTTGCAGGATGTTGAGTGCTTCTCCCCGTAAAGCGACGACCAGCGAAATAGCTTTCTCCGCATCGTTCCATCCATTGGCACTGGCTGCCGCTTCAAACTGTTTATGGTACGTGGACCAGGGTACCTTCCCATCAAACGTTGGTGGTTTTACTTTTATCTTGGCAATATTGGCCTCATTGTCCGATTTTACCACCGCCGTTAGGTTTCTTACAGTAGTTGTTGTTTCTTCGTCCGGGCAGATGCTTCCATTTATTATTGTTTCGAGAAGTTGTATTTTTTCGGCAGTTTTTTTATTTTCTTCTTCCAATTTTTTAACGTTCTCTTCCATTTTTTGTTCTAGCGTTTTGGAAGTTTCTTTCATTTTTTGTTCTAGAATCTTGGAGTTTTCTTCCATTTTTAGGGAGTTTATTAACAATTTCTCTTCAAGTTTTTCTTCCAGATCTTTTAATCTTTCTCCTAAGATTTCTCTAATTTCTTGAGAATTTTCTTCCATTTTCTTGGAATTTTCTTCCATTTTCTTAGAATTCTCTTCCATTTTTTCTTCTAAAGTTTTCGAATTAACTTCCATTTTTTTTAGAGTTTCCGAATTGTCTCTTAAAAGTTGAAGTATTTCCGTCTCCATTTTAGCACTTTGCGACCGGGTAACCGGCATACACTCGCGAATACAAACTAGTTAATCACTACTGTCTTTTAGCCCTTTTACGCGTTAAACCCCACACCTGACACCAATGTAACGAAAATTAAAACGTTTATTTATTTCTAAAGGGCTAATACAAATATTTACAGATGCGATTAATAACAATTACTAAACTAATATTAACACTAACACTAATTACACTACAATTTATTTACACTATAATTTATATTTAACACTAGGTCTATATTTATTTAAACACTCGGTATAACGTTATCACTTCACTGTATTTATGTTCACTTGATTTAGGTTAACAGTCGCGCGTTCAAACTGGAATTCATTGTGACAGGAAATCGCGCTGCATTTATACTTAAATACAGCCTTCCAGAATATTCCATAACAATCCAGGAATTTCCAGGTGCTTCCACGCATTTTCTAGAGCGTACATTCATCTATATTTGAATGACTAATGCCGTTATCATTATGACTCATCACACATGACGTCATACATTAGTCATCAAATATAATTAGACGTTCTTTCGTAACATTAATAAACATTTGGATGGACCAACGACTGTTTATGAAGATAATCAAAGTTGTTTAAAGATCATCGAAGAAGAAAAACTGTCAAATCGTACAAAACACATTGATACAAGATTGCATTTTGTAAAGGACTATGTGGTGAACAAAATTGTAAGGTGTGTGTATTGTCCGACAAACGATATGCTGGCAGATTTATTAACAAAACCATTGGCAGCATACAGGTATCAGTCTTTGCGTGACCGTATTGGACTTATTTAAATGAGGAGGAGTGTTGGTGTTATCATTTAATTTTGAATTTGTATCAAGTTTGTACTAAGTTTTCGTTATGTAACCTAACAACGTAGTGTGTATTGCTAATAGCAATACACACTACGTTGCCATAGCAATTTGCTATGGTGTGAATAATTATTATTACAGTCAATAAAACGTGGTTTTATGTTGAGTTCTGTTTTTATCGTTCAAGCTTAATTAATTACCAATAGTTATCATATCAGCAATTTAACATCGCTATGAAATTTTAAACGCAGGTGTTGATTTCAAATGCTTTTCTTTAGATAACAATTATGTAAAAATATAATTAAGAAATTAAAACACCACATAATTTTTTCAATACGAATAGTCTTGTAAATTATGATTTTTAATAAAAAATTTTTTCTTGTTACTGGCTGACTTTTTTGGGGGAGACGCAGTCTCAAAGACTCCCCTGACGGGCCGCCCCTTGAGGTAATTGCACCCCCGGTAATTTGGTCCCTGGTTATTTGACCTCCGGTAATTTAATCCCCTGGTTAATTGGTTTTCGGTAATTGCACAGTTTTGCTAAATAAAAAACATAAACTAACACTAACCTTCTGACAGATCCATGTCTTCTCGTGGATCTACTTTTTACGTACAGTTTAAACGACTTGGATGAAATTACTGGGGGCAAAATTATCAGGGAATCAAATTACCGCATACGTTAATGTACTGTACCGTATTACGTACACAGTACTATTTATATTTCCATCGATCTTCGTGCAAGATCTTTGACAATAGTTTAGAGGGTTGCCGCTGTTCGAAGCGTGATTTGGAAATCTATTAAATTATATCTCTATGATACATAAGCTGTCGAGAAGACCTTGACGACATGTAATATTGTTATTTTTTAAATAATTTTCGTACGAAATAGTAGTTGTTGTTCAGAATCTTAGTATTACATCACAATATTGCATAATTTCATTTCCTGATAATATTTTATAAAATTCCAAGCGTGGTTACGTAAATGTGGTAATTATTTAACAAAATTGAGTTATTGTTCAGCAATCCCTAATTAATTTATTCTTAATAGTCTGAAAATGAGCGAAGAAAAGTGTATCGTTGTTGGTATTTGCGGTGTGACGTGTGGAGGCAAGAGCACTTTGGCAAACCAGTTAAATCAATTGATTCCACGAAGTATTTTGATATCACAGGATGATTACTTTTTAGACATCGACGATTCAAGGCATACATATATACCTGAATTGAATCACATTAATTTTGATATAATTACTAGTTTGGATATGGATAAAATGTATAACGATGTGCTAAAACTAGTTCTTCAAAATAAAGGTGACTCGGTAGTTAATAACGGTAGCAATTTTATACATATTAATAAAAGTGAAGAAAATGTAAATAATATACAAGAGTTATTGTATAAAAAAATTAAAGATAGCAATATTAAGATATATATAATTGAGGGCTTTTGTATATTTAATTATAAACCTTTGGTCGATTTATTTCACCTCAAGTATTATTTTACATTGCCCAAAGACATTTGCTATAAAAGAAGAATCACACGGACTTACGAACCACCAGACTGTCCAAATTATTTTGAAAAATGCGTTTGGCCTGAATATTTAAATTTACTTAATGATGTTGAACAAAATGTAAAAAATGTTAGGTACTTGGACGGTACATTTCAACCACCTTTTGAAGATATTTTACAGGATATTTACTCCATACTTTAATTTTATTACGTAGTAGGTAACTGATAAGTTAGTAAACTATATAAATTTTATACTTATTTGCTTGAAATATAGTCAATAAAACTGCTTGTTTTGATTTTGTACATGTTTCGTGTAAAATAAAATGTTATCTGTAATCAAAATACAATTTTAATAAGATGCACTTGCAGTTCACAATAAATTATAAATTAGTAACAATAACAGAAATAGCAAGTTATAATATAAAGAGTAATATGGAAAAATTCGTCCATAATTATCTCTGTAGGTATTAACTCGAAAACCAAAAATTTGTTGTGAAAGCATTATTTATTAAATTCGAATGTTATAGATTATTCGCACTCCTACTAATCTCTTATAGAAATATAAATTCTTATTAACTTTTAACACGATCGTAGGCCGGCAGTTCGAGTATTAAAATGCTATGTGGCAATAGTGGGCTAAATTCCAAGTTAAGTCTCCTTCAAAAAGTACTGGCGACCATCTTTGAGGTATTAAATGCCAAACCTTCTATGTAAGTATAAGCACTTCTCTCAGTTTGAAGCCCATTTTAAACTGTCTGACGTATATATAGCTGTAGACTCACAAATCCAAGGAGTTTCTGTTTAAAACCGTACGTTAAATATGAACATAGATACATGCCAAGCACTAGATTTATTTCCAGGGTCCTGTGGTGCTATGAGGCAAAGAAGCGGTCGCCTCGGGCGGCATTTTTGACTTTTTGTACAACGCTTGGTAAAAACACAATTTGGTTATACCACTTTCAATGTTGACAAAATTGATTGAGGAATATTACAGTAAATATTTCAGTAAGTAAAAGAATAACAAAAAAATGGTAATAAAATATTAAAAAGGATTAGGGCGGTTTAAATTTATTTTCCTAAGTGTTACAGGAAACAACCTCAATATAAACTTCTTAAAATATTAGAATAGAACTTATTTCCTGTTATGAGTGAATATTCCTCTAATTTGACAATTTTTACGAAATTTTATTACTAGTAATAAATTTTTATTAGGTGTTCGAACTTCTATAAGCGGTAGTCTATGTACTAAATGCATGGGTACCTACGTATGTATTCAAACTTTTGCACGGTAGTGTATGTAATATTGAAAGTGAACTAAACAAGAGAATAATATTTAGATATTTTAAATACCTTTTTTATGCTGAAGCGTAAGTAAACGTTATACATTTTACTTTTAAAACTAATTTAAAACATTATAGTAGCTTGTCTTATAAAGGACTAAAAAAGAAAAAGGTTATCAGGAAGTCATTATAAACATAAACGAATATAAAATCTAGCTGAAAATCAGAAAATGGCAATTATTTACAAACATTTTTAGTACACGAGTTCGCCAAAAAAAGTAAGAAGAGTAAAACTGTAAATTTGTTTTTAGATATAATAAAAGTATAATATAATATAGTATTAAATTTAATAAAACTTGTTATTTTAGTTAATAAATATAACTGTAATAGATTTTGTTAAGGAATATCTTCCTCCCATACCGATCACTAGGGCTGGGAATTATATGCATAAAAAAATTGAAAATATGCTCATATTTTCATAAAAATATGCAGTGAAAAATTCAGAATTCAAATAAAAAGCTAATATATTCTTCACTTTTTTGATGTAAACGATGCTCTTAAAATGATTTGAAATTTAGACAATTTAAATTTTTCGTAGTTTAGAGCGAAGACCAATTAGACCAAACCAGATAACTGTTTTTTTTAAAGCTATATTTTTTAATTTTACAATTGAGTTTTTAACAATAATTAAAGAATAAAATATCAAGTGTTGGGCATCTTTAGACGCGGAATAAAAAACTCTGTAATTTGATATCTTTTTCATTCTTATCCGTTATAATGAGAAGCAGGAATTTAGAAAAATCAATATCCCACGTTATTTCCCCCTGATTTATTAAATCAGTTCTTTGGCCGGTCACCCGGTATAGTAATTTTATGAGTTTCAATAAATATATGCATAAATATGCGAATTTCACTAATATATGAATCAATCGTGAAGAATATGCAAAAAAAATTTGGCTCAAATTACTCTAATTTATGTGTTTCGCAAAGATATTCAAAAATCAACGTTCTCATATCAATAAGTGAAAATATGCATTTGCTTATAATCCCAGCTCTACCGATCACATGGAGAAATATCCCATAGATGGAAAAAATAATTTTTATTCATTAGTAGGTAATCGACAAACAACAATTTAAAATTTTACTATTTATTTTAAATTATTACAACTCAATATTTATAATATATTATTTAAATTAATAATATGTGGTTACATAATTAATCAGAATAACATTGTTTTGTGAAAATACATGATACTATTGACGCTTGATACTCGTTCTTTCATATTGTCAAGTATTATAATTCACCTATTTGTTTAGTATTCTACAACCGAATGTAAAGTTCAAAATCTTCAATTTTTTTGATGATTGAACTGATTTTGATAACTTATATTTAAAATGAATTGTTTTTGCACACATGAAAGATATTTTGTTTTTACATATAGATGAATTGTTGCAATCCCCTTAAATTGACAAAAAAATCTTTATAATTTAGTTGACTGTATGTTTAGTTTGGACAAAAACATTATTATATAATATTTTTGGTAATCTATTTGGCGAGCTTGGTATTCTTAAATAAGTGAAAATTTCTGTGACACTCTTCTACAATGTCCTAAAAAAAATCTAAATTCTAAATTTGCATCATGTGGTCTTCTATCGATTTTTGTATAGAACACTAACAATAAATGGTAAATTTTCCGTTGTAAAATGTTCGTTTTTTTAAGTGAATTATTTTTTACAATGTAAAATATAATTTTGCATTAATTTATACCGAAGTTTTAATGGAATAAGAGATCATCTCAATGTTGATAATTTTAAAAATTTTTAATATTAACTGGACACTAATCAATATCCTTGCCAGTAAAATCGCTTACGATATTGTATAGTGTACATTGCCATTGTTATAGTTTATAAAGTAAATAATGGTTCCTATCATTGCACAAGTGCTGTAACTTTAGACGATTTGGTCAAGCCCAGAAATAAATTTTCCATTTCATGACCTGCAGAAGTGTCTAAACTGTTTAAAATCTAGATCTGATAATGTCAAACTAAATAGCATTTTATTTTTATAGGAAATCTAAACAAATCCGTCAATCATGTATTGCTGTTAAATAAAAGCACAGTAAATTGAGATGTTAAAATATTGGTGTGTAATCGTTACCTTGAGCGTTAATCACTTCTTTGTGCAAGATACTAAAATTGTATTAACTGGATGTTAATTTTGTGGAACTAAACAATTACAGGTAAATAAACAAGGTGTAACATAATTATGCACTTTAATAACAGACATTATTTAGGCATTTAATATCTCAAACTTGTTAGCACCTTGCAAGGAAGACAAAAATGTACTTGCATCGGTGTATTTGATCGGGATTTGAACTACAATATGGCAATCCAATGGTAAACTGCCAGCCTACAACCACACTCTTTAATCAAACCACTTATAATTTAAATGTCAAGTAATAAATCAGAACCAGCAGTGAGGTGTAAGGCTCGAAGCAACGGGCTAAGATTAGCATCCTACTAGAATGTTATTCAAATGATCATAGAACCAAGTGCAAAACTTGATGCATTAATGGTAATAACAAGACGAAGTCTTAAACTAAAAGGAAGAAGAAAAGAAGTAACAAATTGAGTACAAAAATATTGCAACCTGATTTCAAAATACAAAATGTATTTAAGAACAAATTTGTAATCACAGATATAATAATTGTTACAAGAAAACATATTTTATCATTTATTAAATTGTAATTTAAAATGAATAAATAAAAATAACAATGTGGATCGAAAAAAAGAATCATCAAGAAGAAAAGTTAAGTAATTTAATTCATACTACAAATGCAGATTTACTGCTAGTCGACTGTTCATCGTCTTGTATTCCGTTAGATTTTTTCACATATTGGGGATTGACTTGAATTTCTTCGTCCATAGATAAAATTTGTTTATCGAGTTCCATACAAAGTTGTAACTGTAATTCTAAACCTTTCAAAACTTCTGGCCCACTGAATTTGTCAGGTTCATCTCTGAATATTACCATACCATCTCTTTGATTTATTGTTGCATATATTTGTTCATCTTCAATCTACACATAGGTTATAATAATAATATAATTAACGTTTCAAATATTATATTATATACTATCATCATAAGGCTGTTACAGTAGTATTGCCTTCAGAAAAATGATAGTGTTTTTCATTTAGCGAAAAATAAAATAAATTAAACTTAGTGACAATAGTTACATAGACAACAAATTCACAATTCTGAACAAATAGTAAAAAATGCTTTAAATGTGCAAATCCAATTCATTGTAATTCAATCTGTTTTTTATAAATGCGTTCAATACAGAAATGAATTGATCTGATCTAATCGAATTAATTGATCCATCCTGTTGAAACGTCCCTATTGATTATTTAAGTTGAGTATTCAACTCGATACAAAAACGTGGGAGCATTAAAATGAGCAATAAAAAAAAGCATGGGACGAGAGATAGAATTTTTGAATGTATTGTCAATAGAGGTAAAGTAACACTCACTAGCTCTGTTTGTTATCACAATCCAGTGCAAGTAGTGTAAACAGAACTGCTCAGAACTGGCTAGTGCAGCCAACACTAACATGTAACAAACGACTTTAGTGCGCTTAGTGCAGGATTGAAATGACAATAAATATTTACTACAACCTCAAAATTGAAGTTATTTGTTTGTATAAGCATTTAAGTGATTACGTGATTAAAAATAGACGTATTGCCTTTCATACTTTCTAGTGGTTCACACAATAGGAATGTGACATTGAGGAGAAAACTCGATTTCAAAAAATCTATTTTTATAGAAGAAATAATGGATTTTTTCTATAATCGATTATTTTTTCAGATACCTATCACAGTATAAAATTGTTTCTGCACTCGCTACACTACCACCCTAACCACAGGGCTAAATGGGCTATAGCCCATTTTTCCTTAATTTAATTTATAACTCAAAATCTGTTGATTGAATGATCTTTAAAAAAGTTCTAATCCATTAAACCTAAAAAATCAATATCATTAATATCTTTAAGAAATCAGAAATTCAAAAAATTGCTAAAAATTTGTCTTAGAAGTTTTCTTTATCATCACCTCAAAAGTTCTCCATGGGCACGGGGACACTCTGCATATAGAGAATGACTCTTTTAACAACTTTTGTTTTTTGTTTACTTTAAAGTTTGTTTTTGTTTATATAACTTTTTTTAATTTTGTATTAATTTAATGTTTTGTTTAGTGTAATAGTAATAAATTGACTTTTACTATTTTGTATTTGTGTGTTTTCTTATGAAGAGAAGCGCATTAATTTTAAAAGCCCAGAGGCGTCGTATATCTTAAGACGACCACGTAGCCTGCCTATTTTGTCAGAGTAAAAAGTGTAATCCCCGACTACACCGATTTTTATAACAAACAGTTTGCACTAACTACACTTTTTGCACTGATGCATAATAAACGCGTTTAGTGTAGTCAGTGTAGTTCAGGTTGCACTAGGACTGTGATAACAAACAGAGCTACTATTAATTTATAATTACGTTTTTTTCAAATAAATTGATTAAAATTCTTAGACTGAACTTATGATAATTTCTTTTTATTTATTCCTCTCTCCAGATAATTTGAAACTGTAAATAACCAGAGAAGAAAAATTCAAATTTACATTATCGTATTAATGTAAATTTAAATATATTTTGTAAGTTTTAGAAAACTTACAAAAATTTCTTAAAAGCTTGGCCGGCACCGACTCCAAAAATTACAATAATTGTCTGCCTGTGCCAGCTAGTTGAAGTAACTAAATAACGTAATAATTTTTTACTTTCTAGCGCATTTTTTTACAGTAGTTTTTTTTGAAGTAGTTTTTTTTTTTAATTTTTTATTTAATACTTTTTAGTGCATGTTGCATTCCGTAACTATTTATCGCAAGCGAATATGGGTAGACCTACTGAACGTGTTGCCCATATGAGACAGTTCCGTTTAAATGAGACAAGCAAAGAAAGGGAGAAACGCCTATCTCAAACTAGATTCAGAGCTATTTCAAAAGAGAGGAGTGAACTGTGTGAAAAGAAGCTTTCGCAAATGCGGGCTTACAATAAAAAAGTATTAAATAGTGAAATAGTGAAAAATGAAACAGAAGAGTAACGTTTCCACAGTTTTCCACCGGACACTCCTCAAAATCGGCTTAATAACGGATTAAGCCGATTTTAGCAGCAGAGAAAAAGTAAACAGGGTTACAACAATTACATTTTTGAATTTTCATAAAAATGTGAGTAAACTTACGGTAATTTCGCTCAGTGTATCGATTGAAATAGAAATAATTCTTTAGGCCTCTCCTAGCAAATTTACTTACCATGTGCAATATATAAGTTTCAGCATCAGCAGCTCCTGGTAAACCAACTCTATTTGCAAGATCTGATAAACTGAGAGTTAAGAATGTCTTGGTTAATCTTTGTATATTCTTTTTATATAATACAGACACAACTTGTTTTATTAAGCCTAAATTGCGATCGCGCATGAAAATCTGTAAAAAAAAATTAGATTTTATAAGTAAAATAATGTAAAATAAATGTTACCTCGTTATGCTTATTAAGGACTGTATTTAACTCGGCAGAATTGTTCGATGCAAAAGCATTTGTAAG
Source organism: Cantharis rustica (assembly GCA_911387805.1). NCBI lineage: Eukaryota > Metazoa > Arthropoda > Insecta > Coleoptera > Cantharidae > Cantharis > Cantharis rustica. The sequence goes on from OU426877.1 coordinate 78,943,941, forward strand.
TTCTTGATAAGGTTGAGATAGTGGCTTAATAAAACGATTCACTACTTGTGAAGCATATTTAGGAATAGCAACAATCTACAAAAAATTGTTTATCACTTTCCTGTCCCAACATAAAATATTATTTAATTGGTTACCTTTCCATGCAATAAAAGTGAAACAAGAATATATTTTTTATAAGCTTCCAACATAATATGTGAAACTGCATGTGCTGGTGTAGTTATTGCTACCTCTAAGAAATACAAAGACCGTTCGAGATTACGAACAGCTAAATATATCATTCCACCATAATAGTAGTATAAAAGAAAATATTTGGCATCAAATTGCGATCCACATTGGTTTTGATTACTCTAAAAATAAAAAAGTATTTCAGATTATTTTGAATTGTCTATTGCATAATTTATTAAATCGACATAAAATAGTTAAATTATCAATCTCACCTCTTGGCAAATTCCGGTGATATCAACATCTAATAATTCCAATGCAGGTTTAAAACATTTAGCCAATAAACACAACTGACATAAATCTGCATGTATTGATGTTAGTTGAGAATCATGCAATTGCAACTTTGAAATTGCTTTCTGCAGTAAATAGATTCCCTTTATTGGTTGTTTTAATTCTATTAAATTTAAACTTATTAAATGGCATAATTCTGCAACTGTAATAAAAGTTTTGATATTATTTTTTATTAGTAATTTTATTAATAACCAAACGCCTACTGCATGTACATTAGGTAATGAATAAAAACTACAAAAATTTAAACAATAATCTTTTCTGTTTAATTTAGGTCTCGGTATCAAGCTCAGGTAATTATTAATTACTTTAGAGTAGCAAAAGCTAGACTTAACCCTGGGAATTTATATTATTAATTTACCTATTTACAAGACTTAATTTAAACAAGACAGGAATATTTCACCAAATTTTTTAAAATTTAAATTCATTAAGTAGGTATTATAATATTAATATATTTGCTAATTTTTATTCACATAACTCTTTGTAATACACACAAAACTAACATGTAACCACCAATTTACACGTCCAAACAGTAAAATTTTTTAAGCATTGTATACATATGTTACGGGAAAAGTACGTGTACCAGTAAAAGTGAACATTTACCGGTAAATGTACACATATGTCGGCGCCTATGGTAAATGTACATACAATGTACTTTTCCCAATAGAAATAGGAATATCTACACATATACCAAGCATTGTTGGGAAAAGTATATTTTTTATCTTTCATCATTTATTATTATTTACTATTAAGTATAACTCAAACAAAACAACAAAATACCAACTACAAGGTAATGGTATATTTAAAACATTAATTTCAAAAATTTATTCAAAGTTTATATTTCAAAATATTTAATTTCAAAAAAAAATTTTAATTCTAAATATAAATAAAATTCGAAAAATTAACGATGGTAACATTATAACTTTAAAACCCCATTATTTCTTTCTATCGTCACGCAGGTCTAACTCCCTGCCCCCTTTCACTCATTACGTAATTTATAAACTTACTTATAATTCAATATTCAATTATAATTCCACAATATCCACTTAGATATTTTTTTAAATTAAATTAAAATTTGAAAAAATAAATATTAATGTTTTAAATTAATTTTTATTTAACTAATTATAAACTAAATTAACAACTTATTTATTTAAAAATATTATAAAATTGTATGGTACGTTAGTTAATTTATTTATATTCACATTATTCTGTATTCGTCGATTCACTTTTACCAAAGTACTTTTTCACATGTGTACATTTACCGGTAATTGTAAAAATAACTGTTTTTTAAATTACTCTACGCACTCCTATCAACTTTCTTAGAATATGTACACATTTACCGGTAAATGTATACATTTTCCAGCTACGTACTTTTTCCGTAACATTATTATTCTCATTCGACTTAAAATAGCCATTCAATGCGAAAGTAATGAAAAAATTAGAAAGTTTCAACATTAGCTTTCTTTCTTCAATACTCATAACTGTTTTGATATTATTAGATACCCACATAAATGCCATTTTAACTTATGAATTTTAATTTTCTATTTTGCTACTACAAGAAGAAATGGAACAAAAGTATAAAATACAGAAAGTACATCGATAATCCAACACCAAATAATAAGAAAACAAAAAGTAATATACATAGTGAAGAGCGTAGTATTTCTTCTAGTAAGAATATAACGCATATTCAGGAATCAGTATATTTCCTCAATGCTGTTCCTATTATTTTTAAATTTTAGCCAAACAGTGGTGTACGGCCCCAGTTATAATAAACTTCTGATTCTAGCAAACTAGTCCAAATGTCTTGAAAAAACGTAGAATTAAGATAAATATTTATTGAATATAACATAATCGATAAGAAAATTTTTAAATTTGTACTTTTTATTCTAATTAATTACTTATAATATAAATTTTCAAAAATGAACAAGTACAAAACAAAAGAATGTAACATACTTCAGTTATTACAGACCAGTCAATCGGTCCTTTGAGATCTGTTATAGGCAGTGTTCGAGTTGGACGCTTACGCGCTTTTGGTACCAATTTGGTGCCAACGCTAATACTGCCCTAAAAAGGTAAAAGGCAGTAAGTGACCAACATATGAAATTGAGTAAATCAAGTTTAACTAAAAATGTCTGGACCGTGCACAGATAATAGGGGTTATGGAGCCGAAAACATTGTGCAAACATGTTCTAAAGACAATAAATATTTTTTTTTTAATGTTTTTTATTTATAGGAACATAGGCAGATACTGCCCTTTCCCTTAGATCTTAAATGTAAATTATGTTTGATAATATATAAGGTTAAGAGCAGTAACAGTCATTACACAAATACTGCCTTCTGCCTAAATATAGCATACTAAAAAATCACATACTGCTGTTTTGACTTATCAATCTACCCAGGACGGAAGTGTGTTATTCATCTAGGGATCGGTTTAAAAGCTGCAGCTCTTACTGCTTTCATCGTTTTCAGTATCAACTCAATTTATCAATAAATGTCACTTACTGCCTTTTACCTTTTTAGAGCAAAATAGTGCGCACATTTTGCCGTTCGATTTGGACAATGGACGCTTACACGCGCTGACGCTAAGTTCCAAATCGAACGAAACGTTAGCCCTTGTGCATATTATATTAGTAGGGTTAAGTTCAAAATTTTGAAATGACTTTTGACGTTTAGTGAGAATTTTAAACAATAGTATATTAAACAACAAGTTTAGTAAAACTACTTTTCTTACGAGGTTTGTTTATACAATTTTTTCGTATTTTGTGAAAATCTAATCTAAAATATTAATTTAGACGTTTATGAGTAAATTTTTTTTGCGCGCGATCGGTCTAAATTTTTTCGTATGCCTTCCTACCGATAATTCACGGGGGGTGAGTACGAGGCGAGGGGGGCGAATTTTTTACTCAGTTTTTCGATATCTAGCGCCGTTCTTGAGTTATTACTAATTCAAAAAGTTTCTAAATAGATATTTGTGTAAAATTTTCGTAATCTAGTAACCAGACACGGCTTTATTTATTTACATAACAGTTAATTTTTATTTTTTGATTCGAATTTTGTGTAAGTTACATAATAATAATTATAAAAGTGAGATTGTTAAGTTTTCTAGTTTAAATAATAATTTTGTACTTTTAATATACATAAATGTATAAGAATAATTCCGATATTTAAATAAACAATCTTCTATCCAATAGTTTTTTATTGACAGTGACATTACTATACAATAAAGTGACATATCTATGTGCTAAAGTGCCATATCTATGTGCTAAAGTGCCACATTATTAAATGATTTTGAATTTAATAAAACAGCACATTATTAGTCAAAATGCGAAAAAATACGTTTATTAGATTAGAACTTGCAGAAAACGAATTAAAAATGTTGATTAAAACTAACCAAGTAACAGGTTTCAAATTTAATTTCAAAATTAATCATGGAATATTTTTGATTTCAAAATTTATTTATGCAGTACTCGCAAGGTTACAAATTCTTTCATATTATAATATACTTACCTATTAATTTCTTTATATAAATCTGTTAATTTAGCATTTGTTAATTTGATATCGTGGGTATTCTGCAAAAACGCATGAAGTCAAAATTGTTTTGTTGCTTTTTGTTTAGTTAATCATGCTGTTTTTGCTTGATGAACGTTGTATAGACTGCAAAAACGCACTAAAGTCATATTTATACAACTAACCAAGATAATTTCTGCTATGAGTCAAAAATACATAAAGATGTTCAGGGAAAACAAACTTTCAAATTCAATTATGTCAAAACTATGATTATTGACTTAATGCATTTTCGCAGAATACCCACGATATATAAGTGTGTAAATTTGTTAAATAAATTGAGTATCAATCGAACTCCGTAAAAGTTAACTTCGACTTGAGTTTTATTCTTCCAACAGGGTGACTTTTGAGATCCAAGCCTAAAAATTTGTTAGTAAGGCTGCTAACACTCAGAAGTGATCCGCCCTTCCATAATCTCTATAACGAGATTATTCATGGTCTTTCGAGCCTACAGCAACCAAAACATGGTCCTTCGAACCTAGAAGAAGAAGATCAAGATCTTTCGAGCAAACAACAAGAAGAATATGGTCTTTTGAAGAAAATAACGAACCAGCAGAAGAAAATAACGAACCAGCAGAAGAAAATACAGTCTACAAAGAAGATTTTCACCAATAGCAACAAAAACGATCAACTCCAGGATCCAACAGCGGCTGAGAGTCAACACCAATAACAACAATAACTAAAATACCCAACTCCAGTGTCCAACAGCAGCAGAGAGTCAACACCAACAGCAACAAAAACAATCAACTCCAGTGTCTTAAATTAAATTAACTTTAAAAAATTAATCATATCAAATTTTTAGCATAAACCAAAAAATGCACAAACACTTTTTCAAAACCAAAATGTTTAAGTATCACAATATATAAATACACCGTATGTATATTTATCGCAAACGTTTTCACCATACTATGGCATCATCAGGCGATGAATTAAATTATTTAACTGAACTAAATTATCCTAATTAGGAATTAGGAAATTCCCTTATTCATCGCCTGATGATGCCATAGTATGGTGAAAACGTTTGCAATATACATACGGTGTATTTATATATTGTGATAACTTAAACATTTTAGTTTCGAAAAAGTGTTTGTGCATTTTTTGGTTTATGCTAAAAATTTGATATGATTAATATCGAGTTACACTACCTAAACCACTTATCTATTGATTATTAAAAAATTAAATTAAGTTAAGTATAAAACATTATTACTAGTAAGGGTATTTTATGTATTGTTAATTTATTATTTCGTAACTTGCAAGTATAGAAACAATAATTTTATCACTCATTTTGTAATGAAGTATTTTAATTAATAGCTATAGTCGATCTAAGATATGAATAATATAGGTGGCACGTCGTTTGCAAAGTCTAATTTACATTGGGAAACTTCAGATAATTTAAAAAGTACTTAATCTTGTAATAATATTAAACATTCACCACAAAAAAGCGAAATGTTATAACCAAATAACTACGTCTATTCGATATTACATTTAACTCTGTTCAAATCTATCTTATTTATGACTTTACCCGGTTCAGTTTAGGCAATACGCATAGCACTTCAATCGCAAAAATTTCGTTATTGTAATAGCGTCTAACTTCAAAGCAATTTCATTGGTTTACAATTCAAGAACATTCAAATTCAAACAGACTATAGAAATAGTTACGCATTTTGCCACTACAGCGCCACGCTTACGTTGCACTACCCAAATGAAATATGCGTTGTGAGCATGAAAATTCTTTTTCTTTTACTGAGCTGAACTTTTACTGAGCCCGGAGTCGAACCAGGCATTCAGCATTGGCAGCAACGCACTTAACCGCTCTAGCTGACGACCGTCTCTAGTCAAGATAGTCTTGAAGAGTCTTTAGATAGCCAACATATTCTGACATTCTGACATATCTGCAAATTTTTAAAATTAAACATAAACACCCACGTTGAAATAAGTGATCTAAAACTCACCTAACCGTATATATACTATGTAACTGCAGGAAGATGAACTACTTAACACTAACCGTAAATTGTCTTAGCACAAATTTAATTATTATAAATTAATACTTTTCGTTACAATTTACAAAAAAATTTCGGGTTTTCTTTGCATAATATTAAATTATACAAAATTTGTTGTATAATAAAGATTGTAAGAAAGCATTTTCCACCTCGGTATGCAATGAATATTTTTTTACCTGCATGAGAACTTCAAATTGAAATAAAATATCAAAAAAAATTAATTGTTATTTTATTAAAGTAAATTTAATGGCATTTATGATTTTAAAATGATTTCCGGCACAGCTTCAAATAATTTTTCCTGGCACAAAGTCTTATTTTCACTGGCCAAATTTGTCTAATTCTAAGTTTTCTGACTTTCCAAAGGTATTCCAGACAAGTGGGAACCCTGTTCCACATAAAAGTTATATGATCAAATTTGTAAAAAAATTTATCAGTTCTAATTTAGTACACCACTATTTTGACCTTTAGAGGTTTGTTACAGGCCCCTGAACAACGCGTTTGGATCACAAGAGAGTTAAGACCAGGATCAGCAGATAGATACCATGTTTAGCTAAATGTAAAATTATTGAAATAATTTCTACAATGTATAAATACAAATTATACAACAAAAAACCAATAAAAAGAACCAAAACTCAACTTGACAGTAACTTAAAAATAAAATACTAATGTCGTTAATATCGAGTTTCGTTATAAACCTAAACCAATTTATTGCTTAATAAAGAGCAATAAAAAGTTAGGGATCTGTCACATATCCCATCCTACGATTTTAACTTTTTCCTATTGAATATAGGTAAAAGGACACTTTTATAAGCATATTAGAACAAAAATTAAGTTGGATAATGCAAAAGTTTTCGAAAAAAATCGATTTTAAAAATGTAAAATTTACATGTATTTTAGATACACGTTTTAACATGGGGCATGATAGATCGTTGTTGAGTTAGGCAAAAAATAAAACAGACCCTCTGGACTCCTACGCCGCCCTCCGAGCTTGTTTTATTTTTTCACCTAACACATAACAATTTAAAAATATTCCTGTAGAATAGCAGAACTCGCCAAGGGTGGAACTCAAAGCCATAGAACTCGCCCGGGTGTCGACCGCGACTGACAACATTAAGAGTATATCAAAGCATATATACCGTCAATAGAAATAATAGCAGGGGCTCGGCGTGAGACTTACCGTCACGCATCGAGGTGTATCATGTCACATCCCCCTGCTATTCGTAATTTTAAAATGCCGTTATTTCGACAACTGATGCATAATCCAAAAAAATTTTGTGTTAACACACTCAGAAAATTGTCCTCTTTCCAATGGTCAATAAGAAAAAGTTCAATTCTTGCGATAGAATACGTGACAGTAACCAAAAGTTATCATTTGTTTGACCATAACTGATTATTCATTCAGTTTAAGAGCCAGAGATGTCCCAAGATAGTTTCAGTATTAGGTATTATGTATTTTCTTATTTCTCTCATTACAGAAATAAAAAAAATACATAATACTTTTTTGTAAACAAAAATGGCAGAACCTGTATGTCATTGCTTTAATCCTTGTTATGGAGACTGTGATCTAATATACATGATTTCTATGATGTAACTAACTTTTTTTGCATCAGAATACTATTTTAAGTCAATGAGATTGTTAGACGTGTAATGTGTGTAAACATTCAATGCATATTTTGATAAAACTTACATGCTTCAGGTGCAAAACGAATTTGTTCTCCATTACAATTAAGTATAAATTCTTTTGCTTGATTAAATTTATTGTCAGTCAGATTGCTTGTAACAGGAAGGTTATATTTTGCACACAATACTGATAATACTCCCAGCGAATGTTCTTGAATATTCAAAGTTTCCAAAACAGTGTCTAAATGAGCAGCATTTTTAATCAAAGTTTCATTGGCTTTGCTTACATATTCTGCAAGTTCTCGGTAGTTGCCTAAAAACAAATTAGATGTAATTTTTATTAATTTGATATAAATATCTACATCATTTTTGCATCGAAAACAGTTACTATGATTTTACCTTGTAGTGAGAGAGCACGAACCGTATTGACAAACTGCTCCAATGCAGAAGCCATTTACCGTGATTAGTTTAAAAAATATTTCTATCAAATATAAATAAACAAGTATACAAAATCGTTAAACAATTTTCAACCAAATTTAACAAAACCACAGCGACATTCACAAATTTTGACAGCTTTATTTTATATCACTAACCACCGAATACAAACTTAGAAAACCAAAATAACTACATAAGAAAAATAACCAGGGAAATACCACCAACAAAAGTAACAAAGATGTACTGGAATTTACCAGTGCCGTAATTATTAGTTTTTCATGTGCTCTCTGTAATAATTTATATCTGGACCCCTAAATTTTTTTAATAGAGGCGCTATTTTTGGACCTATTTCAAAACTTCATTTACAGCGCAAAATTGGCTTAAGATATTACGATGATTTTTTTTAATAGAGAGAAAATAATTGTTCGAACAACCTGATATCATTTTTAAGATGTTTTGATAAAAAATATATATTTTTATTTAATTAATAAGTCTTTTATATCAAATAGAAAGAATTGTTAATTATTAACATTTTTAAATATGCCATACCGTAACTAATGTAAAGATTTTACGTAATCTGCATTAAAAATTTAAAAAAGTATATTTTATTATGAGAGATGTAAATGAAGTTTTGTTTTGGCGATACATTCAATGATTTGAAAACAGTTTCTTTTCGCCTATAGTCTGTTTTTTTTAAGAAACATTGAAATTTGTACTAAAGTGACGACCTTCAAATTTTAACCAATGAAATTGCTTTGAACTTCGTCGGTTTTACAATAACGAAATTTTTGCGATTGAAGTATTATGAGCAGTGATGTGTGTTGCCTACACTGAACCGAATAAAATAATATCGAATAGACGTACACTGAGAAAACTGCCATGGGCAATGTAACAGTTTTTGCATGGTTGAATATTTTCACATTAAATGAATAAATGAAGGATTGCAATACAACTAAGCACTTTGTTGCAGTCGTTTAAAAAAGTTTGAATTAAACTATTATTAATTTTAAAGCTTTTTAGTTTCAATCAAACGATAAAAATGTTGAAAATAAAACAACATTCCAAAATAATTAAAGTAACACTTCTTTTCTTACATGGAATAGTCAAATTTGAGGTTGTGACAACAATTTCGAGAGTTTTAAACTGGTGTGGTTATTATATTGGCACAAAATGAGATATAGTTAAACTTGAAGATTATTTTCATTACCACGAAGGTCTTAAATATTCAGTCAACAGTGTATAAATGTTAACTTAATAAAATATACTTTATTATTTGAAGACTCTGTATAATTAAAATAATACTTAAAATATTTGGATAAACATTTATAAATTAAATACTACATCGTAGCACATTTAAAAAACCGAAAATTCAGCAAACTCCCCCGCAAACATGAAAAATGCAACTTTATAAGACGGTATTATTGCGTAAGCGTGTGGCGTCTGCATTATTTTTTGCATTGCTTGTTCAGATTTTCTAGAGAAGTGTGTTTGTGAAGATTTCAATTGAGGTAAGTTATTATAAATTCTATTAGTAGTTTAAAATTTTAACAAAATTTTAAATCTTTAACAGATTATTTATTGTAATTAATATTATGGAAGAAATTTTAAAGAATTGGGACTTCCAAGGTTATATAGCAGTATTTTCAGGTAATTTTTAATAAAGTAAATTAGATGTAAAATAGTTTTGAACTGGCACAAAATATACAGTTACTCACAAAACTATTCGGACGCTCCTATGTTATCAATGTAAATTGAACTTTTTGAAAACCCTTTTTAGCATATAAAAATCGCTTTTACAAAACTACTTTTTAAGATATTTTTTGTAGATAATTTCATTCTCTTCATTTTTGTTTACAGATATTTTTTTATTTCGTCGCCTCGTTTTCGACTGACAAGGGAATTATATGACCTCCGCATTTTTGTAAGTTTTGCCACTTATTGTGCTGAAAGTTTGACCCTCCAATAACAACTCAAAGCAGTAGGACCAGATAGCCAGAAATTTTCGAAAAATCGACTTTGAAATATTGTCAAGGGAGTTTGAAGACAAGATGTGAAACAATTAGCAAATAGTTTCGTAGCACAGGTAAGAAAGAGCTAGACTAGGAACCAGTGGGTCCACGGTTTTATTCCCACCTTCGCTAGTTTTTTTCTTTACACGTCATTTAATTATTGTAAAATTGATTAAATTTCCATTGTTTTTTAGATTGTATTTTAGATTAAAAATGAAAAAATTGTATGTTTACAGGCCCATTTATATGCTTATGAAATTCAAATTTTGCAAGAAATGTGTTTTATTAGTTATTAAGATCTTAAAGATCATAGAATTTATCCTAAACATACTATTTGTAATGGCGAAGCATACATTACTTACTATTGATGTTATACTTACAGAAGTAATGTAGTATGTTATGTTTCTATGTTTATTTTTTACATTTTACCTTATAAAATAATTATATCAATTAAGTTTAAAAGTGAACAAGTTAAATAAACGTAAAATATAAAATAACTTGTTCACTTTTAAACTTAATTGATTTAATTTATCACTAGTTAAGAATTAATATATTAATTTAAAATAATTATAATTTATATAAATTTATATGTGTATAAATTTGAAATTTTTTTATTAAAATTATTTTATTTTTAATTATTATTTTTTAATACTGTATTAATTGTAATTTAATATAATAAAATATTTAATCAATTACTATTTTATGTTGTGTCAATAATTTTTCCTATTTAGTTTTAATTCTTCACCCATTATTGCAGTGAAATAGACGATATTTCAGTTAACCAACTATAACGATTGAAATTTAATTTTTGACGTTGTTTTAACACAAAACACATTTTCAGTGAATATTGGGCATGTTTTTTTCAATGGTGCCCTAAGTTGCTATAAACATTTTTAATTGTTGAATTAAAAATGTATAACTTTAAATCAAACTTTGGAGTGTTTTTAAATAACATTTTTTTAATGTTAAAATAAAATATACTATGTTACATTAATCCTAGCTTTTTTTTCGCTCAACAGTGTTTTACAATTATTCCAACTATGATACAGTTTAAAGAAAAACGTTAAATTACCTTGTATATTTATTAATTCAACATTTTCAAAATGAAATTTTTTAATTATTATTAGAATGTAGCAACCGCATTCGCCGTATTTAACCACGAATAACTGTTGAGGAAACGTGTTTTCAGTTAAATTAACAGTTTATTTCTCTCGGTGTAGTTACTTGGTTTCGCTTTTTTGTGGTGAATATTTGATATTACTACAAGATCAAGTGCTATATCTCTCGAGAGAACTTTTAATTCGATTTTATACAGAGTTACTTAACTGACATCGGTTTTTTTAAAAACCTTTTTAATTTATATTGTAGACAACATCCCAGTCAATAGTTGTAGTCAAGACAATGCAGCCAAACTTGAAGTAATTAAAAATCATAGTGGTCAAATTTTGGACAGTGGAAGGCGAATGATGATACATAATCTTTATCTAACGTATCAAAATCAAGAGATTGGTAAGGCTGAAAATGTAAGATTAACTGCAAAAAGTTTAGGTGTTTCAGAGAGCATTGTTTGGAATATTGTTTGGGAGAAGGAAAAGATTAGAACTTTAGTATCACCATCGAAAAAAAGGCAACGCAAATGTGCTTATAGTAAATTAGACGAATTACAAAAGGCAGCACTTCGTAGAGTAGTTAACCAATTTTTTCTTGCAAACGATCCTCCTACGCTGGATAAAATTTTAGTTGTAAGAATTTGTAAAGTGGTACTTTATTATTTCATATGTAAATATTAATTTTATTATAGGAAGTGGAAAATTGTGAAGTGCTACCGCTCATGTCCCGCAGTACTTTATCCAAAACGTTAGGGAAATTAGGCTTTTCTTGGGAAACGAGATCAAGAAATCATCTATTAATAGAGAGACCCCACTTAATATTATGGAAGCGAACATATTTAAGAAATATAAGAAAATTTAGATTGGAGGAACGTAAAATTTATTATTTGGATGAAACATGGGTAAATGCAGGTCACACAAAATCTAAGATATGGAAAGACAAATCTGTAACTAGCGCAAGTGATGCATTTCTTAAGGGTCTTTCGGTAATGGAATAATTTTATTTATTTAACAATTACTACATTTTAAATTTATTTTAGACTGGATTAAAAGATCCTTCAGGTAAAGGTAAGCGATTAATTATTCTTCATATAGGAAACGAAGATGGATTTGTAGAAAACGGACTTTTATGTTTTGAATCGAAGAAAACTGGCGACTATCACGAAGAAATGAATTCAACCGCATTTGAGGACTGGATTAAAAGAACTTTACCCCTTTTGGAACCAAATTGTATTATAGTAATGGATAACTCTCCGTGTCATTCAAGAAAAGCAGAAACTTATATATCTTAATTTCTTAATAATATATGATATTAATGTGTTTATAACAATAAGTATAATTTAATTAAGGGTAAGTTGTATCAAAAAAGTTCAAAATTTTAACCTTTTTTGGCAAAACCCACCCTAAAAGTTACTAACTATTGATATAAACATGAAGTTCATATAAATATGAACATGATTGATAAATAATTACTAAAATACCTGACTTTTGTCAGGATACATATCATTCTATTTTAATAATTTGATGGTAAGTTTTACTTCGATACTTGTAAAGATGAATATTACGATTGTTATTACAACTGAACTAATTTTTAGATAGAATAAAAGAACACATGAAATCGGAACAAATTTGCTTTTCATATATTGTGGATGAATTGGTTAAAAGCACTGGAAGAGATATATTAAGATTACCTCCATATCACTGTAAATTTAATCCTATCGAACTAGTTTGGGCACAAGTGAAGAGTTGCTGCCAATAATAAAACTTTTAAATTCGCTGATATGAAAATTTAGTTTCAGGATGCTTTGAGTCAAGTTACACCAGAGAAATGGACAGAATGTGTTAAACATGCTATAAAAGAAGAAGATTTCATATATCCAGTAAATAATCAAACAGAAAATATGCAATTGGAATTTACTGTTAACACTGAATCTTCTGGCGAAGAAATCTGAATTCTGACTAAATTTAAAATGTTAACTATTGAACAAACAGGAAAGTTTATAAATTAATAATATTACATAACTTCAAATTTAATTGGTATTTTTTTAGGGAAAAGAAAACCGTCTTGTAAGGATTTGTTGTTATTTTATTATGTGTTATGAATGATGTACAATGTTCCTATTCAATATTTCTTTATTTATTTTATCAAAATCGCATTAAAATTTAAATAAAAATATTTATAAAATTACTTTTATCACTATAAAAACTTATGCAAAATGTTGACTGGGTTGTGTATTGTGAAGTATAACCATTCGATTTACTTTAAATTGCCTGAAGTTTACCAGTGTAAATTAGACTTTGCAAACGATGCGCCACCTGTATTTTTCATATCTTGGATCGACTATATGATTTAGATGATCAATTAAATTATTTTATATTATGGAAGATCTTTAAATAATAAATCCTTATATGATAATTATCCGCGCTTAACTACTACCTCGTAAACTTAAATCTAAGTTCGTCACCCTTAATTTCTAATTGGTTATTTCTTAAATCTAACTGGTCAATACTTAAATCTAAATAAATCGTCCATACTTAAAACTAACGTCATCATCCTAAATTATTATGTAGCCGCAAATAATCATAAAGAACTTTGTTAATATTTGTTAATAACAGTTCTTAAATATCATTATTGATATTATCTCATTGAGAGATATTTGAAAGAAAAAATCAAGAAACTTGCTCACATAATTTTCTGGCTCACTTTGAAGGTCCTCGATTGCGGTTACAACTTCTAGTGATAGTTCTAGCAATAATCTCTAATCACCATCGATAGTTTGTATTATAAAGATACCTCCTAGGTCGTCTATGAATAATCAATCCCTTCCATTACATTAGCCACATTCCGTTTAAATATAATAATGTATAAATCATAATCTCAAACCAATAAATTAAATCTTAAAACTAAAGATGAAGTAATTTTAAAATAGTTTTAAACGCGTGGTCGATAATTTATTACATAAGTTTCTAACGTAATCCTGTATTATATTCTTTTAGAAAAGATAAATCATATAATTTAAACTTACGTATTTTAAATTTGTCGCTGGCTACAATTATATTTAAACGAATTTAAATTCAAATTACTGAATAATTTTGACACCATTTGCTTTCACTAAGACCAACCGCTCGCTTTCGATGCCGAAGTAATAACGGCTTCCACCTACCCTCTTAATCCTAACGGTAAATTTTTCTAACGGAAATGAACACCCTGTTTCTTTAAAACCCCTGTTGCCAAATCATTGTAGTTTAAAATAACCAAAAATGAACTAAATTTAAAATTTCGCGCCCATTATGAACTAAATTTAAAATTTTGCGCTCATTATATTTAAATTTACAATATTACAACTATAATAGGATTTGACAACATAAACAAACTTGAAATCTACATTGAAACTGATATAGTCTCAACTCTATTCGTTATTGGCGCTAGTGTGCTGAGCTGCAATTTTCGTCGAAGTTGCACGTATTATCTTTTCTATAGTATTTGATATGATCTCTTTATCTATGATATAACCTAAAAAAAATTTTCATTGCATTTGTGCTTGTGATTTGTGCATTGTATTTAGGTTATGGTTGTTGCAGTTAATTATTAACAAATTATACTTAAAACTTTTTCGAAAATATAGAAACAAATCAAAAACATGGAAGAAGAGGCGCAATACGATGCCACATTAGGAGGCAAACAGGAATTACCTGCGAATATAAATTTGCTACAATTTACTTCGGTTAGGGCAAAAGAAATTCAAGATCTTAAAATAGCAATGCAAAATTCTAATGGCACAAAAATGATTTTTCAAGGATTGCCACGGCATATGCGTCGTAGGATCATGTCTCACAATGTTAAACGTTTACCAAGAAGATTACGTGAAGTGCATTTAAATCAAATGAAAAAGTCGGGTATGCCTGTAAAACGAAAGAAACCGACCCGTAAATATAGAAGAAGACCACATAATTTATTGGATGATTATTATCGTAGACAACGTAATCATATTTGGCTCGAAACTCATATATGGCATGCAAAACGATTTCATATGGTAGAAAAATGGAATTATAAGTTAGCAGATAGACCCTGCGATAAAGCTTTCCGTGCTTGTTATAGAGCGACCGTAAATCATTGTCTGGTACAAGATATTTCATACTTTAGTTGTTTAGAAATTAGTGGTCCAATTCAAGTTTTAATTGATGGGTTGAATGTGTGCAGTAATAATAGTGGATTAAGCATAGGTGCTAAAGCTTATATAAGTGGTAACAGAGAAGGGCAAGTGGTTTTATTTTCCGGTAACTGTAATGATACCAAGACACCTATAGGTACAGTATACTTTCATTGGCAGCCAATAATTGGCAATAATTGTACTGGTGAAACTTTGCGAACAATATGGCTGTGGGTGCATTCATCATTTTATTTAGAAATAATTAACTTAATAAAAAATTGTTTTAATTTACAAAAAGGACAAAACGAAAAGGAATTATTGTATGTTAATAGAAATTTAAATGTTTCTTTGATGGAGTTAAAAAATAATTTGAATCGGTTTAGATTAACTGGACCGTTGGCACTATCGGTATTATATAATACTTTAAAAATTGCAAATTTAGAGACCTGCAACTCCAATTGGTTTAATAATTATTTATCAGATCAAAAACATTCAGAAATCTTTGCACATCAGTGTGAATATTGGAAAAATATGGAAAGTTTATCTTCCGCTTCAGAGGTATCTCCTCACCAGATTTTATCATTAATCGTGAGAGATCCTCGCTATCATTTATCAAAAACTAAAACTAAGGCAGTAATATCTGTTCATAAGAATTTGAATTGTATAGAACTTCCAAAGAAAGCTGCGTATAGCCCAATGTGGTTAGCCGATGTAAGAAATGAAGTTAAACAAAATAAAATATCCAATGAAAATATTTCAAAACAAAGATCGGAGCTCTTAATTCCTGGCAGCACATTAGAAGAACCTTCCATGGCAGTACCTGTACTTATAATTCAAAGACCTGGCAATTTGACTACTCGTTTAGGTAAGTCAAGTCATCTTTAAGATATTAATATAGTATTAATTAATAGGTACTACACAAAGAGGAATAGTTTAAAAATTATTTGATTCACTTTTGATTATTTATTTCTTTGTAAAAAATGTTTTCAAACAATTTGTCCTTACTCTTCGAATATTAACTCCTTAACTCTAAAATTTAGTTTGTTACTTTTTTCTTTCGAGTAAAAATATAAACCATTGAATAAAGAGTAGGAATAAGAAAGTACAACAAATGGTATTGCTAATGTTTTTACAGAGGGTTCATGTTCATTTTTGAATTGACTATTTAGGTATATGCCATTTACAATTTGAACTCTTTTATTGCTAAAACAAGACGTCACGTCAAGCAAAATTATATCGTTAGGAAAATAATTCAATAGGTTTTAATTATTTTAAATTAATTATTAATACTCCGGTTACAATTATAGTTGGTTTTAAATTAAATCCAATGAAATTATTGTATTTTAGAAGTAAATTAACAATTTTGCTTCTTAGTTTCTTTATTTTATTTTTTATCAAAGTAATCAAAATCACACATATACGAGTGGTATGGAATGTTTTTTGCGATGAGATTAAAACGACATGATTACCTTCAATATTTAACATCAGATGGTAAACTGAACACCTTGTCGTTCAATATTTTCTACACATTCCCACTGGCTTGACATTTCTTTACAGGTTTGCAGTACAACGAAAGCCAATGCAATAGAAATATAACTTGTGCTGCATGACATAATATTATGTAATACTCTCTATGACATTCTTTCTGTATCCGCCCAGTTCTCACTGGGCTAGCATTTATGTATGGCATTGACATTCAGTAATAATCTTGATGGAGACAGCTTAGCGTTTGCAACTTTTTATTTTAATAGACAAAACTGTTGGGCTAAGAAGAAACAAACATTCTCATTAATAATTAATAAATTTGAAAATAATCAAGTAGCTGAAAGATGTGAGTTGGAAAAAAAATATTGTCAAAATGTATTGGGCTAAAACCGTTTTTGGATCACGTATAGTAATTCGCACTGCTTACAATTAAAACTTAAGCTTCTCTTAAATCTTATTGCAGCCAATGGGCAAACGGAAGAAATGGCATTTATTAATTTAAGAAACGCTTATAATTATTATTATATTAACTATAATATTAAGGTTAAATTAATAAATTCAAATAAAATTTGAAATCTTATCGTTTGATTCTTTTTTTTAATTATTTTGTATTAAATTTTAGGATACAGCTGTGGCTGGGATTTAATTGTACCTTCGGGATGGGGTAACACATTTTGGATGTCCCTTATAATGTGGGGTGGAAGAGCAGGAGGTTTAAGAGAATTCGATCACATAGAATTTGAAAACGGAAACCAGGATTTTCTACCACCCGATACTAATGCCGGAAGAAACGAAGAACGATTCATGACAGAAACGTATGAAAAAAAGTTTTTTAGATTACCACCAAATAAACGTCCAAATTATACTAAATTAGGAATTATGAACCCATTTAGTTTTAATTGGAATATTTTGGCGCAAAATTGGAATTCTCAATCGAAAAATGATTTCTTTATTCTTCGCGATAAGAGAATATTATATGAAATACAGGTATGTAGCAAATCTATACTATTTTATTATATAAAGCGAAGTGTTCTCACTTATTTAACCAAAAATTAGTGAGTTGGTTTACTCCTGTAGTTTATGTTGTTATCTGACCCACACTGTGGCATAAGACAATCTCTATTTAAATGTTAACATCAAGTGATACTTGAAGATATATTTCAAACATTTGACTTAAGAGTGGATGGAATTTAAGTCGGTAGTCCTCTATAGCAGCTGTCGCTAATCTTTTGGACCTAGCGGACCACTAAACTCATGCTTTCAAAGTCATCAGTTACTAACTTAAATTTTTTTGTTTCCCAGATAACATGCTAAACAGTGCCCTTTTTATTTTAATGCAAATTTAAATCCTCTACTCCTAGTATTGGGGTAGTAATAGACAATAATTTTTTTTTTATTTTTAAGCCGTAAGTTTTTTCTAGTCGATAGAAAAAAATCAAAGGTTATAAATCATAAAACAGTCAATCCATCCCACGATTTGAACGTTTTCCTGTTGACTATTATTTTTATTATTAAAATATTTACTGTTGTTGAGTTTGTCAAATTACAGTTCTGTTTTAACAATACAAATTTAATATAAACAAATATCAAATTTCTTATTAATTATTTTTTGTTTATAGGAAGTCTTAAGGAAAGATATTCAAGTAGATATAAAAAACATCAATTTCAAAATGAACTGCATAGTACCAGTTCGAATAAGTTTAGACAAGAAGGGAATTGCCAAGCGTTTTGCAAGAATGTATCTACCATTTTCAAAAGATGTAATGGGTGCGTGCACAGTCACTGAACCACTTCACGTCGATGAAAATCAATGTTTGAGGAAGAGAATGAGAAACGAACACAAACTCTTATTAAGGCAATTAAAAAGAAAGAAAACTAAAGTAAACCAATAACCAACATTTTAATCATAATTTGGGTAATAATAAAATTTTTATTTTAGATTACACAAGATGATGCAATGAATTATCAGAAACTAATGAAAGAATTATGGTTACCAAATAAAGTGGAAAATATACGTAATTGTGGTGTAAGGGAAGTTATTGGTTTTATAACTATGGGAGGCTTTAGTTATTCACAAGCACATGGGTGTGCTATAGGTTATATAGCGATTGGAGCTATCAATGCTTTGTTGCAAAATTCAAAGAAAAATAAAATATTAATTAGAAATATATCCAGTCGACAATACCGGCTTGCCACATTAGATGTAATAACATAACATTGTTATTATTTTATAAATTATAATACATTAACAATTTTTTTTAGCTTAGAATCAAAGCTACTGTAAATAAAAACGAGACCAATAAAATGTTGAAGAAAAGCTTTCAATTATTTTATATAGTATTACTTTTTATTATAATCCACTACAAAAGAAATTTTTGGAAATTATTAGCATTATTTTTTGTAATTTTAGTATCTAAAGACCAGTGAATTAATTTGAAGTATTTATGTTACACGTTTATAACAAAAATGCAACAATAGTGCCATTCTCATCCAAATAATGCTACATAAATTAGCACAACATAATTAAAAAAAGTTAAACTACATTGAAACTTTGATTTTGATTTCAGAATGATACTTAAAAAACTTAATTTAAAAGACAAAATGTCATTAATTTTTATCAAGTGCCATTCTCATCCAATTAATGCTACGTAAATTAGACGTCGGAATTATTATTATTATTAATTTATGTAATATAATCGGACGAGTACATATCAATGTTTTCTTCTTTTTTTTAATCATTTATTTTTTTAGTATATTAATTTACATTAAATTAGTTGGATGAAAACAAGGTTAAAGTGCCATTCTGATCCAATTAATTCTACATAAATTAATTTTTTTAAAATTACATTTCTTTAAAATCTCGTTTTTGTCAATGTATTTGACATAAATTAATTAATTAATATAGTAAATACATTAATGAAAACAAGATTTTCAAGAGGAAAAATGTGATTCTTTTTATTGATAATTACTAGTGTTAATTGAATGAGAATGGCAATTAGATTTTAAAGTATCAATTATTAAGCTATCTTTTAACTGCATTCATATAATAATTACTTGCTAGAAAAACTATTTAAGCATTCAATAGGTACGAATAGTTATTTTTTTAAACAACCTGTTTTATACACAGAAGTTATTAATTTTTGGCGACGAAACTCAAATACATTTTGTACTTTTCTTTGAAATTTATAAATATAATTTCAAACAAGCTAAATCATTAATTTGTTTTAGAAAACACAATAAAATCTTATTCAAAAGTGTTGAGAAATATCGATAAGGATATGGCAAAATAATTTAATTCAAGTGTTAACTGTAAACATTTCATAAATCTGTGTTCATAATATTATCACAACATGATAATTAAAATTATACATTTTTATTATTTTACAATAATAATGGACAAACGATTGTGCTCTCTATCAGTTATATATAGTTCTTTTTTAAAAGCATATACAAACACTTGATTCAAGTGTCAAAACAACACTTTCCTATACCTACATTATTGTGTAAGTACGGGAAAAGTGATGGAAAAGCACAGACATCGTTAAAAATTAACTAAAAGGATAAAAACAAATATTACTTTGCTCTCTTCAAAAATATTATTCCTTTATTGAAAACTAATTTTTGCGATACTCCTTATACTGTATCAAAATAGGAATGTATATTTAAAAGAATTTCAAGATGTTGCTTTATCAATCTATCAAAAGTTATTATAATTAATGGTTAGCTAAATGTTTTTCTACAAATTCTTTCACATCTTTTAATTCGTCATCAGATGATGTATGCATTAAACCTCGATAAGATTTAAACTCTGGATTTTTAAGAAGAGTTTTCAATAAAGATGCAGTCATCTGGCCCCATTTATATGGTACTACTGGATCGCAATCACCGTGACATTGAAGAATCTAAACAAATTTTGTAATAGCTATGTTATTGAAGAAAGAATCAAAATTTTTAACTTACCGGAACATCATTAGGACACTTTTGTGCTGATGGAAAGCTTTTACGCAATGGTAACCAACACGAAAGAGCTACAACACCGGCTAGTCTTTCGGGAAAACATAAAGCTGTATATATGGCCAATGCACCTCCTTGAGAAAATCCACCCAATAAAATATTGTTAGACGAAATACCTGCTTTAATTTCGTTTTCAATCATGGTATGTATTGTTTGAGCAGCTTTTTTAATTCCTATCAAATCAGAAAACTTGTTAACTCGATTTTACTTGGAATAATATTTAAACTTACCTTCATCATCTTCGGGGCCGGAAGCATCTAAAGCTTTCAAATCGAACCAACATGGCATTCGAAAACCAGCATTTAAGGTTACAGGCATTGTGGATGCTGTAGGACAAATAACTTTTATGTGACTAGGGCGCAGTGCCCCTATTGCACTTGCCCATCCATGTCTAACAAAACAAAATTACATTTTACTTGGAACGAATACAATTTTTACGATGCAACTTACCCTGTGTCTCCCAATCCGTGCAAAAAGATGAACTACAAAATTAAATTTAATTAATGTTTCTATTGTTATAAAACACAAATAACTTACAGTACCCGTATGTTTTGCAGTTGCTGCTATAACTACAGGAGAAGCCATATCAAACGAAAAAACCGATTCTTTTCAAATACCTACCAAATAGTTATATTTAAATACCTGATTGGTAATTTTTATAAGCACTTCGCCTGCAGTTGACAATTAAGGTTTTTGATATACAGCCGATAGGTTTTTAAATAACAAATTTAACTTATTTATTTTCTACAAAATTCGCACTGTCAAACAAAGATTTAATCTCCTGTCTAATATGATGCAACATGAAATAAGGTGGAAGTGGCTGTCGAAGCTGGAAGCGCAATACCAATTTCAATATTATATAAATCCCTAAAATTATGTGCGTCCTGGTGAATTATAATTATTGGAAATCAAAAATATTTCAGCTTTTATTTAATATATCCCTATTAAAGAATTAACGGTTCCAAAAATTTATCTAAGTACTATTACTAACTTATTGGAAGACCGACGTCCGTCGTCCGTACTATTCAGTGTTTGACATTTGTAATGATTATGTCACAATATTAGAAGAGAGTTTGGATTATTTCAAATTGCAATCTATTTTTTGCAAACCTACTTTATAAATACTTTCAACATAAATATGAAATGCCATTAAAAATTCATGATACAGTTTAACGAGATATTACATTATCTTTTGGTAATAGTACACCTATTATAAATTGAAAACTAAAACAAACTATTTTATCCATTTTTTGATAAATTAATAGTACCTAGAAATAAAAAAAAATGTATTGCAATTTTTAACTCTCGATGCAAATTTTGGAATCTACTTTTTAAAATTGGCTTGCCCATCAATAACTGGGTTTTACATTATTTTATTGTTAAATATAGGTAAGTAATAATGCATGATCCACCAATGTATTTTTAAAACATTTTAACCTGAGATATATTATTCAATTATATTATTAGCGGACAACTATTTTTCACGCTGATAAGAATTGCACGAAAATTTTAGAAATGTCAATAAAAAATTTAACATCCGTTATCAATCGTCGTATCATTCGAGCGCGCCGATGTCCTTTTACGTCCTTATCGTGGGTTTATCCGGATAACAATTTTCGTGTATTATGTGAAAAAGGAATAATTAGAACAATGGCAACTGAAAAATCTCGTTCTCTTAATTTGGATAATATGAATCCAAATGTTAAGATAATGGAATATGCAGTAAGAGGGCCACTGCTAATAAGAGCTGGAGAAATTGAAAAGGAGTTGGAAAAGGTAAATCCTATTAAATAATTACTTAATAATCAATATCGGCATATTAAAATTTAGATTTTAAATACAAATTAATAACAATACAATAATTATTCATTTTTGAGGTTAAATAAAAATTGTTCATAATATTTTGCAACATTATTAAAAGTATGAATATAGTAATTATTATACAATTTTGTTGTAAATTTAAGTCATTGTTTGAGTTGAATTTTTTAGAAAATTAAGTTAATAGGTGACGATAAAAAATTCAAGTTGGAAATTTTCCAATATAATTATTATTTTTATTTTGAGAATCCAGTGGCGGAGTTGATAACAGGGAAAATAGGATAATGGTTTATGTAACTTCTACATTTTTTTTTCGTCAATAAGCATTAACGAAAATTCTACCGGTATGGTAGATAACTATTAAATAAAATGTACTGGAATTTTCGTAAATGCCTTATAATACTTGGACCTAGATTATAAAATTATCATACACCAAACTACCGGGGTTTCGTAGAATGAACGGGCCCGCAACTGGCGCTCTCCCCTCGCTTTTACTAATTTGTTTGTATTATAATTTGTTTACGTAACTTCATTTTATTTTTATCATCGTTATTAAAACCTAGTCAGCTGTTAGTTTCAATATTAAAGTAGATACTAAATACGAATTTTCGATTTGAAATTCCTTTTAGTGTTTGAGGTACAGCATGCACAAATTTGACCACACATATATAGACATTTTTGGAACATGATGATTTTCAGCTTGTGGCACCTCAAAACGTCTAAATTTATCAAAATTAACCCCGAGGAAGAGAGACCAATTTACTCGAATTGGTTGCTTCAACTTTTTCTGAGGTTGCCTTCCTCTCGGCCTGTATTGGAACATTTTCTTCGGCAGTCGGGACTGATCCAGTCTATCAAGGTATCTTTTCATGCTTTCCTATAGTTATTTTATTTTTTCGTCGATACTGTAAATGTTCAATTCGGTTCTTATACCTTATATAAGAATTTTTTTTTTGATCTGTTTTTTGGTATCCTGATACTGCTCGTAGGAACCTCATTTCGGCACTCCGAATTCGTCTTTCATTTACCGTGGTAATCGTCCTAGTTTCGCCCCCGTATGCTATGATTGGTATCAAAATTGTCTTATTGACTTTCAACGCAATAATTTGATTGGTTTTATTTTTGAACGTTGTTCTTATTGTGCCGTTTATATAATTGAATTTTTCAATTTTATTGGGAATGTCGACCTCTTCAAATATTGACATTGTGACTCTTAAGAAGTATACGTAAATGGAAGGAACAGATACCTTGCTTACAACAAATCTAAACAACCAAGATTTTGTAATAATCATGCTTTTATTACGATCAAGCCATATCAGTGAAAATACACTACAGCACGCACTTTTTAAACTCAGCCAAACCTTAAGGTCGGGGATTGACAAACTTTTATAAATATCCGCATGCATCGCTACTGGCGCAAAAATATATATAAATATTTAAAATTTAGCAAAGTTACACACTTCACGTGATTGTGCTAAAATCCAATAGATGTCACCTCATCTGCAAAATTTTTAATTTTAAAATTAGAATTATTACAAATTGTCGAAATCGATAGAACATTTTATCTGTAATAAAAACTAACCTTTTTGAGGTACTATAATCCTTTTAATTTTAATCCCTTATCCTCGATTTCATTCTCTCATCTAATATCTACTTGGCAAAAGCCGTTAATTCAAGGCTCCATCTTCTTCAAAAAGCTTGAACTATTTTCGAACTCGAAAGTTCAAAATCTGCATAAAATGATAAGTACACGAGTTCATTCATTTTGTTGTTATTAATTAACTTTTTTCAATTTCATTTATTGATATGTAAACTTCGCATATATCCGCGTGTTATTGTAGAGAAAAATTTGGTATAAAAAATTTTTTTTTTCTTTTTTACAGTTTTTAATTTCATAATGTAATTAAAAGTTTAATTTAAATTATGAACCTACAAAAACATAGCTAACAGTTTCTTCTACAAGTTGTTAAAAGTATAAATGTTATATATGATTTAGTTTGGGAGAAAACCATGAACTCCGAAGGGTCAATATAGCGTATATTTTGTACATTCGTCCCCAACCTTAAAAGAATACTATGTGGTAATATCTCTAAATAAAATAAAAGTGGTGGCATTCAGAGGACAAGAACAAATACGCTCAAAAGTAGTACCAAATGACCTGACTATTAGCGATGAGAATGTCTTGTAGCACCATCTGAATGAACTAAATCTGGAAATATACTCGATTTTATATCAATCGCTATGAGATGAGAATGTCTTGTAACGTCACCTGTTGGTTCGATGGATTAAACTAAATCTGGAAATATTTTCATTTGTCGTGTTTTAAAATTTTTATAAAATTTTTATGTTTTGTAAATTGTTTAGAGTTGTTTGTTTTGGTTCAAAATTTTGTATTATTTTATGTTTCTTTGCTACTCTTATCAAGTCTTGTACGTATATCCGGAAATCTTTTGCCAGCTAAAATTGTGTCACCGTATTCAAGCATGTTATGCAATTGTTTTCTGAGAATCACTTTTCCTTTCTCCAGCAACTTTTGATTTAACTTGTTTAACTTTTGAATTCCGTACAATCAATTATTATGACTCTTGTATTTTTGTGGTCAAGATAAAAACATTCTGGCGTATATCTTTGGGCTGTATCCTTGTCTGGTCAAAATACTAGATTAATACAATTATTTAACTACGATGGAAATATTTTATAGTGTCGATTTTGTGAGAAAAATTATTCACCTTTAAGATTGGGATCAACTTTGCCAGAGGTGATAATTACAAAAGTACCGATATTGAAATACTACCTAGTGATCTCAGTGGATGTAGAAAAATCATTAAATCAAAAAATCATATATTAATTGATAAAAGAAGCAACAGCTCTCCGACCATAAGTGTTTTAGTAAATATTTCTTCTGTGTACAGATTGAACATAAGTGGGGAGAGTACATACTCTTGTCTTACTCTCCTTTGTATATTGACGCTCTCAGTAAGACCAGCCTCTGCTCTCACTATAGCGTCTTGGTTCCGGTACAGCCTCTTTATAACAGCAATGTCGTTTTTGTATAGATCTCTTCTTATCAAACACTCTAACAATATACTGTGTCTGATCTTATTGAATTCCTTCTCATAATCTATGAAGCATGCGTAAACGTTCTTGCGTTGGTCTCGACATTTTTGCATGAGCACTATAAAGCTAAACAGTGCTTTTACTGTACCGCACCAGGGTAGCTCTTTCTCTTTGCCGATTTAACATTGTTTCTATACCTTTATTGATCAATATATAATCAATTTGATTGCGTATACATTCCAGTTTACTATCTCGTGGCGATCTTCAAGTGTAGAGTCTACGGAGAGGCAGCTGGAATCAAGTATTTATGATTGCCAAGTCTTCCTCCTGGCAGAACTGTACGAGGGTATCTCCCCTTTTCATTCTTACTGCCAGAACGAATTCACGGACAACATCCTCCACTTGACCTTTTCCAACTTTGGCATTAAAGTCACCCATTATGACAGTAATATCCTATTTTTTCATCATTTGCAATAGTTCTTTTAGCTGTTCATAAAATGCATTAATTTCAGTGTCGGGCTTTTCAGCAGTAGGTGCATAAATCTGAATTATATTGATATTCATTGGGCGAGCCAATATACGGGACAAAGGGACAAAGTTCTTAACTAACTGTTCGATCTGCTTAGAGACAATGATGGAGAAATACACTGTATTTCCTCCTATAAGTTTTTTGTGTGCCTCCGACTATGTCTAACGAATTTCACTGATTCACAGGATCTGTAATTTCAACCTTTTAATTTCTTGAATGATATTTGTAATTTTTCCCGCTTCAAACATACTTCTTACGTTCCATGTTGCAATTCTTAATAGGGATTGAATGTTTATATGACTTCACTTTCGGGTGGTTCCTCTTTGCTGTGATTCTTAGCACTCCCTGACCATTTAAGGCCTGCTGTAGACTAGGGGCCGATATACTAGTTACTGTTTCCATAATTAATATGCCAATAGTGTAGTAGTTTCCCGTTGCTTTCTGCACCGCAGTATCACAACCGTTGCAGTCGTTCCGACGTCGCTTGTGAGTATGACTCTTTTCACCGATGTTGATTTCGCTGATAAGGATTTATAGTAAGGCTGCTGTCCCTCACTATTATTCACCATATTTGGCTACCTTCACTTAGTTTGGCCTGAGGGTCAATGCAGTTATCCGGGGTGCGGCGCGTGGAGCCATAAGTGAGCATTAGGTACCCTGTGAGGACCAGTTACCAGTAACCATCGCCGGTCAGTGACCTTGATGTGACAGTTACAGCACAGTATAAGTACTGTGGTTACAGTAAAAGTTGCTACGCCTGCAGCGTGACCCTACACCCTTTATTTGACAATAAGTGGCGTCAAATAAACTATTGCTTTTTACAATTAAAGGAAGTAGTATAATGCTTCAGTCAAGCAATATTTAAAAATCAAGTCAAATATATTTTGGCAAACCAGAGAGGATTTGCGTGAGTAACTCGAATTCCAAAATGTGTTGTTGGAATCGTGGACCCAACTTTTAAACCAATTTTCACCTCTTTAATAGTGTACGTACACCATAAGAAGAAAGAACAATTGCGTATAGAAAGTACAGTGCAATTACTGAGTAAATATTATTATGCCGACCGAAACTTACTAACTCGAAATTCACCTACCTAACTATAATTAAAGAAATTATTTAATTGTAATTTTGCATCTATTTTTTTAATTTGTAATCAATAGTTTTTATTTATTTATTATTATTTTTTTCTATAGCAGATGTTAAAGTCCGATTTGTCCGACTGAAAATAATTGAAAAACTTACACTTTACAGCAAGAATAGATAAAATAGCATTTTAACAGCAAGGGTAAATATAGTATATTACTGGCCGAGCCTCGAAAATTATCAGTAACGGATATTAGCTGTATTCTTTTTACCTATTTTATTTCCATCTCAGTTGTACAACTGAGATGAAGTGAGCTGAGACAAACTGAGATTAACTGAGTCAAAGTGAGAAAAAGATAATGTAAAAAGAACAACGAAAATTTACTACTAAATGAATTTTAAATTTAATTATTTTGACGTTTGATAGTACTAACCAAATTGTTTTTTGTATTATTGTATAATGTCAACATAAACTTCAAAAAAACGAATTAAAAATTTAAGGTGCAGTCAATATTAAAATGATTGCAATAAGTGACAAATTTAATTCAAATCTACCAATCCGGGCCATTTCCCAATGTGTTTCAGTTGTAACACTTCAAAACAGCAAGATCAGTTTGGGTATGGAAAGGGATAATTTTGTCACGTAAAACTCAGTTCGGCACGGCACAGTACTTATGTCAAAATGGTAAAAAGAACACCCTTTGAACTGAGTAACTGAGTATCTCAATACAATCTCACTTAAAATAGGTAAAAAGAATACAACTAATGTTTCGAGTCGAGGTGAGTATACTTTTTTATCGGAAAACATAAAAATTAGCTATTATAGTAAAAATAAAAAAATCGTATAATATAATATTATTATGCTTTAAATATTCTGTCATAAGAAAAAAAATTAATGCAACGCCTATGGAATATTGGAAGTAACCCGATTTGTACGATCAATAAAGTCAGGATAGGTTTGGCACGGTTAGTAATTGGATGGGTGACCGCTTTGTAAATATTTTACTGAATTTTATCGGAAAACATAGACAAAGCTATGCTTTCCGAATGCCTTCTCGGGTGACAAAGCGAGGCATTCCTAGTCACATAACAAATCGACTGGTAATGTAAAATCGACTGGTAATGAGTTTTCATTGCTGGTCGCTTCTGTCACTTCTGTATTTCATTTGTATTATAAAATGCCATTAAAAAAGGTTTTGTCCGACGTGAGGTTCGAACTTGCGATCACCAAATGGCATTATTACGATTCAATCACTTAATGTATTGCATCATAAAGGGTTGATGTAATAGGATTGTTTTAATATGGTTAAGATTATTAACATGTGATAATAATTTTTGAACAATACCACAGTATAAGTAGACAATACTGTGTTATACTGTGACAATACTATGTAAGTTATGAATTAAATTTTATTTCAATTTCATGTAAAAATTAATTTTGAAATGAAATTTCGTGAACATTTAAATTTTACTTTTTATAAATTTTTAAACGTGAAATATTAACACATAATAAAATTTTCGTAAACTTAATGTAACGCACTTCGTGCGATTAAGAAGGTTAGATTACATTAAGATTACATTAGATTACAGTTAAGATTACATTACCAGTCGATTTATTATGTGACTAGGAATGCCTCGCTTTGTCACCCGAGAAGGCATTCGGAAAGCATCGCTTTGTCTATGTTTTCCGATAAAAGTACTTTATTTTTACTCAAATTAATAGCAACTCTATAGCAACCTATGGAGATTCCAAAATGTGCTTGATTTATTGTAAAATAAAAACTGCCAATAATTTAATTTATAATTGGGATTTCTTATAAATATTTTCTTTAACATCTGCCATAGAAAAAAATTAAATTCTCTACGCGACGATAAAATTTTATCGTCTTGTATAGAAAATAACTATTGCTTATTAAATAAATTCTTTCTTTTTGTTTTGTTTTGTTTTTTGTTTTTGTTTTGTTTTTGTTTGTTTTATCGACGTTTTGTTTGATTTTCCACTTGTTGTAGTGCGGTTGCAACGTGTCGAGGTGGCGTTGTAGATATTCGATTGATTTATTTTTATTAAACAATTGTGATATTATCGCGGTGTCGTCCGCGAATTGCGAGATATCGTTGATATAATAGGTAAAAAGGGTTAGTGCAAGCACGGAGTCTTGGGGGATTCCGGCTGGGATAGGATGGGGGGGGGGGTGTGGAAAGGGATTGGTTGATTTTGACTTGTTAGGAACGATTTTGAAGGAAGCTGGTTAGGAGTTTAATTAGGTGAGAAGGAATTCTCGCCGCGATGAGTTTGTGAACAAGGCCTTTGTGCCAAATAGTATCGAACGCTTTTTTAATATCGAGAGTGACGACCGAGGTTGATTTATTTATGTTAAAGTTTACCGCGATTGTGTTTGTTAGACGCGCGAGTTGCAGTGTGGTACAATGGACACCCCGGAATCCGAATTGTTCAGGGATGATGATTGGAAATTGGAGTTCGTGTTACTGAAGGCGGGCGAGGATGATTTTAAAATCTAGGATTTTGGAAAGCGTGGGTAGGAGGTTGATGGGGCGGTAGCTGGAT
This sequence comes from Cantharis rustica, assembly GCA_911387805.1. Taxonomy (NCBI): domain Eukaryota; kingdom Metazoa; phylum Arthropoda; class Insecta; order Coleoptera; family Cantharidae; genus Cantharis; species Cantharis rustica. The sequence goes on from OU426877.1 coordinate 78,973,891, forward strand.
GGGATGCTTTTGGGTTTGCCTGGTTTGGGGATGGGGATGACAATTGCTTTTTTTCAGGCGGATGGGAAATATTGATTTTTGATACATTGATTTAGGATATAATAGATTTGAAGGATGGTAGGCGTTTTAAGATTTCGTCGGAAATATTATCTTGATCAGGAGCTCGGTTTTTGAGGGATTTTATGTGAAGTTTGATTTCTTTGGGAGTGACGAGATGACGCCTAGATTATTTTTAAGCTTTTTAGTAAATAAGTAGGTATATGTTTTTATGAGTGACAGGGAACTAGCCTGACGCCTCAATCCGTAACTTGGAGGACCTTTCCTTCTGTTCGAAGTTAGACTTTAGATCGCAACAGTGCATCCGATGCGACGAGGATTTGAATCGTGATTTCCCACTTCCCAAACTGTCGGCGTATGCATTATGCCGTACTGTTGATATTATCAAATCAAAATTACTTCTTTCGTGAATTTTGGGCACTTTTTATATGTAATTTTAGATAGTGCACGAAACCTGGTCGACTTTAATAATAAATTCCTGTAGTACTTGGTAGGTTGTTAACTTTCATTATATTATTGTACCTGCAGTTTTATAATACTAGTTTAGGTGCGTTTAAAGCTTGACGTTGGTTTGAGAAATCCTTAAGATTAGGGTAACAAACTCCTCCAAGTTGAGCTGGTGTAAAAAGTTTTATGTTTCTTTAAACAGACAAATTTTGTTCCTAAAATTATTACAAATAAAATAATATTTTACAGGGCATTAAAAAACCATTCACTTCTGTTATAAGAGGTAACATAGGAGATTGTCATGCCATGGGTCAAATTCCGATTACCTTTATTCGACAAGTATTGGCATTGTGCATATATCCACCTCTTTTTGACAATCCCATGTTTCTTGATGATGCTAAAAAAAGAGCTCGCGAAATTCTCAAAAATTGCAGAGGCTGCTCTGTAGGATCTTACACCGAATCGCCAGGAATTGAATTAATAAGAAGGCACGTTGCTAAATATATTGAAAGAAGAGATGGCGGTATTCCTTCTGATTGGCAAAATATTATTCTTAGTGCTGGTTAGTAGTAATATGAAGTTTAAATGTGCTTATAATTATTACTTTTTAAATATTCAGGTGCTAGCGATGGTATAAAGAATATTATAAAATTGTTGGTGGCTGAAGTTGATGGAAAACCTCCAGGTGTGATGATTCCTATACCTCAATATCCTTTGTATTCTGCTACTTTAGCGGAATTTAATGTCGAACAAGTTAGATATTATTTAGACGAATCGAAACAATGGAGTCTCAACATTTCTGAATTACAGGTGATAAGAATTTGAAAAATGTTTACATGCGATGCTTTACCAATTTTGTTGTTGTAATGTTGAAATTTTAGAGATCTTTAGATAAGGCTAGATCATTATGCATAAATGTTAGAGCTCTAGCGGTTATCAATCCTGGTAACCCGACTGGACAAGTTTTATCCAGACAAAATATAGAAGAAATTATAAAGTTTGCTCATAAAGAACATCTGTTTCTTCTGGCCGATGAAGTATATCAAGATAATGTGTATGCTTCAGATTCAAAATTTTATTCATTTAAAATGGTAAATTAAATTAAATAATAATAAATTAATTTTAATAATTATTGTTGAATATTTTAGGTAATGACAGAAATGGGATCACCTTATGATAAACTGGAACTTGCTAGTTTCATGTCTTGTTCAAAAGGTTATATGGGTGAATGCGGTTTACGTGGTGGCTATGCAGAAGTAGTTAACATGTGTCCAAACGTTAAAGCAATGTACTTAAAATGTATAAGCGCAATGCTATGTCCCACTGTACTTGGTCAAGCATGTTTAGATGTGGTGGTAAATCCACCAACCGAAGGCGAACCTAGCTATGCTCAATATGTTTCTGAAAAGAAGGAAGTACTTGAATCTTTAAATGTATGAAATAATTTTTATTGATATTTGATTTTATTAAGACGTTTTTGTTTGTAGTTACGAGCTAAAATGGTTGTAGATACTCTTAATTCATTAGAGGGTTTCAGTTGCAATGTTGTGCAAGGAGCAATGTATGCTTTCCCACAAATTAAACTTCCCGAAAAAGCTATTGAGGCTGCAAAGGCAAAAAATCAAGCTGCGGACGTTTTTTATGCATTTCAACTTCTGGAGTCGACAGGTGTTTGCATTATTCCGGGAACTGGATTCGGTCAACAGCCAGGAACATATCATTTTCGTACCACCATATTACCACAACCAGCATTATTAAAAGTTATGCTAGATAAGATTGCAACATTCCATAAAGAATTTATTGACCAATATAAATAAGTAGTGTTATATTTACTTATTCTTGTTTTTGCTTAATAGATAAATAATATATATTTTAATCTCAAAAGTATTCTTACTAGGTATTATATATTCGTAGTTGTTATTGTAAATTGACGCTTAAAGTATTATCTAAATGGGCAGAGAGCATTTCAATGTATATTTATTTTACAATATATACCTAAATAAAATTATATTGTCTGCATACTTTAAGTATAACTTTAACCACGTTAACTTTTCATATCCAAGTGAATTTCCAAATAAGCATGTAAATCTAAATTAGTAAGCAAATAATATTATGTTTTTCATAATGAAATATTGTAAAAATTACATTTATGGTTAAGTATAATTTGACATTTATTTTTTACAGTGTTGGTTCATAATTTTTTTAATAAATTTTAATTGGTTTGAATTTTACTTAAAAACCAAAATTCCTGCCGTTTTTTCAACATAATGTGGTTCTTAGATTTGTCATTTTGACAAATTTTTTTTGTTTGGTGTATGTTTTTGTTTATATATTGCAGTTTAAGATAGAAAGAAAATAATAATTGTTTTTACATCATCAGTGTACTTTATTGATGTGGGAAAAACTTTTTAAAGAATATTTCATACTAAATATGTTTTTTTTTTTATAAAATTAATTTTTACATGTTACATGAAAAATTGAAGAATAATTTAATTCATAACTTACATAAAATTGTTCAAAAACTATTTAAATGAATGATATAGCAAGCTATATCATTCGATATAGGTTAAACGAGGTTCTTTGCCAAAAATAGCCGCACAAGCTGGTTGTGCGTGTTTTGGCTCTTGAGTTTGTGATAATTTTGAGATCAATTTTGATGCGATTGTTTTGCAACTGTAATACTTCATGAATTATTGTCGAAGAAATTATTTGAGAGTAAATTTTGATTGAAAGTTGAATTTTGATTAGTAAATTGGATATTTTGATTTTGGTTATTAAAGAAGAGTTATTTTTTTTGGTGAGCTGTGTTTTTTTTATGAATTATTTTTGAATTTTGGAAGCTATTAATTTGATTATATGGAAAGTGAATAAAAATTAAAATTTATAAGACCGGCAAGTGCATTACAAGATAGGCACGTTTGCTTTATGATAGGAAATCGCAAGTTCGATCCTTTAAAGAATTATTAAATTTTTACATTTAATTTTTGAATTCAAATTATATATGATTGGAAATATTAATTTGAATAATTATTTTTGGAAGACAATTTATTTAATTTTGAGATTAACAATTTAATTTTTTTTGAGTCAAGAAGTTTTCTTGTAATTATTTTACGAACTCTCGACCCTAAAAATATTCCAACTGCTCCCGCACACCAGGGTTACTCGAGCACAACAAGTTTGTGGTATTTTTTGGATAAAACATCATAGCACTATATATACGTACATGTATGTATTTGCTGAATATTTAGGGCATTATATTTACTGTTGGATTGTATTTGCTTTGTAGAAATTATAATTTAAAGACGCAATTTAAAATTTTATATTTGTAATAAATATTTAGTTGGTCCACTGTAAAAAAGTAGTAAATCTGAATCTAACTTCAGCCACATAAGTTTGAAGTATACTTGTTTGATCGACTGTAAAAAAGTGATTATGATTACAGTTGATGATTATAACTTTAGTCACATTAATTTTTACACATAATAGTCAGTCACCACTACTTAGCCCAGTCAAAATAGCATTTCAGCTTGCATAAATTACGATACAGCTGAAAATTGGCGGAGGTCTTTATTTCATTATTATAAATGAAATGTCAGAAGTCCCCATCAATCCCACATCTGCTAAAAAAGTTATTCAAGGTCAAAGGCGAAAATTTTGGTTTTTTGCCTTTTTCTCGCAAACGGCGAGTGTTATAGTAAAAATAGCTTATACAAAAGTTATAGATTATTAAATTCTTTACAAAAATTGTCTCTATGCTTTTTTTTCTACCAATCATCATTTCAGCGATATCGTAATTTCAAACATCGAAAATACTCATATTTACTCTTATGCGGCTTGTAATGCTTCATCGGCTGTTCCGCATGACTAAAATATGAAAGTATTTATAATTTTAATAATTGTACTAATCATTAAAATATAATATTTATAATATTCAAAATACTTATGATATTATGAAATATTATGAATATTACAAAATATGTATATATTGTAAAATTCTAAAATCTAAAGAATCTACAGGCTATGGAGAGTAGAGAGAAAATCTTTCTACCTGTCCCTACCGTTCGACTCAGTCTTCAATTTTTTTCTCTTGCTTGGTACTTATGGAGTTCCGAAAAAAATTTATAGCCTAGACAAGTATAAGTATTTAACTTTTGTAAAAAATACAAGAAAGAATAAGAGAGTGCAATTATCCTGTCTTCCTCTAACATCTGCATCGGCTCAACAACATTTATATCGACTGTATTATCAAGTTCAAGTATGGCTTGGTAACTCACTGAATCCAGAAGACCGAGGTTGGGAAATAATTAATAATAGTTTGGAGCCAATTAAAACTTTACTCCCACCTGCTCTAGAAAAACTTCTCAACATCATTTTCTGCAATTGCCTGAAAGGCTGTAATAATATCTGTGGGCGTAAAAAAGTAGAATTATTTTGTTCACCGTGTGTACTAACTGTTCAGGCCAACCTTGATCTCATGTATCAAATACAGCAGATGAAGATTCTTATGATATTGATGAAAAGACTCGCGATTCTCTTTTCTTAGAAGAATCTATAGAGATACAAGAAGAACAAAAGCGACGAAGACATTATAGTAGAAGTCGCACTTGAAGATTATCAATCAGATTGAAATTTCCATAAATATTGTTACGAAAGAACGTCTAATTATATTTGATGACTAATATATGACGTCATGTATAATGAGTCATATATGATGAAAGAACGTCTGATGAGTCACACATGATAACATCATTAGTCATTCAAATAATGCTTCGATTTAAATCTAGAAACACTGAGAAGTGAATGGAAATTCCTAGAGGGTTATGGAATTTTCTGGAAGGCTGCATTTAAGTATATAAGCGCGATTTCTAGTGACGAATCAATTCCAGTTCGAACGCGCAAGTGAACATAAATAAATAGTGAAGTGATAAACGATATACCGAGTGTTTAAATAAATCCGGACTTAGTGTTAAATAAATTATAGTGTAAATAAATAGTGTTAGTATAGTAATCGTTTTATTGTTATAAACCGTATTGTAAATATTTGTATTAGCCAGTGATTTTCTATAGTATAGATACCAATACCCATATACTTGTTTGAAAGAACCGTTGTGCCAAGATGTTTCGACATATTTTTTTGTATCCATCTTCTTCTTTTACATGAGTACTACAATAGGTTGTCTCTTTCGTTAGTTTTACAGGCTCAGATTTCTCAGATTAGTAAAGACGTATGTTACTGTCAACGCTGTCAAGGTGGAGAAAGCAGGGCCGTCTTAAGATATAAGACGCCCCTGTGCTACTAAAATTAATGCGCTTCTCTTGAAAAGAAAACACACCAATACAAAATAGAAAAAGTCAATTTATTACTATTCTCCTAAACGAAAACAAAATTTATACAAAAATAAAAAATTTATACAGGATCTGCTCGGATTTTATTAAAAAATTATTGTATTAATTAAGGTTGAGCTAAACCAGCAGTGTGGCGCAATGCTTAAATCATCATGCTAGGACGCGGTAAACCGCGGTTCGCTACTCGATCATGTCGACGCCACACTGCTGTGATCTAAATAAGTCCAATATCGATCTATGGGTTATGAAAAGTCCACGGTAGTGATTTGATACGATCGCTGGTTGAGTAATGGCAAACCCACGGAATATCTCAGCTCGGCCTTCCTGCGAGTATCAACACCCTGTGAAGGGGTGCACAATAATCTTAAGCTTCAGTGCAGTGGGGTTAGTACCACAGCCCGTTACAATAATGAATAATGAAGGTTGAACTATTACATAATTTAAGTAAATCTTCAAAATGACTACCCTCATTTTCAATACACAATCGTGATTGTTTTAAAAGATATACCTATTAATTAATAAAATAATTTTTCAATAAAATTAATTAATTTAATTTACATTCAAATATATAATACAAATATTGTAATACCGTATTGTAAATATTTGTATTAGCCCTTTAGAAATAAATAAACGTTTTAATTTTCGTTACTATATACAATTATTAATTTCATTATATAAATTTTAGTTAAAAAAAAGCGCCAAGTGTACCTCATAGGTGGTGTGGAAATCTGCACATATTATGAATATTATATTTCTTTGTATTATAAAAACTATATAAAATAATAACAAATATTATATTTTAATGGTTAAAATTATAAATACTTTCATATTTTAGTCATGCGGAACAGCCGATGAAGCATTACAAACCGCATAAAAGTAAATGTGAGTATTTTCGATGTTTGAAATTGCGATATCTCTGAAATTGTGATTTGTAGAAAAAAAGTATAGAGACAGCTTTTGTAGAGAATTTAATAATCTACAGCTTTTGTGTAAGCTATTTTTACTATAACACTCGCCGCTTGCGAGAAAAAGGCGAAAAAACGAAATTTTTGACCTTTGACCTTGAATAACTTTTTAGCAGATGTGGGATCGATGGGGATTTCTGACATTTCATTTGTAATAATAAAATGAAGACCTACACCAATTTTCAGCTGTATCGTAAGCTTGCCCTATTTTTATGTTTATTTTGACAGGGCTAACTTGATAGTTAACAATCTTACATCAATTAAAAAAAATACTATTTTTTCTTAAGGATGTATGAACGAGGGCGTGGGGGAATAGCGAATTTTGATGAGTGGGGATAGGCTAGTATCGTTGCGGGGTGAGGTGAAAAAAATATCCACGTGACGTGTAATTTACATTTGGCAACACAGTTTTTTTGATTAATTTCCTGTCGGTGACATCTGCCATTTGAACCTTTTATGTATGCTATTTTTTTAATTTTCAATTATTGAAATGCTGTTTATTTAATATAAAAATTCTCAAGTCTACTGCTTTCACTATAATATATAGCTATTATTACAACTAGGGTAATATGAATAGTATATTTCCCGAGGTTGGCTAGTTACATCTCGAGGGCAAAGCCCGAGAGATGTATGGACAACCAAGGGAAATGTATTCATATTTCCCGTGTTGTAATCAATAGTTTTCTTCTGATTGAAAAGTATATTATTAAATATATCAATATTTCATCAATAATAAAATTTGAGATTTTGAATTTGCAATAACTCGAAAACGGCGCTAGATATCGAAAAACTGAGCAAAAAATTTACCCCCTTTGCTCGTTCTCAACCCCCCCCCCCTAGCAATTTGTCGAAGAAAGCCTTATGCAAAATTCTAGATCAATAGCGCGCAGAATGCGCGCACAATAATTCAGAAAAAGTTAGGTTGGTTTTTAAAATATAAAAATAAGTAGGCACATTTTTTATTTTAAACGTCACTTAAATGTCACTTTTTAACAGGGATGGCTTTAGTATTTTGTTTTGCATGTTTGATTGTCCAATCACCGTACGCAAAGTATACTTTAAAATGACGTTTCATATTTCCCTAGGGACAATATGAGATGACGTTTCATATTTCCCTTGGGAAATATTAGTGTGTTATGACATATTGTAACTAAGGCGATATTGCTCTATATTGTTTCAATCAGAAGAAAACAATATATAGCAATTTAAAATAAAACGTTTGAAAATAAGACGTTTAAAATAAAAAATGTGCCTACTTATTTTTATATTTTAAAAACCAACCTAACTTTTTCTGAATTATTTTGCGCGCATTCTGCGCGCTATTGATCTAGAATTTTGCATAAGGCTTCCTTCGACAAATTGCTAGGGGGGGGTTGAGAACGAGCAAAGGGGGGTAAATTTTTTGCTCAGTTTTTCGATATCTAGCGCCGTTTTCGAGTTATTGCAAATTCAAAATCTCAAATTTAATTATTGATGCAATATTGATATATTTAATAATATATTTTTCAATCAGAAGAAAACTATTGATTACAACACGGGAAATATGAATACATTTCCCTTGGTTGTCTATACATCTCTCGGGCTTTGCCCTCGAGATGTAACTAGCCAACCTCGGGAAATATACTATTCATATTTCCCTAGTTGTAATAATAGCTATTCAATCAGAAGAAATAGCTATTATTACAACTAGGGTAATATGAATAGTATATTTCCCGAGGTTGGCTAGTTACATCTCGAGGGCAAAGCTCGAAAGATGTATAGACAACCAAGGGAAATGTATTCATATTTTCCGTGTTGTAATCAATAGTTTTCTTCTGATTGAAAAATATATTATTAAATATATTAATATTACATCAATACTCAAATTTGAGATTTTGAATTCGCAATAACTCGAAAACGGCGCTAGATATCGAAGAACTGAGCAAAAATTTTACCCCCCTTTGCTCGTTATCCTCCCTCCCTTAGCAATTTGTCGAAGGAAGCCTTATGCAAAATTCTAGATCAATAGCGCGCAGAATGCGCGCAAAATAATTCAGAAAAAGTTAGGTTGATTTTTAAATTATAAAATTAAGTAGGCACATTTTTTATTTTAAACGTCACTTAAATGTCACTTTTTAACAGGGATGGCTTTAGTATTATGTTTTGCGTGTTTGATTGTCCCATCACCGTGCGCAAAGTATACTTTAAAATGACGTTTCATATTTCCCTAAGGACAATATGATATGACGTTTCATATTTCCCTTGGGAAATATTAGTGTGTTATGACATATTGTAACTAAGGCGATATTGTTCTATATTGTTTCAATCAGAAGAAAATATAATATCTGTTTTTAAATACACAAATGAGGTTATATTTACATCTGTATTTACTATTACTACCGCTAGTTTGTTGTGGCGCAGTGAACTACAGTGAAATACAGTGAAACGTTGCCAAGTGTCATATTACGGCGAGAAAAAATTTGTAAAATAAAGTAATTTGAATTTCGTTTCAATTTTTCTTTTTGGGATGAACCGATGCATAGTATTTTTAATATACAGACGAATTACTGCAAGTATCATCTTTCTTATTTATAGTTGTTTTTTTAAACTGAAGATATTTTAACATACTGATATTTGTTGATTTATCATCACAACTACCCATTTCTCCATAAGAGCAATCTATTTTATGTCGATTTTCAAAAATTTTTTTCTTTAAAATATAAACGGTTACCTATGCTGAAATTTTTACAGTAAATTCATTGATTAGAAATCTATATGTAAAAAAATTTTGAGGTCTTAAATTGAAAATTGTTGTCATGCTCATACATCCTTAATAACCTTAAATTTCACATTGAATTAATTTTTTAGGAACCAATGTGACTCAATTCGAGTCACTCAAATGGACCTAACTAGATAAAAATATACCTAAATAAGCTAGCTCACTGGACACCAAAAGCTACAGAAAGAAGATTAGGAAGAACCCAAAAGAGGTGGCTAGACGACATAAAGATTTTAACGGAAAAACATTGGTTCCGGGCAGCTCATAACAAAGAAAATTGGAAAGGCTTACGTTCAGGAGCGGGCGGGGATAAACTTTATTATACAAAGTTTTGAGAGCCGCTGACGAATTTTTAAGTTTTATCAACGTGGTACTAATTTTTTCGAACATTATGATTTATGTGTGGTATGTTAACCTAAAAAATAATGTGATATAAATTATAGAATAGCAATAAAATACAAACAAGAAATTATTAATGACTTTGTACAGTAAATCGATAAAGAGCTTGCTAGATAAATGGCCAGGTAAAAGATACTTGGGAGAGTATCGTTTTTTACCATTATTTTTTATCTTGGGTGCTGCTTTAGAATATTCTATGATCAATTGGAAAGTTGGCGAAGTAAACTTCTGTAAGTTTCGTATTTATTTTTTCTATAAATTAATGGATCATATATTTAATTTTGTAGATAACACATTCAAACGTAGACAAGCCAAAGATATAATTGATAAACAGTTAAGTGATAAAAAATTCCTAAAATAAAAATGCCTGCAGGAGTATCTTGGTCAAAATATATTTCCTTTTGTACAGCCGCAATGTTTTCAATGCTTATGGGCTCTCAAATGGTACATTTGTACTACAGACCTTTAGACGATTTACAAACTTACATCGAGGATGAAATTAAAATTAGAAAAACTTGATTGTAGTAAAACATTTTAGATACAAATAAATTATTTATTTGGGTCTCACTTAATGGGTGAGTTTTCTTAGAAATCGTTTATTGAAGCTGAAATAAAAATGTGGTGGTGTTCAAATAATTGGTTAGTCTTAAAACTCTGTTTACAATTTAAAATAAAATTTTAAATTTGACAGCAATCATCTGTTTTGATATTAACTGCTATACTTTATTTTTTCACTTAAATGCTATTAATTTGTTACTTGAATGGACGAATTTTGCGAAAAACCATGCAGTTTAAGATCTTTTTTTATGTGTAAATAATAATACTATTGAAATTATAGCTGTTTACATTACAATATATTATACAGATTTCTAAAATACAGAATGATATAATCTTGTTTGTTATGAAAAATGATCGAAAGACTAGTTTTCGGAAGACAATCAACAAAATAAATTTAAAAAAATTAACATTGTAATGCAGCAAAGTAACCTAGAGTATCAGAGTTGTATTACATGAAGTTTACATGTTTAAAGCCCAGAAAATCACTTCACTTTGACGAAGTGATGACATAAAGTCACATGTAAATGGTTTCTCGCCATAAGTAGTCTCATTAATTATCTGACGCGAATAGTGTGAGCGGTATGTCATACCGCTCAATAATTTAGCAATTTACTTATGAAATTGAAGTTTTATCTGAAAAATAAAATTGTATATTCTTGAATAATTGACAGAGTTGACCAAGAACAAGCGACGAATACACAAGCGATCCTTTTATACTTATAATTATTATTATAATAACTAATAGTTATTAGTTTATTAGTTTCATTAATAAAATACCTTTGATCAGTGGCGGTCCGTAAGTAAGTAATTTGGGGAGACTGGAAGTCTGAAGTATTAAAAAGTACTAATAACAGCAGTTACTTATTAACTATGTATCTAAATAATGTACATAATAATTCTTGAGTTTAAAACTCAAGTTACACTCTATTAAATCATTTTGTATCGTCTTAGATGTTCCTTTAAATATTATTGATAACAAAAAATGTTCTTTAAGTAACTTCTCTTCTTGTGCAAGTAGTTCTAGTAATTCAAGATAATTCTCTTTATTTAAAAATTTGTTATTTTTCGGATGTCTACGAAAAGCAATTTCTTGCTTACCCAAAAAACAAACAACATGGATTAAACGTGTTAGTAAACGTCTATTTATACCGACTTTTTCACTGTTTTAGGGCAGCAAGTCGTCGACTTTCTGATAGAACATGTTCAATTCTAACTTGACCCAAAACATGAAATTTTTCTTGATTTCTCAAGTGATTTTTTAAAATAGAGTGTTTTTCTGTCTGTATTATAAAATTTTTTATTGTCAACAATCCATCAACACTCTATTCTTTTTTTTCGCCAAAAATTACGCAAGTAAAACAAAACATTTTATTTCGCTTATTACAACCAGTAAGCCACAAAAATTTGCTATACTAACCAAGGGCGGATTAAAGTACTTCTGCGCTCTTAGGCACACATGTATGGTGCGCCCCCCCTAATAAAAAATATAACCAGTTATTTTTTATTATTTTATACATAATATGTATTGAGTGATATTGGTGTAAAATTTCTGAATATCAAACACACTTGCTTGATCGGTGGGCTCTGGTGTGCGAAAGCAGTCAGGCTTACTCAGGGTCGCGGATTCAAAAAGTTTGTTTCTTCGATAATTTTAATTACTTTAATTACTTCTTCTCGGCAAATTATTACCAAGATTCAATTTGAAAAATATCCGTTCCAATTCAATTTAAAATGGTAACCTTAAATTTTATGATACCGGTCCGCAGTCCGGCTTATCAAACTACGTTGTCGTTCCTTTAATAAATTTTCATACAATATAATATGATAAAACATTATTTAATATAACTCTAAATTAATTATTTCCAATAAATAATTGTTTAAGTAATAAAAAAATAGCTCATCCAATAAAAATCTATTTTAATAATCAAAAAAAATTCAAAAAACTTACAAAATCAAAATCTTAGCTGCGGCCACTTTTGGCCAAAAATACTCTCATAACAAAATTCGAATTAACAATATTCGTATAAAAAAATTCAATTGTAAAAACTATTCGCATAATAATAACTCAAGATCGGCGAAGCAAAAATCTAGGCTTTCACCATTTTTGCTATTTTGATGAAAAAAGCCTCACTCTAACTCAACTTTCTGCCAACCTTCTACATTTTAAAATTGTATCACCTAATTTAAATTTAGAATTTAGAAAATATTAACAAAGCATCGGCGGCGGTTAAATCGCTTCCTAACACGACAGTATATTCAAAAAATCTTGGTCGTAATTTAGCGACGCGCACATATAGATTTCCGAAGGTGTAAGTTTTAAAAATGTGTTAAAAATTGAAAATGTTTCGGCCAAGACTGTATATGCTTTTCTTCTTTTCATAAGTTCTTATATATAAGTATTAAATAATTCTTTGTCAGCAAAAGTAAAATTGTAATTTATAATATATTATTTACGATGTATAGGGAATGTCGTCAAGGTTGGCCCGTCGTCTAGGTAGGCCACTGCGATTTTTCAGTGTAGACCACTGGTACCACCTATGTTCAAGTGTGGCAAAACATCCCTCAATAACAACAAACTTTTCGTGCCATTACTGATTTCGGAGTGTGATGTTGAAATGTGATGTGCACGGAGCACATGGAGCGAAAACATGAATTCGTCTAAAAGCATCTAAAATGTGTTATGTGGATAGCCTTTAAAAATTAATGAAGGAAAAAATTTAATTTGGTTACCTGTTTGGATGTAGTGTGACGCGATGCGGCGATGGAACTTGTTGTCAAGGTTGGACCGTTGCAAAAAATGCGTTGGTAAATGCATCATCTATTTGAAAGCGAATGCTTCGTCGCCTGAACCGCAACAACTCTATTGGATGCATCGAATGCAAGAAAAAAGTGCATTTGAAATGTGCCAAAATGACGAGGAGTTATATTATTAGCCAAAACGGCGATTCAGAATAATGTATCATGTAAATCAGGTTTTTGCGACATTATATTATAAAGTTTCACTCAATCGAATAAAAATAAAATGAATTTGGTTTATTATATCATCCAGTTAATTTTTTTACATGAATTTTGTCGATTCTCAACGGTGGGCCAAGGGCCAACCTTGACAGCATTTTGTTTTTTTTTAATTTTCGTGTAAGTTCTCTATTTTTTACCCAATCAATTTGTGATTGCCTCAAAAGTGGCCTTATTCTTAGATCTTTCTGATGATGTGCTTAGATTAAAAAAATTCTTTCTTATACGGAAGTTATGGGCAAAAGTTAAAAGGGTGGCCAACCCTGACAACAATCCCCTATTATTGAGATGCCAAGTGTATGGTGTGGTAGACAAAATGACGGAAAATGTTTTGTAATTAGTAAATAAAAACTGCTATAATCATTGTACATTTTGCTAAATTTAATTTTTGAGAATGTCATGTATTTTGCTTGGTGCATTGCGCCTCTTTTTCGTGCGCCCCTAGGAACGAGTCTAGCTAGCCTAAACGGTAATCCGTCTCTGATACTTATAGGCCAGTCACTAGAGACTTCAAAAATGCAAAGTTAGACAAAAAGAGCCATAGTTTTTAAATTTTGAGGAAACATTGGAATAGGTATAAAAATACTAAATCCGAATTTGCACCCTTTTCACCTCCCCGGAACATTGTTAAATTATCAAATAAACGAAAATATCTAATAACTTCTACAAAACATAGTTATGCAAACTTTAAAGATCATTTTAATAATTATTATACATCTTTTATTAAATTTGCACCCTGCCAGGATAAACGGAACACTGCAAATAATTGATTATGTAGCAGAGAAGGGTCGCAAACCCACTTGCAATTTTGCATAACTTTTTTTGACCCGCAAGATTTCTTTTACAATTTTTTTATCTGAGACGGCAGAAATTTTGACGCTATAGAGATAATAAGTGGGTCTCCATATAAATGCAAAAGTTTTAAAATCTGGTTACAAATGATTGTTACACAAATACCAGGTGTGTAAGTATGAAACCGGAATTTTTGTACAGAAAGTACACGTTTATTGTAATGATATGATACAAAGTAAGTTATTCAAAGTATTGTCCGTCGCTATCTATACATTTTTCCCATCTTTCTGGCAATTTGTGGATTCCGCGCCAAAAGAACTGTTGCTCTTTTGAGGCAAACCAGTCATCGAGCCATTTTTGTACATCTTCGTAAGAAGTAAAGCGCTGCTCAGCAAGTGCGTGTCCAATCTATGCAAACAAGTAGTAATCGGATGGGGCAAGGTCCGGTGAGTAAGGCGCGTGCTGAAGAATCTCCCAACGGAACGACTCTATCGTTTCCTGGACCTGTTTTGCTTTGTGTGCTGGTGCATTGTCATGCAGCAAAATCACCTTGTGTTGTCTTTGTTGGTATTCTGGTCGTTTTTCACGCAAAACTCGATCCAAATCGGTCATTTGTTGTCGGTAGCGTTGAGTATTGCCAGTTTCCCCAGGTTTCAGCAGCTCGTAGTAGATTACGCCCTTCTGATCCCACCAAACACACAGCATTGTCTTTTGTCCGTAGCGGTTTGGTCTTTCCGTCGATGTTGATGGTTCACCCGGAGTAACCCATGACTTTTTGCGCTCAGGATTTTCGAAATATATCCACTTTTCATCGCCAGTCACAATTCGATGTAAAAATGACTTTCTTTTGAACCTGGCGAGCAGCATTTCGCATGATGTTTGGCGGTTTTCCTGCTGTCTTTCGTTGAGTTCATGTGGAACCCATTTCCCCACCTTTTGTATCTTTCCCATGGCTTTCAACCGAAGGGAGATGGCTTCTCGGGTCACCTTTAACTGATCCGCCAGTTGTTGTTGTATTTGAGCGTCGTCTTCGTCCAACAAGGCTTGCAGGTCAGTGTCTTCAAACTTTTTCGGTGGTCTTCCACGTTCTTCGTTCCTCACGTCAAAATCGCCACTTTTGAACCGTTTGAACCACTCGAAACACTGTGTTTTACCGAGAGCATGCTCGCCGAACGCCTCCACAAGCATTCAATGCGATTCGGCTGCGGTTTTCTTCAGATGAAAACAGAAAAGTAGTGCTGTCCGCAAATCGTAATTTGTTGGCACAAAACTCGACATGTTTATCTTTAATGAAGTAATGCTACTGAATGAAACTCGTGTTATTGTGAGTTGGAAATCTTTGTCGGATATCAAAACAATAACAAGAGACCGCTGACGTGATGTGTCGGTAACTGCATCGACATCTAGCACCACCTATAGGCAAATTCCGGTTTCATACTTACACACCTGGTAGATGTCAAAATCTGAATTTATACCCTCGTAAATGTTCCGCAACTTAATTAAATTACCAATTATTTAAATAAAAGTTAGTCTTGATATACTGTCGAGCATCTATGGCTTGTTCTTGTATAAATAAAAGCATTTATACTTTATACGCGATGCACGCATTAGTGCTTGTTCACAATGTACGTAAGACATAACACAAACATAAGACGTAAAGTTTAACCTTTGATATAAAGTTTGAAAGGAGTTTGAAAGTTTATTTGTTTATTTAGTTTATTTTTTTGTTATACGCATGCGCAATTTCATATATTTCTTATGTTCATTGTGAACACTTTTGCGGCTTATGTCAAAATTATGTTTTATGCTTATGTTGTCCTTATGCACATCTTATGTTTTATGTACATTGTGAACAAGCACTTACAATACACTTTTTAAACTGAAAGTTTATTAATTAACGTTTAAATTTTGGCAATGGCTTGAAGATACTATTTCGCACCTAATTGCAACGCGGGTATCGTAGTGATAAAGATTCCCTGTTTAAAGTGCCTAAAAACAAATTAAATATATTAATTCGTCATACTAATTACGTTCACGTATTGGTGTTAAGTTTTTCCTACTTTGACGGAAACTTATTTTAGGTTGTTCCCACGATACACTTAAACACGGTATGGCAGGAAATGTGCCTATAACCGTCTTCGCTGCGCATGACGTCATATGCGAGACTGAACGTTTTATATGTTCTAAAAACGTTCTGTTCTGATGCTTTATTGTCATCTGTATGTGTTTATAGTGTGATATTATTGTGTAGTGTTATTGACTAAAATTAATTGTTTATGGTAGTGTACTGATTATTATTAACTTAAATGGTTAATTGTGCAGTTTGTGGTTGTACTAACAACAACAAAAAAACTAAAGGCACCAGTGGCGTAGCCAAGGGGGGGGCTGCCCCCCCCCCCCCCCGAAATTATTAATTCGTAATTTTACAATGACTTCAAACCATGTATAGATTTCTATATAAATGATTTTCAAAACACTAATGATACTATATTTGAAGACAAATGGCTGATTTTGCATCAGAAATGAAAAAGCCATGAAGGAGAGCTTCCAAAATATACAATGAAAGCTCTTAATCAGTTCAATATTGATGTTTCCGAATATATATATTATTTTAGGAACATTAGCGGTTACTACAGCCTCTGTAGAAAAAACATTTTCCATCTTAAAACAAATAAAGCTAAATTTGTGAAATAGTACGGGTAAGAATAGGTTAAGCGGTTTAGCTTTACTAGCAGTTCACAGGAATGTGCCTATATTAATGTAGAAGAGGTTATAAATACTTTTGGAATAAAATAAAACGCAATAATTTTACAATTATAATTATATTAGAATAATAATAATTTCTATGACTTAATGTTTAGTGTTTATTTATTATGCTAGGGCTACACCTGCGTCTAACGTTATGCTTAGCTTGCATTAATGCACTAAAATGCAGATGTGGCTACGAATTAACGTGATAATCTGTTAACGATATTATTAATGACATTAGACTTTAGCGATAACTCGGGTAGCGGTCTCTTTTGGCACATCAAAGGGATTAATACGTTAGATATCGCGTTGTTGTGGCTACATTTATTCTATATCTCCCGCTATCGGCATACTTATAGTACTATACAGTAAGCTCTCGTTATAAAGATATACCTGTTTTATCAATTTTATAGCAATCATCATCAACATTTTTATGCAGCAATGTCTTAAATTGTAAAATAAACGCAAAAACTTATGGCAGTATACCTATAAATTTTGTTTTATATTAAACAACATAAAAATACACACAAATTTCACGAGAAATTAAAAATAAATATTTGTGTAAATTGCATTTTTTTTATACTAAATTAAATAATTTGAAGACCGCGTTTTGCAAATTTTGCAAAAAATTTATTCGTACGTTAAACCAAATTACAAGATAAATTTGTATATTAAAAACTTAAATAAAATGCAAAGATATGTGCAACTTGCAGAATCAGCGTTGGCTTAAATTTCAACGCTTAAGACAAGAGCTACACCTGCGTTTAACTTTAAGCTTAACGTATATTAATGCGCTAAAATGCAGATATGGCTACAAATTAAAGTGCTAATCTGTTGACAATATTAGTAATGGCATAAGACATTAGGCGATAGCTCGGGTAGCGGTCTCCTTTGGCACATCAAAGGGATAATGTGTTAAATATTGCGCTGTTGTGGCTACACTATTCATTCTACATATATCTCGCGCTATCAGCATTATCTCGACTGCACTTGATTCAGTTGCGCCTCATTTCTGCATAGTATGCTAATTAAATTAAGTTTACAGTTGAAGCAAATTAAGTTGTTTTTACCGATTAAAAAAGATAAATTTCGAATAACTTTTATTATATTTTCACTCTCACACTTTTATTTTTGCGATATGACTTGAGTTAAAGGGAAAAAGGGAAAAAATAGAATCGTACGATATACTGAAATAACCTAAAAACAGAAATTTTTGACTTAAGTTGTTTATACCAAACATCAAAGAAATGTTTTAATTTAAAATAAAAATAAAAATTTTACGGAAATATGAAAACAAATAATAGTTGTCTAAAATTAGTGTATTTTATATAATAGCTGTTCTATTAAATTATTTGAAAAACTCGTTTGCAAATTTTGAAGGTTAATTTTATTTGTGCTACGTTAGTAATTAAATAACGGACAAGAATATGTGCAATTTGCAGATTCAGGGTCGACTGAAATTTAAACGCGAGTAACAAGATACTATGTTTATATAATAAGTCCTGAGCGACACATTTTATATGCTTCTTTCGTGGTAGTGATGCTCGAAATCGAGAGTTTACTGTACATGAACTACGTTAAACATCACTTTAAACATTAACATAGATGTAGCCATTCAAAAATATATAATCTAGCGCGTAATTTTTTCTTCCGTTAAATAACGCATTTTCTCTCGCTAGACGTTAACGCAGATGTAGCCCTAGCATTAGTTGGAAACTATTATTATTGTCGTTAACGTTAAAATATCTGACGAAACCCTTTTTTTGGAGAAATTATTTTTTATTGTAATTTTTTAACTTTCTATTGAGCGCATGACCTTGAAAATTTGAAAAAATTTTGCCTGCGGCGCTATTAAAAACGACTCGCTGCGCTTGCAGGCCCCCCCCTAAACCAAATTCCTAGCTACGCCACTGAAAGGCACGGACATTAAATATTTTCGATTTCCTAAAAACTTTATAGGGTGTCCTGAAAAAAATGCTTTTGGTATTGATTTTGATAAACAGAAGGATATAATAAACAAGACATCACAACTAGTCCAAAAAATAAAAGTAGGCAAACACCGGTCACTTCTCCCATTTCAAAAGGGAATATTATTATCCAACAGAAGTCTACTTGAATTATTTCAGTATGTAAATAGCCTCTACAAAGTAGAATATCTTTTAACTACTAGGTTAAATCAAGATGTATTAGAAAATTTTTTTTCCTATATACGTGGCATCGGTGGGCCAAATGACCATCCAAATCCGCTTGATTTTAAGCATAGGTTGAAGTGGTTCATCTTAGGGAAACATTCTTCAGCAATTTTTACTACCAATAAAAACACCGAAGAATTTGAAGAACCGTGTCTACTTCAGCGTTTAAGTTCACCGGTTGAAACGGTTCAAGATATTTGTTTATCAGAAAGTGTTTTTTCAAAATTAAATATTAATTTTAAAGATGAAATTCCTTTAGAAGATGATGCAGAAATGTTGCTAACACATGTTCCTTTATAGAGCTCTTTTATCCAGAGCAGGACAGTGAAGTCGAGCATGAAAGTGTGGAACTGGTGGATTAATTTAAATTTAAAACGAGTGTCCATAAAGATGCCTTAATATATATAACAGGATATGTTGCACATAGCTATAGAAGAAAATATAATTTAGGTGACGAAACAAAAAAAATAAATTTAGAAAATGTAACGCACAGTTGGGTGATTTTTATCTCTCGAGGAAGTTTATTATATCCAAATAGAGATCTAATAAATGTTACCATGGTCTTAGAAGCTGAATTTCATAAAATGCACGGTGATTCTTTGGCAAATGAAAAACATTTGTTTAAAGTTTTATGTGAAAAAACAATTTTGCAACTTGATGCAAAGGTGCAACTAGCAGTCCCTAAAGAAGTTATTTTGTGTTTGGCTAGGACAAGAACTTATATTAGGTTACGCGATTTAAATAGACGAGTTAGTTTACAAAATTGTCGTAAAAAACTAGATCAAAAAATGCGCAAAATAAAAAACTGTTAAAATGTATTAATTTTATTAATATGAAACTGCTATTTTGTTTTTGTTTTCGTATCCTACCCAACCATTTCTGATATTATTATTACAATTATATTATTATCCACGACCACTATATTAGGAAGGTTTAATACGTCCGTTTTCCGTGGATTAGAGACCTTTTAATACACTAGTGGATTAGAATTCATAATACACTAGTGGATTAGTTTTCAGCTCAAAATCAGTAGGTATTGGTCAAAATCAATTTGTCAAATCTGACGTTTCTCAAAACCAAAATTTTTTCTTGTGGTTTTAGCCATGGTCGTGGATAAAACGTTGAATTACATTTGGGAATTAAGAAGCCTATAATCTTCTCGAAGAAATGTGACTCTCGGCTGCGCCTCGAGTGCCCATTTTTTCTCGTAGATTAGAGGCTTCTTAATCCCCTTATATAATTAATAACTATTTTCATATTATTTATTATTTTTACAATCCCGTGAAGTAAAAATTTTGGCCTAATTATGTATAGTCTATTATTTTTTTTATATTTA
Source organism: Cantharis rustica (assembly GCA_911387805.1). Classification (NCBI taxonomy): domain Eukaryota; kingdom Metazoa; phylum Arthropoda; class Insecta; order Coleoptera; family Cantharidae; genus Cantharis; species Cantharis rustica. The sequence goes on from OU426877.1 coordinate 78,994,504, forward strand.
CGTTACTGTTTAAACGTATAACTTATACGCCCAGATTCATAGACAAGTATTAAGTGCTAAGTAAGACCAATAAGGTCGAATTTGTTTTTATTGCAACCTTATTTACTAGGTCAATAAGGGTCTATTTTAAAAGTCGTTTTTTAAGTATAAGTAAGGCATCGTTTATGAATACGGCTGAAGTTAAGCTCGCAAGTATCTCGCAAATGACGTCACATTGTAAGAGTGAGTTGGATATTAGTTGGATCATATACTCCTTGGTTTCAAGATTTTTAGATCATAGATCGTTCAGATGACAATACGTTATTTTGCGGTTTCCATGTATATTGCTTGTTATTATTATTCTGACGAAGGCGATACAACTCGCTGAAAGCTTATAAAATAAAAAATTTTTTTTATTGGTCGGAGTCGGAAAAGAAGGGATACGAATACGGATCGTAGCGCCCATGGTGATAGCTTTGTGAATGAAATCTGGAAACGACGAGACAGCTCATGGGGCTGAAGCTGAGATACGAAATTACGGCAACACGATCATCGGGTGCCTCATCGTAATTCTTCGGTTATACTCGCCAAAGGGCATCAAACCTGGTGAGATTCTTAGTGATTTCTAGTGACTTTTGGTGTTATCTTCCTTTATTTTTCACTATATTATTATTTTTAGGTTAATCAGTTATATTTTTATTTTTGGTTCGTGTTTTTATACGAGACGGATGTGTACGTGAAGTGATGTGAAAATTTATTTTGTTGTTTATGATTATATAACTTGTTCGTTTTAATACTTATTTAATATTATTGTTTTATGTATATTATATTGTTACTGTTTTTTAAAAATTATTTGCTGTTTGTTGTACATGCATATTGTTGTTTTTATTATAAATTTCTGTATTAACTTGTGTTTAATATATTTCATATACATTTTTAATTTGACTGAATTTTTATTGATAACCAACCTCCTGATTGAACGACGGCCGCTATCGCCGCTATTATTCAATTAATCAAAGCCCACTCGTGTTACAGATTTAATTACATAGAGAAACACAACCCGGTAACAACGATTGTCGCGACGCAGACGGTAGTTCTGATAACTATTTGCCAAAGTTTACAATGAAAAATTTAAATTTCTACTAACTTATTAGTTTACATTTTTTCAGTCTGTAGCGCTGATTCAAGTTTCGTAATTTGCCGTCAATTTTTAAAGTTATTTTATTAGTAATAAATAGTAGGCGTAGTTTATGTGTAGTTATTAATAAATTTATATAGTTAATTTACGGGTAAAACTAAAAAACGGCTAAAACTAATACTAAAAAAAACACGTATCTTTAAATTTTTAACTAAAGCCTGTTTGACACGACGTTAAATTTTACATAAATTTACATGTACATTTTTATAAAAATATTTAACACCGTTGCATACAGAAAATTTATCAGCAAATTTTGTATTAAATTTTTATGAGAAAAATTTAGAACATGTTCTAAATTTGGTGGCAAAAGTGCGTGTAAATGTGCGCAGCAGACATTTTCACGCCTAGAGACCACCCAATTTGATTTCTGAAGTTCACGAACATTTCATAAAAATCAAATGAAACTAAAGCACTCAAATAATAATACCAAACAAGCAATAAAATAAAAACCACGCACCGAAAACTTGAAAACAATTATTAGGTTAGATTTGTAGCAATCAGTAAATTTTGGGTTAAATTTTCATCTGAAAAATTTAGAACATGATGTAAATTTGATGGTAAAAGTGCGTGTAAATGTGCGCAGTAGACATTTTCACGTCTAAAGTTTGCCCAGTTTGGTTTTTGAAGTTTACGAACATTTCACCGAAATTTCATAAAAATCAAATGAAAATAATATCAAACAGCTGATTATTACAACTGTTATATAGAGGAACTCTAAAGGGGCCTACACACGATGAAACATGTTGTACAACTTGTTTGTAGGTTGTAGATGATGTTGTATCTTGTAGAGTTTGCTACAGGCCGAAATTAGTCTCAATCGATGCACCTAGTAATTCTACGTAAGCCCATATCAAAATTTTACATCAGCTCCCCGTAGGGGGGTCCCATTTCAGCTTTGAAAATTAAATAAATTTGTAACTTTTTTATTAGAGTTTGCTATAGGCTGAAATTAGTCTCAATCGATGAATCTCAAGCTGATGTAAACTTTTGGTATGGGCTTACGTAGAATTACTAGGTGCATCGATTGAGACTAATTTCAGCCTGTAGCAAACTCTAATAAAAAAGTTACAAAATTTATTTAATTTTTAAAGCTGAAATGCCACCCTCCTACGGGGAGCTGATGTAAAATTTTAGTATGGGCTTACGTAGAATTACTAGGTGCATCGATTGAGACTAATTTCAGCCTGTAGCAAACTCTAATAAAAAAGTTACAAATTTATTTAATTTTTAAAGCTGAAATGGGCTCCCCCCTACGGGGAGCTGATGTAAAATTTTAGTATGGGCTTACGTAGAATTACTAGGTGCATCGATTGAGACTAATTTCAGCCTGTAGCAAACTCTAATAAAAAAGTTACAAAATTTATTTAATTTTTAAAGCTGAAATGCGGCCCCCCCCCCCCTACGGGGAGCTGATGTAAAATTTTGGTATGGGCTTACGTAGAATTACTAGGTGCATCGATTGAGACTAATTTCATCCTGTAGCAAACTCTAATAAAAAAGTTACAAAATTTATTTAATTTTTAAAGCTGAAATGCGACCCCCCCTACGGGAAGCTGATGTAAACTTTTGGTATGGGCTTACGTAGAATTACTAGGTGCATCGATTGAGACTAATTTCAGCCTGTAGCAAACTCTAATAAAAAAGTTACAAATTTATTTAATTTTTAAAGCTGAAATGGGCTCCCCCCTACGGGGAGCTGATGTAAAATTTTAGTATGGGCTTACGTAGAATTACTAGGTGCATCGATTGAGACTAATTCCAGCCTGTAGCAAACTCTAATAAAAAAGTTACAAAATTTATTTAATTTTTAAAGCTGAAATGCGGCCCCCCCCCCCCCTACGGGGAGCTGATGTAAAATTTTGGTATGGGCTTACGTAGAATTACTAGGTGCATCGATTGAGACTAATTTCATCCTGTAGCAAACTCTAATAAAAAAGTTACAAAATTTATTTAATTTTTAAAGCTGAAATGCGACCCCCCCTACGGGAAGCTGATGTAAACTTTTGGTATGGGCTTACGTAGAATTACTAGGTGCATCGATGCACCTTACTAGGTGCATAAATATTTACATGTAAATTTTATATAAAATTTAACGACGTGTCAAACAGGCTTTAAAGTCCTTAAATTAAAATTTATCAACCACTGAAGTTGTGAAACCTTGAAGCCGTACCTTTTCTACATATCTTGAAATATGCGCTTCCCAAACTTTTAACATTTATTGTTTTAATTGTATAACTTATGGAAAAAAATTATTTTAATTGGACGCTTGTTGCGTTTAAGCTAAATTTGCATAAATTACCTTCGTTTAGGCTTGCGAATCTATGGGTGGTTTGTTACAAATCTTAAATCATCTGGTTCGCGTATCCCACTTTGAGAAACCCTGGTTTAGACAAACTAGTTACAAAATTAACCTCAATAAAAGTTACAATAAGAATTTATAAGAAATAATAAGAATTTGGTAAATATGACTCAAATATCTGGACCAGAAGTGAAGTATTCGCTAAGAAAAATGGATTATCCATTATGCGCTAAAGAAGCTTTGATTAAAATCGGTAAAAATGTAATTAATCAATTGGTTATTTGAATATTTATGAAAGAATTTTTTTAGGACAACTTATATGCAACCGAGTTCCCAGTTTAAAACACATGGATCTCGCATTAGATTTAATGTCGGAATTGATATTTTGTGAAGTAGATAGACGTGGAAATAAACGTAATTCTGCACTTTCACCGCTTTGTGAATTACAACTATTAGAAGTATTATATGATTATCTTAACGATACAACCAATGAAACATCTCGAAATGCTGTATTTTTATCCTTATTTAGTGGAACAACTGCCATGATGCGATCGGCTGTTTTGAGTAAATTAATTTCTTTAGCCGTGGGTATACCTTCACCGGCTTTATTAGTATCGGCTAGCACATGGATGCAACAACTGGGAAATACGTCACCTAACAGCCACCAATTGGCAAAAGCTCTTGTTCAAGATTATTTTATTTTATCTCCCAAATATGCAAATAAGTTGCATAATTTACCACATGTTGCGCCTCAATTTACCGCAAATTTTTTAACTGCCATTGCAAGTATATATTTTACTGATGGTAAAAAGGAACCGCCAATATTTCCGCCTTTGTGTTTATTAGAAACAATTACACTTTGGGTATGTTGACAATAAATTATTTCTTTTTAATACAAGCTATCAGTCGTGACGTCATAATGTATTCAAACAAGTCACATATAGTATTATTTGTAAACCTTATTCCAAACATCAAAATTTTAAATATTGTGCAACTACAGCGGTGCAATATACCGAACTGTCATCAGAACTTGAAATATTTTAAACACACGATGATATAAAAAAACTTGTAAAAATCATACAAAAACATAATAATTTTTTTATACAAGCAATGTCTGGATGCATTATTATTCCACACTAATGGCGCGTATTATTTACTGTTTGCTGAGATTTATAATATGAATTGATGTGATTCTAAATTTAATTTATTTTATAATCCAGGGTTGATTACGTATAGTCATTACGTAATAAAAAATAAATCTGTATGAAGATAACTCAGAACTAAAATTTATTTTTCTTAAGCTCTTTACTTTTTAGCATTAGAAAAAAAGCCTTAAGTTTTCTACAACAAATTCAAACCGGAATAGGGGCAAATTTGCCATGAAAGGTTCCAAACATCACAAAACCTTAAATTGGCCGTTTCCTGTACATCCGATACGCATAACAGGGTAGCTATAGGTAGATTTACATATAATTAAGTCTAGTTTCACATGAACTAGAGACCAATTTTGCGGCAGATGAACAGAAAATAGTCTAGTTTTTCTATGAAAGGTATATATCGTGGGCATACAGGTAAAAGTGATCAAGTCAAAAAATAGAATTTTGAGATAAATCAAATTGAATGTTTCCCATTTTGCGAAAAATCAGCTTTATAATATTTTTAATTATTGTTTTCGAATAATGAAACATGTACAATACGTTATTAGAACATAGACGTTTTTTTCAGACCTGTGTCTTACATTTTTACGGTACTTAGTCATTATAACTCATTTCCAAATTTTTTTGACTTAGTCACTTTTACCTGTATGCCCACGATATATAGGTATATGATCTAAATTAAAAGATAGAGAACTACAGAAGAAGTTGGTAAGAACACGTCAACCGAATGAATAAAGATAGATTACCGGTAAAGGCTATGAACTATAAATGCATAGGATAAAGAAATATTTTTCTATGAAAGACTAACATCAGTATCAGAATACTGATGTTTATTTATCTTTCTTTCTATGAAAAGCTATAGCTCTAAAACTAGATAAACTAGAATAATAATTATTTTATACTTCTTCTTTTTCTTTACAAGTATTAGGCAACTTTGCCTGTTACGGAATCCAACGCTTTCTAAACCGACGATCTATATTTCTTTATCGGTAATCTATCTTAATTCATTCGGTGGACGTGTTCTTTTCAACATCTTTTGTAGTTCTCGATCTTTTGATTTAGATCATATATATCCAATTCATTTCTAATGTCTTCATTTCTTAGCCTATTCATTCTACTGCAACCTTTCAATCTTCGGAGAAATTTCATTTCCTGTGATTGGATCCGGTTTTCTTGCTTTTTTGTTGTGGTCCATACTTCCATACTCTCGTATGTAACCGTTGGCACTGTAATCGTTGGCACTGTAATCGTCTTATAGAACTTTATTTGGGTTTCTTTTCTTGTTTTATATCGTAGATTTTGACTTATCGTTCCACATATACTGGTAAATCTATTTAATTTTTGTTATTTATTTTTATTTAATATATAGTTATAGTCATATTTAATATTTAATATATAGCTATAGACATACGTCAAATCATATCCTAGATATTTAAAGTTTTTAACCTGTTCTAATATTTTTCCATCAATGACTATTTTGGTTCTTGTTGGTGATGTGGCTATAAAAGTCATTCTTTTTTTTTGTCTGATATCTTGATTACATATTCTTGAGAGATTTTTCAAAGTATATATATACCCCTTTGCAGATTGTCTTCTGTTTCAGTAATTATAACACAGACATGTTGCATTGTCAGCATATAAAATACAATTAAAGATTGTATTCTTATCTAGAGCAATTCCTTTGTCATATTTCTGTGGTCAGGGGGTAAAAGTGCTTAAGTCAAGTTTTTGAGAAAATGAGATTATGTCAAATTTATATTAAAAAATTGGCATTCTTTCAGTGGGTAAAACTTCTAAAGTCATTTGCTTAAAAATGACAAAGATTTTTGGGTAAAACCTTTTAAGAATACTTAAAATAATTTACATAAAAAAATGGTGTAATTTTGTTAACAGACAATATCTCAGTTGAGATGTAATGAGATATTTAAGATAAAAAAAGTTTCTAAAAAACAATTAAAGAAAAGTTATAAACCGTTCAAAATGGGTTAATCTTTCATTTGCAAATATCTCAATTCAAGCAATTCTGATTTAAGCACTTTTACCCCCTGACCACAGATTTCTTTTTCCATTTGCGTATTACTTCGTCAATGTATATATTAAAGAGGATTGGAGATATACAACAGCCTTGTCTCTTGTTCGTTTCTATTTTGTCTGTTATTTTTCCTCCTATATCTAAAATTAATCTGGTATCCATGTATAGACTCTTAATTGTGTTAATGAAATGTTTAGGAAAGCCTATTCTCTTCATTATCTTCAAGAGGAGGGTTCTATTCACATTGTGAAACGCTTTTTCAAAATTCAGAAATGCTATTTATGTGTTTCTTTATTAAATTCTCTGCGTTTCTCAATCAATTGTTGCAATGTAAATATCTCATCTATTGTTCATTTCCCCCATCTTCTACTCTTATACTTGTAAGTAGAATTGTATCTACTTTAATTTTGATATGACCTATTTTCGTAATATAATGGTTAATTTAAGAATTTGTGTTTTTTGGAATCGTTTTCGACAAATTTTCGACCTTTTCAGGTTTGAACCTGTTATAGAAAATTTAAGGCTTTTTTTCTGATACTAAAGTAACAAGTTTAAGCAAAAAAATTTAATTTGCGAGTTATTTCTATGCACAAGTACTTAGTACCTAATGACTGGACTATAAAATTAAAACAAGTTTATTTTTGTAACCCAGTTTATGTTGTACTTAATGGCACAATCTCGCCAATGAAGATTGACATAGGCATAGTAAGTATAGCTAAGTTATGATTGAAAATTTATTTATTAAAAATTATTAATATTATCTAAATTAAAAATTAATAACCGTTAATATTTGGTTTTTTAATTATTTCAGATAACTGAAAATAGTGGTTTATGCATAGCCGCTCAACAATCACAATCGTCTTTACCACCTGGTGCGATAGCAATGGAAGCAACTACTCCATTAGCAGACCTCTTAAAGTGGTCAATTTTGGCTCCGTTATTCATAAAAAATAACGAGGAATTGAATTTGTATGGCCAATTACATTTGGGTTTACTCAATAGCATACTGGATGTACCTACAACAACACCACCTCGTGCAATTTCATCACAGCATTTAATACAACCTATTGGAAGCATATTACGATATGTTATGCAAAACCAAAATAAATCTGATAAAGGAGATTCTACTAAACAAAAATTATTATTAAATGATAATTTGCAGTTATGTTTAGATAGATTTGCTCATGCAGTACAAGTGTCGTTAACTATAAATTGCATATATGGGAATATTGAAGATCTTTTTAGTAACCTTTTACAGTTACCACAGAATAGGGCGATGAAAATTGTAATTTCTACATACTTGCAAAATAAATAGTAATATTTTATTTAATCGTTTATACTATAGTACAGTGGCGGCTTGTGAAAAATATTCTTGGGTGTTCTGCATTATAAAAATGGCAAGATATCAGAAAATGGCAATCTCAAAAAATAAACTTACTTATTGCACATTTTTAAATATTAAACGTACAACACTTATCTAGAATATAGTACTTTATATGATTTTACATTTTTACAATAAATTACAATCCTAACCAATTTTCGAAAAAATTTTATTAAGTACGGCTTATGAGAGGAGTTGTGTTAAAAATATTAGTAATATTTCATTTTATTTTTTCTTCATTTAATATTCATAAGCATTTATTTTATGTACTAGTAGGTATAAGATACTATCTTCGATATTCATAATTTCAATTAAAGTTCATAACGCAAGATGTGTTTAAAATAAAATCGTATATGTTTGTAAAACCAGAGCTGAAATATGAGCAGAACGGTTGTACATTGTACCATGGTGAGTTGTTCCTATATCTTGTAATCTGCGAGTTTAATAATAATCATTATTATTGTAGAAAAAACCTACATAATTTTAATTTTACTGATATTAATAATTAAACGTAATTTGATTTCGAGTTTCTAATATAGGATCTGCCAAAAAATAATTTTATTTTTATTTTGATAATATTTATAAGAAACTTGGTAAAATTAAAATTTGTACTAAATTTTCAAATTACACTATATTACGAGTATTAAACTATTGCATTTTATTGTTTAACAATGTTGTTGAACAATCAATGAACAAAAATTAACTTACTAGTTGTTTTCATAAGTCAAATTTTAAATCATATGACAAAAATACGGCATGTAATTCTGCATAAAGATGCAGCACAACTTGTAATGTATACCGTGGTGTTAGGATTGTCCTAACACCACGATGTATACTGGATATGGATACGATTCCACCCGATAGCTCGCGTCATTTCATGTTCAGAATCATATCCAGCACATCGAAGTTAAACAGTGATTTCGAAAGCCTAACGGACTTGTATTAATTATTACAGTACTTATTTGACTGACTGATAAAGGTACTTATAACTCAAGGCAACATAAGAAGCGCGCTTTTAAATCAAAATTGATTATTCTTCAATTATTGAAATAATTTGAAATGTGGTGGTTATATTTATAAGTAATAATTAATTTGGTACACTTCATTCTTATTTTTGGCGGTTCTGCAGCTCTGCAGTTCCTATGATAGAACCGCCCCTGCTATAGTATATACTGTATTTACCTGTATAGGCTGTGTATTACAAATACTAAATAAACTTCTGGTCCACATGGTTTCAAAGAATCAATGTTATCATATCATATAAAGCCTATCCACAAATAAACTGACCACTTTGAAGTGCATGTTTTAGCTACAATTTTTATAATACCACAAAATTTTATGACCAATTTGTTCAGAATAAGCTGAGGAGCAACGAAATACTTTTAGTTTTAGACGATGGTTTGATTGTAGCTAACATGTCGCAAAGAAAACTTACAAAAAAATTTCAGTCAATTGTAAATTAAAAAACAAAGTGATACAGGAATTCAAGCATAAACCTAACACATCAGTACATGGGACTGTCCAATAAAGTCAGTACATCGAAAACTAATTTACAAAATATAAAAACTCGCACTGGATTAAGAAATTATAAAGTACAGAAGATCGCTAATAGATCCGAAAATCAAGAATGTACAGTGAATAGTAGAGCGCGAAAATTGTATGACGATTTTTTTACAAAATTTAAATGTGTGGTAATGGATGATGAAACATATTGCAAAGCAGGATTTTCGGTAGTTACCTGGACAATATGCCAAGGGTCGGGGGCAGGTACCTAAAGAGAACAGAACGGTAAAAATTTCAAAATTCCTGAAAAAATACCTTATATGGCAGGCCATTATTTGTTCGTTCAACTTAAAATCACAACTGTTTGTTACTTCGGGTAAATATCGAAATGTATTTATCTGAATGCCTTAAAAAACGATTACTAGCGTTTTTCAAGTTGGACAACAAACCACCTATATTTTGGTCTAATTTGGCTACGTGTCACTATAGTAAGCGATGTTTGGAATTTTATACAGAAAATTCAATCAACATTGTACCCAAGATTGCAAATTCGCCAAATAGTCCGGAACTTCGATCAATCGAAAAATATTGGGCGTAAATTAAAATGAAATTTGAAAAAACCAAAACAAAAAAAACAACTGATGTCGATAGATTAAAAAAAAATATAAGAAAGCTACCGAATCTATCGACATCAAACATGTGCAAACTCTCATGAGTGGGTAAAATCGGAAAGTAAGAGCATTTTTAGAAGCACTTAAATTAATTGTTTTCAACATTTTTTGATGTTAAAAAGTACCCTGTAAATAACTAATAATAAATTGTTTTTACATAATTTTTGCAGTCTTTCGTTTGGCACAACAATACAAGTGGTCGGTTTTTTTCATGAATAAGCTTTAATAACGATTAAAGGGTGAAAAAATACGCTGGCGTTATGGGTTATTAGTTCTTATTTCATTTTGCATACAAGATGAAAAATTTTTGAAAAGTATTGAATGGCGTTCGATAGATGTTTCGGGTAACGTATGTAACGGTTTATGTTCATCAATTAGCCGCTTACATTGGTGTAGCTTGTGTGACCAACTATTACATAGTAGTTTTAAGTGTCGTTTTTATATTCTTATTTACATTTTTCTAGTCAAAGGTTTTTTATACAATTAAATAAACTAAACAGAAATGTTAAAATAATAAATTTAAACCGTAAAATAAAGAATACATACACATGCTCGCAACGTAGGTTAATAATGAAATTGTGTAAATAATTTGGGGAGACTGGAAGTCTGAAGTATTAAAAAGTACTAATAACAGAAGTTACTTATTAACTATGTATCTTACATGTACATAATAATTCTTGAGTTTAAAACTCAAGTTCCACTCTCTTAAATCATTTTGTATCTTCTTAGATGTTCCTTTAAATATTATTAATAACAAAAAATGTTCTTTAAGTAGCTTCTCTTCTTATGGAAGTAGTTCTAGTAATTCAAGATAATTCTCTTTCGTTAAATTCGTAAAAAAATTCGTTATTTAAGCAAGTAGCAAGTAGTGTAAGCAAGAAATTTTCTTACCCAAAAAACAAACAACATGTATTAAACGTGTTAGTAAATGTCTATTTATACCGACTTTTTCACTATGTTTTAGGGCAACAAGTCGTCGACTTTCTGATAGAACATGTTCAATTCTAACTTGACCCAAAACATGAAATTTTTCTGGATTTCTCAAGTGATTTTTTGAAATATAGTGTTTTTCTGTCTGTATTATAAAATTTTTTATTGTCAACAATCCATCAACACTCCATTCTTTTCCTCCGCCAAAAATTACGGAAGTAAAACAAAACATTTTATTTCGCTTATCGCAACCGGTAAGTACTTATAACTACATTGAAATTTTCTTGTAAATTTACGTTCTTCAGATTCTAATGAAAGACTGGGTGTTGGTTTATTAGTTTTTAATTTACACTTTTGTTCATAAGATAACGTTATTAAAATTATTTTTTAACAAAAAGTCAAATATATTGTTTATTTCCATTGCTGAAAATTAGTTAAAAAGTATAAGGGAATAAATGCACAAACACTTTACTCGAAAAATTAACTTATCATTCTCTGCTCCCCCCCCCCGCCCGCTACAAAATTTAAACATTAATTTTGAAGTCAGGGGAAACGAAGATTTGTTCCGTTTTTATACATGATAAAATGTGCATTTGTGCGTTTTTATCAACGCAACGGTCACTATTGTAATGTTAACACACTACACATTTTATAGGAACAGAATTTATTACTGTGTACAATACGTGATCGTGAAGAGGTGTGTAATATTAATAATAATTTTATTACATTTATAACGAAATGGAACATTTAAGCGAAGTTTATGATGTCTTATATTCCAGTACACCAAAAATTTCCGAGGTTAATTCGGATAATAGTGTATTAATTGCGGAGAGTGAATTATTACAACTTTTAACGTCGTCGTGGGGCTTTGAATACTTATTCGAAGAATTTGTAGGTAAGTACCAAATTAAATATGAAAATATGTAATCAAATAATTATTAACAACCAAGTATATGTTAAAAATTAAGTATTATCTTAAATTTAAACTGAGCGTCAATTGCAGCTGAAGAAATTACTTTGGAAAGGCTGAAACATTTAACCGAGAAAGATCTAGACGAACTATTTAAAGATAAGAAACTGGGCATCAAAATTGAATTTCGTCATTTTCTAACCAAGTGGCGATCAGAAAATGTAAGTTACAACAATAATTATTACTAATTGTAAAAAAATTGCAATTAAATAATATTAATGCAGAAACTTTATTTTAAAGTAATATAATATAATAGTAATAAGCTGTTAAACGATAATATTCATATTTTTTATAGAATGTCCCTCTGAACAGTGCTGTTACCGTTACTGCACCGTCAAATTATACAGATTTCTTGTTGCTAAATAAAAAGGAAAATTTGTCATCGTCTTCGACTTCATCAATAATCAGTAGCACATATTTGTCATCTGAAGAAACCTGTGGAAGCAGTTCTTTTGTACGTTTTTAGCACGTGCCTATTATTTTTCAAAATTCTAATACACTTTTTTGAAGTTGACTTGACTTGATTAAGGTTATTAAAGACTTCCATACAGGAAGTTACGTTTTCCAAACTATCCGTAGTGTTAACAAGCTGAATGATGCAGCTAGAAAAATTATAGTAGATGCTGTTGTTAGTTGGCATATTGAAAATAAAAAGAAAATTTGAAGAGAAGATTTTGAAAGCATATCTTTAGAAATCGAAAAAATTTTCACGACGATAAGGTACGCAAACAAAATTATTAATACTTATATAATTTAAAATTATGTTGGTTAAAATAATGTACATAATAAAAGAAAAAATTTTTTTTAGTTTTTTTTAGTTTATAAAAAAAAAATAATATCGTGTGAGACACTGCCAGTACTACTGAAATTTCGTTTTCATTTGTTTTCTTTAAATACTTATTGTATTGAGTTGATTCGGTAATAAAGTGGTGATTACGGGTTCAAGTAACTGTGAATTGTCAGTGTAAGTGTTATTTACCAAAAACATTGAAGATCAACAAAACTACAGACGAATTTTCGATTGTACATAACGTGAGGTTAATATGTGAACTTCAAAGATAAACATGTTTCGTACTCCCCCCAAAAACAATAGTCCACCCCAAGTGGTAGAAATACACGATGAACCCCCGTCTAACGAATTTTCGAATGATCCAACTCCTTATAGCCAAAATACGCAGATTTTGAACCAACAACTACCAGGGATGTATTTACCCAATATGCAACAAATGCCATTAGTGTGCTATAACCAAAATTATCCGCCAATTGCACAATATCCTGGTCAACACATCGTAAATCCCCTACAAATATATGAACAACCACAAAGTCTTCATCAGCCACCGACAGCACCGCTAAGTCGGGATAGACCGTGGGAAGTTGTAAGCAGGAAACGAGGTAGAAAGGATAGCTCGGAAGCACCCTGAAGAATCGCCAAACAAACTATTCTGCCAAACTATTGGTTGAATGCCCCAATCGAAACAGCCAATCAATTTGGAGCCCTAGCAAACGAAGAAAAAGATGAAGAGAAGTCCGAAGACAGTGAGAATAAGGAACCCTTAAAGGTCCCTAAGCCACCACCTATATTTATTGATGGCGTAAACAATATTTCGCCGTTAACGGACTTGCTCGAGGGGGCAGCCAAAGATGACTATGTGATGAAGATACTACATAATAATCAAGTTCGACTACAACCAAAGTCAGAGAAAAGCTATGGAGTCATTATAAAGGAACTAACTGCAAAAAACACACAATTTCATACCTACCAACTGAAAAGTGACAGGTCCTTTAGGGTAGTTTTACGAAATGTGCATCCTACGACTGATTTAAAAACCCTGAAAAAGAAAATCGAAGAACTTGGTCATACCGTGGTAAATCTGCACAACATCCGCTCAAGAGTCACAAAAGCCCCACTACCACTTTTCCACGTCGAACTAAAAGCAAACCCAAATAATAAAGAAATTTATAAAGTCACACACTTAATGAATTCCATTGTCAATTTTGAACCGCCCTATCCGAAGAGAGAAATTCCTCAATGCACTAAATGCCAACAGTACGGCCACACTAATAAATTCTGTTTCAGGCAAGCAAGATGTGTCAAATGCACGGGAAATCACACTACTAAGGATTGTACAAGAAAAGAACGAGACAATGATGTAAAATGTGTACTATGCGAGGGTAATCACCCTGCCAATTGTAAGGGTTGCATCGTGTATAAGGATCTGGAATGCTAACGGATTAACTAGCCATACCAAGAAATTAAAATGTTTTTATCCAACCATGATATCGATATAATGTTAATTTCTGAAACGCACTTTACGTCTAAGAATTACTTTAAAATACCAAAATATAAAATATACGACACACAACATCCGAGTGGTAGAGCTAGAGGCGGTACAGCTATCATAATCAAAAATAACATTAAACATTATGAATCTCTTAAATATTCCCAGACACACCTCCAGGCTACAAACATAGTAATTGAAGAAATTAATGGATGCACCACAACGTTATCTGCAGTCTACTGTCCTCCAGGACACACAATCAGTCAAGACCAATACTTAAATTACTTTAATATGCTTGGTGATCGATTCATTGCAGGTGGAGACTTTAACGCCAAACACATGTATTGGGGATCAAGACTTACCAATCCAAGAGGTCGACAGCTGTTTAGAGCAGCGGTTCCCAATTAGTTTTGGTCGCGGAACCCTTGGGCGATATAAAAAATTTGGCGGAACCCCAAGCCGATTTGTTTACTGCATACAAGGTTGTTTCTGGGTTACTGCCAGAAATCCTCACCCACGATTTCAACTTTTTTTTATTGATCATTGGAAAGAGGACAATTTTCTGAGTATATTAACACAAAATTTTTTTAGGAATATGCAATAGTTGTGGAAGTAACAGCATTTTAAAATTACGAAAAGCAGGAAGATGTAACATGATATACCCCGATGCGTGACGGTAACTAGCACGTTCGAGTCCCTGCTCTTCATTTTGTTGACGGTACGTGTGCTTTGATATACTCTTAATGTTGTTGTATTATTGGCGAGTTCTGTAATTTTTCAGGGATATTTTTAAATTTTTTTGCCTTACTTAACAACGGCTAATCATGCAGCCGTGTTAAAAGGTGTATCTAAAATACATGTAAAATTTACATTTTTAATTCGATTTTTTTCGAAAACTTTTGCATTATCCTACAAAATTTTTGTTGTAGTATGCTTAGAAAAGTGCTTTTTTACCTATTTTCAATAGGAAAAAGTTAAAATCGTGGGTGAGGATTTCTGACAGATCCCGATTTCAGAAAGCTGGATTCTCATACTTTGTTTTTGTTCCTGAATATAATGAGAATCTAATCTCACACTTGTATGTGCTCGCAAATAGTAGCAAAATACGGTTTGTACGTTTGGACAACTCCGGATATTCCTCGCGCAGTTCATTCCAAAATACGCCAAGCGGAACCTCTTTAAATTTACTTTCCAATTGGAAATCGCACCTAATTTCAATTGGATTTTCGAAATCTACAGCAGAAAATTCGACTGGACGTTAGCATTCCATGAATGGATTGTCATTGAATGGAATAGAAAAAAGTTAAAAGATATATTATTTTAAGCGGCAAAATTTATATTTACGCCATTTTGAAATTTCTTTTGGCGGAACCCTTCAATTTTTTTGAAGAACCCCAAGTGTTCCGCGGAACCCCATTTGGGAACCGCTGGTTTAGAGTAATGCACTCAAAAAATTTGGATCACTGTTCTACTGGCCAACCAATGTACTGGCCCACAGATAGAGAAAAACTGCCCGATCTGTTAGACTTTTGTGTAATTGGAGGTATCTCGCCCAATCATCTCAGTGCGGAGGCTAGCTTCGAACTTTCCTCGGACCATTCTCTAATTGTGGTTACATTTTCTTCACAAATCAATAGAATACCAAAACCTCTAACTCTTTGTAACAAGCAAACTGACTGGAAGATGTTTAGAAGACTACTCCAAGGCAAATTATCACAAGATGTTTCCTTGAAATCGGAATTTGAGCTGGACGAAGCAGTACAACACTTAACAAAAAATATACAAGAAGCAGCCTGGGAAGCAACTCCAGAAAATCAAAACCATCAAGTTGAAAATCTTTGTCCGAAACGTATTCAAAGCAAATTACAAGAAAAAAGGAGACTTAGAAAAAAATGGCAGGAAACCCGGGCTCCCAGTGATAAAGCAAACTACAATAAGGCAATTAAAAACCTCAAAAAACTGTTAAAGGACCATAAAAATCAAGAAATCCAAGACTACCTGAACGGACTGACACCAACTGAGGCAACTGACTATTCACCGTGGAAGGCAACTAGGAAGTTGAAAAGACCTCAAACAACAATACCGCTTATAAAAACATCAACACTGGAATGGGCTAGAAGCAATAAAGAAAAGGCAAATGCATTTGCAGATCATCTGGTCAAAGTTTTTAAACCGTTTCAAGCAGAAGCTCCAGGAGAAGATATCGGAATTCAAGAATTTCTGGAAGCACCGTTTCAAATGGAACTGAGAGTAAAAAAATTTAAGGAAAGTGAGGTTTCAACCTACATTAAGAAGCACTTAAACTTAAAGAAATCCCCCGGATTCGGTCTAATAACTGCAAAAGTCCTACAAGAGCTCCCAGACAAGGCAATCAAACTTATAACTATGATCTTTAATTCCATCTTGAGATTGGGATATTTTCCCGCACAATGGAAGGTGGCTCAAATCATTTTAATACCCAAACCGGGAAAACCACCAACGGAAACTGTCTCGTACAGGCCTATCAGCTTACTTCCAGTCTTATTAAAAATATTTGAGAAATTATTTTTAAGAAGATTAATGCCTATAATTGAGGAACGGCAAGTAATTCCTGAGTAGCAATTCGGATTCCGGCATCAGCATTCCACGATTGAGCATGTCCACAGAATTGCTAATAAAATCAAGCAAGATTTAGAGACCAAAAGATATTGTTCAGCCGCCTTTCTTGATATAACCCAAGCTTTCGACAAGGTATGGCATACTGGTCTATTGTTCAAAATCAAGTCATATCTTCCACACAACTTCTATCCGGTGTTTAAATCCTACCTACAAAATAGATACTTCTTTGTGAAACATCAAGATGAGATATCACCACTTTTGCCAGTCCACTCTGGAGTTCCTCAGTGCAGTGTATTGGGCCCGCTTTTATACCTAATTTACACAGCTGATCCACCAACTAACCCAAGCACATTTATTGCGACGTTTGCTGACGATACAGCAATCCTGGCCTCCCATCCTAATGCACTAACAGCTTCTACAAAAGCATCTGGACAAATTAGAAAAATGGTTAAAAAAATGGCGTATTAAAGCCAATGTCCAAAAGTCGGTGCACGTAACATTCACTACAAGGAGAGACACATGTCCTACTGTTAACCGCAATGGAAATATGCTACCGCAAAAAGAGGAAGTTAGGTATCTTGGAGTGTATTTGGACAGAAGACTTACGTGGGGTAAACACATTTGGAACAAGAGACTACAACTTGGCCATTCCTTTAGAAAACACCAATGGTTGCTGAATCGTTACTCACAATTATCTTTAGAAAATAAGGTGCTCATATATAAAATCATACTAAAGCTTATTTGGACGTATGGCATCCAGCTTTGGGGAGCAGCAAGTAACTCCAACATCGCCAAAATACAGAGGTTTCAATCAAAAACCCTTAGAACTATCACAGACGCCCCTTGGTTTGTGCCAAATCATGTGCTTTATCGTGATCTTCAAATGCCCACAGTTGAAGAATGTATCAAGTCGTTCAGCACCAGATACCAGGATCGTGTTAGAGACCATCCCAACTCTCTCGCTGTGGATTTATTATTTTCCCATCGAACAAAGAGATTAAAGCGTCACGACCCACTGGACTTACCTCATCGCTTTTCATGATGATAATGTAAGCCATAATACTCGCGTGTGTTAAAATGTTAAGGGAGCGTGCCATTGGGTAACCTCCTTCTATGTCATTTGGTTCAATGTGTCATGCTTTTTACTTATTGTCTTATTAGATAGATTGTAAAATTCTAAGATTTCAAATAAAAAAAAAAAGTTTATTTATTATCAAAAAAGGGGCTTTAAAAGAAAAACTCGGGCCGTTTATATGATAAAATACTATAATTATACTAAACGATTGAAGAAAATAGGTTTATTGGAAAAGTCGAGTAAAACGATTGTTACTAAAAATACTAGCAGCACAGCATTTTTAGTTGATCAAGATTTGGACGAAGAAGTGCCCGATGAAGGTAAGTTGTTTTAGTTACGACGTTATGACGCTGATCTATCTACTATATCAAAGAACTAATAGATAAATCAGTGTGCATTGATGTAACCTTACGAAAATAATAATATTAAGTTAATGTTTTTATTATGAAAGATACAGAGAATTTGAAGACATGGTTGCAAATTAATAATTCTCCCTGGATAGATGTGCAATTAAAATGGAAAAAAACTTTCAATAAGCGCAGAAATGAAATTTTAAGAAATTTTTACATAAATGATTGGTCTTTACTGAGACATTCAGATGGATTTAATTTGGTAAGTTCAAAATGAATTTATAGCAATTAGAAAACACTTTAGTATGGATAAACTGTTTTAGATTGATATAGATTTTTGTAAACTATTTGGTGATAAATCATACGCATTATTTAATAAGTGGTCTACTGGCAAAGACAAATTGATTGAAATATTTAACCAGAAAATTAAAGACAAACAAAATTTAATTTTGTTAAAGTTTCTAAACTCCGTTGACAAAAGTGAAGGTATAATTTAATAATTATTGAAAATATTGTAAATTATGTTAAAAAAATGTTGTTACAGGTGTTGGTGACATTCTAGTGACGCTTCTGATTCACGCTATTATACTCCCACCCACCATAAAACATGTAAATAAAGATAACAAGAAAAGGATAATTATCAAATCGACAATTAAGGATTCGCAGGATTCTATGTTGCAACACATCAAGACCATCAACGATTTTGAGAAAAAACTGGCTGATTTGAGAATACAGTTAGAGCAACGCAAAGAAACTCTACAGCCTATAATAATTGCGGTTGGTGAGGTATTGTTAAATCTTGAGTCGTATTACGTTTTCTACGACAACATTATGTATAGATTTAGTAATTGTTTAAGTGCTCTTGATGCATGTTTTAAAATATTTCATGTGTTAAATTTAAAATATCCTCAAAGTTGCGAAACTGTATGGACGTTTTTTCAAAAATATTTTTATAGCATTGACTTACCCGAAGACAATACTTGTTCGAACTTGCTTTGCTTATTGGCCGATTTAGTAGTTGAATAATTTTTTTTAAAATGCCTGAATGCTTTAAATGTAAAGAATCTGGTACAGCAGTTACCACTACTTTCACGGTTGATACATTGATCATTCATTTTAAACTTGCACATGGTTTATGCTCCCACGATAATTTTTATTGTACCGATTGCTCTCATGCATATCAATTTTTACGAAGTTTCAAAAAAAATTTTAGAAATCTTAATTTCTGTTCAAAGAAATTAATACTAAGTTCAGATAAATCTGATTCTAGAACAGAAATTAGCGATATACCCGATTTTTCAAATTATAATAATCGTCATAATATTGATAATGAGACGATAGATAAAGATGATGATACACATTCGTAATATCGAATCTTGCGCTTTACTGTTCACATCAAAATTATATAATAATTCTAATTATACGAGAAAAGACGCACAGGAAATTATTGAAACTTTTAAATGTACTTTGTTAAATATTATAATATCTTCAATTTATTGAAAGTAATAAAAATAGTGAAGTTACCAAACTTATCGAAGTTTGCAAAAATCCATTTGGAAAAGTGGATACCTTTCATAAGTTTTTAAACGTTATAACAAGTAAAAGCTTATATGGCGAACCTAAAGTTTTTGAAATCAACAATGAGATTGGACAAGTTATTGTTAACAACACTCCAGATTTAGATGCCAAATCAAGTAAAGGGGTTTTAATACCACTACAGTTTCAATTTAGAAAATTTTTTGAATTACCTAATATATTAGATGAAACTCTTCAGAACATGAAAAATTTAAGTAAAAATTTTAAAATAAATAATGTTGTAAATGGAGAATTGTGGAAAACCATTTCAACAAAAAATGAAAATAAACTTTTAATTGAAATTAATAACGCGTTAGGTTCTCACGCTGGGCAGCAATCTATTGCAGCATTTTATTACAGTTCTCCGACTCTTCCTCAACATTATAGTTCATCATTAGAAAATATATTCACAGCTCTGTTATTTAAATCTTCCGATAAATGCTACGGCAACAACGCTTCTTTACATTTGTTAATCAATGAAATAAAAGAATTAGAAGAAAATGAATTGATTATTAAAAATCTTAAAATTTATTTTATTTTAAGTGCTGTTGTAGGAGATAATTTAGGTCTTAATTCTATATTAGGTTACACAAGAAGTTTTACTGCAAATTATCCTTGTCGTATTTGTAAATGTGATATTACTGAAATTCGTTCCCATTGTGAAGAAGTTTCTTCAAAATTTCGAACTGAATCAAATTATGCCTCCGATATCTTAGCTGAATCCAATGCTTCTAAAAGAGTTAAATTAAACGGTATAAGAGAATTTTCTATTTTTAACACCATTAATTCATTTCATGTAGCTAATAATTATACAGCTGTTATTATGCACGACTTATTTGAAGGCGTATGCCATTATGACGTAACTCAAATTTTAAAACAGTTGATAGACACCGATGGCTTATTTTCGTTAGAAACCTTAAGCAGCAGAAAGCAACTTTTCAATTATGGCAAAACTGAAATCGGCAATATTTCACCCCCCATCAAAATTAATCATTTAAATAGTTCCAAATTACATATGTCTGCTCGGGAAATGTGGACTTTTTGTCATTTTCTACCACTGGTTATTGGCGATTTAGTTCCGATTAATAATAAATATTGGAAATTATTGTGTTTTTTAATTGAAATGATGGATTTAATTTTAAGGTCAGAATTTGATGAACACCATTTGGAATTAATGTATTTAAAAATAAAGCAACATAATTCTCAATATATAAAATTATTTGGTAATACTCTGAAGCCAAAATTTCATTTCTTACTTCATTACCCGACAATAATAAAAAAAAATAGGTCCTCTCAAGTATATGTGGTGTTTTCGTTATGAATCAAAACATAGAGAATTAAAAACATATACTAATAACACCAATTCGCGTAAAAATATTGCGTACACTATTCGCGTTTTACAAAATGTGAAGCGCCACGTAGTGTCCTTAGCCGCAACTAGCATAGGCAGTAATTGACGTCGTTTGCGCTTAATGTTTTTTAAGTAATATGGATAAAATCCTGAAAAATAAAATTAATAATATGAATTGTAGTGTTTACGAATGTCAAAGCTAGGCGGGCCAAGTAAAAATTTTAAGTTTTCATAAGTTTCCACGCAAAAATAGTAGGTATGATGCTAGTAATACTGTAGAAATGTGCTTACAGCGACCAGAATTTCCGCTTTGCAAGTGCATAATGCACTTTTCATTTCAATTACTTCCATTATTAAAAAAGCACATTGAATTTTATGAGGTTTTTCCATTAAAGCAGTGGTTTGCAAGCACAAAGCAAATATATGGATAGCATCGGCATCTTGGTGTTTAATTCCACAAGTAATGAGGTGTTTGGCATTTAAAACTGTTTCTGCCTCATTGATACATCTAGAAGACGGCAAAGCATATAAATAATAAAATATTTTTGCTAATGAATGTAATAATTATGCATTTTTAGTAGTCATTTTTTCTAAAAGAAAATTTAATAGTTAGTTACCTACATTCAATAAATTATGAATTAAGTGAATTTCAATTTCCGCACTAGGGCGGAAAAGTAGTACTTTTCAGCACACTTTTGAGTGTCAAAAAATGACACTTTTTGATACATAATTAGAAAAAGTAGTTTTACTAAACGAATATAGCTTTTAAGTATGAGCGAGCACAGCGAGCGAGTAACTTAAAATCTATATGAGTTATATATAGCTAGAGCTATATATACAAAACTTTACTTTTCTAAACTTGTTGTTTAATATACTATTAAAAAACAAAATATTTATGAAAAAAGCTATTATTCAAAATTAAATTTTGAGGCTGTTGAACTTATTGAAAAAAACAATATGATATTTTACAATGATATTAAATATAAAGGTACACACTATGATATAGGCTTTTACTTGTTATCTAAAGAGTTACAATTATATCAAATTGAAGATATTTTTTTTGACAGTAGAGAAAATATGTTTTTTGTATACAATATTCTCTGGACAAATTCTGCACTCATTTTCAATCGTATAAAGTCCTAGAATCTACTGAAAAATATTTTGTATTTTCGCCTCTGCATTTTTATTATTCCCCTATACATATGTATACATTACCAAATGGTAAAAAATATATTCGCCCTAAATATTATTAATATCAATGTATTTATATCGTTAACAGAGGTCAGTAATAAGCAATAAAGATTCGAAACGTCGCGTCGGACAATTTTATTGTTTATTACTGCCTCCTGTCTCAACTATTATTTTACGAATTACTATTAATATGTCTTATTTAAATTGTTATTTGATTGTTTATTATAAATGTTTTATATTTGATTTAATAAAAACACCGAAAATTTAAGCTATTTTGTTTATTTTATATTATTGTGCTAATAGTTAACTAACAATAAATATTGTTCGGTGACCACGAAATGGTTATATACCTTAATGGCTACTAATCAACAAATAAAGTAGTACAAGAACCATATAAATAATAAGGAATCCACTAAATTAGGTAACCAACTATTCTTGTTGGCCCTAAGCGATATAAATAGTAAAGAACCAACTAAATTAGGAAACCAACCATTATTGTTGGTACTAAACTATATAAATAGTAAAGAATCAACTAAATTAGTCAACCAACCATTATTGTTGGTACGGAACCACATAAATAATAATAGATCATCTAATTTAGTTAACCAACAATTGTTATAGGTACTTTAACAATTAACTTGGTTGAATTAAACATGTATCAACTTATCAATATTTTAACTATTTCAACTTGGTTGTTTGTACCCAGCTTACCTTTTGGGTACATTTTTATATGTTCTTTTTGGTTGATTTTACCAATCATTTTCTTTGAGTGTAGGCGCAGAACCTACCACCTCCGATCCATGCGTGTATAGTATGGGTGAAGGGGAAGATCTATTGATAATTCTAACTTACGTAGACGACGTTCTAATTGCTTCAAGAAGTGATAAAATGATTAAAGAACTGAAAGAGAACCTATCAAGAAAATTTGAACTGAAAGATATTGGTAATGTCAATTATTGTCTTGGCATTGAGTTTTCTCAAGACAAGAATGGTGTAAGTTTGAACCAACGAGGTTACATTACGGATTTATTAAATCGGTTTAGAATGATGGACTCAAAAACAATCAGTACACCGATGAATCTATATATTAAAATGATAAACCCCACAGAACCAGTTACCAATGAGGAAGAGAAATTACCCTACAGGGAATTAGTTGGGCACTCACATATTTAGCTGTAGCAACGAGGCCTGACATCAGTTATGCCGTTAGTTGTTTAGGACAATTCAATAATTGTTATAGAAAAATACATTGGACAGCAGCAAAGAGTGAGTTACGCTATCTAAAAGAAAGTATCAATTTGGGAATAACTTATAGAATCGATAATCAAGAGTTGAAGGGTTACGTTGACGCCGATTGGGGCAATTGTTAAAACGATAGGCGCTCATATACAGGATATGCCTTTCTTTTTTCTGGAGGTCTCATATCGTGGGAATCTAAAAAACAACGAACTGTTGTTCTATCATCAACCGAAGCCGAGTTCATGGGTATGACAGAAATTGCCAAGGAAATGATATACTTACGAAAGTTCATGTCAGAACTGGGATTTCCCGACGCTTGTGACGAAGTGCAAATATTCACAGACAGCATGAGTGGATTGAAGTTAGCAGAGAATCCAACTTTTCATAATCGTAGTAAACACATCGATATCAGGTATCATTTCACGTGAAGTGTTAAATTGTCGATCAATGCAATTGAATCATGTAAGTTCTGAAAACATAGTGTCTGATGTATTGACGAAAGTTCTACCTCGACAGAAACACCATAGATGTGTTGAGATGTATGAGGAATGAACAGCAATGTGTCGAGGGGAAGTGTTGGAATATTCTGATGTACTATTAACATTCGTTCACAATTATATATATACAACCGTTAGTTCATTTATTACTCTATGTTTTATTGAAGATTCATTCATTATCTAACAAGGGTCTATTAAATAAAGATACTTCTTTCACAATGCACCACAGAAAGAAATAAAATCGCGTTTTCATTTAATCTAAATTAAATGAATTGAAATTATATAGTTTATTTAAAGATTTATATAATTTAACTAAAGTGTTTAAATATTTCAAACAATTAGATTAGTTAATTTTCTTAATTTAATGTAGATGTTAAATTAAATAAACTTTAGTTAAAACTTATAAAAGAACTAAATATTTTATTAAATAAGATTTTGTGATTGTTAGAATTCTAATTTCAATGATTTATATAAAATAAATAAACGTATTACTTAATTTTTTTGTATGGCATATAGAATTAGATTGAAAGATTTATCTAAACTTAATTTTTTAATTTATACAATTAAATTCAATAATTTATTTATAAAAAGTATAATTGAATCATTTATTGTTTGTATAATTCGTTAATTCTTTATTATAAAAATTAAAGAACCGCATTTAATTAAGCGGTCAAGTTTCGTTTTTATCTAAACGGTAACATAGTAATGTGTAGGTATTTCCTGCCGTTGCAGAAGCATCAGCCTAATTTTTATTAATTCGCGGTTTAATTATTACATTTCGCATTCGTTCCAAGTGCAGTGAATTATTTTAGTGCTGTGTTATAGAAATTAAATTAAATTTAATAAATAATCAAATAAAGACAATAAAGAAAAGGTATCATTTTTAATAAAAATGGAAAACAATGAGATTATATTTTTATGTGTTGGAAAATACTAGAGAATCTGTAGAGCAGTTATTAAATCTATGGTGCTTAGAAGAATTAATCTTTAAAAATCTTTAAAGATGTTAAGTGTTTGTTTTATTAAATGTTTAGAAAAATTGGTGGGTAATGAAACCCTCAAATATTTAACTTAGGAAGATATTTGCGTTCTTGTTCCAGTTGAATTTTTTTCTTTAAGAGTAAAATTCTGATAAAATTTTTTTGAGGGCCATAAGCACTGTGGACAATGAGATTTAAAGCCAATGTAATAACGTCAAGAAAAAAATTTTTAAAGCAGTTTTATTTTGTCGATAATATACTATAATAATTATGTACTACTTATGTATGAATGTATATTATTAGCTTTTATTAGTATGTTATGAATTTGTGTAGTTTATAGCTATTATTACAACTAGGGTAATATGAATAGTATATTTCCCGAGGTTGACTAGTTACATCTTGAGGGAAAGCCCGAGAGATGTATAGACAACCAAGGGAAATGTATTCATATTTCCCGTGTTGTAATCAATAGTTTTCTTCTGATTGAAAAATATATTATTAAATATATCAATATTACATCAATAATTAAATTTGAGATTTTGAATTTGCAATAACTCGAAAACGGCGCTAGATATCGAAAAACTGAGCAAAAAGTTTACCCTCTTTTGCTCGTTCTCAACCCCCCCTAGCAATTTGTCGAAGGAAGCCTTATGCAAAATTCTAGATCAATAGCGCGCAGAATGCGCGCAAAATAATTCTGAAAAAGTTAGGTTGGTTTTTAAAATATAAAAATAAGTAGGCACATTTTTTATTTTAAACGTCACTTAAATGTCACTTTTTAACAGGGATGGCTTTAGTATTTTGTTTTGCATGTTTGATTGTCCAATCACCGTGCGCAAAGTATACTTTAAAATGGCGTTTCATATTTCCCTAGGGACAATATGATATGACGTTTCATATTTCTCTTGGGAAATATTAGTGTGTTATGACATATTGTAACTAAGGCGATATTGCTCTATATTGTTTCAATCAGAAGAAATAGCTATTATTACAACTAGGGTAATATGAATAGTATATTTCCCGAGGTTGACTAGTTACATCTCGAGGGCAAAGCCCGAGAGATGTATAGACAACCAAGGGAAATGTATTCATATTTCCCGTGTTGTAATCAATAGTTTTCTTCTGATTGAAAAATATATTAATAAATATATCAATATTTCATCAATAATTAAATTTGAGATTTTGAATTTGCAATAACTCGAAAACGGCGCTAGATATCGAAAAACTGAGCAAAAAATTTACCCCCCTTTGCTCGTTCTCAACCCCTCCTAGCAATTTGTCGAAGGAAGCCTTATGCAAAATTCTAGATCAATAGCGCGCAGAATAATTCAGAAAAAGTTAGGTTGGTTTTTAAAATATAAAAATAAGTAGGCACATTTTTTATTTTAAACGTCACTTAAATGTCACTTTTTAACAGGGATGGCTTTAGTATGTTGTTTTGCATGTTTGATTGTCCAATCACCGTGCGCAAAGTATACTTTAAAATGACGTTTCATATTTCCCTAGGGACAATATGAGATGACGTTTCATATTTCCCTTGGGAAATATTAGTGTGTTATGACATATTGTAACTAAGGCAATATTGCTCTATATTGTTTCAATCAGAAGAAAAGTAATTATCTGAAACATTTACTAAAAGTAAGTAATAGTAATAAATATGAGTACATAATTTATATAATTTTATCTACTATCATTTAATCATGTCAAACTTTATGACGTTTGTTGAAAAATCGTAATAGCCTATTTTACCGCACGGGAAATTAAAGAAGAAACATATTTTATTATCGAAGTTGAGGATACACTTTATAACAAAACAATGTAAAGCACTCTCTTCGATTGAGGAATATTCAACTTATGAAAAGTGTCTTATTATTTCATTATTATTTATTATAAATATTTATTGTACATTTTTTGCAATTTGAAATATTAATACCGGCCGAAGTTGAATCAACGCAACTAATATTGGCAGAAGAATTTTCAATATTACAAATATTTTCATTAACTCCTATAATTTTAGTTGCAATTTGTTTTTTATTTTCAATGGAGGATTCTACGTAACCTTCGGCAACGCTGGATGACTTCCATCCCCCGTGTCGTTTTAATGTGTCCATATCAGCACTAGCATCCGCCAGTAAGGTGTCTGACGATCTTCTAAAGCAATGACCAGTGTAGTCTTGCAGATTGGATAAACCAAGAAACGTAGCAATTTCTTTTGGTATGCGTCCAAAGGTATTTATACCTACTGGCTGCGATGTACATTTACCATTTTTATAATATATGAAAAAGCGTTCATGATTTATAGTTTTCGGACGAAGTTGAAAATATTTTTTTAAAATATCTAGGCAGTCACATCCAATAATATTTCCTTTAGTGATTACAAATTGTCTTATAACCTTGGTTTTTGTATTCGGCAACGTAATTTTAATAAAACCGTTTTTATCTTCGATATCGTTTACCTTTAAATTGCACCGTTCTTCTCTACGGCAAGCTCCGAAAATACCAATAATTAACGAAATCTACAATAAGAATAAGTTAGTTATTCTTAAATAAATTAAAATAATATCAGTAATAACTAATACCTTTATCATTAAATATCGATCGTCGTTGGCTTCTTGCAAAAATTTATGTATTTCGGCCTTTGAAAATATATTAGATTTTTTAGGCTTATATCCATCTCCATTTCGTTTTAAAAACGCTATCAATTCCGTATATTTGCTTATATCAAGTTTTCTTTTTAAAGCAATAGTTGTTCTTAGCATCGAGTAGTGTGTCTACAATGTAGATGACTTGTTTTTTTCAGCTTTTACAGAAAAGTAAGTGTTATGTATTTGAATATGGAGGGGTTTTCAGTTAGATTGTTATTATGTACATATAGTTAGTTGGCTTAGCAAATAAAGCATTACATTTCGTTGTACTAACCAAGTAACATTGTATCTTTGAAGAACATAACAGTAAGCAAGTAAAATTTTCACTGAGATAACATCTCCTACCTTTTTCATTTCGCACCACTTTTTAAATCTTGCGTATTCCAATTCGTACTTTTGCTTGGATTTTGTCGGTATTATGGTAGAAAGTGCTGCGTTTGCAAGAATTTCCACATCGGAAGGAATATTCACTGAATCACTATCACTGTCAGCCATTTTAGCGAAGTAAACACAAAACAAATGTAAGTAAATAAATTTTTTTCCAAGGATACCAAACTAAGTACCTATTTGATCATTTTAATTTAATTTACGTCAAATTTAAAAAACGCAAAATTTTAGGATAATAATGATTATTAAATAATAGTAGATAAAATATTGTACAATATTCGCATCGTAACGTAATAATACGATACTCGATGGGTTGACCAACTCACCCTTCGGGCTAGTTGGTCAATTTTCTCATCTCGTATCGTAATATGATACGTTACGATGTTTATATCGTAAATATCTATTATTTATCAATTCATAAAAATTATTTTTTAATTCATATATAATTGTATTAAATAAAATATTTAATTATATTAATCGATTTAAATAATTCATTTTCACATTCAATAAATGTTTGTGTATAAATTATGTACTTAGATTAAATACAGTTATTCGCTATATCATTAATAGTATATTAAACAACAAGTTTAGAAAAGTAAAGTTTTACTAAACGAATATAAGTTATAATTAAGTATGAGCGAGCACAGCGAGCGAGTAACTTAAAAGCTATATGAGTTTAGTAAAACTACTTTTCTTACGAGGTTTGTTTATACAATTTTTTCGTATTTTGTGAAAATCTAATCTAAAATATTAATTTAGACGTTTATGAGTAAATTTCTTTTGCGCGCGATCGGTCTAAATTTTTTCGTATGCCTTCCTACCGATAATTCACGGGGGGTGAGTACGAGGCGAGGGGGGCCAATTTTTTACTCAGTTTTTCGATATCTAGCGCCGTTCTTGAGTTATTGCTAATTCAAAAAGTTTCTAAATAGATATTTGTGTAAAATTTTTGTAATCTAGTAACCAGACACGGCTTTATTTATTTACATAACAACAGTTAATTTTTATTTTTTGATTCGAATTTTGTGTAAGTTACATAATATTAATTATAAAAGTGAGATTGTTAAGTTTTCTAGTTTGAATAATAATTTTGTACTTTTAATATACATAAATGTATAACAATGATTCAAATATTTAAATAAACAATCTTCTATCCAATAGTTTTTTATTGACAGTGACATTACTATGCAGTAAAGTGACGTATCTATGTGCTAAAGTGCCACTTTATTAAATGATTTTGAATTTAATAAAACAGCACATTATTAGTCAAAATGCGAAAAAATAAATTATCAAATTCAATGAATTATATTCTATGGTTTGTTTAATTTTTAAATCTTGTATTCATATAATTTATATTAAATGAATTGATTACTTTGAGTAAATAGCTAAAATTAATTCAATTTTTTTCTATGATATTAATGAATCTTTAAATAAAATCGCGAATTTCTTTCTTTCTGTGCAACAATAAAAAAGCAGTCGTACGAGTAATAACCGAAACGCGTATAATAATAATATCTGATAAATATAATATAGCTCGTAAATACTCGTGCTATTATAATCTAAACACCACACGGGAATAATGAATGTTTTTTGATTTTCTTCAAATAGTCTTTTGCAATCCAAACAGAAAAACATTTTTTTGTGGCTATAATTAATATGAAAACTATTTTGTTTGTGTAATTAAAGAAAGCGTTAAATAATTAAACACGGTGGTGTAAAAGTTTAAAATAATTCAAATTATAATATAGTTATCTTTTTTATAGCTGTACAAATTAGCTTTTTTTAATTAACTTCGTGCTCAAGTATAAGAAGCGAGCAAACTTTATGTATACTTTGAGGCTGAGTTTACAAAACTGAGGTTGACGAGTTTTTTTAGGGTAACTGAAAACTTGCAGACCAAGCAAAGACAAAAATGATCTGTTTTTGATCGCTATTTTTTTTCGTATGTTTCTAGATAGTAGCGTCGTGAGTTTTATAGACTTTCTTGGTAAATTACGTTGGTGGTTTGCCATTTTTTTCCAATGGAAGACAGAAATAGTAGTTGGCAATAGAAAATAAGAAAAATAATATAAACAGGTAATAAAGCTTATTATTCAAACAAAGTATTACTCTTGAAAAATAGAAACCTAAAAATAGATACCAAGGTGAAAATGTATAAAACGATAACAAGACCGATTCAATACGGAAGAAATAAAAAATTAAAATTTGAATCACTTATTTTCTTTTGATTACGGTCCTGTGAGATGTGTATTGTTTTTGAGCTGGTTATTTTTTGGAAATTGGAGAGAATTGAGTATTGAATTTGAAAACAAAACGTGTCGAGAAGAGTGAGAAATAAACACAACGAAGAACTGTTGTAGAAACGACAAACAGAAGCGTTAATTAGCAAGGATAGCAAAACTACAAAATTTGGAGGTTAGATTATAAAGAATTCTAAAGAATTATAAAGATTTGTTTTAGGGTGCTGATAGTAGTGCGAGGGCTTTCGAGGGGTTGACCTGGGCTCGTGCACTGACGCTGATGACAGATATACGGCATAAAGAAGTAAATAATTATAGTCAATCTTCAGAAATCGGTAATTAAAATAATATATATTTGAACGCAACTTTGGTTGCCTAAGTGACACCAAACATAACCAAATGAATAATATCAAACTCAACAAAGAAAGAGCAAATAGTGTTCCATCCATCAAGGACTACATTAAAAGGGGAAGAGAAACACTAAACACAAGTAAAGAAGAAGAAGAGGCTTCCCGAAGAAACAAGAAAACAACCAGATCGCCAATAAGAGCTGAGGAGGAAGAATATAAGGAGGAAACCATGAATGAACTGAAGGAAATGATGGCTGGATTGACAAAAATGGTAACCGATGGTAACAATGTAAATCGAGAAATAAAAGAAAAACTGAATACGATGGAAACAAACTGGAATGCTAAGATTCATGAAATGGAACAGGTGATCGAGAACTTGACAATTAAAGCAGAGAAACAAGATGTGAAAATAGCCCTTTTGGAGGAACAACTGGAAAAACATGAAAAGGAAAAAAGACGTGAAAACATAATTATAAAAAACCTACCATTAGATGGAAGTGTGACCCCCGGAAAAGTAAAAGATTTCTTAAACAATAAGATGGAGGTCCACGTTGAGGTGGTGGACACTTTTAAAGTGGGAAAAGTTACTGAAAAACAGATAATTGTAGCGAAATTAAAAAACTATACGCAGAAAAGACTAGTAATGAACAACAAGTATAAGCTTAAAGGTACCAGAGCCTACATTGAAAACGACTTAACCAACAAGGAAAAAGAGATTCAAAATAAAATATGGTCCTTGGCTAAAATTGAAATGGGAAAGGGGGAAAAAGTAAAAGTAGGATACCAAAAAATGATCAAGCAGGATAAGGAATATGTATGGGATTTGAATGATAATGTCCTTAAGATCAAAAGTGATCAGGGACAACCAGCAAAAAACTGATACAGTTGGAAAGAGGAGTATCTGGACCTTTCCAGACAGATGCTCCGAATGAAGTTGCTGGAATAGAAACAACGACAGTGCAGGAAAATAGGACAAATGCAAACAAAAACAAAAGAAGAAAGAAAAAGAAAATAATACGAGTAGCTACGTGGAACGTCAGAACTCTTTTGAAAACGGGGAAGATGGATGAGATTACTGGAGAACTAAGAAGATATAAAATAGATATAGCGGCACTACAGGAGATTCGATGGGGGGGCCAAGGTGAGATCGTCAGATCCGAATATGTAATGATGTATTCTGGAGAGGAGAAACAGGGAAGGAATGGTACTGGGTTTATGATGGCAAGAAGATTGTATGATAACTTGACACAGTTTAAGCCAGTAAATAGAAGATTGGCGCATATTAAAATTAAAATGAATACCATAACCATATCCATGATTAACGCGTACGCTCCCACAGAAGATAGTGACAAAGCAGAAAAGGAGAGTTTCTACAATGAGTTAGAGGAACTATGTGATACAATTGCCAAAACTGATATGTTGGTGATCATGAGCGATTTCAACGCCAAAGTGGGAAAGGAAGAATACATCTCTGACGTAGCGGGTAAGCAAACAATTCACGATGTGACCAATGATAACGGACATAGAATGTGTAATTTGGCAGCGGCGGCAAACCTGGACATTAGCAGCACCCGATTCAAACATAAGAAGGTCCACAAAATAACATGGGTATCGCCTGGCGGAGGAAAGGAAGAAGGAAACCAGATCGATCACGTCATGGTATCAAAAAAGAAAAGAACGTCAATTATGAATGTAAGAACATATAGAGGCGCCAATGCTGATACCGATCATTATCTAGTAGTGGCGGAAGTTAAACAAAAGAAAACATATGGAGCAAAAAAAAGGAATACGAATAGAAAACTAGCAACAGACAGATTTTGTAACAACGAAATAAAAAAAGCTACGAGGATGCGGTAAAGAAACTAATAACATAAAAAAAGAAGCAATGATATGGAACAAGAGTGTGAAAACATCACAAACATCTTAAAAAGAAGTGCAGAACAAGTAATAGGCTACACAGAGAAGAGATCAGATAGGAAATGGTTTGACGATGAGTGTAGAAGATTGTGTGACGTAAAGAGAGAAACTAGAATGAAATGGGTAGCAACGGGAAAAAACAAAGACTTGGAAAGTTACAGAAAAATCAGAAAAGAAGCTAATAAAACATATAAAAGTAAATAAAACCTATGGATAAAGAAAATTATTGAAGAAATAGAAAGAAGTAATAGACAAAATAACAATTGTCAATTCTATGAAAGGTTAAAGAAACAAAAAACAGGACATAAAATAAAAACGAGAGGAATGAGGAACAGTGAAGGAAAATTGGAAGATGACATAGAGAAAGTAAAACAAATATGGATGGAACATTTTCAGAGACTGCTAACTAGAGAAGAGGAAGGCGAACAATGTAAAAGAATAGATGCAGAAGACCAGCAAGTAGACGAACCAACTTATGAAGAAGTAGAGGAAATAATAAACAAACTCAAAAATGGAAAGTCTCCGGGTAAAGATGGTATAAATGCGGAATTACCCAAGTATGGAGGTGAAATGTTACACGAGAGATTATTTAAAACGATAGAACAAGTATGGCTAGAAGAAAGCGTAATAGTGACCATAAGGAAGAAGAGAGATGTGGAGAAATGCGAGAATTATAGAGGAATGACTCTGCTGAACTCCGCGTATAAGATATTATCAATGTTTGTAAACCAAAGATTAAAGGATTTTACAAAAGGAATAATTGGGGAGTATCAATGCGGTTTTACGGAGGGAAGATCGACAGTGGACGCAATATACGTACTGAAACAAATAATAGAAAAGAGCTATGAATACAACATCAACACGTACATGATGTTCATTGATTTCAAACAGGCATTTGACAAGATAAAAAGAAATAAATTGATAGAAACCATGCAAGAGTTTAATATCCCGAACAAACTAGTAAGAATGACACAAATAACCCTGGAGGAAACCACAGCCTGCATAAAAACTTTTAGCGGTGAAACCAATAACTTCACAGTAAACAGCGGGGTGAGGCAGGGAGATGCAATGTCGTCAACATTGTTTAATCTGATTCTCGAGAAGATCATCAGAGAACTCGAGACCAGAGGAACAATAATAAACAGAGAGGTGCAGGTAATAGCATATGCAGATGATGTAGTAGTTGTATCAAGAACTAAGAGAAAATTAATTGAAACCTGCAAAAAAATAGAAGAAGTTGCAAGACTTATGGAATTACTAATTAACAAAGATAAGACCAAATATATGAAGTGTCCGAGAGAAAATACAAAAAATGGATTACAGATAGACAATCACATGTATGAGGAGGTGGATGATTTTAACTACCTAGGTACACAAGTGAATAACAAAAACGAAAGACAAAAAGAAATTAAAAGAAGAATACAGCTGGGTAACAAAGCATATTATGCTAACAAGCAATTGCTTGGTGACAAAAGCTTATCAAAGGGAACCAAGATCAAAATATATAAAAGGTTAATAAGACCAACACTTACATATGCGGCAGAAACTCTATGTGTAGCTAGGAAGGAAGAAGAAGAACTACGAGTTTTCGAAAGAAAAGTATTGCGAAGGATATTGGGACCAAAGAAGATAAACGAACAGGAAAACAGACCCATGATGAATTTCGAGATTCTGCGAAAAATTGGAAATGAGGATATCGTGAGAATAATGAAATCTATGAGAATGAAATGGCTCGGACACGTAATGAGAAGCAACAAGGAGACAATTACGAGAAGGATCACAGAATGGAGGCCAATGGAGGACTGTACAAGAGGAAGACCTAAGGTTTGGTGGTGGGACCAAGTAATGGAGGACATAAGAAGGATGAGGGTCGAAAACTGGAGAGCAAAAGTAACCGACAGAAAAACGTGGACAAGAATTACAAATGAAATGAAATCAGATGTTAGAATTTGAAACAAAATGTAAAGTGAATGGGGACTGAACCATCCCAATAAATGGTTTTGTAAAAATCTCCGTGGAGATAGCTAATATTCCGACAGGAATGATATGCTGTATTATTATTATTATTATTTATGTAAAAGAAAATTATTATAGAAAATTATTTAATTTTGCATCTACACTTTATTGTATGTTTTTTTAAATAGAATTAAAATTATTCTACCGCCATTAACATAATGCGCATTATAATTTTTATGAAATGTTTTGTAAGCATCCAAAAAGTAAACACATTAGACATTTCCACTTATTATCATAAGCCACATGATATACAATGGATTTAAAAGCATATCCCCAACAGAAAATATTTGTAGCTGCACGCAAGAATTTTCTGCAAATATTAATGAATCGTAAATTATTATGTCTATTTATTTGGACGATTGCACAAAACAGAAAACTGTAACAAATTGCGCTAAAAGTGCACACAATATAATAACCATCTGTGTGCTATTGACTAAACTAGAATGATCCATTTTAATCATATCAAATTTTTAGCATAAACTAAAAAATGCACAAAACACTTTTTCGAAAACTAAAATGTTTAAGTTATCACAACTAGTTCATCGCCTGATGATGCCATAGTATGGTGAAAACGTTTGCGATAATATACATACAGTGTATTTATATTTTGTGATAACTTAAACATTTTAGTTTTCGAAAAAGTGTTTTGTGCATTTTTGGGTTTATGCTAAAAATTTGATATGATTAATATCGAGTTACACTACTTAAACCACTTATCTATTGATGATCCATTTTATCTAAAATTATTTGAATGAACCATTTTCCTGAAATACGAAAATTTGCTCACTAGGGGCGCTAGTAGTCCGGTAGGGACAAACATGTATTTGGCCATAAGAACAAACATTCGTTCAATTCGAATACTAAGTAATCTGCAGCATTGAAGATTTTACAGGTTATTATTCAAAGCTTTACGAAAACATTGTAAAAATAACAGCAAATATTAACAATCATTATCTGAGTAATAAAATAAATAAAGTGACTACGAATCGACGACGTTATTATTACATAAATTAATTGACGATTATAAAATTAATATATGCTGATTTTGTCACATGTTATTAAAAGCATAATATTGCAATCATACATAAGTTGAAATCTGAATATTTAGTGTAGTTATAAGCAAGAAGAACGAATGTTTGTGATTTTCCTGAGAGGTCATGTAAATTTGTCACTAGATGGCGAGTAAATAGATAATTTTTAATTTAATAAAAATGTGCACTAGAATTTTGAGAAGCTCCTGTACTATAAATATTATTTCTGTGCCAGATAAAAGAAAATTTTAATTGTAAACTTTTTATTTTACTTTTTAATAAAAAATTGAAATAAAACTGAAATTAGTGCAAGCAAATAATTAAATAGTTAATAGATCCATTCATTAAATGCAATGAGAAATCAAATAGATCAATTGAAACAAAAAAAGTGCAAGAAAAATGTAAATACGAGTATAAAAATGACGCTCAAAACTACTTTTTAATAGTTTGTCACACAAGATACGCTGATGTAAGTGGCCAACTTGCCGCCTACTTTTGATGGACATATGACGTTACCCAAGACATCTATCAAACGTCATTCAAAATTTTTAACCTAAATGTAGAAAGTTTGATGTTTGTTCCTACCACAAGTGCTGCCTCTCGTGATAAATTTGCAACACTATTCTCAGGAAAAAGGCTCATTCATCAATTATTTTCAAATTCATTTTTAATGTGTTAATAGGTAAAATAAATTGTTAAACATTTATTTACGAATTCATTTATAGATGTACATTCTTTAAATAAATAAAATTTTATTAATTGATCATTATTTTCATGTTTTACAACAAATATTATTGTTATAAAAACAATTTTTGAGTTCAAAAACCCCGTTCAGCAATCTTTATAATGTCACGAATATTATCTCAAAATTTTGAACCAATCCGTCCAGCCGTTTTTTAAATAGAGTGGTAGATGTAATTTAATTTTGCACCTGGTCAATTTTTTTTTTATTAATAATTCTTCGTTAGTAATCATTTCCTCTACTTTAGTGGTTCCCAAACTTATTTAATTGAAAGTCAATGTAGAGGAGCATGCTAAGTTCTATGTGATGTTCGTACATTTTTTCCATCGTTTGATTTACCGTATGTGAATTTAATCTATCTATCGTGGATTTGTCTTTAGTGAAACCAAGTTGGTATTCGCCTACCGTTTTTTTTGTGTAGTTTTTTGTATAAGTAAGTAAAGTAAGTAAAGTAAAAAGACTCTATATTTGGTGTAACTATTTACATTCTACATTTTTTATCAAACATAGAAAAATATTTGTGAAAAAATTAATTCCGCTCCTATCTTGCGATGCATCGGAATCGGCTGTAGTGGTAGGCTTGTCTTCTTTATATAATAATGGCTTTACCTGGGCAAAAAGAGTGCAAAAACCCAGCGGAATGTGGTTTATTGTTCTTTTAATTAAAGTTAAAGAAAAAATAAAATAAAAAATAAAAGAAATGGGGGGGGGGGAGAAATACAAAGAGAAATAGAGTGGTTAAGAAAAATGTATTTACAAAATAGTTTGATGTAGGAGTTTGTGTTTTATCCGAAAAGGAGCAGTGGACTTGGTGAATTTGGCTATATGTTTTGTTGTGGGGTTTAGTCTGATCTTGCGAAGAAAAAAGTCGTAAGCGTAATTGTAGGTTAAGTATTTAATTGTAGGGGCATTTACTTGTTCGTGGAGTAGGTAGGTGTCCGTATGTCGGGGCAGTCCGGTGATGATCCGGAGTGCTTTGTTTTGTATCGTCTGTAGTTTGTTTACGTTGGCATTTGATGCATTGCTCCAGATGGGTGCGGCATATGTCATGATGGGTCGGATCATCGATTTGTAGAGGAGTAATCGTAATTTTAAGTCAAGTTTGCTTTTGAACGTGATGAGTGGATATAATGCGTGAATCGCTTTGTGGGCCTTGGTGGCGGTCAGTTGTAGGTGTGTAGCGTAAGTAAGTCCTTCGTCAAGTGTCAGTCCGAGGTATTTAACTGTCGGAGTTCTGATGATGTTTGTATTGTTGACTTTGATGCCGCATGTAAGTCGGTCACGTTTTTTAGAAAATGTTGTCAGAGTGGTTTTGTCTTCGTTAAGTTTAAGTTTCCAGTCGGAGAAGTAGGTACATAAAATGTCGAGATGTCTTTGCAGGTATTTTAGGGTTTGATTTTTTTTGAAGGAGGTGGCCATAATTGCAGTATCGTCAGCGTAAAGTTTGATTTCTGTGTCTTTGTGTTTTGGTATATCGTTGATGTAATGGATAAATAAGGTTGGTGCAAGGATGGAGCCTTGTGGGACTCCGGCGGGTATAGGATAGGGGTCAGATAATGTGTCTTTAATTTTAACTCTAATTGTTTGATTGATTTGTCTTTAGTGAAACCAAGTTGGTATTCGCCTACCGTTTTTTTGTGTAGTTTTTTGTATATTAGTGTTGATAGGGCTTTATACGCCAAGCTGAGCAGCATAATTCCTCTATAGTTTCTGCAATTATTCGAGTCACCTTTCTTTTTCAGCGGAATTATCACTCTCTTATTCCATTTTTCCATATTTATATGGAATGGAATAATAGTCAGATGCAATCCTGTTATGTCTGGTTATATACCGACAATGTATAAATCGACAGATATTAGCTATTAGCTATTAGATAATATTAGATATTAACTTTTCATGAAAATCATAACAAAGCGATTAACACCAAAAATAGATTTCTACCAATCCAGAGAGCAGGCTGGTTTTAGATCAGGTTATGGCACAAACAATCACCTACAAACTATAAAAGTCTTAATTGAGAAATGCATTGAATACAACAGACCTTTGATATTAACTTTTATAGATTATGAAAAAGCATTCGACACGGTAGAATTTGAAGCAATACTAGAAGCTCTGTACCAAGGTAAAATAGATTATAGGTATTCAAAACTAATAAAGAATATATACAAAGATGCAACATCATGCATGAAGCTCTGCGGAACAACTACAAAGAAGTTTAAAATAGAGCGTGGAGTAAGACAAGATGATACCATCTCTCCAAAATTGTTTACAGCGGCTCTGAAATATGTATTTAAGCAAACAGAATAGGAAGAGTTTGGGATTAATATAAATGGAGAAATGCTCAACCATTTGAAGTTCGCTGACGACATAGTGTTAATATCTGATGATGTAAGAGAAACACAGACCATGTTAGAGACTCTTAAAAAAGCTTCCAATGACGTAGGTCTCAAGATAAATGTTGAAAAAACAAAGTTCATGACCAATCTTGTATTAAGTGGAAATTTGAAGATCGCAGACCAAGAAATAGAACAAGTAGAAGCTTATAAATATCTAGGTCATGAAATAAAAATAGGAAGAGATAACCAAACTTGTGAAATACAACGTAGAATAGGTCTTTCATGGGCAGCTTTTGGAAGAT
Source organism: Cantharis rustica (assembly GCA_911387805.1). NCBI lineage: Eukaryota > Metazoa > Arthropoda > Insecta > Coleoptera > Cantharidae > Cantharis > Cantharis rustica. The sequence continues at coordinate 79,033,725 of OU426877.1, forward strand.
TGCGGCATATACTGAAAAGCCAAATACCAATCTGCCTTAAACGAAAAGTATACAACCAGTGAATTCTCACCTCAGGAGAAATGCCGGAAATTGGATGCAAGAGGCCCAGGATATGAGAAATTGGAGAACAAAAGGGAAGGCCTATATCCAGCAGTGGACGCAACTGGCTGGTTGATGATGATGATGATTAGCAATAAGCAATATAGAGAAACTTTTTATTTTATCACGACATAACTAAGTTTCTGAATGTATTTGATAAAAATTTGTAAGAAAGTAAATTTATATGTAGTACTAGTACTTAAACGATGGAAGCTGAGAAAGGGGCGGCTGATCCTACACGGCCTAGGGCGGCCAAGGACGGCCAATTACATGATTAAACCAAAACAAACAAAATTTTATATTTTATGTATTATTTGAAATTCCTTTAATATATTATAGTTAGTGTAGAAAAAATATTAAGTACCAATACCAATCGTATTAAAGATACAGGTTGGTTTTAAAAAAATTTTTTTTTGTTAATCTGTAAATAAGGTCCTTAAATACACAGGTGGCCCACGCCCCCTTTTGTAGGTCTCTGCGCCCCCCAGTTTGAAAACCCCTGTTCTATTTTAATTTTTGTTAAATAATTTACAATTATAGTATTTAAAAAATTTGAATTCTAAATTTCAAAATTTGCAAAAAAAAATTATGGCTCGGCAATTCTTAATATATTATAAATATAATTTCCAAATTTGAAAAAAATCTATTCAGCCATTTTTGAATTGGTTTGGTAGATATAAAAGCGCGCCGTAAAATCCTAGCCCTTAACCTCTTTCCAATGGTCAATAGGAAAAAGTTCAATTCTTGTGATAGGTTATACGTGACAGTAACCTAAAATTTTCTCTTATCTTTTAATGTTTCTATTATAAACTGCTATCTACATGTCACGATAATATCGAAATCAAAGTGCAACATATTTACTATAAAGTTCATTGTCGATCACATGTGCGGCGTCTATTAATATACGATTAAATTTCTTGTATAAGTAAAACTTTTATTGTTTCGATAATAAATTAAAAAATACAAAAACAATACTTGTTCACAACTAAAATATGGTTAAAATAACTAGAAAACTTATAAGCACTTCAAATGCTCCAAGACCTGTGGCTCCATATAAGTAAGTTGCCTAGTATAGCATTTAAAAATAATGGCACCTTTTATACTTTGATGTGTGTACTAAATGTCAATGTCAAATCAATGACGTAACAATTCAAAACTATTTTTAAATAACATTAATTTAGACTCAATCGTGCACATCCACTTATTAATATATACATATAAATAAATTAATAACAATAGTTAAAATATATTATTTATTTACTAGAGTACCTAATAGTTCAGTCGACAAAATTAATAGAACTTTTACTAGAAAGTGAAGAGGGATCCTCAATTCTTTTCAACAATTGTTGGGGGTCTACTGCGAGTGTAACTTCAATTTGTCGGTTCGTTTGCGGTGCGAGTTCCGACGCCATATTGAAAAAAGTGTTGTATTGTTTCTTGCTTAAATATTTCGCTTTCTGTTAGTTACGAAAAGAAAACCCGATTTGTAGAGCTTGTAATTCTCTACAACATTATTTTGTTACATAACTTTTATTTGTATGATTAATGTTTTCTTATTTATTATAGCGAAAAGTGAAAATGACGTCCGATAAAAATATTTTTCCCACATTTCTTGTTTTTGGTAAGTCTTAAGTGAAATATATTTTTAGAAACGTTGTTTGTGCAGTTTAAAACACCTACAAATTTTATATTCAACTTTTCTGTGAAGTGTAATACTGTCGTCGTCAGTAAGGACAACTGTGCAAGTTTGTTCTGAAAAATATTATAATAAAACTCCATTCTATACCATCACGTTCAATTTGCGTATTCTTTCATTACCGGGAGCCTACTGGCTATAAAGCTTGCACACAATTTATTGAAACCAATGACCAACTCTTTATCGATAATTGTCGGCATCGATGCCTAATTTTTGCATGTATTTCCAATTTCGTAAATAATCCGTAATTTTAATCCAAAATTACAAAAAACAAAAGCATTTTGCATGGTGTTGTACATCTGCAAAATAATGATTTTAATTTTGATGGCGTGGGATAGCATGTGCTAATTATTGATTTCGGTCCATGTTGAGACCTTCCAAGGTATCTTCCAACCCAAGTCTGCATTTGCGATAGAGTGTTGCCGTATTGCAGATGCAATTGAGGGTTAGAAAGGTTATTTATAAATAATTGAAGGTTACTAAATAACTAAATAAATGTTATTAAGATTTTATTCCTAATTTTGTATTCTAGGGTACCTAGCAAGATTATCGGCTTATTTTTAATTTTCGTGAGTTCGTTTATTACAAAATAATAAAGAAACGTGCGTTTAACTTGTAGGTCAACTATGTTATACTTGTTATGAATAATTATAGATTTTGATTTTGCTATATTGAAGAAAACCGATGTTTTGGCATATCCACCGATGGCATAGGAAAACTACCAGGTGTGTAAGTATGAAACCGGAATTTGCCTATAAGTGGTGCTAGATGTCGATGCAGTTACCAACACATCACGTCAGCGGTGTCTTGTTATTGTTTTGATATCCGACAAAGATTTCCAACTCACAATAACACGAGTTTCATTCAGTAGCATTAGTTTATTAGAGATAAACATGTCGAGTTTTGTGCCAACAAATTACGATTTGCGGACAGCACTACTTTTCTGTTTTCATCTGAAGAAAACCGCAGCCGAATCGCATCGAATGCTTGTGGAGGCGTTCGGTGAGCATGCTCTCGGTAAAACACAGTGTTTCGAGTGGTTCAAACGGTTCAAAAGTGGCGATTTTGACGTGAAGAACGAAGAACGTGGAAGACCACCGAAAAAGTTTGAAGACACTGACCTGCAAGCCTTGTTGGACGAAGACGACGCTCAAACACAACAACAACTGGCGGATCAGTTAAAGGTGACCCGAGAAGCCATCTCCCTTCGGTTGAAAGCCATGGGAAAGATACAAAAGGTGGGGAAATGGGTTCCATATGAACTCAACGAAAGACAGCAGGAAAACCGCAAAACATCATGCGAAATGCTGCTCGCCAGGTTCAAAAGAAAGTTATTTTTACATCGAATTGTGACTGGCGATGAAAAGTGGATATATTTCGAGAATCCTAAGCGCAAAAAGTCATGGGTTACTCCGGGTGAACCATCAACATCGACGGCAAGACCAAACCGCTACGGACGAAAGACAATGCTGTGTGTTTGGTGGGATCAGAAGGGCGTAATCTACTACGAGCTGCTGAAACCTGGGGAAACTGTCAATACTCAACGCTACCGACAACAAATGACCGATTTGGATCGAGTTTTGCGTGAAAAACGACCAGAATACCAACAAAGACAACACAAGGTGATTTTGCTGCATGACAATGCACCAGCACACAAAGCAAAACAGGTCCAGGAAACGATCGAGTCGTTCCCTTGGAAGATTCTTCAGCACGCGCCTTACTCACCGGACCTTGCCCCATCCGATTACTACTTGTTTGCATCGATTGGACACGCACTTGCTGAGCAACGCTTTACTTCTTACAAAGATGTACAAAAATGGCTCGATGACTGGTTTGCCTCAAAAGAGCAACAGTTCTTTTGGCGCGGAATCCACAAATTGCCAGAAAGATGGGAAAAATGTATAGATAGCGACGGACAATACTTTGAATAAGTTACTTTGTATCATATCATTACAATAAACGTGTATTTTCTGTACAAAAATTCCGGTTTCATACTTACACACCTGGTAAATTTGGTTTTTCTACGTTTCAGCGCTCCCGAATTTTGTTCAGGATCTATTACCAGTTGCAGAGGTGATTGAAAAGGTATTGAAATTCAGAAAGCTGGATCTGATGCAGAATCAAATCAATTATATAGCACAGGCTGACAGTGCCGCAGCCAGGATTTTGTTATGGGGGGGGCTAAACGATGCGATCGAAGCGAGCTGTGCCGAAGGCATGCGCCGCAGGCAAAAATTTTTCAGAAAAAGGGGCGTGGTCATCTTATTTTCGAGTATAATTATTGTGTTACCACTGTTACCTACCTTAAATTAAAGTGAGAATTAAAGTACGGCATTTCCGAAATAACTCAGTGCGAAAGATTTATCCTTGATTTTTGTTGCCAATCTTTTTATTGTAATATACTGTCGTGTTACCAAATATTTGGACCCACCCTGTACTCTTTTGATAAAACTTTGTAAATTATGATTTTGATTTGGTAGTTTTAAAAGAGTGCAAGGTGGGGAAACAAGAGAGGACTAGAGTGGCTTTTTTGCCAAAATGGCCGACCGAGCTGGTCGATGATTTTGGCTCTGTGATTTATTTTTGAGATTTGTGATTTTTGAATTTGTAAGCAATAATTTAAATATTTAAATAAAGTGATTTTATGCGTATGATATAAAATATTTTGATATTTGAATTTTGAATTTTGGAAATTTTTTTATGAGTGGCTACTGAACAATAATTGATTTGATTGGTTTGATGGAATTGGAAAGAGAACAGTAAAAATAAAAATTGGGTTTGAATTATTAAAAATTGGAAAATTAAAAATTATTGCATTTGTAGGAACGAATGGTGCTATTGATAAGCAGGCGATTTGGATAACGCTAACAACGAAACTTCGTTCCCTTCGAAGATTATTGAAATTTTAGTTAGCATTTGCTTTGCATTGGCTTTTGGATTGATAATTATTTATGGAGAAGCATTTTTTTTATTGGAAATATTTTGTTGAAATACGGTTTATTGAGTTTTTTTGACAAGAAGAAATTTTTTTTTATTTAATGATATTTGGTAAACAAATTCATTTAATTTGGACAATAGTAATTCAAATCAACGAAAGAACCCAACCTGAGATACGACCGTCTCTACTTCCGCCTTCAAGAGCAAGCTTGGATCACTTAGGAATGCTTGGGAACATAGCTTTTTGCTAAAATACCATTGCAATACCTATCCTTATTTTCAATAAATAGCAGTCATTAAGATTAAGAATTAAAACTGATTGTTAATTATCCATACTAAAGTTATTTTGTATTTGAAATTTCAGTAAACACTAAAATCCGTTGACCACGCCCCTACATGCACCTCCCCCTTTTGCGCCGAACTACTCCTGTTAGCCCTTAAGTATAACAGAGGCGGTATCTCAAAGTAGTGATCATAGGCAACAATTTGGTAAATCTGCCCTTGGGGGCCCGAAGATACCAGACCTAAATTAACTGACTTGGCTGATTAGCTACCAACAAGCAACAAGTGCTACACTAAAAACAGTACCTAACTACAATCACATCGAACAGTTGAACTCAATCATTTTTTTGTTATTTTTTTTGCACCGGTAAAAAAGCGGCTATAGTCATTAAAAAAAGAAAGAGTGTCTGGGGGGGGCTACAGCCCCCTAGCCCCCCCCCTTGGCTGCGCCACTGCAGGCTGACCTTGATGAAGTCTGCCCCTATTGGTGTAAATCTTTTTATTCTGTTTTAAGTAAAGAACTTGGATTAGTTATAGTGAAGATACCATGTCAAAACAACGCACTTTAAATTGTCGTGGAAAAAAGTTTTATTATATACAATATTTTATCAAATAAGTTTAAAATTGAACAAGTTAAATAAACGTTAAAATATAAAGTTTTTATTTTATGAGCTTTCAGCGAGTTGTATCGTCTTCATATCGCCTAAATATAAGCCTTATTATTATTATTCTGATGAAGGCGATACAACTCGCTGAAAGCTTATAAAATAAAAAATTTATATTTTAACGTTTATTTAACTTGTTCAATTTTAAACTTATTTGATAAAATATTGTATATAATAAAACTTTTCTAACAAACTTGCACAGTTGCGCTTACTGACGACGGCTTTCGCAGTGTTGCACAGTGTTAAATATTAATACATCACAGAGAAGTTTGTTATAAAATTTGTAGGTTGTTTATAATTCACAACTTCGATAGAAGTATATTTCACTTAAGACTTACCAGAAACGAGAAAAATAAGAAAAACATTTTTATTGATCCTCGATCTATTTATCGATCGATGCATATTTTCACTTATTGATATGAGAACGTTGATTTTTGAATATCTTTGCGAAATACATAAATTAGAGTAATTTGAGCAAAATTTTTTTTTGCATATTTTGCATATTTTTTACGATTGGTTCATATATTAGTGAAATTCGCATATTTATGCACATATTTATTGCAACTCATAAAATTACTATACCGGTTGACCGGCCAAAGAACTGAACATAGGGAAATAACATGGGATATTGATTTTTATAAATTGCTGCTTCCCTTATAACGGATAAGAATGAAAAAGATATCAAATTACAGAGATTTTTATTCCGCGTCTAAAGATGTCTAACACTGGGATATTTTATTCTTTAATTATTGTTAAAAACTCAATTGTAAAATTAAGAAATATAGATTTAAAAAAAAATTATCTGGTTTGGTCTAATTGGTCTTCGCTCTAAACTGTGAAAAATTTAAATCATCTAAATTTCAAATCATTTTAAGAGCATCATATATTAGCCTTTTATTGCATATTTTGATCTTGAATTCTGAATTTTTCACTGCATATTTTGTATGTTAATTTGTAGATTTTTATGAAAATTTGAAAATAAATATGAGCATATTTTCAATATTTTTATGCATATAATTCCCACCCCTAGTTATAAATAAGAAAATATTAATCACACGAATAAAAATTATATATCAAACATTGTAGCGAATTAAAAGCTCAAAAAAGTTTAAAAACTAAAAAACAGAAAGCAAGATATTGAAGAAAAAACGAACTGACACTTTTTTCAATATGGTGTTGGAAGCCGTCGACCCATACAAATTAAGGTTTAAGAATCTCTCTTCACTTTCAATAATAAAATAACCATTTTTTAAGTGTCAAAACAACGCCAATCGGATTTTTTGATTTTAATAGTTTAGTGAATGGTAGAGGAATAAAAACATTATAGATTAACTACATACATAATATACTAAGTTCAAATATGATTAATCGTCGAAGTTTTGATTCGGGGATTACTTTAATCGAATTGTTAATTCGAGGTTTTTTAATTTAATTAAAATGACATAACTATGTAATATCTTTAATTATTTTTCAAATCAACCGCGTTTTCTTAAATTTGATTAGGGTGATAAAAAATGGTAATAATATTTAAATCAGATCTTTGTTGAATAATAAATTATAAGTTTTTATATGATTTAGGGCCGGTATTATAAAGCATAAATAAATAAATAAATCAGTAGTTAGTTAGTTTCAAAATAGATTTACTTGACTACTAAAATTTACGAAATAAAATTTGAGTACTATAAAGAAAAGTAACCAAGTAAATAACTAACTTAATATTTACTTTCCTATTATGTTTAGACGTTTTGATACCAGATGTCTTGGTCATGGTGCATGAGATTTTATGATACGTTAGAACTAATTTTTAAATTTTATGGTTATAGCGTTGATTGAAGAATGGTATCAACCAATCAACGGTTATAGGCTATGTGTAAGTTCACAACTAGCGCCCACTGATTGGGCGCACTTGCACTTTTTATGGAATACCTTTTATTTAAAACGAATAACCTCACAAATGATTTGACCTGTCAATTTACTTCAAAAGTAAATATTTAGTTGAACAAAATCGAGGGGTTAAATTAGTTGCTAGATTTAGTTCGAAAGTAAACTATCCGTGCTTTATAATACCCAATCTAGCAAGTAAATTTACTTATTTGACAATCTCATAAGTAAATTAGTTATTTGTCGTTTATAATCCCGGCCCTTAGGGTTTAATTAAATTTTAGATAACCATTAATTTTAATTTCATACATACATAATATTGCAATATACCCCCGGTAATAATTTTTAAAGATGTATAATTTATCAAATTCCAATTTAATTTGGTGGGCTCGAGGTGACATGCAACTTTTTATACTCTTTTTAAATTTTTAAAATAAATTTTTTCGTTACTTACTTTCAATACCAAATATGGTCATGTAAATTTTTTGCTTTAAAATGTTCTCTTATATGGTCATACCTATGGTTCAGCCTATGAATACCAACCACAAGGTTGCAGAGATGTAGGACGACCGAGGAAGAGATGTACCGGAACAGATCAACGACCTAATTCATGAAGGAAATAATGATGGTGATGATGATATTGTTATGCAATTTTCAATGCCCTTGAAATTGGCGTTCTGTCAACATCTGTGCGCCTTTTCAAATAAATTCGTAGTGGTTCGACAAAGTTTCCTAATATTTTATAATTTCAACTCTTTAAATCTTAATTTTTTAATTCCAATTCCAAACTTTTTATTATCGCTTTTAAATGAATTTTAACTTCAGCTCATTATTCAATTCTAAATCAATTTAATTGCTTCCGCATGAAAGCAACTTTAAAATCACCAAAAATCTTCAATCATATCAAATTTTTAGCATAAACCCAAAAATGCACAAAACACTTTTTCGAAAACTAAAATGTTTAAGTTATCACAATATATAAATACACTGTATGTATATTATCGCAAACGTTTTCACCATACTATAGCATCATCAAGCGATGAACTAGTTCCGGTACAATATAATATCGAGTTACACTACTTAAACCACTTATCTATTGATTAAAAATCTTCAAATTTCAAAACTTTTAATCTTGATTAAAATCTACAAATTATAAATATATAACAAATATATAACACAATTTAAACTCAAAACAGAACAAACTTTAAAATAATTTACAAAAATAACAAAATAGTTTTTCAATAGTATTTCAAAAAACGACAATATATTATCTTCTAACATCATATTTAAAAAGTGCTGATAAAATACTAAGAGTATTCGCCCGTTACATTGCCCCCAACTTTGCAAAATTACCAAATTTTATCCCTTTATTTAATTCGGTTGAGAAACATGCATTTTTCGGAGAACATGGGACTAATTTAACTTTACTGCCTTAATTTTCAATTAAAAACCAATGATACCAACCAATTTTGAATTTTATGTGGTGTATAAATTTTGTTGCACAACTGGCCGCTCCGGTCAAACAGTTTCGTCGTATAACTTTCACAAAAAGAACAACCCAAAATCACACTTTTTTGAAACACTTTACTTAAATAAAACAATTTTCTATCTAAATTAAACTCACTTTAATCATTAAAATCATAAAAAATCAAAATTACATGGGACGAACAAATTATCACATCCGGCCGCATTCAGCACAACGGCCCGAAGCTCCTCCTTTCTTTACTTACATACAGCGCGGTTACCAACATAATATTATTTATACCAATAAATAAATTAATTTTATGTACAGTATGTTACAGATAAATAATTAAAATAAACCAAACTTCAAAATAATTTACGAACTAACTAAAATATTAATTTTTTAACATGATATAATCAGCTTTCGTGATTTAATTTTTAACCGATTATCGCAAGAAGTTCAGACCAGATCTGACTCTGATTTGCATCCAGTCCGTTTATAATAAAATGTAGTTGAATATTCCTTATTAATTTATTATTAACTATTATTATTAAATTTAACAATTTAAGTTTCTAAAAATATTATTGAGGGAAAAGCGCCGTAGAGACAATTTAAAATTTTCACATAAATGCTAATTCTTGAAGTTGTAACAAATAAACTATAAATTATAATATTACTTACGTTTATCACAAATATAATAACTAATAAGTATTGATAACGTTTTTAAATTGATGGCTAATTTAAATCTAAATTAGATAATCGGAACTATTTTATAAAAGGAGTATATTGTTGTGATATAATCAGTTTTATCTACGACTCGTACATAATACATTCATTATGTACGTAATTTTTATAATCCACCCCCATGGATTATAAATTTAAAACATCGAGCTGACGTCATATTAATGTTTAAATATAATATTCGAAAACTATGAATCATCGGTTTGCAAATTCTTCTAGAAAAAAAGTCTTCTGGGTTAAGTTATACTAATCAAAGCTAACTTTTCATGCGTTTCATCACTCATCAAAGATTTGAAAAAAATATATTTGCCTTTAGGGGCCGTCCATTAATTACGTGGGATTTTAGGGGGAAGCGGGTTATTGGAAATCTTTCAAACTCTTACGAGAGCGAGGTCAACATATTTCTTACGTAAATTTAATTTAAAGTATTTTTTTAAATTAAATTTTTCTCTTTTAACGTTGGTATACTTTTTACGTTGGTAATCCCTTAATATCATCATCATCATCAAAGCATTCATTCCCTTTGGAATATAGCTACCGTTAAAGGTCTCCTCAATCTTTTATGCGAGGTGGATTAATCCTCATGGCTGGTCTTTTTGCAGTTTACAGTTTTCTGTGTGTTTTCGCTTCGCTTACTATTTTTCGCCATACGGTTCTATCCCGACACTTTATTTTCCACCCAATAACTCCCATTTTGTTGAGATCCTCTCTTACTCCTTCCATCCATCTCATTTTTGGTTTCCCCCTCCCTCTACTCTCTTCGGGCTTCCATTCGGTAATCTTTCTTGTGAGTTCTGTTTCTTTCTTTCTCATTATGTGTCCTCTCCCTCTATCTCTTCCAGGAGCTCAAAATTCATCATTGGTCTACTTTCTTCTTCGCTTGTTCTTTTCTGACCTAACACTTTTCTCAGAATGTTGCGTTCAAAAACTCTTAAGATTTCTTTCTCCCGCTTTGTCATGCACAGCACTTCTGCTGCGTATATCACAACAGGTCTTATCAGGCTCTTGTAAATTTTCAGTTTTGTTTTCTTTAATATATTTCTACTCTTTAAAACTTTACTATTAGCATAGTACGCTCTAAATCTATTCTGAGTTTTTTGTTTGACCTCAGCGTCTCTTGCGTTGTTATTTCCAATTTGTACTCCCAGGTACTTAAACCCATCAACTTCTTCGAAATTATATTTATCTATCTTCAAATTTTGCTTTACAGTTTTTACACCCTCTCTTCCACACTTCATAAACTTTGTCTTCTTTTTGTTCACCTTCAGACCCACTTCTGTTGCGTTTGATTCGATTTTCTTGAATATTTCTATTAATTTCCTCTTAGATATCCCTTATTTCCCTTAATATACAGGTAAAAAATATTCAAAATTGTACCAATAAATAATAATTAATTGTTATAAAATGGACACCGGTTATTGGAATCACGGTTAATATTATTATTCGGGTATTATCATCACTTTCGTGAAAAACGGGCCGAACGAATATGACTACACGCGAAAAACATCCTTTATTATAATCAAAATTATGTTTATGTTATCAATTATTTTTCAATTGTTTTCTCCCACTGAAAATGGAGTTAGTTTGCAGTTTCTAAGCATTTTTAAAAAATTTTGTAAGCAAATCGGGGAACCATTCGGTTATAATTTTTTATAACATTTCTAGATAAGTGCCAAAAATTAGCCAGCGGAATTCAATATGAGGGGGGCAACATTAATTTAAAAAAAACTTTGCTAAGGTGAGGGAGAGGGTGTTGCCAAAATCTTACGAATCCTTACGTGGAGGGAAGGGGGGGGGGGAAATTACAAAACTCGTCCTTACGTAATTAATAGACGCTTCCTTAGTGAAAATTAAAACGTCGGTTGCAAAGTCTAATTTACACCGAAAAACTTCAGATAATTTAAATAGTACTTAATCTTGCAGTAATATTAAATATTCACCACAAAAAAGCGAAATGTTATAACCAAATAACTGCATCTATTGAATATTACATTTAATTCTGTTTACATCTATCATATTAATGACTTTACCCGGTTTAGTTTAGGCAACACGCATAGCACTTCAATCGCAAAAATTTCGTTATTGTAATACCGACTAACTTCAAAGCAATTTCATTGGTTTACATTTCGAGGTCGTCGCTTTAGTACAAATTCCAATATTTTTCTTAAAAAAAACGGACTATAGCGTATAATTTTGCACACGAGAATGATTATTATTTCTTCCACAAATTTCGGATTTTAGGGCTCGAGTGTAAAAGTGTTTTTTGTAGAAAGGCGAATTTTAATTACTTATAACCTTAAAACAACTTTTACGAATATCTCGTACTGTAATAAATGTAATATGTATTTTTGTAATTATTAATACATTTGTAATAAATGTATTTTTAATATTTTAACAAAATGTGGTGTATAGGCGTTTCAAGCTGGTTTCAAGCGTTTCAAGATAAGCAGTACGCTATCTTGCGGCAAATTTTTGAATTAAAGGAAGCGGTATGATTATTATTTAATAAATTTACAAGGTATAATATTGCGCAGATTGAATTGTGACTTACATTGGTTCAGATATTAACTCTAGCATGCTACCTACGTAAGTCGTGGTAAGCGAATTTTACGTACGATAGCATTCTAGAGTTAAACAAACAGCGAGAACGACTCATATTGTATCATGGGGTATGATATATTAATACCACTAGTAGTATAGCCATTATGGCATTGCGTTGCGATCTTAAATTGAAACGTCAGGCGTTTCAAGCAAAGCTAATACTGGCTACTGGCTCTCATACTGGGTCTGGTTTCAAGCAGATAAGCAGTACGCTACCTTGCGGCAAATTTTTAAACTAATGAAAGGGATCGTAGGGATATGATGTTAATACCACTAGTAACCATTATGGCGCTGCGATCTTAAATTGAAACGCTTATCAAAATAATTTACTTTGTTAATCATAAAAATAGTCATTTACATTTTTGGTTTTGTACTTTACTAAATTTTCATATTCCTGGCTATTTAATTTCACCATTTTATAAATTTACATTTTTATCTCCAATTGTGTGTTTATGTGTTGAAAGTTATGATTTTCCTTTAGTACATCTTTTGTGCCAATTAAATTAAATTAACCACCGTAAATCTCCCAATGCAATGTTTTGAATCTTCATCTCTGCAAAAATTCAACCGATCACCCAAGAATGTCAAAATGTTGTTACCTCAATTAATAAAATTAATAAAATTGAAACAGAAATACGATAACAGATTTGCAGATCAGTATTTAAATAAAATGGACAATATTATAATAAAATAAAATTTTCACCGCTACCTATTTTGTAACAATATAAGGAAGGTAACGACAAAGAAAAATTGTGTTCTAAGCTTGAATTTAAAAATGGGAACTGTTAGTCAATTTACTCTACGATTTGAACATTTTTCTATTGACAATAGGAAAGAGGGAAAAAGAAAAGACAAATGAATAAAACTAAGAGAATTAAGAAGAATTAAAAAGAATTAAGTGGCTAAGAACCAACGAACGGGAACACCTAGACGAGTACAAAGAAAAACGAAAGGAAGCTTATAAACTGTATAAACGAAAGAAAAACGAATGGGTTAATGATAAAATGGAAAATATTGAATGAAGTAAGATAAATAGCAATGTAAGGAATTTTACCAGAAAAAATGTAAGAATTACCAGAAAAACCTATGCAATAAGAAACAGAGGAATAATAAATGAGGACGGAATACTCGAAAACAAACTCGGAAAGATTAAAGGAATCTGGAAGAATCACTTTAGAAAGCTTTTGAACACATTATAAATGGAGAAAAGAGAGCAAGATCAGACAGAATGCATACAACTTGAGGTAAAAATTGATAAACCAATAAATGAAGAAATCATGGAAGCAATCAAAAGATTATAGATGGAAAAGCACGCGGTAATGATGAAATTGTTGCTGAAATGATCAAAGGTGGAGGAGAAATGGTACAGAATAAATAACAACCCTCGTGTTAGCCATATTGGATTTTACTGTTGTTGAACGCCCTTCGGCAATCTTCGGAAACGCGTAATTAGAGATTCTTGCGTTGTTATTCTAAAAACAGCTCCATACCGACGGAAAATTTTAGAAAATAACTTTCCCTAGAAAATTTTTTTTAACTTCCTTCGGCTTCGCCGTCGGAAAGTTTTGAAAAAATTTTTCGTCGGGAAAGTTGTATTTTCCAATTTTTCCCTCGGCTCGGGGCTGTTACTGTCAATTATTGCATTCTTCTGCACTTCCTTTTTTCTAAATCGTCACAATAAATCCTTCTTTGCAATTGTCTTTCATATCTTCCTGTGCCAATATCTGCTTTATTAGGTTGCATATTTACCGAAGCATAAAACTTCTGAATACTGCTTATAAGATATTGTCAACAATTATACATAATCGGCTTATAGAATATACCAGTGAGATAGTTGAAAAAGTATTAAATAAAAGAAGATTTTTTGGAAAGAAGAATTGGAAGACTAAAATCATTTTTTGATGAGAAAAAGAATCATTTTTAAATTAAAAGTAATGAACAAAAGTTTAAAGTGAACGCTTTTTTCAAAACTTTAGATATAATAATTGCTCAGATGTATAGAAGAAGTCGTAATTTAATTAATATTAATACCAATATTCGAATATTGAGTTCTGAAGTTTTAAGTAACGCATCGGACGACGATTTATTTCAACAGTTTTATTTCAAGTATTCTAATGACGTTTCTGACTCAATTTTTTCGCAACTATTATTCTTCAGGCAGTGTTTCATGGATTATATACAATCCAAAAGTCTTTCTGTCATGTGGGTTATTGGATTTTATTTTAATCAACAATTTTTCATCGTCCCGCAGCTTTACTGGAATAATAACTGCATGTTTCTTGTTTTTAACAATCCCAGTTTCAGTAGCATCTGCAAAACGTTCATTTTCAATTAAAATTAATAAAAAACTATCTTCCTAATTCGATTATCGTTTCTTGTCTTATTTCGATAGAAAATAAGGTAAAAAAATTGAACGTTTCAAAACTAATTTTTCAAAACTTTTTAGTCTTCTTCGTTGCAAAATTACCGTTTTCATTATTTAGTGATTTTATGATTTGTATTCCGATAGAAGCGACAATTAATTTACGCTCACCTTCATTCTGGTACAAAATTTCATTTTTTTAAAAATAATATTAATGGTACCGAATTTAATATAGTTTTTAGACTTTCTACAAATGGGTCTTTATTTTGCGTTACTTTAAGCTGAGTCTTTATGCCATCCAAATTAATTGCATTTAAAACTTTTTTATCTACATGTGTTTGTTGTAACCCGGTACAATTCTTCAAAACTGGAATCATTGCTAGTACTTTTAATTCTTCGGGCATTGGCAATCGTCTTGAAATATAATAAATTGGTTCTTTATTTTCTTTCTTCATTTTTTTTTTAACTTTGCTATTTGCTATCTTGAAGGGTTTGTAATTTTTGAAAATCGTTTCACTTCGTTTTTATTTTCTTTTTCTCTTACATACGCTTAAATCTGGTAACGTTTCTGCTATATTTGCATCATTTTGCATCATAAAATTTCAGATTCAATTTTATACTTATTATGACTGTATGATAGTGTAGTCTTGTTTGTGTGTAATTCTATTTGATGCAGCAAATCGTTCCCAATCACAGCTTCAAATTTTGTGATGTTATTTGGTACTGTATGGAAAGTTAGCAGATGTTCTTTTACATTCTACCTAATCTGTTTAATGTGGATTTTATGTATTTCTAATTTTTACACAGACGTAAAATTTAGCACCCTTCTCTTTTGAATAGTAATAAAACGGTTTATGTCCTCTTATATTGTTTGAAATATTTGTATCATTAGTTAACTTTTACATTTTAAAACCTTAAAACCTTTTACATTAATTTATAAGTACTTATACATACTTGACAAGGTATGGTCATTAAGGTATCTACGATTTAACGAGATGAGGAATGCAAGGGGGTGGTAAAGTATTTAATAAAGTTATATTTGAAAACTATAGTTTTTCAAATATCTCAAATATCAATTTTCAAATATCTTGAGATGGGCTTATACAAATAAAATATTTGTGAACATATGTATTTGTAGCCACGGAAAAGCATGCTCTGTCAGAAAAGAATTTTGATCACGGTATCCGATGAGAATTCGTTCATTTGGCGTGACTACCGCTGAGAAGTATTGGTTATGGTTTAATAAAATAAAAAACATGTTAGAACATTTTTTTAATATAAGATTTATTTTAATTTTTGATATAGGATTATAAGAACACGGGTTTTCAAACAAGAACTCTATTTAGGTAGGTACTACCTACTTAATATGTAACTTAAAAATTTCAAGATAGTAGTTATTGAACTTAGGTGTAATCATATTTTTTATATATTTCTCTTGATTGCTACCTAAAACTATTAAAATCAAAAAATTATAGTAGCTGTCGCTTGGACTATTTGACTTTTGAATTAACGCTATGTTAAGAAAGTTGCGGAATTTGACCTTCTCATAAAAACTAAGTTTTAATTATTCCAGTCAAGCTGTGCTCGTGGATAGAACTCTGTATGTTTCGGGTATATTGGGATTGAACAAAGATACAATGAAGTTAGTTGAGGGTGGTGTCATAGAAGAAACCCGTCAGGCTCTTACATCTTTAGGTTCCATTCTCAATGCAGCTCAATCAGCCTATGATAAAGTAGTCAAATGTACCGTTCTTTTAAGTAATTTTGATGATTTTGCTGCTGTTAACGAGGTCTATAAAGAATGTAAGTATACTTACACATGCAGGTACATATTATCAGCGGCGGATTAAAGTACCTCTGAGCCCTTAGGCACACATGTATGGTGCGTCCCCCTTAATAGAACATAAACAGTCATTTTTTATTATTTTATACATATTATGTATTGAGTGATATTGGTGTAAAATTTCCGAATATCAAACACTTGCCTGCTCGGTGAGCCCTGGTGTGCGGAAGCAGTCAGGCTTACTCAAGGTAAGCTGATTTAAAAAATTTGTTTCTTCGATAATTTTACTTTAATTACTTCTTCTCGGCAAATTATTACCAAGATTCAATTTTAAAAGTATTCGTTCCAATTCAATTTAAAATGGTAACGTTAAATTTTATCATATCAAATTTTTTAGAAAACCCAAAAAATGTACAAACACTTTTTAGAACTAAAATGTTTTAAGTTAACACAATATAAGGTAGTGGTTCACTAATTAATTTACTTTTTTGCTCATATGGGTCGTATGATTCTTCTAAAGAAATGGTTATATGGAAAGACAATAAAACAATTGACAATATAAATTTATATTTATTTTTCAACCTAAGTAATAAACAACAATAACAAAAACCGGACTCACGCAACTCGCAGGCCAGCACGTGTTCGAGAAACATATTAACTTTTTCTTGCACGGGATTTCTTTTTTATTAATCTTAACTTTACCGTAGGCACCTACTTCACTGAACTACCTCTGGATCGAAATATTTTTTATTCACCTTTGTTATCTTCTGCATAAACGCGGGACTCTCACTTTGTTTAAGCGCGTGGCGATGATGGTTTCTACACTCGAAAACAAATTGGCTTTTTAGCCTATTGGGCAAACTTTCCAAACAATTCAACTTCTTCACAAACTTTTTCGACACGCGTTTAATTAATTTAATTCGCCACGACTGCTTTTGACCCGTGCTTAATGATAACTCGTCTCCATGTCTATTTGTTTATTATTCCATTCCTAACGTTTTTTGCTGCTAATCTTTTTTCATTGGTTTTCTCATCATTCTCTTTTTTCAAATTTAATCTAGATTTAAGATTTAATCTAGATTTAATTCAAGAAATTAATGTTACTGCTTGTCGAGTTGTGCTGACTTGCTTGTTAGTGAGTCATAACGATTTCAAACAATTAAAAATAAAATACAAATAAAAGGTTTAAAGGAATCAGGTTGCAAAGTCAATGTTTTATTTCTAAAATACGCAACCCACCTCTTATCACTTAATGTGAACACAACAATAAATACACAGTACATATTACATAATACATATTATCGCAAACGTTTTCATACCATACTCAGGGCCGAGCCGCCCATATGTGCGAAGTGCGCGGTGCACACAGGAGTCAAGGCAATAGGGGCGCCGGATGAAATGCCAGCGCCCATCATTGAAATAATATCTCAAATCAAGTATGTAAAAATTTAATTCACGTTTTATTTTTCGCAGTAATTACCGTTTTTACCTATTTAGGAAAATGCTATATAAAACTGCAGAACATATATCAGTCAAAATTTGAAAAATAAAAAAAATGCCGGTGCATCGGCACGGTCCTGACCATACTATGGCATCATCAGGCGATGAACTAGAAAGAGAAACAAGAAAATTCTGTATTTATTGTTCAAATTGCAAGAGAAAATGAAGAGGGTAGGAGGGGGATATTTTTGAAAAATGGTATATTTTAGTGTGAATTTACTAGAGGGTAGAGATATAATTAATATCGCAATGAGAATCTTTTTATCGCTAATAAACTCGTCATCACGCCTGGAATAGGTCTTTTCCAGTAATAAGTGTGATGGACCCAGGTAGAAAACCAGCTCTATTAATTTCGGAGGCACAGCGCGCAGATTCTGAAGAAAAAATTGCTTCTACTTTCGCAAAATAAAAAAACACCGGTAATTGAGAACGTATAATGAGAATATAAGTTAAATATAATTTACTATTGTAAAACGTTATCGCAACAATTTCCGATACACAAAATATGAATCGGCAGCTATAATCTGGCCTACGGCCACATCAAACAACAATTTGAAATCAACAGCGTTCCCAATGAAACTAAATACGGAAAGGAATTAGCAAGAGCTTCAGTGAACCGCCGTCGAGGTAAGACGTGTTTTTGTGGGAGCGCATGAGCGGCCATTTTGGAACTTTCTCGAACGATTACCACGTGGTCATTTTTAAAGTGCGTTATTTTACGATTATTTGTGATAGTGTTAAACAGTGCAAACAATTAATTATTTAATTTGTGATAAGCGAAAAACGGATAATAAAATTTCTATTTCTAAAAAACTTCTATTGAACGGTGAACGAGTCGGACGTGTGTAACATAACCTCAAATTGTTATCTATTGTATTTTTGTTGTTTATCGTTTAAGTGTAACGATGACTGATGTTAACAGCGACGTAACTGTTGACGATGGCCAGAAGAAATTATTAGCTGAACTAAAGAAACTCACAAAGTCTGTTTTAATGGATATCATCATGACTGGCAAACTGCCTGCTGAACTTCAAGATAACGCGATCTTAATCGAAAAAGGTTTTGGTGGTGTCGATTCTGTACGCGTTAGTGAAACTAATGAGAACTGCAACTTGTATAAAGAGCTGATCGGTAGTTTGAAACAGCAAATAAATTCGTTGAAAGCATCGGTCAACGATAAAAATACTATTATTGGATTGTTGAAATCTAAGCAAGCCCAACCAACGCAACACGTGGTAAATCGTGTTAATATTAACAAATCCAAAAGTGTAGCGCAGGCCTCGACAGCCAGAACGGTCACAGCGACAACTGAACTACCAATTGTAGATATAAAGGACGATAGTAGTTTAAATACAGTAACTAACCTAATGACGAAAGAGGATGAATCCGATGGATCTGTCGACAATAATGGAGTGATTGACCCGGTAACCACTGGGAGAGGTAGCGATGACGACTTCACGATGGTTTCCTACAAGAAGAATAAAGCAAAAAGAAGCTTTGATAACGCAGGTAATAACGTGATTAATACCCCTCTTACTCATAACTTTGTAGGTAAAGCTTCCAAAGCTAAAGCATCTGTCGTTGGTTCCTCGGATGATGCTTCTGATCTGTGTGGCGTTGAGAGTAAATGTTGGCTACATGTTAGTCGAGTGTCAGCCGCTGCAACCGAGAACACGGTAGTATCCTACTTGAAGTCTAAACTACCTCAACACGAATTCTCTTGTACGAAGTTGAGCTCCTACCTTGATGTTGCATCTTTTAAGGTGGGTGCTAACATGTCACTGTATGATGGCCTCATCAAGCCGGAATTTTGGCCGAGGGGAATAATGATTCGTCGTTTCAACTTTTTTCGGGGTCCCAAAGAGGGTTACCGAAACTAATGCGACTAATGTTGACTCTGACTCGGGGGAGTCTGCAGAATCCTCTAGCGATCGAAATTACACTTCTGCACTAAATATTTACATGCACAATTGTGGTGGTATTAGAACCAAATTGAGTGAAATTAGCAACAATGTTAATTGCTGTCTTTACGACATAATAATTCTTATAGAAACCTTTCTTGATGATGACATTGCTTCGAGTGAATTGAAATTTTTTGACTTTAATATCTTTCGTTGCGATCGATCTATCGACTCTAGCCAGAAAATCACCGGTGGTGGTGTTTTGGTAGCAGTTCGCAAAAGCTTAAAGTGCATTCAAATCGATACGGCTAAATCTGTCGAATCCCTTTTCTTACGAGTGGGTGGTTTGATTGTGGGGGCGGTTTATTTGCCTCCCGATTCCAGTGCTGACGCATACGAGGAATTTTGTGGGATTGTCGAGAATATTACTGATCTTGTTCCTCATTCAAGATTGGTTATCTGTGGTGACTTTAATCTTCCCAAGGCATTGTGGTCGAGTGACGGTACCTATTCCCTGACTACCAAGAATACGTGTCCTAAGACACAAATGATTAGTGATTGTTTATCTTTACACAATCTTATTCAACAAAACAAATTACCTAATAGTCGAGGTGTTTTGCTGGATTTGGTGTTCACCAACATTGACAATGTGTCGGTGACGTTATCGGATGACTTATTGTCAAACACTTCTCTACATCATAGCGCATACACTGTTAGTATTGTGGGCGTTGTTTCTTCACAGTCTAGTCTTGAGTATGCCAATTGCACCTTTGACTATAGATCTGCCGATTTTAATCTAATCAGCAACTGTTTGTTGGACGTTAACTGGTCGGAGTTGTTAGCTTCTAATGATATCGAGGAAGTTGTTAATCAATTCTACAAAGTGATATGGTCCACAATCAATTCACATGTACCACGCAAAAAGATAGGGGTCTCCAAGTATCCAGCATGGTTCTCGAAGGAGTTGATTGAGCTAATCATTGAGAAGAAGATTATGCACAAGGCTTTTAAAGAGACTCGTAGTCTTCATTACTACCATAAATTTCGTGAAATTCGTGATCGAGCTAAGAAACTAAATGCAGTTCTTCATCGAGATTATATCATCAAGATTGAGGAGGGAATTGCTGCGGACCCTCAAGCATTCTGGCGATACGTCGATGATTGTTCGAAGGTGAGAGGCTATCCTGCTTGCATGTTTCTGGGTGATGAGGTATGCTCATCGGGTCAGGATTGTGTGGATTTATTTGCCAAGCAGTTTTCTGACGTGTACTCTAGTGACGACGCCACCAATCACAGCTACGGTGCTAATGCGACTATCGACTGCAATTTGCTGAGGGTCACGGTGGAAGATGTATTCAATGCAATTACAGAACTGCCTGACAGTTTGAACTGTGGTCCTGATGGTATTGCATCCTATTTTATAAAAAGGTGTCAATACTCATTGTCAACTCCAATCTTCATGATGTTCCGATTATCTTTGGCCAGTGGTTGTTTTCCGAGTCTCTGGAGGAAAAGTTATATTACTCCCATACACAAAAAAGGCAATCGTAGTGATATAGCAAATTATAGGGGTATTTCGATACAGTCGATGATACCCAAGATGCTTGACAAATTAGTCTCAGCTCAACTAATGCAGGCTAGTGTGAGTTGTTTGGTGGAAAATCAACATGGGTTTGTTCCTGGTCGCTCGACAACGACCAATCTTTTGTCCTTCACGACTCACATTTTGGAGTCGTTCGAGGATCACAGGCATGTCGACACTGTGTACACGGATTTTTCTAAGGCGTTTGATCGCGTCTCCCACTCGGCACTTTTGTCCAAGATTGCTTCAATGGGGTTTGGACGGAATGTAGTTAAATGGGTGGGTAGTTTTCTTCGTGACAGAATTCAATATGTTAGAATACATAGTTTTCTCTCTAATGACATACTGGTTTACTCCGGCGTTCCGCAAGGTTCACATTGCGGGCCCATCTTGTTTCTGCTGTTTATTAATGACATCGGTAGTTACATAAAGAATAGTTCATACCTGCTGTTTGCCGACGACTTGAAGATCTTCAAAACTATTGGATCCATAGAGGACTGTATACTGATGCAATCCGACCTGGATAATATACACCAGTGGTGTACCGATAACAATTTATGGCTTAATTTCAACAAATGCTCGCTCATCACCTATAAGAAGCACAACTGTGACTTGTTCCGGTACAAAATAAACAATGTTGAACTCAATCGTGTCACGGAAATTAACGATTTGGGTATTTGTCTCGACTCCGGATTGACTTTTAAAAGTCATATTGCTAACATATGCCATAGTGCCCTTCGCTCGTTGGGATTTATTCGCCGACATAGCAAGTTCTTCACGGCCAAAACGGTAAAATTGCTCTATGTCTCTCTTGTTAGATCGAAACTTGAATATGGGTCTTGCGTATGGTTCCCACACTATGATGTTCACGTCTCAAGGTTGAATAGGGTGGAACGTAAGTTCCTAAAATATTATCATTTTAAGCGTGGTTTGAGAAGTGACGACTTCTCCTGTGATGACAATTTGAGGCATTGCGGGTCGAAGTCATTGGTGCATAGAAGAGTGGTTGCGGACGTTTGTTTTGTTTACCGCCTATTAAATGGAATGATCAACTGTGATGCTCTACGTGATCGAATTAAGTTCCGAGTTGCCAGTCACAACACTAGGTGTAACGAATTGCTGCACATTGATCATCATAGGACGAATTATGGTCTGAACAGTCCATTAACAAGAATGTGCCGACATGTTAATAGCTTAAACAACTTTGACAGTTTTGACTTATGCCATTGCTCTTATAGAGTATTTAAAAATAATGTGATGTGGAATTTAAGCACTTCGGGATAACATGAACCCTCTTCACCATATAGGGTCTTTTGATTATTTGTAAATATATGTAAATTGGTCTAACCGTATGTATGAATAAATAAATAAATAAATAAATAAATAAATAAATGTAAGAATGACTTACCCAAGCGCTCAGGTACGTTTACAAGATCTTCAGTGACACCACCAAAACCCTCCGTGCATCCAATCTGAAAACAATGATGACGACGTGCCGGTTCTCCTACTCTGCTTT
This sequence comes from Cantharis rustica, assembly GCA_911387805.1. Lineage (NCBI taxonomy): Eukaryota > Metazoa > Arthropoda > Insecta > Coleoptera > Cantharidae > Cantharis > Cantharis rustica. Next base: position 79,056,733 of record OU426877.1, read on the forward strand.
AAAGGACCAGTAGCTTGCTGAACTGCACGATTGAAGAATGAGGAAATCGGAGAGCCGAACAGAAATCGCACCCATCTTGAAGCACTTATCACTATCACGAACACAGCAGGTCGTAGTTGTGGACTCAAAAGAAACAAGATAATCTAACGCAACCTTATCATCGTTTGCAGTATTTAAACACTTGTTCATCAGATTGACGCCTAATATCGGCGTTGACGTTGTTGGCTATTTACTATTACACCTTTACTGTACGCATCGGGTTAAATATCCCAATACTGGACCCTTGCGCTATTCGTAAATATCGAGATTATTACAATCTCCACCGACTTCCAGGGGCACTCAAAAATACAACCTTCTTACTTGAAGTTTCAAAATGAAGTCTCTGCTATCGCTTCAGTGCGACGTTAGTAACCAAAGCGATGATTGCCCTTTCTTCATGAGCGAACCAATACCACCATGGGCGTACGGTGCGACCGACAATTTGAGGTTGCGGAAAACATTAAGTAATTAAATTGTGACACCCCAAATAAATAAATAATCCCGTAATGTTACTTACCCTACATCTACTTACATTAGTTCTCTTTTATAGCAAGTTAGAAGGGGGGGGGGTATTATTTATTAATAATTTACAATAAATAATCGTTCATCCGATAAAAGAAATAGCTCATCAAATAAAAATCACTTTTAATAATAAAAGAAAATTCAAAAAACTCACAAAATCAAAATCTTAGCTGCGGCCACTTTCAACCAAAAATACTCTCATAACATAATTCGAATTAACAATATTCGTATAAAAAATTCGGGAACTGTCACGTAACCTATCACAAGAATTGAACTTTTTCCTATTGACCATTAGAAAGAGGACAATTTTCTGAGTATATTAATACAAAACAATTTTTGGATTATGCAATAATTGTCGAAATTACGGCATTTTAAAAATGCGGATTAGCAGGGGCGTATAACTTGATATACCCAGTTCTGCCGTACCTTACGCGTGGTCTAGAGTCAGTACTGTAGGCCACCCGCTTAGTATGGGTTTCGAATTATTAGGTTAATTAAAATATCGGAATACATTAATATATAGTAAATTTTATGTGTTAGTCATGTATTTTAGATACACCTTTTAATACGGCTGCATGATTAGCCATTTTTGTGTAAGGCAAACCAATTTAAAAAATATCCCTGAAAAATGGCAGAACTCGCCAAAGATGGAACTCGAAAACACAGATCTACGTTTACCTGGAATCCGAGATTTTCCATAAATAAGTTATTTTATAATAAGGCCGAAGGCCCCCCGCGGCCTTGTTTTTTTTTTGACTAACACATAAAATTTACTATATTGTCATGTTTCAAAAGTGATTCGGACTCACCCTCTACATTTTGGTGAAAATTTATTTTCTATTTAAGTTATGTTTAAATTTATTTAATGGGTAAGATTGAAAAATTTGTTAGGTGGGGTCCGATCGCAGGGAATTCAAGGCCTTTTGCCGATAGCGACCGCCCGAGCCTGTTATGCGATTTTGGCTCGAGGCGATTATTTGATTTTTGATATAAGTTTGAATTTGTGAGTAATATTTTGATTTGATTTAAATAAAGTGATTTGATGCGAATGCATTATTCCGTAATTTTGGATAATTGTTTTTAATATTTGGAATTGGTTTGAATATTTTTGATATTGAGTGGCTACTGAGCGGTAGCAGATTGATTGATTTCGCTGATTTAGAAGAAGAATAATTACAAATTAAAATTTTGACTTAGATTATTTTAAAATTGGAAAATTAAAACTACATTCGTAGGAAAGAGTGTGCAATTGATAAGCCGGACTGCGATGTGGGTATCGTATGAAATTTGCGTTGCCATTTTTATAATTTTATTGAAATTAAAAGTTAACTGATATTTTGATTGAAAGAATTTAAATTAAATTGAAAAACAAATTTGATTTAATTAAAAAGTAAAAAATACAACAAGGGTGAATTACACTTCAATATATTAATGTATTCCGATATTTTAATTAACCTAATAATTCGAACCCATCGTAAACGCAATTAAAATTACGAATTTTAAAGCTTGAATCTTAACATTTCAATTTGCATGCTGAGCGGATTGGCTTACAGTACTGACTCTAGATCACGCGTAAGACACGGCAGAACTGGGTATATCAAGTTACACGCTACTGCTAATTCGCATTTTTAAAATGCCATAATTTCGATAATTATTGCATAATCCAAAAATTTGTTTGTGTTAATATACTCAGAAAATTGACCTCTTTCCAATGGTCAATAGGAAAAAGTTCAATTCTTGTGATAGGTTACGTGACAGTAACCAAAAATTCAATTGTAAAAACTATTCGCACAATAAAAACTCAAGATCGGCGGAGCAAAAATCTAGGCCTTCGTCGTTTTCGCCATCTTGGCAAAAAACATCCCACTCTAACTCAACTTTCTGCCAACCTTCTACGTTGTAAAATTGTACCACCTAATTCAAATTTAGAATTCAGAAAATATTAACAAAGTATCAGGGGCGGTTAAATCGCTTCGTAACACGACAGTATATTCAAAAAATCTTGCTCGTAATTTAGCGATCCGCTCATAAATTTCCCAAGGTGTAAGTTTTAAAAATGTGCTAAAAATTGAAAATGTTTCGGCCAAGAAAACAAAACAATAAAATGTAAATAAATAAATGTTTTCACATACAGTAAAACCTCGATATAATGAACTAATTGGGGGGAGAGGGTGTCTGTTAAAGCTGAAAGTTCGTTATATAAAAATAGATTTCAAATAAATCATAAAACAGTTTTTTAAAAATACACTGTATTTATTTAGATATAAATAAAAATATAAAACACAAACAAAATTGTATTTAACTGTCTTCGGACATTCGTCGTGAAGTGACGTTGCTGTTTGATATCGACGCACTTGCTTTTGGTAGTTCTACTTTGAAGAAGGAATCAAGTTCTATTTGCACTTTTGAAGATAGCTGGTGTTTTACAATCAATTCTATAAATAAGTATAATATTAACAGGACGTTTTTGATTTTTTTACATTTGACCGGACTTTTTTGTTCGTTATATCTAAAGTCCGTTAAATAGAGTTCCGTTATATCGTGATTTTACTGTACTTAAACTTTTTTCAATAAACTTTTGGGCAGTTTTTTTATGATTAAACGGTATTTTATGAACAACAAATAAAACTTTTCTAATCTGGGCATTTCACATATCCGAAATAATTTGAACCTATATCTGTCCGGATTAGCGATGTTGTACTGTATTTTTTAGTAGTATAAATACGTTTTTCAAATTAAAATGTGTTTTAAAAAATTCTCGATTACCTTGAGAAGCTTATAGTAAATATGCTTCATCGCAAAATATGTGTGAGCAATGGTTTCAGCGTCTTAAAAATGATAATTCCGATGTTGTAGACAACGAACACAGAAAATCGCCCAAAAGTTACAAAGATACAGAATCGAAAGCATGGTTGGACAAAGACTAACAATGGTCTTCATTTGATTAATAAAAAACTTTACCAACAACAATTAATCGTTTTGGAACTTCCGATCGTCAAAAAACGACTAGAATATCAAAAAAGGCAACAGAAGGTAATTTTTCTCTATAACAATGCTCTATGACATACGGCAAAACCGATTTGCGACACATTGGAAAACTTGGCTTCATCCAATTACCACTTTGCATTGATTGGTCACGCACTTGCTAGGCGTTGCTTTGGTTCGTACGAAGATGTGAAAAAATGCTTCGAATAATGGTTCGGAGTAAAAGAAAAAGATTTTTACTAATCAGGTTCCATAATTTTCATGAGAAAAATGTGTAACTAGCGATGGAGCTTACTTTGAATAAACCATTCTGTATCATTCTTCCGAATTTAACGTATTGTTTTTCGAAAAAAAATTTCATACTTGTACACGATATTTATTATATTACACAAGTAAATACAAAATTTCCGTTATTTGAAAATTTACATACTAAGTGAATTTCCAAAAAAGCATATTAATTGCCATTAGTTTGGTTAAGAAATTTTTTTTTGTGTTTTACATGATGAAATATTGTAAAAAATATTATATTTCATTTATCGTCATAATATAACATTTCAAACATATTTTACAGTTTATAGTAATTACATTTCTTAAAAATAATTAATTTAGATAGTAAGCTAATCTATAATTTTTTATTTACGAAAATATTATTTTTAGTTTTCACACATAATTATCCTGCCAGAACAGCATACGAAGTTTCGAAATTGCCACTAAATGCAAAAATTGAAATAGAAGCGATTGCAATAACGGGCGAGGTTCTGACGATTGCTACACCAGAAGGAGGTTGTTGCAAACTATGAAATGTAAATAAAAATAAGTGAAATATAAACAATAAAGAATAATTTTGTGTTTTAACTATATTTTCAAAAGGAATTTATCAACATAATTCAAAGCTACACAATTCCTCCCGCTTCACTTATCAAAATTTTCAACCACTTTTATGTTGTAGAGAGGATTTCTAATTTGGGATTGACAATAAAAAAAACTAATCAGCAGAAATATAGAAACATAGTAGAAGTACAAGTTTTATAACAGTATACTAGAATAGGCCTATGCAATGTTTACCTGGTGTGGTTCGCTAATTATTATTATTTCCGGTTATAGTAGAGGGTATTTTAAATTTGATAAGCAGCTACAAATACAGTAGCATCCGCTTAATGTGATCAATTTGGGCCAAGAACATTTTGATAACATTAACCGACTGATAAGCGAATTTTAGAAAAAAAGGCGAATTTAAAATTGAAAAATTAATCATCAAATTTTTTAGAATAAACCAAAAAATGCACAAATGCTTTTTAGAACTAAAATGTTTAAGTTAACACAATATAAATTAAAATAAATATAAAGAGAATCTTAATTTACAGTGATTTTATTGCATAGTTAATTATACATAATTTATTGTAGTGGTATTCTCGTGTCAAACGAGAACCCATTACTAAACAAAAATTTACCTTGGCTAACGTTAATAGTCGGAGAGCAAGATCTCTTCCCAGTAGTCGGTTCCTGTAGTAAGCCTCTGTTGCCGGTAAAAGAAAATAAAAACTCTTTCTAGTAGGCAAATTAAATCAAATTTATTAATGAAAGATGGAGTTTTTATAGGTGACAGTTTCATCTTTAGCAAATTTAAATTTGGGTGTTTTGTGTAAATTCGTAAAATTGAATGCACATTTATTGTTAATTTTGATAGTACTAGCATCTAATTTTTTTGAACTTTTTTTGTGTAACAGTTTTAGAAATTTGTACAAAGTAAATGAAAAATCAATGTTCATAAAATTAATAAAAGGGCGATAGTAAACTCGTCCGCTTTAAAGAATAAATCCTAATCACACAGGTAAACTCGTCCTGCTAGAAATTTTCTACCTTATTTCATAGGTAAACTCGGCCCGTAGATACCATTTATCTGCTATTTTAACAATTCAGGATGCCCCAAATATCGAATGTCAGTTGGCACTGCTTACACACTACTAGTGTTTATTATATAAGGACTAATAATTTAGTCATTAATTATAGAGAAATTTTGTAAAATTAGATTAAAAGCCGCAACAAAGTTCATTATACGTACATACAATGCAGAGTTTTAAAGAAATAATTAGTAAACGAGGAAAAGTTATATTTTGGTAGATAACTATAAGTTTTCTTTTAAAGAAGAACTCAAAAGTGTCGAAAAAAAGTGGTGTTGCCGGACTGCCAATTGTTTAGCGAATATTTATATAGTGGGCCTGGAAAATACTATATCGAAATCGAATTTAACTCATAACCATTCGGCATGTAATATTCGCAACATTCAAGGATGTTGGCAGTCAATCAAGTAAAATTTTGCGTTCTCTTATTGCCAAAGATGATTCAACAAGTATTACTACAACGGATCTGTCATATATAAGGAAGAATATGTATAACGCAAGACGAAAATTACAACCGGTACTTCCCAAATCAAAAGTAGAAGTTCACAGTTCGCTTAAGCTAGAGACGCAATTTTTAACCAGCCGTAAAGAAGAATTTCTTTTAGTTAACAGCGAAGATTCCAATATATTGGTGTTTAGCTGTTTTACAAATTTAAAGCATATTTGCTTAAGCCAGAAAATATATTGTCGTGTTTCGAAAACCATAAAAAAACGTTAATTTTATGGTTTTGTAAAATAATTTTGAAAAAACTGTACATAGAGTTAAGTTTGCGAAATAGAATGGGAGCGTGAAGGTAAAGTGGGAGAAAGAAAGGTGTTCAGCAAAGCTGACAAACGGCAATTGCGATTTTATCTTACCGATGAGGGCGCCACAGTTTTGGTAAAATCAGAGCCAGTATATTTAGAGAGTAGCGCCGTCCTTTGATCTAACCAAATGCCGACACGGCAGCCATGTTTTGTCCATACTATACATAGCCATACATAAGTAAACAGTGTTTAATGGTTGTAGAAAGTTTATAAACTCAGTTGTGTTAGTTTTTCATAATATTATTATGTGATAAATTGTTACAGAAATAACTAGTACTGATTTGTACTAATATTATATAATATTATATATTAATTAATTAATAATTTAGAAAAAAATTTGATTACAATAAACGTGTAAAATGCCGGGTTGCTGTGCTTATAACTGCAGTCAAAGAACTGGAAAAGGTGTTAGATTGTTTAAACTGCCCCAGGGACCTAAAAATAGTGATAGAAAAAAACAATCGATTAACAATATAAATCGGACAAATCTGCCAGGAGAAGCATTTGTTTGTGAGGTAAGACTCGGATTTTTAATTACCATCATTTAATTATTGCGTAATATAATTTTACATAATATTATATTTTACATTGCAGAATCATTTCACTCACGATCAATTTGAAAATAATCGGCAGGATAATAAAAGACTTTTATTACTAAATAATAAAAAAGTTAAAAACATAAACTGCATTGCAGTGCACTTTCTTATCTTTGTTTGAAAAGGTTTCCAATGCCTTTTTTCATTTATTTTTGAAAAACGTTAAATAAATTTGTAATACAAATATAATTCTTTATTTTTTTTCCTAAAATGTATATTAAAAGTGTAATTAATAATAAAAAGTTTAAAAATTACTATTGTTTCTTATGGGGCGTATACTTTACTGGACTAAATATGGCGGCAAAAATTTTGATTGCGCTACTCTCTAAATATACTGGCTCTGGGTAAAATGACTTTGTTAAGCGGTATAACCCCTGGTCGAAATGTTCCCATGGGTACCACCCAATGGGCAGAATTGGGCCACTCATGGGCATATGCCCATGGGTACGTGACCATGGTCACATGGGCATATGCCCATGGTCACATGGGTACATAACCATGGTCACATACCCATGGGCATGTGCCCATGGGTGGCCCAATTCTGCCCATGGGTACCTCCCCATTGAATGGTACCCATGGTCACATCCCCATTAAATGTGACCATAGGCACATCCCCACTAAATATGTGGAGATTGAGTAAATTATCTGCAATAAATAAAGCTAAATATTAAAAATTTGTAACTTTATTTACAACTTTTTAAACTACAAATTTTCACAACAATTAAAACAACAAATTAACCTAATAACAAATTACAACAAATGCCTAATAAATTAATACAGTATCTTAAGGTGGTGACTGACTTGTAACTGAACGTTTTAATGTAATGTAATCTAACACAAACATTTGATAGTCATTGCCGATAAACTAACACGTAGCAAGCACCAACGGCGAGCGAAGCATCCGTGCTCCACTTGACTGTCGGTTTTTTGACGAATTCCTTCGATTATTACATCACATCATGACGTATTCGTTTTGAGCAACTCGTTTATTTAACCGAACGAGCTTTGTAATGTAATGCTCGTCGCAAACGTTCCATTATTATTACATTACAACGTTCAGTTCCAAGTCAGTCGCCACCTTTAAAGATATGACTAAATTAATTTGTTACGCCTCTCCGCACAGTTTTTATTTTTGAACATAAACTATGTAAACTATGAAAAAAAAATTGTAATAATTATTATAGATCAAAAAATTATGTATATGTATTTACCCCAAGTTCATCTTCTCCATCGACAGATGGATTTTCTGATTCTGAAGGTTCTGCAACCGGTACGTCTTCAAATTCTTTGCTATTAATATCCTTTACGTCGATTTGATGAGTTGTAACGTTATATGAGTTATATGAGTGATACCGAATATTGAGACGAACCAACTCTTTATTTTGATCAGCAACTTTCCCTGAACTGATCTTTTAAAATTTGCATTTCATTGGCTTGCAGGATGGAAGTTGTTCTAAGCTCAATTAGTTCAGCTTCCATTGCTTTATTTTTTTCAACTACTTCCATATAGTCTGTAAATGATATATGATCCCGAAGTATCCTAAAAAACGATTAAAGTTTATTTAAAAAAAACTTTTGGTAACTGATTTATACTAATTACTTTACAGTTTCAATGGCATTCGTTTTCTTTTCTTCATCTTTAGATGACGCATTCAGCTGCCTCAAATTAGCCACTCTGGCCCTTTCTTTCTGAGCTTGCTCTTCTTTTTTCTGATTATATAAAAAAAATTAGTTAACTGATAAATTTATTAGTTACAAAATTTTAAAACTTCAAAGAATATAAAATCTTTCAGATACGATACTTACAGTATTAACTTCGCTTTGTCATGTTCTTATCGTTCGTTCCTATTGTTGTTTCGGCTGGCCTACGAGTCCTTTTCTGACTCAATAAATTTACAAGTTCCTCTTCCGAGTCTAAAAATATTCCTATACCTCCATAAACTAAGACTAAAATAAGACACCTACCTGCTAATTTCAAAATAATAGCTTTATAGTAGCCTGCTAATGGTACACTTTTTTGCTTATTACTAAAGCTTCTCTTTATCTCATCAACGTGAAGAATTTTATGCTCACGAGTCATAACTTTTCATGGAATATCCCTATCTTGTGGACTCAAAAGCACGTTGTATTGGTAAACAACTCTAGTTGGAGGTTATTAAAATCTTCAAAAAAAGTTTTAGGCACTTCGGTTTTGTCAGACACATACTGCACATGTGCCTACATTGTTCTAAAAGTAATCAAGTACCAGACCTAAAACATTAATTAATATTTAAAAAATTAACTTATTTCATAATATATTAATAAAAGCTTGTATAAATGAGTTTTAAAGATAATAAACACAATGGCAATTTTTAGGTTATGTTTGCAAAAAATTATGAAATTATGTTTTACCTGCGTTTATTTCACTGAAATAAAACAATTTCGATGTTATGCAAAATATTACAAATCACTGCACTCTAAACAATACACGATCACTATAAATTATAATATAATATCACGTGTACTATGATATCAATATTTACTATATTATTATAAATTAACGAAACTAAATAGTGGTACCAACAGAACAATTATTATAAATTACGTTTTGGGTTCGATGGCAATTTAAAGAAAAACAACGAATCGAAATCATCTGATTTATATAATATTAATTATATTAATCCGCTAATTACTGATTTGTTCGAAAATAAAAAAAGAATTACGTAGAACTCAGATGTTGCTTGGATGTAAAATTGTAAGTTCAATTTTCAAACATTCAGATGAAATACTCTAATATACAATAATAATTTTATAATGATATGATTAAATAATAATAATATTTTTTAATAATTTTAGAACAAATACCTAAGTAATATTAATGTGTTTTGGAGAATTCACATATATTGCCGAATTTCTCAATTTTTATGAAAAAGATTAATTTTTATTTATTTTTTTTATAATAGTTGGGCTCCTAGGAACCTAAAGCCTGTTTGACACGACGTTAAATTTTATATAAAATTTACATGTAAATTTTTATGTAAATTTGCACATATTTTTAACATGTAATTTTATGTAGGTAAAAATAATTTTCTGTTTGCAACGATGTCAAATTTGATAAAAAATTTAACACGCGCGCTTGCGTATTAACAAACAGTTTAAGGACATCTTTCAGATATTTGGTTTCATTTGATTTTTATGAACTTTCGGTGAAATGTTTGTGAACTTTAAAAATCAAACTGGGCGGACTTTAGGCGTGAAAATGTCTACTGCGCACATTTACACGCACTTTTACCACCAAATTTAGAACATGTTCTAAATTTTTTTCATAAAAATTTAACACAAAATTTGCTGATAAATTTTCGATAAATTTTCATAAATTTAACGTCGTGTCAATATAAAATAATATAATAAATATAATAAAAAAAACACGTGGCACTCGCGGGTTCGACCCGCGAGTGCGGGTAAAGTAAAGTCGGTTTACGAACGATAATTTTACGTGATAACGTCATAAGAAAACGTTGATGAAAAATTTCATACTTTTATGAATTGAATTGAATTATTTTTTAATTAAATTAAATTAATTAATTATTTATTTTTTAATTAAAACAGATAATACGAATTAAAACTATGTTATACATTAACCCTCGATAGGCTTTTGCGTTATGTGCATGAAACATAATTGGATCATTTTGTGATCGCGAGATCGAACCTCATTTCGCTTTTTTTGTTTTTTATAATATTTAAAAATAAATAAATAATATTATATAAATGCATATTTCTCATTTTATTAAATTTATGCATAAAATTAAAATTGCATATGCCCAAGGTCATGTCATACATCAAATATACTCATGGTCACATAATACCCATGGTCACATCACATCTGCACATGGTCACATTGCATCTGCCCATGGTCACATTACGTGCCCATGGGTATATCCCCAAGAAGTTTGGGGATATGACCAATGTGACCATGGGCACACATGGGAACATTTCGACCAGGGACATGATTTGTTTTGTATTAGAAACGTACACATATAACACATTATTCCTGTGTAATTAATGTAATATACCAACAACAGCAAAAAACACATGATGTATATCTACCATAAAAAACTTTTGTAAAGTATACTGGGTATACCGCCTAACGTAGTTAATATTTTAAACGTATGGTGGCATTTAGTTAATGTAAATTACCAATACACCGGAGAGCCGGTCGGAATGTTTATTCCGATATTTTAATTTTGAATTTTTATTGTGTAAAAATAAAGAAAAAAGTGATTTTGTTTGTATTTATGGCGTTTTTTTTATTTTATTTAAGAAGTGTGGGTGTTTAGAATATAAAAAGTTGAAGAAATAGTGATAAATTTGGTCGATGCGTAAAATTACGTCGCAGCAAATTTGTTTGTCCAGGCGTTGGCAGATGTGAAATCCATGTGCGCTTGCAAGGCCACAGATTACAAAGAAAAGTTGAAAATTTTTAATTTTTAATTATGCTCTATTATGCAGCTAAAATTGTTTGGCCACAAATAAAAATAATTGGATGCAGATTTCATGTAACGCAAGCTTGGTGGCGTACAATTCAAAGACTTGGACTTTCAGCAGATTATAAGGAATGAAGCGAGAATGGTAAATGGATTGATTATTGTTTTGGACTGTTGTTTCTAGAACCACAAGAAGTTGGTGATGTGTATGCTTTTACATTAGCTGCTATACATCCAGAAAATGATAAAGTTACTTTGTTTGCTGATTAGTTGGTCAAAAATTATTTATCCGAGGATGCCGTTTTTTGCCCCATTTATGGGCATCAAAAACAGCAAGCGCCGCTCGCACCACCAACGCATGCGAATCGTTCCATTCGCATATCAGCAAAACTTTAAATACTACACATCCATCTGTATTTGTTTTCATTGATTTCCTAATTAATTTTCAAAATTTAACAATATATTGTCTTGTTTTGAAACCATAAAAAACTATTATTTATTTATTTTGTAAATTAATTTTGAAGTTTTGATTTAATTATTGTAAATTATTTATTTATAGACACTGTAAGTATGAATTTTAATTGTAAAGGAGGTGGGGAAAGTGAAAGTAGAGTAGGGCTTGAAGGTTATCTAGGACACTCAGGTCGTAGAGGTCAGAGAGACGCGGTGGCGTCAATAAGACCAGAGGATGATCATTATTCCGGCAATGCTAAATAAAAATTGTAGTTTATTTTCGATGATTAAAAAAATAAAAAGTGATTCTTGATTAAATTAAAGTTTGTTTTAATTAGTGCAAGTGAAGATTGATAAAAAAAATTTTGAAGAAATTGGAAGTTGATGGTCGTTGCGCAGAAATATGTCGCAACGAATTTGATAGACCGGCGAGCATATGTCGATCGCACGTGTAACACCGATGCTATAAGGTAACAAAAATTTATGTTAGCAAGCATTTAAAATTTAATATTTGATCAAATTGGCGTTACAATTTGAATTCAATTATAAAAATTAATCAATCTGAAGAGTCTCATGCAAAATTATTAAATAATGAATGAATCCGAGCAAGAATATTTTGAATTAAACAAATTTTTATAAATTTGTATAGCTCGGGGCATGGCAATATGTAAAGTTGCAAATTATTCACAAGCCTAATTCCTAATTCAAACATTTGGAAAAGGCAAGAATTTCTTCAAAACAAAATTAATGATTTTAATAGAATTAAAATATCATAAGCGGCTTAGTTTACCTCCGCCCGAGTTTACCTTATAGATTAACACTAATTTTAATCCGTGAGGATTAAAATGGCTTAAGTGGCCGAATTCACCTCTGCCCAATAAAAATGTAATTTAAAATATAATAATAAGCTTTTTATCTACCTGTGGATACGTGCACTGTAAACGGCAGTTGAAATACGCAGGTTCTGTGGAAAACATGTGCTTTCCTCGCTACTGTTGAAACAAATTGTCGGTGACTAGCAACACTATTTGCAAGTCAACCGTTTTTTATTAATTTTAATTTAAAATGAATGTTTTGCAGATGGTACTGAAGCTGGAATTGTTAAAAACAAGAAACATGCAGATATTATTTCAGTAAAGCTGCTGGATGACGAAAAATCTTTGATTAAAATAAAATCCAATAAACCCCATAACAGAAGGATTTTTGATGTGGGCAATGTCTATGTCTTGTTGTTCACTTTGTAATAATTTAGATACTGAGGAAGATCACGTCAAGTGGACCCCCCATTTTCCACTTCAATTTTGATATTAGTATTTTTTCATGAAGTAGTCACTATCAACCATTAATCCCCAAAAACAGTTTTTAAAAATTTTCATTTTAATAACAATTTTTTTGTTAATGAAAATGTTTATGACTTTTAGTTAAAAAATCGATAATTAAAAAAACTATTAGAGACATTTCAATGAAACTTTCAGAATTTATAGTTCAATACTTGTATTTTAATGAAATATGTAAGAGTTCAAATTATTTATATTATATTTTCATATTGTTAATTAACTTTTAAGTTAACAAATGTAAATTTAAATGACTTCTCCCTAAAAATTTTTTTTTCGATATTTTGCATCGAACATTTAAGTAACGAAATCCGCGAAAAAATTTGACTGCTCGTGATTAAATTAAGCAAAAAAATTTATTTATGACGGGCGGTGAGCGCTGTCGGTACAGCGCGTTGCCGCGCGTCATAAATTTACGTGTGTGAACTTAGCCCCGCACTTTTATCAAAAATGATTTTTGAAAGTTGTTCCAGGTTGTTCTAGATTTGTTCTATATTGCTATGTTTATTCTTGCCCATGACACTAAAATCTTGAATTATCCATAGTTCGGGTAAAATTTATGTACAACGACTTTGGTCGAAACCATTGGGTTAAATAGGGAAATCATCTTAGAATTATTTTTAGCAAATTTCTTTCCAAGTCTTCATTGGGGGAGATTCAACTGAAAATAAAATGTTTATTAATTTATAAAGTAAATTTAGGCAACGTACCAGATATTTGTTATCGGAGAACCTTCAGCTACGTTTGGTCTGGCATTGCAAGTTTTGTTATGGTTAAAGTCAATCTGGACATTCCAATATTGCAAAGTTGGATTGTTTCCACCATAAAAAAATCGTTGTGCTGAAAATTGAAAATATTAAACATGCTGGAGTGAAAATTGTATAAAATTTGTGTATTATTGTTAGGTTAAGAATAGATTTAAGTGGTTACATTTTGGGAATTATATTGACCAAAATATTATAAAGGTGCGACGAAAGACGATTAGGTTCGCGAGTGTTCACGGGTTTGTGAAAAATTAGGATTTTTGTGGTGCAAATGCGTGTAAGAAAAACGGTTGCATCGGAATTTAACAAAAAGTCGTTTGGACTTACGAAAGAAGAGTCAAACGAGAAATGGAAAACATCAGTAATTTTTGGTAGAAAAATTTGATGAAATTTTTTTGATAATTAAAAATTAATTTAATTATTCATGTAGTGAAATTATAATTGTCAAGCAATGGCAATTTAAATAAAATAATTACAAAAATTATTTACTATGAAAATATACTTTCAACAACCAACAATTCTTCAAAGAAGAAGACGTTAGTGGAGAAGATATAGTCAACTATAATTTCAAAAGGATTACGTGCAAACTTACCTGTTGGTTATGTGATAGTGCCGTCCTGAAATTTAAGTGATTAGGTTGTGTTGTGTTGAAAGGATTACATAAGAAGAATATAAAAGGTAGATAAAACAATTTTGATTGTAAAAATGTTGTGTTTTTTTTTTTTAGGTAAAAAACGTTTTTTTAGTTTAAGTTTTAAAAATATGTGGGGTTAGGTTTATGTTTTTGTTTAAGTGTAAAAAAAATTGTACTTACGTGTGTTATGCAATTAAACCAGATGACAGAAATTTATAGTATTTCAATTCACTCCACAGCACAACGTTTATAATTTGTTTTCAGAAAAGTTTTTAAGACTGTCACGAAATTTACACAGGTACATTTGGCGAGATGATAACAAGTATTGGTGGTTGCTAACTTACTTTCATAATCATAGTAATAGTATGTTCAGTGGCGTGTACATGATAAGTAAGATAGGTAGGTCTGCTATAGTTTAGTTTTTTATTATTGTTATCAATAAATGATATCTGGCGCCGGGCAATTTTAGGAGACCATCGTAGCTTATTTGTAGCGTATCACAGCAATATTGTTCCAAAATATTTTTTCGCTAATCGAAAAAATAACGCAAAAAATCGCGAAAAACCATTTTTCGAGTTAGCCTCGCACTTTCAAAAAAATTAAATTTTTTTTGTTATTCCAGGTTGTTCTACATTTGTTCTATATTGTTCCAAAATATTTTTTCAAAATTTGAAAAAATTACGGCGAGGGAGGGAAAACAGCATTTTTGGCCAGCCCCGCACTTTCAAAAAAATTAAAATCTTTTATTGTTCCAGGTTGTTCTACGTTTGTTCTATATTGTTCCAAAATATTTTTTTTAAATCTGAAAAAATAACTAGAAAAATTGCAAAAAAAACCGTTTTTCCAGTTAGCAATATTTTTAGAATTTAATAAAACATCTTGTACTTGGAATCTCTACATCAAAATATTAAAATCGGACTTGGTGCAATAGTTTGTACTTGTTTGTACAGCAAAAATTTTCGTTATAATAATTTTTAGTTTAGTTTAGTAATATCTCAGTTTGGATTGACAAGTTTAAACTTCGGTGGACGAATTTCCTGATTATTTTATTTTCCAATCTGTTGGATACGTTGGATTTGTTATCAAAACCCGTGTTCTCCCCAAATAATGATAACAAGAGTCCACACTTATGCGTCTATGTGGAAATCTAAATTTTGTATGATTTAATTTTATTTAAATGGATTTCTTTTAATTCTTTAGTAGTTGCTTGTTTATTAAATAGAAACAATAAATAAAACAATAAATTTTGAATAAAAGAATGACTGTTATTTTTATATCATTTTAAAATCTATCTTTCTATGGGGACTTCTAATATGGTAGCACCACTTATGTATTATTTAAATTTGGTGGCGCCATCTGTTGATATTTTATCAAATTACAAAAATATTGCTAACTGGAAAAACGGTTTTTTGCAATTTTTTGGGTTATTTTTGCAGATTTTGAAAAAATATTTTGGAACAATGTAGAACAAACGTAGAACAACCTAGAACAACAAAAAATTTTTAATTTTTTTGAAAGTGCGGGTCTGGCCAAAAATGCTGTTGTCCCTCCCACGTCGTAATTTTTTCAGATTTTGAAAAAATATTTTGGAACAATATAGAACATATGTAGAACAACCTGGAACAACAAAAAAAATTTAATTTTTTTGAAAGTGCGGGGCTAACTCGAAAAATGGGTTTTTTCGAACAAATAAAAATATTTTGGAACAATATAGAACAAACCTAGAACAACCTGGAACAACTTTCAAAAATGATTTTTGAAAAAAGTGCTGGGCTAAGTTCACACACGTCATTAATTTACCTTTTAGATATACTCAGTAATTACAAATAAGACACAATATTTTATCTTTTAAATGAAAATATATTTTTATTTAAACACTATTTATAATAATAAATTATATAAAAAAAAAATTTTATTAAAAAAATATTTCTAATATTAATAAATAAACTTTATTAACTTATTTAAAAATACTAGTTTTATATATATAATATTTATATTTAATACTTAATATTTTTAGATAGGTAATAGTCTTGCCTTGCTAACCCAAAATTTAATTTGTTGGTACCACCAAATTTAGCTATGTTAAATTGTCAGAGCAGGATCTTATGCATTTCTTTTTATTTTATTCTAGAAAATATGCCCAAATATGCACAGTCCGTAGATTTCAGTCGAAATATGCAATATCTTAAAGACATAACCAAAATATGTAAATGTTTATAATCCGGTCTTTAATTATGAGGAATCAGTGCGACCTTTAGGCTGCACAATTTGGTTCATTAAGTACCACATGAATTAATTTTGACCAAATTCACATATTTTATAGTATATTAAGTTAGGTTAATTAAATAATCTTGGAATAAACAAGTTAATTAAACGTTTTATAATAATGTTTTTATTGAGCTTTCGACGTTGGTAATCGTCTTCGTCAGAATATTTTAATATATTAAAATCTTTTGATATTAAAATATTCTGACGAAGACGTTTACCAACGTCGAAAGCTCAATAAAAACATTATTATAAAACGTTTAATTAACTTATTTATTCCAAGAATATTTAATTATATTTCACAAGTTAAAAAATTAATTTATTATATATTAAGTTAGGTTAAAAATTAAGTTAGGGTGAGTTGTATAAAGCTTGGATTAAAATTAAATCTAACCCAACTCAGTGCTTATAAAATCACAACGCCAAAGGCTGAGTTAAGGTCGTATTCACTAACTAATCCTTTAAAATAAGATATTTTATGTAAAGGCAGGGTTCCTGAAAGGATCCGTGTAAAAACGCATTCTCTAATTCGTCCTTTAGGTAATTTCTTATACCTAAAGGCGAGACTTATGTTTTTAATCGTAATAGTACACGTGGACTATGTGTTTTGATTGGTTGATTTAAAAACGTAACTTATAAAATATTTGACGTATAACGTACATTTCAATTCATCTGGACGAAAACCACTTTTTTAAACATTATAATAGTATATTATAGGCCAAGGTTGTGAAGACTGTCATTATAGCCATAGCGCCAAGATTATATTCCGAGGTGCGAAGCACCGAGGAATATAAGGCGCGTAGGCTATAATGGTCTTCACAACCGTGGTTTATATACGATTTTTTCCACTACTAGGTTTATTGGCATCATTTTAAATGCTTGTGAATAAAAAAATTTTCAAATTTAAAATATTTATTTCAAATGACAGTTTTGTTTATTTGACTTATTTCTTGAATTCGTAATAACTCAAGAACGGTGCTAGATATCAAAAAACTGAGCAAAAAATTCCCCCCCCCCCACCAAGCCCCCTTACTGAATTATCACTAGGAATACATAAGCAAAAATTCAAATCGATCGCGCGCAAAAAAATTTACTCATAAAAATGAAATTCGTATTTCATTCAAAAGTTGGTGCAAGGATAAAAACGTCACTGGCATTTCTGAAAATGTACTTCTGGCATATTTCCAAGACTACGGAAAAGATAAAAAGGCTTCCACTTTATGGTCACACTATTCAATGTTAAAATCAACTCTTTCGTTAAAAGAAAATATAGATATAGCAAAATTTTTTAAATTAATAGCATTTTTAAAATGTCAAAATAAACATTATCAAGCCAAGAAATCATTAGTTTTTGCCCACGAAGAAATAACAAAATTTCTCACAGAGGCACCTGATGAATGTTATATTGCAACTAAGGTAGGTTTTTCTTATTAATTGTTTAAAAAATGTTGTTAAAAAAATTTTATTTAATGTTTAAAAAACTAACAATAAATTATCATTGTAGGCAGTCCTTGTAATTGGTGTCGCAGGAGCATGCAGAAGTGATGAACTCTGTAATTTTTTATTGTCGGATGTAGTCATAAAAGATGATATGATAGTTATAACTATTCAAAACAGTAAAAATGGATCATCTAGAAAATTTGTAGTGATGGAGGCACTCTGGGTGCAAACAATTTTAAAATATTTAAAAATCTGTTCTGCCATAGATATGAAAAAATTGTTTATTTCTAAAAGAAATGGCAAAGCAACAAGACAACATATTGGGCATAATACAATAGGGCAAACGCCAAAAAGAATTGCAATGTATTTAAAATTGGAAAATGTTCAATTGTACACGGGTCACAGCTTTCGCAGAACGTCAGCCACTATATTGGCATCCAACGGTGGTAATACACTCCAGCTCAAACAGCACGGAGGCTGGAAATCATCTACTGTCGCCGAAGGTTACATAGAAGATTCGTTGGCAGTTAAAAAAAGTATCGCACTTATGGTGCAAAAACCGTCAGCAACTACATCCCATGTTCCCAACGATGTTGAAATACCTTCAACATCTGCATCGTATGGTCCTACAATTGAAGAAACAAATACTTTCACCAACACTGAAATTAATATACCCACCACAAGTTCTTCGACCACCTCTACATTGTTAAATTTGGCTTCGTCAGGTATAACTATGAATTGTAATAATTGTGTAATTAACTACAATTTTTATAAATAAATTGTCAATTATTCATGAATTCAAAAATTTATAATTTCCGTTAATTTCAAACAAAATTAGTTCGTTGTTATTTTTGTAACCTAAAAAATAGAATTTATAAATAAATATTATTTTAAGAGATTCTTTGTTTGAATACATCACCAAAATTATACAAAAGCATTGTTTTAAGCACTTCTTCGTCTTAAAATACTTAAATTTTTCAATAAACTTGTGAATTTTCGCGTTTAATGAATTTGTAATGATTCTATAATAATTTGTATAAATAGTGGTTTCTTAAATTAATAAGAGGCGGCGCTTTCGCTTGCTGTCATAATTATTTCGAGTTTTTAAAAATATTTAAAATGAAATTAATCTATTAAAAAAGCGTTTTGAATAGTTTAAATGCAATTAAATAGAATCTCCCGGTTATACAAAATCGTTTTTTAACAAAATTTTCCTTATAAATAATTGCCAAACTATAGAAAAATATCAATATGTTCATTATTAACCACTAGTGAATAATGAAAAAATTATTAACCACTAGTCGAAAATGAGTCATTTCACAAGCGATTAGCTTACGTTATAATGGTAGCCTATAAGACTAGTAGTGGAAAAAAAGCTTTATTACACAGGACTTTTACTTTTACTTAGGAGCAATAAGCAAAAAGCAAAAAGCTTCTAGCAACTTATGCATTACCCTTTTATACAATTTCTTATCTCTATGATTACACATTAACAGAAAAGCTTATGACTAATAATTATACTGATGTGAATATTGTAACTCCTCCGGCCTAAGACGAGAACTATGGGTTACCAGAGTTCGAAGATAATTTTATGTCAATATTTCCTTTCGGATGTTCATCGCTTCTTTGGGCTTCTGCTGTTGAGTATTCCAAACTTCTATTTCTATTATAATAATATTTAAAAACTGCATAAGCTAATATAATAATGATTAGTATATAAATGATTATTGTATGTCCACTAATGGTATAAAAATGTATTGAATTTTCATTTAACGAATTTAATTTCTTATTTTGTTCTGATAAATTATTAAAAAAATTTTTATTTCATCAACATTAAATGTTGATGGAATGTTTTATGGAATCTAATTTTACAGTTTTAAAATTAAAATCACTTTGAATTTTTTGATTTTGAATATGTTCCAATTTAGGCAATTTAATATTTTTAAATTCTAGTTTCAAATTCTTAAGTGTTTTTAATGTTAATTCTTCTATTTGAACTTCACATTTTGGTTCGATTTCGACCACATAACTTCCGTTTAAATATACACTGTCTTTATCGTTGCCGCACTTTTTCGTAGCAACTACACTTCTTGGTGTAATGATGATCCACTGATTATTTTCCAGTTTTTGAATTTTGATGTTATTTATTTGAACCCGAACTAATTCGCAATTTGCTGTATTTCTGGAATACTTTAACAGTTGAATTTCACATGGTGCATCTTCTTTAAAATCGACGATTTCTCCATTTTGACATAAATACTCTTTGTTTGAAATTTCGAAACATTTTGCATTAAGGAATGCATATTTTTGCTCATTATAAAGGAGGTATTCGGAATGAGGAATTATAGTTTTAAAGGATGTTTGAGTTAAAATTGGTAAAGGGTATAAATGATAGTAATTGTAACTTTCAGCTTCTACTATTGGTAATTCTAAAATGAAAATAATTTGAGATCCTTTACCTTATATAAACCTTTTATTTCCATAATCTTTTCAAATAAAAGTATATTCTTAATTTTTGGTTCAAATGGAAATTTATTTTTATTATCTAATTGTTCATTGATTATTAACATTTCATTCAATAGTTCATTTGGGTCTAATATAGAATAGTGAAATGTATTTATTTTTGAGAAGGTGATAGCTACTTTGATTTTTTCTAATGAGTCATAAATTGTTTGAAAGGCTGACATTATTTGTAAAATGAATGCTTGTATGAGGAAGAAATGATAAGTTTCAATATTTATAAATTCTGTTGTCTTCAAAATTTTTTCGATTTGTAAAATTTTGGATTCTAATATTATTTGATTTTGTGCTAATGTTTGAATGTTTTTCTGATAATTGTCAATTCAATTTTGTAATATTCTTTTACTAAAGATTTAATTTTATCTTGGTTTCCTAAAATATTCATTATTGATTTATCATATTTTTCCGCGTCATTTTGATCTAAGTTTCCTGTAATAGCTCTAATTATGGATCCTAACCCATCTACTAAACCTCTTTTACTTCTTATTTTATTTAAAAGATTAAGTTGTTAAATTTGCAATGTTATTTTTCTTTCTAAAATATTTATTAAATTATAGGAATTATTTAATTCTTGTTTATAATTTTCAGTAAGATTTGTTGAATTGGTTTCGAATGAATTTTTAAGATGATTTAATTTCATCTGAAGTGAATTAAATTCTTCTACTGTGTCAGCAATATCAAATATTTGGATGAATGACCATGTATCTATTTTATTCTGAGCATTTCCTAGTTGTAAAGGTAAGAGCCCAGGACTTTCGGTTATTTTGTGGAATTTTGTGCAAATTGTTATGGTGAACAAAGTATATCTGAAACAAGAGGATTTTTAAATTCCTTTATATGAACGATTTCGTTTTTATTTTGTTTATTAGTTATTTGAACTCTATTTCTATCTAAGATTTCGGTAATTTGATAAGAACCAATAAATTTATTTTCTTTCTTATTTCGTGTTTTTGGATTTTGTTTGTAGACAGTTTGATTTATTTTAAAACGGTTATTTGAGTTTCCGTGAATATTGTGTTTAGAAACTATTATATGTTTTTGATCACTTAATTTTTGATTTACGTCTCGGTAGACGTGCTTTAATTTATCTTTATGATTTTCTGCGTACTCGGTATAAAATGAAGTTGAGTTAAAAATTTCACTTGAGTTTCTAGAATTGGTATGACCAAAAGTTAATTCAAATGGAGTGTAATTAGTAGCACTGTGTATAGAATTATTGTAACCGATGATGGCATAATCCATAAGGTCTTTTTCATTAGGATACATTTCTCTTAAAATTCTCAAATGTTCAATATGGTAGAATGGAAACGTTCGACTACAGAATTTGATTCGTGGTGCATTGTTGTGGTAAAATGAATTTTTATGTTATGAAGATTCAAAATTTCTTTGACTGTTTCATTATTGAATTCAGTACCTTTGTCCATAGTTAAATTTTGTGGAATTCCAAAAGAAGTAAAGTATTTGATTAAAACTTTGCTAATATGAATAGCTGTTTTTCCTTCTATAAAAATAGCTTGTGCAAATTTTGTAAATGAGTCTACTAATGTTAGATAGTTTTTATTATTGAATGTAAAAACGTGTATGTGAACAGTTTGAAAAGGTTTTGTTGCGGTTTCCATATATTTCCATATAATATATAATTATATACATATAATATGTGCATATTTGGCTCTTTGACATACTTCACATGCATTGATAAATTTAGTTATGTTGATGATCATATTTTTCCAATAATAATTTCTTTTTAGAGATTCTAAACATTCTTTAATTCCACGGTGGTTATTTTTTCCGTCATAATAATTTGTTATTAAAAGTATTTGTTCTTCAGGATCAGTTATAGTATTAACTCTTTTTAAGCATCTAATTAATCTTGGAGAATTACCAGTAAAGTACTTTAAATAGACAAAACAAAAATCTTTGTATAATATTGATCTTTATGAAAATACATGCAATAAACTTTTTGTGGGTCTGTGTATTCTTTCAAGAACTCGAATATTAATTGTTCGTTATCCTTTTGGGGTATTTTTAAAAAATTATTTTATGATTTTCATAGCTATTATGCTTTACTTCGGCTTTATAATATGCATTCGGGAACACTAGAATTTGATTTATTTTATTATTAATGATTTCGTCACAAGATTGAATTCCGATATTTGAATTTTCGTTTATGTTAGAATGTACTGTAGAAGTTGAAGGATAGTTATTGTTAATATTATCTGGGGGTCTGAGTTGAATATCCGATAAAATTTTAATATTTGGTACTATGCTTTTGCTAGTTGAAGGTTGGGGTTCATTTGTAGTATTTTCGATAGTAAATTCCCGTAAAAATTCAAGAATGTCTGCATCTACTTCGCTCGGATTATTAATTATTGATTCGTTTTCTAAAGCGTTAATTGAAATTCTTGATAAACAGTCTGCATTTGTGTTATATTTTCCTTTTCTATAGGTAATTTCATACTCAAATTCTTCCAGTTTTAAGCGCCATCTTACTAATTTTGAATTTGGCTTTTTTAAGCTGAAAAGCCAAGTCAATAGACGATGATCTGTGTAAATAGTGAATTTACGACCATAAAGATAAGGTCTAAAATGTTTACATGCCCAAACAATCGCGAGTAATTCTTTCTCGATTGTCGAATATTTAGTTTCGGTTTCGTTAAATATTCGTGATGCGTAAGCAACGGGTTTGTCTTTTGGTATTTCACCTTGTGCTAATACAGCACCTATTGCAAAATTACTGGCATCTGTGGTCAAAACAAAAGGTTTTGCAAAGTTTGGGTATTGTAGAATTGGGTCGTTTGTCAAAATTTTTTTGCAAGTCTACTTCAATTTGATGAAATCCGCTAACTAGGTCCAAAGTTGAAAAATAATTTGCTTTCCTTAATTTATCAAGGATGTCGTTAATATTTGGTATAGGATATTTGTCATCAATGGTCTGATCATTGAGCTTCCAATAATCGATCACTATTCTCCACTTCTTTTTACCAGAAGCGTCTAATTTTTTTGGCACGATCCAAATTAGACTAGACCATGGTGAGACACTGTGTTCGATAATTTCTTGTTCTAACATTTTTTTAATTTGTGTTTTTACTTCCTGTTTGTGAATTTCCGGAAATCTATATAAATTTGTATAAATTGGGTTAGTGTTTGGTTTCAGTTTAATTTTGTGATTGATTTCATTTGCAAAGCTTAAAAGGATACCATCACACTAAAAAATATCGCGGTATTCTAGACAAAGTTTTCTGATCGAGTCTTTTTCCTCTTTATTACAATGCTCAAGCCTAATATTTTTTAAATTTTGTTTTAATAAAATTTCTTGTTCTTGAATTAATGGTTGATGATTGAAGTCTATTTTATCAACAAAATTTACATCTACTAAATTTATCGGTTCTATTTCTAAAGGGTCTAAAAAGTTTAATTTTATGTGTTTTTCGCCGCTATTGGTAATTTTGGTGATAGCAAAATGATTGAAAACGTTTACTAATGCTTTTGGGGTTTCTAATCCGTCTTGAAATTTAACATAATTTAAAATTCCAATTCCATCTTTTATATTCACAGGTAGTTTAACTACTTGTTCAACTCTAGGTGGAATTATTACTGAGTAATTTAATTTTAAGTTATTGTTAAATTTTGCGTTGATAATTTTGTTTTTAAATCGAAAATTAATGCAACTTCAGTGCACGGTGTTACAAGTTTTTTATCTCCGATGTTAACTTTAGCATTTAATTTTTTTAATAAGTTGATTCCGATCAACCCGTGATATTTTTCGCTAAATTGAAAAAGATAAAATTTGTGTTTTTGGTTTATTTTAAAAATTTGGAAGATAGGAATTTCAGCTACCTCATCATGATATGAAATATTATGTGCCGTTTTAATATTAAATTTTTCGTTTAAAATAAAGTTATTGTAAAATTGATAAGCTAAATTCGGATTAATTAAACTTCTTGAACTTCCTGTATCTATTAAAAATTTTGCGTTAATTTCTGGGATATAAATATATGGTAAATCAGATTCAAAATTGTGTAGTTGTATTATATGGGGTGGTTGGAATAAGTGACTTCCTGAAAATTTGTTTCGTTCTCAGTATTATCATTGTTATATTATGGACAATGACCGTCATTTAATAATGTATTATCTTGTTGCAAGAATGCATTCTGATTGTATACGTTACTATCTTCTGTCAGGTCTTTAAGCTCGTCTTGTTCTATATTTTCCTCATAATTAAATGGGTTTACAAATTTGTTTTCAAGTTGTTGATTTTTATTTATATTTTGATTGAAAAGGTGGTTCATGGAATATTTTCCTTTGTCAAATCTAGTATGAGTACTACTTGTGTCCATGGGTTCCTGTAATCGATTGGTAAATTGTGTTCTACCTGATCTATTAAAATTTTGGTTTACATTTTGAAATTGTTTAGGTTGGTTTTGCAAATTTTGATTAAAACTGGGGTTTTGGAATAAAGGTCTTTGATTACTTGAGGCGTTATTTTGATGTGGTGCAAATCGATTAAAGTTTGACGTATTTTGAAATTGTGGGGATTTATTAAAATTTGAATTTTGATACGGTAATGTTTTAAAGAAATTCGGATTATTTTGAAAATGTATAGGTCTATTAAAATTTGAAGTATTCTGAAAAGATGAAGGTTTATTAAAGTTTTGCGTATTTTGAAACTGTGGAAATCTATTTGAATTTTGAAAGTTTTGAATTGTTGGATTTTTATTAAGGTTAAAATTTGATCTAAAATTATTATTATTTGATTTTCCAGGTGTCAGTCTTTGTTCTGGTCTAAACATAACATTCGAATTTAGGGTGTTATTTTGATTAGTCGAATAAAGAAAATTTTCTTCTTCTATAAGTAAACTCATAGCTTTCTCTAAACTGTCTTCTGAGTCTAACATTTGTTTGAATTTGTTCCACTAATCCTCTAATAAAAGTTTTCAACGCAAGGTTATTATAATTTTTAATTTGAATAAGTTTTTCTTCCGGTGACATTAATGCTGTACTTAAATTTGATGTAATTAAAGATCTTACGTCTTGACAGCGCATTCCAAAATTATATGAAGATTCATTTTTATTTGGTTTTAAATCAATTAAATCCTGAACTAAACAATTAATATTTCTTTGATCTTCAAAACTTAACTGTAATGCCGTTTTTATATCTGTCCAACTATCGAGTTCGCTACGGAAACCAATTAAAATTAAAGCTTTTCCAACTAATTTTCCCAATATTGCTCTTAATAAAAATGTATTAAGTGCGTTATCGGTGTTACTTAAAAATGTGTTTATTAAATTTTGACAATTATCAATAAAAATATTCAATGTGTGTGGATTTCCTTCGTATTGTGAAATACTATCTAAATGTAATTTTAATAATTGGTAATTTGTTGCCATTATTAATGATTCTAATTTAATGTTTTTAAATAAGTCTGCTAAATTATCTAAGTTGACTTCGGTCATGTATTATACTATCTGAAGAGATAAAAGTTACACTTATCTACCTTTTATACTAAGAAATTTATAAGATAGAAAATTAAATGAGACTTACAATATTGCCGTTGTTTTCATTTCTTAATTTTAATGCCTATAAGTTCGGACGATGCTTGTTCTTACCTCAGGACTTCTTAAACTAATTGTCAACGGTTCGGACGATGCTTGTTCCTCACTTGATGACTTCTGTGCTGTTTTTGTCCAAATTGATTTTTTCAGATTTTCCCAATTAATCGTTGCTACGAAAATTGCTCTTACGATAAGGTCAATTTTGGGGAATCCTACAGACTGCGCCAATTTCAATTCGTTTGGACGAAAACCACTTTTTAAAAATTATAAAAAGCTTTATTACACAGGACTTTTACACTTCAACACTTAAGAGCAATAAGCAAAAAGCTTCTAGCAACTTATGCATTACCCTTTTATACAATTTCTTATCTCTATGATTACACATTAACAGAAAAGCTTATGACTAATAATTCCAACACGCCCGAGGTGGAAGCACCGCCATTTATATCAAGACCTCCATCGAACATCACGAAGGACCCCCACTAGACCTAAATCACCTAGAGACCACCACAATCAACATCCTTACGAAGAGTCACGGATGACTCCAAACATCGTCAGTCTATAACCCCCCCAACAGGAAAATCTTCCAAGAAGATATCACCGCCCTCCTCGACGGACCGAAGGGAAAATCATCGCGGACGACTTTAACGCCAAGCACTCGACCTGGGCCTGCAGGCACACCAACCAAGCAGAAAGAACTCTCTCCACATTCGCCATAGACCTTGACTTTATCATCGCTGCTCCGACAGCCCCAATCTATTACTCCCCGGCCGGCACGCCAACCATTATCGACTTCGCCATCATCAAGGACATCTAGATGCAGTTTCATCTAACAACTGAACAAGAGCTCACCTCGGACCACTACCCAGTGATTCTTTACCTGGCGGACGACATAAGATCAAGACTCAAACCGACAAGATCAAAAGTCTCATGGCCCACTTTCCACGACCACCTACTGCAAAATATGGACGCCATTCTGGTCATTTCCACCGAAAATAAATTGGAAAATTACGTTGAAGTACTTCAGGACAACATTTCGCGATTCATCCAGCACGCAACGAGGCAAATTGACGTCGCTGACATCAGAGATCGCCTCCGTCCGAAACTGAAGGCACTCATCCAAGAAAAACGTCGAGCTTGGAAACGCACTCAACACACTTATCGCAAGCCAAAAGCAACCAAGAAAAGGCCGACACCTTCGCCGACAACCTGGAAACCCAGTGCAGCCTCCTCGACAAGCGCCTCAACCACAACCATATCGAAATGGTCGAGGATTTCATCACGAGGACCCTTCCAATCGAAGACTCCACACCGATCGACCCAGCCTCCACAACAGAAGTCACCCAAATCATCCAATCCTTAAAGAACAGGAAGACACCCGGATCCGACGCAATCACAAATCGATCCCTCAAGGCGATGTCGCGCAAAGCAGTCACAGCGTTCACCGGCATCATCAACGCCTCACTCCGACACCGCTACTTCCCGTAGAAACGGAAAACTGCCGACGTAGTGGTCATTCCCAAGGCAGATCAAGACCCCCAGAAGTCCTAAAGCTACTGTCCCATCAGCCTCCTCCCCAGGTGGGAATAATGCTAATTTAGATAAACCAATAAAAACATATGAGCATTGGCTACAAGTTTTCTGTAGAAAGTTATTTGATATCGTCAAAAATAAGTCAAAAATAATAATCATTTTAATGACGACACTTTTTTTGGGCGAAAAAAAATTTACCGTATAAGTTGGGACACTTTCAAAAATTTGAAAAATAAGCCAAAAAATGAAATAAAACTACATGAATTATTACGATTAGAATATTTGTTGAATCGTTATGTTTCAAAGAAACAATTTAAGTAAAAAAAATTATTCTATTTAATCTGATTTGCAGTTTGTATGGCCTTTTCTTTTGCAGGCATTCGTTTATTTTGCTTATCGACTTTCGTCTACGATTGGAATGTTTGGCTAGTGTTGATGCCTGCAAAGGTCCGATCAAAGACAAAATTGATGAAAAGCAAAATTCGTATGGCAATATTGATGGTGTTTTGGATGTACTGGCCTTTTTGGAATTTTATAAGCTTTTGCGGTGGATCAAATGCCTTTATTAACCAATTTTATTTCTTCGATCGCTGCTACCAATGCATTGAAATCGGTAATTCCTTGATTGGTTTGTCATACGTAGCGTGACATTGTAAAATTGTAATCAGATAAAGAAATGCATTTTAGTTATTACATTTACAAAATTGCATTTATCAAATATTAAAAAAACATCATTTAAATGGCATCGCAGTGTTTTGGATTAAAAAAAAGTGCTGTCTCAACTTATACTACATGAGTGTCCCAACCTTTACACAGCAGCCATTTTGTAAAAAGTTAAAAAATTACTTTGAACAACACAAAATTTTACTATTACCTTTACACACAATGAAAATGGACTCGATACAAGACATATTGAACATATATTGAACTTATTTGAAACAATGGATTTAAATTTGTCAAATTATGAGCACGCAAAAACTATTGTGAAGATCATTTTTATACGATAATTTACGCCTTGTTTGGCATAGATATTATGAACCCGAATTCTTCGTTCTAATCCACATGAAAAGTTAGCTTATAAATAGACTTTACTTCGATAGTCATAACGTAGGTGTCATCCATGGACCACCACGTTGTGTTGGTCTATTCAGAGCCAGTATATACTGGCTCTGGGTCTATTACCTACCGCACGCCATCTAGTAACCAGTTCTTTCTTTTGTTGTACAAAACAATATTGTTAACATAGCTGAAACAATACAGATGGCCGCTCCAAAAACGAGAGACGATCATAAACGCACAACACAAATAAAACTACATATTGAGATGACCCGAGCTATAGAAATCTATAAAATTTTTCTCATCTTCAAAATACTTCTTTGCTCGGATTCATTCATTTTTTATAGCTATGAGCTTTTCTTCAATTATTTAATTTTTAATTAAATTGTAAATTTTTGTGTCCTAAACGTTTATTTCCAAATGTGCAACTTTTACCTTGCAATGTGTGAATGTGTGGCCTTGCAAGCGCACATGTATTTTACATCTGCCGGTGTCGATCGAACTAATTTGCTGCAAATTTATTTCACACAACAACCAGATATCAAAAAATTACAAATTTATTATCAATCAGCACTTCACTTTAATTAAAACCACTCTAAATAAACTATAGTTTACTTTTATTCTTAAAACAATTTTTAAAATCAAAATCAACTTAGACGGGCAATAACAGACCCATCGGCTGCTTGCCGCCAGGCCAACAATTTTCTCTTTCTACTTTTTTTTTAGTCCCACCTTATTTACACAGCAAATAATTTAACTAACATTTTTAGACACAATATGATAGAAAATACAACTAACAACTAATATGTTTAAATAATTAACAAAGAAAAAAATAAAACCGGCTTAAAAAAAAACTAATGTGAAAAAAATGCACTAAAAGTAAAAACTACGTTATTTAGTTACTTCAACTAGCTGGCATAGACGGCCAATTATTGTTATCTTTGGAGTGGTTAGGTTATCTTTGGATGACGGTCCTGGTCAAATTGAAGATATGGTTTTAACGAACTGACATTCGAGTGCCCCGTGAGTTTTATAAGTTCTTGGTGTTGAACTCCTGCTTTTGCCATAAGAGATACAGCACTGGTTCGATTAGAATGGTTTGTTACTTTATTTTTTTCCGTATCCATTCCTATTCTTTTTACTGATGGTTTAGTCCATTTTGACATTGTGTTTTTACCATAGGACAATTTTTGTACCATCCAATAGATTCAGGCTTTCTCCAATTAGGATTCGGTGTTAGAAAAACTCGATCAGTTCTTATAACGGGTGTTCTTTTAGATAACATTTTCTGGAATAAGCTAAAGAAAATTATTATTAGTATATTTTTAACTATAATAAAATTTATTTGTAATTTATACCTAACTCGACACCTGCCTGGATTTTTAACATTTTTTACCAACCATTTGTTATCAGCTAATTTCTGATCTCCACCCTGCCTTGTTTTGCTAAATACCGGATTGTACTGAATTCGTCCAGTAGGAACATTCTTGTTATCTTTTTCCATCACGAAATATTAAACTAAACAGTTTGATCCTTCATTTCCGCGCCATGCTAATTCAACAGCCGCAATGTGATAAAATCGACGTTGTAAGTCATCGGGTGTATTTTCATCTCAGAGACAAAGTATTTCTTCATATTATTCTTCTTGTTTAAAGTTTGAAGAATTGACCTTTCTTTTTTCCAGATTAATTTGTAGAAGTTTCCGCTTAGAATTACGTGCATCTCTAGCTAATTTAAATTCAATGTCACTAAAAGGGGGATATTTCTCTTAAATTCATTAAAATATTTTTCACGAATTAATTTTGCAGTTATATTCCACATCGTTTTTACTACAGACTCTTTATAGTCACTTCCATCAGCTTTCTTCATATTGTAACCCCAATCAACTAAAATTTGGTTTAGCTTTTCTGACGGGGTATCTGCTTTAAAGAAATAATTTCTTTCTGCACAAAACAGTTCAAATTGATTCCAGACAGATGCATGGGACTTTCTTGTATTTTCTGGTACACTATCAATAATTATTTCTTTAATTGAAGCAATGGATTTTTCACCAAATAACGTGAGACATTCGTCATAATAATAAAAAAGCTAATTATAATTTATTTATTTTGTTTTGTTGTTTTTGTTGCTTAGCTTCTAAGTAAAAACAGCCTTCTAGAATTTTGTTTTTTTAATTTATGTCAAAAAATATCTTTTAGTTTTTAATGGAATTCTCTTAATGAATATAACGCTTGCTAAAATTTCCATTTAAAAATTTAAGCACTTGTTATATTATATATGAAAACATCTAGAAGACCGAATAAAAATATTAGGTATAAAATTCTATCTTTCTATCTTCCTGTTACTCTAATTGGTTGATTGTTTTACCACTCTAAAAAATCTGGATAAAATATAAATCAAGTTTTATACCAATCGAGCTCTATATTTACTCATCAGGAGAGATTAGGGGGCCAGCAGTATATAGATTTTTTTTGATTTGTCAAAATGTGTGTCAATGTCTTACAACGACAAACCGATGGACTTTATGATGAATTCCTATCAATATCCTATAGAATTTATTAATGAAGAAAACCTTAACTTCACTCAAAATAAAATTTTAAAAACGATACCTTTCATTAAAGCTACTATTAATAATGTTGATGTGCAATGATACGGGAGCAGAGTTATCTTTGTTATTTAAAAATATCATAGAGAAAAATAAAAATAGTTTTAAAAATCAAATTATAAGAAGGTAGTCAATTTAGTAACAGCTATAATAAAAAAAATTCTGGTGTCAATAACAATGTGGTGGCTAAAATTAAAATAAGTACAAAGGAAATTGGTGAAAGTATTTTAATTATGGATGGATTGAATTTGCAATGCATTTTTGAAATAGATATAGTAGTTAGCAGTTTTGAGATGACAATAGATGTTCCCAATGAATTGATTAGGATACAACAGGAAGAAACAAAAAATTCAATGGATTAGAGAAGAAGGGGAGGATAATTTAGTAGATATTAAGGAAGACGGAGTAATTATTAATAAGAAAATTGTAGAAAGTTTTCATTAAAAATTGGTTTAAAATTATTTAAGAAGTAGAATTTCGAGTGATGCTGGATTGAGAAGTATTGTTGAGATGGTTTCTGGAAGTCTGTAGTGATCAATTTAGATAGAGATGCTTGGGATAATTATTTGGAAAACAAAAGGAATCATAACTTTTGAATGTGGATAATTGTCAGTCAAGAGATAGTAAAAATGAGCAGGAGTTAAAATTCAATAATTGGATCGATTATCAATCAAGTAAAAATTTGAATAATCAAAATTTGTACGTTGGACATGCGTGATAGTAAGAAGATACTACAAGTAAGAACAATTTTGATAATGAATACAATGTGAATACAATTTATTTAAAACATTTATTTTAAACAACCTCATTATTATAGTATGACGGCGTCGCTTGTGTGTCTGAAAAAATTGAGAATTAATATATTCAAATCCATTATAAGCGATTAAACCACTGTGATTTATTTTATGTAAAACTGCGTTTTCATAATAGATTTGTTTTTTTATATCTGAGTCGAAACAATTTGTTTAATCTTTGTATAATACAATAAAAATATGCAAGAGCACTAAAGCGAGAATTATAGTGATTAGAGAAGAATATTTTAATGGGATTAAGAGTCTTATGTTCATAAGTAGTCGGAAGAATTTAAGTTGAACCAAAATAATAAAATTAAAATCAAATATAAGAGTAATTATAAAAAAATAACATAGCAATCTTTTGGCAATCGTGGGGCGTAAAAAATTAAAAATTTATATCTCATTCTCTTGTCTGTAAATATATTAAAAAAATATACAGAAGCACTAAAATTGTAATTACAAAGCCCAGATGTTATACCTAGACCTACACCTTATGTAAAACAAAATGTATATAAATAATTTTATAATTTTTAAATAATTAATATCTATTAATTTTTACGTTCGAAGAAAAAGAGAATGTTTAAAATACGGATCAGAAAAAGATACCCATTGTGACTCTTAAAGAGTGCGATACAATAATAATTATTATTATTTAATAATAAAAGTTAATACACATTGGTCAAAAATTGGTTGATATGAATTTATCTTAGAAATACTGATATTTCAGAGTAGATAGAGATATTTGATTGGATAATTCGTTAGGATATGTGAAAGCGGTGTGAATTTCTTTGGAGCGTAATTATTAACAAATTTAGTTACTCTTAATGATTTATTAATAATATTTAAAAATAAATAAAAAATAGTTTTATAATCCAAAACTTCGTATTCTATTAAAAAAATTATGAGCTAACAATAGACCATAAGATCTTAAGGCAGTATTCTAGTCTAGAAAGCTGAAAAAATTGAAATTTTTTGTTTTTATATTTTGATAGTTTAGATATTCGAAAATCTTGTCTTAAAAGGATTTTTTGAAATTCAAATTATTTTGAAAGCTATATCCACTTTAGTGTCGTGGCAACTCGACCGGCTTAGACGGAACTATTCTAAGAAAAGTATTAAAAAATACTCTTTATTTCTTTTTTTTGTGTTTTTTAAATTTTATTTATTTAAATATTCAATTTGAGGTAAAAGAAGGCCCGATGTATGGAGCCGGAATCGCTGATTGAAGAAATGTAAGTATAAAGTATCAATGTATGGCTTACACTTCGCGTAACTTTACCTGAAATTTTAATCTTGTTTTTCTCGAAACTACATTTTTCGAAATAGTTCTACTGAACCGATTTACTTGAATTTTGGTGTGGGTCTTCTCTATACATTTCTCTATCGTATGAACTAAAATTATAACGAAATTTCAATTTTTACTATTTTTAAAAAATTTGCAAAGGTAAAAAAAAATTGTAAAGAAACTTTTTTTTACTTTTGCGAATTTTCAATTCATTAATTCATTTTTCAATTCAAGTAAATCGGTTCAGTAGAACTTGAGAAATCATGACAAGCATTTTTCAGCTTCCTAGACTAGAATACTGCCTTAAAAGACATAAGTAGGGCTACGCCTGTGACACAAACGTCGCGTCCAGGTGGCAATGATCTGTTACAAGCATTTATAAAGGTGACCACGCTTGCGACACACTACGGTACACGATATTCATTGTATTTTTGTCGGGGTATTCGTGACGCAAACGTGACCATAGCTTTAAATATAAAGAAAATAAATTTAGTTATTTAAAGCATTGAAAAGATTGATTTTTACATAGTACATAAAATTGAAATTAAAATTACCAAACTTATATCATTCAATTAAATTGTTTTTAAACTTCTATGTAAATTATAAATTAAATTTTAATTTCAATTTCATGTAACATGTAAAAATCAATCTTTTCATAAAAATATTATCATATGTTTAACTTTAATTATATTATTCATTATATTATATGATATCGAAATGATATGATATTGATATGATATTATATGATATAAATATATGACATGATATAAGATATCTAAAGCCATTTAAACAAAAATCAAATATTTATTTTTTAATACTGAAATTTAACAAAAACACTAAAAATAAATGCATCGGAAAAGTTTAAAAATGTATTAAAAACTGAAATATGTGATATCTACAAAGCAGACAGACGCTTTGTGCATTAAATTTCAAATCATGCTTATTGCCATGTATTAAATGTTTGGATTTATTTTACATTTTTCAAATTCTATAACTTTATCTAACACCGCAATATAATTCATGCTAGATTTATAAATTAAGTTGTTGACGGCTACGATAAAATTTAGGTATAAACAATCAAAGACGGATATTTTGTACTCGTCATTATATGCATAAGTACG
This sequence comes from Cantharis rustica, assembly GCA_911387805.1. Classification (NCBI taxonomy): domain Eukaryota; kingdom Metazoa; phylum Arthropoda; class Insecta; order Coleoptera; family Cantharidae; genus Cantharis; species Cantharis rustica. The sequence goes on from OU426877.1 coordinate 79,091,403, forward strand.
CCACGTATTTTACGTACATCACGTACGTATTTACGTACATTACGTACATACATCACTGAAGCTGTAATATAAGTAAAAATATTTTAATTATTATATTATATTAATTATATTATATTCAATTATATTCAATATATGTGACTTGGTCTACGAAAAAATGGGTCTTAGGTGTTAAAAACTCATTTTCCAGTTTTTTGCAGATTCGGATTGAGTTTGAGATGCTTTTTCACATGGTTAAAACCAAAGTCATAACTTGTTTAAAAGTTCACTTAAAATTAAAAGAAAAAAGAGTACAAATACGAAAAAAAAACAGAATTTATTCAATGTAGTTCATCATCATCATCGCCATTCGAATTAACATCGTCGTCAAACCTGTCATTGTCCTAGACGTTGTCTTCGTCGTTTTTACGAGAATATTGTCTGTAGCGGGCACTGAACTTTTCATCAACAATATTTTTTAATTTTTTTTTGTGATGCAAAAGACTAACAGAAACGATTGCATAAACGTGATAACATTCATAAACTTATTTCTTAGGAAAAAAAGTATTGATACATTTTTTATAGATAATTACATGATCTACAATTTTTGTCTGAGATAATTTTATGATAAAACTTACCGTTTTGTTGAAAATCGCAAAAAAAACCATTTTTTTTACCTTTGACCTCGAATAAATTTTTTTCCACGTACCGGATCGATGAGGACTTTTTAAATTTCATTTATAATTATGTTTTGAACAATTTTACAAATTTTCAGCTTTTTGGGAATTAGTGTACCTTCGAATGTCTAGATTGACTGGACTATAGGTACTATACAATTATTTTCAAATTTAGTTTTTAGAAGTGACACGATGGCACTGTGCGTTCTCGCCATTCTCCACTTCAAATTTGGTTGTACCGTGATAAGAATCATTTTTATTTATTTAGCCTTAAAAATTTCATTTAGACACGCAACATTGTTCAGTTTAGTTATTTGGTTTTATTTGGTAAGTCACATTCAATTTAAAGTAATTTTTTTAAATTTCTTGTTGACGTGATAACGTCTTATAAATTGATGTACCGGCTGCACTCACGAAAAATTGTCACGTTCCGCAAGCGAGAGCACGGAACGAGCGAGAGAGAAGCACGATCGGCTTTGCATCATACATAGACATCATTTGAATTATAAAATGCCATTAAAAAAACTTGTCCGGCATGAGATTCGATTTCGCAATCACCAAATGATGCAATTATGTTTCATGCACATAACGCACTAGCCTATTGGGGGTTTATGTAATAACATAGTTTTAATTCGTATTATTTGTTACAAAAACATAATTCAATTCAATTTTTAAATTAACACTCGGTTTACGGACGATAATTTTACGTGATTTTACGTCATAAGAAAACAATTCAATTCAATTCATAAAAGTATGCAATTTTTCATCAATGTTTTCTTATGACGTGATCACGTAAAATTATCGTCCGTTAACCGACTTTACAGACAACTCGAGTGCCGCATGTTTTTATTTTTTTTTCATACGAGGTCTGAGAAAGTATTGTAATCGTGCAGAAAAAAAACTTGAGATTTTGATGAATTTAGACATTTTGAGGTCCCAGAAGCGGAAAATCGTCATTTCCAAAAAGTCTGTATGTATGTGTGTATGTATGGATGTATGGATGTATTAGTCCAAGAGCCCGTGGCCGCCAGACCTTCGTTATTTTATAAAAGCTGAAAGTTTCTCAGGGCATGTTTTCAACACAGGTAGGAACGATGGCCAACTATGTACTTTGAGTCATCGTGGCTTTGGCGGGTAACAGGTAGCAAAGGTGAATAAAATACCGACTTACTTTCGTCAAATCATAAAGCGTAATTTTCTTATATTTTTCTTCGGAATAATATTAGAAATCATTTCTTCCATTGCCAGACACTTAACATCGTGGCAACCCTTTGCCAGACACCCTTAAACTTCAATAAATTGTAACTGTACTTTCGTTATAGTATAAAAGCTGAATTTTATACATGTTATTTGGGTAACGATTAGAAGATGTTTTCTCAGTAGCCAGACAGTTTCGACAGTTCTAGCCCCTAGCCAGACAAAAATAAGATAGCTATAGGTGCGAGCGCGAAGTAATATACATTCGAGTACATATTATAAAGAAAATAATGGAAGACACGAGAAGTCCAAAATTGGTCGAAAACAGTGGGTAGCTGTCGACGGACTGAAAACTAGAGAGAGAGAGAGAGAGAGGATGATAACTAAAATATGAATTAATAAGTTGTAAATAAATGTAACATTTATTTAGTGGAAGGTAAACACACCACCAGGAATATAGAATAACTGAGATACCTCTATAATTATGTATACTATTACATTATGCAGATGACCAAGCTATAATCGCGCCAAACTAGGAGTAGGTGTAAATAGCAAGGTAATGTAAACAAGATATCACACATTTGCAACTGCAAAATCTCTACGGAAAAAATTAAAGTGGCTTTTAGGGCGAAAGAGTCTGTAAGATTAAAGATAATGATAGACAACCGAATACTTGAACAAGTCTCACACTTCGAACACCTGGAGTTCAATATCACATTATGTAAAGAAGACGATCTGATCAATAAACTGAATATCTTCCAAACAATGTGTAGCATCATAAACTGATCAATTGGTAACAAAACAAGACGAGAAACCAAAATGAAATTCTACTACACAATAACTAGACCAACGTTAATGTATGGATGCGAATTATGGATGATATTTAGCAGAGAAGACAAAGAGTTTAAGCTGCAAAAATGAGATTGCTCATCTCCGTAAAAAGCTGCACAAGGGTTAACAGAATTCGCAATGAAACAAGAAAAGCTGAAAACGACTCCTCTGAAGAAAGAATAAATTAACGTAGATAAGGATAGAAAGTGTACCTACACAGAATGAACTCCTCAAGAATTCCTAGAAAAATGCTTTACTACAAACTGAGAAAAAAGAGATATGTGGGAAGGGGGTCTTCTCCCCTTATAGGTTATCAATGTGGCGACTTGAGTCGGAACAGTCCAATAGACCTAATCCATGCATTAGTTGATAATAAATGTAACATTTATTTTAATAAATGAAGAGACACAAATGCATTACTAATTTTTGTTTTAAATTTGGCGACTGTCGGATAACTCTCACCAGAAATTTCAAAATTTCAACTACACAATGAAAAGAGAACACTTTTCTAAGCATATTAAAACAAAAAGTTTGTTGGATTATCCATTAGTTTTAGAAAAAATCGAATTTAAAAATCAAAAATTTACATGTATTTTAGATATAGTACGTTTTAACACGGGTGCATGAGTTGCCGTGGTTGACTAACTCATAATAATTTTAAAAATATCCCTGTAGAATAACAGAACTTGCCAACGGTGGTACTCGAAAATATATAGAACTCGTCCGGGTGTCGACCGCAACTGATAGCAAACAGTAAGTGTATATCAAAGAACACGGACGGTCAACAAATTGCAAGTGGGGCGCGTACCGTGCGAGTACCCGTGGCATCAGGGTATATCATTTACAACTCTCTGCATTTAGAAACTTTAAAATACAATTTTTTAGAAAACCAATGCTTAATCCAAAAAAATTTTTGTTGCATTGTACTCAAAAAATTGTTCTCTTTCTTATAGTGCAGTTAAAATTTTTAAATTTGAAGTGAGGGTTAACTGACAGCACCTTATTTTCATAATGTAATTTTTGTTTTTCCGTTTATTCAAATATTCTAAGTAAAATATTAAATGGTTAAATAATAAATGTAATAAGAGGCGTAACTAAATGTAGATATCTAAAAGTAATTCTGAATAAAAAAGAAAACAGTAGTGACGAAATAAAAGAACGAATGAACAAGGGTAGGAAAGCCATAGGAGCACTAAATTCAGTTCTGTGGGAGGATATAAGAAAAAAGACAAAGAAAAGAATCTACAAATATATAGTCCGAAATGTCATGATGTACGGCGCGGCAGTGTGGGATTAATATTATACGAAAATTGCTGGCCACAAAAATAGATTGCTTGAGAAGAAGATCTAGACTGTAAAGTATAAAAAAAATGAATATAGAGATCGACATAGCGGAAGAAGTGGAAAAACGACAACTAACATGATTCGGACATACAAAGAGAATGAAGAAAAATAGATGGTCACGAAAAGTGTTAGAATGGATTCCGCCGAAAAAAAAAATCACAAAATTAATGTGACCTTGAAAGCAACTAATAACATTAGAAGATAACTGTATACTAAATTAAAAGATCCCGTACCTACAGACTACAGCAAAAAAATCAGACCTGGTGTATACGTTGAATGTAAAAATTGTAAGCTGGTATATATCGGACAAACTAACCAATGATTACATACTGAGGGCCAGTTTTTCAGCCGTGAGTTAACTTTTAGGTTAGCTAATCTGGTTTAAAATGTAACTAAAATTTTAAATAATAAGCCGAGTATGAGTTTTTTAGGGCCAATATTTCAGTGTGCAGTTAAGCTTTAGTTTAATTAATCTCAAGTTTAAACGAAAGCTTTGAATTTTTTGAGTATTTCAGTTCCCGTTTAACGTTAAACGATAGCTTAACTGAAAGATTACGGAATCGTACAAAATCGATCGCTTAAGCATCAGTTACGTAAACTTTTACACTTTAACCTTACTTTTTGTTGTCAAATTGCGGTTTGTCATTGCTAGTACCTACTATTTTCTAAAATAAGTAAAATAAATTTGCTGAATTTAACAGATGATGAAGATTTTATTTTTTTATGCGTAAAAATTGTTTCGAATATTTTGACGATAAAAAATTTTTGAGAAGATATCGCTTGCCAAAAGATTTTTTTTGAAAATTAGCCAATTCTATTACACAAAAAATTGCTTTAGTTACTAATTGGTTAGCGTACATAAATTAAAATTTAACAATTGATATTAACACTATAATAATTTCAAAGAATTATGCCGTCACAGTTCAACAGCAACTTAAAATTACATTAAGATATTATGTTTCTATGAGATCCATAAAACCACCATCTCCAAAATTGTTAAAAGAGTATCTAGAGCTTTGGCAAGATTGAGCAGTCAATATATTGCGCTGATAATTGTTTAGAAAAAAATTTTTCATTCGTTTGTTAAACTTACTCAAGGACGTGCGTTCAATAAAAAAAATTGCTTTTTTGTCTTCTTGGACGAAGAAGCAATTTTTACTAATTACTAGGAAATTTTTAAGACAACTACAGGAGCGGTCAAAATCATTTCGTAACACTACAATATAAATATGCCAAATACTGATGAGGAAATGATTAAAATTGTTAATGGGTTTTGTCAAATTAGTCGATTCCCATATTGCCTAGGAGCACTCGATTGTATTCAAATCAAAATTCAGTTTCCAAGGGGCAGTGAAGCAGAAATTTACACAAAAAGAAAATATTACATTTCTTTAAATTGTCAAGCTGTGTGTAATGCGAATTTAATTACTAGAAATATAAGTTAGTAGGTGGCTTCTTAGCACATAAACATGACATAAACACATATAATATGACATATGTATGACATAACCGTAAGTAAAAATCTTATTTACTATTGCCAACATACATATAAAACAATTAGTACAATTATTGTACTAGTACTAAATTAGTACTATTAGTACGAAACAAACTTAAGTTTAACTTTCTAGTGTAAAAGTTTAGCTAAACCAATTAGAAAAAGTAACTGAAATACCAAACTCAAGATAACCAAACGCTTAAGTTAAGCGAACGCTTTCATAATCTACAGCTTCACTGCAAACTGAAATACTGGCCCTTAGGGCCCTTAGGGCCAGTTTTTCAGTCGTGAGTTAACTTTTAGGTTAGCTAATTTGGTTTAAAATGTAACTAAAATTTTAAACCATATTAAGCCGAATATGAGTTTTTCAGTGATTAGACAATTTTTTAGTTAACTAACCAAAATATTTGCTATGTTGGTATCGGAACGCAGTAAAATTTCACAATTTGACAAATAACGTGTGCGTATTTCTGGTATTTATGACATATTGCGAGGTTATGCAGGTCAGCGTCACTTTTAGTTGCTTAGCATAGTTAACTAATAGTATATTAAACAACAAGTTTAGTAAAGTAAAGTTTTACTAAACGAATATAGCTTTTAAGTATGAGCGAGCACAGCGAGCGAGTACCTTAAAAGCTATATTAGTTTAGTAAAACTACTTTTCTTACGAGGTTTGTTTATACAATTTTTTCGTATTTTGTGAAAATCTAATCTAAAATATGAATTTAGACGTTTATGAGTAAATTTTTTCTGCGCGCGATCGGTCTAAATTTTTTCGTATGCCTTCCTACCAATAATTCACGTGGGGTGAGTACGAGGCGAGGGGGGCAAATTTTTTACTCAGTTTTTCAATATCTAGCACCGTTCTTGAGTTATTGCTAATTCAAAAAGTTTCTAAGTAGATATTTGTGTAAAATTTTCGTAATCTAATAACCAGACGCGGCTTTATTCATTTACATAACAAACAGTTAATTTTTATTTTTTGATTCGAATTTTGTGTAAGTTACATAATATTAATAATTATAAAAGTGCGATTGTTAAATTTTCTAGTTTGAATAATAATTTTGTACTTTTAATATACATAAATGTATAACAATGATTCCAATATTTACATAAACAATCTTCTATCCAATAGTTTTTTATTGACAGTGACATTACTATATAGTAAAGTGACATTTCTATGTGATAAAGTGCCACTTTAATAAATGATTTTAAATTTAATATAATAGCACATTACCAGTCAAAATGCGAAAAAATAATTTAGTTAAACCACCACATGTGCTGGTTTAAATAATTGGTTAGAGAAAACTGCTAGCCCAAGACTGAAAAACTGCTAACTAAGTAATTTTGTAGTTAACTATTTTTATTTAGTTAAACTACGACTGAAAAACTGGGCCTATATGAGCAACTTGCCAGGTTAGTGTATAATATTTTTTTTATGGCATAAAGAGTTAAAGTCAGCAAATAAAATAAAAATTACTTATTAGTCGGAAAAAAACATATTTTTTAAAAAGTATGGCACTATTATTACTTTTATTTTAGTCTGTGATCATAGCAGGGCTATTCGGGAGTGCGTAACCAAAATTATAATCTTAAAATATGGATTTTCGTTTCTGTGGCGCTCGAAAAACTGATTTAACCCTGTGGGACCAACCAAATAAATTTATACTATTGGCGCACGGGGGTACTCGGGTATCAATGTACGAATTTGTATGTAATATTCAACTCTAACTTGAAATTATTGTATGTATTTGATGGATTTTAACGAAGGTATTTACACTAAAATATCTTTTAAATTTTTGAAAATTTGTTATAAATGCGAAAAACAAGTAACTACTGCTATATATTATTTTGATCGTACTGAATATGCAAAATGCAGCAAAATGTGATGTGGCCAGTGGCGCAGCCAAGGGGGGGGCTAGGGGGCTGTAGCCCCCCCCCCCCAGACACTCTTTCTTTTTTTAATGACTATAGCCGCTTTTTTACCGGTGCAAAAAAAATAACAAAAAAATGATTGAGTTCAACTGTTCGATGTGATTGTAGTTAGGTACTGTTTTTAGTGTAGCACTTGTTGCTTGTTGGTAGCTAATCAGCCAAGTCAGTTAATTTAGGTCTGATATCTTCGGGCCCCCAAGGGCAGATTTACCAAATTGTTGCCTATGATCACTACTTTGAGATGCCGCCTCTGTTATACTTAAGGGCTAACAGGAGTAGTTCGGCGCAAAAGGGGGAGGTGCATGTAGGGGCGTGGTCAACGGATTTTAGTGTTTACTGAAATTTCAAATACAAAATAACTTTAGTATGGATAATTAACAATCAGTTTTAATTCTTAATCTTAATGACTGCTATTTATTGAAAATAAGGATAGGTATTGCAATGGTATTTTAGCAAAAAGCTATGTTCCCAAGCATTCCTAAGTGATCCAAGCTTGCTCTTGAAGGCGGAAGTAGAGACGGTCGTATCTCAGGTTGGGTTCTTTCGTTGATTTGAATTACTATTGTCCAAATTAAATGAATTTGTTTACCAAATATAATTAAATAAAAAAAAATTTCTTCTTGTCAAAAAAACTCAATAAACCGTATTTCAACAAAATATTTCCAATAAAAAAAATGCTTCTCCATAAATAATTATCAATCCAAAAGCCAATACAAAGCAAATGCTAACTAAAATTTCAATAATCTTCGAAGGGAACGAAGTTTCGTTGTTAGCGTTATCCAAATCGCCTGCTTATCAATAGCACCATTCGTTCCTACAAATGCAATAATTTTTAATTTTCCAATTTTTAATAATTCAAACCCAATTTTTATTTTTACTGTTCTCTTTCCAATTCCATCAAACCAATCAAATCAATTATTGTTCAGTAGCCACTCATAAAAAAATTTCCAAAATTCAAAATTCAAATATCAAAATATTTTATATCATACGCATAAAATCACTTTATTTAAATATTTAAATTATTGCTTACAAATTCAAAAATCACAAATCTCAAAAATAAATCACAGAGCCAAAATCATCGACCAGCTCGGTCGGCCATTTTGGCAAAAAAGCCACTCTAGTCCTCTCTTGTTTCCCCACCTTGCACTCTTTTAAAACTACCAAATCAAAATCATAATTTACAAAGTTTTATCAAAAGAGTACAGGGTGGGTCCAAATATTTGGTAACACGACAGTATATTACAATAAAAAGATTGGCAACAAAAATCAAGGATAAATCTTTCGCACTGAGTTATTTCGGAAATGCCGTACTTTAATTCTCACTTTAATTTAAGGTAGGTAACAGTGGTAACACAATAATTATACTCGAAAATAAGATGACCACGCCCCTTTTTCTGAAAAATTTTTGCCTGCGGCGCATGCCTTCGGCACAGCTCGCTTCGATCGCATCGTTTAGCCCCCCCCATAACAAAATCCTGGCTGCGCCACTGGATGTGGCGTATGGTTTTTCGCTCAAAGAGATTATTTATATTGTTAAAATAGGTAATACTCGAAATATTAATCAAGGATAAAGAGTTGTCAAAAAACTTGCTGTTGGTTTCAGCGGTTCTGACCGAAACATAAGTACGGTCAGATTTTTTACTTTACTTTTAGCTAAAGGTTTTCTTTCATGGAACCTCACTCTCGTTAGCACTACAACATATATCCCTCAAGACATGAAAGCATCAAAAACTAAAACGTAGTAAACGTGCCTTTAGGTGCAAAAACGTAGTAAAATTTGAAAATTTTTTTAAAATTTATTTTTCAAAGTGACAAATAGATGACGTAGTGCGCTCTCCACTTCAAATCTGGTTGTACCACAGTATAAGTAGTTTAAGACAGTAGAGACACTCGCATCTTTTTTCGGTTCCAAATTTTCATGCGCATGTCAAAGTCTGGGAGAAGTATCTACATGAGTTAACAGATGTCGCGGCTATTTTACAACTTACTACACTATTGCCAGATCTATTAAAACTCACTAGATTTGTTGGATCGAAAGCAAATTTTGGTGATATAAAAAAAATGTATAAATTCAATAATAAAATTACTTTAACAGAATTGTAATAGCAGTCACCTAAAAGTAAGATAATGCATTACTGGGTTTTTTTTCTAATTTTTCTTTGAATTTTGAAAATTTAATGAAATTCTGATGCAATATCTAATTGAATTACTTATTTGCGAACTTGGCAACATAGCACTTATATTTGACGTTCTTTCGAACATGTTAACAAGCGGTAACGATTGTTATAAAATTTATTAAAAAATAAATTTGAGAAAGTTTTCTTTAGAATAGGTTTCCAATAATTGTTAGTTTTCTTACTTTTAATTTAGCACTTCATCCTGTTATTACAATATTAATGTATCAAATATACTTGACTCTCCTGAGTGGTAACTTTTTAATTATTGTGTTTTAATTTTATTATGCGTTTTCAGAATTTAATATGCCTTTGTTTTAGCAGATACAAACCTTTAAAAAGTTAAATTAATAACTGTATATTTTTATTTTGTTTATTTTTATTCAAAATGAGTTATAGAATAAAAAGTGACAATCATAAGGAATAATATTAAATAAAAGAAGGATTAACAATCACGATGAAGAAAAGAGCCGATAAGAAATTTACTACGCGAACTTGGAAGTGGATCATATTACTCATAAATATCATAAAATTGAATGTAAGAATTATTCCAGATATTGAATTATATAAGTTTTTAGTATAATGTATATTAACACTTTTGTTTGTTATGTTACTTAATGTTCTTCAACCTATGTTAATTTTTAAACTTACTTTAACTCATAATTGTACAAATGGGTCTCAAAAACTTCTTTAAAATTGAAATAAAATAGTTTTAATTTAACCAATTGTTTTTTTCTATAGTAACAAAATCATAAAGCTGATCTTTCTTAAATATACAGAAACAATACAAATCTATTATGATGGCAGAGATAAATCTATATTCTAGAAAATTAAAAAAAATATTTATTGCACATTACAACGAATTATATCTTTAAATTTGATATAACAAAAAACATCAAATTTTGATTTAGCTCATTCTTCCCGTATATACCCCTCAAATTATTGTTTTTAAAAATAATGATGAAATGTTAAAATAATTATATTTCAAGCGGTTTATTTCAAATTCAAATCAATTTTGCAGTGCCATCTAGCATATTACAGATAAACTTCTCCCAGACTTGAAAATCTGGAACACGAACATCAAAGACGCCGACACGGAGTGTCCCTACTGTCTAAACTACTTATACTGTGGTTGTACCGTGATAAGATTCATTCTATTTATTTAACCTTAAAGATTTCATTTAAACACGTGACATCGTTTTAGTTTAGTTATTTGGTTTTATTTGGTAATTCACATTGAATTTAAAGTAAAAAACTTTTTAAATTTCTTGATTTTTTTAATTTTAATTTTTTCTATTTTTGTTTGGTATATTTTTCTTGCTTCTCATTATTTTTACGTTTTTATTATGTTATATACGACTGATGATTAAAAATAATTGTAAAAATGGGGCCTTTATATCGTATTACATAGTTTTTATCTTAAATTTTTATCATTTTTATAAAGTAATTTTTTCAAAATTCATTTTCTGATTTATTCAAATATTCTAAGTTCAAATCTGTTATATGTTAATTATTGTCATGTTATTGTTTTTGTAAATATTATTTTTCTATGTAAGTATGTAATCTTTACTTAACAGTTCAAATTTAATATTTTAATATTTGTTTTGTTTGATTATTATTATCATTAATTTCTATTTTTATTTTAGCATAACTGACTTTGACGTAAGTTCCCTTATTATTGGAAAATGTTATTATTTTATAACCAAAAATAGTAAACCCTCTTTCCCAAAAAGCTGCAGAAATTTAAACATCGTAATAAACGCGCGCTCTCATTAACATTTTAGAAACCGCAATTAAATTTGCGGTAAATTAAATTAATAACAATCGAAACTCATTGTATAAAAATCAAAATAATATAATTAAACAAATGACACAGTACACGACGTTCACTAATCATATTACAGCAAGATATTCTAATGATTCTCTAAATCATTCGAAATGATATCAGCGCATCTCTGTCAACCTATTTGCAGTTCTATATTACGATTCCTTAAGTTTAAATTTATTAAATGTCCTTCAGAGTATCTAAAGAACCATATCGTTAGCCTTTTCAGAAATAACCAACTTAGAAATTATATTCGACTCCGAATTAGGTGAAATTATAAATCATTTAAAATTAGTTTATAAAGGAACAGAACTATTTGAATTGTATACTATATATGCTTTTAAAATATTAGAATTTTTAAAATTTTAAATCGTTTCAACGTAAGATATTACTAGAGCACGGATTCTAGGCAATTTGCCTTTTTGTTATTTATTTAGGCAATTCAAAATTATTTGTATCGAAATGCCGTTCAAGAGATTTTGAATATTTTGAGCCCTAGTTTAATTTGCCTAAATGCCTATTTTCGATGTTAGTGACCTAAAATAGATTTGTAATGCCTAAAACGCCTAAACGATAATAAATTTATTCTCCGTATTGCTGAAAGTATTATTTAAGGTTGTAATGGGGTTTGACAAAAATTGTGCCAAGTCTGTTGAGCTGGCCCAATATATTTTTGTTTAAAAAATCTAAAACAGGATATAGCCTATATCAATGCTCACTTTAAGTTTTTATACAAAAGTAGTAAAAAACTGGAAACTTTTGGTATGCCGCTTACTGAGTCATATAAAATAATCGCGGATGTGAAAATAGCTTTCCAGACATCGCCAGGAAAAATAGAAAAGTTAGCATACGAGAAATTCACTCAAGTAATTTAAAAAAATCCTGGAGCCAAGCAAAAGCAAGTACACGATTTAGCCGAAATTCTGAATGTTGAAGCTATAGATTCGGACAACCTTAATCCAGAAATTATGAGTTCTTCGTTTAAATTTTGTCCTATAACTTCGTGTGACGTAAAACGATTATTTCCGGCTTATAGATTCGTACTAATAGAAAAACGAACATGTTTAACTTTAGAAAATTTAGAACAATATTTAGTTTGCTACCCTAATTCAAAATTTGATGTTTAAGAATTTCTGGTAGTTTTTTAAATAATAAGTTTTTATAATAAAAATTATATTGCCTAAAATGTCTAAATTCTTAATTATTGTGCATATTTCAATGATTTTTATAACCTAAAATTGTGCCTTTTTTAACGTTTTTTACGTCCTAAAATCCGTGCTCTAGATATTACACATCAGATATTACCGACAACTGGCCCTGAGCCACTTGGCACTGCGACAACTCGCCTCTGACAAGTAGACCTTGCGCCAACTCGCCTCGGCCAAATACACTGGCCCTAGCGACAACTTGCCCTATTACTTTCCACTCGATCAGTTTGGCGACGTCATTTAAAACCCAAAAATTTATTTTTGACGAATTGTGAGGAATTTGAAGATTTTATTTTAAAATTTTAAAATGTTGTGTTTAACCCTAATCTTATTTAATCTTTTCACATTGACCAATTAAATTTGTCGAAAAAAATTTGTGGTTGGTACAGCGCCGTAACTACCAGTGTTCGATGTGTTCGGGAACATGAGCTTCCCGAAAAAGGGGGCCCCCAAAGACTCACGTCAAAAAACATAAATTTGGTAAAATATTAAATAAAACATATTTTTTCGATATACTATTTTTCGCAGAAACGTAAAAGATTACAACGGTAGATTTTCAATACAAGAATACAATATGACAGATTTGTTTAATATATTATAAAATTTGTCGATAGAATGCAACAATGTAAGTACCCTGTATCCGGTCTAATTACCTAACTTAGATACCGCCAAAGAGTGCTTATCCCTTTGAATTGTTTTTTTTTTCAAATTTTTCAAATTTAAAAATTTTTTTGTGGATATATTTTAGGGTTATTCCATAATTTACTTAGATGTAATAAAAATGTTAACTACAGTTTATTATTAACATCATTGGATAAAGATGAAATCAGAAAAGCAAAATTATTAATAAATTATTTAAAAATCTTTAAAACTATATTTTTAATTGTACTAAAATCAAAAATTCATTTCAATTAAATCAATAGCTATTGATTTGGCAATCCGGTGGCAAAAAAAACAGATTTTTCGGAAAGAAGAATGGGAAGACCAAAACGATTTTTTAATGAGGTAAATGAATCATTTTCAAATTGAAAGTAATGAACAAAAGTTTAAAGTGAACGCTTTTTTAAAACTTTAGATATTATCATAATTGCTCAGATGGATGGAAATAGTCGTAATTTAATTAAATTTAATTCCAATTTTAGAATATTGAACTCTGAAGTTTTAAATGACGTATGGAACATTTTTGTGTTGTTTCAACTAGAACACCAGTTTTATTTAAAGTATTCTAATGACGTTTCTGACTCAATTTTTTCGCAACTATTATCCTTCAGATAGTGTTTCAAAGATTATATAAAATAGAAAAATCCTTCTGTTATGGGGTTTATTGGATTTTATTTTAATCAACAATTTTTCCTCGGCCAGCAGCTTTACTGGAATAATAACTGCATGTTTCTTGTTTTTAACAATCCCAGTTTCAGTAGCATCTGCAAAACATTCATTTTCAATTAAAATGAATAAAAAACTATCTTCGTAATTCGATTATCGATTCTTGTCTTATTTCGATAGAAAATAAAGTTACAAAAAAATTGAACGTTTCAAAAATAATCTGTTATATTGCGCAATAATTTTTTTAACGATTAAGAAAAGAAACTTTGAACATGGGCTTAAATTTTGTAGTTACGGCGCTGGTTGGTATTAACTTAATAGATTGCAATACTGCTTCGTTCATTAGTATATTACATTACAAGTGGAGCAACCGAAAGTTTCGCTCACGCATTTGCCAGTTTTGAGCACGAACCGTCAGGCGAGTGTGCAAACGCAAATAAGTAAGCGAAACGGTTTCTCCACGAGTAATGTATAGCGTTTTGTTTAATCCTGCACTTATAAATCTAAAAAATTTATGAAAATACAATTCGTGTCATCAATAATTAAAATTTGAGATTTCAAATTTGCACAACTTGAAAACGACGCTAGATATCGAAGAATTGAGCAAACAATTTATCCCCCCTTGCTGGTACTTAACTCCCTCTCCAGCAATTTGCTGTAGGAAGCTTTATGCAAAATTCTAGATTAATAGCGCACGTTTTGCGCACAGAATAATTCAGAAAAAGCAAATACTGTAAATAAGTTAATACGCACAGCTCGTGGCACTTTCAATGCATTATTAGGTAAAGCTGGTTTCAACTCCATCTGTTGATGAGAGTTGTTTAGAATAAATTTGAAATAAAAATCTAATTGTGAAAAATTTTTTTAATTTGATATTTTTACATTTTATTCTTTTAACCAACTTCTCTTAATTGTCTTCGTTAATTTTGTTTACATAAATAAATACAAAATAAAATTTATTGTATTATGCTTTGTCACCCTACTCAACTCTTAGGTGCCGCTAGTGCGCTGCTTTACCATTTTCGATCAAAGCTGTACGTATTAACCTATCCATAGTATTTGGAAAAAGTGACCTTTGACTTAAAAAAAAAACTTGGTAGGTTGTGTTATTACGTTGCTATGATATGGTGACATTTTTTAATTTTTGCCTTTTACGCGTGGTTCAGTATCCCAAATTATTTGTTTAATAATATTACTAAAAAATATGAAGCAAAGTGAAGAATTTGGTGTGCCCAACGATGTCAAAAAAGCTGCCGATGCCGCTACATTTCATTTATTGTCAGAAAAGTCCAAGGGAAGGTACATAAAAAAAATTTAAAAATTTCGCGAATGGATGAATGCAAAAAAGATTGAAGTGATAACTGAAACTGTTGTTATAACCTATGTATTTTAACAGCCTAATTGAGAAGTATACATCTTCTTCGTTGTGGTCTTCCTATTTAATGTTAAAATCAACTTTATTCATTTTTGAAGAAATAGACATTAGCAGGTAAATTTAGTACTGTTTTTAAAATTACTGATATATTTGTAGGTTTAAAACTTTGTTTGCAGTTTTAAAAAGCAAATCAAAAGTTTGCCTACCTAAAATGGCGAAAACGTTTGAACAAAATGAAATTGAAAAATTCATAAATGAAGCTCCCGATGAGAAATTTTTCACTGATGAAGATGGCATTAGTAATGGGGGTATGGGTGCTTGCCGAAGCGATAAGCTTGTAAGTCCGCAGAAAGTACTGCAGGAACGGAAATTGCAATTTTTAACTTCTGGAATTTTTAATGGAAACAACCCAGTATTTAATAATTGTGTGGTTCATTTCTATGTAAATAATTAAATTGTAATTAATATGTTATAAAAATTAACTAATTAATATGTAATTGTGTGTAATGAACGGCTGAATTTTTCACCCACTAGTTGGTGAAAGTTCCTCTTCGCCCACTCCTAACCTTAGAAATAATTTGAGTGAGTAAAACGAAAGGTTTCTAGCTGCGTATCCAAGTAAGAAACTACATATTTCAATAGCAGAATTAAACAAATAAATTTTAGTTAGTAAAAAGTTCAAAACGCCGTTAGTAAATACGGTCGTCTTAAATTATTGACGTACTTGCGAGCTATTTCTTATTTGTCCCATTCTTAAAAATGGGACAAAGGATAAGCGCGATCTGGCTGAAACTTGGTGGAGAGGTGCTTCCAAATGTGCTTGTTACAAAAACGTTATTTTCATCTTGAGGAAATGCCGTATATTGCGCGGTTTTAAGTTTTAGAATAATTAAGCTTTTGTTAAAATTAAATCATCCTGTATAACAAAAGTTTTTATTTTTAGTTGTCACAATATTTTTATTAAAATACATTGCATTATTTATCCTGTTTCACGGAACCTATCATAAGTCAATGAATTTACACATAGTATTCTCGGTGAAGTTAGCACGTGTAAGTAAAACCATTAATGATCGAACTGTACGTAAAATGTAGATCCACGCGAAGACATGGAACTGTCAGTAGTTTAGTGCTAGTTTATTTTATTATTATTTAGCGAAATTGTACGTAAAAGGTAGATTCACGAAATATTCTGCAATCATGTCGTTTTTGTTTGTCAAGTTTATTATATCGGATACTTTACGACTAAGGCCAGTTGTCACCAGAGCCAGTTGTCGCTATGACCAGTTGTCGTCGAGCGCAGTTGTCGCCAGGGCTAGTTGTCCGAGACGAGTTGTCGCAGAGCCAAGTGGCTCAGTGCCAGCTGTCACCAGCGATTGAAAATCAAATTGTGTGTTTCGAAAAATCGCGAGTTATTAACTGTTCGTTTACAAATATCCAAAATTGCACGATTTCAAAACGGAAAGATTTTATTTTGCAGAAGAGTTCAGAAATAATGCTTATAATAAATTATGAAATTATAGACATCGTCTTGATTACATCAAAAAACAATTGTAAAATAATAATTGGTAAAGACATTTTTGTGAATACGTTAGTTTAGTAACTTGACCTTTAAGAAACCTCTAATTATAAGTATTAATAATCATTATAAAACTAATTTAGGTATACAACTACAACAAAAACATTTGGATCATTTAAAAGATTTAAGGGATGGTTTGCAAAATTTAAGTAATAACAATTTTACAAGGGAATTACATGACCTCCGCATTTTTGTAATTTTTGCCACTTATTTTACTAAAAGGTTAGCCCTCCAAAAAGAACTTCTCAAAGCAGTAGGGTCAGATGGCCAGAAATTTTCGAGAAAATCGACTTTGAAATATTGTCCAGGAAGTTTGAAGACAAGATGTGAAACAATTAGTAAATAGTTTCGTAGCACAGGTACAAACGAGTTGGACTAGGAACCAGTTGGTCCACGGTTCTATTCCCACCTTCGCTAGTTTTTTTTTAATTTTTCTTTCTCTAGTGCGTATTATTTTCCTTAAGTAAATGCTCGTAGTACACAAGAGCATCTTTCATAGGTAATTTAGCGATTTCACTGCACAGACTATCTGCGACGGTGTCTCGTCGAGAGGTCAGGCAAATTAACGGATAAATATCAGACATGATAACTTTTCAGTAACTACGCTAGATAAAAACTGTTGAAAATGTATTTTAGGATAAAAATATGTAGTTTTAGGATATGTTGGTTTATTAACTTTTTATTTCTTATTAAAATCTAGTCAGTTGCATGGCTTTATTAGCCACATCATGTTTGCTATATCTACCAATCGTAAAATAAATAAATTAAATCAGATGATAAATTATAAACAAATATTAGGTAAACTATTTGCACCAGATGATATGTGCGATGACATATTATGAAACTATTCCTGCTGAATAATTATAATTAAAACATTCGATTTTATTATATTTGTTAAAAACAATTGAATGTATTTAATAAATTAAATGTTGACACATTTTAGTCTACAAGCATAAATTTAATCAATTTTATAATAATTAAATGACGTGAACACGCACTAGAGAGAAAAAAATTAAGAAAAAAAACTAGCGAAGGTGGGAATAGAACCGTGGATTCACTGAGTCCTAGTCCAACTCGATTTCGATTTAAAAAGTCTTTATTAAATTAATTGTTACAGGTTTTGATGGACCAAGCAGCTGAAAGAAGCCGGTTGGACCTACATTTATATTAGTTTACAGATTGAAGTACCTCATGTATACATATAACTTCAGATAATGTTACAAAGAAATTAATAAATTTTTACAATAATTTAGTTTGTTATTTTTAATTTTAAAATTGCGGAATATAAGATTTGACGTTTACTTGTTGGAAAATGAGAAGAAAAAACCAACTTTCGATAATTCGGTTGAATACAAATTTTACGATAACAAACATAGAATATAAAATAACAATGAAAATGAAAATAATAACAAAAACATATACAAACAATAATTAACAATACAAAAATAGATAAAATATGGTTTCGTATTTCGATAGCTGTTTACAGCTGTCTATTTATGGTACGTAACGGTTTTCACACGCGTCACTTCAATGTCCAGGTACTCCAGTGGCGTAGCAGTTCGTTTTCGTTTAGTTGTCGTAGTCAGGATGTGGGGCTGGGTCGATAAAATTTTGTAAGGATTGGAAAGGAAGTTTGTATTTCCGGAGGGTTTTGTCTCGTGTCATGTTTGTCGTAAGTGCGCTGTTGTGTATTTGTGTATTGTAGAATTTTTCCGATAGCCGAGTAACGTGCTCTCGGAGAAATTCTACTTGTGTGTCCTCGTGTAATGTCGTAAGTCGGGTATATCGATCTGCTCCCGTGACGAGTCGGAGGCAGCGATTCTGAAATACTTGTAGGGGTCTAAGACGAGTCTTAGACACCCCAACCCATACCGGACAAGCATACGTTAGGATCGGTCTTAGTACGATTTTGTATAACGTTCGCTTGTTTTTCGAACTCATCTGCCCCCCCCTCATCAGGGGGTAGATCTTTCGCATTGCTGCGTACCCAAGCTGTCGTCTTTGTTTTAAATGTTCGTCGAAGTTAAGTCTCGAGTCCAGTGTAACACCTAAGTATTTTACACTGGGCTGTGGCGTAATCGTCTGTCCGTCAACTGTCAGTTTCTGGAAGACCCTGTGGTTGGTGCGCTTTCTGGCAAAGACTATTGTCTCCGTCTTACCAGCGTTCAACCTGATCTTCCATTTGTCCATGTATCGTTTTATTATGTCTAGGTGAATTTGTATTTGTTTAGTCGCCACCTGTGCGCTAAATGAGCTTGCGAAAACCGCTGTGTCATCAGCGTACAGTGCCACTTGTGTTCGTGGAAAAGTCGGTAAATCGTTAACGTATAAGTTGAATAATTTAGGTGCGAGCACGGAGCCTTGGGGAGCTCCAATTTGTATGTGTTTAGTGTCGGAGATAGTGTCGTTGACCCTGACCGCGATAGATCTGTTTGTTAGGTATGAATACGCGAGCTTACATATATGATTGCTAAACCGGTAGTTTAGCATTTTGAATATTAGACCATCGGTCCAGGTTTTGTCGAAGGCTTTCTCGATGTCAAGTAGTGCCATGGCGGTCACTTTGTTTTTATTGTATTGAGTAATCACGTCGTTAACAATCCGGGTCACCTGCATGGTGGTGTTAAGACCAGCTGTGAATCCGAATTGATAAGGGTTCGTGATTTTTAGTTTTGTTTGTTCTTGTGTAAGTCGGTGTAGGATTATTTTTTCAGTTACTTTCGCCATTGTATTGAGCAACGTAATTGGCCTGTAACTGAGAGGTTGGGTAGGGTCTTTGTTAGGTTTGTGAATAGGGATTGTTAGGCCTTGCTTCCAAGCCGTTGGAAAGTATTGTAGCTTCAGAATTGCATTAATAATGTAATTAAGTTGCACAATAGCTTTCCGCGACAAATTTTTAAGAACTTTGTTCTCAATTTTGTCCGGCCCGGGAGCTTTGCGGTTCGGTAAGGATTTAAGGATTTGGATAATTTCGTTGGGATTAGTCAGGAGGGTTTTGTATTGTCGCGTAGGTATGTCATATGATTGATTTGAAAAGTCGTGTATTTGTTGTTTAATTAGCGTATGTTCGTGTGTGTCTGTGTCGTCTAGAGTGTGTATTTTTTGAAATGTGTTTGCCAGAAGCTCTGCCTTTTGGGCGTCGCTCATGGCTGTGTGCGTGTTGTCTTGCAGGGCCGGGATTGGCTCGTGCGTTTTGCGTAGAAGTTTTGTTAATTTGAAAAGTGTATTGTCTGACGGACGTAGAGAGGCGAGTAGGTCCTCCCATGTTTTGTTTTTGTGTTGTGTAATTTTATGTTGTGTTTGTCTGTTCAAGTCAATCATAATATTTTTGTAATGTATGTCTGCAGTGCGCTGCCAAAGCTTTCGATTCTTATTCCGTTCCCTGATCAGCAACTGGATGTCTTCTGGGAAGACGTCCCTGTTATTTTTCGGGGTAAACGTTTTGGAATTTTCGGCTTTGGCTATGCTAATGTTTTGTGTAAGTGTGTGAATTTCGTGGTCAAGTATTTGTGTATCTGTGATGTTACTATTTATTGTCGTTAAATCGTCAAGCCTTCGACGGAATCTGGACCAGTCCGTGTCTTTGAAACTAGTAATTGTTCTGAGGGAACGGTTGCGCGGTATATCGTTAATGAAAAATTGAATGACGTTATGATCCGAATTTAATTTACTTTTCGCGGTTGGTTTCGTAATATTATCTAAATTTTTATTAAGTAAAAGATCGATCGTGGTTGGAGTCATATTGTTCATCGGGTGATGAGTGTGTGTGTCTGTATGCAAAATTTCAATATGGTTGTGTAGGCAAAAGTTTAATAATGTGTTGCCATTTGGGTTGGATTGGTGACAGTTCCAGTGGGCGTGCTTGGCGTTAAAATCGCCGGCCAATAGAACTTTACCGTCCAAACCAAATAGCGTGTCTAAGTCGTGATCTGTTATTTGATTGGTTGGTTTATTGTAAGCTATAATGAGTGTTATGTTACCTTGAAGTTTTATCCCCAAGACTTCCATGCTGTTACCTTGTCTTATTTGAATGCGTCTGTGGGGAATGTCGTTTCGTATTACGGCTGCTACGCCGCCGGCTCCATGACCCCCCCTATCCTGTCGATGGACTGAGTATCCCTGGACCTTGAAGTTTCTGTTTTCGTTCAATTTTGTCTCTGAAATTAAGCAAATGTCAATATTGTTTTTAATTAAATGATTTTTAAATTCGAAGATTTTGTTACTTATTCCGTTAGCGTTCCATAAATTTATTTTGAGCTTAACACCCATACGAATTGATGTTACCGAAGAATTTCAGTGTTGCTGTGAATCTATCAGTTTTCGTATTGCAATTTTTTAATAGGTTGTTGTAGTCTTTTAGGGCTCTTAACATTTCGTTGATGTCCATTTGGTTGTTGATTTCTTCGCAGACTTGGGCGAATTCTGCAAATGCATCTCCCATGTTATCGTTGCGCGATGTACTCGGTCCTTGCGATGTTTGTGGTGGTTGTTGGGGTGTGGATAAATTTTGTGTTGTCATCGGTTGTGGTCTAACGGTTCTTTCTATTGGTTGTCGAAGGGGAGGGAACATGGCCGTGTTGTTTATTGGTGCTTGGGTAGGTGTCGGTATTGGTTGGATGGTTGTTCTTGTCCTATTCCATGGTGACGTAGTAGGTAGGGGGGCAGGTGTAAATCTTATTGGCTGATGGCTTTGTAGTGGGGTTCTCGTACGTCTGCTTTCTTCCAATTGGTTTATTTTCCTAATGTAAACCGGACACGTTACACTGTTGGCTGGATGCCTCCCTCGGCAGTTTGCGCAAGTTGGTGGATCTGTGTTTGGCAGTTGGCAGTCCTTTGTGAAGTGCGCTTTGGCGCATTTTAAGCAGTTGATGGCTCTTCTACAATTAGCAGTAGCGTGGCCCCACTCTTGACAACGGTGACACTGTATAATTTGTTTGTTATTATAGTGTCGTTCCCATCTTACCCTGGCGTCCAGTAATATCTTCACCGTTGCGTTGATTGATCGCTCCGTAATCGAGTTATTCGTAACTACTAGGTAGGAAGCCGTTTGCATGCCCTTCATTTTAAAAATGTTTTTTGTGGTTATGCCTTTAGCGTGCAGTTCTGTCTTTATTTCTTCAACTGAAGCGTCGTTTGGCAGTCCCTTTAACACGAATGCGTGTGTTTTTTCTTCCCTTGCCGTATAGGTGTGGTGTTCCACCGATTTTGTTTTAAGCTCGTTCAAGAGCAGATCGTACTGATCCTTGTCGTTAACATATACGGCGACTGTAGTGGCTCGGTACGATAATTGAAAGCCTTTAGTAGCAAAATTGCTTACCTTTTGTCGGAATGCGTTTTGGTTGTTTACATCGCATGCGATAATGATTGGTGGTGGTTTCGAAGATTTCTTTGCGATTGGCATAGCATTGTCACGTTCGTTTGCGTTGTCGGGCTCTTCGTTGTCTATATTATTTTCGGAGCTTTCCAGGTTTTGGGTATCTTTGTCTTTCCCTAATGCTGCAAATTTGTTTGCTACTAACACCGGCAACGGAATCGGTTTGTATCGTAGTCTTCGCAATTTTTTTACTTCGGGTTTAGGGACGTTTTCATTTTCGTCATCTCCTTGGGGAATTTTTCGTTTAGTTTTTGTTAGGCAGGTCCATCCGTTATCGGTATCGTTTAGCGCAGTTTCATTCATTGCTCAACTTTTTCGATTGCACTACTAATTTTATTTTATTATCCGTTTTTCACTTATCACAAATTAAATAATTAATTGTTTGCACTGTTTAACACTATCACAAATAATCGTAAAATAACGCACTTTAAAAAAAGACCACGTGGTAATCGTTCGAGAAAGTTTCAAAATGGCCGCTCATGCGCTCCCACAAAAACACGTCTTACCTCGACGGCGGTTCACTAGAGAATCTAGTCCAACTCGTTCGTGCCGGTGCTACGAAACTATTTGCTAATTGTTTCACTTCTTATCTTCAAACTCACTCGACAATATTTCAAAGTCGATTTTCACGAAAATTTCTAGCCATCTGACCCTATTGCTTTGAGAAGTTCTTATTGCAGGGCTAAACTTTCAGTACAATAAATGGCAAAAATTACAACAAAAGTTTAGTTTAGTTTACAAACAAATGTTTAGTTAGATCCAATATTACATGTAAAACATTTTTCTTTAACTTTGCTCATAATTATAATTAATATCATGTTTAGAAATAAGATAAAAAGTTTCATTTATAATCAAGAATCCAGAGACGCCTACAAATCAAAGCCAATATCAACTCATCAAGAACACGAAGACATGTATTAACTTAATGATGAAGGAGTTATGTTCAGTGCACTCAGAAGAATAATAACCTCGAACATGACATTGCAGTTTATTTGCAATACGTAATCTAGGTATAAATAATAAGTTAACTTTTAGGTATTTTTAATAAATTTATAATTAGTCTTCATATTGATTTTAAATCTTTTAAAAATTAGTTTTTGGTATCAAAAAACATAATTATATGTACATCTCATATAATACAGCTCTTAGGACTAAACTAAATTTTGTATTTATTTCATTGTTGTCATTTTATTTATTTCGAGTTCGAATTAGTTTATATAATAGCATTTTTTAAAAGTACAATTGAGTTAGTTTTTTTCTCGAGGTGGAAATCTAGGGGCAACCTCAGCATCTCTGTAAATATTTACGTTTATCTGCAGAAGCAATTAATACGCAAATAAAGCATAATAAATTAGGTATTCATTCCTTTTGGAATATTCCTACTTCATAGAAGTCCTTACGATTCGCTTTACGAGGTGAATCACTCCTCTTTTTCCCTTCTTCGATATTCTAGATTTTTGTATGTGTTTTGGTTTCGTTCACTATCCTTCTTCAAACCACCCTGTTTTCGCATTTCTTCTTCCAATCCTTCACGTCCATAGTTTTTAGATCGTTTATTACTTCATCCAGCCATCTAGCTCTTGATCTTCCTCTATTCCTTGTCTCACCCGGTCTCCAGTTCATGATTTCTCTTAAAACGCTTTCCGGCTCTTTTCTTGTCACATGGCTCAACCATCTAATTCTTTGCGCCTTTATGAATTTTACAATGTCTTCGTTCTTCAGTATTTTGGTTATTTCTGCATTTGTTCTTATTCTATATTCGTTTTCACCAATCTTTTTTGATTCTACGATCGTTCTTAACACTCCTCTTTCGAATATTCTCAATTTTTCTTCTTCTCTCTTAGTCAGGTTTAATACTTCCGCTGCATATGTAACTACCGTTCTCACAAATATCTTATATATTCTTATTTTTGTTTTCATAGATATATTCTTGCTATTCAAAATCCTCTTGTTTGCATGGAGCGCTCTCCAGCCAGCCTGTATTTTTTCATTTATCTCTAGCGATTTCTCGTTGTTCTTGTTTATTTGTACTCCAAGATACTTGCATTTTTCAACTTCTTCAATCGTGTAGCTTCCGATTTTTAGGTCACTCTGTGTATCGTCATTTCTCTTGAATTTCATGTACTTGGTTTTGCCTTTGTTAATCTTTAGCCCCATTTCCATCGCGTATTTCTCTATTTCTTTGAAAGTCTGTATCATTTTTTGTTTTGATCTAGATATAATCACGATGTCATCAGCATAAGCTATTACTTGCCATTCCTTTGTTGATATCGTTGCTCTAGTTCCCAATTTTCTCATAACGCTCTCGATCACCAAGTTGAACAGAACCGCCGATAATGCATCACCCTGTCTCACGCCGCTGTTAATTGCAAATTCGTTTGTTTCATTTAGACCAACTTTCACCGTTGCACTCGAATTTCTCATCGTCATTTGTATCAGTTTTTTCATTTTTTTGGGTATATCCAGCTCAAGCATTACCTCGTACAGTTTTTCACGTTTAACGGAGTCAAAGGCCTGTTGGAAGTCGATAAACAGCAGGTGCAGATCTATGTTATGCTCATATGCTTTTTCTGTCAGTTGTTTCATTATGTGTAACGCATCCACCGTCGACCGATCCTTCCTAAAACCATGCTGATATTCTCCAATCTTCTCATCAATTACTGTTTTTATTCTACTAAATATGAGTGTCGATAGAATTTTGTAGGTCACCCGTAGCAAAGTTATTTCTCTGTATATCGCATTTCTTGTGAATTGGTACTATTCTACCGATCTTCCATTCATTCGGCATTTCTTTTTTTCTCCAGATCTCAAGTATTAATCTGTATACTCTTTGGTGTATTTTTTTGCCTGCATTTTTCAATATTTCGCCGCATATTTCATCACTCCCAGGTGCTTTTCCATTTTTTAACTTTTTTAATATCGTTTCTACTTCACTGAATGTTGGCTCCGTTATTGTTTCCTGTTCTGATCTTTCTTCCGTTTCTGCAATAACATCTTCTTGGTCATTCCGATTTAGCAGTTTTTGGAAGCGCCTTTTCCATATTTCTATCACTTCTTCCTCGCTGCTACATTGTAATCCATTTTCATCTTTCATAGTTCTAGTCTTTACACTGCATTTTCTTTTCTGTTGCTTTATTTCAAGGTAGAATTTCTTCATGTTATTCTTATTGTAATCTTCTTCTATTTTGTTCATCACATCGTTTAGCCATTTATCTTTCTTCTCCTTGTACTTCTTGTACGCTTCTCGTTTTCTTTCTTCGTAGATATTCTGGTCTTCTTTCCTATTAGTCTTCATCCATGTCAATCTTGCTTTTTTCTTGTTTTCTGATTTCTCTTCGCATTCTTCATCGAACCATTTCTTGTCTTTGGTTCGCTTTTTAAAACCAACCGTTTTTTTGGCCGTTGTCTGCACAGTTACTTTAATATTATTCCATTTGCTGTCCATGTTTTGATCTACTTGTTTGTTGTCTATATCTCTGTTTGTTTCTTCAGCATATTCTTCTTTAATCTTCGTGATTGCAAATTTCTCGAGTGCTAATTTTTTATTGTTTTCTTTTCTTTTTCTGTGCATCTCCTTGTGTGCTACTCTTGCGATTACTAGATAATGATCTGAATCAACATTTGCTCCACGGTACGTTCTCACGTCTTTTATTGATGTTTCTCGCTTTCTTGATACGCACACATGATCTATCTGATTTCGTTCAGCTTCGTTGTTTGCGTCTGGTCTTGTTCGTGTTATTTTGTGTAGTGACTTGTGGTTAAACTTAGTGCTGCTTATACACATATTATCGCTGTTACCAAGTTGCACATTCGATGCTCATTGTCATTAGTTTTCTCATGGATCGTAAATTTATCCGCTATTCCACAAAGATAGTCTTCCTTTCCTATCTGAGCATTGAAGTCACCTAAGATTATCAAAGTATCATGCTTGGGCACAACTTCAGCTGTTTGTTCTAGTTCGTAGTAAAATTGTTCTTTTATGTCATCGCCTTTCTTTTCAGTTGGTGCGTATATATTTATTATGCTCATATTTACCGGTTTCGATCTTATTCTCAAGTATGCCATTTTTCCATTTATTGGCTTAAACTGTATAATGTTTTTTTTATATCGTTTTTCACAAAGAAACCCACCCCGTTTGCACCCTGCTTCTCTTCTCCAGAATATAGAAAAATGTATTCACCCACCTCTACTTCTCCGCTATCCTTCCATCTTACTTCCTGGACTGCCGCAACGTTGATTTTGTAACTCGCTAACTATCTTGCTGTTTCATACATTTTCCCCTTCTTCAACATCGTTCTAACATTCCAGGTACCCACTCTCCAAATTCCATTTTCTCTCTTCCTTTTTTGACTCGCCTTTCTCCCGCATTTTCTATTTTGTTTCGTATTCATGATTCCTTTTTCTTGCCGGTCCGTACCATATATTTCTTGTTTCGCAAGTTCTATCAGTTTTTTGACACCTCTTGCAGACACCCATTCTCTCTATTCCATTTCAATATTTTGTCTTCACAGATTATTTTCTGGTAGCCCACCTTCACCCTCTTTCCAGACCTTTTTAGTTCTACTGCTTGCTTTCTTATTTCGGTCTGTATCTTCCTCTCTGTAACGGTTAGGTCGTTGTCTATATAAACTTTCTTATCTGTTAGCTGGTTTAACTTAAATTTATTCCTCATTACCTCGATCTTAGATTCCCATTTATCCACCTCAACCACGATTTTTTCTCCGCCTATCTTGTACGCAGTTAGCAATTTTACCTCTACATCCAGGTTTCGTTTAATAAAGTTTTGGATCTTTTCTTCTAGTGTGACATCCTTATCTGCTTGTAAGTTCGTTCCCGTGATTACCATCTTATTTTTTCTTTTTATTCTTTTCTGTGACTCCATTTTAAGTTCAATCGCGGTTAATTTACTTTCGAGCTCCTCAATTTTCGTATTGGCTGCTTCTTGCTCGCGCTTCGATTTGAGTTCGGTTTGCTTTAGTTCCTCTCTCAGTAACTTTATTTCTTCTGATTGTTGTTCCATTTGTTCATGGATTTTCTTGATGTTCCCGCGTATTTCTTGTTTAACATCGGCATTTTCGGTTCTCACTTGTTTTATGTCTTTACTTATAGTCTCCATAAACTTTCTGATTTAATCCATCTCGCTCGCAGTAGGATCGGTACTTTTGTTGTTCCTAGTAGAAGATCTGATAATTTTCTTGCTTTTTTTAAATATGCCAGCGGTTTCTTCAAAGATGGTTTCTTCTGGTCTTCTCCTTTTGATATAATCGTCTAAACTTCCTGCACTGTTTGATCTCTGACGACTATCTTTTTTCAGTTTCTCTCTCCTTAGTTCTCTTTTATCACTCATTTAGTTTGACCGTGTTGTTATTAATAATTGATTCTACACCAACTATTACACTAGTGTATGTCGTGTTGTTTATTACTTTGAGTTCAAGCGGTCGTTCGGTTCGACAACTCGGAAATTTTCGCTTGTTAACCTCGAAATTTTCTTCGGTTATCTCTACAAAATACTTTAATGAGAAATCAATCTAGCCTTATCACAGTACCTTTTGTTCTTGTTCAGATTGCCGTTGAAGGTCGTCTCTGGATTTTTTCAAACTACAACACCGTTATTTTCACTTATAAAACGCACCTATATGTAATCAAATACTACCAACTCTAATTTTAGATATACATAAAGCATAAATCATACAAAAATTTGCACGAAGTTGTAATATACTACATTTTTTAAAAATGTAATTCTTTCAAGGGAGGGGTGTTAGTTCATCCGATTACAAATTTATTTTGACCTCAAAACCTTTCAAGAATAAAATTCAGTAATAAAATTCTGAATTAGCACAATATACTACATAAGTAGTTCTAAGATTTTCTAATAAAATATATCATTTTATATGTATTTGCATTTAATTTTTACATTTTTTGTTAATTTTCAACAAGTTGTAATAGTTTGATTTGTTACCTTTTTAGTCTCATCATTTTCATTGAAAAAAAAAGTAGTCAAGCTGACATCTACATACTACGTCGGCAACTAAACGATAAATCTAACTTAAAGAGAAAATAAAGAAAAGAAAAGAGTATGTAACAAAATATACATAGTTTCCAAGTTATAGGTACTATATGTTATTTAATTATGATAAAATAACTCCAATACGCATTGGTAGTTTTCTAGAATTTAACAGAAACGTGTAATTGTGTAAATGTTGTTATAAAGTTATAATGTAATTTAAATTGTGGAATGATACTTGCCAATACGAACATCTTTTGTATTAGATATTATGTCTTATAATATTTCCATTAGCATAAGAAAAATTTTAGAAATTAATTTCGTACCAAACGTGCTTTTAATATTTTAATAACTTTTAAAAGTTAGTGTTCTGTTATTATAATAATATTATTAAACTGATAATCATCGAGTTCCGTTTGCTGTTCTGAATAATTGTAATTTTTAGTGCTATTATCTTCTGCGACTTCTTCCTTTTTGTTATTAATTTGTTCTTGCTCAATAAATTCGAAATTTGTCTCTTCATAGGAACCATCCTCAATACTATTTTTGTCAAAAGATTTCATACGGTCTTCCAATATGGCATCCGCTCTGACTTCCCAATATGTTGGTAACCTAAGTAATAAAAAAAAAAGATGTTATCTGCATTATTTTTATAATTATAATTATATAACTGAAACCGTTTCTTACAATTTATTAATAAATTAGTTTTTTAAATATCAGTTTTGTACTGGTAGTAAATATCGTTTTTATAACTTTGGCATCACAAAGGTAAAAAGCATTTCTAAGTTTATCTAATAATTAATTAGTAATAGAGAGACTGGTCTAAAATAAAGTCAATCGAATAATTAGAAGATGTTTCGGCACAAAGCCAATTTGACATAAGTTTTCCTTGGGCGCCGATCATTTTGACGCAAGAATTTAACTTTTTCCTGTGCACTATTGGAAAGAGGACAATTTTCTGAGCATATTAAAACAAAAATTTTTGTGAACTATCCATTAGTTTCGAGAAAACGGCATTTTAAAATCAAAATTTTACATTTTTAAGTTACGACGTATTGTGTTGACGGCACGTGTACTCCGCACGCTTCTTTCGTGGTAGTGATGCTCGAAATCGAGAGTTTACTGTACATGAACTACGTTAAACATCACATTAGACATTAACATAGATGTAGTCATTCAAAAATATATAATCTAGCGCGTAATTTTTTCTCCCGTTAAATAACGCATTTTCTCCCGTTAGACGTTAACGCAGATGTAGCTCTAGTATAAGGCTAAGTGCTTGTTCACAATGTACGTAAGACATAAGACAAACATAAGACGTAAAGTCTAACCTTTGTTATAAAGTTTGAAAGGAGTTTGAAAATTTATTTGTTTATTTAGTTTATTTTTTTGTTATACGCATGCGCAGTTTCATATATTTCTTATGTTCATTGTGAACACTTTTGCGGTTTATGTCAAAATGATGTTTTATGCTTATGTTATTCTTATGCACGTCTTATGCTTTATGTACATTGTGAACAAGCACTTAGACTGCCTGAAACTTAACTTAAATTTTTAATCGTGATTTTCTCGAAACTACTTTTTGCGAATCGGTTGACATAAAATCTTAAGTTCTAATTGACCTATTTTTTGAAATTTGGCATGCATTTTTGTTATATATCTCTTTATGGTAGGAACCAACAAAAAATCATAATTTTCAATGTTTATTATTTTTTAAAAATTCGGAAAGTTAAAAAATAACTAAAAAAATCAAATTTTTTTTCTAAGTAGCTCCTTTTTCGCGAGAAAATTTGTTTTTTTTAAATTTTTCCTGGTTCCAACCAAAATGACATTTGTACTGATTAATAATCTATCTTTCTTTTTCTTTTCAGACGATTAGAAGGGTTGGAATCGTGTCAACCATGAACACGCTTTTTTTTCTTCTCTACTTCAACAGCGTGTAACTTTGTGAAATTTATTTATTTTTTATTGAAAACTTTTTTGGGAATTCTTAAAATATATATAAATCGATGACAAAAAAATGTCTGAAATTTGGGCTTTTAGATTAGAATACTGCATTAAGTGCGACACTGTATCTTTAAGACTTTAAGCAAAGAGTATGTAGTGTATAGAGGAACAGCCATGTATTAAAAATTGAAACGTAGAGACAATCCCGTCTACCAGAGGGCGTAGCAAAGCCATCTATCGGCCGGGAACATTTTTATATTAAATACCTAAATATAAAGTTAGCTACTATATCGATAATTGCAGGTATACCTTTTTGGCGACTGTTCGTACCTGAAGTGGATAAGTAAGAAAAAAGGTTTTTTAACACGGTTTTATCATGGGGTCTCCATAGAAATTTTTAAAAAGGGCAGTAAACATTACAATCAGTGTAACCACCATACGGTAGTTATTGTATATATAATAATACGATAATTTGTATCCTCTATAGCAGTGTTTTTCAACCTTATCGAATAGAGAATAATAGAGCCTTCTTAATCCCCTTATATAATTAATAATTATTTTAAAACTAGTAAGAAAAAGATTTTTAACACTAGTGTTATTAGTTTATAATTTTTTGGACTCGCTATCGCTCGTTTCGCGAAATTCTCCACTAACAAAATAAAATCTCACTTTTAACACCTATATCGTAAATAGTTTATGTAAATTTATAATTTAATTTTATTAAAAAAAATTTCGACCCCATGAGCAAAACATCGCGACCCTTTGGGGATCGTGACCCACAGGTTAAAAAACACTGCTTTATAGTATATACCAGGCCTGGTCTATACGATAGTATTATGTTATCGTACGATAATTTTTTAAAACGATACGATTAATTTCCGATAAATTCGATAATTTAAAAATATACTATAAATTATTTAATAATATTAAATATCAAGGATTAAATATTTCATTTTTTAATTTGTTTTTTAAATTTTTGTTTTGAATTTTTTGAAGACTGCACTGATTACTGTTTAAAGCAGGGCCGTATTTAGACTAAATTTTCGGGGAGGGTTTTAAAAAAATAGCAAAATAAATAGCTAATTTATAAAATAACAAAAGAAGTTTTTCTAAATTTAAATTTTGTTATATTAATTTTTGAAATGTAATGTTTGGAGAAAAGTGACTAGAATAATTTCGGGGGAGGTTGTAACCCCTAAAACCAGCCCCTTAAATACGGCCCTGGTTCAAAGTGTTTAAATAAAATTTGTAATGTAAATCTAGTTTACAAATATATGAAAGATTTATATCTGTTACTCCACATGCAATAAATATAAAACATTCAGTTTTAGAAGAATTGCGAAAAAACAAATCGAACTTTTTTAAAACAATAATTGCAATAAATTAATATGTAATATTAATGTAATATGACAAGCAAAAAGCAGAACCCAAAAAAAGAATTTTAAAGCATGAATAATATTTTATGTATACTTCTAAAATAATGATAAATGTTTAATAATAATATTTTAATTTGATTTGATTTAAAATATAAAATTCAACATAAAATTAAATACATAAAAATTAAAAATTGTGCCGAGAGATCCGAGTTGAAGCGTTGATTTGTTGAAGTTTAAAATTATTTTAGTTTTAACTTTGGTTTGAAATTTTAATAATCTTTAAAATTCGAAGTAAATAATAAAATTGTCTGTTTTTACGATATTTTACGATATTGAAATTCTCTTCTTACTTTTATAACCAATCTACCTGAAGGGATTACCAAAATCGTAACAGACAAAGACAGCTTATCATGCTGTCTCATTTAATGCTTACTCATTATATAATGCTCGTTTTTGCCGCTGAGGTCGTTACGAATCGACTACAATTTTATTGTAGGGTACGAAAAATGCTAGTGACAGGTATACCCATAAGAGCTGTTCCTCTATACACTACATACTCTTTGCTTTAAGTGATACACTGTGGTTTGATTTTATTTTTAAGTAAAATTCAATGGTTGTGAAAGATTTTCATAAGGTGGCATCCTAATTCACTTTTGAATTCAAATTTAATGGAAATTATTATCATACTTGATAATTCGCACATTTTTAATTTTAATTTTAACTTTGCGATTTTGGAGAAAAGTTATAATTTGTAAGTCGAGTAATTATATTTGGACAACGTAGCTAATCAATTTTTTTTTGTGAAAATTGCGTTATTTTCTCATCCAGATTTATTTGGGATTAGTATTGATTGCTATGATTTTTTTTTTTGATTTCTTCTCCTAATTTTTACGTTTACTTGGGAAGTTTGTAACGTTACAAAAGTCGTTACGTTAAAGTTGTAAATTATTAGGCTACTCTAATAATTACGACGCACTCGGTAGAGGTTGTAATCAACCAAGTGCTCGACTATGATAAGAGGCTTTTTGGATTTTAAAAACGAACCTGGTGCAACGTTTTTAATAAAAGACAAATTATTATTAATAATTGGAAGTTAACGACTAAAATTTGGAAAAAATAGATTGGAAACACCTAGTTGTATCATTTTTTTTGCATGAAATTAATATTAAAAGTCTGGTTGGAGGCAAAAATAATTATTGTCGTAATTAACAGAAGAAAATTTGCAAGGTCAGGAATAATCAGCATATAAGCTATTTATCAAATTACTACGTTGGGTTTGAAATCTATATATTGTGGTGAAAAAGGGGATTCGCATTCGCACATTTGATGAAATTTTTATTTAAATAATTTTAAGTTGTAAGATTGTGAAATTAGACAGGTGGGGGCGAATCGACGAGGATATTAGTTTTTTCGCCGATAGCGACCGCCCGAGCATGTTGTGCCATGTTAGCTCGAGGCGATTATTGAGATTTTTTGATATAAGTTTGAATTTGTGAGTTATATTTTTGTGAGTAATAATTTTGATTTTGATTTTGAATAAATGATTTTGATGCGAATGCATTATTGCGTAATTTTTGGATTATTTTGATATTTGGATGATTTGGATAATTTTTGATACGTTGCTACCGAACGGTAGTTGATTTGATTGATTTGGTTAATTTAACAAGAGCAGTTAAAATTATAAAATTTGAAATTGGTTTAAAATTGGAAGAATTAAATTTGCATTTGTACGAGCGAATGTGCGATGGTGATAAGAGGGCCATTTGGATAAGCGTTAAAATTAAAAGTACGAGCTTAGTAAAGATTCATATTGAATTATATTTGGATTTATTTGCGATTTATTAATTTATTTTTGAAGAAGATTTATTTTGGAGAATTTGTTAAATTTTTTGGATTGGCCAGCATTTTATTTTAAATTGGATTTCGTTAATTGGTAATTTTTTGGAATTTTGAATCCGCCCATGAGAAGTCTTAGCTCTCCGACTTGTAAAGCCGTAGAGATTGGTGATATTTTGCAGTTTGCCACGCATTGCAAAAAAATATCATTACAATATATATTGTCATGTTCCGAACCAAAGTTTTACCTACCCTGTTAATTTGCCATTAATTTTGATGTTAAGTTTATAAAATATTTGAATTTGAATTTTGGGAGGTAAAACTTTGAAAATTAAAGTTGGTAGAAGTGAGGTTCTTATCGAGGCTTCTTTAGCCAACTATGGCCGACAGCGGATGCCAAGTTTGGTATGCCCGCTGAGTTTGATTTTTGATACGAGATTTTGTCATTTTGAAATTGTGAGTAATATTTTTGATTTGATTTAAATAAAGTGATTTGATGCGAATGCATTATTGCGTTGTTTTTGGAAGCATATTTTTGATATTTGGAATTAATTTGGATATTATTTATAAGTGGCTACTGAGCGGTAGTAAGTTGATTTGGATGATTAATTTTTGGAAAAAGAATATTTTGAATAATATAAATTCGATTTGGATACTTAAAATTGGAAAGTTAAAATTACATTTGAAGGAACGAATGGTCGATATTGATAAGCAGTCAAATTGGATAAGGATAAAATCAAAACTTTGATTCTTTTAATTTTATATTGGAATTAAAATACATGCGAGTTAATTTTGAAGAATAATTATTATTTGGACCTGAACTATTAAATTTTTTGGACCAAAAATTTTTACTATTTATTTTGAAAACAATTTATTTAGAAGTGTTATTTTATTTTGAAAGACAATTTTTGGAATAATGAAGAGTCTCTTGCTACAAAGAATGGATGCCCAGTTAGTAGTAAGATTGATTTACGAATTGAGCAAATTTTAATAAGATTTGTATAGCTCGGGCCATTGCAATATATATTTGCGAATTGTTTACAATTTGTTTAATCGTATTTCGCACCCTTCGCGCCTAGCCTTTCGGTTATTCCAACCGCCCTCTGCGAGGCCTCGGGAGCTCATTGAGTTTTGGACATCCTTCTGCCAAGTTAGTTTTAGTCTTCCTCTTCTTATTTTTGTTGGGGGTTCCCATTCCCATATTCTTTTTGGCTATCTGAAGTGTTCCATTCTTTGCAAGTGGCCGTACCACATCAGACGTTTCTTATCTATGGTGTCTATTATTGTGTGTTCGACACCCATTCTTTTGCGAATTTCTAAGTTTTTTACGTGCTCCAGCTTAGATACGCCACAAGAGCGTCTCCAGTAATCCATTTCCAAAGCTTTTAGCCGTTCTGTATTTCTTTAGGATAATTCCCACACTTCTGCTCCATACGTGCATATACTCTCTACTATCGCTGAATATATCATCGTTTTGGTTTTCTTCGTGATGGTTTGAAATCTAAATTAGTGGATATACTACAATCGTCGTATCCGGACAGTAGTACCAGGATGGAACTACCGAATTTTTACCATCAGGATTGACCAATTATTTTTGTAAATAGATAATTACTGCTGCTGATTAAACCTTAGTTTTATGCAATCAGATTTTTGGTTTGTCCGATCGTCTACTTGTTTTCAGTTGGTCAACTTAGTTAGCTTGAGTTGAACAATTTGTGGTTTGTGGATTACTTGTGTGAATAGCATTTATCTGTTTTAGTAGTTTATATTTCATTGACACAGATCCGGATCCAGAAAAGAGCTCTTGGAAGGAAGTCGGACCAATTAACATATTTGTGTCTCTGCGATTACTCAATAGCAGGTTAGAAAGGAGTAGGACTGGGTAAGTACTGTTCATTTAGTATTTTACAATCATTTGTTGTCTAACGACACATCAAGCCTTGCACCGAACTAGTTGATTAGCTTTGGATGAGTGGATGTTGATGGCACTCCATCTATTTGGTTGCAGGCGACCATCAGTCAATCAGCAGTAAATTGCTTTTTTTTCTTTTACACGCCTTCAGCGTTTACTGTTTGGGACCTAGAGTCTAGGATTTATTGTATGACTATTGTACATTTGTGTTTTGCGTAGCTAAATCTGTCATCTCATCTATAATATTGAATAAATCCCCTTTACTCTGTTGAGTTTTATTTCAATATTTGGCGCCCTAAGAGCATTTCATTTCAAAGTTGATAGTATCACCATTTTCACCATTTGTGATAACCCAATACCAGAAACAATCTACCGAAGAACCTGCGATTGGTGGACACACCTACCCATCGCTTGAAGAACTGTGGGTTAAATCCCAATTGCTGGTCAACCGTGTAATAACAACTACGGTTAACTAAGTGGCATCTTGTTAGCGCTCACTTTAGGCTGCAAGTTATCCGATCTTCATTTGAAGGATTAAATTTGTTCATGGACGATTGCTTCGCTTATTTCACTAACAAACCGTCACACAACATCTAGAGGGTGTTAATAGCGGTTCACCAGCTATTATTTCTTTTATTTGGATTACCGATATCAACTGGTGTATCATATAGTTCGTGGCGTTACTCTTTTTTACTTATTGATTATCTGGTGTCGTATTTCTGACTGCATGGTTATTGGGTAATCCACCTATATAACAACACAACAGCTCGGATAATTCAGTCGAATAGTGGTATCGCTATCGCTATCCTGATCTAACCATCAAGAGAGAAGACAACGGAAAGCTAAGATTTTGTTTGTTTGTGCCGTCATTTATTATTGTTAATTATCTTTTTTGCGCGAAGAATTTTATTGGGCCGTTCTTTTGATTATAATTCTATATTTAAAGACATCTAATCAACTCGAGTAAAGCTGTAGAAATTATTACGGTATTTGTACGCCAAAGTATACGTATACGCGGTAACTATAACGCAAGTTTTTTTTAATTTTATATATTATTATTTTATTGTGAGCAATTGATAGCTTACTACGTATTCATTTTTTTTTTATTTATTTATTTATTTATTTATTTATTTATTTATCTATAAGTACGGGCAAGCCCAATAAACAATATAAGTTGCATACAAAATTAATTATATTCGCACAATGCGTTACAAAAAACAAAATACCTAGAGTAACAATTCAAGACTACTCAAAAATCAACCTGGCATTCAGGTTTGCATTACGGGATATCCTGTTGACTGCCGAGTTCATCAGGTACAGACGATTATAATACTGAATGCAAAAGACCGCAGTATTCCTCGTATTTCTAGGAGGAACACGAAAGGCAATCCGCGCAAGCAACTGAGGGCAATCAACAGAATCCTCGACCAACTTGGATAAGAACCTAGCATCTGCCAATACCCTTCTCTCCGTAAGAGGTGTGAGGGAAAGCCGCTGAAGCAGATAGTCGTATCCGACTTCGCGATGAGAAACTTGTAGTTTAAAAGCTACATACCTAAGAAATCTTCTTTGTACCCCCTCAAGTCTATCTATGTCGTATTGGTGACAAGGTGATCAAAAACACGATGCATACTCTAAATGAGACCGCACAAAGGAATTATATAAAGTCCTCAGTGCGGAAAGATCATAAAAATCGCCTGCGCTCCTTTTTATGAAGCCAAGAGCCTTAAGTGCTTTGCCGCAGACGACCGCTATATGCGCACTAAAATTTAACTTAGAATTAAAAGTAATTCCAAGATCCCGAATATTATCAATTGTTTGCAAAGATGTGCCATTAATTGCATACGTGACATGTGCAGCACCAGACTGACGGCTAAATCGAATGTGCTTGCACTTTGCTGCATTAAGTGTCAGTTTGTTCACCGCACAACAAAAACCCAATCTGTGCAGATCCGACTGCACCAGAGCAGCAGACTTGCCGTCACAAATCCTCGCAAAAACTTTCATGTCGTCAGCATAAAGCAATACACTACAATAGTGAAAACACTGAATAATGTCGTTTATGAAAATGTTAAACAATAACGGTCCTATGTGAGAACTCTGAAAAACTCCCGAGGTAGCCACAAAGGCCTTTGATCAAAAATTTTTTATTTTAACAATCACAATCCGATCGACGAGGTATCCCAAGGTAGGTACCTATCCAAAGGTAGCCCAATTTTGCGCATTATTGTATATTTTTTATTTTTTTTTATTAAATTGGAAACAACAAACGTTATCTCTGTTACTCAGTCTTTTCTTGACCTGGTTACTTCTTTTTGCAACAGTCAGTATTTTTCGTAGTTTAACGTGGCTGTTGATTCGAATATACAAGGTGATTCTTTTTTTAAAAAAACTTCGTGGCGCTCAAAAATATCAACACTTCGGCTGGCTCTTCGGGGCGTTACTTTAGCGATTTTCCCCTGTGTATTAATCCTCCCAATCTGAAGAAGAATCAGCTCATTCTCTTTTTGTATTTCAGTTTTATTTGCCTTTACGAGCTAGCCAAAGGCACGCGAGCCAACTACCGATAATATTACCATCAATAATTTATTATTATTATTTTTTTTTAATCCTATCTACTTTTAACGGTAGCAACACCCATAGTAGATTTAGTTGCAAATGTTGGACACAGAGAAAGATAGTACAGTGGTTTTATTAGTAGGTACTCACAAATTTTAAACTTGTAAAATTTTGTTTTTGTAGCATCCAAATTATTGCGAATTACTATATTATTTTGTATTTAACTTGAGCAAATTAAAATTCCTACGATCGGATTCGAACTGATAGCTTTAACCTTGTCAGTCGTGTACTTTAGCGATACAGGCACACTACTGTTTAGTTTAGTTTAGTTCGAATCTGACTATAGAAATTTTAGAGCTTGTATTTCTATTTCCCTCTTCGGGGTATCGATTAATTAATTGTAAGATTAGCCTCCCTCAAACGCAAATATACCTGGTTAAGTAATCGAAGATGCTCTTCAAAGGTACTAGAAATGACTATCATGTTATCAACATAAATGAAAAAGTATTCCCCCAATAAGGGACCAAACAAAAATAACATGAGTCGTTGTAAAATACCAGGCGTATTCGAAATTTCCAAATGGCACCACAATGAATTTAAATAAACCTCAACCAGACACTGTGAAGGCAGTTTTCTGACACGACTCGGGAGATAAGAGCAGTCTGTAAAAAACTTTCCGCAAGTATATTGATGTTATGGACCTCATCCCGGAGTCTCATTAAAATATCCCCCAACCGAGGATCGGAAAAGCATTCTTTTTGGTTAACGAATTTAGATTCCTTCGGTCGAACACAAGCGATAAGAGCCTTCTTAATGAGCAAAACGTAGAGAACCAAAGAGACTTAAATAATAAAACCTAACAAAATGTTAAAATAATAAATTTTAACTGTTAAGTAAATAATTACATACTACAAAGAAACATAATATTTAAAGAAACCAAAATGACAATAATTCACATTGAACAGGGTTGAACTTAGAAATATTTGAATAAACAAGAAATTAGAAATCTGAAAAATATTATGCTATAGAAAAAAATTACTAAAAATTAGAAAAACCTATAACATAATATAAAAGCTTTTATTTCACGATCATTTCCGCTCATCAGTTATGTACAACAGTAAAAATAAAAAGGAAGTAAGAGCAAATATACCAAACAAAATTGAAAAAATTTAAAAATTAATAAATTTAAATGATGCGCTTACCAAATAACCAAACTGTACCATGCCATGTGACTAAATGAAAATTTACTTAGAAAATTCTAAAAACTTTTTTAAGTTATTTTCTATTCTAAAGAGACTTGCTTACAATAATATTTTGCTTCACTCGTGAATAAGTTCGTTGTTTTATTGGTGTAGCATCCCAATAATTCCAGTATTAATTTAACTTAAAAATGATTTCTTAAGTAGATTTTAGTGGTAATTAGTAGTATGTATTGCAGAGCCGTATTTAGACTAGATTTTAGGGGGGGGGGGGGTTAAAAAAATTACAAAATGAATAGCTAATTTATTAAAACATAAAGAAAATTTTTTTAAATTTAAATTTTGTTATATTAATTTTTAAAATGTAATGTTTGGAGAAAAGTGAGTAAAGAGAGTTTTTTTTCCAAGATGGCGGATATAATTTTTACGGATTATAATTTTGTGCAAGTATTTTTGCAATTAAGATTTTATTTTTGAGTATTGTTATTAGAAAATTTTGTTTGAAAGTATTTTGGTCAAAAGTTACCGCAAAAAAATTGAAATTTTGTAAAAAGATTGTTTTTATTTAATTACAATGATTATTTTTTTGCGCGATTTTTCTTTATTTGAGTTTGATATTCAGAGAAAATTTCGATTTTTGTGAACTTTATTTAATGGTTGAAATTAATTTCTCGAGGGAGCGACAAATTTTGATTACAGGTTAACTTCTGAGGGGCGTTATCACGGATAAAATTCTTATTTTACCAATGGCGATAGTAAAATAATGTTGTCAAAACGAAGAACTAAATTAGATTGAAAGAAAATTTCACAAATCTTAAGCAAATGTACACTCGTGTACAAATGTACAAAATATAAAACAATTTATGGGTTTACAATGCCCACTCTAGTTTATTACGAAAGTGTTATTTTAAGCTATGCTGCCCATGATGGTCATAAAATTTACGTTCCCTTTAAAATTTTTGGTTCAAACAATTTATTGCAATTTAAAATTTCTACCATAATAGTAAGAATTAAGATAAAATATCTATTTCATTTATTTCAATATAATTATTTTTCAAAAAATCGAAAATTAATTAATAGGAGTACAGTCGAGTCGCGAAATAGTGAATTAAATATGGCAAAGGCCTTTCACTTTTTCTTCACTATTTCGGTATTTACAAAATTTACAATAAAATCAATTTTGAAATTGA
This sequence comes from Cantharis rustica, assembly GCA_911387805.1. NCBI lineage: Eukaryota > Metazoa > Arthropoda > Insecta > Coleoptera > Cantharidae > Cantharis > Cantharis rustica. The sequence continues at coordinate 79,131,739 of OU426877.1, forward strand.
AAATTTGATTTATTGAAAATATAAGAAACCATCTCGTTCTCGTCTTTCTTTTCTGGATCAGAATCAATCTGAATTTCGTTCCCTGTATATTCGATTATATTCCTTATAATATTCCTTGTTCCACCTTGTTCCAACACTTTTTCTTGCATTACAGGCTTCATTTTTAAGTAATAAGCGCGTTCTCAAATAAAATATTTTCTTCGTCGTTATCAAAATGTCCACTTAATATATTATTTAAAAATATAAAATATAAAATTTTTTAACATGCGGTGGCTCATAATGAAATCCGGACGCTTCTATGCTAGCAATGTAAATTGTACTTTTTTTAATATGTAAAAATCGCTTTAACAAAAATATTTTTCAGATATTTTTTGTAGATAGATTCATTCTTTTAATTTTTGTTCATATACATTATTTTACTTTGTCGCATCGTTTTCGACTGAAAATGACTTAAAGCAAACTCGGTAAAACTTTAATAAAATTAAAAATGCACAATGGAATTCTTATCGAATTTTCAGGGGATTCCCATTGGATTTTTACCGAGACTGCTTTAAGTCATTTAAGTCATTCTTAGTCGAAAACGATGCGACAAAATAAAAAAATGTATATAAACAAAAATGAAGAGAATGAAATTATCTACAAAAAATGGCTGAAAAATATTTTTGTAAAGGCGATTTTTACATATAAAGAGTTTTCAAAAAGTACAATTTACATTGCTAGCAAAGGAACGCTCGGATTTCATTATGAGCCACTGTATAAAAATTGCGTTCTATGCTAACTTTACGAGTAAAATGAAGTGTAAATATGATACCTAATGTAAATTCTTACAGCTGTATTCATAAAAAGTTACAACAGGTCTATAAAGCTATTATAAGCAAAATGTCAAAAAACATTATTCATAAACGTTCAATAGCGCTAAAACACTGTTATAAGACTGATATAAGCGGTTTATAACCTAAAACAACCAATCAGCTGTAACCTATAACCTATAACAGTATTATAACTAAAACATTCCTGAGCGACACTTTAAGAAATTTTTATGAATACGGGTGTGTATGTTTTTGGTTATAAATCCTATAAATGTGTCATTCAAACTGCACTATTTCGTACACAGTTCGCTGTATCGGGGTTACCGCTGTTTGTTATATAGGGGTCTCATATACACTCAATGTTAAAATTTTTGTGTTCACTATTTCCGGTAGTTCACTATATACGATATTCACAATTTCGCGACTCGACTGTAATAATTAACAATTAATTAAGTGGTCTCAGACTTTTACACAGTACTGTAAATATCAAGTCAATATCAAGTAAATATCAACATCAAGTCAAGAATCCCATGAATAAAAATTCCACTAAACAAACAAAACACAAAAATAAACAACAAACACAAACCATCAATAACACAACAACTAATTATAGCAAAACAGCAAAAACAACAATAATACAAAAGAACTTGAATGGATACTACATTAGACTAACTCAACTTCAAATTCTACTAAACAACATAGAACCACACATTCTCTGCCTTCAAGAAACACACATCAAAGAAAAACAGAAATTTGAAATAAAATGATACAACCAATTTTCCAAGTACAGAACTAATCGACAGCACGCTCGTGGGGAGGGGGGTCGCAATATTCACATCTAACAACTTACACTCTGAAATAATAGAACTTGATACAAAACTTAAAGCTATTGCCGTTACAACTTATCTGCCAACAAAAATACACATATGTAACATATTGTCATGTTTCAAAAGTGATTCGGACCCACCCTATACATTTTGGTAAAAATTCATTTATTTATTTAAGTTATGTTTAAATTGATTTTATGTTGTAAGATTGTAAAATTAGCAAGGTGGGGACGAATCACCGGAAATTCAAGGCCTTTTGTCAAAAAATGGTCGACACGATGGACGTGTAAAATTCATGTCCGAATAATTTCTAATAAGTTTATAATTTTTGAAATACAAGTAAAAGTTTTTGAAGTTAATAAAGTGTTTTATTGAAACTATTAATATATTTGATTAAATTGAGTTTGAAGAAAGATATTTTGGATAATCTTGAAAAAAAGAATAAAACAGAAGCTATGGTCGAATGAGTGCAGATGGTAATAAAGATAAACAGAATTTGGAAATTATGATTAAAAGTTTGGTAAATAAAAATTTTACATTATTATTTTAAAAATTTATTGAAGGAACTACAGGATTTGTTTGATAAGCGGGCGATGCGATACGGCAATCGTAGCATTTAACTTTACCATTTTTGAATATTTTATCGTAACGAAAATTGAAGTTTTACGAATTATTTTAAATTAGAATATTTTTGATTGGAATTGATTGGAAGCAATTTAAAAATAAATAGATTTACAAAATTTACATCTCAATATATACATGCCCCCAAACTATCCAATAAAACTAACCGACTTGCAAAATCTAATAAATCAATTACCGAAGCTATATTTGTTAATTGGGGATTTTAACGCCCACAACGGGATCTGGGAATCAAAATACATAAATCAACGAGAAAAAATTATAGAAAAGCTATTACTAGAAAACAACTCATTACTAATAATTAATAGTAACACCCCAACCCACTTCAATTCTTCAAACAACACATTCACTAACATCGACCTTACATTTGCATCAACGCAAGTAGTCCCAAACATCACATGGCAACCGATGGATCAGCTCTATGATAGCGATCACTTTCCAATAAAAATTGGTATCTTGCACAAAACAGAAAACGATCCTACTACAACACCAACAAAATGAAAAATCAAAACAGCAAACTGGAGTAAATACACAGAACTAATAGTACTACAGCTATCTATTGATTCCTACGAAGAACAAAACATCAACAAATTAATCAATAAACTTACTTCAATTATAAATCACGCAGCCAGTAAATCAATAGAAAAAATCAAACATTCCAAAGGAAGAAAAACTGTCCCCTGGTGGAACGAAAAATGTAAAGAAGCGCTAAAAATATCCCACCAAGCATTCACCAGATACAAGAAATCTAATTCAAATAATAACCTAATAGAATTTAACAAGAGGAGAGCAATCGCCAGAAAAACAATAAAAACAAGCAAATCAGAATCATGGCAACACTTCATACAAACAATAGATACAGACACAACGAGTCAACGAATGTGGAACAAGATAAAAGCAATCAAAGGTACAAATAAAAATTTCACAATATCTGCCATAAAATAAAACAACGAAATTGTAACAAATAAACAAAATATTGCAAACATCATTGCAAAAATTCTAGAAAACACATATGCAAACGTATCATACAACAACCACTTTTTAGAACATAAAAAAAGAACTGAAGAAACCTTTGTAATTAATCATAACGAATCGCAAGAAGACCCAATAAATCATCCTATTACCTTAAAAGAACTCGAACAAAACATAAACAAAACCAAAAACATCAGCCCAGGTCCAGATAATATTCCATATTCATTTATCAAAAATCTATCTACGTCAGCTAAACAATCGCTTCTAAATATTTATAACTATATTTGGAAAGAAAACGTGTATCCAGAATCATGGAAAAAAGTAATAATACCAATCCTTAAACCAAAAAAAGATTCTACCAATCCGCTTAGCTACAGACCGATAGCATTATCGTCGTGCCTAGCCAAACTTCTAGAGAAAATAATTAATAATAGACTAATATGGACGTTAGAAAAAAACAACCTAATAACAAAACAACAATCAGGATTTAGAAAGCTACATTCCACAACAGCCTACATTATCAAAGAACACCTAATAGCAATATTCTTCGATTTAGAAAAAGCATTTGATAAAACCTGGAGACACCTTATAATTCATCAAATGACAATCTGGAAATTATACGGTAATATACTTATATTCATACAAAACATACTCAAACATAGAACGTTTAGAGTTAAAGTAAACAACACATACTCGAATATAACAAACATAAAAAATGGTATTCCTCAAGGTTTCCCTATAAGTGTGACACTTCCTAATAGCTATAAACAACATAGAATGCCACATTAACCAACCAGTCAAACTCTCTATATTCGCTGACGACATAACAATATACTCCAGAAACAAAGATCTCCAAGTTATTAAAGAAAATATGCAACAAACCATCACCTCATTAAAGAATTGGTCTAAAACAACAGGATATAACATATCAGTAGACAAAACAAAAGCCGTGCATTTTACATGTCTCAGAAAATATCTCGCAGAACTACCTAAAATAGAAATAGATGGTAACAACATTAAGTACACTAGGGTCATTAAATATCTCGGGGTCCTCATAGACAATAAATTAACATGGAAAGATCATATAAACTACATAAAAGCAAAATCAATTCAAACACTTAACATCCTAAAAACAATTTCAAACAACAAATGGGGAGCAAAACGGGACACATTACTTAAAATATACCAGTCTTTGATTCGATCTAAACTAGACTATAGATGCTTATATACTCTTTAGCAGTGGCGGCTCGTGGGGAAAAATTTTGGGTAGGCCAGCAATATTGTATAAATAGATAAAATCTGCGGAAGATGTGAATATTTTCTTGAGTTATAATGATATGCTCTATTAAGTCATTTTATTTAAATAATAGAATTACTTACTTTGGACGCTTCTATTTTAGCAATATAAATTGTACTTTTTGAAAACTCTTTTTAGCATATAAAAATCGCTTTTACAAAAATACTTTTGAGACATTTTTTGTAGATAATTTCATTCCTTTCATTTTTGTTTTCAAACATTTTTTTATTTGTTGCCTCGTTTTCGATCGAGAGTGACTTAAAGCAGTCTCGGTAAAAATCCCATGGGAATTTCTCGAGAAAACCATTGTGTATTTTAAATTTTATTAAAAAGTTTTACCGAGTCTGCTTTAAGTCACTCTCAGTCGAAAACGAGGCGACAAAATAAAAAAATGTATAGGAATAAAATTAAAACAATGAAATTTGCGACAAAAAATATCCAATAAGTATTGCTGTAAAAACAATTTTTATATAATAAAAACAGTGTCTAAACGAAGCAATTTACATTGCTAACATAGGAACGTCCAAATACTTTTTCGAATAACTGTAGATCATGTTATAGTATTTATAAACAATGATTGATTTTCTTATTTTTGCTCTTCGCAAATCTGTCTTCGCACATTGTCGTGAAATGTGTCCGTTTTTAATAATTTATCAAGAATGTTTTTTTGTATTGATAAAAGTGCAAGTGAAGATAGGCAAACTCGCAATACAATACCTACCGCTTAAACTATTTTGCAATAATAAAAATTCACTACAAAGTGCAAAATACCGCTTAATTTCTTTTTTTGTTATTTAATTAATTTATTTAATTTGAAATAAATATTCTTTTTTGTCATCTAAACAACTTTAAAATGCCGCTCGTATATGTCCGATAAGAAAAACTGTTTATGGGGAGGTATCATATAACTGCAAGTATCTGGTAGGCACGGGCCTATGCGCTGGCTATTGAAGCTATAGTATTGCTGTATCTGGCGTCATGGTCCTACTGTTACATTGCGCTATATGGACCAAGCTAGGCCAGTGCCTACACTGTAATACTTTGGAGCAGATACAAATAAAAATATAAAACACGCTAATTTTTGCAGCTGTTATTGCAATTTTAAGTGCAAATAATGAAAAATAACAAATATTAATTGTCCATAATATTAAAATATTAATTATATTGTGCATAAAGAAAATGTTATTTATGTACATTAAATTTTGGGTAGGCCTGGCCTACCTTGCCTGTTCTTTAAAACCGCCACTGATAGGAACCCAATTTACCTCACGATTTGAACGTTTTCCTATGCACTATTGGAAAGAGGACACTTTTCTAAGCATATTGCAAAAAAAATTTTGTAAGATTAGGCATTAGTTTTCGAAAACTCGGCATTTTAAAATTTGCAATTCAGGGGACGCGTAAAATTCGACATAGATTTGATGTCCCACTCTTACTTGCACCTCCAAAGTTTTCTTTCTGAAATTATTTATAATTTTTACCGATTCCACTAAAGGCAAATACTTTTATTCCAAATTTTCGATGGATGATGGAACGTATGAAAAGTTAGCTTTAATAGTATAACTTAATTTATTGTTTTTGAATTAATGTATTCTTAAAAATTTCTTGACATTCATTTATTGCTGCCAACGATAATTCTGACAATAATCTTAGAAAATTTTCAAAATTTGTTCCATAATATATGACAGCACTGAGCCACGTTCTTTACCTTGTAAGCACTGGTTTGGGAAGTAGAGGTGTAATCGGAAAAATTTTCTTTAAAAGCTTGCACTCTCAGAGGCACCTTTACAAAAATTTTTTTTGCATTTGAAATTAAATAAATTATTAACCAAAGAAAATTTAAACAAATTGTTTCGGCAACACGAGATAACCCATGTGCCAGACATGAGTACAGTAAATTAAATTTTAATAAAATACTTTGAGTTCTGTTCAAACTTTAATCATGTACTTCGTCGGTCATTAAAAAAAAACATTAAAAAAAGCTCTAATAAGCACTAACATGCGTTTTAAGCAAACTCTTGAAAAAAAAGCTAAAAAAGCACTATGAACATTAGGTCAAATTACTGCAATTTTAAAGAAACGTCAAGATCCAAAAAGAATATCTTCTGCTTATAATTTAGAGCAATAAGCAAAATGCTTAGAATCCGGGCTCTCTAAATTTATATTAATTTATAATTTAATTATATAATTTAATTCGTAAATTTGTAGCATACTGTAGATAAGGGATTTGTAAATAGGGTTACCATTTTGGTAACGCACGAAAGAAGAGAGAGCGCATAACTAGAGAGGTCATACGCCGCTGTGAGTGGAGATCGGTGGGAGTGTTTATTTCCCGATTTAATAATTTGGTTAATTTGAGTAATTAAAAATGGGTGATAAAATTTTATGATAAGGCGTTCAGCTTAGGCAAAAATGTGCAAGTCGATAAACCATAAAGTAAATTTTAATACGGACAAATTTATTGACCATATACAAAATAAAATTGACGATATTTGAATTTAAAGTTTTAACAAAATTGAAACAATACGAATATGTATTACAAATTTACAATCAACATAAAAAAGTCTTATGCTCAAAAGATGCATGTACTTCGGCGATGTTTTTTTTTTTTGAGAAGGTAAATTTTTTACATTTTTGGATCGCTGAGAGCATAGTAATATATTCTAAGGTTTTTTCCAGATTGAGTAAAACCATTCCAGTATGTTAATTATTGTTTGATAATTAAATTATTATCAATCAGATGATCGATAATTTCTTTTTGAATTACCTTCTCTAAGATTTTTCTAAGACAAGAAATAAAGCTTTCTTTTGGTTTGGAAAGTAGCATAGTTTCAAACAAGCTTTTAAGAGTAAAAGCTATACCACTTTTTTTTTTTAGATAGATACGTAGGGTGTTTGTTGTTACTTAAAGATGCTAAATACACAAGCGGACACAACTTGAGTTGAAACTGAATAAAATGGCTGGAAGTCATTGGTTTGAAGTTACAACTTTTGCTTGAAAATACGATATCCCTGTACAAAGCTATTCTTAAGTCCGGTCGGACTTATTAACTCAGAGAAATAGGCTACAACTCAAACCTTGAATCCTTCAAAAGACTTAAAAATAAAGTGCTATTTTGTAATTATCAAAGCACCGTGGTACGTGCCCAATGGTTTAGTGACAGCTGGCCCTGAGCCACTTGACCCTGCGACAACTCGCTTTGGACAAGGGACCCTTGTGACAACTGGCTTCGGCGACAACTGGCCATAGCGATAATTGGCCTTGGTGACAACTAGCCTTAGTCGTAAAGGCAAAACTAGTTATCCGATATAATAAAGAGACTTGACAAACAAAAATGGCATGATTGCAGAATACCGCGTGAATCTACCTTTTACCCTTTTACGTACAATTTCACTAAATAAATAGCGTAATCTAGCACTAACCTACTGACAGTTCCAAGTTCCAATAATTCCAATAATTCAAGTCGACCGTATCTATTAACTGCGTTTTGAACTTTTTACTAACTAAAATTTATATGCACGAAGCAGTATTGCAATCTATTAATATTAAGTTAATACCAACCACAAATTTTTTTTCGACAAATTTAATTGGTCAATTTGAAAAGATTAAATAAGATTAGGATTAAACGCAAAATTTAAAATTTTTAAAATAAAATGTTTAAATTCTTCACAATTCCTCAAAAATAAATTTTTGGGTTATAAATGACGTCGCTAAACTGATCAAGTGGAAAGTAATAGAGCCAGTTGTCGCCGAGGCCAGTTGTCGCAAAGGCCGAGTGGTTTAGAGCAAGTTGTCACCAGGGCCAGTTATCACTATGGTCAGTTGTCGCAAGAGCCACTTGTCCGACGCAAGTTGTCGCAGGGCCAAGTGGCTTAGGGTCAGTTGTCACCAGAGCAAGGTATCACTATGGGCAGTTGTCGCCACGGCCAGTTGTCGCAAGAGCCACTTGTCCGAAGCAAGTTGTCGCAGTGCCAAGTGGCTCAAGGCCGGTCGGTGCTCAACAGTGTTATAACAAAAAAACATTCCATTAATTATCGATAAAAAAAAGAATCGAAGTTGTTATTTAAGAGTATGACATTTTTGCAGAATAAAATTGTTTTGGATATACACCTTATGTACAAAATGAAAACATTTGGCGCTATTTTTATTTAGCTTTTTTTGCTTTTTTACAGCATAAATGCTTAAATGCTTACTTGGTGCTTTTTTGGTGATTATTTCAGCTTTTTATACATTTCTTTTAGTTTTCATTCATTTTTTGATATTTTATAAATAAGTATTTCAAAATTTAATATTTCTAAACAAAGATTTGTGACGATTGATAGTAAGGAGTTAATGACTAATAATAATATGATACAATATAAAAATGTATACAAGCACTCTTGCGAACCTTGTAACTTAATATTACCCACATCAATTTGCAGAAATAGACAAAATAAAGCTCCCTTGTCTATGTAATAATTATTATGTAGTGTTTGAATGAAAATATGTATTTCATTTAATGTTAATTTGTGTGCAAACGAATGCAAAAATTATTGTATTATTGTTTATTGTTTTAACAACCATTAAATTTTTTTTTGTTTTGTTTTATTTAGTTGAAATAAAATCTAAAATTTAGAATTTTAGTTTTAATATCTCTTTTTTATGCTGCGATACGAATATTAAGAATAAATTACCCTTGCTTTTTAAATGCCTATTTTGATATTTTGTAGCTTATTTTTGCATTTTTAATGCTTATTATAAACGCTTTTTAAAGAAAAATAAATGCTTTTTTATCGCACTCTAATTATGACACTTCATTTAAGATTCCGACGATTTATTTAAGATTATGACGATTTATTTAAAAGGTGTGACGATGTATTGAGCGATATTAGGTATATAAAAAGATTTTAATTGGTTATCGAAATGCATATAGGTACTTCTTATTGGCTAATAAAATATTACAAAGATTATGATTGGTGGTTACATATGAATAAACAATATCCGATGTTACAATTAGGGGGAGTTACTTATTGAACAGTTGGTAAATCATATTTCAAATTAAACGTATTCTGAATTGAATGATATTGTCACACTCAAAATACAATTATGCAAAATATTAAAAATAATTTATAAAGTTCAAACCAAAGTTAATATAAAAAGCATAACATGAACATTGTATGATGAGCATAAGTACATGAGCATAAGTACTATGTGTGACATTTCCGTTACTAATAAGAATATTGTTTAGGTAAGAATATATAAAAAAGGTGAAGAACCCCGAGACAATAAAGATCGATTGTAATCGTCCGGTGGTTCGATCTAAATTAAAAAAGGGGTTAAGGGAGGTTTGGCGATAACAATTACAAAATTAATAAAGGAGTCTCGCGAGTGAAGTGCCAAGAGGAACAACTTGACCAGTACCTCCCCAGCCAGTCAGAAGATGAGCAAAGTCTTCCTTCCCCTCGCCATAATGTACTACAGTAAGAACTACTCGTAAGTTTGTAAATAATTAGGTTGCGTTAATAATGTATCGACAGTATTTTATCAGTAAATAGAAATAGCATTTAAACCAATATTAGTTTCGCTGAAGAAGTTTCACACTCATTTGAGCTACATACCCCAGCATATAAAGGAACCCCCGCATGCGACATGGACCTAATTAGGAGTCCTTAAATAATACATGCGACATAGTGGAGGTGCCATGCAACAATATAAAGGAAATTAACTTTATTGCTGGTAAATTGGTTGTTGGACTACCTTTTTCTTTTCGATCAAATAAATATTTATCAGTAAACCAAATCCTGTATTTTATTTAATTTGTGTGTACTAATTATTCCTTGAGGTATTCTTTAGTTGTTCCACCACTGACATATATAAGCTTAGGTGAGAGGTTAGGAACGACGTAAACAAAGGTAAAACACGTTAGCATTCAAAGAGCCATCCGCAGATTTAAAAAGATTTAAATGAAGATCACAACGTGTGCGATTTGTTTGACAATCACAGCTTTGTTTTGGTTTGGAACTTTGATTTGAGAATGAGCATCAAACTGTAACCGTTTAGAAAATGCAAATTCCTCATTATTTTTACATGCGCAACATTACTTTCCGTTTGCGGTGTTACCCACAAAATGTACTTGTAAGTGTAATGCCATATTCCCTAATTTGACATAGCTCTATTTTAAATAACATACCTATTAGTACACAATTCAGCAAAAGTTGATAATTTTTGAATTCTACACTTTTGATTTAATATACAGAACTCACTTTTGAGCGTGCCAATTCGCCCCTCTCCTCATCACGCTGACAATAAAATTGATTTTTCCGGTAATTCTATACCAACTTAATGCTTATTTTGCGGAATAAAATAAATAATCAACAATAATTGTATAGTACAATTTTTAGTATAAAATAGATTAAAATTGCGGTTCCGTAATTTTAAGGCGTTTTACAAAGCCAAAATAAAGTTTTTAATTATTTAACGTCCATTAACCTATAAGTTATATTATGCATTTTATAAAACAATCGCACAACATAATTTGCATTTTCGAAATTACTTTACCATTAGCTGTTAGTTTTTGATTGCGTGATAGATACGGTAGCCAGCAAAGCAAAGCTTTTTACAAATCGCATGACTGACGTCAGGAAAACTGCTTCTTTGTTATTTTTGTATTTTATGAAAACTAAATGAGTTACGTATGCTAATAAAATAAATAATTTATAATAAAATTTAAGACGTGCTATTTAGATTATGTATAATTGTTTATTATTTCGTATCAAGTCAACTTAAGGGGAGGGTAAGGTCAAATCGATGAAAACATTGCCTATTTTTAAGAATTTTTTTAGACGATACAGGTAATGCTGATTTAATCAATTAAGTTCTATATAATAATACAACATTTGAATGATATTCTCCTAAATTTTCATTGCAAAATACTGATAAATAAGCCGTTGGCAGCAAATCTCCTCAGACGCCTCGAAAAAAAGTTGATCTGCGGTGTACGCTATAACTCGTCAATTGATAATGTGAAACAAAAAAGTCAAAATACGTTTATTAGATAAAATGTTTCTCGAAGTAACGCTGTCGAGTTTTTTTTTAATTAATGTTTTTAATTACGGTAGCACTTGAAAGTCAAAAATGTGATTTTTGCTAATAATAAAATCAACAAATTTGTTATTGTAAGATAAAAATAAATAAAAAGGAAAAAAACTCGACAGCGTTACTTCCAGAAATATCTCACCTAATTAACGCATTTTGATTTTTTTGTTTCAGATGATCCACTAACAAGTTATAGCGTACACCGCGTTTTTTGGAAGGCGCTTGCGGAGATTTGCTGCCAACGGCTTATTTATCATTATTTTGCAATGAAAATTTTGGAGAATATCGTTAAGGTGTTGTATTATTATATGGAACTTAATTAAATCAACCAGCGCTATCTGTATCGTCTAAAAAATTTTTTAAAAATATGCTATTTTTTTTACCTTATAAAGCTTACCCTCCCATTAAGTTTGTTATTAGTTTTTAATTATAAGTATATTATATGTATGTATATAATATATTATAGTATGTACATAATATAATTTTATTATATTTAATATAGTATACAAATGGGTGCCGCAAAATACTTGTACACCTGAAGATTACCAATTAAAAACATTTGTATTACTTTTTTTACTTTTGCATTTAAAATCATGTGTTCGTGTAAAATATTGCGCGTAGCACTTATATATTATAAGGTATTACCTAAATTCGGTTTTTTCATAATTTTTATTATACTTGTATGTTAATCACGTTTAGTAAAGTTTTGATATTAGTCTGTACGCGATTTGAATTTGACTTCAATTTTTTTTGTGAAAAAGTTATGATTGCTGGCATGATTGGATGAGAACTTTTAACTACTTTAAAATTTTCACATAATTAGTGTAATTGATTGTGTACAGTTTCATAATTCTTGGCTCCTTCGAATCATCGAATGAAAAAATCAACCATCGTATCAAGCTTATTTTTTATGTTATGTTTTGACATGTTTTTCTGCCATTAACATTTTATAAATCTTTTGTTTTTGAGCTGTGACGTCTTCACAAAAATTTTTAAATGACAACCTTTATTTTTCTTTATGCATTTGAATAGAGCACAATGTTGTCAGTGTGATATAAATATAATACTCTATGACCTTGAAGTGTAATCAAAATTTTGAAATATCTACTTTATACATTTGCGATACAGAATCAACTTTTTGCGTTGGAATCCAGACAAAATAAGAATTTCATAATATAAAATAGCGCAGTGCAATTTATATTATGTTGTTATAAAAATATTGGTTGCCCGATAACCGTATTCAATATTTTTCACACACTATAATATTAATATTAGTATTATATTTAATTTAGCATTAAATTATAAGGTAATGGTAAAGTTTATAAAATTATATATCATTCAAGTTTGAAATCACTCACATTAGATCACTTACTCCTCCTTCTTATCTTCGATTTCCGGCGATGGTGATGTTTTGCCAATGACACTTTCTATTTTATCTTCAAGATGATCTGTTTTACTTTCATCGGCTTCCCAAGTTTGTTCTAAATCTTCTAGTACAAGTGCATCTTTTAATTCGGCTTCTTGTTTTTCGATTTCTGTATTTATCTTTTCTGAAGCTATGTCGTCAATATTATGAATTTCATCTTTAAAATTTTCAGTTTCTGAAATTAGCACAGTGTCGGTTTCAGATAATGCTTCCGTACCACTGTCAACAAAATAATTTTTAATTTTTTTACTGGTATCTTTCAACTCACTAATTTCATCATTTGCATCATGTTTTAATGTATTAAACGTATTTCCGAACTTTCCCACTACCGATTCTATGCTATTTTCTGCATCTTCTAATACTCCGCCAACCGCTTCTTTTATATTACCAACACCAGATACAGCTTTTTCTTTTGCCATTTCAGATGTTTCTGTAAGAAATAAAAGCTATTATACAACAACATTAATTGGTAATTACTTTCAATATATCAATACAAATGTCAACGAATTTGTCCAACTAATTTGACAAACTAATTTGTTACTTTCAAATAAAAGATCAAATTTTTCTAATAACAATTTACGATTTACGTTACCGTTGGTCGCGCCACCAAATGTCATTAATATGGTGACTCTTGTAAGTATAGTTATAGTTGTTCTTGTTTTGAATGTAATTCTGAATTATATTATATAAACGTGTTATTCGCACGTTTGTTAGTATACATAATGACAATTCACAAAATAGAATACCAAAAGAATGCAAACAATCATATTTTTTCACAACATTAAAACTATTCCGCGGGGTGGCGTTTTCTTAATGTAAATCGCCAATACTTTTCTTACTTAAACGGTTCTGAAAGTTACTGGTGTAATTAAAAAATTACTTGTTACTTGTCATATGTAACTATATCAAAAAGCTCCAATTAAACCAGTCACAGTCAATCACGTCTCAATAGCCATTCAGCAAACAGCAAAATCTAGAAAAGCTCCGAGACACGACCTTATCACCGGAACAGTACTTGCCTAACTACCACTAAAAGCAGTAAAACTGATTACATATTGTGGTGTTTCAAAAGGATTCGCACCCACCCTGTACATTTTTGAAAATTTTGTTTTAGTAAATTTGAGTTGTAAAATTGAAAAATTTGAAAGGTGGGGGTAAATCGACGGAAATAGGTGGCTTTTTGCCAAGATGGCCGCCCGAGCCGGTCGTTAAGTTTTGGCTATGTGAATTATTTTGGGATTTTGTAATATTTTTGAAGTTGTGAGTAATAAATTTGGATTTAAATAAAGTAATCAATAGATAAGTGGTTTAGCTAGTATAACTCGATATTAATCATATCAAATTTGGAATAAACAAGTTAATTAAACGTTTTATAATAATGTTTTTATTAAGCTTTCGACGTTGGTAAACGTCTTCGTATTAAAATATTCTGGCGAAGACGTTTACCAACATCGAAAGCTTAATAAAAACATTATTATAAAACGTTTAATTAACTTGTTTATTCCAAGATTATTTAATTAATTTATTTATAATAGGTTTATACCTCACGGCGTTATTATGACGGCGTAATTGGGCACGGCCATCTTGTGACGGCGGTATTGCCATACGGCATTATTGGGCAACGGCCATTTTGTGACGGCGTATTTTCCACGGCGTTATTGCAACGACGTCTTTGGGGACGGCATCTTTTCCACGGCGTTTTTGAAACGGCGTCTTTGGGGACGGCGTTTTGACGTGATACCGTTCATAGGATACTGGAGATCGAGTAACAAATTACCATCGTTGACTTAATTTTAATCTTGTGTAAATAATTTAAGTTACCGTGTTCCTAATTTTAAGTTTTAACGATTCTGGGTTTATGGGTTTATGGGTATAAATAATGGATCTAGATATGATCGACCTTTTAATAATTTTTTATAAATGGAGAAAAAAAGCAGGCTAGATTGTATCTCCAAGGGGGATAGAAAAAAAATAGATAGATAGGTCGTAAACATCCGCATGAGCGGAACGGTCGCAAAATTTTTCGGCGAAAAATAATCGCGAAAGAAAAATAGCCAGTGACACTCCGGAAATCGGAGAAGTCGCATAGCAAGTCGTGCTGCGGTAAAAGGAGAGAAGCCAGTGTGTTCTCTAAGCCACAGAGAGAGATTCGAGGAATTTGATCATTTTTATTGGACCGCGCTCGTACTCCAAAATAGTGCACCCACGCGCTACAAAAAAAAGTTATAATTTTTATAAACCCAGACTGTTATTTTCATCTTTTTATCTTTCGTTGTGTTCTTTTTTGTTAAATTGTTGTGTGTTGCTGTTACTAGTATTAAGTACACGCACGACCACAAACGCCACACAAACACGTTAATTTTGTTAATTTGTGTAAGTTTCTTTCGTTTTGTGTATTTATATTTTTTTGTCAATAAAAAAAATTGTGTTCCCCATAAAAACACTCTTTGATTGTAAAAAGCACAGAGGTGGAATAAGTAATAGGGGAGGACATAGCAGTATATTATCGCAAACGTTTTCACCGTACTATGGCATCATCAGGCGATGAACTAGTATTTATATTGTGTTAACTTAAACATTTTAGTTCTAAAAAGTGTTTGTGCATTTTTTGGTTTATTCTAAAAAATTTTATATGTTTAAATAAAGTGATTGTATGCGTATGTATTACCGCTTTTTTTTTGAAAAAAAAAATCTGACTGAAAGTAGATTGATTTGAATAAATAATTTGGAAATAGAATAGTACGAATTAGAATTTCGATTTGTGTTAAAAATTGAGAAAATTAAAAATTATTGCATTTGAAGGAAAGAACGTGCGAGTTAGATAAGCCGACGTTTTAGATAAGGGAAATCAAACTTTGTTCCCGTTTAAAATTATTAAACATTTTACATTGAATTTAAATTGAATTTGATTTTATAATTTTTGGAAAACGATTTATTTTTTTGACAAGAAATTTTTTCATTTAATTATTTTTTTGAAGACGCTTAGAACCCTTCGCTCTAAAATTATCCAAGTGTCCGCAATCCAGGGTTAATCCGAGGCATATAAGTCAATGAAAAATAACTACAAAATTTTTCATAGCAATATATTTATAATGCAATACTGCGACTGCAATATTTTTCCCTACTATGAAAGGTAGCTCAGATAGTACTAATCCCTAAATCTGGTAAACCGTCAGAGGAAGCTGCATCTTATATGCATATATAAGCTTATTACCCATTCTTTCTAAGCTATTTGGAAAGCTGCTACTTAAACGACTGCGACTTATATTAATAGAAAAACATCTAATTCCGGACCATCAGTTTGGTTTCCGAAATCAACACGCCACAATCAAACAGATCTACAGAGTAGCTAAGGAAATCAGAAAAAACCTAGAGGAAAAAAGTTCTGCTCGGCCGCCTTTATCGACGTGATGCAAGCATTTGACAAAGTTGGGCATGATGGTCTCTTGTATATGGTAAAATAAAACAACAATTGCCAGATGGTTACTTCAATCTAATTAAATCTTATCTAACGGAAAGAATGTTTCAGGTGAAGGTCGAAAATGAGTATTCAGCTTTAGTTCCTATCGATTCCGGAGTTCCACAGGGTAGTGTTTTGGGGCCAATTCTATACCTTCTATTTACTGCAGATTTCCCAGTCTCTACTAATTACGGTGTCTACCGTTGCTGACGATACAGCTGTCATAGCATCACACGCAAGCCCATCCATCGCCTCAGATATTCTACAGGAAAATTTGAACAGTATTGAAAAATGGATGAAACGGCGGCGAATCAATGTGAATGAAAAGAAATCTGTGCATGTCACATTCACAATGCGCAGAGAAACGTGTCCGACAGATTTTCTAAATGGCAATAGTCTACCCCAGGCAGAAGACACAAAATATCTTGGTATGCATTTGGACTGAAGGTTAACATGGACAAAGCACATATGGTTTAAACAAAAACAGCTCGGCGTCAAACTACTTAAATTAAACTGGCTAATATCAGTCCGAAATCGCAGCTAACGATAGGAAACAAACTATTATTGTATAAAGCCATCATCAAACTTAATTGGTCATATGGTATCCAGCTATGGGGTTCAGCCAGCAACTCAAACATTGAAATATTACAAAGATTTCAATCCAAAACACTCCGAAAAATAAGTCCATGGTACATCACCAACGAAGCTATCTACCGCGAACTAAGAGTGAATATCGTTAGAGAAGAAATACAATAGAATAATATTTAAAAGAGCACGGTGTGGCGTGATTGGTGAAGCCGACGATTTGGATAAAGGCAATCGCAAGTTCGAACTTTTGAAAAGTATAATTTTTATTTTTAAATTTGCGAAGTATAATTTTAATTTTGTAAATAATTTTTGGATTAGTAAAAATAAGTTTTTAAGAAGAAAATTTTTCTCTCAGCGGTAGTTGAGGACTGCCATAGGAATGGCGGAATAGGAATTCAATCCGAAGATTGAAAAGCTGGCCGAGGTGAACTTAAAAAAGATAGTAAAGGCCTTTTCCTATATTTTTTAGGAAAAAACCACTATAATAGATACAATATATTGTGGTTTTTCAAAGGGATTCGCACCCACCTGTACATTTTTAAAGAAATTTGTTTTAAATAGTTGTAATTTTGAAAGATTGTGAAATTGGAGAGGTAGGGGCAAATTGACGGATTTACGAGGCTTTTTGCTACGGGTCGCCGCAAGAGTAGGCGGTACAACTTTTGGCTCGTTAATTTTTGGCTTTGTGAAGTTTATTTTTGAAATTGTGACTAACTTTTATTTAAATAAAGTGAATTTGATGCGTTCGCATTATTGCGTAATTATTTTAAAAATTTTGGATTTTTGGAATTTTTGATAAGTTGCTACCGAGTGGTAGTCATTTGATTGGTTTACTTAAATTAGAAAAAGTAATTAAAATTATAAATTCGATGTATATTTGGAATTGGAAAATTTAAAATTGCATTTAAAGGAACAAATGGTTGAAAAGATAAGCGGTCGATTTGGATAAGAGAAATCAAACTTTGTTCTTTTTTAAAATTACTAAACATTTTACATTGAATTTAAATTGGATTTGATTTTATAATTTTTGGAAGACGATTTATTTTTTTTGATTAGAAATTTTACTTTTGTTTTGAGAACGATAGAACCCAACCTGAGATACGACCGTCTCTACTTCCGCCTTCAGGAGCAAGCTTGGAGCACTTATAGTGCATGTAAAAAATCAACCCGTTTGAATGGATCACTGCAATATAAAATTTAATAATACTAATGAACACCTAGTTGTTATTTTCTTGTTGGAAACATTAACCTAATGATCCAAGATTTCCAAATTAATTCTCAATAGTCAAGTAATGCTATGGAAGCAGCATGCATGTAACACGTACATATTTGGTTGGAACACAGTCCAAGTCGAGTGTTGTCAGGCAAGTAGATTATCTAGGAATTCTGTAAATTGCCGAATTTTACAAATTGCCGCTAACATATACATAATAAATTTTAAAAAATTATAAAAATTATTTACTTGTTTCAGATTTAACAGTAGACCTTCTTGCTGGACCTTTCCGATCTCTTTGTTAGAAACCTTATGCTGTAAAGGTTGTCTACCACGTTGATTTAAGCAACAAGTGAACTTTTTAAATTCAATTTTAAAGAAATTTTATATATTATTAATATATAAATATTTTTATTTTTAAACACCATTTTTTATAAGCGACGTAAGTTTCTTCGTACAAATGCTTCAACTTGGTTGAAAGAAGCGATTTTTTAGCTTTTGACGCTATTTCTGCGATTTCTTCTATTATTTTTATAACGCCCAGAAATATATTCAACCCGAAACAATTTCACACAATTTTAAAACAAATCAATACACAATTTACAGTAACCAGGAGCAATAAAATAAGCACTCTTCGAAATTATACAATTTTTAAATGTCAAAGTGAATTTTCTAATATTATGTCAATTATAAAAGAAAATCTACTATGGTGCAGTCAAACTTAAAGCTATGTATGGCATTTGAACATAATTAGACTTTTTGAACTCAGCCTATTTATTGACCTCGCTCGCAAGCTCGCTCTGCCATAAACCTTACGCTCGTCCGATCAAGACCTATATTATGTACTCATACCATATTAAATAGCTATTATTTATTTAATTTTAATTTAATTTTTTTTTTAATTAAATTAATTAAATTTAATTTTAATTAATTTTTTTTTCGAATCTTATAATGCTTCATCTCGAGTCTCAAAATCGAACTGACGATTTTCTCTTCTTTTTCTGACTTGCTTTGCTTCGAAGTTTGGTACCACACAAGGGTATAAAGTCAGCATATCATCATAAACATCATAAACTTGAATTTGGAAAATAGAATCAGCAAACTCTTTAGCAGAAGAATTTTCTGCTGATGTAGATTGTAACCGTGGATCTTCTAATATTTGCATTAAAGCATGGTAAATTTTTCCGAGATTGTAACAAAGAGTTTTAAAGCATTAATCCGGCTTTCCCATCTTGCATTCCTTAACTATTTGACAGAAAAATTAGAAAAATAGCAAGATAAAACTTGTCAACAAGAAGGTGGTCCTGAAGAAATAAAAAAATCTGTTGTACCACACCAAAAAAATTTACTGCATCTAAGCAAACAAATTTAGCAAATGTGTACTGCATGGAATAAAAAACACACGCCAATTTCTGTGCCCTTCATGTTGCTTTCGTTTACGTATTTTTGACCACGAAGATTTTCAATTGGTAAATTCATTTATTCCACTTGTTCAAGTAAAGTTTCAATCAAAAAATCACTTGTAGCTTTCTCTATTGGCAAAAATCCTAAGAAATGTTCTTTAATTTGTAGTGTCGGTAATTCTAAATCAACAAAACGTATTATTATTGTCATTTGCTTTGTATGACTGACAACTGGAGTGCAGTCTAAAATAATAAAAAAATATTTTGAAAATTTTGCTCTAGTCAAGATTTTATCTTTTATGAATAAATGTAGGTGCCATACCTGATGGAATATAACCACTTCTTTTGAAGTTATCCAAATCCCGGTTTTGAGGTGGATTAGATATTAGAATTTGCTAATATCCTGTATTAACTTATTTTGAATTTCTATCCCAAGATAATAAACTGTTGTAATCTCGTGATCTTTTATATTCCGAAGATGTTCGTTCGTCAAAAGATCAACTAAGGGTAGATATTCAATAAATTTAAAAAAAACTGCCATTGCTGGCAATGACAATTCTCATTCGTACCACGGAATACCAAATTTTAGTATTTGTTCCCAATATTGTTCTTCTTTAATTTTCTGTTGGTTAATATTGTCAAAGGTTTTTTCTGTGGGTAAGCGTACATCAAGTTCTATCCATGCTTGAAAATTTCCTAGATGTACATATTGAAGTGTAATTCACCCTTGAGAGTAATTTAATTATTAATTAATTAATTTTCTATGATTTCCAATCCAAAATATTTGTTAAATTTCAATTTCAATTAAATTATCCAAATGGTAACGCAAATTTTTATACGATACCCATATCGCGGTCCGGCTTATCAACAAAATTTTGTAGTTCCTTGAATAAATTTTTAATATTAAATATAAAACTTTCTTAATCATTTCAATTGTAATTGTTGATCCAATCCACTAAAATCTTTCTTCAAAATCAATTCAATCCAATATAATAACTTCAATAAAACATTTTATCTTCAAAAATTTTTAATTGTATTCCAAAAATTATAAACTTATCAAAAATAATTCGGACATAAAATTTACACGTTCATCATTGTCGACCATTTTTGGCAAAAGGCCCTTCAAAATTAATTTATTCCAATTATAAATATCAATAAAACATTTTTCATCACAAACTTCTTATATTTTTCAATATCATAAACTTTTTCAATATTAAACTTTTCAGACTAACAAATCAAACGTCCATTGCGTCGGCCATTTTTTGGCAAAAAAGCCTTGTATCAAAGTGATCGGTCCCCACCTAGCAAATTCCACAATGTTACAACTTAATAATTAATACAATAAATTTACAAAAATGCATATGGTGGGTCCGAATTATTTTGGAACACGACAATACCCCCGTTGCTAACTACAGTGGTGAGTGGTGATTTGGTCATTTCATTTATTTTTTCTTTTATAATTATTTCATCTACCATAGTCAGATTGTTTGTTTTAAGTTTTTCATCGATAAGGTTAATTACGTCTTGATTTTCCATACGTGATGGATATTCTTTGAAGGTAACTTCGGTAAATTTCTTGTGGATTAAATCAAAATGTGTTGAGCAATCTACCCTGATTTTTTCAATGTTAATCTCATTGGAATTCCCTTTTCTTTCTAGTGCCATTACTTTTGTTGTCATTTCTTGTCTTATCTCATTATTTTTTTGTTCAACGTTCTTCGTAGAATTTTTTTCTAGATCATGTATTTTTTTATTTATGTTTTCGATTATTTCCTCTTTGTCCTTTTTTCTGTTTTCTTCGATCTTGTCTATTAATTTTTTAAAGTAATCGATAAATGTACCTTCGAACTTTGGTTGGAACGGTAATTCATCAGTGGTTTCTGCCACTCCAGAGTCTTTTTGTTTTTCTTTTTCTTCTACCTTATTTTCTTCCATGTTATTTATTATAATTTTCTCAGGGTCAAAAGTAGGTTGCTTTTTCGGAAGCTCCACGTTGCATGCGCCAATTGATGAGTACTTAATTCAAATCTAATTATTATTTATTCCAATGATCCATTCAAAAATATTTCTTTTATATTGTAACTTAAATTTCAATATAATTTAAAATGGTAATGTAAAAATTTACGATACCCGTATCGCAGCTGTCTTCTTATCAAATCCAATTTTCAGTTCCTTGAATAAATTTTTAATTTAAAAATATACAATTTTTACCATTTACTAAATTTTCCAATTGTAATTTATTGTAAATTCCATCCAATTCCATTTTTCTATCCTTAATTATGTAATTTGCTTCAATCTAAATTTTACTTTCCAAACTCCTTCAAACTTACTTCAAAATTTAATTTATTCCAACTAATAATTATCAATCAAACACTTTCATCAAAAAAATCACTTATATTTTTAAAAAACATAAACTTATTCAATTAAACTTTTCAGACTAACAAATCAAACGTCCATCGCGTCGACCATTTTTTGGCAAAAAGGCCTTGTATTAAAGTGATCGGTCCCCACCTAGCAAATTCCACAATGTTACAACTTAATAATTAATACAATAAATTTACAAAAATGCATAGGGTGGGTCCGAATTATTTTGGAACACGACAATATATAACTTTTTTTGTAAGAAGAAAGAAGTGCTCCAATGTTTTTTCAATCTTTTGAACCTGGACCTTTAAAAGCCGACAAACTTCTTTTACTTTTGCCAAATATCGTAGTTTACAACATAAACAAAAAATTACATTTTTGGAGATTGAATATATTAGCCATAAAACGGGAGACTTCTTATCTAATTTCGTTGTAAAACAATTTCACAAATCACTAAATCTTCAAAATCTTCAAAAATTTTCAATTTTGCCACACTCTCAACAAATTAAACAACTTTTAATTTAATTAAAATTACTTTAATCTTAAAATCAAGAAAATAATCAAATTAATAGGAGAACGGAGTGAAGACCTCTGCTCTTTGTCACGCTCTTCGGCATAAGCCTTTTAGTCACCTCTGTTCTCCCTTTCCTTTTCTCTTTATTAGCAACATAATATTATTTACAAAATTTTTATATACAAGGCGTACAAATATTAAAATCAAGACAAAATAAACTTCAAAATAATTTCCAAAATAAATAAAACAAAATTTTTCGTTTTGAAACCACCACAATATATTATATTATTACACCTACTATTTATTAATACTGCGTAGAAAACATGTGATATAGCTTATTAAATATTGCAGTGAATTAAAAGTAACAATGAAATACCGCCCTTTACTTTCAACGGTCGAACCGCCTTCTTTAGCGAAAGCTGAGACGGTCTTATCCAGGGCGCGGGTTCAATGTTCGTAAATAAAAATAATACCAGAATGTGATTTCAAAAAAATTACAATCGAATTATATTAACTTAAATTTTTTTTTTATTTTTTTTTATCTAAATAAATAAATTTAAAATAAATTTTATAAAATATCAAATTAACTTTTAATACTTTCAAAATTACTTGAGTTTCGTAACATTTTTATAAAATTATAATATTAATATAGTATTATAATAAATATAACAATACAGCATTGTGGTTTTTAAAAAGTGATGTGAATGTGGAGATACTGACATTTTCTTTATTACTTATGTGTTGACTTTAAAAATATATATTAAATATGTTTCAACTACATAATAATATGTAGAAGGTGTAAAATGCGAGTATATACTCAGGTATATACTGACGGTTCTACGGTACTGACGGTACTGACGGTTTTATACTAACGCAAAGTACCCGAGGATGAGCAAAAACAACCTGATTAATGGCCCTTGGTTTGAGTTTCTTCGTTATGATATTTTAAGATAATTATCTTTTATGGTTTTTTATGTTTTTTTTGGGAGAGGAGGGGGGCTAATAAAAGTTAAATTTTATACAATTATACAATTCTAGAAATATTTTACTGTTTTATTTTATTTACTGGAAAGTAAAACTTCCCAATTGATTTTTTTACAAAAAGTAAAATTTCACTGATATCAATATTTCCGGTTACAACAGCAGTAAAAGTACTTATAATTTTATAATTATTATTTACGTTTGTAACAATTGCATGTTTTATTAATTGCAAAAATACTTTTATGGCTTGCCCATTAATTCTTATCGACTTCACTCATAATAAAGCAAAATTATTAATATTCTGTTGTTTTTTTATATTTTATATAGTATCGTATAGTCAATACATCTCGAAAATCTTATGTTTTCTAAGTTAAGTTCACTATAATAGTACAATGATGCAGATCTTTCCTTTTATTGAAATCCTAACAAGTGATCCTAAACACACTTGGCGTGTGTAAATTTCATTTAAAGAAAATTATTATTAAACAATAACTTGAAAAAAGATCCATTATTTTAAGTATTTATTTGTGAAATATAAAAAATCGTTTAAAAAGAAAAGACGATAATTTCCTCTCACGTATTCAACACATTTTGTTTTTTCAACACAATATTCGACTTTCAGTCAAGATCAAATACAAACTTATAGTTCTAACTATGATATACTACGATAATAAATTGTATTCTAACTCTGATGTATATTTTTAAGTAAGAAACTATTTAAGCTATTTTGATAGGTACAGGAATTTTGAGTAGCATAATTATAATTAAAGTACAAATAATGTCCAATTCAATAAATTAATAATCGTCGTGAAAATATTTATAATTACCTTCTATTACGTTTTCGCCTTTTGTTGCAAAATCACTAGTAGATTCTTTAACATTGTTGATTAACTTCTTACCAGAATCAATAAGAGGGTTACTACTTGCACACCCCATTTTTATATGAAATGCTAAAGGTTCAAGAGCTTATATGAAACTGACCAGAGGTCAGTTAGCTACCGTATTTTACCTTTCTATGTGATTACAGAAAACACGCAATTTGAAGTTATAACTTCCAAGTATTAAAAGAACGGATAAAAATCTTATGAATATGTCACTGCCACTGTTTTTCAAAACAAATTTACATAATAAAATAATATCTTTAAAATAATTTAAGAACATTAAAAGTATCATGGTATTCCAATATTAATGTAATTTTATAAATTTCGATTTAACGATTTAATTAAATATAGTATTATTTAACTTAATTAAACTTACTTCAATCATTACTTTTTAACTTTATTCTATATATTTTTGACTTTAATGCCACTATCGACAAAGATTTCTGTTAGTAAATAAGGCAATTAATTACTATTTTACTTACAATTAACACAGTTTCGGTATTACTGATTTGATTGGTTTGGTAGAATAACTTAAAATTGTATATTTTTCAATTCTAATGAGTACATATTATTTTTAAGTTACAATTTTCTAACCAATGTGGTATGGCTTTAATAAATAAATGTATTGGTACACTATATTAAGAATATTTTTTATTTCCCTACATTGATCACTGTTATATTTTAGGTATATATGCACATATCGGGTGACCGGCCAAGGAACCGAACATGCAAAAACGTGGTAAAATTTGAAAATTCTTTTTCAAATTTAGTTTGCAGAAGTAATCGATGACGCAGTGCGCTCTCCACTATAAATCCGGTTGTACCGTGATATAAGAATTATTTTATTTATTTAACCTTAAATTTCATTGAGACACGTGACATGGTTTGGTCTAGTTTGGTAAGTCACATTCATTTTAAGTAAAATTTTTTTCTTAATTTCTTGGTTGTTCATGTTAAATACGATGGATGATCAATAATAATTGTAAAATAGAGGCCTTTATATCGTATTACAAAGTTTTTATTTTATATTTTAAATTTTCATTTTTTTAATAACGTAATTTTTTCAAAATTCATTTCTTGTTTATTCAAATATTCCTAGTCCAAACCTGTCAAATGTTAATTTGTTATTTTTATTGTTTTTTTAAACAATAAAACCACACTACCACACTATAGACTTAAAAAATTCATTTTTTAGGTTAATTTTCTATTATAGGGAATTAACATGGGATATTGACTTATTTGACTTTTGTAAGAACAAAATTATACCTACTTGAAGCCAGAATAAATAAATAAACTTATTTTGATAAATTCTAAACTGAACAACTAAACAAACCCAAAAAAAACTATATTAAATCTATATTGTTTTTAAAATAAAAGTCAAATAAATTTGACTATTAAACAAGTTTGTATTTAATAGCATAACTTCTCAATCATTTTAATAATTTTTCCAGGTTTGCCTGACGAGATTCAGAAAATCGAAACACAAAGTTATAACAGTATGTAGCAAGCTATATCAATCATTAAAATAGTCTTTGAACAATATTATGTAAGTTATAAATTAAACTTTATTTCAATTTCATGTAACATGTACAAATTAATTTTATAAAAAAATATTATCACATGTCAATAACCAAATTTAAATATATTAATTGTTAACTTGTGATAAATAATATCAAATAAGTTTAAAATTGAACAAGTTAAATAAACGTTAAAATATAAATTTTTTATTTTAGCTGAAAGCTCATAAAATAGAGTTTAAAAATAGAGATTTGTTTGGGATTACGGCATTTTCATTTTTGATGTTTTTGTTTTCGGGAATTTTTGAGATAGAATCTCACATGTTGAAAATTTTGACAACGCTCATGACATGATGTATATTGGTTTAAGATTTGCAAACAATATACCTCATAGTATAGTTTGATAAAAAGTTTAAATGGAATAATTATTTTAGTTGAAAGCTTATAAAATAAAAAATTTATATTTTAACGTTTATTTAACTTGTTTAATTTTAAACTTATTTGATATGTTAATAACCTTAACTATTTCATCACTAATATAAGAGCTTCCGAATACTTTTGTAACTGCGTATGTAAGTTATGAACCGCTTCTTATGATAAATTCTGCTAAACAAAGAGATCTCTTTATTGTTTTTATTACAACTTTTGGCTTAAAAAGTGAAATATGTGTAGGTTATAAAGTAAGTAATTTTTTTTAAATAATCAGTTTAAAAATAGAGATTTGTTTGGAATTACGGCATTTTCATTTTTGATGTTTTTGTTTTCGGGAATTTTTGACATAGAATCTCACATGTTAAAAATTTTGACAACGCTCATGACATGATGTATTGCTATGTTTTGGTGACGAATTTATTCGCCCGAGACCAAGATTTTAGCTTTATAAAATATTGTAGCAGGATCGGCAAATCGCTGTGGGTAAACACAACAATCATCCAAATTAAACCAGCAAAAAATTAACAAAGTTTATTTTTCTGTTATCCTAGCATTAAAACAATTCTCCAAATCCCACTATAAGTCAATGTGATCTTAATCGACAATTATCGATCGTCAGGACAAAGGTGTAATCGTGTATATCTTTTCTCAATATGAATTATTATAATTAAAATTTTAAATAACGAAACATACACTCGTATTGAGAAAACGATAGGTGTCTGATTGTGTTTATCCGATAAAGTTATTAACAATTTTACAAAATTGTACTCACATGTACTGTCTTTTTCTTGATGTTTCTTTCTTACGAATTTAGTCATTCGTTTCCATCCAATCGTGATCCGATGTCCAACCACTTATCTTTACTTTTCCTTTCAGAAAAATTCACAAAAATACATCCGTTCGCTTCTTATTTTTTTTTCTTCTTATCTTTTCTTGTACTTTTTCATAAAAATCCAAAAAATAAAATTTTAAATTCAATTATTCCTCAATCATTCAATATAAAAATTTTTAACCAAAAATAAAAATGTGGTACCCTTCTATCGCGTCGTGATTATCTCTCTCAATTTTATCGGACACAGCAAAATTTTAATTTTTAAACTATAAATTAATTCTTCCAATCAATTATTACCAACTTCGATTTTCAATTTTAACCAATTCAATTTTCACTTTATTAATTATTAAAAACAATTTTTCCAATTTAAATCAAAATTCTTGACACACTAAATAAAATCGCGGTCGTCCGGTATTATTTCCTCGGTTCGACTTTTCCAAAATACCCATATTCATAATTTTGAAATTCAAATATTTCTTATTCACACCACAATCACTTCAATTTGCTTTTTTTTTATGTTTTAGTTGTGTTTTAGTAACAATTAATCCTGTGATGCATCAACTATACTAAAACTTGGAGAAATGAATTAAAATTTTTCAAAAATTTGACCTGGCGCGAAATCATTACATTCACCACCATACGACTTACCGAACCAGCGACCAACAAATCATATTTAAATTCTTTTTATTTTGACTTAAAATTCCGTATCATAGCAGTATATTGGTTTAAGATTTACAAACAATATACCTCATAGTATAGTTTTATTAAAAGTTTAAATGGAATAATTATAAAATGGTGTCATACCTTTTTAAAAGACAGTTTTCTCAGTCTACGCCCGGTTGCTCAATCGCATCTTAAGCTGTTGCCTAGCTAAGGTTTAACCGCGTCAAAGCTCTAGCTGAAGCCTAAATTGAGTTGCACCAAAATATTATTACGTCGCCTTATCTGAGCAATTGCTTAGCTGACAGTCAATTTGGCAACATCGTAAAATCTAATCAAATTGCAAGTGACACTGACAATACCAAAACACAACAGATTTTTACATTATCAAATTATTATTGATATTTTACAATTATGCAGATTACGTTTGGCGAGTTCTGCATTATTTCTTGGCAAATGTATTACACAGTAAAAAATACAGAGTAAATATTTTACACTAAAAAACACTAGCTTGTGTTCATATAGGTCCACTCAATTTAGTGTAAATTTTTCACTAAAAGTTTTAATCAAGTGTAGTGTAAAGAGTTCACTAAAATTTGTTAAAATTTTAACCTTATTTCGGGTACACAAAACAAAATTTAGTGTTAAAATAAAATGAAAATTTAAATTAATTTACACTATTTTGTGTATATATTAGATAAACACATTAGTTTAAACACACTAAACAGATAATTTATTAACTCTAGTATAGGTACTTTTTTAGATGAATAGATTGAATTAAAACACTAATTAGGGTATATTTTAAATTAATCTAGGGTTTAGTAATACACTATACCTATAAATAAAATACATATTGTAGTGTAAAAATTTCTTTATTTAGATGTAAAATTTACCTGACCACATGTGAATTAAACA
This sequence comes from Cantharis rustica, assembly GCA_911387805.1. Classification (NCBI taxonomy): domain Eukaryota; kingdom Metazoa; phylum Arthropoda; class Insecta; order Coleoptera; family Cantharidae; genus Cantharis; species Cantharis rustica. The sequence goes on from OU426877.1 coordinate 79,160,544, forward strand.
CATTAATTAGAGTACTTATTACTATAAATATATTACATAATTAAAAATATTAAAACACAAAAAATAATTTTTATCTAAAAACATTTTTTATGTCGCATATTGTGAAATTTTAAAATAGAACAGATTAAATCATAGTGCGTTGTCAACATTCTGGCAACTTTCTGCTATAATACACCAGTCAAGTCTGGGTGGTTTCCCGATTTGCGTGAAAAATTTAAAAAAATGCTTGTAACTGCAAACGGACTCCATTTTCGGTAGAAGAAAACATCAGAAAAATAATTAATAACATAAACCCAATTTTTGAAATAAAGGATATTTTTTGCTTGTAGTCATATTCCTTCAGCCCGTTCTTCGTGAAAGTGATAATAATACTCGAATGATAACTTTAACCATGATTCCAATAAGCGGCGTCCACTGTATTTTACAATAACTTGCAAGTTGAAGAGTAATTAATTTGTAATTAATTAATTTGATACGTTTCCTCTTATTTTTTTACTTGGAAGAGAAATAATACTTTAGTTGCCCTATTCCAACAATCTAAAAAAAAATTGTTCATAAATCTAATGTTAAAAATAAGAACAACTTCACATACTACTGAATTCTGTTTCATATTCTGAAATAACTGTAGGGTTCGGGTATATTACGGTCGTTTGGTATTTTTAATAATTTTATCTATATCTTGACCAAATATCTCTTCAAAATTTATTTGAATACCTGGATATAATTGTTGAAAATCTTCCTCGATCTAAAGCAAAATTTTATATTTCAGTAACAGTACAAACACAAAAAGATAATACTTATACACCACGAATGATCGAGAAATCTTGGAAATTCTTTTAATACGTTAAATTCCAACGATTTTCCAATAATTTCCAACACTATAAAAAAATATTTGAACTGAAACACTTGAACAATATTAACTTGCTCACTGCACTCGGATGAATGTAATTTTATATTAAAGCGGAGGTAATCTTTAATAGCAAGTGGTCAACGTTTTTATTTATCCGGGAATCACCGGCAACAAACTTTGATAAAATGTGCCATTTTTACGTTTTTATCATCGGTAATTATAGTAATGTCACCTAACACCTATTAGATTCGATCTATCAAGGTTGAGATTCACTCTACATAGCGCTTATTTTAGCGTCTAGTTAGAATTAATCATTTTAGTGTAATTTTAGTGCGAAATATAAAGTAGAGAGAAATTATACACTAAAAATTAACACTAAATTATTTACCAACTACGCTAGATGTTTTACACGACAAAATTTTTTACTGTGTATATATTTCTTTGAAAGTTGAGCAATAGTTCTACTAACTCTTGGTGCAATTCGTGAGACAGTAGATTTACCACAATGAATATAATCTTCAATTGTCATTAAATGGTCACTAGTATTAAAAGTTAATCTTTAGCACAAACATAATTATTTTTGAAAAATTTTAAAATTAAAATGGAATAAGGGCCGTTATATTCACCTCTTCGTAAAGTGTTTTGTAGTTATCTGTTCGATAACTTTAAAAGTGACTTGTAAAAAATTTGGGTATATTCAAATAAATATATCTGTCTTGTAACTACTTGCAACTTATTACGCATAGTTGATGTTTTCTTCGAGATAGTACAATATGGAGTAAGAGATAGCGCTATTATATTCTCAAGATAGGAAGAGATAGTATTTTGGTGTAATTGTGACAACTGAAGTTTGAAAATTTTTACAAGTAATTTACAGCCGCGCTCATAATAGTAAAGCACCCTATAAAATCACGGATTTTTAACCTTTTCAGACCCAGGGTACTGGTCTATAGTGTACTCGCGTTTTATTAAATTTTTTTGAAGTTTAGGATGACAAACTTATATGTTAGATAGCAATTATTTTTTGAAAGAAAGAATTATTGAATTCCTCGTTGTTTTTTCATTGAAAAATTATTGCTATTTAGCATTTACGTTTGTCACCAACTTCAAAATAATTTAATAAAAGGTACACACTCTGGGTTTGCAAGGGTTAAGTAATAAACTGGACAAAAATATTTTTAACAGGTAGTTGTAACCCAGATGCAATTATAATGCATAATTTTAAAAACTCGGCACGATGTAAGTTATTATTTTGATCGTTATTTTGCATATCTTCCGTATAAATTCGTGAAATCTGTTTTTAGTATTATATGAACGGAAATACATAATATTTTCGTCAATTTCGTCTAAGATCAGATAAATATCGTCGATAAGACACATTTTAAAAAATTATAAAATACACAAAATACACACCATTTATAAATTTTAAGTTCAAATCTTACTTGTAACGTTTCATTTGGTACTTCAAGTGACTTGTAACTTATCTTACCCGTAACTCGTATTTACGAGACGATTGCCGCTATTGGGAGGTGAATATACGCTTACTAATAACTAAGTTCCTTGTAACGCTATTGGCCACTTTACGAGGAGGTGAATATATTGGCCCAAAGTATAAAATTAAAACAAAAAAATAAGATACCCATTCGTTCTATTTGCAAGCTGTTTTTGAATTTCCACTATTGAATTGAGCAAATTTTTATAAATTTGTACTTTGTACTTGCAATACATAATTCATCATCATCATCATCTGCAAGTTTTAGACCGCTGCGGGTGGTCCGTTACTGGTGGACCAATTTACTTGAATTGGTTGCTTCAACTTTTTCTGGGCGGCCTTCCTCTCGGCTTGTATTGGAACATTTTCTTTGGCAGTCGGAACTGATTCATTCTATCAAGGTATCTTTCCATGCTTTCCTATAGTTTTTTTATTCTTTCGTTGATACTGTAGATGTTCAATTCGGTTCTTATAATTATCAGTATTTTTTTTCTATCTGTTCTTTAGTATCCTGCTACTGCTCGTAGAAACCTTATTTCGGCACTGCAAATTCGTCTTTCATTTTCCTTGGTAATCGTCCTAGTTTTGCCCCCGTATGTTATGCTTGGTACCGAAATTGTCTTATTGACTTTCAACGTAGTAATTTGATCGGTTTTATTCTTAAAGGTTGTTTTTATTGTGCTTTTTATATAATTTATTGAATTTTTCAATTTTATTGGGAATGTCGGCCTTTTCAAATATTGACATTGTGACCCTTGAGAAGTATACGTTAAATGAATGGAACAGATACCTTGCTCACAATAAATCTGAACAACCAAGATTTTGTAATAATCATGTTTTTTGCGAACGATAACCCATATCAGTGAAAACACTACAGCACGCACTTTTTAAACTGAGCCAAACCATAAAAAAATACAAATATAGTAAAATTCTAAATGAAACAAAAGTGATGGCATTTAGAGGACAAGAACAAATACGCTCAAAAATAGTAATAAATGACCTGACTATAGAGCAAGTAAAATCTTTTAACATAATACATATTCATATTTAAAAACACTGAACACTTGTGCTCGACTAAATAATTTTATTATTAGGAACTATCGTTATAGGTTGTGATCTACGTCTTAAGTAGTCGAAATCGGCATCTTACATTTAAGGTCGAGCTTGAGCCGTAACCGGTACTAAGCTCTGATGGTGCAACAGTCAGAACTTAAGCTGCAGCTTAAGGATAAGATATACGCAGCTAGCTTTGATTCACGAACGCGAGGGGGCTTATAAGCTTGTTGTATTTTATACTTTGCGGGTAGACAACACGTTTAACAAATTTTTAAGTCACCTAACTTATTATTGTTTTACCGATACGCATCGCTATTTCTAATATACGATAAGCTCTTCCTTTTAAAATACGAAAATTACCCTCTCTGTTTTTATCCGACAATAATTATTTTGTCTTGAGATCACTCTTCAAAATGATTTGGATTATACTATTATAAAATGTTATATTTAAAAAAGCAAAAATTAAAATTTTACTATAATTATAAAAATTGAAATGCATTGTTTTTACATAACACATAATAATATAATTTGATAACTCTTATAATATTGGTATTTAAAATCTCATTGGGCAATCAACCATAAGTGTCTAAATATCTGACAGTTTTGGGGATAAATTAAAAATATTTATTTAAATCTGATGAAGAAATGGCACATTCGCCTTTTATCACTATTACTGCAGAAACTAATAAGCCAAAGTAAAAACTGAATTTTCTATTAAAAAAATCGACGAAAACATTATTTATTCTAAGATGAATATTAAATTTTCACAGCCGATTTAATTCTTCTATTACCATTATATAAATTTGATTTTACTATGATTATTTTTTATAAAGAAAGTACCCAAACGCGGAACCAAGGGGGGGCAAGGATTTCCCAGATGTTCCCTAGCAGAACTAAAACATTTACGAAATTATATAGTTTAATTCACTACAAACAAAAAGAGAATCTACAAAACTTACTCCAAAAACTGTAAGGTTTTCGTGGTATACATAATAATAGAATTTATTTATCTAATTAATGCGTTTTGCGATTATACAGTAGTACTTCGATAATCCGGACTTTTGATAATTCAGATAGGCTGTGGTTGCAATTGATCCGGATTATCGTTGCTCTACTGCATTTAATTAATTTTATTAAGTTCTTACGGATAATTACAAAAAAAATCTTAATAAAAAATTTAAAAATCTTAATATTTAGTATTTTCTCTCACGTCAATAAATCACAAATGTTCATTTCCTTATCAGAAATGTGGTTTTTTCAGACAAAATTCAATAGCTTCTAAAGTAATGTAATTTTTAAAAAGTGTGAAAAGTGTGTTCTGGCAAGAAAATTTTTTTGGTAAATCGATCACTCTAATCTAAAACAACGGTCCACTTACATTCGCGCTTGAAATTATTGAGGTAATTAGCTTATTTCAAAATAACTAAAGTTAAATGATAAACAAATAACTTGTTTTTACTCGGGCAACCCTGGTGTGCGAGAGCAGTTGAGAATTTTCAAGAGTTGAAAGTTCCTAGTTTCTAAATCAATCGTAAAAACAAATTTCCAATCCAAAAAAATAAATAGTATTTCAAAAATTAATTAATCGCATTTAAATTCAAATTTAATAATTTAATGTAAAATATTATTTGACTCGTACTTTCGATTTTACGCTTATCAATAACACCATTTGTTCCTACGAATGCAATAATTTTTACAATTTTCAATTTAAAACAATCCAAGTCCAATTTATAACTTGCAATTATTCCTTTTCTAAATCAGCGAAACCAATCAATCCACTACCGCTCGGTAATAACTTATAAAAAAATTATCCTAATCAATTCCAAATATCAAAAAAAAAAACTTCCAAAAAAGGCGCAATAATGCATTCGCATAAAATTATTTTATTTATTCTAATAAATCCAAAATTTACTCACAACTTCAAAAAAAATATCACAAATCTCAAAATTCAGCGGGCATACAAAATTTCGCACCCACTGTCGTCCATAGTTGGCTAAAAAACTCTTTATCTCTATCTTTTCTCCCCACTCTGCACTTTTTCCAATTTAAACTTTTAAAAATGAAATTAACAAAATTTTACAATTTAGCACAGGGTGGGTCGAAATATTTTCTTTTACGACAGTATATTATTAATATTTTATTTTGTTAGATTAAAATGAAGTGTTTAACTCTAGGTCAATCTAGTTCAACTTGGATTATAGCAATAATGACGATAGCGTCGTTATTGAAACAGCAAGGTACGTTTTGATTATTGAATTTAACTTTGTTAAAAAAATGTTCTTGTTTACTAAATATTTTTTAATTATATAAAAAACAATATTATCGGTGGCAGGGTCTATTAAATAAAGATACTTCTTTCACAATACACAACAATAAAAGCACTCGTACGAGTAATAACCGAAGCGCCTATAATAATAATATCTGTTGAATATAATATAGCTTGTAATTACTTGTGCTCAAGGCCGGTGCTAGGTACTAGGCAACTGCCTAGGGCGCAAACGATAAAGCGGCGCAAACCAGATTGACGTGCAAAAATTAATTGCAGTGTGCAACGTAAAATGAAATATTAATACTATAAATTTTTCTTATAAATTTGTCTCTCTCGAAAAAAGAACTTCCGGCATTGTAAGCGATTTCAATGTTTTAGTATACATGGAAGGGAAAGTATGTGTCTCACTGCTTGTAAAAATAATTCCCAATATTTGATGGCGTGGTGCCTCGCGTCTGATAGACGCGTAAGTACCGGAAGATACATAGATATTAGTTACATAGAAAAGAAATATAGAATATATTTCTATAGAACAAAAAGAAACCTCAACATTAAATTTGAAAGAACTTGTAACAACTTTTGGCGCAAAAAAAAGCTAGAAAAGTTCAAATTTGATTTTTTTTGTTTTATTTTTTTAAATATCGCGGATTTTTGTTTCCCAGATCAGCACTGCTATATAAAAAATGAAGGATGCACTGATAAAATTTTGCCTAGGGCGTCAAATATCCTAACGCCGGTCCTGCTTGTACTATTATAATCTAAACACACGGGAATAATGAATGTTTTTTGATTGTCTTCAAATAGTCTTTTGCAATCCAAACAGAAAAACATTTTTGTGTGGCAATATTGATATGAAAACTATTTTATTTGTGTAATTAAAGAAAGCATTAAATAATTAAACACGAAATAAAAGTTTGAAATAATTCAAATTGTAATATAGTTATCTTTTTTATAGCTTTACAAATTAGCTTTTTTTGATTAACTTCATGTTCAAGTAAGAAGCGAGCAAACTTTACGTACTTTGAGGCAGAGTTTACAAAACTGAGATTGATGAGTTATTTTTAGGGTAACCGAAAACTCGCAGACCAAGCAAAGACAAAAATGATCTGTTTTTATTGTTTTTTTTTCATATGTTTCTAGATAGTAGCGTGAGTTTTATAGACTTTCTTGATAAATTACGTTAGTGGTTTGCCATTTTCTTCCAATGGAAGACAGAAACAGTAGTTGGCAATAGAAAATAAGAAAAATAATATAAACAAGTAATAAAGCTTATTATCCAAAGTACTCTTGAAAAATGGAAACCTAAAAAAAGATACCAAGATAAAAGTGTATAAAACGATAACAAGACCGATTCATTACGGAAGAAATAAAAAATAAAAATTTGAATCACTTATTTTCTTTTGATTGTACAAGAAAATTATTATAAAAAATTATTTATTTTTGCATTTACACTTTATTGTATGTTTTTCTAAATAGAATTAAAATTATTCTACCGCCATTAAAATTATGCGAATTATAATTTTTATGAAATGTTATTAATGTTTACAAAAAGTAAACACATTAGACATTTCCAGGGCCGTATATAAGGGGTGGGGGGGGTTTGGGGGTTCAAACCCCTCCCATGGGTTTAGTAATTCTAAATAATTACTATATTTAAGAAATGTTTTCAATGTACACATGATCTCTAAACTTTCAACTAAAAAAATCTACAAAGGAAGTAATAAAAGCGGCAGGTCATTTTTGTAATCAAGTGTTTCTTGTTTCTTTAGTAAAATTAGAAGCCCAACAAAATTTTACAATGCGTATTTCACCTCCGTGAAGTTGGCCTCCCATCTGAAACATTTTGATATAAAAAAATATGGAATCGTTAGGTCATCGTTAGGTCTCGAAAGGTCACCCGGTTTTATCGTTAGGTCACTTTTAGTTTTATCAAAAAAAATTATTCAAGTTTTGAAAAATTTTCTTGGTAAGTTAGCCTCCCCATTAAACGATTTCGACGAAATAAAAGTGGAAACCGGTAGGAAATGTACTGCTAAGGTTTGGTCACGTATATTTATCGTTAGGTCACTTTTCATTTCTTTGCAATTAATTAATTTTAATTTTATGTCTCTATTGCGCATGCGCTAAACAAAAATATAGTTGTGATGAAATTTTTCTTACAAAAGTAAGAAAAATATAACATTTTGATATAAAAAAATATGGAATCGTTAGGTTGTCGTTAGGTCTCGAACGGTCATTTGGTTTTATCCTTAGGTCACTTTTAGTTTTATCAAAAAAAATTATTCAAGTTTTGAAAAATTTTCTTGGTAAGTTAGCCTCCCCATTAAACGATTTTGATGAAATAAAAGTGGAAACAGGTAGGAAATGCACTGCTAAGGTGTGGTCACGTATATTTGTCGTTAGGTATAGGTATAGAAAAATTATAGCTCACCATTTTGAAATTGTAGCTCACGATATTAATGAATCATAAATTATTATGTCTATTTATTTGGAGGATTGCACAAAACAGAAAACTGCGTGCGCTCAAAAGTACATACAATATAATAACCACCTGTGGGCTATTAACTGAACTAATGATCCATTTTATCTAAAATTATTTGAATTCAACAATTATTTTCAATTTCATTTTTAATAGGTAACATAAATAACATAATTAACGTTAACATGTTACATAAGTAACAATAGGTAACGTAAATTGTTGAAAATTTTTTTACGAATTCATTTATAGATGTACATCTTTAAATAAGTAAAATTTTATTAATTGATAATTATTTTCATGTTTTACAACAAATATTATTGTTATAAATACAATTTTTGAATTTAAAAACCCCGTTCAGCAATCCTTATAATGTCACAAATATTATCTCAAAATTAAGAACCAATCCGTCCAGCCGTTTTTTAAATAGAGTGTGGTAGATTAATTATGCACCTGGTCAATTTTTTTTTTTATTAATAATTCTTTGTTAGTAATCATTTCCTTTATTTCAATTTTTGTTAAATAAATTACAATTATAGTATTTAAAGAATTTGAATTCTCAAAGTTTGCCAAAAAAAATTATGCCTTAATTCATCATAAATATAATTCCCAAATTTGAAAAATATCTATTCAGCTGTTTTTGAGTTGTTCTGGTAGATGTAAGAGCGCGTCGTAAAATCCTAGCCTTAAGCTCTACCTGAAACTTAAGACGCGATGGAGAAATCGGCCATATAATTGTATTATAAGGTAAAATTACTTTTATTGTTTAGAGGTTTTTATCGTGGAGTTTTTTGATGAGTAACATCTTTCCGCTTGCTTATTGAGGTAATTTTGTGAAATTAATTTCATGAAATGTGTAACAGGAAGCCAGAAAAGCGCGCGCTATTTGATTTGATTAATGAGTGCAAAAATTATTTTATCGGTATAAATAGACATCATTATTTGTATTATAAAATGCCATTAAAAAAACTTTGTCCGGCGTGAAGTTTGTACTCGCAATCACTAAATGATGAAATTATGTTTCGAGCACATAATGCACTACGCTATAGAGAGTTAATCTAATAAAATTGTTTTAATTCGTATTATCTGTTGCAGATTAGGGTTGCCGGCAACGTAATTCTGTTCTACCTACTTTACGATTTTTAAATGATTTATAATTATTAATTATTTCAAATAATAATATTGCTTACTACCAAGGTGAGAATGTCAGATGTTACACATCATATACGAGTACTGTAATGCTCGCTCGCTTGTTTTTTAAAGTAATCGATATTTTCTTCTTCTTTTGTTTGTTTTGGAAACCCCAAGTCTGTGGTGCCCCTTCTTGTACTTTAGAACTTTGGTTGAAACGGTGACTCATCAGTGGTTTCTGCCACTCCAGAGTCTTTTTGTTTTTGTTTTTCTTCTACCTTAATTTCTTCCATGTTATTTATTTTGATTTCTCAGGGTCAAAAGTAGGTCGCTTTTTCGAAAGCCCCACGTTGGGCGCTAATTGATGTGTAAAGCTCCCCTGGGTGTATTTTCTATTTCATTAATTTTTTAAAATCATCCAATTCTAAAGTATTTGTTTTTAATTTCGTTGGTTTCAATACAAAATAATAAATGGTAACGTTAAATCTCACGATACCCGTATCGCAGTCCAGCTTATCATTCAAATTTTATAGTTCCTTAAATAAATTTTCAACTTATTAATATAAAATTTTTTAATTTACTTATATTTTTAATTATTGTATTGTTTTGTTAAAAAACTTAAATCCGGGTAGTGATTTAATACAAAATTAAAAAGCATAATCTGCACTAGCGACAATATTTAACTCATGTTGAAGACCAAATTACTTTCCGAATCAATAAAAACTCGCGTAAATTATTACCTTCTACAAAAGTCAAAAAGCTACCGACTAATCAGCTTACGTCAACGCTATCTAAATTATTAGAAAGAGTAAGAGAAAGGCTTTTGTTTGAGCTGCGACAATGCTCATAGCTACGAATGCATTTTCTGCAACAGGGATTTGGCCCTGGAATCTCCATATTTACAGCGACGCTGACTTCATTGCAGTTGAAACTACTAAAAGAAGTAAGATCGATGATTCTCGGGATCTTCCTGATAACACTGATAAAATACCAAGGTGTGTAACTCTTGAGGAACAAATTATGATGCCATCGTGTCCCTATGTTCATGTTGAAAATTTTCAGACCCCTACAAAATTGTCGACATCTTTTATAGAATGTTGTAATCAATAGTTTTCTTCTGATTGAAAAATATATTATTAAATATATCAATATTTCAACAATAATAAAATTTGAGATTTTGAATTTGCAATAACTCGAAAACGGCGCTAGATATCGAAAAACTGAGCAAAAAATTTACCCCCCATTGCTCCCCACCTAGCAATTTGTCGAAGGAAGCCTTATGCAAAATTCTAGATCAATAGCGCGCAGAATGCGCGCAAAATAATTCAGAAAAAGTTAGGTTGGTTTTTAAAATATAAAAATAAGTAGGCACATTTTTTATTTTAAACGTCACTTAAATGTCACTTTTTAACAGGAATGGCTTTATTATTTTGTTTTGCGTGTTTTATTGTCTAATCACCGTGCGCAAAGTATACTTTAAATATGACGTTACATATTGCTCTAGGGACAATATGATCTGACGTTTCATATTTCCCCTGGGAAATATTAGTGTGTTATGACATATTGTAACTAAGGCGGTATTGCTATATATTGTTTCAATCAGAAGAAAACAATATAACAAATCAATACGTAGATCTGTCCTGTATATTTCACCAAGTTCGTACACATAAAATCTTGAAATTGGGGCAATCTGCAGCTATTGTAATTTTTAATTACAACTAACGTTTCAATATAAGTTTTTTTTAGTTGTCCGGTTTACAATTTTTCAAAATAATATAATTTGGTTTTTACAAAAGTCAAAATAATTTAACTTTTAATCAAGTTTGAATTTAATCGCACAGCTTCTCAATCATTTTAATTTTTTTCCAGGTTTGCCTGATGAGAATCCGAAATTCAAAACATAAAGTTATAACATATTATGTAGGAAGCTATATATCATTCATTTAAATAGTTTTTAAACAATGTAAGTTATGAATTAAGTTTTATTTCAATTTAATGTAACATGTAAAAATTAATTTTGTAAAAAAAATATTATCACATGTTAATAACCTTAACCATTTTATATACAGTCGAGTCGCGAAATAGTAAATTAAATATGGCAAAGACTTTTCACTTTTTCGAGGTTGTTTGCTTTTTCGGTATTTACAAAGTTTACAATAAAATCATAATATTTTGAAAATGAAAGCTTTGATTTATTGAAAGTATAATGGCTAGTTTACATTGGTTAAGTTACTTGTACCAGTTACATGTGCCAGTACTAGATTAGCTAGTCAACTTTCCTGTGCACAGGAAAGTCCTATCGGTCCTATCGTTTTATCGGTTTACATTGCATTAGTAGCTGTCTTGCAAATAACCTTCGTAGGGGCCATATTGGATTTTTCTGTTCTTCGCCGCTCTTCGGCAATCTTCGAAAACGCGTAATTGGAGGTTCTCGCATTGTAATTGACAGTAACAGCCCCGAGCCGAGAGAAAAATTGGAAATAACAACCCTCACGGCGGCCATTTTGGACAAATTTGTACTAGGTAAATTCCTCGGCAATCTTCGGAAATACATATTTTGAGACAATAGGAACTTAAAATTTCGTAAATATGCAAAATTAAGTAAAAATATCAATTTCTATGAAAATATTCAGTCTAAAAAATCGAAATTACTGCATGTTGCTAGGAGATAAATGTCAAATTTTTAATTAATTAATGATTGAAGCAGTTCTCGCGTTGTAATTCTAAAAACAGCCCCATTCCAACGGAAAATTTTAGAAAATAACTTTCTCTAGAAAAATTTTTATCAACTTCTCTCGGCTTCGCCGTCGGGAAGTTATTGAAAAAAATTTTCGTCGGGAAAGTTGTATTTTCAAATTTTCTCTCGGTTTGGGGCTGTTACTCAAAGATGAAGCCTGTAAAGCAAGAAAAAGTGTTGAAACAAAGATATCGACAAACTTCAATAAATCAAGAGGTAATTCTAAATCCGTTTTGCTACAATTTTCAATTTTTTCTTTTATAAAAGGTTTTTGTATTACGTCTAGTTTATGCACTCAAAAACTTATTTAAAAATACATACATTTATCTATATCTATATAAAATAGGCACTAAAGTTCAGCCGCAACTAAAGATGCTCGTGGGCACTTGGAACACTAATTGATTTGTTCTTTGTATTATTTTTATGATATAATTATAAATTATTTTTCTATTGTAAATTCCTTTAGTTTTTAAAGTAAAATTTTCTTTTATATCGTAATAAGTAAAAGTTCACACTTTTTCCTAACCCTCAAAACCATAAATTATTATCATTACACAATATTTACAATACATCTGCCGAGACATGTCTGCAGAAGGCAAGACGGCAAGTTCATCCGGCTTAAGATTAGGATACCGAATATAAAGAATTGAGCAACTTTACAACCTTTTATACAAAAATGGTTCTGAATTTCAACGAAAAGAATCATAAGTGTCGGGATTAACAAAAGTAATTAAAGTTCTGGGAATGGTAAACCACCCTCAAATGAGCAACATTTTACAAATTTTGCAATTTTGGTAAACCCATACGGCATAGATGTACATAATTGTTTATAAACTAAAATAAATAAATTTCAATTAAAAATATTCAAGAGTTTTTAGTTAATTATCAACTAGCCTGATTCGGTGTCACAAGTGCCCATGAGCAGCTTAAGATGCATGCCGATTGTAAGGACCTCGGTGACCCGGGATTTTTTTAATTAATTTATCATTGATTATAGCCTAAGAATAGAAAAAAAAAAGTAAAAAAATAAATAAATCTGTCGATTGGGCTTTAATGGGTTAAAATTTTTGTGTTCACTATATACAGTATTCACTATTTCGCGACTCGACTGTATAATCTTTATAATAGATTAGAATTACGTACAAAACTTATTCATTCGCTCATAACCTTTTTCGAACTGAAAAAAAAAACACTTTGCTTGGTCAACTTTTTTACCAACCGAAAAATATGTCACCCCCTTTTCTCATTTTTATAAATAAAATGAATGGAACTAGTAATATGTTGTACCAAAGAGTATGTAGTGTATAGAGGAACAGCCATGTATTAAAAATTGAAACGTAGAGACATTCCCGTCTACCAGGGGGCGTAGCAAAGCCATCTATCGGCCGGGAACATTTTTATATTAACTACCTAAATATAAAGTTAGCTACTATATCGATAATTGCAGGTATACGTTTTTGGTGACTGTTAGTACCTGAAGTAAGAAAAAAGGTTTTTTAACACGGTTATCATGGGGGTCTCCATAGAAATTTTTAAATAGGGCAGTAAACATTACAATCAGTGTAACCACCATACGGTAGTTATTGTATATAATAAAATATAATACAATACGATAATTTGTATCCTCTATAGCAGTGTTTTTCAACCTTATTGAATAGAGAATAATAGAGGCTTCTTAATCCCCTTATATAATTAATAACTATTTTAACAGTAGTAAGAAAAAGATTTTTATTTGGGCTGTATTCTACACTTTTTCGTTTTAAGAATGCAACTAGCTTATAATAGTTTCCTATGTTCAACAAACTAGCTTTTATCATCTAAATATTAGACCACAATGTTGATGATTTCTATAACTTGGACTTTTCCTCGAAAAAGGTCAGAAACACATTTTCACAGAATTTTCTTTCAACGTGCTATCGGTTGATCATATCAAATTTTATAGAATAAACCAAAAAATTGGGTGTTGGGGGATTGCTCAACTCGCTATCGCTTGTTTCGCGAAATTCCCCACTAACAAAATAAAATCTCACTTATATCACTTATATCGTAAATAATTATTATAATTTATGTAAATTTATAATTTAATTTTATTAAAAAATTTTTTTTTATTTTATCTGTATTGCGACCGCGACCCCACGAGCAAAACGTCGCGACCCCCTGGAGGTCGTGACCCACAGGCTGAAAACACTGCTTTATAGTAAATACCAGGCCTGGTCTATACGATAGTATTATGTTATCGTACGATAATTTTTTAAAATGATACGATCAATTCCAGATAAATCTGATCATTTAAAATTATACTATAAATTATTTAATAATATTAAATATCAAAGATTAAATATTTCATTTTTTAATTTGTTTTTTAAATTTTTGTTTTGAATTTTTTGAAGACTGCACTGATTACTGTTTAAAGTGTTTAAATAAAATTTGTAATGTAAATCTAGTTTACAAATATATGAAAAATTTATATCTGTTACTCCACATGCAATAAATATAAAACATTCAATTTTAGAAGAATTGCGAAAAAACGAATAGGATTTTTTGAATAGTAATAATTGTAATAAATTAACATGTAATAATAACTAATAGAAACAAAACAGACAAGTAAAAAGCAGATCACAAAAAAAGAATTTTAAAAATAATATTTTATTATTTATAAATAATAATAAATGTTTCATAATAATATTTTAATTTGATTTGATTTAAAAAATAAAATTCAAGATGAAATTAAATACATAAAAATTAAAAAATGTGCCGAGAGATCCGAGTTGAAGCGTTGATTTATTGAAGTTTAAAATTATTTTAGTTTTAAGTTTGGTTTGAAATTTTAATAATCTTTAAAATTCAAAGTACATAATAAAATTGTCTGTTTTTACGATACTTTGAAATTCTCTTCTTACTTTTATAACCATCTACCTGAAGGGATTACCAAAATCCTAACAGACAAAGACAGCTTATCATGCTGTCTCATTTAATGCTTACTCATTATATAATGCTCGTTTTTGCCGCTGAGGTCGTTACCAATCGACTACAATTTTATTGTGGGGTACGAAAAATGCTAGTGATACCCATAAGAGCTGTTCCTCTATACACTACATACTCTTTGGTTGTACACAACTAACGTTTCAAAAAAAAACCATCTATGACTTAATGCTTGCAGTTGATGATGATGATGATGACACAACTAATGTATAATTATCTACTACCTATTTATTATTTAAGACTTTACACATTAATTTACTTTATTACACATAGTATATTATCGTTTAGGATGGGAACATATAGCTCGATTGGAGTGCTTTTTATGAATATCGGAATCAGATTTTGTTTCTATACTTTCTTGCTCTGTAGATGTCTGTGGTGTGTGACGATAATGACATCGTGTTACTCCACCGATTAATCTAGAATCAGAACTAATGGCTCTTTCAAGGCGTCCCCTAATATGAGGGCATTCCTGCTTTCTTATTCGTGATCTGTGTGTGCAATCCGAAGCATTTGAACTGCGTCTTCGTGAAGACATACTGTATCCTGAATAAATTGGTAGCTGATGTGCAGAGCCACCTATAATTTTAAAACAGATCAAATAGTATAAATAAAGATAGAAGAATATAATAATAATAGTAATAGTTAGAATAAGAATAATAGTATATTATTTAACGAGCATAATATAATGTAGGCTATAATAATTCACTTCAATAATCTTAGATTGAACAAATTAATAAGTAATAACTATAAACAATGTTTATAGTATATTTATTATTAAGTATTTTATAGTGTTATAAATAATATAAATATAATAAAATTATTGTTAAAAATTGTTTAATTAACTTGTTCAATCTAAGATTATTAAATTTAATTATATATCACAAGTTAAAAAATTAATTTAAATAATAATTCACGAGGATGAAGTTTATACGCGAGCCGTAGGCGGGTGCGAGTCTAATACAACATTTTATCTTATGACTCGAAATAAAAAATTTTATGTTTACAAATTTTTATTTATTAACTAGCTAACCCGATAGAGTTGTGCTGTCTTGGAACTGGAATAAATAATAAAAAAAATATTTTAAAATCGTAGTATTTATTGTAATGTTCTTTGATACACAACATTGTTAGTTTTGTTTTCTTGTGCGTAAATAAATAATGATGATGGTTTTGGTTTTCCGATACGAGAACAGGCCACATACAATTGGCCATTTGAAAAACATGGATTTTCAAGATTGATGTCACAAACACTTAACGACTGCCCTTGCGATTTATTTATCGACTATCGACATTGCAAATGCAAACTGCACTGGAAATTGTAACCGTTTAAATTCGAATGGCATGTCGTTCGAAATCATAGAGATGCGTGGAATCAAAACATTTTCGCCTTTCTACTTCCCTTTCAAAATTGTAGCTTCATTAATTTCTTCACCACAAGCCGCGTGTCATTACAAAGACGTGGCTGGTTTATGTTCCGCAACATAATGATTACCGATCCGACTTTAAATGCAGATTATTATTAGGTGATAATCCGGGCATTTCTAGTAAATATAAAAATTTCGTTGGATAGTTGACAAAATCATCTTAGTTAGTAACGGAATCAAACGATTTTTATGTCATCAATTCGCCCAGCTATCTTAATTTAAATTCGAAAATTGATTTCGTTGACATCAACGTTTTTAATTTCGTAAAGTGGAAAAAATTGGCAAGGAATGTAATGTATTCAGACGATAGGTTAACAGGAATTTTGTTATTACCAATGTCGAGCAATTGTTTGGAAAGAACTTCTGCAGATCGGTCGTTCTGTCGTTCGCATGTTCATATTTAATCTGAGTGGTTTGACGTATTTCCATAAAATGGATGACTTCAAACATGCATTAATCGTGGTATCACCGGTAATGTTTGTCGAAAATCACCTGCCAATAGAATCATTGCATTATCACTATCTGATGGCCTTTAAACATTTTCAGACACTACCCGCTATGCCGAGTTTTACGTAATATGAATGTGTCCTTATAATTTCAAATTTTAAAATTCTGTTTTTTCGACAACTAATGCCTAATCCTACAAAATTGTTGTTGCAATATGCTTAAAAAAGTGTCCTCTTTCCAATAGTGCATAGGTGCAATATTTTAATTAATTTTAATGTGTTTAAAATTAAAATCAAATTAAAACAGACCAAAGTAAAATGTGATACTGGGGAAGTTAAAAAATTAAAAGCCTTTTTTCAAAAAAGATGGTTTGAGAGCTTGCTCCGAAACGTTGACGACTTTACCACTTAAAATTAGATAAAACGTTGTACGTAACCTGAAAGAAAGGGTTACTAAACTTTTTGACCTCTCTCGCACTCGCCTAATGGGCTCGTGTTTGTATCTCTATCTACTCGTTCAGTAAAATGTTGTTTTGTTTACCCACAATCAATACCTAAACTACTATTACCTGATACTACAGTTGCAACAGTGCTTTCTCGATGATTTCGTAAGGATAATCTAGGTGAACACGAATGTGAACTTCGACGGGAACTTTCCAGTACTTGTCGTTCATCTTCGTCAACTCTTTGTTGCCGTCGCAACGGATTTCTACGACGATCTCTTATTCTCAATGTTACAGGGCAATCTAAATGTAAATCAAGTGCCATTGATCCTTGACTTCCTTGTAACGAATCGTGACTTAACCTAAAACAAAAATAAATAATGATAATAATTTTTATTCAAATTATTAGAAATAAACGTAAAATAATAAGAATTTAAAGAAAATTGCGTGGTATTTAGTATGTACTATAAAATATAACATTTAACAAACCTAACAGAACGCTAAAATAATTTATAGATCTTAATCTTGAACGTCGATATTAAGATGAATCTTAGCCTCGTTTCACAGTAACACGCGCTACGCGCTGCGCGGCGCGTGTTGGTAAGCATTCTATCTTATGGTAACTTTCACATAAGCACGCGTTGAGAATGCGTTACGCGCGCGTGCTATTTTATTCTCAGGGCAAACGCGCGATCCGCGCACCTCGCGTAGGCACGCGAGACGTGTTGGCATTGTGTCTTATGGAATCTTTCACACTAAACGCGCCTGAACGCACGCGTAGATATATGAGGTTGCTTATTCGTTAAAATACTTGTTGCTGTAGTGTGATTTGTGTGATTTCAAACTGTGTGAATACATAATGTCTTATTATATTTTTATATTTATATTTAAAAATCTTGTTATATTTTACTGTCTTATTAAAAAAACTTTACCTTCATCTGTAAAATAATTAGCCAACATATCTGTCGTTGCGTTTGTAGTTAAATTCTGACAATTTAATGATCGTGAAAAATCTTCAAATTCATTAATAGTTAAAGTATCTTCAGATTTAAAGCCATCTCTTACACAAACAAAATTTATGTATGCAGCTATGGTAACAACGTTCGAAGTATACTCGTACGCGTACTGATTAGTGTAAAACGGTAAAACGCGCTACACGCCGCGTAGCGCGTGCTACTGTAAAACGGGGCTTAGAAGTAACTATAAATGACTACAGATGTCAGATGATAAAAGTACAGTTGACTCCAAAGCGACAATTCCACTTTAAAAGTTTTTAATTTATTTAACCTTTAAAGTTTTATTTTGTTTTGTTAAATATAATATAATAAGCTTTACTTCTATTTGCTTCGATAAACAAAGAAATTTTGAAAAAAACTATGTCTATTCACTGGTATCTGGTCTATTCGCTGGTACTTTATCACTGATAAAGATGAAATTTATATGAAAAAATCATCCAACTTACGAGGTTCTTATTCTTCTTTTAAATCCAAATTATAAACATAATTGATCATTGGTTATTGTAATATTTAATAGGGTTAGTTGAAACTTTATTTAAAGGTTATGTTTACAATATTCTATAACATACTACGTCGACTCACTTATACAAAGATACATTTTCACATGTATATATTCTCCGATAAACAAAAGAATGAAACTGTCTTTCAAATATAATCTCACTCTCACGCCATTAATCTGCCCGGGACACTACCTACTTTTGTTATACGATTTAGTTTATTAAATCCATAAGTCGCTGATGCCAACGTTAATTAAAAATGACTCGTCCTGATAAATTCGTTAAGCCTGTTTGAACTAAGAAACGGTCTTCCAGCCAATTTTTGCGAAAAGAAAATTTTAAATGCCTATAATGTGCGACGTAGTACTGTAGGTAGTACTCTTCTAAAGAAACATGAAAGAAATATTGTCGTAAAACAAAATATTTCGACCCACCCTGTGCTAAATTGTATAAATTTGTTAATTTCATTTTTAAAAGTTTGAATTGGAAAAGTGCAGAGTAGAGAGAAAGAATAGAGATATGGGCTATTTTGGCCAACTATGGCCGGCAGCGGGTGCGAGATTTTGTATGCCCGCCGAGTTTTGATATTTTTGAGAATTGTGAGTAATATTATAACTTATATAACGGAAGTGAATTGGTTGATAAGTTTTATATGAGAAAGAATAAAAACAATTAAAATCTCGGATGTTAATATTTGAAAATAGAAAAATAACAGATAATAAATTTAACGTCAAGGGACGAGCAAACGATTTGATAGCGACCCACCTGAAGACCGGTATCGGAAATTAATTGTCGATACCATTTGACTTTAAAATTTTGTTTAAATTTTGAGTTTAAAATAATTTCGATTGGAATTTCGAGAATTTTACAAAGAATTTTGAAATTAAAATTATAATTACATCATTTGGCCCACAGCGCAGGGACGTTTCGTTTACCATTTCTTTTACAATACAATTTAAATAGACTACCCTAACAAATATCATTGTGATTAAAAATGGATATAATTTTGCGAGAAATAAGAAGAGACGCAAAAGAAAGAGATGAACAAAATAAAAGAGACGCAAAAGAAAGACATAAACAAAATAAGAAGGACGCAAAAGATAGGAATGAAGAATTGAAAAGGGAAATAAATGAAACAATTAAAAAAATAGAGAAAAGACTGGACGCGTTTGAGGAGTACCAAATTAAAAGAAATCTGAAAATACAAGATATCGGTGCAAGATTTGAAAAAGATGAATTATTAGAAGAGAAAAAACCACTGGAAAATGACGAAGAGATGGAGGAAACAGATAAAAAATTAAAAATTGGGAAACAAAATGAAGAAAAAATAGAATTATTTGAAGAGAAGGAACCAATGGGAAAGAATGAATCGGTTGAAAAAGAATTTTTGAAAGAAAAAAAGTTTTTAAATTTTTTGAAAAAGAAGAGCAAGCAAAACCAGATATTGAACAAAAGAAAGAATTATTAGTTGAAGAAAAAAAGTTAACTTCGTCGAGAACTGAAAAAAAAGAAGAAAAGAAAATTGATAAAGCTAGAGAAGATGAAAATGATGTAGAGAATATAACAAATGCTGAGATAATTGAAGAGTTGCAGAATTATCATTGGAAAACAAAATTAACAATTTAAAAAAAAATACTAATAAATGTTATGACAAATGTTCCTGTCCATCCGGTTGAAGATGTTTTTATAGATGAAGTTGAAGTTGAAGTTGAAGTTGAACTTTGTGAAAGTTGTGTTTTGAATTATTGCTATTTTCTATTCTGTAATAATAATTCATTATCAATATTAATGTCATTAAGAGAAAATTTAAACGAATTAACGAACGACGAAGATTTTGTGGACTTAATTCGTTTTAATTCAAATAAAATACAAATACATATAAATATAGGAATGAATGCATAAAAATAGTTGGCGTTGCTCACGGAATATCACCGTACTTCTAGAGAAAAACTTCAGATTCAAAATTTGAAGTGAATCACCTCTCGTTGTTTCTGCTCGCTACAATCTTCTATGTGTCTTTGCTTCTTCAGTTATCTTTTTCCATGTGCTCCTGTTCTGACACTTAAATTTTCAGTTCTGGATGCCCATTTCCATCAGTTCTTCACTCACTTTATTCCACCATCTCACTCTGGGTCTTCCTCTTTTTCTTACATGTGTTGGTTTCCATTCTATTACTCTTCTTATAGTTTCCTTCTCGTTCTTTCTCATCACATGCCCCATCCATTTCATTCTCTGAGTCTTAATATTTCTTACCACATTTTTGTCTGCATTATTTCATTCAGCTCTACATTGGTGTTTATTCTAATTTCTTGTATATCCTTATCTTGGTTTTAAAAATTATTTGTTTCTTTTACTCAAGAGATGTTTATTGGCATAATATGCCTTATTGGGTGATTAAACTTTTTCATTTATCTCCTCGCTTTATTCATTTTTATTATTCATCACCATTCCAAAATATTTAAAACTTGATAATCTGTCTCTTGATGACATTTGATAATGCATTTTAGAAATATTGGAAAGCAATTTAAAAGTATTGAGAACAAAACAGGAGTACCACTACACCTGAATGTCGTGTAAACTGCGTTTAACTAAACGCCATCTGAACCTCTTTTGTACAACCCAAAAAACTGTGAACTTAGTTCAGGGTTGAACTGCAGTTCTGTTAAACTGGCGTTCAAGCAAAGTTGGTACAACCGGCCCTTAGTCAACAAACACGTACTTAATTTTGTTTTTGTTGTGTAATTTGTGGTGTGTTAGTTTGTTAAATTTTATTTTATTATTAAAAATGTCGAATAAACATGAACTCAGCCAATTACAACTTGTTCGTATACAGTTTATGCTTGAAGAAAGTAAAAACCAAGTTGAAATTACAAAAAAAATAAAATGTTCACATTGGTCGGTACAGCAGGCACTAAAACGTTTTGAAGAGACAGGCTCTCATAAAAATTGTAAAAAAGTGAAAGAAAAAAATAACAACCCTTCATAAAGATCGGTTTTTAATACGAAGTTCGTTAAGAAATCGGAAAAAAAACATCTAACGAACTGGCTTCTGGACTACTGTACGAAACAGGAACACGTATTTCTGCAAGAACTACAAGAAGAAGACTAGGGGAAGCCGGGCTTAAAGAATGCAAGTCCAAAAAAAACCATGGCTGCCTGAAAGGAATAAGAAGTTGCGGTTGAACTGAGCAAGAAAGTATTCACATTATACGAAGAAGATTGGGCGAATGTTATGTGGTTATAAATTGGATTCATCGAATCTAATTTTCAGATACGTATTCTTTTTAGTTGTTTTTTTATTATAAAATCAAAAATCTTCACAAATTTCAATATTTTGTAGGTAATTTTAATTTTAAAATAATTTTAACTTTTTTACGTGGTACTCACTGTTAAACACGGAGGGGGTAGTATAATGATCTGGGGGTGCATGGATCGGACGGCGTTGGGCAAATGTTCGTATGTGAAAGTAGGATGAACTCAAAAACATACATAGAAGTCATAGAAATCATTTTATATACTTCAAATTAAGTTGCTTAAAGCAAGTTTTCGCAAAAACAAATATGAACAATACATTGTTTTAACAGAACAATGCACTCTACCACAAATCTGCTCTTATAATAGAGTGGCTTCGAAAAAATAATATTGAACTGCTTGAGTGAGTGGCACAGTCTTCGGATCTTAACCCAATTGAGCATCTATGGGGTATTTTGAAACGTAAGGTTTTAAAATACTAGATTATATAAAAAATATGCTAAAAAATATATTGCAGCAAGAATGGAGAAAATAGCTACGGAGCAGTGCTGCAAGCTCGTGGGCTCTATATCCCGAAGACTCGCTACTGTTGTCAAGGCGAACGGTGGTCCAACAAAATATTAATTAGTTAAAATAAAAACAGTAATTTAATATAAATATGCATTTGTATTTCATTTAATCTTATCCTAAATCAAAATATTCAAAACTTTATAAGGTGCCTCATACATTTAGCCAAAGCGTAACACGTCGAATTGGATAAGGATAAATATCGATACTTTGTTCCCTTTAAATAAAATTAAAATTTTATTTAACATTTACACGACATTGAATTTAAATTGCATTTTGAATTGGAATTACATTTATTTTTGGAAACATTTTTTGGATTACTATTTAATTTTTAAAACAAGAAGGAATTTTTTATTTAACTATTTTTTTTTCTAAACGTAAGAACTCTCGACACTTGAAAATTCCCAACTGCTCCCGCACACCAGGGTTACCTGAGCAAGAATAAGTGTGTGGAAATTTTCTACGAAAATACCATTACAATATATTAAGTGAAGACTGTTCAAAGTGAAAATTCTCTGGTTATCAATAATCCACATTCAAATCTTCTAGTCTTTTTGTGTCCCAGAAAATGAGTGCTTTGGCAGCAGTTGAAAACAATATACAGGAATAGTACGTTTGGCTATATTATACAGATTTCTTCACCCAATGATTTACTATCTATGGACTTTTCAATGGCCATTATGTGCTGCTCGTGTTTTACGTATTGCCGGATAAGAAACGAACAGAAACAGATGTACATAAATAGATTTAATAGTTATTTCGGCAGAGGTAAATTCAGTCTCTTTAGATATTTTAATTCTCGCGGATTAGGATTAGTGCTATATTACTAGATTCAGTTTATCCCAAAATTTATTTTTTATTTCCACATTTTCGCCTTCATTGGGTCCGTATACTGTAATTATCGTGTTTATTATTTTTATTTGCTATCACCTCTACTAGAAGTATTCTTTCTGAAAAAGAATTCAATTTATTAATATATTATTTGATTAAATTCTTACTTATTATGCAGCCCACACCTACTGTTGCTCTCTCTTCAATTGGAACCCCTCCGTATATCAACAGCTGTTCGTTAATCATCATCTCTCCTTTTTCTTTCTTGTTTGTCTCAGTTAATGTTAATATGTCCAAGCTCTGTTCACAATACAATAGTTCCAATTCCTTACCATTTAATTTTCTTACATTCGAGGTAGCAATTTTCCACATATCCGTCCGTCTTAAGTTTTTCCTGTTCGTTTTGTCCGGTCAGTTTTTTGGCACCTCCCGCAAGCATCTTTCTTTATTCATTCATCTCCACATATCACCATCGCATATTAGTTTTTAGTAACCTATCTTTACTCTATTATCACATTTTCTCATCTCTTCTGCTTTCTCTCTTATTATTGCATGTATTTTTCTTTCCAAAATCGTCAGGTCATTATCTACGTATAGTTTTTCATTGTTCAAACATCTCAGCTTAAATTTTCCCCAATTTTCTACGTCAATAACGTTTTTCTCGTCTCCTATTCCGTTTCTATTTTGTATAACAACTGGCTATTTTAAAGTTTGTTCCTTCTCTTTTCCCTTTCTTGTTGCTCCAGTTTATATTCAAATGCCGCCAGTTTACTTTCAAGCTCTCCCACTATTTTATAGTTTTGTATTTTATTCTGTTTTTACTCGACTTTTACTTGGCTCAGTTCTTCTTTCGATATTTTTAGGTCCTTTGCTAGACATTTCATTTGTTCTTGTATCTTTTAAAAGTTTTCAGAATTATCATTTCTCATCTGTATTATGTTAGCATTAAGGTTTTCCATGAACTTTTTAATTTCCTTCATTTTTTCAGTGTTTGTTTCAATTTCAATGGTTTGCTTTTCTTTAGTTGCCGTTCTATCAGTTCTTTTACTACTCTTGAATATTTCGTTACTATTTTCACCTTCTTGTAGTCGCCTTCTTTTAATGTATTTGTCTAAACTACCTACACTGTTAGACCTTGTCGTTTCTCAATTTTAAGTTGTTCTACTTTCATCTTTTCCTTGTTGTTTATTTTCCGGTATAAGTCTACCATCCAGGTCAACCACTCGGAAATGATAAACCTATTTGATGACTCAATTATTACACTTTTCTTATTACACAAGGATATGCAACTCAAACGACTTTTTCTTATCTTCCTAACCTTCCAAATGCCAAACAAAGTAAATCAAAGTTTTACCTGTTTTCCAATCCAAAATCAAGAAATTATCCTGTTCACGTTCACACACTTTATCTTTTCACTCTCAACACTCTAAAAAAAACTCGTCGATGTCACCACCAAAAACGAATTTTAAATTTTAAAAATAAAAAATTCAAGTAAAATAAAGTTTAATTTAAATCAAATGTTTCCTAAAAAAATATAATATTATAATACCAACAACATATAATTGTGTAGCAGACAATATTCTGCCAGGTGTGGTATTTTATGTGTGTGTTTTTCTATACAATTTACAAATTTAAAAATACTTAATAGTGTATTATTTATATCGTTGATCCTCTATAATAATTAGTAAAAATATAGTTGAGTTAGGGGTCAGTATTAAAACAATAAAATTGTCCGACGTTTCAAGTCCTTATTGACCCATTATCAAAAGTATGAACATCCTTCTTGACGACCGTGTTGCGTCTTTCAATCAACTTTATAACAATAGTATTAGACTTATTAGAAAATATGTCGATGATCTTTTTCTCGTAATCAATAGTGAATATGTTCCTTTCCTTCTAGCTTCTAGATCACTTTAACGACTTTCCATGTGGATCTTCAATTCACTATGGAATTAGAAAATAATAAGTCCCTTCCTTTCCTTAATTTACTCATCGTTAGGGATCCTAGCGGTACTCTAATCACTGATTGGTACCACAAACCTACGTACTCAGGAAGACTTTTGTTAGTGTATTTAACAATAATTTAGTTTTTATAACAAAACTTTTTATTCTCATAAATAATATAAATCAACGTGAACAAGAATATTAATTATACAGATTTAAAATTTATACAATATAACTGTTAGGCGGAATATTTAAAATTGCGTTGGAACGTTGTTGTTCCTTTTGCGAACCCATGTTCCCGCTAATCATAATAAACCTTGACAACGCTCAGCATTTGCTTTTTTTGTTATTAACCGGAAACATTATCCTTAAGTTCCTGGATTTCCAAATTAATTTCCAATGGCCAAGTAATGCCATGGAATGTAGCTGCAGTGACATTGATCTGCATGCGTGTGCATGTATGACTGTGCCACCACACTTTTAAACTATTTTTTCTACGACCACTACCGAAAATGAACAATATTGTACGAGCTCTATCCTATGTAAGTATCTCTTTACAAACGCCGTGCGTAAAGTATTCGATCGCACGGCTAGGGAATATGATAGTTTACTAAAGATTATGTTGGCTGTAATGTGCATGTTGATATGTTGATTATTTGACAGCAATAGTTACTTGACGTGAAAGAAGTGTAACGTTGTATTATTTTTTGTTAATAAAGTAAATATTTAATGATAAATATTATTCTAATTTAGTACCTAACCAATTGCAATTTTAGTTGTAATAATGTCTAGCAGTGAAAGTGAAGATGGATTGACTTCACCCTCGTGTGTTTACATCTGAAATACATTGTTCGGTTCGATTGGGTTTACAATGACTTTGATTTTACATTATTACACAAAAATTAACAAATTTTATTACGCAATTAAAATTTTATTTTTAAATTGCAAACACAAAAGTTAAAATATCTCGAAAAGGGGATGACATCGAAAAACGAATAAAAAATACCTCATCCCTGTCATGAATGGAGTCCAGTTATTCTTTGGTATTTTCCTTTCTAGCGCACACTACAGCTGAGATATGTATGTTGCCTATTTTAAACTTAATTTTTTACGGGCTATCCATACTCGACTCCCAAAAATTTTATAAATAAATGTTAATAAGTACCTATAAAAACATTATGTATGCAAAATGTTAGATAAATCGAAAAGTACCTTTTAAGGATTGGGGTACAAAATCTCGGGTTGGTCGTAGAAAAAGTATAGTACATAACTAAGAGTTGTAAAAAATATTACACCCTCTTGAAATTTACTTCACTCGCCGCAAGCGGCTCGTGAAGTAACTTTTCACTCGTGTGTAATATTTTTCTTACAACTCTCGTTACGTAATATACTATTTGAAGTCACCCTAAATACCAGATCCTTAATGTTGGACTTAACTTCATTCATAAAATCCTAACCATATCACATCCTTCTTTTATATCCAACAATATTTCTAGAATTACCCACATTCTTACCTGTAATATAACTTCCCTAAGACAGTTATTACTTCCCTTTTAAATTCAGCCCTTACCAAAAATAATAATAATAAGAAGAGTATATTACTTAGGGCCGTTATATTCACCTCCTCGTAAAGTGTCTTGTAGTTATCTGTTCGATAACTTTAAAAGTGACTTGTAAAATTTTTGGGTATATTCAAATAAATATATCTGTCTTGTAACTACTTGCAACTTATTACGCATAGTTGATGTTTTCTTCGAGATAGTACAATATGGAGTTGGAATAAGAGATAGCGCTATTATATTCTCAAGATAGGAAGAGATAGTATTTTGGTGTAATTGTGACAGCTGAAGTTTGAAAATTTTTACAAGTAATTTACAGCCGCGGTCATAATAGTAAAGCACCCTATAAAATCACGGATTTTTAACCTTTTCAGACCCAGGGTACACTATAATAGTCTAAACGCGTTTTATTAAATTATTTTGAAGTTTATGATTATATATTAGATAGCAATTATTTTTTGAAAGAAAGAATTATTGAATTCCTCGTTGTTCTTTCATTGAAAAATGATTGTTATTTAGCATTTAAGTTTGTCACCAACTTCAAAATAATTTAATAAAACATATACACCCTGGGTTTGAAAGGGTTAAATAATAAACTTGACAAAAATATTTTTAACAGGTAGTTGTAACCCAGATGCAATTATAATGCATCATTTAAAAAACTCGGCACGATGTAAGTTAATATTTTGATCGTTCTTCTGCAATATTTTCGTCAATTTCGTCTAAGATCAGATAAATATCGTCGATAAGACACATTTTAAAAAATTATAAAATACACAAAATATACACCATTTATAAATTTTAAGTTAAAATCTCACTTGTAACGTTTTATTTGGTACTCCAAGTGACTTGTAACTTATCTTACCCGTAACTCGTATTTATGAGACGATTGCCGCTATTGGGAGGTGAATATACGTTTACTAATAACTAAGTTCCTTGTAACGCTATTGGACACTTTACGAGGAGGTGAATATATCGTTTCAGTATACTGAAACGAGATTTTATAGTTTCACTTACGTTCGCGGTCTCGCGGAACAATTAATTGCTATTTTAAAATCAACCCCAGGAATTAAACTCGGTCTAAGTTAGCCCGACAAAAACTCCAAGTTTTTCTCTAGGACCAAAGATCCGGTACCTGGAGACCACCATAGTGGACTTGTTTATAAAATCCCGTGCATGGATTGCAAGGCAGTGTATGTTGGTGCGACAGGCAGCAAAATATGTGTCAACATAAAAGAACATACTAGAGATCTTAAGAATCACCGGCCCCTTGACAAGATTGTTAGTGAGAAGGGGGGGACAAGGGTAGCAAAAGACCCACGGCTCTAAGAAGATGTAACAAACTACCTATAGATTCGCAAGCCTAAACAAAGGTAATTTATGCAAATTTAGCATAAACGCAACAAGCGACCAATTAAAATCTTTTTTTTTATATAAATATAAGTTACCTTTTTCAAATTGCGAACATAAATAAGTGAAACGTAATTAGTTGAAAATTATACAATTAAAACCATAAATGTAAAAAGTTTGGGAAGCGTATATTTTAAGATATATCGAAACGGCTTCAAGGTTTCACAACTTAAGTGTTTGATAAATTTTAATTTAAGGACTTTGAGAGTCCTTAAGAGAGTCTTAGAACGTCTGAATTATGGGACAGATATGTTTTTTAAAAACTAATTAGGACTAACGAATTTTGACCTTATAGACTCTAAATTCAAGTAAATCGGTTATGCAGAGTTCAAACTTACACCAAAAAAGCGTAATCTTTTTTGCTAGAAAATACCCATGTTAGGTGCCAAAAATCTTGCGAAATAAGTAAGGATTACGTTACTAACGCCCAGATTCATAGACAAGTATTAAGTGCTAAGTAAGACCAATAAGGTCGAATTTGTTTTTATTGCAACCTTATTTACTACGTCAATAAGGGTCTATTTTAAAAGTCGTTTTTTAAGTATAAGTAAGGCATATCGTTTATGAATACGGTTGTAAATTAAAATCACTTACTTGAAGTACGACGTTTAAAAAAACTATAAATTAATTTTTAAATAAACACATCTTAAACCATAAAGGCTAAAAAAACCAGTTACCTCAAAATTTTTCTGAAAACTATATAGTAAAAATCTAAATTATAGCGAATTATTGGAAATCGCCGGTTAAACTTAAATTAAAAGGGAAGATAAGAGCAAATCCATTAGATTATCAATTTGAAGTGATCATCTCGACAACTAATTGACATGTGTTAAAAGATTTACATTTACAAACAGTGACTCTCAAACATTCCTTTACACGTACACACAAACTTGAAATTCAAGTCAACTTTTTGTGTGCACTGATTTAAATTCAACGTTTCGCGAATATTTCGCTAAAACTCTTGATTGCAATCAAAATACATGTTAACCTGATTTTGGGCGATGCAATGAAAATGTCTTTAAAGTTTTTTCGCGATTCCAAATGATCAATTAACTGCGAATATTTGCCAATTTTTCAATTAAAATCGAATATGATTATTCCCTATCTGTAACAACAATTAAAAACGATAATACCAATTTTTATAATTAAAAATTCAGTTTTTAAAAAACCAAAATTCGTCGATAAATACAGCTCAACCTTATCGACATGTATTCCGAAATTTCATATAAATAGAGCGAGATCCCTTAAGGCAAGGCAGTCTATCTCCGGCAAGGCGTTAAGTTCGACTTGTCAGTTCGTTCCGAGGTGTTAAAAAAAGTGTTGTGCTAATTCACATAAATAATTTTTTTTTAAGTATTTATAATAAAATAATATTTTTTAAAAGTATTCATAATTAAATTTTAATTTTAATTTTTTTTAGTGGTTCAAATAGTTTCTTTTCTTTTAAATCTTTTTTTTGTTTTGTTTTGTGCGCTTCTCAACGACCAGAAAGGTAATAATTAAATTTAAATACTTAAAATTGTATGTTTTTTTTTTATTTAGGTGAGTCCCAACGATTTCAATGTAATTTTATCTTGATGACAGAAAGTTAACTTTTTATTATATTTTATTTTGTAATTATATTTTTTTGTAGCGTTTTGTCATTATATTTTTCTTTGTTAAATAAATTAGTTGTGATTTACATGTTCTTATTCTGTTCTTGCTGTTAAAAAGGCGATCGACTTGGTAATAATTCTACGTCTCCGATCTTCAATTAAAAAGTCTGAGTCTGGCTTATAAACAGGCTCTGGTGGTAGCGATCTCTACCTTCAGTTGACAAAGGACGGCAGGGATTATTCTATTAATCAAAGCCTACCCGTGTTACACAGACATATGGTTGATGAGTGCCATACCA
This sequence comes from Cantharis rustica, assembly GCA_911387805.1. Classification (NCBI taxonomy): domain Eukaryota; kingdom Metazoa; phylum Arthropoda; class Insecta; order Coleoptera; family Cantharidae; genus Cantharis; species Cantharis rustica. The sequence continues at coordinate 79,190,823 of OU426877.1, forward strand.
TCAACTATAATATTTTTTATGAACGCTATAAGCGCGTTTTGGACTTGATAAACGTGGCTCTATAATTGTTAGACTTTAGATGGAATATTAATTTTTTGTTTCGTTATTTTTAATTTTTCTTTTCGGTAATTTTTTAAATTTTTAACTTTTGATGAGATATCGTACGGGTTGTGGAAAAAGAACGTAATTTTTTGAAATATGGTGGTCTTCTTACCTCCATTTATCTCCAATAAGCGCGTTTTGGACTTGATAAACGTGGCTCTATAATTGTTAGACTTTAGATGGAATATTAATTTTTTGTTTCGTTATTTTTAATTTTTCTTTTCGGTAATTTTTTAAATTTTTAACTTTTGATGAGATATCGTACGGGTTGTGGAAAAAGAACGTAATTTTTTGAAATATGGTGGTCTTCTTACCTCCATTTATCTCCAATAAAGGTTAGTATTTCATCTAAAGTATTTTCAAATTGTTATCATTTTTCACTTTTATATTTTTATTAAACTAAAATTTGTAATTTTTTAATTCTGTATTTCAATATTTTACTACTTTTATATTTTTATTTTTATTATTTTAAATTTTGTAATTTATGTAAGTTTTTAATTATTTGTATTTATAGTAAGTCAATAAAGACTCGAAACGTCGGACAATATTATTGTTTTAATACTGACCCTTAACTCAACTATATTTTTACGAATTCAAAATACTTAACTCCGATGTCGTCTTTTAAACGTGGCAAATTTACATCCGAATAAACTTCAATTTTATCAATGTTTGATAGCCTTACTCTTAGCTACTTGTAGTGAAGATTGATGATCTCCTTTCATCCCTCTTCAGCTCCAAATATCGACTTCCGCTCTTGTGTTTACAAAATTTGGTGGATCCAGGTGTCTGTTCACCAAGTATAGAGACGAACAGATGTATTTCGCCTGGTATTCGATTCTACACTCCTATAAATAATGTCTTCACTTTTTATTGATCAACTAACAATTGACTTCTGTGGATTGCGTCCGTAACTGTGGACCGCAATTCCTTCTCGAACATCACACAAAAAGCGTCAATGGCCATGAATCTTTTGACCAGTTCCTACGATAGTCGTCGACAAAATAATTCAAAAATTACCAATTTGTTGTCTTTTTGAAACTTGCACAATTTATTCGAAATTTACCATTTTCACTTACATTTTACATTTTGAATTGCTAAATCGAAGTTTAAAAAGTATAAATTTAATACTTAGTCGCGACAATGTAGTTAAAAATAAACCATTAATCAGTCATAGTCATTAATCATAATCAAATCTAACTCAGTCAGTAGATTTATCAAGGTTTTGCTGTTCAGCATTGCAGTCTTAGATCGGTGGAAAAACTCACTCCGACCCTGCGATTTCACCAAGGTAATCACCTTAAGTTTATGGAAATTTTACGCCTTTATGCAACCAATTAGCTTTCTTTGTTTCCGATTTAAAATTATCCTGATAATTATTAGTCAGTTGATCCAGCGTTGCCATGTCTAGGGATTTTTCTCGAATCTAGGGATTTTATAAGTAGAAAGGGGAAAAGGGATTTTTTTTAAATTTCTTTGTGAATTTAGGGACAATATGAGATACTCACTGTATCAGAGCAATCTATTGGCAAATTACGTAGCTTTAAAAATTCATGAAAATTTCAAAAATATGTTAAACTTGGCCACTTCTAGACGCAGTAGAAACAAAAAATTGCTGGTTATTCACTTGGTGAAATCGCACCTTAAAAAAATTTTGTTTTCTAATATTACTTAAATATTTGTATTTCTGTTCTTGATAAACAAACAATTAACAGGAATGAATAAAAAACTTTTCCGATGCACCTCTATTATTTATATATTATCCTTGCAAGAAACACATGATTTTTTGTATTTCAATAATTTTTAGGGATTCACAGAATCCATTAAAATGAGTACCGGTGATATGAAAACTGAGAATCCCTGTATTTCAGAAATTTACACAAGCTAGTTGGGGAAGTACCGCGAATACGAAACACGCTAATCTTTGTCGTTCGGGAATTTACACAAGTTGATTTAAAAAACATAGTAATATATTTATCCACTTGCATTTTTGTTCCTTCCTAAGTACAATTTTTAGTCACTAACAAACTTTTAAGTTTGACATTTCTTATGTATTGTTTTATATATTTGTGTAGAATTATCGTGTAAATATTGTAAAATAGTGTAAAATATTTGTTTTAAACAAAATTTTAAAATATCTAGAGATTTCTATGGATAAATTGCTCGACAACTAGGTATTTTCTACTAAACCAATATGGCAACGCTGCAGTGAACTCAGTGAACTCACTTGTAGTTACCACAAGTTATGACGAATTCATTATTATTTATCTATCAAATTTATTCATTATTTTTTTAACGTCTGTGTAAATTTCAGCAAACTACAATTATTTCAAAATTAAGTAAATCATAAATATTGTAAAAATTAATTTTAAGAACTATTTTATTTTAATTTAAAGCAGGCTTTCGTAATTTCAATTCTAATTTTAAGTTTTTTTATTGTTGCCATTAGTATTGTTTTTTTTTTTTTAATTCATTATATTTAGTATTACCATAATATTGTGTTTTCTTTTGTGTTTCAAATTCTGTTTAAAACCCCGTTTCTTTTCTTTTTTTATTATAAAATAATAAAAGAATAAAAATTTTAAATTTTATCATTTCTATAATAACGTATTTTTTCAGAATTCTATTTCTTGTTTATTCAAATATTCTAAGTTCTAACCTGTTAAATGTCAATTATTGTCATTTTTTAGTGTTTTTTAAATATTATGTTTCTATGTAAGTATGTATTCTTTACTGAACAGTTAAATTAATTAGTAGAAATATAGTTGAGTTAGGGGTCAGTAATAAAACAATAATATTTTCCGACGTTTCGAGTCTTTATTGACTGACTATAAATACAAATAATTAAAAACTTACAAATTTTAGTTTAATAAAAATATAAAAGTGAAAAATGATAACAATTTGAAAATAATTTGAAGATACTTTATATAACATAACGTTATCAGAATAACAGCACGGATAACGTTTCTCACATAATTGGTGTGCTGTATCACCAATTTTTCCATTGGTGTTATTGGTACTGTTATAATTTAAATGTTATGTTATTATGTTACGGGTGGTAATACTGTGTCTTTATATTATCAATATATTTGAATTTTTAAATATATTTGAAGGTTAGAAGTAAAAAATTATAGCTGTCAACAATGAACAAAATGCAATCTCAAGTTAAAACAACTAAAAAACAATATGAAATGCTACTTAATTTTATAGAAAGTAATAAAATAATAATTACTGGCAAAATTAAACCACACGAAATTAAAACTGTAAACGATTTTGACAAAGTTTTACTAAAGAACAGTGGCGGTTTCAAAGAACAGGCAAGGTAGGCCCGCCTACCCAAAATTTAATGTACATAAATAACATTTTCTTTATATACAATATAATTAATATTTTAATAATATAGACAATTAATATTTGTTATTTTTCATTATTTGCACTTAAAATTGCAATAACAGCTGCAAAAATTAGCGTGTTTTATATTTTTATTTGTATCTGCTTCAAAGTATTACAGATAAAGGCACTGGCCTAGCTTGGTCCACATAGCGCAATATAACAGTGGGACCATGACGCCAGATACAGCAATACTATAGCTTCAATGGCCAGCGCTTAGGCACGTGCCCACCAGATACTTGCAATTATATGATACCTCGCCATAAACAGTTTTTCTTATCGGATACATTCGAGCTGCATTTTAAAGCATTTTAGATGACAAAAAAGAATATTTATTTCAAATTAAATAAATTAATTAAATAAAAAAAAATTAAGTGGTATTTTGCACTTTGTAGTGTATTTTTATTATTGCAAAATAGTTTAAGCGGTAGGTATTGTATTGCGAGTTTGCCTATCTTTACTTGCACTTTTATCAATACAAAAAGACATTCTTAATAAATTATTAAAAACGGACACATTTCACGACAATGTCATAGACACTTACTCGAAAAAGTATTTGACTTTCCTGTGTTAGCAATGTGAATTACTCTTTTTGAACACTGTTTTTATTAGATAACAATTGTTTTTACAGCAATACTTATTAGACATTTTTTGTCGAAAATTTCATTGTCTTTATTTTTGTTCCTATACATTTTTTTATTTGCCGCCTCGTTTTCGACCGAGAGTGACTTAAAGGAGACTCGGTAAAACTTTTTAATAAAATTAAATATGCACAATGGTTTTCTCGAAGGATTCCCATAGGATTTTTACCGAGACTGCTTTAAGTCACTCTCGGTCGAAAACGAGGCGACAAATAAAAAAATGTTTGAAAACAAAAATGAAGGAAATTATCTACAAAAATTGTCTGAAAAGTATTTTTGTAGAATTAATTTTTATATGCTAATAAGAGTTTTCAAAAAGTACAATTTACATTGCTAACATAGGAGCGTCCGAATACTTTTTCGAGTAACTGTAAGTAATTCTATTATCGTTTATTAAAAGCTTAAAAATATAATTGTTTCTATCATACAAATATTTTTTTTTTAATTCTAGGTATTTCGAGAATGGGAAACAAATGTTCGTCGAAAAAGTCGGACCATTCAAATGTAAATAAATAGCACTGAAGGAGGACTTCCAACAAAAACTGTTTTAACGGAGCAAGAGGAACGAACGTCTATTGTAATTAATTTCAAAAATTCATTTATCCGTTGTCGGTGGACATAATTTACACCAATACCTCACGTCACGTCGTGGTTACGTTCCAAAAAAAACACGACGCAAATTGAAACGACGCAAAGTGAATTATGATTTTCTATAGCAAATAATGTAATAAAAATCGAAGATAGGTTCCAGGATTACGAAAATACAACTTTTTAAAAAGAAAATTGAACAAAGTAAACATTTAAAAAACAAAAATAATAAAAAATTTTATTACATACATATACATACAAAAAAACATATATTTTTTATTTTTGGTAATTCTACCAGCAGCGCCCTTTCCACTCATTTGGCTAAAAAAATTACAAGTGTATGTAAAAAAAATATATAACTTTGCCAATAAATAAATTGGAAAAATATTTACCTTTTTTGTAACCAGAAACAACCCGTAAATATTTATAAAAATTTATTATTCGCTTTAGAAAAAACACAACACACTAATTGAAACATTAAAAAAAAGCACAACACATTAATTGAAACTGAACTCTAAAATTAGCAAAACAAAGTGAAAATAAAACTGTATTAAAATTGCGTAGATTTTCAGTTAGAAAGGGAATCCCCGAGTTTTGATGGCATGACGCAATTAGAAACAAAAGTCGTGCCATCTTTTAGAAAGAAAAAGAAAATTTCAAAAAAAAAATTAAAGACTCGAACTCAAAACAACGCAACTTCGAAAATCTAACGACGCACAGTGAAAATTAGTACTAATTCAGCAGCGACGCAACTTTGAAAAAACGCAAAGCGAGGTATTGGTGTATTCTAAAATTAAATTTCTAACCAATTCTTTACTCAACCTGTAATGCCGAATAAAAACTGGATCTGGTGCGTTAAATGGATCACTTGCATCTCTCAATCGTCTTCGTTGAATCTTAATTTATTGTCATATCAAATTTTTTAGAATAAACCAAAAAATGCACAAAAACTTTTTAGAAACTAAAATGTTTAAGTTAACTCAATATTGTATGTAACACCGTATGTATATTATCACAAACGTTTTCACCATACTATGGCATCATCAGGCGATGAACACTACCTAAATCACTTATCTATTGATTATTAATTTATTGTATTTCTAAGAAAAGTAGCAAATTATAATAAAAATTTATTTAATTTACCTTTCGTATACTTGTTGGAGTTGTTCAAGGAAAAATAAATTTAACAAAAATGCACTTTCAGGGTTGTCACAGAGATCTACATAAGTGAGAAGTGAGTGAATAAATTTTTTGATAAAATTAATTTTTTTACAGGTCACATGAAATTGAAATTAAAATTTAATTATTATTTTATTATTTGTATATACCTACTTAGTTATGAATTAAATTTTAATTTCATGTAGGACGTAAAAAAATTAATTTTATCAAAAAATTAATAACCTTGAAAAAAGTGTATTTGTGGAAACCCTCAATTTTATTAGATTTTTACCGAAAATATTTGATAACCCCACCTAAAACCTGCTTGTTATTTTAGTGGCTTTAAATGTTATATAACAGCATTAAACATAACCTAACAAAAATTATAACATCGTATTATATAACAGCAGCGTGATATGGCACACCAAATAGCTCAACTTTTTAAAATAACACCTTAACGTTGCTGTTATAAATAACGTCGATGATACAGCACACGGCTGATTATCGAGGCTAGAAATAAATACAAATAATTAAAAATTTTACATACATTACAAAATTGAAAATAATAAAAATAAAATACAAAAGTAGCAAAATATTGAAATACAGAATTAAAAATTACAAATTTTAGGTTAATAAAAATATAAAAGTGAATAATGTTGAAAAATTCAATTTTGTAATTTATGTAAATTTTTTAATTATTTTTATTTATTTGTAGCCTTGATAATGGGTTAATAAAGACTCGAAACGTCGGACAATTTTATTGTTTTATTACTGACCCCTAACTCAACTATATTTCTATTAATTAATTATAGAGGGTCAACTATATAAATACACCATGAACAGTTAAAATTCATTATTTTAACATTTGTTTAGTTTGATTATTTATACATTGTTTAATATGTAGGCATAGAGAAAGCAGTTAAAGAGATACTATATATAAAATGCTCCTTAACAACAAAGGAGGGACAGATATTTGCTTATGCCGACGACATCGTCATCATGGTTAGAACACGAAGGAAGATGAAAGAGGTTTTCAATAGGCTGAGGATGAAGTCTAAAGAAATAGGGCTATTGGTGAACTAAGCAAAGACAAAGTACATAAAATGCAGCAAGGACATAAACGAAAACAGGGTTTTACAATCATAGACAAACTTGCAATAGAGGAAGTAAGCAGATTTTTCTATTTGAGAGTGATAATAAACTACAAATATGAAAAAAAAGAAGAGGCGAAAAAAAGAATACAAGCCGAGAACAGGACATTCTATCATAACAAACACTCCTCAGAGATAAAAAAAAATCAACAGAGAAACCAAGATGAAGATTTATAAAACCCTGATCGGACCGGTGGTCACGTATGCGGCAGAAACAGCATATGTTACTCAAAGTGTGAAGCAGAAACACTGAAATCGTTCGAAAGAAAAATTCTACGCATCATTATGGGATCAAAAAAATGTGGTAACGGCCTAACAAGACCGCCGATGTGAGATTGGGGAAGAAACAAAAAGCGAGAATACGCGCCGCGTAGAGCGTAGCGCGAGTTACTGTAAAACGGGGCTAAACGTTTACACATCCATTTTTTTTACTGACGTGCCATCGACGATTAGCGCCACTAAATCATTGCATGTGTAAATGCAGCATAAAGACAACAAATTTGCCAATAATGAAATGGTATGTTAAACAAAAATAGTGAAAAGCATAAAAAGGCTTTATTTCTAAAATCTACTAAATCTATTAAAAAGTATTAAAAACTACTATACAATGTAATATAACATTGTGCACTTAATTACTATACCCTACATGTTTCATGTTATCAAAGTAATAACTCTTTGCGTCTAAACTTTGAACGTCTAATCGTCCTGGCGATTGACAATAAGTTTAGAAATCGAAATTTGGAATAGCCTTTTCTTGTCAAGAAATATTTATTTCGAAAAAAAATTATTAAATTTGTTTTTGCCGTCGTAGTAGCTCTGGTTAGCCAAATTCTAACTGTCTGCATTTGTTTTTAATACATTTGTTTCATTGTTTTAGTACAATAATTGCCATTATTAGTATAAGTTGCAACACACTGGATGCCGCTGATAAATTAATAGAGTTCAACAACGTATAAAATTTATTAACCAGAATGCCAAAACTGTTTATCAATAGATATCTTTTAAATGTTGACAAACTGTTGAATTCACCAGACAATATTGTTCACATAGGACTTTTGTTCGCTGAAAATTGTTTGCTATTCTTTAAACATTTACCAATTTGATGTCATTTCTCAACTGTAGATTTATAATATACAATAATGTATTTTTTAAATTCTTAAAACATTTAAAACAGTTCTCGGTTATTTTAAAGATACGTGGATTCGCTCTCCAGACCGTCATCAACGTCGTCGTCAACTTATTTTCCCACTTTCTATTTGGAATTGTTACGATGCTGCTATTAACGATTTGGCGAAAACGAAGAACAGTTGCGAAGGATAGTACCGCAGTTTTGTGGAACTCGTTGGTGCAAATCATCCGACGATTTGGAAATTTATTAGAGGTTTTCAACTGGAGCAAAGTAGAAATCAAGCTCTGATTGATCAGTACATTGCCGGGCAGAAGCTCCCATTGGGAAAAAAAAATACCGTAATATTGCCGAACGCACTGCTCGCATTGTCAATCAATATGGCACAATAGATTTGCTTGATTACCTGCGTGGCCTAGCTCACAACCATAATTTTTGATGTGTTGAATTGTTATGTATAATTTTCAAGCGACAATAAAAGTTTTACCTTCAGCAAAGTTTTAAGCTGTGTTTATTGTAATGTTTTTCAAATAGTTCTTGGTATGTGGTACATTTGATAAGGTAAATTATCTATAAACAAAAATTCAGACGAATAATTACCCGGCAAACAATGGTCCGGCGAAAAATTGTAGGAGAATAATTGTCCGGATAGGCTCGTACTGTACATTAGAAAATATACGAAAATAATACTATCTAGTAATATATTGTCGTGTTCCGTTTAATTAACATAAGATTGAGTTGTCAGTGGTTCTGGGAGACTTTTTTATTCAATGAGTCGAGATGCAAGAAAGGGGAATAACTTGTTGCAGTATAAGAAAACTGCTGAATTTGGTTTCAATAGAGAGATTTGTTCTCATTTTGATGAAATTGTCATATCTGAAATGGGAAGTGATTTGTTGCTATTTACACATAAAATAAAACAAAATTTTCAAGGACATTTTAATTTTGCTGAAATTCTAAAAAAATGTTAAGTTTTCTGCTAGTATCAATAATAATAGATAAAATGTGAAACTCACGCATTGGATTATCAAGTATTGAAAAGGAGAAGAATAAAATTTTAGAAAAGAGAACTTGCCGATCTATCGAGGAACGGACAATACGTGCAAATTCCACTGCCTTAAGTGGAAAATTTGTGATTTAATGTAAAATTGTAAAATTCTTATTTCAGCGTTATTCCAGTAAGGAGTAATTTTCTGTAAATTGACAACACATATCACACGTAAACTTTTGTTTTCATTATTTGTGAAAAGGAGTTCAGATTTGACTACATTCGTTTTTTTTTATATAATAAATAAAATTTATTTTTGGTTTAATGTTTGAGTTTTCTTGTATTGCATTGACAATATATAAGAATAAAAGTAAATATTCGAAACCCACAAACCCAGGCCAAGTTTTTTTACTTTCGCCAAAGCAGAGCGACGCCGAGACAAGCTTAGGTGTGGTGATTATCCACACAGGAGTCGTAGTCACGGTAGCACAGCTTACTTCTAAGCACATGTTTTATGTTTTAAAATATCAATAAGTAAAAATATTAAATAGGCGTCAAAACCGTATTAGCTTAGAGTGCCAAATAGACGTAATCTGGTTCTGCAAATAAGTTGATACTTGCGTCACTATTTATAATTCGGTTACTGTCAATTAATCATTTCCACGATTTCAACTTTTTCCTATTGAATAAAGAAGAATACACTTTTATATGCATATTGTAACAAAAATTTTTTAGAATTAGGCATTAGTTGTCGAAAAACGGCATTATAAATTTCGGAAAAGCAGATACTTGTACAACTCTACACCCGTGGTGCGCTAGGGTTATCGACTAGGAAGCTTTCCCGCTCCGAGCGGAGCGGTTTTCTGTTGACAGTCCGTGCGCTCTGAATTAGTCTTAACAAAATCAACAAAAATTATACAATGGCTGCTAAGAACGACAAAGAAAGCCGTGGGAAAGCTACAGATGAGATGGAGAGATGATGTAAAGAAGACGACGGGTTACAGACTGCTCAAGACAGGGAAAATGAAAAAAAATGAGAGAAAACTACGTCCAGAAGTGGATGAATACAGGCTAATGAAGATGAAGAAGATGAGGATTCGATGCTCGGCGTCAAGCGATGCAACGGTCGTCTTTGCCTGTTACAACGTTAAAACTTAGAGAAATTCTAAGAAGAAGAATCATAGCAGTGAATAAACTACTAGAATCGACAGATATATAAGCGGGAGGGCGCTTTTAAGGGTGGGTAGCATTGTAGTCGATATGATGATATTAATCTCGGTATCGTAGATACGGTACCGAGGTTAATATCATTCAATTATCTATCTTTGGCGAGTTTTATCATCTAGGGCAGTGTTTCCCAAATAGTGGTCCACGAGTAATATTACTCACTATTCTAATTGAATTTTTAAAAAACCAAAAAATATTTAAATAAATTTTATTCGAAAAAACTTGAAGTATTCTAAAGACTACTTTACAACTAATTTATTACTACTAACTAACAACTATTAACTGTCAACCGACTTATTGCATTTATTTTATATAATTCTACCTTGTTCTTAGATTTCAGCAAATTGCAAGATTTGCTGTTGCCATGGAACTTGAGGGATTATAAACGATATTAGATAAAAAGATGATTAGAAAATGACATTTATCTAATGTCATTTACCTTATTTAACATAGAACATAACTCCTCCCGGCTATGTTGGAAAAATTCGGGACGTTTACGGATTCTTATTTTTTCAAATCATTTGATTTAATAGTGATATTTTAGTGTCCTTTTTCCAGCTTAGATATTCTAAGTTTTCTAACAAATTTATAAATTTTATAAATAATTAATGCAAAAATTAACAGATATACAATAATAGTCCAAATGCTTGTTGTCTTGAAGCGGATCACTGCACTTTTATTATTTAACTTTTCTACTAAGTTCACTTTGAATGTATTTAAATTCACACATCAAATTCAATTATAAATTCAATTATCAAATTTTGATAATTCGATTGGTTTTATTTCAAAACTACTATCACTATCTTCTTTGGAAGTTGAAATGTTGATATCCGGGGTTTAGAAGATTTTTAAAACCTTTTTGTTATTTTGAAAATTTTTTAATTTAATACTTTGAACTTTTAATTCATAATAATTAGGTAGTTCAATAACGTATGTACCATTTAGTAAAACATTTACTCTCTCATCTTTACAAGTTTGATAATCCATAATTTGGTTTGGAGATATTAAGATTCATTTTCCAGGTGACAAAATTTGAATCTTTAGATCGTTGAGTGTTGCGTTTTTTTGTTTACAATTGAACGTTTTTCGGAAAATCTCACAAGTTGAACTTCGCATGGAGCATCGTAATTTTCTTTAATTTCTGATTTTTTTCTTCACATAAGTAGTATTAGTTTCGCTTTACTTCAACACATTTTTCTTCAAAATTTGACTAATGGTGCTCGTTTAGGATAAGAAATTTAGATCTTCGAAAAATTATTTTATAATAATTATTTGTATAAATTGGTAAAGGATGTAGTCGATAATAATCATAACTTTTGTTCTCTACAATCGGAATGTTAATTATAAATACAATTTGATTTAATTTAGTATAGCTTTTAATTTCTAGAATATTTTCAAAAAGTAAAATATTGTCTAAGATTGACTCAAACGGTAATTTGCCATTTCCTGCTTGGTTACTAATAAATTTAATTTCTTGTAACAGTTCGTTAGGTTCCAGAATATAATTGTCAAAAGTATTTGTTTTGGCAAAGCTAATGGCTATTATTTATAGATTGTTTAAAACATTACTTATTACTTGAAATGTATAGATTAGTTCTAAAATTATTTTATTTATTGTCTGAAAATGATTATAATTTAATATTTGACTTTTGATTTTGTTGATAAGATCTTGAATTCTCGCGAATTTTGAATTTAAGAGGTTTTGATTTCGTGCAAGATTTGTCGATATTTGATTAAAAACTGAGATAGTATTTTGCATTAGTGTTATTTGATCTTTAACAATAGTTTTAATTTGATTTTGATTTTGAGTTAGATTTTCGAATGTTTGATCGTATTTAAGTGCATCTTCGTGATCGAGGTTTCCGATTACAAGTTTTATAAATGATCATAGTCTGTTAAAAAATGCTCTCTTTTGTCTTTTTGAATTTACTAAAGGCTTTAATTGGAATATTTGTTTATTTATAGAATTTGTTAAGTGATCTATCAATTGATATGAGTAGTAGAATTCTTCTTTATGTTTTTCGTTTATTTTGACGTCGTTAAGTGTTGAATTTAAAATTTGATATTAATCTTGTAATTTATAAAATTCATTTACTATTTGGAAAATGTCAAAAATTTGTATAAAAGTCTATGAATTTTCTGAAGGTGGGTTCGTTTGCTGCTACGAGCGTGAAATATCTGCAAGTAAAGTGGGTAGTAAAGTTTAGTAGCTAAACTTTTACACTAGAAAGTTCAACTTGTACTAATAGTTTTATATGTATGTTGGCAATAGTAAATAAGATTCTTACTTACGGTTATGTCATACATATGTCATATTATATGTGTTTATGTCATGTTTATGTGCTAAGGAGCTACCTACTAACTTATATTTCTAGTAATTAAATTTGGATCACACACAGCTTGACAATTTAAAGAAAAGTAATATTTTCTTTTTCTGTAAATTTTTGCTTCACTGCCTCCTGGAGATTGAATTTTGTTTTGAATACAATCGAGTACTCCTAGGCAACATGGGAATCGACTAATTTGACAAAACCCATTAACAATTTTAATTATTCTTCGTCCAAGAAGAGAAAAAAGCAATTTTTTTTATTGAACCCACGACCTTGAGTAAGGTTAACAAACAAATAAAAAAATTTTTTCTAAGCAATTATCAGCACAATATATTATCTGCTCAATCTTGCTAAAGCTCTAGATACTCTTTTAACAATTTTGGAGATGGTGGTTTTATGGATCGCATGGAAATCATGTTCTGCCTGCAGAACATTTCCCGTTGCATAATATTTTAATGTAAGAGTAAGAAGTTGCAATATCCGAGAAACATGCGATATCCAGGACATCGTGAGATGGATAAGAGAGAGGAGAAGGGACAACTTGGAGAGAATAGACGAAAGCAGACTTGCCAAAGTAGCGATTACGGACAAACCCATCTCCAGGAAACTTCCGGAAAAGGTGGCACGAGAGTTAGACTTCTGGATCTCAAAATAATCCGTGACGCGGCAGGACAAAAATTGGAAAATACAGGACCTAGTCCTAATTTACGAACAAGAAGAAGAAGAAGAATTTTAAGTTGCTGTTGAACTGTGACGGCATAATTCTTTGAAATTATTTTTTTATTAATTAATTTTTGCTTTGAGGTGGTCTAGCATGTCAATTCCTATCAGTCCGTCAAATTTTGATGAAAATTTAAAAACGTAAAATTTGTGTTTCTCGTCAGTTCGAAAAATTCGTGGTATAGTTACGTAAATTATTTGATTGTGCTGTGATAGTCCGTGAGCAGTTTGAATTTGGAAATTTTGTTGTAATATTTAAATGCAAGTTCAGGGTTCATTAAACTCTTAGTACTGCCGGTGTCAATTAAAAGTTTTGCTTTTATTTCAGGTATAAATATGTAAGGTAAATTGGTTATTTGTATGTGATTTAAATTTATTACTATGTCGAAAGCGTTTGATCCCCTACCAAATGAACATTTTTAGGTTCTTCTAAATTTTTAGAATTTTCAGGCGTTACGTTAATAATGTCGTTATGTGATGTTCTTTCATGTTCGAAATTTCTAGATGATTCTGAATTTAAAAACATTTGATTTTGTTGGAAATTTTGTTCGTAATTTGGTTCATAATAATTTTGTTCGTAATTTGATTCGTAATAATTTTGTTCATAAATTGGTTCGTAATAATTTTGTTCATAATTTGATTCGTAATAGTTTTGTGGATCGACATTCAAATGGTGATGCTTGGAAGTTAGGTTGCGTCATTGTTTTGCTGATTGTAGTCCTATTACCATCTACATCCATTGGTGTAGGTTTAAAAGTCGATGTACTCGCTGAATTTTGTCTTGTTTGAAAATTTAGATTAAAATTTTGAAAATTACCTCTGTGTTGAAAGTTAGAGTTAGCATTTTGGTAATTAAGCTTGTTTTGAAAGTGTAGGTTAAAATTTTGATAATTAGTATTTTGAAAATTAGGTTGAAAATTTTGTTTAGGTTGATAATTTGGGTTAAAATTTTGAAAATATTATTTAGGTTGATAATTTAGGTTAAAATTTTGATAATTTTTTCTCGATTGATAATTTGAGTTGCAATTTTGAGCATTTTGTCTAAGTTGATATTGTTAGGGTTAAAATTTGGTTTATAATTAGTATTTGGAAAATTTGGTTTAAATTGAAAATTTGATTTAAATGGTTTGTAATTTTGTGTTGAATTACTATTTGAACTTTGAGTTTGCAAGGTATTATTTTGTTGCGTGTAATACAAGAAATTCATCTGTTACTGAATTTAGTGCGTCTTCAATTGATTCAGGATTTCTGAGACGAATGTTATTTTGAAGTTGACCAGATAAACCTCTAATAAAAGTTTTTAATGCAAGATCGTCGTAATTTATAATCTGTAATATTTTTTCAATTGCATTTAAATTACTAGAATCAATTTTAGTCAAAATCATCTGAAAATAATGAACAAGGTGTAGGTAAAAAAGAAATAAATTCACAAAATTTTTAAAAATCTCATGTTTTACAATTTGTTTTAATGTCAAAACGTATTGTAGCGTTTAACGTTTGAGCGACATTGTTATAAAGAGCATTAGGTTATCGTTAATTACTTTGTTAATTTAAATTGTTTATTTATTACTGTTAATTAGTTCGTTATTTAAGTCACTTTGTTCATTATTTTCAGAATTTCTGTGAAAACGGTTGATTTCCCAAGAAATTTTGACCCGTTTTTGGCCCGTGAAATTACCTATCCGGTTTGGGCCATTAGTTTTTTTCTAAGACGTCTCGTTTAAGAGATACCGGGTTCACAAGAAAAGTAAAAAAAATAAAATCAGATTTCTTTAAACATTTTTTTCCTTAATTTAATTTATAACTCAAAAACCGTTTATTCTAGACGATAAAGGAATATAAACTAATTTGCATTTTTATAAGTTCTAAACGGCTGGACCAATTGATTTGAAATTTTGACAGAATGTGTATTAGATTATTACAAACCTTTACGAATATCCTTTTTTGAATAAGTTTTTTGGTTTTTTCAAAAAAGTCAAAAAACTATTGAATTTGTGATCTTCCGTTATTTTGTAAATCTCGATTTTTAGAAACTTTTGGCTCAGACAGAATTTTGATATCTTAATTAGTTTAAACGTTTTAGGACCTAAAGTTCAAATTGCTTCACGTAATTACAATTGACGTGTAGAAAAAGTATATAAATTGAGAAAGAATGTTTTGCATCTCTCACAATTATTCTTATTGAAAGTAGTAAGCCAGTTTTGCGATTATAAAGCATAGTATAATGTTACATACTGCATAAATAATATACACTTTTACTATTTAAAAATGTAGGTATGAATTAAAAATTGTTTTGAATAAAAGGTTTATTGGTTTGGTGTTATGAAAGTATGTTTAAATTAATTTGTCTAAAATGGCGAGTATGTACTATGTACATACGGTAACAAACAAATATATTTTTTTAAGAATTTTAAAGGTGTACCATATAATATGGCAAGTTGACATATTACGTATGTATGCAATTTCAAAAATCGAAACTTCAAATTTAAAAAACTCCTATTTATATTGATGTTTTAAAATAAAATTTTTTCATTTGTTCAACATAAAATTAAAAACTGCTTTGTCAACTTTTAGTAGTAAGATAAATGCTATAGTAAGGGAATGTCGTCAGGGTTGGCCACCCTTTTAACTTTTGCCCATAACTTCTGTGTAAGAAAGAATTTTGTTGATTTAAGCACATGATCAGAAAGATCTAGGAATAAAGCTACTTTCGAGGCAATCGCAAATTGATTGGGTAAAAAATAGAGAACTTATGCGAGAATTAAAAAAAAAAGATTGTCACGGAAGTTATGAGCAAAAGTTAAAAGGGTGGCCAACCTTGACGACATTCCCTTAAATTCAAAAAACAAGGGATTATTTTTAAATTACAAATTGATTTATTTATACTTTACACGATTATAACCGACATTCACTGTATATAGCCAAGTCATCGTAAGCTTTCATAAAATTGTCGAAAAAAATAATTTTAAAAACATTACGAAAATTATTTCATTTATAATTAGAGTATAATATAATTATAAAATAAGTATACTTAAATACCTTCGGTAAAAATCATAGTAAGATAGTAGGGTTATCGGGTTACAATCTCTCCTTGATTCGTATTAATTTTTCTAAACACGTTTACACTTTAAAAGCATTACAAAGTTTCTACACGTCAAGTTTGCTGTCTTTGCACAACACGGAATTCCTTTTCTTACGTTGGGATAGATAGGCCGTTTGAAATCATAAATTCAAAATATTGCTTTAAAGAGAGGTACCCCTCAAGGGTTTGGACTTGGACAAAAATTTTATTTAAAAATTTGTTTTAGAAAAGTGTCCTTTATCACCACCTCAAAGGTTCTCCACGGTCACGAGGACACCCTGTATGTACCATAGCGAACATATTTACCAAATTTTTCTGATCCGTATTTACATCATTTTTCATATTTGATATAATTAACTTAGAAACAAACCCGAACAATTTACGGCTAGAATTTTGCAAGTTGTTTCACTAGGGACGGTTTAGTTCAAAAACGGCTTAATGGATTAATTTAAAATTTGGAGGGTACATGTGGAACACATAAGGGCACAATAAGACATATTTTATAATTTGGTATTTAAAAAAAAAATCTGTTTTTAGTCAAAAAATCTACTTAAAATTTTTGGAACGAAGTTCCTTATGGGAGGATGCGAAGGGGGTACCCTAATCGGAAAAAAACGCCCGTAACGAAAATGCGTAAGATTTTTATATCGTTTGATAATTACACCATCTGGTGGTCAAAAGTGGAACATCTGCTCAGGATTAGTACATATCCGGAAACCACGAGTCATAGGTTTGCAAATTTCTCTAAAAAAAAAGTTGCCTTCACCGGGATTCGATCCCTAGGCTAAAATGTGTAGGCGGAGCCTTTTGGTCTACGCCACAATGAGCATCGTTAAAATTAATAGTGATACGCTATATAAGGATACTCTTTGCGTATTGCAAATTAAGAACGCGTTAAAATTGTTAAACCGACGAACAATTTAAAAAAATTTAATTTAATAATTTTAAAAATTAATTTTAAAAATTTTCAGCCGAAAATAAAACCAAAATTAAAAAAAAATCGATTTTGAAAAATCCACTCAGATGCAAAAAATTATCTAAAGCCGAATGTGCAAAAAAATTTCAAAAACTTCAAAGATGACCGCGATGATTGCGGATTTACATCGACTTTGACACATGCCGAAATCGCTATTTTGGCTATTTTGTAAAGTAGTTTTTGATTTTTATGGATAAAAAAATCATAATAAAATATTTATATCCTAATAATTATTTATTTTTTACCTCGACTAGAACTTGAAATTAATATTTATGTAATAAGGTACTTCGTTCCTATCTGGTGTCCCACGACACCACATTTTATATATTTTTTTTAAATTAAACTAAAACATAGTTCATAATGATTACTATGAAAAACGAAAATAGTACAAAATATTTAAATTTTATATTCATTAAAAAGTTCATTCTATCGATAAATTTGAAAATCTATTTAACAATTCTGTCATATTGTATTCTTGTATTGAAAATCTAGTGTTATAATCTTTTACGTTTCTACAAAAAATATTATATCCAAGCAATGTGTTTTAATCGTCTACGCACTGCATTAGTGCGTATGATACTCAAAAACATATAGGCCGTGCAAGACTTTAAGATTTTTGGTTCGTTGAACCATTTTAAGATATATTTATTTTCATAAAAAATAAAAACGCACAATATCATCAATTTAATATTTTCGTAAGATACTTAAAAATATAATTTTAGTTATAATATAGCGCCTTGTCTCGTACCGTACAAAAATTGCATGTTGGAACAAACCTTATATCAAGCAGACATGCTTGTGAATTTTTCTTTTAACTTTTTTCTAAATTTAAAGTTTTATTAAAAAAACATTGTATACAAAAGATTGTAATTCAGGAAATAATTACTACTATGTATAATAAGAACATGTACTCGTCTACATTAAAAACTGGTTTTTTACCAAATAATATTTTTTAATTAGAATTACTAAAATTTTTGACTATTACTTTATAGATTAACAAAGTTACGTATAGCACTTCATAATCATTATTTATTAAATAAATTGTACTCGTTTACAAGTAATACCTAGTACAAGTCTGTTTTGTTTTTAAATTATATGATATCAAAACTTGATATAAGCTCTATTCTTTTTACCTATTTTATTTCCATCTCAGTTGCACAATTGAGATAAAGTGAGCTGAAACAAACTGAGTCAAAGTGAGAAAAAGAACAACGAGAATTTATTTCGAAATAAATTTTTGAATTTAATTATTTTGAAGTTTGGTAGTACTAACCAAATTGTTTTTTGTATTATTGTATAATGTCAACATAAATTTCAAAAAGACGAATTAAAAATTTAAGGTGCAGTAGATATTAAAATGATTGCAATAAGTGACAAGTTTAATTCAAATCAACCAATCCGGGCCATTTCCTAATTTGTCTCAGTTGTAACACTTCAAAACAGCAAGATCAGTTTGGGTATGGAAGGGGATAATTTTTTCACGTAAAAATCGGTTTGGCACGGCACAGTACTTATGTCAAAACGGTAAAAAAAACAACGTTTCAACTGAGTAACTGAGTATCTCAGTACAATCTCAGTTAAAATAGGTAAAAAGAATACAGCTATAATTGCATTATTAAACATAAGAA
Organism: Cantharis rustica; assembly: GCA_911387805.1. Taxonomy (NCBI): domain Eukaryota; kingdom Metazoa; phylum Arthropoda; class Insecta; order Coleoptera; family Cantharidae; genus Cantharis; species Cantharis rustica. The sequence goes on from OU426877.1 coordinate 79,209,927, forward strand.
CATGAGTCATGCCATGTTTCTTAACGCCATCTAAATTCCGAACGTCAGATTATAAATCTGCTATTGAAATTTGAGGTTTGTTTCTAGATTGATTATTTCAAAAATGAAAAATATTGGTAATATACATCAGAAAAAATTTAAATTTGGTAAACATGTTCCCTATAGTACATATATCACTAATATATAGAGTATATTAAAAAAACACAATTTTTATAAATATAAAAATAAAAAGAATAGATTATTTCAAAAAGTTTTAATTTAAAAAATATGTCTTATTGTAGGCCTTTATGTCACAAATATCATATTTAAATTTCAAATTAATCGGTTCAGCCGTTTTGAGTCCAAACCGTCCCGAAATTTTCAACTTTTTAATGAATATAAAATTAAAATTTTTTTTACGATTTTCTTTTATCATAGTAATCATTATAACATAATCTATGTTTTAGTTTAATTAAAAAAAAATTTTTTTAAGTAGATTTTTTGACTAAAAGCAGATATTTTTTTTAAATACCAAAATATAAAATATGTCTTATTGTGCCCTAATGTGTTCCGCATGTACCCTCCAAATTTTAAGTTAATCCATTAAGCCGCTTTTGAACTAAACCTTCCCTAGTGAAACAACTTGCAAAATCCTAGCCTTAATAAGATGAGGTCTTGAATCAAACAATCTATATTTCGTTTATCGCTAAAATTTAATTTCAAAGAATCTTTTAAAAATTGCCAACCGTTTATTTCGAGGCGATTAGCTACTATTGTTAAAGCTCTTCCCGTTTTTTTTCCAAAAATTGCACGTATCAAAAATTGATTTATAGAGTTTACAAAATTGTTTAAAAAATTTTCACATGCGTCTAAAAATATGTTTAAGGTAAATGGATTACCGTCAAATGGTGTTATCGTATCTAAATATAATTAAAGAACTGGTAGTTGATACGTGGGGTCATTGGATGTGTCATGTTATCAGTTGATGCTTCAATGATAGAGAAATTTTTTAAATCGTCGACAAGTTTGTCAAACATAATTTATTATTAAGATTATTTCGCGATTTTAAATTAAATTTAATGTTTAATAGTAATTAAAAGTTTAAAATAAATTTTAAAGTTATAGATTATTATTATTAAAATAAGGTTTTAAGGATAATTGGTTAATTTTCTAGCACTTACGTTACGATGATTAACTTCATTTGTTGCTTGTAATATGTTTCTTCTTATTTGGTAGCTTAAAATTAAGTTGACTTCCAATTGTTGGGTTGAAGCGATTTTTGTCTTCTTTCCACTCAATTTTGGTCGGGCGTGGCGATTTTTGTCCACTTCTTTTTAGTTGGTAGCTTAAAATTAAGTTAACTTCCAATTGTTGAGTTGAAGCGGTTTTTGTCCGCTTGCAGTTTGGTGTGATTTCGGCGTTTTTAATGACGATTTTTGTTTACTAATTTTACCGAAATACGATCCGTTACGACTGTGCCAGTCGTCGTTACTCACTATTCTAATTGAATTTTTAAAAAACAAAAAGATATTTAAATAAAGGCCATAGGACGATAAGAACACCGAATTGGCCCCAGAAAGGTATCGGGCTCATAATTTTAGGAAATGTTGGTACTCATAAGATACTTCGATGCAGCAAGTTTCAGATTTTTATCTATTACAGTTTCTGAATAAATCGAAAAATACTGAAAATCAGTAAAAATTGTTATTCTCAGCACCTTGTGAATCGATTGATCTATATACAGGATATGTTTTAGGGCATGGTGGTAGCTTCTAAGAAAAAAATATAAGCAATATCTGTTCATAAGAACCTTTAAAAAAACGAGGTTATTTTCTTAATTTTAATTTTTAACCACGTTACGATAACGATAAAAATATGAAACTATTTTTTTTTGAATTCCTCATTCAATTTTAGCTGAAATTATAATCTTGAAAAAATTTTTAAAACGTTACGCCATATTGAAAAAAATTTAAAACCGATTTTTTGCTCAAAAATCGATTTGTTTTTATGAATTAACGCTTGAAATGATAAAATACAGAACGTTTGCAATTACTGTACTAGTGAAAACAACAGAATAAATTAAGAACACTCATATAAAAATAATTGTTCTTCATATAATGAACTCTAATCATTATTATAAACTTTATTTATCACTATAATGATTAAATCAGTATTAGGAACGTTTTAGGGAATTTAAACTTTCCCGCTCAATTATTAGTTAATTCAGCACCCATAAGATGGTACTGTAATTCAAAACTGGTAACACTGGTTTCTATTTTCATGAAAACCCGTCAGATCTGTAGAGCCTAGTTAATAATTAATTTTATCTAACTATATTATTTAAGTGAAAATATGTCGACATCTAAAACATATAATCCAAAGTGCTGTATTTGTTCAAAATTTATTAAACAAACGCGAGGTACTCCGAAACATATACAATCTGATGAAGATGCTGAAGATTTTTCAACGATCTTTGATCATCCAATTGTAGTTGGTGATGTTTTGTGTTATAATTGTCGTTCAAAAAAATATAAGAAAATTAAACTTGACGACGAGGATCAGAATACATCGTTGGAGAATGAATTACCTTCAGATACAAGTGAATTGTTGGAAAAAAGTGAATTGAACTTATCATCGATGACTTTGTCTCAATCAAGTACTGATGATGCATCATTTAAATTACATTACATTTAAATTACGATTGGATGGACTGGAATATCAAGATATAGTTGCAAATGTGCTAATGGACTGAGGACAATTGGTTGTTGTTCACACGTAGCTGCAATAATTTTTTATCTGGCGCATGAACTATATTTGGCTAAAATTCCCAAACCAGCAGCAATACTTAATACTTTATTCAATAAAGACAATATCACCACTGTGATTGATGAAGATAGCGACGAGGACTAGTCACAAAATCACAAAAAAATTCTTATTATTAACAGTTTAATATAATTAATACATTTTTTAATAGTTTATAATTAATTATTAATATTAAAGTTATTGAATAAAAAACAATTATTTTATATGAGTGTTCTTAATTTATTCTGTTGTTTTCACTAGTACGGTAATCGCAAACGTTCTGTATTTTATCATTTTAAGCGTTAAATCATAAAAAGAAATCGATTTTTAAGCAAAAAATCAGTTTTTAAATTTTTTTCAATATGGCGTAACGTTTTAAAAATTATTTCAAGATCATAATTTCATCGAAAATTGAATGAGGAATTCAAAAAAAATAGTTTCATATTTTTATCGTTATTGTAACATGGTTAAAAATTAAAATTAAGAAAATAACCTCGTTTTTTTAAAGGTTCTTATGAACAGATATTGCTTATATTTTTTTTCTTAAAAGCTACCACCATGCCCTAAAACATATCCTGTATATAGATCAATCGATTCACAAGGTGCTGAGAATAACAATTTTTACTGATTTTCAGTATTTTTTGATTTATTCAGAAACTGTAATAGATAAAAATCTGAAACTTGCTGCATCGAAGTATCTTATGAGTACCAACATTTCCTAAAATTATGAGCCCGATACCTTTCTGGAACCAATTCGGTATTCTTATCGTCTTATGGCCTTTTATTCGAAAAAACTTGAAGTATTCTAAAGACTACTTTACAACTAGTTTATTACTACTAACAACTATTAACTGTCAACTGACTTATTGCATTTATTTTATATAATTCTACCTTGTTCTTAGTTTTCAGCAAATTGCAAGATTTGCTGTTCCCATGAAATTTGAGGGATCATAAACGATATTCGATAAAAAGGTGTTTGCTCTTACTTTATATTCTTAATACATATTTATCTAATGTCGTTAACCTTATTTATCATAGAACATAACTCACGGACCCCCGGAGTTCGCGGTATTGCATACTTTTATGAATTGAATTGAATTATGTTTTCTTATGACGTAAAATTATCGTCCGTAAACCGAGTGTTAATTTAAAAGAATAAAATTGGACAAATCGAATTCATGAAACTGAAGCTTTTAAAAGGCCAGCCAAAACCTGCTTGATATAATAATATATTCCTTTACACTGCGTTAACCTATCATTAAAACATAAATATTTTTAAAACTTTGGTTAAAAACATTAATTTTCAAATATTATTTACAGTTTTTGCAAAATTAATTTAATTAATTTGTTTAAATATAATCACGAACAATTAGTTATAGAAAAATTGCATACTTTTATGAATTGAATTGAATTGAATTATGTTTATGTAACAAATAATACGAATTAAAACTATGTTATTACATTAACCCTCAATAGGTTAGTGCGATATGTGCATGAAACATAATTGCATGATTTGGTGATCGCGAGATCAAACCTTATGCCGGACAAGTTTTTTTTTAATTGCATTTTATAATTCAATTGATGTTTATGTATGATGCAAAGCCGATCGTGCCTCTCTCTCGCTTGTTCCGCGCTCTCGCTTGCGGAACGTGACAATTTTTCGTGCGTGCAGCCCGTATATCAATTTATAAGACGTTATCACGTCAAAAAAAATAAACAAAATATTAACCCTATAGATACACAAGATGGTGACCGGGAGAACCACCCAGACATATTTATTACCCAGACCTGACTTAGTTGTATTATATAACAGAAAGTTGCTAGTATGCTGATAATGTACGATTTAGAATATTTGAATAAACAAGAATAAAAATGACAAAAATCTTTAAATACTAACTAAGAATTTTGAAAAAAATTTTACGTTATAAAAATATGATAAAATTAATTTTTACACGGAATTAGTAGTGTGGATAAATACAAAAAAGACGGAAGTGAAGACGATGAATAAAAAATTACTATAGGCGATCTAAGATATGAATAATATAGTTGGCACATCGTTTGCAAAGTCTAATTTATATCGGGAAACTTCAGATAATTTAAATAATTTTCTTCTGATTGAAACATATAGAGCAATATCGCCTTAGTTACAATATGTCATAACACACTAATATTTCCCAAGGGAAATATGAAACGTCATATCATATTGTCCCTAGGGAAATATGAAACGTCATTTTAAAGTATACTTTGCGCACGGTGATTGGACAATCAAACACGTAAAGTAAATACTAAAGCCATCCCTGTTAAAAAGTGACATTTAAGTGACGTTTAAAATAAAAAATGTGCCTACTTATTTTTATATTTTAAAAACCAACCTAACTTTTTCTGAATTATTTTGCGCGCATTCTGCGCGCTATAGATCTAGAATTTTGCATAAAGCTTCCTTCGACAAATTGCTAGGGGGGTTGAGAACGAGCAAAGGGAGGTAAATTTTTTGCTCAGTTTTTCGATATCTAGCGCCGTTTTCGAGTTATTGCAAATTCAAAATCTCAAATTTTATTATTGATGAAATATTGATATATTTAATAATATATTTTTCAATCAGAAGAAAACTATTGATTACAACACGGGAAATATGAATACATTTCCCTTAGTTGTCTATACATCTCTCGGGCTTTGCCATCGAGATGTAACTAGCCAACCTCGGGAAATATACTATTCATATTACCCTAGTTGTAATAATAGCTATTTAATTTTATTTTAATTTATATTTAAATTTTAAAATTTAATTTTTAAATTTTTATGTGCAATTAGAATTTGTTTTTAAATTACCAATCTTATATAATTATTGTAAAAAACGTGTATACGAATCAAATTATAAAGAAAATAAATTTATTGAAAAATATGTTCTGTTTTTTTGTACTCGACAGTTGGCAACCCTACCTATGGTTATATTATTTATTTAATACTAACGGTTTCTACACCATTACCAGAATACAACAATCAAACATTAAATGACAGTATGAAACAAAATATTACAATAAATGTACTATAACCCAAGACTAAACCGAATCGAAATATGCCACTAGCTCTTTTTGAAATTACTTGTACTTCGTGAAAAAGGTCTAATTCTTTGTGTTGCACAAAAATAGTATTTGCAAGACGACACAATCTAGACATGGCTGAATGCTGACCGAACGTAGACCTGTGAAAACTCTCGAAGAAAATTGGATTTTCTCTCAGACGTCTCACAGGTACATGAAACAGGAATAATTCAAGTAACTCCGGACAACTGACAACATTATTTAGCAATCTGTATACGAACATTAAATCTGAGACAGATCTCCTTGCAGACAGCTTCATCAGCCCAAAGTACTTCAGAAGCATTTCATAAACTTCGGAGGAGTACTGGATGCAACTTCTAAAACACAAAACTTTAACAAACCTACGTTAAATCCTCTCCAGCCTGACAACTCGCGAAAAATACGATGGACACCAAATCACCGAACAGTAATCAAGAATTGATCGCACAAGCGATGAATACAAGGTGGTCAGAGCACGGATGTCGCTAAACTCAGAAGTCGACCTGCTGATGAATCCCAGCATCTTATTTGCTCTCGAGACAATCGAGTTCAAGTGATGATGGAATGACAGAGCAGGATCAAGAATAACACCAAGGTCTTTGTACTCATAAACATTATCAAGAATCACACCGTTGATCGAGTAGGAAAAGCACACATTACATCTCTTTTTTGTAAATTTCATAGCTTTGCACTTTTTAACATTTAGTTTGAGACCACTAAGATCACACCAATCTTGTAATCTTACAAGATCACTCTGGATAAGTTCAGAATCACTGTCGGAACAAATCAGACGAAATAATTTTAGATCATCGGCAAATAACAAAAATTCGCAAAATCTGATCACAGAATCCACATCATTAATGTAGAGTAAGAAAAGAATAGGGCCCAGATGGGATCCCTGACCAACTCCAGATGTAACACGAAATCTGCGGGAAGTATAACCATTTACAATTACAACCTGCTCTCTTCCAGTAAGGTAGGACTTCAACCAATTAATCAAGGGACAGGAAATGAAGTACATTTTATTAAGTTTTAATAAAAGCAGATTAACAGGAATCTGATCAAACGCTTTTGACAAATCGGTAAATATACAATCTACCGTCTTACTGCACTCAATAGCAGAAGAAACAAAACTAGTAAATGAGAACAGATTAGTATAGGTGGAGCGTCCAGACACAAAGCCATGTTGGTTATTTATCACAGAAACTTTGGTGTGATCGGTAATAGCATCTGCAACAATTGATTCAAATATTTTAGCAAACATGGATGCAATACAGACTGCACGATAATTCTCAACACTACCGCGGTTACCAGATTTGTATATCGGAATAACTTTGGTTGTCTTCCATGCCGTGGAAAATGCTCCAAGAGACATTGATTTCCGAAAGATTATAGACAGGAGCCAAGCTAACGAATGGCGATTTTTAACAAAAAAAAGCAGTAATCTTGTCTGGGCCGCAAGAATTCGATGAACAGGAAGAATTTATCTTATCTAAAACTACGGTCTCAGTTATTTTTATATTAGATAAAATAGTATTTGTACGATTTTCATAAGTGAATGGAAGATCAGCCCGTCCATCATCCGCATAAACTGATTCAAAATAGTCAGCAAACAAGTTCGAAACCGATTCACCATTACCAGCAACAACATCATTAAATTTCAAAACGTTTGGAACGCAATTAGTCTTCTTATAGGAATTTATGTATCTCCAAAAGCAAGATGGGTTTTAAGTCAAATCACGCTATACTTTTTCCAAATAGGCAGCTCTGTCTGTAGAAATGTTAAGCTTTATTTTGCGCCTTAAATCAAAAAACTGTTTATAATGAATCTCTGATCGATAACGTTTGTATAGCCTGTGAGTTAATTTCTTTTCCCAAATCAACGGGCGAGTAATGCCGGAAAACCATGAAGGAAATGAACCCGAAGCCACGGCACAAACCCTCACCAATCTGTCAAACACGGACAAAAGAACCTCATAAAATCTGTCGACGCAGTCATCAATAGTTAGACCATGTGATAAGAACGTCCAATCGATAGATGACAGATCAGAATTGCTAGCACTGTAATCACATGATCTGAAGTCATAGTAGAAGTCATCACCTTGAGAAAGACTAGAAGTACCCACCCCCATCAATTCAACAGACAATGAAGGATGATAAGCATCACACTTAATTAACGTGTCTCCGCTAATATTAGTCACTCTAATATCGGAAGAGTTATAAAAGATCAAGTCTAGCATGTTACCATTTGCATTCGGAGTCGAATTATACTGCATTAAGTCACAAGAAAAGAAATCATCACAAAATAAACTGCTACATTCACTATTACAGTAAGGTGAACTGCTATTGGGTGGAATATAGACAGCGCATATCAGCAATAGAGAAGATCTGACACTCAAGCTTACCCAAATTTCTTCTCTGATCGAGGTGTGTACATGAACTACTAAAGATGAGTTCAAAGAATTATGAACTGCCACCAGCACTCCCCCTCCTCGTGACTTCTGAGTGACCAGCAAAGATCTGTCTCCGCAAAACATATTATAACGGCAATAAAAAAACTCGAAACTCAAAAAACTATCATTCAGCCATGTCTCCGTCAATACAAAAATCTGATAATTTTCGGAAAGAACAGCATTATATAATTCAGTAGTCTCTGTGCGAAGACCACGAACGTTTTGATAGTATAACATGATAACGTTGCTGAAATTAAGAGAACTATTAACATTAACTTTATGGAAGTCAATGTACATACGGCTATCGGTCCAGTCTCGCGGATCATTATTACGTGCATCCAAGTTCAATCATTGCGGATTTGTTCTAATTGGCTGATATCTAAAAGATGGTCTTCTGGGTAAGAACTCACGTACTGCAACTCATACAAGTCATATGACGGAATTTAACAAGTTTGGCAATACACTTTTACGTACGCCCAATTTGAAGGAGCATGTCTCCTCCGCAGCCACGAGCAACTCACACTTGACATCATCGATCTTCAACACCTCCTTTACATGCGTCAACATTGCATCTGAAGTGGTGTCAGGGCAGAGCCTACCAATGTATATCCACTGACGCCTGTCTGCTGCCCGCAGTGGTGCTGCCTCTACAACTCCACTCGCTTTAGATTTGCTGCCAATAACCAGCGATCTTCTGTCTCTAGCAGCAGAAGTTAGGGGTCTTGAAGAAACCAATCCTTCTTTGCCTCGGTCGAAGCGCTGGGAGAAAGCAAATGCGCCCTCATTAGAAGTCCCCTGATAAACAGCATTTTGAACAATATTCCTGGGTTCAGTTCTTCTGGACTCGCAAAGCACCTTCAAATCCCAATTCTAAATTACATTCCTGGGTTTAGCTCTTCTGGACTCGTGGAGCACCTTCAAATCCTCATCTACCATCGACTCTGAGATAAGTATTTTAGGTGACAAAGGATTCAACGGAACATCCAAGTCATCACGATTATCCATTAATTCCGGAAAAACACCGGCATTATCACAATCCGGGATGCGTGGATTAACAAAACCAGCAGAGAAAGCTGCGGGATCAGAGACTCTCTGAATTATATCACCAGACCGACTTATCAGTTTCATAATGGAGTTGAGTCTCTCTGTGTGGTCGGCAAGAACATACATGATTTTATCAATTTCAAGTGAGCCACTCACCCCATCGGGAAAACTGTTGCATCCATCACAGACATATTCAAGATTTTTTAGGTCACAGATGGTTTTGAAAATTGATCTGGAGATCTCTGCACATTTAATGGCATGCAAGTACGATCGACATATTCTGCACCTAACCATCTCGCTTAATTCTGACGAGGTGAAGCACTTACTGCATTCAGCAGCACTCATAGTTATTATAACAAATTTATTTCCAAAAAATGAGGTTATGTTTGTATGATTTCCTCCAATTTTGCTTCTATTGTTTCAGCCACACTCAACCTTCTTCTCATGTCTTAGTGGACTTCAAATAGCAGCTCCAATTCTAATCTATTACGTTATTTCGCAGATAATCTTCACTTTCTCGGATTAACTTTAATATACAATTCACAAGACCGCACTCAAACCTTAATTTCTTAAGGTTAATTTTTGTGTTAAAAACCTTAATTTTTGTGTTTTCTAGATAGTTTGAGCGCACGGCGCGTAAGTGCGTGGTTGGTTTGAATTAACCAATAGAAACACAATATTTATTTGGTAATTTGTGCAAGATATACCATAGTATCGTCTACCATAAAACGATATTGTACGGTTTATTGTACAGAAGAATGCATAATTTCAAACTGCTATAAAAGGATAGCTATAGTCGGATTTTTTTTAACTCGCGTATGACGTATCGAAAAAATTGTATGAATCAAAATTTACAAAACGTATGACTAACGCCCGGTTTTTCAATCGTTGCTTAACTTTTTAGTTTGGTTACCTTCACTTGCAAGTTAACCTATAGTTAGAATTTATTTGCGTTTTTCAATTTATATTTAGGTGTTGGTAAGGTAACTTCTAGTTTACAGTACATCTGAACTATTAAACGTGATTATAACCCTAAATACTTGAGTGTAGTTGGCAGTAGGTTGACAGGTGTCGTTGTATGATTGTATTTATTGGTGTTCATAATAATAAATTATTGTTTTTCATTTTTATTAAAATCTGTTACGAAACGATAAGCAATGATAATTTTAGATTTTTATTAATAGTAATATTGAAATATTTGATATAAACAAATACCTATAAAATAAATAATTATAATGCTATCTTATATAGGTATTATTCTTCTGATATGGAAGCAAATAGAAAATAACGTGTCTTAAATTTTACTCAAGAAGAAGAAGAACTTTTAGTTACTATTGTAAAGCAACATAAAAATGTTTTAGAATCCGAAAAGATTGGTGATTTTACTTGGAAAGAGAAAGATGCGATTTAGACCTGAGTTGAGAATGCATTTAACAATATTAATAAAAGAAATTTGTTTTGTTAATATTCAATTACAAAAAATTTCAGTATAATCAAATTCATTCACAAATTTACTAATTTCAAAAAATTAATTAACTTATTGAATTTTTCTGAATGAAAACCATGAAAACTGTCACAATTTACGGTTATAAAATGTTAATAATTCGCCAACCTATAGTTAACCCACACCCCAAGTGTTGGTAAGCATAATCACGACAACGCCCGGTTTTTCAATCGTTGGTTAACTATTAGTTCATAGTTAACTATTAGTTAGGTTAAAAATTACGTTTTTCAATTGCAGGTTAACGTAAAGTGTTGGTTACGTCGTGATTATGTTTACCAACACTTGGGGTGTGGGTTAACTATAGGTTGGCGAATTACTAACACTTTATAACCGTAAATTGTGATATTTTTCATTCAGAAAAATTCAATAAGTTAATTAATTTTTTGAAATTATTAATTTTGTTATCTATAAATTATTACGATTGCGATATTAATACGTATTGCATTGATGAAAAAATAAGGAGGCCAAAAATAATTTGTTACAGGCTTAAGTTTTTTAAAGAATACAATGGTACTGACTTTTTTAATAGATTTCGACTTACGCCAAGAACATTAGAGAATATATGTACTAGAGGAGATAAAAGATTTAATTTCTTATACTAGTCAATAATAATAGAAGTTATATTAATAAACATATTTTTACTCTAGAAATCATTGCATTTCTGCTCGAGACCAACTATTAGTAACGTTGAATTTTTATGCAAGTGGTTTGTTTTTAAGAACGACTGGAGATTTTTCTGAGGTTAGCAAATCTACTGCAAGTAAAACTGTATTACGAGTCAGTTTAGTTCTTACAAGTTTGCGACCTTAATATATAAAAATGCCTCAAAATGAAGAAGTGCTTAAAATTCCGCAAGATTTTTATATTATCGCCAAATTTCCCAAATGCATAGGTGCATTGGATTGCACACATGTGAAAATACAGTCACCTGAATGTGATTATACTGAAATTTTTCGTAATAGAACACTAACAAAACAAATTTCTTTTATTAATATTGTTAAATGCATTCTCAACTCAGGTCTAAATCGCATCTTTCTCTTTCCAAGTAAAAGCACCAGTTTTTTCGGATTCTAAAACATTTTTATGTTGCTCTACAATAGTAACTAAAAGTTCTTCTTCCTCTTGAGTAAAATTCAAAGCACGTTATTTACTATTTGCTTTCATATCAGAAGAATAATACCTATAGATAGCATTATAATTATTTATTTTGTAGGTATTTGTTTATATCAAATATTTCAATATAACTATTTATAAAAATCTAAAATTATCAATGCTTGTCGTTTCGTAACAGATTCTAATAAAAATGAAAAACAAATTATTATGAACACCAATAAATACAATCATACAACGACACCTGTCAACCTACTGCCACTACACTTAAATATTTAGGGTTATAATCACGTTTAATAGTTCAGATGTACAGTAAACTAAAAGTTACCTTACCAACACCTAAATATAAATTGAAAAACGCAAATAAATTCTAACTATAGGTTAACTTAAAAGTGAAGGTAACCAAACTAAAAAGTTAGCCAACGATTTAAAAACTGGGCGTAAGAGTTCTTTATATCAAACGAGATGTCAGATGTCATAATCTTTGACGAGATTATATACGTCAGAAATCAAACGAGATGACAGTTAAAATCATTAAAATCGACGTACGTTTAATTCATTTTCATTACAAAGTTACGGCGACGTATTCTTTTTTTCTGTCTCTTTTCTAATAGTTACTTTTTTCTAAATATGACAAAGATAACCAAATGTTACACGTTAAATCTCACTACATTTGGAGATCAGTCATACGCGAGTTAAAAAAATCAACGTTTTCGTAACTCTATTCTGAAATAAATTAGCGTCAGTTGGTATTTTGAGTTAAAAAATAAATGCTACCTTGTAATGGCCAAAGGAGGTAAAAAATATACTGTTATTTTTGTCACTATCATGTTCAGTTTCTCTAAGGCTACAATTATATTAAAACTGTGATAGCCAATGAGAGCAAACAAAAATTTATTAGCTCTGCTGTTCTATGAATTTCCATCGTTTTGTTAATTGTTAGACATTTCTACCGCATTGAGGCGCTGGCAAACTTATTTACCCCAATATGAAATTGACATTGATAACTGAATGCTTTTAAGCTCAAATGCAATTATCGACGCAATTCGATCGCTATTGGCAAAATATAAATATTCTATAATCGAGTTTGCAGTTAAACGAGATACAGTTATATAATAATTTCTAGCTAATAATTCGTATAAATATTTATAATTTTTTTGTTTTTCAAAAGAATTTTGTGACAATGACATCATGCGTTAGTTAACAATCTGATGTCTAATTTACCTATAGGTAGCAGCCGTTTCATCAACAGATAGCGCATGCCGATGAAGAAAACCAGGATTAAGAAGAGCGCATGCTGCAAAAGAAAGCTTAACTGGTTTTGGCGAAGTTTTTTCTTGCAGTAATTGTGTGTTAGCTGTAGGTGAAGTTTGTTCTAAACTATTACTATGTTCTAAAGCTAGATTAGGAGCTGATGGACTTTTACTGACAGAACCCTAAAAAGTTATGTAAAATACATTAAATTTTTTTAATTTAATATTTACCTGTGGTGAATTATTTCTAGCTTGAGATTCTACTGCGAGGCCTTTAGAAAATTGCATAAAAGATTGAGTCAGAGCATGGCGGTCGGATTGAATGTGCAAATGATGAGCATGTGAATATTGTAAATTCGTAGTCTGAGATCCAGATGTTCTTAATGAACCATGAACAGATCTACCTCCATGAGAAACTACTCCTCGAGGTGCACCACTGGGAGGACCTGTAGTACTTAATTTAAATCTAGCTGGTACTACTTTAGCAGCTGAGTCGCGAGCCTCAAATGTCATAACACACGCAGCTACAACAATAAAACCTAAACCAAACAAAACCTTTTATATGAATAAAAGTGTCATCAAATGTGTAAAATTAAATTATTTTTATTATTAGGAAAAATTTAGTCAAGCTTTAATAATTTATTATTGTTAGAAATATAATTATTAAACAAATGTGTAAGTAGATACTTATAATAAGCAAAACATAAACTAAATTATCCATATAACCTTTATAAATAAAATAATGCAAATTTTATAAGTACTTAAAACGATAATTTATTTAAATATTGAAACGAAATTTTGCGTTTTAAAAGTTGGAAGTTAAGATAAAATGTTAGTAGTACATGACTTTGTAAGCCTCCATAGCTCAGGGGTTAGAGCACTGGTCTTGTAAACCAGGGGTCGAGAGTTCAAATCTCTCTGGGGGCAATTTTTTTTTTATTAAAAATTAATAGATTAATTTATGTTTTGTTCAATAATTAAAACTTCAAATTGTTTAATGAAAACTTAATTTTTAATATTTGAAAAAATAATACCTCCGACTCCCATGACGATTGGACCCGCGTACGAAAGATTGTTGAGATGAAATCCTCGTGATTCATTTTTGACTTTTACTGTGTAATTGCCTCGTATTTCTTGTGCGACTGATAAATGATCTGCATAATAACCTAAAATTAATAATAATGCAATATTAGTTCGTTTAAAAATACTTATTCATCATGAAAGCTTAAATCAGGGTTGAGCAGGTGATTCGTTTGTAGAAAAGCGTCTGGACTTGTTTAATTAATTTCTTTTATGTTTCATAATAATTTATTGTTTATTTATGTATTTTCTTACAGTCACGCTTGAGAATACAGTAATTATGTAACAGCATTTTATATTTTTATAATAGGAGCGTACGAGTTAATGAAACCACATCGAGTCATCTAGTATTGATTAATATTGTACGAAAATAAAGTGCGTTTATGCTATTCAAGTTATAAATATTACATTTTTTGAATTTATTTATAATTTATAGATGCAATATATTTTTCGTACAATTATATAAACATAAATATTATATCGACCCTTCGCTGGTTTTAATAGATATGGCGAAATCTTACAGGATATCTTAATACCTCATCTCTTTCGTAATTCTTCTCAATGATGATTCTCTTCTACTCTTTAACAATATTATTCCAGTTTAATATACTGTTTAAAACTGGATAAGCGGTTACTGTCAGACAACGATCATCACGAATTTTACAATTTCAACTGCACTATAAGAAAGAGCACAATTTTCTGAGTATAATGTAACAATAGATATTTTCGATACAAGTTAGAAAAACTAACATTTTTCCATTCAAGGCGGAGGTTGACGATCGAGGCCGAAGGCCGAGATCGTAAACCGAAGCCGAGAATAGAAAAAGTAGTTTTCCACGAGTATCGAACAATATTTTTTCTAATTATGTTTTAAAAAGAACCAATAACATTTCTCATTTCTCAAGAAAAAAGATAGTAGGCGTTTATACTATAAAATTTTTGTATTTTGCGGTTGGTAGCCCATTATAGACAGTAGATAGATCATAGATAGTAGCCATTACAACGTGAACAGGTAAGTGACCACGTTTTTTTATGGTTATACAATTTGTGTTTCTAGAATACTAGCAAATATGTCAGATATGTCGGAGTGTTCGGATGTTGAGGAATCTACGGCGTTGGCGGTTGAAGCTCTAATTTCACAGAAATCCAAAGGAAAATATAATAAGGCGTACCTGCAATTTAAAACGTGGTGCAAGAGGGGTACCTTGAGCACTCTGTGCAAAACAAACTACAAGTTGCTATTAAAATTTTATGTGGCGGTGATGTTAATTTTGGAGTGTCAACGTCGAAAACTGATCCGGGCGCAGTTAACACTTTTAATAATTGTTCTAATGTAACCGCTAATGTGTATTATAAATAAAGTAGATTAGAACTTTTTCTTTCTTTCCCGCACACTTTCACAAGTGTGCGGAAAAGTATTAGTAGTAGTAAAAGTATTAGTAAAAGTACTAGTAAAAGTATTTTCCGCACTAGGGCGAAAAAGTAGTACTTTTCCACACACTTTTGAGTGTCAAAAAGTGACACTTTTTGAAACACAATTAGAAAAAAATTTTTGCGGACCATGCATTTGTTTTCGAAAAAACGGCATTTTAAAGTTATATAAAAGCAGGTAGTTGTAACCTGATACACCCCGTTGGAACGTGTCGAGCCACAGTCAACTCGCACAATCCGTTCCTATTCTTCATTTTGTTGACGGTACGAGTGCTTTAATATAGTCTTAATGTTGTAGTCACTCGATGTGGACACCCAAACGAGTTCTATGGCTTCGAGTTCCACCCTTGGCGAGTTCTGTCATTTTTCAGGGATATTTTTAAATTTTTTTGCCTTACACAAAATCGGCTAATCATGCAGCCGTGTTAAAAGGTGTATCTAAAATACATGTAAATTTAAATTTTTCAAATTCGATTTTTTTGAGAACTTTTTTTCTCTTTTTGAGAGAATTTCCGCAAAAATTTTTGTTCTAATATGCTTAGAAAAGTGTCCTCTTTCCTATAGTGCAGTTGAAATTGTGAAATTCGTGATGATCGTTGTCTGACAGTTCCCGGGTAAGCTTTAGTAGAAGTTTTGGTCAGTTTCGGTTCTTTGCACAAAGGAATTTTTCATGCGATCTGTTGCAGTGATTTTTAGAGGTATTTATTAATAATTATTAGTTATTTTAATTTAAAATGAATTAAACTAATTGCAACAAGCACAGCAAGCAACGCTCGTATAGCGCTTTCAACATGGGTTTCAATTTATTGGAACTATTTTCGATCAGTTCTGAAGTTCCAAGACCAGGGTGATTAGGCAACTTCATTGCTTTTATTACTTCTTCTACTTGTGTCTAGCTCAACTGTATCGGCTCACTTTGTTGGAGATCGCATTTTTTTGTTTAAATCTCGAGCTTTGCTTTTGTAAGAGATCTTCAAAGTATATATTATCGTGTTTTGAAACGAAGTTTGTTATGTTTTTATTATTGTTAATTATTTATTTGTACATAAAAATAATAAATTTTAACTGTTCAGTAAAAAATACATACAATTACTTGAAACCATAATATTAAAAAAACACTAAAAATGATAATAATACACATTTAACAGGTTAGAACTTAGAATATTTGAAAAAAAAAGAAAAAGAATTCTGAAAAATTACGTTACTATAGAAATCATAAAAATTTTTAAAATAAAAAGTATGTAATACGGATAATAAAGGCCAATATTTCACAATTATTTTTGATCATCAGTCGTATATAACATAAGAAAAATGTAAAAAAAATAAGAAGCAAAAAAATATACCAAACAAAAATTGAAAAAATTAAAATTAAAAAATCAAGAAATTTAAAAAGTTTTTAATTTTAAATTCAATATGACTTACCAAATAAATCCAAATAACTAAACTAAAACAATTAAAATGAAATCTTTAAGGTTAAGTAAATAGAATGAAACTTTTCACGGTACAACCGGATATGAAGTGGAGATCGCACTGCATCATCCATGGGTCACTTCGAAAACTAAATTTAAAAAAATTTTCAAATTTTATTTTATTTATTTTATTTTATTATTTTAACATTTGTTTAGTTTAATTATTTATACATTGCATACTACTAAAATATACCACAATAAATACTTAAAAATTTCATTTTTTAGTTATTTTTCTATTTATAAAAATTTTAATTGTAAATAAGGTGAGAAATGAACGAAGTGGGAGGAGGTTTTCAGATAGGTTAGCCTGGCAGACTACGTTGCGCCAGCCTGGCGAGCGGAAGATCGTTATTCTCGCTATGCTAAGTTATAATTTTGATTGTTTAATTGTTTAAAATAAAAAGTAATTTGATTTGAATTGGATGTTGTTTTTGTTTTAATAAAGTGAAAATGCTGCAAGTGATTGATAGAAAATTTAGAGTTCTAGAAGTTTTTGGTTATTTGTTGAAATACCACAACAAATTTGTTAAACAAAGCGACCATGTGTCAACAGCCGGCGGAGCGATACCACATAAAGTAACGAAAACTTTTAGCCTAGCAACCAATTTGTTCAACACATTTGAAAGCAAATTTAAACTAAATTAACAAGAATAACGGAAGATTTACAATTAAAAATTTAAACTTAAAATACTAAAGAAGAGTCTCATTGCTTAACAAATAAATAATGAATGTACCCAGGCGAGATGATGTTTTTGGATTGAGAAAATTTTACAAATTTGAATAGCTGGGAACATTGCAATATATACCACTGTAGCTTAGTTATTTTCTGCGGCTTTTATTTATTAAGTAACATTGTCAATATTTAATGCTTTTTTATCTTCTTCCATGCCTCTGAGTTTTTTCTTCCTCCAATAAATTGTTCTACGTATTTGCATTTCTTTGTCCATGCATTGTTATTATTTGTGATGACTTTTCATTTAATTTCTATGTACAATCTTTTATATTTTTCTGTCCCCATCACTTTCACTCTTCATATATCTCCGGTAGACCTGTTTTTCGGTCTTTATTTTTTCCTCCAATTCTTCGTTCTACCAATATGGCTTTCTTTTGGAGGCACGCGTTCCTGAAGCTTCAGGAGCTGTTTGCAATATGTATTTCTTAATATGTGTGTATTTTTCTGTCGATATACTTGCCACCTTCAACTTACTTTCCAATCTTGTCTTATGTAGACATTATATTGTACTATTGTTGCAGAAACTTTCGAGGTTTAGTTTTTGGTAGCTTATCTCATCTTTTGGTTGGTTATTTCCTTCCTTCTTTTGCAGCGCTTCCAAAATTATTGTTTGGGATATATTATATTGTAATGTAATTTTATAATTAATTTAAATTTATCTAAATAATCCAAATTCATCCAATTCATCCAATAATCCAATTTGCAAAATTTTCATTTTGTTTGAATTTAATATCTACAAAATTTGGTAACGCAAAATTTTATACGATACCATCTCGCAGCTGTCTTCTTATCACATAAAATTTGCCGTTCCTTCGACAAACTCTTGAAATCTTCAAAATTTTACTTTGAATTGTACTTTTTAATTAAATAATACAATTTCTCAATTTAAACAATCGCACTTTTAATCAAAATCAAACTCAAATTTTCAAATTATAACAGAAGCGGGCAAAATATAAGTCAGTTCCGTCGGCCATTTTGACCAAAGGTATTCATCGTCACCAAAATAAACAATTTAACATTTTAAATATACAAAATGATACAAAATTTTAAACCAAAGCAAAACATCTCTAAAACAATTTACAAAACAGTTATTTATAAAAATTTTAAAACACGACAATATCTTGGCAACTATAAGAGATCATAGTCACTTCCTCAATCTGCACCCCGTTTACCCTTATATCTTGTACTTTTAGCTTTTATATTTGTCTTATTATTAGATTTCAATTATCGACTTCAACCCTTTTGTGTCCTGGTACCAAGTATATTATTTATGAATGTCTTTGTAAGCGTAAAACGTATTTGTAATTCTGAATTTATATTGGTTATATACATACTTACATCCAATAGTCTCTCTCCATTATTCAGGGCCGTATTTAGACTAGATTTTTGGGGGGGGGTTTAAAAAAATTAAAAAATAAATAGCTAATTTATTAAAATACAAAAGATAAAAAATATTCAAAACAAAAAATTAAAAAAATATTTAAAAAATAAAAAAAAACTACAATAAAAAACAAACAAAAAATATAAAATTAAAAATAGAAGGAACTCAATAAATAGGTAAATACCTAAATAAAAAAGTTTAAGTCTCAACTTAAACCGTCAGTCATGCTAAAATCGGCAAAATAAATGCAATTTAAAAAAACTTAAAGTACCAACTAAAATCATCTTGCACTATGAAAATTTATCCTAAAACCAGGTCACTGGGGATTGGCATAGTTCTATGACTGGACATAAGAATAAGAGCTAGTCTTGTTAGCCTTTCTTATCCAGTAGAATTTCTTAAATAGCTTTTCCCTTTTTTGAGTGAAAAGAAACTTCTTCCCGGGGTGGCTGTTGTCACTAGCAGGGTACACAGTATTTGTAGAAGCTTATATATTGCCGTGTTACGAAAGGAGAATTTGAACGCCTCAGTCCCTCAGTTGTAATTTTTGAATTGATTTGAAACCTTTGGGCTCAGTTGTTCAGTTGTAAGTTAAACCAACAGATTTGGATTAATCAATGAAATATTACGTTGAAAAGCTGTTTTTTAAAAAATATTATTAGTTAATCTACATTTTTTGGTTTAGCCTGCAACTGAACAACCGAACCTTGGTGATTTTTTTAAATTTAAATTTTGTTATATTAATTTTTGAAATGTAATATTTGCAGAAAGGTGAGTAGAAAGAGATTTTTTTGCCAAGATGACGGAAACGACAAAAGCCTAGATTTTGCTCCGCCGATTTTTTGACTATAATTTTGTGCAAGTAGTATTTTTGAAATTAAGATTTTATTTTTGAGTATGGTTATTGAAAAATTTTGTTTGAATGCATTCAAACTTTTGGTCGAAAGTGACCGCAAGAAAGTTTAAATTTTGTGAGAAGGTTATTTAATTAAAGTGATTATATTTTTTGAGAAATTTTTTTTATTTGAGTTCGATATTCAGAGAAAATTTCGATTTTTGTGAACTTTATTTAAAGGGTGAAAATAATTTGTCGAGGGAGCGACAAATTTTGATTACAGATTGACTTTTGGGCGTTATCGCGGATAAAATTTTGTTTGTGCCATTTTAAAAGTTTTGTTTACCACGATATTTTTAATAACTTTAACCTTATTCATATTTTTATTTTAAACTCTCTTGTAAAAAACCGTTGTAAAAAACGAACCCCAAAATATAAAATAATTTATGGGTTTACAATAACCAATCTAATTTATTGCGGAAGTCTTATTTTAAGCTATGCTGCCCATGATGGTTATAAAATTTGTTTGCTTTAAAATTTTTGGTTCAAACAATTTATAGCAATTTAAAATTTTTACCATAATAGTAAGAATTAAGATAAAATACCTGATTTAATTTATTAGAAATATCTCTTTAGTTTTAATTTTTATTTAAACACTTCAAGTTTAATGTTTTTTTTATAGTTTTAAAGATTTTTTTTCTGATTTTGTTACGATTTCAGTCGGAATTCTAGTACTTTATTTATTGATAAATAATTTCGGGAGGGGTTGTAACCCCTAAACCCCCCCCCCCCCGTAAATACGGCGCTGCCATTATTATTTATACTATTTTCTTTATGGCTGCCCACTAGTAATTTCTTCGTCTTCCCACTCTACTGTTAAAATCCCCCGCCATAATCATCTCGTGCTTATTGGGTATGATTTTGATCACTTCTTTACAAACCTCTTTAAATTTTTTTTTAATGGATTTTGTAGTGTTGTCGTTTGGTGTATAACTATATGCCAATGGCAATTATGGTTATGACCTGATTTTTCACGTATAGATCTAACTAAGAGAAGTTACTTAAAGAACATTTTGTGTATAATTTCAGTGTTAAAATCAAGAATTATTATGTACATTATTTTACATACATATTGTGGTGTTTCAAAGTGATTTGTACCCACCCTATGCATTTTAGTAAAATTTTGATATTAATTAATTAAGTTGTAAGTTTGTAGAATTTGCTAGGTGGGGACAAATCACAGGAAACACAGGGCCTTTTGACAAAAATGGTCGACGTTGATGGACGTATAATTTGTATGTCCGATAAAATTTTGATAAAATTATAGTTTTTTATTTGGAAATATAAGTGATTTTTGAATGAAGAGTATTTTATTAAGATTTATAGAAATATTTGTAGTTGGATTATATTGATTATGAGGAAAGTTTGAACGGTTTTTGGAAAGTAAAAATTAAACGGAAGAAAATTACATAATTAAAAATGGAAATAGATAAAGTTTAAGAATCGTGATTGGAAATTAAGTAAATGGTAAAAATTGTATATTTTTAAAATCAAAAATTTGTTCAAGGAACGACAAATTGTTGCTGATAAGCCGGACTGCGATACCGGTATCGAATAATTTTAACGTTATCATTTTTAAAATTTAATTGTACATATGTACATAGTATATAATACATAATGTACATAGTTAATAAGTAAATACTGTTATTAGTACTTTTTAATACTTCAGACTTCCAGTCTCCCCAAATTACTTACTCACGGACCGCCACTGTCATTACATAATTTGGCGACGTGATAACCGGCTAGCGGCTCCGTCACAAAGTGAAAATAAAAGCGATTACAGAATGTAGATAAACGAGATACGCGAGAGAAGGTGAATAGTGTATTCAGCGATTGTGGAATAAGTAAACAAAAATAGAAAAACAGGAATAGAGTCCTTATTTAAAGTCTTTTGAGCAAAGTTTAGTGTAGGTTAGAAAAGAAAGCGAAAACCTCCGAGAAGTCTACTCGGATCAAAGCGAAAAATTAATAACATTAAAAACAAAACTTACATACTATAGGCAACACAAAATATCGTAGAAACATTTAGGATTGCATACACAAAAGCGCTTGAAAACTAATAATAACTTGTCGGTCCTATCAAGTACAAAAATATAAGGAAAGTTTAAACCAGTGGCGGCCCGTCAGGAGAATCCTTGAGACTGCGTCTCCCCAGAATGTCAACCAGCAACAAGCAAAAAATGTTTTATTAAAAATCATAATTTACAATTCGTATTGTAAAAATTATGTGGTGTTTTAATTTCTTAATTATATTTTTACATAATTGTTATTTAAACAAAAGCTTTTGAAATCAACACCTGCGTTTAAAATTTCATAGCGATGCTAAATTGCTGATATGATAACGTCGGCTGCCACTTGCAAGAGACGCTATACGTAAGCCTCATCCTACAATGACGTAGACTCATACTTAAAACACAGTATAAGTAGATAAACTACTTATACTGTGCTTAAAATGCATCTATATGCTAGCTAAATGCAATTAATACATAACGTAGGAGCGTGTAGGAGTGGGGAAATCGCGTACAGCAAATCTACCAACGAACCAAGTCTCTTCGAAGTTTATGTCATATAATTTACGTAGTATTTGTTATTACAAGTTCTACGTGTTTGTGTATTTATACCCTTATACTTTTTAAATAATTTTCAGCAATGGAAATAATAACAATATATTGAACTTTTTGTTAAAAAATAATTTTAATACCTTATCTTATGAACAAAAGTGTAAACTAAAAACTAATAGACCAACACCTAGCCTTTCATTAGAATCTAAAGAAGGTAAATTTACAAGAAAATTTCAATGTTGTTAGTATCAGAGACGGATTACCGTTTAGGCCATAGATGTTTAGGCTACCTAAGCTCGTTCCTAGGACAATAAAGAGGCGTAATGCACCAAGCAAAATTCATGACATTCTCAAAAATTAAATGTAGCAAAATGTACAATGATTATAGCAATTTTTATTTACTGATTACAAAACATCTTCCGTCATTTTGACCTCCGTGAAGTTGGCCTCCCATCTGAAACATTTTGATATAAAAAAATATAGAATCGTTAGGTCATCGTTAGGTCTCGAAAGGTCACTTTTAGTTTTATCAAAAAAAATTATTCAAGTTTTGAAAAATTTTCTTGGTAAGTTAGCCTCCTCATTAAACGATTTCAGCGAAATAAAAGTGGAAACCGGTAGGAAATGCACTGCTAAGGTTTGGTCAGGTATATTTATCGTTAGGTCACCTTTCATTTCTTTGCAATTAATTAATTTCAATTTTATATTTCTATTGCGCTTGCGCTAAACAAAAATATTAGTGTGTGCAAAATTACATCTTGGAACGCGTTCTTGTCAACTCTTGACTTGGGGTGCGTTCTGTGCGTTCTCGCCAACACTTTTGTACATAACGTGCGCTCTAAATGGTTAGAAAAGTTTCGTAAGCGTGGAACTCGAAAGCAGCTATAAAGCACAGAAAAAACTAAAAGCTAACTTACCAAGAAAATTTTTCAAAACTTGAATAATTTTTTTGGATAAAACTAAAAGTGACCTAACGATAAAACCGGGTGACCTTTCGAGACCTAACGATGACCTAACCATTCCATATTTTTTTATATCAAAATATTTCAGATGGGAGGCCTACTTCACGGAGATGTCATTTTGTCTACCACACCATACACTTGGCGTCGCAATAATATACTACATTGTAAATAATATATTATAAATTACAATTTTACTTTTGCTGACAAAGAATTATTTTCAATTTTTAACACATTTTTAAAACTTACACCTTTGGGAATCTATGTGCGCGTCGCTAAATTACGACCAAAATTTTTTGAATATACTTAATATTTGAATATAATAAAGCTGGGAAAAGAGGAAGCATACCCACCGACAATTGGAAAGTTTAGTCTGCACAACGAAAGCAACGAAAACGGAATACTACTTATAGAGTTTGCTATGAGTAAAAATATGAACATAAAAAGTACGCATTATGAGCCTAGAGATATTCACAAGGCTACTTGGGTGAGCCCGGATGGCGCTAGTGTAAACCAAATCGATCATGTTCTGATCGAAAGCAGGAACGAAAATATCGTACAAGATATAAAAACATATCGAGGAGCAGACGTAGATTCTGATCATTTTATGGTGGGGATAAAATTCATAACAATGGCATCAAAAAGAGAGAGTATAAAATATGAGAGAAAGAAAAAGCATTGGACAAAATTGGAACTCAAAAGTAACGATGATAAATAAAAGTACCAGAAAAAGTTGGAGATGCTATTGCAAGACACTAATATACAACAGCAGAATGTGGACGACCTACACCAAGCAATAATAACAAGCATAGCTAAAATTGTACATTCACAATATAAGGAAAGTAAAACGAGGGAAAAGGAGTGGTATTACCAGCAGTGCAAAATAGAAATAAGCAAGAGAGAAAAAGCAAGGAACAGGCTGATATCTGAACAAGCACAAGAAGCAAAATAACGATATGAAGAACAGAGGAGAGCTTGTAAAACGATAATAAGAGAAAACAAAAGAGAGTACCAATTAAAAAAATTGAATGAGCAAGAAGAAAAGTATAAAAATAAAGAATTGAGAAACTTCTACGAGGGAATTAAAGGAATAAAGAAAGGATTTCAGGCAAAAACAACGTTTTGCAAAGATAAAGAAGGTGCGCTGTTGGGAACGAAAGAGGGGGTTAAAAGAAGATGAGCGGAATATTTTGAGAAGTTATTAAATACACCAGAAAACCATGAAGATGAGAATGAGCCCATAATAACAAGTGAAGATAATGATAGAGAAGCGGAGACACCAACGAAGGTAGAAATTATGGAGATACTAACAAATCTGAAGAATAAGAGAAGTGGAGGAGAGGATGGAATACAAGCTGAGATGTTGAAATATGTAGGTGAAAAATTGCATTGTTTAATTAAAGATATTATACAGGAAGTTTCGAAAACGGAGAAAATGCTCTGAGCCTGGAAAGTGGCAATTATATGCCCAATACATAAGAAGGGCGACAAGACCGAATGTCAAAACAACAGAGGTTAGCATTGCTGAATGTATGCTATAAAATACTGGCAACATGTATAAAGAATAGATTTAGGCGATATGCTGAAGAAGTAATTGGAGAGTACCAGTGCGGGTTTAAACAGGGCAGATCTGTAACGAACCAACTGTTATACTGTTAACTGTTTTACTGAATAAAACAAATATTCATTAATAAACTATATACAACATAATTTTTACTTAAAATAATTTTTTGGGAACTGTCACGTATACTATCCCACGATTTTAACTTTTTCCTATTGAAAATGGGTAAAAGGACACTTTTCTAAGCATACTAGAACAAAAATTTTGTTGGATTATAAATTAGTTCTCGAAAAAATCGAATTTGAAAAATTTAAATTTACATGTATTTTAGATACACCTTTTAACACGGCTGCATGATTAGCCGATTTTGTGTAAGGCAAAAAAACAAAACAGACCCTCCGGACGCCTTCGGCGCCCTCCGGGCCTGTTTTATTTTTTCACCTTACGCAAAAAAATTTAAAAATATCCCTGAAAAATGACAGAACTCGCCAAGGGTGGAACTCGAAGCCATAGAACTCGTACGGGTGTTGACATCGAATGAACACATCATTAAGACTATATCAAAGCACACGTACCGTCAACAAAATGAGACCGTCACCGACGAGACCGTACCTCAACGTGAGACCGACCGTCACACATCGGGTATATCATATTACATTTGCCTGCTTTTCGTAATTTTAAAATGCTGTTATTTCGACAACTATTGCATAATCCACAATAATTTTTGTGTTAATATACTCAGAAAATTGTCCTCTTTCCAATCGTCAATAGGAAAAAGTGCAATTCTTGGGATAGTATACGTGACCGTAACCAATTTTTTTAATTGAAATTTCATTATTGATTTGCAAAAATATACCTGAAAAACGCACTATTTATTAAAGGGTTGAATTTAGGGGATAAATATATATTATAATTATCAAATTTGTAATTTTTATGTATATTATAGTTAGTTAATTAAAAAATATAAGTATTAGTTATATGTTAAAGACATACCTGAGAGCTGGAAAAAAGCAGAAGTAATATCTCTGTTCAAAAAAGGCGATAAAATACAAATGCGAAAATTATAGAAAAATCGGCGGTTACTGTCAGTTAATCCACCCTACAATTTTAACTTTTTCCTATAAACCATTGGAAAGAGGACAATTTTCTGAGTATATTAAAACAAAAATTTCGAAGAAATATTCATTAGTTTTCGAAAAAACAAACAAATTATTTACAGCGTAAACCACTCGCCTTATATCTATGTATTGTGGTGTTTCAAAGTGATTCGGACCCACCCTATGCTTTTTAGTAAAATTATTGTATTAATTATTTATAATGAATATATCACAGGAAATGAAGTTTCTCCGAAGAGTGAAAGGTTGTTGTAGAATTGATAGGTTGAGAAATGAAGATATAAGAAATGAACTGGACATATATAACTTAAACGAGAGGATAAAGAATTATAGAAGTAGCTGGAAAGAACATGTTGACCGAATGAATAAGGATAGATTACCAAAAAAAGCTATAAATTACAAATGCATAGGAAAAAGAAATATAGGCCGTCCGAGAAAGAGATGGGTTCCGTAACAGGCAAAGTTGCCTAATACTTGAAGCGAAGAATAATAATAAGTTGCAACTTTGTGGAATTTGCTAGGTGGGTACCGATCACTTTGAAAAAATAAACTTACTTATTGCACATTTTTAAATATTAAACGTACAACACTTATCTAGAATGTAATACTTTATATGATTTTACATTTTTACAATAAATTGCAATCCTAACCAATTTTCGAAAAAAATTTATCAAGTACGGCTTATGAGAGAAGTTGCGTTAAAAATATTTGTAATATTTTTTATTCTTTCTTTTTATTTTTCTTCATTTAATTCATAAGCATTTATTTTATGTACTAGTAGGTATAAGATATTATCTTCGATATTCATAATTTACTGTTACTAAACCTACTAAACATTTTTAATAAATAATACTCCCCCCCTCTTCTAACTTACCTCACATCTGCTTACATTTTCCCCCCCTTTTTTTCTTTTTTCTCTTTAAATTTACACCACCCTCTAGTAAATTCACACATAATTACTTTTTTAAAAAATTACCTCCTCCTCTTACCCCCTCCACTTTTCTCTTGCAATTTGTCGATAAATACAGATTTTTCTCCTTTCTCCTTTTAGTTCATCGCCTGATGATGCCATAGTATGGTGAAAACGTTTGCGATAATATACATACAGTGTATTTATATATTGTGATAACTTAAACATTTTAGTTTTCGAAAAAGTGTTTTGTGCATTTTTTGGTTTATGCTAAAAATTTGATATGAAACAGAATAGATTCTAGTAAACGAAGTAAAAATTTCACCGATTTCGACAGGGATCTTTTATTTGGTATAGTACAAAAATTGATTACATTGTAGAAAATAAAAAAACAAATGCACACAAATGACAAGTTAAAAACCGAAGCTTGGATGGAAATATGCAAAAAATTTAATGCCATTAAAACAATTTTTCTCGCAACACTAAACAGTTGCACAATTTATATTTGGCTATGAAAAAGAAAGCAAGAAAAAACTTTAAATATATTATTAAAAAAAAATTGTTATAAATAAGTATAAGTTAATTAAACACTAATATCAATATAATTGATAATTGCTGAAATGATAATTGCTTATCATTTTTTGATTTTAGGGCTCTATGTTCGAGAAATTTTCAATTTACTACCATGTTGTCCCGATGTCCTCATTTGAGGACACACTAATTTAAATCCAAATTGTACGTAAATTATTCTTTATTTACAATCGAAAATATTTTTAACGCAATTCCTAAACATTTTAGATATCCCTCATATTTTTTTGTTTTATTACAATGACTTTGTTGAACGATAAAAAAACAATAGTCTAGCCTACAAACTTCGTCTAAGTTACACTCTCATAAAAATATTTATTGAGGTCCTTGAAATTTGATATTTTTTGAAAATTAAAATATTAATACAAAGAGTGATGTTTACCGATGTCGACAAAAGTTTTTGTTATAAAAATGAATCATTTTTAGGTCTTAAAAAAATATATAAGTTATTCTTATCAAATGAGGACATTGGTACTTAATGGGTAAATTGAAGTGAGAATTAAAGAACGGGATTTCCGAAATAACTCGGGGCGAAAGATTTATCATAGATTTTTGTTACCAATCTTGTTATTATAATATACCTTTTCTTATTTTCAATAAATAGCAGTCATTAAGATTAAGAATTGAAACTGATTGCTAATTATCTATAGTGAAGTTATTTTGTATTTGAAATTTTGTGGACCACGCCCTTACCTGCGCTCTCCCTTTTGCGCCGGACCGCCCCTGTTAGCCCTTAAGTATAACAGGGGCGGCATATCAAAGTAGTGCCCATAGGCGACAATGTGGTAAATCCACCCCTGGAGGCCCAAGGATGCCAGACCTAAACTAACTGGCTTGGCTGATTAGCTACCAACAAGCAACAAGTACCTACATTAAAAACAGTACTACAATCATATCGAACAGTCGAACCCAATAATTTTTTTGTTTTAAAAAACTTTTCATTGCACCGGTAAAAAAGCGACTATGGTCATTTAAAAAAAGGAAGAGTGTCTGGGGAGGCTAAAGCCCTCTAGCCCCTCTCTTGGCTGCGCCACTGAGCAAGATGGTTTTAAATAAAATCGTATTTATGTTTGTAAAACCAGCGCTGCACCATGAGCAGAACACGGTTGTACCGTGGTGGGTTACTATATCTTGTAATCTGCGAGTTTAATAATAAGCTTTATTGTAGAAAAACTACATAACTTTTAATTTTACTAATATTAATAATTAAACGTAATTTGATTTCGAGTTTCTAATATAGGATTTGCCAAAAAATAATTTTACTTCTATTTTCATAATATTTATAAGAAACTTGATAAAATTTAAATTTGTACTACATTTTCAAATTACACTACCGTAAAGTGGGGCGACTTTGATATTACGGGGCGGCTTTAATAACTGCCCCCACTGCAAACTGCAACCGCGCTAGCGGCGCACTGGTACATTTTAAAATTACCGCTTTAATTGCATTAATTACGTCCATGCCTACAGATCTTAAAATCATTGTGAAAATAGTTTTTTTTATAAAGTAACGTCCAATAAATTGATCAAAAACGCCGGTCATTAGCCTAAGAAGATTTTTTTAGTTGTTATAACTTGAAATGTGTAAAGGTTGGTAATATTTTACAGTATTTTTTAATTATATATTTTTAATCAGGCATGTCTTGAGAACATATAAACATCAAATAAACATTACAAAAAAAAAACTATCATGTGGTTAAAAATCTTGTTAAACCGTCGTGGGATCACTTTGATCATAACTAAGGGGCGACTTTGATTCCTATATTTAATAGTTTTTTGGTTATTTTGAGCAAATTTTGGCGATTTTTGGCTTCAAATGGTCCGAGTCTATAAGAGGAAACCCGGAACTAGGAATTATAAGCATTACTCACAAGGCCAACTGGATGAAGCCATTCCGATAATTTTATTTAAGTTTTTAATAAGTACTGCAAAATTACATTTAGTTATAAACGTATAAGTACTTTTTAAGAACTTACTTTTTTTTCGTTTTTTATATAAGAATATGTATTTTTTATGAAAATAAACACCTAATACAATAAAAAGACTTCGATCAAAGTCACCCCCAAAACAATATCTGTTATAACTCAAAAACTACAACACCGATTTTAACGTGAAGCGAAAGTAATCACTTCAGACAGGTTCTCTGGATTTTAAACGTATTTCCAGGGGTGGTTCAAAGTGGCCCTACTCGAGATGTGAAGTTGATCAGCAAGTTTTTATTTTTTTACTGCGCGTATTACAAAAAATTAATTTCTTTTTAGCATAAAATCGTCTCTGCATGCCATCACCAAATATTTGGTATTTTTTAACTTTTTAAGTTATAAACAATCAAATCTAATATATGCGAAATACAAATTAAATTGATCAAAGTCACCCCATTTTACGGTATATTACGAGTATTAAACTATTGCAGTTTATTGTTTAACAATGTTGTTAAACAATCAATGAACAAAAATGAACTTACTAGTTGTTTTCATAAGTCAAATTTTAAATTATATCACAAAATACGACATGTAAAACTTTTAACTGCGTAAGATGCAGCACAATTTGTAATGTACATATACCGTGGTGTTAGGATAATTATTACTAATGTCCGACCGAAACACGATTTTCAGCCGAAACCTAATATTCGGCTTCTCTTCTAGTTTCGGCCGAAACCGTAACCGAAACCAGAGCCGTATTAAGCTTTTCTAGCACTCCAGACAAATTCCCCCCCCCCTCAAAGTTCTTACCATTTTGAAAATTTTAAACTATTTAAGAATATTATTTTTTATTTATTAGGATTTAATAATTTTACAACAAATCTTAATTCTGCAAATTAATTAATAGATTTAGCTATTTTTACTCGTTCAATTTCTAATCTTTTCTATCTTTCTTAATCTTCATTAATTACTATTTATAGTTTAGTTGTTCTTTCTACTTATATATACTATTCCGTTGATTACCAAGTTAAAAAAAATAGCAATACCAACCTTAAAAATTTAATATAATATACCAACTTTATAATTATTAATTATTAAGCCCTAAATTTTAATTTAAAGACACGCGAACACTAGTTTCGGCCGAGCCGAAAGTTTCGGCCAATTTTTGGCCGAAACCAAAACTTCCGCCAAAACTAGCATTTTTAGGCGAAATTGGCCGAAACCGAAACCGAACCTTCGGTCGGTTTCTAATTATTACAGTACTTATTTGACTGACTGATAAAAGTAATTAAAAAAATTGATTATTCTTCAATTATTGAAATAATTTGAAATGTGGTGATTATACTAATAAGTAATAATTAATTTGGGACACTTCATTCTTATTTTCGGCGGTTCTGCAGCTCTGCAGATCCTATGGTAGAACCGCCCCTGATACGAGGCCTTTTGCCAAAATATGATCGACGTGATGGATGTATAATTATTATGTCTGAGAAATTAATTGAATAAATTTGTGCTTTGAAAATATTCTAAGAAGTTTTTGTTTTTTATATAAAAGTGTTTGATGGATAATAATTATTAAGATTAGAGTATATTAATTTTGAAGAAAGTGTGAACGATTTTTGGAAATAAAAAATTAAACGGAAGATAATAATTAAAGATAAAAAAGATAGATTTAATTTAACAAATATTTTAATTAGAGATTTTTGAAAATTGATTAAATAAAAAATAGTCCCAGGAATTGAATTACACTTCAGTATATTAAAGTAATTTTTTTTTATAAGATTATGTGCCACCTCAATCTTATTAAATTGTTTTGCCAACGAATCTAATCGTACGATTAGATTAGCTCTACGATTAGACTTCTCAGTGGTGGGTTCTCGGTGGGTTCAAGTCTCGACTGATTGGTTTTGTAATTCTTCAATATTATTAAAAATAAAAAAAATTAACAAAGTTTATTTAAATGAAAAATCAAAATCAAAATCTTGTTGTATCCTTTTCTAATTACTCACAATTTTGAGTATGAAGTATTTAGTGTAATTGTATAATTACGAGCGTTACTAAGAATATTCAAATAAAAAATAAAAATATCCTCCCGCAAATTACAATTTCAATGTACTTCTAATAAAAAATTTTACAATGCAAGATAAAATTACAAATTCAACCTTCTCAATTAAATTATCGTTAAATTATTGTCTCACACAAAAGTTAAATGATCAACACAAGTATTTTACTTTGAATAATCAAACTAAACAAAATATTAAAATAATGTATTTTAACTGTTAAGTAAAGAATACATACTTACATAGAAAAATAATATTTAAAAAACAACAAAAAAATAATTTACATTTAGCAGGTAAAAAGAAAAATAAAAATGGAAAATGGCAAAAAATCTTTAGATACTAAGAAATTTGAAAAAATTATGATTCTTTTTCTATTATTTTACTTTGTCTAACTATCGAAACTGGAGCGAAAACGATGACTAGGCTACTCTTCCTTATAAAAAAATACCATGAATTCCGTTGGAAGATTATATTAATTTATCAAAAAAAAAATGTCTCTTAACTCAAACAAAAGCATTCAAAAGAAAAATAGCTGCTAACACTAATTTTCTTGTAGATCAATCGAGTAATCATCACGAAATCAGCAGTTGTTACTGACGGTTTAGTAAAAAAATAGCACTTTGCTATCGCACATAAAATCACTATCTTCACGGACTTCCGTAAATATCGCTCTTATTAGACCGCGTTGAACGGCCGGATAGCAAAATCACGTTTTCTCCGTCGTTTCCGTTTTCCTCACTAAACTTTTTATCTTTCATGCGTGAGTTTAATACTTCATTTCCCTACCACCCCATAAGCAAACTCAAGTTTTACAACACCCAAATAATATACTCACAAAATTTAAAATATTTGTGTAATTTGTGTTTGTAGTGACAATTATTACTTCATTTTTAAGGGTATTTAACTAAAATTCTTTGACCTATCCCAGAACCATTTTTCCCATTTTTAAACAAAAAAAATTAATATCTCTGTTTTCCGACTACTCTCTAGAGTAATATAAAACAGAACATGACAATATATTGTCGTGTTTTGAAGTGCACATGAAAAGCTTTTGTTATCTTTGTGCATTTTTAAAGTTAATTCTGTTTTGATTTTAAATTGTGTTACATACTGTATGTACATTTAAAAATTTGTAAATTATTTGTTTTCGTTAGAAGGTTGCTAACGATACTTTATGTGGGAAAGCGTTGAAAAGCGAGGACGTATGTTTGTTCCATCCTGTTTAATTTTGATATTTTAACGATTTTTTGAGAGTGAGATTGTTTTAAAAAAAAATTGTTTTACTTAATTAAGAAGTAAAATAATGTGAAATTAGAAAATTTAAGATTTAGAAATTGAAATTGTAAAGTATTTGAAAACGTTTGTTGAGTTTTGTTTGATAAGGCAAGCAGCTGAGCGCAGATTCGGTGCGCACGAACGTTTTATGCCCATATAAAATAATGAAATTATTATTATTAAATAATCTTGGAATCTATCTTTTATGTACAGTTTTGCTAAACAAATAATATAAACTAACACTAACCTACTGACAAATCCATGTCTTTGCGTACCTTATACGTACAGTTTAAACTACCGAAGATGAAATTACCGGAGGATCAAATTATCGGAGGTGAAGTTACCAGGAGATCAAATTACCGGAATCAATTTACCGGGAACCAAATTACTGGAGATCAAATTAACGTATACGGATTTTGGTACGTAGCAATATAATATAATTAACAAAGCCCGAAAATTACATTACAAAAATTACCAAATATTTCGAAGGAAGATAATCACTGCATTCGGCTAAAATATACTTAATCTTGATCAATAGATAAGTGGTTTAGGTAGTGTAACTCGATATTAATCATATCAATATTTAATGAACACACCTGATCTCACAGACTTACAAATGAAAAATCGACTTTCGCAAAATACCTACTATACACAAACCATAAACAGAGGAAGTACGAACAAAAAAGCAAAAAACTGGAATTTTTTAAAGCTATGGAAATCAATAAATTAAAATAGTCATCTTCACTACTAAATAGTCAATCTGATTTAAATAACTCACCTCTACTAAATACTTTTAATAAATAATACACCCCCCATTTCTAACATTAACAAAATATCCCCCTTCCTCCTTCTAACTTACATTACCCCCTACCTCCACCTACATTATTTCTTTTATATTAATTATATCCCTACTCTCTAATAAATTCATACTAAGATAATATACTACTTTTTCAAAAATATCGCCCTCCTACCCTTTCTCTTTCTCTTTTGCAATTTAGACTATAAATATGGAATTTTTCTCGTTTCTCTTTCTATTTCATCAACTGATGATGCTCTAGTATGGTGAAAAAGATAATATACATACGGTGTATTTATATTGATGTGTTAACTTAAAACATTTTAGTTCTAAAAAGTGTTGGTGCATTTTTTGGTTTGGGTTTGGTATTGAATAGAGTTGAAGTATTCAATAGTTAAATAATTCTGAGCTCCGAGCCCACAAAGCCTCAAGAGTTATTTCATATTAAAATACTATCTTTTTACGCAAATAAAATTAAATAATATATATTAATGTTCAACAAATTTCATTTGACAAATAATATTAAAAATGTAATGTTTTTCTATCATCACTTTGGTGTAGGTAGTATTCCATAATTTACTTTTATATTTAAAAGTAGTTACAACAAAAATTAATTGTTTTCCATGCCTCTTATTTCTTCTTAATAATATTTTATTACAATTTGTCTTTTCCTAATTAATCCTAATGTTCACTAATGAAATGATAGCTTTTTATTAATTTTAATCAAAATTAAAATATAACAAAATAAACACTAACGTCAAATTTTTTCATTTTTACGTCAAGCAACGATGTTATGTAACTCGACACAGAATTCACTTCGCATCATATTCAACAATGTTTTTTAATAAACAAGAGAGGTAAAATTTTTTGAATTTTTTTTGTTATTTTGTATTGAGTGACTGAATCTATGTAATTCGCTATGTATTCGTTTGACATAAAAATAAATAGGAATACTTTATTTCACGGAAATTCAAAAACGATAGTACTGAGTTCATTAAGTTAAATTGAATTAAATTAACTTGAGTTAAATGTCGTAATATACACAAATATAGTTACACTACAACTTGTATATGTACATATAGTATTTCAAAAAAATTTCGTCTAATTTGTAGGTAACTGCCACGTTTTAAATTTTGAAACTAATTTTTGGAGAAAAACGTTGCCAATCACAGATTTTAAAAAGTACAAGGAATCGCCATTTAATAAAACACAAAAAAAACTAAAAAGCAAACTCAAGAAAATCACATTATTTATACTATACATAATTAAAGTATTCCAATGTACATAAATATTTTAGAAGAAATTAACCAAACGAATTTGTGCGATACCTTAATTATATTATGGTGTAAAATATGTTTACCTATAGTAGCCATAGCTGCTCCTAATACCATTAATAAAAGACCCAAACTTAAAGCTTTGCAAGCATTCCATAAACACTTTCCATTAACTTTCCCTCGTACAACTTGTACATTCCATTGTGCTCCCGAAGCAGGACATGCTCTCCTAACCACTCCAGATTCTGTACCACCTGTACGTTTCCATCCACTATTGAGAAAACCGCTTGGCTGCATAATATTTTTACGAGCCTACAAAAAATAATGTTTGTTTTGGCCAGGTATTATAAAAATAACATACTAATATTGTGTCTCAATAATTATTGTTTAGGCAAAACAATAATTAATGATACCTAATAATAAGACGTTATAGTGAAACTCTTTTAGAATTCTTACAATAATAATTTTTGCCATAACGTAGATTTTGAAAATGAAATACATGATGTTATTGAACTGTAGCTTTTTTAATCAATTAAAATAATAAGTTGAATAACAATACCTGCAATTCACAATAGTTTAGTACCTACATCTGCCAAACGATGTTGATATTATAATTGAATTTTATATTCCGATCCACATCACAGTATTATATTAATTACTCTCTACTTTTATAGTAATAGATATAGTTAAATATGTATAATAATGACGCCGACGTTCAGCATCTCTACGAAATCTCGCAACAGGTTAACCATGCGCAAATCAAGCGTTTCTTATCGACCAACGCCTCCAGAAACACTTTTAATATAGAATATTCCTATGTAAAATTCTAAAGATTCTGGAAACGATTCTTCATTCAACACAGAAAAGCAATCTTTGTGCACAATAATTTTAGATAAATTATTAATGGATAAAGGTACATATATTTTCAGCATACGCTATTATGCCCAACTTGCATTCAAGCGTACAGAAATTTATGAGCAGATACGTACAAGCTACAAGCTCCTTCACCTGGAAGAAGTGTCATCGGAAGCTTCGCATTGCATTCTCTGCTTGTTTAACCGCGATAATTAAATCTTTTGAAGTTGATAAGTTTTTCTAATATAGAATATTTATGTCCTGAGTTTCATTATAATCCTTTTGTTGATGTTCAATTGGTGTAGAAGTGAAATTTCAACGTGCACCTGAATATGTGTGCGTGAACTGTACGATACGTCGGTCACGTGCATTTCGGCACTTACGCTACCATAGCAACTGTGGATAGCAGCTTCTCTCCAGGCACTCAGTAACTGCAGGTAACACGCGGTGATCAATGTAACCGTGATGCAAGATCTCGATGGCCATAAGAGGCCGCGGAAGCCTTCGAAATCCATCGGTGCTAGATCCAGAATTACGACACCATATACAACATTGTCCTTGTGCATGTAATCATATGGGCTATGGAAATTTTCTAGATTTTCAGGTAATCGATTATTTATTTTGTTTAATAATTGATGACAATATAGTTAAAATAAAGTAATATTTTATTATAATGAATATATTAATTATTAATTATTATATTGTTACTAATCTGTTTTGTGTTAACAATTGATACTACATAATTCAATAAAATAATCGATGGATACGTGGTTTAGGTAGTGAAACTCGATATTAATTATATCAATACCTTTGAAAACCCAAAAAACTTACACACGTTTTAGTACTTAAATGTTTTCAAGTTTTCACAAATAAAATACACTGTAAGTATAATTATTATCGCAAACGTTTTCACATATTTTTGATGTTAATTAAAATAAATTTATTTCCGAATAAAACGTATTATTTTGTTTTATAAGAAATCTTATATTATAAAATCTCTATTTCGTCTGTGTGTTCCAGCATCAGAGTCTTGCCTCGATAATTTCAACGCCAAAAGGCCGTCCTGTATACCGGGCGTATAGTGGAGGTACCTTTTTTAAAATTTTAATTATACCCTATGGAGACGAACGTCATCGGTGCTGATCAGTAAATGGATTAACGAGATTTTCGTTAATATTAATTGATTAACGCGATTTCCATAGTACATCTATTTTAATTAAGACTGGGAATTTTTATCACTTTTGTATAAAAAAGTATTGGTGGAATGAATATTCAAATGTTCATTCTACTAATTTTTCAATTGTCTGTTGCCTTCAATTTAAAAGAATAAAATTAGAAAAGATTATATTTTGTCTATTTATTAACATAAGCATCTGTCTCTTCGTTCGTTGATCATTAATCCATTCTTCTCTTTAAATTTTGTCTTTTAAATTAATCGTGAATGAGGATTAGAATCAAAAAAACATTTTATTTTTTGTCAAAGCAGTTGCTTTACTTTAGTA
Source organism: Cantharis rustica (assembly GCA_911387805.1). Lineage (NCBI taxonomy): Eukaryota > Metazoa > Arthropoda > Insecta > Coleoptera > Cantharidae > Cantharis > Cantharis rustica. Next base: position 79,247,519 of record OU426877.1, read on the forward strand.
CGTACGGCGGACGAAGCTAATATAATACTTCTGTCTCATAAAAATAATCTTATTTACTTAAATAATAGTTTTTTTTTTATGTTAACTCCTTTTTGACATCGCAATTGGCAGACAAATTGGTAGTGTGAAACTATATTTTGTGAATTTTAAGTGGCAAACTTTATTTTACAGTAATTTTTATGCAATTTTCATGTTTCGTCTATCTTTGTTTTAAATTTTATTTTCTTAAGACACTCGGTAATTAATACTTTTTAATTTATCTCATTTTTCATAAAGTTGTTTTTTCAGAAGTATACATATTACATGATCAGTATTATTCAATTTTCATAAGAATTCTTTGAGAATACAATAAATTTATTAGCTTTCCGACTCCTGTATTCTTCAAAATACCTATTTTACTTTTTCGCCTAAGTAAAAGTATGTATGGTTTATACAAATTAGTCACAATTTTAGTACTTGACGCTTGATTTTAGAACTTCGTTATTAGTCAAATTGAACAGAATGTTTCACATTACTGGTCATTAACAAACGTTATAAATTTCAGGATTGCTTATTTTTTGAGCAGTTTATTACTATTATCTGAATCGCTCACTGCGAGTTTTGACTAATTATTATTATTATCGTCAGTTTCAAATTTGGAAAATATTTGGCTAAAATTTTAAAGTACGGCGAAAATTGGTAATTGTGTTAGGAAGTTTTATTCCGAAGTATGTGCTAAATAAAATTCGCAGTGAGACATTTATCTTTGAGGTTTTTCGTAATTTTATTACAAAATCTTTGAACTAAAGTAATACCGTAGGTAGTCGACCGGTTTGGCAGAACTAAAAATTGAATGGATTATTATTATTAACCTGTGTACGTAGACAGTCAACCCTGTTTTGATAAATGTCACTTTTCTACCATTGACAATTTCTTATCGTGTTTTGTTTTTAATTTTTTAAATTTTTCTTATTTTTCTTTGCAAATTAAATTAGAGCAAAATTTTCATGAAATGTAAAAATATTATGACCTTGAAGTAAAAATTTTTTGAGATAATGATTCAAAATGCATAATAAAATTATTCGAGTATACCAGTTATTTACTAAGAAGGCGCAGACAAAAATAACACCGCATTGACAGTAATTAGAAATTTGTAATCTGTGATGTAGTATTTTGATAATTAATAGTTGACTGAATTATATTAAGAATTAATTTTTATTCTTTTAACTATTGCAAAATGGTTTGTTACTTGTCTAAAAGGTAAAGAATTAAAATCGTTACGTTGACAGAACTTGCCAGTCGCTTGTCTTAAAGAGCACAGGGGCACGTGCCCTCCCATCCCAAAACCAAAAACAAGACTTAGCTTAAAATAATTTATTTATTTTTTAATTAATTATTAATTGTTATTTAAAAAATAAATTTTATATTACATTATTTTGTATTTTATACCAACAAACTATTGTAACGAAAATTAAAACGTTTATTTAATTCTAAAGGGCTACAATAAATTACATATATACAGATAAGATTTATAGCAATAAAACGATTACTACACTAACACTATTTATTTACACTATAATTTATTTAACACTAAGTCTATATTTATTTAAACACTCGGTATATTGTTTATCACTTCACTTTATTTATGTTAACACTTGCGCGTTCAAACTGGAATTAGCTCGTCACAGGAAAGCATCTGTATTTATACGTACATGTTAGCTTTCAGAAAGTTTCTATACACTTCTGGAGTGTAAATTCAGCGATATTTAAATGACTAATGCTGTTATCATGTATGACTCATCTCACATGACTTATCATATATGACTCATCATACATGACGTCATACATTAGTCATCAAATATAATTAGACGTTCTTTCGTAACACTATTATAATAGGGTCACGCAAATCGCCACTGAAACGCCAGCTAACGATAGTACGCGACAGTCAAGCTTGTATATACTAAAGATGCATTTTTCAAGTCGACCGACAGGTTGAAAACGGGTCACACTCTAAGAAACCCTTATCGGTTAACAATTGGGTTCATAACACCAGTAGTGTATGACATGTTTTTGTTTTGTGCTTAGTTTACAAGTTGTGTTATGTTTTTACTTTTAATATGTATCAAGTATTTAATATACATTTTGAGCAATACATAATTATTATACATACTAATAAACTATTTTGTTTTTATTGTTTGTTGTTAAAAAAAGAAAAATTTCCGTGGGTTACTAGCGGTGAAGTTATTTAATCAAAAAAATGCAGAAATTGCTTATAATGTGTTAGGAATTATCGATATTCGATTATATTATATTGTCGTGTTTTTTCTTTTACACTTCAACCAGATAAATCCCCTGGTGGTACTTGGAGTTTTGGTCACCAATCTAAACGTTTGTAATTTTGAAAATAAAACTGAATGTGATTAATCACCGTACCTTTATTTTCTGTAAACATAAAACAACATGAACAGAAACTTAAACTAATGAAATGAAACTTTAAATATACCGTTAACGGAATACCTTTTTTTTTACTATTTTCCCTCCTTTTCTACTATCGCCGCTGTTCTTTGCTCGGCCACAGTTATTTCTTCTCTAGGAATCCTCTTGCCACACTTTACTTCTACACCCCTTCAACAATTCTATTTTTTATACTTTCGAGAGCTTCTTCTCGGAATTAATCGTCCTTTTCCTTTTCTTTTTTTTTTATTTAATTAAATTTCGAGATATCAATTTCTCTCCAAAATCCAGCTGGAACCTGGTTTATTATTATTCCCTCACTACTCTCATTTTTTTTACCCCTTTTTTAAATACATCTCAACGCACCCGATATTTTCAGAATGTGACAATTTGTTGGAATATTGTGAAAATCTATTGAAATGAATGGATTTAAATATTGACAATTGATACATTTTTGATAATTTGAAATTGAATTAATAATATTAAATTACATTTAAACATGCCTGTTCTTTACAATTAATTTTAACTATCATCAGTGTCTAATGAAGTTAAAAAGTTTCGTCCCTCCTTTTTTTTGCTACTGTAAAATATTACTTTTAGCCCTTACAATGCTGTATTAATCTGCTTTATGGCATTCGCGCACATTTAAATCGTCATCTTCGTTTACATTTTCATTGTCCCTCGTTTCTTCTTTCCATTCATACAAATCTTGGAGGTGGAACTGACCTCGGATGCGTTCTGTTATTTCGTTGTATAATTCGTATGTATTCTCTGATATCCTCCTGTTTATTATGTACGGACCTTCGTAGGGTAAATGTAACTTGGCACATTGGTTTGCAGACCGTAAACCTATTCTCAAGCTTTTGACTACCACTATATCTGCTATAGAAAATGTAGTTTTCTTTTTGATCTTTCCATTCACCTTTTGTAAATATCTTAATGTTCGATTCAGCTTTTCTCGCACTCTTATTAAAGTTTGTTGATAATTCAAATTTTTATAATTTATTATCCATGATCTTCTTGGTAATATTTTCTTCTTTTTGATCTTAAATTTTTTCAATAGGTCAATTCTTATTATATAATCTATTTTCATGTCTTGTATCATCATAATTCCACAATTATTTGTAGTTCTTCCAATAGTTATGTTTGTATTTAAGTTTTTATTAATCCTTGTAAATGATTTGTTGTTTGGAGATATTAATTTTACTGGATGGGTTTCTATAACTTGTTTCTTAAAATATTCAAAATTTAGGTTTTTAATTTTGTTTACCCCTTTTTTAAATACATCTATATATATTATCGATTATCGTATTTATTTGGGTTTAATCGATTTTGCTGCTGAATTCGATTTCGTTCTTGGCGTACATAATATAAAAGAAGCAAAATTATTTAAAGAAACTTTAAGAACGATACAAAACGAACTGCTAGACGCAATATTTGCAGTTTATGAAAGTGAAGTCATCACGCAAATCAACTCAGCAAATTTTTTAGCTATAGAAGCGGACGAAACTACAGATTATTTATTTCAATTTTATGTAACATGTAAAAATTAATTTTTTAAAAAAAAGGTTATTCAAATCAACATTAGTTAGTTGTAATATTTCGTCACGTGTATGAAGAACAAATTTGTGAATGGTTCTGGTTTTTTATTAAACCATTAGGTTATACAACACAAATTTTATCTATTTTTTTAAATAAAATTAAATTTTATCTAGTGTGACAGAATTACAAACCAAATTAAATATTGCACCCGATAAATTGATTTCTCAAAGCTATTAAATTAAATGCATATTAAATGCTCTGACAGTGCTGTTTATTGAAAAAACTTTGTTCGAGGAATACCAAATTATGATGATAAAGACGATAATTTCATTATAAAATGTTTAAATTCGTGGTACCAGTTCATAAGCAATTGCTTATTGATTATTATTATTGCTGCTTAAAATTTAAATTTAATATAAAATTATTAAATAACAATACTAATGCCCGTATTCACAAACAAATGTATAACGGATGATTAAAAAGTTACAAAAATTCATTAAATCTTTGTTCTGTTATGCTAACGGTGATACGCGTAATTGGTTTATAGCATGGTTCATGGTTATGATTAATGTCCGACCGAAACACGATTTTCAGCCGAAACTGAAACCGTAACCGAAACCGAAACCAGAGCCGTATTAAGCTTTTCTAGCACCCCAGGCAAATTCCCCTCTTCTCTTAAAGTTCTTACCATTTTGAAAATTTTAAACTATTTAAGAGTATTATTTTTTATTTATTAGGATTTAATAATTTTACAACAAATCTTAATTCTGCAAATTAATTAATGGATTTAGCTATTTTTACTCGTTCAATTTCTAATCTTTTCTATCTTTCCTAATATTCATTAATTACTATTTATAGTTTAGTTGTTCTTTCTACTTATATATACTATTCCGTTGATTACCAAGTTAAAAAAAATAGCAATACCAACCTAAAAAATTTAATATAATATACCAACTTTATAATTATTAATTATTAAGCCCTAAATTTTAATTTAAAGACACGCGAACACTAGTTTCGGCCGAGCCGAAAGTTTCGGCCAATTTTTGGCCGAAACTGAAACTTCCGCCAAAACCAGAATTTTTAGCCGAAATTGGCCGAAACCGAAACCGAACCTTCGGTCGGTCTCTAGTTATGATATTTTTAATTTAGTGTAGTGTTAATCTTAGTGTAGTAATTGTTTTATTGACATAAACTGTATCTGTAAATATTTGTATTAGCCTTTTAGAAATAAATAAACGGTTTAATTTCCGTTACAATATAACAAATATAAAAACATAAAAATATATAATAACCTCAAAAAGCTGCCAGTCAATTTGGAGAAAAATAGTCCAATAGGTGGAATAAGAAAAACCATATAACAACATCGCAACAAGATAACATGACCACATGACCACATGATAAGCGAACCCGCGACAAGTGAACGCACGACAACCGAACACATGGCGAATGACCACGCTGACAAGTGACCACACTGACAAGTGGACACACGGAGTGTGTGTTTTTATAGTTTTTTAAATATTTTTCTATGTACTCATGATTCAAAAGCCCTCGGGCCTACGGCCCTCTGGTTCTCATATCTCTCGCGTAGATAATATACTATTAGTTTGTTTTTTTTAACAATTAAAATTTATTAATTTAATATTTTGTTTAATTCGTTTATTTTAACATTACATACTACTAAATACTACACTATCCACTTTAAAAATTCATTTTTAAGGTTATTATTATTTTTATTTATTAAGTAAGTATAATATTTCTTTTATAAAATTACAGCTGTATTCATAAAAGGTTACAACAGGTTTATAAACCTATTATAAGCAAAGTGTCAAAAAACATTATTCATAAACGTTCAATAGCGCTAAAACACTGTTATAAGACTGATATAACCTAAAACAACCAATCACCTGTAACCCATAACCTATAACAGTGTTATAACTAAAACATTCCTGAGAGACACTTTAAGAAATTTTTATGCATACGGGTGTTAATTTTTACATGTTACATGATGAATAATTTAATTCTTAACATACATAAAATTGTTCAAAAACTATTTAAATGAATAATATAGCTTGCTACATAACTGTTCAATTTTTATGTTTCGATTTTCGAAATCTCGTCAGGCAAACTTGGAAAATTATTAAATTGATTGAGAAGTTATGCTATTAAATTCAAAATTCAAACTTGATTAAAAGTTAAATTTATTTGGCTTTTGTAAAAACAAAAATTATACCTACTTAAAGCCAAGTATTATATACGTATTATATACAAGTATTATATACTTGATAAGTATAATAATTTATTCTGATTATTTTCATATCTCTCAACTGTTAAGGCTACTTGTTCATCTAGAAGTACACATTTCCTTTTTTTTCCGGTTGACCCATTTGTGCTTTTACTAAAGTAAACCTATGACATGATATGTCCTTCTGAAGACCCTCAAATAAGTTCCAGATACTTAGATGACTACAATGAAACAGTGAATTTAATCCATTATAAAATCCTTCACAGCAATTAGTAGTTCTTGGTGATTTATGTATAGCAGAATCGTAATGATTCCAAATTGTAATTGGTAACTCTGGTTCCTTTCCTATTGCACCTTCAATGTAAGTTGAAAAAAAAATAGGTAAGAACTGCATTATACCTACTATCATCTGGAAATGTTGCAGTTAATGCATCAAACATAGGTCTTACCTCACTTATCGGTACAAATACTAGTGCTGTCAGAGATTTTAATTTTAATTTGGTTTCAATGTCTGCATCAAATTCCGCTTTGAGGCCAACATAATTAATTTTTCTGATTAAACTCTGACACAGGTGAAAATAGCAACCTTTAACCTGTGCATTTGGGAAAGCTGTATGAACTGCACTAATACAGGCCTGCTCAAAATCTACCAAAACTTTTTGTAGTGCTAAGTTTCGTACTTTTTGCTAAATAACAAATAACCAACATAAAAATGTGAAAATCAAAAATCAAAAATTGTTGGCTATTTTTAGTTGACATGTAAAACAATAATTAATAAAATAGTAAGCCTAACCGAGTTTATTATTATAAACATAAATAACAAATATTTAAATTAAAATATTACGTTTGTGTTTAGTTGCCGTGGGTTCAGTTGTGTATGTGTTCACTTGTGAGTGTGGTCACTCGTCCGTGTGTTCACTTGTCAGGGTGGTCACTTATCCGTGTGTTCGCTTGTTAGCGTGGTCACTCGCCATGTGTTCGTATGTCGTGCGTTCACTTTTCGTGGATTTGCTTGTCATGTGGTCACCTGTCCGGTCACCTATAAAAAGGCATTAAGTGGCATTAAATAGCTATGTTAAGGTACATATTGATATGAAATTAACCCTCGGTTATTTTTTTTAAATTAATTAATTAATTTTCTATAATTTCCAGTTCAAGATATTTGTTAAATTTCACTTTCGTTATTAATAAAATTTTCAAAATGGTAATGTAAAAATTTACGATACCCGTATCGCAGCTGTCTTCTTATCAAATCCAATTTTTCGTTCCTTAAGTAAATTTTTAATTTTATAAAATTTTACCCATCTAAACAATTTTTTAATTAATAAAACCAAATTCCTCCAATCACTTTTATTTTCTTTAATTATTTAACCAGCTTCCGTTTTATTTCTTATTTCCAAAACTTCTTCAAAATCTTTTTCTTCAAAATCAATTCAATCCAATATAATAATTTCAATAAAACATTTTATCTTCAAAACTTTTACTTGCATTCCAAAAATTATAAACTTATTCAAAATTATTCGGACATAAAATTTACACGTCCATCATGTCGACCATTTTTTGACAAAAGGCCTTGTATCAAAAAGTGGTCGGTCCCCACCTAGCAAATTCTACAATGTTACAACTTAATAATTAATACAATAAATTTACAAAAATGCATAGGGTGGGTCCGAATTATTTGGAACACGACAATATATATTGTGGTGTTTCAAAGGGATTCGCACCTACCCTGTACATTTTGATAAAGATTTTATTTTAATAGTTTTGAGTTGTAAGATTGTAGAAGAAACAGGTGGGGGCGAATCGACGAGGATATGGGCTTTTTGCCGACGAGTCGCGGCGAGAGACAGAGGGCCGACTTTTGGCTCGTTAATTTTTGACTCGAGTGAGTTATTTTTGAGATTTGTGATTTTTTTGAAGTTGTGAGTCATTGATTTTGATTTTAATAAAGTGATTTAGATGCGTTTGCCTCTGTGCGTAATTATTTTTTGAAATTTTGAAATTTGGATGTTTTTAATGAGTTGCTACCGAGCGGTAATTGATTGATTTGGATGATTGATTTTTGGAAAAAGTAATAAATAAGTAATAAATTTCGATTTGGTGTAAAATTGGAAAATTTAAAATTGTATTTGAACGAACGAGTGTTGCAATTGATAAGCCGGCAATTTGGATAAGGCGAGAAATCAAACTTTGTTCCTTTCCAATAAAATTGAGATTTTATTTTATTTTACATTGAATTAAATTGGATAATAATAATTATTTTTCAAATTTGGAGAGGCTGGATTCATCGCAATATATATATTGTTGTGTCCGCACTAAGTGATGAAAATGGGTTGCGAACTTAGCAATAAAATGACGGTATTTGCAACTAGAGGAACCACAAAGCAAAACTCTATTTTAACATTTTATTACTAGTGTGTGTTTTATTTTTATATATTCTTAATTTTGATTTCAGTGTTTGTTTAATATTTTATGTTTGTCTAGTTAGTAAGTTTTTTTGTTTCGAATTTGATTTTTATTTTATGTTTGTATAATGACTCACGTGAATGCCGACAACAGCAATATTTTTGAATAATAAAAATCTAGAGGTAAAAAAAAAGAAGACAGTTAAAAAAAATGGATATCCAAGGCGATAGGAAGAATTAATTAATAAATTGATAATAAAGCAATTAGTCAGAAGAAGATTTGTAAAGCGGTCTGTCGACGAAGGTTGAAGGCAAATAGTCAGAAAAAGATTTGAAAGCAGTTGGTCGACGAAAGTTTGAAGACAATTAGTCAGATATTTAGCAGAGCGGTCGGTGAAGAACAAAAAGAAGGAAGATAACAGTGTTTTGTTTATAGAAAAGCTGGGGTCGGCTATTTGCGTGAGTTTTTTGCTATTGTTTAACATTTGTTCCTATTTTTTTTATATTTTAAATTTGCAAATAAAAATTATAAAAACCGTTATTTTATTGTTTACTTGTAACAATTTTCCACATTCGAGAACCTACGTAATCCCATTAAAGAGATAAGAGGCGCGCATAAGGTCGCAGCAATATATATATATATATATATATCTGATGCTTCTCTATGGCAGTTCCTGAATTATTTTACCAGTTACGAAATCGTACCCATGGGATTTTTTAAAATTTAAGTTTTTGGTTATAATGTTTCTAATTTCTGCAATTTTGATAGGTTTTGTTGGCATTTCTAACTGTTCTGGTGATATATTGATATATTTTTGCCTCCTCTTCACCCGAAATTGTTGAATTAAATGGATTGAAAACTTCTGCAAGATTTTCCGCAAATAAGTTTGCTTTTTCCTGGTTACTTTTTGACCAAGTATCACTTTTTTTCTTATTGGTAGATACTTCTTGTGCTTTGTAAGTATTTCGTCGCTCTCCATAGCGAGTAGTCTGTGTCGCAGACAGGTTTTGCCGATAGTTTTGAATAGCGGAGTTGCTGTTATCTTCTAGTATATTTTATTGCATTATTAAGTTAGTTTTTGTCTTGCGGCGCTCTGGTTTTCTGTCACTTCTTTCTTAGTTTACGCTTTTTGGTTATTTTATGTTGAATAAGCATTGAACAGTTGCAGGTTTGAGTTCCAGGCCTCTTGTTGCATGGTTTGTGTTAAGTGTTCAGTTGCTCGGTCAATATCACAATTGATTTTGAGTGAAATCCTTAGAACTAAAGTTTCGTCCATGACTGTTCTAAATTTTTGCCAGTTTGTTGTTTTGTTTGCGAGAATAAGGGGGTTCTCAATCAATAATATTTGGGTGCTCAATGTTAAAATAATAAGGGTATGGTCAGATGACAGCAGGTCTAAGCAAGATTCTGCTTTAAATCGGCTCTTGGGTATACCTTTTGTTACGCAGAAATCAATAGTATCTGGTAATCTAGCTAGATCCGTTGGCTAGTAAGTCAGTTCGCTAATTGATATGTGGTTAATATGTTTTGCTTCCATGTTTTTTTAGGAGTTCACGATCTTTGGTAGTAATCAATCTAAATCAATCAGATAAAGCTAAAATAAACCTAGGCCCAGGGGTGTCATAAAATTGTTCTAACTTTTTTTTTTTGATTGCATGTTTGGTTGGCAATAGATTGATGCTGACTGATTTATAAAGTTACAAATTAATTTTGTCACCGAAAAATATTGCCCTTTTTTAAAATACCTTTTTTAAAATACCTTTTAGTAGCAAAATTTGTATATTTTGTATTGGTAATATCAAAATATGTTAAATACATTCTTAGAAAACAAACAAAATCACAATATATGTTTATGTATTATGTATTATAATATGTATTACAACATACAACATAATATATTGTATGTATTATGTTTATATATTTTTTTTTCTACTGTGGAAGTCGTATATTACAATGTAGCTTATAACAATAAGTCGTCGCATATTAACTACAAAATAGCATACTACGTACCGAGGTACTTCATTACAGATGTTTGATACAGACAGACATTACAGAAATAGTTAACTAAAGCACAAAGCACCAAAGTCAACTTATAAGCGCGAAGCTGTAATGTAGCTTGTCACCGAGATATATATACTATTTTATTCACAATCAGTTAGTAAATGACAAATTACTAGTAGGTACATAATTAATAATTTTATTAAACTTATTTCTATTTTATTAAAAAAAGTTTATTATAAGTATGTTTCGCAGATCGGAAAATAAAACAAAAGAAAGTAAAAAATAAACTAGTATATTACCCCATCTTATAAAAATTTAGTAATGTGTCGATAACTTACTATTGATTGCGAATAATAGTATATTATAGGCCAAGGTTGTGAAGACTGTCACCTATAGTCGATCCTAGATATGAATAATGTAGCTGGCGCGTCGTTTGCAAAGTCTAATTTACACCGGAAAACTTTAGATAATTTAAATAGCACTTAATCTTGTAGTAATATTAAATATTCACCACGAAAAAGCAAAATGTTATAACCAAATAACTACGTCTATTTGATATTATATTTAACTCTGTTCACATCTATCTTATTTATGACTTTACCCGGTTCAGTTTAGGAAACACACATAGCACTTCAATCGCAAAAATTCCGTTCCACGGAAAACGGACGTATTAAACCTTCCTAATATAGTGGTCGTGGATAAATATATTATTCGGTTTTTCGTATTATAAGCTGTATTCTTTTTACCTATTTTAAGTGAGATTGTACTGAGATACTCAGTTACTCAGTTGAAAAGTTGTTTTTTTTACCGTTTTAACATAAGTACTGTGCCGTGCCGAATTGAGTTTTACGTGACAAAATTATTCCCTTCTATCCCCTTCACTGATTTTGCTATTTTGAAGTGTTACAACTGAGACAAATTGGGAAATGGCTCGGATTGGTTGATATGAATTAAACTTGTCACTTATTGCAATCATTTTAACATCTACTGCACCTTAAATTTTTAATTCGTCTTTTTGAAGTTTATGTTGACATTATACAATAATACAAAAAAACAATTTGGTTAGTATTACCAAACTTCAAAATAATTAAATTCAAAAGTCACTTAGTAGTAAATTTTCGTTGTTCTTTTTACCTTATCTTTTTCTCACTTTGACTCAGTTAATCTTAGTTCGTCTCAGCTCACTTCATCTCAGTTGTGCAACTGAGATGGAAATAAAATAGGTAAAAAGAATACAGCTATAGTCAAAAATACAATAAAAAGATTTTGACATAAAGACGGGTATAATATTATGTAATTGAAATTTATTATTCCGTAATTTAGTAAATCAGAGATATATTTTTACAACCAGAGATTTCCACTTAGCATAGACTGAAAAATATTTACCAAATGAATAAAATATTAATTTGAATTGCGAATAGCATCGACATCTCGTGGTTTTTCCTACGCGCCGTGGTAATATTCGACTTTCACTGTATGGTATTGTAATAAATTGTGCTTGAAACATTTTAATGATTTATTGTTAAACCATTAAATTTCATTTGATTCAGATACCACCAATTTCTCAAGAGTTTGGAAGAGAAGTTGCGTTCAATTCAGTGCCTCAGTATTATAATGGCGAAGAATATCACTATCACGAATACCAAGATTCGTTTTCCGAATCGTGCTCATGCAGTAGTACACAAAGTAATGATTCTGGCAGAAATTCATTTCGCAATCCGTGGTGTGTTTGCTTTGTGGTTTGCGTTATAGTTGCCGTGCTAGGGATTGGTTTGGGCCTCCCACTTGCTTTAAATCCTCAAATGAAGCCTCAAAATGTGCAAGAACGTTTGGAAGCTGTTCGACGAATATTAAAAGAATCGCCTTTAATAGACGGCCATAACGATTTAGCATGGAATATTCGTAAATTTATTCACAATAAATTAATAGGTTTAAATCTTAGTGCTATTTTAGACTTGGAGCCCTGGTCACGCAGTCGTTGGTCACAAACTGACATACCTCGAATGCGCCAAGGAAATTTAGGAGCACAATTTTGGTCTGCTTATGTGCCTTGTGGTGCTCAACATTTAGATGCAGTGCAAATTACTTTAGAGCAAATAGATGTTATTCAAAGATTAATTGATATGAATTCGCAATATTTTACATTAGTTAAGAGTTCTAGCGAAATTTTAGAAATACACAAACAAGGACGCATAGCGTCTCTTATTGGGGTAGAAGGTGGACACGCATTAGGAAATTCTTTATCGGTATTGCGAATGTTGTATAATTTAGGTGCTCGCTACCTAACAATTACTCACACGTGTGATACGCCATGGGCTCGAGGAGCAAATTCTCAAGAGAAAGAAGGATTATCTCCGTTTGGATATAATGTAATTCGAGAAATGAATCGTTTAGGAATGATGATCGATCTTTCGCATACTTCGATTAGCACTGCCAAAGCTGCTATAAATATTTCTCAAGCACCAGTGATATTTTCGCATTCTAGTGCTTACTCGTTGTGCAATTCAAGTCGCAACGTTCCTGATGATGTTTTAAAGCTATTGGCACATAACGGAGGAATAATTATGGTGAATTTTTATACATACCTTTTAACCTGTAATGAAACTGCCACTATTAAAGATGTTGTTCAACATATAAACCATATAAGATCTGTAGCTGGAATAAATCATGTCGGAATTGGTGCCGGATATGACGGGATTAATATGACGCCGAAAGGACTAGAAGACGTATCTGGATATCCGCGTTTGTTTGCTGAATTGATGGCCGATCCGTCGTGGTCCGAAAAAGATATTATGTTACTTGCCGGGCAAAACATGCTCCGAGTGTTTTCCAGCGTAGAAGCTGTACGTGATCAATGGAAATTAGCGGCAATTTTACCTTTTGAGGATTTCATGCCATCGCAAGACAATTTATGCACATACAAATTCTCATGACAAAATTATATTTAAATTTTTACCCAAAATAATTTAATATCAGATATAAAATATGATGGGGTTTATTACTATTATATTTTTCTATATTATATAATATTTTTCTAAATTTTCTTGCATTACGCTAACTGATAATATTGCTACGTTTCATTGCCGCGTGTTTAGTTTTTAAATCATTTGGATCATTATTGATGTGTAACATCTTTCCGCTCGCTTATGGGGGAAATTTTGTGAAATAAGACGGAAGTGTGTAACAGGAAGTCAGAAAATTGCGCGCTATTTGATTTTACTAATGAGCGCGAAAATTATTTTATCGGAATGCATATTATGTAGACATCATTTGTAATTAAATAATCTTGGAATAAACAAATTAATTAAACGTTTTATAATAATGTTTTTATTAAGCTTTCGACGTTGGTAAACGTCTTCGTCAGAATATTTTAATATTTTAATAAAACGTTTAATTAACTTGTTTATTCCAAGATTATTTAATTATATTTCACAAGTTAAAAAATTAATTGATTAGACATCATTTGTATTATAAAATGTCATTAAAAAAACCTTGTGCGGCGTGAGGTTCGAACTCGCGATCACCAAATGATGTAATTATGTTTCAAGCACATAATGCACTTCGCTATGAAGGTTAATCTAATAAAATTGTTTTAATTCGTATTCAATTACAGATTGGGGTTACGGTTACTGGTAACGTAATGTCATTCCACCTACTTTGCGATTTTTAAATGATTTAATTATTAATGATTAATTATTTCAAATAATAATGTTGCTTACCAAGGTGAGATGTCAGATGTTACACATCATATACGGATACTGTAAGGTTCGTTCTTTATATTTAACACAACATACGCATAAATCGTTACCATATTAAATTTGTATTTATAATATTTAGAAATTGGCAAAATAATTTTGCCAATTAATAAAGCTGCATCTATATTTAAGATGGCACAACAAGTGGTACTTTAATCTTATACAAAGATCAATAATACCGCAACAAATATCAAAAGTGCCGCGTGCCGTGCAGTGGTATGCTGTGGTAGATTGGCAAAAACTAGCGCATGGAATGTTCAGAATGTTTTGCTAATTTTTTTTTTTTCAATTTGCGAGTTAGTTGTTAAAATAATAACTTTCAAAAATCTATAACTAAAATATTAAATTTTAACAATTTTGTATTTGTATTTATATATTTAATAATAATTTTTTAATAATTTTATTTAATATCTAATATAAATAATATAAATAATATAATTTTATTTAATAATTTTATTTATTTAATATTTAATTTTATAAAATATTTTTTAGCAATATAATACAATTATGTTAGATTTTACTAAAGAGATTTAAAATTCAAACTAGAATAAATTAAATAATAAATTGCCAAACAATATACAGTAGATTCGCGTTCAACCGGCATCCAATAGGCCGGCATCGGAATCCCACAAGCGGCACGTAGAAATGCCTTGCTCTAGGCAAAAACATAAAGGGCATTCACACTCTCTGGTATATCCCGTGGTAAATTTACCACGTGGTAAATATACCACGTTTACCAGGGTGTTATTTGACTGTGTAGTAATCTCCCATAAGAGCAAATACCATACCTCGTGGTATTCGTAAGTAGCCCTCGACCGTGTATTTCTAGTATGGTAAAGTTAAACCAGTGCGCCGCTTTTCTGCGTTGTTGTATTTTTACTTCTAATATGGCGAAGTGCACACAGCTGATTTAAAGTAACTACTACTTACAAAAATAATAACAGCTGATTGTGCCGAAAGTAAGGTTAAAGTTAAAATACCAAGACTCAATACCACGAGGTGTGTTCACAGATATGGTATAAATGTGTGGTAAATTTTTCATTTAAAGTTTCGCATGACTTAGTTAATTTTTTAATAGCAATTTATTTTGTAACTTGGTTAAAAGTAAAATTATTTATTTTCGACATTTTCAGTTTTCATATTTTCGTAAAATTTTGGGTATTTTTATGTTATGATTATTATAAAACGAATCTTCGGTATTACATCACAAATTTTTACATCGCTTTCACAAACCAATACAAATCTTTTTAAAAATTGTGATATATTATGTTTGTTAATGATATCGACATATTAAATAATACTAGCTGCTTATTTAGTTTATAAACAACCATATTTCTTAAGTTCTAAACAGCCGAAAAATTTCAATCTCGAGACATGTTTACGGTCTCGACTGTGCCGGTAATTTACTGTAACAATAATACGTTTTAAGGGATCACGCCTAGTTAGACGTAAAAAAATACGTGATCTTGGAGAATTTTTTTAAAGAATTAGAAGAATTTTTTAAGTATAACTTGGGTATATATAAAAAAACAGTACCTTTTTACTTAAATATAATTTTTTTAATAAAATATATTTGCAAACAAAAAGTTATTACCATTCTCCCGAAGGTCCATTCCAAAAACATGTTTATAATAATTTTAAACGTAGCTTAAATTTAATAGTTATTTACGAATCTCGTCCTGAAGTGCATCTTTTTGGTATGAGCGTGGAAAATTATAGACTGAGGCGCATCTAAGCCTCCGTGGTTTCCGCCATCTTGACAAAAAATCTTCCTCTACTCACTTTTCTGCTAACCTTACATTTCAAAAATTAATATAACAAAATTTTAATTTAAAAAAATTACTAAAGGTTTCAAACCAATTCAAAATTATTACAACTGAGGCGTTCAAATTCTTCTTTCGTAACACGACAATATTTAAGCTTTTACAAATAATACTGTGTACTTAGTAAAAATATAGTTGAGTTAGAGGTAAGTATTAAAACAATAAAATTGTCTGACGTTTCGAGTTTTTATTGACCCATTATCAAAGCTACAAATAATTAAAAACTTACATAAATTACAAAATTGAAAATAATAAAAATAAAAATATAAAAGTAGTAAAATATTGAAATACAAAATTAAAAAAATTAAAAATTTTAGTTTAATAAAAATATCAAAGTGAAAAATGAAAACAATTTGAAAATACTTTAGATGAAATACTAACCTTTATAAGAGATAAATGGAGGCAAGAAGACCACCATATTACAAAAAATTATTCGGGTTGTAGTTGTCGGACAATTTTATTGTATTAATACTGACCCCTAACTCAACTATATTTTTACTAATTATTATGGAGGGTCAACAATATAAATACACTATTAATACTGTGTACCCTGCCAAGTGACAACAGCCACCCCGAAAAGAAGTTTATTCACAATCAGTTAGTAATCGACACATCCCTGACTTTTAAAAAGTTGGGAAGCAGTTTATTATTTGCTTTTACTTGACAACCAATCAAAAAGTTATTTTGTTTTACTTCCCAACCTTAGGTTGGGAAGTGGTTACTTCCCGACCTGCAATGTCGCAATGTCGGTAGGCAAGAAATGGAACTAACAAAACATGTGCGTTAATAAAATTAAATTTGTTGATATTTAATTATTTAGAAACTGATTGTGAATAAAATTGTATACCTTATCTATGTATACTTATGTATACCTATGTTATATGTATACCTATATCTTAAACCTCGGCATGTAATATACTATGCTTTTCTCTCAGAAGAGTGAAAAGCTATTTAAGAAATTCTACTGGATTAGAAAGGCTAACAAGACTAGCTCTTATGTCCAGTCATAGAACTATTCCAATCCCCAGTGCCCTGGTTTTAGGGTAAATTTTCACATAGTGCAAGACGATTTCAGTTGCTATTTTAATTTTTTTTATATTGCATTTATTTTGTTGATTTTAGCATAACTGATTTTCTGATTTTAATTTTAATTTGACAACTTTAAAATTTTTATACTTTCTCAAGGATCAAACTTATATTTTCAAATTTATAATTCAATGTAATATCTACTAATCCACACGTTTGCATTTGAAAGAAATTGTATTCTAAAGGAAAGTGTAGTTTTATTTAATCAATTAGAATCAGGGCTTTTAGAAAGTGCTTTTACCTACGTACATAATTATAATAGTCACACAGTTGGTCAAAATTTAGAATTTGGTTCAATTTATCGTAAGGATGGAATACATTGTAATAATGAGGTGAGTTCAGAAACGATTTCTGGCAAAGAACTTATTTCGTTTTTTATCTAAAACTTTTATCTCGTGACATTTGTATTCGCAACTAATTAGCTATTTTAACCCAATTTTTAATAATATTTTAAATTAAAAAAAAATTATTTAAAATATTTCACAAGTTAATAATGTATATATTGGTAAAGTTTTTTAATAATAAGTATACTATACACTTGCAAAAAAATGAATAAAAAAATATAAGAAGAAACGATTAAAATTAAAATATAGATAGAATTAAAAAGTAATTCTTTGGTTATGCTTGGTTGTTAAACTAAATGGATGTCAACTAAATAATTATGCAAGTGAAGAAAGTGTTCCGATCTCAAGAGCAATCGATAGAACTAATAGTATGTTGATAAAAGTGCGTTGCATTTTTTCTCGAAATTTGTATTCATAAAAAATAAGTAGTTTTTTTTAAATAAGTGAAATTCATTTTGATATAAATAGCTTTGGTTAATAAAAAATTCATTTGTTATGTTTAGCTGTAAAAGTAGATTAATAAAACAGTGGTACAATATAAATGCACTAACATACTGTAATGTAAAATTAAAATTGGAGAACTATTCTATAAATTAAATTCAATAATCTTAAAATAAACAAGTTAATTAAACAATTTTTAATAATGTTTTTATTGAAAGAAACTCACTGCAGATTGTTCCTTATCACACAATCACATATTTTAGATCATAGATTGTTCAAACGACAATACGTTATTATTCGGTTTCCATATAAACATTGTATTAAAAATATTTTGATGAAAACGTTCACCTACGTTGAAAGCTTAATAATAAAAACATTATTAAAAATTGTTTAATTAACTTGCGTTCATTCTAAAATTATTGAATTTAATTATATACACAAGTTGAAAAATTAATTTATTAAATATTCTATAAATTGATTAAAATTTAAAAATTAACAAACACATCAGAATGAATTTCAAATTATTTCCTAAGCTGTCAGAAATAGGTTAAACCTACTTAATGAAATGCTACGAATTGTGTAAAATAATTTTGAAAAATTTTGCACAATTTTTGTAAAGCAGCAGTATTGTATAATTAAGAGCTATTTGTGCGTATGCATGCGGTACTAAGAACGACTAATAATTCACAAGCGTTTATCCTTAATTATTCAACTCTTATCAAATTTATATTTGCATCCCTTAGTTAGTATGTGTAAAATAATTTCGACTTGATTATGTTTGCAGAGCAATTGCAATTTTTTATTAAATTCTAATTTAATAAATAGCATAAAATTATTTTCAAATGCTTATTTCTTTGAATATTTTGCTCTATCAAGTTTTTTTAAAACATTAATTAGCATAAGCATAATAAATGAATGTTTTTTTATAGTGTTTTCTATAGTGTACATTTAAATTTATGTTTGGTATTTTTAAATGCAAATTTGCAATTTTTATTGAATTTATTGCATTGCAAATCCGACCTCTACATTATAATTAAAATTAACATATTTTTGAACTCTATTACAAAACATATTATAAAAGTACTTAGTTTTTAACTTTTATAGTTATAAATAAGGGCACAATCTGTCGCATCTTTACAATGTGTATAGCATAAGAAAATTATAACAGCAAATTCTTAAATTTTTATTTTAGGAGCTTGCAGCTTAACTACGTTATATTGCCGTAGAAAAAAGAAATATACTATTTTAAAAAATAATTTTTATAAAAAATATAATAATAATAATAATAATAATAATAATAATGTAGCTCAAAAATTGCCAGAAATTAGAAAGTAGCGAGTAAGATATTAACTTAGCATTTAATATACTTTTGTAAGAGAATACCACATGTTGAACGATAAATAAATAAATTTTAGGTAACTATACTGTTGATATATGAAAAATATAACCAAAATTTAACTTAGCTATCAAATAACGCACAATAATATTTATATTGTATGTCCGCATTTATAAGTTTATATATACATAATAATATTTTTAGACGTTTTACAGAATATACATACCTTCCTGTATATAACCTACCTTCTTTAATAATAATTTTTATAGTATTTTAATTGTAAGATATTTATAATTTAGTAGATTAGTATAGATAAACTTAAGGCAGTCACCCCGAGTATGACGATCATTTTTTAAGATATTTTTTGAGATTTTTTTTATGACGAGCAATAAAAATATAGAGGTTTGAACTTTTTTCTATATATTTATTGACATTTCAACAGTAAGTCAGAATATTTTCAGACCAAAATTTTCATCACAATTACTCCAAAAGCCAAGATTGCTTGTTGACAAGTTTTTTGACGGTCTCCACACGATTCCGGCTTATTGACTTATCTGAAATCAAAAAACCAAACGTCATTTCAATCTGTAAAGCTGTTGCTATCGAATGAATTAGAATCATTCAAAAATTTTGATAATTGAATAATTGACAATTTTTTGAAAATTAATTTTCAAATTTCATGATTTTATTTCATTATTTTGTTACGAATAAAAAAAGAACGGCTCGGAATTTTTCAATTATTTTAGTTGAATCGATGACCATACTTGTTCCGAATCTACCATTAAAATTTCAAAGCAATGGGTCATACGGTTTTTGAGATATCGTGGAGACTAGTTAGAAAAATGTAGTTTTAAGAAAATCGCGTTTAAAAAGAAGTTTAAATAAGATTTAAATTTTAAACTATTTCATAGTTTAAATCTTTTAAGATTTAAATCAAGTTAAAATCTTAAGTCACCATTAATCTGCTGTGCCTGGTCCATAGATAATTCCTTCTTTTTTATCTTAAAAGTCCCTTAAAATTGTTGCACCGTTCTTGCTTCAATTCCAAGGGATGAAAAGGAATACCGCTACATAGTTCTGCAAAGACAGAATTTCTTGACGTGTAGAATGTATCTAATGTTTTTAAAGTGTAAATGTGTGTAGAAAATTGGAAAATCGCTTTACCAGCATATTCTACATCATGTTTAGAAATCAATTTATGAAAAAAATAATGATTTTTTTGACATATCACACGGGGTGACTACCTTAACTATACTTGAAGACAGTAGCAGATTGGACCAGTGTGCCAGTGTGCGATTGCATTTAAAATCCAATTGATTGGAATTTTTTATCAATCTTTATAAGTCCAGACTTCTTTTCTAAATAGCACTCCAACATTTAACAGTCCAGTCCGCTACTTCTTATACCAACGTATGCATATTATGTAGCTTCAACTTGGAACTTACGTCAGAAACACATAATATGGCAAATCAAAAGTTATCTACTTGTTAACCTTAACTTGTTAAGTAAATATATAAATTTTGTACTTCTTCTCTTGAAGAAGGTCTTCAAAAAGGTTTTCAATTTCAAGCAAAGAAATGCAAAATTTATACTTATATTTTTTTACTACGCATAACAAAATAATGTAATTAATTTAATAGTAGTTGGAGAAGCTTAACATTGACAGTCATTTTAATTTAGTACCGCTGTTATTTTATTTTAATACACAAAAATTCATACGATTACGAAAGACGTGGTTCAAGTTTGAAGATTACAACTGTATGTTTATTTGTATAATATTAGTATCTACATAACATACTCGTCGTTCAAACGCCAAACTCGAGAATCTACAAATTTGTCATTTTATATTTGTCACAATGTATTGTGCTGAACGGTTTGAAAAATAAAGTTTTGGCTTTGAAACAACGATGCAACTATTTATAATAATTAGTGTTAAATAATAAGTAAATGGAGAAAGTTTATTTATTGTTATAACAAAATATAAATTTATAAAGTGGTGAAATAAAAAAAATTCTTTTAATTTTAAGCTAATGCACACACTCTAGCTAATCGGCGGACTTGGCTTATTAGTAAAAGTATGCGGTGTGAAAAATTTTGTTTTTATCTACGGACAAAGAACATTATAGAAGAACATCGTACAGACTTCCTACAAGAAATCTCTTTCTACAAGTCCAACCTAAACTTCCACTCGCGCTACACACACATGCAATTCTGACAATCTATTTTGCCAAGTCTATCGCTTGCTTAAGTGTAATGTATAGCAGATTTTTGATTTTACACCTGACCATTCAAATATGAACCCATTTTAGATTTGATATAATTTTTTTTAATCAGCAAAATAAAACGTAAGTAAAAGTGAAGTTCAGATATCTAGCACATAGAATGAATGCAGCAGTAAATGAACACTTAAAGATGTAACACTTATGTAAAGAGTTGAAAAAATCATTTTTTTTCGAATCGTAGACTAATTAAAAGGCTAATTTATTAAGAGTTAAAATTTGACAATACTTTGCAAATACCGCAGAAAAAACTTTATGATGTAAAAAGAAATAAGAAAGAACCAAAGCAAACTCTTTCAGCATCAAGATTAAAGATTAAAACGTAAAGTCAAATTTACCACAATTTTCCTACACCGGAATCCAAACTTTCTAAGAGCAACCAAAAAGACCATCGTCCCGATAGCTATTGTATTGACCTTATTGTAGTTGGTATAACTCCGTTGATAAAACCTCCGTGAAGTTGGCCTCCCATCTGAAACATTTCGATATAAAAAAATATGGAATCGTTAGGTCATTGTTAGGTGTCGAAAGGTCACCCGGTTTTATCGTTAGGTCACTTTTAGTTTTATCAAAAAAAATTATTCAAGTTTTGAAAAATTTTCTTGGCAAGTTAGCCTCCCCATTAAACGAATTCGACGAAATAAAAGTGGAAACCGATAGGAAATGCACTTCTAAGGTTTGGTCACGTATATTTATCGTTAGGTCACCTTTCATTTCTTTGCAATTAATTAATTTCAATTTTATGTCCCTATTGCGCATGCGCTAAACAAAAATATAGTTGTGATGAAATTTTTCTTACAAAAGTAAGAAAAGTATAACATTTTGATATAAAAAAATATGGAATTGTTAGTTTGTCGTTAGATCTCGAAAGGTCATTTGGTTTTATCGTTAGGTCACTTTTAGTTTTATCCAAAAAAATTATTCAAGTTTTGAAAAATTTTCTTGGTAAGTTAGCCTCCCCATTAAACGATTTCGACGAAATAAAAGTGGAAACAGGTAGGAAATGCACTGCTAAGGTTTGGTCACGTATATTTATCGTTAGGTCACCTTTCATTTCTTTGCAATTAATTAATTTCAATTTTATATTTCTATTGCGCTTGCGCTAAATAAAAATATTAGTGTGTGCAAAATTACATCTTGGGACGCGTTCTTGTCAACTCTTGACTTGGGGTGCGTTCTCGCCAACACTTTTGTACATAACGTTTGCTCTAAATGGTTAGAAAAGTTTCGTAAGCGCGAAACTCGAAAGCAGTTATAGAGCGCAATCAAAACGTTTACAGTGCGAAGATCTTCTATTTAAGTAGCGTCTATTATTGATGTACTTGACGGTGATCCACAATTGCAATATTATAGTTCACTAATGTACTAGGTGTTGAAACAAAACACTTAATCCATACAGCAGCTGCACTGTACCACATATCTACAGTGTATTAATACAGTGTATTGAACATTAATATGGCATCAAATCACAACGACGTGTTTGCACTTCATTAGGAAATAATGATTTTAGTGTTGTAACTCGTTTTTTTTAACATTAACATTATTTTTAATAATGTTTTCAATAAATTTGCTTTTATTTGAAGCAAATAATTATTTATTGGTAAATTTGAAGAAGTTCCTTCGGTAGGTTTATAGAAAATATCAAAAGGGTGCATATTATTATCTTTAATTATTATGAGATCGAGGCAATTGATTCTATGTTAACTTCTATTTCTTTTGTAAATTTAATACAAAATATGGGTTTTCTCATAATCCTTTTGAAGATAAAATTATTATGTTAAGAATATGTCCTGGTCCCGGCTTATGTAATTTAAAAAACCATAAAGCCCAGAAGCTTATGAATTCCTACAACTAATTCCTAATTAAAAAATATTTTTTAATTACAATTTCCTGACTAGTTACCTAGTTGGTTTTAGTATTATTATTTTCTAATAATTTCCGAACAGGATGTCCCGGTTTATGCAATTTAAAAAGACCATAAAACCCAAGAGCTTATGAATTCCTACAACTAATTCTTAATTTAAAAATATTTTTTAATTACAATTTTTCTTGAGTAGTTACCGAGTTGGTTTTATTTTTATTATTTTATAATTTTTCAAACATGCACATTTATATGTGTATATGTGCATATGTTTTCAAGAACGCACGAAAATTTAAATTAGAAAGTGCTTTACGTTATATACGAATTAAAGCTCAATACAAAAGCAACCTTTGTAAGCATCCATTTTTTGGATATGTTGATACCCTGCCAAATGAGAATAGATGTTTCTTGAAAATAAAAACTCGAGATACATTTTACGAAAAACACGAGGATGTTAGAAGACCTTTAAAAGGATTACGACGGTAACAAGTAGCGAGAGAAGTTCTAAATGAAGGATGTAGTAATTGGTTAAAGCGGCAGGCCGCTAAATATGCTTCAGAAGGATCTCGATTGCCTCCAAACCTTCCTACTCTAGATGTTTTGCGTCAATGCAAAAAAGAAACATTCGAATTAAAAGTTAAATATTGAGGTTATATCAAACTTGCAAAGCGTAATTTCAGCTAATAAAATAGTTTGTGTTGAAAGCAAAATGCGCGAAATCACTAAAATATAACAGCTGCATGATTTTAAACAAAAAATTCCTTAAATATTCAAATCCACCGCAAAATTCTATAGAATTCTACAGAATTCTACAGAATCCTCACACTTTAAACGCATTGTTTGATATATATATAATATATATTATTTTTCTGTGCTTTATAGCTGCTTTCGAGTTCCGCGCTTACGAAACTTTTCTAACCATTTAGAGTGAACGTTATGTACAAAAGTGTTGGCGAGAACGCACCCCAAGTCAAGAGTTGACAAGAACGCGTCCCAAGATGTAATTTTGCACTCACTAATATTTTTGTTTAGCGCAAGCGCAATAGAAATATAAAATTGAAATTAATTAATTGCAAAGAAATGAAAGGTGACCTAACGATAAATATACGTGACCAAACCTTAGCAGTGCATTTCCTACCTGTTTCCACTTTTATTTCATAGAAATCGTTTAATGGGGAGGCTAACTTACCAAGAAAATTTTTCAAAACTTGAATAATTTTTTTGGATAAAACTAAAAGTGTCCTAAGGATAAAACCAAATGACCTTTCGAGACCTAACGACAACCTAACGATTCCATATTTTTTTATATCAAAATGTTATATTTTTCTTACTTTTGTAAGAAAAATTTCATCACAACTATATTTTTGTTTAGCGCATGCGCAATAGAGACATAAAATTGAAATTAATTAATTGCAAAGAAATGAAAGGTGACCTAACGATAAATATACGTGACCAAACCTTAGCAGTACATTTCCTACCGGTTTCCACTTTTATTTCGTCGAAATCGTTTAATGGGGAGGCTAACTTACCAAGAAAATTTTTCAAAACTTAAATAATTTTTTTTGATAAAACTAATAGTGACCTAACGATAAAACCGGGTGACCTTTCGAGACCTAACGATGACCTATTTGACGATTCCATATTTTTTTATATCAAAATGTTTCAGAGGGGAGGCCAACTTCACGGAGGTGTTAATAACTCAAATAATTTGATGGTAATATTTGTTACATTTGTCAGTTTGAAATAGTAGGAGTATATTAAATTTGTTATTTATATTGCTTTTTAAGGTATTGTAAGTTGGTTATTTGTTGCCTTGTAGGTCATTCTATTTATCATTTGTCACGTATACGGTTATCACAAAAATTATCAAAGTAGAGTTGGTTCAGAACGTCAAGTCTCATACAATGCGTGAGGTGGGTAAAATACATAAAAATAAATGTTAAAAAAAACATCAACTTGTCGCGAAAATTCAAAAAATTTGACTTGAACACAGTGGCGGCTTGTCTTAAAGAACACAGGGACACGTGCCCTCCCATCCCAAAACAAAAAACAAGGCTTAGCTTAAAATAATTTATATATTTTTTAATTAATTTTTATTTATTTTCTAATTAATTTTTAATTAATTATTAATTATTTAAAAAATAAATTTTATATTACATTATTTTGTAGTTTATTCCAACAAACTATTATAATAAGAGTCACGCAAAAACGCATGATTGAAAACGGGTCACACTCTAAGAAACCCTTATCGGTAATCAGTTGGGTTCATAACACCAGAAGTGTATGACGTGTTGTTTAGTTAGTTTACAAGTTGTGTTTTTATGTTTTTACTTTAAAAATGAATAAAGTATTTAATATACATATTTTGCAATATACATATTACTAATAAACTATTTTGTTTTTATTGTTTGTTGTTAAAAAAAGAAAAATTTCCGTGGGTTACTAACGGTAAAGTTATTTATATCATATACAAATGCAGAAATTGCTTATAATGTGTTAAGGATTATCGATATTCAGTAAGGAGTAAGGAGTCTCGGGTTGAGTTGGGAGGTAATTCAAACAGTGGATTTGTTCGTCGACGTTTCGGAAAAGTTTATTTTTCCATTCTCAAGACTACAATGGAGGCATAATATAAGTACAGAATCACAGATAACAATAATAATAATAACAACTCACCGAGGAACAAAAAAGGTAGATAATGTTCGATGTACACCTAGATGAAAACAAACGCCATGGCCCAGGGCCAACACATTCAGCGAAGTCAACAGGTTTCGAGTGTAAAACACTCAGCATAACAAAACATAAAAAATAACTTCACAATGTAAAAATCGAAAACCATGTAAAATAAATAAATGAATAAATAACTATGTACAAATTAAAATTCAAAATTAGGCAACTAACGTTAAAATACAAAAAATACAGATAAATAATCTAAAATTAAAAATTGCACCAAAATGTGTTGTCCTCTTATTATCCGATATGCGCAGATAAATGGCAGGTAGGTAGGCAACCCATTGTATTGAGAAACCAAAAGATCGACGACTGGTGAGACGCTGTGGAACCAAACAATGGGTGCCATGACGAAAAAATATATTCACAAGGCGAAAACAGGTGAAAAACGGAATAGTGAGTTGTGTAAAAAAGTAGTCAAACGTCAATAAAGTCGCAACAAAGTGTGCGATGTTCCTTAGGAGCACCTGAGTCAAGAGGGCAAAAAGCGGTGAAGGGGGATATCGTTTCCTGTGGGTAAGATTAAAGGGATCGAAAAGAACCACAAAATATAAAAACTTTGAGAATATCCACAGAAGGGGTCACAGCAAACTGTCTCGGCATCCAACGAAGAGCACCGTGAATAGGTATAATCAGGCCGGTGCAGCAATCGCTGCAGTGGCGGAACAAAAACAGGGGGATAGAGAAAGGCGACCATCCCAGGTAAACAAATCACTCATTAGTAGATAGGAGAGAACAAAACATGTAGTATGAACAATTAACTATTCACAGGGAGAATCGTGTGCCCCCACTTTGACACCTGACGAAGAGCACAGCGGCGAATAAACCGGCCGGTGCAGCAACCGCTGCAGCGGCAGAAAAAACACACAGGAGAGAAAAGAAGCAAGGCGGCGACCAAAAGGTAAGCAAACATCACCTGGTATCCCTATGTTTAGTCCCAAAGTCGTTAAGTATGGCCTTGTACGCATCGTTAATATTCCGGAAGTCCGTTTGTTTGTTCATGTTATCACGTGTGGTGGATATGTAGGCCCCTTCCAAGAACGTTCTCTTGTAATAATTTTTCTCCGTGGCCAGGACAGTAACATCGTTGAGCGTGAAGGAGTGTGATGTGTCAATTATGTGTTCGGAGAGTCCCGTCTTACCCAGATTGTGTTTTATATCCTGCATATGTTGTTTCACTCGGTTGGATAGCCTTTGCTTAGTCTGACCAATATAACACTTTCCACACTCACACGTGATCTTATAAACTACTCCTGCTTGATCTGGGATGGGGATTTTGTCCTTCGTTCTGGAGAACAATATTTTGTGCAGGTTGAAATCATTATGGAACGTCAACTTCATCTCACCATTCTTGAGTATATCACCCAGAGCATTTTTGATTTGATGTTCTAGATAGGGGTGGTATGTGATCTTGTTGTATGTAGTCCTCTGCGTGGGATCATCTGGATCAATAGGGGAGTGAGGAGGCACATTGGTGACCTCCTTGAAGAGAAGCCGGTTGAGCAAACGAGATGGATAGCCGTTCTTTAGAAGTTGATGTTTCAGATCGTTGAGCCTCGTAAAAACAATTTCCCTCGGTATGCAGGTCAGTATACGGTGTTTAAGGGTATTGACCACGCTAACTTTCTGCTTAATAGGGTGTGAGGAGGCAAAGTTGAGAAGTCGGTCTGTAGACGATGGCTTTCTATAAATATCAGTTGTAAGAGTTCCATCATCTTTCCTTGTTATAAGCAGGTCCAGGAAGGGTATTGACATATTAGACTCCAGTTCATAGGTAAAAGTAAGTCGCTTGTCAAAACTATTTAATATCTTGATACAGTTTCGTATTTCCGTAGTCGGAACAGCTGTAAGTATGTCATCAACATATAAAAGCAGGAAAGGAATCTCGAAGTCAATCGTCCCGAAAAAATTGCAGAGTAGGTCGTTCATAACAAGGCCCGACAGAAAAGGGCTACATTTGAGAATGGAAAAATAAACTTTTCCGAAACGTCGACGAACAAATCCACTGTTTGAATTACCTCCCAACTCAACCCGAGACTCCTTACTCCTTACTATCACGTTATTGGGTGAGAACTACTGTTTTATCACTTATCGATATTCGATTATATTATCGATTATCGTATTTATTTGGGTTTCATCGATTTTGCTGCTGAATTCGATTCCGTTCTTGGCGTACAAAATATAAAAGAAGCAAAATTATCAGTGGCGGCCCGTCAGGTGAGTCTTTGAGACTGCGTCTCCCCAGAAATTCAACCAGTACCAAGAAAAAAAATGTTTTATTAAAAATCATAATTTACAATTCGTATTGAAAAAATGATGTGGTGTTTTAATTTCTTAATTATATTTTTACATAATTGTTATTTAAACAAAAGCATTTGAAATCAACACCTGCGTTTAAAATTTCATAGCAATGCTAAATTACTGATATGATAACGTCGGCTGCCATTTGCAAGAGACGCTATACGTAAGACTCATGATACAATGACGTAAGACTCATACTTAAAATGCATCTATATGCTTAATGTAATTAATACATAACGTAGGAGCGTGTAGGAGTCGGGAAATTGCATACAACAAATCTACCAACGAACCAAGTCTCTTCGAAGTTTATGTCATATAGTTTACGTAGTATTTGTTATTACAAGTTCTACGTGTTTGTGCATTTATTCCCTTATACTTTTTAAATAATTTTCAGCAATGGAAATATACAATATATTGGACTATTTGTTAAAAAATAATTTTAATACCTTATCTTATGAACAAAAGTGTAAACTAAAAACTAATAGACCAACACCCAGCCTTTCATTAGAATCTAAAGAAGGTAAATTTACAAGAAAATTTCAATGTTGTTGCACCAATGACACCAATTACATGACATTCTCAAAAATTAAATGTAGCAAAATGTACAATGATCATAGCAGTTTTTATTTACTGATTACAAAACATCTTCCGTCATTTTGTCTACCACACCTTACACTTGGCGTCGCAATAATATACTACGTCGTAAATAATATATTATAAATTACAATTTTACTGTTGCTGACAAAGAATTATTTAATACTTATATAGGTATTTAAGAACTTATGAAAAGAAAAAAAGCTTATACAGTCTTGGCCGAAACATTTTCAATTTTTAACACATTTTTAAAACTTACACCTTCGGAAATCTATGTGCGCGACGCTAAATTACGACCAAGATTTTTTTAATATACTGTCGTGTTAGAAAGCGATTTAACCGCCCCCGATGCTTTGTTAATATTTTCTGAATTCTAAATTTGAATTAGGGGATACAATTTTAAAATGTAGAAGGTTGGCAAAAAGTTGAGTTGGAGTGGGACTTTTTTTTACCAAAATAGCAAAAATGGTGAAAGCCTAGATTTTTGCTTCACCGATCTGGAGTTTTTATTGTGCGAATAGTTTTTACAATTGAATTTTTTCTTACGAATATTGTTAATTCGAATTTTGTTATGAGAGTATTTTTGGTCAAAAGTGGCCGCAGCTAAGATTTTGATTTTGTAAGCTTTTTGAATTTTTTTTTGATTATTAAAATAGATTTTTATTGGATGAGCTATTTTTTTTATTGGTTGAACAATTATTTATTGAAAATTATTAATTTTGAGTTATATTAAATAATGTTTTATATATTGTATGAAAATTTATTAAAGGAACGATAACGCAGTTTGATAAGCCGGACTGCGGACCGGTATCATAAAATTTAAGGTTACCATTTTAAATTGAATTGGAACGGATATTTTTAAAATTGAATCTTGGTAATAATTTGCCGAGAAGAAGTAATTAAAGTAATTAAAATTATCGAAAAAGCAAACTTTTTGAATTCGTGACCCTAAGTAAGCCTGATCGCTTCCGCACACCAGAGCTCACCGATCAAGCAATTGTGTTTGATATTTGGAAATTTTATACCAATATCGCTCAATACATATTATATAATAATATAATATAATAATATATATATAATATATATAATATTATATAAAATAATAAAAAGTAACTGGTTATATTTTCTATTAAGGGGGGCGCACCATACATGTGTGCCTAAGGGCACAGAGGTACCTTAATCCGCCCTTGGTTAGTATAACAAATTTTTGTGGCTTACTGGTTGCGATAAGCGAAATAAAATGTTTTGTTTTACTTGCGTAATTTTTGATGAAGAAAAATAATGGAGTGTTGATGGATTGTTGACAATGAAAAATTTTATAAAAAAGGCAGAAAAACACTCTATTTCAAAAAATCACTTGAGAAATCAAGAAAAATTTCATGTTTTGGGTCAAGTTAGAATTAAACATGTTCTATCAGAAAGTCGACGACTTGCTGCCCTAAAACATAGTGAAAAAGTCGGTATAAATGGACGTTTACTAACACGTTTAATCCATGTTGTTTGCTTTTTGGGTAAGCAAGAAATTGCTTTTCGTGAAAATCCAAAAAATAACAAATTTTTAAATAAAGAGAATTATCTTGAATTACTAGAACTACTTGCACAAGAAGAGAAGTTACTTAAAGAACATTTTTTGTTATCAATAATATTTAAAGGAACATCTAAGACAATACAAAATGATTTAATAGAGTGTAACTTGAGTTTTAAACACAAGAATTATTATGTACATTATTTAGATACATATGTTGTTAATAAGTAACTACTGTTATTAGTACTTTTTAATACTTCAGACTTCCAGTCTCCCCAAATTACTTACTCACGGACCGCCACTGAAAATTATTTAAAGGAACTTCAAAAACGATACAAAACGAACTACTAGACGCAATATTTGCAGTTTATAAAAGTTAAGTCATCAAGCAAATCAACTCAGCAAATTTTTTAGCTATAGAAGCGGAAGAAACTACAGATTATTTATTTAACATATAAAAATTAATTAAGAAAAAAGGAGGTTATTCACATCAACAACAATTAGTTGTAATATTTCGTTACATGTATGAAGAATCAATTTGTGAACGATTCTGGTCTTTTATTAAACCATTAGGTTATACAACGCAAATTTTATCTATTTTTTTTATAAAATTAAATTTTATCAGTGTGACAGAATTACAAACCAAATTAAATATTGCACCCGATAAATTGATTTCGCAAAGCTATTAAATTAAATGCATATCAAATGGTCTGGCAGTGCTGTTTATTGAAAAAACTTTGTTCGAGGAATACCAGATTATGATGATAAAGTAATTGAACATTTTTTTAACAATAAGGATATAAGGATAGAGTTTTTCATTATAAATAAAAAAAAATATATATTTTTTTTAATTTTGTGCCCTCCTACTGGAAAATGTCACCAGCCGCCACTGCTTGAACATTATTTTTATTATAATAAATTAATAGCTATTATTACAACTAGGGTAATATGAATAGTATATTTCCCGAGGTTGACTAGTTACATCTCGAGGGCAAAGCCCGAGAGATGTATAGACAACCAAGGGAAATGTATTCATATTTCCCGTGTTGTAATCAATAGCTTTCTTCTGATTGAAAAATATATTATTAAATATATCAATATTACATCAATAATTAAATTTGAGATTTTGAATTTGCAATAACTCGAAAATAGCGCTAGATATCGAAAAACTGAGCAAAAAATTTACCCCCCTTTGTTCGTTCTCAACCCCCCCCCCCTAGCAATTTGTCGAAGGAAGCCTTATGCAAAATTCTAGATCAATAGCGCGCAGAATGAGCGCAAAATAATTCAGAAAAAGTTAGGTTGGTTTTTAAAATATAAAAATAAGTAGGCACATTTTTTATTTTAAACGTCACTTAAATGTCACTTTTTAACAGGGATGGCTTTAGTATTTTGTTTTGCATGTTTGATTGTCCAATCACCGTCCGCAAAGTATACTTTAAAATGACGTTTCATATTTCCCTAGGGACAATATAAGATGACGTTTCATATTTCCCTTGGGAAATATTAGTGTGTTATGACATATTGTAACTAAGGCGATATTGCTCTATATTGTTTCAATCAGAAGAAAATTAAATTGTTGTTTATTCGCTACGTGAGTCAGAAAAGAAGGGATACGAATACGGGTCGTAGCGCCCATGGTGATAGCTTTGTGAATGAAATCTGGAAACGACGAGACAGCTGTCACAAAACGTCAAACTCGAACGGTTATATTTTTATGGTTATATTTAGAGACCGGATTATATGCAACTTAAAATTGTCGAAATATGCATGCAAATATGCAACATCAAATTTAAATAAATACTATAAAAATAGTGTTATTTTTTCAGTAGTAAGGTTGTATCTTCTTCTATCAATTAATATATTTTTATAATTAGAAAATGATTTTTCTACGTCCACTGAGATCACTAGGTAGTATTTCAATATCGGTACTTTTGTAATTATCACCTCTGCAAAGTTGATCCCGATCGTAAAGGTGAAATATTTTTCTTACAAAATCGACAGTATAAAATATTTCCGTCGTAGTTAAATGATTGTATTAATCTAGTATTTTGGCCAGACAAGGATACAGCCCAAGGATATGTGCCGGAATGTTTTTATCTTGACCACAATAATACAAGAGTCATAATAATTGATTGTACGGAATTCAAAAGTTAATCAAGTTAAATCAAAAGTTGCTGGAGGAAGGAAAAGTGATTCTCAGATCACAATTGAATAACATGCTTGAATATGGTGACATAATTCTAGCTGGCAAAGGATTTCCAGATATACGTACAAGACTTGATAACAGTAGCAAAGAAACATAAAATGATACAAAATTTTAAACCAAAACAAACAACTCTAAACAATTTACAAAACAGTTTTATAAAAATTTTAAAACAAGCCAATATACAATGAAAATATTTCCAGATTTAGTTTACTCCATCGAACCAACAGGTGACGTTACAAGACATTCTCATTTCATAGCGATTGATATAAAATCGAGTATCCCGTTTATATCTCAAAATTTGTGTATTATTGTTTTATGCAATGAAAATATTTCCGGATTTAGTTCATTCAGATGGCGCTACAAGACATTCTCATAGCGAATACTAACCTCAGTCAAAGAGTCCTCAGTATAATAAAAATTTCAAATAGCGTTAAAAAACGGCTGATTGTTATTTAAATTATCAACTAATGGTAATACCATTTAAAGGTATCGTGAAGTCGTTGATACACTTTATTTGAAAAAAATCACAAAAAAATATTCTTTAAAATGTCGCAAAGTAGAATTCGATACGTTTTATAATAAACAAGTATCAGACCGATCAGACCCGTAAACACGAAAATAAATAAAACGTGACGTACTACTGATCACTCATCACTCATCACTACTGAAAAAAAGATTTGACGCCTATTTAATTTACCTATTAATAATTTAAAACATAAATAAGCAACATGTGCAACATTTACACGTGTAGGTTTGAATGCATAAGTAGTTATTTTTTCACTACGATTCATATTAAAAAGAAAGAATGAGTGGTTTTAGCTAGAAATTTTTTGTATTGTAGCTTAAAAAGAAAATTTTATTTTAATAAAAATAGTTGCTCTTTAAATAGATCTTTAAATATATAAAATGATGGTTTTACCCATTTAATATATAATTAATAGTTAATACTCGCTCTTTACTATACGGAACTAATACCCAACGCAGTATCCGCTCGCACGTATAACGTCATTGCGACTGCAGGTCAACTACTTCACGACACCTTTAGTAATCAAAAGCACAAAAATAGCGAATCTGTCAAATCAAAACGTCAACATTCGACTAACATTTTCAGAACGAAATCTATTTATTTTGTTAAAGCAAATTTTATCATTCTGAGCAATAATAACTACCTAAGTTATTACAATGATATCAAATCTAGCCAAATACTATAGATAGGATATCTATATCTAGAGGAGGGATTTAGAAGCTTAGGTCGAGTATCTAGGGGTATAAAGGCGATCTCTTAAGCGAATCACGGCAAACTTTAATACTAGATGCCGAAGAATGCCGGAGGCCTATATTTAAAAAAAAGCTAGACGTTTTAAGCAGAGCCATGAGCCAGCTTTGTTCGTTGGACGTGTTTTATCTGCTACAAACAGTTCGGAGCAAGTAAAAGCGTTCGTTGGCAATCGATCACTTGCTCGAAAATCGTTCGTTGGACAAGTGCAAGTTGTTCCGAACTGTTCAGAGCAGGTTAAAACTGCTCGGTAGCAATATCAGAAGTTGCCAAAAATTTATTCTACCTATTCAGGCGGCAATATTTTTAAAATATTTGCCGCCTTTTATTAAATTATTTTGTGTTTATTAAATAGTTAGTACTTACATCCAACAAAAAAATGCATACTCCAAAATAGACTGAAGAAAAAAATATGCAGATTTCTTGTAGTAATTCATTAATTAATTTCACATAATATAATTATCAAAGTAATTTATTTGAAATGGAAGCTGTTATGTTAACAACTGAAACTCGCGAGCTCATTATTGAAAATGGTGCGTATCTTCTACAAGGCAAGTTTTTAATAAATATGTACTATATTAAACTATAACACTAATTATATCTTTACATTTTTAAAATTTACGTTTTTCTTTCAGATCAATCTACTGGTAATATTTTGCAGGTACCGATTGAAAGTTTTCCAGTTGCACCGATTTCTGCATCGAGTGATGCACCGATTTCTGAATCGAGTGATGCAGAAAATAAAAGAATGTTACAGCGCAGTGGAACGACAAATCATGTAAATTATTAATTTCAACGTATCGAATTAAGAAAAAATTAGCAGAAGAGAGAAAAATAAAAAGTTTAAAAAAAATGTGGAAGCCATCCAAGCAACCATGGCAGATTATGGGTTCACTTATCCTGAATGCGAAAATAAGTAGAAAAGCTTAAAGCGAGCTTTTAAAAATAAATTATTGAATTCCAAAAAGCTGGAAAAGGAAGGAAATCAAACAATCAGAAGCTGGCTCGAGCTCTCCTTTATTTAATTTAGAAGACCTCAAGAAAGAAAAAAAAACTGTTCGTAGTAGTAAACAAACCAAACTACAAAAAAATCGTGTTATTGAAGAAAAAAACTGGAGCACAAAATTAAAACGGACCAAAATTGTACAAGGCAACAGCAAGAGTACATCGATGCTATGAAAAAGAAGAACGAACTTTTGGAAAAAAATGTTTTAAAACTATCTGAAAATTAAATAAAGTGTATAATAATAAAAACATCTTGAATATTTTATTAATTTTTATTCATTATAACTGACGACAGATTTCCTCTCTTAATTGTGCACGCTCATTTCTAGTTTGTTGGTATTCTTCAACAGGAGGTGGCACATCGCTAACATCTACTTCTGCTTGAAAAAGTTCCATATCTTCAATACCAGCTATATTATCGAAGTCTTTGTTTCAATAATCCAAAGCAACGCTCAATTGACACACGACAAGAGCTTAATATTTTGTTAAAATGCTTCTGTTGCCTTGCTAAAAAATGTTATACCGGGTGACCGGCCAAAAAAGTGAACATAGGGAAATAACATGGGATATTGATTTTTCTAAATTCCTGCTTCCCATTATAACGAATAAGAATGAAAAAGGTATTAAATTATAGAGATTTTTATTCCGTGTCTAAAGATACTCAACATTTAATATTTTATTCTTTAATTATTGTTAAAAACTCAACAGTAAAACTCAACAATTTTTTATTTTTATTGTCCTGTGTTAAGAATTGCTCTAAGATAAAAGTGGGAAACTAAGTGCAAAAAACTTATGGGGCTGAAGAGTGAGCGATCGCGATCATAGTTCGACCAGTGTATTCAGGTGTGTATCTCAAGCATTCGCGCTAGAAAGACTTGTATGTACCAATTTAATAATCAATGTTTAGTTATTAAATATGTAATCAATAGATTACGTTTAGGTTTAGGTAGTGTAACTTGATGTTAATCATATAAAATTTTTAGAATAAACCAAAAAATGCACAAACACTTTTTAGAACTAAAATGTTTAAGTTAACACAATATAAATACACCGTATGTATATTATTGCAAACGTTTTTACCATACTATGACATCATCAGGCGATGAACTAAGAAAATTAAATATGTCTTTCACTTTATTTATGTATTTATATTATTTATTGGTTTTGAGTATTAAATTAAAATTACATCTTTGATTTTTTTTCTTCAAGAAAAAAAGAAAATGATAAAGATGCCGTAATTTTTTTTTTATTACTTTAGGGTGCCGCCAGACGAATACATTTAAAAATACCTGATCTAAAGTATTTGATCTAGCAATAACCTATTCTAGCATAGCCAAAAATTATCCTTCAATGTTATTCATTAGTATAATAATCTACTTGTATTTTCCAACAAATAATATTAGTACTATCAAAACACGATCTTGGTAAGATATAATTATTGTACAATACATAGGAATACATGACAGCTAATCATTTAACTTCATCATTAAAAATCCAAGGGGATATATTACACCCCAGGACTAAAAGATAATAATTTATTATTATCACAATAAAAACTTGTATGCCCCTGGCTGAACTGCGCTCATATGGAAAAGAACACCGGTAGTTACGCCACTGCTGACTAAATATGACAAATTCAATAATGGAACTATTGGCAACACTGGATTCAGCTTGCAGTCTGCTACAGAAATTTATGGTTAAGAAGACTTGATTATTGTATCGTAAAGTGAGGTTAACAAATTAAAATATAAAATGGATACAAAATTAATAGAATTTCGTCCTAATCAAACTTATTTAAATCCCGATTTTGATGGATATAAATTATCTCTAAATGAAATACCCACGGATAGAAAAAATCTGAACGCCAGTGTAGATCAAGTATTTCCTTCTGAGAATCAGTTCGCTTTTCTTTATGCTAAACTTTTTAGTTTACATAATTATTTAGTTGGAGAAAGTTACGATGAAGAGTCTTACGTTTATTTTGTAGATAAAAATTGGCACATACAGAGAGTGTCTGATTTATTGATCATTGAACAGGTTTGGACAGTACCGTTAACTAAACATCGCAAAGCTGGGGATTATTATTTTTCTTTGAAATTGGTTTCACCTAAATTAGCCGTACTTTCAGATGGAACCGGAACGTTTTTTATATTAAATACTAATTCAAGGGAAAGTAGTAATGTTAAATGGGAGTGTATGTTTAGTGAAGAAATTTTAGGCTTTGAAAAACCATTTCTAATTCAAGATGCTATATTATGCAATGATAAATTGCACTGTTTGTTGTTTAGCATAGAACAAAGAGAGATAAATAAACATTCGACTATATTAAATGTATTAACATTATCCTGTGCAGAGGACAAATCGTGGTGTGTGCTAGCTTTAAGAGAATTACAATGCCAAGGAGATATCCATTATGCTGCATTGGAGAAAAGCGGGAAAGCTATTTATTCCATAAGTGACGTATGTTTAAAATTTACTGCAGATTCTGAAAATCCCGTAGTCACAAAAATTACACAATTTATAAACAACTTGCAATATGACTGGTCACAAACTGACGACAGTGTCACATTGCAATTTCTAATTGAACATGAATTAATAATTGAAGATATTTTTGTAACTACTACAAAATGTAATATTAAAATTGAGCACAAAGATATTCCTTTACTCGAAAAAGATTTATGTAATGATATAAAAGCAAATGTTACCACTTGGACAATAAATAAAAACGTTTTAGAAATTTTGTTATTCAAAGAATATACGGGAGTAACGTGGCCTCAAGTTTTTAAAGACGATTCTAGAAATACTATTAAAGATCCAAATATAAAGGTGAATAAATATTTTTTTTTGTTAATCTTGATAATTTGTAATACAAAATTGGACATTAAATTACTTTTCCATTAATGTAGTAAAGGAAAGTATTGTAATTTTTATTTTATTATAATAATTTTCATTTATATTAATCTTATTATTATATAGTTAAATGAATCGGAAGGACCTTCGTTCAACAAGCAGCAAATTGAAGAATGCGATATTGATGATGATAATTCACCAATTTTTGAAAGAATTTGTTTAAGTTCACATCAGGTTACACATCGTGCAATAGAAGGTTGTCGACATGTGCTATTAACTACGAATATTAAGGTAGAAACGCCGCCGGCAATAGCTATTCGTTACGATGTAGATGCATGTTTGTGGCAACCTATGGAAATTGATGACTGCTTTTGCTTACAACATGTAGGCACTTTACCAGCATTCGGTTACATTCAGGTATTAATTTAATTATTCAAAACATTTATACATGGAAAATATTTTTAGGCATCAAAACAACAGAAAAAGTTTTCTGTTTGTGCAGCTGATTTAAGTTATTCTGCAATATCTGAATCCACCCGTCATTTATTTATTTATAAACATGAATCGATAATTGATTCTGATTTAAAAAATCGCAAAACTGGTAAATATATTAACACCGTAAGTCAGCAACACGTTGTTACTTTACCACATGAAATTTTAGGAATATATGCTGCAAAAAAAAAATTGTTTCTACTTTTTGAAAATTCTATTTCAGTTTTACATTTGTAAATATACAATTTTGTACTTGAATAAATGTTTTATATTTTTGAATATATTTACGACCGGTATTATTATTTTTAAATAGAATATTTCTTTCTTAGTTATGTATTACCGGTTAGATTCAAAATAGTTCCATAAAGAGACTTGTCTATTTCTAGAATGAAAATATAACAGTCGAGATAGAGGTCGTTTTAATATGCTACATATAGTCTAAGATCCGAACTAGAAAAGTTACTCACCGATCTGCCGATGGAATGAAAAGTATTATATATCAAATTTAATATGATATAAAATACAGTTAGTCGCAAAAGAACTGGGGCACCTAATAAAATTTTAATAATTTGCATGTAATTTAATTATTTGAAACATAACCAGCGGTTTTAACTTACCATTTGATAACACATTTCTTCAGGACATCGAAAATACAAAAAAAGTTGAAGTTGACGTGGTTGAATGTGTTACTCGACAGATTGTGTTTTCCCTCTTCCGAAGAATATGTTATTGCGCTATAACTAATTCCATCACGAATTGTTTGGTTGGTGTGAGATCATAATTATAACCGTTTTTGTTTAACATATTGTCCTTCTTTTTTAGTCCTGAGGATGGCATTTAGTAAATAAGCCGAAACGTCGACCGACAATTCAGTTGTTTTATTGAGCGTTCCAATATCCCGCTATTCCTGTTTTTTATTAAGCTTTGGAAGAGATTTACATTTCTAATACAAAAAAAGTTTAAAAAATTTAACTAGAAATGAAAAAATAGCGTTTTAATAAAACAACACTGAAAATAATCGTTGCAAAAGAAGTGGGGCACTTCAGAATATAAGACTTACTTTAAGGAATTTAAACAATTTGGCACGATATTTAATATTTTGTACCCCTTTCTTTTTAAAACATCACTCAAGCGTTTGGGCATGTTAGAAATTATTTTTTTTAAATAGTCTTTATCAATTGCAGCCCATTCCTCTTGTAATCTTTGAATTAACATCTGCTTTATGTTTATAGGGGTAGTTCTTATCCTGCGGTCTAATTCATCCCATATATTTTCTATGGGATTAAGGTCGGGAGATTGGGGAGGCGGATGTAAAATTTTGGGACATTTATATAATAAATATTCTTGGACTAAATAGGATTTATGCTTAGGATCGTTGTCCTCGTAATATTTAAAATTGTTTTCAAAGCCCATTCTGGTAGCACTTTGCACCAAATTGTTTTGCAAAAGTTCAAAATATTTATATTTATTCATAATTCCGTCTATAACCACTAAATTTCCTACCCCCTTGGTCGAAATACACCCCCAAACAAGCACATTTCCACCACCGTGCTTAACTGTCCCACGTAAATTTTGTAAATCTAGTTCTGTATTTGGTTTGCGCCACACCATAGTTCGACCATTAGAACCAAAAATGTTGTATTTGCTCTCGTCCGCAAATATAACATTGTCCCACCACGATACGTCTTTGTTTTGAAACTCTTTGGCGTATCGAATACGTTTTAACTTATTCACTTCACTAATAAACGGCTTTTTTCTAGCTACTCGGCCGTTATAACCCTTTCTTTTTAAAACCCTTCGGATTATAGCAGAATGAACATTCTTCCCTAGTTCATGTAACACTGCAGTTTCTAATTTTGGTGCACTAATTCTAGGATTTTTTTTAACTTTTCTCACAATATAATTTTCTTCTCGATCATTTAATTTACGTCGACGGCCAGTTTTCTCCTTAAAATCAATTCTGTCTTCTACGTTGAAACGTTTTATAATGCGCCCCACGGTACTCTTACTTATATTTAGCAATTTACCAATTTCGCGTTGCGATTTACCTTTGGCGTTATGAAATATCACGAGTTGCCTTAAATCAAAACTAGTATATTTACAATTTTTGGGCTCCATTGTAATTGTTTAATGTTACAATAAAAACTAATGTTAATACTAATTATTGTGACTTTGAAGAAGTGCAATAACTGCATTATATTATGTTTCGATAATTTGACGTCATTTTTACAAGGAATTAATAGATCATATTATGCAGTGTCCCACTTCTTTTGCAACCTTTATTTGCAGTGTTGATTTACTGAAACGTTAAAATTTTTATTTATAGTTTTATTTTTTCAAACTTTTTTTGTGTTTTCGGTGTCCTGAAGAAATGCTTTATGAAATAATAAGTTAACACCGCTCTTTTTGTTTCAAATTATTAAATTACATACAAATTATTGTAATTTTATTAGGTGCCCCACTTCTTTTGCGACTAACTGTATATCGCGAATGGGTTGGCTAAAAAATTCCTGGCCAAACTATTGTTAATTGAAAATTGACTTTTTATTAAACAATGCGTCCATGAGTCGCACGAATAAATTTAATAGGAACCGAAAGTATGAAGCCTATAGAATATGCAAACGTTGGGTTGTCTATTTTTTTCTTGGCAGAACTACTGGGTTGGCAGGTTTAAAGAGGTAAGTCGATTCCAGTTACATCGCCCATTTCAAAAATAAATAAATTTTTTATCAAAATAAGCGCCGTTTGCTTTATGAAACGCACCAAAATTTAATGGCTTCTTAAAGTTAACAAACCATTAGTTAATTAGAGATTAAGGTATTAGTTATGAAACCGGACATTAGACTAATAAATTTATAATTTAAACAACAGGGTGTTAAGGTCAGAATTCACTTATCCATACCAAACCACCTAATGCGACGTGACAAAAAGTAAAGGATTGGTGAGGAATAAAAGTTAATAAATTTCAATGCATACTTCGCTAAGCGATGCATAATATATTATAGAATAAATGGGGTTGCTGTGTATTGAAACTACATTAGAAACTACAAAACGGGCATTTACCTATATTTGTTGCTTACGACTACTTTACATTTTGGCATGGAATAAGTGATTTCTTACTTTGATACTTGTTAAATATGAACACATTTAATTGTTTGCTTTCTGACTTAAAGAGTATTTTTATGAATAAAAGTTTGGCCAAGTTTATTAAGGAGTTTATTTTAGATAATTCCAGACATATATAAAATAATTCATAAGAAATGTCAAAATTGACAGTTTGCTAGCGGCTAAAAATTGTACTTACGAAGAGACAAATAATATGCAAGTGGATAAATTTTGTGGATATTTTTTTGTTTACCTTTGCTATGACAGCTAAAGCAAATTAACTATTAATTAATGTGACATTAAATAATATTTATTTATTTTTATTTTTACGAATAACTATTACCACGTGGTCAAATTTCGAGCCGGCCTTTCGGTCGATTTATCGTCTCGACTGGATCTAATATGCAAAATTAAGTGAAAATATCAATTTCTACGAAAATATTCAGTCTAAAATCGAAATATACTGCATGTTGCTCGGAAGCAAATGTCAAATTTTTAATTAATTAATGATTGAAGCAGTTCTCGCGTTGTAATTGCTAAAACAGCCCCGATCTGATTGAAAGTTTTAGAAAATAACTTTCCCTTGAAAAATTTTTTTGAACTTCCCTCGGCTCCGCTACGCTCCGCCGTCGTGAAGTTTTGAAAAATTTTTCGTCGTGAAAGTTCGGTATTTTCTAACTTTCCCCCAGACCGGGGCTGTTACTTACAAGTATATAGTTGGCTAAATATTTGAATGGATCAAAATACAACAATACATCAGCAGTCAACAACCAACCTCAAAACGAAAAAATATCACGACCTTATGGCCAGTATTAAGTTCATAGTAGTCATATGATGAGCGTAACTTGGATGACTATCTGACTGGTTTCGCCTAGCATTTCGCATTCAAGAACAAAATTATTCAGCAATATTAGCGAAAGTTTTAAAATGACTAAAATAGGTTTTAAAAATGGTTAAAATCTACAATTGGAGAGGATGGAGGAACCCGTTAATAATATAAAATCAAACTTCAAAAAATTTCAGTTTTCACTACTACCACTGGCTTATTTTTCAGTATTTTTTTTATGAAAATTTAGCAGAATGTTTTTTGAATAATGCAATAAGGTAAACAATTTTAAAAAATTTAATAAATAAGGTATCCTCTGAAAAAAAATCACAAAAATATGTTGTTTTTCTTGGTATCTCAGAACCTTTTCCTTGCTTAAATAAGTTTTTATTCGTTTGAAACTAGAAAAACTGCTCTCGGCAGTTGCTGTAGTCACTGGTAATATTGCAAATATTTTTAATAGGATTTTGACATTGGAAAAAAATTTTTCAGAACATTTTGCCCATGTATATAATGAATTCTTTGACAAATCGTTCACATTTAACCATTTTTGTTACCAGAAATGGAATTCTTCTTCAATTGCTGGGTATACCTCCTCTTTAAAATATAACCTATTTTATTATCAAAATTCAAATTTTTTACTTTTAAAGAAATTTTTCTTTTGAACATTGCGGGGGGGCGGGCGCCAGTGCCCCCCCTTGGATACGAGCCTGCACCAGCCCATTTATCAAAAATTGGAATAAGTGGATCCAGTCACAAGGAGACCATGTTGAAAAGTAATAAAAAATTTATCCAAAAGAAATTCCTGGTTTATTTTTTACTCCCTTTGTAAGCTCAATCAAGATTTAAACATTGAGGTCGGTAAAAAAAACATATGATAAAAATGCTTTATTTTATAATACAAGTATGATTAATTTTGTCAGCATATAAATAATAAAATAAATTTATAACAAAAACTTAACAAAACAAGAAATTCATAAATATTTCTATGAATTTACTATTTCTTTACACGCACTTTGAATATCGGGATAAAGATATTTAAAACCCAACTCTTGCGTGCGTTTTGGCAATACTCGCTGGCCCTCGGTTATCATTTTAGCTCTTTCCTTATTAAATATTAAATTTAAAATAAACTTTGGAACAGGTATAACTGCAGGTCTCGATAATGCAGAAGCAAAAGCCTAAAAATAAAAAATTATATTATATGGCAAAATAAATAACAATAAAATTTAATATTTGCTTACATCAGAAAATTGTTTGTTCGTAATAGTTTGTGGTGAGACGCCATTTAATATGCCTCTAACATTTTCCGTTTCTATAGCAAATAAAATTAATCTAGTTAAATCTTGAATATGAATCCATGGCAAATACTGATTTCCCGAACCCATTGGACCTCCCAAACCCAAATAAAATGGTAAATAAATCTGTTGTACCATACCACC
Source organism: Cantharis rustica (assembly GCA_911387805.1). Classification (NCBI taxonomy): domain Eukaryota; kingdom Metazoa; phylum Arthropoda; class Insecta; order Coleoptera; family Cantharidae; genus Cantharis; species Cantharis rustica. The sequence goes on from OU426877.1 coordinate 79,291,423, forward strand.
CTTTCGTCCTAAAACTACACCGCTGCGAATGGTAACTTGTCGGCAACCTACATCCGAGGGTAATTTAGCAGCTTTTTCCCATTCAATGCATAATTTGGATAAAAAATCAAATTCTTTCTCAATCGAAGATTCGCAATAAATAGCATCTTGACTGGGTTCATAAACTCCAACACCAGAAATAGTTACAAATACTGACGGCTTATCGTGTGCTTTCATAATTTCCTTACTAAGAGTTTCTGTGGTTTTCACACGAGAATTCCACACGTTCTGTTTGAAACCAGGAGTCCACCGTCGAGTAGGATCCAAAACATTTTGACCAGCAACATTTACTAACGCAATTGTATTATTTGGTATTCCAAATGTTTTTATATCCTGCCACGTTAAACGCTGTGGTCCGGGCATACGAGATATTACTTTAACATTATAATTCTTGCTTTGTAAGAGACTACTCAAATGGGAACCGATAAAACCCGTACCTCCACCTAGTTACATAACCAAATTCTAGCATAAAATAATTTATCACAAATAAAATGTACAAACCTACAAGAATTGTTTTACATGCACTATTCATTTCATTATTTTCTAAAATTATCACATTCTAACTTCTATTTTAAAACATTATTCAAACGTTAAGTTTTCAAATATGCCAATATAAAATTAAATACCTAGTACCATTACCATTAATAATAAATTCAAAAGTATCCAACCAGCGGCGTAACAAAGAGTTACAAGAATAAAGATTCGTGAACGTAACCATTTTACAGTATTCGCCAAAATAAACAGCACCGAACACAAAAATTGTATTTATTTTTTAATTTGCTTAATTTAAACGTTCAAAATGTGCACCATTACGGTGCAAACAAGATTCATAACGATTTTCCAGATTATTGAACAGAAGTGGTTGTCGCAGTTACTGAAAATATGCTATTATCTTTTAACGTAATTCTGCAATATTTGCTGCTGGATCTCCTGATAAAAAAACTGACTCTTTTCTCAACAATCGCTAAGAATACACTTTTACTGGGGGCTACCTTGTTAAACTTGTAAGATTACAATATCCAAATTGTAATGAATAATGATTGTTGGGTTGCCTATATCTTATTTTATAATTCCGACCGGTTTCGACAACTTCCGACGTGTTTTAAAAATAAAAAGGAGAAGGGAGAAGTTTTGTTTCTTGAACGATGAACGATGAACTTATTGGCTATATGGAGGTACCACGTGTTACCGTTTATCTCCTTCAACTCATGTGGGCAGCGGGCGTTGGAGTTTATTGAGGTATCTTTCCTCTTTTTAAAGCGCTAGGCTTGATCTGGCTGGGTTATTGATCCCTGGGGATTGTTTCTTGAGTTGAGGTTGGTTGAGGACCAGTTTACATGAAAAAGATTCGACTTTTGAAATTTGAACGCAACGGTTGTGTTTGTTAATAGTTTAAAAAAACTTTAGGGTAAAACATTTCCAATTAAACATAATATTAATATTAATTATATTTTTGTACATGTCAGATCTAATTTTGGTGAATTTTGGAAATAAATTTTGTTCGTCAGTTTCAATTGTTTAAAAAAAAGGCACTATTGCGTTTTACGTTATCAAGGGTTGAGTTGGTTATATTTACACAATTAAAGTAAAATGTTTTAATTATTAGATTGGTTATATTTCGGTAGAGATTGAAGTAATTCTATATTAACGGTAATGGCATTATTAAAAGTTGATTGATAGTATTTTAAAATAAGTAACTAGGTGATTTTGTTGATAATTGTTTAAAATATTAGTTGATAGTTGTATATTGATGATGGTTAAATTATTAGTTTGTTAGTTATATTTTGATGACGGTTAATTTATTTTAAATAATTAGTTTGGGGGTGAGTATTGTTTTACGAGCATTTCAAGGTTACCGTAGGCGGTAATTTGGGGTTTATTGAGGTTGTCGATGAATAGGTCTTTGTTTTAACACCCGAAATCGACACAAGTTAGGGTGGTTATTGACCAACAGCTGCACATTTCAACCTTGAGTTTATATTTTAATTACTAAAGTATCCTATGTTGAATTTTATTATAATTTTAACGACCGAAGAAATTCCATATACAGGGTGATTACTTTGCAGATGACATTTATTTGTATGTAATTGATTGCAATGGTTTTTCTAGTTATTCTAACAATCACAAGTTAAAACTGATTTTAAAGCCTATGACAATTGAGATGCATATTAATAATTATGCTTAATTGAATTGAACGTGATTGTAATTTCTATTTGAAAGATTTGTCTATTACTCTCGAAGAACTCTAGAAGAAAATTTACAAATCCTTCCGACTTTTCTTGAAATATTAAAGTAGATTATTTATAAGAAAAATCTAGAAGAATGCCCAAATCCCACCGAGATGAGAGTCAAAAAGCTTTTAGTCGAAATCTTCATTGCCCTCCGTGAGATTTTAAATCTAAATTACGATCTCTGCTTGGTTTAATTGAGTCACATTTTGCAGGTGAAATTTTAACTAAAATAGACTTATAGTTTCGACAAACAATAATATAATAAGAAAACAACATAATTAAGGTAAGAGCGGTAGACACATTGCCTGCTTTTTCGACCGTCTAGCCATCACAAAAAAAACTTCAATACACGATAGTGAAATTTTTACATTTGCAAATAATATAATTATATACAAAATATAATTTTGACCCAACCGTGCACAATTAAATTTTATAAAATATAAACTTTTGAACCCTAATAAAATTTTACACACTGAAGTTACACAGGATTCCAATATAAAAATAAGTACCGTAATCACCAAATTAAGTAATTTATTATTATTCAGGGTTATTAAAATACAGGGTGTTTGGAAATTAATTATCAATTTTATTATTACTTTAGACTTTATCCTCGAACCCAGATTTAAACAGGAAATAAAAGATTTGACAATTCAAATATATTGTGATGATTCAAACACGAGAAAGTGACAAACGATTACTGCGTAAATTTAAAGAAGTCATTAAAATTTGCAGTTACCCTGTAGGCATGAGAAATTTGAAAATGAGGAATAAAATTTTGGTCAATGGTTCTTTGTCAACATCTGAAAACGACAAAAGTTAAAAAGAGCGTCCATTTTGTAGCATTTTTATATGAGATAACCACGTTGAACACAAAGAAGTTTTGGATATTTTATGAACAAATTACTTACGTTCGAAGATTATTTAACTAACCATCGTGTTGGATGGACACGCTTATGAAAGATTCACAGAAGGAAAATTAGTGCAACACTATAAAATTTGGAAAACTTCACATATTCGGAAGCCAGCAGATGCGTTGCATTTAGAAGCAAACCAAGTGGTAAGAAAAAAAACTAATCTTTACACAGATCTTACTTAAACTTAATTAGTGGCGTCTCGTTTAATAAGGAAACGCAACTTTAAATATTTCATTATTATTTTAAACAGAAATTAATTTTTATTTTACAATTTATAATATCATAAAAACAACACATTTTCACATTTCATTAGAGATAACGTGAAGGAGCTTACGACTATCTGCTTTTTCATAGACAGCACATCTCGTCATCGTTAATTTACACTTTTTACACCAAATTCTCCATGCGAAGTTGTATAACCGCAAATTTATTAACAGATATTTTGCAACTGATTTTCTATGACAATTATTTTTATGTTGATAAATAAATTATCTTTCTTACATTTTTATGAATTTCATTGCTAAAGAAGAGGTTATTTGTTTCAAAGTATTAGAATTCACCCTGAGATACAATCGTCTTTACTCTCGCCTTCAAGAGCAAGCTTGGAGCACTTTGGAATGCTTGGGAACATAGCTTTTTGCTAAAATACCATTGCAATATGTAGTTTTATTTGTGTTGTGCGTTTATAATTGTCTCTCGTTTTTGGAGCGGTCATCCGGTCATCCACAGAACATATATATATATAGAAGGGAACTTCGCATGTTAATTCATTTCAAACCAACGAGACTAAAAGTCTCATGGGCCACTTTCCACGACCACCTTCAGAAAACCATGGACACCATTCCGATTATTTCCAACGCAAACGAATTGAAAAACTACGTTGAAGTACTTCAGGACAATATTTCGCGATCCATCCAGCACGCAACGAGGCAAATTGACGTCGCGGACATCAGAGATCGCCTCCCCCCGAAACTGAAGGCACTTATTCAAGAGAAACGTCAAGCCAAAAAACGCGCTCAACGCACTCTCCACCAGGACGACAAACGACCATACAACCGCCTCAAAGAACAAGTCACCGAAGAAGTCAAAGCGCATCACGATCAGGAATAGGTTAACAAGATCGAATCGCTAAACTTTGAGGACCAATCCACCTGCAAAATAGCCAATGCCCTCATACGCCCCAAAAATTGCCAAACGCCCGCCATTACCCGCTTCGACGGTACGCAAGCCAAAAGCAACCAAGAAAAGGCTGACACCTTCACCGACAACCTGGAAACCCAGTGTAGCCCACTCAACGAGCGTCTCAACCACGACCATATCGCCAGGGCCGAGCCGCCCATGTATGCGAAGTGTGCGGCGCACACAGGCGCCAAGGCAATAGGGGTGCCGCTGAAGGCCGTATGAAATACCAGCGCCAATCATTATTTTTACCGAATTATTTTTACACTATTTGAATTGACCCAATGCTTATGTTTCGGGTTTTAGTTTACATTAATTACGAGTTCTGCGTTAAAATCAAAATCAAAAGCGGACTATTTTATTACAGAAATCGTTGGTGAGTTTATAAACGCAACGCAAGCGAGCGGAACGCAACGCAAAACAATTGAACAAATGTTTTGTCGAGAGTGCGAGTGCAAGGTGCACACAGGGTCGTGCGAGTGCGGTGCTATGATGCAAAGATGCGGCTGCATCAGGCGGCATAAGCAGCGAGATTAAAATACGATTTGAATCAGGGACGTAGCAAGTCAAAGCCGGGCCCTGGTACAAGCAGACCACACGGGCTCCCTTCATCATTTCACAAAAAAGCTTTAATTTAGAATTACAATTTTATTACATAAAAAAAATATCGTATTTAACTTTAAAGTCGATTTTAATTAGTTGGTTTGAAAAAATTGACGAATAGAAGTAAATAAAAACAGAATAAAGAAAAATTTCAACATTAACAAAATTCTTGATTCTGATTTGTTAAAATTATAATAAGTATTATTTTGTTTATGGTTACTGTCAGTTAATCCACCACACGATTTGAACTTTTTTCTATGTACTATAAGGATATAAAATTAAGATCGCAGCGCCACCGTGTAGAACTAACTTAAAACACATTCGCGTGACGGCAGTGCTTGTGTTTTATGGTGTTTTGAAAGTTTTTCATTCTTTTTTCCAAGCTAACTTGTTAATTAGTTTTTATTTGTGCTAAGACAATTTACAGTTAGTGTTAAGTAGTTCATCTTCCTGCAGTTACATAGTATATATTGTCATGTTCCGAACCAAAGTTTTACCTACCCTGTTAATTTGCCATTAATTTTGATGTTAAGTTTATGAAATATTTGAATTTGAATTTTGGGAGGTAAAACTTTGAAAATTAAAGTTGGTAGAAGCAAAGAGTACATACTCTTTGGTAGAAGTGAAGTTTTATCGCGGCCTTTTGCCAAAAATGGTCGACGTGATGGACGCATTAATTTATTAGTCTGAATAATTTTTGATAAGTTTATAAATTTTGGAATACTAGTAAAAGTTTTTGAAGATAAAATGTTTTATTGAAGTTATTATATTGGATTAAATTGATTTTGGAAGATTTTTGAGTGGTTTTAAAAATAAAATTTAAACAGAAGCAAATTACTTAAGAAAGGATAGATAAAGGTGAAATTGGATGAAATTTGCAATTTGCAATTGGAAAATTTAGTTAACTGTAAAAATTGTATAATTTAAATTAAAAATTTGTTCAAGGAACAACAAATGGTTGGTGATAAGCCGGACTGCGATACCGGTATCGAATAAATTTTAACGTGCCCATTTGAAAATTTTATTGTAACCCAAAATTAAAATTTTAAGAGAATATTTAATTGAAAAAATGAAAATTAATTAAAAAATGATATGCTGGGGGTATTTCAATATAGTACGGTTATGTGAGTTTTAGATCACTTATTTCAACGTGGGTGTTTATGTTTAATTTTAAAAATTTGCAGATATGTCAGAATCTTACGAATTAAGATTAAATCTTCTTGACTATCTAAAGACTCTTCAAGACTATCTTGACTAGAGACGGTCGTCAGCTAGAGCGGTTAAGTGCGTTGCTGCTAATGCTGAATGCCTAGCTCGACTCCGGGCTCAGTAAAACTTTATTCTGACCGTCTCCCCTTGGAAGGCAATGGTAAACCACCTAGGTGTAATATGCCTGGTACATCCTCTCTGGGGATGAAGTGTATACACTTCCCGCGGTTCGGAGTCCGCGTTAAGCAGTAGGTCCCCTATGTGTGTGATAATACTTCAAACGCACAACACAGACATAGGAGAGAAGTCGCCAACGTCCGGGGAACCAGATATGACACATGAAGAAGAAGACTATCTAAAATATTTATAGGGATCTGAAACATCTAGATGTGTTTATGAAGGCCTCGTGTCAAATAATCATCTTCTGTAAAATGTAGTGAACACACTTTCATAAACTTTGTCACAGTTTTTCCTATTTTTAAATTTTTAATCCTCATTTTTCTCACATCTACCAATTCCTGAATTCCCATTTTTGTACCACGCGTGTTTTGTATTTTTCAGCTGTGGGGAATAAATGGAAACTTAATTCCGAATTTTTCTTTGCCCAAGATGAACATTGAGGCACTAAACAATACTGATTAGCACTCATATTGAATTATATATAAAAAAATTTAATTTATCGCCGAAAACTTTTAAAATTACTACTACAGCATACGCAAAACTAACAATACTACTCATTTAACTTAGTTCGCCAAATTTCCGCTAGGTGCCGTATTGCTTATCACTACATCCCTATAGGAAAGAGGACAATTTTCTGAGCATATTAAAACAAAAATTTCGAAGGAATATCCATTAAATTTCGAAGAAACGTAATTTTAAATTTTGAAAAAGCAGAACTTGTAAAACGTGACATAGCAATGCCACGTGTTGCGCCACGGGAACTCGCACGTTAAGCGCCCCGCTCTATTTTTTGTTGATGGTACGTGTGTTTTCAACTACTCTTACTGTTTGCTGTCAGATGCGGTCGACACACGGACGAGTTCTGTGTCTTCTACTTACACCTATGGCGAGTTCTGTCATTCTACAGAGATTCTATCAAATTCGTTATGTGCTTCTCAAATAACAGGCCTGAGAGCGCCGAAGGCGTTCGGAGGACCTATTTCGATAAACTCAACAACGGCAAATCCCACATCTATGTAAAAACGAGTTCTAAAATTTAAATTCAATGTTTTGAGAACTAATGGATATTTTTCCATTTCCAGTTCCCGTGGCAAATAAATATCAATAAGTATAATATTGAAAAATGGTAACAATGCTAACTTTTATGAAGACCACGAACTTGCAAAAAAGTACTTAGTAAGGGCCCCCCACAGATTTTTTAGGTCTTTGTAAATAACCTACAAAAGTACCCGTAGAGTTCTCTCACAATTTTTTTTAGGCATTTACAAATAACCTGCAACAAAGTACCTACAATGACCCACCACAAATTTTTTCAAAGCTTTGCATTTACCTACAACAAAATACCTAGTAGGGCCCTATTACAGGGCTTTGCAAATTACCTGCAACAGAGTGTTTACAAGAACCCTACCTCAGAGTTTCTTCAGGGGTTTGCAAATTACTTGCTACAGAGTACCTACAAGGGCCCTACCACAGATTGTTTTTAGGGCTTTGTAAATTTCCTGCAACAGAGTGTCTTGTAGAGACCTACCACAGATATTTAAGTCTCTGTGAGAGATTTGTCAAAAGAAACCCTGTTATAACTACCTGGTACATGTTAGCATTGACCCTAACAGATAAATTTTAATTTCACCAGTGAAAAATGTTACTTGGGATGTTTGTGTTCTCCCGTTCTCCTTTTTTATTTTTTTTTTTTCAAATTTCTACTCTGTAGATTGAATGAATTTGATATTGTGGTAAAGAGCGGCCGGGCCCTAGCGGGGCACGGGCTCTGGTCGCACCACCTGTTGCTACGTGTCCCTGATTTGAATCACTCAATAATTAAAATCTTTTATTTTGTTTTCTATGCTTAAAATTTTTTCACAATGCACGTTTATGAAAATATTTCAGTTATTAAGTAAACCAAATAGCAGAGGCATAGTAAACTATGATAATAAAGCAATAAAGCTACCCTTAAATCTACTTATTTCTTACTCTGTCGGCCCGTAGAAATATATATATTTCTTTTAGAAAAACCAATTTAACTGGAAAAAATAAACATCTGGACATTTTATTATAATTTGGATTTATTTTGAGCATAAATTTTGTTTTACACAAAAGTTTGCTTTTGAGTAGTGCACACTGCATTTTTCACGTATACGTCACGTATACAATACGTATTTCACGTATTTCATCTATACAATAATTAATATCTCAAATAAAGTATGTAAAAGTTTAATTCGCGTTTTATTTTTTGCAGTAATTACCAAGCGGAAGCGAAAGCGAACCGCTTTTACCTATTTAGGAAAATGCTATATAAAACTGCAAAACATATTTCAGTCAAAATTTAAAAAATAAAAAAGATATTCATGATTTTCATGTCGAAACACGACGACAAAAAAAGAGGCCCTAAATAGGTTTTGCACACAGGCGCTGCCGGTGGTCGGCGCGGTCCTGCATATCGCAATGGTTGATAATTTTATCGCGAGGACCCTTCCAATCAAAGACCCCACACCGATCGACGCAGCAGTTCGGTTTCCGACCAGGACACAGCACGGTCCAGCAAATCTTCCGCCTGGTCGAACACATCACTCTCGGTTTTAATAAGAAAGAGTTCACCGCACTTGTTCTACTCGACGTATCGAAGGCCTTTGACAAAGTGTGGCACCAAGGTCTTCTATACAAGATGTTCAACGCCAATATCCAACCAGCACTCTTCAAACTGGTGGCGTCATACCAAGAAAATCGGAAATTCAAGGTCAAATTCGAAGGCACCCGATTAACCAAGCGCTTCATCACCGCCAGAGTACCTCAAGGAGCCATCCTCGCCCCGACCCTCTTCAACATTTTCATGAGCGACATGCCAGCTGCAACCGACCCGAGGACGAAGATCTCGCTTTACGCGGATGATACGACCGTCTACACCTCCTCCAAAAGTCAAGATCTCGCCACCGATCGCTTACAAAAAACCGTCAACGAGCTCGAAGACTGGTTCGAAACGTGGCGCATCGGGGTAAACTCATCAAAAAGTACTGCGACAATGTTCAAGAAGAAACGAAAGACAGTTCGGTTTCGGACAAACATCTTCATGTTTTAAAGGCTAATCCCATGTCCCATGTTGACAATATCAACTAACTTTTCAAAGTACCTAGGAGTCACATTGGATTACAGACTATTGTGAAAGAGCACATCGAATCCACTGCAAACCGGGGAAGAGCCGGCCTCTCAAAGCTCTACTCGTTCCTAGCCTCAAACAGCAAGATATCTCCCGAAAACAAGTTGTGCATCTTCAAGGTCGTTATCAGACTGACTATGACTTACGCCGCGCCCGTGTGGGAGACGGCAGCCCAAACCCACATAAAGAAGATCCAAGTAGTCCAAAATAAATGCATTCGCCACGCATTCTCCAGCCCATACTACGTCACAAATTGAAAACTCCACGCGGATGCCAAAATGGACACCATCGACGTCCACATTAAGAATCAGGCAGAAAAATTGTACAAGACCGCGAGCTACTCTGACAACCCGCTCATCTCGCAGCTAGGACAATATCAACCCGGCCATAACCTCGGATACAGCCGGCCAAAGAATATTCTCATCCGCCCGTCAGCCGGGGTGTAAGTAATCCTAATCTTTTTGCATGTTTGATTTAGGTTCCCACCAAGCACCAGGTTCTTCAAACACCCGGCTGCCAAGAAACCACGCAAAGACGCCCGGAATTACACCAAATCGCTCGCCCCGCCCCATCGATACCAAGGGACCAAGTTTATCAAATACTCGACACCCCAAACCACGGACCGCAGACGCACATCACATCACCGCCCTTGTGATCACATAACCACGACCCCAGGAAAGTTCTTCGAAACACCTAGGATCAAGTAAAATCACGGAAAATTACCCCCATGGACCAAAAACCGAGCCCAATCAAGCTTAGCGCTTCAAATGAGCAATCACACCTCAGTAAATCCCAACTCCCGCCGCCCACATCAGATGAAGGAGATATACAGATCACCGTGGAACTCCATATCTAGGGCCGTAGTTAGATATTTGCCATGGAAGGGGGGTTTAGAAATTAAAAGAAAAGGTTAGCATATGCTCTTATTTTAAATTAGTTTTTGTAATCAGTAAATACCAAGCAAAAATTACAAATAAAATAATATTAATAATAAGTACCTACATAATAAAAATATATATATATATAAATGTAAAATAATAATACATTAAAAAAAGAAACAATTTAAAATTACAAAACCATTTTTCGACTTTTGAGGCAAAACTTAATAACTTAAATGCTTTACAAGCCACTGACGAATAACTTCAAATCGAAATTTGCAGGAAAGTGATTACAGAAACCGGAGATAGTTGAAAAGAAATTAAAAGTATTTCTGCAGATAAACTGATATATACACAGTACTGTGAAAATGAACCGCAACACTACCTGTTTTTTGCATTAAAACGTATTGACCATTATAAAGAGGTTGGTTTAGAGTAACACTCATTTAAGTACTTCTATCTGCATTTCCTTATGACCTTTTCACCACAAAGTAAATATTTTAAAATGTTATTTAAATATTTATTTTCATACTATTAAATTAAGATTAAATTAAATTTATGAATTGTTTGCGTACAAAAAAAATTGGTTTGGACATATCATATTTTTTTTAAACCGAATTTATTTTTAAGTGAAAAGGTCATAAAGAAATGCAGGTAGATGTACTTAAATGAGCATTACCCTAAACCAACCCGTTTATCATGTTCAATACGTTTTAATGCAAAAACAGGTAGTTACAGTACTGTGAAAATGAACCTTTATGACCTTTCAAATTTTTTTACTTTGTATTTGCACTTTTTCAGTTTACAATTAAGGGATGAAATACGCATTGTAAAATTTTGTTGGGCTTCTAATTTATGTTATAAATGTTAAAGTTTAAAAAAAAGTGCATGTGAAAGTTATAAAGCCATGGGGGTTAACCTTTAAGCACTCTTTACACTTGGTTACAAAAATGACCTGGCGCTTTTATTACTTCCTTTGTACATTTTTTTAGTTGAATGTTTAGAGATCATGTGCACATTGGAAACATTTCTTAAATCAAAGAGTTTTAATTTTTATTTAAACACTTCAAGTTTAATGTTTTTGTTTTTTCTGATTTTTTTACGATTGCAGTCGAACTTTCGAATAATTTATCGAATTATTTATCGATAAATAATTTCGGGGGAGGTTGTAACCCCTAAAACCACCCCCTTAAATACGGCCCTGGTTTAAAGTGTTTAAATAAAATTTGTAATGTAAATCTAGTTTACAAATATATGAAAGATTTATATCTGTTACTCCACATGCAATAAATATAAAACATTCAGTTTTAGAAGAATTGCGAAAAAACAAATCGAACTTTTTTAAAACAATAATTGCAATAAATTAATATGTAATATTAATGTAATATGACAAGCAAAAAGCAGAACCCAAAAAAAAAATTTTAAAGCATGAATAATATTTTATGTATACTTCTAAAATAATGATAAATGTTTAATAATAATATTTTAATTTGATTTGATTTAAAAAATAAAATTCAATATGAAATTAAATACATAAAAATTAAAAATTGTGCCGAGAGATCCGAGTTGAAGCGTTGATTTGTTGAAGTTTAAAATTATTTTAGTTTTAACTTTGGTTTGAAATTTTAATAATCTTTAAAATTCGAAGTAAATAATAAAATTGTCTGTTTTTACGATATTTTACGATATTGAAATTCTCTTCTTACTTTTATAACCAATCTACCTGAAGGGATTACCAAAATCGTAACAGACAAAGACAGCTTATCATGCTGTCTCATTTAATGCTTACTCATTATATAATGCTCGTTTTTGCCGCTGAGGTCGTTACGAATCGACTACAATTTTATTGTAGGGTACGAAAAATGCTAGTGACAGGTATACCCATAAGAGCTGTTCCTCTATACACTACATACTCATGATACAATAAATTTACAAGGTATGATATTGCGCAGGCTGGACTGGGCTGGACTGTGACGTACCTTGGTTCAGATATTAACCCTAGCATGCTACCTACGTAAGTTGTGGTAAGCGTTTGGGTATCGTATTATATTTAATTTTACGTACGATAGCATTCTAGGGTTAAACAAATAGCGAGAACGACCGAGTATTGGCGGTCAACTACGGCGGGAACTATTCCATTTGATTCTTTAGAACCTAGATACGTCAAAATGACGTCATGCGTCAAACGGACGAAAATGGGTTCGTAAAATATCATACCTTGTAAATTCATTGTATCATGCTACATACTCTTTGCTTAAATGTAGTAATTATTTAGAATTACTTTAGGAGGGGTTTGAACCCCTCCCCTCTTATATAAGGCCCTGTCCATATCCCCAAGAAGTTCATCGTTCATGTTAATTCATCGTAACACGGCCCTCCTGCGGCTGTAGGATTGAGAATTTAAAATAATATAATATAATATAATAATATATTTTAAAAACTTTTAAAATTGTACGTAAGAAGTAGAATATTTTTTTCACTTCGAGATAAGTTTATACGAATTACACTAATGTTAATTCTAAAGATAGTAGAAGTGTTGCGATGCGCAATAATTTGAGAAAATATCTGTTTATTTTTATTTTATAATTATTTATTTATGTTTTTATTACTACTTTCTCCGAACGTGTCATGTTAAGTTTCTAATGAATAACAATAAACGATTTAGTAAATACAGCTTTTATTTAATACATTTTTAATTAAGTTATAATTATTTAGTACAACCGACTCAAGTAAATCGAAAACAAAATCTATCGATTTACATAAATAATGCATTAACGTAGGCAAGGATTGTAATTCACTTAAATATTTGATAATAAATTGTTCGTTAGGATGCCTTGACTTTTTGATTAATTTTAGTTGGATCTTCGTTTGTGTTGATGAAAATGAATCAGATGCACAGGTTGAACTGCGTAACCAAATGTCATGAAGTTTGACATAACATGCGTGCAAAAAGTTTAGTAACAAATTAAATAAACAACAATATGACAAAAATACATAATTGAAAAATTTTTAAATTTCGCGCATAAATTAGGACCCCAAAATGGCCGGACGTTGCGGTACTATATCTATTTAGTAACTGTACCCGCCACTCAAACAGAGCGCCATTTACCATATTGATAAAATTACGTTTTAACCTCAAAATATAACACTTGCAAAATTGCATTATGTTTTGTGAATTGGATCTTCAAATAATGTAGTTTGCACTCTTGTTATTGGGATTGAAAATATAGTTTTTAGAAATGTCTACTTCGATGGTAATTAAAAGTTTGGAAATTGTGGATTCAGATTTTAGTTCAAAACGAGGTAAAGAAAAAACTTGCAGTGTTTATAGTTGTTCATTAATCATAATTTGCATATTTTAGATAAAAGAATTCGTGGAAAAACTAAACATTTAAATATTGCAATTCCTGAAAACCACAAAGTTTTTAAAAAAATTAAACACAAAGGACGTAAAGGTAATTATTTATATTTAATTTAAAATTGATCGAGTATAATTTTATTAAAAAACAAATAATAATTATTGTGCAGTCTTCAAAATTCCAATTGATCAATGCAGGTGTGAATTTCAGTTTTTGTTTAATAATTCTTAAAGGCAAATTATGATATTTTAAGTTGAAATCTCATCCCAACTTCAACCAAGAGTTAATTAGAACGGGCTATCAAATTTTTATTATGATAGATATTATCGTCAAACAAGTTTTCTTTTTACAAAGCCATGGCCACTACTTTTTAAATTCCATTATCTCTCATTTTGCAGTTTCCTTTCTGAAAATGTTTTGCTTGTTTAAATAACCATACTAAAGTATTCTCATGAAACAATATAATATGCAATCATATTTTTGTAGAGTTGTTTTAATAACTACAAAATCTCGATCATTAGTTAGGATCTAGTAAGTATTTCCTTTCTTCTCAAGTTAGTATGTTTCGGTTTTTTGACTAGGGCGTTTTTGATATTTCTCGTGTATTTTGATGAGTTACAAGTTGTTCTCTTTTTTAATGTAATTTTATTTCAATCTTCAAAAGATTATAAACAAAGACACATAAACTCACTTAACGTTAATAATAAACTTATTGTTAAATAAACTAATGATAAGTAAATAAAATGCATCTCGCTGTCTCTATACGTACATATAAAATTATCATAGGGTTACATAAGAAAATTTTCGAGAAAAACACAAGATTTAAGCAAACAAATTTATTAATTACAGCATTTAATATAATACGGCGTCGCAAGTTTACATTAGGAAATAATCCTTGCGTTCTGGGCGATTCCATAATTCGTTCAACATAATTGTTAAGAGGTTGGTACCTTTCATGATTCGTTCAGCATACAGTGCAGCAGCTTGTGAATTACGATTACATTCAGCAAAATTAATAACATCAACTTTTTCACTATTATCCATGGTAATAAATGAGATGATTGTTGTATCAAAATTAATTACAGGTAGGTGACAGTTTTGTTTTCTGTGCCGTGATGTTATTTTGTTTTTCATAGAACCCTAAATAAACCCCAAATAAATTAAATAATAAATTTATTGTTTGCTTAAATGTTGCATTTTTCTCGAAATTTTCTTATGTAACCCTATGATAATTTTATATGTACGTATAGAAAAAAAATTGCAGATTACAAAACTGCTAAAAAAAAGACATGTTGCTATTTAAAAAAAGAAATTTATGTTTACTTCCGGTTAAGTTTGAAGTACAAAAAATTTACCTCCGCAGTTTCCGATGGTAAATTTCGAGTTGAATAATAATAACTATTTAAACTTGTTTTTGTATTTATTAAGATAATAAGAATTATTCACTGTTACCTCTTATCATGAACATACTGTAGATCAGGGGTGGCTAACAAGTCGATCGCAAAGCCAGTTATGGTTAATTGCAAGATCAATCCATTAAGTCAACATTTTCAAGTTTTTTACGTAGCTAGATATAATACACATAGTATGTATGTATTTTATACCTCCCCTCACTTAGACTACGCCTACGACAACAAGTCCATTGCAATACTTTTTTAAGATAAAAAGTAGATCTTATGTACACAAAAGTTGGCCACCCCCGGTATAGGTTATTGAAGCTGTATAGTATAATGTAAATTTATTGTTTTTTTTTTTAGTTTAATCTCATAAAATATTAAATTTATGTTTAAATATTGAAAACATTTTCAGCTAGTAAAGTGACAATTCTTCAACCATCAGTTAAAACCACAATAGCAGAAGCTAGAAATAAGTGTAAATCAAAGGAGGAGATACTGCAGAGTAACTTAAAGAAACTTAAATTGATAGAAGAAGCGTGTAAAATTAATTTAGACCAAAATATTACTGCTCGGGTATGATATAAATAGCAAAGTAAAATAAATTAGTAAATAGTTAACATCATTAATTATTTTAGTTAGTACAAAGAGCCATAACAAAAAAACCTGTTGGTAAAACATCAAACTGGAAACCTAAAACTGAAAAGAAACGCCCAAAGAAAGTTTCTCTTACCGAGGAGGATTTTAAGAAGTTTGAATTAGAATATTTTGAATAGTGATTTCTAAATAACGGAAATGATTAGCGATAAGAATATTGGAAACACATTTTTAACATTAAGTTGTTTTGGATTGCTGTACATGTTTATTTATTTAATCATTGTACCTATTTTGCCCTTAGCCAACGATAATCCTCTTAAACTATCTCCACCAATTGAAATTTTAATATTTTGTGGAATATTTGGTTTCAGCATCATTGGAACATTGCTATGTTGTACAATTTATTTTTTATATAAAAAGTAATTTTGAATATTAAATTTATATAAACATCTAGCCAATCAGTTATTTTAAAAGTACGTATACCGGTAAAAGTGTACATTTTTCGGTAAATGTGCACTTATGCCGGCGCTTATGGTAAATGTACATATTATGTACTTTTCCCTATAGAATTAGGGATATCTGCACATATACCAACCGATGTTGGGAAATGTATATAGAGATTTTACAAGTAAAAGTGGGCGTTTACTTTAGACGCGTCATATTCGTCCTCATTTTTGCTAATTTTTTTAAAATACAGTCGAGTCGCAAAATAGTGAATTAAATATGGCAAAGACCTTTCACTTTTTTGGGGTTGTTCACTATTTCGGTATTTACAAAATTTACAATAAAATCACATTTTGAAAGTTTTGATTTATAAGAAACCATCTCATCCTCTTCTACCTTTTCTGAATCAGAATCAATCTGAATTTCGTTCCCTGTATAATATTCGATATCCTTGTTCCAACACTTTTCTTGCATTCAAGGCATCATTTTTAAGTAATAAGCGCGTTCTCAAAACACTTAGTGGAAATCTTCATCAAAATGTCCACCTAATATATTATATAAAACATAAATTTTTTTAACCTACAGTGGCTCCTAATGAAATCCGGACGCTTCTATGCTAGCAATGTAAATTGTACTTTTTGAAAACTCTTTTAATATGTAAAAATCGCTTTTACAAATATATTTTTCAGACATTTTTTGTAGATAATTTTATTCTCTTCATTTTTGTTCATATACATTTTTTTTACTTTGTCCCATCGTTTTCGATCGAAAATGACTTAAAGTAAACTCGGTAAAACTTTTTAATAAAATTAAAAATGCACAATGGAATTCTTATGGTATTTTCAGGGGATTCCCATTGGATTTTTACCGAGACTGCTTTAAGTTACTCTCGGTCGAAAACGATGCGACAAAGTAAACAAATATATTATAAACAAAAATGAAGATTATTTTTGTAAAAGCGATTTTTACATACAAAAAGAATTTTCAAAAAGTACAATTTACATTGCTAGTAGGTATAGGAGCGTCCGGATTTTATTATGAGCCACTGTATAAAAATTGCGTTTTATGCTAACTTTACGAGTAAAATGAAGTGTAAATATGATACAATGATGATACCTAATGTAAATTCTTAGTCTTGGGGTGAAGGGGCCTATAAATGTGTCATTTAAACTGCACGATTTCGTACGCAGTTTGCTGTATCGGGGTTACCGCTGTTCGTTATCTAGGAGTCCCATATACAATCAATGTTAAAATTTTTGTGTTCACTATTTCCGGTAGTTCACTATATACGGTATTCACTATTTCGCGACTAGACTGTAGTTTTATAAATTGCGATTACTTCTAAATTGTGCGAATAACAATAAATTATGACAGATATTTTATTAAATAAAGAAATTTCAAAAAATAAATATTTCAATTTTTACTTAATTTTATTGAACTAATTAAAAAGTAAACACAGCATAATAATTAATCTTTATTGCAGCATGGATTGCTACTATGGCATTTCGAATTACACAACACATTGGCAGCTCTACATAGACATCTCTTTGTTGTGCATTTTCCCTTGCAATTACATTTTTTAAATCCTTGTCCTCCAGTTAAAGATTCTTGTTTGATTACTTCTCGAACGGATTTTTTGATACAAGGAACTTCATCAACAGACAAAAATTTTTGTTTACACACATCGAATTGATTTCTAGTGTACAACTGTTTTAATTTTCCATGTTTAGTTCCTAGTTGATAGTATTCGTTTTTATCATGTACTGATGATACGATGCAGAGTAAATTTCGAGGATCTGTTTTGCCTCGATCCACTTCAGATATTTGTACTTTAACGGTGTCTCCGATAGTTGCTGGTGGAAATTTAGAACTTGAAATATTGCACATTTTATTTGCTTGAATTTTCAAATTTTGTTTAGCAGCTCGTCGATTGTCAGTAATAAGTATCTTATTGTTTTGTAATATATTAATATCTTCTACTTCATCAGGTATTATTATAACTTCCATGTTTTCAATACCGTCCTCTTCATTTTCTAAAGTTTCTTTCAACAAGTTAGTTGAAAAGTAGTTTTCAAAATTTTCAGGTTGTTCGGTTACTTGATTTACATTGCCAGGTACTTCTGCAATTGCTTCGGGTTGTTCGGTTACTTGATTCGTATTAGATGTATCACTTGATTCAATTATATTTATTACATATTCTTCGCTAAGTACTTCTGCAATTGCTTCGGGTTGTTTGGTTACTTGATTCGTATCATGTGTACCATTTGATTCAATAATATTTATTAAATCTTCTTTGCAATTACTTTGTTCGGTAAATTAGAAGTTTTTAAACCTAGCTTCATTTTGGTACCAAATAAAGCTTCGTATAGAGTTTGCTTTATACCGCTATGATATGCACGATTTTTCATCATTTGAGCAAATTTCAAACCTCGAGACCATTCAGTACTATTATTGGAAATCATCCACGTAGTTAGACCACGGTTGCACGATTCCACGGTGGAATCGCCCCACCCGCGAACCGAGATCGGTCAATGCCACCGGTGCCAGCGTTTTGGACACGTTCAACGCTGCTGCAGAGCAAATCCAAGGAGACACGCCCCACACTAAGAAAGGAGTCAATCCCCGGAGCACAGCAACAGCGGTCAGAGAACTGAAGCCCAACAAATGATCAACGACCTCACTGGGGCCTTCGTAGCCATCCTAATAGAATACAATGTGAGCACCGACATCATCGACAAACTGCAGATCGCATCCGACAAAATAGTGAACAAGAAAAAACCCGTAAATGGTTAGACACCGTCTGCAACCGTCATCTCTGCAGATCGCATTCTGGAATGCGAACGGTCTCCTTGCAAAGAAATTTTTGCTGCTCGACTTACCCACGACCTGGACATCATCATGATCAACGAGACTCACCTCAGGAAAGGGGACAACGCCAAGATTCCCGGGTACATCCTATACTGCACAGACCGCCAATAAATCCTCCAAGAAGATATCGCCGCTCTCTTCGAAGGACCCAGAGGGAAAATCATCGCGGGCAAGCCAAGCCACACTAACCAAGCCGGAAGAACCCTCTCCACGCTCGCCATGGACCTCGACTTTATCATTGGCTGCTCTGACAGCCACAACCCACTACTCCCCGGCCGGCACGCCAACCATTATCGGCTTCGCTCTCATCAAGGACATCCAGATGCAGTTTCATCTAACAACTGCACAGGAGCTCACCTCGGACCACTGCACAGTCTGACCTGGCGGACGACATAAGATCAAGACTCAAACCGACAAGATCAAAAGTCTCATGGCCCACTTTCCACGACCACCTACTGCAAAATATGGACGCCATTCCGGTCATTTCCACCGAAAATGAATTGGAAAATTACGTTGAAGTACTTCAGGACAACATTTCGCGATCTATCCAGCACGCAACGAAGCAAATTGACGTCGCTGACATTAGAGATTGCCTCCGTCCGAAACTGAAGGCACTCATCCAAGAAAAACGTCGAGCTAGGAAACGCGCTCAACACACTTATCACCCGGACGACAAACGACGTTACAACCGCCTCAAGGAGCAAATCTCCGAAGAAGTCAAAGCGCATCACTTTCAGGAATGGGCGAACAAGATCGAATCGCTCAACTTCGATGACCAATCCACCTGCAAAATTGCCAATGCTTTCATACGCCCCAAAAACCGCCAAACGCCCGCCATTATCCGCCTCGACGGTACGCAAGCCAACAGCGACCAAGAAAAGGCCGACACCTTCGCCGACAACCTGTACCCTGAAAATTATAAACGTAAATTGCCAACTAAGTTATCACAATAACTTATCTCAGGGCCCATTGGATTTTTTGTAACTCAATGGGTACAAAAGATTTCCCTGGGCTAGTTCTCTGGTTATACGAAGTAGTTAGGTAGGGCGCCAAGTAATTAAATTTCAGGATTCCAGAGAACTTATTTGGTAATTACTAACCACTGAGATGTAAGCCAATTTACGAGAAAAAAAATATTAAGTAATTAAAAGAAACCACCACAGATTACCTCGAGCACAATAAGATTTATTAATGGACAATACAAAAAAAAGAATGATCAACAATGTCTTACAATTATCACTGATAATAATAATTTAAATTAAATGAATATGAGAAGAAAAGTTGTTGCGCACCATACGAGATCAAGTCACAGTTGTATATTAGTTCTACGCAAAGTTTATAATTTTGAATTTCCTAAGTAAACTCTTCAAAAGAATGTCATTAATGAAAAAAAAAAAATATAAATGTCACTCAAGACCCGGAGAATTGCAATTCTTTTGAGTCGCGGTAATTTCACACTAACATAGGTGTGCCCCGAATGTTTAAATCAAAATCCGAGTTTTGCGTATCGCTTCACAAAAAAAAGGTGTTTACGTGATGGCAAACTTTAACTTTTCCTAAATAAAAATAAACTAATTTCTGCTCGAACTTAATAATACTGACTATTCAATACACATGTCATCTGTCAAAAATGAACTAATAAAAATGTTAGATGTAAGATTTCATGGCCAATCAAAATGAACTGTAGTGGATATTCCACTAGTGTTGAATTGCAGCGAATATTCCACTATTGGTACAAGCGAATATTTTAAACGAATGAAAAATTTTATTGCAAATATAATTAATTATTTCAAATTATTTACAGTTTATTTTATATTACGAACAAAATTCTATAAACTAAATGTGGATTTACAATACATAGGTGCACAGTGTGCAAATAAAACATTCTGTAGTGATTCTTTAGTATCGCTACTGAAAAATATTTCGTTTGCATATTATACACTTCTTTTAAGTTAAGAAGTTATTTTAAAACATAATTGATGGTACAATTTGAAAAGCTTACGTTGCTACAATTACTATTTAAACATCCCGTTTCACTTGAGGAAGGAATTGCCTCAGTTTCGCCCTCAATTGAATGGTTGGATCGCATCTTTTCAATTATTGTTTGGTGATGCTCACCGTCCAGTTGTAAATATGATTTTATCGATTCAGTATTTCTGTGTCCTGTTATCTTCATCAGCTGCTGCTCTCCAACTCCAACTTTTGCCAACGTCGATATAACAGTAGACCTACAGTTGTAATCACGAAAAAAGAAGCTGACGCAATTTTTGATATGTGTATGAAGTAAGACTAGAATTGCAAGTCAAATAAGTGTTCGATATAATAAATTTAAATCATAATATAAAAGCGGATATAATAATAGCTGTCAATATACAACATTGTTTCCATAGTGACGTCCGAACTATCATAATAATTTTGATAGAAATAATGATGGAAATTTTGACCGTGGGATAAGGGCTTAAGTCGTGGACTTGATTTTAATTTTAAAATGAAGTGTTTTTCACTTCCATCGTTCGGAGTCCACATTAAGCAGTAGGTCCTTAATGTATGTGATAACATCAGACACACACCACATACATAATATATGTACCTATAAGAAAAAAGGTTTTGCCGACGTTCGAGGGACTCAGCATAACACATAAAAGAAAGAATAATCACTTTCTGCTGCATTAAACATCACTGTCAGAATCGCTATCATCATTCAATTCAATAATTAAATCAGGCACTGTAATATCCAATAGTTTTTCTCTTTCATACCACTCGGAAATAACTTTTTCGGTGTGACAAATACAATTCCTTCAGATTTCCTGTGAACATTGCTCCAATGCTTCTTCCCACATTGCTATTACTTTGTCATTCCCGTTACCGTCTCGACCTAGTATATGCTTATTATAATAACCTTTGCAATGGGCCCACATTAACTCGATTGCATTAAAGTCACAATGGTAAGGTGGTAGTCGTAACACTTCATGGCCATGCTCTCTTATTAATTCATCGACTTCGTATCGTTTCTCTCTTTTGTGCAATTTGGATAAGGCAAGCAATTCTGGTTTAAAAGATTGTGGATCGTATTCAATATTGTTTTCAGTTAACCAGGTTGCAATGTTTGCCTTATACCCAGGATGTCGATGGCATCTTTTCTATTAACATAGAATGGTATGGGGCATTATCCATAATTATCAATGACGTTTCTTCTAAATTGGGGATTAACTTTTCAGCAATCCACTTTTTAAACATTTCACCGTTCATTTCACCATGGTAGTCTTCCTTTTAAGACTTGGAAGCAAATAACAAAGATGCGTTTTTGATAAAACCCGAACTTGTTCCAGCATGAAGTACAATGAATCGTTTTCCATCATATCCTTGCGGTTTTCTCACACTTTTTACACTAGCATCTTGCCAGGATTTTCCCGGATTGCCTTTGGAAAATATCCACGTTTCGTCAAGAAAAATGAATTCATGTTTGAATTGTGCCTTGGAATTCTGCATAGAGGTTTGCATAAATTTAACTCTCAAATTAACAATATCAGTTTTCTCAATTAAGGCTCTGCGGTTACCTTCCTTTTTGAATTTAAAGCCCGTTTTATGTAAAACACGGTTTAAACTGCTATTACTTAATAAAATGTGAAGTTTCTGTAGCTCATCATTTAACGAAGTCACTGTGACGTGTTTTTCTGTAATAAATTATTGTATAATTTATTATTATTTCTTTATTATTGTAAACCCACTTTCTTCATACATTTTGTATACTGTAAATCTAATATTCATTTTGGAGGATTCTGTTAAATCAGAAGTTTTAATTTTTCTTCGTGATCGTTTTTTTCCTTGGCAAACAATTGGATTCATCTTTTTTTGGTGTTTTATCCGTTGAACAGATGATCGAGATATGCCATTGCATCTGCCACACGCTATAAAAATTTAAAATCTACAAAGTTAGTTAATGTTCTAAACAATCGGTCAAAAAATTTACCAAGAAGGTAAATTTAATTCTTACATCTTCCACAGCAGTAATCGGCAATAACGAACAACCATGAACTTTCTCACGTTCAAAATATTGAAGTACATTTAAGACAAGTTGCCGGGCTTGCGATTTTAAAGTTTTACCTTGAATTGACATTTTTTATTCAATAGAAAAGTTATGGAAATATTATAACTCTAAAATTATAAAGGTGAATATAAGCACGATAGAACTTGAAATTGTAAAATAGCATAAAAAATTCAATTTTAATGAAAACATTTTTATTATTCGAAAGATCAATACATGGAATTAACATTTGGAAGTCCAATTTTAGGCCACTTTTTTGGGCACTGCTAGCTGCATGTCACGAATAGCCCGAACGAATAGTCTGTAGGGTCTCTTGTGAATTGGTCTCACTCCATATGTGGCAGTTTTGCTTATTAAGAAACCCGTTAAGCCAAAAATGAGCCTCATCGCTGAACACAATTTTGCAGTGAAAACATGATGGTTTCGTGGCTTTAATTTCTGCACCCGCTGGATCTTATACGGGTGTAGGATAAGATCTTTGCGCAAAATTTTCTACATAGTGGACGGATAAAGCCCAAATTCCTGCGACCGACGACAAACCGATAAATTTGAATCTTCCTCCACACTTTCCTTTACAGCGGCGTTCACAGAGCGGCGATATTCTCTTCAGTACGCACATTCCTTTGACTTGTTCGTTTGACAGTTAACGCTTTCATAGGTTTTATCTAAGCAAAAAACCACCCTTTATATATAAAATATAACCAAACTTCAGCCAAACTTGTCAGATTATGACAATCGATCATATTAGCAATTACTTTCATTATAATTATTATGCACGCTAAGAACTATTGTAGCTATCTCTTTCTATCGCATACGTTGGGTATCATGTTGTTTTCGACGTACAAGTTTTCTAAAATCACACACTTAAGACATATTTATTTCAGGGTGTCTTTGTTGCACATATGTTACTAATTATTAATTTAAAAAACAAATTGTCGGAACTTAATTCAGATTGTTCTGACGTCAGCCTCATTTTTCGTGATTTCAACTTTAATTGAGTGGTTGGATATTTTTCTTTTTTTGATGTCTAAACCTGATTCTTCGGCCGCAATTTTAACCCATTTTGCGATTTCGTTAACACCAACGGGCGAATTTTTGTACCATTTACTGGATTCATTCGATTTCCAAAATCTATTAGACGTCAGGAACATTCGATCAGTTTTCACATTGTCACCTCTTTTAGAAATAAATTTATGGTAAAGCCTACAAAAAATTAATACGATTACAAATTAAAATTATTGGATAAAGTACTAGATAGCTTACCTTACAGGACACAGATCAATGTTTTTGTTTTCAATAAGCCATTTGCTTTCAGCTAGTTTCTTTCCACCTCCTTGCGCCGTCTTAGAAAAAATTGGGTTGTATTCTATACGATTTGTAGGAAAGCCTTTATTGTTTATCTCTATCTTGAAATAATAAATTTGGCATTGATAACATTGATAAAAAACTTTTTTTGAAGGCCATCGGAATTATTTTCGTCGAAACATTGTAGAATGTTTAAATACTCGTCTAGTGTTAATGCCGCTGAGCTAATGGTTCGTTTTTCTGGGAGCATTTGTAATTTTTTTCTTGTAGCGTCTCTAGCTTCTCTTGCAGTTTTAAATACAGCGTCACTAAAGGGGTTGATTTCAATATTCCAGGTATTGTAATACATGTCTTGAAGCATTTTCGCCGTGGTGTTAAACATGTGCTTAACTACACCTTCTTTATAATCCGTTCCATCTTGTTTTTTCATATTGGAGGCCCATCTTTTTAAAATAGTGTTTAATTCCATAAATGATGTGGATTCTTTTAATTCGAAATGTTTTTCTTTAAAAAAATCCGAAAATTGTCGCCATACCGATGAATGAGATTTCCTTGTATTTTCAGGCACATTATGAACAATATCAGCGTTAATTTCTGAATCTGATTTACCACCAAATCTCGCCAAAACGCTTTGCATTATAACGTTAACAAAAATCACGAATAACAAAAGTTTGTTTACTGGTTGTCACAGAAATATAATCATGTGTAATTCAATTTTGTATCAATTTTATTTGAAGAAAGTAAAATTTGTTCAATGAATAGTCTCTTAAATACGATTCGTAGTCGTAGATGATGTAGAATATTTTGTGGCGATGCAAGCGCAACGAATATTCGTGATATCGCCACAAAATATTCGACATATCTACGACTACTCGTGGTATTACAAGTGACTATATTATATAACATTGAAATTTACGCAACAATCAATAAAATAATATAATGACGTAACGAAATAGATAAACGTAGTATAAAACAAATAGATAATTTCGGGTGTTAACCGGTAACCAATTCCAAATTCAAAAAGTTGATGATCCGGATAATATATAAAATCAGCGGTAGTGTTGAAAGCGAAAATACACAGGACGTCAAATGGGTAGGTACGCAAGGATCCCGAAGGTAATAATATAACGGACCCTTATGCTGGTTATC
The DNA here is from genome assembly GCA_911387805.1 of Cantharis rustica. Lineage (NCBI taxonomy): Eukaryota > Metazoa > Arthropoda > Insecta > Coleoptera > Cantharidae > Cantharis > Cantharis rustica. Next base: position 79,316,968 of record OU426877.1, read on the forward strand.
ATCAAAATAAGTTAGTAAATGATACGTCTAACCTTATGCTGGTTGCTATGTGGAAGTTTGATGGAATATTGGACGCTCCTAGTCGCGATCCTCGTAGATCCAACAATACGAAAGAAGGAAGAACCACTATTTTAGGAATATTTCCAATCAAAAATAATTATACCAAAATATATATCCCACGTGTGCCCGTAAAGGTGCAATAAAGAAAAATTTCCAAATGGAGCACTCTTCCGAAATAAAAGCTGTCAGGTCACACAATGGCTATCGTGCTCCAGAGAATTTCATTAAAACTACTACATTTCTTTTCAAAATCGCTTTTCGTTCCTAGTTAAAAACCCCGTTCTTATTATCTTATCTATACGCACATTTTTCCAAAAATCAAACATGTTCCTAAAGAATCAAAACTTTACCCAATCGCCATCTAATATAATTATATCAAACTATACAAAATTAAAATTAAAGAATTCTGCACAATAAATTAAAATAAACTCCAATAACATAAAATTCATGTAACAAACCTGGAAACCCAGTGCAGCCCCCTCGACGAGCGCCTCAACCACTACCATATCGAAATGGTCGAGGATTTCATCACGAGGACCCTTCCAATCGAAGACCCCACACCGATCGACCCAGCCTCCACAACAGAAGTCACCCAAATCATCCAATCTCTAAAGAACAGGAAGACACCCGGATCCGACGCAATCACAAATCGATCCCTCAAGGCGTTGCCGCGCAAAGCAGTCACAGCGCTCACCGGCATCATCAACGCCTCACTCCGACTCCGCTACTTCCCGTAGAAATGGAAAACTGCCGACGTAGTAGTCATCCCCAAGGCAGGTCAAGACCACCGGAAGCATCAAAGCTACCGTCCCATCAGCCTCTTCTCGTCGCTAGGGAAAGTCGCCGAAAGAGTCATCTCCACTTGGATAAAGCAAGCCATTTTCGACAAAAGTATCCTGGAAGACGAGCAGTTCGGTTTCCGACCAGGACACAGCACGGTCCAGCAAATCTTCCGACTGGGCGAACACATCACTCTCGGTTTTAATAAGAAAGAGTTCACCACACTTGTTCTACTCGACGTGTCGAAGGCCTTCGACAAAGTGTGGCACCAAGGTCTTCTCTACAAAATGCTAAACGCCAATATCCAACCAGCACTCGTCAAGCTGGTGGCGTCATACCTTGAAAATTGGAAATTCAAGGTCAAATTCGAAGGCACCCGATCATCCGAGCGCTTCATCACTGCCGGAGTACCCCAAGGATTCATCCTCGCCCCGACCCTCTTCAACATCTTCATGAGCGACATGCCAGCTCCAACTGACCCGAGGACGAAGATCTCGCTTTATGCAGATGACACGGCCGTCTACACCTCCTTCAAAAGTCAAGACCTCGCCACCGATCGCCTACAAAAAACCGTTAACGACCTTGAAAAATGGTTCGCTACGTGGCGTATCGGGGTTAACTCAACAAAAAGTACCGCGACAATGTTCAAGAAGAAACGAAGACAGGTTCGGCCCCCAACAAACATCTTGATGTTCGAGAGCCCAATCCCATGGATTAACACTTCAAAGTACCTGGGAGTCACGTTGGATTACAAACTGCTGTGGAAGGAGCACATCGAATCCGCCGCAAACTGGTGAAGAGCTGTCTTCTCAAAGCTCTACCCGCTCCTAGCTTCAAATAGCAATATGTCACCAACAAACAAGCTGCGCATCTACAAGGCCATCGTCAGACCCACCATGACCTACGCCGCGGCCGTATGGGGAACGGCAGCCCGAACCCACATAAAGAAGATATAAGTAGTACAAAATAAATGCATTCGGCACGCATTCTCTAGCCCATACTACGTCACCAATCGAAGACTCCACACAGAAGCCAAGATGGACACCATCGAAGTGCATATTAAAAGTCAGGCAGAAAAATTGTACAAAACCGCAAGTTTCTCGGAAAACCTTCTAATCTCGCAGCTAGGACAGTACCAACCAGGCCATAATATAGCACACAGCCGGCCAAAGGACATCCTCATTTGCCCGTCAGCCGGGGTGTAAATAACCCTAATCTTTACATGTTTGTTTTAGGTTCCCACCAAGCACCGGGTTCATCAAACACTCGGATGCCAAGAAACCATGCAAAGACGCCCGGAATTACACCAAATCGCTCGCCCCGCCCCATCGACACCAAGTTCATCAAATGCTAGCGACCTCAAACCACGGATCGCAAGTTCGACCTGCCCCAGTGACACCAGGGGACCAAGTTCATCGAATACTAGGGACCCAATCCACGGATCGCAGACGCACACCGCACCGCCACCCTTCTGACCCTATAACCACGCCTCCAGGAAAGTTCTTCGCAACACCGAAGAACCACACCTCAATAAACTCCAACGCCTGCCGCCCACATCAGTTGAAGGAGATAAACGGTTTCCCCGTGGCACCTCCATATTGCCAAGAAGTTCATCGTTCATCGAAACCCATATCGGTAATCAGTTGGGTTCATACCGCCAGAAGTTGCTTAGTTAGTTTACAAGTTGTGTTTTTATGTTTTGCTTTTACACAGAGAGAAATGAAATGTAAAAATATGAGAAAAAATAATAGAAAATGCATGAAATTTTATTATGCTAGTTGACCAGAGTTAAAACAGGCCAATAGTCTCATTCTTTATGTAATTTTAATTTATACTTCTTATTATTATTATACTTCAGCATAATAAAATTTCATTTTGTTGTCCTATGATAATTTGTTTCGTTTGATAATAAATTTCGTTTCGAGCATAATAAAAATCAAGACGTCACTTTCACTTATAGTATCCAGCATAACATAAATTGTATAAATAGTTCACAAAATATGCTGATGTAGAATTACAAAAATTAATAGTAGCATTACAATTTTTGCGAGACGTTTTTTTACTTTATAAATTTAGCATAATAAAAATTGCATAATCTATTCATAAAATAGTATGTAGACTATTTATAAAAATCATTACTACCGTAATAAATATAAAATAAATAGAACGATAAAAATATTGCATACATATTATGATCCTTTATTTTATTATTAAATATATTTAAATATTTATATATAATAAATATTATACAATATATTATAAATTATATTTATAAATATAAATTATATATATATTTAAATATATTTAATAGTAATAAAAGATCATAGTATGCAATATTCTTATAGTTCTACTTATTTTATATATATTTATTACGGTAGCAATGCGATTTTTATAAAGAGTCTAAATTTTTTTAGTTAATAAATAATTATAAATGAATAATATATTAAAAAAACTTCATTTGTTAAAATATTGAATTTTAATACCTTTTATTCTTTGCACTAAAATAATACTACAAACATCTTTATAATTACAGCCGAACAAATAATTCTTAATAATTAGCGTAATAACTAATAAGTAATAGTAAGTTTTATTAATAATAAAATGCTAATAGACAAGAATTATTAAACTGATAAAATTACATAAACAATTAAATCCACCTTTTCAATATAAATATGTATATTCGTATTCATCCCCAGCACGTAATTTATGCGTTAATACGGAATTTTTTAGTTCATCTCAAGAAAATATTTTATAATTTTTATTATACTTTATAACAATAAATGCCTATACATACGTTCATCCAAATAATCGATAACATTTTGGATAACTAGAATTTTATTTTTAGGATACAATATGGTTAATAATGAGTCATCTTCTCTTAGGTCCATTATAGAATTTTTAGCCATTATGTAACGGATTATTGAAATCTGCGAATAAAAAGTTAAAATAAAAATTTTAAAAAATATAGTACAAAATAAATTTAAAAATTTTATACTATTACCGATAGCTTTAATGTTCAAATTTTTTTTTCAGAAGTACTTATCAATATCATTAGAGAGTTCTTATACTTATGTTGTAATCGGCATTTTGTCCATTAGAAATACTCAAATTTACTGTTATATTATTTTCTACAGTAGGAAAAGAAAATTGGTTGTAAAAGCACGTCATGTGAGATGGTGGTATATTTTTGAAAGTATTTGCATGGTACAGTGGCGGATCCAGACAACTACCATAGGGGGGGGGGGGGCGACAAAATAAAAAAAATTTTAAAAACTAAAAAAACATTAAATAAATTTTTATTAAGTTTTATAAATAAGGCTCAGTTGTACAACTGCAGGTTAAACCAGAAAATTTAGGTTAACCAATGAAATACGTCGAAAAGCTGTTTTTTAAGAAATATTATTGGTTAATTTAATTTTTTTGGTTTAAGCTGCAACTGTACAACTGAATCTTAGTGTTTATAAATGTTTTTTATGAAATTAAATACAAATAAAAAAGTTAAAGTAAGTAGCTTCAAGATAATATAAAATTAAGTTTCCGATTGCCACTTTTAGCGAATTTTTCAATAATTTTATTTACATTTAGTTCTATTTCACGGTGTGTATGAAGCAGAGCTAGACCCGTCAACCTTTCTTCTCCCATAGTGCTTCTCAAATATGTTTTTAACCTTCGCAATGAAGAAAAGCTCCTTTCTGCAGAGGCTACACTTATGGGATATGTAAGCAGAATTAGAAATAATTTATTTATTAAATAATATATATCTGCGTCGCAATTTTGTAACACTTCGCTTACAGTATTAGGTATTGCGGATTCAGAAACGTTAGCCATTTCTTTTGCCAAAGTTGAATTTCAGCCAATAATTGTAATTTATCTTCTGGTCGATCACTAATTATTTCTCCATAATTTTTGTAGATGTTGTCTACTTTTGCTTTAATATATTTCTCATTTAAATTCAATTTAACAATATTGCTTGGCAACGAATCTGTAAGATCAAAAGAATTTAATGTATCTACAGAAAATCTAGATTGTAAATCATAGATTACTGCATCAAGCATCGGTAAATAAATTGATCTTCTGTAGTATTCTTCGGGGGTGGAATGTTCGACATCGGATCTATTTCTTTGAAGTTTGGTTATTCGGGGAAGCTCCAACGAAATTTCTAATTTTATGGCAAGTTCTGAAACTCGACCAAATATAGTTTGAAATTTTTCTTCACATCTAATTCGTTTCTGTTTTAAAATAGAAATTACATCAATTAACAGAGTAGATGCACCGGTTAGATCTAAATTTTTTTTTAAATAATCGACTTAGTGGTAACATTAAAAGAAAAATAGACATTTGGCAATGCAATGCTACTATAAACTCCATATTTAATAAATTAATTTTTTAACTTGTGAAATATAATTAAATAATCTTGAAATAAACAAGTTAATAAAACGTTTAATAATAATGTTTTATTAACTTGTTTATTTCAAGATTATTTAATTATAAACTCCATATTGCATATAGCATTTATCAAACTTTTTGCTTTGCTAGATGATGAAGTTTCGTTCTACTCCGATATATATTCTAGGGCTTGAATAATCACTTCTATCGATTAAATAAATTGTATTAAAGATTCGCTTTTCTCGATCCACACAAACATTTTAGTTGCGTATGTACAACATTTATTAGTACATGGTTACGTTTAGCGGATGCGCTAAAAAAACTATCGCACTTTGAATTGTACCAATGGAGTTCCTTATAGCTTGCACAGATGACGTCTTTGACATAGACAAACTAAGGCCGTGATTGAAACAAACACACCTTGCAGCATATTTTGCTGCTTTTTTAATCTCAGCAATAGCCCCTACCTGCTCTGAAATCATCATTGAGCATCCGTCTGTTCCAATTCCAATACAATTATTTACATCTAAGTGAAAATCTTTTAAGGTTCTTAAAACTAGCTGACCAAGAAGTTTTCCCGATACTTTAGGCTCAAACGATGCAGACATATCTTTGAAACATGCCTTATGAATGTCTACAAATGAATAAAGTCCTTACGTCTTTCATTTTTATAAACGTAACTCAAACACAAACTTAACTGTGAATTATGCGAAATGTCCGTCGTTTCGTCAAAGATTACACAATAGTATTTAGCATAATTCACCTGTTCAAGAATAACTTTTCTTATTTCTTCACCACAGCAATCAATGATTTGATTTTGTATAGTCTTGCTTATATATGTTGCATTAGCATTTGAATTTTCCATATGTTTTTTAAGTACGCTGTCTCCACTATTGATCCTAAATCGAAGAATTTCTCTAAAATTACCCTCATTAACAATTATGGAGATAATGTTCAGTGCAATTTTATATTTGCCGCCAAAACATGTTGTTATTGTTCAACGAATTGGGTTTTACCTGGCTGTACCCAACAGGTAGAATTGTCCTTTTATGAACAATAATTGTTAACGACTGAAGGACCTTTCTTCTGGTCGAGCAGTATTATTAAGAATATTGTAGGAGTAAGATCTCCAAAACATTTTGTACAGTTTTGTTTTTTATTTGTTAGTTCTCATTTATTAAATTAAAGTTGGTTAACCGAAATAAAAGTTTTTTTATATAAGCCAAGAAGCAAACAACAGATAAATTGTTTGAAAATAAACGCCTGCTATCTCTATGTCCACGCAAAGAAATATTTTGTCTGCCAAGAAAAATAATAGTTTCAACAATGGTTTTAATCTTTCAATGTTTTCTTGAACCTGCTTGTTCCGTTCAGTACTAATTTTAATTAAAACATTTTCAGAAGGCAAATAATACACTTTTAAAAAGTTTTTGGCTCTTTCAACAGCATTTTTATGGTATTCATTTTTTTCATGAATATTAAGGTCACCGTCTTTACCTAATATTTTGGCAAATGATGTTACAGGTTTTGTAACAAATTTCTGCAAAGCGACTTGCTTCCTAAATCCCCCCGTTGCTGCGGGTACAAATATTGCACAATATTTACAAAAAAGTCCGTTTTTCACATTAGAAAATACAAGCCATGGAAAACTGTTTAAATAGGAATGATTTAAATACCGTTTTTCTTCCTTTCCCTTTTTAATATGAATGGAGAAGGGCATTTTGAATTCAGTTGATGGTTTCCAGGGCCGTTCCAGTAGATCACATTTAAGGCTAAGATTTTACGGCGCGCTCTTACATCTACCAGAACAATTCAAAAACGGCTGAATAGATATTTTTCAAATTTGGAAATTATATTTATGATGAATTAAGGATTGCTAAGCCATAATTTTTTTGGCAAATTTTGAAATTTAGAATTGAAATTCTTTAAATACTATAATTGTAATTTATTTAACAAAAATTGAAGTAGAAGAAATGATTACTAACGAAGAATTATTAATAAAAAAAAAAAAAAATGACCAGGTGCAAAATTAAATCACATCTACCACTCTATTTAAAAAACGGCTAGACGGATTGGTTCAAAATTTTGAGATAATATTTGTGACATTATAAGGATTGCTTAACGGGGTTTTTAAACTCAAAAATTGTATTTATAACAATAATATTTGTTGTAAAACATGAAAATAATTATCAATTAATAAAATTTTACTTATTTAAAGAATGTACATCTATAAATGAATTCGTAAAAAAATTTTCAACAATTTATGTTACCTATAACGCATTAAAAATGAAATTGAAAATAATTGATGAATTCAAATAATTTTAGATAAAATGGAACATTATAGTTCAGTCAATAGCACACAGATGGTTATTATATTGAATGCAATTTGTTACAGTTTTCTGTTTTGTGCAATCGTCCAAATTCTTGCGTGCATATCTACAATTTTATTTTTAGGTGGGGGATATGCATTTCAAATTCATTGTATATCATGTGGCTTATGATAATAACTAGAAATGGCTAATGTGTTTACTTTTTGGATGCTTACAAAACATTTCATAAAAATTATAATTCGCATAATTTTAAAGGCGGTAGAATAATTTCAATATTCTATTTAAAAAACATGCAATAAAGTGTAAATGCAAAAATAAATAATTTTTATAATAATTTTCTTGTACAATCAAAAGAAAATAAGTGATTCAAATGTTTATTTTTTATTTCTTCCGTAATGAATCGGTCTTGTTATCGTTTTATACATTTTCATCTTTGTATCTTTTCTAGGTTTCCATTTTTCAAGAGTACTTTCGTGTTTAATTATTTAATGCTTTCTTTAATTGAACGGCTTTCTGCAGAAAGGAACCAACCCCAATATTTTAGTTTTGAGTAATTGATATTTAAAGTCTAAGCTTAATTTAAAATTAACCATTGATTTCAGTGAAACTAAACTTATGAAATTTTAAGAAGCATGTAATTGTGTGCCAACTTGGCTAACAGAATTTCGTGCTACTTTGTAAAAAATTATTTTGTAGGTTGGTTCCCTATATTCTGCAATATAGTTCATCCTTATTAACAAATGTTAGTTGGTTCATTCACATACAAAAGGCAGTATTTTTTTGATATGTGGGTTGGTTCTTTTCTGCAAAAAACTTTATTACATTTAGGATCAAATGGTTGAAAAAAAATCATTTTTTTGATTTTGTGGGTTGGTTCCTTTCTGCAGAAAGCCGTCCAATTACACAAATAAAATAGTTTTCATATCAATATTGCCACAAAAAAATGTTTTCTCTTTGGATTGCAAAAGACTAATTGAAGAAAATCAAAAAACATTCCCGCGTGGTGTTTAGATTATAATAGCACAAGTAGGACCGGCGCTGGAATATTTGACGCCCTAGGCAAAATTTTATCAATGTCGCTCCCCCCTATTTATATAGCAGTGCTGAGCTGAGAAACAAAAATCTGCGATATTTAAAAAAATACTTAGATTTACATATTTTTATTAAAAAAAACCTTTTCTAACAAAAATAAAACTAAAAAAAATCAAATTTTAACTTTTCTAGTTTTTTTGCGGCAAAAGTTGTTAAAAGTTTTTTCAAATTTAATGTTGGCGTTTCTTTCTGTTTTATAGAAATAATAATTTTATTTGCGCTGGAATTGAATTGAATTGAGGATCACGATTATCGACGTCCGGATTATCGAAGTACAACTGTATAATCGCAAAACACATTAATTAGATAAATAAATTCTATTATTATACCACGAATACTTTACATTTTTTGAAGTAAGTTTTGTAGATCCTCTTTTTATTTGTACCGTAAAGTGGGGTGACTTTGATATCACGGTGCGGCTTTGATAACTGCCTCCTCTGCAAACTGCAGCCGCACTGGTACATTTTAAAATTACCGCTAATTGCATTAATTACGTCCACGCCTACAATCATTGTGAAAATAGTTTTTTTTATAAAGTAACGTGCAATAAATTGATCAAAAACGCCGGTCATCAGCCTAAGAAGATTTTTTTAGTCGTTATATGTAGCTTCAAATGTGCAAAGGTTGGTAATATTTTATAGTATTTTTTAATTATATATTTTTAATCAGGCATGTCTTGAGAACATATAATCTCAAATAAACATTACAAAAAAAACTATCATGTGGTTAAAAATCTTGTTAAACCGTCGTGGGGTCACTTTGATCATAAACTAAGAGGCGACTTTGATTCTTATATTTAATAGTTTTTTGGTTATTTTGAGCAAATTTTGGCAATTTTTGGCTTCAGATGGTCCGAGTCTATAAGAGGAAATCCGGAACTAAGAATTATAAGCAATACTCACAAGGCCAACTGGATGAAGCTATTCAGAGAATTTCATTTAAGTTTTTAATAAATACTGCAAAATTATATTTAGGTATAAACGTACAAGCACTTATTTATTATTTTTTTATACAAGAATATGTATTTTTTATGAAAATAAACACCTAATACAATAAAAAGACTACGATCAAAGTCGCCCCCAAAACAATATCTGTTATAACTCAAAAACTACAACACCGATTTTAACGTGAAGCGAAAGAATCGCTCTAGACAGGTTCTCTGCATTTTAAACGTATTTTCAGGAGGGGGAGCGAGTTCAGAGTGGCCCTACTCGAGGTGTAAAGTTGATCAGCAAGTTTTTATTTTTTTACTGCGCGTATTACAAAAAATTAATTTCTCTTTAGCATAAAGTTGTCTCTGCATGCCATCACCAATCGTTTGGTATTTTTTAACTTTAAAGTTATTAACAATCAAATCTAATATATGCGAAATACAAATTAAATTGAACAAAGTCACCCCATTTTACGGTAGTGAATTAAACTATAATATAATTTCGAAAATGTTTTAGTTCTGCTAGGGAGCATCTGGGAAATCCTTCCGCCTCTTGGTTCCGTCTTTGGGTACTTTTAAAAAAAAAAAATAATCATAGTAAAATCAAATTCATATAATGGTAATAGAAGAATTAAATCGGTTGTGAAAATTTAATATTCATCTTAGAATAAATAATGCTTTCGTCGATTTTTTTAATAGAAAATTCAGTTTTTACTTTGGCTTATTAGTTTTTGCAGCAATAGTAATAAAAGACGAATGTGCAATTCCTTCATCAGATTTAAATAAATATTAAAATTTTAACTTTTTAATATATTCTCTTCCAAAATAATATTTTTTTTAAATTCTTTTAAATTTATTATTATTTAAAAGTATGATAAAGTTATGGGCATGGCCACATCCGATTTTTTTTAATTTATCCACAAAACTGTCGGATATTTAGACACTTATGGTTGATTGCCCAATGATTTCAAATGCCATTCAGTATTATAAGAGTTATCAAATAATATTATGTGTTCTGTATAACATTGCATTTAAATTTTTGTAATTATAGTAAAATTTTAATTTTTGCATTTTTAAATATAACATTTTATAACAATATAATCAAAATTATTTTCAACAGTGATCTCAAAACATAGTAATTATTATCGGATAACTGCAAAAGTAAAGTGGGATGGAGTTTTATGCATATCTCTATTGCAAGGTTAAATTCCAGTTGCATTGGGCTTAGTTTTATACGATTACGAAAAATTTTATTAATGTTATATAGTCGAACAAGTGCGAAATTATAATATTATATCAAATTTATATGCATTTATACTTATTTTAGTGTTAATAATTTTTTATCTTATATGATCTTAAATTTATCTTAAACATTATATAATTTCATATAAAAATGGTGTTATTTTTAAAATCATTTAAATCACCAACAGCTTTGTATACGTTTAGTTCTAGGAAACTAAAAATTTGTATAAAATTACCAAACATAAAATATGTACGAGTATAAAAATACTAAGTAAACCTTTAAAAATTCTCCCCGCTCTTACAATTGATAAAATTTTTAAACTACATAACAGAGAGGGTAATTTTCGTATTTTAAAAGGAGGAGCTTATCGATCGTATGTTAGAAATAGCGACGCGTATCGGTAAAACAATAATAAGTTAGATGACTTAAAAATTTGTTAAACGTGTTGTCTACCCGCGAATTATAAAATACAACGAGCTTATAAGCCCCCTCGCGTTCGTGAATCAAAGTTAGCTGCGTATATCTTATCCTTAAGTTTATCATTAATTGAGGATATTGTGTCAATATAATTGCCTATATCGTTTTTGTCCGACACAATTGTTTTGCGAAATGAAATCACTAGACACATTGGTAGTTGCAACACTTATATTTGAAGAACATTTCTCATGAGATTCACTACTTTGTGGTTTACTGTCTTGAATTTCATTTTCTTGAATTTTTTGCTTCTTTACAAACATATCCAAAGTGGGCTGACTCGAACACCGTTTCATTTTGAAGATGCTTAATTATACCTATAATAGATAAACGGTCAATATTAATCTGATTCCTTTCAAACACAATTTAGTGAAAACGAGCATAAATAAATAAAACAATTTACCTTTTTTAATTAACTTCAGATAGAAACTCCAACACAGCAAGTACAACAAACAAAATAATATCTAATATTATTGAAAATTGAATATTAATTATTATTGAATAATAGCACTGCACTTTTATAAAAAAATCAACTGTAATTTTATGATAAATTAACTTCACTACTCACTTAATATAAATGATAAACTCTTGAAAGTATAGATTCAAAAAACGCAAACTGAAATAAAAAGCACTTCTGTTTACGTTAAATTTTGAAAACCATTAATGACAAAGGAGAATATTCTTACCTAACACCCTTTCAGCAATTAGAGAAAAAACCTGAAGGTTAGGATTTTCCAAAATTTGCAAACAAGCTTATATTTACCTGTTCTTATTGAAGCCTGCACAGATTAGGCGGCTTCCGGAAGTTCGGCTTTAAATTCTTTGGAGTACTAAACTTGGTCTTATTTTATAAAATAGATATAACATTTAAAAATACAATACCGTATTTTTGTTATTTTGTTGTAAGGTTATCAATTAAAATAAGATGTTTTTGTGTTTTGTAAATTCTTAAAGTAGTTTTAAAAACTTGTAACATGTCAAAATTTTTTTGGTGTAAGAATTAATGTTTTCTTTGAAGCTCTAAGGGGGGGCGATTGCCCCCCCCCCTGGATCCGCTACTGGCATGGTATGCTATTTGATTTACTGATAGTCCTGAAAAACACATTCGAAATAAATTTATTAATCACAACAGTCATTTATTTATTATCGAGAAAAAAAGAAAAGAAACATAAAGAGGATGCTTAGAAGAAAATTAATGTTGGTAAACTCTAATGTATTGAATTTTTCTTTTTTTACTTTTAATTACAAAAAATGATATGATTTTCTGTTGGCATAAAGATAAAACATTATTGTGTGTGCAAAATGCAGCACCCCCACTCCCTCAAAGTGAAAAATTATGAAAAAAATTATGAAAAATATTTTTTTATAATTCAATTAGTATTTAAAACAAATAAGAAAAAAATTACTTTAAATCATTCTTAGGGAGTTATTCTGTAACTCATAAGGGAAACCTTACGTAAAGGAAACCTTTACGCAAAGAACGAGCCTATTCTGTAACTATAAGGGACCCTTTACATAAAAATTGTCTTTAACTGACAGATCTTTATGAAGAGAATTCCTTTATGTAAAGGAATAGGTTATTCTGTAACATTTCCTTTGCATAAAGAATCATTTGACAGCGTGAAATCGGACCTTTACGTAAGGGATGATTCAGTAGGTGTCGTAACAAGTTATAGAACGTTTGTCAAGTGTTGATAATATAAAAAATATATTATAATTATAACGTATTTAAATTGATAATTTTAAAAATGAATATTATTTTGAATGAAATTCAAGGAAGGAAAGAAAATGCACTGTTAAAAAGAAATTTGAGAGATGTCAGTGATCCATTTTCGATAAGCGAAGAAGAGTTTAGGCGATATTATCGTTTCACTAGAGAAGTTGCTTTAGAACTATTTGAACAATTAGAGCCTCATTTACAAACTCCAAAAAGTAGATCTACGAGAATACCAACTATAGTACACTTTGTTTCAATATTACATTTTCTGGCACATGGTAGCTATCAAAAATCAGCGGGTCAAGATTATCGGAGTTCTATGTCTCAAGCATCGGTCAGTAGATGCATTCATAAAGTAGTAGATGTTATACTGGAACGAAAGCACCACGTGATAAGATTTCCCACCAATATTCAACAAATAAGCCATATCAAAAATGTTTATTTTGCATATTGCGGTATCCCAGGTATTCGAGGATGCATAGATGGTGTAACCTACGGGGTTTTGAGATGCTCCAACGTTAGATCAAAGTGCTAACTTAAATCGAGTTCCTGAGAAATAGGGAAATATTTATTTTTATAAAGCTGCCACCATCCCTTATTCTCAATGCTAATGAACTTTTCTTCTCGTTATCACTTAAAAAAAAATGTAATATTTATTTTTGGTAGCTACTGGAAATTCGTTTCACCAATTATCCTCTTTCTGGAAACGTGAACCGACGGCTAACGATAAATTTAAAAATTGTTTGCGTCGTTCGAAAGAAATAAGAATATAAAAAAAAAAACTCCCAATGTTAAACTTACAGTGAATATTTATTTAAATTTAATAATAAAAAAAAATAACTGCACGAAAATACTTAAAACAAATTATGTTTACATTAAATCCTAATTTTAATGCATTAACCAAAATAAAACAATTATTTCAAATAAACACGCATTAGTTCCAAAATGCAAAAACAAAATAATAGTTGTCACGTTATTGACAACTTCCCCAAAAGTAAAAAAAAATATTATATAGCTTACAAAATAGCCAAAACAACAGAAAAAAAAACAGTAAAGAATTTTCAAAGTTCTTACCATTTAAACACAAACACTTATATATAAAAATCAACACGTCTCAAATTTGTCATTTGAAACGTAAACCGAATTCAATTAGTTAAAGTGATAACTAAAATAATTAATTTAAATTCGCACTGAACTTAAATATTCAAATCGCGAAGTTACACAAAAGAAAATTACTCAAATTTTCTCAACTCAAGTTAAATATGAAACAGCAGTTCCCTTAAATGGGTCAAAACCTGCTCTCTGTCTGCCTTTGTGTGTGCCTTTTTTTATATTTATTCTCCTCCCTAATTTTTGTTTAAAGGTCTCCCCCCTTGACAAATCATACTTTGTGTAAGGGCAGCCACGTCAAACTAATTAAAGAGGTTATTTACCTTATTTTTCAAAAATAGACACGTGTGCATTAATATTTTCAAGTGATCAAAACTTTGGCTCTAAGTTTTCCTTAATAATTTAAGAAAATAAGCTCATCCACGTGTAAATTTTGTAAGTGTTTTCGATTAGATCATTTCACTAAAAACGGAAAAAATTTCGGAACTAATTTGTTTATTTTCCAAAAATGATGATATCATTTTTGCAACTTATTTCCTACTTTAAAATCCCCGAGTGCAATTATAGCTAATAATAACATATTAATAATTATGTTAAAATAATAATGACTTAATTAATATTAACTTAATATTTTTACAATATTTAAAATATTTTTACTTACTAAAACTACGAACAACCAAAAAAATTTTAGTTTTAAATTTCTTGGGTTGTTACAATGGCACACACATTGGTGAAAGTGGAAGCCGTCTGCCAGTAGGCAAATTAGAATTTCCACGGTTGGTATTTTTAAACCGAAAGAATTTCTTCAGTATCAACGTACAAATTATTTGTGATTTGGATTTAAATATCCTTAATTTAAACGCAAGATTCCCAGGAAGCGTAAAAGATCGACGTATATCGATTATCGATTTAATTTAATCGATAAAACTTCACTTCTACCAACTTTAATTTTCAAAGTTTTACCTCCCAAAATTCAAATTCAAAAATTTCATAAACTTAACATCAAAATTTATGGCAAATTAACAGGGTAGGTAAAACTTTGGTTCGAAACATGACAATACATTAAAAACTTTAATAAAAACGATGACAGGTTGCACGTGCATTAACAAAATGCAATTTCACAAAAACCTACTTTAATGTAGGAAACAAATATGCATATCTCGCAAGGTTACAAATCCTTTTAAATTATAATGTAATTACCTATTAATATCTGTATATAAATTTGTTAATTTGATATATAAGTATGTAAATTTTGTTAAATAAATTGAGTATCAATCGAACTCCGTAAAACTTAACTTCGACTTGAGTTTTATTCTACCAACAAGGTGACTTTTCAGATCCAAGCCTAAAAATTTGTTAGTGAGGCTGCTAACACTCAAAAGTCATCCGCCCACTCCATAATCTCCTACCGAGATTATTCATGGTCCTTCGAGCCGGATACATAATACTTTTACTTCAGTAAACCACACTTATCAACGGATCAAACTACTAAATAAAATTATTAAAAATGAAAAAAATTTAACAGTTTCTTAACATGAAAAATATATAAACTACTACGCCAGTTTCGATATAAAAATAAAAAAATTAAACTACTTACTTTCAAAGTTTAATGTCAATAAGATCTGCCACATAATTACACCAAAAATAATGCACTTTATTAACTTAATTAATTACATCGAATAAGTAAATTACTGGGAAAAATGTAGAATCACTGCTTTTTACTGCATATCAGCACAAATGACCAATCAGAAAGACTCATACATAATATCTATGTAGACGCACGCGAAAGAATATGCGAGTCAGTAGTTTTTATAAAAAATTTTTATTTTATTGTTTTATAAATTATTTTTATGAAATCGAAATAAAAACTATTAAGGTTTTTATATAATAGGCATGATGACACTATTAAAGAAACACCAACGATGGAACAAGATTTTATTAAGACTTTATTCGGTACATACATTATTTTATAAATTATTTTTATGAAATCGAAATAAAAACTATTAAGGTTTTTATATAATAGGCATGATGACACTATTAAAGAATCACCAACGATGGAACAAGATTTTATTAAGACTTTATTCGGTACATAAACAAATAGTTTGTTATGTGTTGCTATTGATGTATTTTTGCACATAGGAACAGCACACCACTGTAAACTTTGGAATTCATGATATTTTGTTGACTTTCTTCGTTTAGCATACACTCGCGATACATACAATGCAATGTTTACGAAAGTGTGACGTCACAAACCGACGCCATGACACCTACGAGTGTTTCACGCTTAATTCAAATTACATAGAAGAAAATACATTAATTTACGTTAAAACTTAAGTTTATTGCTGAAATAAACTTTTTTTCGAAAATAGGGGATGTGTACCTACAATAAGGAAAGGTATTTAAAAATCTGCCATCATCATCATGCCTATTTAAAAGTATTTACTTAAAATTCTAAAGTCTATATGAGATATTCTTGTGAGTCGGACAAATTTTATTATGCTGGCTTTAGAATTTTTGTGTTGAATCGATGTAGTAGAATTTATACTTACCGCACTATAGTAACTGATCGAGATGTTGTATGAATTTCAGGAGACCATTAATAAATTTTGTTATGCTACCACTAGAACTCTACGATTTAACTTTTAATATTTATATATTTATTAACATAATTTATATTTTTCGGTTAACAAAATTTAAAGACTCAAAAAAATTACTATGTTGTACTTTAATATCTCATATGAATTCATTACCTTTTCAATGAGCTTTAATAAAAATAATATTTATTTATCATTTTTTAATATGCATTTACAAAAATTCATATAAGGATGATATTTTTTCATTTATTTTTGCCGAGGTTTTTCTCCGTGTATAATGTATGAAGTATTAATATACATTTTGTGCAATATACATATTACTAATAAACTATTTTGTTTTTATTGTTTGTTGTTAAAAAAAGAAAAATTTCCGTGGGTTACTAACGGTGAAGTTATTTACAATCATATATAAATGCAGAAATTGCTTATAATGTGTTAGGGATTATCGATATTCGATTATATTATCGATTATCGTATTTATTTGGGTTTAATCGCTTATAGGATTTTGCTGCTCAATTTGATTCCGTTCTTGGCGTACATAATATAAAAGAAGCAAAATTATTTAAAAGAACTTTAAAAATTATACAAAACGAATTACTACTAGACGCAATATTTGCAGTTTATAAAAGTGAAGTCATCGAGCAAATCAACTCAGTAAATTTTTTAGCTATAGGAGCGGACGAAATTAGAGATTATTTATTAAACATGTAAAAATTAATTAAAAAAAAAAGTTATTCAAACCAAGAACAATTAGTTGTAATATTTCGTTACATGTATGAAGAATCAATTTGTGAACTCTGGTCTTTTATTAAATCATTAGGTTATACAACGTAAATTTTATCTATTTTTTTTTTATAAAATTAAATTTTATCAGTGTGACAGAATTACAAACCAAATTAAATATTGCACCCGATAAATTGATTTCTCAAAGCTATTAAATTAAATGCTCTGGCAGTGCTGTTTATTGAAAAAACTTTGTTCGAGAAATACCAGATTATGATGATAAAGTAATTGAACATTTTTCTAACAATAAGGATAGAGTTTTTCATTATAAATAAAAAGTTTTTTTTTAATTTTGTGCCCTCCCACTGGAAAATGTCACGAGCCGCCACTGGTTGACAATATTGTTCAATCTTTAAACAATAATTTAACCTCTATTAAACTCAGGTCAGGTGACAACGGGTTAATTCTTAACCCCAATAAAACGGTTTGTTTACGCATGGGAAGTACATACTGCTGTACTCTGGCCGACAACACTCGATCTGTTGATGTTAAACGTGATGGCTCCGTACTGAAGTTTAGTGAGAATGTTAGGGACCTTGGCGTAATATGCGACAGTAACTTAAGCTTTGAAGCGCACGTTATTAAGATTTGTGGTATTGGTATATGGTGGTTGTAGTATACTACAAACTGAAATCCTTATATAGAGGTATAAATATCTTCTTCCTCCAACGATTAAGTTGCAGCTGGTACAGAGTTTGGTGTTATGTCACCTGGACTACTGCAGTGTGGTTTATTATGGATACCTTACTGCTAACCTAAAACATAAACTACAGGTTCTGCACTTTTGCATGAGATTTGTCTGTGATATACATAGACTTTGGTAGCCACGTTACCCCTTCTTTTATTAAATTTGGTGTGCTTAAGATTCCCGCTCGTTTTGAGCTTCTGTTCGCTTCGTTCCTGTACAACTTGTATAGGCGTGGTGGCCCGGGATACCTGTAGGAGTTGATGGTAAAAAGATCTGAACGCCATCAACTAGATCTTTGCTATAGTGAAGTTATAGTTTCGGGGCTCCTTCAAGTACCGACCGGCGGAGGTCGCGGAGGTCTTTAATAGGTTCAAAAAACTTCTATTGAACGGTGAACGAGTCGGACGTGTGTAACATAACCTCAAATTGTTATCTATTGTATTTTTGTTGTTTATCGTTTAAGTGTAACGATGACTGATGTTAACAGCGACGTAACTGTTGACGATGGCCAGAAGAAATTATTAGCTGAACTAAAGAAACTCACAAAGTCTGTTTTAATGGATATCATCATGACTGGCAAACTGCCTGCTGAACTTCAAGATAACGCGATCTTAATCGAAAAAGGTTTTGGTGGTGTCGATTCTGTACGCGTTAGTGAAACTAATGAGAACTGCAACTTGTATAAAGAGCTGATCGGTAGTTTGAAACAGCAAATAAATTCGTTGAAAGCATCGGTCAACGATAAAAATACTATTATTGGATTGTTGAAATCTAAGCAAGCTCAACCAACGCAACACGTGGTAAATCGTGTTAATATTAACAAATCCAAAAGTGTAGCGCAGGCCTCGACAGCCAGAACGGTCACAGCGACAACTGAACTACCAATTGTAGATATAAAGGACGATAGTAGTTTAAATACAGTAACTAACCTAATGACGAAAGAGGATGAATCCGATGGATCTGTCGACAATAATGGAGTGATTGACCCGGTAACCACTGGGAGAGGTAGCGATGACGACTTCACGATGGTTTCCTACAAGAAGAATAAAGCAAAAAGAAGCTTTGATAACGCAGGTAATAACGTGATTAATACCCCTCTTACTCATAACTTTGTAGGTAAAGCTTCCAAAGCTAAAGCATCTGTCGTTGGTTCCTCGGATGATGCTTCTGATCTGTGTGGCGTTGAGAGTAAATGTTGGCTACATGTTAGTCGAGTGTCAGCCGCTGCAACCGAGAACACGGTAGTATCCTACTTGAAGTCTAAACTACCTCAACACGAATTCTCTTGTACGAAGTTGAGCTCCTACCTTGATGTTGCATCTTTTAAGGTGGGTGCTAACATGTCACTGTATGATGGCCTCATCAAGCCGGAATTTTGGCCGAGGGGAATAATGATTCGTCGTTTCAACTTTTTTCGGGGTCCCAAAGAGGGTTACCGAAACTAATGCGACTAATGTTGACTCTGACTCGGGGGAGTCTGCAGAATCCTCTAGCGATCGAAATTACACTTCTGCACTAAATATTTACATGCACAATTGTGGTGGTATTAGAACCAAATTGAGTGAAATTAGCAACAATGTTAATTGCTGTCTTTACGACATAATAATTCTTATAGAAACCTTTCTTGATGATGACATTGCTTCGAGTGAATTGAAATTTTTTGACTTTAATATCTTTCGTTGCGATCGATCTATCGACTCTAGCCAGAAAATCACCGGTGGTGGTGTTTTGGTAGCAGTTCGCAAAAGCTTAAAGTGCATTCAAATCGATACGGCTAAATCTGTCGAATCCCTTTTCTTACGAGTGGGTGGTTTGATTGTGGGGGCGGTTTATTTGCCTCCCGATTCCAGTGCTGACGCATACGAGGAATTTTGTGGGATTGTCGAGAATATTACTGATCTTGTTCCTCATTCAAGATTGGTTATCTGTGGTGACTTTAATCTTCCCAAGGCATTGTGGTCGAGTGACGGTACCTATTCCCTGACTACCAAGAATACGTGTCCTAAGACACAAATGATTAGTGATTGTTTATCTTTACACAATCTTATTCAACAAAACAAATTACCTAATAGTCGAGGTGTTTTGCTGGATTTGGTGTTCACCAACATTGACAATGTGTCGGTGACGTTATCGGATGACTTATTGTCAAACACTTCTCTACATCATAGCGCATACACTGTTAGTATTGTGGGCGTTGTTTCTTCACAGTCTAGTCTTGAGTATGCCAATTGCACCTTTGACTATAGATCTGCCGATTTTAATCTAATCAGCAACTGTTTGTTGGACGTTAACTGGTCGGAGTTGTTAGCTTCTAATGATATCGAGGAAGTTGTTAATCAATTCTACAAAGTGATATGGTCCACAATCAATTCACATGTACCACGCAAAAAGATAGGGGTCTCCAAGTATCCAGCATGGTTCTCGAAGGAGTTGATTGAGCTAATCATTGAGAAGAAGATTATGCACAAGGCTTTTAAAGAGACTCGTAGTCTTCATTACTACCATAAATTTCGTGAAATTCGTGATCGAGCTAAGAAACTAAATGCAGTTCTTCATCGAGATTATATCATCAAGATTGAGGAGGGAATTGCTGCGGACCCTCAAGCATTCTGGCGATACGTCGATGATTGTTCGAAGGTGAGAGGCTATCCTGCTTGCATGTTTCTGGGTGATGAGGTATGCTCATCGGGTCAGGATTGTGTGGATTTATTTGCCAAGCAGTTTTCTGACGTGTACTCTAGTGACGACGCCACCAATCACAGCTACGGTGCTAATGCGACTATCGACTGCAATTTGCTGAGGGTCACGGTGGAAGATGTATTCAATGCAATTACAGAACTGCCTGACAGTTTGAACTGTGGTCCTGATGGTATTGCATCCTATTTTATAAAAAGGTGTCAATACTCATTGTCAACTCCAATCTTCATGATGTTCCGATTATCTTTGGCCAGTGGTTGTTTTCCGAGTCTCTGGAGGAAAAGTTATATTACTCCCATACACAAAAAAGGCAATCGTAGTGATATAGCAAATTATAGGGGTATTTCGATACAGTCGATGATACCCAAGATGCTTGACAAATTAGTCTCAGCTCAACTAATGCAGGCTAGTGTGAGTTGTTTGGTGGAAAATCAACATGGGTTTGTTCCTGGTCGCTCGACAACGACCAATCTTTTGTCCTTCACGACTCACATTTTGGAGTCGTTCGAGGATCACAGGCATGTCGACACTGTGTACACGGATTTTTCTAAGGCGTTTGATCGCGTCTCCCACTCGGCACTTTTGTCCAAGATTGCTTCAATGGGGTTTGGACGGAATGTAGTTAAATGGGTGGGTAGTTTTCTTCGTGACAGAATTCAATATGTTAGAATACATAGTTTTCTCTCTAATGACATACTGGTTTACTCCGGCGTTCCGCAAGGTTCACATTGCGGGCCCATCTTGTTTCTGCTGTTTATTAATGACATCGGTAGTTACATAAAGAATAGTTCATACCTGCTGTTTGCCGACGACTTGAAGATCTTCAAAACTATTGGATCCATAGAGGACTGTATACTGATGCAATCCGACCTGGATAATATACACCAGTGGTGTACCGATAACAATTTATGGCTTAATTTCAACAAATGCTCGCTCATCACCTATAAGAAGCACAACTGTGACTTGTTCCGGTACAAAATAAACAATGTTGAACTCAATCGTGTCACGGAAATTAACGATTTGGGTATTTGTCTCGACTCCGGATTGACTTTTAAAAGTCATATTGCTAACATATGCCATAGTGCCCTTCGCTCGTTGGGATTTATTCGCCGACATAGCAAGTTCTTCACGGCCAAAACGGTAAAATTGCTCTATGTCTCTCTTGTTAGATCGAAACTTGAATATGGGTCTTGCGTATGGTTCCCACACTATGATGTTCACGTCTCAAGGTTGAATAGGGTGGAACGTAAGTTCCTAAAATATTATCATTTTAAGCGTGGTTTGAGAAGTGACGACTTCTCCTGTGATGACAATTTGAGGCATTGCGGGTCGAAGTCATTGGTGCATAGAAGAGTGGTTGCGGACGTTTGTTTTGTTTACCGCCTATTAAATGGAATGATCAACTGTGATGCTCTACGTGATCGAATTAAGTTCCGAGTTGCCAGTCACAACACTAGGTGTAACGAATTGCTGCACATTGATCATCATAGGACGAATTATGGTCTGAACAGTCCATTAACAAGAATGTGCCGACATGTTAATAGCTTAAACAACTTTGACAGTTTTGACTTATGCCATTGCTCTTATAGAGTATTTAAAAATAATGTGATGTGGAATTTAAGCACTTCGGGATAACATGAACCCTCTTCACCATATAGGGTCTTTTGATTATTTGTAAATATATGTAAATTGGTCTAACCGTATGTATGAATAAATAAATGAATAAATAAAAATAAATAAGTATGCAGGCGTGTTTTTGACCAGCGGTACCAGCCGTTCCTTTAGAAGCGTGGTCAAGGAAATGCTGCTGCTTGCGC
This sequence comes from Cantharis rustica, assembly GCA_911387805.1. Lineage (NCBI taxonomy): Eukaryota > Metazoa > Arthropoda > Insecta > Coleoptera > Cantharidae > Cantharis > Cantharis rustica. Next base: position 79,339,670 of record OU426877.1, read on the forward strand.
AAAATGCGGACTAGGGTGAAATTGAAAAACAGTTCTGTTGATTGTTTTGCCCCTTCGTTGACTCTATGAAATGTATTTACTCTTTCATTTTTATATTTATTTTTTCCTTTTTGTATTTATATTTTATTTTTCATTGTAAATAGAGTTAACGAATAAAGTTATTATTATTATTCTTTCCAAATCAATTACAAACTTGGAAAAAAGTACATTAGTTTATTTTTGGCGCAATATCAAAATTTGATGCATCTAAAGCTACTCGTGGTCGCTAATGGGTTAAATAACCAAATATTTGAAAAATCTCTCCAAACTGTTTGTTAATACGCAAGCGCACGTGTTAAATTTCTTATCAAATTTGACATCGTTGCAAACAAAATTATTTTTACCTACATAAAAGTGTCAAAAATATGAGCAAATTTACATGTAAATTTAATATAAAATTTAACGTCGTGTCAAACAGGCTTTAGATACGATAATTTTCAGCTTCTGAGAATCCAAAGCGTCTAAATTCACCAATAATAGAAACTTTTGCTGCATAATTGCAATACTTGTCATACTACATATCTACTAATTGATAAAATAAAGGAGCTAATTTTGCGCTATAAGGTATTATGTCGTTTTGAAGCGAGCTTTAAAATTTTGATAGAAAAAATTAGAAAAATTCTACGGTAATTTAGGTATTAATCTATTTTGTCTATTATATTATTCGCTAATACATTAAGTAATAAATAATTCATTTATTTTAATGGTATGGGCCTCTTCCTAAACCGGTATTCCACCATGACCTGAAAAAAAATTACATATATTAGATTTCTAGTTGAAAAAAAACTTTCATAAGTCTACTTAACAATAAATCATAGGGTATGTTCTCCAAGTTTTTGTAATTTTGATAAGAACCAATTTTTATTAAATTGAATAAGATAATATTAAAAACAAGCATTTTGTGTTTTAAATTAATTTCATTAACCCTCGAGTAGGCGCGTGGTCTACGATCGTAGACCATGCTTCTTTAAACCGTGATAGCTCGTAACAGATTGCATTATGTCGGTTGAATCTTTGAGTAGCTGTCGATAATGTGTAAATCTTTAGGGTCAGTAGTTTTTGAACTTTTAAAGTGGTGTATTATTGTTTTTATTTGGATTGAAATAATATATTATACGTATATAATACTTATACGTATGTATAAGTTATAAAATAATTCTTTTGCTTTACGGCCGGTTTCACAAAGTCTGGTTAACCTGCAGTTTAGCGGTTACCGTTACTTAACCTATGAAAAAGTGTTTCACAATCGCTGGCCTGACGGCTAACCTTAGGTTAAGTGCTGGTATTTGTAACCCACAGAAGTTCCTCGAGTTAACTCGAGGTTTACATCAACTATCACTTTGTTTGCGGTTGGAACACACAGAGGGCAGTGCTCTCATTGATTCAAACGGCTAGAGGTAAAATTTTGTCATTATTTGTGAAACTTTTAAGCTCGTGTCTCACTATAAAATTTTTATAAAAACTTTTATACAAACGATATGACGTAACGTGATATAAAAATAATTTAAGTAAGGTTTGAGTTGTGTTGTGTTATATGACATTATAATAACTTAATAATAACTTTAACTTAACTATAACCATAATTAATAATATCCAAGATTAATAAATTAAACACAATCGGCTGTTATTATACCGAAAAGTAAGATAACAACCGTGATTATATATTTCATATTTTCCATATTCATACCTAAATTTAAATTGAGATGGGTTTCAACAGCCAATGGGATGCCTCCTTTCATAAAATTTTTAGAAAATTTTCTAATATAAGAATTTTTATAAAAACTTTTTCGTGACGTCATGAAAATAGAAGTATCATAAAAATATTTTTTACAAATGTCATTTTTATAAAACTACTGCGCTGTCACACTATAAAAATTGTTTTTATAAAAATTTTATAGTAAGACACGGGCTTAAAAATTCATGCAAGACGTGAACCGCTCGGATTTTGATTATATTTTTGTGTACTTTAATTAACGGTATTGTATAATTGTGTTAAAAGATACAAAAAATGCGTATAGCAGCGATATATAGACATCGGTCTAATTATTTTGAAGAATATGACGCTCACGATTTTTTTGTTAAAGAAAATCCCTTGCATCTAGTTTTATTTTCTATCTATAACAATAACCACCTGAGATTGCAATCATACCTAACTAAAGTATAAAAATATACCTAATATTTATAAAAAGTAAAAAAATAAAACATAGAAAAAAATTTATAAGTTATTATAATGACAAGTAAATGACAAACGACAGACAAATAAGTAGGCTACCAACAGGGATTATAGAAAATCACTAGCTACAGAGCTGCCAACATTTCTTAACCTATGGTTAACTGCCGGTAAGCAGACCCAAAGTCGAAATTTGTTTGTGAAACAGTACCACCTCTCAAACTTCAGGTTAACCTTCAGGTGAAGGTTTGGTAACTTTAGGTTTTAACTATCGATTGTGAAACCGGCCGTTAGTGTAAACTGCATTGCTAACTTAAAACGCGTTTATCTCGAAACTACACTTTCAAATCGGTGAGCAAGATATTTCAAAAACCTGTGCACCAATCTATCTTAAATTTTGTGTGCTTTTTTTAAACACTCAAAACTAGTCTTTAATCGAAGCTTTTGGTTTTACAATGTGTAGTTTCTATTTTATGAACCAAAACTTGTTTTTTTAACAAAAATTAAAATTTTGACTTTGAATGACTGCCATATTGTCAAATTTAAGTTTTTTAGAAAATCCTTCGATTAAAGACTGCATCAACTAATAGTTTATCAAACTTTTTTTGAATTTTAATTTTCAATAAGCTGGGTGTGAATAACACTTTTCACCGCAAAACATGATTTTAAAACATGCTTGTCAAACGTTCACTTTAACTTTATTATTTATCAATATTTTGTAGCCAAAAAATTACCAACCGCTCACTAAATAAAGGTCTTTTAAATAATTAAACTGTTGTACAAAGATATGCATTCAATTCTCCACAAAAAAATTGCAAAAATTACCCATTTTTTTGACGGTCTAGGTGAGCATAACCCCTTAATAAGCCGATAAATAATCTAAGCATCAGACAACGTTACAAGACGTTCTAAAACCGATTTACAGATATAAATCATTAAAATGCACCAATTTTGATGATCCTGCCATAATTTCTCACATAATCATAAGCTTATAATTATAATACGCAATTCAAAACCCATAATACACATGTATAAATACATAATTTGTGAGACTTAACATAAAAGTACCGCATAAAAATTTTGCTTGTAATTATATGAGATCCAAACTCATATGTACATACACTCCGACACAGTTTGTGAAACTTCTATGTAAAAGTTTTTCTTGTTAATCTTTAAAGTAATCATTGAATAAAGTGCAAAATAAGGCTTTGTGTCAATAAATAATAATTTTAAGATTATAAACGAAAGTCAGGTTATTGTTAGTGTTACTGTTTTGAAATTAAATATATATATATATATATATATAATACGACACATCTGACATTAAGGGTTAAATATTCATAATATGCATAAGATGTAAATGCAATATAATAACTGGCTCCATCGATGGAAAAGTGACATCAATATTTATAAGGTGTCCTTGCCCAAAAGACAAATAAAGGTCGTAACTCACCTATCAGCACAGCATAGGGACAGCGACTGATCATCACTAGCAAATTTTATTTCTTATGTGTATTTAAATGCAAGCACACTCATCTAATAGCATCAGCACATCAACTGATAAGCACATCAACGCCTCGACCACTAGACATTTCTCCGAGAGAATATTTTGCGGACGCCGTGCTTGTAACATAAGGTGCTGATGCCTAGCCGATGCCATACACTCATATATCATCACCTGAACATCACATTTCGCTTTTAATACAAATTTTACTAATTGTTTTACAAGGAAAAGATCAGGTATGCGAAATTTTGTTTTGGCTTATACTTACACTACGTAAAGATTACACCTAAGACATTACGTGAATGAAATAGTAGCGCGCCATATTCAGCCAATTTTGAAAAAATCGAATTTGAAAATTTCTTTTTACACGAAATAACGAAATAATAAAAGATAAAACTTGCAACAAAAGTTCCAACGAAAATTTTATCTACTTTTTTTAATAAAATTAAATTTTATCTAGTGTGACAGAATTACAAACCAAATTAAATATTGCACCCGATAAATTAATTTCTCAAAGCTATTAAATTAAATGCATATTAAAAGCTCTAAATGCGGCGCGATTTCTAGTGACAATCAATTCCAGTTTGAACGCGCGAGTATTAACATAAATCAAGTGAACATAAATAGTGAAGTAATAAACGATATACCGAGTGTTTAAATAAATCCGGACTTAGTGTTAAATAAATTATAGTGTAAATTAGTGTTAGTGTTAATCTTAGAGGAGAGGGTCTCTACTGTGGGTCACGGATTTTAAAACCCTTTTGGGGTAAAAAAGTACTTCGTATTAATAAACTCTAGGCCACGCGGCAGTGCGCAACTCTCAAAAATAACAAAGTTGAAAATTCAAATTTAAAAGAATTTTATTCATCTACTTGCACGGTTGCATTAATTTGCAAGTAACCGCGATAGTTCTGAGGTTAACTGCACGACTATCAACCGGACGGACCAGGTTCAATTCCTCCAAGAGTCGTTTTTTTAAATGTTTAAAAAAATTTTTTTTTTATTTAATTTATAACCGAAATGCACGCTTCTTTGTCAACCCTGTGATGCTTATTTTTAACCACAGGTAAAACTTTTAATAAAGCGCATTCAAAATGCCCCTGCCTTATTAAAAGACTAATCAGAAATTGCATCGCGCGAAAATCGCAATAAAAATACAGTATTATTAACCTTTTACAAGAAATGCAAAATTATAGTTTTACAGAAAACAAGTAATATTAGCTAGTTTAGTATATCGACCTTTTGTGGGAAATGTTAAATTGCACTTTGTAATAGTAGTTTTGCAGAATTGCCTTTTAATAAAATATATAAATCTTGTAATTTCAAAAGTTTAGTTTAGTTTTTAGTGATTCATAAACACCATTGTAATACTTACGTGTAATCTTTAACATAAATTTTTGAAGTTTGTATTATTTTTTTTTTGTTTGTGAGTTACGGAACTCATATTTGGCGCAATCTTAAGAATCGTATTTCCCAAAAATCAGAATTAAAATCGTCTGTTTGGGAAGTCACTTCTGCAAAAATCGTGGATAAAAATCGCCACAAAAACACGGTGGCGAAGTGAAAAGTGAATTAAAACGTCACATCATTTCAACATCGCCTCTCCAAATCGAGGAACCCAATTTTAAGAAATTCGGTGCAACAGTCAAAATCCTGGGATCGACAAATACAACGTGGTAGATAGGAATCGCTACCAACGAAGTACGACTCGTTCGATCAACCTAGCTGTAAGAATACAACACAAACGAATTATTGAAGAATGCAGAAAATAATAATCATAGCGTAAGTGCTAGAAATTTAATCCATTAACCAATATTTTTTTTCCTATAAATCCTAATAAATAGTTATAACTTGAAAGTTTAATTAAAAACGCGAAATAATTTAAATTTGTAGATAGTATTTAATTTTAAACCATAATAATAAATTTAGTAAGTAATATTATAGTATTTCATGATTTACGAATTAACCAAACAATTAAATAGTCTAAAATGACTCCACCGCAACAAGAATCAACGGTTCGACCAATTAATTATCAATTTATAAAATTGTATTTAGACACTATAACACCTTATGACGGAAACCCATACACACTTAATATTTTTCTAAATTCATGCACACAATTTTTGATCAACTTTTTCAACACGAACAATTTAGATGACCCTATAAACCAATTTTTGTTAAGAGCAATTTTAGGCAAACTCACTGGCCGAGCGTTAATGTTGATTGGCAACAGATCGAAAATTAACGATTGGGAATCTTTGAAAACGGCGTTAAAATTGAATTTTAGTGATCAACGCGATATTGATTGCCTAGTGCAAGAATTAATTTTGTTAAGACCGTTTGTTAAGTCCATATGATTTTGGTACTCGTTGTCAAGACGCCAGAAGTCTAATTTTAACAAAAATCGATTGTAGCGAATTAAGCGACGCGGAAAAACATTTACAGATAAAAAATTATGAAGACCTAGCATTAAAAACTTTTATTAGAGGACTAAACGGTCATATTCAAAACAATGAAAGATTGAGAAACCCAGACACATTAGAAAAAGTAATGACTTTATTAATTGAAGAAGAAAATTTTTTGTATTTTACGCAACAAAGTAATACTTTACACGTAAAAAATTCTAACACGTCGACACAAAATTTTAGATTTTCAAAACCCAACTTTCAAAACGCGAAATAACTCCCAATTTAAACCGTTTATACTAAATTCTTATCCAAATTTTCAACCGAAAACGAACCCCCAAAACTTTAAGCAAAATAATCAAACCTCTAATAATTATAATAATTTTCAACCTAGACCGAACTTTCAAAATCATAACACTAACTTTCAAAACTTTAATAGCAACCCCCAGTTTAGACCGAATTATCAAAACCCAAATTCAAACTTTAGACCAGTGACTAATTTTTAGACATTTAGACCAAGTTTTTAAAGCCACAATTCAAACTTTCAACCCAGACAAAATTTCCAAAACATGAATCAAAACTTCACCCCAAGATCGCAAATGAGACAAGATTCGATGAGATCGACGATAAAACCTACACCCATGGATATAGACAGTAACAGAACAAATTTTACTCAACCAACAAATTTAAATTTTCATTTAAATTTTGACCACGAAAATCTATGCAAACCATCGTTTGAACCTTTTGAATCAAATTTTGAACACAACTTTGAAAATTATGAAGAAACTTATGATAACCCGACATGTCAAAACCTTGAAGTAACAGAACCGATCGAACATTTCGAACAACCTAATACAAGTAACAATTATTTTTCAAATCAATTAACCAAAAATTCTGACGAACAAACTGTAAATTTTCAATTGGAAAACAATCAACCAACCGGAACGTAATAATAAAAGTGAATAACATTCAAAGATCAAATTTACCATATATTTTTATTCCCGAACTTAACGCTAAATTTTTAATAGACACCGGTAGTAGAAGAAATTTGATGAACCCAGAACTAGTAAATGAATATTTTAATAATTTTGTAACATCAGAAACATTCCAAATCCAAACTGCCCACGGTTTATCACAACACGACAAAATAATTTATATTACAGTACCCAAAATTTTCAAAACTAATGAAAAACATAAATTTTATATTTTTAAATTTTCATCAAAATTCGATGGCCTTTTAGGTTTTGATCTAGTAACTCGACTTCAAGCTAACATTGACACGCAAAACAAAATTCTTTCAACCCCATTAGTAACCATCCCCATACTTCAGACAAATGATGACAAAAATTTTACAAACACTGAAAAAAATAAAAATTTTAATTTCAATTTAACTATCGACTCTAGAACTGAACAGGACGTTAAAATCCCGGTAAACCAAAATAATGGAATAGGAATTTTGCAATTTCAAAAATTTAAAAGCGGTGTCAAAACACCCAAAGCAGTTGTTAACGTAATTGATAATTTTGCCATTACTACTATCATAAATTCGAATAACAATCCTATTACACTAAATTTCAAGAAACCTTTAGATATCGAAACCTTAAATATAGCCAAAATTAATTTCATTGAAAAAATAGATACAGATGCCAACTTTAGCCAAATTCAAGATAACATTTTGAAAGAAAATCTAAAACACCTACATCTAAGTCATACGAATAAAGAAAAAAATTACCTAATCTGAAAATTATGTTTTGAATATAGAGATATATTTTATAGTGAAAAACTTCCACTGACCTTTACAAACCAAATTCAGCATAAAATCAAATTAAAAGACGAATCCCCAATTTATACAAAATCTTACAGATACTCCGAAATACATAGAAATGAAATTAAAACTCAAATAAAAAACATGTTGGAACAAGGCATAATTCGAGATTCAAATTCACCATTTTCTTCACCGGTTTGGATCGTACCTAAAAAATTGGATGCTAGTGGAAAAAAGAAATGGAGAGTTGTAATTGATTATAGAAAATGAACCGAGCAAACGATTGACGATAAATATCCGATTCCCAATATCACTGATATTCTCGATAAATTAGGTAAATGTCAATATTTTACGACTTCAGATTTAATCTCTGGATTTCATCAAATCGAAATGAATCCCGAAGATATTCCTAAAACAGCTTTTTCAGTTGAAAACGGTCACTACGAATTCCGAAAGATGGCTTTTAGTTTAAAAACGCGCCAGCCACTTTTCAAAGAATTATGGACAATATTTTAAGAGGGATCCAAAACGAAAAATGTTTAGTGTATTTAGACATCATAATATTCTCGGTATCATTGCAAGAGCATTTAGAACGACTTACAGAAGTATTCCAAAGGTTAAGAAACGCGAATTTTAAAATCCAATTAGACAAGCCCAATTTTTGAGAAAAGAAGTCGCATATTTAAGACACATTATAACGCCTGACGGAGTGAAACCAAACCCTGACAAAATTCAATCAGTATTAAATTATCCACTACCAAAAACGACGAAAGAAATCAAAGAATTTCTAGGACTTCTCGGATATTATCGTAAATTCATTAAAGATTTCGCAAAATTAGCAAAACCTTTAACATATTGTCTAAAAAAGGAAAAAGAAATTAAACACACACCCGAATTTGTTAACGCATTTAAAACTTGTCAAAAGATTTTGACCAACGACCCCATTTTACAATACCCTCATTTTAACTACCGATGCTTCAAACGTGGCCTTAGGAGCAATTCTGTCACAAGGATCAATTGGATCAGATCGTCCAATAGAATACGCTTCACGTACATTAACAGACACCGAACAAAAATATTCAACAATTGAAAAAGAACTATTGGCAATTATATAGTCACCGACCATAAACCGCTTACGTTGCTGTTTAGCCTAAAAGAACCAAATGCAAAATTAGTAAGGTGGCGACTAAGACTAGAAGAATTCGACTATGACATCATATATAAAAAAGGAAAATTAAACTCAAACACAGACGCTCTTTCTAGAATAAAAATTAATGCTTTAGAAACCATTGACGCCGAATTTATTGTTAATCACCCCGGAGATGTTGACGAAAACGTCTTAGAAATGTTAAGAGGAATTAGTCTAAAACCCATTCAACCAATTGCAAGTACGTCAAATTTAAATCATGAAAACAAAATCAAAATTTTATCCGACATACAAATCAAACCACCGAACTTACCCACTCAAAATACACTCCACTCAAATTTCAATGAAACAACCAATAATGGTATCCCAATTTTAGAAGAACCAATAGATAATAAACCCAATCAAATAATCGTTTTACCACACCGCGATCAATCAATGAATGTTAGAAATCACGACACGAAAATTTTAAAATTCGAATCCTGAAAATTCCAAAAGAACTTAACATAAATATCTAATCATTAAATTTTTACAAACTTACACCACAATCGGAAACACTTATTACATTTACTTTCATACGGAAAAACTTTATCACGACTTTTGTCAAGTTTATTTGAAAACCTTTTCCGAAAAGAGCCCGAAATTAATTCGTTGTACAAAAAAATTAAACCTAATAAGAGAACATGACAAACAATTGTTATTAATAAGTAGAGTACGGATTTATAGCAAATTTGCTATACATAAATATTGATAGCAGAAGTGTAATTGTTATAAATGTCCACGAATTTTCTAAAAATATAACATTTGACGCTATGTTCTTTGTGCTTATATGCTTATTTTGATACTTTAATCACTTTAATGCTTAGATTTACTATTTAAGCTTTTTTAGTGCTTATTTTAACACATTTTCAATAAATTAAAAAAAATTGCAATAGATATGTACATAAATACCTACATTTTTTATTTGTATTTTAATTTTTTTGAATTTAATATTTAGTAGACTTTGTTTATGTCTTGTTGGCTTTGTTTATATTGCGGTGAAATACAAGGTAAAAACCCGAGTATAAAGGGACCAGGGACTTCCACGACCCTGCAAAAATGTGCAGAAGTCTTGGAAGTCAAAGAACAACTTGCAAGGAAATCTAAGATCTTCATATTTTTCAATCAAGTCGTAATTAGTTGGATAGCATAAAATTTATTTAAAAATTTAAAAAGATGGATAGCGTTAAGACGAAGGTTCCTAAGGAACAGGAAAAAAAGGAGGAGAATAACAAAGGTCCTAAAAGGGAGTCTGGCAGAATTGTGAACCAAGCCGGTCGACGATAAAAGTTGGTCCGTAGAACATTTTGTTCCAGCGGTTCTAGTGTTCGATAAGTTCGAGGGTGCTTCAAGGTGAATACGAAACCACACAAGGGGGTTCATTGGGTGAAATTCCAACCCTTGCTGGTACTGTGCTCCGAGTTTTTGTGCTACTAAGTTAGAGTTCAGGCAAAATTCTCACCATACGAAGAAGATCCGACCGAAGCAACACGAATTAAGGTCGTAACCATTTAACATTTATCAAGTTTATTTTCATTGTTTATATTTTAATTTATTGTTATCACGTTATATTTTGTGTAGTTAGTTTAATAATTAAGGAAACGCACTTACACGCTGGACACCACAAAAACACGTTAAATGCAGTTGCAAGTTGTTCGTTTTGTTATCGTTATTCAAATAAATTATTAAACCGTTTACAAAAACACTATTATTTTTATTTTCAATTTCACTTTTAATTAAATTTTTACAATCGAAATTATCATTTCGATTGTTAGCGCCCAACAACTAAGAATATCCACGGTAAGAGGAAAGGTCTCTAAGTCGAGGATATAGAGATCCTCGGGACGTGGCAATATATACGAATAATAAATTAAAGACTTCAACTAATAATTTAAAAACTTGATATTTGATATACTTAATAGGAGGTATAACGGAAACATTTAAATTAAGCAACAGTAAAAAAAATTAAACTTCTTCTAATTACTAATTTTCCTATAGTTATATTGTTATTTACGATTTTATTCAGGATTCTCATATTTTTAATAATATTGCTAATTATGATATACTTAGGTATCGATTGGCTAATAGAGCCTTACAGAACTGCGACCATTATTAATTTTTTACTTAGCAGTAAGTGTACTATATTTTTTTGAATATTTACGTACATACTATATTCGAATTTCCACAAAAATAAATAATAATAATAATACCAGGTGTGTAAGTATGAAACCGGAATTTGCCTATAGGTGGTGCTAGATGTCGATGCAGTTACCGACACATCACGTCAGCAGTGTCTTGTTATTGTTTTGATATCCGACAAAGATTTCCAACTCACAATAACACGAGTTTCATTCAGTAGCATTAGTTTATTAGAGATAAACATGTCGAGTTTTGTGCCAACAAATTACGATTTGCGGACAGCACTACTTTTCTGTTTTCATCTGAAGAAAACCGCAGCCGAATCGCATCGAATGCTTGTGGAGGCGTTCGGTGAGCATGCTCTCGGTAAAACACAGTGTTTCGAGTGGTTCAAACGGTTCAAAAGTGGCGATTTTGACGTGAGGAACGAAGAACGTGGAAGACCACCGAAAAAGTTTGAAGACACTGACCTGCAAGCCTTGTTGGACGAAGACGACGCTCAAACACAACAACAACTGGCGGATCAGTTAAAGGTGATCCGAGAAGCCATATCCCTTCGGTTGAAAGCCATGGGAAAGATACAAAAGGTGGGGAAATGAGTTCCACATGAACTCAACGAAAGACAGCAGAAAAACCGCAAAACATCATGCGAAATGCTGCTTGCCAGGTTCAAAAGAAAGTCATTTTTACATCGAATTGTGACTGGCGATGAAAAGTGGATATATTTCGAGAATCCTAAACGCAAAAAGTCATGGGTTACTCCGGGTGAACCATCAACATCGACGGCAAGACCAAACCGCTACGGACGAAAGACAATGCTGTGTGTTTGGTGGGATCAGAAGGGCGTATTCTACTACGAGCTGCTGAAACCTGGGGAAACTGTCAATACTCAACGCTACCGACAACAAATGACCGATTTGGATCGAGTTTTGCGTGAAAAACGACCAGAATACCAACAAAGACAACACAAGGTGATTTTGCACACCAGCACACAAAGCAAAACAGATCCAGGAAACGATAGAGTCGTTCCGTTGGGAGATTCTTCAGTACGCGGCTTACTCACCGGACCTTGCCCCATCCGATTACTACTTGTTTGCATCGATTGGACACGCACTTGCTGAGCAGCGCTTTACTTCTTACGAAGATGTACAAAAATGACTCGATGACTGGTTTGCCTCAAAAGAGCCACAGTTCTTTTGGCGCGGAATCCACAAATTGCCAGAAAGATGGGAAAAATGTATAGATAGCGACGGACAATACTTTGAATAAGTTACTTTGTATCATATCATTACAATAAACGTGTATTTTCTGTACAAAAATTCCGGTTTCATACTTACACACCTGGTAATAATAATTGAAAGTTATGGAAACTCTGAAAATTAAACATTTTGTCAATGTTACAATGTTACATTCCACCTTAATAGAACTTTTGGGAATCCTACAAATAAAACACCCGAACTATGAAAATCTTATGCAATACGCAATTTTAGCCTATAATAATTCAATACGTAGTGTAACAGGCTTTACACCTTTCGAACTCACTTTCGGACATTCAAGCTTACGAGATAATGTTGAATTGTTTTTACAAAAAGATTTCTACCAAAAATATGTAAACGACCATAAAGAAAAAATTAATATTGTATACGACAAAGTTAATGAAAAAATTTCAGAAAATAAAAATAAAGTAATAGACAACCCTGGAGTATTATCGATTAAATTTGGCAATGCTCAAAACAAAATTTCTACATGAGCCGTTGTACAAATCTTCGACATTACACAAATCATAACTGAATTTGACAAATTACAAATGCAATATAAAATTTTAAATTTAACATTTCACAACGTTGGCATTAACATAGAACACCGGAAAAATTTTTATAGCTCTTACCAACTAATAGATCATTTATCAGAATTAATTTACAAACAAATTTATCAAATCAACCTTATGACAGATTCAAAAAGACAAAGACGAAGGCTTATCGACGGTTTAAGTTCTCTAATAAAAATCGTAACAGGCAATTTAGACCATAAGGATGCTATTCGATACGATCAAAAAATTCAAAATTTATACCAAAATCAAATGGAAATTAAAACTGTTGTAATAAACCAAATAACTTTAATGCAAAATGCAATTACCAAATTTAATAGTACATCGGCTACTCTTGTGCAAAACCAAATGATTCTAAATTCAAAACTTACGCAATTTCAAAAATTCGTCAACAAAACCGAAACTCAAATTTTAAATTCTCGCCATTTCGAACTAATACAGAAAGTAATTCTAGAACTAATTAATACATTCCAAATCATTAATGACGTTTTAAATAATTTAGAGATAGCTATCAGCTTTGCGAAAATTAACACCTTTCATAATTACATTGTAGAACCAGTTGAACTCTTACAAGAAATGAAATTTGTTAGTAGTCAAATCGAAAACACAAAATTACCATTCGAACCAATACTTAATAATATTTTAGCTTTTGAAAATATTTTAGAAATTAAAAGTTACACAAAAATGAATCAGATAGTATTTTTAATCGATATTCCGATAGTAGAAAAAGGAAAGTTATGACTATTTTCAATTTTATCTTTTACCCATGTTTTCAAATAACCATCATAAAATTATCATTCCTAATTCCAAATTCCTTATTCAAAATGAACACTTTTATTCGACATTTCAAGAAAAATGTAAAGAAGCAAATCAAAACGAATACCTATGCGAAGAAAACCCATTAGAAATCAAAAACGAATATAACATTCCATGCGAAATACAACTTCTACGCTTTTCTGAAAAACCATCAAATTGCAAATAGGAATTAGTAAAATTCAACGATCTAAAAACCCAAAAAATTCAAACGGGAAAATGGATAGTTATAACATCAAAACAAATATTAGGTCACTAAAAGTGCAACGACGAATTAAAAAGTGTTTTATTAAACGGTAGCTAGAAAAAGTGCAAAAAGTGAACAAAGACCCAATAGTGCATTTTAATAAAACAAGTTTTTGGACAATTTTGATTTATTTGTTTATTACTACTGTAATTATTTTTAAAATGTTTAAATTTATAAAGAAATATAAAAAACTGCGAGTTAAGAAAATGGACAATAATGTAATAGAAGACCCAAAATCTTCTAAAAGAAAATTCGAAGCGATTAAAGTTCCAATTTTCTAACTTACAGGGGAGGAGTTATATTCGATCATACTAGATTAGCTAATTATAATTAAACAGAACATAAGAATTATACATGTGGTATATTAACCTTCAAGCAGGCGCACGGCGTCGAATCGACCGCACTTGATACAGTTTTGTTTATAATGTTGATTATTTCCGTCACAGGTATTTCTTATCACAAGTAGCTTCTTCTAAGTGCACTACAAGCAGGAAAACTGATATGCCCTCCTGCCCCGCCTTTAAATAATTGCACAAATACCTATTGTTTCAATCGCACCGTAGACGTGGAAAAGATTACTCGCGCCCGTCGTCTAAATGGTTACGCGCGACGCTGTTTGCAAAAAAATTTTTTCTTTGATTTTCGAAAAAGTTCGCATTGTATTGGTATTTTTTTTATAAAAAAAATGGCTCGTAAATTTATCAACGATTCCGTGATAATTGCGCAAATACGTGAAGAAGATATAGAGTGAATCAGTGCTCAGTGACCAAGGTTCAGAAGTTTCAGACTACCTGTTACACATAGAAAGTGCCGAAGAAACCCAGTCTGTAGAAGGAGCAAACAGCTCAAGTTCGGACGAAGATGTACCCTTATCAGACATTAAAAATTTTTTTACAGGACGTGATAAGGTGACAAAATAGAAAAAATCTAACAACAACAAGGTGAGACTTCAAGTACAAAATATTCTCACGGAAGATTCTGGCGTTCGTAGAAACGGTGTAGGGGTGACAACATTTGTGCAAGCATCGAATTCATTCATAAGTGAGGATATTATTGAAGATATCGTCATTCGTACTAACGAATTCATTCAAAAAAGGCTCCATCGTACGACCGACCCCGGGACTGCAAAACCACTGATGCTGTTGAATCAGAGCAGTATTCGGTTTACTGTACATCGCAGGAGCTTTGCGACTCTCACATGCAAATTTAGAAGACTTATATGCTACTGATGGTACAGGTGTATCCATATTCCCAACAACTATGTCGCTGAAGAGAATAAAATTTCTTCGAAACTCGTTACGGTTTGATGACGCAACCACACGAGTATCTCGTC
Source organism: Cantharis rustica (assembly GCA_911387805.1). Taxonomy (NCBI): domain Eukaryota; kingdom Metazoa; phylum Arthropoda; class Insecta; order Coleoptera; family Cantharidae; genus Cantharis; species Cantharis rustica. Next base: position 79,355,096 of record OU426877.1, read on the forward strand.
GTGCTCAGGACAAAGCTGCGCCAATAAGGACAATTTCGGGAAAGTTTAATCAGAACTGTTTATTACCTTATTCGGTAGGACAGAACGTTGTAATCGATGAAATGATGACAGGCTATCGAAGAAAATGTCCTTTTAGACAATATTTGAAATCAAAACCTGATAAATACGGTATCAAGTTATATCCGCTAGTAGATGCGATTACGTTTTATGTTTTGAATATAGGACTTTATGCTGGTAAACAACCTGATGGCCTGTATCAGTTGAGTAACGCTGCAATGGACGTTGTGAAGAGATTAATTACACCAATTTCTGGTACAGGGCGAAATTTGACTATTGACAATTGGTACACCAGTGTTTTTTTGGTAGAAGAATTAGCCAAAAATCACAAGATATCAGTTGTGGGTACCATGCGCAAAAATAAGAAAGAAATACCTCCATGCTTTATAGCAAAAAGTAGACCTGAATATTCAAGTCAATTTGGATTTTCTGACAGAGCAACACTTGTCGTACGTGCAAAAAAAATAGGTCTGTGGTACTAATCTCATCACTACATTGCGCAGCAGAAATAGATAACACTACAAATAAAAAGCAGAAGCCAAGCATCATAACTTTCTATAATAAAACGAAAGGTAGTGTCGATGAAGTCGATAAAAAATAACTAAGATGTATTCGACTTCTAGGAAAAATAATAGATGGCCATTGACCAGTGGCGGATTTATACTTTTGCCGGCTAGGGGCTACTGGAAACTTGCCGCCCCCTTCCCCTCCTATTTATTTTCTTGTATTTTTTACAATTTTATTTTATATATTTTACAATTTTAAATGTTACAAATTAAAAAATACTCTAATTGAATCGCTTATTTCAGAAACAACCTAAGTCACATTTTGGCAGTTTACAGGAGGTGAATTAAAACGTTTGATAAGTTTATCTAAACATTTTTAATAAAACGCGAGCTTGAGGTCAAAGGTTTACCACTAAAGTAGGAGTTTATCATAAACAAAAGCATTATAAATTAAATTATGATTTAATTATTAATTGAATGCGATGCTAAAATTTCTTTTTAACCACGCTTTCGTTCCTTGCTTCTGATAGTAACAGATACTAATGTAAATGATTATAAGAACTTTCTTCGTAAACTAGATTTTGAAAACGAATTTATAACATCATCAAAGTCCAATTTTTTGGTTAGCTCTGATTTGATAGTCAGAATTGATACATCTCAAAGGCATAATTTCATAATTTGCCAGCATAAAACTTTTCAAAACGGAAAACGGCCTTTCCACTGAACAGTTGGATGCAGGGATTATCAAAAAAAGTCTCAGTGCGATGTCAACATAAGGGTATATATCTTGTCGTTCGGTGTCATGCAGCACTTGGCAGCATTTAAGTATTGATTTTGGATATTCTTCCAATTCTTTCAAGAATCCGAAAAAATGTATACACTCGTTCACAAAAACCTTCGTTGTTGGTAGATCTTTATCATACAAATTACACAATTTCCTACTGTGTTCAGTAAGTGTCTTCACATCAAGGTCTTCTTTGCCAGCACTAATAAAAAATTCAAACAACGAGTAGAGCTCATCATACACAGTTTTTCTTTTTTCTATTACGATATTAATTTAATCTGTCAATAATTATATTGTAAGTATTGATTCTGAAATTTTCTCTGCCAATCAACTGTACTTCTTCTCGGGTTTCATCTGACTGGATTTTTCGTATCTTTCTCCTGTTCTTTTCATCTTCATATATTGAGTTACATTTGCTTTCGCTAGCGCTCGATTTTCATAATCGTCAAATGCTCTTCTTATACTTTGAATATACTCTGATAATGATCCGTACAATACTGATATAGTTGATAGGTCGATCTCAGATGATTGCAATTTTTTACTTGATATTTTAAATCGAGATAAAAGATATCCCTATAAAAATGACAAAAAAGCCGTTTCTAACCTTTAAAGTCGAAGAATGTACATTACTAAGGCACATGACTTATGGTCTGATGAATTCTTGTGAGTTTTTAAATACTCGTAATCATCAAAGCCTTCTTTGCTAATTTTGATATTCCTCCAAAAAGTTAACATGGTATACAAAAAAGTTTTCCAGAACTTTCTGAGTACATTAGGTAAGATCGTTTTATTTTCTGTCCATTGATTAAGCTAGTTTCAAACATAGTTTGAGTTAGATAACGATGTTGTCCCCCAATGGATCTTTTGGAGCGGCTAAAATCTAATTTGGAAATGTCTTGATTTCTTCTATTTTTTAAGTCATGCTCTCAAGTGTTATCTTTGATAGGCCACAAAGTAGGATCATAAACCATAGCGTTGCTACGAAGTTTAGAATGTTTATCGTCACACATATCAGAGTGTTTCATAATAGTTGAGCTTGGCTGAGGCATTGTATTAGAAAAAACTTTATTGCCGACAAGTTCAGCAAAGTTAAGCCTACGTTCAGTATTGGAATGATTAAAATCATCTTCTTGCTGTTCATTGACTGATATTTCAATTTCAATGTTTTTTTACAATTTCTACCTCATTAAAAAGTGTTATAGTTGGGTGTAATTCATTTGAAGGCAAGTCTTTTGCTAATTCACATTTTTGGATTTCCACGTTGGTTTTGCTATCAAATGATCCATTTCCAGTGTTGGGTTTCAAAAAATAATTCCGTCACTCATAGTTTATGATGTAAGTATTGATGTAGTAATCTAGTAATTGATAGAAACAAAATTTGTGTTAGTCGCCTTTTTTCGATTCAATTGTAAATTATATTTTCTAAGTTGTTATTAGTTTATTCTAATCAGAATAAATCAGTATTAACCGATTATAACTTAAAATAAGTTAACTTACAATTAACTTAAGCTCGCCTCACACGATGCTTGTTTTGCTGATGGTTTCCTTGCTTGTTTCTGTGCATGGTATCTAGCATGATGGCTCCTGTGCATGGTTGGCTTCACACGGGTTTTGTGCATGATGGTTTGCAAGCATGGTTTCAAGCTTCAATGCGCACGCAGTAACAGTGACAGTCTCAAGTTTGTAAAAATGAACGCCCTTTTAATGGAAATTTATCGTAGAATATTAGCTGTTAGCATATTTTTGTGCAAAATACACAAAACAATATAATTGCAATTATACATAAATCGAACTACCAATTTAAAATGATAATCTCTTTCAAATATGGTTAACCAAAAAACAACAATTTCGAAAAAATTATAAAATAAAGAATATAACAAGAAGCAATAATAATAACCAATATAATAAAAATATTTTATTATTTTTAATATTAAAATAAATTAGGTTATTTAACCTAATAAACTTATTTGTTTACATCATTTCAATTCAAACTCGACTGAAACTCGGCATTTCTCGGTAGTACTCGCACTATGCGGCTTTATCATTGGTTAGCGCTGAAAACATGCACGTAAACCATCACAGAAAATAGCACCGGTTCTATCAGAGAAATCGTGCACGAAAACATGCAGCAAAGCATGCACGGCAACTGCGCACCCATCAGCGCACCCATCACGGCACCAAGCAAGGAAACATGCAGGAAAACAAGCATCGTGTGAGGCGAGCTTTACTTACTTACAATTTTTGCCTTTAGTTTAGAATGAAGCTCCCGGATACTGACAATATTAGAACGACAAAAATAGAAAAGTCGTATAATATAAAAACGTTTATAAATAGTTTATTTTATTTTAATCAATTAATTGAAATAGTACCTACTTATCCGTCTAATAAGCCTAATTATCCATTAGGGTTTTTCCACATGTGCTGTTGGTATTTTTTCAAAAATTTGCCGCCCTGGGCTATAGCCCTCCCCTAAATCCGCCACTGCCATTGACACTCTTCTTCCGTCTCCTGGATATTGCTGGAATAAATGCTATGGTAATCTTGAGAGAAAACAAAGTGGTTATAAAAAAAAGGCGAATGTTTCTACGAGAATTAGGGATACAACTGACAAAAGAGTACGTACAGAGAAGAGCTACAATGGCCAACCTCCCAAGAAAACTCAAAAGAAATATAAGTGACCACTCGCACATAAACATTGCAGATGCAAGCAACGAACCAAGTACAAGTACCACTGCATGCAGAAGAAGCTGCAAAATATGTCCAGCTAAAAAAAGAAGACAGTCCAAGACACAATGTACATCTTGTCTTAGAAATATTTGCAGGGACCACACTACATTTCTTTGCAATGAATGTTACCATGACGAGGAAACTGATGAGGAAGAAAACTAAAGCATAGTTACTTCATATTTACTACATCTAATCAAGTTTTTTGATTTTATATTGTTGACTTTGTTTTCTAATTGTATGAATTTATTTTGCCAAATTGTTTTATAATCCAAAAAGAATTATGTAAGTTTTTTATTTTTATAATTTCGATTTTATATTATTTTAATAATTTTATAATATAATATAAATATAACATTTAAAAAAAAAAATTAATTTTTACATGTTACATGAAATTGAAAAATAATTTAATTCATAACTTCATAACTAAATAAAAATTAATAAAAAAAAAAAAAAATTATCACATGTTAATAACCTTAACCATTTTATAAATATAATATAATAAGATTTTATGTTTTTATCTTGTTACCTAATCAAAATGTGTCTTTTTACAACATTTTATTTTAAATTAGCATTTCAATTGAAATTAATTAGATTTAACAAATGTTTTATAACTAAATAGTTTCCTAACCAAAAGATAAAAGTTAAAATTTATAAAAAATAAATGATTATTTAGTTATTAGGTGCTTGGAATTCCTTAAATCTACAATAGGTCTTTAAGGTTACGCGCGACCGCTGCCGTTTCAAATGACCGCGCGCCTGCTTGAAGGTTAACTTTTTACAAGAAATGCAAAATTATAGTTTTACAGAAAACAAATAATATTAGCTAGTTTAGTATATCGACCTTTTGTGGGAAATGTTAAATTGCACTTTATAATATTAGTTTTGCAGAATTGCCTTTTAATAGTAAAATATATAAATCTTGTAGTTTCAAAAGTTTAGTTTAGTTTTTAGCGATTCATAAACATTATTGGAATACTTACGTGTAATCTTTAAAATAAGTTTTTGAAGTTTGTATTATTTTTGTTTGTTTGTGAGTTGCGGAACTCATATTTAGCATTCACAATTTTTTCCAAAATTTTTTGAGTACGTCTAAGGTAAGAAAATAATTGTTAAAAGACCAGCCCCTGACGTCACACGAGCCGGCTATTTAAAAAAATAGCGCTGCAGCCAATAAAAACAGCTCGGTTGCCAAGTCGAAACTGTTGAAAGTTGGTAAGGTAGATACCAATCTCACTTGTTAGCGCATAATCACGGTTAATTTTCATTGGTCAATCATGGCGCTCAGTTTAAATACTTTTTCAAATTTCAAAAAAAATTTTAAAATCTTAGGCTGAGTTTTGAGACCAACCAATTATACAGATAAATAGCATTTTCATCAAAGTTTTATGTTCATATATTATTTTAAAAATCTGTGACTAGTGAAACTCGTCCATTGGTGATATGGAACAGCAATTATGCAAAAATGTAATAGAAAATTTTGAAAAAAAAAAGTTTGCGTGGTCTTGATTAGCATTAGTCAGTCCGATATTATTTTTCATTAATAAATGGTAACTTTGTACATAATATTATATCAATAAAAAAAAATACAGAACTTTCATTCAAAATGTGTGTTTTTTTTTTTAATTTAAAGACAAAGTCTTTGTTGAAAAGCTCTTGACAAGGTATAGTGTCTTTAATATAGAATAATATGGTTTATGTTAATTATTTATCTTAATAATCTGTCACTTATCTGTCAAGAAGGCGAAATGTTTGTCTATCAAACAAGAGATAGTGTTTGCACGTTTAACACAATCCAACTTCTTGCAATGTGTTGTAATGAAACATACAGAACTGCTTTTATACAAAATGTTTTGTCATGCTGGAAAACATAATGTTGGTCATCAACACACACTGATCAAGCATCAATAAACAATTTTGTTTGTGCATGTTTGAAAGTGTTGTATCGTGTTGAAAGTTGTTTGAATTAAATCCTATTTAACAATCCTATTTAGCACTATCTTATAGTGCATTAAATCCTATTTAAAGCATTTAAAAAATAGTTTTCGACAGATTCACACAAAAATTTAATTCAAACTTAGCATAAGAAATTAAATAATTTTTATTACCATCAAGGATGTCAATACAACACGTATGTACATACTATAAAAATTTGAAATAATTCATTCATAGAATGAAGTTAAAGCAAATCTTTCATTGAACAAAAAATTAAGTACAACAGAAACAGAAAGAGAAGAATGTCATCGGGTACAAGCATTAAATTGAAATTAGGTATTACATGCAGATTTTAACCATGTTTATACCTTTTTCCTTCTGATATGATTGCTTTTCATAAAATAGTGTAAACTTCTATAAAAAAAATAACTTACATCTGTCGATATGGAACTGTCCTATCTGAAGATGCAAAAGGTCTTCCTCTAGATCCTCGTGATACTCGTGAAGTTGCTAATAGTTCTCTACTTATTTTATTATATCCAGTAGGTCCTGTTGGTTGAGCACCACAAGTTTCAAGAGCAACAAAATCATCTACATGCAGGGAAGGAGGACGTGATGTATTGGGAGGTCTTGATCTAAATAAATCAGCTCTTGCTTGTACAGTGCGAGGAAATCCTCTACGAGCAATTGGCGTAACTAAAATGAAAGGAAACATCATATCAGTTGAAGATAATTAAAACTGTGTTTACCAAACGATTTTTTATTTTTATTCTTTTGAGGGTTTGTGCCTTTAGTTTTAATATTATCTTGATCCACATTAGCAGAAGGATAAATGCGGCATAATTTTTCAACTTCACGAATTAAGTTGATATCTGAAGGTAGGTGTTGACGAACAATTTCACCTAAATCACAGGTTATCTAAAAATTTGAAAAAGTGAATTATAATAATTTTAAATTGTATATTTTAAGGTAAGCCTACATTTTCGGCATCTCCATTTAATTCATCTGCAGCTGCCGTTAACCAATATGAGGACATTAATTGATCGTCAACTATTTCAGATACAGTAAATATAGGACGACTTGCAAATTGTGCTAGAAGTGGCGCCGGTGTGGGCAGAAGCGGTTCCACATATGATTCTTTTGTCTCAAAAGATTCTTTATTAAAAAGGTCTAAAATATTAGTTACACCTTCGAGTAAGTAATTTTCAAAAGTTTTATCTTCTTCACTAGTTTTCTGAAAAAATTAGCCCCCTTTAGTTAAATGTTATTTTAATAATAATTATAATAGTGGTTTAAAGAAATAATTTACCTTTAATAAATTTTCTAATTGAAAAAGTGGATGGCGTCTATCTTCTGCACAGTCAAATGTTTGCCATCCTATAATAGTTTTTACTTCGTCTACAGACATCTTCATAGTTCTGAGGTTAGCAAACAAAGGTTCGGCAAGTTCTTCGGGAATAATACATTGTTTTAAAAATTCCATTGTCGTATTGACAATAGATAAACATTCTTCATTTTCTTTAGAAAAGCTATCCACTAGTTTGTTTAAAAGCAACAAAAAAGGATCAGTACGTTTTAATAAATGTTCTCTCAAGTGATAAAATCCATAATCGTGTTCGTTCAATAGAAGTAAGGTTCGCAAAATAGGAAGGTATGTAATGAAGGAATTATTTGACATCAGATGATCCAACATAGCGTTGATAAAATACGATAAATTTTCTTTACATGGTAAAGAATTTGACAAGTACATTTCGGGAGTAACGTCGTGTTTTTCATTTAGACTTTGAAGTAATGTTATTTCGGTGTCGCACAAGCTTTGAATGATACTTAGAAGACATTCTTGTGCTTGAACATGAGAATTGACGCTACTGTTTAAAATAATAATTTTAGTAAAACTTTGAATCAAAATCGGATACTTCTCGTCGCATTTGGAAATGTTTGAATTGTTTGGATGTAATAAATGTAATATGGCGCATTTGAAAGAATTGTGAGTTACCAAACACGCCAAAAGATTCAATAATCTTGCGTTATGACTATTACATGGCTGTATAACTTCTTTATCAGACATCAGTCCAGTATAAATAGTGTCGAGAACTCCTCTAGCAATCATAATTGCCGAATTTGCAGCTAAATCAGACAATTGAATGCAAACCTTACGTAGTAAATTTAATAGTGGAGCATGAGTGGATGTGCATAATCTATTAATTAATTCTTGAATATTTAAACTGTAAGGATGCAAATGAGCCGACCACAATTTTCTCAAATTGATGGCCCAGGCAATTTCCTTTTCGGTGAGCGAATTTCTCGTTTGCATTGGAAGTGGCAACGGCAATAGTTCACAAAATATCAAGAGGCCAGATATGAAGGTGTAAGGAGCTAGGTTTATGTACTTGATTACTTCGCCACACATCTGGGTCCATAATGTTTTACTTAACGATTCTTTTTCATTAACTTCTTCCGAAATTGGTTGCGTGTAAACCAATAATGCGTCTATAATTTTATTACATAATTTATGTACGGTAAAATAGGTCGGACAAGTAACAGGAAATGTTCTTAATATGTTGTAAGTCTGTAACAGCACAGGAATGGTAGTTAAATCTTTATAACTCGTATTTCTACATTGAATAACGTACGTCAACATTTGTTTTAACAAATCGACACACGGTTGTATTATATGTAATATAAGAACACCTTGATTCGACACAAACGTGGTCGTATGCAAACTTGGCTGGTCATAATGCTCGCATATCTTTTGTAAAATTTTTGTTAAAATAGCCACTCCATCCATTGAATATAATTGAATTATTACGTGTTTATATTTAAGTTCTACGTAATTATTTAAGGAATTTTCTGTTACAATAGAAGACTTATTTTCGTATTTTGATATTCCCAACTGATGAAGTATTCTTAAGCAGGTAATCAGTTGTCCTGGATAACTTGTAACCAAATCTAAATACTTATTTATAATCTCCACAATAGGATTTATATTGTCATACTTGAGTGACGAAACAATTTCAAATGGTCTAATATATGGCTCAAAGTCATTAATTTTTGTAGATATTGCTGTATCAAACAATTCTTTCTGATTTATAATTTGTAAAAGATGTTTCATGTTGTTTTCTATAAATGCACAGTTGGTATTATAAGTAATCGCTAAGGAAATCAAATCAATTACATAACAAATTCCAAGGGACTTTTTAATTTTGTCTAAATGCTGCTCAGTTTTATCTTTAATATATAAAATATCCAAAAGTTGTGTCAAACATTTAATATTTTGATTATAGCTCAAAACTTTGCTGCATGATACTTTTCCGACATGAGAAAACGTTAAGCAATAAAAAGCGTGCAATTGATCTGTAATTTCTGGAGCATCACAATGGAATTTATATTTTTCTCCAATATCAAATAAACAATCAATATAGTATCGACACTGTAGTTTATAAGACATTTTTAATCCTAAGGTGTGACCTTTGTACTCCACTGAATATGGCAAAGAATATTGAATTGCTTCGTCATTATGAAGTAAACATTTTAATAAAACATTTACGCTTTCAACATTATCCAATAAATAATTTAAACCTTCATTGGAAAGAAGCAGCTCAGAGAGTATTTCAAAAATTGGAGTTTTAATTGAAGATATTATGGTAGTTTCGGTTAGCGTTAATAATAAAGAAAAGCAATCGAGCAAATTATGCATATTAAACAATTTTAAAAATGCGTTACTAGTATCCGCTCGATTAATTTCGAATTGAGAAGAAACAGGAATAAAACGCTTTGGTTGTGAAATAACAAAAGCTCCACCCCTATACATTTGCAAAATTTGATGTAATAAATTTATCACAAGTCCAATATCGCCAGTGTAGTTAGCACCACTTTCGCTTACATTGTAATGAAATTTCACTGCTTCGTACAAATTTTTGAGGATCTCAAACATATTTACTTTTTTTAAAATAGATTGCAAAGAAAATTTTAATCTAACAGTTGGATTTGTGCGCAATATTTCAATCAGATTTCTATAACCATTTTGTTCCAAATAAAAGCATTCATTTTTATCGATAGAAGACGACTTGTTATTTTCATGTCCAGAAATAAAAACTTCCATTGTCTTCTTATGCAAAAGGTATATATCAAGAACTAATAAGATCATCTGTTTTATAGATATAGCCATGTACTCTTGTTTATACAAACTTAGAAGAACGTCATAAATATAATAGTTTTGTTTCCATAAAAGTTGAATAAATTCTATGCTCGTGCAACACAATTCTGCAAGACGAACTCCACACTTGATGTGCCTTATTTTGTATGATAACTGTTTTTGACTATTTACCATTTCAAAATCTAAAGCTATTTGTAACCAGTCAATTAAGGTTTCGGTTATGAATATTATTTGCAAGCAGATTTCTCTATCTTTATCACTTAAAACAGCTATATTTGTATCTTTAACAATGTAGTACATTGAAATTATTTCACAAAACTGATTAGTATCTCCAATTATCTGCATAACTTTCTCACACAAATTTACAAATTCTTCTTTAATGCCAATATTAAAATTCTCGAATTCTCCAATTTTGTATTTAGTAATACTCGACCTAAAATAAATTTTAAAAATTAGGGAACTGTCAGACATCCCATCCCATGATTTGAACTTTTTCCTATTGAAAACAAATTTTTAGGATTGTGCATTAGTTTTCGAAAAAATCGAATTTAAAATTAAAAATTTTAGATAAGGAAATTTTTGTTTTTACATGGAAGTGCGATTTGTCGTGATTGAATTTGTCAAAACACATAACGAATTTAAAATATCCCTGTAGAATGACAAAACTCGCCAAAGGTGGAACTCGAAGACACAAAACTCGTCCGGGTGTCGACCACAACTGACAGCAAATAGTCAGATTATATCAAAGCACACGTACTGTCAACAGAAAAGAGAGCAGAGCGCTTAACGTGCGAGTTCCCGTGGGGCGACCCGTGGCATTACGATGTCGCGTTTTACGAGTCCCTATAATTTACCCACGTCAAGCTAGCACTCCCACCTCTTCAAAAAATAAAAAAATAAACTATAATTTTGAACTATATTCGCGAATTTTGGACTGCAACGGTTTCGTGGTAAAAACTAAATCTTTGGTGGGGTAAAATTTTGCGAATTTTGCGGTAAAAAAGCCCACCAATGCGCAATTGAAATTGACAAGATTCGCAATTTCTAATTTAAAGGATTAAAATACAAAATGTTAAATACGGGATGTTACAAAAGCAAACCGAAGACACACGTTGCTCGAAGATGGTAATTGCAAAATTATGTGTGAAATAGTGGCAGATTTATGCTATGCACAATTAATTGAGAGAGCTCCGCTAACTACTTAAATGGCAGAATGAAAATTGCGGCTGCAAAAACTATAGAAGAAGCAAAAGAAAGTTTCAATTATTTTCAAGATGAACATGTTGAATGCTCGGCTTGTCAAAAGTTTGTGAAAGGCTCTATTACTACATGCAACTTGTGTTGTATGCAATAAATCCATACATGCTGTAAAAGGATGTTCGTTGAGTCGTAATTCCGAAAATGAACAATGCACAGAACAAAGAATTTGTATACAGTGCAGTAATATTAGCACTATTCCTGATGTGCTAACATCCAAAGAGGTGGAAACCTGGAGAAGTTTAGAAGTAGAAAAAACAAGAGAAAAATATTTGAAAAAAGAAGTCAATGGGCATGAATTACTTTTGCACGATAAATTGTCAAAAGTACCGATTTTAAAGAACGAAGGAAATATAAGTTTAAAAAATATATAAATAGGTAAATATTCCAATATATTAGTTTTAAATAATTTAAACCGCGTAAATACCAATTTTAACTAATGAACCAGAATGCTACAGGGATGTACATACCGGGTTACCTGTCAAAGAACCGAACATAGGGAAATAAAATGGAATATTGATTTTTTCTGAATTCCTGCTTCCTTGATTCTGGCCGGTCACTAGTATATAAATGTAAATTCCTAAAATTTGGGAATCCCCGAACCTTAATTTTGTAGCATTTTGTGAATTAAGATACATGAACTTCCGGGATTCCATTGAATTTTTTTAACAAAATTGTTATTTTAATTTAAATCTTTTAGGAAAAAATTTGATAACGGTTCTAAATAAATGTGCATTCGATAGCATCTTTCAAATACTACTAACACAATGTTTCGACAAAGAGAGCACCAAAGCAATGATAGTGACAAATAGTTCTGGCAATACCTTTTTTCATTTGCTATCGACAGTGCACGCCAAAGGAATATTGAAAAATACCTACAAGCTAAGAGCACAAATTTTAATGGAATATTTTCCATCAATTACGAAATCCGGAAAGGATGGTTCTTTAATCGATTGCCAAACAACAGTAGGATATTTATATAAACTACTCTTCAAGGACTACCCAAGTTTTAAAGAAACCAACCAATGCAATAAAGAATGCATTGCAAAAATAATAGAGTTCCCTGTGGTTCATTATGATTGCAAATGCAATTTTGGCTCAAAATTACAACGAAGCCATGGAAAGCAAAATTTTAATAAAATCGTAATGTCCTTATCGAAGGAAATGCTCAGGCACTGAAATTATAACAGTTTCAGAAATTGGTAAGTGTTAGTCTATTCGGATTTTCTATTTACTTTTTTAATTTTTTTTTTACTATTTATTTTTATTATAAAACGCTTTGTTGTATTTGAAGTTTAAGACTCAAAGATCCTTCGCAACTTCCATTTATTGCATTAAACAGTATTCCATGAAAAATATAATATTTCTTTATGGAAAAAGAATATAACCTGAAGGGGGTTCACTTTGAACCATCAGTGGCAGATGATGATTTGACATCCGTTGGTCACTATTATGCACTTTGTTTGCGAAACCAACAAGTCTGGGTTCTATTAGATGACTGCAATGAAACTAATATCACGTTAAGAAAAGACAAACAAATTTATTCTGCTTTGCTACTGTATTCAAAATAAGTAACATTATTTCAAAACTTAAATAAATGCATCTATTACAATATTAAATAGAAAAATAACTTAAAAAATGAAATTTTTAAGTATTTATTGTGGTGTAGTAGTATGTGGTAGTAGTACGCAATGTATAATAATCAAACTTTAGTTTGATTATTATATTATTATAATTATAATATTGTTCGTATTTGAATTGTTGTAAAAAAATATCTTAGAACCTTAGAAACTGGTAAAATAGTCCAAAATTAGTTCAAAATTATATAGATTACATTATATATTTAAAAAAAATAATTTTTTCGAGGGGGGGGTTCTAGCTTGACATCAACTCAGCACCCCAACAAAAGATTTATCTTTACTGCAACCATTGCAGTCCAAAATTCGCGAATATAGTCCAAAATTAGTTTAAAATTACAGTATTTTTTTAATAAAATTAATTTTTACATGTTACATGAAATTGAAAAATAATTTAATTCATAACTTACATAAAATTGTTCAAAAACTATTTAAATGAATGATATAGCTTGCGACACCCTGTTATATAACCGTATGTTTCTATTTTCGGAATCTCGTCAGGCAAACCTGGAAAAATTATTGAAATGATTGAAAAGTTATGCTATTAAATTCAAAATTCAAACTTGATTAAAAGTCAAATTTATTTGACTTTTGTAAAAACAAAAAATATCATATCCGTTATATTAACAATATAACTAATTAATACGTAGATCTGTCCTGTATATTTCACTAAGTTCATACACATGAAATCTTGAAATTGGGGCAATCTACAACTTTTGTAATTTTTAATTACAACTAACGTTTCATTTTAGGTTTTTTCTTTGGGTTTGTTTAGTTTTCCGGTTTTGAATTTTTCAAAATAAGTTTATTTATTCATTTGGCTTCAAGTAGATATAATTTTTGTTTTTACAAAAGTCAAATAAATTTGACTTTTAATCAAGTTTGAATTTTGAATTTAATAGCATAACTTTTCAATCATTTCAATAATTTTTCCAGGTTTGCCTAACGAGATTCCAAAAATCGAAACATACGGTTATATAACAAGGTGTCGCAAGCTATATCATTCATTTAAATAGTTTTTGAACAATTTTATGTAAGTTATGAATTAAATTATTTTTCAATTTCATGTAACATGTAAAAATTAATTTTATTAAAAAAATATTATCACAACCTTAACCATTTTAAAATTACAGTACAATTTTTTTCTTTTTTGATGAGGTGGGGGTTCCAGCTAGGGTATAATTTCAAATTTTAAAATGCCGTTAATTCGACAACTAATGTATAATCCTAAAAATTTGTTGTTGTAATATGCTCAGAAAATTGTCTTCTTTCCAATAGTCAATAAGAAAAAGTTTAATTCTTGGAATGGATTAACCGACAGTAACCAAAAATTATAATAAAATAAAAAACAAGTTTTAAAAATTCTACCTACAGTGAATCAAACTAAATAGAAGAAACCATTCTTTTTATTAACAGACTTCAAAAAAGAAGAAGGTTATCAATTCGGTTTTATTTTTAACTTTAATTTATAACTTACATATTATGTAGCAAGCTATATTATTCATTTAAATAGTTTTTATCTACGACTGGTACATAATACATCCATTACGTACATAATCACAGTAATGTAATTCCCTTCATAATCCACGGGTGTGGATTATGAATTCTTGCCCGTGGATTATGAGTTCTTGCCCGTGGATTATGAATTTAAAGCACCAAACTGACGTCATATCAATGTTGTCATATAATATTTGGAAACCACGAGTAATCGGTTTGCAAATTCCTCTCGAAAAAAAGTCGCCTTCACACCGAGATTCGAACCTCGATGTGTTGGTCGGTAGCGGGCAGTGCTATCCATTTGTCCATAACGGTCCTCGTTAAAAGTAATAATGCGATTCGCTATAAGCTACTCTTTGCAAATTAAGAATGCGTTAAAATTATTAAACCGTTGAATTATTAAAGATAATATTGTAATTTAATAATTTTAAAAAGTCGAAAAAAAAGTGCAAAAATTTTTTAAAATATCGATTTTGAAAACTGCCACCGGTATGCAAAAAATTATCTAAAACGGAATGTGCAAAAACATTTTCGGAAAATTTAAAGATGACCCGGATGATTGATGATTTACATCAACTTTGACACATGCCGAAATCGGCTGTCAATATTCCATTTCGATTGTAAATTAATAAATAAACTTTTTGTAAAAAATATGGGTTAGAGTCATGTATTCTATCCCAAGAATTGGACTTTTTCCTATTGACGATTGGAAAGAGGACAATTTTCTGAGTATATTAACACAAAACTTTTTTAGGATTATGCAATAGTTGTCGAAATAAATAACGGCATTTTAAAATTACGAAATGCAGGGAGATGTAATATGATACACCCGATGTGTGACGGTCGGTCTCACGTTGAGGTACGGTCACGTCGGTGACGGTCTCATTTTGTTGACGGTACATGTGCTTTAATATATTCTTAATGTTGTTGTCGACACCCGGACGAGTTCTATGGCTTCGAGTTCCACCCTTGGCGAGTTCTGTCATTTTTCAGAGATATTTTTAAATTGTTTTGCGTAAGGTGAAAAAATAAAACAGGCCCGGAGTGCGCCGAAGGCGTCCGAAGAGTCTGTTTTATTTTTTTGTTTTACACAAAAATGGCTAATCATGCAGCCGTGTTAAAAGGTGTATCTAAAATACATGTAAATTTTACATTTTTCAAATCGATTTTTTTCGAAAACTTTTGCATTATCCTACAAAATGTTTGTTCTAGTACCCTTAGAAAAGTGTTCTTTTACCCATTTTCAATAGGAAAAAGTTAAAATCGTGAGATAGAAAACGTGACAGTTACCAGAACATGAAATTTTTTATTTTGAGTCATAGATAAAACGTCGTATTAGACTCGCAAATAATGGCTATAATTCAGTCGGATGATTATACACTCGCCTACGGCTCGCGTATAAACTTCATCCTCGTGAATTATAGCCTACAATATAATGTTCGTTAAATAATATATTATTAAACAATATTATGTAAGTTATGAATTAAATTTTATTTCAATTTCATGTAACATGTAAAAATTAACTTTAGTTATTATATAAATTAACATCTCAAATCTTTATATAATATACGACCCCAACTATATTTATACTTGATAAATGCAAAATTTACTTTGAGAATCTCATCAAGTCCCATTCAGCTCAATTTATAAAATAAAATCTGTAAAAAGAAATCTGTGTCCTGTTAAATAATCAACTATTTCAAATAACTATTCAAAAACACGGCCCCACGTTGAACGCCATTTTGTATAATCGAAAAACCTTGCAAATCCTTCAGAGACACAATGCCGCCCAGTCTGGTTATTAGAGAGTCGCGGGTTCCCCAAAGAATTGAAGTAAAACTCTATTCAACAAATAAATTGCTTATTTATTTATTTATTTATATAAAGAGCCACTGCCTTTACTATGCAGTTAATTTACAATTAAGAAAGTACAGTGCAACTCTCTAGACAAAGAAGAAAATGAGACCCCAGATTTGAGGAAATATTTTGCTGTATATTCTGAGTTGTAAGGTAGAGAGTTCTTGTATTTTTCTTTATTTTTAACTTTTTGAATTTATGTAAATTTTATGGAAACTATGAGGAATAAAAACTTCAATTGTTGGGTATGTAGATAGAATTCTGTCATCCAGGGCCTACGCATTTAATATTAAAAAATATAATAAAATAAACAAATGGAATTTCAAAAAGAAATGAAAAAACAAACAAAATTAAAAGATTTTTAAAAAAGGATATGCGTTGGTCATAGCTTTAAATTGTTGTTCAATTCTGTCCATTCATAGCCGAGAATTTTTATCTTAAATATTTACTGCACGTATCACTTCTCCTTAAAATTTCGTGACGTAAACGACTCATAACTTGTCTCAATATACTTTTCCCAATATCGTTTGATATATGTGCAGATATTGCTAATTCTATTAGGAAAAGTACATTGTATGTACATTTACCATAAGCATTCCATAAGTGTCAGCATAAGTATACATTTACCGGATAATTATTATGTGCTTTTACCTTTATACGTACTTTTTCCATAACATAATACAAAATAAGAAAAAAGTTTTAACTTACCTGAAAAATTCATCAGCAATTCCAATAGTAATTTTCAGTGAGTCATCAATTGTAAATGTTTCACTAGAAATATTAAACTTGGAAGGTTTTTTGTACTTTTGAATAAGGGATGAGCCCGGAACAAAAAGTTTAATCAAGTCATCTGTGTTTGTATAAGCACTGTAATCGTAATCTGCATCTTGAAAATGTTCAGAATCATCCAGAATATCCTCGTCGCTCAAAATAGGTTCAAACTCTTCAACATCCATGTTATTTGAATCCTCATTTGTCGTTAATTGCGCTTCCAGAACTTCTTTTGGAGAAGGTTTTTCTGTTACACCCTTATTTTGAGATTGATTACTATTTTGTACATCCCAGTCCTCTTTTTGTTTATCTAAATGAACTTCTTCTTCAGGAAAATGTTCCACCTTGGGAGATAATTCTTTATGTTCCAAGTGAAGATGCGGAGTGTGCGGTCTTTTAGGTGAGTTCACTGGCGGTGTGCGAGGACGTTTTCTATTATCATCTCTATCATCACGAGCATAGGAACGACGATAACTATCCTGATGTTTATAATTTCGATCACAATCTCTATCTCGATCCCAATCTTTGTCAGAATGATCTCTATAATCAAAATTTTGACTGCGTTCGTGTTCCCAATCTCGATCACGATCTCTACCACGATCTCTGCTGGTTTCTCGATATTCTCGAGTTTGTCGATCTTTATCTTGACTATGAGATCTTGAATAGTGTCTATCACGTCGATCGTTATCTATGCGAACGTGATCATGTTCTACAACATTTTTCTATATACAAAAGTATTAATTAATTAAACAAATAAACAAAATAATGCATTATAAAATACCTGATATCGATCTCCATCTCTCGAGCGATCACGACCATCTCGATCACGCTCAATGGAACGTCCTTGACTTTTATTATCCCAATCAGTTTCAGGTGTGTTATGGAAACTTCTCGGATCTTTCGGAACTTCACCATAATATTCGGTATATTCTGGTGGAAATTGTTCTGAACTAACGTACGATTGTGGATAAGCAACCGCACTTTGTTGACTATATTCAATGGGAACTGATTGAATACTTTCTTGATTCCATTCATTTTTGATTGTATTAACGGGTATTATTTGCTGTACATCGGCGAGTGAATTTGATTGTGGAGGAATTGAAGGAGGAACCACAGGTTGAATAATTTGCTCCGCTATATTTGTGGTTAATATGCCATAAACAGCCAAAGTTATTGTTGTGTACCATCCTGTAGGAGATAAAAAGTTACCATAGACCCTCCTTAGCAATCACGTGGATTCGTTTTACTGCAATGCTTACCTCTTAAAACCAATCCATCTGTGGGAACTTTTCGTATAGCTTCACTTGGTACGCACTCTAAATTAATACAGCCGTTTTGATTATACTCAAAACCTCCAAGACTCTCAAATGTACTAGCACCTGGTTTTCCAAGATCGTTAACAAAAAATTCGATAGAAAATTGACTAGGATTAGTAGCTCCTAGTCTAACGCCACCTGGAAAATCAGCTTGAACCCTGGCACCCAAAGGTATTATTCTAACTTCGGTAACGAACACAGGTTTTGGAAATTGTACCAAATCCAAATTTAGCTCCTAAAAACAAGAAATGGATCAGCGAAATTATTAGTGTTTTGAATTATAGCTGTTTACCTCGTTATTTTCGTGTGCAAAAGTATCAAAAAACAGTAAATCCACTGTTTCTTCCATATTAATAAACTAATATGTATTCACTAAATTATGAATATCAACATTTTTAATTTTGTATTAAAATTTTAGTTTTTTGGCGTATTTTTCTCAGCTTCCAATAAAACTAACCTCACTTGTACTATGTTGTGTCCTGACTGTACTGTCTCATACAGTAGTTCTCAACATGTTCTCTACGATCAAGCTGAGTTTATGCAGACAGCATAACTTGACGTAAATAATAACAGCTGTATTCATAAAAATTTACAGAGCTCTTCAAACCTATTTAAGCGGAAACGCAAAAAAGCTCTATTCATAAACACGTTTTAGCCCAAAACGCTTCTGTAACAGTGGTGTAACTTTGGTCATATTTAAAGTAGGGAGGAGCCTTCTTTAAACCGAGTTTAAGAAAATTTTGATTGTAAAATACAGTTTACACTGTTATGTAAACCATACTTTACTAAACCAACCACGATACTCTTATCATAAGTCTATTTGTTAAAGTGTCCAGATTTTTACAAGTCGAAAAATTTTATTAAGGCAGTATTCTAGTCCAGAAGTCTGAATTTCGGACATTTTTTGAAGGTCGATAAAAGAAAAGCAATTAATATTTTAACTATACATTTTTTTGTCATCGATTTATATATATTTTAGGAATTCACAAAAAAATTTTAAAAGAAAATAAATAAATTTCACAAAGTTACACGTTATTGAAGTAGAGAGGAAAAAAAACAGAGCGTGTTCTGGTTGACACGATTCCAACCCTTCTGGTCATCTGAAAAAAACATAAAAAAAAATTCTTTATCAGTACAAATGTCATTATGGTAGGAACCAGGAAAAATGAAGAAAAAGATTTTTCTCGCGATATTCGCTATGAGAATGTCTTGTAGCGCCCATCTGAATGAACTAAATCCGGAAATATTTTCATTGCATAAAACAATAATATACAAATTTTGAGATATAAACGGGATACTCGATTTTATATCATCGCTATGAGATGAGAATGTCTTGTAACGTCACCTGTTTAGAGTTGTTTGTTTTGGTTTAAAATTTTGTATCATTTTATGTTTGTTTGCCAGCTAAAATTATGTCACCATATTCAAGCATATTATTCAATTGTGATCTGGAATCACTTTTCCTTCTTCCAGCAACTTTTGATTTAACTTGATTAACTTTTGAATGCCGTACAATCAATTATTATGACTCTTGTATTATTGTGGTCAAGATAAAAACATTCTGGTACATATCCTTGGGTTGTATCCTTGTCTGGCCAAAATACTAGATTAATATAATCATTTAACTACAACGGAAATATTTTATACTGTCGATTTTGTGAGAAAAATATTTCACCTTTACGATCGGGATCAACTTTGCCAGAGGTGATAATTACAAAAGTACCGATATTGAAATACTACCTAGTGATCTCAGTGGATGTAGAAAAATCATTTTCTAATTATAAAAATATATTAATTGATAGAAGAAGGTACAACCTTACTACTGAAAAAATAACACTTACAAGGGAAACGTCAGGTATGCGAAATTTTGTTTTGGTTTATACTTACATTACGTAAAGATTACACCTAAGGCATTACGTGAACGAAATAGTAGTGCGCCATATTCAGCCAATTTTGAGAAAATCGAATTTGAAAATTTCTTCTTTTTGCACGAAATAACTAAATAATAAAAGATAAAACTTGCAACAAAGGTTCCGTGGTAACGAGGTAGAGTGGTGGCTTTAATAAGCAAGGGTTCTAGGTTCGATTCCAGCATCCGTACTTTTTTTTTCAAATATTTTTTTTTAAGTAATATGTAAATTAACAGATATTTAATAATTATTCGAAATTATTAATTTTTAATTAATTATTAATTACTAGATCCCGTAAAACTTACTGTTTTCCCTGTTTTTACGATGAATACCACCCGGGATCGTGCGAAACGTCGGTGTAAAAAATTATACAATGTAAAATGATCAGAAAATAATTAATATGTATAATAATAATATACTTCATATAATATGTAAATACTTATTCAATTATGTAACTTTTCATTTCTTATTAAATATATAAATAAAATACGAAAAATATATAAATAAATACTTATTTAATTAAAAAATATAATTTTTAACAAATTCCAAAAATTTTTGAACGTTTCGAATAATAATCAATTTAAGAAATGTTTGAAAATACTGTTAGTAAGACAAAACGATATCGTCCGAATGTTGAGATCTGAAAAATTAATAATTTCGAATAATTATTAAATATATGTTAATTTACATATTACTTAAAAAGAAAATTAATTAAAAAAAAAATATTTAAAAAAAAAAAGTACAGATGCTAGAATTGAACCTAGAACCCTCGCTTATTAAAGCCATCACTCTACCACGTTACCACGGAACTTTTGTTGCAAGTTTTATCTTTTATCACGTTATTTCAGGCAAAAAGATGAAATTTTTAAATTCAATTTTCTCAAAATTGGCTGAATATGGCGCGCTACTATTTCATTCACGTAATGTCTTAGGTGTAATCTTTACGTAGTATAAGTATAAACCAAAACAAAATTTCGCATACCTGACGTTTCCCTTGTTAGGGTATTCACACTCCCTTGTATATTTACCATCGTTGTATATTTACAACGGCCAAATACCATAGCTGTGAACACACCTATGATATTAATAATTGTATTTGATGTGATAAATGTGATACATAACCTCACAATTATTGTTTATGTTATTGTTCTATTAACCTTACTTTCGGCACATGTTTAAAATAGTAGTGACTTACACATTAAAATGCCTAGAAAATCATAAAAAGAAAAATTGTATTGTATTGTAAAATGGTATTTGTAAACGTAGAAAATACTTCTGCACTTGATCAGCTGTTGTCGGCCATATTGGTTTTCTAATACAACGGTAGAAAAAACACGTTCGAGGGCTATTTAGAAATACAACACCCAGGGTGTATTTGCTCTTATGGGAAATAGCTATGCAACCATATACACCCTAGTAAACTTGTGTATATTTACTAGAGTGTAGAAATACAACGAAATATACAAGGGAGTGTGAATACCCTAACTATTTTTATAGTATTTATTTAAATTTGATGTTGCATATTTGCATGCATATTTCGACAATTTTAAGTTGCATATAATCCGGTCTCTAAATATAACCATAAAAATATAATCGTTCGAGTTTGACGTTTTGTGACAGCTGTCTCGTCGTTTCCAGATTTCATTCACAAAGCTGTCACTATGGGCGCTACGACCTGTATTCGTATCCCTTCTTTTCCGACTTACGTAGCGAATAGCGGCTACTCAGATAAAAAAGTTGATTTTTTCAGTTATTTTTCAACTTTCCGAATTTTAAAAAAATAGTAAAAATTGAAAATTATGATTTTTTGTTGGTTCCAACCATAGGGAGATGTATAAAGAAAATTCATACAAAATTTCAAGAAAATTGGTCAATTAGAACTTGAGATTTTATGTCAACCGTTTCGAAAAAAGTAGTTTCGAAAAAAACACGATTAAAAATTTAAGTTAAGTTTCAGGCAGTCTAACTGATAGAACAATACATATTACTTACATTTCTTCAATCAACGATTCCGGCTCCATATATCGGGCCTTCTTCTACCTCAAATTGAATATTTAAATAAGTAAATTTTAAAAAACACAGAAAAACAATAAAGAGTATTTTTTAATACTTTTCTTAGATTCGTTCGATCTAAACCGGTCGAGTTGCCACGACACTAAAATGACAATAATTTTTAAAATAATTCGAATTTCAAAAAATCCTTTTAGGAAGATATTCTTGAATATCTAAACTATCGAATTATGAAAACAAAAATTTTCGATTTTTTCAACTTTCTAAACTAGAATACTGCCTTAAGTAGTTTAAATAATTTAAAATAAAAAAATATGGATGCAATATTTGATATTAATATTATAATTGATGACTGCTTACCGTGGCGTCTTTTTGAAATTTCTTTTTTTAATAATTATTAAAATTATTCCATACTTTACAAAGCATCTGAACATGATAAATTTTATGATTTAATTACTACTTAGCTTTTCTGAAATCTCGTGGGGAAACCAAAAACTTCCTTATTGCTTCCAATATTATGTGTTAGCTGACTGTCCATTGAACAAGCTTTTTTAATTTTGCAAACATTGGGGCGAAACGTTAAAGCTAGGATTTTGTAAATTGTTTCATTGGCGAAAGTTAATCTTAAAAACTGTTTAACGGATTAATTTAAAATTTCTAGGGTACATATAGAACACATTAGGGAACAATAAGATATATTTTGTATTTTCGTATTTAAAAAAAGTCGAAAAATCTATTTTATAATTTCTTTTATTCAAATCAAACTAAAATAAGTTTATAATGATTACTATGACAAAAGAAAATAATAAAAATATTTTAATTTTTTATTCATTAAAAAGTGGAATATTTTGAGAAACTTTAGACTCAAAACGGCTGAACCGATTAATTTAAAATTCGAGTATGGTTTTTTTAAGCACAATTTAACGTTTAGTTCAGATGATAACTGAAATAGTTCATATATTTCGAAGATACCAACTCAACTACACCAAATTCACTTGAATCGGTATTTAAACACCACTTTAGTTAAAGAAGGATTACGACCCGTTTATGAATAAACAAAAGTTAAAACGCTCTCTAAGCCTTAAAACACGTTTTAACTAAAATAGGTTTAATAGTATATTAAACAACAAGTTTAGAAAAGTTAAGTTTTACTAAACGAATATAGCTTTTAAGTATGAGCGAGCGAGTAACTTAAAAGTTATATGAGTAGAGTAATAAAGTGGCACTTTAGCATATAGATATGTTACTTTACCACATAGTAATGTCACTGTCAATAAAAAACTATTGGATAGAAGATTGTTTATTTAAATTAATATTAGAATCATTGTTATACATTTATGTATATTAAAAGTACAAAATTATTATTCAAACTAGAAAACTTAACAATCTCACTTTTATAATTAATATTATGTAACTTACACAAAATTCGAATCAAAAAATAAAAATTAACTGTTGTTATGTAAATAAATAAAGCCGCCGTGTCTGGTTACTAGATTATGAAAATTTTACACAAATATCTATTTAGAAACTTTTTGAATTAGCAATAACTCAAGAACGGCGCTAGATATCGAAAAACTGAGTAAAAAATTGACCCCCCTCGCCTCGTACTCACCACCAGTGAATTATCGGTAGGAAGGCATACGAAAAAATTTAGACCGATCGCGCGCAAAAAAAATTTACTCATAAACGTCTAAATTCATATTTTAGATTAGATTTTCACAAAATACGAAAAAATTTTATAAACAAACCTCGTAAGAAAAGTAGTTTTACTAAACTCATATAGCTTTTAAGTTACTCGCTCGCTGTGCTCACTCATACTTAAAAGCTATATTCGTTTAGTAAAACTTAACTTTTCTAAACTTGTTGTTTAATATACTATTTACAATACTTTTATGAATACAGCTGTAATAATATAATAATAATCATAATAATAATCTTTAGAGTCAAAAATAGTAAAAAACAGTCCCGGACTGGGACCTAAAACCGGCCCGGGCATTTTAGAGACTTTCGGCCCCTTACTTCCCACAAAAACGCTATATGTACCCGTATTATACACACGTATATAGACTTGGAGCAGAATTACAGGTGGCGCCGCGGTGTCGAAAAATAAAATAACTTGTTGTATAGAATTATAAGTGTTTGTATACAGATATACAAGATTTATATTATTTATAATCAATAGATAAGTGGTTTAAGTAGTGTAACTCGATATTAATCATATCAAATTTTTAGCATAAACCAAAAAATGCACAAAACACTTCTTCGAAAACTAAAATGTTTAAGTTATCACAATATATAAATACACTATATGTATATTATCGCAAACGTTTTCACCATACTATAGCATCATCAGGCGATGAACATCAGTGTTCATGATGAACAAAAGTGTTTTGTGCATTTTTTAGTTTATGCTAAAATTTTGATATGATTTATATTATTTATGCTTTTGAAAACAACGAACGAGATATTTTTGTATTGATGAGTTTAAATATATGTACAGGGTGTCCAATATCAACGCCAAACATAGGGAATTATCATTGATTTCAATTGTATCTATGAAACGAGAAAATTATTGAGGATCTTATGATACCAAAATTAATTTGTTTCATCGAAATTATTTATTATAAAATTTTAATTTAAAAATTTAATGTTTTTAAAAACAAGTTACCATGTTTTCAAAAAAGTTGATTAAAGTTTACATTAAATTTTTAAATTAATATTTTTTAATAAATATCAATGAAAAAAATTAATTTTTTTATTGCACAATAATTTTCTCGTTCCATAGATACCAAAAAAATTTGCGGAGGTTGAATTGGCGAGCAGAAATCTACAAAACAATTAAAATTAATGTAAATTCCCTATGTTCGACGTTGATAGTAGAGACCATGTATATGTAAAAAAATTAACTCATCTTTAAAAATGAGTCAATAAACTTAGAAAATTGAGAAAAAAATAAAAGGAACTTAAAAAAACTTTGAGTATGGTTTGACAAAAGAGAAGACAGCGATTGCCAAAAATAAAGACATTTTTGGTATCAAGGTTTATCGCATTGGCCCTTTGTTCCTATATTCCAACCGTGGCGAGCAGCTCCTATTAGGGATAACAGCACTGGGACGACGCAAATTTCAGGAGCTTCATGAGGGAAATTTTGGAATATTAATTTTCCGAAGCCGTAGGCTGAGAGAGATTTGATGAACAATATTTCCCGAACGTCAAAAGCTCCGTGAAAATTTGTTTGCGATTATATTTTTAATGTTGTAAAATGCGACGTCGGAATTAATTATATTTCCTCGAATTGTAAATAAAAAAGCGAGCTGAAAATGTCTACAATAACTACAAAATTTGTAGAAAATTTAAATAAAAAATTTTGGTAAATGCAAAATTTTTAAATATTATTCATTATTAATAGAGTGTGGAATTATATGTAAATGCATATTTTTGTTGCTTGTTCCTAGAGTCGTAAAAAATTGTATCTATGCGTTTCTATAATTTGAGAGTTTACAACCAAAATTTGAGAGTGCATATTTCATATGTTTTTATTTTTACTGCATATTTCATATGTTTTTCTTTTTAAGAAAATAAAATTTAAAAAGGTTAACTTTGCAAAAATATCTTTGAAAACAGCTTCCCAGGCACGGCTTGAAAAGAATTTGTTTATTTATTGTTGCATCCGCAATAAACATCATACATCAATATTGCCGTTTATTGTGCCGTCATAATAGAAATGAAGCTTATGATAATTTTATGTCATAATTAGAGCACGGAATTTAATGAATTTGTATATTTCTTAAAATTGATATGTCACCAAAATCCATATGGATAAAGCCGAATTAGGCAAATCATAATTCAATAACATAGTTTTTAAAATACATATTTTGCATATTTTTAACATTAGGTGGATATTTTCGTAAGTGCATTTTTGTACTTTTTTTATTCAACGGTTCCATTTTTAATATTTCAAAGGCGATTTTCTCGAAAATTTCTTACTATCTGTCCCAACAGCTCTGGGGAATTGTTATTCGAGGACTGACTTTCCAGCACAATAAGTACCAAAAATTACAAAAATGCGGCTGGTGTATAATCTCATTGTTAATTGTAATTAAATCTCTCATTAAATTAATTAAAAAAATTAAAGGTGTTTGTTTTTTAGTACATAATCTTTTATTTTTAAAGCATATACGTGCATATTTCAGGCATTTATTGCTGCATATGTATGTGCATATATTGGGTGCTTTTAGTGCATAAATTCCACACTCTAATTATTAATATACAACACTTATTTTTTGATTTATTCACTACGAGCGCTAGTAGTATATTTCCGCCTCTCTGCTCCAAGTCTATTGTTATTTCACATTCCATAAAACCGGCTGTCTAAACGCTTAGCCATGCGGCGCGCAGTAGGTGGGGTACCCGGGTAACCGGTTATTAAACGAAAGGTGAAAGTTTGGTTATTGACCGGACGGTTAAACTACTTATACTATGCCTAAACCATAACCATAATCACTTTTTTAGAGTGGAACAAACAAGTACTGTAAACTTTTAATACATTTATATTTTTTCACAAATTTTAATGTGTATCTAAATTAGAAATACTAAATCGACTCTTTAATATACTATTTTAATTAATAAATAATAGTAATTTGACATTAGTTAACGTTTAATAAATCGGCAAAATATGAGTAATTTTCAAAGCTGAAAATTAGATAAATTTGTAACTTTTTTATTAGAGTTTGCTATAGGCTGAAATTGGTCTCAATCGATGCACCAAGTAATTCTACGTAAGCCCATACTTAAATTTTACAGCAGCTCTCCGTAAAGGGGGTCGCATTTCGGCTTTGAAAGTTAAATAAATTTGTAACTTTTTTATTAGAGTTTGCTACAGGCTCAAATTAGTCTCTATTGATGCACTAAGTAATTCTACGTAAGTTTCAGTGCCGTATTTATTCTAGATTTTTGGGAGGGGGGGAGGTTTAAAAAAATTACAAAATGAATAGCTAATTTATTAAAATATAAAGGAAATTTTTTTAATTTAAATTTTGTTTTATTAATTTTTGAAATGTAATGTTTGGAGAAAAGTGAGTAAAGGGATGTTTTTTTGCCAAGATGGCGAAAACGACGGAGGCCTAGATTTTGCTCCGCTGATTTTTTGAGTATAATTTTGTGCAAGTATTTTTGCAATTAAGATTTTATTTTTGAGTATTGTTATTGAAAAATTTTGTTTGAAAGTATTTTGGTCAAAAGTTACCGCAAAAAATTGAAATTTTGTAAAAAAATTGTTTTTATTTAATTACAATGATTATTTTTTTGAGCGGTTTTTCTTTATTTGAGTTCGATATTCAGAGAAAATTTCGATTTTTGTGAACTTTTATTTAATAGTTGAAAATAATTTGTCGAAGAAGCGACAAATTTTGATTACAGGTTGACTTTTGGGGAGCATTATCGCGGATAAAATTTTGTTTGTACCATTTTAAAAGTTTTGTTTACTACGATATTTTTAATAAGTTTAAACTTATTAATATTTTAATTTTAAACTCTCTTGTAAAAACCGTTTTTAAATAAAAATTTTTAATTTTAAAATTTGAATAAAAATCATAAACTAAATTCTTATTTTACCGATGGCGATAGTAAAATAATGTTAAATTAGATTGAAAGAAAATTTCACAAATCTTAAGCAAATGTACACTTACTATGTACAAAATATAAAATAATTTATGGGTTTACAATGCTCACTCTAATTTATTGCGGAAGTGTTATTTTAAGCTATGCTGCCCATGATGGTAATAAAATGTATGTCCGGGTACCCCCCTACTGCGCGTCACATTGCTAAGCGTTTAGACGGCCGGTTTCATGTGGTAGATGTGGTAGATGCCCTTGCCAAGAACAACAAAGAAGAACGACCGTCAGACGTAACATCGTGTTGGAACCGTACAGATTCTATAAAAAATTTTTTAAGCACAGTGAAAAGAAAAAAATTATATCGTACAAATTTATTGTAAAAGTGAGAATAAAAATACAAAATTATTAATTTTATAAATAAACAATCGCATTGAGTATAAATACGATGGATAGTTCATCAAATTTTCGACGGTAAGGCGTGATTTCCTTCTTTCATTTTCGAGTAAATTATTTTATATTTTAAATATTTAAAAAAATAGTAGGTACCTAAATAATAAACTGAAAACTTTTTCCAATAGAAATACGCGTTCCCAGAGAAGAGAACATTTATATGATCAAATATTCGAAGCAGAAGAATCTGATAATGATCACGTATCGAACTAAATTTACGTAGTATATTCCATCAAAGCCAGCCAAGTATGGAATCAAAGTATGGTGGATATGTGATGCTGAAAATTCATATCAATTCACCAGACAGATTTACACTGGAAAATCCAGTGCCGGTCGTGAGAAAAACGTTGCCGAGAGAGTTTTAAAGACTTGGTGGCTCCGTACAAAAGATCCGGTAGAAACATTACTATAAATAATTACTTCACTAAGCTGCTATTGGCAAAATTTTTACTAACCTGGAATTTAACAATTGTTGGCACTTTGAAGAAAAATAAGTACATTCCACCAGCGATGACTGCATTGAAAACATGAGAAGAATTATCTACTGTGTTTGGCTTTCATGAAAAAGTAACCATGTGTAGTTATGTGCCAAAAAAAAAGACAGTGATTATGCTATCATCAATACATCAGAAAGCAAAGATTGGTGATGGTGCAAAAAAAACCCGAAATTATTGAATTTTATAACTGGTCAAAAGCTGGAGTGGACACGATGGATATAATGCTTGGGAAATATACTACTAAAAGATCAACTCTAAGGTGGCCGCTAGCATTTTTCTACAGTATTCTCGATGTCGCCTGCCTTGCAACATACATTCTTTATTATGAGAATAATAATATGCTTTCGAAAAAATCTTATGAACGACGATTATTTTATCGGTAACTGGGCAGAGAGCTGTGTACTCCATTCGTCGAAAATCGTTCGCATAATACACAAATCACGAGGCATTTCACAACCAAAGTTGCGATTGAAAGTTTTTTGGGTAATCTATAAATCAATTTGCACAACCAATAGCCTCTACATCTTGAAAACCACAGGCACAGTTCAATTTAACCGGAAGGAAAAAGATTATTGGTGTATGCCATGTTTGTCTCCAGAGCAAATTTAAAAAACGTAGCAAAACACCAGGGCCAAGCCGCCCATGTGTGCAAAGTGTAGGGCCACACAGGCGCCAAGGCAATAGGGGCGCCGGATGAAATACCAGCGCCAATCATTGAAATTATTTTTAAACTATTTGAATTGACTCAAGGTTTACGTTTCGAGTTTTAGTTTATATTAATTACGAGCTCTACGTTAAAATCAAAATCAAAAGCTGATTATTTTATTACAAAAGACGTGGGTGAGTTTATGAAGCGAGAAAACCAAAACAATTAAACAAATGTTTTATCGAGAGTGCGGGTGTAAGATGCACAGAGGGCCGTGCGGGTGCGGTGCTGTGATGCAAAGATGTGGCTGCATCAGTCGGTATAAGCAGCGAGATTAAATACAATTTGAATCATTCAATAATTAAAATCTTTTTTTTATTTTCTGTGCAATAAAACTATCCTTAAATCTGCTTATTTCTTACTCTGTCGGCCCATAGAAATATATCATTTTTTGGAAAAATCAATGTAACTGGAAAAAATAAACATCTGGATATTTTATTATAATTTGGATTTATTTTGAGCATAAATTTTGTTTTACACAAAAGTTTGCTTTCGAGTAGTGCACACTGAATTTTTACGTATACAATAGGTATTTCACGTTATTTCGTTTATACAATTAATATCTCAAATAAAGTAATATGTAAAAGTTTAATTCGCGTTTTATTTTTCGAAGTAATTAACAAGCGGAAGCAGAAGCGAACCGCTTTTACCTATTTAGGAAAATGCTTTATCAAACTGCAGAACATATTTCAGTCAAAATTTGAAAAATAAAAAAAATATTCATATCGAAACACGACGACAAAAAAAGGCGCTTAATAGGTTTTGCACACAGGCGTTGCCGGTGGTCGGCACGGCACTGCAAAACACGAAAATCATGTTTGGTATATGAGTTCCCTATTTGTGATGAACATTGTATTTCAACCACTACATGCCAGGAGTGTACGAAATAATTAAATCTATTTGTTTTTTTTATACGGTACTGTGTTATTTTATAAATAAAAGAAAAAAAATAACTAAAATGAAAAATAAAGCGGATTGACGTTTTTTACCTACTATCTTTACTATTATTTATAATAAAAATTGTTTAAATAAAGAAAATTACAAACAATATTGATGCTTATTATTTATTTACAAGTCAAGATACATAAATACTTTGATAAATGGTTTTTTCAGTGTGTATAAACCCAGTTTTTATACATAATGTAACGAAAATTAAACCTCAATAATTTCTACTGTTCTCACAATCAATGCTAATCAGGAAGTTGGAAAAATGTGTCCACTTATCAAACAAGGAACGCCAATTGCCCTAGCTAAAATTTACTAAATAAATGTCAACAAAACCAAAGTAAACGTAGGTGAGGTTATCCTACGATTAAAATTAAAATTAAAACCTACGATTTAAATAATTGAAAATTAATTATTGTTTTGTAGGTGACGAAGGCGTTTTGTAACCGCTTATGAGCTAAGGGTAAAAAAAGAAGCTTACTACTGAGCCCAATACGCTTTGACGTCACTATTCAAGGCGCTTACTACTTCCCAAGTCGGCCGTTGTCCTTCGACTTTCCAGTCCAAAATAAATTTCAGGTAGGGATCGTTTTCTTGCTCTCGAAGTAACTGTTCAGGTTGCCAATTATCATCGGTTACAGTATTTCTTCGGAGAAAATTGACTTTTTCTTCCAGCCGCGAGCAATGATTGCAGTTTACTGAACATGGTCGCCTGGACAAGGCATCTGCGTTGCGATGACTTGTTCCTGCACAATGTTAAAATTTCGGTCCGTACAAATAAGTGTTCGGCGGACTTAACAATGGCTAACAGCTCTCTCCTGGTTACGCAATAGTTTCTCTCAGGTTTTGACAAGACCTTGCTGAAGCAACCGATAACTTTTTTTTGTTCATTTTAAATTTGTGAAAGGACACCTCCTATGGCCAATTTACTTGCATCGGTGTCCAATATAAATTTACCATCTGTTAAGGATAACTCAAAATGGGCGCGCTGACTAACGATTGCTTCAGCTGTGTAAAAGCTTTGTTGCAATCTTCAGTCCAGGTGTAACTTTGTCCATTTTCGGTCAGCTTGGTCAAAGGTTTGGCAATATTAGCAAATCTAGGTACAAAACGTCGATAATACGTACACAACCCGAGAAAACTGCGGAGCTTATGTTGGTCTTTTGGAATTGGCCATTCTTCTACTGCTTTGATTTTGTCTGGGTCAGCCTTTACACCGCTTCTGGATACAACATGTCCAAGATATTTCACTTCTGTTCGAAAAATGTGGCATTTCTTCAGGATAAACTTCAGATTAGCCCCTCTCAATCGTTGGACCACTTCTTCCAAATTTCTCATGTGATTCTCAAATAATTTTCCAACCACAATTATGTCGTCCAAATATACTAGACATGTTTTCCATGACAATCCTTTCAAGATTGTCTCCATCAAACGCTCGAAGGTGGCCGGAGCATTACACAATCCAAAGGGCATTACGGTGAATTGCCATAATCCACTTCCAATGGCAAAAGCAGAGATCTCGCGGTCACTGAGTTCCAAATCCACTTGCCAATATCCACTCTTCAGATCAAAAGTAGAAAACCATTTTGAACCGGAGAGGGTATCCCAGGTGTCGTCAATTCGGGGAAGAGGGTAGCTGTCCTTTTTTGTTACGGTGTTCAGTTGTCTATAGTCAACGCAAAATCTTGTAGACCCGTCCTTCTTCTTTACTAAGATGACTGGGGACGCCCATGCACTACGTGATGGTTCGATCACCCCCTGCTTTTTCATATCTTTAATAATCTTTTCGGCTTCTTCACGTTTGGCCAATGGAAGCCGTCTCGGGTGTTGTCTTATGGGTTGGGCACTTCTAACATTGATTTTGTGTTTTACCATCTGAGTTCGTCCTTTAGAAGTTTCATCTAAGGCAAACACGTCGTGGTACTTCTGGATTAACTTCTTCACCTCGTTCACTTTGCCTTGGTCGATATTCTTGCACGAAGAAGTCAGCATGTTTAATAATAGTTGGGGGCATTTATTTTTAAGACTTTCTTTGGTATTTCCTAAACACCTCGCAATGTGAGATACCACCGTACATTGTCCCACCATCGTGTTTTTCTTCAAAGATGCCGAGTTAGAGTTGGTGTTAAGAATTCTTACCGGGACTGTCTCCATAACTTTTACTAGAGCCTTACAAACTAACAAACCTTTGCCGAGCGCTCCATTATTGGTTGGTTCGATGGCACGGATATAGCCCTTCCGGAGATTTCCATCCAGGCTTCCCATCACGATGCTCTCTGTCCTTCCAGGTAAGATAACATCTTCGGTTAACAAAACTCGTACCGCTGCGTCTTTTGACGAATGGAATGGAATTTCTTCACCATCAACTCCAAGTACATCATTTTTCATATCCAAATAGAACCCATATTTTCTTATAACGTCCATTCCCAGGATAACGTCATCAGTGATGTCAGCCGCAATTACTTGATGGTTGAATGCTTTGCTTTCTATTTCCATATTCACAGAAATCTTTCCATGCGTAGGGATTTCTTCGCCCATTGCTATTCGAAGACGCATCGCCACCGGTGATGTTTTTCCACTTTCTCGCATTACGTTGGGTCGTACAATTGTTTTTGTTGCCCCCGTATCAATCAGTAGCTGGAAGATTTTTTTATTTATTTTACCGTCGATATAAATACTGTTTATGGCATCAGTCGGTGATGCAGCACGGATGGTAATCTCCGGGGCACTGTTGGTAGAGGTCGGCGTTTGCCCTTTCTGGCCGACCCATTCTATTTTTCCTGCTGCTTTTTTGGTTCTTTTCTTGGCTTAGGACAGCGACGTTGAACGTGACCCAATTCATTACAGTTCCAACATCTAGGTCCTGTTCCTTGCGATGGACGATCGCGAGGAATACGCCGGAGTTCTTCTAAAATTTCGCCGAATTGAGCCAACTTTTGTTCCGGTTCCTCCGTAACACCTCGTACTCGGTGATTTCCTCGTTGAGATGTGTGCTTTGCCGTCTCGAATTCCAACGCGTGCGCTAATGTGTCATCTAACCTGCTGTGCCGAGCTAACCGTAGCGCTTGCTGCGTTTTCTTATCTCTGATTCCATCTATGAAGGTTTGCACTGCCAATTGCTCCAAGAAGGTATCCGGCACTGTAGGGTCGGCTAGCCTCACCAATCGTGCTATGTCGGCTTCAAACTCTTGCAGGCTCTCAGCAGATTTCTAACAACGGTTCTTCACCTTTGCGTGGTAAACCTGCTGAAGAAGACCAATCGGGGATGATCTGCAGGTTGTTGAGTGCTTTTCCCCGTAAAGCGACGACCAGCGAAATAGCTTTCTCCGAGTCGTTCCATCCATTGGCACTGGTTGCCGCTTCAAACTGTTTACGGTACGTGGACCAGGGTACCTTAAAACGTTGGTGGTTTTACTTTTATAGTGGCAAGCTTGACTTCATTGTCCGATTTTACTACCGCTGTCGGATTTATTACAGTAGTTAATTTGTCCGGGCAAATGCTTCCATTTATTATCGTCTCGATAAGTTTTATTCTCTCGTCCAATTTCTTAACGTTTCCTTCCATTTTTTGTTCTAGCATCTTAGAGTTATTTAACAATTTTTCTTCCATTTTTTCTTCTAATTCTTTTAAGTTGTCTCCTAAGATTTCTCTAATTTCTTGGGAATTTTCTTCCATTTTTTCTTCTAGAGTTTTCCAATTAAATTTCATTTTTTCTTCTAGAATCTTAAAATTGTCTCTTAGAAATTGAAGTATTTCCGTTTCCATTTTAGCACTTTGCGACCGGGTAACCGGCATTCACTCGCGAATACAAACCAGTTAATCACTATTGCCTTTTAGCCCTTTATGCATTAAACCTCACACCTGACACCAATGTAACGAAAATTCAAACGTTTATTTATTTTCAGAGAGCTATTACAAATATTAAAACAGATACAGTTTATAACAATAAAACGATTACTACACTAAGATTAACACTAACACTAATTTACACTATAATTTATATTTAACACTAAGTTCGGATTTATTTAAATACTCGGTATATCGTTTATCACTTCACTATTTATTTATGTTCACTTCCCAAATAACATTTTCCCTGTGGAAATTTCCTGTGCTCCTATTAGACCCCTGGCAAATGCCTATTAATTAAGTATGCTAGGCATGTTAATACAGGGATTTTCCTGGTACCTGTTTACATACTCTTTGTGGAACCCTGTGAATAGCCCGTGGTAGGGATTAGCCAGGGATCTGTTCACAGATTTTTGTAGATGCCTGTGAAATGCCCGAGGTAGAGATTAGCCAGGTACTAGTTCACAGATTCTTTGTAGGGCCCTGTGAAATGCCCATGGTAGAAATTTGTCAGGTATTCATTTACAGGTTATTTAGTAGGGCCTGTGCCAAATTTAACAAACAATAGAAAACGTTTGTTGATACTATTAGTAGACCAATAGAAATCATTCATTAATATAAAAATATTATAGTTGCAGTTTTTTTATTTTAAAGCTTTATTTCGGCCAACTATAATTAGTTAAATATTTTACCAATAATATATTTTATTTCTTAAACTATGGTTTTCCATTTGTTTTTATACCTTTTATCAAATCAAAATTAAATTATTATTATTACCTACTTATGTAGGTATTAGTATAAAGTAAAATATATTATATAGCCTCCGTAGCGAAATCGTTAAGGTATGAAGTTACAGAACATTCAATAAATGCCATCATAGGTTCGAATCCACGTAAGTTAAAAAAAAATGTGTAAACTTTCTTTAGATAATTAAATAAAATGTAATTGTTAACTTTCAGATAGTATTATTATACAATCGTTGTTCTAGAGGCATAGTTTATAATATAATAATTATAATGTTAACAATATAATTATTTTTTTTACATTCTGCAAATCTCTCTGGTAGATCCCTGCGGCAGGAACCCTGGTAGACCCCGTGGCAGGGACTCTGCCAGTGTACCTAGTAAAGGTGCTTAGTAGACTCCTGTCTGGGGTATCTGGTAGAGGTGCAAAATGTGCGCCATTATGCCCTGGCACAGACCCCTGGTTTAATCCAAAAAAGGGTTCTAGACAGGGACAGTTTCCTGTGAGATTTTGCTGCTAGGGGTTTATAAGAGATTTACCAGGTTGAAAATGTTACTTGGGTTTTGTACGTTCGAACTGGAATTGATCCGTCACTAGAAATCGCGCTGCATTTATACTTAAATGCAGCCTTTCAGAAAATTCCATAACCGTCCAGAAATTTCTATTCCTTCTGTGCGTTTTCTAGATTGTAAATTCAGCCATATTTGAATGACTAATGCTGTTATCATGCATGAATCATCATACATGACGTCATACATTAGTCATCAAATATAATTAGACGTTCTTTCGTAACAATAATAACATAGTGGGTAACCGGGTAACCGGTCATTGAACGGAGGGGGTATCGAGTTTGATGGTTAATAACTGTTATTGATTGATTGATTACAAAATTTTTTTACGAAAACTTGGTGTCAAACTACTTCAACTTTGGGGATCCGGGCGGTCATAAAATTTTTTTAAGGGTAAGTTAATAAATTCTACCTTTGAAACTAAAATGGTTATTGACCGGACGGTTAAACAATTTATTGGAATTTAAAATTTTTACCATAATAGTAAGAATTAAGATAAAATATCTATTTCATTTATTTCAATATAATTATTTTTCAAAAAATCGAAAATTAATTAATAGGATTAATAACTAACAATTAATTAAGTGGTCGCAGACTTTTACACAGTACTGTAAATATTTAGGGCATTTTTATATTGTTCATTTTCGATTTTTATATTTTTGCAATTTAGTAGTAGGTGTATTCAATCTAGTGTCGCCAATCGCCGGATTATAATACGAATTTCCGATTTTTTAATAAGGAATTTAATTCATTACAAATATCTCTTTAGTTTTAATTTAAACACTTCAAGTTTAATGTTTTTGTTATAGTTGTGAAAAATTATTTTTGCTTTTTCTGATTTTTTTACGATTGCAATCCAAAATCCAGTACTTATTAATTGATAAATAATTTCGGAGGGGTTGGAATTTGTAACCTCTAATCCCCCAACCCTTAAATACTGCCGTGATAAGCCTATACTTCAATTTTACATCAGCTCTCCGTAGGATAGATCGGTTTTCAGTATTGAAAATGGGAGTTTCATTTTATTCTTTTTTTATTTGAATATAGTGATCAAACTGGAGCTATACTAGTAGTTATAGTATACTTTAATTATTTTGAGTCTAATTAATATAAGAAAATTCAAATTGAAATTCAAAATTTTTAGAGCAGTGACGTCAGTGACCTAACTGTAGATAGGATTTTTGTCAAATTCAATATTGAAGTTGACAAATAACAAAGGTTTCACCTTCTCGAGATTAATTAATTATTTTCGCTTTTTGATTACTACCTTACCAACTCACGAAAAATAGAAGTGGCAACATAGCTGTTTTTACTTAATAACGATTGCTTCAGACAATCTCCTCTGCAGTTAGGTCACTGACGTCACTGCCCTAAAAATTAGTTTAATTCAAAATAATTAAAGTATACTATAACTATAGCTCCAGTTTGATCACTATATTGAAATAAAAATAATAAAATGAAACTTTCATTTTCAATACTGAAAACCGACCTATCCTACGGGGAGCTAGTGTAAAATTGAAGTATAGGCTTACGTAGAATTACTTGGTGCATCGTATTGTATTCCGAAATTCACGAGTTAATAAGATACATCTGGACACAAGAGAAAATGCCACATAAATGGAAGGAAGGGGTAATAGTAAAGTTGAAGAAGAAAGGAGACGCTGAGGACTACAACAATTACCGAGGAATAACGTTATTGAACACAGCATATAAAATATTATCATCACTGATACATAGTCGCCTTGAAAAACAGTTAAACAGAATAATGGGAGGATACCGCAATGTGGCTTCAGACGGGGAAAATCAACAGTAGACGCTTTACATTATAATGAAGCAAGTTATAGAGCAAAGTTATGAATACGGTATAGATGTGCATATGCTTTATATAGATGTAACAAACCACCCATAGATTTGCAAGTCTAAACGAAGGTAATTTATGCAAATTTAGCTTAAACGCAACAAGCGAGCAATTAAAATCATTTTTTGACGTGATAACGTCTTATAAATTAATATACTGGCTGCACGCACGAAAAATTGTCACGTTCCGCAAGCGAGAGCGCGGAACAAGCGAGAGAGAGGCACGATCGGCTTTGTATCATACATAGGCATCATTTGAATTATAAAATGCCATTAAAAAAAACTTGTCCGGCATGAGGTTCAATCTCACGATCACTAAATGATGCAATTATGTTTCATGCACATAACGCACTAGCCTATTAAGGGTTAATGTAATAACATAGTTTTAATTCTTATTATCTGTTACATAAACATAATTCAATTCAATTCATAAAAGTATGCAATTTTTCATCAATGTTTTCTTATGACGTTATCACGTAAAATTATCGTCCGTAAACCTACTTTTTTAATATGTTACCTCTTTTTCAAATTGCGAACATAAATAAGTGAAACGTAATTAGTTGAAAACTATACAATTAAAACAATAAATGTAAAAAGTTTGGGAAGCGCATATTTCAAGATATATCGAAATGGCTTTACGGTTTCACAGGTTAAGTTGTTGATAAATTTTAATTTAACCCGAGAACACTCGCGCCTAGAAAATGTCGCTAATGCTCGCAGTCGGCCTTTTAGACCGACCATTTTCAATTTCATTTATTTTAGTAGAGTTTAGTTTTTATAGTTGACCAAAACGTTTTAGGAACACTCTCAAACGTTTCGGACGATACCGCTTTGTAGAAGTTTGGGAGGAGGAAAGACCGAGCTTAGCGGCAAAATGACTGTGGTGCGAGCATTCTCGGGTTAAATAGTATTATAACGTTTTTATCGTATTTATTCCTATTTTAAAGAGTTTTGACGAAAAAAAAAACGAAGACGGTAAATTACCGTTACGCGCCCACCAATGTTACGGAAAGGGGCGCGCCCGAATGAAGGTTAAGTCACTTACTTACCTTATAAAACTCGCACTTCGGTCAAAACGAGTCAAAGTTGATTTTAATGTTACAATCACGTTCCGTCGCAGAAATCACAAGTAGACTACCACGTCTAAACGTTTCAGGGACACTCTTAAATATTTCGGACGATACCACGTTGTAGAAAGTTAGGAGGAGGAAAAACCGAGCTTGGCGGCAAAATGACCGTGGTGCAAGCGTTCTCGGGTTAAGAACTTTGAAAAGGGGTCATAGAACGTCTGAATTATGGGACAGATACGTCTTTTTAAAAACTAATTAGAACTAACGAATTTTGACCTTATTGACTCTAAATTTGAACAAATCGGTTATGCAGAGTTCAAACTTACACCAAAAAAAGCGTCATCATTTTTGGCAAAAAAAATCCCATGTTATGTGCCAAAAATCTCGCGAAATAAGTAAGAATTACGTTATTAAACTGAATCCATTCAATTAAAATACGACGTCGAGTAAAGAGGAAGATAAGAGTAAATCCATTAGATTATCAATTTAAAGTGATCGTCTCGACAACTAATTAACATGTGTTAAAAGATTTACATTTACAAACAGTGACTCTCAAGCATTCTCCTAATACGTAAATACGTAATACGTAAAAGTCAACTTTTTATGTGCACTGATTTAAATTCAACGTTTCGCGAATATTTCGCTAAAACTTTTGATTGCAATCAAAATACATGTTAACCTGATTTTGGGCGATGCAATGAAAATGTCATTCGCGATTTTTCGCAATTCAAAAAGTCAATTAACTTTGAATATTTGCTAATTTTTCAATTAAAATCGAATATGATTATTTCCTATTCGTAACGACAATTAAAAACGTTAATACTAATTTTTATAATTAAAAATCCAGTTTTAAAAAAACCAAAACTCGTCGATGAATACACATCTACCTTATCGACATGTATTCCGAAATTTCATATAAATAGAGCGGTTCATCTCCGACAAAGGCAGTCCTGCAAGAAAATAGTAACATCGATTCCATCGAAGAGTTTATCCGGGGTATGACTGAAAAATTCTACGACGCAGCGGCGGACTCTGAAAACCCACTGGTTCAAGGGCTGGGTAATTACCAGCTGGAGGACCACCTGAGGTACAAGAGGCCGAAATCGATCCTGCAGTTCCCGACAAATGCAGATTAACTAACAACATCTTTTCTCTAATTACAGGACAAAACCCACCACTCGAGGTAGGACCAATGACGGATGGCATAGTGCTAAACTGGATGAGTCGCGTAAACTGAGGGATCTCGAAACGCGTCCCCCCGCCTAAGCCCTCCTAAACCAACGACAACGTAACATCTCGAAAATACTCGAAAACTGCTGTAGTCACGGTTGAAGCGTTGAAGACTGTTCTCGATGCGCCGATGGACAATACCACTTGTGTCAAGAAAACACCTGGAAATGAAACAGAAAGAGAGGGTAAAACGCGACCAGCTTCGTTGGTGAAAAACGTTAAAAACGGCTCCGCGACGCGCAAACTCCACAAGCCGCAAATCCCAAGTCCGGTGTTCAAGACAGCGCCAATCGGCTTCTTCTCTGAACGCCCAAAAAACATTCGCGGCAAATATTGTGGAATCTTAACGATCGCCGATAAGGCAAATAGGGTATGGTCCCGAAGTAAAAAACGTCCACCAAGTTAAACTACTCGACAGGGAGTATACCGCTGATGCGGTGGTATCCTAACTAAGATACATGATTTGATTTGATTTGACAAAGGCAGTCCATCTCCGACAAGACGCTCAGTTCAACCCGTCAGTTTGTTCCGGGGTGTTAAAAAAAGTGTTGTGCTAATTCACATAAAATAATTTCTTTTTAAGTATCCATAATTAAATTCTAAATTTCATTTTTTTAAGTGGCTCAAATAGTTTCTTTTTTTTCTCTCTTTTTTTTTTTGGTAAATAACCAAATTTATATACTTGAGATTGTATGTTTTTTTATTATTTAGGTGAGTCCAACGATTTAAACGTAATTCTATCTTTGTAACGGAAAGTTAGCTTAGTAAATTAATTCTCAGCAATTATTTTTTTCAACTATATTTTATCTTGTAATTATATTTTTTTTGTACTGTTTCATCATTATTCTTTTGTGTTAAATAAATTAGTTGTGATTTAGATGTTCTTATTCTTTTCTTGCTGTTAAAAAGGCGATCGACTTGGTAATAATCCTACGTCTTCGATCTTCGATTAAAAAGTTTTATTCTGGCTATAAACAGTCTCTGGTGGCAGCGACCTCTACCTTCAGTTGACAAACGACGGCCGCGATTATTCAATTAATCAAAGCCTACCCATGTTACATAGCGCCGCCGAGCTGCGAATATCTCCAATGTGACAAAACAAAAATTTTACAGTAGAGGTAAAAAACTAGATTTTTAGGGAAATAGTAAGGGTAGGTAAATACCACCTATGTACATTGTCAGCACCCGATAAAATGTTATTCAGGCAAAATACGAAATTTGTAATAACACCAATGTAAACTCTCGGTCACATTGGACATATTACTGTCCCAGTTTTAGCAAGGTGTCACATTGGAGGTAGGTATATATTTTTTAACATTTAGCCATGTTCCTATGGTTTAGCATTATTGAATGTATTACCAATCTATTGAGAATTGATCGTAGAATAATTATGATATAAAAACCTGATTTTCAAAATTTTGCACATTGGAGGTATTCGCAGCTCGGCGACGATAGACTACAAACAAGTTTTCGATAAAGTCAACCGAAAACAACTGATTAAAAATACAAAATTTTTACATCTATTTTGGCCTCTAAAATTGAAAATCACTGCAAGACAAATGACGTTATGTGTATGAAACAAAAAGGGTTTGTTAAAGGTTCACAAGGATGTCGAGAATTGCTAATCGTTGACACAGTAATCACAAAGCTAGCAAAGAACAACAAAAGAAATTTGCACATGTGCTATATTGATTACAAAAAGGCTTATGACTCTGTTCCTCACGATTGGCTTATCGATATACTAATAATTTACAAAATTAATCCTAAAATTGTAAGATTATTATCTTCGATGATGTCGAGGTGGAATACCAATATCATGAATAACGGAAAGATACTAGAATCAATTAAAATCAACCGTGGAATTTTTCAAGGAGATTCCCTGAGTGCACTTTGGTTTTGTTTAGCTATAAATCCACTTTCGACATTATTGAACGATTCTACATCAGGATTTAGGCTTAACTTTCGAAAAAATTGTACCATAACGCATTTGCTTTACATGGACGACTTAAAATTATACTCCAGGACAGAAAATTAACTTCAAAATTTAATAGAAAGTACAAAATTATTCAGTCGTGATATCTGCATGGAATTTGGTTTAGACAAATGTGCAAAAATTAACATAATATCGGGTATTCCTATCGCAAATACAGATATTCTGAACGAAATTCCTCAATTGCTACCGAATAAATTTTATAAATATTTAGGAATGCAGCAAAATTTTGTTCTAAATCAAACATTTCTAAAAAACGAATTTAAACAAAAACATATAAAAAAAACTAAAAATTTTACTCAAGTCAAAATTAAACTCTCGAAATATGATATCAGCTATAAACTCCGGGGCGGCTCCAGTCTTATCATATTCTTTTGGAGTTTTAAAATGGTCGAATACCGATTTTAATGCCGTGGATACTTTAACTAGAAAAATGTTATATAAATATAGATATTTACACCCAAGATCAGCAGTTGAAAGACTGTACATCAAAAGAAAGAATGGAGGACGAGGTCTTATAAATTTATTTAATTTGTGTA
The DNA here is from genome assembly GCA_911387805.1 of Cantharis rustica. Classification (NCBI taxonomy): domain Eukaryota; kingdom Metazoa; phylum Arthropoda; class Insecta; order Coleoptera; family Cantharidae; genus Cantharis; species Cantharis rustica. The sequence goes on from OU426877.1 coordinate 79,397,573, forward strand.
AATCTATAACTAAATTATTGCGTGACTATTTTTACTCGTTGAACACTCCCTTAAGTTATGAAATCATTAACTCTGACAATCATTTTAGCGGTCTAAATTTAAAAAATAGAAATCTTAACTGTGAACAAAAAAAAGATTTAGATATAAATTGGAAAAATAAAGTGCTTCATGGTAAGCATCCGACAATCTTAGATTCCAATGGAATTGATAAGGATTTGTCAGTAGAGGATTATTACATCTAGAAACCGAAGGATTTATGTGTGCTATTCAAGACGGAGTTATTGCAACCAATAATTATAAAAAGCACATCATGAACCTGGAGGTTGAAGATCATTGTCGAAAATGTAACGTCCTCAACGAAACAATAGAACACGTGATAGCTGGTTGCTCGTACTTGGCTCCTACTGACTACCTCCGAAGACATAATCAAGTATGCAAAATATTGCACCAACAACTTGCAAAAAAAGTTGGTTTGTTAGACAATTTTAAACCCTATTATGACTATATTCCTGAACCAGTTCTTGAAGATGAATCTTCCCTTTTATACTGGGACAGGGTAATACTAACAGACAGGGAAGTTAGTCATAATAGACCTGACATTGTTTTAATCAATCAACGAGACCGAAATGCAATCATCATTGACGTTGCTGTGCCTTTGTCAAAAAATGTGTTAAATACAGAAAAAGAAAAAATTCGCAGATCAAGGCATTAGCGATGGAAATGATGAGTGTATGGGGTCTAACAAAAATTTTTATAATACAAATAGTAATATCGGCTACTGGTATAGTATCTTCAAAATTTAAAATCCATCTGTCCCATTTACATCTCTCTTCAAAAGTATTCCCGGAAATGCAAAAGGCAGTAATTTTAGAAACATGCCACATTGTTAGAAAATTTTTAAATGCTGTAACGTAACAACTAAACAAATTTTAAAATATTTAATTTTTTTCTCTAAATTATATAAATGTATCTAATAATAGTTAAAAAATATGCAACACATAATGAAAAATATAGAATGGTTGGAACTAAATCCACGACTCTATATTCACTCTACAGTGTATGAATGTGAGCTTTAAAATAAATAATAATAATAATAATAATTATTATTATTAATATTATTATTATTGATTGATTTAGTTTGTTGCATTACCACTTGGTGTAGTCTATGTGCCTTTGTTAATCTTTTTGTGATTCAGGTAGGTACTCTTAATTACCATTCTTCTTCTCATCGCAAAATCTATGAGCAGTCTTCCATTTTTATTTGATTCGGCATGCAAGCTGTATTTTTCTATTGTTAGTCGAAAATCCAACTCCTGGCCTATCTTAGCATTAAAGTAATTCATAACAATTTTTACGTCATATCTTGATGTTTTGTCGCATTCTCCTTCGAGAGTTTCGTAGAATTGTTTTTTTATTTCTAGTTGTTTGTCTTCGGTGGATGCATGTGTGTTAAATATAGTAATCTTTCCGTATTGACCTCTCAATCTTATTTTACAGAATCTGTCTGATATATAGGTGTGAAACCGACGATCGATTTTCTCGACCTCTTTCCCTGTTAACTGCGAAACCAGTGCCTAATTTTCTGTCTTGCTCGTTACTCATGAAAAAAGTGTTATTCATCTAAATCGAAAACCTCATTTCTCATCTGTTTTGTTTTTTGTAGTACGACTTAAATCTATTCTGTACCTTTTCAGTTCTTTTGTTAGTTGTTTTATTATTCCGTCCTCATACAAGCTTCTTGTGTTTCACGTGGCCACTACTAATTATTTTTCTACATCTCTTCCATACTGTCTGTTCCTCGTTTTTCTATTGCATTTTTCTTCTTTTCCCGGTCCGTCTTAATAGTCTTAACTTGATAGTCTGGTTTGGTTAGTTTCTTGAAACCTCCTGCAAACAACTCATCTCGACATGATCTCAACATCATACTACTCGATGTTTTAAAGACGTCCGACAAAGTATGGCACCAAGGCCTCCTATACAAGATGTTCCAGATCAACATCTAGCCAGCCTCATCCAACTGGTCGCATTATATCTTGGAGGAAAGAAATTCGGGCATGCACCCGCTCTTCCCAGCAATTCATCTCTACCGGAGTCCCACAAGGTTCCATCCTCGTCCCGACCCTATTCAACGTGTTAACGAGCGACATTTCGGCCCCAATCGACTTGAGGACACGGCCGTCTACAGCTTTTTCTTCAACCAGGACCTCGCCACCGACCGTCTTCAAGAAGCTATCTACGACCTCGAAGATTGGTTTGAAACCTGATGTATCGGAGTAAACGTCTTCAAAAACATCACGACGATGTTTTAAAACCGATGAAAGAACGCCCTGCCTCGAACAAACGTTTTCATGTTCGAGAGACCAATCTCGTGGTTCCAAACCTCAAAGTACCTCGAGGTCACATTGGACTACCGACTCAAGTGGAACCACCACATCGACGCCGTCACGGATCGAGAAAAAGCTATCTTCGCAAAGCTCTACCCGCTCATCAGTTCGAAAAGCTCCATGTCAACAGCAAACAAGCTGCGCATCTTCAAGGCTATCATCCGGCCAACCATGACATACGCATCACCAGTTTGGTGAATGGCAGCCCTGAACTGTATTAAGAAGATCCAGGTAGTTCAAAACAGATGCCTTCGTTACGCCTTCGCATGCCCGTTCTACGATACAAATCGAAGACTTCACGCCTATGCAAAAATGGACACCATCGACGCCCACATCAAGAAGCAAGCGGAAAAACTGTACCACTCAATCGGATTTGCAAAAACCCGCTGGTCGCATAAATTGGGCAGTACGAGCTCGGCTTCAACCTAGGATACAGCCGGCTCAAGAATATTCTCATCCCACCTGATTGTCCGCCAACCCCACGGCTACCCGGGATTTAATCGTCACCAAGAAAGAAGAAGAAGAAGAAGAAGAAAATTTACTCAACAGATCAACCACACGGACCAACCATAACGGACCTTCGCCTTGCTCGCAAGACGCCTCGCTTCTCAAGAATTCGGGAGACCAGATCAAATACCACGATACCCACACAGCCAAGAACCGACACAAAGCCCTAAGAATCATCACTTATTCTATTTCTATTTTTGTAGCAATTCGGCTCGCAAAATCTCACCACAGTTTTAGCTTCCCGCTAAAAACAAGAGGAAAAACACCTAACAAAATCCCAACGCAAATCCCAACGCAATATATGGATAATCGTCGTGAAACTTCACTTTGCCAAGAAGCTCATCATCGAAAAGCGAGAAAAGCAACACAACATAGCGCCATATTGACGCTCTCTTGCAGTTCTGTGTTTGGAGTTACTCAGTTACCTATTGGCACCCCGCACTCGTAAGTTACCGCGTATCAGAGTTGCTAATATAAACCTTGGATCATAAGTAGACATCATTTAGCGAATCATGTCCCATACAATTACTGCGCAGAATGATATTTTTTCAGTATCGAAAGGCGCCCGATTGAAATTAAATTGTAAATTACTACACCAACGCCACACTCAGATATGGTTTATCGCCCAAATAAAAAATCAGACCCTTAACATTTATTTTTATGTATTTTGCCTTCCTCGCGCATTGTATAAGATTTGACGTTTTGAACGGATTACATAATATTGATCTAAAAAAAACAGTTATCTAAAATTTAAAAAGTGAATTTGAATTTATGAATGCCATGATTTGAAAATTGCCTAATTTGTGGTTTTTTTCAATAAACTGACCACAAAAGTTTTAAAAATTGTTTTCCAAATTTCACTACGTGGCATTCGTCGTATTAAGCAACTATGTGTCTTCTCGATCACTTTTATAGATATTAAACAGTATAAATAAAATTATACCATTATAGATAATAGTCATAGGAGCCATGATGTCTGTCACGTGTTTAAAACAATCTTGCTTATTTATTGCTTAATACTTTTTTCAATAGCTGAGGCTCAGCTTTAAAAATCATAATTGCAGGTTAAATTTAGTTTTAAACAGAGAAATAGATTTTAATAATTGTAAAGTCATGTACAATATCAAAGGTCCCAGTAAAATTGTGGCCAAAACAACAAGAAGAGGTAAGTTGGAGCGCTGATTAGTATCGAAGAAATGTTGAACATATTTTTTGTAGGTATTTCTCAAAATATAGATAGTTACCGTGATATATCGAAAAACAAATCAGTCGATACAAATGATAACGAAATTTTAAAGTAAATTAATTAATAATTACTTATTTAATTTTGTTAGTTTTCTTTTATGTGCAATTTTAGTGGGCCCAAACCAACATTTCAAAATAATTCAAAACGATTTGTGGTGCACAATTCGAGGCAGCAAGATATTATTACTCCACAACATGAAGAAATAATTAAATACATTCACGACTGTAAGTTATGAACCTGTGATTGCTTCCAAGTTGAATTACTGTGTTTTTTTAACAATTGTTTTTGTAACAAAATATTGCACAACTTAATTAATTCAAGTTTTTAGCATGGTCTTCGATATATTCAAACACCGAAGAAGAACAATTAAATTTAAATGCAATAAATAGTGAGCTATTAAATTACTGTAATTACTTTTTAACTACTTAAGTTCTTTGCTATTTTAGGTGATACCACTGTCGTGCATTATAAAGATGAGCCGTGTCAGCATTTGCATGATTTTATACCATTCGATTTGGAAGCTTGGTGGGGCAAACGATTGTATAATATAATAACGAATTCGGCCAATGTAAAAAATTAATTTTAGTAAATAAATAAAAAATTATGTATTGTAAGTATTGCTCAACATTATTAATACTTTTTATTATCGACACTTATTGCAGTGATAAACTCGGGTAGAAGATATCATAAAACTTAATAAACAAACAAATTTATTGATGACTTCCATTTGGTAAAAAATGTCACTTAATATTAAATTGCTATTTCGAAGTTGATAAAGTAAATTAAATTTAATTTGTGTAAACATTATGAAATCAATGGTGGCAGTATTTTGTAATGAAAAGTGTTTTTTACAAATTCGTGCAATATTCACTTTAAAGCAATTTTTAAAAAGTCTAATAAAATTATTATATAATGCATGCATTGTTTTAATACAAAAGGATAATTAATTTTAGATCACCACCATATCATTCATACAGTAAAATTGTTAATAAATAAATTGTATTGTTTTGTAGATAGTCGAGTTGGTTGACTGATTAGTGTAAATTATTCCTGATTTATAAATAAATATCAAATGTTAAGGCTGTTCTTTTAGTGCCTTTTTATAAGTTTTAAATGGCTGGACCAATTGACTTGAAATTTTGACAGAATGTGTATTAGATTATTACAAACCTTTACGAATATCCTTTTTTGAATAAGTTTTTTGGTTTTTCCAAAAAACCATTGAATTTGAGATCTTCCGTTATTTTGTAAATCTCGATTTTTAGAAACTTTTGGCTCAGACAGAATTTTGATATTTAATTAGTTTAAACGTTTTTAAGACCTAAAGTTCAAATTGCTTCACGTAATTACAATTGACGTGTAGAAAAAGTATATAAATTGAGAAGGAATGTTTTGCATCTCTTACAATTATTCTTATGCTAGGGCTACACCTGCGTCTAATGTTATGCATTAATGCGCTAAAATCTGCATGGCTACGAATTAACGTGATAATTTGTTAACGACATTATTAATGACCTTAGACTTTAGCGATAACTCGGGTAGCAGTCTTTTTTGGCACATCAAAGGGATAATGCGTTAAATATTGTGCTGTTGTGGCTACACTATTCATGCTACATGTTATATCTCGCGCTATCAGAATATCTATACTGCACGTGGTTCAGTTGCGCCTTATTCCTGCATAGTGTGCTAAAATTAAATTACTATTGTAGCTACGATGTATAGATGCAGGGCCGTAGTTAGACATTTGTCATGGGGGGGGGTTTTAAAAATTAAAAGAAAAGGTTAGCATATGCTCTTATTTTAAATTAGTTTTTGTAATCAGTAAATACCAAGCAAAAATTACAAATAAAATAATATTAATAATAAGTACCTACATAATAAAAAAATATATATTATATAAATGTAAAATAATAATACATTAAAAAAAGAAATAATTTAAAATTACAAAACCATTTTTCGACTTTTGAGGCAAAACTTAATAACTTAAATGCTTTACAGGCCACTGACGAATAACTTCAAATCGAAATTTGCAGTAAAGTGATTACAGAAACCGGAGATAGTTGAAAAGAAATTAAAAGTATTTCTGCAGATAAACTGATATATACACAGTACTGTGAAAATTAACCGCAACACTACCTGTTTTTTGCATTAAAACGTATTGACCATTATAAAGGGGTTGGTTTACAGTAACGCTCATTTAAGTACTTCTATCTGCATTTCCTTATGACCTTTTCACCACAAAATAAAAATTTTAAAATGTTATTTAAATATTTAGTTTCATACTATTAAATTAAGATTAAATTAAATTTATGAATTGTTTGCGTACAAAAAAAATTGGTTTGGACACATCACACTTAAAATAAATCAATCATATTTTTTTTAAACCGAATTTATTTTTAAGTGAAAAGATCATAAAGAAATGCAGGTAGATGTACTTAAATGAGCATTACCCTAAACCAACCCGTTTATCATGTTCAATACGTTTTAATGCAAAAACAGGTAGTTACAGACCTCCGTGAAGTTGGCTTCCCATCTGAAACATTTTGATATAAAAAAATATGGAATCGTTAGGTCATCGTTAGGTCTCGAAAGGTCACCCGGTTTTATCGTTAGGTCACTATTAGTTTTATCAAAAAAAATTATTCAAGTTTTGAAAAATTTTCTTGGTAAGTTAGCCTCCCCATTAAACGATTTCGACGAAATAAAAGTGGAAACCGGTAGGAAATGTACTGCTAAGGTTTGGTCACGTATATTTATCGTTAGGTCACCTTTCATTTCTTTGCAATTAATTAATTTCAATTTTATGTCTCTATTGCGCATGCGCTAAACAAAAATATAGTTGTGATGAAATTTTTCTTACAAAAGTAAGAATAATATAACATTTTGATATAAAAAAATATGGAATCGTTAGGTTGTCATTAGGTCTCGAAAGGTCATTTGGTTTTATCCTTAGGTCACTTTTAGTTTTATCCAAAAAAATTATTCCAGTTTTGAAAAATTTTCTTGGTAAGTTGGCATCCCCATTATACGATTTCGATGAAATAAAAGTGGAAACAGGTAGGAAATGCACTGCTAAGGTTTGGCAAAGAGTATGTAGTGTATAGAGGAACAGCCATGTATTAAAAATTGAAACGTAGAGACATTCCCGTCTACCAGAGGGCGTAGCAAAGCCATCTATCGGCCGGGAACATTTTTATATTAAATACCTAAATATAAAGTTAGCTACTATATCGATAATTGCAGGTATACCTTTTTGGCGACTGTTAGTACCTGAAGTGGATAAGTAAGAAAAAAGGTTTTTTAACACGGTTTTATCATGGGGTCTCTATAGAAATTTTTAAATAGGGCAGTAAACATTACAATCAGTGTAACCACCATACGGTAGTTATTGTATATAAAACAATACGATAATTTGTATCCTCTATAGCAGTGTTTTTCAACCTTATCGAATAGAGAATAATAGAGCCTTCTTAATCCCCTTATATAATTAATAATTATTTTAACACTAGTAAGAAAAAGATTTTTAACACTAGTGTTATTAGTTTATAATTTTTTGGACTCGCTATCGCTCGTTTCCCGAAATTCTCCACTAACAAAATAAAATCTCACTTTTAACACCTATATCGTAAATAGTTATTATAATTTATGTAAATTTACAATTTAATTTTATTAAAAAAAATTTCGACCCCACGAGCAAAACATCGCGACCCTCTGGGGATCGTGACCCACAGGTTAAAAAACACTGCTTTATAGTATATACCAGGCCTGGTCTATACGATAGTATTATGTTATCGTACGATAATTTTTTAAAATGATACGATCAATTTCCGATAAATCCGATAATTTAAAAATATACTATAAATTATTTAATAACATTAAATATCAAAGATTAAATATTTCATTTTTAAATTTTTGTTTTGAATTTTTTGAAGACTGCACTGATTACTGTTTAAAGCAGGGCCGTATTTAGACTAAATTTTCGGGGAGGGTTTTAAAAAAATAGCTAATTTATAAAATAACAAAAGAAGTTTTTCTAAATTTAAATTTTGTTATATTAATTTTTGAAATGTAATGTTTGGAGAAAAGTGACTAGAGGGAGGTTTTTTTTACCAAAATGGCGGAAACGGCAGAAGCCTATATTTTGCTCCGCTGATAGAAAATTTTGTTTGAAAGTATTTTGTCGAAAGTTACCGCAAAAAAAAATTAAAATTTTGTGAAAAAATTGTTTTTATTTAATTAAAATAATTATGTTTTTGCGCGATTTTTCTTTATTTGAGTTCGATATTCAGAGAAAATTTCGACTTTTATGAACTCTATTTAATGGTTGAAAATAATTTGTCAAAGGAGTGACAAATTTTGATTACAGGTTGACTTCTGGGGGGGGGGGGGCGTTTTTGTTTATATAATTTTAAAAGTTTTGTTTACTACGATATTTTTAATAAGTTTAAACTTATTCATATTTTAATTTTAAACTCTCATGTAAAAAAACCGTTTTTAAATAAAATTTTTTAATTTTAATATTTGAATAAAAATCACAAACTAAATTCTTATTTTACCGATGGCGATAGTAAAATAATGTTGTCAAAACGAAGAACTAAATTAGATTGAAAGAAAATTTCACAAATCTTAAGCAAATATACACTTATGTACAAAAATGTACAAAATATAAAACAATTTATGGGTTTACAATGCCCATTCTAATTTATTGCGGAAGTGTTATTTTAAGCTATTTTGCTGCCTATGATGATCATAAAATTTATGTTCCATTTAAACTTTTTGGTTCAAACAATTTATTGCAATTTAAAATTTTTACCATAATAGTAAGAATTAAGATAAAATACCTATTTTATTCATTTCAATATAATTATTTTTCAAAAAATCGAAAATTAATTAATAGGAGTAATAACTAACAATTAACTAAGTGGTCGCAGACTTTTACACAGGACTGTAAATATTTAGGGCATTTTTATATTTTTCATCTTCGGTTTTTATATTTTTGCAATTTAGTAGTAGGTGTATTTAATCCAGTGTCGCCAATCGCCGGATTATAATACGAATTTCTAATTTTTTAATTTGGGATTTAATTTATTAGAAATATCTCTTTAGTTTTAATTTTTATTTAAACACTTCAAGTTTAATGTTTTTGTTTTTTCAGATTTTTTTACGATTGCAGTCGAACTTCCAGTACTTTATTAATTGATAAATAATTTGGGGGGGGGGTTGTAACCCCTAAAACCATCCCCTTAAATACGGCCCTGGTTTAAAGTGTTAAAATAAGATTAGATTATAAGAATGATGATTTCTACACAGCTATTCTGAAATGTTTTATTACTCGATTTTTTTAATATTTTTTTTTGTTGAGCTTCAATTATTGCCACTGGTTCTCTACATTTAAGCCCACGTTCGGGTCGATTTTCAATTATATTCGGAGCAATACACTCCAAATAAAATTGTTTTAATTTTGGGAGCATGACAGTGTGCCATACAACTTCATCAAAATTAATGTCTTCAATAAATAATTTATTGTTATCTCCACTGTACACTACAAAATAACAAACTTTGGCCCGAGTTTTGTATTTGATAAAAATAATCGTGAGTATTTTTAAGTTTTAATTTTTCATTTTTTATTTCCAAACATGCCACTTTTTTATTTTCAACTGCTTGTTCAAGGGATACCCCCATTTGAGCCACTTTGTATATACACTTCACCTCTATTATTTAATTTTCACTAATAATTCCATCTGGCGATGCACCTAAAAAACCATGCAGAATATCAACAAAAAAACCTGCCGGCGAAACGTTTTTCCCACGCTCACTCGAAAATTTTCTTATCGCCACTATTTCATTTTTTTTGCCATATGCCATTGCAGTCGTACAAATCGATGATTATAAATACTAACGTTTTCTAATAATTTTAATTATAAGTAAGGTAATTCATTCATATAACCAAAATAGCAAGAAGGCTAATCTCACAGTTTTGCCAAGTTTTCAAAAACTCTAAATGTGTATTTTACCCATTTACTACCCATTTATTCAAAAGATTATTTGTAAGTATGATACTTATAGCTTATAGTATACCTAAGAAAACGTAAACATAAGCTACTTCATAATGTTACCCAAAAATTTTAAAACGGTCATAAAACATCTGTTAGAAATTCAAAATACATACAATTTGCAGGTATAAAAATTATAACAGTAGCATTTACATTTTTTCTATTAGTTTTATAAATATTTGGGTTGACAAATGGTATTTTTTTTATATTTTTAATTCTATAAAATTTTAACTTGTTTAGGCATACTAAAATTAAACTAAACATATTTATTTTACTAAAAGTGTTATTTTAATATTGCGGCAATAATTTTTTAATATATTAATATTTTGTTACACCTCTCCTTGATTTTATAACTGCGGCAATACGGTTTGGCATAGAATCTAAATTTTTATTTAAAAAAAAATCTTTTTTTCAATATCAGATGTTCAAGTCCTATTTGCCCGAATGAAATTAATTGAAAAATTTACACTTTAAAAAATAGATAAAATAGCATTTTAACAGCAAGGGTAGATGAGAATAATAACTCCGTTCGTTAGTGGTTCTTTATTAAAAAAAATGTAAATAAACTAATGTAATAAAATGTAATACATAAAACTATAAAAATTATGATTTAATAACAGAAATACAAGAACATTAATTGATATGAAAATATGAGTCCCTTTTGTTCGTTTGAGTTTAGTTACACGACCGTTTCGTTTAAGGCGTAACTTGTCACTGATTTTAAAAATACGTAGCACCCCGAAATTAACACCATTTTAACGTTTTCGTTTTATGACGTTTCGCTTCATTTATTTATTTTCTACAGTAGATAAAGTTTATAGCAACTATATAGCAACCGATGGAGATTCCAAAGTATGTTTGATGTAAAATAAAATAATTTAATGTTAATAATTTAATTTGAAATTGGGATTTCTAAAAAATATTTTCTTTAACATCTGATATAGAAAAAAATTAAATTCTATACACAATGATAAAATTTTATTATCAACTCTCGAAACAACAAATTCTGTTTCGTACTTATAGAAAATAATTATTCAAAAAAAATTTTAAAACTCATCAAAACAAATTTTGAATTGATCCATCTCTGTTACAATAGTCAAAGCTTTACCAACAATTTTGCGACTTCACTAACTGAAACATTCATTAAAATGAAGGATATTTTATTTTTTCACTTGTGGCGAAGATTTTTTTAAAACTAAACAAAAATTGATGTTTATTTTTTTTGGATTTGGTAGATATTGGTGAACTGTGCGCCGTAAACAATTTTCATAAACATTTATTGTAAAATGATTGTGAAAATAAATATAATATAGGTACAAATTCATTGTAATACTAATGGTGATTTATATTTCGCTATACATTCGTTAGTATTCAACAAAATCGCTTGAATTTTCTTTACCGCCAACGGGTAAGTATATAGATTCGAAAAAATTAAAAAAAAGGGAAAATTCTTTATGGTTTACGAAATATCTTCGCCATCATCAAAGGTTGGTTAGCCTATCTTGCGCTACGAGTGGGAATGAGTGAGCAATAGTATCATGCGTATTCTATTAGGCCCCTCTTAAAATTATTTTAGTTTTAACGTTGGTTTGAAATTTTAATAATCTTTAAAATTCGAAGTAAATAATAAAATTGTCTGTTTTTACGATACTTTGAAATTCTCTTCTTACTTTTATAACCATCTACCTGAAGGGATTACCAAAATCGTAACAGACAAAGACAGCTTATCATGCTGTCTCATTTAATGCTTACTCATTATATAATGCTCGTTTTTGCCGCTGAGGTCGTTACGAATCGACTACAATTTTATTGTAGGGTACGAAAAATGCTAGTGACAGGTATACCCATAAGAGCTGTTCCTCTATACACTACATACTCTTTGCTTATGTACAAAAATGTACAAAATATAAAACAATTTATGGGTTTACAATGCCCATTCTAATTTATTGCGGAAGTGTTATTTTAAGCTATTTTGCTGCCCATGATGATCATAAAATTTATGTTTCCTTTAAACTTTTTGGTTCAAACAATTTATTGCAATTTAAAATTTTTACCATAATAGTAAGAATTAAGATAAAATACCTATTGTATTCATTTCAATATAATTATTTTTCAAAAAATCGAAAATTAATTAATAGGAGTAATAACTAACAATTAACTAAGTGGTCGCAGACTTTTACACAGGACTGTAAATATTTAGGGCATTTTTATATTTTTCATCTTCGGTTTTTATATTTTTGCAATTTAGTAGTAGGTGTCGCCAATCGCCGGATTATAATACGAATTTCCAATTTTTTAATTTGGGATTTAATTTATTAGAAATATCTCTTTAGTTTTAATTTTTATTTAAACACTTCAAGTTTAATGTTTTTGTTTTTTCTGATTTTTTTACGATTGCAGTCGAACTTCCAGTACTTTATTAATTGATAAATAATTTCGGGGGAGGTTGTAACCCCTAAAACCACCCCCTTAAATACGGCCCTGGTTTAAAGTGTTTAAATAAAATTTGTAATGTAAATCTAGTTTACAAATATATGAAAGATTTATATCTGTTACTCCACATGCAATAAATATAAAACATTCAGTTTTAGAAGAATTGCGAAAAAACAAATCGAACTTTTTTAAAACAATAATTGCAATAAATTAATATGTAATATTAATGTAATATGACAAGCAAAAAGCAGAACCCAAAAAAAGAATTTTAAAGCATGAATAATATTTTATGTATACTTCTAAAATAATAATAAATGTTTAATAATAATATTTTAATTTGATTTGATTTAAAAAATAAAATTCAACATGAAATTAAATACATAAAAATTAAAAATTGTGCCGAGAGATCCGAGTTGAAACGTTGATTTGTTGAAGTTTAAAATTATTTTAGTTTTAACTTTGGTTTGAAATTTTAATAATCTTTAAAATTCGAAGTAAATAATAAAATTGTCTGTTTTTACGATACTTTGAAATTCTCTTCTTACTTTTATAACCATCTACCTGAAGGGATTACCAAAATCGTAACAGACAAAGACAGCTTATCATGCTGTCTCATTTAATGCTTACTCATTATATAATGCTTGTTTTTGCCGCTGAGGTCGTTACCAATCGACTACAATTTTATTGTAGGGTACGAAAAATGTTAGTGACAGGTATACCCATAAGAGCTGTTCCTCTATACACTACATACTCTTTGGGTTTGGTCACGTATATTTATCGTTAGGTCACCTTTCATTTCTTTGCAATTAATTAATTTCAATTTTATATTTCTATTGCGCTTGCGCTAAACAAAAATATTAGTGTGTGCAAAATTACATCTTGGGACGCGTTCTTGTCAACTCTTGACTTGGGGTGCATTCTCGCCAACACTTTTGTACATAACGTTCGCTCTAAATGGTTAGAAAAGTTTCGTAAGCGCGGAACTTGAAAGCTGCTATAAAGCACAGAAAAATAATATATATATATATATATATCAAACAATGCGTTTAAAGTGTGAGGATCTTCTATTCTGTAGAATTTTACGGTGGATTTGAATATTTAAGGAATTTTTTGTTTAAAATCATGCAGCTGTTATATTTTAGTGATTTCGCGCATTTTGCTTTCAACACAAACTATTTTATTAGCTGAAATTACGCTTTGCAAGTTTGACATAACCTCAATATCTAACTTTTAATTCGAATGCTTCTTTTTTGCATTGATGCACAACATCTAGAGTAGGAAGGTTTGGAGGCAATCGAGATCCTTCTGAAGCATATTTAGCGGCCTGCCACTTTAACCAATTACTACATCCTTCATTTAGAACTTCTCTCGCTACTTGTTACCGTCGTAATCCTTTTAAAGGTCTTCTAACATCCTCGTGTTTTTCGTAAAATGTATCTCGAGTTTTTATTTTCAAGAAACATCCATTCTCATTTGGCAGGGTATCAACATATCCAAAAAATGGATCCTTACAAAGTTTGCTTTTGCATTGAGCTTTAATTCGTATATAACGTAAAGCACTTTCTAATTTAAATTTTCGTGCGTTCTTGAAAACATCTGCACATATGGTAAATGTGCATGTTTGAAAAATTATAAAATAATAAAAATAAAACCAACTCGGTAACTACTCAAGAAATTGTAATTAAAAAATATTTTTAAATTAAGAATTAGTTGTAGGAATTCATAAGCTCTTGGGTTTTATGGTCTTTTTAAATTGCATAAACCGGGACATCATCCTGTTCGGGAATTATTAGAAAATAATAATACTAAAACCAACTCGGTAACTAGTCAGGAAATTGTAATTAAAAAATATTTTTTAAATAGGAATTAGTTGTAGGAATTCATAAGCTTCTGGGCTTTATGGTTTTTTAAATTGCATAAGCCGGGACCAGGACATCTTAACATAATAATTTTATCTTCAAAAGGATTATGAGAAAACCCATATTTTGTATTAAATTTACAAAAGAAATAGAAGTTAACATAGAATCAATTGCCTCGATCTCATAATAATTAAAGATAATAATATGCACCCTTTTGATATTTTCTATAAACCTACTGAAGGAACTTCTTCAAATTTAGCAATAAATAATTATTTGCTACAAATAAAAGCAAATTTATTGAAAACATTATTAAAAATAATGTTAATGTTAAAAAAACGAGTTACAACACTAAAATCATTATTTCCTAATGAAGTGCAAACACGTCGTTGTGATTTGATGCCATATTAAGTATACACTGTAGATATGTGGTACAGTGCAGCTGCTGTATGGATGTTTTGTGTGTCAAAGGTCATTTGGTTTTATCGTTAGGTCACCTTTAGTTTTATCAAAAAAAATTATTCAAGTTTTGAAAAATTTTCTTGGTAAGTTAGCCTCCCCATTAAACGATTTTGAGGAAATAAAAGTGGAAACAGCTAGGAAATGTACTGATAACGATTGGTCACGTATGTTTATCGTTAGGTCATAATTAATTTGTTTGTAATAAATTAATTACAATTTTATATTTCTATTACGCTTGCGCTAAACAAAAATATTAGTGTGTGCAAAATTACATCTTGGAACGCGTTCTTGTCAACTCTTGACTTGGGGTGCGTTCTCGCCAACACTTTTGTACATAACGTGTGCTCTAAATGGTTAGAAAAGCTTCGTAAGCGCGGAACTTGAAAGCAGCTATAAAGCATAGAAAATTTATATATATCAAACGATATATCATGCGATTATACAAACACTTTTTAGAATTAAAATATTTTTAACTTAACACAATTAAAATTCGCAGTAAGTATAGCAAACGTTTTCACTTCAAGAGATGAACTAGAGAGAAAAGCGAGCAAAATTCTGCTTTTATCGTTCAAAACGCAGGAAATGGGGCGGGGAGAGATATTTTTGAAGAATTGCTTTTTTTAAGGGGGAGGGCTAACAGATTCATAAGACCATAAAGTCTTTTTTAATTATTGAAAAATATTTTTAAATTAGGAATTAGTTGTAAGAATTTATAAGCTCTTGGGCTTTATGGTCTTTTTAAATTGCATAAGCCGGGACCTTCTTAACATAATAATTTTATCTTTAAAAGGATTATGAAAAAACCCATATTTTATTTTAATTAACAAATAGAATCAATTGCCTCGATCTCATAATAATTAAAAATAATAACATGCACTCTTTTGATTTTTTCCATAAACCTACTGAAGCAACTTTTTCAAATATAGCAATAAATAATTATTTGCTTCAAATAAAAGCAAATTTATTGAAAGCATTATTAAAAATAGTGTTAATGTTAAAAAAGAACGAGTTATAATACTAAAATCATTATTTCTCATAAAGTGTTTTATTATTTCTAATAAGAATATACACTGTATCTTCAATGTATACTACATATCCCACATATCTATATCACATATCATATACTACATATCTATGTGGGACAGTGCAGCTGCTGTATGGATTAAGTGTTTTGTTTCAACACCCAGTGCATTAGTGAATTATAATATTGTAATTGTGGATCACCGTCAAGTACATCAATAATAGACACGCTACTTAAATAGAAGATCTTCGCACTATAAATGTTTTGATTACGCTGTATAGTTGCTTTCGAGTTCCGCGCTTACGAAACTACGAAACTTTTCTAACCATTTAGAGCGCACGTTATGTACAAAAGTGTTGACGAGAACGCACAGAACGCACCCCAAGTCAAGAGTTGACAAGAACGCGTCCCAAGATGTAATTTTGCACACACTAATATTTTTGTTTAGCGCAAGCGTAATAGAAATATAAAATTGTAATTAATTTATTACAAACAAATTAATTATGACCTAACGATAAACATAGGTGACCAATCGTTAGCAGTGCATTTCCTACCTGTTTCCATTTTTATTTCATCGAAATCGTTTAATGGGGAGGCTAACTTACCAAGAAAATTTTTAAAACTTGAATAATTATTTTTGATAAAACTAAAAGTGACCTAACGATAAAACCAATTGACCTTTCAAGACCTAACGATTTCATATTTTTTTATATCAAAATGTTATATTTTTCTTACTTTTGTAAGAAAAATTTCATCACAACTATATTTTTGTTTAGCGCATGCGCAATAGAGACATGATATTGAAATTAATTAATTGCAAATAAATGTAAGGTGACCTAACGATAAATATACGTGACCAATCCTTATCAGTGCATTTCCTACCGGTTTCCACTTTTATTTCGTCGAAATCGTTTAATGGGGAGGCTAACTTACCAAGAAAATTTTTCAAAACTTGAATAATT
The DNA here is from genome assembly GCA_911387805.1 of Cantharis rustica. Classification (NCBI taxonomy): domain Eukaryota; kingdom Metazoa; phylum Arthropoda; class Insecta; order Coleoptera; family Cantharidae; genus Cantharis; species Cantharis rustica. The sequence continues at coordinate 79,414,497 of OU426877.1, forward strand.
TTTTTTGATAAAACTAAAAGTGACCTAACGATAAAACCGGGTGACCTTTCAAGACCTAACGATGACCTAACGATTCCATATTTTTTTATATCAAAATGTTTCAGATGGGAGGCCAACTTCACGGAGGTATTCAAAGATATATAATCTAGCGCGTAATTTTTTCTCCAGTTAAATAACGAATTTTCTCCCGTTAGACTTTAATGCAGATGTAGTCCTAGCATTATCGAAAATAGTAAGCCAGTTTTGCGATTATAAAGCATAGTATAATGTTACATACTGCATAAATAAATTATGTACACTTTTACTATTTAAAAATGTAGGTATGAATTAAAAATTCTTTTAAATAAAAGGTTTATTGGTTTGGTGTTATGAAAGTATGTTTAAATTAATTTGTCTAAAATGGTGAGTATGTACTATGTATATACGGTAACAAACAAATATATTTTTTTAAGAACTTTAAAGGTGTACCATATTATATTAGGGCAAGTTGACATATTACGTATGTATGCAATTTCAAAAATCAAAACTTCAAATTTAAAAAACTCCTATTTATATTGATGTTTTAAAATAAAATTTTTTCATCTGTTCAACATAATATTAAAAATTGCTTTGTCAACTTTTAGTAGTAAGATAAATGCTATAGTATTATATTATCATGTAACCACGGTGTAACATTATACGAATGCTATGACTACCTAAGCACTTTATTTAATCAATTTCAAATTTTTTTAAGACAAACAGAATTATTTAAATGCAACTATTACATGGGTAACATCCTAAGATTTTATCAAATTTTTTGTTTAGAACGAATTTTCTGAAAAATAGGTAAAATCACACAAATAAAATACCCCCCTCCCCCTAAACGAAATCCTGTATTTGCACTTGAGATCAAAAGATTCAATATCATCAAAACAAAAGAACACCGATATCAAAAATAGAAAATCAGTTTTATGATTTATGCTTAGCATGTTTTTGGAAAGAAATTCAATAATTTCAACATAATTTTGAATTTTGCTGCACAGGAAATGTAATTGATTTCGAAAGTAACAGGAAACACGGACTTCAGGCGACACTCATTTTTCGGTGCTGTATGTGTAAATTAAAAAAACAAGGGATTATTTTGACGGAAGATGTTTTGTAATCAGTAAATAAAAACTACTATGATCATTGTACATTTTGCTACATTTAATTTTTGAGAATGTCATGTATTTTGCTTGGTGCATTGCGCCTCTTTATTGTGCTCATACGTTATGTATTAATTGCATTTAGCATATGATGCATTTTAAGTATGAGTCTTACGTCATTGTATCATGAGTCTTACGTATAGCGTCTCTTGCAACTGGCAGCCGACGTTATCATATCAGCAATTTAGCATCGCTATGAAATTTTAAATGCAGGTGTTGATTTTAAAAGCTTTTGTTTAAATAACAATTATATAAAAATATAATTAAGAAATTAAAACACGACATAATTTTTTCAATACGAATTGTAAATTATGATTTTTAATAAAACATTTTTTTCTTGTTACTGGTTGACTTTCTGGGGAAACGCAGTCTCAAAGACTCCCCTAACGGGCCGCCACTGCTCGTATGTCACCAAAAATGTAAAACTTTTATTCCATATTATATGACTAATAGCCTGTTTGCATCATAAAATTTCGCTTAAAATTTGCAGATTTGTGTTTACACCTTTATCACCAAACACACCATAAAACTCACTATATTTTACGTAAAATTAAAAAGTTTCCTTAAAAGTTCTTTTAAGGAAAATTTTAAGGTGTAAACAGTGAAATTTTTGGCTTATACAAATTTTAATTGCAATATCCAATTCCGCACCGTTGTTGACATATGACAAATTTCAATATCGAAATATCTGTTTTCTGACTGATCATTCACATATGAGGCTTTACAGTATCATAAAGTAGTCTACAGTAGGCTATACCAAGAACTGAAATAGCATTTTTGATGACATACGACCTATTGCAGAATCAACGACAATATTGCTGTTGTGATCAAGGTGGGTTTACTGTCGATGAAATCTTCACGCATGTTTAAAATAGATTTAACTCGAGGATTCTCCTGACTAACGCAAAACTTTTGTTCGCAAATCCATCTAATTAAAGTGTTCATTTATTTTTTAAAACATGTCGATCTAACAGATTAGGAAAACAATTTGTTGCAATTTCACCACGTTCAATGTTTTGCATTGGCTTTTAATGTTTTTAACAAGGGGTAAACCGCAGACTAAAACTTTGCTTCGACCCTGTATTTAACATTTCTTGGTAATTTACAATTTCAACATAATAATATACAATTTCAACAAAAAAACCAGAGAGATACTAAAAAAAGAGAGCAGAAGCACCGATCGATGCACACGTTATGAGTTTAATTGATATTTGATAATCATTATTACTATTGTTATGCTGAATAAACATTTCAATAAAATCAATCAATCTCACATCTTATACACCAACCAAAAATTGCAAGCGTCTATTCGATTGGTTGTTTCCATAAGATTTGCCACGCCCATGGTGTGTTTTTATCTTATAAAATTATTTTTGGGCATAAAATCAATGCAGATCTAGAAGACATTATGAAATTATGAAGTTATGCCTTTGAGATGTAACAATTCTGACTATCAAATCAGAGCTAACCAAAAAATTGGACTTTGATGATGTTATAAATTCGTTTTCAAAATCTAGTTTACGAAGAAAGTTCTTATAATCATTTACATTAGTATCTGTTACTATCAGAAGCAAGGAACGAAAGCGTGGTTAAAAAGAAATTTTAGCATCGCATTCAATTAATAATTATTAGAGTATTTTTTAATTTGTAACATTTAAAATTGTAAAATATATAAAATAAAATTGTAAAAAATACAAGAAAATAAATAGGAGGGGCAGGAGGCGGTAAATTTCCAATAGCCCCTAGGCGGCAAAAGTATAAATCCGCCACTGCGGACCCCTCAACTGTTTGTTACGCCACTGATGTTATGAAATTATCAAATAAAAATTTTTTAATTTTAATTTTAAATCGGAACAGAACAAAAAGTTGGTCTTCGCCCCGAAATTTTCAACTTTTAATGAATATAAAATTTAAATATTTTATACTTTATATAAATTTATTTAAAAGCTTTTAATTTTAAAATTATGTCTTATTGTAGGCCTTTATGGCATAAATACTTTGGACATAGATACTTTGAACACGAGCCCAAATTTTGTAATTACGGCGCTGCTCAAATACGCGCCGCTTTATCAAATTTATCAAATTGATTCATGTGTAGTTGTTCGGTTTATATAATTTGAAACCTAAGATCCACCCTGTTACGGTATTTTTAATTTTTGGTGAATAGTTTATTTATAATATAATTATGTGTAATTATAATTAATTTATAATCATTAATTAAAATAAATTTTGTAATAAAAGTACAAAATTCTTCATTTCATTTGAAATTAAATGAGCATCATTTTTGTATAGGACCTTTCGTAATGGTGTAAACTAATACGTAGTTGTTACTCATTGTTTACGTTACGACTATAATGACATCAGGATGTCGTATAAATTTCATTGCTACGCGTTATTAAAAACGTTTTCTCGACTGCGGGTATTCCCCTATTTACTACTTATAGAGCGACACCTATAACTTAATAGAAGAACTTCCATAAATGATCTATTCATTGCATACCCTAATATCCGCCATCTGCCAGGTGCGAATCAACTCTGTGGCCTTGAATCCCCACCTTAAGGTAAATGAATTTATTGTAATTTAGAAGTATTTAATCAAGATTTTTTGAAGCAGGTAGCTTTAATATTTAGGATAGCTGGAGCATGACGTAAACAAGAACTTGTTCAGTTAGAAGTTGACGTTATTCAGGATTTACAATCTTCATTACTGATCGATCACTTTGCGAGATACTAAAACCAAAAGCAATCGAATGTTTAGTGTAGTTGACAACCTTGGATCACCAAGTTTTGTAGAAATTTTAAATGAGGTTTGCTGTTCTGTGTCCGATAAATATGGATACTTGCCGTTTTTTCTTGGCTTACAGGAATGGGAAATGTACCAGGCAAGTTGTCGGGGAAAATGTTTCTGGTGGAATTCCAAAAAAAATAGCCGTTTATCTAAAATTGCCAAATCCTAAATTATATACTGGGCACTCATTTCATCACTCATCGGCGACGTTGTTGACAAATGCCGGAGAAGAAATGATTGGTATAAAACAACTGGGAGGCTGGAAGTCAACGTCAGTTGCAGAACAATATAATATAAGATTCTGTATCAAACAAAATTAGTTTAGCTGAAAAAGAATTGATTAGAAAGAACAATTTATCGGCTATTAATACTGAATTAGAAGCAACTAGCAATAATTCCAATTTGATGTGTAATTCCAGTCGAGTTACCCCCAGTTACCTCCAAATATTAATATGGTTAGTTGTTTTAATTGTATTGTTAACATCAATTACCCACAATGAATTTTCAATAAAAGATAGGGTAATTCTAGGAAAGATGGACCACATTTCTAAAAAAGCTCATAATTTTTATTTTTTGATATTTTAAAGGTAATAAAAGTTACCAAATCAATAACTAATCATTCTTTTCTTATTTAATTATCATAAACTTACAAAAAATCGCAAAGCTTAACCTAAATTTCCAAAAAAGTAAATGTATGTGTCGGCCCATCTCTCCTAAACACTATAATAGAGATGGACCACACAGTATAATTATGTTTCTAATTGTTAATCTAATAATGTTTCTAATATTTTCCACCGAATTTAGAACATTTCCTATGCTTCTTCCACGTTTTCTAAGTATTTTTATGGCTGAAATATTGAGAACAGGGGAAACTTCGTCTAACACTTTACCAGGAGTAATTTCATTTAGTTCAGAATGTTGCTTGGATGTGCTTGCTTGCAATTTGCTTCAATAATAGTTACTTAAATTCGAAAAATAATTTGCAACCATCAAAATTCAACAAGAAATTTTACGTAGCAACGTTCCAACTATCCTTTTAAATGTGGTCCATCTCACCTAATTACATAGGAGAGATAGACCGCACTACTCTAGCCGTATAAAGAATGATAGATTGTTTTGTAAGGTTAGGTAATGTTAGAAACAAATTATTTATTTAACACTATAAGAATTATTTAAAAATACTTGCCACGACTTCAGAAATCTTATTAAATTTACAACGTTCAAAAACTTCTGGTACTAGTAATTTAACAATATCTTGATAACACAAAAATTAACAAATATTTTGAAACAGTTTCACACCAGTTTTTCTATAATAACACAATGAAGATAAATATGATATACACAATACTCTCTATTAAAAATAAGCAATAATTCTCTCACTGGTCCATCTCTCCTCGTGGTCCAACTCTCCTAGAATTACCCTACAATTTTCGATTTCTAACCTATGATATCGTTGTTTAACGTTTCGTTATAGCCCGCGGACATAAAGAGGTCTGTGGGCTATAAAAAGACGTTCATGACAAATAAATTTTTGTATAATTGTCAGTTTATGATACATCCGTGCATAAATTTTATTATTAAATAAATTTTGTTATATAAAAATTTTAAATTTGAGAGGAGGCTTATGCCCGGTTTCATAATAGTATATTAAACAACAAGTTTAGAAAAGTTAAGTTTTACTAAACGAATATAGCTTTTAAGTATGAGCGAGCACAGCGAGCGAGTAACTTAAAAGCTATATGAGTTTAGTAAAACTACTTTTCTTACGAGGTTTGTTTATACAATTTTTTCGTATTTTGTGAAAATCTAATCTTAAATATGAATTTAGACGTTTATGTTTTTTTGCGCGCGATCGGTCTAAATTTTTTCGTATGCCTTCCTACCGATAATTCACGGGAGGTGAGTACGAGGCGAGGGGGGCGAATTTTTTACTCAGTTTTTCGATATCTAGCGCCGTTCTTGAGTTATTGCTAATTCAAAAAGTTTCTAAATAGATATTTGTGTAAAATTTTCGTAATCTAGTAATCAGACACGGCTTTATTTATTTACATAACAACAGTTAATTTTTATTTTTTGAATCGAATTTTGTGTAAGTTACATAATATATTATAAAAGTGAGATTGTTAAGTTTTCTAGTTTGAATAATAATTTTGTACGTTTAATATACATAAATGTATAACAGTAATTCCAATATTTAAATAAACAATCTTCTATCCAATAGTTTTTTATTGACAGTGACATTACTATATAGTAAAGTGACATATCTATGTGCTAAAGTGCCACTTTATTAAATGATTTTGAATTTAATAAAACAGCACATTATCAGTCAAAATGCGAAAAAACTTTTATTCACAATCAGTTAGTAATCGACACATCCCTGACTTTTAAAAAGTTGAGAAGCTGCTTATTATTTACTTTCACTTGACAACCAATCAGAAAGCTATTTTGTTTTACTTCCCAACCTTAGGGTGGGAAGTGATCACTTCCCGACCTGCAATGTCGCATTGTAGGTAGGCAAGAAATGGAACTAACAAAAAATATGCGTTAATAAAATGAAATTTGATGATCTTTAATTATTTACAAACTGATTGTGAATAAAATTGTATACATACCTCGGTGTCAAGCTTTATTCTAGCCTCGCGCTTAGAGTTGACTTCGGCGCTTCGCGCCTTAGTCAACTAACTTAGCGCTCGGCTGTAATGAAGCATTTTCCACCTTGGCACGTAATATACTATAACAAACCGTTAAAGTTAACAGATGATTTCTATTGGCTTGTTAGCACTAATAGATCATTTCCATTGGTTAGTTAAATTTAACAGCTTGTTAAGGGGTAAAACCATAGTAAATTTTTTAGAAAATCAAATTTTTTTTTATTTGCTTAAAAGATACTTTGAACCAGCTTTAAACCTTCTAGAAGGTTCTGAAAAAAATTTGTTTATTGAAATTTCTAGCTGTACCGCAAGTGTGTCGGATTGCTGCGTAAAGACTACCTGCTACAAATTAATCCCTACTGAAAAGATTGAGCCCAATGGCTTACTTTTTGGTTTTTTTAGGGTAGCAGTGGCGGATTTATACTTTTTCCGCCTAGGGGTTACTGGCAACTTGCCGCCCCCAACCCTCCTATTTATTTTCCTGTATTTTTTACAGATGAAAGACATTATTTTATTTATTTTAAAATTTTAAATTTTACAAATTAAAAAATACTCTAATTATTACTAATTGAATGCGATGCTAACATTTTTTTTAAACCACGGTTTTGTTCCTTGCTTCTGATAGTAACAGATACTAATGTAAATGATTATAAGAACTTTCTTTGTAAACTAGATTTTAAAAACGAATTTACAATATCATCAAAGTTCAATCTTTTGGTTAGCTCCGATTCGATAGTCAGAATTGCTACATCCTGGAGGCGTTTTTCGGTCATTGTAGAGCGTTAATTTTTTATTCTTTTGAAAACGGAAAACGACCTTTCCGCTGAACGGTTGGATGCAGGGTTTGTCAAAAAAGTCTCACTGCGATATTAACAAGAGTATATCGTGGGCATACAGGTAAAAGTGACCAAGTCAAAAAATAGAATTTCGAGATAAATCAAATTGAATGTTTCGCATTTTGCGAAAAATCAGTTATTTAATATTTTTAATTATTGTTTTCGAATAATGAAACATGTACAATACGTTATTAGAACATAGACATTTTTTTCAGACCTGTGTTTTACATTTTTACGGTACTTAAGTCATTATAACTCATTTCTAAAATTTTTTGACTTAGTCACTTTTACCTGTATACTCACGATATATCTTGTAGTTCGGTGTGATGCAGAACTTGGCAACATTTAAGTATTGATTTTGGATATTCTTCCAATTCCATCAAGAATCCGAAAAATCTATACTCATTCAAAAAAATCTCTGTTGTTAGTAGATCTTCATACAAATTACACAATTTCCTACTGTGTTCAGTAAACGTCTTCATATCAAGGTGTTTTTTGCCAGCACTAATAAAAAATCCAAACGAGTTGAACTCATCATGCAGTTTCTTTTTTTTTTTTTTCTATTTCGATATTTAATCTGTCAATTATCATATTTTAAGTATTGATAATGAAATTTTCTCTGCCAATCAACTGTACTTCTCCTCCTCGGGTTTTATCTTACTGGATTTTTCGTATCTTTCTCTTGTTCTTTTCATCTTCATATTAAGTTGGCAAAATCACTTATCTATTGATTATTATATTATAATAGTAAGTAACCATTTATTTGAAATAAATCTGATTAAAAATATTGATCCTTCACATTAAAGACACAGTAATACTGTCAAAAAAAATTTTATTTTTTGTTTTAATATAATTTAACATAGTTAAATTAAAAAATTTACTATATTAGTTTCTTTGAACTAGTAAAATTTTTAGATGACCGTTGTGTAGTTGGCCTTGCAGTACACTGAAAATATAAAAAACACTTGTTAGCAAAATTATATTTTTAATAATCTGTTAATGGAAAATTAAAATTTAATAAATTTAAATATTTTAATAATAAAAAATTATGTACAAAATTTGCAAAAATACGATCATTATGTTATTAGCCATCTGAATTTTTGCTCAACTACTTATTGAGTAATTAATTATTGAAGTCCTAATTATAAAATACACTTGAAAGCGAAGTGTGAAATTAACACAATGCAACGAACGGTATCGGAACAAAATTTGTTTGCTCTTATCATTAATTGTGAGCACACATAAATAAGACTGGACTTTATTAATTTACTTGATAAGTAGTCCAGCAAAAAATTAAGAAAAAGATTTTGTTGGATGAGATCAAAAAGATCATATTTTTTCAAATTTCGCACATAATTTTTATTATCCAAGTACCTCGTTAAATTAAATTATTGAAAATTAATAAACTATTGAAATAAAAAGCTTGAATGGAATATACCTAACCATAAAAATTTAGCATTTCTTGTAATTGGGTTGGCATATCGGAAGACAAACTGATAAATATTATTATAAAGGTTGGAAGAATAATCAGAATAGTAGGAAATCAATATCTTACTAACAAGGAGACCGTCCGACCTTCACAACACCGATTTGGTTTACTTTTGGTGTACGTGCAAGTTGTGACCTGAAATAAAAAGTTACGACCCACTTCTTAGACGTTTCCACGAAAACGGACTTTGGAAATGTCGTGGTTTTTTATATTATTTGAGGTTGGGCTGAAGTGTTTTCAATTAATCCAGTATGCACAAGGTCTCTGATTCAAATCTCGTTATGAAATCTTTTTTTTTTTCGTGTAAAATATATCAAATTATACTAATTGATGATAAGTAATGGATTAACTTCTTAGTTTTAGGTAATTTTGCAGAAACGGCTACAAAGTAGGTAGTAAAATTTAACTCGTTTCACTTCAGGTCATAACCTGCACTAACACCACAAAATGTATTACAGGAAAGTGATTGATTTATTTATAAAATAGAAAGTAATTTATATAAAAATTTCAAAAACTTTACGAAAACAAGTGCGCTGATTTATAATTAAAAGAGTGCCTGTATCGCACAAATCTACAAAGTACAATAAGGAATGATAATAAGATTGAATGTGGCTTAAAAATTGTAAAATAAATAACAGGTTTTTATAGAATGTTTTCAAAAAAATTAATTATTACATTATATCTTAAAAAATAAAATATAAGGTTTCACGATCCGTTATTATATTGAAATCTGCTGATTTTTTAAGATTATTTAGATTGACTATTCCGCTCACATATGGGGGGAGGGCCTATTGTAAGCTTGAAATTTGTGTCTACCAGTGGCGGCTCGTCAAAAATATTCTTGGGTGTTCTGCATTATAAAAATGGTAAGATATCAGTAAAATGGCAATCTCAAAAAATAAACTTACTTATTGCCACGGAGTAATATACATAAGTTAGGAGAGGTTGCTTGGCATCTCGCGACCGGCTAACGCTTGGCCACATAACGCACGCCTTGGAGAGAGAGAGACGGCACGAGACAGAGAACTTGACGTTAGGCTGTTCATTTCACCGAGTATAGCCTGCAAACCCTGTAGTTTAAAGGTTTTAAAGCATTTTCTACAATTAAACTAGGTACCTTCAATGTTTCATTACATTTATTGTTTTTTATTGATATTATTCATGAACTATAAAGTATTACCAATTATAAAAAATAAGAGTATTAATATTTAATTATATAAGAATGGACAATTTGCATAAAATTAAAATTCACCTCAAAATCTATTTTATTGATAGTTCAATATTTCTATAATTAGAATATTTGGGCGATTATTAAAAACTTTGTATTGTAAGATTATAAACCAACAAAACAATTAATGAAATCGGTAATAACATTTTGTGGTTTATGTTTACTTTTGTCCTTTTGTGTTTTTTGAAGTTAAATTAGTCTAAATTTAAATATTTTTTTCTGACCTTATTTGTGAACCGAATTTTAAAAAATTAAGACACATTACATAAATTATGTTAATAAATATAAAAAATTGGATGTGGCCATGCCCATAACTTTATCATACTTTTAAATAATAATAAATTTAAAAAAGTTTGAAAAAAATTATTATTTTGGAAGAGAATAATATATATAATAAAATAAAAAGAAACTTTTTGTAAAAATTAATCAAAATTTTCAACAACTCAGGATCTTTAGGGGGTGAAAATAAAGATACAATTTCGCTACAGGATGCATATCCCAAACGACAATAATACACAAAACATTTGTAGCCCATATTTTTAACAGGTAGTCAACAATGATTTAACAATGAATGCTTTACACAGACTAAACAAAAATTGCAATGTGTTTTGTGGATCCCGCCATGCAAAACAAACGTTATCTCGAGATGCAAGGGCACTGGAAGTAAATTTAACCAGGATTCCTTATTCACAATAAAATATAGAAAGTAAATATTTTACGTTAAAAACACTAATTGTTGAAAAGGTAAACTTCAAAGGCATGGAATTAAAAACTAAATCGAACTTTAAAGAGAAAAATAAAATGTTCAAATTGCAAACTGAAAATTATTTTAGCGATTGATATTCAAATTGATGTTATTTCTACTTCTTATGTAATTAAATATTAATATTTTTAGTTTTTTGTAGTAAGTAATACTTTATAGTTTATGAATAATATCAATAAAAAATAATAAATAGAATGAAACGTTGAAGGTGCCTAGTTTAATTGTGGAAAATGCTTTAAACTACATGATTTGCAGGCTATACTCGGTGAAATGAACAGCCTAACGACGAGTTCTCTGTCTCGTGCCGTATCTCTCTTCAAGCGTGCGTTATATGACCACTATAACTGAACGAGTGCACTCTCCTAACTTATGTATATTACTCCGTGCTTATTGCACATTTTTAAATATTAAACGTACAACACTTATCTAGAATGTAGTACTTTATATGATTTTACATTTTTACAATAAATTGCAATCCTAACTAATTTTCGAAAAAATTTTATTTAGTACGGCTTGTGAGAGAAGTTGTGTTAAAAATATTAGTAATATTTCATTTTATTTTTTCTTCATTTAATTCATAAGCATTTATTTTATGTACTAGTAGGTATAAGACATTATCTTCGATATTCATAATTTCAATTAAAGTTCATAACGCAAGATGTGTTTAAAATAAAATCGCATATGTTCGTAAAACCAGAACTGCAATACTGCAATAAACTGCAACGATTGTACGTTGTACCATGGTGGGTTGTTCCTATATCTTGTAATCTGCGAGTTTAATAATAAACATTATTATTGTAGAAAAAACCTACATAATTTTAATTTTACTGATATTAGTAATTAAACGTAATTTGATTTCGAGTTTCTAATATAGGATCTGCCAAAAAATAATTTTACTTCTATTTTGATAATAGTATTTATAAGAGACTTGGTAAAATTAAAATTTGTACTAAATTTTCAAATTACACTATATTACGAGTTTTAAACTATTGCATTTTATTGTTTAAGAATGTTGTTGAACAATCAATGAACAAAAATTAACTTACTAGTTGTTTTCATAAGTCAAATTTTAAATTATATCACAAAATACAAATACGACATGTAAAACTGCAATAAGATACAGCACAATTTGTAATGTATACTGTGGTGTTGTGGTGATGTTAGGATCGTCCTAACACCACGATGTATACTGATATGGATACGATTCCACCCGATAGCTCGCGTCATTTCATGTTCAGAATCATTTCCAGCACATCGAAGTTAAATAGTGATTTCGAAAGCGTCAGACTTGTATTAATTATTACAGTACTTATTTGACTGACTCAAGGCAACATAAGAAGCGCTCTTTGAAACCAAAATTGATTATTCTTCAATTATTGAAATAATTTGAAATATGGTGATTATAGTAATAATTAATTTGGTACACTTCATTCTTATTTTTGGCGGTTCTGCAGCTCTGCAGTTCCTATGGTAGAACCGCCCCTGGTGTCTACCCACTGATAAACCTTACATAAAACATTGATTATTAACTTTTGTTGATGCACAGTGCCATGCAAACATAGCTAGGTTGTCAATTTTTTTCTATAATTATGAAGAAGTATATTTATAGCCTTCTAATTAATTAGTAATTTACTTCGTTTATGCTAGGGCAACACCTGCGTCAAACGTTATGCTTAACGTGCATTAATGAGCTAAAATGCAGATATGGCTACGAATTAACGTGATAATCTGTTAACGACATTATTAATGACATTAGACTTTAGCGATTTTTAAAGGTTAATATTCGTACCACGTTTAACTAATTAAATAACTGGCAAGAGTATGTGCAATTTGCAGATTCAGCGTTGATTGAAATTTAAATGCGAGTAACAAGATACTATGTTTATATAATAAGTTCGGAGCGACACATTTTATATGCTTCTTTCGTGGTAGTGATGCTCGAAATCGAGAGTTTGCTGTACATGAACTATGTTAAACATCACATTAAACCAGTGGCGGTTTTAAAGAACAGGCAAGGTAGGCCCGGCCTACCCAAAATTTAATGTACATAAATAACATTTTCTTTATGTACAATATAATTAATATTTTAATATTATGAACAATTAATATTTGTTATTTTTCATTATTTGCACTTAAAATTGCAATAACAGCTGCAAAAATTAGCGTGTTTTATATTTTTATTTGTATCTGCTCCAAAGTATTATAGTGTAGGCACTGGCCTAGCTTGGTCCATATAGCGCAATGTAATAGTAGGACCATGACGCCAGATACAGCAATACTATAGCTTCAATAGCCAGCGCTTAGGCCCGTGCCTACCGGATACTTGCAGTTATAATTATGATACCTCGCCATAAACAGGTTTTCTTATCGGACACATGCAAGCGGCATTTCAAAGCTCTTTAGATGATAAAAAGAATATTTATTTCAAATTAAATAAATCAATTAAATAACAAAAAAAAAAGAAATTAAGCGGTATTTTACACTTTGTAGTGTATTTTTATTATTGCAAAATAGTTTAAGCGGTAGGTATTGTCGCCTATCTTTACTTGCACTGTTATCAATACAAAAAGACATTCTTGATGAATTATTAAAAACGAACACATTTCACGACAATGTCATAGACAGATTTGCGAAGAGCAAAAATAAGAGAATCAATCATTGTTTATAAATACTATAACATAATGTACAGTTACTCGAAAAAGTATTCGAACATTCCTGTGTTAGCAATGTAAATTGCTCTTTTTAGACATTGTTTTTATTATATAAAAATTGTTTTTACAGCAATACTTATTAGACATTTTTTGTCGCAAATTTCATTGTCTTCATTTTTGTTCCTATACATTTTTTTATTTTGTCGCCTCGTTTTCGATTGAGTGACTTAAAGCACACTCGGTAAAACTTTTTCATAAAATTAAAAATGCACAATGGTTTTCTCGAGGAATTCTCATGGAATTTTTACCGAGACTGCTTTAAGTCACTCTCGATCGAAAACGAGGCGACAAATAAAAACATGTTTGAAAACAAAAATGAAGGGAACGAAATTATCTACAAAAAATGTCTGAAAAGTGTTTTTGTAAAAGCGATTTTTATATGCTAAAAAAAGTTTTCAAAAAGTACAATTTACATTGCTAACATAGGAGCGTCCGAATACTTTTTCGAGTAACTGTAAGTAATTCTATTATTTAAATAAAATGACTTAATAGAGCATATTATTATAACTCAAGAAAATATTCACATCTTCCGCAGATTTTAACTATTTATAAAATATTGCTGGCCTACCCAAAATTTTTCCCTACGAGCCGCCACTGCATTAAACATTAACATAAATGTAGCCATTCAAAAATATATAAACTAGCGCGTAATTTTTTCTCCTGTTAAATAACGCATTTTCTTCCGTTAGACATTAACGCAGATGTTAATGCTAGATATGCTAGCATTACATGAAAATGATAATAAAACAATAATCTTTAAAAATCATACCACAGAATGATGCTAATTACTGTAAACTAATTTTAAATAAAAACTATCCGTAGACTCCCTCTTATCAATAATTTAAAAATAATGTTACCTATAAACTCTGATACTGGATCATTTTCACCATCTCCTCTCATGGTACCTGTAATTTCATCATTTTCAACCATAGGCATAAATAAATGAACAAATTCGGAGCTATATGGCGGTGAAATAGCTTCCAAAACCTATAAAAATTAAAACAAAAAATATTATTGTAAGTATAATATGGCATGCTTAATATAATATAATTAATACCACATAATACAATGATATAACAAAGTATTTACAGGAACCTGGCGTTGTTGCTACAGAAAAGTATAATAATATGTAAGAAAGTTACATGACAGAACTAGTTTACAGTACAGTAATACCTCGACTTATGCTACTCCAACTTACTCCAAATTCGGAGTTACGAGATTTTTAAATCTAAGATTTTATTACAAATTTTTCTTCTAAATTATTTTCTTGTATTAGATTATCAAACTTTTCGTTTAAGTCTTGAGCATTCAAGTCTTGTCAAACATTTGCTTCAATGTTTGATGAAAATTTTTGAGTGGGGATATGTTTGTAGTGAAGCTGGCAACTAAATTTAGAACATACTTTACGCACTTTGAGTAGCCAACTTACCGAAGTTCCAAAAGTTACTAGTGTCAAAACTATTTTGTGTGTCTAACACAATTTTATTTAAAATTTTTTGACGTGATAACGTCTTATAAATTGATATACCGGCTGTACGCACGAAAAATTGTCACGTTCCGCAAGCGAGAGAGAGGCACGATCGGCTTTGCATCATACATAGACATCACTTAAATTATAAAATTCCATTAAAAAAAACTTGTCCGGCATGAGGTTCGATCTCGCGATCACCAAATGATGCAATTATGTTTCATGCACATAACGCACTAGCCTATTGAGGGTTAATGTAATAACATAGTGTTAATTCGTATTATCTGTTACATAAACATAATTCAATTCAATTCATGAAAGTATGCAATTTTTCATCAATGTTTTCTTATGACGTTATCACGTAAAATTATCAACTATAAAGTAAAGCGACTTTACAGACAACCCGAGTGTTAATTATATTATCTACGTTAATTTTTTAATAAAAACTCGATAATAATAATTTTATTAAACACGATTGATGATCTTTCTGGTTATAATTATCACTGGATTATGACACTAGCTGTATTCTTTTTACCTATTTTATTTCCATCTCAGTTGCACAACTGAGATAAAGTGAGCTGAGACAAACTGAGATTAACTGAGTCAAAGTGAGAAAAAGATAAGGTAAAAAGAACAACAAAAATTTACTACTAGGTGAATTTTGAATTTAATTATTTTGAAGTTTGGTAGTACTAACCAAATTGTTTTTTTTTATTATTGTATAATGTCAACATAAACTTCAAAAAGACGAATTAAAAATTTAAGGTGCAGTAGATATTAAAAAGATTGCAATAAGTGACAAGTTTAATTCAAATCAACCAATCCGGGCAATTTCTCAATCTGTCTCAGTTGTAACACTTCAAAACAGCAAGATCAGTTTGGGTATGAAAGGGGATAATTTTGTCACATAAAACTCAGTTCGGCACGGTACAGTACTTGTGTCAAAACGGTAAAAAAAACACCCTTTCAACTGAGTATCTCAGTACAATCTCGCTTAAAATAGGTAAAAAGAATACAGCTACTGTATTACTTATAGTAAAAAAACTCTATAATTTAGGTTGGTACTACATAGTTTTGCAGCAATGCACATGATTATTCAAAAGTTGAACGAAAATGTGACGCGCGCTATTTTGTTATAGTCGGATTTTTTTTAACTCGCGTATGACTAATCTCCAAGTGCAGTGAGATTTAACGTATAACATTTGGTTATCTTTGTCATATTTAGAAAAAAGTAACTATTAGAAAAGAGACAGAAAAAAAAATACGTCGCCGTAATTTTGTAATAAAAATGAATTAAACGTACGTCGATTTTAACAGTCATCTCGTTTGATTTTTGACAAATAATCTCGTCAAAGATTATGACATCTGACATCTCGTTTGATATAAAGAACCCTAAGATATACGTTTTGTAAATTTTGATTCATACACTTTTTTTGATAAGTCATACGCGAGTTAAAAAAAATTCGACTATAGAAGCAAAGTTTGACAGAAAATATGATAATGTTCTTATTAAGCTGTTGTCAAACATTTGACAACAAAGTTGAACGAAAATTTAACCAAAGTGTGATAATTTAATAGAAGCTTTAAGCTCGCCTCACACGGTGCTTGTTTTGCTGATGGTTTCCTTGCTTGTTTCTGTGCATGGTACCTAGCATGATGGCTGCTGTGCATGGTTGGCTTCACACGGGTTTTGTGCATGATGGTTTACAAGCATGGTTTCAAGCTTCAATGCGCACGCAGTGACAGTCTGAAGTTTGTAAAAATGGACGCCCTTTTAATGGAAATTTAACGTAGAATATTAGCTGTTAGCATATTTTTGTGCAAAATACACAAAACAATATAATTGCAATTATACACAAATCGAATTACCAATTTAAAATGATAATTTCTTTCAAATATGGTTGACCAAAAAACAATTTACATCATTTCAATTCAAACTGGACTGAAACGCGACATTTCTCGGTAGCACTCGCACGACGCGACTTTATCATTGGTTAGCGCTGAAAACTTGCACGTAAACCATCACCTAAAATAGCACTGGTTCTATCACAGAAATTGTGCACAAAACCAAGCAAGCCAGCATGCACGACAATTGCGCACCCATCACGGTTTCAAACAAGAAAACAAAGCATTGCGTGAGGCGAGCTTTTTTCTCCAGTTCCAATTAAACATATTCATACATATTCAAACAAATACATACATTTGTATGTATTCATATGCAAAACTGTACCCCGATTTACGTGGTTATCGCTCGGTCCCACCTATCGCCCGGGGTGTTACTGTACTTTTGTTACAACTTTGAACATGCCATAAGACGTTAAAGTAAAACAATAAATAATAGTAGTATAAGATTACCTCTGTAACAAAATATCTAATTAGAGATATGTCGGTATCACCTTTTTGCCAGCATTGCTTAATATATTGAACTACAGGTACCACACACCCAGCACATAATAAATTTACCATTCTATCTAGAACCATTTTTCTCATTTCAAGCTAAAACAAAACAGTTTATAAAAAAAAATGAAAATTACATATTAAAACATGTAGTATTTTTTTATTGAATTTGCAACACGCCGGGCTAAATAAAGAAGTTTTTGCAACATCTTGTACATCTACTGTAATCAAAACTAACCATTACGATCACCAGTGGTGTATTTAGAAATTGCTATATTTATGGTTATTAAAAGAATTAAAAGTAAAAGAAATGTTATTAGAGTTTCTAGCATTTCTCAGGGGTATAAATAGGGAACGTTTATTATTATTGATAAAAATATATTATAAACATTATTTTTATCAGGAATTCAGGGTCATAAATCAAACGGACGAAATTTTTATTACTTTTATGTACAGTCCAGATAACGTTCATCATGTCATGAATCTAAATATTCGCGGCGTTCTGACAGGATACTGTACAAAATGTAATCGCCAAATAATAGTTTTTATAAATTTAATTAATTAAATACTTACCTGAACTAGAATTTCAAGCTCGTCTTGTTTAGACTCAAATAACCGGATAAGTAAATCCAACACTTGGGTGTGTAATAAAGGATGCAAATTTACAACTTCGTCCAACATTGCCATATGTAAAGGACAATGTTCAGTAGAAAGTTTAAAATAACTTTGTTCTGTGACGGTGCATTCGACCCATCTAACAATGCCAACGGCAACAACTGAAAATCTGTTTTTGGGTAAGAACATGCCAAATGTTGAAAATTTCACAAATACTTACTTGAGACAATCATAAAGATGCACTAATTCCGCCATTAGTTCTGAACTACCCTTATTCACGTTACAAATATTATGAACTGTTTCTATAGCATTAATAGTTGGTTTTAATTCATCTTTATTTAAAGACCGCTTTTGTCCTTTTTTAGCCTGTACTTCGCATACACTAGCCGCAAAAGCCAACAAATATACATATTTAGGTTTATGTTCTGGATTTAATTTTACTCCCGATTTAAATAAGGAATCAATTAGAAGTTCTAAAAACAGCAAGGTTACATATAAATTTAAAATTTGTTGGCTTTCTTGAACCTAAAAATTGTGGAGTTCTTAATAAATCTATGGGAGGTGGATCAATCGCCGAATAATTTCTGAAAAGCACAGTTATATCGGCTGGATTTAATGTGTTTCTAGAAAGCATGGAACTAAGTGCTTGACAAGCTTGTGAATATGCAGAAGCCCCATTTAATGCCATAGTAATTGGTGTAACATCGTGTCCACTAAAATTTAAGAATAATATTAATTGAAATATTGGAAAATTAAAACTAACTCTTTCTGTGCATATTTTGTAATTTCCTGAGCTAATCTCTTCATGCTACTTCCACTTTTTGGTTCTCGAGATAATATATTCATAATAACTTGGCTATAAACATAAGTATGTTGACCGTGACAAACCATTCTTGCACAATCTTGAGTGGTAGTTTGCCAATTCTCTGGATTAGAAAGATAACTATTTATAGATGTTTTTAAAACTCGAGAAAATACTTCTAACTGTTGAGCAGCAGTTGATATGCTTGTAATTTCTGCTTGAAAACCTGCATCAGAAATAAGCTGAAACAAAATGTATTAAATAAATAAAATAAATAAAATATTTTTGTACCTTGATGGTGAAATTTAACATTAAACAATCAGGATATTCTTCAGCTAATCTATAAATAAGAGATCTCCACGTCGGATGTTCTATAAGTTCAGTTAACCATGCTGGCGTTTCACCTTCTTCTGTAAAAATGGTGTCTGCTTTTTTTGGATCGAATGTTTTAAGAATCATATCTTTTAAATGATTTTCTACCATGGCTTGAACATCTTGTACTTTAACACCTTTAAATATTAAATTAAATTAAATTTGTAATAAAAATAAAAACCACAAAAAATTACCTCCTACGATTAACCATTCGGCTATTAGATTTGCCATTTGCGCTACTGCCGTATAATTTTGAGATAATTGTTCGATAACGTGTACCGGATTACCACCAGATTGGAAATATCTATTTTAAAAATTTGTGAGAAAAGCTTTGTAGTAAAAAAATAGACTCCATAACCTGCCTGTAGCAGGTATGACTATATAAATACTAACCTTTTCAATTGAGAAAATATCCCAGGTTCCATAATATAATCGTTGGTCGAAAATTTTTCTGCACATTCTGCTAAAACTTGCTCTGGATTTTCAACACCATCATCTCCAATTTCCGACTAAAAAATTAATTTATATTTTTTATAAATTATTATTAATGATAACTCTAAACACAAGATACAATGAATGTCCTATAATTATACAACCTTGCTTATAGTGACATTTTATGTTATAAAAACGAAAAATAGACTCTAGTTGCTTTTCCATATAGACATCCAGAGATAAAATTTTTAGTAAGTAACATCGCCGTCGGTTGAATATAGCGTTCACATTTCAGTCCCTTTGTGGTCATTATACATGATATTAATTGTATATAATTATAATTAAAGAATAGATTTAGGTTTCTCCTTGCAAAAAATAAAAGCTAGTTGTTCGATAGATCATATTCAAGACTTGTATTAAATTATAGAATTGTAAAACTATATCTCGGCATAAATAAAATCTTTACAAACAAATCAAAATATAGCATCTTTAATAGTAACGTCAACTATCCTATGTTGAATACCTTCAAGATGCAAAACTAGTAAGATATTACTATGAAATTAATGACAGTTGACGTACTTCTACCTTGTAAGTTGCAGCATAGCTCCTACTGTGCTCATATTGTTTGGTTTTAATTTGTAAACTTACATCTTTGTGGCTATATGTGTTTATGCAGCCTTTAATAAAAACAATACATGACAGTGCAATAGATTTAGCGATGTAACCAAGTAACAACTAAAGAGTCAACATTATATGTATAAACAATTATTACAAATAAATACTAACAGAAAATCTTTTTTAATCGAAAACAAAAAATCACGATAAAAAGGATTCTACACATTCGGTTACCGTTGTCAAAACCTGTATATAACTTAATCTTACATAATTAGAAGAAAAAGAAAAATTTATTACCCCATCATCTACAGCATCACCTCCATCCCAATGAGACTCGTAATCGTCATCCATCATCTCTTCCAGCAATTTTTAGTACTCGCATGTAAGAGTGACGTGATTATGATTTCCAACATTCATAAACAATCAAGTTGGTAGTTGGGTTTATGTAGTAATAATGATTATATCAAAGTAAACTATGCTTCTAGAATACCTAACAAAAAAGTTATTAACACAATTGCTATACGATAACGATTCTTAAATAATCTTGGAATAAACAAGTTAATTAAACGTTTTATAATAATGTTTTTATTAAGCTTTCGACGTTGGTAAACGTCTTCCTCAGAATAATTAAACGTTTAATTAACTTGTTTATTCCAAGATTATTTAATTATATTTCACAAGTTAAAAATTAATTTATTCGATAACGGTTCTTGTAAATAAACTTATAAATGTGCGATATATTTAAACAACGCTTATAAAATGTTAATTATATAAATAAAATACAATTAGTAAATAATAATGAATATTACTTGTAATTTCACATTTTAAAAAACTAACCTCAATTAAACAAATAACGCAAACAAGACATTTCGTTTCCAGTGGTAGCGAGTAGAGGTGGGCATGATACAATAAATTACCAGGTATGATATTGCGCAGGTTTAGCGCCATCTTGCTTAATTGTAACGTCACGTCACGGTACATAGATGAACAGTGGCGGCTTGTGACATTTTCCAGTGGGAGGACACAAAATTTAAAAAGAATATTTTTTAAAATAACTATTTATAATGAAAATCTCTATCCTTCTATCCTTATTGTTAGAAAAATGTTCAATTACTTTATCATCGTAATGGTATTCCTCGAACAAAGTTTTTTCAATAAACAGCACTGCCAGAGCTGTTAAGTATAAGCAAATAGTATGTAGTGTATAGAGGAACAGCCATGTATTAAAAATTGAAACGTACAGACATTCCCGTCTACCAGGGGGCGTAGAAAAGCCATCTATTTATAATGAAAATCTCTATCCTTCTATCCTTATTGTTAGAAAAATGTTCAATTACTTTATCATCGTAATGGTATTCCTCGAACAAAGTTTTTTCAATAAACAGCACTGCCAGAGCTGTTAAGTATAAGCAAATAGTATGTAGTGTATAGAGGAACAGCCATGTATTAAAAATTGAAACGTACAGACATTCCCGTCTACCAGGGGGCGTAGAAAAGCCATCTATCGGCCGGGAACATTTTTATATTAACTACCTAAATATAAAGTTAACTACTATATCTATAATTGCAGGTATACCTTTTTGGTGACTGTTAGTATCTGAAGTAAGAAAAAAGGTTTTTTAACACGGTTATCATGGGGTCTCCATAGAAATTTTTAAATAGGGCAGTAAACATTACAATCAGTGTAACCACCATACGGTAGTTATTGTATATATAATACAATACGATAATTTTTATCCTCTATAGCAGTGTTTTTCAACCTTATTAAATAGAGAATAATAGAGGCTTCTTAATCCCCTTATATAATTAATAACTAATTTAACAGTAGTAAGAAAAAAATTTTTAACACTAGTGTTAATTAGTTTATAATTTTTTGGGCGGTATTCTACACTTTTTCGTTTTAAGAATGCAACTAGCTTAAAATAGTTTCCTATGTTCACGTCGTTCTTGATACGCAAACCAGCTTTTATCATCGGAATATTAGACCATAATATTGATTATTTCTATAACTTGGACTTTTCCTCGAAAAAGGACAGAAACACATTTTCACAGAATTTTCCTTCAACTTGCTATCGTTTGATCATATCAAATTTTATAGAATAAACCAAAAAAATTGGGTGTTTGGGGGATTGCTGAACTCGCTATCGCTTGTTTCGCGAAATTCCTCACTAACAAAATAAAATCTCACTTTTAACACTTATATCGTAAATAGTTATTATAATTTATTGTTATAGTTGACCCCCCTCTATATACGGCGCTGATGTCTACTATCTACTGACTTGAGTTATTACGTACATCGTTTTATATAATTTTGCATCATGTCCTTATGTTTCAGCAAATTGTAAATTTACAGTTCCCATGGAACATGACGGATCGACATTAGATAAAAAGGTGTTTGCTTTTACTTTATGATCTTAATACACATTTATCTAATGCTATTTACCTTATTTATCATAGAACATAACTCCTCCCGGCTAAGTTGGAAAAATTCGGGACATTTACGGATTTTAATTTTTCCGAATCATTTGATTTAATAGTGATATTTTAGTGTCTTTTTTCCAGCTTAGATATTCTAAATTTTCTAACAAATTTATAAATTTTATAAATGATTAATGCAAAAATTAACAGATATACAATAATAGTCCAAATGCTTGTTGTCTTGAAGTGGATCACTGCACTTTTATTATTTAACTTTTCTTTAAGTTCACTTTGAATGTATTTAAATTCACTCGAGTTAAATTTTGATAACTTGATTGGTTTTATTTCGAAACTACTATCATTATCTTCTTTGAATGTTGAAATGTTGACTTGGACGATTTTTAAAACCTTTTTGTTATTTTGAAAGTATTTTTAATTTAATATTTTGAACTTTTAATTCACAATAATTAGGTAGTTCAATAATGTATGTACCATTTAGTAAAACATTTACTCTCTCATCTTTACAAGTTTGATAAGCCACAATTTAGTTTGGAGATACAGTGGCTCCAACAATAATTAATACACCTTATAAAATTAAAGTAATAATACAAGAAAACCTATTAATTAGAGTTCAATATTTCTGAAATTAAAAATATTGTATTAAATGATAACCAAGAGTTGATATGATAAAAAAATGAAATTTATTAACTTAAAATTACAGAAAAACAATATATTTACAAAAATTACATTCAAACAATTATATTATACACTTGCACAAATTAAGTTAAAATGATTAATTTTATAACTATTAATAGATATAGATTCATAGATACATACTATTTCTACTAATTTTTGGGTAGTGTTTTTTGAGATTTACTCCTATTCTTGCAATAATACCGTCTTTAATGTAGATTTGCTTGAAATGTGATGCTCTGTCGGATTTGCCTTTCCAATTCTTGCCACAAATTTTCGATTGGATTAAGGTCCAGTGATTGGGGTGGCGGTGGAGTTGTTTTGGAACGTGATATAAAAGCCATTCCTTTACTAGATACAATGTATGCTTGGGGTCGTTGTCGTGTTGAAATAAATAACCGTCTTTCAACCCTAATTTTTCAACACTAGGTGCTAAGTTTGACTGTAAAATATTTATATAATGAAACTTAGTCATGATTCTTTCGATAAATTGCAATTTCCCTACCCCATCTGCAGACATACAGCCCCAAACCATAACATTCCCGCCACCATGCTTTACGGTTCCACGTAAATTGTCTTTTCTTATTTCTGTGTTAGGTTTCCTTCACACTATTTGCTTCCCATCCGAACCAAAAATATTGAATTTGCTTTCGTCACTGAAAATTACTTTTTTCCAAAAATTAAAGTCCGCGTTAATATACTTTTTAGCAAATTCTAATCTTTTAGCTCGATTAACTTTATTTATAAAGGATTTCTTACGAGCAACTCGACCGTTATACCCTTCTTTACGTAAGACTTTTCGAACAGTTTCTGTTGATAAAGTTTGACCAATACGTGTTGAAACTTCGGCCGTTAATTTCGGTACACTTGTTTTTGGATTTATTTTAATTTGTCTAATATACTGGCGGTCTCTTGGTTTGAGAATACATTTTCTCTCTCGCCCGGTTTTATTTTGAAGATTGCCTTCGTTTTTAAATTTCTTAATTACGTATTGCACTGCACTAAGTGATCTGCCAACAATTTTAGCAGTTTCCCTAAAAGATTTTCCCTCGCATACCAATTTTAAAATTAATTGTCGTTCACTAATTATTGTTGTTTCACTTTTTTGTTAGATATTAATCAAAATGATGATTCAAATTAACCACTGCTTATCAATGTGTTCTATGAAAGAGATCTTACCTATTGCATAAAAAAATTATTAAAATACAGCGTATGGTGTCTAGTGCTTACCAGGGCCGTAGTTAGACATTTGCCATGGGGGGGGGGGTTAAAAATTAAAAGAAAAGGTTGGCATATGCTTGTATTTTAAATTAAGTTTTGTAATCAGGAAATACCAAGCAAAAATTACAAATAAAATAATATTAATAATAAGTACCTACATAATAAAAAAATAAAATATAAATATAAAATAATACATTAAAAAAAGAAATAATTTAAAATTACAAAACCATTTTTCTATTTTTAACCGACTTTAAAAAAGGAGGAGGTTATCAATTCGGTTGTATTTTTTTTATGTTTGTTAATTTTTTTACTTTGTACTTGCGTCTTTCCAGTTTACAGTTAATGGATGAATTACGTATTGTAAAGTTTTGTTGGGCTTCTAATTTCACTTAAGAAACTATATTACTACAAATGTCAAAGTTTAAAGAAAGTGCATGTGAAAGTTATAAAACCATGGGGGGTTAACCTTTAAACACCCTTTGCAGTTGGTTACAAAAATGACCTGCCGCTTTTATTACTTTCTTTGTACATTTTTTTCAGTTGAAAGTTTAAAGATGAATTTATCTGTCGTATTAATTACTGTTTATTTATTTTGCTTTCACGTGCACATTGGTAACATTTTTTAAATGTAGTAATTATTTAGAATTACTAAACCCATGGGAGGGGTTTGAACCCCCAAAACCCCTCCCTTATATACGGCCCTGGTGCTTACCTTTAAAAGTTAAGCGTATTAATAATTGTTTGGGATGCATTTTTGTTAAATATTTTGTTTTTCGAATTGTACACTTACAATTACAATATGAGCAGAACCGAGCAGAACGGTTGTACGTTGTACCACGATGGGTTGTTCCGTGGTGTTAAGATTGATTCCACCCGATAGCTCGCGTCATTTCACGTTCACAATCATTTGCAGCTACATCAAAGTTAAATAGTGATTTCGAAAGCGTAACGGACTTGTATTAATTATTACAGTACTTATTTGACTGACTGATAAAAGTACTTACTCAAGGCAACATAAGAAGCGCGTTTTAAAACCAAAATTGATTATTCTTCAATTATTGAAATAATCTGAAATGTGGTGATTATAATAATAATATAATAATATAATGCACTTATTTCATAATGAAACATGGCAACCACAGTGAGGTGTTTATAGTCCGTGTTTAGAGGTGAACTACTCCTCATCCTACTTCTACGCTTACAAAATTTACAAACTAGTATCGGTTTTCGTCTCTAACACTATATTTTTCCAGGTTATCCTGTCTTTACATTTCCTTCTCCAGTTACTTACTCCCATTTTCTCCATATCCTCCACTACTCCATCCATCCATCTCATTCTGGGTCTGCCTCTCCTTCTTTCTTCATCTGGTCTCCATCTTAGTATACTTTTTATTGTGCTGGTGTTATCTCTTCTTTCCAGGTGTCCCAACCATCTTAGTCTCTGGAACTTGATAAATCTCATAATATCCTCTATCCACCAATTCTTTCTATTATTTCATTGCTTGTTCTTCTTCTATACTTGTTTTGTGCGATCATTTCAGGTCCAATTATTTTCTTTAATATCTTTCGTTCGAATACTCTAAGTTGATATTGTAACGAAAATTAAAACGTTTAGTTATTTTCAAAAGGCTAATGCAAATATTTACAGATACGGTTAATAACAATTACTAAACTAAGTTTAACACTAACACTAATTACACTACAATTTATTCACACTATAATTAATATTTAACACTAAGTCTATATTTATTTAAACACTCGGTATAACGTTATCACTTCACTGTATTTATGCTCATTATTCATTTATGTTAAAATTCGCGCGTTTAAACTGGAATTGATTCGTGATAGGAAAACGCGCTGCATTTAAAAATGCAGCTTTCCAGAAAATTCCATAACTCTCCAGGAATTTCTATTCCCTCTGTGCATTTTCTAGATCGTCTAATTCAATGATATTTGAATGACTAATGCTGTTATCATGCATGACTCATCATACATGACGTCACACATTAGTCATCAAATATAATTAGACTTTCTTTCGTAACACTGCCCCCTCCTTAAATCTGTTCTGTCCCAGAACAGCGGAGACATGACATCTATAGAAGGGATCGTGGCGGTAGCGGCAATTGTTACCATTTCTGCATACTCCTTGGCGGTAAAAATAACAGTCGACGCTCTTCTGCTCCTTTGGTGTACTGCTTGGATTGTAACTGCAGACCAATATTTGAACTTCCGTTCCTTGGAACACGACCTCTAGCATGTTACGGATAGTCCTCTAGTCTAATTGGTCTAAACCGCAGCCAAGCTTGGGCACCGCCAGCTTCTTGATGTTACGGTTTATCATGTCCCTGCGAAGCTCTAACAAAGTTTTCCATAAGTCCTTATAGGTGGGTTTTCGATGGGAAAACCTCTTGGTTACCAAGTAGTAAATCGATCGTTGTTGGTCATGTAGCTTCAGGGTTTTACCTACAGCAAGTTGCTGTGATTGGAGCTCATCCAAACGTCCAAACTTTTTCTTGAATACCACGGCAATTCCACGGGACATGCAAAGATCTTGAGCCACGCAGTGCGCGAGTGAGTAGTCCTTTGGTACGTCCAAAAGATCTTGTTGCACTTCAGTTGTGACTTCAAATCTTGCTTTGGTGGTCCCTTTGTAGGTGGACATAAACTTCTCAAAGTTTGATTCTTGGGAATGGCTTTCAGATCTGTTGGTTATTGTTCGTATTCCGGCAACATCTTCGGAATCGCTGTTGTTATCACCGGCATAGGGAGCTAATCGGTTGACGTGAACCACTTTTGGCTTGCCTCTTGGTGGTCTTCGGATTCGATATATGACGTCGTTGATTCTGTTAACGATTTCGTATGGGCCTTCCCCACTGTCTTTGCAATTTTGGAGACAATCCACGTTTTCTTTGTGGATTATGGAGCCACACCAAATCACCAGGCTGAAAACCACCTTCCTTTGCCTTCACGTCATACTGAGTTTTCATCCGATCACTGGCCAACTGAATATTCTTCCGAACGGCGTCGTGAATGTCGTGCATCTTTTTCTTCAATTTGCCAACATAGTCATCTCCAGCAACTTCTTCTCTAGGTTTACTTCCAAACTGAAGATCGCATGGCAAGCGTACCTCACGTTCAAACATTACACAAGCTGGCGTTTGTCTAGTGGTTTCGTGAACGGATGACCGGTAACTCATCAGGAACAGATGTAAATATTGGTCTCAGTCTCGTTGATGTTCTGAGACTACCTTAGCGAGGTACCTTCCCATTGTTCGATTCATTCGTTCGACCATGCCATCTGATTAAGGATGAAGAGGTGTTGTTCTAGTTTTCTTAATGCCCAGCATGCGACAGACATTCTGGAATAACGCCGACTCAAAATTTCAACCTTGGTCGGAGTGTAGCTCTAGAGGAACTCCAAATCGGCAAAAGAGCTCTTTCACCAGTACATCTGCGACAGTAACAGCCTCTTGGTTAGGTATTGCATAGGCTTCAGTCCAATTAGTGAAACAATCCATCGCCACCAAAATGTACTTGTTCCCGGCGTCGGTTTCAGAGAATGGACCCGCAATGTCGATTGCCACTCTCTCAAATGGACTTCCCACATTATACTGTCTCATCGGTGCTTTTCGCCTTTCCAATGGTCCGTTTTTCGATGCACATAGAGTGCACTTGCGGCACCACTCCTTGACGTCTTCTTTGCAGTTCACCCAGTAGAACCTTTCCCTAACTTTTCCTAGGGTCTTCTTTATGCCGAAGTGTCCTCCCGAAGTTCCATCATGCAAATGCTGCAACACTTCCGACACTCGGCTTCTCGGCACTACCAACTGAAAACCATCTTCTAATTTTAAGGAGTCTCATTGGGCCCAATACGCTTTGACGTCACTATTCAGGGCGCTTACTTCTTTCCAAGTCGGCCGTTGTCCTTCGACTTTTCAGTCCAAAATAAATTTCAGGTCCGGGTCGTTTTCTTGCTCCCGAAGTAACTGTTCAGGTTGCCAATTATCATCGGTTACCGTAGTTCTTCGTAGAAAATTAATTTTTTCTTCCAGCCGCGAGCAATGATTGCAGTTTATTGGACATGGTCGTCTTGACAAAGCGTCTGCGTTGCGGTGACTTGTTCCTGCACGATGTTCGGTGTTGAAGTCGTATTCCTGCAACCGCTCAATCTACCTTGCCACTTGTCCTTCTGGATTTTTGAACTGTAGAAGACATTTTAGCGCGGCATGGTCCGTCCTTAGCTGAAATTTCCGTCCGTACAAATACTTGTAAAAGTGTTCGGCGGACTTGAAAACGGCTAACAGCTCCCTCCTGGTCATGCAGAAGTTTCTTTCAGGTTTTGACAAGACCTTGCTGAAGTAACCGATAACTTTTTCTTGTCCATTTTGAATTTGGGAAAGGACGCCTTCTATGGCCAAGTTGCTTGCATCGGTGTCCAATATGAATTCTCTGTCTGCTTGGGGATAGCTCAAAATGGGCGCGCTGACTAGAGATTGCTTCAGATGTTTGAAAGCTTTGCTACAATCTTCAGTCCAGGCGTAATTGAGTCCATTTTCGGTCAATTTGGTCAAAGATTTGGCAATATTAGCAAATCCAGGTACAAAACGTCGGTAATACGTACACAACCCGAAAAAACTGGGGAGCTGATGTTGGTCTTTTGGGAAAGGCCATTCTTCTACTGCTTTAATTTTGTCTGGGTCTGCCTTTACACCACTTCTGGATACAACATGTTCAAGATATTTTACTTCTGTCCGAAAAATGTGGCATTTCTTCCGGCTTAACTTAAGATTAGCCTCTCTCAATCGTTGGAACACTTCTTCCAAATTCCTCACGTGTTCCTCAAACGATTTCCCAACCACAATTATGTCGTCCAAATATACCAGGCACGTTTTCCATGACAATCCTCGCAAGATCGTTTCCATCAAACGCTCGAAGGTGGTCGGAGCATTACACAATCCAAAGGGCATTACGGTGAATTGCCATAATCCATTTCCGATGGTAAACGCAGTTTTCTCGCGGTCACTGGGTTCCAAATCTACTTGCCAATATCCACTCTTCAAATCCAAAGTAGAAAACTATTTTGAACCGGAGAGGGTATCCAAGGTCGGTCTAGGCCGTTTTGGCGCAGCCGGTTTGGCGCAAAGACGGTTTGGCGCGAGCCGGTTTGGCGCCAACCAGTCTGGTGCGAGCCGGTTTGGCGCGAGCCCGTTTTGGCGCGAAAATTATAAAATACTTTTTATAAGACGAAATCGTTATAGAAGTAGCTTAGTTTTATTAATTATGGTTAATTAATTATTAATTAATCAATGAACTTAATTAATAAAATAAATTTTCACAAAAAATAAAAATTTTCTAAATTTAATTTTTTGTTTTGTAGCTGCCTTGTTTATTATTTTCTGATTTTCTGTGAAATGTATTGGTTTTTCAAAAATTTTTACTAGAAAAAAGTTGTAGTCTGTTAAATCTCCTAACCGGAATAGAGTTAAGCCTGTTTGACACGACGTTGAATTTTACATAAAATTTACATGTAAATTTTTATAACAATATTTAACACCGTTGCATACAGAAAAATTATCAGCAAATTTTGTGTTAAATTTTTATGAGAAAAATTTAGAACATTTTCTAAATTTGGTGGTAAAAGTGATGGTAAAATTCTTAAAATATATGCACAAAGGAATTTTAAAATTTAGAAAACTTCAGGTAGCTAATCTCAAAGGGATAAGCGTTGCCTAAGTTAGGTAATATCGGATACAGGGTACTTGCATTGTTGCATTCTATCGACAAATTTAATAATCTATTTAACAATTATGTCATATTGTATTATTTCATTGAAAATCATCTGTTATAATCATTTACGTTTCTACAATAAATTATTAATATAATTATAATATAATTGCTAATAAATAAATACATAATAAGCCAGTATAGTATCAACGTAGCGATTCCTAAAGTGTACCTTACCAAAATTCAAGTTAGATTTTTAAAAATTAAATGTTTGTAATTATTATTTGCGCCAAACTGGCCTCGCGCCAAACCGGCATCGCGCCAAACCGGCTGCGCCAAAACGGTCGCGCCAAAACGTACCATTCCAATCCAAGGTGTCGTCAATTCGGGGCAGAGGGTAACTGTCCTTTTTTGTTACGGCGTTCAGCTGTCTATAGTCAACGCAAAATCTTGTAGACCCGTCCTTCTTCTTTACTAAGATGACTGGGGACGCCCATGCACTACGTGATGGTTCGATCACCCCCTGCTTTTTCATATCTTTAATAATATTTTCGGCTTCTTCACGTTTGGCCAATGGAAGCCGTCTCGGGTGTTGTCTTATGGGTTGGGCACTTCTAACATTGATTTTGTGTTTTACCATCTAAGTTCATCCTTTAGAAGTTTCATCTAAGGCAAACACGTCGTGGTACTTCTGGATTAACTTCTTCACCTCGTTCACTTTGCCTTGGTCGATATTCTTGCACAAAGAAGTCAGCATGTTTAATAATTGTTGGGGGCATTTATTTTTAGGACCCTCTTCAGTATTTCCTAAACACCTCGCAATGTGAGATACCACCGTGCATTATCCCACAATCGTGCTTTTCTTCAAGGATACCGAGTTAGGGTTGTTGTTAAGAATTCTTACTGGAACTGTCTTCATAACTTTTACTAGAGCCTTACCAACCAACAAACCTTTGCCGAGCGCTCTATTATTGGTTGGTTCGATGGCACGGATATAGCCCTTTCGGAGATTTCCATCCAGGCTTCCCATCACGATGCTCTCTGTTCTTCCCGGTAAAATAACATCTTCGGTTAACAAAACTCGTACCGCTGCGTCTTCTGACGAATGGAATAGAATTTCTTCACCATCAACTCCAAGTACATCATTTTTCATATCCAAATGGAACCCATATTTTCTTATAACGTCCATTCCCAGGATAACGTCATCAGTGATGTCAGTCACGATTACTTGATGGTTGAATACCTTGCTTCCTATTTCCATGTTTACAGCAATCTTTCCATGCGTAGAGATTTCTTCGCCCGTTGCTGTTCGAAGACGCATCGCTACCGGTAATATTTTTCCACATTCTCGCACTACGTCAGGCCGTACAATTGTTTTTGTTGCCCCCGTATCAATCAATAGCTGGAAGACTTTTTTTATTTATTTTACCGTCGATATAAATACTGTTTATCGCAGTCGGTGATGCAGCACAGATGGCAATCTCCGGGGCACTATCGGTAGAGGTCGGCGTTTGCCCCTTCTGGCCAACCCATTCTAGTTTTCCTGCTGCTTTCTTGGTTCTTTTCTTGGCTTAGGGCAGCGGTGTTGAACGTGACCCAATTCATTGCAGTTCCAACATCTAGGTCCTGTTCCTTGCGATAGACGATCACGAAGGATACGCCGGAGTTCTTTTAAAATTTCGCCGGATTCAGCCAACTTTTGTTCCGGTTCCTCCGTAACACCTCATACTTGGTGATTCCCTCGTTGAGATGTCTGCTTTGCCGTCTCGAATTCCAACGCGTGCGCTAATGCGTCATCTAACCTATTGTGCCAAGCTAGCTTTAGTGCCTGCTGCGTTTCACTGTCTCTGATACCATCTATAAAGGTTTGCACTGCCAATTGCTCCAAGAAAGTATCCGGCGCGGTAGGGTAGGCTAGCCTCACTAATCGTGAAATATCGGCATCGAACTCTTGCAGGCTCTCAGCTGATTTCTGACAACGGTTCTTCACCTGTGCGTGGTAAACCTGCTGAAGATGGCCGTTTCCGTACCGTTTTTCTAGCCGCGATATCAGCTGTCCATATTCTTGTTGTTGACAATCGGGGATGGTTTGCAGGATGTTGAGTGCTTCTCCCCGTAAAGCGACCACCAGCGAAATAGCTTTCTCCGAATCGTTCCATCCATTGGCACTAGCTGCCGCTTCAAACTGTTTATGGTACGTCGACCAGGGTACCTTTCCATCAAACGTTGGTGGTTTTACTTTTATCTTGGCAATATTGGCTTCATTGACCGATTTTACCACCGCCGTTAGGTTTCTTACAGTAGTTGTTGTTTCTTCGTCCGGGCAGATGCTTCCATTGATTATTGTCTCGAGAAGTTATATTCTGTCGGCAGTTTTTTATTTTCTTCTTCCAATTTCTTAACGGTTTTTTCCGTTTTTCTGGAATTTTCTTTCATTTTTAGTTCTAGAATCTTGGAGTTATTTAACAATTTTTCTTCAAGTTTTTCTTCCAAATCTTTTAACTTATCTCCTAAGATTTCTCTAATTTCTTGGGAGTTTTCTTCCATTTTCCTAGAATTCTCTTCCATTTTTTCTTCTAGAGTTTTCGAATTAACTTCTATTTTTTCTTCTAAAGTTTTCTAATTAATTTCCATTTTTTCTTCTAGAGTTTTCGAATTAACTTCCATTTTTTTTAGAGTTTCCGAATTGTCTCTTAAAAGTTGAAGTATTTCCGTCTCCATTTTAGCACTTTGCGACCGGGTAACCGGCATACACTCGCGAATACGAACTAGTTAATCACTACTGTCTTTTAGCTATTTACGCGTTAAACCCCACACCTGACACCAATGTAACGAAAATTAAAACGTTTATTTATTTTCAAAGGGCTAATGCAAAAATTTACAGATACGGTTAATAACAATTACTAAACTAAGTTTAACACTAACACTAATTACACTACAATTTATTTACACTATAATTTATATTTAACACTAAGTCTATATTTATTTAAACACTAGGTATAACGTTATCACTTCACTGTATTTATGTTTACTATTCATTTATGTTAAAATTCGCGCGTTCAAACTGGAATTGATTCGTGATAGGAAAACGCGCTGCATTTATACTTAAATGCAGCTTTCCAGAAAATTCCATAACTCTCCAGGAATTTCTATTTCTTCTGTGCATTTTCTAGATCGTCTAATTCAATAATATTTGAATGACTAATGCTGTTATCATGCATGACTCATTATACATGACGTCACACATTAGTCATCAAATATAATTAGACTTTCTTTCGTAACAATATTCCTCTCTCTTTGTCATGCATAACACCTCAGACGCATAGGTCACCGTTGGTCTTATCAGAGCCTTGTACACCCTCATCTTTGTATACAAACTTATTTTCTTGTCATTCAGTAGCTTTTTATTTGCATAAAATGCCCTGTATCTATTTTGTATCTTTTCTTTTATTTTTTCGCTTTCCGCACTAGTACTACTTATTTGTATTCCGAGGTATTTAAAAACGCTTACACATTCAAAGAACAGGTCATCAACCCTCAGCTCCTTCTCCATCTTATCCGTTCCTCTTCCACATTTCATGTATTTGGTCTTGCCTTCGTTTATCTTCAGTCCTATCTTATTAATCTCGTTATTCATGCTTCTAAACAATTCCTCTAATTTCTTTCTTGACCTTGCCATGATCACCACATCATCAGCATTCGCTATCAGCTGGCTCTCTCTGGTCGCTAATGTTCCTTCGCAGTTTATCATCTTCACCACTCGGTCGATCATGATGTTAAACAGTGTTGCTGATAGCGCATCGCCCTGTTCAACGCCTGCTGTTATATAAAAACACTGCGTCTCTCTCTCTACTCAGTACCGTTGCGCTGGTTCCTCTTAGTGCTGTCTGTACCAATCTTATGAGTTTTCGCGGTATTTTCAGATCGTCCATTATCTCGTATAGTTTTTTTCTGTTCACTGTATCAAAGGCTTGTTTGAAGTCTACAAAAAGAAGGTGTAGTCCGATACTATGTTCATGCCATTTTTTTTTTAATTGTTTTACTATATGGACGGCATCCACTGTCCATATTATTGGGATTATTCTACGTATTTTCCACTCCTCTGGCAGTTTTTCTAGTCTCAATATTTTTATAATTAAGTCGCATACTCTATTTTTTAGCTGTTCTTCTCCATTTTTCCGCAATTTACCGCACAGTTCATCTCATCAATTCATCTCAAATTTAGAAAATGATTCTTCCACACTTCTAGAATCTTTCGCTTCCACCATTTTGCCATCTTCGCCTTTTACTGCTCTTACGTTTATCAGTTTTTTGTTATTATGCTCTTTGATGTTCATGAAAAATTTCTTTGTGTTGTTCATTCTGTTATTGTTCTCTATTTCGTCTAATCTTTCATTCAGCCATGTGGTTTTCTTCATTCTAAACAGGTTTCTGGATAACTTTCTCTTCTCATTGTATATTTTTAGGTCTTCGTCTTTCCCTGTTTTTAGCCATCTCTCCCTTGTTTTTCTTTTCTGTTCTGTGTAGTTCGCACATTCTTCATCATACCACACTTTATTCCTTTTTCCCTCCTTGTATCCTATGACTTCCCTTGCGCATGACTCGACAATGGTCTTTATATTATTCCATTTTTTGTCAATATCATCTGCTTTGACCGTGTCTCGTATTTTATTATCTGTTCTCTCCATGTATTTTTCTCTTACTTGTTTATTCTCCAATTTTTCCGTTGCCCATCTTTTCGGCTTATTAAATTTTCTTCTTGTGTTTGCTTTTAACGTTTTCCTTGTTTCGGCTATCACCAATAGGTGGTCTGTGTCCGCGTTCGCCCCTTTATATGATCTCACGTATGTTATAAATGTCTCTTTCTGTTTTGCTATGAGGACGTGATCGATTTGACTTCCAAGTTCGCATGTCGCACCTGATCTCATCCATGTTACTTTATGTAAGGTCTTGTGTTGGAACTTAGTACTACTAACAGCCAGATTCATTACTGCCGCGAGATTACACATTCTACTTCCATTATCATTTGTTTCCTCATGGATAGTGTGCTTCCCACACACATTTCTTAAGTAGTCCTCCTTCCCTATTTGAGCATTGAAGTCTCCGATCACCATCAACGTATCATACTTGGGTATCATTTCTATTAGCTCTTCTACAGAGTCATAGAATTCCTCCTTTTCATTTTCTTCTTTTTCCTCCGTCGGAGCATATACGTTAACAATCGAAAGGTTGGATATTTCCGATTGTATTCTTAAATATGCCAGTCTTCCACCCATCGGCTTGAACTGCAATATACTCTCTTCCAGGTCTTTTCGGACGAAAAAACCGACTCCATTTCTGCCTTGATTCTCTTCGCTGGAGTACAGAAATACATAATCTTTTACTTTTAGTTCTCTATGCTTCATCTATCTGGTCTCCTGTATTTCTGCAATGTCAATATTATATCTTTTCAATTCATTTGCTATTTCAATCATCTTTGCGGGCTGTAGCATAGTTCTTACATTCCAGGTGGCTTTTCTTTGGTTTCTTCTGTTCAGTTTTTTTCCGTTTACTATTGATGATGTCAGAATGCCAAGAGCATCTGCCTGGGAAGATTCAAATGCTCCCTCTTCCCCCATTTTTAGTTTTTTGACGATTTTTCTATTATATGGTCTTTCAGTTTCAGTCTATTCTCCTGTTTATTCCAAGTGTATACCTTTTCTTGTTTGTACATCTTCTGGTACCCAATCTTAACTTTGTTTCCATTTTTCATTTCTTCTCTAGCGACATCCCATATTTTGTTTTGTATTTCTTTCTCCTTGTTGGTCAGGTCGTGCTCTATATATGTTGCAGTTCCTCTAAGTTTGTTTTTACTTTCCATTACTATTGTTTTTTGTTTATGGTCTTTAAGTTTAGCTACTATAACTTGCCTTTCTTCTCTTTTCCCAACATGAAAGGCGTCTACTACCTCCACCTGTACTTGCATTTTCTGGTTTATAAATTCTTCAACTTTTCAATTTTATCAATCTTATCTTTTTATCTTATCAATCTTCTGATTGTTTGTCCGAAAACCATCATTTACTACTCCCGTCAACGCAGTTAGCATATTCTTTAGTTCGTCCATATTTTCCTCTTGATCTGTTTCTTAGGTTCTCCTTACTGGCGACTTTGATGTTTTTGTACTTCTTTTAAATATATTTTCGGATTCTAGTTCACTTCCTTCTCCGACGTTACTTTCTCTTTCTTTTTTGAGTTTAATAAATTCTCTTACGGATGGATAGCTATTCGATCTCTTTTTGGTGATCCGGTTCTCGCTCAATTGTTTACACTTACTTACACCTAGGCAACCAAACTTGCTCGTGGAATTAATTTTCCACTTTTGGTTATGTATTATTCTTATTATTGCTTTTTTCTTATTGTTATTAACGCTTTCACAGCGACAATGCAAAGTCCCGAGTCAACCCCTAGAAGGACCCCGCAGTACTATTCTAGCGTATTTCAATTCACCTAAAACTCTATCCTTTAAATACTTTTCTGTTATTTTTCTCTTAGAGCAAGAGCCCGTGACTGCCAAACCTTTGTTATTTTATAAAAGCTGAAAGTTTCTCAGGGCATGCTGCCAAAACGGGTAGGAACGATGGCCAACTATGTACTTTGAGTCATCGTGGCTTTGGCAGGTAACAGTTAGCAAAGGTGAATAAAATACCGACTTAATTTTGTCAAATCATAAAGCGTAATTTTCTTATATTTTTCTTCGGAATAATATTAGAAATCATTTCATCCATTGCCAGACACTTAACATCGTGGCAACCCTTTGCCAGACACCCTTAAACTTCAATAAATTGTAACTGTACTTACGTTATAGTGTAAAAGCTGAATTTAATACATGTTACTTGGGTAACTATTAGAAGATGTTTCCTCAGTATTCAGACAGTTTCGACAGTTCTAGCCCCTAGCCAGACAAAAATAAGATAGCTATAGGTGCGAGCGCGAATTAATATACATTCGAGTAGGTGCGAGTTAGATAGTGATAGGTCTTTTCCGACCCTTCACTGCGCATGTTCAAATTATGTATTAGTCTATTAATTTTAATTTGATATTCGACACGTTCTAGACTTGTCATGGTGATGGGACTTCATTTTGAAACGTCTGGTAAGACGGATGCATTTTTGAGTGCCGTTGGAAGTCGGTGGAGATTGTGACAATCTCAATAATTAGAATTGCGCAAGGGTTCAGTTTTGGGATCTAACCTAAGCGTGAAGTAAAAGTGTACGCCAACAAAGTCAACGCCGATCGATACTAGAGGTTGATTGATTGAACACGAGTTCAACGTTTGAAAACAAGGAGAAGGTTGTGTTCATTTGTCCTGCTATCTTTTGGTCATCATCAACGAGCTATTGTTTTGTGTATTAGTGCAAAGTGCTTCGAAATTGGTGTACGAGGTGATTCTTGTTCGGTCTGTTCGATCTCATCATCTTTCGACCGACAGTGCTGCAAGCTACGGGTGTTCAAGCAGCGAGGCGAAACGAAGCTTCGACAGCATTGTCTTCTAATTTGGAAACACAGAAGGTTTTGGTGGTGAAACCAAAATTGTATTACATCTTGTCAAAGTACCTGAGCGCTTGGGTAATTCATTCTTTATTACCGCTAATTCCTGTCCGTGTGTTAATTTCATTTGGAACGTTGTGGTTCCAATTGTTGTGCGACGTTTCTATAAGCCACATTATTGCTGCCGGTTCATAAGTGTAGATCGGAAATTGTTGTTAACGTTTAATAGTAGATTGTACCTACTTACTTGTTTATTATACGATTATAACTATCGGCATTTTTATTTTGCGAAAGTGAAAGCAAATTCTTTTTCTTTCAGAATCTACGCTTGTGTTTCCAAAAATCAACAGAGTTAGTTTTTTCTACCTGGGTCCACCACACTTAATACTGGAAAAGACCTATTCCAGGTGTGGTGAGGAGTTTATTTGCGTTAGTAAAAAAAATATTCTCATTACAAACGTCAAAAATTTGTATGAAAGTCCACGATGAAATTTTGTTTTGGGCGTTCCCTAATTTTAAAGGTAAGAGTCCTGGATTGTCTGTAAATTTTCTGAAGGTGTGTTCGTTTGCTGCGACGAGCCAGAAACATCATTTTATTTTTGAATTCGAATATTTTTTCTTTTACGTTGTTGTGTATGACATTAACTTTTCTCTGTTTCCTATATTTTTAGTAAAAGTCTTTTTGCAAAAATAGTTCGACACGTTGTCTCTCAAACTAAAGTGTCCAAATGTTTTTCTACGAAATTCCTAATGTCTATTTTCTACTAAAAATGCTGTTTGCGGAACATCATTCGGATTCGATTATTTTCTTTTTTATTTGTATGGTTTAATCATAAATTTCTTAAATTTTCTTTTAAAATATTATCTTGAATTTGACTAAAATTATCTTTGGTTTCTATTTTTTCAATAAAATTGATTTCGTTTAAATTTAAAGTTTTAATGTCTAAAGGTTTGTCGAATTGTAGTCTAATTGGTTTTCCATTGGAATTTCTAATTGTAGCAATGGCAAAGTTATTAACTACTGCTTTGGGTGTTTCTACACCTGTTGTAAATTTTTGATATTGTAAGATTTCTACGCCGTTAGTTTGTTTACTGAGATTTTGACTATTTGTTTGGTTCTAGGATCAATGGTTAAGTAAAAATTTTTAAAATTGTTAACATTTTTAGAATGGTCGTTTGTGAATTATTTATTGAATTGCGGTTGAAAAATAATTGGAATTGTTGCGTTTGGGGTAGTTAGAATTTTAGTTCTCATGTCAATTTTTGCTTTGAGGTGGTCTAGCATGTCAATTCCTATCACAGTCCGTCAAATTTGGATGAAAATTTAAAAACGTAAAATTTGTGTTTCTCGTCAGTTTGAAAAATTCGTGGTATAGTTACGTAAATTATTTGATTGTACTGTGATAGTCCGTGAGCAGTTTAAATTTGGAAATTTTCTGTTGTAATAAAATTTTTGTAATATTTAAATGCAAGTTCAGGGTTCATTAAACTCTTAGTACTGCCGGTGTCAATTAAAAATTTTGCTTTTATTGCAGGTATAAATATGTAAGGTAAATTAGTTATTTGTATGTGATTTAAATTTATTACTATGTCAAAAACGTTTGATCCCCTACCAAATGAAAATTTTTGGGTTCTTCTAAATTTTTTAAATTTTCAGGCGTTACGTTAATAATGTCGTTATGTGGTGTTATTTCCTGTTTGAAATTTCCAGATGATCCTAAATTTAAAAATATTTGATTTTGTTGGAAATTTTGTTCATAATTCGGTTCATAATAATTTTGTTCGTAATTTGATTCGTAAAAATTTTGTTCATAATTTGATTTGTAATAGTTTTGTGGATTGATATTCAAATGGTCGTGCTGGAGTATCTTGTTTCTTTTGAGTCCACATCTACGACCTACTGTGTTTGTGATTGTGATAAGTGCTTCAAAATTAGTGTACAAAGCGATTCCTGTTCGGCTCTGCGAATTCATCAGTCTTCAATCGTGCAGTTCCATTTAGGATGTCTGACATAGGGCGAGTAAAGTTCTGCCACACTTGTTCAGCAAGCTACTGGTCCTTCAAAGCAGCGTAGGAGAATCATTGTCTTCAAATTGGAAGCACGGAGGGTTTTGGTGGTGTAACCGCTGTCACTAAGATTTTGTAAACGTACGTACGTAAACGCTTAGGTAAGTCATTCTTAACATTGCTAATTCCTTTCGTGTTTGGTTTCATTGGGAATACTGTTGGTTCCGAATTACTGTTCGACGTGGCCGTAGGCCAGATTATAGCTGCCGATTCATATTATTTGTGTATCGGAAATTGTTGCGATTACGTTTTTTTATAATAGATTGTACCAACTTATATTCTCATTATACATTTCTCAATTACCGGTATTTTTTTATTTTGAGAAAGTGGAAGCAAATTATTTTTTTTCAGAATCTGCGCTCTGTGTCTCCAAAATTAAAAGAGCATGTTTTCTACCTGGGTCCTACCACTTATTACTGGAAAAGACCCTCTTTAACATTTTCATGAGCGACATGCCAGTTCCAACCGACCCGAGGACGAAGATCTCGCTTTATGCGGATGACACGGCCGTCTACACCTCCTCCAAAAGTCAAGACCTCGCCACCCATCGCCTACAAAAAACCGTCAACGAGCTCGAAGACTGATTTGAAACGTGGCGCATTGGGGTAAACTCATCAAAAAGTACCACGACGATGTTCAAAAAGAAACAAAGAAAAGCTCCGCCTCGAACAAACATCTTCATGTTTGAAAGACCAATCTCATGGACTAACTCTTCAAAGTACCTGGGAGTCACATTGGATTACAGACTACTGCGTAAAGATCACATTGAATCCGCCGTAAATCGGGGAAGAGCTCTTCTCAAAGCTCTACCCCCTCCTAGCCTTAAACAGTAAGATGTCTCCCGCAAACAAGTTGCGCATCTTTAAAACCATTATTAGACCGACCATGACTTACGCCGCGCTCGTGTAAGGGACGGCAGCCTAAACCCACATAAAGAAGATCCAAGTAGTCCAAAATAAATGCATTCGCCACGCATTCTCCAGTCCATATTACGTCACAAATCGAAAAATGAACACCATCGATGTCCACATCAAAAATCAGGCAGAAAAATTGTACAAGACTGCGAGCTTCGCAGACAATCCTCTCATCTCGCAGCTAGGACAATATCAACCCGGCCACAACCTCGGACACAGCCGGCTAATCTCATCCGCCCGTCAGCCGGGATGTAAGTAATCCTAATCTCTTTGCATGTTTGTTTTAGGTTCCTACCAAGCACCAGGTTCATCAAACATCTGGCTGCCAAGAAACCACATAAAGACGCCCGAAATTACATCAAATCACTCGCCCCGCTCCATCGATACTAAGGGACCAAGTTCATCAAATACTCGGCACCCCAAACCACGGATCGCAGACGCACATCGCACCACCGCTCTTCTGGTCAGATAACCACGCCCCCAGGAAAGTTCTTGGAAACACCTAGGATCCTGCAACACACGGAAAATTATTCTCATGGACCAAAAACCCAGCCCGATCAAGCTTAACGCTTCAAATGAGGAATCACACTTCAGTAAATCTCAACGCCCGCCGCCCACATCAGATGAAGGAGATATACGGATCACCGTGGAACTTCATATTGCCAAGAAGTTCATCGTTCGTTCATCGTCGAGTTTATTTACTTTAGTAAAAAATATTCTCATTACAACTTGAAAATTGAATTTATTTGCGAACCAATATAACAAAAGTCAAATTATTCAAGGAATAAAAAAAACTCACTTACCCAAAGCCGGAACCACATCTGCACCAAAGAAAAATTACGTCTGTTCAAAAATCACGTTTGCACACCGCGAATCCAAATTCGAGAGTCCCCGACGACAACTCGGGTGCGCAAAACTATCTTACCCCTCGACGATCTCCACTGAGTTGCCCACGAAGAAAAACAACAAAACATCTCGAGACGGGAACCAAGAATTTTCCGTATTAATTTAACAAGAGACTGATCATCCAGCTCTAAAAGTTTTGGTAAATATTCAGACAAAGTCCCTAAAAAGTTTAACCATACCAATAATAATTATAAATAATAAAACCTAACAAAATGTTAAAATAATAAATTTTAACTGTTAAGTAAATAATTACATACTACAAAGAAACATAATATTTAAAGAAACCAAAATGACAATAATTCACATTGAACAGGGTTGAACTTAGAAATATTTGAATAAACAAGAAATTAGAAATCTGAAAAAAATTATGCTATAGAAATGAAAAAAATTACTAAAAATTAGAAAAACCTGTAACATAATATAAAAGCTTTTATTTCACGATCATTTCCGCTCATCAGTTATGTATAACAGTAAAAATAAAAAGGAAGTAAGAGCAAATATACCAAACAAAATTGAAAAAATTTAAAAATTAATAAATTTAAATGATGCGCTTACCAAATAACCAAACTGTACCACGCCATGTGAAATAGAAAATAACTTAAAAAAGTTTTTAGAATTTTTTTTTAAGTCAGTTTTTTTTTAAGTGGATGTGTGATAACCGTCTGACCTTAAATGTCGATAAGACTAGTTATACAACCTATGGATCTTATAAAGATAGTATACCTTTAAATTTTGATTTAAAAATATATGATCAGGTAATTAATAGAGCGGGGAGTTGTAAATATTTAGGGTTGGTTTTTGACTGTCACATGCGTTGGGACAGTCATATTAAAGAGCTCATTAAAAAGACTCGATATTTTTTATTTATTTTTTATAAACTGAAAAAGATTATGAACAGGAAAGACTTAAGAGTGATATATCATGCGCTTTTTGAAAGCATTGTAAACTATGGTATCATTGCTTAGGGCGGGTGTTATAGGAATGTGATAGAGGTATTAACGAGAATACAGAATAAATTAATTGATGTTTTATATGAGCAAGTGGACGGTAAAGTAATACTTGGACTAAGAGATAAATTTATTGTTGAGTCCATGTGTTACCATTATAACAACTGTAAAAATTCATATGATAATTATAAGGGTAAATCGAGAAGCAAACCTTTAAGTATACTAAAAATTAATAAGAGTATATCTTACAAGAACTCGCACTATGTGGCAATTAAATATTTTAACAAATTGCCGGAGACACTCAAATCGTTGACTTGTAACAGCAGGATGGTGAGAAGGAAACTTGTAAATTGGGTTGTAACAATAGATCACTGCTAGCTCGGGTTTCTTCCTTTTTGTCTTTTTTTTTGTTGTTTTTGTTTGTTTATTGTATTTGTAGTGTCAATTGAACACATGTATGATTAAGATTTTGTTTTTTGTAATATATTGCTATGGTTTGGTGACGAATTTATTCGCCCGAGACCAAGATTTTAGCTTCTGTTTCAATTTCTTGGTTTTGTCTTTATCTTCTTTACAAATTTTCAATTTTAATTTCAGTTCCAATCTCAGGGTCAAAAGTGGGTTCAAATCCGCAAGCAAATTGTAAAATTATTTAATTTTTTTCCAATGAATCTTTTTATCAAAAATAATTCGTTAAACTTTAATTTTGTTTTAATATAAAATATTCAAAAATGGTAATGTTAAATGCTACGATAGCCGTATCGCATCAGCCCGCTTATCAAATAAATTTGTATTACCTTCAATAACTTCCAATATGAAAATTTAAAATTTTTAACATTTACTTCATTTTTCAATTATAATTCTTAAACTTTATCTATTTCCATCTTTAATCAAGTAGCTTTCTTCCGTTCAATTTATATCTTCCAAAAATCCGTTTAAATTTTCCTAACAATCAATATATCCATCCATAAATCTTAATAAAACAATATTCAATTAAATAAATCACTTATATTTCAAAAACTATAAAACTTCTCAAAAATTATTCGGACTTCATAATTATTCATACATCACGTCGGCTATTTTTTGGCAAAAGAAATTGATTGCGTAGAGATTCTAACAAAATTAAAATTTGTCACTACTAGGACATCAGCTAGGCATAATAAATTTTTTTATATAAATAATTATAAAACAAACATAATGATTAAATGTCCGATTTACCTAATGTCAACAATCACCAACAAGGTATTGCACACTCAGGATATTCGTAACATTAGTCTAAAAGAAACTACAAGCTGCTGCCTGCGAGCATGTAGCATTCTTGTAAATTATGTTTAAAAAAACAACTTTTCTTTCATTTTATGTTTGTAAATTTATTTCCATAAATAAATTGCAAATATTGAATTATATATTATTATTATTATTATTATTGTATTACTATTATTATTATTATTTATTAAATACGCTTAATGAAACCGGGCAGGGCAGAAGTGTTTAGAATTAACACAAGACATAAAACAAAAAATTCACATTAGTTTGTTAAATCAAAACTTTCGATTTAAAACTATAACTATTGGCTGGGCTGGTAGGAGGGATTTTGTTAGAACAAAAAGATATCTAATTGTGCAAATTTTACACATACACA
Source organism: Cantharis rustica (assembly GCA_911387805.1). Taxonomy (NCBI): domain Eukaryota; kingdom Metazoa; phylum Arthropoda; class Insecta; order Coleoptera; family Cantharidae; genus Cantharis; species Cantharis rustica. Next base: position 79,458,907 of record OU426877.1, read on the forward strand.
GGCGGTAGAGTGTTAAATCTATTAGGCATGCATGAATAATTCTGTAAGTATAAAATAGCAAATAAACTTTTCTAATTCAGGTGTAGATTATTATGTACATACTTACTTGTTTTAGATTTGTGCAAAAAATTAGGTCAAATAGTAAATACTATTGTTAAATTAATATTTTTTGTCGCTAATTTACATTTGGCATGTTTTATGAAAGATGTCAATTTTATAAATAATTAGTATCGATTGAAATTTATTTGATTTTGGAAATAAAAATTAAGTAATGATGGGAACATAATTATTATAGTACCTACGTAGAGTAAAAGTATTTGTTCAAAGTATTAATACGTTCAGTTTCAAGTTCCAAAAAAATTATGAAAATAGTTAAAATACAAAAATTACTTTTGTAAATACATATTATTACAAGAGCAGTAGTGGGGAATAGTAATATAGGTACAATAAAAAAATCGATATTATGTACACGCAACGGTTACAACAAATCTTACCTTACAATAGTCCTAGAAAATTTTGATCGCCAACGCCACGTTGCGCTAACGCGAGTGATTGTAGCTTTAGATTTTTTTAAATATACCTATCAATTACAAAATATCGTTGATTTTAGTTTTTGTCTTCCATTTCTAATAAACATATAAAATGAATCGTTATATTACTTTACATCAACTTGGAGATGGCACTTATGGTTCTGTAGTACTAGGACAAAGAAAGGATACCGGAGAAAAAGTGGCTATCAAAAGGATGAAAAGAAAATATTATTCGTGGGAAGAAGCCATGAACTTACGTGAAGTTAAAGTATGTATAAATAATTTTTCACCTCATCACCTGCTGCAAACGAAGTCATGAGTCATGTCTATTGGATATTATGTAGTTATAAGTTTTATGTTCAATTTCTTCACAACAAAATATCCTAGTAATACAAATCTATTAGATAAATTAACCAAGTAATCAATCAGACAACAATTCAAAGTCGCGGTAAAAATATCAAAAATTTCATTGGGTATACCTATACTTGATTAATAATAATATGTGTGTATACTAAAAAGTTAAAATTTTATGCCGTTGCCATAATGATATTATAATAATATTATGTTATACTTACAAATCAGATAACAAAATTTATTTGTTCTACATAATATATTTTTTTTAATATATTTTAAAAAAAAAAAATATTCTTTTTTCTTGAACGAACAAAGCTTTTAGTAACTATAAATAATAACTTTTCACTTTCAGATACAGTGACTTGACTTGGCAATATTCAAACAATAACATTTGCTTTTATTATACATAATAATTATTATAATATATTTTTTAAATTCAAATAAATACTAGTAATAAATATATGTAATGTACAATGTCTAACGAGAAAAACTCCTCAAATGTAACTATAGAATAGGGACAAGTTTTGGTAAGTTGAAAGAACACTAAAATTAAGCGAGCTCCTGTTTTTTCAAATCTATATATGAGCTATGAGATAAAATAGAGTATAAAAGTTTGAATTGAATACTTTAGCTAGTTTAAGCAATAAACATATAAAGATCTTCTAGTTGAGATGGTGCGAGATGGTAAGTGGCCGAAAAGATCCAAGTTCGCTTGCTTGCAGTAATAATTTATTTCTTTCGGTATGCCATATTATAAAGCTAGCAGAATATAGCATGTTTTGTATCGTATTCAGAAAAATATAAAAATATCTAAAAAAAGTAAACTACTTCTAAGAGAGATCGAATCTGGGACCTTCCAATCTACTTGCGGACGCATTACCACCTTATCAGCTAGAAGACTTTTAAATTACTGTTACGTAAACTAGCTGAAATACTTATTACAATTGGAAATTTTAAAATGCTATTTTCTCAGAAACGGTTTTTCATAATACTTTAAAAACAGGCGTTTGCTTAATTTGAAATCTCTTTCAGCCTACCAAAAGCTTGTTCCGATCTTAAAGTTACACTTGAGGAGTTTTCTCATAAGTTGTATATTATGTAACTTTGGCCAAAATTGATCTTATCGAACTCCCATAATATATGAGCAACTTTGCATTTTGCATAATATTGTAGCATTTGTTTAATAACCCCCAAATATACTTATATAATATATAAGTAATATAATATAATAATTATATAATATAATATAAATATAATTTTGTTAGGATCAAAGTTTTTATTGCAAAAGCTTTAATGAAATCAAAACATTTTAAATTAAAAATTCGTAGCCACTATAGTTTGCTCCAGAGCGTCGAATTTTGATAACCTATTTAAAATTCAAGATCAAATTTTTTAAGATGGCAGCGTTTTCGATTCTGCATTAAGACTTTGGTAATAAAAATTTGTATTTGAATCTCTACAACTTCTACAAAGTTGTAGTTGTAGACTACAAAAAGTCTGAAACGCGTGATCTATTGCTTCCGATGGTACCTACATAAAAAGATAAAATAAAATTACTCAAATTTTATTTCAAATATTTTTTGTATTATTCTTATGAAATATTCGACCTTTAACCTTTAAAGTATTACAATACACGACCATTTAAGTTCAAATTATTTTGTATAATTAAATGTTAGTAACCTGTCGGTATTAAAGTTTGGTTTAAAAAGAAAATCATCAATATGTAATAGAAAATCAATAGCAAATCATCAATATATACTTCTGTAGTATCGTTCAATAATTAATTTTCTTCTAATTCAAAATTTAAATTTTCAAATAATGTTATTGATAAACTTATAATGAAAATTCGGCTTTTCATGCAATTATTGCCTAATTAACATAAAATTTGATCTACTTTTCCGTTTCTTTATAATTTTATTAAAATTCTAATTTATTTTAAACTCAAATGATCCTAAGAACCTCAATTAATTAAGAACATCAAACAATGTAATGTTTGTCTACTTGTTTAAACTCAAGAAATTTTATCAAGTTTAAAACTACTTTACAATTCTCTGAGATAACCCGTTATAGAAAGCAAAATGTACGAAGCTACTGTCGCATTTCAAATAAAACCATTCTTAAAATAGTAGAAATCATGCCACTTCATATGACATAGTAAGTTATACTATGTAGTAAGTATAAACCGAGACGGAACTTCTAAATTTGACCCCCCCCCCAAACAAAAGTTTTAAGCCTCCAATAAAATTATATTTCTTCTATAAAAGAGAAAATAAGTTTATAATAAATAAGGTATTTATTTCGTATAATACAAAAATAAAATCTAATCATATTTTATAAAACCAAACGAAAAGAAGTCTCAGAAGAAAATAAAATGTTAAACATGGAAATCCTTTGTAGGCGTAAATGTTATATTTGGGCCTCTTAATTATACTTTCCCATTTATGTAGTAAAGAACAGTATTGTAATTAAGTTTTAAAAGATTGTTTTAAATCATTTGAGGCAAATTTTTGAACGATGTCCGGATCGTATGCAGTATGAGTTTTTCGTTCAGGATTGTATGTACTACTTGTCTCGAGTACCTTACAGATGTGATTTAGATGTTTTTTTATATTTTTTAATAATCTATTTTAAGTAAAAATATTTAATACATTTCCTTAATTTAAATTTTAAAAATTTGTTTCAGTCACTCAAGAAATTACATCATGCAAATGTGGTAAAATTGAAAGAAGTTATTCGAGAAAATGATGTTTTATATTTTGTGTTTGAATATATGCAAGAAAATTTATATCAGCTTATAAAAGATAAAAGAGTCCCATTTCCAGAAGCAACTGTAAGAAACATATTATATCAGGTAAATAATAATAGTCATATCAAATTTTTAGAATAAACCAAAAAATGCACAAACACTTTTTAGAACTAAAATGTTTAAGTTAACACAATATAAATACATCGTATGTATGTATATTATCGCTAACGTTTTCACCATACTATAGCATCATCAGGCGATGAACACATTTACCGGTGAATGTATACATTTTCCTACTACATACTTTTTCCGTAACATATAGATATAATGATTATGGTAGGGTTTGTTGCCGCATTCTAAGAACCGATTTTGCGACCTTTGTCTTTCTTATTACTTATATAGTAATAAGTTTCTTTAGTACAAATTCCAATATGTTCCTTAAAAAAAAACAGACTATATAATTAGATAAAAATATGTCAGTGTTTTAAACTCGTTTTCTTGAATTTATTCAATACCGCCATTATAAATAAATTCTCGTTTTAATCTATAAATAAATTAATATTTATCTAATTTTATGACGGAAAGACGTCTATTTAAAAATTGTAAATAATTATAGTTCTGATAAAGTATAATGTTTAGTTTTGTAAAAACTTGCCGTAGTAATTATGTCGAGCTTTGTGAAACTATTGCCCGTTTTCACCAACATTTATTTAAGAATTCCTTAGTAAAGAATTCTTAACGCTAGGTATTCCATAAAGTGAAATTTGCATTTCACCAACATAAGAGTTTCTTAACCAGCAGTTCCCTTGCTAGGTATTCTTTAAGGAGGACAAATGAACTAATGAGGGTCATAAATGTCATATTTGAATTTGTAGGTTATATTTAATGGCAGCATTACGGTTGTGTATGATTATTATGTAGTTAATTTTGTTAATTATGAAGCAGGTACTGTAAAGGATTATATAAACCGTTAATATGTGGTGTACATACATAAGATAACAATGTGAATCCTCAAGTGATGGCAACTGCACTCTTCAAAAATATAACAAGTAACGACCATGTTAAATAAATAAACCATAAATTGTTAATATTACATTTATTATTTCTTAATATAAAATAAAAATAAACTTGACAAATATGTAATTAATAAACTATAAAAACACACAGAAGTTATGGTTGATTAAAATAATTATTTACAATAATGTCTCGCGTTTCACCATATCTTGCATTATTTTGAATTTCTGCAGTCACTTGACCATTCTCGATCAAGTGATTTATTCCCTCAACTTCATTTGGTGGAAGTGCTTCCTTCGCTTCAATGCAAATATTGTGCAATACAGCACAAGCTATCACAACCGATATAGCTGTTTGCAATTTCAAACGTATACCTATAGCTAATACAGGAAATCTTCGTTTCCACACACCATATTGTCTTTCAACTGTATTTCTGGTATGAATGTGTGCACGGTTATAATTTTCTTCAGCTCTATTTTCTGAAGTGAAGTGATGAAGTGTACAACTTCATCATCTGATGAATCATCATATCTTTCTAATCTATCAAAAAGTCGAATAGCATCCATGGCTAGAGAAGAGTGTAGAATAATGCACGGCTATTCAAAATCAACATGCACAAACACTAATTCATAACCTATAAATAGTATAATACAACCGCTAAGGAATACCTAACACTTTAGGGGTCGGTAAATCGGATCCCTAAGGTTAGGGATTTCTTAATACCACTAAGGAATTCTTAGCGCTTGGTGAAAACCAAATTTGACATAAGAGTTTCTTATCTCAAGTTAAGAAACTCTTAACGTTAGGAATTTGTTGGTGAAAACGGGCATATGAAGCTTAGAACACTTGTATAATAATTACATTCAAGCAGATTTTTTTGAAACTTTTTATAAATATAGGAAGATCTTTACATGTAAAGGTTTTTCTCAAAAAATAGTGAATTTGGTCTCGAAACGCACATGCTGCACTTTGAAAGAACGCTAGTAGGGGCAAAAAAGTCCTTACAAGTTACAAGGACCCAGGCACATGTTTTCTGAGAACCTAATGTAGTAGAATTGCTTTTTTATTTTAAAAAAGTAGCAAAAACGTCTAATTCTTACTAAAACCTTTAGTTATCTCTTATAGATTTGTGAATAATAACAATTTACTAAAAAAACACTTTAAATAGAAGTAAAAAAGGAGAGGATGCAGGGACAGTTTGCATCCCCCTCGCACGGTATATTTTGTATTGCCATAAAGTTTTCTATAAAGTTTATACCAAATTTTACATTGGTAACCGGAAATATGTATTTCCCTTACGAAACTCGATAACAATGATTAATTATTATATTATGCACTCTTGTGCAAAGTGATTCTTTTTCTCACACATAAACATGTTAGAATGTGAATAATTATGGTTACTTAATTTAACGTAAAATAATAAAATCTAAAGTAAGAGAACAAATTCAACAATCAAAACATATTTTAAATTATTTTAAGATTAACTTACTACCATTTCAATTTACTTTTTAGATAATTTCGGCGCACATATTAAAATTTTAATGTTATAATTGGTGAGATAACACAACATAAACTTATTTAAGGTAACTACGTATGTTTTAATGTTATATAATTTTAAAGTACTTAATACAAAAAGGTTCATAAATTAAATATAAATTTGTAATTTTGTTTTGTATTCATGAACGGTTTTAGACAAATTGGAATAAAATGTATATTTCGGTTATTGAATTTATGAAATCTGTACAAAGATTGCACTGCTTTTCCAGAAAAAGACACTTTAATTCATATAAAACAATATGTTATTATGTAACAATATTTATTAACAATAATTTTCTATTCCACTATCTAAATGATCAAAATAAGAATTCACTTTAATTACATTTTATACAAGAATTTAAACATAGTTTGGTACTATTGATTTACTAATAAATTCTCGTTATTAAATTATGACAGAATTGATCGCATATCAGCAGATGAAATACAAACCTACTTTAGAAAGTATAACACTTTATATTACGGAATAATTTATGTAATTTGAATAACTCAACCCTCAACCTTACTTTCCAGTTTCACCAGTGGCGGTCCGTGAGTAAGTAATTTGGGGAGACTGGAAGTCTGAAGTGGTCTGAAGTATTAAAAAGTACTAATAACAGTATTTACTTATTAACTATGTACATAATGTATGTAAATTACGTACATAATAATTCTTGAATTTAAAACTGAAGTTACACACTTCTTAGATGTTCCCTTAAATATTATTGATAACAAAAAATGTTTTTTAAGTAACTTCACTTCTTGTGCAAGTAGTTCTAGTAATTCAAGATAATTCTCTATATTTAAAAATTCGTTATTTTCCGGATGTTCACAAAAAGCAATTTCTTGCTTACCCAAAAAACAAACATGGATTAAACGTGTTAGAAACGTCTATTTATACCGTTTTATGACAGCAAGTCGTCGACTTTCTGATAACATGTTTAATTTGAATTTACCCAAAACATGAAATTTTTCTTGATTTCTCAAATGATTTTTGGAAATAGAATGTTTTCCTGCTTTTCTTGTAAAATTTTTTATTGTCGACAATTCATCAGCATTTTTTTTCTCAACTAAAAATTATGTAAGTAAAACAAAACATTTTATTTCGCTTATCGCAACCAGTAGGCGACAAAAATAATCAGAGAATAAATGGTTTTACAGAAAAATATATGCTAAAAGAGTTTTAAAAAATGATCCCGTTTTAATATAAACATTAAGATTAATAAGATTTTCAATAAAATAAAAGTATAAAATACTGCAATCGGCCATGTGATCTGAAACGCCAATCAGAGCAAATGACGTCACGTTTCAGTAAATTTCATCGTGTTGCTTGAAGTTTTGTTTTGATTACGCGTTTCAGTTACATATTTCTGTCATTTTAATTAGCAATTTGTTCTTAATACTAGTTCTGTGATAAAAATAAGAAATCCAATAATCACCAACGATGAAACAAAATTTTATTAAAGCTTTATTTGGTACATAAACAAATAGTTTGTTAGGTGTTGCTATTGATGTATTTTTGCACATAGGAACCGCACACCACTTGTAAACTTTGAAATTCATGATATTTTGTTGACTTTCTTCGTTTAGCATACACTCGCGATACATACAATGCAATGTTTACGAAAGTGTGACGTCACAAGCCGACGCCATGACACCTACGAGCGTTTCACGCCTAATTCAAATTACATAGCAGAAAATACATTAATTTACGTTAAAACTTAAGTTTATTGCTGGAATAAATTTTTTTTCGAAAATAGGGAACGTGTACCTACAATAAAGAAAGGTATTTAAAAATCTGTCATCATGCCTATTATCAACTACACTGAAATTTTTATATGCAATATTCCAAGTGCATTCAAATTGTCTACTAATTTGAAATGCACGAGAGGATATTTATTTAGACTATTTCACAAATCAAATAGAAGGTTAATATACTGTGGTGTTTCAAAATGATTCGCACCCACCCTGTACATTTTAATGAAAATTTTAATTTTAATAATTTTACATTGTAAGATTGTGAAATTAGAGAGGTGGGGGCAAATTACACCAAGTTGAAGGCTTTTTGCCACGGGTCGCCGCAAGAGTAAGCTTTTGGCTCGTTAATTTTGACTTTGTAAAATTTATTTTTGAAATTGTGAGTAGTTTATGATTAAATAAAGTGATTTTTATGCGATTGCAATACTGCGTATTATTTTGAAATTTGGATTTGGTTTGAATATTTTTTGTGAGTTTCTACCGAACGGCGATAAATCAATTTGGTTGATAAATTGGAAAAGAAGCAATTGAAGTTAAAAATTGAAATTTGAATTATTTAAAATTGGAAAATTAAAACTAAATTTGTAGCAACGAATGTGTGAAAGAGATAACAGTGCGATTTGAATAGCGCTAACAACGAGGCTTCGTTCCCTTCGGAGAAGTGCGATTTGTTTATTTGAAAAAGAGCGATTTAATTCAATAAGAACCCAACCTGAGATACGACCGTCTCATCTCCGGCATTTAAGAGCAAGCTTGGAGCACTTATAGTGCATGTGAAAACTACTCTTTTTTTGAAAGGATCACTGCAATACATAATATAAGCAATAAATGAATCGCTAATTGCAGAAAGGGGACATGTCACATTTTTTATGAAATTAAAATTTTGATATTTTGTTGATCTAATTGTTGATCTACACAATGTACTGCTAAAATTTAACATCTTATATTATTCCCCTTGATACTGTGAGCCGATAAAAAATTCAGTTACTACATAAACGGGACTTGTTCAAGACATATCACATTTTTTTTGCAGTAAAATGAACATTTTTAGAAATGTGACATGTCCCCTTTCTGCAATTAGCCATTCAAATAAATTAATCAAAACGAAATTAATTAATTTAAAAAACCTCATTTATATCCGAAAGTGTTGAGCTGTTCTTCACTTCACTCAGTCGTATTTACAAATTTACACCACTTCTTCCTGTCTAGTGCATCTTTCTTTGCTTCGTTCCAGGGTTTACCTCTCTTTTTAAGTATTTGTCCGATGTTATCGTTCCATGTCCTTGCTGGTCTGCCTCTTGTTCTTTTCCCTATTATTTTCGCTTGCCACACTTTTTTCACAGGCATGTCGTCTAGTATTCTATTTAAATGCCCGAACCATCTCAATTGTTGGCATTCTACTTTTGTTAACGCTGGGGTTATTTCTAGTATCTTTCTTATTTCTTCGTTCCTTATTCTATCTATTGTGGAGACTCCCTTTACTCTTCTGAGATATCTCATTTCAGTCGCCTGGATTTTGCTTTTAAGTCTTGTTGATAAATTCCACGTTTCGCAGCCAAAGGTTAGTGTTGGCAAGTAATTTGTTTTATATACTATCATTTTTGTTTTCTTTGTAATGCCTTTCTTTCCTAAAACTGCTCTTCCTATTGCATAGTACACTTTTGCGACCGCTCCCACCCGGTTATTTATCTCAGACTCCATGCTGTCATTTTCTTCTATCATTCCACCGAGATACTTAAATTGTCTGACCTGCTCTATTGTCTTTCCTTCGATGTTAATATTTACTTTTTCATCTTATTTTCTTATCACCATTACTTTAATTTTTTGTACATTTATCTGCATGTTATTATTATTCTTCAAGGCCGCGTTCCATACTTCTAGGTTAAAATAATCAAACTTAACAAAATTTTATTATTTTAACATTTTGTTAAGTTGGATTATTTTAGCATCACATGCTACTAAATACCACTAAAATACTTAAAAAATTCTAAACTTTTTTAAGTTATTTTCTTCTAGGTTATATTGTAGGTTTTGTTCATTTTTTGCAAATAGAATTAGGTCATCAGCAATAGCGCAATCGGTTATTTCTACCTGTTCGAGATTTCTATAACCTAGTCTTAGTTTTTTGGTGTTTACTTGGGTTTCTTTTTGTACTTTATCCATTAGCACCAGGAACAACATTGGACTCAGCACTCCCTCCTGCCCCAGGCCTTCCACAGTGTTAAATTCATTCGCTTTTAGGTTTCCCGTTCTTACATAATTTCTTCAATTATTTCAGTTCAATTATTTTTCTTACTTTAGTTTCAAGGATTCTTTCGTATACTTTAGCTGGTACGCTCATCAACGAGATATCTCTATAGTTACCGCACACCTGATTATCGCCCTTCTTATATATTGGGAGTATTATCGCAACCTCCCAGTCTTTCGGTATTCTTCCCGTATTTCATGACAAATTAAAAATGTTGTTTAATTCCTTCACTACTTTTTGGGCCAGATATTTCAACATTTCTGGTTTTATTCCATGGTGGCCGGCTGCCTTTCCCATTTTCATCTTCTGTATAGCCATAACAGTTTCTTCCATCGTGATTTCGTCTTCTCCTGTTATCTCTTAAAATTTTTCATTTCTCCTTTCTCTTTTCATTTCTACTAGGTTCTTCTCTTGTATATTTATAGACTTCTCGATGTTGATATAACGAGTTTGCAATTATCAGATCGTTCACTATGCAAAAATCAATCAATCTCACTCCATTGCTGTTTAATGTGCGTTCACCATATGGTCCCATTACTTTGTTTTTTCCTTCTATTTTATTTTCTATACGTGCGTTGAAATCACCAGCTATACAGACCACCTCTGTCGCATTTTCGATTGTTATTTGTAACTCATCTCAAAATTTTTCTTTTTCAATCTTATGTGCATCTTCGTTTGGTTCATATGCTACTATTATTGTTACTGTCGCCTGTTGTTCATTCTGTAATGTGACTGCTGCTATTCTCTCTGAAACAAATGTTCAACTTTTTACTAATTTCTTACATTTTCCTCCTATTATATACATGCTACCTCTGCAGCTGCTCTTTCCGTTACTCTTACTCCACTATATATCATCAACAAGTCTTTTTCGATCTCTATGACTTCATGTTCTTTTTTTTGGTTTCAGTTACCGTTAGCACATCCAAATTACTGTTAACAAATTCCTTCGCCAACTCTTCCTCTTTACCGTTCATGCCTCTAACATTCTATGTCGCAATTTTCCACATACATAATCCATTTTCGTTTAACCTTTTCATCGCAGTATTCTTCATAATATGTTCTTCCCTTCCATGCTTCACTTTTAGTTTTTTGGAGTTTGGGGAGGTTCTATGTACTTAGCGATTCCCTCTAAGTGCTGTTCCCATTCCGATCTCACGCCGTTAATAAATACTTTCTTATATCCTACCTTCACAGAATTATCCTTTTCTTGTTCTGTTTCTGCAATCTTCCTCAAACTGGCCTGTATATTTCTCTCCTCGTTTGACAGATCATCATCAATGTATTTTATTGTTTCTTTTAGTTTGGCTTTATTTTTCATGATTACTATCTTATCATGCTAGTGATCTAGTTATCATATGAACTATGCTTTGTGCAGTTCTTGTTTTTAACATCTCGGCCGCCTTCAAAGTGGTGTTTACCCCCAGTTCTTCTTTTAAAAACTTTTCAGCTTCTTGTTTCAAAGTACCTTCATTCATTTGTACTCCCTTTATTATTATATTTGTTTTTCTTTCCTTACCTTCCAGTCGTATTAATCTATTTTCAAGAGTTCCAACACGCATCTTTAGTATTTTGTTTTCTGTCTTTAGCTCATTTAATTCCTTTTCGTAAATTAGTTGGCCGTTTTTATGTCTTTTGCATCTTTCATCAGTTCCTTTATCATTTGGCTTAGTTTTTTCATTTTGTTATCTTTCTCGGGTTGTTGTTTATTTGGGGTTCTGTTTATTTTTTTGCTTCTATTGAAAATATCGTATTCAACACTTCGTTTTTTATATCTTTCCTCCTGTGTACTAGAATCTTCACTGTCGTACTTCGATCTTTTGTTCATCCCGTTAAGAAATACTACTCGGGTTAACCCCTCGGAAGTTGCAGATTTCCTTCAGAAATACTTGTAAATTTCCTTTAGCATCTCGCTTTATACAACCAACTTTACACCTCGTACGTTATCAGCTGTTATCAGTGTTCTAACCTACAAGTAGTAATTTTCCTGTTTTTCGTTTATTATTTTTAATCCTGTGTTTCCACCTGGATTTTACTACTATTTCAAACAACCACCACTCTTTGTAATAACGTAGTTTTCACTTTATTAAACTTTTTCCTTTCTTAAACACTCGTTTTATAGCTTGTGAGACACAGCCGTAATTTCGGTACTAATATCGTCACTCGTCACTTATATCTCCCAGTTAATATAAATAATTAATTAAAAGTAAAAATCAATGTATCGTTGATTATGTTTGTCATGACAATATAAAACAATCTTAATTATAAAGATGTCGCACAGTAAACGTTTCGGTGCAAATAATTTGCAAAATATTAAAAACAAAATTGAGAATCTCGTGCCAACAAATACAAAAAAAAAACAAAATCATCAGTTGAAAACAATTTAATAAGTTTTGCTTGGAGAAAAATCATAAATTGCAACAAGATACAACAATAGAAAATCTGGTACTCACATTGGTTAACTGGTGTTATAATAATATGCGCAAAACCGATGGAAATGATTACAAAAAACGAGTTGTAAAGCACAAGTGGAATATGGTTGCAAAATTAATACAAGACAAATATTTTTCTGAATCTAATATAAATGTCAATCCGTTAAGTGATATTGTATTTAAGGCGCTCTAGGTGCACGAAATGCAAAAAAAAGAATTACAAATTCAACCAAAAAACGGAAAGTAAGTTTTTCACATTTTGACTGATAATATGCTATTTTGTTCGCCTTCGGCTTGCGCTTTAAATTTCGCCTCCGAGCACAAAAGAGTCACTTTCCGCTTTTAATATGCAATATACTATTAAATTTATTAATATTCGAAAAAATCACAGCAATACAAATTAACTTGTTTAATTAAAACAAATTTTAATTTAATATTATATTTTTGTACAACTTAAATGTTTATATTTAGAAAATAAAAAGAAAAATACATAAAACAGTTGCATCACTGCAAGTTTGCCATCCACTGCAAAAACTTCAGCTAATCCTCATAATTTTCATACTCAGAAACAACGGTTGCCACTTGATTGCCGAGAGGGTCTTGTACTTCTTCTTTCTCACTTTTGGACTACCAGTTTGTACATGCTGGGATGGCTGCAGTGGAAGATAGAGTTCTAAGATTTGCGGAAATCTTCGCAACAATTTGTTGTTTTTGAGCTGTTTTCTGCAGCTGCTTCAAAATGGTTTCACAAAACAAATGAAATTTAATAATAGCTAAACAAATTTAATTCAATCCATTAGCCTTACTTCGTGATTGTTTTGGAAATTAATAAATTTAAAAATTTTTATTATTTTATTTTATTTTTTTAAATTTTAGATACATCCTATACCTTCTTAATTTACCTTTCTTAACCCATTAGCGACCAAGAGTAGCTTTAGATGCATCAAATTTTGATATTGCGCCAAAAATAAACTAATGTATTATTATTATTCAAGTTTGTAGTTGATTTGGAAAGAATAGACATTCCTTTATAAAATAAACACAAAATATTTACTTTATTATGCTTAGATGGGGTTCTAGCAACACTTTCTCTACTTCATTTTGCAAATGTGCCGGTCTATCGACAAACTTCAATAAATCAAGAGGTAATTCTAAATCTGTTATTCTACAATTTTCATTGTTTTTTTTCCATAGAACGCTTTTGTATTACGTCTAGTTTATGCACTCAAAAATTTATTTAAAAATACATACATTTACCGATATAAAATGAGCACTAAAGTTCAGCCGCAACTAAAGATGCTCGTGGACACTTGGAACAGATGCATGCCGATTGTGAGGACCTCGGTAACCCGGGATTTTTTAAATTGTTTTTCCTATCATTGATTACAGCCTAAGAATAGAAAAAAAGTAAAAAAAAAATCCGTCGATTGGGCTTTAATGGGTTTAAAACTCAACTCTTTTCCAGGACTTAACCATCGGTGGAAATTATATGAGCGGGGATGTATTATAATTCTATCTTTTACGTACAGTTTCTCTAAACAAATAACATATACTAACACTAAACCTACTGACAGATCCATGTCTTCGCGTGGATCTGCCTTTTACGCACAGTTTCGCTAAACAAATAACCAGACTGACAGATCGATGTCTTGAACGATAAACTGTAAATGGAGTTCGACGGCAATCCGTATATCTTCTTCAACGGGTGTAGGCGGCGGGCATTGGAATTTGTTATCGATCTCTTTGCGCGGTGTGATAAATTTAACCGATGTTATATGTATTTTATTTATTCTACCTTATACTTAACGTACTACTTATAAGATTAATAAAAGTAGGGGGTACTTAAGAAAAGATTCTGACCCACCCGAGGATCGGTTAAATTTATGAGTGAGATTAAATTAAAAACCTCCTAATTGAGAGATCTAATCCCACAATGTTGTTTACAAAATACAACTGTCAAGTGGAATTAATTTTAATATTACGAATATTCATTAAAGTTTTTAAAAACATTTAAAACGTATAAGAAAGTTTTTAGCATTCAAAATAAAGCTTAATACTTAATAATATCAATTTATAAAATAGTATTATGTAAATTTTTAAATTTTTTTAATCATTTAAATCGTTTTGTAATTCATCATTACTGCTCTCACTATCAGAACCTACATAAATAATATTGGTTTTTGTACCACTTGGTAACACTTGTAACACTTGGTTTATCTAAATTTGGTAAAAGTTGTTCTATAAACCATTTTTTCTTAAATAATTCAGCATTCATGTTATCATGATAGTCCACTTGTTTTTGCCTTAGAAGAAAATATTAATGCTGCATTTTCAACAAGGCTATCTTTGTTAGCAGCATGAAAGACAATAAAGCTGAAATATATTGGTATATATATATAATAGTATACTAGTATATCAAAGTGCGAAGACGGCCATCGCCTGATGCTTATGTGCGTCGACTGCTAAGCCTAGATCCTCGGTTCGAACCCGATCAAAGTAAAAACTTTATTCTGACCGTCTTTCTTCGGAAAGCAATGGCAAACTACCGCGGTATCTGCCAAGAAAATCCTTCTAAAGAAGAAATGGTCACTACGCCTTTTTTGTAGGTTCAAGAACTAAGAAGAAATATGTCATATGTAGGAACTTTCGGTTGCAATGCATTTGATAAACGTTTCTTTTAACAATATCTTTAACATGAACAGAGCTGACTGCTTCTGCCATTCGTTTTTTAGTTATGGTAACTGCGTATTGAAACACACCACAAGCTTCTGCGGTTAGCTAATTATAAAAAAATAATACTTATTAAAATCCACACAATTTAAATTTATTGTAAATCTTTACCTGAATAATAATTGAAGTTAACGAGATATTAACACAACCATGATCACGTTCCTTTTCAAAATATTTAAGCACATTCATCAACAAAATCTGCATTTGACTTTTTAAACCGTTATTAATTAGCGTCATTACAAATATATACGATTGATATTTTTGTTTATACTTGTATCTTGCCCGTAGTAATTACTATTATTGTTCTTGATAATTCTTTTTTTTAAATATTTCCTATTTTTTTGCAATATTTATCCATTTCTATCTTGTACGATATACTATCGATCATTGTATTTGTCTTTTACAAATCCCTGTACCCATATTTTGCCTTTCCGTATTAACACTTGATCCCCTACTTGAAGCATATCTAGTTTTTTGGAATGCTGATCGTAATAGAATTTTTGCTTTTCTTGTTTCTCTTTTAACTTGTTTGCCAGTTTCATTGGGTTAATTGTACGATTTTGTAAATGTTTTAGAGAAGCTTGCAATTTTGTTTTCATATTTCTATTCAACAATAATTGAGCAGGTGAGTGCTCTAATGCTGGTAACGGTGTGTTTCGATATTCCATTGCCGAGGCTTCCAAATTTTCGCCATTCTTTCTTAACATTTGTTTGATTATGTCAACAGATTTTTTAGCTAGTCCATTGGATTGATGATGATGAGAGCTTGAGAATTCTACTACAAAATTCCAAATTTTTGCAAATTTCTTTAACTTATGGCTGTTAAAAGGAACATTGTCGGCATAAAATATGTCTGGCACTCCAAATGGCAAAAAAATGTTTTTTAAAAACTTGATTACTTCATCGATAGTTTTCTTTTGTGTTTATGCAACTTCTATCCAGTTGAAATAGGAATTTACTACAACAATGTAGTTTCTTGAATCGTATTCTAAGAAATCTGAATGCAAGTATTGCCAAGGTCGAGCGGGTATTTGATAACTAATCATCGGTTCTTTCTGATTGATTTTTTGAAATTTTTGGCACACCGAGCAATTTTGTACCAAATCTTCAATTGCTTGTGACATATGCGGTCAATATAAGACTTGTCGAGCTCTCAATTTTGTTTTGACTATGCCAAAGTGGGATTCGTGGATCAGATTTAACATTTCTTGTTTTAATAATTTCGGGACAATCACACGATCCCCAAGAAACAATAAATCATTTGACAAATATATGTCTTTCTTCAAGGTACAGTAATGCCTAACCTCACCTTGAACGTGGTTACGGGTTTTTCTCCATTCTGTTTGACAGAATGTTTTTACTTGTTTAAGTACTTGATCTTTGTCCACCTCTTGTACAAATATCAACTTTTTTTCATTTTGACATTGGAATGTTATTTGACAGAGCATGCACAATATATTCCATTTCGGGATCATCCGACACGTTTTTTTTTGATAAATGATCTCGATAATGTATCTGCAACGTACATTTGTGGACCTGATAAGTACGTTACGGACATGGTATATGTAATGTTGTAATCGTGCTGTGACCTTATCGAGACACTTTTTAAAAATTGGTACTAACGGACTGTGATCGGTTTGAACTATTATGTTTTTGCCATATACAAACTGATGAAATTTTTCAAATGCAAATACGATTGCCAACAATTCTTTTTCAATCTGTGCATACCTTCTTTCTGCTGGCGATAATGATCTAGAAGCAAAAACCACTGGTTGCTCTTGTTGCAGAAAATAACATCCCATTCCTTTGCTGGACGCATCGCATTGAATAGTTACCTTACAATTTGGATCAAATATTTTTAATAAGGGTGCACTAACAAGGATCGATTTTAAATTATTCAGTTCTTGCTCGTGTACACTTGTATAGTTAAACGGTACATTTTTCTTAGTTAGTTCACGTAAGTTTGCTGTACACTTTGACAAATTTGAAATAAATTTCGAAAAAAACTTAAGCATACCTAATACTCGAAGTAGTTCTGGTTTTGTCGTTGGATTTTCAACAGCTGCGATAGCTTCTATATTTTTCTTATCCGGCTTGACTCCACTTGCAGAAATTCTTTGTCCCATGAATGTAACTTCTTTGATTTATATCGAAACTTTTTGATATTGAACTTAATTTCATTATCTTCGGCTCTTTTAAGTATTGCATTTAGAAAAATGTCATGCTCTTCTTCGCCTGTTCCCGATGTCAAAATAGATATTAACATTCTTGATGTCACAAAAATTTCATAATTTTTCTTCTGAAATATTTCTGGGGCAGAAGAAATTCCAAATGGGAGACGATTAAACTTATATCTTTCAAATGGAGTGTTAAATACACACCAATTGGAACTTTCTTCATCAAGAACGATCTGGAAAAATCCGTCCTTCATATCAATAACAGAAAAAAACTGCTTTTCCTGCTAGTGTGCTGACAATGTCACTATTAGTTGGTATTAAAAACTGCGGCCTTCGTATACACATATTTAACGGTTTAGGATTTAAGCACAATTTTAAACTTTTATCGGGCTTCTCTACAATCATGAGATTATTTACCCATTCGCTTGGATGATCAACTTTGCTAATAATTTTCAAATTTTTCAATTGCAATAATGCTGTTTTTAGTCTATCCATTAGACCATATGGAATTTTCCTTTGACATTGTATAACAGGTTTAGCATCATTGGTTAGTTCAATTTTTGCTGTACCTGGAATTCTACCTAAGCTTTTAAATACTACAGCATACCTTTTTTGTACATCTTCTTTAGATGTGGAATTAAAACTAGCTACATAATTTAAATTACATTTTATTAATTTAAAATCTTTGGAATTCTTCAAACTTAAAATTGGACCAGAGTTCGTATCAACAACAATTAACATTATTACTTTATATTCATTTTTATATGTACAAAAGACTTTTAACTCGCCTAGGGTCTTCAATCTAAAATTTCCATAGCTTATTAGGGTCACGCTAGTTGGTTTCATTTTTTTCTTAATTTCCTCATCCAATTTTAGGAATATGTTTAGCGGCAACACACCTGTTTCAGCACCAGTATCAACCTTGAAATACACCGTAAGCTTGTTTTCGATACATATGGGTACAGACCACGACCTATTTTTGTGACTGTCTATTGCATTAATATACATTGCAAAATCATCATCCAGCTCTGAACCTTATCTAGTTCCAACATTTCGTACTTCTCGTTTTTGTTTGCACGCTCTTGCGAAATGTCATTTCCTTTGACACAGCACATATCTTATTAAATGCAGGACATTTCATAAATTCATGTTTGTATAAACATCTATTGCATTCTTTAAATGCTACTTCTCTCTTTCTTGCAACTGCCTCCATCATTCTTTCAGGGTTTAATAAAACCGATTGCTGTTGACTGCTTTCCACACTTTTACAATACGATACTGCTTCGTCTGCTTCGAAATTGCTCGAAAACAATTGTTCGAAGGAAAATTGCTCGAAAGCAATTGCTCGAAAAAAAGTTCCTCGAATCAACAATTTCTCGAAAAATTAATTGCTCGAATAGCAATTGCTCGAATAATAATTGCTCGAATAACAATTGCTCGAATTTAAAAAAGAAAAAAGAATTAAAAAAAAACTTTATTTACAAATAATACATTTATACATTTAATATCTAATGTTGTGAGCAAGACTGCGAATATATCTTGTAACATCTACATTGTATTCGAAATTTTGCACTATGCGAAGAATTCTTGCCGTACAATCGCGATATTTACGGCTACCTACTGGAGGTTCAACGCCAGACAAAAATTGTTCCATATTTAATTCTGTAAGGCTTTGTTGCCGTTTAATAGTATCTACAAATTTCCAAATGCCAACCTTCAACGCTGTTGTTGGTTTTTGGTTCACCTTCAAGAATACCTTGGTAACAATTCCACAAACTTAAAGGAAAGCGAGGTGGACGCCGTTGTCGTCGATTTATGCGACCAATCCAGGTGTCCTCAAAATAATCGATTATGAGTTGCGCTTCTTCAGGGAATACATTTTCGTTGCACAATACCTCAAAATATTCAATTACGTATTCTTCGGGTACAAAAGCTAGCGCAGGAAGCATTTTCATTTTTAGTGCAAATTCGGGTTCTAATTCATATCTGGCTTTCATACCATTTGCTTGAATATGTCAGAAAATTGCCTGGCAGAAATGGAAAAATCATCCCCTATGTCTGGTTTGGGGATACACATCATGCACGACATTAATTATTGCAGTTTTATAATCAGACATTATTGTTTGTGGATTTCCATTAGGTATAAATTCTTTAACTTTGCGAAAAACTTCAGAGTAAATGGCCTCGGTTTTATTTGGTAGAAGTGCGTAAATTAGTGGCACAGCACTATTGCCTTGTAGACAATGTACTGTATACAATTGCCCAAAAAGAAGTGAAGCCGTTTTGAAAGTTCCATCAACGTACCAATGTGCTGATGATTCCAGCAGACGTAAATTCCTTGTCGTAGAAAAAATAACAATGCGATCTTCTACTTGCCCTTTATCATACAATAAAAAATCTTCACCACTTGCAGTAACCGTAAACTCCGCTGGAAAATAAATGTCTTGCCTACGGTGTGGAACTGCGGGACCCGAATTTTCACTAGATCGAATATTTCTTATTGTTCTTTTCATAGATCCTACTGAAGGAAGTTTTGCTGCTACTTCTGGACCAACATTACTTGATGCAGTAGATAGGAGAAACTGTGGCGTATCTCTAGTTGATTTTGCGTTTTCTTTTATGTTGTTGTATACTCTAGCAGCGGCTACACTTGCGGCGTCAGCTATATGATTGTGCACATTATTAATTTTTGTGAAATTGTCGTCTATTGTTATCGCACGAGCAGAACACTTCAATTTTTTAGATTCTTCACATTTCCAATAAATTTTATTTTCAACCGCTCTATCTTGACTAAACAAATACCCTTTGATTAATAATTTATCCTTACCTTTCTCACTTCTAATAAACTCCATTTTGTTATTGTTAATGTTCATGTTTAATACTATTCAATTATCCTCTGTTGTTCCCACTCACTAATATAATTATACTAATAGTAATATTGCTAGTTAATACATTATGGTTACATAATTACCAACTTAAAAAAAATTGACCCCCCCCCCCTAACCCTAATAAAAAGAGGTATGGGGGTCAATTAATTTTTTTTATAATCCTTACGTAAGATGTGGGGGGGGGGGGAGGTTGCCACAATCTTACGGGTTTCCATCTTGCGTACCCTTACGAAAGGGGGGGGGAGGAGGTCGAAAATTACAAAAATTATCCTTACGAAATTAATAAACGGCCCCTAATGTATACGTAAGTTCAATTATTGGAAGGTGGAAGTAGTTGTTTAATAAATCTTCTATAAAGCTGTGGAAGTTATATTTTGAGGAACCCTGTATATACTGGGTAAAACAAGTAGCTAAGGTGGTTTTCTGACTGACTGACTGACTGATAATTTTAAATTTTTATAAATTTTGTAACTTTAATTTTTTCAATTTAAATTTTAAAAATTTAAAATTTTAATCAAAAAGATTAATAAATTCGAGCAATTGCTATTCGAGCAATTGTTTATTCGAGGAACTGGTTTTCGAGCAATTGGCATTCGGGAAATTGTTCATTCGAGGAATTTTTTTTCGAGCAATTGTTTTCGAGCAATTTTCCTTCGAGCAATTTTCCGGCACCCGCTTCGTCTAGAGCACCATCATCTTGAAGCAATCTTTTGCTGTACTGTTTTATCGAGCACTCTCACTATCAAACGATCCTTAATCATGTCTTCTTGGTAATCTGTATTTGCTTCTTTGTTAGAACATTTATGCCCGTTTTCACCAACAAATTCCTAACGTTAAGAGTTTCTTAACTTGAGATAAGAAACTCTTATGTCAAATTTGGTTTTCACCAAGCGCTAAGAATTCCTTAGTGGTATTAAGAAATCCCTAACCTTAGGGATCCGATTTACCGACCCCTAAAGTGTTAGGTATTCCCTTAGATCATATATATTTAATATGCAATATATATGATCTAAGGGTATTCCTTAGCGGTTGTATTATACTATTTATAGGTTATGAATTAGTGTTTGTGCATGTTGATTTTGAATAGCCGTGCATTATTCTACACTCTTCTCTAGCCATGGATGCTATTCGACTTTTTGATAGATTAGAAAGATATGATGATTCATCAGATGATGAAGTTGTACACTTCATCACTTCACTTCGGAAAATAGAGCTGAAGAAAATTATAACCGTGCACACATTCATACCAGAAATACAGTTGAAAGACAATATGGTGTGTGGAAACGAAGATTTCCTGTATTAGCTATAGGTATACGTTTGAAATTGCAAACAGCTATATCGGTTGTGATAGCTTGTGCTGTATTGCACAATATTTGCATTGAGGCGAAGGAAGCACTTCCACCAAATGAAGTTGAGGGAATAAATCACTTGATCGAGAATGGTCAAGTGACTGCAGAAATTCAAAATAATGCAAGATATGGTGGAACGCGAGACATTATTGTAAATAATTATTTTAATCAATCACACTTCTGTGTGTTTTTATAGTTTATTAATTACATATTTGTCAAGTTTATTTTTATTTTATATTAAGAAATAATAAATGTAATATTAACAATTTATGGTTTATTTATTTAACATGGTCGTTACTTGTTATATTTTTGAAAAGTGCAGTTGCCATCACTTGAGGATTCACATTGTTATCTTATGTATGTACACCACATATTAACGGTTTACAGGGGCGGTTCTACCATAGGAACTGCAGAGCTGCAGAACCGCCAAATATCAGAATGAAGTGTACCAAATTAATTATTACTTATTAGTATAACCACCACATTTCAAATTATTTCAATAATTGAAGACTAATCAATTTTGGTTTCAAAGCGCGCTTCTTATGTTGCCTTGAGTTATAAGTACTTTTATCAGTCAGTCAAATAAGTACTGTAATAATTAATACAAGTCCGTTACGCTTTCGAAATCACTGTTTAACTTCGATGTGCTGGAAATGATTCTGAACATGAAATGACGCGAGCTATCGGGTGGAATCGTATCCATACCAGTATACATCGTGGTGTTAGGACAATCCTAACACCACGGTATACACTACAAATTGAGCTGCATCTTATGCAGAATTACATGCCGTATTTTTGTAATATAATTTAAAATTTGACTTATGAAAACAACTAGTAAGTTAATTTTTGTTCATTGATTGTTCAACAACATGGTTAAACAATAAAATGCAATAGTTTAATACTCGTAATATAGTGTAATTTGAAAATTTAGTACAAATTTTAATTTTACCAAGTTTCTTATGAATACTATTATCAAAATAGAAGTAAAATTCTTTTTTGGCAGATCCTATATTAGAAACTCAAAATAAAATTACGTTTAATTATTAATATCAATAAAATTAAAATTATGTAGGTTTTTTCTACAATAATAATGTTTATTATTAAACTCGCAGATTACAAGATATAGGAACAACCCACCAAATGTACAACCGTTCTGCTCATATTTCAGCTCTGGTTTTACGAACATATACGATTTTATTTTAAACACATCTTGCGTTATAAACTTTAATTGAAATTATGAATATCGAAGATAGTATCTTATACCTACTAGTACATAAAATAAATGCTTATGAATATTAAATGAAGAAAAAATAAAATGAAATATTACTAATATTTTTAACACAACTTCTCTCATAAGCTGTACTTAGTTAATAAAATTTTTTCGAAAATTAGTTAGGATTGCAATTTATTGTAAAAATGTAAAATCATATAAAGTAATACATTCTAGATAAGTGTTGTACGTTTAATATTTAAAAATGTGCAATAAGTGAATTTATTTTTTGAGATTGCCATTTTCTGATATCTTGCCATTTTTATAATGCAGAACACCCAAGAATATTTTTCACGAGCCGCCACTGACGGTTTATATAATCCTTTACAGTACCTGCTTCATAATTAACAAAATTAACTACATAATAATCATACACAACCGTAATGCCGCCATTAAATATAACCTACAAATTCAAATATGACATTTATGACCCTCATTAGTTCATTTGTCCTCCTTAAAGAATACCTAGCAAGGGAACTGCTGGTTAAGAAACTCTTATGTTGGTGAAATGCAAATTTCACTTTATGGAATACCTAGCGTTAAGAATTCTTTACTAAGGAATTCTTAAATAAATGTTGGTGAAAACGGGCATTAAAGTCACAAAATTTGGCTTAAGCTTTTAATTCTGTTACAAACGAGTCTATTGATTGACCAGATTTTTGTATAATATTATGAAATTTGTAACGTTCTATCGTGATATGTTTTTATTGGTGCTATTTCATCACTAAAAGCATTCAAGACTTGTTTTAATGTTTTTTGACACTCACAATTAAGTGTGTTATATTTCTTGATCCCAACAGGTCCGATTGCGTTCATAAATATTGCGATTTTCACCTCTTTGTCTTTGTTACCACACTCTGATGTTTTCACATAAATTTCGAACTGTTGTTTCCATTCATTCTATGACACTGGATTCAAATCGTCGATTGGTTGCGGGATTTTAAAATGCGACATTTTGTGATTTCGCTCCTATATTGTTTAACACCTGATACCATGTCATATTCTTGTATATTAATTAATAATAATAACACGTGTTTTGGCTATAACGTAACTTTATTGACATCCACTAGTGTGTCCTGACTACCCGTGATCTACTGCCTGCTGAGTTACTGCTGAGTGGTCGAACTACCTTTTATCTGGTGAACTACCAAGCAGTAGTACCACACATAAAATATAAATAACTAACACAAACTTAATAATAATTAAATTCAAATACACAACAATAGAGCGGTGAAAAATCTGAATTCTCGTAATGGCGGTACACTGATGTCATAATGAATGTTTTAGGGACGGTACCACGTTTCATACGACTTTCCCCCATACGAATATCTCACATATTGGGACTAACAAATATTTTTTTTTTTAGATTTTACAAGGATTAGCATTTATTCACCGCCATGGATTTTTTCACCGGGATTTGAAACCCGAAAATTTATTGTGCTCTGGACCGGAATTAGTTAAAATTGCAGATTTTGGTTTAGTTCGCGAGATTCGATCCAGACCACCGTATACAGATTACGTCTCTACTCGATGGTATCGTGCTCCGGAAGTTCTGTTGCATTCTACAACATATGGTACACCAATTGATTTATGGGCTGTTGGTTGCATCGCAAGCGAAATTTATACATTTCGTCCACTCTTTCCAGGAACTACCGAAACTGATCAACTATATAAAATATGTTCAATACTTGGCACACCAGACAAAGTAATATTTTAATTGGCAATGAGAAAGTAATTATGTAGATATTTACCTTTTATATATTTTTTTTCTTCAGAAAAACTGGCCCGATGGATATCAGTTAGCCGGAGCAGTAGGTTTTAAGTTTCCACATTTTTCCTGCACGCCCATAACAAAGGTAGTTCCTCAAGCAAGTCAAACTGGTGTTACCTTAATCGAAATTTTACTCGATTGGAATCCTAGTCGTAGACCTACTGCGCAATCCGCTTTAAAACATTCTTTTTTTCAGGTATGTAACGTTATTGTTAGATGTAATGTTGTTTTAAAAATACTTTTATGTTAATTAGGTAGGCCAAAGGTATGCCGCAATATTACCGCCTCAACAACATAACAGTTTAGTTGAGTCAAAATCACAGCAAATTCAGTTACCTCTACAAGTTGTACAACAACATTTAAATTCACTCACTTCAAATTCTCGAAAATCTCTTAAAATGCAGCAAGACGAACAACAAAATGTACAATTCAATGTACAACCTTTGATAAAACCTCTTCAACCTTCAACTAGAAATCAGCCTATTCAAGCCGTTGCACCTATAGTCTATAGTTTTAGACAACCCGATTTGTTATTAAGCACCAATAACAAATCTAGACAACATAATAAATTGTCTTGGGAAAAATCTGAAAAGTTTGAAGATGATTTTGCTGATATTTTAGGGTAAGCTGCTATAATAAATTGACTATAAATTTAAAATTTTATTCCGAATAAATAGAGGTTCTCAATACTTTTTGTATCAAGAATAAAAAGTTGCGTTTAGGCGTTCTATATCTGTGCAAGTTTGTGAAAGAAAAGAAAAACGAATTCGAAGGCATTTGATTGCACAATGCAATTGATTTGTGGAATAATAATATCTATACTTTTACTTTCGCCTCCAGTTCTTGCTGATATAATATCTTTTAGGAGAATTGAATTAGTTCAAATTGAGTAATTGAAAGAAAAATGAATAAAACCGCAATTTGCCAATATTCTTATTTAACATCCATCAAGAATCAAATTGATTAATTGCAAGAAATATCATTGAATACAAATCACTCATTCTATAAATGAGTGGTTTACATTCATTCGTTATAATTCATTCTGTAAATGAAAATTATATAAACAGTGAAACACATACTATACATATTATGCACTTACCTAATCATTGATGGTGTTTGCCATTTAGAGAAGTTACATTATAGTAGCAGTAGTATCCAAGGCCGGATTAAGCAAGCGCTGGGCCCGTAGCAGATATTACCAAAGGGCCCCTAGGTTTTGTATGATAATAAAAAATTAAACACATATCATAATTATACAGTATTATAATTTCAACAAATTATGTGCGTTTTACCAATTGTCAAATCTTTCTATCGTAAATTATGACGAATAGCTTAAATCAGTAACTTTGCAAACGAAACAGAAAAATTGTCTTTTAGTTTCTTAATAACATAACCAATGTGATCATGTGATCTCTCATATACTATACCGTTATGGGTATATAATATAAAAAACAATTTTTTCAATGGATTATTTTCTTTAACGTACGTTTTTTTGAAGAGAAGAAATTACTGTACATATATGTTGCACTT
This sequence comes from Cantharis rustica, assembly GCA_911387805.1. NCBI lineage: Eukaryota > Metazoa > Arthropoda > Insecta > Coleoptera > Cantharidae > Cantharis > Cantharis rustica. Next base: position 79,485,234 of record OU426877.1, read on the forward strand.
CGCTACTTTCTTTCGCAATCCAATAATCTCGATCGAAGTTGCTCGGTCATTCACCAATATAATTGGAGTACATATTACTTTCGTTTTGATTTTGTCTTGTAAAAGATATTGTTACATTGAAAGCATGTACTATACTTTCTGCCTCTCTTTGGCTTGAAGATGATATGCTTAAATTAAGTAAACTTGCTGAGAATTCGACTTTAGTTTGACTTCTGACAACATTAACAAATTCAGGCAGCTTTGGCATTTTCGATATAAGATATTGGTTCTTTTCTTTTTTTTTCAACTTTTGCTTTACGCTCTGCACTTCCAGAAGCGTAATGTCGACCCGTATCTTTAGCTCAGTAGTTCCCAAAGTGGTCTATATTAACCCCCAGGGATCGACGACGACTTGCAAAGGGTCTCTATGTCAGAGAAAAAAAAATTGAAGTAAATGGGGGGTCAACGACAGTGGATCGAAGTGAATAGTGGATTAATGACGGTTACGGTCTGATACTTATATGCGTCGACTGCTAAGTCGAGATCCTTGGTTAGAACACAAGCGGAGTAAAAACTTTATTCTTCTCTTGGAAAGCAATGGCAAACTATCTGCCAAGAAAACCCTTTTAAAGAAGAAGTGGCCACTACGCCCTTATGTAGGATCAAGGACTGAGGAGGAGCTAGTGGATCTCATTTAGTAGTAGTAGTAGTTACCTAACTGGTAGTTAGGCACTATCGATACGCTTCTGGTTAAAATTTAAACCTCAAACTTTTCAGTCATTATGCGGGTTATCCCGCTGACAATCTTTGTTCATTCAGCCTCCCTTCCATCTTGGTAATGGAAATTTTGGAAGAAGACCGTATATCAACACTTCCATTTCAACTACCATTCTTTAAACGCTATGTAGATGATATTATAACAGCAATTCCAGAAGGTAACGAAGATTTAATTATCAGGCATTTCAATGAATTTCATCCACGACTCCAGTTTACTATCGAAAAAGAAGAACAAAATAAAATAACTTTCCTGGACATACAGTTAATACGTGAAAATAACTGCCTTAAATACAAGTGGACCCAAAAACAGACATGGTCAGGAAGATATCTTAATTTGAATTCTTACCATCACAAAAGCCAGATAATAAGCACGGCCATAGGCCTTGTGGATAGATCTCTTAAATTAACCCATGGAGACTACAGAAAGCAAACTCTAAAAATAGCTAAAGAGACTCTGTTTAAAAATGGTTTTCCCAGACCCTTGGTTAAGAAAATTATCAAAGATCGTGGGAACAAACTTTATAACGGTAACAGTACCAAGAAAGAAACATCCAATTTTGCTGTTATGCCTTATGTCAAAGGACTAAGTGAAAAACTGAAGAGAATTTTAAGCAACCACGAAATCAAACTGACATTTAAATCAATCAATAACATTAAACAGCTGTATACAAAATTAAAAGATCCGGTTCCTACAGAGAAAAAATCTGATCTAATCTATAAAGTTGAATGCAAGAATTGTAACCTAGTATATATTGGACAAACGAACCAATGGCTGCCCAAAAGAATGAGTGGTCATATCTCAAGTGTTCGCTGTAATAAACCGGACTCTACTGTCATTGCGAAACATATACTAGTCGATGGACATGATGCAGATTTTAAAAACGTAAAAATTATTAAGTCTGTTACTAATTATAAAGAAAGAATTCTTCACGAAATGATTAGCATCAAAAGAGAAAAGAATTCAATGAACAGAAAAACTGATATAGATGGTCTGAGCAATATATACAGCCATCTCCTCGTCTAATTACCATCACGTATTGGTGTTAAGTTTTTCCTACCTTGAAGGAAACTCACTGCAGGTTGTTTCTTATCACACAATCACATATTTTAGATCATAGATTGTTCAAATGACAATACGTTATCAATCGGTTTCCATATAAACTTGTAAACATTATATTAAATTATTCTGACGAAGACGTGTACCAAATGTTGAAAGCTCAATAAAAACATTATTATTAAACGTTTTATTAACTTGTTTATTCCAAGATTATTTAATTATATTTCACAAGTTAAAAAATTAATTTATACAATAATAATAATAACAAAAAAGTTTGGGAACCACTGCTCTAGCTCTTCTGCTCATGTTGACTATCTTAATCTGGGTTACTGGGTAGGTTAAAGTATTTACCGTAGTATTTTACTTTACGTAGTAGTTACTTTTTACGTAGTAGACAGTTGCGGAACATGTCAGGAATGTTGTGGGTATCTCGGATGTAACATGTGAGAGTTTGACGTCAAACACGAAATATTGTTCTTTTAAGATATGCGTGCCGGAGTGTGATACACCCAGATTGTTGAATGGCGAGGTTTGGCCTAGAGAGGTTACAATTCGCGATTTTTACTACCAGTGCCACTGGTAGTCGTGAAAATTTTTTAGAGGGTCGTTCACTGCGGGAGACCGGAACAGGGTAGTGCGTGATTCTTCTGCACCATCTATTCATGATAATTGCAAACTTTGCTCGGCAGTTACTACTTCATGTTTTTCTGTGGCACACATAAATGTGCGATCGTTGTTGTCTGATTTTCACATGTTCTCCGATTTTGTAACCGAAAACAACTTTAGTATTATTGCAATATCTGAGTCGTGGCTTACTCTCGACTTTCCCTCTCACCTTGTTGATCTGCCAAATTACACAATCGTTAGATCGGATAGGGCCACCCGAGGTGAGGGAGTCGCGTTGTACATTCGTAACGCATTTTCATTTAAAATTTTGCATGAGGGGCATCGCTTTGCTAGTGGCTTGGAGCATCTGTGGATTCGCATTAGAGTTCATGGTATCGTATTCGGAATCGGGGTAGTTTACAGGGCGCCTACTATTGCTCTTTGTTGTTTGAATGAGTTGGAGGAATTTTTTTCTTTACTTGGCGGTGAGTGCTGTGAGTTGATCGTTATGGGTGATATAAACATTAATTACCTTGTTCCATCGCCTTCTCTGACGCGCTTGCAAAGAATCCTTGATGTTTTTGATCTTCATTAGATCATAACGGATCCCACTCGTGTTACCTCAACATCGAGCACTTTATTGGATGTCATCTGCATTGACAAGCATCGAATCCCTCGTCACAAAGGCGTTATCGATCTTTTGGCTTCTACTGATCACTACTTGGTGCATTGCTGCTTGAATTTGGCTGCGTTGCCACATGAACCGGGTAAGATCACCTATCGTGATTTTCGTGAATTTAATCAGGTTAATTTTTCAACTGATGCGGCAGGTTTACCGTGGGGTGTTGTTGACGAGTTACCCCTATGTGATTCTAAGGTCGAGTTCTTGAATGATCTCATTCTGTCGCTTTTCAATGTACATGCTTCTATTCGTATAGTAGTTTGCAGAGAAAGGAGTAAGCCGTGGATTACGTGGACAATCAGAGAGATGGCAAAGTTAAAGAGGCGAGCCTACAACAAGTATAGGCGCACACGTTCAAGTGTTGATTTCGAATGTTATCGTGATCTCAGAAGTTATCTATCGGGCGCTGTCAGGAGGGAGAAGGCGAGTTATATAAACCGCCAGCTTGTGCTTTATCGCTCAGATCCGAAAAAGCTTTGGCGGTGCTTGTCTTCTTGGGGCGTTCATTCTCGTCCATCTAGTCAGATATCTGCACGGTTATGTGAGGATCCAGATTTTATTAACGCATCCTTTCTCGGATCTGTTCCGGAAGTTTCTACAGGGATTGATTTGGGGTTGGATGGTTCGTCTTTTTCGGGGGTGGAAGCACTCTCTATTTGTGAGGTCACACCTGGGGCGTTGATTGATGTTGCCGGGGCTCTGCGCTTCAACGCTCTTGGTCCTGATGGTATCAGTCTTCGTATGTTGAGGCTCGTACTTCCGTTTTGCAGCGAGGTGATCTGCAACTTGTTAAATTTTTCTTTTAGAACCGGAGAGGTGCCATCTATCTGGAGGGCTTCACGTGCCAGACCACTTTCTAAGGTTCCAATGGCCTTAGAGCCCTCTCATCTCCGTCCTATTAGCATTTTATCGCCTTTTGCAAAGATAGCTGAGTCTTTTATTAGGGATGCTTTACGTGAGCATTTGGCACTCCACCATGTTTTGTCGCCTGCCCAGTCAGGTTTTAGACCATACCACAGTACTGTGACTTCTTTGTTGCGGCTCACCTCGAATATTGCTTCATCAATCATTTGACTTCGTTTGACTCGGTTGTAAATGATCGTCTTTTAGCCAAACTACACCATTATGACTGCGACGAGTTGCTCTGTAGGTGGTTGGCGGGTTATTTGCGTGATAGATCCCAGGTAGTTGAGTTGGCGAGAAAGGTGTGTCGGCCGTTGACTATTTTTCGTGGTGTCCCGCAAGGAAGCATTCTTGCCCCACTGTTGTTTATACTATACACGACCGATTTGGAGAGAGTAGTTGATCCGGATTGCTCTCTCGATCTTTATGCCGATGATTCTCGAATACATGTATCATGTCAGCCTTCGAACATTGATACTGCGATAGATATGTTGAATCGTAATCTCGAATCGATACGTGTTTGGTCGTTATTGAATGGTCTGACTCTGAACTCTGCGAAGTCGGAGCTTCTGTTCCTGGGTAGTTCTGGACTGGTGCGTAGGGCTTTAAGCGTTGCAACATCGTCTGTTGCGATTGATGGTGAAACCGTCAGGGTTGTGGATTGTGCTCGGAGTCTGGGTCTGGTCTTGGACAGTGAGCTCAATTTTTGTCTACATGTGGACTGTAAGCTTAAGGTGTGCTATTACAAGCTTAGATCGCTGCACCAGTTTAAAACCTTATTACCTTCTCATGTGAAGTGGTCAATTGTTAGTACTACGATCTTATCTAACATAGAATACTGTGCAGCGGTATATTACGGTTTTCTCACGCATGAATATAGGCGCATGCTCCAGCTCATGCAGAATTCGTGTCTGCGTTTTTGCTTTGATCTGCGTAGATACCCCTTTCTATCGGGAACATTGCATACCCAGGATAGAACATCGTTTTTAGGAACTATTTGGAGTTATGATCTTCAAAATTTTGAAGAGTGGAGAGCCGAGTTATCTTCGACAAATGATTAGGCCCCGTTCAGCTTGCCATGCACGTGTTCTGCGGGATTTGGGAAATTTCGATGTGCCCTCGTATTCCATGGCAGGTTTCGAGCGATGTTTTGCGTGTTTGGCGCCCAGATTTGTGGAGAGACATCGTAGCCTCTTTGACGACTCCACCAGTGTAAGGTTCTTCCGCCGTAATTTGGATGCTGCTATTTATGCAGAAATGTGTACATAATCTTTTTGTTAATATTTGTTGATTGTTTGTTATTGAGCTTAAACGGGTGGCTTAAAAAACTAACTTTGTTAGAAGCCATCCAATTAAGAAATTGTATATTTAGTTTCTTAATAAATAAGTATTATTATTATTATTATAAGATAAAATAAACTTCAAAAAATTTATGGCCAATCGACGAATTTGTCAGTTTAAAAAAAAGTAAGCAGAGTTCCTGTTTTTTTCTCTTCAATTGGCTCTATAAATTTCGTTTTTTTTTTTAATTTATCTTTTTCTCTTCAAAAAAGGGGATATTGGGTTAGCGGACACCAAATAAAACTACAAAGTTACTTTGCCGACGTTTCGAAGGTATATTAGGCCTTCATCTTCAGGACTGTGAAGAAAGCAAACATGGAAAGTCGGTAATATGCAATACAAAAAACAATCCTACCTCCGTAACTGGATGCAATACAGTAATAATGGTAATGGAAAAACAACTAAGAATCAACTCGGAAGCAATAATTAGCTTCAACGAAGTCCACAATATTAAATAACAACATGAGTTCATGAACAATTACACTATAACTAATTAATAAATACTATAAAAAACCAATAACATATAACTAAAATAAACTCTATAAATAATTAACTTCTGTAAAACACTTAAAATTAATAAAATTTCAAAAAGATAAAGAAATCATATGAATTTCAAAAAATATATAAAAAACTGTCTTTCTCACGATAATTAAACCATACAATAAACGGTCAGAGTCATCTAACCAAAACCACTCGAACAGTTGTGCAAACCAATACAGGATACATCTATCACGAGGTATTCGTACAAAAAGTTAGTAAAAATAAAGGAAACTGCCACAAATCAACTGTAAACGTTGAACCGTCATTTGCGAACATTAGTAGGTTGGGTTTTCTCTTTAAAACATTTTAAAACAGTGCGAAAACTCTCACCAATTTGGAAAAAATCAGTTTGCTTGTTCTGTAATCTTTTTCTGTAAAAATCTAGGGGCCCACGCCTAGAGTAGAAGATGTTGAGCTTGTTAAATGTTTGATTTGTTTTTTTTAGATTTATTTTTTTAAATATTTTCTACTCTAGGCGCGGGGCTCCTAGAAGTGCGGGGTATTTGCTACATCTGCTATATGACTAATCCGGCACTGAGTATATTATAATAATTATGATAATGTATTGTCGTGTTTCAAAATGGTTGCGACCTACCCTGTACATTTTTATGAAAATTTTGTTTGTAAATAATTTTAAGTTGCAAGACTGTAAAAATTAGACAAGTGGGGAGCGAGCCGACCGGGAGATTTGCTTGTTGCCAACAGGTCGTCGCGCGAGTGACAGCGCCGACTTTTGGCTCGTTAATTTTGACTCGAGTGAGTTATTGTGGCAATTTTTTGAATTTTGATATGAGTTTAAATTGTGAATAGTTGTGAGTAATATTTTTGATTTTGATTAAATAAATGATTTTGATGCGAATGCATTTATTGCGCCTTTTGGAGATAATTTTGAGATTTGAAATTGGATTTGGATATTTTTGGTGCGTTGCTACCGAGCGGTGGTTGATTTTATTGAGTTGATAAATTTGGAAGGATTAACTGATTTGATTAAGTTGGAGAGAGCAATTAAAATTATAAAGATTGAAATTGGTATAAAATTCGAAGAATAAAATTTGCATTTGTACTAGCGCGTTGCCACATGCAAGATAAGCCAACGTTGTGGATAGGCACAAAGTTTGAAAGTGTGAACCCAGTAGGGTTGCACATTGAATTGAATTTACGATATAATTTACGAGTTATTAATTTATTTTGGAAAACATTATTTTTGAATTGCTGTTTAATTTTAAAAACGAGAAGAAATTTTATTTTATTTATTTTTTAATAATTATAATTTTTGAAAACGCAAGAACCCCTTTGGCCCTTGAAAATTTCCAATTGCTCCCGCAAAGAGTAACCCGAGGTAAACGAAGTGCGTAAATATTTCCACGAAAATATCACGACAGTATGTATGATAATATGTATAGGTGACCTGGAAGAGCTACGTATATATTGCTATGTCCTCCCCTATTACTTATTCCCCCTCTATGTTTCTCACAATCAAAGAGAGTGTTTATGAGGAACACAATTTTTTTTATTGACAAAAAAATATTATATAAACAAAACAAAATAAACTTACACAAATTAACAAAATTAACGTGTTTGTGTGGCGTATGTGGTCGTGCGTGTACTTAATACTAGTAGGAGTAACACTGTAGCACCAATTGCGCTAGCACGGCCCTATTAGCGTTCGTGGGTGTACTTTACGTATAACGGCTAATTCAGAAAATTCGGTGGCTATGAGATGTTAGCTCAGGGAGTGAGATTTGTTTGGCTTCTGCTTGTGTTTAAAATGGTTGACGATCCACCTAGAAGAATTGCGGCGCCAAAACTCAAAATAAAACAAATAGAACAGGAAAAGAGAGAAATGGAAAGATAGTTACAAGATGGATAACTGGCACTGGTATTCGTCGACGTAACAATTTTATAATGATTGGAAAATTTCAATCCACACTCGTGTATCACTTCTGGATGGTGGTAGTATTGTTGCGGGCAGTGTGACAAAATTACCAGTAGCGATTAGCAATGTAAACTGATAATCAGTTGCTCAAAAAAAGAAATAACAAAAAAGTCTAAATGGAGACCAGTGAAGTAGCAACTCACAGTACCAACTTGTGTAACAGTGCAATATGCACAAAATTAAAGCAACGCAGCAAATAAATGACAACAAATATGCTAAAATAGAATCTTGCAAGCCACTTACCCAGTTTACCTTAGAAGTGACAAAAGGTTCTTTCGATACAGATCTGCCTCGATTCCTTGGTATTCAAATTGGTAACTGTTGGTAATCTACAAAATAAATAGCTGCAAAATAACCATTAAAGCACATTATCGTCCACTGCGTGTATGTGAAGTAGCTGATACACAGTATTGGTACAGGAGCCAACCTCCACTAATATTATCTCCGACTTCACGGAAGCAATAGAGATGATATTTGCTACTGATTGAGTCACACTGATCGATATATAATACTGATACCAAATCGATGTTATTCCATATACTAGATTGTCATCGGTAGGGATTCGCAGTGACGGGAACGAGCTCCAAAAGAATTAATATTTTCCAAAATCAGAATTTCAAAATTGCTCTTCAAAATTGCGTCTACAGCTGGATGTTATCTCTACCCCAATAATTCAAATATTCATCCAAACGATGATTCTAAAATAACGGGAACTAATGGGCTTAAAAAAATATCTCAATACCCTCAAGAATTCACAGGATAAGGATTTCTTAATTGCAAATTTACGGGCTCTTGATATTCTACCGTGTTCAACTATTCGACTCTATGAATATATTCGAATTCTTATCTTATTACCAAGTGAAAAACGTGTTTAGTTAGGCGAAGTTCATACCTAACTTTAAATAAAGCCGAGTAAACATATCAAGCGGAGGACGTAATTGTAACATGCAAAATGCATGTTACAACACACAACAATTTAACAAAAAGGAACACAACGAAAGATAAAAATATGAAAATGATAGTCTGGAATAAAAATTTGGGTACGACCTTATTTTCTTTTTTTTTTACTTGTAGCGCGTGGTTCCACTATTTTGGGCACGAGCGCGGTCCAATCAAAATGACACGAATCTCTTTCGGGGCTTGGAGAACACACTGGCTTCTCTTGTACCGCAGCACAACTAGTTTTTCGACTTCTCCGATTTGCGAAGTTTTGTGTCACTTTGCGATTATTTTTCGCCGAAAAATTTCGCGAGCCATTCCGCTCATGCGGATGTTTTCGACTTGTCTATCTTGTTTTTTCTCTATCCCCCTTGGAGATTTAATTTTTTCCAGCCCGCTCTTTTTTTCCATTTATAAAAAATTATCAAAAGTTCGATAATATCTAAATCATTATTTCTTAACAAATTTTGAATCGTCAAAACTTAATAATAATATATATATATAATAATATATATATATTATTAATAATATAATATTATAATAATATTATTAATATTATTAATAATATTAGGAACATGGTAACTTAAATTATTTACACAAGATTAAAATTAAGTCCACGATGGTAATTTGTTACTCGATCTCCAGTATCCTATGAACAGTTGTAGGATAATGGAAATCCCTTTCACCAAGAACTCTCTTCTTTGACCGCGGTGGACATCGCAATATATACCATTCATCTAATTCAATCACTTGGTTCGCTAATTTGTATATTTATTGCTATAGATTTGAATTAATTAATTGTAATTCTGTGTTGATTGCAAAAAAGTGCTTACAGTGCCTGACCATAAATTATTAGGCTCAAACACAAAATTTGATTGTTTTCTAAATTTAGGTAAAATTATTCAATTTATAATAATGCAAATACTTATAAATTACAGTTATTATATTATAATATAATTTATATTTTTTTATTTTTATTTAGTTCTTGCAAACGTAAGTCTTAATTCTAAGTACCTATAGGATCTTTTTAATCGCTTAATAACATAAATGCACTTCCGTGAAGTTGGCCTCCCATCTATAACATTTTGATATAAAAAAATATGGAATCGTTAGGTTTTGAAAGGTACCCGGTTTTATCCTTAGGTCACTTTTAGTATTATCCAAACAAATTATTCAAGTTTTGAAAAATTTTCTTTGTAAGTTAGCCTCCCCATTGAACGATTTCGATTAAATAAAAATGGAAACCGGTAGGAAATGCACTGCTAAGGATTGGTCACGTATATTTATCGTTAGGTCATCTTTCATTTATTTTCAATTCATTAATTACAATTTTATGTCCATCTTGCGCATGCGCTAAACAAAAATATAGTTGTGATAAAATTTTTCTTAGTGCTTGTTTACAATGTACGTAAAACATAAGATAAGCATAACACATACATAAGACGTAAAGTTGAACTAGTAGTAAATCAACGTAAGTGTTCACAGTGTGCCTACGAAATTCTTATGTTTATGTTGATCTTGTAGTTTATTTCTCCTTAGTATACTAAATCAATGGTGTTTTCACAAATCAAAATTGTTTACTTTAAATATTTGTATTATTGAGCTTGTTTAGTGAAAAGTAGTGTTTAGTAATTGAAGTGACTGGTGATCTATCAGAGTAAGTGTTATTTATCAAAGACATTGAGGATTAACATAGTTACAGACGGGACAGACGGGAAAGAAAACGGAGTTCCACACCTACAAACCCAAGCAAGAGCGAAGCTTCAGAGTTGTTTTAAAGAATTATGCACCATTCAACCGATATCGAAACTATAAAGGCTGCAATTGAAGCACATGGACACTCAGTAACTAATGTAAGTAATATAATACAAAAAACGACAAAAAATCCTCTCTCAATGTTCTACGTTGAATTAAATCAAGGACATTTATGACTTAAGAAAACTTGGTAACAGTTGCGTCGAATTTGAACCACCGCATCAAAAAAGGCAGATTCCACAGTGCACAAAATGCCAGAGTTACGGTCACACAAAGGCATTTTGCTACCACACCCCTCGCTGTGTTAAGTGTGCAGAAGAGCACCTCACTGCCAATTGTAGTAGAAAAGAAAGATCAAATCTAGTAAAATGCGATGGAACACACCCGGCTAATTACAAGGGCTGTCAAATATATAAGGAACTTCAAAATAAGAAATATTTACCTCTCAGAAGTAAATTTATCCGTAACACTATCTCAGAAAACCAAACAGAAATGCAACAGGTTCACGTAAATAATTCATACGCTCAAGCTGCAACCAGCAGCTTACAGCAAATTTACAAATTTGCAAATTTACAGCAACCACAAATTCCTATTCACTTAACACAACAGCCACCTACTGTAAACCATCTAGAACAACAGCAACAAATGATTCCCAATCAAACAAACGATATGAAAGAGCTAAAGCATATGATGAAATGCCTCATGAATCAAATGGGGAACATGTTAAACTTTCTCACAAAGCTAGTCACAAAAATGACGTAATGGCAGAGCTTTTAAAAATTGCTGTTTGGAACGCCAACGGTCTAGCCCAACACGCCAAACACATAAAGGCCTAGGATACACATGCTATTAAAAGAGCATGCTTAAAGAACATGCTATTTAATAGCATGCTTGTTGCAAAATACATTTGCTAATGAAATAGCATGCTTTCTCCTAGCAAACTATCAGATAGCATGCTATCAAGTCTGACAGGAATACACACAACTTGTCAGCTAGAAGTTTAGTCTTGTAGTACCTACGTGCTAACAAACCTGACCATGGAAGTTTCACTACAAAATCAAATAAATATTGTATTATTATTACTGGCTACACAGTGTGTAATTAGACTGTAATAAACCCGGAAGAAAGAGAAACCGGAAAATTTGGGTGAAAAATTGGCTTAGTAGAAGGCAAACTGTTTGCTTACAGAAATGAGAAATGAAGATAGATGCATATTGTTTTTCTATATTCCACAGTGTCACCCAGAAGGAATGCATTTCCTCAAACCACGGTATTGTGGATTTATATATTTGAGCTTCATCAGCTTAAGAACGGATTGAGTCTTTTATTTTTTTTTAATTCGTGATGATACACCGATCGCAGATTTTTTATTTTGGCTTTTATCATTTTCATAGTTATATTTTCGTCACCTATAAACTTGAATAATTCTTTGTAATCATTTTCACGTGCAAGTTTATTCTTGTACAAAGAAGAACCTATGTTTCACAAACACTCGTACTGTTGGTAGTCAATTATAATATTTAAAGTTTTGCTGTCACTCTATCGAGACATTTTGACACATTGACAAAGCTGAGAGCATGCTACGTACTAGCATGCTATCTGTGTAAGAGTTCACACATGCTTTTTCCACACCCCCCCGCCTACCCGGTCTTGATTAGCAGGATAAAAATCAAATGCCTTGCGATTTAGTAGCATGCTTTTTAGTAGCAAGCTTTTTAATAGCAAGGCGGTATACACATGCTACTAAAAGCCATTTGCTACCTAGTAGCATTCTTTCGTGCTACTAAGTAGCATGTCTATTCCCTGCTTAAAAATGTTTCTTTTAAAGCACACTATTGACATAATGTTAATATCAGAGAGGCATTTTACAAAAAATAGCTATCTAAAAATAGCGAAATACACCATCTATGATACCCAGCACCCTGGTGGCGGTGCGCACAGCGAAACCGCTACTATTATCAAAAAATACTATAAAGCACCACCTTGTTGAAGAATACAAAAAAGCTACCTACAAGCCACCTGCATTTCTGTTGAAGAATGCAATGGCCCAATAATCATAGCATCAGTCTATTGCCCACCAAAACATGCAATTAAAAAAGAAATGTTTGAACAATTTTATGACACTCTTGAACCTAGATTTATTGCAGATGGTGACTACAACGCCAAACATACATATTGGGGATCTAGACTGATTACTACCAAAGGTCGAGAACTATTAAAAACTGTGGAAGCAAAACATCTTAACTATATATCAACTGGTGAACCGACTTACTGGCCAACGGACCCAGCTAGATTACCCGATACTATTGACTTCTTCGTCAACTTGTCAACTTGTCAAGTCGACAAGTCGTCGACTTGTTCGTCAGCCCAGGTGTTATGCCCTTGGCCGACAGAGCCTCCATTATGTGCCCCCATCCTGCAGAGTTGAAGGCATTGTGGATGTCTAGTGTGATCAGCACCACCATCTTCTTAGTCCGCCACGTACCTGCTCTTGGCTCTTGGATAAAGTCAACTAAGAATCTCAGAGCGTCTATAGTCGATCTGCCCCTCCTGAATCCGTATTGCTTCTTGCTCAGTTTTAGCTCTTCTTGAAGCCTACGGTGAATTAGCTTCTCGTACAATTTTAATGTCGTATTTAAGAGGCATATAGGCCTATATGATGAGGGGAGCTCGAGCGGCTTTTGGCCTTTTCTTATTATGACCAGCTTGGCCTTCTTATAGATGTTCGGAAAGTTACCTGTCTTGGCACATCTGTTCAGCACGTTAAGTATTGGGGTGGGGTGGTTCCGGACAACCTTCTTGAGGACCTCTGATGGAATGCACTCACTCCGGTCCGGCACCTTTCCATTTTTCAGCACATTAGCCGCATCCTAGAGCTCTTCTGCGGTGAATAGTTTGAACTACGCGTCTTGTCTCTCCCACTATTGTATGTTATGAGTGGGGAATAACACATCGAGTATTTTCTTGATTTTGTTTTTGGTCATGCCGGGGATCGGTTGTCGGCCAAGTTTGGAGGTCACTATTTGATAGCCCACACCCCACACGTCCTCTTTAACCCGGCTAATGATTGTCATCCAGCATTTCTTTTGGCTCCTCTCAATTATGATTGCTATCTCCTTTCTGGCTGCTGCCAGCGCTTCCTCTATTTCTGCCGTTCCGTTTCTCCTTCTTCCATAGAGCCTTCTGCTAATTTTATTGCATTCCCATCTTTTTGCTGCTATTTTGTCATTCCACCAATATGCTCCTCTTTTAGATTTGGTTTTTGCTGGCATGGCGGCATTACATATCTTGATGAGGGCCTCAGAGAGCTGTTTCGGGGAATCGTTGGGTTCTGCGAAGACCCCTTCTGTTTTAGCTACGAGTTTGGCTTCATCCAATTTTTGCAGGTTCCAACCACGTAGGCTGCTCATTTGGGGCACCGGTGACCTTATCTCGTAGGCGACGTATTTGTGGTCGCTTGCCGTCTCCTCCTCTAGGACCCTCCAATTCTGAACTCCCTGCTGGAGTCCTGGGGTGGCAAAGGTAACGTCCAGTATGGACGATGACCCCCTCCTGGTGAATGTGGGAGTATTTCCATTGTTTAAGACATCGAGGTCTGCCACTGCCAAGGCTTCTGTGAGTATTTCACTCCTTTTGTCTTGGGTGCTACACCCCCACTCCGGTGACTTCGCATTGAAGTCGCCTCCGACTATTACGTGACCGTTGATGTTGCGAACTACGTCGGTAAGTTCGTCGAGGACAGTTTGGAACTCTCGAAGAGTGCAGTTTGGGGTGATGTAGCAGCTGATGTAAGTGTACTGTAGGTACTGGACCCAAGCAAAGCACTCTCCCCTGCCCCATTCTTGGACCCGTCTCTTGTCGGGTGCCCATACTGCTGCTGACCCGAAGTTACTGGACCACCAGTGTTCCGGTATGCGATTTGGCTCGCTTACCAGAATCACGTCGATCCCGCGCGTCAGTACATTGTGCATCAGTAGGGCTTGAGCTGCTGTTGCCGTGTGCAGGTTTGCCTGGAGCACTCGGATTTCTCCGTTCGCTGACGTTATAACCCGAGCTACCGCGTCTCTCATTGTGTGGAAGTTCGCTTAGAGAAATCTGATCGGATGCCCCACCGCCGTCAGTCGGGCATCCTTGGCCCCTGTACTGATGAGCCCCCTGACAGTGGAGGCACTTTGGTTTGTTTCTGCACTGGGCGGCAGTGTGGCCCTCCTTGCCGCACCTAAGGCAGCGATTGGCCCTGTCTTCTCTGCTTGTACAAACCCTAGATCTGTTCTGTAGCCCAACATCTGCCGCAGAATTCCCGAAACTTCTTCTCACGAACCCTGCAGCCCGCGATTAGCCCAATCGTTATCGTTTGGCTCATTAGCTTGGTGGCCGTGTCGATGTCGACCACTATGATCGCCTTCTTTGTTCGCCCGAAGGCGGGGACCACCGCTCTCACTTCTATGGCTGCCGCTGGACCCGCAAAAGTCCGCAAGTCCGCCAGTATTTCTTCCCGGGTTGTATCTGCTGACAGCCCCACTATCTTGCGAGTTACTCGAGTTGTTCTTGTCTCGAACTCCTGCTGCGGGAGAAGGGCAACCAGTTTGTTTTTTAGCGCTTCGGCGTCCACCGTCTCAAACAGCAGGTCCTCTCTCCTCGTCGTAGACACCCTACTGATGCTCAGATCAAGTCCGGAATCTCTCTTGAGCCTTTTCAGGTTTTCCAAAACCTCTTCTTTCTTCTGCCCCTCCGAGATCTTCACTATTACCGCCTCCGGTCTTTTAGCGGCCAGTTTTGGCTGGCTTTCGGGTTTGCGCCTATCTTGTGAACCCAGAGTGGGCTCCTTGATGGTGGTTGCAGATATCCTCCTTTCCACGTTCTGGGCTACTTTGGCCTCCTTCTTTTCGGCCTTTCTAGCCTTTTTCCTTTGAATTTTACTAACCTTAACCTTCCATCCCCCCCTCGCCAGACGGGGCGGTAGGGTGCTCCACGATGACGTGTTCCGGTTTGGTAATCTTAGGTGACCTGACTTTCTGGACGTAAGTGTCCCCTGTCTTGGGCGGCTCCCTTCGGAGGAGGCAGCCCGGCGACAGTCAGCTCCCGCATTTTGAGAGTTATCTCTCATACGTACTGCATCACGATATCTAGAGACGCTCTAATGTCCTGGACCTCCTCTAACATTTTGCTTTCGACAAGGTTTGGCATGACGGTTTGCTGTACAAATTTTAAAAAAATCATTGCCCCATAACCTATACAGAATCATAAAATCTTATCTAACCGAGAGACACTTCCTGGTGAATTATCGCGACGAGCACACATCTCTGTATTCTGTTAACTCGGGGGTCCCTCAAGGAAGCGTTCTTGGCCCAATAATGTACATTCTCTATACGGCAGACCTACCGACAATGCAAAATACCGTTACTGCTACATTTCCAGATGATACCACTTTACTAGCAGTGCACCACAATCCATTCATTGCCTCAGATATGCTACAAAGACATCTAGATGAAATTCAAACGTTGTTAAATCAATGACGTGTTAAAGCAAACGAGACAAAGTCAGTTTAAATGACGTTCACCATGAGAAAAGAGACTTGTCCCCCAGTCTTTCTAAACAAAATCCAACTACCACAAAACAGCGAAGCTAAATATCTTGGCATACACCTGCACAGACGACTCACATGGAACAAACATATTTTTGCCAAAAGAAAACAGCTTGGCACTAAACTCACCAAAATGTACTGACTGTTGGAACGAAAGTTTTAACTCTCACTAGATAATAAACTGCTAATATACAAAACTATATTGAAGCCCATATGGATCTATGGAATTCAGCTTTGGGGTTCGGCTTCCATTTCCAATATTGAAATCCTTCAAAGGTTTCAGTCAAAGATCCTCAAGATGGTAGTTGATGCACCGTGGTACGTGCCCAATAGGTTGTTACATAGTGATCTTCAAATAAACTCAGTGCAAGCTGAGATCAACAGACACAGTGAAAATTATTTTGACAGGCTTAGTGCCCACCCTAACAACTTAACAGTGGATTTAACCAACGATAGTGTAGTGCATCGACTGAAGAGATTGAGATCTTTGGATTTAACCTCCAGATTTAAAAATAAAAGTGACTAACAGTGTTTATTGTTTGTTTGCCAAATTATTCAGCTATTTATACCACTTCAACTTGAGTAACACTATAGTCATAGAAACTAATAAGTTAAAAGAATTAAAAAATTTAAAAACCCCTGACTGTAAAAAAATTCTAAAAATAAAAATTAATAATATAAGCACCTTACTTTAAAAACTACTGTTCCCTTTAAAAGAAAAAAAATAATTTTTTCTTCTTCATTCAACAACAAATTCTCAGACTCCTCCTCCCCCCGCTACAAAATTTAAACATTAATTTTGAAGTCAGGGGAAACGGAGAATATCTAATATGGAATGTATAAACAGGTTTCGTAAGTGGAACAATTCTCCGTTTCCCCTGACTTCAAAATTATTGTTTAAATTTTGTAGCAGGGGGGGAGGGGGTCTGAAAATTTGTTTTTGAATGAAGAAGAAAAAATTATTTTTTTCTTTTTAAAGAGAACAGTAGTTTTTAAAGTAAGGTGCTTTTATTATTAATTTTTATTTTCAGAATTTTTTTACAGTCAGGAGTTTTTAAAATTTTTAATTTTTATTTTATTTCACTATTTTTGGAGTATATTTTGTCAAAATGTATAGAGAAAGTAATATATGTTTTAAACCGCTTCGTGATCCAGTCAGCCGATATGGTAGCGCGAATAGTTAGCGAATGATATTAATTTAACAGCCATAATGGTGGTGAATTTTCAGCCAAAATGGTAGTAAATTTATATTAATATTAGTTATTAGTTATTTAATACAGAGGATTGTGCAGTGGCGAGTGCATAAATTTTGGGGTTTGGGAGAGGGGTGTAGAGATAGTTTTCTGAGATAGAATTTCTTCTCATGGGTAAAAATTGTATTTGACCAGCCAGGAATACTCCCCTGGTCTTTACAAACATTCTGTCAAAAATGTACGTCGCTACCTGTAACCGTTCGGGAGATATGGTGACACAAACATAGTATTGTAATGGTTGTTTGGTAGTAAATCTTCAACCTATTGTTTGCCTCGGGTTAACCCTGGATTGCGGAAGCAGTTGGGAATTTATTAGGGGGAAATTTTACTTTTATTCGATGGGAACGAAGTTTGATTTGCCTTTATCCAAATCGTCGGCTTATTAATTGCACCATTCGTTCGCACAAATATAATTTTAAATTTTCCAATTTTTAACTTCAAATCGAAATTTATAATTTTAACTGCTCTTTCCAAATTAACCAAATCAATCAAATCTGCTACCGTTCGGCAGCAACGTATCAAAAAATATCCAAATTATCAAAATATCAAAAATAACTACGCAAACTACTACTAATGCAAACGCATCCAATTCATTTTATTTAATCAATCAAAATAAAATATTACTCACAATTCTTCAAAAAAATATCAAAACTCAGCGGGCATACAAAGTCTCGCACCCGCTGTCGGCCATAGTTGGTCAAAGAAGCCTCTATCTCTCTCTTTTCTCCCCCACTCTGTACTTTTTCAATTTAAACGTTTAAAAATGAAATTAAGAAATTTTTACAATTTAGCACAGGGTGGGTCGAAATATTTTGTTTCACGACAATATACATATATTGCAATGTAAATTTATGCAAATTAATTAAGTTTAAATTCCTCCAAATTAAGCCAATCAAAAATATTCCAATTCAAAATAATTCGTAAAACTTTAATTTTTGTTACAATAAAATTTTTAAATGGTAACGTTAAATTTTATACGATACCCATATCGCAGTCCGGCTTATCATTTAACAATTTGTTGTTCCTTGAACAAATTTTAATTTTATAAAATTTACAATTTTTTTACCATTTACTTAATTTCCAATTACGATTCTTAAACTGTATTCATTTCTATTTTTAATTAAGTAATTTTCTTCCGTTTAATTTTATCTTCCAAAAATCGTTCAAACTTTCCTCACAATCAATATAATCCAATATAATAATTTCAATAAAACATTTTATCTTCCAAAACTTTTACTTGTATTCCAAAAATTATAAACTTATCAAAAATTATTCGGACATAAAAATTACACGTCCATCAACGTCGACCATTTTTTGGCAAAAGGCCTTGAATTTGGTGGTTTGTAATTTTTTGAATATAAAGCTCGCCTCGCACGATGCTTGTTTTGCTGATGGTTTCCTTGCTTGTTTCTGTGCGTGGTACCTAGCATGATGGATGCTGTACATGGTTGGCTTCAGATGAGTTTTTAATAATAAAATAAATTAGGTTATTTAACCTTATAAATTTATTTGTTTACATCATTTCAATTCAAACTCGACTAAAACTCGACATTTTTCGGTAGCACTTCCACGACGCGGCTTTATCATTGGTTAGCGTTGAAAACATGCACGTAAACCATCACCCAAAATAGAACTGGTTCTATCACAGAAATCGTGCACGAAACCAAGCATGCACAACAACTGCGCACCTATCAGCGCACCCATCACGGCTTCAAGCAAAGAAACATGCAAGAAAACAAGCATCGTGTGAGGCGAGCTTAAAGTGGATTTTTAAAAAGTATTTTATTGAAATTTATAATATTCGATATATTGATTTAAAAAACGGTTGGATCAATTTAAAAATAAAATTAAGAATTATATAAAGGAACCACAAATTTTGATGATAAGAAGACAGCTGCGAACCGGTATCGTAAAAATTTAACGTTGCCATTTTGAATTATTATATTGAAATTAAAATTTGAAGAAATATGTTTTTAATTGGATGATTTAAAAAAATAAGCTGCCTTCAAGTTCCGCACTTACGAGACTTTTCTTACGACTTAGAGCGCACTTTATGTACAAAAGTGTTGGCCAGAACGCATCCCAAGTCAAGTGTTGGCAAGAATGCACTCCAACATGCAATTTTGCGAGAATGACAACCAAACTTATTGTACCGCTTTTGGATTTTTAAAATTCAACTCAAATTCTAACGAAATTTGAAATCCCGGTCCCGTTTGAGTTCTATGACGTATCATAAAGTAATCTCCCGTTTCGACGTTAACATCACGTTTTTATAATCTTACTTTATTTGTTCCTATGTGGAATTTTTCGTCCTACATGTCTCAAAAAAATCTTAAAAATTTTTTTACTCGCTTATGTGTTCTTAAACTCGCGCGTGAAGCACATTAACATCTTATTGCTCCTAACATGGTCGTTCAATTATTAGTTCAGTGTTCATTCAAAATTATTTATGATCTGGGAATATGACAAAATGTGGTTTTAAAAATTTATTTTAATTAATTTATTATTTTAATTTTAATTTATTTTAATTAATTTATTTAGTTGAAGTCTTGAATTTCTTAAACTTATAATTTGATTTTTAAATTAAATAATATGTAGCCGTAACAATCCTTGACACCCGTTTATTTTCCCAATTATCTCAGAATTTATGTACCTAATGAATTTATATAATATACCTCTATTATTTTTCAAAAAATTTGTGCAAACCTTGAATTGTTTTTACGTGATAAGCACAATAAATTAATTTAGATGTTAATACATACTTGGACGTAAACGCTTCTAAACGCAACGTTACGATAATAGGCGTTTTCGAAAATTGATCCGGTAGATGACTGGTAGATACCGCATTCACCGCTTGCGTTCGAAAATTCAATCGGTAAATTTTAACCGCGTTCGAAAATTCTACTAAATCCACCAGGTGCATGTACCAGATTAACCACGGTTAACCGTTTGTGGATCGACATTTCGAGATGGTAAATTATTAACCGGAGGTTACCTAACCTATCTTTTTTAGTCAATTCATTCAGTCGTGGTATTCAGTACGCAGCGTTATACATATTTATATTATCTACAGCATACATATTTATATTATATACAGCATACATATTTCAGTATTAAGTATATAATAATTATACATAAACTTTGAGGTTAGGTGAACAATTTCTTCTAATAATCTACCGGTAGGTATAATAAACGTTCGAAAAGAATCTACCTTATCCATGCACCGCATATGCACCAGTAAATCAGCTGTTTACCGGGAGGTAAACGGTAGAAATGTACCGGATCAATTTTCGAAAACGCCTAATGCTTTCTTCTCCTACAATTTTTACATTTGCATAATAAAATAACAATTAAAATTATTACGGCACAAAATTTAAGATAATCTAAAACTACTTGGTATAATATTTTATGAAAAATGTACAACGTAATATAAAATATAATAATCATTTATACCTTAAATTACTTCATTGTAAAATAAAATTAGCATCGTTAGATGATAATATTTAATTATTTTTTGTAGGCGTAAAATAAAGGAGCCAGAAAAGTCAAAAGAAAATTTAATAGCGTTAAATAACAAATACAATTTACAAGATATTTTAAAATTTCCGAACAAGGCCAGTTCTGGTACTGCCAAAAGCCAATATTTGAGTGTATCTCGATATATTGTTGGTCAATCTGCAAGTATGAGAAGACAATCAACATATAATATTATTGGAAACGAAAATCAAAAGAATTTACAAACTGGTAGGTATTTACTATTAAGGCTAAGATTTATGAAATCTAAAAGTTTGTGTCGCGTTTTCTCTCGCACCATGGGCGCCATAAACTAAAGGGCTTTTCAACTAAAACTTAATTTCTTAATAGGGATAATTTGTGAACTAGTGACAGTTATAGGTTATTTGTTTTTTCACATATGTTAAGTAGTAGGTCTAATATTTATTATAATGTCTTCAATTTCGATCTAAAATCACATAAAAGTAATTAAAATATACTACGAAAATGGCAAATTGTAAAAACTATACATTGCAAAATTTTGAATATATATTCGGTCGTTATAATTGTCTTTCTGAAACCGTTATTAAAAATACGTTGGTTGATTTGAGTCTAGTGGTTTGGTAGTATATGATATACCAACAACAACATACTCAACAAGTGAAGGTGTTGAGGAAGATCAAAATTTATCAATTTTTCTACAATTACCACTATTCACGATCACTACATGGTAAATTCTGCGTAAAAACCTATAATATATAATATAGTACATAAGTTCAGTTAGTGCAACAATTAAGACCAGCTGACCATGCTGTTCATTGACAATTTGCTAATTCTATCGTTGAACAGAGTGATGGTTTCTCTGAAAAACAATCTTTTTAGAAGAAGTGCATTTTTGTTTAAATGGTTATGTTAATAAAGCTAAATAGCCGCATTTGAGTTCCAACAAATCTAAGAGTGGTTGTTAAGAAGTTTTTACATTTCGCTCGTGTTACTATTTGGTGCGCTTTTTGGTCTAGAGAAGTGATTGAATCGCATTTTATTGAAAATGATGCTGGAAACGCTGTTATTGTCAATAGATTGCATTATCGGGATATGTTGATCTTTTTTTGCCTATTATTGATATAGATGTGAGTGATATGTGGTTTTAGCAGGACGGAGCCACATGAAACTATTAATGTATTGCAGATGAAATTTCCTGATCGAATAATATTTCGTAATTCTGCATACCATTGGCCGCCTAGATCATGTGATCTAACGCCATGAGATTATTTCTTGTGGAAGATCAATATCATCATCATCATCTACACGTTCTAGACTTGTAGTCCGTTACGCCACTCTAATATCCTGGTTAGTTCATCTTTTTTTTTGTGCTTCTTAGGTTTGTATTTGAAAATTTGTTTCGGTATACGGGTATCATTTATTTTTTCTAGGGGCCGGTTGTATCAACCTCGTTCAAATAACGTTTAAGCACAGTATAAGTAGTTTAGACAGTAGGGACACTCCGTGTCGGCGTCTTTGATGTTCGTGTTCCAGATTTTTAAGTCTGGGAGAAGTTTATCTGTAATATGCTAGATGGCACTGCAAAATTGATTTGAATTTGAAATAAACCGCTTGAAATGTAATTATTTTAACATTCCATCATTATTTTTAAAAACAATAATTTGAGGGGTATATACGGGAAGAATGAGCTAAATCAAAATTTGATGTTTTTTGTTATATCAAATTTAAAGATATAATTCGTTGTAATGTGCAATAAATATTTTTTAATATTTTTTTTAATTTTCTAGAATATAGATTTATCTCTGCCATCATAACAGATTTGTATTGTTTCTGTATATTTAAGAAAGATCAGCTTTATGATTTTGTTACTATAGAAAAAAACAATTGGTTTAATTAAAACTATTTTATTTCAATTTTAAAGAAGTTTTTGAGACCCATTTGTACAATTAATCGTAAAGATTCCTCCGTTTTGCAGTTTTATATAAGTTAGCTTCAAAGTGTACAGCACACACTCTATGATAGGAATTATGCAAGTCCACTTTTTTCAACAATAAAGTATTGTTGCAAAATTCTACCCACTGCTTACATTTCGCGCTATTTTTCGGTAATTTATGCAGGACAACACCCATTCCAGATCGGTTTTTACAAAAACTTACTGCACAAACTTTATTACTCATGATTTCCTAAGTTAATGTAACTTAATAAAACACAAAATGTTCAAAAATTCACTTAAAATATCCAGAGCTCAATTTTATAACAATCGTTACCGCTTGTTAACAAGTTCGAATAAACGTCAAATATAAGTGCTATGTTGCCAAGTTCGCAAATAAGTAATTCAATTAGATATTGCATCAGAATTTCATTAAATTTTCAAACTTCAAAGAAAAATTAGAAAAAAACCCAGTAATGCATTATCTTACTTTTAGGTGCCTGCTATTACAATTCTGTTAAAGTAATTTTATTATTGAATTTATAAATTTTTTTTATATCACCAAAATTTGCTTTCAATCCAACAAATCTAGTGAGTTTTAATAGATCTGGCAATAGTGTAGTAAGTTGTAAAATAGCCGCGACATCTGTTAACTCATGTAGATACTTCTCCCAGACTTTGACATGCGCATGAAAATTTGGAACCGAAAAAAGATGCGAGTGTCTCTACTGTCTTAAACTACTTATACTGTGGTTTAAGGTCAACTTCGGTTCAACGCAAAAATTCCGTTGTACCAACCTCAGTTAAGCTTGAACTGCAGTTCAAACCGACGTTCACGAATACTAGGTAGAACGGCCGTTCAAGAGAACTAGTTTCAAACAATGACAAGCATGCGCAAATGTCATTGCTATAAAATAGTGACGTTTAGACTAAAGCGTCATTCACATCCAAGTAACGTACGTAGCGGACATATAAGACATAACGTACAAAACATAGCAAATGACTTGTCATTCACATCAACATAGAAAACATAGAAACGTGAAGAACGCGCACGCGTATTTTCACCCGATCGGTTGATTACGGTATCGGTTTTTCTACAATCGTAGAGGAACGGATACGAATGTATCAGATCTATAAATTTTCCGTCAACTATAATTAACCAAATATCAATAAGAAACACACGACACGCTGTAATTTAACCTAAAAGTTTAAATGTGGAAAGTGTAAACCTCACTTTACAATTTAAAATTTTAAAACGGAAGTGTTGCCTTGTAAAATGAACGCATCTCATTGGTCAAACATAGAAAACATAACGAAGAAGTTGAAGTTGACCGAACTCTTTGTTACGTTACTTCATGTCGGCTATGTTTTGTACGAATGTCACTGGTAGCGTTTGAAACCATGCATTTAAACTTTCCTCGCGTTATGTCTTGTATGTCCGCTACGTACGTTACCTGGATGTGAATGACGCTTTAGAGTATGTGCATAAAACTTTGTAAAAGTTGTTTTGAATCGCTCCTTATTGTTTCTGCTCGCTACAATCTTTTGTGTGTGTCTTTGCTTCTTCAGTTATCTTTTTCCATGCGCTTCTGTTCTGTCACTTAAATCTCCTGTTCTGGATGCCCATTTCCATCAAGTCTTCACTCACTTCATTCCACCATCTCACTGTCTTCTTCTCTTTCCTTCATTTGTTGGTTTCTATTCCATAACTCTTCTTATAGTTTCCTTCTCCTCCTTTCTCATCACTACCTCATCCATTTCATTCTCTGAGCCTTAATATTTCTTACCACATTTTCGTCTGCATTATTTAATTTAGCTCTACATTGGTTCTTATTCTAATTTCTTGTATATCCTTATCTTGGTTTTAATAATTATATGTTACTGTTACTCAAGAGATGTTTGTTGGCATAATATGCCTTATTGGGTGATTGAATTTTTTTATTTATCTCCTCGCTTTATTCATTTTTATTATGCATCACGATTCCAAAATAACCTTGATAACCTGTCACTTGATACTTGATAATGCATTTTAGAAATATTAGTAAGCAATTTAGAAGTATTGAGAACAAAACAGGAGTACCACTACACCTGAATGTCGTGTAAACTGCGTTTAACTAAACGCCATCTAAACCTCTTTTGTACAAGCCAAAAAAACTGTGAACTTAGTTCAGGGTTGAACTGCAGTTTAGTTAAACTGGAGTTCAAGCAAAGTTGGTACAACCGGCCCTAGGTGTAATAGCCAATAGCTTCTGTATTGTTCAATGCGTTCACACAAATTAAATATTTTTAGTTCATTTTTGATGTTTGTATTGCTATCTATTCTTTATGAATATATCTTGTAAGAGGTATTCAATAAGCTTATCCCTCTGTAATTTTCGTACATCGCTCTATTGCTCTTTTTGAATACAGATATTATTTTTGCCAGTTTCTACTCTTAAGGAGTTTTTATTTGTTTGTAACACATGTTCAGAAATCTTAGAAGCCTTTTTTTCAACGTTTCGGAGCTGTATTTAAGTAATTTTCCGTTAATTTCATCAGTCCCCCTTGCTTTACGGTTCTTGATTTTGTCTAGTGCTTTAATTAGTTCTGACATATCTATTCTATCTACTTCTCCATGTTCTTCTTATATCTCTATTAGCGCCTCCTCTTCATTTTGCCATAGTTCTTTGTAATATTTAAGCCATTCTTGGTTTTCTATAGTTGTAATTGTCGCTGTATTCTTTTCTTTACTATTTAAATGTTTCATTATTTTATAAGCAATATTTTGTCGCTCATGTACGTCATTTTCAACTCTACTAATGAACTCATTCTATTTATTTTGTTTTAACTCTCTGTATATTTGCTTTACGTTTTTTTTTTTTCTGTTGTAATCTTCTCTATTCTCTTGTGTGTTATTTTGTATTGAATTTTTTATTGTGTTTTTTATTTTTACATTGTACTGTTTCCTTCAGTTTATCGTTCTATATATTCATACCTTTTTTAGCTCGTAGCTTTTATTCGACGTCCAAGGGCTTTAAATACAGCTTTTTTAATAATGGCTTTTAAATTCGTGCATTCAATTTTGACGTCGTCATTTTGTATTATATTACTACTATCTTCATCTAGTCGCTTTTGGTATAGGTATCTCACTGATTCGTCCTGGAGTAAGTATTGTCGTGTTTTGAAACGTACGGATCATGTTTTAATTATTTTAAAAATTATTTTAAAGTTTGTTTTTGTTATTGTAGATTATTTATTTGTAAGTACGCTGTACATAGGATTTTAAGTAAACAATGTTGTGTTGGCAACCGTGCTGGAAAAATGCAGGAAGAGAGAAGATGTTCAAGGCTAGCAAACGCAATGCGCGTTGACTAGCGGAAAAATTGTTATTTCCGCTACGCTAAATAATAATTTTGTTTTGATAATTTCTATTATTAAAAAAAGTGATTTAATTTATATAAAAGTTGTTTATTTTAATTGATGAAGTGCTAATTGATAAAGAATTTAAAGTTTTTGAAGAATAAGTGATAATTTTGGTCGTTGCGTGAAATAAATTTACAAACAAATTTGTTAGATCGGCGACCATATTGATACCTCAATGCAATAGGGTAACAAGTCAAAAAATGCAAAATTTGAGTTTGAAAAAACGTATAAAAAGGCTTAAAACAAGCGTTATAAATAAATTTAAAGATGTTAATCAATATTTATCAGTCAATCAGCGACTAAAGTTTCATTTCAATTGAATAACAACACAATGAGATAATTAAATTTGTATTTTATAAAAATTTAAAATGTCAATATCTCGTAACTATGAATTTTTAGTTGTTACCTTATTGAATTGAGGTATCGATATGTGGATCGCATGTGTAACCCCGATGCCATAAGGTACCAAAAACAATACGAAACCAAAATTTCAAATTTTATTTAAAATTAAATACAATTGCAAGAGTCTCATGTTAATAATTAATAATGAATGTACACCCTAGCAAAAATGATTTTTTGGGTTTGAGAAATTTTAACAAATTTGTATAGCTGGAGACATTATAGTATATTACTTTAAATATCTTGTTTCCTATCTCTAATATTGCTTTTTTTCAACCATCTGGCTTTTATATTTATTAGTGCACATAGTAAAAAATGATCAGTTCCTATATCAACTCCTCTGTATACTCTAGTATCTCAGACTATTGGAAACGTTTTTTCGTTTACTAAAATATAGCCAATTGTGGAAACTTAACCTCTGGCGGACCATGTATATATTTTTATTTATGTATTTGCTTGTGGTTAAAGAAGGTATTTATAATTTTTGTGTTCTTATAACATGTAAAATTTCTCAGTTTCTTTCCGTTTTCATTCAGAGTGTTTTCACTCCAATATTCCAATAACTTTATCCATTGCTGTTTTACCTATTCGGGCATAGAAGTCCCCACTAGGTAATCATTTTTTGAATAGCATCTAGTGCAGCTTGTAATTGTTCGTAAAATGCTTTTGTTTCTATCCTCTTTTATTCTTCCGGTGCATATACCCCCACAAAAGTCACATTTCTTCTATCAATCTTGCATCTTAAGGATTATTCTCTCATTTATTCAGCTATATGATGTGATCTTAGTTTTTCACAAGAATCGCTATTCCTGCTGCGGCTCTTAGCACTTGTGATACTCCGCTATATTATTGTATATCTTCCCAAATCAGAATTTATTGAAGCCTTGAAAGACAACATCCGACGCGTAATTGATGATATAGAGCCACAATTAAGTATTAAAAATGTGGACATTTCTGCGATATTATTTTTTATTCTCAAATGGTAGTCTTTGTACATAATATATCAAATAATGTTAGGAACAAAATATTGATAGAAGGAATGGAAGTGGAGATAGTGAGAGAAATGAAATACTTTGGGCTGATATTGGACTGCCAGTTGAACTTCAAGAGTCACATGGATTATATATGTAGAAAAATGGCAGGGAAATTAGGAATGTTGAGCAGATGTGGGGAGTACATACCAAAAAGAACTAGGCTGTTAATATATAATAGAATTGTTTTACCACACCTA
Source organism: Cantharis rustica (assembly GCA_911387805.1). Classification (NCBI taxonomy): domain Eukaryota; kingdom Metazoa; phylum Arthropoda; class Insecta; order Coleoptera; family Cantharidae; genus Cantharis; species Cantharis rustica. Next base: position 79,513,043 of record OU426877.1, read on the forward strand.
ACATATGTTGGAACGGTGGTGTTTATGGCAAATAAAATGGATGTAAATAGACTACAGTTATTGCAGAACAGAGGAATGAGGATTATTCTAAGAAAAGACAGATATACAAGGGTAAACGACATGCTTGATGAACTGGAGTGGTTGAATGTAGAAGCATTAGCGAAATATCAGGTTATGGTATTTCTGCACAAAGCAAAGCTGGGGATTATGCCACAGTATATAAGCGAACTAGTTCAAAGCTGCAATATAAACCACGACCACAACACCAGAGGAAAAGAAAATATTAAATTTGAGACGGTTAGATCAGCTCTTGCACACAATTCCATATTTGTTAAAAGAGCGGTGGCGTATAATAGGTTGCCAACTGCCAAGGTTTATTAAATTTAAGAAAGAGGTAAAGACACTATTGCGGGACCGGGAAATGTAAAGGTGGAACAATGTTATATTTATAATTATAGTAATTGTTAAATGTGTGTATGTACTAACTGTATTTGGTTTTATGTAATTTGAAGGAATTCTTAAGATGTATGTATGAGTTAAAAAATTTTGTATATGGATATGTAAATAGTTGTGTATAGCCAAACGAGGCTAAATAAACGATATTATTATATTATATTATTAAAGAAATACAGAAATACAAAATACTCGAATGCAATTCTTATACAAACATTTTTACTAACATTCAAATGAAAAGATTAACAACAAACTGTCATGTGTATAATTTATGTAATATGAAGACATTATACCAAAAAACTGGTAATAATCTTGTATTTTTATAAGATATAATCACTTTTATATAAAAAATTGTAGAAGAAACACTTAAGAATTAACTTTTTCATTTTTACTTTCAAATGTCATATCCGCTTTATTTCTTTAAGATAAATTAAATGACAACTACCAAATGACAGCGTTTTCAAGGTGTGTCGCGCACACGAGCAAATCCAGTTTGTATAAAATTTAGATATTAACTAATATAAGCTTACAAAATAACACAAACAAGACGGTTTTTGTTTAATCTTAAAATAATTCATGCTGAGTATTAACTTTAAACGATACTATTAGTTTTGTGGTTTAAATCAAAAAGAGCCAATGTACAAAATGGTAGTTTGAGTTATGACTAAAGATTATTATGATTTTTGCTATTAACTTACGGAACCTAATGGGCATTCTTTTCAGCCACGAGGTTTGGCATTGGCCTAGTTGATATCGTTTATATCAGAATGTACCAATACCATAACAGATTACTTTGGTTTCAAAATTTAAAAATTAAAATAAAGGAACATTGGTCCTTTTAGAATTAGGCTATTACTACATCTGAAGTTCAAGTTCTAATAGTCAACCGCTGGGTAATTAATTCAGCCGTTCTTTAATGCGCACATTGTATACATTTATTTACGATTCTAACAAATATATCAAAGTAGTACTAAATGTAATAATTTGCTATAGACTGCTATATTCAATTAAAGAATTTTACCAGTGACAAAAATTTACATCCACAGCGCGTTGTGAATTTTGTAATGTGCTCAAAACGTGTTACGAGAAAATTAACAAAACGTAAGAGGTATTTTTAAAATAAGCTGCATAATTTGCTTAATTGTGGATAAGTGTCCAACAGTGTGGTATAAGGCTTAAGTCGGCATGCTACGGAGCGCGAGATCGCGGTTTGCTGCTTGGTTGCGCCGATTGCACTGTTCTGATCTAAAGTCCAAGTTCGATCTATGGGCTATAAACTTGCCAACACGCTCGGCAAGCGCGGCGTTTTAACTGCCAAAACCTCCTTTAAAAACCCTTAATCGAAGGGAGAAAAGAAGAGGCCTATGTTCAGGAGTGGACGAATAACGACTGAAGAAGAAGAAGAGACGAACTAACATTACCCGTAACGCGTTATGGACATATTACAATATCCACAATGCATTATGGATATAAATTTGAGTCACTGGTCGAATTAAGTAAATAATTTTATTTTTTGTTGAAGGCGAAAACTTATCGCCAATTTGGAATAATTCGAATGCATTAGACAGTACATCTGGAAAGAAGCGAATTGTAGGCGATTTCTTTGGCGGCGCTACTACAGGACGAACGGATTGGGCAGCCAAGTATTAGTATTAAATAGAATTTTTATCAATTACATAACCAAAGTATTTTGTTCCAGATACTTAAAATAATGCAGTTGAAAAAAAAGAGTATTGAAAATAACTGTGATACACTGAATATATTTTCTTAAATGTTACATGTAATATTACACATTATAAGTAATTTCTATAATATTATATTTTGTAGTTGCAAAATAAATGTCTTATTTGTTATAGTTACAGTTTGTTATTTATATAATAAATGTAAATTAATATTTTCATCGCAGTTATTTCTTTAAATTGGGAAAATTTGAATTTGATTTTAAGAAGACAATTTCTTGCTTTAAAAGCATATTTTCATGTTTAAGCTTATTTGAACGACGTATCTAAAAACCATATAATTTATTTTTGAAATAAATAACAATATAAATACAGGGTGTCCTCGTAACCGTAGAGAACCTTTGAAGTAGTGATAAAGGACATTTTTCTAAGACAAATTTTCAAATAAAATTTTTGTTTCAAGTCTAAACCATTGGTACCTCCCTTTAAAGCAATATTTTGAATTTCTGATTTCAAACGGCCATAGCTCCGATATTATTGATTTTTTGAACTTAATGGATTAGAACTTTTTTAAAGATCGTTTGCTTATCTACAAATTATGTTATAACCTCTTATTGTCTAGAATCAACGGATTTCAAGTTATAAATTAAATTAAGGGAAAAAATTTTTTTAAATTCAAGTTTTATTTTTTTTTATTTTTCTTGCAAACTCCGTATTTCTTAAACAAAACGTCTTATAAAAAACAGATGGCCCAAATCGGATAGGTAATATAACGAGTCATAACTTCGGTCAAATAAATTTTTTTGAGAAACCAACCGTTTTCACAGAAATTCTAAAAGTCTACCTACCTACAATTCTAACCTACAAGGTGTAGTTAAAAAAGAAATAAATTCACAAAATTTCTAAAAATCTCAATTTGATTTATAATTTGTTTTAATGTCAAAACGTATAAACTTTTGACGCTTGAGCGACATTGTTATAAAGCGCATTAGTTTATCTTTATATTGTTTATTTATTATTGTTAATGTTGTTAATTAGTTTGTTATTTATTTTTTGTTTTACCGACACCTTGTTCATTATTTTCAAAATTTCTGTGAAAACGGTTGGTTTCCCAAAAAAATTTATTTGACCAAAGTTGTAGCCCGTTAAATTTCCTATCCGGTTTAAGCCATCAGTTTTTATCTAAGACATATTGTTTACGAGATACAAGGCTTGCAAGAAAAGTAAAAAAAAACTTAACTTTTTTTAACATTCTGTCTCTTAATTTAATTTATAACTCGAAATCCTTTAATTCTAGACGATAAAGGGTTATAACCTAATTTGTAGATAAGCAAATGATCTTTAAAAAAGTGCTAATTCATTAAGCCTAAAAAATCAATAATAACAGAGCTATAGCCGTTTGAAATCAGAAATTTAAATAATTGCTTTAAAGAGAGGTAATCCCCAAGGTTTTAGACTTGAACAAAAATTTTATTTGACAATTTGTCTTAGAAAAGTGTTCTTTTTCATCACCGAAAGGTTCTCCACGGTCACGGGGACACTCTGTCTATTGTGAATTATAAACTTGTGAAATATTTTAAACTAAAATGTTTTTGAATTGAACAAATTAATTATAAAATATTAATATTTAACTTGTTCGTTTTAAAAACTTTTAATTTACGATATAAATATAATAATATAAATTCACCTCTTGTAAGAGAAGAGCTCTATTAGATTTTAAAGTGATGCTGAGTTCTTGATCCAAATAATCTTCGGTTTTCATAAATTCCTTGTGCAATATTTTTACCAACTTATTATGAGCTTGACCTAAAATTTCTTTCTCCTTTTTCAAATTGATAATCTGAAAAACGAGTTAAAAATGTAATTAAACGTTTTATTGGAATGTACACATAAAACCTTCCTTGGTATTATTCCGCTCTTTCAAAGTTAAATATTTGTTACATAAGTTATTTATCACGTGCTCACAGTTTTGTATGTTTAGGTGCAATCCACCTATTTCGTCTTTCAAGCTTTCGTTTTCACCGCGTAAATTTTGTAAATCTTTATCTCTAATTGCCATAATTTTTAATAAACTTTCATAGCTTGAAAGCAGCTCCTCGTGTCTAAAATATCATTCAGAGTTAATTATGTAATAAATACAAATGTTACAAATTAACTTGTATTGCAAATTAACCATACTAATAGTTGAATAAGTTGTATCCTCCAATTGCAACCGAGATGATTTACCACTATGCTGACAACTTTGTTGTATAATATCTATGATAATGAAAATAAATATTGTAATTGAATATACCTATAAGTACGTTATTATACATATAGATATTATACATATAAAAAGTATATCTACCTACTTAATAATTGTTTATTTTCTTTTTTGGCTTTTTCCAATTGAGAGGTTATTCTTTGTTTTTTGCCTTCATCCATTCGCAATTGTATCAATAAATGTTGATCATTAAAATGAGAATTAGTTAAACTATTTTCTAAATGCTTTACTACACTCTTAATATCTTTGACGCAATTTTGTATTACTGTAGGTTTAGTCGATGATATCTAAATCGAATAGGTGGTATCAACCATTTAATGATTTATAAAAAATTATTTTTGTAATATTTACAGACTGGTTAAGCTTTTCTAAATTACAAGTCTTGTTGATATCTCTTGGTTCTTTTAAATTATGTGCCATAAGTTTATATTTCGTAAAGATCAAAATAAATATCTGTCACAAAATTGTCAAATCAAAATAAATAAAATTATAAAACAAAAATTAAATTCCTATTACATTATAAATAGGGATAAGATCGAATTTTCAGCAATTTGCTTTTTTTGCACAAGCACATAAAAAATTTTAAAACGTCAATATATTGTGGTGTAACGAAGTTGGGATAAACTTTAATCCTGGTCGTAGTAATTTCTTTTGTGTCTATTGGGCTTTTGCTTGAAGCTTAGCATGATAGATACAAGAAAGATATTTTTTATATTTTTTTCATTTTAATAAATGGCTTATTTTACTTTTTCACAATCACAGAAGTTTCATAAAAAGACAATTTGTGTTTGAAATGTAAATTTAAATTTGGTGCGTACGCTAGAAAGGAATACAAACGTGTAAACTCGAAAACGAAAAGAGGATTTTTTTTGGAATCCTCACCGAGGTCGGACGGAGGTTATTTCGAAAAGTGTTTGATCCGAATATCTTTTGTTGATTTGAGCTTGAAGTGTGGAGTTTTGTTGGTTCAAAGTTGATAAACTACCAGATTGAATTGCTAGCGTGATTATTTAGTTAGTGGTGAACACTATTTTGAGATTAGTTAGATTTCAATAACCACATCTGGAACAAAGAAAAGTTAAAAAACGGCCATATTAGAAATTTCCAGTGGTGGTTTATTGGTGATTTGTTTCTTACGTAATGTTAAAAATCTTTTCTTTTGAAACTCTTTATATACTAGGCATCCTCTGTAGTTAGCCGGATGTTCCTCGAGACAATTTATGCACTTGACCGAATTGTGTGTACGAGAGCAGTTTTCGGTTGCATGATCAACAGTATATTTAACACATCGTGGTCTTCTGTGACAGTATGTTTTTGTATGTCCAAATCGCTGGCATCGAATGCATTGAGGGATTTCACGTTTCGGGTGAGGAGGTTCTATTTTAACTACTGAATTCATTAAATTAGTGATGCTGTAAATTTCTTTATTGTTTGATTTGACCTTTAGTTCAATATTGAATAGTGGTAGCAACTTTTTGGTGCCTTTTCTCTAATGCTGGAGATATTAGTTACTTCATGTTCTTCGGCTTGTATTTTTTCTTTGAGAGTTTTCAAGTCTGTGGTAGAATGCATGTTTCGTAGTACTACTCTAAAGGTACGATCTTGCTTTAATTGGTATGTATGAAATAGAGTGTTTTTCTCAGTATGAGCTTTTATTATATCTGAATAATTTTTTGGATTATTGGGTTAAATTTTTACCTGGTTTTAACTTTGATGGTGTAACCATTTGGTGAGCATACTTCGAGTAGATCAGTTAAAGGTTTTATGTAGTCAACTCCTTCTACAAATATTGGTGGTGGTTTTGTTGTTTCCGGGGTACTTTTTAGTTTACTTTCTTCCTCCTTGCTCTTGTTTTTATCGTTTTTTTTTCTTCTGCCGATAAGCTTTGGAAGGTATTGGAGATTGGAGTTGAGGTGGGTTTACTCGGCCAATAATCGCTAAGGATAGTTTGCTTACGTACTCTTCGTTGTAGCTCTGGACTTTCGTTTTGGCGTTGTTTTTTTTGTGTGTTACGGTTCTCCATTTTGGTTCCCAATTTTGTGTTGTTTGCATTGCATTAGCTGCGTGGTGCATCTGTTGAGTGGCCATAGGGAATGCATAAGCTGGACGTATTGCTTCATATTGGGGTAAGTATTGGTTTGCTTCTGCAATTTCTTGTTGCAAAGGCGGCCCTAGCTGATAGTTTTGATTGTAATATATCAGTGGAATTGGTTGCTGTAGTGGTAATTACGTCCTTGATTATTGCTTCATTTGTGCATTTTGGTTATAATAGGTAGGATTACATCAGCAACCAATTTCTCTACCACTTTGAGGAAAGCATGTTTTTGGTGCGGCGGTGTGCGTAGCATACTCATTCATTTCACATTCTAACCTCACTCTTGTCGAACAAGAAATAATCACGATGTGAAACTGTTTATATAGCGAATTACACTCACAACCAATTTGGCATTCGTTTGCCCGTTAACACTCACTTTATCAAACCTTAAATGCTCGTTATCGAATATCCTTTACTATAAAACTGCTTCAAGCATCAAATTTCACAACACGTCAATTCAATGCCAGTGGTGTGTAAATCAAAGTAAGATTACATTCTTTAAAATGCAAACTGAAATTAGATCGCGAGCCAATTTAAAGTCAAAAGTAACAATATTGTCAAAATTTTTATTGCAAATACAGGAACAACGCTCAGTTTCCGATACAGATTTAATTCAGATAGGTGATCGATTAAATAAGTTCGAACGGGTGTTCGAACCACAATTGAATCCACAACGGAAAATTTAGATCTTGAAATGAAAGAACGAGAAAGTTTTGAAAATGCTTACTAGTCAAGAAAATTCTTAACAATAATCAATTTAAAGCGATTGCAACATCTCGATGTTCCGATGCCTTAAGTGAAACCGGAACCAGCGCAATCATAAGTCAAAGTTCAAATCAAACAATAAAACTCTCGACGATTGTAATTCCCAAATTTAGTGGAGGGTATCTGGAGTGGCTTGAACTTACGCTTCTCTAATTCATAATAACAATGACATAAATGAAGTTCAAAAATTTCATTATTTACGATCTACGTTGCAATTGCAAGGATGCACGCGTGACGTTATCAAGTCGATACAATTAACTGCTAAAAATTATCAATCTGCTTGGCAAGCATTGCTAGATCGTTTTAATAATCACCGACTTTTAATCCACAGTCACATAAAAGCATTGTTCACAATAGAACCCCTGATGAAAGAAAGTGGGAAAGGGTTATTAAAAATTATAGAAACGGTAAATGAAAATCTTCGCGCTTTAGAACAATTATTATGGCAATAACCAGTTGACAAGTGGGATGCACTCGTTATTTATTGTCGTGTTACAAAGTGATTTGGACCTACCCTGTGCAATTTAGTAAAATTTTGATATTAACTATTAAGTTGTAACTTTGAAGAATTTGCTAGGTGGGGACAAATCACGGATAATTGAGGGCTTTTTTGCCAAACATGGCGGCCGGAGCGGTTTAATTAATTTTTGCTCCGTGAAGATTTTGAATTTAGTTTTGAAATTGTGATTTATTTTTGAGTATTTCGATTTTAATTGTTTGGAAGTATTTTGTGGCCGAACGTGACCAGGAAACGTTTGAAATTATTGATTTTGTAAGTTTTTGGATTTATTTGTTTGATTATTAAAGAAGATTATTTTTTTGATGATCGATATTTTTTTGATATAATTTTGATTTTGAATTTTTGAAAGTTAATTTTAATATTAGAAATATAAAATTAATACATTTGAAGAGGACGGCGTGTGGATTGATAGAGACCACATTTGGATTAATAATTCTAAATTATAAGTTTGAACCTCGAGCGAATATAAAAGTTTTGAAAGTTTAAAAATAATTTTACATTTTATAAATTTTGGAATAGAATCCTGATATTATTTTATGATCATTTAAATCATAGCAATACATGGTCGCGTCAAAATTTTATCGTTTTACTGAGCAAAGGTGGGAGGGTTAAAAAACAAACAACGAAGCCGCGACATTAGACAATTTAAGAGCCTTTATTAAAACTAGAGCGGATTTGTTAGAAATATCGCACGTAAATCATCCTGACAAAGCAAAGTACAAACAAAGTACCACCAGGGAACTTTGAACAGGGGAACAGTTTTGTTGTGTGTGTATGGATGCAATTCAACACGTTGGCGAGATCCAAATGTAAGTTTTCACCGGTTTCCACAAAAAGGAGTTAGGCAGGTTAAATGGAGTAACATTTAACATTAAAATGGAGTAACAACAATCAGAGATATGAATTTTCTTTACTCAATATAGCAAATGAAGCATTTATAATTAATGTTCGATGTTGGTTTTATTGAAAAATTGACAAATCAGGTTAAGCTGTTGCTCAATCGTTATTTTTTGTAATAAATATGAATACTAATTAATAATAGTTTTTTTTATTATATTTATTTTAGTTGTAAAATGTTATAAATGTAAAAAATAAATAAATAAAAACAGTAATTTACAGTTTTATAAATTGTTTAAATCATCCTGTATATTATTTAAATCTATAATTACAAAGTTAACACTAAATTTCAAATAATCATGATATTTATTTAATAGAACAATTTTTAACAAGTTTCGACTATTGTCACTTACTCTACTTATAAATATTTTTGGTTCTTTCAACAAAATTAAATGTTGACCAAGTCTGACCAATTGGCAACAATATTTCAACTCAAAATCAGCAGTTCTGATTTTTTAAATAAACTTATAAATTACAAATTTCGTGCAAAAGATTACAAAAATATTTTTGTTTAATGTTCGCCAATATTTCACTAACAAAAGTTTCGTCTAATTCTATGGTATTTACGAACATTGTACAATCTTTACTGTAGTATATTATAAAATCACACTGACATTTAGAATTGCCATCCGCAGGTTAATTTGTCCATAATATGGATGTTTTCACTTAATGCCGAAGTGCAAAATCACTTAATGCCAAAGTATTTTTACAAATAGACTCAGTTATTAAATGAGGAGTCGATAATAATGCGGAAGTCTGTAGTACGAGGCCATAAATCGCATAAACAAACTTAGCACAAGGTGTTACACCACAAAGAATAACATACTTGGCATTTCACAAAAAGATTTACAAGGTTCACTCGATCACTGTAAATACAATTGAAGGGGCCAGTGCATAAAGAGGCTATGTGACAAAAACTGTTTATTGAGTAAAGAGCCATTTAGTTTTTGTTCTGTTGCACATAGCCTCTTTTTCAAGTTAAAATATCGAAAAAAATGCACATTTCACATCGTAAATGAGTGTATGAGTTGCCTTTACACATAGACCCTTCACTCAGGACAAAATATCATCAAATATCAGGTCATTAAAAAATGTCACATAGCCCCTTTATCCACTTGCCCCTTTAATTATAAACTCGATCACTCGCATCTGACGGCCATTTTGAAAATTTAGCAGCGCCCCCATCGTTAATTTTATTCGCGAATTGAAAACAAAGACGTTGTAAGGTAGGTGCATATAATATGGCCAAGTTGGTAATAAAGCTACCTGCACTTTTTCTACAAATTAAAGCGCAGATATTGCTACTAATGTCATCAGTTGAACAAATCTATTAAATAATTACGATTTATACCTAAAGCACCGACAATTTGTTGAATGACTTCGTATGTGGCTGAAGTTGTAAACCATAATCACAATCATAATCACTTTTTTACAGTGGACCAAACAAGTATTGCAAACTTTTAATACATTTGTATTTTTTCACTAATTTTAATGTGTATCTAAATTAGAAATACTAAATCGACTCTTTAATATACTATTTTAATTAATAATTATTAGTAATTTGATATTAGTAACATTTAATAAGTCGGCAAATCATAAGTAATTCTCAAAGCTGAAAATTAAATAAATTTGTAACGTTTTTATTAGAGTTTGCTACAGGCTGAAATTAGTCTCAATCGATGCACCCAGTAATTATACGTAAGCCTATACTAAAAGTTTACATCAGCTTCCCGTAGGGGGGGGGAGTCGCATTTCAGCTTTGAAAATTAAATAAATTTTGTAACTTTTTTATTAGAATTTGCTACAGGCTGAAATTAGTCTCAATCGATGCACCTAGTAATTCTACGTAAACCTATACCAAAATTTTACGTCAGCTCTCCGTAGGGGAGGTCGCATTTCAGCTTTAAAATTTAAATAAATATGTAACTTTTTTATTAGTTTGCTATAGGCTGAAATTAGACTCAATCAATAATAATAAACTTGTTTATTAGAGTTTGCTACAGGCTGAAATTAGTCTCAATCGATGCACCAAGTAATTCTAATTAAGCCCATACTAAAATTTTACATCTACTCTCCGTAGGGGGAGTCGCATTTCAGCTTTGAAAATTAAATAAATTTGTAAATTTTTTATTAGAGTTTGCTACAGGCTGATTGAGAATTAATCTCAATCGATTTACCAAGTAATTCTACGTAAGCCCATACTAAAATTTTACCCCAGCTCCCCGTAGGAGGGGTCGGTTTTTAGTATTGAAAAGGGGAGTTATATTTTTTTTTATTTGAATATAGTGATCAAATTGAAGTTATAGTTATTATAGTATAGTTTAATTTTTTTTAGTCCAAGTAATATAAAAAAAAATCAAATTGAATTGCAACGCAAAATTCAAACGCAAAATTGTCAGGGCGGTGACGTAAGTAACCTAACTGTAGAGAGGATTGTCTAAAGCAATCGTTATTAAGTAAAAACAGCTAAGTTGCCACTTCTTTTTGGAAGTTGGTTAGGAAGGAATCAAAAATTGAAAATAAATAATTAACTTCGAAAAGTGAAACCTTTGTTATTTGTTATTTGTCAACTTTAATATTAAATCAAAATGGATAGGGGATACGTATAAGCAGACGCAGATAATTTACCGATGATTGACTACGATATGGTACATAATTACTAAAACATTTGGAAACCATGGTATAAATTATAATGACATGTTTAGAAGCAGGTAAATTAAATTTATAAATTATTATTGGTCAATGAAGGCGCGCAGTTTAAATATTATTTAAAATTTGCCGCTGGTTTTTGAAACCAAGCAATTATGCATATACATGGCACTTCTCTCTAATGGTCGATTTATACTCAACATTTAACATTTATCATTTAACACTTAACATTTAACATTTATCATTTAAGAAGATAAACAATAGGAATTGTGTATAAGCATTTATACTCATCATTTAACATTTATCACTTATCATTTAAGAGATAACCAACTTTCATCTTTCATTTAACATTTAAGAAATTTGGTCACACTGTGCAAGTCTAACTGCACGCGAAAATTTATCGTGTATTTTTTAGTATTAATAGTAGTAATTCGTTACCACAGCAATATCTTCTACTTTTCTCATTACATAAAACAAACTGATATTCACACAAATAAAAATTTCACCAAGATTTACTGATGTCAAATATCGAAAAACTGTCAGCACGTGTTAAATGTTAAATGAGCTCAGTATGTATCGGGACCCTTAAATGTTAAATGTAAATGATAAATGTTAAGTGTTAAATGTTAAATGACAAATGTTAAATGTTGAGCATAAATCGACCATAAATATTCACCACGAAAAACCGAAATGTTATAAACAAATAACTACGTCTATTCGATATTACATTTAACTCTGTCTACATCTATCTTATTTATGACTTTGCCCGGTTCAGTTTAGGCAACACACAACAACTCAATCGCGAAAATTTCGCCTAGTAAGTAATACCGCCTAACTTCAAAGCAATTTCATTGGTTAAATTTTAGAGGTCGACGCATTAGTGCAAATTCCAATATTTTTATTAAAAAAAACGAACAAACAAACTTTCCCACTAATTAATGTTACAATTTTATTTTTGTAAATTTTCTATTGTGACGCCATCTGCCGCCGACGCAATTTTAGTTAATACAAATCTCGTATTCATGCGCGTCACCAACTGTGAGTAAAATTTCTTTTGGGTGGATATGATTTCTCTTGTCCCGACAATTACAAATACAACAAAACAAAAATCAACCACGTTGCTCGAGCCGTTCTCAAGTGATAAACTAACATACATGCGTCACTTCAATTTCTGACTAGTGAAACACTTTCATTAAATACATTTTTTACTTCACTCAAATAATTTGATTAGAAAATTAATTAATAAAACTTTTCCGTTTCCACAAACTACAGTCTACATCAACAATTGCAATTATAATTATGCAACTGAAAGATGCCATAAAACCAGATAATTTGTAGTTAATTGAATAATGCTCTACTTCAAAATTACAACTACAGAAAAAATCCCCACCCCCTTCAGAGAAATTCTGAAAAATTGAAGTGTGGGCTTATGTAGAATTACTTGGTGCATCGATTGAGACTAATTTCAGCTTGTAGCAAATTTTAATAAAAAATGTACAAATTGATTTAAGTTTCAAAGCTGAAATACGACCCTTCCTACGGGGAGCTGATGTAAAATTTTAGTATGGGCTTACGTAGAATCACGTGGTGTATCGATTGAGACTAATTTCAGCCTGTAGCAAACTCTAATAAAAAAGTTACAAATTTATTTAATTTTCAGCTTTGAATATTACTTATATTTTGCCGATTTATTAAACGTTACCAATATCAAATTACTATTAATTATTAATTAAAATAGTATATTTAAGAGTCGATTTAGTATTTCTAATTTAGATACACATTAAATTTTGTGAAAAAATGCAACGTATTAAAAGTTTGCAGTACTTGTTTGGTCCATTGTAAAACGGTGATTATGATTATGGTTTTGGTTTACAATGGTTTACAATTTCATGATACCGATTTTAAGTGATCGCAGATTCGTGTGCGAAACTTATCATGCAAAAAGTTTCGCATCAGAATCAAATCGTGTGAGTTCGAGAATAGAACCCCTGAGCGTCAAATAGACGTAATCCGGGCCTGGATTATTTTAATTTTTTCAAAAACATTGACAAAAATAATTAAAAAATTTAAACGAAACTATTTCTATAATTTTTTGCTTACGAAATGACACAAAATTTAATTCCAGAATTTTTTTAAATTGATTTTAAAATACTTTAGTTAGTTTATGAGTTTGTTGGTAACACTGCACGTATCCGAGTATTTAAATGTGGTAATCATGGTCATGTTGGTTATTTGGTTATGTTATGTTGTGTGTTTATAACCACGTGCATTCGTAAACGCTAGGTTGAATTAGGTTAAAGGCACAGTTAAAGGTGTTATTTTTACGATTATCGTGGGTACATCATGTTGGTTTTATTTGAAACGCCGGCCGGCTATGCCATATTTAAGGTAATTTATATTGAGATATATATTAACGAAACTTATAATTATAGCTTTTTCATCCATGTGTTTTTTAGTTACTTGATTCGAAAAAGTTAAAGAAAATCGATAATTTGTATCAGGATTTTGAAACTCCCGAAGCTGCTAACAAAGTGTAAGTGTTTAATTCTACTCGACTGTATTGCAGTTACTAACATTTGTGATTTATGGTTTTTCAGAATAAAACTTAAGCATTTTGAGAAGTTTGCTGATACGACCGAGGCATTAGCAGCAACAACTGCTGCAGTGGATGGAAAATTATCGAAGGTACTAAAGAAGACTTTAAAAAAACTAGTTATCGAAGATGTTCAAGAAGAAATTTTAGTAGCAGACTCGAAATTAGGATTTTCCATCAAAGAAAAATTAAATTTACAATGCGTATCAAATGACGCCGTGCAAGAATTAATGCGATGCATTCGTTCTCAAAGTGATAGTTTAATCTCTGGTTTATCACAAAAAGATTTGACCTCTATGTCTCTGGGTTTAGCACATTCTTTATCGAGGTATAAATTGAAATTTTCCTCTGACAAAATTGACACGATGATTGCTCAATGTGTTCCTTTACTGGAAAATTTTGATAAAGAATTGAATAACTATATAATGCGATGTCGTGAGTGGTACGGTTGGCATTTTCCGGAATTAGGAAAAATTATTACCGACAATATCACATATATAAACACTATAAAAATTATAGGCACACGAGATAATGCAGCTGATGCCGATCTCTCGCAAGTTCTATCCGAACACATAGAGGAACAAGTTAAGGAAGCTGCAGAAGTTTCTATGGGCACAGAAATAATAGAGGAAGATATTAATATTATTCTTGGTTGGTGTGACGAAGTTATCAAGTTGCACGAATATCGTTCGACACTGAAAGAATACATTATTGCACGTATGTTTGCAATGGCTCCAAATGTTGCCACTCTTGTGGATTCATTAGTTGGTGCTCGCTTGATTGCACATGCTGGTTCATTATTAAATTTGGCTAAGAATCCTGCATCCACTATTCAAATTTTGGGTGCCGAGAAAGCTTTGTTTAGAGCTTTAAAAACTAAAAAGGACACCCCTAAATATGGTTTAATTTATCATGCTTCACTAATTACTCAAACGAGTAATACAAATAAAGGTAAAGCTGCAAGAATGTTGGCTGCAAAAGTGGCACTTGCTAGTCGCTTTGATGCCCTCGTAGAAGACAGTGCGAGTCCCGATTTAGGGGCAGAGCATAAAGCAAAATTGGAAGCTAGAATTAGAATTTTAGAAGAAGGCAATTTAAAACGCATCAGTGGAACTGGAAAAGCTAAAGCTAAATTTGAAAAGTACCATGGAGTAAGGTATGAATCATTTTCATCATATATTTGGTTTTTTGTTTACTGACTTGTAATTTATTTTAGCGAAATTAAACAATATCCATCTGCTGCTGATTCTACAATTCCATCTTTAAAACGAAAAAGACCAGATTTAGATGATTCGGTTTCAATTAAAAGTGAACCAGAAGATGCCCCAATTCAGAAAAAAAAGAAAGTTAAAAAAACACACGAAGCATCTGATATTGCAGAAGGTAAGACTATACTATTTGGTGTAACTATTTTTATTAATTTAATTTTTTTAAAGTTAAAATTGAAGCTGAAGTTACTACTCCAAAACAAAAAAAGAAGAAAAAGAAAACAACTATAGATGAACTCGATAGTAGTGAAATAAAAGAAGGTAATTGATTTTAATATTCTGACAAAAGTATTGCATGTTCAGCTGAACTAAGTTTCAAAAGAATTTTTAAGACTGCACTTCTGATACATAATCTTATGTTTTTGGTGCTATGCAAGAGGGATCCAATCCACATTTTAAAAATTTGAGAGCATTCCAGTGTTTAGATGTATTCAGCATATTATTTTCTTAAATTTTTGCAATGTGGGTTGGATTCCTTGTTAGGTAACATTCAAATATAAATGGCATTGTACTTATACAAGCATTATATTTCATTAATATTTGCGTGTTTGAACATGCAAGCATGTCTGTAAAATCTCTTAATTTAACTGATATTTTAATATTTTCCTATTTTACTTTTCATTTAATTAGATTAATTTTTAATTAATAGTTTTGAATTAATTTTTAATTTCAGAAGTTCAAGTGGAAGAGTTAGAAACTTCGAAGAAGAAAAAGAAGAAGAAATCTAAAAGTGAATAATATATATTTAAGTTTTTAACCATTCATGGTTATGCTAATGTAATAACTGTAACAAATTTTCTATCATACATTACAAATTAAAATTTTGTTTCGTAAAACAATTGTTGGTAATTTTGATTAAAAATTATATTCTTTACATTCTTATGATCCTCATGCAGAATGCTGCAATTTGATGCCAGCACTTGACATAAAATTTATAACCAGTGAAATTAGGAAAACTTTCAATTGATTGATTCTCATTTGTTTATACCCCATACAAACATCAAGCTTTGACATTCAACTTGAAGATATAAATATTTTTATAAAAAATATGAACATAATTATTATGAAGTCACCTTATAGAAAGAAAATCGTTTGTAAATTCATTTTTCGTATCACATTTCCAGTGGCGGCTCATGACTTTCTATAGGACCCAAAAATACATTTACCACATTTCGTCAGTGTCTAGTGAAAACCTCGTAAGTCTAAATTTGGCAAAAATTGTTTTATTTGTAAAGATAGTTTAAAACCTTATATCTCAAAGGATTACGCGTTATAACCATTACAACATTGATAGCGTAATATTTCTATAATAAAATTTATATTTAACAGTGATATGAAAAACTCTAAGTGTATGTGTAAAGTTACAAGTTGCACGTTAATTATTTTTTATAATAGATATCGTGGCTATAAAATATGCCTAGCATTGCTTTTAATAATAATACTAATTTATTAAGAGGGTTATACACCTAACTTTTAACGAATATTCATTTAGCTTTTTTACTAATCCATAGAATTTAATGCGGTTTAAAGTAAATGATTCGAAAAAAAATCTAGTTTCATGGAAAGTCATTAACAAAATTTTCATTTTTATTTTTTTAATTTAACATTCTAATAACCTGCAAATGACTTTTCATGAATATACAAAGTATTAAAATTAAATATCTCTATATATTAAGAAATAAACCCTATATATTTGCATAATAAGAAAGGGCATTAAAATCTTTATACGATAGTGCCCTCTCGCACCATGAACGCTATTTGATAAAGATGCATATTTATTGTATTATTCAATTAGTTTCCACTGATTGCGCAGACGGAAATAGTGACAATCGGTAAAATTTATTCTAGGGAATTGTACATTTATACAGCCGTCTTAAGAAATTATACATACAGTGACCACAAAAAGTATTCGTACACTTACATTTTTAACATAAAAAGCGATATTACTTTTTATACCGTAAGTAATTTAAAATATAAAAAATGCATTAACAACTTCAAACAATATATTTTAATAATATTTAAATATAATTCATAAATTCAAAAAATTAACTTAAAAAATAGAAATAAAAACACAGAACATCTTAAAATTAAAAGCAAAAAGTATTCGTATACTTGCAATAAAAGTAAAAAAAAAAACAATTAAAAAAATTATTAATATTTGGTATGATTACCTTTAAACTTAATAATTGCTAATAATCGTCTACGCATCGAATTAACCAAATTTGGAGTAACTGAAGGCGAAATATTACCCCATTCTTCTTTAAGAGCATTTTTTAATTGGTTTTATTTGAAATTTTCCGTTTTCTTATATTTCTTTCAAGATAATCCCACAAATGCTCTATTGGATTAATGTCCGGACTTTGGGGAGGTGTTTCTAAATGTTTCGGGGTGTGATATTGGATCCACATCTTTGTATTCCAAGCCTTATGCGTTGGGTCGTTGTCATGCATAAATATATATTTATTTTCTAGACCCAATTTTTCAGCACTAACTGCTGAATTTTTTTGTAAGATATCAATATACATTTTATGGTCCATTATTTCATCGATAAAATGCAGATTTCCTGGACGAGACTCACTCATACACCCCTAAACTAATACAGAACCGCCTTCGTGTTTTACAGTTGGACATAAGTTTTCTTTATTTAATTCACAATTTCATTTCCTCCACACTGTCTTCCATCTGAGCCAAATATATTAAACTTGTACTCGTCTGTGAATATAACACGATTTCAAATCTCCTGGGTTTCATTTTTATATTCTTTTGCAAAATTTAGTCTTTTAATTCTGTTTATATTATTTATGAAATACATTTTAAGTGCTGTTCTGGCATGATAGCCTGCTTTTTTGAAGTACATTACGCACAGTGTTTGTAGATACATTTGTCCCAATTGTATTTTTAAGTTCATTAGCAATTTTCACTGCACTTAATTTAGGATCTTTCTTTATTTTTAAAACAATTGCTTGTTTATCATAATTAATTAATTTCTGAGGACGGCCTGTACGAGGTGTATTTTAAAAGTTTTTGTTAGAGAATACCTGTCAATAATTGTTTGTATCGTGGAACATGGTCTCTTAACAGTTTTAGAAATTTCACTTAGCGATTTTAGCTGATTATGTAAGTTTACAATAATTTTCCGCTCTTCAGTTATAGTTTCTACACTTTTACGCCCCATTTTCAAATTATTAAGGGTATTCATGTCACTTCGTAAGTTCGTAGATGTCGTACTTTGTAAACTTCGTAAATTGTATGACATGAACACACTCCCTTAAATATTTTATATTTCTTTCGTACTTGTATTTGTAGGTTATAATTATTTGAGGTTATATTCATTTGAAGTTATGTTTATTTGACATTTTTGTTGTTTATGCTTTTAAAATGCCAAATAAAAGTAAAAAACAGAAATTATTAGATTTTCTTGTGTAAAAGGTTATTCTTGATTTAATAATTTTAGAGGTTAAGTTATTAAATAATTTATAGGTTATGTTTACTAAACTACGACATCTACATAAAGTACGACGGTTTCTACCTGCGTAAACTTCGTAAACTAAATTTGTATTAAAAATTCTACGAAACTCAAATCTACAACGTTTACGACAAAAGTACAACGTGACATGAATACCCTTAATATTTACTAAAAGTTATAAATGTGTATGCAAGTCGGCTTATAAATAAAACTGCAATAGTTACGTATAATAATTAAATCACAAATGCTTATTGTAACTTGATAATCAATGTCGGGGCATTTCCTGTACGAATACTTATTGCTCAACTTTCAACCCCGTTTATCTGAAATTTGCTTTGCAATACAATATGATAACATTTTAAAGAATTTTTTGTTAATGAAAGCCTTAATGTAAACATAGACTTAAAGGTTTTACAACTTTTTTTTACATTTTTTATCTTGAAACGGAACGATACAGCTATTACCAACCAACCAACATACCAACATAAAAAATAATATAAATTAAATAATATAATAGTCCTAACCTGTGTATCTCTCTATCTGTCCCGTAACGCACCTTTGATTAGTCGTTTTTTGTACCTGACTTTAGGGTTAAACAATAATGGTTTACAGGTATACTACCGATATTCCCACCACGGGGGTGAAGCTGAGATACGAAATTACGGCAACACGATCATCGGGTGCCTCATCGTAATTCTTCGGTTATACTCGCCAAAGGGCATCAAAGCTGGTGAGATTCTTAGTGATTTCTAGTGACTTTCAGTGTTATTTTCCTTTATTTTACACTGTATTATTATTTTTAGGTTACATCAGTTATATTTTCATTTTTGGTTCGTGTTTTTATACGAGACGCATGTGTACGTGAAGTGATGTGAAAATTTATTTTGTTGTATATGATTATATAACTTGTTCGTTTTAATACTTATTTAATATTATTGTTTTATGTATATTATATTGTTACTGCTTTTTAAAAATTATTTGCTGTTTGTTGTACATACATATTGTTTTTTTATAAATTTCTGTATTAACTTGTGTTTAATATATTTCATATACATTTTTAATTTGACTGAATTTTTATTGATAACCAACCTCCTGATGTCAGATTTAGTAGATAATTATTTGAAATTCTCAAGAAATTTATTTATATATTTTCTATAATTACCTCTGTTTATTATAGAAAATTTATAAATAAATTTTTTAAGAATTTGAAATTTTAAATCTTGTAATAAAATTATGAAATTATAAAGAGCTATTCAAACGCCGCGCAAAAATTTTAGTTGTGCCCTACGGCCGCAGGAGGGCCGTGTTGCGATGAATTAACATGCGAGGTTCCCTTCTCCTACTTATATGTTCTGTGATTCCCACTATGAGGCTGTGTATTCTAAGTCTGCGTATCTGTGTATTTTAGTTTCTTACCGTAACGCACCTCTGATTGGTCGATTTTTTTTACCTATTTAAAAACAAAAAATTACCGAAAATTACAAGTATAGATGACTAAAGGCGGCCGAAGGATGCCTGTGCCAGCTAGTTAATATAATAATATCTCATATTTGTGTATCTCTCTGTCTGTCCCATAACGCACTTCTGATCGGTTGGTTTTTTTATCTGACTTTAGGATTATGGCTTTCAGATGTACTACCGATATTCCCCCTGTAAGTTCAAAGGCCGAACAACTATTACCGAAACAGTCTAGATGGCTAAAGGTGGCCGAATGACGCCTGTGCCAGCTAGTCTATAATAATAATATTTTTTTAATAAAATTAATTTTTACATGTTACATGAAATTGAAAAATAATTTAATTCATAACTTACATAAAATTGTTCAAAAACTATTTAAATGAATGATATAGCTTGCGACACCCTGTTATACTATAACCGATGTTTCGATTTTCGGAATCTCATCAGGCAAACCTGGAAAATCATGAAATTGGGGCAATCTACAACTTTTGTAATTTTTAGTTACAACTAACGTTTTATTTTAGGTTTTTTATTTGGGTTAGTTTAGTTTTCCGGTTTAGAATTTTTCAAAATAAGTTTATTTATTCATTTTGGCTTCAAGTAGGTATAATTTTTGTTTTTACAAAAGTCAAATAAATTTGACTTTTAATCAAGTTTGAATTTTGAATTTAATAGCATAACTTTTTAATCATTTCAATAATTTTTCCAGGTTTGCCTGATGAGATTCCGAAAATCGAAACATCGGTTATATAACAGGGTGTCGCAAGCTATATCATTCATTTAAATAGTTTTTGAACAATTTTATGTAAGTTATGAATTAAATTATTTTTCAATTTCATGTAACATGTAAAAATTAATTTTATTAAAAAAATATTATCACATGTTAATAACCTTAACCATTTTATAATAATAATATCCCTAATCTGTGTATCTGTCCCGTAACGCACCTCTGATTGGTCGGTTTTTTTAATTGACTTTAGGGTTGAACAATTATGGCTTTCAGGCATGGTATAATAAGTTTTAAGGTAGGATATCTAAACACCAGTGGCGGCTCGTGAAAAATATTCTTGGGTGTTCTGCATTATAAAAATGGCAAGATATCAGAAAATGGCAATCTCAAAAAATAAATTTACTTATTGCACATTTTTAAATATTAAACGTATAACACTTATCTAGAATGTATTACTTTATATGATTTTTACAATAAATTGCAATCCTAACTAATTTTCGAAAAAATTTTATTAAGTACCGCTTATGAGAGAAGTTGTGTTAAAAATATTAGTAATATTTCATTTTATTTTTTCTTCATTTAATATTCATAAGCATTTATTTTATGTACTAGTAGGTATAAGATACTATCTTCGATATTCATAATTTCAATTAAAGTTCATAACGCAAGATGTGTTTAAAATAAAATCGTATAATATGTTCGTAAAACCAGAGCTGAAATATGAGCAGAACGGTTGTACGTTTGGTGGGTTGTTCCTATGTCTTGTAATCTGCGAGTTTAATAATAAACATTATTATTGTAGAAAAAACCTACATAATTTTAATTTTATTGATATTAATAATTAAACGTAATTTCATTTTGAGTTTCTAATATAGGATCTGCCAAAAAATAATTTTACTTCTATTTTGATAATAGTATTTATAAGAAACTTGGTAAAATTAAAATTTGTACTAAATTTTCAAATTACACTATATTACGAGTATTAAACTATTGCATTTTATTGTTTAACCATGTTGTTGAACAATCAATGAACAAAAATTAACTTACTAGTTGTTTTCATAAGTCAAATTTTAAATTATATTACAAAAATACGGCATGTAATTCTGCATAAGATGCAGCTCAATTTGTAGTGTATACCGTGGTGTTAGGATTGTCCTAACACTATCCTGGTATGGATACGATTCCACCCGATAGCTCGCGTCATTTCATGTTCAGAATCATTTCCAGCACATCGAAGTTAAACAGTGATTTCGAAAGCGTAACGGACTTGTATTAATTATTACAGTACTTATTTGACTGACTGATAACTCAAGGCAACATAAGAAGCGCGCTTTGAAACCAAAATTGATTAGTCTTCAATTATTGAAATAATTTGAAATGTGGTGGTTATATATTATAAGTAATAATTAATTTGGTACACTTCATTCTGATATTTGGCGGTTCTGCAGCTCTGCAGTTCCTATGGTAGAACCGCCCCTGCTAAACACACTAAACACGTTCAAGTTTGCGCAGTGACGTCACACGTGACCAGATTTAAAAGCATATACAAATTAATAAAATAATCGATGCTTTTAATTTTATTTTCAATAGAATATTATATAAATGTATTTAAGTAATAAATAACAATTTAAATAATAATTAAAATTGTTACTATGAAAGAATGCATCCATAATAATTGCTTTAATAATATAACTAAATTTTATCTACTTTTGATATAATAAAATATAGTCTCAGTTTTCATGATTATTTCGGATTTTTGAAAATTATAACACAATTTTAGATATAATCGAAGTTTTTAATTTTATTTTCAATATAATATAAAACAAATAATAATTTAAATACAGTACAATTTTTATTATCCACCGTTAACTGAAGTTGGAAGCTGTACCTATTGGTTTGGTTACTGTTTTTATAATTTTTCTTTTTTTGTGTAAGAGAAACGTTCAATAAACTCTTATTTAATGATTTTATTTGAAAATAAAGTCTTGACCGAAAAAATATTAACTTTGCTTGTTCAGAACAAGTAGTAAAGTAACAAGCTTTCTTTAGCAAATTTTTCAAAAAATGATTAGAAAATTATATTCCATTTCCATTAAATTCTTCAAAGATACGTTTCAAGTTTTGAATATCTTCCATAAACTCATCAGAAGGTTTGACTAGACCGCCTTCATTTATGAATTATGTCCATGTAAATGTACTTGTACTTGGACATTCATTAGTTCCTGCCTTTCCTGAATTTCTCTAAAAATCATCATTATTAAAATGTATCTAACAAATCCTTGAATTGTCAACATTAAATTTATTAGACTGATAACACAAATGAATCCATTCAAACCTTAATTCAGGATTGTTACGAGGAAAGCAAAAAAAGACTATTTTTTTCACAAAATATTTAACTTTTGTTATCGGATTTGCAACCAAACACTGCACACCTTATTTTTACAGTTTATATAAATATAAACTGTAATGAAAAACATTCAAAAATAATTTGAAAAAAACACTAAACAAAGTCTTTGCCATAACAATTATGCACAATAAATACTCTACAGGTCACGTATGACGTTAGTAACTCCTCCTACCATGCGCAGAACTATTTAGATATCCTACCTTAAAACTTATTATACCATGGCTTTCAGGTATACTACCGATATTCCCCCTGTGAGGCTGTGTATCCCAAGTCTGCGTATTTGTGTATCTTTCTTTCTTGCCGTAACGCACCTCTTATTGGACGGTTTCTTTTACCAACTTTAAATGTAAAAAAATAAATTAAAAATAAACTTTGTAAACAAAGCTTTTTATAGAAATTGAACCGACAGATATAGATATACGATAATAGGCGTGAGGCTATTATAATCATTTAGTCATAGCTATTATGACGCTTTTTATATTGATGTTTTCGGGGAGCTTTGTTTGTTTTTATTTATGAAAAATTATTTTTTACTTCTTAGTGAAAAGAAGTAGCTTAGAGAGTAGAACAAAAAAAGCTTTGTTTAAAAAGCTTTGTTTAAAAAGCATTTTTTAATTTTTTTAATTTGTATTGCAATATGAGCGTTAAACTTAGTTTTTAAACGGCCCTCATAGATAGTAAACTCATAAAAATAGGTGATGAAATGAAATGCATATATAAAAAATTATATGAATTGATTCTTAATGTGTGAAGGAAGGAGGAAATGCTATTAAAGTGGAGTATAGCAAGCATGATTCCAATCCACAAGAAAGAATGTACCACAGTATGTAAAAACTACAGGGGCATATCCTTGTTAAATGTTTCATATATAAAATACCTACTGAAAAAAATTGATAATATGAAAATCATTAAAAGATTGATACGTTTGACACGCATGACGTTTGAAAAAATTTCAGCAGAGATATTTAACAAAAAAAACAGAAAAATTCATGATTTACTCAAGAATACGATAGGGCGATTTGCTATCCGCAGCATTGTTCAATATTGTGCTCGAAGGAATAGTGAGAACAAAATGTGAAGATAATATCATAAATAAGGAGGCACAGATCATAGCATACGCCGATAATGTGGTGATTATTATTAGGTCACATAACGCTTTAAAGGAAACTTTTAAGAAGTTAGAAAACGAGGAAAGGAAAGTAGAATTGATTGTAAATGAAAACCAGACGAAATTGATAACAATTCGTAAAAGCAATTAGAATTTAATTACTAAACTTGGTACCATGATTTACCAATAAAGTTGTTTGTTCAGAAAAATTACATCAGTATGATCCAATTTTCTTAAGAATTTCTTGAAAAAAATAATAAATATTATAGCTTTCCGGCGCCGATATTACAAATATGATATTTTTGAGGCCCAAGTATTGTTCGTGGAAATTAATCACTAATTTGTCGCATTTTAATTCACGGTTAAAATATTGTTAAGTGTGGTGAAAATTTGGTATTTTGTGTGTTTGGAGATTCCAGTTTAAAGTTGTGTTATAATTTCGTAGTGGGTAATTAACGTTTGAGTTTTGGATAATTTTATGAAGTTATTTTGATAATTTTACCTCGAAATCGAAGGACCAATTAAGCCCACATAAATCGAAAATTACTGTCAAAGCACGATACTCATTTTAAGGACCTTAACCACTTCAATTTTGATCTCTCTCTGGTAACCAAGTCACCCGAATAAATTTTAATCATCAAAATTAAACAGCAAGCAGAATTACTGGATGGACTTCTGATGGATACCTTCGGCTTCCTACTTGAGGGATCGTCATTACTGTGAGTTATTTTTTATGTACATACATACAATTTCTAGTGTTGCGATTTTTATTGTTATTTTTACTTTTGCATTTCTTTTGTATCAAGTAATTTCGTGTAAAATTATCAACCAAAAATTTTATTACCTCATTTATGTTTCAAATTCATTGTCATAGTCGTAAAATATTTTAAGTAATAATTTTAAGAAATATTTGTTCATTTACTATAATAATTATATATAACTATACTTCAGTTACCAAAACGGTACCGGTTTTTTTTTAAATTTAATATTTCGTTGTTTTTCTTTTTGTTGTTGTCGATTAATTTAGATTATTTTTATAACTACATTGTATAAATTGCTAAATAGTTTCTCATCATTAAAATTATTAATTTTACTGTTTTATGTCTTTTGTTTTTGTGTACTTTTTGTTATAGATTATTTTATGTAAAGGTGGCCGAATATCCGACAGGTCGGTCTAAATAATTCTGGGTTTTGTAATTTGTAACATTAATTTATGGTAAGTATCCTTTGCGCAACAGACTTGTTTGTTGAGGTACGAACCTGGAATTAATTAATTAATTATAGTCTATCCGTAACTTTGACGATATCACGTTCGAACGCGCACTAAATTTATTTGGTTAACCCCCTTTTCCGCTGCAGCAAAGCCGGCACCCTTTTGTATGCGGGGGTGTGGGTCGTGAAGAAAATACCCGTAACAAATTAATAGCACAAATTATAGAAAAGATGTCATTAAAGAGAGAGTTATGGGTTATGGCTGGGAATAGAGCGTAATACGCCATTCAAGAACTCGTGAAGAACAAGTTAATTGGTAAGAACACAAAACTAAAGATATACAGAACACCGATAAGACCGATTCCCAAGTAACATTTTGTGCTGAATATCAACTGCGAGCACGCTGTGTCAGCTTAAAATTCAGCTAGTGGAAAGAGCAATGCAGAGGCAGGTCTAGCGATGAAATACAAAAAAATATTGGACGGTGAAGATATAGTCAAACACATTAAGGCGATAAGGATAGGCTGGATCGCACATGTACCTACAGAGTGCCCACAAAATCAAAGTGATTTCAAGTCTAATGAATTGGGGTCCGAGTATTGAGAGGCTAAGTACATGATTGAAAAAAAAGAGCTCTGAATAGATGCCTATGGAGGAAAGTGGTGGAGAAAGCAAAAACACACGAAAAATTATAAGAGAGAAAAGAGAAGAAACCATGGTTCTCATCCGACCTAATCCGATTTGTAAGCATCAAACAATGTAGGAATGTCCCATTCGAAAAGGAATGGGAAGCCTAATAATAATAATAATTACTGCTAATCTTAACCGTTAATCCGAGTTCGGGGACGCAATTTATTCGCGCCTATTTTTAATCACTTCAAAAACCTTAAAAAATAGTGACTGCGGGACGCAATTTGGATGCGCTCTTGCAGTCACCGTAATAAATTACTAAACTAATATTATAAACTTCCAAAATGCCTTTAGAATGTTTTGGACAATATAATAATAAATACAACGCACAGCTTACGGTTTTTGAATTAGTTAATTATAAAAATTAATTAAATTCAAAATACTACTTAAATTTTCTGAATTTTGCTGTAAATTTTTCTTTGAAGTTTAAAATAAACAGTCTTATTCATGGTAGTTAACTATTGTGATGTATTTAAGTTCATTATTAAGAAATAATAGATAAAGCGGAAGTATCGCAAAAAAAATACATATATTATATATGTATATATAATGAAAAATTAATCGCAAAAGAATTGCAAAAATTAGAATTTCTAAAAAAGCCCGAAGTACATAGATACAATGTAAACATTGAATATTCATTAATAGAGCGCTTTAAAAAGAAGGAAAATAATGTGTAATAATATATTTTAAATTTAGAATTTGGCTGACTTCTGAAAGAACTTTTTAGATAGTCATCATAGGTACAAAGACTTTGCTTTACATGGAGATTCTAGCAGAAACGTATATTACATACATAACTATAAATTGGATTTATTACTTTTCATATATCATAAATTGTTTCAGAGAACGAACATAAAATTTTTATTCTGCATTATGTAGTGTATATATTATAATGCAGTATTTTCAAATGATTGCCGGTTTCAGATTGCGCGCGTAGTAATTTACAATGCAATACGTGCGAAAGGTTATGTATCGTACACTATTTACGTGACTAAAACGAGGTTTCCAATTATCCGTATTTATTTTATTTTTATTTACCTTCATAGATTTTGTAGTTTACTGATTACTTGGTGGACACATTTAAAAATATTGGTTGATATTAAAAGTAGGCAGTCCTATATTATAGTATGCACTATTATAGTCCTGCAAAAAAGATTAAAGAGTACCTAACCATCGGATGAGTTTACGTATATTTCCTATTTACCGAAGTATCGGCAGAAGAGCCCGATCTAAGAGGGAGCAAGCCGGGAAAATGCTCAGAACGGCAAAATTAAGGTTGCCGAGCGGTTGCACGAAGTACTTATAAAAATTACCATGCTTAGTAGCCCGACAAAAAAGTATTTTTTAGTTTTCTTTAAAAAAATGCTACTTTAGTGGCCGTAAATGTTTAGACGAACTAACATATTTTAAAGTGCTATATTGTCTTATAATTTTCTTAAATCTGTCTCATAAGAAAATTATAAGAAAACACTTAAGCAAGCCAAGCCGAAACAAAGAAGAACCAACTCTTTCAACATGCAATGATTTTTGAATTGAGATTATTTGGGTTTGTTGAATCAAATTCTTTAGATTTTTATGTTCTATAATAATTTGGTACGAATATTCAATCGGATAAATCCTATTAGAAAATTAAGGATAGGATTTTGCAACCTGTTTCACTAGGGACGGTTTAGTTCAAAAACAGCGCAATAGATTAATTTAAAATTTGGAAGATACATGCGGAACACATGAGGGCACAAAAAGACATATTTTATATTTTTATATTTTTAATAACGTCTATTTTTAGTCAAAAAATCTACTTTAAAATTTTTTTTTTTTAATTAAACTAAAGCATAGTCTATAATGATAAAAGAAAATAGTACAAAATATTTAAATTTTATGTTCATTAAAAAGTTGAAAATTTCGGGACGATTTAGACTCAAAACGGCTGAACCGATTAATTTGAAAAATTTGAAAAAGTAAATAAAAGTTTTAATTTAAAAACAAAAGGTAATTCAGAAGCATATTAGAAATAGGCAACAGAAATAGGTAAATAGTATGCAACATAATAATATTATATTACAACTTGTACGGAATGAAATTTTTCTTGTATAATAATGATAAATATTAAAACCTATACATACAGTTATTTGAAAAAGTATTCGGACGCTCCTATGTTAGCAATGTAAATTGTTCCTTTTGAACACTGTTTTTATCATATAAAAATCATTTTTACAGCAATACTTATTAGACATTTTTTGTCGCAAATTTCATTGTCATATACATTTTTCTATTTTGTCGCTTTGTTTTCGACCGTGAGTGACTTAACGCAGACTCGGTAAAACTTTTTAATAAAATTAAAAATGCTTAATGGAATTCTTATGGGATTCTCAGGGGATTCCCACGAGATTTTTAGCGAGATTGCTCTTTTGTGTATTGTGATTGTAACTATCGGTCGAAAACGAGACGACGAATAAAAACATGTATAGAAACAAAAATGAAGGGAATGAAAATATCTACAAAATATGTCTGAAAAGTATTTTTGTAAAAGCGACTTTTATATGCTAAAAAGAGTTTTCAAAAAGTACAATTTACATTGCTAACATAGGAGCGTCTGAGTACTTTTCCGAGTAACTGTATACGTATTGAAGTTGACCGTGATGACAACAAGAACTATGTAAATTTTTTTAAAAACATTAACGGATTGACTTTAAATAATTTGAACTTCATATTATACAGGGTGTTTGTACATAACTTAGGTGGTGCTAGAGAAGATTTTTCTAAAAAAAATATTTAACAAACATTTTTTCTAAATTCAAACCTTTGAGAGTTAGGCCTCTAAAGTATTTTTCAAATTTCCAATTTCACATGCACATAACCACAAAAATGTTGAATTTTTAGTAAAAATAGCTGAGTGCTTTTTTAAAGAGCATAAAATAATCTTCATTGATTTTTTATTAATTAATTATTAAACATTTGTTTAATATAATACTCGGGTTGTCTGTAAAGTCGGTTTACGGACGATAATTTTACGTGATAACGTCATAAGAAAACATTGATGAAAAATTGTATACTTTTTTTATGAATTGAATTGAATTATGTTTATGTAACAGATAATACAGAGTTGCTGCTAATGCCGAATGCCTGGTTCGACTCCGGGCTCAGTAAAAACTTTATTCTGACCGTCTCCTCTAGGAAGGCAATGGCAAACCACCGAGATGTAATATGCCTGGTACATTCTCTCTGGAGATGAAGTGTATACACTTCCCGCGGTTCGGAGCCCGCGTTAAGCAGTAGGTCCCTTATGTGTGTGATAATACTTCAAACGCACAACACACACATAGGAGAGAGGTCGTCAAAGTCCGGGGAACCGAATATGGCACATGAAGAAGAAGAACAGATAATACGAATTAAAACAATTTTATTACATTAACCCTTAATAGCCTAGTGCGTTATGTGCTTAAAAACATAACTGCATCATTTGGTGATCGCGAGTTCGAACCTCACGCCGGACAAAGTTTTTTTAATGGCATTTTATAATTCAAATGATGTCTATGTATTCCGATAAATTAATTTTGGCACTCCATCAACAATGGTATTCACATTAAATATTCACTTCACTTTAAACGCAAAGCCGATCGTGCCTCTCTATCGCTTGTTCCGCGCTCTCGCTTGCACGCATGGCTCAGGCGGAACGTGATAATGAGTCTTGTTTTTTCGTACGTGCAGTTGGTATATCGATTTATAAGACGTTATCACGTCAAAAATATGAAATAGAAGATATTGTACATTTTTATTTAGTGTGAAAATAGTCAGTCATCTTCAAATAGCTCCGCCAACCAGAAAATTAGGTTCCCTGTAGGATGTCATGTTGTTTTTTAAAAGAGTTAAAAGTTGATTTTTAAATTATCTTTCATTATGTACAGATTACTAATTGAACTATTTATATTAAAAATATTATTTTAGAGTAAAAACTGATGAATCATGAATATTGTTGCCAAAAATCTGGTCGACGGAGAGGGTAGGAAAAGCATGATTCCCCTGTATGACCATGTCTAGTTCCCTGGTTACACAGATTTTCCAAAAATTTGTATTTTGTATAATAATAAATCATACAATAAGTAGAGTTATTGTACAATTATTTACCACTTAAAGCTAGGTTTCTGCAAGTTGTTTTCTTAGAAATAATTCATTTTAGAAACGTCTCAAAGAAATAATTTAAAATTTGAAGTGCACATATAAAGCACATTAGGCCACAATACGACCGATTTTATATTCCGCAATTATAAAAAAGGATCTATTTGGTGTCAAAATGCCTAGTTTATCATTTTTTTATTCAAATAATCCTAAAAAATAATTCTAATAATAATTATAATTAAAATTGTAATTTGGAAACAGTGCAGAGTTAAAACGACTGCTCCTTTTAATTTGAAATTTAAGAAATATATTTAAGTAGCAATAGCCTACAATTAGACATTTTTAAAAATACATAAAATATTTTAAATATGTTTTTTTTTCAATAACAATAATAATTTTAATTAAAACCTTAAATTTTTTTAACATTTCCTATTTATGTGCTATATAATATAGTCTCCCATAGAGAACATGTTCAAGAAATTTCAATATTTTCAAATTTACAAATTGAAAATTAGTTTAAATACACATAAAACCTGCTGAATAATAAAATGTCTATAATTTGGTCGTATATTATTGGAATATGATTTTTTCCGATATGTTTGATTGGTAAGGGTCCTCGGAGGTGGATTTATACTTTTGCCGCCCATAGGCATTGAGGTTTTTGGCGCCCCTATTTAAAGGGAAAAAAAGTTGTTGGATATAAAAAACTTTCGCAATAGTATATTATAGACCAAGGTTGTGAAGACTGTCATTATTGACCAGGCGCCAAGATTATATTCCGAGGTGAATCAAATGACAACTTTGTTTTATTTTGCTTTGTTGATTTGACAGGTGTCGGCAAGTTTAGATTAGCTGTCATAATTAAAAACCAGCTGTTTACAAATATTTGAAACAAAATTATTCTATTAAAAAAGAGTTTTGAATGTTTAAATTCATTTAAATAGCATCTCTTGGTTATACAAAATCGTTTTTTAACAACATGTGTCTTATAAACTGTGATGATATGTGAAATATCCTAGAGCTTACAAGTATCTCACGGTCGTAATGGGTCTTCGAAAGAAAATGGTTACATGTAAAACAATCAAACAATCGACGATATAAAAAGATATTTATTTGCAACCTGATATTAACAATAATAAAATCAAAGCAGGACTCACGCAACTCGTAGGCCAACGCGTTTTCTTAGAACAATAAACTTTCCCTCTTCACGGAATATCTTCTTCTGCACTCTTTATTTAAATCGTTGGCTCCTCCTTCAACACTTGAAACTGCTCTCAATGAAATATTCTCGTTCACCTTCGTTGTCTTTTTCATCAACGCTGAAGTCACATTTTATTTAAGTCGCGTGTCGATGATGATTTCCACACTTGGAAACTAATGGCCTATGGCCTTTAGCCTATTGGGTAACTTCCCAACCAAAAACAACTCTTCACAAAAACTTTCTCGACACGCGCTAAATTATTTTTACTGCTCTCGAACGTTCTTCAAATATAACTTTTACACGACTGCTCTCGAACGCTCTTCAAATATATGTTCATTATTAACTAGTAGTGTATAACGAAAAAATTATACACCAGTAGTCTGAAAAACGTCACTTCAGGTGCAACTTGACTAAGTTATAATGATAGCCTATATTATGACTAGTAGTAGAAAAAAATATTTATTGTGCATATTTTTATATAATTATTTTATATACTCACAAAAGTATTTGAACGCTCCTATGTTAGCAATGTAAATTGTACTTTTTGAAAACTCTTTTTGGCATATAAAAATCGCTTTTACACAAGTACTTTTTACAAATTTTTTGTAGATAATTTCTTTCTCTCCATTTTGTTTTCCTACACATTTTTATTCGTCGCCTCGTTTTCGACCGAGAGTGACTTAAATCAGTCTCAGTAAAAATCCCATGGAAATCACCTGAGAAAACCACAAGAATCCCATAGTGCATTTTTAATTTTATTAAAAATTTTATTAAGATTGTTCCACCCTTACAAACTGGATTGGATTAGAATTTTTAAGATTTCCTGTCTTATTAACATGCGGTAGCATTTTAAAGGGTGCTTTAGTAAATAGAGATGAAATTTTTACTGAGTGTTTATTACCGTAAACACTTTCATTTACGACTATACTTTAAAATTTTCAAAATTGTTATGCCAACTGCATTACATAATGTGTATTAAAAACATGTATTTAAACCATTTTTGTTATTTATAAATTTATTGTGTTAAAATTTTAAGTTTTATTTACCATTTTAGTAATTTTTTATAAGTGTCGATACTTTCGTGAGCGGCAGTGTAGTACGTACTACATATTGTAAATTTCTTTTCGATTTTTAGGGCCGTTATATTCACCTCTTCGTAAAGTGTCTTGTAGTTATCTGTTCGATAACTTTAAAAGTGACTTGTAAAAAATTTGGGTATATTCAAATAAATATATCTGTCTTGTAACTACTTGCAACTTATTACGCATAGTTGATGTTTTCTTCGAGATAGTACAATATGGAGTAAGAGATAGCGCTATTATATTCTCAAGATAGGAAGAGATAGTATTTTGGTGTAATTGTGACAGCTGAAGTTTGAAAATTTTTACAAGTAATTTACAGCCGCGGTCATAATAGTAAGCCACCCTATAAAATCAAGGATTTTTAACCTTTTCAGACCCAGGGTACTAGGGATGTAGTGATAAGCAACACGGCACCTAGCGGAAATTTGGCGAACTAAGTTAAATGAGTAGTATTGTTAGTTTTGCGTATGCTGTAGTAGTAATTTTAAAAGTTTTCGGCGATAAATTAAATTTTGTTATATATAATTTAATATGAGTGCTACTCAGTATTGTTCAGTGCCTCAAAGTTCATCTTGGGCAAAGAAAAATTCGGAATTAAGTTTCCATTTATTCCCCACAGCTGAAATAACAAAACACGCGTGGTACATAAAATGGGAATTTAGGAATTGGTAGATGTGAAAAAATGTGGATTAAAAATTTAAAAATAGGAAAAACTGTAACAAAGTTAATGAAAGTGTGTTCACTACATTTTACAGAAGATGATTATTTTACACGAGGCCTTCATAAACACATCTAGATGTTTCAGATCCCTCTAAATATTTTAGATAGTCTTTTTCTTCGTGTGCCATATCCGGTTCCCCGGACGTTGGCGAACTCTTTCTTATGTCTGTGTTGTGCGTCTGAAGTATTATCACACACATAGAGGACCTACTGCTTAACGCGGGCTCCGAACCGCGGGAAGTGTATACACTTCATCTCCAGAGAGAATGTACCACGCATATTACACCTAGGTGGTTTGCCATTGCCTTCCAAGAGGAGACGGTCAGCATAAAGTTTTACTGAGCCCGGAGTCGAACCAGGCATTCAGCATTAGTAGCAACGCACTTAACATGGCACTTAACAGCTCTAGCTGACAACCGTCTCTAGTCAAGATAGTCTTGAAGAGTCTTTAGATAGTCAAGAAGACTTAATCTTAATTCGTAAGATTCTGGCATATCTGTAAATTTTTAAAATTAAACAAAAACACCCACGTTGAAATAAGCGATCTAAAACTCACCTAACCGTATATATACTATGTAACTGCAGGAAGATGAACTACTTAACACTAACCGTAAATTGTCTTAGCACAAATAAAAACTAATTAACAAGTTTGCTTGGAAAAAGAAATGAAAAACTCTCAAAACACCATAAAACACAAGCACTGCCGTCACACGAATGTATTTTAAGTTAGTTCACGTTTCTACACGGTGGCGCTGCAATCTTAATCTTATATCCCTATATTATTTTGAAGTTTATGATGACAAACTTATATGTTAGATAGCAATTATTTTTTGAAAGAAAGAATTATTGAATTCCTCGTCGTTTTTTCATTGAAAAATGCTTCCTATTTAGCATTTAAGTTTGTCACCAACTTCAAAATAATTTAATAAAAGGTACACACTCTGGGTTTGAAAGGGTTAAGTAATAAACTTTATAAAAATATTTTTAACAGGTAGTTGTAACCCAGATGCAATTATAATGCATAATTTAAAAAACTTGGCACGATATAAGTTATTATTTTGATCGTTATTCTGCATATCTTCCGTAAAAATTCGTGAAATCTGTTTTTATTATTATATGAACGGAAATATATAATTAGGGTATTCACACTCCCTTGTATATTTACCATCGTTGTATATTTACAACGGCCAAATACCATAGCTGTGAACACACCTATGATATTAATAATTGTATTTGATGTAATATATGTGATACATAACCTTACAATTATTGTTTATGTTATTGTTTTATTAACTTTACTTTCGGCACATGTTTAAAATAGTAGTGATTTACACATTAAAATGCCTAGAAAATCATAAAAAGAAAAATTGTATTGTACTGTAAAATGGTATTTGTAAACGTAGAAAATACTTCTGCACTTGATCAGCTGTTGTCCGCCATATTGGTTTTCAAATACAACAGTAGAAAAACACGTTCGAGGGCTATTTAGAAATACAACACCCAGGGTGTATTTGCTCTTATGGGAAATAGCTATGCAACCATATACACCCTAGTAAACTTGTGTATATTTACTAGAGTGTATAAATACAACGAAATATACAAGAGAGTGTGAATACCCTAAGTATTTTCGTCAATTTCGTCTAAGATCAGATAAATATCGTCGATAAGACACATTTTAAAAAATTATAAAATACAAAAAATACACACCATTTATAAATTTTAAGTTAAAATCTGTAACGTTTTACTTGGTACTCCAAGTGACTTGTAACTTATCTTACTCGTAACTCGTATTTACGAGACGATTGCCGCTATTGGTAGGTGAATATACGTTTACTAATAACGCTGCTGACCTTTTTTCCAGTGGTGTGTCTTTCTTATTTCTAAGTTAGTAACTAGCGAAACCTATATTTAAATTATAAAACTAACTATATACATAACACATGCAAAACATGCTGTAAAATTGATGTACGTAGTCAGGTCAAAGAGTTGAGAGATCTTGTGGAGCAGTGTATGGCAAAGCTGGATGAACAGAAAGTGATTATTGTTAAAAATAGTGAATTATTAAGTAAAATTGAGAAAAATCATAAAGCCCAGAAAATAAAGTAAGCACAATTAAAAGGAGCACTTATGCACAAGCTCTAAATAAAAATAAAGAAGTGATAATAATTAAACCAATTAATGAAGAACAGCGAAATGATTTTACTAGAAAGGATATTAAAACACAGATAGATCCTAGTAAGCTAGCAGTGGGAGTAGAGAATATCAAAAATATAAGGAATGGGGGAGTTTTGATCAGCTGTTTCGACTCAAATTCTAAGGGCGTAATTAAAAGCAAGGTTCAGGAAGTTTTGAGTGATAAATATAAGGTAGAGGAAGTCATTAAAAAAAATCCAAGAATTGTTATCGTGGGAATTGAGCAAGACTTCGTGAATTTGAAAGATGGTGAGATTATAACAGCTGTAAGTCAACAAAATGTGCTACCAAGCAACAACTTTAAAATAGTGACTAAATATATTAAGAAAACTAGAAAAAATATTGGTAGCATCGTTCTGGAAATTGATACCGCTACATACAAGGAAATTATGAAATTGGGAAAACTGAGAATGGGATGGAGAATATGTAACGTATATGAGCACGTTAATATAAAAAGATGTTACAATTGTGCGGGTTTTAACCATATCGCAAGAGAGTGTACAAGCAAGAAAGTATGTTTTGTCTGTGCAGGGGAGCGTAAAGAGAAAAAAAATGCGTTTCAGAAAATATTATGTGTGCTAACTGTATTAAAGCAGTGGAAAAGTTTAATGTAAAGTTGGATGTGAACCATTGTACGACAGATATGAATTGCCCATGTTACAGAAAGGAATTGGAAAAGGTTAGTAGCAGAATTAATTATAGTCAATAGCAATCCATGGAATTAAAAAGCAAAATAATTTATTTTAATTGTCAGGGATTTTTAAATAATAAAGATCAAATTTTAGTTGTGATTAAAAATAAAAAACCTAATATAATATGCCTTGCGGAAACACATGTAACGGAGTACGTATATGATAATGAACTTGAAGTCCCTGGCTATAAAATGGAAAAATGCTTAACTGAAAACGCGAGAAATGGTGGAGTACTTTTGTATGTAAGAGATAGTGTTAAATATGAGGTTATCTTGAATGAAACAAATAATAGTTATATTTGGATATTGTCGGTTAAAGTAAAGTTTAATAAAAGAGATTCTCTTATAAGCGTGATTTATCGTCCTCCACAGACTGGTGATGGTTTATTCGTAGAATACATGAAAGCTTACTTTGAGAGACTGGAATTTAATGGTAATATCATTATAAGTGGAGATATAAACTTGGTTTTTATACTTTAAAATTACAGAATGCTATTGCCCGATGTGGTTTTTATCAATTGGTGAATGAATATACGAGGGTTACAAAAACAAGTGCTACAATCATTGATTATGTTATAACAAATAATAAAGAACAAAAAGTAAAAGTTCTTACAGTCTCTAGAATAAGTGATCATTTCATAATAAATATTGAATCAGAAGGAAAAGTTTTTCAAGAAGAATATGTAGCCATACAGAGACGAAATTTAAAAAATTATAATGCCGACAGATTTCAAGAATTATTGTTGGAAAAAGAATGGGATGATGGAATATCCGATGTAGATAGAGCTGATACGCTCATTAAGAATATAATCACTACAATTAAGAAATGTGCCCAATAAAAACAGTAAATATTAAATATAAATATATCGAAAATAAATGGATAAATAGTGAAGTTCTTGAACTTATCAATAAAAGAGATAATTCATATAAAAACGCCAAATTTACTGGAAACGAGGAGGATTGGGAAAGTTATGTAAACCACCGAAATATGGTAACTGATAAAATACGCACTAACAAAAAGTGTTATTATAATAGTTCCGAAAATAAAAATAATAGAAAGAGCTGAAAGTATTAATGCCAAGAAAAAATGTTGAACCAAGGAATGCAATTAAATTTCACGGAATTGCAGAGATTAATGAAAAAGAAATTGCAAATAAATTTAATAAGTTCTTCATAGACAGCATTAAAGAAATAATTGCAGGAAACCAAGTGTGTGTGAATAATGATCAAATTTTGGAAGAAATAAAACAAGTGAAACTCTGGGAAAAATTTGAAATAATAAATATGAAAAAATTAAGAGAAATTATGCATAGATTAAAGAACACCACAGATCCAGAAACTCTTATCAACCCAGCAGTAATAAGAGACTCATTTGAAGTTGTAGGCCAGTTCTTTTTGAATACGGTAAACGCATCACTAAAAAATAGAATATTTCCAGAGAATTGAAAAACGTCATATATAGTGCCCATACCAAAAATTGCCAATTCAGAATTATGCGAAGAATATCGACCTATAAACATAGTGCCAATTTACGAAAAAATATTGGAATATAAAGTACATGATCAATTAAGCGAGTATTGTGAAAAAAATAATATTTTGGTTCAAAATCAATTAGGATTTCGTAAATATCATTCATGTGAATTGGTCATAATTGATTGTTGTGAAGAATAGGTCTAGATGCCTAAGCAAAGGAGAAATAACCCTTGCAGTATTTTTAGATTTTAAAAGAGCTTTTGAAACAATCGACCGAAAGTTGTTTATTAAAAAAATGAAAAGAATTGGTGTAGGGGGGTCAGTGCTAAATTGGTTTGAGAGTTATCTCAGTGAAAGAAAACAAAAAATCAAATTTAGAAACAGTATTTTCGATGAGCTTTATACTGAGTATGGTGTGCCACAGGGGACAGTATTGGGTCCTGATATGTTTTTTTTGTACATTAATGACATTGTAAGTTGTGTAAAAGTGTGTAAAATTAAGATTTTTGCTGATGACACCGTGATTTATATTACTGGAACAAATATTAAATATATGATGGTTTGGTTCTGCGCACAACGTCACGCGGTAAAGACACGCCCACTTTATTTAAATACAGATATGGAATTTATACGGCAAATAAGGCCAATGAAATTAAAATTTGTGATTATTTTTAATTTTAAATCACAAATCAATTATTCTGCCGTCATAAGGAAGAAGGCAGTGTTCGTTTAGATATGGTTTAGGTATGGCAGTAAGTACATTTTCTTTGAATAAAAAATAAATAAATAGTTGAGATAGAGGTCGTTATAATCTACAACGTAGATGAATTTCAAAATACAAATTTGTAGCAGGACATCGGTAGTCAGGACCGTATTAGGAATCAATAACGAATGAAAAAAATAGAAAGAAAAAAATTATTAAATTCAAAACGCCTTAACGAACGACATGTTTCGGACTTATTCGTGGTATTACCCAACGAAATTGACTTGGAGCAGAGAGGCGGAGTCGAGAAATCTGAAATGTACTACTAGCGCTCGTAGTGGGCAAATCAAAAAATAAGTGTTGTATATTAATAATGAATAGTATTTAAAAATTTTGCATTTACCAAAATACTTCAGAAAGTATTTGTAGTTATTGTAGACATTTTCAACCCGCTTTTTTATTTACAATTCGGAAAAATATAATTAATCCCGACGTCGCATTTTACAACATTGAAAACATAATTGCAAACTAATTTTCACGGAGCTTTTGCCGTTCGGGAAATATTATTTATCAAATCTCTCTCAGCCTACGGCTTCGGGAAATTAATATTCCAAAATTTCCCTATGAAGCTCCTGAAATTTGCCTCGTCCCAAGGCTGTTATCCCTAATAGAAGCTGCTAGCCACGGTTGGAATATAGAAACAAAGGCCCAATGCGATAAACCTTAACACCAAAAATGTCTTTATTTTTGGCAATCGCTGTCTGTCAAACCATACTCAAAGTTTTTTAAGTTCCTTTTACTTTTTTCTCAATTTTCTAAGTTCATTGACTCATTTGATGAGTTAATTGTTTTAGTATATTACATTGTGTCTATTATCAACGTCGAACATAGGGAATTAACATTAATTTTAATTGTTTTGTAGATTTCTGCTCGCTAATTCGACCTCCGCCAATTTTTTTGGTATCTATGGTACGAGAAAATTATTGTGCATCCTGTGATATATATATATATTATAGCACTACAGGCCTTGTAGACCCATGGCTTGTTTTGCTATTTTAGCCCATATCTTCCGATTCTTCGCTTTTTCTTTCCAATCTATGATGTGTAAACAGTCCAAGTCGTCCTGTACTTCTTTTTTCCATCTTGACTTTGGTCTTCCTCTTCTTCTTGTTCCACTCATTGTCATTCTCCAAATGATACTTGGCACTCTTTCTTCCCCCATTCTCACTAGGTGTCCCAACCACCTTATCCTTTGTGCCTTCACTATTCCAACTATGGTATTTTCTCCATACAGCTCATATATTTCGTGGTTGTTCCTTCGTTGCCACCTTCCATCTACATATTTTCCACCAAAAATCTTTCTCAGAATTTTCCTTTCCCATACATTTAACATGAGTTGGTCTTGTTTCGTGAGTGTCCAGGCCTCGCCTGCGTACGTTACCACCGGACGTATCATTGTTTTGTACACCTTTATTTTTACATTTCTAGAGAACATGCCACCAGTCAGTATCCTTTGTAATGCATATGCACTTCTATTTCCTGCCGTAATTCTGGCTTTGATTTCTTCATTGTTTCCAGGCACTCTTGTTATTAGTGTTCCCAGATACGTGCATACTTGTACTTCTTGAAATTTGAATGTTTCCCCCTGTTCTGATCTTATCTGTAGGTATTTGTCTTGCTCGAAAGGTCTATCGCTCCACACCATATATTTAGTTTTTTCGACGTTTATCGCGAGTCCCATTTTGTTTGCAGCCCTTAAGATTTTTACTACGATTTGTTGCAACTCTTGTTTTGTTCTTGTTATGAGCGTTATGTCATCTGCAAAAGCAAGGCATTGCTGGTGTTTGCGGAAGATGGTATCGCTTCTATTAATTTTACTTTCTCGTAATGCTTTCTCCAATACTACATTAAACAAAATTGCAGAGAGCGGGTCACCTTGTCTTAGTCCACTCTTGATTTCAAATTTCCTTGACAGTCCAATTGACTGACATTTCTGACTGAAATGACTGAAATTTCCTTGACATTTTGATCTTATTTGATGTTTCTTCCAAAGTCATTTTAACCAATCTTATCAACTTATTGGGTACACCAAATTCTTTCAGAGCTAGATATAGTTGATTTCTATTCACACTGTCATACGCCTGTTTAAAATCAACGAAAAGTAAGTACGTTGGTATTTTGTGCTCGTAGCTTGTCATTTGCAGTTCTTTTAGGACATATATTTGGTCAATTACCGACCTGTTCTTCCGGAATCCACTTTGGTATTCTCCTATAATCGCTTCCACATATTGACTCAACCTATTCTTGATACACGTTGCCAGTATCTTATACGCAACGTTCAACAATGCAATGCCTCTATAGTTGTCACATTTCGTTTTATCGCCTTTTTTATGTATGGGGCAAACTATCGCTTCTCTCCACGACTTTGGCATTTCTTCATTAATCCATATTTTCCCAATCAGTTCGTGCACCATTACTTCAATTGTACCTCTCCCATATTTAATCATTTCAGCTTGTATTTGATCTTCACCCGCACTTCTATTATTTTTCAAGCTCCAAATAATTTTTTGAATGTCTTCCAATTTAGGCTTTTCTACTTCTGGCTCATTTGTGCTGTCGTTAAAAAGTTCACTTGCTTCTTCTTCATTGGTTTGTCTATTTAGTAGCTCTTCAAAATACTCGACCCATCTCTCCATAGCTTCCGTTTGACCTCCTACCAAATTTCCTTGTTTGTCTTTGCAGAGCGTTGTTCTTGCCGTATATCCTTTTTTTACTTTTTTAATGCCCTGGTAGAAATTTCTGACCTCTCTGTTTTTAAAATTCTGTTCTAGGGTTTCTAATTTTTCTATTGTATACTTTCTTTTCTTATCTCTGATCAGTTTCTTACATATTCGTCTTTGTACTTCATATTTTAGTCTGCTTTCCAATGTTTTTGCTTCTAGCATTCTTTTCCTTGCTTTCTCTCTTTTCTTGATTTGTTCTTTGCATTCCAAATCATACCATTCTTTATGCTTGTAGTTTCTTTCAGTTTTTTGTTTGGATGCTGCTCTTTTCATAATTCTAGCCAAGAGGTTTGCACTTTCCTCTATATTTTCCGATTCCTGCTCTTTTCCTGCTTCTTCCTCTATAGTTCTCCCATATTCTTCTTGAACCATCTGCTTTTTAAATTCTATTCGAAGTGGCATCCTTAACTTGTGTCTTTCGTTTTCTATTTTTATTGGAATGACTGACTTTAATTTTGCTCCCAATAGAAAATGGTCAGAATCTATGTCCGGTCCTCTATATGTTCTCACGTCCCTGATGCATGTCTCACTTCTTATCTCTACTAAAATATGGTCTATTTGATTTACATTTTTCCCATCTGGTGTTGTCCATGTCCCTTTATGTATTTCTTTGTGGTTGTATTGGGTGCTCATTACTTTCATATTGTGTTCAATTGCAAAATCTACGACTAATTTTCCATTTTCGTTTGTCTCTGGAGGCATGCTATACCTCCCTATGGTTGGTCGATACGCCACTTCTCTTCCTATTTTAGCATTACAATCTCCGAGCACCAGTTTCATATCATATTTGGGAATTTTTCGGTATTCTTTGTCTAATGTTTCGTAGTACTCTTCTTTTGTCTCTAGTGTTTTTTCTTCGGTTGGTGCGTGAATGTTGATTATACTTATTTTTTGGTATCTACCTCTTAAGCGTAATAGGCAAATTCTATCGGATGTTGGTATAAAATTCATGACTGCAGGTTTACATCTGTTACTCACTACAAATCCCGTTCCCAATCTTCTATTATTTCCGCTGCTCATAAAGAATGTGTATCCCTCCATGTCAAAAATTCCGCTATCTTTATGCTTTGTTTCTTGTATTGCCATTAAGTCAATGTTGTAATTTCTCATTACCTTTATAAGTTGCTTCAACATTCCCCCCTCAAAAATTCCTCTTACATTCCATGTTGCTATAAATACTATTTCATTGCTTCGTTTCTCTTTTACTTCTTTTTTGTTATTTTCGAAATCCAACTCAATTCTTCCAGGTCTCGCAGTTTTTGCCATTTTTTGGTTCCGTCCGGCTGTGTTCGCTGCTAGTTTTTTGCAGACGACCGTTCAACATGCTTTTCTATTTTTAGCTTGTCCTCGTCCCAATTCCAGCGTTCTTTATTTATAAATACTTTCTTGTATCCCACCTTCGCTTCGTTTC
This sequence comes from Cantharis rustica, assembly GCA_911387805.1. NCBI lineage: Eukaryota > Metazoa > Arthropoda > Insecta > Coleoptera > Cantharidae > Cantharis > Cantharis rustica. Next base: position 79,555,669 of record OU426877.1, read on the forward strand.
CTTTTTCTCTTTCTCTCTTTGCTATGTTTCTTAGCTCCAATTGAACCTTCCGCTCTTCTCTTGACAGATCATCATCTATGTATTTCTGGGTACCTCTCAATCTGTGTTTTCCTTTCATTATTTCCATCTTTTCTTGCCAGGAACCTACTTTAGCTACGACAAAGGTCTCTACTGTTTTTGGTTTAATTAATTCAACTTCAATTATTTTTGTGCTTAAGTTCAGTTCTTTCTTTAGGAAATTCTCCACTTCCTGCTTTAGGTCGATTTCATTAAATTTTACGCCTTTCACTATGATGTTATTTCTTCTATCTTTGTTCTCCAAGCGATTTAGTTTGTTCTCCAGCTTTGAGATTCTTTCTTTTAATTGAATATTTTCACCTTTTAACATTTTTATCTCCTGTTCGTATGATGTTTGGCTTTTTCTCACTTCTTTTATTTCTTGCATCATCTCCCGCATCATATCCTTCATTTCATTCATTTCTTCTTCACGCTTACTATCGATTTTTCTTGCCACTGTTCTAGTACTTTTCTTGTTCCTTCGATATATTTCTTCGCTGGCTATACGTTTTCTCCCAGTATGTTCAGTTGTAGAATCTTCGCTGTCTATTGCTGATATGTTTTCTTTTTCTATATCACTCATACCCCACTTAAGCAAGTCGGTTGGAACTGTATAATTTGTTAATCGCGTTATAGGTCTACCATCCAGGTCAACCCCTCGGAGGTGGTATACCTAATATTGTTCTCCTTTCTAAAATTTGTTTTATGTTATTGCACTGTTTTACTTTATAAGCTATTTAGTGTATGCAACCCAAACGACTTCCTCTTATCTTTCTAACCTTTTAAATTTCGAACAAAGCAATTCAAAACTTTACCTGTTTTCCCAATTCAAAATCAAGAATTTTCTCTGGTTTTTATTTACACACCTATTCTTATCTCTTCCGTACCACTCGATTAAAAAAATTTCGATGTTATCACCTCTAAAAACAAAATCAAAACTCGCTATGTGACAGAGCCGTACTAACGGTTATCGTGTCGACATAATCCGGTTATTGTAGACATTTTCAACCCGCTTTTTTATTTACAATTCGGAAAAATATAATTAATCCCGACGTCGCATTTTACAACATTGAAAACATAATTGCAAACTAATTTTCACGGAGCTTTTGCCGTTCGGGAAATATTATTTATCAAATCTCTCTCAGCCTACGGCTTCGGGAAATTAATATTCCAAAATTTCCCTATGAAGCTCCTGAAATTTGCCTCGTCCCAAGGCTGTTATCCCTAATAGAAGCTGCTAGCCACGGTTGGAATATAGAAACAAAGGCCCAATGCGATAAACCTTAACACCAAAAATGTCTTTATTTTTGGCAATCGCTGTCTGTCAAACCATACTCAAAGTTTTTTAAGTTCCTTTTACTTTTTTCTCAATTTTCTAAGTTCATTGACTCATTTGATGAGTTAATTGTTTTAGTATATTACATTGTGTCTATTATCAACGTCGAACATAGGGAATTAACATTAATTTTAATTGTTTTGTAGATTTCTGCTCGCTAATTCGACCTCCGCCAATTTTTTTGGTATCTATGGTACGAGAAAATTATTGTGCATCCTGTGATACTAAAATTAATATTTTTTATCGATATTTTTTTCGATATTTTTTTATCGAAATCAATGATAATTCCCTATGTTCGACGTTGATAACACAGGAGAACAGTATACAAAATGTCTGTATACAAACACTTACAATTCTATACAACAAGTTATTTTATTTTTCGACACCGCGGCGCCACCTGTAATTCTGCTCCAAGTCTATATTTGTTTAGCAGGGGCCTCGGCGCGGTCATAGCGCCTCTTGTCTTTGTACTTATCTGCTTAATGTGTGGCCTCCATTTTAGACCCCTGTCCAGTGTCACCCCCAGGTATTTGTAGGTGTCGTTCCAGAGAATCTCTTGGCCAAACATTTTCATGTTTGTCCTGGGGAATTAGTGCAGGTTTGTCAGTGCTGTCGATCTGGTGAAGTAGGTGGCCGTGCTTTTGCCTGGATTCACCCCAATGCGCCAGGTACAGAATCATGTCTCCAGATCGTTCAGTGCGGCCTGTAACTTAATAATTATTTGTTTCGGTCTCTGCGAGCTCACGAAGTACGCGGTGTCGTCCGCATACAGCATTAGCTGCGCAGAGGGTATCGTGTATATTAATTCCGGTATTGGCACATCTCTTGCGTAAAATATATACAGGGTGGGAGCCAGGATTGATCCTTGCAGGACTCCGGCCTTGATAGATCTCTCCACGGAGCGAGATCCATCAACCTTTACGCGAAACTTCCGGTCAGTCAGGTAGGACGCTATCAGCCGTACAAGTGCTGGGTTGATGCCGCCGTGTATGAGTTTATGAAGTAAACCTTGATGCCAGACTTTATCAAAAGCTTTGGCGATATCTAGGAACACCGCACCCGTTGCTTGTTTTTTATTCCAGTGCAGGGTGATGTGTTCCACTAACCTCGGCACTTGTTGTGTGGTTGAGTGACCTGGACGAAAACCAAACTGTTTGTTGAGAATAGAGTGGTTTTCTTCCAAGACCTTGACTAGTCTCGAATGTATAACTTTTTCCGCGAGCTTTCCAAGGGATGGAAGCAGGCTGATAGTTCTATATGAAACAGGGAGTCTCGGATTATGCCCAGGTTTGCGTAACATGGTGACGTCGGCTATTTTCCAACGACCTGGAAAATGCTCGAGTTGCAATACGGCATTGATGATGCCTGTTAACTGCTGCAACTCCCGCCCTGGGCAGTTCCGTGATGACCCTGTTTGTGATTCCGTCCGGACCGGGTGCCTTTTTCTTTTTAAGTGCTTTGATTAAGCTCTTTACCTCCTGATGGGAGGTGCTGCCTATTTTGTCACACTCAGAGTTATAATCAAAGTTTGTGTCAGTGTCTGCGTGTGCGGCCCCCCTAACCATTCTTCGACTTCCGCATCGATTTTTGTGGTATGATCGGCAATGAAGACGGCAGCGTTTGGTGCAAACTGCGTCTCCAGACTGTCGGCTAGTAATAATAATAATAATAATAATAGTTTTATTCATCAACTCTTACTTACAATAAAAAGAAAAAATAAATACATTTCATAAGAAAAAATAAATACATTTCATAAAGCAGAGTCGATGAAGGGGCAAAACAATCAGCAAAGCTGCTTTTCAGTTCTACCCTAGCACGCATTTTGCGCAAGCATCAGAATCTTCTTGATCCCGCTTCTAAAGGAACGGCTGGTTCCGCCGGTCAAGAACACGTCCAGATACCTATTGTAGATCTCCGCCGCTCGGTACTCGAAGGAGCCCTGAAACTTAGTTGTCTTGTGAGACGGGATAGACAAGTTCCCGCTATAACGCAGATCAAGTTGATGGCGTTCAGATCTTTTCACCATCAACTCCAACAGATACCCCGGGCTACCACGCTTACACAAATTGTACAGAAAGGAAGCGAACAGAAGTTCAAAGCGAGCGTGAATCTTGAGGACACCAAATTTATTATAAAAAAGAGTAACGTGACTGCCAAACTCAATATCACAGGCAAACCTCATGCAAGAGTTCTGAAGAACCTGTAGTTTGTGTTTTAAGTTGGCAGTAAGGTATCCGTAATAAACGTAAAATAATCCGTAGTGCCTTCGCTTTTTCTGAGAAGCTGAGTGCCTGACCGTGCAGTCCGTCTAGGGGGGGGGGATAATGGTTTTCTTGTTTTGGAGTGCTTTTACCAACTCCCATGCTGATGGACTCTGAAAAAAGAAATCCCTCAGCATGTTGCCCCAGTTGGTATCTTTGAACTCTGAAATGGCTGTCCTAACTTGCCTTTTCAGGGAGCTATAAACTTGACGGTTCGCCGGGTAGCCTGTGCGCTGGACGCTACATCTATCTCAGTTTTTGTCTTTTATGAGCTCCTAGATCTCGCGTGGGAGACTGACTGGTAATTTTTCGCCGGCACGGTCTTTGTGGCTTCAGCCACTGCTTCTATCATCTTGTTCTCGAAGGTTTTAACATACCTGTCGATATCCCCCTTTGTCTGAAGGACAGGGAAGGGCCGAGGATTTGTGTGAAACGGTGCTTGAAGTCGCCCCAGTTCTAGTTATTGTCTTTGATCTTGTATGGTGGACTTGCTCGGCGTCGCCCAGTTGCAGTAGCACTGGGTTGTGATCCGAGTCAAGTTCATTTAAGAAGGTCAGGCGGTGTAGAAATTTAAGATTTCTGAACACCGCAATATCCAGAACATCGTGATGATGATTTTCCAAAAATCTGTCCGCCTCCGGATCGTAGAGTATTCTACTGTCAAATTGGAAATGTGTGAACTCCGTGGGGGTATCCACCATGAAGCTTTCCTTGTCAGACAGAGCTAGAAGGTGCCGGCCGGCCTGTTTGTCCTTACGGCTGGAACAGCCGTAACAAGCTTGTTCCAAGCTTGGTCCAAACTTGGAACAAGTCGGGTGTTTGGCATTCAGGTAGCCTGCTAAGATGACCTGGTTGCCATTTCATCCGAGCAAAGTCTTAATGTCCTCCTCCAGGAGAGGTTGCTGAGGTGGTTTGTAAACTGAAATGAGTTGCAACCAACCATTATTAGCTTTAAGGATTTTAATGGAGGTTGCTTCTATTCCCTGCAGTGTCTCCGGAAGTGGATGCTCATGATGCTCAATACAGGTTTTGATATCGGCGATCGCTTCTATCGTTCCTGTATAGAGCATAATGAGGTATGTTTATTCGTGTCTTGTGGCTTTGATTAAAGTGTGTTTTGATCACTAAAATTGCATCTAGGTCGTATTTAAGTGCGAAATCCGCAAGCAGATTTCTCTGCTTTTTTAACTTGTTTGCATTCCAGTAAGCGAGCTGGAGTGATTTGGGTTTGATCCTAGCACTTGCCATGTAATGTGCATCTTTGTAAGTGTAATTAATTTGCGTTTACAGTTTCTACTAGGGGGCCGCCCTTTGTTTTTCTTTGCTTTTTGTTTACATTTTTGATTTCTCTTGCGGCTCCTATATGCAGTGGGCGTGTTTTGCTTGAGGAGCTCGGCTGCCTGCTGCATCAGGGATCTCGGGCTGCATCTCGGTGTGTCGGGTGTTGGAACAGGCCCCCACCGACCGTCACCCAGCGACTGCTCTGCGTTCCTGGTGGTTGACCAGGCCGGGACGCTCCAAGAAGCGATTGGAACTGAAGAGAAGAAGAAAGATGGTTCTAACGCAGACCAAACCGGAGCCCAGATTGCAGACGCCATCAAGCAAATAACCGATGGCCTAAACACTGCACAAACTAGGTCAATCTATGGGCTGTTCAAGACCCTACTGCTCAAACAGCTCAACCTGATTGAGAGCACGCACAAGAGAGAACATGACAAAAGAGAGGCCGCAGCGAAAGTGACGGAAAAACCCCAGTCAAAACTAGGTAGTCGAGACGACAAATATAAACAAATACAAGATACCATAGCTAAAGTTATTCGGACCATAAAAGTACAAGGTGAAACGGTAACGCAGCTCCAAAAACAAAACAGTGAATTAATAGAAGAAATCGGGTCCATAAAGGGACAAGGCGACGCAATCACCCAACTCCAAAAGCACAACAGCGAGGTAATGGAGGAGATAAGATGCATAAAGACGAATCATACGGACAAGGGCAAGAAAGGGCAATAAGGGCAATTATGTGATACGAGTTTCTCTCCTCCACTGTCATTGTCGCTATTATCTTTGTCGCTTTCATCATCGGTTTCGGCGCCATGTACTCGCTTGGAGACAGTTGCTGACCTAACGGCTTGCGTTTGCCTTTGGGCGGTCGTTTTCGCTTCCGGAATCGACGATGTAGTGTTGAACTTTGGATAAAAGTTCACCCACTTATTTTCAATTTCAACTACTGGGTCTGTCGTAGTCCACAAGTGCATTGGTTGAACCTCTGATACTGGTTTAATGGTCACTACACTGGGGGCTGCGGCCGGCCCTGTCTCTACCACGAGGTTTTCTTGACCGGCGACCGTTATAACGGTATCTACGTCGGTGCCTGCCTCCATTAAATATAATCTACAAATTCAAATATGACATTTATGACCCGCATTAGTTCATTTGTCCTCCTTAAATAATACCTAGCAAGGGAACTGCTGGTTAAGAAACTCTTATGTTGGTGAAATGCAAATTTCACTTTATGAAATACCTAGCGTTAAGAATTCTTTACTAAGGAATTCTTAAATAAATGTTGGTGAAAACGGGCATAAGTCTTCGACTTCTATGCTAGTCGGTTGTAAGTAACTTTCAGTATATTCTTGAAATTTATTATGTTTGATAGAGCTTTTTATGATTGTTGCTGTGCCCCCTCTTGCTCTTTCACCATGCTGATTCGTATAATAGATGTTGTATTTAGGTATTCTTAAGTAGCTTCGGTTTGTTAGGTGAGATTCTGATATTAGAAGTATATTAGAATATCTTCGTTTATTAGTAATTTTTTGACTTCAAGGCTATGTTGTAATAGACCATTTGCGTTCCAGACAGCTATACGCAACGACTTCGCCGTTAATTAATTTTTGTGATTAGCATGGTTAGAAGGTTCAGCATTGTATCCATCCTCTCCATTAGTTTTGTAATCATGATTTCTAATTTGTTTAGCTGCTGCGCTGAGGCATTTTCATTTGAATTATTGTTAATGTTTTGTAATAAATGCAAAGTTTGCCTTGAAGTTTCGGCATATGTTATTCCTGGTCGAGTATGTGATGATAAAGAGTTGTTATTTTGGGGAATTTCTGGCAAATATCTCGATCTCAAGGGAAGATACTTTTGGGCTTAAAGTTGTTTTATGTAGGAGCATCCTCTGTAACTAGCGGGGTGATTGTCACCACAATTGACGCATTTAACATTCTCATTAATTCCTTCCTTCGGGCTACAGTCCTGAGTAAGATAATTACCAGCGCACTTGACGCAACGAGGGTTGTAGTGGCAGTAGTTTTTATGTGATTTTCATGTGATTTAAACGTTGACATTTTGTGCATTGGAGAATCTCTCTTTTGATGTGTGAGGGCTCAAACTAAACTATGTTGTTTAAGGATCCCTTAATTTCGTAAATTTCCTTGTTGTTTTCGGCAGTTTTCAATCCAATATTAAAGAGTGGGAGTGGTTGCTTTGTTTTAAAGTGCACTGCATTGCTGATGTTTAAGGCTTCGTATTGTTTTGAAATGTATGGAACTGCGTTCATTTTTTGTGCAATTCAGTGATTACCCGACTATAATGTGCGGTTTCATTAACTCAAATAGTGACATTATCTTTTGTTGTTGTTTTTATCTTATAATTATCCATGGTAATTTCTTTTAGTAATTTAGTTAATGGTGAGATGTTTTGGACCCCGGTTACTTTTATTTCCGGGACTCGCTATTTATCCTTCCGTGAGGTTTGAGGTGCGGTATCTTCTTCTGTATTAGATAAAGCGTAAAATCGATTGTGTGTAGTAACATTTAGTAGACTAAGCCAGTCGCTCATCCTTGCTTGTTTCAATATTTTTGGTAGTTTAGGGCTATCATTTGGTGTTCGTTTATTACTATAATCTCCGCTTACCTGGTTCGATATGTTTTCTGTAGTATTAATAACAAAATTGCTGATGGCCTGCGTTGAGGTTATGTTTCCTCCATTACATACTTGGCAGCCCCATTGTTCAATATTTTCGTTCTTTTTTAATTCAGTTAGTGATTCTAAGGACAAATTAACACATTTTATATGGTAGGTCAGTTTACATTTCATCTTGTACTCGATCAAATCCTCGTACCTTGATAAAGCACGCTCACAAATTCCACACGTCAACATTTCGTTTCTAACCTCGACGAGAATCGAAGTGCATAACATATTTGTTGGTTTCTTACACGTTTATTATTCAAGTGAAATAATGGAAAACGAAATGTTCAAAGTTTAAACTTGATCTTAAAATTTTGTTAAAAAAACAACGGGAGTGTTGCCTCCTGAAATGAATGCATCTCTTGGTTAGAAAACATAACGTAGAAGTTGAAGTTGACCGAACTCTTTGTTATATTACTTCATGTCGGCTATATTTCGTACGAATGTCAATGGTGGCGTTTGAAGCCATGCACTTCAACTTTTCTCACGTTATGTCTTGTATGTCCGCTACGTATGTTACGTGAATGTGAATGACGCTTTAGATGGTATTACAATAACGAAATTTTTGCAATTGAAGTGCTATGTGTGTTGCCTAAACTAAACCAGGCGAAGTCATGTGGCGGCCCCACCAATTTCAAATTTGAACATTTTCGCGCCTTGCAAGCTGGCAACCCTTCCTACACGCATATATTGTGCACACGAGGGTTAACTCATTTATTCCAAGTTTTTCGAGCTCGAGCAAAGTAGTCCAACTGAAAATTAGTAGCTAGTTCCGGTGCATAACATCACGTGACGATCAAGTTAAATCATCGTTGTTATTATTTTGTTACTTTTTGTTAGTCGAGTTATTTAATTAATAAAATTGGTAAAATCTTCAGAGTTATTATAATTTGTGTGGCCACGTCGTAAATTCCACACTGGTGACCCCAACAACAAGAATTCAACGTTACGTTACACAAGAATCATCAATAAAATACAAGTAAGAAAAGTAAAAACTAATTCTGAAATATTTTTTTTTTTGGTTCTGGTCAACCACGTTTTTACCTACAACAATTTTAACATTGTTAACCACAAATTCATTCGACCACGTGAAACGTAAAACAAGATGACCAATTCAGATGAACAAACCGTTACTGCTGCAAGCAACAATCAACAAAAAACAACCGCCAATTTGAAAGGTAAAATAAGTGAACTGTACAAACAAATCAATCAGTTAAAAGCCGCACAACAGCCTCCACAACAACAAAATGCAGCACCAGAAACATCGGCACAATATGAAACAAGTAAAGTTTCCACGAAAGTACCACCATTTCATCCAACAAAGCCCGACCTGTGGTTTCTTCTGATCGAAGCCCAGTTCCGCAATAACGGAGTGAAAAACAATCAAAGCAAATACGACATTGTAATCGCATCGTTAGACCCTCAGTATTTGGACGTAGTAGCAGACATAATCAGAAACCCACCACAGGCTCAAAAATACGAAGCCGTGAAGAGTCAGCTGACAAACGAATACGCAGACTCGCAAGAAAAAAAAATTAAAAAAACTATTACAAGGCATGGACTTGGGAGACAACAAATCGTCCACTCTGCTCTGTAAAATGAAGGCTTTAAGCTGAACATGTATGAGCAAAAGTCTCGTTGCGTTGTTGTGGCTAAGCAAGTTACCCGAAACCATAAGAGCAATCGTCAGCTGCTTAGACATTAACCTAAAAAAGAAAGAAGAAACACCTGACAAAATTACAGAACTGTCAACATTTGAAACGGCAGCAGTTGCAACAGTGGCTCCTCCACACACAAACGATTTCATATCAACGCAACTCAACGTCCTCGCTAAACAGATTGAAGTGCTGTCAACCAAGTTTGAACGATCAAAATCATACCGCAACCGCTCTCAATCGAGGAATCGCATCCAATCGCAAGGTAGAAATGAACCTGGCAATAACAGTAAAAAATACGACACTTGTTGGTACCACTACCACCATGAGGCTAGGAAATGCACGGATTGGTGCAAGCTGAACAAAAATCAAAAAAACTAAACAACACCCATCTCCAGTGCTAGATGAGGTGTTGTTAAAAAAATCTAGTCGCTTATTTATCACTAAACGAACCCACAACACGAAATTTTTAGTCGACACCGGTTCAGACGTGTCAATAATTCCACCATCAGCCTGTGGGAAGAAAAATCAATCAAACGACTTCAAACTATTTGTTGCAAATGGTTCGACCATAAAAACATATGGACAAAAACTGTTAACACTAAATCTTGTTCTAAGGCGACAATTTACATTCCCATTCATCATTGCAGATGTATATAAACCAATAATCAGTGGAAATTTTTTGGACAAACTTGGCTTGCTCGTGGACTTACAAAACAAGAAGCTAATCGACAATATAACAAAGCTAAAAGTTGTTGGGAGGGTTGAATCAATTGTCAATGCAGATGTGAATGTTACATCAGTTCCACTTGATTCGGTATGTAAGCAACTTCTACGAAAGTTTATTGACATCACTCAAGCGAACCAGGTTAATAAACTACCTACAGAATCAAATGTTTTCTACCACATTGAAACTCATGATCACCAGTTTTTGCAAAAGCACGTCAATTACCCCCACAGAAGTGGGAGTAATCGAAGAAGAAATTACCAAGAGAGAATTCGAATACATGGTACAGCAGGGAATCTGTCGTCTCCCCAACTCACTTTGGGCCAGCCCACTTCACCTGGTTCCAAAGAAGAATGGGGATTGGCGTTCATGCGGGAACTACCGTCGACTGAACTCGGTAACAGCCCCCGATAGATATCCGGTGCCTCACATTCAAGACGCAACTATCAATATGGTGGATTCGCAAGTTTTTTCAAAAATTGATCTAACCCGAGCGTATATAACCAGATTCCAGTACACGAAGAAGATATCCCCGAAACGGCAATAATTACACCATTTGGACTGTTCGAATTCGTAGTGATGACATTCGGACTCCGCAACGCAAGTCAAACTTTCCAAAGGTTTAAGACCAAGTATTACAAGGTTTACCATTTGTTTTCAAGTACATCGATAACATCGTAATTGCATCCAACAGTGACGTAGAACATGCCAAACACCTTTGCACCGTCTTTGAACGATTACGCTATCATGGACTTACGATCAACACTGGCAAGTGCGAATTTTTCAAGGCAGAAATCAATTTTTTAGGTCACGTAATTAACAAGCATGGCATCAAACCCTCATCAGAAAAAGTAGAATCAAGTATGAATATTCCGCAACCTAAAATCGCCCAAGAGCTCCGCAGATTTCTCGCCTCGTTGAATTTCTATAGACGTTGCATTCCTCACGCAGTTGTATCTCAAGGCATTTTACAAAAGCTGATAAAAGGAAACAAAAAGAATAACAAATCCAACATTGAATGGAATGATGAAGCTGTATGTGTTTTTAAAAAGTGCAAAGAAGAATTATCCAATGCTGGATCAGATAGCTCCGTAGGTGTAGTATTACAGCAAGCAACAAATGGAAAACTTCAACCATTAGGTTTTTATTCAAAACGCTTGATAGATACCCAAACACGCTATAGTATATATGACAGAGAATTGCTTGCCATTTACCAAGCTATCAAACACTTTCGATCGTCTTTGGAAGGGAGGCAGTTCACAATTTACAGCGATCACAAACCGTTGATCTTCATGTTTAACAAAAAGCGTGATCAAGCGTTACCTCGTCAATTGCGCCAAATTGATTTCATCGGTCAATTCCCAACTGATATTCGACACGTTCCAGGTACAGAAAACATCATTACGGACATGTATCGAGATTCGAATCAATAACAAACAACCCATCACAGACCATTGACTACCAGCTCCTAGCCACACAACAAGCAGTCGACGAAGAACTTCAAACAATCCTCACAGGTAACAACTCATCGATGTCACTGCAACTCAAATTATGTACATTCCCCAATGTTAATTCGCAAATATACTGTGACACGTCAACTGGAAAAATCAGGCCCTTCATAACAACGACATTGCGAAGGACAGTTTTCAATGCAATTCACAACTTAGCACACCCCGGCGTCAAGTCTACGACCAAATTAATAACCGACAGATTTGTTTGGCCATCAATTCGCCAAGATTGCAGAAAAATGTCTAAAAATTGCGTCGCCTGTCAAAGATCAAAGGTACAGCGTCACAACAAACCAGCGCTTACAAAATTTTTGGTTCCAGGAGAAAAGTTCAGTCATATCAACATTGATTTAGTTGCTCCACTTCCATCATCCCAAAATTTTACTTACTGTTTGACATGTATAGACAGATTCACACGCTGGCCAGAAATAATCCCGATTCAAGATATCACCACTAAAACGGTTGCGAAAGCTCTGATCACTGGATGGATTTCAAGATTTGGTGTACCACAGAACTTCACAACGGACAAAGGAAGACAGTTGAGTTAACATTATATCGCGAATTAACTAAAATGCTTGGCGTTATACATTTCAGAACCACCGCATATCACCCACGAGGGAACAGTTTGATTGAACGGCTCCATCAATCCTTAAAAATATCCGCTAAATTTATCCGAAAAAAGTTCCGCAGTAAAGGAAGATATCGCTACAACTCCAATCGAACTGGTCTGTGGTACTACATTAAAGCTACCTGGCGAATTTTTTGAGGAATAGAGCAACACATCACCAAGCGACTTCGTAACGCAATTAAAGGAAGTCATGCAATTTGTGAAACCAACTCCAACGTCCAACCACCCAACCAAAAGACCCGTATTCGTTCAAAAGGAACTAAAAAATTGTAAGTGCGTGTTTCTTCGTATTGTAACGAAAATTAAAAACGTTTATTTATTTCTAAAGGGCTAATACAAATATTTACAGGTACGATTAATAACAATTACTAAACTAATATTAACACTAACACTAATTACACTACAATTTATTTACACTATAATTTATATTTAACACTAGGTCTATATTTATTTAAACACTCGGTATAACGTTATCACTTCACTGTATTTATGTTCACTTGATTTAGGTTAACAGTCGCGCGTTCAAACTGGAATTGATTCGTGACAGGAAATCGCGCTGCATTTATACTTAAATGCAGCCTTCCAGAATATTCCATAACCATCCAGGAATTTCCAGGCGCTTCCACGCATTTTCTAGATCGTACATTCATCTATATTTGAATGACTAATGCCGTTATCATATATGACTCATCACACATGACGTCATACATTAGTCATCAAATATAATTAGACGTTCTTTCGTAACAGTATCGACGCTGTCACCCCACCTCTTACACCTTCCTATAAAGAACCATACAAAGCACGGAGTAATATACATAAGTTAGGAGAGGTTGCTTGGTATCTCGCGACCGGCTAACGCTTGGCCACATAACGCACGAGACAGAGAACTCGACGTTAGGCTGTTCATTTCACCGAGTATAGCCTGGAAACCCTGTAGTTTAAAGGGTTTAAAGCATTTTCTACAATTAAACTAGGTACCTTCAACGTTTCATTACATTTATTGTTTTTTATTGATATTATTCATGAACTATAAAGTATTACCAATTATAAAAAATAAGAGTATTAATATTTAATTATATAAGAATGGACAATTTGCATAAAATTAAAATTCACCTCAAAATCTATTTTATTGATAGTACAATATTTCTATAATCAGAATATTTGGGTGATTATTAAAAACTTTGTATTGTAAGATTATAAACCAACAAAATAATTAATGAAATCGGTAATAACATTTTGTTGTTTATGTTTACTTTTGTCCTTTTGTGTTTTTTGAAGTTAAATTAGTCTAAATTTAAATATTCTTTTCTGACCTTATTTGTGAACCGAATTTTAAAAAATTAAGACACATTACATAAATTATGTTAATAAATATAAAAAATTGGATGTGACCATGCCCATAACTTTATCATACTTTTAAATAATAATAAATTTAAAAAAGTTTTTAAAAAAATTATTATTTTGGAAGAGAATAATATATAGTATAATAAAATAAAAAGAAACTTTTTGTAAAAATTAAAAAATTAATCCAAATTTTCAACAACTCAGGATCTTTAGGGGGTGAAAATAAAGATACAATTTCGCTACAGGATGCATATCCCGAACGACAATAAGGCACAAAACATTTGTAGCCCATATTTTTAACAGGTAGTCAACAATGATTTAACAATGAATGCTTTACACAGACTAAGCAAAAATTGCAATGTGTTTTGTGGATCCCGCCATGCAAAACAAACGTTATCTCGGAATGCAAGGGCACTGGAAGTAAATTTAACCAGGATTCCTTATTCACAATAAAATATAGAAAGTAAATATTTTACGCTAAAAACACTAATTGTTGAAAAGGTAATACTTCAAAGGCATGGAATTAAAAACTAAATCGAACTTTAAGGAGAAAAATAAAATGTTCAAATTGCAAATTGAAAATTATTTTAGCGATTGATATTCAAATTGATGTTATTTCTACTTCTTATGTAATTAAATATTAATATTTTTAGTTTTTTGTAGTAAGTAATACTTTATAGTTTATGAATAATATCAATAAAAAATAATAAATAGAATGAAAAGTTGAAGGTGCCTAGTTAATTGGGGAAAATGCTTTGAACTACATGATTTGCAGGCTATACTCGGTGAAATGAACAGCCTAACGACGAGTTATCTGTCTCGTGCCGTCTCTTTCTTCAAGCGTGCGTTATATGACCACTATAACTAAACGAGTGCACTCTCCTAACTTATGTATATTACTCCGTGATACAAAGTAATACAACAAAAAGATGTCACCTTCATAATCGAAGTAAAACGCAAACTACAAGAAGTGTCGATCAACTGGATAAAAGCGGCGTATGTAGAAGATCCGGACGAACCGGACAAACAATGGGTTAAAGGGGATCCAGTTTGCAAGGCTTCAAAACCACAAATCGAAACACGAAAGGTCACCATTCAACCCGAACACCAGCCAGCGATCCAATCACGATCCGGGCGCACCATTAAACTTCCCAAGAGATTCACACGTTTATCGTGACTTCGTCACCGAGGGGGGAGTAGTGTGGCGACCCCATCAATTTCAAATTTGAACATTTTCACGCCTTGCAAGTTGGCAACCCGTCCTACATGCATATATTGTGCACACGAGGGTTAACTCATTTATTCCAAGTTTTTCAAGCTCGAGCAAAGTAGTCCAACTGAAAATCAGTAGTTCCGGTGCATAACATCACGTGACGATCAAGTTAAATCATGGTTATTATTTTGTTACTTTTTGTTAGTTAAGTTATTTAATTAATAAAATTGGTAAAATTTTCAGAGTTATTATAATGTGTGTCCACGTCGTAAATCCCACAGTCATAAATAAGATAGATTTGAACAGAGTTAAATGTAATGTCGAATAGACGCAGTTATTTGATTATAACATTTCGCTTTTTTGTGGTGAATATTTAATATTACTACAAGATTAAGTACTATTTAAATTATCTGAAGTTTCTCGGTGTAAATTAGACTTTGCAAACGACGATCATATCTTGGATCGAATATAGCAAGGTTATTTTGTCTTGGCTGAAACGTGTACCTACCTATCTAAATAAATGTTTTATAAATGATAATAGGCATAAAATAAATTTAAACAATAAATTTTAATTAAAATCGTATACATAGTAGAAGCATACAATTACAGAACTATGTTTTCTATACACTCAATTAATTACAAATAGAGTTTGTACAAGGTTAAATTAATATAAATATACCTAGTAATATTTATGCCGTGTTTAGTCAAATTTATAAAAAATAACATAATTTTATAACGATTAGAAAATAAAATGATGGATTTCAACAAAAATCATTTATTAGTAGATCACTTACTAAAATTTGATATGTCCTTATATTATAGAACTGCTTTCTTAAGAGCAATACGTATTTGGATACAATTTATCACCATAATATTCTCAATTTTTATCTTTTAACATGATCCTGTAAAAATTTGTTCTTACTTATAAAAAATTATTTACAAAATTAGATTAGGTATACACAAAAAGCAAGTACAAAATGATTACTTATTTGATTGAATCATTAAATATTCCATATAAAAACTTACACTTTATATCATACATCTACAAGAATATATTATGTATTAGGATTTTAGACAGGCATTAAGATAATATTACGAAACAAAATGGCCTTCATTAAATGCTAAAATGTAAATGTATTATTATATGGTCCCCATTTTTTCAAACAGTAAAAATAAAATTACTATGGCACATTATTATTATTTAACATTGAGGGTACGTAGTATTTTGGAAACCTATTTTACACTGTAGCATTTAACATACAATAATTTTTATTCTACCTAATCAAGCCGATCACATCGAGTTATTATTGTTAACTTATTTTATATCAATTAAAAATAAGTATTACGTATATAATTGTCACTTTTACTATTTTCCTTATGACACAATTTTGAGATCTTCAAAATTATTCAAGGGCTAGTGCGTGTAGTAATAGTAGTATATCATATTATTAGTAAGTAGTTTTTGCAGTTCAAGTTATTATCGAACAATAACATTTAAGAAAAATATTTACAACGAGTTTGTTTAAAAAAATTATAAAAATCTACCCTTAATATTTGACGAAAAAAACAATATTAAAATATTATTTGCGTTTCCTTAATATCAAATACATACTTATATTTTGTAAATATTACAAAATTTAAAAAATTAGTAGTAATTTGTTCGTAGTATAAAAAGTGTACCTACTCTCATCGATACATTGTCAAAAACATAAACAATATTGTAAGTCAGTCAATATACATACATTAATAAAATATGAGTACTACTTGGAACAATAGTGTCCATCAAACATTTTAATATGTACCTATCGTAAGTAATTTAAGTTTCTAAGATGGCACTGTAAGACTAGAGAGCTGTGACTGAATGACGAGGGGCAAAGGCGGTCACTCAAATGGGTCCATAGTTGCTCAAAGAAGGTCCAGAACCAGGAACTTGATGTGTCACAACCACAGGCGTAGCCCCATCGCCTGGTTGTCATACGTGGCTTAACGGAGGTTGCTTAAGAACATGATGATGTAAGTGATGCTGACTCGCTGAAGCTACGCTACTTGTAGGAGCTAAAAGAGAAGCGCTTCCTGGCCCGGCAACCAAGTACTGCGGCGGTGGCTTCCCCGATCTATTTTTTATTAATACGGCGGCAGCGCCACTTCTATCAGAATTACCAAACAATCTTCGCCACAACCTTTTCCACGAATCAACCGTTTTTCCTGACCAAATCCACACACCGGAAGTAATTCCAACAGCTAACGCCATAAAATATTTTAACATTACGACGGAATACAAAGGACCATCTCTGGGTCTTCCTCCTCCCGGCAATAAATTATTAAAACATTTGCATGCTAACGGTTTTAACCATTCTTCGTGATAAGCAATTTCATACGAATAACAAGCCATAACTATTGTGGCTGGAACTGTGTACAAAACACTAAAAATTCCTATTCGAATCATTAATTTCTCGAGTTTATCGGCTTTGCATCCACCATCTCCTTGCTTTTTTATTACTTTTCGAATTCTAAAAAGGGATACGAAACCAGCCAATAAGAATGTCGTTCCCAATATGAAATAAATTATGAGCGGTACAAGAACGAAAGTGCGTAAATTATCCATATTCATATTTCCTACATAACATATACCAGATATAGGATCACCATCGACCGCTCCCGATAATAATACACTCACTGTTTGAACGGTTGGAATCATCCATGCAGCCAAATGAAAATAATGAGAATAATTGGTGATAGCTTCGTTTCCCCATTTCAGACCAGCTGCCAGAAACCACGTAAAAGACAGAATAACCCACCATATCGACGAAGCCATTCCAAAGAAATAGACCAATAAAAACACTAATGTGCACGAATTAGTTCCAGTTGAAGAATATCTAATCATATCTTCGTCGCATGCAACTTCTTTATGGCCTAATGCTATTCGAACTAAATATCCCATCGATACTAAGAAATAGCAAGCAGAAAGAAACACGATTGGCCGTTCGGGATACTTAAAGCGTTCCGTCTCTATCAGGAACGTTGTGAGTGTCATTAGAGTGGACGCCGCGCACAGACTGGACCACAGCGTTATCCACACGTTTGCGAATTCCTTTTCGTCTGATTTGAAGAACGTCTCCTTGCACGGGAACGCACAATTTTCTACGCCTCCGACGCTTATGCTTTTGTTGAAGTACGGTGTGTTGCTCTCCAGGAGAATTAGTGGATTCTGACATGTGCAGTTGCAATATGCGTCCCGGTGTCGTGGGGGTGGTTTTGTTTTTTCTCCTGGAGGATCTGCGCAGTTTTTTGAATTCTTACAAACTTTGTTGTGTTTCGGACGCGTTGTCGATTTGCTTGTTGTAGATTTACCCGAAGATTCGTTTTTGTTTTGATCCATGCAAAGTACTTCCTGAGAAGCTCCGAACACGGGAAATTGATCGCACTCCATACGTTCCGGCCATCTAAAACCGTATTGCTGCATCAATGGTTCGCATCCATCTCGAGCTCGTTTACATAAATCTCTACAGGGAGGTAGAGGTTTTTGATAATCCTTTAGACATATAGGAGTATACATCGAACATAGAAAGAATCTTAAATCTGGAGAACATTTTATTTCTACAAGTGGCCAAAATTGATGAACTTCGAGTCCCGCTTCTTCTTGATTATCGTGATTTAATTCATTTGGCATCCTAGTTAAGTTATAACCAATTCCTAAACACATGGGGATAGTTATTTGTTCACAGCGACCATCTCCATCTGGGACGTCCGAATGAGCTGACGAAATTACCGAGTTATCGGCGTATGTATTACAAATTACGTGTACTAATAATATAAATTGTAAAGTTAGCGACATATTCGAAAACCCAAACGTCTTATTCCGCCACATATTGTTTATAGATAGGTACACTAATAAATTCACTTGTTAGGATTTTTCTCGAGTCGACGACTATTGGAATGTCAAGATCTTGATCGTGTTCTGCAACCCTCATACATCTGGAAAAAAAAAATATATAAATACAAACATGTATTCGATGGCTTTCCTTATCTAATACAAGAGAGATACTTCACGTAAACATAGTGTTTTTCCAAATTTTGAATATAATAATAATAATTATTACGTAGGCGAATAAAAGATTTAGTATTAGGTGAACTTTAACGTTAAGCTTTAATGTAACAGAAAAGAAAAAAACTTCCCTTTTCGTATCGCGCCTAACATAAAACCCTTATAGTTATAAGCAACGTCCTCATTTTAGTTATTCCAAATCACCATAATATTATGTATCTACTACGACACTTACAAAGCAAGTGAGATTTCTCGTGGCTGTTGCAATAATGGCAAAAGATGTGATAAAACAATAAACAAAATAGTCCTTATTTGTTTCTCATCGTATGCCAAGTTTTAAACCAACCAACTGTAGTCGAGTTCAAAATCAATTGACATGACGTAATTGCATTTCTATAGTCTTGTGTATACGAATGAGTAATGCTGCGAGGGTTTTAAAAGATATTCCCCAAATTTCAACCTAATTGACATCCGGTTTCGGGGTGGTTCTTCCTAATAGATCAATGCATGACGTCACGTGTTCCATATTGCAATTAGCACACGGTTTCTCAGCTTTTAATTCCTAGTGTTGGGGTAACATTAAAAGGGGTGAAAGAGAAAATGACATACGTTTATGTGTGTAAGTGAGGAAATGTCACAGCCTCTCTGTCTGTGGTGTAAATAATTATAAAAATAAAATTTATTTTTTATAAATTATATACATTTTGTACCGCGAGTTGAGAGTGAATTTTGAATTACAATATAACGATAATAAGATATCAAACTATCAACATCAGGCACTATTATAAAGAAAATTAAAATCACATTCCTTGATAAGAGAGACAATATGCAAATGAATCTAATGGGTATGCTAACTTGTCTTAAGGTATACCACATTCGACAACCTTTTATTTAGTCACATAAAACATGCCGAGAGAATGAGAGAATTAAATTTTCTAAGAAATCAAAGCACACGAAAAAATTGTATAGTATTAAAAAATCTTATCATACTAAATCAAAACATTAAAGTGGTAAAATAAATTGTTACATAAATACAATCATAATACAATCTGCTTTTTTGCATTTAATAT
The DNA here is from genome assembly GCA_911387805.1 of Cantharis rustica. NCBI lineage: Eukaryota > Metazoa > Arthropoda > Insecta > Coleoptera > Cantharidae > Cantharis > Cantharis rustica. The sequence goes on from OU426877.1 coordinate 79,575,476, forward strand.
GGTGCCATAAATAATAATAGAACTAGTACTTAAAAAAAAAATAATTGTTTAACTCCTTCATTTCTTTGCTATTGTATACGCAATCATTTCAATTTACAACCAGACCTCCACATTAATAAATATCAATTTAGTCCTCTTAACACGGCGCCAACTGCAAAGTGAATATAATTTATTGAAAAATATAATATTATTCATTATCTTAGTCATAATATAATCTAATCTCCATTATAAACAAATACTTTTATAAACGAAAAACAACTTATTATATGAATTTGATTAGTTTTCCATCGTATTAATTAATGATTTTCAAAATTCAAAACATAATATTTTGATAAAAAGACTCTAAGGTCCAGTTGTAGGTTAGACCAAAAAATTTAGATTAACCAATAATATTTCTTAAAGTAAAGCTTTAGGCTAAAATGGAATCTGTCGGAAATTCTTCCATTAAATTTTAATGTTACCTTAAATTTCCTTATGAAATTTGTGCCCTTAGCGCCAATAAATCGACAAATATCTTCAATTTGAACGCAATTCTCCCCATAAATTTTATTTTAAAGTTTGTTTGTATGGTAAAATTTTAGGTGCGTTTTAGCTCAAAAACTAATAAGAATTTTTAGCCAGATTTCGTATTTAAAATTGATCTCGAGATCGAGACCTGATTATATTTTGATTAAAATTGATTTTACACTACAGATTACTATACACAGTAAAAAATTTTGTCGTGTAAAACATCTAGTGTAGTTGGTAAATAATTTAGTGTTAATTTTTAGTGTATAATTTCTCTCTACTTTATATTTCGCACTAAAATTACACTAAAATGATTAATTCTAACTAGACGCTAAAATAAGCGCTATGTAGAGTGAATCTCAACCTTGATAGATCGAATCTAATAGGTGTTATGTGACATTACTATAATTACCGATGATAAAAACGCAAAAATGGCACATTTTATCAAAGTTTGTTGCCGGTGATTCCCGGATAAATAAAAACGTTGACCACTTGCTATTAAAGATTACCTCCGCGTTAATATAAAATTACATTCATCCGAGTGCAGTGAGCAAGTTAATATTGTTCAAGTGTTTCAGTTCAAATATTTTTTATAGTGTTGGAAATTAATGGAAAATCGTTGGAATTTAACGTATTAAAAGAATTTCCAAGATTTCTCCATCATTCGTGGTGTGTAAGTTTTATTATCTTTATGTGTTTGTACTGTTACTGAAATATAAAATTTTGCTTTAGATCGAGGAAGATTTTCAACAATTATATCCAGGTATTCAAATAAATTTTGAAGAGATATTTGGTCAAGATATGGATAAAATTATTAAAAATACCAAACGACCGTAATATAGCCGAGCCCTACAGTTATTTCAGATTATGAAACGGAATTCAGTAGTATGTGAAGTTGTTATTATTTTTAACATTAGATTTATGAACAATTTTTTTTTAGATTGTTGGAATAGGTCAACTAAAGTATTATTTCTCTTCCAAGTAAAAAAATAAGAGGAAACGTATCAAAACTTATGCAACGCTGACAGACAAATTAATTACTCTTCAATCTGCAAGTTATTGTAAAATACAGTGGACGCCGCTTATTGGAATCATGGTTAAAGTTATCATTCGAGTATTATTATCACTTTCACGAAGAACGGGCTGAAGGAATATGACTACAAGCAAAAAATATCCTTTATTTCAAAAATTGGGTTTATGTTATTAATTATTTTTCTGATGTTTTCTTCTACCGAAAATGGAGTCCGTTTGCAGTCACAAGCATTTTTTTAAATTTTTCACACAAATCGGGGAACCACCCAGACATGACTGGTGTATTATAGCAGAAAGTTGCCAGAATGTTGACAACGCACTATGATTTAATCTGTTCTATTTTAAAATTTCACAATATGCGACATAAAAAATGTTTTTAGATAAAAATTATTTTTTGTGTTTTAATATTTTTAATTATGTAATATATTTATAGTAATAAGTACTCAAATTAATGTGTTTAATTCACATGTGGTCAGGTAAATTTTACATCTAAATAAAGAAATTTTTACACTACAATATGTATTTTATTTATAGGTAGTGTATTACTAAACCCTAGATTAATTTAAAATATACCCTAATTAGTGTTTTAATTCAACCTATTTATCTAAAAAAGTACCTATACTAGAGTTAATAAATTATCTGTTTAGTGTGTTTAAACTAATGTGTTTATCTAATATATACACAAAATAGTGAAAATTAATTTAAATTTTCATTTTATTTTAACACTAAATTTTGTTTTGTGTACCCGAAATAAGGTTAAAATTTTAACAAATTTTAGTGAACTCTTTACACTACACTTGATTAAAACTTTTAGTAAAAAATTTACACTAAATTGAGTGAACCTATATGAACACAAGCTAGTGTTTTTTAGTGTAAAATATTTACTCTGTATTTTTTACTGTGTAGCGAATAACAATAATACAAGGCAAATAATTATTATGTATTCTACTTGATTTCTAGTTCTAATTTTAAGAGACGTTTTTACGACAACCAATATATTAAAATAGAACATGTGTGCAATATGTATGTATGTAGGTAATCAATTAACTCGACAATTTAAAATTATTTAATTTGTATTAACGCATCCCATAGCGGATAGCACATACTTAAAATGCCAAGTGTTTTGTTAGACCCTAATTGGTCAATCAATTTCAGTTTAAAATTATACATCAGTAAAATTATATAGTTAATTAATTCATTTATCAAAATTAAAATTTTCAAATCAAAATTAATGAGCCCAATAAGTACATACACGTTGATTTTCTATCGTTGATAGATAACAGGACGACGTCCGCAACGTTGAAAATATCACTTCATATTTAGGAGTGGTTTAATGTGATATTAGATAACGTAAATTCAATAGAATGGGTTCGCGAAATCCCAAGCAGGAATTCTAATGCTATATTGCTAAAACGTTTAATAACTATTTCCGTAATTATTTTAGAATAAAGGAAACTATTCTAACAAGAAAAGCTGCATACACAAACATTCATAGACCCTTTTTCTTTTTTTACATAAAACTTCTTTTTAGTTTATCTCTAAAATAATAATTAGCAAACGAAATAATGAAACATTAAAAAATTAGTTTTTAAATCCACATGGTGCGCGAACCAATTGGAACACCCTGCATGTTATTTCAACCTAAGATTTTTGTTTTGGGATCAGGTTACAAGTTCATTAAGATACGATATGAATGCAACGTAACCTAGGCATAATAAAAGAATTAAAAAATCAGTATTCTTACATACGACGAGTATTTTCCCAAATATTGATACAATATTTGTATGTAATTTCAACGTTTTAGAAAGACGTTATAAACAATGCAAAATACTACATAAATAGTATGTAAAGATCGATGAACATACTCACATAAATTAGCATGTTACTGGATATTTTAAAAAGTAATGTTAAAACAATGTGTTAATTTACATTGAAAAATACGTTGATTTCGACATTTTGAAGTTTTAAGATACAACGATTGATAATGATAATGGTTTAACGTATTTTGTACGTATAATATAAGTTTTTGAGTTTCATACGTAAGATACATTGCACAAAATGCCAGTATTTTCTTATTTATTCTTTACACGTTATGTTTTACATTTCTTTGTTACAAATATAATCTACCGCTTGTTCTTATTTTCATTGTAATTATTACTTAAATTTAACATATTTTTCACTTTCTCTATGTAATTCCTTAAACCCTCCTGATTATTATTTTAGTGACTATTTTAATTACGTTAGTAAAAACACTTGCAAATTTGAACATGGCATAGCCGGTAATATTTCTAGTACCTATGTACGAGTATAATATAAAATATTTTAATATTCAAATTATATATAAAATATCGAGGTAGGTACGTGTAAGTCAAACATTTAAAATAAACAACTATTTGGATTTGAAATCCAACAGCGACAAAAATCATTTTACTCTGCGGGATATTATGTAGACTATCATTTTTGTTTATGGTATAGCGACAATGATTCATAAAAATAATATCTTCTAGACAGGTAAAAGAAATATTAATTATATATTATAATATGAATGGTGTAAATAAAATGAGATAAAAAATGATGTAGGTATAAGTAGTGTGCACATGTTCAGATTTAAACTGTTACTTTCAAGATAATAAAATGCCAATATCAAATGACTTCGTTTTTAAGACAATTTAAGAAAATTTAAAGGTGAAAATTTTTACAGCATACAATAGCATAGTCCAGAAAGTTAGTTTATTTAGAATGCTAAAAATGTTAAATTTCATGGGCAATACTGAACAAAACATTCTGAATTTACAGCCGGTAGTGGTACGTAGCATAGCTTAAATATACGGGTTTATGATATGGTGGTAGTATTACCAAAAGTCAACCTTTATCATTTCAAATAATACTAACATAAATACTAAAATATTGCCTGCCACAAAATGAAGAAAATTTACAGTAGTAATTTAAACAAATTTATTTATAGACGTAGTGCAAGTGTAGGTAGACTTTCAAAAATATTTTCGTGCTCTCAGTATTTTCTTCGTACGATATATAAACTATTATATTATATATATATATACATAATGTAAGTGGGTATGTGCGTACATGTTATGTATAGTAAAAAAAATCAATCTGTTTTGTAATTGTTTTTGTTTACGTTTAACTAAATATATACGAAAAAAATAAAACGTTTTACCCTTACAAATTTAATTTAGGCTTCATTTGTTCAAAACACGTCACGATGACTTCACAATGATGTTATTGTTGATTCTGTTTAATATCTTTCTGGTATATTAAAACGGAAAATAACTTTTTTTAATATTCAAGAGAACAACTTCCTAAACTAAAATACACATTTTTTAATGCCTGCTGTAAATTCCGCGGAACGGGAGCAGGTGGAAAAATAAATTATCTATTACGAATTAATTAAAACATAATTTACTTTTATTCGGGCATAGTATTATCGTGTCTACATACCCCAACTAGATCGTATATTTAACAAAGGTAAGGAAATCATTTACATAATCGCAAATATAAAGAAGTTATTACAAAAGGTCAATTATTTAATTCGTAAAGTAAATCTTAAATTTACTGAAATTTACTTTCGTCTGTATATTCTAAAAAAATAGGTAGATTATTATTTAGTATAATTAAATTATATGAAATATTATAATATGACAGTTTGAAATTTGTATGCATGGCAAATTAAATTATTTTCATGAAAACTACAAGATTATTTAATATATTATAAATAATAAAATATAATAATTAGGGAAAGATAAGAAAGTGTGCGGAGTTAGCGAAAAGTGATTGGGTATATGTAGATACATAAGCATAATATTCTCATTTTCTAGCAACCGAAAATTGCAAATCATTTCTTCGGCTCAAAGAAAACAGTATTGAATAATGGGTTACTGTTGCATATCCTATCCCATGATTTTAACTTTTTCCTATTGACTATTGGAAAGAGGACAATTTTCTGAGTATATTAACACAAAAATTATTTTGGATTATGCAATAGTTGTCGAAATAACGGCATTTTAAAATTACGAAAAGCAGGCAAATGTAATATGATATACCCGATGTGTGACGGTCGGTCTCACGTTGAGGTACGGTCTCGTCGGTGACGGTTTCATTTTGTTGACGGTACGTGTGCTTTGATTTACTCTTAATGATGTGTTATTCTATGTTGACACCCGAACGAGTTCTATGGCTTCGAGTTCCACCCTTGGCGAGTTCTGTCATTTTTCAGGGATATTTTTAAATTTTTTTGCCTTACACAAAATCGGCTAATCATGCAGCCGTGTTAAAAGGTGTATCTAAAATACATGTAAATTTAAATTTTTCAAATTCGATTTTTTCGAGAACTAATTTATAATCCAACAAAATTTTTGTTCTAGTATGCTTAGAAAAGTGTCCTTTCACGTATTTTCAATAGGAAAAAGTTAAAATCGTGGGATAGTATACGCAACAGTTCCCGAATAATGTATTTTGATGTGTAAATCAAAACGATTAAATACACCCGATTCTCTTGTAAATCTAAGACTCAGTATTTCCGTCTATCATCTTAACTCGGTCTAAGCACTGCATCATATTTAATCCTCAAATGAAGACACGAACAGTAATTGATTATATGTTAAAATTTTTAAAACCAAATTATCAATAGGAATTCTGTTAGTAAACTAATCTAAAAAATTAGATTCGTTTTACCTAGAAGCAAAGATACATAGATTATTGCAACTAAAGAAAGGCACAAATAATGCAAGTTGGGTAGGGTCGCTGTCTTAAAGTTTATGTCCGCGATGGTAGACAAGATAGTGGTAAGTTAGAACTAGCTTCGAGGACACAGCGTGACTCCAAAAGACATTATTGGCTCCAAAGACATCCTTGCAAGATACGAAGGGACTATTTTACCTACATTATACAGTAAACAAAACAAGACTTTAGATATTATAATGTTGATAAATATACAATATAGGTCTTGTTGTTATTCTGAATTAGCAAAACCAAAATTTTGTTCTAAAGAAGTAGATGATATAATTTTACTAAAAAAATGTAGAATGCAAACTGCATCAATACCGATTTAATTAATCGGCAAATAACATCTAATTGATCCGGCTTTAATGATTATCGGATCTCTTTTGTCTCTAATGAGAAAAAATTCATGTTTTTAACCCTTTCAGTAACGAGTTTTTGTTATCGGAGTTAAAATTTTGAAACTAAGAGGAAAGCTTAAATGATTTTTTTAAAGATTTTTGAAATACACTGCAAGTCTTTAGGGCTGTAACTTTTCAAAAGAAAATTATGTTCGTCAGAACGAACATGGTGACTCAATGGGTAAATTTAAAAAATAAAAGTTTAACAAAAAATAATTTATTTTGTATGAAAAACTTTAAAACAATTTCTATCACGTGTAATACATAAATGTACATTGCATTTACTACATGTAAAATGCGTTTTTTAAGAAGGTGTCATTTTTACATCTTGTACCGTCTTTACTTTCATCGAATAAAGACAAATGAGCTGTTGAATTTCAAAATACCATATTCTAAACATTTCAGTAACTCCAACAAAAAAATTTTAACTTCATAACTACTTAGCCCAATATATTCAAAAACAAATTCTCGTCCAGTAATGAGTAATAATAAGTATTAAGCGTTCTTGGGTAGAGAGGACAATATAACATAACATGTTATGTTTGAATGTTTGTGATTGTATTGAATGTAATGCGGACCATTAATGGTCCATAATGTTTCATTTGTTGTCAAACGACTAACATCCTGTTTTGTTTTGCCCTGAAGATGAAAATATAGAATTTTTCGAAACGTTGGCAAGACAGACATTTGTTTAATTTATATTGTCCTCTCTACCCAAGAACGCTTAATACGTATTAATTATTATATTCAAAAACACATAATTAATTCACTAACAAATAAGCACAGCTGACAGATACCACTTGTTTTAAATGATAATCGAAAACTTTAATAAATTGCTGATAGATTGCATGAGTAGGGTTCGGATTTATAGGCACTAAAAAACTTGACAATATGCAGGCAAATATGCTCTAAAAATTTCAAAATAAGCATTTGAATATGCATAGAAAATAACTTAAAATTTTAGAATTTTTTTAAGTGTTTTTGTGGTATTAAGTAGTATGTGATGGTATAATAATTAAACCTAACAAAAAGTTAAAAAAATAAAATTTTTAACTGTTAAGTACAGAATACATACTACAAAAGTAATATTTATAATAATAGGTTTAATTATTATTTAAATATGCACTAAAAAATTTTATTATGTCCCAAAAAGCGAGAATACATCATCAGAAATAAAATATAAATAATTAAAATATATTTTTTATTCTTTAAACTTCCAATCGATGTTACAAACAAGAATTTTTTCAAAATTTTAGAGTGTCAGGAGTGTGAGGCGTCTGTTGTTTTTTAATTTTTAATTGCGCTCAAACTTTCTTTAGCTTTAAGCATACAGAAATAAAAAAAAATTTTAAATTAAAAAAAACACTTAAATCGTTTCAACCTTTGCAAAAACCAATAATATTATTGCAAAATATATGCCAACATAAGCAAATAGGCATTCATAGGCAATAAACAGCCAAATATGCACTAAAACTCAAAATATACATTTATAGGCAAAATAAAAACTACAGAAAACGACCCAGAAAGGCGTAAATCATGTTTCCTTTTTAAAATTTTTCAAGTGCCTGTTCGCAAAAAAACATGCAAATGCCTACAAATCCGATCCCTAATAATGAGGTAACCAGTCCTAGGTGCATAATATATCGTAATGAATTTTTATTTAACAATTCACAGAATTATTTTATTTTAATACAAAAAGTCTTCAGAGTGAAAGATTTACTTCTACAGGGATGAGAACCAAAAATTTTAGTTAAAAATTGAATGATATGTTGATTAATTCTAAAATAAACAGATTTTAGTTACAAAATTTATTTCAAAGTAAAAGTTTTTCTTGCCTGGAAATTCGTTGAACTAACTAACGTTTGATTAAAAAGAAAGATATTTTTAGACTAAAGATTCCTCAAATGAGAGGACAATAAAAGTTAATGACTAGAAAAGGCTGAAAATGATAAATCAATTAGGGATTAAAAAGATTAAAAATCATAATAAAACAGAACGTGCGGCAAACTACATTAGATTGGTTTACCATTTGAACTTCGCGCTGCAATCGTCTCTAGAAGGGGACAAACTAGGAAAATTTGTAGCAATGCGGCGTAAAGGAGAATTTGTTAAAACATTGCGGTACGATTGAGCAAACGAGAAAATCGTTTGATAATTTGTAGCTCCGATAAAATTCGGACATTGTGATAACAAAAATTAAAATTTTGAAATAATAAATAAAACAGGCCGCAATCAATAAAAGTGAATATAATTTATTCACAATCAATTAGTAATCGACACATCCCTGACTTTTAAAAAGTTGGGAAGCAGTTTATTATTTACTTTTACTTGACAACCAATCAGAAAGCTATTTTGTTTTACTTCCCAACCTTAGGGTGGGAAGTGGTCACTTCCCGACCTGCAATGTCGCATTGTCGGTAGGCAAAAAATGGAACTAACAAAAAATGTGCGTTAATAAAATGAAATTTGATGATCTTTAATTATTTAAAACTGATTGTGAATAAAATTGTATACATACCTCGGTGTCAAGCTTCATTCTAGCCTCGCGCTTATTATACTTAGCGCTCGGCTGTAATAAAGCATTTTCCACCTCGGCACGTAATATACTATTATTCACAATCAGTTAGTAATCGACACATCCCTGACTTTTAAAAAGTTGGGAAGCTGTTTATTATTTACTTTCACTTGACAACCAATCAGAAAGCTATTTTGTTTTACTTCCCAACCTTAGGGTGGGAAGTGATCACTTCCCGACCTGCAATGTCGCATTGTCGGTAGGCAAGAAATGGAACTAACAAAAAATGTGCGTTAATAAAATGAAATTTAATGAACTTTAATTATTTACAAACTGATTGTGAATAAAATTGTAAACATACCTCGGTGTCAAGCTTCATTCCAGCCTCGCGCTTAGAGTTGACTTCGGCGCTTCGCGCCTCAGTCAACTAACTTAGCGCTCGGCTGTAATGAAGCATTTTCCACCTCGGCACGTAATATACTATTACATGGAATGGGCAGTGAGTCAAAAGATGCTCCAGATCAATTACAAACAGTAGCAAAGATGATCAGCAAGGAAGACCAAATGCTAGTAACAAGTAAACCACAACCACCATTTAACAACATATAGTGAGAAAACTATAGTGTACGTACGTCATTAAAACTTTAATAACGAACACCGTAAAGTTAAAATTTTTATAATGTCATTCAGTGATAATTTTCTAGAGCACGTTGAAATAATTACGAATTAAATATTAGAAAATTAAAACTAACGGCACATTTGTAAACCATTAAGTGATCTTATGCAAGAAAAAGTCTAAAAATATCGACTACATTTGAATACAAAATATTGAATTGTGATAAAACTTTATATTGAAAATAAAAATTGGGTTTTAAGTATTAAATATTGAATAGATATCATTGAATTTTATTAAAATTAATTAAAATTACTTAAGAGTGTCATCCTATATAAAATAATCTGTGTAACCTAGCTAATTTCACAGGAAGGTGAAAAGTTATGAATTTTATAAAATTGGGGGCATAGCAATATATCGATGGTCTCAAATCAATACCACGTAAGTCAAAAATTACGATTTTAGAGGAGGGCAGAAAAACAGTTTCATTGCGTTTACAGTATTTATTTTGTATATAACGTATATAACTTACTTATTATGGAACCTTACAAAATGAGACTTACGAGTTATTGTGTAAAACGAGGCATTGGTTTCCTGCATATATTGGTGTGACAGAATTTTTTTTAAATTACTACCGTCTAGTATTACTAGACTAGACTACATTAAGAGTATATCAAAGCACGTACCGTCAACAGAAATGATAGCGGGGAGTTCAACGTGCGAGTTACCGTCATGCGACTCACAGGCACCTATTATCTGAAGCAGAATGTTAAATTTTAAGAGTGAAAATAATGACAAAAACATAATCAAAATTGAAAATAAAAAGTATTTTATCGTTCGTGATTATAGAAGTAAATCTTAATAAATCGTTGCCAATTGGGACCAATTTTACAATAGTCCCAAGAATTTTAAAAATAATAATAATATTATAGAAAAAGTTCCAATAGAATTAGGAATACCAACAGTAACCGATGTTACACTAGGTACAACGTTAAATCAGCTTTATCCGACTATGGTGAAGTCGGACCTTGGTGACCTGTACCTCTATAATATTGGTATGATTACTCATTTAAAGCACGTTTTTTAAATTTTATTATTACTTTTTATTTTTTTTTATTAATATTATCTCTTTGGCGTTCTTTCAAATCTGCTATGAAATTTTATGATAGATTATTTCACTTTGGCATTAATCACTTATTATGCAATTCTTTAAAACAAAAAGTGGTAAAGCTTTTTATTCAGAATTCAATATCTAGTTCTTGCACTTATTTTAAGAATGTAGGATACATTTTATAATAACTAATGAATATTTTATAAGCTAAGTATATGTAAGTACCGCGGAATACACATCATAATAACATTAAACCAAGTTCTGATTTTTTAAGCTTTTGTTTTTCTGAGATTATTTTTGGTTAAGCGAGCTCGTGTCAAAATTCCAATAATCATAATCCCGATAATGAAATCTTGAATTCTAATTTGTCCTAACCTAACTGGGTAATTGTATTTAATTTTAAATATTATCTATTTATATTAGATATAATAATATTATAAAATTAACAAATAATCTTCGGGCATCTATGTATAATACATCATCGAATATTACTCAAAGCAAGCAAAAATGCGAAACAGTAATGAGTTGAAATATTTTTATTTTCTATTGTGAACTTTTTTTTAACAAATTATTAAATTTAAACATTAACTATAAAGTACCTATTTTAATTTCATTCACTAAATTTATCATTTATTTGATAGAAATGTATAAAAACATAGTTATTTCGGTATATGCCTACTAAACGAATTATCTACATTACTTTTTATCAACAATTAAACTTTTATTTTTTTCAAAATTTATGTATGAATAACACTCGTAAAATTAAAATAATATAAAGATTAGAATCAAAAAGTCACGAACCCTAACTTGATGCTTCTTTATAGTTTTATGAATTTCGTTTTATTTTAAATGTTATAATTTTTAAAACGTACGGTTCTTTAGAACAGAGCTTTGCAAACTTATTTTAGAAAAGGCCAAATTGGCCGCCAAAAACTCAAAAAGAAACGGGACTCTTCTCACAACTATTGGGTCATTATGTACATTATTAAACATAACTTAGTCATTTGTTTTGTGACAAAATAATTCAATAATTTAAAATAAGGGGGCGGACAGATTTCATCCGCAGGCCGTAATTTGCCGACACTGTTCTACAGTGTAAAAATTGTTTTAATAAAGATAAATCGTAATTTATTACTGGTTAATCAAGTATAGTCGGTCTGTCAGCGCCGATTAGCCAAAGAAGGAAATTATTATATCCTATTATAATGTTATTATGAAATATTTTTGATTAACAGTTTTTCTGATAATTGAACCATTTTGATACTGCGGGTACACATATGTTACTATGTAGATACATTTGTATCAGTCGGTATTTTTTTAGGATTAAAGGTAACAAAATATATTTTAAATGGTACACATATGTATATCCAGTACTCTTTGTATTCATTTTAGTGTCATATCTATTATTTATGTATATGTAATCTAAAATTCAAAAATTTACTTGCAAGAGGCAAGTTGAAGTGAGTGCATATTCTTTATTCATAGTTTTCCTTTTCTTACTACTTTTTAATGGAGGTAAAAAATAGTTAAATTACTTGTTGAAGTTTTATAGTACCCTCATATTGTATTTGCAAAATTATTATGCAAAATAGTACTAAGTATACATTGTATAATATATTTACCGGACCCTTCCCCCACCTTTCCTGACATGTAACAATAGTTATTTTTATCATTATGGTGGAAACTGAATTTTTCCGAGTACGAGTTTTTTTACAGGCCCAGGCCTGTATTTACGAGTACTAGGAAAACTGTTTCCTGCCGCATGATAAAAGTAATTTATTACGCCGACTTCTATAATTAATTATATAAAATGTAATTATTTTTTGAAATATTGGGTATTAGAGATTTTTGTTGTAGTTGTTGGTAGTAAAATATTTTAATTCTAAATTTGACGTTTAAATTTAACTAACCTAAAAAATATAAGTAGTGACCGACCGAAGGTTCAGTTTCGGTTTCGGCTAAAAATGCTGGTTTCGGCGCAAATTTCGGTTTCGGCCAAAAATTGACCGAAACTAGTGTTCGCGTGTCTTTAAATTAAAATTTAGGGCTTAATAATTAATAATTATAAAGTTGGTATATTATATTAAATTTTTAAGGTTGGTATTGCTATTTCTTTTAACTTGGTAATCAACGGAATAGTATATATAAGTTGAAAGAAAGAGTAGTAATTAATGAAGATTGAGAAAGATAGAAAAGATTAGAAATTGAACTAGTAAAAATTTTTTACTTAATTAATTTGCAGAATTAAGATTTGTTGTAAAATTATTAAATCCTAATAAATAAAAAATAATACTCTTAAATAGTTTAAAATTTTCAAAATGGTAAGAACTTTGAGGGGGGGGGGAATTTGCCTGGGGTACTAGGAAAGCTTAATACGGCTCTGGTTTCGGCCGAAACTAGAAGAGAAGCCGAATATTCGGTTTCGGTTTCAGTTTCGGCTGAAAATCGTGTTTCGGTCGGACATTAAATATAAGTATTTGTTACATTCATTTTTTATAAAATTATCTAATAAAAATATAGTATACCTTAATATATTTATAAAATAATAAGTTAGCTGTATTATAATTGCATTAAAAATTGCCTTTTATCACAAAAATTTGTAATATCTATTTAATTTAATTCATTTTGACGTACAAAATATAATCAAGAATACCAACATCTTATAAAATAATCACTGTTTTTTTTCAAACGCTAGGCGAGAAAACCAGCTTTTCAAGCCGCATTTGAAATATGCAATCGAACAGTTGCCTGATGGAGGCGTAAAAAGTTCTTTTATATTATCCGCGACCAGTTTTCGGTTTGATACATAGTAAATAAGATCTAGGAAAGAGGGGGGGAAAGAGGCTGATCAGCTATATTTTTTTTACTTTTATTAAAGTTTATAATGAAAACTGCTACTGCAAACATTCTTAATTAGCGACTCTGTGAGACCTTTAGGGTTGTGAGAAGAAGAAAATTATCCCCATTTGATAAATTGGATTTCATACTTTCGCGCTTGGTCTTCTGTTACTTCTATCATGAACTTGTATTTGAGGTAATTCTTATATCCTACAATGAACGCTCAGCAGTTTCGAATTTCAACTTTAGATATATAGGTAACTAATATTACTACAAAATACAACATAAATAAAACGGTCCTCCGCTTGCTTAGAGCAAAGTGTGCTTACGATTAACGAGGTTATAATTTTATTTTAGTTATATGGCATATCTGACGTTAAAGTCATAAACTACTCAGCCGTTGAATGTGTTTACTTATAACTGTAAGAGAATTTATAATTAAGCTCAATTAAATTATATAATTATTAAAATACATTTTTATTTAATGTTTCTATTATAGTGTGTACTCTATAAAGCTTCTGAATTAAAACCAGTTTTAACACGCGACTATAATAATTATATTTCAATATTAAATATGTTTGACCGTCTTTCTGTAAATGTTTATTGCTTCTACATCATTATTCAATTAACTCTTCGTTGGTATAATAAATCAATCAAAATATGTGCAGGTATGTTTCAAATAAATCCTCTAGATCTACACAGGCATAATCTACCTGAAATATCCATATTATGAACCTTTCCAACCAGGTAGTTTCGGTAATTTACTGGAAGGTTATTAATTATTTGAATTTTGCTTCTGTTGCACATATTATAGCAAATAAAAAACACTAAAGACTCAACAGAGACTAAAGGCTAAAAAAGATATCATGTTACCTATAAAATTGAAAAATTATCCTCAATACATAGGCAACAAAAGTTCTTAAAACAAATAATAATTTTTGTAGTGCACACAGTAATAATAATAATGTATAATAATAATGTATAATAATATAATACAATATTTTTATTTGCTTGTATAATTTTGTTACCTTATACTTTACTAGAATGCATATCAAATTTTTTAGAAAAACCAAAAAATGCACAGAACACTTTTTAGAACAAAAATGTTTTAAGTTAACACAATATGAATATTACCGCAAACATTTTCACCATACTATGGCATCCTCGGGGGATGTACTAGGAATCACTAGTTCCTAGTTCATCTGATATTGATGTCAAATTTCCGAAACTCAGATCAAAAATCGCAGAATCAGGAGGCCCAAGGACTACGCGTCCGCAATGTTGGCAAAAAAGCCCCACATTAACTCTACTTTCTGTCAATCTTAAATTTTAAAATCTTACCACTTTCCAATTCAAAAATTAATATAACAATTTCAAATTCAAAAAAAAATTACAACTGGATCGGTAAATCGCTTCGTAACACGACAATATATTACAAGGGGTGCATTAACTTCGTTTGAGTGTCCACGCTAAAAAATTTGGTGCTTAAATCGTATTAGATTAAACGATAATTGCATAATACTAACATTATTAATTGTATAACGTTTTTAATTTAAAATGGTCAATTTTTCACATTTCAACATAATCGATTCTTAAGCGCTCTGGGGTCAATGCACGCCCCCCCCCCCCCCGGGTTATAACGCAATGGATAAGGAGGGCCAAGAAATGTTTATATCAATCATGAAAATGTATTTTAGTCAAATGTTGATCGCATGGTAGTTTTCACTTTTTGAATCGGTGTTGGAAGTGGCCAAGAAATCGGAGGCTTGTATACCACGATGATATAATATGAAAATGACTAGCATGAAAGTAGATTGTGAATAGATATTTTTATTGAAAAAAAAAAAGTAAATCTCATGTAAAAATAAGCAGACAGCTCAACTGATGTAGTACCTAGTTAAATTCTCCATGCCTAGGTAATTTTTTTAAATGGGGACCTTTTTTAGTGTGATATTAAAATTGATTAAACATGTAGATATTGTAAAAATAATGAAAGTGACACTTTGACTGATGAGTTTCTATTGTGACTCGACTTCGCTTGAAGTTGTAGTTACTTCACGCTGTGTTTAAATACTTGACATATAAAATGATTATGATGGAAAAGTTTAAAAAAATTATAGTACCATAGTTGTGCATTTTTATTTTTCAGATTTGAAATAAGAAATAACTTATGGCAGGTGTATGTACATACAAAGATCCAATTATATTTTAATTGTAAAACTTGGGAACACATTGGATCCGTTTCAAAACTAATTTACTCAACAATTGCACCGTAACTAGAAGGTTTATTGTTTCAGCAATTTACTTTATCGTTATTTTTTTATAAACATAATCTTTTTTAAATACTAGTGCTATATTATAGTCTACAATACGTACTACCTACTAGAACTACCTATTAGAATTGATAAATAATTTTATTTTTGTAATGAATTTTTCATTAATTCTCAATAATACTACCTACTACGCTTTAAAGAATTTTTGTATTATTAGATTTACAATCGTTACTTTGTGCTAACGATAGTAGCTGTCAATAAACATTATATGCATAGTTGTGTACTACACTATTAAATTTTTTATTAAAATTAACACAATACAAATTATTAACAATTTTTATAGGATTATGTGGGCAACTGCTATCTGTAGCTGAAAGAGCAAATGCAACTAATATTGATAAAATGATGATAATAATAATTAATAAGATATTATTAGATATGAAATTTCTGAAACATAATATAATCAAATAGTGCCGTGGTTAGTACTTTCTTGCAATATTTAGCAATTATTTTGGTATTAGACTATTTTTTTTATTAGTATTACACTAACTTTAGCAATCGCATTCGATTTTTAGTATACTAAAAAAGTTAGCACTGAAAAAGTTAGTGTAGCGTAATCCAGCTCTTTATAATTATATATTTTTATAATTATATGCTATACACATATATTTTGATGTTAAATTCTGAAAAGAAAAACTGCTTTAGCAAATTTATTTAATTTATTCAGCATATACCTGCATTATTATGTTCAACACAATAATATTTTTGACAAGTGACATCTTTAAATAGACGTAATTCTAAATTTCAATGATATAATACATATTATGTCAATGTAGTGACAGTTAAGTGTTCTAGTTATTTAAACAGAACAAGTTGCGTTCTTTGTTTAAACAATGGATAAAGTAGAATTTCGTTTGCTAATAAACCATAATTTCTTGCGTGAAAAAGCCGCTAAGAAAACAAAAAAAAATTTATAAACATAATGGTGACTGTTTCATCGTATGCGACGATAAAATATTGGATAGCTGAATTTAAACGTCGTCGAACAAGTACGAAAGATGAATAGACCTTCAAAAACAGTGAGATAGTTAACACCGTAGAGATTTCAATTGGTCAAGTTCATAAAATTTTACATGAAGATTTGCATTTTTTCACTTGCTGAAAAAATTATCAGCAAGATGGATGCCGCGTTTGTTGACTATTGATTGACTATTAAGAACGAGTTGATTCGTTCTTGCTTTTCTACTTCTGAGCACTGTTTGCACTATTTAAGCGTAATTCTAAGGATTTTTGAGGCGATTCATAATGGTTCATCGAGGTTATGCCTTGATGAACCATGAATACACCATCGTACCACCGCATACCACCACATACACAACGTAAATACACCATTACACTTTACACAGCAGAAAGAAAACAATAGTCCAAACAATGAATTGAAGCTTAAGACGGCTGTATATGTACAATTCACTAGAAGAAATTATACTGATTGTCATTATTTCCGTCTGCGCAATCAGTGGAAACTAATTGAATAATACAATAAATATGCATCTTTATCAAATAGTGTTCATGGTGCAAGAGGGCACTACCGTATAAAGATTTTAATGCGCTTTCTTATTTTGCAAATATATAAGGTTTATTTCTTAATATATAGAGATATTAAAATAAAATTTTAATTTAAATAGTTTGTATATATACATAGAAAATCATTTCCAGGTTATTAGAATGTTAAATTAAAATAATAAAAATGAAAATCTTTTTTTAAACAGTTATTAATGACTTTCCATGAAACTAGATTTTTTTTCGAATCATTTACTTTAAACCGGATCAAATTCCATGCATTAGTAAAAAAGCTACGTGAATATTCGTTAAAAGTTAGGTGTACAACCCTCTTAAGGCTGTTCTCCGAGACTAGCCATCCCAACGAAGAAAAGGAATTCCGTGTTTTGCAAAGACAGCAAACTTGACGTGTAGAAACTTTATAATGCTTTTAAAGTGTAAACGTGTGTAGAAAAATTAATACGAATCAAGGAGAGATTGTAACCTGATAACCCTATGATTGATTTTTACTATGATTTTTACCGAAAGTATTTAAATATACTTATTTTATAATTATGCTCTAATTATAAATGAAATAATTTTCGTTATGTTTTTAAAATTATTTTTTTCGACAATTTTATGAAAGCTTACGATGATTTGACTATATAACAGTGACTGTCGGTTATAATCGTGTAAAGTATAAATAAATCAATTTGTAATTTAAAAATAATCCCTTGTTTTTTGAATTTACACATACGGCACCGAAAAATGAGTGTCGCCTGAAGTCCGTGTTTCCTGTTACTTTCGAAATCAATTATATTTCCTGTGCAGCAAAATTCAAAATTATGTTGAAATTATTGAATTTCTTTTCAAAAACATGCTAAGCATAAATCATAAAACTGATTTTCTATTTTTGATATCGGTGTTCTTTTGTTTTGATAATATTAAATCCTTTGATCTCAAGTGCAAATACAGGATTTCGTTTAGGGGGGGGGGGGGGGGGGGTATTTTATTTGTGTGATTTTACATATCTTTCAGAAAATTCGTTCTAAACAAAAAATTTGATAAAATCTTAGGATGTTACCTATGTAATAGTTGCATTTAAATAATTCTGTTTGCCTTAAAAAAAATTGAAATTGGTTAAATAAAGTGCTTAGGTAGTCATAGCATTCGTATAATGTTACACCGTGGTTACATGATAATATAATACTATTGCATATATCTTACTACTAAAAGTTGACAAAGCAATTTTTAATTTTATGTTGAACAGATGAAAAAATTTTATTTTAAAACATCAATATAAATAGGAGTTTTTTAAATTTGAAGTTTTGATTTTTGAAATTGCATACATACGTAATATGTCAACTTGCCATATTATAATATGGTACACCTTTAAAGTTCTTAAAAAAATATATTTGTGTGTTACCGTATATACATAGTACATACTCACCACTTTAGACAAATTAATTTAAACATACTTTCATAACACCAAACCAATAAACCTCTTATTCAAAAGAATTTTTAATTCATACCTACATTTTTAAATAGTAAAAGTGTACATAATTTATTTATGCAGTATGTAACATTATACTATGCTTTATAATCGCAAAACTGGCTTACTATTTTCGATAATGCTAGGGCTACATCTGCATTAACGTCTAACGGGAGAAAATTCGTTATTTAACGGGAGAAAAAATTACGCGCTAGATTATCTATTTTTGAATGGCTACATTTATGTTAATGTTTAATGTAGTTCGTGTACAGTAAACTCTCGATTTCGAGCATCACTACCACGAAAGAAGCATATAAAATGCGTCGCTCCGGACTTCTTATATAAACATATAGTATCTTGTTACTCGCGTTTAAATTTCAGTCGACGTTGAATCTGTAAATTGCACATACTTTGGCTAGTTATTTAATTAGTTAAACGTGGTACGAATATTAACCTTCAAAATTTGCAAACGCGTTTTTTCAAATTATTTAATTGAACAGCAATTATATAAAATACATTATAGTTTATATTGGTATTTAAGTAGAATTTGTATTTTTATTTTAATTGAACCATTTGCTTAAAAATTATTATTTGTATTTTATAAATCATTGGCTTCATTGCAATCATCTCGTATGCTAGGGCTACATCTATACATCGTAGCTACAATATTAATTGCATCTATGAAAATAGGTCAGTTTGTGTTGACAACTCGACGGTAATTTAATTTTAGCACACTATGCAGGAATAAGGCGCAACTGAACCACGTGCAGTATAGATATTCTGATAGCGCGAGATATAATATGTAGAATGAATAGTGTAGCCACAACAGCACAATATTTAACGCATTATCCCTTTGATGTGCCAAAAGAGACCGCTACCCGAGCTATTGCTTAATGTGTAATGTCATTACTAATGTCGTCAACAGATTAGCACGTTAATTTGTAGCCATATCTGCATTTTATGACATTAATGTACGTTAAGCATAAAGTTAAAAGCAGGTGTAGCCCTTGTCTAAGCGTTGAAATTTCAGCCGACGCTGATTCTGCAAGTTGCACATATTTTAGCATTTTATTTAAGTTTTTAATATACAAATTTATCTTGTAATTTGGTTCAACGTACGAATAAATTTTTTTGCTAAATTTGCAAAACGCGTTCTTCAAATTATTTAATTTAATATAAAAAAATGCATTTTACACAAATATTTATTTTTAATTTTTCGTGAAATTTGTGTGTATTTTTATGTTGTTTAATATAAAACAAAATTTATAGGTATAAGTTTATATTATAAGTTTCTGCGTTTATTTTACAATTTAAGACATTGCTGCATAAAAATGTTGATGTTGTTTGCTATAAAATTAATAAAACAGGCATATCTTTATAACGAGAGCTTACTGTATAAGTATGCCGATAGCGCGAGATATAGAATGAATGTAGCCACAACAACGCGATATCTAACGTATTAATCCCTTTGATGTGCCAAAAAAGACTGCTACCCGAGTTATCGCTAAAGTCTAAGGTCATTAATAATGTCGTTAACAGATTGCCACGTTAATTCGTAGCCATGCAGATTTTAGCGCATTAATGCACGTTAAGCATAACAGGTGTGACGCAGGTGTAGCCCTAGCATAAGAATAATTGTAAGAGATGCAAAACATTCCTTCTCAATTTATATACTTTTTCTACACGTCAATTGTAATTACGTGAAGCAATTTGAACTTTAGGTCCTAAAAACGTTTAAACTAATTAAGATATCAAAATTCTGTCTGAGCCAAAAGTTTCTAAAAATCGAGATTTACAAAATAACGGAAGATCTCAAATTCAATGGTTTTTTGGCTTTTTTAGAAAAACCAAAAAACTTATTCAAAAAAGGATATTCGTAAAGGTTTGTAATAATCTAATACACATTCTGTCAAAATTTCAAGTCAATTGGTCCAGCCGTTTAGAACTTATAAAAAGGCACTAAAAGAACAGCCTTAAGAGTGTAAAATACTATTAAACCACTGCGCTGGGCGATAAAGTAAAAGTAATTCTTCCATTTGTTACCACTAGTTAGTGATTTTGAATTTTCTGCCTATGCGGCAATTAAAACAAAGTACATGAGCGGTTTCAGCGCTGCACCAGACATTCGTCTATCCAGCTATCCTGACATGACATTGCAAAACTCATAGTATTACTCGTTCCTCCGTAATTTTGGTATCGGATATAGATTGCTAGCTGTCCATGTACATATTTATATCAGACCCGATTCGTATTATAATCCTTGATGTGCTTATACACATCGGTGCTAACAGCAACGTTCGGTTGTAAAATATCGATTTTGCAAAATCGTAAAAAAAAAATCGCAAACCCGTATGCAAAAAATTATCTAAAGCCAAATGTGCATAAACATTTTCGGAATGTTTGAAGATGACCCGCATGATTACGGATTTACATCAACTTTGACACATGCCGAAATCGGCTGTCAAAATTCCATTTCGATTATAAATTATTAAATAAACTTTTCGTAAAAAATATGAAATTTTTTATTTTGAGTCATAGATAAAACGTCGTATTTGACTCGCACATAATGCGAGTGCAGTAGCCTACGCCTCGCGTATAAACTTCATCCTCGTGATGAATTATAGCCTACATCATATGCTCGTTAAATAATATACTATTACAACAGTAATTTTTATAAAACTACTGCGCTGTCACACTATAACAATTGTTTTTATTTTTTATAATAAACTTTTACAATAATGTATTCTTAAAAAGTTACAACAGGTCTATAAAGCTATTATAAGCAAAATGTCAAAAAACATTATTCATAAACGTTCAATAGCGCTAAAACACTGTTATAAGACTGATATAAGCGGTTTATAACCCAAAACAACCAATCAGCTGTAACCCATAACCTATAACAGTATTATTACTAAAACATTCCTAAGCGACACTTTAAGAAATTTTTATGAAAACGGGTGTAAGTTTTTATAGTGAGACACGTTAATACAAAATTACCTTTGTTGGTACTGAAAATCGAATGTGAATATAGTATTTCAATTATGTTAACATAAACAACCAAGCTGTACAAAGAACTTCAAATAATAATTAAATAGCATCATTTTTTTTGTAGCTTGTTAAAAACATGGTTTTGATATTTGACCGTAATGCGCATGCTTATCCGCTGAAAATTTTAGTTGCAGTTGTAAACAGGAAAATTTTCAAATAGTTTTCTAGCCGACTAATTATACACGCGCATGATAATGTTAGCACTGAAAAAGTTAGTATAACGTAAAACAACCCTAAATAATAATGTTGTCGTATTTCTTACCATTTTCGTCGAATTTACAATGTAAGGACGCGCTCCGTGACTGAATTTGTATTTCGTGTTATAAAATTTTGATCATTCTAAAATGACAAAAAAAACTCTGATATGAAATGCAATTCGGTTATTGATTACGATGGTTTCCTGAACAACTTAATATAATCATAAGGGTGTACCAACAACTGACCCTGAACCATTTGGCCCTGCGACTTAAACCTAAAAGTTCTCACAGAAGTATATTATTTGGCTTCTTGTTAAATTTTATTACAGATATCCGTTCGATCAGTTTGGCGGCCCCTTTTAAAGCCTTTTGCAATAGCTCTGAAAATTTTCCAAAATTGTGAAGAGGTTTCTTTGTTTCTGTTAGTATAAATATCGATAGATGGCGCAATATTACAACTCACTTGTAATGTTTATATCAGATTTGTGAGAAATTCTCCAAAATGTGTATCATCCGAATCTTTAGAAATATTTAGAAGATATTCCACAAGGACAGGCTGAAGCGTGTAGCGTCATTTCTGCAAAAAGTTAGAGGTACTCAATGTCAATAGTTAACAAGGCATCGCGAATTAAATATAAAAATTCAAAACGCAGTTAGTAGATACGGTCGAGTTGAATTATTGACGTAGTACTTGCGAGCTATTTCATATTTGTCCCATTCTCAATAAATGATTTTCTTGTATTTATATTATATTGTTTATTAATAAAATTGTTTTTATTATTAGTGTATTTATTCATATTACAAACTTTTAATTTAATCAAAACAATGTCTCGATATTAACGTGATAATATATACGTTTTTGTTTGTCAAGTTTATTATAATCGGATAACTAGTTCCGCCAGTTGTCACCAAATCCTTAATAAGGTATATGAGAACAGAAAGTTCCACCCTCAATTTCTTAAAAACGACAGCGTACCTACCCCAAAAAATTATGTTCGAGTTTTATTAGAAGTTTCTCCCCCTACATATAATCACGTGAAATATCGTAAGTTATGACTGTACGTATCTATCTAGAACGTTGTAACAATTAATTAGTTAATTTCCCTTCTCTTTACCATATACTCCTTCTCGCTACTAAAAGTTGAGTAAAGCTCGCCTCACACGATGCTTGTTTCCTTGCTTGAAGCCGTGATCGCTGCGCTGATGGGTGCGCAGTTGCCGTGAATGGTTGGGTGCATGTTTTCGTGCACGATTTCTGTGATAGAACCGGTGCTATTTTGTGTGATAGATTACGTGCATGTTTTCAGCGCTAACCAATGATAAAGCCGCATCGTGTGAGTACTACCGAGAAATGCCGAGTTTCAGTCGAGTTTGAATTGAAATGATGTAAACAAATAAGTTTATTAGGTTAAATAACCCAATTTATTTTATTATTAAAAATAATAAAATATTTTTATTGTATTGGTTAATATTATTGCTTCTTGTTGTTTTCTTTATTTTATAATTTTTTCAAAATTGTTGTTTTTTGGTTAACCATATTTGAAAGAGATTATCATTTTAAATTGGTAGTTGTATTTGTGTATAATTGCAATTATATTGTTTTGTGTATTTTGCACAAAAATAAATTTATTGATTATAAGAATTTCATATTTACTTTAAAATTTATTTTATATTTTTAAAAATTTCAAGTAAAATTTAAATTTTATTTTTTAATTTAATTAAAATAATTTTTACTTGAATATTCAAATTAATTTGAATATAAATATTTATTTTAACTCTTTTTTTTTTCAATTAAAAGGACGTTCATTTTTACAAACTTGAGACTGTCACTAACACTGCGTGCGCATTGAAGCTTGAAACCATGCTTGCAAACCATCGTGCACAAAACCCCTGTGAAGCCAACCATGCACAGGAGCCAACATGCTAGGTACCATGCACATAAACAAGCAAAGAAACCATCAGCAAAACAAACGTCGTGTGACGCAAGCTTAAAAATCAGATTCATCAATAGTTATTTTTCACTCTTCTCGTTAATAAATAACGATAAATTTTATTTGGGTAATTTTGAAACTACTGTAATGATTAAATATTAATCTGCATTGATAACCTTCCCCCTAAATTATTAAGTTATCTTATTTGTAAAATTTTTATTCAAGGCTTTAGAATAATATCATAAATTGAAATTAATAAGTTGTTGACCATTTAATGGATAACCTTTGTCGATAAAAAATTTCGTACTCAAAATTTATCTAATTAATATGAATTATACTAGAAAACTCTTGTGATTGCGCAATATTATATCGATTAATTTGGTAAACAATTTAAAAATTAATCCAGTGTTCAGTCTGTTGTACATTTGGAGGTGATGTGGGGTACATTAGAACAGAAGTGAATCATGTCCAATTTTTGATTTTTTCTTCAATTACGATACTTGTTATGATCCTTAATGTCCTACCGAATAAGGTTTAAAACTTACCAACCACTATTTGTAGACATGCTTAGATCCTGTTCTAACCACTCCATGTGTGTGTCCTCTATTTCTTCCATCCTATCTAGATAAAATTTCGAATTGTTTTTATTTCTTTTGTTGTACTAAATTATATAGTAATGGAGTTTGCAAACAACAATTTTTAAATTTTCATTTAACAAAAGACTAATAATGCTATACTCATGTGAAGAACACCAGCCTACATCGGTCGACTATGAAACAAGTAACCACGGTTCGAATACTAGTCGCGTCGTGATTTGAATCTCAGATAGATATGTGTTCTGTAGGCTATGCGGAAGACAACGGAAAACCATCCCATTAATAATAAGAACGAAATGTTCTTATTTTAGTTTTGTTGGGTTATTTCTTCAAAATCATTTTATCTACTGTGTGAAAATTTTTGCGCTTGAATAATGAAACAATTATCTATAAAACTTGCCGTCATAATTTTGTTTTATTGATTTCAACTAGTACATAAAATCAGTATTTTTGTTCAGATCACGAGGGTGTCTCCTTTTGCATGCGGGGCTCAAAAGTCCGGAGTCGATACAGATATACTATTTCGACTATTTTAGGTTCAGCGAAATTCGAACATATAATGCGGTTGCAAAGTTATTATTAAAAAATTGAAATTTAGAAATTCTTAGTTCTATGCTTACTTCATGTACTTACTATGTACAATACAGATATTTTACAATTTAAACCAAAATACATTAATATAGCGATATAACGTAAAAATCATTAAATCAAAAAACATCAGGTAATGTGAGATTTTAAAAACTTTGAAGAATGGAGAAACTCCTTTTTAAGGCATTTAAGTCAAATAGTTTATAGTCGGTAGCGGTATTATTTCAGTTCTTCATTACAAAAAAAAATTGTCAAAACGTTTTTGGACAATTGAATTTCCTGGAATGAAAATCAAAGTTTTCCATGAAGGAAGTGTTGTTAACGGTGCTAATATAAAATCAAAAAATTATGGATATAATAATATTTACATGGTTTGATTCCCTACAACGATTTAGACCATTTCCAGAACACATACAGAAGATATTAGAAGTCGCACTTGTCCCATATTAATCAAATATCAATTATCAGTATCAATTCCAAAATATTGAATAAGACTTAAAATAAAACAAGGTAAAAATAGAAGCCTTTCTTCCGAAATATTCGAATGGTACAAAACGAAGTTAACTTATACGGAATCCATTATCTATTGAGCGTTACTCTCATAAAGAAAATTGTGTGTTGGTGGTGATAAAGAACACTTTTCTAAGACAAATTTTCAAATAAAATTTTTGTCGAAGTCCAAACCCTTGGGAGGCAGTACCTCCCTTTAAAGCAATATCTTTAATTTCTGATTTCAAACGGCCATAGCTCCGATATTATTGATTCTTTAGACTTAATGGATAAGACCTTTTTTAAAGATCATTCGCTTATCTACAAATTAGGTTATATCTCCTTATCGTCTAGTTATTTAGTTTCTAGTTTCTTTCTAGTTCGAGTTATAAATTAAATTAAGACGGCTGTATTTATGTACAATTCACTAGAAGAAATTTTACCGATTGTCACTATTTCTGTCTGCGCAATAAGTGGAAACTAATTGAATAATACAATAAATATGCATCTTTATCAAATAGCGTTCATGGTGCGAGAGGGCACTACCGTATAAAGATTTTTATGCGCTTTCTTATTATGCAAATATATAAGGTTTATTTCTTAATATATAGAGATATTTAAAAAAAAATTAATTTTAATAGTTTGTATATTCATGGAAAGTTATTTGCAGATTATTAGAATGTTAAATTAAAAAAATAAAAATAAAAATTTTTTTAAAAAAATTTGTCAATGACTTTCCACGAAACTAGATTTTTTTCGAATCATTTACTTTGAACCGCATTAAATTCCATGCATTAGTAAAAAAGTTAAATGAATATTCGTTAAAAGTTAGGTGTAAAACTCTCTTAAGGAAAAAAATGTAAAAAAATTCTGATTTTATTTTTTTTACTTTTCTTGTGAACCCTCTTAAACGAAACGACCGCCCAAACCGTATAGGAAATTTAACGGACTACAACTTTGTCCAAATAAATTTTTATGAAAAACCAACCATTTTTACAAAAATTCTGAAAATAATGAAACAAAATTTGTCTTAGAAAAGTGTCCTTTTTCACCACCTCAAAGGTTCTCCACGGTCACGGGAACACCCTGTATAGTATTGCTGTAAAAGCTATACATATAAAGTGACTTAAAAATGACAATACAATACAATTTATTTACATTGCTAATATAATATAAAAGGAGAATTTTTAGAATTCTCATTTGTATTTTGACTTCGTAATTCGTCGACTACCGTCATCGTCAAACAATTCACAATTATTTTTAGGCCAAATTAGCGGATGCTTGGGAAGCGTAATTCCAGAAAACCGATGTCACAGTTTATACTGCTGGAGCTGTAAGCGATATACAATTGAAGAAATTTCTGTGCACAATGCGATTCATTTGATTCAGCTTCCACTTGGCACTCTTTCATTTCTCTTTCGCTTTGTGCACTTATGCGAGCAAACCATAAATATTTACGACCTTAAAAAAACATTGGTACAAGAAACATGATAGGCACTCAAAACGTTGCAAGATGACATGCAAAATGCCTAACGAGCACAAATTTGCGAGCAGGTGGAAGGGCGTCATTCGTCTGACATTATTTTGCACACCTAATGTAGAAAAACCCTCCACGTTCTAAAAATATAATAATTTTAAGTGTAAAAAATATGGTTTGATTTTTTTAATTATTATCATGAACAGGAGATACTCTCAGAAAGGGCAAACTTTTTAATGAAAGAGCTACATAATAAACCGAAATAGAAAAACGGGCCAAATTTGCATTAATTACTAATTTTGATCAGTATCATAAGATATTTTCCTCTCTCCTATGAATTGGTCGCGTTCTGCATAAAGACGTAAGCAGCCCGTATCCGACCTCTGCGAGTTGCAGTTTGCCTTGCCGTTGCTATAATACAGCAATCAAATTTTAACTTATCGTTTTATCTGTAAGTTCCTACCTATTCTGGAATAACTTGATTTTTATATCACCTACTTTATTGATAATTTCTATTGTATTGTTATATTATGTTCTAAAAATAAAACTGAAAGCCCGTTAATTAAATATTCACAGCTAGCACACCACTGGTTTAAAATACGATTTTAGAAAGTTTCAAAATAAGAAGCTTGATATAATATATTTACTCAAATTAGACATCGCTTTGTAAATTGCAGTTTGTGATTGGTGCGTTATTCAATCCTGAAATTGTTTTGTTCAACACCATGTTATACATTATTTATTAGTAGTATTATTTACGTAATTTAATAATATCGAAAACCGGGATTGTTTGCGTTTTGTAATTTTAAACACTATTAATTTAACTTTTCAATGATTAAATGAAATTTAAAAAAAAATTTCGTTGGTTGGTAGGGCAAATAAATATATCGAGTTAGGTACCTACCTAAATAGGTAGTAGGTTAACAAAATGTACGTTTTGAAAAGAATCTGCAGTTGTAAATCAGGGTGACAGTTGTACAAATGAAAGAAAAGCCCTTCTATGGCATTTTATTATATATACTAGAAAAGAAAAAAAGCTTAGAAATTTGAGCTTTTAATTTAAAAAGAAGAAATTTACTAAATTTTCTACGTATAACGAATCTAATTTTGTAAATGACCAAAAACGCTAGTTGCAAAAACGAATAATTGACTAAATAATAAATATGAAAGGGTTGAATAATATATAGGTATCATTAGAAGTTCTTTCAACTTAGATGTTCATAATGTTATTCAATGAAAAGCACGAATCGATATCTTTGTAAATCGAAAATTAATGTCCCAGTATTTATTTTATTTTAGGAATATTGACCGACAAAAATGGGAATGTTTAACGAAAAGAAAAAACATTTATTGGTGTTTCTAAATCTTGAATTACTCAATTCAATCGTTTAATTATAAAAGGCCGAAAGTACTAAAACAAACGCCTACGCCAATATTTCGACTTTTCTATTTGATTTACTAACAAGGTGCTGCTTACCTCGTTAGCGCCGCAGTATTCAATTAAAAACACAATTAAATCCTGGTTATTTTTAAACGCGCCACTAATTTTAGGCGTCTTACTTGTTACATTAAATTTCACATCACATACTATATTATCACATGTCACCATCAGAATTAACACAATTTTATGGCTAAAAATCTAAACTTACGTTCTCATTTTAATTTTCGATTTTAACAACTACTCACGTAACATATTCAATACGACACTGAACTCACTGTGACTCCTCCTAAGTGTGCGGGGCTGCATTCAACTTCTTACGACGATAAAAACCGAAAGCCTGCGTTTATGTACGAGCGACAACGATTGTCATTCTCACACCTATAAGTCGTGCAAACCCGCTCGTTCGGAAAATTTAAAATACATATAGCTTCGATATTGCCGTTCGAGTATTGCATTAGATGCTTCTTACAACATGCAAAATATTTTTATTACTCACGAATGTTAAATATTTATTATCGAAACACAGAACTGTCGTAGCGTAAAATTTTTTACTTTTCCGCTAGCATCAAGTAACCGAGATTTAAAATAAGTAATGATCCTCTATATCCAATAAAACATTTTAATTTTCAAAACATTTAGGATCGTCGAGTGCGGTTGAGCGTCGCGTCAGCAGCGTCGAGAATAAAGCAATGTTTTGTTTATGCACAACGTCAGAAAACGCAATGGGGCACTTGCACAAAAATGATATACTCAACCAAGCTCCGGACATAATTTGAAAAACTATAATTTTTACATACATTAGTAAAAGGAACGTCAGTTTTCAGTAGAGACAAATGAATAGACACAAATTTACATAAGAACAATAATAAAGTTGTAAGTATTTATTACTCTGTTGTAATTTAATAAGATTGTCCATATCAATATTTTAGAAAATCCAAAAAATGCAATAAAATACACACTATGTATAATAATAGCAAATGTTTTCACCATACGTGTCGTGGATCAGGTGATGAACTAGAAAGAAATAGAATGAATTTGTTTAATACCGTCCAAATTGTACGAGATTGTATTTGTATTTTATTTGTGATAACTTAAAAACATTTTAGTTAGTTCTGAAAGTGAGTTTGGAATTTTTGGGTTTTCTAAATTATTGATATACTTGTAGTTGCACATATAGTACATAGGTACAGATAATAATATATGCTGTATCACAAAATTTATGCTTGAAATCTTGAATCATGCTTAAGAAAGAGTTAAAATAATTTCGGAGTTTTTACGGCAAGTTAACTCAAGATTTACTGTTAAACTACTCTTCCCAAGAGGTAAATATATAGAAATTTTTTTGTACATTTGAATAATAAAATAAATTAATTTCCCTATCCAAAAGTTTGACTTCTTTTCTAAGTCCTCCACGGTCTTGCAACTTGCGTTTTTTCTTATTTTTGTTCTTCAAACTTTTTTTAAAAAGCTACAATCGTTTCCAGAGATTTCTAATGCATCTAGACGCTTCGTAATTTTGAAAATTAAAATGCTACTAATTATTATACATTGAAAATCAATTTTTTTATGAAATAGTTGATTATAAAATTAGAGTTTAACCCTTTCAGACCCAGGGTACCCTATAGCGTACTCGCGTTTTATTAAATTATTGTGAAGTTTGTGACAAACTTATATGCTAGATAGCAATTATTTCTTGAATGAAAAAATTATTGAATTTCTCCTTGTTCTTTCATTGCAAAGTGATAGCTATTATAGCATTTACGTTTGTCACCAATTTCAAAATAATTTAATAAAATGATTTAATAAAAGGTACACTATGGTGTACCCTGGGTCTGAAAGCGTTAAATAAATACGATTTAGAATTGATTAAATATGCTATAATCTATAATAGACTTATTTGGGAAGGTTATGTCGAATTTACTTGACCATTTTTATCGTTTATACGTTTTGGTATATATTGTAACGGCATACCTACTAAGTAAATATTTTACCCAGAAAGTCGATGGTTGACAAATGACAATACTTGGGCACCATGTCGAGTTAAGTCATTACGGATACTTGTTTCCTTTCTATGGAAGATATCATAAATTATCATAAAGATGCCAAGAGATATTTCCGTAGATACCATCAAAATTTATGACACTAAAGAAAAATTTTGATTTAAAAATACAAAATTGCTACAGGGCAAAATTTTTGCTTGTTAATATTACTGAATACTGAAAAGTGTTGCTGTAGTGGTGATCTTCTAATATGGGACTACGTCATAAACGTGTAACTTATTTTAGTTCAGTAAAGTTATTATTATTTTATATTTTAGAACAGAAACAACAAGACTGTAACATTCAGATTATAATTCATCACTAATTTACATGGGGGGGGGGGAAGACGAGACATAGACTGGATAGACGAATGTCTAGTGCAGCGCTGAAACCGCTCATGTACTTGGTTTTAATTGCTGCATAGGCAGAAAATTCAAAATCACTAACTAGTGGTAACAAATGGAAGAATTACTTTTACTTTATCGCCCAGCGCAGTGGTTTAATAGTATTTTACACTCTTAAGGCTGTTCTTTTAGTACCTTTTTATAAGTTCTAAACGGCTGGACCAATTGATTTGAAATTTTGACAGAACAGGTATTAGATTATTACAAACCTTTACGAATATCCTTTTTTGAATAAGTTTTTTGTTTTTTCCAAAAAAGCTAAAAAATCATTGAATTTGAGATCTTCCGTTATTTTGTAAATCTCGATTTTTAGAAATTTTTGGCTCAGACAGAATTTTGATATCTTAATTAGTTTAAACGTTTTTAGGACCTAAAGTTCAAATTGCTTCACGTAATTACAATTGACGTGTAGAAAAAGTATATAAATTGAGAAGGAATGTTTTGCATCTCTAACAATTATTCTTATCGAAAGTAGTAAGCCAGTTTAAAGCATAAATAAAGCATAGTATAATGTTACATACTGCATAAATAAATTATGTACACTTTTAACTATTTAAAAATGTAGGTATGAATTAAAAATTCTTTTGAATAAAAGGTTTATTGGTTTGGTGTTATGAAAGTATGTTTAAATTAATTTGTCTAAAATGGTGAGTATGTACTATGTACATACGGTAACAAAAGAAATATTTATTTATATATAAATATTATAATATATATTTTTTTAAGAATTTTAAAGGTGTACCATATAATATGGCAAGTTGACATATTACGTATGTATGCAATTTCAAAAATCGAAACTTCAAATTTAAAAAATTCCTATTTATATTGATGTTTTAAAATAAAATTTTTTCATCTGTTCAACATAAAATTAAAAATTGCTTTGTCAACTTTTAGTAGTTAAGATAAATGCTATAGTATTATATTATGATGTAACCACGGTGTAACATTATACGAATGCTATGACTACCTAAGCACTTATTTATTTAACCAATTTTAAATTTTTTTAAGGCAAACAAAATTATTTAAATGCAAGTATTACATGGGTAACATCTAAGATTTTATTAAATTTTTTGTTTAGAACGAATTTATTGAAAGATAAGTAAAATCACACAAATAAAATACTCCCTCTAAACGAAATCCTGTATTTGCACTTGAGATCAAAGGATTCAATATCATCAAAACAAAAGAACACCGATACCAAAAATAGAAAATCAGTTTTATGATTTATGCTTAGCATGTTTTTGGAAAGAAATTCAATAATTTCAACATATTTTTGAATTTTGCTGCACAAGAAATGTAATTGATTTCAAAAGTATAACAGGAAATACGGACTTCAGGGGACACTCATTTTTCGGTGCCGTATGTGTAAATTCAAAAAACAAGGGATTATTTTTAAATTACATATTGATTTATTTATACTTTACACGATTATAACCGACAGTCACTGTATATAGCCAAGTCATAGTAAGCTTTCATAAAATTGTCGAGAAAAATAATTTTAAAAACATTACGAAAATTATTTCATTTATAATTAGAGCATAATTATAAAATAAGTATATTTAAATAACTTCGGTAAAAATCATAGTAAGATAGTAGGGTTATCGGGTTACAATCTCTCCTTGATTCGTATTAATTTTTCTACACACGTTTACACTTTAAAAGCATTACAAAGTTTCTACACGTCAAGTTGGAAGGTCATATGGACCTTCAGAAGGTAACTGAAGTTTCGTACATTGGTTTGCTGTTCTTTTTCCTACTTTTAAGCTTCTTTAATCACCTTGTCCCCAATTTTAAATATCTTTCTTTTTTTTATTTTAGCATTCATTTTTCTTAAATAGGTATCTCGATTTTTGTTTAATTTCTTTCTTACATTCCGTAATATCTCTTCGAAATTGATATCTTCTTCTGGTATTATCCATGGTCTTTGAGGTAGATTTCCATACATCAATAATATTGGTGACTCTTCTGTAATCGTATTAGGTGTTTCATTTATAAATTTTTCTACCAAATCCAACTTTTTGTGCCATTCTGTCTGATTTTGATATGTCATTAGCCTCAAAAATTTTGTTACCTTCTGTATATAACGCTCCGAGAGATTCCCGTTTGGATGTCTAATAGAGCAATGAATTACATCTATTTCTTTTTCATTCCAATGTCTTTTAAAACCTTCATTATAAAAATAAGTAGCATTATCAGCCAGAATCCTTTTTGGTTTTATAACATTTATTATATAATCCTCTATTAATTCAATTGAAATTTTTGTAGTACATGCTGTAGTCGAGTATAATTTTACAAACTTGCTGAAAATGTCTACCATAACTAAAATATTTTTGTGATTTGGACCACTTTCTATCAAATTTCCTATGTAGTCTATAGCAACTAATTGTCCCGGCTCGTCTATTTTCATGCTTTTGATTACGTTTTGATTCGTATAATTTTTATATTTTCCCATGATACACAGATTACATTCATTAATTACAAATTTTACTATTTTTCTATCTTTTTTTGTAATATGTTCTTTTATTGCTGCAGAATTTGATTCTACTTGTGCGTATAAAGTATTTTTTAAATCTTTTACTTGGTCATTTATACATCCTAGTTTATTTTGCATTACTTTAGTTATGATACTTTCGTTCATGGTAATTTTTTCTACGATTTTTGCA
Source organism: Cantharis rustica (assembly GCA_911387805.1). Lineage (NCBI taxonomy): Eukaryota > Metazoa > Arthropoda > Insecta > Coleoptera > Cantharidae > Cantharis > Cantharis rustica. The sequence continues at coordinate 79,609,407 of OU426877.1, forward strand.
TCACATTCTTTTAAATTTTGATTAATGATGTCAACATTTTTTTTATTTGTTTCTTGATTCAATTTTACATTTTTTTCGATTTCCTTGACTTGTTGTTCGATAATTTCCTGCAAATTTTTGACTTCATCTTTATTTTACGTTATTTTTTCATCAATTTGTTCTTTTATTTCTAATATTTTGGAATTTATTTCGAAATCTACCTTAGATTTTGTTTCAAGAATTGATTCATTTAATAGTTTTTTTATTATTGAAGGTTTATTTTCACTGTTTTCTTGTAATGATTTTTGTAATTTTTTATTTAAGTTATCCCATTCTTCCTCTTGGTTCTTACTACTATTTAAATTAAAATTTGTTATGTCAAGTTTGAATACATTAAAGGTTTCTTTCATTTGTTTCATGTCTTTTTTTCTCTCATCTTCATATTTGGACAGTTTTTTATTTATGGCCTCTTCACTGAAAGTCATGTCAAATCTGATATCTTTTAATTTTTCTTCAAAATTGTGCCCATATTTGTTATCATTGCTTTCAACTTTTTGTTTCACATCTTTTAGTTCATTGGACACATCCTTTAACTCATTAGACATTTTCTGTACCAATCTGTACAGCTCCAGCAGCACTCCTTCGTCCTTTTCTATCGCTAGTGCAATTTCAGTACCTTCTGATTTTTTTAATTCTGCAACTTTTTTTATTACTTCTGCTTCTATTAAAGATCCTCTAGCCGTACTCTGATGAATGGGATTAAAACTTATCGGACTGCTTGTCTCTCCCGCGGTTTTTACTTCTTCGTCACTCATTTTGTAAATTACTAATTTTTTAGAAATCTCAGGAATTAGTAAGTTCAATTTTAAATTTCGTTTTATTAAACGTTTTCTAACAAGTCCGACGTTCGGGCGCCAATTTAGATGCTATGTTCTCTATGTTAATTTTTTAATAATTATTGCGCAATGCAAATTTCTTTATTTTTATAATCATATAAGTGCGACTAACCTTCGTTTTTATTCTTATCAGCTACTTTCACTTCAGCAAAACAACTTTTGTGTTCTCAAATTTACCTTTATTATTTTAATCTTTCAATTCTCCTTTTTGTGGATCACAAATTTTTTGTCCACCGCTATCGCTATCCCCTCTGTCCCCCCAAAACAAAATTTTCCTGCTCGCAGAGCCGGGCTGTACCAGTGGGGGCGCGCAAAAATAATATTCAAATTTAATTATACCCTACAAATTTGTATTGCCTACAAAAATCACAGCAATATATAATAAAGTCGTTCTAAGCCAGTAGTTTTGAATATTAGTCCAATAATAGAAAAATCTCTTTTTATAAAAATGCAAAAAAATTACTCAGAATTAAATTTTCTTCAAATTTTACTGATTACTAGTATTTGTAAGATTTCCACGAAAAAAACTATTTACTAAAAACTACAATTTAGAATTTTCGGAAAACATTGAATAAAAGTTGAGATTCTTTGAAACGCTATAGCTCATAATATTTTGAAGTTGCTATAGTCTGTTTTTTTTTAAGAAAAATATTAGAATTTGTACTAAAGCGACAACCTTGAAATGTAAACCAATGAAATTACTTTGAAGGTAGACGCTATTACAATAACGAAATTTTTGCGATTGAAGTGCTATGCGTGTTGCCTAAACTGAACCGGGTAAAGTCATAAATAAGATAGATGTGAACAGAGTTAAATGTAATATCGAATAGACGTAGTTATTTGGTTATAACATTTTGCTTTTTTGTGGTGAATGTTTAATATTATTACAAGATTAAGTACTATTTAAATTATCTGAAGTTTCCCGATGTAAATTAGAATTTTGCAAACGACGCGCCACCTATACTATTCATATTTTAGATCGACTATGACTATAGTATATCTTATTTTTTTATTTTTGTGCAGAATTCTGTTATAGATATAAATAAACTATATTAAAAAATGTGATTGTGTGAAAATGTGAAAAATGTGTGTGAATTCAGAAAAAGTAAATAAGTTATCAATTTAAAAGTTAAAAACCCACAAAGTTCTATAGATAATATATAAATTTTTTGACTTCAAGTCAATGTATCATAACTTTTGGAGCATCATAGTAAACAACAGAAATACTTTAAAGTGGTTTCCCTGTAGTCAAAAATTAAAAGCAAATCAATGATCAAATTTAAAATGAAGCTATCGATTTACGTATTGTTAAACAAACATAAAACAATGCTCGAGGGTGACAAGACCGACTGGAGGACATAAGATTAAGAGGCACATACAGTGCCAAATTCGTGGTTTTTTGGTGCCATCAACTTTATGTTAATGTTATAACGAAAGATACTACGTGTACTGCCTTAGAGTTCGTGATTAAACAATTAATTAGGAGTACTTTTTATAGTTTTTTTACAATATTTTGAAACTTTGACGCTATTTGCAAAAATTATTAAGGTCTTGTTTGGTTCGCTTATCTTAGTTTAATAAATTTTGCTTAGCCTTATCTTAGACATTAGATGTGATACCGATAACCCATGATTTTGACAATTTAGGAACCATCTGACCTTCTTCGACAATTTGACCATTTTCCGGTTCTAGTCTAAAATCAGGTCAACTAAAGAAAGGACTATTTTTTTGTGGTAACGTTGATTGAAAAATAGTTAACGAACAATCAACGGTGGTGAACTGATGAGTTTGAGCAAAACTAATTACATTTTCGTGTTATTTTCACACAAAAGTACTAAATAATTAGGTTAGATATTTTATATGCATAATAAATAAGTTCTGTTATGAAGTGCCTAACCAATACGTGTGTAGTTATTAATAAAATCAATTATTTGTAGCGCATTAAATATCTTATAACGTATTTGAGTTATTGTATTCAATCAAAACAAAATTAGGCAGTGGAACAACATTTAAATTAATCGCACCATGGTGGTCTCAGAAAGGGTAGGTAACCATGAAAAGTTAAAACCGGTCTTTATAAAGTGTCAGTTATGCCACTAGAAGTGGTTCTAATTAAATCATTGATTTATAACATACACACACAAATAAATTGTGGTCAACGTGTTATAAAAAATCGTATATAGCAATACAAAATGTTGATAATGTTTTAGTTTTAGATTAACATTTAGTTGAAGGTTTAGGAAATTATATTATAGTGAACTATTTTCTAAATAAACTAAACTAAATACTACAGTATTTAAAAAAATGAAAAAACTATTTGAAAATATGTTAAAGCAATGAAAATTTCTTTTTTTAAAAAATGTAATACCTCGTATAATTTATTATACGAGGTATAATATTAATTTATACTTTATTAATTATTAATTTATTAATCAGTAATCAGTATAGTACGGCGCGAACTGCGGAACGATATGAGTTGTAAATAAAAGAAATGATATTATAACCGATTAATTAAGTATAGTAATTAAGTAATTAAGTAATAATTATCAATGCGCATAAATAGATTAATAAGGCGCAAGAAAAAATGCCATTTAAAGGCTAGTACCAAATTAAATGTTAAGTGATAATAAATAAGATTATAAATAAAATAAGATTGCAACGATGTAGGTACTTATTCGCAATATTATACCAAATTTACTAAATTGTAACTAGTTACGTGATTATTAATAGATTATAACTTCATGCGGGAACTGTCAGAAAAGTGGACCCACGATTTTCAAACTTTCATCTACACATTAAGAAAGAGGACACTTTTCTAAGCATACTAGAACAAAATTTTCTGGATAATGCAAAAGTTTTCGAAAAAAATCGATTTTAAAAATGTAAAATTTACATGTATTTTAGGTACACCTTTTAACACGGCTGTATGTCGTCTGTCGTTGTTGAGTAAGGCAAAAAAATATCATGTTACATCTCTCTGCTTTTCGTAATTTTAAAATGTCGTTATTTCGACAACTATTGCATAATCCTAAAAATTTTTTGTGTTAATATACACAGAAAATTGTCCTCTTTCCTATAGTGTAGATAAAATTTTTGAAAATTAACTACAAAATAATACATAAAAAAAACCTTTCCTCATCATCCATACATTTATTAATAATTTTTTTGCATTTTGACTGATAATGTGCTGTTTTATTAAATTCAAAATCGTTTAATAAAGTGGCACTTTAGCACATAGATACGTCACTTTACTCTATAGTAATGTCACTGTCAATAAAAAACTATTGGATAGAAGATTGTTTATTTAAATATTGGAATCATTGTTATACATTTATGTACATATATTAAAAGTACAAAATTATTATTCAAACTAGAAAACTTAACAATCTCACTTTTATAATTAATATTATGTAACTTACACAAAATTCGAATAAAAAAATAAAAATTAACTGTTGTTATGTAAATAAATAAAGCCGTGTCTGGTTACTAGATTACGAAAATTTTACACAAATATCTATTTAGAAACTTTTTGAATTAGCAATAACTCAAGAACGGCGCTAGATATCGAAAAACTGAGTAAAAAATTGGCCCCCCTCGCCTCGTACTCACCCCCCGTGAATTATCGGTAGGAAGGCATACGAAAAAATTTAGACCGATCCCGCGCAAAAAAAATTTACTCATAAACGTTTAAATTCATATTTTAGATTAGATTTTCAGAAAATGCGAAAAAATGGTATAAATAAACCTCGTAAGAAAAGTAGTTTTACTAAACTCATATAGCTTTTAAATTACTCGCTCGCTGTGCTCGCTCATACTTAAAAGCTATATTCGTTTAGTAAAACTTAACTTTTCTAAACTTATTGTTTAATATACTATTACTAATTTACTAGTCGATAGCTTAAAAATTGTCACAAATTATAAAATAGTACCTATATTTTTACTATTTTAGAAATGTAAATAATATTTTTCTACGTACTTATGTATTCTTTACTTTAATTTGATTATTTTAACATTTTTAATTAGTTTTTAAAATACCCTAACTCCTATTTATTCTACCAATAAAATATAATGAAGCTATAAACAGTTTGTTCAAAAAGAATCGGGATACAAGATTTCTTTTTACACATTTTTACCTAAATGCACAGTAAAAAATTTTGTCATAGTGTAGTTGGTAAATAATTAAGTGTTAATTTTTAGTGTTGTAATATTGTAAATTTGAATTTGAATATATTGGGCGCGAAATTTTAAGTTTAGTTCATTTTGGTTACTTTAAAATACAACGATTTGGCAACAACGGATTTAAAACGCAGGGAGTGGGGTTTCCATTAGATGTGACTGTTAGAGATCTAACAAAGACCTTACATTTTTGGACGTCATTGAAGTCGGTTATAATTTTTTTTCTAATTATGTTTCAAAAAGTGTCACTTTTTGACACTCAAAGGTGTGCTAAAAAGTACTACTTTTCCGCCCTAGTGAAAAGTAATACTTTTCCGCACATTTGTTTGTTTTGCACATCCAAACACTCCGACATATCAAACATATTTGCTAGTATTCTAAAAACACAAATTGTATAACCATAAAAAAAACGTGGTCACTTACCTGTTCACGTTGTAATGGCTACTATCTATGACTTACCTACTGTCTATAAATGGGTTACCAACGGCAAAATACAAAAATTTTATAGTATAAAAGCCTATTATCTTTTTTCTTGTGAAATGAGAAATGTGAGTAATTAGAAAAAATATTGTTCGATACTCGTGGAAAACTACCTTTTCCATTCTCGGCTTTGGTTTACGATCGAAATATCGATCGAAAAACACGAAAAATGTTAGTTTTCCTAACTTGTATCGAAAATATTTATTTTGTGTCTGAGTTTGTTCAATAATTCAATTTAAAATTATTTCAAATTATTTAGTTATCAACAGAATTAAAATACGTATGTTAAAATATTTGATTTATTTTTCTAAAATAATTTAATACAGAATTACGTTAAAATTCAAATAATAATAATCTTATGACCACGCGGCTAGGTAAGTTTACATGCGAGTTTGAATCTAAGTTTTATTAATATATCTTCAGTTATAAGATTTAATTACTGTTCGAGATTGTGATTTAATACTATTATCATTTAAAACGAGAGTGGGATTATGTAATGAAAGAGATTGATTATTCATATAATATGTTACCAATGGCGTTGGTATGGTTGGTTTGGTTAAAACGTAAGAGGAGTTGTTGAAGGCAATTTAATGAAGGCGGGTGTTTGAAGTGGAAAATATATTTATCGTGAGATAATTTAATTTAGATGAATTGCGCAACAGGTTGAGTGGACGCTTAAAATCATAAGATGGCGGTCAAAATATGTCGCAGTATGGCTGGTCACTGAAAAGGTGAACTTTTATAGAACCGGAAGTGACAAAGCAAATGCTGTGATGTCTCTCCTTTATGATATTTCAGGACAGTTATTGATAATTTTAACAATTTTCCTTATGATTATTTGCGACCACTTATATAAGATAATAAAAAATTGAATACAATTAAATAACAATAATTGACCTAATAAAAGGTAATACCAATTGAAAAACAATATTAAAGAACTGTGTTAACAAAGTTCTTCATTATTATTTGCAGCTATGATTATTTGCTAGTTTAAGTACGGGGAATTTATTTAGTTAAGTACAAACGATTTATTTAGATTTAAGAAAATTACCAATTGGCAATAAGAGGGACGTACTAGTTTTAAGCTGACGACATATAAAAGGGTGACCATCTTAGCTTAAGTGACGAGGTAATAATTATAAGACCGGATAATTTAGAATATAAGGGTTATTATTTAAGTTCTTACGTAATATAAAAACCAATTGAGTTGAACATCGGAACGCATACATGAACTTCTTACAAATTACTATAGGTTGTGGTTGGTCATTAAATATGAATAATCGATTAGAAAACATTACGATCAGAGGGATTAACTATCGAACAGTTATTAAATCAAATTTCAAACTAAAGTATTCTGAATTACATGATATCAAGGAGATTAACTTTGCTGGTAATTTGGTTGTCGGACTACCTTTTTCTTTTCGGTTAAATATATATTCATCGTTAAACCGAATCCTGTGTTTTATTTAATTTGTGTGTACTAATTATTTCTTCAGGTGTCATAGCAGTGGTTACACCACTGGACATATGTGTTTAAGTTTGAGGTTAGTAAGCAAGGTAACAACGTTAGCATTCAAAGAGCCATCCGCAAATTTAAAAGGACTTGTAAGTGTTATTACGAGGGGAGATCACAACGTGCGAGGTTTGTTTGACGATCACAGCTTTGGTTTGGTTTGTAACTTTGATTTGAGAAGGCGGTAATTCAAATTGAAGAACTAAATATAACAATGTATAATTTCTCTCTACTTTATATTTCGCACTAAAATTACACTAAAATGATTAATTCTAACTAGACGCTAAAATAAGCGCTATGTAGAGTGAATCTCAACCTTGATAGATGGAATCTAGTAGGTGTTAGGTGACATTACAATAATTACCGATGATAAAAACGCAAAAATGGCACATTTTATCAAAGTTTGTTGCCGATGATTCCCGGATAAATAAAAACGTTGACCACTTGCTATTGAAGATTACCTCTGTGTTAATATAAAATTACATTCATCCGAGTGCAGTGAGTAAGTTAATATTGTTCAAGTGTTTCAGTTCAAATATTTTTTTATAGTGTTGGAAATTAATGGAAAATCGTTGGAATTTAACGTATTAAAAGAATTTCCAAGATTTCTCGATCATTCGTGGTGTATAAGTATTATCTTTATGTGTTTGTACTGTTACTGAAATATAAAATTTTGCTTTAGATCGAGGAAGATTTTTAACAATTATATCCAGGTATTCAAATAAATTTTGAAGAGATATTTGGTAAGATATAGATAAAATTATTAAAAATACCAAACGACCGTAATATACCCGAACCCTACAGTTATTTCAGAATATGAAACGGAATTCAGTACTATGTGAAGTTATTATTTTTAACATTAGATTTATGAACAATTTTTTTTTAATTGTTGGAATAGGGCAACTAAAGTATTATTTCTCTTCCAAGTAAAAAAATAAGCGGAAATGTATCAAAACTTATGCAACGCTGACGGAAAAAATCATTACTCTTCAATCTGCAAGTTATTGTAAAATACAGTGGACGCCGTTTATTGGAATCATGGTTAAAGTTATCATTCGAGTATTATCACTTTCACGAAGAACGGGCTGAAGGAATATGACTACAAGCAAAAAATATCTTTTATTATAATCAAAAATTGGGTTTATGTTATTAATTATTTTTCTGATGTTCTCTTCTACTGAAAATGGAGTCCGTTTGCAGTTACAAGCATTTTTTTAAATTTTTCACACAAATCGGGGAACCACCCAGACTTGACTGGTTTACTATAGCAGAAAGTTGTCAGAATGTTGACAACGCACTATGATTTAATCTGTTCTATTTTAAAATTTCACAATATGCGACACAAAAAATGTTTTTAAATAGATGTTTTTAGATAAAAATTATTTTTTGTGTTTTAATATTTTTAATTATGTAATATATTTACTATAGTAATAAGTACTCTAATTAATGTGTTTAATTCACATGTGGTCAGTTAAATTTTACATCTAAATAAAGAAATTTTTACACTAGAATATGTATTTTATTTATAGGTATAGTGTATTACTAAACCCTAGATTAATTTAAAATATACCCTAAGTGTTTTAATTCAATCTATTCATCTAAAAAAGTACCTACGTATACTAGAGTTAATAAATTATCTGTTCAGTGTGTTTAAACTAATGTGTTTATCTAATATATATGTACACAAAATAGTGAAAATTAATTTAAATTTTCATTTTATTTTAACACTAAATTTTGTTTTGTGTACCCGAAATAAGGTTAAAATTTTAACAAATTTTAGTGAACTCTTTACACTACACTTGATTAAAACTTTTAGCGAAAAATTTACACTAAATTGAGTGGACCTATGTGGTCCACTATAGAGTGGACTATAAAACACAAGCTAGTGTTTTTTAGTGTAAAATATTTACTCTGTATTTTTTACTGTGTGCAATGCTTTAGAGTGAAAGTTAGTGCTTGTTCACAATGTACGTAAGACATAAGACAAACATAACACAAACATAAGACGTAAAGTTTAACCTTTGTTATAAAGTTCGAAAGAGGTTTTCAAGTTTATTTGTTTATTTAGTTTATTTTGTTGTTATACGCATGCGTAGTTTCATATATTTCTTATGTTCATTGTGAACACTTTTGCGGCTTATGTCAAAATTATGTTTTATGCTTATGTTATTCTTATGCACGTCTTATGTTTTATGTACATTGTGAACAAGCACTTATAAATATTACTGAAAATCTTCAAGTTTGAAAATTTAACAAAATGATATGTTTTAACGCTAAATATTGTTGATGAGGATCCAGAAAAAAATTTTAAATATTGTTTTGTTTGAAATCGAAAATTTTCGAATCCACAGAAAGTTGACTGTTACCACGAACGTGCGGAAAGCATGAAACTACGCTTGAATACCCAACTACCAGTACTGTTAATTACAAACTACGTTCATGTACTGTGTGGTTCGATATTTAAGTGGTGCTTATTATCAATAAAAACTAAAAGAGGAAAATTATATACTTCCATACTGAGTGCTATAATAGGGCCCAGGACAAAAGGGGCTTTAAAATGAACCAATAAAAGAATTATTTTTTAACATGAATTTCAACATTTTACGTTAAAATTAGATCTCAAGCCATTTACTAAAATAATATAGACATGGACTAATATTAACAACATATTTTTTACCTATGGTTTTTAAATTTTTACTCGTTCAGTTTTGTAAAATAAATATATCTATTCACATCAATCAGAGATTAATAAATTGATCTTAAGTCGTCTATTTTACACAATGCACCTAAATGTAATTTTTAAATTATTTTTCTTATACTTAACTATTAGGTATAAACTTACAGTCAGTGGCGTAACTATAGGGTGGCAGGGCTGGCAAAATGCCACGGGCCCTACGAGGGCCGGGGCCCCCGCCCGAGAAGCTATAAACTCAGAAGTAACCTAACATTTTAAACAAAATTTAGTAAAAATTATAAATTTATTATAACAGGATTTTCACTTGTATGGAAAACCTGGAAAAGTGAGGAAATTTAAAATTTTTAGCGTCAATGTCATTAATGTCAGGGAAAAAACATTTTTGTCAAGGAAATATTTTCAAATAAAATATTTTCAAATTTGAAAGTACAGTGGAGACCGCTTGTTGGAATCGCGGTTAATATTACCATTCGGGTGTTATTATCACTTTCGTGAAAAACGGGCCGAACGAATATGGCTACATACGAAAAACATTGTTTATTATAATCAAAAATTCGGTTTATGTTATCAATTATTTTTTATGTTTGCAGTTGCAAGCATTTTGTTTTAATTTTGTACTCAAATCGGGGAACCGCCCAGACATATTTATTATCCAGACCTGACTCATGGCAGGTGTATTATAGAAAAAAATTGCTACTATGCTGATATAATGTACGATTTAATTCAGTTCTATTTCAAAATTTCTTAATACGCGATATAAAAAAATGTTATAACATTTTTAGATAAGTTGTCAAAAATTAGACAATAGAAGGCAGCATTACAATTGAGCATTTCGCTACCACTTTTGTGTAAAATTAAAAAAAATCTTTTCAATCAGTTATTGTTATACAAATCCCCAAGTTCCAATGTGACCACATTAAGCGGCGTCCACTCTAATGCTGTTGGGTAACTTTTTAAGTGATTTATTAAAATTCTATTATAACGTGACAATTTTTACTGGGGGGGGGGGCCCATCCAATGAATTTGCCACGGGCCTCAGATGGTATAGTTACGCCACTGCTTACAGTGACTCCGATAAGTATTCGTACCCAAGCCATATTAAAATTATTTACATTATAATTCGTATTATATTGAAAATTATTAATCCACATTAATTATATGGCTTCGTTTGCATCTTGAAATTCTATACAAAAAATCTGTAAGGTATTAATTACTTAGTTTTAAGATAAAAAAATACTTAATCAAATGTGTTCATATAATATACACCTCATACTCCTTTCTTTACATTTAAATTAGTTGGGTAAATACCCTAATATAGTCGGGGAATTAAATGTACCTGTTATTGGTAATTTATATTACCTATTTCAGTCGAGTTTCAGTCTTGTTCTAACATTCAAAAGACAAAATGGGCCGTAAAAAGTGTGAAACTATTGTCGAAGAACGTAATTTCGTAGTAAAGTGGTATAAAGTGGTTTAAATAAAAATTTAAAACCGATAAAACAACCATCAATAAATTACGCACAGGTCGTCCAAAAATTTTAACGTCGCAGAAGAAAATGCTTTAGTTAGAGAAATTAAGAAAAATCCACACAATAGTGCTGTGAAATTAGTGCCTATGGTGAAAAACAATTTTAATAAGCATGTAAGTCCTGAAACTAGTCGAAGAGCTTTAAGAAAAGGTTGTTTTAATGGCCGAGTAGCTAGGAATAAAACATTTATAAATAAACTTAACCGCTTAAAACGTTTGAAATTCGCAAAAGAATATGTACTAAAAGATGAAACTTTCTGGAAACATGTAATATTTTTGGACAAAAGTAAATTCAATATTTTTCAGTTAGATGGTAAAAGTATAGTGTGGCCTGTGGCGGAAACCGAATACCGAGTTAAAATTGGAAAATCTGCGACTCACAGTAAAGCATGGAGGTGGTTTCCGTAATGATTTGGGGGTGTATGGGAGCTGCTGGAGTCGGAAATCTAGTTTTCGTAAATGGAATAATAGATAAACTACAGTAGGTACTTGAAAATTTTAAACGGGAATTTACAACAAAGTGCGGTTAAATACTATTTTAATCCTAAAATACTATTTTCAACATGATCAAGATCCCAAACATACGTCCCATATCGTCAAACAATGGGTATTATACAAAACGCCCCACTAAAAAGTTTCTAAGTAACACCCCCCAAAGTCCGGATATTAATCCAATTGAAAAGTTATGGTCTGAAGTTGAAATCAAACTACGTAATTATGAAATTACTAATAAAGAAAGTTTAAAAATCAGAATTGAGGAAGTTTGGAACAGCATTGATGAATTTCTTACAAAAAACTTAGTTGAAAGTATGAGAAGACGTCTACAAGCCGTCATACATTCAAAAGAAGGGCGAACTAAATATTAAAAATGATTGTTTCGCACGTTTTATTCGAAAAACATTTGCAGTATGAATACTTTTGGGGCATGAAATTGTTAACTATTTCATAAAAATTTTTTTATGAGAACTATTACGACTTATATTATGTTAATTTTACTTAAAATAAAACTTGTATATATTAATAAATGAGTACTATTAATTGGATATGTCTAAATTCTATTAGATTATAAAATAAATGATGGCGTTGGGGGTATGAATACTTATGGGAGTCACTGTATGTTATGACTAGAGCCCGGATTCTAAGCTTTTTGTTTATTGCTCTAAATTATAAGCAGAAGATATTCCTTTTGGATCTTGATGTTTCTTAAAAATTGCAGTGATTTGACCTAATCTTGATAGCGCTGTTTTTGCTTTTTTCTCAAGATTTTGCTTAAAACGCATGTTAGTGCTTATTAGAACTTTTTTTAATGTCCGACGAAGTACATGATTAAAGCTGAAACAGAACTCAAAGTATTTTGACAATTTAATTTACTGTACATGTCTGGCACATAGGCTATCCCGTGTTGCCGAAACAATTTTCTTTGATTAAAAATTTATTTAATTTCAAATACAAAAAGAATTTTTGTAAAGGTGCCTTCTATTACATTCTACAAAATGTTTGTTGCAATATGCTTAGAAAAGTGTCCTCTTTCCACTAGTGCATAGGGAAAAGTTCAAATCGTAAGGTGAATTAACTGACAGTAACCTAAATGGTCTTCTATTACGTCGGTTGATGTTGAGTCAAGTTTTTCGATTTATAAGCAGTTGTTAAACAACAAACGACAATTTTTGTTTGATTTTTGATGTTTGATTTTTAGTGCTTTTTTTCTATTTTATAGGACTTTTTTCTTTGTTTTTTGAAACCTTTTAAAGCGCTTATTTTGAAATTATAAGCGCTTGTAAGTCCGGGCTCTAATTATAAGCAAAGTGTCAAAAAACATTATTCATAAACGTTCAATAGCGCTAAAACACTGTTATAAGTTATAAATAGCTCTATAAACCTGTTGTAACTTTTTATGAATACAGCTGTTACAGTTTAACTTAAAAAAAATTAAAAAAGACTGCCTTTATATTAATTTATATTTTATACAAATCTCTGATAAACATATATAAACAACAATTGATAAGCAAAACTGATAGAATTTATGCTAGTAGGGCAGTAAGATAACATCTGCATTTCAAAATTCACTAATATTAATAAGTAATATTAAACAATTTAGTAATTATTTTATCTAGAAAAATTTTTTTTTATTTAATAGAAAGAAACGAACTTTAAAAATAACAATTTCAAGTATAAATTATGTGGTATTTAGTAGGTATGTACTATTGTAAAATACAGTAATTTATTTTTTTTAGGTAATAATATTATGTAATATGTATTAGATTTTGCTGTAATTTTATTCTAGAGCAAATATTTTAAATAAACAAGCAATTTTTAATGATTTTTATATTTATTTGTAAGGTACATTTTTTTAAATTTTAGATTGTGTTTTTAGATCGCTCTGCCACTTTTTTGTATATTACTTGCATTGCTTTTGTATATTTATATTATACTGTAGATTTCAGTTAACATTTAAAAATAAGTTCATGCACAAGGCACGCGAAAAGCCATTACGGCACTGTCCATGCTAATATAATAGTGATTGGTTTCTTTTGCAATTCTTTATTGACATTATGCTTGTTGCAATAAAAATACATTTAATGTTGAACTGGCAATAAATATATTATAAAAAAATATTTAAGTGGTTGTAGACAAAATAGCGTGTACCACTGTATGAGAGCTTTTCTCGGCTAATTTCAATGAGTGTGTATTGGTGAACTACTTTCTGCATATAATACGTGTATGCTTTTTTATTTAACTGCAGAAAAAATCTTTAACTTCGCAATAACATAAGTAAAGTCTTTGTTGTTTTCTTTTTATATATGTAAGTTTTATGCACTTTTGCAAAATTGATGCAAATTGATTTGAGACAATAAATTTATGGAAAACCGTGAAATCAAAAAATGAAATATTCTCCAAATTATTTGTTTCTTTTTATTATTTATTATCATATCGAACATCGTTATAAGTAACATTAACCGAAAGCAATTAGCATTGATGACTCAGATAACTTACGCAAATGGAATAATGTATTAGTGAATAAGTTAAAAAATATTATAATATAGGTATATTTCTATATATTTGTACATCTATGACCGCATAATATACTATGTACATTACAATTATGTACATACTTTCCTCACAAACACTAACAAAACGTTAAACATTCTTTCTTTAGTTATTCGAAATACAATTATTTTGAATGGGTTAGTATAAGCAAAGCATTTCTTAAAATTCATAACAGGTTCTGTAAAAATTTTGTCATATACCTACTACACCTTTTATTTTATTATTTGATAGACATTTCTGTATGTTACGAGTTTAAAATAAATTGCTTCCAATCTACGGGTGGTCAAGAGTTGAATATACAATTAAATTATATATTTATATGGTTCTAGCATTACATGATCAATATTATATTTTATATCATTTTGAAAAGCAAATGATCTCTGAAAGCGTAGGTATTGTGTAAATAAACATCTCAATATCTACTATTTTTTTACCGAATAATTATCATAATAACAATAACCAACCAAGTAAACTAAGCCATGGTATAAAACTTATGCGTTGGTAGCAGTGAATTCTTAAAACGATTTCGTTTTATGTTCTGGAAAAAGCAATGTAAAAATCACACCTACGCCTACGTGCTTTTCAAGCCATTGCATTGTAACGCCTTAAAACTGGACAATATACTCTATTTATAATTGTGGATGTTTTGTTATTGAAAGATTACGTGTATTATTTATTTGAAGAATTATTTTTACCAATAGTTGAGAATATTAATTGTTTAGTTACAAAAGAATAGATTACAGCGACGGATCTGCAATTATTTAAACATTCAAAATTTGTTTTCGAGCTACTTATATGTATAGAAAATTAATAAATGCTATAGGGAAAAATACTAAGTACTAGTTAAGACGATGTATAGTCGAATTCATTTTAACTAGCGTATGACTTATCGAAAAAATTGTATGAATCAAAATTTACAAAACGTATGTTTCAGGGTTCTTTATATGAAACGAGATGTCAGATGTCATAAGCTTTGACGAGATTATGTCAGAAATCAAACGAGATGACAGTTAAAATCGTTAAAATCATTACAAAGTTACGGCGACGTATTCTTTTTTTCTGTCTCTTTTCTAATAGTTACTTTTTTCTAAATATGACAAAGATAGCCAAATGTTATACGTTAAATCTCACTGCATTTAGAGATTAGTCATACGCGAGTTTAAATAAATTCGACTATACAGTAGAATCCGGTTATAACGACGGCCAAGGGACCGGTGATATTGCGTCGTACTAACCGGAAGTCGTACTAAACAAACTGACAATCTTAATTTAAATAATCAGATAATAAATAATGAAATAAACTTAACAAACTTAACAAACAAATGTACATTATGTATGCACTTAAATGTAGAATGTAAGATAATAAAATAGCTGTGGACGTACGTAATGTAGGTACTTCTCTATATATCTATATAACTAACAACGAAATATCTAGTGTAAAAAGTCTGTAATTTTATATTGTTTTTGGTTTTTATTTCTATAGTAAAAAGTACGGATTGCATTATGCAATCCAGACATAACACTTTTCATAGTGCCATTATTTGTAGAAGCCATATTTGTACGCGTACTCACTCATCACCCGCAAATTACTGCCGTAAAATACACGTCAATGCTCGTCGTCGTTATAAGCGCAACAGAACTCGAAAATAACAGATTTGTGAAGGGGTTTGAAGGGGTGAATTAATGAACGGCCCCTTATATACCATAATTATATACCAATAATTATATTAATTTTTAATACGCTATTATAAATATTTAATAATTAATAATAAATCATTGCAAATTTCAGATCTATTGTCATCCTGGACGGACTTCTTCACAAATCTGCTATTTTCGAGTTCTCTTGAGCTTACCACAACTACGGCAAATCTTGGATTAATTTATAAACTTTATAGATTAATCTTTGATAGATTTTTAACCCTTAAAAATGAATTAAATAAATAAATTATTTATAATAGGTTTATACCTCACGGCGTTATTAAGACGGCGTAATTGGGCACGGTCATCTTGTGACGGCGGTATTACCATACGGCATTATTGGGCAACGGCTATTTATTGCAACGTCGTCTTTGGGGACGGCATCTTTCCTATAGCGTTCTTGAAACGGCGTCTTTGGGGATGGCGTTTTGACGTGATACCGTTAAAAGCGGTAGGTCGTTGTAAGCGGAGTCGTAATAAACGGATGTACTTTCGTAGTGGCTCATATTAAAACCAAACATATGCCTAAAACGGTTGGTTGTTATATGCGAAGTCGTACTAAACGGATTTCACTGTACTTACTATGTGGAACGAAATGAATTTACAAAAGGTTAATAGATATTATTACAATAATCATTTTCCTACAGTAGCTATTAAAATGCGGTTCGTTCGATTAAAAATAATAGAACAAGTGACACTTTAACTGTAAGTATTATGACTCAGATGTTACAATTATTAAAGAATCACATCCAATAATAATCAAGCAAAAAATTGCAGAAAAGCGGGAAGCTCGTAAACAGTGGCAAATTACAAGAACACCAGAAGACAAGCGTAAATGTAATAGAAAAGCTGCGGAACTTAAGGCATTACTTCTTAGCCTCAAAAATCAATCGTTTAATGAATATATTGCTAATTTGTCACCTACAGAGAAAAATGACTACTCTCTCTGGAAAGCCACAAAAAACATTAAGCGTCCTCTACAACATGTTCCACCAATTAGAGATGATAATGGAAAATGGGCAAGAAGTGACAAAGAAAAAGCTGACCTTTTTGGGAAACACTTTTCAGGGGTATTCAAGCCATTTCCTTCTACTCTTACAACAGAAGAAACTTCCGAGATCGATCAATACTTGGGAGCACCATTCCAGATGGATCTCCCTATCAAAAATTTTAAAGTAAGGGAAGTTCAACGTGTAATCTTCAACGAAATCAATCCAAGAAAAGCGCCTGGGTTTGACCTGATTACTGGAAAAGTGTTACAACAACTGACACCTAAGTGCATAAAATTCTTAACGTTTATCTTCAATACAATCATACGATTAGAACATTTCCCTAACCAATGGAAGGTAGCTCAAATTATCGTCATTCCAAAACTAGGAAAAAATATGGAAGAAGTATCATCCTACCGGCCAATTAGTTTGTTACCAATACTTTCAAAGATGTTTGAAAAACTTTTACTTAAACGACTTAAGCCTATATTGGAGGAAAAAAAGCTGGTACCTGATCATCAGTTTGGTTTCAGAGGTCAACATGGTACGATTGAGCAAGTACATAGAATTATCAAAAAAATCAGTAATGACCTGGAAAACAAGAGATATTGCTCTGCTGCTTTCCTCGACATCAGTCAAGCCTTTGATAAGGTGTGGCATGAAGGGCTATATTGCAAGCTAAAGAAAAGTCTTGCCCATCAATTCTATCAAATACTAAAATCTTATTTAAGCGCTAGACATTTTTTAGTTAAATATCAGGAAGAATATACCGAACTTCACCCAATAAGCTTAGGAGTACCCCAGGGCAGTGTTTTAGGGCCAGTTCTGTATTTATTGTACACAGCGGATCTACCAACTACGAGATTAGCAACAACGGCTACATTTGCTGACGACACTGCTGTATTGGCATCACATGTCGATCCTATCCTTGCTTCCAAAAATCTTCAGGATAATTTAAATCAAATTCAAAATTGGCTTCGCAAATGGAGAATCAGGGCCAACGAAACAAAATCTATCCATGTAACGTTTACGATGCGTAGAGAGAGACTTGTCCGCCAGTGAAGCTGAATAACCGTATTTTGCCCCAGGCTGATGATGCAAAATATCTTGGTATCCATATGGACAGAAGACTGACATGGAGAAAACACATTTTTACAAAACGCAAACAGCTTGGAATAAAGCTTAGTAAAATGTATTGGTTGCTTGGCCAAAAATCTCGATTATCGCTTGAGAACAAAATATTACTATTCAAATCCATAATAACGCCAATATGGACCTATGGTATTCAACTATGGGGAACTGCAAATACCTACAACATTGAGATAATGCAGAGATTTCAAAACAAGGTTCTGCGAATGGTTGTCAACGCTCCATGGTACGTGCCTAATTATGTTATCCAACAAGATTTACAAGTATTATCAGTTCAGGAGCAGATCCAAAAATTTTACAAGAGATATGAACACAGATTAGAAGTACATCCCAATATACTAGCCAACAAACTGATGAATACTACCAACAAAGTACGAAGATTAAAAAGATTCAGACCTACTGATCTATCTACTCGATTCAACTGACTGACAACTAGTAATATATAATAATGTTACTCAATATTCATTAAATTGTATATTATATTTTTGGAAAACATTTATTGAAAGGTTTTTCGCATGACCTGTATTATCATCAAATCACCACATTTGCTTATTGTTTTTTTTTAAACAGATTGTAAATATTAATTGAAATAAAAGAAAAACTGTAAGTATTTGAGCCAAAAACACGTAGAAAACGACACTTTCCAATGTGTCCAAAAAAGTAGAAAACTATTCGATAGATTTAACTTGTAAAGTGTTCATTACATAGTTAGATCAATGACCAAATGGTAAAAGTTGTCACCTACCTAATCGTATCTAGCGATCATTTAAGTTAAAGAAGAAGTAGCTTGTACAAAATTAAATTTCTACAATATTCGTAATATAACGTAATGTTTACACTTCGTAGCACTATTCATAGACTTCATAGCCCTTAAACGGAAAATATAAATTTTAATTTATATTTGTAAACTGCATGACACTTCTTGGGATCTGTCACGTATCCTATCACACAATTTTATCTTTTTTCTATTGTTTATTGATAAAATGACACTTTTCTAAGCATACTAGACCAAAATTTTTTTTAGGATTATGCAAAAGTTTTCGAAAAAAATCGATTTTAAAAATGTAAAATTTACATGTATTTTAGATACACCTTTTAACACGGCTGTATGATAGGTCGTTGTTGAGTAAGGCAAAAAATATCACTGAAGAATGACAGAACTCGCCCAGGGTAGAACTCGAAGCCATAGAACTCGTCCGGGTGTCGACCGCAACTAGCGTAGCGTAGCGGAATGGCAATGCGAAGCGTTTAGCGTCGTAGGCGCTTTAATTTTCTTCATCTGGTGAGTAACGGGCGTTGGATATCTTGGATTGAAATATACGCTTACACGGGTTTGACCACGTCGCGCGTCGATCTGAGTGGTGAGTAATTTAGCAGGGGGTCGACCGCGACTGACAACATTAATGCCCGGTTTCTGAAGATCTCTGGTTAAACTACACATAACTAATCATAATTAACCTTAGGTTAAAGCAAAATGGGTTTCTGAAACCACAAACTACTAAAGGATAACTAATCTATTGTCAACTCGTTTGATGTAATTGCCGGTAGATGGAGATATAGATAACTTAGTTCAAATTAACCAAATAATTGGTAATTTTATTATTTTATGTAGGAAATGTTGCAAAAATCTGAGTATTCAAATGTTTAACGGAAAAAATTTAAAATAAATTATTTTGTATGTGAAAAGTAAAAACGTGAAAAACAGAATAGAATCTAGCAAACGAAGTAAAAATTTCACCGATTTCGACAAGGATCTTTTATTTGGTATAGTACAAAAATTTGATCACATTGTAAAAAATAAAAAAACGAATGTAACAACTGATAAGTTAAAAACCAAAGCTTGCAAGGAAATATGCAAAAAAATTAATGCCAATGAAACAATGGTCCTCGTAACACCAAACAGTTGCACAATTTATATCTTGCTATGAAAAAGAAAGCAAGAAAAAACTTTAAATATATTATTAAAAATAATTTGTTTTAAATAAGTATAATAAGGTAATTAAACACTAATATCGATATAATTGAGCTTTCAGCGACGTTTATCGCCTTCGTCAAAGTTTATTTATTCAAATGCGCAATCTGCGCATATTCCAAAAATTTAACCAACAGATAACTCGTGCCGATCGGTAGGTTAACTTTAACCAGAGATCTCAGGTTATCTTTCGCTAATAGAAACCCAAAATCTGCGGTTATGTTACGGTTAACCTTAACCTTAGTATAAGTCGAGCTTCGGAAACGGAAACGGTTTTTGGCTTACGAATGCACCGTGGCCGGAGGCCACTTTTTGAGCTCTTTCGTCTATGTGTAACTGTGGCGTTGAAGTTTTCAGGGTCCGATGGACCCGCTGTTTTTTGCCTTTGGGCTGGGTATTGGCTTTGTCCGCGGCTGATGTCGCCGGGTGGTACCTTCCTTCTCCTATTTCGACACTTGGTGTTTGTCAGTTACGGTGAGAATTTTGACATATCTAACTTGTTGCGGGTTGTCTTGACTTAAGCAGTCTGATTTCTCAGACTGTTTACTATGGCTGCGATTTTTTCGGCGCTAATCTCACGGATTGCCAGCTGTGCCGTAATGATCGCCGTGATCTGTGGGGAGATCTCCGTTGGATTTGTAGCCTCTCTTGGATGATGGCGGGGAGGGGCTCAATTTGTCCTGTTGTTGTGTATTGCCCCAGTTGGATATCTGATTCCCATCCTTGGTCTGGGGAATTTTTGACATCCCCTGTAGCTGGCCGGATGGGGCCCACCGCAGTTTGCGCAGGTGGCTGGGGTCTCCCTGGGTTTGACGCAGGTGTTTGATGTGTGTGCGCCTGCACATTTGACGCATTTCGGAGCTGATCGACATTACCTCTGCGAGTGTCCGAATGTCTGGCACTTGTGGCATTGTCCTATCCTGGTCTTCCTGTTTGGCGTCTCGATGTTAACGTCAATGTCTAGGATTTTCTCCACCTGGAAAATTCTTTTACTTGGTTCGCCTCTCGGAAGTGTGACTAGTAGTAGAGGGAGGGATTTTCTGTCCCTCGCCCTGTACATACGTGCGACGTTCTGGACTTCGAAGTTGCGCGCTTCTAGGTCCCGTTTGATTATGCCCGTTGCTATCTGGTGGTGAATACCCATAATCACCACTTTTAGGGGTTTTTCCTGTGCCAGTTGGTGGGTGAAATACCTCGCGCTGTCAGGTGGCAAAGAGGATTCCAGGATTCGGTTGATTTCCCTGTAATCCTTAACTTGACTGGGAATTGGAAATCCTCGTGTATTGGAAACCTTTTTCCCTAATCGTTGTGGCGAGTGATGGCCATGCCGCTGCACCCTTCAGCGTGATAGGCGGGATCTTGTCGGATGGCTTCTGTACGGGTTCTCTCGTTTTGGCTGGCTTCGGTTTACCCACTGGCGTTGTTTTGGGAAAGCACATTGGAGTTTTCCCAGCTGGGAGCTCCTCTGCATCTGTTCCTGTCGGGTTTGCGGTTTGGGCTTTATCGGGCATTTGCACCATAGGCTTGAACCTATTTGTCAGGTGCAGATCTTCGGTGGACGAGTTTGTTGACTTCCTTGCCCTTTTCTTCCGTACCACCTGGAATACCTCTTCCATCTCGTTCTCGGTGTTTGTGCTGGAGAGGCTATCGCTCATCGTGTTGCTGACCTCCGACGATGGAGGGGTGGACCCGCCCGATAGGCTAGCAATTTCCTCGTCTAGCTCGCTGGCCTCGGACATCATCTTCTCCATTGTCTTGGTGAGTTGGGCTTGTTGACTCAGCAATGTCTCCAGGTACTCGGAGTCAACGATTGAATCGCGCCGGGTACTTGGGCCTGGTTGGGTATGGTTGGCTACCTGCTGCTCCTGAGTACGGTCCTGTGCTCGTTGTTGTGGTGCTATTTCGAGTCGTTGGGACTCTTCGTTAACCTTTGTTGGTTTGTCGAGTGCGGCCATGATTTGCTGAAGGGTCATTGATCTACTGGAGACCTCTGCCGCCTGTCGCTTTGGTTTTCTCGGATTTCTGAATGTCACTCGAGCTTCAAATAAAATCAAATCAAATCATAAATTGTCACAGTAGAGTGCCGATAGCTATATATCTGTGCTCCTTCATCTGCTTGTTGTTTTTGCCGTGCTCGGGAGACGTCGAACCGTCTTCTTGAAGTGCAGGGTTTGAGGAAGGGAGTCTTCCGTTGTGAAGTTTGAGATTTTCGTGGCTTAATATGATGATGGTGCCGCAAGGTGATTTAGCATGCCTTCCACAATGCTTGCAATTACCTTGCCGTCTATGTTGTGCCGTAATAGTTGGGCCGTGAGTGCGGCGATCGTGCTGGATCTCGTTGAGGATTCAACTTGGTCCCGATGTTGGATCCTACTGGCTGGTTCGAATTGCTGCTGAGGGTGATTTCTCCTCGGCATCTTTGGGAACCTTGGGAATCCCTGGTAGCTTGCTGGATGGGCGCCTGCGCAGTTTGCGCAAGTGGCTGGAGTGTCACTGGGTTTCACACAAGTTGTGGTTAAATGTGGTTGAGCACATTTAACACACTTTGGTGTTGCCTTGCAGTTTCTCTGTACGTGTGCGAATCCCTGGCATTGGTGGCATTGGATCGTGCGGGCTTTGTTTTTTGGATTTTCCACTTGGATGTTGATATTCAGAATGGTAGTCCAATCAAAAACCTTCTTGTTGTTGGGCGTGGCGGAGGGGTAAAGGTTTTCTGTCTCGCCCTTTGTGCATCCTAGAGAGCGTGAATTCCTTTCCATGTCCTCTTTGATGTGGCCGATGTCCACATCTTTGTGTAGACCTCTGATTACTACTCGGAGGCGTCTTTCCTGTTTGGTGGCGTAGGTGAAGTAGCCACCTTTGCTCTGGTCCAGGTGTTGGTCGAGGTACTTAGTCATTTTCCGATAGTCGTCGGGCGATGACGGAGTTATGGAGAGTTCCTCGGCTACATTGGTGATCTTTTTGTAGCTTATACCGTTGTCTTTTAGTGCCAATCTTAGTTTCGTCCATATAGAGACCTCCTTAAGGATGGACTCTATCTTTCGGAGTGTTGGCCGGTCTGCTTGTTGTTTTTGGCTGCTTGTTGCTGCTGTCGCTGGAGATCGGTCTTGCATCGTGTTGAGGTTTGGGTAGACTTACGCTGGCTGTCCGCGTCGCTCCCTGTATTGCATTTCCCACCTCTGTATTGGGGTTTTTCTCATTTCTTCCCCCTTGGTCCATTCCGTTTTGTTCCTCGGAAGGTAATCTGTCGGTCGCGTCGGGTTTGAACCTGTTCGATTCGTGCCCTACGTATTGGGCGCCAAAAAGATGTGATGGTATTTTGTTATAAAACCTTTTTCACCCTTTAATTTACCTCAGCTAACTCAGTTTTATCGGGAACAAAAAAAAGACGCTCAGTAGTCGGTTCCTGTAAATCACCCCGCTTGTCTTGCGAGCAAATAAAAACTCGTATTTTTGAATAACGCAAAATGTTTTTATTCAAAGGAAAATTTGTAGCGACAAATTTCGCTTTTTGGCTTTTAAGTGTAATATGTTCGACCACTGAATTTGAAATTTTATTTACTCTATTCAAAATCTGGCTAAATTTCAAATTCATTTGTCGTTTAGTGTCGATCGTGTAGCAAATAATTTTTATAAATTTATTACAAATGTTAATTTTACAATAAAAATGTTTATCACAAAAGAGCAAATTTTTTTCCAAATACCTTGTAACTTTCCGATCTCGTGCGGTTTCGTGAGTGCGACTCGTTGGGTCGAGCTCAATTGACTTCCGTATCAGTAGCAAGTGGTATATGTGCTGTGGTGAACAAAATTCTGCAGACCATCTGGCGTTGCCCTAATCCTCGTACTTGACTTGACTGAAACTTTCCAATCCCAACACCGTTGATCCAGTTTCCAATATTATCCAAATAATTTAACAGTAAACCTAACGTAGGTAAGTAAACTTTTATTCGCATCGAAAACTTTTACAATCTCCAAAAATGGCGTCGCGTCCCAATTCAACCTTGGCAATCTGACACTTAACAAATTTTCAAATTTTAATATTCTTCAGCGGTTCCACACTGAAGTCGACGATTCGTCACAAATACTCGCTTTCTGCGGCTCGGAAACTAATTTTTACTTAATTATAAGCAAAAACTTACAAATCGCAAAACTAAAACCTACTAACGCAAATCCAAGCGGCCGGCGTCCTTCAACGCGCTCAGTTAGACCTGGGTTCCACCTCTCGAAAATTCATACCCGGTAAGCTTTTAATCACATACAGGATGTTGCACAAAATAATTACTCTTCTTTTTAGTAGCTGGTCTTCGAAGCACGTCACAAAAATCACTGATTACAAGTCTTTTAAAATATTATTATTAAAAATATGTGGCACGGAGGTGTTTAAGTAGTAAAATTGAGCCTTTCTCGTTTTCCTCTGAATAAATTATCAACGTATTTGCAGTGCAGAAAACAAATATTTGACCACGATCTGGACTGGTGGGTTGACTGCACAAAATATCACCACAATATAAAAGCACACGTACCGTCAACAAAATGAAGAACAGGAACTCAATGTGAGACCGACCGTCACGCATCGGGGTGTATCATATTACATCTCCTTGCTTTTTGTAATTTTAAAATGCTGTTATTTCGACAACTATGCATAATCCTAAAAAAATTTTGTGTTAATATACTCAGAAAATTGTCCTCTTTGCAATGGTCAATAGTTAAAAGTTCAATTCTTTTGATAGGTTACGTGACAGTAACCCACTTCTTTAATCAAGTTATTTTCAAGTGCTTACTAAACTTGAAAAAAATCGGCAGATCTAAACAAATATGAACTGATTGAAAGTGACGTAACTGGTCAATAAGAAAATGTACATTTCGCAGAAGCAAAAAAACTACGATTTTGCAAAAAATGTATTTCAGATTACCCAATCTTAATGACCACATATTTTAATACCAAATTTGATAAAAACGTAAAAAAGTAAATATGTTTTTTCCTTTACGTATGTATGTAACAGTATTATCTTTTTCTGTTGCTGAAGTTATAAGCGAGAAACATTATAGTATTATTGATTATTGATGAAAAAGTGAAATCAAAATTTATAAAAAAATTATTTTAGTATTCTTACATGTAATTATGTACTTTCATCTGAAAATTGTTAATTAGGACATTTTTAGAAAAATTTTGTTTTCGTATTATGCATGTCGCGCGATCTGCAACATACTACATATACATATATTTCTTCTGAATTCGCTTTGCCGTCTGAAAAGAGAAGAAATCAGTTTTATCCGAACCATCAAAAAAAAGCCCTGCGCCATTAATAATGCAAGTTTGAATAAATAAGAGAATAGCTAATCAAATCAACGTCTTTTTCATATATTTAAATCCCAACTCATAATATATTGCTATGCCCCCAGCATTTTAATTTTTAATTAATTTCATAAATTAAACTTTCTTCCTTCAATATTTCTTTAAATTTAACTTGTATTTGAATATTATTTTAAAAATGGTAAAAAGCTGTCTTCTTATCAAATCTAATTTTCAGTTTCTATAACAAATTTTCAACTTATTAATATAAAAATTTTTAATTTACTTATATTTTTAATTATTGTTTTTTCCTTTCTTCTTGCTCTATTATCTTCTTTATCTTATTACAATTATCATCGCGACAGCTTCCGTTTAAATTTTATTTTCAGAACCACTCAAAAATCTTTCAAAATTGATATATCCCATTATAAATATCAAATAAAACACTTTCATCAAAAAAAAAAACTTTTTATATTTTTGAACTATAAACTTATTTAATTTATTAATTTTTCGGACTAAGAAATTACACATCTATCATCCCTTTTTGGAAAAAGGCATCGATAAAAACTTCACTTCTACCAACTTTAATTTTCAAAGTTTTATCTCCCAAATTCAAATTCAAATATTTTATAAAATGAAAAATTAAAATTCATAGCAAATTAACAGGGTAGGTAAAACTTTGGTTCGGAACATGACAATATAATTTTCTGCGTTATACCTGTCAAATAAAATAATATTTAGGTTATAACTATAGATGCAGTTTCGGATTTACAGTCTTGGCCGCCATAGGCCGTGTAGTACCAGCCTCCCCTTTCTCAGCTCCCATTATTTAGGTACTAGGACTACAGATGAATTTACTTTCTTGTAAATTTTTTTCGAATACATTCAGAAATTTAGTTATATTGTGATAAAATAATAAGTTGTAATGCATTGTAATAAATGTAAATTGTAAGTAAATAATTGCTTATTTCTAACATCTGTCGATTTATACATTGTCGGTATACAACCAGACATAACAGGATTGCATCCGACTATTATTCCATTCCATATAAGTACAAAAATGGAAAGAATATAATTCCGCTGAATAAGAAAGGCGACTCGAGTGTTTGCAGAAACTATAGAGAAATTATGCTGCTCAGCTCAGCGTATAAAGTTCTATTGACACATCAGTGTCAACACAGAAGACTGATTGACTACACAAAAAGAACGGTAGGCGAATACCAGCTTGGTTTCACTAAAGGCAAATCCACGATAGATATGCAATACATACGGTAAAGCAAACGATAGAGAAATAATAGAGAAATGAAGAGAAAAGAGCTATTTCAGGCAATGGAAGAAATGAAAATACCAACAAAACTGATCAACCTGACAAAGATGACGATGAAAAGTTCCAACATCTAGGTCCTGTTCCTTGCGATGGACGATCACGAAGGATACGCCGGAGTTCCTCTAAAATTTCGCCGGATTCCGCCAACTTTTGTTCCGGTTTCTCCGTAACACCGCGTACTCGGTGATTCCCTCGTTGAGATGTCTGCTTTGCCGTCTCAAATTCCAACGCGTGCGCTAATGCGTCATCTAACCTGCTGTGCCGTGCTAACCGTAGCGCCTGCTGCGTTTCATTGTTTCTTATTCCATCTATGAAGGTTTGCACTGCCAATTGCTCCAAGAAAGTATCCGGCGCTGTAGCGTAGGCTAGCCTTACCAATCGTGCAATATCAGCTTCAAACTCTTGAAGGCTCTCAGCAGATTTCTGACAACGGGTTTTCACCTGTGCGTGGTAAACCTGCTGAAGATGGCCGTTTTCATATCGTTTTTCTAGCCGCGATATTAACTGCCCATATTCTTGTTGTTGACAATCGGAGATGGTCTGCAGGATGTTGAGTGCTTCTCCCCGTAAACCGGCGACCAATGAAATAGCTTTCTCCGATTCGTTCTATCCATTGGCACTGGCTGCCGCTTCAAACTGTTTATGGTAAGTGGACCAGGGTACCTTTCCATCAAATGTTAGTGGTTTTACTTTTATAGTGGCAAGCTTGACTTCATTGTCCGATTTTACCACCGCAGTTGGATTTATTACTGTAGTTGTTGTTCCTTCATTCGAGCCATTGCTTCCATTTATTATCGTTTCGATAAGTTTTATTCTCTCGTCCAATTTCTTAACGTTTCCTTCCATTTTTTGTTCTAGAATCTTAGAGTTATTTAACAATTTTTCTTCCATTTTTTCTTCCAATTCTTTTAAATTGTTTCCTAAGATTTCTCCATTTTTCTTCTAGGGTCTTGGAATTTTCTTCCATTTTCTTAGAATTTTCTTTCATTTTTTCTTCTATAGTTTTCGAATTAACTTTTTCCCCTCTTCTGACACCAATGTAACGAAAATTAAAAACGTTTATTTAATTCTCAAAGGGCTAGTACAAATATTTACAGATACGGTTTATAACAATAAAACGATTACTACACTAAGATTAACACTAAACTAAATTACACTACAATTTATTTAACACTAAGTCCGGATTTATCTAAACACTCGGTATATCGTTTATCACTTCACTATTTATTTATGTTCACTGTTCATTTATGTTAACACTTGCATGTTGAAACTGTAATTGATTCGTCACCGGAAAGCATCTGTATTTATACTTAAATGTTAGCTTCCAGAAACTTCCAGAAATTTCTATTCATTTTCAGACCGTTAATTCAGCTATATTTGAATGACTAATACTGTTATCATGCATGACTCATCACACATGACTCATCATATATGACTCATCATGTTTGACTTATCATACATGACGTCATACATTAGTCATCAAATATAATTACACGTTCTTTCGTAACAATATTGATAAATGTTAACAGATACATAATATTTAAGTTAATTTATGTTAGTAACCAATTTATATCAAAAACCAAAACGTATTAAAAATTATATTGTTTATACCAATTTCGCGTTAAAAATTACGTTTCGAGATAATTCTTAAAGTTTAAAATTGACACATTAATATGACTATGAACAAAGGACAAAAGATCAACTAAGAGTTCACATTGCAAACTTACAATGAAATGAAAAAATTCTATCAGGGTTTTGAGTGCTTTCCAAATCTGTTAAAAACATTTCTACAAAAAGTTTGCAAAAAATTGACCGAACTCGATTCTAAAGTGATATAAGTCATATAAGTGATAAGCAGCAAGTGTGGCGTAAAGCATGCAAGAACGGTCTTGTGAGCGGGAAACCACGGTTCCAGTCCTTGTCGCGCCGAATGTACTGCTGTGAATTTCTTTCTGATTAATTTCTGTACTAATTGTGTAAAAAGGTTTATCCGCAAATAAATGATATTATAAAGTTATTAGTAAATAGATTTCGGTTCCAAGTGGTTCCAATATGTTATCATCAGCATCACCAATTAATAGTAAAATCGTTTTTCTTTTAATCAAACAAAAACATTTTCTCAAGTATTAATCGAAATTAAAAATATATACCTAATAATATAATTATATACGAGTATACCTACTTGCATTGCAAAATAACACTATAGATATATAATTTTATGGAAAATTCATTTGTTTTAATATATTTTATTACTACCACCTACCTTTTACATCTTGTTTTTTACACTACAAGGACAGTTGGAAGCTTAAGAGAAGATTGTGTAACGTGTTTGACTGGAGAAGTAAAAAGTTACGTAGGTGCACTATTCAAATGGAAATGCCATTCAACAAGTTATTGTTCTAATGGTTTCTATTTATATAGACGTTTTCAAGATGTTCACAATTCAAGCTGTTAATTTGGTATGCAAGATTAAAAACCAGATTTTTAAAATTTCTTATATTTTTCGTAATTAAAAATACTTAATATTATGTCGTGCATTTATTTCAAAATAATCGCTCAAAGAATATCTATTCTTTAGCTTATATTCTTATATCACTATAGTCGATTCAAGATATGAATAATATAGGTGGCGCGTCGTTTGCAAAGTCTAATTTACATTGGGAAACTTTAGATAATTTAAATAGTACTTAATCTTGTAATAATATTAAACATTCACCACAAAAAAGGAAAATGTTATAACCAAATAACTACGTCTATTCGATATTACATTTAACTCTGTTCACATCTATCTTATTTATGACTTTACCCGGTTCAGTTTAGGAAACACGCATAGCACTTCAATCGCAAAAATTTTGTTATTGTAATAGCGTCTAACTTCAAAGCAATTTTATTGGTTTACATTTCGAGATCGTCGCTTTAGTACAAATTCCAATATTTTTCTTAAAAAAAACAGACTATAGTTATAGTGAACTCTAATGGAAAGAAAACAAAGATTTCTACAATTTTTGCTCCCATCTTGTTTCGTGTTGACGAAAAAATACAAAAAGTCTCTTCTCTGTTTGTTATCATTGTTAATAACTTTTTCAACCGAAAACTATAGAACAATTCCAATTTTTATGGTTACAACTTGTAGGAATTGATTAATGTTATTCTGCATAAAGCAATATGTATTTACTGGTCGAGATTGGAAAATTACTCGTTAATATTATGGTCACTTGGTCAATGACCAAATATGACAAAAATGACTATGTAAACACTTTACAAGTCGGAAAGTCGCATTACTAATCTAATTTTAAAGTGATTCGTAGTGATGCGTTGTCTCGATCTAATATTGAGCTTATTATCTAACTCAGAAAAAGTTGTTTTCCCTACGATTGCTGTTAGAAATATTCAATATGACTAGACTATCATCTACTTAAATAAAAGATAGCTCATTATTAAGTTCGGGTTTGTTTTGATTATATCTCGAATTTTATTGGTCAAAAACCAAACTGAACTTAGTAATGGTTCACAGGGGAAGGTTGTATAATATTGTTAAAAACTCAATAGAAAAATTAAGAAATACAGATTTAAAAAAATATATTAGCAGGCTTCATTGCTATTGTTTTTGTTTAAAAGTTAAATATTTAACAACAAGTTATACTTTGCCAGATTATAATTAATTTGGTTTAACAAACACAACTCACGCTGTTGAAGAAAAAGTTTTGGTTCGTGGTATAGCTGCTGTTTTTGCTTTTTTTCCTTTATGATTTCCTATCGTAGTTATTTACCATTATTATAACAAGTTGTTTAATATTAAAAGTTAAAAGTAAGTAGTTTTATTTAGTCTACAAAACTATAGAACAAAAAGATATCAATCGGATTTTAAAAAGATAAAAAAACAATAATAATGTGGCGACTAAGACGTAACGCAGAGACCAAGCCTGCTAATATTTTTTTTAAAGTTGTATTTATTAATTTTACTGTGGAGTTTTTAACAATAATTAAAGAATAAAATATCAGGTGTTGAGTATCTTTAGTGCGGAATAAAAATCTTTTTAATTTGATACTTTTTTCATACTTATCCGTTATAATTAGACGCAGGAATTTAGAAAAATCAATACCGCATGTTCCACACCACAATATTAAAAAATAAAACTGTTATGTTGTTGTAATTGTAATTGTTGTTGTGACTCTACCTGTATATATTTTCATATACGGGTACGAAGTGCGCAGGACAAAGCATGTACAGGTACGAGAGACCAGATTAAAAGCTAAAACTTTTTCCATCTCATAAATTAATGTTTCGAATAAGTTACTAAAAAAATTAATGATTTTTAATCTCGTTGTTAGCTATTTGTTGAGAGCTACAATTCTCCTTGTTACAATTGCAGCACCTTTTCACTACACCATGATCACGATAAGGTATCATAATTTCTTTTACTTATTAAAGATTCAAATACATTATAATATAATATATTATGTATATGTAGGTATTTTAATAAATCAGTTCAATTATCTCCCCTTTAGCTTTCACAACAGACTTCAAACGGTTTTCCCAGACCTCACAGGTGGCATGCACTATTTGGTCTGGTATATTGTGCCAAATTTTTGTTAAAAACTTCTTGATAAAACCAACTTTAAATGACTAACTTTGCCAAGTATGGTACAACAGATTAAAATCTTGAAGACGCTGTAGACAAAGGTTAAAAAATCTGGTACATTTTCACTTAAATATTTTTTAACAATTTGAGTATTATGAGAAGATGCAGAGTCCTGCTGAAAGCATTAGACATAAAATTTTAATAAAACGTATTCTAACGGTCGAGACTGCAACTACAGTATAATGACGGGTAAGAGGAGCATATTGTTAAAAGTGTAAATATAATACAGTCGAATCGCGAAATAGTGAATTAAATATGGCAAAGACCTTTCACTTTTTCGGGGTTGTTCACTATTTCGGTATTTACAAAATTTACAATAAAATCACATTTTGAAAATGAAAGCTTTGATTTATTGAAAGTATAAGAAACCATCTCATGCTCGTCTTCTTTTTCTGGATCAGAATAATCAATCAGAATTTCGTTTCCTGTATAATATTCGATATCCTTGTTCCAACACTTTTTTTTGCATTACAGACTTCATTTTTAAGTAATAAGTGCGTTGTCAAAACACTTAATGGTTGTTCACACTATGTGATTTTTCACGTGACTTGTCACATGACTTCTCACGTGAGAAATTTTTTTAGGTTCAGACTATATGATTTTTGATATTATTGAAGTCATAGCTAAATAATAAGCCAAGTCATAGCAAAATAATAAGTGATTTTCAGAATAGGATGGTGTCTATTTTGCTATGACTTTTCATATGATTTTTTTGAATAAACCGCTTTTTTAAAAAGTTTTTACGCAAAGTACAAAAAAATAGTTTGTATTAATATTTAGAAATAAATATTAGATATTTAATTAATTATTTTTAAATAAATTAATTATTTGAATTAATTATTTTTTATTATTAATTATTAATTTAATTGTATTTAATTCATTTAAAATTTAAAATTAATTTACGCATTATTGCGTAAAATTAAATAATTTGATATTTAATGTAAATTAATATCTCCAAACGATTCGGATACCAGAACTGAGTAGAAAATTTAGCCGATCTGTACACACTATCAACAATCGACGAAAAGCACACAATTAGTTTTTTTTCTATAAAATTAATTTTTGACATGTTACATGAAATTAAAATTTAAATTTAATTCATAACTTACATATTAGTACAAAAACTATTTAATTAACCACAATTAGAACTACTACTCAACCCTACAATTAAAGTATCTAGTAATTATTTCTTTAATAAATTTTTAAAAGATTAATTCGTCACTTATAATAATTTATATTCGATATCAAAATTCAAAATCTACCACATGGTACTCCTATAAACTTAGGTTAATTAGAATATTTTTGACATGACAGCGGTTTTGACATTTTAAATCATAAGAAAAATCATAAGCAATCTTGCGTAGTGTGAACATAAAAGCTATTGGTCATGTGATTTGAGCGTTTAGCTATGATTTAGCTATGACTTTTCGTATGACCTAGTCACGTGAGAAATCACATAGTGTGAACCAGCTTTTAGTGGAATATTTTCTTCATCGTTATCAAAATGTCCACCTAAATATATTATATAAAAATATAAAACAAAAAATTTTTTTAACATACAGTGGCTCATAATGAAATCCGGACCCTTCTATGTAATTAATGTAAATTGTACTTTTTGAAAACTGTTTTAATATGTAAAAATCGCTCTTACAAAAATATTTGTCAGACATTTTTTGTAGATAATTTCATTCTCTTCATTTTTGTTAGTATACAATTTTTTACTTTGTCGCATCTTTTTCGACTGAAAATGACTTAAAGCAAACTTGCTAAAACTTTTCAATAAAATTAAAAATGCACAATGGAATTCTTATGGTATTATCAGGTGATTACCATTGGATTTTTACCGAGACTGCTTTAAGTCACTCAGTGGAAAACGATGCGGCAAAGTAAAAAATGTATATAAACAAAAATAAAGAGAATGAAATTATCTACAAAAAATGTCTAAAAAATAATTTTGTAAAAGCGATTTTTACATACAAAAAGAGTTTTCAAAGAGTACAATTTACATTGCTAACATAGGAGCGTCCGGATTTCATTATGAGCCACTGTATTAAAATTGCGTTCTATGCTAACTTTACGAGTAAAATAAAGTGTAAATATGATACCTAATGTAAATTCTTAGTCTTGGGGGGAAGTCTCTATAAATGTGTCATTCAAACTGCACAATTTCGTACGCAGTTCGCTGTATCGGGGTTACTGCTGTTCGTTATATAGGAGTCCCATATACACTCAATGTTAAAATTTTTGTGTTCACTATTTCCGGTAGTTCACTATATACGGTATTCACTATTTCGCAACAAAATGAAGAGCAGGGACTCGACGTGCTAGTAGTTTACCGCGACGCGACTCGTTGCAACAGGGTGTATCGGGCTACAACTACCTGCTTTTATGTAACTTTAAAATGCCGTTTTTTCGAAAACGAATGCATGGACCTCCGAAATTTTTGTTGCATTATACTCAGAAAATTGTTCTCTTTCTTATAGTGCAGTTGAAATTTTGATATTCGAGATGATCGTTGTCTGACAGTAACCCTTACCTCTTTTCTCGCAATCTCGGTTTTTGAAAAGAACCGTGACTTTTCCAGGCTCATTATGAGACATCCTAATTGAAATTATAATTTTAATTTTTATAATAACTAAAAATACTTTTAGTTTTTAACTACTGAAATCAGTCAGAACTAATAAGGGACCTTGCTAAACATAAAGCACAATAAAAAAATATCGTCTTACCACTATCGTAGATATAATTTTTGTTTTGGCGCAGATCGGTGCATGTAATGTGTGGAGGTACACCGGTACGCATGCCTTCATTAGTAGGTGTTTTATTTACCACTCACATAAAGGTTAAAAAAATAATCAAGAGACAGAAAAAAAGAAGAGTAAAGAATTAATTATAAAAAAGAGTTTGACATTGATTTCGAGAAAAGATTGACCTCTCGAAATTACAAAGAGAATTTAATTTAAAAAAAAAAGATTGATTTCGAGAACGATTGGGCTTTCGAATTACCGATAATAGATTTGCTGAGATATTTGTAGAAATAAAATTTGGAAAAAAGCTTGATAGTGACGGCAGCGGAGCCAGAATCGGCGACGATCGAATTAAGAGAAGTAGTAAGTAGTGCGACATAAAAAAAGAGGTATTCTGTTAACGGTATAAATTAAACAAAGTTCAATTTCATTAATTTAAGTTTATGTTTGTGTTTATAGAAAATAAAGGTACGGTGTTTAATCACTTTCAGTTTGTTTTCCAAATTACAAAATTTTAGATTGGTGACCAAAACATCAAGTACTATCAGGGGATTTATCTGGTTGGAGTGTATATAAAAAAAACACGAGACTATATATTGTAGTGGTTTACTACTTAATTTACTTATGATTCTTCGAAAGAAATGGTTACATGGAAAGAGAATAAAACTATTGACGATATAACATTATATTTATTTTGCAACCTGAGTAATTGCAACGCGAACAAAAAAATTAAAAATTTAAAATTGAAATCATTTGTAAAAATTAAAATTTTTTACAAAAATTTTACAGGGGAGCATCGCAATATGTTCCAACACGCGTTTGTAATTAGCGGAGATCGGCTTCTTCAAAAAGTCGTTCACATTATAGAAAGCTTATTCTTTTAAAAACTTACTGATTACTTTCTTGAATTCTTTTCGTTCAAGCTCTCCGATCACCACTGGTAATTCAATAAAAAGTTTGGGAACAGTACATCTAGCATTACTCGATCTCGTTAATCTTAAATGTTCTTGGATATGTTTGAGTTATTTTGCGTATTATAACTAAATATGTATTGAGTTTATCATCTTGAAGTTGTTTATATTTTTCCTCGCATATATCAAGGATTCTAAGATGTATTTTGATGGTATGGTAAGAATGTCCAGTTCTTTGAATTTGGTCCTTACGTCTGCCGGATAGCTCATTCCTTCTATTATCTTTATGGCCCGGGTTGGAGGTTAAAATGTTTTTCCATGTGGCACGTGTGGCCTCATATTAGTATTGGGTAGTTTGCTGTGGATAGGATTAGCGGATGAAAAGCTGTTATGCATATGCCCTTTACCTCATGCTTCACGACGTTTTGCAGTGAAGAATGTTTCGACATATTTTTATATACTGATTTCATTTATATGTGTGTTGAAATTTAGGGTTGGGTCTATGTATACCCCTAGAAAACAGACGATATCTGGGTTTCTATAGTCGTGTTTCTTCAGTGAAAATATCGTTAATTGCGTCTTACTCTCTTACTTTTGTTTAGGCTTAGTTGATTTAGTCACAATCATTTGTTTCAATTCGTCCAGCTGCTTATTTTTACCAACCTTTGTCGTATCGTCTGCAAATATGATTAGTTGATTGCCTTAAGTTTTCATTTCATTTAAGTCATTTATGTACGCTAGGAATAGCGTATAATACAATAAGGGTATTCATGTCACGTTGTACTTTTGTCGTAAACGTTGTAGATGTCGTAGTTTCGTAAACATAACCTATAAATTATTTAATAATTTAACCTCTAAAATTATTAAATCAAGAATAACCTTTTCTACAAGAAAATCTAATAATTTCTGTTTTTCACTTTTATTCAGCATTTTAAAAGCATAAACAATAAAAATGTCAAATAAATATAACCTCAAATGAATATAACCTACAAATACAAGTACGAAAGAATTATGAAACATTTAAGGAAGTGTGCTTATGTCGGTTCTATGACAGGTGACCACATGACAAGCGAACCTGCGACAAGTGAACGCACGACAACCGAACACATGGCGAGTGACCGCGGTGACAAGTGACCACACTGACAAGTGTACACACGGATAAGTGAACACCCTGACAAGTGAACACACGGACAAGCGACCACCCTGACAAGTGAACACATATACAACTGAACCCGCGGTCAACTGAACACATGCAATAAAATAAAATAGAACATAAAACTTGATCTAAAACCTAATTTCGACTGTTCTTACTTATTTCGATAAAATTGAAATATTATTAAAAATACATAATAAAGTAATACTCAAAATAAACTCATTAACATGCTGATATTTGTTGATTTATCATCACAACTACCCATTTCTCCATAAGAGCAATGTATTTTATGTCGATTTTCAAAAATTTTTTCTTTAAAATATGAACGGTTACCTACGCTGAAATTTTTACAGTAAATTCATTGAGTAAAAATCTATATGTAAAAAAATTTTGATGTCTTAAATTGAAAATTGTTGTCACACTCATACATCCTTAAACTGATTTTATGACGGTGACGGTGAACTTCTTGGCAATATGGAGGTGCCACGGGGAAACCGTATATCTCCTTCAACTGATGTGGGCGGCGGGCGTTGGGATTCATTGAGGTATGATTCCTCATTTAAAGCGCTAATCTTGATCGGGCTGGGTTTAACTGATTTTATTCACTTGAACGCGTCCTTATATAGGCATATTTCTCAATCTTAGATTGGCACCGCCGCACCGGTAAAAACAGGTTTTTAAAAAATTCAAATTTTAGGCTAGAGCCGTATTAGGCGGTGAAAAAGTTTCTATAACAAAATATTTAAATTAAAATATTACGTTTGTGTTCAGTTGCTTTGGGTTCAGTTATGTATGTGTTCAATTGTCAGAGTGGTCACTCGTCATGTGTTCGGTTGTCGTGCGTTCACTTGTCGTGGGTTCGCTTATCATGTGGTCACCTGTCCGGTCACCGTTTATGTCATGCAATTCTACGAAGTTTACAAAGTACGACATCTACGAACTTACGAAGTGAAATGAATACCCTTAATAACGTGTTTATTTAACAAAAATAAAGGTTACAATTGTAAATATTTAAACACTTTTTGCATATCACCATGTGTTTACAGTATTGGATGATAGTTTAGTTTAAACCGTTATAATACTCGCACGGTGTTTAAAATTTTTACTAAGGTGCGTTTTTCTAATATGACGTCGTCAATACTTATGACGTGTATTCGAATAAGGTATACAAGTATTATACTATAGAAAGAGGCGCATAAACTGTAGCTATTGGAGAAGGTTTACAATAAAATATGCATAGTACATAATGTATAATATTATATTAAAATAACCTAATCGCATGAAATTTTTAAATTTAAATTTAATTTCAAAGTAAAAAATTCATAACACTCTATTTATATGAATAAACTTGATTCTAGAATAATACAAAATCGTAATTTTTATTATTATAGAGGAAATCAGGCACTATCAACATACTGACAAAAATAATTTATCACTGTTGATTTACATGTACTGTATCAATTAATTTTTAACTCGATACCTAGTAAGTAGGTAGGTAGTAAAACTACAAAGTTCTTAAAAACCACAGTAATTTTAGGTCTCGCCATTTAAGTTAAATATTTTAATGACTTTTAACTTTTTTTTATTTTATGATAGCATCGCTACCGCGAGTGAAACGACATTGACAAAGTGAGTGGAACGTCGGAAATTAAGATGAATTAGCTAACTAAATACCAGAGCTTCACAAACAATCTGAGTGTGTATATTTTAATGGGGCGAATAAAGACCGTTATGACAAAAAAATGATGACGGTTATTTCGTTTAGTTGTAATTTACCTTGCAATGCAACCTATTCTATGTACTTTGTATGTTAGGGTGTTCGTTAAATTTCGTTGCAGGCACCCTCTACTTTCGTAGTATACCTACTAAATTTATCTAGATTCAAAAAGTTAAATTCAGAAAGTGCTTCTATGACGATGCTTTTTCATTTGATTAGCCCATTAACCCCCAGAACTATCTTTTCAAAATTTACTAATTTTTAGTAAAAAATACTTTAACTTTGGATACTAAGCATTAAATAAATGGTATAACCTTTATAAGATTCCAAGAAGACAAGCAATCACAGTGGATGGTAATGGGTTATATGAAGTGATTTCTTTTTGTCGGAATATCACTTTTTGATATTTAGCATGTTTAACTAATTTAGCATGTATCTGGTTAAAATTTTATCTTTTGAGGTAGTAGTATTTGGCCATCCAATGCTAAATTCTGCATTTAGAAACTTTTAAAAATTAAATAAATTTGGTAAAATATTTTATTTTAGGAAAACTTTTAAATATACATGTCCTGATAGACCACGCCCGTTCAATTTGGTAACTATGACATAGTGAAAATTCAACTACTTATTTGTTTGTAAATGTTATTTTTAATATCTTTCAAATAAGTTTCTTTGTAGCAAAGAATAATAATTCGATTAACATTATTTTAATTTCTTTTTTGCAATTTCGAGTTAAAGTTGCCAAACTAGGACATTGCAATTGTAAGAAAATAAAATATTTTTGCAAATTATGTTAGTTTTAATTACGTATGGAGCATCTGATGTGCGGGTACATGCAATCAAATAATAATTTCAAATCACGTTATCATAAAAAAACATCGATAAAAAGAAAAATTGAATAAAAAAATAATAAAGGATCGCCAGGACAACAGGTGGAGAAAAATAATAAAAAAAAAAAAAGGTTGTTGATGATTAAACGTGGACCGGTAAGGTCGTGTTGAGATTGTTCTCCTGAAATGGAGTAATCCTCAAAGAGAATCAAACAAATATTTAGAAACAAAAATAAGAAATTCAATTTGGAATAACCAAGAAGAAACATTTAGACAAGGAGAAGAGAAATTATTTGGAATTAGCTGGGAGCTGTTTTCACGTAACGTGACGAATAAGAGGAGATTCACACCCAATTTAAAGTGGACCATTGAAGGTCGAACTTACAGGAAGATAGACAGGTTCGCATAATCAACACTATAAGTGATAACGGGGTTTACTGAATGAGAATCGTGATCGAATAATACGGAGCGCATTTGACAAAGTTATAAATCTAAATTAATTGTAATTCAATTGTTTACTAAATTTAAAAATAAATTCAAGATTCATTTAATAATTTCACAAGTTTTTTTGAAAATAAAAAGATCGCAAATAACTTTAATTCAATATTTAAATATCTGGAAGCTGAGGTTTGCATTTACTGCATAATTGATAAAGTAAGTATGCATTTTTAAAGATTCACTCCTTTAACAGTGCAGTATACATACTTACAATGGCTCTAGAAATTATTAACACATTGCTATAGTGAAAATAAAACTTGAGCCGATCACGTCACAGGTATAAATTTGATGAAGTCTATTATCACCACAAAGTAAAAATTAAATTTCAAATTTTCCTGAAAAAATTGATGATACAGCACACTAATATTATGTGAGGAATGTTATCCGTGCTGTTATTCTGATAACGTTATGTTAAATAACAGCATGCTGTTATAAATAACATCGATGATACAGCACACGGTTGAATTATCAGTAAATGTATACATTTTCCAGTTACGTTCTTTTTCTCTAACATAATATACATTTTTCTATTTCGTCACAGTTTCTCAGTAACTTAAAAAAGTCTCAGTAAATATACTAATAAAAGAACCATGAGTAATGTTAATTTTAAGTCACTGTATCTCGAAAATGGTACGATAACATATAATCCATACGATAAACAAAACTGAAGAGAATGAAATTTATAACAAACAAATATTTAATTATCGTTAGGTATAATTTACATTGCTAACGTAGGAGCGTATTAATAATTTATTTCTTGAGTCATTGTATGTACCTATAATTTTTGTGTAAAACATTCACAAAAATTTCTGGCTATTATAATTAATTAATTGATTAATTAATTTATTTAAATAAACATCTGGATAAAGCGAAAAAATTATTTTATTGCATTATATACAAGGTTTAGTAATTTTTATAATATCCCATGATGAAACCAAAAATGTTAAAATATTTAATCTTCTTTGACAGCTGTTCAACCGCACAATCGCATTTTAAGTAAACGTGTTTACTAAGAATCTTATTCGCCATAACCTTCTAATCGTTATAGGTAAAGTAAACATAAGCTGCTTAGTACACAAAACAATCAACAAAGAAATCGTCCTTATGAATAACCTATTTAAGAAAAGTTTGAATTAAATTTTTAAATATTTCCTTTTCTACTTAAAATTTTAATAGCCTAAAATAACATTAGTTTCTGATTTGAGAGTTTCAAGTCTTATTTCAAGTGTTTTTACTTTTTGTGTTAATAATGACTTGACTTACTTAAGCCTGATTGACGTTAACATCTTTGTAAAGAAACCCATTACTAAAATAGTCAAATTAATTTCGATTCCTGTTCCTTAAATCTACCTATCTACCTGAAAATGCAAAGGAACTGTGCTTTACAAATTAGCAGACAGGCATAGGCGGACTACAAATTTTTTTCCCATCGGACTCTCAGACGACCGGCATCAATGCAGAACTTCTTTTAAGATCATGTACGCAAATAATATAAAATGATATTAATTAGGAGAAATTATTGTTTTACCGCGGGTGAAAATTTTAGACACGCTTGCATATTTATACATGCATTTTTGTGTAAGTTACGAATGATATAACTTAGTAACCATTAAATTAATAATCACAAGAATGATCTAGAAAGATTATTAATATTATGTAGATACATATTTCGCAATAATTATTAATGCACATTCAGCACTGTTTGTAGCTATAAAATTTCACGATCAAATGTGTCAACATCAGTCATAACTCCAAATTTAAAGTTTGAACAAGTAAGCGTACTTTTATGAGTTAAAAATGATAAAAGATCAACAAAATTTCTAATGAAAAATGGATAGTCCGGTCAAATTAGTACAAAAAATAAGAGTGAAGGTACAGTAATTCCCAAAAAGCTGAAAATTGATAAAATTGTTCAAAACATAATTATAAATGAAATTTAAATAGTCCTCATCGATCCGGTACGTGGAAAAAAAGTTATTCGAGGTCAAAGATCAAAAAAATTGGTTTTTCGTGATTTTCTGCAAAACGGTAAGTTTTATCATGAAATTAGTTTAGACTAAAATTGTAGATCATATAATTATCTATAAAAAATGAATCAATACTTTTTTCCTAAGAGCCACCGTTTCTGAGATATAACGATTCAAAAAGTTGAAAAAGTTGTAATCGGCATCATATGCATAAGTACGCCACGTATATACATAC
This sequence comes from Cantharis rustica, assembly GCA_911387805.1. Lineage (NCBI taxonomy): Eukaryota > Metazoa > Arthropoda > Insecta > Coleoptera > Cantharidae > Cantharis > Cantharis rustica. Next base: position 79,650,854 of record OU426877.1, read on the forward strand.
ATAACTGAAGCTGTAATATAAGTAAAAATATTTTAATTATTATATTATATTAATTATATTATATTCAATATATGCGATTGGTCTACGAAAAAAGGAGTCTTGGGTGTTAAAAACTCATTTTCTAGCTTTTTGCCGTTTCGGATTGAGTTTGAGATGCTTTTTCACATGGTTAAAGCCAAAGTCATAACTTGTTTAAAAGTTCACTTAAAATTAAGAGAAAAAAGAGTACAAATACGAAAAAAAACTTATTCTTATTCTTAAAACTTATAATAAAAAATTAATTCAATGTAGTTGATCATCATCGCCATTCGAATTAACATCGTCGTCAAACCTGTCATTGTCCTGAACGTTGTCTTCGTCGTTTTTACGAGAATATTGTCTGTAGCCGGCACTGAATTTTTCATCAACACTATTTTTTAATTTTTTTTTGTGATGCGAAAGACCAACAGAAACGATTGCATAAACGTGATAACATTCATAAACTCATTTCTTAGAAAAAAAAAGTATTGATACATTTTTTTATAGATAATTACATGATCTACAATTTTGTCTGAGATAATTTTATGATAAAACTTACCCTTTTGCCGAAAATCGCAAAAAAACAATTTCTTTTACCTTTGACAATGATGAACAATTTTGAACAATTTTACCAATTTTCAGCTTTTTGGGAATTAGTGTACCTTTGAATGTCTAGATTGACCGGACTAGGAGTGCTATTATCATTTTATGCAACAAAGACTTTGCGTATAAAAAAATTGTTAAAAAATACGAGTTTAGCTGAAAGATGTTCAGTTGACTATTCGTCTTTTCACGCTTGCACTAATCGTGACTGATTTTGCTCAAGCCGATTAAAAGTAACCACTTCTCAGAAGAACAAGCATTATAATGGTTACAAGTAAAATAAATAGACAATTGAAATAGATAGGTGTTGCTGTAAAAATGTTTGCTGCGTTAAAAAAATAAGAAAAAACGGAGACAACACAATACGAAAGGTTTGATAAAAATCAATGGTATCATAAAAAAGTATTTTAAAAATATTTTGGTTAAATATGCTTTACCCTTTTGTTGCCGAAAAATAGGCGATGATTTTGTGCTATGTTTCATTGGTTTACGTTTCAAGGTTGTTGCTTTAGTACAAATTCCAATATTTTTCTTAAAAAAAACAGACTATAGTTGCTAATAATGATCGTATTACACTATGCATTTTTGCACAGTATATAGTACTACATACAGTGACTCCCATAAGAATTCATACCCCCAACTCCATCATAATTTTAATGATTTATTTTATAATCTAATAGAATTTAGGCATATCCAATTAATAGTACACATTCTTTAATATATACAAGTTTTATTTTAAGTAAAATTAACATAATATAAGTCGTAATAGTTCTAATAAAAAAAGTTTTATGAAATAGTTAACAATTTCATGCCCCAAAAGTATTCATACTGCAAACGTTTTTCGAATAAAACGTGTTCATACTTTTCACTAAGTTTTTTGTAAGAGTTTCATCGATGCTGTTCCAAACTTCTTCAATTCTGATTTTTAAACTTTCTTTATTAGTAATTTCATAATTTCGTAGTTTGGTTTCAACTTCGGACCATAAATTTTCAATTGGATTAATATCCGGACTTTGGGGGGGGGGGTGTTTTCAAGTAGTGGGGCGTTTTGTATAATACCCATTGTTTGACGATATGAGTCGTATGTTTGAGATCTTGATCATGTTGAAAATAGTATTTGCCGTGGAGACCCAATTTAACCGCACTTTGTTGTAAATTCTCGTTTAAAATTTTCAAGTACTGTAGTTTATCTAATAAATTAATTTTTTAACTTGTGAAATATAACTAAATAATCTTGGAATAAACAAGTTAATTAAACGTTCTTTAATAATGTTTTTATTAAGCTTTTTATTAAGATGAAGACGTTCACCAACGTTGAAAGCTTAATAAAAACATTATTAAAAAACGTTTAATTAACTTGTTTATTTCAAGATTATTTAGTTGTAGTTTATCTATTATTCCATTTACGAAATCTAGATTTTCGACCCCAGCAGTTCTCATACACCCCCAAATCATTACGGAACCACCTCCATGCTTTACTGTGGGTCGCAAATTTTCCAATTTTAACTCGGTAGTATTCGGTTTTCGCCACACTATACTTTTTCCATCTGACTTAAAAATATTGAATTTACTTTCGTCCGAAAATATTACATGTTCCCAGAAAGTTTCATTCTTTAGTACATATTCTTTTGCGAATTTTTTCACTTTACTATGGCATCATCATCGCCTGATATAGATATCATCACATAGTATGGTGAAAACGTTTGCGATAATATACTTACGGTGTATTTTATTGTGTTAACTTAAACATTTTAGTTCTAAAAAGTGTTTGTGCATTTTTTGGTTTATTCTAAAAATTTGAAATGATTATAGATTTCTGTATAGGGTCATACATATTTCTTCTACCAGAAACTCGACAGTTATTTTTATTATAAAATTTCTAAATTATTACACAGTAACTGTAACTCTACTGTACAATACAAAATCAGCATAACAAAATTTAAATTTTAATAGCTATTATTTTATTACATTTAAATTAGGTTTTTTTTTTTGATCAATTTAAAAATTGTTCAAGCATTTTCTCTTTTATATATGCATATTGTAGTAAATTTTACCTACCCTGCTAACTTTCGGAAATTTATAAAATAAGTATATTTTTATGATTTCGTTGAATTTTGCTTTCACTTCGAATAAATAAATAAAGATAGATAAATAAATTTAATTTTTAAAATAAAAGTAAATGTTTTAGTAATAATTGTTATAATTTAAAATTTAATTTAATATGATAACAGAATTTTATACTTAAATTTCAAATTCCTACAGTATAAGCAAACATTTTTAATAGGCAGTTTTAAATACTGTCAACATGTGTCAAAATATTATAAATATACAATATAAAATTAATAAGAACTTCTGAATTGATCTTGTTCATGGAATGAAGTAAAATGCTGCCATGTATTTTTACAAAATTTAATATTGAAAATGTACCTAAAATTATTAACTTATAACAGTTTAACACTTTATTTTTAACTGTTAACTAAAAATAATTATTGCGCCAACTGCACTGCTGTGATCTGAAGTCCGAGTTTAATCTAAGGGCTATATATCTGGTAAGGTTAATACGCTACCAGAATATTATGCGAGTGCTCACAGAACCATGAGTATCAAGCATTCAGTAAACGTTCAGTAAACTAAACCTTAAATAGTAAAACAATAGAACGAACGTTTAAAATAGGTTGAAGAAGAAGACCAAATTGTTGAAATGTCTTTTAGATAATTATAACATATAACACATACAAAATTTCGTCTTGGAACAAATTGACAAGCAATCTTTTCTCTTTGGTGGACTCCATCAAAAAGAGCGAGTGTTGCATTGCTATTCACTACATTGGTCAATCCTAGAAACTACTTCGATAGTACCTCTTTCTGTCCCATAAAACTTTCGAGATTCGAACTAGAAACGACATACACTTATCTGCTGATGGGACGAAAAGTATTTTATATCAAATTTAATATGATATATAATATATCGCGAGTGGGTTGGCTAAAAAATTCCTGGCCAAACTATTATTAACTAAAAATTAAAAATTGACTTTTTATTAAACAGTGCACCAATGAGTCGCAGGAATAAATTTAATACGAACCGAAAGTATGAAGCCTATAGAATATGCAAACGTTAGGTTATCTATTTTTTTTTTGGCAGAACTACTGTATTGGCAGGTATAAACAGGTAAGTAGAGTTCAGTTATTTCACCCATTTCTAAAATAAATAAATGTTATATCAAAACTAGGTAGAAAGCCCGTTCGCAGACGGGTAGATAGACGGTGGATCTCTTTTTTAGCGGTTTTAATTAAAAAATTTATAACGCTAACCTAAGATCGACCGGTTTTGAAGTTTTCTTTTTTACTTTGATTTTATTAATTTGATTTGAGACGGTCATTAGCCTAGTTTGTTAGCTGAATAACTGCTGACATTAAGGTACTCGGCTCGAATCCGGAGAGAGTCTAAAATTTCTTATGATCGTCTCCGTGCTTCGGAGGGCACGTAAAGCCGGCGGTCCCTCTGGGTTGATGACTTGCCTTCATCAACAACAAAAACCAGAGTTACTGGCACATCTGAGATAAGTCTAGCAAGCTACCTTGGATGTAAAACAATAAATATGCTCATAGCACCAATAGTAACTTCGGAACATCACCGAGGTTGCTGTTAAGTAAAAACAGGTCGCAGACCTAATTAAAGAAGAAGAAGAAGATTTTAAAATAATTCCGGTTTTCTTTATTTATAGTAAAATTTTTACGGTCAATATTTTTTTTCAAAAATTATTATTGGATAATTCTGTTGTTAACCATGCCCCTCCATGCGACCTTCCAAAGGTCGCCAAAATATTGACACGCTGTGACAGGAGAGAGAGCTGGGATTTTATATATTAGGATAAGCGCTGTTTCATTGCGAACACGATGATATAGGGTTGTCTGCAAAAAATCTGGTCTGAATGAGGGTTGTCGAGTTTTAAATAGTAAAATTGTAATGCGAATGAAAACTTGCGACAAAGAGGTCCGAGCCAAGTATCCCGTGCGATTAAAGAGGACGCACAGCATCGTAGCTGCGTGCCGTGCTACCCACAGAACTTTTGGACGAAAGAGAGTGTGCATGCTATTTGTTCATTCAATAGAGAAGGATAGCGATACACTAGTAAATGGTACCGTAAACAGTTCTACTAAAATATAACATCTTATATAACATGAAACCTACCAAGTGCTAAATTTTATTACTTTTTATAAATTTTTAAATTAATTCTTATGAGAAAACCATAACAATTATAAAAAAAAACACATTAAGTATATAATAAGTAAATACTTAATTTTATAAGGTTTCTTTATGGCTCACTTTTTAATTTTAAATTGGCTCAAGCCAAGTTAACGGTTGGACACTACTGGTGTAGACAGTAGATATTGGTCATTTATTGAAAGGTTAGATTTAACAACTTTTATTGAATTTGTGATAAAATAAAAAAGTTTGAATTTTCATGAAAAAGAGAAATGAAAATACCGAAAAATACATAGTATACTATTTTATGCAAACATAAGATAATTTCAAACTCATACTCGTATTTTATCAAGTAGTTTTGGAGTACAGAACATCAATCTTGGTTAGGAATTATTTTAGATTAAAAAATTGGACTTTCTTTCATTTTACAATTTTTAACTGTCGGTTAACAAAAATGTATGATAGTATCATTTTTATTTAAAGTGTATTTTTATGTATTATTTCATTTTACTTGAGGAAGTTTACAAACAAAACACAAAAGTACAAAAATCCAAAAAAGGCTCAAAAATCACATGGAAATAGATTAACAACACAACAATCGAAGATTTAAAAAACCATTACATGTAATTTTAAAGGCAGGATCTCGCTAACAAAGACGTAATATTTCAATACAATAGAGAGAAGTCGAAATATGTTACAATCTTACGATATTAACAATATTGGCGATTTACTTAAAGAAAACGCCACCACACGGAATAATTTTTATTAGTCGTGTACGTATGATTGGTAGTGGTTGCTATAGAATGTTGTGAAAAAAAATTTGCACGTTTGCATTCTTTTGGTATTCTATTTTGTAAATTGTCATTATGTGTACTAGAAAACGTGCGAATATCACGTTTAGTATAACATAATTTAGAATTACATTCAAAACAACAATTATACTTACAAGAGCCACTATATTGTTGACATTTGGTGGCGCCACCAACGGTAATGTAAACCGCGAATAGTATCAAGAATATCTAAAATAGAAATACGAGTACCTATATAATACATAATATAACATAAGATTAAATCTTTCACTTAAAATTATGTTGATTTAACAATTTGGTTTTTATGGCATACAAGCTTGAATAAAAAAAAATTAGTAGTAATATTTAAAATTTTATTTATTTACATTGATTTAAATTTACAAAAATTAATTTTATTTGAAAGACTTATAATATAGAGTATTATTTTATATTTTTTGTAATATATTATTGCAATGACCCGAGCTATACAAATTTATTATTTCTACTTAATTTTTGCTCAATCCAAAAATTATTCTCGCTTGGATACGTCCATTATTTTAACAAGAGACTTTTCTTTAGTTTTATAATTTCTTATGGTATTGCTCCGCCGGCTGTTCACAGTTCACACCTGGACGCTTTGTTTAGCCAATTCGTTGTAGCACTTCAACAATTAACCAAAAATATTCAATTTCCTGCGGTTTTTAATTTTCTTCACTAGCACTAATTAAAACAACTTTAATACAAATTAAAAACCACTTTTTAATTTTTAAAACAATCACAAATCTAATTATAATTTATCATTGCGTGAATAATAATCATCCGCTCGTCAAGTTGACGCCTGGCCCTCTCTGGAACTTCTAACTAAGTCACTTTATTCTTTTTTCTGATTTCGGCACGGATACCAACCTTAATTTTCATACTTAAAATCTAATGTACAGTGTATTTACAAATAAATTAATTTACATTTACAAACAAAACTTCAAAATAATTTTACAAAATAAATAAACAATGTTTTTAGCGTTTCAAAACACGACAATATGTAAAACTTGTAAAATACATATTTTGGTCTGTCTCTATTCTATTAAAATATTAAATCTGTCTTTGTCGGTAAGATAGATCATCTTTATTTAGATACTTTTAGCTGTATTTTTTTTACCTATTTTAAGTAAGATTGTACTGAGATACTTAGTTACTCAGTTGAAAGGTTGTCTTTTTACCGTTTCGACATAAATACTGTGCCGTGCCGAACTGAGTTTTACGTGACAAAATTATCCCCTTCCATACCAAACTGATCTTGCTGTTTTGAAGTGTTACAGCCGAGACAAATTGGGAAATGGCCCGGATTGGTTGATTTGAATTAAACTTGTCACTTATTGCAATCTTTTTAATATCTACTGCACCTTAAATTATGTTGACATTATACAATAATACAAAAAACAATTTGGTTAGCATTACCAAACTTCAAAATAATTAAATTCCAAATAGTAATAAATTTTCATTGTTCTTTTTACCTTATCTTTTTCTCACTTTGAATCAGTTAATCTCAGTTCGTCTCAGCTCACTTCATCTCAGTTGTGCAACTGACATGGAAATAAAATAGGTAAAAAGAATACAGCTATTATAACAATAATACAAAAAACAATTTGGTTAGTACTACCAAACTTCAAAATAATTAAATTAAAAAATCACTTAGTAGCAGTGGTGGCTTGCCTTAAAGAGCACAGGGGCACGTTCCCTCCTATCCCAAAACCAAAAACAAGGCTTAGCTTAAAATTATTTATTTATTTTTTAATTGATTTTTGTTTATTTTCTAATTAATTTTTAATTAAGTATTCATTATTATTAAAAAATAAATTTTATATTACATTATTTTGTAGTTTATGCCAACAATAAAAATACATTTTTCAAGTCGACCGACAGGTTGAAAACGGGTCACACTTTAAGAAACCCTCATCGGTTAACAATTGAGTTCATAACACCAGTAGTGTATGACATGTTTATATTTTGTGCTTAGTTTACAAGTTGTGTTATGTTTTTACGTTTAAAATGTATCAAGTATTTAATATGCATTTTGAGCAATACATATACATATACATATTACTAATAAACTATTTTGTTTATATTGTTAGTTGTTAAAAAGGAAAAATTTCCGTGGGTTACTAGCGGTGAAGTTATTTAATCATATAAATACAGAAATTGCTTATAATGTGTTAAGGATTATCGATATTCGATTATATTATATGTTATCGATTATCGTATTTATTTGGGTTTAATCGATTTTGCTGCTGAATTCGATTTCGTTCTTGGCGTACTTAATATAAAAGAAGCAAAATTATTTAAAGGAACTTTAAAAACGAGAACAAATTTGTGAACGATTCTAGTCTTTTATTAAGAGGGTTGTACACCTAACTTTTAACGAATATTCATGTAGCTTTTTTACTAATGCATGGAATTTAATGCCGTTTAAAGTAAATGATTCAAAAAAAATCTAGTTTCATAGAAAGTCATTAACAACTTTTTAAAAAAAGATTTTCATTTTTATTTTTTTAATTTAACATTAAATTTACCTGCAAATAACTTTCTATGTATATACAAACTATAAAAATTATTTTTTTTTTAAATATCTCTATATATTAAGAAATAAGCCTTATATATTTGCATAATAAGAAAGCGAATTAAAATCTTTATATGATAGTGCCCTCTCGCACCATGAACGCTATTTGATAAAGATGCATATTTATTGTATTATTCAAGTAGTTACCACTGATTGCGCTGACGGAAATAGTGACAATCGGTTAAATTTCTTCAAAAATCATACAGCCGTCTTAAACCATTAGGTTATACAACGCAAATTTTATCTATTTTTTTTTTAATAAAATTAAATTGTATCTAGTGTGACAGAATTACAAACCAAATTAAATATTGCATAAGCTGTATTCTTTTTACCTATTTTAAGTGAGATTGTACTGAGATACTCAGTTACTCAGTTGAAAAGTTGTTTTTTTTAGCGTTTTGACATAAGTACTGTGTCGTGCTGAACTGAGTTTTACGTGACAAAATTATCCCCTTCCATACCCAAACTGATTTTGCTGTTTTGAAGCATTACAACTGAGACAAATTGGGAAATGGCTCGGATTGGTTTATTTGAATTAAACTTGTCACTTATTGCAATTATTTTAATATCTACTGCACCTTAAATTTTTATTTCGTCTTTTTGAAGTTTATGTTGACATTATACAATAATACAAAAAACAATTTGGTTAGCATTACCAAACTTCAAAATAATTAAATTCAAAAATCACTTAGGGAAACGTCAGGTATGCGAAATTTTGTTTTGGTTTATACTTATACTACGTAAAGATTACACCTAAGACATTACGTGAATGAAATAGTAGCGCGCCATATTCAGCCAATTTTGAGAAAATTGAATTTAAAAATTTCATCTTTTTGCTTGAAATAACGTGATAAAAGATAAAACTTGCAACAAAGGTTCCGTGGTAACGTGGTAGAGTGATGGCTTTAATAAGCGAGGGTTCTAGGTTCAATTCTAGCATCGGTACTTTTTTTTTTAAATATTTTTTTTTTAATTAATTTTCTTTTTAAGTAATATGTAAATTAACATATATTTAATAATTATTCGAAATTATTAATTTTTCAGATCTCAACATTCGGACGATATCGTTTTGTCTTACTAACAGTATTTTCAAACATTTCTTAAATTGATTATTATTCGAAACGTTCAAAAATTTTTGGAATGTGTTAAAAATTATATTTTTTAATTAAATAAGTATTTATTTATATATTTTTCGTATTTTATTTATATATTTAATAAGAAATGAAAAGTTACATAATTGAATAAGTATTTACATATTATATGAAGTATATTATTATTATACATATTAATTATTTTCTGATCATTTTACATTGTATAATTTTTTACACCGACGTTTCGCACGATCCCGGGTGGTATTCATCACAAAAACAGGGAAAACAGTAAGTTTTACGGGATCTAGTAATTAATAATTAATTAAAAATTAATAATTTCGAATAATTATTAAATATCTGTTAATTTACATATTACTTAAAAAGAAAATTAATTAAAAAGAAATATTTGAAAAAAAAAGTACGGATGCTGGAATCGAACCTAGAACCCTTGCTTATTAAAGCCACCACTCTACCTCGTTACCACGGAACCTTTGTTGCAAGTTTTATCTTTTATTATTTAGTTATTTCGTGCAAAAAGAAGAAAGTTTCAAATTCGATTTTCTCAAAATTGGCTGAATATGGCGCGCTACTATTTCGTTCACGTAATGCCTTAGGTGTAATCTTTACGTAATGTAAGTATAAACCAAAACAAAATTTCGCATACCTGACGTTTCCCTTGTTAGTAGTAAATTTTCGTTGCCCTTTTTACCTTATCTTTTTCTCACTTTGACTCAGTTAATCTCAGTTCGTCTCAGCTCACTTCATCTCAGTTGTGCAACTGAGATGGAAATAAAATAGGTAAAAAGAATACAGCTACTATTTATGCCGGTTTGTACATTTTCTAATACGCAAGATTTACTATATTTCTTCTGCTGCATCATGCAGAAACTTAACACCCTTATCATTTAACAATACCATAATTATTTATGAATCCAAAATTTTTGAAAGCAATAAATTTTAGTCTTTATTACATAAATTTTTTATTTTTGTTTACCGGCACATTGAAAATATTTTAGCACTTTTGACTTATTTTTAAGTGCGTAACACGTAACAAGTAAGGACGTAATAAAGAAATGTATGATCGGTGACGTGATATTTTTATACCTTATAATTACAGTGCCTCACAAAAGTGAGCATACACTTAGAAATCTCTTAATAATTGCATTATATTTCAAAGAAATATATTATGTATTTTTAATTATATTTTTTCGTAATTACTTTCTACCAACTTGATTGAATTATTGTAGCCAAAAATAATTTATAAATTTGTCTTATATTACCAAAGATTAAATGATTCATTAAAATACACCTATTTTACATGACACAAAAGTGAGCATACACTTGGGTTCTTAATGAGAATATAGAAAATTTAGCGTACCTTAATATTTTGTAGGGTAACCTTTCGCTTTCAGAACCGCTTGTAACCTATTTGGCATCGAATGCGCTAATTTTTGTTAGTTCAGATGAAAATTTATTCCATTCTTCTAAAATTTTTGATTTTAATTCTTTTTTATTACTGCAACAACTATTTTTCAGTTTCAGACCTAACATATACCACAAATGTTCGATAGGGTTCAGGTCGGGTGATTGGGGAGTGGTTTTCAATTGCTTGGGTACATGATACAAGACCCATTCCTGAGCTAAATACGACGAATGCTTAGGGTCGTTGTCTTTCTGGAAATAATAAATGCGTGACATATTTAATTTTTGAACAGATGGTGGTAAATTGTTTTGTAAAATTGATATATATTTATGTTTGTCCATAATACCATCGATAAATTCTAGATTTTCTACCCCATTCGCAGCCATACACCCCCAAACTAAAACTGAACCGCCACCGTGTTTCACTGTTCCACACAAGTTTTTTTTATTCAATTCGGAATTTGGTTTCCGCCACACAATTTGTTTACCATCCGAACTAAATAAGTTGTACTTGCTCTCATCACTAAAAATTACGTTGTCCCAAAATTCCACACTATTATTTATATAAGTTTTAGCAAATTCTACACGTTTTAATCGATTTACCTTAGATATCAACGGTTTCTTCCTGGCTATACGACCATTATATTCTCTTGAACGAAGAGTTCTTCGTATAGTGTCTATTGAAATTGATTTATTGAACATAGTAGACACTTCTGCCGTTAATTTTGGCATACTTGTTTTCGGCTCTCGTTTTATTTTCTTTACAATAAAATTTTCATCCTTAACTGTTAACTTTGTTAACAACAACTTGTTTGAATAGTAGCATGAGATCTACATCTACCTACTAATTGTCCAACTTTGCGTAGAGATTTTCCTTCGCAAATTGATTTTATTATCAATTTCCTTGTGGATATGTCCGTTTCTCTCCTTTTTGAATTAATTCTTTTAAATTTGATGAAGCCTACTTTTAACAATAACCACTTGTAATATTCACTAGTAACTAATGCAACTAAGGAATTAAATTATTATTTTATTGTCGCTGAATAAAAATAGAAAATCTGCAAGTGTATGCTAACTTTTGTGTCGTTGAATGTAGGTGTAGTATCCTATTTCGTGCTATAATTAGTCATGTAAAGCAAAATAAGATATCATTATTTCGAATTATAATACATTTAAGTCTATAGAAAATAATTATAAAAAAATTTAATTAAAAATACATAGTATATTTCTTTGAAATATAAAGCAATTATTAAGAGATTTCTAGGTGTATGCTCACTTTTGTGAGGCACTGTATAACACATATGAAATATAAATAACTAGCATTTTTTGAAACAATCACGAGCGGGATGGATTAAATAGCTCGTTCCGAATCTGGCAAGTTACGGGCCTCGGTTCCACTAAATGCACGAAAGCCCGGTAGTTCCGTTACTGTTATAAAGTAACTATTAATTTTCTGAGCGTATTAGTTGGTTTATATTTAAGATAATAATCATTAACCCGGAGAACCAATAGTTTATATGAACTCCGAATCAGGAAAATAGTCATAGGCTCAGTTGTTGGATTATTTGGATTAACCAATGAAACACATCAAAAAGCTGTTTTTTAAGAAATATTAGTATTGGTTAATCTAAATTTTTTGGTTTAACCTGCAACTGAACAACTGAACCATAGAAAACTTACCATCTACCCGCATTCGAACCAGGTACCTTAGCGTTAGCAGTTGATTGTACTAACTACTAAGCCACCAATTGTCTCTATTACTTACTTTTTTAGTAATAATTTGAAAAACTTACCATTCTTGTACTCATGATGCATTTGTTTTCAAAAATTCTGCAAATAAAAATAAAATATTAATTATCAAAAAATATTATAGGTGCAGTCGCTCGCAGTTTCATTAGCACACTTGCAAAATTTTACTGAAAACCAAGATAGGAAAAAAACACTTTTTTGATAATTCTTTTTTGCACTTTAAACACAAGTGTAGTTGCATCAATCTTGGGATTTGATAAAAAAAATTTAAATTTTGAATTTAATGTGAGCATTCAGTTTTTCATTGAGATTTTGAGCTTTATATCCAATTCTAACTTTAATTTAAAATCGTTTTCTTGAGGATTTTACTGTAGAACGACTTCTTTTCGACAAGCTATCAATTTTCCGTCAAGTTTCACCATTTTGATAAAATTGAATTATTAATTAATATTTTATTAACAGGCAGCAATAATTATGCACTAGTAAAGAGGCAAAACAGTTGTGGTGCAAGTGACTTACACTTACTAGGATGGATATGTAACTTGAATACGAGTGAGACCTGTTATTACATAATTTATTATACTTTTGCATTATCGTTATTTTAGCTTCTTTATATTCTTAAATTATATTGTCCAATAGTTAATCTGAAGTAATTACCTATTTTTTTACAATAAACTTCCGAAGAAAATCTTTAAGTTGTTAGTAAAATTTCATAAATGTACGAATATGACTGGGAGTGACTACAAATACTTATAAATACGAAATTATTAAAAGATTTTTTTTTAGTTTTCTATACTACTAACATAATCTAATCTTAGCACATATTATACTAGATATGTTATGTTTTTTTTCTTATTAATTGATTAGTTTAAGTATTTACTTGTGCAGTATTTCGGGGCTGATTTGAAAGCCAATCAAGAGATAAAAATTTTTAGATTAATAATAATAAAATAAAATAAATAATCTGTAAGCGTAGGAAAATTTATCCTGATTGAAAGACTTGAGTTAAAAGCGAGATTTCGTAAAACAAAAATCATTTGCCTAGTGGTTATTAGTTTAAAATTAATTAACAAAATAAAAGGTAAAAAAAAAATATTTACAAAAAGAATCTTAAAATGAGAAGACAATAAAAAATTAATGATGATCAAAATCTTAAATTATGATAATTTAGATAGGGCTTGAAATGGGTAAAAGTGAAAAAGAAAGCAAAGCAAGTTTAATAAATTTCTGCGCAGCCGATTTTAAAAAATTGCACATTTTATGATATGGGGTTAGAGACGAACTTCGAAAAATGAGAACACAACTCGACCTCGCATCAAAAGTGGTAACAAAGATTTTGGGTTCGGATAATAAAATAAGTTTAACACATAAAAAGACACTGATTCTAATGGCAAGTAAAGTATAATGCAATGAAGTACTAATTTTTTTTTTAATAAAATTTGGAAGTTTGGAAATTTGGATCAAAATTATTCAACATAAGATTTAAACTTAAAAAATCAATAATAGATAATAAAAACATAATGTTGGAAATAAAATTTTTGGAAAACTTAAATACCACACTGGCGATGATGTAAATTTTTGGAAGTTCGGATAAAACAACTAGCTCAATAAAGAAGCAACGCGTCATGAAAAGAATAGAGGATGAGAAACTTTAATATTGTACGCATGAAAAAAAGGAAATTTCGATTGACTTGCTCCATGACAAAAATTTGTAAAATTTTGTATATTTTTTTATTATTAAGTCAAACTTCAATGCCGATATGTAAATAATTAGAATTACAATTAAATAAAAATTAAAAGTTTGATGATATGAAATTGTGATTCATTAATTGGTCAAATGTGTGACAAATTTGAAACATCTTGAAAATTTATATATGCTAATAGATTAAACGAAATGGTTATGATTTTGTTATAATGAAATTTAAAATTTTAAATTAATTATTTGATCGGCTAACAGATTTTGTTTTATAAATTTATCAAACATAAAAGATAAGAGAGTCACATGCTACAAAAGTCGTATATTACCTTGCAAAATTGAAGTTTATGAAGAAAGGTAGGATTTGAAAATTTATGCAAGGGCTACACTAATACATTACACGACACCGACAATTATACAGCAGGTAAGTAGCTCTTATTTTGACCAAGTCGAATTTTTTTAATTTTTACCTTCAGATTGAAATAATCCGTGCCACTGTATTTTGAATTTTGAATAAAATTTAACATGGTGCTTTTATATACCATATAACCAGATATTTTAGCACAGCATAAAATTTTAATTTTATAATATATTGTTGACTTGAAACTGTACAACGGTTTTTGGGTTTACTAAACACAATACTGATTTCAAACGAGACATAATATGACAGTTGTCGATGATACTGTTAAAAGTGTCAAAATTATTTTCAAAATACCAGGTCTATATCTCTAAAATCCAAATGTATTAAATATTTAAATAAATTAGCTAAGTATTACTTGTTTAAATTTATTTAAAGATTATCATAGAGATATCTCGAGATGAAGAAATTGTGCATTAATACCTCTTGTTTTATTCTCTCTTTTTTTACACTATTTAGATAAGTATGTTAATTTATACTGCATGTACCTATGCATATTATGTAGTATTGTGAAATAAATTATGAAGTATTAAATAAAAAGTGTGGTGTAAGGTGTAAGGCAACATTAAATATTGTAAATAAGGCATTTATATGCATTTAATAAATAAAATAATACAGAGCCGTATTTAAGGGAAGGTTTTAGGGGTTACACCCCTCTTCCAAATTATTTATTAATTAATAAAGTACTGCAATTGTAAAAAAATCTGAAAAACCGAAAACAATCTTTACAACTACCTATAACAAAAACATTAAACTTGAAGTCTTTAAATAAAAATTAAAACTAAAGAGATATTTCTAATAAATTAAATCCCAAATTAAAAAATCGGAAATTTGTATTAATATCCGGCGATTGGCGACACTGAATTGAATACACCTACCTTATACCTTAAAAATCTTATATAACAACCAAGTTAAAATTCAACTAAGTACCACGGAGAAATACTTACCTGTTATCGAAGCCCTAAAAGCGAAAAAAACTGAATTTCATACATATCAAAAAAAGCAAGACAGAAGTTTTAAGGTGGTTTTGTGTGGTATCCATGCAAGTGCCGACATACAAGATTTAAAACAGGAAATGGAAGCTTGAAATCACAAAGTACTAAGAATCACAAATATGCAAAATTCAGCTAAAGTTTCACTACCTCTCTTTCTAGTGGAGTTGGAAGCAAAGGAAAACAACAAAGACATTTACAAAATAAGAAAACTTAGCCATTCAATGATAAATTTTGCGCAACCACACAAAAAAAAAGACATACCACAATGCGCCAGATCCAGGCGTATGGACATACTAAAAGCTTCTGCAACAAAATCCCTAACTGCGTTAAGTGTCTACACAAACATTTTACCAGAGATTGCTCAAAACAGAAGAGAGGTACAGACGTCAAGTGTTGCAAGTGTGGTGGAGAACACCCCGCTACCTACAAAGGTTGTGTAATACGCAAAAAATTAATACAAAAAATGTTCTCTCCGCTTAGAAATAAACAAATAATAAATAGTCAACAGTACAATTTGAAAGAAATTAATCACAAAAATCACCAGGCTACGACTTAATAACTGGTAGAATATTGCAAGAACTACCAATGAAAGCAATAAAATTCATCACGCTATTGCTTAATTCGTTATTTAGGCTTAGATACTTTCCTCTCCAATGGAAGGTAGCGCAAATAATCATGATCCCAAAACCAAGAAAAAATCCAGAAGAAGTGACATCTTACAGACCCATAAGTTTGCTTTCTGTTCTGTCAAAAGCGTTTGAAAAAATATTGGCAAAACGATTAAACAATACTTCATACAAAAAATCTTATACCCGACTATCAATTTAGATTTAGAGAAAAACACTCAACTATAGAGCAAGTCTATAGATTGCTTAAAAAAATCAGCATGAACCTGGAAGAAAAAAAATATTGTTCAGCGGTGTTCATGGATATATCGCAGGCGTTTAATAAGGTCTGGCATCTAGAATTGCTGTATAAACTAAATAAGAAGCTCCCCCATGATTTATACCAACTAATTAAATCCTATTCAGCAATAGACACTTTCTGGTGAAATGTCAAGAAGCATACACAGGAATATATCCAATTGAAGCTGGTGTATCACAGAGTAGCGTCCTGGGGCCGATTTTGTACCTTTCGTACACCTCAAATTTACCAACCATGGAGCAAAATACTACGACATTCTTGATAAATTATTAAAAACGGACACATTTCACGACAATGTCATAGACACATTTGCGAAGAGCAAAAATAAGAGAATCAATCATTGTTTATAAATACTATAACATAATGTACAGTTATTCGAAAAAGTATTTGGACGTTCCTGTGTTAGCAATGTAAATTGCTTCGTTTAGACATTGTTTTTATTATATAAAAATTGTTTTTACAGCAATACTTATTGGATATTTTTTGTCGCAAATTTCATTGTCTTCAGCCCTAAGGGCCGATATATTCACCTCCTCGTAAAGTGGCTAATAGCGTTACAAGGAACTTAGTTATTAGTTATTAGGTATATTCACCTACCAATAGCGGCAATCGTCTCGTAAATACGAGTTACGAGTAAGATAAGTTACAAGTCACTTGGAGTACCAAGTAAAACGTTACAAGTGAGATTTGAACTTAAAATTTATAAATGGTGTGTATTTTTTGTATTTTATAATTTTTTAAAATGTGTCTTATCGACGATATTTATCTGATCTTAGACGAAATTGACGAAAATATTATATATTTCCGTTCATATAATACTAAAAACAGATTTCACGAATTTTTAAGGAAGATATGCAGAATAACGATCAAAATAATAACTTACATCGTGCCAAGTTTTTTAAATTATGCATTATAATTGCATCTGGGTTACAACTACCTGTTAAAAATATTTTTATAAAGTTTATTACTTAACCCTTTCAAACCCAGAGTGTGTACCTTTTATTAAATTATTTTGAAGTTGGTGACAAACTTAAATGCTAAATAGCAAGCATTTTTCAATGAAAAAACGACGAGGAATTCAATAATTCTTTCTTTCAAAAAATAATTGCTATCTAACATATAAGTTTGTCATCATAAACTTCAAAATAATTTAATAAAACGCGAGTACACTATAGTGTACCCTGGGTCTGAAAAGGTTAAAAATCCTTGATTTTATAGGGTGGCTTACTATTATGACCGCGGCTGTAAATTACTTGTAAAAATTTTCAAACTTCAGCTGTCACAATTACACCAAAATACTATCTCTTCCTATCTTGAGAATATAATAGCGCTATCTCTTACTCCATATTGTACTATCTCGAAGAAAACATCAACTATGCGTAATAAGTTGCAAGTAGTTACAAGACAGATATATTTATTTGAATATACCCAAATTTTTTACAATTCACTTTTAAAGTTATAGAACAGATAACTACAAGACACTTTACGAAGAGGTGAATATAACGGCCCTTAGTGAACATCTAAATCAATTGGCAGCAAGCTTGATAGACGATCAACCAGACAAGCGCAAACTCAAGCGATTCAAACCTCAAGATCTAATAAGCAGATCTAAACACTAAAATTTACCCTGTAGTATAAGCTTTTGATTACCCTGTACAAAACTTAATTCATATGAATACACTTTATAAAGGTAAAAACCAATGGGTTTTTGCTAAAACATGTTATTTATTTTTAAATTGTCAAATCATTTACTTATTGTCGTAATACAGAATGTAAATAATATTCTGGATAAATAAAAAAAAAATAATTTTTGATTTTTTGAAAAATAATTATATAAAAATAAATGAAATAGGTAATAGATATTCTTACTATTATAGTAAAAATTTTAAATTGCTATAAATTGTTTTATATTTTGGTGTAAATTTTATGTATAAAAAATGTACATTTGCTTAAGATTTGTAAAATTTTCTTTCAGTTTAATTTAGTTCTTCGTTTTGACATTATTTTACCATCGCCATCTGTAAAATAAAAATTTAGTTTGATTTTTATTCAAATTTTAAAAATAAAAAATTTTATTTAAAGACGGTGTTTTACAAGAGAGTTTAAAATTAAAATATGAGTAAGTTTAAACTTATTAAAAATATCGTAGTAAACAAAACTTTTAAAATAGCACAAACAAAATTTTATCCGCGATAACACCTCCCAGAAGTCAACCTGTAATCAAAATTTGTCGCTTCCTCGACAAATTATTATTTTCAACCATTAAATAAAGTTCACGGTTACTGTCGGAATTCCTATCACAAGAATTTAACTTTTTCCTATTGACCATTAGAAAGAGAACAATTTTCTAAGTTTTATATTTATATTATAACACAAAATTTTTTTAGGATTATGCAATAGTTGTGGAAATAACGGCATTTTAAAACTACGAAACGCAGGGAGCTGTAATATGATATACCCCGATGCGTGACGGTCGGTCTCACGTTGAGGTACGGTCTTGTCGGTGACGGTCTCATTTTGTTGACGGTACGTGTGCTTTGTTATACTCTTAATGTTGTCAGACGCGGTCGACACCTGGACGAGTTCTATGGCTTCGAGTTCCACCCTTGGCCACCCTTCTGTCATTCTTCAGGGATTTTTTTTAATTATTTTTTTGCCTTACATAAAAATGTCTAATCATGCAGCCGTGTTAAAAGGTGTATCTAAAATACATGTAAATTTTACATTTTTAAAATCAATTTTTTTCGAAAACTTTTGCATAATCCTACAAAATTTTTGTTCTAGTATGCTTAGAAAAGTGTCCTTTTCAATAGGAAAAAGTTAAAATCGTGTGATAGGAATTCCGACAGATCCCAAGTTCACAAAAATCGAAATTTTCTCTGAATATCGAACTTAAATAAAAAAAATTGTTCAAAAAAATAATCACTTTAATTAAATAAAAACAATCTTCTCACAAAATTCTAACTTTTTTGCGGTCACTTTTGACCAAAATACTTTTAAACAAAATTTTCCAATAACAATACTCAAAAATAAAATCTTAATGCAAAAATATTTGCACAAAATTATACTCAAATAATCAGCGGAGCAAAATCTAGGCGTCCATCGTTTCCGCCATTTTGGCAAAAAAACCTCTCTCTACTCAATTTTAAACATTACATTTCAAAAATTAATATAACAAAATTTAAATTAAAAAAAATTTCTTTTGTATTTTAATAAATTAGCTATTTATATTTGAATTTTTTTATCCCCCCCTCCGAAAATCTAGTTTAAATACTTCTCTGAAATGACAGTTAACACTTCTTCAATCTCTGCAAGATATTTTTAACTTAAGAATATTGACGGAAGAACTAAATACAAGCTTAACGGATGTTCTTGTGTTTAAAAATATCTTTACCTTTTTGTAAATCTAAACATTATCAGGCGATGGGCATCATTAGTATGATATTGTTCATACCTACATATGTACATATACAAAACACATTGGTGTTGATCATCTTTGTATTAGCAAGTTTTTTGACAAGTTTTTAAATACAATAATAATAAATTATATTGTATTAATACTGTTTAGTTTATGTTTAATTTTATAATAATTATTTAGTTTTACAAATATTTTATAAAATTTTTTATTTTATTTGTTTACCAATTACGTAGGTAATTTATATAAACTGTGGCAATTAGGAACAGGGGTATAAAACAATTTCTTGTGCTTTATTATTTGACATAATATGTATGTATTATAATATTATCTAATAATAATTATTAAGGTGAAAAAAATTGACTATTCTTCCGAATGTACCAGATTTTAAGCGGCAATTTTTAATAGTGGCACAGTTTTTTTCTTTTGCAATTAATACTGCCTACATGATACATAATACCTAGATTATAAATTTTCATATTATCGATTATTAAATTTATTATTAAAACATAATTATTTGATAATTTGATTAGTGTCTACCGTGTACGTGCTGTTTTGTTATCCAACTTGGAATGAAATTTTATGGGTTTTGGTATAGCTGTTTGCTTATATTGACTACTTCGCGTCTGCTACAAGCACATAAATCGTTCGACAGTTCACCCCAGACTGTGCTTTGTCTTTCTTCAAAAAAGCAAATCTTTGCTAACGGTGCGGATGTAGAAACACAAATTGAGAATTTGTATACTTCATCTTCTGAATCATAAGAAAACAACGAATAAAATGAACAGTATGTAGTCAGTCACATTCCAACAACAAAATTAGATTCTTAACGTTATCTGTTTAAACACATGTAAACTAATTTGTACTTTTATATGTTTAGGTATAAGCAGAGATGTTAAATAAAATTAATTTTTATTTACTGACTCACACGACGGTAAATTATTCGTTTAATTGATTGAATAAATTACTATGCGTATTTTTATTTTGTTATCAAAATGATGTTTTTCTGATAAATTTTTTAAAAAACGATTTTTTTTATGGTACACCGTACATAATAATCTTAAAATCGACAACAATGATTATAATAAATATTAGTACGGACTGAGGTATAAAGTGCAAAATCCTATAAAACAAAATTGAACAAAAAGATTATATTCTGTAATTTGAAATCCCTCGGTATAAATTCGTATCATTGTGTAGCTGGGGTTCGACATTGAGATGCAAAGCAGGCTTTGATCCTTGAAGAAGTGACACATTCTGACAGCTCAACAAAGCTACTTCACGCATTTATAACGTCGAATAAAGACCTTTATGTACTTTGCACTATGGGTTGCTTTCCTTATACAGTTTTGTATTCAGCACATTATTTTCATACACAATTTTAAAAGATTTAAATAATTGAAAAACTTTTAAAAATAATAAGTAGGTATACGTAGTACATGTATATTTCAGTACGTGAAAATTCGATATACTTAGTATCTATTATGCAACTTCGATAGTAAATACGAATATGCAGTTACAAAATTAAATAATTAAAACGAAAAGCTTTTTGAATCATGTATGTATGGTATGTCTTGTCAATACCTATAGTAAAGGCATAATTATTTTTATTCACAATCAGTTAGTAATCGACACATCCCTGACTTTTAAAAAGTTGGGAAGCTGCTTATTATTTACTTTCACTTAACAACCAATCAGAAAGCTATTTTGTTTTACTTCCCAACCTTAGGGTGGGAAGTGATCACTTCCCGACCTGCAATGTCGCGTTGTCGGTAGGCAAGAAATTGAACTAACAAAAAATATGCATTAATAAAATGAAAATTGATGATCTTTAATTATTTACAAACTGAATAAACTAATTATTTACAAACTCGCGCTTAGAGTTGACTTCGGCGCTTCGCGCCTCAGTCAACTAACTTAGCGCTCGGCTGTAATGAAGCATTTTCCACCTCGGCATGTAATATACTATTATTATGCTCGTATTCTAATGTACAAAGCATTTCAAATATTTCATTATCCAAGTACTCGACGCTTTTCTTTAAATATATACTATATGTTACGAACAAAGCCCGAAATTGTACAACGTCGACATTGCACTGATATTTTTTTTACAAAGCTAGCATTGCACAGTCAATTTATGCAATGTCCGATATTAAGTTGTTAATAATTGTTATAATCGACTTTTGTACGCCAATATTTGTATAATGTCATCATTGTACACTGCAATGTGTGCAATGTTGGTTTTCCTTAGAAGGCATGTTTGAAGTCATTATAAAATCAATATAATCTGACGATATTAATACGACAAAACGGATATCTGAAAACGTGTAAATAATAAATATGAAACATGTGAAAAGGCAATAATCAATAAATAATATTTTTTAATAAGATTAGTTAATATTAGTTTTTAGTTATTTTACTTATTTGTACAATCCAATGCCTTATGACCAAGGCTCGGAACTTTATGCGCTAAAAAACAATGAAATATGTGCGTACGTATGCGCTAAAAAATAGAAAAATATGCGCTATAATATGTAGTAAAAATTAGGATAATATTATGCAAAATTTATAAAAAGTGATGGCATTCATAGGACATGAACAAGTACGCTCAAAAATAGTATTGAATGACCAGACCATAGAACAAGTAAAATTGTTTGATTTCTTAGGTTGCACGATGTTCATATTTGAGGAAGCTAACATACCCAAAAAAATGAGAAATTTAATTACATAAATGGCACAATAAGAAGAACATTTAAGAATAAAACCAGCCAGGATACTGCATTGCAGTTCTATAAGACGATATCGATACAGATAGATCGATAGTATAACATACACCAGCAAAACTTGGACGATCACTAAAGAGAATGAAAGACGAATCCAGAGTGCTGAAATGAGATTCCTGCGTTCGGTAGCGGGATACCGAAGAATAGATCGAAAAAGAAACGCAGATATAAGAAATGAATTGAACATTTGCAGTATCAACGAGAAGATAAAGAATTATAGAACGGCATGGAAAAAACATATGGACAGAATGGACCAGACTAGGTTACCAAACCAAATGTTCCAATACAGATCGAGAGGAAAACGAAGTGTGGGCCGCCTCAAAAAGAGATGGAGCCAATAAAAAATTTTGTTTAATCTTAAAATACAAATAAAAAAAATTGTAACTGCTAACATTTATTGAAAAACCAAAAATAATATTAAAAATGAAGAATAAACATTGGAAAATCGAAATAGTACATTATGCAACAAGAGAATAAAGTGACCAATTTTTAACCCGAGGGTAAAGGTTTGTTTGCAAAAGGCTTTAGCCCAGTGGTTCCCAAAGTGGTCTATATCGACCTCCAGGGGTCGACGATGACCTGTAAGGGGTCTACAGGCCCGGACTGGCCATAGGGCAGATCGGGCAAATGCCCGATGGGCCGGTGCAGTCAAAAGTCCGTCTAACCAGTGGATGATCATATCGTGAAAAAAATTATGTTATTTTATATAGGTAACATAACAAAGTATCAAAATGGTTAATAAAACTTAAAATTTTAGCACAATAAATTTATAAATAACAAAAACCGTTCAAATTCAAGTTTTTAATAGTAGAAGCTCGATAAAAAGTGAACATTCGAATTTATGAACATCTCGGTCCTGTGAACTCTACTTGGTAACGTGAACATTATTACACTCGATAACGTATTATATTGATGTCTACCAGCCACTTCTTATCACCTGTGCGCAGTGGCGCAGTCAAGGGGCCCCCTGACACTCTTTTTTTTTTTAATGACCATAGTCGCTTTTGTACCGGTGCAATGAAAAATGTTTTAAAACAAAAAAATTATTGTGTTCGACTGTTCGATATGATTGTAGTTAGATACTGTTTTTAGTGTAGGTACTTGTTGCTTGTTGGTAGCTAATCAGCCAAGCCAGTTAATTTAGGTCTGGCATCTTCGGGCCCCGAGGGCGGATTTACCAAATTGTCCCTATGGGCACTACTTTGAGATTCCGCCCCATGTTATACTTAAAGGCTAACAGGGGAGGTCCGGCGCAAGGAGGGGGGCGTAGGTAAGGGCGTGGTTAGCGGACTTTTAGTGTTGACTGAAATTTCAAATACAAAATAACTTCACTATGGATAATTAGCAATCAGTTTCAATTCTTTATCTTAATGACTGCTATTTATTGAAAATAAGGAAAAGTCATAAGAAGATTGGCAACAAAAATCAATGATAAATCTTTCGCCCTGAGTTATTTCGGAAATGCCGTTCTTTAATTCTCACTTCAATTTAAGGTAGGTAACACAATAATTATACTCGAAAATAAGATGACCACGCCCCTTTTTCCCAAAAATTTTCGCTTGCTGCGCGCGTCTACAACACAGCTTGCTTCGCTCGCATTCTTTAGCTCCCCCATAACAAAATCCTGGCTACGCCACTATGTGTCTATGAGATGTATAATGAGGGTCAACAATAAATTAACTTTCTTTCCTCATGCCTAGTGGAAAGGGGTTCCAGCGCTTTTGCCAATCACCTATCCTATCTCTTTAGGTTTGAGATTAAACCTAACTAAATTGATGCCAAACATTGAAAATTTGTTAAAAAAGTATCAGGTTCATCCTTCCCACTAAAAACATTAATTTTTTGCTAACAGATAACAGATAATAAATTTTAATTTGGTATGTTTTAATTTTCAATACTTTGTATATAAGTAGGGGGTCTGCGCAAAACCGAAAAACATGGCAAGGGGTCTACGAGACAAAAAAGTTTGGAAACCACTGCTTTAGCCGAAGGCAGCAATTATCCTCAGGTTAAAAGTCACTTTATCCCCGAGGAGCATATACTATTTTTTGCAATTGCGAGAGGTAAAGTAGGAACTCCACCAATTACGAAACTTAAAGCATAAGTTTTAATTTTTTAAATCAATTTTTTTCTAGTAGTCATGTTACTACTATAATATAATAAGGGTATTCATGTCACGTTGTACTTTTGTCGTAAACGTTGTAGATTTGAGTTTCGTAGAATTTTTAATACAAATTTAGTTTACGAACTTTACGCAGGTAGAAACCGTCGTACTCTATGTAGATGTCGTTGTTTCATAAACTTAACCTATAAATTAACCTACAAATTTAAATGTATATTATTTATAGTTTGTAATTTATAGGTTGCTAACACGAGGTTGCTAATACTAATAATTATTATTAAATAGCATTTTAAAAGCATAAACACAACAAAAATATCAAATAAATATAACCTACAAATATAAGTACGAAAGAATTGCGAAACATTCAGGGAGTGTTTTCATGTCATACAATTCTACGAAGTTTACAAAGTACGACATCTACGAACTTACGAAGTGAAATGAATACCCTTAATATAACTAGCACCACGAGGCAATGTTACTAGTACCACAATACTTTGTTAGGTGAACTGCAGTAATTTGTGTTATTATTTATTATTTCTTTAAGTAACCATATTTTTACACTCATAAATAACAGTTTCTAGCTTGTTTTTAATTACGTGATCATGTTGTATTATCTTTTTCTTTAAAATCAACAAAATATGCAATTATATGTTCTTAAACCTAAAATATGCGAGTTTGTTTAAAAAGTAACGAAATATGCAAAATTATGCGACAAAAACTTTTATAATATTTGACATGTAGGTATATGAAACGAATTTTTGGCAAACCAGAATTACAATATGCACTTACCAAACAAATATGCAAAAGCCTAAAGTTTCGAGACCTGCTTATGACATTTCGAGTTAAATTTTAGTAGCATGCTGCTTTACATAAACACATTTTTGAAACAATTACATCTTACGAAGCCTTGTCTCCTGAATTTAGATTGTTTATTGCTGGCTGTTCGCAACGTGCAAGTTCTTTCTGCTTTAGAAGGATTTACATGCTGCAATTTGATTTCTACTATAGTTAGGGTAAGACACCATTTGTTGTCCGAATTTTATAATAATTATTATCTTCAGTAATTTCCATAACTACACCAGGAAAATTTCTGGAATCTCTTTTTTCCCATACAAACTAGGAACTGGTATAGTTACGGTTGTCTATAGGAAAGTATGTCTACTCGCATTCCATTATCATTCTTTTAGCTTGCTCATGCATTCCAGCTACATCTAAATTCTGATTTTTGGTGGTAATGGTTAATTTCCTTTGTCTTTGCACATTGAAGACATTGTAGTGGACAATGTTGCCATTGTACAAGTAACGCCATACAAAGGCAGTTAAAGCAACCTAATATCAGACATTGTATAAATTAACTGTACAATGCTAGCTTTAAGCTTTGTACAAAAATATCTGTGCAATGTCTTGTAATTATCTATAATTATCTACTTATAATTTATCTAGTCCGGATATAAAAACAATCTCGGTTAGTAACTTTAATAAAATTGCATTTATAGTATGTTTTTTTTTTAAAGATAAATATTGAAATTTGTACTAAAAGAACAACCTCTAAATGTTAACCAATGAAATTGCTTTGAAATTAGACGGTTACAATAACGAAATTTTTGCGATTTAAGTGTAATTTAAGTGTAAGTGTAAACTAAACCGGGAAGAGTCATAAATAAGCGAGATGTGACAGAGTTAAATGTGATATCGAATAGACGTAGTTATAGTTACTTGGTTATAACATTTTGCTTTTTTTGTGGTGAATATTTAATATTACTACAAGATTAAGTGCTATTTAAGTTATCTGAGGTTTCCCGGTGTAAATTAGACTTTGCAAACGACGCGCCACCTATATTAAGCTCGCCTCACACGATGCTTGTTTTGCTGATGATTTTCTTGCTTGTTTTTGTGCATGGTTGGCTTCGCACGGGTTTTGTGCACGACGGTTTACAAGCATGGTTTCGAGCTTTAACGCGCACGCAGTGACAGTCTAAAGTTTGTAAAAATAGACGCCCTTTTAATGAAAATTTAACGTAGAATATTGGTTGTTAGCATATTTTTGTGCCAAATACACAAAACAATATAATTGCAATTATACACAAATCGAACTACTAATTTAAAATAATATTCTCTTTCAAATATGGTTGACAAAAAAACAACAGTTTCGAAAAAATTATAAAATAAAGAAAACAACAAGAAGCAATAATAATAACCAATATAATAAAATAAATTAGGTTATTTAATCTTTTTTTTATTATCATCCAAGTGTATTAACAATCTGTCTCGATAGATAATAATAATAATAATGTTACGAAAGAACGTCTAATTATATTTGATGACTAATGTATGACGTCATGTGTGATGAGTCATGTATGATAACATCATTAGTCATTCAAATAATGCTTCGATATCAATCTAGAAACACTGAGAAGCGAATGGAAATTCCTGGATGGTTATGAAATTTTCTGGAAGGCTGCATTTAAGTATAAATGCAGCGCGATTTCCTGTCACGAATCAATTCCAGTTCGAACGTAAACATAAATAAATAAAGTGAAGTGATAAACGATATACCGAGTGTTTAAATAAATCCGGACTTAGTGTTAAATATAAATTATAGTGTAAATAAATTGTAGTGTAATTAGTGTTAGTGTTAAACTTAGTTTAGTAATTGTTAGTAACCGCATCTGTAAATATTTGTATTAGCCCTTTTAGAAATAAATAAACGTTTTAATTTTTGTTACAATAAGAAATATTATTGACAGGAAAAAGTTAACATAGTAGAGATCCATACAGTGATAAATCTCTTTAACATCATGTATCTTTTTGTTGATATTTATGATTATGACCATATTAAATTTAATTTATGAAAATATTAGATTGACTTTATGACAAAATGGATTTCATTTATAACAATATTAGATTAAATTTAACACCATCACTTAATTTCTCTGCAGAAGATCCAGGGGGTCACAATATCTCTTTAGTCTTCTCGAAGCAGGGGTCATAAGAAGATTTCTGGCAAGAGTATTTGGGTGCTTACCAAGTCGATCTTGATACTTTGTACTCATGGTAGCGATCACTTTCGTGTTTATATCAAATTGTAGATCTTTGTGGATGTTATGATTCGTCATGTACCATGGTGCGTTACAAATTTTCCGCAGGACTTTTAATTGAAACCGTTAAATTTTTGTAATATTAGCGTCGCTGGCGCAACCCCAAAGTTGAACTCTGTAGGTCCAAATGGGTTTCAAAATTGCCTTGTACAAAAGAAGCTTATTTTCAAATTTTAGGTGAGAATTACGGCTCATAAACCAGCACAGGTTGCGGTAAACAGAACCTAGTTGTAAATGTTTATACCATAATATGTGTTTAGCCCAATTTAGCCAACGATCTAGATGAAGGCCCAGTTATTTAATTTCATCCTTTTGTGGCAGAGGGATGTTGCACAATGACACCGATGGATACGTTTCGATAAGGTCGATAAGGTGCTATTTGCTTTTATTGGCCATGTTTTGAGCCTATTTAACCTAATAAACTTATTTGTTTACATCATTTCAATTCAAACTCGACTGAAACTCGATATTTCTCGGTAGCACGGTAGCAGAAAACATGCACGGAAACTATCACCCAAAATAGCACAAATTCTATAACAGAAATCGTGTACGAAAACTTGCAAGCAAGCATGCACGACAACTGCGCATCCATTAGCGCACCCATCACGTCTTCAAGCAAGGAAACATGCAAGGAAACAGACATCGTGTGAGGTGAGCTTTATTCATATCTTGGATCGACTATAGTTTTTAATCTGTAGGTACCTACTGTAAGGCTAACAATGGTGATTCTATCGGCTTACTGATATTTGCAAATTTTAACGACAGAAACTTTTTCTATGGTATTTTATATTGAAATATTTAATTTTTGACTTGAATAGTAATAATATTTGTTTATGAAATATTTATTTATATTATGTATTATATAATGCATAAATTAAATCATCTCTTACAATTAATTACTATCTCGATTCAATAATTGCTCGTATCAATAGTTAAATTATTCTTCTATACTGACTTTCGATAATTTCAAATAATTTTTAATTTCTCTCTTATTGCATGAGTCTGAAATCCACAACAATATAAAATTATTAGAAAGAAATATAATATTGTAATCGCACAAACAGTAACGTTAATGTAATTTATCATATCCAATTTCTATGAAAGATGAAGGCAACAAGACTCATTTTAACAGGGAATGATGGATGAATATCTCACATGCGACGTTAACTGATACAGCTTTATTTATGTGACATGAAATTCACTTGCAGATGTGCCCTGGTGAAGCAAACTGCCACTAATACTTTTAAAACATGGAACCTTAACTATACAAAAACAGCTAGTAAAATATTGAGGTATTGCACATATTTTATTAACGTCCTCGGTACGATATGATTCCTTATATATATTTCATAAAGAAAATTGTTAAAAACTACCCTATATCGATGATGGCGATCTTTTTTGAGAAGTAAGTATATAAGTTAAATATTTAATATGCCCCGTGAGTCCACTTGGTTTTTTTTAATTAGATATTTATACTTTAATTTTTTAATACTTTTGATTGTCTCTTCTTTCTTTTATGATATAAAACTAAGCTTAAAAAAAGCAAGGTGTTGATCATTTCAAAAGACTTCGTGTGTCGATGTCTATGACCCGCGGTTCATTAGTTCACCACCACCACTGCTCTATAATACACTATGTTAAAGATTTTTACGTTCTATTAAGACTATCTAAATATATATCATCAGTATTTAATGTTTTCAAAAACAGAATGGGGCAAACCAATAAGGTTCCACCCCGATCGAGATATATGTTCATTTTCTAACCATTGTTGAATAGAATCGTTCAACTTTGAATCTAGACTTTTTTCGTATAGAGAAAGATTTCAGCATTTAAACTCCACGGCTGCTGAAACCGGATTGGGGAATGACTGTAACCTAGTTTTTAATAGTTGATGGCGTGGCAATCATCAACCCAGAGGAACTGCAGGTTTATGTGCTCCTCCGAAGCACCAAGACGGTCATATGAAAGTCTTAAACCGCGTCAGCAGTTGTTTGGTTAATTAATATTAACTTCTTGAGGTAGCTAAAAACAATTAATTAAATTGAAGTCATAATCATTATGATAATAAATAATCATCATAATCAAAATAATCATTATGAGTTCGCTGGTTATTATTCTCTAAACAAACATAAAGCAAAGCTTATTATATCGGAACCTGATATAACAGTAAAACAGAAATTTGATCATTATTTAATTTGTATAGGAAGTCGGTAGTGTCGATGAGTTTTTATTTTAGGTCAATGTTGCTCCATACAAGAATATTACGGCTCATGCAAACATTTTTAGACCTTTATTATCGCCTGAAGATAGGCAACTTGTATAGCATGGTAAAAGTTTTTAAATCTAGTGTTGATAGTAATTGGAATTTCATTATTTTTAAATTTCATTTCATTAAATTTTCTGATTCGAGTCAACCAAAGGTAACCTAGGCGTGGTCAAACTTTCTTTTGTATATTTTTGGCATCTATAAGTACTAGATAGTATTTAGAGAAACCAAAATACATACATGTATGCAAACCGAATAACAAATAATTTTTATTGATTTGTTTTATCTTTAAGCCGGCTTCAACATTAAAGCTTTTAAAATTCATTATGAAATCTGCTGTAATTGAAAGTAAAATATAAACCAACAATTAATTTATTAACTTATACGACGCGAACAGTAGCGTAACTAATTGTAAAGAGCTTGGGTTTTAAAATTAAGAAACCGGTTAGCGTTTTATTATAATTTGAAATGTTATTTATTAAAAATTTTTTTATTTCTTAAATTTTTACTTTTTATATTTTATTAAAATATCGAATAATCAAAATTTTTAAAAGATCCGCACTGATTTTTTTTCTCTTGTGTTGCGGGCTCTGGTTTCGGTGAACTCGCGGAACACCAGTAGTTAAGAAAAGTTAGTTTTTCACCAAATAAAACATGTTATTTTTTTTCAAGTTCAAATCTTGCAATTACTAATTTTATTGACTTTATAAACATTACTATTTTGCTATATCGCATAACCGACAGAAAAAATGGAAGGTAAAAAAAGGTAAAACTTGAACCACCTTCAACAAAATTTTAACTATTTTTATCTACTCTGAACAATCCAAATCAACAAAGTACGTGTATATTATTATTGTATAATAAAATAAATATAAGTAAATTTACTATTGTTACCGTGGGTTACCGTTTGATACGATGCCGCTGTACGGGCGGTATATTTTATGTGTACACTTTTTTAGTGTTTAAAATAAATTAATTAAAAGATGTAATATTTATAGTTGTTATTATAACAACAATATTGCTAAGTAAACACAAGTAATAAGTACTACTACTGTAAAGTATTATAAATGTTACCCACCGCTTCTATAATGATATTTAAGAACAAATAATTTGTATAATCTAAATTTATGATATATCTTGAAACGGTTTTATTATGGCAGTTTAAATAGATCAACGTGCAAGTTCACATTATTTTTGTAAATCAGGACCGTAGCATTTTTCAACAAAATTTTTTAATTACTGCCTGTTGGTCACGGCAGAGCCGCCCATGTGTGCAAAGTGTGCGGCGCACACAGGCGCCAAGGCAATAGGGGCGCCGGATGAAATACCAGCGCCAATCATTGAAATTATTTTTAAACTATTTGAATTGACTCAAGGTTTACGTTTCAAGTTTTAGTTTACATTAATTACTAGCTCTACGTAAAAATCAAAATCAAAAGCCGATTATTTTATTACAAAAGCCGTGGGTGAGTTGATGAACGCAACGCAAGCGAGAGAACCAAAACAATTGAACAAAGGTTTTATCGAGAGTGCGGGTGTAAGGTGCACAGAGGGCCGTGCGGGTGCGGTGCTGTGATGGTAAATTAATTATTACATTAAAATGTCTGCTCCATCCCCGAAACGTCTACGGCGGAATGAAGAGTCATTTAATGAATTAATTAATCCGCTAGAATGGTTAGAAGAATTGCTCAGTGAAGATGATGAGCCGATTTCTAAGCGTGAAGAAGATCCAGATGAATCGGAAGAAGAAATTGCAGAAACCCACGACCACAATTTGGAATCGGAACAGGAATTATCCAGCGATAAAGACGAGCAGTTACAGGAAAGTAAAAATTTTTATCTAGGCAAAGATAAAAGATTAGAAGGAGCGATTTCATAGAAGAATTTGCATGGGAACTTATTAAACCCAAAATTGAAATACGGTCAACAATAACGAAAATACCGAGAGAATTGAGACGACGCTCACGAATTCATCTGCGAATCGAAAAACAGCCCCATTCCGACGGAAAATTTTAGAAAATAACTTTCCCTAGAAAAATTTTTTTAACTTCCCTTGGCTTCACCGTCGGGAAGTTTTGAAAAAATTTTTCGTCGGGAAAGTAGTATTTTCCAATTTTTCCCTCGGCTCGGGGCTGTTACTGTCAAGTGCAAAGTAAAATACAAAGTGCAAAAATGCACTATGTTTTACCTTCATCATTATTATAGGTGTTTGTTCTAAATTGATGAAACAATATTTATATGTAATTATGTAGTGTCTAAATTGCAGTACACAAAAAAAAACAGTGTTTACTTATTGTAAATTTTTCAAAAAATTAAATATTTCATGTATGTTTTTAAATACACGTTCAATCGTACATATAGTTTTTTTTAATTTAACCAATTACTTTGTCATCAATATTTCTGAAAATTTTTATAAAATACGTTTAATAATAACCAAATGAAGCATATCATATGTCTAGTTTAAAAAAAAAATAAGTCTAAATTACTGTAAGCATAATAACTTAAATTATGCTATTAAACTATACAGGTGTAGACCATGCGCCTAAACTCGTAAGTAAAATAAACGCGCCTACTGATGAGTTAACAAATTAAGTAAATATTAAGTACTCTTTTACCAGAAGAAAAAACCACCACTAATAAACACTTTGTTATTTATTGCCCGATTTAAATAAACAAAACATTTATTTATCATGGTATAGTATGTATATTTTAGTAAATGCATTGTGTTTATGTTTTAATAAATACCATATCCACCTAAATAGCGCCACAAGTAAAAATTATAATTGGTTTTGATTTTAAATTTAAATTATACAAATAATGTTCATCTGCTTCTAGAACATTTTGCTTCAAATACTCTTTTTCTTTATCAATCAACCAATACAATCTACTACCGTTTGGTAGCAACGTAACAAAAAATATCCAAATTATCATAATATCAAAAATAACTACGCAATAATGCAAACGCATCTAATTCATTTTATTTAAACAATCAAAATAAAATATTACTCACAATTCTTCAAAAAATATCAAAACTCAGCGAGCATACAAAATCTCGCACCCGCTGTCGGCCATAGTCGGTCAAAAAAGCCCCTATCTCTTTTTTTTCTCCCCACTCTGTACTTTTCCAATTCAAACATTCAAAAATGAAATTAACAAATTTTTACAATTTAGCACAGTGTGGGTCGAAATATTTTGTTTCACGACAATACACATAATTATGTTGGAATTATATTATACTACGTACTATACATCAATGTGGATCGATAGACCAGCAGTGTGATGTAAGGCTTAAATCGACGTTCTACAGAGCGGGACACCGCAGTTCGATGCTTGGTCGCGCCAACTGCGCTACTGTGATCTACAGCCCGAGTTTGATCTAAGGGCTATGCATCTGGCAATGTTAGCACCCTACCAGAATATATGCAAATGCTCAAAGAACCGTGAATGCCAAATGTAAATTAGATTAAAAAACAGGACAGTTTTAGATTAAGAATATTGGATGAATACTGGATTGGGTGTTCACAGGACCGAGATGTTCATAAATTCGAATGTTCACGTTATCGAGCTTCTACTTTTAAAAAATTGTATTTGCACGGTTTTTGTTATTTATAAATTTATTGTGCTAAAATTTTAGGTTTTATTAACCATTTTTAATACTTTGTTATGTTATATAAAATAGCATAATTTTTTTCGCAATGTAATCAGCCAGCGCTGCTGGTTAGACGGCCCTTTGACTGCACCGGCCCATCGGGCATTTGCCCGATCTGCCCTATGGCCAATCCGTGTCTGATTTTTACTCATAAATAATAATTATAATAATACAGTAGCACTACAGCTCAGGGTGAGTTTTGGCCATTGCCTACTCTTTCTTTCTCCAGTCGGACTCGAACCAGGGATCTCTGCATAATAGTCAAAGTTAACCGCCCTTATAATAACTACATAATAATAAAAAAAAATTAATATTAATTAAAATAAAATATTTAAATATATTAATTGTTAACTTGTGATAAATAATATCAAATAAGTTCTTAAGTTGTATCGCCTTCTGATTCTATTTAACTTGTTCTATTTTAAACTTATTTCATATTAAAATAAAATATTAATTATTAAATAATAATAATCGCACTTACTCGAATGTACATTATATTGCTTCGCGTTTGTACCTACCGCTACCTTATATGTTTGTCTGGCTAAGGGTTAGAACTGTCGAAACTGTCTGGCTACTGAGGAAACATCTTCTAATAATTACCCAAGTAACATGTATAAAATTTAGCTTTTATACTATAACGTAAGTACAGTTATAATTTATTGAAGTTTAAGGATGTCTGGCAAAGGGTTGCCACGATGTTAAGTGTCTGGCAATAGATGAAATGATTTCTAATATTATTCTGAAGAAAAATATAAGAAAATTACGCTTTATGATTTGATGAATTTAAGTCGGTATTTTATTCACCTTTGCTACCTGTTACTTGTCAAAGTCACGATGACTCAAAGTACATAGTTGGTCATCGTTCCTACCTGTGTTGGAAGCATGCTCTGAGAAACTTTCAGCTTTTACAAATTAACGAAGGTCTGGCGCTCACGGGCTCTTGCTCTATCACTTTTTATTTCAAACAAATAAAGGAAGAAACTTTAATAAATAGAAAATAGTTATCCTTCATTCAAAGTTTTTGTTTGTTTGTTGTTTTATCTTGAAATGTGAAAAAATTAATTGTTGGGAAGGAGCTCTTTAAAAGTTTTGACTCGGGGCGCCGCTGATGTTTAATCCGGCCTTGTGACTACGTTAACTTTTGAAGAGCCTACTTTTGGCGTCGTTACTTGTTATTGTCTTCACTACTTACTTGCATTAATTTGGTAATCTTTATGACATGATATTAGCACTATTTGTAGACAGACCATCCTCAATTATTGCAGATTTGAACTTGTGTTGATTTAAGATAAAGGTTACGGAATTTTCTACCTATCTCGTAGCAACGGTTGCAGCCAGTTGCTTCTTAATTTAAAATTGGTTCAGTGGTAAAGTAGATCACTACTTTAATATATATGTACATATAATAATTTAATTCACCCGTGGCTTATAAGATGTCTGGAACTGTTCATTAAGGTTCTATCGGTTCAATATTCTACGTACTAATGTATTACTTATTATTTAAAAAACATTTTAACCACGATTTACCTCCCTCATACACGAGCGAACGTTAAAAAATAAATTAAGTTGACAAATATTTTTGACTACTTTTGGCATAGTAATTCAAACAAATACATAATATATTATTACTAAAATTGTCATATTTTGCGTGCAAGTATTACAATATTAATGATAATGTTTCTTTTTAATTTTTATCTATCATCCATTTAACTTTGATAACTTCCTAATATTTAGCAATAATTCAATTAAACTAAATAGGCGCTTTTTAAATTTTTATTTAAAGATTTTATTTAACTACCTCTTCATTTAATTTATTTTTTCTATTGACATTATGTTGATGTTTTAATTTTGTTTATTTGTTCATCATTATAATATCTATTAGACCTACAGATTATTTACATTAAAATTTTTAGTTGTTAAACTTTTAAGTAATTAATTTTGTATTCAATTATCTAGCGTTTTTAATTGATAAGCTAAGTTGGGTGCACAATATCTGTACCTTAGGCTGCACTCACTAATTCTTATTGGTTAGATGTGAATCAGCTAAAAACGCTATTAATTTTTCATAAATGTGATTAAATTTTTCAACGTGTTAATAGGTTAACTTAATATATTATTTAAGTGTATGTAAAAAAATTAACTATTATAATACTTGCTAAGAATAGTTTAGTAGATTTTAAGGCACTTGAACGTTTATGGAATAGTCTATTTATTAGCATAACAAATAAAAAAATTTAATTATGCAGGTAGTAAATAAAATAAAAGCGAATAAGTATGTAAAATAAATATAAACTTATAATTTAAATAAAATAAATGAATACGATACAGATCGCAAGAAATCTTTTCTACGGTTGTTGTTGATATTTATCTTTATTATACAACTAGGTAGTCACTTTTGTGACAAACAGTTTTAGTTAATCACTTCAATTTATGAAGGGTTTTTCAAGGCATATTTACCTCAGTGGTTTGCCATTACCCGCCGATAAAGAAGGGTTAGAAATTAAAGTTCTTGCTCCACTCGGGTTTGAACCAAAGATCTTTTATCCGTATTCACGGATAGAATACGTAGAATACTTAACCCAGTGATTTTACGTTTGAATTTTACAGTATAGAAATCGCTGCCAATGACTCTAGAAATGCCAGCACTACCAATTTCTTGAGACATAATGACAGTTTATCTTTTCACTTCCGATAATTCCAGTGCTTATTGACATGATTTCTTTTAATTCTGGAAAAGGTGGATGGATGCACAACCAATCCATCAGCAAAGATCAGAAAGACAGAGTTCAAGTGCTCTATTATAGTATGCACAAATTGTGGTAGTACCTGCAATAACTCGCAAGTTCTATCACAAGATAGTGATGAAGAGAACGAAACGGAAACTATTTTTGAGCAAACAAACGATGAAATCGAGAACGATGAGGATTGCGATGAAACTGATAATCTCATCGCGGATGATGTAGAAGAATTTTCTGTCTGTGACATTTCGATCAGTACTAATGACGATGAAGTCGCAACACCTGGTTCATCAAGAAAGCGAAACGAATAAAATTGTTCGAAATTTTAGAATAGTAAATTACATGTAAATTAGGCCTACTGGCGATACCACGATTAAACAAAACGCGCCGCTTACGCTACCTCAACGTGGTGTGAAAATTAGCCACTGGTTTTTAGGCCAAAACCAGTGGCGGCTCGTGGGGAAAAATTTTGGGTAGGCCAGCAATATTGTATAAATAGATAAAATCTGCGAAAGATGTGAATATTTTCTTGAGTTACAATGACAGGCTCTATTAAGTCATTTTATTTAAATAATAGAATTACTTACTTTGGACGCTCCTATTTTAGCAATATAAATTGTACTTTTTGAAAACTCTTTTTAGCATATAAAAATCGCTTTTACAAAAATACTTTTGAGACATTTTTTGTAGATAATTTCATTCCCTTCATTTTTGTTTTCAAACATTCTTTTATTTGTTGCCTCGTTTTCGATCGAGAGTGACTTAAATCAGTCTCGGTAAAAATCCCATGGGAATTTCTCGAGAAAACCATTGTGTATTTTAAATTTTATTAAAAAGTTTTACCGAGTCTGCTTTAAGTCACTCTCAGTCGAAAATGAGGCGACAAAATAAAAAAATGTATAGGAATAAAAATGAAGACAATGAAATTTGCGACAAAATATATCCAATAAGTATTGCTGTAAAAACAATTTTTATATAATAAAAACAATGTCTAAACGAAGCAATTTACATTGTTAACACAGGAATGTCCAAATACTTTTTCGAATAGCTGTACATTATGTTATGGTATTTATAAACAATGATTGATTCTCTTATTTTTGCTCTTCGCAAATCTGTCTATGACATTGTCGTGAAATGTGTCCGTTTTTAATAATTTATCAAAAATGTCTTTGTATTGATAAAAGTGCAAGTGAAGATAGACAAACTCGCAATATAATACCTACCGCTTAAACTATTTTGCAATAATAAAAATACACTACAAAGTGCAAAATACCGCTTAATTCCTTTTTTTGTTATTTAATTAATTTATTTAATTTGAGATAAATATTCTTTTTTATCATCTAAACAACTTTAAAATGCCGCTCGTATATGTCCGATAAGAAAAACTGTTTATGGCGAGGTATCATATAACTGCACAATATATGGTAGGCACGGGCCTAAGCGCTGGCTATTGAAGCTATAGTATTACTGTATCTGACGCCATGGTCCTACTGTTACATTGCGCTATATGGACCAAGCTAGGCCAGTGCCTACACTGTAATACTTTAAAGCAGATACAAATAAAAATATAAAACACGCTAATTTTTGCAGCTGTTATTGCAATTTTAAGTGCAAATAATGAAAAATAACAAATACTATTAATTGTCCATAATATTAAAATATTAATTTATTATATTGTGCATAAAGAAAATGTTATTTATGTACATTAAATTTTGGGTAGGCCGGGCCTACCTTGCCTGTTCTTTAAAACCGCCACTGGCCAAAACACGTGTTTAACTACACTTTACGACATTCATATGCCAAAACTATTACTTTACGAACAAAAGGTTATTACATAAATTGTAGGAAACTTTCTCTAGTTTCATTTTGTATATAAACATTTTTATCGTGGAATGAGTCGGAAAGGAGATATTATCAAAAAACTACTTTTAGGCGTCATTTTTTTAATATGGCGGCACTAGCAGTAAAGATACGAGGTGACAAAGTTGAAACTCGGAAAGAGCACATCGAAATATATAAAATTAACAAATTTTCAAAACTTCCGGAAAATTGTCTAGGTAAAAACTACCAAATGACTGTATACTACAACAGCTATTTTTACTTTTTGATCATTCAAGATTTGGTTAAGTTCCATTGTGTTTTCCCTCAATCCTACAACAGTTCAAGTGCCTACATTTATCAATTCCGTTATTCTTTTATCTTGTAATCTGTCTGATTTCAAAGTAATTAACACTGGCAAATTTAACTACTACATTTTTCTAAACAAATGTCGCCTCGCTGCGCTTGTTTCTTGGAACTCACCGCAAGGTGTAAAATTAAGACGAGTTTAGATGTTCTAACTAAAACCAGGAAAAATACGAGCGAGGTTTCACCTAAAGTAAGGATCAAAACAATATTTTCTTCTTACATTCATAGAGTATCTGAAAAATAAGAGAAATTTGAATAAATTCGTGAATTTAGGGTAAGTAAAATTATTACTTTTGTCCATAATATTGTGATGTTATCACATTTATAATGCAGTAGTTCATTTATGCATTTCTAATAACATAATTGCTTATATTTTTGATCACGCACAAAGCAAATTTGTCAGGTCGCGTGTTCTAAAATTCGAGCATTACTTAAAAGTTAAAAATATTAATGAAAAAAAACCACCATCGCAATATAAAAAGTGTTTCAAGTTTTTCTGAGTATACAATAAAAACTAATCTTCGGCAAAACAATGTGTTTTGCAACGTGATGTCAATATTAAAAATAAAAACTTTTTATGTAATTTTGATGTCAAAAAGTTCAATACATAGGTAATAATTAGGTATATTAATAAATACATAATTTACCTAACCGAGGTATTTTTGAAAATATGGCACAAGTTAAGAAAGTCAGGAATCGAAATATTCAAGGATGTGTTAAATAGCAGATTGTTTTACAATAGTTTTGTGACAAATTTGTACTAGACTAATAAAAATAATCTAAATTATTTTACTGCAGTTTATTTTATCAAAAATTAATCGGTGGGACGCTATATAAAATTATTTGAACATACTCAACTCAAATTTGTATTAGTTTAAATGTTGGTGTACAAGATCTAAGAATAACAAAGGAATTGCAGAAATTTGAAGGAATTCCATGGGAATTGTAGGAATTGCATAAAAATTACACAAAATGGTATTTCAGAGATTGAATTTTCTTCTCCACCATCGTCAAGTCACACCAAGCGTACTTGTACAAGTTACTTTTTGTTTCAGTATCTTACATTATTTGCAACTTCAGACGAATTCATAGGGCCGTCCTAAGATATACGACGCCCCGGGCTACTAAAATTAATGCGCCTCTCTTCAAAAGAAAACACAAATACAAAAAATTAGAAAAAGTCAATTTATTACTATTACACTAAACGAAAACATAAAATTGATATAAAAATAAAAAATATATACAGGGCCTCCCCGGATACACTTTACATAACTTTGGTGGTGATATAAAACACTTTTCTAAGAAGCAAACTAATTTTTGTTTTTAACAAAACATTGAATTAAATATTCTGATGAAAACGATAACCTACGTTGAAAGCTAAATAATAAAAACATTATTAAAAATTGTTTAATTAACTTGTTCAATCTAAGATTACTGAATTTAATTTTCTAAGAAACATTTTTAACCAAATTTTTTTTCTAAATTCAAGTCTTTGAGAGTTAGATCTCTTTAAAGTATTTTTTTGTTTTTTAATTTCCAATTTTTTATTAAAAATGGCTTAGTGCTGCTTTAAAGAGCCTGAAGTAATCTGCAAACTAAATTCAACCATGTTTGTCTAAAATCAACGGCTTTCTAGTTATGAATAAAAGTAGGCAAAAAAATTTAAAGAAATTAGAGCTTTTTTATTTTGTTTTTTTTTTCAGAAACAAAACAAAACATTTTACAAAAATTCTGATGCTCCATTCCGGATAGGAAATTTAACGAACTACAACTTTTGTCTAGTACGAATTTTTAAAAAACCAATCCATTTCACAAAAAACCAGAAAATAATTAAAAGGCAGCTGAAATTCACAAAATTTTTATTTTTATTAAAAAATTATTTTAATAATTAAGGTTAAGCTATTACGTTATTTAAGTAAATTTTTAAAACGACTACCTTCATTACCAATACACAATCGTGATTGTGTTAAAAGATGTATTAATTAATAAAATAATTTTTCAATAAAATTAATTAATTACATTTTTTTGTTTTGTAGCTGCCTTGTTTACTATTTTCTGATTTTCTGTGCTCTTTAATTGGATTAGTTTTTCATAAAATTTTACTAGACAGAAGTTGCAGTCCGTTAAATTTCCTATCCAGAATAAAGCGTTAGAATTTTTGTAATATAAAATGTATCATTTAAAAGATCCAAGAGTTTTGAAAAAAACACAAATAAAAAAATCTCGAATTTTTCAACATTTTTTTACTTACTTTAATTTTTAACTCGAAAGCCGTTAATTGTAGGCAATAAAAGGTTTAAATTTAGTTTGTAGATTATTTCACGTTCTTAAAAATAGCACTAATCTATTTTTTCCCGAAAATTGATATTTTCTGGACTATGGCTCCATGAATGTGGAAATTTAAAAAAAATGCTTTAAAGAGGCCTAACTCTCGAATGCTTGAATTTAGAAAAAAAAATTGTCAAAAATGTTTCTTAGAAAAGTGTCTTCTATCAGCACTTAATAAGTTATGTAAAGTGCCAAGGGTTGGCCCGTCGTCTAGGTTGGCCCACTGCAATTCTTCAGTGTAGACTACTATGTGCGAGTGTGGCAAAACATCCCTCAATGACAACAAACTTTTCGTGCCATTACTGATTTCGGAGTGTGATGTTGAAATGTGTTGTGCACTTATTCACTTAACAAAGATAAAAAAGTTTTCCAGCAGCTGCAAATAGAACATGAATTCGTCAAGATAAGCATCTTAAATGTGTTATGTGGATAGCCTTTAAAAATTAATCACAGGAAAAACTCAATTTCGTTACCTGTTTGGATGTAGTGTGGCGCGATGCGGTAATGGAACTTGTTGTCAAGGTTGGATGAAAAAAAGAAAACAGGTTGGTAAATGCATCATCTACTTGGAAGCGAATGCTTCGTCGCCTGAACCGCAAAAATTTTATTGCATGCTTCGAATGCAAGAAAAATGTGCATTTTAAATGTGCCAAAATGACGAGGAGTTATTTTATTAGCCAAAACGGCGCAATTCAGAATAATGTGTCACGTAAATCAGTTTTGTGCGACATTGCATTGTAAAGTTCTACTCAATCGAATAAAAATAACATGAATTTGGTTTATTATATCATCCAGTTAATTTTTTTGCATGGTTTCTGTCGATTCTCAACGGTGGAACAACCTAGACAGCAAGGGCCAACCTTGACATCATTTTTTTTTTTTTTAATTTTCGTATAAGTTCTCTATTTTTTAGCCAATAAATTTGCGATTACCTCGAAAGTGGCCTTATTCCTAGATCTTTCTGATGATGTGCTTAGATTAAAAAAATTCTTTCTTACACGGAAGTTATGAGCAAAAGTTAAATTCTATTTAATTGTCTTCAGATACTCGTGA
Organism: Cantharis rustica; assembly: GCA_911387805.1. Taxonomy (NCBI): domain Eukaryota; kingdom Metazoa; phylum Arthropoda; class Insecta; order Coleoptera; family Cantharidae; genus Cantharis; species Cantharis rustica. Next base: position 79,693,018 of record OU426877.1, read on the forward strand.
AGTTGTAACAAAATTTTGAATTTTGTTATATTCTTTTGGCTATACCTCGTATTTGTATTTTAATGATACGAGAATATTTCGAGGCAAGACGATTTGGGCGCATGGCACTTTTGGACACTTTCTTTTTGTTTCTTTCATCTTCAAAGTTGTACAACACCAATATTATATATTTTTGATAATTGTTATTGATAATTGAATTTAATAATTTTTTGATCTAGTTTTTGAGCTTAAGCACCCTTTTAAATATTCCAAATATTGGAAGTATTTTATTAAAAGTTGTAGGTCTAGTGCTTTGAGTGTCGGTCGTTGTGAACGTCCATTCCGAGTTTGTTCCATATAGTAGGTACTTTTTTTTTCTTTACGGGAGAGAGTGCAAACTTGTTGCAGTTACGCCGGATTTATCCCTAGCTTCCGCAAAGACAAGAGCTAGTTTTTTTCACCTTGGGTATCCTCACCAATCACCAACTGAAAGGTTGGGAATTTCGATTTTCAACCGTGTGAAAAGGAAGAAATTGCTGGGTCTTCTCTAAAGAGTCCCAGACAACAATTTTTTTTCATAAAGTGACGTTGCTGTTTAATATCGACGCGCTTGCTTTCGGTATCCTATTTAAAAAAAAAGAATCAAGTTTTGTTTGCATTTTTGAAGTTTGCTGTTTTTTTTATCAACTCTATAATAAGCATGTTAAATATTAACAAGATTTCTTCAGTTTTTTTTACATTTGACCGGATTTTTGTTCGTTATATTTAAAGTCCGTTAAATAGAGATCCGTTATATCGAGGTTTTACTGTAATTCTAACCACAAGGCTCATATGTAGGATGTTCCTTTTTTGTATGTGTCTGGAGATCATCAAGTTTATCTTTAAGGTTCAGAAAGAAAACTATTCAAAAGCACTAGATCATAGCTTATAATTTAAAGACGTCGTCGTCTCGGCTTCCCAAAGTTTTTTGTGCTTTTTTAGGCGACTTTTTGGATTTTTTTAAAGCCTTTTTATCCGCTCTCTATTGATGATTATTATTTATTCACAAGTCAAGATACATAAATACTTTAATAAACGGTTTTTTCAGTGTGTATAAACCCGGCTTTCATACATAATAACATAGTGGGTAACCGGTCGTTGAACGGAGGAGGTATCGAGTTTAACGGTTAATAACTGTTATTCATTGATTGATTTTACGAAAACTTTACGAAAACTTTGTGTCAAACTACTTCAACTTTGGGGATCCGGGTGATAGAAAAATAATATTTAAAAAGCAATAAGAACGATTCATTTCTTGTTTATTCAAATATTCTAAGTCCTGACCTGTTCAATGTGAATTATTGCCGTTCTTATTGTTTTTTAAATATTATTTTTTTATGTAAGTATGTAATTCTTTACTAAATAGTTAAAATTCATTATTTTAATAATATGTTTTAATTTGTTTATTTTAAAATTACATACTGCTATATACCACACTATAGACTTAAAAAATTTCATTTTTTAGGTTAATTTTCTATTATATAGTAACGTACTTTTGGGTAAAAAAACGTGGTAAAATTTGAAAACTTTTTTCAATACATAGAACTTTTTTCAAATTTAGTTTGAGAAGTGACCAGATACTGTGTGTCTCTACTTCAAAATTTACGGCTGTACCGTTAACGGCCGGTTTCACAAAGTCTGGTTAACCTGCAGTTTAGTGGTTACCGTTACTTAACCTATGAAAAAGTGTTTCACAATCGCTGGCCTGACGGCTAACCTTAGGTTAAGTGCTGGTATTTGTAACTCACAGAAGTTCCTCGAGTTAACTCGAGGTTTACATCAACTATCACTTTGTTTGCGGTTGGAACACACAGAGGGCAGTGCTCTCATTGATTTCAAACGACTAGAGGTAAAATTTTGTCATTATTTGTGAAACTTTTAAGCTCGTGTCTCACTATAAAATTTTTATAAAAATTTTTATACAAACGATATGACGTAACGTGATATAAAAATAATTTAAGCAAGGTTTGAGTTGTGTTGTGTTATATGACATTATAATAACTTAATAATAACTTTAACCCTTTAACTTAACTATAACCATAATTAATAATATCCATAATTAATAAATTAAACACAATCGGCTGTTATTATACCGAAAAGTAAGATAACAACCGTGATTATATATTTCATATTTTCCATGTTCATACCTAAATTTAAATTGAGATGGGTTTCAACAGCCAATGGGATGCCTCCTTTCATAAAATTTTTAGAAAATTTTCTAATATAAGAATTTTTATAAAAACGTTTTCGTGACGTCATGAAAATAGAAGTATCATAAAAGTATTTTTTACAAATGTCATTTTTATAAAACTACTGCGCTGTCACACTATAAAAATTGTTTTTATAAAAATTTTATAGTAAGACACGGGCTTAAAAATTCATTCAAGACGTGAACCGCTCGGATTTTGATTTTGGTTATATTTTTGTGTACTTTAATTAACGGTATTGTATAATTGTGTTAAAAGATACAAAAAATGCGTATAGCAGCGATGTATAGACACCGGCCTAATTATTTTGAAGAATATGACGCTCACGATTTTTTTGTTAAAGAAAATCCCTTGCATCTAGTTTTATTTTCTATCTATAACAATAACCACCTGAGATTGCAATCATACCTAACTAAAGTATAAAAATATACCTAATATTTATAAAAAGTAATAAAATAAAACATAGAAATAAATTTATAAGTTATTAGATGACAAGTAAATGACAAACGACAGACAAATAAGTAGGCTACCAACAGGGATTATAGAAAATCACTAGCTACAGAGCTGCCAACATTTCTTAACCTATGATTAACTGCCGGTAAACAGACCTAAGGTCGAAATTCGTGTGTGAAACAGTACCACCTCTCAAACTTCAGGTTAACCTTCAGGTGAAGGTTTGGTAACTTTAGGTTTTAACTATCGATTGTGAAACCGGCCGTAAGAATCAATTCTATTTATTTAACCTTAAAAATTTCATTTAAACACGTGACGTTGTTCAGTTTAGTTATTTGGTAAATCACATTAAATTTATAGTAATTTTTCTAAATTTTCTGTTTTTCAATTTTAATTTTTCAATTTTGTTTGGTATAATGTTTTTCTTGCTTTATTTTATTTTTACGTTTTTCTTATGTTAAATATGTTATGTAATATTCTTATGTTAAACTGATGATCAATAATAATTGTGACATAGAGGCCTTTATATCGTATTACAAAGTTTTTATTATAAATTTTTATTAGTTTTTATAACGTAATTGTTTTATAATTCATTTCTTGTTTATTCAAATATTCTAAGTCCTGACCTGTTAAATGTGAATTATTGTCGTTTTTATTGTTTTTTAAATATTATTTTTCTATGTAAGTATGTATTCTTTACTAAATAGTTAAAATTCATTATTTTAATAATATATTTTAGTTTGTTTATTTTTTTAATTTTAATTTAAGTAAGTTTTGTTCGCATTAAAAAATGTATTACTTGTAATAACAAAGCTTAATATTGTTTTACAATAACAAATGTTTTATTTAAAGCAACATAATTTTACTTGCCATTAAAACAAATTTTTTTACTTGAAACAACAAAGTTTTATTTTTTATTACCATAAAGCTTTCAGTTGATGTAATCGAGTCATATTTGTTATAATAACAAATTTCTTAGTTGAGCAACAAAGTTTTATTTTTTATTAAAACTAATTGTTTTAGTTAGGGCAACAAATAAATGTTTAATAGAAATCACTTTGTTGTGGCAGCAAATTTTTAGTTAAGGCTATAGTGACTAAAATTATTTGTCGATACAACTAAATATTTGTCACGACAAATTTTTTTTCAGAGTGATACTAGCAGCTGATACTAGCATTATCTAAGCAGCAAGAAAGAGGAAGACTGCGTTCTGGGAACCGATTTTGTGGTCTTCGTCTTTCTTATTGCTTAGATAGGAATATTTATAATGTTCTATCTTGAAAATATATTATGTAATTTTTTGGTTCGGTAAAGACACACTACAAAGTTTTTGTTTAAATAAAAAGAATTTTTTTTATTTTCTTTTAATAATGAAATTTACAGTTACTAATACTAAACACTAACTTATAGGTCTTAGAAAAATACATTATGGCGTATAAGGTTTTCAAAATACTGCAGCTGCAGCGGAACCCTTTTTATTTGGTGATCGAACACCAAAGCACATGCAAGGTGTAAATGTACATATATTACTGTTTTGTGGGTCTAAAATCATTGTGTTAAAGTCTTTTAAAACAGAGTAACCGTATCCTAAATCGACATCAGCTCCAAGCCAGGTGATTCCCTCGCACGAACACTGGAGTGTATTGTAAGTGAAGGTAACTTCTGCGGCTACATTTTTGTATGCAATAATGTCGGGTCTAATACCTCCATCATCTACGGACTCAATTAAGTTGTTACTAAATCTGTAAACGAATATTAATTTGCCAAAATTTCTTCTGGAATCATGAAGCAATCCCGGCCCGATTCGTTGAAAAGCTCCCGATGCAATATTTTCAAAATGATTATCCATAACATTCACATTTCTGGCTAAAATTGAAAGTGCTCCTGATTGAATACTGCGAATTGTATTATTGTTAAAATCAAAATCATAGATGGTACCATTAATACCACAACCAGAAATATCCCCTATATGTCCACGTGTTATAGAAAATCCATCTCCGGTAAGTCTAAATGCCATTGGATCTATTATTTCTAGATTGCATTTGTTTAAATATCCACGTCCGCCATCTATAAAATCTAATTTAATGGCGTTAACCATCACTCGAACAACGGAAACATTATTCCAAGAGAAATTCTTAACTTCTGTTAAATTATAAAATGCTTCGGTTTCTATCGTGTCTATATTGACATTGCTAAAATGAATTTCTTCTAAATCATTTACTGGCACAAAACATCCAGGTTTCAACATTTCTTTTTTAATTTGTGAAAACGTATGTCTCGGAAGGCTGTCGATTTTTTTAATGTTTTCGAAATATACTTTTGGGGGGTTGTGAGTTACTAAAGCTGGCAATATTTCGACGTAACTTATATTTGCTAATTTTAACCACTGAATAGGCTTGTTTTCGGCAGTGCACGTAAATGAAACACGAACTGTGTGACAATTTTCAACTGTAAACGAGTTTATGTTTCCTGGCGCATTAAATTGCCAAAGGTATAACGTTATATCCTAAAAATAAACAAATTTTTATTCAACTAATAAAATAAAATATTAATATCCTAATTTTTAAATAAAGAGTAATTATAAGAATCAATCTAAAATGTAGTTTATACAAAACTTGCAAAACGAATAATTGTTGTAGATTATGTTATGTATCTATAAGTATAATTAATCCATATTTAACTTGAAAAACAACATAGACATCATCTGTAATGCTTGCTTTTGTGATCATATGTATATTATAGCTGTGATAGTGTTTCAAAAAAATACTAAGATATAAGATTATTTAAAATAAGTAATTAAAGTAATAGATTACTAAGATATGCTTAAAATTTGACCAAGTTAGTTTTAAATGATTACATGTAGTTATTTCAAAAATTGTAATTGAGATAAATAAATATAAAAATACAGAAAAATGCGTTAAAAAAAGCTGCAAAAATGATTAATATTTTTTTTGTCGGAATGCAGTAATTTAAGAAATTAAATAAATTAACAATAATAAATTTAAATTTTCATAAAAATGTAAAATGTTTATCATAAATAAAATAAAGAAAGACCATCACTTACAGTAAATTTGATCAGGTTTCAACTTCGCACGGAATATTTATTTTAGTTTTTTCTTTTGAGTTAATCGTTAAAAAAACGCGCGGTGAAATTTGTATTTTACACAAGGAGATGAAAAATTACAAAACGTTTAAAAATCATAGCCATACATAGTAGTATGGTTGGTTATCTTTGATATTCAGAGTGTGTATGATGTCACAAATGAAATTAATCGCGTATTCATAATCCTCAAAATTGATAATAACTTCCGTTAATTAAATTAATAAAATTTTAATTAATAACCTAGCCAAATTGATCATGTCGGTACAGATCAACCGGAACCGAATGACTAAAATAAAATTCCAACAAAACATAATTATTATGAATGCTATAAGATAAAGCATAATGTAATTCCTTTTTATATCAATCATTCCGACTTTATATAGGAAATGTTTACGTCAATCAATTGAGCATACTTATGTAAAAATATAGATTCAGTTCTTAAGTTCAAAGCGTTTTGATACATCGGAAGGCTCGTTTACGAAATTCTGTCAAGCTCGAGATTTGAACCTAGAATTTTCGCGCTGTAACTAAATTAGAGATCATCCTCGAGATTGCTCATTCTAAACATGCCTGACAATTAAGCGTAACATAAAGAGGTATACCCAGAATTAGAAAAAACAATAAGTAAAATTCTTACAAAAAAAAATAAAATAATTTCACTAATTAGTTTTTTATATTCTAAACTTCAATTCCGATTTCAGTTCAGAATTTCAGTTTATGCTAGTACTCATACTTACAGGTTCTAGCTCCCCGACAAGTAGTACAAACGTATTTGTATTGTATAAAGTGAAAACGGAATTGAGCTTTTAGAATATAGAAAACTAGTTTGTAGAATTATTTTTCTTTTTAAACAAATAAACTGACAGACCATCCAAACGTTCTGATACCAATTTATTTTTATTAAAGATAAAGAAATTTAATAAAATTTTACTAAATTTATTAAAGTCTACCAGTTTATGTTTTTAAGTTTTAAATTATTTAAATATTTTATTTGATAAAATTCAATAAAGTAAAAATAAATAATAAACTACCACACTATCAACTTAAAATATTCATTTTTTAGGTTATTTTTCTATTCAATAAAGTAAGCCAACAACAATTTGTCTAACCCAACAATGTAATGTTTAAAATGAATATTGTTTTATAGGTGCCATTCTTACTTAAACTCTTTAAGTAATTAAATTAAATTAAACAATTGCTGATTATTTAACATAATAAAATGAAATTCTAAATTATTAATATTGTTATTTGAAAAAAAAATCTTATTTATTAAAAAAAAAATACATTAAAAAATGTTTTATGTACTTGCCAGAATTAATTAATAAATATTAATCAGTTCGTTATTAAATTTAAAATAGATATTTACAATAAAAGAAATTTGCGATTTTTTAAAAAAATGTGAAACTATTAATTTTCGATTTATCAAAATTTGGAAAAACCGACAAACTATCTACCTTTCATGATCATGCCTTTGATGATCGTGAACTTTGATGCAAGTTTCGTAAACTATAGTTTAAAATAGATTCTAAATTAAAATAAAATTAAAATATAAATTTTATTTACCTGTCCAGTGAGCGTCGTATTACAATGGAATGTAATATCAAGTTTGTTTGGAATTTCTTTAGCATTTTGACATTCAAACCCTTTCCAAGCACATTTTTCGAAACTTATTCTTGCAGCAGTCGAAAAATTAATATAAAATGCCGCAATTATCACAATTAATAATAATTGTGTTAAACCCATGTCTGTAAACTATTTGGCACTATCCGTTAACTGTGCTCTTATGTTGCAGTTTTATTGAAAGGATATGACTGGATGAGCTATCTTAACAGAAGTGATTACAACTGGAAACTCGCAGCTTATATCTACATGGCCGATTGGCTACCCGTAGAAAAAAAAATTTAATAACATGAAGTTATTACAGCTTTAGTGGGAACTACAAAGCACGAGATGAGGCAGGAATACCCGTTGGTACGGTATCTACTATATCTTAAGATAATGATTGTAAAGCGAATACATCAGGGCGGTGACCCCAAGGATTTGCAATATAAAGTAATCAACAAACAACAATATTATTATAGGTACTATGTATTTTAATTGCGAACAGAAGTAAACGGCCAAGCTTACCATAATTATAATCTTGCGAAATTAAAAAAAGTTTCGATTTCGATGTACCTACTTCAGACAAAATATTAGCAACTTTTAAAAAAATCAAAGTTTTAGTTTCGATTTTTGCTTAAACATTACTTTCTTCTTTTTCAAATAATTTTTTTTATGAAATGATATTTTAAAAGAAACTGTATATAGTATATAATGGCTGTTGGCATTTCGCTTAACGGTTTCAACTAATTGAAAGTGGTTATGATTTTGCTATATTTTCTAAATATGTTTTTTTTTCGGAGAGTCGTCTGACGAGTAAAAAATAATTTTCTTAGTTCGAATTTTGCTGCTTATGTTTTCTTATGTAATTATTTAGTTTTGACTTTTGCAAATACGGATTTTCTTTCTTCGGATCATTAATTTTATTAAACATTAACATAATTTATTAAAAACGTTTCATGACTTTAATGACAAACAAATTCTATTAGTGTTATTTTAGTAGAAAATTCTAAAATATCTTTTTTTTTAAATGCATTTAATTAAAAGCCATGATAATAATTTATTATTGAATCTGAATTTTACGTGCATAACCTGCAATGTTTATTTTGAATCGTTTATATATTATGTTACAGTTAACAGACGAAATCAGTTATAACCCGATTTAACTAGGAAATTCCAGTTCTTACAAAGCTCTCTCGTTAATTCTAGTTTTAATTAATGTGAGTACTACCACTTTTAAACCAGTGAAAATATCGAAAAAGGAAAATATAGCTACAGTGGCTCACAAAATTATTCATCCACCACTGAAAACTTACTAATTATTGAAGTATTTTCGAAATGAAACCCCCAATTATTTTTATTTCATTTTTATTATATTAAGTAACACTTGACAATTGATAACAGAAAAGAAATATTTAAGAAAAACTTCATTGGAAGACGCAATTTTAAGAAACATAACGTAATGTCGTAAATTCATAACAAACAATTATTCATCCACAAGTAGATTGCACCGTAGTTATCATGTTTCTATAATGTAATACTATCCAATTGTCTTTTATAATGCTGTAGAAATGTGCTTACAAGCATAATGAAGCAGAATTACTGGAATGAAATAGTTGCACTTCATATTTCGGTAAGATGGGTCGCAAAGAAAGCGAAACTAGTATTGAAGAACGAAAATTAATTCTTAAATTAGTATGCGAAGGAAAATCTATGCGTGAAACCGCAAAAATTGTCAAGAGGAACCATTGTACAGTCCAGTACATAATAAATAAATTTAAAAATGAAGGAAATCTTGCAAATAAAGCCGGTCGAGGGAGGAAGTGTATACTGACACCAAAGACTAAAAATTATATTATTAAGCAAATTAAGTGTAATCCTAAGAGAAGTGTTCCAAAATTGACTGCGGAGGTTTCAAATATTATTGACCAAAAAGTTTCTGTCGAAAGTGTCCGTCGGGTCTTTCGGAAAGAAGGGTATAATGGTCGTATTGCACGCAAGAAACCATTTGTATCAAAAGTGAACAGAATGAAAAGACTTGAATATGCAAAAAAATATATAAATGAAAGCGTCGAATTCTGGAAAACGGTCATTTTTAGCAATGAAAGTAAATTTAACTTATTCGGCTCTGACGGTAAGCAAGTGGTGTGGAGGAAACCTAATACGCAGTTAAATAAGGAAAATTTATGCCCAACTGTAAAACATGGTGGTGGGAATGTGATGGTTTGGGTGTGCATGGCTGCAAATGGAGTCGGAAAACTTCAATTTATCGACACTACTATGGGCAAGTTTCAATATCTGAACATTTTAAATGAAAATTTAAAGCCTAGTGTCAATAAATTGGGCTTACAAAACGTCTATTGCTTCCAACATGATAACGACTCCAAACATACTGCTTATATTGTGAAGGAATGGTTACTGTATCATGTAAGAAAACAGCTTCACACTCCTCCACAATCACCAGACCTCAATCCTATTGAGAATTTGTGGCAGGAATTGGAGAGGAAAATACGACAGAGGCCCATTTCCTCTAAGGAAACCCTTAAAAGCATTATTTTAGAAGAATGGCAAAAAATTTCCGAATCTACAACTAGGAAATTAATTGAATCCATGCCACGACGCTTACAAGCTGTTATAGTTGCAAAGGGATACCCTACAAAATACTAACTTATTAAATAAAAGCAAAAATTGTAAGCCTCCTGGTACTGGATGAATAATTGTTTGACATGGTTTTACTTTGTTATGTTTTGTTTATTAGAATAGTGTTTTTGAATTAAGTTGTTTTTCATTATTTTCTTGTTTATATTTATAGCAAAGTATGCTTTAATGTATTAAAAATTAATTAAATATAATTTGGTATTATTTGTAGAAGTTATTGCAATAATTTGTAAGTGCTGTGTAGTGGATGAATAATTTTGTGAGCCACTGTACATTCCGTTTGAAACTTTTTAGATGTGTTTATTAGTGATTTGGTTTCATGGGTTTCATGTAACAAAGTCTACCAGTTTATGTAGGAAAAGTTACCGGACCGGGGAAGGGGGGGTTAATATTAGTTAAAATATCTTTTTCATTTGTTCTATAACAATAAACGAAAAGTTTAATACTTCAAATTTTTAACTTTTAAGAATGATTAACAAATTTAAAAAAACAGCAAAACAAACCGGTTGAATATTTTTTAAATTATACTCGGACACAAAATTATTGGTCTATAAATAAATTGGTCACATAGATAAATGAGAGTAAACTCAATTATCTGTAAATCTATGTATAGAACAATATTTATGCTTATAATAGAGTTCTTATCTGTAAGTTCCAAACGTGATCTCTTTGACCGGTTTTTGCTGTTTATTAAATTTTTACACATAGCACAATTTCGGTGAATTTCAAGTACAATATTAACATTATGTATCGAGTAGAAAACGAAATTTCATGTCTGGAAAATAAAGAAATAGAGTCGTAAGTTGAAGAGTTATCGAAATACAGCTTTTTAAAATACCTTAATTTTTTGTGAAAATTGTAAAATTGATTTTGTTTTAATTTTGTTTTTTTATTAAAAATTTTGTTTTCTGCAATTATAGCTGGAAATGCACTAAAATTAAACTACTTGCAAAAATTATAGCCAAATACCCAAGTACATTTTTAATATAACAAATAAAAAATAATAAAAATAGCCAAGAAAAGGTTGACGAAGATTATAATAATAATAATAATACTAATTTATTAAGAAACTAAATATACAAATGTTATATACAAGTTCTCAATGAGATTCTAACAAAGTTAGTTTTTCAAGCCGCCCGTTTCAGCTCAAAAACAATCAACAAAAATTAACAAAAAAATTATGTACAAATCATATTTCTGCATAAATAGCAGCATCCAAATTACGGCGGAAGGACCTCACACTGGTGGAGTCGTCAAAGAGGGTACGATGTCTCTCCACAAATCTGGGCGCCAAACATGCAAAACATCGCTTGAAACCTGCCAAAAAAAAAACGCAGACACGAATTCTGCATGAGCTGGAGCCTGCGCCTATATTCCTGCGTGAGGGAACCGTAATATACCGCTGCACAGTATTCTATGTTAAATAAGATCGTAGTACTAACAATTGACCACTTCACATGAGAAGGTAATATAGTTTTAAACTGGTACAGCGATCTAAGCTTGTAATAGCACACCTTAAGCTTACGGTCCACATGTAGACAAAAATTGAGCTCACTGTCTAAGACCAGACTTAGACTCCGAGCACAATCCACAACCCTGACGGTTTCATCATAGTTTCATTATAATCGTTTATTTCTTATTTTAAAACGTTAAAATATTAAATTTAAAATTTTAAAATTTTAACATTTTTGTTCAGTTTATTTAATTTTATATTTAATAATACATACTATAGTTGATCCAAGATATGAATACTGTAGACGGCGCGTCGTTTGCAAAGTTTAATTTACACCGGGAAACTTTAGATAATTTCAATAGCACTTGATCTTGTAGTAATATTAAATATTTACCACAACAAAGCAATATGTTAAAACCAAGTAACTACGTATATTCGATATTACATTTAACTCTGTACACATCTTTCTTATTTATGACTCTGCCCGGTTCAGTTTAGGCAACACACATAACGCTTACATCGCAAAAATTTCGTTATTGTAAAACCGTCTAATTTCAAAGCAATTTCATTGGTTAACATTTAGAGGTCGTCGTTTTAGTACAAATTTCACATTCTTCTTTAAAAACCATATTATAGATACTAATTACACACAAAAACCTCCTTAAAAATGTATGAGTTAATTTTTATAAAAAAACATTAAGTTAGAAAGGTTATGATTAAGATCCACTTTTGCCACTTTTACGTCAGATTAACATAAAAAATCTATACGTTGAAAACCATAACGAAGTTATTTTTGAACAAAAATCGATAAAAATTGGGGTTCTACGAAGGGCTATAGCTCAGACACTAGATAAACTGGAACCATAATTTAAACTATTTTAACTATAAAGTGCTGTACAGGAAACGGCCAATTTAAGATTTTGTAATGTTTGGAACCTTTCTTAAATTTGCTCCTGTTCCGGTTTCAATCTGTTATAGAAAACCTAAAAACTATTTTCTGATTCTAAAGTAGGTAAAGGATTTAAGCAAAACAATTAATTTCTAAATTATTTAATGCAAAAGTACCTAATTGACTGGACTATAACGAATTCATTAAAAATTGCTAACTTTTTCGTTATGCTTGTATGCACTTAGAAGGAAAATAAAAATTAAATCTTTTTATATTGAAAGAAAGTTATTATTATTAAAATTTTATGATTTTATAAATAAGTAAGTAAGAGTAATCTTATAAATAAGTATATTTCTATGACTGCTATTGTAATGTAAAAGATGTTTTAAAAATATATTCTCGTATAGTTTCGAACAGAGTTGGGATCTTTAAGATATTTATAATAAAAATTATTACAATTATTTATTTCTAAAATTTATCAATTTATCTAATATGTGCAGAGATATTGGATACCTTTCTATGCGGAGTCACCGAATTGACTGTCGCCGAGTTTACCTTAAAAGAAATAAAAACTATTCACAGGGTTAAATGTTTGCTCATCAAAAAAGAGATAATATTTGTACGTCCGATACAATTAAATATATTTCTATGGGTTACTGCGAAATGGATGGAAAACTTTTGTTTGATCGGTTTGCATTCAGTTCAATACAAAAATTGTATTGCTATTATTTTTGGTAAAACGACACTATTTTAATAAGTCAAGGCAAGTCAGGAGGCCTTTCGGCCGCACCGATCTCCTAGTAAGCGAATACAGTGGAACTCCATTGATGTGCAACTCGACTGGTTGCCACATAAGTTTAGTTTAGTAAAAATACTTAACTAACAAAAAAATATTTAGTTTCAAAAGAAAAGCTAGAGAAACAGAGTATTGTGTACATTTGAAAACATTATATGTCATTCGTTAGAACTTTTCGATTTCGATGAAACGGACATACTGCGCGAATGACGCATACGTAAATTTTGCCCAAATAAGATCATTTTGTAGGATCAGTTTGCGTTCAGCTTTTTACTGATTCAAGATATTTGTCTAGATACCATTACCAAGTTTAAAGAAAACACAAAAAATCACAAAGTGTGTATTTATTTTAAGTGCATCTGTCATGTTCTCTTCAGTTGCATAACAACGCCTGTTATTTTAAAAATCTTTAAATTTAACAGCAATTATGTAACATTAGATTAATAAAAATGATTTATTTTTGTTGGATATTTTTAATTTTTAATTTTTCCAAACTAAATACATAACATGTAGCATATTTTAAAAAGCACTTTACTTTTTTTTCCTCTTTTTCTCTCGTTAGGTCTGCGATTTGTGTTTTTACTATCAGAAACCTCAGTGATGTTGTCACTGTTAGTGCTGTGAGGATATTGTTATACATCCAAGGTAGCTTGCTAGGCCTATCTCAGATGTGCATGTAACTCTGGGTTTTTATTGTTGATGAAGGCAAATCATCAACCCAGAGAAATCGCCGGCTTTACCTGTTCTCCGAATAATGAAAACGATCATAGGAAAGTTTAGACTTTTCTCGAATTTGAATCAAGTACTTTAGTATTAGCAGTTATATTAGGCTAATCAGCGTCTTATTTTACGCACTTTTTTTATTTTGGATTTTTTAATAATAATTAAAAAGCACAATATACATCAATGTCTTGGTTATATTCAGATGTACACTTTTTTTAGTCTATTTACACCATTTGTTTTCTTATTCACTTTAATGGAAACCCAGAACCTTAAAACACTAATTAATTGTTAATTCTAAAAGTGCTCTCAATATTAAATATGATTCGCACAGAATTAAGTTTCTTTTCTTGATTTCCTATAAAATGAAAACTATAATGTTTTATAAATGACAAATTAAGGCATCTTTTAATATTCAGCTAGAGGGTTACAATTTTTACTACATTGTGAACTATTTTAGACCGAACTGAGCACATTGAAAATTAAAATTCAGTAGCACACCTGTGTGCTGCACTGTTATCAGGTTATCACTATAATTACAAATTAAATATGTAAAATATAAATAATAGTATATTATAGGCCAAGGTTGTGAAGACTGTCATTATTGACCTAGCGCCAAGAATATAAGGCGCGAGGTCTATAATGGTCTTCACAACCGTGGTTTATATACAATTTTTTCCATTACTAGATTTATTGCCATTTTTTAAAATTATTGTTAATAAAAACATTTCAAATTTAAATTAAATCAAATAATGACAACTTTGTTTTGTTTTGTTGAACACCTGTTGACAGGTGTTGGCAAGTTTAAGTTTTTAAAGTCGTTCACTGAATATTTTCTACTTTTAAAAATGGATAGTGAAAATTTAAGTTGTACGACGCCCGAAATGCGACAAATTGCCGAACAAGTAACAGAAAATCTACTACCAGAAAAATCTAAAGATCTTTATATGAAACATGTATTAAATTACGGTTTCTCAAATTAACAAGTTAGTGGCGGCGCTTTCGCTATCTGTCATAATAATTACATCCTAGTTTTTCAAAATATTTGAAACAAAATTATTCTATTAAAAAAGCGTTTTGAATAGTTTAAATGCATTTAAATAGCATCTCTTGGTTATACAAAATCGTTTTTTATCAAAATTTTTTTATTTTTCATTATTAACTAGTAGCGTGTAATGAAAAAATTATACACCAGTAGTGTGAAAAACGTTACTTCAGGTGCGACTTGGTTAAGTTATAATGATAGCCTATATTATATGACTAGTAGTGGAAAAAATGTTTTTAATGTTATCATAATTATCATAATTAAAATTATATTATATAATTTCTTTACTAATTAAATTAATTTTATTATTTTATTAGGTTACGGCTACGCCTGCTATAGCTACGCTTGTTGAAGGTCGCAAGCATGGCCTTGGTCATGCTTGCATTTGTTTGTTAAACAAATTTTAAGAATAAAACATTATTATAAACAATAATGAAATAATGAAAAATATTTTGATTGACCGATTGACACTTCTATAAGCAATATTATTATACCAAAAAAATTTGAAAGTATCAAAATTATAATTACCAAGCACGCGTTGGAATATCGTAATAAAGAAACCATATATCTTAATATACAGAGTGCTCGATTTTGGACTCTCACCATGATAATCTTGGTTATCTTAAGAGGAACGAAGTTACTTAAACTACGACAAAGTTGGGCAATTATGATCGATAGTAATAACTAATAAATATTATTTTATAATAATATACATATTAGTATTACTTTAATAAAAAGTATCTATAATCTTAATTCACAACGTTAACTTTTTTCCGAAACCAAAAGAGTTTCCAACTCACAGTCATCTCGTAATACTCCTATACGTAGGAGGTAATCAATTATTACGTAAGCAGGCTTAGGTGGAGGAGGGGTTCAATCTTTTCTTACTTTTGCTTACAAAGAAAGCGTAGGGGGGTTATAATAAATTTTACGTATGATAAAAAAAAGCGACATATAAAGTTAACTAAGAAGGAAACAATAAATGTTTTTTATTATACAACATTTATTTTTTGGTTTTTAGTTAACTTATGTTACTTTCGTATTTTTCTGAAGTTTATTTTATTTTAAATTAATTATTTTACAATTTTAAAGTAATATGGGTAGACCTAGTAAACTGCCTTGTTCTGGGATTGTTATAAACTTAACAATACCTCAATCACTGTACATTTCTGTAGACTGATTTTGAGGAGTTTTCTGGTGTATCTCAGAAGTTCAATGTCCAATACCAATAAATTAAAGTGAGATCACCTTGGAACTATACTGAACCCAACGCAAATAGAATCCTTAAAATCGGTTCATAAACATAAGGCTATTTAATTAACTTCTAAACTGTGAATAAGCGTGTAGTGACAGTGTCGTAGTATTAAATATTTTTTGGTTTTTGATAATATTTAAAGTGGCAATAATGTCACAAAATAATATTAATTTGTTTTGTACCAAAAACTTTTTGATGCTTTAAGAATATCTTACATTGGTGTAAGAGTGCAAATGTACAAAAAAAACTAAATGACTTGTGGCAAAATTATTTTTATTTTTCTTATTTTATTAAAACATTTACTTTAATCTTAAAATAATTTAGTTTTATAAATTTTAAGTATCTAATAAATATCAGTATAAATGAGAGAGGGGGGTTCCCCCATTCCATGATTTTCTTATTTTGCTTATATATGTGGAGGTGGAGGTTCGATTTATAATAAACACAAGAACTGTTGAACTTTTAACCGAAGATAATGTGTTAACAATGAACATGCAGATTGGATGGATAATTACTAATTCTGCGGATTTTATAATTCATATTTATGTGTTTTACACAATTACTTACAACCATAGATAACTTGCAGATTAAAAATTAGCACTGTTATGTTTTCCAATGATAAATAACAGTTTTTAATTATTAATAATACCAATGTAAGAACATCTTAGTGAAATACATAAACTCTAGTGTAAATTTATAAAAAAAACTGGTTCTCAAAATTACTTGCAAAAAATAGTAGCGAAGAATATATTATTATGTAGGGATTCATCAAAGAATCTAACGTTAAAATTTGCCCTACGGCAAATTAAAGTTGTTTATATCAAAAAAATATGACATAACTCAAGAATGTATTCAAAATTACATTGCCTATTATACAAGTTAGAACGTGACCTTTTTTAATTAGTTTTACTGTAAATTTTTTATATTATGTATACCTTACATCTACCAACGCGGCGCCTAGTATATTAAAATAAATGTTTTAGATTATTTTAAATCTATAAATTGCTGTAAAAAAATTATAAGTTATATATTCTAAGTATGTAATAGCTATTAAGTTAGTATATAGTATAGTATAGTACATAAATGCAAATAAATTCATTTTAAAATATTTATTTGTAGAATATAACATTTTTACAAAATAATTTTATTGTTTTAATGTAGCATACTAAAGTATAATTTATTAATTTAACTAAAAAATCTGCAGTGATCAAAGCAAATCAGCTAAAAGACGGGTTAATGAGTGAATTGCAAGAAACCATGATAAAAGCAAAAAAAGAGACAGGGACAGGGACACCGCGGCGCGTGCGGAGAAGATTCAGTAGAATTATTAAAAGACAAAAATATTTAAAAATAAGTCAACTTGAATCAAGTGTAATCTTTATCTCACAATTTGAGCTTTAAATTCGAAACCCACGATTTTATAATATTATGTTGTTTTCTTACAAATTAATTATTTAATTTCGATAATTAATATCTTCAATTTATTAATAACTAAATGATTTGTTCGTTTTTATATTATTACTTTTTTATTAAGCCAAAAGAATCTATTTAATAAAAAACAAAAACATTTAGTAAATCAAGTGACAAAACAAGATGACATAACAAAGCATCCCATCGGTAATAGTAATAGTAATAGTAATAGTAATAGTAATAGTAATAGTAATAGTAATAGGACAGGACAGGACAGAAGATCAACTTCAAAATTTAATAGAAAGTACAAAATTATTCAGTCGTGATATCTGCATGGAATTTGGTTTAGACAAATGTGCAAAAATCAACATAATATCGGGTATTCCTATCGCAAATACAGATATTCTGAACGAAATTCCTCAATTGCTACCAAATAAATTTTATAAATATTTAGGAATGCAGCAAAATTTTGTTCTAAATCAAACATTTCTAAAAAACGAATTTAAACAAAAATATATAAAAAAACTAAAAATTTTACTCAAGTCAAAATTAAACTCTCGAAATATGATATCAGCTATAAACTCGTGGGCGGCTCCAGTCTTATCATATTCTTTTGGAGTTTTAAAATGGTCGAATACCGATCTTAATGCCATGGATACTTTAACCAGAAAAATGTTATATAAATATAGATATTTACACCCAAGATCAGCAGTTGAAAGACTGTACATCAAAAGAAAGAATGGAGGACGAGGTCTTATAAATTTATTTAATTTGTGTAAATCTATAACAAAATTATTACGTGACTATTTTTACTCGTTAAACACTCCCTTAAGTTATGAAATCATTAATTCTGACAATCATTTTAGCGGTCTAAATTTAAAAAAATAGAAATCTTAACTGAGAACAAAAAAAGATTTAGATATAAATTGGAAAAATAAAGTGCTTCATGGTAAGCATCCGACAATCTTAGATTTCAATGGAATTGATAAGGATTTGTCAGTAGAATGGCTTAAGAGAGGATTATTATATCTAGAAACCGAAGGATTTATGTGTGCTATTCAAGACGAAGTTATTGCAACCAATAATTATAAAAAGCACATCATGAACCTGGAGGTTGAAGATCATTGTCGGAAATGTAACGTCCCCAACGAAACAATAGAACACGTGATAGCTGGTTGCTCGTACTTGGCTCCTACTGACTACCTCCGAAGACATAACCAAGTATGCAAAATATTGCACCAACAACTTGCAAAAAAAGTTGGTTTGTTAGACAATTTTAAACCCTATTATGACTATATTCCTGACCCTGTTCTTGAAAATGAATCTTTTCTTTTATACTGGGACAGGTTAATACTAACAGACAGGGAAGTTAGTCATAATAGACCTGACATTGTTTTGATCAATCAACGAGACCGAAATGCGATCATCATTGACGTTGCTGTGCCTTTGTCAAAAAATGTGTTAACTACAGAAAAAGAAAAAATTCGCAGATACGAGGCACTAGCGATGGAAATGATGAGTGTATGGGGTCTAACAAAAATTTTTATAATACCAATAGTAATATCGGCTACTGGTATAGTATCTTCAAAATTTAAAACCTATCTGTCCCATTTAGATCTCTCTTCAAAAGTATTCCCGGAAATGCAAAAGGCAGTAATTTTAGAAACATGCCACATTGTTAGAAAATTTTTAAATGCTGTAACATAACTAAACAAATTTTAAAATATTTAATTTTTTTTTTCTTCTCTAAATTATAATAAATGTATCTAATAATAGTTAAAAAATATGCAACACATAATGTAAAGTATAGAATGGTTGGAACTAAATCCCCCACTCTATAGTCACTCCACAGTGTATGAATGTGAGCTTTAAAATAAATAGTAATAGTAATAGTAATAGTAATTCCGGATTTCTTATGTACGGGTATTACATATATGCTATACAAAAATGGAAACCCTTTAGAACCACAAAATTATAGACCCATTACCTGCTTACCAACGATTTACAAAATTTTTACATCTATTTTGACCTCCAAAATTGAAAATCACTGCAAGACAAATGACGTTATGTGTATGGAACAAAAAGGGTGTGTTAAAGGTTCACAAGGATGTCGAGAATTGCTAATTGTTGACACAGTAATCACAAAGCTAGCAAAGAACAACAAAAGAAATTTGCACATGTGCTATATTGATTACAAAAAGGCTTATGACTCTGTTCCTCACGATTGGCTTATCGATATACAATAATTTACAAAATTAATCCTAAAATTGTAAGATTATTATCTTCGATGATGTCGAGGTGGAATACCAATATCATGAATAACGGAAAAATACTAGAATCAATTAAAATCAACCGTGGAATTTTTCAAGGAGATTCCCTGAGTGCACTTTGGTTTTGTTTAGCTATAAATCCACTTTCGACATTATTGAATGATTCTACATCAGGATTTAGGCTTAACTTTCGAAAAAATTGTACCATAACGCATTTGCTTTACATAGACGACTTAAAATTATACTCCAGGACAGAGGATCAACTTCAAAATTTAATAGAAAGTACAAAATTATTCAGTCGTGATATCTGCATGGAATTTGGTTTAGACAAATGTGCAAAAATCAACATAATATCGGGTATTCCTATCGCAAGTACAGATATTCTGAACAAAATTCCTCAATTGCTACCGAATAAATTTTATAAATATATAGGAATGCAGCAAAATTTTGTTCTAAATCAAACATTTCTAAAAAACGAATTTAAACAAAAATATATAAAAAAACTAAAAATTTTACTCAAGTCAAAATTAAAGTCTCGAAATATGATATCAGCTATAAACTCGTGGGCGGCTCCAGTCTTATCATATTCTTTTGGAGTTTTAAAATGGTCGAATACCGATCTTAATGCCGTGGATACTTTAACTAGAAAAATGTTATATAAATATAGATATTTACACCCAAGATCAGCAGTTGAAAGACTGTACATCAAAAGAAAGAATGGAGGACGAGATCTTATAAATTTATTTAATTTGTGTAAATCTATAACTAAATTATTACGTGACTATTTTTACTCGTTGAACACTCCCTTAAGTTATGAAATCATTAACACTAACAATCATTTTAGCGGTCTAAATTTAAAAAATAGAAATCTTAACTGTGAACAAAAAAAAGATTTAGATATAAATTGGAAAAATAAAGTGCTTCATGGTAAGCATCCGACAATCTTAGATTCCAATGGAATTGATAAGGATTTGTCAGTAGAATGGCTTAAAATAAATAGTAATAGTAATAGTAATAGTAATAGTAATAGTAATAGTAATATTCATTTCATAAAAAATCTAGTACCTACAATATTATCAATGAATATAAAATAAGTAAAAAATTTAAAATAGTGCACAAGATATCCATACAATAAAATAAAACAATAAAAACAAAGCACATCAAAAAATAAAATTAACAGTATTAGTTGAACTTCATGTGTATATTATTGTGTTAAAGGGGTAACGGCCAGAAAATTTTTGTTTTACTTGTAAAATTTAAATTTTTATTGTGAATTATTTTTGTAAAAATTAGAGGTTGGCAATTAAGCTTCCGGAAGAGCTTTTTGTCAAGATTTTGGCAACCCGAGCGGGCGTGTAATATTTAGGTTTGCTAAATCTGAGATATTTTTAATATATGATGTGAATTGATTTTTTCATGATTACAATGAGTTTTTCGGAGAAAGATCGTTTGATTTGAAATCATTTAATTGGATTTGGTGAAACTTGTTTGAATTTTGGAAAAAGATTGTTATAGCAGCGAGGCAGTTGATAACAAAGTCGACAGATGCAACCCGGTATCACGGACAAATTTTCACGGTGTTTTTTGAAAAGTTATAATATAATAATATAATAATTTGATTAAATATTGGAAAATAGAATTGCAGTTATAGAAGAACAACGTGTGGCTTAAAAGATAGAGCATTGCATTGATAAATTGAAATTGTAAGTTCGATCCACAACCAAGTAAAAATTTACACCCGTATTCATAAAAATTTCTTAAAGTGTCTCTCAGGAATGTTTTAGTTATAACACTGTTATAGGTTATGGGTTATAGGTGATTGGGTTGTTTTAGGTTACAAACCGCTTATATCAGTCTTATAACAGTCTTACACCAGTGTTTTAGCGCTATTGAACTTTTATGAATAATGCTTTTTGACACTTTGCTTATAATAGGTTTATAAACCTGTTGTAACTTTTTATGAATACAGCTGTTAACATAATTTGATTAAACATTTTAAAATCAAGTTTTGGTAGCCGCAACTAAGCGCCTCGTGTAATCCAAAATCGCACGTGCGATTAGTCCCTATAACCTTGCGCACGCACGATTTTTTGAATTAGAACTTTTTCTAATTTCATGCGATTTCTTGCTGCCAACTTAAAAATGTTAAGAAAAAACTATAAGAACAATATTTTGTTATTTCACAGTTTGTTTACTTATAATCTCGTGTTAGTTATTAAAGTTTGTTATGAAGAAAGTGTTATTTTATTTTTGAACATTTTTTTATAAAACTTATAAAAAAATAATGAAGAATTTATGTAGAGCAAACATTCATTAGAAATATTCATCGACCGATATTATATACTCGTGTTATAATAAATTATTAAATATAAATTAAACCTAAACGTTAAAAAAACATCTTGGTTATTATTTACTAGGCTGACCAGTTATTTTCAAGTTGACACTATAAGTTGGTATTGCAACAAATATGTCATTTATTACAGGATCCCCTAAAAATAAATGCTTCGTATAAAGTGACTATGCGATAAGTCGCTGCAACTTTGCGCATGCCAAAAAATCCCTGCAACTAATCGCATGAAAAAATCTCTTCTGTAAAGTGCCCTTAATATGTATAGTATTCCACCAAGTTGTATGCTTCCATCTTCATCAAAAAACCTCTAACTGTGCTCCAGAAGAACTTCTTGTTTATGTTCGATTTCAAACATTTTGCAGAGCATTAAATAATTTTATCGTCGAGTAGTATGAACCCCTGCTGTTATACATTATATTCAAGTTGTGCTTCGGTAGATTATAATTTCTATATCGGGTGTAGTAACAATGTGTAGGTTCCCCTTGCTATCAAAACTAATTAAAAGACACTGGAGAATATACAGACCGTCACTATTAGCACATTGTATAATCAAAAGACTCTCCTACAGCTATCTTAATTCTTCAAATCCATCATCACCTTTAGATCTTGTTTTTGATTGAAAATATACGGCCAATTGCCGAAGAAAATCCTCAAAAAATTATCCCATAACACAAGTGGGACTCAAAGTTCGAAAAATATGCCATCACTAGTGTGCATAATGTTACATGTTCTCTTAGCATACGAAGCATGTACATATGTATATGTGACTCTATTCAAACCTACAAACAGCATTATGCATGCAATATAGTGTCGCGTTGTAGAAGTCCTTGCTTTTCGAATTTAAAAATTCCTTTTTTTGCCAAAAGTAATGAATGATCCTACAAAATTTGTTTTGCAAAAATCTGTGGAGTCTTCTTTACAAGAAGAGAATCAGGTATGCGAAATTTTGTTCTTGTTTATATTTACACTACGTAAAGATTACACCTAAAACATTACTGGAATGAAATAGTAGCGCGCCATATTCAGCCAATTTAAAAAAATCAAATTTTTTTTTCAAAAAATTCTCTCGTTGCACTAACTCGGAGCATTGGAAAGACAAGAGTTGGGATTTCACCCAATGAACCCCCTTGTGTGGTTTGGTATTAACTTCGTAGCACTTTTAAACTTATCGAACTCTCGAACCCATTGTAAAAAATATTCTGCGAACCAACTTATTTTACCGTCCACTGGCTTGGTTAAAATGTTACTGCAGACTATACCCTATTGACCGTTGTTATTTCCGTTCGTTCTCTAATAACCTTGGTCAAAAACGCCATCCATATTCTTTAATTTTTAAAATTAATTTTGTGCTGTTCAACTAGACACGACTTGATTGCAAAATATCAGGATCCTTGATTACT
This sequence comes from Cantharis rustica, assembly GCA_911387805.1. Taxonomy (NCBI): domain Eukaryota; kingdom Metazoa; phylum Arthropoda; class Insecta; order Coleoptera; family Cantharidae; genus Cantharis; species Cantharis rustica. Next base: position 79,716,644 of record OU426877.1, read on the forward strand.
TCGGGCTTTGAATCAAAATTTACTGACCGTTATGGTTTAATTTTCGGTGGTAAAATTTTCACCGTTGACTTCATCCTTTAGCCAGCATAGCAAAGCCACAATGCTGCAGTCAGATTTAATTGTAGAACGGAATACGCCATTTCGGCTCCTCTATTCTTGAGGAATGTTGTTGTTTGTGGTTTGACTTTTTTGAACAGAGGATTTGTGACCTCTGTGGTAAAATTTCGAAGATCTTGACCGAAGTTTTGTAAAATGTTAGATGTTTTTAAAAATGTAAGGTCGTGATCGTAAAACTTAAAACTAGGAAAATGTAACGACTTAAAGTTATTTATACAAGGATTGATTATTTTATTGTTATTCCTTCGCAAACAGTTCTTCGACTTTCAGGACCCCCTGCATATTTTTGCAGGGTGGTGAAAGTACCTGGTTTCTTAATGCTCCGGCTTTGCCTCGTATTTCACCGCAATACATACACCAGAAATACGTTCTATGTTCCTAATATTATAACATGTTATTATGAATGTTATGAAAGTTGCAGAATACTTAATAATAGTAAAGTTTATTTTATTTAATAAGTAAATGAAGCATTAAATGTTTCAAAAATTATGTAGAAAAAAATAATAATCTAGTTAAATAACGCAGTTATTATTATACTTTATATACTTTATTATATTATATTATATATACTGTATTATTACAGTTATTATTATAGTGTTCAAACAAGCGTTTACAGCTTAACAGTGAAAGTGCAAAAGATAAAAATGCAAATGTGTAAATAGGTACCGTACGTTAAAATTGAATTGCAAATAAAAAGTAAACGGCTGTTATTAAACTTGATTTTCACAACTTAAATATAATAAATATTATAAAGCAATTTAATCTTAGAATAAACAAGTTAATTAAACGATTTTTAATAATGTTTTTATTATTAAGCTTTCAACGTCTTCATCAGAATATTTTAATACAATGTTTATATGTTTATATGGAAACTGAATAATAACGTATTGTCATTTGAACAATCTATGATCTAAAATATGTGATTGTGTGATAAAAAACAACATACAGTGAGTTTCCTTCAAGGTAGGAAAAACTTAACACCAATACGTGACGGTAATTAGACGAGTAGATGGCTGTATTGCTCAAACCATCTATATATCAGTTTTCGTGTTCATTGAATTCTTTTCTCTTTTGATGCTTATCATTTCGTGAAGAATTCTTTCTTTATAATTACAATTAGTAACAGATTTAATAATTTTAGCGTTTTTAAAATCGGCATCATGTCCATCGACTAATATATGCTTTGAAATGGTAGTAGTAGAGTCCGGTTTATTACAACGAACAGTTGGACAAACGAACCAATGACTGCATAAAAGAATGGGTGGTCATATCTGAACTGTTCGTTGTAATAAACCGGACTCTACTGCCATTGCAAAACATATATTAGTCGATGGACATGATCACGGATGTATAATTATTAAGGTGATCTGACGGCCTATGCTTCTATCACATAGTAGTGGGTCTCGTAAGTTCTCAGTGTGCGAGAGAGAGCCAGCGACAGAAATAGATAAATAGCTACACGAAATTGCACAGTGCATAAGCGATGCGCGCATTACAATACGCTTTTTAAACTAAAAGTCATTCATTATTGTTTAAATTTTGGCAATGGCTCGAAGATACTGTTTCGCACCTAATTGCAACAGCGGGTATCGTAATAATAAAGACAAAGCTTCCCTGTTTAAAGTGCATAAAAACAAATTAAAAGAGTGGAGTGCTTTGATTCCACGTGCGGACAAACAATTAGAAATAAATGACGTTTTGAGAGTCAAACAATATTACCGAAAAAGAAGGAAAATTTAAAAAACATTCAGCCGTCGATAAAAAAAAAATCAAAATTGCATAAGTCGTAATTCAATATTATGTTTATCATTAGTTATCTAATTTCGTATTAATAATTTCAGCTTTTTTTCTCGCTTTTTATTTCTCAAAATTACATTAAATCTTGAAACTAATAATCGTTATAAGATTATAATAAGCTATTAATTTAGTTATTCTGAATTTAATAAAATTATTACATTTCATATCTATTTATTGTACACTTTATTAACTTGCTAGTTCAAAATATATACCTAATATTGTTTATAATTGTACCTAACACTGTAATTAAATAAATAATTTTTTATTAAGTTGTTTATTTTTTTTTTTTGAGTCTCTAAAATAATATTTCCGGTATTACTCCACAAGATCACTAGTATTAACTATAGCGCGTTGTCTGTCTCTGTCTAGCATTGACGGGGACTTTCGTAGGCCATGAAATTTGCGTTGTAAGCTCACCTCTTATATTATACATCCGTGGACATAATGCAGATTTTAAAAACGCTAAAATTATTAAATCTGTTACTAATTAATAAAGAAAGAATTCTTCACGAAATGATAAGTATCAAAAGAGAAAAGAATTCAATTTATTATAAAAGCAAATATATAGAATTCTTAAATTTTATATAAATACATATTATATATCTTTTTGTTGTTAATATATTATAATATGGTTACATGTTTTCCGCTTATGCAAAACTTTGACACAAGATTTATTTCAGCGAATCTTGAATGTGGAATATATGTACCTTGTTGTAACACAAATCCACAGCAAATAATTAGTAGAAAATAAAAAATTTATTATTAAGAGCTTCATTAATTTAGTATAATATTCTATATTATGTTATCCACTTTGATGTAAAGTTTTAACAATTTTAGATATCTTTTCAGAAATTAACAAATTTGCAAGACGAATAAATTGATAGGTAAGATGTATTTTTCACTTGCCAAAGACCTCACAAATAATTATGCTTAATAATCAATTAAGTTAAAAATAGTAATGAAAGGCCCTATAAAATTGTATTTTGGTCTAGTAATATTTATGAAAATCAGAACTATTATATTAAAAAAAATTATTATTTTAAAAAATTTTATTTTTTAAATAAATTGATCAATCAAGAGCCTAAACAACAATCAGGTTGTTACAACCTGATACTTCTCAAACTTACACAGTAATAGTAAAGGCACTCACTGCAAAAGTCACGCAATTCCACACTTATCAATTAAAAGAAAACCGTTCCTAACGCGTAGTAATACGCAATATCCACCCTACCTCAGACTTAGATAAACTCAAAGAAGATATTCAAGCCAAAGGACATATCGTGGGCATACAGGAAAAAGTGACTATGTCAAAAAATTGCGAAAATGAGTTAAAATGATCAAGTATCGTAAAAATATAAGACTCAGGTCTGGAAAAAACGTCTATGTTTTAATAATGTATTGAACATGTTTTATTATTCAAAAACAAAAATTAAAATATTATAAAGCTGATTTTTCGCAAAATGCGAAACATTCAATTTGATTTTTTTCGAAACTCTATTTTTGACATAGTCACTTTTTCCAGTATGCCCACGATATAGTGAAAAATATCATCTGTATCAAACAAAAGGGCACCAAACTATTACTACCCTTATTCAATCTAGAGCTGGAATCCAAGCCAAACAACAAGGAAATCTACAACGTCACACGACTAGCAAATACAATAGTTAAAATAAAACCTCCACATCCCAAACGCGAAGTCCCTCAATGCACTAGATGTCAATTCTTTGGCCACACACAAAAATATTGCCAACGTAGACCACGGTGCATCAAGTGTATTAGAGATCACGCAACTGTAGACTGCCCTCGGAAGGAGAAAGACGCTAATGTCAAGTGCACAAATTGCGACCAAAATCATCCACCCAATTATAGAGGATGCTCAGTATACAAAGAGCTTTAGCAGAAAAGATTTCCAACTCTACGTAACAAGCAAACCAACATTCCACCCGCTACAACCATTAACAAACAAGATACTAATGTAAATTTATTCCCACCTCTCCCAACTAATGGAAATGTAAATCAAACCCAAAATAGAAATCAAATCCAACCTAGCACTTCATACGCACAGATGACTGCAAGTCCAATATTACCAACATCCCAATATCCTGCATCAAACCCAGATGTCAACGGTTACGCCACAACAATCACAGAATAACCTCGAATGTATGTTGACAAAAATGATGGAGAAGATAGATAAGATGCTTGATCTCCTAATAACCATGAACAGCAAAATGTAATGGACAGTAACACCAAACCTCATAATTTTGTAATCAATAGTTTTCTTCTGATTGAAAAATATATTATTAAATATATCAATATTTCATCAATAATTAAATTTGAGATTTTTAATTTGCAATAAGTCAAAAATTTACCCCCCTTTGTTAGTTCTCAACAGTTTGCAACAGCAATTTGTCGAAAGAAGCCTTATGCAAAATTCTAGATCAATAGCGTGCAGAATACGCGCAAAATAATTCAGAAAAAGAAATATTACGTTTCATATTTCCCTTGGGAAATATTAGTGTGTTATGACATGTTGTAACTAAGGCGATATTGCTCAATATTGTTTCAATCAGAAGAAAAAGATTTTTTGTCATTTTTCACTTTTATCATTTTTTTTTAAATCCAAACCTGTTAATTGTATATTATTATCTTTTTTATTGTTTTTTAAATATTATTTTTCTATGTAAGTATGTATTCTTATTTCTTATTCTTAATAGTATATTAAACAACAAGTTTATAAAAGTAAAGTTTTACTAAACAAATATAGTTTTTGAGTATGGCGAGCACAGCGAGCCAGTACTTTAAAAGCTATATTCTTTTCAATTATATATGTATATAACATGTGAGGTCTATTATTTCAGTTTCATCCCGTTATATTAAAAAATGTTAAATAAAAATAAAAGATAGGAAAATTAAACGTTGGCTTTGTCAATCTTTTAACAAACCTAAAATAGAAATTTATAATACAACAAGAAGCTGAAGAAACTACTATTAATGTATCAGAAGCTGTGGCTTCTAATCCTTCCATTTCAACCAGTCATATTGAAGCTAAATCGAGAACCACCCTGTACAATGTTGACATTGTACAAGTAACGCTGTACAAAGTCAGTTAAAGTAACTCCTAATATCGCACATTGTATAAATTGACTGTGCAATGTCAGCTTTGTACAAAAATATCTGTGCGATGTCGACTTTGTACAATTTCGGACTTCGTACGTAACATAAGGTACATATATACCGTAAGGTGGTTTGTATTGTATTGGTATAAAAATATAATAGTTACTCCATACGACTGCCGCATTTAGTTTTTTTTTTATTCGAAAGATAATTTTTTTTTTTAGTGTACAACTGGATATATTATGTTAACACAAATTAATTAATCTTAAAATTGGTTATAGGTTATTTGTAAAGCTGCATAATCTTTTATGGGTAATCGGTAGTATTGTAAGTTCTACATTATACAAACGGTAATTCTCCCAATACTACACAAGTCATGTACCGCAAGCCTAGTATAAATAGGAAAGCATACCGAGTGTTCATTTCAAATGTAGCCAATCAAGATAACTTTTAGTTTTGAATAAATTTGAGAAAAATAAAAACACGTCTACTTAAATGGTAAGGGGGACATTCAAAATTAATAATTAATTGAATTTCAAGTTTAACCTCACCAGCTACTCCTATTGCAAAATTTTAAAGAGCACCCCCACCTCTCATCTTGAAATGCATCATTTTAAAGATTGGAAAAATCCTCGTTTATCGACGATAAAAAAATAGATTTTGTGAATTTGTTTATAAGTTAATTGAAATAATAAGAAAATTGAAAGATGAAGCAAGAAATAACTTTATTTGAAAATTCACGAAGTAACATTTTTTAAATATTTTACATTATTGGTCAAACAATATATTGGAAATCTTCGTGGATTTTCTGATGTATTTCAGGACTAATGTAGGCGGATTAGTTCAGAAACATATCAGAAAGTCTTGTTACTGAAGTACTATTGTTAAGCTAATAATTAATTTAACTTAATTTTTTAAGTTCTTTTTCTAAAATTCTTTCTTGTTTTATCTATCAATTTTTACTTCTAACTCAAGATCAGATCCACTACATATATCCATTATTGTTATCGTGGACAAACCAAGATTTTTCAACCTTTAAAAGATGTATCGCAATTTAGGAAGTACTATTTAAATTTCGAAGTAGGTTAATTTCAAAATTTAAATAGTACTAGTTTTGAACGATTTTTCTCAAAAACAAAAGCTATTTCGACTGGTTTCTTTTGAAATGAACACCCGGTATATGAAATATAATTATGCTGTTTAAAATGTAAATCATTTACATATTATATCTAAATTCTAAAAGCTCCTAAAATTACTTTTGTGATTTTGTCGCATCAGAGGCAGCTTCCTTTAAAAACGAACGGATTGTTTAATCGTTAGCTTCAAGTTGGCTTAAAATAACTATTTAAACACTTTATTGTTCCCTTTACTGAGGATTGCTTTGTGGTAGTACTTACTTACACCTAAATTATAAACTAAGTTATTTTACTTGATATGTATGAAAATTCACCTACTACCTACTATCTAATATAATTATTGTTGTAAAGTGTAAGCAGTATTATGCAAGTTGTCAACCTACAACGTTTAGAGAAAATATATTTATAAAAATTATAATTTATAGTAAGGAGGAATAACGTAATGTGGTTAATGTAATGAAATTTAAGTTATATTTAATATAAATCATATAAAAAAGCAACTGCTAATATTTAATTAAAAATATTTAATATTGTTAATTCCAATAATATATTATTTTAATTAAGGATTAATGTTATAAGTTTAGAGTAATATTTAAAATAATTTTAAGTAAACTAAACGGAAAATTAAATTTTTTTAATATTTCCTTAAAAATATTGTTTTAAATTGTATCACAATTATTTTGTTTAATTTTTGCTGAAAAAATGATAGTGATGACTGTCACTAACCTTATGCTATGATGCCAGGACCCATAATTAAATTTTCACATTAAATTCACATGTCGCGTTATAATACAGAGCCACTCATTACTGTCAAAATTAAGTACTCGGCACTTTTTACTATGTATTTTATATACGCGATACGACCTAATCGTAAACAAAGCAAATGGCGGCTTTGCACAGTGTACGTCGCGACGCCGACAGATCGATATAAAGACGTATTGTCGAGTTCTCCAGTATAGTAATTTACAATTTACTGTCAAAATTGAAAGAGTATCCAACAGTATTTGGGTGGACTACTGGTACAGACACATGCGTAAACGATTCAGTTCAGTTTGTAGATATTAGTTTTACATACATTTATCTAAACATTTTGTTGTTATTGAAGCTAATTATTATAGATTATTATTACTTACACTTTAATGCAAATTGTTTTACTTTCTTACTAAATAATTTCTTTTTCTACTGCAATCACAAAAAGAAATAGCATAGATAGGGTAGAATAAAAAAAATTAAGAAGATATGTCAAATTAATAAGGAAGTTTATAAGCTTTTCATTTATTGTTCGAATAAATAATGTAAATTAAAATTTTTAAATTATAAGTATAACTTTAATTTTTATAAGCGCTATAAATTATTGTATTAATTTTTAAATAAAATATAATTTTATTTAATTTTGTGCGAATTTTGTGAGCAACAAAAATGAAAAATAGAAACTTTAATAAAAAAGATTAAATCAATTAAATAAGTAAGTTTCTAAATTAGATATTATTCATTTTCGGAGTTCTTGGTAGGATTTAAGAAATACTTTGAATTGTTGTAGTACATTTCTTTAATTAAAAAATGAGTTCATCTGAAAAAGAAATTGAAAAAATTAACATCATCCGCAAAAAATACAAAAATAATGTTTAAAAAATATAATAATAATAATAATAACATCGAATTTATTTACCTATACCGAGTGACCGGCTAAAGAACTAAACATAGGGAAATAACATGGAATATTGATTTTTACAATGCTAATATTTTTTTAAAAGTTGTATTTTTTAATTTTGCTGTTGAGTTTTTAACAATAATTAAAGAATAAAATATCAAGTGTTGAGTATCTTTAGATGCGGAATAAAAATCTCTTTAATTTGATACTTTTTTCATTCTTATCTATTATAATGGTAAGCAGGAATTAAGAAAAACACGGGCCGGTCACTCGGTATAAAACATAACATTCTTACATATAGTTATTATGAGAAAAATATAAAAACAAAAATACAATCTACATCACACAAGAATTACACATAAAAAGCGGGAAACTCAATCAAATTTTTCAAAACCAACCAATTCCAGTGATCTCTTCTAAAGCCTCCAACTGTTGTACAACTCTTCAAATCATCGTTATACTTCTTGAACTTTCTTAGACCATTATAATCTTCTTTCTTTCTTTTTATTCGTACGAGATACTAAAATACTGTAATCATTTTTCTGTCAGATATCATTGCAATGAACATCCGAGACAAACTTCACATTTTTCAGGAAAAACTCAAGAAACTATCTTCATTTTAATTTTAAATATGAGGACTAATGTGTTAAATATCACTCTTTGCTTGATATTCATTTGCTTTTGACGTGATAACGTCTTATAAATTGATATACCGGCTGCACGCACGAAAAATTGTCACGTTCCGCAAGCGAAAGCGCGGAACAAGCAAGAGAGAGGCACGATCGGATTTGCATCATACATAGACATCAATTGAATTATAAAACGGCATTAAAAAAAACTTGTTCGGCATGAGGTTTGATCTCGCGATCACCAAATGATGCAATTCTTGCATCATTTCATGCACATAACGCATTAACCTATCGAGAGTTAATGTAATAACATAGTATTAATTCGTATTATCTGTTACATAAACATAATTCAATTCAATTTTTAAATTAACACTCGGTTTACGGACGATAATTTTACGCGATTTTACGTCATAAGAAAACAATTCGATTCAATTCATAAAAGTATGCAATTTTTCATTAATATTTTCTTATGACGTTATCACGTAAAATTATCGTGCGTAAACCGACTTTACAGACAACCCGAGTACCACGTGATTTTTTTTTACTTTTTTAATATCTCAATTAATATCTTTCTGTTCTTGAGTTTTGTGAACTAAATAAAACTACCTACTTTTAACTGTTAATATTAGTCAACTTGTTATAATAAAATAATATTCAAATTATGTTTTTTTTATTTGCAATGTAATAACTGCAAATAACTACGATACGAAAAAGACGAAGTAAAAAAAGTAGCTATACCATGAATCAAAACTTTTACTTCAACAGAGTACTCTGTCAAAATATATGCTGTCAAGTCTGCTAATATATATTTTTAAATCTGTATTTAAATGTAATTTTACTATTGAATTTTTAACAATAATTAAAGTATAAAATATGAAGTGTTCGGTATCTTTAGATGCAGAATAAAAATCTCTTTAATTTGATATCTTTTTTATTCTTATCCGTTATAATGGGAAGCAGGAATTTAGAAAAATCAATATCCCATGTTATTTTCCTATGTCCAGTTCTTTAGCCGGTCACCCGGTAAATTATAAATAGGATAGCACCAAAAACAGCACCTTGGGGAACCCATGATAAACACCCTCTTTGTCAGACATAACCGCCAAGTGTGCAAGAGAGACAAATATATCGGAAAAATAATTAGCTATTTAAACCACTTTACAAACAAAAATTTTTAATTTGAAAAAGGCTATAGTACTTAAAACTATATTAGAATTCACGCTAACGGAGTACTTTTCTAATTTTGACTTTCATTTTAAAAATTTTAAAAAAATATCTTTTTAGAAGAAAAAAATTAAAAAAGTGTTAGCAAGCCGCCAAATAAGCATATTTTCTGAATACAATGCATATTTTATTTTATTTTATTTTTTTATTTTTGGCACTCTAAATCGAAATATAAACTTTTCTTTGACGTTTCTTATGTTCCGCTTGGTGAACTAGTCACGTGGAAGTAATCTATACATGTAAGAACACTTATCAGTTTGTGATAGATATTTCAATAAAAGTACAAAATTACTAATATAAATATACAAAGTAAATTTCCGTAAGTTTAGGATTAAACTGTTTCAAAGTTGGCTTAAAAAGTAGATAAGAATGAATAAAATAAAAAGTCAAATTTCAACCAAAAAAATTAATTTTTGAATAAAACCATAAATTTTATGTTTATTAGTTTTTTCTGGATTTTAGTCACTGTAAACAGAAAAAACCTCTTTTGACGTTTTTCAACTTTCGCTCGTGATACGCAATTTTACATTCACTATAGTTACTTGCATGGCGTCGTCAGTGTGCTGTATAAAACAATAGCTAATTACGGGAGGAGATTGAAGAATTATTTCGACAAACTACAAGACAACGCAACGCCTTACCAAAATAAAAAAATTTAAATATAACCTAAATAAAAGTGATTTAAAAATAATTCTTTCGGCCCCGTGTCTATGATTGTTCGGGTTACATATTTATCTAAAACGACACCGCCAAGTATCATTCTTGCTTCGATAAATTGCACAGAAAGTAATGCTTTTGTTGATCTCGGAGGTAAACATATTTAAAAACTAAATAGTAGAAATAGTAGATAAGGATCAATAAAGTAAAATATCAAATTTTATGAAGAAAGAATTTTTCAGGTTCTCGTATAAGGCATAAATACGCGACTTTCTAGGATCAATAATATTGGGAAGTAAAGCCTTTTCAAAAAATAATGCAAGTTTTGGCAAAACTTTTTCTTTCTAAAAACTCTCATCTGCTTCAATCCGTTCAATTGATGTTTCTTTTCCAGTCCAGATAACAAAATCACAATGTGGTTTATTTGCGACATGAAGCTGGCCTTTAACTTGATAATAATAGCGTAATAGAGATGATTTCCTTTTAATTTTCCGTTCTTATCTAAACAAAACCTTTTCAATTTTGTAAGAGCTTCCTCGATAGTCAATTCTCTCGCAACTTAGAGACATTTAACTTCAATAATCCCTCCAGTCGATGTTAGACTATCTAGTGATGCGTCTAGACAACCAAATTCCACGTCTACAAATAAACCACATTCTGAAACTTTTTCCCCGGTTTTACTTGTAAATGCAGCTATGGCATCTTTCTTGTGTATTTTTCCATATCGTGTAGCTGAAGTTTCAAAGTGTTTATTGCCGTACAAAAACGTATCGACTAGTTTAGACCACTTACTAGTCGCTCGTCTTTTGGCTATGCGGCCGAAATTGGAAGCAGTTAATTGATATTTTCTTTTCTTAAACCACAACTCATTTTCAGCTTGATCTCTGATCCGGAGCTCTAAAGCATCTGCTTCTGCTGCAGTGACTTGAAGACTGTTTTTAATATTTTTCATTTTGCCTGCCAAGTCTTCCGGCTCCATGCCATAATCTTCTGAGCCCTTCATACAACCAAACTTTTCGTTTTTGAATTAGGTTGCTTCAACAGAGATTTTTTACTAGAAGCAAGTTTCTTTGTTCTCTTTAGAGCAAGGTGCTTCACAATAAAAGAAGGACTTTCGCCTGCGCTATGGGTGCGATATCAGTATGAACCACGCTTGCATCTATTGACTTGCTTCCTTCCACTAAATTTTGCAACCAAAAACATGAAGTTCTCGGCATAATTGCTTGTACTATTAGTTATTAACTGCTGCGCTTTGCGTACTAAAGGTTTTACGCATTCTTTGGCATATTTTAATGCTTCTGATACGCCAACTACTAATGAGTTAGCTAGCATGCATACAAATCTGATATCTTCTACTATTTCGATTTCATGTGATGTTACATAATATCGATATTATATATTATTATATACAATGATATTATATAATATCATTACAACAGCGTCAATGCTACAAATCGAACCGCGTTCTTTCTAATATCTCCAAGTCAAGTTTACTTTATCGCAAATTTTCTTAGTCGGAAATGACGTAATGCATTTTTTATGTATTAGGCATTTAATAAATTAATTAAAACCCGAGCGACGTGGCGGCTTACAAATGGTCAAAGAAAAATTAATTTTTCTGTTTTGATCGACTAAAATTAAAAAAAATTTTTTTTTTATAATTTCCAAGGTTTCTTCAAGGAGGCCCTTTCCGTTGCTGGCTGCCATTTTTTTGATATTTTTGTTTTTTAAAAAGATAATTCGTTTATTTTTTTATTAAAAATAAAAAAAGGAAATGTACTCCGTTAGCGTGAATTCTATTGTATTTCTACGTACATTTGAACATTAAAATCTAAAATTTATCAATTAGTTTTTAAGTAAACAGCTAATTAATTTCAGAGTTATCTAACGTGCCAGAAACACACTAAGTACTCATCTTGATTCGCCTTAAATGCGATTCGAACCATCTAAGCATCACATCACCGATACCCAACTTTTCAAGCTTCTTCAACAGAAAGCAACGATAAATAGTCTCAAATGCTTTCTTAAAGTCGAGAAACATAGCCAAGACAAACATTCCATTGTCCAAACTTTTAAATCGTTTTCCACAAACGTCAAGCAGTAGAGATTCGCAAAAATGACTCTTTCTAAAAACCAGATTGGTTCGACACTAGTAAGTTGCATGTATCACAATATATTCTATTAATTGCCTTTTAACCACCATTTCCAATATTTTTTCGCAAACAAGCACCGTGTTTATCGGTCTGAATTCCTCACATAAAACTGTCCTGTTTACTTTTGGTACAGAAACAACAGTGGACGTTTTCCATTCCGATGGAAATACACCCTGCAAAAATGAACAATTTATAACATCGACAAAACGACTTCTAATCACTTCTAAAGCATCTCTTACATATAATATTTGTTGATAATCCATACTTATTATCGCTGGTGTTTATAATTTTTTAAAGAATGTTTGTAATATAATCGATCTTTACATACTCAAAAGTACAAAATCTTACCAACAGTGTCGATTCCATCAATTACAAATTCATGATCATGATACCTCGGAATATCCGCAACCAATCTGTTTACACTGTTCGCAAAAAACTATTAAAACCCTCAGATATGCAACTATTATCTTTCTGTATCATCACCTCATCAAACACATCTTTCTGAGATTCTCGTATGAATATTGTGGTGTTTCAAAGGGATTCGCACCTACTCTGCACATTTTGATGAAAATTTTATTTTAATAATTTTAAGTTGTATGATTGTGAAATTAGACAGGTGGGGGCGAATCGACGAGGATATTGGCTTTTGCCACGAGTCGCCGCGAGAGACAGCGGTGCGACTTTTGGCTCATTAATTTTTGACTCCAGTGAGTTATTTTTGAGATTTGTCATAAGTTTGAATTTGTGAGTAATAATTTTGATTTTGATTTAAATAAATAATTTTGATGCGAATGCATTATTGCGCTTTTTTTTTTGAAGTATAATTTTTGATATTTGGATAATTTGAATAAGTTTTGATACGTTGTTACCGAACGGTAGTAGTTTTGATTGATTTGGTTGCTTTGGAAGGAAAGATTGAAATTATAAAATTTGAAATTGGTGTATGATTGGAAAATTTGAAATTATATTTGTGCGAGCGAGTGTCGATGGTGATAAGAAGGCGAATTGGATAAGAATAAAATCAAAAGTACGAGCCTAATAAAGTTTCACATTGAATTAAATTTGAATTTATTTACGATACAAAAATTTGTTTTTGTAGAATTTATTATTTGCTTGCATTGAAAAAATTTTTATTTTATTTTGAAAACCAAGACAATTTTTAGTAGGACTTTTCAATTTTTAGCACATTTTTAAAAGTTATACTTTCGGAAATCTATGAGCGCATCGCTAAATTACGGCGATTTAATCGCCCCTGATGCTTTGTTAATATTTTCTCAATTCTAAATCTGAATTAGATGGTATAATTTTAAAATGTAGAAAGTTAGCAAAAAGTTGAGTTGGGGTAGGGCTTTTTTGCCACGATGGCAAAAACGGCGGAGGCCTAAATTTTTGCTCCGCCGATTTTAAGTTCTTATTCTACAAATAGTTTTTACAATTGATTTTTTTTATACGAATATTGTTAATTCGAATTTTGTTATGAGAGTATTTTTAATCAAAAGTGGCCGCAGCTAAGGTTTTGATTTTGTGAGTTTTTCGAATTTTATTTGATTATTAAATGAGATTTTTATTGGATGAGCTATTTTTTTATTGGATGAACGATTATTTATTTGGAATCATTAATTTGGAGTTATATTAAATGTTTTAAATATTGGATGAAAATTTATTAAAGGAACGAAACGCAGTTTGATAAGCCGGGCTGCGGACCGGTATCATAAAATTTAGCGAAACCATTTTAAATTGAATTGGAACGAAAATTTTTAAAATCGAAGCTTGCTAATAATTTTCCGAGAAGAAGTAATTAAAATTATTAAAGAAACAAATTTTTTGAATCGGCGACTTTGAGTAAGCCTGACTGCTCCCGCAGACCAGAGCTCACCGAGCAGAAAAGTGTTTGATTTTCGGAAATTTTACACCAATATCACTAAATACGCAACCAATTTCTGACCGCTTGGTGTGGAGTGGACACAGCAATATGTATAAAATAATAAAAAATAACTGTTTATATTTTCTATTAAGGGCGCAGAGGTACCTTAATCCGCCCCTGATATACATATATTAAAAATCGTATCTTAAATTTGACAATCGGTTCATGTATTTAGAAACTTTACGAGCTCAACAGAAATTTTACTAAACGAAATGAACCTTTAGTAATAAGTAGAAGTAGGTATTAAAACCAATCAAAAACTGTCGTTTAAAAAACATTATTTATAACAATTTTATTTTAAGTTTGATACCAAAATACTACATTTATAACAGAAAAAACAAAAAATATATAAACAATATAACTAAAAATTAACGCTTCGTGCTTTCTTTTCTGCAAATCTATCTACTAAGTTTTCAAAATCTATTTCCTGTGCAGAACTATTTTCAATTGATAGAAGAGCAAGGCCAGATAACCTTTCTTGACCCATAGCTGAACGCAAGTAATTTTTTATTAATTTTAATTTACTAAAACTCCTTTCACAACTTGCCGACGTAGTTGGGAGTGTACAATATATGCGTAGGGTAATGCAAATATTAGGAAACGCATCTTCTAATCCATTTGCATAAATAGCTTGATTCTGCGACTCGACGTTTAAGTCTCGATTATATATTGAAGCAAGATTAGCACCACGATCTTTTAGATCTCTTGATGGTAACTGACTCAGTTCGTCTCCATTTAAAAACGAAAAATGTAAATTTAATTTACTTGCACTTTCTATCTTTTTCGTAATTTCTGCAATTAACCTGTCGAAGATCATATTTATATCTTTCATAAATATTTTCTCAGGTGTTAACAATCTTGACTGATCTTCGGAAAGCTCGTCGAACATTCTTTTACTTTTTGGGTTTCGCTTAGACTGTAGTATTGGCTCTACATTCATTTTTTCTGCAAACTTAGGTTTGCTAGAAGCAAACCTTCTTACTAATTTAACTAAAATAATAAAATAAACACAGTGTTTCTAACTATCAATTAAAAAGTTTTTGAAAAACTTTGTGACGTCACACGTTAAAATTTAAAATGTTAAAACGCAAAATATGTGAAGAAAAAACTTGAAAATATTACTAACTCGATTTAAATTTATAAAGCTTTTGTTGGTTCAAAGCTATGAACTCATTTACCCCACGCCACTCGTTAAAACAATGAAAAATAATATTTTGTCTATATAGTATCTGCAAATTGCCATATAGGTAATTAATATATAACATAATAAGATACAATGTTCGCAAAAATCCTCGAATGCATTTTTATATTTATAAAAAATAGGCAAACTAGGTAACTGCCTAGAGGTGCGGAGTAGCAAAGGGGCGCTTAAATTATTTAAAAAATTTGTAATTTTAGCTTCTTTTTGATTAATCTAACTCTTATTTTTTTTAAATTAATTTTAAATACTTTAAAAATACGGTAACTTTTTTCAATACGAAACAAAGAAAAGCGGTGCTTGCTAGCTGACTTGAATTTTTAGCATATTGCACTCGGCGTATCGCGTATCATAAACATTTTTTTCCGTTTAGTAGGTAGAGTAAGTAGTAAGTAGAGTAAGCCAGTAAAAATTAAAATGGTTAAGCTATTAAGTTACAATTAGGTACTGAAAATCAAAACAAAAAATGATAAAGTCGCCAGGCGGGCGCTATGCTGTGTGTAGGATTTCTGCAATCTACAATGTCTTTAGATTTCATATTTGATTGTAGCTTTTTGCTGTTTAGTTGTGTTGTATAGAATAATCATCTTATTAAAATGTAATAAAAACGTTTAAAAATTTAAAACACTCGGTTTTTCAAAATTAATAACCTTAAAAATTTGTTTTTTGGTTAAAATTTTGGTCTTAGATTTTCTTTTTTTACCGCCCCTCTAGGATGCAAGAGGGGGCAAGCGCCCCTCTTTGCCTCCCTCTAGATCCGGCACTGTCAGGCTATTTTACCTACGATTTATTTGTATACACGTCAACGTTTGTCGTCGTTGTAATCGGACAATTTTGTGTGAAATTCCGTGTTTAAAAGCGGTTGGTTGTTGTAAGCGGAGTCGTAATAAACAGAGTACTTTCATAGTGGCTCATATTAAAACTAAACATTATGTCTATACTTACGTCAATAAAAACGGCTGGTTGTTATATGCGAAGTCGTATCAAACGGATTACACTGTATTTAATAACAATAAAAAGTGAAAGAAAGACACAGATGTTTAAAAAATTAACGAGATGTGCTGTTGCAAATCCAACAAAAGAGGAATATTACCAAAAAAGACTATACCTAGACTTAGACTTTTGTGATGGTAGGAGTTAAAGTTAAAGTATCTTTCTAACCAAGTTAGATCGAGAACAATAAAAAAAAAATAAAAAATTTAAAAAAGGGAAACTACCAAAAAAAATTTTTTTGCGATTTTTTAATAAATTATTCTAAAATAAAAAACAAGATCAGAACAATTGAGAACAAATGGAGAAAAATCGAGAAGAACAACAAAAAATTAACTTTTTGAAAAAAGAAGAGCCAAGTCACGCACGTAAACCATGTTACCGATTTGGGTTCTACAATACTTTTTACCTTATCAAATACTAAAAATAATATTGAAAGAAATTTCGTAGTGAAAAATTAAAAAGCAAATTCTGTTGGATTTGTAGAATTGTTAAAAAAGTATATGGAACTGAAAAAAACAAAAAAAACACAGGTCATTTTCGTTTTTTTGTACAACTGAAGGATGGAGAGTGTACAGGGTGGCTCAATTTCGATCCCTCTTATGGGGAAATCGGTAACCATTGGAAATATCGAAAAATGGATGACGCATCTTCGATCTTTTTTTTTAAGAAAAGCCCAATGGAGAAAACCGGAGTTGGCTATCTTTTTTTGTTTTCGAGTTATAGCCAAAAATCCGATTGTTGGACTTTTTGATAAATGTCGATATCTCGGTTGTTTTTAAAGTTTTCAAAAAAGTGTTAACATTTACTTCAGGCACTTTTTTAAGGGCAACAAAATGGGCTAGATAGATTTTAAATATCTAGGTTAGTTTCCAAGTTATAATAAAAAGTTGTGTTTTTTTAAATAAAAACCATAGTTGAATGTGATATTTTTGAATAGCATTTTTTATCCTCTTTTCAATGATGTATAACATGTGGGGTCTATTATTACGGTTTTATCCCATTTTCTTAAAAAATGTAATAAAAATAAAAAATATCAAAAAATTAAATATGATAATAACATTTTTAATAAAAAAATCACTAAAAAAATTGAAGCACGTTACAAAAATTAAAGTAAGTATTCAAATTGAAGTCTATACTTAAAATATATATGACAAACGTCAGAGAATATTACCTCCCTTAGGAATTTTACAAATATTAATCAACGCAGCAAGTAACTGCCGTCTTTGAGAAACTTTTGAGAAAGTGGCAAATACTACGAGTATTTACCGCAATGTCAATTTTTCTTCAAACCTTAAAGATTCATATAACTTTTGTGTAGTTCGCTATTTCTTTGCTTTAAAAGAATTGCTTTCACAAAATGTGACATTTTAAAGTTTGGCAACTATAAATTACATAAAGCAAAATTATTTTATTGTTTTAAAAAAGTAGTAAAACATATTAAAAAATGTACAAACTTACCGCTTTAATAGGACAGTCCGATGGAACATTTAAGGTGTTACTTAGCTTTTCCCATATACCCGGTAAATACTTATGTACATGTTCACAAATGCTTCCCTTTAGTGTTAATTTCAACGGTTTCCATGATTCATTTCTCCATTTCTTAATAATACAGGTGTACTAAAAATAATTAATTTTAATATTAATATTTTGTTATGTTGCACCCAGTTTGCTTGAAGAAAATATTATTTAAATTTTGTGTTTTACGCGTGTCGATCGAAGTTTTTAACTATTTAAATATTGCAAAACGTGTTTTTGTAATGCTAGATATTATGGCTGAGCTTGTAGGACATTTTTACTGGGCATTTCGCTACCACTCCTAAATTGTTACTAAAATTATATGTTAGCTTTCGAATATTTAAATTATTTACATAATTATTATTTTATTATTATTATTATTCTTTATTTTAAAGCTCACATTCATATACTGTGGAGTGACTATAGAGTGGGGGATTTAGTTCCAACCATTCTATACTTTACATTATGTGTTGCATATTTTTTAACTATTATTAGATACATTTATTATAATTTAGAGAAAAAAAAAATTAAATATTTTAAAATTTGTTTAGTTATGTTACAGCATTTAAAAATTTTCTAACAATGTGGCATGTTTCTAAAATTACTGCCTTTTGCATTTCCGGGAATACTTTTGAAGAGAGATCTAAATGGGACAGATGGATTTTAAATTTTGAAGATACTATACCAGTAGCCGATATTACTATTGGTATTATAAAAATTTTTGTTAAACCCCATACACTCATCATTTCCATCGCTAGTGCCTCGTATCTGCGAATTTTTTCTTTTTCTGTAGTTAACACATTTTTTGACAAAGGCACAGCAACGTCAATGATGATCGCATTTCGGTCTCGTTGATTGATCAAAACAATGTCAGGTCTATTATGACTAACTTCCCTGTCTGTTAGTATTAACCTGTCCCAGTATAAAAGAAAAGATTCATTTTCAAGAACAGGTTCAGGAATATAGTCATAATAGGGTTTAAAATTGTCTAACAAACCAACTTTTTTTGCAAGTTGTTGGTGCAATATTTTGCATACTTGATTATGTCTTCGGAGGTAGTCAGTAGGAGCCAAGTACGAGCAACCAGCTATCACGTGTTCTATTGTTTCGTTGGGGACGTTACATTTCCGACAATGATCTTCAACCTCCAGGTTCATGATGTGCTTTTTATAATTATTGGTTGCAATAACTCAGTCTTGAATAGCACACATAAATCCTTCGGTTTCTAGATATAATAATCCTCTCTTAAGCCATTCTACTGACAAATTCTTATCAATTCCATTGGAATCTAAGATTGTCGGATTATTTTATTTATTATTATATTATTATTATATTATATTTTAATTAATAGATAAGTGGTTAAGGTAGTGTAACTCGATATTAATTATATCAAGTATTTTAGATCATCATCTGCTAGTTCATCGCCTGATGATATCATAGTATGGTGAAAACGTATGCGATAATATATTGCAATGATCCTAGCTATGCAAATCTATCAAAAAAATTTGCTTATTCCTCTTCTGTTTAAAATTTTGTAAACTTAAATTGCTCAAACTTTGTTATCTTTGGATGTGGTATTGAATGTGGTATTTCAAGCGCACGTGTATTTTGCAGCTGGTCTACCACGCCTGGTTAAACAAATTTGCTGCGTGCAATTCAATGCATCGACTAAATTTTCACTCCTTCAATTATTATTTTTGGCACTTCACTTTGTCACAATTAAAAAAAAAGGAACTACAAATCAAATTAACTTAATTTATTTTCAATCAATTAACAATTTTAATTATTGAGGAATGGTATTCGTCCGCTCTACTCGACGTCAAGGCCGCAGCCCAAGTATCCTACAACGTACAACCTTCAAGTCCCACTCCTTTCTATTTCTCGCTCTTTCCACTTTTATTTACAGATAACATTTTTATGTACAATATGCACAATTATAATAAAAAATTAAAACAAAATCCAAACTTTAGAATTATTTTACAAAATAAATGAATTGTGTTTTTATAGCTTTTCGAAACACACACACTGTCGTATTTCAAATTGGACGTTAGCGTAGAAACAAATGTTAACAAAATAATCTAAAAAAAAATTTAAAAAGAAGCAGGTAGATTCGTATAAATTTTCATAACGTTCAATAATTATCTGATGCCACAGATTTAATATAATCGGTCAGCAGAGGATTGTTCTGCATAATGTTTGACACGACGTCAAGGAGTACTCCTTTATAAGGAAAATTTAATTTTTATTGCCAAAGTAGCCTTGCAATGGTGAAGGTTTATCTGAACTAACCGGATCATCGCACCTGCGATCTGGTTGGGAGAGTAGCTTCTCCCACAGGCTTGTCCTCGTTCCCATCAGCTGAAAGTGCGACTTCAGCCGAAGGCCCAGGCTTGCTAGGAAGTGTGGATGGCAGGGGTAACTCTAGGTCCCCCTACAGTTACATTTATGAAATGTTATTTTGCTATCTGCGAATAAGAGCACCGTTTGATGACGAGATTATTATAATAATTGTCGTTTCATATTACATAAATTTGTGGCGAATATTTATTTTAAATTATATTATAAATTAACGAGTCTCTTGCTTTTCTTTGTTTTTTAATTACATTAATCTAACATTAGGGTCCAGGTTGGAATAGAACAGTTAAATTAACGACCAATTGTGGGGCTTAAAAATTAACAAAATAAAAGTACAATACATACCTACACACATATTGTATTTATATTGTGTTAACTTAAAATATTAATAAGTGTTTGTGCATTTATTAGTTTTTCTAATAAAATTTTATATAATTATTATATTTTTCTATAATTAGCAAATTTTAATTAATTTTAAGATGGTCACGGCTTGATGCTTATGTGCGTCCACTGCTAAGCCGAGATCCTTGGTTCGATCCTGAGCCGAGTAAAAACTTTAATTTGACCGTCTTCCCTCGGTAAGCAATGGCAAACTACCCTAAGGTATCTGCCAAGAGAACCCTTCTGAAAAAGAAGTGGTCACTATGCCTTTACGTAGGGCTAAGGACTCAGAGAGAATTAATTTTCTATTTATTAACTATTTCTTAGTATTGTTTAGTACCATTTTTAAAGTTTTTCTTCTTTTTCGCTTTGTTACTAACAAAAATTTAAAAATAGTTACTAGTAATGAGAATAATAATAATAGGTGAAAAACATATAATGGTATAATTATCTAAATGACTTAAATATTTCAACAGCTAAACTATAATTTTAATAACAATTTAGAAGTGGTACCTAAATATTTAGTAGCAAAATGTTCGTGAGGCGCGAAATGTACAAAGCGAAAATTTGGCTAAATTAAATTTCAAAATGGGTACTTTAAAATATGACAAGTAGATATAAATATTTCACGTACAGAATGCCAAAAATATACATAATATAACCGATTGTTCTTAAAATGTTTTGCCAAACTTTCAGTTTAGTATTATAATTTTACTAATATGAATTTATTCAAACACTTAAGGAAAGAACATGTTGTTGCTTGTTTTGCTTAAAATACAAATATAGAATAATTTATACAGTGACTCAAACAATTGAGCATACACCTCGTTATCACATAATATAAACCTTATTTTTCAACGAAATTTTATTTTTTTTAATTTCATTTCTTCATAGTTATTTTTTGCAGTCTTTATTGCAACATTATATATAAGTATAATTTATAATTTTATTTTACATTACTAATTATACCAAAACATACGAATTGAACACAAACATTGAGACAATGTGTCAAACAATTGAGCATACAGTCATTCTTTTATATTAGAATTAAAAAAAAAACATTAATATTTTGTTGGATATCCTTTTACTTTTTTAAAGAATTTTAAAGAAATTTTAAAGAAATTTTGTTCCATTCTTCTACAATTTTGCTTTTGAAATCCGTTTTATTAGTTGAGTTGCAGTTTTTTAGTTTTTGGGTGAGTATATACCACAAATGTTCGATAGGATCAAAGTCGGGTGATTGGGAAGGTGTTTTTAATTGTTTTGGTACACGGTACAAAAGCCATTCTTAAACTAAATACGAAGAATGCTTTGGGTAGTTGTTCTGCTGAAACCACCAAATGGGTGGCATTCCTAATTTTTTAACAAAAGATTCAAATTTTTTTTTGTAAAATTGATAAATATTTAAATTTGTCCATTGTAGTGTCGATAAACTCTAAATTTCCCACTCCGTTTGCGGACATACAGTCCCATACCATAACCGAACCACCACCGTGCTTTATTTTCTTTATTTAATTCGGTATTGGGTTTTCTCCATACAATTTGTTTCTCATCAGAACCAAATAAATTATACTTACTCTCGTCATTAAAAATAAAATTTTTCCAAAACTCAACACTTTCATTTAAATAAGTTTTAGTGAACCGTAATCGTTTTAATCTGTTGATTTTTGAAATGAAAGATTTCTTTCTGGCAATACGGCCATTATACCCTCTTGCCCGTAGCACCTTCCGTACAGTTTCTGTTGAAATGGGTTTATTGATCATTTCTGATATGCTCACCGTTAATTTTGGAACGCTTGTCTTGGGTTCTTGCTTAATTTTTCTAATAATAAAGTTTTCATTTGCTGCAGTAAGTAATTTCTGACGTCCACGACCAGGCTTATTTTGTAAAGTTTCCGTGTTTTTTAATTGTTTACAATTTTTTGGGTACTGTCAGTTAATTTCCATCACGAATTTCAAAATGTCAGCTGCACTATAGGAAAGAGGACAATTTTCTGAGCGTTTTAAAAAAGAAAAATTTCTGGACCGTCCATTACATTTCGAGAAAACGGCATTGTAAAATTACGAAACGCACGGAGACGTAATATGATATACACGATGATATGATATACATGATATACACGATGCGTAACGATCGGTCTCACTTTGATTTCCCTGCTCTTCATTTTGTTGACGGTACGTGTGCTTTGATATACTCTTAATGTTGTTGTCAGTCGCGGTCGATACCCAGACGAGTTCTATGGCTTCGAGTTCTACCCTTGGCGAGTTCTGTCATTCTTCAGGGATATTTTTAAATTGTTTTTCGTAAGGTGAAAAAATAAAACAGGCCCGAAGGGCGCCGAACGCGTCCGGAGGGTCTGTTTTATATTTTTGCCTTACACAAAATCGGCTAATCATGCAGCCGTGTTAAAAGGTGTATATAAAATACATGTAAATTTTACATTGTTAAATTCGAATTTTTCAAAAACTTATAGATGGTCCAGGGATTTTTTTGTTTTAAACTGCTTAGAAAATTGTCCTCTTTCCTATAGTGTTGTTGAAATTTTGAAATTCGTGATGGGATTACTCTGACAGTTTCCATTTTTTCTATAGTGGCATGTGATCTGCCAACTATTTGTCCAACCTGGCGTAAAGATTTTCCTTCACAAATGGCCTTAATAATAAATTTCCTGGTGGATGAGTCGGTTTCTATTCTTTTTAATTCATTTCGTTAATAATTCAGATAATTTACCCTACACTAGCACAAAAACGATGTTATAACTAATGACGAAATAAATAAGCTGATATAGATATTCAAAAAATGCATTAGTGCATTATTAACCTGATCACCAAAATAAAATATCTCTTACTGTATGCTTAATTGTTTGACACCTAATATCGGTGTTTGCTCGTATTTCTTGGTATATAATTAGTAATGTAAAATAAAATTACAAATTATTTTTGAATATAATGTTGCAATAAAAACTGCAGAAAATAACTTTGAAAAAATCTAATAAAAAAATTAATTATTTTATTGAAAAATAAGGTTTTTATTATATAATAACGAGGTGTATGCTCAATTGTTTAAGACACTGTATAAAATAAGATTCAATAGTAAATTAAGTTTGTTGTGATATTACCATTAAACTATCTTCTATATCGAATGGTAGACTGATATCTGCATTAAATACTCGTACAGATCCTTTGCTGATAATTTCTGTTTGGCAAACCAAATTATCTGGAATATTTACATCTTCGTCATCGCAATCCGTTAATGAGAGAATAGCAACATCTGTAGTTGTCGTCGATAAGCCCTAAACATTTTCAATTTTAACACAAATTATAAAATAAAAATTAAAGAGAAAATTAAATAACATTACGATAACCTTTAGTTTCAGCGCAGAGTATAATTATTATAAGACTTTAAATGTTGGTATCATCAAAACAAATATGCCTTTAACAGAAAATTAGAAGTTAGCAATTATAATAATTAATAAATATCGACGCCTCCTACGTGAACTATCGTAACCATCTTCGTCCGATTAGTATATTGTCACCATTTGCAAAAATTGTTGAGTCGTTTATCAAAAATGCGTTGGACGATCATTTGGCACTTTACAAAGTTCTGTTGCCGTCGCAGTCTGGTTGTAGGCCCCACCTCAGTACTGTGACCTCCTTGTTGAAGCTCACATCGGATGTTGCATCAGCAACCGATCGTTCCGAGGACTCTTTATTGGTTCTTTTCGATTATTCCAAGGCTTTCGATTCTGTTTTGCACCAGCGCCTTTTGGCTAAGCTTCGTTACTATGGATGCAATAAGTCACTGTGCAACTGGTTCGCGAGTTACCTGCGTGATAGGTCTCAGGTGGTTGATTTTTCTGGGAATGTATCTCAGCGATTAGTGGTTTCTCGGGGTGTTCCACAAGGAAGTATGCTTGCCCCGCTATTGTTTATAGTATACACATCTAATCTGGAGAAAGCAGTGGATCCAGACTGCTCTTTGGATCTGTATGCGGACGATTCCCGAATATGTATATTCTGTCCTCCCTCGAACTTGGATGCTGCAATAACTCGGTTAAATTGTAACCTTAAATCACTGCGTGTGTGGTCCTTAGTAAATGGTCTGACATTGAATCCGGCGAAGTCGGAACTAATCATTTTGGGTAGTCCCCTGCTGATACGTAGAGCGCTCGATGGCTCAACTCTTCGAGTGAGGATCGGTAATGGGATTGTAAGGATGGTTGACTCTGCAGGTAGCCTGGGTTTTGTTCTGGATGGAAAACTTAATTTTCGTCTACATGTTAACCGCAAGATGATGGGATGTTACTATAAGCTGAGATAACTTTACCAATTCAAGACCATATTGCCTGCTCATGTGAAGTGGTCGATTGTCAGCAGCACAGTTTTGTCCAACATCGAATATGGTTCAGCGGTCTATTACGATTTCTTAACTCAGGAGTACAAACGCAAGCTGCAGCTTCTGCAGAATTCATGCCTACGTTATTCATTCAACATATGCAGGTATGATCACATTACACCATATTATCGTGATCTGCATGTCCTGAAAATTGACCAGCGCTTTCTATTACTTGCTGGAATTCTTCTTTTTAAAATATTCAGAAGTGGTGAACCGACACATCTTCGAGATATGATTAGGCTCCGCTCTATTTGTCATTCCCGGGCTCTGCGTGATCTGGAAAATTTTGACGTTTCTTCTCATTCTACAGCCAAGTTTGAGCACTGCTTTGCATGTTGGGCACCGAGACTTGTGGAAAGGCATCGACGGCTATTTTTGGAATCTCCGAGTTTGACAGCTTTCCGCCGTGGTTTAACCGACGCACTGCAATTGGAGCAGTAGGTATCATGCGATTTGAATTTTGTGACATTTGTTATGCGTTATATATCGGTGTAAATAATACATTGTTAAAAGGGGTGATTTGAAAATCTAACTTGTTAGAAATCATCCTTTTAAGGGACCTTTTTTTTGTAAAGTAGCTCTCTTAATAAATGCCTATTATTATTATTATTATTATTTGTCATAAATTATTTTATTTTAGGTTATGTAAACAGTTTTACTAAAATTGATGCATGCATGTAGCAAATGCATTAAAAATTTCAGTGAGCACCGTTAAAACCGTGAAATTGATGCAAAAATCAAACCCAACTTTTAGTAGTCCGAAAAAAGAATCAACGACAAAACTTGAAAACGAAAGATTTATTGAACTTTACCAAAATGAATATCGTTGGCTTTCTTTAAAACCTTGTATGTCTAATTAGCATAAAAGTTCAGGAAACACAAAAAAAACTATTTAAAATCCTCAATACTTTGCAATACTTACACAGTTTCTTAATTCAGTCACAGTGGCGTTATATCACTCGTAGACATATAAGATTTTAAAATGGTTAAGGTTATTAACATGTGATAAGATTTTAATAGTAGTTGCAGACCATTATTTTAGTTTAAAAATTACTCAAAACAAAAAATTTTCAAAAATTGGACTTACAAAGTTTTTAAAGGAAGCCGACGATATAAGAAATATAATCTACTAAATGTACCATAAAAATAAGCTTCATCATAATTTATTTTGAATTTAAAATTTTTTAATTTAAGAAGGAAAGTAACCGTCGAGCCTTAGTTGAAAAAGTTAATCAGTGAATCAAATTTATGATAAATTACTTGCAGAATATGGAATTTTATGTTAAACGTTAAACAGTATTTTCTTGATGAAACGTGGTTATTTACTAAAGGAAACCTAGAATGTTCATGGCAAGATTCTTCTGTTAATAGTAAACGATATATTATTTTGCATGCTGGATCGACTTTGATGTTTATAGAAAATGCTTCCTTAATTTTTCCATCTAAGTCGCAAAAGGAAGATTACCATGGCGAAATGAATGAAGAAATGTTTAAAAAGTGGATTAAAAAAGCTTCGTACCATTCAATGTTAGTAGAAAAAATCCCATCGACATCTTGGAAAATGAAAAATAAAATAATAAAATTGATTATGATCAAAACTATTTGAAAAAATAAAATACTTGCGCTGAGCAATCTTCATAAAAAGGTAAAACGATATGAATTGACGAATTGCTAAGAAGTTGTGGTCATGAGGTATTACGATTACCCTCGTATCATTGCGAATTTAATGCAATATAATTAATTTGGTCTAATTGTACATACTAATTCTATTGCAATGTGGGAAGAAGCATTACAGCAGTGTTCGCAAGTAACATGGAGTAAAAATGTATTGGTCATTGTAACAAAGTTATTGCAGAGCAGTACGAACTCGAAAAACTTTTAGATGTTGTAAATGAACTTATTATTCCAGTAAACGATAATAGTGATTCTGAATGGAATGAAAGCAGTGAAGATGAAATGTAATTTTGTTTTCATTTGAGGCCTTAGAATAAAAGAAGTATAAGTGCATTTTAAATTATTCTGAGATGTTTATTTAAAATTTATTATCACTACCTTAATAAAATATTGATAAATTTATTATTTACTTTATATTTTTTAAATAAAGTAATTTATAAAAATTTATTTTAGTGAGATTTTTTGATTAAAAAAACAACAATTAACCTAAACAAAGTCAAATAAGGCACTATCGTTGTGAAAAAACTTTTTAACTTCGCTTGCATTGTAAAACCTACGATTTTAACCTCTCAATTAATTAGTTGAAGTTTGACAGATTAGGTTAGATTATGACAGTGGTATGAATTTGACGCTTTCATTTTATTCTACAAAACATTATGATTATAAAAATACATTTGACTAGTGATTCTCATCTTATTTCATACGTTTAAAATTATGACGAGAGCTGAAGTTCCGTGACGATCACTATATGAAGTTACAGAACTAAACCACTTATCTACTGATTATCAAAATATCAATATCATAAATATCAAAATCAAATGAAATATAATCATACTACTGTTTAACGCGTGTGAATTTTTTAGCAAAATTCTTTTACTAAATTTGGAATTGTAAAATTTGATATGATAATTTTGAAAAGAATCAACTTTTTAAAAAACCCTTCGCCCACTATCTAAAATATACATAGTACATTAATTTACTTAATTACTGCAAAATCTTTTAATTTGGGATAAAATAAATTTGAATTATCAAAATAATGGCTATAATTACAAATACCTATATTAAATTTTTTTTAATAAAGCACCAAAATTAATTCGAGGAATTGTATTATGAAATAAAAATAATTACTACCGAATGTAACCCCTCACACTTTCAGTTTGACAACCGAGAGAACCAGACGTACCTAGAAACGAGCTACCAGACCAGACCACGTGGCCAGCTAGTACCAGTTAGGACAAACGAAATAAATCAAACACTCTAATCAAATCAGGACAATTGTTGAGGACGACAGGCAGTTACTACTTATAAACCCGCCATCAAAATCAGCAAGTGAGACAGAGAGGATCCAAACTTTTCCGTTAAAACATCCAAGCGAACTTGAAATTTTTATTTCACCAATTTGAAATTTTAATTTCAACTTTTTGAACTTTTGCGAAATTATTTATAACTAGCAATACGATATGGCAACCCAAAGGATCGAGGACATCTCCGCCACCTTATCCAGACTCCAAAAGGAACAAACTAAGAGAAACGAAGATTTCAGGAAGCTCCAGAGACAACACGACGTGCAAAACGAGCAAAACAAGAAGCGGTTGCTCTACTACAGGAGCAACTAAGGCAAATAAGACAGATAGGAAAAAAGACCCAAGCGAAGCTCGAATCCTAGAAGCCACCTCAACCGATGGCCAAAACTTTTACCCCGCCACCAGGATTCTCCGCCATCCCTGCGAAAGAACAGGTTTTCCAGAGTGGGAAAGCCCAAAAGAGGAAAAAGAACTACTCCCGAGACGCTTCACCGGCATCAAGCACCGCATCGGACGACTACTTGCATAACAACAAGTATAGGGTACTTGCCGAAGAGTCGGACGACGACAAATCTGCCAAAACCGGAGGGATGGAAATGAAAACAAGCCAGGACGTACCAACCAGGCAGCCCCAAGAAGCCAAAACACCCCACCACTGAGCCAGGCAAGCGCTCACTTTAAGCCCGCAGCGCCAAGGATACCCCCAATACCCACGCAAGACAATTGGGCAAAGACCTACAGCCTTATCCAAGGCAAAATCAAGACGTCCAAGATACGCACCGTACGCGACGGCATAGAGGTTCACCTAGCCACAGCAGAGGACTTCCGAAAACTCAATAGGATCCTGGAAGAACAGCGGATAGAGAACCACAGCTACATGCTGACGGAAGATAAACCGCTCAAGGTAGTTATCCGAGGACTACCAATCACGATCACCCCGGAGGAACTCCAAAAGGACCTGAAGGAACAGGGATTCCCGGTGTAATTAGATCAATCAACATCCTTACGAAAAACCACGGATGGCTCCAAATATCGTCAGTCTACAACGCTCCCAACAGGCAAATCCTCCAAGAAGATATCGCCGCCCTCCTCGACGGACCCGGAGGGAAAATCATCGCGGGCAACTTTAACGCCAAGCACTCGACCTGAGCCTGCAGGCACACCAACCAAGCAGGAAGAACTCTCTCCACACTCACAATGAATCTCGACTTCATCATCGCTGCTCCGGCAGCCTCAACTCATTACTCCCCGGCCGGCACGCCAACTATTATCGACTTCGCCCTTATCAAAGACACCCAGATGCAGTTTCATCTAACAACTGCACAGGAGCCCACCTCGGACCACTACCCAGTGCTCCTCTACCTGGGTGACAACATAAGGTCAAGATTAAACCCGACGAGACCTAAAATCTTATGGCCCTCCTTCCACGACCACCTTCTACAAAACATAGACGCCATTCCGGTCATCTCCACCGCAAATGAATTGGAAAATTATGTTGAAGTTCTTCAGGACAACATTTCAAGATCCATCCAGCACGCAACGAGGCAAATTGACGTCGCTGACATCAGAGATCGCCTTTCTCCGGAACTGAAGGCACTCATGCAATTTTGAATCATCTTCATTTTGCCAACGCACCAGGCACTCGGACGACAAGCAACGTTACAACCGCCTCAAGGAGCAAGTTTCTGAAGAAGTCAAAGCGCATCACGATCAGGAATGAGCAAACAAGATCGAATCGCTCAACTTTAAGGACCAATCCACCTGGAAAATGGCCAACGCCCTAATACGCCCCAAAAACCGCCAGACGCCCGCCATTACCCGCCTCGACGGTACGCAAGCCAAAAGCAACCAAGAAAAGGCCGACACCTTCGCCGACAACCTGGAAATCCAGTGCAGCCTCTCGACGAGCACCTCAACCAAGACCATATCAAAATGGTCGAGGATTTCATCACAAGGACCCTTCCAATCGAAGACCCCACACCTATCGACTCATCCTCCACAAAAGAAGTCACCCAAATCATCCGATCCCTGAAGAACAGGAAGACATCCGGATTTGACGCGATCACAAACCGATCCCTCAAGGCGATGCCGCGCAAGGCAGTCGCAGCACTCACCGGCATCATCAACGCCTTACTCCGACTCCGCTACTTCCCGCAGAAATAGAAAACTGCCGATGTAGTGGTCATCCCCAAAGCAGGTCAAGACCTCCGGAAGCCCCAAAGCTACCGCCCTATCAGCCTCTTCCCGTCGCTAGGAAAAGTCGCCAAAAGAGTCATCTCCACCCGGATCAAACAAACCATCTTCGATAACAACATCCTGCTAGACGAGCAGTTTGGTTTCCGACCAGAACACAGCACGATCCAGCAAGTCCTCCGCCTGGTCGAACACATCTCCCTTGGTTTCAATAAGAAAGAGTTCACCGCACTTGTTCTACTTGACGTGTCGAAGGCCTTCAACAAAGTGTGGCACCAAGGACTTTTTTACAAGATGCTAAACGCCAATATCCAACCAGCACTCGTCAAGCTGGTGGCGTCATACCTTGAAAATCGGAAATTCAAAGTCAAATTCGAAGACACCCGATCATCCGAGCGCTTCATTACTGCCGGAGTACCCCAAGGATCCATCCGCGCCCCGACCCTCTTCAACATCTTCATGAGCGACATGCCAGCTCCAACCGACCCAAGAACGAAGATCTCGCTTTACGCGGATGACACGGCCGTCTACACTTACTCCAAGAATCAAGACCTCGCTACCGATCGCCTACAAAAAGCCGTTAACGACCTTGAAAAATGGTTCGTAACGTGGCGCATCGGTGTAAACTCAACGAAAAGTACCGTGACAATGTTCAAGAAGAAGCGAAGACAGGTTCGGCTTCGAACAAACATCTTCATATTCGAGAACCCAATCCCACCCAAGTAACATTTGGTGCTGAAAAACTTGGTCAGCAAATTATTTGCTGCCATTGCGGTCTGTCAGATTAAAATTCAGCTGATTTTCAGCTTCAGCACATTAGCTGAATTTTAAGCTGACGTTTCGAGGCGTCAGCTTCAAATTTAGCTGTTTTCCAGCTTCAGCAAATTAGCTGAATTTTAAGCTGACGTTGCGAAGCGTCAGCTTCAAATTTATCTGTTTTTCAGCTTAGGCAAATTAGCTGAATTTTAAGCTGATGTTTCGAAACGTCAGCTTTAAATTCCGCTGTTTTTCATCTTTGGCAAATTAGCTGAATTTTAATCTGACGCTTCGATACGTCGTACGTCATACGTCAAAATTGAAGATTATTATAATCCATTAATTAATTAAAATTAATTAAGATAGTTATACGGTTCAGTTGAACACGTGTTTTTATAAATCGATTCTTTTTTTTATGGGCACAGCAGTGTAGAAAAATAATTAAAGAGCTATACCCAAGTAATATCTTGTGCTAAATATCAACTGCGAGAGCGCTGTGTCAGCTTAAAATTTAGCTAGTGAGCTGCGTCAGCTGCTGATTTTTAGTAACGTCAGAAGCTGAACTGCAGCTGAATTTGCGCTGCGTCAGCTGTTGAAAATGCTGACTCGGCTGATATTCAGCTAATCTTCAGCGCTGAATCAACCAATATTCAGCTGATGTTCAGCGCTGAATCAGCTGAAATTCAGCTAAAATTCAGCTGATATTCAGCATTTTGAAGTTACTCAGTTGAAAGGTTGTTTTTTTTACCGTTTTGACATAAGTACTGTGCCGTGCCAAACTGATTTTTTAGTGACAAAATTATCCCCTTCCATACCCAAACTGATCTTGCTATTTTGAAGTGTTACAACTGAGACAAATTGCGAAATGGCCCGGATTGGTTGATTTGAATTAAACTTGTCACTTATTGCTATCATTTTAATATCTACTGCACCTTAAATTTTTAATTCGTCTTTTTGAAGTTTAAACAATTTAATTTATAAATAAAAGTGACATGTCGGTAAGTAACGAAAAAAACTATAATTTATTTGGTAATAATACGTATACCTTTTTGTAGAAAATTGAGACTGAAAAACGTATCATGTGGGCTCATGATGAAACGTTAGCTTTAATTGCTGGCGTCGAATTTTATAAAGACCATTTAAACCACGTCACCAAACGTCGTCAAGTTTGGAGCAATATAAGCAACGATTTACTTAGCCAGAAGATGGTTTATTCTGCCGAAAATTGCAAGAAAAAATGGTTAAATTTGATAAGAACTTACAAAATGTGCAAGGACGTAAAAGGTAAAACGGGTAGGGGGCCTACTCGCTTTGTGTTTTTCAAACAAATGGAGGATATACTAGGCATGGAACCAAATTTTTCTTCGCCACATTCAATAAATGTTGGTGAAGTTTCCACACCTGTTTTAAGAATCGTCTCATCTTATACAGTAATCGATGATGAAGTGTCCGTAAGGTCACTATCTCCTCCGCCATCATCTCTACCGGTATCTTCTTCAAGTGAACCAATACAATGTGTAGAAGACGACTATTTTGTAGCAGAGGTTCCAAAGAAAAAACAAAAGAATGTTAGCAACATTAAGTTAAGGCAAGAATATAACGAATTGAAATTGAAGTTAAAAGAAAGCAATAATTTGAAGAACAAAAAGTTAGAACTCTTGGAAAGGAAACTCAAGTTAGACGAGAGAAAAGTTCTGGCTCTGGAAATGTTGGCAGGGATTATTATTCCTAATTAATATGTTAGTTTGTTTAATATAATATAATATAATAATTATGTACATTTAAATAATTTCAATTCTTAAAAAACAAATTTCAAATATCGTTACATGTTAAATTCCTAAATACTTCCTCTCTTCGTGTCATTCCCTCTGCATGATGGTGTTCTTCTTCAGCTTCGTCCTCGTTGTCGTCTTCAACATACGGGACAATACCTTCGATATTTTCACCAGAGTCGATGCATATGTTATGTAGTGTGCATGCAGCAACTACACATTTTACTACAAAATTAATGTCTGTGTTCAAAGTAACGTAGCCTCCTAAATCTTCCTTTCAGTAGTGCATAAGCATTTTCAACCACTAT
Source organism: Cantharis rustica (assembly GCA_911387805.1). Lineage (NCBI taxonomy): Eukaryota > Metazoa > Arthropoda > Insecta > Coleoptera > Cantharidae > Cantharis > Cantharis rustica. The sequence continues at coordinate 79,749,891 of OU426877.1, forward strand.
TCTAGTAGAAGAATGTTTGAAATTAAACATCTTTTGCTCGTGTGTTAATTTCCCATTATCTTTAAAAGGTGTTACCAACCAGTTCAAGGTAGTGGGATATGCAGAGTCTCCTAACAAAAATCGATTATGGAACTGCAGGGTTCCATCTGTGGCTTTACGGTATAAAGCAGATCGTTTGAACACACGAGCATCATGCAAACTACCTGGTTCGCCACAAAATAGATCAATAAATCTTTTATTATTATCCACAACACCTTGTATGATAATACTATGTGTACCTTTTCTGTTGCAATATGCATGCTGATTAGTTCCTTTTTTGTTAATAAGGATATGCGAGCCATCGATGCAACCGACTACATGCTTAATTCCCTGCTTTTGCGCAAATCCTTTGTCAATTTCGGTAGTCTCTTCATCACTAGGCCATTTGATGATGGTTGAACTGATACTAACTAAATAATCTACTACTTTTCTAATAATTTTCCAAGTTGCACTTTCAGTGACATCAAAACGATCACTCACTTGTCGGTAAGTTTCTTGGTTGGAAAGGTACCAAAGCGTGATCAGAAATGATTTTCTTGCAGACACCTTCTTACGACCGAATGAATGTATAGGTAGAACATTAGCATTTTTCAGATTATCTAAAAATAATCATTAAATTTATAATATATTAGGTACTAAGCTAGACAAGTAATTACTTATGCACATATTTGATGTTGTTCTATTAAGTCGAAAGTGTTTTCTGAATTCTTCGTCACTATATGCTTCAATAACATCTTCAAATTTTGGAACACGAATGCGTTTTATTCGGTTTGGAATATCTAGTATATTCCATTCATCGTTAGAGTCGCTGCTAAACCAATCGAAATCAGAGGAGTCTTCATCAAACGCAAGCGTCTGAAAATTATTTCATGTGAAATAAATATTTGACCTTTTACTTTACTAGAAAAAAAAATTCACAAAAATTTAATTAAACTTGTCACTTACTGCAATCGTTTTAATATCTACTGCATCTACTCTTTCACACATATTGGTTTTAATTATTGTATATTAATACTTAATTTTAATTATAGGTTTCAGTAAATTTGTAATTAGTCTTTTTGAAGTTTATGTTGACAGATACAAAAAATAATTTGGTTAATACTTCAAAATAATTAAACAAAAAAATTCACTTACTAGTAAATTTTTGTTGTTTTTTTTACCTTATCTTTTTCTCACTTTGACTTAGTTAATCTCAGTTCGTCTCAGCTCACTTTATCTCAGTTGTGCAACTGAGATGGAAATAAAATAGGTAAAAAGAATACAGCTATTGTCGCCCTTTCAATATTTGGTCGTTTAGCGAACATTTATAATACAAATTATATTATTAGTATTTTAATATTGTCAATTGATTAGCAATTTAAAAAATGGAGCAACATTTAAAGTGCACAAAATTTGTATTAATTTTCATAATTTTCATCATCAATAAATAAAAATAGTGTTAATTAAAATCGAAATAATTTTCAATGTAAATCTATAATTTATTTGTAAATGCTATATTGGGCTTTTGCTTTAAGACATAAATCGCATACAAAAGCGAAATCGCATAAATTCGACCGCATGGTAAAAGAAATTCGCAAAAATATCATCAATCGTTTAACTTCATTTTTAAGTTTTTTAATTTTTGTCATTAGTAAGTCATATACTTTCTCGTGGTAATTATATTTTTGAATATTCTATAAAATTTTGTGCACGTTTTTACGGACTTAGCAGAATTTTATTTACGATCCCCAGTGCAGACATATTTATATTAATTTTATTTTTATTTTTTTTTCATAGTAAAACAATTTTTAAAAATATGTTACCGATTATAATTGATTTATGCAAAATTAGTAATTTTTGTGTTAATAATTAACCAAAAAAAGACAATTTTTGCTATTTTTAAATTTCAATGAAATCGAATTTAACACGGTAGGTGTCTTTACAAGTAGCTAATTTAGTGTATTTTTAAAAATTAATTTTTATAAAATTAAAATTGTCGCAATTTTGTAACTATATGTTCAAATCAATTGTAACAAAATTATTTAGGGAAACCCAAATTTCATAATCTAACTAATGAGATTATACAAATAAGGAAAAAGGTATTTAGAATTTGTAGTAAAATTTTTTTGCGTAAGTATTTATTTAAAAATTCAAAATTTTGAAAAACCAGCATGAAATATAGTGGTATTTAATTATTTTTCGATAACTGATGGTCAAATACTCCACACAAAAATAGATTGAATATATTTTAAAAAAATCAAAAAAGTTTCATATAGCTTCATAGCCTAGGCAGTTAAGTTTTCAAATTCCAAGGTGGATACCTCAGGTTCAAATCCCACTCGAAGAAGGCGGACGTGTAAAAAAATGTAAGTTTAAACTTAACTTAAAGTTATACATAATAATATATAAATTTAAAATTGCTGTAATATTTCAAATTCTATTCTAGGATATCGTTAACGATATAAGATATTGCGACTGTTATAAAATGATAAATAAATAAATGATGTAATAAAGATATAATATATTTATATTTTTTGATGTTAATGAAAATAATAAAATAAAATGTTCTATAAATTATAGGCCACAATTTAATTAGCAATTTAAAATAATTTTTTTAATAGCTGTTCAAAATGCTGAATATCAGCTGAATTTCAGCTGATTTAGCGCTGAAAAACAGCTGATTCCGCGCTGAATATCAGCTGAGTCAGCATTTTCAACAGCTGAAGCAGCGCAATTTCAGCTGTTTTTTTGCCGCCATATTAGCAATTCAGCAGCAATTCATTCAGCTTCTGACGTTACTAAAAATCAGCAGCTGACTCAGCTTATTAGCTGAATTTTAAGCTGACACAGCGCTCTCGCAGTTGATATTGGGCACAAAATGTTACTTGGGCATGGACTAACACCTCAAAGTACCTGGGAGTCACGTTGGACTACAGACTACTGTGGAAGGAGCACATCGAATCCGCCGCAAACTGGGGAAGACTGTCTTCTCAAAGCTTTACCCGCTTCTAGCTTCAAACAGCAAGATGTCACCAGCAAACTAGCTGGTCATCTACAAGGCCATCATCAGACCCACCATGACCTACGCCGCGCCCGTGTGGGGGACGGCAGCCCGAACACACATAAAGAAGATACAAGTAGTACAAAATAAATGCATCCGTCACGCAGACTCCAGCCCGTACTACGTCACCAACAGAAGACTCCACGCCGATGCCAAGATGGAAACCATCGACGTGCACGTTAAAACCCAGGCGGAAAAATTGTACAAGACCGCGAGCTTCTCGGACAATCTATTCATCTCGCAGCTAGGACAGTACCAACCAGGCCACAATCTAGGACACAGCCGGCCAAAGGACATCCTCATCCGCCCGTCAGCCGGAATGTAAGATTAGGGTAACTCTAATTATCTTAACCAAACCCTTAACATGTTTGTTTTAGGTTCCCACCAAGCACCGGGTTCATCAAACATCCGGATGACAAGAAACCATGCAAATACGCCCGGAATTACGCCAAATCGCTCGCCCTGCCCCATCGACACCAAGGGACCAAGTTTATCCAATGCTAGAGACTCCAATAAACGGATCGCACACTCGCCCGGGCCCATTGATACGAAGGGACCATGTTCATCAAATACTAGGGACCCAAATCCACGGATCGCACACTCGCCTCGCCCCATTGACACCAAGGGACCAAGCTCATCAAATGCTAGGGACCCAATCTACGGATCGCAGAAGCACTCCGCACTGCCACCTTTCTCACCCCATAACCACCTCTCCAGGAAAGCTCCTCGCAACACCTAAGACCCCGCAAATCACGGAAAATTATCCTCATGAACCAAAAACCCAGCCCGATCAAGCTTAGCGCTTCAAATGCGAAACCACACCTCAATAAAGTTTAAGGAGATAAACGGTTTCCCCGTGGCACCTCCATATTGCCAAGAAGTTCATCGTTCATCGTAACCCCTTAATGTGGACAGTTTCAATCTCAGTGGCGGATTTAGGAGAGGGCTATAAAGGCTGTAGCCCAGAGCGGCAAAATTCAAGGGAGGCAAATTTTTGCAAAGATACCAAAAGCACATGTGGAAAAAAACTAGTAGACAATTAGGCTTATTATACGGATAAGTAGATACTATTTTAATTATAATAATAATAATAATAATAATTGGCATTCCATCTCATAAGAAATATCGCCGCGTCGTTGGACGCTTTCCAATCCATTTTCCAGGATGGATTAATCCCTATTTGCTGCTGTGTAATTTACCCGTTACATCTTTTTTCTCCTTTACAGCTCTTCGTGTGATTTTGCTTCTTTCACGACTCTCTTCCACAACCGTCTATCCATAGTCTTCGTTCTCCAGTCCTTCAACTGCATCGCTCTCAGATCCTTTTCAACCTCGTCCAACCACCTCATCTTTGGCCTTCCCCTCGGACGCCCAACATCTGGTTTCCATCTCATCACAATTCCAATTGCTCTATCATTTTCCGTTCTCAACACATGACCTAACCATCCCAGTCTCATCGCCTTAATGTGTCGGACAATGTTTCTGTTTTCCAATTCGTGTTCTATTTCGTTATTTGTTCTTATTCTATACTGTACATCATTTATTCTTCTGATTCCCATAATCTTTCTCATTATTTTTCTCTTGAAAACATGCAACTTGTTCTCCTCATTTTTTGTCAGGCACAATATCTCCATCCCGTATGTTACTACGGGTCTTATTAAAGTCTTATATATTTTTATTTTTGTTTTTTTCCGTATGTTTTTACTCTCTAACAGCTTCTTGTTTCCGTAGTATGCCCTGTTTCCTGCCATTATAGATCTTTCACTATCTCTTCTCTTTCGTTATTATCGTTTATTTGTACTCCCAGGTACTTAAAAGTTCTCACCTCATCAAAGTTATATTCTTGGATCTTGATTGCTTTTTCTGTTTTTCTTTTATCTCTATAGCATTTCATGAATTTTGTCTTTGTTTCGTTTACCTCAAGGCCTGCCCTTTGCGCTTTCTCTGCCAACTTTGCAAACGTCTCAACTAGTGCTCTGTGCGTTCTTGCTATTATTACGAGGTCATCAGCGAATGCTACTATTTGCACCTCTTTATTTATTATTGTCCCGGTACATTTTGTTTTTCTCATTACACCTTTCAACACAATATTGAACAGGTCGGCCGACAACGCATCGCCTTGTCTTACTCTTGTGCTTGTGCTGAATTCTTTGGTCAATCCTTTCGTTGTTTATACTATCGCTGTTGTGTTCTTAATTGTTATCTGGATCAATCGTATAATTTTTGCAGATACTTTCAATTTTTCCATTTCCTCCATCAGGTGTCCCCTTTCAACTCGATCAAAAGACTGCCTGAAATCCACGAATAACATCTCCAGCCGAATGTCGTGCTCATGGCACTTTTCCATTACCTGTGACACTACAAACATCGCATCCACTGTTGATCTACCAGGTCGAAAACCTTGTTGATAGTCTCCTATTTTGCTATTTCCATGTTCTTGTAATCTCTTGTGGATCATTTTGGTTAGCGCTTTATAACTATTGTTCAATAGAGATATTCCTCTATAATTAGAACACTCCTTTAAGTCTCCTTTCTTGTGGAATGGGATGATTTCTGCTACATTCCATTCTGCTGGCATCTTTTCCTCTCTCCATATTTTTAACATCAGTTGGTACAGTCTCTCCAACAATGTCTCGTCTTCTATTTTTACTAATTCAGTATTTATTTTATCCATCCCCAGTATTTTTCTATTTTTCATTGTTGCTAACACTTCACAGAATTCTTTATATGTTGGTTCTACTATTGTTTCTTCCTCCTACAGCATTGACATTTTATTGTCGTTGGTTATCTCAACTATTTCCCCACCAAGCAATTCTTAAAAATAATTTTTCCATATGTCTTTAACTTCTTCCTCCTCATATTTTGTGTTTTCAGACCTGTCTTTCATTCCTCTTATCTCGGATCTCCTATTGTACTTTTGTTCTTTTATTTTTTTGTATAATTCTCTTGGATTTTTATGTGCTTTTTCTATATCTGTCACCAGTCTCTCCATTCATTATTGTTTCTTATGTCTGCAAAGATTTACAGCTTGTCTTCTTTTTTCCTTATATATTTCGTTATCTGTTGAGGTTTGGGAGGTCATCCAACTTAACCTGGCTTCTCTCTTCGTTTTTATCATGTCTTTACATTCCTCGTCGAACCACTCTTTCTCTATTTTTTGTCTTTTTATATCCAATTTGCGGATATGCGGTGCGTAATGCACATGACTTTCGTTTGGATTTTTTTAGAAATAGTCGAGCACAAAGTATGCTTATGTATAGTGGTTTGAGATTATTCAACAGTTTACCATTAAGTCTCAAATTAGAGACTGAGTTAGTGTCCTTTAAGAGGAATATAAAAAAATATGTTGGTTTAGAGTTTGTATAGGAATGCTGTGTTGCAAAAATTGTATGCGTTTCTTGGGTTTTGTATATGTTTTTATGAGTTGCTATTATTATTATATTATTGTCTTCTCCGATGTTTTCAGTATACTACTCTTTATATTAGACATTCTTCCTCTATATTCTGGTTTTGCTGCTTTTTTGACATCTCTTCTTGTAGCATTTGAGTGTATTTTCTCCTAGTCTTCTCGCATTCCAGTTTTTCTATTGCCCATCTGTTGTTCACTGTTTTCTTTCTTTTTGCATCCATCTCAATCTTATCCATTTCCACTTTCATAATTACCATATTGTGATCGGTGTCCACGCTGTATCCTCTATACGATCTTGCATCTCTCACCTTGAATGTTTTTCTCTTCGTTACTAATATGTGGTCTATCTGGTTTCCTCGTGTAGTTCCTGATTTCTTCTAGGTCTCCTTGTGTAAATTCTTGTACATAAAGTCTGTAGTTACTATTCTGAAATCACACATCATTGCCAGATTACACAATCTCTCTTCATTTTCGTTGGTTCTCTGATGTATAGTATGTTTCCCAGCCACATCTCCCACATAATCCTCTTTACCAATCTGGGCGTTAAAATCTCCCAGAGGCTGCAGAAGGCTGCGTCTTCTGTTGGGGCATATGCGTTCACCATTGACAAGTTTGTGTATTTACCTCTTATGGTGGTTTGCACTACTTTTAGTTAAAATTTAATCGTTAGTTAAATTAACTAATGTCCTTTTATCCGCTTGCCTATTGGTTAAAATAAGGTTTAAGGAAATATAACTAACGCTTAAATTTTAACTAGAAGTGGTGCAAACCGCCATTATTCTAATGTATGCCAGTCTTCCGCTTATTGGTTCAAACTCTATTATGTTATTTGTATGGCTTCTTTCCACTATGAATGCTACTCCATTTCTTCCCTGCTTACTCTCACCTGAGTATAGCATTGTATATTCATTCTTTTTTATTTCACCACTCTTCTTCCATCTCATCTCCTGTATCGCTGCTATATCTATTTTGTGTCTCTTATCTATCACCTCATAAATTCTTTCAGGCATCAGCATGGTTCTAATATTCCAGGTAGCTATTTATTTTTATTTTATTTTATTTTTATTAGTCTAAGAAAAACTTTTGTACAAATATTTACAATAAATTTACAAATTATCAAAATAGTTTAATAGATATTTATGTACACCTCAAAAATAAGAAAGCCTACAAAAAACCCTATTCTCACACTAGCTTCAAAAAGTTTCGAAAACATATCTAGATAGCTTACATTTAAAAGAACTCAAGCTAGTTTCTTCCTTAATGCCTTTAGGCATTTCATTAAACATAATTAAACCCCTATTCATACCAGTGTTTTGTGATTTCACTAGTCTAACTTGATCAACCCTGAAATCATTCTTATTTCTCAGGTTAACATTACACACGTCTTTAACATAATTTAATTTTTTTGACAAATATCCCGGCAACAAGTTGCATTTTATTTTAAATATCAAAATCAGAATTTGAAAATTTAGTCTTTGTTTATTTTATTTGTTTATTTTTTTTTTCGTTTATGATTATGTTTCATTCGATTACATCTTCCATTACCAGTTACCATAGACAGTGACATGACGATGAATGAGTTAGGAATACAAAATAAAATAAGAGAAATGGCGAGAAGAGAAATCGAAAACGGGAATACTATACGAATTGGATATCAAAAGCTGACCATTAACTATTTCAATTAATTGATTAAAATAAAATAAACTATTTATAATAGTATATTAAACAACAAGTTTAGAAAAGTAAAGTTTTACTAAACGAATGTAGCTTTTAAGTATGAGCGAGCACAGCGAGCACAGCGAGCGAGTAACTTAAAAGCTATATGAGTTTAGTAAAACTACTTTTCTTACGAGGTTTGTTTATACAATTTTTTCGTATTTTGTGAAAATCTAATCTAAAATATGAATTTAGACGTTTATGAGTAAATTTTTTTTGCGCGCGATCGGTCTAAATTTTTTTGTATGCCTTCCTACCGATAATTCACGGGGGGCGAGTACGAGGTGAGGGAGGCCAATTTTTACTGAGTTTTTCGATATCTAGCGCCTTTCTTGAGTTATTGTTAATTTAAAAAGTTTCTAAGTAGATATTTGTGTAAAATTGTCGTAATCTAGTAACCAGACACGACTTTATAATTTATTTACATAACAACAGTTAATTTTTATTTTTTGATTCAAATTTTGTGTAAGTTACATAATATTAATTATAAAAGTGAGATTTTTAAGTTTTCTAGTTTGAATAATAATTTTGTACTTTTAATATACATAAATGTATAACAATGATTCCAATATTTAAATAAACAATCTACTATCCAATAGTTTTTTATTGACAGCGACATTACTATGTAGTAAAGTGACATATCTATGTGCTAAAGTGCCACTTTATTAAATGATTTTGAATTTAATAAAACAGCACATTATTAGTCAAAATGCGAAAGACGTTTTTTTATTATACGACCTTTCTATTTTTGGCGTTCTAATATTATCAGTATCTGATGAACTGACACAAATTTTGTTTCTATGAATTACTAGATTACTACACCAATACTTACATCATAAACTATGAGAGACGGAATTATTTTTTGAAACCCAATACTGGAAATGGATCATTTGATAGCAAAACCAACGTGAAAATCCAAAAATGTGAACAAAGAAAAGACTTACCTTCAAATGAATTACACTCAACTAAAACACCTCCTAATGAGGTAGAAATTGTAAAAAGCATTGAAATTGAAATGCCAGTCAATGAACAGCAAGAGGATGATTTTAATAATTCCAATAGTGACCGTAAGCTTAACCTTGCTGAACTTGTCGGCAAATAAGTTTTTTCTAATACAATGTCTCAGCCAAGCTCAACTACTTTTAAACACTCTGAAATGTGTGACGATAAACATTCTAAACTTGATAGCAACGCTATGGTTTATGTACTTTGTGGCCTATCAATGATAACACTCGAGAGCATGTCCTAAAAAATGCAAGAAATCCAGACATTTCCAAATTAGATTTTAGCCGCTCCAAAAGATCCATTAGAGGACAAACATCACTATCTAACTCAAACCGGTCCCGAACTCAAACTATGTTTAAAACTAGCTTAATCAATGGACAGAAATAAAACAATCTTACCTAATGTACTCAGAAAGTTCTGGAAACATTGTTCGACTTCAAAAATTAGAAACGGCTTTTTGTTATTTTTATGGGAGATCTTTATCTCGATTTAACATATCTAGTAAAAAACTGCAATAATCTGAGATCGATCTATCAACTATATCAGTATTGTATGGATCATTATCAGAGTACATTCAAAGTATAAGAAGAGCATTTGACAATTATGAAAATCGAGCGTTAGCAAAAGCAAATGTAACGTTAGTATGAAGATGAAAAGAACAGGAGAAAAATACGAAAAATCCACTCAGATGAAACCCGAGAAGGAGAAGTACAGTTGATTGGCAAAGAAAATTTTAGAATCAATACTTACACAATATGATAATTATTGACAGATTAAATTAATATCGTAATAGAAAAAAGAAAAACTGTGTATGATGAGTTCAACTCGTTGTTTGGATTTTTCATTAGTGCTGGCAAAGAAGACCTTGATATGAAAACACTTACTGAACACAGTTGGAAATTGTGTAATTTTTATGATAAAGAGCTACCAACAACGGAGGTTTTTATGAACGAATGTATAAATTTTTTCGGATTCTTGAAAGAATTGGAAGAATAACCAAAATCAATACTTAAATAATGCTAAGTGCTGCATGACACCGAATGACAAGATATATATAAAAAAAAAAAAGTTTATTTAGCTAAAGCTATTATTAATTACACTGTAGTTTTGTATACAAAAGTACAACAAGATTCCAAATCCAACCCCAAAAAATACAAGTGAAAAACAAAAAAAGAAAAAGTTACACAATTATAAAACAATGTTTTTTACAACTACATGTTTTCCTTTATATACAATGCCAATAACCTCCTAAAAGTTTTGTAATTCACACATTCTTGAATCTCAACAGGCAACTTATTGTACATAATCAATCCCCTACAAAACACTGTCGCACCACCCCTATTCGATGTTGGTGTGTCTACATAAAAATGCCCTCTCTGTCTGGTGTTATATATATGCAGTTCATGAACAAATCTCAATCTATCTCGCAAATATTCCGGAGTCATATTATTTTTAATCTTGTATACCATATCCAATGCTTTAAATTTCACCCGCTGAGCCACACTCATAAAATTCAAGGCATCCAACATTTCTTTGATTGGTGTATATTTATTACATTGAATAATAATCCTCATAGCCCTATTCTAAATTTTCTGAAATTTCTCAGTTTCGCCACTATTCATTCTTAGGAACACTGCAGCACAAAAGTCAATATGCGGACAAATCAACGATTTGTACAACAAAACCCTAGTTGAAACACACACACTGTTTGAAATCCGTCTCAAGAAAAACACCTTACGTGACATTTTTTTCATAGTGTATTCAAAATGCCTTGCAAAATTCAAACTTTCATCTACTATAACTCCTAAGTATTTCATCTCTGACACTCTCTCCAGTTGATCATCGTTAATACATATCTTCAGACCATTCAGTTGAATGCTACTCAAAACATGCTTCTTCTCCACAATGATATATTTTGATTTTTTAATGTTTATACTTAAGCTGTTTTTGCACAACCACTAAAACACTTTTTCCAATTCTTCGTTTAAAATTTCAAACATTTGTTCAATATTTGTTCCTGAAATAGATATCATAGTGTCGTCGGCAAATAAGTTAATTTTACACTTATTTACATATATTTAAAATCATCATTTATAAGTAGAATAAACAACATAGGACCCAAAACTGTTCCTTGGGGCACTCCATATTCAGTAACAAGCTCTTCAGAAAAACTATTTCCAAACTTGACTTTTTCCTTTCGATTATTTAAGTAGCTTGTAAACCATTTCAGCACCTTACCACCCATACCCATTTTACTAAGTTTCGCCAACAGCAATTCCCTATCAATGGTCTCGAAAGCGCGCTTGAAGTCCAAAAACACAACCAATGTTATTTTATTTTCATCCATACTTTTGCACCATATTTCCGTACAGTCAATGATAACAGTCTCGCATGAATGATGTTTCCGAAACCCCGACTGATTCTGAGCCAATACATTGTTCTTCTCACAAAAGTCTCTTAATTGGTCTTGGACCACATGTTCCAAGATCTTTTCATAAATGGGTACAACATTTATCGGCCGATGTTCCTGGCATAATTCGGTATTCATAACCTTGGGTATCGGTACAACGCACGAAGTTTTCCAATTTTCAGGAAAGATACCATTTCTTATTGATGCGTTAATTGTATTGAGATAAAATTGACCAACCACCCTTATGTTAATATCGCACTGAAACTTTTTTTTGACAATCCCTGCATCCAACTATTCAGCGGAAAGGTCGTTTTCCTTTTTGAAAAGAATAATAAATTACACACTTTATGCTGACAAATTATGAAATTATGCCTTCGATATATAGCAATATATAGCAAAGACGGTCGTCAGCTAAAGCGGTTAAGTGCGTTGCTGCTAATGCTGAATGCTTGGTTCGACTCCGGGCTCAGTAAAAACTTTATTCTGACCGTCTCCCCTCGGAAGGCAATGGCAAACCACCTAGATGTAATCTGCCTGGTACATCCTCTCTGGAGATGAAGTGTATACACTTCTCGCGGTTTGGATCCCGCGTTAAGCAGTAGGTCCCCTATGTGTGTGATAATACTTCAAACGCACAACACAGACATAGGAGAGAGGTCGCCAACATCTGGGGGATCGGATATGGCACATGATGATGAAGATATAGCAATGCTAAACTATCAAATCAGAGCTAACCAAAAGATTGGACTTTGATGATGTTATAAATTTGTTTTTCAAAATCTAGTTCACGAAGAAAGTTCTTATAATGAATTACATTAGTATCAGTTACTATCAAAAGCAAGAAACGAAAGCGTGGTTTAAAAAGAAATTTTAGCATTGCATTCAATTAATAATTAGAGTATTTTTTAATTTGTAGAACTTAAAATTTTAAAATAAATAAAATAATGTCTTTCACTTGTAAAAAATACAGGAAAATAAATAGGAGGAGAAGAGGGGAGGCAAGTTGCCAGTAGCTCCTATGCGGCAAAAGTGTAAATCCGCCACTGTTCAATCTACAACACGTATCCACAAAATCACAACTTTTTATTTCTTTATTTACTTACTTACGTTTTACTCTCTCAAAATATTTCCAATCTGGCACTGTCGCATAGTGATAAATTTAAATGCTTTTAGAGTGAACTTGAAATGAAAATTTTCTACGCATCTATTAACGGTTAAAATTAAAATTTTAAGATCTATAATTTATTAACGATTGTTAACACGTTTAATTAATTAATAAATTATATAAATCGAAATGAAAACTTGTTTAGAAAATAACTTCGAGTAATACTTGCCGAAATTAGTTTCTGTAGTTTTAACGAGTAATGTAATATAAAGTAAAAGATTCATTGACTTGAAATTTTTAAAGATGAAACATTATACAATAGTATTATGCTCGGTTCTATTTGGTACTGAAAATCTAACATAATCTAACCTAAGTTGAGAGGAGAATAAATAAAAACGAATTATATTCAAAATTTAGCAATTGACGAGAAAGCTAAATTTTATACTTAGTTTATAAGTTTTTCTTAGATTCAATTGTATATAAAGCTGAGGAAGAGTTAACTCAGGGTAACTCATTGTTGATTCAATCAGAGTGACCAAAGTCAAAGGTGGTACCCAGGCCCGGACTGGCCATAGGGCAGATCGGGCAAATGCCCGATGGGCCGGTGCAGTCAAAGGGCCGTCTAAACAGTGGCTGATTATATTGCGAAAGAAATTATGCTATTTTATATAGGTAACATAACAATAGTTATTTTCTATACAAGTATGCATTCTTTACTTAAATAGTCGCTTTTTTACCAGTGCAATGAAAAAATTAAAAAAAAAATTATTGTGTTCGACTGTTCGATATGATTATAGTTAGGTACTGTTTTCAGTGTAGGTACTTGTTTCTTGTTGATATCTAAACAGCCAAGCCAGTTTATTTAGGTCTGGCATCCTCGGGCTCCCAGTGACGGATTTACCAAATTGTCGCCTATGAGCACTACTTTGAGATGCTGCCACTGTTATACTTCAGGGCTAACAGGGGTGGCCCGGCGCAAGGGGGTGCAGGTAGGAGCGTGGTCAACGGATTTTTAGAGTTTACCGAAATTTCAAATATAAAATAACTTTATTATGGATTTATTATGGTTTCAATTCTTAATCTTAATGACTGCTATTTATTGAAAATAAGGAAAGGTATATTATTATAATAAGAAGATTGGCAACAAAAATCAATGATAAATCTTTCGCTCCGAGTTATTCCGGAAATGCCGTTCTTTAATTCTCACTTCAATTTAAGGTAGGTAACAGTAGTATCACAATAATTATACTCGAAAATAAGATGACTACGTTTCTTTTTCATAAAAAATTTCGCCTGCGGCGCGTACTTTTGGCACAGCTCGCTTCGCTTGCATTCTTTAGCTTCCCTTTTAACAAAATTCTGGCTACGCCATTGCTTGTGCGTGATTAAAAGAAAGAAATGCATATCTACATAATACATAATACATAATACAAAGTACTGATGACATTGTAATATTTTTTTTCATGTTAGTATGTAATTCTTTTCATTTTGTTAGATGTAATGTAAAATGGGAAAGTCAAAACTAATACTAATAAAATAGTTATTTTTATCATTAGGCTGGAAACTGAATTTTTCCGAGTACAAGTTTCTTTACAGGCCGAAGCGGATTATCCGAGGCCTGTAAAGAAACTTAAATATTTGGTATTACGGATTTTTTTGTAGTTGGTGATAGTAAAATATTTTAATTCAAAATTTGACGTTTAAATTTAACTAACCTAAAAAATATAGGTATTTGTTACATTCATTTTTTATAAAATTATCTAATAAAAATATAGTATACCTTAATATATTTATAAAATAATAAGTTAGCTGTATTATAATTGCATTAAAAAGTGCTTTTTATCACAAAAATTTGTAATATCTATTTAATTTAATTCATTTTGACGTACAAAATATAACCAAGAATACCAACATCTTAATAATCACTGTTTTTTTCAAACGCTAGGCAAAAAAGTCAGCGTTTCAAGCCGCATTTGAAATATTATGCAATTGCATATTGACTGATAGAAGCGTAAAAATTGTCTTTCACTATTAGAACTAAAAAGCTAAAAAACAAATGCCAAACAACTATGTTTTTTCATGAATTTTGGACATTACACGTTTTTTAAAAAAGTAAATATGTTAAGAGTACGTGTAGCGTTTTTGTGGGAAGTAGGGGACCGACAGTCTTTAAAATGCCCGAGCCGGTTTTAGGTGCCAGTCCGGGCCTGGTAGTACCACAGTTAGTTCCACAAAGATTTTACATTGGAGACCTATACTATTTTTAAATACACTAGTTTTTAACTGAATAACTAAACAATAATATTTATTAATATTTTTATTAAGCTTTCTGCGTAGTTTAACGCTTTTATCACAATATTTATTAATACAATTTAGCCTAGTCAAAATAGCATTTCAGCTTGCATAAATTACGATACAGCTGAAAATTGGTGGGGTCTTCATTTCATTATTACAAATGAAATGTCAAAAGTTCCCATCGATCCCACATCTGCTAAAAAAGTTATTCAATGTCAAAGGTTGAAAATATCGGTTTTGCGCCTTTTTCTCGCAAACGGCGAGTGTTATAGTAAAAATAGCTTACACAAAAGTTGTAGCTTATTAAATTCTCTATAAAAATTGTCTCTATACTTTTTTTTCTACGAAAAAAATTTTTCCGTAACGTTTGTAAGAAAAAGATTATTAAATATTGTTTAGTTAACTTGTTTAAGTATAGACTATTGAATTTAATCAAAATAATTATATGTATTTCAGATATTAATTTCAAAAATTTATTCAAAATTCATATTTCAAAGTATTTAATTTCGAAAACATTTTTAAATTCTAAAAATAAACAAATTAAAAAAATTAACAATAATTATGTAAATCACAATTTAAAAAATAACCTTTCCCTATAGGCCTTCCCCCTAAGTCTGAACCTTTTCTCTATGCGCGCCGTAATTTATGAATGACCTCTTAGTATGCTATAATTCAAATTATAATTCCATAATACCCACTTATATTATGTAAATTTTTAAATACATTTTAATTTAAAAAAATAAAAATTCAAGTTTTAAATTATTAATTTTATTAAACAAATTGAAAACTAAAAACAGCATATAAGAATTAAATAAATCTTTATGGTGGATGTATGAGCGAGGGCGTGGGAGAATAGCGAATTTTGATGAGTGGGGATAGGCTAGTATCGTTGCGGGGTGAGGTGACAAAAATAACCACGTGACATGTAATTTACATTTGGCAACACAGTTGTTTTGGTTAATTTCCTATCGGTGACATCTGACATTTGAACGTTTTATGCATGCTATTTTTTTAATTTTCATTTATTGAAATGCTGTTTACTTAATATAAAAATTCTCAAGTCTGCTGCTTTCACTATAATATAATATAATATCTGTTTTTAAATACACAAATGAGGTTATATTTACATCTGTATTTACTATTACTACCGCTAGTTTGTTGTGGCGCTCGTGATAGCAGTGAACTACAGCGAAACGTTGCCAAGTGTAATATTACGGCGAGAAAAAATTTGTAAAATAAAATAATTTGAATTTCATTTCAATTTTTCTTTTTGGGATGAACCGATGCATAGTATTTTTAATATACTGACGAATTACTGCAAGTATCATCTTTCTTATTTATAGTTTTTTTTTAAACTGAAGATATTTTAACATACTGATATTTGTTGATTTATCATCACAACTACCTATTTCTCCATAAGAGCAATGTATTTTATGTCGATTTTGAAAAATTTTTTTCTTTAAAATATGAACGGTTACCTATGCTGAAATTTTTACAGTAAATTCATTGAGTAAAAATCTATATATAAAAAAATTTTGAGGTCTTAAATTGAAAATTGTTGTCATGCTCATACATCCTTAAGAAGCCTCTAATCAACGAGAAAAAATGGTCACTCGAGGCGCAGCCGAGAGTCACATTTTTTCGAGAGGATTATAGGCTTGTTAATTCTCGAATGTAATTCAACGTTTTATCTACGACCAGGGCCAAAACCACAATTCAAAATTTTGGTTTTGAGAAACGTCAAATTTGACAAATTGATTTTGACCAATACCTACTGATTTTGAGCTAAAAACTAATCCACTAGTGTATTATGAATTCTAATCCACTAGTGTATTAAAAGGCCTCTAATCCACGGAAAACGGACGTATTAAACCTTCCTAATATAGTGGTTTTGGATAAAGTTATTTATTTAAAAATACTATAATATTGAGAGGTACGTTTGTTGCTAGTGTTGAAATAACAGCCAACTTATTAAAAATTAATATTTTTATCACGGTATGGCAGCATTGCAACAATTTCATAGAATTTATAGTATTTTTTGAATGCCATCTTTATGCCCAGTTGTAAAACAGAAGATCAATCTCGGATCAGAGTGAACCCATGAGTGAACCCAAGACCAACTTACGGTTGATCCAATCAGAGCAACCAAATAAGGATGTGAAAAAATAATCGATTATGAAAAAATTCGATTATTTCTTCTATAAAAATCGATTTTACTAATTGATTTTAATATTACAAAAAATCGATTAATTAAGAATCGATTTTTCTGTTCACTGTCGATTTTTACGTCCGAAATTATGTACATTAGTTTCGATAATGATACTGGTTAGTCATAAAAAATAACACTAACCTAATCAACTCATTCGATACTATCAATTTATATGAGCAACACAAACATTTAATTACTTTTACCTATGACAGTGGTAAAAGTACTTAGTTTTTTCATGACTTTTGGTAATTATTAATAATGATAGATAATTATTAATACTTTTCAGTTAATCACACTTACTGTAACATACACAGAAGAAAGAAAAGCAAGCATTCTATCAAATAATAGGAAAAAATCGATTTTTTCACAAAAATCGATTATTTTTTCTAATAAAAATTGTTTTTTCCCAAATCGATTATTATTGAAAAGAGAAAAATCAATTTTTAATTAATCGATTTTTTCTTCTTAATGTCACATCTCTACAACCAAATCCTGGGAATTCTGTAGGGTAATTGGGTAACGCTGATCCGAGGTTAATCTTTTATTATACTATTGGGCCTTAGTTACTTACATTTTGTACAAAATATGAACAGAACCATACTAACAAAGTTATACACTTATACATTTTTTCACTTCAATAGTGTAATATTTATTATATCAGCGTATTTATATAATAAATAGAGAACAATGTAATAATTTTCTATTGCGTGTTTAAAAACCTCGTACATAATTTATATATAACACTACATTTAATTTTTTTTTCAGGTAAGCACGTACAATATAAATTGCATTTCTTACATAAGCATCGAACATGAACATTCTGCAAACAAAATAATCATATTTTTTATTACTATGATTTATTAATATTTTTTTGTTGTTAAAATTAAATTGATCGGTAATTAATTTTTTGATTTAACTTACCATTTAGTGGCGTCTGATGCTGTAGTTTTCAGTTGCGCAACCGTCAAATATTATGTTTTTCTAGCTCTATGGTATGAAAACGGTTTTACATTACACGCAGCAAGTTTTTACCAGCAACGGTGCCAGCATTTTTTAAATGGGTGGGCAGAAAGTGGGCCCAATATATTTGAGGTAGGCACACAAAATTAATAAATGAACTAAAAAATTGCAGTATTGAAATAAACACCTAAAAAACGAATATTCTAAAAAAAAAAAAATTATAATAATATTACTCATTACTAACTTACAAAAAATTATAATTAAATACTAATTAACAAATTAATAACTTTCTCAAGTGACTGTACAAATTTCATTTTAAAAGTATGTTGCGAGTATGTCTTTGTGCAAATTCTGTAATAATTGCATCAAAATCTAAATTTTTTGTAATTTTTTTTCAATATTTAAAATGGTGAAATTGCTTAGCATATTATTTCCTATTCGATTTCTTAAATAATTTTTTAATCTCTTGAAACAGGAAAATGTTCGCTCGCAAGCAGCACTTGATACACAGAAAAATTATTACTTGTATCTAATATTCGTATATATTTGAATTGTTTTATTTGAAATAAACAAATAACTTTCAATTTAAATTTTTTTTTTCAATGAAATACATTGAAATATTTAAATTCAATGTAAAATATATTTAATTTTAATGCATAACTTAAATTTGAAAAAATGATATAATTAGATTAATCAATTAATACCGAGTAGATGTAATTTTTCTGCTAAGTTTAATTTGAATATTCAAATAATGAATTATTTATTTAAAATAAATTAAATTTAATTATTTTAATTAAAATCTTATGGTATATTTAATCTTTAAAATTCAGATATTTAAATTAAACAAAATTATATTGATTATAAGTTAATCGTGTATTTAATCTTAAGAATTCATATTTTTATTTTATTTATTTAAATAGCTTTACATTCTGTAGAATTGAGCTGTCCTGATGGACTTACAAAAGACTACGATGCGTTTTTGCTTCATTTATAGTGGCTCGAATTAAGTTTCGTGTCTAAAAGAATTAAAGAAAAAAATCAAAATTTAAAATAAATGTTTTATTGTTAACAACGATTTTAGTATGTTAAACAAATTACAATTAGAACTGAGTTACAAGTAAACTTAACTTTATCTTACATTCCTTGTTTATTATTATAAAAGTGCTTAGTATCTACAGAAATCAGATATTACATGTGTCGTCCGTGTAAAAGGTTAATATATGCATTTGTTATGGTACCACATGACACTCGTCATTTCGCTCTGTCGTTGACCCATTGTCTCTATCCACCATTACCCATGTTTCTCAAATCCTCCGTCACACAACTTCACCATCCCTTCTTTGGTCGTCCTCTATGTCGCTTCCTTATGGGGTTCCATAGCAGAATCCTCTTTGTCACCTCTTCTGCCTCACTTCTCATCTGATGTCTCAACCATTTAATCCTCTGACCCTTTATGAATTTCACAATATCTTCCCCGTTCATTGCTTCGCGGAGTTCAAAATTCATTCTTACTCTTGTCTCCTCCCCCTCTTTCTTTAGGCCCAGTATAGTTCTCAATATTTTCCTTTTGCATACTATCATTTCTTCTTTTTCTCTGAGCGTCATGCACAGTACCTCCGATGCATACGTCAACACTTGTTTTATCAACGATTTATATCTTGAGTTTTGTCTTGACCGATATTGCTTTATCTTTTAATATGAATTTATTTGCAAAATATGCTCGATTGCCCGCTTGTATTTTCGCTCGTACTTCTGTCCTTCTATCGTTTTTATTATTTATCTCTACACCCAGATAGTTAAAGTGTATTACTCTTTCGAACACACAGTCGTCCAATCTTGCTTCCTTGTTTTATTGATATTTATTCAATATTTAATATTTAAAACACAATCATAAATTTTCAATATAAAGTTTTACCTCATATTCAATATTTTTGAATTCAAATATAGTCGATGTTTTTAGACTTTTTCTTGCATAAGATTAGTTAATGGTTTACAAATGTGCCGTTAGTTTTAATTTTCTAATATTTAATTTGTACTTGCTTCAACGTGCTTTAGAAAATTATCACTGAATGATATTATAAAAAATTTTTAAAAAGATTTTAAGTTTATTACGGTGTTTATTGTTCAAAACTTTATTTTAATGACGTACGGACACTATAGTTTTCTCACCATATGTTGTTAATTGTTGGTTGTGGTTTACTGGTCACGAGCATTTGGACTTCCTTGCTGATCATCTCTGCTACTGTTCGTGATTGATCTGGAGCATCTTTTGATTTACTGTCGATTTTATGTAAATCATTTTCACTTTTATTGATCACGGCCGATTTTATTTATTGTTTCTAAATTTTAAATTTTGTTAACACAATGTCCGAATTTTATTGGAGCTACAAATTATCATAACGACTTTCTTGTTTGCTGAATCGTACCGCAACGTTTCAATAAAATTCTATTTCGCCGTATTGCTGCAAATTTTTCAAGTTTGTTCCCTCTTTTTCGACGGTTTTTCAGCGCGAAGTTCAAATGGTAAACCAATCTAACGTAGTTCGCCGCACTTTTTGTTTTATTATGATTTTTAAACACTTAAAATTTTTTTTTAACCCTTTTAATCCCTAACTGATTTATCATTTTCATCCTTTGCTAGTCATTAACTTTTATTGTTCTCTCGTTTGAGGATTCTTTAGTCTAAAAACATCTTTCCTTTCAATCAAATGTAATTAGTTCAACGAATTTTTCAAGCAAGTAAAACTTTCATTTTGAAATAACTTTTGTAACTAAAATCTGTTTATTTTTGAATCAATCAACATATCATTCAATTTTTAATTAAAATTTTGAGTTCTCATCTCCGTAAAAGCAATCTTTCATTCTGAAGACTTCCTTTACTAAATCAAAATAATTCTGTGAACTGTTAAAAATAAAAATTCATGACAGTATTTTAAATCTAAATTTTTGCAATTTGCATTAAGTAATAATTTTTCTGTGTGTACAGGTACTGTAAAACTGTAATACTAATTACACACAATTTGTAAATTTCGGTAAAAGCTAATCTATAATTTACTTAACATATCCGATAATTGAAAAATACTGACAATTTTTATGTTTTGCTCTTTTTCAAAATTTTGTATTGTATTTGGTAAAACTTTTAATTTGGCTTGTAATAGTTCTGTGTCAAGCTTGTAGTGATTTGCAAGGGCCATAATATTTTGTTGTGCAAGAAAGGTATTTGATAACGGATTCGGGCAACTCAACTCTGCCAAAAAAAAAATTTCAAATGTGTATTTTCAAGAATTTTATTATTATTACCTTATTATCTTTACCCAAAGGGTTTAAAACGGTCATAAAGCATCTATTGTAAAGTGCATCTTTATTACTTTTAAAGATTAAAAATATTATAATTACTACAATATGTAATTTTTAGCTTTCATTGATAAAATTGGGAACTAGTAAGTGTTCATACTTCCGTGAGCGGTGTTCATCAAGGTAAATAGAATAGAAAGTATGATATCGAGCAGGTAGTGACGTTTAAAATTTAATATGGCGGACGGAGCGAGACACTTCTATAGTTTTCAAATTGCAGGTACATTTTAAAGTATGAATTTAAATATTAATTAGAAGTTTTTCGGATAAGAAACACATTTTACAGAACTATCTTTATTGACTTTGATTTTCTAGTATTTAAAAACAAAAGTTATTAAAACAACAAACATTTTATGAACAAGTCTTTATTGTTTTTCTTTTTTAGTATTAAAATTTACTATAAGCTCTTTATTTAATTTTTTCATACAAAAATACATTCGTGACCTGAAAAACAACCGTTTTGCGCTTTCGTCTCTAATCAATAATTCAAATGTTTAATATTAATTATTTACATACTCTTCTTGTAAACTTTTTGCATTTCTTCTTTTAAGACGATCAAATCGCACTGTATTAACTTCTTTTGAGCTTCAAGGCAAATATTTTGTTGATATCGCTTGTTTGTTTATTTTTTTAAAACTTTTTATGAACATTATAACGTTCTAAGAGAGCATCTCTCAAATCAAAAACTATACTACCAAGATATGTATGTATCTTTACGACCGCCATATTTAAATGCGCAGTAAAAGACGAGTTTTGGTTCATGTTTAGATCATACCTTCTATTCTATTTACCTAGGGTGTTCATTGAAGTTTTAAACTGCATTGAATTTTTAAAATAAAAATGACCAATTTCTTGGTCCCAAACCCTTACAAAGAGAATTGGGTTAGATTATTTAAGATTTGTTTCCTCAATAACAATGCGGTAGAATTTAAAATGCTGCCTTAGTAAATAGGGATGACATTTTTATTGGGTGTTTATTACCGTAAATACTTTCATTTACGACTATATTTTAAAATTTTTAAAATTGTTATGCCAACTGCATTATACACGTATTAAAAACTTGTATTTAAACCGTTTTTGTTATTTATAGATTTATTGTGCTAAAATTTTAAGTTTTAAACTACTTTAGTAATATTTAGAAAATAACTTAAAAAATTAATTTTTAAGTAATTTGTGGTATTTAGTAGTATGTGATGTTAAAATAATCAAACCTAACAAATGTTAAAAGAATAAATTTTAACTGTAAGCAAAGAATACAAACTACACAGAAACATAGTATTTAAAAAACACTAAAATGACAATAATTCACATTTAACAGGGTTGAACTTAGAATATTTGAATAAACAAGAAATTGAATTCTGAAAAAATTACGATATAGAAATGATAAAAATTACTTTAAAAATAAAAGCTCTGTAATACGATATAAAGGCCTTTCATTTTACAATTATTTTTGCTCATCAGTTGTATATAACATTAAAAATGACAAGAAGTGAGAGAAAATATACCAAAGTAATTGGTAGTAATATCTAGTAATATTGTTTATAAGTGTCTATACTTCCGTGAGCGGCAGTGTAGGTATGAAAATTTAGAAAGGTAGCATCATTTTCAGAATTATTTTTTAATTTTCTACAATTTGGGTGGGCACTTGAGTGGGCACTTCAGTAAGAAGGGTGGGCACGTGCCCACCCTGGCCTACCCCTAGCGCCGTCGCTGGTTTTCACATTTAAAGTTTTGCTGACTTGCTAATTGTTATAAATACGAGTTAATGGTTCTACCCTATCTTTTACATGCATTTTCTGTTTTTAGTTCCCGACCTTTGTAAAAGTGGAGAGTTATCAGTTTGACGTGTATGGTGTAGTCTGTTTGTCAGTGGCTTCATAACTTTTCAACGGAAGGTCGTACTTTTATGTGTGTTGAAAAGATTTTTAGCTACAGTTATTCACAAAAATATTCGGACACTTCATATTGTCGCAAGAAATTTGTTATATTTTATTTATTTAAAGAGGTACCACCTTGTTTTGAAAAAATTTAATACGCTATTTATTAAAGTTGCCCAAAACACAAGAAAAGTTTGAAAAAAGTATGTGCATACAAAACTTAGAAGGCTTTAAAAATACGTAAAACTAACGCAACAAAAATATTCGGACATATTTTTATTAGACAATGCGTCTGAGAAGTTTTAAATTGCATTATTTCTTTGTGCATTGTATTAGTATTATAAAAATAATAATAGTAACTGCAGTTTGTGTAGTTTCACAATAATTATAAAACAATATGGGTCGTAAAAACCCCAATACTAGTTTTGATTTCAGACAATTGGTAATCTATTATCGCGAGAAGGGAAAATCATATCGTGAAATAGGTGATTTATTAAAATTTGGTAAAAGTACTGTTAGGGACATCGTCTACTGTCGTTTTAAAAACGAAGATCGTATCGATTCCCGTTCGCAAACTGGCCGTCCAAAAATTTTGAATCATAAAGAAGAAACTAGAATATTAAGAAAGGTTAAAAAAGACCCTAGACTAAGTGCTCCTAAAATCGCGACAGAAGTTTTACAAGAAATTGGAAAGCATGTACACCCCCAAACAATTCGAAGAGTTTTAAAAAATAATGAATACAACGGTCGAATAGCTAGGAAGAAACCGTTCATTAATGATATTAACAGAAAGAAAAGACTAAAATACGCAAATGAATATAAAGACGTTACGTAGTAAGACAATGTCACTTTCGCTGATGAGAGTAAATATAATATTTCTAGTTCAGATGGTCGAAAAATGGTATAGCGTAAACCAAATGTGGTGGTAACGTAATGGTGTGGGGTTCTATATCAATTGAAGGTGTGGGTAATTTAGTTTTTATTAAAGGCATTGTAGACAAATATAAATATTTAGACCTTTTACAAAACAATTTGTTACAAAGTGCCGGAAAAATGGGTACCAAAGATAGTTTTAAATATTATGAAGACAATGATTTCAAGCATAAATCAAGATTAGTGCAAGAGTATCTTCTATACAAGTGCCCTAAAGTATTGCACCCCCCTTCCCAATTTGAACCCTATTGAAAACTTATAGGACGAATTGAACTAAAAAATTCGATTATCTCTCATAAAAACAAAAATTGAACTTAAACAAAGACTTCTAGAAGAGTAGAATGCAATTAGTAAGGATTATTTGACAAAAATTATTAGTAACATGTCCAAACGTTTACAATTGTTATAAGACAAAAAGGCTATGCCACTAAATATGATAAAAAATTATTTTTCTAGAAATATTTTTAATAATCGGCATTTTTCTGTAAGGTGTCCGAATATTTTTGTTGAGTAAAGTACGGCATACACGATGCAATGGTTGTACCAACATCGCTCCAATTTTCAGATTCTAAGGAAATCGTATAGTGTGTGTTGTGCAATCTAATATTGCATAGATTTGCAGATGCCATTCTATTACATATACGCTCCGCTAAATAAATGAAATCGCATCGTTCGTGCATCAAAATTGTATGCAAATCGTATCGTATGTTTTAACGATCCAACCGTTGTATCGTGTATTCCGTACTTTTAGTTTTACTAATTATTTTTTTAAGGCTTTATGAGTTTTGTATGGAAGTTATATTTAATAACCTGCACGTTAATGAACCTAGATAGCAACTTGCATTTTATACTATTATATGTATATTCGCTAGAATAAAAGTCAGCACTTTTCTATAATATAAGTCACCACAATAATGTAGTCTAGTTTAGTTAATAATATAAAGCTCGATCTTGTAAGCTTGAATAATTACTCCGTGTTCTGAAATAAAAAACATTTTTTAAGTAATTTTATTGATTGTCGAATAAAATTGGCGCAGTCGGTAAGATTGGTCAAAGCGTTTTACCAAAATTATTATCGCAAAAATCAAAAACAAAACGGTATGTTTCAACAGTTTATTTGACTAAAACTAAAGAACAAAAGGCAAGAAAGAACACGTGGTTGAAGATTGTGACGAAGTGAACAAAAATCGCTACAACCAACTTTCATCAACCAACAACCCATCCATCGAGGATACAGCCCTAAATTTAAAAAGATCTGGGACACCGGACAAAAATTGTCGGAACATTAGAAGTGCATTAGAGCATTAGAAGTGAAGTGATACAACGAAATGAAACTAAACCGAGTTGCTACATAATGTAAAGCAGTGCTCAAAACCTTTTTACCTTAAAATTTTTAGACAATAATAATTATAGCGTATTAGAAATAATCATATATAGTAATCAATTTAATGATAAACGAACTCGAAGATATTATTCAACAAATAGGAAATTTAAAAAGTTTTGATCTACCAGAAAGTATAATAACAATAGAATCTAACATGCCAGCTGAACAATTAAACATCAACCGTTTAAGATATCAATCTGATAACATTCCAGCTTTTGATGGAAATCCGAAACAATTGCATAGATTTATAAACGCTTGCGAAAATTTATATTCTGCTTTTCAAAACAGATTAGACCTATTTGTTACAATAAATGTTTGTATTTTTGAACAAGCACTTGCTTATATTACTGAAGAAGAAAATTTTATTTATTATAATAAAGGTCAAAATCAAAACTATCAAAATTCAAAATTTAGTAAAAATCGATCAACTTAAAATATTCAGAATTTTAAAACCTCACAAAATAGACTTTTCCAATATCAAAATATACCTAAAGCAACGAGTTAATATCAACCAGCGCAAACATCAAACATTCAACGATATCAACCAGCTCAAGCATCAAATTAAACATCTCAACAAACATTTCAACCAAATTTTCAATCGTCGCAAAAAAAACTCAACTTCTGCAGAGAAATAATTATACCACAAATCAATCCCCTAATTTCAACCCTGCTAGAAACTCCACTATGTCGCTATTAACATATAAACTAGAACCGATAGACACCAGCTCTAAATTCACAAATTTCACCAGAAAACCAACATTAAATCATCAGGTGAATCATATGATGAAAACATTGAAAGTTTAGATAATGGAACTTTTTACGATTCACAATTACTCAAAAACTAATTTTTTGAACATCAAAACGATTACCTTTAAAATTATCAAAATTTGCAAATTGAAAATGAAATAGAAAATGAAAATTTGTAGGAAGAACAATCAGTCAAACAAAATACTGACAAAACTGTAAATTTTCATTTCACTCTACATCAAGACACACCGACTTAATAATTTTAAACACAATTAACCACCAACTACCTTATATTTACGTACCCCAATTACAAGCAAGATTTTTAATTGATACGGGAAGTACGCGAAGTCTGATAAACCCAAAATTAGCCCACAAAGTTTATAAAAAATTCATAAATTATGAAAATTTTTACATTCAGCAGCTCATATGCTACTACGAGTCATCATGAAATTGCTTACATACCCATTTTTAATATCTTTAATGTAAATGACTATCACAAATTTTATCTTTTTGACTTTTCAAAGAATTTTCACGGTTTAATAGGAATAAAATTTACTCAAGCAACTTAACGCGACTTTAAATATCAAAACTTGTAAATTAAATACACCATTTGCCAAAATTCCTGTGCTATATAAAACCACTAACAACAACATATCAAATTTTTTTAAATAAACCAAAAAATGCACAAACACTTTTTAGAACTAAAACGTTTAAGTTAACATAATATAAATACACCTTCCTTCCAAGAGCTCTTTTCTGGATCCGGATCTGTGTCAATGAAATAGAAACTACTAACAGATAAATGCTATTCACACAAACAATCCACAAACCACAACTTGTCCAACTCAAGCTAACTAAGTTGACCAACTGAAAACACGTAGACGATCGGACAAACCAAAGATCTGATTGCATAAAACTAAAGGTTTAATCAGCAGCAGTAATTATATTTTTACAAAAATAATTAGTCAATCTAGATGGTAAAAATTCAGTAGTTCCATCCAGGTACTACTGTCCGCATACGGCGGCGATTGTAGTATATCCACCAATTTAGGTTTCAAATTAAAATCCAGGGATTGTGATTTATTTTCTAATTCAATTTTATTTAAACCCAGTGTAGTAATTTGTTAAATTGTTTATCTGCTGATTATTCCTGACCTTACAATTTTCTTCCAGTAATGGTAGTTTGCATCACTTCAGGTTAAAATTTAAGCGTTAGTTAAATTCTCTTAAACCTTATTTTAACCAATGAGCAAGCGGATAACAGTGACATTAGTTAATTTAATTAACGCTCAAATTTTAACTATAATGCCCAGTTTCAATAAAATTCTAACTAACCTGTGTTACTTAACATGTGTTGATAATCATTTGCTACCGTTAAAAGTAGATAGGATTAAAGAAAAAAATAATAATAGATTATTATTGGTGATATTATCGGTAGTTGGGTCGTGTGCCTTTGGCTAGCTTGTAAAGGCAAATAAAAGAAAAATACAAAAAAAGAGAATGAGCTGATTCTTCTTCAGATCGGGAAGTTTAATACGCAGGGGAAAAAAAAATCACTAAAGTAACGCTCCGAAGAGCCAGCCGAAATGTTGATATTTTTGGGCGCCACGAAGTTTTAAAAAAAAGGAAATCACCCTGTATATTCGAATCAACAGCCACGTTAAACTACGAAAAATACTGGCTGTTGCAAAAAAAAAGAAGTAACCAGGTCAAGAAGAGACTGAGTAACAGAGATAACGTTTGTTGTTTCTGATTTAATAAAAAAATAAAATATATACAATACTGCGCAAAATTGGGCTACCTTTTTAATATAAAAAAAAAATGAATACGTAAGTAAGCTATCAATTGCTCACAATTGCTCAAAACTCGCGTTATAGTTACCGCGTATACGTATACTTGGCGCACAAATACCGTAATAATTTCTACAGTTTCTATTCGAGTTGATTAGATGTTTTAAATATAAAATTATAACCAAAAGAACGGCCCAATAAAATTCTTCACGCAAAAAAGATAATTAACAATAATAAATGACGGCACAAACAAACAAAATCTTAGCTTTCTGTTGTCTTCTCTCTTGATGGTTAGATCAGGATAGCGATAGCGATACCAATGTTCGACTGAATTATCCAGGCTGTTGTGTTGTTATACAGGTGGATTACCCAATAACCATGCAGCCAGAAATACGACACCAGATAACCAAGAAGTAAAAAAAAGGAGTACCACCACGATCGATATGATACACCGGTTGATATCGGTAATCCAAATAAAGAAATAATAGCTGGTGAACCGCTATTAACACCCTAGAAAAATTCAACTTAACAAATGTGGAATAAAATTATCAAACATACCTCTGGATGTTGTTTGAGGGTTTGTTAGTGAAGTAAGCAAAGCAATGGTCCAAGAACGAATTTAATCCTTCAAATGAAGATCGGATAACTTCTCAAGTAAACGTAAAATTTAGAAAAGGAAATCCAAAAAATCGTAGCAATCAATACTAATCCCAAATAAATCTGGATGAGAAAATAACGCAATTTTCACCAAA
This sequence comes from Cantharis rustica, assembly GCA_911387805.1. Taxonomy (NCBI): domain Eukaryota; kingdom Metazoa; phylum Arthropoda; class Insecta; order Coleoptera; family Cantharidae; genus Cantharis; species Cantharis rustica. The sequence goes on from OU426877.1 coordinate 79,778,916, forward strand.
AAAATTGATTAGCTACGTCGTCCAAATATAATTACTCAACTTACAAATTATAACTTTTCTCCAAAATCGCAAAGTTAAAATTAAAAATGTGCGAATTATCAATTATGATAATAATTTCTATTAAATTTGAATTCAAAAGTGAATTAGGATGCCACCTTTTGAAAATCTTTCACAACCTTTGTATTTTTACTTAAAAATAAAATCAAACCGTAACACATTGGTTAAATTTTGAATGGGTTGCAGATACCACCTGAAATATATAATTAATGAGCCTTTTTCCTGAGAATAGTGTGGCAAATTTATCACGAGAGGCAGCACTTGTGGTAGGGACAAACATCAAACTTTCTACATTTAGGTTAAAAATTTTTAAAAAATTTTGAATGACGTTTGATAGAAGTCTTGGGTAACGTTATATGTCCATCAAAAGTAAGCGGCATGTTTGCCGCTTACATCAGCATATCTTGTGTGACAAACTATTAAAAAGTAGTTTTGAGCGTCATTTTTATACTCGTATTTACATTTTTCTTGCACTTTTTTTGCTTCAATTGATCTATTTGATTTTTCATTGCATTTAATGAATGATCTATTAACTATTTTATCATTTGCTTGCACTAATTTCAGTTTTATTTCAATTTTTTATTAAAAAGTAAAATAAAAAATTTACAATTAAAACTTTCTTTTATCTGGCACAGGAATAATATTTATAGTACAGGAGCTTCTCAAAATTCTAGTGCACATTTTTATTAAATTAAAAATTATCGATTTACTCGCCATCTAGTGACAAATTTACATGACCTCTCAGAAAAATCACAAACATTCGTTCTTCTTGCTTATAACTACACTAAATATTCAGATGTCAGCTTATATATGATTGCAATATTATGCTTTTAATAACATGTGACAAAATCAGCATATATTAATTCTATAATCGTTAATTAATTTATGTAATAGTAACGTCGTCGATTCGTAGTCACTTTATTTATTTTATTACTCAGATAATGATTGTTAATATTTGCTGTTATTTTTACAATGTTTTCGTAAAGCTTTGAATAATAACCTGTAAAATTTTCATTGCTGCAGATTACTTAGTATTTGAATTGAACGAATGTTTGTTCTTATGGCCAAATACATGTTTGTCCCTACCGGACTACTAGCGCCCCTAGTGAGCAAATTTTCGTATTTCAGGAAAATGGCTCATTAATCTCTGATTATGCGTTCAAATGTTTGGTTGCTATTCTAACGCCAACTGCACGGTACAAAATTGATGTATATGTGACAGCCAACAACAAAAAACATTGTCAATTAGATAATAACTAATAAAAACAATTTAAATTTTGAATCATTTTAATTAAATAATTTACTTAAAAACGATTGAGAATTAAAGTAGTATGTGCACTAATATTTGCATCTCGTGTATTTTGAGGATCAAGTGGCAAATCTGCTACTTCGTCATCTATGTTAACTATATCGTCAAAATTATCTTCATGCAGATCTACGGTAATGTTGTGCCGTACAGCACATGCTACGACAATGGCGACTGCCGTATCCAATTTGTTACGCAGGGCAGTGTGAAGACAAGAAAAACGTCTTTTTCAAACTCCGAAAGCCCTCTCAACAGTATTTTGTGTTGAAATATGGCTACGATTGTAAGCTTCTTCAGAGGGTGTGGCAGGATGAAACAAGGGTGTTAGTAAGTATAGATTGCAGGCATACCCATTATCACCAAGTATCCAAGTATTTGATCCGTAGTCCCCAGCTTCAAGATCTGCACACAAGGGTGAATCATTAAAAATTATTGAATCGTGAACTGACCCAGGCCACCTCGAAATAATGTTCTATCTGTCTATCGTACAGCTCTATAACCGTGGGTGGCTCTTGGTTGACTTCACAATGCCTCTCCAACGTTTTCGCTCTACCATCAGCGTTGCAATCTGATCTTCATCTATTCCCATGGTTTTAAGGTCTGCTCTAATATTAACCCGCCATCTGAGATGCAATCGTCCCAGAGGTATTTTTCCTTCAGATACTGCTGTCATGCCATTTTGGTCAGTCTGTCATTTGATTGTCTATGTACGTGACCTGCTCATCTTAGTCGTTGTAATTTTATTTCTTGGATTAGTCTTTATATAGCTCTTTGAGTTTTTTCTTTGACTTTCTGAATAACTGCATGCAGTGCTTCTACTCACATTGATATTGTCTCTCAAAAGGTATTGAAACGACCTCGTTGCGTAATATCTTAATGTGAGTAGAAGCTGCAGCATCCCGGAAAGAGCCTTATAGCGATGAGTTGATGGCTTCATGTTTCCCAGCTGATTCTTTATATAGATAACGTTATCTTTGCAAAAAGAAAAATAATTAATAATTATTGTTATTAAATAAAAAGAATAATCTAACCTATAACGTAATTTAAATTCTTTATCGCCAAATAATACAAAAAGGTTCCTTCTGTTAGGAATAACTCTGGTAACTTGATCTTCCTCTTCATCACTGCTTATTGAAATGTCAGAATCAGATAGATCGAACATTTCTTTAAAAAACACGTTTAAAAACACGACAGCAAAAAAAAAGTTTAACACGATCGACGTTATACGTACTAAAATCAGTACTTAAATCGCCTTAATGATCGATTGTCTACTTGTTAAATATTTTGGGTAGTTAACTTGTGTTAAGGTCTAATTATTGTTTGTGGAACCCAATTTGTCACTTAACAACATATTTAATCATTGATTACGCTAATCATTGATTAAACTTAACCTGTGTTAAAAATTATATTTCTGCAACCCAAATCGGACTTAATCAATGATTAACTTTTTAATCAATGATTAAATTCCTTAATTATCGTTTCTGAAACCGGGCATAAGTGGTGCAAACCACTATAACTACGACAATAATTATTCTTGCTGCTAACAAGACTTTTAGTACTAATTTCATTCAAATAAAAAATTATACTACTATTGCCCGGTTTCAGAAACGATAATTAAAGAATTTAATAATTGATTAAAAAGTTAATTGATTAAGTCTGATTTGGGTTGCAGAAAGTGACAAATTGGGTTGCACAAACAATAATTAGACCTTAACACAAGTTAACTACCCAAAATATTTAACAAGTGGAAAATCGATGATTAAGGCGATTTAACTATTGATTTTAGTAGGTATAACGTCAATCGTACTAAAAATTTTTTGTCAAAAAATGTCAGACTTATCTGATTCTGACATTTTCACATTTTAATATTTTAATATTTTTTATAATATTATAACATTTTTAATATTTTAATATTATATTTTAATATTCTGATGAACCAACGTTGAAAGCTTAATAAAAGCATTATTAAAAAACCTTTAATTAACTTGTTTTTCCAAGATTATTTAATTATATTTAACAAGTTATAAAATTAATTTATTAAATCGTTTTTAAGTAATAATTAAAATGATTCAAAATTTAAATAGTTTTTATTAACTACTATTATTATCTAATTGGCGATTAATTAATAGAAGTTGTTTTCTTCTATAAGACAATTCCAATCTTGCCGATTTTAACTTGGTTAAATAATACTGGTATCGTATTGCTTTTAAAGTCTACTTTTTCTTACGTTGTCAGGGTCTACGACTTGTGAACACCATCGTATTTGAAACGTACGATGTACGGTGTACAATGGTGTTGTAGGGTTTGCCATATGCTCTGCATCAGGTTCATCTCGAAATTGAATCTCTTTTTGTAGAAGAGTTTGAAGGTATAGTATCTCTGTGTCGGAAACATTTACATATCCCTGTAATAAATAAAATATTAAAATATTATACTTACTAGAATTAAGCTAAATGTTAATGTGAATACTTATTTTTGAACAAAATGCAATAACTCTTGTTTTTCCGTTTCAGTATAGTTTTTGTTGCGTTTCTGTTTATTATCGCACATTTTAATGGCTTTAAAACAAATATTCAAAATCAAAAAGCCTCCTATCATAGTCGAGCACTTGGCTGATTAAAATCTCTACCGAGTGAGTCGCAATTATTAGAGTAGCCTAATAATTTTATGACTTTCACGTAACGACTCTTGTAACGTTATAGATTCTCTAATCAAGTACTTCTGTTATTACGGTACACCGATAAAAATAATAATAGATAACGGCAAAGAATTTAAAAATGAAACAATCAAAGAACTTTTAATACTTCATAAAATTGACATAAATTTCACTACTCCCTTTCATCATGAATCAAACTCACCTGTAGAAAAATTTCACTCTACATTAATAGAACATTTACGAATTTTAAGAAAAACCAATAATTCAAACATTTTAACTTTAATGTGTTATGCAATAATAGGATACAATAACTCAATTCATTCAGTTACAAATTTTGCACCTTTTGAATTATTATTAGGACACACGAATTATTAGATTCTGAGACCTGTCAGAGTTATTAGAGACAACTCAGATTATATTGCAAACCATCGAGACAAAATTAAACACCTATATCAAAACCTATCAAACAAATTACAAGATAACAAAGAAAAAATGATTAAAAAACGGAATTATCAAGGCCCTAAACAATATATCAATATAAAATAGGCCAAACTGTTTATAAAACTAACCCTCAAAGAAACAAAAGAAAAAACAAATTTAAAGAACCATTTGAATTATTAGAACTGTTGGAAAACAATAAAGTCAAAATAAAAAATTAAAATAGTAAAAAAGAGGAAATTATTCATATTAAGGAACTAAAAATTCCTATTGTTTCAGATCAACACTCGCAACCCCTTGCAATAATTTTAAAATTGACTATATCAAGCACTGAATTTCACGATTTGAACTATAACCTTGGCTTACTAGTCTTCAAAATCTGATCTGCACAAAACACGGTCAATAAGTGGACATTAATTCAAATTTTCGATATCACACATGTAATTGATGAATTTTTCCTTCTTTAAAGAAAATTCAATAAAGTTAAAACATTACTAGAAAGCTCTCACTTTTACCAAGAGGAATATCATAATTCATATAACTTAATAATTACTTGAGAAACCGAAATAATAACCCAAATTAACCAATTAAATCCTGCAATAAAACTACGAAGTAAACGAAGAGCAATTGATAGATTAGGATCAATAATCAAAATTATAACCGGTAATCTCGATTAAAACGATGCAATTCGATATAATAAAGCAATTTATACTCTCTCTAATAATGAACAAAGAATCATAACGTTATTAAAAGAACAAATCACACTTTTAGAAAATTCAATAAAACTTTTTAAAAATACCACTCAAAATCTGGCTCATAACCAAATAATACTAGAATCACGAATTCTACAAATCGAAGCAGTTATAAAATCTGAAGAATTCACAAGATTAGAAGCACATTATACCTTTTTAATTCACATTATACTTCTTCAAATTCATTCAGCTTACCAAATGACGAAAGATATTTTCGAAAAACTTGAAGTTGCTATAACATTTTCTAAATTAAATACATTTCAAAATTCTATTGTAAAACCAAACGAACTATTAAACAAATTAAAATCAATCAATAATCAAATAAATCAAAGCAAACTCCCTTTTGGACCAGATATTAAAAGCTTATAATTTTCGAAAAAAATAAATAAAAATTAAAAGCTATAGTAAAGAAAATCAAATAATTTTCATTTTGGAAATACCGTTAGTTGAAATTGAAAGCTATAATTATTACCGTTTATATCTACTTCCCACTTCTACAAAAAATAATTAATACAATTTAATCTTTCTCCAGTCAAAATACTTGATCCTAAATGAGCAAAACTACATATTTTTTAACCAAAAATGTAAAGAAATTCAACCGAAACAATTTATTTGCGAAGAAGACACTCCTATTGGAATAATCAAGGAATCGCCGTGCGAAGTACAACTTTTGACATACCACATACTCACACAAAACTAACAATTGTCAACAAGTTATTGTAAACCCAGGTACCATTAAAATTCAAAGTACCTATAGAAGAAAACAAATAGATATTAGTAATCCCCAAAGACACCGTTGCGGTCCGAAAGTGCAAAACAGATACAACGAAAATTCCTCTTAAGAGGGGCCTAATAGAATACGCATGATGCTATTGTTCACTCACTCCCACTCGTAGCGCAAGATAGGCTAACCAACCTTTGATGATGGCGAAGATATTTCCTAAACTATAAAGAATATTCAAATTTTTTTTGATTTTTTCGAATCTACATAGTTACCCGTTAGCGGTAAAGAAAATTCAAGATGTTTTGTTGAATACAGCTAACCAGTGGGGGTAATGTAAATTGCGCTTCAAAATATGTGAATTGCGCTCCAAGCAGAAAGGTTGACATAATCCAAAATGTAAATTGCGCTCGCAACCATTTAACAATGGGTCACCTACTTATACCTACTTATGTTGTTAACAGGAGATTAAGGTTATTTAAATTTAAGAATAATTAAATTAAATAGAAATATACTAATAGAAATGGAACATTTTTCGTAAATGTTACCAAATTATGCCTTTGCTTAGGCATGTTTTTTTATTAGACATAATACAGGGCCGGCGCCAGTTCTTTTGATTAGGGTTATTTAAATTTAAAAACGATTTTTTCGCATTTTGACTGATAATGTGCTGTTTTATTAAATTCAAAATCATTTAATAAAGTGGCACTTTAGCACATAGATATGTCACTTTACTATATAGTAATGTCACTGTCAATAAAAAACTATTGGATAAAGATTGTTTATTTAAATATTGGAATCATTGTTATACATTTATGTATATTAAACGTACAATAGTATATTAAACAACAAGTTTAGAAAAGTGAAGTTTTACTAAACGAATATAGCTTTTAAGTATGAGCGAGCACAGCGAGCGAGTAACTTAAAAGCTATATGAGTTTAGTAAAACTACTTTTCTTGCGAGGTTTGTTTATACAATTTTTTCGTATTTTGTGAAAATCTAATCTAAAATATGAATTTAGACGTTTATGAGTAAATTTTTTTTGCGCGCGATCGGTCTAAATTTTTTCGTATGCCTTCTTACCGATAATTCACGGGGGGTAAGTACGAGGCGAGGGGGGCGAATTTTTTAGTCAGTTTTTCGATATCTAGCGCCGTTCTTGAGTTATTGCTAATTCAAAAAGTTTCTAAATAGATATTTGTGTAAAAATATCGCGGTTAGATTTTGTCAAGGCAGTCTCATTTTACGGTGCATTTTTTGTTACTGAATAAGTTCTTTTTAATAAATTATTTTTTTTGTACAACTTATAAATTTTATGTACTTGTTTAATAACTTTGTACAATTTTTTTTAAATAAAGTTTATAATATTAATCTTTTTAAATCTATTACAATTAATACCGTACCTAGATTTGCGCAATTTACATTTCAGATTACTGTCGACCTTTTTGCTCGGAGCGCAATTTACATTTTTTTTTTATACCTGCCAAATTTGCGCAGTTCACATTCACCAATCAGTGGTGCAAAGTGAAAATACAAAACTACAAATTTGAAACCAACCAAAATTCGTGTATCAACTTCGAAGTCATGAAACTACCTAAAATAATAATAAACAGTGATCTAAACGAAAGTGATAAGAAAAGTGTTAATAAAAAGTTAAAATTAAATTTGATTGATCGAAACGAGTTTAACAACATTCAAAACGTATTGGAAACCCAATTCAAAAATCTAGAACAGCTTTCGGAACAACAGGACTTCTTTCAGAAATCTAACATTTGGACAATACTTATTTTTGTTTTAATCACTCTTATGTTTTGTATTGCAGTTGTATTCTTTATCATTATGCCAAGATGCAATCGACCATCGACTACACGAAAGGAAGAAGATATAATTTTATAGGCTTAGAAATTGTGTAATCTCTATAATGTTTTGGTGACGAATTTATTTGCCCGAGACCAAGATTTTAGCTTCTTGTTTCATTTTTTCGGTTTTGTTTTTATTTTCTTTACAAATTTTATTATATCTATATTTCTTTCTCAGAGTCAAAAAGTAGGCTGCTTTTTTATTGGAAGCCTCACGTTGCATGCAACAATTGATGTGTAATTTACCCTGGGGTGTATTAAATTATTTATTATATTGTTTCTTCCAATTAAATTTATAATTTTTCAAATTTTAAACTTGTTTTTAATATAATTTTAAAATGGTAACGTTAAATTTTATGATACCCATATCGCAGTCCGGCTTATCAACCAAATTTTGTAGTTCCTTGAATAAATTTTTAATTTTAAAATTATACAATTTTTACCATTTACTTAATTTCCAATTACGATTCTTAAACTTTATCCAATTCCAATTTTAATTACGTAATCTTCTTCCGTTTAATTTTTATCTTCCAAAAATCCGTTAAAACTTTCCTCACAATCAATATATCCATCCATAAATCTTAATAAAACAATATTCAATCAAATAAATCACTTATATTTTAAAAACTACAAAACTTATCAAAAATTATTCGGAATAATAAATTATACGTCCATCAACGTCGACCATTTTTTGGCAAAAGGTCTCGTATCAAAGTGATCGGTCCCCACCTAGCAAATTCCACAATGTTACAACTTAATAATTAATACAATAATTTTACAAAAATGCATAGGGTGGGTCTGAATCACTTTGAAACACCACAATATATTTACATTTTAGAATTTTTATATTTAATCAATTTATTTTAGTATCCAAAAGATTTATTAACCTGTTCTAGGATAATTCATCTCTTACGATGGGAGAAGTTATATTCAATAACCTGCACGTTAATGAACCTAGATAGCAACTTGCATTTTATAGTATTAAATTATGTATAATAGCTAGAATAAGTCAGCACTTGATCTTGTAAACTTGTGTAATTACTCTGTGTTCTGAAATAAAATAGTAATTTTGCATTATACTTTTTTCAATTTTGTTTTGTTTTAGACGATCTTAATAAATAGCTTATTAAATTTTATTAAAACAAGGTGAAATCTTTTTAAATAATTAAAATACAATAAGTAGTGCTTTAGTGCGATATTATAAAGTGTCCGAATATTTTTGTGAGTAACTTATGTGTTGTTACTAAAAAACATCTTCTACTTAAAAAAATTTACATTTAATTTACAAAGTTACATGATAGTACGAGATGAACAACGTTTGCGAAAATTATATTTAGTATACTATTTTATTTGTGAAAACTTGGTACCTACCTACATTTTAGTTCTAAAACGTGTTAATGCATTTTTTGGTTTTTCTAAAACATCAATACAGATAAATGAATATAATAATACTCATGCTTTCATGGACAATGTAGTAATATTGTAGTGATATTCTAAGTGCGGTCTTTTTATGTGTAGTTTACATTTTGCTTTTAACAAATTAGATCACATTTACCTATTTAATTTAAAAATAATAACTGTATGAAAATTTCTTCTAGTAAAAACTGTGTGTCAAATTCAGCTCTCATAATTATTCAATACCAATTTTCGTGATAAGACAACCAAATTTTTTTCAGATATCGTTCGTGCTCAGTGTTGACTTTACGACATTTTTTTTAGTAGTATATTTTATAATTGCATCTTTATTAACTACTTGATGAGTTTAAAAAAATTCAAATAGTAATAAAATCATAAAAATTGTAATGTTTGGATATTTCCCACTTAAATTTTTATGTATGCGTACCTTATTTATCGGTTTTGTGGAAAATTTTACGTAAAGTAATTCGACTTCGGTTAAGTTTACATCAGTCATGGAACTGAAAAGGCATTACCGTAAATTCTTTAACGCACTGTCATTTTATAAGGTGTATACTAATGTAAAGTTAATAAACTTCTAAGGTTCTTTGTCATGTAAAGATCTGTTATTAATCATATCAAATTTTAACATAAACCAAAAAATGCACAAAACACTTTTTCGAAAACTAAAATGTTTAAGTTATCACAATATATAAATACACTGTATGTATATTATCGCAAACGTTTTCACCATACTATGGCATCATCAGGCGATAAACTGATTTATGCTAAAAATTTGATATGATTAATATCGAGTTACACTACTAAAACCACTTATCTATTGATCTGTTATTAGTTGACCGCCTTTTGTGCTTTGCTTTAAATAAATAACGATTAATAAATATTTACGGTAAGGATACCAATAATACATTTTCAAAAATGACACATTTTTAAAATTGGTCACTCTGCTAATTCACACGTTTTCATAATTGGTTTTATGTTATCGTCAACTGCTAATTTTTAAAATTCACGAAATGTTCTAATTTCGGCAATTACTTGTGAGATCAACTTGCGGAAATTTTTTTGACATTTCAGTTCAAATTTAAAACTAATAATTTTACCGTCATTCATGAAGTTTATCAAGTAAACAATCCCCGCAAAACTTAATGTTGTTATGACTTTTTTGTTTTGCGTAATACATTGGAATGTAAACTTGAAAAAATATATAAAACATATTAATGCACATCAAGTAAATTTAAAAGTAAACAAGTTAATTAAACGTTAAATATAATTTTATTTATTTATATTTTATAAGCTTTCGATGAGTTGTGTCACCTTCGTCAGAATAATTCATATATTTAACGTTTAATTAACTTGTTTACTTTTAAATTTACTCAGAATAATAACAAGCTTGTTATTATTCTGACGAAGGTGACACAACTCATCGAAAGCTTATAAAATATAAATAAATAAAATTATATTTAACGTTTAATTAACTTGTTTACTTTTAAATTTACTTGATATAATTATCACAAGTTAAAAATTAATATATTTACATATTAATGCACGAAATTTTGTTATATTTTTCATTTCCTTTAAATTATTTAAAAAAAAAATTCAAAATTTAAATAGTATTTGGAGGTAAAAATACATAATATAAGAGAAAATAATCAAACAACAGCAAATATTGTCAATATTGAACTTAAATAAGTGTGAAATAAGAATCTGTTCTTGTCATATCAATAGAAATATAATCTATAGTATACTTACTTGGAGCCAAGTGCAGATATTTTATATTGACGAAATTTCTAGAAAATTGACAATAAATGAATAGACCGAAAAGAAGCGAATATAGACCTATAACAATGTGATACTTTTCCTTTATAGTATGCTATATAACCACTTATTCTACAGAGGAAATTGTTTGCGTTTCTTTAGTATGTACATAGTACGTAGTATACCAGTATTCCTATATACGTATATGGAAAAAAAGTCGTATGGAGCGGAATACCTGGATAAAGAAAGAAAAACAGAAATGGCCTTTATTTGCTTGATTTTAAAAGTGGTCAAGTTTGACCATTAATATTGTTAAACCATAATATAATACTATTTTAATAATTATTATAATATAATATTGTTGTACATATTGTCATATACTACATATTGTCGTGTTACGGATAGGTACCGCGGTATAGCATAAGACTGTACATCGAAGTCAAAAGTTCTATCCTCGAGAAGGTATAGAAGTTTATAAAGATTTATAATTAAATAATTAAATAATATTAATTGAAAATAATTTGCAAAATTACATTTAAGAGAGCCAAACGTATAGCTTGGCTGGTTGAGCAAAAGAATGCTATTTGAAATCGTAGGTTAGATCTTCGAAGAATTTTTAAAAAACACCTAATTCTAGGCTGCGATGCAAATGCATACAATGAGATCTGGGAGAGCACGGATACCAACAACAGAGGTAAAGATTTACTTGATTATATTTGCTCTAACAACCTAGACATTATAAACAAAGGTAAAAAAACGACCTTTATAAATGCGGTACGTCAAGAAGTACTTGACCTCACACTGGCTACTCCGTTTATAAGCCAAATTCTAAAAAATTGGAAAATGATGGAGGAGACACCTTTTCAGATCATGTCTCTATAACTTTTGACATAGAGAGCACGAAAATGAAAGTAGTGAAATGTAGAGTGCGTAAAAATACGGACTGATGTCTCTTTAAAGAGGTATTAAGGACCGATCTAGAAGGCCTCCAATATAAAGTAGCTACTATTGAGGACGTAGAAACAGCCTCTAACCATATAAATCAGTGCATAATAAAATCTTATGAGACCAGTTGCGGCAGCCTATCCTGCTTGCAAATCCACAGCCGTATTAAGTCGCTTCCACCTACCTATACTACTGGCTTCTGATCTGGCGATGCTCTTTAACCTAGCTCACGTAGAGAAATTTAGAGGGGATTAGGCGATCGGGAGTGAATACCCGATCCCTCAAACTAATAGATTTGGTAACCTCAAACAATAGCTTCCATGCACTTTTTATCGCCAATGATAAGTTGTTCGCCCTGAAAAATGCAAAAAGAAATGTGCAGATAGCACAGCGTACGATAGGAACGCTTAATACCGGAAATTCAAAAATAATACGTAGACGGAGGCTCACAAACAAATTTAATAACAAAATTATTAAAAAGAAAAAAATATCCAAGTAGGTAACAAGTAAAAAAGTAAATATATGTGTAATATTGGTCAGACTCAGCTGAATAAGAATTATTAACGGATTCAGATCTGAGTTGGTTATACAACGATCATACAATCGAGTTGTCTCTCGATTCTGGCGAACAAGCTATACAAATTAGGTTGGCGAATGGTAATCGTCTTCGTAGCCACGTTATTACACTACCCGAACTCTTGGAAAATAAGCGCAATATTGTCGCACGAATTAAGTTTCGTGTCCAAAAGAATTTTAAAAAAAATCAAAATTTAAAATAAATGTTTTATTGTTAACAACGACTTTAGTATGTTAAACAAATTACAATTAGAACTGAGTTACAACTAAACTTAACTTTATCTTACATTTCTTATTTATTATAATAAAAGTGCTTAGTATCTACAAAAATCACAGATATTACATGTGTCGTCCGTGTAAAAGGTTAATGCACACGATTATCAAGTAAACTATATTACACACGTGAGAATGCAATATGCATTTGTTATGGTACCACATGACACCTCCTCTCTGACTCTCAAAATTACTGTTGCCGTAGATTTTGTAGCCCAATTTCATCGATGTTTCGTTCGATTGGCGATGCTGATTTCTTCCTCTGGAATAACTTTACTAAAACATAACAAATTGTAATAATGATGATTAACACATATATTATGATGGTCCATGCGCTGGTACGATTAAAGTAGATTGTTTTTGGGGTATCTTCAATTTATGTTTTCAATTGATGTAATCGAATGTCGGTTGCCTTTAGCTCGTCCAGGTTAATAGGATCCAGTTCCATTGGTTTAAATTTGACTTGTGATTCCATTGGGTGAATTTCGAATGATAATTTGGGAATTTCGATTGTATTAATTTTGATGCTGCTCTTTTGACTTCTGATTAATTTTGAATGAAACTTCCATTTTGCAGTTTCCATCCATTGAAATAATATACGTTTCATTGAGTGGGGTTGATAGATTTTTTGCATTACATTCTTGTTTAACTATTTCTTCGTCCTTGGTTACCAATAACCATTGATTTCTTGTTAGATATTGAATTTTGTATCCTTGATGTCCAAATGCTGTTGTTGACAATTATGGTAATTTTTTGTGAATAGTATCAGCTGGATTTCGCATGGAGAATTTTTATTAATTTGGTTAATCTCCTAGTCGCAAATAAAATTAGTAGGTTTTAACTCGATACATTTTTGGTTACTCAAAACGTAGTTATGCTCATTTAACAGGAGATATCGTGTTTGCGGGATTACTACTGCATAAATGGAACTATTACGTATAGGACACGAGTATAGGTGATAATAATTATATTTGGTTGTTTTGATAATTGGGATTTCTAGGATAAGATGAATTTTGCTAAGTTGAGTGAAAGTTTTAATTTGAATTAATTTTTTGAACTCGGGATAATTTTCTCGTTTTAGAGGTATTGGGAATATTGCTTCGTTTAACGTTGGCTCGATTTCCAGTAGCTCCTCCATGAGATCATCGGGTGTTAGAATTGATGGATACATTACGTTTAATTTTGCAAATGTCAAGGTTTCTTCTAATTTTTCTAACACATCTTTTATTGTATCTAGTGAGGTTATTAACTGTAAGTACACTGACACGAATGTTAACCTATTCTCGGACTTGGATTTCCATACGTTCGTAGCGTTAATAACTGCTTCCATGTATGCAATTTTTTCTTGAAACATTAACTGATTACTTGCCAATTTTATTATGGTGTTATTAAACTTTTCAATCGCAAACGTCGTGAGTTTAATTTGTTCCTTCATAAGCATTTTTTGGTTATTTTGAGCGTTGGTTAAATCATTGATCGCTGTGTTGTATCTTTCGGCATCATGATCATCGAGGTTTCCGGTTACCAATTTGATGACATTTGCTAACCCATTGAAAAAGGCTCTACGTTGTATTTTCAGAGGCAGTGGGTCTATTGCATTAAATTGTTGTGCAATTAATTTAATGATGTTCTCTAAAAGTTTGTGAAGGTTTTCTATTTCCCTTAAATATCCTGAGCCATTTGTATGTTTATAGTAAGCACTTGTTATACTCTTAAAATTATTTACTAAATTATTATATTCTAACCTGAGAGGTACTACATATATTATTCTAATTAATGTCCAATAACTTTGGTATTACTGGCTGTTCCCAGTTGAACGGGTAGCATCCCTGGGTTGTCTTCTAACTTGCGGATGTTGATTGACTGGGCGTTTCTCCATCAGTAACGTTAGGTTTTCTTAGTAGTCGTAAATGTACACGTTGAGTTTTGTTATCTTTTTCAATTTCCACGGTATTGTCGTTGAAAATGTTATGTATAACAAAAGGACCTTCGAATTTTTCTTTAGTTTTACCCCTTATGTTACTGGTCTTTTTCGTGTAAACTTCTTGGTTAATTTTGAACGGGTGTGGTTGTTCCGTATTTAATTGCCTTGCCACGGTTTCTTTAAGCAGGGGATAGACATGCTACTTAGTAGCACAAAAGCATGCTACTAGGTAGCAAATGGCTTTTAGTAGCATGTGTATACAGCCTTGCTATTAAAAAGCTTGCTACTAAAAAGCATGCTACTAAATCGCAAGGGATTTGATTTTTATCCTGCTATATCAAGACCGGGGAGGCGGGGGGGTGTGAAAAAAACATGTGTGAACGCTTACACAGATAGCATGCTAGTACGTAGCATGCTATCAGCTTTGTCAATGTGTCAAAATGTCTCGATAGGGTGACAGCAAAACATTAAATATTATAATTGTCTACCGACAGTATGAGTGTTTGTAGACATAGGTTCTTCTTTGTACAAGAATAAACTTGCACGTGAAAATGATTACAAAGAATTATTCGAGTTTATAGGTGACGAAAATATAACTATGAAAATGATAAAAACCAAAATAAAAAATCTGCGATCGGTGTATCATCACGAATTAAAAAAAATAAAAGACTCAATCCGTTTTGAAACTGATGCAGCTCAAATATATAAACCCACAATACCGTGGTTTGAGGAAATGCATTCCTTCTGGGTGACACTGTGGAATATAGAAAAACAATATGCATCTATCTTCGTTTCTCATTTCTGTAAGCAAACAGTTTGCCTTCTACTAAGCCAATTTTTCACCCAAATTTTCCGGTTTCTCTTTCTTCCGGGTTTATTGCAGTCTAATTACACACTGTGTAGCTAGTAATAATAATACAATGTTTATTTGATTTTGTAGTGAAACTTCCATGGTCAGGTTTGTTAGCACGTAGGTACTACAAGACTAAACTTCTAGCTGACAAGTTGTGTGTATTCCTGTCAGACTTGATAGCATGCTATCTGATAGTCTGCTATGAGAAAGCATGCTATTTCATTAGCAAATGTATTTTGCAACAAGCATGCTATTAAATAGCATGCTCTTTAAGCATGCTCTTTTAATAGCATGTGTATCTAGGCCTTTATGCGAATGCATTTTTTCTTGAACACCCTCGTATGTCAATTTTAGTTTGCTTATGTGGTTAGTCACATAATCCTTATAAAATCTGTCGTTCAAGTAAAGATCATAGGGGTCTCTGGAATTTGTATGCCCCAGTACTAATTCTAGTGGAGTATACGTTGTCGCAGAATGAATTGAATTGTTGTAGGCAATGATGACGTACTGCATTAAATTTTTAATCGGCGTCTTTTTATCTTTTGTTCTCATTATCCTAAGATGTTTGATAAGAGTAGAATGTAGCCTTTCGATTAAACCGTTGGAGGGTGAATTTCGGGGTGTGATGAAATGAACCTTAATTTTGTGGGCTTCCAAAAGTTCTTGAACTGTACCGTTTTTTATTTCCGTTCCATTGTCGGTGGTAATACTTTCTGGAACTCCGTAAAATCCAAAATATGCGATTAGTGCATTAGCAATTTCGGTTGCGTCTTTGCAGCCAATTTGAATCGCTTGTCCTACCTTCGAAAATGCATATATAAGGGTTAAAAAGGTTTCTCCCTCGATGGAAAATGTATCGATGTGAATCTTTTGAAATGGTTTCTGAGGTGTTTCCGTGACCATTATAGGTAGGTGTGTCGGATGACGTTCGTATTTGGATTTTTTACAAATTTCACATTTATTGATAAAATTTTGAATATCTTAATTTATGCTACTCCAATAATATTTTCTGTGCATAGCTTTTGTTGTTTCAAGAATTCCTCGGTGATTAGTTTTTCCTTCGTGGTGCAATTTTATTATTTCCAGTTGTTCATCTTTTTTAACAATTACCTTTAATCTCTCCGTACATCTTATTAACTTTGGACCATTATTGTTGAAATATTTTGTATAAACATTAGAAAATTGTTTGTAGGTACTTAATTCCTTGTCGACCTTGTCGAACCACAAATGGTAGGTTTTCTTTGCCGCTGTATTATTTCGCAGAAATTCCATAATCATTTTCTCATTTTCGTTTGAAGGGATGATTACTTCCTTTATCGTTTTTCTACCTTGGTTTCTTGTTTTTACCTCCACTTCTTCATGAAGAGTGGTTTTGACAATTAATTGGTGGTGTTTGTCATCAATAGCTTCATCAAGTATTGGTATTGCTGTAATACATCATAATAATAATAATAATAATACATACAATACATGTTCATCATCAATATTCGAATGAATGGTTTCTTCCTGTTCATTTAGAATATTTTCGTTTGGTGACGTATCTGAAGGTTGAGGTTGTGGTTGATGTTGCGTTTGAGGTTGCGCTAACATTCTTTGAATATCTGCTGCTGTTGGTGACAATGCCCTGGCCAACTCCAATTCAGATTGTAAATCGTACATTCTGTTGGTGCTGTCAAAATCATCATCATCAACATGGACCATTACTGAAGTGTCGTCGTTGTCCTCCATTGCATTTACTTGAATACGTGATAACGCATCCGCGTTGGTGTTGTATTTAATTATTCCTTCATGACCTTTCTTATCTACGGGTACCTGAACTATCTTTTGAACTGTAGGTTCTATGGTTGATAAACTTGGTGTCGTTTTTCGTCTTCGTCTTCCAAATAAATTGGTATTGTTCTATTTTTGGTTTTTAGCAATTTATTTCCAATATCAATTTCGGCTTCTAAAATTTTTAACAAATCCAAACCTATCAATCCGTCATAGTTATTATTAAAATAAAAAATGTAAAATTTGTGTTTAAATTTAGGGTCAATTAAATTAGGTAAATTTACATGTGCCACCTCGTTATGAAGACTTACTTGGTGCACTGTTTGAATTTTGAATGGTTCTCGTTCAATTTGATTGGGAAAATACTTATAAGCTAATTTTTGATTTATTAATGACTTTGTGGACCCGGTATCCAACATAAATTTTGAACTCATTTCCGGAATTTTAATGTAAGGTAATTTTGTGAAAGATGTTGAGTTGACATTTATTATTTCTGGATTTTTGTCGATTAATTCCTCCCGAAAATTTATGTTACATTCAGGATTTGTAGGAACTTCGTCTTCTAATGTTTGATAGAATTGTTCGTTTTCATAGTCCTCTTGAAGTTGTTCGTAATTTTGGTCATAATCAAAGTACGGCTCTTTGTTGTTTTCTTCTATGTCTTGACAAAATAATTCTTGTGCTGTCCACTTTGAAGCTGATGGATAATTTGATCTGCGAGTATTACTCGACAACGTGTCCATGGGCTCAGGTTGAAAATGACGTTGTTTGCTATCGAATCTATTTCTACTAGTATTAGTTCGCTGGGATTGTTGACCTGATGGTTGGAATCTTTGACCTGATTGTTGTGGGTTAAGGTTGTAATTTGTTGGTCTTGACATGTTGAAACCCAAATTTGGTGGTTGTTGGAAACGATTGAAAAATGGTTTCGTTGGGTTAAAATTTGCTGGTCGAATAAATTGTTGTTTTAGATAATTTGGTTGTTTAAAAAAATTTGTTTGATTTGAAAAATGTGGTTGATTTGGAAAATTTGGTTGATTTGAAAAATTTGATTGATTAAAATTTTGAAACCTTGAAACTGGGTTTATCATTGGTCGTAGTGGTTGACTTGGTGTTTTCTTCTCGATCGGGGCGTAATTTCGTTGAAAATTCAATGTATTCGTTTTATTTTGTGAATACATGAAATTTTCTTCCTCGGTGACGAATTTCATTGCTTCTTTCAAATTTGAGGGATTTCTTAACCTGGCCACTAATCCGAATTGTCCATTCAAACCTTGTAAGTATGTTTGCAACAATAAATCGTCGTAAATTTTGGTTTTAACTATTCTTACATTTGGATCGCCTTCTCGTAATTGTAGATGTGTAAGCAATAAACTACGCACATCTTGACAACGCATTCCAAATTAATAAGGAGATTCTGCTTTGAAAGGTTTTAAACTCATTAGGTCGCGTAACAAACAATTTTCATCACGTTGGTCGCCAAAATGTTGAATTAATAATGCCTTATATTTCCCCAAGTTGTGGCATTTTCCCGACTTGCGATTAGGGTTAAAGCTCTTCCTTGAACTTTGCTAATAATTACTTGGATTAGCTGTTCGTTACTTGCAAATTTTGTTAATAACCGTTTACAAGCATTAGTAAATATTGATAGTGTCGATGGACTTCCATCGTAGTTTGGTATTAAACTGTCGTTAAATTTATCCAATTGTGCCATTATGGGATTGTTGCGAATTGTTTCAGTAACAGGATTATTTATAACAACAGGGGTTGTTGGATTATTGGGATCAATTGCAATACTTAGGTTAACGAATAAATTAGTAATTTCGGATTCGGACATTCAGAAAAAATTTTTTAGGATAATAAATGAGCAAAACTTACGCTAAGATCGCCAAGAGCGTTGCTAATCTCTTCATATCTTGCGTACTGGTTGTGGAGTTGTTTTTCTTCCTTTGGATCACTTTAGTTTAAGTTATTTAATTATTTCTTCGATTACGATTTTATTTATTATCATCTTCCGTGTTAATTCGATTAAACATAAACGTATCGGTGTTGATGGTAGATGAAATAACGGTGTTGATGGTAAAGTAGTAAGTGATAACATTTATGTAAAAAAAACCAAACTGAGGTATGTGCAAATCAATTTCAATCTCGTTACCAGTGGCTAAATAATTCTACCGAAGCAGATAACGCTCTTCGATCTTGCGAAATAATAATCACTAGTGAAATGATCCCGAATTTACGGTAAGTGAAATCCTACTAACTTGCACTTTAATAAACACTAATGATTTCCAACTGATAGTTCAATCTCGTTAACTTTTAGCCGATCTAAATAATTTCTACTGTTCTCACAATCAATGCTAATCGGGAAGTTGGAAAAAATGTGTCCGCTTATCAAACAAGGAACGCCAATTGCCCTAGCAAAAATTTACTAAACAAATGTCAACAAAACCAAAGTAAACGTAGGTGAGGTTATCGACCTACGATTTAAATAATTAAAAATTAATTATCGTGTTGTAGGTGACGAAGGCGTTTTGTAACCGCTTAGGAGCTAAGGGTAAAAAAGAAGGTTACACAGTTGTCCACTGAAGAAAATAACCATTTTTCGAGATGTACCTTGGTGGAATGCAGAACTGGAGAGACTAAAGGTCATAGCCAGGAAAGCATTTAATAAGACCAAAAGAACAGGCCTATGGAAAGAATACAAAGAAGCCCTAACAAGGTACAATATAGAATTGAGAAAATCTAAAAACAGTCATGGATGTGCTTCTGCGAGGGGATCGATAAAACGTCCTCAGCGGCGCGCATTCAGAAAACTCTCTCTAAAGACCACCCAAACACCATTGGACTCATAAAACAATCTAATGGTGCTTACACTGAGAATATTGGGGAAAGTTTAAATGTGTTGTTAACGACACACTTCCCAAGATCCACAGTGGTGGCGACAACAAACCAGATGCACAAAATGTCTCTAGGCAATGGTAACCTCTACTCCAACAGGTATAGCAGAAGGTTAGTAGGCAAAATCTTTACTCTGGAGAAAGTGAAATAAGCTATAAACAGTTTTTAGCCTTACAAATCACCCGGATGGGACGGAATTTTTCCGGTCCTACTCCAAAAAGGAATAGATTTGATCGCTTCATGCATAACAGCAATCTTTAAAGGCAGTTATCCATTAGGATACATACCTACAGCATGGAGGAAAGTGAAAGTGGTATTTATACCAAAAGCTGGTAGAAGGCCTGCCGACGAGGCCAAATTATATCGCCCGATAAACCTATCCTCCTTTCTCCTTAAATCAATGGAGAAAATTATTGATAATCATATTAGAAGCAAATCTCTTATAGAGACGGCGCTTCATATGAAACAATTTGCCTACCAACCAGGCAAAGGAACGGTGGATGCACTAAACCACCCTGTAAGAGAAATCGAAAAATCTCTTGCAACAAAAGAAATTGTGGTCGGAACATTTGTAGATATAGAGGGTGCCTTTGATAACACCTCAACAAAATCTATAAAAACAGTCGCCGTGAGACATGGCATTGAGCCTTCCACGATAACCTAGATAGAATCAGTGCTAAAAAGCCGAATAGTAACAGCTTCTTTAGAGGGAGAGAAAGTATCGATGGCCACGGCAAAGGGGTACCTACAAGGTGGGGTACTATCGCCTCTATTGTAGTCTATCGTGGTAGACGTTAATTTCTACTAAATAAATTAACTGACGATAGATTCTGCGTATTAGGGTATGCGGACGACATTGGCATTAGGGGTAAGCACGAAGGTATAATCTCGGCCCTAATGCAAACAGTGGCGGATTCAGGGGCGGCAAATTTTTGCATAAATACCAAAAGCACATATGGAAAAAACCTAATGGATAATTAGGATTATTAGACGAATAAGTAGGTACTATTTCAATTAATTGATTAAAATAAAATAAACTATATATAAACGTTTTTATATTATACGACTTTTTCATTTTTGTCCTTTTAATATTGTCAGTATCCGGGAGCTTCATTCTAAACTAAAGGCAAAAATTGTTAGTACGTAACTTAATTGTAAGTAAACTTATTTTAAGTTATAATCGGTTAATACTGATTTATTCTGATTAGAATAAACTAATAACAACTTAGAAAATATAATTTACAATTGAATCGAAAAAAGAAGACTGACACAAATTTTGTTTCTATCAATTACTAGAGTACTACATCAATACTTACATCATAAACTATGAGTGACGGAATTATTTTTTGAAACCCAGCACTGGAAATGGATCATTTGATAGCAAAACCAACGTGGAAATCCAAAAATGTGAATTAGCAAAAGACTTGCCTTTAAATGATTACACCCAACTATAACACCTCTTAATGAGGTAGAAATTGTAAAAAATCATTGAAATTGAAATGTCAGTCAATGAACAGCAAGAGGATGATTTTAATTATTCCAATACTGAGCGTAGGCTAAACTTTGCTAAACTTGTCGGCAATGAAGTTTTTTCTAATACAATGCCTCAGCCAAGCTCAACTACTATGAAACACTCTGATATGTGTGACGATAAACATTCTAAACTTCATAACAACGCTATGGTTTATGACCCTACTTTGTGGCCGATTAAAGATAACACTTGAGAGCATGTCTTAAAAAGTAGAAGAAATCAAGACATTTCCAAATTAGATTTTACCCGCTCCAAATGATCGCTATCTAACTCAAACTATGTTTGAAACTAACTTAATCAATGGACTGAAAATAAAACGATCTTACCTAATTCACTCAGAAAGTTCTGGAAAACTTTTTTGTATACCATGTAAACTTTTTGGAGAAATATCAAAATTAGCAAAGAAGGCTTTGATGATTACGAGTATTTAAAAACCTACGAGAATTCATCAGACCATAAGTCATATGTCTTAGTAATGTGAAGCATCTAATTACATTCTTCGACTTTAAAGATTAAAAACGGCATTTTTGTCATTTTTATAGGGAGATCTTTTATCTCGATTTAATATGTCAAGTAAAAAATTGCAATCATCTGAGATCGACCTCTCAACTATATCAGTATTGTACAGATCATTATCAGAGTATATTCAAAGTATAAGAAGAGCATTTGAAAATTATGAAAATCGAGCGCTAGCGAAAGCAACTGTAACTCAATATATGAAGATGAAAAGAACAGGAGAAAGATACGAAAAATCCAGTCAGATAAAACCCGAGAATGAGAAGTACAGTTAATTGGCAGAGAAAATTTCAGAATCAATACTTACAATATGATAATTCTTGACAGATTAAATTAATATAGTAATAGAAAAAAGAAAAACTGTGTATGATGAGCACTACTCGTTGTTTAAATTTTTTATTAGTCATGGCAAAAAAGACCTTGATGTGAAGATACATACTGAACACAGTAGGAAATTGTGTAATTTGTATGATCAAGATCTACCAACAACAAAGGTTTTTGTGAACGAGTGTATACATTTTTTCGGATTCTTAAAAGAATTGGAAGAATATACAAAATCAATAATTAAATGTTGCCAAGTGCTGCATGACACCGAACGACGATATATACCCTTATGTTGATATCGCACTGAGACTTTTTTTTTACAATCTCTGCATTCAACTGTTCAGCGCAAACGTCGTTTTCTGTTTTGAAAAGAATAAAAAATTATGCACTTTATGCTGACAAATTATGAAATTATGCCTTCGAGATGTAGCAATTCTGACTATGAAATCAGAGCTAACCAAAAGATTGGACTTTGATGATGTTATAAATTCGTTTTCAAAATCTAGTTCACGAAGAAAGTTGTTATAATCATTTACATTAGTATCTGTTACTATCAGAAGCAAGCAACGAAAACGTGGTTTAAAAAGAAATTTTAGCATCGCATTGATTAAAATCGTAAAATATATAAAATAAAATTGTAAAAAATACAGGAAAATAAATAGGAGGGGAAGGGAGCGGCAAGTTGTCAGTAGCCTCTAGGCGGCAAAAGTATAAATCCGCCACTGAATGCAAACTGCCCTAAATAAAATAAAGAAATAGTGTGAGAGGGAAGAACTTATAGTGAATCTCTCAAAAACCACCATAGTTCCATTCACTAAGCGTAAAAAAATAGACCTAAAAGCTCCAAAGCTTCGGGGTCTATGGATACCTTTTTTCGAAAAAGTAAAGTATTTAGGGGTAACTCTGGATGCTAAACTCATCTAGAAATCACACGAGGATAAAACTCTTTCCAAAGCAACGAAAAAAATGATGCATTGGTCATACACATCAATAATAACACCCATTGTCACATACGCATCGCTCGTATGGTGGACAAAAACTAACGAAACTACGACACAGAGCAAGATGCAAAAATTGCATAGGCCAGCGTGATTGGGTATAACAGGGGCTATGCGTACAACCCCAACGACGACTATGGAAATACTCCTGTACCTACCACATCTTCACTTTCGGGTGAACAGGTAAGCTCTACAAGCCGCCACAAAAATTACCCAAATTAGAAAATTCAAAGCAGGAGACAAAACAGGTCACCTAAAGATACTAGATCTCTTTCAGCCAGATCTGTTTGAAAAACCTATGGACATCATGTTGTTGTTTTAATAAATTCATTGATGGTTGGGCAGTTGAATTCGTAATGCAAAGATGAATTTCTTACGAACCATGGGGCATTTGCCGCTATCCTGAGAATTTTATTTTGGAATATTTGTAATTTATTTATTTTGATATTGCTTGTGTTTCCTCAAATTACACAAGCGTACATCAACGATGATCTAATTAATGATTTGTAGAGAAGAATACACATTCATGTTTTAAAGATGATTTTCTATTAATTAGTGGAAATAAGAGTTTTAGTTTCACATAGCCCTTTACTAGTGTTTTCTGAATGTAAATAACAGTTAAGTTTTGAATCTAATTGTACTCCAAGATATTTTACAGAGCTATCCACTGGATTCCAAGGAATTGGTTTATCATTTATTAACAATTTTGTGGGTTTTATATTACCATAAAATATTTTAACCAAATATTTTGAGTTGTTCGTTTTTAGATTCCATTTATTAAATCACTCTATTATTGAGTTAGTGGCTACTTGTAGTTGTACTATGCTATTTTCAATGTTTGTACTAGCTGTCAAAACAAAAGTGTCATCAGCAAATGTACTAATTTCACCTGCTTGATAATAGAGGAACATTATGAGTGTATAGAATATACAGATCTGGCCCCAAAACACTTCCCTGGAGAATACCAGCTTTGATGAATTTGATTTCAGATTTTGTTGAGTGAATTTGACTTGATATAACTTGACTTTTGACTTTTAAATTTTGACTTGATATCGATAAGGAATGATAAAAGAATTGCTTTTAGATAGTCACGTATTGGTAAGAGAAGAATTTTATATTTAAGACCATCTAGCCATACGTTGTCAAAAGCTTGCTTACTCTTCTAGGAAGAGTACGATAGTAAATTTTTTGATTTCATATCTTCGTTCAATCGCTTCGGTGATTAGTAAAAGCTGGTGTGTTATTGAGAAGGTTTTTCTAAACCCAAATTGATGCGGAGGTATTATATTCTTTTCTTCCCTAATTTTTATCAATCGAATGTGCACAATCTTTTCTAGCAGCTTTGAAAAAGTTGAAAAAAAAAGAAAAAAAAAGAAGAAGACTTATTGGCCTGTAACTTGATAATTCCTTTTTAGGTTTTCCAGGATTTTTAAACATGATAATAATACTGTTTCCATTTCATTGGGAAGTAGACAGGTGTTTATTAAAGTGGATATGATCGATAATGTTCTTTTGCTCGGGTTTTTCAGAACTACGTTTGGTATTAAATCATTGCCCGGCGCTTTATTAATGGATAACACTGGTCAACAGCTGTTTTGGTGCCGGGATATTTGGAGATGATTTTATATGAATTTGATGCCCTGAATTCAAATATGGCATTAGTTTTTGCCTATCAGCTCAAATTTCAATGATATAACATTTTAAAAAATGAATTTTTAAAGTGGAAAGTGGGCTAATTAGTAGGTTAAAATGAACAAACTAAACAAAATGTTAAAGTAATAAATTTTAACTGTTAATAAAGAGTACATACTTAAATAAAAAATTAATATTTTTCTTTATATTTATTATTTATTTTTATTTATAAAAGATTTTTTTATCAATTTTCATTTTTATTTTTTCAAACCTGTTAAATGAAAAATTAAAGTTTTTTTTATTGTTTTTTAAATAGTATTATTTTTCGATGTAAATATGTATTCTTTACTTAAGGGCTTAGCTTACGCCGATGGTGTACATGATTTTGCCGATTCCATGAACCGATTCTGAAAAAAAATTTTTTTCATTAATTACAAGATATTGGCTATCGTGTGACGTAGGTTTTTGTTGTTTTTCCTTTTGGTTACTGAAAAAATAATTTTTGAATTTTTTTTTTATTAAAATTTGCAGAATTTTTATGGTATTTCCTAAATAAAAATTTAAAGAACAAAATTTCAACAAAACCCTACATAGCACCAGAACTACTAGTTTTCTAAACATGTGTTTCAAATTTCAAGTGAATTCGTCTAATGTAGTTTGAAAAATCGTGTACACTGTTGTGAAAAATGTAAATTTGAGATAAACGCTTGCAAAGTTTGACAATCTGAAATTTCTGCCCGGTACAATGGACCTTCCTTCATTTCAAAATCTTCTTGAAGGGCCGATCGAGTTTTTCGTAGCCGAATTCGACCTTCCAAGGTTGAAATGTGCGAGACTTGCCTATTGTAATCCTAGTCTCGTCGCGTTCTTCACACTAGCACTAATCCTAACACAAATCAAGAACCTTTTCTATCAGTTGCGGTTCGATTAATTATGTAAAATTTAATAATACGTTTTACACAGAAAATAACAAACCAACAAAATACACCAAAATTAAAATTCAAATGTAACAAAAAATATTCACTTTCTTTGCTTAGCAGATGAAGATTAGACGAAGACTAAAAATTTCTCGATTTTATTAAGAAAATTACAAAATAATGAAAAAAGTTTAAGTGAGTACATTTCATACCCCATAAATAATAGGGTATCTACTATTTTAACGCGGTGTGAAAATATTTCGAACGCTTTAATTTTTTGTTTACAATAAAATCACGTGTGATTTATGAGGATATATTTCTTGAATAAATTCTACATTTACAATAACAGGCCCATGTGTTTTCTATAAAAGCATTGTTTGTTTATTAAAACCAATTACTCTTACAACATTTTTATAAGTTTTTTAAATATAATTAATTATCAATTTCAGTTATCTTAGAAGGCTTAGAAGGCTTAGAACTTAGAAGGCCGAACTTGAAACAAGACAGACACTTTCAAACAGACGCGTTCAAACGTTTATTGTAATTAAAAATTACAATATTTGTAGATTGCACCAATTTCAACATTTGATGGGTTTCAAATTTGGAAAAATATATGACCGTGTTTTGAAACACTAAAAACTATATTATATTATTTTGTAAATTATTTATTTGTAAATACACTGTACAGGGTGGCTCAATTTCGATCCCTCTTATGGAGAAATCGGTAACCATTGGAAATATCGAAAAATAGATGGCGCATCCTTGATCTCTTTTTTTGAGAAAAGCCCAATGGACAAAACCGGACTTGACTATCTTTTTTTGGTTTCGAGTTATAGCCAAAAATTCGATTATTGGACTTTTTGATAAATGTTTGATAAATGAGCCATATCTCGGTTGTTTCTGAAGTTTCCAAAAAAGTGTTAACACTTTCTTTAAGCACTTTTTTAAGAGCAACAAAATGGGCTAGAGAGATTTTAAATATCTAAGTTAGTTTCCGAGTTATAATATAAAGTTATGTTTTTTTAAATAGAAACCATAGTTGAATGTGATATTTTTGAATAGCATTTTTTTATGCTCTTTTCAATGATGTTTAACATGTGGGTCTATTATTACGGTTTCATCCCATTTTCCTAAAAAATGTAATAAAAATAAAAAATATCAAAAAATTAAATAGGATAATAACATTTTTAATAAAAAAATCACTAAAAAAATTGAAGCACGTAACAAAAATTAAAGTAAGTATTACAAGTAGTATTAGTATTACAGTATTACAAGTAGTACAACCGAGATATCGACATTTATCAAAAAGTCCAATAATCGGATTTTTGGCTATAACTCGAAAACAAAAAAAGGATAGTCAACTCCGGTTTTGTCCATTGGGCTTTTCTCAAAAAAAGAGATCGAGGATGCGCCATCAATTTTTCGATATTTCCAATGTTTACCGATTTCCCCATAAGAGGGATCGAAATTGAGTCACCCTGTACATAGAGTTAAGTTTGGGAATTTTAAAGTTGGTAATAGAAATGGGTGGGATTGTGTAAAATGCCGGCAGAGGGTGACGCTAGCTTGGCAAGCGGAGGATCGTTATTCCCACTATGATAATTTTGATTTTTATTTTATGATTAAAGTGAGTTAAATTTAAATAAAAACTTGTTTAATTGATTTGTAAAGTACTAATAGATAAGAAAATTTGGAATTAGATAATATTTGGGTAATTGTGAAATAAATTTACAAACAAATTTTCTTGACCGGTTAAGCCAGCTGCAGAACGCACGTGCATGTTACGACGCCATGCTAGGTAAAGGTTAAACATTACCGTTTTATTACACTTTTGAAAATTAAAATTAAAAAAAAAAGATAAAACGATAAGAAAATTTACATTTAAAATTTAAACTTAAAAAAAATTAAATTAAATATTGAAGAGTCTCATGTTAAAAATTAATAATAGATGTAACCCAAGCGAGATTATTTTGGATTAAGTTCAAATTTTATCAATTTGTATAGCTGGGAACATTGCAATATAACCGGTGGCAAATAAAAGTAGATTTTTGGAGAGAGGAATGAGAAGACCAACACGATTTTTTGATGATATAAAGAATCATTTTCAAATTGAAAGTAATAAACAAAAGTTTAAAGAGAACGTTTTTTTCAAAATTTTAGATATAATAATTGCTCAAATAGATAGAAGAAGTCGAAATTTAATTATATTAAAATGCCAATTTTCGAATATTGAGCTGTGAAGTTTTAAGTAACGCATTGGATATTTTTGAATTGTTTCAACTAGAGCAACAATTTTGTTTAAAGTATTCTAATGAGATTGTTAAAAACAAGAAAAACGTAAGGATTATATCAGTAAAACTGAAAAATGATGAAAAATTGTTTATTAAAATAAAATCCAAATAACTCCATAACAGAAGTCTTAAAATTTATAATATTATCTTTGAACCACTTTCCGAAGAATAATAGAATTTGCATCAGAAACGTCATTAGAATAATTGTATATAATAATATATAAATAAGGTAAGTGCATTAATACGGCCATGCTACGCTTTGGGAATATTTTTAAGCATGATCTGATATTAATAAAAAAAATAAAATAAATAACATGTTTTAACAGATATGTTTACTACATACAAAAAAAATATCAACCCAATTACACTCATATTTCACCTGTAATTAACGTTTTTATGAAAAAGTAGCAAATGACCATATTACCGACAGGGGGTAGGTAATATAGCCAACTGTTCTAAGGTGGATAAATACTGTAAATATTAAATCAAAACTAGATTTTTTTTGTAAAAGCGATTTATTATGCACACATATAAACAAAACATGTTATAAAACTATAATATATATGTCCCCACGTCCTACCTTATTTGACTATTACATTATTTAATTAATTGACACAACAACAAATAAGTGACAACAATTAATTAACCACAGTAAAATTAGATCGAGAACTTGAAAAACAAACAACACGTTCTCACACGAAGTCATTCAACAAATTGTCGGAGCTTGAGGTATAAATTGTAATTATTTAATATATATTTGTTCAACTGATGATATTAGTAGCAATATCTGCGCTTTAATTTGTAGAAAAAGGGCAGTTGGCTTTATTACCAACTTGGCCGTATTATATGCACCTACCTTATATTATTTTATTATATTGTAGTGATATTACAAAAATTTGTTTTACCCTGCCCTTTAAGCACCTCGGCTAGCTCCCGAAAGCGAGAGATACGACGGTCAGCCTCTGGGTGTGGATTTAAAAATATAACCAATTTCTTTTACCAAAATTCTTTTTGTATCAAAACTTTAAATCGCAATAATTCCAAAATTAAAAATTTTCTTTTGTTTCCAGTATCAAACCTTCAATATTAACTTATCACCCAACCGCGGTATCTTCTAACGCACAAGTTGGTTATACAAATTTTAATTTTAATTGTTCTTAATTAATTTAAAATCAACGTCCATCATCTAAAACTTTCTTCAATCAAATAAAACTCATCTAATCAAAACAATAAATCTTCTTTAATTTCAATAAAATCAATCTTCTACTCACAAAATAAATTTCACTACTTTAGATCAATACAATTTTCAAACAATTTAAATTAATATTTTTCTACAATTCAAATTTACTTTGCACAAATAATACTCAAAGATTTTATGAAGCCCACCCATGGAGCATAACCCGGTTCATGCGGCCATTTTGTCAAAAAAGCTTCTCTTTTCTCTTGTTTCCCCACCTTCCATTCTTTCAAAAAGCAAATTAAAATCACAATTTACAAAATTTTACCAAAAGAGTACAGGGTGGGTCCAAATATTTGGTAACACGACAATATATATATATATATATATATATATAGATAATTATATAAGCGATGTTGTATTTTTTAACGCTTAGGAAAGAGGCAACACGGACCCAAATTTTGTAGTTACTGCGCTGACTTCATAAGGTTTTTATCTAATATACAATGGTTTGTTTGTTGAAGTTTTTATATGTTAAAAAAATTATGTGTTAAAACGATAGAATGCAATTTTTTTTAAGTATCTTGAAACATCGTTTATCGTGAAAGATTTTTACCAACACTTTCGTTTAAATACAATTTTCATCAAATATTTTTTTGTGCTGCATAATATAATTTTAACTTTTACTTCTGAAATATTTTTCCCTTTTTACTTTGATCAATTCATCGAACAGCAATATCCGCTTCTTTAGTGCATTACATCACCCCAAGATGTAACAGAAGTAAAAGGAACCTAGAGGGTTGTTGATTGGCAATTTATTTACCCTGCAAGAATTTTACTTTGTAGTTAGATATTATATATATTCTCAGAGAACACTCTTTATCTAAATTAAATTTTAAATTACTTAACATTTATTAATCTATAATAAATTAACAAAATAATTATATTTTTAAACAAATTTAAAAGAAACAAAATATGAAATTTCAGAATAAAGGTATTATGCATTATGATTATTTTTGAAAGGACGGAAAGATTAAGAAAACTTAGAAAAATATTATGCTTAATGCCATTGGCTTTTTTACTACATTGTTCAAAAAATAAATTAACTTTAGAGAACCCATTTTGAGAACCTGTTATCATCTGTAGAAAAATTGATCAAAACTACTGTAATTGGAACTTTTTCTGTAGGTGCATTCTATTACACAAAATAAATCTTTCCAATATTAAATAAAATTCTGTGTAAAAGTATACAAAATAATATTTTAGTTCCTATAATTTCCGAGATTTTATTAAAGCAACTCGAGTTTTGTCTAAAAAGCATAGTTTCTCTTCAACCATCTTAAAATCAGTAAGTTTCTATAGCATTGTATCTAAAATTAAAATACTATATGCCTTAAAATACCGGACACGGACAACTCGGCTCTGGACAACTTGGCACCGGACAACTCGGCATCGGACAACTCGGCACCGGACAACTCGGCACCGGGAAAACTCGGCACCGGGCCAACTCGGCACCGTACATCTCGGCACCGAGACTAGGGTGTTACGGTTCAATTTTGCTATAATGGAATTTAAATTGTTTTGTAATAATATTCGAAAAGTGGCATATTAATTCACTTTAAAAATTTTAAATTTCAACAAGAATTATTATCAACAATGATAACATGCACATTAGGTGCATTTACACACACAATCCGTTCGCACAATCCGGAACGCGTTCTAGCACGCGGGCCAGGATTGTGTGTGTAAATGCGACGACGTGCCACGTTCCACTCCAAACGCCGTTCCAAAGATTACAATATAATATTTTGCTCATTCTTTTTTAAAAGCGTTCTTAATGTTTCAGAAATATTACTTCTTACGATATTTTGTAAGATTTGTATTTGTATATTTATTATTAATTACCAAAAATTAGTTCCGCAAAACAATTTGAACGGATATCTGGGTGCTTAGTGTCATCCTATATCTAAGCAGTCAATTATTAAATTAATAATAGAAGAATGCAGTTTATTTATTTACTTAGAACCTCCGAAATTGTCGATAATGAATTTACAAAACCTTACACAAATTACATTTTGCGTAAAATATCGTAAGAAGTAATATTTCTGAAACATTAAGAACGCTTTTAAAAAAGAATGAACAAATATTATATTGTAATCTTTGGAACGGCGTTTGGAGTGGAACGTGGCACGTCGTCGCATTTACACACACAATCCTGGCCCACGTGCTAGAACGCGTTCCAGCACGCGGGCCGGGATTGTGTGTGTAAATGCACCTAATGTGCATGTGCTTTTTAAAGTGAATTAACATGCCACTTTTCGAATATTATTACAAAACAATTTAAATTCCATTATAGCAAAATTGAACCGTAACACCCTAGTCTCGGAGCCGAGATGTACGGTGCCGAGTTGGCCCGGTGCCGAGTTTTCCCGGTGCCGAGTTGTCCGGTGCCGAGTTGTCCGGTGCCGAGTTGTCCGGTGCCGAGTAGTCCAGTGCCGAGATGTACGGTGCCGAGTTGGCCCGGTGCCGAGTTTTCCCGGTGCCGAGTTGTCCGGTGCCGAGTTGTCCGGTGCCGAGTTGTCCGGTGCCGAGTTGTCCAGAGCCGAGTTGTCGCGTACCGTTAAAATACTTATAGTCCACACTAGAGTAGGTATAAATAAAAGAGTGTGGCCAAACCGGGAGTGCGCCGCCATATTTATCCTACTACACTACAGAGTACTACGTGTTTATGTACTATAAAAACTTTGAATTGTAGCTAAAAATTTTCAGTCATAAGATTAAAAAAGTTAGAGTTTTATCAAGACAAAAGTATTTAGCAGATATTTTTATTAAAAAACGTTATTTTACATTTCAATACATGGTTTGCGATTTACTTTCTCGAAGTATGTAGTTTTTATTCAATGAATTTTTTTTCTTAACTGATACTTTCAACCGGAATATTATAAACCTCTTAATAATTTTTTCGGCAATATTGTGACAGTGCAAAATACCGGGTGACCGGCCAAAGAACTGAACATAGGGAAATAACATGGGGTATTGATTTTTCTAAATTCCTGCTTCCCATTATAACGGATAAGAATGAAAAATAGAATAATGCTATTGAGTTTCTAACAATAATTATAGAATAAAATATCAAGTGTTTGGTATCCTTAGACGCGGAATAAAAATCTCTTTAATTTTAATACATTCTTTCTCTTTAATACATTCTTTAATACAATCTCTTTAATACTTTCTCTTTAATACATTTTTCATTCATATCCGTTATAATGGGAAGCAGGAATTTAAAATAATTTAGAATCCCTATGTTTAGTTTTTTGGTCGGTCGCTCGGTATGAAAATTGGGTAACTGAATTATCTTTTTTAATTAAATTTGTATTTTTGTTTACATAATATGGTTAATGTTAAATTTTATTTCAATTTCATGTAACATGTAAAAATTAATTTTATATAAAATATTTTTGTTTACAACTAAATCATAATAAGAACAAAATATTTTCTTCACTTTTTGAAATAACATTAAAAGTATCAGCAATTGCATAATATAATGAATTTTTTTTGTAACATTTCAGTGTTTCAAGCTTCTAAAACTGATTTGGAGAATTTTTTACTTCCTACAGAACTAACACATTTTTGACAATGTTTATTGGACTTTATAATTTCTGATAAAATATATCTAGCTACATTGTATAGAGAATTGTTTTCACATATATCTAAATTTGCAACAGGTTTTCCTTCTATTTGAAAAATTTCAGGATTGTTATCTTCAGTACAATTATGATAATAATAAAAATACAGTAATTTATTTTATATATTTATCAAATTTTTATCGCGTAATTTTTTATTTCAAACATAGTTAGTTTTTAAAAAATTTTATCAATTTTTATATAGTAATCTTTATTTTTCTTGTTTATTCAAACATTCCAAGTCCAAACCTGTTAAATTAATGTCTTTTTGATTGTTTTCTTAAATATTATTTTTCTACGTATGTCACCGTTACTTTACGGTTAAAATTCATTATTTTAACATTTTTTTAGTTTGTTTATTTTTAACATTATACACTACTAATTACCACAAAAATCCACTTAAAAAATTCATTTTTTGTTCTTTTTCTATTATAAATATTAATTAAATATGCACTTGTTCCTCCTAAATGCAACATAAAACTGCACAAGATAAGATAAAGTGCAAAGTATGTCAATTACTTCAATTTTTGCGCGCTTTACAAAGATAAACATGGCGCTACTAATCAGAAAGATGACGGTACTTGGCCACACTCTTTCATATAGTATACCCACTCTAGGTGAAGCTAGACCCAATTATGTATCTATAAAGTAAAGAATACATACCATATGAGAAATGATTTTTCTGGACTGTTGTCATTGAAGACACTCTTAATTAAAAGTGTTATAGTTTACTTTAGTTACCGGCACTAGTAATTCATTTCATGATTTGAATTTGGCGTCTTCAAAATACACGGAGAAGGCTTATCGTATCTACGTAAAAAATAATAACAGTTGTTTTAAGTTTAAAAATAAGAAAAAGTTGTATTTCAATGATTCAACGTTCATTCAAATAAAGTATATTTTCTTTCGTATCACTTTATTTTATTGTGTTACAATAGCACTGTGAGTGTAGCAAAGCAAAGAAAATTACACCATCAGCCTTTTTGGTTACATTTTCGAAAGGCGGTTTCACAAAGCACGACTTTACAACCGATGCAATGCCTGAAACTAAAACAAATTAAGAAGCTCATTCACCAGCCAAGCTGAGCCATTTTGGTCCTTCGAGCCAGATTATTGGGTAACTCGTAGCCGATTATCAGATATCAAGTGCACAACATTGTAAAGAAATTTAAGAGAAAAGACGCGGACAGCACCCACACAAAGGTTAGCCAATTACATCACCCATCTTATTATTTCCAAACCTTTAAGAACTGATTCAATTTGGTATTAATCTTCTGCAGCAGAAGCTTTCGGGAAAACTTTCAAATCTTAAATTCGTACCACCAAGTGTTATATTAATTTGCGATCCAAATTGTAACTTTGCTATCAACTTTACATTAATTATTAATTCAATCTTATACAAAATTTACTCTACAATTTATTTTCATACCTCTCGCTAGCGTATTTTTATAATGGAAAAACGGAAAAAGATGGAAATAAAATTACTATTAGCGGAGGCTCATTCGCTAATAAATCAATTAGATAGATTTAAAACCTTTTTAAAAAGTCAATCTGAAATAACAAATGTAGTCATAAAAGAATTAAAGCTAAGATTAAAGAAATTTTCTCCATTGTGTGAGTCTTACTCAAAAGTCATGACACATTTCACAGCCCTATCAGCTTCTGACGAGGCCACTGATGTATAATAGGAATGTGAAGAACAAGAGGTTGGCAACATGCGGCGATAGCCAACAGAGAATTGTAAAAGTAGAGAATAAAGTTAAGTTGTTTAATTACCAGTAGTTAATTATATAGATAAGTGATATAGAGACATAACAGCCAACATGACTAGTGATAATTTCGATAATTAATACATTAATTTGAACGTCACTGCGTCTCTAATTTTGGAAAAACAAAAGATTGAAAACAATAGTATCAAGCTTTCTCCGGCAATTGCGGATCGAGCCTCTAGTGTTAAATTACCTCAAATAAAGTTGCCAATCTTTTCAGGTAATTACGTTCATTTATGACATTAATACATGATAACAAAAATTTGTCATCAGTCGAAAAATTTATCTCGTACGACATTCAAATGTCGCACGAGAATTACAATATGGCTCTTGAAATGCTGCGTGAAAGATATGATAATTTAAAATTTATAATCCAGAGTCATATTAAAGCTATTTTTGGTTTAAAGCCGTTATCCAAAGATTTGTCTGCACAAATACGTAATCTGCATGACAAACTTTCTAAAAACTTAAGAGCATTGCAACATCTAAAAATACCGGTAGAGTATTGCAACGCTTTTATCTCACACATTTTAAAGCAAAAACTTGATAGTGAGACAAGAATCGAATTCAGCAAACTCAAACTCAGAGAGATTCCTTCTCTATTAGACATTGAGACATTTCTTAGGGACAAATCTCAATTGATGGAGGAATTGAAAGAAATAAATCATATTTCTTCTTTCAATCAAAATAGACTCAAAGAACAACGTTCAAATTAACCTCAAAGGTTGTCGTTAGTATCTGCCAGTCAGCCAGTGTCATATTCCATATGCAACTAATTGCATTCAATTTCGCGTTATCTAACATTTCTTGCATATTCTATCTAGCAGTGATCTGATACAATTCATCGTTTAAATAAGTGCAAAAATTGTCTGGGTCATCCAACCACTTCAAAGTGCAATTCACGCTTCACGTGTCAGCATTGCCATAAACGACATCATACTTACTACACTTCGAAGAAACATCTAAAATAGAATCCCAGCACCCCAACACGGTCAAAATAATTCCCAGTATTCTTTCAAGATCAGCGGAACCATTACAAGTTGCCTTACCATGTTATGGTGGCTCCAGCCAAATATTACTTTCTACAGCATGCGTAATGTTAAAAATTTTGCAAGAAGATGGGTTCGCGCATGGGCTATTTTGGATACGAGAAGTATGAATTCTTTTATCACCGAATCTCTTTTTAAAGCATTTAATTTCAAACATCAACGTGTGAACACCACAATAAACGGAATCAATGCCGCATCAAGTCAGCAAATAAATTTCGACGTCAAAATCAACTTTTCTTCAATAAAAGGCAATTATAAAGATGACATATCTTCCTTGGCAGTTCCAAAAATATGCTCTTCACTTCCATCTGTCTTATTCAATAGAAATTGCATTGATATTCCTACAAACATCGAATTAGCGGACAATCATTACAACAAATCTGTTTCCATCGACTTGCTTTTAGGTGTGTCTATCTTTTACAAACTGTTATGCGTTGGACAAATTTAGTTGAGGAAAAATCAACCCACTTACAAAAAACATTACTGAGCTGGATTGTATCTGGAAATATGATCAACAACAATAAAACTCAACGTTCACTGTAAATTCCAAGCGTTTTAATATCAAATTTGTCGATCTCAAATGAAGAATTGGACAAGAGTTTGATAAAATTTTGGCAACTCGAAGAATTTACTCCAAAAAGCAAGTTTTTTTTATTGCAAGAAGAACTGTTTTGTGAAAATCATTTTAATAATACAACAGTTCTCAAAGCGTCTGGGAGATTTTCGGTTTCCATCCCATTCAATTCGAAGTTAACCAATTTGGGAGAATCACGAACTCGAGCAGTTAAAAGATTTTTAAGGTTAGAAAAGCGGTTAGCAAATGACCCCAAATTGAAATTAAGCTACTCCTCATTTATAAACAAATACATATTCTTAGGACACATCGCTGCGCCTGACAAGAATAATGCCACAACTAAAAAAAGCACTTTTTTCAGGAGAGCGTTTTTAAACTACCGATAAGTAGTAACTTTGCATTACATTATGCAAAGTTATATACCGCTATAATAGCGGCAGGTTATTAAAATTTTGCATTGTGACATTATTAACGGTTAGATATGATCAAATTTTGTCGGTTTATACATTTAACTCATTTTTGCCAAATTTTTAGTTGTGTCGTTATTCTTCCGTGGCAGCGACATGTCCGAAATTAATACACTACAACTGCAACTTGAATTATCAAGCTTGTATTAACAAGCTACAGCATAAAGGCTATATGAATGTAGAAATACCTTCATCAAGCTTACCATATCATTATCTTCCCTACCATACCGTGATATAATCAAGTTCATCCACAACTAAATTTCGCGTAGTATTTGATGGCAGCGCGAATTCAAGCTCCGGAATATCAATAAATCACACACAGTTAGTTGATCCAGTCGTTCAAAATGATTTATTTTCTATTCTAATACGGTTTCGGTTTGAGAAAATTTACGGAAAATTAAAATTAATCCGAACGAACGAAAATTTCAATGCATTTTGTGGAGAAATAGTTGTAATGAACCTATAGACAATTATGAGTTGAACACGATTACGTATGGTACCTACGTCTTCCGCCAGCTATTTGGCAACAAATTCCTTGCAAAACCTTAATACAAAGAATTAAAACCCACCTGTTTACTATCTTCATGCGATTGCCCCATGACATGTTTATTCAACGCAGTAGCTCCTAGCAAAATTTTATTTGCATCTGACATGATTTTCAAGTTCTCTACTTTAAGAAAATTAACATGCCTATTCACTAACTCCGATCGAAAAGTTTTCAATGATGGAGAAGTCTGTGATGGAAAAGGGCGTGTCCTCGATCACGGTAAAAATGGTATTCAGTAACTACCACTTTTCGATATCGAAAGAACCAGAACAGTTATCGATAACTTATTTTACTATTAGCATCTGTTGGCAATCCTGATGTACAGTTTATCCTAAATCACGATACACTTGACCTAAACTAATGTATAAACTAACCTTCAAATTAAACGTCAGTTGATAAAATTTTTATTACTGCAACTGTAACTGTAATCACTGAAAATGTAACCTGTATAATATAAGAAGATTGTTGTGACCAATCGCTAATCGTCACATATAAAGTTAACTGGGAAAATAAAAACTCACTGAAAATTACAAAACTAACAATACTTGAAGAAACTAATGTCAATTTAATTGTTTTATGTGACAGTGTTTTGTTTTGATCGCTCTAAAATTAATAAGTTGAATAATATAAAAGCAATAATAGCCTTCTAATTTAAAAAAAATTAAATTTCGATTATAATCAGCTGCAGTTTATTTAAATGATTTTATTTTGTTTCAATGCATTTTACTCGAAAAGTCTACGTCTAATAAAAAACTTTTTTAAACAAAAGTTGTTTATTTATTCATGTTAAATATAAATATGAAAAAAAATATAAGGTACCATTTAAAAAACCAAAGTTGACTTTCAAATGACCTTGAAAAGACCAATAAATTAAAAAAACAATTATTGCATATTCTTTCCCCCTCGCTATCATACAACTTTTTTTTTTTTCATCTGACTTTTGGTCTTTGAGATATTAATTGCTGGAAGTTTTAAAATGAACACCCGGTATATAATATATACCGGGTAATTAATACTAAATTATAAATTTGGTAAATACTTAATTATAATATTATAATTATTATTATAATTAATTAATTAATTAATTATTATTATAATTAATTATAATATTATAATTAAGTATAAACTTATAACGATAAAACTAATGACGATTTGCACTTAAATGAAATCATGAAATACAATACAAGATTACAAGTTTGTTTTGAAGGTTATGATGGTTATGATTATTCTAATGCGCACGAGTAATGGACTTTTCCATCGATCGCAGCACTTCTCAGGCCCTTCAAGGCTAACGAAAAGTTTTCCATCGATCGATAGCATTCAATTCGATCGAGGCCCTTACTGAATACGAATTTAGGCACTTATCGATCGATCGAAAACTTTTCCATTCGATCGATCGTTAACTTAGCTTAGCGACTAGGCCTATAAACCGAGTAGCAGCTTGGCTACTCAGATTCAAATACAATTGCCAAAATTCAAAACAATTACGAAACACGGGACCGCTCATCGTGAATGAATTAAAAGGCGCTTTAGAAAATATGATAAAAAATTGTCAAACGAAATGTTTTCTAGAGTAATCAATTCATTGCATTATCATCAATGCGTAAAGAGTAAATCATGCATATCCGCTTTAAATCCGTTCTTGGATGAAAGTAGCCTTCTCCGTGTAGGAGGCAGACTAAAAAATTCTGATTTTCAGGATAAAAAAAAATTCCCAGTTTTATTACCAAAGCAGCATCACTAAGGGCCAGTTCTACAATGGAAGTATAAAGTTCCGAATACGTATTCTTCGTATAAGTTATTAGTTGAAAAAGTAGTTCTATGCTCTAAAGTAGTAAAACTATTTCTGAAAAATTGTTCCTGCGCACCCCTTTTAGGTCGTTCGACATCTTTGTTAACATCATTTGACATTGATTTAACCATAAATTGAAATGATACTTTAAAAAAGTGTTTTTGAAAAACACAAAATTAGTGTGCTATGCCGGTTCTGTATAATTTAAATTTAAAAAAATTCAAATTTGAATTTTTAGTTGATTATTTTGATCTCCAAATTATTGTATTCATTGTAATAATCAATCATATTTTTAAACAATTGACGATGTCGACGTAACAAAACATCTTCAACAATTTCATCGTCATGCTCTGAATCGAAAACATTCAAATTTAGTGAATACATTGTATTAAGCACTTAGCACTTAAGCACTT
Organism: Cantharis rustica; assembly: GCA_911387805.1. Taxonomy (NCBI): domain Eukaryota; kingdom Metazoa; phylum Arthropoda; class Insecta; order Coleoptera; family Cantharidae; genus Cantharis; species Cantharis rustica. The sequence continues at coordinate 79,818,796 of OU426877.1, forward strand.
TTTCGCCACTTTTGAGTTCTTCTTTAAAAGAAAACTTATAGTTATCTACCAAAAGCATAACTTTTCCTCGTTGACTAACTATTTCTTTAACACTCGGCATTCTGTACTTTACTACGGCTGTTGATCCAATCTTTCAAAACTTCTCTATAATGAATGACTAAATTATTAGTCCTTATATACACAAGTAGTGTGTAAGCAGTACCAACTGACAATGACATGTCATAATAGCAGGTAGGTGGGCGAAGATATCTCCGGGCGAGTTTACCTATGAAGATTAAAGATTAGCGGGTCAAATCGCGCCCCTCACCTGCGCCTAAGCCAACTTAACCACGCCGTACATGCAAGAAATTGCACGTAGCTGCTGAAATTGCAATTAAAGACGTCTCGCGGTGCTCGAACTGTACCGCACAACGATCAACGATACAGAGGTAAATGCACAAATAGAGAGCTAAACGCGGCCGGTCCCTGCGTGACTACGACAGTAAAAGGATCCACGCCGCGTTAGCCCCACCATAAGTTGCGAATCTCAAGTCCGGTGTACACGGCAAGGCCTAGGCTCCTGCCCTGAATGTCCAAAAAAGACTCGCGACAAAAATTGTGGGCCCACATAGATTGCCGGTAAGGTGCACAAGGGTACGATCCCGTATAAAAAACGACCAGATAGTAAAATCACACGACACGGAGTTTACGGCTAAGCCGAGGTATCCGCAGCAGAAACCTGATTCGATTCGATTCGAACTACTTTTCCAGAATAGTAATACTTTACCTTTAAAAGCATTGTAGAACGCGATGACTTTTATACTTGGAATAAATTGTCGAATAAGTAATTCGAAGAATAAGTATTCGGCACTTTATACTTCCATTGTAGAACTGGCAACTTCCATTGTAGAATCGGCATTTGTCATAATGCCAAAAATAGTTATTTTTATCATAAGGCTAGAAACTGGATTTTTCCGAGTACGAGAGTTTTTACAGGCCGAGGCGGATTAGCCGAGGCCTGTATATACGAGTACTCGGAAAACAGTTTCCTGCCGCACGATAAACGTAATTTTTTATGCCGACTTCTATAATAATTAGTTATGTAAAATTTAATTATTTTGTAAATAATCTATTGATTATTAAATTTAACTAACCTAAAAATATAGGTATTTGTTACATTAATTTTTTATAAAATTTTCGAATAAAAATATAGTATACTTACATATAATTATAAAATAATAAGTTAGTTGTATTATAGTTGCATTAAAACGTGCCTTTTATCCCAAAAATTTATAATACCTATTTAATTTAATTCTATTTGACGTACAAAATATAACCAAGAATACCAACATCTTATAAAATAATCACTATTTTTTTCAAACGCTAGGCGAGAAAACCAGCTTTTCAAGACCTCCGTGAAGTTGGCCTCCCATCTGAAACATTTTGATATAAAAAAATATGGAATCGTTAGGTCATCGTTAGGTCTTGAAAGGTCACCCGGTTTTATCGTTAGGTCACTTTTAGTTTTATCCAAAAAAATTATTCAAGTTTTGAAAAATTTTCTTGGTAAGTTAGCCTCCCCATTAAACGATTTCGACGAAATAAAAGTGGAAACCGGTAGGAAATGCACTGATAAGGATTGGTCACGTATATTTATCGTTAGGTCACCTTTCATTTATTTGCAATTAATTAATTTCAATATCATGTCTCTATTGCGCATGCGTTAAACAAAAATATAGTTGTGATGAAATTTTTCTTACAAAAGTAAGAAAAATATAACATTATGATATAAAAAAATATGAAATCGTTAAGTCATCGTTAGGTCTTGAAAGGTCAATTGGTTTTATCGTTAGGTCACTTTTAGTTTTATCAAAAACAATTATTCAAGTTTTAAAAATTTTCTTAGTAAGTTAGCCTCCCCATTAAACGATTTCGATGAAATAAAAATGGAAACAGGTAGGAAATGCACTGCTAAGGATTGGTCACCTATGTTTATCGTTAGGTCATAATTAATTTGTTTGTAATAAATTAATTACAATTTTATATTTCTATTACGCTTGCGCTAAACAAAAATATTAGTGTGTGCAAAATTACATCTTGGGACGCGTTCTTGTCAACTCTTGACTTGGGGTGCGTTCTGTGCGTTCTCGCCAACACTTTTGTACATAACGTGCGCTCTAAATGGTTAGAAAAGTTTCGTAAGAACTCGAAAGCAACTATAGAGCGTAATCAAAATAGTGCGAAGATCTTCTATTTAAGTAGCGTCTATTATTGATGTACTTGACGGTGATCCACAATTACAATATTATAATTCACTAATGCACTGGGTGTTGAAACAAAACACTTAATCCATACAGCAACTGCACTGTCCCACATAGATATGTAGTATATGATATGTGATATAGATATGTGGGATATGTAGTATACATTGTAGATACAGTGTATCTTCTTATTAGAAATAATAAAACACTTTATGAGAAATAATGATTTTAGTATTATAACTCGTTCTTTTTTAACATTAACACTATTTTTAATAATGTTTTCAATAAATTTGCTTTTATTTGAAGCAAATAATTATTTATTGCTAAATTTGAAAAAGTTGCTTCAGTAGGTTTATGGAAAAAATCAAAAGAGTGCATGTTATTATTTTTAATTATTATGAGATCGAGGCAATTGATTCTATTTGTTAATTAAAATAAAATATGGGTTTTTTCATAATCCTTTTGAAGATAAAATTATTATGTTAAGAAAGTCCCGGCTTATGCAATTTAAAAAGACCATAAAGCCCAGGAGCTTATGAATTCTTACAACTAATTCCTAATTTAAAAATATTTTTCAATAATTAAAAAAGACTTTATGGTCTTATAAAACTGTTAGCCCTCCCCCTTAAAAAAAGCAATTCTTCAAAAATATCTCTCCCCGCCCCATTTCCTGCGTTTTGAACGATAAAAGCAAAATTTTGCTCGCTTTTCTCTCTAGTTCATCTCTTGAAGTGAAAACGTTTGCTATACTTACTGCGAATTTTAATTGTGTTAAGTTAAAAATATTTTAATTCTAAAAAGTGTTTGTATAATATTCAAATCCACCGTAAAATGCTACTAAATAGAAGATTCTCACACTTCAAACGCATCGTTTGATATATATAACTTTTCTATGCTTTATAGCTGCTTTCAAGTTCCGCGCTTACGAAGCTTTTCTAACCATTTAGAGCGCACGTTATGTACAAAAGTGTTGGCGAGAACGCACCCTAAGTCAAGAGTTGACAAGAACGCGTCCCAAGATGTAATTTTGCACACACTAATATTTTTGTTTAGCGCAAGCGTAATAGAAATATAAAATTGTAATTAATTTATTACAAACAAATTAATTATGACCTAACGATAAACATACGTGACCAATCGTTATCAGTACATTTCCTAGCTGTTTCCACTTTTATTTCCTCAAAATCGTTTAATGGGGAGGCTAACTTACCAAGAAAATTTTTCAAAACTTGAATAATTTTTTTTGATAAAACTAAAGGTGACCTAACGATAAAACCAAATGACCTTTCAAAACCTAACGACAACCTAACGATTCCATATTTTTTTATATCAAAATGTTCTATTTTTCTTACTTTTGTAAGAAAAATTTCATCACAACTATATTTTTGTTTAGCGCATGCGCAATAGGGACAGAGAATTGAAATTAATTAATTTCAAAGAAATAAAAGATGACCTAACGATAAATATACGTGACCAAACCTTATCAGTGCATTTCCTACCGGTTTCCACTTTTATTTCGTCGAAATCGTTTAATGGGGAGGCTAACTTACCAAGAAAATTTTTCAAAACTTGAATAATTTTTTTTGATAAACCTAAAAGTGACCTAACGATAAAACCAGGTGACCCTTCAAGACCTAACGATGACCTAACGATTCCATATTTTTTTATATCAAAATGTTTCAGATGGGAGGCCAACTTCACGGAGGTCTTTTCAAACCGCATTTGAAATATGCAATTAAACACTTGCCTGATAGAGGCGTAAAAAGTTTTACTTCAATTGTGTGTAACGGTTACACGCATTTTTTGTTATTGAAACTGAATATATTTTATTTTTTGTCTTTTTCTCTTTACTCTTCTTTTTGTTGATCTCTTTCTTCCAAATATTGTATGAAAAGCACTCATTTATTTTCTTCCATTTTTAATTTTTGTCAACTAATATAAAAAATTATATTTCTGAGAGTAAGTTAAGAAGAAGGTTTTAAAAATACAACATTTTTCCAGTCGTTACTCTCATAACACGACTGGAACATGGCTACTACTTGCATTTGCATAGCCGAGTATTTTAAAATAACATTTTTTACATTTTAATTTAAATAAATAATTGATGAATTTCTGAAATAATTGCATTATGAAAAGCCAAATTTCAATACCTAAAGCACGGGTTAATTGGTTAATAAAATAATTTGATGTTTGGCAACATTGAAAAAGAGGCCAGTGGACTCATTGGTAGGTTTGTCTTGCTACCTGAATCACGGATACAAGTCTACCTTTGATTTACCTACCTACCTGTACCTACCTATAGTTTGTTAGTAAATGGTGCATCATCTACGTCTAGAAATAATTATGCGGTTAAATATTATTATTAATACAATTAATTGTATTAGCTAATACTTTTTCAATGTACTTAATCTGTGTTTGTTTCAAGTTTGTTTAATAACATCCAAAATCAACATCATTACATTAAATAATATAAATAATGTAAGTATTATTTATATTTTAACTTGATCTACATAATGGTAAATTAAACGAGCACCAATGAGAAGAATGAGAGTGTATTAAAGTGTATTATTAAACTAAAAGAAATACATCGACATCTGTAAAGTAAATGTCTATGTGGTAATTAATACTGTTTACTAAAAATTAATTTAAAATTTTTTTAATAAAAGTGGATCTATGTATGTAGTATTTGAATTTGAACTGTAAGTACAGATGTACATGCGTACCAATCGAGTTCCAACCTCCAACGAAACGATACTTGCCTAGACTTGCACTACTTTCCTTAATTTTTTAATTTATTTCTTCCCTTAATTCAAACGATATCTAGTATACATATACATGTACTCTGTATGAAGTAGAACGCCGCGCCATTTAAATTTTTAACGACAAACGAAAAATTCCTCACCACGTTATGGTCACGGACAGGTATGATTTTTCATAAAAATGATAAAACATAATTATTTTTGTGTGATTACATAAATAAACAATAATTTATTACAGTTACTAATTTTGAAGTTAATATACTGCTTAGATTTAGACTAAAAGGAATTCAAAAAAGCGGTATAATTTATGTGCTAAATAAACCCAAATTAATAATCAAGTTATGACTTTGGCTGAGGTAGCGACTTTCTGTCTAGAGTACTAATGCCGCTAACAATCAAAAAACATAAATTACTTCATCTTATTGTATTATCGCCAAATTTCGAAGTTACCTCGAAAGAATTTTTATTTTTAGATGCATATTGATGATGATGAGCGATAACCATGTTCAAAATGCAATAATGTATCAGTTTACAGTGCTAAAACTCGAAAAGAGAACTAAAGAAAGATTTTTAGGCATTTTTTTATAAAAGAATTTGAAATTACGCAAGAAAAAGTATATAAATTATGGTAACTTTTCAGCAAAAATATATCAAATCCGCCACTGGCGCTGATACAAAGTGGTTCATTGCCAGTGGCGGCTCGTGTCTTTTGCATTTAGAGCGGCTAATCATATAATATAGTGTAACCCCACTTGAACTCACAAATGTTCAAATTTTGTACACTTTGTTTTAAGATGTCCAATATATAAAAATGCATAAAAATCCACTCCTTTCTTGGTTTAAATCACTATATTTTATAGCTATTAAGGCAACTAGCGTTTTATAGACTGCTTAAAAATTGAAGTAGTAGTTATTTAAAGAAATTATCGTTTATAATCTTAAGAGATTTTTAATCTATAAAACACGTGTTGTCTTCAATATTTTTTCTAACGCTAAAAAATCGTAGTAGATTTTTTAATAAATTCAGAAATTGCACTAAATTATTTGAACCAGCCGCAAATCATGTCACACTACATAAAATGCGAAGATTGTCGTGGTTGCTATTCGCGATTTACATTACCGTTGGTGGCGCCACCAAATGTCAACAATATGGTAGCTCTTGTAATTATAATTGTTGTTTTGAATGTAATTTTGAATTATGTTATAATAAACGTGTTATTCGCACGTTTTTTAGAATACATAATGACTAGAGTGTAGAATTTATGCACTAAAAAGTACCAAATATATGCACATACATATGCAGCAATAAATGCCTGAAATATGCACGTACCTATATGCTTTAAAAATAAAAAGATTATTTACTAAAAAACAAAGATCTTCTTTTTTAAATTAATTTTATTGAGAGATTTAATTACAATTAACAATAATATTATACGCTAGCCGCATTTTTGTAATTTTTGTTACTTATTCTGCTGGAAGGTCAGCTTTCGAATAACAATTCCCCAAAGCTGTTGGGTCCGATGGCAAGAAATTTTCGAAAAAATCGACTTTAAAATATTGAAAGTGAAACCGTTGAAAAAAAAGTACAAAAATGCACCAATATGCAAAACCTATGATAATATGCACCTAGTGTTAAAAATATGCAAAATATGCATTTTAAAAAGTATTTGATTGAATTCTGATTTGCCTAATTTGGCTTTATCTAGATGGATTTTGGTGACATCAATTTTAATAAATATGCAAATGCATTAAATTCCTAGCTCTAATTATGACTCATAAAATAATTATAAACTGCATTTCCATTATGACGTATGACGATGTATGATGTTTATTGCGAATGCAACAATAAATAAACAGATTCGTTTCCAAGCTGTGCCTGGAAAGCTATTCTTTTCAAAGATATTTTTGTAAAGTTTATCTTTTTTAAATTTTATTTTTTTTAAATTATGAAAATATGCACTTATATGTCTTAAAAATAAAAACATATGAAATATGCAGTAAAAATAAAATCATATGAAATATGCACTCTCAAATTTTGGTTGTAAACTCTAAAGTTGTAGAAACTCATAGATACAATTTTTTACGACTCTAGGAGAAAGCAACAAAAATATGCATTTACATAATATAATTCCACACTCTAATAATGACAATTTACAAAATAGAATACCAAAAGAATGCAAACATGCATATTTTTTTCACAACATTCTATGGTAACTACTATCAATTATACGTATACGATTAGTTAAAATTATTCCGCGTAGTGACGTTTTCTTAATGTAAATCGCCAATAGTAATCTAATAATATCAACAAATTATAAAAAAAAAATTTTCATCATTGTTATGTGTGAAAACGTTCCACAAGAAATAAGAGACAAAGAAAACCATTGCGAGGCAGGTTGTTACCTACGAAGTCTAAAAGTGCGTACGAAGAAGTATATGTTTCGTTTCAAGACTGGAAGAGTAAGAAGAGCATCACGGAAGTAACCGAAGATGTCATATTGTCCTTTCTTCATATAAGGGTAAATGTGTAGTAGTTAGATACACAAAACATTTTCAAAAGCGAATTCATATTTTATTTAGTACAGTCGGAAAAGTTGTCAAGAATATTCGAAGCTAAAAGCTACCTTAAAATCCAAAGAAAACATAACATTATAAGAGCAAGTGTAGCCGCCAAAATGTAGGCATTAATACATTTAGAGCAATTTCTAAAAATATTGCAACTTATCTAAGCTGGAAAACCCAACATCTTACACTGAACATTTTTTTCGCCGCAGTTCGGCGACTCTCTTGGTTAACGCAGATACTGTAAAATAGTGTTATGTTCAAAGTAATTTAATTCGTTTTAGTTGGAGGTATTACTACTTTGAAGAAGCATGAATGGTGGAAATCGTCAAATGTGGCAGAATTTTATACACAGGAATCGTCTGAAGAAAGAGTCAAGATTGTCAAAAAAGTTTTCGGTAGTAAAACAGCAATAGAAGTTGAAAAAGTAGACGTTACAAACAAGAGCACCAAGGTGGATTGTGCACATTGTGGATTTGTGGATTGTGCCACTAAAATTAATGCGCCCTCTTCATAAGAAAACACAAATACAAAATGGAAAAGTCAATTTATTACTATTACACTAAACAAAAACATAAAATTCATACAAAATTAAAAATTATTTTAAATACCGCGTATCCAAAAAAATGAATAGAAACAGAAGGTTTTATCAATTGGCCGGCACGATCACCCGATGTAGCACCTCTCGATTACCTTTTTTGTGTGTGCCCTTAAAGCTATAGTTTACAGCGATAGAAGAAAGCCCGAAACCAGAGAGAAATTAATGGAAAGAATACAGATAGGTGTGACAAAACTTAACAAAAGAAGCGTCATTATAAATAATACCGTGCAACATCTTTTGAAAAAAGCACGCCTGTGTTTATTACATTATCTTATCATAAATTTATTACAATAAATTTTGTGAATTTATTTTTTTTTACCTACACCTTGTTCATTATTTTCAAAATTTCTGTGAAAACGCTTAGTTTCCCAAAAAATGTATTTGACCAAAGTTGTAACCCGTTAAATTCTCTATCCGGTAGAGTCATCAGTTTTTTTCTAAGACGTTTTGTTTAAGAGATACAGGGTTTGCAAGAAAAAAAATAAAACCTGAATTTTTTAAACATTTTTTCCCTTAATTTAATTTATAATTCGAAATCCGTTCGTTCTAGACGATAAAGAGTTATAACCTAATTTATAGATAAGTAAAGGGCATTTAAAAAAGTTCTAATCCATTAAGCCTAAAAAATCAATAATATCGGAGCTATTTCCGTTTAAAATCAGAAATTCATGTTGCTTTAAATGTTGCTTTAAAGGAAGGTACTTCCCCCCCCCCCCAGGAGTTTGCACTTGGACAAACATTTTATTTGAAAATTTGTTTTAGAAAAGTGTTCTTTATACAGTATATAAAATACTCATATCACTTAATTTGCTCTGTCCCAAAGAAGATCGTAAATATTTTTTATCTTTTTTTAGGGCTGAAAAGATCAAAATAAAAATTACCGCCCCAAAAGGCTTGCGCCCCGGGGCTGAAGCTCACTTAACTCTGTGGTTAGGGTGGCTCTTATTGTGCAAGTACTAGCTCAAGTAGTGATCATATTTTGCAGGTTCAATAATTATTATTGTACTTTAAACTTTTGAGATAATTATTGTAAAAATTATTATACAGCATCATAGGAAATCTGGGCAACCTAACAAGTGAGCTTAAAAGCACCTTAGAAACAGTATAAAATATTAATGGTATTAGAAAAAAACATATATGTGCAATCCTACTATGGCCGTGCTCTAGTTGGACGCTTACGCGCTTTTGGTACCAATTGGTGCCAACGCTAATAGTGCGCACATTTTGCCGTTCAATTTGGACAATGGGCGCTTATACGCGCTGACGCTAAGTTTCAAATCGAACGAAACGTTAGTACTTGTGCATATTATATTAGTAGAGTTAAATTTCTGACGTTTAGTGAGAATTTTAAACAAATACGTTTATTACATTTAAAACTTGCAGAAAACGAATTAACAGTGTTGATTAAAACTAACCAACAGGTGACAGTTAAAATTAAATTAAGTATAAAAGTATAAAACATTATTATTACTAGTAAGGGTATTACTTTTTAAATTTATTTAGGTTAATTTATTATTTCTTAAATTGCAGGTATAGAAACAATAATTTTATCATTCATTTTTTAATCAAATATTTTAATTAATAACTAGAAATACTTTCGCATTTTGCCACTACAGCGCGACGCTTACGCTGCACTACCCAAATGAAATTTGCGTTGTGAGTGTGAAAAATTTGAAAATCCCTGATGTCACGCATATTATCTGTGACGTCACAGTTGCCTTGTAAGCGCAAACATTTCCAAATCGAACGTTAGCGTTGGCGCCAATCATGGCCGTATTTACGGTGGGGGGGGGGGGGGTTACACTCCTCCCCGAAATTATTTATCAATTAATAAAGTACTGGAAGTCCAACAGAAATTGTAAAAAAAATCAGAAAAAACAAAAACATTAGACTTGAAGTGTTTAAATAAAAATTAAAACTAAATAGACATTTCCAATAAATTAAATCCCAAATTAAAAAATCGGAAATTCGTATTAATATTCGTCGATTGGCAACACTGGATTGAATACACCTACTAGTAAATTGCAAAAATATAAAAACTGACGATGAAGAATATAAAAACGCCCTATATATTTACAGTACTGTGTAAAAGTCTGCGGCCACTTAATTGTTAGTTATTACCCCTATTAATTAATTTTCGATTTTTTGAAAAGTAATTATATTGAAATAGTTATTTTATCTTAATTCTTACTATTATGGTAAAATTTTAAATTGCTATAAATTGTTTGAACCAAAAATTTTAAAAGGAAAATAAATTTCGGCATAGCATGTGCTATGCTATGTCAATGTAAAACACAGAAGTAGAAGAATACGGTTTTAATGGTAACGGTCACATTGCTATGCGGGTAGCCATGCTATGTTTTGCATAACCAAGAAATTGTTTGACTTTGATGCCGCATGGCATAGCATGGCATAGCATAGCATAGAAGTTGAACTCGATCCTACTTCTGTGTATATTTTGTATAGATGTTCTGTGGTGGTGTACCTATAATCAATTGGTTTTGAGGTTATTTTTATTATTTTGAGTCGTAAAATGTCGAGAAATTTATTAGAGACGAACAATTAATAATTTTAATACTTTCGCATCCGTGTTCCACCAACGACAAACTTTTTTAGGCAATACCCGATTTCTTTTTTTTTTAAGTAGGAGTACATTCAGTAAAATTAAACCTACAGCAACGTCACTAGATTCCACATCCATTTTAAAAATAAACAACTCAACAAAAATAATCAAAATATATGGTTAATTTTCGAAACGAAATTACAAAAACCTGAAAATATTCAACGTCGAAGTCAGAGGCGGAGCTTAATGGCATGGCACAGCACAACCTATGTGAACACTTCTATGTTGGATCATGCTATGCTAACATTTTACATTGGCATAGCATAGCATACCACAAGCTATGTGGCGAGGCCTTAAATTAAAGGGAAAAAAACTACCGAAGGTGGCCCGCCTCATCGACATCAAGGGACCAAGTTCGTCAAATACTAGGGACCCAAATTCACGGATCGCACACTCGCTCTGCCCGCAGAAACCAAGAGACAAGTTCACACCACGGACCAAAAACACGCACTCTTCACCGCCGCCTCTGACCCCAAACCACGCAACAGGAGCTCACCGCAACATCCAGGACATCGAAAAATCATGGAAAATAACCCCAAGAGACCAAAAACCCAGCCAGATCAAGCCTAGCGCTTTAAAAAGAGGAAAGAAACCTTAATAAACTCCAACGCCCGCTGCCCACATGAGTTGAAGGAGATAAACGGTAACACGTGGTACCTCCATACAGCCAATAAGTTCATCGTTCATCGTACCGAAGGTGGGAATAGAACCGTGAACCTACTGGTTCCTTACTAGCTCTTTGTGGTCTTCGCTACTAAACTTGTTGCTAATTACTTTACATCTGGTCTTGAAACTCTCTCGGGAATATTTTAAAGTTGATTTTTTTGAAAACTTCTGGTTCAATGGTTTTGGGGAAACGGTTGTGTTAAACTTCATCGCAGTTTTTAGATATTTGGTTGCCATGGATCGCTTTATCAGACCGGAACGTGCGGTTTTTGTACAAGTTCTTTTTATCAAAACAATAATTTGGCAACTTTTGTGCGGCATAAATTTCAAAGATACTTATTTTGATTTGCACAATTTAAATAAAACGCCCAACGCGAACGCCAAAGTTATCAAAAAATGAGCACATAAACTTGAAAAACCTGGTTTCTGATGAATGAACATGTTGATACGCAAATAATTTGATGTGTTGAGTCAAATACTATGGATAGGATAATTTTCTGAGCATTTAAAAATATTCACGTAGGATTATTCATTAGTTTTTGAGAAAATGGTATTTAAAAATCAAAATTTTACATCCATTTTAGATAGAGATTTGATTATGTGTATTATGTGTTACGTCACGAGCGTATTCTGTTGGCGGTCCGTATGCTCCGATCCCGATTACTCCGTGTGCTCCTTACTGATTGCTGTTCGATGCAATCAACAACAAGAGATTTCCAAGCGGTCACTCATGATACAGACAAGTACACTTTTTGTAGTTCAAATATCTGGTCGCCCCACCAAGCCCCTATTTTTACTTTTTGAAACGTTTTTGGTCAACCTCGGTTCAACTTCTTCAAAGTTTAAAATTCTCAAAATTTCAATTCCTTGATTCCACTGGTAACCTTGATCCACAACTGCAAATACTTATCGGTGGAAAGTTACAGCTACATAAATCTTATTAACCATAATTATGTCATACGACATAATATTTCAAGTCTAACTTAAAATGCTCGTAAACAGGTTTGAATACATACAATAGATTCCGTCAAGCGTTAAGCGTCATTCACATCCAAGTAACGTACGTAGCGGACATACAAGACATGACGTACAAAACATAGCAAATGACTTGCCATTCATATCAACTTAGAAAACATAGAAACTTGAAGAACGCGCACGCGTATTTTCACCTGTTCGGTTTACTACGGTATAGGTTTCTCTACGATCGTAGAGAAACGGATACGAATGTATCAGATCGATAAATTTTTCATCATCCATAATTAACTAAATATCAATAAAAAAACACACGCACAAGAAACAAACGACACCCTGTAATTTAACCTAAACACGTTTTAAATGTCGGAAGTGTAAACTACACCTTAAAATTTGAAATTTTAAAACGGGGGTGTTGCCTGGTAAAATAAACGCATCTCATTGGGCAAACATAGAACACATAACGTAGAAGTTGAAGTGTCACTGGTGGCGTTTGAAACCATGCATTTCAACTTTCCTCGCGGTATGTCTTGTATGTCCGCTACGTACGTTACTTGGATGTGAATGACACTTTAAACCATGTAAGAAATTTGCCAATTTTCTAATTTTGACAGCGTAAACATTATTATTCTAACATCAGTTTTCAAGTTTGTTGTAATCTGTGACTTAAAAGAATGTTTTGAAGAAACATTACTTCAATTAATTCTTGACTGCAAATTAATATATGTATACATATAAAACATATTAAGTAATAAAAACAATATAAAACACTGCTCATAAAATGTGAAATAAAACTTAAAAGTTACGATTGACGGCGTACATTGCGTTCAAACATTTTTGGAACGAAGTTCCTTATGGGAGGATGCGAATCGGAAAAAAACGTCCGTAACGATGAACGATGAACTTCTTGGCAATATGGAGGTACCACGGGGTAACCGTTTATCTTCTTCAACTGATGTGGGCAGCGGGCGTTGGAGTTATTTGAGGTATGGTTCCTCATTTTGAAGCGCTAGGCTTGATCGCGTTGGCACGTCCGTAACGAAAATGCGTAAGATTTTTATATCGTTCGATAATTACACCATCTGGTGGTCAAAAGTGGAACATCTGCTCAGCATTAGTACATATTCGGAAACCACGAGTCATAGGTTTGCAAATTTCTCTAGAAAAAAAGTTGTCTTCACCGGGATTCGATCCCTCGGCTAAAATGTGTAGGCGGAGCCCTTCGCTCTACGCTACAATGGGTATTGTTAAAATTGATAGTGATACGCTATATAAGCTACTCTTTGCGTATTGCGAATTAAGGATAAGATATACGCAGCTAGCTTTGATTCACGAACGCGAGGGGGTTTATAAGCTCGTTGTATTTTATAATTCGCGGGTAGACAACATGTTTAACAAATTTTTAAGTCATTTAACTTATTATTGTTTAACCAATACGCGTCGCTATTTCTAACATACGATAAGCTCCTCTTTTTAAAATACGAAAATTACCCTCTCTGTTATGTAGTTTAAAAATTTTATCAATTGTAAGAGCGGGGAGAATTTTCAAAGGTTTACTTAGTATTTTTATACTCGTACTTCGTACATATTTTATGTTTGCTAATTTTATACAACTTTTTAGTTTCCTAGAACTAAACGTATACAAAGCTGTTGGTGATTTAAATGATTTTAAAAATAATACCATTTTTATATGAAATCATATAATGTTTAAGATAAATTTAAGATCATATAAGATAAAAAATTATTAACACTAAAATAAGTACAAATGCATATAAATTTGATATATTATAATTTATATCCGACAATAATTACTATGTCTTGAAATCACTGCTCAAAATGATTTGGATTATACTGTTATAAAATGTTATATTTAAAAATGCAAAAATTAAAATTTTTAAGAAATATTATATTAAGAAATAAATAGTTGAGATAGATGTCGTTATAATCTACAAAGTAGATGAATTTCAAAATACAAATTTGTAGCAGAACATCGGTAGTCAGGACCGTATTAGGAATCAATAACGAATGAAAAAAATAGAAAGAAAAAAATTATTAAATTCAAAACGCCTAAACGAACGACATGTTTCGGACTTATTCGTGGTATTACACCACGATTTATTTACCATTAAATAAATCGTAATAAATAATACCATTTATTTCTTATTCTTAGTTTTTACGGTCGACAATAAGGATATTTGAAATTTTATTTCATTTACCGTTAATCATTATTATAAAGAACACAATATTATTTGATAACTCTTATAATACTGAATGGCATTTGAAATCTCATTGTGCAATCAACCATAAGTGTCTAAATATCCGACAGTTTTGTAGATAAATTAAAAATATTTATTTAAATCTGATAAAGGAATTGCACATTCGTCTTTTATCACTATTGCTGCAAAAACTAATAAGCCAAAGTAAAAACTGAATTTTCTATTAAAAAAATCGACGAAAGCATTATTTATTCTAAAATGAATATTAAATTTTCACAACCGATTTAATTCTTCTATTACCATTATATGAATTTGATTTTACTATGATTATTTTTTATAAAAAGAAGTACCCAAAGGCGTAACCAAAGGTCAGAAGGATTTCCCAGATGCTCCCTAGCAGAACTAAAACATTTTCGAAATTATATTATAGTTTAATTCATTACCCTAAAATGGGGTGACTTTGTTCAATTTAATTTGTATTTCGTATATATTAGATTTGATTGTTTATAACTTTAAAGTTAAAAATACCAAACTATTGGTGATGGCATGTAGAGACAACTTTTTATTGTATTAGGTGTTTATTTTCATAAAAAATACATATTATTGTATAAAAACAATAAATAAGTGCTTGTACGTTTATACTTAAATATAATTTTGCAGTATTTATTAAAAACTTAAATGAAATTCTCTGAATGGCTTCATCCAGTTGGCCTTGTGAGTAATGCTTGTATAATTTTTAGTTCCGGGTTTCCTCTTATAGACTTGGACCATCTGAAGACAAAAATTGCCAAAATTTGCTCAAAATAACCAAAAAACTATTAAATATGATCAAGAAGAAGATAAATATGAACTATCAAATTTGATAAATATGAAATAAATCAAAGATGATTATGTTTAAAGTGACCCCACGACGGTTTAACAAGATTTTTAACCACATGATAGTTTTTTTGTAATGTTTATTTGAGGTTATATGTTCTCAAGACATGCCTGATTAAAAATATATAATTAAAAAATACTATAAAATATTACCAACCTTTGCACATTTGAAGCTATAACAACTAAAAAAATCTTCTTAGGCTGATGACCGGCGTTTTTGATCAATTTATTGCACGTTACTTTATAAAAAAAACAATTATTTTTACAGTGATTTTAAGATCTGTAGGCGTGGACGTAATTAACGCAATTAGCGGTAATTTTAAAATGTACCAGTGCGGTTGCAGTTTGCAGTGGAGGTAGTTATCAAAGCCGCCTCGTTATATCAAAGTCGCCCCACTTTACGATACAAACAAAAAGAGGATCTACAAAACTTACTTCAAAAAATGTAAGGTATTCGTGGTATAATAATAGAATTTATTTATCTAATTAATGCGTTTTGCGATTATACAGTAGTACTTCGATAATCCGGACGTCGATAATCCTGATGCTTAATAATCCGGATTCAATTCCAGCGCAAATAAAATTATTATTTCTATAGATCAGAAAGAAATCTCAACATTAAATTTGAAAGAATTTGTAACAACTTTTGCCGCAAAAAAAATAGAAAAGTTAAAATTTGATTTTTTAAGTTTTATTTTTGTTAGAAAAGGTATTTTTTGTAATAAAAATATGTAAATCTAAGTATTTTTTTAAATATCGCGGATTTTAGTTTCCCAGCTCAGCACTGCTATATAAATGGGGGGGGGGGGGCACTGATAAAATTTTGCCTAGGGCGTCAAATATTCCAGCGCCGGTCCTGCTTGTGCTATTATAATCTAAACACCACGCGGGAATAATGAATGTTTTTTGATTTTCTTCAAATAGTCTTTTGCAATCCAAACAGAAAAACATTTTTTGTGGCAATATTGATATGAAAACTATTTTATTTGTGTAATTAAAGAAAGCATTAAATAATTAAACACGAAACAAGGTACTACTTTTGAAAAATGGAAACCTAGAAAAAGATACAAAGACGAAAATGTATAAAACGATAACAAGACCGATTCATTACGGAAGAAATAAAAAATAAACATTTGAATCACTTATTTTCTTTTGATTGTACAAGAAAATTATTATAAAAAATATTTATTTTTGCATTTACGCTTTATTGTATGTTTTTTTAAATAGAATTGAAATTATTCTACCGCCATTAAAATTATGTGAGTTATAATTTTTATGAAATGTTTTGTGAGCATCCAAAAAGTAAACACATTAGCCATTACTAGTTATTATCATAAGCCACATGATATACAATAAATTTGAAATGCATATCCCCACCTAAAAATAATTGTAGATAATATTATGTACGCAAGAATTTGGACGATTGCACAAAACAGAAAACTGTAACAAATTGCATACAATATAATAACCATCTGTGTGCTATTGACTGAACTATAATAATCCATTTTATCTAAAATTATTTGAATTTATCAATTATTTTCAATTTCATTTTTAATGCGTTTTAAGTAACATAAATTGTTGAAAATTTTTTTACGAATTCATTTATAGATGTACATTCTTTAAATAAGTAAAATGTTATTAATTTATAATTATTTTCATATTTTACAACAAATATTATTGTTATAAATACAATTTTTGAGTTCAAAAACCCCGTTAAGCAATGCTTATAATGTCACAAATATTATCTCAAAATTTTGAACCAATCCGTCCAACCGTTTTTTAAATAGAGTGGTAGATGTGATTTAATTTTGCACCTGGTCAATTTTTTTTTTATTAATAATTCTTCGTTAGTAATCATTTCATCTACTTCAATTTTTGTTAAATAAATTACAATTATAGTATTTAAAGAATTCGAATTCTAAATTTCAAAATTTGCCAAAAAAAATTATGGCTTAGCAATCCTTAATTTATCATAAATATAATTTCCAAATTTGAAAAAAATCTATTTAGCCGTTTTTGAATTGTTCTGGTAGATGTAAGAGCGCGCCGTAAAATCCTAGCCTTAAGAACGCGTTAAAATTGTTAAACCGACGAATAATTTAAAAAAATATAATTTAATGATTTTAAAAATTCATTTTAAAAATTTTCAGCCGAAAATAAAACCCCCAAAATTAAAAAAAAATTGATTTTGAAAAATGCCACTCAGATGTAAAAAAATATCTAAAGCCGAATGTGCAAAAGAAATTTCGAAAACTTCAAAGATGACCGCGATGATTGCGGATTTACATTGACTTTGACACATGCTGAAATCGCTATTTTGGCAATTTTGTAAAGTAGTTTTTGATTTTTATCGATAAAAAAGTCATAATAAAATATTTATATTCGAATAATTATTTATTTTTTACCTCGACTAGAACTTGAAATTAATATTTATGTAATAAGGTACTTCGTTCATATCTGGTGTCCCACGACACCACATTTTATATTTTCATAGCTTATCGTTGCGTTCAACGCCGTTCGACGCCGCTGCATTTTGTTTCAGGCTTTAAGTCTGGAATACAAATAAAAGCTTTTCAGTAGCAGTATAAAATTATGTTTAACTTATATTTTTCATAATTTGAATTATTAGAAGTATAATAATAATAATAAATATATATACTGAAATGATGTGAAATTTAAAAAAATATTAATTTCACCACAAACCAAAAAAATTACCACGGCTAGCTTTTTCAGTCGTCGAGCAAGTATCGTCAGGGGTGAGTTCACCTGTTCGCTCTCATTAACGACGGAAGAAAAATGCTCCTCCAAAAATAACCAATTCACAATGTAAAATACAATTTAAGTTCAATGTAATGCAAATATTAAATTGTTATTGGGCTCGTACTTTTAATTTTAACGTTTATCTAAATCGCCTGCTTATCACTATCGACATTCGTTCCTACGAATGCAAATTTAACTTTTCAATTTCAAGTATCCAAATCGAATTCATTATTCGAAATATTCTCTTTTCCAAAATTTAATCATCCAAATCAAGCCAAGTTGATGCACTACCGTTCGGTAGCAAACCATCAAATAATCAAATTAACTTCAAATCTCAAAATTATGCTTCCAAAATAACAACGAAATAATGCACACGCATCAAATCCACTTTATTCAAATTAAATCAAAATAAAATATTACTTACAAATATCAAAATTATCAAAACTCAGCGGGCATACAAAGTCACGCACCCGCTGTCGGCCATAGTTGGCTCAAAAAGCCACTAATTTCCTGTCATTGGTCCCCACCCAACAAATTCTACAATCTTACAACTTAATTATTATAGCCAATATTTCACCAAAATGCATAGGGTGAGTCGCAATCATTTTGAAACACCACATCAAACCCCCGATGCTAATTGCTGTTTTGAGCGCAGCTCTAAACAAAATTCGCAAAAATCCGTGCGTATTTCAAAAATAAATCTAAAAAAAAAAGATATTATCTACAACATTACAATATTTAAACAAAATAAATCCAAATTCAAAAATCAAATAAAATAAAAAAGGCTTATCTCTTCAAAAATAATTTTTCATTTATCATTATCTACTATCTCCTTCTGTTTTGTTCACTTTTCTTTTATTTTTTCTTTCGAATCTTCCACAGATTGATCTTAGATTGAGGCGTCCACTTCACTGGTGTTTTCTTTCTTCTCCTCCTCCGACTCATCCAAAACTTCCAAGTTCTCTCATTTTTTTTCATAGCTTTCCGCTTTGTAGATTCTTGCCTTCCAAATTTTAATTTTTCAGTTTCTACTTTTACCACTTCTAAATTTTCAGCTTCTTGTCTTATAATTTTTAGTTTTAGCGCTTGTAATCTTACAGTTTCACGTTTTTCTGCTTCTAGTTTTACCATTTCTAATCTTTTATCTTCTTGTTGTGCTGCTTCTAATTTTTCAATTTCCAATTTTATGGCTTCTTGTTTTGTTGCTTCTAATTTTTCAGCTTCTAGTCTTGTAACTTCTTGTTTTTCAATTTCCAGTCTTTCAGCTTCTTGTTTTGTTGCTTCCAGTTTTAGAATTACTAATCTTTCAGCTTCTTGTTTTTCCACTTTCAACATTCTTTCCTCTACAGTTTCTCTTTGCAATTTCGCATCCATACATTTTATCAATTCCATCAGTTCACCTGTTTGCTGGTTAAGTGCTTGCATTATTTGTGCTTTAGTTACTTTCGCTAGTTGTTCCATTTTTTGTTTGTTATTTTCCAATTTAGATGAAATTGAATCTAATCGAGCCCCACAGTATGGACGACAATTTATCACGGCTAGCTGGTTCAAGCCCCACACGTTGCGGCGCCAGTTGAAATGATGTGAAATTTTAACAATATTACTCTAATCCAATATAATCCAACTCCAGTTCCAATCCAACGTAATAAACTTAATTTAATAAAATTAATTAATTCACAATTTAATATACAATTTAAAGTAAATGTTATGCAAATTTTAAATAAAATTTTAATTTTCTTTAAAGGAAACGAAGTTTGATTTCCCTTATCCAAATCGACGAGTTATCAATATCCCGCACATTCGCTCGCACAAATATAATTTAATTTACCACTTTTATGTGCAAAACGAATTTATTATTCGAAATAATGTCTTTCCAAATCACTTCAAATTAACTAAACCAGTCGATACACTACTGCTTGGTAGAGACTTATCAAAAATATATCCAAATTATCAAAATATTAAAATAATCATCCGAAATATCACAATAATGCATATTGCATCAAATCACTTTATATAATCAAGTCAAATTAAGTCAAAATAAAATATTACTCACAATTCTCAAATAACAAAACTCAGCGTAACAAAATCAAATTTCAGCGGGCATGCAAAGTCTCGCACCCGCTGTCCGCCATCGTTGGCCAAAGAAGCCACTAATTTCCTGTCATTGATCCCTACCTAACCAATTCTACAATCCTACAACTTAATTATTACAGCCAAATTTTCACCAAAATGCATAGGGTGAGTCGCAATCATTTTGAAACACCACATCAAACCCCCGATGCTAATTGCTGTTTTGAGCGCAGCTCTAAACAAAATTCGCAGAAATCCGTGCGTGTTTCAAAAATAAATCTAAAAAAAAATATTATTTACAACATTACAATATTTAAGCAAAATAAATCCAAATTCAAAAATCAAATAAAATAAAAAAGGCTTATCTCTTCAAAAATAATTTTTCATTTATCATTATCTACTATCTCCTTCTGTTTTGTTTACTTTTCTTTTATTTTTTCTTTCGAATCTTCCAAAGATTGATCCTGGTTTGGGGCGTCCACTTCACTGGTGTCTTCTTTCTTCTCCTCCTCCGACTCATCCAAAACTTCCAAGTTTTCTCATTTTTTTCCATAGCTTTCCGTTTTGTAGCTTCTTGTTTTTTAAATTTTAATTTTTCAGTTTCTACGTTTACCACTTCTAAATTTTCAGCTTCTTGTCTTATAATTTTTAGTTTTAGCGCTTGTAATCTTACAGTTTCACGTTTTTCTGCTTCTAGTTTTACCATTTCTAATCTTTTATCTTCTTGTTGTGCTGCTTCTAATTTTTCAATTTCCAATTTTATGGCTTCTTGTTTTGTTGCTTCTAATTTTTCAGCTTCTAGTCTTGTAACTTCCCGTCTCTCAACTTCCAGTCTTTCAGCTTCTTGTTTTGTTGCTTCCAGTTTTAGAATTACTAATCTTTCAGCTTCTTGTTTTTCCACTTTCAACATTCTTTCCTCTACAGTTTCTCTTTGCAATTTCGCATCCATACATTTTATTAATTCCATTAGTTCACCCGTTTGCTGGTTAAGTGCTTGCATTATTTGTGCTTTAGTAACTTTCGGTAGTTGTTCCATTTTTTGTTTGTTATTTTCCAATTTAGATGAAATTGAATCTAATCGAGCCCCACAGTATGGACGACAATTTATCTGTAATGATCAAATTGGTAAATCGAGATGGTTCAAGCCCCACGTTGGGCGCCAGTTGAAATGATGTGAAATTTAAAAAAATATTAATTTCACCACAAACCAAAAAAATTACCACGGCTAGCTTTTTCAGTCGTCGAGCAAGTATCGTCAGGGGTGAGTTCACCTGTTCGCTCTCATTAACGACGGAAGAAAAATGCTCCTCCAAAAATAACCAATTCACAATGTAAAATACAATTTAAGTTCAATGTAATGCAAATATTAAATTGTTATTGGGCTCGTACTTTTAATTTTAACGTTTATCTAAATCGCCTGCTTATCACTATCGACATTCGTTCCTACGAATGCAAATTTAACTTTTCAATTTCAAGTATCCAAATCGAATTCATTATTCGAAATATTCTCTTTTCCAAAATTTAATCATCCAAATCAAGCCAAGTTGATGCACTACCGTTCGGTAGCAAACCATCAAATAATCAAATTAACTTCAAATCTCAAAATTATGCTTCCAAAATAACAACGAAATAATGCACACGCATCAAATCCACTTTATTCAAATTAAATCAAAATAAAATATTACTTACAAATATCAAAATTATCAAAACTCAGCGGGCATACAAAGTCACGCACCCGCTGTCGGCCATAGTTGGCTCAAAAAGCCACTAATTTCCTGTCATTGGTCCCCACCCAACAAATTCTACAATCTTACAACTTAATTATTATAGCCAATATTTCACCAAAATGCATAGGGTGAGTCGCAATCATTTTGAAACACCACAATACTAATAATAAATATATATAATAATAATAAATATAATAATAATAAAATTTTACATAATATAGCAATCGAGCAATGGGTTCCCGAGTGGGTGGTTTGGGAACAACAGGACTATCGGCCGATAAAGCTTTGGCAGGCGTACCTCGTCTTTTGGACGATTTACAACGTTTATCGGAAGATTCCGATTCTGCTGATATCGTTTTTATTCTAGGACGCGAAGAAGAACGCGTGTATGCTCATCGGGTTATCTTAATGGCAAGGTATTTATGCAATATTATCTAATTATAAAAACGATAAACAAGATCTGTTAGTCAAACCACCACACGATTTTAACTTTTTCCTATTAGCTATTGCAAAGAGGACACTTTTTTAATCATACTAAAACAAAAATGTTGGATAGAGAAGTTTTCATTTAACATGGTTTCACGATAGCCCGAACTTCAGAACGAGTTTCAGAACTCGCCATCGGTGGAACTCAAAGAACAAGAACTCGTCCGGGTGTCGACGACAACTGACGGCTAGCGTAGCGTAGCGTAGCGCAATGGCAATACAATTAATTCCTAATCCTCAAAAATGTTTGTTGCAATATGCTTAGAAAATTGTATTCTTACTTATAGTCAATAGGAAAAAGTTCAAATCATAGGGTGGTTTGGCTGACAGTAATCCGGTAAACTATTTATCGGTGTATGGTATCCATTCACGATTCACCTATCAGTTTATCCGCAGACGCACAAGACCACTGGCGCAACGATTATCGGCAGATAGAAACTTTCACACTTACAAGGAGGAGATTAGGTATGCGAAATTTGGTCTTGTTTATACTTACACTACGTAAAGATTACACCTACGACATTACGGGAATAAAATAGTAGCGAGCCATATTTAGCCAATTTTGAAAAAATCGAATTTGAATATTATTTCTCTTATGTGCACTAATTAACGTAATAGAAGATAATAATTTCAATAATAATTTCAATAATAAGTTTCGTGACGAAGAGGTAAAGTAGTCGGTCTAATAAGCAAAGGGTTCTTGGTTCGACTTTACATTTTTTTTTTTTAATTTAATATTTTTTTTAAATTTTAAAATTTTTTGAAATTTTTTAATATAACGTGTAAAATTAATCAAATCTATGTAATTTAACAAATATTTAGATATTATAAATTGTGCAGTATATTATTACTTATTATACACATTAATAATATTAAATGTAAAAACGAGGAAAACAGTAAGCTTTACGGCATCTAGTCCATATTGCAAACACAGATTTTGAATAGGCGCAAGGTGTTTTAGCGTATCGATATAGATTTGATCACTTTTACACATAAATAATAGAAAATTAAATTTAAAAAAAATGTTGTAATGCTAGATTCGAACCAAGTACCTTTTGCTTATCAGACCGGCCACTTTACCGCTTCTTTACGAAACTTATGTTGCAAGTGTTATCTTCTATTATGTTAATCCGTGCATATAGGTGAAATATTCAAATTCGATTTTCTCAAAATTGGCTGAATATGGCGCGCTAATATTTCATTCTTGTAATGTCTTAGGTGTAATCTCTACGTAATGTAAGTATAAACACAAACAAAATTTCGCATACCTGGTTCTCTCCTTGTTAGTAAACAGATTGTAGCTAATTGTAGCTAATTAGCTAATTACTACAATTAGCTAATTGTAGCTAATTGTAGCAGATTGTGTGTGTGTGTGTGTGTGTGTGCAAAATGATCTCCAGTTCACGTTAGACGGTTTTTTAACACCTTCAAATAGTTCAGACTGAAAAAAAATTAATAAAATTGATAAAATCAAAGGCAAATCTGTTGTAGAATTTCTGATCGAAAATTATAAATTTAGCTATTTTTTTTTCTGTTTTTTTTTTTGTAAATTCATTAACTGCAGACCGCAACTGACAGGTGTATGTTGAATTGCAAAATGATCTGTCAGATATTAACTGAAGATAAAAACTGTACATTCAGGGCCAGTATTTCAGTGTGCAGTTAAGCTGTAGATTATGAAAGCGTTTGCTTAACTTAAGCGTTTGGTTATCTTCAGTTTGGTATTTCTGTAACTTTTTCTAATTGGTTTAGCTAATCTTTTACACTAGAAAGTTAAACTTGTACTAATAGTTTTATATGTATGTTGGCAATAATAAATACGATTTTTACTTACGGTTATGTCATACATACATATGTCATATTATATGTGTTTATGTCATGTTTATGTGCTAAGGAGCCACCTACTAACTTATATTTCTAGTATATTTTCTTTTTCTGTAAATTTTTGCTTCACTGCTTCCTGGAGATTGAATTTTGATTTGAATACAATCGAGTGGTCCTAGGCAACATAGGAATCGACTAATTTGACAAAACCCATTAACAATTTTAATCATTTCCTCATCAGTATTTGACATCTTTATATTGTAGTGTTACGAAATGATTTTGACCGCTCCTGTAGTTGTCTTAAAAATTTCCTAGTAATTAGTAAAAATTGCTTCTTCGTCCAAGAAGACAAAGAAGCAATTCTTTTTTATTGAACGCACGTCTTTGAGTAAGCTTAACCAACAAATGAAAAATTGTTTTCTAAGCAATTATCAGCACAATATATTGTCTGCTCAATCTTGCCAAAGCTCTAGATACTCTTTTAACAATTTTGGAGATGGTGGTTTTATGGATCCCATAGAAATCGCCAACTTCCTGCAGAATATTTCCCGTTGCATAATATCTTAATGTTATTTTAAGTTGCTGTTGAACTGTGACGGCATAATTATTTGAAATTATTATAGTGTTAATATCAATTATTGTTAAATTTTAATTTATGTACGCTTACCAATTAGTAACTGAAGCAATTTTTTGTGTAACAGAATTGGCTAATTTTCGAAAACGATCTTTTGGCAAGCGATATCTTCTGAAAAATTCTTTATCGTCTAAATATTGGAAACAATTTTTACGCATAAAAAAATAAAATCTTCATCGTGTGTTAAATTCAGCAAATCCATTTTACTTATTTTAGAAAATAGTAGGTACTAGCAATGACAAAACGCAATTTGACAACAAAAAGTAAGTTAAAGTGTAAAAGTTTACGTAACTGAATGCTTAAACGATCAATTTTGAACGATTCCGTATCTTTCAGTTAAGCTTTCGCTTAACGTTAAACGATAACTGAAATACTAAAAAAATGCAAAACTTTCGTTTAAACTGGAGATTAGCTTAAGCTATAGCTTAACTGCACACTAAAATATACTGGCCCTAAGTCTAATAATATATAGCCGGCACAGTTAAAATCTTTATTTCAGATCGGCAGTCCGGAGTCTGCAGATAAATTGATAGGTAAATGAATATCATTAGCTGTAACGAATTGAAAATTGGATAGATAAATTTAAATGTAGACTTCCTATCTAATTTATTTTTCTTATATGTACGAGTATATAATATTAAAAACATATCACCCATGACTTTTCTATAGAAAATGTTACGGTCTATAAAATTGTCTACTTGCCAGAAGTAAATATTAAGTAAATTCAAAGAAGTTTTCTTATTTATTTTTTATTTGACTGTACTACTATAATTTGTAAATTAATTCATAATTAATTTTAGATGTAAAAGTTTTCAAACTGCAAAGCGAGGAGAAGTATGTCGAATTCCTGGATGTTCTGTAGCACCTGCTGCTCCAGGAACACCTACACCTATACGTTTACCTCAAGCGCCATCCGATACATTCCGACAATTTTTAATTTATGTTTACACTGGAAAGGTACTACTACATTTTAAAGTAAAATCATAGCATAATTATAAGTTCATGCATTTGGAAAAATGCAATCAATTTCGAACACATTTCATAATTAAGGATGAACGATACACTGTTTCTAACTCATTGGTCTTCCTCAGTTCTATATACAGTGATGTTTTTTTACCTATTAATTAAATAATTTGAGTATTTAGTTTGTAAATTTTAGGGTTGATGTTAAAGCCAATTAAGGGATAAAGATTTAGTTTGATAGATAATGAATAAAAACAATCTGTAAACGTAGGAAGACTTTTCTTAATTGTAGAGAACGCTTGAATTCAAAATTAAGAAGTCAAAATTATTTTACCTGGGATTAATAATTTAATTTAATTGAGTTTATAAATTAAAAGTAAAGATGTTTTAAAAATAATCTTCAAATGAGAAGAAAATAAAAATTAATGATTATCAAAGTCATTTATGATAATTGCATAGGGTTTAAAACATGTCGAAGTGAGAATGAAAACAAAGCAAGTTTGATAAATTTTCTACGCAGTCGTTTTTGAAATTTTGCGCAATTTTAATAATTTTAATTTGATAAAGCTGCGTTCAGATAGAGATTCTTGTCTTGCCGTGTGGCGCCTTGCCTTGCTTGGTTTTGCTTTGGTTTTGCGTACACGACTTGGGCGTTCACATAGAAATTCTTGTCTTGCCTTGTCTTGCCTTGACAACAGCGATGGCGACATCTATAGTTTTACGTTCGACATGCAGTACCGATGCCAAATTTTCATCAAAATTTAAATGTACATTATTCATTTTTGATTTTATAAATAGTTAAATGTATATATTTACTATTTGATAACTTACTAGTATCTACTTATACTACTTACCAGTACCTTAGTACCAACATAATATAATTTTTTTTTAATTTAAAATTTAAATAATTTTTAAAATATACGCGCGAAGTTTCATTTAAAATACTTCGATTTGATTGGGTCTTGCTTCCGTTGCATTGTGTTGTAGAATCGAAAAGCTTGACACTGACTAGCTTTAGCAAGACCTCGCCAACGCAACGGAAATTTTAGCCAAAAATTAGGATAGAAGTAAATACTTCAATCTGATTGGCGCTTGCCAGTTTCTACCTAAGCAAGGCAAGACAAGAATTTCTTTCTGAACGCCGCTTAAGAGTGAAAATTTTGTGTGGGGAAGCAAGACATTAAAAATTGAACAGAGCACACTGGGATATTAAAAGCGATAGGAAATAAAATTTTGTGTTTAGACAGAAGTCAAGTTTTTGAAAAACTTAATAAACCAGTGATGATTGTAACAACAGAATTAATTGTGATAGATTGAGCATTAATTTACTCTATAAATAAAAATTTGGAAGTGAATTGGTCAAGATTGTTGAAGTAATAATTAAAAACTTGAGAAATTGATGTTGGATATTTAAAACTAAATGTTGGATATAAAAATTTTGGAAAAATTAAATATCACACTGGTGGGTATTGGAAAATTTTGAAAGTCTAGACGTAACAGTTGCCTCAATAAAGAGGCAACATTATGAAAACATCAGATGGTGAGAAACTAAATTAGTGTGCATAATAAAAAATTTTTCATTGACTTGATTTTCAACATAAATTTGTGAATTTTTAATTAATTATATCATTACGTCCAACTTTCAATACAGATGTTGAAATAATTACAATTAAATGTAATTGAAAGTTCGAAAAAATGAAATTGTGATTCATCGATTGGTCAAATGTATGACAAATATTTATTCAATAGTTGATTAAATAAACAGAGTGATGATTTTGTTTCAAATAAATTAAAATAATTTTAACATTAAAAATTATCTTCCGATTGACAAACAGATTGTTTCATTCAATTTATCAAAAATAAGATTCTCATGTTACGAAAGTCACGTGTCACTTAGCAGAGTTAAAGTTTAAAAAAAAAAAGAAGCAGTTTTTATTAAATTTTCGCTAGGGGTACATCGCAATACATAGAACTTTTCGTTCAACCGTTTATCTTCAATTATGCAAAAGTGTTCGAAATTGATTGTAAATATCTGAACTTATGTTATGAAATTTCGATAGAACTCTGTAATTATATCGGCATTGTTGAGTGTTTTGAATAACTATGTATACAGTACTGGGGAAGACTAATAAGTCAGAAGCAGTGTCTACCGTTCATCCTTAATTATGCAAAAATGTGTAAAATTATATTTTTATATTTAATTTTTTAACAGATTCTTCTACAAGATAATGGAGTATTTGAAATGCTAGTTTTAGCCCAGGAATTGGGTGTTGATGAACTACGAATAGCTTGTGAAGATCATGTAACTTCTACTTTATCGGTAGCTTCTGCTTGTACGTTTTTAGCTGCAGCTATGGATATTCAAGAACGTTCTGCAGGTAAGCAAATTGCTTCAAAAATGTATTTTGGTAATGTATTATCTAAAACTTAAGATATTTTATTTTAAAGAGTTCTTTGTAAATAAAGCAATATGGAATACGGTTTTCTTTCCCTATCATAGTTATACACATTTGGCACTAATTTCCATCATTTCTAGTAGTAGTCTTCTTTTAGCTATATCTTACAGCATTCCATACATATTTTATTGGAATAAGATCTGATGAATATTCTGATCACTCTATTTCATAAATATCTATATTGTGGTGTATTTTTGTGTTAAGCCTTGATTCTTGGTTTGTTGTTTAATAACCACTTCGCTTGCATGAGGCAACCGTTGTTGAAAGATAGTGTAAGTTAGTTATTTTATTAGTTATTAGTTAGAAAGATAGTTATTTTATGTTAAAATTAAAACACAAAAACTATCAACACAATTATTTGTATAAAATGCAGTGACCTAAAATAAAAGTGATAATAAGTGATATTTTTTTGATAATAAAAATGTTCGTGGGTGTATGGAAATTTGACTTACTTTCAAAATTTTGCCTTGTTAAATTTAAAACAGGGAACTTGGAAAGATCGGTGGAGGAACGTTGATTTCGTAAGACGTGCAAATTTCTGCAGAGTATAAATTAGTTTTTCTTGTGCAAATTTTACTTTGTGAAAAGAGAAGTAGTGTTGAATACTGAGATCTTTTTGTCTAGTTTTGAAGAGAAACATCTTTGCAGCGAAGACGTTTTCCTGAAAGTCATTATTTACTATTTTATGAAAGCCACATTGTTCGTTACGATAAGACGCCACGCCATCTTGAAATTTGGATTCAAGATTTGATGAGGTTAAAAAACCTACCTTAATTACGTTTGATATTACGTGTGGATTATCACAAGACACGTAATAATTTGTGAAGATTGTATCGAACGATACACGAAATTAAATCGGAAGTCAATTTTTATTCCAACGGTAGCGAAAAGGGAAGCACATGGTTCCACTGAACCTGCGAACTGCAACTGCCGTTTACAGTGAAGGAATACGAGATCCTACTGAGTCAGTGGCGTATCCACAGGATGATTAAACTATTATTATTGTTTGAAGTGCATTAATTTTTATTAATTTTTATGAACACTTGATTTTTATTTACATTGTACAAAATTATGACACTATTTAAAAGATTAATAAAATTAGATGCCAGTGATTAGTTAATAGTGATTACTATTAACAATAAATGTACATCCAGTTTTACGAATTATCATAATACAGGGTGACCCAAAAAAAATGATAACAAAACTTTTTATCATGAAAACTTTATTAAACTGAGGAAACACTTTTTCACCTCAAATAATAATAACTAACATTATTGTTGAGAAAAATAATTATGTGGTTTTGAAATGGCCGCCTTCTACTTCTATATACAACGTCAAACGCTTCCGAAAATTTAAGACTACGCGCCGAAGCTCTTCTATAGATATCCGATCCCACTCACGGCACAACGACTGCTTTAACGCTTCCAAACTTTTGTGGGGTGTTCCACAGGCTTTGGCCTCCAAAATTGACCACACGCTGTAATCCATCGGATTGAGATCTGGCGAGTAGGGGGGCCATTTCGTGGATGTGATAAAATCCGGGAAATGAGTTTTGCACCAATTTTGAGTGGCTTTTGCCCTATGCGCTGGAGCAGAATCTTGTTGAAACGTCCAATTCGCATCGCCAAAATGTTGATGAGCCCATGGAAGAACAACGGCTTCGAGAATGTTGCGTCGGTAAATCTCTTGGTTAATTTTCACACCCCGATCCACAAAAACCAAGGGGGTTTTTCCAGTTGAGCAAATTCCGGCCCAAACCATCACAGACTGTGGATATTGACGGTGCTCTACGACAGCAGAAGTACCTGGAGCATTAACAGACCAAATCCGGTCATTTTGACGGTTGTGTGCTTGCTCGACGGTGAAAAGCTTTTCATCTGTGAACGCAATCCGATTCCACGATAAAGGAGCGGCGCGACGAAGAAGCTGGCGACATCTTTGAAGTCGCACGAGCTTGTTACCATCGGTCAACAGTTGAACTTTTTGAAGCTTATAAGGCTTGACCTTAAGGTGCTCCTTAGCTATTCGGCGAGCTGATTCACGTGAAACACCGATCTCACGGGCAATTTTTCTCATTGAGACTCTGGAATTTCGCAAGAGTCGTTTCTTGATGATTTGACGGACCCTCGGCATGTTGACTGTTCGCTTTCTTCTGTTTCCTGGATGACGTCCGGTATAGCCACGGTTCTCAATTTGTTTGATTGTTCGGCTTACATTTGGTGCCACTATGCCGAGCCTTCGCGCGATGTCACAATTGCGCATTCCTTGTTGATGTAACCCTAAAATTTTCTCTCTTTGATTAGACATCTATAAAATAAGTAATAAAACACACAACAAAATTTGACAGTTCACCATACATATAGCATTTTTACCTGGCAATCTCAGTGTGCTAAAACAAAATTCCAACAACAAGAAACTTTCGTGTTAGGACCGATTAAACTTTGTTATCATTTTTTTTGGGTCACCCTGTATACCCAAATCTTAATCTGCTAATGGTGAAACTGTCACATATTATAACTATATTTTTTAATAAAATTAATTTTTACATGTTACATGAAATTGAAAAATAATTAAATTCATAACTTACATAAAATTGTTCAAAAACTATTTAAATTTTAATTTTTAATTTTATTAAAAAATATTATCACATGTTAATAACATTTACCATTTTATTAAAACTATAGTACGTTTTTTTTTTAAATAATATTGGAATTTTATCGACTAAAGCGACGACCTCTAAATGTTAACCAATGCAATTGCTTTGAAGTTGGACGGTTTTACAAAATTTTCGCAAATTAAGTGTATGTGTGTTCCCTAAAACGAACCGGGCAGAGTCATAAATAAGAGAAATGTGGACAGAGTTAAATGTAATATCGAATAGCTTACTTAGTTAAAACATTTCGCTTTTTTGTGATGAATATTTAATATTATAACAAGATTAAGTGCTATTTAAATTATCTGAAGTTTCCCGATGTAAATTAGACTTTGCTAACGACGCGCAACCTATATATTCATATCTTGGATCGACTATACATGTATGTATGTAGTATAAAGTACATTTATGTACTTCTTCAAAAAGTTTAGAAACAGCTACGGCACAATCAAGACCAGCATTATTATTCATAAAACAAATTGTAATCCAATAGCTTCACCAATTATATTATTATAGCTTCACCAGTCCAATTATGTTTTTATAATTATTATCTTTTCCCTGTCCTATGTTCCTCCCAACCCAACCCATTTTGTTTAATTTGTATCAAGTCCGCACACTTATTTAAACATAATATGGCTTTACACCATTTTTCTCATAGCATTTCTACATCTTTCGACAATGTTTTCTGGACGTTACTGCATCCTACTTTCTTACCAATTGTATTGAGGCCTAGAATTTGACTTTAAGTTGCACCTAATCGCAATTGTAAATGAAACTGAACTTCATTGTTTATTTAACACTGTGCGCTAAACCATAAAACCAGTTTAAAACAAAAGTGATATGATTAATATCGAGTTACACTACCTGAACCACTTATCTATTAATTAAAAGTGATATTTATTTACTTTATTATCAAAGTTCGAATTTTATACAGCGAACATTTCGCGCATTATGTATAATTTACGGTCCCAATGAGCGTCTTTCCAAACTCACCATTTTAACCAAAAATCATCTTCAGCGACGAGCGCATTTTTGGCTCAATGGCTATGCAAAATAAAATTAAATAAAACAAAATAAAATAAAATTTGATATAAAATACTTATCATACCATCGGCAGATGGGTGAATGTCGTTTCTAGTTCGGATCTTCTACTACAGTGGACGCCGCTTAATGTGATCACATTGGAACTCGGAGGTTTTGATAACAATAACCGATTGATAACTATACACGAAATGATTCTTTTTTAATTTTACACAAAAGTATTTGTGAAATGCTGAGCACTGCTGCATTCCGGTTGCTAATTTTTGGCAACTTATCTAAAAATAGAAAAGAGAAAAATTTTTGTATCTAAAAATGATATAAAATATTTTTATGTCGCTTATTATGAAATTTTAAAATAAAGCAGAATTAAATCGTACATGATCAGCAGACTAGCAGCTTTCTGCTATATAATACATCTGAATCAGGTCTGGGTAATGAATATGACGTCTGGGTGGTTCCCCGGCGTGTGAACAAAATTTAAAAAAAATTTGTACTACACTGCAAACTAACTCCATTTTCAGGAGGAGAAAACAATCTTAAGATAAATAATCGATAAGATAAACCGAATTTTTGATTATAATAAACGATGTTTTTCACGTGTAGTCATATTCGTTTGACCCGTTCTTCGCGAACGTGATAATAATACCCGATTCATAACATTAACCGTGATTCCAATAAGCGGCGTCCACTGTATTAGCAAAACTGAAGGAAACTGGCAAAAGATTTAGCTTCACATAAAACGAATGAACAAGTGTGGGTAGTAAACGTTATTTAAATATATTGTGGTGTTTCAAAGTGATTCGGACTCACTTTATGTATTTTGGTGAAATTATTGTATTGAAATTTATAATTAGTGTATATCAAATTTTAAAAATTTTTGAGTGGTTTGGAAAATAAAAATTGAACGGGGGATGATTAGGGATAAAAGGATAAAAAGGTGGAATTGGATGGGATTAACAATTACAATAACTGAAATTTGAAATAATTAAAAGTTTGGTAGAAAATGTTCTATTTTCTATTAAAAATTTATACAAGGAACTGAAAATTGGATTTGATAAGAAGACAACTGCAATACGGGTATCGTAAAATTTAACTTTACCATTTTGATTTAATGTGTAGAAATTAAAATTTGAATCAATATTTTAATTAGATATTTGAAAATTAATAAGGCAAGAAAATACACCCAGAGAAAAATTACACTTCAATATGTAAACGTATATTCCGAAAAAATGTTTTGGAAAATATGATTGGTCCACGTATCAGACAGTATGCGGGCTGAAAAATGTGTAGAAGTAATTAACTTAAAATTGAATGATCGTAAATTCTCTCTCAAACGGATATTGTTTGCCTTACTACTGATGGAGCTTCGATGCTAAAAAAAAGTCGGCAACTAAATTGATCTTGAACAGCAATTATGCTATGTCCATGGTATTTACCTTGCAGTAATTAGCGTTCTCTATCAACATCAGAAACAACAGAATATTGTGGATTTGGACGTATCTGATTCTGAAAGAGAATTATAGCAGTAAACGCTAATGGAAACAATTTAACTAAACTTGGACTTGACGTTGACAACAATAACCAGCATCAGTGGCGTAGCCAAGAACCCCCACCCCCCTGAAATTATTAATTCGTAATTTTACAATGACTTCAAACCATGTATAGATTTCTATATAAATGATTTTCAAAACACTAATGATACTATATTTGAAGGCAAATGGCTGATTTTGCATCAGAAATGAAAAAACCATAAAGGAAAGCTTCCAAAATATACAACAAAACCTCTTAATCAATTCAATATTAATGTTTCCAAATATATATATTATTTTAGGAACATTAGCGGTTACTACTGCTTCTGTAGAAAAAACATTTTCCATCTTAAAACAAATAAAGCCAAATTTGAGTAAATAGTACGAGCGAGAACGAAACCCTTTTTTCGGAGAAATTATTTTTTATTGTAATTTTTTAACTTTCTATTGAGCGCATGATCTTGAAAATTTGAAAAAATTTTGGCTGCGGCGCACGCAGCCCCCCCCCCCAAACTAAATTCCTAGCTACGCCACTGATCAGCATGCCTTTGTTCTTACTCACGAAAGACTTCCTACTAATATCATTATATCATTGTTAAATGTTTAGATGTTTTTCTACAAAAAATACTACGTTACAAATATACATAAAAGCTGAATTTAACAAAGAACTTATGTTTTATTAGAATCAAAAACTCGTTGGAATAGTTTATTCTATAATATGATGAAGCGATTTCAGAAACAAAAATCACCACTATCTGAAGAATTGTACACTGTATTGAAATTTTGTACTAAAAAATGAGAAATCGATTTAGAATTACTTTTATGATATTTACATAATCCAAAAGAGTATAGTAAAAAAATTATAAGAGAGAATTTGCGACTAACTAAAGATTACATGGCACAATTAATTTTCTCTATGGTTCAGAAACTTGATGGTGAGGTTGAATCGTTGGAATCTGTAGATCTAGAAGTTGCAAATGGTAATGTAGGCAAAAATGAAGAAAATGACGTACAATCAATGGAACAAAAATTGCAGTTTGTAATAAATAGAAAAGCAGCAGTGCACAAAGCAATTGTGTCACAGACATTATATAAAAAACGTTTATTAAAAGAGAGATTGGAATATATGAAAACGAAGAAGTTCGATAGAAGTACTTGAAAATAGTGTATCCTTATCTTCTAATAATTCCACCCACCAGTGTAGAATCGGGAAGAACATTTGCTACGACAGGAAATTTTTGCACTAAGATACGCTCGCGACTAAATAATAAAACAATAAATTGATGCTTTGTGTTTTTGCGATCGTATTTTAAAAATATGAAATAATAAAATGTTTATTTGTTTTAATAATTTTAAGATTAAAAAACGTTTGTTTTATATTTTTGATCTTCTAGTTGAATTTTTATTTGTTTTAATACCGGTATTAATACTATATTCTGATATTACAAGCAAATCAAGGTCCGGACGATTCGTCTCGGACGATTCATCTCGGACGATTCATCCCGGACGATTCATCCTCGTCAAAATTAATTTGCCAACTTAATCATTTTAATTCATGATTTATTATTATTATTATTTTTATCAAGTTAAATTCAAAAGTGCTTATTCTTACTTTTGAATTTAACTTGATTACAATTAACTTCGCTAAACGTTATTCTTATATCAATATTATTATTTTTATTATTGCTGGTATTCTTCTTCTTCTGCACGTATTAATTAAGCTGGCGACTGACTTGTAACTGAACGTTGCAATGCAATGTAATGTAACACGAGCATTCTATAGTCAGTGCCGATAAACAAGCACAAAGCGAGCACGAACCGCGAGTGGCGAGCGAAGCATCCGTGCTCCACTTGACCGTCGGTTTTTTGCCGAATTCCTTTGATTGTTGCGTTTTATCGCAACGTGTTCGTTTTGAGCAACTTGTTTATTTAGTCGAACGAGCTTTGTAATGTAATTCTTGCCACGAATGTTACATTATATTACATTACGACGTTCAGTTACATAAGTCAGTCGCCACCTTTAGGTAGTTAAACCGGTTCCGACACCATCAATCACTGGTCTTTTTTTCTTATTTTTCTTGGTCTTCTGACATTACTCCGTCCTGGTATTATATAATACTATTTACTATTAGTATTTTATTTTTTCATTATTATAATATTTTTTTATAAAACTATTATTCTTACTAAAAAAACACGTGGCACTCGGGTTGTCTGCAAAGTCGGTTTACGGACGATAATTTTACGTGATAACGTCATAAGAAAACATTGATGAAAAATTGCATACTTTTATGAATTGAATTGAATTATGTTTATGTAACAGATAATACGAATTAAAACTATGTTATTACATTAACTCTCAATAGGTTAGTGCGTTATGTGCATGAAACATAATTGCATCATTTGGTGATCGCGAGATCAAACCTCATGCCGGACAAGTTTTTTTTAATGGCATTTTATAATTCAAATGATGTCTCTGTATGATACAAAGCCTTGTTCCGCTTGTTCCGCGCTCTCACTTGCGGAACGCGACAACTGAAAAATATTGAGGGTTTTTATAACACTCGGATAGCATTTTAGCTAAATGGAAGAAATACTATGTTAAATTAAAGTGGACGCCAGGCAGCACAATTAAAACTAATAAGAACTAAAGATTAGATTTATTATATTATCCAAGATAGAGAAAACATTTGTTGTTGACAAGTTAGCTGGCACGTAATTGAAGGTTATGTACTCGAGAACACAAAATACTGATTAAAAAATTAATAAATTATTTTATATAGTATTTAATATAAATACAGGGTCTGTCAGTCTACTTCCAACACAAATTTCAAAATTTCAACTGCACTATAAGGAAGAGAACACTTTTTTAAGCATATTAGATCAAAAAATTTTGCGGATTATACAAAACTTTTTGAAAAAATCAAATTTAAAAAATCAAAAATTTACAGGTATTTTAGATACACGTTTTAACACGAGTGCATGATAGGTCGTGGTTGAGTTAGGCAAAAAAATAAAACAGACCCTCCGAACGCCTTCGGCGCCCCCCGGGACTAACACATAACAACTTAAAAACATTCCTGTAGAGCAGCGGTTCCCAATTAGTTTTGGCCGCGGAACCATTGAGCAAAGTAAAAATTTTTGCTATTTATGCACACTAACCCCCCCCCCCCCCTCTTAGTGACCAAGTAAATACAAGTATAAAAATTATTTATTATAGAATTATAATTATTATTAGAGAAAAGTATGACATTTTGTTTTCTCCTGACAAATTCTTTTAATATTCGGTTTAATTTCTGAAAGCTGGATTCTCATATCAGGAACTGCGTCAAGTCGATTTCGATACTTTGTTTTTGTTCCTGAATATAATGAGAATCTAGTCTCACACTTGTATGTGATTGCAAATGGTAGCAAAATACGGTTTGCACGTTTGGACAACTCCGGACAATTCCTCGCGCAGTTAATTTCAAAATACGCCAAGCGGAACCTCTTTAAATTTACTTTCCAATTGGAAATCGCACCTAATTTCAATTGGATTTTCAAAATCTACAGCAGAAAATTTGACTGGACGTTGGCATTCCATGAATGGATAGCCATCGGTTGGAATAAAAAAAGTTAAAAAATATATTTTAAGCAGTAAATTTATTTTTACGCCATTTTAAAATTCTTTTTGGAGGAACCCTTGGATTTTTTTGCGGAACCCCAAAAGTTCCCCGGGAACCTTTTTGGAAACCACTGCTATAGAGAATGGCAGAACTCGCCAAGGCTGGAACTCGAAGCCATAGAACTCGTCCGGGTGTCGACCGCAACTGACAACAACATTAAGAGTATATTAAAGCACACGTACCGTCAACAAAAATAAGAGCAGGGTGGTTAACGCGCGAGTTACCGTCGCGATCGGGGTGTATCATATTACATCTCTCTGCTTTTATAATCTTTAAAATGTCGTTTTATCGAAAACTAATGCGTAATCCACAAAAATGTTTGTTGCATTATACTCAGAAAATTGTCCTCTATCCAATAGTGAATAGTAAAAAGTTCAAATCGAGGTGGATATTAACTGACAGTAGCCATAAATACTTTTATCCACGACCACTATAGTAGAAAGGTTTAATACGTCCGTTTTCCGTAGATTAGATGTCTTTTAAAACACTAGTGGATTAGAATTCATAATACACTAGTGAATTAGTTTTCAGCTCAAAATCAGTTACGTATTGGTCAAAATCAATTTGTCAAATCTGACGTTTCTCAAAACTAAAATTTTTACTTGTAGTTTTGGCCATGGTCGTTAATAAAACGTTGAATTATATTCGGGAATTTACAAGCCTATAATTTTCTCAAAAATTATAATTTTTTTAATTTTTAATTTATAAAATAAAAAAGCCTATAATTTTTTCTCGTGGATTAGAAGCTCTTTAATCCCCTTATATAATTATTAATAACTATTAATTAAACATATATAATATATTAGAATTTTAATCTTTTTTTTTTATTATATTTTTTATTCAAATGAAACAATTTTTGAGAACAGATAAAATAGTAGGTATATTACTTCGGTATAAACTGCGAAGTAAAATAGTAAAAAAAGATATTTTTTATACAAGACTATAAAATTTTATTTTATCGACGGACGTTTTCATCAGTGTTGAATTATTTTTTGCAAATTGATAATTAAATTTTATAGTCGTGTATAAATTTCGATTTTTTTTCTATAGCAGATGTTAATAAAACGATATAAGAAATCTTAATTACAAATTATTTTTTTTACAATTATATTTGATAATATTATTTGACCATTTTTATTTTATGATAATTTAAACATACTTTTTGTAATTTTGCAATTTAGATAGTGGTTTCAATAAAAATAAAGTACTACGTTATTGTACCCTTACTGTTGAAATACCCTTACGATTAACGTGTCACTTGTTCAAGCCACACTTTAACATCTTTTATAGAAAAAAAAAATTATGTAAAGCACGTCGTCATTACTATCTATAAGATTTAACCAACCTAAAATTTAATTTTTTTACTAGGTATTAAGGCAGCTGGCGGATTTGTCGATCGTTGTATTAGTTACATAGGCGAAAATGCTGTCGAATGTATAAGAACAAACGCATTTCTTTCGCTTTCAAAAGAAGCTGTGATTAAACTTATCTCTTCTGATTATGTAAGTCGTTATACTTAAATATAATAATTATTTACTATTTCTACATTGAAAAAATTACGTTTAGTTCAGGAAACGAAGCTAAATAGACGGAAATTTAGTATGAACGTTTGTTTGAGCTTACCTCGTTTGTTGAATCCGTAAGAAGTCTAAGGGCCAGTATTTCAGTGTGCAGTTAAGCTGTAGTTTAACTAATCTCAAGTTTAAACGACAGCTTTGCATTTTTGAGTATTTCAGTTCCCGTTTAACGTTAAGCGATAGCTTAATGAAAGATTACGGAATCGTACAAAATCGATCGTTTAAGCATCAGTTTTTGTTGTCAAATTGTGGTTTGTCATTGCTAGTACCTACTATTTTCTAAAATAAGTAAATGGATTTCCTGGATTAGCAGATGATGAAGATTTTATTTTTTTATGCGTAAAAATTGTTTCCAATATTTTGACGACAAAGAATTTTTGAGAAGACATCGCTTGCCAAAAGATTGTGTTCGAAAATTAGCCAATTCTATTATACAAAAAATTGCTTCAGTTACTAATTGGTTAGCGTACATAAATTATAATTTAACAATTGATATTAACACTATAATAATTTCAAAGAATTACGCCGTCACAGTTCAACAGCAACTTAAAATTACATTAAGATATTATGCAACGGGAAATATTCTGCAGGCAGTTGGTGATTTCCATGGGATTCATAAAACCACCACCTCCAAAATTGTTAAAGGAGTATCTAGAGCTTTGGCAAGATTGAGCAGACAATATATTGTGCTGATAATTGCTTAGAAAAAAAAATAAACAATATCAAACTCACTAGCTTGCTCGGCGTCGTAGCTTTGGTGTGCGGAAGTAGTTAAGCTTACTCAAGGTCGGGGATTTAATAAAAAAAATTGCTTCTTTGTCTTCTTAGACAAAGAAGAAATTTTTACTAATTACTAGTAAATTTTTAAGATAACTACAGGAGCGGTCAAAATCATTTCGTAACACTACAATATA
Organism: Cantharis rustica; assembly: GCA_911387805.1. Classification (NCBI taxonomy): domain Eukaryota; kingdom Metazoa; phylum Arthropoda; class Insecta; order Coleoptera; family Cantharidae; genus Cantharis; species Cantharis rustica. Next base: position 79,858,607 of record OU426877.1, read on the forward strand.
AAGATGTCAAATACTGATGAGGAAATGATTAAAATTGTTAATGGGTTTTGTCAAATTAGTCGATTCCCATGTTGCCTAGGACCACTCGATTGTATTCAAATCAAAATTCAATCTCCAGGAAGCAGTGAAGCAGAAATTTACAGAAAAAGAAAATATTACATTTCTTTAAATTGTCGAGCCGTGTGTGATGCGAATTTAATTACTAGAAATATAAGTTAGTAGGTGGCTCCTTAGCACATAAACATGACATAAACACATATAATACGACATATGTATGACATAACCGTAAGTAAAAATCGTATTTATTATTGCCAACATACATATAAAACTATTAGTACAAGTTTAACTTTCTAGTGTAAAAGATTAGCTAAACCAATTAGAAAAAGTAACTGAAATACCAAACTGAAGATAACCAAACGCTTAAGTTAAGCAAACGCTTTCATAATCTACAGCTTAACTGCAAACTGAAATACTGGCCCTAACATTTAAGGTCAAGAAATTCCGCAATCTTGAAAAAATGTGCACTTTAATGGGTGTATATACAGGGTGTCCCCGTGACCGTGAAGAACCTTTAAGCTGGTGATAAAGAACACTTTTCTAAGACAAATTTTCAAATAAAATTTTTGTCCAAGTCCAAACACTCAGGGGGTACCTCTCTTTAAAGTAATATTTTGAATTTCAGATTTTAAACGGTCATAGCTTAGATATTATTGATTTTTTAGACTTAATGAATCAGGCCTTCTTTAAAGATTATTTACGTATCTACAAATTAGGTTATATCCTCTTATCGTCTAGAATTAACGGTTTTCGAGTTATAAATTAAATTTAAAAAAAAATGTTATAAAAATTAAGGTTTTATTTTTTTTTTTACTTTTCTTGTGAACCCCGCATCTCTTAAACGACACGTCTTAAAAAAAAACTAACGACTCAACCCAGACAGGGAATTTAACAAGTTACAACTTTGGTCAAATAAATTAAATTTAAATAAATTAAATTAAAAAAAAATAAATGGAAACCAACCGTTTTTACAGAAATTCTGAAAATAATGAACAACGTGTAGGTAAAAAATAAATAAATTCACAAAATTTCTAAAAATTCAATTTGTTTTACTATTTGTTTTAATGTCAAAACGTATGGCCAGTTATCGCAAGGGCCACTTGTCCGAGGCAAGTTATCGCAGGGCCAGCTGTCACCAAACCATTTTAAATATTATGTCAAATAAATTAAAAGTAAGGCAACGCCCATGGCATATTTAAGGTAACCCCGATTTGTCCGATCATAAAAGTCAGGTTAGGCTAGGCGCAGTTTGGGTGACCGTTTTGTAAATTTTTGATTTAAATTATTTGTTAATTTTTTTTATGCAACCCTTCTTCGTCGCACGAAGTGCGTTACATTAAGTTTACGAAAATTTTATTATGTGTTAATATTTCACGTTAGAAATTTATAAAAAATAAAATCTAAAATGTAAAGCTATCAATTCACAAAATTTTATTTATTTTGAACTACAAACTTTAATTTGTTTTGTTAAACAATTTTATTAGATCAACCCTTTATAGTGCAATGCATTGTGTGCTTGAAACATTTCTATTTAGTGAATGGTGGTGGTTATTTGGTGATCGCGAGTTCAAACCTCCTGTCGGACAAAAGTATTTTAAATGGAATTTTATAATACAAATGATATAACATACAGATGTGACAGAAGCGACCACTAATGAAAACACATTATTAGTCGATTTTACATTTCGATTTGTTAATTGACTAGAAATCTTAAACCCGAGAAGGCATTCGGAAAGCATCGCTTTGTCTATGTTTCCCAATAAAGTAATATTTTTGTTGGGACAAAAGAATTTACAATATATTCGTTTAGTAATGAGATTCAAGTATAAAATAAATTTAATGTAAAATATTGAAACAAGTCTAATTTTCATTTAAAATAAAAGTAATATTGTTGTTTCACTAATAGTCCAAGAGCCCGTGGCCGCCAGACCTTCGTTATTTTATAAAAGCTGAAAATTTCTCAGCGCATGCTTTCGACACAGATAGGAACAATGGCCAACTATGTACTTTGAGTCATCGTGGCTTTGGCAGGTAACAGGTAGCAAAGGTGAATAAAATACCGACTTACTTTCGTCAAATCATAAAGCGTAATTTTCTTATATTTTTCTTCGAAATAATATTAGAAATCATTTCTTCCATTGCCAGACACTTAACATCGTGGCAACCCTTTGCCAGACACCCTTAAACTTCAATAAATTGTAACTGTACTTTCGTTATAGTATAAAAGCTGAATTTTATACATGTTATTTGGGTAACGATTAGAAGATGTTTTCTCAGTAGCCAGACAGTTTCGACAGTTCTAGCCCCTAGCCAGACAAAAATAAGATAGCTATAGGTGCGAGCGCGAAGTAATATACATTCGAGTAGGTGCGAGTTAGATAGTGATAGATCTTTTCCGACCCTTCACTGCGCATGTTCCGATTATGTATTAATCTAAATTTTTTTTTTTAAATAAAATAAAAACGTTTATTTATATTTAAGTTAAAATAGCAATAGAACAATTTAAACAATAACTGTATTTTATATAATACACCTTGTTTATATGTCACACTATGTTTTTTACATTGCACCTACTGCTGCTGACAACTCACAAAATTTCAATTTCATGTAACATGTAAAAATTAATTTTATATAAAAAAAATATTATTACATGTTAATAACCTTAACCATTTTAATTATTTTATATTAAAGTAATTTTTTTATAAAATAAACAGTTTGTACCAATTACCAATAAATTATACCAATTTATTTGCTTTTTTAAATATTTATGAATATAAAATTTATAATCAATAACTTCATAAACATTAAAATGTTCAAAAAGTTCTAGAACGTGTCGATGATGATAATGATGAACTTCTTAAACATTGAATTTTTACTCATAAATAATAATTATAATTATAATAATACAGTAGCACTACAGCCCTGGATGAGGTTTGGCCATTGCCTGTCGGCGGGAATTAGAATTATCTTCTCGCTGCAGTCAAAGCACTTAAGCATCAGACCTTAGCCGTCCTACATAATCAAATTAAAATTAATAGAGTAATACATAATCGGAACATGCGCAGTGAAGCGACGGAAAAGACCTATCATTATCTAACTCGCACCTACTCGAATGTATATTACTTCGCGCTCGCACCTATAGCTATCTTATTTTTGTCTGGCTAGGGGCTAGAACTGTCGAAACTGTCTGGCTACTGAGAAAACATCTTCTAATCGTTACCCAAATAACATGTATAAAATTCAGCTTTTATACTATAACGAAAGTACAGTTACAATTTATTGAAGTTTAAGGGTGTCTGGCAAAGGGTTGCCACGATGTTAAGTGTCTGGCAATGGAAGAAATGATTTCTAATATTATTTCGAAGAAAAATATAAGAAAATTACGCTTTATGATTTGACGAAAGTAAGTCGGTATTTTATTCACCTTTGCTACCTGTTACCTGCCAAAGCCACGATGACTCAAAGTACATAGTTGGCCATTGTTCCTACCTGTGTCGAAAGCATGCGCTGAGAAATTTTCAGCTTTTATAAAATAACGAAGGTCTGGCGGCCACGGGCTCTTGCTCTATAACCTTCATTTATAAATTACAGCTTTGCTTAGAAGAAGAAGACGTTTGGCGTGCTGTTTTAAATTGGGCCAAATATCAAGCAGGAGTTACACAACCAACAGCACATTGGACCGAGGAAGAAAAAATTCGAGTGTGCAATCATCTATCTGCGGTTATAAATCATGTTCGTCTCCTACTTATTGGTAAGAAAAAAAATTCAAATGTCAACTAATTTAACTAATTTAATTACAACATTATACCATATTACAAAGAAATACTGAAACTGTAGACAAATACTCAAATCTTAAATTAAATCTTAAACTTAAAAAGAGACAAAAGTGTTTATACTATTATATAACTCAGTTCTTAATTATTTCTGCAATATTTTGCTGATAATTGGCCGTCTTTTGTTTTTTTTTTGTAATTATATTTACTAATCTAAAAAAATAAAATAATCATATTTTAACTCTTTGGAAATTTCAAACCTGTAGTCACCATCGGGCATTCTCTGGTAGATGGCAGTGTCAGTAGTTTAATGGCATCAACGCCATTTGATTGTGTGTCTTTAAATTTTAGTAGTAGATTGTAGTGGGACTATGGTCTTTTATTATACAACTGGGCATAAAGCAGCTTTAAATATTTGTTTTAAAACCTTAAAAATAATGAAAAATAATCTAATGGCTGTAATATTTAGTTCTTCAATTTGAATTACCGCCTTCTCAAATCAAAGTTACAAACCAAACCAAAGCTGTGATCGTCAAACAAACCTCGCACGATGTGATCTCCCCTCGTAGTAACACTTATAAGTCCTTTTAAATTTGCGGATGGCTCTTTGAATGCTAACGTAGTTTACCTTACTTACTAACTTCAAACTTAAACACATATGTCCAGTGGCGTAACCACTGGTGGGACACCTGAAGAAATAATTAGTACACACAAATTAAATAAAACACAGGATTCGGTTAAACGATGAATGTATTTTAACCGAGAAAAAAAAAGGTAGTCCGACAACCAATTTACCAGCAAAGTTAATCTCCTTGATATCATGTATTTCAGAATACTTTAGTTTGAAATTTGATTTAATAACTGTTCGATAGTTAATCCCCTGATTGTAATGTTTTCTAATTGATTATTCATATTTATATTACCAACCACAACCTATAGTAATTTGTAAGAAGTATATGCATACCGATGTTCGACTCAATTGGTTTTATATTATGTAAGACCTTAAATAATAACCCTTATATTCTAAATTATCCGCTCTTATAATTATTACCTTGTCACTTAAACTTAAGATCGTCAGCTTATTAATATATCGTCATCTTATTAATATATCGTCATCTTAAACTAGTACGTCCTTCTTATTGCTAATTGGTCGGTTTCTTAAATCTAAATAGATCGTTTGTACTTAACTAAATAAATTCCCCATACTTAAACTAGCAAATAATTATAGCCGCAAATAATAATCATGAAGAACTTTGTTAACACAGTTCTTTAATATTGTTTTTATTGGTATTACCTTTTATTAGGTTAAATGTTGTAATTTTAATTATATTCAATTTTTATTAAGTTAAATGTATTCTATTATCACTAATCATAAGGAACATTGTTAAAATTATTAATAACTGTCCTGAAATATCATAATTTTGTAGTACATCATTTAGACATTGAAAAAAAGAAAGGAGCGACATCACAGCATTTGCTATGTCACTTCCGGTTCTCTTACAGTTCACCTTTCAGTGACAAGCCTATTACTGCGACATATTTTGACCACCATCTTATGATTTTGAACGTCCACTAAATTCGTTACACTTAAACATCTAAATTAAATTATCCCACGATAAATATATTTTCCACTTCAAACACCCGCCTTCATTAAATTACCTTCAACAACTCCTCTTACGTCTTAACCAAAACTACCCCTAGTAATAGTACGCCATTGGAAAAACATTATATGAATAATCAATCTCTTCCATTACATAATCTTACTCCCGTTTTAAATGATAATAATATAAATCACAATCTCAAACAGTAATTAAATCTTATAACTGAAGATAAATTAATAATAACTTAGATGCAACCGTGTATGTAAAAGGCAATTATCTACCCGCGTGGTCAAAAACAATTATTACTCGAAATTTTAACGTAATCCTGTATTAAATTCTTTTAACAAAATAAATCAAATATTTTAACTTACGTATTTTAATTCTGTTGATAACTAAATATGATATGAAATAATTTTAATTTCAATTACTTGATATTCTCAAAACATCCCAAGTACCAAATCACACACATCTGACCATCTTGACGTACAAAATTGTAAGAAGCTTTGTTACTATCCCTAACGGTAAAATCCAACGGAAAACCTCCCACCACTTCCGTTTTACCACCTTTGTATGTTAAAGTAACCAAAATGAAGTAAATTTAAAATTTCGCAAACTTAACACAATATAAAGACAATTAAAATAAAAATAAAAACATTTTAGTTCTAAAAAATGTTTGTGCATTTTTTGGTTTTTCTAAAAAATTTATTATGATTAATATCAGTTACACTACCTTAACCACTTATCCGTTGAGTGTTTTATTTTAATTAAAACAAAAATTGGCGATCTCTTTTTCCTAGAAAACTAACATGTCAATTGTAAATTAAATTTTCTTCTTCTTCTTACGCGTTAAACAGTTAGGTTAGGTTTGGGTAGTATATGTATATGTATATGTATATGTTACGGAAAAAGTACGTATACTGGTAAAAGTGCACATTTTGCTCATTTTCCGCTTCGGTATTAAATCCGATAAATATTAATAAAATTCGAAAAATCAACGATGGTAACATTATAATTTTAAAATCCCCTCTCTTTCTATCGTCACGCAAGTCTAACTCTCCCCACACCCTTTTGCTCGTTACGTAATTTGCTGTAAACTTTGTGAGCTATAATTTAATAATTATTATATTAGATATTTTTTTAAATAAATTAAAATTTGAAAAAATAAATATTAATAATAATAATAATAAAGCTCTACAGGCCTTGCATGCCCATGGCTTAAAAATTATATTTTAAAATAAACATTAATGCTTTAACCGTCCGGTCAATAACCAAACTTTCATCTTTCCTTCAATAACCGGTTACCCGGGTACCCACCTACTGCGCGCCACATGGCTAAGAGTTTAGACGGCCGGTTTCATGGAATGTGAAATAACAATAGCAACCCCAAAACACAATCATCTGGTGCTCAGGTACCTCCCTACTGCACAGTCACGTGAGTGGTAGCTGCCCTTGCCAGGAACAACGAAGAAGAACGATCTTCAGACGTAACATCATGTTGGAACCGTAAAGATTCTATAGAATTTTTTTTAAGCTCAGTGGAAAAAAAAAATGTTTTCTTCTGATTGAAACAATATAGAGCAATATCGCCTTAGTTACAATATGTCATAACACACTAATATTTCCCAAGGGAAATATGAAACGTCATATCATATTTTCCCTAGGGAAATATGAAACGTCATTTTAAAGTATACTTTGCGCACGGTGATTGGACAATCAAACATACAAAACAAAATACTAAAGCCATCCTTGTTAAAAAGTGACATTTAAGTGACGTTTAAAATAAAAAATGTGCCTACTTATTTTTATATTTTAAAAACCAACCTAACTTTTTCTGAATTATTGTGCGCGCATTCTGCGCGCTGTTGATCTAGAATTTTGCATAAGTTCCTTCGACAAATTGCTAGGGGGGGGTTGAGAACGAGCAAAGGGGGGTAAATTTTTTGCTCAGTTTTTCGATATCTAGCGCCGTTTTCGAGTTATTGCAAATTCAAAATCTCAAATTTTATTATTGATGAAATATTGATATATTTAATAATATATTTTTCAATAAGAAGAAAACTATTCATTACAACACGGGAAATATGAATACATTTCCCTTGGTTGTCTATACATCTCTCGGGCTTTGCCCTCGAGATGTAACTAGCCAACCTCGGGAAATATACTATTCATACTACCCTAGTTGTAATAATAGCTATTTCTTCTGATTGAAACAATATAGAGCAATATCGCCTTAGTTACAATATGTCATAACACACTAATATTTCCCAAGGAAAATATGAAACGTCATCTCATATTGTCCCTAGGGAAATATGAAACGTCATTTTAAAGTATACTTTGCGCACGGTGATTGGACAATCAAACATGCAAAACAAAATACTAAAGCCATCCCTGTTAAAAAGTGACATTTAAGTGACGTTTAAAATAAAAAATGTGCCTACTTATTTTTATATTTTGAAAACCAACCTAACTTTTTCTGAATTATTTTGCGCGCATTCTGCGCGCTATTGATCTAGAATTTTGCATAAGGCTTCCTTCGACAAATTGCTAGGCGGGGTTGAGAACGAGCAAAGGGGAGTAAATTTTTTGCTCAGTTTTTCGATATCTAGCGCCGTTTTCGAGTTATTGCAAATTCAAAATCGCAAATTTAATTATTGATGTAATATCGATATATTTAATAATATATTTTTCAATCAGAAGAAAACTATTGATTACAACACGGGAAATATGAATACATTTCCCTTGGTTGTCTATACATCTCTCGGGCTTTAGCTATATCGTACAAATTTATTGTGAAAGTGAGAATAAAAATACAAAATTATTAAGATTATAAATAAACAATCGCATTGAGTATAAATACGATGGATAGTTCATCAAGTTTTCGACGGTAAGGCGTGATTTCCTTCTTTTATTTTCAAGTAAATTATTTTATATTTTAAATATTTAAATAAATAGTAGGTACCTAAATAATAAACTGAAAGCTTTTTCCAATAGAAATACGCGTTCCCAGAGAAAAGAACATTTATATGATAAAATATTCGAAGCAGAAGAATCTGATAATGATCACGTATCAAACTAAATTTACGCAGTATATTCCATCAAAGCCAGCCAAGTATGGAATGAAAGTATGGTGGATATATGATGCTGAAAATTCGTATCTACTCACCGGACAGATTAACAGAGTTGTTAAAGACTTGGTGGCTCCGTAGAAAAGATCCGGTAGAAACATTACTATGGATAATTACTTCACTACGCTGTCATTGGCAAAATTTTTACTAACCTGGGATTTAAAAATTGTTGGCACTTTGAAGAAAAATAAGGCGTACATTCCACCAGCGATGACTGCATTGAAAACACGAGAAGAATTATCTACTGTGTTTGGCTTTCATAAAAAAGTAACCATGTATAGTTATGTGCCAAAAAAAAAAAAAGGCAGTGATTATGCTATCATCAATGCATTAGAAAGCAAAGATTGGTGATGGTGCAAAAAAACCCAAAATTATTGAATTTTATAACTGGTCAAAAGCTGGAGTGGACACGATGGATAAAATGCTTGAGAGATATACTACTAAAAGATCAACTCGAAGGTGGCCTCTAGCATTTTTCTACAATATTCTCGATGTCGCCTGCCTTGCAACATATATTCTTTATTATGAGAATAATAATATGCTTTCGAAAAAATCTACTCCGTTCGTCAAAAATCGTTCGCATAATACACAAATCATGAGGCATTTCACAACGAAAGTGGCGATTGAAAGTTTTTTTTTGGCGAGCTATAAATCCATTTGCACAACCAATAGCATCATTTCTTCAAAACTACAGGCACAGTTCGCTTCAACCGGAAGGAAAAAGATTATTGGTGTATGCCATGTTTGTCTCAGAGCGAATTTAAAAAACATCGCAAAACACGAAATCATGTTTGGTATGTGGATTTCCTATTTGTAATGAACATTGTATTTCAACCACGACATGCCAGGAGTGTACGAAATAATTAAATCTATTTGTTTTTTTTTATACAGTACTGTGTTAGTTTATAAATAAAAGAAAAAAAGAACTAAAATGAAAAATAAAGCGGATTGATGTTTTTTTACCTACTATCTTTACTATTATTTATAATAAAAATTGTTTAAATAAAGGAAATTACAAACAATATTGATGATTATTATTTATTCACAAGTCAAGATACATAAATACTTTGATAAACGGTTTTTTCGGTGTGTATAAACCCGGCTTTCATACATAATAACATAGTGGGTAACCGGTCGTTGAACGGAGGGGTATCGAGTTTGATGGTTAATAACTGTTATTGATTGATTGATTACAAAAAATTTTTACGAAAACTTGGTGTCAAACTACTTCAACTTTGGAGATCCGGGTGATCATAACATTTCTTTAAAGGGAAGTTAATAAATTCTACCTTGGAAACTAAAATGGATACCCGGGTACCCGGTTATTGACCGGACGGTTAAATTAATTTTATTAAACTAATTAAAAACTAAAACTATCATAATAATTAATTAATCTTTACTGCATCACGGATTGTTGCTGTGTTGTAATGAGAATATTTTTTATTGCTAATAAACTCTTCACCACACCTGGAATAGGTCTTCTCCAGTAATAGTGTGATGAAACTCAGATGGAAAACCAGCTCTATTAATTTCGGGGGCACAGAGCGCAAATTCTGAAAAGAAAAAATTTGCTTTCACTTTCTCAAAATAAAAACACCGGTAATGGAGAAACGTATAATGAGAATATAAGTTAAATACAATCTACTATTCTGCCGTCCTAAGCTAAAAAGCAGTATCTCCAAAATCGTTGTTTTGAGTAAACACACATTTAGGTGTTTAGGGTTGGGCCACCAAGAAATAATTTATTAATTTTGAAGTTAGCCAGGCATATAAAATCTTCAAGTTTCATACTTTAATAACAATATATTATAACAATGTTAATTTGTTTAAATATTAGTAAAATGGCGCTTACTGCTTTTTAGTCGAGCATATTGTTCTTGGCTGACTAGAAGAAAATGCAAAATAGCAGTAAATACTAACATTATTAACTTGAAACGTCAGAAAACAAAATTTATTTTTCAAAATAAGTATCTAATAAACAAAATACATAATATACAAAATTTAAAAATTGATACATAAAATACAAATGTGTGTTTACTCAAAACAACGATTTTGGAGATACTGCTTTTTAGCTTAGGACGGCAGTATTGATAACATAGATTTCTGGGAGATATTCCTGGGAGATACTGCTTTTAAGGCATGTAGATGGTGTTTACTGCTTTTTAGCGTAGGACTTGTTGATATTACGTGGAGATACTGCAATATCTAAGGCTATTATTACATATAACTAGTAGTCTGACTGCTTTATAGAGTTGTAGGATCACAGATATTGTTGTAATAATCCTAAAAATCGATATAACTAAAATTTGTAAAAAATGGAGATACTGCTTTTTAGCGTAGGACGGCAGTATTGTAAAACTTTATCGCAACAATTTCCGATACACAAAATATGACTCGGCGCTATACTTTGGCCTACGGCCACGTTGAACAACAATTCGGAACCAACAGCGTTCCCAATGAAACCAAACACAGGAAGGAATTAGCAATGTTAAGATGGACTTACCCTAGCGCTCAGGTACGTTTACAAGATCTATTGTAACAGCGGTTACACCACCAAAACCCTCCGTGCTTCCAATCTAAAGACAATGATGCCGACGTGTTGTTTCTTCTACGCTGCTTTGAAGAACCAGTAGCTTGCTGAACTGCACGATTGAAGAATGATGAAATCGAAGAGCCGAACAAGAATCACTTTGTTTACCAATCTCCAAGCACTTAGCACTATCACGAACACAGTAAGTCATAGATGCGGAATCAAAAAAATAAGATAATCAAACACGACCATATCATCGTTTTCAATCGTTGAACACGATGACGTTTCAAAATGAATTCTCCCTGGCTTCGGTGTAACGTTAGCAACTCAGCCAAGGTTGCGCTGCCCTTTATGCGCGAACCATAACATGGGCGTACGTTGCGACTGACAATTTGAGGTTGCTGAAACATTATGTAATTAAATGTTACAGTGGCATTTCAAATTTATCAAGTTATTTTTTTTAAATATTAACATTGAAAGGTACGTTAATTAATTTATTTTTATGTTCACATTATCCTGTATTCGTCGATTCGCTTTTACCAAGATACTTATTTACATGTGTACATTTACCACTAAATCTATACATTTTCCAGCTACGTACCTTTTGCGTAACATTATACTACTATATTATACGAGTATAGTATTCTATACGTTATAATTATACTTATTCTATACTATATACTATGTATTCATACACCTTATTAGTATAATATTTACTAATAAGTAGTATGGTTAAGGGGTTAGGTAAGTTTAAAAATTTTAAAAAATCGGATTTTTTTATATATAATTAAATTGTACAAAATAAGCAAAATAACTACGTCTTGAATATTCTCCCAAAATTTTGAATCGATCAGAGTAAAATTCTAAGAGATATACCCTTTGAAAGTTTCGCCCGTTTCTCGCTTGATTTTACTTTCTAAAGACAACTAGTTATAAATATTTTTTATAATTTTTATAATTTTTAACGAAGCAAGAATTCGTCACAGGCAAGATCAAAAGGATGCACTGGATATATCCACTGCAACAGGTTTTTTTACTTTATAGTGCCGGAATCGATGCAACTTAAAACTTCAATAACGTTTTCTTCAAAACTCTATTTTTAAAGTCGGTAGTCATGATTTCTTAAAAAGTTATTAACCGATGTTGTTCAAATTTTGCAAACATCTTCAAAATAACATTATCTAGTGCTTGAACGAAGAATTTTTGTTTTTTTTTTATTGCAACTTATTTTATCAGGCAATACGTGGTGAAAATCAAACTAAAAAAAATAGAACTGTTCACACATTCTCTGTACAATGTATGTGACACTACTTATTCCCTAAAACGTATACTGTAAAAAAACGTGCAGTACAATGCCGTATGAATTAAGCTTAAGGTTGTAGTGTACTCGTATTTTTGTTAAAAATTATACAGCTTCAAAATTATTTTTACAACGCAGTTTAAATATGACGTCATCAATGTTTATGACGTAGTGTCAAAAGTTTTATCTGAACCATATATTATAATAATAATAAGTGCAACAAAAAATTATATAATCTTTTATATTCTATATTAAAATTATATATCCGAAAAAAATATCTTGAAAATAACAAACTTGAGCACATTCTGTTAATTTATAACTCAAATTTATTGGGACAGAAAACTTAAAAAGAATATAAAGATTTTACCCAATATTTGATTTAAAAAATATATTGTAGTGTCCGCACTAAGTAATTAAAATGGGTTGCGAACTTAGCAATAAGATAACTGTATTTGCAACTAGAGGAACAAAACAAAGCAAAACTCTATTTTAACATTTTTATTACCAGTGTGTGTTTTATTTTTGTGTATTCTTTATTTTGATTTCAGTAAGTTTAATATTTTATGTTAATTTAGTTAGTAAGTTATTTGTTTTTCGATTTTGATTTTATTATTTTATGTTTGTATCATGACTCACCAAATGCCGACAACAGCCAAAATTTAAATAATGAAAAATCTAGATTTGAAAATAAAAGGACATTAAAGTACAACCAATGAAAAGAAGACACATTGAAAAGAATATCCAAGGAGATAAAAGAATCAATAAAGGAGAAGCAGAGTCAGAATAATTTGAGCAGAGCGATCGGTCGATGAAAGTTTGAGAAGAATTTTATGAATTGAATTGAGAGAGGAGTCGTATTGATGCCTAAGAGGCATACAAAAGAATCCAATAGAGGTTTATTCGTGTGATAAATATTGTTTAAAGTGAAAGAAGAGTTGGTGATAAAAATGTTTGTTTCTTTAGATTGAATATATCCAGAGAGCAGTAGAAGGAAGAGAAAATAATCGAGCAGACAAAGCTGTTCAAAGAACTAGAAGATAAGAAGGTCGCGTGTTATTTGTGCGCGATATTTTTTTGAAGGAAGATAACTTTGGTTTTTTCGACAGAAAAACTGGAGTCGGCTATTTGCGGGAGTTTTGCTTTTGTTAAATTTTGTTCCTGTTTTATAAAATTTTTGAGTTGCAAATAAAAATAAAAATATCTAACTGTTATTTTATTGTCTTACTTGTAACAATTTTCGCATTTGAGAACCTACGTATCCCATAGACGAGATAGAAATTTTGTATGCAGAGGCGCGCATAAGGTCACAGCAATATATATATTTAAATTATAATACAAAATTTGGCAAAAATTAAAAAAAACGTTAAAATGATTTATTTTTAAGTTCATATATTATATTATATTATATTAAATTATAAATGTTGTGATACCATCAAATAGCAATATTCAATGATCGTATTCAATAGGTACTACCCTAAAATTAGTCTGTATTAATTCACATTTTCAAAATTATTCAAGAGAGTTTATAATATATTTAAAACATACTACTATTATCTTTATATATTTTATATCTTGTTATGTATAAAAAAATTATTTTTGAAGAAAATGAAGTTAACAGTCTGGTTCTAGGATACAGATATGGAATTATAGAATAAAATTTCAGAACTATAAATGGCAATTCGACGACCTGATTAGTGTCAAAGTTTTAAGAACATGATTATAAATAAATATATTTTATATATAAAAAAATAAAATAAATATGAATGTAATAAAAAGTATAAAATAAATCACATAAATCTACAGATCATAATAATATATTAGACTTTAGATCGCAGCAGTGCATCCGACACGACGAGGATTTGAACCGTGGTTTCCCACTTCCAGACTATATTTATGCCCCACTTACGCTACACTGTTGGTCTTCATGAACTTTGATTTTATAGATCGAAGTATTACTTATTTAGATTTTTTTGTTTTGATGCTGATTCCTACATTATATAATTTTATTATTATACAAAAATTATAAATAATAGTAGTACTATTTATGGAATGTATTTCAAATTATCATTAATTGAGAATATTATCACATAATCATTGATTAATATATTAATCACAATTGAAATTTTTATAAGAAAAATTGATAAATTAATGATAATGACAATTTGACAAGCTTTAAAATAGCTTTTTTCTAATTATGTTTCAAAAAGTGTCACTTTTTGACACTCAAAAGTGTGCGGAAAAGTACTACTTTTCCGCCCTAGTGCGGAAAAGTAATACTTTTCCACACACTTGTGATAGTGTGCGGGAAAGAAAGAAAAAGTTCTAATCTACTTTATTTATAATATACATTAACGGTTACATTAGAACAATTATTAAAAGTCTTAACTGCGCTCGGATCAGTTTTCGACGTGGACACTCCAAAATTAACATCACTGCCACTTAAAATTCGCCACACAAATTGTATAACCATAAAAAAAACGTGGTCACTTACCTGTTCACGTTGTAATGGCTACTATCTATGACCTACCTACTGTCTATAATGGGCTACCAACCGCAAAATATAAAAATTTTATAGTATAAACGCCTATCTTTTTTCTTGAGAAATGGGAAATGTTATTGGTTCTTTTTGAAACATAATTAGAAAAAATATTGTTCGATACTCGTGGAAAACTATTTTTTCCATTCTCGGCTTCGGTTTACAATCTCGGCCTTCGGCCTCGATCGTCAACCTCCGCCTTGAATGGAAAAATGTTAGTTTTCCTAACTTGTATCGAAAATATCTATTGTATTGTATCATTTTTCTAAACTTTTTACTATGACAACTTTGATTATACCAACAGTTATTGGAAAAAATGTATATCTCAGAATGATTTCTTAAAATCATATCTATTAATTGCTTCCGAATTGTTTTTTTTAACATCTTCTGTTATTTCTTTCACTGTTTTATCATTATTGATCGTTTTTGCTTCTGCAACTACTTAGTATACATGTTATACCCGTTATACCGGGGTTATCCGACTATTGGAAAACGGACCCTAATTAAATTACCAAACCACCAAATAGAGAGCTGGTAAAGTTCGTAACAGGAACTAAAGAAACGTAAAGAAGGAATCCTCAGACTTGGCAACCTTATTTTTATAAATGTCATGTGACGTCATTGTAAATTTTTTTAAATGGCAACCTTTGCTTTTTTTGAAAAATATTTGAATAGAAAACAACTTTTTGGGTATGAAAATGTAAGAACACTATGATCTTGAAATGAAAAGTTTTCGATATAATCAGATCCAAAGTTTCAAAAGTACGTACATGGTAAAATTATTAAAGTAGTATACCAATTACTTATCAAGAAGGCGCTTTTTTTCACTTTATGCCATCTTTCTGGACAATCCCGTAGATTTTTAAATGTTTAATAAATTCCATAATAAATAAATAAAATTCTCTCTTTTTTGACATAAATATTTATACATATTGTCGTGTTTATTTTTTACACTCCAACCAGATAAATCCCCTGGTGGTACTTGGTGTTTTGGTCACCAATCTAAAAATTTGTAATTTTGAAAAAAGAATAACTGAATGTTTTTAAACACCGTAACTTTATTCGCTTTATTATACACAAAACAACATAAACATAAACAGAAACTTAAATTAATAAAATTGAACTTTAAATCTACCGTTAACGAAATACCTTTTTTTTGTCGCACTATTTTCTTTCCTTTCGCTTTTATCGCCGTCATTTTTTTTGCTCCGCTACAGTTATTTCGTCTCCTCTAATCTTCTTTCTAAATTTTATTTTTGTAACAATTTTATTTCCACAATTTTGTAGTTTCGAGAGCTCAATCCTTCTCGAAATCAATCGTTTTTTTCTTTTTTTATTTAATTAAATTCGCAATTTCGAGAGATCAATTTCTCTCAAAATCCATCTGAAACCTCGTTTATTATTGTTCTTCACTACTCTTTTTTTTAAATATATCTTAACATGTTCAAAATTAGATAACAAGATAAAAAGGTTGTAGCTGTGATACTGTACTTTAAGGGGGTGTCCTTAATTAGAAGGTTTTAAAATATTGTTTCTTTGCGATTTTTTTTGAAAGGGAAAGAAAGAAATAAAGTTAAAGAATTTTTAGGTATGATTTTATGTATATTTAATGATTATAAAAAAATTTTTTTTAAAATAAAACAACAGGTTTTTACGCTTGTTTTATGGACATCTTTTTGCTGCTGTTTTAAATTGGCGGGAAAGATACAGCTCGCAATTCTTGACTGAAACAAAAAACAAAAACAGATATTAAATTTTTATATATATTTCTTCTGGGTGAACTAAAGAAAAGCAAGAAAATTATATAAAATTCAAAATTTTAGCGGGTTTGAAAAAAAAATGTGTTTTTAAAAAAAAATAATCAACTTTAAGGTGTTATAACAACTATTTAAATAAACTTTTTGACGAATATTTTTAGTTCACATAGAAGAGAATTTAATTCTGAACAAAAAAAACTTTGGTTCAAGTAAATAAGTCGTTTAGTTTTTTAGCTATCACGCCCGCCAATTTAAAAGAAACGTAAAAATAAAAACTGGAGAAAAAGCGTTTCAAAGTTTACAATTGGAATAAATATTAAATTACTTATACTTACGCTAATCATCTGCTAATCAGCTATTCCTGGTCCATATAAGAGTCCTTCGACTTTTTCAAAAATCTCATATTGATGCATTTGATCAAGTCTACGAGCTGTATGAGCCTCCTTACTGCTAGATGCCTTGTGCTTGTTCTCTCTTTTGATCCGTTGCGCGTCAGCGTTATCAGCAAACATTTTGCATTTCTAGTCTTTACTCAAATTAAGCAAATGCATGACCCTTAAAATCGCCGAATATCATTCATTGAACATACCAGCAGCCATTTAGGCAGCAATTTTAACAATTTTTTGATCCGCATTGAGGTACGGTCATAAAATTTAAAAGCTTGTTTAAAACTTCCGAACTATTCATAATTCTTTAATATTTATGTTAGCAAAATGTGCTACTTACAATTTCTAAAATAATATTCACTTTAAAAAATTTAACATTGTTTGTTATTACAATATTAAAGTTGTTAAGGGTGTAATCTTTTAACACCGGAAATATGCGGTCTTTTATGAGCTTAACATTGATTGAAATAGTGCGGTCATAAAATTTGAAAGCTTGTTTGAAATTTTCGAACTATTTATAATTATTTTATTTTTATAAGAAACTAAGCTGCTTATTACTTAATTTTACCATAAAAGGATGAGTTTTTCTGAATTTCTACACCTCAGTTTGTTGCAAAATCAGTATAGCTATTTTTTTTAAATTAAACTACAATTTTATGTAAATATGTTAAATAAATGTACATTATTTCAAAATTTAATAAAATTTTAATAAAGATTATAACTATTGTATTGAATATAATTCAATTGTATATGTTATTCTGAATATAAAGTCGGAGTGGCAAGCGCCCGCACATTTGCTTGACGCTCGTTTGCTTGGAAATATTTAGAATTGGCCTTTGTAACTTTGTGAACATATTCTTAGATAGTTTATCTATCGATTTAAGCAAAAAAAAAATCGATTTTTTTGACATTCTAATTAAGGACACTGCCTTAAGAAAATAATTTAATACTTTTTTACATAAAATATTTTTAATAGCCAACCAACGGTTTTAGTAAGTAAGGATTTTATATTTTTCAAGCAGGATGTTTTAGATACTAGTTTTTACCAACGGGAGAACCATGTCTCGAAATTGATTATGCAAAAAATGAAAATATCACGGAATTCCACAATTTTTGGTTGCGGTTAACCTTTCGGTTTTTACAACCTATTTATAATATAGTTAACGCATATATTTATTATTTGAAATGTATGCTGTCGTTATTTGTAGATAGTCAAGTATTCGCCGAAGAAGTAGAACCTACGGGAGCAGTACCGATGGAACTAAGTCTAGAAAGATACAGACACGCTGCTCTTCCAAGTAAATATCCGGAAGGTTCCGAAGATCTACGTTTAAAGCCCAGATCTTCTCCTCACTTATTTCCTGGTTCATTAATTCTTAGTCAAGATAAAAGTCACTTTCAAAGAATTTTAAATGCTTGGTTTGGCTATCCAAAACAAACTTGGAGACTGGTTTATCGAGCAAGCACGCATGGATATTCGGCTGCAGCATTTCACAGGCATTGCGATGGAATTTCACCTACTTATGTTATTGTTCTGGTATAAAATAATAATTACATGTTTTATTTTAATTTTAATTAACTATAATTTCATAAATCCAAAACTATTTTTAATGTTTACCTGTAATTTATTAGTGAAATTAACTCTAGTTATTGAAAATTATATCTTTCCAATAAGATCACTACAATCCCACAAGATAATTTGATTTTACAAACTTTTATAACGGGAACGGATTATCGCATAAACCCAATTAACCTTGGGGAGCTGGATTTTGAAAAACGGCTGGATTTATTTAATACAGGAAAAATAATAGTACCTACATTTAAGATATAATCAAACTTTTTACCATAACATCTCAATGAAGTTTCATTTATGAAAAAATATTGTGTTATTTATTTATTTCTTTTAAATATATTCGAGCTGTAAAAATCTTATGGCTTAGAGAGCAGGGTATGCTTAATGCTTCCCTGTCTTATGGCGTACCGTTTTACTTTTGAAAATCACAAAATCACAAATTGAAATAGAATACAAAAGAGACTTAACTTTTGCAGAAAACAAAATTTATTAATTTTTTACTTAAACCCTTTTTTCTTCCCGTCAAAGAATTTATCTTACTATTTTTTAAATGTAATAAAATTTATTAAATTCAAAAAAACATTTTACATTAATATTTGTTTTTCAATTCAGGGGGCTCAACGAGAAATAAGTGGTGGATTTAGTGATGCACCATGGGGCAAACCATCAGGAAAAAATCATTATGTTGCATCTGAAAAAGCATTTTTATTCACACTTTATAATCATCAAGATATTTCTCCTACAAAATTTAATATAATAAAAAAACCATTCGCTATTTGTTATCATCCTGAGTAAGTAATAATAATATCAAATTTTATTTATTATAAAATTATTTTTAGTTCTGGACCAATATTTGGAGCAGGAGCCGACTTATTAATATCTAGTAATTGCAACAGTAATATGGACAGCTATTCAAATTTGCCACATACTTATGATGGTAGTGGAGCTTCTGCTTCTGTGATGATGGGTGATTATAACTTTACAATTGCTGATTACGAAGTTTTTACCCCTGCGAATTGTTCATCTATAAAACATTCTAAATCCGAACGTTATCAATAATAAGCAATATTGTTTTCCGAAAACATCTTTATTTCATTCATAAATCATTAAGATATAGTAAATAACTTGTATGTAAACGTGCATAATATGACTGCATGTATTGTCCAATTTTTACTAATAAACTTTTTTATTTTATATTTGATTACATATTTTTATGAACTTATGACCCGAGAGTTGTGTATAGGTATAATTAATTGGAAGTAATTAATAAAAAATATCTCTACAATCTCAAAAATATCTCGGACACATGGTTTCCTGCCTGTCTCACCAACATATACTGCCTTGCGATCCATGCACTCCATTATAGATGTTAACATCCTTGACCGGGAGAAGATAGACAAGAACGTAAATTTTTTGAAATATGGTGGTCTTCTTACCCCCATTTATCTCATAAAAGGTTAGTATTTCATCTAAAGTATTTTCAAATTGTTTTCATTTTTTACTTTTATATTTTTATTAAACTAAAATTTTAATTTTTAATTCTGTATTTCAATATTTTACTATTTTTATATTTTTATTTTTTTAAATTTTGTAATCTATGTAAGTTTTTAATTATTTGTATTTATTTGTAGCCTTGATAATGGATCAATAAAGACTCGAAACGTTGGTCAATTTTATTGTTTTAATACTGACCCTAACGCAACTATATTTTTACTAACTCAACTATATTTTTACTACTTTAAATTTTAATTACAAAACAATACATAGTAAATAAATGATCAAAATAAAAATAATTTCATAAATTTATACATTTCTTTCCATATTAAGTATTTTGAATAAAATTCATCATAAAGCAGGGCCGTATTTAAGGGGGAGTTAGGGGTTACAACCCCCCCGCTCTAAAATTATTTATTAATTAATAAAGTACTGAAAGTTCGACTGCAATCGTAAAGAAAACAGAAAAAACTAAAACAATTTTTACAACTATAACAAAAACATTAAACTTGAAGTGTTTAAATAAACATTAAAACTAAAGAGATATTTCTAATAAATTAAATTCAAAATTAAAAAATCGGAAATTCGTATTATAATCCGGCGATTGGCAACACAGGATTAAATATACCTACTACTAAATTGCAAAAATATAAAACCGAAGATGAAGAATATAAAAATACCCTAAATATTTACAGCACTGTGTAAAAGTCTGCGACCACTTAATTAATTGTTAATTATTACTCCTATTCATTAATTTTCGATCTTTTGAGAAATAATTATATTGAAAAAAATGAAATTTTATCATAATTCTTACTATTATGGTAAAAATTTTAAATTGCTTGAACCAAAAATTTTAAAGGGAACATAAATTTTATGACCATCATGGGCAGCATAGCTTAAAATAATACTTTCGCAATAAATTAGAGTAGGCATTGTAAACCCATAAATTGTTTTATATTTTGTACATAAGTGTACATTTGCTTAAGATTTGTGAAATTTTCTTTCAATCTAATTTAGTTCTTCGTTTTGACATTATTTTAGTATCGCTATCGGTAAAATAAGAATTTAGTTTGTGATTTTTATTAAAATTTTAAAATTTAAAAAATTTTATTTAAAAACGGTTTTTTACATAAGAGTTTAAAATAAAATATGAATAAGTTTAAACTTATTAAAAATATCGTAGTAAACAAAACTTTTAAAATGGTATAAACAAATTTTATCGGCGATAACGCCCCCCCAGAAGTCAACCTGTAATCAAAATTTGTCGCTCCTTCAACAAATTATTTTCAACCATTAAATAGAGTTCCTAAAAAGTAAAATTTTCTCTGAATATCGAACTCAAATAAAGAAAAATCGCGCAAAAAAATAATTATTTTAATTAACTAAAAACAATTTTTTCACAAAATTTCAATTTTTTTGCGGTAACTTTTGACAAAATACTTTCAAACAAAATTTTCTCATAACAATACTCAAAAATAAAATTTTAATTGCAAAAATACTTGTACAAAATTATACTCAAAAAATCAGCGGAGCAAAATATAGGCCTCTGTCGTTTCCGCCATCTTGGCAAAAAAACCTCCCTCTACTCACTTTTCTCCAAACATTACATTTCAAAAATTAATATAAAAAAATTTAAATTTAGAAAAACTTCTTTTGTATTTTAATAAATTAGCTATTTATTTTGTAATATTTTTAATCCCAATATAAGCAAATAAAGAGTTATTGAACTTGAACGCCTCTAAAGTCTTTTCTTACAGGCCTTTTATTTATTAAGCCAAGTTCTCGATCGATCAAATCGAAAAGTGCCCAATAAGGGCTTCGATCGAATAGAATGTTATCGATCGATCGAAATCTTTTCGTTAGTTTCGAAAGACCCGAGAAGCGTTTCGATCGATCGAAAAGTCCATTCATATATGCATTATGATCATAACCTTCAAAACAAAGTCATAATTTGTGTTTACCATTTTGCTTTGGATTTAACTGGTCCATTGCCACACGAATTTAATTGTACAACCAAAATATCCCATGCCTCTTCGATAGCATTCGGATAATTTGGTGAATTCTTATTATTTTGAAGAGCTTCGTTTCTTTGCAAACTTTCGATAAATAGCGATTGTTGCTGCACGCTTACCCTATTTGAACGAGATGATGTATTTGCCATATTATATTATACTAAGTAGAAAGCCCGTCCGCAGACGGGTAGATAGACGGTGGATCTCTTTTTTAGCGGTTTCAATTAAAAAATTCATAACACTAACCTAAGATCGGCCGGTTTTGAAGTTTTCTCTTTTACTTTGATTTTATTAATTTGATTTGAAATAATTCCGGTTTTCTTTATTTATAGTAAAATTTTCTTTATTATAATAAAATTTAAACGAATCAAAAATTATTATTGGATAACTCTGTAGTTAACCACGCCCCTCCAAAAATTTTGACAAAATATTGACACGCTTTAGCAGGAGCGAGCTGGGATTTTATATATTAGGATATGTTTATGTATAACAATATTGTAACAGTTGAGAATAATGTGACTTTTTTAAAAATATTATTTTATATATGCTAGTTAAACCTAGTTAAATTACTAGTTAAAAGACCAACAGTGTTTTGTAAGGCTTAAATCGACATGCTAACGCGGGAAACCGCAGTTCGATGCTTGATCGCGCTGATTACACTGTTGTGAGCTAAAGCCCTATCTGTGGACTATGAAGAAGCCAATGGGAAACCATTCCATTAGTAATTCCCTGGTGTGGCACCTGGGCTTCTGCCAAGTTGATCGTCTACTCACTGCTTAGTGTGACACTCGAAGAAGAAGAACCAGTTAAAATGAATGAGTATTATCAACTAAATTACTTTTACCAACTATTAAAATTTCTAACTCGATATAAATAAAATAAATTCTGATAATATTTGAGAGGGGTGTGTTTTTGGCTGTAAAATAGAGAAAGCAAAGATCAATTAAAGTGCAGATTTGATAAAAGAGGGAAAAAGATAGTGGTTTCGTTAGAAAGGTGATAGATTGGTGAAAAATTGAGAGTGTAGAAAACCCACCAAAATATAGACAAAATTTTTGAGGTTAATGCAAATTTTATAGTCATACTGCTTTAATAAAGTGGAATCAATCAATCAAATAACATTTATTAATTTAGTACGAAGCACGAGAACACCGAGTTGGAAATTGAGTAAGTGCAGGATAAAAGTTTTAAAAACCTGCTTACATAAAGCGGAATAAGGTTGAACTATTGCGTCGAATAAAAGAAAAAACCATTTTGCCAAATAAACTTCTGCAAAACGCAATATAACGTGAGTGCTTCCGCGGTGTTGAATCATGCGCTTATGTTAATCTGGAAATAGAGTATTAATAGTAATACTCAAATAGAAACCAACGTCATTGAGAAACGACAAGTTGTGTGCAAATTTACAAAGGCAAAGAATCATAAAAGTTAGTTGCACAGCAAGTAAACCAAGTGAGTGGAGGCAATACAGGGTATATCAAAGATCAGGAAGAATTGAATTCAAAGAACGAGCAAATAGTGAAAATTAAATAACTACTACTTTAACCGAAAGAGACAAGCGGAACGAGGAGCAGATACAGAATACCCAAAAAAATCTTCAAATTAAGCAGAAAAACAGCACGATTTCCATCTAAAGCGAGGGATATACTCCATAGTCACAAAGAGGAAGAAATTGCAATGGAAGGAGTACTCCAAGCAATTAAAGAGAAGAGAACAGAAATGAGAGAAGGTTTCAAGGAGAATCGAGCTGAAATAGAGAGGATGAAGAAGGATTTGAAAGAAATGTAGGAAGAGATGAAAACCAGGAAAAATCAAAAAGCGAAATAACATAGGGATTAAAGGAATGGATATGACAGATACAACGAACCTAAAGGATATAGTGAAAATTTTTCTGATAAAAAATAAACTAGACGTGGATGTTGAGAAGAGCGAAGTCTTTGAATTAGGAAAAAATTAGAAAAAAAGCAGTTGTGGCTAAAATTCAAACCTGGGTGGAAAAAATGAGAAATAAGAACAAATTAATGGAAGAAATAGTGTACGTACATAGATAATGATATGACCCCAAAAAAGTTAAAAATACAGGGTATAATAAGAGAACACGCTAAGAAGGAAACTGAAGAGAACAGGGTAAAGGTTGGATACCAAATGCTAACAGTAAATAATAAGATCTCTAGCTAGAGTTTGATAGAGGAAGCTCGGAAATGCCAGATGAACGATAAGAAAGATGATTCTGCAAAAAACTAGCAATAACTAGCCCGAACTGCCATATAACGCCTACCCTTGAGATGATAACGGAACTTGAAAAGACAAAAAATCACAGAAAAATTACATTTAGCAGCAGGAGAAAAGAAAAAAAAAAGAAGAAAAATATAAAAATTGCGACATGGAATGTAAGAACGATGATGTTACAGGGAAGAACGAGAGAAGTGGTAAATAAGATCAAGAGATACAAAATTGCTCTTACAACATTACAGGAAGTGTGATGGAAGGAAGGTACCTAAATAGTCAAATGATTGTTAGACTTGTAATATTTGGTTCTTCAATTTGAATTACCGCCTTCTCAAATCAAAGTTCCAAACCAAAGCAAAGTTGTGATCGTCAAACAAACCTCGCACGTTGTGATCCCCCTCGTAGTAACACTTACTTTTAAATCTGCGGATGGCTCTTTGAATGTTAACGTCTTTACCTTGTTTACCTCATTCTCTAACCTCTCACCTAAACTTATGTGTCCAAAGGTAGTCCAATAACCAATTTACCAGTAAAGTTAATCTCCTTGATATCATTTAATACAGCACACGTTTAATTTGAAATATTATTTTAAATAACTGTTCGATAAGTAACTCCCCCATTAACATCAGATATTGCTTATTCTTTTGTAACAACCAATCATAATCTTTGTAAACTTTCGTATATGCATTTCGATAACCAATTAAAATCTTTTGTAGATCTAATACCCCTCGACACATCATCACACCTTAAACATTAAATTGGTACGCCCCCAATTAATTATGCCACATCTTTAACGTTAAATTGTCCTATAACGTAGATAGTCATATCTTAAATAATTATGTTATATTTTAAATAAATCGTCGGAAGCTTAAATAAATTGTAAGCGTAAATAATCCTGTAAAAAGAAATCTTCAACTAATACTAAACATGTTAAATAATTATTATTCGTATCTCACTGAGAAATATTTGAAATGATAAATCATTTCCTGATCTTAGAGAGGTTCATTGTTGCGAGACTACTCTCTAAGAACAGACATATCAAACCCTTGTACACATATTAACAAAATTCAAATATAACATAAAGAAATCATCAAGCCCAAATACCTTAACCTAAAATGGCCACCCAGAAATGTACCACGTTTCCTTTAAATATACCCAAATATTTCATTACCAAGAACCAAGGACTGCCATTTTAGAATGCGCCACGTCCCCTTTAAATATACCCTTAAGCTAAATACTCGAACACCCTGTATATTTTTAGCTCAGAACATTATCATCCTTCTTATTACTAAAAACGACTTCCTTCACATTTACCAAAACGATCAACCTCCTTAAAACCGACAACACTATCTGTTGGGATTAACCAATGAGAAACATGCTGGTTGATAGAGTTCAGATAAAGTTGGCTGTTTAGTTGTTTATTATTGATATTTGACATGTACTTATAGAATATGTTGGTAAATGAATAGTTGTGAATAATTAGTCGTTCTATCTAATAAAGACATCGTAATTGTGCAAAAGGTTATGGGCCCAGCATATAGTTGTCTCTAAAAATACAGATTTGTTCAGGCCATCGCAAAAAAAATAAAAAAAAAATTGTACCGAACCCTTTGTGATTGTGATTAACAAGAGTTATACATTTTTCCGAGCGCGATGGCAAACAACGGTATATCAATGATTGGAAAATTGATAGGACGAGAAAATTTCAACACTTGGCGATTTGCAATGAATACAAACCTATGATAATGGCAATTGAAAGTTCTGGTATAAAGTTGACAGCAGATTTCGTCAAAACAAAGTTATTGCAAGAAGTCAAAAATACAACACCAACTAATGTTGCATTATATAATAAAAGTAGAGAACGGAAATGGCAAAGTCGAGGAAATTCGTTCCCAAATAAAGGCCCACGTTGTTACAAATGCAATAACTATGGACATATTTCGAGAAACTGCAGCATGAAGAGTAAATCAAATTTCAGTAACCCCTCTTCAGATTTTAGAAGAAACACATCATTGTTCTCAAAATTTAGCACGCTTTGTCTTAAGACTAATGAAGAAAACAACTGGTATGTGGATTCAGGTGCATCAGCTCATATGACGAACTCAACCGAATTGAAAAATTTGAGACGGTCGACAAGAACAGAAATAACTGTGGCCAACAATCAGAAAATCTCAGTTGCCGGTATAGGAGATGCACAGTTGAAGATTGATAATAGTTACATCGATGTTAACAATGTTCTACAAGTTCCAGGTCTGACGGCAAGCCTACTGTCCGTTAGTCAAACAGTTGCAAATGGTAACAGTGTTATATTTGATAAATCTGGATGTCGAATATATGATAGTGACAATATGGTTATAGCAAAAGCGAAATTAGTAGATAATGTTTACAGGCTTAATTGTGAAAAACTTACAAACAGTTTTATGGTTCAGACAGATAATTTTGAACTATGGCACTCCAGATTAGGCCATCTTAATTCCACCGACCTTTTAAAATTAAGAAATGGAATGGCAACAGGCATTGATTTTAATAATAAAAACAAATTCAACTGTATTGCATGTTGTGAAGGTAAGCAGTCAAGGAATCCATTTAAGACATCGAAAAGCAGAACAAAAGCAGCCTTGGAGTTAATCCACACCGATTTATGTGGACCAATGGAGAAAATATCGAATGGTGGAGCGAAGTATTTCTTGACATTTATTGACGATTATACAAGGAAAGTGTTTGTTTATTTCCTAAAGACAAAGGATCAGGTTTTCTCTACATTTCAGGAATTTAAATGCTTAGTCGAAAATCAAACAGGAAACCGAATAAAAATTTTACGTTCCGATAATGGAACTGAGTATTGTAATGAAAGATTAATAAATTTGTTGCAGAAATCAGGCATTCGCCATCAAACCTCAAACCCTTATACGCCAGAACAAAATGGGGTAGCCGAACGAATGAATAGGACATTGGTTGAAAAAGGCAAATGTATGATCTTGTTTTCAAAATTAGGAAAAGAATTCTGGGCAGAGGCAATTAACACGGCGGCTTATATTGTTAACCGTGCACCTACCAAATCATTACAAGAATTCAATAAAACCCCAGAAGAAATGTGGACTGGTAAGAAACCTGACTTGAGTCACTGCAAAGTTTTTGGTTGCAAAGCAATGGTACACATTCCTAAAGTTAAACGACGCAAATGGGATTCAAAATCAAAAGAATTAGTTTTTGTAGGATATTGTGAGGACACAAAAGGTTATCGTTTATTAAATATCGAGTCAAAAGATTTAATAAAAAGTCGGGATGTCATATTTTTTGAAAATAGTAATAGTTCACTACTCGGCAATAAATTTGAAATTTCTGTTGATCGCAATATTGTTAGAAACGAGAATTCAATTGATGAAGCTAAACTTATTGCTGAAGAGATTAGTGAAGAAGTGGGGAATTCTCAAGGAACCGATAGTGTTGATTTAGATTTTGTTTCTGACACCAAAGTGACTCCATTAATTAGTCAACCAATAAGAAAATCTGCACGAAAACCAAAACCAATCGTCAGGAAAGATTTCGTGTCTTATTTTGGCCAAATTTACGAAGTAGTAAATGATCCATTAACCGTACAAGAAGCTCTGAGTCGAAAAGATAGTGCCTCTTGGAAAGAAGCCATGGACAAAGAGATGAACTCTTTAATGGAAAATAATACTTGGTCCTTAACTAAACTTCCGACAAACAGAAAAGCGTTAAATTCTAAATGGGTTTTTAAGATAAAGAAAAACGCTGAAGGAGAAATTCATAAATATAAAGCTCGCCTTGTAGTAAAAGGATGCGCACAAAAGAAAGGGTTCGACTACGAAGAAACATATTCTCCTGTGATTAGATATACCTCGATCAGATACTTAATGGCCCTAGCAGTGAAACATAATTTGAGAATTGATCAAATGGATGCCGTTACTGCATTCTTGCAAGGGGACATTGAAGAAGAAATATATATGTATCAACCTGAAGGCTTTAGCAAAACTTCAGAAGTTTGTCGGTTGAATAAAGCTATGTATGGTTTAAAGCAAGTAAGTTGACAATGGAACATAAAACTTAGTATTGCCTTGAAAGAAATGGGATTAAATCAATCCAAGGTAGACCCATGTGTATTTTATAAAATAAGTAGTAACTATATGTTATTCATAGCCGTATATGTTGACGATTTGTTGATTTTTTCAAATGATGTTAAAACAAAAAATGATTTGAAACAAAACTTAAAATCTAAATTCAAATTTAACGATATAGGAGAAGCGCGATATTGCTTAGGCTTAAAGATTACAAGAAACTATAAAAATGGAGAATTGTATTTGGACCAAGAAAATTACATTCAAGAGATTCTGGCAAAATTTAATATGACCGAATGTAACCCCACAAATACACCGTTAGATCCTAATCAAGTTTTATCGAAAAATATAAGCACCATTGACAATGATCCGTCTGAAATGGTAAATGTACCTTACCAAGAGGCAGTGGGGAGTATTTTATATCTATCTCAAGTAACAAGGCCGGATATAGCACACGCTGTAAATACTGTTAGTAAATTTAATCAAAACCCAAGCAAAGTGCACTGGACCGCGGTAAAAAGAATCTTCAGATATTTGAAAGGAACAGCTTCAGTCAAGTTAAAGTTTAGTCGAAATGAAGATCCAATGATAACAGGTTTTTGCGATGCTGATTGGGGAAATGATATTGATGATAGACGCTCCTGCACCGGTTACGTTTTTAGAATGAATGGAGGAGCTATATCATGGAACAGTAAACGTCAAACGACCGTGGCATTATCAACTACGGAAGCGGAATACATGGCACTTTCTTCGGCCACTCAGGAAGGAATATGGTTGAAGCAACTAGAGTCAGAACTATGGCCAAATTTGGAAAACCAACCAATAAAAATATTTTGTGATAATAAAAGTGCGATTAATCTTGCATATGGAGACAGTTATAAACAAAGAACTAAACATATTGACATCAGACATCATTTTATTCGTGATAAAATCGAAGAAAAGAAAATTCAAGTAGAACATGTTAGTACCGAAGATATGATTGCTGATAGTTTGACAAAAGCTACGGGCATTTCCAAACATAACTATTGTTTGCAAGGCATGGGTTTGCAGCTTAATCAATGATGCATGTTCCAGTGGGGATGTTGGGATTAACCAATGAGAAACATGCTGGTTGATAGAGTTCAGATAAAGTTGGCTGTTTAGTTGTTTATTATTGATATTTGACATGTACTTATAGAATATGTTGGTAAATGAATAGTTGTGAATAATTAGTCGTTCTATCTAATAAAGACATCGTAATTGTGCAAAACTATCATTCATTTTACCTCAACACAAAATTCTTTCATGGTCCTACAATTCGAATAAACAATTCTTTTGTTTTTATCAATTCATCAATCGTCGCGTAAAATTAACATAATATAAATCATCCTTCAAACTAATTAATTTAAATCTTTTGTGAACTGAAGATATTGATATAGCAATATTTAAATAGTTTTAAACTCAAATCAACATCTACGCCCCTGGAGCCGTTAAAGTTACTACGTATTAACTTGAAAATTCTAACACCCAATCCTGTCCTTATTTAAAAAAAGATTATAATTAATAAATGTATTAAACTTACGTATTTTAAATTTGTTGATAACTAAATTATATTTTAAACAATTTTAAATTCAATTATTGAATAACTTTTAAACATTCGTTCGCACTAAAATCCACCTTCCTTTCTCGATAGTCAAAAGCGTAAGGGCTCCCTACCTAACCTTAATTCTAATGGTCACTTTTTTTTCTAACGGATATCAACATACTTTTGCTTTAAAAAAACTCCAGTGATGCCAAGTCGTTCTACGTTAGAGCAAACAAAGATGAACTAAATTTAAAATTTCGAGCCCATTATATTTAAATTCAAATTACAATATTACAGACTTTGGATGGAATACTAATTTTTCTTTTCGCCTTGATAATAGATCAATAAAGACTCGAAACGTCGTACAATTTTATTGTTTTAATACTGACCCCTATCTCAACTATAATTTACTAATTAAAATGGACGGTCAATGATATAAATAATACACTATTAATTATAAATATTTATTAATGCTTCATTAATTTTCATTCTTTTTTAATATATACCATATTTTCGAACAGAGGGAGTATTTTACATAATGTATAGTAGTAACATAAAAATACGTTAATATAGGTCGAATGCCGTTGCTGGTCTGTCGATATTTTTGTATTGCCCATATAGACCGAGAGCTGGGAGTAAAATGAACTGCCTCATATGTTACCAAAGGTTTGACATTGGAGTTGTGTAATACTACCCGCACTTAATATCAAATCACTCGTCTGCCGGCTGGAAGTGGTCGCCGTATAATCGAAATGATTTTCAAAAATGTAAAAAAATTTGACTACAACTGCCTCATTAATACCAGGTTGAATTAAAGACCAAAGTGAGTGGAAATACGAATTGTATAAAAAAGCATTCGTCTGCCGCTTTTATGCGGTCGCATTCTTGAAGCAGATGGCGTTAAAAATGTCCAAAAAACGACTTCAACTTCCTCATAAGATACCAGCATAATGTTTTGGCAGAAAATTAATTCAAGATACAAATAATCGAACTATAAAAAGTAAATCTCGGCAGACGGTCGCGTTAAAAAGGCAGACGAGCTCAAAGTTAAAAAAAATTTTTGGTACTAACCGACTGCCTTATAAATACCAAGCTGTTTTTCGCGCGAAATAAATAAAAATACGATTATTTCTGTAAATCATCACGTCTGCCGTTCGTAGGTGGTCGCATTATCAAAGCAGACGGCGTTAAAACGCAGACTTCTATTATTTAATTGCAATGGCTACTTTTTCCAATGATGTAGAAAGGAATCGGAAAATAAACAATTAATCAAATGAAACACGTGTGTTTGTATGTATTTTATTATGTACCTACACACTATTTATATTACCCAAATATAACAAAAAAAATTCAAAACAAAAATAATCTTCTGGAAAAACAACAGAACATGAACACAAAATAAAGCAAACGAAATGAGATACGATAAACAAATTAACAAATAATACTAAAGAAATTACATTAGCCAAACAAATTAATCTTCCTCAACACTCGACTGGTTGTAGAGGACACATTCTTCATCATCACTTTCAGCTGATGCAAAAATTTCTTCCAAAGTAGAAGTCTGTGGGTCTACAAACCATTCAATTTGGTATTTATTTTCAACTAAAATTCATCCACTTTTTTCAAGATTATAAAACATTGGCTTTGGTTCTGTAGCAAAATTTCAAATTGCACAAATCTGAAAAACCCTTTTGATTTTGCATAACTAAGAATCGCGGCAGAGTGGCATCAAGCTACCATCAAAATTTTTTATTTTAGCAAAAGGATTTTTTTAAAATACACTTATGTCGCAATTTTTTATAAATATGTCTAATCGTGCTTCATTAACGTGCGTTAAATTGTATCTGCCGTACATCTGACAAACAAATCTTTCTACACGGTCTATTTGTTCGTCAGATACTAACGCACAATAGCCAAAAGACGAAAAAATTTCCAATGCTTTTGAATCCTTTACTATAATGTCCAAAGGTTTTGTTTTACCTTTCCTAGCAAAGGGAGCTGTATAATCACTTCCTGTTAAGACATAGTACGATGGTACTATGACAAATTGACAAATTCTTTCCTAAACTTGTATAAATGTCATTAACACTTATATAACGTACAGTATTCTTAGATTTAAGAACAGTTTCAATCCATAATAACACTTTATTTGTTATTTGATGCATATTCCCCAGTGCTATTATCAAAATATCGGTATCAGAAGCTCGCACGACTACATTTGTTTTTTCAGGTAATTTGGATACATGAAACACAATTCGAGTATCAGCTTTATTATGATTACAACAAAGTAACTGGTCAACTTTACATTTTATGTGTTCATGTGTTCATAAAGCATGTAACAATTATCTTCACAATTTACTCTGAGGATCTTATCTCCTAGAATTCCTACTACATTGTCTGTTTTCCAATAATTTACTAAAAATTGCACAAGCCCTGATTTAAAAGAATCATTTCTCAATACTTTCAAAAAGTTGTTTGGACGTTTCTGATCTTCTCCAACAATATTAAAACGTTGCTTCTTTTATTTGCTCTAGCACGTCTATCTCTTTCACTATCTTTTATCGAGGGGAAAACAAATTTATCAAAAAACAGATCAAACCTGTTACTTGAACTTTTGCACAACTTCTTAAGAATGTGAAGAGCTAATCTGCCAAATGTGGGTGGAGTGTTACCCAAAAGATGCAAAAAAAGGAATTCATCAAAAATATTGCAATTTCCCAAGTTCCATGTGCTTCAAAGTATTTTTTCGACCATTTGTGGCATCTTGAGCAAGAGACTCAATTTTAATCTTCTTATTGTCTTCAAGACGCCGATCAAACGGTCCGCATATCAGATTTGTAAAAAACTTGGATAGTAAAGGTGGTAATATAGAACATTCTCCGTTGTATATGTCTTTTAACATCAATTGATCGAGCAAATGATTCCTTTTGGTACTTAATATCTCTCTCCGCAACTGAAATACCGCATTTTCAATTTCCATATTTCATATTATACTTACTTCTATAAGACAAAGCTAAGTGGCATTTTTTGAACGTTTCTGCAGTGAATTGTTTTATATCTTTTTCTGCACCTACATCTTCTAAATGAATACAGCAATTTCTGGCAATCCCTGACGAGGTAACATGATCTTTAATTAACGACAAATGTTTAATAACAAGAAGCTATGTATTTATAATATGTAGGTTTAAATCAGTAAATATTGAAATAAACCAAAGTGTAAAAATTGCCACATTTATCTTACATTTTAAAGTAAAAGACAAATTTGGGAATTTTTGTACTCGCAATGCAAAAGTGTATTTTTGTAAACTACTGATAAGTTTAATACAGTTTTACTACCTAGACTACGAATCCATCGATTATAATATTATTTTGTTGTGTGACTTATCTTTTGACTATGACTACATACAGGGTGTCCCCGTGACCTTAGAGAACCTTTAAGGTGGTAATAAAGGACACATTTCTAAGACAATTTTTCAAATAAAATTTTTGTCTAAGTCCAAACCCTTGGGGGATACCTCTTTTTAAAGCCATATTTTGAATTTATGATTTCAAACGGCCATAGCTCCGACATTATTAATTTTTTAGACTTAATGAATTAGACCTTTTTTAAAGATAATTTACTTATCTACAAATTAGTTTATATTCCCTTATCGTCTAGAATAAATGGTTTTCGAGTTATAAATTAAATTAAGGGAAAAAATGTTTAAAAAATTCTGATTTTATTTTTTTTACTTTTCTTGCAAACTCCGTATCTCTTAAACAAAACGTCTTAAAAAAAAACTAACGGCGCAAACTGGATAGGGAATTTAATGGGCTACAACTTTAGTTAAATAAATTTTTTTGGGAAACCAACCGTTTTCACAGAAATTCTGAAAATAATGAACAAGGTGTAGGTCTTCATTCTGCTGAGCCTAAAATAAGTTAAGTCACCTGATATGAATTAATAACATCATTATGTAGAAAATTTTGCTTAACCAGGTCCGCTTGGCCGTCTGCTTTGATAATGTGACTATCTACGAACGGCAGACGTGGTGATTTACAGAAATAATCGTATTTTTATTTATTTCGCGCGAAAAACAGCTTGGTATTTATAAGGCAGTCAGTTAGTACCAAAAATTTTTTTTAACTTTGAGCTCGTCTGCCTTTTTAACGCGACCGTCTGCCGACATTTATTTTTTATAGTTCGATTATTTGCATCTTGAATTAATTTTCTGCCAAAACATTATGCTGGTATCTTATGAGGAAGTTGAAGTCGTTTTTTGGACATTTTTAACGCCGTCTGCTTCAAGAATGCGACCGCATAGAAGCGGCAGACGAATGATTTTTTATACAATTCGTATTTCCACTCACTTTGGTCTTTAATTCAACCTGGTATTAATGAGGCAGTTGTAGTCAAATTTTTTTACATTTTTGAAAATTATTTCGATTATACGGCGACCACTTCCGCCCGGCAGACGAGTGATTTGATATTAACAAGGAAAAGGTCAGGTATGCGAAATTTTGTTTTGGTTTATACTTACATTACGTAAAGATTACACCTAAGACATTACGTGAATGAAATAGTAGCGCGCCATATTCAGCCAATTTTGAGAAAATCGAATTTGAAAATTTCTTCTTTTTGCACGAAATAACCAAATAATAAAAGATAAAACTTGCAACAAAGGTTCCGTGGTAACGAGGTAGAGTAGTGGCTTTAATAAGCAAGGGTTCTAGGTTCGATTCCAGCATCCGTACTTTTTTTTTCAAATATTTTTTTTTAATTAATTTTATTTTTAAGTAATATGTAAATTAACAGATATTTAATAATTATTCGAAATTATTAATTTTTAATTAATTATTAATTACTAGATCCCGTAAAACTTACTGTTTTCCCTGTTTTTACGATGAATACCACCCGGGATCGTGCGAAACGTCGGTGTAAAAAATTATACAATGTAAAATGATCAGAAACAAATTAATATGTATAATAATAATATACTTCATATAATATGTAAATACTTATTCAATTATGTAACTTTTCATTTCTTATTAAATATATAAATAAAATACGAAAAATATATAAATAAATACTTATTTAATTAAAAAATATAATTTTTAACAAATTCCAAAAATTTTTGAACGTTTCGAATAATAATCAATTTAAGAAATGTTTGAAAATACTGTTAGTAAGACAAAACGATATCGTCCGAATGTTGAGATCTGAAAAATTAATAATTTCGAATAATTATTAAATATATGTTAATTTACATATTACTTAAAAAGAAAATTAATTAAAAAAAAAATATTTGAAAAAAAAGTACCGATGCTGGAATTGAACCTAGAACCCTCGCTTATTAAAGCCATCACTCTACCACGTTACCACGGAACCTTTGTTGCAAGTTTTATCTTTTATCACGTTATTTCAGGCAAAAAGATGAAATTTTTAAATTCAATTTTCTCAAAATTGGCTGAATATGGCGCGCTACTATTGTTGAGTTGAGTTTATGTTTATAATGAAAAATCTAGTTGTATATAAAAATGAATTATGAAAAAAAAGAAGAATAATTTGAGAGAAATAAATTGATACGTTTTTATAATTGCTTGGTTTAATTTTGAATTTAAGAAGAAGCCCAAGAAGCATTTATTTAAAAATATAATACAGTCCACAACAGAAAACGAAGGAAGGTATCACGTACTCCAACAAAATGGTCCTTCGAACCGGATTTTTAAATTATTGAATGGATCCTAAGTGTAGGATGTTTGGAGTAGTACCAGGAGTTTAAATAAATTAAGAAAATTGAATTCAAGTTGAGAACATATTTAGAGAATACGTTAAATTGGAGCAGGCTGAGGTTCGCACAAATCCCGGTAAAAGGCGTTACGTCAGTATATTATAATTGTCAGTAAGTTTTATTTATTTTGAATTTCCATTGTATATTACCCCAACATTTCGTCAGTTTCACCCTTTTTATTCTTTACTAATAATGACTGAAGTAGACGGTAATATGCAAAAATTGAAGGCAAAACGGGGATGTGTGAAGGCTAAATTAACGCGAACACGAAAGTTTATTGAATCAATAGATATGAGTGAATTAGATAGCGCGTTAATTAGCAACTTAGAGGTTAGGTTAAATAAAACTGAACCTTTATGGGATGAATTTAACGAGTTGCAATCCACAATTGAAGTGTTTGAGTCGCGTTGCGAAGACGATGTAAGGGATGAATTTGAAACATTGTACTTTGAGTTAATAAGCAATATTAAACTAACCATTAAGGAATATGAAAGAGGCGAGTTTGAGGTCGCCAGAGATGCTTCGGTGGTCGGACCAAATCAGATTGGTCCATCATCGTATCAAATTACTAACAATACTAGCAGTTCGAGAGTAAAGTTGCCCCCAATTAAGTTGCCAACGTTTAATGGGGATTATTGTAACTGGTTGGAATTTAGGGATGCATTTGAGGCTCTTGTCAATAATGATTCATCATTGACAGGGATCGAAAAATTCTATTATTTAAGAACGTCACTGTCAGATAAGGTAAAGGATATTATCAAATCTATTGAAATTTCATCGGTTAATTACACTGTAGCATGGCAATGCCTGGTAGAGCGATATGAAAACAAAAATTTAATAGTTTACAATCACATTAGAGCCATTTTTGAACAACACACTTTGCTCAAAGAATCTCACATCGAGTTGAGAAATCTGTATGATAATACTAGTAAACATTTGCGGTCTCTAAAAAAATCTAGGGGAAAAAACCGACTCTTGGGATCGGTTAATAATTTTTATAATTAGCAATAAGTTTGATTCCATAAGCAGGAGAGACTGGGAATCGTTTAAATACGGCGAGGAGTTACCCACAATGGATGATTTAAACAAATTTTTGAAATCCAGATGCGCAGTACTGGAAAGGTTAGCATTAACCGAAAACAAACGGCCAAGTACCAGTCAAAACTGGAATAAAAAACAAGTTACAAATAGTTTTACCACTACTAATCTTGAACGGGCCAGCAATCTAAATTGTTACTATTGTAAGGAAAATCATATGATATACAAATGCGAATCATTTCTAAAATTAGACCATGAAGGTCGCATAGCGGAAATAAAACGATTAAAGCTATGTCTTAATTGCTTAAGACCGTTCCATTTGTCGTGGAGATGCAAGTCAGTGAAATGTTTGAAGTGTCACAAACCACATAATATTTTGTTACATTTGGAACGTGACAGGGATAAGCCGAAGGAGAAGGCTAGCGATTCACTACGGGAGGAATCTCAAGAGGTGTATTCAGTAATCAACGAAAGTCAAGGAAAAAATGATAACAGTGTAACATTCAATGCGGTAACTAATGATACTCAAGTGTTATTGTCAACAGCAATGATTAAAGTAAGATACGGAAAGAATACAATCATATGTCGGGCGCTCCTGGACAGTGGCTCACAGAGTCACATTATCTCCGAAAATATGTGTAAAAGACTTAAATGTCATACGGAGAAAATAAGTCATCAAATTAAAGGTATCGGGCAAACACTAGCCAACATCGGAGAGCAAGTTCGGGTATCGATATCGTCTTGCTACGACAATTTCAAATTAGACATAAAATGTTTAGTACTGTCAAAATTAACTGACAGATTGCCAGCAGTGTCATTCAGTAAAGAAAGATTTAATATTCCGATCAATTTTAAGTTAGCAGATCCCACATTTAATAGCTCGGGACCTATCGATGTCTTGTTGGGTGCTAGTGTTTTTTGGGAGATAATGTGCACAGGTCAAGAGCGACTTGGGCCCAATTTGCCTGTTATGCAGAGTACCCAATTGGGATGGATAATTTCCGGTGAAGTAAATTTAGAAACTAGACCAAGAAGGTCCATCAGTTGTTTGGCCGTGAATAGCAATGATTCATTAGCTACAAATTTGGAAAGATTTTGGAATGTCGAGGAAGTAAAATTAAATAAACCACTGCTATCCGTAGACGAAAAATATTGTGAAATGATGTTTAAAAATACAACGAAAAGAAACACACGAGGAAATTTTATTGTTGAGATTCCATTTAAACAAGAGCTTAATAAGTTAGGAAGGTCGTACGAGCAAGCACTCCGTCGATTTGAAATTTTAGAAAGAAAATTAATGAAAAACTCAGAATTAAGAACAGATTATCTAGCATTTATGGCAGAATACGAAAATTTAGACCATATGCGATTAGTTGAAGATCACGATAATATGCAAGACGCGGATGGCTATTTTCTACCTCACCATGCGGTGATAAAGGCCGGAAGCATAACTACCAAGTGTCGTGTAGTGTTTGATGCGTTAGCAAAAACCAGCAGCGGACTTTCATT
This sequence comes from Cantharis rustica, assembly GCA_911387805.1. Taxonomy (NCBI): domain Eukaryota; kingdom Metazoa; phylum Arthropoda; class Insecta; order Coleoptera; family Cantharidae; genus Cantharis; species Cantharis rustica. The sequence goes on from OU426877.1 coordinate 79,896,941, forward strand.
AAATGATGTACAGCATGTAGGACCAACATTACAGCAAGACATTTTCTCGATACTTATTAGATTTAGAAAATATAAATATGTAATGACGGGCGATATATCAAAAATGTACAGACAAATCCTGGTAACTTCGAATCAAACAAAATATCAACGCATATTATGGCGAAAGGATCCAAGTGAAGAGATAAAGGGTTATGAAATCAATCGAGTGGTGTATGGCAATGCTTCATCACCATATATAGCTGTAAGATGCCTGTTCCAATTAGCCTTAGCAAATGAAGGAGAATTTCCAGTGACGTGTCAGGTAATAAAAAAGGATTTTTATATGGACGATGTTTTAACAGGGGCTAATACACAGACGGAACTACTCGATATTCAATCTAGTCTAGTAAAAATATTACTCAGCGGAGGTTTTGAACTACGAAAATTTTTATGCAACAGCAAAGAGTTGTTGAGACAATTTAAAGTTATAAATGACCTGGATGTTAGCATTCTCCAGATTGGCGAAAACGAGCAAACTAAGACACTCGGAGTATATTGGGACGCAAACAATGATCTAATTGGTTTTAATCACAAGGTAAGCAGGACAAATAAGTTAACAAAAAGGACCATATTATCGGTCATTTGTCAGGTGTTTGATCCATTGGGCCTATTAAGTCCTATTATAATAGTTTCGAAATTAATCATGCAAGAATTGTGGCAATTAAAATTAGAATGGGACGAAGAAGTTCCAAAGGCGTTGGCAAAGAAATGGCTTGAATTTCAAAATGATTTACCGCAGATAACGGAGTTTAAAATTCCAAGGCAAACTGTTTTATCGGAATATATCAAAATAGAATATCATGGGTTTTGCGATGCATCTGAAAGGGCTTATGGCGCCTGTTGTTATATTCGATGTTGTTTTTCGGCAGACAGGTTCATTTCAAAGTTATTATGCGCCAAGTCCCGAGTTGCACCACTAAAAACATTGAGTATTCCGCGTTTAGAACTATGTGGGGCAGTACTGTTAGCAAATTTAAGTGAAAAGGTGATAAAGGTTTTAGAAATAACGTTTAATAAAAAATATTATTGGTCGGACTCGATGGTTACACTGGCGTGGATTCGAGGTTCACCAAATAGATGGAAGATATTTGTTGGTAATCGAGTAAGTGAAATACAAACTATTACCGAAGTTGAAGATTGGAGCCACATACGCTCTGAAGAAAATCTCGCCGATTTATTATCACGTGGTGTCGCAACGAAGTCATTAATAGAACACAAGTTGTGGTGGCAAGGACCTACATTTTTAGAAAGGGATCAGTCTAAATGGGAACTTGGAGAGCACGAACACGAGGGAGAAATTCCCGAACAAAAATTAGTTGTGGGTGTGATGCAAATTATGGAAAATGAGATATTTTCTGTCATACGCAGAATTTCATCATTTAACAAAATGCAGCGCGTAGTGGCGTACGTATTACGTTTTATTGTCAACTCTAGGTTACAACATACAAGGTTACGTCTAGGAGGGGAGTTAGAAAGTCAAGAACTAATTGAAGCCCGCAATGTACTTATTAGACAAGCACAACGAGAGTGTTTTGCGGAGGAATTTAAGGATATAAAAAATAATAAGGAGATTGCTAAGCATAGTACAATTTTAGCTCTTAATCCGTTTGTACAAAACGATCTATTGCGGGTGGGAGGCCGATTAAGAAACGCGAAAATATCCTTTGATAAAAGGTATCCGATTATTTTACCGAGAAGCCACATTTTAACGTCATTAATATTAAAAACGGAACACGAGCGGTTGTTACACTGCGGGTCGCAAGCGTTGTTGTGCTCTATAAGAGAAACGTATTGGCCAATCGGAGGTCGTAATGTTTGTAAACAGGCGATAAGAAAATGTTTTATTTGTTTCAAGGCCAAACCTAAAGAAACCACTTACTTAATGGGTGATCTGCCTAAGGTTAGAGTAAATAATTATTTACCATTTTTAAATGTTGGCATCGATTATGGGGGAACATTTTCTCTAAAGGACCGAAAGACGCGCGGGGCAAAAATCTTAAAGGCATATATTTGCCTATTTGTTTGCATGAGCACAAAGGCGTGCCATTTAGAATTAGTATCAGAACTGACCACAGAAGCGTTTTTGGCTGCGTTAAACCGTTTTACTGCTCGACGGGGGAGGCCATCTAATATTTACTCAGATAATGGCTCAAATTTTGTTGGAGCCAACAATGAGATCTCCAAGTTATTTGAATTTGTTAACCAAAATAATAATATAATTAAAAATAGTTTAGCGAATGAGCATATAAGTTGGCATTTCATACCTCCCCGGTCTCCGACATTTGGTGGCATCTGGGAAGCGGGTATAAAAAGTGTAAAACATCATATAAAAAGGGTTATAAACTTTCCAATTGTTTTCGAAGACTTCAGCACATTATTAGTAAGAATTGAGGGTATTTTAAATTCCCGTCCTTTATGTCCTTTAACCGAAGATCCTGACGATCTATCAGCCTTAACCCCGGCTCATTTTTTAATTGGGAGGACACTCACAGCATTCCCAGAAAATCTTCTAACGGAAGTGCCGGAAAACCGCTTACGTCAATGGCAACGTGTTAAAGCCATGACACAACATTATTGGACGCGGTGGAACAAGGAATATTTGGCAGAATTGCAGACAAGGGTAAAGTGGAGAACCAAGGCGTGCGACTTAATCAAGGTTGGCGCACTAGTCCTAATAAAAAATGAGCACATTTCAAGTATGCAGTGGCAGTTGGGAAGAATCGTTCGCGTGCATCCAGGAAAGGATAATATTATCCGCGTGGTGGATATTAAAGTGCATCGAGGTGAATTAACGCGGGCGGTTAATCGCATATGTGTTTTACCAAACGAATGAGGAAAATTTAGATGTCATAGTTTATTACAATTTGGTCGAAATAATTATTGTAGTAGTTAGTTGTTAATTGTTGTTAAATATTTATTATTGTTTTGTTGGTTGATAATTATGTTAGTTGTTGAAGAACTGGGTGTTTTCAAGGCGCCCGGCATGTTGAGTTGAGTTTATGTTTATAATGAAAAATCTAGTTGTATATAAAAATGAATTATGAAAAAAAAGAAGAATAATTTGAGAGAAATAAATTGATACGTTTTTATAATTGCTTGGTTTAATTTTGAATTTAAGAAGAAGCCCAAGAAGCATTTATTTAAAAATATAATACAGTCCACAACAGAAAACGAAGGAAGGTATCACGTACTCCAACAACTATTTCATTCACTTAATGTCTTAGGTGAAATCTTTACGTAGTATAAGTATAAACCAAAACAAAATTTCGCATACCTGACCTTTCCCTTGTAAGTGCGAGTAGTATTACACAACTCCAATGTCAAACCTTTGGTAACATATGAAGCAGTTCATTTTACTCCCAGCTCTCGGTCTAATAGTTTTGAATAAGCTGTGAACTTAAGGAAATACGTCATAGGGTAACTAACCATTTCTTAAGTATTGATATATGTATTCGGTCATTCAAATGCTTCCTAAGAAATAATAAAAAAAGTTTCTGTAGCCAGTTTCAAAAACCCTTAATACTTTCCTTGCTAATTTATAAAGTTCATTGTATTGCTTAATTTGTCACAAAACTTATATTTAGGTACAAAGAATTGTTTTACATGTTGATTTAAGCAACACAATAAAATTTTCAAACTTCTTGCTATTTCATTCACGTAATGTCTTAGGTATAATCTTTAGGTTAACTACAATGCAAGATATAACAATTTTTATTAACTTATAATAATGATAATAATCTTGAACATTAGGTACATGCAACAAAAGTCTTGCACATATTGCAATTAAATATATTTATAATTTCTGACAAACTTATAAATAATTATAATTATATTATAAAAATAATTATATACTGATATAATTATCAATTAATGCAAACCACATGTTTTGTAATTTATGAAGAAATTTGTATCTTTGAGTTAACAATGAGAATTAATAATGCCCGAGTCCCACGGTCATAATTTCCATCAATATTTTGATGATAATTTTTATCAACATCGTTTTGACCGTGGGACAGGTCATTTTGATAAAAATTAACGAACTGTTAATTCGTTAAAAAACGAACGAACTGCTTGTATTTTAATGACGTCACATCAACATGTTGATGGAATACGATCGTTTCTATAATTGCTGTAATTATGATGAAAAAACTGTTTTGATTGGCCGATGTGCTTCGTTTGTGTTCGTTTTCAAACGATTGTATGCATGTATCTAGACGCTTTTAACCGCACTTTTTATAATCATTTACAGCAGACTATTTTTTCAAAATAGTGATGAAAATTATGATCGTGGAACTTGCCTATAAATTTTCATAATAACATATTTAATGGCGTCAGATCTATCAACATTATCATCAAAATAGTGATGGAAATTATGACCGTGGGACTCGGGCATAAGTTTAAAACAATTGTCCATGTTGATACATAATTAAGTTACTTTTTATATGTAAAATTATAATTTTGTTTAGCTAATTCTGGATTAAACTGTGAATTATATTTTTGTTTCATGGAGTTTTCTTTAACAATAAGTGGTTTTTCTAATTCTTTGCCATTCAATTTAGCCAATAATAATTCTGATCTTCTTCTTTCTTCCCTTTCCCTTTTTAATCTCTCATTTCTTAATATTTCTAATTTTTCACTATTTCTCAATTCTTCCTTTTTATTGTTCTTTTGTTTTAATTTATCTTTGTGTTTATGTTTCTTTCGCTTAGATGGAGTTTCTTCTGCATTACATTGACTTTCACTGCTTTTTCTTTTAATCAAATAAGAAGTATTGCACCTTGCATTAACAGTGCTGTTTGATGTTAATTTTGCGTTTGTTTTTGCAGGAGATAAAAATTTTTTTATTTGTACTAAAGGATCATGCATAATTTTACTTTTTATATTAATTTCCCCACCATCGGTACTAGAACGATTTGGGGCTACGTCGTACCAATTTTTCTTTCCTAAAGCTTCATTTGTATCTTGACCAAGATATGTTAAGTATCCAATTTGTTTTTCATATTTCTCTTTTTCTTCTTTCTTCTCCTTTTCGTGGTCCAAGTTTGATTTTTTAACTTGTAATGTGCCATCTTCTAGTTCTTGAAAAAAATTTACATGATCTGTCAATTTCTGTTCTACATTATTAGTTGGCTCAATGTTAGACTTGAATGGGATATAATTGTTCAATTCTTGATTTCTTTTTTGAGCTTTATTTCTTAAAAGACTAGTTCTCGCTTCTTGTTCCTAAAAAATCATGATTTTATAGTTTATTTTATTAATAAGTGTCCCGATGACAACAACAAAGCTTTGCATCATATATTTTATTAGTGAATCACATTTCAGATAATCATCAAATAATTATTGAACAGAAAAATATTAAATTTACTAGCAAGGAAGATTTTGAAAATTGGAAGGAATTAGAAAAGCGAAGCGTTAATTATGCAAAACACACTAGTGTGCACAATATTACTACAACGACAACTTATTATAATTGTAATCGAAGCAATTCACATGGTAAGTTTTTTTTACAAGGAAAGAGTTAGATTAATATTACAAAGTAATCCTTCATTTTTTAAGGACATGAAAGTACTTGTTCAAAGCGTACTTTGAAACGTGGGGAAAGTTTCAAAATCAATGGTGTTTGTCCTTCACGAATTATTGCACATCATAATAACAATAGTGGTAAATTTGTTTACACTCGATGATCAACTATGGGTATATTATTATTGGCATTGTAATTTTTTAGGCAAAGTTGAAGTTAATTTTGTTGAAACACATGTAGGACATGATATGGATTTTAGAAGTCAACGATTAACAATTCCAGAAGAAAATGAAGTGGTTGCAAAATTGAAAGCTGAAGTATCTACAGATAGAATTATCCGAGATGCAAAAAAATTTAATGAGGGTGAATTAACTCGTTACAATTTATTGAATAAACAGGATTTGACAAACTATGGAATAAAACATAACATAGCAAATAAAAGAGATTCAAATGATATGGTAGCAGTAACAATAAAGGTACAAGAATGGAATTCGAATGGAAAAAACTATTCATTTTTATATAAAAAGATTGGTAGGTATAATAATAATATATTTTTTTAATCTTTTTTTATTGCTTAAAAATGAATTACTTTGGGAGTTGTTTTGTGTGGTATATAGTATAATAGTTAGCATATAATAATTATTGTAAGGTTTTTGTGGGTGGTTATGGTGGATGATGGTGAAAATTGTAATATATTGGGACGGTGGTGGTTTTATTTTAGGTGACCCACATTTTGCTTTGGGATTTATGAATAAAAGTATGGAAATTAAACTTAAAGATTACAGTAGGATCAGTAGATTACAGTACCTTGCAAAGGTAGATAATTTATTTGATCGGTTACCAATATGTTATGTCTTAATCTTATTATTTATAGATATTTATAGATAATGAAAGAATTGAAATGTGGGCATACTGTCATCGACTTTATGCAGAAATAAATACGAATATGGCGTTGGAAAGTTTTACAATACCCTAATAGATTTACTTCAAAGGAATGCGCAATCAACAGTGGAGAAATTATTAGATATCATAGATGAAGCTGTGAAAGGAAAAATTTGGAACACAATTTGTAATAAATACCGGCCTACATCAAATAATAATAAATCAAGGAAAATATCAAAGGCACACCGAATTGCAGAGGGATGTAACGTTAACGAATTTGTAGAAGTAGAAGAATTTGGTAAGTTCAAAGTAAAGTCTTCGACAGGTGAGAAACTTTATTCTGTTTTATATGATAATGCTGGTGTGTGTAACTGTGAGGGAATTAAATGTAATGTGTGTTCTATTTGTATGCATATATATCCAGGATTTATTACTATAACACTTTATTTTTGCTCCTACTTTATTTCCTATTTAAAAATTATTTAAACACCAAACCTGCTTTAAAAGCTAAAATCGTTTGAAATATGTTTAATTTCTTCCAATTTAATGTATTATTGTTGTATTCAAAAATGTATACTAGATAATTAATAGTTATTTATAAAGTCAAACAGCAGGTTAACTTAAAGGATAAAAGGATTAACTTAAAAGGAAACTGAAAAGGAACTTGAAAGGATGTATGAGCGAGGGCGAAGGGAATAGCGAATTTTGATGAGTAGGGATTGGCTTGTATCGTTGCTAGGTGAGGTGACAAAAATAACCACGTGACGTGTAATTTACATTTTTTTGCAACACAGCTTCTTTGATTAATTTCCTGTCGGTGACATCTGACATTTGAACGTTTTGTAAAAAATGAATATTATCTCAAAAACATAATACATAAACACGTAAATTTTAGTCATTAAACGATTGCCAGGTGTAGTTTTTTATAGCTATTATTACAACTAGGGTAATATGAATAGTATATTTCCCAAGGTTGGCTAGTTACATCTCGAAGGCAAAGCCCGAGAGATGTATAGACAACCAAGGGAAATGTATTCATATTTCCCGTGTTGTAATAAATTGTTTTCTTCTGATTGAAAAATATATTATTAAATATATCAATATTTCATCAATAATAAAATTTGAGATTTTGAATTTGCAATAACTCGAAAACGGCGCTAGATATCGAAAAACTGAGCAAAAAATTTACCCCCCTTTGCTCGTTCTCAACCTCCCTCCTAGCAATTTGTCGAAGGAAGCCTTATGCAAAATTCTAGATCAATAGCGCGCAAAATGCGCGCACAATAATTCAGAAAAAGTTAGGTTGGTTTTTAAAATATAAAAATAAGTAGGCACATTTTTTATTTTAAACGTCACTTAAATGTCACTTTTTAACAGGGATGGCTTTAGTATATTGTTTTGTATGTTTGATTGTCCAATCACCGTGCGCAAAGTATACTTTAAAATGACGTTTCATATTTCCCTAGGGACAATATGATATGACGTTTCATATTTCCCTTGGGAAATATTAGTGTGTTATGACATATTGTAACTAAGGCGATATTGCTCTATATTGTTTCAATCAGAAGAAAAGTATATTTTGCGCACGGTGTAAAAAAGTCAAAAAGTTAAAAGTGTTAAAAAAACATCCCTGTTAAAAAGTGACATTTAAGTGACGTTTAAAATAAAAAATGTGCCTACTTATTTTTATATTTTAAAAACCAACCTAACTTTTTCTGAATTATTTTGCGCGCATTCTGCGCGCTATTTATCTAGAATTTTGCATAAAGCTTCCTTCGACAAATTACTACGCGGAGTTGAGAACGAGCAAAGGGGAGTAAATTTTTTGCTCAATTTTTCGATATCTAGCTCCGTTTTCGAGTTATTGCAAATTCAAAATCTCAAATTTTATTGATGAAATCGTGGGCATACAGGTAAAAGTGACCAAGTCAAAAAATAGAATTTCGAGATAAATCAAATTGAATGTTTCCCATTTTGCGAAAAATCAGCTTTATAATATTTTTAATTATTGTTTTCGAATAATGAAACATGTACAATACGTTATTAGAACATAGACGTTTTTTTCAGACCTGTGTCTTACATCTTTACGGTACTTAGTCATTATAACTCATTTCCAAAATTTTTTGACTTAGTCACTTTTACCTGTATGCCCACGAAATATTGATATATTAATAATATATTTTCAATCAGAAGAAAACTATTGATTACCTTGGTTGTCTATACATCTCTAGGGCTTTGCCCTCGAGATGTAACTAGCCAACCTCGGGAAATATACTATTCATATTACCCTAGTTGTAATAATAGCTATTACGCATGCTATTTTTTTATTTTTATTTATTTAAATTCCGTTTATTTATATGAAAATTCTAAAGCCAGCTGCTTTCACTATTTAAAAGTTATATTTAAATATTCAAATGAGGTTATATTTACATCTGTATTTACTATTACTGCCGCTTGTTGTTGTGATAGCAGTGAAAAGTGTCATGTTACGGCGAGAAATAATTTGTAAAATAAAATAATTTGAATTTCATTTCAATTTTTCTTTTTGGGATGAACCGATGCATAGTACTTTTATTATCCTGACGAATTGCTGCAAGTATCGTCTTCCTTATTTATAGTTTTTTTTAAACTGAAGATATTTTAACATATTAATATTTGTTGATTTATCATCACAACTATCCATTTCTCCATAAGAGCAACAATTATTTGACGTCGATTTTCAAAAAATATTTCTTTAAAATATGAATGGTTACCTATCCTGAAATTTTTACAGTCTGCCCATCTGCCGATTGGATGAAAAGTATTTTATATCAAATTTAGTATGATATAAAATATATCGCGAGTGGGTTAACTAAAAAATTCCTGCCCAAACTATTATTAATTAAAAATTGACTTTTTATTAAACAGTGCACCCATGAGTTGAACAAATAAATTTAATACGAACCGAAAGTATGAAGCCTATAAAATATACAAACGTTAGGTTGTCTATTTTTTTCTTGGCAGAACTATTGAGTTGGCAGGTATAAACAGGTAAGTCAATTCTAGTTACTTCACCCATTTGTGAAATAAATAAATTTTATATGATATACACCAAGAATGGGACAACATACTGGCGAGCTTGAGAGAAAGTGCAGAAGCAGAAATCGGGTATGGGCGGGTGGCAGGGAGGGGCAACAAATAGTTTGACAATGAATGAATGGAAGCCAGCAAAAGAAAAGCAACATCGAGACAAAAATGGTTGAGTACTGGAAAGCAAGAAGACTTAGAGGCCCACAAAATAAACAGGAAAGAAGTAAGTAAATTGTATAGGAGAAAGAAAGACAACTGGATAGAAGAGGAGATGAAAATAATAGAAACGTGTAACAACAGAAACTGTAATAATAAAATATTATATTTTGTGGTACTATAATTTAAAAAAATAATTATAGGTATTATTATTTAAATTACATACAATTCATAGAAAATATAGTATGATTTAAATTAAAGTAAGTGAAGGGCTTCTTCGCCTACTTCACTTGAAAAGCCACTAGATAAAACCATACGCCAATCAGAAATTATAAGAAAAAATTTAATATTTTCCTAAGCATTTCAAAATATAAAGATGACAATTTATTATCTTTAAGGCATCAGACCATGGTAAAAAAATTTATTTAATGTTTTAATTTTTTTTTATTTTATGACAGATTCATTAGTTAACAATGCTCTCACCAAATTTTGTAAAGAAATTCGTAAAATTGGCGAAGATGTATAGCATTTTATGTGAAACCGATTGCGTCAAGCCGCTTGTCGTGCCGCTTCTTGAACGACGTTTAGACGCGTTTCACCTAAATAAAACGAGTGTTTGAACTTCGTTATATGGAAATTTGCGCCAAAGACGTCGTGGAGTGGCAGCCCCACAGTTGAAACTGTAGCAAATATTGATTTAAAACTTTTTTAACAATGGACCTCATTAATGTATTGGTGATATTAAAAACTTTGAACGCATCTCACCCGAAAGTACGTTTTTTGACCTGGTTCACAACATATTTAAAAAACTATTCATCCGATTTGCATGTACCAAGTCTTAAAATGTTCGAAAATCTAGTCTCTATGGCACCAAGTAGGGATTTCTTTATAAAGAGCTCCCTTCTATAGTTTTTTTTTTCATAAACGATGAAAATTTTCTGTGAAAACGGGAAATAAAATTCGCTGTTCCACCATTTTTGATTCTTTTTAGATATCGAAATTCTCCTACGTGATGCTATAAAGCTATATGTCTAGTTTATAAATATATTTTTTTGGTATTTTTCAAATAAACTGTATGGCCTAATTACTGTCAACCACCAAGCAGTACCTTCGTCGGAGCGTCTTTTTCAGAGTGGCGTACACCGCAAACTATTCTTAATATTCAAATAAAAAAAATTTGTGTAGTGTCTTCCATATGTATATATTGAATATAAGTATCAATAAAAATAAAACCATTCGTCGTTTGCTCGAAAAAAATTATGAAAAATACACCCTTGTTCCGCGAGTGCACCGTGGTCTGATGCCTTAAGCATGTTTGCAAATCAATACGCTTGTTTTCTTATTTCTAGACGCTCTCTTATCCACTACTTATTAACAATGGCCTTAATTTTTGGCATTATAAATTAATTGTAGATAATCAACACTTTTTAACTATAAACATCGGAATACTTGGCGTTAACCAACTGTCAAACTATAAATGTGTTTATATTTACAGTATTTCTTTTATATAAAAGAAAAAGCAATGTTTTCATTATAACTCCTATTAAGTATATCAAATATCATCAAGCCAACAAGTCCAAAACAAAGTCAACTAAATATTAAATTCAAAAAAACCAAAATATAAATGAATGTGAGTATTTATACATCTATTGCAATTTTGTTTAATCTATCGTGCTAAAATAAGCACTAAAAAAGCTTAAAAATAAATCTAAGCATAAAAGTATCAAAATAAGCATATATGTAAGCATAAAAAACAGCACCAAATGTCTTAATTTTAGCAAATTCGTGAACATTTATAACAATTATACTACTGCTATCAATATTTATATATAGCAAATTTTCTAAAAATCCGTACTCTAGTTATGACGTGAGCTTAATTTCAATTGTTTGAAAATTGTAAATATTTTTATTAACAACAGATTTATTAAATAGATATAAATTATACTAACGGCTAGTTTCGAACGTTGTTGTTTAACTTTTTCTGCTTCTGCAGCTGCTGCTTCATCTCGACGAACACGAGCAATATTATCTTTTGTACGTACATGCCACCTGAATATGAAAAAATGTGTATTTCATTAAGTTCTATCTTATACTATTTTAAATAAATTTCAAACTTACCTTTTTTTGGGTAAAATATTCATTTTGATATTTTCTATGAATTCTTATAATTCAATACGACAACTTAACCTCAAACCCAGTGTCAGCACAGATGACCACAGCAAGTGACAGTAGACGAATGTTTACTTTATATTCACCAGTACTAAAAATGTTTTCTGATGTATTTTTAAATTATCGAAAAATCGAAACACAATGTTCAAGCAGATTAAAAATTACTAAATTACCAAATTAGTAAATAAATTAACTAAATCATATATTATAAATTTACTAATTTAACATGTAAAAATAAATTAATACTACGTATAAAAATTTTTTACACTCCGGAAACAAAATTAAACGCTTGAAAGAGGCCTTTTGAAAAGGAGGACAGTCAAAAAAAATATTAGGTCAATAAAAATTATAAAAAATTAATTTTATTAAAAAATATTATCACATGTTAATAACCTTAACCATTTTATAAAAATTATATTCGCGAATAAAATTAACGATGAGGGCGCTGCTAAATTTTCAAAATGGCCGTCAGATGCGAGTGATCGAGTTTATAGTTGTATTTACAGTGATCGAGTGAACCTTGTAAATCTTTTTGTGTGTTCGAATTATTAACGAAAAAAGTAAAATGACGAAACAAATTCTTCTAAAATCTTTATTTAAGTACACTAATAGCAGCACAACGTCGAGAAATTTTTGTGAAGGTGAGGAAGGGCTAAATGCCAAGCATGTTATTCTTTGTGGGGTAACACCTTGTGTTAAGTTTGTTTATGCGATTTATGCCCTCGTACTACAGACTTCCGCATTATTATCGGCTCCTCATTTAATAATTGGGTCTATTTGTAAAAATACTTTGGCATTAAGTGATTTGGCACTTCGGCATTAAGTAAAAACATCAATATTAGCTGTATTCTTTTTACCTATTTTAAGTGAGATTGTACTGAGATACTCAGTTACTCAGTTAAAAGGTTGTTTTTTTTACCGTTTTGACATAAGTACTGTGCCGTGCCGAACTGAGTTTTACGTGACAAAATTATCCCCTTCCATACCCAAACTGATCTTGCTGTTTTGAAGTGTTACAACTGAGACAAATTGGGAAATAGTCCGGATTGGTTGATTTGAATTAAACTTGTCACTTATTACAATCATTTGAATAATATCTACTGCACCTTAAATTTTTAATTCGTCTTTTTGAAGTTTATGTTGACATTTGGTTAGTACTACCAAACTTCAAAATAATTAAATTCAAAAATCACTAAGTAGTAAATTTTCGTTGTTCTTTTTACCTTATCTTTCTTTCACTTTGACTCAGTTAATCTCAGTTCGTCTCAGCTCACTTCATCTCAGTTGTGCAACTGAGATGGAAATAAAATAGGTAAAAAGAATACAGCTATTATGGACAAATTAACCTGGGGATGGCAATTCTAAATGTCAGTGTGTGATTTTATAATATACTACAGTAAAGATTGTACAATGTTCGTAAATACCATAGAATTAGACGAAACTTTTGTTAGTGAAATGTTGGCGAACATTAAACAAAAATATTTTTGTAATCTTTTGCATGAAATTTGTAGTTTATAAGTTTATTTAAAAAATCAGAACTGCTGATTTTGAGTTGAAATATTGTTGCCAATTGGTCAGACTTGGTCAATATTTAATTTTGTTGAAAGAACCAAAAATATTTATAAGTAGAGTAAGTGACAATAATCATATCAAATTTTTAGCATAAACCAAAAAATGCACAAAACACTTTTTCGAAAACTAAAATGTTTAAGTTATCACAATATATAAATACACTGTATTATCGCCATAGAGGTACCTATATATTAAAACTACTGGAGGAACCACTAGGTGCAACAAAACGGTCCGACGTAAGTTTACGCTTCCCCCACTCCGTAAAGTATTAGGTTCAAATTTTGTAATGCAAAATCATAGAATAAGTAATGTTTAAACGTTTAAATAAATGAATTATAAGAAATTAGGATGTGATAATAGTATATTATCTACGCGGGAGATATGAGATGCATTACCGGCGAAAGATTTAAAAGCCAGAGGGCCGTAGGCCCGAGGGATTTTGAATCATGAGTCCGGTAATGCATCGTTATCTCACAAGTTTGATATACTATTTTATCTACTTCCTTGTTTAAATAGCATTTAATAATAAATAATAATTAAAATAATTTACACTTGACAAATGAAAACATAAAAAGCTGTTTATCTCGAAAACGAGACAAGATATCGAAAAAATAACTCAAAAATGTCCCCCCCAGCCTTTACACCCCCCCCCCCCCCGCCGAGGGTAATGTTCTCGCTACCAGATGCATTAATTAGCGCGCCCTAACTCCAAGAAATATTGATGAAAACTCGATTGAAACAAATAAAGTTATACAAGTGATGAGAAATCTAGTGATTGAAAAATAAAACAAATGAGTAATTTGTCAAAAAAAATTGTGTAATTTCATTAACATGGTTGATACTTTTGATGTTGATGAAGCCGCGGCAAAGCTTGTAGAACAACGATTGCCGACGAAATCAAAAAAGAAATATGAAATACAGTATTTTATTTTATTTTATTCATGTTTATGTGCTTGTCGTGTAGTTATTGTAGTTAGTGCCGGTATTACATATGTCAATAAATAAACGTCAGATAATATTACCTCCCTTGGGAATTTTACAAATATTAATCAATGCAGTAAGTAACCGCGATCATATCCACGCCATTTGATGGAGATAAGTACGCATTTATTTACCGGAAGTAGATAAATAATTAAAATAATTGTAAACATATTATAATGCGATTTTTAATTAAAAATTCACATTCTAATTTAAAAAATATATATAATTATTTTCAAAAAATTAATATCCTGTATATTTCACTAAGTTCCTACACATGAAATCTTGAAATTGGGGCAATCTACAACTTTTGTAATTTTTAATTACAACTATCGTTTTATTTTAGGTTTTTTATTTGGGTTTGTTTAGTTTTCCGGTTTAGAATTTTTCAAAATAAGTTTATTTATTCATTTTGGCTTCAAGTAGGTATAATTTTTGTTTTTACTAAAGTGAAATAAATTTGACTTTTAATCAAGTTTGAATTTTGAATTTAATAGCATAACTTTTCAATCATTTCAATAATTTTTCCAGGTTTGCCTGATGAGATTCCGAAAATCGAAACATACGGTTATATAACAGCGTGTCGCAAGCTAAATTATTCATTTAAGTTAAGTTATGAATTTAAGTTATTTAAGTTAAGTTATTAAGTTATGAATTAAATTATTCTTCAATTTCATGTAACATGTAAAAATTAATTTTATAAAAAAATATAATTATTTTCTTATAAACACAAAAATAGAATTGTGAATTAAATTAAAAATACATAGCAAATAAAATTATAAAACACCGAAAGAGAAACAATTATACATTTTTTAATAAAATTAGTTTTGTAAGTTTACTTCTTACAGAACTGTCCTGAAAGACTTTAGAAATTGTTAACAATTTAACAACTAACAACTGCTAACAACTCAAAATTCATAGTTTTGAGAAAAACATTAATTGGAATAAAGAATTATTAAAGGTTTATTCTAAAGGTTCTATTGTTTATTACTAAATTTTTACATTATTATTATGTGATAATTGTGGAGCTTATTACTGAAAGGAAAACTTGCCTTTTATCAAAAGAAAACAACAAAAAAACTAGGGTTTTTACGGTATTGCCGTCAAATATGAAATAATTATTCATAATTTTTACTTACGAAACTTAAGATAGGTAGTTAATTTTTATTAAACAAACATTTTTTTATTCCATGCTATAAAATCATTTATTTTCTATAACATGGCACTATAACTCCAAATCGGCATTTTTTGCACTTGTCAAGCTGGTGGCATCATACTTGGAAAACCGCAAATTCAAGGTTAAATTCGAAGACACCCGTTCATCCGAGCACTTCATCACCGCCGGAGTACCACAAGGATCCATCCTCGCCCTAACCCTTTTCAACATCTTCATGAGTGACATGCCAGCCCCGCTTGACCCGAGGACAAAAATTTCGCTGTATGCGGATGATACCGCCGTTTACACCTCCTCCATAAATCAGGACATCGCCACAGACCGCTTACAAGAGACCATCAATGAACTCGAAGACTGGTTCGAAGCTTGGCGCATCGGGGTAAATTCATCCAAAAGCACCGCCACGATGTTCAAAAGACGATTAATAAGAGCCCAGTCCAGAACTAACATATCCATGTTTGAATGACCAATCCCATGGACGTCTATATCAAAGTACCTGGAAGTAACATTGGATCACCGCCTACAATGGAAAGAGCATACTACCAACGTCGCAAACAGGGGTAAAGCTGTCTTCGCAAAGCTTTACCCGCTCCTAGCCTCAAATAGCAAGATGTCTCTCGCGAACAAACTGCGCATTTTCAAGGCTATCATACGGCCGACCATAACCTACGCCGCTCCAGTATGGGGAACAGCAGCCAGATCCTACATAAAAAAGATTCAAGTGGTACAAAACAAATGCCTACGTCACGCATTCTTCAGGAAACAAGCGGAGAAGCTCTATAACTCCACAAGATTCGTCGTAAACCCGCTCATCGCGCAGTTAGGAAACTACGAACCCGGCTTCAATCTCGGATACAGCCGGCCAAAGGACATCATTCTCCCCCCGACACCCGGGGTGTAATTAATCTCTCTGCTTATCTGTTTTACGTTCCCACCAGGCACCGAGTTCATCAAACACCCGGTGGCCATAAACTACGCAAAGACGCCCGCAATTGTGCCAATCGCTCGCCCCGCCCCATCGACTCCAAGAGACCAAGCTTATTGAACACTTTGGCACCCGCATCCTACGGACCTATGCGAAGCCTAAGGAAAATACGTCACCCATTCACTGGTAACGGACTACGCTCACACCATCGTCACAACCCCCCCCCC
The DNA here is from genome assembly GCA_911387805.1 of Cantharis rustica. Classification (NCBI taxonomy): domain Eukaryota; kingdom Metazoa; phylum Arthropoda; class Insecta; order Coleoptera; family Cantharidae; genus Cantharis; species Cantharis rustica. The sequence goes on from OU426877.1 coordinate 79,913,653, forward strand.
CCCTCAAGGATCTAAAACCCCAGCCCGATCAAGCCTAGCGCTAAAATGAGGAACACAAACATCTCTAAATCCCAACGCCCGCCGACCACATCAGATGAAGGAAATATACGGATCACCGTGGCACTCCATAACGCCAAGAAGTACATCGTTCATCAGTCGCGGTCGAGACCCGGACGAGTTCTATGCTTCGAGTTCCACCCTTAGCGAGTTCTGTCATTCTTCAGGGATATTTTTAAATTGTTTTGCCTTACATAAAATTGGCTAATCATGCAGCCGTGTTAAAAGGTGTATCTAAAATACATGTAAATTTTACATCTTTAAATTTGATTTTTTCGAGAACTAATGCATAAACCTCCGAAATTTTTGTTCTAATATGCTTAGAAAACTGATCGTTGTCTGACAGTTCCCGTTATTTTTATTTATCGAGAGTTTCTATTTTTGTTATTCAGGAAGAGTTTAATTTTTGAATTTTTATTTTCTTATTTGTGCTGCTATTCAATTTTTACTTTGTATAAGCTATATTACGCTGTTACACAAATAGTCTGGTATATTGTTATTTAAAAAAATAAAATCGTTGTATTTATATTTTCTGTTGTTTTTTATATGTTAAATATGAACTAATGTGATATAAATCAACTATTGGTTTTAAAAAAATTTTGTTTGAGAATTTTTCTCTTCTTATTAAAAGTGAATTTACTTTTAATTAAAAATAGTTAGTTATCAAACCAAATTTTTTTAAAACTTTTACTGTTGATTTATTCATTATTTTCAATAAATAGAACATTTTAAGTGCATATAAATGTGCCGCTAATTTTTTTTTAGTTCACAGAATTGCTAATTTCGAAGCTGTTGTTGCAAAATTATTTTCACTTTTTTAACATTGAATCGATTGAATATAGCATCTCTAATCATTTATCTATACTATCTTGTATCGTCAATCACGTGTCCTGCTTGTTGCAATACAGTTTTGGTTGAGAACCACTGTTAGTAACATAACCTTTTACGAAACTTTCAAAGTTGTTCATAATTAAGATTGTGTGTACTTGTTTACAGTAAATTGTAAGTATTGATAAGTGATAGATATTATTTTTATCTAATAGTAGGAAGCATTTCAATTTTGTTTTTACATAAAAATTAAAAATAGTTCATTCTTTTCACAGGTTCAAGATTGTTTTACTGCAAAGTTCTACAAGTGAGAATTTATTACATCATATTATGTTGTATTCTATGGTGTTTGTACAAAATAAAGTAAAAAGTTGGCTACTATTATTTGTAACTAGGTTGGCGAAAATTATCTGGCAACCCTGCAACATACAATGTCTAGAAGTTCTGGATTAGATGATAAACCTTGTAGAGCGTGTACGAGTTTTTCTGAATTTATTAAATTAAACAATAAAGAATTGAAAACAGAAGATATGAATAGTAAGAAAATTGTATGTATATTAGTTTTTTTATGTAAGCTTATATTTTATTAGTTGTTTAATTAGGAAGATTCAAAAGCACATCAAGTAGAATGTCCTTTGGATAAAGATGAATTAGGTCGGGGTACTTGGGGATTGCTTCATACTATAGCAGCAAAGTATCCAGATTCTCCTACAGATGATCAAAAACAGAACATGAAACAATATTTGACACTCTTTTCCAAGTTTTATCCTTGCGAATCTTGTGCAGCGGACCTTAGAGAAGAGTAAATCATTTTTTTATTTATATATTAGTAATAACAAAATAAATCTTGCTATCGCCACAATGGGTAAGTTAAAAGAGGCAATTTTTTAAATGGAGAAATTTTTGAAATATTTTATAACTTCAAAGTTACAAAATATAGCTTATATAATTATTACCATGGTTGAACACTTTTGTTGGATCATAAGTATATTATTAAAAAATTGCTTTTTTTATTTCAATTCTGAAGGCATGATGATTAGCATGATAGATTTGTGACTGGTGTAATTTGTATTTTACCATTATGATATACAGTGTGTTCACTATAAGAGGTAACAGCGAATAATTCTTGTATCTTTCTAGATACAAAAAAAAGTTTAAATAGTTTTTATTCGGCTCAAAATTTTGAAGCCAAAAGAAAAAAGAAGCAATTTTTTGTGTAAAAGGATGCGCAGAGCTATTATGTATAATTATACCAACTTCCGTAGGTTTATGGAAAATATCAAAAGAGGAAGCTAATAATAATTATACATAATAACTCTGCGCATCTTTTTACACAGAGAATTGCTTCTTTTCACGCTTTTCTCAATCGTTCAATTAGAATTCTCCTAAGTAAATTTAAAAAAAGAATTAGACTCTTTTAATTCATAAACTCTTTTATATTAATTATATCCCTACCCCCTAGTAAATTCACACAAAAATATACAATTTTTTAAAAAATATCCCCCTCCTACCCTCTCCCTTTTTTCTTGCAATTTGGTCGATAAATACGGAAATTTTCTCGTTTCTCTTTCTAGTTCATCGCCTGATGCCATAGTATGGTGAAAACGTTTGCGATAATATACATACGGTGTATTTATATTGTATTAACTTAAACATTTTAGTTCTAAAATGTATTTGTGCATTTTTTGGTTTATTCTAAAAATTTGATATGATTAAATTACATAGCATACTGTTACTCAAATAATTCTTCAAATCAATCTTTGAACTGTTACAATTATTGTTCCAATATTTTACTAATGGCATCTAATATGCCCCTGTTGTCAGTATGTCGGGGACCATTCTAACAAACTATTCACAATTTTCCTTTCACTAATTTTGTTTCTGAACGTCAGCAATTCTAAATATAGGCTTTATGTGTTTTTTATAGTTTTGGCTCAGTGGCGGTTTTAAAGAACAGGCAAGGTAGGCCCGGCCTACCCAAAACTTAATGTACATAAATAACATTTTCTTTATGCACAATATAATTAATATTTTAATATTATGGACAATTAATATTTGTTATTTTTCATTATTTGCACTTAATTTTTCTAACATTGATATTTAACTTATTGTTTTTTCAGGGTTTCAATTCATTTTTCAAAATAAATTCCCTAACTTTAAACCTTGGTAAAATTTAGAAATTGTAAAGTTTAATAATTTATGGAAAAAAAAAATTTTATATTCAATTTTGTATTTCAAAAGTTTAAAAAAAATTTCTCTGGCCCAATGTGTTACTTTCTCTGAATTTCGCTTAAAAATTTTAAATTTCCTGTTTTTCCAGACGAGTGGGAACACCCTATTTTTTATTTTATTAAAACGTATATCATGTTTTTGATTATAACGTCATGGTTTTTTAATTTAATATAAACCATGTTTAAACAATAAAAACAGTTTAAACAAAAAACACGTTCTTTTGTTTAAATTAAAAGAATCATGTTTTTTTAACCTCCGTTACTCATTTAAAATTGGTTTGATAAAAATGTAAACTTTGTCGCATTTCCTAAGGGAAATGTAAAATTATATTCTTCTGCGGTCTAATGTATTTATATTTATTTATTTATCTATTCTAAATAATATATTTGTATATTTTCAGATTAAAAAGTAATCCGCCTTTAGTTGAAAATCAAAAGATGCTTAGCAATTATTTGTGTAAGTTGCACAATCAAGTGAATATTAAATTAGGAAAACCAGAATATGATTGCTCCAAAGTGAATGAACGATGGAGAGATGGATGGAAAGATGGTTCTTGCGGTTAAGCATAATTATAAATAGTTTAGTAAAATTTAAATTACCTATTTTGTAGTTTAGTGAAGCCAACAAGAAGTGATGTAATTTTAAGAATAATTTATATAAAGTTCTTTTAAGTTACACATGTTATGTTTGTACATTATTTAAACAATCAAAAGAGGAAACATAAAATAAGAATGTTGGAAGGATGTTTTCATGTGAAATCTCATGTAAGTATGGTTGAATGTTTATTGGACGTAGTTATACGAGAACAGCCTGAAAAGTTTTTGGCCTGGCACATAACTGAATTGAAAAGTTTCATCCCTTGTATAAATACATGTAAAATTTTATTTCCATCTAGCAATTTTTTTCGAGTAATAGCAGTTGTTTAATATTGATGTGTCATTGATTTTTCTAAATTGGAAAAAAATTAATATCGTGTGGTGCTAAAGATTGCTACAAGACCACAAATTATTTCACAAGTTCACGATACGGTCTTAGGTGATTGACGAGTGAAAATGCGTTAATTAGCTGAGGCCATAGACATCTCAAAAGAATGAATTGGAAATATTTTGCATGAAGAGTTACACATGAAAAAGCTTTGTGCAAGGTTGGTACCCATGCTTGCTAACAATTGAGCAAAAACGCATTCAAATGTGTATTTCTCAAGTATGTTTGAATCCCTTTAAGCAAAATAAATTTGTTATTACAGTTGATGAAACTTGAATCCACCACTATATACTAGAGCAAAAAGAACAGTCGAAACAATGGATTGAAACACCAAAGAAGACGAAGATGATTCCATCAGCAGGATAGGTTCTGGCAGTAGTATTTTTGGGGTTCAAATTTATTACCTTCAAAAAGTTGAAACAATTAACTCGGAATATTATTGTAATTTTTTGGATCAGTTGGATGCAAAAATTTCTGAGGAAAGACCTTCAAAGAATTATTTTTCATCAAGATTGATGCACATGTTTACACAAGTTTTTTAACGATGGAAAAATTCAACAAATTAAAGTACAAATGCTTGAACATCTAGTATATTCACCAGATTTGGCTCTCTCTCACTATTATCTGTTTCCAAACTTAATTTACGTACTAATGATGGTAGACTGCACCTGTAGAAAAACCATGCATCTTAAGGATCTTTACACGAGGGGATTTTTTCATGTGAACACTTTTTTGTTTGGAATGATCAGTACCATAAAACGGGATGAATAACTACTTGGTTGCGAATAGCTACAAAACTTTCTTTTTTCATTCCACTGGGTTTAAAATCTAAATCTTGTTTCGTAAGATGAAAACAAAAATTATAATTTTTGTAAAAAATTAAGGGAATGTCGTCAGGGTTGGCCACCCTTTTAACTTTTGCCCATAACTTTCGTGTAAGAAAGAATTTTGTTGATTTAAGCACATGATCAGAAAGATCTAGGAATAAAGCTACTTTCGAGGCAATCGCAAATTGATTGGGTAAAAAATAGAGAACTGTACCGTATGCGAGAATTAAAAATAAAAAAATGTTGTCAAGGTTAGCCCAATGCTGTCTAGGTTGGCCCACCGTTGAGAATTGCCAAATTCATGCAAAAAAATTGACTGGATGAAATAATAAACCAAATTCATTTTATTTTTATTCGATTGAGTGAAACTTTACAATATAATATCGCAGAGAACTGATTTATATGACACATAATTCCGAATCACCGTTTTGGCAAATAAAATAGCTCTTTGCCATTTTGGCACATTTTTCTTGCATATAATGCATGCAATAGAGTTGTTGCAGTTCAGGCGACGAAGCATTCGCTTCCAAGCAGATGATGCATTTACCAACGTGGTTTTTTCTCAACGGTCCAACCTTGACAACAAGTTCCATCACCACATCCAAACAGGTAACGAAATTGAATGTTTCCCTTGAATAATTTTTAAAGACTATCCACATAACACATTTTAGATGCTTATCTTAACAAATTAATGTTTTTACTCCAAGTTTTCATGCTTTATTTGCAGCTGGTGGAAAACTTTTTTTGTTTTGGTTCAGTGAATGAGTGCACAACACGTTTCAACATTACACTCCAAAAGCAGTAATGGCACTAAAAGTTCGTTGTCATTGAGGGATGTTTTGCCACACTCGCACATAGGTGGTTTCAGTGATCTACACTGAAAAATCGCAGTGGGCCAACCTAGACGACGGGCCAACCTTGACAATATTCCCCTATAATTTTTGTTTAATATGTTTGTGTCATAAAATACACGATTTCGAAAAAATTAGGCGGTAACACTGTATCGTTTTAGTCGCATAAGATTGCATGGCAAAATAAACTCAAATTTGTAGTCTGCAAAACTTTGTTCATCAAACGGCAAATGAAAGAATCTGACAGTGGTGGATACTCGTATAATTTGTGAAAATGGTTAGTAAACTTTAATTTAGTATCGGTTTTGACATATCTGTGACAGGTTTGTGATAAATTAGCTGTTTAGGTTAAATTTGGTTTTCAATATTTTGATGTGAATAGCTACACCTACACTGCCTAGGAATTATGTACCAGAGCCCGATGTTCAGATATATATACATTCACTTACAAGCAAGTTATTGAAAAGTTGGAAGAACCAAAGCCATATGGACGTGGTCTACTTAAATTTAACACTAATAATGCAATGTAAAATGTTATTTTATAAGTTTTGTATAATACCTATTTGTATTACCTTGAATTTATTGTTCATGTATATTAAAAAAATTTTTCTCGTGTAAATGCCCTTCTACAAATACCTGATATTAAAAAAACATTTTGTTGTATCAATTGATACAGTATAAAAATACCAGCCTAATTTAAACGAGGTTTGAATTGAGACAGTTTAAAAAAATTTGAGGAAATAGATTTGCCACTCGATGGCAATTATGGTTCTAGTAAACTACTAGATTTATATGATACATACCATTGAGAATAAACCGAGTTTACTTCTTAATTTTATTATTCTACTCATTTTAAATATAATTGCTTTTTACTTAGTGTTAATGTACCTAGTATCGCTGATATAAAAGGCAATTTTCCATTTATATGTTTCTTTTATTATTACAACTTAAAATATAATAGATGAAATGAAAAATTATCAATACTTCACAGTAACATATTTACATTAAGATGTTGGATTCACATTTTGTATTAAAGTAATATTATCTCCTTTCAACATTATACGACCCAAGGATTTTCTTATATTCTTTTTCACGTGATATTCTTCGGCTTCATCAAGAACAAGATTCATGTATTCGTCGAAACCAACTATGTGCCCCTCAATTCGAAGATTAACATTTTCGTATATCCAAACTTGAACGCGGGACCGGTTTTGTAAATATCGAAAAATCAAATTAATGGGTTGGACCATTACCTTCTGAACTTTTTGCGGTTTGAAAGCCATTTTAAAATGTTATTTATACTTCTTTAAATATTTTATTGACAATTTTAAAACGGCAAACGTTCTTTATACGATGCAAACAAAAGTTAGGTTAAAAGAACTAACGCTACAGTAGTACCACGCCAATAAACCAACACGTTACAAGAATTAAGGTGCGTCTACTTTGGTCTATTCATGGTGTAAGGAAAGTATGGTGTGCTACAGAAGTGTACGAGTTTTGGTCTATGGTTTTGGCTAATAAAGTAAATCAAATTATCACTTATAATACCATAAGTAGTCAAAGTTATGTCGACTATTTTTGAGGTGGTACACGAATATTTATTGCTCTTGTGTTTGAATAGCACGAGTGCGTTAGCACGAGTGCTATTCTCAAGAGCAATAAACATGAGTGATACCACCTCAAAAATAATCTACTTAACTTTGACTACGAATGGTATTCGAGAGACTATTTAATGAACAAATTTCATTTTTCAAAAAATTATAATTATAAAAAGTAAGCTACACATGATTTCATTTCCATGAAAACCAATTAACAAACTTTTGTCATTCGCAAAGTTTTGTAAATTTTCTTACGTTGTAGTTTTGTTAGTGAATAATATTTATTTATAATGGTAAATTTTTTTTCGTTGCTTCGTATGAACTTGCCTAAAGAAGTGGCGAAGGGTACAAATGTATGGTTTACTATTTCAAAAAAAGAAATTCATAATCACGGATTGTTTACAAATCGTATTGAATACAATCCTATTTTTTCAAAGACTGCATAAGGAGGTGCAAAAAAGCTCACTGAAAGCAAATGGCTTATAACAAATAAAAACATTGATCTCTGTCCTATAAGGTAAAGTTTGCTTTGCAATAATATCTATTTGTAATAATATTATTTCGTTTATAGGTTGTACCATAAACTTATTTCTAAGAGGGGCAATAATGTGAAGACCGATAAAATGTTTCTTACGCCTAATAAATTCTGGAATTTGAATAAATCTAGTAACTGGTATAAGAACTCGCCTGTTGGTATTAATGAAATTGCAAAGTGGGTAAAAATTGCGGCAGAAGAAACGGGATTAGATGTTAAAAAAAGAAAAATATCTAATCATTCTATTAGATCCACTGCTGTGTCGACATTGGCAAAAGCTGGAGTAGGGAAACATCAGCTGATGAAAATTACCCGCCACAGCAACATCAATTCGATAAAAACATATTTGCAATTAGATGGTGAACATCATGAAGAGATTATAAAAAAGATGAGAACAAATGTACCTAGTCACTTCAAGTTCTGAATTAAGTGATCCAATTGAAGGTGAAACTTCTATGCTTGAAACTCTTTCGAAAGAATAACTGAATTTTTACATAATTGTAGTAATGTGACATTTTCAAATTGTACTTTTAATTTTGTAAAAAAATAATTTTTCTAATAAACTTTTTCATTTGTTTAAAATAGTCACTTAAACCACTAGTGCAATAGTCGATTCTATTCACTACCTACTAGTGCAATAGGCATTACAATTCATTTCGATTGGCTCTGAAATTCCGAATGCTGCTTTTTGATTAGTCCACCTTTGGCAGATCACATGTGAATTGAATAGTCATAAATATTGAATTATATTTTTGAATAATTCTTGTAGAAGGTGTAGGCCGTGCATTAAACTTAATTAAAAACAAATCTCTAATTAATTCTCCGCAAGCTAACACCGCTGTAAAACATAAAACGTTTTTATCATAACAACTCTTTCTTCGTTGGAGTAATTACTGATTTTTACTTTAATTATTGTGAAAATGCTTATGTAGGTAAACCAATTGCAAAAGTTTTTGACAATTTTATTAATGCATACTTATTTCAAGTGTTTTGTTTTCCTTCTACTTAACTTGAAATCATTATTACTACAAAATCGATAAATTTCAAATTGTTATTTTAAAGTTAAAAAATCATTTTTGCTCTTAATTTAGTATCATTTGATGCGCAATAATTTTATTTTTCGATAGGTACCATTACTTTTCTTCTACGTTAAATTGACCAGCAAGAATCAGTATTCGTGGTATTTCTCAATAAAATGAAAAAAATAGTTATTCTTTTCCGCTGAACTCCTAAATACGTGGTATCTCGAATTATTTAGACATTATGACTCGAACAAAATGTTATTTCCTTCTGAGGTATTGATAGTACATAATTTACAATCTATAATTCGAATTTCAAAAAGCAGACTCCGTAAGTCGAAGTTAGTAAAATGTAATAAAACTAGGAGGGCTCTCCCCGCTGGCCGTCTCTGGCGGCCCAGCCGCCCCGGGACGCTTTGCGGCCAAAAGAACAATTAAAAACACGTGGCACTCGCGGGTTGTCTGTAAAGTCGGTTTACGGACGATAATTTTACGTGATAACGTTATAAGAAAACATTGATGAAAAATTGCATACTTTTATGAATCGAATTATGTTTATGTAACAGATAATACGAATTAAAACTATGTTATTACATTAACCCTCAATAGGCTAGTGCATTATGTGCATGAAACATAATTGCATCATTTGATGATAGCGAGATTGAACCTCATGCCGGACAAGTTTTTTTTTAATGGCATTTTATAATTCAAATGATGTCTATATATGATGCAAAGCCGATCGTGTCTTTCTCTCGCTTGTTCCGCGCTCTCGCTTGCGGAACGTGACAATTTTTCGTAGGTGCAGCCGGTATATCAATTTATAAGACGTTATCACGTCAAAAAGAAATCAAAAGCGTTTTCTAAAGAGTAAATAAGTTGAGTATAATAAGTTTTAAGAAAGCAAAAAATACTCCAGATTGGATAGATAGAACATTTCTCAAGGGGCAATCCAATGAGTCTGAGTGAAGATTCGGTATAATTAGCTCGCATTTTAAATACGGAATTTGAATAACTTCATAGAGATAGATTTTCTACCATAGGATTTTTGATAAATTAACAGATTGTCTTGCTACTGAACATAATCTTAACATATTTCTTCGAGAAATTAGTCATTGTTTAGAATTATAACAATTAATTATTCATTGGTACATACTGGGACTTACATTAGGTTGAGAGAACTGAATAAACAATTAGTTTTGAAAATTATGAAAGAAAATGTCAAAGTTCACCAATGTAAAACCGTAATTATCTTTTTCTAATTATGTTTCAAAAAGAATCAATAAAATTTTTCATTTCTCAAGAAAAAAGATAATAGGCGTTTATACTATAAAATTTTTATGGTTATACAATTTGTGTTTTTAAAATACTAGCAAATATGTCTGATATGTCGGAGTGTTCGGATGTGCAAAACAAACTGCATGTAACCGTTAATGTATATTATAAATAAAGTAGATTAGAACTTTTTCTTTCTTTCCCGCACACTTTCACAAGTGTGAAGAAAAGTATTACTTTTCCGCACTAGGGCGGAAAACATAATCACATCACGGAAAACACGACACAAAACATAATCTCATTGTTTTCCATTTTTATTAAAAATGATACCTTTTCTTTATTGTATTTATTTGATTATTTATTAAATTTAATTTAATTTATGTAACACACTTGGAACGAATACGAAATGCAATAATTAAACCGCGAATTAATAAAAATTAGGCTGATGCTTCTGCAACGGCAGGAAATACCTACACATTATTATGTTACCGTTTAGATAAAACGAAACTTGACCGTTTCATTAAAAGGCTGTTCTCCGAGACTATCCATCCCAACGTAAGAATAGATATTTTCGATACAAGTTAGGAAAACTAACATTTTTCCATTCAAGGCGGAGGTTGACGATCGAGGCCGAAGGCCGAGATTGTAAACCGAAGCCGAGAATGGAAAAGATAGTTTTCCACGAGTATCGAACAATATTTTTTCTAATTATGTTTCAAAAAGAACCAATAACATTTCTCATTTCTCAAGAAAAAAGATAGTAGGCGTTTATACTATAAAATTTTTGTTTTTCCGCACTAGGGCGGAAAAGTAGTACTTTTCCGAACACTTTTGAGTGTCAAAAAGTGATACTTTTTGAAACATAATTAGAAAAAAGGAATTCCGTGTTGTGCAAAGACAGCAAACTTGACGTAGAAATTTTGTAATGCTTTTAAAGTGTAAACGTGTGTAGAAAAATTACTACGAATCAAGGAGAGATTGTAACCTGATAACCCTATACTATCTTACTATGATTTTTACCGAAGGTATTTAAATATTACATATTTTATAATTATGCTCTAATTATAAATGAAATAATTTTCGTTATGTTTTTAAAATTATTTTTTTCGACAATTTTATTTACGATGACTTGGTATATAGAGTGACTGTCGGTTATAATCGTGTAAAGTATAAATAAATCAATTTGTAATTTAAAAATAATCCCTTGTTTTTTGAATTTACACATATGGCACCGAAAAATGAGTGTCGCCTGAAGTCCGTGTTTCCTGTTACTTTCGAAATCAATTACATTTCCTGTGCAACAAAATTCAAAATTATGTTGAAGTTATTGAATTTCTTTCCAAAAACATGCTAAGCATAAATCATAAAACTGATTTTCTATTTTTGGTATCGGTGTTCTTTTGTTTTGATGATATTGAATCCTTTGATATCAAGTGCAAATACAGGATTTCGTTTAGAGGGAGTATTTTATTTGTGTAATTTTACCTATCTTTCAGAAAATTCGTTCTAAACAAAAAATTTGATAAAATCTTAGATGTTACCCATGTAATACTTGCATTTAAATAATTCTGTTTGCCTTAAAAAAATTTGAAATTGGTTAAATAAAGTGCTATACGAATGCCATGACCAGCATTCGTATAATGTTACACCGTGGTTACATCATAATATAATACGCTATAGCATTTATCTTACTACTAAAAGTTGACAAAGCAATTTTTAATTTTATGTTGAACAGATAAAAAAATTTTATTTTAAAACATCAATATAAATAGGAGTTTTTCAAATTTGAAGTTTTGATTTTTGAAATTGCATACATACAGTGACTCGAATAATAACTCGGGCACCTAATGAAATTGCATTAATCTCCTTGTAATTTGATTATTAAAATAGAAAACAGCGGTGTCAACTTATCATTTAATAAAACAGTCCTTAAGTTTAGCAACCACCCAAAAAAATTTTTTTTAAGTTAATAACATTAAGAATTCTAAGCGTTTAAACAATTTAATACTAGAAATGTACGTCGAAAAAGAACTCGGGCACAGCATTTTATAATATTTTGAGACGCTGTTAGAATGATGTAATATTATTATAAATATAATATATGCAATTATTGCACTTTTCTAAAGTCTCAGTTAGTATTAGAATACTTTTCAATCGTGAAAGTGAATTTCTTTTACAATGGAACGCAAAAATTGTAAAGATACGAGTTTTGATTTAAGGCAACTTGTGATTTTTCATAATGCTAGGGGTAAATCACAACGTGAAATTGGGAAATTGTTAAATTTAAGTAAGAGTACTGTGGGTGATATCGTAAAACGCTTCAAAGTGGAAGATCGAATTGACTTTAAGCCGAAAAGTGGCCGTCCGCGTATTTTAACTATTCGAGATGAGGATAATATTATTTGTCAAGTTAAAAAAAACCCTCGAATTAGTGCCCCTAAATTAAAAACTAAAGTGCTAAATGACCTAGCAATAGACGTGCATCCAGATACTATTCGTAACATTTTGAAAAGAAAGGGCTACCACGGCCGAGTAGCTCGTAAAAAACCATTTGTAAACGAAGTGAATCGCAGGAAATGTGTACGTTATGCCATTGAGCACAAAAACAAAGATGCATCGTGGTGGGAAAATGTTGTATTTGCTAACGAAAGCAAATACAACATTTTTGGGTCCGATGGTCGAACGATGGTCTGGCGTAGACCTAATACGGAGCTTGATCCTCAGAATTTGCGTGGAACTATCAAGCACGGTGGTGGAAGTGTGCTTGTTTGGGGATGTATTTCCACTAAGGGAGTCGGTAACCTGGTCGTAATAGACGGCATTATGGACAAATTTAAATATTTGCAGCTTTTGCAGAACAATTTAGAGGCTAGTGTAACAAAAATGGGCCTAGAAGGGAACTTTAAATATTACGAAGACAATGATCCTAAACATAAATCACGTTTGATTCAGGAGTATTTGTTATATAAATGCCCTAAAGTTTTACATCCACCTGCTCAGTCTCCTGACCTTAATCCCATTGAAAATCTATGGGATGAATTGGACAGAAGAATCAGAAAAACCCCCATAAACAGTAAGCAAGAGTTAATTCGACGCTTACAAGAAGAATGGGCTCTTATAGATAAAGACTATTTACTAAAAATTATTAACAATATGCCCAAACGTTTGAGTGAGACATAAAGGGTACCCCACAAAATATTTAAAAAATTTATTGATTTTTATAAATGACAAAAAAGTGATATTGCCCGAGTTCTTTTTCGACGTACATTTCTAGTAATAAATTGTTTAAAGTTGGAATCTCTTGTTGATTTTAACTTTTTTTAAATTATTTTTAAGTGTTTGGTAAACTTAAGGACTGCTTTATCAAATGGTAAGTTGACACCTCTGTTTTTTATTTTAATAATCGAATTACAAGGAAATTAAAGCAATTTCATTAGGTGCCCGAGTTATTATTCGAGTCACTGTACGTAATATGTCAACTATGCCATATTATAGGTACACCTTTAAAATTCTTAAAAAAATATATTTGTTTGTTACCGTATGTACATAGTACATACTCACCATTTTAGACAAATTAATTTAAACATACTTTTATAACACCAAACCAATAAACCTTTTATTCAAAAGAATTTTTAATTCATACCTACATTTTTAAATAGTTAAAGTGTACATTATTTATGCAGTATGTAACATTATACTATGCTTTATAATCGCAAAACTGGCTTACCACTTTCGATAAGAATAATTGTGAGAGATGCAAAACATTTCTTCTCAATTTATATACTTTTTCTACACGTCAATTGTAATTACGTGAAGCAATTTGAACTTTAGGTCCTAAAAACGTTTAAACTAATAATTAAGATATCAAAATTCTGTCTGAGCCAAAAGTTTCTAAAAATCGAGATTTACAAAATAACGGAAAATCTCAAATTCAATGGTTTTTTGGCTTTTTTGGAAAAACCAAAAAACTTATTCAAAAAAGGATATTCGTAAAGGTTTGTAATAATTTAATACACATTCTGTCAAAATTTCAAGTCAATTGGTCCAGCCGTTTAGAACTTATAAAAATGCACTAAAAGAACAGCCTTAAATGTAATTCTTTGATTTTTATAATGAAGAATTAATGAATTATACAAACAATTAAATGATTCAATTATAGTTGTTATAAATAAAATATTGAATTTAATTGAATAAATTAAAAAATTAAGTTTAGATAAATCTTTCAATCTAATTCTATATTTCATACAAAAAAATTAAGTAATACATTTATTTATTTTATATAAATCATTGAAATTAGAATTCTAACAATCAGAAAATCTTATTTAATGAATGATAGAAAGTGATTTAATGAAATAGTTACTTCTTTTATATGATTTAACTAAAGTTTATTTAATTTAACATCTACATTAAATTAAGCAAATTAACTAATCTAATTGTTTAAAATATTTAAACACTTTAGTTATTTCTTTCTGTGCTTTTATAGGCAAAATAAAAACTATATAAAACGACTCAGAAAGGCGTAAAACATGTTTTCCTTTTAAAATTTTTCACGTGCCTGTATGCAATAAAAACATGCAAATGCCTAAAAATCCGATCCCTAGTTGTCACCTATGTCTATTTCTGATTACAGCGATTTTATTTTTTTAAATAACAATATACCAGACTATTTGTGGAACAGCGTAATATAGCTTATACAAAGTAAAAATTGAATCGCAGCACAAATAAGAAAATGAAAATTCAAAAATGAAACTCTCCCTGAATAACAAAAATAGAAACTCTCGATAAATAAAGATAACTAATATGTACAATAAATGTGTAAAAACAGAATCGCAACACAAATTCAAAAATTAAACTCTATGAATAACAAAAATAAAAACTCTCGATAAATAACAATAACTAATAATATGCACTTCCAATCTTGTACAAATCCTTGATACGAGCTTGTAGAATATCATGAAAAAAAAAGAAATAAATTAGTCACATATGTTTCAAAATTTTCAATTTCTTTGAACTAATACTACTACTATTAGAAGAAATATGCCTGACCACAAAAATACGTGAATCAGTAGTTAGAAATTGAGAAATATTATTTGCCCCATTTATTGCATCTATCCATTTAGCACGGTAATCGATGTTTTGCGGAAATTTAAAGAATTGTTGAACACAAGATTTTCCCTCATAAAAATTTAAACAACCAGAAACAATGCATTTTTTAGACGTAGCCATGATTTTAATTAAAACGTAAAGTTAAAAACTCAAAGATAATTATACAGTTTTATACTTACCCGTAAATTAATTAAATAAATTAGCTAAAAACTACACATACACACATGAATAACGTCAAAAATTTTGGCGGCTATAACCAAAACACGAAACTTGAATCAGCGCCACAGCCTGAACTTTGATAAATAGTTAGCAGAACCCCCAACTGCGTCGCTACAAACGGTGTTACAGTGTTTTCTTCTATGCTTAATCTCTGTTTCTGATAATCAACTGAACCCACCTTTCATAGCGAGATTGATGATTTCTTACCGAGACATCTAGGATTTCATGTTGAAGTTAATTAAATTTGTGCCTTTTTTTGAAGGAATATTGTTATTGCTTTTTTTTTTTCATATTTTCAACTTTTGAAAATAACACGAATTAACTAATTTTTTCAGTTACTACACTTGAAAAATGTATTTAGGATAATGTACAATTTAAGCCGATATTTATCATAAAAAAGGAAGAGTCTTGCATAACCTCAATTTCAGGTAACAAGCATTTTCGAATTTGATTGCACTAATTTTGTTAATATTATGAACAATTTTAGAATGCTTTCCTTGAGTTCTTAGAATGTTAAAAATGGATAACACAGAAGATGTCTCATATTTAACATTATTACATGATGGTACAAATAATTACTTATTGCAGAGTAATGATGAATCTTTAGGAATACAAGAAGAAACTTTAAATACGGAGGCCCTATATACTGCAATTGATGATGGTACTGGAACGTGGCCTGTAGGATTACCGATATTAATGAATAGTACGTTGATGTCTGAAGGTATCCATTATTCTATAATTATAATTTCATTATAAATTGTAATCTTCGTTTTTAATTATTTATATTTAATTAACAAATCTAATGCTTAAACAATTGGCAAATAATAGAAATGTTTATCGATAACTACAGTTACAAAAAATATCATATTTTTTAGATTAACATTTACCTCCGATAACCCCACCCATAGTTTGGGAATATTATTAATAATTTGTTATATTCTTTTGTCCAATTCATCTCGTATAATATTCTATGGGATTAAGATTAGAGGACCGAGGAAGCGGATATTATTCAAGGCCTTTATATAACAAATACTACTGACTGGATGTAGGACGTTTAAGTGCACCACGAATTTCAAAATTACATTTACATCTACATCTAGTAAGAAAGAGGACAATTTTCTGATTATAATGCAACAAAAAATTTTGAGGATTATTCATAAGTTTTCGAAAAAACGGCATTTGAAAGTTACTAAAAGCAAGGAGTTGTAATTTGATACACCTCAATGCCACGGGTATAGCCACGCGAACTTGCACGGTACCCGCCCTACTTGCATTTTGTTGACAGTCCGTGTGCTTTGATATACACTTACTGTTTGCTGTCAGATGCGGTCGACAACTTCTATGGCTTTAAGTTCCACCGTTGGTGAGTTCTGTCATTCTACAGGGATATTTTTTGTTATGTGTTTGTCAAAATACAGCAAACTCTCTTGATAAACTCAACTACGGCCTATCGTAAATCCATGTTAAAACGTATTATCTAAAATACATGTAAATTTTTGATTTACAAATTCGATTTTTTCGAAAACTTATGAATGATCCTCAAAAATGTTTGTGGCATTATTCTCAGAAAAGGGTCCTCTTTCCTATAGTGTAGTTGAAATTTTGAAATTTGTGGTGCACTTTAACGTTCTACTCCCCTACTGACTAAATACGTTTTAAGATTTAAGCCTCATAATATTTCAAAGTTCTTTCTAGGTTCATTTTTATAGCTCTTGTCACTAAATTGTATTACAAAAGCTGCAAATATTTAAACTTATTCATAGTACCGTCTATTGCGAGCAAGTTATCTTTTCGCTTGGTGGAAATACAGCCTGAAACAATCACATTCCTATTTTAAGCTTTACAGTTTCGCACAAATTTTACGAATCGAGCTTTATATTAGATCTATGCAAGACCGTTGGACTCCAAATTTTGTATTTGCGGACAAAAGCAAATGCAACAATTTTGGGTTTGATGATGGAACAATACAAAGCTGGAGCTCACAAAATTTGTAGGGAACTGTAAAGTACGGAGGTGAAAATTTGATATTTTGCAGCCATGTTTCCTTGTGACGTAGAGGCAAAAATATTTAAGACGAGTTTTACAGCGGTTTAACATACTGAAATTTGTTGAAATCATCAAATTTGTATCTAGGACATGCATTAGTTACACATTTACAATCACCATATAAAACAATTTAATGTATAACACTATAATAGAGCTCTAGTTGTAAGCCTTCAAACTCTCCTTCTGGTAATTTTTGCAATTTATTACATTTTAGTGCAAAACTTCATGTTAACAATATCTAAAGTGTTGAGAACAAAATTATATTAATTAAAATAATCAAACCTAACAAATGTTAAAATAATAAAAATTTTAACTGTTAACAGCCGTATTCACCATTTTTAACTTAACAGTCTGATAAGTAACAAACTGTTAATATTTGATAATATTTAAGACGAGTTTTACGTTAAAAAATAGCGAAAGAACGAAATAATTTATTTGAAGATTTGGATGATCTAGATTTTAGAAAACGATTTCTTATGAAAATTGTCTAACTATTGAAAAATTGTCTAATATGCTGCATTAATTAATACATTAATTTTAGTTGGATCACAATCAAATGCTTATACCCACTTTTTATCAAAATATTGAATAAATAATAATTATTAATTACAATTGACTCTTTGACATATACTAAATAATATTTATCAGTCTGTTACTGAGGTTAACAGACCGATATTGCTCTGTTAACTTATTAGACAACTTGACAGGCTGTTAACTGCCAACAGTCATTGGTGAATACAAAAATGTCATATTAACAAACTGTTATTGACTTGACTCTCTGTTAGCAACTTAACAGAGCTTGGTGAATACGGCTATAAGTAAAGTTATTTTTACTGTTATACATGACTGATGATCGAAAATAATCGTGAAATAAGGGCCTTTATATTATGTTACAGAGTTTTTTTATTTTTAAAGTAATTTTTATCATTTCTATAGCGTAATTTTTTTAGAATTCTATTTCTTGTTTATTCAAATATTCTAAGTTTAACCCTGTTATATGTGAATTATTGTCATTTTAGTGTTCTTTAAATATTATGTTTTCTGTGTAGTATGTATTCTTTACTTAACAGTTAAAATTTTTATTATTTTAACATTTGTTAGGTTTGATTATTTTAACATCACATACTACTAAATACCACAAAAATACTTAAAAAATTCTAAAACTTTTTTATTAAATAAATTAATTTTTTAACTTGTGAAATATAATTAAATAATCTTGGAATGAACAAGTTAATTAAACGTTTTATAATAATGTTTTTATTGAGCTTTCCGCGTTGGTACACGTCTTCGTCAGAAGACATGTAAAACTTGTAAACATTATATTAAATTATGATATTATATTATAATCTTGCATAAGGAGCACATAAATTTACAGAATAGCTTTTAAAAGATTCTGGTTTCTTTTAGAAGCTTGTCTTTACATAAAGGATAATTTCAAAAGGGAAGAGTTACAGAATAAAGAGGTTTGTTCGTTTGTCTACTCCAAGTAAGTTAGTCACAGTGTGAATAAACTGATTGTGTTCGTTTGTCGGTGTAACGTTACTCTGAACAGTTCGGAGTAACTTTGAGTTACACTGGCAACAAGGCCGGTGTAGATTAGTGTAAAGTCAGTGTACAGTAGTGTAAAAATACATAAAAAAAATAGCTGTCAATTGTAAAAATTTTGAATTAAAATGAACGATACTATTATTTCAAATTTTATTGACGATGATTTTCTTTATATAATTGATTTAACAATTTTGTGGAAGCATCGGTCCACGCAGCACTTTACTTGCATTTTCACTTTATTGTTACACCAAGTTACACTGAGAATAGTAAAACGTGTTTGTTTGTAGACTGTAAATGTACCTACACCGGGTTACACCACCTGCACTTACTACCTACACCAACTTACTGTGGGCATGATAAACGAACAGATATAATGTTTCATTTTGCATTAGAATAAAATGTACTTATCAGTGGCGGCTCGTAAGAAATATTCTTGGGTGTTCTGCATTATAAAAATCGCAAGATATCAGTAAAATGGCAATCTCAAAAAATAAACTTACTTATTGCACATTTTTAAATATTAAACATCATATTAAACTTATCTAGAATGTAATATGATTTTACATTTTTACAATAAATTGCAATCCTAACTAATTTTCGAAAAAATTTTATCAAGTACTGCTTATGAAAGAAGTTGTGTTAAAAATATTTGTAATTTTTTTTATTCTTCATTTTATTTTTTCTTTATTTAATTCATAAGCATTTATTTTATGTACTAGTAGGTATAAGATACTATCTTCGATATTCATAATTTCAATTAAAGTTCATAACGCAAAATGTGTTTAAAATAAAATCGTATATGTTTGTAAAACCAGCGCTGCATCATGAGCAGAACACGGTTGTACGATGATGGGTTACTATATCTTGTAATTTACGAGTTTAATAATAAGCTTTATTGTAGATAAAACTACATAAATTTTAATTTTACTGATACAGTCGAGTCGAGAAATAGTGAATACCGTATATAGTGAACTACCGGAAATAGTGAACACAAAAATTTTAACATCGAGTATATCGTGGGTATTCTGCGAAAATACATTAAGTCAAAATTATTTTGTTGTTTTTTGTTTAGTTAATCATGCTCTGCTCTTGCTTGGTGAACGTTGTATAGGCTGCAAAAACGCACTAAAGTCATATTTATAGAACTAGCCAAGATAATTTCTTTCATAAGTCAAAAATACATAAAGATGTTCAGAGAAAACAAACTTTCAAATTCAATTATGTCAAAATTATAAAAATTGACTTAATGCATTTTCGCAGAATACCCACGATATATGGGACTCCTATATAACGAACAGCGGTAACCCCGATACAGCGAACTGCGTACTAAATCGTGCAGTTTGAATGACATCATTTATAGGGACTTCGCCCCAAGACGGAGAATTTACATTAGGTATCATATTTACACTTTATTTTACTCGTAAAGTTAGCATAGAACGCAATTTTTATATGTTAAAAAATTTTATGCTTTATATTTTTATATAATATATTAGGTGGACATTTTGATAACGATGAAGAAAATATATTTTGAGAACGCACTTATTACTTAAAGATACATCCTGTAATGCAAGAAAAAATGTTGGAACAAGAATATCGAATATTATAAGGGAACCAAATTTAGATCTATTCTGATCCAGAAAAGGAAGACGAGGATGAGATGGTTTCTTATACCTAGTCTACATTGGCATAGTAAATGGGTTAGTTGCTTGTACCTGTAACTTGCAAGATAGCTACTAATGCAATGTAAACCGTTAGGACAGGACCTGTTTGTCTGAATTTGCCTTGTGCACAGGAAAGTTGACTATCTAGTCTGCTAGGCTAGTACTGGTACATGTAACGGGTACAAGTAACTTAATCAAAGTAAACTAGCTATTATACTTTCAATAAATCAAAGCTTTAATTTTCAAAATGTGATTTTATTGTAAATATTGTTAATACCGAAATAGTGAACAACCTCGAAAAAGTGAAAGGTCTTTGCCATATTTAATTCACTATTTCGCGACTCGACTGTATTAATAATTAAACGTAATTTGATTTCGAGTTTCTAATATAGGATCTGCCAAAAAATAATTTTACTTCTATTTTGATAATATTTATAAGAAACTTGGTAAAATTTAAATTTGTACTAAATTTTCAAATTACACTATATTACGAGTATTAAAATATTGCAGTTTATTGTTTAACAATGTTGTTGAGCAATCAATGAACAAAAATTAACTTACTTAGTTGTTTTCATAAATTAAATTTTAAATTTAAATCACGAAATACGACTGCATAATATGCAGCTCAATTTGTAATGTATAATACTGATGGGTACGATTCCACCCGATAGCTCGCGTAGCCTATCCAATATGTGTGCACCTACATCGAAGTTAAACAGTGATTTCGAAAGCGTAACGGAATTGTATTTATTACATTACTTATTTGACTGACTGATAAAAGCGCTAATAACTCAAGGCAACATAAGAAGAGCGCTTTGAAACCAAAATTGATTATTCTTCAATTATTGAAATAATCTAAAATGTGGTGATTATACTAATAAGTAGAGTGTGGAATTTATGCACTAAAAAGTACCCAATATATGCGCATACATATGCAGCAATAAATGTCTGAAATATGCACGTATGTGCTTTAAAAATAAAAGATTATGTACTAAAAAACAAACACCTTTAATTGTTTTAATTAATTTTATTGAGAGCTTTAATTACAATTAACAATGAGATTATACGCCAGTCGCATTTTTGTAATTTTTGTTACTTATTGTGCTGGAAGGTCAGTCCTCGGATAACAATTCCCCAAAGCTGTTGGGACAGATAGTAAGAAATTTTCGAGAAAATCGCCTTTGAAATATTGAAAATGGAACCGTTAAATAAAAAAAGTACAAAAATGCACTTACGAAAGTATTCACCGAATGTTAAAAATATGCAAAATATGTATTTTAAAAAGTATTTTTTTTTTTTTTTTTTTTGGTCCGCCCATCTTTTCTTTGGTCGTCCCACGTTTCTTTTCCCTCTGGGCTTGTATCTAAACATTTGGTTTGGTATGCGGGTCTCATCCATTCTTTCCAAATGCTGCAGCCAATAACCTCTATATTCTTCAATGCGTTCACACAAATTGAATATTGCTAGTTCATTTCTTATGTCCGTATTGCGCTTTCTGTCCATCCTTGTATATCCTCCTATAGCTCTGAGGAACTTCATTTCCGCACTCTGCAGACGCCTTTGATTTTCTTTTGTTATCGTCCATGTTTCACTTCCATAAGTGATCGTTGGTATCGATATCGTTTTGTAGAACTTGATTGCTGTGTTCTGGTTTGATTTATTTTTAAAAGTTCTTCGTATTGTTCCGTTTATATAATTGAACTTTTCAATTTTGTTTTGAATGTCTTTTTCTTCATATAGCGATATCATGCAGCCTAAAAAGTTGAAGCTTCCTATTTGCTCAATAGTCTGGTTGTTAAGTACTATTTTAGATCTTACTGGCTCCTGTCCTCTGAAAGCCATTACTTTCGTTTTGTTGGTGGATATTATCATGTTATATTTTTCTAGTATTTGGCTCAGCTTAAATATTGCAAATTGTAGGCAATCCTCATTATTCGCTATCACAGCTTGGTCGTCTGCAAAGAGCACGGTAATTATAAAATCTTTGTTGTTTAGGTTTGTTGTATAATGTGTAATTTGTTCTTTCCATTTACGTATAGCATCGTCTAAATATATATTAAATAATGTCGGCGACATACTGCAGCCCTGTCTTAATCCTGTATTTATTTTTTCTTTTTTATTTTCATTTCCTGCTATACATATCTGGGTTTCTCTATACATTTCCTGTATTGTCATTATTAGGTGATATGGTATTCCTCTTTTTGCTAATATCTTCCACAATATACTTCGTATAACCCTATCGAATGCTTTGACGTAGTCTACATATGCTATGTGGGTTTCGCGATTATACTCCTGATGTTTTTCTATGACTTGTTTTATGCTGAATACATTGTCTATACATGATCTTCCCTTTCTAAATCCTGCCTGCTCTTCCAGTATTGTATTCTCTGTGATATTTTTCAATCTATTGTTGATAATTTTCGAGTATAACTTGTAAGAAGTATTCAGCAAGCTGATCCCTCTGTAATTCTCGCAGATCGCTCTATTGCCCTTCTTGAATATAGGTATTATTTTAGCCAGTTTCCACTCTTGAGGCGTATTTATTTGTTTCCAACACATGTTTATGAATCTTAGGAGTCTCGTTTTCATCGCTCCGGAGCTGTACTTGAGTAGTTCTCCGTTAATTCCATCCGTTCCCGTTGCTTTACGGTTCTTGATTTCGTCTAGTGCCTTTTGAAATTCTGGCATATCTATTCTATCTACTTCTCCATGTTCTTGTTCTATCTCCATCAGCGTTTCCTCTTCATTTTGCCATAGTTTTTTATAATATTCGAGCCATTCTTCGTTTTCTATGGTTGTGATTTTTGCTGTATCCTTTTCTTTACTATTCAAATGTTTCATTATTTTATAAGCAATGTTTTGTCGCCCGTGTACGTCATTTTCGACTCTACTGATGAACTCCTCCCATTTATTCTGTTTTAATTCTCTGTATATTCGTTTTACATTTTTATTTTTCCTGTTGTAATCTTCTCTATTATCTTGTGTGTTATTTTGCAGTACTTTAAGGTACGCTATCTTTTTGCACTTGACTGCTTCCTTAAGTTCATCACTCCATATATTCATACCTTTCTTTGTAGTTTTTGATCGACATCCAAGGGCTTCAAATGCAGCTTTTGAGTGCAAAAATGCAATTTTTGAGTGGCGTAACGGACTACATGTCTATAACGTGCGGATGATGATGATGAAAAAGTATTTTATTGAATTCTGATTTGCCTAATTCGGCTTTATTCATATGGATTTTGGTGACATATCAATTTTAAGAAATATGCAAATTCATTAAATTCCGTGCTCTAATTATGACTCATAAAATAATCATAAGCTCCATTTCTATTATGACGGCACAATAAACGGCATTATTGATGTATGATGTTTATTGCGGATACAACAATAAATAAACAAATTCGTTTTCAAGCCGTGCCTGGGAAGCTGTTCTTTTCAAAGATATTTTTGCAAAGTTTATCTTTTTTTAATTTTATTTTCTTAAAAGTATGAAAATATGCACTTATATGTCTTAAAAATAAAAACGTATGAAATATACACTCTCAAATTTTGGTTGTAAACTCTAAAGTTATAGAAACGCATAGATACAATTTTTTACGACTCTAGGAACAAGCAACAAAAATATGCGTTTACATATAATTCCACACTCTACTAATAAGTAATAATTAATTTGGTACACTTCGTTCTTATTTTTGGCGGTTCTGCAGCTCTGCAGTTCCTATGGTAGAACCGCCCCTGGTACTTATTATTGTTCAATTTTTTGCAGCTAATAGTTTTTCTAATGATATTATTTTTTTAATAGGTGATACAGTAGAATCAACAATTGATGAAACAAATGATTTATCTGAATTATATCAAAATCAATTAGAAAATGAAGGAGAGGTGGTATCTGCTTCATCAACAGAAAATACTCAAATTTCATATCCAGTACAGGTAACTTTAGTTTTCTTCTATTTAATAAAAAGTATTTTATATTGTAAGGAAAAATCTTTAATCACCTCTAAGGAGAGGGCGAGATGGTTGTTTTTTGTGTGTAGAACCCGTGATGTTCATATAAGCTAGACGAAAGGATTAAAGTCGTCTAGAAGTGATTATAAAGACTGTCCTAGAAAAAAACGGGCCACTTTATATTTTAGATTTAAAATTTCAATTTTTGAACTTTCTGTTTAAAGCTCGCCTCACACGATGCTTGTTTCCCTGCATGTTTCCTTGCTTGGTGCCGTGATGGGTGCGCAGTTGCCGTGCATGCTTGGCTGCATGTTTTCGTGCACGATTTCTGTGATAGAACCGGTGCTATTTTCTGTGATGGTTTACGTGCATGTTTTCAGCGCTAACCAATGATAAAGCCGCATCGTGCGAGTACTACCGAGAAATGCCGAGTTTCAGTCGAGATTGAATTGAAATGATGTAAACAAATAAGTTTATTAGGTTAAATGAGTCCTGTAGATGCAAAACTCGGTAAATGCAAAATAACAAAAATCGAGTTGAGAACGCCATTTTATAGTAAATTATCTGCTCTATCTGAATCTGAAGCGATAATATTATAAAACTTGCCTTCTAACATGTAAAATTGAATCAAAAATACACAATTGGTTGCAAAACTAGGTTTCAGTGTTCAGTGTATTAGTGAGAACACAGAAGCAGAGAATGAAAATGTGGAAAGCGACTCTCCGCTCCAAGCAACATGCAGTTCGGCAGTGGAAGAGCTTCAATTATGATTATTTAAAGTTAATTTTTTCTTATTTTGGTAAAATTATTATCTTATTAATGTTGATATTTTGAATAAAATGTATTGTTTTAAGAGTTATTACAAATTTATTTCTTGATAAGCGCTGCAAAACTTGGTTTTTGAAAGCACACTATTCACTGAGCAAGATCACGTCAAGTGGACCCCCCATTTTCCACTTGATCATCGAATTTTGATATTAGTATTTTTTCAGGAAGTATTCACTATCAACAATTAATCCCCAAAACAGTTTTTAAAAATTTTCATTTTAACAAGTTTTTTGATACTGAAAATTTTTATGATCTTTAGTTAAAAAATCATTAATTAAAAAACTATTAGAGATATTTCAATGAAATTTTCAGAATGTATACTTCAATACTAGTGTTTTAAAAAAATATCTACAAATTCAAATTTTTTATATATTTTTATATTGTTAATTAACTTTTAAGTTAACAAATGAAAATTTAAATGACTTCTCCCTCAAAAATCAAAATTTTTTTTCTCGGTATTTTGCATTGAACATTTAAGTAACGAAATCCGCAAAAAAATTTGAGAAATTAGATTAAGCAAAAAAAAATTATTTATGACGGGCGGTGGGCGCTGTCGGTACAGTGCGTTGCCGCGTGTCATTGATTTACCTTTAATCTACTCGGTAATTACTAATTATTAATAATTAATGAGTCGGTGGGACTCATAATGTGCGTGTGTGTAAAATTCACCAAAATATGAAATTGCAGTTAAATGGATTTAAAAATGAATTTAAAAAAAGGAACAATTTTTTCGGAAAGTTCAAATAATTTAATTAAAAGCTTTGTTTGTCAAGAATCTACATTATTGTGCTATTTTTCAAAGTGTACTAAGTGCCCAGGAACTGATAATGTTATAAATAAATTAGAAATGTTGCTTGATAATGATGAAATAAATGAAATTACATACAGCCAATGGAAAAGTACCGACAGGTAAGGAAAAGTTCACCCAAATCACTATTATATTTTAAAATTTTAATAACTACTCTCATAAAATAACTTGATTCATTTGACTGTGTAATAAATACTTATTATATTTATTTTGTTTCGTAAAGTTACAGATTTATTGTATCGATATATTAATAATGAAATTATTAGATTTTGTCCCATTTAAACTGTACATTTTTTTTGTTATCCGTTTTTCTATAAATATTTTAATTAAATTAATTGGCTTGAAATTTACAGGACTGAAGTAGTTGAAGAAAAGAAGAAGAAAGAAGATTTTTTTAATGATTTAAGACAAAAAAAAATGGCCTGAATTATTGAGACATGATTTTCTTGCAAAATCTCAAGCATCATATTTTACTGATAAAAAGAATTCTGTTAAGGATGGAGAATTTATCGTATGTCTTGATTTTTCTGAAAATTATAGTTTTTCTGTACAAAACGCAATCCAATCTTATCATTGAAATAACAACCAGGCTACAATTCACCCTTACGTAGTATATTATAGAGAGAATGAAGAAATGAAACATGAAAACTATGTAATAATTTCAGAAAAAGTTAGTCACGATGCGGGTTCAGTTCACCTCTTTAATTCTAAATTGATTGAATTTAAAAAAAATAAGTTTAGAGCAAATATGATTAAAAAAATTTCTTATTTTTCGGACGGAGCTGCTTCTCAGTACAAAAATAAATATAATTTTGCAAATTTAATTAATCACAAAAATGATTTTAATGTTGACGCGGAATGGAATTTCTTTGCTACTTCGCACGGGAAAGAAGCATGTGATGTATTGAGATGTAAAATATCCACGTATTTCATTTAAAATTTTTTTTTTTTCAATAATATCTTCTAATTAATAATAATGCATTAAATTTTAATTTTCGTTACAATAAAATATTCAAAATGGGAATGCAAAATTTATATACGATACCGGTATCTCAGTCCGGCTTATCACTCACAATTTGTTGTTCCTATAACAATTTTTAATATAAAAATTTAAAAATTTTTACCATTTACTTATATTTTTAATTATTATTTTCTTCTTTCTTCTTGCTTTATCTTCCTTATCTTATTACAATTATCATCGAAAGCTTCCGTTCAAATTACATTTCCAAATCATTCAACTTTCCTTCAAAAATTAATATACTTCAATGATAAATATCAAATAAAACACTTTTATCAAAAAAAAACTTCTTATATTTTCAAACTATAAACTTATTTAATTAATTTTTCGGACTTATCAATTAATACGTCCATCATGTCGACCATTTTTGGCAAAAGGCCTTGAATTTCCGGTGATTCGTCCCCACCTTGCTAATTTTACAATCTTACAACTTAAAATCAATTTAAACACAACTTAAATAAGAAAATGAATTTTTACCAAAATGTATAAGATGGGTCCGAATCACTTTTGAAACATGACAGTATAATGATTCAACGATATAACGATAAGCACATTACTAATGCGCTTTCATTATTTGAAAGGGCTGAAAATTCTTTTAAAAATATTAATTTTGGTTTTTGCTGCCAAGAAGATCATGACTTTCATGAAAAAAATTATAAATCACGGTATGAACAAGCTGTAACGATTAAAAATACACGTCAGTATCATTATTACATAGCTTTAAACAATATATTACTCGAGTGCAAGCTTTTTTCCAAAGATGTTACAATTACTATAAATAAAGTGTTTAAATAAAAATATACTTATTTTCATTTAAAAGATAAAGTATTGTTTTTTATTTGTAATTACTGAGTAGATTAAAGGTAAATCAATGACACGCGGCAACGCACTGTACCGACAGCGCCCACCGCCCGTCATAAATAATTTTTTTTGCTTAATCTAATCGCGAGCAGTCAAATTTTTTCGCGGATTTTGTTACTTAAATGCTCAATGCAAAATACCGAGAAAAAAAAATTTTGATTTTTGAGGGAGAAGTCATTTAAATTTTCATTTGTTAACTTAAAAGTTAATTAACAATATGAAAATATATAAAAAATTTGAATTCGTAGATATTTTATTAAAATACTAGTATTGAAGTATACATTCTGAAAATTTCATTGAAATATCTCTAATAGTTTTTTAATTAATGATTTTTTAACTAAAGGTCATAAAAATTTTCAGTATCAAAAAACTTGTTGTTAAAATGAAAATTTTTAAAAACTGTTTTGGGGATTAATTGTTGATAGTGAATACTTCCTGAAAAAATACTAATATCAAATTTCGATGATCAAGTGGAAAATGGGGGGTCTACTTGACGTGATCTTGCTCATTAGTCATTACATTAGTCATTATTTAGTCATTATAGGCACCTACTATAAAAATATAAAACCTCTAAGTTGTTTATTAAAGTAAAGAACTGTTTTTTGTGAATACCCAAAACTATGACTTTTGTATTTACCGAGTTTTGCATCTACAGGACTCAAATAACCTAATTTATTTTAATATTAAAAATAATAAAATATTTTTATAATATTGGTTATTATTATTGCTTCTTGTTATTTTCTTTATTTTATATTTTTTTCGAAATTGTTGTTTTTTGGTTAACCATATTCGAAAGAGATTATCATTTTAAATTGGTAGTTCAATTTGTGTATAATTACAATTATATTGTTTTGTGTATTTTGCATAAAAATATGCTAACAGCTAATAATCTACCTTAAATTTCTATTAAAAAGGCGTTCATTTTTACAAACTTGAGACTGTCAGTGCAACTGCGTGCGCATTGAAGCTTGAAACCATACTTGCAAACCTTTTTCTTCATGTGCCATATCCGGTTTCCCGGACGTTGGCGACCTCTCTTCTATGTCTGTGTTGTGCGTTTGAAGTATTATCACACACATAGGGGACCTACTGCTTAACGCGGGCTCCGAACCGCGGGAAGTGCATACACTTCATCTCCAGAGAGGATGTACCAGGCAGATTACATCTCGGTGGTTTGCCATTGCCTTCCGAGGGGAGACGGTCAGAATAAAGTTTTTACTGAGCCCGGAGTCGAACCAGGCATTCAGCATTAGCAGCAACGCACTTAACCGCCCTAGCTGACGACCGTCTCTGACGACTTGCAAACCATCATGCACAAAACCCGTGAAGCCAACCATGCACAGGAGCCATCATGCTAGGTACCATGCACAGAAACAAGCAAGGAAACCATCAGCAAAACAAGCATCGTGTGAGGCGAGCTTAATGTATTCTATCAGGTTTTGCACAGTAGTAGGTAATGATTATTATGGAATCGCATTAATTTCCTGTCGGTGACATCTGACATTTGAACGTTTTATGCATGCTATTTTTTTAATTTTTATTTATTGAAATGCGGTTTACTTAATATAAAAATTCTAAAGTCTGCTACTTTTATTATTAGGTTATAATATTATATCTGTTTTTAAATACACAAATGAGGTTATATTTAGATCTGTATTTACTATTACTACCGCTAGTTTGTTGTCGCGCTAGCGATAACAGTAAACTACAGTGAAACGTTGCCTTTTTCTTTAATTATGTTTAATTTTAATTATATTTTCTTTAAAATATGAATGATTACCTATGCTGAAATTTTTACAGTAAATTCATTGAGTAAAAATCTATAGGTATGTAAAAAAATTTTGAGGTCTTAAATTGAAAATTGTTATCACGCTCACATCCTTAAGAATTAGAATTATTAAAAAGTAAATTTGAATTTAAATAATATTCTATATGCCCCTATATATTATAACTAGAGCCCGGATTTATAAGCATTTATAATTTTAAAATAAGCGCTTTAAAAAGTTCCAAAATACAGAAAAAAAAGTTATAAAATTTAAAAAAAGTACCAGAAATTAAACATCAAAATGTAATTTCTATTAATTAGACATTCGTTTTATAATAATTAAAAAATTAATTATTCTATTCGCGATTTCGATTAAGGAAAATCACGTGATCAAATATTCAAAATGGCCGCTTAAAGCGAGCAGTTCTATGTTTTGTCATCATAATGAAGGTTATTATATGGTGGTTATATGCACATTAACGGGTTCAGAAACGTGTTGTAGTTTGTTTATTATATTCGTTTGTGTTTAAATAACATCTAAATATGAATAAACAATTAACAATAAACATTATTTTGAAATTCTGTGGGAGTTCTGAGGTTTAGAAACTTTTGTAAGGGTGAAGCTTTGGCAAACGCAAAGCACATAGTGTTGTGTGGGAAAACACCTATAGTGACGACGGATTCCATCATCTTTATAGCTTAGTTTTACAAACTACACCTTTGTCTGCACCGTTTCATGAGATATCAGATATCACAACCATGCATTTTGAAGGCTCCTTTCCCATTTAAAAGCTTTTTATCCACGCTTTTCTGCTAACAATTACTTCTACCTTACCCAACTGATTTGTCCATTTCACTTTAAATTTTCTTTTCTTGGAAAACTTGTGGAAATTAAGGTCAGAATTCTTTCTAGCGTTAGAATTACATCCGCGAACACAACAAAACGCTCTTGATTTTGATTTAGCTGTATTCATTTTGTCGTTTGCCTAATAACAAATTAATTTCGGGACAAATTTTTAAATACAAGCACTTAGAAGCAATATTTAATGTTAATGCCGATAGTAAACATGCTTGAGATGCATGTTAACTTATGACAAGTGCCCGTTTTAGCGAGTTAAAATTTCTGCCGCCAGACGTCGCTTCACTTAGCTGTAATCGCGAATATTTTTCCAAATTTTCCATTATGAAAGATTGTCGTCTGTCGCTTAGCACCTGCTTATAAATCAAAAAACTACGCTCAACATCTACCGAAGTAATGGGAGAAAATTTGCAGCAGACTTCTTGTACCTAGTAGTACCTTAGAAAATTTATCGAGTGTGAAATCTTTGGTTTTTGTTCAAGGTGTCCTACTCCTAATACCTACAAACTCTCTTGAACCTCCAAAGCTTTCTTTCTGAAATTATTTATAATTTTTAGCGATTTCACTAAGGAAGCGTCCATTAATTACGTAAGGACGATTTTTGTAATTTTTACCCCTTCTCTTCCACGTAAGGATACGTAAGATTGTGGCAATACCCTTACCTTACCCAAGGATTTTTTAAAATTAATGTTGCCCCTCTTATATTGCATTTCGCTGGCTAATTTTTGGCAACTTATCTTACAAGGAGAGGGTCTCTACTGTGGGTCACGGATTTTAAAACCCTTTTGGGATAAAAAAGTACTTCGTATTAACAAACTATAGGCTAAGCGGCAGCGCGCAACTCTCAAAAATAATAAAGTTGAAAATTAAAATTTAAAAAAATTTTATTCATCTACTTGCTCAGTTGCATTAATTTGTAAGTAACCGTGATAGTTCCGAGGCACGAGGTAAGCTGCGCGGTCAGCAACCGGTCGGTCCAGGTTCAATTCCACCTATAGTTTTTTTTTTTAATTTAAAAAAAATTTCTTTTTAATTTTTTTTTTAATTTCTTTACAATTTTTTTTTATTTCTTTTTAAATTGTTTTTTGCTACCCGTTAACGTCGCATGTTAATCTAACAACAATTTTGTCAATTTACCTACAAAATGTTTGAATTATAATGCTATTATTTTTTATCATTAAAAATAATTATGCAGTTATAAAATGCTTACCAAGAAGTCTGCATTCATACAGGAAAAGTATACAGTGGTGTAAAAAATTGTTTTGGAAACAAAATTACGAAGATAGAAATTAGTGTCTAATAATGAAAAATAATAGCCTTATAATTCAAACATGTTGTACGTAAATTGACAAAATCGTTGATAGATTAACATGCGACGTTAACGGGTAGCAAAAAAAATTTAAAAAGAAATTTTAAATTAAATTTAAAAAAAGTTTTTTAAATTAAAAAAAACTCTTGTAGGAATTGAACCTGGCCCGTCCGGTTGATAGTCACGCAGTTTACCTCAGACCTATCGCGGTTACTTGCGAATTACTGTAACCAAGCAAGTATACGAACAGAATTTTTTTAAATTTTAATTTTCAACTTTGTTATTTTTGAGAGTTGCGCGCTGTCGCTTGACGTAGAGTTTGTTAACACGAAGTACTTTTTTACCTCAAAAGGGTTTTAAAATCCGTGACCCACAGTAGAGATCCTCTCCTTGTTAGTCTAAGATCCCAACTAGAAAAGTTATTCGCCGATCTGCCGATGGAATGAAAAGTATTATAATATATCAAATTTAATATGATATAAAATATATCGCAAATGAGTTGGCTAAAATATTCCTGGCCAAACTATTATTAATTAAAAATTGACTTTTTATTAAACAGTGCGCCCATGAGTCGCACGAATAAATTTAATTTGAACCGAAAGTATGAAGCCTATAGAATATGCAAACGTTGGGTTGTCTATTTTTTTCTTGGCAGAACTACTGGGTTGGCAGGTATAAACAGGTAAGTCGATTCCAGTTACTTCAGCCATTTCAAAAATAAATAAATTTTATATCATAATAAGCGCTGTTTCATTGCGAACACGATGATATAGGGTTGTCTGCAAAAAATCTGGCTTGAATGAGGATTGTCGAGTTTTAAAAAGTAAAATTTTGATGTGAATGAAAACTTGCGACAAAGAGGTCCGAGCCAAGTATCCCGTGCGATTGAAGAGGACGCACAGAATTGTAACTGCATGCGGTGCTACTCACAGAACACCTTGGACGAAAGTGAATATGTATGCTATTTGTTCATTCAATAGAGAAGGATAGCCATTACACTAGTAAATCAACAACAGGTTCATTTGAATAAACAAGAAAAAGAATTTTGAAAAATTACTTTACTATAGAAATGATAAAAATTTTAAAATAAAAAGTATGTAATACGATATAAAGGCCCCTATTTCACAATTTGTTTTGATCATCAGTCGTATATAACATAAGAAAAACGTAAAAATAATATACCAAACAAAGATTGACAAAATTAAAAAATCAAGAAATTTATTATACTTTAAAATGAATATGTGTGCTTACCAAATAACCAAAAACTAAACATGTCACGTGTCTGACTGAAATCTTTAGGTTAAATAAATGAAAATTAAATTTTTTTCTTGTGTATTTAAATATTCTAAGTTCTAACCTGTTAAATATGTATTATTGTCATTTTTGGTGTTTTTTAAATATTATGTTTCTATGTAAGTATGTATTCTTTACTTAACAGTTAAAATTTATTATTTTAACATTTGTTTAGTTTAAGGCAGTATTCTAGTCTAGAAAGTTGAAAAAATTGAAAATTTATGTTTTCATATTTCGATAGTTTAGATATTCAAGAATATCTTCTTAAAAGGATTTTTTGAAATTTGAATTATTTTAAAAATTATTGCCATTTTAGTGTCGTGGCAACTTGACCGGTTTAGATGGAACGAATCTAAGAAAAGTATTAAGAAATACTTTTTATTGTTTTTCTGTGTTTTTTAAAATTTACTTATTTAAATATACAATTTGAGGTAAAAAAAGGCCCAATATATGGAGCCGAAATCGTTGATTGAAGAAATGTAAGTAATATGTATTGTTCTATCAGTTAGACTGCATGAAACTT
This sequence comes from Cantharis rustica, assembly GCA_911387805.1. Taxonomy (NCBI): domain Eukaryota; kingdom Metazoa; phylum Arthropoda; class Insecta; order Coleoptera; family Cantharidae; genus Cantharis; species Cantharis rustica. Next base: position 79,947,648 of record OU426877.1, read on the forward strand.
AACTTAAATTTTTAATCGTGTTTTTCTGGAAACTACGTTTTTCGAATCGGTTGACATAAAATCTTAAGTTCTAATTGACCGATTTTCTTGAAATTTGGCATGAAGTTTTTTTATATATCCCTTTATGGTAGGAACCAACAAAAAATCATAATTTCCAATGTTTACTATTTTTTAAAAATTCGGAAAGTTAAAAAATAACTGAAAAAATCAACTTTTTTTCTAAGTAGCCTCTTTTTCGCGAGAAATTTTTTTTTTCATTTTTCCTGGTTCCAACCAAAATGACATTTGTACTGATTAAGAATCTATCTTTCTTTTTTTTTTCAGACGATTAGAAGGGTTGGAATCGTGTCAACCACGAACACGCTCTTTTTTTTTCCTCTCTACTTGAACAGCGTGTAACTTTGTGAAATTTATATATTTTTTATTGAACATTTTTTTGGGAATTCCTAAAATATATTGAAATGCCCCCAGCATTTCATTTTTAAAATTCTTTTTCATTTTATCAATTGAATATTTTCTTAGAATTTTGATTTGATTTGTAATAAAATTTTCAAATGGGCACGTTAAAATTTATTCGATACCGGTATCGCAGTCCGGCTTATCACCAACCATTTGTTGTTCCTTAAACAAATTTTTAATTTATAAATGTAAAATTTTTACCATCTACTAAAATTAACAATTTTAGTAAAATTAACTTTTGTAAAACCCATCCAATTCCAATTCTTTATCCTTTTAACTTTACTTAGCTTCCGTTTAAATTATATTTTCAAAAACTTCTCCAAAATCTTTTTTCAAAATCAACCCAATCCAACTAATAATATCAAACAAAAACACTTTCATCGAAAAACTTCTTATATTTTCATAATAATACTACACTTATTTAATTAAGTTTTTGGACTAATAAATCACACGTCCATCAACGTCGACCATTTTTGGCAAAAGGCCTCGATAAGAACCTCACTTCTACCAACTTTAATTTTCAAAGTTTTACCTCCCAAAATTCAAATTCAAATATTTCACAAACTTAACATCAAAATTCATGGCAAATTAACAAGGTAGGTAAAACTTTGGTTCGGAACATGACAATATATAAATCGACGACAAAAAAATGTATAATCAAAATATTAATTGCTTTTTTTTTATCGACCGTCAAAAAATGTCTGAAATTCGGGCTTCTAGACTAGAATACTGCCTTAATTATTCTTACATGGAATGCTATTATTGCAATGACCCCCCCACCTCCTTTCTCCTACTTTGGTTTTGGTTTAATGCTATTATTTCTCGGGACAGGAACAGGGCTAACGATTTGTTAAGCGCCAATCTTAGTCGATAAAACAATGTCTTCTGAATGTATAGATGTATAAAATAAAAATTAATATGAAAATTCGGTAACATGGATTTATTAAAACAGTGATGCGTGTATTTAAACTACTAGCATGTGTCTTTTGAAATTTGAAAATAAAATAAATAATTCAAAATTAAGGAACCTTAACCTTGCGTGGCGTGGTACAACTCACAACTATATTGGCATCACTCGCGAGCTAAATTTGTAAATCTTCTTCAACTAAATCTTTTTCAGCTCATTCAAACTATTAAAAAAAATTGAGTTCCAATAATTGAACGCGAATTTAGATAAAATAATTGAACGATTGTAAACGTTGTTCATTCATATAGCGATCTATGATGATTTGTATATCAGTAATGAAAATAAAAACACAACTTGACACAATGTCTGACATCCCTATCGGACACAATCCGTATTAAAAAATGTATCACACCTATTGAGAAACCCTTTACATATGGGCCAATCTATAACTCGTAAATCTGTTACATAATATACATACATAGTTTGTATATAACATAATATGTCAATAACATAGTATGTCACCTTGGCTTCTGCCAAGCTGATCGTCTTCTCAAATTTTTTGTTTACAAAGAACTTCGACCTTCACTTTGGTTATGTTTTCTGTTTTCAGTTGTGCTTTCTTGATTTTCATCAAGAAAAAACATCAAGGTTTATGTTTTTCTAGCTTTCTTTACGTTGGGCTTTGACAATGATCAGCTCTACCAAACTATCTCGAACTGAAAGATAAATATATGCCGTCGATCACGTTTTTGTAGGATATTAATTTTCTACAAACTACAAATAAAAAGAAAGGTTTTAAAAACGATATATTTAAAGATAATTGCGATAATATACATACAGTGTATTTATATATTGTGATAACTTAAACATTTTAGTTTTCGAAAAAGTGTTTTGTGCATTTTTTGGTTTATGCTAAAAATTTGATATGATTAATATCGAGTTACACTACTTAAACCACTTATCTATTGATTAAAAACATTATATTTTGTAATTTTGATCTTTTCATTTTGATCTTTTAATTTTGATCTTTTGATTTTGTTTTAGATGCCGGGAAATGGTTACTTAACATCAGATGGTCTTTTAATAACAAGTGATTTGTTACTACAGTTAAAATTAAATCTTGAAAATAACATAATTGACAATAATAAATTGAAACCTAACACTTCAAATAAAAAAACTTCATCAAAAATTTGTAACCAGCTTGCTTCAAATTCAAGTAAAATATTGAATGCGGAATCTGTGACAATCGATAATGACCATAATATCAACAATTCTAATGTACCAGAATTACCTTTAAACAAAGCTCAATGTTTAACTGAAACGGAGAATAATATATTTAGTGCAAGTACCAATCTAAGCATGACAAACGAATGCATTTCAAATTTAGGTATTGCTACGTTAAACACTTCCAATAATGTGGTTCGTTTATTGGACGATATTAATATTGGTAAATATGTTTCTGTTTTAAAAGCTGTTTTTAATCTAATATTTTTGTTCTTTATTAGATTCTAATGAGAATGAGCAAGTGTTAAATAATTCAATTATAGATAACATTGAACTGTTTGATACAATTACAGCTTACAAATGTAAACAATGCTGTTATCTATGTGAAAATGAAAATGATATGCTAAGTCATTGGAAGTGTACACATTTATTACAGCAGGTATTATTTTAGGTATATAAAATAGTACTGCGATACAGAGAAAAGAATTTAAAATTGCTGCTTAACCAATATAACTAATATTGAAACTAGATAAGTTAAAAATCAAATTTCACTTACATAGGTGGAAACACACAATTTTTAATCAAACACTTGACAATTTTTATTTAAGTATAATATTAGATATTTTCGTGTAGCATCTGATGAATTATTTAAAATATTTAGATGTATTGTTCGATGATATTGCAAAATTAAATACTAGGTTTCTTGTAGAATAATTTAGCGCAAGAATTAATAACAAAAGAGAAAATTTCAAAAACAGACAATAAGGGATTAACAATTTTATATTCTAATAAAGAAATACAAATGAAGTCAATATTAAAAAATACAGCTCATCAAACTGTATATGTCTGCAGTGAATGTAGGTTGGGTTTTCCAAGTACCGATAAGTTAAAACATCACATGATGGTGGTAAGTAATGAAAATTGCTCAAGGCACCTAATTAAAATTTAATGACTTGTTTTGATATTAGAAGCACAAATTAGTTCAAAATAATGTTGAAGCAAAAGAATTGATTCAAAATAAAGCTGCAACTGAAAACAAATTAAATTTAAAACCAACATTAACCAAACAAAAATCTGTATTGGCACTTCTTCAGAAGCAAGCAAAAGCTTCAAGAAAAATTAAGTGCTCAGTTAAAGGCTGCGATTTACGTTTTTCAATGGACGATATGCGTTTACGCCACGAAAAGTGTCACGTGGAAGGTCAAAAGAAACAGTTTGTTTGTTTCGAATGCAATACCAAGTTTTCATTGTGGCGAGTTTGCAGTATGCATATGTGGAATTGTCACAAAGTTGATCTTGGCTTGTACTCTTGTCAAATGTGTTCGGTTTTTAAAGCTAGTAGTCCTGGTGGGTACAAAATGTTATTATGTAAAGTACCTACTAATAAGTTTTTATAAACTTTTTTTAGTACGTTTAGCAACTCATATGGCAATACATAAAGATAATAAGCCGTACGCTTGCTTGCATTGTGATAAAACTTTCAAACAACATTCCCAATTACAAAATCATCAGATTATCCATAAAAAACCAGGAGAAGTAAACCATATTTTTATTTAAATTTGATTTGTTTTAAATTATATTTTTATAGATTCCAGAATGGGCAAGCCAGAAACAATGCAATATTTGTAAAAAATATTTTGCAAGTTTTAAATCATTAAAAAAACACATCAAAGATGTTCACGATAAATTTAAACCATTTATTTGCAGTGTTTGTGGACATAAGACAACTAGAAAGGCTATGTTGGAGGTACTATTGTTCAAAAGTATTTGGCCACTGCTTTTTTTTTCTTTCACATATTTAATATCATTCTTCAAGTTTATTTTTTCAATTTCTTGTGGGCAAATATTTTTGAGCGCGCGCGGACTGTAAATAGTATTATTAAAATACCTTCTAGATTACCAATATTATTATAGGTAAATCGAATATTTTTAATCAAATTTTTCACTTTTAACGTAGTACTTATTGTTTAAAATTTAACGTTATAATATTTTATTTTAGTTACATCTTCGTCAACATACCGGGGAAAAACCACATAAATGCAACCTCTGTCCTTATAGAACAGGAGATCATAATTCCTTAAGGCGACATTCTATGAGACATAGTGGGGTAACTAACATTTATTTAAATATTACCAATACTTGAGAATTTTTTAATTAAATTTTCGTGATGTTGCTATAGCATAGTGAAAATTTTGACAAAATTTTACTTATAAATTATAAAGTATTTTATTTGTGAAAACTTGGTGCATTTTAGTTGTAAAAAGTGTTTGGTGCAATTTTTAGTGACATTCGAGAATAGAGAAACAAGAATTGTTAATTTGAGCTAAATATAAATGATAGTTTTATTGTAGATAAATATTTGTTTTGGGTCATATAACCCGAACAGAATAGCACAGTTAAAGGTTGAAGTTATATCGTTTCTAAAAATATTATAAGGGAATGTCGTCAGGGTTGGCCACCCTTTTAACTGTTGCTCATAACTTCCGTGTAAGAAAGAATTTTGTTGATTTAAGCACATGATCAGAAAGATCTAGGAATAAAGCTACTTTCGAGGCAATCGCAAATTGATTGGGTAAAAAATAGAGAACTTATGCGAGAATTAAAAATAAAACAATGTTGTCACGGTTGGCCCAATGCTGTCTAGGTTGGCCCACCGTTGAGAATTGCCAAATTCATGCAAAAAAAATTACTGGATGAAATAATAAACCAAATTAATTTTATTTTTATTCGATTGAGTGAAACTTTACAATATAATATCGCAGAGAACTGATTTACATGACACATAATTCCGAATCACCGTTTTGGCAAATAAAATAGCTCCTTGCCATTTTGGCACATTTCAAATGCACATTTTTCTTGCATTTAATGCATGCAATAGAGTTGTTGCGGTTCAGGCGACGAAGCATTTGCTTCCAAGCAGATGATGCATTTACCAACGTGGTATTTTGCAACGGTCCAACCTTGACAACAAGTTCCATCACCACATCGCGTCACACTACATCCAAACAGGTAGCGAAATTGAATGTTTCCCTTGAATAATTTTTAAAGACTATCCACATAACACATTTTAGATGCTTATCTTAACGAATTAATGTTTTTCCTCCAATTTTTTATGCTCTATTTGCAGCTGCTGGAAAACTTTTTTTTGTCTTGGTACAGTGAATGAGTGCACAACACGTTTCAACATTACACTCCGAAATCAGTAATGGCACGAAAAGTTCTTTGTCATTGAGGGATGTTTTGCCACACTCGCACATAGGTGGTTTCAGTGATCTACACTGAAAAATCGCAGTGGGCCGACCTAGACGACGGGCCAACCTTGACAACATTCCCCTATATGTTAGGTCACTTGTACAAAAATGATCCAATCAAATTCCAGATATATTTTCAAAAGCTACCATTTTTGTTAAGCCCGTGTCTCACTATAAAAATTTCATGTATATTTTTATAAAAGTTTGTATAAAAACAATTTGGATAGTGTGTAAACAGCGCAGTAGTTTTATAAAAATGACGTTGGTAAAAGTATTTTTTTGATACTTCTATTTTCATGACGTCACAAAACGTTTGCATAAAAATTCTCTTTTTAAAACAGATTCTAAAAATTTTATAAAAGAATGCATTCCATTGGCTGTTGAAACCCCGCTAAATTTAAATTTAGGCATGAAGTATGAATACACAATATATGAAATATATAATCACGGTTGACGTAATTTTACTTTTCGGTATAATAACCGCTGATTGTGTTTAATTTATTAATTTTGCATAATATATATATTGATATGATAATTTTTCTTAAATTATCACACACTTGTTTTTACTCGGGCAACCCTGGAGTGCGGGAGCAGTTGGGAATTTTCAAGAGGTTCAAGGGTTTTTGCGTTTTCTACAGCCAAAAGTTGCTGTGGTAATTTGTTTTCAAATTAAAATAAAAATTCCTTTTAATGCAAATAAATAATTTCTCCAAAAATAATTATTAAATCAAATTCAATTTCAATAATTTATTGTAAAATATTGTTAGGCTCGTACTTTCAATTTTACGCTTATCCAAATCGCCCGCTTATCAATATCGACATTCGTTCGATCAAATATAATTTTAAATTTTCTAATTTTTAAATACTCCACGTCCAATTTATATTTTCCACTATTCTCTTTCCAAATCAATCAAATTAATCAAACGACTACCACTCGCGCTCGGTAGCGACTGATCAAAAAAATCCAAAATAATTCCAAACTTCAAAAAAAATAATTACGCAAAGATGCAAACGCATCCAAATCACTTTATTAAAATCAAAATTTTTACTCACAATCTCAAAAAAATCACAACTCTCAAAAATTAATTACAGAGCCAAAAATCAACGACCAGCTTGGTCGGCCATCTTGGCGAAAAAGCCATTATCTCCCCTTCTTGACACTCCACCTTGCACTCTTTCAAAACCACCAAATTAAAATCACAATTTACAAAATTTTACTAAAAGAGTACAGGGTGGGTCCAAATATTTGGTAACACGACAATATATATATATATCATTAGCACTGCAGGCCTAGCAGGTCCATGGCTTTTTTTGTCTCTATATTCCACTTCTTTCTATCACAAGCGTATTCTTCCCAATCTTCCAACCCAATTTCTTTAGTTCTCTTGTACTTCGTCTTTCCAACGGTTCCTTGGTCTTCCTCTTCTTCTTATGCTTCCAAATTTAATTTTCCAAATGCCGTTTGGCGTTCTATTTTCGCTCATCCTTACAAGATGTCCTAACCATTGCAATCTCTGCACCTTTATACATCCAACTATGCTCGGCTGCCCATATAACTCTGCAAGTTCTCGATTTGACCTGCTTATCCAATGTTCATTTAAATAGTTCCCACCGTAGATCTTTCTCAATATCTTTCTCTCCCACACCTCCAGCATTACTTGGTCACGTTTTTTCAAGGTCCACACTTCCGCTGCATACATAACCGATGGTCTTATGATTGTTTGATATATTTTAGTTTTAATTGTCTTAGCAAACACTTTACTACTGAGGATAGATTTCAGCGCAAATGAACTTCTTGTACCAGCAGTCGTTCTGGCCTTAATCTCTTCTTCACACCCTGATTTCCTAGTTATTACCGTTTCCAAATACGTAAAGGCGCACACTTCTTCAAACTTTACGGTTTGGTTTCCCACCACTATACTTATAGTTTTTTCTCTCAAACTTTTTATCATTCCATCTTGTATTTTGTCTTATTTTCATTTACTTCTAGACCAATTATCTTAGCCTCTTCCAGTAACTTCTGTGAGCTACTTTCCAGGATCTTGGCATCCTTTCTTCTCTCCATATCTTCTGTATCATACCAATAACCATTTCATGCAGTTTTTCTCCTCCATATTTTAACATTTCTGCCTGTATACCATCTTCTCTTACACTTCTATTAATTTTTAGTTTCAATATCACTTCTTTTATCTCTTCTTCCGTAGGTATTTCCACTTCGTCGTCACTTTTATCATCCTCTTCTCTAACTATGCGTTCTCTCTCTCTTTGTGCTCTGTTTTATTTAGTAATTCCTGAAAGTATTCTGTCTATCTTCTTATTCCCTCTTTTGATACCACTAGTGTACCGTCTTTATTTTTACAAAATGTTGTGTTTGCTCGAGGACCATGTTTTATTCTTTTTATTCCTCGATAAAAGTTTCTTATTTCTCTACCGTTATACTTCTCTTCTATCTCATCTAGTTTTTTTAGTCGATATTCTTTTTTCTTTTCTCTTATTATCTGTTTGCACTCTCTCCTCAATCTCTCATACTTCTTTTTTGTTGCTTCAGTTCGCTTAGACAAAAACGCTTGTCTTGCTTTTTTTCCCCAATCGTATAGGTACGCCTATACCATACTTTGCCGACCGAAAACAAGAAAAAGGTACTTTTTTACATATACCAGTACGTATGTTATATTATCAAGTAGTTCCTCAATGAAGTTCCTCATGGGAGGATACGGAAAATAAATCGGAAAAAAACGTCCGTAACGAAAATGCGTAAGATTTTTATATTGTTTGATAATAAATTACACCATCTGGTGGTCAAAAGTGGAACATCTGCTCAACATTAGTACATATTCGGAAACCACGAGTCATAGGTTTGCAAATTTCTTTAGAAAAAAAGTTGCCTTCACCGGGATTCGATCCCTCGGGTAAAATGTTTAGAAGAAGCCCTTCGCTCTACGCCACAATGGGTATCGTTATAATTGGTAGTGATACGCTATATAAGCTACTCTTTGCGTATTGCGAATTAAGAACGCGTTAAAATTGTTAAACCGACGAATAATTTAAAAAAATATAATTTAATAATTTTAAAAATTAATTTTAAAAATTTTCCGCGGAAAATAATACCCCCGAAATTAAAAATAAATTGATTTTAAAAAATGCCACTCAGATGCAAAAAAAATATCTAAAGCCGAATGTGTAAAAAAAAATTCGAAAACTTCAAAGATGACCGCGATGATTGCGGATTTACATTGACTTTGACACATGCCGAAATCGCTATTTTGGCAATTTTGTAAAGTAGTTTTTGATTTTTATCGATAAAAAAATCATATTAATATTTATATCCTAATAATTATTTATTTTTTACCTCGACTAGAACTTGAAATTAATATTTATGTAATAAGGTACTTCGTTCCTATCTGGTGTCCTACCACACCACGTTTTTTTAAATTTAATAAAAACCAAACAAATCAACCAAAATTCATAGTATTATAATGAAAAGCTAAATTAAAAAAACGAACCTTACAGTACTCGTATATGATGTGTAACATCTGACACAGCACCTTGGTAGTAAGCAATATTATTATTTGAAATAATTAATTATAACTCATTGAAAATCGCGAAATAGACGGAACGGCATTACGTTACCAGTAACCGTAACCCCAATATGAAACAAATAATACGAATTAAAACAAAATTATTAGATGAACCCTCACAGCGTATAGCGTTATGTGCTTGCAACATAATTATATCATTCGGTGTTCGCGAGTTTGAACCTCACGTCGGACAGTGTTTTTTAATGGCATTTTATAATTCAAATGATGTCTATGTATTCCGATAAAATAATTTTGGCGCTTTTTAGTCAAATCAAAAGCGCACGCTTTTCTGGCTTCCTGTTACGCATTTCCATCCTATTTCACGAAATTACCCTCATAAGCGAGTGGAAAGATGTTACACATTAAAAAGTTTAAAATTGCTTAATTAAAAACGATTGATTACTTATAGTACAGCCAGTACAATTTAAAATTTATTATTGAATCAAATAAAATGAACTTTAGTGTAGTTCTAAATTATATAATATTTATTTAAAAGTAATATTTATTAATATATAATTATTATAACACACTTGTATTCGATAGAAATAACATTTTTTTGTATTTTTTTAAGAGATTGTTTTTAACAATCAACTTTTAAAAGTTTTGTGTTATAAAAGCGCAGGTATAACAAATCTTACTCGTTCAACCTTCCATGAGATTAATGGCAATTAAACTTAATTTGTTAAGAACATTAAAGACATTAAAAATACATATGTAGCGATTAAGTTTCGGATGATTTATTAGAAACACAAATATTGACCAACATTGCCGATAAATTATTACAAGGCTCTACGAAAATGTTTAGTTTTAGTATTTGGGATAGACACTGCATTATGAGGAGAATGTTATCAATTTTTGTAATTGATGTGTAAACATCTTTCCAATCCCTTATGGGGGTAATTTCATAAAGTGGGAAAGAGCGCCAAAATTATTTTATCGGAATACATAGACATTATTTAAATTATAAAATGCAAATAAAAAAAACTGTCCGACGTGAGGTTCGAACTCGCTATTACCGAATGATATAATTATGTTGCAAGCACATAACGCTATACGCTGTGAGGGTTCATCTAATAAAATTGTTTTAATTCGTATTATCTGTTGCAGATTGGGGGAAAAATCACTTAGTAGTAAATTTTCGTTGTTCTTTTTACCTTATCATTTTCTCACTTTGACTTAGTTAATCTCAGTTCATCTCAAGCTGTATTCTTTTTACCTATTTTAAGTGAGATTGTACTGAGATACTCAGTTACTCAGTTGAAAGGGTGTTTTTTTTACCGGTTTGACATAAGTACTGTGCCATGCCGAACTGAGTTTTGCGTGACAAAATTATCCCCTTCCATACCCAAACTGATCTTGCTGTTTTGAAGTGTTACAACTGAGACAAATTGGGAAATTGCTCGGATTGGTTGATTTTAATATCTACTGCACCTTAAATTTTTAATTCGTCTTTTTGAAGTTTATGTTGACATTATACAATAATAAAAAAAAACAATTTTGTTAGTACTACCAAACTTCAAAATAATTAATTCAAAATTCACTTAGTAGTAAATTTTTGTTGTTCTTTTTACCTTATCTTTTTCTCACTTTGACTCAGTTAATCTCAGTTCGTCTCAGCTCACTTTATCTCAGTAGTGCAACTGAGATGGAAATAAAATAGGTAAAAAGAATACAGCTTTATATCAACAAATTAAATTTTGGGTTGGCAATGCAAGATTACCTACCTAAAAATATTAAGTATTAAATATAAATATTATATATAAAAATAGTATTTTTAAATAAGTTAATAAAATTTATTTATTAATATTTTTTTTTATATAATTTATTATTATAAATAGTGTTTAAATAAAAATATCTTTTCTTTTAAAAGATAAAATATTGTTTCTTATTTGTAATTACTGAGTGGATCTAAAGGTAAATTAATACCGACAGCGCTCACCGCCCGTCATAAATAAATTTTTTTTGCTTAATCTAATCACGAGCAGTCAAATTTTTTTGCGAATTTCGTTACTTAAATGTTAAATGCAAAATAACGAGAAAAAAAATTTTGGTTTTTTGAGGGAGAAGTCATTTAAATTTTCATTTGTTAACTTAAAAGTTAATTAACAATATGAAAATATATAAATAATTTGATCTCTTACATATTTCATTAAAATACAAGTATTGAAATATAAATTTTGAAAGTTTCATTGAAATATCTGTAATAGTTTTTTAATTATCGATTTTTTAACTAAAATTCATAAAAAATTTTCATTAACAAAAAAATTGTTGTTAAAATGAAATTTTGTAAAAGCTGTTTTGAGGATTAATTGTTGATAGTGACTACTTCATGAAAAAATACTAATATCAAAATTCGATGATAAAGTGTAAAATGGGGGGTCCACTTGACGTCGTGATCTTGCTCATTGTTAAAATTTTTGTGTTCACTATTTCCGGTAGTTTACTATATACGGTATTCACTATTTCGCGACTCCACTGTAGTTATTTTTTTCTAAATATGACAAAGATAACCAAATGTTAATATATGTTAAAGCCTTAAAATACAAAATATGCAGTGAAAAATTCAGAATTCAAGTTAAAAATGTGCAATGAAGAGCTAATATTTTCCACTTTTTTGATGCAAACGATTCTCATCAAGTGATTTGAGATTTAGATGATAAGGTTACTTATGCCTTGGTTGTGCACTTGTTTTATAGGCCCAAATTTTTTCGGCGGAACACGGTGGGGCAAAAAACCCGAAATCCTGGCGAAATTCTGAAGCTTAACAAATAAATCTCAAATCTCTTCTCTTCAGTTCATAACTCTTCTGCGAGGTGTGGTGGCATCAATTTACTAGGCTTCTGACTATTCGTCGCCAGTTGTTGCGGTTTTGCACTGCTGTAATGAACTTTTGCAGTTCTTGGCCTGTAAGGTTTTTAGTTTGATCGATCTAACGCGTGGTGGTCTTCGCGGGCGACTTTTCTTCACTTTTTTCTTTACAATTAATCTTTTCATAGTGTTAGTTCTTGTTATGTGTCCCAGATATCCTATATATGTATCTCTGGTTGACTCTTTCGACCAATCTTTTGTTGATGCGGAGTTCTTCTACAATCGAGACATCAGTGCGACGCGCCGTCCAGAGTATGCGAAGCAGTCACCTACATATGCGGCTTGTCAGTAGCTTTAATCATCATGTTTCCGCGGCGTAAGTTGCAATCGAGAATATCAATGCTTGTACAAGTTTGAATTTAGTTTTTATTGGTATGACTCGATTTTTCCACACTCTCTTTAGTTTCGTCAGTGATGTTTTGGCAATTGCCAATCGTCTTCGAATTTCTAGTTTACATCCCACCATTATTATCTATTGTCGAGCTTAGATATTGGAAACCGTCGACTACCGCGAGCCCGGCCACTCTTTGTATCAGAGGTTGCTTATTGTTGGCTCTGTTTATAATTATAATATTTGTCTTTGAATTATTTATTTTTAACCCATATTTTCTGCTTTGCTCCGCCAGCCGTACCATGATGCTTTGCATATCTTGTTCATCTGTTGTTAATATAAGTGTCGTCGTAAGTTGATAATTTTTCTTTGACTGATTGAAACTCCGTCATCCCAGTTCTCCAAGACACGCCGCATGATGTATTCCGTGTATTTTGCACATTTTGCAATATGGATGACAGTATGCATCCCTGCCGTACTTCAGCCGTTAGTTTGAAAACCGCCGATAAAGTGTTGCAGGCGCTCACTACCGTACTGCTTATCTCATATAGCATAAATTATACAACAGAGCTGTTGTATAATTTTTAATACTACAGAGCTGTTGTATAATTTTTATTATCTTAAAATTTCTTCCTGGATTTTCTATAGTATATTCCATTTCACTTTATCAAACTCTTTGCTGTAATCCAAGAAACACAAAAATATTTGCACCTGGAACTTTCTTGCTCTCTCAATTGTTTGTTTAACATTTAAAATTTGTTCTCGCATATCCTTTTCTGGTACAAATCTTGATTGTTTCATTGCTATTTGTGGAAGAAGAACGAATTCGAGTCTGCTACCTAGTATGTGTAGCATAATCTTACTTGCACGAAATATCAGTGCTATGGTTCTATAGTTATTGTAGAGTGTCGGGTTTTCTTTTTTGTATACCGGGTGTTCATTTTAAAACTTCCAGCAATTAATATCTCAAAGACCAAAAGTCAGATGAAAAAATGTTTCGGACAAAAGTTGTATGATAGCGAGGGGGAAAGAATATGGCATAATTGTTTTTTAAATTTATTGACCTTTTCAAGGTCATTTGAATGTCAACTTTGGTTTTTTAAATGGCACCTTATACTTTTTTTAGCAGATTCATATTTAGCATGAATAAATAAACAACTTTCGTTTAAAAAATTTTTTTATTAGACGTAGACTTTTCGAGTAAAATGCATTGAAACAAAAAAATTTTCAAACAAAAATAAAAAGTCTACGTCTAATAAAAAAATTTTTAAAACAAAAGTTGTTTATTTATTCATGCTAAATATGAATCTGCTAAAAAAAATATAAGGTGCCATTTAAAAAACCAAAGTTGACCTTCAAATGATCTTGAAAAGGTCAATAAATTAAAAAAACAATTATGCCATATTCTTTCTCCTTCGCTATCATACAACTTTTGTCCGAAACATTTTTTCATCTGACTTTTGGTCTTTAAGATATTAATTACTGGAAGTTTTAAAATGAACACCCGGTATAGGGATTAGATGACTATATGCACTGACATAATTAAGATTATGCATTGCATCAATTCCAATTTCCCCATTGCTTTCACTATCTCCCCTGTTATGTCATCAGACCCTTGTGCTTTTCTATTTGTTAGTTTGTTGATGACCTTTTCTACTTCGCTTCTGAGGATATCTGATTCTCTTTCATATAATTTAGGCGAAGTTCCGGGCAGTTAGGCGGATTCGCATCTTTGAGAACAACGATACATCATTACATCGATACATCTTTTACTATATTGGTAGATAGCCAAATCAGGCTAAAGCAAATACGGAGTATTATGAACCCTCAGAAAAGGCAGTTGCCGTTTCTTAAGAGATTCTCTAACTTCTAACAAAATGCCTTATTTCTTTTTAACGAAATTTTTTCGGTAAAAATTTACCGAAAATTAAAATTTTCGTACCGAAGCTGTTAAAAAATAACAGGTTTTGATTTTAATCCACACGAACAAATAGTTTGCCAAATTAAATATTTTTTCGGAAATTTTGAAATTATTTGGGTTTTACGGTCTTGGGCTGCTGTTTAAAATCTGCTTTACAGTAAGTTTTGTAGTCCATCACAACACATGAAAATTTTGTTAAAAAATTTACACAGGATTTGCGGGATCTGATTGTTGCTGTTGATTCTTGTTTTTTTAACTATTTTTTGTACCTTATAACTTCTTAAATCACTACGAGTTTTCATTTTCTGAATAAAAAATTTCAATGTACCCACTTTATTTGCCATATCCCTTATTGATATGTTGGGTTTCCTTTAAATTCTTTATCCACTTTTTGTTTAATCACGGAGAGTTAGTCTTTACTAAAGATCAGATATAATTTAATAACTTGTAGTTCCTTTCATTTGCAAAAAGTCTATTTTTAGGCTTCCGGATGATAATGTGTTAATATATTAGAAATAATATAACTGCATTTTTTAATTTTATTAATATTTTATGTTCATATTTTACTTGTAAGTGTACCTAATACCCAATACTAGTAAAATATACAAACTAAGTTCTAATTTTTGTTTCTTTATTTTAGGAAATTAAATATTCATGTCCTCACTGTACTTATCAATCTATTCAAAGTACGTCGTATAAAAATCATATTGCTAGCAAACATCCAGGCCTTGGAGGTTCTTATTTTTGTACTCTTTGTTCTTATCACACTGTGAATGAAAATGCATACACTAATCATTTAGCCGATCATAAAAATGGTTTGATAAAGGAAATTGGTGATGGTAAGTGGTAGAATTAATAATTATGTATATTGTAATATAAAACAGTTGTGATTTAAATTTTAAAATCTCCTGTATAAAAATTTTAAATTCATTTTTAAAATTTTTGTTTTACGTTTTTACAAAACGTATGTCTTAGGGTTCTTTATATCACACGAAATGTCAGATGTCATAATCTTTGACGAGATTATATGTCAAAAATCAAACGAGATGACAGTTAAAATAGTTAAAATCGACGTACGTTTAATTCATTTTCATTACAAAGTTACGGCGACGTATTTTTATTTTTTCTGTCTCTTTTCTAATAGTTACTTTTTTCTAAATATGACAAAGATAACCAAATGTTATGCGTTAAATCTCACTGCACTTGGAGATTAATCATACGCGAGTTAAAAAAAATCCGACTATAGCTAATAGTTAATTTTTTAATGTCTTTTTTAAAATATAATTGCTCTTATCAAAATAAGTTCAATTATAAGTTTTTATTTTGTTTGTATATTTCTTTTGTATATTCTTCTTTAGAAATAGGAATAAATTTGAAAAAATGTATAATTTGAATAAACAAGCATTATTCTATTTTTTTTATTTCCACATATAAATCAAAAATGTATTTATTTTAACATTATCAAGAAAATTATCAATTTTCGCATTTTAATAAGTCTCACATTCATCTTCAATTGTTCTTCACTTGGCTTTTAGTTAATAAAATAATAAAAAATTTCTTAAGCAAAATCAAAACATAATCAAAAATATTTAAAGAGATCTGAAATTATTAAGTTTTAACTATGCTTTATTTTATTATAATACTATATTTTACTAGTTAAACATTTATATATTTAATTATTGTTTTGTACTAAAAGTCTACCTTTAATTAAAAAAAAAAAGAATTTTCGTTTTTTAGCATAGATAATATAAAAGTAGTACTAAATTTTTAATTTACAAAATTAAAATTGAATTATTGAATTAAAATTACGAATTTTTGTGTGAAAAAATATGCAATGTAAGAAATAAATGTTCTAATTCGGTGGTAAATATAATTTTAAAAAATAAAACAGGAAAAATGCTTTAAAAGAAATTTTAAATTTTGATTATACAACATAAATGAATTTATTTGAGGTCAACAATAAAAATAATTTTATTGTTTAATTAATCTGTTCATTTTTAAATTGTAATATTATATTGTACTATAAATTAAAAAAATGTAATTTGCTTCTCACCTGTTAAAAAAATCTCACAGATGGTCAAGTTAAACTTAATGTTTTAGAATCTAGACTGTATGAGAAACTGCTCAAGGTATTACTTTAAAATTCAGTATTATTTTTGAAGTTACTAAAGATATGTACCTACTTTTTAATAATTACTTTTTAAATTAAAATAAAAAAGAAATAGGGGTGTACTCATAAGTCCTATTCTATTATACCCCGTTTTTATGCACTATACTTTATTTTTTGTAATATAGTAGCATACTTTCAACTACTTTCCAAAAATATCTTAACCTATTCTAAAATTAAATATTTTAGGTTCTACTAATAGACAGGAGAAAATGACTTCAGCTATACAAGGAAAACCTAATTTTACTAATAATAATTGTAATGTTACAGAGCAGGTAATTATTTTTTTTATTAATTATGTACAACTTCAAAATTATTTATATTGATTACAGTTAAAAGAATTAGAAGATGATGAAACACAGGCATATTTAATGCTTTTAGACCATTCTAATGAAGCTGTAGATACTGGAGGAATTACAATACCAGCTGGCTTTGAAATACCATCATAAAATTTAAATTGATGATATTTTAAATTGCATTGTGATAACAAATATCTAATGATCAATATACAATATTAAATATTGTATTTAAATAAGTTTTGTAAGAAAATTTTACGAAACAAGTTTATAGTGATTTAGGTACCTATCTCGAAATTAATATAAAAAACATTCACTAGAACTATTTGAAATGTTATGCTCCTTATTTTTATCTTTTTGCCATATAATTAATTAATAAGAAGTTTTAAAAATAAAATAGTATCAACTATCATAAATTAATAGTGTCAAAGTAAATCTCAAAAACCTCTTGTACGAGGTTTGATCAAATAATATGGTAATTGGACTAATTTAAAAAATGTATTAATTATTATTATTTATGCACCTATAGAAGATGTACATCGTTATAATATTATATTGTAGTAATTAGTTGTTCAAAACTTAAAGCAATAAATCGCTTTTGTTATGAATTGACAAATTCCATTGGATGTTAAAAGACAAAGCAGGTTTTACTTACAAGGAGGGGGCCAGGTATGCGGAATTTTGTTTTTGTTTATACTTACACTACGTAAAGATTACACCTAAGACATTACGTGAATGAAATAGTAGCGCGCCATATTCGGCCAATTTTGAAAAAATCGAATTTAAAAATTTCTTCTTTTTGCACAAATTAACGTAATAAAAGATAAAAATTGCAAGAAAGGTTTCATGGCAACGACGTATAGTGCGTTCTAACAAGCAAAGGGTTCTAGGTTTGATTCTAGCATCAGTGCTTTTTTTTATATTATTTTTTTAATGAATATGTAAATTAACAGATATTTAATAATTATTCGAAATTATTAATTTTTCAGATCTCAAACGTCGGACGATATTGTTTTGTTAATCGTAATTAATATGTATAATAATAATATACTATAATATGTAAATACTTATTCAATTTTATAACTTTTCATTTGTTATTAAATTACTTATTTAATTAAAAATATAATTTTTAACAAAAGCTAGTAAAATTTTGTTGTGCATAGTTCTTTCAAAAAGAAAGTATCTTTTTAGTTGATAGAATACTAAAGTATGGTTTTTGAAATATTTATTTGGCAACACTGCAAATTGACAGCCGACAACTTAAAAATAATTGTTTTTACATAAAAACAGCCTAATATTGTTTACCCTTGGCAAGTACATACATTGTTATAATAAACCAAAGGATTTATATGATTCATATATACTTTTGGCCTCCTATTTAAATTTAGAATAATATCTTGAATTATTTGAACTTCTTCGATTTCTTCATCAACATTTATACAATCTTCCATTATTTTTAAACGAATTTTTGGAATGAAGTTTCTTATGGGAGGATTTTCCTAATCGGAAAAAAACGTCCGTAACGAAAATGCGTAAGATTTTTATATCGTTCGGTAATTACATCATCTGGTGGTTAAAAGTAGAACATCTGATCAGTATCAGTACATTAGATCTAAGCGTGTCTTGTGTTTGTATATTAATTAATTAATATAATATTCGGAAACCACAAGTCATAGGTTTGCAAATTTCTCTAGAAAAAAAGTCGCCTTCACCGGGACTCGATCCCTCGGCTAAAATGTGTAGGCGGACCCTTTTGCTCAACGCCACAATGGGTATCGTTAAAAGTAATAGTGATACGCTATATAAGTTACTCTTTGGTATTTGCGAATTAAGAACGCGTTAAAATTGTTAAACCGACGAATAAACTAAAAAAATGTAATTTAATAATTTTAAAAATTAATTTAAAACATTTTCAGTCGAAAATAAAACGCTCAAAATTTTTAAAAAAATCGATTTTGAAAAATGCCACCCAGATGCAAAAAATTATCTAAAGCCAAATGTGAAAAAAAAAATTTGGAAAACTTCAAAAATGACCGCGATGATTGCGGATTTACATCGACTTTGACATATGCCGAAATCGCTATTTTGGCAATTTTATAAAGCAGTTTTTAATTTTTATCGATAAAAAAATGATAATAAAAAATTTATATCTGAATAATTATTTTTTTTTATCTCGACTAGAACTTAAAATTAGTATTTATGTAATAAGGTACTTCGTTCCTATCTGGTGTCCCACGACACCACATTTTATATTTTTTATTTAATTAATTTAATTAGTTTTATAACTCAGCATTTTCCCATTTAAAAATATTACATTAAATACTTATTTTATGTATAATAAGAATAAATTCAATAATTTGTAATTGAACAAGTTAACTAATAAATACTAAACAATATTTGATAATGCTTTTTATCACAAGTTAAAAATTAATATATTATGTATAATAATATGGTATATTATGACTAAATATAATTTTCAAAATTATCTACTCTTTGTAAAAAGTAACCTTAAAATGGTCTTAAACATGCTCAAAACCCTCATTAAATATTTAGTAGCGAACCAACGATTTTAGTAGTCCTACTAGGGTTAGTACCCTTTTAACTCGTCTATGCATACAAGCTGCATGCTCGACGACTACCTGACCGCGTTAGTAGCTACTTAGTTGACTATGCATAAGGCTGCAAATGTTTTAAGTAAATTTAACGATTAATAATATTAATGTTTGACACATTTGGCCAACTTGATCATTAAATTATTTCATATAACATAATTGAATCGCTTATTTCAGAAAAAATATAAAATGTGGTGTCGTGGGACACCAGATAGGAACGAAGTACCTTATTACATAAATATTAATTTCAAGTTCTAGTCGAGGTAAAAAATAAATAATTATTCGGATATAAATATTTTATTACGATTTTTTTATCGATAAAAATCAAAAACTACTTTACAAAATTGCCAAAATAGCGATTTCAGCATGTGTCAAAGTCAATGTAAATCCGCAATCATCGCGGTCATCTTTGAAGTTTTCGAAATTTTTTTTGCACATTCGGCTTTAGATAATTTTTTGCATCTGAGTGGCATTTTTCAAAATTGATTTATTTTTAATTTTGTGGGTCTTATTTTCGGCGGAAAATTTTTAAAATTATTAAATTATATTTTTTTAAATTATTCGTCGGTTTAACAATTTTAACGCGTTCTTAATTCGCAATACGCAAAGAGTAGCTTATATAGCGTATCACTATCAATTATAACAATACCCATTGTGGCGTAGAGCGAAGGGCTCCTTCTACACATTTTAGCCGAGGGATCGAATCCTGGTGAAGGCAACTTTTTTTCTAGAGAAATTTGCAAACTTATGACTCGTGGTTTCCGAATATGTACTAATGCTGAGCAGATGTTCCACTTTTGACCACCAGATGGTGTAATTTATTATCAAACGATATAAAAATCTTATGCATTTTCGTTACGGACGTTTTTTTCCGATTAGGGTACCCCCTTCGCATCCTCCCATAAGGAACTTCGTTCCAACAATCCAAGTCACATTTTGGCAGTTTTCGGGAGGTGAAAAAAACGTTTGATAAGTTTATCTGCACATTTTGAGTGAAACTCGAGCTTGAGGTCAAAGGTTTACCACTAAAGTAAGGGTTTATCATAAACAATAAAAGCATTATAAATTAAATTATGTGTTATTCAATTATTATCGTACATTTTCTGTAAAAAGTATACATTTTATTCCAATTATACATAAAATAGTGTATGAACCTTGTCCTTAAAGTGCCTTTTTGGCATTTGTGTGGTTGTTTTCCACGCTCATACCAAAAAGATGCACTTTTAGAACAAGATTCTTAAATAACTATTGTAGGTTCAAAATTGCGACTATATTGACCATATTATTTGATCAAACTTTATTTATTTGTCAAAAAGCATTTAAATTGTTTTAGATGTCATACGATTTACACTAACTTAAATATCAATCAATTAACACCAATTTATTGTGATTAAAAACACCAATTGTATCATAAGTTGGCGTAAATTGTTTGTAAAATAATGATTAGTTCATAATAGAACTAATACTCTAATTTGGGTCACTTTATAATGGACCATAAATTTAAATTTTAAAGTTTGTTTAGTTGTGTAATATCTATTGATATTTTGTTTATTCTATAAGTTTGTATTCAAAAATAAATTATTTTTTAGAAAAATTAGTAAATTGTTACTTTAATCATACTGAGTATGAAAAACTATTGTAATCGTACACCAAAACAATGTTGAGGTTTTGATTACTTTGGGCGTCTTGGAGTGGTATAAACTGAAAATGATTGATAGCAATAATAATCATATACGCACTTCTTCTTCACGTGCCTATTCATTACCGGATGTTGGCGATCATTCTGGCTATCATTATTTTGTTTGCTGTGGCCCGGAAGAGTCTTGTTGTACTAGTTGTCGAAAACCACGTTCTTAAGTTTTTTAACCATGATATCCTTCTTCTCCCAGGCTCCCTCTTTCCGTACACCTTTCCCTGGAGTATCAACTGTAATAATCCATAACGTTTCTCATTCCTCATGATATGGCCCAAATACTCTAATTTTCTTCTTTTGATGATGTTCATTATTTCCTTTTTCTTATCCACCCGTTCCAGCACTTCACTGTTTGTCATGTGTGCAGTCCACGGGATTCATAACATGCGCCTGTACAGCCACATTTCGAATGCTTCCAATTTCTTACTGGATGCCTCTGTTACTGTCCAGGATTCTACTCAATAGAGGAGCACTGAAAAGACATAACAGTGGAGGAGTCTGATTCTTGTTTTTAAATTTAATTCTCGGCTTTTTAACAGTTTGAACATTTTTACAAACGCGTTTCTTGCCTTTTCAATCCGGCATCTGATTTCTAATCCGTGGTCCCACTGATCATTAATTGTGCTGCCGAGATAGGTGTATTTCTCCGCCTTGCCGATTGCTTTCTCATTGATTAGTAATTGTCTTTGCGGCGCCGGCGTGGCGTTTTTACATATTGTTATATTTTGTTTTTTGTATATTTATGTCAATGCCGAATTCTTCGCTCTTATTTGACACTCGATTCATCATTTCTTGCAGGTCTTCCAAGTTTTCTGCCATTATTATAGTGTCGTCTGCGAATCTGATGTTGTTGATTCGTTCTCCATTCAGTTGTATCCCCATTGTTACGTTCTCGAGTGCTTGGTTGAAAATTTCTTCCGAATAAATTGAACAATAGTGGTGACAGTATGCAACCTTGACGAACCCCTCGTTGGATTTTAATTTCTTTCGATATTTTCCCTTTG
Organism: Cantharis rustica; assembly: GCA_911387805.1. NCBI lineage: Eukaryota > Metazoa > Arthropoda > Insecta > Coleoptera > Cantharidae > Cantharis > Cantharis rustica. The sequence goes on from OU426877.1 coordinate 79,969,959, forward strand.
TGTTTTATTCGCGCTGTTTGATTCCAGTATAGGTTTTCTATTATCCTAAGATTCTTATCATCTCTTCCTATTTTTCTTAATATGTTTATAAGTTTTTGATGTTTGACTCTATCGAAGGCTTTTTGATAGTCTATGAAACATATGTAAACGTCACAGTTCACGTCTCTACATCTTTGAATTAGCACCTGGGTACAAAACAGCGCTTCTCGTGTACCGGTTGCTTTCCTGAATCCGAACTGTGTATTACCCATATGTTCCTCGCATAACGCATATTTAATCTTTTGTGAATAATTTAAAAAAATGTTTTTAGAAGGTGGCTCATTAGGCTGATTGTTCTATAGTCGTTGCACTTTTTGGGGTTTACTTTCTTGGGAATGGTTATGAATGTAGATTCTAGCCACTCTTGGAATATTGCCGGTGTTGTATATCTTATTGAATATTTTTGTAAGCCGCTGAGCATTTCTGTCGTCTAATAACTTTAATAGTTCTTCATTTGTATCATCTGGGCCTGGCGTTTTTCCTTCTTTTATGAGAGATATTGCTTTCCTTACCTCTTCTTTGGTGATTGTTGAACCTGTGACGTTTTCTTGTATTTGAATGTCGGAGCGTTCCTCTTTGAATAAAACTTCTATGTAATACTGCCACTTTTTAATCGTCTCTTGTTTATCTGTTATCCAATGGCCGTTTTCGTCTACGAGGTTATTGGGTGGTCTTTTTTTATATAGACTCGCCGCCTCTTTGATCTTTTTGTGGAGATTAAAGTTGTCATATTTTTTTCTCTAATTTCTCTATTTCCTCACACTTCTCGTTTAACCATTTCTCTTTACCTTGTCTTATCTCTCTTTGTATTTCTCTATGTATTGTGTTGTACTCAGTGCTATTTTCTTGTTTCGCTATTCTTCTCTTCTCTATCAACAACATTATATGTTCTGTCATCCATTGTTTTCGTTGACTAGTTTTTTCTTTTTTCAAGTGTTGTTCTTTAGTTTCTTTCATTGCTTTCTTAAATGCTTCTATTTCCTTCTCGATAACCTCTCCTTCTTCCATTTGTTGTAATTCTTGGTTCAAACATTTTGTGACTTGTATCTTAGTGCTTTCTTTCTTTAGTTTTTCTAAGTTCCATCGTGAATAATTTTGTTTGGTTATTCTTTTTAACTTTAATCTAAACTTACCTATTAATGGATTGCGATCTGAGCCTATATCAGCTCCAGGATAAGCTTTCACTGCTAGGCAACTATTTCTGAAGCGTTTGTTTATTAATATATAGTCTATCTGATTTCGTATTATTCTCTCCGGTCCATCCGCCGGTACCTTCCATGTGTATAGTCGTCTTGGATGCAATATGATTAATTGTTGTTTTTCTGCAAATACTCTGAGTCTGTCCCCGCGCTCGTTTCTAGTTCTCAAGCCGTGAGGTCCTATACATTCCCCTTCTCTTCCTTTACCAATTTTAGCGTACCTTTACCAATTTTAGTGCATATACGCACTAACCGAAGAAAATTATGCTAGCGAAAAGACGAATTCTATACAGAATTCTATACAGAATCAAAAAATAGTGGAAAAGATACCCAAACACGAAATTCTGATGATAGTAGGAGACTTTAATGCAAAAGTGGAAAAGGAGGATTATGTAAAGCTCGCCTCACACGATGCTTGTTTTGCTGATGGTTTCCTTGCTTGTTTCTGTGCATGGTATCTAGCATGATGGCTCCTGTGCATGGTTGGCTACACACGGGTTTTGTGCACGATGGTTTGCAAGCATGGTGTCATGCTTAAATGCGCGCGCAGTGATAGTGACAGTCTGAAGTTTGTAAAAACGGACGCCCTTTTAATGGAAATTTAACGTAGAATATTAATTGTTAGAATATTTTTGTGCAAAATACACAAAACAATATAATTGCAATTATACACAAATCTAACTACCAATTTAAAATGGTAATCTCTTTCAAATATGGTTGACCAAAAAACAACAATTTCGAAAAAATTATAAAATAAAGAAAACAACAAGAAGCAATATAATAAAAATATTTTATTATTTTTAATAATAAAATAAATTAGGTTATTTAACTTAATAAACTTATTAGTTTACATCATTTCAATTCAAACTCGATTAAAACTCGGCATTTCTCGGTAGTACTCGCACGATGCGGCTTTATCATTGGTTAGCGCTGAAAACATGCACGTAAACCATCACAGAAAATAGCACCGGTTCTATCATTGAAATATTGCACCAAAACATGCAGCCAAGCATGCACGACAACTGCGCACCCATCAGCGCAACCATCACAGCTCTATGCAAGCAAACAAGCATCGTGTGAGGCGAGCTTTACATGGATAAAGCCAGGATACAGTGACGAGAACGGAAACCAGATAGAGCATATACTGACAGACAAAAGAAATGAATCATCAATAAGAGATGTGAGAACGTATCGAGGTGCGAATTACGGATGTATAATTATTAAGGTGATTTGACGGCCTATGCTTCTATCACATAGTAGTGGGTCTCGACCGTCCTCAGTGTGCAAGCGAGAGCCAGCGACAGAGATAGATAAACAGCTGAACGAAATTGCACAGTGCATAAGCGATGTACGCATTACAATACACTTTTTAAACTAAAAGTTCGTTAATTAACGTTTAAATTTTGGCAATGGCTCGAAGATACTGTTTCGCACCTAATTGCAACAGCGGGTATCGTAGTGACAAAGACAAAGCTTCCCTGTTTAAAGTGCCTAAAAATAAATTAAAAGAGTCGAGTGAAGTGATTTGATTCCACGTGCGGACAAACAATTAGAAATAAATGACATTTTGAGAGTCAAACAATATTACTGACAAGAACAAGGAAAAATCAAAAAAAAAAAAATTCAGCCGTTGATAAAAAAAAATTAAAATTGCATAAGTCGTAATTCAATATTATGTTTATCATTAGTTATCTAATTTTGTATTATTAATTTCAGCTTTTTAATAAGTTGTTTCTCGTTTTTTATTTCTCAAAATTACATTAAATCTTGAAACTAATAATCGTTATATGATTATGGTATAATATAATATAATTTAGTTATTCTGAATTTAATAAAATTATTACATTTCATATCTTTTTATTGTACACTTATTAACTTGCTAGTTCAAAATATATACCTAATATTGTTTATAATTTTACCTAACACTATAATTAAATAAATAGTTTGTTATTAAGTTGTTTATTTATTTCTTGTTGATCTCTTAAATAATATTGTTACGAAAGAACGTGTAATTATATTTGATGACTAATGTATGATGAGTCATGCATGATAACATCATTAGTCATTTAAATATTGCTTAAATTGCAGTCGGGAAATGAGTAAAAATTCCTGGAAGTTTCTTGAAGGCAGTATTTAAGTACAAATACAGATGCTCCGGACTTACAAGGGAAACTTCAGGTATGCGAAATTTTGTTTTGGTTTATACTTACATTACGTAAAGATTACACCTAAGGCATTACGTGAACGAAATAGTAGCGCGCCATATTCAGCCAATTTTGAGAAAATCGAATTTGAAAATTTCTTCTTTTGCACGAAATAACTAAATAATAAAAGATAAAACTTGCAACAAAGGTTCCATGGTAACGAGGTAGAGTGGTGGCTTTAATAAGCAAGGGTTCTAGGTTCGATTCCAGCATCCGTACTTTTTTTTTCAAATATTTTTTTTTAATTAATTTTCTTTTTAAGTAATATGTAAATTAACAGATATTTAATAATTATTCAAAATTATTAATTTTTAATTAATTATTAATTACTAGATCCCGTAAAACTTACTGTTTTCCCTGTTTTTACGATGAATACCACCCGGGATCGTGCGAAACGTCGGTGTAAAAAATTATACAATGTAAAATGATCAGAAAATAATTAATATGTATAATAATAATATACTTCATATAATATGTAAATACTTATTCAATTATGTAACTTTTCATTTCTTATTAAATATATAAATAAAATACGAAAAATATATAAATAAATACTTATTTAATTAAAAAATATAATTTTTAACAAATTCCAAAAATTTTTGAACGTTTCGAATAATAATCAATTTAAGAAATGTTTGAAAATACTGTTAGTAAGACAAAACGATATCGTCCGAATGTTGAGATCTGAAAAATTAATAATTTCGAATAATTATTAAATATATGTTAATTTACATATTACTTAAAAAGAAAATTAATTAAAAAAAAAATATTTAAAAAAAAAAAAGTAGCGATGCTAGAATTGAACCTAGAACCCTCGCTTATTAAAGCCATCACTCTACCACGTTACCACGGAACCTTTGTTGCAAGTTTTATCTTTTATCACGTTATTTCAGGCAAAAAGATGAAATTTTTAAATTCAATTTTCTCAAAATTGGCTGAATATGGCGCGCTACTATTTCATTCACGTAATGTCTTAGGTGTAATCTTTACGTAGTATAAGTATAAACCAAAACAAAATTTCGCATACCTGACGTTTCCCTTGTTAGTGTTAAATAAATTGTAGCGTAATTAGTGTTAGTGTTAATCTTAGTTTAGTAATTGTTATTAACCGTATCTGTAAATATTTGTATTAGCCTTTAGAATTAAATAAACGTTTTAATTTTCGTTACAATATTTATTAACTGTATTAACTAGTATTAACTGAAACGCGTTGTCTGTCTAGCATGACGGGACGTTCATAGGTCATGAAATTTGCGTTGTAAGCTCACCTCTTATATTATACATTTATGGTGCGAACGCTGATTCGGACCACTACTTGGTGGTTGCGACAATAAAGCAAAGATAAATAAAAACACAAGTAACATAAAAGAAGAAAGATAGGACTTGGAAAAACTAAATAGCGAAAACACGAGAATAAACTACATGGAAGAAGTAAATGAACAAATAAATCTCAAAGAAAGGATTAACAATATTGAAGAAGATTGGTAGAAGATAAAAAATATAATCCAAGCAGCAACTATAAGAGCAATAGGGCACAAAAAGAAGATCAAGAATAAGAGATAGTTTGATGAGAGCTGTAAAGAAAGTGTAAACTTGAAGAAGAAGGCGAGAAAGAAGTGATTAAGAACAGGAAAAGAAGAAGACAGGAGAATATACACAGAAAATATAAGAGCAACTCACAAAACGTGTAAGCAAAGAAAGAATCACTGATTAAGGCTAGGATTTTGCAAATTGTTTCACTAGGGAAGGTTTAGTTCAAAAACGGCTTACTGGATTAATTTAAAATTTGGAGGGTACATGCGGAACACATGAGGGCACAATAAGACAATATTTTATATTATGGTATTTGTAGTATGTTACGCCGCTGGCAACCCTGAAAAAATGTTTTTGAAATGTACATAGATTTTGACATTATCGATATACATGTGATAGTACTAGCATAACACGCATTCTTATTTCAACGGTCTTTTTTTACCTTACGAATCCACTATAACACAACAGTATTTAAAAAAAATCTGCTTTTAGTCAAAAAATCTACTTTAAAATTTTTTTTTTTTAAATTAAACTACAAGATAGTTTATAATGATTATTATGATAAAAGAAAATTGTAAAAAAATTTTAATTTCATATTCATTAAAAAGTTAAAAATTTCGGGACGGTTTAGGCTGATTTATAGTCTGACGTTCGGAATTTAGATGGCATTCAGAAACATGGCTTGACTCATGTTCTTATGTTTAATAATAATGCAATTATATTAAGTTTCAATATCAAACAATTTAAAAACAAAACAGATTTGTACTAGGTATTGTAAACGAGTACAATTTATTTAATAAATAATTATTATGAGGTGCTACACGTAACTTTGTTAATCTATAAAGTAATAAGTCAAATATTTTTTGGTAATTTTAAATAAAAAATGTCATTTGATAAAAGAGCAGTTTTTAATGTAGATAAGTACATGTTCTTATTATACATAGTAATTATTTCCTGAATTACAATCTTTAGTATTTAGGTCAATATAATACAATGTTTTTTAATAAAAATTTAGAAAAAAAAAATTATCACAAGTTAATAATTTATAGATAAAAAAAAAATTCACAAGCATATGTCTGCTTGATATAATCCTACGAATTTTATAACTAAAATTATTATATTTTTAAGTACCTTACGAAAATATTAAATTGATGATATTGTGCGTTTTTATTTTTTATGAAAATAGATATATCTTAAAATGGTCCAACGAACGTAAAACCGTAAAACGAACCAAAAATCTTGAAGTCTCGCACGGCCTATATTTTTTTGAGTATCATACACTAATGCAGTGCGTAGACGATTAACTTAGCAAAAGCCCAGGGGACATACCAGGTAATTACTAATGGAATGTTTTCTCTTTTTCTTCTCCATGGCCCACAGATAGATATCGGACTTTAGATCCCAACAGTGCAATTGTCGAGACTAAGAAAAGAACAGCGGTTTCCTGCGCTTTAAAGTAGATTTTTTTGACTAAAAACCTATTTTTGGAACGAAGTTCCTTATGGGAGGATGCGAAGGGGATATCCTAATCGGAAAAAAAACGTCCGTAACGAAAATGCGTAAGATTTTTATATTGTTCGATAATTACACCATCTGGTGGTCAAAAGTGGAACATCTGCTCAGCATTAGTACGTATTCGGAAACCACGAGTCATAGGTTTGCAAATTTCTTTAGAAAAAAAGTTGCCTTCACCGGCATTTGATCCCTCGGCTAAAATGTGTAGGCGGAGCCCTTTGCTATACGCCACAATGGGTATCGTTAAAATTAATAGTCATATTATGCTATATAAGATACTCTTTGCGTATTGCGAATTAAGAACCCGTTAAAATTGTTAAACCGACAAATAATTTAAAAAAAAGTTAATTTAATAATTTTAAAAATTAATTTTAAAAATTTTCAGCCGAAAATAAAACCCCCAAAATTAAAAAAAGAAATCGATTTTGAAAAATTCCACCCAGATGCAAAAAATTATCTAAAGCCGAATGTGAAAAAAAATTTCGAAAACTTCAAAGATGACCGCGATGATTGCGGATTTACATCGACTTTGACACATGCCGAAATTGTTATTTTGGCAATTTTATAAAGTAGTTTTTGATTTTTATCGATAAAAAAATCATAATAAAATATTTATATCCGAATAATTATTTATTTTTTACCTCGACTAGAACGTGAAATTAATATTTATGTAATAAGGTATTTCGTTCCTATCTGGTGTCCCACGACACCACATTTTATATATATTTTTTTAAAATACCAAAATATTAAATATGTCTTATTGTGCTCTCAGGTGTTCCACATGTACCCTCCTAATTTTAAATGAATCCGTTAAGCCGTTTTTGAACTATACCGTCCCTAGTGAAACAACTTGCAAAATCCTAGCCGTAAATTGTTCGGGTTTGTTTCATTTAATTATATATAAGTTAATTATATCAAAAATGAAAAATGATGTAAATACGGATCAGAAAAATTTGAAATTTGGTAAAAATGTTACCCTTATCCCTAAACGTACGTTCAAGTTTGTCGGACTTACTTGTGCATACAAATTGCAGATTCAAGATTTAAACCTACACTGTACATCTTTGCAGCAAACATGTCAACAAATACAAGTTTGTGCAAACTTACCTTCACGTGTAGGTATACGATTTAACAAATACATTGACTTCTATGTTTGATATACAAATCGTTTTCCTAGACGCAGCAAAAAATCTGTACTACTAAATTTTATAGAATGTTTTCTCAAATATGTTTGACCGTATAGTTGATCAACATATCACATTGGAAAAGTGCGCACACATAATTTAAAGAAAATCTGGTCGACAACTAGTATCTTCGCTAGATGTAAAATTTTAGTGTCATTCGTGCTTTCAACATGTCGAGCAAAAGCAAAATTGCAGCTGCGATAATAACTGTTGAAACATTGGGTGAAAAGAAAACTAAACGGAAAAGATTGTGGTGTAAAGAATGGTTCATGAAAAGACATCAATTTTCACATATGAATTTGATGAATGAATTAAGAATTTCTTCGACGGCAGATCTTAAAAATTACCTGCGTATGGAGGAAAATCAATTTAAAATATTACTCGATAAAATTGGCTCACAAATAACAAAATAGAATCCCCGTAATGAGGGAAGCGATTACTGCGGAAGACAAATTGACAGTAACCTTAAGATTCCTTGCGATTGGAAAATCCTTTGAAGATTTGAAATTTACATGTGCCATATCACCCCAGTCATTGAGAATTATTATTCCTGAAATATGTTCCATCATTTATAAAGCTTTAAAAAATGAATATGTTAAGGTAAGTTATGAATTCAATGATCACTTTTATTCTAAAGAACTAAATATACAAGGTGTTAAAAAAACACATTGGCACAACTAATTAATTTTATTCTATCTTTTTTCAAGACAATATTAAAAATAAAAAATAACAAATTAAATTCAGATAGTACACAGGAAAAGTATTTATACATCTCATAATTGCTTTTCCACATCATATTCCGTATTATTGTGGGATCCTACTATGGGTGGGATTACAGTAGCTAAGGGAGTACTTGCAGTGGAATAAGATAAACTATCCGAAAATGGTGTTGGTGTTCTGTTTACATTTTGAATAAACTTACCAAACTGCACAGCTCTTTCTACATTTAGTTGATCCATCTCACCAAAAAATAATCATTTATGATTTTTTTCGCGAGCATTTGTTGATTCCTATTTATTCATAGCAACTGATGTCCTACATTATTATCAAAAGTTACGAACTCATCATCGGTTTGATTTCGAATAGCATATGCCTTAGCTAATTCTTGACTATTGATGGCATGCTGAGGTTTTCTTTTTTTTCTACCTGGTACCTTATCATTTTCACTTGTGCCTTGCTTTTCAGAAGTTCTTGTATTTCTTGTATCTGCTATTTCCTAAAAGAAAATTTTGTTTTAGTTTCCAAACTGCGAGAGTGATTGGATGCATATTGAAAGAAATTTTCGACAATGTTGGAATTTTCCTAACTACTGTGAAGCAATGGACGGAAAATATATAAAAATTATTCCGGCCCCTTGTAGCGGCAGCTATTTTTATAATTACAAAGGAACCCATAGCATTGTTTTGATGGCAATAGCGAACGTTAATTATGAATTTATAATGGTGTATGTTGGTATCAATGGAAGAGTTTCAGATGGTGGAGCTATTGAAAATACTGAACTTTACAGAAAACTGAATTGTAACGCAATTTCACTTCCAAGTGAAGTACCACTGCCTGATAGTACTGCTAAGAAACCCATGCCATATATATTTGTGGCTGATGATGCGTTTGCATTATCAAAATACATAACAAAACCTTTTTTAAAAACCGATTTGACTAGAGAGGAACGTATATTTAATTATCGCTTGTCTCGGGCAAGACGAATTATAGAAAATGCTTTTGGCATACTAGCAACAAGATTCCGTATTTTTCATACTGCAATTAACTTAAAACCTGAAACAGTTGAAAACGTTGTATTTGCTGCTTGCGCTTTACATAACTTTTTGCGAAGAGGTTCTAGACAAACTTATACTCCACCACAGAGTTTGGACTACGAGAATACAGAAACAGGAACGACTGCACCAGGTGAATGGCGACGTGAAGATAACTCATTTATACCTTTAGGAATGAATTATAACAGGCATTATCCAAGAGACGCAAAAGAAATACGTAAATATTTAAAAAATTATTTTAATAATGAAGGGAAAGTCCTATGGCAAGACATGATGGTCTAATCTCAATTTAATACACATTTTTTAATTAATGTAAATTTTGTCTAAATACATAGATACTACCAGATCAATTACATCGGTGTTCATATTTTCATCTTCTTCCATTGCTTCAGAGTCGTCTTCCGTGTTACTTCTACCATCTCTCGCAATCTCTTGGTCGGAAGTAAATAGTAATAAATTAAAGTACCACAAATGAGGCTCATATTGCTAATCGCTTCTAGCTCCAGACGAAGTGGAGGAACGAACTTTCTTGAGCCCCCTTCGAAATCCGGTTCTTAATGATTTAATTTTTTTTATCACCATGTCTTTATCGGCGTTTGGTTCAACTTCTTTTAATTTTTGGATTAATGTTTCATAAGCACTGGCTCGTAATAGCCTATTACTATAATTTTTGCTTTTTATTTGCCATAAACAAGGCAAATCTCTATAAATTTCGATAAATTCTTCTAACTTTTAAACTTCGATTAAATGAATTGCATTCAAACAAAATATCAAACCCTGCAGTTTATTTAAATATGTTTGTGTGATTAGATTGTACAATCAAGAATCACAACTACATGCAGTTTCTGGAATGTGCAAACCTCTCCATTCATACAAAACCTATTAATTGTCGTTACGTGTAGTGGGATATTATGTTGATGACAACAAATTTAATAAAACAAGTCAATTCAAACATGTAGTTTACTTTTGTATCTTCAAACATGATTGTGCAAACATAATGTACAAGCATAATCCGAAATGTAGCGCGCATTCATGTTTGGGCACATAACTTGAACCAAACATATTAGATATATTTGTATGAACGTCTAGTTTGGATATAATTTTTAACTTCGTTTTGATTGTGCATACAAACCTAACAAACTTGATGGTACGTTTAGGGGCACATTTAAGCCGTTTTTGAGGTAAACCATCCCTAATGAAACAACTTGCAAAATTTCAACCTTTAATCATTCCAAATTTTTGTATTCGATTGTAAAAAACAAAAAACATATAGAGATTATTTCAGTAGAACTGAAAAATGATGAAAAATTGTTGATTAAAATAAAATGCAATAACTCCATAACAGAAGTCTTAAAATTTATAATATCATCCTTGAACCACCGCTTGAAGGACAATAATTGCGCACCAATTTCAAACGTCAGAAACGTCATTAGAATACTTTAAATAAGTTGTATTTGTAATTTTTAATATTTTAATATAATTAAAAATTTTGTTTAAATAATTTGTACCGTATAGTAAAATATAAATAGTATTTATAATAATTATTATAAGCGCTGTTGTATTGCGCAATAATTTTTTTTTTTCGCTTAGGAAAGAGGTCCTACGAGGAACTTTGAACACGAGCCCAAATTTTGTAGTTACGGCGCTGCTCAAATAAGCACCGTTTTATCAAATTTATCAAATTGATTCATGTGTAGTTGTTCGGTTTATATAATTTGAAACCTATTAGGATCCACCCTGTTACGGTATTTTTAATTTTTGGTAAATAGTTGATTTATAATATAATTATGTGTAATTATAATTAATTTATAATCATTAATTAAAATAAATTTTGTAATAAAAGTTCAAAATTGTTCATTTCATTTGAAATTAAATGAGCTTCATCATTTTTGTATAGGTACTGAGAAAATTATAATCATCTTAGAAAAGCATTTGAAACAGATATGTTTCAATTACAGACGATCTCTTTGACCTTTTGTAATGGTGTAAACAACTAATACGTAGTTGTGTCTGGTTGTTTACGATACGTCTATAACAACATAATCAATAGATAAGTGGTTTAAGTAGTGTAACTCAATATTAATCATATCAAATTTTTAGCATGAACCAAAAAATGCACAAAACACTTTTTCGAAAACTAAAATGTTTAAGTTATCACAATATATAAATACACTGTATGTATATTATCGCAAACGTTTTCACCATACTATGGCATCATCAGGCGATGAACTAACTAGTTACTACTAACTAACTAGAACTAACTATGGTGAAAACGTTTGCGATAATATACATACAGTGTATTTATACATTGTGATAACTTAAACATGTTAGTTTTCGAAAAAGTGTTTTGTGCATTTTTTGATTTATGCTAAAAATTTTGATATGGTACAATAAATGATACGTAAATTTAATGTAAAAACAGAATCGCAGTATAAATAAGAAAATAAAAATTCAAAAATTAAACTCTCTGAATAACAAAAATAAAAACTCTCGATAAATAAAGATAACTATTAATATGCAGAACGAAAATGTTTCAGAAAATGAAGTGGGGGGGGGGGGCATGTGATGAGAAGAGACGAGAAGGAAACGATAAGAAGGGTAATGGAATGAAATCCACCAAACGAGAGAAGAAGAGGAAGACCCAGAGTGAGATGGTGGGATGAAAGTGAGGGAAGACATGGTCGAAATGACCAGAACTGGAAAATTAAGTGTCAAAACAGGAACGAATGGAGAAAGATAACTGATGAAGCAAAGACACACAGGAGATTGTAGTAATCGAGAACAACGAGGAGTGATTCACCTCAAATTCTGAATCCGAAGTACCTCATAAGAGGTACGATGATATTCCGCCAGGAATGATAACCACTTTCATTCATTTCATTAATATGTACAATAAATGTGTAAAAACAGAATCGCAACACAAATTCAAAAATTAAACTCTCTATGAATAACAAAAATAAAAACTCTCGATAAATAACAATAACTAATAATATGCACTTCCAATCTTGTACAAATCCTTGATACGAGCTTGTAGAACATCATGAAAAAAAAAAGCAATAACAATATTCCTTTAAAAAAAGACACAAACTTAATTCACTTCAACATGAAATCCTAGATGTCTCAGTAAGAAATCATGAAATCATCAATCTCGCTATGAAAGGTGGGTTCAGTTGATTATCAGAAACAGAGATTAGGATGTCGTATAAATTTTATTGCTTCGCGTTATTAAAAACGTTTTCTCGACTGCGGGTATTCCCCTATTTACTACTTATAGAGCGACACCCATAACTTAATGGAAGAACTTCCATAAATGATCTATTCATTGTATACCCTAATATTCGCAATCTGCCAGGTGCGAATCAACTCTGTGGCCTTGAATTCCCACCTTAAAGAATATAATGGATCAAATTTAACAAAAAGGAAAAAGAAATAACACAAGAACTTTTTATAAGAAAATAAAAGAACACAACACAAATAAAATAAGGCCCAGAGCGATGAAGGATGAACATGGTAACCTGGAGAACGACAAAGAGAAATATGGAGAAATCACTTTGAGAAACTTCTAAATGTGGACACAGAAGAACGAGATGTGAGGATAGATGACATGGAGACCAACTGTGAAGATCAGATAAAAGAACCGACATTTGAGGAAATGATGGAAATTGTTAATAAGATTAAGAATGGTAAGACACCAGACAGAGACGGAGTACAAGCAGAAATGGTGAAAAATAGCGGTAAACACCTATAAATTAAAATCTACGAACTTATAAGATTAATCTGAAGAAAAAAGGTGCCCAAGGAGTGGCAGACGGAAAGAATAATCCCGATATACAAGAAAAGTGGCATAGACGAGTGCAATAATTACAGAGGAATAACTCTGTTGCCTGTAGTATATAAAATATTGTCTTCCTTAATACTGAAAAACACACCGAAAAAGTCTTAGAAGAGTACCAATGGGGATTTAGAGAAGGAAGGTCAACAACGGGCGCGGTTTATATACTGAAACAACTTACAGAAAAATTTTATGAACATGGGATGGAGCTGCACATGATGTTCGTAGAGTTCCAGCAGGCCTTTGATACTGTCAGAAGACAGCTAGTGAAAATAACAAAAGAACTCGAAATCCCGGAAAAACTGATAAAATTGATAAGCATGACACTGTAAAACTAAAAAAGTACAGTTCTAATTAAAGGAGAGAGAAGAATTTGATGGTCATTGATCAGAAAATCGAATTGCACAGGTACAATAATCAACAGAGGTACAGGTGATGGTTTATGCCGATGATGTGGTTTTGTTATCTAGAACAGAGAAGGAATTGAGAGAATAAACCAACGAGCCACGGAAATAGAGCTGGAAATAAATGAGAAAAAACAAAGTACTTGCGAATCAGAAGAGGAAATAACAAGAAAACATGAAACCTGAGAATATGACATTATAAATTTGGAGAAGTGGACATCTTTAAATACCATGGAGTATTGGAGTATTGGAGTATAACAATAGGGGTAGTAGAGAAGAAGAAATAAAAGAAGAGATACAGGCAAATAAGAAGACTTTACAAAACAAAAACATAAGCAAGAAGGCAAATATGAAAATATATAAGAGTCTAAATTTGAGTTTAAATATAATGGGCGCGCAATTTTAAATCTAGTTCATTTTTTGATTATAGATTATAGATAGATTGATTTGACAACACTGTTTTTGTGAGTGACAGGATGTAACGGTTAGGTCTTGAAGGACACCAACTTACCCTTACACTGGCGGTAACGAAAAAGAACGGGTGGTTTTTTTTGTGTTTGTAATATTTAAATTTGAATTTGAATATATTGGGCGCGAAATTTTAAATTTAGTTCATTTTGGTTACTTTAACATACAACGGTGGTAAAACGGAAGTGGTGGGAGTTTTCCGTTAGATTTTACCGAAAAATTAATCGGAAAGAAGGGTACAAATATTGCAATCAAACCGCGATATTTGGCATAAAGAGAGATGTATAAGAATAACTGCAAGCTCAAACGCACACAAAATAAAAACATTAACCAGAAAAAATCCAATCAAATTGTTAGAAGAATTTTTAAATCTATACGTACATTGATAGGAAAAGTTGCATGAAACTTCAAATATAGTCTTGAAACCGAAATTATTGCGAGAAAAGTATCTGAAAACATTTACAATGTAGAAATTTTAGAATGTGGTTTAATATCTTCAGATTATCCGTGGTTATATGCAAATCCATATGGCATTGTAACAAATCACCCCCAAATCTAAAGCTAAAACGAAGGTAATTTATGCCAGACCAGCTCAAACACTTGTATAAATCGCTAAAAGCGACTAATTAAAATTCCTTTTTTTTTGTAAATAGAAATAAACTACCTTCAACAAGCTAGAAACTAAATTAAGTAGGATGCAATTGAATTTGTGTGTTTAATGATGACAATAATTTGGAATATTCTGGAAATACACACTACATGAGCACATGTTGAAATTGGTTATGGCGGGTCAAACCTTTTTTTTGTTACCAAAGCCCATAAAGTAGATAATTTTTTGACTTTTATTACAGGCTACATTAAACGATTTACGCACTAATTGCCAGTAAACGCGAAACCTGCGGCACTACAGATTTGAAATTTACATGATCTTGGAGCTAATAAAATTGCAATCGGAAGTATATACAATTGAACTAGCGGATTTGCAATTTAGACAAGTAATTACCAAATTACGAAATTTCGCTCAAAACATCTGGAGACCATAAAGATATTAAAATATAATCTCAGGGAAAATTCCCACCGATATTTCTTAAAATTAAGGGTCCAAGCGTCATAAATCTTTCAATGACCAAACAACGGTTATAACTGCGCTCGGCTAAAGCAGGGAACCCAAACCATCTTTAAAATCACGCGTTAAAATATGAATTTTGGGTTACTGTCAGACAACCCTCATCACGAATTTCAAAATTTCAACTACACTATAGGAAAGAGGACAATTTTCTGTGTATATGGCAACAAAAATTTCTGCGGTCCATGCATTCGTTTTCGAAAAAAAGGCATTTTAAAGTTATTAAAAGCAAGGTAGTGGTAACCGGATACACCCCGTTGCAACGTGTCGAGCCACGGTCAACTGGCACGTTCCGTTCCTATTCTTCATTTTGTTGACGGTACGAGTGCTTTAATACACTCTTAATGTTGTTGTCATTCATGATCGACACCCGTACGAGTTCTATGGCTTCGAGTTCCACCCTTGGCGAGTTCTGTCATTTTTCAGGGATATTTTTAATTTTTTTTTCGTAAGGTGAAAAAATAAAACAGGCCCGGAGTTCGCCGAAGGCGTCCGGAGGGTCTGTTTTATTTTTTTGCCTTACACAAAATCGGCTAATCATGCAGCCGTGTTAAAAGGTGTATTAAAATACATGTAAATTTAAATTTTTCAAATTCGATTTTTTCGAGAACTAATGCACGGACCGCAAAAATTTTTGTTCTAATATGCTTAGAAAAGTGTCCTCTTTCCTATAGTGCAGTTGAAATTTTGAAATTCGTGATGAGGGTTGTCTGACAGTTCCCGAATTTTGAATAAACTTTTGATACGCACTGGTTTTATTATATCGTTTCATGATCAATTTGCTGGATTTGAATTAAATTTAGAATACACATCTCTTTATCGCCGAAGGCGATTCATAAACAACATAACAAAATTGTCACTTTTGAGTTTTCTTGATTAATTCAGTTTTTGAGAATAAAACGAGATCGGTTAAGCGATTCTAGTCCTTATCGGCAACCCTGAAGATTTTACATAAAAAGGGCTCACTCCTGACTCCCACCATCATTTCTATCTTCAATTTTTGCAGTGACGGTCAGTCTGTTCATTTTCATTTTTTTCAGTTAAATAAACTGCAAGTGTTTAGTTAAATTTTAATAATCTTTTTTTTTTGCCAAATCAAAACAGCCTAAAAGTTTAAATTCTTTTCTTTTATATATATTCAAGTGAAATTTCATTCTATTCTTTTAAAAACTCGTAAGTGTGTGCTTCCTCGTTCGCTAATTTCAACAAGAAGGTAATATATAAACAATCTATGCATTGAAAATTGTTCTTTTTCAGATATATGTCGCAACATAACTAAATTTGTTCTATTAAATATTAGTTGTTAAATTCAAGTTATTAATTTCTTTCTTTTACATATTTTTGTTTATGAATTTTTGGTGTACAATTTTTGCCTTATGTTGATTAAACAGATATAGATTTATATGATTTTATTCTTTTCTTGCTACCGCAAGGCGATTAAATTGTTAATAATCCTACGTCTCCGATCTTCAATTTATAAGTTTAAAATTGGCTTTAATCAATTTTTGGTGGCAGCGATTTACCTTCAGTTAATACACGACGGCCGCGATTATTTAATTAATCAAAGCCTACCCGTGTTACAGCATTATTATTGAAAAACATGGTAATATTTATGAAACAAAATTACGTATTGGAAATAAAATGTCTTTTATCGGCAAAAAATTAGATTTGTGTTGAAATCACTAAAAAAAGTAAATTACTATAGTTAAAATGAGATGATGAATTTACAGCAGCAATCCATTGTTGATGACAAATTTTTCCTATGTTATTGTTAGTAAGAAATTTATAAAAACTAATATTATATTAGTTTTTAATACTTTCTACTATAAAATCAAACTAACTGCGTGAAACTCTCCTGTCGCTAGTTACGAAACACGCCGTTGTGCTGCGCTACTTGTACTCGCGAACGCTCTCTATAGAAACTGACGAAGAATAAACTGTATTTCAATGAGTTGTTTTACACTCAAAGAAAACCGAATGATGGTTACGTCAAAAAAGGGGTAATTGCGAAAATGCTGGACTTCCAAGAAATGCAAAAATGTTTATTTGTGAATTGTGCAGATAATTTATTAGAATTGAACTTAACGATGGGCGCGCTGCTAAATTGTCAAAATGGCCGTCACATGCGAGTAATTTGAGGTTATAGTTGTGTTTACAGTGATCGAGTCAACCTTGTAAATCATTTTGTATGTTCGAATTATCAAAGAAAAAGGTGAAATGACGAAACAAATTGATCTAAAATCTTTATTTAAGTACAATGAACCACGTTTAGTACTCGCATCGAAGTGTTCTCAATTCTGCCACCAGACGTCGCATTCTTAACTTTATTCGCAAATATTTAAAGCTTTTTAACACTAGAAGTGCCGTGCTTACCTGCATACCTATTAACGCCACAGAGGTCATTTTGACTCTGTCATTTTCTATTGTATAAATTTTGTTGGATGGATAAAAAATAAAACACTGCAATCTATTTTTGTTTATATATTGAAAAACTCAGATTGAAATAATAGCTTATGGTCTATTTAGCGCATTTGAAGATTCAGAACTATTATGTTTGAAAAGTGTCAAAATGACCCCTTTGGCGCTTCTAGTGTTAAATAAAACTATAATGCTTTTATGTAGTTTTTACGGTTTTTGTCTACTTAGGTCACTATCTTATGTAACTTATCTCTTGGATTCACCAAAATTATAATACATATATACCAACTCAAAAGAACAAAAATTGTCCTATGCTAGCTAGACCTGGATAGTTTGGGTTAGTTGGCATATTACACATATTTTTCAACCCTCTCAAAATGCATATCAATGTAAAGAAAAATGCTTAGTATTAACAATTTCTTGTAACTTTAATAACTGTTTAATGCTAACATAATATAAGTAACAATGTAAAAATATTCTATGCTCTTAAAAAAAGTATGCTAACTGAGGCACATTTCCACAATGAGTAATGAAATGAACTAACGGTTAAACAAACTAAAAAGATAAAAAATACTATAAATAAAATTGAAAAATTTTACATGTAAATAAGAAAATTGGTATTTATGTACCTTACATATTTAATTTTAATTAAAAAATGCTTGTAAAAATGAACAAATACAGAATCAAGAAAAAAAATAAAAAACGGAATTATTGGCAAATAATATGAAGGACATATTATTTGGTTTCTTAATTTCATTAAGTAGGTACGCATCCAATGGCTCTACTTGTCCTTTAGTACATCTGTTTCGAAATTTTTATCCTCCACAAAAGTTCTTTGTTCAGCTACTATGAAAATAGTATCGCATCTATCAACGGAGACTTAGATCTCCACAATTCCATTTTCGTCCCATGGTAAAAATCCCATGTTAATTGAAATTAGCGCGTTTAAATAATGTTTTGTATCTTATTATTTCCTGAACTTTTGTCAAAAGGCACCTATAATTTATTCTTACATGATGGTTTTTGGATAAATTAATAAATCTTGAAACTGAATGTGAATGAACTTCAAAACTCTTATCAGAACAGTTAAAAACAGATGCTTTTCCTAAAGTTATCGCCAAGCTCTGATAGAAGAAAAGCATTTGAAGAAAAAGATTAATAAAAATTGTAAACAATTATTTACAATTTTATTAAAAGTTAAATTTATAGTGTAATTAGATATCAAAAATGGAATTTATTATTTCCTGCCCAATAGCAAAAGCAAGAGGTGGTGGTACCGCATTACCAATTTGTCGGTGCTTATCTGAAATGCTACCATAGAACTTGTAATTGTCGGAAAATCCTTGAGAGCGAGCGCATTCTCTTACACTTATAATCCGATTTTGTTCAGGATGCAGGACTAGCAAATTAAACATCATTAATTACAAGACAATAAAGTTTATTATTATTTTATTACCTTTTCCTTGTTTTCCCATTGGATCAGGGTTTGTTAAAGTTGTACTGAAAACTCCATCCAAATCTAATCGTCCATAAATCGCATGCCAATTATTTTGTCTGTCGGCAGTATGAGGAAGACTCCATGGGATAAGGGTATTAAATTGACGATTTTCAAGATCACAATTTTGTCCAAGAGCGCATTTGCATACGGCACGTGGAGGATCAGTTTTCTTTTGATGTTTGAATCTAAAAAAAAGTTATTCTTATTTATATAATTATTTTTGGTTTTTTCTGTTATCTCGATTTAAAAATATAATTTATATAGAGAAGATATAAGAATTTTGTTTTCTTGAGAATAGTTATTTGGTTAAAGATTACTAGAGAATCTAGTCATTTCTAGTGGAAATTAATAAATAGCGATTATAGAGTTAATGTTAAACGAATTAATAGTAGGTATACATTTTTATTATTATTTTTAATTCTTCAAACTCAAAAATTACATTTAAATTATTTGTTAAAAACCCTACCACATATTTTATATGGGTTTCAACATAATGTATTTATACAGTAGGTTATATGTATTATTTACTTGAAAAAAAAATCGTCAGGTTAGTTTAACTTTAGTTAAACTTAATGCTTAAACTTCAAGTTTAACCTGTTTGTGCATTACCGATGTGTTTTGTATTATTTTTGATTTTTAAAAATATTTCTAGTTTTTCTTCAAACTTGAAAATTTTGTCAAAATTATGAATTTTATTTATTTGATAAACATTACATTTTCTGTCGACAGAAATACTTAGTACTTTTAGCAAAGTAAACAATTTATTTCGGGAATGTCTGGATAAATCTCAAATAGGAATTACAATCTTATTGTTATCAAATTATGCACCTCACGTTACTGATTTTGTGCGAATTATTAAAGGCAATATAGTCGACACTGAATATTTCTATTCAAATAGTTAAATCTTTGAAAATTTTATAAAAAGAAATTTGTATCAGATAGTCTTGACAATTCATTTAGATGCATCTGGATTACCGGTAAGTCCACCTCTGTGATCCATCTTCTTTGTATTCATCAATGAAAATTGACTACCGGCACTCAATATTGCTACGTACCGGCTAACTAGACACTACCAATAAATCTACAAAAATTAAAAGTATATCTTAAGCCCTACCTGTATTTATAAATTAATTTGTTGGTATATATTCCACTACTTAATTTTACACAAATATTTGGTAAATTTCTCCAATCCGCTCCACTATTTATAGGAATATGTTCTATTCGTGCAACAGCTAATGGTCCCAGTTCTTTACAAATATGATCTGTTACTACTCCTTTTGATGAATGATTTGCACGTATTGAACGTTGAAAATGTGAGAGAGCTTCACAATTATAATATTTTATTACTTCCAAATTACCATTTTCAATTTTTGGTAAATCTGAAATTGCATCTCTAACTGTTATGGTACGAAACGGAGCGGAAGTCAGCCAATTGATTCCTAAAATAGTTCATTAAGTTGAATTTATTATTGCTAAGTATAGACAATCACCATTAGAACATCGAATTCCTTTAAGGGAAATTGTCAATTCTCGTTTCTTATAAACTGTTAACGGCTCAGGAAATCGTGGCAACGGATATCCGGGAGCGGCACCAATGATTATTAGTCTATGCCGACTCTGAGGCACTCCATAATTCGCACTTTGCAATACTCCAAAAGTAACTTGATATCCAATAGCGAGCATACACCTTAAGGTCAGTTTAAAAACGATACCCTTCTTAAATGATACAAAGTTTCTTACATTTTCAAAAATAAAATAATTTGGCCTAAAAATTCATAGAGTAAAATATACGATAAAAAAGTTTAACAGTTAAAAGTTGACTTTACTTGTAATAATCGCAGTAGCTTAAAAAAGTCGCTATTAAAGAATTTTTAAACATGGAATAATCTCTATCATTAAATCTATTCATTCCTGAAAAACCTTGGCAGGGTGGACCACCGATTATAAGTTCAACATCTCCTTTTTGTGGCAAATTTAACTTTTTTGCAGAATTTCTATTTGTCATAATTAAAGAAAGCACTTCGTTACAATCTTGAGCAATAACAGTTGCGTTTTCATGATTTAATTCGAACGCATGTGCTGCTATTACATTATTTTCAACCTGAAATATAAATATTGTAGATAGGTAATTCAATACGAAAGAAGGAACCGTGCAAAGAAAAATAAAAAACATTTGAATTAGATTTTATGATTATTATGTATATATGAAATACAAAATAAAGTATTTCGTGAGTGACCTAAAGTCGACCAGCTCTAGTAATCGACCGCTTTGCAAAACTTTATGTGAAGCATACATTAAAAGAAATATTTAACAGAAAGCGATAATTGCGAAAAACTATAAGAAAAAACTCGCGGTCCCTTGGACTGCCGCTTATCCAAGTTTTACCGTATATAAGTATTATTGCGTTATACATTAATTATAAAGGAATATTCCTGATTGTGATGTTCAACTACATTCAATTTTCGACTAATATTATATCAAATTATTTTCGCACAAAGTATTGCATTTATCTCGTCTCCGACGCAACGCTCGTACTCAGTAAGTTGGTTTATACTGAACGCATAAATGATTGATAATAATCATTTAATTGATACAATAATAATTATTGTTACTTCGTGTATTTACAGATACGTAATATTTGCATATCTCTACTCATTTTTTTTTAAACAAAAATGTGCCCACAATCTAAACAATATACTGGTAAAGATGGATAGGTCTACTACCGATGTGTTGCTGTCTGTCTACTAGATTTTACTGTCGCCTACTGGTGAATTTTGTCTACAATCAAATTAATAAAATTATTTCGGTATTGGCACTTTCGATTGCTCAAAATAAAATGGTAAACCGTATGTAAAGTTATCAGCGATACATATTCTGTCTGATTGAAATCTTTAGGTTAAATAAAGGAAAATAAATTAGATGACCCTGTGCGCCTTCACTTCACAACCTATAGTATAGGTTAAAGATTCATTTTCATTTATTTAACCTAAAGATTTCAGACACGTAACGTGTTTAGTTTTTGGTTATTTGGTAAGCACACACATTTATTTTAAAGTATAATAAATTTCTTGAATTCTTGATTTTTAATTTTGTCAATCTTTGTTTGGTATATTTTCTTACTTCTCATTATTTTTACGTTTTTCTTATGTTGTATACGACTGATGATCAAAAATGATTGTAAAACAGAGGTCTTTATATCGTATTACATATTTTTTATTGTAAAAATTTTTATCATTTCTATAGTAACGTAATTTATTAGAATTCTATTTCTTGTTCTTCTTCTAACTCGTTAAATATGCACTATTGTCATTTTTAGTGTTTTTTAAATATTATCAGCCTTATGCATAGTCATACTTTTAAAATGGTTTTAAAATGAATTAGTAGCTACTAGTTAATAGCATTCTAGAAGCTAGTAAAATTTTGTTATGCATAGTTCTTTTAAAAAGAAAGTTAGTATCCTTTTAGTTGGTAGAATACTAAAGTATGGTTTTTGATATATTTATTTGGCAACACCGCAAATTGACAGCCGACAACTTAAAAATAATTATTTTTACCTAAAACAGGTACCTAAAAATAGCTTAATATTATTTACCCTTGGCAAGTACATTGTTATAATAAACCAAAGGATTTATATGATTCACATATACTTTTGGCCTCCTATTTAAATTTAAAATAATATCTTGAATTATTTGAATTTCTTCGATTTCTTCATCAACATTTATACAATCTTCCCTTATTTTTAAACGAATTTTTTATTTAATTAATTTAATTAGTTTTATAATTCAGCAATTTCCCACATAGAAATATTACATTAAATACTTATTTTATGTATAATAAGAATAAATTCAATAATTTGTAATTGAACAAGTTAACTAATAAATACTAAACAATATTTGATGTTTTTTATCACAAGTTAAAAATTAATATATTATGCATAATATGGTATATTATGACTAAATATAATTTTCAAAATTGTCTATTCTTTGTAAAAAGTAACCTTAAAATGGTCTTAAACATGCTCAAAACCTTCACTAAATATTTAGTAGCAAACCAACGATTTCAGTAGTCCTACTAAGGTTAGTACCCTTTTAACTCGTCTATGCATACAAGTTGCATGCTCCACTACTACCTGACCGCGTTAGTAGCTACTTAGTGTACTTAGTAGCTACTTAGATGACTATGCATAAGACTGTATGTTTCTATGTAAGTATGTATTCTTTACTGAACAGTTAAAATTTTTTATTTTAACATTTGTATAGTTTAATTATTTATAATCTTATCAAATTTTTTTTAGAATAAACCAAAAATGCACAAACACCTTTCAGAACTTAAAATGTTTAAGTTAACACAATATAAATACACCGTACATACGGTATATACGGTGTATTTATTACATTAAATACATTAAATACATTACATTAAGTACATTACGGTGTGTTTGTGCATTTTTTGGTTTATTCTAAAAAATTTGATATGATTAATATCGAGTTACACTACCTAAACCACTTATCTATTGATTAACTATTTATACATTGCATACTATTAAAATATACCACAATAAATACTTAAAAATTTCATTTTTTAGGTTAACTTTCCACTTCTTAATTTATTAGCTAATTTATATAGTGCACGAGGACTTTTCTGGTGTAAATTAATTAGTATTGGAACTATAGATTGATTAAACCTTTAAAATTTCTATTTGTGATTGCATTTTTTAAACTTTATGTTTATCGGGGACCTTACAGAATACTCAATTAAATGAAAAGTTGAAACCGCTGTTTTCTTCCTAAATTTCTATAAAAAATCGAATTGTATTGAAAGGTAATGCAATTTTTATTAGATGTCTGAAGACTTTTTCGAGTAGCGAGCGAGCGTTTTTAGCATACAATGGTTTTTTACTTTGGTTGTTTCTTGTTATTAAAGGTATTCACACTCTCTGGTATAACCCGTGGTAAATTTACCCCGTGGTAAATATACCAAGTTTACCAGGGTGTTATTTGACTGTGTCCCATATCTCCCATAAGAGCAAATACCATACCTCGTGGTATTCGTAAGTAGCCCTCGACCGTGTATTTCTATTATGGTAAAGTTAAACCAGTGCGCCGCTTTTCTGCGTAGTTGTATTTTTACTTCTAAGTAATAATATGGCATCTTTGACACAGCTGATTTAAATTAAGGACTACTTACAAAAATAATAACAGCTGATTGTGCCGAAAGTAAGGTTAAAGTTAAAATACAAAACCCAATACCATGAGGTGTGTTCACAGATATGGTATAAATGTGTGGTAAATTTACAACGTGTTAAATATACCAGAGAGT
Organism: Cantharis rustica; assembly: GCA_911387805.1. Classification (NCBI taxonomy): domain Eukaryota; kingdom Metazoa; phylum Arthropoda; class Insecta; order Coleoptera; family Cantharidae; genus Cantharis; species Cantharis rustica. The sequence continues at coordinate 79,994,471 of OU426877.1, forward strand.
GTGAATACCGTAAGTCAGTGTATTTTTTGCCATGCTTGGCTGCCTCTAATATCTGGCCGCTCTAGGCCCGGGCCTACTGAGCTTAATAGTGCGAGATCCGGCATAAGAAATATATACCCTCATCTGTTATTTAATGATAATAAAGAATATATGCTAGATAATGTATACATTTAGGGTATTCACACTCTCTGGTATATTTAACACGTGGTAAATTTACTACACATTAATACCATATATCGTGGGCATACAGGTAAAAGTGACTAAGTCAAAAAATTTTGGAAATGAGTTATAATGACTAAGTACCGTAAAAATGTAAGACACAGGTCTGAACAAAACGTCTATGTTCTAATAACGTATTGTACATGTTTCATTATTCGGAAACAATAATTAAAAAAATAATAGAGCTGATTTTTCGCAAAATACGAAACATTCAATTTGATTTATCTCGAAATTCTATTTTTTGACTTGGTCACTTTTACCTGTATGCCCACGATATGTGAACACACCTCGTGGTATTGAGTCTTGGTATTTTAACTTTAACCCTACTTTCGGCACAATCAGCTGTTATTATTTGTGTAAGTAGTAGTTACTTTAAACCAGCTGTGTGCACTTCGCCATATTAGAAGTAAAAATACAACAACGCAGAAAAGCGGCGCACTGGTTTAACTTTACCATACTAGAAATACACGGTCGTGGGCTACTTACGAATACCACGAGGTATGGTATTTGCTCTTATGGGAGATTACTACACAGTCAAATAACACCCTGGTAAACGTGGTATATTTACCACGTGGTAAATTTACCACGGGATATACCAGAGAGTGTGAATACCCTTATTAATACATCGCAAATAGGTCGGTACACGTCGTTTCGGCGACCGCAGTTCGGCGACGGCGATTCCGCATCGCATATTCGGCGAGGTCAATTCGGCGACTGTCAATTCGGCTATGCTAGTTTTGGTGATTCCAGTTCGGCACCGGCATTTCAGCGATTCCCATTCGGCGACAGAAAATTCAACTACGTTGATTCGGCGACGGGAAATTTATTTAAAGTAGTACATCGGTTATAGAATTATAGTTCAGAATTTAATGTATTTAAATTTAATTTAATTTAATTTAATGTTAAATTCAATAATCTTGGATAGAACAAGTTAATTAAACAATTTATAATAATGTTTTTATTATTTTATTAAGCTTTCGACGTAGGTTAACGTCTTCGTCAGAAAATTAATAAATTAATTGTTTAATTAACGCTCAAACGCTTCCACTCACTACTTCCTTGTCTAAACTGAACTGTTTACTTTGACACCAAAACCAAACTCAACTCACTAAAAAACTCAACTCAATATGCCATCTATGCCTTCTCAAAAAATGTTACCAAAAGTGGAACCCAATTGAAATTTTGGAAAGGAAGGTATTTAAGAAAAACGGTATTATTTAATTGAAAAGAATAAATTGTATTGAAATGAGAAGGAAAACCAAGGAAAGATTAACACAATAAATATTATTGTAAAGAAGCAAAAAAGTACTTAAGGTACTTAAGAGAGATAGGAAGATAACCAACTTTTAACGACGGGTTTTTAAATTCTAATTTAAAAAGCCATAGGCATTCCTACTAAGGTTTCTTTGTATATTAAATTTAGTAGAAAATTGAATAAACTAAAAGTATATCTCCCGTCACCGAATCGACGTAGTCGAATTTACTGTCGCCGAATCGGAATCGCCGAAATGCCGGTGCCGAATTGGAATCGCCGAAACCGGCATAGCCAAATATCGGGTCGCCGAATTGACTGAAGCCCAATCAGAATCGCCGAAATGACGGTGCCGAACTGGAATCGCCGAAATGACGGTGTCCGCAAATAGGTTGCCTAGCTAAATCACGTGCCGATGATGTTAAACAATAAAATGTATAATTAAATTTTTTTGATCAACTTACCCGATTAGTTATTTATGAAAGTCGAACATCAGCTGAGAGAATATACCCCAAAGAATTGAAAAAATATAGGTTGTCTACTTTTTCCTCTGCGCAACTATGAAGTTGCCAAGTATAAACAGGTAAGTAAAAGTTGTTAATATACCCTCATAGGTTATTTAATCGAATTACATATCAAATGAAAGCTTATTTTATTCTCAATCCAACCGTATTAGGTTGCCTTATCCAAAAGTATGTTAAATCCATGATTGCCTAGATTTAAAATGTTACATTTTCTGCGTGAGCATTGAGAGTAACAGAGAAGCGTTACGCGAAATTCCATTTGACAGACAAAGATGCAGCGAGTTCTTTTTTAAATATTTCTCCGATTGTGTAAATATTAACAACGATATCAATTTTTTTCACTCACACATTCATTTATCAGCGACAGTACATAATTATGAAATAATAAATTTTTCGTTTAAAATGTACGTCTTTCAAAAGAAGATTTTTCCGATCGTCCCGATAGTAGTCAAATTCAAACTCAAACCATACATTATTTACCTCCAATTAATTCTTTGTCAACGTCATATGTATATGCTATAGTAAATGAAACATCATTGCAAATGAAATTGTTGTAAAGTGTAATGAAGAATTAATAATTGTCACGTACGACTACGAATGAAAAGCCGAAATACGATCATGTATTCATTAATATTATTTGACTTTTAGCGGTATTTAATCCGCGCTTACACGATCGGAAATTCTTTTTTTGAAAGACGTACATTTTAAACAAAAAATTTATTATTTTATAATTATGTACTGTCGCTGATAAATGAATGTGCGAGTGAAAAAAATTGATATCGTTGTTAATATTTACACAATCGGAGAAATATTTAAAAAATAACTCGCTGCATCTTTGTCTGTCAAATGGAATTTCGCGTAACGCTTCTCTGTTACTCTCAATGCTCACGCAGAAAATGTAACATTTTAAATCTAGGCAACCATGGATTTAACATACTTTTGGATAAGGCAACCTAATACGGTTGGATTGAGAATAAAATAAGCTTTCATTTGATATGTAATTCGATTAAATAACCTATGAGGGTATATTAACAACTTTTACTTACCTGTTTATACCTGGCAACTTCATAGTTGCGCAGAGGAAAAAGTAGGCAACCTATATTTTTTCAATTCTTTGGGGTATATTCTCTCAGCTGATGTTCGACTTTCATAAATAACTAATCGGGTAAGTTGATCAAAAAAATTTAATTATACATTTTATTGTTTAACATCATCGGCACGTGATTTAACTAGGCAACTTATTTGCGATGTATTAATGTATACATTATCTAGCATATATTCTTTATTATCATTAAATAACAGATGAGGGTATATATTTCTTATGCCGGATCTTAGATTATAAGGCAAATCCTCCACTGCATGCTAGGATTACTTTCTCTGAAATATTTTAATATTTTTAATTAACATCAAATAAGTTTAAAGTTGAACAAGTTAAATAAACGTTAAAATATAAATTATTTATTTTTTGAGCTTCCATCGAAAGCGTTTATTATTATTCTGATAAAGGCAATATAACTCGCTGAAAACTCAAAAAATAAATAATTTATATTTTAACGTTTATTTAACTGGTTCAATTTTAAATTTATTTGATTTTATTTATCACAAGTTAACTATTAATATATTTAAATATTTTTAATTAAGTATATTTTAACTTACCGCCCATTTTGTTTCAGATAAACCAACTTGTTGTAGCCCTTCGGAAAATCCACCACAGCCAGCAAAAATGTCCAGACACTTTAATGGTTTATTAAGTTTCTTCCATATGGGGAAAATGGAACTTACTCCTTGTTTAATTAAAATATAAAAAAGTATTATTAATTTTTAATATTAAAAATTATTAAATAAAATCAACGATTTACTATATAACCTTTATCGTACCAAAACTGGATTGTCTCTAACCCAAAATTTACTTTATTTCTAGTAAAGATTTTCACTAAAATTTGCGACTCCAATTTTTTTTTAGCACCAATGAGGTGGTTTAAGTAATATCTTGATATAATGGTCTTTAAAATAAATAATTGAAAGTTGTATATAACTTCTTTTTCACACATGAAATTCAAGTTATACTAGGTATTCAATTAAAATTAATTTACCTACTCAAGACAAATTAAATAATTTTCGACAAATCTGAGACATCCAATTCACCTGGTTTATTTATTTCGATTCATAAAAAAGGTTCAGGTGTAATTGAAAATTTACGCATTGAAGATATGAAACGTTTATCGACTTTTTTAAATTTTGTATTGCAACAATATATACAATTTGATACGGGAAATTGTTGGTTCCCGTCTCGAATTTCTTTGTTGTTTTTCTTTGTGGTTAATTTGGTGTAGTTCGTGAGAAGAAGGGAGGTTTTGTGCACGCAAGTCGTCGTGACGGCCTCGAGTCGAATTTTGGGGGGTGCGGATTTTTGGTATGGACCTGATTTTTTTTTGGAAAGTGAAATTTTGGAAAAATTTCGTTTCCTTTCCTTTGAAGGTTTCCTTTGAAATCTATTTAGTGTGGATTTTGAGTCCTTTTCCTTCATCCTCCATCCTTTTAATGCAGTAAAAGTAATTAAATTAATTTTTACTTTCATCGTTGGATTAAGAATTAATTCATTTTACAAATTAATTTTATAATTTGTGGTTTTGAACAAAAATCGTTGGTCATAGTCAACCGCATTTGGCGAGCAAACTTTATCTATAGAGAAGAGTGATCGCATTATTTAACACTCGATACATTTTTAGTGTGTTTTCTGCAAAAGGCAGGAAAATAAATTTCTTTCAAACTATTATTTTTGACAAGTGATTATTGTCAGTTGGTTTTGGCTGGTTGATTTTATATGTTCATCCTTAGGATAATACTAAGGCAACTTCAGGTCGTCCATTTATTTCGTTGAGCTTGTTAAAATTTTTTGTGCACCTTCGTTTTAGCTTTCCTGAGGAATCTACAGAGGTATATTTTTCCGAACCACGTTCTTGCCTCCGCGTCAAATCAGCTAGTTTTTATTTTTCCATCTTCGGATATTCTACACAAAAAAAAGCTGGTCTTACCAGCGTGTGGATGAGAATTGTTTCTACCTCGACGAGGAGAAACTAATTTTCGTCTCAAATTATATTTATATACAATTATACAATATACAATGAAAATATGCCAAATACAATTATTTATTTTGATAATTTTAAATTTAAGTTTTGTTAGAGTGGCGCGTTTTTGCCAAGATGGCGGAAACAACGGAAGCCTAGATTTTTGCTCTGCCGATCTTGAGTTTTTGTTGAGCGATTGGTTTTGAAATAGTAATTTTTGTGAATGTTGTTTGAGAACATTTTGGTCAAACGTGGCCTCTGAGATTGACTTTGTAAGTCATCGTTCGTCGATAGTCGTATAGTCGTAAGTCGATCGTTTAATTGGAATTGGTAAAATTTTCTATTTAAAATATTGGAAGAAAAATTTTTAAACGACAAAATTGATAGCGAGACCGATATTTGCAACAAGATTGCAATTTTAGAAAATTTGGCTGCTGTGATAATTTTTGCGAATATTTTAATTCGAATAATTTTAAAAGAATAATTTAATTACAAGATTAGAAAAATAAAAGTACATTGGAAGAGAACTATCGTATGGGGTTGCTGATATTTTTTTGAATTGATAAATTAATAAGTTTAGTCCTTGAGGAAAGCATAAAAATTTTAAAGTTTAAAATAATTCTATTGCAAGTTTCTGAAATTGAATTCTGGAATTTTTTTTTAAATCTTTGACTCTGAGTAACCCATACTACTCTCCCACAAGAGCCCCAGAGAGTAAGCAAGTGTATTTTGATATTCCGGAATTTTTACGCAAAATATTACTTCAACTATTTTGGCGCCCGCGCAGGGAAGGTTTTTTTAACATGATTTATGGCGTCCAACTTAAAAAACTGAAAAATGGACGAACGCTACCAGAACAATAAAGTTTATCTTCTAATGATAGAACTATCACAACAAAAGAAAAAATTACTCAAAAAAGAGAAACGACAAAAACAAGAAAAAGAACGACGATTAATAGAGAGAAAAAAGATATATAAAAGAAATGCGTAGAGATAAAAAAGAAATTCTAGAAGAAATCAGAAAAGAAATGCGGGGTCGATGTGTTGATAAAAAGAACGATTTGAGTGCCGCGGACGAAGAAGTGACAGAAATTAAAGGACATGATGAGCAAAACAAAGAATTATCGATAAGAAATGAAGAAGAAAAGAAAGATAACCAAGATGTTAAAAATTAAATAATACAAGATATCGGGAGCACGAGAAAAGAAATAACGACCGGGTAACTCAATGATACACAGTGGAGAAATAACAGATCAAAGAAAGGTTATGAAAACGGAAAAATAATAAATTGATTGATAAGAAAACAAAAGATAAGTTTGGATTTATTAGGTTGTTTGCTTCAGGATGCATTAAGAATGGAAATAAGAAAAAAAAATAAATGAAAAAATTTAGAGATTAAAATATGGAAAATTAACAATTAATACTAGAAAAATAAAACTTGAACATGTAGAAAAGAAAATTTTAGGGAAAAAAGGTAATATAAATTGAAGAAAATAACAAAACGGAAAATTCAGCTCAAGCTCAAGAAGGACAAAAATTAATAATGGATCGAAGAAGAATTTCAAGATACGGAAGAGTAGAGGTTGGCAAAGACCGGTGCCGGAAATGTGAACTACCAAGAAGAAAATTTATCGGTAGAATTATAGAAAAAGAAAATAAAAAATAAAAACAAGAATTTTGATACAAACATGGTATGAAAATTTAAATGATTTGATTTATAAAAGATTTGATTATTTTAATTTAACTTGAAAAATGTAATGTGTAAAGGATTTATTTAAGGGAGGCAGAAAAAGATTTTATTATGATTTATTGATTCATTGTACTGACATTTTTGATTTTTGATTTAAAATTTAAAAAAGTTTAAAAATTTTATTTGTAAACCACGACAACTTCATAAATTTTAATCGTTTAAAATTTTAACTTCTTGGTTCACTCATAAAATTCATAGGGAGTAAAAGATGTCGCGTTACAAAGTGATTTGGCCGCTTTTGATTTGTGAGTTTATGAATTTATTTTATAATTATTAAAGAATTTTTTGGAGAAATGGTTTTTTTATTGTAATTTATAAAATTTAAAATTTAAATTTATTAAACGTTACTTAAATAATTAGAAATAAATTAGTCGAAGGAGCGACAAAATTTGATAAAGTTCGACAATTGCAACGCGGTGTCGCGGATAAGAATTTTTTTACGGTGCTATTTTGGAAAATTAAATTTTTAAGTTAAAATAATTTAATTGGATATTGAAAATAAAATTACTTTTGGAAAGCACGATGAGTATAGCTTAGAAGATACCACCCAGAATTATTAATTTGAAATTATAGGTTCGATTCTCAACAAAGTATAAAATTTTTCAATAAAATATGGTTAAGGTTATTAACATGTGATAATATTTTTTTGATGAGAATCGTAAATTCAAAACATAATGTTAACAGTTTGTAATAAACTATTACATCATAATATTATTATTACACAAACTGCACCTCAGCATATAAATATTTTAATTAATAAATATTTATAAATTAATGTTACCTTATCGATTGTACATGATTTTTTTTTGTTAACAATGCTTATGCATAGCAACATAATTTTGTCGAACTAATAGTATTGTAACGAAAATTAAAACGTTTATTTATTTCTAAAGGGCTAATACAACTATTGACAGATACGGTTTATAACAATAAAACAATTTATTACTACACTAAGATTAACACTAACACTAATTACACTACAATTTATTTAACACTAAGTCCGGATTTATTTAAACACTCTGTATACTGTTTATCACTTCACTTTATTTATCTAAATTTTTATTTATCTTCACACTTGTAACTTCAAACTGGAACTAACTCGTCACAGGAAAGCATCTGTATTTATACGTAAATGTTAGCTTCCAGAAACTTTCATGAGTTTCTATACACTTCTGGAGCGTAAATTCAGCGATTTACACATGACTCATCACACATGATTCATCATATATGACTCATCATGTTTGACTCATCATACATGACGTCATACATTAGTCATCAAATATAATTAGACGTTCTTTCTTAACAGTATGTACTATAATTTTATTAAATTTAATATTAAAATAAAAAAATACCTGATGTTTTATCTAGTCCAATTTCTTTAGCATTTATTGGTAGCGATATAATTTTCTTTTTTTTGAGATCATAGCCATCTTTAAAATAAAATCTATGTGGTCCTTTCTTGGTCCATTCCTTAGGTTCGCTTGCCATAGATTCATCACAAGCCAAGTAACATTGTCCCCGAATTTCATCAATAGTTACGGTGGAAACTATAATATAAATATTATAATATTAATAACTTACCCATTATTTATAATAAAAAATATTAAGTATGCGCTCATTAACACATTGTATTTTAAAAAAGTTTAGTGTTAAATATAAATCTTATTGCCATAATTTTAAAATAAACATCTACATAATCTCTCTCATATATCAAATATCTACAAAAAATAAATTTTGAACCCATTTTTAACACTTTAAAGCGCTCCCAAAAATTAAGCTCGCAACTCCAGGTATGGGACTTTTGACATAATAATTATTCTGAACAACAGAAAGTGCGTGGAAACCAATTTTCAGTTTTCTTTTAATTATTAAGAAGTAAGATCTTGTTCGTTCTCTGAAATCTGACTTTAACAATCAATAAGACTGAATTTAACGACGAAAATGATTTTCTCTTCTGGTACCTACTATTTGTCCGCACTGAAGCAAGATTGTATATAAATACGTTTTTCAAAATAAAACTGGTGTTTTAAAAATAAAAATTTATTTATTAAAAGTTGCTTACTTTGGATGCAAAACAACAACTGATTTTAAAATTATGAAAATCTATAAAAATAACATTTGTTTAAGTGGGCTATTTTGAACTTGGTTTCTTCTAAACACTTGACTTAAGTTCAAGACCACCGAAAATCTTAATATAATTGCCTTAAGGCAGTATTCTAGTCTAGAAGCCCAAATTTCAGACATTTTTTAACGGTCGATAAAAGAAAAGCAATTAATATTTTCACTATACATTTTTTGTCATCGATTTATATATATTTTAGGAATTTCTAAAAAAATTTTCAATAAAAAATAAATAAATTTTACAAAGTTACACGCTGTTGAAGTAGAGAGAAAAAAAAGAACGTGTTCATGGTTGACACAATTCCAACCCTTCTAATCATCTGAAAAAAAAAAAAAAGATAGATTTTTAATCAGTACAGGGAACTGTCACGTATGTGATCACACGATTTAAACTTTTTTCTATTGATTATTGGTAAAAGGACACTTTTCGGCGCCCTCCGGGTCTGTTTTATTTTTTCACCTTACGCAAAACAATTTAAAAATATCATCGAAGAATGGCAGAACTCGCCAAAGGTGGAACTCGAAAACACAGATCTACGTTTACCTGGAATCCGAGATTTGCCATAAATAAGTTATTTTATAATAAGGCCGAAGGCGCCCGGCGGCCTTGTTTTTTTGACTATTCCGATATTTTAATTAACCTAATAATTCGAAACCTATCGAAAACGCTATTAAAATTACGAATTTTAAAGCTTAAATGTTAACATTTCAATTTGCATGCTGAACGGGTGGCCTACAGTACTGACTCTAGACCACGAGTAAAGCACGGCAGAACTGGGTATATCAAGTTACACGCCCCGCTAATTCGCATTTTTAAAATGCCGTAATTTCGACAACTATTGCATAATCCAAGAAAATTTTTGTGCTAATATACTCAGAAAATTGTCCTCTTTCCAATGCTCAATAGGAAAAAGTTCAATTCTTGTGATCACATACATGACAGTAACCAACAAATTTTCTCCCGGAAAAGGAGCTACTCAGAAAAAAAGTTAATTTTTTCAGTTAATTTTTAACTTTCCGAATTTTTAAAAAATAGTAAACATTAAAAATTATGATTTCTTGTTGGTTCCTACCATAAAGAGATATATAAAAAAATTCATGCCAAATTTCAAGAAAATCGGTCAATTAGAACTTAAGATTTTATGTCAACCGATTCGAAAAACGTAGTTTCGAGAAAAACACGATTAAAAATTTAAGTTAAGTTTCGGCCAGTCTTACTGATAGAACTATACATAAATACTTTTTATTTCTTACATTTTATTCTTTTTTTATTTTATATTATTTTATATTTTTTATTTTATTTCTTACATGTTATTACTTACATTTCTTCAATCAACGATTCCGGCTCCATATATCGGGCCTTCTTCTACCTCAAATTAAATATTTAAGTAAGTAAATTTTAAAAAATACAGAAAAACAATAAAGAGTATTTTTTAATACTTTTCTTAGATTCGTTCCATCTAAACCGGTCGAGTTGCCACGACACTAAAATGGCAATAATTTTTAAAATAATTCGAATTTAAAAAAATCCTTTTAAGAAAATATTCTTGAATATCTAAACTATCGAAATATGAAAACAAAAATTTTCAATTTTTTCAACTTTCTAGACTAGAATACTGCCTTAACCTAAACATGATGAAATATTAATGAATAATGAATATTGCTAGTGGTCTTATAAGAGGTTCGTTAGACATAACTATAATGTACTTGGATGGAAAAACAATTGTTACCCCGCTGAGCAAAATAATATTTATATATGTGTAAAAACGCTAATATTTAGAATTGTTTTTAAGAAATCAGAGATTTTTAAACATTTTAAATTTCTGTTGGATAAATTTGTGGAAGTAATTAAAAAAAAATACCATTGCAACATGTTTCCAAAAATGTAAGAATATTTTCGGGAAGTTATTCGATGGGTAATTTTTATATACAGGGTGTCCCCGTGACCGTAGAGAACTTTTGAGGTGGTGACAAAAGACACTTTTCTAAGATAAATTTTCAAATAAAATTTTTGTCCAAGTGCAAACCCTTGTGGGGTACCTCTCTTTAAAACAATATTTTGAATTTCTGATTTCAAACGGCCATAGCTCCGATATTATTAATTTTTTAGACTTAATAGATTAGACCTTTTTTAAATATCATTCGCTTATACAGTTTAGTTTATAGTTTAGCTTAGTTTATATCTCTTTATCGTCTAGAATAAACGGTTTTTGAGTTATAAATTAAATTGAGGAAAAATGTTTAAAAAAACTTTGATTTTATTTTTTTACTTTTCTTGTAATTTGATGTTAATTTGATGTTAATTTTTATGTACCAAATATGCAACATTGCATATAAACTCCATATTATTTTAGTAAGTTATAAAATTTTTAAGGTTAGGAGTAATTATAACTGTGGTCTGACTTTGTGAATTTGAGACGAGAAAAGAGGGAATCTAGAATTTTGAAGTGACAGAAACGAACCAAGGAGGTCAAAGATCCGCACACAAAGCTGGGAGCGAGATCAAATCACTGTTTGTATAGAATTTAAACTTTTAAAATTTGATTGAAATTTTGTAGGTTAACCACGATTGTCAGTTTTATATGGTGCCAACTCTACAAGCAGGGAATTTGTTGTAACGCACTGTAGAGAAACCAAACACAAATATCTCAAAGTGATAAATATAGCACAGATACTTTTGAGGCGTTGAGTCGAGTACTGTGTTATACGCGAATAGAAATAGAACTGTGGAAAGAGAATAGAACGAATAGAATCAGTGTAAACAGAGAACAGAATACAAAATAAAAGGTAACAAAATTTTTTTACGAGAAGTGGCGAGAAACCTAACAAGTGCTTACTTAAATGAACACAAAAGAAGGAAGATTGAGGGTTAAGGATTGTTAAGGATTGTACTCTGGCGAGGTCAAGCAAGGAAGAACCGGAACTGCCTTTATGGTGAGAACAAAGAGTAAAGACAATATAATGCAGTTCAAGCCGATAAATGGTAGAATGGGATACATCAAAATCAGAAGTAAACAAGCGAACGTGTCGATCATCTGCGCCTATGCCCCAACAGAAGACAGTAAAGCGGAGGGCAAAGAGGAATTTTACTAGCAATTAGAAGATGTATGTGAAGCAGTAGGAAAAAAAGATATTCTAATTCTAGTAGGAGATTTCAACACCAAAATAGGAAAAGAGGATTATATTAGCGAAGTAGCTGTGAAAAATACAATACATGATAATACGAGTGATAACGGAAATAGATTGTGTAACCTAGCAGCAGCAACAAATATGGATATAAGTAGTACAAGATTCAAGCATGAGAAATTACATAAAATAACTTGGGCGTGGTCAGGAGGAAAAGGATATGAGGGAAATCAGATAGATCATGTACTGGATAGCAAAGAAAATGAAAGCAATGATCAAAGATGTGAGATCCTACAGAGGAGGGAATGCGGACTCCGACCACTATATGGTAGTAGCAGAAATTAAAGTCAAGAAAACATACATTGCTAAAGTTAGGAGAGAAAGAGAAGACTTTGCGGTGGAGAAACTATCGGAGGAGAGAATAAGAAAAAGTATATAAGTCGTATATAAGGTGCTGTCCACATTGATAAACAATAAGTTGAAGAGATGTATAAAGGAAATAATAGGTGAATACCAGTGTAGATTTGTAAAAGGTAAATCAACCGTGGACGCAATACACGTGCTAAAGCAAATAATGGAAAAGAGCTGTGAACATAATATAGACATACATATGATTTTCATCGATTTTAAGCAGGCGTTCGATAAAATAAACAGATTTGAATTGATAAAAACAATGCAAGAGATGAAGATACCAAGTAAGATAATAAGATTGACTCGTATGGCACTAGATGAAACAACAGCTTGCGTCAGAACTGCAAATGGGGATACAAAAGACTTCAGAATAAACAGTGGAGTGAGACAGGGTGATGCGATCTCGGCAAACTTGTTCAATTTAGTATTAGAAAAAATAATCAGAAATACAGAAGTTAAAGGCACGATAGTAAACAAGGAGGCGCAGGTGCTTACATATGCGGATGATGTAATGGTGATTTCGAGATCGGTAAGAGCATTAATGGAAGTAGTTGAAAAGATAAGAGACGCAGCAAAACCAATGGGATTGAGGATAACACGGATAAGACAAAGTATATGAAATGTCAAAAGGGTGAGAAGTCGGATGGAAGTAATGAGCTGAGAATTGGAAATGAAATATACGAAGAGGACTTTAATTACTTAGGAACGCAGATAAATAACAAGAACAAGAGACAACGCGAGGTTGAAGCAAAATTGCAACAGGGAAGTAAAGCGTACTATGCTAACAAACATTTGATATGCGACAAGAAGTTAAAGAGAGCAACAAAGATCAAGATCTACAAGACTTTGATAAGGCCTATGATTACGTATGCTGCGGAGACCATGTGTCTAAGTAAGACTGAAGAAGAAAAGTTGAGAATTTATGAGAGAAAGATTTTAAGAAAAATAATGGGACCAGTAATAACCGACAACCAAGAAAGTAGACAATTGATGAATCATGAAATTTTGAGTCGAATGGGAAATGAAGATATAGTAAAAGTTGTTAAGCCAATAAGGTTAAGATGGTTTGGCCATATAGAGAGGACCGATGAGAGCTCCATGATAAGACAGATCACCAGATGGAGACCAATGGAGACTCGAAAACAGGGAAGACCCAATCTAAGATGGCATGATCAGGTACTCCAGGACATTGGGAATATGAGAATTGGAGATTGGAGGACAATGGTAATGAATCGCAAGGAATGGCGAGAGATGGTAATGAAGGCAAAGACGAACAGCAGAATATAGTTTTTAGTTGGTTTAGTTTGGTTATGGATTTGATTTAAGACTTGTTGAGTTGTGTGCTTGTGTTGTGGAATTTGGAGTCTTGGTTCAGGGGAGAATTAAATTTGTTTTAAGTTTGTTTTCAAATGTAATAGAAAAGAGGACTAATCCACCTCGAAAAATGGATTTGTAAGTCTCGCAAGAAGCAGCTTAATTTCAATAGGAATGTATGGCTCTATTATTATAAAATTTAAAAAAAGAAAAAGATTTGTCTTCATCAACAATAAAAATCTGAGGTAAGCATTGCAAGCTACCTTGGATGTAAAACAAGATGTTCACAGCAATAATAGTGACTACTAATGATGAATAATAGTGAATAGGTAAAATTGCTGGATAATTTTCGGTTAGAGATAATTTACCTTGTCAAATGTACCATATACCAAGAACTGTTTGAAAAACATATTACAATAGACACAACTTAAAACTTTGCTGAAGGCAAAACGTTTATTATATTATTTATTATATATAATGTGATGTTTCAAACACGGGGATGCGACGAACGATCTCTAGGTGAAGGTAAAGAAGTCATAAAAATTTGCAGTTACCCTGCAGGCATGACAAATTTAGAAATAAGGAATGAAAATTTAAATGAATAATAAAATTTAAAAGGTTGCAAGGTAATCTAAATGGAAAGAATTGTCACTTAAACACGAACTAAACACAACGATTTAATAATTTTGTTTAAATTTGAATTTTGCGCCACCGAAAGTGTACAAACGGGCGTTTTAGCAAGTTTTAGTTATTAACAATTTCCAAAGTAAACAAAGGTGGGAGAGTGGGCGTTCGATCATGGCGATATAAAGTCGAAGTTTGATTTCTGTGCGGATTTTTCAAGGTTAGCGTCTTTGATTTTGTTTGGAAGATCGGCGTACGATCGATTTAATAAAATCGATTAAGAATCTAAAAAGTGAACAATTGCAGGAGAGTGCGTCCGACCATTAAAACATCAGGTCAATTTTTGATTTTTGTGTAAAATTTTCAAAGTTAGCGTCCTTGAGTTGTTTGGAAGATCGGCGTACGATTGATTAAATAAAAAATCGATTACCGATTGGTCGAATGGTGGAAAGTAGATCGAAGGCGTTGATTGTAGTAGTGTAATTCAGTTTTTGTCAATAAATTTTGTGAACCGCAAAAAACGACAAAAGTTAGAAAGGGCGACCATTTTGAGATAACCACATTGAGAAAAAAGAAGATTTTATTATTGTATGAAAAAATTACTTATGTTCGAAGATATTTTTAATTACACATCGTGTTGGATTCAACGCGTTTACGAAAGATACACGGAAGAAAAATTAGTGCAACACCATAAAATTTTGAAAAACTCACAATTAACAGAGGCTAACACATGCGTTACACCCAGAGCCAGTATATTTAGAGAGTAGCGCCTTCCTTTGATTAACCAAAAATCCGCCACGGCAGCCATGTTTAGTCCATACTGTACTGTAATAGTATTTTCGTAGAAAATGTCCACACACTTTATTACCTCGGGTTAACTCTGGAGTGCGGGAGCGGTTGGTAATTTTCAAGGGTCGAAGGATTTTTGCGTTTTCAAAAACCAACTAAAAACAATTTTTTTCAATGCAAAAAAATAAATACTCCAAAATAATTTTTCTTCTAAAATAAATTATCCAAATTCAAATTATATTCAATGTAATGTAAAATTTTACTGGGCTTGCACTTTTAACTTTATCCTTATTCAAAACGTCGGCTTATCTATCTGGCCACACGCTAGCACTTACAAATAATTTTAATTTCCACTTTTATAATGCAAATTCAAATTTACAATTTGAATTTCTTCTTTTCCAAATCAATCAAATCAAATTAATTATAGTTCAGTAGCCACTCATCAAAAAGTATCCAAATTAATTCCAAAATATCAAAAATTATCATCCAAAAAAAAGCGCAATAACGCAAACGCATCCAATTCACTTTATTCAAATCAAAATCAAAATTATTACTCACAAATTCAAAATAATATCAAAACTCATCGTATCAAATATCAAATTCAGCGGGCATGCAAAATCACGCACCCGCTGCCGACCATAGTTAGCACAAAAAGCCCATATCTCTATTCTTTCTCCCCATTCTGTACTTTTCCAATTTAAACATTCAAAAATGAAATTAACAAATTTTTGCAATTTAGCACAGGGTGGGTCGAAATATTTTGTTTCACGACAGTACATAACCATAAATAGGGCCAGTTTTTCAGCCCTGAGTTAACTTTTAGGTTAGCTAATTTGGTTTAAAATGTAACTAAAATTTTAAACTAGTTTAAGCCAAATCATGGGCATACAGGTAAAAGTGACTAAGTCAAAAAATTTTGGGAATGAGTTATAATGACTAAGTACCGTAAAAATGTAAGACACAGGTCTGAAAAAAACGTATATGTTCTAATAACGTATTGTACATGTTTCATTATTCGAAAACAATAATTAAAAATATTATAAAGCTGATTTTTCGCAAAGTGCGAAACATTCAATTTGATTTATCTCGAAATTCTATTTTTTGACCTGGTCACTTTTACCTGTATGTCCACGAAATATTCGCGAGTAAAATTAAGAATGCGACGTCTGGTGGCAGAATTGAGAACAATTCGATGCGAGTAGTAAACGTGGTTTATGCTTTAGTTGCATGTTAACGTGTTGAAATTATTTAAGTAATTAAAGCTTTTAAATAAATTTTGAAATGTCAACCGTTGTTGAGAAACGTAGGAAAGAGTTTTGTTGTGTGTATGGATGCAATTCAACACGATGTTAATACTAAATTTCAAATAATCATGATATTTATTTAATAGAACAATTGTTAACAAGTTTCGACTATTGTCACTTACTCTACTTATAAATATTTTTGGTTCTTTCAACAAAATTAAATATTGACCAAGTCTGACCAATTGGCAACAATATTTCAACTCAAAATCAGCAGTTCTGATTTTTTAAATAAACTTATAAACTAAAAATTTCATACAAAAGATTACAAAAATATTTTTGTTTAATGTTCGCCAACATTTCACTAACAAAAGTTTCGTCTAATTCTATGGTATTTACGAGCATTGTACAATCTTTACTGTAGTATATTATAAAATCACACACTGACATTTAGAATTGCCATCCCCAGGTCAATTTGTCCATAATATTGATGTTTTCACTTAATGCCGAAGTGCCAAATCACTTAATGCCAAAGTATTTTTACAAATAGACCCAATTATTAAATGAGGAGCCGATAATAATGCGGAAGTCTGTAGTACGAGGGCATAAATCGCATAAACAAACTTAACACAAGGTGTTACCCCACAAAGAATAACCTGCTTGGCATTTAGCCCTTCCTCACCTTCACAAAAATTTCTCGACGTTGTGCTGCTATTAGTGTACTTAAATAAAGATTTTAGAAGAATTTGTTTCGTCATTTTACTTTTTTCGTTAATAATTCGATCACACAAAAAGATTTACAAGGTTCACTCGATCACTGTAAATACAACTATAAACTCGATCACTCGCATCTGACGGCCATTTTGAAAATTTAGCAGCGCCCTCATCGTTAATTTTATTCGCGAATAAGTTTTTCAGTGATTAGACAATATTTTAGTTAACTAACCAAAATATTTGCTAAGTTGGTATCGGAACGCAGTAAAATTTTACAATTTGACAAACATCGTGTGCGTATTTCTGTTATTTGTAACAAATTGCAAGGTTATGCAGGTCAACGTCACTTTTAGTTGTTTAGCATAGTTAACTAAAATAATTTAGTTAAATCACCACATGTGCTGGTTTAAGAAATTGGTTAGAGCAAACTGCTAACCCAAGACTGAAAAACTGCTTAACTAAAAAATTTTTTAGTTAACTATTTTTATTTGGTTTAAATCACGACTGAAAAACTGGGCAATAAGTAAACAGTGTGGTTAATGTTTGTAGAAAGTTTATAAACTCAGTTGTGTTAGTTTTTCATAATATTATTATTTGATAAATTGTTACAGAAACAACTAGTACTGATTTATACTAATAATTATAATATTATATATTAATTAATTAATAATTTAGACAATAATTTTCGGGGGGTAAATCACCGGGGAGATTTGGTGTACACGGGGGAAAAAATGTGTGAGAAATGCGAGGAGATATTAGGAGATGTGAAGGGATGTGAAGAGATGCGAGAAGATGCAAGGAGATGTGGGGAGATATGAGGGATTTGTGGGGAGATATGAGGAACATGTGAGGGAGATATGGGAGATATAAAGGAAATGTAAGGGAGGTGTAGGTGAGATGTAAGGGAGATGTGGGTGAGATGTAGAAGATATCAAAACCATATCAAAGCAAACAAAAAAAAAATATTTGAAAAAACAAAAAATTATTTTAAAAATAGTCGAGTCGCGAAATAGTGAATTAAATATGGCAAACACCTTTAACTTTTTTGGGGTGGTTCACTATTTAGGTATTTACAAAATTTACAATAAAATCACATTTTGAAAATAAAAGCTTTGATTTATTGAAAGTATAAGAAATCATCTCATCCTCGTCTTCCTTTTCCATCTAATATATTATATAAACATAGAAAACATAAAATTTTTTAACATACAGTGGCTTATAATGAAATCCTGACGCTCCTATGCTAGCAATGTAAATTGTACTTTGTGAAAACTCTTAATATGTAAAAACCGCTTTTACAAAAATATTTTTCAGACATTTTTTGTAAATAATTTCATTCTCTTTATTTTTGTTTATATACATTTTTTTACCTTGCCGCATCGTTTTCGACTGAAAATGACTTAAAGCAAATTTGGTAAAACTTTTTAATAAAATTAAACATCCACAATGGAATTCTTATGGTATTTTCAGGGGATTCCCATTGAATTTTTACCGAGACAGCTTTAAGTCACTCTCAGTCGAAAACAATGAGATAAATTAAAAAAAAGTATATAAACAAAAATGAAGAGAATGAAATTATCTACAAAAAATGTCTAAAAAGTATTTTTTTAATTTTCCTGTTTCGATTAACGAACTTCCCAAGTGTCATAATGTGTATGAAAAAATCTTAACAATATTCTTCAGAACTAGGTTATACTTTTTACTAAGAAAGTGTTCCTTCAATACTAACCCAGAAGAATCAGTTAAATGTGGAAGCCAGAGTATTGGAATGAGAAATGCGTTAACATTCTTATCCCTGTTTGAAAATGTTTCAAATGCCTTTTTTATTTATTTTTAAAAAACGTTAAATAAACTTGTAATACAAACATAATAATTCTTTATTTTTTTCCTAAAATGTATATTTAAAGTGTAATTAATAATAAAAAGTTTAAAAATTACTATTGTTTCTTATTATACGGCGTATACTTCACTGGACTAAACATGACGGCAAAAATTTTAAATGCGCTACTGTCTAAATATACTGGCTCTGGTTACACTCAGAAATAAACAACCATAGTGGTAAGAAAAGTAAGATAATCTTTTCACAGAGCTTAAACACACTTATCAGTGGCGTCTCGTTAAATAAAGAAAACGCAACTTTAAATTTTTTATTTTTATATTTAAACAGAAATTAATTGTTGTTTTACAAATTGTAACATCTTGAAAACAACATATCACACTTGATTAAAGATAACGAGAAAGAGCTTGTAACAAATTGCTTCTTCATTAACAGCACATCTCGTCATCGTTAATTAACACTTTATAAACCAATTTCCATGCGGGGTTAAATAACCGCAAGTGTTTCAACAGATATTTTGCAACTGATCTTGAACGACGGTTATTTTTTTGTTGATAATTAAATTATCTTTCCTGTATTTTATGAATTTCGTTGCCGAGAAAGAGGTCATTTGTTTCAAAGTATTAGAATCCTCCCCTAGAGATACCATTGTCTTTATTCCCGCATTTAGAAGCAAGCTTGGAGCACTTATAGTGCATGTGAAAAATCAACCAGTTTTGAAAGGATCATTGCAATAAATTAAATATTATAATCGTGAGCTAGGCTACGCAGGTAATCAAGCAAATCGATTGCGCCATACTGGTTGACAATACGAGAAGTGCGTTGGGCGACTTCACAGTATTTCTTTTTTCCCAAAGGGGCTGTTGACCGGCAATATACTGCTCAACCAGAGCTTGATTTCTATTTTGCTCCAGTTGAAGACCTTCAATAAATTTTCAAATAGCGAACAATTGTCCGGCGAACAAAAGTCTTAGGCGAATAATTATCTGGCAAACAATTGTCCAAGGAAAAATTGGCAGCGAACAATTGTTCGGACAGGGGTTCTTCAAAGCAGCGAAGAGATACGACACGTCGGCATCATTGTCTTCAGATTTGGAAGTACAGAGGGTTTTGGTGGTGTAACCGCTGTTATAATTGATCTTGTAAACGTAACCAAGCACTTGGGTAAGTTCATTTTAACATTGCTAATTCCTTCCTGTGTTGGGTTTCATTGGGAACGCTGTTAGTTCCGAATTGTTGTTCGACGTGGCCGTAGGTCTGATTATAGCTGCCGATTCATATTTTGTATACTGCAAATTGTTGCGATAACGTTTTTACTATAGTAGATTGTATTTAACTTATATTCATTGTCATTATACGTTTCATAATTATGTTAGGATCTGCGCTCTGTTCTTCCGCAATTAATAGAGCTTGTTTTACATTTGGGTTCCATCACACTTATTACTGGAAAAGATCTATTCCAGGTGTGGCGAGGAGTTTATTAGCGATAAAAAATATTCTCATTACAATTTTTCAATTTTGTTATTTATGTAAGTTTTTTAATTATTTGTATATATTTTGTAACCTTGATAATAGGTCAATAAAGACTCGAAACGTCGGACAACTTTATTGTTTTAATACTGACCCCTATCTCAACTATAATCTATTAGGTAAATGAATATGGAGGGTTTATAGTTATATATTTATAGTTTATTAAATAATAAACCAAATTATTATTTAATAAACCTATCGTCAGACAAAATTGGTGCAGACAAATTTGTAATGTCACATATAATTGTAAATATTTCGTTAATTCCTTTTACAAATGAAAACTGTAGAGGGCCTGAAAGTATTTTAAAAATTTTAAGCCGTTGATTAATTCTTTCGACATACCCTAGCTTTTGCAATTTTAGTATTCAAAATTTCAGGATTTCGTTTAATCAATGTATTGCACCCGAAAACCAAACAAAACAATCTACCCATTATTACAATTTCGTTAAAATTAAAGTTGAATTTATAGTTTGACGGACTGTAAACGTAGACGCACTGGATGTGTAACAAACGAACTGTAAAATATCATTCAATTTATAAATAGACGTAATGGAATTTTTGCGCAAGGGTAGACTGAATTAAAATATTCTAAATATTCATGCATTGCTCAAAATCATGTTCCGTTTACCAACTACGAACTTAATTATTTTATTTATTTATACACAAATTGTGCCTCCTGTATAATTATAAATTCAAATTTAAATAATTATTAAATAATTCAAATTTAAATAAATGACAGCAGACAGTTTCACTAAGAATTCTTTCTTTTGATTGGTCGGACGTAAAAAACGTACTGCAAGAGATGAAAGTTGGCAAACTCTGATGTTCCAGTTTGTTTCGCTTACGTTTTGACATGCGCTTGCGTTTATTTATTTAACAACTACACATAAATTGCATGATACAATGAATTACAAGGTATGATATCTTACAAACCTATTTTCGTTCGTTTGGCGCATGACGTCATTATGACGTATCTTGGTTCTAAAGAATGAAATGGAATAGTTTCCGACGTAGTTGACCGCCAATATTCGGTTGTTCTCGCTATTTGTTTAACCCTAGAATGCTATCGTACGTAAAATTAAATATAATACGATACCTAAACGCTTACCACGACTTACGTAGGTAGCACGTTAGGGTTAATATCTGAACCAGTGTACGTCACAGTCCACCCTGCGCAATATCATACCTTGTAAATTTATTGTATCATGCATAAATTGTATAGTTAATCTTTTCGCAGTGCGTCTACGTTTATGGTCCGTCAAACTATAAATGAAGCTTAAAACTCGTTATCCTATAGTAAAACATGTATTAAATACATACAAGCAATATCATACCCGTTCCTTTAGTTCAAAAATTTGCCGCAAAGTAGCGTACCGTTTATCTTGAAACGGATACCGTTATTTCGGCGATTCCGATTCGGCGACAGTAAATTTGACAACGTCGATTTTTTGTATATATTTATATAATAATATTTGTTTTGTTTGCTTATTTTAACATTACATATTACTAGCTACCACAGTCAATACTTAAAAGTTAATTTTTTAGAATATTTTCCATTTAAAAATATGAAGCCAACTGAACACGTGATGGAGATCATAAAACCTGTAAGTAGGACTCAAGGTTTGGTTCCGAAATAAAATTACCTTATCGGTGAGTAGGTAGATAGGTAGGTGAGAAGAATAGCACTTGAAAAAACTTAAGTGTCAATTCGAAAGTAAACATAATAACTATTGATGATGTTTCTGACGGCATCAAGAATGTGGTTGTTCGCAATTCAAAATCAA
Source organism: Cantharis rustica (assembly GCA_911387805.1). Classification (NCBI taxonomy): domain Eukaryota; kingdom Metazoa; phylum Arthropoda; class Insecta; order Coleoptera; family Cantharidae; genus Cantharis; species Cantharis rustica. The sequence goes on from OU426877.1 coordinate 80,016,774, forward strand.
ACAAAGAAAAGGAAACCAATAATAATAACGATGGTTACACTAAATTTATCCACAATAAGAAAAAATACGCAACGATGTCACAGGCATTCGTAGTGTTGTGGGTAACGTCTCGAATGATAGCTCAATACTGAAAGGTGTGTCCGAGAAGCGTAAATGCTTATTTGTGACCAAACTCGAAGCTCAAACCAATACAGAAGATTTAACAAATTACATCAAGAGTAAAATTGATAGAATAGATGTGTTTTGTCACAAATTGTTTACGGGCATTCGTACGAGCTCATTCAAAATGGCTGTATACGAGTCTAACTATGAGAATCTGATGAATGAAAAATTTTGTCCGGCAGGTATGCTAATACGCGATTTCGTTTTTCGCAAAAGTAGTATGCCGGTTGTACCTGTTGTGCCTATTAAGGAATCCAATTTTTGTTTAAGCCCTCTCGTACAGCAAGAAACAGGTAAATATGACATTTATTACCACAATTGTAGTGGTATAAAAACTAAAATTAATAGTATTAGTAATAATGTAAATATCTGTTCTCACTACATATGTAATTGTTTTAATTAAAACATTTCTCGACAGTTTCATTTCATCTAATGAACTTCATTTCTTCGATTATCAGATTTCTCGCTATGACAGATCGTCTAATTCTCACAGTCTAGGATTGTGGTGATTAATGATTTTATCTTCTCAATTCTAATTGGTCATACAAAAAATCTCATGTTCTAGTCGGTTCTAGTTCCTGCTCTAAAGCTAATACTGTTGCTCAGTAGCGGCCCGTCAAGGGAGTCTTTGAGACTGCGTCTCCCTAGAAAAAGTCAGCCACAAAAAAGAAAAAAATGTTTTATTAAAAAATCATAATTTTTAATAAAATTTCCAGACAATTCGAATTCCAATTCGTATTGAAAAAATTATGTGTTTTAATTTCTTAATTATATTTTTACAATATTATTATCTAAAGAAAATCTTTTGAAATTTAATATAGTGATGCTGAATTGCTGATATGATAAGATAACGACGGCTGCCAGTGCAAGAGACGTTCTTACTAAAAACTCATACTTAAAAACACCTATGCTAAATGCTATCAATACATACCGTATACGAGCGTAAAAGAGTGGGAAAATTGCATACAGCTAATATTCCAACGTTGAGTCTATAGTCGATCTAAGATATAAATAATATAGGTGGCGCGTTGTTTGCAAAGTCTAATTTACACCGGGAAACTTCAGATAATTTAAAAAGCACTTAATCTTGTAGTAATATTAAATATTTACCACAAAAAAGCGAAATGTTATAACCAAGTAACTACGTCTATTCGATATTACATTTAACTCTGTTCACATATCTATCTTATTTATGACTTTGCCCGGTTCAGTTTAGGCAACACACATAACATCATTTAATTTTTTTAGAATAAACCAAAAAATGCTTTTTAGAACTTTTTAGAACTAAAATCTTTAAGTTAACACAACATTTAAATCGCACTTCAAAGCAATTTTATTGGTTAACATTTAGAAGTCTTAAAAAAACGTACTATAGTCTTTGTTAGGATTATTTAAAAATGCAAGTTTGTAAACCCACCGTTGCGGCACAACCTTTACCCTCGATCCCACATGTGAAGGGCGAGACAGGCCTCGAATGGTCAGTGTGTAGAAAAGGTTCTTGGAATTAACAGTGTAATAATTTACATAGTGACAAATCAAATAAAATTAAATCACAAAATTCAAATCTTTCAATTATACAGTCCACTTAAGAACACCGAAGCCGATCACGTTAACATCAACAATTTTGGTAAACATTTTGGTCCTTCGAGTAGGATTTGAAACATTTTAGTCCTTTGAGCAGGATTTTAAACGCAATTAGTTTATGTTAAAATAATGCATTTGAAACGTCCAGTGCAACAATCGACTACTTAAGGGTTGAGTGCCATTACAACTTCATCTAACAACAAATTACACATAATCCACTGCAATACCAATTAAGTACAGGGAGCGGGATCTGTCAGAAAATCGGACTCACGATTTTCAAAATTTCATCTACACACTAAGAAAGAGGACACTTTTATAGATAAATTACAATAAAAATTTTGTAGGATTTAATTTTAAAATTCGAAAAAGAAGGGACACATGCAAACCCGACACACCATTGGAAGCGGTCGGAAGTGGGTACAAGTTTTGCCAGCGCTTGCTGCTTCGCATTCTGTTACCCGTACGTGTGCTCCGAACTATGGTGTGTGGGGTTGTGATGAGTCGTTGGCGCTCCGAACTTGTTAGATTTTTACGCTCTTTTAAGGATAAATCTATAAAGCGAGTGGTCCTTCTGCAGAGTTTGCGTTTAATACCAGGGCGTAAAAGGTGCCCTAACCAACGTTGTCGGCGAGACTATGTACTTAAACGGAAACTTGACGCGTATTTAAAATACGTGTTTTGTTGCCCTACGTGCCGGGGTCGTACGTACTCGTTGACGGAAGGCACTTTTTTTAGCCCACTGTCGCGTTCGCATTGTATGGGTGATTAACGCGTTGTATTTTTGGCTTACGGGTAATGGAGCAGCGCAGACCGCTATCACCCTAGGCATGCCTTGGCGTACAGCTTACAGGTTATTCCAGATATTCCGCGAGATTTGCATGTGGCAGCTTGACCATGACGCGGAGCTTCTACGCGTTGGTGGACCTGGCAAAGTCGTCCAAATTGATGAGAGCGTCATCACAAGGCTTAAGGCGCACGTTTGTATAGTATGACGGAAAAGCGAGGAGTCATACTGTACATCCCTAACAGAAGCAGTTCGACTTTAGGGGCTCTAATCTCCGAACACGTAAGACCAGGCTCAATAATTTGGACTGATTGTTAGAGGGGATATGCTGGCTTGTCACATCTCGGAGGTGTATCGCCCTACACCCATTACACCGTGAATCACACACGCAATTTTCGCGATCCAATTACCGGCGTTTGCACAAACGGTGTCGAGGGTTACTGGTCCACATTAAAGCGCTGGCTGCTAAGGCGGGACCTGCTGAAAAGCAAGTATTTTCCGGAGCACATACGCGTTTTTATGTGGATGTAGCTTTATGGCTGTACGCCGGGATTGAGTCTCGACAATATCGTCAAGCAGTTTGCCACTTGCTTCCCGGTGTAAACAGAAAAAGGGCCCTTCTTAAGGCCAAGAAAGATTTCAGAAAAGTTTTTATTAACAATAGACAAACTCAGAACTCGTTTTTACACGGCTGTATGTTTTGCCGTGGTTGTGTGTGTCAAAATAAAACAGACGCCGACGGGCGCCCAGCCCTGTTTTTCTAGACACACACACATAACAATTTAAAAAAATTCCCAAAGAATGACGCAAATCGCCAACACCAACCTCGAAGACACAGATCTATATTTTTTCGGCAAAAGTATATAAAAATAAACGTATTTATAAATATTAATTAACCTATTAATTCAAAATCCGCTGAAAAGGCAATTAAAATATCGAAAATTAAACTTTGCATTTGCATGTGTATGCAAAGCGGGGGATTTACAGTACGCTGATCTAGACCATGTACTAAGTACGGTAGAACAGGGTATATCCGATTACAACTACCTGCTTTTAACCTTATTTGAAATTGCCGTTTTTTAAAAAACTAAGGCATAATCTTACAAAATTTTTGTGCTAATATGCTCAGAAAATTTACATGTATTTTAGTTACACCTTTTAACACAGCTGCATGATTAGCCGTTGTTGTGTAAGGCAAAAAAATAAAACAGACCCTCCGGACGCCTTCGGCGCCTTCCGGGCCTGTTTTACTTTTTCACCTTACGCATAACAATTTAAAAATATCCCTAAAGAATGACAAAACAAAACAAAAAATTTAAATTCAAACAATTTACTATTTACTACGAGGTGTCATCAGTACTTTCGCAGGGCGTAAGTTTAACGCAATAAAATTTAGTAACATTAGTTGTGCAAATTTATCGCAATAATGGCAAATGATTTAGCTCAATTACATCGTAAGCGCGAATCGGTCAAAAGACAACTAACAATATTCAAAAACTTTCTTCGACCAATTCAAGAAGCGTTTGATAATAGTGAAACTATATCAGCAAAAACAATTACACAATTGCAACTAAAAACCCTAACGGACGCATATAAAACAATCCAGTTAAAGATTGAATGTGTTTGCAACGAGGAAAATCTCGAAGAAGAATATATTGAGCGAGAGCATTTTACAAACTCGCTAGCCGAAACGTTAGCAGAAGTCAACACAATAATGCAACATTCAGAGGTAATCAATCGATCACAAGACAATATCAACTGTGACGATGCCCTTGATGGTGTCAGATCGCAACAAGTGATAGAAGTGATAAACCATCAACCAAATATCAAGTTACCACACCGCCTGGAATCTATTATGCAAGCGTTACGATAACTCAAGGCTATTATTGGTGCATAGCCACGTACACGCGCTATTTGAGTTATGAAAAAAAATGGATGGCTGGGACTCTTTAGAGAAGGCCCAGCAATTTTTATCTTTCCACATGATTGCAAATCGAAATTTCAAATTTTTTATTTGGTGAGGATACCCAAGGTGGAAAAAACTAGCTCTTTTCTTTACGGAAGCCAGGGATGAATCCGACGTAACTGCAACAAGTTTGCACTCTCTATCGTAACAAAAAAAAACGTATCTACTATGGGGTACAAACCCGGAAGAGACGTTCGCAACGACCGACGCTCTAAACAATCACCCAACAACTCTTAATGAAGACTTTCAATAATTGGAATCTTTAAAACGGTGCTTGAGCTCAAAATTAGATCAAAAGATATTCGAAACGAGCGTCGGCTACATTGACGAACGCAGCTGACAATTATAAAAAAATATCAACTTTGCAGATGAAAGAAACAAAAAGAAAGTAATAAGGTAAAAACTTTTCTTAATGCTGCTGTTCAGTCGCTATCGCTCGATCTTTCAGGTGTGCAAGAAATCCAATGACGAAAAAAATCAAAAGAACACAATTTCCTTGAAATTGGTGCAAATCCTCAAGAAGGAGCGGTGGTAATTCTAGTAATTTTTACTATACAAAAAATCACCGATCACTATCTAAAATCAAAGGTAAAAAACAACTTTTTCGCCCACCAAATCTGGCTCTCTTTTCTAATCTCTTCTCACCTTCCTCCTTATCTCTCGTCATGCTCCTAAATCGTCTTGCGTCGAAAATAAATATCCTATCATTAAAAATGCAAATACTAGGTGTAGCCAAAAGAATCATAACAAAATTCAAAATTTTGTTACAGAGTTACAGCTGTCTTCATAAAAAGTCACAACAGGTTTATAACGCTATTATAAGTAAAATGTCAAAAACCATTATTCATAAACGTTCAATAGCGCTAAAACACTGTTATAAGACTGATATAAGCGGTTTATAACCTAAAACAACAAGGATCGCTTTAGAAGACCACCTTCTAATTTCAAAGAGTCCCATTGGGCCCAATACGCTTTGACGTTACTATTCAAGGCGCTTACTTCTTCCCAAGTCGGCCGTTGTCCTTTGACCTTCCAGTCCAAAATAACTTTTAGGTCGGGATCGTTTTCTTGCTCTCGAAGTAGCTGTTTAGGTTGCCAATTATCATCGCTTACTGTAGTTCTTTGGAGAAGATATACTTTTTTATTTATTTTACTATCGACATAACTACTGTTTATCGCATTAGCCTGTGATGCAGCTCGGATGGTTATCTCCGGGGCACTGTTAGTAGAGGTTGGCTTTTGCCCTTCCTGGTCAACCCATTCTACTTTTTCGGCTGCTTTCTTAGTTGTTTTTCTTGCCTTGGTGCAGCGGCGTTGAACGTGACCCAATTCAACGCGGTTCCAACGCTTGGGTCCTCTTCCTTGCGATGGACGATCACGAAAGATACGCCGGAGTTCTTCTAAAATTTCGCCGGATTCAGCCAACTTTTGTTCCGGTTCCTCCGTAACATCTCGTACTCGGTGATTCCCTCGTTGAGATGTCTGCTTTGCCGTCTCGAATTCCAACGCTTGCGCTAATGCGTCATCTAACCTATTGTGCCGAGCTAGCTTTAGCCCCTGCTGCGTTTCACTGTCTCTGATACCATCTATAAAGGTTTGCACTGCCAATTGCTCCAAGAAAGTATCCGGCGCGGTAGGGTAGGCTAGCCTCACCAATCGTGAAATATCGGCTTCAAACTCTTGCAGGCTCTCAGCAGATTTCTGACAACGGTTCTTCACCTGTGCGTGGTAAATCTGCTGAAGATGGCCATTTCCGTACCGTTTTTCTAGCCGCGATATCAGCTATCCATATTCTTGTTGTTGACAATCGGGGATGGTTTGCAGGATGTTGAGTGCTTCTCCCCGTAAAGCGACGACCAGCGAAATAGCTTTCTCCGAATCGTTCCATCCATTGGCACTGGCTGCCGCTTCAAACTGTTTATGGTACGTGGACCAGGGTACTTTTCCATCAAACGTTGGTGGTTTTAATATTGGCTTCATTGTCCGATTTTACCACCGCCGTTAGGTTTCTTACAGTAGTTGTTGTTTCTTCGTCCGGGCAGATGCTTCCATTTATTATTGTCTCGAGAAGTTGTATTCTCTCGGCAATTTCTTTATTTTCTTCTTCCAATTTCTTAACGTTTTCTTCCGTTTTTCTGGAATTTTTTTCCATTTTTTGTTCCAGAGTCTTGGAATTTTCTTCCATTTTTAGTTCTAGAATCTTGGAGTTATTTAACAATTTTTCTTCAAGTTTTCCTTCCAAATCTTTTAACTTATCTCCTAAGATTTCTCTAATTTTTTGGGAGTTTTTTTCCATTTTGCTAGAATTTTCTTCCATTTTCATGAAATTATCTCTTAAAAATTGTAGCATGTTCGTCTCCATTTTAGCACTTTGCGACCGGGTAACCGGCATTCACTCGCGAATACAAACTAGTTAATCACTACTGTCTTTTAGCCCTTTACGCGTTAAACCTCACACCTGACACCAATGTAACAAAAATTAAACGTTTATTTATTTCTAAAGGGCGAATACAAATATTTACAGATACGGTTAATAACAATTACTAAACTAAGATTAACACTAACACTAATTACACTACAATTTATTTACACTATAATTTATATTTAACACTAGGTCCGGATTTATTTAAACACTCGGTATATCGTTTATCACTTCACTATTATTTATGTTCACTGTTGTACGTTTGAACTGGAATTCATTTGTCACTAGAAATCGCGCAGAAAATTCCATAACCTTCCAGGAATTTCTATTCCTTCTATGCGTTTTCTAGATCGTCCAATTCAATGATATTTGAATGACTAATGTTGTTATCATGCATGACTCATCATACATGACGTCACACATTAGTCATCAAATATAATTAGACGTACTTTCGTAACAATATGATGGAAGAATTACACTAATAAGTATAATAGAGTTAAAGGCTTTGATTTTTCAGTTTTATATTTTTATATCTTTATAGCTTGAAGAGCTATAAAGCGAAAACCTGCGATCCAGTAAAGTTATTAACTGATCGTTTTTTGTGTAATGTAATGTAATTAAGTGTATATTATGTAAAAAGAATATTTCCGTATATTAAGGTAAATAAATAAATAAATTCACTCGTCTTATTAATTATCCCTACGTAATAGTGTTTTTCCTACCTTGACGGTAACTCGCTGTAGGTTATTTCTTAACACACAAACACATATACCCTTGGATATAAAGACAATGTTTTAGATGACAATACCATATAATTCGGTTTTCATAATATAAACACTGTATAAATAAATATTCTCATGAAAGCTTTAAAAATATTAATAAATATTATTATTGATTAGTAAACTTAAAGCTCAGTTTAAAATTATTGAATTTAATATATTTCACAAGTTAATAATTTATATATCAAAATAATTATTTACATTTTATTTTTGATTATAATTTTTTATTGTGCTTGTTTATGAATTAACTGGTGTTAATTCGATTTTTACATAATTCTATGATTCCTCTCTAATAGTTATTTTTTTAAATGTATCTTTTTTGTAGCACTGCAGAAAGGTAAAATATAAACTCAAAACGTTAACTAAAAGTTAGAGCGTTTTTTTCATCAAGTTCAATTTCCGAGAAAGATTGTTTTTCCAAGAAAGAAAGATTAGGTCCAATCTATTTGTAAAAATTGGATCTTCCTACAAAAACATGCTCGTAAAGATGCAATTTTTTAAAAATCACAGTAAACATTTAATCTGAAATTTCACCTTAAATTAAAATGTGTAAGAAGCAATCTTGTAGCCTATTTTTATTTAAACAAATTGCATTTAAGTTTTAACTCTACGTTAATAAGAAAATAAGGTCTATTCAGATATACATACACTGGCTCCTATAAGTATGCTAATTTTTTAAAAAATTTTAAAATCACAGTATATAATATAATTTTTTAGTAAACAGGAAAAAAGATTTTTGTTTGATTTACAGAAGTTATGACTGCATTAAAGCCGTTACAACTGAAATTAGCAATTTTGCTTATCAAAACAAGAAATAATAGGGATGCAATCTTGCAACTATAGTTTTTCATGTTACAAAAGTAGGTTAACTTTGTCATTACTGACAAGGGAATTATATGACCTCCGCATTTTTGTAATTTTTGATACTTATTGTGCTGAAAGTTCGACTTTCCAATAACAACTCCCTAAAGCGGTAAGGCCAGATGGCTACAAATTATCGAGAAAATCGACTTTGAAATATTGTAGAGGAAGTTTAAAGACAAGATGTGAAAAAATTAGCAAATAGTTCCGTTGCACAGGGAAGAGTGAGTTAGACTAGGAACAGTGACACTACGCAAATACAAACTCTCTTTTCAATCCTTACCAAAATTTAACGATCTTCCTCCACACCCCGACGACGACATCTAAACAAAAAAGAACTGCTACGCCACTGGAATACGTACACCTGAACATTGAAGTGACGCTTGCGAAAACCCTTTTACTTTCCATAGATAGGTAGTTGTAAAGTGCTAGCTAATTACGAAAACATTTCTTTTATTGTTGTATTTTTATTTTACAGTTTGTTTTTTTTTGTTATCATTGTTATTGTAAATCTTATATATATATAAACATTGTAAATAGCTTAATTATTATAAGTTGGTTTTTATCTTAATTTTTTCCAACAAATAAAATACGTCAAAACCATCATATCCCTAAACATAAAATTTTAATAATTTCATTAAATATTGTAAAAATTTATAAGATTTCTAGTAACTCTATATGAAGATATGTGTAATCACTAGAGCCCGGATTTAAAAGCGCTTATAATTTCAAAATAAGCGCTTTAAAAAGTTTCAAAAAACAAAGAAAAAAGTCCTATAAAATAAAAAAAAGCTCTAAAAATTAGACATTAAAATTTAATTTTTATTAAATATTAATTAAAAATTTGCTTAATAATTATAAAAACAAAATCATCATATATTTTTCCAAATTTTTTATAATGAAAAATTGTCGTCTGTTGTTTAATACCTGCATATAAATCGAAAAACTTTGTTCAACATCAACCGACGTAATAGGAACCCAATTTACCTCACGATTTGAACTTTTTTCTATGCACTATTGGAAAGAGAACACTTTTCTAAGCATATTGCAAAAAAAATTTTGTAAGATTAGGCATTAGTTTTCGAAAAATCGCCATTTTAAAATTTGCAATTCAGGGGACGCGTAAAACTAGACATAGATTTGATCCCACACGCACTTGCACCTCCAAAGTTTTCTTTCTGAAATTATTTATAATTTTTACCGATTCCACTAAAGGCAAATACTTTTTTTTCCAAATTTTCGATGGATGATGGAACGTATGAAAAGTTAGCTTTAATAGTATAACTTAATTTATTGTTTTTGAATTAAGTATTCTTAAAAATTTCTTGACATTCATTTATTGCTGCCAACGATAATTCTGACAATAATCTTAGAAAATTTTCAAAATTTGTTCCATAATATATGACAGCACTGAGCCACGTTCTTTACCTTGTAAGCACTGGTTTGGGAAGTAGAGGTGTAATCGGAAAAATTTTCTTTAAAAGCTTGCACTCTCAGAGGCACCCTTACAAAAATTCTTTTTGCGTTTGAAATTAAATAAATTATTAACCAATGAAAATTTAAGACAAATTGTTTCGGCAACACGAGATAACCCATGTGCCAGACATGTACAGTAAATTAAATTTTAATAAAATACTTTGAGTTCTGTTCAAACTTTAATCATGTACTTCGTCGGTCATTAAAAGAAAAGGATAGTGTCATGTGTTCTATCCCACGATTTTAACTTTTTCCTATTGACTATTGGAAAGAGGACAATTTTCTGAGTATATTAACACAAAAATTTATTTGGATTATGCTATAGTTGTCGAAATAACGGTATTTTAAAATTACGAAAAGCAGGCTAATGTAATATAATATACCCGATGTGTGACGGTTGGTCTCACGTTGAGGTACGGTCTCGTCGGTGACGGTCTCATTTTGGTGACGGTACATGTGCTTTGATATACTCTTAATGTTGTGTCAGTTGCGATCGACACCCGGACGAGTTCTATGGCTTCGAGTTCCACCCTTGGCAAGTTCTGTCATTTTTCAGTGATATTTTTAAATTTTTTTGCGTAAGGTGAAAAAATAAAACAGGTCCGGAGGGCGCCGAAGGCGTCCGGAGGCTAATCATGCAGCCGTGTTAAAAGGTGTATCTAAAATACATGTAAATTAAAATTTTTCAAATTCGATTTTTTCGAGAACTAATTTATAATCCAACAAAATTTTTGTTCTAGTATGCTTAGAAAAGTGTCCTTTCACGTATTTTCAATAGGAAAAAGTTAAAATCGTGGGATAGAAGACGTGACAGAACCCAAAAAAAACATTAAAAAAAGCTCTAATAAGCACTAGCATGCGTTTTAAGCAAAATCTTGAAAAAAAAGCAAAAAAAGCACTATCAACATTAAATCAAATTACTGCAATTTTTAAGAAACGTCAAGATCCAAAAAGAATATCTTCTGCTTATAATTTAGAGCAATAAGCAAAATGCTTAGAATCCGGGCTCTAGTAATCACGTACACCTGAACATTGAAGTGACGCTTGCAAAAACTTTTTTACTTTTCATAGATAGGTAGCTGTAAAGTACTACCTAATTACGAAAACATTTTTTTTATTGTTGTATTTTTATTTTACAGTTTGTTTTTTTTTTGTTATCATTATTATTGTAAATCTTATAAATTGCTGTGGACTCTCCGTGGAAAATCTATAATCTCTTCATTGCCTCGGGTTAACCCTGGTGTGCAGGAGTAGTTGGGAATTTTTTAGGGTAGAAAGATTCTAGCGTCTTCAAAAACAAAATAAAATTTTCTTCGTTATTTTAAATTCAACGTTCAATTCTTGCAAGGAATCGAAGTTATAGTTTTACCGTTATCCAAATCAACTGCTTATCTATAGCACCGTTCGTTCCTACAAATGTAATTTTAATTTTTCAATTTTGAATACAATCCAAATCGAAACTTAAATCCGAACTATTCTCTTTCCAAATCAATCAAACTAAATCGCCTTACTACCGCTCGGTAGCAACTTAAAAAAAAATATTCACTTATAATACCATAAGTAGTCAAAGTTATGTCGACTATTTTTGAGGTGGTACACGAATATTTATTGCTCTTGTGTTTGAATAGCACGAGTGCGTTAGCACGAGTGCTATTCTCAAGAGCAATAAACATGAGTGATACCACCTCAAAAATAATCTACTTAACTTTGACTACGAATGGTATTCGAGAGACTATTTAATGAACAAATTTCATTTTTCAAAAAATTATAATTATAAAAAGTAAGCTACACATGATTTCATTTCCATGAAAACCAATTAACAAACTTTTGTCATTCGCAAAGTTTTGTAAATTTTCTTACGTTGTAGTTTTGTTAGTGAATAATATTTATTTATAATGGTAAATTTTTTTTCGTTGCTTCGTATGAACTTGCCTAAAGAAGTGGCGAAGGGTACAAATGTATGGTTTACTATTTCAAAAAAAGAAATTCATAATCACGGATTGTTTACAAATCGTATTGAATACAATCCTATTTTTTCAAAGACTGCATAAGGAGGTGCAAAAAAGCTCACTGAAAGCAAATGGCTTATAACAAATAAAAACATTGATCTCTGTCCTATAAGGTAAAGTTTGCTTTGCAATAATATCTATTTGTAATAATATTATTTCGTTTATAGGTTGTACCATAAACTTATTTCTAAGAGGGGCAATAATGTGAAGACCGATAAAATGTTTCTTACGCCTAATAAATTCTGGAATTTGAATAAATCTAGTAACTGGTATAAGAACTCGCCTGTTGGTATTAATGAAATTGCAAAGTGGGTAAAAATTGCGGCAGAAGAAACGGGATTAGATGTTAAAAAAAGAAAAATATCTAATCATTCTATTAGATCCACTGCTGTGTCGACATTGGCAAAAGCTGGAGTAGGGAAACATCAGCTGATGAAAATTACCCGCCACAGCAACATCAATTCGATAAAAACATATTTGCAATTAGATGGTGAACATCATGAAGAGATTATAAAAAAGATGAGAACAAATGTACCTAGTCACTTCAAGTTCTGAATTAAGTGATCCAATTGAAGGTGAAACTTCTATGCTTGAAACTCTTTCGAAAGAATAACTGAATTTTTACATAATTGTAGTAATGTGACATTTTCAAATTGTACTTTTAATTTTGTAAAAAAATAATTTTTCTAATAAACTTTTTCATTTGTTTAAAATAGTCACTTAAACCACTAGTGCAATAGTCGATTCTATTCACTACCTACTAGTGCAATAGGCATTACAATTCATTTCGATTGGCTCTGAAATTCCGAATGCTGCTTTTTGATTAGTCCACCTTTGGCAGATCACATGTGAATTGAATAGTCAAACCAATTCCAAATATCAAAAATACGCAGTAATGCAATCGCACGAAAATCACTTTATTCAAATCAAATTCAAAATGCTACTCACAACTTATAAATGACAAAGTCTCAAAAATCAATTTCACTGAGTCAAAATTAACGAGCCAAAAGTCGCACTGCCTACTCTTGCGGCGACTCATGGCAAAAAGCCTTCAACTTGGTGTCATTCGCCCCCACTTCTCTAATTTTTCAATCTTACAACTTAAATATTAAAATAAAATTTTCTAACAAAATGTATAGGGTGGGTACGAACCACTTTGAAACACCACAATATATAAACATTGTAAATAGCTTAATTATTATAAGTTGGTTTTTTATCTTAATTTTTTCCAACAAATAAAATACGTCAAAACTATCATATCCTTAAACATAAAATTTTAATAATTTCATTAAATATTGTAAAAATCTATAAGATTTCTAGTAACTAGACATAATATGAAGTTATGTGTAATCATGGGGAACTTCACACTATGTAAACAAAGTTAAATGTAAGACTAACCGGCATTATTTGTAGCTGCTTGGTCTAACAAAAATTGTATATTATTAATTAATAAAGACTATTTAAATCTAATCTAATCTAGGAACAGTGGGTCCTCGGTTGTATTCCCACCTTTGCTAGTTTTTAAAAAAAAAAATTTTCTCCAGTGCGTATTCACACCATTTAATTATTGTAAAAATTGATTAAATTTATGCTTATAGACTAACAATGTGTGAACATTTAATTTATTAAATACATTCAATTTGTACTTTTTCTTAACAAATGTAATAAAATCGAATGTTTTATAGTTATTAATTATATAAGGAGATTAAGAAGCTCTAATCTACGAAAAAAAATGGGCACTCAAGGCGCAGCCGAGAGTCACATTTTTTCGAGAGGATTGTAGGCTTCTTAATTCTTGAATGTAATTCAACGTTTTATCCACGACCATGGCCAAAACCACAAGTAAAAATTTTGATTTTGAGAAAAGTCAGATTTGACAAATTGATTTTGACCAATACCTACTGATTTTGAGCTGAAAACGGACGTATTAAATCTTCCTAATATAGTGGTCGTAGATAAATTATGATTATTCAGCAGGACTAGTTTCATATGTCATCGCACATATCATCTGGAGGAAATATTTTACCTAATATTATGTTTATAATTTATCATTTGATTTAATTTATTTATTTTACGATTGGTAGAAATAGCAAACATGATGTGGCTAATAAAGCCATGCAACTAACCAGATTTTAATAGAAAATAAAAAATTAATAAACCAATATATTCCTAAAATCCTAAAAGTTTTAAAGCCTACTAACCTCTCAAATAAAAATGAGAGAGGCTTAACATTCAGGAGTAGATGGATACAGGCTAAGAAAAAGAAGAAGAATCCTAAAACAATAAACAACAACAACTTAAAACTACATATTTTTATCTCAAAACACATTTTCAACAGTTTAGTTTTTATCCAGCGTAGTTACTGAAAAGTTATCATGTCTGATATCTTTCAATGACTATCTTCGACGGTGTCTTAACGGCAAATTAATGGATACAATATTAGACATAATAACTTTTCAGCAACTACAAGCATAAATTTAACCAATTTTACAATAATTAAATGACGTGCGAATAAGTACTGGAGAAAAAAAATTAAAAAAAAACTACCGAAGGTGGGAATAGAACCTTGAACCCATTGGTTCCTAGTCCAACTCGTTCTTCCCTGTGCTACAAAACTATATTTGCTTAATGTTTCACATCTTGTCTTCAATATATCTCGACAATATTTCAAAGTCGATTTACTCGGCCATCTGGCCCTACCGCTTTGAGGAGTTGTTATTGAAGGGCCAAACTTTCAGCACAATAAGTGGCAAAAATTACAAAAATGCGGAGGTCATATAATTCCCTTGTGAGTAATATTTTTTTCAATGCACACCTGAATTTTAGAATTTAATTATAAAGCGAATCGCTGTACTTTTTAGATAAAATTTTTGTTCTTAAATGTAAAAAAAAGTTTGGTGGAAGTGTATTTTTGCTATTACATTTATTTTATTGTATTTTAACACATTTAATTCGGAATTTTTCAATAATAAAAACAAAAAATGAGAAAACATTAATATTTAACCACAGAAGAGCGTAAACTAGTGTTAAAAATGTATGGATCTGGCAACACAATTAAAAAAATTGCAGAACTTTTCGGTAAATCGACCACTTCAATTTTCAAAGTGATAAAAGTATTCAAATATGAAGGTAGAGTTTATGCCTATTAACAGTGGCGGTCCATGAGTAAGTAATTTGGGGAGAGTGGAAGTCTGAAGTATTAAAAAGTACTAATAACAGTAGTTACTTATTAACTATGTATCTAAATAATGTACATAATAATTCTTGAGTTTAAAACTCAAGTTACGCTCTATTAAATCATTTTGTATCGTCTCAGATGTTCCTTGAAATATTATTGATAACAAAAAATGTTCTTTAAGTAACTTCTCTTCTTGAGCAAGTAGTTTTAGTAATTCAATATAAATTCTCTTTTCTTAAAAATTCGTTATTTTCCGGATGAGCACGAAAAGCAATTTCTTGCTTATTCAAAAAACAAACAACATGGATTAAACGTGTTAGTAAACGTCTATTTATACCGATTTTTTCACTATGTTTTAAGGCAGCAAGTCGTCGACTTTCTGATAGAACATGTCCAATTCTAACTTAACCCAAAACATGAAATTATTCTTGATTTCTCAAGTGATTTTTTGAAATAGAGTGTTGTTCTGGCTTTCTTATAAAATTTTTTATTGTCAATTTTGTTGATTTTGTCAATTTTATTGTCAATCAACACTCAATTCTTTTTCTCCGTCAAAAATTACGCAAGTTAAACAAAACAATTTATTTCACTTATTGCAACCAGTAAGCCACAAAAATTTGCTATACTAACTATTGCTATGTTTATTCTTGCCCATGACACTAAAATCTTGAATTATCCATAGTTCGGGTAAAATTCATGTACAACGACTTTGGTCGAAACCATTGGGTTAAATAGGGAAATCATCTTAGAATTATTTTTAGCAAATTTCTTTCCAAGTCTTCATTGGGGGAGATTCAACTGAAAATAAAATGTTTATTAATTTATAAAGTAAATTTAAGCAACGTACCAGATATTTGTTATCGCAGAACCTTCAGCTACGTTTGGTCTGGCATTGCAAGTTTTGTTATGGTTAAAGTCAATCTGGACATTCCAATATTGCAAAGTTGGATTGTTTCCACCATAAAAAAATCGTTGTGCTAAAAATTGAAAATATTAAACATGCTGGAGTGAAAATTGTATAAAATTTGTGTATGATTGTTAGGTTAAGGATAGATTTAAGTGGTTACATTTTGGGACGATTATATTGACCAAAATATTATAAAGGTGCGACGAAAGACGATTAGGTTCGCGAGTGTTCACGGGTTTGTGAAAAATTAGGATTTTTGTGGTGCAAATGCGTGTGCGAAAAACGGTTGCATCGGAATTCAACAAAAAGTCGTTTGGACTTACGAAAAAAGAGTCAAACGAGAAATGGAAAACATCATCGGAAAGAGCAGGAAATTCTCTTTAATTTAGGACAATTTGAAGATCCGATGATGAAAATTAAGAACATAGGAAGAGATTCCATCCGAGAATGTGGACGGATCTGGACAATTTGAACTTTTTAATTGAAGCTGGAGTCCGACCGAAAACAGTTAGGATAGGAAAATTTATACCAAAAGATGCGGGATTAAAAGTTAATGACTTTAGATAACTTTTAATCTCAAGAAAATTGTGTTGGTGGATACACCAAGTGAAATTAAGTACTTTAGTTAGTACAGAAATGCAAAATTTTGGCATCCTATGGAACCGCGAATTATCATTGGCCGACGCGAAGATCATCCACCACCCTAAATTTATATGTGATTTAATGGATTGTTATTGGTAAATGGCATTATCGATAGACATTGGTCAATCAGCCATAAAACGAATAATTTGGTCCGGATTTCGTATAAAAGGAGGTGCGTTTCTAAAAATAGGGGAGTTCGTTTCCAATTTTTGGACTGATTGCTGCGGGAGCTTATGCCCGATAAATTGGCAAATTTAAATAAAGTACTTTTCGGTGATAGAAAAATTTAATAAAGTAATTTTCGGTGTTAGAAAAAAATTTAATACAGTATTTTTCGGTGTTAGAAAAATTTGAGAAATTTTTTTTTGATAATTAAAAATCAATTTAATTATTCATGTAGTGAGATGATAATTGTCGAGCAATGGCAAATTTAAATAAAGTATTTTTCTGTGATAGAAAAATTTAATACAGTAATTTTCGGTGTTAGAAAAATTTATGTAATTTTTTTGATAATTAAAAATTAATTTAATTATTCTTCAAAGAAGAAGATGTTCATGAAGAAGATATAGTCAACTATAATTTCAAAAGGATTACGTGCAAATTTACCTGTTGGTTATGTGATAGTGCCGTCCTGAAATTTAAGGGATTAGGTTGTGGTGAAAGGATAAGAAGAATATAAAAGGTAGATAAAACAATTTTGATTGTAAAAATGTTGTGTTTTTTTTTAGGTAAAAACGTTGTTCTTTAGCTTAAGTTTTAAAAATATGTGGGGTTAGGTTTAGGTTTTTGTTTAATTGTAAAAAAAAATTGTACTTACGTGTATTATGCAATTAAACCAGATGACAGAAATTTATAGAATTTCAATTCACTCCACAGCACAACGTTTACAATTTGTTTTCAGAAAAGTTCTGAATACGGTCACGAAATTTGCAGGTACATTTGGCGAGATAACGAATATTGGTGGTTGCTAACTTACTTTCCTTATCATAGTAATGGTATGTTCAGTGGCGTGTACATGATAAGTACGATAGGTAGGTCTGCTATTAGTTTTTTTATTATTGTTATCAATAAATGATAACTGGCGCCGGGCAATTTTAGGAGACCATCGTAGCTTATTTGTAGCGTATCACAGCACTATATTGAAATTTTCTTGTAAATTTACTTTCTTTAGATTCTAATGAATTGTATCTAATCTAATTTTGCTCTATTAGTTTTTAATTTACACTTTTGTTCATAAGATAACGTATTAAAATTATTTTTTAACAAAAAGTCCAATATATTGTTTATTTCTATTGCTGAAAATTACTTAAAAAATATAAGGGAATAAATGCACAAGCACGTAAAACTTGTAATAACAAATACTACGTAAATTATATTGCATAAACTTCGAAGAGACTTGACGCAACGTTGGTAGATTTGCTGTATGCAATTTCCCCACTCCTACACGCTCCTGCGTTTGTGTATTAATTGCATTTAGAATAAGGTTGCATTTAAGTATGATTCTTTTGTATAAGCGTCTCTTGCAACTGGTACCCGTCGTTATCATATCAGCAATTTAGCATCGCTATGAAATTTTAAACGCAGGTGTTTATTTCAAAAGTTTTTGTTTAAATAACAATTATGTAAAATATAATTAAGAAATTAAAACACCACAAAATTTTTTCAATACGAATAGTGTCTTATAAATTATAATTTTTAATAAAACATTTTTTTCTTGTTACAGGTCGACTTTCTGGGGAGACGCAGTCTCAAAGACTCCACTGACGGGCTGCCACTGCTATTAAGAGAACAGGATGGCCAAGAATCACCACCAAAAGAAAAGATATTAAAATACAGGCATTATCTTCTGTTAGTCCTACGAGATCAGTTCCAACAATTAAAGTTAAACTTCAAAATATATGAAAAAATGTTCCAACAACCCAAACTATAAGGCGTCGTCTTTATAAATCAAATAAAAACGGTCGGATTGCACACAAAGTATCTTACTTAAGTAAAGTTAATTTTAAGAAAAGGTTAAGGTTTTACATAGATCATGTTTTAAAACCTATAAATTATTGGAATAATATATTATGGACCGATGAATCGATGATTCAACTTAAATACAATCCTGGTAGAGTGTATGTTTAGAGAAACCAAAGCAAAGTTTACTCTTTTAAGTGTATTAAATCTACATTAAAATCGTTAGAAAAATAACTTATGGTATGGGGGTGCATGTGTACAATATGCGTAGAAAAAATTGTAATTTTATAGGGAAGAATTTATTCCACAGTTTATTTAAATCTTTTAAAAGACGTAATCATACCTGAAGGTAAAAGGTTAATTGGCAACAATTTTATATTACAAGATAATGCATCTATTCATCGTGCTAAAATTGTCACCAATTATTTACAGGAACATGATATTAATATTATCGAGTGGCCATCAAAAATTCCGGACCTCTCACCAATCGAAAATCTCTGGGCTTTATAAAACTTCGAATTTCACAGTGGTAGTCGAGGAATTTAAATGAACTTCGAAGTATGATCGAAAAACTTTTGTATGAAATAAGTCCATCTGAGTGTAGTTCATATTGGTAGAAACACTACCATTACGATTGGCAACCCTATCTGTCAGAAAAGGTGACCATTGTGGCTATTAATTACTTCAATTTCTAATATTAACCTACTTTTGGAACGTTAGTTTAAGTTAAGTTTTTGTTTTATTTTTTTTTATAAGATTTAAAATTAAAAATGAAATAGTATATTATAGGCCAAGGTTGTGAAGACTGTCATTACTGACCCAGCACCAAGATTCGCGGGGTCTATAATGGTCTTCACAACCGTGGTTTATATACGATTTTTTCTACTACTAGATTTATTACCATTTTATTGAAATCTTGTTAATAAAAAATTTTTTTTAAATATTAAATCAAATGACAACTTTGTTTTGTTTTGTTGATTTGACAAGTTTAGGTTAGCTGTCATAATTAAATACCAGTTTTTTAAAAATATTTGAAACGAAATTATTCTATTATAAAAGCGTTTTAAATGTTTAAATTCATTTAAATAGCATCTCTTGGTTATACAAAATTGTTTTTTTAACAACATTTGTCTTATAAACATTCGCCAAACCATAGAAAAATATCAATATGTTCATTATTAACTAGTAGTGTATAATGAAAAAATTATACACCAGTAGTCTGAAAAACGTCACTTCAGGTGCAAGTTGGCTAAATTATAATGATAGCCTATTATGACAAGTAGTGGAAAAAATTTTTTTCTTTTCTTTCCGCAATTAATTGTTTTAAAAATAAATATTTTTATTTTTACTTTAAATGCAAAAATAAGTTTGAATTGTGCATTTGTATTTAATATAACTTAAAATTAACCTACTTATGGGAGCCACTGTATTAGTTGCCGCAAATCCTTGTCAGCTATACAAATATACTTGGTATAATATTACATAAGAATTGAGTTCCTAGTTTGAAATTATAGAAAACTTACCATTACATGTCCAATAAACAAGATTGAGGTCTTCTTCATAAGTTACAAGTTTCGACTTATGTGTATGTTCAGATCGACAAAAATGTCTCACTTTTAATTTTGTTTTGTTAGGAAGTTGATTATAAATTATGTCTTCTATGAGTGCAATGCAAAATGGTTTAGCGTTGTCGGTATCGCTGTTATTATCCAGTAATTTTCTATAAAATTCTGTGTATAGACTATGGTCGCTTTCATTTTCATCACTACCACTGGCCTATAAAAATGTAATTTGTATAAATATAATAAAAATAATTTCTAGAACATGTAATTTGTGTACAGTAATATTATAATTTGTTACATGGGGTACAAGAGCTTATTCTTGTTTTCCCAATTATATGCCGACTAGCAAGAGCAGATAAGGGAGTGGTATTCCAGAAAAAAAATTAAATAACAAACACATTTAAATAACATTTAATATCCGATAGGCACAAATTACATAAAAACAACAGATAGATAATACACAATAATAAACCAATAATGTACATAAGATAATCCTTAGGTAGTTAAATAAAGAAACGTGTGGATCCACGACGATAAGTTGAGATAAACAAATAATTATTGCTGTTACATTTCATTCAACATTTAAACTTAAACTTGATCATTTAATTTCTTACAAAAGATTAACCCAATGAACAATCAAACTTGTTCCTTGTCGATAACGTGAACATAAAGTGCTACTTAGATATTATTTATTACCAAATAATAGTTGCAATAATATGAAATTATTACACTAATAAATTACGTTAATTAAGGTGCGGCGGAACAGCCGTAAAGATGGTCAAAAGCAACACATTATAAATAAAATATTATACACAATAATGACAGCATAAAGATGGACATCGAGGCGGGAAGAATTTAGCATCCAAACGTTTGAGGTAGATGTTGGCTCATGACAGTAGTGACCATGATGAAACACTCTGCTTTTAGTCTTCCATCAAAAAATAGTTAGGATCGTGTCCAAGTAATTTAAATAAAGCACAAATGCCGGTGATCCATAATAGAGAGTACTAGATATCACCATAATTTTAAGAACAACCACGATTCGGTAAGATTTAGATAGTTAGATAAGCATACTTGACAATCACTAATTGCCTATGCAATTATGTAGTCGTTACCACCGTTTTAGCTAAAGTGATTCTACCCAAGCATTCTCTGCCGATCGCGTGCGAGACAAACTAAAAACGGCATGCGCAGCCAGATAAGTTATAGTTTTTCCGCCTAAACCTCTAACAAACACACACAAGGCAACAAGGTTATATTCGCCAGCAAGCAGCTGCAGATCCCAATAAAGAATTTCAATCACATTGAAATAAATTGACGAGAGCTTCACGGAAAATAAACTAAGCGAATTATTCTGGTAATCAATAGATAAGTGGTCTAGGTTTTAACTCGATATTAATCATTTGATATGAAAATTATTCTGAACCGAATAATAAGTGTAGCTAAGCGTAACAAATTTTTTCTTTTATATTTTCATAAAACATACAGCGAGTAATTTTTACTATTTACTCTTTTTAGGGCCAGTTCTACAATGGAAGTATAGGGATAGAATAAGCTATACTGCGAATATTTTACACAGTTTGCGTTCTACAATGGTCGTATAACCACATTCTATGTATAAATTGAGGGATAAGCTATCCATCCAAAATTGGGCAGATATACCTGGAAGAAGTTTATTCTTGTTTTCTATTGGTCAAATCTAATGTAAACAATAATTTATTTTCAGGTAGGTATTTTAGTATATAATTTTATTTATAAAATTTCATGAAAAGCATCAACGAATTATTTACGATTGTAAAATTAGAATACAAAGTGCTTAATATAATGTGCTCACTAAATTTGAATGATTTCGACTCAGAGCAAGACGATGAAATTGTTGAAGATTTTTTGTTACGTCGGCATCGTCAAGTGTTTAAAAATATGATCGATTATTATGTTGAATACAATAATTTGGAGATCAGAATAATCAACTAAAAATTTAAATTTAAATTTTTTTAAATTAAAATTATACAGAACCGGCATAGCAAACTAATTTTGTGTTTTTTGTAAACACTTTTTTAAAGTAACATTTCAGTTTATGGTTAACTTAATGTCAAATGATGTAAACAAAAATGTCAAAACACTTACGGCCGGTTTCACAATCGATAGTTAAAACCTAAAGTTACCAAACCTTCACCTGAAGGTTAACCTGAAGTTTGAGAGGTGGTACTGTTTCACAAACAAATTTCGACCTTGGGTCTGCTTACCGGCAGTTAACCATAGGTTAAGAAATGTTGGCAGCTCTGTAGCTAGTGATTTTCTATAATCCCTGTTGGTAGCCTACTTATTTGTCTGTCGTTTGTCATTGACTTGTCATTATAATAACTTATAAATTTATTTCTATGTTTTATTTTATTACTTTTTATAAATATTAGGTATATTTTTATACTTTAGTTAGGTATGATTGCAATCTCAGATGGTTATTGTTATAGATAGAAAATAAAACTAGATGCAAGGGATCTTCTTTAACAAAAAAATCGTGAGCGTCATATTCTTCAAAATAATTAGGCCGATGTCTATACATCGCTGCTATACGCATTTTTTGTATCTTTTAACACAATTATACAATACTGTTAATTAAAGTACACAAAAATATAATCAAAATCCGAGCGGTTCACGTCTTGAATGAATTTTTAAGCCCGTGTCTTACTATAAAATTTTTATAAAAACAATTTTTATAGTGTGACAGCGCAGTAGTTTTATAAAAATGACATTTGTAAAAAATATTTTTATGATACTTCTATTTTCATGACGTCACGAAAAAGTTTTTATAAAAATTCTTATATTAGAAAATTTTCTAAAAATTTTATGAAAGGAGGCATCCCATTGGCTGTTGAAACCCATCTCAACTTAAATTTAGGTATGAATATGGAAAATATGAAATATATAATCACGGTTGGTATCTTACTTTTCGGTATAATAACAGCCGATTGTGTTTAATTTATTAATTATGGATATCATTAATTATGGTTATAGTTAAGTTAAAGTTATTATTAAGTTATTATAATGTCATATAACACAACACAACTCAAACCTTACTTAAATTATTTTTATATCACGTTACGTCATATCGTTTGTATAAAAGTTTTTATAAAAGTTTTATAGTGAGACACGAGCTTAAAAGTTTCACAAATAATGACAAAATTTTACCTTTAGCCGTTTGAAATCAATGAGAGCACTGCCCTCTGTGTGTTCCAACCGCAAACAAAGTGATAGTTGACGTAAACCTCGAGTTTACTCGAGGAACTTCTGTGGGTTACAAATACCAGCACTTAACCTAAGGTTAGCCGTCAGACCAGCGATTGTGAAACACTTTTTCATAGGTTAAGTAACGGTAACAGCTATACTGCAGGTTAACCAGACTTTGTGAAACCGGCCGTTAAGCGGCGTTCAGATAGAGATTCTTGTCTTGCCTTGCTTAGGTAAAAACTGGCAAGCGCCAATCAGATTGAAGTATTTTCTTCTATACTTGTTTCTGGTTAAATTTTCCGTTGCGGTGGCGAGGTCTTGCTAAAGCTTGTCAGTGCCAAGCTTTTCGATTCTACAACACAATGCAACGGAAGCAAGACCCAATCAAATCAAAGTATTTTAAATGAAAATTTACGCGTGTTCGTTCGCTGGCTAGAGCAGTAGTTTGGTGTGGTCTCCAACGTTTTCGGTTGTAAGCCGATGTTGTCTAAGACGCTTCTTGACAAACTCAAGAGGTAAATGGCGTTGGATGTTGATGAAAGATTTACAAATACACAAATATAACAATTGTATATTAAATAACGGAATACAAAATTTTACTCGCTGAAGGGCGAAAAAGATACAAACGGTAACAAAGAAAATCTTGTTAAAAATGCCTTCAACGGGCGTACTTGTCAACTTCAATCTACTCTTGTTGCTAAGTGATAGATCATTGGTATGTTGATCTTTAAGTTTAACTCAAACTTACAAATGAGGCCGTGAGAGCAAAAGTGGTGTAACCCCAAATAAAACTATTGGAGATAGTCGATCTTTATTTATCTATTTTTAACAAAATATACAGCATTTAAATGTAAAATGTTATTATTATAACAACTGAAGTCGACGTTGGGGCATATAAAGCAAAATAATAAGCTTACAAGAAATATTTGATAAAGTGGATAAATTAAAAGTTTGAATATCTCAAATGGTTATATTTGGGGTTACACCACTTTTGCTCTCACGGCCTCAAATAATAATTTTGGCACGGCGGCGGTAAATTCAAATTAGAAGTTTTTATGTTACCATTACCGCCGGCCTTGAAATGAAACAGATTTCAAAATAAGAAAAATAAAAATAAAATAAACAATTAAGCTAATAAATAATTACAAATATATACAGATGTTGCTGTTCAAGTTTCACTACAATAAGGAAGTGTTTATAAAAAAGATCCACTTGCAAAGAAGGTGTTGTTGCAAAAAAATAAGGGAGCAAATTATCACTCCGGTAGAACACATAGTTTTGTCACAGAGCGTTTAATTACTGACCCGTTTTTCACTCGCACTGATGCCGAACGGATTACATCGTCATTACCGATATACACAGCTACAACGCGTCCAAGTGCCCAGGATAATGGGGGTAAATTGTCTTCCTTGATCAACACTAGCTTGTTTACTTGAACAAGATTCGGCAAATGCGCAAACCATTTCGTTCGTCTTTGCATGTTGGGAACTACTTCGGAGCTCCAACGTTTCCAGAAATGTTGCGTAATTTGTTGAATCCGTTGATACTTTGAGAGCCGATTTTCTGCTAAGTTTGTGAGATTCTTCTCAGCAACGGCACTTAAAGGTCTTCCAATAAGAAAATGGCCAGGAGTGAGCGGCTCAAGATCATTAGGATCAGAGGATAGAGGTGATAGGGGACGAGAATTTAAAACTGATTCAATTTGTATTAAAACTGTCGAAAATTGTTCGTAGGTTAAACATGTATTGCCTAAGACCTTTTTTAAATGTGATTTAGTTGATTTTATGTTGCTTTCCCATAGACCGCCTTCATGGGGATTGCGTGGAATTATAAATTCCCATTTTATACCTCTGACGGCTAAATAATCATTTATTGAATTGTGATTAGTTTTTATACGTAAAAATTCATACAGCTCTCTCAAGTGATTTGAAGCGCCAACAAAGTTTTTGGCATTGTCACTAGACAGCGAATAGGGCATGCCTCTTCTACTAATAAATCTTTTCAAAGCAGACAAGAAATTTTCAGTTGTTAAATCTGTGACTAGTTCTAAATGAACGGCTTTGGTAGTCAAACAGATAAATAAGCAAATATAACTTTTAATAGTTTTCGAGTTTCGAGTGCCCCGATCGCGTATTAAAATAGGCCCGGCATAATCAAGACCAGTATTATAGAAAGCAGGTACTTCAGCCTTAAGGCGTTTAGCAGGTAAATTTCCCATTAATGGGTTATAGGATGTTGGATTAGCTTTAAAACATCTTATGCACTGTCGAATAATTTTCTTAGCAGTGTTCTTTCCTGAAATAGGCCAATAGTTTTCACGAATGCAATGCAAAAGTTGGAAAGCACCGCAATGTTGTAGTTTTAAATGAAAATCACAAAAGATTAAATTTGTCAAATGATGCTGTTTCGGTAGCAGTATCGGAAATTTTTTATTGTAGGAGAAATCAGAATTTTTCAATCTGCCTCCGACTCGTAAAATCCCGTTTTTATCTAAAAACGGATTTAGCGATAAAATATTAGATTTGCCCTTTATGCATTGATGATGCTGCAGTGACTGAATTTCTCTTTTGAAGAATTCGATTTGACACATTTTAATAAGAATTTGTAAAGAATATTCTAATTCTTCTACGGTGAGTAAACCCGCATTTCTCATTGGTTTCGAAATTTTATAATTATATTTAAACCTAAGTAACCACGCAGTTACTCTTTGCAGCCTTGTCAAATTAGAAAACCTAAACATAATGTTGAAATCTGAAGAATTTACGTCAGATTCGACCGAATTATACAAACACATTCCAGGACAGGTGCATAATGAAAATAAACAACTCGATTTTATTTCGTTGGTTTCTACATTTGAATTCAAGAATGTTTTAGGCCATTCAGCTTGGGGTTTATTTAAAAAATGTGGACCATTCCACCAAAGTTCGTTTGTGATAATACTTTGAGTGCTAATACCGCGAGACACCAAATCGGCAGGATTGTTCTGCGAACGGACATGATGCCAATCACGTGAATTTGATAGCTCTTGTATTGTAGCAATTCGATTGGCTACAAAAACTTTGTACTTATTTGGTGCAGAATTTATCCAATTTAAAACTATAGTCGAATCTGACCATAAAAATGTTTCCGAATAAGATCCGTAAAATACGGTTTGAACCTTAAGCATAAGTTCGGATAAGAGGACGGCAGCTGATAGCTCCAACCTAGGTATAGTAGCTCCTTTCAAAAAAGCCACACGAGATTTGGCGCATAGCAATCTCGAAATGATTTGTTCAGAGGGGGTTTGTAGTCTAACATAGACACAGGCTCCGTAAGCAATAGAGCTACAGTCTGCAAAGCCATGAAGTTGCACTGAACGAGATTTTATCGGCATGACACATCTTGGAATCTGTAACGTAGATAATAATGCAAGTTCGGACTTAAAGGCTTCCCATTCAGAATGAAGGTTTTGAGGTAAACTTTCATCCCAATCTAAATTAGCTTCCCAAAGTCTCTGAATTAATAATTTTGCTCTTATTGTAATCGGAGCAAGTAATCCTAACGGATCGAATAGCTGTGACGTTATGGAGAGAACCGATCTTTTTGTTATAGCCTTTAAATTTGGGCTTGATTTGACATCAAATAGCAATGTGTCTGAAATGGCATTCCAAGAGACACCCAGAGCCTTAACACTTTTCCGTTCACCTAATGGAATGGTGTGATACAAATCATCACAACTGTCGCTCTCTAAGATGTCGGGACAATTTGACAAAAATTTCCTAATTGGAAACCCGGCTGAGGTTAAAATATTAGTAATTTCAGTTTTAATCTTCCTCATTTCGTCGGCGCTCGGAAGAGAAACGAGCAAATCGTCAACATAAAAGTTGGATTCTAAAACTTTAGATGCTGCTAGAAAAAAGTTCCGCATTTAATTCGGCTAAATGCTTCAAGCATTTGGTCGCTAAATAGCTAGCGAAGGCTGTTCCATAAGTCACAGTATTTAATTGATATGTATCTATGGGATCGTCGTTATAATCTCTCCACAAAATACATTGAAATTTCCTCTCATTAGGGTCAATCTCAATTTGCCGATACATTTTTTCAATGTCACCAGTTAGGGCAACACTGTATTGGCGAAAACCTAATAAGATTGAAAATAGATCATTTTGGACGACAGGACCTACTAATTGAGTGTCATTCAGTGACAAACCGGAACTAGACTTGGCGCTGCCGTCAAACACCACGCGGAGCTTAGTAGTTAATGAATTTGTTTTAAGTACTGCATGGTTTGGTAAATAATAACAAGGCAGGTTCGACGATGGTATGTCTGAATTCATAGCCTTTATTACATGATTGCTGTTTTGAAGCAGGTTGTTGGAACTAGTAATTTTGGACATGTGTCCCAACGAAATATATTCGTGAATGAATAACGAATAACTTGATCTTAACTCTGGATTTTTTAATAATCTTTTTTCTAGTCTTAGAAATCGGTCGATCGCGTGAGATCTTGAATCTCCCAAATTGGCTAGTTGTGAGTTAAAAGGAATGCAAACCGAAAATCTACCAAATCTGTTACGTGTTACTGAACCTTTAAAATGTTTTTCACAAAAACGCTCTTCTTTTGACAGAAGTGATAAATTGCTTTTGGGATTTACTTCTTCCAATTGCCAAAATTTGCTGAGACTTTTGTTTAATTGCTCATTTGAAATCGATAAATTTGAAAGAGAGATGTTTGGAATAACAGTATTACTTTTTAAGATGCCAGTGTTTACATTGCCAGATAATACCCAGCCTAACAAAGTTTTTTGTAGAGTGGGTTTATTTTTTCCCAATGAAATTTGACCAATGCACAATAGATCATAAAAAATAGATACTCCTAAAAGTAAGTCGATGGGGGAAGATATGTTATAGCAATTGTCAGCTAGTTCGATATTTTTCGGAATACTTAGAAAGTTGCTATCAAATGATACAAATGGAAGATTTGCAGCTATTTGTGGAATTACCAAACAAGAAATTTGATTTTTGTAGTTATCGCTCATTGACGAAATGCGAACTTTAACTGCAGAATTTACTTGATGGCTCGTGGATGGATTAATTCCACTTATCATAGTATTCACATGTTCAGGCTTAAGATTAAGTGTTTTTGAGAGTGACTCAGTAATGAAGCAGTTCATACTCCCAGTATCTAAAATGGCCCGTGCAGAAATCCATTTACCTTTAAAATCCTTAACTTTCACACACGCTGTAGAAAGAAGAACCTGATTCGAATCACCATAGCATGTTAAAGAAACTTGTGTTTCATTGGTAGAAAGAGAAGGAGCGATAGGAACGATTTCTACTGGGTTTGACTGTGAAGATTCCGCATTCGTAACTTGTTCGAAATGCAATAAAGAATGGTGCCGTTTATGGCAGTGCCTACAGGTAAAGCGCGAGTTGCATTTTTCGTTACTCACATGATTTAGGCAGTTTTTGCATTTGTTCAAACGCGTGATTGCATCGTATCTCTGGCGAATAGAATAAGATAAAAATGTAGGACACTTCGTAATCCCATGATCTCCGCTGCACATTGAGCATAACAATGGTTGGTTAGTATTTACTAATGCCAGTTTTGGAACATGACTAACGCGCTGAACATTAAATTTATTTGATTTGAATGAATTGGCAGAATTATTTTCTCTTAACTCCTCGACCAATTGCGATTTTTCCTTGAGAAATGCCTCTATATCAGGAAGAGAGGGAATTTCTCGAGGCTTAAGCTTACTAAATTCTGTTCTTGTTTCAACATCAAGTTTAGACATTAAAATGTGCGCAATAAATGTATTGCAGTGAATTGTTGGCATATTTAAATTATCCAAAGCCCGGATATGTTTTGCAAGTTCATCATGTAGCAGGTGGATTTGCGATGATGAATCTTTGGGCAGAGGTTTTATGTCAAAAATTGCCTTAACGTGGCTCTGTATAATTAGTTTTGGATTATCATACCGTTCGCGTAATATGTCAAGTGCCATGATATAATTTTCATTTGACATTTGAATATCACTCACTAAACGTTGAGCAGAATGATCTAAACTTGATTTTAAATAAATAAATTTTTCAATAGACGAAAGATTGTCATTATTATGCACTAATGCCATGAATGAATCAAAATAACCTCTGAAATCCGCATAATTACCCGAAAAGGTTGGCAATTTTATTTGTGGTAATTTTACGTTTGAACCTCGCTTTGAATTATTGTTTGATAATGCGTTGGCACTCTTATGCCTTTCGAGTATTAATACTGCGGCTGTTTTGAGTTCGATGTATTGGTCATCGAAATCTTCAAAAGTCATCAGTGCTTCACTGTAGACTGAGTATGCGTTTAATTGGATTGTGATAGCCGAATATGTCTTGTTTATAATTGTAAACTGTTCTAGCCTCAATTCTAATTTTTTTAAATTTACGTTTGTTTTGTTGCAATCGTTTTCGATTGATTTTAAAAAAACTTCAAATCGACTTAATTGATTTATTAGTGAATCTGCTTCTGCCAATAGCATTTTAACTTGAGTCTTTGCCATGGCCGTGACTGTTGATATATCGTTCACAGAGAGAGATTGTATGACAGTAAAGTACTAATCTTATTTACAAAATCTTGTAAAGGTATGACGCAAAAATTTAATGCAGCAAATTTAAAAAACGATTGAGCTAAAATAAATGGCTAATCACGTGATAAAATAGAATTTTATTCACGTTGTAGAAAATACTTTTGATTAATTTCGTAGAATGCGTTTATAAGTCACTTGGTAAAATATATTTGTGATGCTAAGTAGCAAAATTTGCTTGAATAGTTAAAAAATACTAATACAAAAACATCGACAGTAATAATTAAAGCAAATACCAAATTGAATCAGCTTGAAGTAGTAACGAATTGGAAAGAAAAGGGAGGATAATACCTTAAATGCTCGTTGCTGATGAAACCCAACTTCGTGTCGTTTTTGCACGAGTATCGGCTTTCACGGCTCGTTCACCAAGGTGTTAAATCTTTGGAAATCTTTGCAAATCCGGCTCGAAGGACCAAATGTTCGTTCGCTGGCTTGAGCAGTAGTTTGGTGTGGTCTCCAACGTTTTCGGTTGTAAGCCGATGTTGGCTAAGACGCCTCTTGACAAACTCAAGAGGTAAATGGCGTTGGATGTTGATGAATGATTTACAAATACACAAATATAACAATTGTATATTAAATAACGGAATACAAAATTTTACTCGCTAAAGGGCGAAAAAGATACTAACGGTAACAAAGAAAATCTTGTTAAAAATGCCTTCAACGAGCGTACTTGTCAACTTCAATCTACTCTTGTTGCTAAGTGATAGATCATTGGTATGTTGATCTTTAAGTTTAACTCAAACTTACAAATAATAATTTTGGCACGGCGGCGGTAAATTCAAATTAGAAGTTTTTATGTTACCAACGCGTACATTTTAAAAATTATTTAAATTTTAAATTAAAAAAATTAATATTATGTTGGTACTAAAGTACTGGTAACTTATAAGTAGATATACTAGTAAGTATAGTGTGTCATAATCAAATAATTATATGCATTTAATTATTTATAAATTCGAAAATGAATAATTTACATTTAAATTTTGATGAAAATTTGGCATCGCGTCTTGAAAATTATCCTGTAAAGCTATAGATGTCGTCATCGCTGTTGTCGAAACAAGGCAAGACAAGAATTTCTATGTGAACGCTCAGGTCGTGTACGCAAAATCGAAGTAAAACCAAGCAAGGCAAGGCGCCACAAGGCAAGGCTAGAATTTCTACATAAACGCAGCTTTAAACTTGAAAAATGATTATAAAATTTTTTTTCCTCAGTTTAAGTCGTAATCAAATACGTTTAAATAAGCAAGATATCAATCCAGATCCACTGAAAAGTTTATTCATGTATGGGCTAATTGTAAGTTAAAACTTAATTCTTTATACTCACATTTAGTTCAAATTCTTGGGATGCAGAATATATATACTTGAAACAATATGGTTCTAAGTAAACACCACTACCAATCTTATAAACTTCATTTTGGAAGTGTATATCGCCATCATTTCCAATTTTTATTTCTTCTTTGAAGTTCTTTGATCTATAACACAATTAAAAAAATTGTTATAATATTAACCTTCATCCGGGCGCGCCCCTTTCCGTAACATTAGCGGGCGCGTAACGGTAATCTACCGTCTTCGGTTTTTCTTTCGTCATTCATCCAAAATCTTTAAAATCGGGATAAATACGATGAAAAACATTATAATACTTTTTAAACGATAAAACATTTTTATTAAAATCTCATTTTTATTAAAATTTGAATAATAAAATAAGCTAACACAGTAGGGATAGGTATTAATTTGTAATCCCTATCTCGAATAGGAGTATCAGACGACTTATCATTTTCAGCCTTTTTTTGAGCAATGTAAATATTAGTGTAGTACTTGATTATGTTGATTATGATTTCCAAAAAAATTATTTGGAAGTAACATTTAAGCCTTGTTTTATCTTTCTCCGAGTCACTGCTGTGTTCATCTTGTTCAATGACTTCAGGTTCAAAATTAATATCGTCTTGATCGTCAATTTACTCTTCTTCATCCGAATCCATCTCAAGAAGTCGATGTATATGTATCTTCCGGATTTTTCATGCCCTGACATGACACCAATACATGCAATATGCATTAGTAAAAATGTGAAATCTGATATGTGACGTCACGATAGTGACGTATTTGGAGTATAGTTTACTAAGTTGCAAAAAAAGTAATTTGAATTGTGAATACCTACGAAAAATATAAAATCGGTAATTACATTTCCTTGCAATGGCTGAAGAAAATAAATATTACTAATGGGAGCGTAACTGGTAATCTACCGCCGATATTCGACTGTACATGTTTGGCGTTGGCTGAGACAATTAAAAATGAAAAGTAGGTAACAACGACACTTCTATCTAGTGTCATTCTAGTGTCATATTAAGTCAATTAGGAATACAAAGCACTTCCACCCTCCTTAACACCTGCACGCAAAAGTTCGCGCGTTATTATAAATAAAACGGTAAATTACCGCCCACGCGCCCGGATGAAGGTTAAATTGCAAACCAAATAAAACTAAAAATTGCATCTTTTTGCAAAAAAAGGTTTAAAAAATAATTGTTAAAAGATTTTTGCCCGTATGCATATACAGTATTCGCCAAAATAAACAGTACCAAAAACGAAAATTGTATTTATTTTTTAATTTGTATAATTTAAATGTGCAAAATGTGCA
This sequence comes from Cantharis rustica, assembly GCA_911387805.1. Taxonomy (NCBI): domain Eukaryota; kingdom Metazoa; phylum Arthropoda; class Insecta; order Coleoptera; family Cantharidae; genus Cantharis; species Cantharis rustica. The sequence continues at coordinate 80,049,539 of OU426877.1, forward strand.
CCATTACGGTGTAAACAAAATTCATAACAATTTTGCAGATTATTGTACATGCTTATAAATAGTGGTTGGCCGCAGTTGCTGAAAATATGCTATTACAGTAGGGCCTCGTTAATCCGGAGAGGCAAAAACAAGACCCTTTCCGGATTATCGAGGCGTCCGGATTATAGTATGCCATATTAAATGTTAATAAAACACATGTTTAACCTTAGTTTCTTTAATCAATTTTTAAATTATAGCATATAGACAAAATGTACATGTTCAAAATTACAACTATGTAAGGAAATCAGTAAGTTAAAATAAAACATTAGTTAATTCTCGATAAACAAAAGACTGACGGCGCATTGGCTCATGACAGCCCCCGCACCTACACGCCGCCGGGCCTCCCCCGCGAATCCCATTGCCCGGCCGGATTACAGCGATCACCGAACAAGCGAGAGTCCGGATTACCGAGGCCCTACTGTATTCTTAATCATAATTTTGCAATATTTGCTGGCGGATCTTCTGATAAAAAAACTGACTCTTTTAGCATGCCCCACATATTATTTTTTTGTGATATTTTTTGATATTTTTGTGACACTTGTTTTAAACTTGGGCCATTATTCCGTCCATTTCCGTATGAGCGAAAATAATGCTCTACAACAAATTCTTTATCCTCAGTTGTGAGAACTATTTTCATTCGCAATTTTAGCACCTGAGCAATGTAAATATGACAATTAATGACAAATAAGCCAAACATAACAAATGCATATCGCGCGAGCAATTTCACAGCACTCTAAATTTCGATACTGTTCATTTTGGCGAATACTATAAATCAGCTTTTAGTTATAATGTAGTTACGAATACTCGCAAAATCTTCAATACGTATAACATTAAATATTAACAGAAATAGAAAATAACCTAAAAAAGTTTTTGAATTTTTTAAGTAAGTAATTTTTAAAAATCTTTTCAATTTTTTGTATATTTGCTCTCATTTCTTGTTATTTTTACTGTTATACATGACTGATGATAGAAAATAATCGTGAAATAAGGGCCTTTATATTATGTTACAAAGTTTTTTATTTTTAAGAATTTTTTTTATTTCTATAGCGTTCAACCCTGTTAAATGTGAATTATTGCCATTTTAGTTTCTTTAAATATTATGTTTCTTTGTAGTATGTATTATTTACTTAATAGTTAAAATTTTTATTATTTTAACAATTTGTTAGGTTTTATTATTTCATTTATTGTAAAGCGTTGGTAATCTTTTTTTAAACACCAAATTTAAAAATATTAAAATTTGCTCACCATGTACATTTTAAAAAATTACTTACTTAACAAAAATTGTAAAAAATTTTATAGCGATATTTTTTTGGTCATAGCAAACTTTCACCTATTACATGGGGGTTTCTTTTTTTTTATTAGGCTAAGCACTCTAAACAGCCAGAAGCTAATGCGTGTGTAACTTAAAGGGAGGTTGGCAAGGAGTTTTGCGGAAGTGGGGCTCTTCAAAGAAACATACGACTTAACGTAGAATCCGAACCACCACAAAGGACAGACCAACTAAATTTGCAGTCCGGATTGAGGATAGAACTCGCGGTTCCCAAACAAGAGTCGTTCTAGGGGCTTACTAAGCTAGCTTCTTCCGCTTTTTTTAATATCTTTGGGAAGACCACTTTATGAGACTCCCTAATTCGAGTCATAGTTTTAAATCACGTTTTATTCACAAATTAGGTGAGTTCCGCTCGATGATCAATAGAACTTGAAAAATCCCATTATCACCAAACAATAGAAGAAACAAACTGTACATTATACAAAAACTGGCAACAAAAAACCTGTTTCCAACAAAGCTAATTGATACAATGTCAAAACAAAAAATTGAGCCAAAACTCAATCTAAGATTGAACAAAAATTCTACCGATCTTTAAATTATCGAACTTATAATTAATTAATTTATCGATCTTTAAATTATTAAATAAGAAGATAACCAAGATATTTAAAGAACATCACATTACTACCACCGAAAAAGTAAATAAAACCCTAAAAGATATATTGAGTAATATTAAAACTTTTTGCTTCCTCCGCAAGGTTTCGAAGTTATGATGACTTCCATCAAGTTCTTCATCAAGTTCCATGCAATTCCTGCATGTTCAATATAACATATTTCGTACCACGGCTGATAAAAACTTTTTTCTAAATATAGTTAAATTGACTTCAAGCGATCTCGAAACTTAAAAAATTGTGTTCAGGATAGACAATTATTTATCTAGTATTAACATTAATGTTGATTATTTTGTGTTAGTTATGAAAATAAATAGTGAAAAGTTTTGAAATTTAGTATGAACATTTTCAGATCATGTAATAGCTCATGTTTCTAGCCTCTGGGGCGAAAGAATTAGAATTGCGGGTCAAAAATCATCCAGGTTACTTTTTGTTTAAGCTTTAAAGCGTCATTCACATCTATGCAACGTACGTAGCGGACGTACAAGACATAATGTACAAAACATAGCAAATGATTTGCCATTCACATCAACATAGAAAACATAGAAACGTGAAGAACGCGCGTATATTCAGCCGATCGGTTGACTACGGTATCGGTTTTTATACGATCGTAGAGAAACGGATACAAATGTATCAGATCTATACATTTTCGGTCATCCATAATTAACCAAATATCAATAAAAAACACACGCACAAGAAGCAAACGACACGCTGTAGTTTAACCTAAACTCATTTAAATGTTGGAAGTGTAAACTTCATCTTAAAATTTAAAATTTTAAAACGGGGGTGTTGTCTTGTAAAATAAACGCATTCTCATTGGCCAAACATAGAAAACATAACGTAGAAGTTGAAGTTAACCGAACTCTTTGTTACGTTACTTCATGTCGGCTATATTTTGTACAAATGTCACTGGTGGCGTTTGAAACAATGATTTTCAACTTTCCTCGCGTTATATCTTGTATGTATGTCCGCTACGTACGTTACTTGGATGTGACTGTTGCTTAAGTTTTTTTAATCTGGAAAATTCCTAGATATCAAGGTCGGCAAACTCCTACATCTTAAAAAACACGTGGCACTCGGGTTGTCTGTAAAGTCGGTTTACGGACGATAATTTTACGTGATAACGTTATAAGAAAACATTGATGAAAAATTGCATACTTTTATGAATTGAATTATGTTTTTTATGACGTAAAATCACGTAAAATTATCGTCCGTAAACCGAGTATTAATTTAAAAATTGAATTGAATTATGTTTATGTAACAGATAATACGAATTAAAACTATATTATTACATTAACCCTCAGTAGGTTAGTGCGTTATGTGCATGAAACATAATTGCATCATTTGGTGATAGCGAGATCGAACCTAATGCCGGACAAGTTTTTTTAATGACATTTTATAATTCTAACGATGTCTATGTATGATCAAATACTGTAAATAAGTTAATACGCACAGCTCGTGGCACTTTCAATGCATTATTAGGTAAAGCTGGTTTCAACGCCATCTGTTGATGAGAGTTGCTTAGAATAAATTTGAAATAAAAATCTAATTGTGAGAAATTTTTTTAATTTGATATTTTTACATTTTATTCTTTTAACCAACTTCTCTTAATTGTCTTCGTTAATTTTGTTTACATAAATAAATACAAAATTAAATTTATTGTATCATGATTTGTCACCCTACTTAACTCTACTCGTTAGGTGCCGCTAGTGTGCTGCTTTACCATTTTCAATCGTGCCTCTCTCTCGCTTGTTCCGCGCTCTCGCTTGCGAAACGTGACAATTTTTCGTGCGTGCAGCCGGTATATCAATTTATAAGACGTTATCACGTCAAAAATATGTGCACTTTAACAATACAGTTGGTAAGTAACGGGTTATATGTAAGTATGCAAAATAGAGATAAAGGAAACGGTTATGTACATATTGATGTGATAATTTTGTAGAAATTTATCACACACCTGTTTTTTCGTAGCAACTCTGGTGTGCGAAAGCAATTGATAATTTTCAAAGGTCGAAGGGTTCTTGCGTTATCGAAATAAAAAATTAAAATATAAAATTTTCTAATCCAAAAAAAATAATTAGTATTCCAAAAATTAATTAATAAATCTTATGTAATTCAAATAAATAATAAATTCTCCAAAATAATCCAATATAATATTCTTTGAAAATAAATGTATCCAAATTTAATTAAATGTAAAATTTTTAATATTCTTCAAAGGGATCAAAGTTTTGATTTTAACCTTATCCAAAACGTCGAGTTATCAATCGAACCATTTGTTCGTACGAATATAATTTCAAAATTTTCCAATTTTAAATGTTTCACTTCTAATTTATAATTTTAACTTCTCTTTCTCCAAATGAATCAAAACCAATCAATCTATCTACTTCCATTTAGTAGCCACTCAATATAAAAAATATCCAAATTATCAAAATATCAAAATAATCATCCAAAAAGGCGCAATAATGCATTTGCATAAAAATCACTTTATTTAGTCAAAAATAATAACTCACAATTTCAAAAAAAATCACAAATCTCAAAATAAATTACAGAGCCAAAATCATCGACCAGCTTGGTCGGCCATCTTGGCGAAAAAGCCCTTATCTCCCCTTCTTGACATCTCACCTTGCACTCCTTCAAAACCGCCAAATTAAAAATCACAATTTACAAAATTTTACTAAAAGAGTACAGGTCCAAATATTTGGTAACACGACAATATATAATATGTACTATATTAAATAATATGGTTCGAGTTCAAATAAACGTTCATAATATAAAATTTTAAAACTTTTCTGATCATTTTTTCCAAACGCTAAAAATAGATTTGTTGCATGGGCCATTAGTTCAAACATCCAATGAAATTTATAATTTTGATAAAATATTTTGTGATGTCTAAATTATTCAAAACTAATTCAAGATTTTAAACTTGATTTAAAATCAAGTTCAATCAAGAAAAATTAAGAGTGCACATATAACCAATTTGATAATTTATAACACTCATTTATAACACATAATTGATTATTTCAATAATCAATTATGAAAATATGGTTAGTATTATATTAGGTACAGGGTGGTTCAAATTCGAATGCTCTTATGGGGAATTCGGTAACTATAAGAGATATGGAAAAATAGGTGGCGCATCTTCAATCTCATTTTTGAGAAAAGCTTAATGGTGAAAACCGGAATCCGATATTTTTGTCGTTTTCGAGTTGCGTTTTTTTAAATAAAATCCATAGTTGGCTTATGACATATTTAAATAGAGTTTTTTATCCTCTTTTCAATTATATATAACAGGTGGAGACTATTATTTCAGTTTCATCTTGTTATATTAAAAAATGTTAAATAAAAATAAAAGATCGAAAATTAAATGCTGGCTTTGTCAAAACAAAACACTATACAAAATCATTATTGATAACATAAATTAAACTAAGTATTCAAACTCATGTCAATTGTTTGCAATGCATAAATTGCACCTCTTCCTAACACTCTGAGTTGCAATTAGGACGTTCTGTAAAATTTTGCCTGAGTTCGTTAATGTTGTTATTTCTTTTTATATAAATTGTATTTAATATAACCTCAAAACAAGATCCAGTGGTGTTAAATCTGGAGAACGTGGTGCCCACCTCACTGGACCGGTGAATGTAAACAAGGCAATAAAATTTTTCCTTTTTGGTGATATCAAAAAGTATGTATTGCAATGATCTTTTCAAAACTGGTTGATTTTATACATGCACTATAAGTGCTCCAAGCTTGCTCCTAAATGCGGGAATAAAGACAATCGTATCTCGAGGGGTGGATTCTAATAATTTGAAACAAATGACTTCTTTTTCAACAATGAAATTCATAAAATACAGGAAAGATAATTTATTTATCAACACAAAAAAATAACTGTCGTTCAAGATCAGTTGCAAAATATCTGTTGAAACATTTGCGGTTATTCAATCCCGCATGGAAATTAGTGTATAAAGTGTTAATTAACGATGACGAGATGTGCTGTTAATGAAGAAGCAATTTATTACAAACTCTTTCTCGTTATCTTTAATCAAGTGTGATATGTTGTTTTCAAGATGTCACAAATTGTAAAATAAAAATTAATTTCTGTTTAAATATAAAAATGAAAAATTTCAAGTTGTTCCCCGAGTTTGAAACATCACAGTATATACTGCTGTGTCTATACCAAACGGTAAGAGATGGGTTGCGTATTTAGAAATAAAACATTGACTTTGCAACCTGAGGAACAATAAAAGTAGGGCTTTACGTTGCCGTTCTTATTTTACATTTATTTGGTGCGCGATTTGATTTTGTTCGTTTATTTATGTTTTATTGTTTAGTTTAAGTTGTTTTCCGTTTCAGTTACTAATTTAATTTAAATAAAATTTGGTTTATATTTTTAATTGTTGACATTGTTCTTACTCATCAATATGCAGCCAGCACAGCACAGAATAGCACAGCCCACATGTAGTAACATAACAAATTAATACAAATAAAAATGTAGATCAAAGTAATAATAAAATAATTGTGGGAAGACCAATGAAACAAGAATGATCTACTAGAAACGTTGGGGATATGAAAAATAATAACGGCTAGCATCATTAGTTATTCTTAGATCGTGATCGAAAACAGTCGAGTCAAATTATTTGAATTATTTGAATTGAAGTTTATGCTTTTTATAGATTTCTTGTGTTTATTTATCCGGACCCTACTTATGACACCTACGTAACGTTTGAAAGTATTGTTGTACCTGATAACAATAACTGTGATTACGTTCACAAGAGTTAGACCTCAAGGTATTTTTTTTTTAATTTCCACCTTCACATTGCCATAGCTCCGAAAATATTGATTTTTCAGTTAAACATGCAGTATTCAGAAATAATCTACAAACTAGATTTAAACCTTTTATTGTCTAAAATTAGTTTCGGTTTTCGAGATATGAATTAAAGTAAGTAAAAAAATGTTAAAAAATACGAGCTTTTTCATTGGTTTTTTTTTTTAAATCCTGCATCTTTTAAACAAAACATTTTACAAAAAATCTGATGCTCATTCCAGACAAAAAATTTAATGGACTACAAAACCAGTCCATTTCACAGAAAATCAAAAAATAATTGTTTTCGGTATAAAACTATCACATTTCAAAAAATGACGATTTGGAGTTATGAACAGTAAAATGTTGAGTAAATTTAACACTTTATAGTGTAAATATGTATCATATCTGTAGTGTCAATATTGATACGCATTGGAGGTCACTTTATGATATTACTTTTTTATTTTAATAACGTTAATTTGTTTAAATTTTTTTGAGTATAACTTTTATAATGTCAAAAAAGTTTGGAAAGTATTTGTTTGTCAGTGTATTGTTTTATACTATTAAAATATCCAATAATTTAGAATTATCTTTATTGTTATTATTAGTATTACAATTCTAAATTATTATTGAAAAAATTAAAAATGCTTAAAGTATTAAGTCAAAGTATGCTTATTTCTAAATCAAAATATAGATATTTTTTTTCAAGAGTAGGGGAGAGTCGGGTAATTGTGCGCAGCGGCTAATCGTGCGCATGCCTTTATTTCTATAACTGACTTATATAATTTCGAAATTGTCATTCGGACGTCATCTCTTGACAAACGTATGTACTATCAGATATGAATAAGGTTTTTTCCCTAACTTTACTAACCACAATGGTCGTTTCTTTGTTTATATATGTAATGTACCAGTTTACATCTTGGAGAAAATAAGCCGTAAGTATTTTCATTTTTGCATTTTTTTATAATCGTATGCATTAATACATTGCTTAATGAATCTTCTTAACACTGATATAGGTAATTTAGGTAACAAAACGTTTTTTAATGATTTATACAATTTAAAGTAAATCTGCCGCTTGTCGGTTAATCGTGCGCAATACGCACGATTAACCTATCTTGTATCTTGTATTTAGCATTGTAAAGAATTTATTTTAAATAAACAATCATGATATTTTGCATCTTGCAAATGCCGAAATACCTACGTAAAACAAAAAAGGCAAGCAATTGATGAATGATTCAAGCAATACAATTTATCGAAAATGGAGGATCAAGACGACAGGCTGGTAGAAGGTTTAATATCCGAAAGTCTTCAATTCGAAAAAGAAAACGAGCATTTGACGATGGACTTGATGTAGTAGGACTACATATTGGCAAGTATTGTGTATTTTCACCCGTCCAAGAAAAGGAGTTAAAAGACCATGTTCTTAAGTTGGCAAAACTTTATCATGGAATGACTAGAGTTCAACTCAGAAAATTGGCGTTTTCCTTTGCCGAAACTAACCAAATAAAACACAACTTTAATGTTGAAACAAAAATAGCCGGAAAAGATTGGTACTATGGATTTATCAAAAGAAACCCAGAGATAGCGCTAAGAAAACCGGAACCCACTAGCATCAATCAAATCTCAGCTTTTAATAAAGATCAGGTCTCAACTTTCTTTCAAAATTTAAAGAAAATATAGGATAAATTCAAATTCAATGAGGATGCAATATTTAATGTAGATGAAACTGGAATTTCTACAGTACATAAACCATGTAAGAAACTCGGGTCCAAGGGAATTAAGCAATTTGGCGCTAAGACATCTGGTGAAAGAGGGAAGACAGTTACTGTTATCTGCTGTTTCAATGCTTCTGGAACTTGCTACGTGCCACCAATGTTCATATTTCCTCGCTGTAGATTGACCTCCTAATGCAATTTATACCTGTTCAAAAAGTGGCTGTAGTAATGAAGAGCTTTTTCATCAGTGGCTAAAACACTTAAAAAAAAAACCGTAAAATCGTCAAAAGATGAACCTGTACTATTGCTTCTTGATAATCATTCCAGTCACATTTCTCTACCAATTTTTAACTATTGTAAAGAATATGGCATTATTCTTCTCACAATACCCCTCATACAACCCATAAGCTTGAGCCATTGGATGTAAGTTTTTATGGACCAATGAAATCAGCATTTAACAGACAATGTGACTATCACCTAATAACGGCCGAAAGAATAATACAATACGATTTATCTAAAATATTTAACAAAACCTACACTTTTGTTGTTACAATGGATAAGCCCCAATCAGGATTTAAAGCATGTGGGATATGGCTTTATCAACCAGATAAATTCACCGACGAAGATTTTCTACCAGCCACTTACCACCTCCCAATTGTGATTGATGACGGGATGCCTTCTACTACCTCTTCGCACTGTATACCAGCTTCTTGTCAACTAAACAATCTTACTGAGAAAAATTTAAACTTTATTTAAATTAAATTTAAACTAAATTTATGCCCAATACCCAATACTGCCCAATACTGAAAATAATAACGATCCTGTACCGTGTACATCAGCTATTTTAGAAGAGTTGAGTCCTCTTCCAAAACCACGTATAGTTAAACCACACAACCGCAAAAAACAGAAGTCTGAAATATTAACAGCTACACCAAACAGAGAAAAATTAGAAACCGCAGAAGCAAGGAGAGCACTAAGGTAAAGGCGCTTAGATGAAAAACAAGAAAAAAGCAAAAAAAAAGAGCAAAAATATTATAAAAGGCAGTAAAATTAAAAAAACTGCAAAAAGAAAAGTCTTCGCAGAAAGTAGTGAATCTGAAGATATTTCAGAGAGTCAGCTATGTAACGATGATGAGTTAGACGATCTCGAGTCGGATGAAAACGAGAGATGCATTGTTTGCGGTGAAAGTAGTATAAAAAATGAGATGTGGTTCAAATGCTCAATCTGTAAAAAATGGGCACATGCACTATGCACGAGAGAAGATACCCCTGAGAGATATATTTGCGATTTGTGTGACACATAATGAACTCTTTTATTATTTTCGTTTTATTAATTTTTTATATTTCATATAAGTTTAATTTTTCAAAAATTTTGGTTCTACTTTATGTATTATTATATATGTTATGTATGTTACTGCATTTTTAACTTTTTAAATAAATAAGGATGTTTTTACGTTCAATAATTTGTGTTCTTTGTTGCCCTTTTGAGTGCGCACAATTATCCTACCTGTGCGCACTATTGGCCGCATACGTCGTGTAATTGTACGCAGTGCCATTTTTTTATATTTCGAATTTTAAAATCATGATATGCATTTTTATTTAAAATTTATTATAGTATGTTACAGCCAAACCCTTAAAGAATCTTGATAGCAAACCTAGCAGTCCAATCTTTTGTCATTTCAGAAATATTACAATTTTAGCTTAAGTGCGCACCAATACCCGACTCTCCCCTAATAATATTAATCAATAGTAAATTTAATTAGCCCCATACAAAATAAATATTATTTAAAAAAAAGATACTATGCTGTTTTTAATTGCATCATGAAACCTTCAAAATCTCTAAACTATGAATTTTGAGATGTGATAGTTTTACACCGACGGTATGATATAGTTAAAGGACGAGAAAAAAGTGGTAAATAAAATAGAAATAATAAATGAATAGCTCAAGTAAGCTCAAAACTAGACGTAATAGATTTTGGTAGCGATCCAGATATATTCAAAAAAATATAGATCCCATCATTTACCCACGATGGGACTAGGCTTAAAATTTGTTAAATTGGTAATAGTTTTTTAGAAAATAAATTGAAAAAAATTAAACTGCACATACATTGTTAAAAATGACTATTTCTTTTTGAAACTTGAAAATCTATTATTAATACCGTTTTAAAATAATTTTTGATATTTTTTATGGAAAGTAGATTTAAAAACAAAAGTTTTTAAAAAAAAATTGTGTCATTTTGCCCAATTATTGACGTAGTTACGAGCATTTTAAAAAAAAGTAATGTAATTTTCCGTAATTTTCCGTAATTTTTCAAAAATTTATTTCTTTTGAATGAATTGATAAAAAAAGCTAAAAACAATAATGGAGACTAGGCTCAACTAGTACTAAGAGAAAAAAAATTTTCAGTAAAATCCGAGATGCAAAAGCTAAATGATGTCCGATTTGGCATGGAATGCCCCATATGTACCTGCAGACTTCACACGTTTTCTCATCTTTAACAGCTTTATGATCCATGATTTCTTCTATATTTGTAAGTTGTTTAAACAAAATTTCATTTGTTTCTTCAAATCTGCCACTTTTTATATTATACTTTTGGCTATAATAAAAACTTGTATCTAAATGCTGTAATTGATTATTCCGGTAGTCACTTTTCCAGTTTTTAGAAACATCTTTGTAATAAACCTAGAAATAAAAAAGAAGTACTTTTAAAATTTACTAATAAAAAGTAGTAAAAGCCACTAATAATAATAATAACAATATTTAACAGAATTGGAAACTACACCAATTTTATAGGTACATTCAACTACTAAATGCTCTTTTGAATACAAATGCAAATACAAAAATGTTTTGAAGATTACGCAAATTTTCAAAAAAATTAAAAATGGAAACCTATAAAAATTAAATTTTTATAAATTTTTATAGGTTTTTTAGGACTTTCCATAAGGATTGCTCAGTCCGTGGCGTGTTTTTATATTATACACGTATTTTTGAACAAAAGTTGCACTTGGAAATGGCGAATCTTCTTATACAGAGAATATTTAAGCCGTTCCAATCATTAAAAACTTCCTAAAGCCACTAAAATACGGAAATTATGGATTTAGAAAGACCCGGATCTTTGTTTTTCATTTATATTCGATTATAATTAACGATATTCTATTTTACATAATTTGATATCCCTGGTCGAAATGTTCCCATGTGTGCCCATGGTCACATTGGTCATATCCCCAAACTTCTTGGGGATATACCCATGGGCACGTAATGTGACCATGGGCAGATGCAATGTGACCATGGGTAAATGCAATGTGACCATGAGCAGATGCAATGTGACCATGTGCAGATGTGATGTGACCATGGGTATTATGTGACCATGAGTATATTTGATATATGACATGACCTTGGGCATATGCAATTTTAATTTTATGCATAAATTTAATAAAATGAGAAATATGTATTTATATAATATTATTTATTTATTTTTAAATATTATAAAAAACAAAAAAAGCGAAATGAGGTTCGATCTCGCGATCACAAAATGATGCAATTATGTTTCATGCACATAACGCAAAAGCCTATGGAGGGTTAATGTATAACATATAGTTTTAATTCGTATTGTCTGTTCTAATTAAAAAATAAATAATTAATTAATTTAATTTAATTAAAAAATAATTCAATTCAATTCATAAAAGTATGAAATTTTTCATCAACGTTTTCTTATGACGTTATCACGAAAAGTTATCGTTCGTAAACCGACTTTACTTTACCCGCACTCGCGGGTCGAACCCGCGAGTGCCACGTGTTTTTTTTATTATATTTATTATATTATTTTATATTGACACGACGTTAAATTTATGAAAATTTATCGAAAATTTATCAGCAAATTTTGTGTTAAATTTTTATGAAAAAAAAAAAATAAAACAAAAATACTAAAATTATTTAATACATAAAATAAAGATCGTTTTTTTCTAGTTTTATTAAATTCGAGGACGGACAAAGAAAAAAATGAAGTTAACGATGCTGAAAGAGCAAAACAGAAAAAGAAAACCATTGAATATTTATGTTCAAAAATAAAAACTGTGCGGAGAGGCGTAACAAATTAATTTAGTCATATCTTTAAAGGTGGCGACTGACTTGGAACTGAACGTTGTAATGTAATAATAATGGAACGTTCGCGACGAGCATTAGATTACAAAGCTCGTTCGGCTAAATAAACGAGTTGCTCAAAACGAATACGTCATGATGTGATGTAATAATCGAAGGAATTCGTCAAAAAACCGACAGTCAAGTGGAGCACGGATGCTTCGCTCGCCGTTGGTGCTTGCTACGTGTTAGTTTATCGGCAATGACTATCAAATGTTTGTGTTAGATTACATTACATTAAAACGTTCAGTTACAAGTCAGTCACCACCTTAAGATACTGTATTAATTTATTAGGCATTTGTTGTAATTTGTTATTAGGTTAATTTGTTGTTTTAATTGTTGTGAAAATTTGTAGTTTAAAAAGTTGTAAATAAAGTTACAAATTTTTAATATTTAGCTTTATTTATTGCAGATAATTTACTCAATCTCCACATATTTAGTGGGGATGTGCCTATGGTCACATTTAATGGGGATGTGACCATGGGTACCATCCAATGGGGAGGTACCCATGGGCAGAATTGGGCCACCCATGGGCACATGCCTATAGGTATGTGACCATGGTTATGTACCCATATAAACAAATACCTATAAAATAAATAATTATAATGCTATCTTATATAGGTATTATTTTTCTGATATTGAAGCAAATGGAAAATAACGTGTTTTAAATTTTACTCAAGAGGAAGAAGAACTTTTAGTTACTATTGTAGAGCAACATAAAAATGTTTTAGAATCCGAAAAGACTGGTGCTTTTACTTGGAAAAAGAAAGATGCGATTTAGACCTGAGTTGAGAATGCATTTAACAATATTAATAAAAGAAATTTGTTTTGTTAATATTCAATTACGAAAAATTTCAGTATAATCACATTCAGGTGACTGTATTTTCACAAGTGTGCAATCCAATGCACCAACGCGTTTGGGAAATTTAGCGATACTATAAAAATCTTTTCGAATTTTAAGCACTTCTTCGTTTTGAGGCATTTTTATATATTGAGGTCGCAAACCTGTAAGAACTAAACTGACTCGTAATACAGTTTTATTTGCGGTAGATTTGCTAACCTTAGAAAAATCCCCAGTCGTTCTTAAAAACGAACCACTTGCATAAAAATTCAACGTTACCAATAGTTGGTCTCGAGCAGAAACGCAATGATTTCTAGAGTAAAAATATGTTTATTAATATAACGTCTATTATTATTGACTAGGATAAGAAATTAATCTTTCATCTCTTCTAGTATATTTTCTAATATTCTTGGCGTAAGTCTAAATCTATTGAAAAAGTCAGTACCATTGTATTCTTTAAAAAACTTAGGCCTGTAACGAATTATTTTTGGCCTCCTTATTTCTTCATCAATGCAATACGTATTAATATCGCAATCGTAATAATTCATAGATAACAAAATTAATAATTTCAAAAAATTAATTAACTTATTGAATTTTTCTGAATGAAAACCATGAAAACTGTCACAATTTACGGTTATAAAATGTTAGTAATTCGCCAACCTATAGTTAACCCACACCTCAAGTGTTCGTAAACATAATCACGACGTAACCAACACTACGTTAACCTGCAATTGAAAAACGTAATTTTTAACCTAACTAATAGTTAACTATGAACTAATAGTTAACTAACGATTGAAAAACCGGGCGTAAGATATTTCTGCTACTAATAAGAATTGTTTGAGTAATGAATTTAGAAAAGAAGGTAAAAACCTCGAGACAATAAAGATCGATTATACTCGTCCGGTGGTTCGATCTAGATTAAGGTAGGAGTTAGGAAACATTTGATGAACAATAACAATTGTGATAACAATTGAAGAAAAAATAAATAAGGACTCTCGTGATGGAGGTGCCATGAAGAACATCTTAACCAGTTCCTTTCCAACGAGAAGATGGGCCAATCATTCCTACCCCTCATCATAATTTGTTTAGAGTAAGAATTAGACTTAAGTTTGTAAATAATAGTTTAAGCGGGGTTGAGATTGTATCTACATAATTTTATTATTTAATAATAATAACCTTTATACAAATACTAGTTTCATTGGCTAATCTCCCAAGTAACATTTTTCCTGTGGAAATTTTCTGTGACCCTGTTAGATCCCTGGCAAATGCCTATTAATGAAGTATGCCAGGCCTGTTAATACAGAGATTTTCCAGATACCTGTTTAAACACTCTTTGCCAGGGATCTGTTCACAGATTCTTTTCCTGTGAAATGGCCGTGGTAGTGATTAGCCAGGTACCAGTTTACAGATTCTTTGTAGGGCCCTGTAAAATGCTCATGGTAGAAATTTGTCAGGTATTAATTTACAGGTTATTTAGTAGGGCCTGTGCCAAATTTAACAACCAATAGAAAACGTTTGTTGATATTATTAGTAGAGTAATAGAAATCATTCATTAATATAAAAATATTATAGTTGCGGTTTTTTTATTTTAATAATATTAAATAGCAATAGTAATATTATATAGCAGGAAGTTGCTAGTATACTGATAATTTACAATTTAATTCAGTTTTATTTTAAAATTTCATAATAAGCGACATAAAAAAATGTTATAACATTTTTAGATAAGTTAGCAAAAATTAACCGGTGCAATGCAGCACCACAATTAAACATTTTGCAACTATTGTTGTGTAAAACTAAAAAAAAGCTTTTCGTGTATTATCAATCGGTTATTGTTATCAAAACCCCTGAGTTCCAATGTGATCACATTAAGCGGCGTCCACTGTACCATCAAAATTGGGAAGACTGATTCGAATGACGCTTGAACAAACATCAGTAATCGTGAGATCAACAGAAGAAGAGACAGATAACTTCGATGCGAACTGTGGTATGAGACAAAGCAATGCTCTGTTTGCAAACCTATTTAATATTGTACTCGAGTATTATTAAAAAAAATCATTGCAACGGAACAATAATAAATGAGGAGACACAATTGATTGATTATGCAGACGACGTGGTGATAATATCAAGAACAAAAAAAGGTATGACAGAAGTGTTCCAAACTATTGAATAGGCGGCAACGGAAATTGGATTAATGGTAAACGATAACAAAACGATATATATAAAATGCGAAAGAACATTAAACGATACCAGAAGCGAGATAAAGATTAGAGAACGCGATATTGAGAAAGTCAAGAGAATTAACTACCTTGTAGTTTAAATAAACAGTAAAAACAATAGAAGCACAGAAGTGAAGGCAAGAATACTGTCAGCGAATAAGTCTTATTATTCAAATAGAACTATTTTGAAAGATAAAAGAATAGCAAAGAACACAAAAATCAGAATATACAAAACTCTAATAAGACTCGTACTCCCATATGCATCAAAAGTCATGTGCGTTAAGCAAAGAGAGGAAGAGAAGTTGAGAATCTTTGAAAGAAAAATTCTAAGAACAATCTTGAGAGCAAAAGAAGTAGAGGGTGAGCTCAAACCGAAAATGAATTTCAAGATTCGAGACAAAATGACAGGAAAATATATCGTGAGAGTCATGAAGGTACAAAGAATTAAATGTCTAAAACACTAATAAGAAGCATGATGATGATGAACCGATAAAAGTGTTGATGATGTAAAGACCAGATGGGAAAAGATTCAAAGGAAGACCCAAATTGAGATAGTGGGACTGCGTGATAGATGACCTGAAGAAGATGGGTATAAACGAATAGGCACAACTGATAAACGACCGAGAGAGATGGAGAAACGTAATAAATAAAGCAAAAAAACATTGCAATCTTTAGAAAATGAGAGTATATTTATTACTTTAAGTTGTAAGATCCCCCTCAAAAAATGATTTTGTAGACCCCGAGGAGCAGCTCAATTCTTCGGAATGTAACGCTACTTCGGTTCTGTAAAAGTGAAGGTTATGTGTAATTATTGAAATATATAAAGAATAGTGCGATAGCTAAAAGTTAATACATTTTAAACTTACAGACTTATTTTGGTCGGATATAAAAGTTAGATCGTTATAGAATAAAAGTTAAGCGGCGTAAACATGCAACGAACACCACCTAGTAAAACACCTCGAGTGGCAGACCTAAATACACAACTAATGTTATAACAACCCATAAGGACGCATTCATCCCAGACACAATAAACTACCAGAACAGATGAAAAACTATCCAACGTCCAAAATACGACAAATGGTCAAATACTTTTTGGGACCACCAGCGCTTCCTATACTACTCCAATAGAAGCACAATACTCACAATACTCACAACCTAACACAACAGTATACTATGGATACCCAATCCAGTATCCTACGCAACAAATGAATACTATGTGTCAGTCTTTACCAATTGCTAACATACAGCATCCTCAATCAGTGGCTCACTACCCAACCGAGAATATGCAATCCCAATATTATCAAGTCCCATCTTAAATATACACCCCAACACAACAATTTGCACCAGTGATTCAACCCCAAGATGAATGGCGAAAGATTAAAAATAAAAAAAGAATAAAAAACCTAGAAGAATTGAGAGCCCGCAAACAAACAAGAATTACAAACTATTGGTTAGCTAAACCATTAGAAGTGCAAAATAGATTTGCAGACCTAACAGAAGAGAGCAAAACCGCAAACACAACAGAAGAAACCAATAACCCAGAAGAAGAACCCACTAATCAAAAAGCAGAAGAGAAATCATATGAATCTAAACCACCACCTATAACAGTGTATGGCGTTGAATACATTGCTCATCTACACGAATTTATTAGAAAAATTGCACCTGGAGAATACATACTAAAAACGATTGGAAATACGGAAGTAAGGATTCAACTAGCAAAAGGTAAGCACTTTAAACCAGTAATTAAAATGTTAGATAAAAAGAAAAGGCAGTACCATACTCATAGAAACCAAAATTGGAAAAAAGCTTCTGAGTGGTTGTGAAAGAATTACACCCATCCACAACAATCGAAAACATAACAACGGCACTAGAGAATTTTGGGCCATAAAGTCATCAATGTCGAACATAAAACATAGAATAACAAGAGAAGCCTTACCAGTGCATTATGTAGACCTTAAAGCTAAAGATAATAACAAAACCATTTACAACTTAAAACAATTAAGTCAAAATGTTGTCAAAGTTGAGCCCCCGCATGTAAAACAAATAATACCACAGTGTACACGGTGCCAAAGTTATGGGCACACTAAAAACTTCTGCCGCAAACTAAAAACATGCGTAAAATGCGCAGGGAACCACAACACTAAAAAAAAAAGCGAGACAATAACGTTAAATGCATTAATTGTAATGGCACTCACCCAGCAAATTATCGAGGATGCATCGTTGATAAACAACTACAGCGGAACTTATACCCGAAGCTCAGGAAAAAAATAATCCCGCAAACTAGGAACAATAGCTCTAATCAACAATTATATCCAAGTGTCGCAATTCAATAAACACCAAGCATTTATAACAGAGAATTTTCTGCGCTCCCAGCTTAACCTAGAATAACATACACACAAGTTACTAGCGGCAATACCCAACAAAGCCAAGCAAATCACACTATAAATGAAGAACCATCAAGCGATATCGGTGAACTTAAAACTCTGATAAAATAACTAATCGAACAGAACAAAGAAAACACAAGAAACATGAGTACAATGTTAAGACTACTATCCACACTTGTCAACAAACTCAGTAATGGCAGCACAATATAAATATACAATTGTAGTTTGGAATGCCAACGAATTGAACCAACACCTACAGGAAGTCAAAACATTCATAACAAATCAAGGCATTGACATTACGTTAATAGCAGAAGCACATCAGTCTATTTAGAGTTCCTAAGATGTTCACCCATCCCGCGCTGTTAAATGCGTTTCTAACATCTAACGTAACGAGAAAACATAGTCTTCTCGTTCGCCAGGTGCCCTTCTTGGCGTCAAGCGCGCATCTCATGATGGTCTTGAGAACGTCAACCGTCGATCGGCCTCTCCTGAACCCAAACTGGTTTTCGGAAAGGCCGCCGCTGCTCGAGATGTCTTTTTCGAGTCGGTTAAGGATCAGTCTCTCGAGCAGTTTGCCTACGTGATCTATGAGGCATATGGGCCTGTACAAAGATAGGTTTTCCGGAAGTTTACTTATCTTTCTGATCAGAACTAGTCTAGCTACCTTCCAGCAAAGCGGAAATCTCCCGCTTTCCAGGCATTCGTTAAACACTTTTAGAAAGGTGCTTCCTGCCAGAGCGTCCGCTTCTTTGTCCACTCGCCCGAGTATGCAGTCTGGGCCAGAAGCCTTGTTGGGCGCAATTCTTTCCGCCGCCTTGTCCAACTCGCTCTGAGTGAATAGAACCCTTACTCGCGGTGGCGGCTTGCGTGGCTCCACCATCTTAGGGTGGGTAGGGAAGAGAACCGCTGCTATTTCCTGGACCCTTGCTAGATTGGATCCGGCAGCTTTGCTGGCCCTCCTGAGTTTTTAAAATGATCTTATACGAGAGTTCCCAGGGGTTATCTTAAAGCAGGTTGAGCAGCTTGGTACAGCATCTTCGCTTGCTCGCGTCAATCGAGTAAGAAAGCGTTCTTCTTGCGATCTTGTGCACTCTGTTGGCTTCCTCTCTCTCCATCGTGCCCCTTGTATGTTTTCTCGCCTCTTTCCTAAGTCGATTGGCCTTCTTCCTATTATAGGCTATTTCTTTATTCCACCAGTGCCTTTCGATGGTACGCTGTCCTCCTGGGGATGGCAACGTCGCATAAGCGCTTGAGGGCTAGCTGGTCGGCCCCGCGTAAATCTTCTCGCCCTAGCTCAGTTTCGATTTCAACTCTCAGTTTGTCTGAGTCGATCCTGCGTGTCCAGCCCTCCACTCTTTTGGCTCGGATCTCCTTTCAGGACCTCTTTCGAGTTTGAACCAGAGATATAGGTGGTTGCTGAGAGTCTCCTCGTCCAGCACTTGCCATTTGGTTATTCTGGCAAGCGCTTATGCCGAGACGAGGGTAATGTTCAAATCGACTGGCATCCTCTCCCGATTAATGTAAGGGCAGTTCCAACGTTGGCGACTCCGAGCTCCGAGGTGCTCAGGGCCTCCGACAAAACCTCTTCCCTTTTGTCTTCTTCGATCGTTCCCCATTCCTGCGACTTGACGTTGAAGTCGCCGCCAATTACAACAACTTCTAACGTTCTTCTAATCTCTCTGGCCAAGTCATCCAATCTTATCTCAAACACCCGCACTGTTTCGTTCGGAGAGTAGTAACAGCTAATGACCTTTAGCCTCCCGGTTATTATCCATGCCGTTTCCTCCTTCGCTCTCTTCGGCCGTGGCATCCACGGGAAAGTAGATGGCTGCTTTACCCGTGCTGTCCTTGATGTAACCCTCCGAAGCTCTGGTGTTTAGTTCGGATACTACAGTTACATCCACGTTAAGTCTATGGACTGTCTGATGAAATAGATCGTGCGTGTCTCTCCTGGTGTAAAGATTAGCCTGGAGAAACCTGACCGGATGTCGCGTGTGGCCCTCTTCGCCACACCTGAGGCAGCTCAGGCCTTGCTCTGTGCCCTGTGGCCCAACATCTGCCGCAGAATTCTAGAAATTTCTTTTCTCTGGCTTTGCAGCCAGTGATTAGCTCAATTGTAATCTTTTGATCGATTAACTTGACGGCCGTGTCCATATCGACAGCTATTGTCGCCATCTTCGTTCTTCCGAAAGCAGGCACTACGACTCTTACTTCAATTACTGCCGTTGGCCCCGCAAAAGCACGTAAATCGGCAAGAGCCTCTTCCCGAGTCACGTCGGATGCCCAACTATCTCCCAACTATCCCAACTATCTCCCGAGTGACTCTTGTCGTCGTGGTCAGCATCTCTTGCTGCGGGAGAAGCGAGGCCAGTTTGCCTCTAAGCGCCTCGGCATCTCGAGCAGCAAGTCTTCACTCTTCGTTGTAGACACTCTGCTAATACTCGGCTCAAGTCCCGACTCTCTCCTTCTCTTCTTTAGATTTTCTATCATCTCTTCTCGCTTTTGCCCTTCCATCAGTTTGGGTTTCGGATCACCACGGAACCATTGAGCAAGTACATAAGAGTGGTCAGAAAATTAATATCGATCTTAAAACAAAACGATTTTGCTCAGCAGCTTTTCTCGATATAAGTCAAGCCTTTGACAAAGTATGGCACGAGGGTTTATTCTATAAACTGAAAAAGAATCTCCCATATCATTATTACCAGATCCTCAAATCATATCTAAGCAATACGCACTTTCTTGTTAAACAACAAAACGAAATGACTGATTTATATACTATCCAGTCTGGAGTACCACAAGGTAGCATACTGGGCCCTATTTTATATTTACTACACACATCTGATCTGCTAACTTCAAGTTCCACAATGGTAGTCACATTCGCAGATGATACTGCAATAATGGCATCCCGCGAAGATCCAATAATAGCATCTCAAATTCTGCAATCAAATTTGAACATGATACAAAACTGGATTGAGAAATGGCGCATTAAAGCTAACGAAACAAAGTCAGTGCATGTGACTTTTACTACGAGAAAAGATACTTGTCCACCTGTCAAACTAAATTATTGCATACTGCCACAAGCATCGGATGCTAAGTATCTTGGAATTCACCTTGATAGAAGATTAACGTGGCGTAAACATATTTTTATCAAACAGAAACAACTTGAAATTAAATTCAGAGAAATGTATTGGATTATTAGTCAAAAATCACAACTCTCCCTTGCAAACAAGCTGCTACTATACAAGGCCATAATCAAACCAATCTGGACCTACGGCATCCAACTGTGAGGATCAGCTGCTGCATCAAATATTGACATTATCCAGCGATTTCAAAACAAAGTATTACGGGTAATCGTTGATGCGCTTTGGTACGTGCCTAATAGCGTAATACAACATGATTGCTATTGCTTCAGTTAGGGAAGAAATGAAAACATTTAGTATAAATTACCGTGATAGACTTACAGTGCACCCTAATGCTTTATTGCTAATGCCCTATGCCCTATTGCCTTGCCAATCAACTAATAATGCTTAGTGACGAAGTGCGCAAACTTAAAAAATTCATAGCTACGAATCTCATTAATAGATTTTGATTAAATAATCTTGGAATAAACAAGTTAATTAAACGTTTTATAAGAATGTTTTTATTGAGCTTTTAACGTTGGTGAACGTCTTCGTCAGAATATTTTAATATAATGTTTACAAGTTTATATGGAAACCGAATAATAACGTATTGTCATTTGAACAATCTATGATCTAAAATATGTAATTGTGGGATAAGAAACAACCTGCAGTGAGTTTCCTTCAAGAAAACCTTCCTTTTAATTTTGTGGTTAAAATGACATTTAAATCAACCAATAACATTAAACAGCTGTATACAAAATTAAAAGATCCGGTTCCTACAGAGAAAAATCGGATCTAATAATCTATAAAGTTGAATGTAAGAATTGTAACCTAGTATTTATTGGACAAACAAACCAATGGCTGCACAAAAGAATGGGTGGTCATTTCTCAAGTGTTCGCTGTAATAAACCGGACTCTACTGCCATTGCAAAACATATGTATACTAGTCGATAGACATGATGCAGATTTTAAAAACGCAAAAATTATTAAATCTGATACTAATTATAAAGAAAGAATTCTTCACGAAATGATTAGCATCAAAAGAGAAAAGAATTCAATGAACAAAAAAACTGATATAGATGGTTTGAGCAATATATTGTCATGTTCCAAACCAAAGTTTTACCTACCCTGTTAATTTGCCATTAATTTTGATGTTAAGTTTATGAAATATTTGAATTTGAATTTTGGGAGGTAAAGCTTTGAAAATTAAAGTTGGTAGAAGTGAAGTTTTATCGTGGCCTTTTGTCAAAAATGGTCGACGTGATGGACGCATTAATTTATTAGTCCGAATAATTTTTGATAAGTTTATAAATTTTGGAATACTAGTAAAAGTTTTTGAAGATAAAATGTTTTATTGAAGTTATTATATTGGATTAAATTAATTTTGGAAGATTTTTGAGTGGTTTTGAAAATAAAATTTAAACAGAAGCAAATTACTTAAGAAAGGATAGATAAAGGTGAAATTGGATGGAATTTGCAATTTGCAATTGGAAAATTTAGTTAACGGTAAAAATTGTATAATTTAAATTAAAAATTTGTTCAAGGAACAACAAATGGTTGGTGATAAGCCGGACTGCGATACCGGTATCGAATAATTTTAACGTGCCCATTTTAAAATTTTATTCAAATACAAAATAAAAATTTAAGAAAATATTTAATGAAGAATTTGAAAAAGAATTTAAAATTTTATGTTGGGGGTATTTCAATATACAGCCATCTACTCGTCTAATTACCATCACGTATTGGTGTTAAGTTTTTCCTACCTTGAAGGAAACTCACTGCAGGTTGTTTCTTATCACACAATCACATATTTTAGATCATAGATTGTTCAAATGACAATACGTTATTATTCGGTTTCCATATAAACTTGTAAACATTATATTAAAATATTCTGACGAAGACGTTCACCAACGTTGAAAGCTCAATAAAACATTATAAAACGTTTAATTAACTTGTTAATTCCAAGATTATTTAATTATATTTCACAAATTAAAAAATTAATTTATTAATAGATTTTGAACTACAAACTTATTCATTTATTGTAAAGAATATTATACATACTATGTACATACTTCATTAACAGAAAAACTTTAGTTTGATTTTGAATAAGCAGAGTGCTCACAGGAGCACTCTGTACATGTTTTAATTTTAATTATAATTAAGCTTATTATCTTTTTATGATAGATTACTGTATCTGGAAGTTAATAAAAAAAACTAATAACATAGTTTTACAAAATTATTTACTAAAGAAATATTTACGTGAATTTTAATATTATTTCACGCCATTTAGAATAAGAAGTCTTTTAATATAATTATATTAAACACAACGTCCGAAACTTTTAATAGTGCCACTTCAACTTAATATTGTCCAAAAACGTTGAAATTATATTAATGTAAACAAAATGGTTAATAAAATACAAACCAAATTTGCTTTAAACAGATATATTGTTGTGTTCTGAAACGCTAAAAATATTAATTTATTTATTTGTAAAATTTATTTTGAAGTTTTGATTTTATTTATTGAAATTATTTATTTATAAATATACTGTAAATAGGAATTTTATTGTAAAGACGGTGGGGAGCGTGAAAGTAGAGTAGGGCTTGAAGGCTGTATAGGACACTTAGGTCGTAGAAGTTCGAGAGACGCGGTGATGTCAGTAAAACCAGCAGATAATCATTATTTCCGCAAGGATAAGTTTAATTTTTGATTCTGTTAAAATTAAAAGTGATTAAATTTGAATTTGTCATTACTTTATTTTATGTTAATAAGTGCAAATGATATAGAATTATAAATTTGGATATTTCTGGTTACCACAACGAATTGGCTAAACAAGGCTTCTAGGTGTGTACAGCTGGCAGAGCCATACACGTGTAAGGTAACAGAATTTTACAACAAAAATTTACAATTTAACTTTAACCATATAAGAGTCTTGTTTATTAAATAATGAATGAATCCAAGCAAGAATATTTTTTGGAATGAGCAAATATTTATAAATTTGTATAGCCGGGGACATCTCAATATGTTAAAGTCGCTGAAGTGCAGTTTAAATTGTAATTGTGTACTAAAAAATAAACTCCCTTGTTCAACTTTATTGTTTTATTGCAATTGAAGAAATTAAATAACAATAAACAAAATTGGCGCAGTCGGTAGGATAACGAAAGGAAGAATTTTGGAATTCCAGTATCTACCTTCGGTTTCAACCATTAATTCGCAATCCGAAATCTACAACACTTAGAAGAAATCTCCTAATACACTTATTTGGTAAATCGTTGAGCATTTCTTTTATCACAATTATCACTTCTATTGTAAATTTTGTACATCGTAAAATGTTATTGAATTATTGATGAGTGATTTTTTTTTATTTTAATTAATCGTTTTCAAAATTATAATTGAAAACATTTTAAATTAGGATAATAAGTGATTTTAGTATAAAATCATTTTCATTTCGACTTTTGAAATATATAAATAAATAATTTAATTATTTAGATGGTAAACGAAGAAATTGACATAAACAAATTGCCAAATTATTTAAAAAATATGTCTTTAACTACACCAACTATTCAAGCAGCAAAAACTGTTACAACTTTTTACCAACATTTAATGGAAATTTTATGCAATTAGAAAACTTTATCAATGCATGTGATAATTTCTTTAACACTTACGGTACAACCACTAATAATAGACCAAGAGCTGGGGGTAAAATGAACTGTCTCATTTGTCACCAATGGTTTGACATTAAAGTGTGTAATACTACCCGCACTTTATATCAAATCGCTCGTTTGCCGGCCGGAAGTGGTTGCGGTATAATCAAAATAATTTTCAAAAATGTGAAAAAATTTGACTACAACTACCTCATTAATAAGGATTGCTTTTTTATATTTCGGGATTGAGCAACCCTGGTGCTCCTACCTATCAAATGACGTTTTTATCGTAAAGTTTAACATTTATTAGTGTTAAATGAATATGTATTCAGAAAGTTTTGGACTTACCACCGTTATTTGTATTGTTTACAGTAAATTAAAAAATTCATCTCGGTCAAAAAATGTAATTAAATCGTGAACATTTTTGTGCAAATATTTATTCTAACTTTCGACGTGGATTAACTCAACAACAGTGCATTGATGAACTTAATTCGACTTTTGGCGATGAAACACCATCAAGGATCAGTGTTTATCAATTTCACCAAATGTAATTGATGTCGTAGCTCACTCAACGACAAATTTCCCGAAGGTAGTCCAAAATCAGTCGTTCTTTTGGAAAACATTGATACTCTGCGTGAATTGATCTGAAAGATCTAAATATGACTTATCGTGATATTGAGACTTCCTTGGGAATTAATGGGACCAGCATATATTCAAAATTGCATAAACATTTGGTTGTTAAAAAAATTTCTTTATGTTTGATCTCACATAATTTAACAATCGCTCAAAAACAGGCTTGCGTCAATTAATTCAAAAATATGCTCAAAAAATACGATCGCCGTACTTTAAAAATTGTCTATAACATCGTAACAGGTGAAGAATTGTAAATCTACCCGTATGAGCTCAAAAATAATCAGCATTCGGCTTTGTGGGTTTTTCAAGATGGGGCAAAACCAACAAAAGTGGTTTGCGTACAAAGCACTTCAAAGAAAATAATCGTCCGTTTCTTCGGAAAAACTGAACATGTTGCTACCGCACTATTGGTAGAACGTAAAATGATTAATTCTGAATGGTACACAACCATTTGTTTGCCAGAAATCTTCAGAAAAATAATGAAAACCAACCGTCGAAAACGGATCATTCTCCACCATGACAATGTGAGTTCTCACACATTGGCACAAACAAGTGAGTTTTTGAGCACTCAAAATGTCGATTTGATGGGTCATCCTCGGTCTAGTTCTGATTTGGCACCCAATAACTTAATTTTTTCCTGAACATCAAAAATAAATTGGGAGGTAAACGTTTTTCGACATCTAAAGCCGCTGTTGATGCGTTCAAAATACACGTGTTGGAGGTACCTCAATCGGAATTCAAAAAGTGCTTCCAAAATTGGTTTCAACGCATGCAAAAGTGTATTGACCTTTATAGAAAATATTTTGAAAACCAATAGAGCCATTTTCTATGATACATATCTGACATTGTTCTCGAATCCCGAAATATAAAAGGCAGCATTCGTACCAGGTTGAATTAAAGATCAAAGTGAGTAGAATACAATTTACAAATTGTATCAAAAATTATTTGTCTGCCGTTTCTATGCGGTTGCATTCTCGAGGCAGACGGCGTCAAAAATGTTTAAAAAAACGCCTTTAACTTCCTCATAAGATACCAGCATATTGTTTTGGCAGAAAATAATCGAACTATAAAAAGTAAAATTTCGGCCGACGCACAGTGGTCTATTTTTCACTTTTACGGGGACATTTAACCCAAAATTTGATGGTTCAAAATTTAAAGGTTTTTTTTGAAAATCAAAATAGATAGTCACTCTGCTCTATTGCATAAAAATAGGTGCAATTCTTAGAAGCCATCTAGTGGTAATAATAAGCAAACGTGGGTGAAAATAAAATATGCATTCTGTTACATTTTATTGTTGCCATTTATTGCTTTTGTTCTCATTGCTTTTTGAAGTTTTTACTAGTTTTTATTATTTATTTATATTTAACGATGGCTGATGATCTAAAAAGTAAACAATTAAGATATTTTTATATTTAAAATATATTATTTCGGAATTAAATAAAAAATTACATTTTTGATTTTATTATTCAAATTTCAATAGAATATTAAAAAAAAGGTCCTTTTTCTTCCAAACTTAAAATTGTTTTATATTACTATTACTCATCTAAGTATTTAGTAATAATACTCCAAATGTGCGGAGGGGTGCGACCATAGATGCGACTGTCAATATTGTAAAAATGTGTTAATTTTGGCAAAATTTTGTTTCATAATTTCAACAAGTTACTGTCAAAGGATATTCAATTTACAAAATAAACAAACTAAACAAAATATTAAAACAATGGATTTTAACTGTTAAGTAAAGAATACATACTTACATAGAAAAATAATATTTAAACAACAATAAAAACAACAATAATTTATATTTAACAGATTTGGATTTAGAATATTTGAATAAACAAGAAAAATAAAAATGACAAAAATCTTTAAATACTGACTAAGAATTTTGAAAAAATTACGTTATAAAAATAAGAAAAATTTAAAATTCCACACACCAACCACTTAAAAAATTCACTTTTTAGGTTATTTTCTATTCAATTTACTTTTTTGCATAAAATATTTATTTTATACAACATTATATAAAACCCCGAAATTTTTATAAAAAAAACTTATTTGTCATCAGGTGTTGGGTTTAAAGTGACGAGAATGAATTTATTTGAATTGGAAGGCTAGTGGGAGAAATTGAAAAAACTTTTTGAAACGAAATGTGAATTGGCTTGTAAAAGAAATACATCAATAGGTACTTACTTGTAATTATTTCTATATATTAAAGTACATTATGTTTAATTTGTTTACGCTAATATCTCTCTTTTAAAATTTAACAAATAATATAGAAGAATTTTGAGAAAATAATTAATTTTGCATTTGATCATTTTTTTCAATTTTTTTATATGTTTATTATTTTTTCTATTTTTGCGCTTTCAAAAACTTCTCCGGTAATAACTTCTCGTAATGCTTAGAATTTTATTAATATTTTTCCAGCGGTCTAATATATATTTAGAGCATATGGAGAGATTAGAATGTTGTCTCTCTAAAACTTAAAAATGAATCACTGTGCGACGGTCGCATTAAAAAGACAGATGAGCTCAAAGTTAATAGTTATTTACATCACTAGCTGCGTAAGTAAATTTTTTTTGAGCAAAAAAAGCCGCTTGCGGCCCGTTAAACATGTTTAGGCGGCCCGCCAAGCATTTCTAAAATTGAATTTATTTTATCTACTTTCTCCCATCAATGTATTGTTATAAAATTAATTAATTATAATAAAATGGTAGTACATACTAAACCGAAACAATTTTTTGTGACGAGTTACTCACTTGTCGGCGACTTGTATTTGTATTGCGTTTCGTTTGACATGCAATATGAACGCGCCGCGTCTGCGAGATTTTTTATGATACACACGTGTTTGCTTCTGTCACACAATCGGTCAGACTGGTAAGCTGTTAACTAGCAATTTTAGCAATTCTTGTGTTTCTTGAAAGGCGCATGTGCAATATTATTCTCAAAAAGGTAATATTAGAGTTTTTTATTCAAAATTAAGTTTTCCTACAAATTTTTTTAACTTTCAAATTTTTAATCCATAATAGCATGTCGAAAAAGCAAACAAAAAACGGAAGGTTGCGGATTAGCACAGGCATTTTCAAGAAAAGTGGAAATGTGACTTTTTTGCTTTTTTTTTACTTTTACTTTTTTTTTTTACTTTTTTTACTTTCGTCAAAGATAAAGCTGTATGCTTAATATGCTCAGAGACTGTGTTGACATTAAAAAAATATAACATAAAAGGGCATTACGATACAAAACATGAACAACAATATAAAAACTTAACAGGACAACTCCGGATAAGATAAGTATAATCAAATAGAGAAAAACTTGGGAAAACAACAGGCTATTTTTAAAAATCAAGGTATTTTATCAAATACGGCAGTAAAGGCTAGTTTTGTTGTCAGTCAAATATTGGCAAAAAAACTGAAACTCTTTGCGGATGAAGAGATGATAAAAGAATGTCTGACTGCTGTTGCAGAAATAGCATTTCCTGATAAAATAAATATTATTTCAAACATTAGTTTATCAAGATCCACCATTGCAAGGAGAATTGAAGACTTGTCCGAGAACATAGCAACAACGCTTCGTGAACGCATTGCAAAATTGGAATACTGTTCGTTGGCACTTGATGAGAGTTGCGATATTACCGATACAGCACAACCGGCTATATTTTTACGTGGTATTGACACCAAATTTAATATTACCGAAGAATTGTGTTTACTGATTCCAATGCAAAGGACTACAACCGGCAAAGACCTGTACGATGAACTAAAGTCTGTGTTGGAAAATTTTTCAATTTTATTAGAAAAAATTATTGGTATATCGACAGATGGAGCACGAGCAATGTCAAGCATGGAGGTAGGAGTATCGGGAAGGCTATTTCAAGACATTAAGAAGGTCACAGGAAGGAAAATATTCGTTAACCACTACATAATTCACCAGGAAAATTTATGTGCGAAAAGATTGAGTTTGCCAAATGTCACAGTACCAATAATTAAACTAATCAATTTTATAAAGTCACGCGCGTTAAATCACCGTGAATTTGAAGAATTCCTAAAAGATTTAGAAACTGAATATGGCGACGTGGTTTTTAATACTGAAGTACGTTGACTTAGTAGAGGTGCAGTGCTAAAAAGAGTATACAACTTAAAAAGCGAAATACAATTGTTCTTGGATATGAAGGGATATGTTTTTCCTCATTTTGGTAATAAAGAATGGATGTGCAATTTTGGGTTTCTTATCGACATGACTCAGCATCTCAATGATCTTAATGTGGAACTTCAAGGCAAAGGACAGTTTATTCACAATTTGTATGATAAAATTCAGGGCTTTGAGCGCAAATTAAAATTGTGGAAACAGCATCTTTTGCAGAATAATGTGTCTCACTTTCCACATTTAGAAAAAGAAAACGTTACTACTTCTCAAAACATTTTGAGACATTTTAATCAACGAATTTCAATTACGATTCCAAATGTTTAAAGCTGAGAAGACAGCGGTTTCCATGAAAATGTTTTCCTCACCAGTTAATATCGATGTAGATACAGTTCTCAAAGACTTTCAAATGGAAGTGATTGACATACAGAATAATACCGATTTAAA
Organism: Cantharis rustica; assembly: GCA_911387805.1. Classification (NCBI taxonomy): domain Eukaryota; kingdom Metazoa; phylum Arthropoda; class Insecta; order Coleoptera; family Cantharidae; genus Cantharis; species Cantharis rustica. Next base: position 80,079,577 of record OU426877.1, read on the forward strand.
AAATGTATTTTTCTCAGTAAACATCGAAAACTTTTATAAATCGTATATGAGCCCTTAGAAATTTCCGCTTTTGACAAAAAATGCAAAACAAATGATGTCTCTGTTCGGAAGTACGTATGTTTGCAAACAATTATTTTCAACCATAAAATTAATAAAAAATGATCACCGATCAAGACTGAGTGATGCACGATTAGAAAGCTGCGTACGTGTAACTACCTCATCAATTCCGGCTGATATTGATCAACTTGTATCGAAAAAACAATGCCAAATTTCTCATTAAAAATTTCAAGTAAATTCGGTTTATTGTTCTTTTTTTGTTTGTTTTTTTTTCATTAAAATTTGTATATGAAATCTTGACGTTTTTTAAAATTTTATATTTTTTTATTCTAATGTTTATTATAAAGTTTTGTAAATTATTAATAAGTGTTACTTTATGTGCAGCCGACAAAAAATTTTAAAATTTAAATTGGCCCGTTGATTAAAAAGGTTGTCTAATCCACTAGTGTATTAAAAATCCACGGAAAACGGACGTATTAAATCTTCCTAACATAGTGGTCGTGGATAAATAAATAAACTTGTACGTAAAACACAATGTAAAAATTTTGTATTGGGTATACCAACCGCACATATTTATAGTTGCTATATCATTATTAAACTTTCATAACATAACAAACATAATTCAAGAAATAATCATCAATAAAACATCGCATTTCAATCAATCAATTAAATTACGTTTCGGTTGTGCGATATTTGATACACATGTTAGAAGGAAAATATGAGTGGTACTAATGCAGGCTCTGACCATGGATGAAAGAAATCGCCACGGATTATCTATTAGAAAGAAACTGATGAAAAGATGGGCATAACTTAGCGGTTAAGTGCGTCCTACTGCTATGCAAAATATCCGGTTCGACTCCGGGCTGAGTAAAAACTTTATTTTACCCATCTCGTCTCGGAAGGCAATGGCAAACCACTGTTGCGCGCGACGAATTGTCCACAACGAATTGCCCGCGAATAATTGTCATTGACGAATTGACGGTATACCTTTATAAGGCAGTTGGTTACTACCAAAAATATTTTTTAGCTCTGAGCTCGTCTGCTTTTTTAACGCGACTGTCTACCGACATTTACTTCTTATAATTCGATTATTTGCATCTTAAATTAATTTTCTGCCAAAACATTATGCTGGTAGATACCAGCATGAGATATAAGAAAGTGAAAGGTACTTTTTGGACATTTTTAACGCCGTCTGGCTCGAAAATGCGACTGCATAGAAGCGGTAGACGAATAATTTTTTATACAATTTAAATTTTCACTCACTTTGGTCTTTAATTCAACCTGGTATTAATGACGCAGTTGTAGTAAAATATTTTCACATTTCTGGAAACTATTTAGATTATACGGCGACCACTTCCGGCTGGTAGACGAGCGATTTGATATAAAGTGCGGGTAGTATTACAAACGTCCAATGTCAAACCTTTGGTGACATATGCTGGGGCAGTTCATTTTACTCTCAGCTCTCGGTATATAACAACTTAAATTATTTTTCATTTATTGCTATTAAATCAAAAGTAAAAAATGATGTAATTAATTACCTGATGTGTCGACCAGATTTAAATACTTGGTCATCGATCAAATCGGCTTTAAAGGAAGAATTTGGCGATCGAATTGATAAACAAACTTTAACTCACATATTTTTATACCTTACGAGAAATAAAAATAAAAACATTATTGATGTTCTAGAACGTATAAAACAAATGAAGTCAAGATTAGAAATTAAAATTATGTCGGATTCTACCATAACTAATCCTAGAAAACCTTTGTTAATAAAACGAAATAAAGCAAACGCGCTTAACCTATTATTTTCTAATGTTGATGATAATTTACGCATAAAATTAGATTTAAAAGAACCCAAAAATATGTTAAAAGTAAGTGACATAGTTACGCGGTATTTTTATAATCAACAGCGAATTCAAGTTTGCAAGATTTTGGCAAAAATACTAACATTCTGTAAATTAAACAAAAATTTAATTCAGCACGTCAAAAGTTTTAAACAAATTTAAATAAAAATTACTACTCCAATCATTCGTATTTTAACCATTCAACAAATAATAATAATTAGCCCTCATTTAATTCGCAAATAAACAATAACCAAATTTCGCGAAATTTTTAGCATTTGCGCACGACATTTCCTAACACACCAATTAATATGCAGAGTCGTCCCATTCAACAAAAATTCCCTACAAACAGCCAAGTTTTTCAAAATTCGCATAAACTCGTTAACAAACCGAAACCTATGTCTATAACTTCAAAAAACTTACTAACGTGGAAATGGAAAACTACAAATACGACGATAATAGCCAACACTATCACGATGATTACTACTATACCCCTAATTATCAAACTGAAATTACTGAGCAACAAAACGTAATCTATTTTGAATACAAACAATCAGAAATTATTATCACAGGTAACATTCAAGAGAAAAATTACCCTCAAAATTTTCGAAAAACTTAAATTTCTCAAAACAACACGTAGAATCTACGTCGTAGATCTTAATAATTTAAAATCAAATTATTTACCATTTATAAAAATTTACAAATCACCTTTAAAACATTTAATAGATACAGGTTGTCACCCTTCGTTAATCAGACTATTTATAGCAGAAAAATACTTTTAAAATACCATATTTAAATCTAATACAGCTATCACCACTTGCGCAGGATCTCGAAATGCATAATTTAAGGCACACATACCTCTTTTTAGAAAATTCAAACCTTTAGAAAGAAATTTAGAATTTATATTATATGATTTTTATGATTAATTCGATGGAATAATAAGAAAAATAAATTTGATTTGAGATAAATTATTGTACAACGACCAGTTGTCAATACCCTTGTATTACAGAACACACTTCGAAACCCAAAAAATTAAAATTCCATCAATATCCTACATTTTAAAAATAAATATCTCAAACCGCAAAGTTTTAATTCCCGAAATCCTAAAAAGATTATTAAAAATAGAAGACGGTTTAACAACTATCGAAATAATAAACACAACATCTACGACATAAATTTTCGAAATAACCGAAGAATTTTTAAAACCTTTTATTTCCGACTTTTTTGAAAAATCTTTTGAATGTTTTCAATGCGAAGAATTATTTTCTCCCAATTACAAATACCAAAATTCCGATCCCCCAGAATTACGAACTGACCATATAAATGTCAAAAAAAAAGTAGCTTTGGAAAAATTAATACGCGAATATAAATATCATCATCCGGAAGATAAGTTGACTTTTACAAATAAAGTTAAACACACAATATTAACAACAGACAAAATTCCAGTGCACACAAAAACTTATAGATACCCCTACGTTTACAAACAAGAAATAAGAACGCAAATCTCAAAAATTTTACAAGACGGCATCATAAAACCTTTACAATCCCCTTGGATTTCACCCAATTAGATAGTTCCAAAAAAAAAAGACGATTGCGGCAAACAGAAATGAAGAAACGTAATTGATTACAGAAGAGTTCAAGAAAAAACAATCGACGACAGGTATCCTATTCCGAGCATAACTGATATTCTAGAAAAACTCGGACGGTGCCAATATTTCATTACATTAGATCTATAGTTTCAGGTTTTCACAAAATCAAAATGCACTCTAATTCTATCCAAAAAACTGTTTTTAATGTTGAAAATGGGCATTATGAATATGTAAGACTTGCATTCGGTTTAAAAAATGCATCCAGTACTTTTCAGCGTGTGATGAAAAATGTTCTAAAAGATTTGGTAAACAAAATATGTCTAGTTTACGTTCACGTTATAATTGTGTTTTCCACATCTTTTGCAAGAACACATCAATAATTTAAAACTATTATTTTGTAAGTTAAAAGAAGCCGGATTAAAAAATCCAACTCGATAAGTCAGAATTTATTTGTAAATCGGTCGAATTTTTAGGTCGCGTTATTACTCCCAAAGGAATTAAACCCAATGAAAAAAAAAATGAATCTATAAAAAAGTTTCCTATTCTGAAAGTGGTTAAGGAAATCAAAAGTTTCCTAAGATTAGTAAATTACTATAAAAAATTTATTGAGAATTTCGCCAAATTAACCAAATCTTTAATACAATGTTTAAAAAAAGGTACGAAAATCATACATAACCAAAAATTTATCACCAGTTTTGAAACTTGTAAAAACCTTTTAATGAACGATCCCATTTTACAACATCCAGATTTTTTAAAAACATTTAACCTTATTACAGAAGCAAATATACATGCCTTTTCCCCATCACTTCTAGCCCATTTATTGTTGTCATCTTTGATGGGTGGTATTGTCAGTTGCGGCCGCTTCATGTTTCTTGTGGCCTTCCATAAAGAATAATCGGTGGTTTGTGTTGCTGTTAGGTTTTTCAGGTAGTTTTGAAATTTTTGGTTTTCCATTTCGGCTATCGTTTCTTTTAACTTCCTGCCAGCTCTGTTAAGGTTGGATTTATCATTGGGATTCCTTGTTATTTGCCAGCGTTTTTTAAGTTTTCGCTTTTCTGAAACTTTTTGTCTTATTATTAGTGGCACCAATTTTTTAATTTCGGATGTGTATGCATTGGGTGTGGTTCGCCAGGCAGCTTGTTGAATACTTACAATAAGGGCATTAGCTGCATATTCTAGTTCATGCTCTGTTTTCAGAGGTATCTCCAGCTCTATCATCTTGTCGAGCTCCTCTCTGAATGCGTTCCAGTCAGTTCGGTTGCTAAATAATGATGGTCGTTTCTCCTTATTTTTAACTTGCGCGAGTATATTAAGAATTATTGGAGTGTGGTCTGAAGAAAGATGTATGCAGGATTCTATTTTGGTTTTTTTGGTGTCAATACCTTTTGTGATACAAAAGTCAATAACGTCTGGAGTCTTCTCTGTATCGGTGGGCCAATAAGTTGGTTTATAAGTAGATAAAATTTCGAGATTATTGGTTTGTATGGCTTTTAGTAATTCTCCAACCTTCGTTGTGATCAATCTTGAGCCCCACATGTGGTGTTTCGCGTTGTAGTCTCCACCTACTATAAATCTATTACCAAGTGTGTTGAAAAAGTCGGCGTAATCTTAATTTTTGCTGTTGTACTTCGGTGGGCAGTATATGGCTGAAACGGTCAAGTCTCCTGAGCTGTCTTCTAATACAATACTGGTAGCTTGGATGTTTTCTTTTTCATACTTTCCTGCTTCGTGGTGCTTTATGTTGTCGCGGATAATGAGTGCTGTACCTCCATGGGCTTTACCTTCTTTGGGATGTTTGGTGTAGTATGTTTTATATTTATGTATTTTTATGGTGTTTATCAGTTATATGTGATTCCGATACTAGCATAATGTCGATATTTTGATTTAACAAAAAAACTTTTAATTCCTGTAAGTGTTGATTTAGCCCATTGGCGTTCCATATGCCTATTCTATACTTACATTGTGCTAAAATTATTGGATTTATTAACGAGTGAAGTCAGTAGATTTAACATTGTACTCATGTTTTTGGCATTTTCCTTATTTTGTTCGATAAGCTCTCTTATCAAGTCTTTTAATTCACTGATATCGCTTGTTTGCTGTTCGTTGGTATTATTAAAAAATTGGTTTGTTTGCTGGCTTGCAGTCCTCAGTGGTATTATATTATTTTGGACTTGAGCATATATGTTCTTCCGGCTTGAGAAGGGAGTGTTGGAAAAGCTTGATTGTAATTGATTGGCCATTGGTAAGGTGTCACGTTTGGACGTGGTTGTTGGTTTGCCATCATGTTTTGTTGCGGGGTTGCTTGTTTTTTTTTAAGCGTCGTATGTAACCTTTGTTGAAGTTGCTTATGGATATTGCATCCTCGATAGTTCGCCGGGTGGTCACCACCGCAGTTAATACATTTGACCCTATTATCACGTTCTTTGCGTTCACAATTTTTAGTGTGATGACTTCCCGCGTATTTCACGCATTTTTCTGATCTTCTGCAAAAATTCTTGGTGTGTCCAAAACTTTGACATCTTGTGCATTAGGGTATAACTCTTTTAGCACGTGGTGGTTCAAATGACACTGTATTTTGTTTTATCAATTTTATTTAATAGATATTTTTGTTGCTTTCATTAGTTACAAGATCTACATAATGCATTGGTAGTGGTATCTTAGTTGTTCTGTGGCGGATATTCCAAATATTAGTGGCTTCATGGCCAAGTTTCTCTAATTCTGCTATAACATCTTCAGATTTTATTTAACGGTGCATTCCTTTCATTACCACTCGGAATGTTCTGTCCTCTTTTGGCTTATACGTATGGTATTGTGTTTTGTTTTCATCCAACATCTCGATTACTGGCTTAAAATTTGTTACATCAGCCAACTGAATCTTTACTTGACCGTTTTCGATTACTTTCAGCGTATAGTTCTCTGATGCTATTTTTCTAATTTTTTTATGCAATTGTGCGATATACTCTGCACCATAGATTGTTATTGGTGGCGGTTTTAGTACCTTTTCTTCCACCTCATCAGTATTTACCTGATCAGTATTTTCAGATTCATTTAATAAGTTTTCAAATCTATTTTGTGTTTCTACAGGCTTGGATAGCCAGTAGTTGGTTATTTTTGATTGCTTGGAAGCTTTCTGTACCTCGGGGTTTCTAATCCTTTTTTTTTGTTATTTTGTACCGTTTGCCATTCGGTTTGGGGTACATATTGCTGATATTTTATAAATGGTATAACATCTATCGAGCATTTTCCAACCTCATCCATCTGAAATAACAACCGACGAAGAAGACAAAATAAAAAAGTATCTAGAAGCCTCTTTTCAAATGGACCTTCCTATTAAGAACTTCAAAACAAAGGAAATCGAGAGAGTTATAACTAAGGAAATCAACCCAAGGAAAGCTCCAGGATTCGATTTGATTACGGGTAGGGTGCTGCAAGAGGCAACAAAAAAATGTTACAAAGCAATTACGCAGATCTTCAATGCTATCATCAGACTCAATCACTTTCCCAACCAATGGAAGGTAGCCCAAATCGTGATATAGACCAATCAGTCTGCTTCTTATACTGTCTAAAGTTTTTGAGAAACTATTACTCAAACGATTAGAGCCTATAATAGAACATCGAGAACTAATATCAAACCATCAATTCGGATTTCGTAATAGGCACGGAACAATAGAGCAGGTACATAGAATCGTTAAAGAAATCAACAGAGATCTCAAAAAGAAACGTGTATGTTCGGCGGCTTTTCTTGATGTTAGCCAGGCGTTCGACAAGGTTTGGCACGATGGCCTGTTTTACAAGTTAAAGGAGAATCTTCCCCATCATTTCTACTTGCTACTCAGATCGTATCTGAGTAATAAACATTTCTTGGTTAAACATCAGAATGACTACACAGAATTACATACCATCAATGCTGGGGTTCCTCAGGGAAGTGTTCTAGGTCCAGTCCTGTATCTGCTATACACGCATGATTTACCAACTACTAGGCTCACAACAACTGCCACCTTCGCTGATGATACAGCATTCCTTGCCTCTCACATCGACCCTTCATCTGCATCCAGAAACCTACAGATCTGCCTAACAAAAGTTCAATACTGGCTAAAAAAAGTGCCGTATTAAGGTCAACGAAGCCAAATCGGTGCATGTCACTTTTACTTTGAAAAGAGATACCTGTCCACCTGTCAAACTTAACAATTGTCAACTGCCACAATCACAAGAAGCCAAATATCTTGGCATACACCTAGATAAACGACTTACTTGGCGTAAGCATATTTTTGCCAAGCGGAAGCAATTGGGGCTAAAGCTTAGACAGATGTACTGGATTATTGGTAGAAAACCAAACTTTCCATAGAAAGTAAGTTACTGCTGTACAAGACAATCCTAAAACTCATTTGGATCTATGGAATACAACTCTGGAGCTCGGCAGCAAATTCCAACCTCGAAATACTACAGAGGTTTCAAAATAAGGTACTCCGCATGATTGTTAACGCTCCTAGATTTGTACCCAACAGAGTCATACATCATGACATTCCGCTACCAACAATAAAAGAAGAGATCAAAAACTTTAGTAAGCAATACCGCCAAAGACTTTCAGACCATCCTAATCCACTGGCAACAACATTATTTACCAACAACGAAATTGAAGTAGTACTTAGATTGAAAAGATTCACACCGGAAGACTTATCTCATAGATTCAGAATAACAAATGTAATGTAATATTATTATTTATTATTATAGAGGTTACTTATTGAAGTAAAACTCTTCATGTTATTTATATTTTAAAAGAAAAGTTTATTGTACTTGTACAGATTGCTTGTATTCAAAAGAGTTAAAATAAAAAAAAAGAAATTACAGAAGCCTCAAATTTTGCAATAGGCGCGATTCTTTCTCAATACCTTATAGGTAAAAACCTTTCTGTCGCATACGCATCGCGAACTCTCAACCTAGCCGAAATAAATTATAGCACAATCGAAAAGGAACTTCTCGCGATAGTTTGGGCTGTAAAACATTTGAAACCATATTTAACCATTACAGTGGTTATTTTCCTTAAAAGAACTAAATGCGAAATTGGTAAGATGGCGGCTTAAACTGGAAGAGTTCGATTATACGATTAACTATAAAAAAGGAAAACTTAACACTAATACTGACGCCCTATCACGTGTCGAAATACATCCTTTCGAAGCTAATCAAATACTTCAATGATCGTGAACGTAGATAATTTAAAAGAAAATCTTTCTGACCGAGAAAATCTAAACGAAAAATAACCTCTGACAACGAAACCACACATTAGCCTAGAAAATCCAGTCCTTACAATACCAAGAATATTAACACATTCAAAAACCAAATATTAATATTTCTATGCGATTTAAAAAATAACGATCAAATTAAAATAACTAAACAATTTTTTTTTGATAATTATTACCGCATTCACTTCAAAATTCCTAAATTAAATCATTAAAATCATTTTGAACCAAAAAAACATTACTGCTTACATTTCACTTATAAAAACTTTGAAATACCCTTCATACTAACCTTACAAAAATTCTTTAAAAATAAAGGTTTCAACTTGACAATTTCAAAATATTTTGTAACGAACGTTCTCGAACAAGACGAAAGGAACTTAAAATTAAAACAATACCACGAAACAAAAACTTGTCATCGAGGTATTCAAGAAAATCTGAAAGCAATTAAACAATCATTTTTCTGGCCAAATATTACAAAGACGTACAAAACACCTTTAGAACATGTCAGAAAACTAAATACGAACGCCACCTTAACAAATTAATATTTAAACCAACACCGATCAGATTCGAACCTTTTGACTACTTACTTGTATACCGATACTTATAAATTTTGCGGACAATGTTTTGTAACTATTATAGACAGTTTTTCAAAGTTTGGATTATCATTTCTACTTAAAATTTTAAATGTTATAGAAACTACGAAGTAGTTACTACAATTCATAAAACAAAAATAATAATTGTTAGGTTAAATAAATGAAAATGAATCTTTTTCATTTTCGAAGTGACTAGATGGCGCAATGCATCTCCACTTCACATCCTATAGTATAGGTTAAGATTCATTTTCATTTATTTAACCTAAAAATTTCAGTCAAACACGTGACATATTTAGTTTTTGGTTATTTGGTAAGCACACACATTTGTTTTAAAGTAAAATAAATTTCTTGATTTTTTAATTTTTAATTTTTCAATTTTGTTTGATATATTTTCTCTTGTTTCTGATTATTTTTACGCTTTTCTTATGTTAAATACGACTGATGATCAATAATAATTGTGAAATAATGGCCTTTATATCGTGTTACAAACTTTTTATTCTAAATTTTTATCATTTCTATAGTAACGTAATTTTTCAGAATTCTATTTCTTGTTTATTCAAATATTCTAACCTGTTCTGTTATTCAAGTTCTAACCTGTCAAATGTGAATTATTGTCATTTTTTAATGTTTTTTGAATATTATGTTTCTATGTAAGTATGTATTCTTTACTGGACAGTTAAAATTTATTATTTTAACATTTTTGTTATGTTTGTTTATTTTTATTTGATTTCTTACCTGTGCATAACCAAAAATTCTGTTTAGACAGTAGTCAGTACATGAATCAATAACAAATAATTCATTGGGATCTGCCGTTTCTCCTAAAACAGTGTCGGTAGCTCTTAAAAACATATTTGCATGAAACAGTTTTCTTCCTTTTAAATCTTGCCACATATTTACAATTTTTGCAATAATTAATGCTTTGCCTTTGGTGTTTGCGGTTATCATTACATTGTCATTCGATTTAACAGTGATATTACCTATAATCAAACAATAGTATAGTATTATACAAGGCTGGTAGATGAAAGTTAGGTTACTGTCAGACAACCCTCACCACGAATTTCAAAATTTCAACTGCACTATTTTCTGACAAGGAGAGGGCCTCTACTGTGGATCACGGATTTTAAAATCCTTTTGGGATAAAAAAGTACTTCGTATTAACAAACTATAGGCCAAGCGGCAGCGCGCAACTCTCAAAAATAATAAAGTTGAAAATTAAAATTTAAAAAAATTTTATTTATCTACTTGCTCGGTTGTATTAAATTATAAGTAACCGTGATAGTTCCGAGGTAAGCTGCGCGGTCAGCAAATAGTCGGTCCAAGTTCAATTCCACCTATAGTTTTCTTTTTAATTTAAAAAGAAATTTCTTTTTAAATTTTGTTCAAAATTTTTTTTAAAATTGTTTTTTAATTTAATCTATCAACAATTTAGACAGTTTACCTAAAAAATGTTTGAATTATAACGCTATTATTTTTTATCATTAAAAATAATTATGCAGTTATAAAATGCTTTATAATTTAAATAGCGTTATAATTCAAACATTTTGTAGGTAAATTGACAAAATTGTTGATAGATTAACATGCGACGTTAACGGGTAGCAAAAAAAATTTTAAATTAAATTTAAAAATTTTTTTTTTAATTAAAAAAAAACTCTTGTAGGAATTGAACCTGGCTCGTCCGGTTGATAGTCGCGCAGTTTATCTTAGAACTATCGCGGTTACTTGCGAATTAATGCAACCAAGCAAGTACACAAATAGAATTTTTTTTAATTTTAATTTTCAACTTTGTTATTTTTGAGAGTTACGCGCTGCCGTTTGGCCTAGAGTTTGTTAATACGAAGTACTTTTTTACCCCAAAAGGGTTTTAAAATCCGTGACCCACAGTAGAGACCCTCTCTTTGTGAGTATAATGCAATAAAAATTTCCAAGGATTATGCATTAGTTTTCGAAAAACGGCATTTTAAATTTATTAAAAGCAGGTTTAGTTGTAACCCGATACACCCCGTTGCAACGAGTTGCGCAACGGTAAACTTGCACGTTAAGTCCCTGCTATTATTTCTGTTGACGGTACGTGTGCCATCCTGTAAAATTTTTGTTCAAGTATGCTTAGAAAAATGTCCTCTTTCCTATTCGCGTTTTACAAAATGTGAAGCGCCACGTAGTGTCCTTAGCGGTAATTAGCATACGCAGTAATCGACGTCTTTTTCGATTTGAGTGTGTACTAAGTTTCAAGTGTTTTTTTAAGTAATATAGATAAAAACCTTAAAAAATAAAATTAATAATATGAATTGTAGTGTTTACGGATGTCATAGCAGAGCGGGCCAAACAAAAATTTTAAGTTTTCATAAGTTTCCACACAAAAATAGTAGGTTAGTGCGGATAATCAATAAATTTAATTTAGTCGAAAAAAAGATCGTAAACTTGCATGGGAACGAATTTGATTACGGGAAACTCTAGCTACTCAATCGTTACGTGTGTGTTCTCTACATTTTAAAAATGAGGATTTTATGCTACCAGGTATAAATAATAATAAACTTAAATTAAAGCAATATTTTAATAAATGTAATCAATTCATTATGAACGAGGGTCATAATCAAGAAAGATTTAAGTATGATGCTATTCCTTCTTGCAATTAATTGAATTTCAATTTCACGAGATTTTTTCATTAAAGCAGTGGTCTGCAATCACAAAGCAAGTATCTCGATAACATCTGCATCTTGGTGTTTAATTCCACATGTAATGAGGTATTTGGCATTTAAAAATGCTTTTCCCTCATTGATACATCTAGAAAACGGCAGAGTATCTAAATAATAAAATATTTTTGCGAATAAAAGTAATAATCGCGCATTTTTAGTAGCCATTTTCTATAAAAGAAAATTTAACAGTTAGTTACGTACATTGAATAGATTATGAATTAAGTGTATATTTCAATCTTTTTTTAAGTGTTTTTTTATATACTTACCTTTAAATGTCATTTAAATTATAAAATTAACTAATGTAAACCAAATTGATTTAAAAAACAAGATTTCCAATACTGCATAAGTCGGACATATTGTTTTAGTACAGCACCATCTATCGGTAGTGTAAAATGCAAATAGCGCAGTTGAAATTTTGAAATTCGTGGTGAGAGTTGTCTGACAGTTCCCGAAAGTTACTCTAAGGGCCGATTTATTCACCTCCTCGTAAAGTGGCCAAATAGCGTTACAAGGAACTTTGTTATTAGTAAACGTACATATATTCACCTCCCAATAGCGGCAATTGTCTCTTAAATACGAGTTACGGGTAAGATAAGTTACAAGTCACTTGCAGTACCAAATAAAACGTTACAAGTGAGATTTGAACTTAAAATTTATAAATGTTGTGTATTTTGTGTAGTTTATAATTTTTCAAAATGTGTCTTATCGACGATATTTATCTGATCTTAGACGAAATTGACGAAGATATTATATATCGCCGTTCATATAGTAATACCATAGTATAATAACTATATATACTAGAATTCTATTATATATAGTTATTATACTATGGTAATACTAAAAACAGATTTCACGAATTTGTACGGAAGATATGCAGAATAACGATCAAAATAATAACTTACATCGTGCTGTGCTTTAAATTATGCATTTACTTAACCTTTTCAAACTCAAGGTGTTTACCTTTTATTAAATTATTTTGAAGTTGGTGACAAACTTAAATGCTAAATAGCAATTATTTTTCAATGAAAGAACCACGAGGAATTCAATAATTCTTTCTTTCAAAAAATAATTGCTATCTAACATACTATAAGTTTGTCATAAACTTCACAATAATTTAATAAAACGCGAGTGCACTATAGTGTACCCTGGATCTGAAAAGATTAAAAATCCGTGATTTTATAGGGTACCTTACTATTATGACCGCGGCTGTAAATTACTTGTAAAAATTTTCTAACTTCAGCTGTCAGAATTACGCCAAAATACTATCTTTTTCTATCTTGAGAATATAATAGCGCTATCTCTTACTCCATATTGTACTATCTCGAAAAAAATATCAACTATGCGTAATAAGTTGCAAATAGTGACAAGACACATATATTTATTTGAATATACCCAAATTTTTTACAAGTCACTTTTAAAGTTATTGAACAGATAGATACAAGACATTTTACGAGGAGGTGAATGTAACGGCCCTTAAGTGCATAAATTTCTGCCTGAGCGAAGAGCAACATGGCGAGGTAAATTTCAACAGCCCGCATTGAATAAGACATCAAACATTTGCAAAAGAAACTTTAATAAGAAATAAGGAGTAATACACTTACAAAATTTCACGTAAAAATCTATGTATCAAACTACTCGATAAAAGTTCATATAAACGCTGTGCGCATAACTTCAGCATGTTTGATATAAATTATATCTTAATTATATTATATCTAGATCTAGAACATAGCTTTTAAAGCTTTTCTTTGAGTTAATTTTTAAATTTTTTAATTTCATAAAAAACTTACCAACAAAAAAAAATTACTAAACAAAAATTTAAATAGTATATGTCAAATTTCCGCTTTGGGTGAGAAGCGAAACTTTTGTGTATTCTGTGTGGAAAAAGTGTAAAACTTTTATTAAAAAAAAAACATATTTAGAAACAATTCTATGAAATTTTAGAATGGTCGTTGAATTTTTTAGACCGTTCATTATGTTACAACATAATTATTATCAGAAAATACAACATTTTTTAAACAATAAATTTTAGTTTTTATTATTCCGTATTTTTGTCTATCAGTATGATTGAAAAATATTACCACTTGAAACATTTTTCACTGTACGAGTATAGGGTCTTTCAATAATCTTTTTTTATTTTTAAATAAAACATACAATTTGAATGAAAGTTAGGAATATTTTAATTGAAATATGTTGTAAAGGGTCTGCAATTTAATAATTAAAAATGATATTGGGCAAATGTTGACCGTTACCACGTTTACAGGCATCGATCCTTTTAACAAAATCTTCACTTACATTTTGACAATTTGAATTCAGGTTCAATTGAACGAATGTTTTGTTCAAAGTTAGTTTTAAATTTATCAATTTTTGGATTGTTTATATAAATTTTACTCATCTTTCACGTAGCCTCACAAAAAAAAGTCCAGTGGTGTTAGATGCCAATTGACGTTACCTTTTTTCGAAAGCCAAATTTGGTTTTAATAAATCCAATTGTTTCACTCTTTGTGTGACATGTTGCTCCAAATTAAAATGTTAATGGTCAATGGTTAAAATTACAAGTTTTCAGATCTATATATCATCAAAAATAGCAGGTCATAAAAAATTAATTATCATGTTTCTGCAGCGCATTCTAAAAACATCCATAAGTTTACGAAATGTGGTTTTCACAGATCAACCATTTTCGTAATGAATTTGAATAATTTTAATACGGTTTTTAATCGCGTTCATTTTAGTAAGTTGTAGAGCTGCTATTAAAGAAATGTCAAAAAATCCATTGACAAATCTGTAATTTTAAACAAATATAACCATTTTAAAAAGCAGTTCTTATTAAAAGACGTTATACTTGTATAATTATTAATTTAAAATTAAAATATTAAATAGCTTAAATTTTTAAAGTGACCGTTTTGTTTTCGGGTCCCTAATGTTGAGGATTTTAATTCGACTAAACTTGTGAAAATCGGGTGGTTATGCCGCTGCATCCATTTACCTTACCTACATAATATCAAAATCAAATAGTTAGCTACAAATTTTTCTTACCAATTTTTGCGCCACTAAAATAAATACGTTCATCGTGCTTTAACACACCTTCACCAATCCAAATTACTTTTTCTTTATTTAACGTTGTCATTCCCAAATAAATTGTTTCTTTTCTTTCATTTCTGTTTTTATATCTTGATAGTCTGGGTTCTTCTATTGTATTATCGAATTCAACACATCTACAATAAATTACTTTTAAACAAAAAATTAACTCTGGTTGTTGATTTCTGTCCAATTCAAGTTATCTGCTCCATTTTTGATTTTTCTAAATATTTTCTTTATAGTTAATTAGGTTTATAAGACATGCGTTTTTCAAAACAAAACTTGTCGGAGTAGTTTGCTATTAGTTAAATGTAAATAAAGTCCTTTTGATTTTAAAACATATCCAAGAACATCTCGAGATCCAACCACTGAGCTGGATCCCCCATTTTATTAGTAAAAAAATTGTTTTTTCAAATAACCAATTATCTACTGATTTTTTAGTAAAAATAATAAATAGTTGATATAAAATTAGATATAAATCTAAATAAGAAATTTTAAAAGATGCAACCACCAGACAAATATAATATACATTTTGTATATTATATTGTTTGTGTTTAGTTGGAAAAAGATTTATAAGTTTGACTCGATCACTGTAAACACAACTATAAAACTCGATTACTCGCATATGTCGGCCATTTTGACAATTTAGCAGTTTAGGTTAGGTTAGGTTAAGTTGGGGTCCGACGGCTAGTACGGGTCTCGGGGGCTGCATGCTTTGCCAGAAAGTGTGCAGCAAAAAAACTCTGAGTAAGGCCTGTCTCACCAAGAGCTCTGCTAGCAAGTACTCTTCTACCTCCTCGTGATGGACCCTGGGTAATGCCAATGGAAGAGTGCGAAAAGCGAGTTTTCGGCGCTTAAACTGGGACAACCTGGCTAAGGGTAGAAGGCCCCTACAGAAATCTCCAAAATTGAAACAAGCATGAACATGGATAATGAAATTGGTAAAAAGTTTACGATGCAGGAGAGGGACACTCCAGTATCGGTCGGTGCGTTGGGCGCTGGAGCGGGCCCCCGCCGACCGTTAACCAGTGACTGCTCTGCGCTTTCGGTGGCTGACCAGGCCGGGGCGCAACAATTGGCTACTGGCATGGACGACAGAGGACGACACTTGCGGCAAAATAACAACTGCCATGAAGAAAATACAAGCGGCGACAAAATTGCGAGAATTGGTTTTCGAATAATTGATGCTAATTAAAGAGTCCTACAAGCGCGAATTCGAGTCCTCGGAGGCCAGAGGTGACGAGTTGAATCAAGTCTTAAACTTGCTAAAAAACCTACACAAGAAAGAAAGCAGTACTCCCATAACAGATCTTAGTGAGTTACGCCAAAACTTAAAGAACCAGCAAGCAGAAATGGAAAAACTGCTGATATCAAGAGTAGATTCTAAATTCTAAAAGCTAACATCCCACTCTACGAGCACAACAGACCTGGAGGAGCTCTATCGCAAGAAACACAAAGCCCTCGGCGCCATACCTAGATGGTTTCTTAAAAAACCGATACCAACGGCAGAGAGCACCCCGCAAATGACAGCAAAAAAAATAGAAAGTGTCACTACGGAAAGAGATACTTTAATAGACACATACGACGATCGAGAGGAACACTCGGACACCGAAGAGCAGAGGAGTAGACTACGCAAACTACTCAAAGTTCCTCAAAGGCTACACAAAGAACTAACCAAAAATTGCGAGCAGAAGAACAACAGGCTCTAGAACAAAAATCTGCCCAAACGGCAAACAACAAAGAAAAAGCACCCCAAAGATCCAAGACAGTTATACTGAAATTAAACCCCGGCCAGAAAACGACGAAACTCTCCAAGAATTTAAAATTAAAGCTAAGAAGAGCAAGCATTCCGCTTCCCATCAGCAAAGTCACCATCCTCGCCTCCGGGGATATGCTCTTAGAGACGAAAAACACAGCGAGGGAACTACACGAGGTGCTCGTAAATGTGCTTCCGAAAACAACATTACCATCCTTGCCCGGAGGATCAGACTAGAGATAGGAGGCCTCGCCCAAGATACCGACGGAGATGACATTAGGGCAGCCTTCAACCAGTACGCGACTACAACAGAAAAATACCAAATTCTGGCAATACACCCAATGTACGGCAGGAAAACAAAAGCGGTAATTCTTGCAAACGAAAACCTGGCTAAAAGAATAATGGGGAAAAAACTACTAATAGGACTGGTGTCTGGATGCATACCCAGAAAAAAAGCATCCATAAGATTCTGCGGAAGATGCTGGCGTACAGGGCACAAAACCAAAACCTGCACAAACGCAAGAAACTTCGCAAACACATGCCTGAGATGCGGAGCTGAGTGCCACAAAGCCAATGAATGCAAGAACAAGCCAAAATGCAAATTATGCAAAGGTCCGCACCAATACGGCCCAAAATGCTCAAAAAGGACAAATGACAACGAAGATCTGAACCCATCATAGAGCCCACCACCCTTACAGACCGAATTGGA
Source organism: Cantharis rustica (assembly GCA_911387805.1). Taxonomy (NCBI): domain Eukaryota; kingdom Metazoa; phylum Arthropoda; class Insecta; order Coleoptera; family Cantharidae; genus Cantharis; species Cantharis rustica. Next base: position 80,097,127 of record OU426877.1, read on the forward strand.
CACCTCAGACGAAAAGATCCCAGAGGAAGACGAGAAAAGTGCGGGAGGAAGCACGCTGCCCACCCAAAATGTATAAGTTCATTCAGGCAAAGCTCAACAGAGCAAGAGCGGCGCAAGATCTCCTCCTACACACCGTCGCAGAACGAAACATAAACTTAGCCATAGTTAGTGAACCCAACCGGACAAACGGCGAGGGCTGGCTTGCAGACTTGCCGGGTCTGGTAGCCATATTTGTGCCGAAAAATACAAGGGTCAAGGCTGGGGCCATGTGTGGGCCCAAGTGAGGGACCTTGTAGTTTACAGCTGCTATTATTCCCCGAATGCCACCATCACAATCTTCGAAACCGAAATACGACAATTGAGGCACAGCATCGCCTCCCAATCAATGCAGACCATAGTGGCCGGCGACTTCAACGCCAAGGCGCCCGACTGGGGAGAGAATCGAATAGACCGAAGAGGGAAGATAGTGTGCGAACTAGTGGCTGAACTTGATCTCCATATATGTAACGTGGGTAAGGAGCCTACCTTCCGTCGAGAGGAGGCAAACTCCATAATTGACATCACGCTGGCCACCAACGGTCTCTTGGGTGAGATGAGAGACTAGAGGGTGTCACAGGAAGAGACCCTGAGTGACCACGCATACATCATTTTCTGAGTGGCAGCGGGCGGGGGGTGGCTCCGACATAGCGCTCTGCCAAGGGATGGTCTGCAAAAAAACTGGACAAAGTAAAACTACTCCAGGCCATCGAGGTACAACTCGGTGGTCGCAATAAGAGGAACTACTATATGCAATGCATGCATGCCTCGCAGAAAAAACAAACCAGGAAAAAGAGAGGCTTACTGGTGGACCAACCACATTGCAAACCTCAGGCGGACCTGCTTAGGAGCCACGAGAAGGCTGCAGAGAAAGATAGCCAGAACGGGTTACCAACATATAGCAGCTGAGCAACAGGCAGCTCAAGAAGCCAAGAAAGCACTCTCCGATGAGATCAAAAGGAGTAAAAGGTTGCACTGGGCGAGCGTCATAGCTGAGGTGGACCGGGACGTGTGGAGAATGGAATACCGTATTGTGACCAGAAGGCTTGGAAGACCCAACATTCCGGGCATGAACAAGGAACGAATCGAGTCCATAGTTGAGACACTATTCCCAACTCACGAGGAGGAACGAGTATTTCGAAAGATAGTGAAACCTAAAAAGATAGTGTACTTCACACATGAAGAACTGCAAGAAGCACTGCGCAGAATGCCCACTGACAGAGCCCCGGGACCGGACTTAGTGCCGGCAATCATCATAAAGAAAATGGCGGATGTCTTTCCATCACAATTCCTGCGCGTGTTCAACAATTGCCTGAGTCAGAGAAGGTACCCAGATATATGGAAGATATCCAGATAGGTCCTCCTGCGTAAGGGAGACAAACCACTGCATCTCCCAAACTCTTACAGACCCCTTTGCCTGTTGGACGATACGGGAAAACTGTTCGAGAGACTGCTTATCAAGAGGCTACACGAAGAGATTAAAAGCTCGGAGGAACTTGCCGCAAATCAATATAGCTTTCGAAATGGGCACTCCACTACAGACGCCCTCAAAAAGATTACAACAACGGTCGCAGAGGCTAAAAAAGGTACGAGGCGTACAAGAGAACTCGTTGCAGTGGTCATCGTAGACGTAAAAAATGCTTTTAACTCCTGAGATGGAAGGACATCCTGCACGCCCTACGCAACAAAAATATTTCGGGATATATGTACAACATCCTAGCAGACTACCTCTCCGCGAGGTAAATCCGGATAGAGGAAACAGCCTACGAGAGCGAGATACCCATCACAAGCGGGGTGGCGCAGGGGTCGGTTCTGAGACCGACCCTCTGGAATGTGACATACGATGAGGTCCCCAGACTCCGAGTTTCGCCGGGAGTCACCCTGGTAGCTTTCGCGGACGATGTGACCGTGTGGCGTCGGCACGAAAAGAGGAAGAACTTTCAACTAAGATTAACGAAACACTACAAACACTAAGTGATTGGATGCAGCAAAACGGCCTCCGAATGGTGCCCGAAAAAACCGAAGCGCTCCTACCCATTGGAAGAAGGAAAGTACTAAACATGCACTTCGTAGTGGAGGGCGAGACGATCACCCCTAGAAAGACCCTGGTGAGCCTTGGTGTGATGCTCGACAAGGCAATGACTTTCAGACAACACCTGATAAGAGCTGCAAATAAGGCGAGTAAGACGCAAACTGACTTACAGCAACTAATGCCTAACATGTGTGGCCCCAAGTCGAGCAAGAAGAAGCTTCTGAGCTCAGTTGTGCACTCAATTCTGCTTTATGGAGCACCGGTGTGGCACGAAGCAATGCGACACAAATCATACCGAAATATCTTGGGCAAGCTACAGCGAAGAGCAGCCATTAGAACGGTGAGTGCATACCGCACTATATCTAAAGCCGCGGTCCTTGTTATATCGGGGAACATCTCCATAGACCTGCAAGTCTTGGGCCGATGGAAAAGACATCAAAAAGAAAATAAACAAGAAGTACAACAAGAGATAAGACGGCTATTACAGCACAGGTGGGACAACGAGAGCAAGGGGCGATGGACCTACTCCTTAATCCCAAACCTAGACCTTTGGCTTGATAGAAAATACGGAGAGATAGATTTCCACGTCACGCAGATCCTATCTGGGCACGGCTGCTTTAATAAGTACCTGAACAGGATGGGCCTTCGAGAGTCGCCCGAATAATAATAATAGCTTTATTCATCAACTCTTACTTACAATAAAAAGAAAAAATAAATACATTTACTAAAGCAGAGTCGATGAAGAGGCAAAACAATCAGCAAAGTTGCTTTTCAGTTCCACCCTAGCACGCATTTTTACGCAAGCATCAGAATCTCCTTGATCCCGCTTCTAAAGGAACGGCTGGTTCCGCCGGTCAAGAACACGTCCAGATACCTATTCTAGATCATTTAACAATGATGATTAACAATGATAGATGATTTAACAAACAATAGAAAACGTTTGTTGATACTATTAGTAGACCAATAGAAATCATTCATTAATATAAAAATATTATAGTTGCGGTTTTTCTATTTTAAAGCTTTATTTCGACCAACTATTAAAATATTTTACAAATAATATATTTTATTTCTTAAACTATGGTTTTCCATTTGTTTTTCTATCTTTTATTAAATTAAAATTAAATTATTATTATTACCTACTTATGTAGGTACTAGTATAAAGTAAATTATAAAGTAAAATATATTATATAGCCTCCGTAGCGAAATCGTTAAGGTGTGAAGTTACAGAACATTCAATAAATGCCATCATAGGTTCGAATCCCCATAAGTTAAAAGAAAATGTGTAAACTTTCTTTAGATAATTAAATAAAATGTAATTGTTAACTTTCAGATAGTATTATTATACAATCGTTGTTCTAGAGGCATAGTTTATATTATAATAATTATAATGTTAACAATATAATTATTTTTTTTACATTCTGCAAATCTCCCTGGTAGATCCCTGCGGCAGGAACCCTGGTAGACCCCGTGGCAGGGACCCTGCCAGTGTACCTAGTAAAGGTGCTTAGTAGACTCCTGTCTGGGGTATCTGATAGGAGTGCAAAATGTACGCCATTATGCCCTGGCACAGACCCCTGGTTTAATCCAAAAAAGGGTTCTAAATAGGGACAGGTTCCTGTGAGATTACGCTGCTAGGGGTTTATAAGAGATTTACCAGGTTAAAAATGTTACTTGGGTGTGCAGCCGATTTCAAGCCAGGTCGGTGCACAAACTTCAGTTACTGACAAGGGAACCCCAAAAATAACACCAGGAAAAGTCAAAACCAGAAGTACTTATGTTGGATTGAGCACGGCATCGATCATAGACGAAGCGATAAGAAAGATAAACAAAACATTGCGCTTGCAGCAATACAAGGCCACTTATGCGCACCTAAAAAGCTATATTCAGCACTACCTCAGACAAATAAAGAAAGCACACGAAGTCGAAGTCAAGGCTGCATGTTCTGAGGGCTGGACTGAAACTGAGACTAGTGCTTGAACCATTAAAAGAAAGTAAAGAACAGGAATCACTCCCGAAAAAAGAACTCGAGAGCCTGACTATAATGGCCAAAAAGCAAAGAGAACAATTGGACAAGCTACAAAAATGCTACGAAGAGCTGCTAGAAGAACTAACAAATTAGTGGCAAAAAAAAGTGGCTAAAGCCAAAGAAGCGTGAACAGAAGCAAAATTAGCGTTAACAGAGCTGACCAAGAAAAATACAGAAACTACTAGGGTTTTTCAATCCAAAGTTGAAGATAAAAAGAAACGCCTTTTAACGGAAATGAGGAACCAAGGGGAAGACATCGGCCACATAAAACAAGGGCTTGAGTATTAAAAAACAGTTTTCGCGGCGCAAGATGTGCACGCACAGGTGCAGGTGCTGGAAGACCTCAAAACCTCCATAGACAAGGTATGAAGGAATAACGCGCCCCAGGTGGATGACATTGCAACGGCAAAAGCCATAAAGAAAAATACAGAAACGATCATGGTTCTTCAATCCAAAGTTGAAGACATGCAGGAACGATTTGATTGCTGGTATAAAGACGAAGGGTCTCGTAATATCGCTAGATAACGAACACGTGGAGACACTGGACGAAATGAAAGCTAACACCGCAGATTGCAAGAAACAACTGCAAATTTTTGCGGAGGCGCACACCAGAGATAGATGCACATTGAGAGATCTCAAGGAAGGCATCGTTCAGGCACTGGGAAGAACCAAAACTGCAGAGCCCAGGTCAAAAATGGCACAAAAAGAGAACGCAAACTCAAAAAGTGCAAAAACTACGCTGGAAGAAGTGGAAAATGCCCAGATAGCCATCATGCAAAGAGTCATGAGTTATGGCAAAAAAAACCAAAACACCCAAAAACCAACAAGCGACAAAATGCACAAACTTGCGGGAGAAGAATGAAAAGTGCATATTAACAAAAAGAAAGAAAAAAAAGAGAGACAACAGGCAAACAGAGAAAAAAAAAGCTTGGAAGAACAGAAAGAAAGTAAGAAGAAGACTAGGGGAAGGCCGCCGGCGGTGGAAATACAGGTGTCCAAAGCGCTTCCATTTAAAGAAGTTTTGAGAATACTCAAAACAGCAGAGAGAGATGCGATCGATAATATCAAGAAAGTAAGGGCGACAAAAAGAGAAAACGTCTTGGTTGAAATGATTAACGACGATGATCCAACACTCAACAAGAAAATGGCAGAGAAACTGAAAGAGAACAGCATGCGCTCTCTAACTAGGCAACTGCTCTTGCAAATTAGAGACATTGACGCCATCACTAGCGAAGACGAGGTTATCGCGGGAATAGCCAAATCAATAGGGGGCAAGGAAGAACAGATTACTCTGGAATCCCTAAGAGTAGTGGCTACTCTTAGGGAGAGTAGGGGAGGACCTGGCGACGCAGATCATGAAAAGTGAAATAAAAATAGGTTTTACCAATTCATGTAGAGTACGGAAATGTTACCGGTGTTTGCGATGCTGGGCCTCAGATCATTATGGGGGAGGCTGTAAGCAAAGCATCACCGACCGTAGTACAAAATGTTGGAACTGCTGTAAAGATGGCCACCTGGCAAGAGAAGATCCATACTGGATGGAATGCAGAACTACCGGGCACAGAGTTGACAGTAGAAAATGTCAAAAAGAAAAAAACCAAAGTCCTGCAGATAAACCTAAACCACTGCGCAGAAGCACAGACCCTGCTCTGGCAGACGCTTCTACAAAGGAAAACTAATATCGCGATCATAAGCGGACCGCACCGAGCCGGAAACACCAACTGGCATCAAGACACCACGGGTAAGGCGGCATTAAGCGTCAACGACGAAATGGTCGAGAAGTTTGGAAAAAGTCATGGATACGTATAGGCAGTGACGGGGGGAGTTGCATACTTCAGCATTTACTTCTCACCCAACCAGGAGCTGCACACCTACGAGATGTTCCTGAATCAATTGTACTAAAACGTGCGACAGCACAGCACGGCGGTGGTAGCGGGCGATTTTAAGCTAAAGCACCGGAATGGAGATCTAAGGTAATCAACGACAGAGGCAGGCTACTGGCGGAAGAGGTGGCCACGGCTGGTCTCGACACATGGAACACTGTGGATACTCCAACGTTCCTTAGAGGTCCCACAGAGAACAGGAGAGGCTCACAGTCCATATTAGACGTCACATTCGCCACGCAAAACCTCACAAGATATCTGGTGCTTTGGCAGGTGTTGTAGGAAGAGAGCTACAGAGACCATAGGTATGTCGAATTCAAATTTGGAGAACAAGTTGAAACCCCTACAACACCTAAGGGATGGTCAGTAAAACAGCTGAAAGTTGCACAAATAAAGATGGCCATCAAAGAACCCAGCTGGACAGACGTCACAAAAACACCAGAAAGTCTTACCAAGACCCTACAAGAAATATGCGATAGAAGCATGCCCAGGAAAAAAGTGCCACACAAAAAGAAGACTCATTGGTGGAACAGCGAGATCGCAGATCTGCGCCGGAAGTGTATAACGATCAGAAGAAAAATGCAGAGACATCACCCAAGAGAAATAAATGCCGAAGACGCTGCCTACGCGGAAGCCAAAAAAGAGCTGCGAGAGTCCATTCGCCGTAGCCAAAAACAGAAGTGGCAGGACCTTCTAAGAGAGGTGGATGCGGATGTTTAGAGAATAGGTTATAAAATCGTGACCCGCAAGATTCCAAGAAAAGTATCCCGGGCCTCACTCCAGAAAAACTAAGACACATAGTCAAAACGTTATTCCCTGTACACGATTACAGCGATTTTCGGATAGACGACAAATAACAAATTCCTATATTTTCAACCGAAGAACTGGAGAAAGCTGGCATAGAGATGGCAACGGGAAAGGCACCAGGCTTTGATCTTATTCCAATAGACATAATTCAGGCGGTCATATCCGAGAACCCACAGCCTGTGCTCGATGTGCTGAACAACTGTTTGAGGGGAGGCGTGTTTCCGGAGATATGGAAAAGATCGAGGCTGGTGTTGCTAGTAAAAGGAGAGAAACCCCAACTCATACAGGCCAATCAGTATCATAGACGGCCTGGGTAAACTTTATGAGAAATTGATTTCAAATAGACTGCGGGGGCACTTGGAGAGAGAGGGGGGACTCTCGGAGAGACAGTATGGGTTCCGGAAGGGACGTTCAACCATAGATGCCTTGAAGAAACTAACAGAGATAGCAACAAAAGCTAAGAGTGGATCGTAGCGTGTCAGGAAGCTCTGTGTTTTAATAACCTTGGACGTAAAAAACGCGTTCAATTCGGCGAAATGGACCCATATCGTAGAAGAGCTAACGAACAGGAACACACCAACCTACCTGCTAAACGTCCTGAAGAATTATTATAGAATAGAGGAAGAAATGTTAAAGGAAGAATACACAATTACCAGCGGAGTTCCACAGGGATCGGTGTTGGGTCCCCACCTGTGGAATATTGTGTATGACAGGGTCCTGCGGCTGAGCCTTCCAGAAGGGGCAGATATAATTGGGTTCGCCGATGATTTGACAGTAATTGTCGTGGCGATAATTTATTGATTTATTGATTATTGATAATATATTGATGAGCGATAATTAAGTATGAGATTCAGCAAAATATAAGTTATAAGTTCGAACATTAGTAATGCTTGTTTTCACAGATCCGATCATTATGGGGATTCGAAGAACACGAGATAATTTATATTCAATAAAATTTCATGGTGGTTCTTATGAATTATCCTTTTTCCAAATAAATGAAGTAATAAATTTGAAGTTGGAGAAAAACGTATGAAAATTGGTTCCTTAAAATTTAAGCACGTCGTGATTATTCTCCAGAGTGGAGCAGTTGGATTACAAATAAATAGTACAATGATAATCATGATCAATCTTATAAAAAAGGATAATTTAACACCAAAATATGTTTTACACATATAATATTTTTTTATAAAATTAATTTTTACATGTTACATGAAATTGAAGAATAATTTAATTTATAACTTACATAAAATTGTTCAAAAACTATTTAAATAAAAACTATTTATGTAAGTTATGAATTAAATTATTCTTCAATTTCATGTAACATGTAAAAATTAATTTTATAAAAAAATATTATCACCTGCTAATAACCTTAACCGTTTTACACATATAATAGCTTGTAATTGTTTTGTATTAAAGTGTGTTTTTGGTTACTGTCGGTTAAACCTCACAATGATTTAAACTTTTTCCTATACCCTATTGGAAAAAGGTCAATTTTCTGAGCATTTAAATAAAATCGTTGGAAGATCTATTAGTTTTCAATCTATTCAATCAATTGAAAACTAAATTTTTAATAAAGCAAGTATTAAAACGCCTGTATATACAGAGTGGTTCAAATTCAAATGTTCTTATGGGGAATTACTTACATAACTGTAAGAGATATGAAAAAATGGATGGCGCATCTTCAATCTCTTTTGTGGGAAAAGCTTAATGGTTTAAACCGGAATCCGATATTTCTTTTCGTTTTCGACTTTTCGTTAAATACCGATATCTCGGTTGTTTGTAATGTTATAGGAAAAATACTTACACCTTCTAGAGACACTTTCTTGAGAAGAATAAATTGAGCTAAAGAGATTTTAAATATCTTCATTTGTTTCTTATTATATTAACATTGTATATCGTTTTAGTTGCTTTTATTTTGTAAGCTGTTGATTAATATTTTAAAATAAACATTTTATTGGTAGTAGTTTTTAATTTCAAAATTTACACTTCCATTTACACTTCGAGGTTTTGAATATATCATAGAGGTGTAACTACAAAATTTAGTTGTTTAGTTATAGAAGATACGCAATTGGATTCAGAATTTTATTATTTTATATGTCATAAATAAATCACATTACACTGTTATGACAATAAAATAATAGTAAAATTCTGAATCCAATGATGTATATAACTAAAAAACTACAAGTTTTGTAGTACATCCTTATGAGATACCCTTGACTTGCAATGTGTGACCTTATAAAATCTCAACGTAAAAGTAAAATTTGAAAATGTACAATTCCCCAACAATAATGTAATTTTACATCTACAATAAGGACATTTACACTTTCAATGTTATCTTACAAAAACTCGATGTGAAACTAAAAATTGAAAGTGTACTATTCCCCAATAGTCATGTAATTTTACATCAACAATAAGTATATTTACAGTTACAAAATATTGTCTTACAAAACATCTGTGTGAAAGTCCAATCTGGGATTGTAATTTTCCGTAACTGCCTGAAAATTTTACATTTTTAAAATGTACTTTTACTAGAACGCTAAGTATTACTAACTCTCGGATATGTAATTGTACATATTGTAAAATAATAATACACCATGTAATAGTACCGTGATAATCCTTGGTTACGAAGTTGCCTATGATTTTCTGTGTAATTTCACACAAACATTTTTTAGAGTGTATTTAATCCGTATAATTTAAGCTGTGAGGGATGTATGCTTAGGTAAAAAGATTATGTAATATGTTGAACCGGACTGTACATGGCCAACTTGGTACGTCCAACCATGTGAAGCAGCACTTGACGTTACCAAAATTTTAATACAATTTTTTTTGGAAACTTTAAGGAATAAAAACTTCAATTTTTGGGTATGAAGATAGAATTGTATTCTCTAGAGCCTCGCATTTAATATTAAAAAATATAATAAAATAAAACAAATAAAAAAATTTTTTTTAATGTTATAATTAAAATTTTTAGAAAACAATATGCGTTGGTTCTAGCTCTACTATCTATAAGTCTTCCTTTAAATTTTCGTTCAATTCTGTCCATTAATAGCTGAGAATTTTTGTCTTAATTATATATCGCACGTAGTACGTCCCCTTAAGACCACTAGCAATATTCATTAATATATCATCATGTTAAGGCAATTATATTTAATTATATTATAAGTCAAGTTTTTAGAAAAACCCACTCAAACAAATGTTACTTTTATAGATTTTCATAATTTTAAAATCAATTGTTTTGCATCCAAAGTAAGCAGTTGTAAACTTTTAATAAATAAATTTTCATTTTTTAAAAATATTTTGAGAAACGTAATTATAATTTGTTTTTAATCTAAATATTACAGTAAAAATTATTATACTTTTTCATACATTTTTTTAGGTGTAGGTAATTAATAAAAAAAGTTCTTACTTGCGCATTTCACAAAGTGTTACGGTCTTATTGCAAATACTTGCTCCACCAAATTTGGTCATATTCCGACAATTGTAACATTTTCCACAATCAGGAGTTTGACAAGATTCACAAACACCACACAATTCAATGTTTTGTTTATTAGTTCCAATAGTTTGTTTTGCTATTTGGTTCTTGAAGAAATTATCAAAAATGTTACTAACTAGTTTCGTAGTTGTTGCTTTACTATAAGAATCTGGTGCTTCAAATCTTGAATATGGCTAAAATTTAAAATCATTTTAATTAATTTTTAATTTGATTAATTGAATTTGATTTGATTAACACATTCGCTGCCATGAAGGCTTTCGAAGAATGCCTTTTGCGTTTTGAAGATTTTTTACAGAATATTGCAAAATATGGCAACAAAAAATGTATTAAGTGATTTTACACGTCCGGGAGTAGATGTTGATATTTCGATCGCAGAAGTCGTGATAGATTTCATAATGTTAGATTAAATTCATTAGCTTCTGACTCTTTAAAAAGTCTAATAGGCTCTACAGATATCATTAATTAGTTTATTTGTTTAGTTTTTTTTTTCTCGTCCTTGTAAAAAAGTGTATATTATGTCAGCAGCCTGAAATCTGAGTTTTCGAAAAATAGTGAAATCGTCAAGTTTCTTCAGTTTTTGACCAACGGTTTCAGTTATTCCCAATATTTGCTAATCTATACTAGGCATATACGATACCAGACTATTTCTTAGCTATTTTGCTAGGATTTCGTGATTGGAATTAAAATACTGAAATAAAGAAAAAAACATGATGTTTTTATTTACTAAGAATATTTTCTCTCGCCCTTCCAGTTTGAATCATAACGCATATGGATTATAATTTGTTAGCGAAAGCAAGTTCCTTATGTTATTATTTATCGAATTGCAATCTTTCTAATCCAATAAGTAATTTTTCCGAATTGAGGAATTTCTATTTTCTATTCGTAAGCTACCAGAACGTAGGCTAACATGCCAAAATTTAAGGCATTTGCCTGAAATAGATCAGTAATAACTGAAAATACCGAAGCCGTTAGTTAAATACTGAACATTCCAGGCATTCCCCTGTACTAGTTAGGCATTTCCGAGATACGTATATTTCAGACTTGGCCGCAGTCATAACTCGTATATGTACACCACCGTCAAAAAGTTTAACACTAGCTTTTAAAAGCGATTAAAACTAGATATGACGCCTATATATTTATAATTTTTGTATTAAAATTTTATACCAACAGCAACAATAAATTTGTGGTTTACTAATTGGGACCATTAAAAAAAATTAAAATACAATATGTCCTTAGTATTGTTACGAAAGAACGTTTAATTATATTTCATGTCTATAATGTATGACGTTGTGTATGATGAGTCATGCATGATATCATCATTAGTCATACAAATATTGCTTAACTTGTAATCCAGAAATGTATAGAAGTATATAGAACCTATGGAAGTTGCTGGTAGGTAGCATTTAAGTATAAATACAGATACTTTCCTATGACTAATTAATTCCAGTTTAAACGTGCAACTGTGAACATAAAAAAATTGTAAATAAATAGTGAAGTGATAAACAATATACCGAGTGTTTAAATAAATCCGGACTAGTGTTAAATAAATTGTAGTATAATTTAGTTTAGTGTTAATCTTAGTGTAATAATTATTTTATTGTTATAAACCGTATCTGTATATATTTGTATTAGCCCTTTAGAATTAAATAAACGTTTTGATTTTCGTTACAGTATTTATGATACCGAATTTTGTAAAGAAAATATTACCTGTAATTAGAGACAGGTAAAACCATAAAACTGCAATAAAACTTTTTACAGTATTGTTACATTAAATATTTTATAATTATTTCTTGTCTACTATACGTCCTTATGCCCTTTTAAGTAGAAAAACATAGTTTTTGAATTTTTATTTTAGTATTATTTGTAAATTTGCCGAGGTATTATCAAAAAAGAAATGTTGGTTTGTTGGATGTTGGAAATGAAGGTTTAAAGACTGAAGTACGTGCGAATGTGCTTTTTTTTGTTTAAACTTAAATTTAAATTTGTGTAAACGATCAATATGTATAGTAGAATTTATTTTAACTCGCGTATGGCTAATCTCTAAATACAGTGAGATTTAACGTATAACATTTGGTAACTATTGTAACTATAAGTAACTATTAGAAAAGAGACAGAAAAAAAGAATACGTCGCGGTCATCTTGTAATGAAAATGAATTAAACGTACGTCGATTTTAGTGATTTTAACTGTCATCTCGTTTGATTTCTGACATAATCTTGTCAAAGATTATGACATCTAACATTTCGTTTGACATAAAGAACCCTAAGACATAAGTTTTGTAAATTTTGATACATACAATTTTTTCGATGAGTCATACGCGAGTTAAAATGAATTCGACTATATTTTTTGTAGTTTATTAATAATATATTATTAAGCGAGCATATAATATAGGCTATAATTCACGAGGATGAAGTTTATACGCGAGCCGTAAGCGAGCGTATAATCATCCGACTGAATTATAGCTATTATGTGCGAGTCTAATACGACGTTTTATCTGTGACTCAAAATAAAAAATTTCATATTTTTTACAAAAAGTTTATTTATTAATTTACAATCGAAATGGAATTTTGACAGCCGATTTCGGCATGTGTCAAAGTTGATGTAAATCCGCAATCATCCGGGTCATCTTCAAACATTCCGAAAATGTTTACGCACATTCGGCTTTAGATAATTTTTTGCATACGGGTGGCATTTTTCAAAATCGATATTTTCAAAAATTTTTGCACTTTTTTTTCGACTTTTTAAAATTTTTAAAATTAATTTTTAAAATTATTAAATTACAAAATTTTTCAATAATTCAACGGTTTAATAATTTTAACGCGTTCTTAATTTGCGATACTCAGAGTTGCTTATATAGAGAATCATATTATTACTTTTAACAAGGACCGTTATAGGCAAATGGATAGCACTGCCCGCTACCGACCAACACATCGAAGTTCGAATCCCGGCGAAGGCGACTTTTTTCTAAAGGAATTTGCAAACCGATTACTCGTGGTTTCCAAATATTATGTAAAAATACAAAAATCAGTTCGGTGTTTTAAATTCATAATCCACGGGCAAGAACTCATAATCCACGGACAAGAATTCATAATCGACGGGTGTGGATTATGAAGGGAATTACATTACTGTGATTACGTACGTAATGAGATGTATTATGTACCAGTCGTAGATAAAAAACTTTTTCCACTACTAGTCTTATAGGCTACCATTATAACGTAAGCTAATCGCTTGTGAAGTGACTCATTTTCGACTAGTGGTTAATAATTTTTTCATTATTCACTAGTGGTTAATAATATTGATATTTTTCTATAGTTTGGCAATTATTTATAAGGAAAATTTTGTTAAAAAACGATTTTGTATAACCGGGAGATTCTATTTAATTGCATTTAAACTATTCAAAACGCTTTTTTAATAGATTAATTTCATTTTAAATATTTTTAAAAACTCGAAATAATTATGACAGCAAGCGAAAGCGCCGCCTCTTATTAATTTAAGAAACCACTATTTATACAAATTATTATAGAATCATTACAAATTCATTAAACGCGAAAATTCACAAGTTTATTGAAAAATTTCAGTATTTTAAGACGAAGAAGTGCTTAAAACAATGCTTTTGTATAATTTTGGTGATGTATTCAAACAAAGAATCTCTTAAAATAATATTTATTTATAAATTCTATTTTTTAGGTTACAAAAATAACAACGAACTAATTTTGTTTGAAATTAACGGAAATTATAAATTTTTGAATTCATGAATAATTGACAATTTATTTATAAAAATTGTAGTTAATTACACAATTATTACAATTCATAGTTATACCTGACGAAGCCAAATTTAACAATGTAGAGGTGGTCGAAGAACTTGTGGTGGGTATATTAATTTCAGTGTTGGTGAAAGTATTTGTTTCTTCAATTGTAGGACCATACGATGCAGATGTTGAAGGTATTTCAACATCGTTGGGAACATGGGATCTAGTTGCTGACGGTTTTTGCACCATAAGTGCGATACTTTTTTTAACTGCCAACGAATCTTCTATGTAACCTTCGGCGACAGTAGATGATTTCCAGCCTCCGTGCTGTTTGAGCTGGAGTGTATTACCACCGTTGGATGCCAATATAGTGGCTGACGTTCTGCGAAAGCTGTGACCCGTGTACAATTGAACATTTTCCAATTTTAAATACATTGCAATTCTTTTTGGCATTTGCCCTATTGTATTATGCCCAATATGTTGTCTTGTTGCTTTGCCATTTCTTATAGAAATAAACAATTTTTTCATATCTATGGCAGAACAGATTTTTAAATATTTTAAAATTGTTTGCACCCAGAGTGCCTCCATCACTACAAAGTTTCTAGATGATCCATTTTTACTGTTTTGAATAGTTATAACTATCATATCATCTTTTATAACTACATCCGACAATAAAAAATTACAGAGTTCATCACTTCTGCATGCTCCTGCGACACCAATTACAAGGACTGCCTACAATGATAATTAATTGTTAGTTTTTTAAACATGAAATAAAATTTTTTTAACAACATTTTTTAAACAATTAATAAGAAAAACCTACCTTAGTTGCAATATAACATTCATCAGGTGCCTCTGTGAGAAATTTTGTTATTTCTTCGTGGGTAAAAACTAATGATTTCTTGGCTTGATAATGTTTATTTTGACATTTTAAAAATGCTATTAATTTAAAAAATTTTGCTATATCTATATTTTCTTTTAACGAAAGAGTTGATTTTAACATTGAATAGTGTGACCATAAAGTGGAAGCCTTTGTAATAACTGAACATCTCTTAATTTCAAATCTTTATTGAAACACATCATACATGATCTTGTTATCTCTCAGTAACAAGACTAATACTACTGTTACTACTATTACGACTTATCAATATATATTATCAATATAAATTGCTTACTCTATGAAACCTTATTTGTAATTTACATACTAACCTACATATACCCAGACACCAACTCAGCAATAACCTATACTACTTAAAATCTAGAACACTATTACAATAATAAATTAAGTTATTGGTTACTTAATATTTATGTTTATACTACATCTCCCTTTTTGCAAGAATGGCTTTCACTATGTACACTTGTGAAAGACATTCCCGAAAATTAAAAATATCAGAAATGTTATTACAATAATATACTATCTACTAATTATTTATTTAAACCAATATATAATATTATCTGTATTTTACATTAATTACACAAAAATTACATAATTATTCAATACCACATCTCATTGTTTTTACTGTTTAAACAGTTTTAACCGATTTTTATGCACTATCACTGAATGTCCTTTCTGATTCTTTATAGTACAATTCACGCCATCACAACTAATTACCGGAAATGGTCCTTTATACCAAGTATCAAATTTCGTTCTCGCTTCATTACTAAGTAATACTAAATCCCCCGACTTCACATTTAAAGTACTGGCCTTTTTATCAAATTCTGTTTTACGTTTTTCTTTTACTTTTTGCAAATAAGCATTAACACGGCTATTAGCTAATTGTAGACGATATCTAACTTCAGCATAATAAGCATCTATATTATATTCCGGGTCAACTGTCGTTCCTATTACTGAATAAGGTAATTCATTTTTCTTACCAAAAACTAGCTCAAAAGGCGTATAATTATGATATGCACTTAGCGTAGTGTTATAACAAAAACTATAATATTTAATCCAATCATCCCAATTAGTTTGATTATTATTAACATACATTCTTATATATTCGTTTAGAACTCGATGATTTCTTTCACATCCCCCAATAGTTTGACTATGATATGCAGTTGAAATTTTATGCTCAATGTTCATGAGTTGTAATAATTTATCTAAAACCTGATTTTTATATTCCGTACCCATATCCGTACGAATTTCATTCATAGGACCGTAAATTAAAATAAAGTTATCCATAATTGCTCTTGCTATAGTATTTGCATCTTTATTTGGAACCGGTATAACAAATACATATTTCGTTAACTCGCATTGAATTGTAACTGCATAAGTATATCCATTTGACGTTTTTAAAAATGGACCGATTGTATCTATACAAGTAATATCAAATGCTTTTTGTGGTGTTGGCGTAATAACCATTTGTTCCCTATGTATTACTTTGTTCTTGTTCAACTGACATTTTCTACATTTTCTCACAAAACTGGCTACGTCACGAGATATACCTTTCCATCTATAATTTACTCTTAATTTTTTCAATAACCTCTTTTGACCGCAGTGACCTCCCATAAGCGGATGATCGTGGTACATTTCAATCAATTTCATTTTTTCGCTGTCATCTATTATTATTTTGGGATCCCTAAACAGTATAATTCTTAATTTCTTGAGCTCATTCGATCCTAATTCCTTAAACTTATTAACGGTGCACCATTTAAATATAGGATCATTCATATTCAGTTTCACATTATTGAATCCCAAATTACCGGCCTCTAATTCCAGCCTAGACAATATTTTCTCTAAAGAAAAATTATCATTAGTAATCTGCCATTCTTTGTAAAACCCTAGTTTACCACGTTTTCCCATCGTTATCCTAAGATAAGTGGGCTTAATTACAAATTTTAAAACTGGCAAACTTATTATATCAGCAGCATCTGAAGCTTCATGTACCATTGAGATTATTTCTTTATTGTTTGAATCGTTCTTTTCGTTTACTCGAGGATATCTTCGTGACATTGCTCTTGTGACTACAAGAACCTTACTATTTTTGTTTACTATTTCTTTTAGATCATCAATATTTATCCTAGATAATGCATCTGCTCCGACATTATCTTTTCCTTTAATATATTCTATATGAAAATCATATTCCTCTAAATCTAGACGCATTCGGGTTAACTTAGATGATGGGTCTTTTAACGCAAAAAGATATACTAACGCCCTATGATTGGTTTTCACCCGTAATACCTATAAATTTAGTTAAAACATCTTGGAAATTTGTAAAATTACCAGCTTCCAGTATCTATCTGGTTTTTTGCGAATCTGCATTTTTTTATCATTGATTCCACGACCGTATTAGTGATATACGTTTCGGCTGTTTTTGCTGGGACACCTTTGCTAATGTAAGCTCTTTTTAACTCGGCCGCTAGAGCATATATTTCCTCTGCATATTTAGTAACTTCTTTATTGGTTTATTTTAACTTAAGTAATTTTGACGCGATTAACCTCGAATTTTCTTTATTGACTCCCTTTTTCAACTTGTCTATGATTTTCTGTAAGGAACCTGTATTCGTTACTACGTCTCGCGCTTTACCCGTAAGTTTAGTTATAACAAAAGCAAGTGCATTATCTTCTTGTCTTTCGGAGTTAGCTTTTAGTAATTGCAATGCATCTAAAAATGACTGTAGCCTATTTTGCGAACCATCAAATTCGGTAGGTAAAATTTTACTAGCAAAATTAAAAAACTGTACCGATGTTAACGCCATTTTTAATTCTGAAATGTTTTCTTCTGAATTAGAACTTGACTGAAAATTTGTCTCGCTCTCGTGTTTTATAGAGGTATCAATTGACATTGAATATGAAGTCGGTACTTTATAATCTACTTTTAACACTTGGAATACCCTACAGACCCGTTCTCTGATTTTTTCAAAATCTCCATTAACTATTATTATCTGATCTAAATCTAAAGTGTCCCTAACTGTCCTTACTAATTTAACAAACTTATTAAAATTTACAATTATATTATTTTTAACTTCATCCCGCACTGAAGCAGATTTGGGCACGTCCTTTTTTAAAACCCTTTTCGATTCTTTATAAATTGCCGCATAAAACTGAGTTAACATCGCATATGTCTCTTCCCAGGTTGTCATTACCGCACCACAACATACTTAATATACTAATAACTTACATTCGACCGTGCTGGCTGCTGATGCTGACCATAGGATGACTGCTCATGCTGACCATAGGATGACTGCTCATGCTGACCATAAGATGACATACCATGAGTTGGACGCAATTGTTGTTTTCCAATTTCCTAGACTTTTAATGCCTGTACCGCAATTTTTCTAGCCACATCTTTTTTCATACCACGTCGATATTCTTTATGCATCTTCAATAATAGAAACAATACCGCTACTGTGGTTAAAATCATCAACATTATTTTTACGTCTTTTTGTGAGCTGAGTACTTGTTCGTCCACAATGATATTCGTGTTTACTACTCCGGTGTCCGTAACTTCCGATTCTTTCGATTTGGTTGTTCCCATTTTCTTGTTGTTGATTTACTTGTACACAATAAAAAAAAATTTTTTTCACTATTTAACACTTATACCATATTTAGCACAACAAATTTTGAATCCTAGGCCCAACTGGCAGGATCGCCATGTAATAACTGAACATCTCTTAATTTCAAATCTTTATTGAAACACATCATACATGATCTTGTTATCTCTCAGTAACAAGACTAATACTACTGTTACTACTATTACGACTTATCAATATATATTATCAATATAAATTGCTTACTCTATGAAACCTTATTTGTAATTTACATACTAACCTACATATACCCAGACACCAACTCAGCAATAACCTATACTACTTAAAATCTAGAACACTATTACAATAATAAATTAAGTTATTGGTTACTTAATATTTATGTTTATACTACACCTTTTTATCTTTTCCGTAGTCTTGGAAATATGCCAGAAGTACATTTTCAGAAATGCCAGTGACGTTTTTATCCTTGCACCAACTTTTGAATGAAATATACACTTTCATATAAAGATCTTTTGATTTCTCAGGTAGTAGATTTTCTGCTACTTGTTTAGCCATATTTCGAATTTCGGGCGGCGTACAACTTAAATTTTCACTATCCATTTTTTAAAGCAGAAAAAACTCAGCGATAATTTTCAAAAACTAAATTTGACAACAACTACTGTCAAATTAACAAAACAAAACAAAATTTAAGTATAAAATACGAATTTCATTTTTATGAGTAAATTTTTTTGCGCGCGATCGATTTGAATTTTTGCTTATGTATTCCTAGTGATAATTCAGTAAGGGGGCTTGGTTGGGGGGGGGGGGGGAATTTTTTGCTCAGTTTTTTGATATCTAGCACCGTTCTTGAGTTATTACGAATTCAAGAAATAAGTCAAATAAACAAAACTGTCATTTGAAATAAATATTTTAAATTTGAAAATTTTTTTATTCACAAGCATTTAAAATGATGCCAATAAACCTAGTAGTGGAAAAAATCGTATATAAACCACGGTTGTGAAGACCATTATAGCCTACGCGCCTTATATTCCTCGGTGCTTCGCACCTCGGAATATAATCTTGGCGCTATGGCTATAATGACAGTCTTCACAACCTTGGCCTATAATATACTATTAAAGCTTTACAAATAATGTGTTTCTAATGTTTTATTTTATTGCTATGGTCTTAAAATTTCCGACGGTAGTATATTATATTATGTTACGTACCAAGTCGGAAATTGTACAATTCGCACACTGTATAGTGATTTTAGTACCGAGCGCGAAGTGCACAGGTTACTTTGTACTCGTCAGTGCGATTTACCGGACTTGGTATTACGAGCTTTGTACTGTTCGGGATCTGTACAACCCATTTGTACCGAGCTGTTAGTTTCAACTTTTCTGCCAACTTGGTACCATATAATATTGCACAAAGCCCGAAATAACAGCAGAACAGAAATTGAAATAACAAGAAAAGAAAAATAAATCATTTTACTTCCTTTAATGTAACGTCGCGAGAAAACGCTATTATATATTCGATATATTTTTAAAATTAGAACTACACCTCTTGGCTTTAAAATAATAGTTAATAATACCGCGGTTCTCTCCTTTAATATTATAATACACTATTATTGACTTACACGTCCCAGTTTACAAAGAACTTGAAAGGATGGAGAAGTAAATATCCAATGTGTGTTATCGTTATTCAAATTTGACGTACAGAATTTTTCCACCTAAAAATTAAAATTTAAATATTTATAGTTATAGATAATTTATTATACCTACTTCTTGTAAAACAAAACTAATATTCTGCAATAAAAAGTCTTCCGTAAAATCCGCTTTATAAATTGCTTCTAGTAATTTTTTATAACTAAGTATTTTATTGGGTTTTTCTTCATTTATAAAAAATAATATAATAACTTTGGCTAGAAATATTCTCTTTGATATATCTTGCATTATTTCATCATACTCTTGTGAAGATTCTCTTAAATAGTATTTTGCAAATGCGGTTGATAATACCACTTGGGTATTATTAGAATTATAACCTTCTATGTTCCTGCAATAACAAATTACAAAATCTACATTAATTAAACTAAAATTCAAAATATACGTAATCTATTCTTTCCCATTTTGAATATTTTGATAATTTCTCGAATTAAATACATTTATTTTTCAAAAAAAAGATTTTTTTTCTCAATAAACAGAACTTTTATAATTAACAATAAATATTCATATATAATAAATTAATTTTTTTAACTTGTGAAATATAATTAAATAATATTGTAATGAACAAGTTAATTAAACGTTTTTTAATAATGTTTTTATTAAGCTTTCAACGTTGGCGAACGTCTTCAACAGAATATTTTAATACAATGTTTATAAGTTTATATGAAAACCGAATAATCTATGATTTAAAATATGTAATTGTGTAATAAGAAACAACCTGCAGTGAGTTTCCTTCAAGGTAGGAAAAACTTAACACCAATACGTGATGTAAGTTTTTCCTTACAGCAGGTTGTTTCATTACGGAAAAAGTTAGTGTACTATGTATGGTAAGCAAAACTATTGAGAAACTTAGTAATAATATTCCGATATTATAATTACCATTCACAAATAGGACCAACACGTTTCTGATAACTTCTTTTGGCATCTTTTGTTTGAATGGGTAATACATAACCATCAAAATAAAAACAATTTTCCTTTGTCTTGGTATCAAATGCAATAAGCCTTCCATCAATGTTGTATATAGAGAAATATTTTAGCTAAAATTTAATTATATGCATTTAAATCTATTTTCAAATTTGTTATTACAAAATTAAAAATTAATTAAAAAAATAATAATTGTATAATAATTTTTGTAAATCAAATCTACACCGTAATTAGTTCTGGCTAATAAACCTACCCTAAAAGATTAGGTAGAGTGACCATCAAGGAGTAGCATGTTAAAGTTCCCCGCGAATTTAAAAGTATTTTAATGAAATTATGGTAGGAAATGGCGTATATTTCAATTAGGTAACTATATAAATGAAATTTTGAGGATCATTTGGACCATTCAAAAATACCCGTCCGAAGGGCTAAAATGTACAGGGTGGTTTAAATTCGAATGTTCTTATTCTTCGATCTCTTTTTCTGAGAAAAGCTTAATGGTGAAAACCGGAATCAGATATTTTTTTCGTTTTCGAGTTATGGTCAAAAGTTTGTTTTTTCGACTTTTCGTTAAATACCGATATCTCGGATGTTTATTGCTCGGTTGCTTATTTTTTGAGCAGAATAAATTGTGCTAAAGGGATTTTAAATATCTTCATTTGTTTCCGAGTTATAATATAAAGTTGTGGTTTTTAAATAGAAACCATAGTTAGCTATGACATATTTAAATAGTCTTTTATTTTCTTTTAAATTATATATAACATGTGGTGTCTATTATTTCAGCTTCATCCCGTTATATTAAAAAATGTTAGATAAAAATAATAGATCGAAAAATTAAAAGTTGGCTTTGTCAATCATGGATCTTTTAACAAACCTAAAACGGAAAATTATAATACATAACAAGAAGCTGAAGAAACTACTATTAATGTATTAGGAGCTGTCGCCAGGCGCGGACTGGCCAGAGGTGGGTGCCACAGCATCCCGGGCCCCTCGGTGTAAGCTGAGCCCGGGACCCTTGGAGTAAGGTGGACCTGGGCCCTCTCAGTCTCAACAAATTAAAAATTTATCTTTACTGTCATCGTTGTGCCCCTGCTTAAACATGCTCCGACTACTCAGGTGTCGTCTAGCAGGTCATCTTACTAAGATAAGAAACAAAGAACGCACTTGATATTTGTCGAGTTAGGTGGAACAGAGTCTGGATATAAGAATTATTATGATTTGCATAAAAAGAGAGGATTAGTTATTATTATATTATTATATCGTGTTCACTACAAACTACTTTATCGTTTGTTGTTACTGAATCACTGTTTGTTTGTGTAATAGACTAATTACTAGTATTTGCGATCTGTTTTCTTTGTTGTATTTTTGTTATTTTTATTCAAGTGAATTGTGAAAGAAAATTTTCTAAATTAAAAATAATCAAAAACCGATTACGATCATCGATAAGCAACGAATTAGAATCGCTAATTATGATATCCACAGAATCGGATTTAACACCTAGATCAATTCGGCAGAAGTTCGGCACAACAGCTCGAAAAAAAGCTGTTTATGTAGGGGTAAGTGCTTTAAAATTTGTTCTTGAAGCGGGTCCCTACAAATATTAGCACCCCTGAAAAAATACTGCTAGTCCGCGCCTAGCTGTCGTTTCAAATCCTTCCATTTCAACCCGTCAAATTGAAGCTGAATCTTAAAAAAAACATTCATTCAGATCTTATCTGATTCGAAAAATGCATCATCAATCACCAGTAGATGCTCAGAAACGATTAGAATTTTGCAATCGGTATTGTCTACAACTCCAAGAAGATCCATCGTTTTTCAAACGTGTGAATTGGACAGATGAAGATAATATTAGTAGTGCCGGAATTTTTAATAGACATAATGATAATGAACACCATTTGTCCACCTTCGTGAAGTTGACCTCCCATCTGAAACATTTTGATATAAAAAAAATATGGAATCGTTAGGTCATCGTTGGGTCTTGAAAGGTCACTTGGTTTTATCGTTAGGTTACTTTTAGTTTTATCAAAAAAAATTATTCAAGTTTTGAAAAATTTTCTTGGTAAGTTAGTCTCCCCATTAAACGATTTCGACGAAATAAAAGTGGAAACCGGTAGGAAATGCACTGATAAGGATTGGTCACGTATGTTTATCGTTAGGTCATCATTAATTTGTTTGTAATAAATTAATTACAATTTTATATTTCTATTGCGCTGGCGCTAAACAAAGATATTAGTGTGTGCAAAATTACATCTTGGGACGCGTTATTGTCAACTCTTGACTTGGGGTGCGTTCTGTGCGTTCTCTCCAACACTTTTGTACATAACGTGCGCTCTAAATGGTTAGAAAAGTTTCGTAAGCGCGGAACTCGAAAACAGCTATAGAGCGTAATCAAAACGTTTAGAGTGCGAAGATCTTCTATTTAAGTAGCGTCTATTATTATTGATGTACTTGACGGTGATCCACAATTTTTTAACATTAATACTATTTTTAATAATGTTTTCAATAAATTTGCTTTTATTTGAAGCAAATAATTATTTATTGCTAAGTTTGAAGAAGTTGCTTCAGTAGCTTTATAAAAAATATCAAAAGAGTGCATATTATTATCTTTAATTATTATGAGATCGAAGCAATTGATTCTATTGTTAACTTCTATTTCTTTTGTAAAATTAAAACAAAACATGGGTTTTCTCATAATCCTTTTGAAGATAAAATTATTATGTTAAGAAGATCTCCCGGTCCCCGCTTATGCAATTTAAAAAGAACATAAAGCCCAGGAGCTTATGAATTCCTACAACTAATTCCTAATTAAAACATATTTTTTGATTACAAATTGTTGAGTAGTTACCGAGTTGGTTTTATTTTTATTATTTTCTAATAATTCCCGAACAGGATGTCTCGGCTTATGCAATTTAAAAAGACCATAAAGCTCAGAAGCTTATGAATTCTTACAACTAATTCCTAATTTAAAAATATTTTTCAATAATTAAAAAAGACTTTATGGTCTTGTTAAACTGTTAGCCCTCCCCCTTACAGTTTTTCAAAAATATCTCTCCCCGCCCCATTTCCTGCGTTTTGGACGATAAAAGCAGAATTTTTCTTGCTTCTCTCTCTAGTAATCCTAATCTTTTTACATGTTTGTTTTAGGTTCCCACCAGGCACCGGGTTCATCAAACACCCGGCTGCTAAAAAATCCTGCAAAGAAGCCCGGAATGACACCAAATTGCTCTCACCACCCCATCGATACCAAGAGACCAAGTTCGTCAAATGATAGGAACCCCAAACCACGGATCGCACGCTCGCACCGCCCCATCGATACCAAGGGACCAAGTTCATCGAATACTAGGGACCCCAACCCACGGATCACTGACGCACATCGCTCCACCGCCCATCTGGACACAAAACCACGCCCTCAGGAAAATTCTTCGAAATACCTAGGATCCTGCAAATCACGGAAATTATCCCCATGGACCACAACCCAGCCCGATCAAGCTTAGCGCTTCAAATGAGGAACCACACCTCAATAAACTTCAACGCCCGCCGTCCACATCAGTTGAAGGAGATATACGGTTTCCCCGTGGCAACTCCATATTGCCAAGAAGTTCATCGTTCATCATCTTTTCTCTTACTATGAATTTTAATTGTGTTAAGTTAAAAATATTTTAGTTCTAAAAAGTGTTTGTATAATATTCAAATCCACCGTAAAATGCTACAAAATAGAAGATCCTCACACTTTAAACGCATTGTTTGATATATATTGCGATGTCTCCGATAAAAACGTCGTCCGTGAGATGACGTACTCGCGTATGGACTGCTTAAAGTTGGTGATCTATTTTTAATCTTAAACTTACCTGTTGCTATAATCAAATTGTTTTGTATCGTGTAGAAATTTTAGGAAAATGAATTAGTGTAAGGAAATGAAATATTTATGGCAAGTGTAATTATTTAATGTGTTAAAATTTTAATATAAAAGTACAAAAAAGCTAAGTTAAGACTCTGGATCGGAATCTTAACCACACTTTGTTTTTATTATAAATAGGTAGGTTAAATTTTTTTTTATGTTTACTTTTTCACAACAATGATTTAAATTTTTATTATTTTAGGTGTCTAAATTTGTAATGGTGTCAGGATACTTAAACTAAACTTAATTATGTGAGGAATAATGTTTTAAAGAATAATACTGGCCAGATTATACACAAGTAAAATTGTAAAATTTACTAAATGGTGCACTACGACGTCAGGAATCTCTACTTCAAAATATTTGATAATTTCCAAAATCAGGTAATAATCTTCTTTACAATAAGAATTTTCTTCGATAATAAATTCGCACATTTATTTAAATTAAATGAATTTCAAAATTTCAAACTTTTATGTCAACTAAAAATGCCTAGGTAATTAAAAATTATTCAAAAATTGTTTTATGAGGTTAGATTGGCACAAGTTCACTTGGCAAATGACAAAAAGCTACTGAAATAACATTGTTTTCGGACGGTCTTTTATACTTTTTGGAAATAAATTGAAAATTCACCTTTGCCTTGAAATACTTTTTTACTAAATCTCTTCCGATCTTCTTGAAACTTTGCAAAAAGTTCAATCACATATTCAGATAACTACTGAAAAAATCTTACTTCATTATCTTCAGCCGTTCTTCCGCAAATTGCAAAAATAATCTTCTTCAAAACCATGTGATTTGATAAACATCGTTTTTTTTTCATTCTTTAATCTTGCAAAAACCAATCTGACAGTTGTCACCGAAAATCCATTTTGAGTTTTTAAAGTTTTTTCTTAAAACTAACACTTGATTGAAATTTAAATTATACAAACATGTCACTGAAAATGTCTTTCATACTAATCCTATACATTTTATAGTTAAAACTACTTTTAACAAAATAATCTTTTCTAGATTCCGATGCATCATCGTTACACAAGAAAAACAAAAATCATTTGAGACAAGTCCCAATTTGTGAAAATGCTTTGATGTAAATTTGATCCAACCTGTCTATTCAAGATGTGTGTGAAATACGCAAGCTTTTTATTGAAAAATGAAGATTCAGTGTTAATTTATGTGTTTTATTTATATGCTTCCGAAGCTGATCGAAGTTGATTTTTATTAATTTTTAAGTGAGCGATGTATGATTTTTGTGTGTTGTGGTTAATTTGTTGTTCGAATGATCATCTTTAAGAAGTAATACACAAGTTTAACTATTCATATTAATTTACAATTGTTAGTATTTTGAAAAGTGTGTGTAAATTTGATTCGTATCGTTACGTGCATGGCTTTCTTAAACTCGAATCGTTTTTTATTTGTTAATTGTTGCATTTGCTGCTGTCTTACATGGCAATATATATATATATATATATTTTCTTTTTTTTTAATAAAATTAATTTTTACGTGTTACATGAAATTGAAAAATAATTTAATTCATAACTTACATAAAATTGTTCAAAAACTATTTAAATGAATGATATAGCTTGCGACACCCTGTTATATAACCGATGTTTCGATTTTCGGAATCTCATCAGGCAAACCTGGAAAAATTATTGAAATGATTGAAAAGTTATGCTATTAAATTCAAAATTCAAACTTGATTAAAAGTCAAATTTATTTGACTTTTGTGAAAACAAAAATTATACCTACTTGAAGCCAAAATAAATAAATAAACTTATTTTGAAAAATTCTAAACCGGAAAACTAAACTAACCCAAATAAAAAACCTAAAATAAAACTTGGTTGTAATTAAAAATTACAAAAGTTGTAGATTGCCCCAATTTTAAGATTTCATGTCAAATAAATTTGACTTTTAATCAAGTTTGAATTTTGAATTTAAGAGCATAACTTTTCAATCATTTCAATAATTTTTCCAGGTTTGCCTGATGAGATTCCGAAAATCGAAACATCGGATATAGTGGGTGACCCAGACCACCCGTATCAGTACATTTTTTCAAAAACGGTAAGTCGTAGAGAGTTGGGCTAAAAAAATTTATTACAAAAGCCCTAATGACGAATCTAATGGTGATATTATTATTTCCGGGAAAAGTCAGCATCCAGAGTAGTTTGCTCCAAAAAGTTCAGAAATCCAGAATTTTAAATGGCACTATATGTCGAAAGTGGTATCGTTGGAAAGCTCTTTAAAAAATAAGCAAGTTTTGTAAGAAAATTTTTTTTATTACTCCAACCACTTTTAAGTTATATTCGACTTAAGTTATTAAGTTATTATTTTGATTATTTTGACTTTATTTTAAAAATTGGCATTCAAAATCTAACTATCGGGTTAGACAATAATTAATAATTGCAATTGTTTTATCCCTCTGTCGTAAAATTATTCGTTTCCATTGTTCAAACTAATCATTATTTATTGTTTATTATTAATATTAAGGACCGGTTCCACCAACTCTGATTAAATGGTTGGTTAACTAATCATGGTTAGAAATGTTGTGTTGTGTCACAACACTTAACATTTATCATTTACATTTAACATTTAAGGGTCCCGATACATACTGAGCCCATTTAACATGTAACATTTAGCACGTGTTGACAGTTTTCTGATATTTGACATCAATATTACTTAGTAAAATTTTATTTGTGTGAATATCAGTTTGTTTTGTGTAATGAGAAAAGTTAAGATATTGCTGTGGTAACGAATTACTGCTATTTTACTACTATTAATACTAAAAAATACACGAAAAATACACGATAAATTTTCGCGCGCAGTTAGACTTGCGCAGTGTGAACCAAATTTCTTAAATGTTAAATGATAGATAAAAGTTGGTTATCTCTTAAATGATAAGTGTTAAATGTTAAATGATGAGTATAAATGCTTATACACAATTCCTATTGTTTATCTTCTTACATGATAAATGTTAAATGTTAAGTGTTAAATGTTAAATGTTGAATATAAATTGCCATTAGCGTGGTTGCGTTTGTTAAAACCGACCCTACGCACCCACTGCTCCAATACTTTCCGTTACGATCGCTTTGAGCCGGAGAAAAATCAATATTTTAAATTCGATTTCTTCTTAATTTTAAGAAAAAAAATCTTGTAGATTCTCAGTTTATTCGCTTTGTAATAATCTCCTCTTTCATATTACACAATAATTTTTGATGTAAAACTTGAATTCTATGGACCACTTTAACGTGCTACACCCGACTGACATTAAGTTGACCGGTTCCAGTAATCAACCACTTTGAAAAATAAAGAAGTTCGGTTAGATTTAATTTTTTGAAATAACATTATATGTGTAGTTGCCAACTCCTGGTTTATATAAAATTAATTTTTACATGTTAGAGTTGCAAGAATAGAATTTAATTCATAACTTATATAATATTGTTCAAAAACTATTTAAATGAATAATATAGCTTGCTACATACTGTTATAACTTTATGTTTCGAATTTCGGATTCTCATCAGGCAAATTTGGAAAAAATATTAAATTGATTGTGAAGTTATGCGATTAAATTCAAACTTGATTAAAAGTCAAATTATTTTGACTTTTGTTTTCCAGGTTTGCTCCAATAACTTTGGAAATACTCCCAATAACTTCACTTTCTAACAAATTAAAATTACTATAATAAAAACAATAGATTTAAAAAACGTATTATTCTGTGAAAAAAAATAAAGAAACTATTTGACCTTACACTTTTTTTAATATTTGGTGGTATATCCTCGATTTTTAATAACCGCAGCACATCTACGATGCATTGATTCTATTAAATCCCTTATATTAACAGTATAACAAATCAATTGGTAAAATCTACAAATATTGTAATTTTAATTACAAATAAAAATAACGTTTCAATATATTTTTTTTGTTTAGTTGACCGGTTTAGAATTTTTCAAAATAATTTTATTCGTTCATTTTGGCTTCAAGTAGTTATAATTTTGTTTTTACAAAAGTTAAAATAATTTGACTTCTAGTCAAGTATTGAATTTAACCGTATAACCTTTCCATCAATTTAATATTTTTTCAGGTTTGTCTGATGAGAATCGTAAATTCGAAACATAATGTTAACAGTATGTAACAAACAATTTCATTCAATTATATAGTTTTTGAACAAATATGTAAGTTGTGAATTAAATTTTATTTCAATTTCGTGTAACATGTAAAAATTAATTTTATATAAAAAAAATATTATCACATGTTAATAACCTTAATCATAGTATTTATTAAAAGCTATGATCTGGTTTAATTCATTTAATTTTAACTGAACTAGATTAATTATTTGGTCATCTTATTTAACAACAACTTACATAGATTCAGCGGGTTTTCACTAAAAAAATTTTTTTTATGTGGGATGTTATGTTATGTTATATGTAATCCAAACTAGAGATATCATGATCACCGCCAAACGTCTTTTTTGAACAACCTTCATGAGATCGTCTACAGCAACAGTGTATATCAATATTTTTATATGATCTAAGTGTCATTAGTAACTTAAAAGTTGACACTATCTGAATATCTGTATTTGTTAAATAAAATTTTTGTCTATAAAAAATTATTACGTATAACCCCATAAACAAACTTAGGAAACTAGATATCACTAGACAGTCGTATTTCACAAATGTGTAAATTTTTATGTTGTGGTCATAATATAGACGTCAACAAATTTATATTTATGACGTGTATCGGTGAAAACTTTACATACTCTTTATTATAATTTATTATTGCTAATTAATATGATGATCGAAAGACTAAATACTTATACACTAAAAACAATACAAAGAATCAAAGAATTAACAACCTTACAAATTAGGCAGAGTTACATTACCATGAAGTTTACATGTTTCAAGTCTCATGGTAATAGATATAAACCTATAAAATAAAAATTTCAAGTAAATTGTTAGGTATTTAGCATTGTAATAGTTGGTTCTTCAATTTGAATTACCGCCTTCTCAAATCAAAGTTACAAACCAAACCAAAGCTGTGATCGTCAAACAAACCTCGCACGATGTAATCCCCCTAGTAGTAACACATGTAAAAATTAATTTTATTAAAAATAAAATATTTATATCCGAATAATTATTTATTTTTTACCTCGACTAGAACTTGATATTAATATTTATGTAATCAGGTATTTCGTTCCTATCTGAAGTCCACATCTGGACACCACATTTTATATTTTTTTATATGTAACAGACCACCATAAAAACGAGATGAAACAATTAAATCCCGTCATCTATTTTGTCAGACTTGATATCCTTATTTACTTGTACTAATGAGCAGAAGGCGCAAATTTTATTAAAAATTTATAAATAATGAGAGCTTCATCTTAGTTCCGATGTCGTTTCAATAAGGATTATTTTACCCTATTGTTTATAATAATAACAGGTATGTAACGATTTTTTAAAAACTTATAATTAAAGTTCCTCTATTATATAAACATTTTCTAGTTAATTGGAGGTTCTGATCTATATTTTAAATGGTACATAATAATAGAAAAAAGAAATTAAATTGAAACAAAAACTGTAAAATTCAGGTAAAACTACTTACTTCGGCATTGCTGTAAGAACCTATTATTTCACTATAATTTTCAATTTTTGCTTTTTTATGCGAACTAACAAATTCATTTTCCGATTTAAACTTTTTAATACGATCCATAACTGAAATGATTATAATGCTGCACAAACGAATTTCAAAAGTCAATTGAATTTGTATCATTTTACAAAATCAGATATTTGGTGCACAGCAATTTTTGTATATGTATCTTTCAATAGCTCTGTCCCATAAATTAGATTCTTTAATGAATGCATAATAAACATTTAACAGTACAAGAAGAACTTGACAAGAACGATGTTTTATTTGCTAAATATGTACATTTATATTTTCATCAAGATGTAAACTCAATTTCAGTCGTTAAAAAATCCTATAACCATATCTTATGTAATATCTTCGTAATTAATAAATTTCTAAAAGTATTTTGATTTGTATCTGATTCGTACATAATTTTTTAGGGCATTGTCTGATATAAGGTCTCTTTCCTAGTGTAGTTGAAATTTTTAAATTCGTGGTGAGGGTTAACTGACAGAAGCCCAATAATGAATTATAGCAAATGCACAGTTTTCTAAAAAAAATATTAAAATTAAATTTTTTGTATTATTAGAAAAATTCGTTAAAATAAAATGCGCCGCAGACTAAAATTTTGAATTTTCCTAGGTCAAACCGAACTGAAAGTTAAGAATCTTCATTCAAATTTTATAAAGAGATTTTCATAAAATCAAGTTCTCTGAACTTACAAAATAAAACGCAACGCGAATTCATTTAGTAAATAATCTACATATATCATCACTTGTTTCGAGTACAATTATATTACGTGATAAATGATAAATTCCTATTTTATGATATTTTTCGGTGGAGGGTTGTCGGGATTGGCAGGGAAGACAGTGCTTCGCCAAGCCTACAAGTCAAGTTTTTTCAAAAGATAATTTAAATGTATAGATTATAAACTTGCATGTATATGAAAGATTATGAAAATCCATAATCACCAAGTCAATAAAAAGTCAAGTTATACATAAAAAAATTTCAATGGTCAGAGGCGCATTAAATGTCGACAGTGCCCTAGTGCACCTCATTGCCCTTGGGCAATGTAGGAGTAATTAATAGACGGGTGCGCTTCAGAAGCTCTATATAAAGTATGATTTTTTGTTTATGTATGTAAGTAGATACATACTTAATTTTTTTTAGTTTGAAAACTTCCGCGCGCGTCCTTTTGTAATCTCACGCCTCTAGGCACGTGCCTAGTTTGCCTTATGGATAATACGCCACTGTCGACAGTATAAGTAAAAATTACATCTCTGTTTTAAAATAATATTGTAAATGGGTAAGTGGCAACGTTAACTTAAATAAAGCATTTTTGCATGCATAGGTTAGATATATCAACAAACCATGTATGGAAATATTAATTTTTTTATGTAGTTTATGAACATTGAAGTTTCTTTCGAAAAATTCAGATGAAAATATAGTAATTTAAGTGACTTTTATTATAGCTGGGATATTTTTCAAATTAATGTAGAACGCTAAAATAAACAAAAACAAATCTAAACACAAAATTATTACCTAAATATGTTCCGATGACACAGAAAACCCAAACTAATTTTTAAATATGTAAGCATTATTTGTTAACTAAAGTTGAATATTCTTTAAATTGCACATTATGTTTACGTTTTATGTTACAAATTTTTAATTGTTTAAAATTAGACAAAATTAAAATATAATCAAGTATTAGATCCAATTTAAAATTTATAAAACATGTCAAACATTGGTAGCATACTAATGATATGTGGCTGAAGTTAGATTCAGATTTACTTTTTACAGTGGACCAACTAAATAGTTATTACAAATATAAAATTTTAAATTGTGTCTTTAAATTATAATTTCTACAAAGCAAATACTAACCAACAGTAAATATAATGCCCTTAATATTCATAGATCTACGTATATATAATTAGTAAAAATATAGATGAGTTGGGGGTCAGTATTAAAACAATAAAATTGTTATTGTCATATTTGTCAAAATATGGTTAAATTTTGTAGCGGGAGGGAGGGGTCTGAAAATTTGTTGTTGAATGAAGAAAAAAAAATTATTTTTTTTTTTTTTTAATTTTCAATTTTTATTTTATTTCACTCTTTTTGGAGTATATTTTGTCAAAATGTATAGAGAAAGTAATATATGTTTTAAACCGCTTCGTGATCCAGTCAGCCGATATGGTAGCGCGAATAGTTAGCGAATGATATGAATTTAACAGCTATAATGGTGGTGAATTTTCAGCCAAAATGGTAGTAAATTTATATTAATATTAGTTATTAGTTATTTAATACAAAGGATTGTGCAGTGGCGAGTGCATAAATTTTGGGGTTTGGGGGGGAGTGTAGACATAGTTTTCTGAGATAGAATTTCTTCTCATGGGTGAAAATTGTATTTGACCAGCCAGGAACACTCTCCTGGTCTTTACAAACATGCTGTCAAAACTGTACGTCGCTACCTGTAACCGTTCGGGAGATATGGTGACAAATATCATCAGCTTCAAGTGTTGAAGGAGGAGCCAACGATTTAGTGAAGAAGAAATCCCATAAAGAGGGAAAGAATATTGTGCTACGAAAACGTGCTGAGCTATGAGTTTGCGTAAGTCCTGGTTTTATTTTATTATTGTGGATCGGATCTATAAGTGATTGTTCACTTTTGCAAGATAATCTTGACAATTTATACAAGTGGTGTAAATTGAACAATCTCGAGCTAAATTTTGAAAAGTGTTCGGTGATCTCCTATACAAGAGGTCATTGTATTTCATTTAGTTACAATATTAATGGTAAGCTATTAAATCGCGTCACTGAAATTGATGATCTGGGCGTTCGGTTAGATGTTCTTCTTACATTTAAAAATCACATTTTAAATGTTTGTAATAAAGCTTTGCAAAAGCTCGGCTTCATTCGTCGTCAGTCCATCCACTTCTCGGCATCCACGGTAAAGATACTGTACTTCGCTCTTGTACGATCTCATCTCGAATATGGTTCCTGTGTCTGGTCTCCGTATTATCAACTTCATATTAATCAAATTGAAAGGGTTCAACACAAGTTTTTTAAATATCTGCACTTCAAACGCGGTCTGTCTCTAAATGTCTTTTCAGATGAATGTTGCCTTGCATACTGCAATACAAAATCTCTCGAGGATAGAAGAATTGTTGCTGACCTCTGCTTTTTACATGGGCTGTTCAGCGGGAAAATTGACTGCAAAGAATTGCTTGGGCTTTTTAAAATTAAGAAGCCAGTAAGATTCACTAGATCCAAAGAAATTTTTGTAGTGAAGCCCCATTCAACCAACTACGGCTTATTCAGCCCAGTTACTAGGATGTCTCGGTTCGCCAACAGCTTTAACGAAGAAGTTTCATTGGATTTGTTCAGTCTAACTCTAGCCAAATTTAAGAAATTACTTAATGAAATCGATTTTACATCGACGGGTGCTGCACACATTAGGTTGTTGTAATTTGTAGACTTTATGTTAGTTATTTGTTGTAAAAAGGTTTTATCCGTCAATAAAGTATTATTATTATTATTATTATTATTATCAGGTTGCAAATAAATATCTTTTTATATTGTCGATTGTTTGATTGTTTTACATGTAACCATTTTCTTTCGAGAACCCATTAGACCGTGAGATACTATTAGCTTGAAGATATCATCACAATATTAAAAATTTTGTTTATTTTACCTCAAATTCACTATTAATTACATGTTTTGAATAACAGTCAATTTTAGTTACTTTTTTTCTTATCCAACAATAATACTCCAAGTAATCTGTGGCCCTGATTTATTATTGAAACAAAAAAATATATTTATTTTGTAATTATTGTCCAGAAAATAAAATTGTTTTATTTAATTTGCTTCTTAATCTATTAAATTTTTTGCATTCATGCATTCATCTTTTTAAAAAGTGAAGTATTTATTATTACTCGTCAGTGGCGCAGTCAGGATTTTGTTATGGGGGGGGGGGGGCTAAAGGATGCGAGCGAAGCGAGCTGTGCCGAAGGCGAGCGCTGCAGACGAAATTTTTTCGGAAAAAGGAGCGTGGTCATCTTATTTTCGAGTATAATTATTGTGTTACCACTGTTACCTACCTTAAATTGAAGTGAGAATTAAAGAACGGCATTTCCGAAATAACTCAGCGCGAAAGATTTATCATTGATTTTTGTTGACAATCTTTTTATTATAATATACCTACCCCTATTTTCAGTAAATAGCAGTTATTAAGTTTAAGAATTGAAACTGATTGCTAATTATTCATAGTAATGTTATCTTGTATTTGAAATTTCAGTAAACACTAAAAATCCGTTGACCACGCCATTATCTGCGACCTCCTTTCTTGCGCCGGACCACTCTTGTTAGCCATCAAGTATAACAGAGGCGGCATCTCAAAGTAGTGCCCATAGGCGACAATTGGGTAAATCCGCCCCTAGGGGACCGAGGATGCCAGACCTAAATTAACTGGCTTGGCTGATTAGTTACCACCAAGCAACAAGTACCTACACTAAAAACAGTACCTAACTACAATCATATAGCACAGTGCAACACAATTTTTTTTGTTTTAAAAATTTTAAAACTAGCTTTTTAAAACTAGGGGGGCTAGCTAGCCTTCTAGCCCCCCCCCCCCTTAGCTGCGTCCCTGTTACTCGTTAACATGCACGATAGAGGTTAACCGACAACTGTCAAATAAGCTCACGCGTGACGCGTTATGTTTGCTTTAATTGGTATGCAGACAAGGATAGTAAGCGGCGTGTCTATAGGTTTATTGTGATCTAAGGATAAAACTGAGTAAAAGTCATATGCAAGTTATACAAGAATTTCGAGAACCGAAAAGTGCAGAAGAAGTAAGGAGTTTCCTAGTGTTAGTCAATTTTAGTGCAAGACATATAAAACACTTAGTAACCTTAAATCTTAAATAAACCATTGAGAAGATTAATAAAAAGTAGCACAGCATTTGTTTGGAGAAAAGAACAAAACAAAGCGTTTGAAAAATTAAAAGATGCAATCACAAATTGTCAAGTTTAAAAATATTTGACGGGAACACCAGGAGCAAAATTACGGTAGACCCTAGTCCAGTAGGGCTGAGAGCAATTTTATTGCAAGAAGACCAGGTTGTCGCATATGCAAGTAGTAGGAGTCTCACAAGATGTAGAACCAAGATATTTACAAACCGAAAAGGAAACCTTAGGTATTGTGTGGGGGTACGCCTTTTGAAAAAAATGCGCTAGGCTCTAAAATTACCAAGTGGCAAAACAATTATTATTAAATTCAAGGAATATGCAAAAATATGTTGCATTACTTAGGTCGAACGATATCATAATTGCAATTTTGTACACTTGCTTTGTGTGATCACTGTAGTATAGCTTACTTCTAAGCACACTTTTTATTAATTAGTAGAAATATAGTTGAGTTAGGGGTCAGTATTAAAACTAAAAAATAAACCTTTCTTGGCAAATCCAGCTTTTCAGAAAAAAACACACATAAAAATAACAAATATTTATTTACAATAATATCAAAGATTAACAAAATACAAATACACGTATGTATTGTAATTTCACTTATACAATTATCAGTATTAATGCAATCAACGAGCATACGCAAAAATTATCAAAAAACTCAAACACTGTTCGTGCATGTCGCAGATGGTACTGAAAGTCACTTTATCAACGTGACAAAAAAAAATTACGCAACTGCTCTTCCAAAGAAATACAGACCCACAGATTAAAGGTAAAGAAAAACTATTCACCCCGATAGCTATCGATAAGCTTACAAAATTTTTACTTATACAGATTATACCTGCTCTAACCCACGAGTCTGGCAGTATAGAGTTAATCACAGCTGCAATCTTTCTGCGTCCACGAACTATTGTAGATGATAATCTTAAGAAAACTTGGTCGGCTCTGGTGCAACTGCCACACACTCCTTCAGGAAACTGCCGTGTTTAGCATTCGAGACAAATTGCAATCGGGAACAGGAAGCCACTCCAAACTTCCATTTAAATAAATACTAGTTATTGTGGCTAAGGTCAAGCACACGAACAAATGAATAGCCTCCAAATAAAAAACAATCTAAACATAAATGGGCATCTGGTTAATGGAATTATTTACAGGTGCTTACAGGTTTCGTAAAATTATCAATGGTACTTAAAAAGAGGTGGTAAAAAGATGGTAAAAAGATAGTAAAACGATGCTTCCTACAAATTGCAAATATGAAACATCAAAAAATAAAAAATATAAATGTTTCTACCTAACGAAATCGAATTTCACCTTTACTTGCTGGTTGCAATATCAAAATCAAAATGTCGCATAATTATCTCTCGACCTTACACAAATTCCGTGTGCACATGCTTTGGGGAAACAGGACCGTACTCAAACCAAACAAAATAACAAAATTTTGTTACAACCCAAGTAACATTTTCCCTGTGGAAATTTCCTGTGCTCCTATTAGACCTCTGGCAAATGCCTATTAATTAAGTATGCTAGGCATGTTAATACAGGGATTTTCCAGGTACCTGTTTACATACTCTTTGTGGAACCCTGCGAAATGCCCGTGGTAGGGATTAGCCAGGGATCTGTTCACAGATTCTTTGTAGATGCCTGTGAAATGCCCGAGATAGGGATTAGCCAGGTGCTAGTTCACAGATTCTTTGTAGGGCCATTTACAGGTTATGTAGTAGGGCCGGTGCCAAATTTAACAAACAATAGAAAACGTTTGTTGATACTATTAGTAGACCAATAGAAATCATTCATTAATATAAAAATATTATAGTTGCGGTTTTTTTATTTTAAAGCTTTATTTCGGCCAACTATAATTAGTTAAATATTTTACCAATAATATATTTTATTTCTTAAACTATGGTTTTCCATTTGTTTTTCTACCTTTTATCAAATCAAAATTAAATTATTATTATTACCTACTTATGTAGGTACTAGTATAAAGTAAATTATAAAGTAAAATATATTATATAGCCTCCGTAGCGAAATCGTTAAGGTGTGAAGTTACAGAACATTCAATAAATGCCATCATAGGTTCGAATCCCCGTAAGTTAAAAAAAAATGTGTAAACTTTCTTTAGATAATTAAATAAAATGTAATTGTTAACTTTCAGATAGTATTATTATACAATCGTTGTTCTAGAGGCATAGTTTATAATATAATAATTATAATGTTAACAATATAATTATTTTTTTTACATTCTGCAAATCTCCCTGGTAGATCCCTGCGGTAGGAACTCTGGTAGACCCCGTGGCAGGGACCCTGCCAGTGTACCTAGTAAAGGTGCTTAGTAGACTCCTGTCTGGGGTATCTGGTAGGGGTGCAAAATGTGCGCTATTATGCCCTGGCACAGACCCCTGGTTTAATCCAAAAAAGGGTTCTAGACAGAGACAGGTTCCTGTGAGATTTCGCTGCTAGCGGTTTATAAGAGATTTACCAGATTGAAAATGTTACTTGGGAAGTCACGCAAATCACCACACAAATGTCACCTAACGCTAGTACGCGAAGGCAGTCAATGCTACATCTTTTTGCTGCTATGCTTGTACGTAAGATTTATTTAAAACATTCAAATTAATAGACATTTTTATAACATCCATGTCAACAAGTGAGTGTAAAAGATGTTTTTCAACTTTAAAAAGAATGAAAATATTTTTCAAGAGTAGGATATGGTTGAAGACATGCTCTGACAGTGCTGTCTTTTAACGAAAAACTTTGTTCGAGGAATAGATTATGATAATAAAGTAATTGAACATTTTTGTAACAATAAGGATAGAAGAATAGATTTTCATTATAAATAGGTATTTTAAAAACTATTTTTTTAAATTTTATACCCTCCCACTGGAAAATGTCACGAGCCGTCACTGTCCAGTACTTTTAATAATATGTTTATATTGCGATTGCCAATATTCAATAATCAATTCGTCTGTTGAATATCAGGATGATCTCATATTTGTCGTTAATGAAAATTTAATACAGCTTAGCCAAATTGATGTTGACTTCAAAGTAGTCATTATTGTTACTAAATTGACTTTTTATAAATATATTTTTTCTACTGATTTTTTTTAGTTTTTGTTTTGTTAAAAATTTAATTAATTTATTAACTTTTTAAATTCTGGTCCCCCAAAGTGAAAATTTTCTTGCTAGTTTTTCATTTGTCACTGATTATTCGGCATTAAAAGGCGGCCCTAACTACCGGTGTCTTATTGCGATGTTGTTTATTTAGAAAATTATCTATTTTTTACTATATTTCAACTATTATATTTATTATGATGGTGTAATAGAATAATAATTTACTGTTTTATTTTGCACTTTTAATTTGATTACGTAATTAAAATAGTAATATAAAACGCCGTAGATGAATAGGTTAGGTCGAAGACGTCATTTCAAGATATTTTTTTCACGATGCCCTAACTCACTTCGGCCCCTACTCCTGCGTATGGACGGTCATTGATTACATTAACGTTACGTTTACTTTCTTTTCACTTATCCACCAACTTTGGAGCATTACCGAATTGATTAGTAAATTATGTCTCATATTCACTTGATATGCATAGGTAAATTATTTGGATTTATGTTAGGTACTACCGCTAATCCGATTAGGGTGCAGGACATGATTTGACCTGTGACTTTTTTCGATCATTTTAAATACCTTCATCAAAAACAGTGCCCGCGGGACGCAATTTAGATGCGCCCATTTATGTATTATGTACATAATATGTATAAAAATAGTACGTGCTAATACTATATTATCCAGTACCTACTATAATATTAAGTTTGTTTATAATGTAATAAGTCGTTATAAAAAGTAAATATTATTTTATCGGTATTAATTTATTGTACGTGTATAGTTTTCTAAAAACATCCAAAGACAATAATTTTTATTGCAACAGAACTAACATAGCCCGACGCTAGTCTATGCAGGAGAGGCAGCAGGTATCTCTAGCATGGAAGGAGATGTTTCGTCTAGACACTACGTCATGCTACCCCACCCAAACAACGACGGATCGAATTTGATGTCCGGTAGTGCAGGTCCAGAATTGAGAATGTCAATTTGCAATAACTGCTGTGATTAATAACAAAATTTCGTCAATTATAGATTCATATAAAAGTAGAAACAAATTCATGCAAAATGTACTACTCAATTTATTGATACATAATGTTATGTAATTGTATTATCTGCTATTCATGTATTATATTGAAATATTGACCTTCATTTGTAACCAAAATACATTACTACATATTGAATTATAATAAAACGACCAACAAATTACAAAACCTTACTAATTTTCAATTGCAAAAAAGTTATATTTTCATTTGAATATTATTTTAGTTTTAGTGATATGGACAGACCTCGGGAACGTGATAATTTATTGTAATTTAATTAGATAAATAAATTGTTTCTAATGTACATATTAATTTCTCAAACAGTCTATGGTTTTGGCTCAACGTAAATTTCTTCGTCAATTCTCTGGTCGTGTGGCACCAATTGGGTAAACCTCGCCTTTAATAGATTGTATGTGCAATAAGAAATTGGGAATTATAAGAAACCAACATAGAATCATTTTATTTGGAAACGGAAGAACCCTAAGAAAACCATACCAAAAAGGCAAAATATTAATAAATAACTGAAGCCAGTACCCCAAAACAACGCTAGTTTTCTAATTTAATTTATAACGATGTTTCTTTCCTTTTGTATTATGTTTTATTTATATTATTTCAATACTTTTAAGTTTAAAAACACAAAAAAACCTACAAAATTAAAAAAAAAGCACTAAAAATTATCAAATTGTAATTTTTATTAATTATTAATTAGACATTTGTTTTATAATTATAAAAACATTAATTATTCTATATTTTTCCAAATTTCCTACTATGGAAGATTGTCGTTTGTCGTTTAACACCTGCTTATAAATCAAAAAGCTTTGCTCGACATCTACCGTAGTAATGGGAGAAAATTTGCAGCAAACTTTTTGTACTTACTTAGTACAATTTTGTTGCCACCATAAGTGAAATTTTTTCCTTTTGAAGATTTAAAAAGTGAATATTGGTGGAAGCTTCATTATTTCCACCATTCCAACAAAATAACACATTTGCGTCAAAGCTGTTTTCTTCTATAAGTTTTTCGGAATCTGTATGACAACTAATTTTGAAACTTTTAATTTCACTAAAGTCTACAAAAGAATGTCAAGATATTCGAAAACAATTAAGTTTCAAAGATAACTTTTCATGCGTTTTATCATGCATCGAAAATTCAGAAAAAATGTATTTGCCTTTAGGGACCGTCT
Source organism: Cantharis rustica (assembly GCA_911387805.1). NCBI lineage: Eukaryota > Metazoa > Arthropoda > Insecta > Coleoptera > Cantharidae > Cantharis > Cantharis rustica. The sequence continues at coordinate 80,138,048 of OU426877.1, forward strand.
GTTAATTACGTAAAGGTTTGGAGAGAGGGAAGTATTGGAAGTCTGACGTACACTTACGAGGGGGGGGGGATTTGACATATTCCTTACGTAAGTTTAACTTAAAATATTTTTTTAAATTACATTTTTACGTAATTTTTAAGTTGCCAAAAATTAACCAGCGGAATGCAATATGAAGAAAAGCAACATTAATTTAAAAAAAAACGTAAGTTGATAGGGACGGTGTTGAAACAATCTTACGTATCTTTACGTGGGGGAAGGGGCGTCAAAAATTACAAAAATCGTCGTTACGTAATTAATGGACGCTTCCTTAGTGGAATCAGAAAAAATTATAAATAATTTCAGAAAGAAATCTTTAGAGGACAAGGGAGTAGGTTTGGGTATAATTGTCAATAATAAATTAAAAGACATCTTGAACAAAAATCAAAGATTTCTTACATTCGTTAAATTTTCTGGGGTACTACTAAGATAAAATAAATAGACCCCATACAAAAGACTAAACTCACAATGTAAAAAGCGAATTATTTCAACAAAACAATTGTTTTTATTGCTACTTGTAAATTTTGATAACAAATCATTGTTTATTTTCTTTTATATAAAATTCATCATGGTTATGTACTCTTACCAACCTAAACCACTTAAAAGATCATCTACAGTTTATAATAATTATTACATAACAAAAAATAAAATATCTAATTTTACTAATATTTTTTCTACTGAATAACATATAAACATGAACATTTAGGCATCTCAGTTTAGACAAAATTTATACACAAGACGCTCTTCGTATGTTTTTGGGAGGTACGCAACTAGGGTATAATACATTAAAAACAATTAGTTATTGGTTTTTTTTTTTAAATAATTTACACGTGGTTATAAATTTTTTTAAATCAAATACTAGTGAGCACCGAGAATCCACGTCAAAAAACGTAAGTTTGGTAAAATATTAAAAAAACACATTTCTTGGATGTAATATTTTTCGAGGAGACGTAAAAGATTAAAATAGTAGATTTTTAATACAAGAGAATACAATATGACAGAATTGTTTAGATTATCAAATTTGTCGATAGAATGCAACAATTTAAGTACCATGTAACTTATATAACTTATAACTTCCAAATCTTAAAATTCCTTTGTGCATATATTTTAGGGTTTTCCATAATTTAATTGGATGTCATAAAAATGTTAACTAATTTATTGTTAACATCGTTAGATAAAAATGAAATGAGTAAAGCAAAATCAAAAAAAAATTATTTAGTAACCTTTGTAACCATATTTTTAATTGTACTGAAAAAAATAGTATAATATTATAGGCCACGGTTGTGAAGACCGTTAATTAAAATTAATAAAATTAATAAAAAGCTCTCTTCGTAATTCGATGGGTGAGGTAAGATTTTTCGATAGAAAATATGGTTGCAAAAAAATTGGACGTTTCAAAAATGATTCAAAATTTTTGTATTCGTACTGCAATTGTTAAAAACAAGAAACATGTAGGGATTATTTCTGTAGAACTGAAAAATGATTAAAATAAAATCTAATACCTTCATAACAAGAAGTCTTAAAATTTATATCATCTTTGAACCACACTGCGCAGAAATTGCGTCAAAAACGTCATTAGAATACTTTAAATAATTTGTATTTGTTATTTTTAATATTTTAATATAATTTTGTTTAAATAATTTGTACCGTATAGTAAAATATAAATAGTACTACTTATAATAATTATAAGCGCTGTTGTTTTTATAATTTTTATAATTTTATTTTATTTAAAATAATTCATAATATAATTGATCTGAAATGTTTCTAAGAACTTTAATTTATTCTAATTCAACACTGATATTTTTAAACTGAATTAAAATAATGATTAATGAGTAATTGAAATATACAATGAAACAATGAATATCCTGTATAAACTTACCTTAGAATTGAAATCTAAATTATTTTGTATACTTTTGTGTAATTATAAAAAATATAACAATATTTTGTATTAATAATAATTAACAATAAAATAAAAATATAACAATAAATATATTTTTTTAATAATAAAGTAAAAACAGTTATTTACTTGTCTTAATTTAAAAAATATTACACGTAGTTTTAAATTATTTTGAATGAAATACTAATTAAAGCAATAAATTAAAGTAATATATAAATTATATTCCTTGATATTTTTAAACTGAATTAATATAGTTATTATTGAAAAGTTGATATAGACTATCAAACATCAAACATAAATTCTCTGTATATCCTTCGTAGGCGTGGGGGTTAAGTAGTATACCTTTAGATAGAAGGGCTAAAGCAGCACAGGTTCGAATCTCCGTTCGGAAAAAAAAGTAAGTAAATATTATTAGGTGATAAATGTTAAATTTCAGATATTTCAGGAATGAACCAATCATCAACCAGAGCCCAACGAGCAACATCGTAAATTCTAATTAAATAATTAAAATTTATAGTACAAATTTAACTAAATGTGTAATGGTATCTGAATAAATATAAATAATACACCCATTGACGCAAGTCATCAATTTAAACATCGAATTTCTAAATAATTACAAAAATTAATTTTTTTCATTATTATTGAATATTTTTTAATTGAAAATCAGTGCCGATTAGGCACGTAAATTTTATGTACCCAAACGACACTGTAAATTTCTAAATATTCCGTTCATACAAAATCAACACATAATAGGTATATAAATGATTCGCCAATTCAGTAACGGAAAATTGGGCAAATCAATACCGTACCGTTACGAAAATTTCTATACATTAAAGTACATAAATAATACATCAAAACAGTAACGGCAAAAGCGGTGGTAAATCAATGCCATACTGTTACGAAAATATCTGTACCGTATCTGTACAAAAATGACACCTTAAAACAGTAACGATAAATTGGGCAAATCAATGCCGTACCGTTATGTAAATATTGTTACCGTATATATACATTTTTGACGGATTTGTGCTGCTTGGGTTGTAACATAGAACCTTATAATTTTAACCCAGCGATTGAATACCTATAGTTTTTTTTTACTGAGTTTTTATTTACTGATTACAAAAATACTTTTCAATTTTTAGCACACTTTTAAAACTTACACCTTGGAAAATCTCTGAGCGCATCGCTAAATTACGGAGATTTAACCGCCCCTGATGCTTTTGTTAATATTATCTGAATTCTAAATCTGATTTAGATGGTACAATTTTAAAATGTAGAACGTTGGCAAAAAGCTGAGTTGGGGTGGGGACTTTTTTGCCACGTTGACGAAAACAGCGGAGACCTAGATTTTTGCTCCGCCGATGTTGAGTACTTATTGTGCGAATAGTTTTACAATTGATTTTTTTTATACGAATATTGTATTAATTCGAATTTTGTTATAGAGTATTTTTAGTCAAAAATGGCCGCAGCTAAGATTTTGATTTTGTGAGTTTTTCGAATTTTTTTTGATTATTAAAGGATTTTTTATTGGATGAACGATTATTTATTAGAAATTATTAATTTGGAGTTATATTAAATGTTTTAAATATTTGATGAAAATGTATTAAAGAAACGACAACGCAGTTTGATAAGCTGGGCTGCGGACCGGTATCATAAAATTTAACGATACCATTTTAAATTGAATTGGAACGAATATTTTTAAAATTAAATCTTGCTAATAATTTTCCGACAAGAAGTAATTAAACTTATTGAAGAAACAAATTTTTTGAATCAGCGACCTTGAGTAAGCTCGACTGCTCCCACACACCAGAACTCACCGAGCAAAACACTGTTTGATTTTCGGAAATTTTGCACCAATATCACTAAATACGCAACCAATCTCTTACCGCTTGGTGTGAAGTAAACACATCGTAGCAATATGTATAAAATAATAAAAAATAAATGTTTTTATTTTCTATTAAGAGGGGCGCACCATACATGTGTGCCTAAGGGCGCAGAGGTACCTTAATCCGCTTTGATCGCAAGAATGAATTTTAGCATTAATTTGTAATGTACGAAAATTTTCTAAAGATATTACTTCAAGTATAAATACTCCGGTATCAACCTCCATTACCATTTACTTAAGATTCGTCAATTGGGTTAGCATATTGAGTTAGCTCTGTGATATATTTGCTGAAACCTTTTCGAAACTTATTCTTTGGAAGAAATTTTCCACATTAAATTTTTTCACATTTGTTGCAAGTTGATAATAGTATATTATCTACGCGGGAGATATGAGATGCATTACCGGCGAAAGATTTAAAAGCCAGAGGGCCGTAGGCCCGAGGGCTTTTGAATCATGAGTCCGGTAATGCATCGTTATCTCACATGTTTGATATACTATTTTATCTACTTCCTTGTTTAAATAGCATTTAATAATAAATAATAATTAAAATAATTTACACTTGACAAATGAAAACATAAAAAGCTGTTTATCTCGAAAACGAGACAAGATATCGAAAAAATAACTCAAAAATGTCCCCCCCCAGCCTTCACACCTCCCCCGCCGAGGGTAATGTTCTCGCTACCAGATGCATTAATTAGCGCGCTCTAACTCCAAGAAATATTGATGAAAACTCGATTGAAACAAATAAAGTTATACAAGTTATGAGAAATCTAGTGATTGAAAAATAAAACAAATGAGTAATTTGTCAAAAAAAATTGTGTAATTTCATTAACATGGTTGATACTTTTGATGTTGATGAAGCCGCGGCAAAGCTTGTAGAACAACGATTGCCGACGAAATCAAAAAAAAAAATATGAAATACAGTATTTTATTTTATTTTATTCATGTTTATGTGCTTGTCGTGTAGTTATTGTAGTTAGTGCCGGTATTACATATGTCAATATATAAACGTCAGATAATATTACCTCCCTTGGGAATTTTACAAATATTAATCAATGCAGTAAGTAACCGCGATCATATCCACGCCATTTGATGGAGATAAGTACGCATTTATTTACCGGAAGTAGATAAAGAATAATAACATATGGACGCTTTATGATTTTCTTTTCCACATCGAAAGCACGCAATTCCGTTTTCTTTATTTATATTAATTTAGTTTTGTGCAAATTTATTAACACCCTTTTTTATTAACAAATTTTGCTTTATAATTTCTTTTGTTATTTGAAAACGTTTCAATTGAATATTTGTCAGTTATCAATTTACAAACTTGTGAATTATTTGAATTATTATATTCTTTTAAACGTTTTTCAGCTAATTCATGCGCGTTAGCTCTTTGAATTACTCTTTGCAGATTTAATTTAGAAATACTAAAAGAATAACTTTGCGTTTTTTCATTTCGACTACCAGTTATAATCTGGGCTACAATTTCTTCTTGCAAACGTTCCTCAAAATATTTAATATATATTAATTTTTAACTTGTGATATATTTAAATTTAATAATCGTTCTTCTGTTGCAAATCCACAATGAACGGATAACGACATCAAAGATGTTAAAAATTCATTAAATGATTTTGTGGGATCTGGTCTTCGTTCTCGAAATTTTTATCTTTCAACACATGGTAAAGGTTCAAAAAACGAAAATGTGCCACAAGTTTATTCTTAATATCGGACAAGGATAAGTCTTTAGAATTTGTAGGAAACGCTACGGATTTTACTGATAAATAAATATACTATCTCCTTACCTTGAATATCATTCAAGGAACAAAAGCAATCAAATCTTTCCAAATAACAATCGATATCTTCCTTATCGTTATCGAAAGCTGCAAACATTGTAAATTTCTTTTCCGCCACTTTTCCATACTGATGTCCTTCTACTTTTTGTTCGCTTGAATCTTCTTTCAGCATTAATATCACATGAATTAAATAATACTTGAACTGAATTTTTATTGAATTATTGTACTTGAACTATATGAATCTCTTCTATCTGGGTTATTGAACATGAATTGAATATCTACTAGCCATATGTGGTCACCTCACGAGGCACTTAATTCTTTGTTTTTTGCAAATTGTGAATTGTTGAATTTCTTGAGAATTATTTTCTTCTTAATTCTAGTCGCCACGTGTTGTAACATATGCGCAAAAAAGTCACTTGGAAAATGAAATTACTTTATTCTTAAAGATTAGAAATTAGTAAATTACATTAAACATGCTTGCATTTTGACCTTATATTATAAATACAACTGTAGTTACCAACATGAAAATCCCAAAATACTCTAAAACAATATACACATTTTATAATATACAAAGTTTAAAGCAGGGAATAGACATGCTACTTAGTAGCACGAAAGCATGCTACTAGGTAGCAAATGGCTTTTAGTAGCATGTGTATACAGCCTTGCTATTAAAAAGCCTGCTACTAAAAAGCATGCTACTAAATTGCAAGGCATTTCATTTTTATCCTGCTATATCAAGACCGGGTAGGCGGGGGGGTGTAGAAAAAGCATACGCGAACGCGTACACAGATAGCATGCTAGTACGTCGCATGCTATCAGCTTTGTCAATGTGTCAAAATGTCTCGATAGAGTGACAGCAAAACTTTAAATTTTATAATTCACTACCGACAGTATGAGTGTTTGTGGAACATAGGTTCTTCTTTGTACAAGAATAAACTTGCACGTGAAAATGTCTTCAAAGAATTATTCGAGTTTATAGATGATGAAAATATAACTATAAAAATGATAAAAGCCAAAATAAAAATTCTGCGATCGGTGTATCATCACGAATTAAAAGAAATAAAAGACTCAATCCGTTCTGAAGCTGATGCAACTCAAATATATAAACCCACAATACCGTGGTTTGAGGAAAAGCATTCCTTCTGGGTGACACTGTGGAATATAGAAAAACAATATGCATCTATCTTCATTTCTCATTTCTGTAAGCAAACAGTTTGCCTTCTACTAATCCAATTTTTCACTCAAATTTTCCGGTTTCTCTTTCTATTGCAGTCTAATTACACACTGTGTAGCCAGTAATAATAATACAATATTTATTTGATTTTGTAGTGAAACTTCCATAGTCAGGTTTGTTAGCACGTAGGTACTACAAGACTAAACTTCTAGCTGACAAGTTGTGTTTAAGCAGGGAATAGACATGCTACTTAGTAGCACGAAAGCATGCTACTAGGTAGCAAATGGCTTTTACTAGCATGTGTATACAGCCTTGCTATTAAAAAGCCTGCTACTAAAAAGCATGCTACTAAATCGCAAGGCATTTGATTTTTATCCTGCTATATCAAGACCGGGGTGGCGGGGAGGTGTGGAAAAAGCATGTGTGAATGCGTACACAGATAGCATGCTACTATGTCGCATGCTATCAGCTTTGTCAATGTGTCAAAATGTCTCGATGGAGTGACAGCAAAACTTTAAATTTTATAATTCACTACCGACAGTATGAGTGTTTGTGGAACATAGGATCTTCTTTGTACAAGAATAAACTTGCACGTGAAAATGTCTTCAAAGAATTATTCGAGTTTATAGATGATGAAAATATAATTATAAAAATGATAAAAGCCAAAATAAAAAATCTGCGATCGGTTTATCATCACGAATTAAAAAAAATAAAAGACTCAATCCGTTCTGAAGCTGATGCAACACAAATATATAAACCCACAATACCGTGGTTTGAGGAAATGCATTCCTTCTGGGTGACACTGTGGAATATAGAAAAACAATATGCATCTACCTTCATTTCTCATTTCTGTAAGCAAACAGTTTGCCTTCTACTAAGCCAATTTTTCACCCAAATTTTCCGGTTTCTCTTTCTTCCGGGTTTATTACAGTCTAATTACACACCGTGTAGCGAATAATAATAATACAATATTTATTTGATTTTGTAGTGAAACTTCCATGGCCAGGTTTGTCAGCACGTAGGTACTACAAGACTAAACTTCTAGCTGACAAGTTGTGTGTATTCCTGTCAGATTTGATAGCATGCTATCTGATAGTCTGCTATGAGAAAGCATGCTATTTCATTAGCAAATGTATTTTGCAACAAGCATGCTATTAAATAGCATGCTCTTTAAGCATGCTCTTTTAATAGCATGTGTATCTAGGCCTTTATTCCTGTCAGACTTGATAGCATGCTATCTGATAGTCTGCTATGAGAAAGCATGCTATTTTATTAGCAAATGTATTTTGCAACAAGCATGCTATTAAATAGCATGCTCTTTAAGAGTGCTCTTTTAATAGCATGTGTATCTAGGCCTTAACACAATATAAAGGCCTTAACACAATATAAAGGCCTAGATACACATGCTATTAAATGAGCATGCTTAAAGAGCATGCTATTTAATAGCATGCTTGTTGCAAAATACATTTGCTAATGAAATAGCATGCTTTCTCATAGCAGACTATCAGATAGCATGCTATCAAGTCTGACAGGAATACACACAACTTGTCAGCTAAAAGTTAAGGCTTGTAGTACCTACGTGCTAACAAACCTGACCATGGAAGTTTCACTACAAAATCAAATAAATATTGCATTATTATTACTGGCTACACAGTGTGTAATTAGACTGCAATAAACCCGGAAGAAAGAGAAACAGAAAAATTTGGGTAAAAAATTGGCTTAGTAGAAGGCAAACTGTTTGCTTACAGAAATGAAAAATGAAGATAGATGCATATTGTTTTTCTATATTCCACAGTGTCACGCAGAAGGAATGCATTTCCTCAAACCACGGTATTGTGGGTTTATATATTTGAGCTTCATCAGCTTAAGAACGGATTGAGTCTTTTATTTTTTTTTAACTCGTGATGATACACCGATCGCAGATCTTTTATTTTGGCTTTTATTATTTTCATAGTTATATTTTCGTCATCTATAAACACGAATAATTCTTTGTAATCATTTTCACGTGCAAGTTTATTCTTGTACAAAGAAGAACCTATGTTCCACAAACACTCGTACTGTCGGTAGTCAATTATAATATTTAAAGTTTTGCTGTCACCCTATCGAGACATTTTGACACATTGACAAAGCTGATAGCATGCTACGTACTAGCATGCTATCTGTGTAAGCGTTCACACATGCTTTTTCCACACCCCCCCGCCTCCCCGGTCTTGATATAGCAGGATAAAAATCAAATGCCTTGCAATTTAGTAGCATGCTTTTTAGTAGCAAGCTTTTTAATAGCAAGGCTGTATACACATGCTACTAAAAGCCATTTGCTACCTAGTAGCATGCTTTCGTGCTACTAAGTAGCATGTCTATTCCCTGCTTAACAGTAATTTGATCCGATCACCATATTTATTACTTCGAAATTGATGTTATCTACTCCTGCAGCTTTTCTGTTCTTGGTGCCTTTTAAAAGTTTCTTCGGTTTTTCAATATCTATAGTCTATTTCTGGCGTGTACGTTGTCTTAGATCTCACTTCATTTTTAATTATTAATTTATACCACATCTCTTGGTTGTGGTTTATCCAATCTTCTTTTGTTATTGTATTTTATTTGTTACGTCTTTATCCGTTCACTTTATGTATTTCATTAATTTATACGTAATTTTTTGTTGGCCATGTAAGTTGTTTTCAATTTTAATGTGCTTTCCTACAATATTTTTTGTTCTATTTCTTATAAAATGGCAATGTTGTTTTTTCTATTGCTTCTTAATCTATTTGTTCTATATTTGCAATCCTATTTTTCTTTCTTTTGTTTTTTGTCTCAAACGCTTCACAAACTATTTTTTCGATGCAATTTTTAGTGGTATCTCAAGCGGCATTGCTTTTTTAGATTGAAGGTGTTTGTTGTAGTAAATGTGTCAGTCATTCTATCTTTATATAATGTTCTAATCCTCTTATAATATAGATGTACTTTCTATACTTTATCTTTCTTTCTCATCTTATCAAGCTATCGGTTTGCGTCTTCTGTAACTGTATTGTCATGTTACTAAAGAATTTGACCGCCCCTAATACTTTATTAATTTTCTTTTTGAATTTGATTTGTGAGGTGGAAAAATTTTAAAATGTGTAAGGTTGGCAGATAGGTTAGGAAGAGTAGGGCCTTTTTGCCAAAATCTAGGACGGAGCGGAGTTTGGTTCCGATAGTTTTGCAGTGGCGGCCCGTCAGAGGAGTCTTTGAAACTGCGTCTCCCCAGAAAGTCAGCCAGTAACAAGAAAAAAATGTTTTATTAAAAATTATAATTTACAAGACCACTATTCGTATTGAAAAATTATGTGGTGTTTTAATTTCTTAATTATATTTTTACATAATTGTTATTTAAACATCCCTCTCCGAGTGTTTGTAACCTTGGCGTGGTGAGGGAGCTAGCGTGCTTTCAGTGAAGCTGCAGGCATGTACTCAAGGGACGAACTGTGGGGAGACCCCCCACAGAGCGGACGGAGGCGGTCGGGGCCGGCCGGGACTTAAAAACTCTTTGCGCCCGGTTCTTGCCGTCTTCTTAAAGGTTATGATGACTGTGGTGGAGAGAGCCAGACTAATTGGCAAACACAAGAATCAAATCGTAAACCGCCTGTGAGCTGCAACGACTCCCATAGTAGATAGTAGTGACAGTGGGCACAAGGGCCTTGGCTTAATCGCCTGGGCTGCGTGGATGAGGTACAATATAAAACCCTCCCAATTCCCACGGTACTGCGACGCCAAAGGGATGCAAGGCCGGAGGGAAGTTTGGTCTCTAGTCGCAGAAACCTCGGGACACCAGGCGCACCCCGTTGTATTAATGCCTTCTATCGTGCATGGGGCTCTGTGCAATGGTGACAGTCTTACCCCAATACTCGTGGGAACAACATGGAACCACCAAATTTAAACTCAAACACGGGGGGCGCTTCCGAAAGGAAGCAACTACCCAGACCTTCAGGGGCTGCAAGGAGGCGCTATATGCGACTCCAAACAGCAAAAAAGGTAAAAGAGGCAGAGACGGTAACGAAACCTACTCCTGAACTAACACCAGGCACCTCGACCGGGGCGGGGGGCAAAAACGTAACCGGTCAGATGCGAGCACACCTGCAAGCGCGGGTAGACCTAAGAAGAGAGGCAAGGGTGCAAACCCTGCCATCTCTTACAAGTCTGTCTTGACAGACATTAGGGTGGCCATCATACCAGAGGACTATCCTATAAACCACCTTAGTAGGGAGCAGCTGGAGCTGGTGAAGGAGATGCTGCTCAGTGCCCTTGACACTATCAAAGAAGAGGAGAAGGGACCCAAATTTACAGAGGTTAAACCCAAGGGGGGACTCCTGGTAGCCTCTTGCGTTGACCATGCCACTAAGGACTGGTTGGTGCGGGTGGTAGCTGGAGGAAAACCCTGGGAGAGAGCGAAACTTGGCGTCATTGACGCTAAGGACGTCCCAAAGCCTATAAAGGTGATGACCTGGGTTCCTGAACCCTCAGTCGAACCGGAACTCATCTTTAACAGATTGAAGGCCCAGAACCAGGGGCTCAGAACTGAGACATGGTCTGTGCTGACAGAAAGTATGACACTAAGGGCCAGCAACTTATATTGCTGGTCGACGAACCTTCCTGGAGTAAAATTCAGAAAATTGAATACAAGCCTTACCTGAACTTCTCCAGGATCACCTTCAAGGAACTGAGGAAGAGGAAGGAGCAGAAGCGGATAGAGGCTATGGAGGAAAGCGGGGGGGGACCTAGAGTTACCCCTCCCATCTTCTTCTTCTAACGAGCCTGTGCCTGCGGCTGAAGTCGCACCTTCAGCAGATGGCAACGAGGACGGGGCTGGGGGAGAAGCCACTCTTCCAACCGGATCGCAGGTGCGATGATCCGGTTAATTCATGTAAACCTTCACCATGCCGAAGCAGCCCTGCAAAGGTTTATAATTAAACACGACAATAACGTGGCCCTGATCCAGGAACCCTGGATAACGGGGGGCCGGATCAGGGGGCTCACTTCTCTAAGAGACCGGGAGCTGATTAGCCCGGGAGATAATCATCCTGAAGTATGCATCATTGCAAAAAAGACGCTCTGCCTTTTGCCGCTATGGGGGCTCTGTACAAGCTACCAAATAGCAGCCAAATTTAAAATATCTATGGAAAGATAGAATAATAGACTTAATAGACCTCGTGGTAGCGTCTGCATACCTTCCATATGAACAACTGGAATCATCTCCTCCAAAAGAGTTAGAAAATTTGGTACGGAACTGCGAAAGCAGCAAAACACAACTGGTGCTCGGCTGTGACTCCAATGCAAACCACATAATATGGGGGAGCAAGGATACGAACAGCAAAGGCGTATTCTTACTTGAATTTGTTTTCAGTAATAAGCTGGAGATAATGACCAAGGGAGAGGAGCCTACCTTTGTCACTGTGGCAAGGGAGAAGGTAATTGACATAACGATAGGGACTTCCCTCGTCAGTCAGGTGATCAGAGAATGGCACGTCTTTCGGGAGGAGTCACTCTCTGATCACAAATACATTAGGTTTGCCATAGAAACCCCACCAATAGTGGAGGCCTCGTACAGGAACCCCGAAACCTATGATTGGGCTCTCTTTAAGGAAAGCCTAGAACAGGGGGGGGGAATGTCTGTTGAGGGTTACTAACACAGCGTAGCTGGAAGTGATGAACGACGCGATAACGTCGACCATCATCACAGCCTTCGAAGAAAACTGCTCTCTAAAAAAGAGGAAAAGTAAGTGAGAGACCATATGGTGGAACCGTGAACTTAAATCTCTCAGGGCAGAGTCTCGAAAGTCTTTTAACAAAGCTAAGAGAACAGAAGACTGGGAAGCTTATAACAGCTCCCGTCTGAAATACTCGTACGCCATACGTAAGGCAAAAGAAGACTCATAGAGGAAGTACTGCGGGGAGATCGAAAAAACTCCCGAATGTGCAAGACTCCAAAGAACTCTTCTCAAGAGTGGCCACGGAAAGGTGGGCACAATAGAAAACCCACAGGGAGGGTTCACATCATCGGGGGAGGAGACTCTGGGGCTACTGCTCCGGACACACTTCTCGGGATGTGTTCCCAAACCCGATGATAGCTCTAATGGCCAGGAGCACCAAGCCGTTCCGACTAGTCGGGCTAGCAGAAGCAACTGGAAATTAGCAGATAGTATAATTAACAAAACGAGAGTTGAATGGGTGATTAACACTTTCAAACCATTCAAATCTCAAGGCGAGGATGGTATTTTCCCCGCATTCTGGGGATGAATGGAAATACTAGTCACTCTTCGATGTACATTGTTCAGAGCCAGCCTGGCGCTCAACTATGTACCCCAAAGCTGGCGGATGGCAAGAGTGATATTTATACCCAAGCCAGGGCGTGCATCATATGCCCAGGCAAAGTCATTCCGTCCAATTAACCTGATGTCTTTTTTATTGAAGACACTGGAAAAACTGATCGATAGGCACATAAGAGATAACGTATTGGTGAATTCACCTCTACACAGACACCAGTATGCTTATCAATCGGGCAAATCGTGTGAGCTTAGTCTACACGAACTAACTCACAAGATAGCGGGGGCTCTTGGCAGCCAAAAAATTGCTCTGGGAGCCTTTATAGACATAGAGGGAGCGTTTGATAACGCCTCTTTTGACTTTATAGTAAGAGCTGTCGGAAGTCGTGGAGTCGACCCAGCCATTACGGGTTGGATTGGTTCCACCCTCAAAGACAGGAAAATCAGAGCTAGTCTGCGACAGACGATTGTGGAGGTTTCTGCCGTACGTGAGAGTCCGCAGGGGGAATCCTCTTGCCCTTGCTGTGGTGCCTGGTGGTGGATAGTCTTCTGCGGGAGCTAGAACAGGCAGGGGTACATGGACAGCGATTTGCTGATGTTATCACAATTCTTGTTATTGGGAAATTCAGAGGAGTCGTGTCTTCGTTGATGCAAAACGCACTCAGAATCCTCGAAAGATGGTGCACAAGAGAAAGGCTATCGGTAAATCCGAGCAAAACCTTTGTTGTTACATTTACACAACGCACTAAACTTCAGGATGTGAGAACTCTGAGGTTGCGGGGGGAGGAGCTGCCTCTGCAGAAGGAGGTCAAATACCTGGGTCTAACTCTGGACAACAGGCTGACCTTCACGCCTTACATCCGTCACATTACGAACAAAGCGACTAGGGCTCTCTGGGCCTGTAGGAGCATGATCGGTAAAACGTGGGGACTAAAACCTAAACTAGTACTTTGGTTATATACCAAGGTGGTGATACCTACGATCACATACTCAGCTCTGATCTGCTGGCACAAAGCCAGTAAAGGGAAAGCATAAACCGGCTCAACAGGCTGCAAAGACTGGCGTGTTTGGGTATTACGGGGGCAATGACATCAACGCTCACCGCTTCCATGGAGGCTCCCCTGGGTCTTCGACCTCTACACCTAGTTGTGGGGTCCAAGGCTCTACTTGCAGCCTACAGGTTAAAAATTAACGGTCATGGTGAGATCAATCCTAGCCCAGGTAGCACGCAATATTGTGACAATATTGGTTCTTCATACTGTAAATATTGGCGCAATATTGCGGTCAATATAGCACAATATACTAATGAGAACAATTTGCAATGTTGCACAATATTGCAGTCAATATCGCACAATATTGATATCAATATTGAAGCAATATAGTCTTCAATGTTGGGGCTATATCGCGTCCAATATTGGTGCAATATTGATGTCAATATAGCGCAATATAGTAATGAGAACAATTTGCAATGTTGCACAATATTGCAGTCAATATCGCACAATATTGACGTCAATATAGCGCAATATAGTAATGAGAACAATTTGCAATGTTGCACAATATTAAAAGCAATATTGCTCAATATCGCTTCTAATATTTTACCATGATGTCAAATAAAAATTTTTTTTTTGATAATTATTATTTATTTAAAGTATTTATTATTTTAATTTTCAAATTTACTTAATTTACTTAATTTTATTATTTATGTGTTGTATATATTGGGCTTACTCATTTCTTTTCTATGTTGTGGTTTCGGAGCAGTATCTAGTCCTGAAAATTAACTGAAATATAAATTAAATTTTTTTTAACCTACCTGGAATTCGCACCTGAACCGACCGACCTATTGGATTTGAAACCCTACCGCTCTACAGCTTACGCCACGAGGCCTTCTTGTAGAAATTCAATTTCTAGATTAAAATTATTTACAAAAAATTATATATACAAAATTATATTTATAAATTAGCACTGGAGCTAATTTATGTGTTAACATTCTGAACACAATATTTAGGAGTAAAAAATTGATATACTGTGCAGAACATACTATATCTAATAAAATAAGTGATGCTGTACAATAAAAAGAAACAAAACTCGGTGGCTTTCCATCTATGGAACAGTTTCAGCATAACTTGCTGATCTTTCAGACATAATTTTTCTAAAATTTGGAAGTCTAAACTGTGATGATGTTTTAATCAAAAATGTATTAATTTTCTTATCACTCCTAAGAACACAAGATGCATTAAGTAGGTATAATTTTGTTTTCACAAAAGTCAAAATCATTTGACTTTTAACAAGTATTGAATAAGGGCTGATTTCTTCACTTTCTCGTAAAGTGGCATATATAAATATTCACCTCCTTGGAGCCTTACTTAAAGTACCAAATAAAACGTTACAAGTGAGATTTTAACTTAAAATTTATAAATGGTGTGTGTATTTTGTGTAGTTTATAATTTTGCAAAATTGGTCTTATCGACAATATTAATCTGATCTTAGACGAAATTAACGAAAATATTATATATCACCGTTCATATAATACTAAAAACAGAATAATGATCAAAATAATAACTTACATCGTACTGAGTTTTTAAATTATGCATTATAATAATTGCATCTGGGTTACAACTAGATACCTGTTAAAAATACTTTTTTCGCATTTTGACTAATAATGTGCTGTTTTATTAAATTCAAAATCATTTAATAAAGTGGTACTTTAGCACATAGATATGTCACTTTACTACATAGTAATGTCACTGTCAATAAAAAACTATTGGATAGAAGATTGTTTATTTAAATATTGGAATCATTGTTATACATTTATGTATATTAAAAGTACAAAATTATTATTCAAACTAGAAAACTTAACTATCGCACTTTTATAATTAATATTATGTAACTTACACAAAATTCGAATCAAAAAATAAAAATTAACTGTTGTTATGTAAATAAATAAAGCCGTGTCTGGTTACTAGATTACGAAAATTTTACACAAATATCTATTTAGAAACTTTTTGAATTATCAATAACTCAAGAACGGCGCTAGATATCGAAAAACTGAGTAAAAAATTGACCCCCCTCGCCTCGTACTCACCCCCAGTGAATTATCGGTAGGAAGGCATACGAAAAAATTTAGACCGATCGCGCGCAAAAAAAATTTACTCATAAACGTCTAAATTCATATTTTAGATTATATTTTCACAAAATACGAAAAAATTGTATAAACAAACCTCGTAAGAAAAGTAGTTTTACTAAACTCATATAGACTTGGAGCAGAGAGGCGGAGTCGAGAAAAAATGTACTACTAGCGCTCGTAGTGAGCAAATCAAAAAATAAGTGTTGTATATTAATAATGAATAGTATTTAAAAATTTTGCATTTACCGAAATACTTCAGAAAGTATTTGTAGTTATTGTAGACATTTTCAACCCGCTTTTTTATTTACAATTCGGAAAAATATAATTAATCCCGACGTCGCATTTTACAACATTGAAAACATAATCGCTAACTAATTTTCACGGAGCTTTTGCCGTTCGGGAAATATTATTTATCAAATCTCTCTCAGCCTACGGCTTCGGGAAATTAATATTCCAAAATTTCCCTTATGAAGCTCCTGAAATTTGCCTCGTTCCAAGGCTGTTATCCCTAATAGAAGCTGCTAGCCACGGTTGGAATATAGGAACAAAGGCCCAATGCGATAAACCTTAACACCAAAAATGTCTTTATTTTTGGCAATCGCTGTCTGTCAAACCATACTCAAAGTTTTTTAAGTTCTTTTTATTTTTTCTCAATTTTCTAAGTTTATTGACTCATTTGATGAGTTAATTTTTTTACATATACCTTGTGTCTACTATCAACGTCGAACATAGGGAATTAACATTAATTTTAATTGTTTTGTAGATTTCTGCTCGCTAATTTGACCTTCGCCAATTTTTTTGGTATCTATGGAACGAGAAAATTATTGTGCATCCTGTGATACTAAAATTAATATTTTTCATCGATATTTATTAAAAAATGTTAATTTAAAAATTTAATGTCAACTTTAATCAACTTTTTTGAAAACATGGTAACTTGTTTTTAAAAACATTAAATTTTAAATAATATCGATGAAAAAAAATTAATTTTGGTATCATAAGATCCTCAATAATTTTCTCGTTCCATAGATACGAAAAAAATTTTCAGAGGTTGAATTGGCGAGCAGGAATCCACAAAACAATTGAAATCAATGTTAATTCCCTATGTTTGGCGTTGATATTGGACATCCTGTATATTGTCATGTTCCGAACCAAAGTTTTACCTACCCTGTTAATTTGCCATTAATTTTGATGTTAAGTTTATGAAATATTTGAATTTGAATTTTGGGAGGTAAAACTTTGAAAATTAAAGTTGGTAGAAGTGAGGTTCTTATCGAGGCTTCTTTAGCCAACTATGGCTGACAGCGGGTGCCAAGTTTTGTATGCCCACTGAGTTTGATTTTTGATACAAGATTTTGTCATTTTGAAATTGTGAGTAATATTTTTAATTTGGTTTAAATAAAGTGATTTGATGCGAATATTATGCGATATTTGGAATTAATTTGGATATTTATAAGTGGCTACTGAGCGGTAGTAAGTTGATTTGGATGATTAATTTTTGGAAAGAAGAATATTTCGAATAATAAATTCGATTTGGATACTTAAAATTGGAAAGTTAAAATTACATTTGAAGGAACGAATGGTCGATATTGATAAGCAGTCAAATTGGATAAGGATAAAATCAAAACTTTGATTCCTTTAATTTTATATTGGAATTAAAATACATGCGAGTTAATTTTTGAAGAATAATTATTATTGGAGAACTATTAATTTTTTTGGACCAAAAATTTTTACTATTTATTTTGAAAACAATTTATTTAGAAGTGTTATTTTATTTTGAAAGACAATTTTTGGAATAATGAAGAGTCTCTTGCTACAAAAAATGAATGCCCAGTTATAAGATTGATTTAAGAATTGAATAAATTTTAATAAGATTTGTATAGCGCGGGTCATTGCAATATATATTTAAACTCCCCAATACAAAAATATCTTGTTCGTTGTTTTTAAAAGCATAAATAAATATAAATCTTGTATGTCTGTATACAAACACTTACAATTCTATACAACAAGTTATTTTATTTTTTGACACCGCGGCGCCACCTGTAATTCTGCTCCAAGTCTATAGCTATTAAGTTACTCTCGCTCGCTGTGCTCGCTCATACTTAAATATTCGTTTAGTAAAACTTTACTTTTCTAAACTTGTTGTTTAATATACTATTGTCAAGTTTATTACTTAATCCTTTCAGACCCATCGTACACTATAGTGTACCTTTTATTAAATTATTTTGAAATTGGTGACAAACTTAAATGCTAAATAACAATCATTTTTCATTGAAAGAACCACGAAGAATTCAATAATTCTTTCTTTCAAAAAATAATTGCTATCTAGCATATAAGTTTGTCACAAACTTCAAAATAATTTAATAAAACGCGGGTACGCTATAGTGTAGCCTTTATTAAATTAAATAGTTTTTAAACAAATATTATGTAAGAATAACATATGTATGACAGAATTCTTAAACAGATTATCAAATTTGTTCATAGAATGCAACAATGTACCGTATTGGGTTTACGGCACCGGTTATTTCTTTGAAATTGCTTATACCTGAAATCTAAAAATTCTTTGTGCATTTATTTTAGGGTTTTTCCATGGTTTCATAGCATTTATAGAATTTAATTTGCTTTTAATTATAAACAAAAAATAATAAATACTTAATAAAGAAAACAAATTATAATACAATGCTGTTTGAATATGACGTCATCAAATGCTTATGACGTGTATTGCTAAAAGTTTTATCTGAACCATACCGGAACTTACATTTTATGTTGTTATTTTAATGTATTAATGTAAAACATTTATTTCAATAAAAAGACGTTTTTTAACTAATTTATTTATACCTAAATAAAATATTTCCGTATTTTATAACTAAGATCATCGGTCATATCAAAATTTTTAGCATAAACCAAAAAATGCACAAAACACTTTTTCGAAACTAAATGATATGATTAATATCGAGTTACACTACTTAAACCACTTATCTATTGATAATTTTAAGATCATCGGTCTTAAAGAGAAAATTAAACTTGAGGAAATACACGTCACTGATATAATTTGAAGACGTCCATTATTACCACAGCAAAAATAAAATTTCAGATTTTCACTTAACGCGAAATACGATTGTTTATTGATTTCTAGTTTAATAAGTTTGCTTAAAAATTGCAATTTGAATTTACAATATGGGTAAGCAATATTACACCAATATTGATATACAATATTGGCGCATAACTGTTAATCAATATTGCACTAAATTGCTAGACATTATTGTACCAATATAGCTTTGCAATAATTGTGCAATATTGATACGCAATCCTGGCTCAATATTGAATACCAATAAAATATGAATTAGTTAGCTACATGTTAGCAATGCATTTTCCAATGATACAAAATCACAAATAATATATAACTTAGAAGATACTTGGGAAAATATATTCAGTATTGTTTAGATACTAATGCAGTTTTAATCATTATTGTGCCAACATGGATATACATATTACCCAATATGGGTTAGCAATATTGCACCAATAATGTCAGCTAATATTGCTACATTATTGCTAGACTATATTGTACCAATATAGCTTCGCAATAATTGCGCAATATTGATACGCAATCATGGCCCAATATTGAATATCAATCAAATATGAATATGTTAGCTACATGTTAGCAATGCATTTTCTAATGATACAAATCACTGATAATATAACTTAGAAGTGATTTGGGAGAATATATTCAGTATTGCTTAGATATTAACGCTGTTTTTAATCATTATTGTACCAACATGAATATACAATATTGCCTAACGTGGGTAAGCAATATTGTACCAACATTGTTATACAATATTGCCGCATAAATGTTAATCAATATTGCACCAATATTACTAGACAATATTGTACCAATATAGTTTTTCAATAATTGCGCAATATTGGTACGCAATCATGGCCCAATATTGAATATCAATAAAAAAGTCGGGTTACTGTCAGACAACCCTCATCACGAATTTCAAAATTTCAACTACATTATAGGAAAGAGGACAATTTTCTGTGTATAATGCAACAAAAATTTTTGCGGTCCGTACATTAGTTCTCGAAAAAATGCACGATTAGCCATTTTTGTGTAAGGCAAAAAAATAAAACAGACCCTTCGGACGCCTTCGGCACCCCCCGGGCTTGTTTTATTTTTTCACCTTACGCAAAACAATTTAAAAATATCCCTGAAGAATGACAGAACTCGCCAATGGTGAAATTCGAAGCCATAGAACTCGTCCGGGTGTCGACCGCTACTGACAACAACATTAATGCCCGTTTTCACCAACATTTATTTAAGAATTCCTTAGTAAAGAATTCTTAACGCTAGGTATTCCATAAAGTGAAATTTACATTTCACCAACATAAGAGTTTCTTAACCAGCAGTTCCCTTGCTAGGTATTCTTTAAGGAGGACAAATGAACTAATGAGGGTCATAAATGTCATATTTGAATTTGTAGGTTATATTTAATGGCGGCATTACGGTTGTGTATGATTATTATGTAGTTAATTTTGTTAATTATGAAGCAGGTACTGTAAAGGATTATATAAACCGTTAATATGTGGTGTACATACATAAGATAACAATGTGAATCCTCAAGTGATGGCAACTGCACTCTTCAAAAATATAACAAGTAACGACCATGTTAAATAAATAAACCATAAATTGTTAATATTACATTTATTATTTCTTAATATAAAATAAAAATAAACTTGACAAATATGTAATTAATAAACTATAAAAACACACAGAAGTTATGGTTGATTAAAATAATTATTTACAATAATGTCTCGCGTTCCACCATATCTTGCATTATTTTGAATTTCTGCAGTCACTTGACCATTCTCGATCAAGTGATTTATTCCCTCAACTTCATTTGGTGGAAGTGCTTCTTTCGCCTCAATGCAAATATTGTGCAATACAGCACAAGCTATCACAACCGATATAGCTGTTTGCAATTTCAAACGTATACCTATAGCTAATACAGGAAATTTTCGTTTCCACACACCATATTGTCTTTCAACTGTATTTCTGGTATGAATGTGTGCACGGTTATAATTTTCTTCAGCTCTATTTTCTGAAGTGAAGTGATGAAGTGTACAACTTCATCATCTGATGAATCATCATATCTTTCTAATCTATCAAAAAGTCGAATAGCATCCATGGCTAGAGAAGAGTGTAGAATAATGCACGGCTATTCAAAATCAACATGCACAAACACTAATTTATAACCTATAAATAGTATAATACAACCGCTAAGGAATACCTAACACTTTAGGGGTCGGTAAATCGGATCCCTAAGGTTAGGGATTTCTTAATACCACTAAGGAATTCTTAGCGCTTGGTGAAAACCAAATTTGACATAAGAGTTTCTTATCTCAAGTTAAGAAACTCTTAACGTTAGGAATTTGTTGGTGAAAACGGGCATAAGAGTATATTAAAGCACACGTACCGTCAACAAAATGAGACTGTCACCGACGAGACCATACCTCAACGTGAAACCCACCGTCACACATCGGGTGTATCATATTACATTTCGTAATTTTACAATGCCGTTATTTCGACAACTATTGCATAATCCAAAGAAATTTTTGTGTTAATATACTCAGAAAATTGTCCTCTTTCCGATGCTCAATAGGAAAAAGTTGAATTCTTGTGATAGGATACGTGACAGTAACCTAAAAATAATCAAATTCCTATTATTTGAAACCTGATCTTAATATTAAAATACATGTTTGTTTTTGTTCGCTTATTCGTATGCGGCTATTTGGTACAAAATTTACTTTTTTTCCATAACATTTTTATTAATATCTTGGTTTTTTAATATTAATTTTTCAATTTGTCTGGTATTACATAATACATTCTTGCTTCTCATTATTTTATGTTTTTCTTTTGTTATATAATGATTGGAAATAATCGTGAAATAAAGGCTTTTATATCGTATTACAAAATTTTTTATTTTAAATTTTTATCATATTTTTTTATAACGTAATTTATTATTTGAAAAATTGTTAGTTACTATTTAAAGATTTTTTATCAATTTTTATTTTTATTTTTTTTGCTTATTCAAATATTAAAGTCCAAACCTGTTAAATGTTGATTTATGTGTTTTTTATTGTTTTTTAAATATTATTTTTCTATGTAAGTACGTATTCTTTACTAAACAGTTAAAATTTATTATTTTAACATTTTGTTTCGTTTGTTTATTTCAATATTTCATTTATTATATAAAAATATACCTTTAAAGAGCACTTAAAACACTAAAATAGCAAAATAGCACTAAAAACCGTAAATATGCAAAAATTAGCATTATAAAGTTTTGTATACAACATCAGAGAAGTGTGAAACAAATTTGTATCTTACTTGAAATATTCTAAGACCTACCAGAAAATATATGCATTTGCTAGAACTTCCGAGCCCTGCTAATAAGTATTGCTGTAAAAATAATTTTTATATAATAAAAACAGTGTCCAAAAAGAGCAATTTACATTGCTAACACAGGAACGTCCGAATACTTTTTCGAGTAACCGTACATTATGTTATAGTATTTATAAACAATGATTGATTCTCTTATTTTTTTGCAAATCTGTCTATGACATTGTCGTGAAACATGTTTGTTTTTAATAATTCATCAAGAATGTCTTTTTGTATTGATAACAGTGCAAGTGAAGATAGGCGACAATACCTACCGCTTAAACTATTTTACAATAATAAAAATACACTACAAAGTGCAAAATACCGCTTAATTTCTTTTTTGTTATTTAATTAATTTATTTAATTTGAGATAAATATTCTTTTTGTCATCTAAACAGCTTTAAAATGCCGCTCGCATGTGTCCGATAAGAAAACCTGTTTATGGTGAGGTATCATATAACTGCAAGTATCTGGTAGGCACGGGCCTGAGCGCTGGCTATTGAAGCTATAGTATTGCTGTATCTGGCGTCATGGTCCTACTATTACATTGCGCTATATGGACCAAGCTAGGCCAGTGCCTACACTATAATACTTTGAAGCAGATACAAATAAAAATATAAAACATGCTAATTTTTGCAGCTGTTATTGCAATTTTAAGTGCAAATAATGAAAAATAACAAATATTAATTGTCCATAATATTAAAATATTAAT
This sequence comes from Cantharis rustica, assembly GCA_911387805.1. Lineage (NCBI taxonomy): Eukaryota > Metazoa > Arthropoda > Insecta > Coleoptera > Cantharidae > Cantharis > Cantharis rustica. The sequence goes on from OU426877.1 coordinate 80,161,392, forward strand.
TATATTTTACATAAAGAAAATGTTATTTATGTACATTAAATTTTGGGTAGACCGGGCCTACCTTACCTGTTCTTTAAAACCGCCACTGATAAAAATTCATAGAACATTAATGATTATAAAATATCAATTTATATTAAATTATTTTACGGGCAAAATTCCTCTCCACCTACTTCTTTTTACTCATTTTAGGCTCCCAGGCGGTGAGATGGCGCTTAAGAGTGTTTTTACTTTTAACCTTGAAGTTACTATTGGTTTTTGTATCATGATCATAAGATACAATTCTTACCAACACGCACCGCGTAGTGCGTGTTACTGTGAAACAGGACTAACACCTAATAATTTTTCTTGTACGTTTAATTCATTTAGAAAATTTTCAAGTTTATCTAAAGTGTATGCTCTTTGATATGCAATGAAATCAGAAATATAATGCCCGTTATCCTTGATCTGACAAACAATTTAAACCCTCATAAGGAGGTTATTTTTAATATATTACCTTAAATTGCCTGTAAAGGTTTCTTTGTAGGGTACCATAGTTTCCGTAATGAGCACACCATGTAGAATCTGTCCCGAGTTTCGTCTGTTATTTGGAAATTATCGACAAAGAGCAAGAACGTCTTACGTTTTTAAAACGTCTTACAGGTATTGAATCTGCAATTTGTTCTATTCTTTAAGTGTTGAATTCTTTAATTCTTTAAGTGTTGACCAATAGTCTAAGATACCTGGCAATTTTATGATACTCATTTTAAGAATTAGTAGAAAGAAAAGTGGTAAATTCATGGTTATTTAAATTCAAAGAGGTTCCAATTACTTGGATGCTATAACGATTTGCTTGCTCAACTATTTTATGGATCAAAGCTAACCAAAAAGACTTCATTTCAGGAGAATCCCTCGAGAAAACTATTGTGCATTTTTAATTTTATGAAAAAGTTTTACCCAGTCTGCTTTAAGTTATTCAGTCGAAAACGAGGCAACAAAATAAAAAAATGTATAGGAACAAAAATGAAGACAATGAAATTTGTGACAAAAAATGTCTAATAAACAGGGCTCAGAAGTTATAGTACTAAAACGGTAAACTTTTAGCGCTTTAATATGCATTTAAAAACACAGAAATTAGCGCTATGAATAGCACTAAAAAATTGAAAATATACAAAATAAAATAATTGTCAACCATTTTTACTCATTTTAAGAATTAGTAGAAAGAAAAGTGGTAAATTCATGGTTATTTAAATTCAAAGAGGTTCCAATTACTTGGATGCTATAAAGATTTGCTTGCTCAACTATTTTATGGATCAAAGCTAACCAAAAAGACTTTGTAAGGTATTTAAAAGAAACTCCAAACTCTTCTACTTGAGATATCACATACAGAGTTATAATGACTGCATGAGTAAATCATCTTCTGTCCACTTATATTTCTCCGGTGGTTTCTTGATTTTTTGAGTGGTTCATACGCCAAAAAGAACGATAGATAGTTCATTAAGCCAAGCAACTGAATTACCACAAATTTTTAGTGTTACTTTTAATTGGCGATGAAATTTTTCTTTAAGTTTTGCTTAAATTGCTTTAAGGGTAGGATTTTGCAAGTTGTTTCACTAGGGAAGGTTTAGTTCAAAAACGGCTTAACGGATTAATTTAAAATTTGGAGGGTACATGCGGAACACATGAGGGCACAATAAGACATATTTTATATTTTGATATTTAAAAAAAAATCTGCTTTTAGTAAAAAAATCTACTTTAAAATTATTTTTTTTAAAATTAAACTAAAATATAGTTTATAATGATTACTATGATAAAAGAAAATAGTAAAAAAAATTTAAATTTTTTATTCATTAAAAAGTTGAAAATTTCGGGAAGGTTTGGACTTAAAACGGCTGAACCGATTAATTTGAAATTTGAATATGATATTTATGACATAAAGGCCTACAATAAGACATATTTTTAAAATTAAAATTTTTTGAAATAATCTATTATTTTTATTTTTATATTTATAAAAATTGTGTTTTTTTAATATATTCTATATATTAGTGATATATTTAGCATAGGGAACATGTTTACCAAATTTCAATTTTTTCTGATGCATATTACCAATATTTTTCATTTTTGAAATAATCAAGCTAGAAACGAACCTCAAATTTTAGTAGCAGATTTATAGTCTGACGTTCGGAATTTAGATGGCGTTCAGAAAAATGGCATAATTCATGTTCTTATGTTTAATAATAGCTGTATTCTTTTTACCTATTTTAAAAGCGGTTGTACACCATTATATTTATACATGTAAAAATATATGATAAAATACATGTAAATTTACATGTACGCTGTACTGTAGTACACTATCATATTTACATCTTAAAAATGATATAGTTTTTAAAATAGTAATGTTGGCTATAGTTGGAAAAATAAAATATCACTAAAAGAACTGTCACCAATTTCTTATTTCAGTTGCGTTTCCATTTTATTTGAAGTGCAACAAGTGAAACGCCAACTCCTAAGTGTAAAATCTCCAATAGTCACCAGAAATACACGTGTATGACCTTCAAAAATAGGACCTGTTCTATTCCGTCAATTTTTGTATGTAGAAATACATGTATAAATACAAGTGCAATTTTAGTGTAGTATACGCTACATTCAACATCTACATGTACATTTACATGTAAAATATGATGGTGTACTACGACTATAAGTGAGATTTACTGAGATACTCAGTTACTCAGTTGAAAAGTTGTTTCTTTTACCGTTTTGACATAAGTACTGTGCCGTGCCGAATTGAGTTTTACGTCACAAAATTATCCCCTTCTATACCCAAACTGATTTTGCTGTTTTGAAGTGTTACAACTGAGACAAATTGGGAAATGGCTTGGATTGGTTTATATGAATTAAACTTGTCACTTATTGCAATCATTTTAACATCTACTGAACCTTAAATTTTTAATTCGTCTTTTTGAAGTTTATGTTGACATTATACAATAATACAAAAAAAATTTGGTTAGTATTACCAAACTTCAAAATAATTAATTTCAAAAATCACTTAATAGTAAATTTTCGTTGTTCTTTTTACCTTATCTTTTTCTCACTTTGACTCAGTTAATCTTAGTTTGTCTCAGCTCACTTCATCTCGGTTGTGCAACTGAGATGGAAATAAAATAGGTAAAAAGAATACAGCTTATAATGCAATTGAAGGGCCCAGTGGATAAAGGGGCTATGTGACAAAAACCGTTTATTAAGTAAAGAGCCATTTAGTTTTTTTTCTGTTGCACATAGCCCCGTTTTCAAGTTAAAATATCGATAAACAATGCACATTTCACATTGTAAAAGAGTGTATGAGTTGCTTTTACACATATCCCTTTCATTCAGGACAAAATATCATCAAATATCAGGTCATTAAAAAATGTCACATAGCCCCTTTATCCACTTGCCCCTTCAATTATATCAAGTTTCGATATCATATAATTTAAAAACAAAACAGACTTGTAATAGGTATTATTTCCTTATTTCTTGAATTACAATCTTTTGTATTTAGGTCAACATAATACAATGTTTTTTTAAATAAAACTTTAAATTTAGAAAAAAGTTAAAAAAAATTATTACAAGTTAATAATTTATAGAAAAAAAAAAAAATTCAACAAGCATGTCTGCTTGATATAATAAACAGGCGAGACAAGGCGCTATATTTCTATAATGTAGGTATTATATTACACTTATATACATACTACGAATTTTATAACTAAAATTATATTTTTAAGTACCTTACAAAAATATAAAATTAATGATATTGTACGTTTTTATTTTTTATGAAAATAGATATCTTAAAACGGTTCAACAAACCAAAAATCTTGAAGTCTCGCACGGCCTATATTTTTTTGAGTATCATACACTAAGCAGTGCGTAAACGATTAACTTGGCAAAAGCCAAGAGGACATATCAGGCAATTACTAATGGAATGGTTTCTCTTTTTCTTCTCCATTGCCCACAGATAGATATCGGACTTTAAACACAACAGTGCAGTTGTCGAGACTAAGAAAAGAACAGCGATTTCCTGCGTCTCAGCATGTCGATTTAAGCCTTACACCACACTGCTGGTGTACACGGCCCATACTGTTTTATGGCCATACACGGCCAACTTTTTAATGAATATTTGACATAACACGACCCAGTACATGTTAAGAAGGTCCCACACTGTCCATCCAATGCAATCATTTTACTTCTATTTTTTCTTGTTCTTCTATGATACTATGATATCATAGTAATCATTATGAACTGTTTTAGTTTAATTAAAAAAAAAAAATTAAAGTAGATTTTTTGACTAAAAACAGATTTTTTTTTTTAAATACCAAAAATACCAAAATATAAAATATGTCTTATTGTGCCTTCATGTGTTCCACATGAACACTCCAAATTTTAAATTAATCCGTTAAACCATTTTTGAACTAAATCGTCCCTAATGAAACAACTTGCAAAATACTAACCGTAAATTGTATGGATTTGTTCCTAGTTAATTATATCAAAAATGCAAAATGATGTAAATACGGATCAGAAAAATTTGAAATTTTGTAAACATGTTCGCTATGGTACATATATCACTAATATGTGACTACATTAAAAAAAACACAATTTTTTGAAATAAAACAATTAAAATAATGGATTATTTAAAAAAATTTTAATTTTAAAATTATGTGTTATTGTAGGCCTTTTGGCATAAATACCATACTCAAATTTCAAATTAATCGGTTCAGCCGTTTTAAGTCTAAACCGTCCCGAAATTTTCAACTTTTTAATGAATATAAAATTTAAATATTTTATACTTTATATAAATTTTTTTAAAAACATTTAATTTTAAAATTATGTCTTATTGTAGGCTTTCTGGCATAAATATTATACTCAAATTTCAAATTAATCGGTTCAGCCGTTTTGAGTCTAAACCGCCCCGAAATTTTCAACTTTTAATGAATATAAAATTTAAATATTTTATACTTTATATAAATTTATTTAAAAGCTTTCAATTTTAAAATTATGTCTTATTGTAGGCCTTTATGGCATAAATATTATACTCAAATTTCAAATTAATCAGTTCAGCCGTTTTGAGTATAAACCGTCCTGAAATTTTCAACTTTTTAATGAATATAAAATTTAAATATTTTATACTTATTTAAGAATTTTTTTAAAAACTTTTAATTTTAAAATTATGTCTTATTGTAGGCCTTTATGGCATAAATATTATACTCAAATTTTAATTTAATCAGTTCATCCGTTTTGAGTCTAAACCGCCCCGAAATTTTCAACTTTTAATGAATATAAAATTTAAATATTTTATACTTTATATAAATTTTTTTAAAAACATTTAATTTTAAAATTATGTCTTATTGTAGGCTTTATGGCATAAATATTATACTCAAATTTCAAATTAATCGGTTCAGCCGTTTTGAGTCTAAACCGCCCCGAAATTTTCAACTTTTAATGAATATAAAATTTAAATATTTTATACTTTATATAAATTTATTTAAAAGCTTTCAATTTTAAAATTATGTCTTATTGTAGGCCTTTATGGCATAAATATTATACTCAAATTTCAAATTAATCGGTTCAGCCGTTTTGAGTCTAAACCGTCCAGAAATTTTCAACTTTTTAATGAATATAAAATTTAAATATTTTATACTTATTTAAGAATTTTTTTAAAAACTTTTAATTTTAAAATTATGTCTTATTGTAGGTCTTTATGGCATAAATATTATACTCAAATTTTAATTTAATCAGTTCATCCGTTTTGAGTCTAAACCGCCCCGAAATTTTCAACTTTTAATGAATATAAAATTTAAATATTTTATACTTTATATAAATTTATTTAAAAGCTTTCAATTTAAAAATTATGTCTTATTGTAGGCCTTTATGGCATAAATACTTTGGACATAGATACTTTGAACACTAGCCCAAATTTTGTAGTTACGGCGCTGCTCAAATACGCGCCGCTTTATCAAATTTATCAAATTGATTCATGTGTAGTTGTTCGGTTTATATAATTTGAAACATAAGATCCACCCTGTTACGGTATTTTTAATTTTTGGTGAATAGTTGATTTATAATATAATTATGTGTAATTATAATTAATCTATAATCATTAATTAAAATAAATTTTGTAATAAAAGTTCAAAATTCTTCATTTCATTTGAAATTAAATGAGCTTCATCATTTTTGTATAGGTACTGAGAAAATTATAATCATCTTAGAAAAGTATTTTAAACAGATATGTTTCAATTATAGACGATCTCTTTGACCTATCGTAATGGTGTAAACTAATACGTAGTTGTTACTTATTGTTTACGTTACGACTATAAAGACATCAGGATGTCGTATAAATTTCATTGCTTCGCGTTATTAAAAACGTTTTCTCGACTGCGGGTATTCCCCTATTTACTACTTATAGAGCGACACCTATAACTTAATAGAAGAACTTCCATAAATGATCTATTCATTGCATACCCTAATATCCGCCATCTGCCAGGTGCGAATCAACTCTGTGGCCTTGAATCCCTACCTTAAATTCACTTCATATTTAAACTGAAAATTAGGTCTATTGTATTCTTTTTGATTAATTCTTTCAATCAGTAATGGGAAACTACCAAACTATCAAGGTTATGGTAAAAACTAATTATACTTCTCCTAACTATAGTAACTTAAATCTGATATTACTCTAAAAATTGATAAAAATACTGTGAAATTGCTATAAGTTCAATCAATTATCATTCAAGCTTAGAGCTTATTACAATACCAATTCACAGTTAATTAACAAAGTGAACAAAATTGAGTCACTATTACTACTTTTAAGTATAATTTTGCTCTTAATTATTATAATTCGAAAAAAAAAAGTATTTGACTTCGGAAAAAAAAGAAAGATTCTTGCTTTAAAAGAAATTGGTTATCGTATCGCTGTATTACAATAAAAATTTGTAGATCGCTATGTCTAGTCAACAACTTTCTTAAACTAGGTAATTCCTACAGAAAAAATTGCTCCAAACAAGGAAACAAGAAGTTAACTAACCGGCAACGTGCTTTTATTTTACGAGTCGCTGCAAAAGAATCAGTTACTGCAACTCAAATTAAGAGTAACCTGGAACTTCCTGTAAGTGTAGATGTGTTTAACAAATTCTTGTAAAGAGTAGGCAATTGAATTGGAAAAAATGTTAAAGAAACCTCTTTAAACTAAGAAGCGCTTAAGGGAAGACTATAATTTGCCCAGGATCACATGGAATGGCAAAACGTTATTTTTTTGATAAAAAAAAATTTAATTTAGATGGGCCGGATGGTTATAAGTCTTATTGGAATAATTTAAAAAACCTCAAGACATTTCAATGAGCAGGAACTTCAGAGATGGTACGCTAATAATTTGGGCTGCGTTTTCCTTCTCTGGAAAGACCCCAATTTGTTGGATAGATACACGAATGACAAGCAAAACATATATAGACTTACTGGAAATGTGTTAATTAACTTTGGGGAGGAAAGGAATGAAGAACATTACATATTTCAGCAAGATAACGCATACGTTCACATATCGAAAGCAACAAAATAATGTAATCAATAGATAAGTGGTTTAGGTATTGTAACTCGATATTAATCATATAAAATTTTTAGAATAAACCAAAAAAAGCACAAACACTTTTTAGAACTAAAAAGTTTAAGTTAACACAATATTAATACACCATATTATGTAGGGTAAGGTAAGGTAATGTCGTGATATTTTAGAAAAACTGTTGTTACTGGGTTTGAAAAACAATTTTTTCTATTCTTGAAATCAGGAGGTTTTAATATTACAATTAAGCAACTTTTTTGCAAAAATTTAAGTATATTGAACCAATCATAATTATTGTTTTTATTATTTTTGTTCACGCAGAAATTTAAGTCAATGTCGTGATAGAACATTTAATGTCGTGATATGGGTAAGGTAATGTCGTGATAGCAAAGAAAGTTGTAAAACCGTAAATAAAAATTGTAATCAATTAAAACCATTTGTAAAAAAAAATTTATTTACACTACACTACTTTTATGCATTAAATTAATATTAAACTAGAAATAAAAAATTAAAAAATAAAAATTATAAAAAAAACTAAAAGAAAATTATCACTAAAGAATATTTTGTTCTACTTCTTCACAAATATTACACATGTAAACATCTTCGGTGTCTTCAAAGTCATTTTGACATGTGGTATGGTACGGAGTTAAACAAAATGAACATTGCACCCAATTAGCACCAGTTTTTTTCTGCACATCAACAGAAAATTTTACGTTACACTTTCCACAAGTCCAATCTTCTTCTCCGTTATCATCTAATTTTGAAGATGTAGAAGTTGATGTAGACGCACCGTGTTCATCTGGGTTTACGGGATTCAGCAAACGCGCTCGAGAATCTCCCTTTCTCTTGCGCGTTGACAGCTTTCTCTCGATAGTTGGCACTTGTAAAATTTCATCAACTGTCCGAGACGTACTAGCAGTTGGAACGAAAGTTTGTGGAGCTGGCTGATCTGTTAAAGCAGACGGTTTTAATGCTTCTGCTGGAATAGCATCGCGATTGAATGGATAGGCTCCTGTCCTTTTAAATGCATTTATAATATTTATTGGAGTCATACTTAATATGAAAGGTTGAGTAAATATTTCGTGGAAATTGTAGCGAGTGGGCTTTATTTGTGGATGAGAAAGCATATAATTATTTATAGCTTTTCCCCAGTGACTTTTAAGCGGTCTATAAACGCCTACATCTAATGGCTGTAGAAGATGTGAAGTATGTGCAGGGAAAGTGAATAAATAAATATCATTCTCTTTCGCCAATTCGATTACATCTCGATTTATGTGGGAGCTATGAGAGTCCATCAGTAATGCAACTGGTCTGCGAACGGGGATAGAAGATATAAAAAATTCAAACCACTCTTTGAATAATTTTTCATTTATCCATCCTTTTGGTGATAGCCGTGTAATAGAATTTGGAAAGGCACCCTTAGTTAAATTATCGTTCCTTTAAATAAATAATACCTTTAAAAATTATAAATGGTGGTATGAAGGTGCCATTAGCACACACACAACCAACTAATGTGTGGGTTTCTCCCCGTTCAGCAAGCTTCTTTTGTAAATAAAGCGTTTGCCAACCTGACTGACAATTTTTCCGCTTTTGACAACAAAAAATGTCAAGCCAATTTCATCGACGTTCCATATCCTATCGGGCTTATCCAGGATGTCTAATTTTTTTAGTAGATATCCCAATTTTGTATAATAATCATTAATAATATTCGGGTTAGCCATCGAAGCTCTATAAGCCGAAAGATTTTCTGAAGTGCGCAGGGACAAATTATATCGCGCTTTAAACTTTGACCACCATCACTTACTCGCAATGTTTTTCTCGGGGTTAAAAAATTTTTCTCGATTGATTGATTCCGCTAGATCATATGCTAATTTGCGCACTTTCACTACTGTTAGTCCAAATCCCAACTCTTGCATAGTATTAATATGGTGAAATATTTTAAGTTCCATTTCCGAAGGAAGTGCGAATGAGCGTTCTAATTTTGGCAACGTAGCGTGTTCAACATCGTCATTTCTTACAAGAAAGTTTTCAGCGTCGACCAAGGAACCCCAGTTTCTTTAGCTGCCCGATATATAGTAAAATTATGACTCCTTACTAGTAGTGCTGCTTGAAGAAGACTTGCATGATCATATTGACGTTCTTTACCTTTTTGGACTACTCTTTTCTTAGGACCCATATTATTTCAAAATTAAATCACAAACTAGAAGTAAGAATCGACAAATTAGCATTGTTTACTGAGTGCTATTACCTTCATTTAAAAATGGATAGGTAATGCCGTGATAAAAATAAACAATAAAAGCACCGAAATTTGACGAATATGAATTTTAAAAGTTTAAAGTAGCTTAATATAACATTAAATTGCAATGATCTAACAAATTGAAGATAATAAAAATTATTTTTGCATTAATTAATTAAACAGGTGTAATTAATTAGATTAAACTTAAGAATTATGCTATTTTAACTAAGGATTCATAATGTATTCAAAATTTTTGAAAAATTTTCAGAATAGTTAAAAAATACTACATAATATAAGGATTAAAATGCAATATTAAAAATTAATTTTAATTTAAAATTACCTTAATTACAGCTAACAAATATCACAAACAACAATTATACCGAAAAATATCGTTCACCAAAACGAATCTTTTGCTTACTTTCTTTATATTGACCGTTTAAAGTTTAAACTTACCTTTAAAAATTACACATATGGTTAGGTAATAAAAAACGCTATTTTTAGAACTTGTTGATCTACAAAATCTGTCGATAGGCAATGTAGCGATCCATATTTTAAAAACTATCACGACATTGCCTATGTCACGAAATTACCTTACCTTACCCTATTGTCGTGTTTCGAAACACTAAACAACACAATTTTATTATTTTGTAAATTATTTTAAAGTTTGGATTTTGTGTTATTATTTATTCATAATTGTATAGAAAATGTTTGTAAAATTTGCTGTATAAAAGAAAGTGGAAAGCGTAGAAAGAGTGGGACTTGAAGGTTGATGTAGAACACTTGGGTTGACGTCTTTGCGTCGAGCGGATAAAAAATCATTCCCGCAATTATAATTAAATTGTTAACTGTTTTTAAAAGTTAATAAATAAGTTGAGTTGATGATTTTTCTTTGATTAATAAAGTGAAGTACTAAGAAATTAAAAAGTGAAGAAATTGTGATAAATTTTGGTAATTTGTTGAAATTACAACGCAGCAAAATTTGTTAAGCCAGCTGCATAATAGCACATGTAGAGCGTGCTTGTAATACCGCGTACAAGGCCACAGATTGAAAGGTAAAATTGGAGCATTTCAATTTACAAAATTTTTAAACAAGAGCTCATGGCTACAATTAATGGATGCCCAACTAGAGTAATATTGGATTGAGCAAATTTTAATAGATTTGCATAGCTAGGGTCATCTCATTATATTATCGCAACGTTTTCACCATACTATGGCATCATCAGGCGATGAACTAGAAACAGAAACGAGAAAATTTCCGTATTTATCGACCAAATTGCAAGAGAAAAGAGAGAGGGTAGGAGGAGAGTTTTAAAAAAAAAATGGTATATTTTTGTGTGAATTTACTAGAGGGTAGGGATATAATTAATATAAAAGAGAAATAATATAAGTCAATGTGTAAAATTTCGTATCGCTCCTGTTTATGGTTTGTGTCTAGTAGGTGTTTCGCGAAAGTTGATTTTATATCTGCAAGTCTGTGAGATCGTGTGTTCATCAAATCGTGTTTTGAAAGATCTACCGGTATAGCCAATGTATTTTTAAGAGCATTCACAAGTGAGCTCATAAACCCCTGATTTAGTTAACATGTCTGATTTTGATTTTGCGTTATTAATGTTAAGTTTATTGTCCATTTTAAAAGCGATGTTATAATTTTTATTATTTTAAATATTTCACAATTTTGTTTGACTTGTTTCCGAGAAAAGTAATAACATTAAAGTTTGTGTTAGTGCGATAATATACACTACCGTCGGAAAGTTTGGAAGCAGATCTTTTTTTCAAAAAAACACTTATAATTTTAAATTTCATAACATTCATAAAATCTACCTTTCACACGTATGACTGCGTTACAAATTCGAAGCGTTCTTTTTATTAAATTAATTAAATAATCTGGTGAAATCTGTTTCCACACATCTTGCAGATATTTTCAGATCATATTTTCATTTTGTGACAGGCGTTATTTAACTTTTTGGTACAATTCGTTCTACAAAAGCAAGATTGGTGAAAGATCGGGTGACTGCGGGACGGGCAAACCCATTATTTGATGTACCCCAGTGTTCTCTTTTTCTGCCAAATGGCTTTTGCATAATCGGGAGGAATTAGCTAGCTAAAGCACAAAATTTTTTCTAACGATCCGACGTACAGAAAAAACTAAATTTTTTTTCAAAATTTTTAAATATTGCTATTTCCGCATTATTCCTTCTATTTTAACTAAATTACCGACCTTGTCATCGGCAAAACATCTCCAACCCATTAGCACTGCACCCCCTTTACTTCCTATGTGCACTAAACACTGCTCTTTCATTCGACCGCTAGGTTTACATCGAACATGCACACGTTTTCTAAAACCAAATGTTTTGAATTTCGATTAGCTCGTCCAAAGTACTTTTTTCCATTGTTTTATTGTCTAATTAAAATGTTGACAAACCCAAAAAAGTCTGTTTTTTGTGAACTGGTTTTTAAAATTGTTTTTTTATCGTTACAGTTGTAACAGAAATTGGTTTATCCCGAATTTTATTCACTCTGTGGGTTATTTCTGCTGCAGTACGTAGTCGATTACGTTTAGATGTTGTAGCAATATAATTTTTTGGCACTGGTGGTTGCACCAGGTCGCCCACTACGTTTCCTATCACTTCGCTGTCTGGTTTCTCTTCTACGCGCTATGGTGTAATGCACCCCTTTGCACGATACATTTAATCTACTTAAAATTTTGTGTTCTGTTAAATCTTTGTCATATAATGCACAAATAGCAGCACATTTTTCAATTGATATTTGATTTTTTTTCACCATTTTTCAAAAATTTAACTATATTCTTAAAAGTTAAATGCAAGTAAATTTACTACAAAAAACACTGAGTTCTAAACTAAACTAATCAAATGGGATCACTTTTCAGGACTTGTCGGTACCTAGTAGTAATAAAAAAAAACAATAAAACCACATCTAGCTATAAATTCTTTGTGTTTTACCGAAACTTAAAATGCAGACAAATAATACCGTAAAGTAGTAAAATTCGATTTTGTGAAATTTGTTTAAATAGTAGGGTAAGATGAGGTTAACTGAACAGGTAGGTTAACTGAACACTTACATATATCTGCCATCTCTTAGTTACTTATGGGCTCTGGCGGGTGTGTAAATTTTTTAACTCTTACATATTGTGTTTTACGTACTGAAATCGGTGATATATTGTCGTGTTTCAAAACACTAAAAATAACGATTTCATTTATTTTGTAAATAATTTTAAAGTTTGAATTTTGTTTTAGTATTTATTTATTTATTTATTTATCACATTGTATAAAAATGTTTGTTAAATTTTGCTATGAAAAAGGTAGGGAGAACGAAAATTAAAACTAGAAAGAGTGGAACTAAAAAGTAAGCAGTAGGACACTTAGGTTGACGCCTTCGCGTTAAGCGGACGAACACCATTCCCGCAATAAAGGTTTAAATTGTTAATTGTTTTTAAAAATTAATAAATAAGTTAATTTGATTTGTTGTTTTTAATTAATAAAGTGAAGTGCCAATAAATTGGAAAAACTTGAAGAATGTTTGTTAAATTTTGCTATGAAAAAGGTAGAGAGAACGAAAATTAAAACTAGAAAGAGTGGAACTAAAAAGTAAGCAGTAGGACACTTAGGTTGACGCTTTCGCGTTGAGCGGACGAACACCATTCTCGCAATAAAGGTTTAAATTGTTAATTACTTTTAAAAATTAATAAATAAGTTAATTTGATTTGTTGTTTTTAATTAATAAAGTGAAGTGCTAATAAATTGGAAAAACTTGAAGAAAGTGTGATATTTTGGTAGATGTGCATTAATATTACATCGAAACAAATTTGTGTAACCAATTTTAATTAATAATTTCAACTACAAGAGCTCATAGCTATTAATAATCTGTGTTACCTCAGCGAATTTCACTAAACGCTGAAAACGCATAAATTTGCAAAGTTGGGGGCATAGCAATATATTGTCATGTTTCAAAAGTGATTCGGACCCGCCCTATACATTTTGGTGAAAATTTATTTTCTATTTAAGTTATGTTTAAATTTATTTAATTGGTAAGATTGAAGAATTTGTTAGGTGGGGGCTGATCACGGGGAATTCGTGGCTTTTTCGCCGATAGCGCCCGCCCGAGCATGTTGAGCTCGAGGCGATTATTTGATTTTTGATATAAGTTTAAAATTGTGAGTAATATTTGTGAGTACTGAATTTTGATTTTGATTTAAATAAATGATTTTGATGCGAATGCATTATTGCGTAATTTTTGGATTATTTTGATAATTTGATATTTGGATAATTTTTGATACGTTGCTACCGAGCGGTGGTAGATTTGATTGATATTTCTAAATTAGAAAAAGCTGGTGAAATTATAAGTTGAATTTGGACCGTAAAATTAGGAAATTAAAATTATTTGTAAATGCGAGCGTGTGGCAAGATAGATAACACGTCGATTTGGATAAGGCAAATCAAACTTTGTTTCTTTCGAATAAAATTGAGATTTTATTTTATTTTGCATTAAATTGAATTGAATTAATAATTATTTTTCAAATTTGGAGAGACTAGGGTCATCGCAATATAAAATCGTAGTGCATAGTGCTTTAAGGTAAGTATTTGACTATTGATTATCATTATTGGTTTTATTGTTAAAGCCATGTTGATTTTAATTTATTTGTTAACTTTTTTTATATACACAACAGGTTATATGGACACAGATCACACCAGGTTAAATGAACAGGTGTCCAGTTAACCTATAATGTGTGAAATTATATATATATTGTCGTGAAACAAAATATTTCGACCTACCCTGTGCTAAATTGTAAAAATTTGTTAATTTGATTTTTAAACGTTTAAATTGGAAAAGTACAGAGTGGAGAGAAAAAGATCGAGAACAAGGCTTCTTGTGCCAATCATGGCCGACAGCGGGTGCGTGATTTTGTAGGCCCGCTGAATTTGATTTTTGATACGTTGAGTTTTTTGATATTTCTTGAAATTGTGAGTAATAATTTTTGATTTTGATTTGAATAAAGTGATTGTATGTGAATGCATTATTGCGCTCTTTTTGGATTGATTTGATATTTGGATAATTTTAATACGTTGCTACCGAACGGTGGTGGATTTGATTGATTTGGTTTAATTGAAAAAAACTGGTGAAATTATAAATTGAATTTGAATTATTTGGATTTGGACTGTAAAGTTTAAAAATTAAAATTACATTTGCAAGAGCGAATGTGTGAAAGATAACAAGGCGATTTGATTAAGGTTAAAACTACAAAATTCGTTCCTTTCGAAGAAAATTTTACATTGGATATAATTTAAATTTTGGAATATTAATTTTTTGAAGAAGAGTTTTTTATTTTATTTATTTTTGAAGAAGTTGTGAGATTGAGAGCATCTTTTTGGCGCCATAGCGCAGGGACAATTAGTTTATCGTACGAGCAGAGACAATTTTATTCGTTTTTTTGATTATAGTATAAATTGTCCACAATGGAAACGGTAGATCGGGAAAATTTTTTTGATATGATATTAAAAGAAATTAAAGAATTTCGCCAAGAAATAAAACAAAGAAACCAGGAGAGAGAGAAAAGAGACCATGCGAGAGAAGAGAGAATCATAAAAGAAATTTTTGGAACAAAAAGAGTCCAGTGAAGAGGTAAAAGAAATTTTGGAAAAAAAAAACAAAGAAAGGATGTGCATTTGGATAAAGAAAAACAAGAAAAATATGAACTATTCGTAATGGAAGAGCAAAAAAAGAAGAATCCGATGAAAAAGTAAATGAACTTGTGGAAAAGAAAATTTTGGAATAAAAAGAGCCCAATGAAAAAGAAAATAAATTTTTGGAAAAAGAAACCTTGAAAAAAAAAGTTACTAACGAAAAGGACGAATTAATGGAAAAAGGAAGGAAGAAAATTTGCAAGTTTTGGACGAGTCGGGGGCAACAGAGGAAGGTGCTGATAAAATGGACGCCTCGTGTAAGAATAATCATTTGAAAAGCAAGAAGAAAGAAACAAAGAAAAACAACAAGACATTTGGATGAAAGTAAAATGAAAAAAATTTGGAATAAATGAGCATTTCACCGGCAATTTGATTTAATTTATTTTGTTTTTTTTATTTAGTTTTATAAATGATTTTTGATATTTTTGTTTTGTAGCACGACATGAGTATTGCGAATTTTCGTTCTAGGCTGCGCCAATAACTCCAATTCGCACGGGGGCTTTAAGATGTGAAACAAAATATTTTGACCCACCCTGTGCTAAATTGTAAAAATTTGTTAATTTGATTTTTAAACGTTTAAATTGGAAAAGTACAGAGTGGGGAGAAAAAGATCGAGATAGAGGCTTCTTGTGCCAACCATGGCCGACAGCGGGTACGTGATTTTGCAGGCCCGCTGAATTTGATTTTTGTTACGCTGAGTTTTGATATTATTTTGAAATTGTGAGTAATTATTTTGATTTGAATTAAGTGATTTTTATTCGAATGCATTATTGCGCCTTTTTTGGATGATAATTTTTGATATTTTGATAATTTGAATAATTTTATGATACGTTGCTACCGAGCAGTAGTTGATTTGATGGTTTTGATTGGTTTGGTTAATTGGGAAAGGAAGAAATTCAAATTATAAATTTGAATTTGCATTATAACATTAGAAATTAAAATTATTTGTAAGACCGAGCGTGTGGCCAGACGTTTTGGATAAGGATAAATTTAAAAGTGCGAGCCCAATAAAATTTTATATTACATTGGATATAATTTGAATTTGGATTGTTTGGAATTTTTGGAAAACGAATTTGTTTCATTTATAAGACGAATAATATTTTGTTTATTTTTTGAAGACGCTTAGAACCCTTCGACCCCTACAAAATTACCAATTGCTCCCGCACTCCAGGGTTAACCAGAGGCGATCAAGAGATTCATTGAAAATTTTCTACGAAAATAATCCACATCAATATATATATTTTTTTTGCATAAAATAAATTGTTACAGAATTATGCCATTATGTCTGCACGACTAATAACAAGTCATATTCAGCTGAACTGTTAATGCAAGCAGTCAAAGAAGTTCTGGAAAGAGGTTCTTCGATATGAAGTGTTTCTATAATTTTAAATATACCTAGAATTACTTTAAAAAGGCACGTCGATAAAGCTCGAGGTAAAGACATAAATACTATTAATTTTCGACCAAACAATGAACATTTAATGGTTTTTTTGCAAGAAGAAGAACTTGTTTTGAAGAAATATATTCAACACGTGTGCAATATTTATTATGGTTTAACAAGTAAGCAAACTCGTACTCTAGTTTACGAATACGCAGCAGCCAATGGCAAAACCGTAAAGGATAATTGATCCATAGACTTTTTTGAAGAAGAGAATGGATGATTAGTTTTATGCAGACATAAACTTT
Source organism: Cantharis rustica (assembly GCA_911387805.1). Lineage (NCBI taxonomy): Eukaryota > Metazoa > Arthropoda > Insecta > Coleoptera > Cantharidae > Cantharis > Cantharis rustica. The sequence goes on from OU426877.1 coordinate 80,178,568, forward strand.
CATTAAGAACTCTAGAGCAGATGAGCATGAGTAGAGCAACAAGCTTTAATAAAACAAATGTAGATGTGTTTTTCAAAAACTTTCTTGAAGCAAATACTAAATTTAATTTACAAAGCAAAGACATCTATAACTTTGATGAAACCGAAGCTACTGCTATGCACCATAAGACACCTAAAATACTAGCCACAACAGGCCAAAAAGGCGTGGGTCAAATAACGTCTGCTGAAAGAGGGACTTTGGTTACTGTAGTGGGTATTATTGGAGCTACAGACCGTTATATGCCGTCATTTCAAAGATAATATGTTGCATGGAACTCCATGTGGTTCGAAAGATGCGGCTACTCCATCTGGATGGATGAACAGCACCTTGTTTCTACCTGTTACCTAACGATTACAATATATAACATTGGTGCTCTCGTATGAGAAGCTTTGCTAGAATCTTTTACTCTGAAAAATATTTGCAGTGGATTTAGGATAGATCCATTTAATGCTGACATTTTTCCTGAAGATGCGTTTTTATTATCCTATGTGACAGACAGACCAAATCCCGAACAAAATCAACCATTATGTTCCGCCGTTACAAAATTAAAAAAAAAAATTTAAACATTAATTTTAAAGTCGGGGGAAACGGAGATTTGTTCCACTTACGAAAGCTGTTTATACATTCCATATTAAACATTCTCCGTTTCCCCTGACTTCAAAATTAATGTTTAAATTTTGTAGCGGGGAGGAGCGGGAATGATGATAAGTTAATTTTTCGAGTAAAGGGACTGAGAATTTGTTGTTGAATGAAGAAGAAAAAATTATTTTTTTCTTTTTAAAGGGAACAGTAGTTTTTAAAGTAAGGTGCTTTTATTATTAATTTTTATTTTTAGAATTTTTTTAGTCAGGGGTTTTTAAAATTTTTAATTTTTATTTTATTTCACTCTTTTTGAAGTATATTTTGTCAAAATGCATAAAGAAATTAATATATGTTTTAAACCACTTCGTGATCCAGTCAGCCGATATGGTAGCGCGAATAGTTAGCGAATGATATGAATTTAACAGCCATAATGGTGATGAATTTTTAGCCAAAATGGTAGTAAATTTATATTAATATTAGTTATTAGTTATTTAATATAGAGGATTGTGCAGGGGCAAATGCATAAATTTTGGGGTTTGGGGGGAGGGGGGTAGAGATAGTTTTCAGAGATAGAATTTCTTCTCATGGGTGAAAATTGTATTTAACCAGCCAGGAAAACTCTCCTGGTCTTTGCAAACATGCTGTCAAAACTGTACGTCGCTACCTGTAACCGTTCGGGAGATATGGTGACACAAACATATATATATATAAATAAACACAGATTGTACATAGTAACTTCATATACCCTGTGTTTTTGAAAAAACAGTCAGGGGTAAAAACAAGTAAATATAAAACTAAAAGACAGGCAGTAACGAAACGTATTTTGCAACAGAAGATTTTGACGAATATAATGAGATATCTAGTGAGGTGTCAGAAGGAGACTACGTTATAGTCAAAGTTTATGGAAAAACTGCTGTAAACTTTCGACATTATATTGCTAAATTTCGTGAGCAAATGTTAAATGGTTACGACGTAACCTTTCTGAAACGGTACAACTCAACCAATACATTTACAGATGTAAATGAAATGGGTTTTGTATCCAAAGACGTTGTTGTTTTTAAATTACCACCCTCAATAAAAAGCAGCAGTGCTTGCTTTGCAAACATGGCATCCTTTTCCATTGATTTTGGTGATTTTAATTTTGCAGTTTTTTAAATTTTATATTTTAGATTAGGTAGTTCCGTAATAAAGTCTTTCGTATAGTATTTTTTTTATTTTTTACTAATATTTTCAAGATATGTTCAATTAACCTACCTATGTGGTTCAGTTAACCTGCATATAGGGTTAAGGGGTAATGACACTCTAGAGATACAAAAAATAGCATAACTTTAACAATTTTTTATGGCCTTATCGTAAATGCAATACAAAATCTGTTTAAAGGTATGTATTGTACATATTTAAAGGCCAAATTAATAATTTTTTTTTTCAATTGTTTTACAAAATAGGAGCGTCAAGTCTCCGCAAAGGAAACCTCTCGTTACATATAGCGTTCCGCGGCCGGCAAGAATTCTCCTACAATTTATTTGTAGTCAATTTACAAATTACAATTGTACAAATTGTACAATTTACAGTATGCCCATAAGTTCAGCTTGGAAGACTGAGGCATATTTGCCTAGCGGTATGCTCATGTTTATCTCAAGTTCGGCGGATGATATTCCTGCACCTGAGCCAGCATTGTTTTTGGAACCGTCCGAGAACATACATATGTCGTAATCGTAGGTTTTCGTTGGTTCCAGCAAAACATTGTATTTCCTGCTGAATATATATTTAGGGTGAATTCTGTCGGGCTCCATGCGCAAAAGAGGCACTCCTGTGGAGTAGTCCTCTAGAATCCGCATGTGCCCCACAGTTATACGTCTATCTTTCCACAGCCGCCAGCTGCGCAGTCTCAGAGCAGCCCTGACCTCCATCTCCTGCACATGAAGATCAAGTGGAGGGAGGCAGAGAAGAGTCTCCAGTGCCGCAGTTGGAGCCGTGCGCATCACCCCAGTTACAGCCAGACAGATCACTCTCTGGAGCCGGTGGAAGGAGGCTGCTGTTGTCACCTGCTTTGTTCTGGGTCACCAAACAAGAGCTCCGTAACAGAACATGGGTCTGACGATAGCAGTGTAGAGCCAGAGGGTGATCCTAGGGGAGAGACCCCAGGACTGTCCCACCGCTCTTCGACACTGCCAGAAGGCCATTCCCGCTTTTCTGAGCTTGATTTCTAAATGTTTCCCCCAATTTAGCTTTTTGTCAAGTGTTATGCCCAGATACTTGACCTCATTCGCCAATTTTAGGAGAGTCCCCATTAAACTAGACATTCTCATGCTCTGTAGTTTCCTTTTGTTGGTGAATAGAACAAGCTCTGTCTTAGTCGGATTGACCGAGAGAGAGTGCTCGTTGCACCAGTTCTCTAGTATTTTGAAAGCATTTTGCATTTGCATGCATACTGTGTTCTCAAATTTCTCGGTAAGCAGTATGGTGATATCATCTGCGTAACCTATGGTATAAAATCCCTTTTCATTTAAGCATTGGATAAGGCTGTCGACTACCATGTTCCATAGCAGTGGAGAGAGTACTCCACCTTGAGGACAGCCCTTAACGACAATGCCTTTAACATTTGTATCTCCAACACTCACCTCTACAGCTCTCCACTTCAGTATGAAACTGATCCATTTTGCAATGGTCGTGGGAACTCCAAATCGGCGTAGTGCTGAATTTATGCTATTGAAAGTAGCCTTATCAAAGACCCCTTCGATATCGATAAACGCTCCTAGAGTGGACTCCTTGTAGTTCAGCGATCTTTCGACGTGCTCCACCACTTTGTAAAGCGCCGTTTCAGTCGATCTCCCCGGAGTATATGCATGTTGATTCGCGTAAAGCGGTCTTTGGGCAAGAACCACGTCGCGAATGTGTCTGTCGCACAGTTTTTCTAACGTTTTGAGAAAAAACGAAGTCAAACTTATTGGCCTAAAAAATTTAGCCAGGGAGTAGTCGCTTCTGCCTGGCTTAGGTATGAAGATAACTTTTACTTTGCGCCATTCACTTGGTATGTATCCGTGTGCAATGCACGCCCTAAACATCTGCACCAGGTGACAGATTAGATGCTCCAGACCCCATTGAAGGAGTGCCGGGAACACTCCATCAGGCCCGGGCGATTTAAAAGAACCAAATGTTTTAATGGCCCATGCTATTTTTGTCTCATCAACGACCTTCCTTGCAACTTCCCAATCTGTTGCAGTCGGTGTCTGAGTTTTTACTTCAGACCAGTCGAAGTTTGAAATTATTTCACTGTCGGGAAAGTGAGTGTGTACCAGTATTTCGGCAGTCTGCGAGAGGGTCTCCGTGTAGAATCCATCGTCACGGTATAGACTGCCTGGCTGCTGGTATGGGCCCTTGGACATGACCTTCTTGAGTCTAGCCGCCGCAGTAGTTGTTTCCACGCTACTGCATAAGGCTTTCCATGACTCGCGTTGTTTTAGGCGTATTGTTCTCTTGTACTCCAGCTGTCGCGCTTTGAATGCTGCCCAGTCAGAGTGACTTTTAGAGTTGTACGCTTTGTTGTAGAGCTTTCTTGTCGATCTTCTCAGCTGGTCGAGTTCTGGGCACCACCATGGTGCTGCCCGACCCCGTAGTCCAACTGTTTTTAATGGACAAGAGAGCTCGTATGCTTTTGTGAGGAAGTTTTGTAGCTTATCTCTCTCCCTTATTATTCATCTCCTTATCCCCCGTTGCCAAGACGATTCATTTATTTTTCTTAATTCAAATTTTGTTTTTAATAATGTGATTTAAATTTGTTATTTGCTCGCGTATACCCACACTGACGACGCATGTTGGTCAATACACTTGAAGTTGTTCAATTTTCGATTGTTTACTTAAGCAATAAATTATTTTATTTTTAAATTAAATTGTTAAGTTTCAAACATTAACTTCTTTTTGAACTTTCTTACATTTATTTGTTAAGGAAATTTATAACTGCTGTGGGCTTTATTGCCTACCTTTATGAACACTGCAATATATATTGAACACTAATACAAGTAACTGGGCCATAGAAAAAAAGAAAGAAAAAGTTATCGGTTACTTCAGCAAGGTCTAGTCAAAACCTGACAGAAACTATTGCGTAACCAGTAGAGAGCTGTTAGCCGTTGTCAAGTCCGCCGAACACTTTGACAAGTATTTGTACGGATGGAAATTTCAGCTAAGAATGGACCATGCCGCGCTAAAATGGCTTCTCCGGTTTAAAAATCCAGAGGGACAAGTGGCAAGGTAGATTGAGCGATTGCAGGAATATGACCTCGACACCGAACATCGTGCAGTCATCGCAACGCAGACGCCTTGTTCAAACGACCATGTCCAATGAGCTGCATTGATTGCTCGCGACTGGAAGAAAAAGTTAATTTTCTCCGAAGAACTACTGTAACCGATGATAATTGACAACCTGAACAGTTACTTCGGGAGCAAGAAAACGATCCGGACCTGAAATTTATTTTGGACTGGAAAGTCGAAAGACAACGGCCGACTTAGGAAGTAGTAAGCGCCTTGACGTCAAAGCGTATTGAGCCCATGGGACTCTTTGAAATTAGAAGATGGTCTTTTGAAGCGATCCTTGGAGAACGACAATGGCACTGAGTGTAAACTTTAGTTGGTAGTGCCGAGAAGCCAAGTGTCGGAAGTGATGCAACATTTGCATGATGGAACTTCGGGAGGCCACTTCGGCATTAAGAAGACCCTAGGAAAAGTTAGGCTAGGTTCTACTGGGTGAACTGCAAGGAAGACGTCAAGGAATGGTGCCGTAAGTGCACGCTATGTGCATCGAAAAACGGACCATTGGGAAGGCGCAAGGCACCTATGAGACAGTATAATGTGAGAAGTTCATTTGAAAGAGTGGCAATCGACATCGCGGGTTCATTCCCTGAAACCGACGCCAGTAACAAGTACATTTTGGTGGCAATGGATTATTTCACTAAATGGACCGAGATCTATGCAATACCTAACCAAGAGGCGGTTACTGTTGCGGATGTACTTATGAAAGAGCTCTTTTGCCGAATTGGAGTCCCTCTAGAGCTACACTCCGACCAAGGTCGAAATTTTGAGTCGGCGTTCCAGAATGTCTGTCGCATGCTGGGCATTAAGAAGACCAGAACAACATCTCTTCATCTTCAATCAGATGGCATGGTAAAATGAATGAACCGAACAATGGGAAGGTTGGAACCTCGCTAAAGTTGTCTCAGAACATCAACGGGACTGGGACCAATACTTACATCTGTTCCTAATGAGTTACCGGTCATCCGATCACGAAACTACTGTACAAACGCCAGCTTGTGTAATGTTTGGACGTGAAGTCCGCTTGCCATGCGATCTTCAGTTTGGGAGCAAACCTGGAGAAGAAGTTCCTGGGGATGACTATGTTGGCAAATTAAAGAAAAAAATGCGCGACACTCATGACGCCGTTCGAAAGAATATTCAGTTGGCCAGTGATCGGATGAAAACCCAGTATGACGTGAAGGCAAAGGAAGGTGGTTTTCAGCCTGGTGTTTTGGTGTGGCTCTATAATCCACAAAGAAAACGAGGATTCTTTCCAAAACTGCAAAGACAGTGGAAAGGCCCATATAAGATAGTTTCTAAAATCAACAATGTCATATATCGAATCCGAAGACCACCAACAGGCAAGCCAAAAGTCCCACACGCCGGTGACAACAACAGCGCTTCCAAGGACGATGGCGAAATAAGAATAATAACCAACAGATGTAGAAGCCATTCTCAAGAATCAAACTTTGAGAAGTTTATGTCCATCTACAAAGGTACCGCCAAAGCAAGATTTGGAGTTATAACTGAAGTGCAACAAGATCTTTTTGACGTACCAAAGGACTACGCACTGGCGCACTGCGTGGCCCAAGATTTTTGCATGTCCTGTGGAATTGCCGTTGTATTCAAGAAAAAGTTTGGACGTTTGGGCGTTTGGATGAGCTTCAATCACAGCAACTTGCTATCGGTAAAACCCTGAAGTTACGTGACCAACAACGATCAATTTACTACTTGGTAACCAAGAGGTTTTCTCATCAAAAATCCACCTATATGGACCTATGAAAGACTTTGTTAGAGCTTCGCAGAGATATGATAAACCGTAACATCAAGAAGCTGGCGGTACCTAAGCTTGGCTGCGGTTTAGATCAATTGAACTGGAAGACCGTTCGCAACATGCTAGAAGTCGTGTTCCAAGGAACGGAAGTTCAAGTATTGGTCTGCAGTTACAATCCAAGCAGTACACCAAAAGAGCAGAAGAGTGTTGACTGTTATTTCTACCACCAAGGAGTATGTAGAAATGGGGACAATTGTCGATACCGCGACGATCCCTTCTATAGATGTCAAGTTTCCGCTATTCTGGGACAGAACAGATGTAAGGAGGCGGGCAGTGTTACGAAAGAACGTGTGATTATATTTGATGACTAATGTATGACGTCATCTATGATAAGTCATACATGATAACAGCATTAGCATTTTCATGCCTTCAAAAAATTGATAAAAATGGAAAACAATCAAAACCACCATGCTTTGATGGAAACTGCAGTCCATCAATGCAATCAATATGATTTTTGAAGACGGTTTGAAAAATAATTTTCGATTTTTATTGACTAACCGATTAAATCAAGATGTTCTAGAAAATTTGTTTTCGGAAGAAGAAGATTTAAAGCCAATAAACGACTATTCTGACTCAAAACGTGTTTATGCAATTACAAGAGATGAACCTTCTTATTCTCAAACATGTATATCAACACCGCTAACAACAATTACATTGAAAGACTGCTCGAAAGTATATTTTGCAGGATATTTAATTTTTAAGTGTCTTAAAAAATATCAGTGTAAAAATTGTGAAGAAGTTCTGCAAAGAAATACAGTTATGGAAAACTCCAATGAATTATTGCTTCTACATAAAAACTTTTCGACAGCAAAATGTTTAGCATTCAGGGGCGGTTCTACCATAGGAACTGCAGAGCTGCAGAACCGCCAAATATCAGAATGAAGTGTACCAAATTAATTATTACTTATTAGTATAACCACCACATTTCAAATTATTTCAATAATTGAAGACTAATCAATTTTGGTTTCAAAGCGCGCTTCTTATGTTGTCTTGAGTTATAAGTACTTTTATCAGTCAGTCAAATAAGTACTGTAATAATTAATACAAGTCCGTTACGCTTTCGAAATCACTGTTTAACTTCGATGTGCTGGAAATGATTCTGAACATGAAATGACGTGAGCTATCGGGTGGAATCGTATCCATACCAGTATAGTACATCGTGGTGTTAGGACAATCCTAACACCACGGTATACACTACAAATTGAGCTGCATCTTATGCAGAATTACATGCCGTATTTTTGTAATATAATTTAAAATTTGACATGAAAACAACTAGTAAGTTAATTTTTGTTCATTGATTGTTCAACAACATGGTTAAACAATAAAATGCAATAGTTTAATACTCGTAATATAGTGTAATTTGAAAATTTAGTACAAATTTTAATTTTACCAAGTTTCTTATAAATACTATTATCAAAATAGAAGTAAAATTATTTTTTGGCAGATCCTATATTAGAAACTCAAAATGAAATTACGTTTAATTATTAATATCAATAAAATTAAAATTATGTAGGTTTTTTCTACAATAGTAATGTTTATTATTAAACTCGCAGATTACAAGATATAGGAACAACGCACCAAACGTACAACCGTTCTGCTCATATTTCAGCTCTGGTTTTACGAACATATACGATTTTATTTTAAACACATCTTGCGCTATGAACTTTAATTGAAATTATGAATATCGAAGATAGTATCTTATACCTACTAGTACATAAAATAAATGCTTATGAATATTAAATGAACAAAAAATAAAATGAAATATTACTAATATTTTTAACACAACTTCTCTCATAAGCAGTACTTAATAAAAATTTTTCGAAAATTAGTTAGGATTGCAATTTATTGTAAAAATGTAAAATCATATAAAGTAATACATTCTAGATAAGTGTTGTACGTTTAATATTTAAAAATGTGCAATAAGTAAATTTATTTTTTGAGATTGCCATTTTCTGATATCTTGCCATTTTTATAATGCAGAACACCCAAGAATATTTTTCACGAGCCGCCACTGTTAGCATTGAATGTTTCGACTGAATTAATGAAGACATTTGTAAAAATTTCATTTGTGCAATTTAATTTGTATTTTGAAGAATACAAAGCTAACAAAGGCATTAAAAAGCTAATTAATGAAGAAATTGTTTCTAAATTGACAATAAACTTAACAGTATGGTTTGATACAGACGATGTTTGTGAAACGCATCGTGAATTTATTTTAAATCATTTTATTTTAGTGAATTTGTATAAAAGATGTAAATTAGCTTCAATTAAAAATTGTGAAATTATTGCAAGTGACAAATTAAAAAATTTACAAAATAAATAATTTTAAATATAATAATTACATAAATACATAGTTATTATATAAACTTTTGTAAAAATTAATAATATATTCGTATTACTATTATTGCCTTTTTTTATTATTTATTGTTATTTTCAATAACCAAAATTTAAAGTTTTAAAATAGTGGACTGGTTTTTTATTAAAATCAATTTAGAAATTATTATAGGTATGTTTAAATAAATTAAATAAATATGTCAATATAGTTGCCCCCATCTTCGTCGTTTTGATATAAAAAATATTGAATCGTTAGGTCTTCAAAAGTCACCCTGTTTTAACTCGAGGTCGCTTCTAATTAAAAAAAAAATTAGTACATTTTCAAAAATTTTTCTTTCTAAGTTACTTCTCATTTACACTTCTTCAATGTAAACATAAATATTTTTGTAAAATCAGTTATTAATTCAAATAATATTATAATCCATTCAATACGACCCTTAATAGTATGAAATTTTTTATTTAAACATTTTATGATAGGTCAGTATATATTGTAATGCCCCGGTCTTGTGCAAACTTTATATAAAATTTGCTTATTCCAAAAATTAATTCAAATTACTGGGCATCCATCTTTTTGTAGCAAGCGACTCTTCAGGTTTTTCAAATTTGTAAATTGTAAATTAATATGCTTACTTTTGTTGGTTATCGTTTGTTGGAGGGCACATGTTATGCTGCAGCTGGCTTAAATACGCCTGGTCATTCGCTGCGTTGTCATTTCATGCATCCAATATTATCACTATTTTTCCAATCTTATTCACTTGTTTCACTTTATTTATTAAATTAAACAAAAACTCAAATTAATTTAACTTATTTATTAAAAATAAAAGCAATTTTTAATTATATCGGGGATGGCGTTTCATCCGTTTGACCTTTTGACGCCACGGCCGTAGCCTCATTGTCTTCTATCGACCCGCTGGTCCCACTCCTACTCTCACTTTCCCTACCTTTTTATTTACACAGCAAATTTTACAAACTTTATGATACAATGTGCAATGTTTTAAATAAATAAGTAATAAAATTGAATTCGATGATTGCTATTGATTATTGCTATTACCAATACTAGTTACATTGACATCTTCGTGATTACAGTACACGGATTGAAAGTGATCCGCAAAAAGGTTTGCAATGTCTTCAGAGTTGTTTGCTGACCTATTGTTGAAATATATACTTCTAGGATTAGCATTGCTTTCTTTTAAAGAGTTTACAAATGACCAAAAACCTTTTGAAAAATTTCCTAAAATATTGTTTTTAACTTTGTGAATATGCAGCAGTCTATCGTACTCAATGGAGAGTTTGTATTGCTTTCTGATTCCGCAAAATATTAGATAAAAATATTATCACATGTTAATAACTTTTACCATTTACAACTTTTACCGTTATGATAACCATAACCATTTGATAATCATAATAATTTCCAAACCTTTTGAAACGCTTATAATGCAATTTTTTGGAGATCAATCGCTTTGTTGTAGAGCTAAACCAATTTGAATATTTATTTACACGTTTGGAAAACAATTTTGAGAGCGAGTTGGAAATAGCATGAATTTTGTTGTAGAAAGCTGCAACACTTTTATTCACTGTCCTACAATTTAAAAAAAATGTCCAGTCAATTTGATCTAGCTGTGCAATTTGCATCGTACGGAGCATTTTTGAAATCATAAAAATATACAATATTTTCAGATTGAGTTGATACTTGATACTTGATCTATACCAGTGATAGTTATTAGTAATGGAGAATGATTGACATCCACCGGAGTTATTAATGGAATTAAATATTATTTATTATAACTTATTTATTTATAGTTATTTATTCATTTTTTGTATAAAAATGTTTCAGTTATATTATATAATACATTAATTCGATTATTTTTATATGCTGGTACCCGGGTACCCGGTTGGCGTATACGTGTACATTTTTCAATTTAGAAATTTTCTTAGTTAAAAAAAATAAAAAAAATTTTGGTGCTTATTTCGATAGAAAATCTGTCAAATCGTGGGGATCCGATAGGTTATTAGCAAATTATTTTCATGAAAAAAGTTATTGAACAAAATGTACGTTGATGGGCATTCGGGTACCCGGTTGGTAACTCAACGGTTAAACTATAAATGTAATTACTGCATCTAGAAACTAGTATTAAAATTATTTACCAAAAAATTTACATTTATTTTGGATGCACTACTGCTGTTTAGGTGGTTATTTCGACGTACATTATGTGAGTTTGGTAGTTTTGGTTAGTAATAAATTAATTTTTTTTGTAGTTTTTACCAAGCAAGCGTGTTATAAATATTGCACTGTTAAAGAGTGAAATCTTTAATAGTCCATACTTACTTTTTTTATATTTTGCTCTAAATATAATGATAAAAGCACAACTTATCGAACCTCAGCTTCCAGGTAATTAAATATCGAATTAAAGTTATTGCGATTTTTTTATATTTTCAAAAAAAAAACTTGTAAAATTATTAAATGAATGTTGAATTTATTTTTAAATTGAGTAAACAATTGAATTACAATTAAATTAAATTTATAAATTTGTCAAATGCGCTCCGTATTGTTCGATCACGATTCTTATTTCGCAAAACCCCGTTATCACTTACAATGTTGAATCAGCTCACAGTTAATTCAAAATAATTTCTCTTCTACTCGTCTAAATGTTTCTTCTAAATTCTTCTTGGTTATTCCAAATTGAATTTATTATTTTTGTTCCTAAATATTTGTTTGATTCACTTTGGGGATTACTCCATTTCCGGAGAATAATCTCAACACGACCTTACCGGTCCACGTTTAATTATCCACTCCGTTTTTTTATTTATTATTTTTGTATCAACCTTCACTGTTAATCCTTTATTTTTTGAATTCAATTTTTTTTAATCGATGCTTTTAATGATAACGTGATTTGAAATTGTTATTTGATTGCATGTACCCGCACTGACGACAATGTTGGTTAACATACCTGAAGTTCCTCGACGTTCGATTATTTACTTAACTAATAAATTATTTTATTTTAAATTAAATTATTATGGGTTCAAATATTAATTTTTTTTTTAATTATCTTTGATTTACTTTATCAGTAAATTGAAAACTGCTTTGGACTCGATGGCTTCACATTTATGGACACTGCAATATGTTTTATAAATAATTAAAAAAATAAATTTATTTGTAAATAAATATAATATTGTTATTTAATAGTTATTTATGTGCCACCTCTTGAAAGTGCATGTTTTTGGTATGAGGGTGGAAAATTATAGACTGAGGCGTAGCCGAAGTCTATAACCATGTAAATGCCAAAAACGCACTTTAAGGACAAGGTGCATACACTATTTTATGTGTAATTGAAATAAAATACACACTTTCTACAAAAAATGGACGATATAGCTATTATTACAACTAGGGTAATATGAATAGTATATTTCCCGAGGTTGGCTAGTTACATCTCGAGGGCAAAGCCCGAGAGATGTATAGACAACCAAGGGAAATGTATTCATATTTCCCGTGTTGTAATCAATAGTTTTCTTCTGATTGAAAAATATATTATTAAATATATCAATATTTCATCAATAATAAAATTTGAGATTTTGAATTTGCAATAACTTGAAAACGGCGCTAGATATCGAAAAACTGAGCAAAAAATTTACCCCCCTTTGCTCGTTCTCATAGCAATTTGTCGAAGGAAGCTTTATGCAAAATTCTAGATCTATAGCGCGCAGAATGCGCGCAAAATAATTCAGAAAAAGTTAGGTTGGTTTTTAAAATATAAAAATAAGTAGGCACATTTTTTATTTTAAACGTCACTTAAATGTCACTTTTTAACAGGGATGGCTTTAGTATTTACTTTGCGTGTTTGATTGTCCAATCACCGTGCGCAAAGTATACTTTAAAATGACGTTTCATATTTCCCTAGGGACAATATGATATGACGTTTCATATTTCCCTTGGGAAATATTAGTGTGTTATGACATATTGTAACTAAGGCGATATTGCTCTATATTGTTTCAATCAGAAGAAAACAATAATATTATACGGATTAATTTAACGTTATACATACTATAATGATCAAGTTGGTAAGCAATAAAATAATTGAAATTAAAAAATACGTCAATAATTTATTTTTGACAGAAGAATTTTTGCGCGCGATTGATCTGAATTTTTGCATATGCCTTTCTACCGAAAATTCACCGGCGGTAAGTACAAGACGAGGGAGAGGAGTTTTTTGCTCAGATTTTAGATATCTAGCTCCGTTCTTGAGTTATTGCTAATTAAAAGAATTAAGTTTTAAGATAACCCATTTTGCAAAATAGTTTGACAGAAAATTGTTTTGACAGAAGAATTCTTGCGCGCGATCGATCTGAATTTTTGCATATGCCTTCTTACCGATAATTCACCGGGGGTGAGTACAAAACGAGGGGGGGGAGTTTTTTGCTCAGATTTTAGATATCTAGCTTCGTTCTTGAGTTATTTCTAATTAAAAACATTTGAAGTGATCACATGCCTGTACTAAAAAGTAAAATATCACGTGTCCATACTGAAAACCGCCACTTTCAGTATTGTTTTGTATATTTGAAAATGGACATTATAGTACAATTGCACATAAATAAAATTATAAATTAAAATTAAAAATTTATATATTTTATTTAATTTCTTCCTCGTTATCTCTTCTCATTACATGTCCCAGCTATTTTATACGTTGTGCCTTAATATATTTTACAATGTTCTTTCCTCCCATCTCTCTTAGAAGTTCAAAGTTCATCCTTGTTCTGTATTCACCGTTTATCTTCTTGGGGCCTATTATAGTTCTTAGCACTTTTCTCTCAAATACTCGCAGTTGCTCTTCTTCTCTTTGATTGAAACACATTACCTCATCTGCATAGGTGAGGACTGGTCGTATTAGTGACTTAGAGATCTTAATTTTAGTTTTCTTGGTTATTTGTTTATCTTTTAGAATATTTCTATTTGCGTAGTACGCTCTATTTCCTGCCAGTATCTTGGATTTAATTTCTGTACTTCTTTCATTCTTGTTATTCATCTGTATGCCCAGATATTTAATATTTTCAACCTTTTCAGTAACAAAGTCATCTACTTTTAAATCATTTCTGGTATCGCCTTCTTCTCTTTGGCATATCATATACTTTGCTTTGTTAACGTCTATGGTTAGTCCTACCTTACTTGACTCTCTTTTTATTGCCTTAAATATGTCTTTTATTCCTCTCTTTGTCCTTGATAAAATAACCATATCGTCTGCGTAAGTTAGTAACTGGCTTTCCTTATTTATTATAGTGTCTTTGCATTTGATACCTCTGATTATTTTTTCTATGACGATATTGGATAGAGTTGCTGACAGAGCATTTCCCTGTCTCACTTCACAGTTTACCTCAAAACTGCTGGTTTCTCCTTCGGTCGTCCTTACAGTAGCTGATGTCCCCGTGACTGTCATCTGGATTAGTCTTGTTAGTTTTTCTGATATTTCAAATTCTTTCATGACTTTAATCAGTGGTTTTCTGTTGACTTTATCGAAAGCTTGCTTGTAGTCTATAAAAAGCATATGCACATCTATACCGTATTCATAACTTTTCTCCATAACTTGCTTTATTATATTATGTAAAGCGTCTACTGTCGATTTTCCCCGTCTGAAGCCACATTGATATCCTCCTATTTTTTTGTTTGACTGTTTTTCAAGGCGACTATATGTATTAGTGATGATAATATTTTATATGCTGTGTTCAATAACGTTATTCCTCGGTAATTGTTGCAGTCCTCAGCGTCTCCTTTCTTCTTCAACGTTACTATTGCCCCTTCCTTCCATTTATGTGGCATTCTCCTTTATGTCCAGATTTACCTATCTTATTAATTCGTGAATTTCGGAATACAATACTTCTTCCCTATTCGTTATCAATTCCGCCATTGTTTCGTCACTTCCAGGTGATTTGCAATTTTTTAATGCTTTGATCGCTTCCAGAGTATCTTCATATGTAGGTTTGGGTACTTCTTCATTATTTCCTGGGTTTGTTAAGTCGTTAGTTTCTGCTTTCTCCTGTCTCACGTTTAGTAATTTATGGAAATGATTCTCCCAAATTTTTTTTATTATATCTTCGTCGGTTTCCAAGTTTCCCTCTTTGTTCTTCATTCCTCGTACTTTTATACTGTGTGCCTTACTCATATTCTTTATTTGTTTGTAAAATTTACGTGCATTTTTATTTATAAATAGAAAATAACTTAAAAAAGTTTTAGAATTTTTTAAGTATGTGATGTTAAAACAATAAAGCTAACAAATGTTAAAATAATAAAAAAAATTTTTTAACTGTTGAGTAAAAAATACATACTACACAGAAAAACATAATATTTAAAGAACACTAAAATAACAATAATTCACATTTAACAAGGTTGAACTTAGAATATTACGATCTCACATCTCTTATTGACGTCGCTCTCCGCTTTGCCACCAGAACATCATCAATTTGGCTTCCGTTTGTGTTTTTTCCACCAGGCCACATCTATGTTATCTTATGTGACTTTTTATGCTTGAATTTGGTTCTACTTATTATCATGTTAAGTGATGATGCTAGACAGCACAGTTTATTTCCATTATCGTTTGTCTCTTTGTGTATTATTTCCTTTCCAGCCACGTTTATTAAGTAATTTTCAATCCCAATTTGCGCATTAAAATCACCCAGGATCACTGTTGTATCGTGTTTTGGAATTGTATCATATAGTTGTTCCAGATCATTATAAAATTGTTCTTTCTGATCCTCACAACTGTCTTCTGTTGGCGCATATACCTTAATTAAAAACAGGTTATTCTAAGATATGATAGTCTTCCTCCCGCAGGTTTAAAATGCAATATTTTTTTGATCCACCTTCTGGTAATTAGAAAACCTGTGCCGTTATCCTTATTTATTTTCTCTTGAATACATAAATACGAATTTCTCGCTGTTAACTTCTCCTTCTCCTTTCCATCTTGTTTCTTGTAGAGCAGCCGCTTCAATCTTATACCTCTCCAGTTCTTTGGCCACTGCTCCCATTTTTCCCGTCTTCAACATCGTTCTCACATTCCATGTGCCTATCCTTATAGTACCATTACCATTACTTGTCTCTCTTTTCCATGTATTTCTGTTCGTAGCCTCTTCCTTTGTTTTCCGTTTTCTGTGCAATGTTGTCATATTTGACTCGTCTTCCATAGTTGGTGGTTCCGGCTGATCCGGTCCGGCGCCACCACCTGTTATCTCTACTTTTTTGCTAGTTGCATGAAGTTTTCGGTAAGCCCCAAATTGTTGTCTTTCTATCCCAAAGATACGATTTACCGTCTATGTTTAGCTTTTGATAACCAATTTTTACCTTCTTCCCTTCTTTAATCTTATTCTTTGCTATATCCCAAATCTTATCCTGGATTATTTTTTTGTTACTGCTCAAGTCACTCTCTATAAAAGTTTGGGTTCCCCTCAACTTGTTTTTATTTCTCATTACTATTGCCTTCTGATTTTGATCAAGCAGTTTTACGACTATTACCTGTCTGCCCGGTGTTTTGCCTATCTTGAAAGCATCCATTACATTAACCTCTGCCTAGACTTGCTTTTTGAGAAACTCCTCGACTTTTTTCTTTGTTACTTCACCCATCTCTGGTATGTTTTTGATAACAATGTTTGCGACTTTTCCCTCCTTCTCATATCTTTCTAGTTTATTTTCGAGGTAGGCAATTTTCTTATCATGTTCGTGTGTTTTTTTATCTAAATCTTTAACTTCCTGCTTTATCCCGAAGATCTTCGCGTTCCATCGTGTTTCCATTCCGTCCAGATTGTTTTTTTATCTTCCCTACTATTCTATTATTGTCTTGGAAGCCGTTATTTACTACCCCGGTTAATGCTAATAACATGTTCTTTATTTCGTTCATATCTTCCAGATTTTTTTCTCTCTGATCCAGCTTATTAACAATTTTCACTGGTGATTTGGTGGTCTTCTTGCTCTTTTGGAATATCAGATGTTCCTCGGTAGTGCCTACTTCTTTACTCTTTTCTCTTTTTCTCTTGATGTATTCAGGTAAGAAGGGGAAGCTATTTGACCGTATTCTTTGGCTTTTACTATTCATTTGTTTCCGACTTAAATGGTTTCTAGCATTTTAATTTCGTAAACAACTTTTTATTGAGTTTGTAAAGAAACGAATTGTCGTTTTGTCATTGACGAATCGTCAATAAAATTATTGATTTTATAATTTATAAATGGTAATTTATTACCAAATGTTTTATTTCTTATACATAGCATAAATAAAGTTTTGTTATTAACAGTTTTATTATTTATTATATTATTAATTTATTATATTATTAATTTATTATTTACTATTTGTAACTTTTATTAATAAAAGTTATTTTCCTTAAAACTTACTTTCGGAGTTTAATTCGTTTCTTTACAAACTCAATAAAAAGTTGTTTACAAAATTAAAATTAAAGGTTTTCATGCGCAAGTTGCTCGGAGGTGCACAAAATTTAAAACACCAATAACTTTTAAAAAAGTTACATTATAATGATGATTATGGAAGCTCATTGAAGCTCAAACGAATCTCTATCGATTGGCACCAAAATTAGTCAAAAATGTTTAAAACTACAGAAAATAAAAAAACATGTTTACCCCCCCCCCAAAGATTTCGCGAATAACTCTGCGACGGTTGAGGCTCAAACAACAAAAATGGAAGCTCATTGAAGCTCAAACGAAGCTCTAACATTTGACACCAATTTTACCTAAAAATTCCAATTGGGGGGGCTATCATGTCTACGGCCTCCCCCAAAAGTTTTCGCGAATAACTCCGCGTCCGTTGAAGCTCAAACGATGGGAACGGAAGCTCATTGAGGCTCTCACGAAGCTCAAACGTTTGACACCAATTTTAATAAAAAAATCGATTTGGGGGGAGAGGCAGTGACATGTACCTGCTAAAACGGGAACTTGTTATGACAAGTGCCCGTTTTAGCATATGTTAACTTATGAGTTAACATATGCATATTTACTATCGGTATTAACGTTAAATATTGCTTCTAAGTGCTTGTATTTGAAAATTTGCCCCGAAATTAATTTGTTATTAGGCAAACGACAAAATAAATACAGCTAAATCAAAATCAAGAGCGTTTTGTTGGGTTCGCGGAAGTAATTCTAGCGCTAGAAAGAATTCTGACCTTAATTTTCGTAAGTTTCCCAAGAAAGAAAAATTCAAAGTGAAATGGACAAATCAGTTGGGTGAGGTGGAAGTAATTGTTAGCAGAAAAACGTGGATGAAAATCTTTAAAATGGGAAAGGATCCTTCAAAATGCTTGGTTGTGATATCTGATATCTCCTTGATGTCTCATAAAGCGGTGCAGACAAAGCTGTAGTTTATAAAACTAAGCTATAAATATGATGGAATCCGTCATCACTAGTCGTTTTCCCACACAACACAATATGCTTAGCGTTTGCCAAAGCTTTACCCTTACAAAAGTTTCTAACCTCAGAACTCACACAGAATTTCAAAATAATGTTTATTGTTAATTGTTTATTCATATTTAGATATGATTTAAGCACAAACGAATATAATAAACAAACTACAACACGTTTCTGAACCCGTCAATGTGCATACCTATAACCACCATCTAATAACCTTCATTATGATGACAAAACATAGAACTGCTCGCTTTAAGCGGTCATTTTGAATATTTGGTCACGTGATTTTCCTTAATCGAAATCGCGAATATATTGTTTATTTCCATTGCTGAAAATTATTTAAAAAGTATAAGGGAATAAATGCACAAACAGGTAGATTTACTGTATGCAATTTCCCCACTTCTACACGCTCCTACGTTATGTATTAATTGCATTTAGCATATAAATACATTTTAAGTATGAGTATAAGCGTATAAGACGTATGGCATCTCTTGAAACTGGCAGCCTTTGTTATTATATCAGAAATTTAGAATCGCTATGAAATTTTAAACGCAGGTGTTGATTTCAAAAGCTTTTGTTTAAATAACAATTATGTAAAAATATAATTAACTCTTAATAACTAACGTCAAATAATTGTAACATTGTAACTACTGTGCGGTCGCAGTGACCGCGTTTTATTTCTTTCGTTAACTCACGTACAACTTAACTTTTGGTTTTTTTGCAACAGATGTTTTATTTGGTATTCTATTAAGCCAGAAAAAATTAAAAAATAATTTATTTTAATATTCTATTAATTTTTAATAGCACAAAAAAAATTATTAACATATTTGCACAACTTTATATGACACAATTAAAAAAAAAACAACTAGATCGCAAAAATCACAACACCTAAAAATCACAGTTTTTGTTTGCAATTCGTAGATAATTTCGCAATGTACTGCAAACGTATTGCTTTGTGGCACAAAAAACAAAGATAAAAAGTTTTCTTTTAATTTTGGAAGAACACAAACATTTTCTACTTCTAAAAAAACCACACCAGAGTCTCGCGCTTGGTCCATATACTCGTCCATCGACGAGTACATATATGCTTAGCTATAGCAGTTGATTCGGTCATTCTCTTTTGAGAATGAGTGGACATCTCTAGTATCCGTTGTAACAAACCCGAATCAACTGCTATAGCTAAGCATATACTCATCGATGGACATAATGCAGACCAATGGCTGCACAAAAGAATGAGTGGTCATATCTCAAGTGTTCGCTGTAATAAACCGGACTCTACTGTCATTGCCAAATATATACTAGTCGATGGACATGATGCAGATTTTAAAAACGCAAAAATTATTAAATCTGATACTAATTATAAAGAAAGAATTCTTCACGAAATGATTAGCATCAAAAGAGAAAAGAATTCAATGAACAAAAAAACTGATATAGATGGCTTGAGCAATATCTACAGCCATCTACTTGTCTAATTACGTTCACGTATTGGGGTTAAGTTTTTCCTATTTTGACGGAAACCCATTTTAGGTTGTTCCTTAACCCACGATCATATACTCTTTGGTTTCAAGAATTTTTAGATCATAGATCGTTCAGATGACAATATGTTATTTTGCGGTTTCCATGTATATTGCTTGTTATTATTATTCTGACGAAGGGGATACAACTCACTGAAAGCTTATAAAATAAAAAATTTTTATATTTTACATTTATTTAACTTGTTCATTTTTAAACTCTTTTGATATGATTAGAATAAACTAATAGCAACTTAGAAAGTATAATTTACAATTGAATTGAAAAAAGACGACTGACACAAATTAGGCTTCCATCAAGCTTAGATTATTACAAGACTAGATTACTACATCAATACTTACATCAAAAACTATGAGTGACGGTAGGAAACGCTTAAGTGGTGCTGCTTATAAAAAAAATCAAAATTGGAAAAGATAGAAAAGATAGAAAAGGTACAGGAAGCAGTAAAAAAGACTGTAAAAATATTTAATTATTTTTTGAAACCCAACACTGGAAATGGATCATCTGATAGCAAAACCAACGCGGAAATCCAAAAATGTGAACAAACAAAAGACTTGCCTTCAAACGAATTACACCCAACTATAACAACTCCTAATGAGGTAAAAATTGTAAAAAACATTGAAATTAAAATACCAGTCAATGAACAGCAGGAGGATGATTTTAATAATTCCAACACTGAGTGTAAGCTTAACCTTGCTAAACTGGTCGGCAATAAAGTTTTTTCTAATACAATGCCTCAGCCAAGCTCAACTACTATGGAACACTCTGAAATGTATGACGATAAACATTCTAAACTTGATAGCAACGCTATGGTTTATGACCCTACTTTGTGACCTATCAATGATAACACTCGAGAGCATGTCCTAAAAAATGAAATAAATCAAGACATTTCTAAATGAGATTTTAGCTGCTCCAAAAGATTCATTGGGAAAACATCGCTATCTAACTCAAACTATGTTTGAAACTAGCTTCATCAATGAACAGAAAATAAAACAATCTTACCTAATGTACTCAGAAAGTTCTAGAAAACTGTTATGGGAAGATCTTTTATCTCGATTTAACATCAAGTAAAGAACTGCAATCATCTGACAAGGAGATTATATAACCGCCGTATTTTTGTAATTTTTGCCACTTATTGTGCTGGAAGTTCAGCCCTTCAATAACAACTCCCCAAAGCCGTAGGTCCAGATGGCCAGAAATTTTTAAGAAAATTGACTTTGAAATATTGTGCAAGAAGTTTGAAGACAAGATGTGAAATAATTAGCAAAATGTTTCGTAGCGTAGCTAAGAACGAGCTAGGTTATAGGTACACGGTTCTATTCCCAGCTTCGCTATATCTTTTTCTTTTAATTTATTTTATTTTTCTTCAGTGCTTATTCATACGTCATTTAATTATTGTAAAATAGATTAAATTTATGCAGGTAGACTAACAATATTTATGATAAATTAAATTTTTTAATTAAAAAAAAAAGAAATGTGGGCGGCAAGTTACCAGTAGCCCCTAGGCGGCAAAAGTATAAATCCGCCACTGGCTCGATTGGCTACTGGAGCCTTACAGAACTAAGACCACTACTATAACGTGATTTTTTCAGAATTCTATTTTCTTGTTAATTTAAATATTCTAAGTACAACCCTGTCAAATGTGAATTTTTGTCATTTTGGTTTCGTTAAATATTATGTTTCTTCGTAGTATGTATTATTTACTTAATAGTTAAAAATTTTATTATTTTAACATTTTGTTAAGTTTGATTATTTTCAAATTATTAGCGTACTACTTCCGAAGTTCCTGTTCATTAAAATGCGTTGAAGTTTTTTTAAATCATTCCAATCAAACTTATAACCATCCCACCCATCTAAATTAAATTTTTTTCATCAGCAAAAATACTGTTTAGCCATTCCATGTTCCATATCATGTGATTCTGAGCAAATTGCAATCTTGCTTTAAGTGCTTCTTAGTTTAAGGAGGTTTTTTTAATATTTTTCACTATTTCAATTGCATATTCTTTACAAAAATTTGTTAAACACGTCTGCACTTACAGGAAGTTACAGGTTACTCTTAATTTGAGTTGCAGAAACTGATTATTTTGCAGCAACTTGTAAAATGGAATCACGTTGCCGGTCAGTTGGCTTCTTGTTTTCTTCTTTGGAGCAATTTTTTCCGTAGAAATCACCCAGTTTATGAAAGTTGTTGACTACACATAGCGATCTACAAATTTTATTGCAAAACAGCGATTCGATAAACCAATTTCTTTTAAGGTGGGGGTTCAAGGCCACAGAGTTGATTCGCACTTGGCAGATGGCGGATATTAGGGTATGCAATGAATAGATCATTTATGGAAGTTCTTCTATTAAGATATAGGTGTCGCTCTATAAGTAGTAAATAGGGGAATACCCGCAGTCGAAAAAACATTTTTAATAACGCGAAGCAATGAAATATATACGACATCCTGATGTCTTTATAGTCGTAACGTAAACAATGAGTAACAACTACGTATTAGTTTACACCATTACGAAAGGTCAAAGAGATCCGTCTGTAATTGAAACATATTTGTTTAAAATACTTTTCTAAGATGATTATAATCTTCTCAGTACCTATACAAAAATGATGAAGCTCATTTAATTTCAAATGAAATGAACAATTTTGAACTTTTATTACAAAATTTATTTTAATTAATGATTATAAATTAATTATAATTACACATAATTATATTATAAATCAACTATTCACCAAAGATTCAGTGGCGGCTCGTGGGGAAAAATTTTGGGTACGCCAGCAATATTGTATAAATAGATAAAATCTGCGGAAGATGTGCATATTTTCTTGAGTTATAATGATAGGCTCTATTAAGTCATTTTATTTAAATAATAGAATTACTTACTTTGGACGCTCCTATTTTAGCAATATACGTAAATTGTACTTTTTGAAAACTCTTTTTAGCATATAAAAATCGCTTTTACAAAAATACTTTTGGGACATTTTTTGTAGATAATTTCATTCCTTTCATTTTTGTTTTCAAACATTCTTTTATTTGTTGCCTCGTTTTCGATCGAGAGTGACTTAAAGCAGTCTCGGTAAAAATCCCATGGGAATTTCTCGAGAAAACCATTGTGTATTTTAAATTTTATTAAAAAGTTTTACCGAGTCTGCTTTAAGTCACTCTCAGTCAAAAACGAGGCGACAAAATAAAAAAATGTATAGAAATAAAAATTAAGACAATGAAATTTGCGACAAAAAATATCCAATAAGTATTGCTGTAAAAACAATTTTTATATAATAAAAACAATGTCTAAACGAAGCAATTTACATTGTTAACACAGGAATGTCCAAATACTTTTTCGAATAACTGTACATTATGTTATGGTATTTAAAAACAATGATTGATTCTCTTATTTTTGCTCTTCGCAAATCTGTCTATGACATTGTCGTGAAATGTGTCCGTTTTTAATAATTTATCAAGAATGTCTTTGTATTGATAAAAGTGCAAGTGAAGATAGACAAACTCGCAATATAATACCTACCGCTTAAACTATTTTGCAATAATAAAAATACACTACAAAGTGCAAAATACCGCTTAATTTCTTTTTTTGTTATTTAATTAATTTATTTAATTTGAGATAAATTTTCTTTTTTGTCATCTAAACAACTTTAAAATGCCGCTCGTATATGTCCGATAAGAAAAACTGTTTATGGCGAGGTATCATATAACTGCACAATATATGGTAGGCACGGGCCTAAGCGCTGGCTATTGAAGCTATAGTATTACTGTATCTGACGCCATGGTCCTACTGTTACATTGCGCTATATGGACCAAGCTAGGCCAGTGCCTAGCAATTACAAATACAACTTATTTAAAGTATTCTAATGAGGTGCAATTTGTGCGCAATTATTGTCTTTCAAGCGGTGGTTCCAGGATGATATTATAAATTTTAAGACTTCTGTTATTGAGTTATTGGATTTTATTTTAAGCAACAATTTTTCATCATTTTTCAGTTCTACTGAAATAATCCCTACATGTTTCTTGTTTTTTACAATCTCAGTACGAATACAAAAATTTGGAATGATTAAGGGTAGGAATTTTGCAAGTACCTACCTCTTTTTTACCTCAAAAACGGCTTAATAGAGTACATTAAAATTTGGAAGGTACATGCGGAATACCATGATGGCACAATAAGACATATTTTATATTTTGGTATTATAAAAAAAATCTGCTAGGATTTTGCAAGTTGTTTCACTACGGACGGTTTAGTTCAAAAACGGCTGAACGGATTAATTTAAAATTTGGAGGGTACATGTGGAACACATGAGGGCACAATAAGACATATTTTATATTTTGGTATTTTTAAAAAAAATCTGTTTTCAGTCAAAAAATTTACTTTAGTTTTTTTTTTTAATTAAACTAAATCATAGTTTATAATGATTACTATGATGAAAGAAAATAGTATAAAATATTTAAATTTTATATTCATGAAAAAGTTGAAAGTTTCGGGACGGTTTAGAATCAAAACGGCTGAACCGATTAATTTGAAATTTGAGTAGGATATTTATGCCATAAAGGCCTACAATAAGACATGATTTTAAAATAAATAGTTTTTAAAAAAATTTATAAGTATAAAATATTTAAATTTTATATTCATTGAAAAGTTAAAAATTTCGGGACGGTTTAGACTCAAAACGGCTGAACCGATTAATTTGAAATTTGAGTATAATATTTATGCCATAAAGGCCTACAATAAGACATAATTTTAAAATTAAAAGTTTTTAAATTAATTTATAAATAAGTGTAAGTATTGAAATTTTATATTCATAAAAAAGTTGAAAATTTCGGGACGGTTTAGACTCAAAACGGCTGAACCGATTAATTTGAAATTTGAGTATGATATTTATGCCATAAAGGCCTACAATAAGACGTAATTTTAAAATTAAAAGTTTTTAAATAAATTTATAAATAAGTGTAAATATTTAAATTTTATATTCATTAAAAAGTTGAAAATTTCGGGACGGTTTAGACTCAAAACGGCTGAGCCGATTAGTTTGAAATTTGAGTATAATATTTATGCCATAAAGGCCTACAATAACACATAATTTTAAAATTAAAATTTTTTTAAATAATTATTATTTAAATTTTTATATTTCAAAAAATTGTGTTTTTTTTAATATAGTCATACATTAGTGATATATGTACCATACGGAACATGTTTACCAAATTTCAAATTTTTCTGATCCGTATTTACATCATTTTTCATTTTTGATATAATTAACTAGGAACAAACCCATACAATTTACGGTTAGGATTTTGCAAGTTGTTTCATTAGGGACGGTTTAGTTCAAAAACGGCTTAACGGATTAAGTACAATTTGGAGTGTTCATGTGGAACACCTTTAGGCACAATAAGACATATTTTATATTTTGGTATTTTTAAAAAAAATCTGTTTTTAGTCAAAAAATCTACTTTAATTTTTTTTTTTTTTTAATTAACCTAAAACAGTTCATAATGATTATTATGATATCATAGTATCATAGAAGAATAAGAAAAAATAGACGTAAAATGATTGCATTGGATGGACAGTGTGAGACCTTCTTAACATGTACTGGGTCGTGTTATGTCATATATTTCACAGTATGGGCCGTGTACACCAGCAGTGTGGCGTAAGGCTTAAATTGACATGCTGAGACGCGGGAAATCGCTGTTCTTTTCTTAGTCTCGACAACTGCACTGTTGTGTTTTAAAGTCCGATATCTATCTGTGGGCAATGGAGAAGGAAAAGAGAAACCATTCCATTAGTAATTGCCTGGTATGTTCCCTTGGCTTTTGCCAAGTTAATCGTCTACGCACTGTTTAGTGTATGATACTCAAAAAAATATTAGCCGTGCGAGACTTCAAGATTTTTGGTTCGTTGAACCGTTTTAAGATATCTATTTTCATAAAAAATAAAAACGTACAATATCATTAATTTTATATTTTTGTAAGGTACTTAAAAATATAATTTTAGGGGTACTGTTGCGTATCCCATCCCACGATTTTAACTTTTTCCTATTGAAAATACGTGAAAGGACACTTTTCTAAGCATACTAGAACAAAAATTTTGTAGGATTATAAATTAGTTCTCGAAAAAATTGAATTTGAAAAATTTAAATTTACATGTATTTTAGATACACTTTTTAACACGGCTGCATGATTAGCCGATTTTGTGTAAGGCAAAAAAAATTAAAAATATCCCTGAATAATGACAGAACTCGCTAAGGGTGGAACTCGAAGCCATAGAACTCATACGGGTGTCGACATCGAAACCGTCAACAAAATGAGACCGTCACCGACGAGACCGTACCTCAACGTGAGACCGACCGTCACACATCGGGTATATCATATTACATTTGCCTGCTTTTCGTAATTTTAAAATGCTGTTATTTCGACAACTATTGCATAATCCACAATAATTTTTGTGTTAATATACTCAGAAAATTGTCATCTTTCCAATAGTCAATAGGAAAAAGTTAAAATCGTGGGATGGGATATGCAACAGTAACCAATTTTAGTTATAAAATTCGTA
Organism: Cantharis rustica; assembly: GCA_911387805.1. Classification (NCBI taxonomy): domain Eukaryota; kingdom Metazoa; phylum Arthropoda; class Insecta; order Coleoptera; family Cantharidae; genus Cantharis; species Cantharis rustica. The sequence continues at coordinate 80,205,111 of OU426877.1, forward strand.
GTATGTATATAAGTGTAATATAATACCTACATTATAGAAATATAGCGCCTTGTCTCGCCTATTTATTATATCAAGCAGACATGCTTGTTGAATTTTTTTTTTCTATAAATTATTAACTTGTAATAAATTTTTTCTAAATTTAAAGTTTTATTAAAAAAATCATTGTATTATGTTGACCTAAATACAAAAGATTATAATTCAGGAAATAATTACTATGTATAATAAGAACGTGTACTCATCTACATTAAAAACTGCTTTTCTATCAAATGATATTTTTTATTTAGAATTACCAAAAAATATTTGACTTATTACTTTATAGATTAACAAAGTTACGTGTAGCACCTCATAATCATTATTTATTGAATAAATTGTACTCGTTTACAAGTAATACCTATTACAAGTCTGTTTTGTTTTTTATCTACTTCCGGTAAATAAATGCGTACTTATCTCCATCAAATGGCGTGGATATGACCGCGGTTACTTACTGCATTGATTAATATTTGTAAAATTCCCAAGGGAGGTAATATTATCTGACGTTTATATATTGACATATGTAATACCGGCACTAACTACAATAACTACACGACAAGCACATAAACATGAATAAAATAAAATAAAATACTGTATTTCATATTTCTTTTTTGATTTCGTCAGCAATCGTTGTTCTACAAGCTTTGCCGCGGCTTCATCAACATCAAAAGTATCACCCATGTTAATGAAATTACACAATTTTTTTTGACAAATTACTCATTTGTTTTATTTTTCAATCACTAGATTTCTCATAACTTGTATAACTTTATTTGTTTCAAACGAGTTTTCATCAATATTTCTTGGAGTTAGGGCGCGCTAATTAATGCATCTGGTAGCAAGAACATTACCCTCGGCGGGGGGGTGTGAAGGCTGGGGGGGGAACATTTTTGAGTTATTTTTTCGATATCTTGTCTCGTTTTCGAGATAAACAGCTTTTTATGTTTTCATTTGTCAAGTGTAAATTATTTTAATTATTATTTATTATTAAATGCTATTTAAACAAGGAAGTAGATAAAATAGTATATCAAACTTGTGAGATAACGATGCATTACCGGACTCATGATTCAAAAGCCCTCGGGCCTACGGCCCTCTGGCTTTTAAATCTTTCGCCGGTAATGCATCTCATATCTCCCGCGTAGATAATATACTATAAATTATATGATATCGAAACTTGATATAATTGCATTATTATTAAACATAAGAACATGAGTAATGCTATTTTTCTGAACGCCATCTAAATTCCGAACGTCAGACTAATAAATCTGCTACCGAAAGTTGTGGTTCGTTTCTAGCTTGATTATTTCAAAAATGAAAAATATTGGTAATATGCATCAGAAAAAATTGAAATTTGGTAAACATGTTCCCTATACTAAATATATCACTAATATATAGAATATATTAAAAAAACACAATTTTTATAAATATAAAAATAAAAATAATAGATTATTTCAAAAAATTTTAATTTTAAAATTATGTCTTATTGTAGGCCTTTATGTCATAAATATCATATTCAAATTTCAAATTAATCGGTTCAGCCGTTTTAAGTCCAAACCTTCCCGAAATTTTCAACTTTTTAATGAATAAAAAATTAAAATTTTTTTTACGATTTTCTTTTATCATAGCAATCACTATAAACTATGTTTTAGTTTAATTTAAAAAAAAATAATTTTAAAGTAGATTTTTTTACTAAAAGCAGATTTTTTTTAAAAATATCAAAATATAAAATATGTCTTATTGTGCCCTCATGAGTTCCGCATGTACCCTCCAAATTTTAAATTAATCTGTTATGCCGTTTTTGAACTAAACCTTCCCTAGTGAAACAACTTGCAAAATCCTACCCTTAATAAATCCTGCTCTAATAGCTGCTCTTGGAGTTCCCTCTGGTAATGGATGCACTTCTGCAACTGCATTGTTAACCTCCGTTGCATCATTTTCTTCATTATTTTCCATAAAATCTACGTTTCTATTTCGTTTTGAAATATTGTGAAGAATATTAAATCTACTTATTAAATCTACAATTTCTTTTGCAGTCTCTTTGTCAAACCTTTTTTTAAGGCTTGTATTTATTTGGTCAGTATTTAAAAATATTTTAGGTCAGTATTTTTATTGAAATGGTCAGTATTTTAAGTAAATGGTCAGTATTTTAAATAAATGGTCAGTATTTTAAATAAATGGTCAGTATTGTAAATAAATGGCCAATATTTTAAATAATACGGTTGGTACTTTAAATAATTGGTCACTATTTAAAACATATCAGTATATACAGGATGGCGCAAAAAATCGTTATTTGAATGCTTAATAACGTTTTTATTTCAGGGTTAATTTTTAATTTTTTTTTATAATTTTGCAAAGAAGACTTGGGGAATCTGAAATAAAACAGTACCCAACAGATACTGGCAAGAGACACAATTCAAATGTTATTTGAAAGACAGAGTGTTAAACAAGAACGAGCTAAAAAACAACATACGGAACTTGACGAAAAGTTATAAAAAATGTTTGGAAAGAGCACGAATGTACGAAACAGATTTGTTTTTTAAGATATTTATAGTATAATGTATATTAATATTTTTCTATAGCGAGTATTTTACATTTCATTCTGTAATGTATAGTCAAGCATATTAGGGGGGGGGGGTCCACTATAATTAAGCCTTTAGGCTAGTCCTGGGTATTTAATTTTGGTACTTAGGATTTTAGTTAAGTACCAACTTAATTAGTTATATGAAAATATGGTATATAAGGCATATTATACCTAAACAAGTAAGCTAATGTATCAACAAGTGCTTGGGCAGTCATTAGTAGTATCAGTGTTAGTTAATAAATATTTATTCAGTATTTCAGTGAAATACGCAATACATTCCTTCAATACAATGGCAACAAAAAATATAAAGAAATATACATCTGATGATGATGAAAACGAAGCAATTGATTCAATTTCTAATAATACACGAAAAAAGAAAAGACAACGTATATGGACGCAAACTTCTACATTTAATAGTAAAGAGGAAGCAATAAATGCAGTAACTGCAGAAGAAGTTTGGAGTTTCCATTATCGCTATAAAACCGCAGATGACGATAAAGCTTATTATCGCTGCAAGAAAGTAAAAAGAAGAGAAGAACAATGTAATGCTGGTTTATATTTATTATATAACAATCAAGCCGAAAGTGTAACCATGTTCAGGGCCGATAAAGAACATTCTCATGAACAATTAGATCAACAAACGATAAAACTTTCAAATGAAATGAAAAAAGAAATTCGAGATTTATTTAATTTAAAAGTGAAACCCAAAAAGATGTTCGAAATTCTAACTGAAAAGGGTTTAAAACCTAAAAACAAAATACAGCTATATAATTATTTAACCCAACTAAGAAAGACGAATTATGGAGCAGCTGAAATAAGTTTAGGTGAATTAGAACAGTGGTGTTTGGATCATAATAAACTGCCTGTGTCTGATGATTTGGCTTTTGTGATATCACATCAAGTTGAATATCGTGACGAATTAGTTGACGAAGAGGACGCTGGCACTGGCTCAAGTTTCAGAATTTTAATTTCAACCAAACGTTTACTTAAAAACTGTACCAAATCTAACAAAATTCACGCCGATGCCACTTACAAACTTATATGGGAAGGTATGCCTGTTATGCTTGTTGGAACAACAGATTTTGATCGTCACTTCCATCCGATTGGCATGGCAATATGCTCAAATGAAAAAACTGAAAATTTTAAATTCATTTTTCAGTCAATTATTGCCGGTCTAAATGGAATAAACGAGAAAATTGATCCCGATTACTTAATATCCGATGCCTCAAATGCAATTAGAAATGCATTCCTTCAAACATTTGGCGACAATAAGGTATTGATCATGTGTTGGGCACATATGAGGCGGAACGTTTCGAAAAAAATTGAAGCTTTGGTGAAGAAAAGCTTGAGAAAAGAAGTAATAAATGACATAGATACGTTACAATTGTCTCCAAATAAAGAAGTATTTGATAAAGCTTTACCTCTATTTATCAAGAAATAGCTTCAAAAAAAGCAAACAGAATTTATTGAATACATGAATCTGCAATGGTTCACATCCCATCAAAATTGGTATGAAGGTATTGCGTATCATACTCCTTCGACAAACAATTTAGTGATAAAAAAGGAAGATACATTTCGTGAAAGGTTACCTCTGTCAAGATTTCTTGAATTAACCATTAGAACAGTAGAAAAGTGGTCAAAAGAATATTCCAGTGAAAGTCGAGTATTCAGAACTGCGTTAACAATTGAATTACAGCAATGGACAAATGGTTATCAATGGGCAAAAGCAAACGTCAATATTTCATCAATAGCATGCGGAAATTCAATTCAATATTTTTGTCCATCCAATGAAGAACCTACTGTAACAGAGGAAGAAATTGCAACCGTATCAGAAATGCGCTGGAATACTTTTGATCAATTCAAACAAAGAGCATTCAAAGTATGGTTTGTGAATCTCTCAAAACAAACAGATAACTGGATGCATGGCCGCTGCACTTGCCCAAGTTTTTTTAAGAAATATATATGCAAGCATATAATAGGATTGGCTATACGCTTAAAATATGTCAAACCTCCTCCAGCAGCTAAACAAATACCTATAGGTGAAAAACGTTCAAGGGGAAGGCCAAAATTAGCTACTCGGGCTCTTCTAGTGGATTAATTATATTTTATTTATAAATTATAATTTTAAAATTTATACAGAAAATTTTTCTGTACTATTTAAATTTTTATAAATTAATTAAATAAAAATTTTGTAATAATTATTTAGATTCCTTATTTTATATTAAAAGTGGTTACTAACAACAAAAATTAAGTAAGCAATAAAATATACTAACCAAACCAAATGTTACTGCAACTTTCTTAGTTATACTGACCAAAATAACAAATAATACTGACCAAATTAACAAATTATACTGACCAAAATAACAAATGATACTGACCAAAATTCGATTTAATACCGACACTTAAATATTTATACTGACCAATATATTATAATATACTGACCATTTATTTAAAAAAATACTGACCATTTAATGATAAAAATACTGACCAAAAATTTAGTTGCCTTTTTTTAAATACATTTAAACATTAACAAAATTTTCATACTAAAGATTACTAGTAATAATAGCTTAGTAATAGCTACTACAATCTTTTTCGCTGTGTTTAAGTTTACATTTAATCCATTAAAACAAATGCGAAATTTGTTTTTAATTGACCAAAAACCTTTTCCATAACATTTCTGATAGCTATGTGTGCTTTATTGTATCTTTCTTCAGCAGCAGACAATATAGCCGTTGGTCGGAAAGGTGTCAATAATACTTTAGAATTGGCGTAACCAGCATCCCCCAATATAACACCTCCATTTAAATTTGTACCTTCTAACTTTCTTTTTATTGCCGATTCTCGCCATATTCTTGAATCATGAACGGAGCCTCTCCACCTTGCTACGATGTCGCGTATAATATAATCTGCATCACTAACAACTTGCACATTTAAAGAATAAAATCCTTTTCTGCACCTGTGTCGACCTCCTAACTCTCCTCCAGAATTTTTTATTTTGATCTGAGTACAGTCAATCACACCAACACATTGAGGAAATTCTGCAATTTGATAAAATTTTTGCTTCAATTGTTGTATAGAGATAGGATCAGTGGGATAACTTATGAAAGATGTGATACGACGAGCCAAAGCAGTTGTTACATCTCTTATGACTCCGCTCATCGATTGCTGCGATAAGCCATGCATTTCGGCAATATCTTTCTGATAAGCTTCTTTAGCCAAATATCTAATTGTAACCTGTATAGCTAGAGGAATTGGTGCACCTTGTACATAATTTCCTTTTATGTCATCGCTTATTAAATCTACAATTTCTTTTGCAGTCTCTTTGTGAAACCTTTTTTTAAATACATTTAAACATTAACAAAATTTTCATACTAAAGATTATACTAGTAATCATATACTTACCTATAGAAAGCTATAAAATCTTTATCTGAAGAATGATGGATCTATTCTTTCCTTATAGGTTTTCACTTTTCTACAAGCTGCAGCATCATTTAAAACTTCCAAATCTTCTAGAATATCGTCTTCTACATTCATATTTTAATTTTTTTGTAAATTATATGCGTACTATTATTTATGTCTACAATTTTACAATAAAAACTTCATAAGTTCGAGGTTAAAAATCCGAAATTTTAGGTATAGTATCGGCTTTTGATGTAGCTTATATTAACTAATATTAAGCCGGCACTAACTAAAATTCTTACACTAAATTTGTTATTGGTACACTTTTTAAGTAAGTATGAGCTTTTAGTTAATGTCCAACTTAGTATAACGTTATTGGTAAGGCCCAATATGTATTGAGTGATATTGGTGTAAAATTTCCGAATATCAAACAAACTTGCTTGATCGGTGAGCTCTGGTGTGCGGAAGCAGCCAGGCTTACTCAGGGTCGCGGATTCAAAAAGTTTGCTTCTTCGATAATTTTAATTACTTTAATTACTTCTTCTAGGCAAATCAATTACCAAGATTCAATTTTTAAAATATCCGTTCCAATTCAATTTAAATTGATAACCTTAAATTTTATAATACCGGTCCGCAGTCCGGCTTATCAAACTGCGTTGTCGTTCCTTTAATAAATTTTCATACAATATATTAAACATTATATAATATAACTCCAAATTAATGATTTCCAATAAATAATTGTTCAACCAATAAAAAAGAAAGAGCTTTAAAAATCTTTTACGTCGTAAAAGTCGTACACTTTTACGGATAACTTTTGTCAAAATTATGTTTTATGCTTATGATATGCTTATGCACGTCTTATGTTTTATGTACATTGTGAACAAGCACTTAGCTGCGGCCACTTTTAACCAAGAATACTGTCATAACAAAATTCGAATTAACAATATTGGAATAAAAAAAATTTAATTTTAAAACTATTCGCACAATAAAAACTCAAGATCGGTGAAGCAAAAATCTAGGCTTTCACTATTTTTGGTAAAAAAAGCCCCACTCCAACTCAGCTTTCTACCAACCAGTGGCGTAGCTAGGAATTTGGTTCGGGGGGGCCAGCGAGCGCAGAGAGTCGTTTTTAATAACGCCGCAGGCAAAATTTTTTCAAATTTTCAAGTTCATGCGCTTAATAAAAAGTTAAAAAATTACAATAAAAAATAATTTCTCCGAAAAAAGGGTTTCGTCAGACATTTTTTATGTTAACGACAATAATAATACTTTCCAACTACATAAATAAACATTAAAAATTCAGTCATAGATATTATTATTATAATATAATTATTATAATTGTAAAATCAATGCGTTTTTTTTTTATTTTAAAAGTATTTGTAAGCTCTTCTACATTAATAGGCACATTCCTGTGCACTGCTAGTAAAGTTAGATCGCTTAACCCTTTGTCGCCTGTACTATTTCTCAAATTTAGCTTTATTTGTTTTAAGCTGGAAAATGTTTTTTCTACAGAGACTGTAGTAACCGCTGATGTTCTTAAATAATATATATTGTGGTGTTTCAAAAGGATTCGTACCTACCCTGTACATTTGATGAGAATTTTATTTAAATAGTTGTAAGATTGTGGAATTGGACAGGTGGGAGCGAATCGACGAGGATAGAGGCTTTTTGCCGACGAGCCGCGCGAGAGAGCGAGCGGGCCGATTTTTGGCTCGTTAATTTTGACTCAAGTGAGTTATTTTTGAGAATTGTCTTAATTTTGAGATTGTGATAATTTTTTTTGAATGAATAAAGTGATTTTTGTGCAAATGCATTATTGTGTAATTTTTGGAATATTTGATAATTGGAATTGGATATAATTTTTGAGAGTTGCTACCGAACGGTAGTGGATTTGTTGGTTTGGTTTAATTGGAAAGGAAGCCGTTGAAATTGGAAAAGTTTAAAATAGTTGAGCGAACGAGTGTTGTGACTGATAACTCGACGATTTGGATAAGGCGAATCAAACTTCGTTTCTTTTGAATAAAATTGATATTTTATTTTATTTTGCATTAAATTTAATTGGTTGAATTAAATTGGATTTAATAATTATTTTTTTAAATTTGGAGAGGCTGGATACATCGCAATATATATATTTATTGTTGTGTCCGCACTAAGTGATGAAAATGGGTTGCGAACTTAGCAATAAGATAACGGTATTTGCAACTAGAGAAACCACAAAGCAAAACTCTATTTTAACATTTTATTACTAGTGTGTGTTTTATTTTTATATATTCTTAATTTTGATTTCAGTGTTTGTTTAATATTTTATGTTTGTCTAGTTAGTAAGTTTTTTTGTTTCGAATTTGATTTTTATTTTATGTTTGTATTATGACTCACGTAAATGCCGACAACAGCAATATTTTAAATAATAAAAATCTAGATGTAAAAAAAAGAAGACGTTTAAAAATGGATATCCAAGGCGATAGAAGAATTAATCAAAAAAAAAAGGGTTAGTCACATAAAGATTTGAAAGCAGTCGGTCGACGAAAGTTTGAAGGCAGTTAGTCAGAAAAAGATTTGTAAAGCGGTCGGTCGACGAAGGTTTGAAGGCAGTTAGTCACATAAAGATTTGAAAGCAGTCGGTCGACGAAAGTTTGAAGGCAGTTAGTCAGAAAAAGATTTGAAAGCGGTCGGTCGACGAAGGTTTGAAGGCAGTTAGTCAGAAAAAGATTTGTAAAGCGGTCGGTCGACGAAGGTTTGAAGGCAGTTAGTCAGAAAAAGATTTGAAAGCGGTCGGTCGACGACGGTTTGAAGGCAGTTAGTCAGAAAAAGATTTGTAAAGCGGTCGGTCGACGAAGGTTTGAAGGCAGTTAGTCAGAAAAAGATTTGAAAGCAGTCGGTCGACGAAAGTTTGAATCCTATTTTTTTTATATTTTAACTTTAGAAATAAAAATTATAAAACCGTTATTTTATTGTTTACTTGTAACAATCTTTCACATTCGAGAACCTACGTTATCCCATTGACGAGATAAGAGGCGCGCATAAGGTCGCAGCAATATATATTCGGAAACATCAATCTTAATCAATTGATTAAGAGTTTCCATTGTATATTTTGGAAGCTCTCTTTCGTGGTTTTTTCATTTCTGATGCGAAATCAGCCATTCGCCTTCAAATATAGTATCATTAGTGTCTTGAAAATCATTTATATAGAATCTATACATTGTTTTAAGTTATTGTAAAATTACAAATTAATAATTTCGGGGGGAGGGCCATCAGGCCTAGCTAGCCTAAACGGTAATCCGTCTCTGATACTAACAACATTGAAATTTTCTTGTAAATTTATCTTCTTTGCATTCTAATGAAAGGCTGGTTGTTGGTCTATTAGTTTTTTAATTTACACTTTTGTTCATAAGATAACGTATTAAAATTATTTTTTAACAAAAAGTCCAATATATTGTTTATTTCCATTGGTGAAAATTATTTAAAAAATATAAGAGGGAATAAATGCACAAACACGTAGAACTTTTAATAACAAATACTACGTAAATTATATTACATAAACTTCAAAGAGACTTGGTTCGTTGGTAGATTTGCTGTATGCAATTTCCCCACTTCTACACGCTCCTACGTTATGTATTAATTGCATTTAGCATATAGATGTATTTTAAGTAGGAGTCTCTCGTATAGCGTTTCTTGCAACTGGCAGCCGACGTTATCATATCAGCAATTTAGCATCGCTATGAAATTTTAAACGCAGGTGTTGATTTCAAAAGCTTTTGTTTAAATAACAATTATGTAAAAATATAATTAAGAAATTAAAACACCACATAATTTTTTAATACGAATTGTAAATTATGATTTTTAATAAAACAATTTTTTCTTGTTACTGGTTGACTTTCTGGGGAGACGCAGTCTCAAAGACTCCCCTGACGGGCCGCCACTGTGCAGCAATACTTGTCATATTTTGAGATTTAAATTTAAAAATTAACTTATGAAAATAACTAAGTTAATTAATGATTATTCAACAATTAACAACATTGTTAAACAATAAACTACTATAGTTTAATACTTGTAATATAGTGTAATTTCAAAATTTAGTACAAATTTAAATTTTACCAAGTTTCTTATGAATACTATTATCAAAATAGAAGTAAAATTATTTTTTAGCAGTTCCTATATTAGAAACTCGAAATCAAATTACGTTTAATTATTAATCAGTAAAATTAAAATTTATGTAGTTTTTATCTACAATAATGTTTATTATTCAACTCGCAGATTACAAGATATAGTAACCCACCATGGTACAGCCGTTCTACTCGGTTCTGCATATAATGCATCACTGGTTTTACGAAAATATACGATTTTATTTTAAACACATCTTGCGTTATGAACTTTAATTGAGATTATGAATATCGAAGATAGTATCTTGTACCTACTAGTACTAAAATAAATGCTTATGAATTAAATCAGGAAAAAATAAAATGGAACATTACTAATATTTTTAACACAACTTCTCTCATAAGCCGTATTTAATAAAATTTTTTCGAAAATTAGTTAGAATCAGGCCCGGACTGAGACCTAAAACCGGCCCGGGCATTTTAGAGATTGTCGGCCCCCTACTTCCCACAAAAACGCTACATGTACTCTTAACATATTTATTTTTTATAAAACGTGTAATGTCCAAAATTCATGAAAAAAACATAGTTATTTTGATTGGCTTTTCTTTTTTAGTTTTTTAGGTCTAATAGTGAAAGGCATTCTTTATTAGTATTATTTTTTGACTTTGCCATTTTACAATACATCTAACAAAATAAAAAACAAATGCACTCACAAAAATACTGATTTAAATTGCATGCAAAATGAAGAGAATTACATACTAACATGAAATAGTATATTACGTGCCGAGGTGGAAAATGCTTTATTACAGCCGAGCGCTAAGTTAGTTGACTTCGGCGCTTCGCGCCTCAGTCAGCGCGAGGCTGGAATAAACTTTGACACCGAGGTACGTATACAATTTTATTCACAATCAGTTTTTAAATAATTAAAGATCATTAAATTATATTTTATTAACGCACATTTTTTGTTAGTTCCATTTTTTGCCTACCGACAATGCGACATTGCAGGTCGGGAAGTGACCACTTCCCACCCTAAGGTTGGGAAGTAAAACAAATTAGCTTTCTGATTGGTTGTCAAGTGAAAGCAAATAATAAACTGCTTCCCAACTTTTTAAAAGTCAGGGATGTGTCGATTACTAACTGATTGTGAATAAAAAAAATATTACAATGTCATCACCACTTTGTATTTTGTCGACAATTGGGCGACTTTATTATCGTGATATGTAGATATGCATTTCTTACTTTTAAACACGGGTGTCTTTATTTTATATTTAATCACGCACCAGCAGTGGCGCAGCTAGGCTTTTGTTATGTGGGGGGGCTAAAGGATGCGAGCAAAGCTAGCTGTGTAGAAAGTGCGCACCGCAGGCGAAAATTTTTCGGAAAAAAGAGCGTGGTAATCTTATTTTCGAGTATAATTATTGTGGTACCACTGTTTCCTACCTTAAATTGAAGTCAGAATTAAAGAACGGCATTTCCGAATTAACTCAGGGAGAAAGATTTATCATTGATTTTTGTTGCCAATCTTCTTATTATAATATACCTTCCCAAATTTTCAATAAATAGCAGTCATTAAGATTAAAAATTGAAACTGTTTGTTAATAATTATCCCTAGTAAAGTTATTTTCTATTTGAAATTTCGGTAAACTCTAAAAATCCGTTGACCACGTCTCTACCTGCGTCCCCCTTGCGCCGGACCACCCTTGTTAGCCCTTAAGTATAAGAGGGTCGGCATCTTAAAGTAGTGCTCATAGGCGACAATTTGGTAAATACGCCCCTGGGAGCCTGAGGATGCCAGACCTAATTAACTGGCTTGGCTATGATTAGCTATCAACAAGAAACAAGTACCTACACTAAAAACAGTACCTAACTACAATCAAATCGAACAGTCAAACATAATAATTTTTTGTTTTAAAAAATTTTTCATTGCACCCGTAAAAAAGCGACTATGGTCATTAAAAAAAAACAAAACAAATATTAAAATATTGAATTTTAACTGTTAAGTAAAGAATACATACATAGAAAAATAATATTTAAAAAACAATAAAAATGACATTAATAATTAATTAAATATTCTAAGTTCAAACGTGTTATTATGTTAATTATTGTCATTTTTATTGTTTTTTAAATATTATTTTTCTATGTAAGTATGTATTCTTTACTCAACAGTTAAAATTCAATATTTTAATATTTGTTGTGTGTAATAATGTTCATGTTACCGAGTAGCTATAGAAAACATTGGGTGTTCACAGAACCGAGATGTTCATAAATTCGAACGTTTACTTTATCGAGCTTCTACTATTAAAAACTTGTATTTGAACGGTTTTTGTTATTTATAAATTTATTGTACTAAAATTTTAAGTTTTGTTAACCATTTTGATACTTTGCTATGTATAATAAATTATATAAATTATATAATAATTATATAAAATAGCATAATTTTTTTTGCGATATAATCAGCCACTGGTTAGACTATGACTAACCATCGGGCATTTGCCCGGTCTGCCCTATGGCCAGTCCGGGCTTGGTTAGAATTGCAATTTATTGTAAAAATGTAAAATCATATAAAGTACTACATTCTATATAAGTGTTGTACTTTTAATATTTAAAAATGTACAATAAGTAAGTTTCTTTTTTGAGATTGATATCTTGCCATTTTTATAATGCAGAACACCCATGAATATTTTTTACGAGCCGCCACTGTAACAATTGCAATAATAAGTTTCGTGACGAAGAGATAAAGTCACAGAACTATTACAAGCCGAATATTCTTCAATTATCGGATATGTTAAGTAAATATACCGAAATTTAGAAATTGTGTGTAATTAGTATTGCAGTACTAAGTATGCAGTATGAAGTGCTGGTTGTGAGCAAACATTTTCCTGTTTGAAGAGATTAAAAAATTATTTAAGAAATCGAATGAGAAATGATAAGCTAAGCAATTTATTCACTTTAAATATTGAAAAAAAAATTACCAAAAATTTAGATTTCGATGCAATTATCACAGAATTTGCACATGGACACCCTCGCAAATTACTTTTAAAATGAACTTTATACAGTCACTCGCGAAAGTTATTAATTACTTAATTAGTATTGTGTATTGTTAATATTATTATAATCCTTTTTTTTAGAATATACGTTTTAAATTTTAGGTGTTTATTTCAATACTGCAATTTTTTAGTTTATTTATAAATTTTGTGTGCCCACCTCATTTGTGGTACAGCTCATTGGTCAGTTCATTCGACAAAAAGCGGGTTTATTTTTTAAATTCTTAAAAATTTTTTACATTGTAAATTATAAGGAATTAATAAATATTTTTTGAGAAAACTAGATCTTCTTGTTGAGTTCAGTAAGAAAAGAAAACATTTCATTTACTTATCAGCATTGTTGTCGTTTATAAATATATATGTATTTTTTGTTGAGGTGCATTTTTTGAGCGTTATGGCATGACGCACTAATATAACATTTTTCTGCATTTTGATCTTGCAACAAATATTAATAGTGCCGTTTACCGTACCGTCTTAATGTAGATGCAGCTTTAGAAATAGTTTACCCCCGGCCGACCCGAACTAAAACGTCAAGCACCGCCGCTGGAGTTGCAATATTTTTTCATAATATTAACATATATTTTAAAATGCTCACTTTGAAGTATTATTACATTAGAACGATTAAGTTACGTAAACTGATTCGATTAAATCTACCTTATGGTAGCACATTGACCCAACCTTATTTATAAGACGCTGTTGGCCATGCAATTCGATGGTAAGAAACTATGAAATAATAAAAAAAAACATTATCATTAAATTTTGAAATGCGGTATGTTATGTATTGTGCAAGTTATAATAAATTAGTGTTGACTCGTGAGATTGTTTATTAAAGAGAGTATTGTAAGGACGTAAGAACACTTCGCTAGCTTCTAGCAGACGTCGTCTAGACGTAACACTGATGGATAGCTCCTCTACTATTCCGCTCCGTATGGGAAGTCTGGCCAATATCGATTTTCTGCAAACACGTGCAGTTTGCACTACCAACCTTGATGAAATGTTACTAACGCTAAACAAAAACAATTTAATTAAAAATAGTAGGAAATCGAAGTAAATTGTCACGATATTATTTGTTGTCTTTATCTGCGGTTAAAAGTTGTGACTATAAAAATAGCTAGAAAAATATCCGTAGTAATTATTAATATTATCGTGTATCGTCTTATCTCGCACGAACGTAGCGTTCGGCATGACATTATAAAAATCGAACATAATAAACATGTACTTTGTAATATTATTATAATATTTTATTTTGTCTAGATAAATAACGCGAAACAATAATTTATTGAGCGTTTTCGGTAAATCTGTAAACTTTTTTGCCTGTACAAATTTGATGTAGGGGGATATTACGTAACTAGTGGTTGCCTATCCTGAACGCATTCGCAATCGACGAGACAGACCGAAAAAGAATCGGGTTTCTGTCTGGCCGAAAGACCTGGCAAACACCGTTTCGCGAGCCAACAATTTCAGTACGTAATAACATGTTCGTCGGATATATAATCGTTAAGCTGCGTTGAATCGCTTTTTATTTAAAAGAATTTTAGATAGAATTTGCTTCGCAAACATCTTTAGCGCAACATAAAATTTCACACTGGCTTATCGCAAACAAGTTTTTGGTGTTGGTACTTATATATTTTAATGTGCATCAAATCAACATCATTATTATTATTTTCAGTAATAGTGCGTACAGGGAATTTAAATTTTCAATATTCCGATTTATAAAAGTGTGATATTTATTTGAATATTTGGCCGGGATCGTTTTCGCCAGCTGCTATTTCTACAGACACAGAAGTTAGCTTGCTGAATAATTGTGTGTGCACTCGTATCTTTAATTTGTGTAGTTCACCTTTACAGTTTATTAATAAAAGATAAAAACTGAGCACTTGTGGAATATACTAATGAAAGTGAGTTGAACCAGTATATTAAATTAATATTAGTACCGGATGGTTTGACGAGTGAACTTGAGAAATTTGTTAGTCTAGCCTTGGTCATGCCATAACCTCACTATCCACACGCGCGGTTTTAGTTCCTTTTAAATTAAAAGTCGCCAATCAGTTTTGCTGTATTTCTGCAAAATCACCCCAACAAATGTAAACTCGGGATGTTATATTTTAAACCGACAACGTAATTTTGCGTTCAAGTCGAATAAACTTTTACTTTATTTTAAAATTTTTTTAAAATGCCTATCATTGGCCATCGGGTACGTGCAGGTACACGAATAATGACACTTTCTTGTTCAAGTAAATAATAATAACATACATACCTACACATACATTATAATATTAGTATATAATATGTACATATACTATAAGAATGCGTAAGATGAGTGTTGGCGCTCGTGTTGTTCTCTATAACGAAACATAAGAGCATCGTAAAAGTACGAAAAAGATATTTTTAACTTTTGAACTATTCGCTTGTTTGTTGCCAAAATGTTTGAACTATGGCAAATAGTTACGGTTCGTTTACTACAAAAATTGCTTTATTTCTTGCGAAAAGGGTATTTTTGTCGAGGTAACACTGACGCACCATTTATTTGAACTACTCGCCGTTTTTCGAATGAGCATTTCAGTTTTTCCACACTACTTTACGGTATAAAGCATTCACAAAACTAAATTGTTTATTTTTAATTATCGATCAACAGCAAATCGCGAAAATTATTATTTAAAGGGGTTTTTTAAATATTCGAATTTTGGGGGAGATTTATTACCTGTACTCAAAATCACCAATAAATCTATTTTCGTACAGTTATAGTAAAAACGTTGCTAACAAAACATTGTACAGTATCGAAATTTTTTTCGTATTCTTGTTAACTTAATCAAACAACTACGTTTATAATAATATTAATCATATTATGTACCTGTTTACGTAATACTGATTTTCGAATACATAAAAATACATATGAATAGATAACAATTAACTGATACCTACCTAGAATGTAAAAACAATTTGTTTTTTCGTAGATGCTCCATCCAAAATTATTAGCTAAATTTGGCATAAAATGTTACCCTTCATTAGTGACGGCTCGTGGTGAAAAATTTTGGGTAGGCCAGCAATATTTTATGAATAGATAAAATCTGCGGAAGGTGTGAATATTTTCTTGAGTTATAATATTATGCTCTACTAAATAATTGAATTACTTACATGTTACAGTATTTATAAACAATGATTGATTCTTCTATTTTTGCTCTTCGCATATCTGTCTATGACATTGTCGTGAAATGTGTCCGTTTGTAATAATTGATCAAGAATCAAAGAATGTTGTTTTGTATTGATACAAAACAACATTGTAGCAATAGCAATACCTACCGCTTAAATTTCTTTTGCAATAATAAAAATACACTGTAAAGTTCGAAATACCGCTTAATTTTTTATTTAATTAAAATTTAAAGAATTCTTTAATTTGAGATAAATTTTCTTTTTTGGCATCTAAAAAGGTTTAACTGCAAGTATTTGGTAGGCCCGGGCCTACGAGCTGACTATTGAAGCTAAGCAGTATGCTGTATTTGGCGTCATGGTCCTATTATTACATTGAGTTATATTAGGGTTGCCATCCGTCCTACCGGGACGGATGGCCCCGTTTTGGAACGTCTGTCCCGGTCGTCCCGGTTGATCTACAAAATGTCCTGGTATTGAAGTATTTTTCAGTTTTTCAATTTTTTTCTTTTTTAAAATTTAGCAAATAGACTCGACGATTAATTTAAAACCGATTAGAATAGTATAACAACACGATGACAAAAAACTGTTAATGGGAAATTGGGTTTTGATGAGAGGTTTAAATTTAAACATCGCGCGCGGGTTGGTGAAACTTAAGGGGATTAACGGCAGAGGTCGCTGGCGGGGGGGGGGGTATTAACTTTAATTACTTTAATTTTGATGTGCCAATACTTATCGCCATTCCTGGTCACAGCGCCAATGTTGAAAGGATATTTTCTTTAGAAGTTGCACAGTGGACTAAAGATTGCAATCGCCTTCAAGTAGCAACGGTGGAAAGCATGATGCAATGCAAATTCAATTTTAAAATGACATGTTCCGAATTTTAACAAAAAAAACAATGAATAGATTTTTATAAATATTTTTTGTTAATAATTTTTTTTACTAAGCTGTTTTGTTAAACTTAATTTATGACTCTTTTCTTTCTTTTTTTTAATTACAGCCAAATGTCCCGGTCAAGACTTACACAATTATGGTAACCCTACGCTATATGCACTAAGCTAGGCCAGTGCCTACACTATAATACTTCGAAGCAGATACAAATAAAAATATAAAACACGCTAATTTTTGCAGCTGTTATTGCAATTTTAAGTGCAAATAATGAAAAAGAAAATGTTATTTATGTACATTAAATTTTGGGTAGGCCGGGTCTATCTTGTCCGTTCTTTAAAACCGCCACTGCCATTCATTATGTACTAGTTTAATAATATTTAATATCTTCGTAGATACTTCTGGTATTATTAACAAATTTTGTATCGACACTTCTAATTAAAAAGAAATTTTATTTTAATTGCTTTTAATTTTCCATATCGTTTTTTACAATCCACCGAAATGTTGTATATTAAAATATAGTATCTATATTTTTGTTATACAAACAACAGTAGTTAATGATTGATTGTAGGTTTTTATGTGATTCGGAAACAAATCGTTTTGCGGGAAGGGATTCTGAGGGCACAATAAAAAAAAATAAATATTAGTCCCATAAGTTTTTGCAATTCTAAAATACAATGCAAAAGGTACAAGTTACGAAAAATAAAATTCGAAAAACTTTTAATATACATTTTTTTTAGTAATCTCACCTATTTCAAAACATCTTTCTGGTTACTTTTATTATATCCTCTAATAATAATTAATATACATGAGAATTTTCAACATCTATTCATCTTAAAATATTATATTCTTGCGCTTTAAAGTGGAACGGACACTGGTTACTAAACTATAGAGCAGAATGCACTGCGATTAAAATCGCCAAGTTAAGTTGCAAACGCAAAAATATATTAAATACTTCCGAACGCAATCGCAAGTGTTTTCGCTTCATATAATAAAAAATACTCGTACGCAGTCGATTTGGTAATAGTGGTTTATGAAGATATTTTTTTAAACCAATTAAGTTTTATAGATTATTTTTTACAAACGTAAAAGTTATATGTACCTACTTATAATACATTTATGAATTTATTTAATTGTAGACAATAGTTTACGCATTATAAAACCAAATAGCAAAAAGTGAGCAAAAGGTTGAAGTAACCGGAAGTCGCGTCTTTTAGAGCTTTTACTTTTGTTGTAATCTGCTATCGGTTATCCCTAGATCAGATATAAGGTTCCAATGTATTTATTTATAGATGGTACTCTGCGAAAACGACGGTCACGGCCTGATGCTTAAAGTGCGTCGACTGCTGAGCCGAGCTTCTTGGTTCGATTCGGAGCGAAGTAAAAACTTTATTCTGACCATCTTTCCTCGACAGGCAATGGCAAACTACCAAGGCGTCTGCCAAGAGAACCCTTCTGAAAAAGAAATGATTACTATGCTCTTAGGTAGGGCGAAGGACTGTGGGAGAACGAGGAACTTTGCACATTTCACATTGCACAACTTGCATATTGACATTTACTAACTTCTTGAGTTAAGCTCGCCTCACACGATGCTTGTTTTGCTGTTGGTTTCCTTGCTTGTTTCTGTGCATGGTACTTAGCATGATGGCTACTGTGCATGGATGGCTTCACACGGGTTTTATGCACGATGGTTTACAAGCATGGTTTCAAGCTTCAATGCGCACGCAGTGACAGTCTCAAGTTTGTAAAAATGAACGCCCTTTTAATGTAAATTTAACTTAGAATATTAGCTGTTAGCATATTTTTGTGCAAAATACACGAAACAATATAATTGCAATTATACACAAATCGAACTACCAATTCAAAATGATAATATATTTCAAATATGGTTAACCAAAAAACAACAATTTCGAAAAAATTATAAAATCAAGAAAATAACAAGAAGCAATAATAATAACCAATATAATAAAAATATTTTATTTCAATTCAAACTCAACTGAAACTCGGCATTTCTCGGTAGTACTCGCACGATGCGGCTTTATCGTTGGTTAGCGCTGAAAACATGCACGTAAACCATCACAGAAAATAGCACCGGTTCTATCACAGAAATCGTACACAAAAACATGCAGCCAAGCATGCACAGCAACTGCGCACCCATTACGGCACCAAGCAAGGAAACATGCAGGGAAACAAGCATCGTGTGAGGCGAGCTTTATAAACGTTTTCCATTATGTATGCCGTCTGTGCGTTCTTTTGGAATGCATGTAGAAGACAACTAACCTTATAAAGTACACGTGGGCAAAGTTATATTCTGAGCTAGCTGGAAAGATTATATTTTTTCTGGAAAGTCGCTACCCGAAAATACGGTAGTTAGAAAAAATCATATCATTTACATTACAGCCGTTTAATACACCTTGGTCGCCATTTGAACTTGTTCCACTTACCTCCCTTCTATAAAATTTCTGCTTTTCATAGTTACTATCTACTCTAACAGTTTCTTGATTCAACGCTCGTCTCGTATTCTACGTACATATCCATACATACACTTGAAAAATTCGCCACAAAATCCATCTCCATAGCTTTTAATTTATCAGCCAATTTCTTTGTCGTTTCTCATACTTCTGCGTATGTACTTGTTGTATATACGCAATAATGTAAATGTTATAATACATTTTTAAAAACTTGAACAGTTCGAAATAACATTTTTGCAATTAGACTCTATAAATACTCAGGTGTAAAAAATTTAAAAGTAATTATTTAACGGAGTCATAGAATTAAAAGTGTTAACTTGTTCAAAAAAGAAAAGCAAAATAAAAACCGAACATGATCTGTAGAACACAAGGAGATAAAATGAAAATTATGACAAATCCTTAGTAGGTAGCTGATTAGTTATAATTCAAAAAAATTTACAATGTTTTTTAGGAAATCACGTTTTCACGCTTTTTAAAGTGAGCTCGTAAAGCGTAAAGTTTCGAACAATTTTGATGGAATATTTTAGGAGAATTTTCAGAGAATTCTCGGACACATCAACTTTATGTTTCTAAATCACACTCGTTATTTATTGGCATTTTTATCGTATTTTGATTTTGAGCTGTGTCGTCCTGGCGTCACCATTAGCAACCAAATCAACAACCCTAATTTTTCTTCACGCATTTGGATAGAACACAATCACAAACGAAGTGATGTGATCTCGACTAATTAATATTATATAAGTTAGAAATTTTCATTATAAGTAATGCTAGTAAAACTAAAAATAGTTTCATCTGTGATGTAATAAAAAATTGTTTAAAATTATTTTTAAAATGAATTATTAATTTTCTTATCTAATTTTTCTAACCTTCCAAAATATTAATTAGTGCTGCTGTTCCAAAACAACCATCGTCAAATTCATTCTACATCTCATCTTCTCATTCACTTTTAATCTCAAACAAAACAACTTCTTATCAATAAGCTCAATTTTAATACTCAAACTACAAATTTTCTAAAAATTAACGGACTCACAAAACTAAACGTCCGCCGTGTCGGTCATTTTTTGACAAAAAGCTACTTCTCTTACTCTATTATTACTAAACTTTTTAAATCAAAAATTTATACAATGTATTTATAAATTTTATATATTTATAAATTTATCCAAATTCAAACAAAACCATAAAAAAAAACATTTTGCATTTCAAAACCTTAAATTGTAGGAAAATGCACTGCAATACATAAATACATACATAATACATTTTACTATAGTCGATTCGGTTTAAGATTAGTCTTAGATGTCGCTTTCTACCCAAGCCGGGTTTACATAGAAAATTTACAAGTTTAATTGCAGTTCGTGATATCAGTATGCTTGGTTGCATACCTACAAGAGTTTATTTACAGTATGCATGGTTGCATACCTACGAAAGGGTTTAATACGTTAAATATTAACTTGATATAATAATTTCAATGAACAAAAAATTATTTAGGAATTATTTAATTACATCTTCATTATTACATACAACTTTCCATCATAAAAGTAAACAAGATTGCTTATAACCTTTTCACATATTACATAAAACCAACTTTACAAAATTAGAAAAGTTCATCAGAAGAAAAACCTGTGTTTACTTGAAATTCCAATTACATTGCTTCTACTCGATCATCCACTGGATATCTAAAGTTTTCTTCATTTACAACATGTTTAACACACTGTGCCCATCTCTCTGGTGTAACTGCTTTCAAACCATCCTGAAACAAGACTTTCATATCACCAAATTTAAAAGTTTTATTATTTGCAGCAACATAGCCTTTTACTTGTGCACAAATTAATTCGATAGGATTAAATTGGCAGTGGTATGAAGGCAATCTTAAAACTTCTCTTCCGGAGGACTTGACCATTTCATCTATCACATACGAACAGCCTGGCTTCCTTACCAAATTGTTCGTTATTTTAGCTAAAATTTAGGTCAGTTGTAATAACGATCATATTATACAATATTGTAAGTATCAAAGTAAAACTTACCTTTCAGTTTAAAAGGGATAAAATTCTCACCATCCATTCTTCAAATACAGTTGAATTCATCTCTTCATGATAGTCGTTAGTTTTTTTCGATTCAAAACATAATAATCCATTTTCCACAAATCCTGCCTCGATTCCTATATGAAAAATAATCAATCGCTTACGTTTACCTGAGGGGTTTTGTAATCCTGTCTAAAATATATTTACAATTTAGTAATTGATAATTATCTAAATTAGTGTATACTATTACCGAGAGACCTTTGTTGAAAGCTTCAGCTGCACTTGTTACAGATTTGTCTTTCCATACTTTAGCCGTAGTGTGACCAGCATTTACCCAAGTTACCCAATTATCTTCTGTCCACTATGTATAATTTTAAGGTGATAATTTTTAATGACATCCCGAAAACTTCAATTATCGTTGGCTTCATTTGAATAACTCGATTCGGTTTGATTTGATTCTTGACTTTCGACGGTGAAAATAGCTTCTTCAAAATTATAAAATTCCTGATTACTAGTTCTTGGTTGATCCATAATTTAATTAAAAAAAACCTAAATTTCTGAAACAAATTAAGGTTAGAATACACAAATGTGGTTTTTAACTAAACCAAAGTGTTATTAGAATAACAATTAGTTTTTAACGTATTCTTGGTTCAAACAGCAATATATCCGCTAGCAATATTAAAGATTCGTTACAAAATTTTACGAAAAAATATTTATAAACGTCAAATCTCAAACAATTGTGGTGGTGTGAACTTACAAATTCATTTTTGAATATCAACCAATCACATTTCAAGGTTAATATTTTTAGTTCCGAATTCAAGACTAATCTTAAAACGAATGGACTATAACAACGAGGGGGCCAGGTATGCGAAATTTTGTTTTCGTTTATACTTACACTACGTTTGAAGATTACACCTAAGACATTACGTGAATGAAATAGTAGCGCGCCATATTCAGCCAATTTTGAAAAAAACGAATTTGAAAATTTCTTCTTTTAGCACGAATTAACATAAAAGATAAAATTTGCAACAAAGGTTTCATGGCAACGAGGTAAAGTGTCGGTCTAATACGCAGAGGGTTCTAGGTTCGCTTCTAGTAGCGTCAGTACTTTTTTTTATATTATTCTTTTTTATATTTATTAATTTTTATATTATTGATTTATATAAAATCAATGTCTAATAATGGCAGTGCGCTTATTCACGAACGAACTGTTTATGTTGACCGTAAAATCACAAAACTCGACTCGCTTTATTTAAATTGACCAGAATTTATATTATTTTTCAAAAGTATATTTATGTTTTCAATGTCGTGTAATAATATTATAACATATTATTATAATAAAAATATATAATATTAACTAAAAACATACAAAAATGTTAAAAAAAATTAATTAAAGTAAAAATTATAGTTCTAATTAATTCTTGCTATAACTTACATTATATTTTAAAACAGAGATGTAATGTTTATGTAATACTACCGAAATATTATTTCATATTCAGGTTAATCTTTTAAACATTAAACAAACCATATAAATCACTTTTTTGAAACTTTAATTTAAATCATAACTTGGTGGTTATGAACTATCATAATCTTTCGTATACAACTTTATAGTATATACATTATACAAAATATATAAATTACTTTTTGAAAAACTGGGCTTGTCGGTTTGGTGAGGCACTGCCTACCTTGCCTACCTCGACAAGCCGCCACTGGAAATTAACCATAAAAAAGAGTTGTTGAAAATTATATTTTTAGCTGAAGGTTTGTCGAAAAAGAAAGCGGAATCCGATGCTGAAATTGTAACTCAGAAATTGATCCCATGAACAACGATCTGCAGTAGGAATTTAATTTATCAATACTAACTTAGTCTAACTCTTTTTGAGTAAAAGTATATCGAAAGTCTCAAAATTACGAATTTAGCAGCATGGATTTCTTTTTTAGGAAAAATTTTGGATTGAACCTTAATATGAAACTTAATGTTTTCAATATAAAGAAAAATATTAATAAAGCTTAATTTTTGCAGTCAAAAATCGTTGTTTTTGAAATATTGCTGTAACATGCTCAGCAATTAAAAAAACTTGGTTCCATTTTTATTTCAGAGGTTTAGGCAGAAAGTGAGGGTTCTTAGGAGTAAAAAGTATCTTGTAAATTTTTTAAATCTTTTTTCTGATACGAAAAATGGTGACACAAGAAAACAACTTTTTTCGAACACCTATAATAATTATCATCACCTAGCTGATGCCATATTTTTACTATAGTATAAAAATCCAAAATAATTTTTTTGTATTCTTTCAACTAAATGGGTAAAGAGATAAATCTACACGAATATTTGTTTTTAATAAATAACCTTACAAAAAAGTTATCTTTTCGAATAATTTGACTGTCTTGTCTAGTCCCCATAAGGTTCATAAGTATAGAATGGACTTGGATGATATTTAGTGGATATTGAAGTCATGAACTAGCACACAGGATACTACGTAATAAATCGCATTTAATACTAAATCTAAAGGGAGGTGTGAATTGTGGAAGCAAGTATGTAATTACTTCATAAATTATTGCCTATACGAAAAAATGATCTTTCGCTTTCTTCCACAGAATTTTTCCCACCTTTCTTTTTGTATTCAGATCTCATTGCCATAAAGTCAATATGTCATAATAAGAAAAATTATAAACAGAAAGTAAAATTTGGTTTATTTAAACTTTTGTGCGATGTCCTAACTTGTAAAATTTTGTTACCAACCATCATAAAAATACAAAAAAATTTAGGACGTAGAGCACAAAATAGAAAAGATCTTTTATCGCAAAACATCGATTATGATATTATTTTCATAAACATAATTCTATTTAAATTCTCAAAAATTAATTTAAACGACTGTAATGAAAATAATTAAGAAAAAATTAAATTATAGAAAGAAGGTGAAATCATTCATTGATTATTCAACCTATGCTGGCCTATGTTAAACTTGAAAGTTTAACAGATCTGTCTGTTTAATGGTCTGGCAGTATTTTATTTATGAAATCAATATTATATTTCCAACATAAGAAACTTATACTTTAATGGAAAAATTGAGGTTTATATTTTTATTTTTTTTTATTCCTGGTGAGGAACATTATCAGACCCATGTAGAACATAAAACTTATCAAATCAGGTAGATTCATTCGTCACTATTGTTGTCCAAATTTAAGGCCGGAATAGGTTAGTAATTTTTTTAAGTTTATTTGTCAGTCGCCAAATAGAGTTGTCTTGTGATTTTAATGTCGAAAGCAGGTCCGTCCAGTTTTTGTTTTTAAATGTTCTGATCTTGTCTTGTATTTCACTCGTCATTTGGATCATAATGTTCTTATTATTAATGTCTGCCGTTCGCTGCCACAGTCTTCTAAAGTGATTTCAGTCAGTGATTAAATGCCATCTGGCAGATTTTCTTTGTTGGAGTTAATTTTGATTGTCTTTGAATTTTGATTTTTAGCGTCGGTAATGCAACGTGTCAAGTTTTTTGTCTCAATTTCTAATGTTTCGATCACGGATGTATAATTTAGGATGTATAATTATACATCCGTGGTTTCGATTGAGTTAATATTTGAATTAATTTTAATGTGTTGGTCAAGGTCGTATCTAAATTTATTCCAGTTGGTGTTTCTGTAGCTGGTGATCGTCTTTGTGTTGGCATTGCTTGTAAAGTTTCCGAAATGAAATTGTACCACGTTGTGATCTGAACTTAGTCTTGGCAGGGAAAGCGGCTTCGTTACGTTGTTTAGGTTTTGGTCAGTAAAATGTCAATCGTACTTGGTGTCATGTTGCTCATAGGATAGTGCGTCGATTCGTCAGGGTAGTGAATATCTAGGTTTTTGTCAGTGCAGTAACGTGGTAATGCGTTGTCGTTAATGTTGGGTATGTTACAGTTCCAGTACGTACAGTGACTCAATCAATTGATTGATTGTCTTGGCATAGAATAAACTAATTTTTGTGTTACCTCAGAAGAAATTTTGTTCCATTCTTCTACAATTTTGCTTTTGAAATCCGTTTTATTAATTGGGTTACAGTTTTTTAGTTTTTGGGCAAGTATATACCACAAATGTTCAATAGGGTTTAAGGACCGATATATTCACCTCCTCGTAAAGTGGCCAATAGCGTTACAAGGAACTTAGTTATTACTTATTAGTAAACGTATATTCACCTCCCAATAGCGGCAATCGTCTCGTAAATACGAGTTACGGGTAAGATAAGTTACAAGTCACTTGGAGTACGAAATAAAACGTTACAAGTGAGATTTTAACTTAAAATTTATAGATGGTGTGTATTTTGTGTATTTTATAATTTTTTAAAATGTGTCTTATCGACGATATTTATCTGATCTTAGACGAAATTGACGAAAATATTATACATCGCCGTTCATATAATACTAAAAACAGATTTCACGAATTTGTACAGAAGATATGCAGAATAACGATCAAAATATTAACTTACATCGTGCCGAGTTTTTTTAAATTATGCATTATAATTGCATCTGGGCTACAATTACCTGTTAAAAATATTTTTGTCAAGTTTATTACTAAACCCTTCTAAACCGAGGGTGTGTACCTTTCATTAAATTATTTTGAAGTTGGTGACAAACTTAAATGCTAAATAGCAATCATTTTTGAATAAAAGAACCACGAGGAATTCAATAATTCGTTCTTTCAAAAAATAATTGCTATCTAACATATACTAAGTTTGTCATCATAAACTTCAAAATAATTTAATAAAACGCGAGCACACTATAGTGTGTACTCTGGGTCTGAAAAGGTTAAAAATCCGTGATTTTATAGGGTGCCTTAACTATTATGACCGCGGCTGTAAATTACTTGTAAAAATTTTCAAACTTCAGCTGTCACAATTACGCCAAAATACTATTACTTCCTATCTTGAGAATATAATAGCGCTATCTCTTACTCCATATTGTACTATCTCGAAGAAAACATCAACTATGCGTAATAAGTTACAAGTAGTTACAAGAAAGATATTTTTATTTGAATATACCCAAATTTTTTACAAGTCACTTTTAAAGTTATCGAACAGATAACTACAAGACACTTTACGAGGAGGTGAATATAACAGCCCTTAATCTGTTAATTTTAGAAATGAAAAGTTTATTTCTGGCAATACGGCCATTATACCCTCTTGCCCGTAGCACCTTCCGTACAGTTTCTGTTGAAATAGGTTTATTGATCATTTCTGATATGTTCACTGTTAATTTTGGAACGCTTGTCTTGGGTTCTTGCTTAATTTTTCTAATAATAAAGTTTTCATCGGCTGCAGTAAGTAATTTCTGACGTCCACGACCAGGCTTATTTTGTAATGTTCCCGTGTTTTTGTAATAATTGTTTACAATTTTTTGTATAGTGGCATGTGATCTGCCAACCATTTGTCCAACCTGGCGTAAAGATTTTCCTTCACAAATGGCCTTAATAATAAATTTCCTGGTGGATATGTCGGTTTCTGTTCTTTTTGAATTCATTTCGTTAATAATTCAGATAATTTACACTAAACTAGCACAAAAACGATGTTATAACTAATGACGAAATAAACAAACTGATATACAAATTCAAAAAATGCATTATTGCATTATTAACCTGATCATCAAAATAAAATATCCCTTACTGTATGCTCAATTGTTTGACACATAATATTCGTGTTTGTCCGTATTTCTTGGTATAATTAGTAATGTAAAATAAAATTACAAATTATTTTTGCATATAATGTTGCAATAAAGACTGCAGAAAATAACTTTGGAAAAATGAAATAAAAAAATTAATTATTTCATTGAAAAATAAGGTTTTTATTATGTAATAACGAGGTGTATGCTCAATTGTTTGAGCCACTTTATGTTTTGAATTGAGATCGCCTGCTATTAAAATTGTGTTACCAAGTCCGAAGAGTTGGTTTAAGTCATTGTCATTAAAAATATTTTGCGGTCTATTATATGCCACAATTATTATTGTCTTGTCCTGCAATCTGATTCCCAAGGCTTCCATGCTGAAATTTTGAATGTCTATCCGTACGTGGGGTGTTTCGTTTTTAATTATTACTTCAACGCCACCGGCAGAGGTGCCGTCATCGCGGTCTCTGCGAAGAACAAAGTATCTTGGAAATTTTATAACTTTATTAACATTTAATTTTGTTTCGCTTACCAAAAGAATATCGATTTTATTTGACTTAACATAATTTTGTGTTTCCGAGATTTTGTTGATGATGCCGTTTGCGTTCCACAAATTAATTTTTAATTTAGATATCGTATGATTTAATCTTATTAAAAAACTCTATGGTTGCTTGAAATTTTTGTATTTTTGTCGTGCAGCCATTTAATAATATATTATAGTCACTTAGGGCTCTAAACATCTCGCTCATATTTGTGTTTGCATTTAGTTCTTGGGTAACGTTCATCAGGTTAGCAAAGTTCCCGGTAGAGTTTTGATTGATATTTGGTGTTGGCGTTTGCTGGCTTGATGGGCGTTGGCTTGTCAGTTGTTGACTTGGTGGGATTCTTCCAGAGTTGCATGGGTTGGTTTGAGGCAGTGGGGCCGAGATGTAATCACGGGTTGATTTGAGTGCCGGAAACCCGTTTCGGTTATGCACGTAACCTACTCGGACGTCTAGCCGTTCTTTAGATTCGTTAATTTGTTTAATTTTATTTATGTATATGGGACATTTTGTATTGTTTGCCGGGTGATTACCTCCACAGTTGGCACATATGGCAGGGGTTCCCGGCGTTATTTTGCAGTCGCTTGTTAGATGTCCTTGGCCGCACTTAGACATTTTGGTGGATGTCTGCAGTTTTGGGTTGCATGGCACCATGCCTGGCATCTGTGACATTGCATAATTTTTTTTGAGTTTTGATGTCACTCCCAGAATACTTTCACGTGAAAGAGGTATTTTACCTGTATTTAATATTTTTTTGGTCATAAAGTCGTCCGTAACTACCATGTATAATGGATGACTTGTTTTTGTTAGCTTGTAGGTCTTTTTTATATCTAAGTTGGTAGAGTTTTTAAGTTAGTAGGTTCTTGAACCAATTCTTTTAGTATAAACGCATGCGTTTTTTCATCACGCGGGGTGTATGTATGGAATGGAGCACTCTTTTTGTCGAGGAGGGCTTTTAGGAGTACCCATTCGTCTTTATCATATAGTACGTATACTCCTGTGGAGTTTTTGAAATATCTAATATGATACCCTTTGTGGAGGTGATATTTTAGGCTTTTGAACAAATTGGCATGATCGTCTATATCATTACTGATAATTATGGGAGGAGGCTTCGAGGTAGATTTTTTTTGTTCGTGGTGAGGAGACATTTTCTATTACTACTTCAGTGCCCGACTCAACTAGGCTAGTTTCAATTATATCGGGTGATGTAGTTTGTAACGATATGAATTTATTATTTATTACAGTTGGGGATATTTGTTTCTGAATTGGTTGCTTAACATATTGTCTTGGTTTGAGACAGCTAAAGTCATCATCAGTTTCAGGTGAACTATCTTGGAGTTTATTTTCAATTTCCATAGCATTTGGAACATTTTTTGGATCAGCTAGGTCTGGTGTGGGGTGTGTTTTTTCCCGTCGTTTTATTTTAGATTGTTTTCTAGCATCGGATAATTGCTGCCTAATATCTATGTCACTCATGGTGCTTATACACCTCTTTCGTTCCGTGAGATTTTTTATATTAATATTGCTAAAAATCAAAAGTCAAACAATAAATAATTTAATAATTTTAACAATTTTCTTTATCATCATAATCTAGTATTCCTTGAACAAAGTTTTTTCAATAAACAGCGCTGCCAGAGCATTTAATATGCATTTAATTTAATAGCTTTAAGAAATCAATTTATCGGGTGCAATATTTAATTACTAAATACCACATATATACTTAAAAAATTATTTAATATATTTAAGTTATTTTCTATTTAATATTTAATTTGGTTTGTAATTCTGTCACACTAGATAAAATTCAATTTTATTAAATAAAATAGATAAAATTTGCGTTGTATAACATAATGGTTTAAGACGGCTGTATGATTTTTGAAGAAATTTTACCGATTGTCACTAATTCCGTCAGCGCAATCAGTGGTAACTATCTGAATAATACAATAAATATGCATTTTTATCAAATAGTGTTCATGATGCGAGAGGGCACTATTATATAGATTTTAATTCGCTTTCTTATTATGCAAATATATAAGGCTTATTTCTTAATATATAGAGATATTTAAAAAAAAATTTAATTTTTATAGTTTGTATATACATAGAAAGTCATTTGCAGGTTATTTGAATGTTAAATTAAAAAAATAAAAATGAAAATCTTTTTTTAAAAAGTTGTTAATGACTTTCTATGAAACTAGATTTTTTTCGAATCATTAACTTTAAACGGCATTAAATTCCATGGATTAGTAAAAAAGCTACATGAATATTCGTTAAAAATTAGGTGTACAACCCTCTTAATAAAAGCACAAAATATAAACATGTCATACACTACTGGTGTTATGAACTCAATTGTTAACCGATAAGGGTTTCATAAAGTGTGACCCATTTTCAACCTGTCGGTCGACTTGAAAAATGTATTTTTAGTATATACAAGCTTGACTGTCGCCTACTATCGTTAGCTAGCGTTTGGGTGGCGATTTGCGTGACCCTATTATAATAGTTTGTTGGCATAAACTACAAAATAATGTAATATAAAATTTATTTTTAAATAATTAATACTTAATTAAAAATTAATTAGAAAATAAATAAAAATTAATTAAAAAATAAATAAATAATTTTAAGCTAAGCGTTGTTTTTGGTTTTGGGATGGGAGGGCACGTGCCCCTGTGCCCTTTAAGGCAAGCCGCCACTGTAATAAGGTACTTCGTTCCTATCTGGTGTCCCACGACACCACATTTTATTTTATTATAATTCGTTATAATACGTCTTAGAATTGTTCAAAATTACCATCAAGTTTTTATAAACATAATTTGGTATTCGAAAATAATTTTTATTAAGTACAGAAGAGACATTTAACATGTAGAATTTTTCTTATAGTTTCAGATTTAAAAAAGTAATAGAAGGAATCATAAAACCACAATAGAACGTGAGTTTTAAAAAATTATACCTTAATTTTTTAAACACATTGTGGGTATCTCATAAAACACTGTTCTGTAAAAAGGGTATTTTCTAATGTCCGACCGAAACACGATTTTAAACCGAATATTCGGCTTTTCTTCTAGCTTCGGCCGAAACCGAAGCCATAGCCGTAGCAAGCTCTTCTGGTACCTTAGCCAAATTTGAATATATTCCCGAAGTATATATGCTCCCCGCCTCCTTGAAATTCTTACCATTTTGAAAATTTTAAACTATCATTTATTAGTAGAAGAGCGGATTTCCTTCCATTATGCTTATGGTTAATATTGAAGGCAGAAATAAATTATCTTAAAATGTGATCATTTGATGTAAAGTTTTTTATGCCTATTTTGCTTTTTTAAACATTTCGTGCCTATTTTCAATTTTTGTGCTTATTTGAAGCTATTTTCTCTGAATTTCAACACATGGGTCTATTTAAAAAGTGGTTATCGACAAAATTTAATTCTATTTAAAAAACCGCCAAAGAAATTTATACTAAACAAAAAATATTGTTTTCATTCGTTAAGGTAAAGGTAACTTGGCGTTTGTCATTACCTCGAAGAGTAACGCATTTCACTTAGTAAGCTGATAATTTTTGCATAATCAATGATTTTAAGAACTTAATTGTCAAAGTACCGGAACCTATTGGCCAAGAGGTAAAACTCAAATGCGATGACGTATTTTCAAAAAACGAGGGCTTTAAAACATTAAATAAAATAAGCATTATTTTGAGTGGAGGTAATGTTTTTGAAATGGATTTTGAAATGGATTCGGCCATAATAGTCAAATTTAAAAATGCACCCATAACAAGTGTGGATGTGGAAAGAAGCTTCTTCTCTGTCTTCAAATATATTTTAAGCGACAAGAGGCAAAATTTTACTGTCGAAAATTTAGGGCGGCACTTAGTAGTAAATTGTTTTTACAAATAATATTTTGTTATGTGTGTGAATAAAAAAAAATTTTTATGCTTATTTAATGCCTTTTTAATTATTATTTACCTTTTTTAGAGATTTTTCTCGCGTTTTTTGTGCTTTTTTAGGCGCCTTTTTCGATTTTTTTAAAGCCTTTTTATCCGCTCTCTATTTATTAGGTTTTAATTTTACAACATTTCTGCAAATTAAATTAATTAATTTAGCTAACTTGGTATAGCTCTAATATTCATAAATAAAAAGTCAATAAACAAAAAGCTAAGATAAGAAGTTTCTCCTCATTTTCACCAATTAAAATACTTTGACCATCTAGTATCTTTCATAACAGATTGTAATTTTCATAGCTGGTTGTGCATATTTTACTTAATTTAAGCATGTGAGTTGGTATCACCGGTAAAGCCAGGTTTCCAAGCGTAAAATTTAAATTTAAATCTTGTACAGGGGCGTAGCAAGTGACAGTGCTCGACACGACACGAACGCTAGTTTCGGCCCAGCCGAAAGTCCTTGGGTCGGTTTCTAGTATTTTCCAACAATTTGTATGTCATAAACGATTTGAAATAAATAAATAATCTTTGAGTAAACAAGTTAATTAAACGTTTTAATAATAAAGTTTTTATTGAGCTTTCGGCGTTGGACACGTATTCGTCAGAATAATTTAATATAATACAATGTTTACAAGTTTATATGGAAACCGAATGATAACGTATTGTCATTTGAACAATCTATGATCTAAAATATGTGATTGTGTGATAAGAAACAACCTGCAGTGAGTTTCCTTCAAGGTAGGAAAAACTTAACACCAATACGTGATGGTAATTAGACGAGTAGATGGCTGTATATATTGCTCAGACCATCAATATCAGTTTTTCTGTTCATTGAATTCTTTTCTCTTTTGATGCTAATCATTTCGTGTAGAATTCTTTCTTTATAATTAGTAACAGATTTAATAATTTTTGCGTTTTTAAAATCTGCATCATGTCTATCGACTAGTATATGTTTTGCAATGGCAGTAGAGTCTGGTTTATTACAGCGAACACTTGAGATATGACCACTCATTCTTTTGTGCAGCCATTGGTTCGTTTGTCCAATATATACTAGGTTACAATTCTTGCATTCAACTTTATAGATTAGATCTGATTTTTTCTCTGTAGGAACCGGATCTTTTAATTTTGTATACAGCTGTTTAATGTTATTGGTCGATTTAAATGTCATTTTAATATTGTGGTTCCTTAAAGTTCTCTTCAGTTTTTCACTTAGTCCTTTGACATAAGGCATAACTGCAAAACTGTCGACAGCTTCTTTATTCTTTATAAAACGTGTCACTTTCTTCATGATCAGTTAAGATCTTCAATAAATTGCTCAATAATTTCTGGATCAGTTAAATTATTCTTTTCCCGATTGCCTCCATTTATCCACTCTTCTACTTCAGCTTGTAAACACAAGTTTTCATCCTATCCTTCGCAATTCAAATATTTTTCTATAATCCGAAAATTTTGTTAGTTTTGTTCGGATTATATAAACTATTTGTGAACACTACCGAGTTTTTCTTTTGTTCGGATTACTGGATAATCGGATTAGCGTGTGTTCGAATTACCAAGACTGTACTGTATTACTGTAAATATAAGAAAAGTCGGGCTATGTTATGGAAAAATTAATATAATTTAAGCACTTTAAAGATCACAAGCCGAGTGATTATTTGATGACAGATATTAAATAAACTAAATTAGTGTATAAGTTAGTGTATAGTATAAAATTATAGCGTATAGTGTGTATACGGGTATCCCAAAACTCAACGTCATCTCTTGGAAGGCTGATAGACCATCTCATAACTGACTAGAATATCAATATATGACTTTAGTATAAGGTCTTTCGTTTTCGAGATATTAGCACTTTTATAAATTTTGTAAAAATCGACAGCTTAAATCAGTTTTTCGAGCGCTACAGGTACGAAATTCTATATTTTAAGATTATTAATTAAGATTTATAATTTTGGTTACGCACTTCTGAACAGCTCTACTGTTTCCTTTCTTAGTGGACTGTATGAATTTAGTTTCTTCTTTAATAAATCACTCAATAAAAAATACTCCTTAATAGTGATTATAACTTTATTTTGTGCGGTCGCTAAGTCGGCCGCTCCCCACAATTCTTGGGCTAAAAACTGCCCTTACTTCTTGTAACTTAATATTGTTACTTCTCGTAAATTCTTACTTATACTAAATTAAAAACTACCCTCAAACCACAACGATAGTAAAAAGGGTGGGGGAGAACCACCACTACAATGCCATTAAATTTGGCGGCAAATCACCACCTACAAATTTTTAAAAATAGTAATAATTCTTTACATCAGCAGTTGCCCGATTCTCAACATCTACTATTGAACACCTACTAAAATAAAAGTAATCGTGCCATACTTTTAGAAAAAAAATGTTTTTTCTCAATTCCTAAGTAAAATTTTTTTATTCGCTGACTTCGACTCTTCATACTGTAAAAAAACATTACACACTAACCTGGCAAGTCACTTTAAAAATCTGCTCATCTAGTAAACTTTACAAAATGGTAGAAAATTTGCCGTTTTACTTTAGAAAATAAAATATTACTATTTTACTGCAAAAGGAGCTCATTGTGAAATTATTTCGATAATCAGGAATTCAAATGAAAATACTATAATAAATATAACTATTCCAAGTCGAATGCAACGCGGCATCTTTTTAAGAAAGATCTCTTAATCCGTCTTGCACTTCTCGCGATAATTATTTGTTGTGCCGCTTCATCAATACGTTGTCCCAACTCGTTAACATTACTTGGTTTTGTATAAACCTAGTGGCAGATTTGCCCTAAGGGTCGGTAGGCCTAGGGCGGCCAGATATTAGGGGCGACTAAGCGTGTCAAAAAATACACTGATGATAACAAGAAACGACTGAAAGTAAAAAAATATTATAAACTAATAAACGCTCGCTTACTATACGGGCACCGGGCGTACGCGGGGAAGGCGTTGGCTGGCGCTGCGGACGACGGGCGATTCTCGCACTGTGCCGCCAGATCGTATAATTGGATACAAAATTTGTATAATACACTACTTATTTTTTGTATTCTATATTTGTAGCAGATTTCCTTGTATAATACTGGTATTATACCAATTATTGGTAATACCAATACTGGTAATTGTATTGTATCTTTTCTATCCACGAAACTCTTAATACAGCTATTTTAAATACGGCTGTCACTTGTGATCGCTTGTCAGTAAATATACTAGGCTGCGATGAGAATGGGAATAAAACAACTATCATTTCGTATAAAGTTTGACGTATTTATATTATTATTACAATCTATACATTCGTAAGAATACAGCTATCTCTTGTCGAAGTGCATCAATACTCGTTACACGTTTCTTTCAAAACTATATCAAAATCTTTATTCGTTCTTCACAGTTTTTCAAGTGTTGTGGCAGCCCTGGCGACTTTTCTCCAGCTCTGCCTACTATGCGTCCTCTTCATCCAATCTTTTACTCTCATCGCCCGCCTTCAGGCCGTCCGTCACTTGGTTCCACCACCTAATTTTTGGTTTTCTCTTCCTTCCATCTTCAGCCGGTCTCCACAACGTTATCTTCTTCACTAATGTCACTGTCGCTTTTTCTCATTATATAACCAAGCCATCTGATTTTTTATGATTTAGTCTGCTTTATGATATCCTCGCTTTTTGTTTCTTCCTTAATCTCACAGTTCATCAGCGGTCTTGTTTACGCCGTTACCACATTTTTTTGGTCCCATAATGATGCGTAGAATTTTCTTTTTGAACGATTTTAGTGTTTCTGCTTCACGCTTTGAGTAACATGCAGTTTATGCCGCATACCTGACCACCGACCTCGATCGTGGTATTATAAATCTTCATCTTGGTTTCTCTCAGAAATAACATTTTCTAAGACAAAACAGATAAAAACTTGAAAAGTTTACATTTCCGTCCGGTTATAATTTAGTATGTTCATATCAGGTGCATTGCGAATACAACAGTTACCTACAAATATTATTATTTTCTTATTACATTAATTAAAATGGATAAAAAGCGGCTTAAAAAAACAATAACAGCAATACGACGAACTTTTAAATTTTGTTCAAGAAAACAAAATTATTTTGCATAACAGGACCAAACCTTCTGAAGTAAATGTAGTGAAAAAGTTATGGTCAAATTTTGTAGAACGAGTTAATTCTTTAGGCATAGGACCTGTAAAAACGGCAGACCAATGGAAAAAGGTAAATAAAATCTCAAATAATAGTATATTATCTACGCGGGAGATATGAGATGCATTACCGGCGAAAGATTTAAAAGCCAGAGGGCCGTAGGCCCGAGGGCTTTTGAATCATGAGTCCGGTAATGCATCGTTATCTCACAAGTT
The DNA here is from genome assembly GCA_911387805.1 of Cantharis rustica. NCBI lineage: Eukaryota > Metazoa > Arthropoda > Insecta > Coleoptera > Cantharidae > Cantharis > Cantharis rustica. Next base: position 80,241,229 of record OU426877.1, read on the forward strand.
TGATATACTATTTTATCTACTTCCTTGTTTAAATAGCATTTAATAATAAATAATAATTAAAATAATTTACACTTGACAAATGAAAACATAAAAAGCTGTTTATCTCGAAAACGAGACAAGATATCGAAAAAATAACTCAAAAATGTCCCCCCCCCCAGCCTTCACACCCCCCCGCCGAGGGTAATGTTCTCGCTACCAGATGCATTAATTAGCGCGCCCTAACTCCAAGAAATATTGATGAAAACTCGATTGAAACAAATAAAGTTATACAAGTTATGAGAAATCTAGTGATTGAAAAATAAAACAAATGAGTAATTAGTCAAAAAAAATTGTGTAATTTCATTAACATGGTTGATACTTTTGATGTTGATGAAGCCGCGGCAAAGCTTGTAGAACAACGATTGCCGACGAAATCAAAAAAGAAATATGAAATACAGTATTTTATTTTATTTTATTCATGTTTATGTGCTTGTCGTGTAGTTATTGTAGTTAGTGCCGGTATTACATATGTCAATATATAAACGTCAGATAATATTACCTCCCTTGGGAATTTTACAAATATTAATCAATGCAGTAAGTAACCGCGATCATATCCACGTCATTTGATGGAGATAAGTACGCATTTATTTACCGGAAGTAGATAAAATGAATTATAACTTCAAAAAATCAATTATTATAAGAAAAATTAATTAATTATAAATTTAGTAAACAAGGTATTGTTAATTCGATCTAAAGCCATATTTATTTTTTATACACCTCGTTTAATGTTATATAAACAAGTATTAAACAGCTACTCTTAACAGACCACTATAATTTACTCGTTATAAAAATATAATATAGAAAAATAACGACGATTGCTATGCAAATTACGTCATGTTTGAGATACCCGGTCTCAATTTAACGTGACTGTAATGTTTTACATGTTATCGATAACATTAGACGTTTAGTTATCAGATACGTAGTGAGAATTCAATAAATAACATAACAAGTTGGATAACCTTGACTTAACAGGCACGTTATATTTAACGTTTTGGATACATAGTTGACCTGAATGTATAAACCGACAGATGTTAGCAATAAACAATGTAGAGCACCTTATTATTTTATCACGACATAACTAAATTTCTGAATATATTTGATAAAAATTTGCAGAAAAGTAAATTCATATGTAGTACCTAATGATGGATGGGAGCTGAGAAAGGGGCGGCTGGTACTACTACACGGCCTAGGACGGCCAAGACTGTCAATCCGCCACTGCATAAACCTACTTCTTTAAGGCTGTTCTCTGAGACCTGCCATCACAACGTATGAAAAGGAATTCCGAAAAAAGGAAGTAGACTTGACGTGTAGAAACTTTGTAATGCTTTTAAGGTGTAAACGTGTGTAGAAAAAGTAATACGAAAGTAATAAAAAAGTAATGCTTTCATAAAGTAATACTAATCAAAGAGAAACTGTAACCTGATATCCTACTATCTTACTATGAATTTTATCGAAGGTATTTAAATTTATACTTCTTATTTTATAATTACGCTCTAATTATAAATGAAATAATTTTCGTAATGTTTTTAAAATTATGTTTTTCGACAGTTTTATGAAAGTTTACGATGACTTGACTCTATACAGTGACTGTCGGTTATAATCGTGTAAAGTATAAATAAATCAATTTGTAATTTAAAGATAATCCCCTGTTTTTTGAATTTACACATACGGAACCGAAAAATGAGTGTCGCCAGAAGTCCGCGTTTCTTGTTACTTTCGAAATCGATTACATTTCTTGTGCAGCAAAATTCAAAATTATGTTGAAATTATTGAATTTCTTTCCAAAAACGTGCTAAGCATAAATTATAAAACTGATTTTCTATTTTTGATATCGGTGTTCTTTTGTTTTGCTGATATTGAATCCTTTGATCTCAAGTGCAAATACAGGATTTCGTTTAGGGGGGGTATTTTATTTGTGTGATTTTACCTATCTCTCAGAAAATTCGTTCTAAACAAAAAATTTGATAAAATCTTAGGATGTTAACCATGTAATAGTTACATTTAAATAATTCTGTTTGCCTTAAAAAAATTTGAAATTGGTTAAATATAAAAGTGCTTAGGTAGTCATACCATTCGTATAATTTTACACCGTGGTTACATCATAATATAATACTATAGCATTTATCTTACTACTAAAAGTTGACAAAGCAATTTTTAATTTTATGTTGAACAGATGAAAAAATTTTATTTTAAAACATCAATATAAATAGGAGTTTTTTAAATTTGAAGTTTTGAAATTGCATACATAGTACGTAATATGTCAACTTGCCATATAAAAAAATATATTTGTTTGTTACCGTATGTACATAGTACATACTCACCATTTTAGACAAATTAATTTAAACCTACTTTCATAACACCAAACCAATAAACCTTTTATTCAAAAGAATTATTAATTCATACCTACATTTTTAAATAGTAAAAGTAACAGAAACGGAGTACATAATTTATTTATGCAGTATATAACTTTATACTATGCTTTATAATCGCAAAACTGGCTTACTATTTTCGATAAGAATAATTGTAAGAGGTGCAAAACATTCCTTCTCAATTTATATACTTTTTCACACGTCAATTGTAATTACGTGAAGCAATTTGAATTTTGGGTTCTAAAAACGTTTAACCTAATTAATATATCAAAATTCTGTCTGAGCCAAAAGTTTCTAAAAATCGAGATTTACAAAATAACGGAAGATCTCAAATTCAATGGTTTTTTGGCTTTTTTGGAAAAACCAAAAAAACTTATTCAAAAAAAGATATTGGTAAAAGTTTGTAATAATCTAATACACATTTTGTCAAAATTTCAAGTCAATTGGTCCAGCCGTTTAGAACTTATAAAAAGGCACTAAAAGAACAGCCTTAATACATCATTCCTTCTCCGATAAACTTTTAAAATTGTCGGTCACAGCTATGCATACTTCTTCCCAAGCTTTTTGGCAGCAATCTTGGTTTTTATATCTCTCGTCCGAAGCGTCCCAAAGATTTTTTTTCCTCAACATCATTTATTAAAATTTCGGTACGAATATCCATTTTTAACGCAAATTCAATATCTACACACTACAGCAACAAGTACTCGAATGAACTGGCAACCTTCTATATTTACGCGCGCGTGTCAACCGCGTAGAGTGTGAAAGGCTCCATAAGATACAATGCCAACAAGCCTCGTGTGCCTACGCGAGACGCGCGGGTCGCGCGTTTGCTCTGGACATAAAATAGCACGCGCGCGTAGCGCGTTTTCAACGCGTGCTTATGTGAAAGCTATCATAAGGTACAATGCTTACCAACACGCGCCGCGTAGCGCGTGTTACTGTAAACGGGGCTTATATTGGTATTCTAGTCAGTCATGAGTTGACCTATCGGCTCTCCGAGGGATGACGTTGAGTTTTGGGACATCCTTATGCTATGTTATAAGCCTCAGGGAATTCGAGCTCCACGTTCGGGCGAAAATTAAATGCGATGTCCCCTCGGTAACAATTTTAAATATAATGTAAAAAATTACATACATACATTCCAGTTTTAATCATGAGTTAATCAGTTTTTTTTTTATTGACTACTAAAAATTTACAATCTCTTTTACAACATTGAGTAAATATTTTGGCATAATACATGAAAAATTAACATGTGAGGGTGAATCCAGTGGATACCCTTTCGTGAAATCATAATGCTACATTTTCTTTTAGCATATTGTTTGACACATATTGCAATATAGTACACCCACGCATTCTTCGGTTTGTTTAATTTAATTTTTAAATCTTGTTGTAAGGTCGGAGGGTTGGAACCTCTTTAGTTTACGCGTTTCACTGTGTTCACTTTGGTTAAGTTTCTCTGTCAGGGGGTTTGGATGATTAGTGAGCCTTTTGTAGTATGCTTGGCTATATTTTGAAATTTCTTCCCTTGTTGTGGGCATCTCTAGTGCCCGGTTTCTGAAACTCGAGTTATACAAAGGTTAAGGTTAACCGTAATATAACCGCAGATTTTGGGTTTCTATAGCGATAGATAACCTGAGATCTCTGGTTAAAGTTAACCTACCGATCGGCACGAGTTATGTGTTGGTTAACTTTTTGGAATATGCGCAGATTGCGCATTTGAGTAAATAAATTCTGACGAATGCGATAAACGTCGATGAAAGCTTAATTATACAGATACTAGTGTTTAATTAAATTCTTATACTTATTTAAAACAATGTTTTTTAATAATATATTTAAAGTTTTTTCTTGCTTTTTTGCATAGCAAGATATAAATTGTGCAACTGTTTAGTGTTGCGAGGACCATTGTTTTATTGGCATTAAATTTTTTTGCATATTTCCATGCAAGCTTCGGTTTTTAACTTGTCAGTTGTTGCATTCGTTTTTTAATTTTCTACAATGTGATCAAATTTTTGTACTGTACCAAATAAAAGATCCCTGTCGAAATGGGTGAAATTTTTACTTCGTTTGCTAGAATCTATTTTTTTTTTTTACTTTTCACGTTTTTCACGTTTTTACTTTTCATATACAAAATAATTTATTTACAATGTTTTTCATTAAATACTTGAATACTTAGATTTTTGCAACATTTCCAACATAAAGTAGTAAAATTACCAATTATTTGGTTAATTTGAACTAAGTTTTCTATATCGCCATCTACCGAAAATTACATCAAACGAATTGACAATAGGTTAGTTATCCTTTAGTAGTTTGTGGTTTCAGAAACCCATTTTACTTTAACCTAAGGTTAACTTTAACCTATGATTAGTTATGTGCAGTTTAACCAGAGATCTTCAGTAACCGGGCATAGGTCACGCTGGATTACCTGGTTTGGAACGTACCAGGGAGCGTCAACAATCAGTCGCAAAACCTTGGATTGAAAACGCTGCAGAATTTCTATGTTGGAGTGAGACGCAGATCCCCAGAGTTGAATTCCGTATGTCCACACTGGTTTCATAACCACTTTGTAAAGCAGCAGCTTATTTTCAATTGTAAGTTCTGATTTTCTCCCTACAAGCCAGTACATCTTTCGAAGTTTATGACTCAATTGTTTCCTTTTATTAAAAATGTGGTTCTGCCAAGTCAGTCGCCTATCCAAGTGGATTCCCAAGTATCTAACTTCATTTGCTTGCGGGAGTTGGTTATTATTTAAAAATACTGGTGGGCATGTGTCTCTTTTAAGCGTGAACGTTACCTGCACTGATTTAGTTTCATTTACTCTAATTTTCCAATTTTCCAGCCAGTTTTGTATTTCATCGAGACTATTTTGTAACATTTCAGATGCAATTTTCGGATGTTTATGAATGGCTATTTCCGCTGTATCGTCCGCGAATGTGGCCGTAGTTGTAGACTTTGATGTAGGCAAATCAGCTGTGTATGGGATATATAAAACCGGTCCAAATACGCTACCTTGCGGCACTCTCGATTTTATGGGTACCAATGCTGTATATTCATCTTGGAATTTTACCAGGAAATATCTGTCGGTTAGGTATGATTTTAGAATCCTATAGTAGTTGTGTGGTAACTTCTTCTTTATTTTATATAACAATCTCTCATGCCAGACCTTGTCAAAAGCCTGAGAGACATCAAGAAAAGCCGCAGTGTAATAGCAATTGTTTTCTAATGCGTGGTTTATTTTAGTAACAATTCTGTGGACCTGCTCTACGGTACCATAAAGGACCGGTAGCAGGCTAATCGGCCTATACGATTTGACATCTTCAGCTGGTTTTCCGGGCTTTAGAATTGGAATCATTAGAGCGTCTTTCCATTGCATCGGGAAGTATTCCACTCTTAGTATCGAATTAAACAATTGGGTTACGTATTTAAATCCTTTTTCTGAAAGTTCTTTTATTATTTTTCCGGTCATTAAGTCGTATCCTGGAGCTTTTTTGGAATTCAAGTCATTTTTAACGGCAAGCTTGATTTCTGATATTTTGAATCGTTTAATTAGTAGGTCTAGTTGATCAGGCGAGTCTAGATGTTTTCTTACATGTTTTTCCTGCTGTGAGCATTTTGTTTGAAGTGGTGTAAAAACGTTGGATAAGTGTTTCGCAAATAACTCAGCTTTTTCGCTATCACTTCTTGCCCAGTCTCCATTCTTCTTTCGGAGTGGTAGATAGTTGTCTTGAGGGTGTTTTAATTTTTAAAATTTAATTTATTGTTTTATCGTGGTAAATTTTTGTTTCTAATTTATTTTAAAATATGGTTTTGTAAATTTTGTTGTATTACCTTATTGTCACAAAACGTTCGTGCGCATTGGATTTGCGCCCAGGCGCTTGGTTATTAATTAAAACTCGACTTGAAGCAACTCCCAAATGATCCAAATCTCCAAAAAAAATTTTATCTTTCAACTATTCGCTTAATTAAAACAACTTTTTACTCAAAATAAACTCACTTTTAATCTCAAAATTAATCAGAAATAATCAAATTATTAGAATGGGGAACACACTTCCACCGACCTTTACGATCGTCGGTGTAAAGCCACCCTTCTCCATCTGTTGTTCCTTTCCTTGCCAACCCCGGTAAAATAATACAAATTTTAAATATATAATATGTTACATAATTTTTAATAACAAGAAAACAAATTATAAAATAATTTACAAAAATAACAAAACAGTTTTTCATGAGGATTTCAAAACACGACAATACATAAATGTATATAGTTTTCAATGGAGAATATAACTATTTTATGTATATTGATTCCCTTTTAACAAACAGAACTAGTAAAATACTTATATTACGATTTTTGAATTTGTTATTTTGGCATTAAAAGCTGTAAAATTACACACTTTTAACAAAATGAACAATTACTTATTACTAAAATTTATGTGTAAAAATGTCAATTTCTCGAAAAATGTACTTAGCATGTATTATGTTAAAATTACTAGGGACTGAAAATTTACGTTTGGCATTTACACGTAACCAATAAAAATTTTACATGGAAATCAGTTTACAGGTAAATTATTTTTATCGAAAACTATAGAAAAAACGATGATTTCCGAATGTTCTCTCAGGTGAGAAAACGAAGCATTCTCTAATCACTTCAAGAATCGACTAGTAATGTGAAATCGACTTGTAAAGTGTTTCCATTACAGGTCGTTTCTGTCAACTTTCTTTTTTTCTATACTATTTATCTATTTTAATATTTTTTGTAAACGATATTTTTTATTTTTGTTTTCCGATAAAAAAGTATACTCACCTCTAATATAACTGGGCTACTATAAGCCCAGTAACGCTGCATAAGCCAATATAGCTGCGCGCACAGTAAGGGGCGGTAACAGTCTCGGCCTGTAATATACATAATAATCTGTACTAATAATTGAAAATTATCTTATACGGTTATACTAAATACCATATTCAACACAAACCAAAAATAAATTTTATTGCAATAAAATTTACATTCAACAATAACATACTAATAGGTAATATTTAATATAATTTTAATTTTTAATTATTGACAACAGGCAACTTGAAGTGAGATGCATCTCAACTTGAAAATTATTTTTTTTAATTTTTAATTTGGTTTCATTTTATCTAATTTGTCACGTGTAATATTTGATTGCTATTAATTTACAGTATGTGCTGAACGTGAAGTAGAGTCAAAAACGATACATATTGCAGTGGTATCTTTGAAAATATTCAAAATTATTCCACTTTAAGTACCGCGGCTCGCCCGTAAATGCGGGAGATAAGAATCAATCTCAGGATATTGTTTCAATGTTTTCCAAAATTCGGGTCGGTTATAAAAATAAAAGTCTTCCAATTAAATTAGTTTAAATTAAATTATTTTACCCAGATCCAAAAAAAAATTATTATTATAGATTTAATTTAACTTAAGAAATTTTACATAAAATATTTACTGCCAGAATCGAACTTTTATCTTCTACTTATAAATGCAAGTGCTCTATCCTCACGACCACAACTCGTCCTTCAAATCTTCAACTTTAATAAATTCAAATAATTTTATAATTGTAACTCATAAATTTTCAGCTTCTAAATAAATAATATTTTTTAATAAAATTAATTTTTACATGTTAGATGAAATTGAAAAATAATTTAATTCATAACTTACATAAAATTGTTCAAAAACTATTTAAATGAATGATAAGAGTTTGCGACACCAACTCAATCATCTCAATAATTTTTCCAGGTTTGCCTGATGAGATTCTGAAAATCGAAACATCAGTTATAACAGGGTGTCGCAAACTATATCATTCATTTAAATAGTTTTTGAACAATTTTATGTAAGTTATGAATTAAATTATTTTTCAATTTCATCTAACATGTAAAAATTAATTTTATTAAAAAATATTATCACATGTTAATAACATTTATCATTTTATCAAATAAATAATATACCATTCATCCATAAAAACATTATCACTTAATAAATTGCAAAATTCCAACTTACAAATATCAAAAAATCTTCGTACGGTCAAATCCGACCAAAATAATTCCAACAATTCAAATTCAAAATATTCACAAATTCAACCGCAATTATAAAATATTCGCATCAAAAATAATCTCACAAAATCTCAATTCAAAATTCGCACAACCAGCTCGTGTGGGCATTTTTGGCAAAAAGCCTCCTTTTTCCTATCTTCCTTCCCCACCTTGCACACCTTCAAAATTACCAAATTAAAATACAATAACTTACAAAATTTTACCAAAAAAGTACAGAATGGGTCCAAATATCTTGGAACACAACAATATACTAAATTGTAATCATATCAAATTTTTAGAATAAACCAAAAAATGCACAAACACTTTTTAGAAATGTGTAACTAGTGTTATATACAATGTGTTAGACAATAAGTTAACACATGTGTTAACTTAAACATTTTTGGTTTATTCTAAAAATTTGATGTGATTAATATCGAGTTACACTACCTAAATCACTTATCTATTGATTATACTAAATTGTAGCTTGATGAAAGTATTTCACTATTTATTTAAAAGTTTATTTGTTCGTGAAATTAAGAAAAAAACATTTATATGTTCAATCTCGAAATAGGACTGTTTGGTGCGAGTCTATTCGACTCAGCTCATTTTGCGGGATGCTGATAATATGGTTTCTCGAAATAATATTTGTTGTATTCAAAACCAAATTAAAATTTTCAAATAAATTTTAGTGTATAAAGTACTGTTCTCTTCTCGTGGTGTAAATTTAAATATTGCAACAAAGTTGTACTCGTACACCAACAAATATGAATAGTGCCGCTTACCGTAATGACGATACAGTTTTATATTTATTTCAAATTGGCTAATGGTATTATATTTTTTAGCGAGGAGAACCTCTCAGTGTAACTTTAGGAGCGGAACAAACTTTTGTTGGTTGAAAGAAAACTAAAATTAAGCGAACACCTGTTTTTTACTGCAGGGTCTCTCACCATCTCGTTCTTTATCATTAAATTTTAAAATGTTCTATTGTTTTTGTATGTTTTAAAAAATAACTTTATGTAAATAGCGAAATAAACGTTGTTGATTGATTGATTGTTTTTTATGAAACGGTTATTTCTGAAAAAAAAAGTTTGAAAGTTTGAACACAATACTTCAGCTAGTAGTCTATGCAATAGAAATTGAAACGCCCTCTAAACTGAGTTGGTACTTCGTCCCGCAAGTGAATGGCAAGGTTCGTTTATTCATAATTTTACAGTCAGGTAAAGTTTGGAATAAATTTGATAACATTTTTTTAGAAGAATTTTCTGAGAAAATCCTCGGACATGTCAACTTTATAGAAATTTTTGAGATAATTCAATCCGATACGATGGGAAATGTTTAACAGGAGTTTCAGTGGCGGATAGGAAAATCAGGGTTACAAATTAATAATAACTTATCGAATTTGTTTCAAACTTTAGGAACTGATTACTATTGTGAATCCCTCATTTCTGCTATAATACTAAGATATAGGCGGCGCAAGTATCGTCTCTTTTTTTCCTTCTAATAGTCAACTCTTTCTAAATCGAATTCTCATAATGCATTAAATTTGTTCGAATTAGGGGGAGCTTGAGTTAGTGAAAGAAATAAAAAACATTAAACATGTGTATTAACTATAACTATATTAACTATAACTATTACTATTAATATAAAGTTCCTTCATTTATATAACTAAAATATAACATCAACTGTTTAAAAGAAATTAAAAAGAGAATATTAAAAACGAAGCAAAGAAATACACAAATATGTAAATAAAAAATGTCTAATAATTATATAAAATATTTTTCTGGAAAAAACAATTAACAAGTTAGTAATGACAAAATAATGATTTAACTATCATTATTAATTATCAACTTTCTAAATTAAAACATTATTATGATCTTATCGCTATTCTAGAATTTCTAAATAATGTTAAACATGTTAGGTTTGATTGTTATATAAATACAGTGATGTGCAGAAAAATTGCAGAGGTTGATAAGCTTATGTACATTGAAGCACAATTCTTATATAATTATTTATAAAATTAATAAACTGTCATTAAATTGATTATTATTATATATTTAAGTAATTATAATAAAAATATTTTAAAAAATTTAAACTTAAAACAAAAATAAATTAAGAACTTACATATTTCTCACTATAGTATTGTGCATAAAAATAGCAGTGTTTTAAAAATTTCAACAATATCACCAAAATAATTTCAATTTAATTGATATTTTGTAGCATGACCATTGTTTTTAATTACACCTTCGTGGCATTGGCTCGATTAATTGACGATATCTGTGACTTGGAATGTATTTCCAAGTTGATTGAACGGGGTCCCATAATTGATTAATATTTTGTGGCTTTTTTTAAAAACTGTTTTTTTTATATCCATCCATAAATTTTCAATTGGGTTAAGGTCTGGGGATTGTGCTGGCCAGACCATAACATCGACTTTATTATCTTGAAACCATTTTTTAGCCCTCTTTGAATTGTGCTTTCGGTCATTGTCTTGCATAAACGTCCACTTCAAAAGGCACTTCTTCTTCAGCAAATGGTAGCATTATGTTTTCAAGGATATTTACATTCATTCATTTTTTGTTTGGTCCAAAAAATCGGACTGATACCAAACCAAGAAAAGGATCCCCAGATCACTAAACTACAGCCCCCGTGTTTGATAGTTTTTCTGGTATACTTGGGTTTATATTCTGTACAAGGTGGTCTTCGTACATAATTCAGACATCCACTAGAGTCAATTAGAATTACTTTCGATTCGTCACTCCATAAAATATTACGCCATTTTGAAGAGGGCCACACTTCATGCTCTTTGGCGAATAATAACCGGTTCTTTCTTTGTTTAGCATTCAACAGTGGCACTTTTCTTGGACGCTTGCTTTTCAAATTAGCTTTTATAAGACGTCTTCTAACTGTTGAACTGCTAATAGAAAGATTTAACTCTTGCTTAATTTGTGTAGAGGTCTTGAATGGTGCTTTCTTTGCATGTATGATAATGTTTGTGTCATCAAGAGCGGTAGTTTTCTTTTTATATCCTCTTGTTTCAGTCTTTTTTTTTCATTTTTTAGCATTGGAGATCATCTTTGCGGAACATCCTAACGCCTCGTGTATAAATTTATACGATTTGCTTTTGTGAATGAGGTTTCTAATGATGTTTCGTTTCTCTTCAGTACAGTGCTGCTTTCGGTCCATTTTTTTGTATAAAATTTTGGTTAATCGATTCAATTTGACAATTATTATTTTTATATATAATCTCCCTTAATAAATTTATAATTTTCGACTTTTAAATATTAATTCACGTCTTTACAATATTAAAAGTAAAGTGAAACTACTATTTTTATGCACATCTACTTTAGTTATTGCAACTTATAAATGCGTTGTAATGTGTAATGTGAACTAATCTATGCGTTGGCAATTCAGTACTGCAATTTTACAAAGTCACTAAGGTTAAATACAAAATATTATTGTAATTTAAAAGTAATAAAGTAAAATAATTTACGTTTTTAAGAAATCAATAACACCACTGCTATTTTTCTGCACACCACTGTATTTAAATATTTTTGTATAAATTATATTGATAAGAGAAATAATAAATAAAGCAGCTATTATTAATGATACACTGTTTCAATTATAAAAATCTACTTTGGGGGTTTGGAACGTAGGTATTGCGCGGAAATTAAAGTAACAGTTGCGGTTGTGATTTTGCGGTTACTTGAAAACTTACAACTTAGAATATTTAGAACACTTACAACTTAAAACAACTGAAAATATTTTGAAGCTTAGAAAAGGATAAAGCAAAATACTGGCTTTTTGTCAAAAATTGCCGACGTAAGGTAGCGGATATTAATTTGTAAGTCCGATAAAATTTAATTTGATAAGTTTATAATTTTTTAAATATTAGCAGTAATTTTCAAAAAGTTTGAACTATTTTGCAAATAAAAATAAACAAGCTGTAGTTGCACTATTAAAGATAAAAGGATTGCAGTGGAATTGGATAAAATTTAAAATTATAATTAAAAGGTAAAATTTTCTATTTACAAAGTAAAAATTACTGAAGGAACTACAATATTACAAAAATTTGTAATACTTTAAAGTAAAAAATTAAGGAAGCGACGTTATCACATTTGATAAACGGCAGTTGGATATTCTTACTTTCTTTTTTATTTAACGTTTCAATTTAAAAAAACATATTTCAAGTTGAAATTTAGGGCCTAAGGTACCTTGATTTTCGATATCCGACAACCGAGGAGATTGTCCATCGGCTGTATACTCAATTTTATTGAGGAAACAAAACTGATGGAGTAATACTTTGAACGCGAGGTACAATAAGCCAAGCTTCAAATCAGGTGGATATGAAGCGCAACCTCCAAAATTAATATGATCAGAAAATTTTAAGAATTTTTTTTTTTTTTTAAATCATTTGGGAAAATTTTGAAAAATGAAAAATTACAATTGAATTGTATTTCTTTATACGTTAGGTCTGGACCTGTGTTTTTATCAACAGCAACCTCAGTGGTGTTCTGAAGTCACTATTAGTGCCGTGAGCATAATAATTGTTTTACATCCAAGGTAACTAACTTGCTTGTAATAAATAAATGTGCCTTTAACCCTGGATTTTTATTGTTAATGAAAGCTAATTATTAACACGGGGACTGCCGGCTTTAGATGCCAGCGGATAAACATCATGAAATGGGTTTAGAGTGCTTCGGATTCGAATAGCAGTTATTCGGTTAAACAATAGGCTACTAAGCGTCTCAATATATTATTTACGTTTTAAAAATAATTCTTAAACTGAGTGTTTGAACAAACACTTTTTAAAACTTAAAAAGTCTTTTAAGACTTTACCTTATAAAGTTTTATTTTGCTTAGGTTATAGTATATCTTGTTTTGTAGGAGACTTGCAATTTTTTGTCTTGCACAATGAAGTTGAAATATTTTATAGACCCTTTTACAGATTTTGTTATTATCCTTGTTATCTTTTCCAAATATTTCTATCCCTACCCTGTCAATAGCTCTCCTGGTAAACAAACGTATAAAGAATAACGGTAAAATGGACTTCCATCTCAGATCGAGTAGCATATATAATACTTAAACTAAACAAAAGATACAAATTGCAAATTGTTTCAGTCTATGCGCCAACCAGCACAGCAGAAGATGAAAAGGCTGAACAATTCCTTGAAGACGTAAAAACCGCTTTAAGATCGGACAAGACGTGTTACAGGGTAGTTATAGGAGACTGGAATGCAAAAATTGGGAAACAGGCTGCTGCGGATCCAGACTCAGAATATCTTGAAAGATTGGACTTGGGGAGCGAAATGCGAGGGGTGATATGATGAACAAATTTATGAACGAGGAAGGGCTGTTTTGTATGAATACGTTCTATAAGAAACAAAAACAACGAAAGTGGACAACAACAAAAAAATTGACTATATCCTGTTCAATTGCCGAAAGATAGTTAAAGACGTTACGGTTTTAAGTCGATTTGATACTGGCAGCGATCACCGACTAGTTAGAGCGACTATAACGGTAAACTTCAAACAAGAAAGAAGGAAAGTTATCCAAAAACCCAAGTATCTAACTATCGAAATATTAAGGCAGTATTCTAGTCTAGAAGTCTAGAAGCTTTTGTCTAGAATTTACAAAAAAATTTTTAAAAGAAAATAAATAAATTTCACAAAGTTACACGTTGTTGAAGTAGAGAGGAAAAAAAACAGAGCATTTTCTGGTTGACACGACCCTTCTGGTCATCTAAAAAAAACAAAAAAAAAAGATTCTTTTTCAGTACAAATGTCATTATGGTAGGAATCAGGAAAAATAAAAAAAAAGGATTTTTCTCGCGAAATAGCGGCTACTCAGAAAGTTATTTTTAACTTTCCGAATTTTTAAAAAATAGTAAAAATTGAAAATTATGATTTTTTGTTGGTTCCAACCATAGGGAGATATATAAAGAAAATTCATACAAAATTTCAAGAAAATCGGTCAATTAGAACTTGAGATTTTATGTCGACCGTTTCGAAAAAAGTAGTTTCGATAAAAACACGATTAAAAGTTTAAGTTAAGTTTCAGGCAGTCTAACTGATAGAACAATACATATTACCTACATTTCTTCAATCAACAATTCCGGCTCCATATATCCATATATCCTTCTTCTACCTCAAATTGAATATTTAAATATGTAAATTTTAAAAAACACAGAAAAACAATAAAGAGTATTTTTTAATACTTTTCTTAGATTCGTTCCATGTAAACCTGTCGAGTTCCCACGACACTAAAATGGCAATAATTTTTAAAATAATTCGAATTTCAAAAAATCCTTTTAAGAAGATATTCTTGAATATCTAAACTATCGAAATATGAAAACAAAAATTTTCGATTTTTTTAACTTTTTAGACTAGAATACTGCCTTAAGAACGAAAATGCCGAGTGCAGAAGAACTAGCGGATAAGATGACATCAGCTATACAAGTCGCTACGAAAAGGATATGTGCACAAGCCAGGTTCCCAACATAAAGCAAACTCACCGAAAACACATTGAAACTATTAGAAAAAAGGAGAAACATACACAAGGAAGCAGACGAGTACAAAGAAATAGATAAAGAAACTAAGAGAAGCATTCGAAGAGATCTAAGAAGCTACAATTCAAAACTCGTTCAAGAAGTTATAGAAAGAAATGCAAATATGAAAGTATTAAGGTCAAGACTGAATGCAGGCAAAATGAAGATAGTTAAAGTAAGAAACAAACACGGCAGAATGATAGAAGACAAGAATGAAATTAGAACCATCATCCACAAATTCTATAGCAAACTCTACAAGTCTGTAATGCCAAGTTCAAACATGGAAAACAAAACCATAACAAACGTGGGTTCAGAAGATATGCCCGAAATAACAAAAGACGAAATTAAAAACGCTCTAAAAACTATGAAGAACCATAAAGCACCGGGGGAAGATCAAATAACAACTGAGCTGCTAAAGCTGGGTGGGGACATTGTAGAAGAAACGCTCGTTGTGCTCTTAAATAAATGTATAAACGAGGAAAACATACCAGAAACATGGAAAAATGCAGAAGTGGTGCTGATATTTAAAAAAGGTGGTATGACCAACATTGAAAATTATAGACCAATAAGTCTACTATCACACGTATACAAACTCTTTACTAAAGTAATCATAAATCGCCTAACACAAAAACTGGACTTCTACCAACCAGTAGAACAGGCGGGGTTTAGAAGAGGATTTAGCACCACTGACCATCTGCAGACAATACGCCTACTAATTGAAAAGTGCACAGAATATAATGTTCCTGTACATCTAGCTTTTGTCGATTATAGCAAAGCATTTGATTCTATATAAAAATGGGCATTCCTCCAGGGCATTGGACAACGCGAGGCTAGATTCAAGATATTCCAATTTTATCAAGAATATATACAGCGGAGCCAGCATGCAGGTCAAGATAGACGAGGACACAAAAACAGAAAAGATTACTCTAGAAAGCGGAGTCAGGCAAGGAGATCCAATGTCACCTAAACTCTTCACTCTTGCCCTTGAGAACGCTTTCAAGCAGCTGCGTTGGGAACAAAAGGGAATTAATATAGATGGTACATATCTAAGCCATCTACGTTTCGCAGACGATATAGCCCTTAGTAGCACGCCTGAAGAGCTTAAAAATATGCTCCAGGAACTTAATCTAGCATCCCAAAACATAAGGTTGAAAATGAACCTAACCAAAACAAAAATCCTGTCAGGGTTAGGAACAGTACTAGAACTAAACAAGGAAATAAAGATAGACGACACCACGATAGAAAGAGTCGACGAGTACATCTACTTAGGTCATAAAATTAAGCTAGGGAAAGAAAATCAAGGGGCTGAGATCACAAGAAGAAAGTGTCTTGCATGGGCAGCTTACTGAAAACTACGACACGTACTCACAAATACCAAAATTCTCATGAACTTAAAGCGCAAAGTGTTCGACTCTTGTATATTGCCGGTGATAACGTATGGACTGGAAACGATGACTGTAACCAGCAAAAGCTTTGAAAGACTAAGAATGGTACAGAGAGCGATGGAGAGATCGATGCTCGTATTACTAGTAATAGTAATAGTTTAATCAGGAATTAAGCATTAAGAATTAGAATTATAAGAAGTAAATTTGAATTTAAATATTATATATGCCCCCTATAGATTGTAACTAGAGCTCGGATTTATAAGCACTTATAATTTCAAAATAAGTGCTTTAAAAAGTTTCAAAACACAGAAAGAAAAAGTCAAATATAATTGAAAAAGAGCATTAAAAATAAAACATCAAATTGTAATTTTTATTAATTATTAATTAGACGTTTGTTTTATAATTATAAAAAAATTAATTATTCTATATTTTTCCAAATTTTCCATTATGAAATATTGTCGTCTGTCGTTTAACATCTGCTTATAAATCAAAAAACTTCGCTCAACATCTACCGAAGTAATGGGAGAAAATTTGCAGAAAACTTCTTGTACCTAGTAGTACTTCAGAAAATTTATCAAGTGTATGAAATCTTGGATTTTTGTTCAGGTTGTTCTTTAATTTATTATTGACAATTATTCCTATACCTACTGGTATAGGAATAACTTGTACCTCCAAAGCTTTCTTTCTGAAATTACAGTAGAACCTCGATAATCCGAACCTCGGAAATCCGGACTCTCGATAATCCGAATTCAATTCCAGCTAAAAAAAATTTTATTTGATAATCGTACTACATATTTTCGTATTGGTACTAATCTTTACAGGTGTCTTACAACAGATAAACATTGTACGTCCTTGCTTACTGATATAATTAGCTTATATAATATCGTATTACTCTACTTACCGACTAAGATGATAGTACATAAAGCAAGACGTTGAATTCGCGGTATTGTAATACTATCAGTGGCGGTCCGTGAGTAAGTAAGTTGGGTAGACTGGAAATCTAAAGTATTAAAAAGTAATAATAACAGTATTTACTTATTAACTATGTAGATACATAATGTATGTAAATAATGTACATAATAATTCTTGAGTTTAAAACTGAAGTTACACACTTCATTAAATCATTTTGTATCGTTTCAGTTATTCCTTAAAAAAAAAAAACTATTGTAGTTTTTAATTACTACTAACGTTTCAATATAGGTTTTTTATTTGGGTTTTTTTAGTTTTCCGGTTTAGAATTTTTCAAAACAAGTTTATTTATTCATTTTGGCTTCAAGTAGGTATAATTTTTGTTTTTACAAAAGTCAAATAAATTTGACTTTTAATCAAGTTTTAATTTAATAGCATAACTTCTCAATCATTTTAATAATTTTTCCAGGTTTGCCTGACGAGATTCCAAAAATCGAAACATAAAATTATAATATTAAGTAGCAAGCTATATCACTCATTTAAATAGTTTTTGAACAATATTACGTAAGTTATATGAATTAAATTTTATTTCAATTTCACGTAACATGTAAAAATTAATTTAAAAAAAAAAGATATTCCTTTAAATATTATTGTGCAAGTAAATAGTTCTAGTAATGTAAGATAGGCAATTCCCTTTATTTAAAAATTAGTTATTTTCTCGATGTCCACGAAAAGAAATTTCTTGCTTACTCAAAAAACAAACAACATGGATTAAACGCGCTAGTAAACGTCTATTTGTACTGACTTTTTCAATGTTTTAGGGCAGCAAGTCGTCGACTTTCTGATATCACATATTCAATTCAAATTTACCCAAAACATGAAATTTTTCTTGATTTCTCAAAGAAAATATTATTGTTGAATGTTTTTCTGCTTTTCTTATAAAAATTTTTATTGTCGACAATTCATCAACATTTTTTTCCTCCGCCAAAAATTACCAAAGCAAAACAAAACTTTTTAGTTCGCTTATCGCAGTCACAAAAAATGTACCATCTTTATATTCCAATGAAAGGCTGGAAGAAAGCGTGTTGTTAAAAAAATAATTTTAGTTAAAAAATTATTTTTTAATTTATCATGTATTTCCATTGATGAAAAAAATTTAAAAAGTATAATACTGCAATAAATGCACAAAAACGTAGAACTTCTAGTAGCAAATACATAAATTATATTTAATGAACTTTGAATAGACTAGACACTAGACTCGACGTGTGAAATATTTGCTATATGCAATTTCCCCACTTCTTACGCTCGTATACGTTATGTAGGGTAATTCTAGGAAAGATGGACCACCTTTCTAAAAAAGCTCATAATTTTTATTTTTTGATATTTTAAAGGTAATAAAAGTTACCAAATCAATAACTAATCATTCTTTTCTTATTTAATTATCATAAACTTACAAAAGATCGCAAAGCTTAACCTAAATATCCAAAAAAGTAAATGTATGTGTCGGCCCATCTCTCCTAAACACCATAGTAGAGATGGACCACACAGTATAATTATGTGTCTAATATTGTTTAATGTTTCTAATTGTTAATGTAATAATTTAGAACATTTGCTATGCTTCTTCCACGTTTTCTAACTATTTTTATGGCTAAAATTTGAGAACAGGGGAAACTTCGTCTAACACTTTACCAGGAGTAATTTTATTTAGTTCAGAATGTTGCTTGGATGTGCTTGCTTGCAATTTGCTTTAATAATAGTTACTTAAATTCGAAAAATAATTTGCAACCATCAAAATTCAACAAGAAATTTTACGTAGCAACGTTCCAACTATCCTTTTAAATGTGGTCCATCTCACCTAATTACATAGGAGAGATGGACCACACTACTCTAGTCGTATAAAAAATGATAGATTGTTTTGTAAGGTTAGGTAACGTTAGAAACAAATTATTTATTTAACACTATAAGAATTATTTAAAAATACTTGCCACGACTTCAGAAATCTTATTAAATTTACAACGTTCAAAAACTTCTGGTAATTTAACAATATCTTGATAACACAAAAATTAACAAATATTTCGAAACAGTTTCACACCAGTTTTTCTATAATAACACAATGAAGATAAATATGATATACACAATATTCTCTATTAAAAATAAGCAATAATTATCTCACTGGTCCATCTCTCCTCGTGGTCCAACACTCCTAGAATTACCCTATAGCATTTAGCATAGGTGCATTTTAAATATGAGTCTTTCGTAAGACGTCTTTTGCTACGGGTAGCCGTCGTTATCTTGTCGTATATAGCAATTCAGCATCACTATTAAATTTTAATTGCAGGTGTTGATTTCAAAAGCTTTTCTTTAGATAATAATTATGTAAAAATATAATTAAGAAATTAAAACACCACATCATTTTTTCAATAGGAATAATGTCTGTGGAAATTTTATTAAAAATTATGATTTTTAATAAAACATTCTTTTTCTTTTTGGTGGCTGACTTTTTCTGGGAAGACGCATTCTCAAAGACTCCCCTGACGGGCCGCCACTGAATACTATTTAAAATGTATGCATTATATTTCATTTTACTTATAAGTTATTAAAATATTATTTTATTTATATGCTCCAATTTATTTAACAACTAATAAAGTGAATTATTAACGATTTTTGGAAGTTTAATTATGTTTAAGTCGTCAAGCCTTTTTTTTTGGTTCTTTTCGATAATCCGGATTTTTGATAATCCGGATAGGCCCTGGTTCTACTGTATTTATAATTTTTTCCGATTCCACTAAGGAAGCGTCCATTAATTACGTAAGGACGATTTTTGTAATTTTTGACCCCCCTCGCCACGGAAGTGTACGTAAGATTGTGACAACTCTCCTCACCTTACAGATTTTTAAAATTAATGTTGCCCTTCCTCATATTGGCAAATTTAATTTTTGGCAAATTAAATATTACGTAAAAATTTAATTCAAAAAAAATATTTTAAGTCCAACTTATGTAAGGAATATGTCGAACCCCCCACCCCCCCGTAAGTGTCCGTAAGACTTCCGATACTCCCTCTTCCCAAACCCTCACGCAATTAACGGACGGCCTCTAAAAGCAAATGCATTTTTTCTAAATTCTTGATTGATGATGAAACGCATGAAAAGTTAGCTTTGATAGTATAACTTAATTCTTTTCGAATTTCTTGACTTCTTTTGTAGACATTATTTACTTTGACATTCTAGACTTTTTGTAGAAATAAAAAATTTCAAGATTAGTTATCAAACGGATCCCGAAAAACTTATAGAAGAAAATAGCTTTGACGCAAATTTGTTATTTTGTTGGAATGGTGAAAATAATGAAGCTTCCACCAATACTCAATTTTTTAAATCTTCAAAAGGAAAAATTTCACTTGGTGGCAACAAAATTGTATACTAGATATAATAAGTGGACCCGATACAAAACTGAACTCATAATGTAAAAAGCGAATTATTTCAACTAAACACTTGTTTTTATTGCAACTTATAAATTTTGATAACAAAACATTGTTTATTTTCTTTTATATAAAATTTATCATGGTTATGCACTCTTACCAACCTAAATTACTTAAAAGATCATATACAGTTTATAATAATTATTACACAATAAAAAATAATCAAGGATATTTAATTCTACTAACATTTTTTCTATTGATAGCATATAAACTCAACATTTAGGTATCCCAGTTTAGGCAAAATTTATCGACGAGAAGGCGCTTCGTACGTTTTTCGGAGGTACGCAACTACCGTATAAAATCATCCTAATATATAAAATCCCAGCTCACTCCTGCTACAGCGTGTCAATATTTTGGCAATATTTTGGCGCATGGAGGGCGTGGTTCACAACAGAATTATCCAATAATAATTTTTGATCCGTTCAAAATAAAATATAATAAAGGAAACCGGAATTATTTCAAAATCAAATTAATAAAATTAAAGTAAAAGAGAAAACTTCAAAATCAGGCGATCTTAGATTAGCGTTATGAATTTTTTTAATTAAAACCGCTAGAAAAGAGATCCACCGTCTATCTATCCGTTTGCGGACGGGCTTTCCACCTAGTGATACAATAAATTTACAAAGTATGATATTGCGCAGGCTGGACTGTGACGTACCTTGGTTCAGATATTAACCCTAGCATGCTACCTACGTAAATCGTGGTAAGCGTTTGGGCATCGTATTATCACAGATTAAATATACTACAGATAGCTCGCGTTATGTATTTTATTCAATTCTAGAAGGCTGCCTATCCTTATAATATATTGTTGGTGGGGTACTAGAAGGACAACTCCGTAAGTACCCGATCACCTCACGCTCTTTCTCTAAGACGCCTTATAGAAAATGTCTATGTGTGATAATGAATGGCTGGCAGCACGATTATACCTCAACCGTGGCTAGAAGAGAAATGAAACGTACTAACCACGAACAAACACGAATAGCCAGCGCCTCTACGATATATAGTGAATGCCTTCCATACTAAACTAATGAATTGGCTTCCAAATACATGAATAACGGACAGCCGTTCTCACATAAGAGCGAGCTATCTGTAGTATATTTAATCTGTGGTATTATATTTAATTTTACGTACGATAGCGTTCTAGGGTTAAACAAATAGCGAGAACGACCAATAGCGTTAACTACGGCGGGAACTATTCCATTTGATTTTTTTAGAACCAAGGTACGTCAAAATGACGTCATGCGCCAAACGGACGAAAATAGGTTTGTAAGATATCATACCTTGTAATTCATTGTATCATGGTATAAAATGAGTAAACACGTAAATGAAAATACCACTCCAACGTAATGGTCCACTACGTAACATAAACTAATGACTCATTAGTAATGAGAATCGTTGAATGTCAAGTCATTCGCTGTCAAATCGCTGTCTGCATAAACTTAGCTTTAGTTCCCCCAAAAATATTACCTGAAATTAATTTACATTTACAAACTTATCGTAGTACACTATAACAATATCTATGTTACGGAAGAAGTACGTATCTATACGTACGTATCTATACGATATACGATAAGAGTACACATTTTCTCGTAAATGTATACTTCTGACGATTATGGTGAGTTCTGACGATTTAAAATAAAAAAGAAATTATGTTGAAATAAATATTAAATATCACCACGAGATACTCTTTGATATTACAAGACCTGAAATTGAAATTAAATTTCTTTAAATGGGTGATATATACTTCTGCTGCACTTATAGTTAACTTGCATAACACAATAAATTTGCACTTCACTTACACGTCCTTTTCGTACTAAAATATAACGTGATATAACCTAAAATATTTTGAAAAACCCACAAAGATTGTAAAAAAAAAGATAAAAGTTAGTAAAAGCTCGGCTCGAACCATGCACAGACGAAAAATAAAAAAACTAAATCTGAAAAAAATTGGAGATGAAGGCAGTACCTATGACTATGATGCCATAGTATGGTGAAAACGTTTCCGATAATATATGTACATAATATGGTGTAAACTTTTTATTTTTTATTGTTTTTATTAATAATATTAGATAAATTTAAAATTTGTTTTTTTTAATTTTAATAAATAATTTTCGGGTAGGGAAAGGTAAGGTCGGGGCTCATGGAAATTTTGGAAGACGGGCCTGGAGCTATATTAATAGGCCACTGAAAATAACAGTGAAAAATAAATGAAAATAACATCATTAACATTGAAAGTAACCAACTAAAGAAGATAAACAATCACTAAATCACTAAAATTTTAGATTAATTTATCGGCAAATGTGTAGATTTTTCTGTTATATACCTCTCCTTTAAAATATGTATGTAAATTATGTATCTATGTAAATAGAAATTAAAATAATTAAATAATGCATCTTTAATATTTTCAGATTGAAGAATGATACGATATCGTCAGCTGCAATACCTCAGAAGACATTAAAACGATCGATTAAAACTTTTATTAAGTGCAAGATGGTGTTGGGCATATCGTTAGAGCGATGCAATGTTTTTGCAAAATTCAATCAACAGTATTATAATACAAAATGAAAAAAATCCTACACATTTTACATTCTATAGATCCTTACATAATATCAAAACATTCCCGCACAATCTAATTTATACAATAGAATTACAATACCAAATTATAATAGGAGTAATAGATATATTTTTCGTATCGCTCGTATTTGTAAAACATAGAATAATAATTGGTACGAACTTGCAGTTTATCAATCGAGACCTTTTCAAGAAATTCCTTCATTTGCTCTATAATAAAGGCAGTGAAGCATACCACATCTATATAATAGCTTTCGCATTGTTAAAGCTATTTGGCGTCGTATTTTATTTAAAACTTTTTAAATTAAATAGACATGACGTTTTCTTGACTACGGGTCCCATCCTTAACGCTCTGCAGTTATTTCACTTGCTATTCGATAATGAGGAAAAAGTTGATTACGAATTCATTGCGAAGTTAATATTTCTATGGATATTATTTGTTCGTACCGTGCTTAGGTTACGATTTAATAATCGTCGCACTTTTCAATATTTTATTCTTGTAGTGGTGGTTTTCAACGTGTATACACTGTATGCAGGAACGTTGTACACCTGTCGGATCACGGCTCTTAGTCACCAAAAGCGTTCAAGTTCTACAGCCCTGCTGGCCAGTATTTGTTTTTTCCTTGCCACTTTGACGATAACGGCAAGGTGCTATGCGTCTAAAAACGCTACGCATTCACTAGCACAATTGTCCTCTCAACCTATATTCCTTAGTTCAATTAAAGATTCGAAATTCCAAACATATTCTTCCAAGATAGTATTAAGTAGATTGTTTAAATTCCCTAAATATAAAAATACTACAAGTGATATTAGCATAATACAAAAAAATTCTAAATATTTGTTATTTACTAAAAATTCTAAAATACAAAACTCCAAGAGTTTTGCTCCACATTTCAGAATTAGAAGAGAACTTGATACTTCGGCGTTAAAAAGTTTTAAAAAAAATTTCCTAGCTAATAACCAATTTATTAAACACAAAGCTGACGAGCACATTCGACGTAAAACTTTTGCAGAAAAACCGTGGTCAAATAAAAGTATTCGTGGCGATGTATTAGCAACATTAGATTACAAAATTAGGCAATCATTTAAGAAGGCCAATCATAAGAGCAGAGAACTACAGAGTCAAAACTTAAAATCGGAACTTCATTTAGGAAAACTACTTAAATCATCGCGGATCGACATAAATAATAATTTTCCGCTTAAATCGATAAAACAAAGTGATAATATCGTAAATGTAAGTGCAAATGCTACTAGAGGGATTGATGTTTGGCGAGATTTTCCTCGACGAAACGATCAACGTTTGGTGCAACCTCTAACGGAAGTGGAAGATAAACCGACTGGTGGATCTGGTATTTATCGGTCCATGCCACCTGCTCACGACCATAGCAATAATTCACGTAAGTTTTTTTTTATTTTATATTATCTAAATTTTAAAATTATACTTTTTCCTATTTCTTTTGCTAAAATTACAACTATTTAATGCTTGCAATGGCAATTGCACATGACGAGTAATTAGCTGCATATACTATACATGTACGTATGTACATTTCCGAATTCGAAAACTTCTGGCATTGCAATGTAAGAGCTTGTGTACTCGTGTATGTTTATCCACTCCATTCTATTTGGAGATATGACGCGACGTCGTCGCTCCGCTTAGTCTGCCAACTTGTCCCTTATGACCTAGTCACCGTCTCATTACCTATGCACTCTTTATTTTGCTATTTTTTTGGCATTATATCGACATTACTAATATGCATTTAAATAGATCTTTGTATATTATGGTTGCGGTGCATGTTTTTATGCTTTTTTTTTACTTTAAATGAACAAATTTATTAATGTTACATTTTTTATGATGCTTTCCAATAATCCCTGTTATTTGGTATTATTATGATAATTTTTATGGTATTCGATTTCTATTATAATGGAATGTCGATATATCGTTTTTACATAATATACCTATAGTTAATTATTATATTATTGGCATGTTATATTATTCCGATTATGCGAAAAAAATGTAAATGGAATGTTCTACACTTTTAATTAATAATGGTGATCCGGTAGGAATAACATGGCTATACAAATTTATAATTTATACAAATAAAAATTTTAAATACTTTATGCAAAAATCTAATTAAATTATCATCTAGACTAGTATAAATATAGTTTCTTCTGGAATCACAAAGAATTTTTCTAAGTATCTTCTATTATTAGCCATACTACAATATTGTCGTGCCCTTGTATCCAATTGTCATTCTATTGAATAATTAATTTATACTTAATTATTGTATACATAGGTGCATGAACTAACATTTTATAAATATTGAATTTCTATTACAGTGGTGTGCGGTTATAAGGTATCTCGATGATCATTATAACCGAAGAACGCTATAAACAATTTGTGCAATAAAAATAAATTAAACACCTTTTAAGACACATGTATTTCTTTGGAGAGAAAAAATGTTCTTTAGAAAACGCACAAAGGTTGTATTATCAAATAATAGATTTTAAAATAACAATAAATTACAAAGAATCTGATAATATGATACATATACAATAATTACTTTTCCGGTTACTAGGTTAAACTAATTGCATCTGTTGGCTCTTAAAGATATTTTAAAATACATGGTTTGAAAATGAAAATTTCCGGAATATTTGTGCTATGTTATTATGTTGTGTTATGTTATGTTATATTGCGATGTACCCCCTTCATTGATTTTTAAAATAATGTAAATAAAATTTCATAAAATTATCATTTTCAATCGTGGCTTCGCCTTCGAGGTAATCTTTAAACCTTAACACAAATAATTTTGTTTATTCGTTTTAGCATCAAAATTTTATTTTTACAAGTCAAAATAATTTGACTTTTCAAATAGTATTGAATTTAATTGCATAACTTTTCAATCTTTTACGTAATATTTCCAGGTTTGTCTGATGAAAATCGAAAATTCGAAACATAATGTTGACAATATATAACAAAGTCATTATAAGCAAGTTCGAATTAAATTTTAATTTCAGTTTCATCTAACATGTTAAAAATTTTATCTTATTATAAATATGTGCTATATAGACTATGTGCTACATTAGTAGATATAGGTATAGATATAAACATTCTTTGAAATGCGGTTAGGGTCGTTATTCTGTAAAAAATTCCATCTAAGCAGCATTCATTCTTCAACAGAAAGTAGTATTACATATTTAACGTATTTATAATTGAAAAATTCAATATTCATAATCTCGTTTAGAATATTAATCCTACCCGGTACCATAAGAAGCCCTCCAGGCTTGTTTGGATAAAATAAACATTTTCTTACTACTACTAAACGAATTGACTCGTCTATTGATTCCTCACCACGAAGAAATTTTAGCAATTTTTAATGTTTTTTTCATATTTCTAGTCGATGTGTTTTTTTGCAAAACCTGAACAATACCTAACCAATCGCAATTTTACCTAACGAAATTTTTCTGGCTGTTCTGGCTACTAGATCTTGCTCTATTAGAAATCTACAAACAGTTTTATATACTTATCGTTAGCGGTGTTCTCATCAATTTGGATAAATTTAGTATATGCCGCATATTTACATATTACAAGTCCTTTCAACCGCTAATAAACCATTTTAGAGGATGTAATCGCCTTCTAGATAAGGCAGAAAAAAGAAAAAAAGAAAAAAAGTTTTAAAAATTTTCATATGTATTTTTTTTTTCATGAAAATGCTATGTAGATGATATTATAACAGCAATTCCAGAAGGCAACGAAGATTTAATTATCAGGCATTTCAATGAATTTCATCCCCGACTGCAGTTCACTATCGAAAAAGAAGAACAAAATAAAATAACTTTCCTGGACATACAGTTAATTCGTGAAAATAACTGCTTAAAATACAAGTGGACCCAAAAACAGACATGGTGAGGAAGATATCTCAATTTTAACTCTTACCATCACAAAAGCCAGATAATAAGCACGGCGATAGGCCTCGTGGATAGATCGCTAAAATGAGCCCATTGAGACTACAGAAAGGAAACTTTAAAAATAGCTAAAGAGGCTCTGTTTAAAAATGGTTTCTCAGGACCCTTGGTAAAGAAAATCATTAAAGATTGTGTTAACAATCTTTATAATGGTAACACTATAAAGAAAGAAACATCTAATTTTGCTGTTATGCCTTATGTCAAAGAACTAAGTGAAAAACTGAAGGGAATTTTAAGAAACCACAAAATTAATATGACGTTTAAATTAACCAATAACATTAAACAGCTGTATACTAAATTAAAAGATCCGGTTCCTACAGAGAAAAAATCAGATCTAATCTATAAAGTTGAATGTAAGAATTGTAACCTAGTATATATTGGACAAACGAACCAATGGCTGCACAAAAGAATTAGTGGTCATATCTCAACTCTTCGTTGTAATAAACCGGACTCTTCTGCCATTGCAAAACATAATATATTAGTTGATGGGCATGATCCAGATTTTAAAAACGCTAAAATTATTAAATCTGTTACTTATCACACACATATTTTAGATTATATGTAGATTGTTCAAATGACAATACGTTATTATACGGTTTCCATACAAACTTATAAACATTGTATTAAAATATTCTGATGAAGACGTTATTAATTAATTATTTACGTTATTACGAAATTAATTTATTATAAACTTATTAGCCTCCTGTCGGTGCTCTACAAACTTTTTACAAAAATAATAACAGAAAGACTAACTACCAAATGGGATGACTATCAGTCACGCAATCAAGATGGCTTTCAAAAGGGATAGACCATCTACAAATGGTAAGAACTCCAATAGAGAAAGGAAATGAATACAACATCTTTGTAGATCTTTGTTTTTGTAGATTATGAAAAAGCATTCGACTCGATTGAAACTTAGGCGATTTTAAATGCACACCTATAAGAATATCATGAAAAAACGGAAAAGATTAATATCGATAGAGGAGTGAGACAAGGAGATTCTATGTATTTCACCTAAGCTCTTCACACTCGCACTGGAAGATAAGTCACTCAAAAAAGTCTCCGTACGATACTGAATTAGAAATTTAAATTACAATTACTCTGTTTTTTATTATTTTTCTTGTTATCAAATACAATAACTTGTAAATATATACAATTATACATAGTTTTAAGAAAAAATTTGAAGAAAATCCGCCTATTAGCAGGAAAAATTTAAACAAATTTTAAAAAATCGTTATAATTTATCTAAAAAAGGTCTCCGTACGTTGATGTACTTATTTATCAAGACATTTGAAAGTTTGAATCCTTTAATATTAAATTATTATATATTTTTTTTAATTTATTTCATTTTAAAAGTTGTTAAAAATGTGCGTTTATGTCGATGCAATATTTAGACTTGTCGTTTAAAACTTAGATATATCGCTTGATTAATTTTTGTCGTTTATGTCACTAGAACCATTTGATGCGGCATAAATAACGCGTTTTTGATTTTTTGGTGCTTATGTCGTTCTGGCTTGAACACGTTGTATGTATACAATTTAATTATATAGAGGTAGAGTTACTCGAAAAAGTATTCGGACGCTCCTTTGTTAGTAATGTAAATTGTTCTTTTTGAACACTGTTTTTATCATATAAAAATCGTTTTTACAGCAATACTTTTAAGACTTTTTTGTCGCAAATTTCATTGTTTTCATTTTTGTTTATATACAGTTTTTTATTTTGCCGCCTCCTTTTCGACCAAGAGTGAGAATTCAAACGAGAATTCAACGGTCGTATTATTATATCAATGGAGATATGAATCTTGATTACGCAAAAGATGATTTTTATACAGAAAAATTGAAGGATGTTATTACGAGATATGGTTATTAAAAATTCATTGGGTTCCCAGAATAAGCGACCATTACATATTAACAATTAATGTACAAGGAGAATCTCTACAAAACGAATACATGAGTACCAGAAAGAGAAGTTCAAAAAATTACAAAATAGAAATATTTCAAGAAAATCTATTGGAAAGACAATGGGAGGTGGAAGTGTCGGATGTAGATAAAGCAAGTCAACTCTTCAACAATATAATCATCACTATGGACGAAATTTGCCCAATTAAGACTATAAAAATTAATAGTAAATATAAGGAAAACAAATGGATGAAGAGAGATGTCGCGATGTCGTGGAACTCATTAAGAAAAGAGATAATTTATATAAAAAAGCACAAAAGAAGTGGTAGATTGGGAAATAAATAAGGCAACATCGAAATTTGGTAACCGAAAAAATACGTGCAAGTAAGAGGAATTATTAATACGATTTGGTCGCAGAAAACAAAAATGGTAACCGTCTTTGGAAGTAAATAAAAGGATTACTGCTAGGAAAAAATTAAAGAACGCAGGATGCAATAAACTTTCAAGAAATGAAAAAAATATAGCAGATAGATTTAATAAATATTTTTTTAGATAACATTAAAGAATTAATTACAAGAATACCGTCGAGCGTCAATCATGAGAAAGCCTTAGAAAATGTCAAATAGGTCAAACACTGTGAAAAATTTGAGTCAGTAATTATGAAAAAATTAAGAGAGAATATCCTTGATTAGAACCGATTCGGAAGCGTTATTTAATACCAAGGTGATTAAGGATTCTTTTGAAGTAGTTGGACAGTTCCTTCCAAACACGATTAATGCGTCACTAAAAAATTGAGTTATTCCAGAGAATTGAAAGACGTCTATATAGTACCTATACCAAAAATTGCAAACACGGATATAATACGTGAAGAACATCGACCAATAAATATAGTCCTCATTTATGAAAAAATCCTAAAATATGAAGTTCATGACCAATTAAAAATATTTTGTCAAAGGAACAATGTTTTGGTTCAGGATTAGTCTGGGTTTCGGAGGTTTCACTCTTGTGAATCTGTAATATTGGATTATAGTGAGGAATGGACCAGAAGAATAGAAGAGAATGAAGTTGTGTTATTGGCGGTGTTTTCAAAACGATAGACGATAAACGATATATACTAAAAAAATTAGAAAGATGGGTGTAAGTGGCAGTGTTGGGGTGGTTTAAATGCTACTTAAGTAAAAGAAAACAGAACGTAAATTTTAAAAACAGCTTTAAGAAGTTCAGTTCAGAAGAACTTTTTATTGAATATGATGTACCACAGGAAATGGTTTTAGGTCCTTTAATTTTTATGTTGTACATATTGTCATGTTCCGAATCAAAGTTTTACCTACCCTGTTAATTTGTTATGAATTTTGATTTTTTATTTTGTAAAATATTTGGATTTGAATTTTGGGAGGTAAAACTTTAAAAATTAAAGTTGGTTAAAGTAAAAATTTTATCAAGGCTTCTATCAAAAATGGTCTAGGTGATAGACGTGTAAAAATTTGTTTTTGAATAATTTTGATAAGTTTGTGAAAATTTTTGAATATAAGTGATTTTTTTTATGAGAGTGTTTTAATTGATGCTTATAATTGAATATATCAAATTTGAAAGATTTTTGAGTAGTTTTTGAAAATAAAATTTAAACGGAAGCTATCGATGATAATCTAACGATAATATGATAGGGAAGATAATAGAGCAAGAAGAAAGAAGAAAATACTAATAAAAACATAAGTTAATTACAAATTTTATATTAATAAGTTAAAATTTTGTTCAAGGAACAACAATTTGGTTGATAAGCCGGACTGCGATACCGGTATCGAATAATTTTTAACGTGCCCATTTTAAAATTTTATTGCAAACCAAATTAAAATTTTAAGAAAATATTTAATTGAAAAAATTAATTAATTAATTAAAATAAAATGCTGGGGGCATAGCAATATATCAATGATATTGTAAGATGCTTAAATTTTTTTGTATATATGGGGTACGGATATAATGCAAATTTTTGAAATGTTAAATAATGAATTAAAATGTGTATTTGAGTGGCTATCTAATAATAAATTAAGCGTTAATTTTAAGAAATCTAAATACATAATTTTGGGAAAGCAGCATATCTTGAGGGGTGAAAAATCTGAGGGGTTGTAGATTTTGATTAATGACAGTGTCTTGGATAAAGTTATCGAAATTAAGTATTTGGGAGTGATTATAGATGAAAACTTAAATTTTAAGAAACATTTTGCTTATGTAATGAAAAAAATTTCGCGCAAGGTGTTTTTACTGAGACGTATTTCGGGTACTCTGTGTGCATCCACAAGAGTGATGTATAAATCTCTGATAGATCCACATATCGATTTTTGTTCAACTTTGTTTCTAAATACGAGTAAAGTTGAAACACAACAGTTTCAAAAGATACAAAACAAGGCTATGAGAATTATGCTTCAATGTAATAGATTTGCGCCAATGCTATCTTGAATAGATATGTTAAAAGTGTTCAATTTAATGAGTGTGTCACAGCAAATAAAATACAGGGTTTTCGGGTTTTGAATTTTGTATATAAAATTAAGAATGGTATATACTGCGATGAATCCAGCCTCTCCAAATTTAAAAAATAATTATTATTCTCCAATTTAATTCAACGTACAAAAATATAATAAAATCTTAATTTTATTCGCTAGGCTCGAAGTTTGATTTGCCTTATCCAAAGCGTCGAGTTATCAGTCACAACACTCGTTCGCTCATACAAATATTATAAACTTTAATTTTCCAATAACAAATGCAAATTCAAATTTACAATTTGAATTTCTTCTTTTCCAAATCAAATCAATTATAGTTCAGTAGCAATTCATTAAAATATATCCAAATTATCCAAATCAATCAAATCTACCGCTCGGTAACAACTCACAAAATTATATCCAATTCCAATTATCAAATAATCCAAAAATCACGCAATAATGCATCCGCATAAAAATCACTTTATTTATTCAAAAATAATTATCACAATCTCAAAATTAAGACAATTCTCAAAAATAACTCACTTGAGTCAAAATTAACGAGCCAAAAGTCGGCCCGCTCGCTCTCTCACGCGGCTCGTCGGCAAAAAGCCTATATCTTCGTCGATTCGCTCCCACCTGTCCAATTTTACAGTCTTACAACTTAAAATTATTCAAATAAAATTTTCATCAAAATGTACAGGGTAGGTGCGAATCCCTTTGAAACACCACAATACTGAATAAATTAAGATGTGTGAAAGATGTACACTTGCATAATACAAGACAACGAGACAATTTTTATGTATGTAGATGTTACAACATTATCTAGTACGTAGGGTTCCTTCTTTTGCATGGGTTTACTGTTGTATATAGTATTACAAAGTTTTTTATTTTAAATTTTCATAATTTTTGTAACGTAATTTTTTCAAATTTAATTTTCTTGTTATTGAAATATTCTAAGCCCAAACCTATTAAATTAAATGTTAATTATTGTTGTTTTTATTGTTTTTTAAATATTATTTTTTTATGTAAGTATGTATTCGGTACTTGACAGTTAAAATTTTTATTTTAATATTTTGTTTAGTTTGTTTATTTTAACATTACATACTACTAACTACCACACTATCGACTTAAAAATTCAGTTTTTAGGTTATTTTTCTATTATATAATGGTTTGCTTATTGTATTAAGGAAATGCAACAATTGTAGAACTTTTAAAATGGAATTAGTATCCTACATTAAGGAGACTGTAGATAGCTTGTGATTAATTTTTTTTGGCAGTTTTGGGAATGATCTGTTTTAGTTTATGATGATCTGTTTATATGCATGTGGGAGATTCTGATGGGTCTTTAGCAAGGTTGAAATTAATTTTTGTATTGTGAACATGTAAAATAGCATTAGCTAATATTATTATAATATATATATAATATATATATAATATATATATATAATATATATATATAATATATATATTATTATTATTAATAATTTATTTTTCTTATACGGTGAAAGGTTGATTTTTAAAAATGTAAAAATCAAAAAAAAAATTAAAAAGACCACAACTATTGCAGTTCTGAAAAAATTGAAGGTCGTTTATCTCAAACATCCAATTCTAAAAATTTAATGTCTTGAGAAAAAAAATTTTTTTTTGGACATACATGCAAAGTAAAATATATGGTGATTATACTGTAAAAATTTCAGATCAAAATTGAAAATATCAACAAAGTTATAGCAGAAATACGAGAGAGCCTCGTAGTTGCGGTCCGCTAGCCGTACAGCTGTCGTAGTATACGCTATTGTTCTATTCCATTTATACCTGTTTTGTATATTATAATATCTGTACGTTTCGAGAACTAAAATAGTACTAGAAGTGTGTGCATCGAGTAAACATTTGTAAACATGGATCGCAAAGGAAAAAAGCGACATGGTAGAAGCCACGACAGTCTGCCTTTTTAAAACTTTTAAATCTCGAAACGCGTTTTTCTCGAAACAACGTTTTTTCGATCGGCCCGAGGGGTCACAAAATTCTACTGAACCGATTGGGCTGAAATTTGGATATGTTATTCTACATATCAGTGGCTCTCGCAGGTAATAGAATTGTATATTTTCACTATTGGAATTATTAGTGTTTGGATAAAGTTTTGTTATTTGAATAATTAGACCGAATTATATTCAAGTTGCTTTTATTTTTATAAGAAAGGAATACCGTATTCAAAGACCTTTAAAAACCAACTAAGTAACTTATAATACATAAAACTAAAAACGTATTCGCTCTTTTTATAGCTATACGCATTATATATTGAGATGTATTTAAAAAAAGGGGCGTAAAAAAAAGGAGAGGAGTTTTTTTTTTTTTTTTTATTAACATCCTAGAATTTAATACAATCTGTTAAATAAATAACAATAAGCATTATTACTTGACTAAGAAAATAACATGGATGAAGCTGACCCATCGGTAAGCCTCATAATGATTGCTAAAACATTTACATTTTTATTGTTTTATTGTGGTCATAAATAAAGTTATTTAGGTCACTAATTACTAATTAGGTTCGCTGGGCCAAGTCTAGAGGGTCAAGCCTCTTTAGTCTTCTAATATTGGGGGCGATAAGAAGATTTGAAGCCAAGATGTTAGGATGAGCGCTGAGTCTGTGTTGATACTTTTCGCTTTTAGATGCAATTTCCTTCTTGACCGTAGCCATGCACATATCACGATGGATGACTTCGTTTGGGACGTACCAGGGTGCATTGCAAATCGCCCGCAGTGTTTTAGATTGGAAGCGCTGTAATCTTAAGATATTTGATGCACTAGCAGAACCCCATAACTGGATTCCATATATCCACACAGGTTTGATGATGGCTTTATAAATTAGGAGTTTATTTTCCATGCTGAGATTGGAGTTCCTACTCATTAACCACAACACCCTGCGGTAGATAAGGCCCAGCTGCAACCGCTTTTTCCAGATGTGTTTCGTCCATGTCAGGCGTCTGTCTAGATGAATACCGAGATATTTGACTTCATCACTTTGCGGGAGAGGAATGTTGTTTAATGAGACCACCGGACATGTCCCCCTCCTCAAGGTAAACGTAATATGGGTAGATTTTGTGCTGTTGGCTTTGATCCGCCACATCTTAAGCCACCTATCCACTTCACCAAGGTGTTTTTGTAGGTATCTAGATGCCGTGCCTGGGTCCTGATGTGAGGCCATTATTGCAGTGTCATCCGCAAAGGTGGCTATTTCGGTGTTTGTGCTAGTTGGCAGATCAGAAGTATACAGTATGTACAAAAACGGGCCAAGCACACTGCCCTGAGGTACACCAGATGATATGGGAACCAGAGTGGAATATGCGTCCCCACATTTCACGAGGAAGTGTCTGTTAGTTAAGTAAGACCGCAATAGTTGACAATATGGATGAGGTAAGTTGCTCTTGATCTTGTAGACCAATCCCGCATGCCACACCTTATCAAAGGCCTGGGAGATATCCAAAAAAGCCGCCGAACAGTATCGCTTGTGTTCCAGATCTTCTCTTATCCTCCTAACAACTCTGTGTACTTGTTCGATGGTGGAATGATTTTGTCGAAATCCAAATTGATGGTTAGGTGTTAAATGGCTTTCTTCAAGGAGTGGTTTGAGCTTACCCACAAAATTTTTTTCAAACACCTTGGACAAAACAGGCAAGAGACTGATCGGACGATAAGACGCAGCCTCCGTTGGATCCTTTCCAGGTTTTGGTATCATGATTATTTGGGCCACCTTCCATTGTGAGGGGAAGTAACCCAATCTAAGTATGGCATTGAATATGATAGTTATCATTTTCGTTCCCACTGGTGGTAGCTCCTTCAGAACCCTCCCTGTTATCAGATCGTACCCCGGTGCTTTCTTTGGGTTAATGCTGTTCATTATGCACGATTTTACCTCTGCTACTTTCATGGGTTTAATGGGAACATCCATTTGATAAGGTGCTTCTAGGAATTCATGTATGAATTTTTCTTCCTCTGGTAGGGTTTCCATTGGGAATGGTGTGAAAACGTTGCG
Source organism: Cantharis rustica (assembly GCA_911387805.1). Classification (NCBI taxonomy): domain Eukaryota; kingdom Metazoa; phylum Arthropoda; class Insecta; order Coleoptera; family Cantharidae; genus Cantharis; species Cantharis rustica. Next base: position 80,276,925 of record OU426877.1, read on the forward strand.
AAGATGTTCTGCAAAAGTATTGACTTTTTCTTCAGCCCTTCTTGCCCAGTTGCCTTCTCGTGTTCGAATTGGTGGTTGTTTGTTTTGGGGTTGTTTGATTTTTTTCGTAACTTTCCACAGGGAGTAGTCCGTCGATTCTGTGGGTGAGAGATTTTGTAAGAATTTTCTAATACCTTGATTTTTGTTATCGGTTAACATCTTTTTCAGTTCCTGATTAGAGCGATTTAATTTTGCCTTATCTCTCGGAGCATGAGTAGTATGCCAGCGTTTTCGTAGTCCTCTCTTTTCTTCAATTTTCTTCTTAATATGATTGGGACAATATTCTGGCTGAACGATTTTTTGCTTTGATGGAGTAGCAGACCATGCGGCTTGTTGAATAGTATGGTTCAATTTTTCAACTGCTTCATCTACGTCTTCTTCTGTTTTTAATCGGATATTCATATCTAGTTGTTCTGAAAATATCTTACGGAATGCCTCCCAGTCGGTATTTTTGCTTGTCAAACTTGGTGGTGGAGAATTTACAATTACTCGACTTTCATAGGTGACTAGTAGAGGAGAATGATCTGACGAGAGATCCAGACAAGATTCGATTTTTAAGTAATTTCTTGCAATGCCTTTAGTGATGCAAAAATCTATCACGTCAGGTATTTTATTTGCATCAGTTGGCCAGTAAGTTGGATGCCCTGAGGAGAGTTGATGCAGATTATTTCTCATCATTGCTTGGTATAATTGTCTGCCTCTAGGTGTAATCAATCTAGAGCCCCAGTGATCGTGTTTAGCATTAAAATCTCCTCCAGCTATAAATCTGTGTCCAAGAGTTTCAAAGAAAGTTTCGAAGTTTTCTCTTTTGATGGTTACATTAGGAGGGCAGTACACTGCTGCTAGGATCAGTTTACCATTCCAGTCTGCTATTTCCACAGCTGTAGCCTGAAGGTTATGTTCGCTGTAGTTGGTTATCTCATGGTGCTTGATGTTATTTTTGATAATCACTGCTGTTCCTCCTCGAGCTCTTCCTCCGGGATGATTGGTACAGTATATAGAATATTTTGGGATTTTTATATAACTTTTTTCAGTCATATGTGTTTCTGATATAAGCATGACATCCAAGTTGTGGTTTGTAATAAAATATTTGATTTCTTGGCCATGATGGACCAAGCCGTTGGCGTTCCAGATTGAAATTTTTAGTTTATGGTTACTTTCCATTACATCTTTCCAATCATGGCTATTAGGAGATCGAGCATCTTGTCCATCTTCTCCATCATTTTTGTGATCATTTGCTCGAGATTATTTTGTGATTGTTGTTGGATAACCGGTATCATTTGACTCTGCTGCGGATTTTTGAAAAGTTGGTGGGACTGGATGTTGTTTTCAGTTATTTGGGAATAGGAGATTCTAGGTTGGGTTTGATTTCTATTTGGAAGAGGTGGAAAATTTGCTGTCATGAGTGGTTCGTTGATTTGTTTCTTCCGTAGTGTAGGGTATCTTTGTTTTTGGAGCTCCTTATACACCGAGCAACCTCTGTAGTTGGCGGGGTGATTATTGTTACAGTTCGTACACTGTACTTGCCCGTCTCTTTCCTTTCGTGGGCAATCTTCGGTTGCATGATCGCCAGTGCACTTAACACACCGTGGTCTCTGGTGACAGTATTTTTTTGTGTGTCCAAAACGTTGGCATCGGATGCACTGAGGGACCTCCCGTTTAGGGTAAGGAGGCTCTACTGTAACTATAACATTTCCCAGATTTTTAATGTTGTAAATTTCTTTGTTGTTTGGTTTCGTTGTTAGCTCGACATTGAACATAGGTAGCAAATCTTTTGTACCTTTTCGTCTAATACCAGAAATGTTTCTTACTGTATGTCCTTTGGCTTCAATTTCCTCTTTGAGGATCTCTAGGTTTGTAGTAGGGTGTATATTACGTATTACTACCCGAAAGGTACGATCTTCTTTCAATTGGTAGGTATGGAAATGCGTTTTTTTCTCGGTGAGGGCTTTTACAATATCTGTATAGTTTTTAGAAGTATTTGGTTGTAATCTCACCTGGTTATTGTGTAAAGATTTGATAGTGTATCCATTTGGTGCGCACCTCTTTAGTAGTTCAGTTAGAGGTTCTATGCATTCAACGCCATCCACAAATATAGGTGGTGGCTTTTTTGCTTCCATTACTGAGGTAACTTCTTGTTCTTTTTCTCCGTCATCATCTTCATCCTTATTTTCACCGTCATCCTTACTCTCCAAAACCTGGAATGCATTGGAAGTCGATATAGGTTTACTAAGCCAATAATCACTTAGGGTGGTTTGTCTTTTCATTCTTCCTCTAAATTCTGGACTTTCGCTTTGACGTGGTCTTTTTTTGTATTTTGTGGTATTCCACTCATGTTCGCTATGTGGTGCTATTTGCGCTTTCTGAGTTGTAGCAGGTAACCCGTAATTATTAGGATTCATTAATTCCTGTTGGGGTAAATAATAGTTGGCGCTTGCTATTTCATGATGCTGGTAGGGCCCCGGTAGTGACTGATAGTTTTGGTTGTAATACATTAAAGGGGTTTGTTGCGTTTGTGGCAAGTACGGTCCTGGCTGTTGTTGATTTGACAATAAACTTGTACCGTTATCATAATAGGTAGAGGCGTTCGGTAATATTGCTTGATTTGTTCGTAATATTTCATTATGGATACCCACCACTTGGGGTGTATCATTCCTCTTGGGAGGTGGTGTTCGTTGCATCATTCCATTCTAACCTCAATTTAGCAAACCTATGGTAAATATGTTTTTCCACGATCCTGGAAGAAATTAAAACTCTCACCACTATTCCACTAGTTTTTCTAACCAATAAACACTGTATTAACGACTAATAACTCGAATTAGCGGCTATATTTACTAACTTTTTGTTTGCAATAAAATTTTTAGTTATAATAAATATTTATAACCTCAAGAACATATGTAAATTGTAAATTATATATTGAGATGTATTTAAAAAAAGGGGCGTAAAAAAAAGGAGAGGAGTGAAGGAATAATAATAAACCAGGTTCCAGCTGGATTTTGGAGAGAAATCAATTTCTCGAAATTTAATTAAATAAAAAAAAAGAAAAGGAAAAGGACGATTAATTTCGAGAAGAAGCTCTCAAAAGTATAAAAAATAGAATTGTTGAAGTGGTGTAGAAGTAAAGTTTGGAAAGAGGATTGCTAGAGAAGAAATAACTGTGGCAGAGCAAAGAACGGCGGTGAAAGAAAGTAGTGCAAAAAAATGGTATTCCGTTAACGGTATATTTAAAGTTTAATTTCATTAGTTTAAGTTTCTGTTTATGTTCATGTTGTTTTATGTTTATAGAAAATAAAGGTACGGTGATTAACCACATTCAGTTTTATTTTCAAAATTACAAACGTTTAGATTGGTGACCAAAAGTACCACCAGCGGATTTATCTGGTTAAAGTGTAAAAAAACACGACAATATGTATATATTTGGTTATTTTAATTTGTAAATTGAGAGCTTATTCTAGAAAAATATTTGGTGGTCAATAAGGAAACCACAAAATTAGTTATGGTACTTTATGAACAGATGTAATTTTGAAGTTTAACGACTATACAATGACGCTTATTTTAACATCCACTGAGAATTTCCCATTAATTTTCCCGATTTTTCACACAAAAAATACGATTTTTGAAAATTTATGTTTGAAATACCCCATTTTGTTATTTCTCAATAAAAATGTTTATCCACGACTGGTACATAATACATCCCATTACGTACGTAATTACAGTAATGTAATTCCCTTCATAATTCACACCCGTGGATTATGAATTTTTGCCCATGGATTATGAGTTTTCTTGTCCGTGGGTTATGAATTTAAAACACCGAACTGACATCATATCAATATTTTTATATAATATTTGGAAAACACCAGTAATCGGTTTGGAAATTCTTCTAGAAAAAAAGTCGCCTTTACCGGGATTCGAAACCTCGATGTGCGATTTAAATAGTCTTTATTAATCTTCGGTATACAAATTTGTTAGATCAAGCATATTAATAATAATATTTATATTAATAATACATTATTGAAGTACCTCGTGATAACACATAACTTCAGATATAACTAAATAAAACTTTGAAAGTTTTTAAGGAAATGGATTATACAATTAATAAATTTGGGTTTTGGTAATTTTAAAAATTTTAAAAAGTCGACAAAAAAAAGTGCAGAAAATTTTGATTTTAAAAAATGCCACCCGTATGCAAAAAATTATCTAAAGCCGAATGTGCAAAAACATTTTCGGAAAATTTAAAGATGACCCGGATGATTGCGGATTTATATCAACTTTGACACATTGCCGAAATCGGCTGTCTAAATTTCATTTCGATTGTAAATTAATAAATAAACTTTTTGTAAAAAATATGAAATTTTTTATTTTGAGTCATAGATAAAAGAATTTTTTTTTATAAGTAAATAACATCCAATTATTTTACAAATTTTATATGTTATTATGGACACCATAAAGTATACTAAATAATGTTTTTTAATTTTATTTAGTAATATTTAATACGTACTTTTTGCTGTCAAAGTGGAGGTCCAATAAAAAAAAGCAGGTGGCTGGCCCGAGTGATTCCTGTACTTGTAGTGATTTGAAATCAAAAATTCAAATTAATTTATGTTCAGTAGGCTTGTCATTCTGGCAGGTAATAGATTTAATAGTATATTATTAAACGAGCATATAATGTAGGCTATAATTCCCGAGGATGAAGAAGGATCTTTCGACTGAATTATTATCTACGACACTGTATAAAAACTGCGTTCTATGCTAACTTTACGGGTAAAATGATACGTATATTATGATGATTACGTATATTTCAAAAACTGAAACAGATCTCGTAAACGTAGAAAATTTTATCAGCTTCAATTTTAAACAGAGCAATTTTTTGACTAGGTCTAACCGTTTTTGAGATATGTATAAGCAAAATACCAAAATTCAGTACTTCCTTTGTATCCTCCTGCATCTCCTAGGTCGGGGACTTTTAATATGTTAACTTCCTAACTAATCCAAACACACCTCTGAAGCCAAAAATTGGTATCTCGATTATTCCCTCTAGACACCCTTCATTGTCTGAACTATACATATTATTTTAATATCGATTTTTTTCAGTTTCGTTCATTCATCAAAATTTTATACATATGAGAGGGGATCTCATAATATGCATAAAATCCAACAACCCGGCGGGGGGGGGGGGAGTCGTCGGGGAGCTACTTTGTTAGTTTGAACTTGGAAACAAGCTATCAAATTGAGACAGTAATTATTGGACACTATATAAATTTTCATGTACGTGGCTGTATAATCCATTATCTAAAGAAACCGAGAAGTAATGAAGTCTAGACAAAACATAAGCTGCAGCTTGCACTAAATAACGGTAATATGATTAGTCAATAACCATAAAATACGTATCAAGAGCTAAATAACTTCCTATTTATAATGTGCCGTCTAGACGGCGGGTCGATATCCGAGGGGCGAGGCGAAATTCTGACGTCATGCGTCAGTTGCGTCGTCGACATTACTATTAAATTTCTGTAAATTTGTGTATAATATTATTTAAGACCTTGAATCAAATAAAGCGGTTACAGGTTCGAGGCAAGTTTCGTTTTATATGTATTAAAGAGAAATCTTCATGTCATTTACTTTCTAAATCACCATGTTTCAGTTAGCGTATCTTGATTTTGCTAAAAAATGTAGCTTTGACAATAGCGTATATGCAATATTATAATAATTATCTTAAATTCACCTTGAAAATTTTTACGAATCCCTTCATTATTTACAAGCTATAGAAATCTTTTAAGATTCGATACAACTCTCGCAAGGCAACTCGGTTTTTGAAATTAGGATTCGCAATAAATTAGCGGTCGAATCGTCTCTCATTTTCTCTAAGTTTCTTCTTCTTTCTCCCATCCCATTGTGATCGCGCATCTCAGGAGCCAAGATATCTTGTGGGACCTACATATATATTCGTACCACATCTTTGAATAACGGCTCAAGTCGAAAATTGCCGTTTTTCGAGAATTAGACTCGAGTTAACTAAAAATAATTAATGTATACGCTGAAGCGAAGTTTTTGAATGACTTCATTTTTGCAACATGTTTCGGGCGAATCCCTTCTTCAGACGAAATCATGAAAAACATCACGAGTAAAACTCGTTTTTACTAATCATAAATACGTTAATATCTATCTAAAATTTATCATTTTTTCAAAGAACGGCACACTAAAAAGTGTAAAGAAAAATACATAACATATCTTAAAATTAAGATAGAGATATTAATGTAGCAGTACCTACTGAACAGCAAAATTTTAGCAAAAGCAAGACTTTTTATATTAAAGCTTTATTCGTAATAATATTTTTAAGAAGTAGAATCTATCATTTATCATCTCAAAAGTTCACTTTAATTTATTACTAATAATAAGATAGTGAATGTTTAGATTTTCTGGTACAACCTTCATGTAACCATCAAGAACACAATATACATTTATCCAGTCATCTTTTTTTTGGTATGGCGGTAATCTTCATTGCAGCCAACACATTTACTTTCCACGCCACTCAAATTGTTCCCGTCATCGCTGGAAGAGTTTTTCAAAACTACTTCAGACGAATCTGAAGAAGAAGATTTTTCGCGTTTAGATTTCTTCTTTAGTTTCTGATTCTTTTTTTTGCACCTAATTCTTTCCTCTTTCGTATGTTTTCTAATGAAGTGATAATTCCAGTCAGATTGACACGTTTCTTTTTCATAGCTAGTGTTTTGAAGTTTTTTAATGTGGGTAGAAATTCTTTCCTTGGCTTTTTTATCTAATATACTATCCGGGCCCAAACGATAGGTTTTCTCCAGATTACTAGTTGCTACTCTACGTTTAAAAGTTGTTGTAGGAATACTAAATAACCTGACAGCCTCATTTACGCTCATATCATCGGCCATTACTGCATTAATAGCGTTATCTAAATTGTCAGAAGTGCAAGTGCCTCTCGGCACGTGCCTCATCTCTCCTGTACATCTCTGGTCCATCTCTCCTCAAACGAGAGGATGGACGAACCACAAAGTATCTACCTAGCCGTAAGTAATAACTATCTTGTTTTTAGGTTATATTTACACTAAAATACATACATGGTATTTTCATACCTAAATCTTCAAGTTAAACTTACCTAAACACACAAAAACTCAACAAAGAAAATATAATAATTTTTCAAGTCTGTCAAAACAGTTTTTTATAATATTTCAAAAACCTACACTTTAATTCCATATTACTTGCATATATCACTTGCAACTAATGCAACTGCATAATTGCATACAAATTGCATACACACTAATTAATGCTACAGTTTGCGAGATATTACGAGTGGTCCGTCTCTGGACCTGGTCCAACTATACTTCCTTTACCCTACATCAAGCAAGGAGGATAAAGGGAAATTCAGCCCTGCGTGACGACTAGTAACAATAGGGGGGGGGGCTATTCTAAAATTGTGACGTCACCACATTAACATTTTTAGAATTTTAAATTAACTTTTAAAAGTATTGTTTTAATATAATATTATTTTGTAATATTGGTATTTTGTTGTTTTGTTTGGTCTTTATGATAATGATAAAATAATACGAGGGGTGTAAGGATGCGTGATATAATATTTGGACGGGGGTCTAGGTTTTTGTGATAAAATGTGACGTTGGGGAAGGTGCTAAAAAGTGCTTAAAATTGCGTGAAGGGGTAGTTACCCCTTAATAGAAAATGAAATGTACCATTGAACCTGAGCTTTTATTGTTCACGACAATATCATGTGAATATTAAGCACGATAATCCGCATGTTGATTAGTGAAGGAGTAAATTCCACCTATAAACATAAATTTTTATGGATCCTTATCAAATTTCGATAAGAAATTTTTTTTACGGATTTTACCAAGTCCGTAAAAATGTAGTACTGTATTGGCTATTTTTATGTGCTTGTAATTCTCAGTTGTTATGTTATGTTGTAATAATTGTTATGTTTAAAAATGTATGTAAATTAGAGTTTTCGATATTTAAAGTAAATACATTAGCGGATACTGCGTTGGGTATTAGTTTCGTACAGTAAAGAGCGAGTATTAACTATTAATTATGTATTAAATGAGTAAAACCATCATTTTATCTATTTAAAGTAACAGGTAAACTATTTTTATTCAAATCAAACTTTCTTTTTAAGGCATAATTCAAAAACTTTCCAGCTGAAACCACTCATTCTTTCTTTTTAATATGAATCGTAGTGAAAAAATAACTACTAATGCGCCTTTTCTGAAAAAAAGGCGCATTAGTAGTTATTATAGTAGACTCTAAAATTACAAGTGGCAAAACAATTATTAAATTCAAGGGTTTAATTTTTATTTTTATTATTATTAACATGTTTAAGAAACTATGAAAAATATATTGTACTACTATTACTTAGGTCGAACAAAATCATAATTCATAATCGCAATTTCACACTCGTTATGATTGTGTAGCCTGTAGCACAACTTACTTCTAAGCTTATGTTTTATGTTTTAAATCATTAGTAGGTAAATTACATAGGCGCCAAATCTGTATTAGCCTTGAGTGCCAAATAGATGTAATCCGGCTCTGAGCCTGGTTTCCATTCTATAAAAAAAGTGATGGTACGGCATCATCCCGGAACATTTCTTTAAAGTGGATGGAGCATACGTGACTTGATTTGGTAGACACAAAGTTTTTTCTCTTAATTTTATCCAACCACTTGCGGTGCAATTTTGGATTTGTTTCTTGTTGGGAAATAAAAAAAACTGTGATTACACTTTCTTTTATTATTGTTACAGTCGTATACACAACATTTAGGCATTTTTCTTGATTTTATCTTATAAAAACAATGCGAATTCTATGCACTGCACTCAAATTCTAATACGTGTATGTTATGTCACGTTTCGTCCACTTCCTTGTTTACGGATCTGTTACTTGTTGATTATAAAACGTATCGGATTTTAATTTGCGGCATTTTAAAGAAGTTTTTTTCGTGAGTTTTTTCAAATAAATTGCCTCAACCACTTCACGACACCTTTAACAAAAGATATAAGAAAATAAGAAAAATTGAGAGGGATCTGTCACAAAACCTCCCCCACGTTTTCAAGAATTTCATCTCTTCTATAGGAAAGAGGACTATAATCTGAGTATATTAAATTAAAATTTACATGTATTTTAGATACACCTTTTAACACGGCTGCATGATAGGTCGTTGTTGAGTATGGCAAAATTCACCTTACACATAACAATTTAAAAATATCCCTGAGAATCACTCGTCCGGGTGGCGACCGCGACTGACACCAACATTAAGAGCATATCAAAGCACACGTACCGTCAACAAAATGAAGAACAGGGGCTCAACGTGAGACCGACCGTCACGCATCGTGGTGTATCATGTTTTTTAATACATCTCCCTGCTTTTCTTAATTTATAATGCCGTTATTTCGACAACTTATAAATTTTCTTTTGAAATTTTTACTCAGAAAATTGTTCTCTTTTCTATGTGAGTTGAAATTTTGAAATTCGTGGGGTAGGTTATATGACAGAGCTCAATTAAGATAAATAGGTCAAGGAACTATAGTATACATGTTAAAAACATCTCTATTTAGCCCATTTGTAAAAAAATAGCTGCAGTACAACCGAAGCATTGATCACTGGTCTACAAGGGTAGGAATCGTTATTTTTAATTAAAACTCAGAAATTAGTGCACTTGTAAAAAATCATCCCTATACTTCGACCGAAACCTAAAGGCACTGGACTAGAAAAGCAGAAATACAGTGTGTTACGATAAGAGGTAACAGTGAATAATTTTTTAATTACTATAGATACAAAACTAGATACAAAAAAAAGTTTAAATAGTTTTTTATTCAACTCGAAATTTACCATCGGAAACTGCGGAAGTAAATTTTTTTGTACTTCAAACTCAACCGGAAGTAAACTTACTCATATAGTAAGCAACATCTAAACAAAATAAGACAGGAAAACACAAAAACAAGGAATGGTTTGACCTGGAATGTCAACAGGAAATTAGCAAACTGAAAAACATTAGAAAGATAATGTTACAAACAAAAACAGCAGAAAACAAGCATAAGTACGAAATGCAAAGGAAGACATGTAAAGCACTGCTCAGAGCGAAGAAAAGAAAACATGATCGAAAGAAATCAGAAACTTTTACCAGGGCATTAAAAAGGTTAAAAGAGGCTACCATTCGGGAACATCTATATTTAAAGACAAAGAGGGAAACTTGGTAGGGGGACAAGCTGAAGTGATAGAACGATGGGCGGAATATTTTGAAGATCTAAACAAACCAACAAGTAGTAACGAAAACCGAGAAACATATCATGGTAACATAAACGAAGTAAGTGTAGAAAAACCAACAATTGAAGACATACAAAAAATAATCCATGAGCTGAAAAATAATTAGAGTGCCGGAGATGACGAAATTCGGGCGGAAATGATAAAGTATGGAGGAGGAACAGTGGAAAGAATGGTACACGAATTAATTGATGAAATATGGGACAAGGAGGAGATGCCGTGGTCATGGAAAGAAGCAGTGATATGCCCCTTACACAAAAAAGGCAAAAAAGCAAACTGTAAAAACTACAGAGGAATAGCACTGTTAAATGTTGCGGATAAGATCCTGGCTACATGCATCAAAAACAGGTTGAGACAACATTCAGAAAGATTACTAGGCGAGTACCAAAGTGGTTTTAGAGGAGGTAGGTCAGTAACAGACCAAATTTATGTCCTAAAGGAGATTCAGGCGATAAGTCATGAACACGGTTTGCCAACACATCTACTGTTCATCGACTTCAAACAGGCTTACGATAGTATCGACAGAATCCAACTCTATTGAGCACTTAAAGAATTTGAAATCCCAAGCAAGTTGATAAGACTGGTAAGAATGATATTAACTGAAACAACAAACAAAGTAAAAATGAACGGTAGAATGTCAAGAACGTTTAGAATCGACAGCGGACTGAGACAAGGTGACCCACTCTCGGCGATACTATTCAATTTCGCGCTGGAAAAGGTAGTACGTGACAGCAAAATAAATGGGAAAAGCTCAATATTTTGAAATAGACACCAATGTCTGGCTTTCGCAGACGACATGACAATAATAACACGAACAAAACTCGAATTACAACAGACGACAGAAAACATTTTGAAAGCAGCGCAAAAGATGGGTCTCAAAGTCAATTAAGCAAATACGAAATATATGGTATGGAAAGGGACACCATTTCAGAGAAACGGTTTTCTCCAAGTACAGATGCCACAAAATAAAGTTGTTAAGTTTGAGGAGGTGGAAACCTTTATATACCTGGGAACACTGGTGACGAGAGAGAGCGCAGCAATTCTAGCGTTAAAAACAAAATTAACAGGCAGAATGTTTTCAAGAACCACAAAAATTGGAGTATACAAAACAATAATAAGACTGGTTGTAACTTACGCAAGCGAGATATGGACTTTGAGGAGGCAAGAACAGGTCATGTTGGGTGTGTGAGAAAGGAAAATTCTAAGGAAAATACTAGGTGGGAAGTACACAGATGAGTCATGGCTGAGGCGTACCAACCAAGAGCTGTACGAGCTGTATGATGAAACAGCAATTATTGGAATGGTCAAATCTTAAAGAATCAGATGGTTAGGGCTTTTGATGAGAATGAACGAGGGGAGAATACCTAAAATGATGCTAAAAATGAATATGGGGGAGGTGAGAAGAAGGAGAGGTAGACCGAGGACAAAATGGAGCAAGGAGGTACAGGAAGATTTGGAATGCTTGCACATTACGAATTGGAGGAATAAAATCATGAACAGCAAGATATTGTAATTTTAAATAATTCAGATCCAATTTTTAATTTCAACTTCTCTTCTTCTAATTTATCAACAAATCCAATCTACCGCTCAGTAGCCACTCAATATAAAATTATCCAAAAATCCAAATATAACACCTCCAAAATAGCGCAATAATGCATTCGCATCAAATTTATTTATTTAAATCAAATCTAAATAAAATATTACTTCACAATTCTCAAAAATATCAAAACTCAGCGGGCATACAAAATTTCGCAACCGCGGTCGGCCATAGTTGGCCAAAAATGCCCTTATCTCTATCTTTTCTCCCCACTCTGCACTTTTACCAATTCAAACGTTTGAAAATGAAATTAACAAATTTTTACAATTTAGCACAGGGTGGGTTGAAATATTTTGTTTCACGACAATGAATGTTATACTATATACGACGAAATACTATATATGCCATATATAAAAAAATTAAATAAAAAACATTTCTCCTAACGGATACGAACCAATATATAATTAACTTTTAATCTCAATAAATACTAAATCGAAATAATACATATGAAATTGGATTTTGAAATTCTAATTAGTTTTTTAGGCAGAGCGCACACAAAATTTGACAACCCACATCAACATACTTCATACACATATACAAAGTTGTACAACAACTACTGAAACTCTTATTATTCGGCATTTCAGAACCGAAGTGTGTGAAAACGACCATTTTTCGTTTCTGGGATCCCAAAACAAATTAAAACAAAATCTAAAAAACGGCTTAATTTTATTTAAAAGAGGATAACGATGGAGTATTGCTTTTACTTTAAAAAAATTCATTTTCGTAACATTTTTATGGCTATTTAAATAATTAATAATAAATTTCAAGTTCCTAGTTTTTGACAAATAATGTCTGTTAGATAAAGAAGGTCGCACTCTATGAAACACTATGAATTTTAGTGGAAATTCTTTTTTAAATAAACAGTCAAGTAATATATTAGTATAATTAAATATTAATTCCGTCTATAATATTGTTTAATTCAATAAAATTTATATTTTCGCGATAAATTTATTCAATAATATTATATTATTTAATTAATTTTTATTCGTGTGCATCGGACTTATTATTAACATAACCTGAAATACTAAAATTACCGCTTACTCTTTAATTTCTTACACATAAACCGTACCGGCAAATCTAAATGTGTTTTTGACGTCACAAATACTGTCTTAACGTGCTAATAAGTTCGTTGATTTAAAGAACTTACACACCACAAATATTGCATGATTCTTAGAATTGTTTATACTATGGGATTTTATGTTTAGTTATTTTTTTGGATTGTTGTCTCTTTTAAGTTAGTGTTTCCATCAATAAATACCAAATGCGTTTAGATTACAATTTGTTTCTTTTTTTAGGTTTTTTTTCATCTCTGGCCCAGTTTTGTCTGTTTTAGTTCAAAAGTTACCGTAACGGGCCCTGCAGGTCAGTGGCGATTCTATGCATTAAGTGAAATCAGTGTAAAATCCGACGGTTCCCAGACACGTTATTAAACTTGACTTATATTGTGCCGGAAGAACCCTGAACGGTTGGGGCCCGTCGGTGTTTTGCACCGATACTGTTTTTCTTCCTGTCGGGAATAAAGAATGTTTGTGAAACACTATATATAATTTTGTATATATTATAAAAACACTATATATAATTGTGTTTATACTATATACCGGGGGCTGAATGAGTTAGCCGAAGATGGGAATTTAACATGTAAAAACTTATTTATGCAAATTCCTGCTTCCCTAATTATTTTAGAGAAAAAATGAAAGCCAAAAGTAATACAGAAATATAAACCACAAATGATAAGAGTACTAGATTTCATCTAGCTTTTACTTAAAGGTGCAAAAAATGTTTTTGAAATTGTTAAAATTTTCATTTATTAGACTGGCAATAAAATAAAATCAATTTAATTTTTATTCTGCATAAATTATTAATAATGAACAATTACGAACAGTTAATTGATAATTAAATTTACAGCAAATCTTCAAACAGGTTTCCATATTCAGCTAAGCAAAAACCAAGTCTATCATAAAAGTTACGTCGTACATTTGCAGGTTGTCTTTCGGTAATATTACCACACTTCTCTACAATTTTATTTCTTAATGAATCAATATTTTGGTATCGTTTACCATAAATTTTATATTTTAAATGACCCCACAAAAAAAAAGTCATTTGGAGCCAAGTCTGGTGACCGAGCTGGCCAGTTTATTGGTCCATTGCGTCCTATCCAAGAATTGGGATAACATTCATTTAAATAATTTACATCATTTACGTCTTTGGTATAATGTGCCGGACATCCGTCTTGCTGATAGTAAATTACGTTATTTTCTCCTGCCACAAGATCAATTGCCAGTCCAATTTCGTTTTGTAACATTTCTAGATATTTTAGTCCATTCAAATTTCCATCACTAAAATATGATCGTCCGATGATGTTTGTTTCTAATATCCTTTCCCAAACATTTATAGTTAGGCGATAACTGTGAACGATTGTTGATCATTAAATGAGGATTTTTGGTTGACCAAACCTGATAATTTTGAACATTTGGTTCCTCATCAATACTAAACGTTGTCTCATCAGTAAAACAAATATTTTTAATAAAGTTTCTATCCAAATTGGCCTTTTCTATAATGCCTTCACAGTAAATCATTCTTTTGCACATATCCTCTTCAAACTTTGCTTGATATTTGTGGAACTTATAACATTGAAATTTATGGTTTTTTTATAATTTTGAACGCCGTAGTGTTCAATTTTCCAATTTTTCTTGTGGGGGATACAAGGATTATTCACTACAGCATCCTATACAGTATGAGACATGTTGTAGAACATGGAACTACAACATTCAAATCAAGTTCAACAAAGATTAGTATACAAAGAAATCAAACTGTGTATATTGCAACTTATTGTTACAAAATGTCAAGAAAGATTAAAGAAGTTATTTTGTGTAGCATAATAATAGCTGCGTGCACAGAAAAACGCATCAAACAAAAGAAAAGAAAATAAAGATCATCATTAACCAGCTCCAAATTTTTCATTTTTTTCTTTCTTTTTTAGTTTACGTCGATAACATGCACGCATATTGTTTATTCGTTTTTTTTAAATGTCCAGAGTTGCGTCAGGATCAATTAGTTGGAAGCTAATCAATAGTACTTTCCAACCCTTATTTCTAGCGTTCTTATTTTTATAACTGCCGCTTTTTATTTTCCATAACTCTGGCGGATTCCTGTACTTTTCAATAAAACGTCTCCATAAGTCTCCATTGATTGATATCATTTTCATTGTTTAAAACAAATCAAATGAACTCACATTAACTCAAGAATATTGATCAGTAGCTTAAACTTTTAATAGCAATGCTCTTACTCGGATCTAACTACTCACTATAAGCTTCGTAAAATTAAAAATTACACTGATGTTTGCAAGAAAGTTGTACAATATGCTCATACACGGTCGTACTAGTTCGTGCAATATAAAGCCCCACCCATAAAAATCAAAATTTATTATTTATTAACTATGTATCTAAATAATATAGTACATAATAATTCATGAGTTTAAAACTCAAGTTACACTTTATTAAATAATTTTGTATCGTCTTAGATGTTCCTTTAAATATTATTGATAACAAAAAATGTTCTTTAAGTAACTTCTCTTCTTGTGCAAGTAGTTCTAGTAATTCAAGATAATTTTCTTTATTTAAAAATTTGTTATTTTTCGGATGTCCACGAAAAGCAATTTCTTGCTTACCCAAAAAACAAACAACATGTTTTAAACGTGTTAGTAAACGTCTATTTATACCGACTTTTTTACTATGTTTTAGGACAGCAAGTCGTCGACTTTCTGATAGAACATGTTTAATTCTAACTTGACCCAAAACATGAAATTTTTCTTGATTTCTCAAGTGATTTTTTGAAATAGAGTGTTTTTCTGCATTTTTTATAAAATTTTTTATTGTCAACAATCCATCAACACTCCATTCTTTTTCTTCGCCAAAAATTACGCAAGTAAAACTAAATATTTTATTTTGCTTATCGCAACCAGTAAATCACAAAAATTTGCTATACTAATCAAGGGCGGATTAGGTACCCTTAGGCACACACGTATGGTGCGCCCCCCTTAATAGAAAATATAACCAGTTATTTTTTAATATTTTATACATAATATGTATTGAGTGATATTGGTGTAAAATTTCCGAATATCAAACACACTTGCTTGATCGGTGAGCTCTGGTGTGCGGAAGCAGTCAGGCTTACTCAGGGTCGCGGATTCAAAAAGTTTGTTTCTTCGATAATTTTAATTACTTTAATTACTTCTCGGCAAATTATTACCAAGATTCAATTTTAAAATATCCGTTCCAATTCAATTTAAAATGGTAACCTTAAATTTTATGATACCAGTCCGCAGTCCGGCTTATCAAACTGCGTTGTCGTTGATTTAATAAATTTTCTAACAATATATAAAACATTATTTAATATAACTCCAAATTAATGATTTCCAATAAATAATTGTTCAACCAATAAAAAAAATAGCTCATCCACTAAAAATCTATTTTAATAATAAAAAAAAAATCAAAAAACTTACAAAATCAAAATGTTAGCTGCGGCCACTTTTGACCAAAAATACTCTCATAACAAAATTCGAATTAACAATATTCGTATAAAAAAATTCAATTGTCAAAACTATTCGCACAATAAAAACTCAAGATCGGTGAAGCAAAAATCTAGGCTTTCACCATTCTTGCCATTTTGGTAAAAACCCCACTCCAACTCAACTTTCCGCCAGCCTTCTACATTTTAAAATTGTATCACCTAATTCAAATTTAGAATCCAGAAAATATTAACAAAGCATCGAGGGCGGTTAAATCGCTTCCTAACACGACAGTATATTCAAAAAATCTTGGTTGTAATTTAGCGACGCGCACATAGATTTCCGAAAGTGTAAGTTTTAAAAATGTGTTAAAAATTGAAAATGTTTCGACCAAGACTGTATAAGCTTTTTTTTTTTTGATAAGTTCTTAAATATAAGTATTAAATAATTCTTTGTCAGCAAAAGTAAAATTGTAATTTATAATATATTATTTACGATGTAGTATATTATTGCGACGCCAAGTGTATGGTGTGGTAGACAAAATGACGGAAGATGTTTTGTAATCAGTAAATAAAAACTGCTATAATCATTGTACATTTTGCTACATTTAATTTTTGAGAATGTCATGTATTTTGCTTGGTGCATTGCGCCTCTTTTTCGTGCGCCCCTCTACAGGGCCGTATTTAGACTAGATTTTCGGGGGGGGTTTTAAAAAAATTAAAAAAGAAATAGCTAATTTATTAAAATACAAAGGAAACTAATATTCAAAACAAAAAATAAAAAATATTTAAAAAATAAAAAAAAACTACAATAAAAAACAAACATAAAATATAAAAATAAAAATAGAAGGAACTCAAAAAATAGGTAAATACCTAAATAAAAAAGTTTAAGTCAATTTAAACCGTCAGTCATGCTAAAATCGGCAAAATAAATGCAATTTAAAAAAACTTAAAGTACCAACTAAAATCATCTTGCACTATGAAAATTTATCCTAAAACCAGGTCACTGGGGATTGGCATAATTCTATGACTGGACATAAGAATAAGAGCTAGTCTTGTTAGCCTTTCTTATCCAGTAGAATTTCTTAAATAGCTTTTCCCCTTTTTTATGTGAAAAGAAACTTCTTCCCGGGGTGGCTGTTGTCACTAGCAGGGTACACAGTATTTGTAGAAGTTTATATATTGCCGTGTTACGAAAGGAGGATTTGAACGCCTCAGTCCCTCAGTTGTAATTTTTGAATTGATTTGAAACCTTTGGGCTCAGTTGTTCAGTTGTAAGTTAAACCAACAGATTTGGATTAATCAATGAAATATTACGTTGAAAAGCTGTTTTTTAAAAAATATTATTAGTTAATCTAAATTTTTTGGTTTAGCCTGTAACTGAACAACCGAACCTTGGTGATTTTTTTTAATTTAAATTTTGTTATATTAATTTTTGAAATGTAATATTTGCAGAAAGGTGAGTAGAAAGAGATTTTTTTGCCAAGATGACGGAAACGACGAAAGCCTAGATTTTGCTCCGCCGATTTTTTGAGTATAATTTTGTGCAAGTAGTATTTTTGAAATTAAGATTTTATTTTTGAGTATGGTTATTGAAAAATTTTGTTTAAATGCTTTCAAACTTTTGGTCGAAAGTGACCGCAAAAAAGTTTAAATTTTGTGAGAAGATTATTTAATTAAAGTGATTATATTTTTTGAGCAATTTTTTTTTATTTGAGTTCGATATTCAGAGAAAATTTCGATTTTTGTGAACTTTATTTAAAGGGTGAAAATAATTTGTTGAGGGAGCGACAAATTTTGATTACAGATTGACTTTTGGGCGTTATCGCGGATAAAATTTTGTTTGTGCTATTTTAAAAGTTTTGTTTACCACGATATTTTTAATAACTTTAACCTTATTCATATTTTTATTTTAAACTGTCTTGTAAAAAACCGTTGTAAAAAACGAACCCCAAAATATAAAATAATTTATGGGTTTACAATAACCACTCTAATTTATTGCGGAAGTCTTATTTTAAGCTATGCTGCCCATGATGGTTATAAAATTTGTTTGCTTTAAAATTTTTTTTTCAAACAATTTATAGCAATTTAAAATTTTTACCATAATAGTAAAAATTAAGATAAAATACCTGATTTAATTTATTAGAAATATCTCTTTAGTTTTAATTTTTATTTAAACACTTGAAGTTTAATGTTTTTTTTATAGTTTTAAAAATTTTTTTTTTCTGATTTTGTTACGATTTCAGTCGGACTTCTAGTACTTTATTTATTGATAAATAATTTCGGGAGGGGTTGTAACCCCCAAAACCCCCCCCGTAAATACGGCCCTGCCCCTCTAGGCACGAGCCTAGCTAGCCTAAACGGTAATCCGTCTCTGATACTAACAACATTGAAATTTAATTTACACTTTTATTCATAAGATAACGTATTAAAATTATTTTTTAACAAAAAGTCCAATATATTGTTTATTTCCATTGCTGAAAATCATTTAAAAAGTATAAGGGAATAAATGCACAAACACGTACAACTTGTAATAACAAATACTACGTAAATTATATTACATAAACTTCGAAGAGACTTGGTTCGTTGGTAGATTTGCTGTAATCAATTTCCCTACTCCTACACGCTCCTACGTTATGTATTAATTGTGTTTAGCATATAGATGCATTTTAAGTATGAGTCTTTCGTATAGCGTCTCTTGCAACTGGCAGCCGACGTTATCATATCAGCAATTTAGCACCGCTATGAAATTTTAAACGCAGGTGTTGATTTCAAAAGCTTTTGTTTAAATAACAATTATGTAAAAATATAATTAAGAAATTAAAACACCACATAATTTGTTCAATACGAATAGTGGTCTTGTAAATTATGATTTTTAATAAAACATTTTTTTCTTGTTACTGGTTGACTATCTGGGGAGACGCAGTCTCAAAGACTCCCCTGACGGGCCGCCACTGGTTATAACCAAGTAACTACGTCTAATGACCAGCTGTTTCGCGCAATGCTTAAAATCAACATGCTAGGACGCGGTAGACCGCGGTTCGCTTCTCGATCATGACCACGCTACGCTGCACTGCTGTGATCTAAATAAGCCCAATATTGATCTATGGGCTATGGAACATCCACAGTAGTGGTTTGATATGATCGCTGGTTGAGTAACCAGCGGGAGTTCCGTGTTCAAATGGCGAACTCACGGAATATCTCAGCTCGGCCTTCTTGCGAGCATTAACACTCTGTGATGGGGTGCACAATAAGCTTCAGTGCAGTGGAGTCAATACCACAGCCCGTTACAATAATAATAATAACTACGTACATGTAATTCTGTCCACATTTATCGTATTTATGGCTTTGCCCGGTTCAGTTTAGGTAACACACAAAACACTTTAATCGCGAAAATTCTTTTATTGTAAAACCGTCCAAGTTTAAAGCAATTTTATTGGTTAATATTTAGATGTCGTCGTTTTAGTACTCATTCCAATATTTTTCTTAAAAATAACGTACAATAGGCATCTGACAACGTCGCAAGACGTTCTAAAACCGATTTATAGGCAGATGGTGTGGTGGCACAGTCATGCATGCACAAGCATGCAGGGCGATGTCACCGCAACATTCATTGTGGATTAATTTGGAAATCCAGGAACACAAGGATAATGTCGGTTAACAAAAAAACGCCGAGGGATGCTAAGGTTTTTTGTTGTTAGCTGGATCACAGAGTATCGACAAGTAATGAATGAGAACGACACGTTCCCTTATATCCAGTATTCACAAACAAACTTATATACAGTTCAAATTAATTTCAAATTATAACGTATTATTGTGATTGCTAATATATTTATTTACGCACTTGAAGAAAGTTATATTTAATCTAAAAACAAAACCCAAGTTATAATTGGTTCTGGCCCAACACCAGGAGTCAACCGGGAACCTCGAGGAACCAACCGATCTTAACAATACATAGATTAACTTTGTCTTGTAACGTGATTGTAATATATTAATTCGTTTGTAGATAATTCCCGAGGCTACCACTAATAAAGATTAGTCGTATTGTAAAGTTTTTATTTAATTTTACGAAGATATACCAAAATAAATTTTTTTTATATATTACACTGTCGTGTTACAGAATATTTGGACCCACCCTGTACTCTTTTAGTAAAGTCTTGTAGTTTGTATTTTGATTGAGTAATTAGAGAAGAGTGCAAGGTGGGGAGTTTGTGTTTCATTTTATTTTGTTTTGCCCATTGTTTAAAGGAGCTATTCCGTAAGTAAAGATTATTATTATTATTATTACTAAAAGAGGAAGATAAGGGCTTTTTGTCAAAAATGGCCGCACGAGCCCGTTGTGATTTGATTGATCAAGATTTTCGAAATGATATTTTGTGAGAGATTTTTTTTATGCGACTGATTTTTGCAACTGTGAAATTTTTAAACATTGTAATTATTGAATTCGATTTGAGAGCTATTTGGTCGGAAGTGGCCGCAGAAGTTGTATTTTTTGCGAGTTGAAATGGTTTTTTTTTTTATTAAAGTGGATTACAACATTTTTAGATAAATGGTTTTTATTTTTTTGAAAGAGAATTTAATTTTGAAGTTGAATATTGGAAGAGAAATTTAAATTTAAAATTTGTAAAAGCGACGTATGGTCGAAAGATACGCATTGGATTTGATATAAGTTAAAATTATAAGTTCGATTCTCGAGGCAAACAAAATTTTTTGAATTTAGAATAAATGCAATTGAAATTTTTGTAAAGAAGAGAATTTTTGTTTTGGAATTATTTTTTTTTTTTTTTTTGAGAACCCACCCTAAGACTGATCGTCGAATCTCTCGCATTGAGGGGCAAGCCAAGGTACTTTTCAAGTGTTGGTGGTACAGTTTTTTTTTACCGAATAGACCAAAGCAACACATAATAATATATAAGTTAATATATTGTCATGTTTTTTTAAAGGATTTATTGAATTAAATTTATTTTGAGAATACGGTAATTTTCAGTTGTTCAAAATTGCTTCTGTAGTAATGAGATGAGAATGCTATGAACAAAATAAATGATTATGTTGATTTGTTTGTTAATTCTAAAAATAAAACACAGATTTTGGTTAAATATTTCAAAATATAAATTCTCACCCGATAATTTGTTTTGAGGTCATTCCATGTTCGTTTAAAAATAAAGATGTTTTTAGATAAAAGAATCCTCAAATGAGAGGATAATAATTAATGATGGTCAAAGACTGAAAATGATAATGCAGTTAGGTAATTAGCTTGGCTGACATAGCAAAGGAATCCTAAATAGGAATCGTAGGTTCGATTCTCAACGAAGTATAAAAATTTATAATTAAAAAGAGTAGCATGCTCAAAAGATGTGTGTACTCCAACGAGGCGTTTTTTCTTTTCTGGCATAGATGAATTTTTATATTTTGGATCACTGGGGGCATGGCAATATAGTCGTTTTTCAAAATGAGCCACTATGCATTTTGGTAAAATTTTTGTGTTAATTTTTAAGTTGGTGGAGACCAATCACAGAAAATTGAAGGTCTTTTGCCAAAAGAGTGGCCGCCGAAGTGGTTGTTTAAGTTTTGGCTCTGATTTATAAATTTGAATTGAAAGATTGATGTGAAATTTTGAAGTTATGAGTAACAATTTTATTTGAGATAAATAAAGTGATTTTGATGCGTGTGCATTATATTGCGTTTTTTTTTTAGAAAATTTAAATTGATTTGGAGTTTTTTTATTAATTTGCTGCCGAATAGAAATAGATTAATTATTTGATTGATTTAAAGAAAAAATAATAAAAATTATTAATTCAAATTTGGATCTTAAAAATTGGAAAGTAAAATTAAAATTTTTAACGACCAAGTGTGGCATGACAGATAAGCCGTCGATTTGATAGTTGATATCGCTAGATATATGATAGATAGAATATCGCAAGTTCAAAACTTAGGAGAGGTAGAAAAGTATTTTAATTTAAAATTTGGTTTTTCAAACAATAGTTTTTGCACGATTTTCCTCTCAGCGGTAGTTCAGGACTATCACGGGAACTCACTCATGAGGGAACTCAATGCTCTCCTATTATAAAGCTAGCTGAGGTAAACTTTTGAGATAGTAAAGGGTTTTTTCTAATTAATAAGGAGAATACCGGTACAACTAAAATTGGCATCGAACGTGGAGCTCGAAATTCACATTACAATAATTATATTATAATATATTAAATAAGTTTAAAAAAGAGCAAGTTAAATAAACGTTAAATTATGAATTCTTTACTGTTTGAGCTTTCGGCGAGATAAAAAGTCCAAACCAGTTAAATATAATGAAACAATGTATTTTTTTATTGTTTTTTAAATAATATTTTTCGACGTATATGTATTCTTTACTTGACAGTTAAAATTTTGTTATTTTCACGTTTTTGTTTAGTTTGTTTAATTTTATATTTAACAATGCATACTCCTAATTATCCCAAAAATCCACTTAAAAATTCATTTTTATTAATTTTTATCTTGTTTGGTCTAATTCGCCAACCTTTTTGAAGTATGAACAAAATTGAAATTAGTCTTAAATCTTCGAACTTTAAAGATTAGAGGCATTTAAGCTTAAAGTTTGTGAACAGAACTGAACTATTATAATATAATTAAAAATATTTTTTTTGCCTTTTTGAGGGCTTCTAGTGCTTGATCCCCCTAGCTACTGCCAAACCTGTGGTTTCTGGAAAAGTGGTTATAAGTTATGTAGATATGTAGAAACCGAGCCACCATAAAAAAATCTAAAAATCAATAAAAAAAAACAAATTTAGGAAAAACAAACAAAAGGAAAACAAAGGGCCAGTTCTACAATAGAAGTATAGGGATAGAATAAGCTATACTGCGAATATTTTACACAGTTTGCATTCTACAATGGTCGTATAACAATATTCTAGGTATAAATTGAGGGATAAGTTGTCCATCCAAAATTGGGTAGATATACCTAGAAGAAGTTTATTCTTGTTAATACTTACACTACGTAAAGATTACACCTAAGACATTACGGGAATGAAATAGTAGCGTGCCATATTCTGTCAATTTTGAAAAAATAGAATTTGAATATTATCTCTCTTATGTGCACTAATTAACGTAATAGAAGATAATAATTTCAATAATAAGTTTCGTGACAGAGGTAAAGTAGCCGGTCTAATAAGCAAAGGTTTCTTGGTTCGATTTTAGCACCGGTACATTTTTTTTTAATTTAATATTATTTTTTAATTAATTTTCTATTATTTAGGTGTAAAATTGATCAAATCTATGTAAATTAACAGATATTTACATATTATAAATTATGCAGTATATTATTATTATACACATTATTATTATTATTTGTAGCATCACATTCTACATTAGAATATAGCTGTCCTTTACGAACTTACAAAATCCCTTTGGCGAGGTGGATTAATCCTCATATTTACATATCATTATAGGTCCTGATGTGTTTTGGCTTCACGTATAATTTCAGCCCATTCCAAACGATTCTTCACCTTTTGTGTCCATTCTCTTATACCCATCTTTTTCAGGTCGCTCATCACTCCATCATACCATCTCAACCTTGGCCTACCTCTGACTCGCTCTCCTTCAGGCTTCCATGACATTATGAACTTTCCAATTTCTTCGTTGCTTGCTCTCATTGTATGCCCCATCCATCTCAGTCTTTGAGCCTTGATAAATTTAACTATGTCCTCCCCATACATTTCTTCAAGCAGTTCTGCATTTGTTTTGCTTCGGTATTGTCCGTCTATTTTCTTTTAACCCACTATCGTTCTTAGAACCTTTCTTTCAAACACTCGCAGTTCATTTTCGTCTCGGTTAGTTAAGCAAATGACCTCGGCCGCATATGTGATCACTGGTCTTATCAATGTCTTATAGATCTTAATCTTTGTTCCCTTTGATATCTGCCTATCCTTCAGTAGCTGTCTGTTAGCGTGATACGCTCTGTTGCCTGCCTGGATTTTAGCTGTGACCTTCGTAGATCTATCATTTCTGCTGTTCACCTGCACACCTAAATAGTTGAAGTCTTTAACTTGTTGAAATACATCTCCATCCACCTTTAACTCATTCAAGGTATTATCTTTTTCTCTTGTGCATCTCATGTATTTTGTCTTCTCCTGATTGATACTTAAACCCATTCCACTTGCCTCTCTCTTTATTATCTTTAGTAATTTTATGATTCCTGTTTTAGTTCTGGAAATGATGACGACATCATCCGCATATGCTATCAACTGGTTTTCCTTAGTTATTATTGATCCCGTGCATTTAGTGGTTCTAATTATCTTTTCAAGCACAATGTTGAACAGGGTTGCCGAAAAGGCATCACTCTGTCTCACTCTACAGTTTACCTCAAAGCTGTCAGTTTCCTCTTCGTGCGTTCTTACTGCGGTCCTTGATTCTTCTAATGTTACCGATGTCATCTTTATCAGTTTAGGAGGTATGTTGAATTCTTTCATAATGTTAATCATATGGCGTCTATTAACTTTGTCAAAAGCTTGCTTGAAATCTACGAAAAGCATATGTAGATCCAAATCGTATTCGTAGCTCTTCTCCTGTATTTGCTTTATCAAGTGTAAAGCATCAACTGTAGATCTACCTCTTCTGAACCCATACTGATAGTTTCCAATTATTTCATTGACGTATTTAGTGAGTCTGTTGTGTATCACTGCCGACAGTATCTTATACGCATTGTTCAGAAGTGTAATTCCTCTGTAGTTGATGCATTCCTCTGAGTTTCCTTTCTTTTTAATCGTTACAATAACTCCTTCTTTCCATTTTTTGGCATTTCTTCTTTCATCCATATCTGTTTTATTAATTTAAAAATCTCAGTATGTACCTTTTCTCCTACATTCTTAATCATCTCTGCTGCAATTTCATCTGTACCCGGTGTTTTTCGGTTTTTTAACTTTTTGATTGCTTCCAGAATTTCGTCGTTTGTTGGTTCATCCATTTCTTCTGTGTTATGTGCTTCTTCAGTCTGTTTTAGTTCTACTTCCTCATTCTGTTGTGTATTCAAAAGTCTCTTG
The DNA here is from genome assembly GCA_911387805.1 of Cantharis rustica. Classification (NCBI taxonomy): domain Eukaryota; kingdom Metazoa; phylum Arthropoda; class Insecta; order Coleoptera; family Cantharidae; genus Cantharis; species Cantharis rustica. The sequence continues at coordinate 80,302,386 of OU426877.1, forward strand.
AAATTATTCTCCCATATTTTCCTGATTTTCTCCGGTCTATTTTCTAGTTCTCCCTCCTTGTTCTTTAGTCCTCTACTTCTTATCTCATATTTCTTTTTCGTTTTCTTAATTTATTTGTAAAATCTTTTTACATTTTGTTTTATCTCTATATCTCTCATTATTACTTCTACCCATTCATTCTTTTTCCGTTTATATAATCTGTTATAGATTCGGTTTGTCTCTGTTTATATTCTTCCAGGTGTTCTTGTTGATTGCTTCTCAGCCATTTAATTCTTGCCTCTTTTTTTATTCTATTCATTTTCTCACATTCCTCGTCGAACCATGCTTTCCATTTCTTTGGTTTTTCATAGCCTAATACTTGTGTTGCACTTTTTTTTAGACTATCTGTTATATTGTCTCACATCTTACTTATATCACTGTTTACTTCCTTATTTTCTATTTTCTTAGTTACCATTTCCTCATATTCTTTTTTTACATATTTTATTGTTAAGTTTCGCTATTGCCAACCGTTTCCTTGCTTGGTTCTTTATATCTGCTACCATTGTTTTCTTCTTCACTTCTGCGATTACCAGCATGTGATCTGTGTCAGCATTGGCGCCTCTATACGATATCACGTCTCTTATTGGCGTGGCTCGCCTTCTTGTCACTAGCACATGATAGATTTGGTTACTTTCATGATTATTGCATCCAGGCCACATCCATGTAATTTTGTGCAGTTTCTTATGCTCAAATGTGGTACTACTGATAATCATGTCGAGGGAAGTTACTAAGAAGCATAGCCTGCTTCCGTTATCATTTGTTTTTCCATAAATTGTATATTTTCCAGCTACATCTTCATTGTGTTTCTTCTTTCCTACCTGTGCATTAAAGTCACCTATTATTATCGCAGTATCGTGTTTTGGTATCAATTCATATAGCATTTCCAATTCGTGATAGAACCGCTCTTTCTCCTCATCTGTGCTCTCTTCTGTCGGGGCATAGGCGTTTATTATCGACAATTTGTTTGGTTTCATTCTAACTCTTAGGTATGATAGCCTTCCTCCCATCGGTTTAAACTGCAATATTTCGCTTATATATCTCTTCATGACTATAAAACCCGTACCATTACTTTCCTATGTACTTTCCTCAGAGTACAGAAATACGAAGCTCTCCCCTCTTATCTCTCCCTCTTCTTTCCATCTGGTTTCCTGTATTGCAGCCAAATCTATTTTATATCTTGACATCTCCCTAACGACTTCCTTCATTTTTCCAGGTCTCAACAGGGTTGTTACATTCCACGTCGCCACTCTTATTATTTTATTTTCTTTACCATGCCTTTTGTTTTCCTTTCTATGTATTTGCTTAACCGTTTGTTTCATCTCTTTTATTCCAGTTTCATGCCCTATCTATGTATTTTCCTCATTGTATCTGTTTGGGAAGTTCCAGATAGTCCTGCTTCCGACTGTGTCAGTTTTTTGAAGTTTCATTGTTCATCTTTAGAATGTTATTGCTCTTATCCCATACATATACTTTGTCCTGTGTGGTCTCATCTTCTGATACCCGATTCTTACTCTTTCACCCTTTTCCATTTCGATTTTTGCAAAAGACCATAATTGATTTTGTATATCTTTTTCATTGCTGGTCAAGTCGTTTTCAATGCGTATATTAGTACCTCTTAGCTTATTCTTAAATTCCATTACTAGTCTCTTTTGTGTATTGCTTTTCAACTTTGCTACAATTACCTGCTTTTCGGCAATTCTTCCTATTTTAAAAGCATCTACCACCTCCACATTCACTTGAATTTTATTATTTTAGAATTCCTCTACTTTTTTAGTGGTTACATTTTCACCCGTGGTTAGGTTTTTTATGATTATGTTTTTTCTTCGTTTTTTTTTTCGTGTTTTTTCAATTTTTCCTCCAGAAAAGCTATTTTTTCATCCTGTTTATTAGACTTAATTGTCAAATTTCCGATCTCTTGCTCTTTTTCTGTTGAATTCAATATTATTCATTTGTTTATTTTTGATGACACTTAGGCAACCAAAGTTGCTTTCAAATATCTATTATTTTAATTATTGATTTATGTAATATTTTATCTACTTTTCTATGTTTATCGTCAGCGTCATTACGCGAGCCCAGGTCAACCCCTCGAAAGCTCTCGCACTACTATCAACACCCTAAAATAAGTATTTAATTTTTAATAACCTAACCTCCAAAAATCGCGTATTTGCTGTTCTTTGTTAATGAACGCTTCTGTTTGCCGTTTTTACAACAGTTCTTCGTTGTATTTATTTCGCACTCTTCTTAATACGTTTTGTTTTCAAATTTAACTCTCTATTCTCTCTAATCTTCGAAAAATAACCAGTTCAAAAACTATACACTTCTCACAGGACCGTACTTAGCCGTACTTCATTATACACATTAATAATATAAATAATGTAAAAACAGGGAAAACAGTAAGCTTTGCGGCTTCTAGTACATATTGCAAACGCAGATTTTGAATAGACGCAAGGTGTTTTAGCGTATCGATATAGATTTCAACACTTTTACACGTAAATAATAGAAAATTAATTACAAAATTAATATTAAATTAAAAAAAAAAGTTGTAATGCTAGATTCAAATCAAGTACATTTTGCTTATCAGACCGGCTACTTTACCTCTGCGTCACGAAACTTATGTTGTAAGTGTTATCTTCTATTACGTTAATCCGTGCACATAGGTGAAATATTCAAATTCAATGTTCTCAAATTTGGCTGAATATTTCTATTCATTCTATTGATATGATAATTTTATATGTATTGTCGTGTTACAAAGTAACTTTGGATCTACCCTGTGCAGTTTAGTAAAATTTTTGTATTGCGAGTTAAGTATGTATGTTAAGATGTTAAGTCTATGTTAAGACTTTGTATGATTTTGCTAAGTGGGACAGAGAATTCAAAGCTTTTTTGCTGACATGACCGCCGGAGCGGTTGATGAAATTTAACTTCGTGAAGATTTTTGATTATTTTGTGAAAAGTAGATATAAAAATTGTGATTTTTTTGATTTTGAACATTCTGAACAACATGAACATAAGAAGGTTTTAAGAAGATGCTTTTGTTTAAATTTGGATTGTGAGTTTTTTATTTTAGATTATGAAAAAAAATATGGATGGCTGGGACTCTTTAGAAAAGGCCCAGCAATTTCTTCCTTTCCCATCGAAATTCTCAACCTTTTATTTTGTGAGGATACCCAAGATCGAAAAAAACTAGCTCTTTTCTTTGCGGAAGCCAGGCATGAATCCGGCGTAGCCGCAACAAGTTTGCACTCTCTCTCGTAACAAAAAAGAAACGTTCCTACAATGGGAAGCGAACCCGAACTTGATGTTCGTAATGGTAGACGCTCTAATTCACCCAGCAATGTTAACTAAAATACTTCCAATAATTGGAATATTTAAAAGGGTGCTTGAGCTCAAAACTAGATCAAAAAAATATTCGAAGCAAGCGTCGGCTATATCAACGAACGCAGCTGGCAATTATCAAAAATAATATTGGTGTTGTACAGCTTGCAGATGGAAGAAACGAAAAGAAGTCATAAGGTAAAAACTTATCTTATTGTTGTTGTTGAATGGTCCCTATCGCTCGATCCTCCGGGTGTTCATGAAATCCAATGACGAAAAAAATCAAAAGAACACAATTTCCTGGAAATTGGCGTAAATCCGCAAGAAGGAGCGGTGTTGACTCCTGTAATTCTCACTACACAAAAAAATCACCAATCACTATCCCCAAAATCAAATCAAAACCAACTTTCGCGCCGACCAAAAAATCCGGCCTCCTTTCTCATCACCCTGTACCCTTTTTTTCCCCGTCATGCGCCTCAAACGTCTTGGCTTGCAATATTCTTGTATTATTAAAAATACAAATACGAGGTGTAGCCCAAAGAATCTAACAAAATTCAAAATTTTGTTACAAGATTATTAAAGTGATATTTTTTGTTGGATGAATGATTTTCTTTTTAATACAATTACATTTTTGGAAGTTAATATTAAAATAATAAATTGTAAAATATTGGCAATATAAAATTACATTAAAAGAGCAACGGAGTGCATTAGTAGATATCACATTTTGATTGATAGCTGGAATCGTACGTTCGAACCTAGAGCGAATATAAATTTAAAAATAATTTTAATTGGAAATTTTTTAGAATCGAATCATGCTATATTATTTTTGATCATAAATATCATTGCAGTACTATGTATAGAAAAAAACTGCAGATTACGAAAATACTAATAAAAAGACAATGTTGTTATTTGAAAAAAATTCATGTTTACTTCCGGTTGAGTACAAAAAAATTTATTTTTGCAGTTTCCGATGGTAAATTTAGAGTTGAATGAAAAACTATTTAAACTTTTTTGTGTGTCTAGTAAGATATAAGAATTATTCACTCTTACTTCTTATCGTGAACACACTGTATATTACCTATTATTGTTTATACTATATACTTTATGGATATAAAATATGGTTGATCTACCAATGATTTTAACAAGTGTGTTATGGAAGTACTATTTATTAACTCTGGGTCACATCGTCTAGTCGTTGCTCTAGTGGCCCAGACTTATCGATTGCAGGAGCTGCCTTCTTGTCTATTTGAAAACACTATTGGAATATTCACAATATTCACAATTCTTGTTTATATTTTATTAGGCATTAAGGTGGATTCATGTACCTAAGATTGCGACAAAGCTAAGTTGAATCCTGCTTTCCTTATTTTGCCACTCTAATGTGTAGGATGTTGCCTAGTTAAATTGGCATAGTAAATGGGTTAGTTGCTTGTACCTGTCACTTGCAAGACAGCTACTAATGCGATGTAAACCGATAGAACAGGACCAGGGCCGGATTAAGCCAGCGTGGGGCCCGTAGCAAATATTACCAAGGGGTCCCTAAGTTTTGTACGACAATAAAAAAAGAAATACATATAATATACAGTATATAATTTCAACAAATTATGTGCGTTTTTCCTGTCGTCAAATGCTTCTTTCGTAAACAGTGACGAATAACTTGAATCAGTAACTTTGCAAACAAAACAGAAAATTGGTCCTTTAGTTTCTAAATAACATAACCAACCGCTCACATAAGTTTTATTTGTTGGTTTATGGGTATATATGAAAAACAACTTTTGAGAAAATCGTGGAATATTTTCTTTATTGTACGTTTTTTTGAAGACAAGAAATCACAATCGTTTAGCTACTTTCGTTTTGTGCTATATGTGCTATGCTTTCTGCCTCTCTTTGGCTTGAAGATGATATGGTTAAATTAAGAGAACTTGCTGTACATTCGACTTCGGTTTAACTTCTGACAACATTAATAAATTCATACAGCTTGGGAATTTTGGATGTTGGTTTTTTGCAATTTTGCATCTTGGTTTTTTTTTTCCTTTTCATCTTTGCACTTCCAGTAACGTAATGGTGATCCGTATCTCTGGCTTTGGCTCTGCCATAAAATTTGAAAATTAGTTCTAACGTATCATAAAATCTCATGCACCATGACCAAGACATCTAGTATCAAAACGTCTAAACATAATAGGAAAGTAAAGATTAAATTAGTTATTTACTTGGTTGCTTTCCTTTATAGTACTCAAATTTTATTTTGTAAATTTTAGTAGTCGAATAAATTTATTTTGAAAGTAACTAACTAGTAATTTATTTATGTTATATAATACTGGGCCTTTAGGGCCGGTCTTTTCACCTACAAGTAAAGCTCAAGTAAGTTTTAATCTACAAGTAAGTTACTTTTCGCTCTTTTCAACTACTAGTAAAATTTAGTAGCCTAGTAAATCAGCTTACTGGCTAGTAAAGTTATGATATGAGCATATCCGACAGGCCTGTTAATATTTATTAGCATGATAAAATTGGAAAACAACAAAAATAGAACTACTATGATTCTCTTTACTGAACTTTTAAATAAAATAACGTTAGTATTTTCAAAACATTTTTAAATATAATTTGTTTAGAATATAATTTTAAAGATCATTTTTATAAAAAAATGTTTTTTATAATAAGTGAAGATAATGCGGAACTGTTTAGAAGTCAGAAGGATGTTTTTCATTAAACGTTCAAATAGTTTAGCATAAAATTATAGATATAGTTGCTCGTTGGCCAGGTTCAGCACATGATAGCAATATTTTTGATCATTCAAATCTAAAATTTAAATTTGAAAATGCTGAAATGGACAATAGTATACTGCTAGGTGATAGTGGTTGTTCTCCGCGACAATAGTATTTATTAACTCCATTAACAAATCCTCATAGTGAAGCTGAAAATTTATACAATGAAGCACAGATAAAAATAAGAACTGTGGTTAAAAAAAACAATTGGTATTTGGAAGAGAAGCTTTCTTATTTTATCTTTAGGAAATAGATGTAAAATAGAACTTTCTCAAGACATTATTGTTGCAGTATCCGTATTTCAAAATATTGCTTGTTAAGTAAACGATGCAATGCCCGAAGATCTTGAAGACGTAATTATTAGAGCCCGGATTTATAAGCACTTCTAATTTCAAAATAAGCACTTTAAAAAGGTTGAAGTAACGACGACGATTCTGACAATTCAGAAACAATAATCTTCGAAAATTATCAAAATTTGTCTCATAATATACGTAGGACAGAGGTGTATCGGGAAAATTTTCATTAAAAGCTTGCACTGTCAAAGGCGCCTTTACAAAAAAATTCTTTTTCCATTAGAAATTAAATTATTAACCAAATAAAATTAAAGACAAATTGTTTGAGCAACACGGGACAACCTATGTGCCAGACATGTGCAGTTAATAAAATTATCATAAAACACTTTGAGCTCTGTACCAGTTTTAATCGTGTACTCCATCGATCATAAAAAACATTAAAAATAAAGCTCTAATAAGCACTAACGTGCGTTTTAAGCAAAATCTTAAAAAAAGCTAGAAAAGCACCATTACCATTAGGTCAAAACAATGTAATTTTAGTGCATTATAAAATAGCGATAATTAAAAACATTTCTATGCAGAAATAAACTAACTGAAATATTTAAATTTTTAGATTTACATTAATTTTAAATAAAAAATGAAAAACTTTTAATATCAATTATTTTTATGGTTAAGTTAATCTAAGCTACTAGTTCAGATTGCTCTAAATTTTAGTTTTAAATATAATACCAAACGTACTATACTTCAAGTAGTTACTGGTTGTATAAAATTCGACGAAAAGACCGAACTGACTTAATCAACAATTAAAAAGCTCAAGTAAAGTAAACGTCAAGTAACTACTTGACGTATAATTTAAATATGAAAAGATCGGGCCACATTTTCCGGTAAATGTGCACTTATGCCGGCGCCTATGGTAAATGTACATACTATGTACTTCTACCAATAGAAATAGGAATATCTGCACGTATACCAAGCGATGTTGGGAAAAGTACAGTTTTTATCTTTTATCATTTATTATAATTTACTATTAAATGAAACTCAAACAAAACAAAAAATAAAACAACAAAATACCAACTACAAAATAATATATTTAAAACGTTGTCTTCAGAAATTCATTCACAATTTATATTTCAAAAATTTAATTACGAAAAATTTTTAAATTCTAAATATTAATAAAATTTGAATAATCGACGATGGTAACATTATAATAAATTTTAAAATCTCCTCTCCTTCTATAGTCATGCAAGTCTACCTCCCCCCCCCCTTTTCATTTATTACGCAATTTATAAATTTAGTGTGCTATAATTCAATTATAATTTCGCAATTTAAATAAATTAAAAATTAAAAAAATAAATATTAATAAAAATAGTAGCAGAGCTCTACAGGCCTTGCAGGCCCATGTCTTAAAAATTATATTTTAAAATAAATATTAATGCTTTAAATTAATTTTATTAAACTATAACCAGCATAATAATTAATCTTTATGCATCCCGGATTGTTGTTGTGGCATTTCAAATTTATCAAGTTATTTATTTAAAAATATTATAACATTGGAAGGTACGTTAGTTAATTTATTTATATTCACATTATTATAGTATTCGTCGATTCACTTTTACCAAAGTACTTGTTCACGTACATTTACCGGTAATTGTAAGAATAACTATGTCTTTCAAATTACTCAACTCACTTCTACCAACTTTTGTGGAATATGTACACATTTACCGGTAAATGTATACATTTTCCAGCTACGTACTTTTTCCGTAACATATATATATGATTTAAATTTATTATAACAAACACTTATTTGACTTACAATTTTCATCTTACTTCATACAACATCGAAAACTGCCCAAGCTTCATTTTTCGTGATTACTGCTATAAGTATGTATTCTTTACTTAACAGTTAAAATTCATTGAGCGACAAAGAGTTTTTGCTAGTAAATTTTTTACAAGTATTTGTGAAAACCGAATTTGTTTTGAAGCTGAGTTTTCATCATCGTCAATTTTCGAAGAAGGCATTTTTGCGGCGTTAGATTGGTTCCTGCAGTTGATTTTAAATATTCAAGGAATCAAAGAAGGTGGTCAACGCACATTTTGTATCGGCGAGCAGATGCGGACAGCATTTTTGGATTTTATGAAGCCGGATGAAAGAAGTTGAATTATTTGCATCATCACTTGATTGAGCAATTCAGAAGCAATCTGCAGGTTATTTTTTTGAACTTTTTAATTTTTACTCCTGAATATTTTATAAAAATTGTTTACACATTACTCTTAAAAAGTTAATAAAACTAGATGCTAGTGCGAACAATTTTAATATTAAATGTGCATCTGGTTTTACGAACCTACATGAAACACCAAAATTTAAATCTGCGAAAGGTAAAATTGTTACCAACCGGTTCCGTTTTTCAAAATAAAATTAATTTCAGTTGCCTTAAAAAGACTCATTTTTCTTTTCATCGACAATAGAGTTAGTCACAGGAACCCACTCCTGCAAGTCTCAGGCTCTAATGAGGTAAAGCTAGTCGAGGTAAAATTAAGACGGTAAAGGGTTCTGCCTCTTCATTGAGCATCAGGAGAAAACCACTGCAATATATAAGAATATTTATGGTTTCCGAACTTATAACCAATTTTTCATTTGCTGGATTAATTGTTTTGCATATTTTCTTATGTACAAACCAATATAATTATTTAATATAATTATTTAGTAGTGTACTCGCGTAAGCATTAGCTGACATTTGGGTGGCGATTTGCGTGACTCTATTATAATTTTTTGTTGGCATAAACTACTGTAAAATAATGTAATATAAAACTAATTTTTTAAATAATTAATAATTAATTAAAAATGAATTAAAAAATAAATAAATAATTTTAAGTTAAGCTTTGTTTTTGGTTTTGGGATGGGAGGGAACGTGCCCTGTGTTCTTTAAGACAAGCCGCCACTGGGCTATATGTATTGTCGTGTTACAAAGTATTTGGATCAACCCTGTACTCTTTTAGTAAAATTTTGTAAATTGTGATTTTGATTTGGTGGTTTTGGAAAGAGTGCAAGATGGAGAAACAAGAGAGGAAGAGAGGAGCTTTTTACCAAATATGGCTGCCCGTGCCGGTCGATGATTTTTGGCTCTCTGAAATATTTGGAAATTTTTTTCGTAATTTGAAATTGGGGGTTATTATTTTTGATTGAATAAAGTGAATTCTATGCGTTCCCATTATTGCGTATTTTTTGGTATTTTGAAGTTGGGAATTATTTTGGATTTTTGCATTATCTTTGACAACTTGCTACTGAGCGGTAGATTTGATTGATTGGATTGATTTGGAAGGAACAGTTGGAATTATTAATTTTGGAAATTATTTTAAATTGAAAAGTTAGACATTGCATTTGTAAGAACAATAATGGTAAAATCGATAAAACGACGATTTGGATAAGGCTGGAAATCAAACTTCGTTCCCTTTAAAAATAATTAAAATTTTATTTGACGTTTATTTTAGTTTGGATTTGATTTAATCATTATTTTTGTAGAAAAATTTATTTTTTTGGATTGGAAATTTTAGTAATTTATTTGGAAATATAATCACGTGTGGTTTGTTAATTATTTTTGGAAGTGTGATTTGTATTTTTGAAAAGGGCCGATTCAATTAAATTTGAAAACCCACATCCTGAGGCTGACCGTCGAATCTACAGCATCCAGGGGTTAGCCGAGGTGCTCAAGGGCAGGTGTAATAACAAATTTATGAATTATCACTGCAGTATATTTAAAAAAATACTTTTCCAAAGAAATCCAGAGAAAATAATTTAAAGATTACGTCACTCCCAGTCGTATTCGTACACTTGATAAATTTGCCTTCAAACCAAGATAGAAATTTTGGGATTATATTTAACTAAAGAAGAGCTAGATTAACTATTAGACAATGTATTTCGTCATACAAAATATGTTTTTGATTTACTCTTTCTAACTAAGCAAAAATTACGATAATGTAAAAACATGCATTTTCTCATCACACTCTTATTCGTACTATTGCAGTTATACACAATTTTATATCGATATAATGTTTCACAATCATCCAAGAAGTTCAAGTTTATGTCTGTACAATACATAATAAAACGGTTTAAAACTGAACACAGAATAGAAAATAAACCACGTAATCTTAATAGGAAACTTTTATATTTTCACGACGAAAGAAGAATTCTGAAAGAAATTTAAAAAAATACAAAGATTAATGCACCTAATAGTGCACGAGATAGGGAAAATAGTAAGTGCAGAAACAATTCGCAGAGTTATAAGGAAATACGGATATAACGGACGAGTAGCCAGAAAGAAACCTTTTGTAAGCAAAGTCAATAGAATAAAGTGCTATAAATTTTTCAAAAAAATATGAAAATCATGATTATAACTTCTGGAAACATGTTCTTTTTACAGACGAAAGCAAATTTAATGTTTTTCAATTAGATGAGTGGCAAATTGTGTGGCGAAAACCTAACAAAAGCTTAGATAAACAAAATCGGTTACTGTCACTATTTCCATCCCAAGAATTGAAGTTTTTTCTATTGATCATTGGAAAGAGGACAATTTTGTGAGTATGTTGACATAAATATTTTTTTGAATTGTGCATTAGTTGTCCAAAGAAAGGCATTTTAAAATTACGAAAAGCAGGGGGATGTAACATGATACACCCCGTTGCTTGACGGTACGTGTGTTTTGATATACTCTTAATGTTGTCGTAGTCGTCGTGTAGTCGCGGTCGACACCCGGACGAGTTCTATGGCTTCGAGTTCCACCCTTGGCGAGTTCTGTCATTCTTCAGGGATATTTTTAAATTATTATGTGTAAGGTGAAAAAATAAAACAGGTCCGGAGGGTCTGTTTTATTTTTTTGCCTTACTCAACAACGACCTATCATACACCCGAGTTAAAACGTGTATCTAAAATACATGTAAATTTTACATTTTTCAAATCGATTTTTTTCGAAAACTTTTGCATTATCCAACTTAATTTTTGTTCTAGTATACTTATAAAAGTGTCCTTTTACCAATATTCAATAGGAAAAAGTTCAATTTTTAGGACGGAAATCGTGACAAATCCCATACAATCTACAAAGTACAATCAAACATAATGGTAATTCTGTGATGGTGTGGGGGTGTTTTTCGGCAGCAGAGGTTGGTAGATTACAAATTATAGATGGAATAATGGATAAATATACGTAGTATATTAATATTTTGGAACAAAATTGACCTAGTTTGGAAATTTCTGAAGCATTTTGCAACTATTTTTGTGTGAAATTAAAAAAGAATCTTTTCGTGTATTGTTATCAATCGGTTATTGTTATCAAAACCACTGAGTCCCAATGTGATCACATTAAGCGGCGTCTACTGTACTTCTAAATCTTCTTCCTTCCTTTTTACAACGTCATCTATTTTATCATATTTCCGCTTCATACTTTTGTGCATTTTTTTTAACGATTTGTCTTCCTCCTCATCATCTTTTATTAATGGTTCTTCTGTCTCCATCGACTCATTTTGTTCTATTACTTCTTTTTTCTCAAATGATTCTGTTTTATCTTGTGCCATCAGTTCATTTTCTTTTTGCTCTTCTTTTTCAAACATTTAAAAAAAATCTTTTTCCTACAAACGTTACGAAAAGATTACTTTTAGATTGCTATTTTAGTTTTGAAATGACATTCTTTTAGGCACTAGTGCCTAAAAGTGAATACTTTTAAGCACTGTGCCTAAAAGTAATTTAATAATTTAAAAAAATACTTTGGAAACTAATTTTATTTATTATAAATATTTATAACACAATTGTTTAAATTACAAAGTTGGACATTTGCTGAAGATAAAACAAAATTTCGTCTTTCGTCGATAACTTGAATATTTGAAGAAAGTGAAGACGATGCTTCTGAAGAAGAAAATTAATTTATATTGTCGTTTTCGAGCATTTTTGGTTTCTTAGAAATAGCTTCTTTTTCACCTAAAATTTTCTTTGCAATAGTTTTTTTATTTTCAACAGAATTTTCGACGTATCCTTCAGCGACGGAACTCGAACCCCAACCGCCATGTCTTTTAAGCATGGACATGTTCGTTCCTGCATCAGCTAATAAAGAAGCAGAACTCCTTCGAAAACAATGCCCGGTATATTCATGAAAATTCGGAAGGCCAAGAAAATTAGCAATTTTTATGGGTGTAGCACCAATAGTATTTATACCTACTGCATTTTGAATTTCTGTAAGTAATGAAAAACCGTTGATGATCACTATGAGATGAACGTAGGTATTTACATATTTTCGAAAAAGTTGATTCCATCAACATCTCCTTCGGTTATCGTGAATAATCTTGAAATTTTTGTTTTTGTATATTGAATATTAACTTTTATAAAAGTAGAGGCATCGACAATATCCTCCACACGCATAAATGTAAGTTTCTCCCTCCGACAGGCTCCAGACAAACCAACAATTAAAACTACCTAAAGTATAAACAAAATGTTAGTAATTTGATAGAAATAGTTTAAACAATTGTTTTACCTTAATCATTAAATAGCTTACATCGTCTGCTTCTTTCATGAATCTTTCTAAATCATTCTTCGAAAATATTCTAGATTTTTTAGGTCTGTAACCTTCTGCCTTTCTTTTTAAGAATGCGATTAAATTTGTATATTTACTAATATCGATATTTTTCTTGACGTAAATTGTTGTTCGCAACATGGAGTAATTACTCCATAAAGTAGATGGTTTATAAATTAAAGATATTTCAGCAAAATAGACTAATACCACTTTTTCTACTACAGTACGTACTTTTTTCTGTTCACACCATTTCTCAAATTTTTTATAGGTTATTTCACAGAGTGATCTGGATTTATTTGGAATCAAAGTAGAAATTGCGGCTTCGGCTGCATTCTCGATATCAGAAGGTATCTCTGAATCGCTCATAACTGTGCAAAATTTTAAAATTTCTTGCACAAAAATAAAAACACAAAAGTAATACGAAATTAATAATTGTTTTGTTTATAAACAACTAATCCAGTAATTACTAGACAACCATTTATTTTGTCTACTATAACTTTTATAAATAAAAAAAATTCTGCCATCTAAGAAATTAATAAAATATATCAGAAACGTCACTTTTGAAATAACTATTTTTGTAATTTTTTACGTTTGTAGGAAAAATATTGTATACAACTCGATTCGAAATGTGTGTTTTACACACTTTGCGTGTTGTCCAACTCGGCCTTCGCCTCGTTGGACAAATTCCACGCAGCGTGCGTAAAACACTACCATTTCGAAACTCGGTATATAAATAGCTATTTCGTCTTATATTATATTAAATTAAATTATTAAATTATATTAAAGTAAATAATTTGAAGAATGCGTTTGCAAATTTTAAAGGTTAATTTTATTCGTGCTACGTTTAACCAAATTACAATATAAGCAAGGCCGCATTAACCCTATTAGGGTTCCTAGGCAATGCAATTCTCGGAGCCCCTTTCCCCTTTCTTATTCTTTTCCCTAAACCCTTTTCTTACTTTTTAAAATACATTTTTTCTATTACAAAAGTCGAGTCGATCAGATCGACTCCTAATAGTCTTTTATCAAGAATGTGCCGGCTAGTCAACATCTCGAATGATGAAGACCATTTCGACTTATTTCACTCATCCTACGACAAATATAAGAAGTTTCTAATGGAGAACAGGATTGTTATATTATTGTAATATTGTAAAAAAAAAATATTTTGTAATTATTTTTTTTTCTTTTGTCATAATGAAATTGGTATACCGTTAAATAAATAAATAAATACTGGAAAATTGACAAAAATCAAATAATAAACTTTTCGACACGTTTAGTTTTCTTGAGTTTAAAACTGAAGTTACAAACTCCATTAAATCATTTTGTATCGTCTTAGATATTCCTTTAAAAAAAAACTATTGTAGTTTTTAATTACTATAGGGTAATTCTAGGCAAGATGGACCAAATTTCTAAAAAAGCTCATAACTTTTATTTTTTGATATTTCAAAGGTAATAAAAGTTACCAAATCAATAACTAATCATTTTTTTTTTTATTTAATTATCATAAACTTACAAAAAAACGCAAAGCTTAACCTAAGTTTCCAAAAAAGTAAATGTATGTATCGGTTTATCTCTCCTAAACAATATATGTAGTAGAGATGGACCACACAGTATAATTATGTTTCTAATATTGTTTAATGTTTCTAATTGTTAATGTAATAACGTTTCTAATATTTTCCACCGAATTTAGAACATTTGCTATGCTTCTTCCACGTTTTCTAACTATTTTTATGACTGAAATATTGAGAACAGGGGAAACTTTGTCTAACACTTTACCAGGAATAATTTCATTTAGTTCATAATGCTGCTTGGATGTGCTTGCTTGTAATTTTCTTCAATAATAGTTACTTAAATTCAAAAAATAATTTGCAACCATCAAAATTCAACAAGAAATTTTACGTAGCAACGTTCCAACTATCATTTTAAATGTGGTCCATCTCACCTAATTACATAGGAGAGATGGACCACACTACTCTAGCCGTATAAAGAATGATAGATTGTTTTGTAAGGTTAGGTAACGTTAGAAACAAATTATTTATTTAACACTATAAGAATTATTTAAAAATACTTGCCACGACTTCAGAAATCTTATTAAATGTACAACGTTCAAAAACTTCTGGTACTAGTAATTTAACAATATCTTGATAACACAAAAATTAACAAATATTTCAAAACAGTTTCACACCAGTTTTTCTATAATAACACAATGAAGATAAATATGATATACACAATACCCTCTATTCAAAATAAGCAATAATTCTCTCACTGGTTCATCTCTCCTCGTGGTTCAACTCTCCTAGAATTATCCTAGTAACGTTTCAATATAGGTTTTTTATTTGGGTTTGTTTGGTTTTCCGGTTTAGAATTTTTCAAAACAAGTTTATTTATTCATTTTGGCTTCAAGTAGGTATAATTTTTGTTTTTACAAAAGTCAAATAAATTTGACTTTTAATCAAGTTTTAATTTAATAGCATAACTTCTCAATCATTTTAATAATTTTTCCAGGTTTGCCTGACGAGATTCCAAAAATCGAAACATAAAATTATAATATTAAGTAGCAAGCTATACCACTCATTTAAATAGTTTTTGAACAATATTACGTAAGTTATGAATTAAATTTTATTTCAATTTCACGTAACATGTAAAAATTATTTAAAAAAAAAAGATATTCCTTTAAATATTATTGTGCTAGTAAATAGTTCTAGTAATTTAAGATAGGCAATTCCCTTTACTTAAAAATTAGTTATTTTCTGGATGTCCACGAAAAGCAATTTCTTTTCAACTTTTTCAATGTTTTAGGGCAGCAAGTCGTCGACTTTCTGATATCACATATTTAATTCGAATTTACCCAAAACATGAAATTTTTCTTGATTTCTCAAAGAAAATATTATTGTTGAATGTTTTCTTATAGAATGTTTTTCTGATTTTCTTATAAAATTTTTTATTGTCGACAATTCATCAACATTTTTTTCCTCCGCCAAAAATTACCCAAGTAAAACAAAACTTTTTAGTTTACTTATCGCAACTAGTAAGCCACAAAAAATTTACCTTCTTTATATTCTAATGAAATGCTGGAAGAAAGCGTGTTGTTAAAAAACTAATTTTAGTTAAAAAATTATTTTTTAATTTATCATTGATTTCCATTAATGAAAAAAATTTAAAAAGTATAATACTGCAATAAATGCACAAAAACGTAGAACTTGTAATAGCAAATACATAAATTACATTTCATGAACTTTGAATAGACTAGACACTAGACTCGACGTGTGAAATATTTGCTATATGCTATTTCCCCACTTCTTTACGCTCGTATACGTTATGTATAGCATTTAGCATAGGTGCATTTTAAGTATGAGTCTTTCGTAAGACGTCTCTTGCTCTTTCTAATTGACGCGGAAGGCGTCCATAGGGCCTGTATTTTGACAAACACAACCACGACAACTCATGCACGCGTTTAAAACGTATTATCTAAAATACTACATGTAAATTTTTGATTATTAAATTCGATTTTTTCGAAAACTAATGTCTAGCTCTCAAAATTTTTGTTTTCGTATGCTTAGAAAAGTGTTCTCTTTCCAATAGTCCATAGTAAAAAGTTAAAATCGTGGTGAGGGTTGAGTTCCTCAATTGGCTACTTTTGAAATGAACACCCAGATGTACTACAGAGAAACACGTACCAAGTTCAGTTTTTGCGAAAAAGATATTAGTACCACATTTCTTAATAATTTTTTCTCCTATTAGTGGTAAAATTTTGTAGACTTATTTTTTTGTGCCTCTAGTTTTTTGCATAAGATTGTACTCCGAAATCAAGTTTATTACGTCTGTGAAACTTTTCATGTTATTCGATCTAATAGTATTACCAGCATTGCATAACTGGAAATCAATTACCCTCTTGTCTTAAAATGAATCACGACACACGTACATAGTAGCAGTATAAAAGACTTGGTTATATGGTCGGATAATTTTCCATTACAAAACCTCAACATAAATTCCGTATTATCGTACTTTATTTACTATTTTGCAGTATGTTTGCACCCTTCAAACTATCACTCGTAAATTTCTTCTAAGTGGAAATACGCATTCATTTCGATCATTTACTGCGATCATTTACTGATTGAAATAGCAGAAAGAAGAATGAAACTATTCAAATTAAGTATTTCATGGGATCGGTAG
Source organism: Cantharis rustica (assembly GCA_911387805.1). Taxonomy (NCBI): domain Eukaryota; kingdom Metazoa; phylum Arthropoda; class Insecta; order Coleoptera; family Cantharidae; genus Cantharis; species Cantharis rustica. The sequence goes on from OU426877.1 coordinate 80,319,522, forward strand.
TAATAGTTGGCAAGAACATCAGCAGTTCACAAAAACTCTTTCAATGACATGGAAACCTATTTTAAAAAGTTAAAGTTTCAGATTGACTGCTGAAATTCATATTTGCCATGAGTGTGTAAAGGAACCTATAGCAATGCATGCAATTTTCCTGAAGAAATATCTGTAGTCAGGGAAGATTCGAAGCCTATAATAATCCTTACAAAACTACTATATTCTATACAAATTTCCTCATACGGAGAAAGATGAATAATAATATTTTATTATTTCATTGTTGATCTCCGTTACTTGGAATTATTTTAAAATTTCATTTTAACTTTTTACTAAAAAACTAAACAAAAAGAGTATTTTTTTATTATTTTAATAAAAATGTACTAGATTTAAATTTTATTGAAGTGTCTTCTAAGGTAATTTTAGTTCACAGAAGACATAATAGGTATTGACATTTTTAAAGGTAATTAGATCACTTTATTGATGTTACTTTAAGGGTTTTCTGAAAATTTTAAGTTGATTGGTTATAAAATAAAATAATCTAAGAACTGGTGAATTTTTTTCGACTTATTTTGTCAACAAAATATTTATTTATTTATTAATAAATATAAATGAGTTATTATTAATAACTTATAAATGAGAAAGTCTCAAAAATCAATTTCACCTAGTCAAAATTAACGAGCCAAAAGTTGCACCGCCTACTCTTGCGGCGAGTCGTGGCAAAAAGCCTTTAACTTGGTATCATTCGCCCCCACCGCTCTAATTTTTCAATCTTACAACTTAAAATGATTAAAATAAAATTTTTTAACAAAATGTATAGGGTGGGTGCCAACCATTTTGAAACACCACAATACATAATAGAAAAGAAATATCAAAAAAATACAGTATGGACATAGTAGTTAATGTGAAGAATGAAGTTGTTTGTTGTCCATTAAATATGTAATATTAGGTTCAATTCAAGTTTTTATTTAAAAAAAGTTTAAATTTAAGTTTTAAATTACCATTACAAGAAATATCTGCTAACTGATCTATTTCTACCACTGAAACCTTTTTCAAATTTTTATCAGTAAGAGAAAATGGATCACGAATCCAACTTTCGTTTTCCAAATTTTCCTGAAAATATGACCGAAAACTGTTGACCAGCTCATTACAATGGTTTTCAATGTCTTCCATCAGCTTTTTTTGTAATATTAATTCTTTTTCCTTTAAAACTTCATCGAAAGTTATATATATCGTTAATAGTGCATTGCAATTTAAGCATTGCTGCATTAATTTTGTCAGTTGCGGTAAAAGCACTTACATTTGTACCTTGTAGACTTAAATTCAAATCCTTTAATCGTCCAAAAATATCTGCTTAATATTCTAATCGTAATAACCATAGCTCATCAATAAAACAGTTCACAAGGTGAAATTTATGCTCTGTTAAAAACAATTGTACTTCTGAACGTAATTCAAACAAACGAATCAACGCTTTTCCTTACTATTGCGGCTGAGCCTGAGCATACCACTTAATGTAAAAATTTTCTTCGTTAGTTCATTATTCATTTTCCTCTACTCAATTTTCTTTTATATTATCTAAATGTATTGTACTTGCTCTCATGAACGTACAATACGTTATTTAAAAATTCTAGACTTTCATTCTTTTGGTAAATTTTAACAGCTCTTTTCTATTGATTTCTAAAACGAATGATTTATTTTGTGTTATTTGACGTTTATAATTAATATTTCGTAGCATTCTTACAATTATTTCATTGAATATAGGCTAGGACACTGCTATTCTTAAATTAGAAATCAATTTATTCGGGTCTGTTTATACCTATATCTCACTCACTGTATATTGTTAATTTTGAACGATAAATATGTTGTTACTGATTCGTCTAGCTTTATTTTGTGTTGTTTTCTCGTATTTAAATAATAAGATTGCGACTTTTTTAAATTGTTAAAATGATCTGCCGACTATATTTCCAACAACATGTGATGTGATGGATGTGTAAATTTGACGAAAAAAAATTTCACAAATATTTGCTTTAGGTAATATTAGTTTTTATTATTTTGTTTTAACCTATTTTAAATGAAATACCACTTAGTATATAATACAAAAGATGTGCAAGTTCTCGGTTTCATAGTACATTGTATTACAAATATGAATAAATTTACTGCGTCCATCTAATACTAAAATTCTTTATTTTTTGAACTTGTGCCAATAATTCTCTGTTGCTGAATTACTACATTTTTCATTTTTGTTGTTATTTTGCGTGAGATCTAAGTATTATTTGAAAAAATTTATTAAATATTATGTAAAAAATATTGGTTTAAAGGCTATTAGTTTTTGAAAAATTGTGCAATTTATCATAAATTCATCTGATGCTTTTTTTAAATATCTCTATATATTAAGAAATAAACGTTATATATATTTGCATATTAAAAAAGCTCATTAAACGGTATTTAACATCTAACGGTAGTGCCCTCTTGCCACCACGAATGTTATTTCATAAACATGCATATTTATTGTATTATTCAATTATTATTCAATTATTGATTGCGCAGACCGAAATATTGACAATCGGTAGAATTTCTTCTAGTGAATTGTACATATTATACAGTCGTCTTAATAGTTAAAATTTACAATAATTTTATTCTATTCGTTTTCATGGAAATTAATATATTGTTATTATTTCGGATATTATTATTATTCAGCATTACATTCTATTGTCATGAATTTTTTTATTTAACAATTTATTAAATTATTTAATTTTAATACAAAAGGTCTTCAGTGTGCAGAATTGGGTTTTTGAACAAACATTTTTTTGTTATAAATAGAAAGATCATATATAAGTTTTGTCAAGTAAATTTAAAAGTAAACAAGTTAATTAAACGTAAAATATAAAATTTTTTTATTTTATAATAGCTTTCGGTGAGTTGTGTCACCTTCGTCAGAATAATAATAATATATTTTACGTTTAATTAACTTGTTTACTTTTAAATTTACTTGATATAATTATCACAAGTTAAGAATTAATATATTTATATATAAGTTTTATGAGTAAACTATTTTTATTTTATTTTTTTTACAATATTAAGAACTTAAATCAAATTAATTTTTAAACTTAAACTTTAAACGCATCGACAATTCCCGAGCGCATATGTGACGTCACATAGCTACAGATAAACATCAAAATAAATACGTTTGAATTTGCTCCTATTTGACAGATAGTTGATTTGTGTGTATTCTGTTTTTACTTACATTAAATTATACCTCTTTACTAAAACTGCCTAATTCGAATAATTATCGGACCTATTTCGTACCACTTTGTAGAAATACTACAATAAGACACCTGAAAAAATGTTTTTAAGTATGCCAAACGATGTTAAACGTCGAAATCAATGATTTCTAGCAACACGGCGTATTAATCCTAAAACTAAAACACATTTTTATTGTTGTGAAGATCACTTTGTTGTGTTAACGGTTATGTTCGCATATGTAATTTGTAGGGATGTGACGTCATGAGCACTGTATCAGATGATTCTCGATCGTGGCGCGTTTTAAGTCACGTGATATTTTTTTAAATTTTACACATTTTAATTAATTTATAATTAATTGAATGTAACTTTTTAAAAACTTTTCGTGTTGATTTTCAATATTATTTATGATTAGGTATTGAAATAAAATAAAAAATGCATTATTATTTTTTATTCAAATACCTAATTGCTCCTGCAAAGATGAGAGTCCAAATTTTTAGTTAAAATGAATGATATGTTGATTTGCTAATTAGTTATAAAATTATTTTATATCAAATAAGTTTAAAAGTGATCAAGTTAAATAAACGTTAAGATATAAAATTTTTTATTTTATGAGCTTTCAGCGAGTTGTATCGCCTTCATCAGAATAATAATAACAAGAAATATACATGGAAATCGCGAAATAACGTATTGTCATCTGAACGATCTATGATCTAAAAATTCTTGAAAACAAGGAGTATATGATCGTGGGTTAAGGAACAACCTAAAATGAGTTTCCGTCAAAGTAGGAAAAACTTAACCCCAATACGTGAACGTAATTAGATAAGTAGATGTCTGTAGATATTGATCAAGCCATCTATATCGGTTTTTCTATTCATGGAGTTCTTTTCCTTCTTGATGCATATCATTTCGTGTAGAAAGAAGTCTATCTTGATAGTTGCTAACTGATTTTAAAATTTTGGCATTTTTGAAGTCTGCATTATGTCCATCGACGAGTATATGCTTAGTTATAGCAGCTGATTCGGGTTTGTTACAACGGATACTAGAGATATGTCCACTCATTCTCTTCTGAAGCCATTGGTTGGTTTGCCCAATATATACCAGCTTACAAGTTGTACATTCAACTTTATATATTAGGTCTGACTTTTTCTCTGCAGGAACGGGGTCTTTTAATTTGGTGTACAATTGTCCGATGTTATTAGTGGATCTAAAGGTCATATTAATATTATGTGGTTTTAATATTCGTTGTAGTTTTTCGCTTAGTCCTCTGACGTAAGGCATGACTGTGAAGTTAGACACAGTCTAACTGCTAAACTGCTACCATTTTAGAGTTTGTTAACACGGCCTTTAACGATTTTCATCACAAGTTTTTTAGGAAATCCATTTTTAAACAGTGTCTCCTTAGCTATATTAAGTGTTTCTTTCCGGTATTTGCCGTGTGTTAATTTTAAAGATCTGTCAACAAGGTCTATGGCGGTGCTAATTAATTGGCTTTTGTAGGAGTTAAAGTTAAGGTATCTTACAGACCAAGTTTGCTTTTGGGTCTTCTTTCGCGAATTAATTGTATGTCCAGGTAAGTTATTTTGTTATCTTCTTCTTGCTCGATTGTGAACTGTCGACGGGGATGAAATCCATTAAAATGCTTGAGTATGAAATCTTCGTTGTCTTGAGGGATAGCGGTAATTATGTAGTCCACATAACGTTTATAAAATGGTAGTTTATAAAGAAGGGTTGATTTACGCTCTTTTTCTAATCTCCATGGCAAGATTAGCGATCGTCGCGGATCGCTAATTTTATATTTTAACGTTTATTTAACTTGTTCACTTTTAAACTTATTTGATATTATTTATCACAAGTTAAGAACTAATATATTTAAAATTATTTCAAAATAAAAAATTACTTACCTGAAAATTCGTTGAATTCACTATATTTTATTTAGAAGAAAGATATTTTGAGACTAATTACGACTAATTAGATTAATGACGATCAAAGGCTGAAAATGATGAATCAATTAGGGCTTCAAAGGTAATAAAATTTTGTAATAAAACAAAAAGTGCATCAAACAACATTAGGTTGGTTTCGTTTCTATGAGGGGATAATTTTGGAAAATTGTCGTAAGTAATACAACAAGAGCTTTGATTTATCCGGATAATTTTTAATTTCAACGAATACGTGATTAGCAATTTAACGAGAGAAAACTTGGTCGACTAAAACATTCGCTCGATTGCTCTCGTGTTTTAGTCTGACCAACAGTTTTCTCGAGCGAAATTTTAAAATTACGTATGAGTGTATTGAAATTAAAGATTATCAGGACAGAAATCAAAGCTAGTGTTGTATTTGGTAAGATAATTTCGCTAATAAACGATGATATTGATTATGGAGGTATTAATATTTATAAATTAAAAACAATACATACCTATATTATTATTTAGCGTCACATTAATAATTAATGTTGATTTGCTTTGGCTATCATGGCAAAGGTAAACAAACAAATATCCGCAAAATGTATCAACTTGCAAATTTGTCTCTTCGTAAGTACAATTTTTAGCCGCTAGTAAACTGTCAATTTTGACATTTCTTATGCATTGTTTTATATATGTATGGAATTATCGCAGCAATACTGCGTAAAGAAGAACTAATAAGTCATTGCGGTATGAGCGAGCCAACGAGAAAGTCGTTTAAAATTTGTAGTTTCAACAAAACTTGGACATTGGTGTAATATAAAATTTAAAAATTTATTAAAATAAAACGTACCACAATCAAAAATGATATAAAAGTGCATACAACTTACCGGAAATGGATGGTGAATCACTTGACTGAAAAAGATGCTCAGAATCAAATACGAGCAATAGAAGATTACAACAATGAGAACCAGATGCGAGTAGCCAGAAAGCCACAACTATATCTTCTCCCTTCATAGCTTCTGTAATTTCGTGATTCCGCAGCCTTCTTAACTCATCGTTTGTTTTCTTGGGCCCCAGTAATAGTTCTCAACACTTTACGTTCGAAGACTCTTAATCGTTATTCGTCCCCTGCCGACATGCACATCGTTTCGGCGGCATATTATGTAACTGCCGGCCTGATCAAGGTTCTGTATATTTTTAACTTTGTACTTTTCAATAGCTGTTTGCTCATGAGTAAGTTTTTGTTTGTATAGAAAGTCCTGTTCCCAACCTTGATTCTTCTTTTCTCTTTCCTGTTTTGTCTAACATAACTTCTAAATAGTAGAAGATTTCCACCTCTTCAAACTCGTAGTTATCTACTTTCAATTTGTTTCTCTGATGCACAACGTTTCTATCACATTTTATATATTTTGTTTTGTTTATTCTATTCTATCTACTCCTTCCTCTTTAGATTCCACATCCTCCACATATTCTCTGCTAACAGTTTTTGAAAATATCTTGTCCATATCTGCTCAATATTTTTTGTACCGTATTCCATCACTTCTTGATCATTTTTCATTCGTCTCATTTTGATGTCACCTTTTTTAGTCTTCCGGTTTCTCAACATTGGGTAGAAAGAATCTATTGACACTGTTATTTTTTCTATTTCTTCCATTTGCTTATCTATTCATCCATTCTTTTTCACTCTGTATATTTTATTGGTATCTCTTACCTTACTTCTATAGTTGCTTCTATCTTTCTGACTACTGCTTCTTAGCCATTGTTCTTTTTGTTTCGTTTTTAGTTATGTTGGCTGCTATACACTCGTCGTCAAACCATTTTTTATGTTTTTGTCTTTGTCTATACCCTAGCTTGTTTCTTGCACACATCTTGATTCCCTTCGCCATATTTTTCCATTCATGTTCCAGAACGTCGGATTTTATTTTTCTCTCTCTTTTATCTTCATGCTGCTTCTTTTTCTTGCTCTTGTTTAGTTCTTCTGTTGCTATTCTTTTAAATGTCGTTTTGCACATCTTGTAGTTTGGTACATTTTGTTTGATCTTTGCGATTACCAGGTAGTAATCCGTGTCTAAGTTTGCTTCTCTCTATGATCTCACATCTCTCATCACGGTTTCTTTTCTTTTCGCAGTTAGGACGTGATCTATTTGATTTCCGACGTTATTATTGCTTCCTCCCGGCCATATCCAAGTTATTTTGTGCAATTTCTGGTGCTTAAATTTCGTACTACTTATTATCATGCTTATATCTAGCATATCATGCTAGATCACACAGTCTGCTTTTATTATTATTTGTACTTTTGTGTACCGTATGAATTCCCCCCACCGATCCAACATAACTCTCCCTTACTATTTGTGCATTAAAGTCTCCTACCATAACCATTATGTCCTGTTTGGGTATCCCATCACACACCTTCTCGAGCTGTTCATAAAATTCATCTTTTTCGCTCTTTTTGCTTTCTTTTGTTGTATGTATACGCATACAAATTTGTTTATTTCGTTACATCTATGTATCTTTTTCTTGATTTTCTATATTTTAATATGTACCTACTGATTACATACATCAATAATTAAAACGTTTTTCTGTAATAAATAAAATATTTTATACACAGCTTATAGAAATTCGTGTAATTTAAATCTTTCGTAACCGCAAAGTAAAATAATTATGATAACATAAACGCTCTATTGTAGAATCATAACAACATTTAGTTTATTATCATATATGCAAATTTTTTTTAACACTACTACTTGAAACAATATTATTAAAAGATCTGTCGTTTGCTATCAATTCTATAAATTCTAAGTTATTACAGCTGAAAGTTTTAAACTGGAAGCAAGCTGTATGTAGTATAAATAACATTTGCATATTTAAGAATAAAATGCATGCAATTTCTTTACATGCAAAATTCAAAATATGACCAAAAACAAAAACATTTTTGGACCGACTAAAATTGTTCAAAATTTTTCGTACTTTGAGATCTTCAAGGATAAAACTTATACGTAATGACGTAGTTGGCATTTTTAAAAACACTGCAGTTTTTTAGTTTTTAAATTTCTTTACTTTATTTGCCAAATTAAACATCAAAAAACTCCTAATCTTCTAGCAAATTGAAACATCCATCTTAACTTGATTACTTGATAACTAAAGTTAATAACCTAACAGAAGCAGAAACAGTTTTTAGTTACTCGTAACTTGAAACAAAAATGCATTTGCAAGTAAAACAAAATGGTTTATTTGAAAACAACAACATAACGGTATTTCGCACAACGAATTTGCACTACTTGCCAATGCGAACTCCAAACAAGATAATTTAAAACAAATTTCCAATTAAAAAGTAACTAATTTCTCTCGTTAGTGGAACTGAACTGCGTTTTCTTGCAAATCTAAGTTTTCTTTCTACGATTGACTCATTCTTAAACCTAAAATCTCGCTAAATTTTAATTTAAAATTTGTAAGTGTTTAGAAATAATTTATTTGCCATTTTTCAGTCTTTTACTCTTCATGCATTTTAATATTAATTTACCGAATAGAACTAAATTAGCGCTTCCTTTAGTAGTTTATTATGAACTGAATACCCTAAAGTTTTTGAAAATATTAAAAAATTGTACCTGAACTATCAAATTAAAAGTAGTGAGTTGTTTTTTCCCTAACACAGGCTTTATTAAATAATCGTTTATTTAAAAAAAATGACGTTAAGCAAACATACATTTAGATGCATATAAAAAGTCTGGACATTTGAAATTTTCAACAATTTTGGATTTTTAGAAATACAGGAAACAATAAAGCATTATACAGTATAACGTTATTTTATATTCAAATTTGAAAAATGGCAGAATACCAACTGAAAGCTTGGGCTAAGCACTGCTAGTGCGTGCAGTTATGAGTTTTGTTTAGGCAACTTTTCTTCACAAGGTGATGTAAAACTTTTTGTCTAATTTTACTTGATCAAGTCGTCATTAGATCCATCAAAAAAACCGATGCAGTAAATTGTTGAGTAATGTTCAGGACATTACTATTCCTGAAACGGTTTTGGAAATGAGTCATTTTGAACACGATTTTTGATGCTCGTAAAAATATCTTTTCTCACGATATCATATAAAAATGTAAAACTTATTTTAAAATTATTGAAAATTTGTAGAATCCTTTATTATATTATACTATATAATTTGCACCGTGCACTTAATTTCGTCACCGACTACAAGTTCCAACAGGTAACTATGTATGCTCAAAGTCGGTGTACCAATGCACCATCTACAGGAATTTCTTCATGTTATTATCGGAAATGTTATTTTCATTACTGGCAATTTTGCATGTCCCGACATTGAACGGTTGATCGTGCGGTCAGTTGTAAAAAAATATATAGAGACAGATTCTTATTTTGTCTGGCCCAAACAAGTTGCTGTTATATGCAAATATAATGGTGTTCTTGTATTCTTAAAAAGTCAAAATAAAAATAAAATGGAAACGTGCAACATGAGAATGCATTTATGGCGTGCTCGACATCACAAAACTAAACTACCGCCAGCAATAAGTTTGTTTATTTGTTTGATAAGGCAAACATTTGAATGCAAATTACTTGTTTACAAAAATTCTTCACGAATTTTTCAAAAAAATTTTTCGGAATCAAAATTAATTATTTAATATAATATTCGAGTTGTCGAGTTCGAGTTGATGGGCAGACATGCATAATAATGTATAGGGTGTTTTTTTAGCAGCACGAGAACTTCAAATTGAAATAAAACATTAAAAAAAGGATGAAATGTTTTTATTTGTTATTTTTTATGATAGCACATTTAAGACCATTTATGATTTAAAAATATTTTCCGGCATGTAACCACCACGAGTAATCATTACGAAGCGCATCCGATCGGTCAAAATTTTTACCACTTTTTCTAATATTGCTTGCTGAATGTTGATCTGCAATGCTTCTAGAGGTTTTGGTTTGTTAACATAAACCATGGATTTAACATACCCTAAAGCAAATAATTTGGAAGCGTCAAATCACACGATCTTGGAGGCTAATTGACAGGACCATTATTTGAAATAACGTTGGTTAGCGTCATCCTGTTGGAACCATAAATTGTCGATGTTTAACTCTTAAATTTTTGGGAACAAAAACGTGTTGACTATGTGTCGATATCTCACAGCATTTGCCGTAACGGAAGCTCTTACCTTATTTCAAAAGGAATATGGACTGAGGATGCCGTTGGCGTGTCTTCCACACCAAACAATCATTTTAAGGGATACAATGGAGGCTTAAGATGATGTCTCGGATTGGTCTCAGTCTATATACGGCAGTATATTCCTTTCTGAGCCTAATCAGAAGGTGAATTATATTGACCATAAAATCGGCAAAGTTGCGAACGGAACTCTGATTTTGAAAATAAATTTCCACAATTAGGAAGCGTTCTTCAACAGTTAATTGTTTCACGACTAAATGGTAAACCTTTCTAAACACAAATGACAAAAAACTCACCATGACCAACTTCGTTCAATTGTTATCGCTATTGAAAGATCTCATGCAACTAAAAAAACACCCTATATATTAATAAACATAATAAATATACCATGAATTCAGTACCTACGTATTTATTTAACTTAAGTTACGAACTATTCTATTTTATTTATATCGCCAAAGGCAAAAATATTATTAACCTAGACGAGGGAAGAAGACAAAAATATTAAATACAATTTTTGACGTTCTGCTGCATTTATTTTAAAAAACTCCGATGCAAAGTTAATATTACATAATAATTTATTATGTATGAACTTTTTATAACTCAAAATAATGATAAAAAGTCGTTTTTAATGCTATTTTTGAAAATGCAATATAAATTCGATCTTTTTTGTTCGTAGGTAAGGGGAATTTTATTATATTTTGTACAAATTTATGGTTAAGGCTGGGTGGGTTGCTGTGGTTCACAAGAAACAAATCATCTTAACTCTATCAATCCTTACGTCCAGCAGGATGGACATCAACTTTGACTACTCAATATCGTCCACAGAAAATATATGCCCAGTATACTAGAAATTATGAAAGTACCAGAACAGGTAGGATTAACATAATGAAAAAAATGTTCCGATAGGCAGAAAAAAATCAGGACCGAAATGCTTTAGAAGGGGACTTAAGAAGAAGCTCCCTAATGGGCTTTCCTAAATAGAAAGAAGGGGGGGGGCTCGATGGACCGATTTAAAATTTTAAGAATATATTAGATAAAACACATTAGCTCTCAATTTCTATTTTATATTTTTGTATTTTTAAAAATTTTGAATTTTATATTGGGACTTGAAATAAGTTCTGTATTTTCGTGAAAATGAACACTTAAAAATTTAGTAAATAACATGTCATTGACAGTATTGTCCATCGCTACCGATTACTTTTTCCTATCTTTCTGGTGGCATGCGAATACCATGTCGAAAGACTGACTCATCTTTTGAGGCTATGCACGAATCTAGCCAGTTTTTGGCAATCTTATAAGGATGGAAGTGCTGCTCGGTCAGCCCATGCGAGTCGGAACAAGTAGTAATCGGAAGGAGAAATCTCCGGGAATACGGCGGGTGGGCTTCCCATATGAGCGTTTCCAATTAGGTTTTGGCCGATTTTGCAACATGCGGCCGAACGTTGTCATGCTACAAAATTACTTTGTCGTGTTTCTTCTACTATTGCGGTCGTTTTTCCTTCAATGTTCGGCTCAAACGCAATTAATTGTAGTCGACCGCGATCTTTTGTGATGATTCATCATTTGAATCATTCCTAATGCTTTTAAACGTTTGGTAACTGTTATGTGATCAATGATTCTACAAGTTCAGTTTGCACCTGACATGGGTCTTTATCGAGCAATGCTTCCAATTCTTCAACTTTTTTTAAATGTTCTCAAGGTTTCAAACGTCTGATGATATCGTTTTGTCTTACTAACAGCATTTTCAACTATTTCTTAAATTGATTATTATTCGAAACGTTCAAAAATTTTTGGGTTTTGTTAAAAATTATATTTTTAATTAAATAAGTAATTTAATAACAAATGAAAAGTTATATACATATTAATTATTTTCTGATATTTATTTTACACTGTATAATCTTACGATTATCTGAAATATTATCTGATTATCTGAGATCTGAAAAATTAATAATTTCGAATAATTATTAAATATCTGTTAATTTACATATTAATTAAAAAGAAAATTAATTAAAAAAATAATATTAAAAAAAAAGTACTGATGCTAGAATCGAAGTTACAACCCTTTCCTTATTAGACCGACAACTTTACCTTGTTGCCACAAAACCTTTGTTGGAAGTTTTATGTTTTATCACGTTAATTCGTGCAAAAAGAAAAAAATTTCAAATTAGATTTTCTCAAAATTGACTGAATATGGCGGCGCTACTATTTCATTCGCGTAATGTCTTAGGTGTAATCTTTACGTAGTGTAAGTATAAATAAAAACAAAATTTCGCATACCTGGCCCCCTCCTTGTAAGTACAATACAATACTGCTAAATAAGCAATATTATTAAAAATAGGAGAATCCTGAATAAAATCGTAAATGTCTAAAACTATAGAAAAATTAGTAATTAAAAGAAGAAATTTAATATTTTCACTGTTTATCTAGAAAATTTTCAAAATATAAAGATGACAACTTATCATCTATAAGAATTCTTGCAAATCTATGGGTTGTTTTCATATTTTAATTTTGGATGATCTCTTATCCTCTCGTTAACTGTCGTCGGATACTCGGCGTTAATCAACTATTAAACTATAAATGTGTTACAATTTTCAACATTTCTTTTATATAAAAGAAAAAGTGATAATAAGCATTTTCAAGAACACCAATGTTTCCGTTATACCTTCTATTAAGTATATCAAATATCATCAAGTTTTTAAATTAGTTGAAGTCTTTAATTTATTATTCGTCTATATAAACAAAGCCAACAAGACATAAACAAAGTCTACTAAATATTAAATTTTAAAAAATCAAAATATAAATAGAAAATATGGGTTTTTATGTACATATCTATTGCAATTTTTTTAAATTTATTGAAAATGTGCTAAAATAAGCACTAAAAAAGCTTAAAAAGTAAATCTAAGGATTAAAGTGATTAAAGTATCAAAATAAGCATATAAGCACAAAAAACATAGCGTCAAATGTCTTATTTTTAGCAAATTCGTGAACATTTATAACAATTACACTTCTGCCATCAATATTTATGTATAGCAAATTTGCTATAAATCCGTACTCTATAGTTATAACATTTCGCTTTTTGTGGTGAATATTTAATATTACTACAAGATTAAGTACTATTTAAATTATCTGAAGTTTCCCGGTGTAAATTAGACTTTGCAAACGACGCGCCACCTTTATTATTTATATCTTGGATCGACTATAGTTCTAATATGACGTCATTAATGTTAATGACGTGTATTGGTCTAAATTTTTCAAACACTATATAAATTTTAATATACACTACGCGCATTTAAAACCCTCGCACTTGAACTTTTACCTGCTACCGGAAATCTTTAATCGTTTTCACCTAAGGAACATTGTTTATGGCCCTTTTGGTACTAGCTTATGTTTTTAAGAGCAATTTTAGTTTGTATTTTAGTTTTGTAACAGTGTGAATGCAGTTCGTTTTACAAAATGCCACAATACAAACAACTTTCTATTGTAAAAAAATCTAAAATTATTGCTTGGCATGAAGCTGAATTTTCAAATCGCGAAATAAGTCGACGAATAGGGTGTAGTGAGTGGACTGTAAGGTCATTTTTAAAAAAATATAAAGAAACAGGCTCTTTGGAGCGAAAAAAAGGAACCGGGAGAAAACGAGTATCGACTGCAAGACAGGATAGTCATTTGAAGAGGTTGTGTTTGCAGAATCGTTTTCATACAGCTTCCCAACTTCGCTCTGAATGGTTAAAAGCAGAGAGCATAACTTGTTCTGTTAGAACAGTACAAAAACGGCTGAATGAGTTAGGTTTGAAATCAAGAACCCCTGCACGGAAACCGTTTTTGACGAAGAAAATGAAGGCAAATCGCTTAAATTGGTGCAAAATTCATCGAAATTGGACAGTTGAAGATTGGAGAAAAGTTATATTTTCTGATGAATCTAAATTCAACCTCATAGGTCCTGACAGAACTCTCAGAGTAAGGCGATGAAAAAACGAACGATTTAGCGACGAATGTCTTCTACCTACGGTTAAACATTCCCCTTATGTTATGGTGTGGGGAGCCATTACAAGCATAGGGGTTGGTAATATTCAGTTTGTCGATGGTAGCGTAAATGCTGAAAAATATATAGAAATTTTAAATAATGGACTTCTCCCTACTTGGAATCGTGTAAGCGCTGAGTTTGAAAACCCCATTTTTCAAGATGATTCTGCGCCATGTCATCGAGCTCGTTCTGTAAGTAATCATCTAATAATTTAAGATTTTTTTAGAGTTTTCTAATTAAAGTGTTTATTTTTTTCAAAAAGGTGTCGGTTCATAAAGAGCAACTCGGCATTACAACTCTTTCTTGGCCCGGAAACAGTCCCGATCTCAATATAATAGAACATGTGTGGGCAATTATGGGGAAAAAAATCGTTGCCAAAAAGCCAACAACTGTTGAAAAATTAAAAAATATGATTTTGGATGTTTGGAATAACGAAATTGATCAAAATGTCTTAGAAAATTTGTACCAATCAATGCCCAATAGGATTGCTGCAATAATACGCTCCAAAGGGGGTGCTACAAGATATTGAACTAGTGTTTGTAACAAAAAAAATTTTTTTTAAATAAAATTCAGTTCATTTATGCATTTTTACAATATTTTTAACTGTTTCCTTTGGTTTTCATTAATAAAAATATTTTGTAAAGGCTTTATTACTTAAGTTTATTACCTGTAGTAAAACCCAAATACAGGTAATTTTTAGATAATTAAGGGTGTACTTTAAAATTATTACAATGAAGGGGTTAACTGTATTATGTACAGTCAGTCTGATGACAGGCTTTAAATTAGAAAACGTAAGTATGGCTATTTTATTCTATTTTAATAGTTTAAAATACCTTAAACCGAAAAAAACACAGGTGCGAGGGTTTTTACTGCGCGTAGTGTAGAATATTGTAAACATTTTAAAAGTATTTCAAGCAGGTTTTTAAATTTTTTTCCTGCAATTTTTTTTTTAGGTTATCTAATTAAACGATAACAACTCATATAAAATCTGAGATTCAATAATTATTTAAAAATATTTTAGCAATAATCACCTAGGCAAGGAGAATTACGCTTTAGACAAAATCTCGGTTATGGTTATAGTACATTAAACCGTAATAATTTAATATTTAAATTTAATTGAAAACGCACTACTTGTATCGGCTCCTATTATTGCCTTTACTTCAATCTCGCTACCTGGTGCTTTTACGATTAGTGTATTTAGAAATGTAAATAACTTAATTTCTTCAAACTTCGCTACCGTCGTTACGTCAAAGTTAAGTTTTAACTACCCATTCAGTTGCAACGGTCAGTATTCTCTTTAACTTAATTAACTATTAGACCTATCTTACTTGCTACTACAAGTAATCTCTTCGTAGTTTCTTGTAATCCACTTTTTGACCATTTTAAGATGGTAAAATTATCTGCAAACCAGGCATTGATGTTGTTGCTTGTATATTGTACCCGCTCTACTTCATTTTGCTCTTATTACTATGCTTTTCAGTACTGCATTATATTCTTTAGAACTCACAACAATGGTCGTCTTGTCTTTAATCCCACATTCATACTTACCAAAATTTCTGGTCACCGCTCCATGTACTCTTAGTTTGTTGTCAATCAATTTTGAAGCTATTTTGAGATAACACATGGCCTCGTAAAGTTCCTCTCGTGTAATGCTATCGTAGGCCTGTTTAGATTCTAATAAGAGAGCGTGTGCATTCCATTCATATTGTTGACTTGTTTACACTTCAGTCTTCGTACTCGCTCAAATTTTTCTTTTTATGGAGAGTACCCGATTTTTAAACCTCGCTCTGAGGATCTCGGTTATCTTAAAATATACAAAGTTTGTTAAATTATGGCAAAGTTACGTAATTGTTCTTTAATAAATAATGATCTGAAAAACAAAATTTACGTGCTATTTCTGGTTTTAAAAATTTGCCAAAAAAATAAAAATCGTAATTTTCGTATTCATCATAGAAAATGCAAACTAATAAAACCAAGCATTTTTAACTAATACAAGATATACCGTAATGTAATTTTATAATTAATTTAAATTTATCTAAATGATCCAACTTCATAAACAATTTGCAAAATTTAAATTTTTGTTTGAATTTAATATAAAGTTTGGTAATGAAAATTTTATACGATACCGTCTCGCAGGCAGCCGTCTTCTTATAATATTATAAAATTTTACTTGGAATTGTACTTTTCAACTAAATAAAGCAAATTTTCAATTTAAACAATTACACTTTTAATCAAAATCAAACTCCAATTTTCAAATATAACGGAAGCGAAAAAAGTATAGCAGTGACGAGGCCAGCATAAATTCCATGCCGGGATGGAGTACAATTCACAATTTAGTACGAGAGCGGAAAGGGGGCGCAGACCCAAGCACCGCAGGCGATTCTTTTTGTAAAATTCAAGGCCAACAGCTCTTACATTAACTTTAGGAATTTTTCAATATATTTTTGTAATGTGAAATCAATTAATTTTGTTTTGTATACGGGTAAAAAACTAAATTTAGTAATTTCATTTGATAATTGTATTACTTTTTAATAAATAATAATTGAATGAAAAACTAGCATACATACTAGTATTAGATAATATAGAAAGGGATAAATAAAAGTTAAAAGTGTGTAATTTCTAGAAGAATTTGAGAGAATTTGTGAGGCTTGCAAATTCCCTAATGTGTTTAGTGAATTCTTACCGGCTACCGGGGCGAACGCTTTCTCAACCGGGGCGGTTGCCCCGTTTGCCACCCCCGTAGCGTCGTCACTGAGTATAGATCCGTTCTGTCGGTCATTTTAACCAAAGGCATCTTATCTGTTTGTTACCGCAACATCGTCACCAAAATTCCTGTACAACTTATATAGGCGTGGTGGCTCGGGATACCAGTTTGGAGTTGATGACGCCATCAACTTGATCTTTGCTATAGCGGGAACTTATCTATTCCGTCTCACAAGACGATTAAGTTCCAGGGCTCCTTCGAGTACCGAGCTGCGGAGGTCTTTAATAGGTATGTAGACGTGTTTTTGACCTGCGGTACCAGCCGTTCCTTTAAAAGTGATGTCAAGGAGATGTTGCTGTTTGCACAAAATGCGGACTAGGGTGGAATTGAAAAACAGCTCTGGTAATTGTTTTGCCCCTTCGTTGACTCTATGAAATGTATTTATTATTTTTTTTTTGTATTTATATTTTCTTTTTCATTGTAAATAAAGTTAACGAATAAAGTTATTATTATTATTATTATTATCATCAGTCGTATTTAACATGAGAAACCAAGAAATTAAAAAAATTACTAAAATTGAATGTAACTTACTAAACTAGAACTAAACAATGTCACGTGTCTCTATGAAATTTTTAAGATCAAATTAATAAAATAATTCTTATCACGGTACAACCGGATTTGAAGTGGAGAACGCACTGCGCTATCGTGTCACTTTTACAAATTAAATTTGAAAAAGAATGTGGCTAAATTTAAAATTTTTATACTTTTGTGAGTAACTGCATATAAAATAATTATATAAAAATATGCACAATAAATATTTTTGCGAAGGTTACTCGATACTTTATATCCAGCAACTTTTTTTTCTTTTAAATAGGGGCGGCAATAACCTCAGTGCCTATGGGCGGCAAAAGTATAAATCCGCTTCTGGATAGATCTTAAAAGGGATGTTCAATATTTTTATGCTGGTTACGATTTACGAACACATCTTAAAATAGAATGAAGGCAACATAATTTTTGGTTAAATTTTTTTTTTGTGCAAACTTCAACTGATGTAAAGATAAATGTAAAATTTACTAGTATGGTTTTCTTCTATACTTCATTTTTTCGAATTCAAATTTAAACTATTTCAATAATAGTTATATCTACATACAGTGGCGGATTAAGCTATTGGTGACGTACAAGCGCAACCACCATTGCTATACAAATCTATAAAATTTGCTCAATTCCAAAATTACTCGAGCTGGATATCCATTATTTAACATGAGACTCTTGTAGTTTTTAATTCAATTGTAAATTAATTTAAAATGCTCAAATTAAACTTGCTCATTCCTTTGCCTTTCATGTGGTATTAGATTTTTGGCTTCACGTGCGCGCTCTTCGCATATGGTATTCCAGCTGGCGTCTTGTCAAACAAATTTGTTGCTATGTAATTTTAATGCATCGAATAAAATTTTCACTAAATGCTTCAATTCTTCCAATTTATTAGCACTTCACTTTATTAATTAAACAAAACGTCAACTCAACTTAATTTATTTTATTCTTACTTTATTAACAATCAAAATTAAATTATTATTGCGGGAATGATGTTCGTCCGCTCATCTACTTGACGTCAAGGCCTGAGCCCAAGTTTTCTGTACAACCTTCAAGCCCCTCTCTTTTCTAGTTTATTTTTCGTTCTCCCTACCTTTATTTATAGCAAATTTAACAAACATTTTTATATACAATGATAAATAAATAAATACTAAAACAAATTCAAACTTTAAAATTATTTACAAATTAAATGAAATTAATGTTGTTATGGTTTCGAAACACGACAATATATTATGTAAATCATCATTCTGTCTAAAACAAAATGATGTTAGAAGCGCGGTGGTATTTTTTACAAAATATCATTGCAGTATATTATATAAATATATTGCTATGGTTCGGTGACGAATTTATTCGCCCGAGACCAAGATTTTAGCTTTTTGTTCTAATTTTTCGGTTTTGTTTTTATCTTCTTTACAAATTTTATTATTTCTAATATCTCAGGTTTCTCAGGGTTAAAAAAGTAGGTTGCTTCTTTTGGAAGCCTCACGTTGCATGCGACAATTGTGTGTAATTCACCCTGGGGTGTATTAAATTGTTTATTATATTGTTTCTTCCAATTAAATTTATAATTTTTTAAATTTTAAACTCGTTTTCAACATAATTTTACAATGGTAACGTTAAATTTTATGATAACCCATATCGCAGTCCGGCTTATCAACCAAATTTTATAGTTCCTTGAATAAATTTTTAATTTTAAAATTATACAATTTTTACCATTTACTTAATTTCAATAAATTAATTTTTTAACTTGTGAAATATAATTAAATAATCTTGAAATGAACAAGTTAATAAAACGTTTAATAATAATGTTTTTATTGAGCTTTCAACGTTTGGTACACGTCTTCGTCAGAAGAATGGTACATTATATTGAATTATTCTGACGAAGACGTGTACCAAACGTTGAAAGCTCAATAAAAACATTATTATTAAACGTTTTATTAACTTGTTCATTTCAAGATTATTTAATTTACTTAATTTCTAATTACGATTCTTAAACTTTATCCATTTCCAATTTTAATTACGTAATCTTCTTCCGTTTAATTTTTATCTTCCAAAAATCCGTTTAAACTTTCCTCACAATCAATATAGCCATCCATAAATCTTAATAAAACAATATTCAATCAAATAAATCACTTATATTTTAAAAACTAAAAAACTTATCAAAAATTATTCGGATTAATAAATTATACGTCCATCAACGTCGACCATTTTTTGGCAAAAGGCTTCGTATCAAAGTGTTCGGTCCCCACCTAGCAAATTCCACAATGTTACAACTTAATAATTAATACAATAATTTTACAAGAATGCATAGATAGGATGGGTCCGAATCACTTTGAAACACCACAATATATAGACACCATATATGGGGTGGTATATCTATGTATCTGATACTATTTCTCAAATTATCCTGCAAAAGAAAAATGTAGGTAGATTTTGTATTAACCTTTTTATTTGTTCAATCTGTACATCTTAATATTTCCAATATTAGTCATTCCACCTAATTAAGATTTTCGAAAAATATATTTATTGTTACATACCAGGTTGGTGCACTACACATCAAATAAATTGATACTTGCATAACGGATTTATGATTGTGTTACGTATTAAAGAAGAATGCGGATTCGAAAAAATTCAGTCTCGTCTCGTGCGTAACATTTGCGCAAGATATTCGTCCCGCTGGATATTCAGTGGAACGAAATACTAATTCAGTTCTACGCTGGATGGAATACCAATGCTCGGGACGGGATAACAGTTCAGTTCAGTCAGGAGTATTAGTTCCACGTTTAATGTAATATATAGTAGACATTTAAATTTAAAAAATAACAAGTGAAGGATTTAAATTATTGTTTATTACATTTAAAATAATATTTTATAATAATAATAATTTAAAATATATTATATATATTATGTATACCAACAGTGTAGTATAAGGCTTAAATCGACATGCTACGGAGCGGAAGATCGCGGTTCGCTGCTTGATCGAGCCGACTGCCCTGTTGTGATCTAAAGTCCAAGTTCGATCTTTGGGCTATAAACTGGTCAACGCGCTCGACAAGCGCGGCGTTTTAACTGCCAAAACCTTCTTTAAAAACCCTTAATTGAAGGGAGAAAAGGAGAGGCCTATGTTCAGGAGTAGACGAAGAACGGCTGAAGAATATTTTATATAACTTTTCGGGAGCCAATCAAGTACTTATCCAGTCATTAGGTACTTTTGCATGAAAATAACTCAGAAATAAAATTTTTTGCTTAAACCCTTCATTTCAGTTTCAGAAAAACTTTTAACTTACGTTTTTTACAACAGATTTAAACTAGAACAGGCAATTTTGTTAAGAACGGTTCCAAAAATCGCAAAATCTTAAATTAGTGGTTTCCTGTATGTTCTGTATATCCAAAATAGATCGTATCAATATTAATGTAGATAAAATGCTGTACAAAAGCATAACAAAATTATTGTTCTAGTTGATGTAATTTCCGGGCTATAGGGCTATTACCAGTCCTTCATAGAAGCCCGGTTTTAATCGAATTTTGTCTAAAAAAAGTTTTCTTCGATTCAAAAAGGACTTCATTACACTTAAAATAGAAAATAACTTTAGAAAGTTTTAGAATTTTTTAAGTATTTAATAGTATGTGATGTTAAAATAATCAAACCTAACAAAATGTTAAAATAATAAAATTTTAACTGTTAAGTAAATGTAGTATGTGTTTTTTACTTAACAGTTAAAATTTTATTATTTTAACATTTAGTTAGGTTTGATTATTCATTAGACTTGTTTCACACCAATCAGGTTCCATTCGACACGGCACGCTTCGATTTGTTTTCGGTTTTAAACCGAAACGAATGACTCGTTTCACACATACAAGGTTTGTATTCGGTTTTGTGTTTTCCGGTCAACATTAGAATTAAAAATGTTAAAATTAAAAATTGAAACGGATTGTGAAATTTTGAATATAATGTATTTTATTTTTTAAACTTAAAACTAAAACAAGGTAACAAAGTAGAAAGGGATTCAAAATTACAAAAAAATGTTATTTTAATGTTTTTAAATTAGGGGTTCTTAAACTTTTTGTAGCCACGAACCGTTTTCAGAATTTCAAAAATTCCACGGACCCACGAACACCACGAACATTAATAAAAATCACTTTTATTAATTAGTTTATATTAATTCTTAATTAAATTATATCAAACGTAAGTTAATGAGAAGAACCCTGTGGACCCCTGAAATTTATGTTACGGACTCCTAAGGGATCCGTGAACCCTTTTTAAGAAACCCTGTTTTAAATTTCCAACAACACATGCTCAGTCGTCTAATAATTATCGTGTAGAGAAGTCAAGTTATTGCTATGATGTTTCTCTATAAAAGAATAAAAAAACCAAGAAGGAATGTAAGAGTTCATTGGAAGCACCCTCTCATCACTTTACGGCTGGAATTTGGAGCATTTACCACCATTTTTCCGAAGCTAAGGGAGCACGAAGAAAATTTTTTTAATTACTTCAGGATGTCAAAGAAATCATTTGATGAATTACATGTGAAGTTAAGGGACCATCTGTAACGCCAAAATAAACGAAACAAAAACCTTAAAATAATTAATTTTAACTATGTAAAGTAAAAAATATATATGTAAAAAAATATTATTTAGAAAACAATAAAAATGACATTGATTTTCATTTCAACAACAATTTGAATAAAGAATAAAAAATAAAAATTACTATGTGAAACTTGATACATTTTTTTAGCTTTAATTTTTATCAGGTCAAATTACTATCAAGTCGATAGTATTTTATATTATATAGTACCTATTTATGTTAAAGTATTTTATATTTAACATTACATCTACTAATAAAATACCATCAATATTTATATTATAATATAATATAATTATAATACATCATGCTGTAGCATTATTACATAAATTTTACTATATTTAATTAAAACAAAAAAGAAGTAAAAGTAAAAAAAGTTGCGAACATTAAGCTATCTAACTTAATCAATATTGCGCCTGAGATGCACTGAAATTGAACTATGTGCAAAAATTTAATAAATGGCAAAAATGGTTTAAAAGAGATCAAGTTTACAGCTAGAGCTCTATTATAGCTACAAAGTTATTTTATATAATATAATGTTTACAAATAATTGAGTCTAGCTTCACTTATCTGTAGACCACTTTTGGGTCAGACGAATTAAAAAATTCACAAATTAGATAGACTAAAAGAACAATAAATTATATGACTTATTTTGGTTTAAGATATACACGAAATTGCCTGTTTAAGGTTTTTTATAATACTAAAGTGAAAGACTTAAGCAACATAAATAATTTCTTAATTATCTTCATCAGACAGGCTCATTTTTCACTACGTAATAGACTGGACTACACAATGATCAGTTACGTACATTTAAGTAATCAATGTATAATTATAATATGTGGTGAAGGTATCAAGGGCATAATGATAATTTCTTCTTCAGAAGGGTTCTCTAATCAGTAACTTCGGTAGTTTGCTATTGCTTAACGCGGGAAGACTGTCAGGATCGAACCGAGGATCTCGGCTTAGCAGTCAACGCATGTTGCCTTATGTGGTCGAGACCGTCTTTTAATCGATATTAATTATATTAAAATTTTAGAAAAACCAAAAAATGCACACACTTTTTAAAACTAAAATGTTTGTGTGTACATTTTTTGGTTTTTCTAAAATTTTGATGATTAAGAAAAAGAAGAAGAAGGTTATAATTATATATTTAAATTGATATTATGTAATATTATAATTCTTTTGAAGAAATATTTTAAATTAAAAAGTTTAAATTGAACAAGTTAATTAAACATTAGTAATATTTAAATTTATTTAAAATAAATAAATTCAGATGAAAACGAAAATCTTCGCTGAAAGCTCAATAAAAATCTTAAATGTTATTAATGTTTAATTAACTTGTTCAATTTAGAATTTATTAATTTAAAATACAGTCGAGTCGCGAAATAGTGAATACCGTATAATGAACTACCGGAAATAGTGAACACAAAAACTTTAACATTTAGTGTATATTGGACTCCTATATAACGAACAGCGCAGCGGTAGCCCCGATACAGCGAACTGCGTACTAAATCGTGCAGTTTGAATGAATGAATCCCCCCAAGACTGAGAATTTACATTAAGTATCATATATATTTACAGCTCATATTATTCGTAAAGTTAGCATAGAACGCAATTTTTATATATTAAAAATATTTATATTTTTATATAACATATTGTAATGATATTTTTTTATAAAAATTACCACACACTTATATCTGCTCAGGGTAACTCAGCATTGCGGGAGCAATTGGCAATTTTCAAGGGTCGAGGGTTCTTGCGTTTTCAAAATTTTAATTAAAAAGAAATCTTTCCAATAAAACAACACTTCCTCCAATCCAAACAAATAATTTCTTCAAAAATCAAAATCTAATTTAAAATCGTAAATAATTTCAAATATAATTCAACGTGAAACTTTACTGGGCTCATACTTTCAAACTTATGCGTATCCAAATCGTCGGCTTATCTATCACCTGGCTACACGCTCGTACAAATGCAATTTTTAATTCTTGCAATTTTAAAACCAAATTTTAATTTTTAATAATTTCAATCGCTCTCTTCAAATTTTATCAAATCAATCCAAACCATCAAATCAACTACCGCTCGGTAGCAACGTATTAAAACTATCCAATTCCAAATTATTAAAACCATCCAAAAATTACGCAATTAATGCATTCGCATCAAAATTTATTTATTCAATCAAAATCAAAATTCAGTACTCACAAATATAATTCACAAATTTAAACTTATATCAAAAATTTAACAATCGCCTCGAGCTGACACAACATGCTCACACAACATGAAAAAGCACATATCCTGGTCGGTTCGTCCTCACCTGTCTGGTTTTACAGTCTTACAACTGAAATTTATTTAAAAACAAAACTTTTCATTTAAATGTGTACAGGGTAGGTGCGAATCCTCTTTTTCACCACAATATATTAGGTGGACATTTTGATAACGATGAAGAAAATATTCCACTTAGTGTTTTGAGAACGCGCTTATTACTTACAGCTGAAGCCTGTAATGCAAGAAAAAGTGTTGGAACAAGGATATCGAATATTATACAGGGAACGAAATTCAGATCGATTCTGATCGAGAAAAGGAAGACAAGGATGAGATGGTTTCTTATGCCTAATTTACATTGGAATAGTAAATGTGTTAGTTGCTTGTACCTGTAACTTGCAAGACAGCTAGTAATGCAATGTAAACCGATAGGACAGGACCTGCCTGTCTGAATTTGCCTTGTGCACAGGAAAGTTCACTAGCTAGGCTAGTATTGGTACGGTAACGGGTACAAGTAACTTAAGCTACTTAACCAATGTAAACTAGCCATTATACTTTCAATAATTTACAGCTTTCATTTTCAAAATGTGATTTTATTGTAAATTTTGTAAATACCGAAATAGTGAACAACCCCGAAAAAGTGAAAGGTCTTTGCCATATTTAATTCACTATTTCACAAGTTGATAATTTATATATTTTGAAGAAATAATGACATTCGTTCAAAATTCGTTATATTTCTTTCAGATAGCAACGAGTCAACTGTGCTGGTGCTAGTGGTCACTGCGGTGATACTTACGGTGGCGCTGGGACTTGTGACGTGCGTGCTGAGCCACTATCGCGGGGGTACGGCTGCCGACCCGCACGACGCTGGACAAACACCGACCACTGCACCCGTAAGTATTTTTTAATTGTTTCAGTTTAAATATATTCTTTTCTTCTTCGGTTTATATCAACTTGTAATTTTAATATTGAGGTTCAGGCAAGTTAAATTTTTAACGTAAAAAACCGAGAAAGCTGAGATTTGGCAAACATGTCTATTTTGAGTGTTCGAATAAATCCCTCGAAAGCCTAGTTTTCATCCAGTGTTTAGGTAAAGATCTATACCTCAAATTCGACTTTAATAATTTAGATCGCATGTTGTAAACAATTTCTACGCGATCTATCTGTCCATATTTTCAGGTCAGATGAGGTCGACTGTTTTCTTGTACTGACCTGAGTTTGACGACTCATCGAAATGCGTATCAACTGGTGTGAACAGGTAGGCCTATAGATTTCTATATAATTTGTGGACACAATACCTAAATTCTTCCAAAAAATCAGTCAAACTCTCCTGAAGTACAACTGCAAGTATCGTTCGATACAATCCTTTATATTTATCTTGCCGCTTCACTCCAAATTGGAAACTTTAAATTACTCACCAATCAACGCCTGTTTAACCTATTTACTTTTATATTACTCTATTATTATGTTTTTATATAATATTATATTTACTATATTTAAAATTAAATAAATACAAATATCAGTTTTAGAGTAAATTATCATAAGACTAAAATAGTCATATTATCCTGAAGTAACCCACCGAGGATACCAGTAAACTTGAAAGTGGTACAATGGAATGAATGCAATGAAATTAATTTAATTCAATTTGGAATAATTAGAAGTAGGGTTAAAATTCCCAATTCATGGAGTAGTGGACAGGGGATTTTAATGCACTTTTGAAGAATTTATTGGGATACTCAAATACACACGTATGTCTAATTTAGGGTTGCCATAAAGTACTCATAAATCGTCTGTAATGTAAACCGTAGCCGGCACTAAAATTCTACTTTTTGTACCAAGTAATGGGTAATACTACCTTGCATAAACATGTAGAACATAAAGAAAATCTGATAAATTGGAGGCAATTAATAATTCAAACAACTAAAAACGTTGAATCACAATAAATGTGTATAAATAATATAATTATAATTAATAAATTTGCTTAAAATAAACTTTTATATTTTGATAATTATTTTTTCTTTAAATAGGTAGTTTGTGTTGCCTAACCTGATAAAATTAACAGTCGTATTCGCCATTTTAAACTGAACGGTGTGATTAGTAACAGACTGTTAGTATTTACAATTATTATTGTATCAAATATAAAAATTCGAGTTTTTGAGTTGGTGTCATAATAGAAGAAAATACATGAGCGGATTTTTCAGTGAACTCACCCCCGCTGATGAACTTAAATCTAAATTCCAAAACCATTTTCGATCCAAGCAAACTTGAAAGATCAGCGGATATCTAACGTTGCGTCCCCATTAATATGCCACCGCATATATGGCATATGGCACAAAAAAATTAATAGTACGGCAACAAATTTAATAACGATAGTGCCGCATGCCGTGCTGTCTTAATGGGTGATGCAACTTAATAATGTGTAGTGAAATTAATTTGATATTTAAATAAAATTAATAAATAATATTAAAATTAAACTAAATAAATAAAATAAAAAAAAATAAAATAAAATTAAAAAAAACTTTTTAAACAAAACTTTTTTTAGAAATTGCACTAAAATGTAAAAAATAATTTTTCAAATAAGAACAACCAAAGCTTCCCGAATACATCAATACATTTTTATTTTTTACTTTTTAGTGCAATTTCTAGAAAAAGCTTTGTTTAAAAAGATTTTTAAGTTTATTTTATTTTCAACTTTTTAGTCTTTAAATTTTGATTAGTAAAATATCAATCAATTCCGCTTTTGGTTTTCCCATATTTAACTTTTACGAAAACACGAAATGTTATATACCTACATAAATATATGAATTTTCAAACCTAACAAATGTTAAAATAATAAACTTTTACTGTTATACATGACTGATGATCGAAATAATCGTGAAGTAGGGACCTTTATATCGTGTTACAGAGTTTTTTATTTTTAAAGTAATTTTTATTATTTCTATAGCGTAATTTTTTCAGAATTCTATTTCTTGTTTATTCAAATATTCTAAGTTCAACCCTGTTAAATGTGAATTATTGTCATTTTAGTGTTCTTTAAATATTATGTTCCTGTGTAGTGTGTATTCTTTACTTAACAGTTACAATTTATTATTTTAACATTTATTAGGTTTGATTATTTTAACATCACATACTACTAAATACCACAAAAATACTTAAAAAATTCTTACACTTTTTTAAGTTATTTTCTGTATATGAATTTTCAATTATTTAAATCTTGATTAAAACGTTTCTTATATTATATTGAGATGACCCGAGCTATACAAATTTATTAAAATTTTTCTTAATTCTAAAATTATTCTACTTTGCTCGGTGTACATTCATTTTTTATAGCTATGATTTCTTCTTCAATTATTTAATTAAAAAAAAAAAAAATGTTTTTATTAAAAAATATTTAATTTTAATTAATTTGAAAATTTTTATGGCGTAAATGTTTATTTTCAAATGTGCAACTTTTACCTTGTAATGTGTGGCCTTGCAAGCACACATGGATTTTACATCTGCCGGCGTCGGTACGTCTATTCAAACAAATTTGTTGTGAATTTATTTTAACAAATAACCAAATACTCAATTTATTCTACTTGACGCCAGGTCCGCCAGGCCCTCTCTGACCTTCGTATTGTCGACAACCTTCCAGCCCTACTCTCTTTTTACGCTTCCCTCTTTCTTTACAATTACAATTGTTATTTACAGTGTTATAAATTTCAACAAAACTTCAAAATAAATTTTACAAATAAATAAATTAATGTTTATAGCATTTCGAAACACGACAATATATATGAATTTTTAAATGTTTGCGTTGATAATTTTTTATTAATTATTTTTTTTTGTTTATTATATTGTTATAAGTATTAAGTACTATATTATTTTTTATATTGATAATGACCTTGACGAAAAGTTATCCACAAAAATAATCAAATAATACATTTTTATATAATTTATGGCATTAAGGCTCGATCTTTTCACTTCTAGTTAAGCTAACTAATAGACTTACAAACTTTTGGTTGTGTGGTAGAGTCCGTTCAAAAGGTCAAGTTTCATACAAGGCGCGAAGCGGGCAAAATACATAAATATAAATGTTAAATAAAAACATTAGCTTGGCGCGAAAATTCAAAAAATTTGACTTGAACATTATTTTCATATAATTATAATAGAGAGTGAGAATAAATATTTAAATTATTTTATAATTTATAAATTTTTAAAAATTATAAATTATTTTATAATTTATCGAATTCTCGTGTGGTATTCGATTTAAACTATTTTTTTGCTTATCGTGGTATTCTTGCATGCATTTTCTTTAAGTGGATAGATAAGTGGTTTAGGTAGTGTAACTCGATATTAATCATATCAAATTTTTTAGAATAAACTAAAAAATGCAGAAATACTTTTTAGAACTAAAATGTTTAAGTTAACACAATATATATACACCGTATGTATATTCTCGCAAACGTTTTCACCATACTATGGCATCATCAGACGATGAACTAGTGAAATTAAATGTGAAGAGCAAATATACCAAACAAAATTGAAAAACTTACTTCTTTTTATTTTTACTGTTATACATCACTGATGAGCGGAAATAATCGTGAAATAAAAGCTTTTATATTATGTTACAGGTTTTTCTAATTTTTAGTAATTTTTTTCATTTCTATAGCATAATTTTTTCAGATTTCTAATTTCTTGTTTATTCAAATATTTCTAAGTTCAACCCTGTTCAATGTGAATTATTGTCATTTTGGTTTCTTTAAATATTATGTTTCTTTGTAGTATGTAATTATTTACTTAACAGTTAAAATTTATTATTTTAACATTTTGTTAGGTTTTATTATTTATCGATAATAGTTTCACATCTTGTCTTCAAACTCCCTCGACAATATTTCAAAGTCGATTTTCTCGAAAATTTCTGGCTATTTGGTCCTACTGCTTTGAGGAGTTCTTATTGGAGAGCTAAACTTTCAGTACAATAAGTGGCAAAAATTACAAAAATGCGGAGGTCATATAATTTCCTTGTTAGTCCAACGAGCTTTGTAATGTAATGCTCGCCGCGAATGTTACATTATATTACATTACAACGTTCAGTTACAAGTTAGTCGTCACCTTAATAATGTAATGGTGTGTGAATTGTTGTTTCGTTTTCTATAATGTAATTTTTGCAAATACTAGTTATATTTCCGAAGAAAGTTTATGATTAAAAATTATAAACAAAAATATATTAGAAGGATCAATTTTGCTCTATTCATACCTTTTTCCCCAAAAATAATCTATGGAAGAAAATCTTAATTTTATTTGTATTTTTCAAAAGATCAACAAATTTTACATGATTATTAAAAGCAAATATTAAGAAAATTAAAAAAAAATAAAACCTACTTTAAAAAAACTACTGTGAAAAAAATGCACTAAAATGTAAAAAATAATTACGTTATATTAGGGCCGTTATATTCACCTCCTCGTAAAGTGTCTTGTAGTTATCTGTTCGATAACTTTAAAAGTGACTTGTAAAAAATTTTGGTATATTCAAATAAATATATCTGGGTTGTAAGTACTTGCAACTTATTACGCATATCATATCAAATTTTTTAGCATAAACCAAAAAATTCACAAAACACTTTTTCGAAACTAAAATGTTTAAGTTATCACAATATATAAATACACCGTATGTATATTATCGCAAACGTTTTCACCATACTATGGCATCATCAGGCGATGAACTAGAAGGAGAACGATGAACGAACGATGAACTTCTTGGCAATATGGAGGTACCACGGAGTAACCGTTTATCTCCTTCAACTGATGTGGGCAGCGGGCGTTGGAGTTTATTGAGGTATGGTTCTTCATTTGAAGCGCTAGGCTTGATCGCGTTGGCTTATTGGTCCATGGGGGTATTATTTCTTGGTTTGCGGGGTCCTAGGTGTTGCGGGGAACTCCCTGGGGGCTAGAAGGAGAAACGAGAAAATTCCGTATTTATTGACTAATTGCAAGAGAAAAGGGAGAGGGTAAGAGGGGGGTAATTTAAGAAATAGTGTAATTAAGTGTGAATTTACTAGAGGGTAGGGGTATATTTAATACAAAAGAGAAATAATGTCAGTGGATGTGAGGTAATTTAGAAAGGGGGGCGGAAGTATTATTTATTAAAAATGTTTAGTAGGGGTGAGTTATTTAAATCAGATTGACTATTAAGTAATGAAGATGAATATTTTAATTTATTAATTTCCATAGCTTCCAAAAATTCCAGTTTTTTACTTTTTTGTGCAACGTGGAAAATTTCGTATCCTCCTTGTTTATGGTTTGTGTAGTAGGTGTTTCGCGAAAGTCGATTTTTCATTTGTAAGTCTGTGGGATCGAGTGTGTTCATCGAATCGTGTTTTAAAAGATCTACCGGTATGACCAATGTATTTTTGAGAGCAAGTGGGCATATAAATCTCTGATTTAGTTAAAATGTCTGATTTTGATTTGTGTATTAAATAGAAAGTATTAAACTAGAAAGTATTAAAAAGTAATAATAACAATATTTACTTATTAACTATGTAGATACATAATGTATGTATAGGTAAATAATGTACATAATAATTCTTGAGTTTAAAACTGAAGTTGCACACTCCATTAAATCATTTTGTATCGTCTTATAGATATTCCTTTAAAAAAAACTATTGTAGTTTTTAATTACTACTAACGTTTCAATATAGGTTTTTTATTTGAGTTTGTTTAGTTTTCCGGTTTAGAATTTTTCAAAACAAGTTTATTTATTAATTTGGGTTTCAAGTAGGTATAATTTTTGTTTTTACAAAAGTCAAATAAATTTGACTTTTAATCAAGTTTTAATTTAATAGCATAATTTCTCAATCATTTTAATAATTTTTCCAGATTTGCCTGACGAGATTCCAAAAATCGAAACATAAAATTATAATATTTTGTAGCAAGCTTTTGTAGCAAACAAAAAGCGTTCTTTAAGCAACTACTCTTTTTGTGGAAGTACTAGTTCTAGTAATTTAAGATAGGCAATTCCCTTTATTTAAAAATTAGTTATTTTCTCGATGTCCACGAAAAGCAATTTCTTGCTTACTCAAAAAACAAACAACATGGATTAAACGTGCTAGTAAACGTCTATTTATACTGACTTTTTCAATATGTTTTAGAGCAGCAAGTCGTCGATTTTCTGATATCACATATTCAATTCGAATTTACCCAAAACATGAAATCTTTGATTTTTCAAAGAAAATATTATTGTTGAATGTTTTTATATAGAATGTTTTTCTGCTTTTCTTATAAAATTTTTTATTGCCGACAATTCATCAACATTTTTTTCCTAATGCCAAAAATTACGCAAGTAAAACAAAACTTTTTATTTCGCTTATCGCAACCAGTAAGCCACAAAAAATTTACCTTTTTTATATTCCAATGGCAGGCTGAAAGAAAGCGTGTTGGTCTAGTAGTTAATTTTTAGTTAAAAAAAAATTTTAGTTAAAATTTATACATAAATTAGATTGCATGAACTTTGAATAGACTGAATAGACTAGACTCAACGTTTGAAATATTTACTGTATGCAATTTCTCCACTTCTTTACGCTCTTATACGTTATGTATTGCTATGCCCCCTAGCATTTTATTTTTAATTCATTTTCAAAATCAAACTTTTTCTTCTTTAAATATTTCTTTAAATTTTATTTGCATTTGAATAAAATTTTAAAAATGGGCACGTTAAAATTATTCGATACCGGTATCGCAGTCCGGCTTATCAACCCAAATTTTATAGTTCTTATAACAAATTTTCAACTTATTAATACAAAAAGTTTCAATTTACTTATATTTTTAATTATTGTTTTCTTCTTTCTTCTTGCTTTATTATCTTCTTTATGTTATTACAATTATCATCGATAGCTTCCGTTCAAATTTTATTTTCAAAACTACTCAAAAAACTTCCAAAATTGATATATCCAATTATAAATATCAAATAAAACACTTTCATCAAAAAAACACTTCTTATATTTTCAAAATTATAAACTTATTCAATTAATTTTTTGGACTAATAAATCACACGTCCATCATGTCGACCATTTTTTGGCAAAAGGCCTCGATAAAAACTTCACTTCTACCAACTTTAATTTTCAAAGTTTTACCTCCCAAAATTCAAATATTGAAATGTTTTGTAAAATTAAATCAAAATTAATAACAAATTAACAGGTAGGTAAAACTTTGGTTTGGAACATGACAATATTGATAGCATTTATTTTATCGTATAACAATTCAGCAGCACTATTAAATTTCAACTGCAGGTGTTGATTTTAAAAGCTTTACTTTAGATAATAATTATGTAAAAATATAATTAAGAAATTAAAACACCACATCATTTTTTCAATAGGAATAGTGTGTCGAAATTTTATTAAAAATTATGATTTTTAAGAAAACATTCTTTTTCTTTTTGGTGGCTGACTTTTTCTGGGGAAACGCAGTCTCAAAGACTCCCGTGACGAAACTACATTTTTCGAAATGGTGTCAAGTGAAACTCGTTAACTATCGGTTCGATTACTGTGAAATTTGTACACAATACTTTTACATATTACATTATCTAGGATTTTTAAGAATGTAGGATTACTCGATTGGTTTTTTTTATATTGACGTTGTTTCTCGTGAAATTTCAGTGAAAATACACTTTTTTTCTTCAGCTCATTATAATTTCCCGACTGATAAAAAAAGCGACACTATCTACTAATAAGTAAAATTTTTTTTATTCAGAAGCAGCATAACGGTAATACATTAGCAGGCAGCAACATACACACGTGTCATGCGGAAGGCTTCCGCGGAAATTTCTGCAACACCGCCATTTTTTTGTTTTGAACTAAAATTTATTCGAGGCATTTTTAAAGCTGTTTTTTACCTTCTGTTAAAAAATAAAAATATTTCGTTTTAAAAATAACTCGTACCGGTTGATGGTAAAAGCACTCTGGCGCTACCTCGTGCATTTACCTAACAACCGGTACTCGTTACATTCACCACAAAATTTTTATGGAAATTTAAGCACTTGTTATATTATATATGAAAATTTATTTTATTTTCTGTTGAATTTCATATTATTTGCTTTTGGATAGGAAGTATCTTTTTAGCAACTTATATATTAATTAGCTGTGACCTATCATCAGTTGCCAATATATTTGACGTTTTAACTTGAGCGAAATTAATTTGCTTACTATTTTAACTTCGACCACAATCACCATCTGTGTGGTTTTGATTTTGAAGTGGTTCGTTGCCGCGATTAAGATTATCTTGAGGGCTCGACACAGAAGTTCCTCTTGGAAGAGATGCCGCAACTGCAGCAGAATTCCGGAGTTGTTTGATGTAACGCCTCCGATCGTTCGTGGTGCGAAGCGAATATTGTGGGATGCTTCCCCCGATACTGCCAGACTCGTGGTTAGAAGTATTTTTTGTGATTAATTTTTACTTACTTTTAATCTGTAGGTCTGTATTTGGATATAAGAGCAGTTTGCAAATTGCAAATTGAAAAGTGACCCTCAGTATCTTCGACAGCGTGTCCGAACTTTTTGTTCGAGTTGAGTTTTTCATATTGTATGCTCTTGGAGGGCAACTCTGCCGATAATTGTTACCTGTGTGACCACGTTACGCATGTGTATTTTTTTAATCTCCGTTATTAGAGTAAATAATTAGTAAGTAAGTAAATAATCTTTATATTGCACTGAATCATTATTTGTTCTTTATTCCTTGACAACGAGATATATTAAGTAACCTATAATGCCCTAGAGCGTATAATAATAATAATAATAATAAAAAGCTTTATTTAGAGTTACAAAATACAAAATAAAATGTAAACTTTAAAAAAGTGGAGATCAGCTGTTGCTGGTTTTCATCTCAACTTCATCTTGAAAGAATTCTTCGACTTCGTAGAGCGCTCTCTCTAACAATAGTTCTTTGGTTTTTTTCTTAAATTGAATCAGAGGAAGGTTTTTGATTTCCTCCGGCAGCTGATTGTACAGTTTTATACATAAATTCCTTCCTTCACAGCACTTCAATCGAAGAAGCATTGTTTGAAGTTGGTCTCTTTGTCTTGTTTCATAAGAGTGGCTCGCCGTGACTTGAGCGGTGGTGTTCGTTTTCATATGCACAACGGCAGTGTATACATAGGCAGAAGGTAGCGTCATTACTTTTTGTGCCTTGAATATTGGTTTGCAGTGTGTTCTGCTGGAGAGTCCCTCCAGTGCTCGTATTGCTCTCTTTTGCATTATGAAGATGCGGTTTAAGTGTGTTGAATGACCCCAGATTCGAAGACCGTAGATCATCCTTGCATGAAACAAAGAGAAATAAACGAGTCTTGCAGTGTCTTTTCCGACTGTGTCTTTCATTCTTCTTATTGCATATATAGCTGTGCCTAGTGAGTTTGTTAGGTTAGCTATATGGTCGTTCCAAGTTAAGTACGTATCTAATGTGATTCCTAAATATTTCACTGTTTTTTTTTGGTGTTCATCAGTCCGGTCAGTGGTTAAAGTTATCTTTTGTGTTTTTTCCTCGTTTAACAGTAAGCGATTTGATGCAAACCATTTCGCTGCGGTGCTTTGCTTATCGTCGGTTGTAGTGTTTTCGTACTCTTCTACATAAGCAGTATCGTCCGCGAACAGTACCGTTGGGCATTCCATATTTGCTGGAAGGTCATTTATGTAGAGGACAAAGAAAAGTGGTCCTAATATACTGCCTTGCGGTATACCGCATGTCATTATACCTTCGCAGCTTAATTCTTCGCTCCACATAACGATTTGTCTTCTTTTGGTTAAGTATGATTTGATTAGAGTGTGGGCCGATCCTCGAAATCCGTAGTGTTGTATTTTGTCAAGGAAGATGTTGTGATCCATCATATCAAATGCTTTAGAAAGGTCATTAAACGTGGCTTGGCACTTCTTTTTGTTTTCTAACATGTCATATATGTGGGATGTTAGGTGCATGATCGCGTCTGTCGTGTTTTTCCCTTTTTGGTAGCCAAATTGATGTTTCGTAATGGCCTCATTCTTACTCAAAAAGCTCAGAAAACGGTTGCATAACAATTTTTCAAGTATTTTTGAGAAGATGGGGAGTATTGATATCGGTCTGTAGTTTGTTGCTTGATTTTTATTTCCTTTCTTGTATATTGGAATTGTTTTCGATAATTTCAGAGTATCCGGAAAGATTCCTTTTTTCAGACATTCATTCATAATGTGGCACAACACTGTTTGTATGTCTTGTTTTATAAATTTAACTATTTTTAAGTTTAAATTATTGATGTCGTAGGATGACGAGTTCTTCAGTTGTCGTATGGTGTTCTCTGTTTCTGTTTCAGTGATGTCATGTAAAAATATAGTTTCACGTGTACTAGGAATTGCTGAGTTTAGATATTGTGATGGGCTTATACTTGTCGTTGGTATCTTCTCGTTTAAACATTTCGTGGCATTTGTGAAGTGATTGCAGAAGTCGTCTGCTGTAAGTGTTGAGTCGTATTCCGGTTTATTTTTTTTTCCAAGTTCTTTGTTGATCATGGACCACGTTTCTTTTTGTATATCATTTGATAGCATGATTTGTTTCGCATTTATCTGCCTCTTATGTGCTTCAAGTTTGTCGTTAAAAAGTTTCCTTAAGTTGTTGTAACTTTTCCTGTCATTCATGTTTGTGGTAGTTTGTTTAATTTGTTGATGTAGTGATTTCATTTGCTTCTTTATGTTGTTGAGTTCTTTTGTGAGTTTGATTTTTGTATTGTTTCGTTGGTAGCTTTTTTACTGGAAACGTGCCCGCTTATTATGCCCTCTCATTAATAAAACAAACAAATCGTCATAGATACAAGCCACCGCAAACTAGGAACTTGAGCAAAATCAAATTCAAAATTTTAAATGTTCACAAATTCAAATGCAGTGAAATATAAATGTTGTTTGCATCACATGCATACTCGATAGTATGCTCTCGAGCAACTTAAAAACTCTCGGGCCTGGCGGCCCTCGTTCTTTTACATTGGTTGCCCTCGACAAAAACATCAACATAATGCACTAGATACATAAATAACTATTACACAAATAATAAACACGTTTTGTAGTACCTCCGGGCATACAACAAGTTTAAGCATTTCAGTTATACAGCGCGTGTGCATTATTATCAGTCAAAAAATTTGGAACTCGTTGGAAATTTTGAACCTGTGGTTACTGCAAATTCTATAGGGATGTAGTGATAAGCAACACAGCACCTAGCGGAAATTTGGCGAACTAAGTTAAATGAGTAGTATTGTTAGTTTTGCGTATGCTGTAGTAGTAATTTTAAAAGTTTTCGGCGATAAATTAAATTTTGTTATATATAATTCAATATGAGTGCTAATCAGTATTGTTCAGTGCCTCAATGTTCATCAAAGGCAAAGACCAAGAAAGATCTTGGGTAAATAAAATGGGAATTCAGGAATTGGTAGATGTGAAAAAATGTGGATTTAAAATTTAAAAATAGGAAAAACTGTGACAAAGTTTATGAAAGTGTGTTCACTACATTTTACAGAAGATGATTATTTTACACGAGGCCTTCATAAACACATCTAGATGTTTCAGATCCCTCTAAATATTTTAGATAGTCTTCTTCTTCATGTGTCATATCCGGTTCCCCGGACGTTGGCGACCTCTCTCATATGTCTGTGTTGTGCGTTTGAAGTATTATCACACACATAGGGGACCTACTGCTTAACGGGGGCTCCGAACCGCGGGAAGTGTATACACTTCATCTCCAGAGAGGATGTACCAGGCATATTACACCTAGGTGGTTTGCCATTGCCTTCTAAGGGGAAAGGTCAGAATAAAGTTTTACTGAGCCCGGAGTCGAACCAGGCATTCAGCATTAACAGCAACACACTTAACCGCTCTAGCTGACGACCGTCTCTGGTCAAGATAGTCTTGAAGAGTCTTTAGATAGTCAAGAAGACTTAATCTTAATTCGTAAGATTCTGACATATCTGCAAATTTTTAAAATTAAACATAAACATCCACGTTGAAATAAGCGATGTAAAACTCACCTAACCGTATATATACTATGTAACTGCAGGAAGATGAACTACTTAACACTAACCGTAAATTATCTTAGCACAAATAAAAACTAATTAACAAGTTTGCTTGGAAAAAGGAATGAAAAACTCTCAAAACACCCTAAAACACAAGCACTGCCGTCACACGAATGCGTTTTAAGTTAGTTCACATTTTTACACCGTGGCGCTGCGATCTTAATCTTTTATCCCTATAGACAGGTTCATAGTATTATACATCATAGTACATCATAGGATCCATAGTATTTGGTTACTGTCAGACTTTCGTAAGTGGGTGGCAGTATCTTAGTGGAATCAGCGCCATCTGATTACGCGTGTTTAAATTTTAATAGTCAGTGGTAGTGGCTTTACTTTAGTTGATGGTGATTTAGGTTAGTCTGTGATGGTCTGGTGATCGGTAGTGATGGTAGACTGTAGCTTTAATGATGTATTATTTAATGAAAAGATGTGATTTTTCAACAACCCCGATTGAGTGAAACCACTCGAGGGTAATTTTAAATAATTTGCCATTAGGTAGCTACAATCTTAATTCTCTAGATTGCAAATTGTGGTCCGCACTGCTGAAACGCGATTTAGTCAAGGCAACAGCATCAATATCTATATAAGGGCGTATACGCACTTACGATGTTCAGTTGCACAATAATTGTTTAGTCGCAGAAATAGAACTCGCAGATTTAAGTACGAATGCTTGCACATGCGAATTTTTCTTTTTGCATAGACAATTACGATTTTCAAAACAATCTAGCGACCAACGATCGAAAATGCGTTCTAGCTCTAAGTCGTACATTCTGTAATAGATGGTTAGCGGTGGTGTCAGATTGATTTTCACCTGAGGGTATCACTTCTTGGTAAATTAACTTTACAATTTACAGGCGACAAAATGTATCATTTAAATTATACAAAAATTGTTAAAAGATTAAATATGAACACTAAAGATTTGATTCGAGAGGTAGACTTGATCCACCTTTCCCTATGACCGCACCCGAGTTAAAAAAGGGACACAAAAATGTTTCCCCTTTTGACTCGGGTAATTTTCTTAAAACGTTCTCTCTCTGTTCCCTGGTCGAGCATATCGTTACCCTATGAGATTAATAATCAACTTTTATCTAGCTGTTGGCTATGCACCATCGCCAAAACGTCAAGTTTTAAAATTTAATTTTTTTTATATTATAGGTACCTACCTAGATGTAAACAAAAAGGAGCAAAAAACCATTATAAATGTTGCGATAAATTATTATTCAACTTCGATATGCTAAAAGGCACACATATTATTATTATTCGCATAATATTTAAATTGTGTATCCAGTTGTGTACTTCGCTTCAGCTTCCTAAGAAGTCAACGACCTTATGAAGGTTCAAGTCTAGATGTTAACCATTGCATTATTCAACTAGTTGGTACATACTGGGTGTTAACAAAAGTAACCCTCGACAATATTTTGTTTTTATAATTATTTGCTATTAAATTATTTTAAATTTTACGAAATTATAATATCTACTACAAGTAAGGTGTTAAAGTTGATTTCTCGGTACATGTAGGTCAATTTATTCTCAAAACCAAATATGACGATTAAATTTAACTTAATATTATCAAAAGTTTCATTCCTATAATCATATGAGAAGGTACAGTACCTTTGCAAAGTCGTATTAAATAATATGGGAAACCCGAAACGAAATAAACAAACACAAATTTGAAATACTAGTTCGAAAATAGTAGAAAATCTTGAAGCTCATACATATATTTTATCATCCAAAAATTAATTTTATATAATCAATCTAATCTAATAATAATAATCATAATATACACAAAAAAAATAAATTAATTCAGATTAAAACACGGTCGATTTAAAAGAAATTCAAAATATCTTATACCGGGTGACCGATCAAAGAACTAAACATAGAGAAATAACATGGGATATTGATTTTTCTGAATTCCTGCTTCCTATTATAACCGGATAAGAAGGAAAAAAGGTATCAAATTAAAGAGATTTTTATTCCGCGTCTGGATACCCAACACTTGATATTAGTAAAATTCAATAGTAAAGTTTAGAAATACAGCTTTTAAAAAAATATTAGCAGGCTTGGTCGCCGCGTTACGTCTTAGTTGCCGCATTGCTATTGTTTTTGTTTGAAAGCTAAATATTTAACAAGAAGTTATACTTTGACATATTATAATTAATTTGGTTAGCAATGTACTCTGTCGAAAGAAAAGTTTTCATAGTAAAATTGTTTTACGGTGGTAATATTTTACGCCAAGTCCGTGACTTATTATCTATTATATTATTAATAATAGCTCTATTTCATCAATATCGGCCATACATAATTTAATTAAGAAATTTGAAGAAACTGGTAATACTTCTACAAATTTAAACACAGGTATTAACCACAATAATTATTAATTGAAGTTATCTAAACATTGTTTTTTAAATAGTATATCAGAGAAACAACAACAGTGAATTGGTTCCTTCTTATAATTTCTAAACGGCTGGACCAATCGACTTCAAATTTTGACAAAATTTTATTAGATTATTACAAAACATTGCAAGTATCCTTTTTTGAATATGTTTTTTGGTTTTTCTAAAAAAGCCAAAAAACCATTAAATTTGAGATCTTACTTGCGTTTGTAGATCTCGATTTTTAGATATCTTAATTGGTATAATAATAATAATAATTTTAATTTTATTCATCAACTCAACTTACAATGAAAAAAATTACAATTCAAACAATAATCCCCCCTTCATCGTTTGCGATGAAACTCTTGGGTTTCCTGTTCTCAGATACTCCAGCCTTGCATTTTTCTTCAAATCTATCTTTTTTTCGCATTCTTTGTCAAACCAGCCCTTATTTTTATTTCGCCTCTTTTGTCCTATTGTTCTTTCTGCGGCTGCTTGCATTACTTTCTTAGTTTTTTCCCATTCCTCCTCAATATCACCGTCTCTTCTAGAGTTTTCAAGACCTATTACTATTTCCTTCATATAACCTGCCTTGTGTTCCTCGATACTCAGTTTTTCTACAGCCCAATTCTTGGTGACATTGTTTGTTCTATCGTACGCTATGACCTTCTGTTGCATTTTTGCCACTACCATATAGTGGTCCGAATCCACTTCCGCTCCTGTATATGTTCTCACATCTCTTATATCCGTTGCTCTTCTCCTAGTTATCAGTATGATCAATCTGATTTCTTTTGTCATTTCTAGCTCCCGGGCTCGTCCAAGTTATCTTGTATGCTGGTTTATGTGGAAACTTTGTGCTACTAATGATAAGGTTTTGTGCTGCTGCCAGATTGCATAATCGTGTACCGTTGTCGTTGGTTTCATTGTGTACCGTGTGTTTGCCAGCCACCTCGCTTACAAAATCTTCCGTACCTATCTGCGCATTAAAGTCTCCCATAATCAAAAGTGTGTCTCTTTTCGGTGATAATTCAGCTTCCATTTCTAGTTCCCGGTATAATCTTTCTTTGTCTTCTTCGGGCTAATTCTCCGTTGGCGCATATACGTTTATTATTGATATATTTGTGGATTTTGCTTTTATTCTCACATATGCCATTCTTCCGCTTATTGGTTTAAACTGCAATATCCGCTTCTTCATATTCCTTGCTACAAAAAAGCCAACTCCATTTTTTCTTTGCTTCTTTTCCCTTGAATACAGAAACACATAATCTTTATCCATTATCTCTCCCACTTCTCTCCATCTCACCTCTTGTATTGCTGACACTGCAATTCCATACCTTCTCAACTCATTTTGTGTTTCTTTTATCTTCCCTGGCTTCAGCAAGGTTCTGACATTCCATGTAGACAGTCTCATTTGCCTTTCTTCCTCTTTACCCTTTCTTCTCGTATTTTTTCTTTTATCGTCTCTTTCATTTTTACCATTTCGTATCCATTTTTGTATCATAGTTGTAAATGGTCTTCACCGCTATTTTCCTTTTCTCTTACTCTTTTGATATACTCTTTGACAGATGGGCAACTATTCGATCTTGATCTTTTGCTGCTTTTATACATCTAATAAGAAGTTGTTTAAAAAAAATTTCACTAACCTTTATACCTTTTACTTATGCAACCCAATTTGATTCCAGTATTCGATTGCTAATTTCTTGACTTTAGGTGTCCGCTTTTATCACTATTACACTGCCACCATGAAAGTGTCGTGTGCCCGTCAGTACCAGTATCCGGGTCGACCCCTCGGAGACACTTGCACTCTTAAGATGATTTAGCAATGTATTTGGTTACTCACCACAGCAATATCTGGTTCCAATACAATGATCACGGTTGGCACCAACACAATGAAATTCGTGCACTTTAACCTCAAAACTTTGCCGTTTACTTTCTTTTCAGAAGTTTTTTCGGGAGTAGCCGACGCAACACCAACACTTCCCCGTCCTCTACACCTTATCTATTCTCAGTTATCGCCTCGGAAACCAATTAACTTCGATGCAATTCCAAACAATTTCAAATAATCAGTAACTCCATAAAGCACTTGTACACAGGGCCGTACTGTCCGTACTGTCTCCACCTGTCTAATAATTTAATCTTACAATTCAAACTTACAAAAATGAAATTTTCTACAAAAATGTACAGGGTGGGTGCGAACCATTTTGTAACACCACAATAGGTTTGTTTCAACGAGCCGATAAACCGTTCAATGTACGGTCACGCTCATGCGCAATAGATAAAAAGCGTTCCAACCGACAGGTGACGGCTGTGGGTGACGGTTTTTTGGACGATCCATTAAGCGTTCCAACCAAATTCGTGATCGTTTATGGAACGGGATCTGAACGATCATTTCGATACACAATCCAATGTAGTAACTGAATAGCAATCTGGTGACTGACCAGCGCATTGAGTATTTTTTAGCTGCTTATTTCATTTTATAAATTTTAAATTGCTGTACTTCTGTGTTTTGTTGATATTCTTATTACCAATTTCATTAAAATAAAATAATTATTTAATAATTTTTAATAAAATAAAAATAAATTTTTTAAATAAAATAAATATTTATATAATACAATTTTATTATTATATTTTACAAGTTACGAATTAATGCATTATGTAAATATTATATTTATCCATAGACATGTTTTTTATTGTTAACAAGTAAGGTTAGATTACGACTAGGTGCATGAATTAGTCACAAATGCGTTCCAACGGCGGTAATTTTTACATCAACATTTTACGGTACAAAATTTACGGCTGCGCATAAAAGCTATCCTAACAGTTTTTGTACGGTTTCAAAATCGTACAAAAGTGGCACGTTGGAACAAACCTAATATAGATAAATATGGAGTGTGAAATCTTCACGGTAACTCATCAATTGAAAACGGCTGGGTCGATTTGACTGATTTTTTGATGAGTTGTTGTCTATATCTGTGGCAAGGTTTATATGAAATAAAAATTTTGAAAAGTTTCGCGGAAAATGAGAAAGCACTTACTGGCTGACGCGCGGGAATGGATTAACGAGATTCCTTTAGTGGCGTACCTATATTGTGGTGGTTTGATTATTAATTTGGCTAATAAACTTATTTATGTATATATTGTGGTGTAATTTTGTGTCAAGCTCGATTGTCGAATTTTCACAGTCGGCAATGGCTTCATATTGAAGGAAGCAACAATTTTGAAAGACGAAACACGCAGTAAAAATTTGATGTTGAACACAATCACACAAATTTTCAACACAAAATTAATTAATGCAAGTGAAACCAAAAAGTGAAAGTAATAAAAAGGTTCGTGACGGTATAACGTTTAAATTGTGGGTGGACTTTTTGAATTTATCAGGTTGGACGCGAGAATTTTGAAAATTGGCGAAGCGGACGGAGATGCGAGGACTTGAGACTCGAAGGCCGTACAAATTTGTCGAGTTTGCGTTTGATCTTGAGCGACAAAGAGTTTTTGATAGTGAATTTTTCACAAGTAATTGTGAAAATCGAGTTTGTTCTGAAGCTGAGTTTTCATCATCGTCAATTTTCGAAGAAGACATTTTTGCGGCGTTAGATTGGTTCCTGCAGTTGATTTAAATATTCAAGAAATCAAAGAAGGTGGTCAACGCACATTTTGTATCGGCGAGCAGATGCGGACGGCATTTTTGGAATTTATAAAGCCGGACGAAGGAGTGAATTATTTGCGTCATCACTTGATTGAGCGATTCAGAAGCAATCTGCAGGTTATTTTTTTGAACTTTTTATTTTTAAACCTGAATAATATTTTATAAAAATTGTTTACACATCATTACACTCAAAAAGTTAATAAAACTGGATGCTAGTGCGAACAATTTTAATATTAAATGTGCATCTGGTTTTACAAATTTAAAAACTGGGAAAGGTAAAATTGTTACCAACCGGTTCCGTTTTTCAAAATAAAATAAATTTCAGTTGCCTTAAAAAGAGCATTTTTCTTTTCATCGACAATAGAGTTAGTCACAGGAACCCACTCCTGCAAGTCTCAGGCTCTAATGAGGTAAAGCTAGTCGAGGTAAAATTAAGACGGTAAAGGGTTCTGCCTCTTCATTGAGCATCAGGAGAAAACCACTGCAATATATATAAAAATGGAGTGTGAAATCTTCACGGTAACTCATCAATTGAAAACGGCTGGGCCGATTTGGCTGATTTTTTGATGAGTTGTTGTAAGTACTTAAAATTACCTGCAAATATTAAGGGTAGGTACCAGTGGCGTAGATGTGAACACCACCTATTTACTATTTATTTACTATATCTGTTACAAACTCTTTATAAG
The DNA here is from genome assembly GCA_911387805.1 of Cantharis rustica. Classification (NCBI taxonomy): domain Eukaryota; kingdom Metazoa; phylum Arthropoda; class Insecta; order Coleoptera; family Cantharidae; genus Cantharis; species Cantharis rustica. Next base: position 80,363,752 of record OU426877.1, read on the forward strand.
TAAAACAGCAATCACCACTGGCGTATTTAGAGGCGGGGCAAACGGACAATTGTCCCCCCCCCCCCAAGGATGATTTAGAATTAATTAATTTGATTTCTGAAACTTTGTCAGTCGTTTTACAACTTATGCGCACAAATGTATTAACGAGATTCCAAAACATATATGTTCTCTGTCCCCCCCCCCAAGGCATTTTCTAACTTTGTGGCGGTATGTCAAGAAGTTGCAATTGACCACGAATATGAGAGTCGCGTTGCAGAACGACCCATCGGCTGCTGAATTCTCGAGACAACTGCTGGCGCTTGGCAATGGTCAAATTCCTGTTGATGTTTCGACTGGATTGATATCGTTCCCGACAAATTTTTGCGAGTTCACATCGTCGAAGGAGGAACTCATCACCAAAGTGTTTCCCGGTATTGCACAAAATTATAAAAATCTCGATTGGATTAGTGAACGGGCAATACTAGCAGCGAAGAATAAGGACGTCGATAGCTTGAATTTCATTATTCAAAGTCAAATCGCTGTAGAATTACATTCCTACAAATTCGTTGACAGTGTGACCGACGAGGATGAAGCGCCCAACTATGCGACGGAATTTTTGAACTCGCTTGATGTGCCAGGAACTCTGCCGCATAATTTACAGCTGAAGGTGGGATCGATCATAATCATGTTACGGAATCTACATCATCCCAAATTGTTCAACGGTATGCGGTTGTCCGTTAAGAAACTGATGAACAATGTTATACAAGCGACGATCATCAAGGGCAAATTCAAAGGAGAGGAAGTCCTTATGCCACGAATTCCGATTATTCCAACTGATCTTCCATTCCAATTCAAGCGGATTCAGTTCTCCGTTCGATTGGCTTTTGCGATGACAATCAATAAATCGCAAGGCTAATCGTTGGAAGTCTGTGAGATTAATTTCGAATTGCCATGTTTTTCGCACGGTCAGTTGTACGTTGCCTGTTTGCGTGTTGGCAAACCGTCTTCGTTGTTTGTTTTTGCGCTGGAAAATAAATCAAAAAACATTGTTTATCATATCGCTCTCTACTGATTTCGATTGCATTCAAATAAATAACATTGAAATTTGAAATAACTGTGTTTTATTATCACTCTGGAGTTTATCTAAAGGCGTTAAATTGGGGCGAGACAAAGTTTGCCGGGTCCGCTAATTTATAATTTATACAGGATGCTACAAAAGACGCAACTTTTATAAATATTCATCAAAGCAAAAACCGAAGGTTACAATAATTACATTTCTAAATAAATGATTATTCAGAATCTGAGGTAGGACAACGTCTGCCGGGTCAGCTTGTTTAATTATAAATATAAACATCAGACTGTGACAGTCTACTTGACAAGGACGGATACAAAGATGGATATTGGAGGTATCTACCTCCCTAGGACTCATCGAAAGCTAAAAAACACGTGTACGTAAAATGTACTAAATTGCTTAAAATTTGAAAACTATAACTTGGTTGTATAGGGTGTTTTTTTAGCAGCACGAGAACTTCAAATTGAAATAAAACATTAAAAAATGGATGGAATGTATTTTTTTATTATTTTTTTTGATAGTACTACAGGTAATACCATTTATGATTTAAAAATTATTTCCGGCATGTAACGACCACGAGTAATCATTACAAAGCGTATTCGATCGGTCAAAATTTTGACCAATTCATCTAATATTTGTCGTTTATTTCATAAATGGCTTGCTGAATGTTGATCTGCAATGCTTTTAGAGGTTTTGGTTTGTTAACATAAACCATGGATTAAAAATACCCCTAACGAAAATAATCTGGAGGCGTCAAATCACACGATCTTGGAGGCCAATTGACAGGACCTTTATTTAAAATAGCTTTGTCACTAAATTGTTCTTTCAATAAATTGATGATTTTGTTGGCTGTTTGGCACGTATCGTCATCCTGTTGGAACCATAAGTTTTCGATGTTTAACTCTTAAATTTTTGAGAACAAAAACGTGTTGACCATGTGTCGATATCTCACAGCATTGGCCGTAACGGAAGCTCCTACCTCATTTCGAAGAATATGGACTGACGATGCCGTTTGCGTGTATTCCACACCAAACAATCAATTTTAAGGGATAGAATGGATTCTTAAGATGATGTCCCGGATTGGTCTCACTCTATATACGTCAGTATATTCCTTTCTGAGCCTAATCAGAAGGTGAATTATATCGACCATAAAATTGGCAAAGTGCTCTATAAGTTTTGCAAACGAAACTCTGATTTTGAAAATAAATTTCTACAATTAGGAAGCGTTCTTTAACAGTTAATTTTTTCATGACTAAATGGTGAACCTTTCTAAACATAAATAACAAAAAACTGTCACCACGACAAACTTCGTTTAATTGTTATCGCTATGAAAGATCTCATGCCACTAAAAAAACACCCTATATTATAAAATATTTGATTTCCCCCTCCTCCCTCTTATGAACTTTGTCTGGATCTGCTCTTGTAATAATATATTATACGAAACGATAACTGCAACAATATGTGTATAGATAACGGAATTAAAATTTGAAGAGGTATCCAGACGTTCACATTTTAGATCAAATCTGCGATAAAATTTACGATATACAATAATTTATAATTCGGGGCATTCAAACGCTTACACTTTTGTTCAAACCTGCGTTCACATTTTGATTCAAATCTATTGTTACTTTTTTTTTATACGATAAGTTTCTTTAAAAGACCCTGTAAATCGAAATTGTAGATTTTTATATGTACATACATAAGCAATAAATAAATTAATCAAAACGAAATTAATTAATTTAAGAAAACCTCATTTATACCCAAAGGTGTTGAGGAGCTGTTCTTCACTTCACTCAGTCGTATTTACAGATTTACACCACTTCTTCCGGTCTAGTGCATCTTTCTTTGCTTCGTTCCAGGTTTTACCTCTCCGTTTAAGTATTTGTCTGATGTTATCGTTCCATGTCTTTGCTGGTCTGCCTTTTGTTCTTTTCCCTATTACTTTCGCTTGCCACACTTTTTTCACAGGCATGTCGTCTAGCATTCTATTTAAATGCCCGAACCATCTCAATTGTTGGCATTCTACTTTTGTTAACGCTGGGGTTATTTCTAGTCTCTCTCTTATTTCTTCGTTCTTTATTCTATCTATTCTGGAGACTTCCTCTACTCTTCTGAGATATCTTATTTCGGTCGCCTGGATTTTGCTGTTGAGTCTTGTTGATAAATTCCACGTTTCGCAGCCGAAGGTTAGTGTTGGCAAGTAAATTGTTTTATATACTATCATTTTTGTCTTCTTTGTAATTTCTTTCTTTCCTAAAACTGCTCTTCTGATTGCATAGTACACTCTTGCGGCCGCTCCTACCCGGTTATTTATCTCAAACTGCATGCTGCCATTTTCCTCCATCATTGCACCGAGATACTTAAATTGTCTGACCTGCTCTATTGTCTTTCCTTCGATGTTAATATTTACTTTTTCATCTTCTTTTCCTATCACCATTACTTTAGTTTTTTGTACATTTATTTTCATGTTTTTATTCTTCAAGGCTGCGTTGCATACTTCTAGGTTATGTTGTAGGTTTTGTTCATTACTTGCAAATAGAATTAGGTCATCAGCAAAAGCGCAATCAGTTATTTCTACCTGTTCGAGATTTCTATAACCTAGTCTTAGTTTTTTGGTGTTTACTTGGGTTTCTTTTTGTACTTTATCCATTAGCACCAGGACCAACATAGGACTCAGCACTCCACCCTGTCTCAGGCCTTCCACAGTGTTAAATTCATTTGTTTTTAGGTTTCCCGTTCTTACATAATTTTTTGTATTATTATACAGGCTTTGTATTGCGCGCAACAATTTTGCATCTATACCTCTTTCTTTTAGAATTTTTCATATTTGTTCTCTGGGGGCTCTATAGAATGCTTTCTCGAGATCCATAAAGCATACATACTTACATTTTTCAAGTTCCTTTTGTTTTTCTATGATCTGCCTTGTTGTGAAAATATGGTCCTGGATGCTAAAACCTTTCCTAAAGCCGCTCTGTGTTTTTTCCAGTGTGGGTTCGATTATTTTTTACTTTAGTTTTAAGGATCATTTCGTATATTTTAGCTGGTACGCTCAGCAACGAGATACCTCTATAGTTACTGCACACCTGATTATCGCTCTTCTTATATATTGGGAGTATTATCGCAACCTCCCAGTCTTTCGGTATTCTTCCCGTTTTCCATGACAAATTGAAAATGTTGTTTAATTCCTTCACTCCTTTTTGGCCCATATATTTCAACATTTCTGGTTTTATTCTATCGTGGCCGGCTGCCTTTCCCATTTTCATCTTCTGTATAGCCATAACAGTTTCTTCCATCGTGATTTCGTCTTTTCCTGTTATCTCTTGAAATTCATCATTGGTCGATTCCTTCACTTCTTTATCGCTTTCCAGCAGTTCTTCGAAGTACTCTTGCCATCTACGCATAATTTGATTTTCTTCATATATTATTTCCAATACGTAGAAAGGATCTCAGGATATTGGAAATTGTAAATCAAACTACAGAGATTTGAAGTGTCAACGTTTCGGAAGATTTAATCTTCCATCTTCAGGACTAGAAGAAAGACAAACAAAATGAACCCTAAAGCGGGGCGAAAAAAAAAACTGATTACACTCACCATACAAATCATGATGTTATAACATTTGACTAAGTACATAATAACACGGAGAGTAGCAAATTCTGAGTTGGTCACACTCAAACAAGTCCGCAATGCATAATAGTTACAATTAATAAAAATAAAAAGATATAGACGGTCAAACATTTAAAATTTAACAAATAAATGTAGAAATATAACTCTGTTTAAAAAATTGCAATAAAGTAACTGTACAAAATTCTTTAAATTCAAGTGTGTAAAATATAAAAGATAAGGTCTTTTTTCCTTTCGATTGAGGAATGAGCTGTGACCAATCATGTGGTATAGAATAAATTGATCTTAAGGATTCAAAAACTCCTGCCAATGTTACTACAAATAATCGCTGTGAAACTAAGCCACAGCCCACCAACGCCATCTGATTGATGTCGCGGTGTTACATTATGACAGTCAACAAAGTTATAACTAAAGTCAAAAAATATTAAAAAAAGGCAAGTGTGAGCAGCGTCAAAAGAGTCAGCAAACAAAATCCGAAAGACCCCAAGAAAACATCTTGCCAAAGCTAAAGGTGGAGGAAAATCAAGCTTTTCGAATTTTATCTTTGAAGTTACGAAGCAGGTCTCGATATCCTACGTTTATAAACTTGTAGTCGGTTTGTTTATTCACATTGTCCGTTGTGGTTGAAATGTAAGCAGCTTCCATAAAGGTTCTTTTTTGGTAGTTGTTTTCAGATTCCAGAACTCTTATATCAGTGGTATTAAATTTGTGATTGGTTTCTAAAATGTGGCCGGCTAAACCTGTCTTACTGGATTTAAGACGTATATCGTAGAGATGTTGTTTAACCCTAACTGATAATATCTGTCTGGTCTGACCTATGTAAAGCTTACCACATTCACACTGTACCTGGTAAACCACGTTAGCTCTCTCTAAAGTTGAAGTCCTGTCCTTCGTTCTTGAGTAAAGAATCCTGTTCAAGGTGTGTTGGCTACGAAAAGCTAAATGTAGACTGCCATTCACAAGGTGTTCTCTAAATATTTGCTTCAGTCTGCAAGCTAACCAAAGGTGGTAGGTGATCTTTCTGTAACTTCTTACCCCCTTCTTTTGTAGATCCTTGGAGCTGGAAGGAGGCGCGGTGGGAATAGTTGGCTTTTTTCTAAAGAGGCATCCATCTATCAATCGAGCAGGGTAACCATTACGTAGTAATTGTTGTTTGAGTAAACAACAACACAATTGTTAGTAATTATTTCGCCTTTGCTGTCATTAATTTGTTTTAGAGCAGTTTGTTTCTCTTGTCCTAAGCTCTTTATTATTTTGTAAAACAGCTTTTGATTTCGATTTATTTTCCAAATTCTTCCCACGCTAGTCTTTTTGCAGTTATTATCATCTGTTTAGTCTTAGTTCTTTGCTTCTTGTACTCTTCGTACGCTTCTTTAGTTTTTTGTGACAGATATTTTCTCCAGTCTTGCTTCTTCTTTTTTGTTTCTTCTCTAATTTCTTTATTCCATCACGACGTTTGTTTCTTATTATTTTGGACTTTAGTAATACCACACGCTTTCTTGGTTGCTGCCAGTAGTATTTCTTTGAAATTACCCCATCTATCTTCAAGTATCGCCTCCTGTTCATTGAAATTTCTTTCCATTTCTTGATCTACAATTGCTTGATACTTAATACTTGTTTCTGGTTCTCTCAGTTTATAGTCCTTTACTACTACTTTAATTTTTGGTTTTTGTACTACCTCGGTGTTGGTTTTGCTAGGGGCTCTACATTTAAATTTTGCTACCGTCAAATAGTGGTCACTGCCGATTTCGAGGCATCGGTGCACTCTAACATCCATTAAATGTTTCCCACATACGTTATTTGTTATTATATAATCTATGATGAACTTTTCATTTTTACTAGGTTCTTCTCTTGTATATTTATGGATTTCTTGATGTTGATATAACGAGTTTCCAATTATCAGATCGTTCACTATGCAATAATTCGATCAATCTCACTCCATTACTATTTAGTGTGCTTTCACCATATGATCCCATTACTTTGTTTCTTTCTTCTGTTTTATTTCCCATACGTGCGTTGAAATCACCAGCTATACAGACTATCTCTGTCGCATTTTCGATTGTTATTTGTAACTCATCTCAAATTTTTTTTTTCAATCTTATATGTATCTTCGTTTGGTCCATATGCTACTATTTTTGTTACTGTCGCCTGTTGTTCATTCTATGATGTAACTGCTGCTATTCTCTCTGAAACAAATGTCCACCTTTTTACTAATTTCTTATTACCCCGCCTCATGGCGTTCTTTTGTGGTCTTCTGTATGTCCTTTAATTTGCCTTCCTTGTTATTAATGGTTATTTTTTGATATCTAATTCTGATCATATTTCTCTTTTCGATCTTTTTTTGTGCTACTTCTCTTATCTTTCTTTGTATTTCCAACTCGTTCATTGACAATTCGTTGTCTATATATTATATTCTTTTACCTCTCAACTTACTTTTATTTCTTATTATTTATATTTTCTCTTCCCAGATTTGCAGTTTAACTACTATTGGATTGTTTTTCTCACTCTTCTCTATCCAAAAAGTCTCAATTGATCGATTTTCCACGCCCAGTTTTTCTTCTAAGAGGTTCTGGACTTTTCCTTTCAGGTGCATAGGGTTTGTCGTTTGTCGCTGATTATTATATTTTTCCTTTTTTCGCTGTTTCTTGTTTTTCAAAACCGTTTTCTAGTTCTTCAATTCTTTTTGATAGTATTTGATTTTCTCGAGTCTAAATTTCCTATTTCTTTTTTAACTTGAGAATAGTAACCACAGACTTTAAGCATAAGACCAAACATAAAGAGACCTGGATGAGACCCAGAAGTGACAGAGGAAATCAAATTGATTATATTGACCTGTTACGAAATGTTTTTGGCCGCCCCTGTTATTAATTGTAAATATTTTTAGATTTTTAAGTTTGAATTAGGCAGTCAAAGTTTTGTAAATCTAATGTTGGCGGAAGATGAACTACAGTGGGGGCTTCTTTGCCAAGATGGCGAAAACGGCGGAGGCCTGAATTTTGCTCCGCTGAATTTTAAGTATTTCTTTTGCGGGAAGATACAAATTAGTGAATGGTTTTTGAATTATTGGTGGATTAATTTTTATTCGAGTTTGTAAGCTATAAATTTAGTTTTTTGAATTGATTAAAGTTATTTCTTTTGAACGATCGTTTGATTTTTTTGTTGGATGGACGTTGTTGTTTTGCATTTGGTAAAGATTTGGAATTGCTAGAAGTATGTAATTAAAAAGATTGAAATTTTATTTGTATAAATTAAATTTTAAGATGGCAACGTGTGCATTAGAAGATTATCACGTTGGTTGATAATTTGAAATTATAAGTTCGATCCTCGAGAAGAATTTTGGTATTAATATTTTTTTTACGTTGAACCCACCCTGAGGCTGACTGTTTTTAGGAGATCAAATCAAATAAAAAAATTGTTTCCCGCATTTAGGGGAAATCTAAGCAACTTAGAAGAGAAAATTCATATTTTAATTATCAGAAAAAAATCATATTAATATATTAGTAGAAAGAGAAAAACGTTTAAAGTAAACGATGCAAGATCATATAAAAGAATAAGTGTTGATACAGATCACAGTATAGTCATAATGGAAGTCAAAATGGGTAAGGTTCAGGAAAATACAAGACAGGAGAAAGACAAATACAACAAATTGGTAGTAGAAAAGTTAATAACTACTGTTCAAATGTGTAAACATAAGAAACAAAAATGAATTGAAGGAATGATGTCTGGCATAGAAACAAATAATAGAAACCGCAGAGAATTTTACAAAAAAGTAAAAAAATAGAAAATGAACAACAAAACAGAAGTGAGAGGAATGAAGGGTATATCATCAAGTATGAAGAAAGAGAGATTAACAACATATGGAGAGAGTTCTTCAAATAATTACTGAATAAAGAGACAAGAGAAAACACAATAGATGATAAAACAATAATTCCAAACGAAAACGAGCTAGTGAAAGAACCAACGTATGAAGAATTTTATAAAACATTAAACTTGATGAAAAATAGAAAAACACCAGGATTAGACAACATAAACACAGAACTACTAAAAGCGGGAGAAGAAATAATGCTAAAAAGAATTTACGAACAAATAACGATAGTATGGAGAGACGAGATAATGCCAACAGAATGGAATGTAGTAAAGATCATTTCCAATACACAAAAAGGATGACAAAGGGGAATGCAAAAACTACCGAGTTACATCGCTATTGAATACCTCCTATAAAGCCTTATCGAAAATGATACGTTCAAGATTACAAGAACATGTAAACAAGGAGATGATAGGTGACTAACAACAATTGGCCCTTGGCCCACCCTATTCATTATTTAAATAAGAGGAATATGATTAATTGATAATAATTATTTTCAAATTTTAAAATAAATATTATTGTTATAAATAATAAGTAAAGTAATTAATTTCCCTATTTTGATTTTTGTTAAAAAATTTACATTTTTTATACACATACACACATACCTACATATTATTTAAACAAATTAAATTCTAAATTACAAAATTTGCTAACAAAAACTATCTGTAGTATCATAAATAATGATAATTTTAAAGATGATAATTTCAGCTGCTATAATTTTCTTGTAAACCCTAAGTTTTGCAAGTTTTTGTTATGTCAACCAAATATCATCGTGTTCGCAATAAAATTATCTACATTTTCATATATAAATTATAAGGAAACTCTATAACTACATGTATCAAATAAAATTAACAACTTTAATTCTTTATTAAAAATAGCCATGCAGGGAAATTGGATGGCGATCAAAATAAGTTTTGTTTATTAGTACATTATATTATCAAAATTTTTATTTTATTAGGGAACTCGATAGGCGAAGGTCGTCTTTATTTGGGATCTTAGACTATTATAAAAATTGTTTTATTTATTTAATTAAAAAAAATTAATTAATTACGCTTTACATAAAAGTTAACATTTTGATTATAAAAGTTATACAATGGTAAAAGTTATTAACATGTGATAATATTTATATTAAAATTGATTTTTACATGTTAGATGAAATTGAAAATAATTAAAATCCATAACTTACATAAAATTGTGCAAAAACTATTTAAATGAATTAGTCTGCGACACCCTGTTATAACTTGGTGTTTCGATTTTCGGAATCTCATCAGGCAAACCTGGAAAAATCTAGAAATTTGAATGATTTGAATTTTAATTTAAAAGCATAACTTTTCGATAATTTCTAGATTTTTCCAGGTTTGCCTGATGAGATTCCGAAAATCGAAACACCAAGTTATAACAGGGTGTCGCAGACTAATTCATTTAAATAGTTTTTGCACAATTTTATGTAAGTTATGGATTTTAATTATTTTCAATTTCATCTAACATGTAAAAATCAATTTTAATATAAAAGTTATACATTTTTAACCGACTTCAAAAAAGGAGGAGGTTATTAATTCGGTTGTATTTTTTTTTTAATATTTGTTACCTCGGAATTCCGTCATTTATTAACCGATTTTCAAAATTCCTTTTGCGTTGAATCAAGTATAGTTTCAAGTTAGTCCCATTATAATTTCACTCGTATTGGATTTTGAACTTCCAAGATAAACCGGAAAAACCCCCAAACGTCTCCTGAACTCCGTCTCAACTTACCTCGAAATCGGCTTAATAACGGATTAAGCCGATTTTGAGGAGTTTCATTTGAGTATGTTTCATTGGAAAGGCGAGATTCATTAAGCCGAGATTTAATACTTTTTTATTATAAGCCCGCATTTGCGAAAGCCTCTTTACACGCACTTTACTACTCTCTTTTGAAATAACCCTAGATCTAGATTTTCTACTTTGAGATAGGCGTTCCTCCCTTTCTTCGCTCGTCTCATTTAAACGGCGCTGTCTCATATGGGTAACACGTTTAGTAGATCTACCCATATTCTCTCCCAACAATTTCTAAAAAGCTTGGCTTGCACCGACTCCAAAGATTACAATAATTGGCCTCCTGTGCCACCTAGTTGAAGTAACTATATACAATAGCACTACAACCCACAGTGAGTTTTGGCTAACTACTATATTTTATGAAGGGTTTTTCAGGGCATATTACCTCTGTAGTTGGCCACTAGCCGCCGAGGGAGGACGGTTAGAATAAAGTTCTTGCTCCACTCGGGCTCGAACCAAGGATCTCCGCTTGGTAGTCGAAGCACTTAAGTATCAAACCATAACCGTTCTCGTCCTAGTTGAAGTAAATAACGTAATTATTTTTTACTTTTTAGTGCATTGTTTTAAAAGTACTTGGCTTTTTTTTTGTGTCGGTTTTATTTTTATTTTTTTAATTTTTTTGTATATTTTGTTGAACATAATTATGTTTAAACACACAGTCTTTTACGTGCTTTATTATTAGCAAATTTATCTATTATTTCACCTAAATCCAATTTCTAAGCACCTGTGTTTTCGTTTGCAATCAATGCTAAATGCTTGAGTCGATCTTGTCCGATAATATTTCTTAGATAATTTTCAATTATTTTCAGTTTGCTGAAGGATCTTTCAGCTTCCGCAGAAGTTACAGGAATGGTGTGAAATAATATTGCAATGTACACTTCTGTTTATCACATTCAATCACTCCAAATTTGGTTATAATATCCCTGCATAACTGATGAACAGTGCACTCTTCAGTTAATTCAGGTAAAACCAGATGGTAAACATTCAGAAACTGAAGTGAAACACACTAGATAATTTTATACCTACATATTATTTGGAATTGGAACATTTATTATTGTTATTATTATTATGGGTTATAGTTACATCAAAATTATTATAATTAAATCAAAATTATTCAATTTTCTCAATAAAATAGTTAGAATTGACCGAGGATCCCGGGGGCTCCCTGGGCTCGGGGGCCTTGGGGCACCGCCCCGATTTGGCCTATGATAGCTACGCCACTGGGCAATGTCGACGTTGTACAATTTCGGACTCTGTTCGTAACATATACATTAATACAGCGACGGCGCCAGCCCAATATAGTATTTGAGGTGGGCACATAAAATTTATAAATAAACTAAAAATTTGCAGTATTGAAATAAACACCTAAAATTTAAAACGTATACTATTCTAAAAAAAAAGGACTATAATAATATTAACAATACACAATATACTAACAAAAAATTATAATTACTGAATACTAATTAGTTAATTAATAACTTTCTCGAGTGACTATAAAGTTTATTTTAAAAGTAATTTGCGAAGATGTCTTTGTGCAAATTCTGTGATAATTGCATCGAAATCCAAATTTTTGGTAATTTTTTTTCAATATTTAAAGTGGATAAATTGCTTAGCCTATCATTATCCATTCGATTTCTTAAATAATTTTTTAATCTCTTCAAACAGGTAAATGTTCGCTCGCAAGCAGCACTTGATACAGGTACTGTAATACTAATTACACACAATTTGTAAATTTCGGTAAAAGCTTATCTATATTTACTTAACATATCCGATAATTAAAGAATAAAATGGTAAAAGTTTATTTTAATATAAATAATTAAAGAATATTGACAATTTTTTGTTTTACTCTTTTTCAAAATTTTGTATCGTATTTTGGTAAAATTTTTAATTTGGCTTGTAATAGTTCTGTGTCAAGCTTGTAGTGATTTGCAAGCAGGGCCGTATATAAGGGGGGGGGGGGGGGTTCAAACCCCTCCCATGGGTTTAGTAATTCTAAATAATTACTACATTTAAGAAATGTTACCAATGTGCACGTGAAAGCAAAATAAATAAACAGTAATTAATACGATAGATAAATTCATCTCTAAACTTTCAACTGAAAAAAATGTACAAAGAAAGTAATAAAAGCGGCAGGTCATTTTTGTAACCAACTGCAAAGGGTGTTTAAAGGTTAACCCCCCATGGTTTTATAACTTTCACATGCACTTTTTTTAAACTTTAACATTTGTAGTAATATAGTTTCTTAAGTAAAGTTAGAAGCCCAACAAAACTTTACAATACGTAATTCATCCCTTAACTGTAAACTGAAAAGGTGCAAGTACAAAGTAAAAAAATTAACAAACAAAAAAAAATACAACCGAATTGATAACCTCCTCCTTTTTTGAAGTCGGTTAAAAATAGAAAAATGGTTTTATAATTTTAAATTATTTCTTTTTTTAATGTATTATTTTATATTTATATTTTATTTTTTTATTATGTAGGTACTTATTATTAATATTATTTTATTTGTAATTTTTGCTTGGTATTTCCTGATTACAAAACTTAATTTAAAATACAAGCATAATGCCAACCTTTTCTTTTAATTTTAAACCCCCCCCCCCCATGGCAAATGTCTAACTACGGCCCTGTTTGCAAGTGCCATGATATTTTATTGTACAAGAAAGGTATTTGATAACGGATTCAGGTAACCTGAATCCGCCTGAAAACCTGAATCAACCTGCCAAAATATCTTTATTTTTGTAAAATCTTTTACTTAATTTAGTATTAATTTGATCTACTACTGGTCTAAATAACTTAATCCTAGCAAAGTTTTTCGAGTCATTAAATTCCTGACTTTATAAATTTAATTGTTCACTAATAATAAATTGCTGAAACTCTTTGGGTATTTTTGTATTTGTGATACAAAATGTGATTGGTGATTGTGATTGATGTAATTGTTGTGATGTGATTATGATTGGTAGTACCACGAAGATTTGAAACTTCGAAATTTGTTTCCAAATTTCTTCTGAGGAAACATTTTTAATTTTGGGGTTTATCAGTCTTATATGTCGATAAATCCTTGGGGCCTGGCACTTCAGTAATATGTTGATGTTGAGTTAAGGGCATAGATTCGGGTTCTTTCAAAACAGAGTCTGTAATAATTGATGTCTCACTTTCACTCTCACTTTCATCGTCATCTGCATACGCAAAGACGTTAGAAAAATGTAAACTTTACGAAACTCTTCATTTTCGTCAACACTGCTAGTGCTAGTATTAAGAAACGAAAACTAAGAATGAACTGAAAATTATATTCCAAAGGGCATTTATATATTCAAGATTTCGTATCTACTAAATGTGCATCATTTACTACATTTACTACACTTACTACATTTGGAGATCAGTCATACGCGAGTTAAAAAAAATTCGACTATAGTAGCCCACAGGTTACTATACACTGTAACCCAGATTAAGATAGACAACCAGTGGCGGTTTTAAAGAACAGGCAAGGTAGGCTCGGCCTACTCAAAATTTGATGTACATAAATAACATTTTCTTTATGTATAATATAATTAATATTTTAATATAGCGGATAATTAAATTTGTTATTTTTCATTATTTACATTTAAAATTGCAATTACAGCTGCAAAAACGAGCGCGTTTTATATTTTTATTTGTATCTGCTTTAAAGTATTATAGCGTAGGCACTGGCTTGGTCCATATCGCGCAATGTAACAGTAGGACCATGACGCCAGATACAGCAATACTATAGATACTATATAGCTTCAATAGCGTGCGCTTAGGCCCGGGCCTACTTATATGATACCACCCGATAAACAGTTTTTCTTATCGGACACACGCAAGCGGCATTTTAAAGCATATTAGATGACAAAAATGAAAATTTATCTCAAATTAAGCGGTATTTTGCACTTTGTAGTGTATTTTTATTATTGCAAAAATAGTTTAAGCGGTAGGTATTGCTATTGCTACAATAAATTTAATCAATTTTACAATAATTAAATGACGAGTGAATACGCACTAGAGAAAAAAAAATTAAAAAAAAACTAGCGAAGTTGGTTCCAAAAGAACCGTGGACCCACTGATTCCTAGTCCAACTCGTTCTTACCTACACCACGAAATTTATTAGTACTAATTGTTTCACATCTTGTCTTCAAACTCCCTCGACAATATTTCAAAGTTGATTTTCTCGAAAATTTCTGGCCATCTGACCCTACTGCTTTGAGGAGTTCTTATTGAAGGGGTAAACTTTCAGTACAATAAGTGGCAAAAATTACAAAAATGCGGATGTCATATAATTTCCCTGTAAGCAGTGGCAGTAGCAGCTTTTCGCACAAGATGCAAATCAGATGATTTGATTTAGTCAAAGTTGGTTCTTCATTACAGATATCCAAATTTGTTGGTAAACTGCGGTTCAATTTAACTTTCTGATATTCTAGTAAATTATATTTTTGCAGAAGCTATGTATGCAAGAACTAAGATCCAATGTAAGCACGAGAGCATGTAGATTTTATTATCTCAGAAATCAACAGTTGCAGTTTAACATGGAATCAACATAACAAATGTTTTCTCTAATAAGCACAGAATTAATTGTATTTCATCATAGCTTAAATATATCTGTTAGTGCTGAATATGCCAAAAGGGTACAAGATTTTTAAACTCTTGTAAACAATAATTACAACCCTATGTGCAATTCTACGATGGGAATGATTTAGTGTGTCTTCTGACAATCTTTCCAATGTTGTCTTATTCCATTTAAACAAAGTTGATGGAATGAGTCAAACTGGACATTTTTGACAATTTCGAACCGAATAGGTACGGCAGGGTGTGTTAAAATGCACCAAAAAAACAATTTACGGGTAGTTTCATGCTATTTCATGAAAAAACAAGATTTCATAAAAGAATCATAAAAAAATTAGATATTTTTGATTTAACCAAATACAACTATCGCAAGAGATATACAAATATTAAATAAATACGTAGTGTCAAGCCTCCACCAATTATAATACATAAAAATTGTTTTACTAAACTAATATTAAGATAACATTCATTATCGTGTATTAAAATATCTCAACAAAATATGTTTGTATAACAGCAATTTAATGTGCATTTTCTGTACAAATTTATTTACCTCCTCCACTGTTTTAATTAACACCACTAAGTATTTTTAGTTTTACACGAAAATATAATTTTTCTTTTCATCAAATTATTAATTGTTGTTTTGGTTATCATCAATCGGTTGAAATAATTTATTCCCCATAATACCATCAAGTTGACCATATAGAACTGTTTTTATGCGGGCTCATAGAAATTTGGTTGTGTTTTGGAAATTTTTGTCACTTTAATTCTAAGTTATCCAAATCTGCATTGAAAATTCTTTTTTAAAGTAAAAATATAAAACATACAGCAATCACCATTTTTTAATCTAATATAAAGTAGTGTACTATAAATATTTCACTGTCTCCCCCACAAGCCCATTGCAGTATTTCGAAATGTCTAACCGAGTAGGTAGGGTAGGATATGTTAAAATGCACAAAAAAAACAATTTATAGGTAGTGTCATGCTACTTCATGAAAAATCCAACGGCAAAACTAAAGCCACCACCGCCACCACACTTAATGTGTGCAGATATTTGAACAGTTCTAGATTTGAACAAATCTCCCGACCAGACGTAACGCCATACTTATGCATTTGAATGATACATCTCTGTTTATGTACTAGATATTATCTGTACAATTATTGTTTGAGGTATGTACTTTAATCGTTACCGTCTGGAACCACACTTGAAAATGTAATTTGCTAATAAAAACATAAAAATTATTTTTTCTCACACGTTTAAAAAATAGAAAGAATGGAATGTTCACGATTAAATAAAATTTAAAATTCATGAAATTGGTTCTGTTGTTTACAAGCAGTTTTCAGAAATATCTAAAACGATATTTGAAATAAAAATGGAATACATTTATTATTTTTCTTCAAATCCCGTTTTTTTTAGAAAGACCCCGACATTTGACGCTACAGACGAGCAGAAAGTTTTTAATCAAAATCTAATTAGCTCCTCAAACAACTAATCTTAAATCAATCGCCCTATGTTGTGTTTTTCTTTAATCATAAATGAAAAATTAGACACACACATGCACACACACATCCGGATATAATTTCATAAATAATAGTTTCAACAATAATTCTGCATAATTGTCTTTAATTTTTAATTTAACTTTTAAATTCTTCATTTTGAGCACTCATTGATTCATCCAAAACTTGGCGCTCTTGTTTTCCTTTACATAATATTATAGGTATACATACTATTTAATGCAATTATGAAAATGTTATAGCATTGTTTGAAGAATAGGCTCTTATTATATTTTAATAAATTATTTGTGATTTAATAAATTACATGCAAGTAGTTGAAGTTCAACGTATAAAAAATTCAGTCTGTATTTACATATACATTAAGCAATCTAATCTTTATTGGTGAAACAAATTCTGTCTGATAGCTATTTTAGTCATAAAACATTTACAAAATTAAGTGTGTTTTATGATTAACCAGCGGAAAGCATTTTAAAAATAATTGTCAGTAATCGTTAAGTAAACGTAAGTATGTACAAAGTCTACGATTGCACAAATAGATAACATTAACAAACGATCCACTTACTTAATTGTTTAATAGGCAGACAAACTATCTTTATCTTAAAAACATATCACCATAAAAGCAATTCCTATGATAAGGGGACATTTTTCTTCGGTATTGGCATCTTGGGTAGTGCAAAAAAATGTAATGTAAGTCCAGTATCAGAGCTAGTTTGAATTTTCGACTTGGTCGAACATGGTTCCTATAAATCATATAAAAAATAAACATTTTTACTACTTTTGTCTGAACATTTTTCTCTTAAATTCGAATTTCTCCAGAGCTACAGCGCTCCAAAATGAAAAGGACTAGCGAAAATTCTAAAAACGGTCCATTTTGATTGAAGGATTTTATGATAATTATTTTTAATTACATAATATGTACTTTTAAGACATGTTATGTATCTAAGTTAAATATTAACTATAAAATTATAGGAAGAATTTAAATAAAAAGTATAAATAAAAAAATATATTAAATAAAATGAACTTCATACTCACTTATTTTCAAAGAATTTACTGCAAAAAGATAAATTATTATTGAATTGTTAATTTTTTCGTCGCTTTGATGGTCCTGGTGCACCATCGTCTAATTAATCTATAATCGTCTAACTCTACTTAAGTATAATTTATTGTATTATTATTTATTACACAACATGTTTCAGATTTTCGCCCATTATCAAATGTAGACCAATAATTCACAGTAAGTTATAAGTTATAACTTATAACTTATAAGTAACTTATATTTTAAAATACGTTCTATCACATCCGCCTAAAACAGACTAGATATATGTATTATTTAGTCTTCAAAAATCAAAATGTTTTCACTGTCAGTTATCAACAATTATTATTGATAACGTTTTTTCTACTTCGTCATCAGTCATCACTGTTGATCAAAGCGTTTGGAATATTTTCACAAGACTTATTCTAAGAGTACCGTACACTATCGTAGAAGTCAATATGACTTCCTGAATGGGGTTGTTTCCAGGGGCGGATTAAGGTACTTCTGCGCCCTTAAGCACACATAAATAGAATAAATAGAAAATATAAACAGTTATTTTTTATTATTTTATACATATTGCTGTGTCCACTTTACACCAAGCGGTAAGAGATTGGTTGCGTATTTAGTGATATTGGTGTAAAATTTCCGAAAATCAAACACTTTTTTGCTCAGTGAGCTCTAGTCTGCGGGAGCAGTCAGGCTTACTTAGTCAAGGTCGCCGATTCAAAAAATTTGTTTCTTCAATAATTGTATTACTTCTTCTCGGAAAATTATTAGCAAGTTTCGATTTTAAAAATATTCGTTCCAATTCAATTTAAAATCGTATCATTAAATTTTATGATAACGATCCGCACCCGGCTTATCAAACTGCGTTGTCGTTTCTTTAGTAAATTTTCATCCAATATTTAAAACATTTAATATAACTCCAAATTAATGATTCCAAATAAATAATCGTTCATCCAATAAAAAAATAGCTCATCCAATAAAAATCTCCTTTAATAATCAAAAAATATAAAATGTGGTGTCGTGGGACACCAGATAGGAACGAAGTACGTTATAACGTAAATATTAATTTCAAGTTCTAGTCGAGGTAAAAACTAAATAATTATGCGGATATAAATATTTTATTATGATGTTTTTATCGATAACAATCAAAAACTACTTTACAAAATTGCCAAAATAGCGATTTCGGCATGTGTCAAAGTCGATGTAAATCCGCAATCATCGCGGTCATCTTTGAAGTTTTCGAAATTTTTTTTGCACATTTGGCTTTAAATAATTTTTTGTCTCTGGGTGGCATTTTTCAAAATCGATTTTTTTAAAAATTTTGGGTGTTTTATTTTCGGCTGAAAATTTTTAAAATTAGTAAATTATATTTTTTTAAATTATTCGTCGGTTTAACAATTTTAACGCGTTCTTAATTCGCAATGCGCAAAGAGTAGCTTAATAGCGTATCACTATTAATTTTAACGATATCCATTCTGGCGTTGAGCAATAAAGAACTCCGCCTACACATATAGCCGAGGGATCGAATCCTAGTGAAGGCGACTTTTTTTCTAGAGAAATTTACAAACCTATGACTCGTGGTTTCTGAATATTATATTATTAAATAATTAAAACACAAGACACGCTTAGATCTAATGTACTAATACTGACTGATCAGTTGTTCCACTTTTGACCACCAGATGATGTAATTATCGAACGATATAAAAATCTTACCCATTTGCGTTACGGACGTTTTTTTTCCGATTAGGGTACCCCTTCGCATCCCCACATAAGGAACTTCGTTCCAAAAAAATTCGAAAAACTCACGAAATCAAAACTTTAGCTGCGGCCACTTTTGAATAAAAATACTTTTATAACAAAATTTGATTTAACAATATTCGTATAAAAAAAATCAATTGTAAAAACTATTCGTACAATAAGAACTCAAAATCGGCGGAGCAAAATACTAGGTCTCCGTCGTTTTCGCCATCGTGCCAAAAAAAACCCCACCCCAACTCAACTTTTTACCAACTTTCTACATTTTAAAATTATACCATCTAATTTAGATTTAGAATTCAGAAAATATTAACAAAGCATCAGGGGCGATTAAATCGCCGTAATTTAGCGATGCGCTCATAGATTTCCGAAGGTGTAAGTTTTAAAAATGTGCTAAAAATTGAAAAGTATTTTTGTAATCAGTAAAGAAAAACTCATGTCAGTAAAAAAACTATAGGTAATCATTGTATTTTTTGATACATTTAATTTTTGAGAATGTGATGTATTTTGCTTGGCACATTGCGCCCTTAGGCACGAGCCTAGCTAGCCTAAACGGTAATCCGTCTCTGGTTGTTTCCCGTTGTCTTCTCCATAGCCTACAGATGTATATTGGGATTTAAGATTGCAGCAGTGCATCTGTACATCCGACGCGTCCAGGATTTGATATGCCTTACTGCTGGTCACATGACTATTGCAAAACTTAAGCTCGCCTCACACGATGCTTGTTTTGCTGATGGTTTCCTTGCTTGTTTCTGTGCATGGTATCTAGCATGATGGCTCCTGTGCATGGTTGGCTTCACATGGGTTTTGTGCACGATGGTTTGCAAGCATGGTTTCATGCTTCAATGCACACGCAGTGATAGTGACAGTCTCAAGTTTGTAAAAACGGACGCCCTTTTAATGGAAATTTAACGTAGAATATTAACTGTTAGAATATTTTTGTGCAAAATACCCAAAACAATATAATTACAATTATACACAAATCTAACTACAAATTTAAAATGATAATCTCTTTCAAATATGGTTGACCAAAAAACAATTTCGAAAAAATTATAAAATAAAGAAAACAACAAGAAGCAATAATAGCTGTATTCTTTTTACCTATTTTAAGTGAGATTGTACTGAGATACTCAGTTACTCAGTTGAAAGGTTGTTTTTTTTTACCGTTTTGACATAAGTACTGTGCCGTGTCGAACTGAGTTTTATGTGACAAAACTATCCCCTTCCATACCCAAACTGATCTTGCTGTTTTGAAGTGTTACAACTGAGACAAATTGGGAAATAGTCCGGATTGGTTGATTTGAATTAAAGTTGTCACTTATTACAATCATTTCAATAATATCTACTGCACCTTAAATTTTTAATTCGTTTTTTTGAAGTTTATGTTGACATTTGGTTAGTACTACCAAACTTCAAAATAATGAAATTCAAAAATCACTAAGTAGTAAATTTTTGTTGTTCTTTTTACCTTATCTTTCTTTCACTTTGACTCAGTTAATCTCAGTTCGTCTCAGCTCACTTCATCTCAGTTGTGCAACTGAGATGGAAATAAAATAGGTAAAAAGAATACAGCTAATAATAACCAATATAATAAAAATATTTTATTATTTTTAATAATAAAATAAATTAGGTTATTTAACTCAATAAACTTATTTGTTTACATCATTTCAATTCAAACTCGATTGAAACTCGGCATTTCTCGGTAGTACTCGCACAATGCGGCTTTATCATTGGTTAGCGCTGAAAACATGCATGTAAACCATAACAGAAAATAGCACCGGTTCTATCATTGAAATCGTGCACGAAAACATGCAGCCAAGCATGCAGGACAACTGCGCACCCATCAGCGCAACCATCACAACTCCATGCAAGGAAACGAGCATCGTGTGGGGCGAGCTTAAGCTTTTTCGACACCAATACGCTGCTTTTCATCCTTCTTTGCATTTGTATGATATTGATAACACAAAACTTGAGCCGATACACGACACAAAAATAAATTTGATGAAGTCTATAATTACCACAACATAAAAATTAAATTTCAAATTTTTACATACGTATATTATGCGCAATACGATTGTCTATAGTGATTTCTAGTTTCATAAGTTTGTTTATGTCTACTTTAATTTACAATGTTGTAGTGTACTCGTATTTTTGTTAAAAAATTATACAGTTTGAAAATTATTTTTACAACGCTGTTCGAATATGACGACATTAATGATTATGAGTTTATGACGTGATTGCCAAAAGTTTTATCTGAACCATATAAAATTGATCAAAGTTTCAGGAGCTGAATTCTTGTGGTTGTCACTGGAATAATATTACATTATATTATTACCATGTTTCAAGCGTCATCGTTGTGGACGTTTTCCATTTCCATACCATGCTTGTACATGATTATAAATTCTGAATACATAATATTATGATAAGGTAAGGTGCAGATTCTATTGATATTAGCAGAGCAGCAAGATTAAATTTTCTCCTTGTTATTGATTTTAAAAAATGCTGATAGCGAGTACGTTCAATGTTCTACGTCACCGCAATCAAATACATAAGAAAACGTTCTCCTACCTCTGTAATGCTCTCCTAATCTACGTCTTGTTCTTTAAAAACTGAAATTATTTTGTTCAGACGTGAATATACTTTGGAAGAATAGCAAAAATTTTAGTTTTCTTTTGGTTGAAAAAATCCGATGTTGTGCCGCAGTCACTGAATCCATGGAGAAGCAGGATGCTTTCGATTTTCGAATGCATTTTCGTACTGTAATGTTTTAGCACAATACAGTTTATTTGTAGTTTTTCCTTTTCCGGGGTTTTGTAGGTAGATATTCTCTTCACATGGAGCTAATTCTGTTGGCAAAACCAGAAGATCGATATCTTCTCTGACATCAAATGTTGAAATCATGGGAATGACAGCGTTTACCATAAATACATCAGCAGCTTCTACAGGTATATACTATATATTTATCTATTTAAATCTCATTTTTACCATTGAAATTAAAACGCATTTTATAAATATCGTTTGCAAGAAATCTTTCTTGTAAAACTTGTACAAGTTTCATTCGTCGAAGAGAACATAATATCCAGAAGTGTGTTTCTTTGACCGACGAAATCTTTCTTATAGTCTGTTTTCCGACAGCATCAACTGGATACCCGCCAAAAATAACGACTTGAAACGTAAAGGTTTTACACGTATCGCATAATATATAATATATATCTATATATGATGTAATTTTCTGATATGGTTTCAAAAAAATCGTTGTGCACCGTTCGTGCATTGTCACTTGCGGGTTAATTCGTACCGAATAAAGAGACTTCTCTTCAGAGTAATCTCGAAACCGTTGGTTGGCTTAATCATCTGCATATATGTTTTTGAGTGGGGGTGCTGATTCCGCAGTAACCCCACATTATGGGATGCATTTTGTATGGGATAATGTATTGTGAGAGGAGTATCGAACTGTCATGATACTGTCATACCACATGTCATGATACCACAGAAAAATCTACTTACACCTTACACTTTCATTTAAGTACACTTAGGTAAAGTATACTTTCTTGAATTATCAAATACGGTACTTTTGCAAGTAACAGTTTTAATATTTTCTAACTGTAAAATTTGGTATAATTACAATAATTAAATTTAAATTTTTAAATTTGTTTTTTAATAATAATTAAATTACGTCACAATTTTTATTTTATATTACATTGCTTTTCTTGCTCGACTTACGCGAATTTTAAATCTACATACGTCAAAATAACTTTGGCTTACGTTTTTGCAATTCATAATAATATAATTTGTTGTATTATCTAAGATTTTATTACACATTTTTTGACGTGATAACGTCTTATAAATTGATATACCGGCTGCACGCACGAAAAAACATGACTCATTGTCACGTTCCGCAAGCGAGAACGCGGAACAAGCGAGAGAGAGACACGATCGGCTTTGCATCATACATAGACATTATTTGAATTATAAAATGCCATTAAAAAAAACTTGTCTATGCATGAGGTTCGATCTCGCGATCACCAAATGATGCAATTATGTTTCATGCACATAACGCACTAGCCTATTGAGGGTTAATGTAATAACATAGTTTTAATTCGTATTATCTGTTACATAAACATAATTCAATTCAATTCATAAAAGTATGCAATTTTTCATCAATGTTTTCTTATGACGTTATCACGTAAAATTATCGTCCGTTAACCGACTTTACAGACAACCCGAGTGTTTTTTTAAAGTTATTTTTTTCTTTAGTCTCCGGTTCCAATTAAACATAATTTGTACGTATTCATATGCAAAATTGAACCCCGACTTACGCGAATTCGACTTACGCGGTTATCGCTCGGTCCCACCCATCGCGTAAGTCCAAGATATTACGTATTTGTATTCGAACAAATTCGATTAAATACAAATTTAATGCTCTTGAAAATATCTTATTGAAAACCAGGTGGAACTTGGATGACTACAGTTCTTCTATACAGCTACCCTTCTGGTTTAAGTTGAAAAATATAGATGAGAATATAGAATGCAGAAAAATTCCGAATAAGTCAAGTATTAAAAAATAATAAAAGGATAATTCATATTTTGTAGGGTGGTAATATATGTAATTCAAAATTCTGAAATTCTTCAAAAATTCATTCAAGCACGTGGCATTGTTTAGATTAGTTATTTGGTTTTCATGGTAAGTCATATTCAATCCATTATATTAATTTTTTAACGTTTTACTTTTTCAATTGTTTTGAATATTGTAATGATATGTAAAATATTTTCGAGTTTAAAAGTATCTCTCGGGTCGTAATGCTTCCTCGAAGAAAATAGTTACATGGTAGGCAATCAAACAATTGACGATATAAAATTTCGATATATTTGCAACCTGATATTAACAATAAAATAAACAAGCGGGACTCACGCAACTCGCAGGCCAGCACGTTTTCGTAGAACAATAACTTTTCCTCTTCACTGGATTTCTTCTTCTTCACTCTTTAACTATATCGTTTGCTCCTCCTTCAACACTGGAAACAATTCTCAATCGAAATCTTCTCTTTATCTTAATAATCAACGCTGAAAACTCACTTTATTTAAGCCGCGTGCCGATAACGATTTCCACACTTGGAAACTATGGCCTTTAGCCTCTTGGGTAACCTCCCAATCAAATACTATTCTTCACAAATTTCTCGACACGCGCTAAAATAATTTTGTGGAACACGTCTGCTCTCAAGCGCGTTTGAACTGTAACTCTCGAATCTCTGTTTGTTTATTATTTTCATTTCCAACGTTTCATGCATCGAATCCTTTTGATTGGCTCTCCTATCTTTTCTTTTTTTTCAAATTTAATCTAGATTTGTCCTGCTTTATTGCTCTCAGGTTGCAACGTCAATCGTTTAATTTCTAAAGTACGCAACCCAATTCTTATCGCTTGATGTGAACACAACAATATATTTTCTTATTTCTTTTTATTATTTCGTTTTATTCTTAGTTATATGCAACTAAAAATCTAAAATAATCGCGACATAGGGCCTTTATACTACATTTTTATTTTAAATTACTTTACGATTAAAATTCTATTATTTTAACTTTTCTGTTCAGTTTATGTTAAATTTTATAAGAATTATTTAGTTTATAAAATTAAATCTATTTTTAATAAGTCTTGGTTTTAGCTGTTCTTTCAATGATCACGCAGCTTTTATTTAAGTTGTTTTTTAACGATCTTAACGTACAAAATTTCTATGAAGGAAATGTTACAGCGGGAAATGATTATTTATCTTCAATTTTATCGAAGAAGGACGTCATTATGATTTTTCGTATTAACTATACTTTTTATTCTGCACATCACTTACTTTTTTTTATTAATTGACCATAAACCGCTTGTACCCGCACACTTTATATTTTATTTGCTCTTATTATTTGAGGATCACCCCAGACCAACGCGAACATTTGCAAGTGGTGCGAAATCGCAAAGAAATGATCGCAATATATATCAATAAAAAATAAATAAACGCGCGTAGATTGGACAGATTATGTGAACATTTCGCTGCGATAAGTTTTGCGTCTTAGTCTGGATAATGATTAATACAGATAACTACTGCCTGCCTACCTCTCGTTTGTAATGCAATTTTAAGTTTTTTATTTTCAAATTATATACTGAAGTGGAAGTTAACTTGGAAAAATTTTGAAATTAAGTTTTCAAATCGATCTGTTTAGGATAGATTCGATTAACATTTTATTGTTATTTACTGCCTGAAAGTGAACGTTGGTTTTACAGTGTTCACCATCATTTTTTGAACAAATACATATGTGTTTGAACTAACAAAGACACTTTTGGTAAGATTTTGAATGTTTTTGGAAATAAGTGTAGTTCGAGAACTGCAGAAAATCCAAAGAAGAAATATAATTTTGTTGTACTGAGAGAATCGCCAACTACGATTAGAACATCAAAATATTTATCTTCGACATCGTCTCGTCAGCAAAAGTGCAACGATATATAAACTCCGAAAGAAAGTTTATTTAAGTACTACCTGCTGTAGGATTACCCGGATTTTTATATTTTGTGGTAAATTTAAGTTTAATTTGTTTTCTGAATTATAATTTTGTTTCTAATTTTAATCTTGATGTCTTGTTTTTTTTTTTTAGTTCTAGTTGTGATAAAAAAATTTTAATATATTTATTGTACAAAATCCTTGTTTTAATCTTTTTAAAGAAACCACGACTTGACTACTTTTTTGAGTTTCTTTAGCCGGAAATAATAAATATTTATTTAATTAAAGCAAAGGATTATCATCTGGTTATCCTCTTCCACGAAATGAACCGAAGGTCAGGCATATAGGGTTATCCCTAGCTAAAAGAAGAAGATTATAATTACATGTTCAAAATAACTCAATGCTAAACGCCGACTATAATTGTGCTAGTTTTCAATTTTTCCGTTTTATCGAATTAATAACCACAATATAAAAAATTAATAAAATATGACAATACAGAAAAGAAAAACATCTTGTGTCTATCGCGTCATAACTGCCAACTCCTGAATGACCTAGATCTAGATAAAATATAGCCAATATAAAACCATACGTAGTTAATTAGCATCTCTTCGACTTTAAATTTTTTGACATTTTCGAATTGATCATGCTGCCTCAATGCATCATCGAATGCGAATATGATAAAAGCCTATATGTAGATACCTCTTGAAAATTGAAAAGTTTTGTTAAAATTACTGACGATTAAATAAGTAGGAAATTAAATACTATGTGTATCTAATGAAACATTTTCTACCTTATTTTAGTAGTTGTTGTAGAATAAATTATGTTGGGCGTATATTTCTTATACATTTAAAGTAATAACTTATAGCTTTGTATTAAAAAATAAAATTGATTACAATTGGTGTCGACCTCAAATTTTTCCTTTCAAAATTTTCAAAGTAAATCAAATAGATTTGGAATTGCATTTGAACAGGAAGAGAGCTTATAGCCTACAGACATGCAACCTTAGTAAGTGATTCGCGTGTACATAACAATTAGTACAAAAAAAGTATGATATCATATGTCTGCGACCTTGGGTATTGCGGTTTTGACTTGATTATCAACATAATTTTAGAGCGAATGCATTGTTGAATGTCTAATTTATTGTTTAAAATTAATAGTTTATAAACTTGAAAAACTAAATTGTCAATTTACGTATTGTATTTTCAGATTTAGGTGTCTATTATATATTATCTAACCGAAATTAAATTATTTTTAAAATACAAGAAATATTTGCAAGTCCGCAGGAATGCTCGAACAACTAGAAACGGGCACGGCCGGGCGCATCCCCCCACAAGCACCCGTCGGTCTTTATGTTGTGGACATCCGTGGTTGTGGACTAGTATACGTAATTTTTTGTTGTTTGAATTAAATGTGCAGTTCAAACATGATGCGATTGCGGACTACTTCTGTTCGCAACTTATTACGCAGCGCCGAATTATAGAATAGAAAAAAATAAAAAATATTTTACATTCTTTTAAATAAATTTTATAATTTTAATCTTTTTAATTAAAGTTCCCCCCCCCCCCCACAGTTTTTCTTATAATAATGGGGATCTGTCAGAAAACCTCACCCATGATTTTAACTTTTTCCTATAGACTATTGGAAAGAGGACACTTTTCTAATCATACTAGAACAAAAATGTAGGATTTAGGCATTAGTTTTCAAAAAAAAACTTTTTAAGTTTTAAAAATGTAATTTGAATTTTGTAAAATGTAAAATGAATTTAAAAATGTAAAATTTACATGTATTTTAGATACCTGGATTTACGATAGGCCTTGGTTAAGTTAGTCAAAAAAAATCAGACCATCGGGACGCCTTCGGCGCCCTCCGGGCCTGTTTTTTGTCTAACACATAACAATTTTAAAAATTTCCCTGTAGAATGACACTTCAGTGAAATGACAATTCACTCGCCAACGGTGAAACTCGAAGACATAGAACTCGTCCGGGTGTCGACCGCAACTGACAGCAACAGTAAGAGTATATTATCAAAGCACATGGATTGTCAACAAAATGCAAGTAGGGCGCGTACCGAGCGAGTTCGCGTGGTTCTACCGATCGCATCGGGGTGTATCATATTACAACTCTCTGTTTTTAGAAATTTTAAAATGCCGTTATTTCGACAACTAATGCATCATCTTAAAAAAATTTTTGTTTTAATGTGCTCAGAAAATTGTCCTCTTTCCAATAGTGTATAGGAAAAAGTTAAAATCGTGATTCGTGAGTGAGGATTTTTGATAGTAATCGTATTAGGGGAATCGATTATCGGGGAACTGTCACGTATGTGATCACACGATTTTAACTTTTTTCTATTGATTATTGGTTAAAGGACACTTTTCTAAGCATACTAAAATAAAAATTTTGTTGAATTATAAATTAGTTCTCGAAAAAATCAAATTTGAAAAATTTAAATTTACATGTATTTTAGATACACCTTTTAACACGGCTGCATGATTAGCTATTTTTGTGTAAGGCAAAACAATTTAAAAATATCCCTGAAGAATGGCAGAACTCGCCAAAGGTGGAACTCGAAAACACAAATCTACGTTTACCTGGAATCCGAGATTTGCCATAAATAAGTTATTTTATAATAAAGCCGAAGGCGCCCGGCGACCTTGTTTTTTGACTAACACATAAAATTTACTATATATTAATGTATTCCGATATTTTAATTAGCCTAATAATTCGATACCCATCGAAAACGCAATTAAAATTACGAATTTTAAAGCTTAAATCATAAAATTTCAATTTGCATGCTGAGTGGGTGGCCTACAGTACTGACTCTAGACCACGCGTAAGGCACAGCAGAACTGGGTATATCAAGTTACACGCCCCTGCTAATTTGCATTTTTAAAATGCCGTAATTTCGACAACTATTGCATAATCCAAGAAAATTTTTGTGTAATATACTCAGAAAATTGTCCCCTTTCTAATGCTCAATAGGAAAAAGTTCAATTCTTGTGATCACATACGTGACAGTAACCGATTATCGATCATTGAAATAGTTTATTTTCTGATAATACCATAAAGTTTACCGTACCAGACTTATTTTGGGGGGCTCTTGGGAATTCGGATACGTTTTGAGAAATTTCGTTTTTTTGTGCTTTCTTCTATTTTAAGTTATCCAGATCTGCGCTGAAAATTTTATTTTTGGAAAAATATAAAACAGCATGTTTTATGTATACATTTCACTCGTTCCCCTAACCCCTGGACACTGTTTCGAAGACTGAGTAAAGTATCTTAAAAATATACCAATAATCAGTTTATAATTTCATTCAGAAAAAAGCCCACAGCAAATAGAAGCCACCGCACTAAATTGGGCATCACAACAGATTGATTAGCTGTCTCACAATCAGTCAAGTGTTTCTATCATAATTATTCTCTATTTCAATATTATGTAGATGTAGGTTTCCTTCGTTACCTGATACATATCCTATCCCTACGATAGAAAAATGAATAGTTTCCCTGTCTGAAGGTATTTATGTTTCTAGTACGGAAAACCTACGGTTTAATGCCGGTTCTGCACGACTAAGTTAACAATAGGTAAAGGATATTTAAGACATTTAGATCTCACGGCTGTCATACCCTCTTTCTATCGATGTGATTTATCCATGTCAGCGTAATTTTATTTTCTAAACTCCAATGGCCGCTCCGCTACGATATACGCGGTGATCGTATAGACTTACAACTTACTAAAAGTGAAAACTTCAAAATAAGTACGTGGTCAAAATGAAAAATTAAAATTGTGAATTTACTCGAAATTATCTAGTCTAATTCAGTGGCGGTCCGTGAGTAAGTAATTTGGGGGAGACTGGAATTCTAAAGTATTAAAAAGTACCAATAACAGTATTTACTGTACATAATGTACGTACTATGGATGACCCTAGCTATGCAAATCTTTTAAAATTTGCTTAATCCCAAAATTACTCTTTAGCTGGGCATCCATTTTTTGTAGCTATGAGCTCTTCTTGTTTTTTAAATCGTCAATTAAAACTGCTCAAATTTTGTTACCTTGTAATTTTCCATATGGTTTATGAGCTCACTTGTGAGTGCTCTTAAAAATACATTGGTCATACCGGTAGATCATCTTTTGATGAATACACTCGATCCCACAGACTTGCAGATGGAAAATCGACTTTCGCGAAACACCTAATAGACACAAACCATAAACAAGGGGGATACGAAATTTTACACGTTGCACAAAAAAGTAAAAAACTGGAATTTTTGGAAGCTATGGAAATTAATAAATTAAAATATTCATCTTCATTACTTAATAGTCAATCTGATTTAAATAACTCACCCCTACTAAACATTTTTAATAAATAATACTTCCCCCCCCCTTCTAACTTACCTCACATCTACTTACATTTTGTTCTCTTTTGTATTAAATCTACCCCTACCCTCTAGTAAATTTACACATAATTACTTTTTTAAAATTACTCCCTCCTCTTACACCCTCCACTTTTTTCTCTTGCAATTTGTCGATAAATACGGAATTTTCTCGTTTCTCCTTCTAGTTCATCGCCTGATGATGCCATAGTATGGTGAAAACGTTTGCGATAATATACATACAGTGTATTTATATATTGTGATAACTTAAACATTTTAGTTTTCGAAAAAGTGTTTTGTGCATTTTTTGGTTTATGCTAAAAATTTGATATGACCACATGATTTTTTAATACGAATAGTGTCTGTGGAAATTTTATTAAAAATTATGATTTTTAGTAAAACATTTTCTTTTTCTGAGAAGACGCAGTCTCAAAGACTCCCCTGACGGGCCGCCACTGGTCTAATGTGTTAGAAAGTATCATCTGCTTATACTCGGCTTATAGCGCACAGAGCTTACAAAAATAAAGGCTCTGGTCCAGATCAGAGCCCGCAAGAGATACTAATTAGAAAAATAATTGCATAAATGAGATTGACTAAGTGCATACTGAAAATTCAATAGACCTAATTTAAAGTACTATTTCGCACAAAAAAAACAATACATATACACATATGGGATACAAATTATAGGATTTGCGACATACGAGGCAATTAATTAATTAATTATTATTTAGTGACGCGCACCTTTGTGTCGGTGCAAACTTTCTGCTTTGTTGAAGTTACAAAAAGTTATTTCCATTTTCATAGTACCAATAAATCTGTCAAATTTAACAATTTAATTCTCAAGTAGAAAACTACGGTCGTTATAAACGGAATAGGTATAAACGGAATGGTTTGATTGTAAACCATTATAAAACCACCGAAGAACATGTAGAAAAGCCATTCAATTCTTGAAATAATGGCGTTAACGTTGCAATGTAAAAGTGAAATGCTGCACTACGGTGTAAACTATGATAACCAATGCAATGATGGCAGTAAAAAATTTATTTGCCTCCAAAACGCACTTGGGTAACTTTGACTCGGCATCGTGATAAGCAAAATACTTTTCATTTAGATCTGTTAGATTCTTATAGCAAATTAGGCGCTAGGTTCTGTGGCCTATTCTATTCTAATAGTTTTTCTCGGTTATTCGACAATAAATCATACATAAATATCTACAAATTGCATTACAAAAATTCAATTATCTTCATCCAGAGGTATTTTCATTTACCAACTATTTATTTGATCAGTATTTTAATTACTAAATCGTCAGTATTTGTAATAATATTTGGGCTAGTTTAATTTAGTTTTTTGATCAGTGTAATTAAATTATTTAAGTAAAGACCAGGGGTGTATCATAAAGCCTACACCGGAGGATTACGAAGCGATCTAAAGCCAAATATCGATCTGTGATTATAAAATGAGACAAATTCATACATTAGTATATTATATATTACTATAGTATTTGCATTTATAAAAAAAAATTATTAAATATAAATGCATAAATTAGCCACAATGCATATTATATGCTAATTTTGGCCTTCCTCTTGAACATTTTCCACCTACTAAGCTACTGGATAATGCTTGACATGTTTTAAGGGTATTTCCAAACATAAAACTTGGACAAGTACACTCCTACTTCCTTTTTACTTTTTTCCTACTTCTTTTGGAAAATTCACAAGCTGAACATTGAATGCTTATTTACTTATTAACATTGAATCATTAGATGTTTTTCATTGCATTTCTTATGCGGTTAAAATTTTCTCTTCTATAATACTGAACTTATTTTTGGGATACGTTAGGTTGCTAACGTAATGCCCAAATGCTTCAAAATAGTTGTTATACTGACCGTTCTTGTTATTATACTATACTGACATTGTATTATAAATACCCACCATCTATTTAAAATACTGATCAAAAAATGTTTTAAAATATTGACTCAATAAATGCTATTCTTTTCTATTTGATTACATTTTTTAAAATTATTTTTATATCTAATTTCTGCCGTTACAAAACATGCGAAAATACATCGTTTATCTTTTTAAATACAGAATTGTATGAACATTTAGAGTCCAAATTTTTTTACATCAATTAATTATAAGAGAAGCAACATTTGACAGAATTTTACTTTTATATGTTAAAGTCCTATGACTGATGGTCGCAGTCACGACACAGAAAAGGAAATGAAAAAACAAAAAATAATGGCCACGCGCGCCAAGCTAGAAAAACCGGTATGGGCCGGTTTGAAGATCCAGTCCGGCCGGTTCTGCTTGGTGGTTTAGCACAGCTTTCGGAAGAAAACTTTCTTACTGCGGGGTCGAAGCCTAGTTTTTGAAACTACGTATACCAATAAAAATACTTATTTGATTTTTTGGCGAACATTTAAAGATAATGAAATATTTAGTAAGTTATGAAAATGAATGCTGATTTTACAATAACATTAAAAAATTTTAATTATGTACTTACCAGTTTTTTCTTAAAAATATTTATTATTATTGCTATATAAATCAATGATCAAATTATTAATTACTTTTAATATATCTCTGAATTTTATTATTCCAAAAACATGATAGTTTTAAGTTTATCAATCGACTTTAGTCAAAACATGACATAGCACGATAATCGCACAAAATAGGTCAAGTTGTTATAATCACAAAGACTGAAAAGTTACTATTATGTTTATAATAAAGCCATAAATCCAATGGTGTTCATATTAATAAATTTCTACTTATCACTTTTTAATAATCATGAGAAGTTGTAATGATATAATATAATATCGACTTTGCCTAGCCAAACTGTTCCTGCATAGATCCAACGCAACGTAAAAGCACCTATACGCTGCGCTCCGGTTTAATAATATAAATAGAACAGTACGAGTTTGAAACAAAGCAGATTACTGAACGAGTGGATAGATTTGAGTACGAGTACAACGCATTATCTAATTTCGCGTAGAAAAATCGTTATTAGGCATAAAAGTATAAAAAGCATAAAGCATAAAAGTAACCCTTATAGAATTAAAACAACTATAAGGTCTCGCCCGTTTTACAATAATCGAATAAATCTGGTATATAAACGTTACACTTGGTATAACGTTCGTTTTTTAGACGATACGACACATTAGGTTTGACCTTAGGGTTTGACAGACATCAGATTTTGCGCTTAAGAAATTTAGATTAAATTCTGATGTAGTTACCAGGTGTGTAAGTATGAAACCGGAATTTTTGTACAGAAAATACACGTTTATTGTAATGATATGATACAAAGTAACTTATTCAAAGTATTGTCCGTCGCTATCTATACATTTTTCCCATCTTTCTGGCAATTTGTGGATTCCGTGCCCAAAGAACTGTTGCTTTTTTGAGGCAAACCAGTCATCGAGCCATTTTTGTACATCTTCGTAAGAAGTAAAGCGCTGCTCAGCAAGTGCGTGTCCAATCGATGCTAACAAGTAGTAATCGGATGGGGCAAGGTCCGGTGAGTAGGGCGCGTGCTGAAGAATCTCCCAACGGAACGACTCTATCGTTTCCTGGACCTGTTTTGCTTTGTGTGCTGGTGCATAGTCATGTAGCAAAATCACCTTGTGTTGTCTTTGTTGGTATTCTGGTCGTTTTTCACGCAAAACTCGATCCAAATCGGTCATTTGTTGTCGGTAGCGTTGAGTATTGACAGTTTCCCCAGGTTTCAGCAGCTCGTAGTAGATTACGCCCTTCTGATCCCACCAAACACACAGCATTGTCTTTCGTCCGTAACGGTTTGGTCTTGTCGTCGATGTTGATGGTTCACCCGGAGTAACCCATGACTTTTTGCGCTCAGGATTTTCGAAATATATCGACTTTTCATCGCCAGTCACAATTCGATGTAAAAATGACTTTCTTTTGAACCTGGCGAGCAGCATTTCGCATGATGTTTGGCGGTTTTCCTGCTGTCTTTCGTTGAGTTCATGTGGAACCCATTTCCCCACCTTTTGTATCTTTCCCATGGCTTTCAACCGAAGGGAGATGGCTTCTCGGGTCACCTTTAACTGATCCGCCAGTTGTTGTTGTGTTTGAGCGTCGTCTTCGTCCAACAAGGCTTGCAGGTCAGTGTCTTCAAACTTTTTCGGTGGTCTTCCACGTTCTTCGTTTCTCACGTCAAAATCGCCACTTTTGAACCGTTTGAACCACTCGAAACACTGTGTTTTACCGAGAGCATGCTCACCGAACGCCTCCACAAGCATTCGATGCGATTCGGTTGCGGTTTTCTTCAGATGAAAACAGAAAAGTAGTGCTGTCCGCAAATCGTAATTTGTTGGCACAAAACTCGACATGTTTATCTCTAATAAACTAATGCTACTGAATGAAACTCGTGTTATTGTGAGTTGGAAATCTTTGTCGGATATCAAAACAATAACAAGACACCGCTGACGTGATGTGTCGGTAACTGCATCGACATCTAGCACCACCTATAGGCAAATTCCGGTTTCATACTTACACACCTGGTAAATAGGAAAAAGGGAGAAAATTTGATTTTACATTTCAATACTATTATAGTAGATACTTAGTAATATCACTAGCAATAAGGTTCGATTCAAATATCTGTGCCTTTGCGTCACTAGTTTCTGATTAAGAAATGACATACTGAATATAATTTAGAACGTCGTTTAGCTTTATTTAAAAGAGTACAAAAATATTTGAATGTCTTGCTGGCCGAAACGAAAATAGTCGTACATTAGCAATATTGTACATTATAAAAACATGCAAAGAAATATTAGTAATGTCTAAACTATTCCTGCATTGTTTGTAATGTACTAAAAATTTTAAATCGCGTAGCGATTTTTGTTATTTATTTCAAGTTGTGGTGAAGAGAGAAAGTTATATCAAAAAAAAAGAAAACATGCATTTTAAAAAGCACTTGAGTGACTAGTGTTTTCCAGCTTGAATCGTTACCATTTTAAACTATTACGCACTGGAAAGTTTATTTGGTGTGGACTATATCAATGGCACTCCAAACTGCATTTGTGAAAATCAATCGATTTGATCTTCAGCTACTGTAGGTATTAAAATGTGTTAGTAAACTTCGATCGAACTTAATTTTTGAAAATCCTTTTTGAGAAAGCTATGTAAGCAAGAACTGAAATTCAATGTAAGGATTAGATTTTATTAGTACAGAAATCAACAGCACTTTACAATTTCAAATGGAATCAACATAACGAATTTCATCACGAAAAAGAACAGAAGGAACTGTTGATCATTGGAAAAGGTTTAGTGTGTCTTCTTGTTAAACTTTCTAATCTGTTATTATTTAATTCAAAATAATGTGACTAACAGAAATTATAACTGGAATAAATAAGAATATATTATATAATCTCCAATGAAAAAAATATATATAAATGGAATGAAAGGAAAATAGAAATTCAAATTAAGACAGTTTGTTTAAAGAAAAGCAATTGACCGATGAAATCCTGATATGATGCGCAGATTGTAGATCTGCATGATATGCGCATGTCTTCTTCTGGTTCCGATTTCACGTAAAGTTGTAGGTTCCGTCCTGTACCAAGTTCGACTACGTGGCGCACAGTGTTCGTCGATAGACTGGATTGCGTACTTGATAAACATGTCTCCATACATGACAGACAGATATGGATGACTCTGAGTACGATGTCTTTAAAAACGCTTACAATGATGTAATACAGGATTTTTGTTTTCAAAAAACAAAGAAACACGGTTTGATTTGGTGTACATAGAGAAAGGCCACGATAATACACTACAATTTATTATATAAAATAACATTTAAAAAATACTACTAATAGAAATGAACTTAATAAATTTCAAATAAATTATTTGGTATTTAGTATGTATTGTAAAATGTAATATTTAACAAAAGTTAATCAAAACGTTAAAATAATAAATCGAATTTTAACCCTTCTAAAGAGAAGAATACATACATGCATGCCTAGAAAATTATTATTTAAAAAACAAAAAAAATTAATTTATCGTTAACCAAGTCGATTTCCGTTTCGTACCTGGTAATTGCTATGTGGCGTTTAGTGCTTCCCTTCAATTGCAAATTTTAAAATGCCGTGTTTTCGAAAATTAATGGATAATATTACAAAATTTTTATTTTAATATGTTCCAAAAATTATCTTTTTCTTATTGTTTATAGTAAAAAGTTCAAATCGTAAACCCGATGATAGTCACATATTATAATGATAATTGTCACAAAAAAAACAAAGAAATAATAAAAAACAAGACATTATATTATCCAAAGTAATTGAAAAACTATCATTAGTCAAGAAAACATTAACAAATAATAGGGATTTAATATGACTTACCATAAAAAAACAAATAACTACTCTAAGCAATGTCACGTCTTTTAAGAAAGCCAAAAAAATAAAATTAGCTGAGTATAAATTCCGATAGAATAAAATAAAAAATTCTAATAGTCATTTTGCGATGTAAAAATTCTTAAAATTAACAGTTATCGGAAAGATATCGGGAAATCCACGAGGAGTTCCAAAGTAGATTGTACCTACTATTGTTTGGTCAATAATGGAAAACATTTTGAAAATGTGATTTCTTGTTTCATCTTTAAATTTTAACCTCTAATTCATAAACGGATCCTCTAAATCCAATTTTTTTATGTCGGATGAACGAGAATTTTAAAATTTCGACATAGGGGTAGCTGGTGGGGAGGATTTTAAACTTAAATTCAAATAGTATTGGTTTTGAACGTCTCTATCGCTATCTAAATCAACGTTTTTTTTTGTCAGATTTACTCAAAAACAAAAGTTATTTTGATTGACTCTAATTTTTAAATAAACAAATAGAAAATAACTTAAAAAAGTTTAGAATTTTTTAAGTATTTTTGTGGTATTTAGTAGCATGTGATGTTAAAATAATCAAACTTAACAAAATGTTAAAATAATAAAATTTTAACTATTAAGTAAATAATACATACCACGAAGAAACATAATATTTAACGAAACCAAAATGACAATAATTCACATTTAACAGGGTTGAACTTAGAATATTTAAATAAACAAGAAAATAGAAATCTGAAAAAATTACGCTATAGAAATGGTAAAAATTACTTAAAAATAAAAAACAAAAAACCTGTAACATAATGTAAATGCCTTTATTTCACAATGATTTCCGATCATCGGTTATGTATAACAGTAAAAATAACAAGAAGTGAGAGCAAATGTACCAAAAAATTGAAAATTTTTTTACAAAATTAAAAGATCAAGAAATTAACCAAACTTTAAATATTGCACTTACCAAATAACCAAACTGCATCTTGTGGAGAGAGACACGGTAGAAATTAGTCAGGTGTACTTGGTCGTGGATCGAACCCACGACTGTGACAGCAATTTAGCATTCTAACTACTTACTATTAGCCTTCGACCACAGTTTAAAAATATATTTTAATAAGCACCTAAAATTTAAATTTAATCCGTCGAATAATAATAAACATAATAAAAAATAACAAACTAATTAACAATATTAACAATAATAAATAAACAATATAAATTAACAAAGTAATTATTAACGATAAACTAATGCGCTTTATAACAATGTCGCTCAAACGTCAAATGCCAAACGCTACAATATATTTTGACCAGGGGTTTTGACATTAAAACAAATGCTATAAATCAAATTGAGATTTGTAGCAATTCTGTGAATTTTTTTTTTACCTACAACTTGTTCATTATTTTCAGGATTTCTGTGAAAACGGTAGATTTCTCAAAAAAAAATTTTTGACCAAAGTTGTAGTCCGTTAAATTCCCTATCCGGTTTGGGCTTATTAAAAAGGGGTTATAACCTAATTTGTAGATAAGCGAATGATTTTTAAAAAAGTTCTGATCCATTAAGCTTAAAAATCAATAATTCGGAGCTATGGCCGTTTGAAATCAGAAATTCAAAAAATTGCTTTAAATGGAATGAAAATTTTTTGTTTTTTTATCGCCACCTCATAAGTTCTCCACGGTCACGGAGACACCCGTATATGAAATTTTCTTGGTAAAATGACCAATACCAAAAGCATTTACTAGTTTTTACAGTACACTACAACCTTTTGGCTTTATCTAATTTCTCGTGGGAAAATCGTTAAGGACAATCACAAGTCGTAAAAAATCTGAAATTTCTCCACTGTCACTGTTAAGACAATTTTCTCAGAAAAGACGTCTTTTTTCACGAAATCAGATAAAATAATTTGCTTGCTAAATATTTTTCCGATTAAAAAATTAGCACAGAATTTTCTGAAAGGAAAACATACAAGGATTCATAAAAGAAAATTGTTCGAAGTATGCGTTGGAACTTGGAATGGCGAAAGAGTGTTAATACAACAAAAGGATGTCTTAAGTGTAATTCGTATAACTATAGAGAGAATGCAAAATGAAAATGTTGTATAGTTTGTTTAAAATTAAAAAGTTGCTATCACTTCCGGCCTAAACCGGTTCAATAAAACTTCAAATTGATATTTGAAAAATGGAAGCTTTTATGGCTTTTGAGTTTTGACCAATTTGATATCCATTATAAATGTGCATCGGATCGAAAGATCCGAGTGCAGATAACCTATAAGGTGTGAAAATGTTTAAAAAATTTCACGCGCAAGAAGTGGCGAGAAAGTAACGTCTACGCTAGGTAGAGGGACTGTACGTACTCGAATTTATTGTTTCCGATCGCTTGTATTTTGTATAGGTATTTTATTAAAAATTAGGAAAGAAATAGTGAGCGATCAAGCAAGATCGATGCAATTACCTGCATGAAATAATATTAAACGTAATCACAAGAGTGTTGAAATTTTGTGGCGCAAGTGGGCCATATGGAGGATTACATTTACAATGGAGTTGGTGTTATCATCAAATAGTCGGAGTGGGGGGTGATAGCGACTGTCTAGACAGGACAACTTACGAACCCACGTTGTCACGTTCTTTGCCGCGCACTTGTAGGTTTTCAGTTGTAGTACACTGCAGTTTGTTTGTTGTTGGTGATGGTTGAAAGTGTAGTGAATATTCCTCGTCCATCTGATTGTGTTGTCAAGAGGGCAATTCGAAAGTTTTTGTCTGTGATGAGAAATAAACTTGCACTGAATAGAAAGGTGAATTTATATGTTCTATTTTAGACAAAAAAGTGTTCTTTTGCCTGTGGTATGTGATCAACGTTGTTTTTGTTTTTATTATAATAATTTCGGTATGATATTAATTATTGACCTTAACTTTTTCATTGCACACTTTTACTTTGCCCAAAATTTTAAAGGCTCTATTCCAACCGACCACACTTGCACATTATAATATTATTTTACAGCATTTTATAACTTTATATCTATCTTGCTTAAAAATTGATATTGCTTATTAATAGAAATTTTATCACATTTCCATGAAGTTATTACGTACGATCAAAATGACATTCAACGCTCTAATTTGTCATCACTTCTATCTGGATTTTTATTTAAATTTGTTAATCTTACATTTTAATTGAAAAAAAAATCGAATTAAATAAAAATGTACAATTTAAAAGGTTCAGGGCTGTCTATCCTGTTATCACTCAAAACATATAATATCAACTTATTAGTGCTATCGATTTTTTTAAATTGTACCACTCTCGGTTAAAATAAAAAAAAATACCGAGAATTCATCGCAATTTGCAATTACAGAATTTAGAAAATAGGTCATATTATGTATATAGAAGTAGTATAATGATGTCATAATTAGGTTGCATAATTGTGTTATTTACGGTGTAATAATAACACATACATAATTATAATTTCCCAACTAAAGCAATAATTGCAACAGAGGTATTGTTTGAATAATTATTATTATTATCGTAATTGCGTATACTTGCAAGTTTTCGGGTGAAAATGTTGTCAGTTTACATATCTTCTCCATATTATATGTACCTACCACTGGTTATATTATTCTGCTGCGATTAGCAATAATAACAGAACCACTTACATACAATTCAATCAAGTGCGGTTGGTATTAAAATTGAAACTTTTCGTAATTATCATATTACAATGAGTCATAATCTTAAATAACAAAGCTTGTAATGTCGATAGCTC
This sequence comes from Cantharis rustica, assembly GCA_911387805.1. NCBI lineage: Eukaryota > Metazoa > Arthropoda > Insecta > Coleoptera > Cantharidae > Cantharis > Cantharis rustica. Next base: position 80,403,901 of record OU426877.1, read on the forward strand.
TTAACATAATTTCACATTATTGATAGTCACTATAGGGTAATTTTATTTTTTACGGTCGACTTTTTCTAGGCAGGGGGCGACTTTACACCAGACTGCTGGCAGACAGACCCAAGGACGTGGCGTGTGTAGGCTGTCTGGCCTCGACCCTGCTATCTCAATGTGACCCCTTAGGGTGTGTTGTGAACAAGAACGTACAACTTTTTACTACTCTCACAAATTTGTATGCCTTGCGTGAATATTACAGTCTCACCAATAGTCTGGCACTATTTTTACATTAATTTTACCTTAAACTAAAGAGTTCCATAACCAGGGGGACAGCACAACCGGTCAATTCTTTCATAGCCCTCTATTAATGTCGAACTTATGAATACGTAGTTCTCTCGTTATTAATATCGAGATTCTCTTATGTATATTCCGTCAAGTTGAAAAGAACGCATTTTTAAATTTTTAAATAAGTAAACTCATTTAATTAAAAATAAATTATGGTTGTTATTGTTCATTTTTGATGATTTTGAAAAAGAAAAATTATAACCTAACGTGGGCCAAGGTTGAGCACTGCCGACTGACACGATCCTTTCTTTCAAATTAATCGATGGCTAAACCATATTTACAAGAGAGCTCTCTTCGGGCTTCACAACTGACATTATTTGCAGACAAGGGGTGAAATTTTAGCGATTCTAGAATTGGCCAACGAAGTTACCATCCACAACATTAATTGTCTTGTTGGCACAGTGTGGTAATAATTGTATTATCACAATCATTAGGCCGTAATATGTGTCCAGAACGGGGAACATTTACGTTTCGGTATTTCGTTTTTAAAATAATTCAGTCCAACCTTAAAGTAATTTTTCGATAATGTTAAAACGTTTTTATTATTGGATAAGCACGGTGATTTTTTTATCGTTATCTACTACGAGTACGTTTGTTTTAATTTGTACGAATTTATTATTATACTTCTAATAATTAGTCTGCAGAGCTACCGGGTAAACCTTGCACCTGAAAACTATGAATGTAAATTTTCAGGTTTGAGTGTCGTCCCCGCTATCTGCACTGCTGCATTTTTTAAATTATAACAATTTTCGAATTTTTAGTCGGGTTAGTACTCCACTAAAATAAATCATCAGTACTCACAAAATCAGTAAATGCCAAGAGAATCAGTCTTAGCTCTTGGAACAGGTCTGAAGGTCTTATAACGCAGACAAAAGTATTAATTTTTTCAATTTATTAACATAAACTCTTATAGTTAGATATAACATTTTAAAATTATAATTAAATCAAATTCATCAAAAAAAAATATATAATAGTATTTTACTATTCCAACACTAATTTAAAAAAGGATAGTTTACTAAACGAGTACACAAATTTAAGCACGAGCTAAGACGTTTAGACGAATAATGAATTTAGTTCATCTTTCCACGAGTAGTATACAACGTTTTACCTAATTCTAAGTGCCGGTTTTCACAATTGCGTTTTCAACTATTTACGTCGACTAGATGTTATAGGCTTCTACCGGTTTTTGTTTAACAACCTCTAATCACGTTTAGATCATACGAACTAAAGTAGTACATTTGACACCCGTTGATCTAACGTTGTCATCTTCGATACCCCATGATTTGTATTCTATAAATAAATAAAATAAATATCTTAATAATTAGTAACTAAATAAAACAAAGGTTATGTTTTTACTGACTAATAGTTAAGGCTGTAAAATTTGCTAGTCACTTGAACTAATAGTCTTTACGTCATTTTACGTCGACTATGGATTGTAAAACGACAAAGTGGCTGTTAACTATTAGTTAAGAGTTAATTACCACTTGACTAGAGATGGTAAAATCGGCTCATATGGTGGTTTGCACCGCTTATGGTGAAAATTTAAGCGTTAGTTAAATTAATTAATGTCACTGTTCCGTTTGCACATTGGTTAAAATAAGGTTTATAGAAATTTAACTAACGCTTAAATTTTAACTATAATTGGTAAAACAATTTTTTAGGTTTTATTTATTTTACTGTAAAAAAAGCTTTACAACTTCCATGTCTATCAAATAAAGGGGATAAATATTGGGGAATACTACTACCCCCTGCAAGACTTAAAAAAACTTAAAAAAGGGCCGTTAAAATGCACTAAATTGCTTGTAATTTGAAAATGTATATTTTTTATCTTAAAATATTTAATTACTCATGAACTTTGACTGGAGATGTCCTTGCTATCAAAACTTTTTTGTATGTTTTGACGGCTCGCAACCTTAAAATTATGTAGTTTTTAGAAATACTTTTTATTAATTAATACGTACAATATGTTTAGATATGGATTCAGTGATATATACTTGATATACAATTCAGTGGTAAAATATGAAATTTTTTACATATACTAACTACTTATCACTTGTAGCTTTCCTGTGTTATAAAAATTACATTTTCCAAGATTATTTTCAGTGTATCCAAAGTGCTACATTCTCAACAGGTCAACATTGAGATTATGCTTATTATACGAGATACTGATTTAGTTAAACAAGATTTAATTTTTTGTATATTAAAAAAATCATAGTATTTATCATAGTATTACTTTTGAGGTTGGAAAAATGAAAAGAGCGAAATATAATGATGAGAAAACTTAAAAACAAATATATTTTATTTATATTTATACAAATAAATTTTATAAGAATTTAAAATTGAAGAAAGCCCCAATCTAAAATATAAACTATAATAAAAATAACCATTAAAAAACGCTATATAAAAATTATTCTATATGTAAATTTTGTTTTTATACTTTATACAATACAAATATTAGTTTTATTAATTTTTAATGAACACACAAATTTGTATTATTTGTAAGAATTTTGATTCGAAAGTTAAGAAAATTCTGAATTAAGTAGTAAAAACTACCAAGGAATCTTAATCTGCGACTTTGAAATTGAAAAATCAATTATATGCTTTCACGAACTTTTTTGTAGAAAATTTAATTTTCTACAAAATTAATTTTTCTATGAATTTTATCGTATTTGTTATGGTTCGGCGTTTCGAATATAATATTCTGTAATATTTTTAATTTTTATCTAAAATAATTTAGGATTTTGAATGTTTTGAAAATGAGCGGAAGTGTTAGCGTATTATAGGATTAAAGTAGGGTTAAAGGTATAAATTAAAGGGGTTCTTCTGGTTTGTCGAGGAGATCTACTTTGGGACCTACACGATCTCAGATGCTTTTTGTGTTATTTTTCGCCTTTGATAGTGATTGAGTAATAACTAGAATAACCAGATTAAATAAAATAACGAGATCTACTCAAATGATTTAATTTAAAATTACATATTATCATGATTTAAAAAAAATTCAAATTCAAAACCCAAAGGTTTAAAGCTCCGATGATAACGGGTTCGTAAGTGGATTAGAAAGTCCCAGGTTCGAGACACCGCAAAAGTACGTATTTTCAAATATTTTTAATCTTTCCAAATACGATGCATAACACATTATATTCTGGCATACAGGGCATTTTTTTAATGCATCGTGAAATATGTTATCAAGTATTAACAGCTTATCAAATTAACATGTATTTTTTCTAACTATAATACTCATACCCAGAAGTGTGACTCCGACAGCGGTGCCTTGGCACGATGCTTTGGTGTTTTGAATTTCTGTGTTTTACGTGTTTCTATGATTCATATCACTCAGATTAATGTACTGAATGTGTGTAATCCACAATACGTTCAATAATAATAATAATAATAAACTAAATTGAACTCTTGAAAAGAACAAAGTATTATCAAATTTAACACCTACTCAATCCCAATTTTCACGTATTTCTTTGGTATAATAAAATGGAGCAGCACCAGTCTAGAAGAATTTTCTAGACTTGTTCGTGTAACATTAACAAAATTCCGAACGCATCATCCAAAAGCTGCAATAGAAAGAACCGTTTTACCTACCACTATGGGTAGACTAGGAATAATAGACATCAAAACCAAACAAATGCACTAAGAAAATATTTTCATGGTAAAAGTTGCGAGACTTTATACAAATACATATATTTGTAAGGCGAATAAAAATTCAACTCTACTAAAGTTAGGCTATTACTTACTAGAGAATAATGTAATCCACGAAACGATAATTTAACAACATGGAAACAGAATACTCTACATGGAGCATTCCAAAATTTATTAAATCAACCAATAGACAGATCTAATCATCCAATCAATGGTTCAAAATTAACGATCACTATGGAGAGACCGTGGGATTCATGATGGCAATCCAAGATAGAGTCACTGCTACAAAAAATTATATAAAATATATTTTGAAAGAAAAACGTGGTAATGACAGAAGATATGGACAGAATGAAACTATCGAACATAGTATAAGCGGATGTACAACTCGAGCACATTCTGATTATTTACAACGGCATAACAACGTACAAGCTAATATTGTAATCAACAGCTACCTACAAAAAGGAAGACAAAGAAATTTTAATTATAGATGTTGCACTACCATTGAGTAATAACATTGAAAAAACATATTTTACAAAAGTAAACAAATGTATGGAATAACTTCGGCTACAGGATTGGATACCAAAATCGATATCGATTGATATTAAAATTACTACATCTCGAGAAACTTTTAACTAGATTGCAGAAATCAGTTATTTTAGATACTTGTCATATTATCAGGCGCTTCTTAGGTTACCAAAATGCAATTTGAAAAAGTTATATTAGTTTTAAAACATTGTTAAAATTAAATTGTTTTGCAATTGCTCGCATTTTAATAATGCGCAAGGCGCAACTATAGTTTTTTTGTGACCAGCTATACGTTGAGATGAGAAAATTTAAATAAAGATAATATAATAACAATTTAAAATAAATGATAATGTACACCCATATACATTCCTAAAAATAACAAGCGTTTTTATAGATTTTCGAATCCATTTGATATCTTTATTCTGTAAATAATTCCTCAAACATTACGGAGACTCAAACCAAGACTTAGCGAGGTTTGCAAAATTCTGCTTTATTTGAATATTTACTGTAAGCTTTTAAAAAAGATGCAAGTTAAATGAACAATAAAACGATTTTTTTTATAACTTATGTTTTCAGCAATAGAATTTTTCTATTTTCAAATTTAGCCAGATTTTTTGTAAACGTATATCTACCTATAATTAATAATATTGCATGGTTTATACATTTTAATTATTTTATTTAAACGTTAGTTTTCTTTTATACCGGACAGATATGACGCTAATTTTTCAGTAGCGGTTACTCATAGAACTTCAAAACAAATCAGGTGTTCGCTTAATTTTAGTGCTCTTTCAATCTACCAAAGCTTGTCCCGATCAAAGAGTTGCACTTGAGGGGTTCTCTTCGTAAGTTTTAAAATGTATAGAACAGTTTTTCGTCAGTAGTGATTTATGCCAGCGAGGTATGAATAATGATTAAAAAAGATTAGGTTAGTTCGAATATTGAAGGATCAAAGGGAACTTTGAACTAGTTTGAGAACTATTGTATATGGAGGAAGAAAAACAGTGTAGGAGTAGAGAAAATCAAAAGTCGGCGAATTGTATGGAAATACAATACGTAATACGGTGGCATGTGGTGAGGTTGAATGAGAGTAGGACCGCAAGAAAAGCAATGGAAGGAGGACTCCTGGAAGTAGGGAAGAGAAGTCGTCCCACAAACAGTTAGTAAAGTTGATGCTGATGACCTAAAGAATGGGAGGGAAGAAGTTCGAAATAGAATGAGATGAATGTCGAATGCAGCAAGTCTTGGGCATTCGTGACCTGTTAGGCAAAATTATTTATTATTTCAGTAACCAATTTGAATGTGTTTCTCATTTCTGCCTCTCACTAAGGCAATTTAACACAATACAATAATATGGTGTTATATTATTCATTCCAGAGGAAGAAGGTAGTCAGAGCCGTGTGGTGAAATTTTTAAGAGTGAGGCAAATCTTTAAAACGCCTTTAAAACTTTTAACAGTTATATTTATTAACTAAAAGTTTTATTAAATTTAATACTATATTATATTATACTTTTATTATATCTAAAAACAAATTTACAGTTTTACTCTTCTTACTTTTTTTTTTTTTGGCAAACTCGTGTATTAATTTGGTAAAATTTAAATTACATCGACGTTTCAATCGACGTTTATCTTTATTTGATGGAAAGTCGTATTTTTTAACTTGTACTGGCTCTTTTTCAACAAATAATTTTCGAAATTTATTATTCATGATATTTTTCCACAAAGCAGGATCTGTAGGAATTCCTAATATTATTTTTTCTGCGTATGACTGAGATTGAGATGTGATTTCTAAGTTCTGTTGATTATGTTCCTCGAGAGGTTTTTCTTCATTGGTGGAAATACTAATATCATCTGGAATATCAATTTCAAATGTTACAGGAGTTGCAAGAACTTCAGACGTCGGAGGCTTTAAAAATGTTTGTAAATAATTGTCCATTTTCTGATTTGTTCTGATGTTTATATTGACTTCTTGATAACTTTTTTCTTTTTTGGTTCATTATAAGACAAGCTACTATAATTAAAATTAGTTTTAAAAGTAAAATGTATATCGTTTACTTATGCTTCAGCAAAAAAAAAATTACATACACTACCGTGCAAAAGTTTGAATACATACGTAGGTATACACAATATTAATTGAATTCGTAAAATGATCAGTACACCATGCATTTAGTACATAGACTACCGCTTATAGAAGTTCGGACACCTAATAAAAATTTATTATTAGTAATAAAATTTCGTAAAAAATGATCAAAATAGAGGAATATTCACTCATAACAGGAAATAAATACTATTCTAATATTTTAAGAAGTTTATATTGGGATTGTTTCCTGTAACACTTAGGGCCAGTTCTACAATGGAAGTATAAAGTTCCGAATACGTATTCTTCGTATAACTTATTCGACGATTTATTGCAAGTATAAAAGTAATCGCGTTCTACAATGCTTTTTTTATACATATATAGTTTGTTTTTTTTTTTCTATCGCTTTTCTACCGCTTTTCTATCAGTTGCCGATTCTACATAATATAACTAAATCGGGTAGATTATCTATTTGTTCAAAAAATTTCAGCATTGTTTTGGGAGGGGTGAGAGGGAGGAGCAAGTTTTTAAAATATAACATTGAATTACATAATTTGAGCGAAACTTCTTCAAAATTAATGCGCTTTTGCTTTCGGATAAAACTTCAACTAGTGACGTAAGAGATCAAACTAATGAAGTTGTACATTTTCAATAAAAGATATAAGAGATAAAAGCATCTTGACTATTGGCTGCTAAAGTCAATAGAGATCGGAACAATGGTTCCTCGGTTCTACTGCAAGTTTTATAACATTTAAGTCATTTAGGAATCTCCATACATTTTGGTGGTCTTATACCATAGATACCAATGTCGTTTGGAGGAGAACATTGAAGAAATTAATCTTAAATCTCTTTTCAGGTGAAATAGTATTGGTATTACGTCATTCTCTTCTTCGTGTTCAAATAACCTTTCCTTTCGATGAAGTCTAGACGAAGGTTTGAAACTACTAGAAACTTCTAGCTTCCACTGAAAAATTCTTTGTAAATTTCGTGGCAGTAGTTATTGCATTAGAAAATCCGCATTCTTTGTAATTTCCTAACGAATTTTTGCAGTTTTCGTACAATATCACAGCGGTTGCGATGTTAATGCATTTTGTGGAATACTTTTGGAATTTTTAGAATTAAACTAAATTGGCTGATAATTCTGGCTAGCCTAGCCAGTATTTCCGATGCAAAGGATATAATTATTATATACCTGTAGTATCGTATAATACTATTGTACTGCTTTTTGATCAATATAGAAGCTTTTGTACCGCGGCACAGTGGTTTATTTTCCAGTTTTAGAGGGACAACATTCTAAAAATCCCCTCACATGCTCTAAATATATTGCTGTGTTTCAAACTGATTCGGACCCACCCTATACATTTTTGTAAAATTATTTTATTAATTGTTAAGTTGTAACATGGTGGAATTTTGCTAGGTGGGAACCGATCACTTTGATACGAGGCCTTTTGTCAAAAAATGGTCGACATGATGGACGTGTAAAATTCATGTCCGAATAATTTTTAAAAAGTTTATAATTTTTGGAATATAAGTAAAAGTTTTGAAGATAAAGTGTTTTATTGAAGTTATTGATTGAATTGATTGAATTGAGTTTGAAGAAAGATATTTTGGATAATTTTGAAAAAAAGAATAAAACAGAAGCTATGGTCGAATGAGTACAGATGGTAATAAGAATAAACAGAATTTGAAATTATAATTGAAGGTTTGGTAAATAAAAATTTTACATTATTATAAATTAAAAATTTGTTCAAGGAACTATAGAATTGTGAGTGATAAGCCGGACTGCGATACCGGTATCGTATAAAATTTGTATTCCCATTTTTGAATATTATATCAAAACGAAATACGTATTATTTTGAATTAGAATATTTTTGATTGAAATTTATTGGAAAATAAAAATAATTTGGATGATTGTTGTGAATACCGACAGCGATTTCCTGACCCTGATACAATAATTTTAGAGAGCTAAAATCTTGGTCTCGGGCGAGTAAATTCGTCACCAAAACATAGCAATATATTAGAGCACTGGAAAAATATTAATAAAATTCTAAGCATTACGAGAGAAGTTTTTGAGAGCGCACAAATAAAAATAATAATAAATAAAAAAAATTATCAAATTTAAAATTAATTATTTTTTCAAAATTCTTGTATATTATTTGTTAGATTTTAAAAGAGAGATATTAGCGTAAACAAATTAAACATATTGTGCCTTAATATCTAGAAATAATTACAAGTATTTATATATTTCTTTTACAAGTCAATTCACATTTCATTTCAAAAAGTTTTTTCGATTTTCACCACTAGCCTTCCAATTCAAATAAATACATTCTCGTCACTTTAAACCCAACACCTGATGACAAATAAGTTTTTTTTATAAAAATTTCGGGGTTCTACATAATTTTGTATAAAATAAATATTTTATGCAAAACGTAAATTGAATAGAAAATAACCTAACAAGTAAATTTTTTAAGTGGATGGTGTGGTAGAATTGGTGTGTGGAATTGTAAAAATTGTTACTTAACAGTTAAAATCCTTTATTTTAATATTTTGTTTAGTTTGTTTATTTTGTAACTTGAATATCCTGTGACACTAACTTGTTGAAATTATGATACAAAATTTTGCAAAAATTAACACATTTTTGCTATATTCATTGACAGTCGCACCCCTCCGCTCATTTGGAGTATTAATACTGGATAGTTAGATGAGTAAGTAGTAATATAAAACAATTTTAAGTTTGGAAGAAAAAGTCCTTTTTTTTAATATTCTATTGAAATTTGAATAATAAAATCAAAAATGTAATTTTTTATTTAATTCCGAAAAAATATATTTTAAATATAAAAATATCTTAATTGTTTACATTTTGGATCATCAGCCATCATTAAATATAAATAAATAATAAAAACTGGTACAAACCTCTAAAATAATGAGAAGAAATTCAATAAATGGCAACAATAAAATATAACAGAAAGCATATTTTATTTTCACCTATGTTTGCTTATCATTCATTACCACTAGATGGCTTCTAAGAATTAAGCTTATTTTTATGCAATAGAGGAGGGTAACTATCTGATCTTAATTTTCTACAAAAATTTTTAAATTTTGAACCATCAAATTTTGGGTTAAATGTCCCCGTAAAAGTGAAAAATAGACCACTGTGCACTGCTCTAAATTATTTGTAATAATAATAATAATTTTACTATACGAGTATTGCAAAAGTACTACAAAATTATTATGTTCTTATAATTATTTTTTGTTTTTTTGTATTTTTTTAATACCGAAATCTAAGACGGAATGCTATATTGTCATTTTTTATTAATTATTTCAGTGTAAATTCATTACTATATTTGTGAAGCTTTGTTTTTTATTTCAATCAATAGAAAATGCGATAATACAAAACAATTAAAATAATGCATTAGCTTATAAATCATTTATAGTAATTTAGGTTTTTAATTAGATTTAGGATTGGTTCGGAATTTAACGTTTTGCTTTTTCTTATTGGTTCATGTAACTAAAATAATATACCTATATGCTTGTATATAGGCATGTAATAGTCGTATAAACACTCAGCAGATAAAGATGAGTGGTGGTGCTGGGGATGGGCTGAGATGGGCGTTAGTTAACACTAGAAAAATGATAAAAGTTGATAATTTAATTTTTGAATTAAATTATTGTTCTTATTGGTTTTTACTTTACTTGCTTCGACTTGATCTTACAAAGGTAATATCGACTAAAATACTAAGAAGTATTTTGTAGAACTTTTTACGAGAAATTGTTAAAACTATTCAATAAATTTCTTGTTTAAGATTATACAATTTTATTATTTTTGTAAAATTTTCAATTTATAATTAAATCGGTATGAAAATTTATAAAACAAAAATGCACTTCTTTATCAATATTGGACTATGGACTAAGTAACTGAAACTCGACCCAGGGAATAATGAGTATTCTCGTTGTTGGATCACAGCTCATAGACTATTTCTTATTCTCTTTACTTTTCTTCAATAAAGTTGCCTCATTTGTTTGTTTTTCTTATTATTTTTAAATTCATGTTAATATTTAATATTACACTAATAAAATGAAGAATGATAATTGAATTTATTAATTTTTTTTTGTTTTAATATGGTGTACATTATTCCTATGATATCGAGATAATTTGGGAACTTGTGTTTAGTTTGCTACACTTATGTACGGTGTACAATGTTATACTACAGGTACTTTATTTCGCTAACCAAAAACGTAATTCAAGTGCGTTATGATAAAACTTGATAACACTATAAATTTTGAATACAAAAACATAAATAAATATACAAAATAAAAATAAGTTTATAGATTGATGTCTCTTTCCATATTATAAATATTTTGGAAAAAATACTTCAGAAAGCATAAATTGCTCACGGAATTATTACTTAATGATGACCAAATTTTAATAAACAGTAATAAATAGATCTGCTACAGAGAAGGCTCTCTCCGATTCAATAGATATTGATGGGATCAACATTAGAGCTTTGTATATTTGTCACAGGTTTTCTATGCGCTGTTCCATTAATTTTTTTATGATCTTAAAATCATATGAAATTTTTTCTGCACTTTCAACTCGAGTGACATTCGATACATGGTAGCTTACAATTTTCTTATTACTAATTTAATTAAAAAATTTCTTGATTTTCATTCGTGAAAATATAAATAATAGAAAGAGAATTTAAAAAATTAATTTTTTTAAGTGGATGATGCGGTAATTAGTATTATGTAATTTACGTTTGTTTGAAATCCCAGGATTACGGGAAGTATTTCATTCCAGGATCCCATTTGAGAAGCCCTAGTAAGGGTACGGTGATTTTATAGAGACAGTGGCGGACAAATATTGTCCGCGGTTTAATTGGCAATGACATTTATGTTTATATTTAGTTTAAAATAGAATAAAAATTTTTTTTTCTACATTATTAATTCTATTTATTGACATGAGAACCAAAACCCTTTTAATTTAAATAACATGCCATGCCAGAGCATAATAATTTTTGCAACAATTTTTGGTAGAATTTGCAACATCCTGAGCTGATTTAGAGGCTATTGTCGCTGTAGGTAGGGTAGTGAAAGAGAACTATTTCTTATAGGTTAACCGTGGGAGTGCGGATTTATAATCATTTAAAATGTTGAAATAAGTAAACTATTTATTTTTTCTCAAATTATATTTCCTTATAAATTACATTATTTTGGTTTCTTTAAAATAGGTTACATAAAGTTGAAATGATTCTAGTATTAGTATTGGTCCCGGTTAGATGGGATGGGAAATTATTATTAATACCTACGGGCAATTAATACAAATATCTGCTATATTCAAATATGATTGAACACTATCTATTGATACTTCAATGTGATTGGAGAGTCACGTTGTTGTTTGGATGTAGTATTACATCACAACGAATATTGCGTTTTTATAGATTTCTGGCTATTTTGAAATATTTAAAAGTGCAGTATAATAATATTTGATGGTAAGAAACCACTTACTTACCTACTTGAAAAATCTAAAAACTTGAACTATTAATGTCTGTAGTATAGATACAATTTATTATTATAGCAAAAATCGTTGAAATCTAAGACATCAAGGCCAAGTCCCTGGTTGATTCGACATTATACCCGGTTATATCTTATATCAATATTGTTTAAACAATTTTTCTAACCTGAAACATTTCGTAATTTAATCGAATTATTTTAAATGTATTTGATAATAAAACGCAATTATCCTGCATTATCTATATTTTAAAATTTTATACGGTGTTGGCATATTGTAGTGTTTAAGAGCTTGCATAGTTTGTGTTACGGTACCGATGATGCCTAACGTCTGAAACGCAACGTTATCGTTCATTTTTGATTTTGCAAAATTTAAATTTTGTCAACTACTTACTACATACGTACATATTTTAATGCAGATCGTCGCAATTATTAATATTTTTATTTTGAAAAGCATTTGATTTTTTTAAAAGTTTGCCGTTTGATTATGCTTTTATCTTTCGACTCAATTCTCTTTTTTTGCTTTAATATTATCTGTGAATATTAGATATATTATTTTTTGTACATAATTATATAATAATTTACAATTATTGCGTAGATATTATGGCAGTTTGCTCGTAAACTTACATTACATATATGTATGAATTAATTTGGCTTTTAATTGCTCTTTTAATAAAGCATTTAATGTACGAATCGGATCTAGTACAATTGAAATAATTTATTGGGGATTGTTAACAACAGGTACAGCTTAATAGCTGCCCTCGCATTGAGGGTCGTTGGCCTCGCACCTGCTGATTACTATGCGTTAGCGTCAGTCACATTGCACCTGCATAGACACCCAAACTTAAATTTGACGTGACTTGTGAAACTTCTTCCTGTTTATTTTAATCTCTGCGTATTTTTGTTTTATGGGGAATATTTCTGTTGTCATGAATTTAATGGCCGAGTACTAACCTCTGCAGAAATACGTCCGTTGCATCGCAATGTGATCAAGTAAATTGAATCAATGTGAGATGTGAATACAGCATAAATGTATAAATTAAAGAAAAAAATTAATATTCCATAGAGGAATTATTATAGCTGTTTTAATTATTGCAACTACAATAATACGGTAATTTCAATTATTGTCCACCTTGTCAGAAAACTGTGACTAGCAATACAAGCGCAGAAAAGCGGGCCGTCCTTAATTTCAAACACCGAATTAGTTTTCTTTCGGGCAGTTAGCTTTTTGCAACGCCACTCGACACTGTGCCACACTCCAAATGCACGCTTAAGTAACGCTAGTACTATAAAAATGTCGGAAGTTATAATAATAATTAGTGTGGAGTGACGTTTCAGAGAGGTCCTCGCCAGTTTTCACATGATCAACCAGCTAGAAATTAACTGCGTTCAATTTAATCAAATCAAATCATATAACATTTTCATTTATGCACGATACATTTTTGCGATTCCCACCACACGTACATTTTCGCTCATTAGACGCTATACCCCTAAGTCCCGAAAATCTCAGGAAACCACTCTTACGGCGTTTGCTCACCTCCGCAGTTGACCTCCCGTCTGTAATATTTTGATATAAAAAAATATGGAATCGTTAGGTTTTCAAAGGTTGCCTCGTTTTATCGTTAGGTCGCTTTTAGTTTTAAAAAAATATATTCAATTTTTAAAACATCTTTTTTGATAAGTTAACCTCCCATTTACCCGCTTTCGATGAAATAAAAATAGAAACTGGTAGGAAATCGACTACTAAGATTTGGTCGCCTATTTTATCGTTCGGTGGTTAGGTCGTCCTTAATTTGTATATAATAAATTAATTAAAATTTGATGTACTTATTGCGCTTAACAAACATATTAATTGTTGTGTTGAAAATCAGCTGTTGAAATTAGTGTTGGGGTGCGTTCTTGCCTACACTTGTATATAAAGCTCGGTTTAAAAAGGAAGGAAAGTGTAACATTTCGCTTTTAGTTTTTTCAATAAAAATCATTCAATTTTTAAAAAATTTTCTTTGTAAGTTAGCCTCCCATTTACACTTTTTCGATCTAAAAAAAAAGGAAATGGAAAGAGTATACAGGCAATATTAAGCTTCATCCGGACTACCGCCTCGAACCGCGCATAACGTTCTCGAACAGGATTATTCCGCATACAAACGTACAGGCACTTAACATAGACGAACATTTTTGTATTTTTGTTTTTACGTCAAAGACGGATCTAGAGTCTTAGAGATATGGTTCATACCACGGTTCATTCTTCTGAAAGATCAGTTCTATTTACCATACCGCTTTCATACCAATATATACAGCGGTGGTCAGAAGTATTAGCCCACGCTTTAAAATATCGTTACTTGGGAACCGTTAAAATATGTCTTATTTTAATGCTTTCGTAAAACAAGAATACAAAATATTATAAATTATGAAAAATATTATGCCTTGATTAAATTAAAGATTTTTCGACATTTTTCATACTCTAAAATGAAGAACAAATTCTATAAAAATTATGCAATACCAATCATTACAAAAGAGAGTTGATAAAAATCGTTAAAAAAGTTTAAATTTGCTGTTTTCATTAGAACCAATGTCTGTTGGGCTTGTTTCACACTCATCAGGTTCTATTCGACGCCACGGCACGTCTTCGATTCGTTTTCGGTTGTTTCTGATAAGTGTGAAACGGTAGTTAGGTTTCAATTCTGTACCTAATAGAAACCGTATAGCCACCGAATACTCCTTCGACCGAATAATTTTTATCAGCTACTTTTACAGTCCACTAGACGACGGAGCCTATGTTCTGGAAGAAAAATACAAAACCAAAAACTAATCAAAGACGTGCCGTATCGAATGGAACCTGATGTGTGTGAAACGGTAATTCGGTTTTAATTCGTTACCTAATAGAAACCGTATAGCACCGAATACTCCCTCGACCGAATAGCTTTTATCATTATTTTGATGTTCGCAACTTTTTTGCTTCTACTTTTTTTTGTTTTAATTAAATATCGTCAAATTTATGTAATAATGCTACAGTATGATGTATTATTATTATATAAATATTGATGGTATTATTAGATGTAATGTTAAATATAAAATACTTTAATATAAATAGGTACTATATAATATAAAATACTATCGACTTGATAGTAACTTGACCTGATAAAAATTAAACTTAAAAAAAATGTATCAAGTTTCACATAGTAATTTTTATTTTTTATTTTTCTTTTTTCTTTATTTTTTTCTTTTTATTAGTCCAAACCTGTTGAAATGTAAATCAATGTCTTTTTTATTGTTTTCTAAATAAAATTTTTCTACGTATGTATTCTTTACTTTACAGTTAAAATTAATTATTTTAAGGTTTTTGTTTCGTTTATTTTGTCGTTACAGATGGTCCTTTAGCTTCACATGTAATTCATCAAATGATTTCTTTGACATCCTGAAGTAATTAAAAAAAATTTCTTCGTGCTCCCTTAGCTTCGGGAAAATGGTGGTAAATGCTCTAAATTCCAGCCGTAAAGTGATGAGAGGGTGCTTCCAATGAACTCTTACATTCCTTCTTGGTTTTTTTATTCTTCTATAGAGAAACAACATAGCAATAGCTTGACTTCTCTACATGATAATCACTAGACGACCGAGCATGTGTTGTAGGAAATTTAAAACAGGGTTTCTTACAGGGGGTTCACGGATTCCTTAGGAGTCCGTAACATAAATTTCAGGGGTCCACAGGTTTCTTCCCATTAACTTACTTTTGATATAATTTAATTAAGAATTAATATAAACTAATTAATAAAAGTGATTTTTATTAATGTTCGTGCGTTCGTGGTGTTCGTGGGTCCGTGGAATTTTTGAAATTCTGAAAACGGTCCGTGGCTACAAAAAGTTTAAGAACTCCCGATTTAAAAACATTAAAATAACATTTTTTTGTAATTATGAATCCCTTTCTACTTTGTTACCTTGTTTTAGTTTTAAGTTTAAAAAATAAAATACATTATATTCAAAATTTCACAATCCGTTTCAATTTTTAATTTTAACATTTTTTAATTCTAATGTTGACTGGAAAACACAAAACCGAATACAAACCGTATGAAAACCGTGTATGTGTGAATTGCCATATTGGATTTTTCCGTTTTTCGACGCTCCTCGGCAATCTTCGGAAACGCGTATTTGGAGATTCTCGCGTTGTTATCGACAGTAACAGCGCCGAGCCGAGGGAAATTTGAAAATACAACTTTCCCGACGAAAAATTTTTTTAATAACTTCCCGGCGGCGAAGCCGACCCTCTGAGCCCTCCGGGCCGTTTTCACAAACTCGCGATTTTATAATTAATTACACGCTATAATTTTTAAACGACTTAATCCTAAATAAATTACATAATCTTAAAGGATTTATTAAATCAGAATAGGCATTACTACTGCCCAATTTATGGCCCCACAAATAGGTACATCGAGTAGGATTAAGCTTAACGAGTTTACTAGTGCTCAATTTAGGGCGGCCCATCTGCCCATATTTAGGATGGGCGCACCGTATTGGTAAATTGGTAAATCAAGGATTACAATCCTTGATGGTATAAATTAGAGAAGAATGCGGGATAGGAAAAATCCCGTTCCTTGCGGAACGAAATATACAGTCCCGCGCGGGACGGCCAACACCGTATTGTAATCCTTGATGATATAAATAGGTAACTAAAAGTTTTCTAACAAGTAGATTCTTTTGATATGCTTTGAGGAATATTTGTGTACGGTACGCCGTCTATGAGCTGCAGCTTTTGTAATGTTTGAAAACGTTCTGCATTCTCGACGCGGCAGTTTGGATGCATCTATATGGAAACCTTTTCAGATCTAGACAACCGTATCAAAATAGAAGCATCTCATTGGCTGAATTTGAACTCATCAGCACTTGGGTATTTTGGTTAACAGATAATTTTTTTCTTATTAATCTTATATTTGTTGTACATATATTGCAAAAGAAAAACTATTCTCAACTATGATAAGGGCGCCACTCGGTCTTATTTCTATCTCTTACCGCTTCGAAATCTATTTCTTACCACTCAGAACATTCTTATCCCGATTACTTTATTATTGACTAGATTTGTTCTAATGACATAGCCGAATATTGCTATTCATGATTCAACTAATTTATTTCACACAAGTTCACGGGTACTATTTATGTTATATTATGTTGTTTTCGGACAAATTAAAGTAAAGTCAATTTTTTGGTTCAAGCAAATTCTGCGGTAAACTACGAAGGTCAAAGTTAAACTTGCATAACACACTAGTTAATTATTTTGCATCTGTGTTTAATATTCATTGTCAGTTAAACTTTTCAATAGAATCTTATAAAATTCAAATGAAGTGATTTTACTTATTACTGTTTGTCGTTTATCTTTTATTTACTACAACTGATCATCATAATTTGTATTGAAAAATGTACTTTTTTTTTGTACAAGTGTACTAATTTTTTTATAGATGCTGTCGGTGGTAAGCGCCGGCGCCACGGCGGGGGTGGGCGGCATGGACCGGCTGCGAAGCCATGGAGCGGCATTGGAACTTGCAACAACGAGAGATCGTCAAGTAAGGTTGCATGCGGTACATACTGACATAGCGATTAACCTGCCGCCCAACATAACACTTCCCGATGGCGAAGATCACCCTTTCACTAACTCAAGACTACACATTAGAGATCCAGAACAGGTATTATTTTGTTTATCATAATTAACTTGATAAAAATTAAAAGTCGACCAATCTACTATCTAAACGTCAAGTTTCACAAGGGCAATCAACAATTTAGTTACCGTTTTTAAAAATCATACATAATTATAAACATGCGAGTTTTTTTCTATTTTTTTCCATAACATCTCTTTAGAAAGTTCACTGTAAACTGTAGAATACTGCAAATATGGAAAGTTGATTTTAATGTTTGCTGAACATTGCTTCTCAAATTAAATGAACGATTGTTGTATTAATGAAAGATGTAGGACACCAAAAAAAATATTGTGATATATAAAGTATTATATCATAAACAGCGGCTTCTAGTTCTACAGACTCACGGGCCCGGGGATAACATTATTTTTCATCTTGCTTTTAGTTCATTCGCACTGTGTTATAGAATCTAACAGATATCCCCCATACTATGTATACTATGTATTTAGTCTCGGTGGGTCGCCTCAAAACGAATAGATCCGCCACTGACCAAAATGTCTGTAATATATTTTGTATACAGTAATACCCCGTTTAACGCGGGGGATACGTTCCAGTAAAGTAGAACGTTATAGGAAATGGCGTTAAACGAGGTTATGTCACCATGTAAATATTGGGGTTAGGGGAAAATTTTTATTAATGAATATGTATTTTGTCAATTTAATATATTAAATATGTTTTTTTTTATAACAATACAACAAAAGTTTATTTCTTACAACACAAATAAACATACACCCGGTATTATTAATTTTAAACCAACCTTTAAAGTTGGTAAGTAACAAAGTAACAATCACTCGGTGCGAAAAATAGAAAAAATCAAAAAGGTTCTAAGTCATCATTTACGTTTAAGATCATTCAGATTCTTCCGCATTTCCAATTTTCTATATTTTTTATCAAAACTGTGTATAATGTCATTTGCGATTTTCGGTGAATACCCTATTCAAATAAAACAGCTTTAAACCGAAACAGCGTCTTACTGTATTATTATTATATAATAATCAGGGCCCGGATTTTGCAACCCAAGTAATCTTTTTTTCTGTAAGTCACGGACGATGTAGACTTGCGCATAAACTCTGAATTAAAAATTTTGATTGAATTAAACGTCACTAGTTTGGACAATTTTTTGCATTCTTTGGCATTTTTTCAATTTTGGTAATTTCTTTGCTTTAAGAGCATTTTGATCATTTTTGAGCATTTCTAGATATTTTTAAGTTTTTTGTAATTGTAATAATAAAATATTATTTTTTTAAAGTTTTTAATAAAAACAAATAAATGGAGAATTTTGTTTGTGGTTTTTTTTGAATTTTTAATTTAAAAATTTAATTTAATTTATGTAATTTTTTTTTCTATTATTTGTAATGCAATTTTTATGAATATTTGAGGGCATTTTTTGAATTTTTTAGGACATTTAAATGAACATTTTTTGATCATTTTTAAAAGTTTTCACTTTTTTTAAAGAATTTTTTCTTTTATTTCTAAAAGGTATTATCACAGATTAAATATACTACAGATAGCTCGCGTAATGTATTTTATTCATTTCTAGTGGGCTGCCTATCCTTATAATATATTGCTGGTGGGGTACTAGAAAGACAACTTCCGTAAGTACCCGATCATACCACGTTCTTTCTCTAAGACGCCTTATAAAAAATGTCTATGTGTGATAATTAATGGCTGGTAGCACAATTTTACCTCAACCGTGGCTAGAAGAGAAATGAAAAGTACTAACCACGAAAAAACACGAATAGCCAGCGCCTCTACGATATATAGTGAATGGCTTCCATACTAAGAGAATTGGCTTCCAAATAATAGAATAACGGACTCCCGTTCTCCCATAAGCGCGAGCTATCTGTAGTATATTTAATCTGTGGTATTATTAAGAAAAATGGTCTTACAAGGTAACCCCCTGTTTTTTTATAAAAAAGTAATTTTATAATAGATTATAGTTGAAAATTTACAACGTAAAATAGGTGTTTTACGTTTTTGTAACATTTTCTCGCTGATAATTATGGTCAATTTAAAAAATTAAGATTAAATTCTATTAAAGAAATATACTATTAAATCAATAATAATCATTTACTAAAATGCTGACCACACTAGCCGAATGATTTCGTCCGTAGATTCGTTAAGCGATACCGTGAATTATTCGTGAATGAATCTAATACATCGTGATCTCTCGTCATTTATATTCATTACAATCATACGTTAATTATTTATATTATTATACAAAAGTATTGTAAACGTGCAGAAAAAGATTGAGATTTAATAATCATTTACAAAAAATTCTATTCGATGATATTATGTACCATGTGTGTACGCGATCAAATTTTATGTGTGTTTTTTGTTTTAATAATTTTTTAATAAAATTTTGTATTTAGTACTTCAATATTGAGATTTAGAGCTGATTAAATGGTTAATGGAAACTTAACAAAATTGCTCTTTCCCTACTTTATTATTTATATTATTTTATATTATTTATATACATATTTCCCTTTATTAAAAATTTTATTAATTTTTGAATAATTGATTTAACACATTATAATATATTGTGTTCAAAATGAACTGACTCGAGTCCCAAGTGCCAACCACCAGACTAAGCCAGTTCCTGTGCTTTTAACATAATCTTCAGCATACATGAGAAGTAGCTATAACTTCCTAATATTTTAAGGTTTTATTAGCACCTGTTCCGATTTCTCTACTATAATCACGTCGCGTCGTTCCAAAGTTCTGTTGGCATCTTTGTTAGCTTAGTTTGACTTTAAGTTGAGTTTCAAATTTGAGTTCAAATTGGATAAAGTAAAATATAAACCACGGAGAGACTTCAGAGAGACACCAACACTTATTATGTTGATCGATCTTTTATTACCAATCAAATATAATTTATTAAAAGCTTGACTATATTATGTAATTCATTACAATATGCAATGCACCAATCGGGAATGAGAAACATTCATGGTTACCACATACACTACCGTGACAGATTAAAATAGACACCATAAATTACATTTCTTATGCCTACTTTTATTACTCAAACCGGTTTAAAGTGACAAATTTTAAGTTGAAATTTTGTCAGTAGGTAAAAGTAAGTATTTTCTGTTGTATTGTAAAGGGACAAGTTCAGTTTTAAGAATGCCACGAACAAAAGGCGCAAGTGATGTTAGTGAGTTTATGCGAGGACGAATAATTGGACAATTTGATAGAGGTGCAAGTCAACGCGATATATCAAAATTTTTAAATATACCGCTATCTACTGTTAACAGAATAATTGTAGAATTTAAACGCAAAGGTAAAGAAGTAATAAATTATAGACCTGGGCGACCAGGGCCAACGGAAAGAGTAAAACGATCATTAGTGCGTGAAGTTATCAAAAATCCGAAGAAAACGGTTGAAGAAGTTGCTCAAACGGCACAATTATCAAAAAGAACCGTACAACGGTACCTTCATAGTATGGGACTATACAAAAGAGTAGCTAAAAAGAAGCCTCTTTTGACTATATTTCAAAAAAAGCGACGACTAACGTGGGCAAGAGATATGGATTCTCGTTCGGAAAATTTTTGGAATAAAGTAATTTTTTCCGACGAGAGTAGATATTGCCAATTTAACGATAGTGGAAGATTGTGGATATGGCGGCGTTCTTCTGAACAACTTCAAGAAAAATTTTTGCATCATACGGTGAAATACGGCGGAGTTAGTGTCATGGTGTGGGGTGCAATTTGGAAAGGTGGTCGTTCAAATTTAATATTTTGTGATGGCATAATTAACGCCGAAAAATACATCGGCATATTGAAAGACGGTTTATTACCCCTCTTTAACAGGAATTTTAAAAAGAAAGAATACCATTTTATGGAAGATGGGGCGCCATGCCACAAAGCTAGATTAGTCGAAGAATTTAAAGCGAACAAAAGGATTAATATTTTACCGTGGCCAGGCCAATCTCCGGATATGAATCCTATAGAGAATGTCTGGCACATTCTACAAATGAATTTACACAAAAGACCCGGAAAACCCACCAGCAAAACTGATTTGTTTGCAGTTTTAACAGAAGAATGGGGTAAAATTCCGCAGGAAACCATTGACAATTTAATATTAAGTGTGCCGCGTAGAATCAAAAGTCTTATTGAAAACAAAGGAGGGGCAACTAAATATTAAAACTGTAAAAAATTTTTTTTTTAAATTTATTAGTTGATATAAATAAAAATAAATATTTGTAATTTATGGTGTCTATTTTATTCTGTCACGGTAGTGTATTACAGCAATTATTTTGGCTGTTAGCAAAATATTCGGAATATACGAACCTTGATAATATGAGATAGTTAGCGAAAAAATAATTTTTATATTTTTTAACATTATATTATATCATCTATCACTATCAGTATTATTTTTATAAAACTAAACAGAAGTTAGGTGACCCGATTCAATCGGTGAACTAGTTTTAATGTAAGTTACTAATATCTGAGTTTAATTCACTACTGTCTAATATTTATATTAAAAAAAAAAATTTATTTATTCTACAAACCAGTAAAAATAAAATTTTACGTTGGTTATATTTAAGAATCGTGGGTCATGTAAATTTTGGATTGTGGTCGTCTTCGGAGTTTTAGTATATTATTCGGTAATGCTTGAGAATCATTTAAGCTAATTTTCAGACAAATTTCACCTAAAATGCCTGGGCTGCATAGTTTATTTATTACCTTCCGTCGTAAAGTAAAATTTGTATTAATTTGTGTTTAAACTAAAACAACTCACTTTTGCTTAATTTTAAAAAAAAATATTTTTTATTTATAAAGTGTTTGTATTCAAGACTTTTAGTAAACAAAAATTGTATAAATTTAATATATTTACGAAGAACTTCTTTGTAATTAAATATTATGTATCTCATTGTATATCACTCGAGCAATCAAAAATATTAAAATAATTTCACTTTCATATGTACGAAATATGAGGGATAAACTGCAGACCCAAAACTTGTCCATTAATGCTCATTATTTTCAATTTCTTGACAATTCCTAAATCCTGTACACCAAAACTCCTCTGCGGTTTTCCAATCGTTCTGTGTTTTAAGCTCGGTGCCAGTTTTACATACGTATGCTGGCTTATAAGATCAGATAAAGGAACTACCGAGCAAGGGAACTTAAATCGCACTAAGAAACATGACAAAAATCTTTAATCTTCAGGTCCATAGGTATGTTATGATGAAATAATTTGATAGACAAATAATAACGAACAATGTTTGAATCGGCTTCATTGCAACAACAGAACAACAAAAATCAACTGATTATTATCAGATACAACAGATACATACAACAAATACAAAATAAATTCAACGCATATTGCTGAAGAATTTTCTCATCCTTCTTTGGAAGGATGTTGTGTGGGTTTCCAGTTGTCGCCGTTTTATATTATTTCATTATCAGCCAAAATTCAAAATTAATTATTTTACTATAATGAACAAGTTATATTTTTCCGGGTAGCTGGTTTCCTGAAATATCAGCGGGAATCCTGGATTATTTTCTCGAGTGTATCTCGAAAACTAAGCCAGATAGTTAGTTAATAAATTGTACATTTCTCATTGGTCAGTTGTTAAATTTGAGAAGCTTTGAATAAATTCGGAATAAAAAATAAAATAATACTTTTCATGATGTCACCGATCTTCAAATCATTATTTATTTTGTACCTATGTAAAGCAAATAAGTTAAATTTCGTTTTAGTAGTCTTGGTTTTTCTCTGTTTTCAAGTTATATGTACCTTTGGCACGAAATTTACGATTAAAAAAGGCCTTTTGTATATTTTTCCTTTCGAATTTCGAAACAAGTAAACTAGTAATAAATGACGAAACTCCAAAATATAGTGAAATAAACTTTGAGAGGTCTATTTCACAAAAAATGATTTTTCTAAAAAATTGATTTTTACCAACTTAAGACCAAATCTCCAAAACTCTCAAATTTTTATACTACCAGTTGAAATCGTTCGTCAATTATTGATAAAACAACAACTTTTGATAGGTTGTAAGCCTTTTAACTTTTACATGTACATGGGGTGAACGATAAATATGGTTCGTGGCACTCCACTATATATTGTGTTACTCAAAAACATAACTTTCAGCTGTAATTATCACGGTTTGCAATTTATTTTATTAATTCTTTTTCTTTTATTGCAGGAATCGGAAATTTATCAGAAATGCATTAAGCCACCCCCAAATCGTACTGTATTAGAATCTGAATCACCACCACCATATCGATCCAGTTCAGCAGGTCTTTTAGGTTCTATAGGTAGTAGTAGTTCTGGGAGTAGTGACTGGTCTGGAGGTGGTGCTCCTCTAATGATGCGTTGCCATTCAATGTCATCAACTTCTAAAAGACCAGAAGCTGGACACAGCGGTCAAAAGACTGATTTTATTCAAAGGACTGTTAAAATATTTACTGGTAAGAAAAGTCAGCCGCCGCCTGCGCCAACGTTACCAGTGGTTGTGGTTCCAATGAGACTGCGACAAAATTCGGATTTAAATCAGAACTCCTCAGGTCGTCATAAACCTAGTGTTTGACCACACGTGTTGACTTCTAGGTGACATTTTTGAATTATTTAGCGAACAATTGCACATATTAAATTATATTATAAAATAGTACCTACGTTATAAATCGCAGCAACGAACAGCAGAAATTTACAAAGTGAGAAGGACACTTTTTTTAAAAGAAAACCCCGTGATGTAAAAAACACAAGTGATTATTTTGAAAATTGTTGAAACATGGACTAGCAATAAATGCCAAATATTTATTATATAGCTTTATGTACTGTGTACATTTTAAATTGTTTTACACATGCAACTTTCTTTAGTTTATAGACAATTAAATCAATTTTATCTCTAAATATTTTAATCAAAAACTTTATTTGGCATTTCTACACTACGTTTCGGCAGTTGTCATTTACAATAACTAGAATATTGTTCTGTTTTTAAATATTGTTTATAATTGGGATACAAATGTGCAACAAACTTGACAAATAATTCCTGTAATGGTTTTATTACATAAACTGATTTTTTGTGCTAAAAGTGTTCATCTATAGTCAGCCGTCGTCAGAATAGTTCCAACGGATATAATCATCACAACTGTTATTTATTGTGCTATTATGTTTTTGAGCATTTAAAATTTCTTATTTATCTGTTAACATAAAATAGATTCTATTAGTTTACTAGTAGATAACTAAAAATTATTTTTCATGTTTTTTGTAAATTAAAACCTACCTACTATTTTTTGTACGCATGTATGTTACTTAACTACCTGCAAAATCATAATTATTGTAATAGATATCGAATATCAAACTTAAATTTCTTAATTTATTACATTGGTCTGGAAAATTTTATTGGATTTTGCACTAGACATGTTTTTATGTTGAGCGGGTTTTGATTTTTTTTTAACTTTTTTTTAAAAACAGATTTTTTGCAAACTACAAAATCGGCAAATTGAATAAAACTTGTTTTATCAAAAATTCATATTTTTCAGTGCTTCAGAACTTATATCTCGACTTAATTCATAACTTTAAAATACTAAAACTAAACTTATTTAATTCTCTTTATAAGGGTAACGGCTTATTTACAACTAAATAATATATTTACAAGCCATATTTATTGTACAATTTATTGAAACCAGAATTCTATTTGCAAATCGGAATTGAAAAAAGTAGTTTACTAAAATTTACACAAAACCAAAATTACCTAAAAGTAATCAAAATATCTCTCAATAATTACGAATTGTGTTTAAGCAATTGGCGATGCTACGATGGAATACACCTCTATGAGGAGAATTAACGATTCTATTTAGGTATTTTAATCATGAGTGTAGTTTTTTATAATAGTTTATAGTAGGGTGAAGTTCCCTGTAATGAACAATGGACAAGTTATTAATGATATCAAAATTTTATTATTAATATTTTTAAAAAGGAAAGCCAATTTTATCTACCTTCAATACTAATAATTTTGTTTGTAACTAAATAAATACAAGAAAAACAATCGAGACATCAGTAATGGGTAGATATTGTGCCCTTGTAGTGTTATTGCATATAATATGATATTATTAATATTGATAATTGGCAGGTTAAAAGCAATAATTTGTTTTTATTAGTGCGAGCCAAAGTATTTCCTCTGTATTAAATGAGATCGTATTTTGTAAACTAAAACGAATGTAATACATAGATGGTAAATAAATCGTGCTATAATAAATTATAAGTCCTACAATTTTACATTTGAAAATTGATCATTACGGGGGCATTACCCTATATAAATTTTGAAAAGAATATTGTTTGTAAGTTTTACTTACTAAAAGAAATTCTACCAGAACTACTATTCGAAATGATAAAATAAAAAAACATTGTTTTTGAAAGTGGTATTTTACAATAGTGCAAAATCACAATTTTATTAAACAAAAACTATTAGAGGCTATCGTTATTATTTGGTGATGCTCAAATTTAGCACAATTAATTACAGATTAATCTAGCAAAATGTTAAATTATATAATTAATATATTACATTATATTGTATATGGTAGCAAAGGCCGTATATTATAGTCGACATAAGCATATGTGATGAATGGGTGTTTGGGGATATACGTGCAATAAATTCTTTTTATTAAAATTAAGAAAAGTGTACTTTCATTATCAAATTTTATTAATTAGTGAAGTAAATAATTGAAAAACAACTAAAACATAATTTGTACTTGAACATTACAGTCATCACCAATCACTTCAAAAATGCAAATATTTTACTTATCCACCGAAGGTTACAACAAAACAAACATAATTTCTGTTTTGCCTTTATAAATTTACATAATAATATTATTGTCAAAGTGATTGTCATTTAATTTATTTTTATAATTATTTATTCATTATTTATAAGTATTATAATTTTTTAAAGCAAGATACATAGTTGGACAAGTATTATTTGTCTTAGGTTTCTACAATTTCGATGATTTAAATTTTCTTCTGTTTTTTAAAAAGATATTTTTGTATTTTTATTAATCTCAAATTGTTTATAATTGCAATCTACACGTTTATAGCATGAAATTTTTAGTTGGTAGGTACGTACATATTCAAAAATAACATTATTTTATAGTAGATATTTTAAAAAAATATTTAATTTTGTCTATGAATGTATACCTACCTACCGAACTACTGGACCGTTTTTTGCAAGTAACATGACATGGTTCAATCCTAAAGATTTAATTTATATTAAATGATATTACTTACTAGTTTACTTTTTTATTTTATCAATTAATATAGTTTTACCATAAAAATAGATCTGAATATATCTATCACATTAACAATAAATTACGTTGCTATTAAAAAATGCAGTTTACAAGGAGAAACAATTTGATTTTATGTTATAATTACGGAATGTAAGAATATGCATAAATTGCACTCGATGTTGTTATTGAACATAGTTGAAGGCAACTATGCAGTTGAAGGCAACTTGTGAACAACTATTTAGTCACCAGCATCAAATTTGCCTACATTTAGTGACGTTTACTTTTAAATTTAAATGACTGAATCAAAATTTAGATACAAAAGTAACAAGTACTTTATGTTATTAGGTAAATATGGTGTTTATATGTGACAAGAAGATGGTGGTTTGTTTGTGAATTCTTTCTTTATGTATGTGCAGTTTCAAGTTTGTTGTAATTTAAACAATTTGATTGTACCAATCAATTTTACTACTTGTAAAATTGCAGTAATAATTATTGTCGACATTATTATAAATTCGTAAATACTCTCATCATTCTCTACTTCTAATTTTTATAATAAAAATATTCCTTAGATTTGTTATAATATTTAAAAACTATTAATATACACACTTTTATTGAACAATGATCAAAATATAATATAAACTATTGTTTTTAAAATAATTATAATTATTATACATTACATTTTTTACAATATTATTGAGTTCACGAAATTCAAGTATAATAAAACATTTTTGAAAAAGGCTGTAATCACTGCCAAAAGTTAATGCAATATTATTGACTACATTTTAGAATTGTAATCGTTTGGAATATTTATTATTATAAAAGAATATTTATTTAAAGGATTTGTATAATTTCAATTTTATAATTCATTTCAATAAGATCACGTGCACACGAATAATTAGAAAGGAAAAATTGTGCAATAAAATCAATATTTTATTTATTTTTTGTTAAGCCGGTATTACATTTGTCATATTATCTGAAGAGTTTGACATTATTAAGTATATTACATGACGTACTTCTATATTATTTTGTCAGAGCATACCTACAATTATTATTTTAAATAATTATCTTTTATTATTTGTTAATTACAATATTCATTTGGATAGTTGTTATCGCAGTCGATAACGTAAAACTACATCAAAATTTTTGTTTCAAATTTGGGATGGGCTTTTCTTGCCATTAATTTTTCACTTCTTGAAACTGTTTTGTGAAAGTCTAATCTAATTAACAGTCATTGCAAATTGTTATTAGGATTTGTTGAATTTAAATTTTGTTTTATTGTTATACATTTAAAGCTTAAGTCGAAAAAAGCTTGATAAACTAATGCAAAAATCTATTTTCTATACAAGTTTGAAAACTAGCACAATAAAAATTGATCGATATTACCTATTTGAGAAGTGCAATGTAATTATATTTTAATTGTTGACCAGTAGAATTTTTTCAAATTGTTCTCACAATTCTAGAAAGATTTGGAAAATATAACACCGGCTTTAGTATTTAAAGATTAACTTGGGTAATTTTAATATAAATCGACTGATGTAGTACTGTTTGTTTTGTAGCGATAAATAGCAAATGTAGGAATAAAAGAAAGTATCAATTTCGAATTGGTAGGTAAATTATATTGAGAAATTTTACAAAAAAAGAGAACAAAACTTCAAATTTTCTTCAATTTGAGTATTTTATATATTACAGTATGTACCATTTTTTTTTCTAAAGGAAACTGGTCGAGTAAATCATTAAATTTATTTTGTACTGTTACTTTATTTATAATAGTGAAAAGTGCTTGTAATTTAAGAAACTTTGTAAAACATAGAAATCCACTATTTTAATACAATTATTAATATAATAATTATTAGTAATATCCAACCTATTTAATTATATCAGACAGAACAATTATTTGTAATAATTATTATAGATATTCCATCAGTATTATGTCAATAATTTCTAGTTAATGAAACTATAATAATTATTGTAAATTAGTTTCCTACATATTCAACATTTTATACATTCTTTTTGCAGTTTTAAAGTTTAAATAAATGTAAAATTTTGAAAACCTAGCACACTCGATGAGTTAAGCAAATTAATTAAATACTACCTATACTAAATTGAACTTGTTTTTAAAATAATGGTAATATTTTTCCATCAAGAATTGCAAAAATTATTGTTGTGACTATCATATCTTTTAGTAATTATAAAGATTTATTACACGTATAATATACCCAAACCATGAAGTCTTCATAACAACAAGAATTTGTGATTATAATTAAATTTTATTACATAATAATAACAAACTGAAATGTTTTTGTATTAGCAAATTATTAAAACAACTTCAACTGTACTAACTTGGTTTTAATATCCACCATATACATTTTAACATCTAGCTATCTAGAAATACTATATCATTTTAATTATTTTATTTATGATACCTATACATACTATCTATTATATTATATTGTTCAGTTTTCATTAATTGCTTGAGAGCAATGTTTATTGTAAGGTATTTTGAGTAGATAATTAGTATTTTATGTTATTTACTTTCAGAATCGAATGTTAGATAAATTTAAATAATTCCCCACGATCTTGAAACATCCCTTGATTTAAACGTTAAAGAAGAGTGTGATTTATTCATTAATTTGAAAATTAATTATGTCATTCAAAAATTAGAATTTGAGAATCTCTCAGTTTTACTTATGGAATTGCACAATATTGAAATGAGTAAATCGGTTTCTTTATTCTTATTGTGTGCAATATTAAAGAGACGTAAATTCTGCTAACGCTAAGATACCCACTTCGAATCAACTTTTCTTATCACTGTCTCTGTGCTTTAAGGTGGTGCTTAATAAAGTGATTGGATAAACAAGTTGATGGGAAGCTTCCTAATAACGTGACCTACAAAATTTTGAGACAATACCAATTATTCAAAATAAGTAATAATACCAAAGTCAAGGTATGAAGTGTTAAAAAGTTATATCTCTACGATTAATATTTACCAAGTTGGCTTGGGCTTTAACTACAATATTTAAAATTAGTGTAGTGTCCAAAAGACTATCAATTTTAAGTTCTGCAACATAAAAAAGATAGTTTGCCCAAATTTAGTGCATTGTTAAAAATTTTTTGTCTGAAGACAATGGTTTGCCTGGCAGTACCTTAAGGTTCTCACTGTGAATTTATTTTGTTTATACTGTATGAAATTAAGCTATGTATCATGCATCATGTTGGGGTTTATTTGACGAGCAAGTATATATTTTTCAGTCAACACAGTTAAATGTCTAAACTTTTTTTTAGTGCGATCTCAACTAGAGCATGATCTCCTTACTACGAAATGTAGATTTTGAAGTTAGACAATGTGGAACGAAAGTTCAACTAATTATGGCTTGAATAACCGCTCAACTAGATGTGTCGCTCTGTCAAGAAATTAAATTAATTCGATAGTTTGGACATCAACGATTTAAATGCAATTTTTTCACTCAGAAATTTGATTAGCTTATAGAGTTAGAATGGACATTTTAAACAACTTGAAAGAAAATAATGTTAACAATGCAATCAAAGAACAAAATTATCTACATTGTATTTGTAACAATATATATAGCAAACATCACTTTTATCATTGTGGTGGTGCCGGCTATAACAGACCCAGTCGTAACGAACTCTTGGTATAACCGGCCAAATTATACATAAATTAAATATTAATTTTATTGTAAAATATTTAAATTCAATAGTCTATAATTAAACAATATTTTATCATTTTTTTATTGAGCTTTCTGCGTAGTTTAACGCTTATAGAGAAATTAAATTAAAAATTAAATCACAAGTTAAAAATTAATTTTGTAAATATTTAGATATATACAATTTAAAAGAATGACTAAAAAATAATTACTAACACCGATGCACATGCCTTGCTGTCTATTTTTATAAATAAAAATTTAGATAGTTTTAACGACAAAATTTTTAATATTGTTTTAATGTTGGCTTTATGGATTATTGGAACCTTGAATAATTTTTTTTTTTTTAACTCCATTTATTATTTACAATCTGTTACACAAAACGATCATTCAGTAAATGATATGTCAACATATTCACACGATAAAAAACACCCAATGGCACCCCTTTCCCAATCTCACAAGACAACAATAATAATTGAATTGATTTTACATTTTGATAATAACTGTAGGATAAGTATACTTTAACAATTTTTGCGATAACCCACTGCCGCTATTCACTCGCCAATGCTGAACCTTTTTCTCAAATCAATCGGTTTAACTCGTTTTAATCGTCTCGTGTAGTTACCGGCATCTAACAAACGCACTGCCAAATTGTATGGGTGTACACGTAGTCTGTCTTGATATTATTCACTAAATCTCTCAATTTCACTTTTGACACTAGCGACTTCCAGATCGTTGTGAATTACTTTATTTGGTACATACCAAGGCGCATCCGTGATGATCCGCAGAACTTTTGACTGAAATCTCTGAAGTATCTCGATATTGGAAATACTTGCTGTACCCCAAAGTTGAATTTCGTAACTCCAAATGGGCCTTAGGATAGTCTTGTATAATAGGACTTTATTTTCGATAGTTAACGGTGATTTTCGACCAATTAGCCAGTACATTTTTCTTAACTTAATACCTAACTGTTTACGTTTTGACAATATGTGATGTTTCCATGTGAGTCTACGATCAAGATGTATGCCAAGGTATTTTGCTACATCGGCTTGAGGTAACATTTGGCTGTTTAAAGTTACTGCCGGACAGGTATCTCTCCTCATAGTGTACGTAACTTGTACAGATTTTGTTCCATTGGCTCGAATTCGCCATTTCTTTAACCAATCCTGAACTTTTAGAAGGTGAGCTTGTAGGTTAGATGTTGCTTGTATTGGATTGCAGTGTGAGGCCATAATTGCTGTGTCGTCCGCATATGTTGAGATATCTGTCTCGGTGGTGGTTGGCAGATCAGATGTGTACAAAAGATATAGGATTGGACGCAGAACACTACCCTGTGGAACTCCTGACTGGATTGGATATAATTCGGAGAATTTATTCTGAAATTTCACGTAGTAAAGTCTATCGAGAAGGTACGATTTTAGAATTGAATAGTAAGAGTGCGGAAGTCTCAATCTTATTTTGTATAAAAACCCGGTGTGCCACACCTTATCAAAGGCTTGTGTGATATCCAGAAAAGCTATGGTACAATATATTTTCTTTTCTAAATTTTTATTTATGATGTTAACGACACGGTGAACCTGCTCGATGGTGGCGTGCTGCTTTCTGAATCCAAATTGATGCTCGGGAATCACCTCTTTTTTCAGTAAGTGGGGTTGCAGTCTTTGTAAATGTAGTTTTTCAAACACCTTTGAAAGAACCAGAAGGAGACTAATAGGTGACTAATAGGAAGGAGACTAATAGACAACTAATAATGTTGTCTCTTCTGCTGGCTTTCCCACCTTATGGATAAGGATAATTTGCGCCACCTTCCACTGTGGGGGCACAAACTCGAGACGAAGAATCGCATTGAACAAGAATGTTATCAATCTTAAGCATTTTTCAGGCAGCTGCTGTAGAACTTTACCAGTGATAAGATTATAACCTGGTGTTTTTCTAGGATTGGTGTTAAGTAGGATAGCAGTCACCTCTTTGATTTTAAATGGCTTGATTGAAAAATCTAGCTGATATGGAGCATTTAGTAGTTGGATAATTTGCTCTTCATTTTCCGGTTCTACTGCAGGGAACGGTTGAAACACCTCAGCCAGGTGTTTCGCAAAGGTATCTGCTTTTTCTCGATTGCTTCTAGCCCAGTTTCTATTTGGTGTTCGTATTGGGGGAACAGGTGTTGATATTTGCTTTAGCTTTCTTGTTGCCTTCCACAGCGAGTAATCGGTATCTTTCGTAGGCGTAAGATGTCTTAGGTAGTTCTCAATTGCTTCATTTTTACTGTTTTGTAGCATGTTCTTTAACTTCCTTGTTGCTTGCTTTAGTCTGTTTTTATCGTGGGGATGTCTAGTGCTTTTCCAGGTTTCTCTAAGTTTTCTCTTTTCCGCGATTGCCATACGTATGTCGATCGAGTACGTGTTATTATCCGAATATTTCAAAAGAGGGGTGGAATTCCACGCAGCGCTCTGAATAGTGCTGTTCAAATGTTCCACCGCGTCAGTAATATGAATGAAAATAATGAAAAATACAGTTCAATATAAACGGTAAGTTCGGTTACAACTCTAATAAATTAATTGCACATTTCATAAAATTTCATAAACATTTTTGCATTTCTTCAGAGGCGGATTTATAGTTTTTGCCGCCCATAGGCACTGAGGTTTTTGCCGCCCCTATTTAAAAGAAAAAAAAGTTGTTGGATATAAAGTATCAAGTAAACAACCTCCGCAAAAATATTTATTGTGCATATTTTTATATAATTATTTTATATACTCACAAAGGAATTGGGACGCTCCTATGTTAGCAATGTAAATTATACTTTTTGAAAACTCTTTTTGGCATATAAAAATCGCTTTTACAAAAATACTTTTCAGACATTTTTTGTAGATAATTTCTTTCTTTCCATTTTTGTTTCCGTACACATTTTTATTCGTCGCCTCGTTTTCGACCGAGAGTGACTTAACGCAGTCTCGGTAAAAGTCCCATGGGAATCTTCTGAAAAAACCATAAGAATCCCATAATAGTGCATTTTAAATTTTATTAAAAAGTTTTACTGAATCTGCTTTAAATCACTTTCGGTCGAAAACAAGGCGACAAAACTTTGACATTCTCTTGTTAAGATTGTTCCATCCCTACAAACTGAATTGGATTAGAATTTTTAAGGTTTCCTGTCTTAATAACATGCGGTAGCATTTTAAAGGGTGCTTTAGTCAGGGCCGTATATAAGGGGGGGGGGGGGGGTCCAACCCCCCCCCCCCCCCATGGTTTAGTAATGCTAAATAATTACTACATTTAAGAAATGTTTCCAATGTGCACGTGAAAGCAAAATAAATAAACAGTAATTAATACGACAGATAAATTCATCTCTAAACTTTCAACTAAAAAAAAAGTACAAAGGAAGTAATAAAAGCGGCAGGTCATTTTTGTAACCAAGTATAAAGACCTCCGTGAAGTTGGCCTCCCATCTGAAACATTTTGATATAAAAAAATATGGAATCGTTAGGTCATTGTTAGGTCTCGAAAGGTCACCCGGTTTTATCGTTAGGTCACTTTTAGTTTTATCAAAAAAAATTATTCAAGTTTTGAAAAATTTTCTTGGTAAGTTAGCCTCCCCATTAAACGATTTCGACAAAATAAAAATGGAAACCGGTAGGAAATGCACTGCTAAGGTTTGGTCACGTATTTTTATCGTTAGGTCACCTTTCATTTCTTTGCAATTAATTAATTTCAATTTTATGTCCCTATTGCGCATGCGCTAAACAAAAATATAGTTGTGATGAAATTTTTCTTACAAAAGTAAGAAAAGTATAACATTTTGATATAAAAAAATATGGAATCGTTAGGTTGTCGTTAGGTCTCGAAAGGTCATTTGGTTTTATCGTTAGGTCATTTTTAGTTTTATCCAAAAAAATTATTCAAGTTTTGAAAAATTTTCTTGGTAAGTTAGCCTCCCCATTAAACAATTTCGATGAAATAAAAGTGGAAACAGGTAGGAAATGCACTGCTAAGGTTTGGTCAAGTATATTTATCGTTAGGTCACCTTTCATTTCTTTGCAATTAATTAATTTCAATTTTATATTTCTATTGCGCTTGCGCTAAACAAAAATGTTAGTGTGTGCAAAATTACATCTTGGGACGCGTTCTTGTCAACTCTTGACTTGGGGTGCGTTCTCGCCAACACTTTTGTACATCACGTTCGCTCTAAATGGTTAGAAAAGTTTCGTAAGCGCAAAAACTCGAAAGCAGTTATAGAGCGTAATCAAAACGTTTACAGTGCGAAGATCTTCTATTTAAGTAGCGTCTATTATTGATGTACTTGACGGTGATCCACAATTGCAATATTATAATTCACTAATGTACTAGGTGTTGAAACAAAACACTTAATCCATACAGAAGCTGCACTGTACCACATATCTACAGTGTATACTTAATATGGCATCAAATCACAACGACGTATTTGCACTGATTCTAGGTAAAATAGTCTAAGGAAAAAAGGTCTACGGTAAATTGGTCTAGGTAAAATGGTCTACGGAAAAAAAGTCTACGGGTAAAAAGGTCTAGGTAAAATAGTCTAGGTAAAAAAGTCTAGGTAAAATAATCTAAGTAAAATAGTCTAAGTAAAATGATCTATAATCTCGCGCTATTGGGCATACTATTAGATTTAGTGTATTTTTAATAATAAACTATAATTCTTAATAATATTGTTTTTTGTTTTAAACGTGAAGACATGTATTTTCCCAAGTGCGGATTCACACCGGGAGGGAGGAATAAATTCATGAATAGATTAAGTAGATTCTAGAACTAACATTTTCGTGACAGAATCGTAATTGCATCATCGTTGCATAACTATATAATATAATAGATCTTAGCAATGTTAGCGCAACTTTTTATTAAAAATTTAATTCAAGAAATATTGAATTTCGCCGTAGGCGAGCGCTCATTAATTACATAGGGACGATTTTTGTAATTTTTGACCCCTTTCCTACGTAAGATTTTGGCACCTCCCACATCTTACGTAAAGGTTATTAAACAAAATGTTAGTCCCCCCTTTCTTTATAATAATATTATATACAAAAAATACAAAAATTTAAATTAAACTTTATGTATATAAATAAAAGTAAATAAAAATAATTAATTACGTGAAAAAGTTAACACAAAATTTTTTTTAAATATTTTAAGAAACTTACGTAAGGAATACGTCGGACTTCCCCCCCCCCCCCACGTATAAAGATCCGTAAGACTTTCGATACTCCCCCCCCCCCCCCCCCCAAACCCTTATGTAATTAATGGACTATTTTACCTAGACCTTTTTACCCGTAGACTTTTTTTCGTAGACTAATTTACCGTAGACCTTTTTTCCTTAGACTATTTTACCGATTACGGTTTGCACTTCATTAGGAAATAATGATTTTAGTGTTGTAACTCGTTTTTTTAACATTAACATTATTTTTAATAATGTTTTCAATAAATTTGCTTTTATTTGAAGCAAATAATTATTTATTGCTAAATTTGAAGAAGTTCCTTCAGTAGGTTTACAGAAAATATCAAAAGGGTGCATATTATTATCTTTAATTATTATGAAATCGAGGCAATTGATTCTATGTTAACTTCTATTTCTTTTGTAAATTTAATACAAAATATGGGTTTTCTCATAATCCTTTTGAAGATAAAATTATTATGTTAAGATCCTGGTCCCGGCTTATGCAATTTAAAAAACCATAAAGCCCAGAAGCTTATGAATTCCTACAACTAATTCCTAATTAAAAAATATTTTTTAATTACAATTTCCTGACTAGTTACCGAGTTGGTTTTAGTATTATTATTTTCTAATAATTCCCGAACAGGATGTCCCGGTTTATGCAATTTAAAAAGACCATAAAATCCAAGAGCTTATGAATTCCTACAACTAATTCTTAATTTAAAAATATTTTTTAATTACAATTTCTTGAGTAGTTATACCGAGTTGGTTTTATTTTTATTATTTTATAATTTTTCAAACATGCACATTTACCATATGTGCAGATGTTTTCAATGTGAAAATAAAAACTCGAGATACATTTTACGAAAAACACGAGGATGTTAGAAGACCTTTAAAAGGATTACGACGGTAACAAGTAGCGAGAGAAGTTCTAAATGGAGGATGTAGTAATTGGTTAAAGCGGCAGGCCGCTAAATATGCTTCAGAAGGATCTCGATTACCTCCAAACCTTCCTACTCTAGATGTTTTGCGTCAATGCAAAAAAGAAGCATTCGAATTAGAAGTTAGATATTGAGGTTATGTCAAACTTGCAAAGCGTAATTTCAGCTAATAAAATAGTTTGTGTTGAAAGCAAAATACGCGAAATCACTAAAATATAACAGCTGCATGATTTTAAACAAAAAATTCCTTAAATATTCAAATCCACCGTAAAATTCTACAGAATAGAAGATCCTCACACTTTAAACGCATTGTTTGATATATATATATTATTTTTCTGTGCTTTATAGCTGCTTTCGAGTTCCGCGCTTACGAAACTTTTCTAACCATTTAGAGCGAACGTTATGTACAAAAGTGTTGGCGAGAACGCACCCCAAGTCAAGAGTTGACAAGAACGCGTCCCAAGATGTAATTTTGCACACACTAACATTTTTGTTTAGCGCAAGCGCAATAGAAATATAAAATTGAAATTAATTAATTGCAAAGAAATGAAAGGTGACCTAACGATAAATATACTTGACCAAACCTTAGCAGTGCATTTCCTACCTGTTTCCACTTTTATTTCATCAAAATCGTTTAATGGGGAGGCTAACTTACCAAGAAAATTTTTCAAAACTTGAATAATTTTTTTTGATAAAACTAAAAGTGACCTAACGATAAAACCAAATGACCTTTCAAGACCTAACGACAACCTAACGATTCCATATTTTTTTATATCAAAATGTTATACTTTTCTTACTTTTGTAAGAAAAATTTCATCACAACTATATTTTTGTTTGGCGCATGCGCAATAGGTACATGATATTGAAATTAATTAATTGCAAAGAAATGAAAGGTGACCTAACGATAAATATACGTGACCAAACCTTAGCAGTACATATCCTACCGGTTTCCACTTTTATTTCGTCGAAATCGTTTAATGGGGAGGCTAACTTACCAAGGAAATTTTTCAAAACTTGAATAATTTTATTTTGATAAAACTAATAGTGACCTAACGATAAAATTGGGTGACCTTTCGAGACCTAACGATGACCTAACGATTCCATATTTTTTTATATCAAAATGTTTCAGATGGGAGGCCAACTTCACGGAGGTAGTATAAAGAGTGCTTAAAGGTTTTATAACTTTCACGTGCACTTTTTTTAAACTTTAACATTTGTAGTAATATAGTTTCTTTAGAAAAGTTAGAAGCCCAACCAAATTTTACAATGCGTAATTCATCCCTTAATTGTAAACTGGAAAAGTGCAAGTACAAAGTAAAAAAATTTGAAAGGTCATAATGGTTCATTTTCACAGTACTGTAACTAACTGTTTTTGCATTAAAACGTATTGAACGTGATAAACGGGTTGGTTTAGGGTAATGCTCATTTAAGTACATCTACCTGCATTTCTTTATGGCCTTTTCACCTAAAAATAAATTCGGTTTAAAAGAAATATGATTGATTTATTTCAAGTCTGTTGTGTCCAAACCAATTATTTTTGTACGCAAACAATTCATAAATTTAATTTAATTTTAATTTAATAGTATGAAACTAAATATTTAAATAACATTTTAAAATTTTTATTTTGTGGTGAAAAGGTCATAAGGAAATGCAGGTAAAAGTACTTAAATAAGCGTTACCTCTTTATAATGGTCAATACGTTTTTATGCAAAAAAACAGGTAGTGTTGCGGTTCATTTTCACAGTACTGTGTATATATCAGTTTATCTGCAGAAATACTTTTAATTTTTTTTCAACTATCTCCGGTTTCTGTAATTGCTTTACTGAAAATTTCGATTTGAAGTTATTCGTCAGTGGAAAGAATTTTAATTGCTTTTCAGCAGAGCTAGATCTATGGAAAATCAAATGGCAGGATTGCAAAGATTTGCCAAAAACTGCTATTGATACCTTTATGGCAACCGATGAAAGCTTTTTTCCAATAATTAAAAGTTTATTGCAGATTTTAGCGACCCTGCCCTGTTCTACAGCCACTCCGGAGAGAACTTTTTCGACCCTTCGACGACTAAAATCATGGGTAAGAAATTCGATGTTAAACGAGCGTTTAAATGGACTTGCTCTAATGTCTGTGCATAGGGATATTCAAGTTCATCCCGAAGAAGTAATCGAAAAGTTTTGCCTTAAAAGTAGAAAAATGATTTTGTAATTTTAAATTGTTTCTTTTTTTAATGTATTATTATTTTACATTTATATTTTATTTTTTTTTATTATGTAGGTTATGTATTATTTGTATTTATTGTGTGTTTATGTATTTATGTATTTTTTGTTATGTATTATTAATATTATTTTATTTGTAATTTTTGCTTGGTATTTCCTGATTACAAAAACTAATTTAAAATACAAGCATATGCTAACCTTTTCTTGTAATTTTTAAACCCCCCCCCCATGGCAAATGTCTAACTACGGCCCTGGCTTTAGTAAATAGAGATGAAATTTTTACTGAGTGTTTATTATCGTAAACACTTTCATTTACGACTATACTTTAAAATTTCCAAAATTGTTATGCAAACTGCATTACATAATATGTATTAAAAACATGTATTTAAACCATTTTTGTTATTTATAAATTTATTGTGTTAAAATTTTAAGTTTTGTTTGCCATTTTAGTAATTTCTTATAAGTGTCCATACTTCCGTAAGCGGCAGTGTACGTACTACATATTGTACAATTTCTTTTCGATTTTTAGTATAATTAAAAAAAAAATTTTGTTCCAAAATTTTGCCGCCCCCTAAATTCTGCCGTTCTAGGAACGTGCCTACTGTGCCTTATAGGAAATCCACGACTGCATTTCTTGGAAGTTCAGTGCATTTACAATGACCTTGTGGTGACTATATTTCTACGCGCCGCTCCATAGAGGGCAAAATACAAGTGACGCATACCATGGCATGGTACTATTAGAGAAGGTATGTTCGTTTTGAAACGCGTTTTGGTTCAGTTCACGCACATATCCAATCGACGCCATCTTAGTTTTATTTCGCCGCCCAATTCAAATGTTGTGAGAAATGTAGATAACATATAAACTATTTCTAGTAATAAATTCGCATTTACTATCACATTTTACTTATAATAAGATTATTCAATTCATGTTTTTTTTAACGTAATTGAAATCATTTGTGTTTATTAACAAATAAAATATTTCTAAATATAAAATAAAAGACATTTTCTTGGAGAATTTATATATTTTATATGCGAACTAATTAAGCATAAATGCTTATTTGGTGCTTTTGCCTAGTACATAAAATAAATGCTTATGAATTAAATGAAGAAAAAAATAAAATGAAAGAATAAAAAATATTACAAATATTTTTAACACAACTTCTCTCATAAGCCGTACTTGATAAAATTTTTTCGAAAATTAGTTAGGATTGCAATTTATTGTAAAAATGTAAAATCATATAAAGTACTACATTCTAGATAAGTGTTGTACGTTTAATATTTAAAAATGTGCAATAAGTTTATGTTTTGAAATTGCCATTTTACTAATATCTTGCTATTTTTATAATGCAAAACACCCAAGAATATTTTTCACGAGCCGCCACCGCATTATTCACATGTAAACAAACGCACAGAACAACAAACGTAAAGCAAATAAAGAACCAATATGGCGGTGATTGGATTTCAATGAGCGAGAGAGATTACCCAAGAATGCTATCTCTCTCTGCGCAAGAACATACCTTCTCTAATAGTACCATGATAGTACCATGGTATCGTACCATGATAGTACCATGATAGTACCATGGTATCGTGGTACTATTAGAGAAGGTATGTTCTTGCGCAGAGAGAGATAGCATTCTTGGGTAATCTCTCTCGCTCATTGAAATCCAATCACCGCCATATTGGTTCTTTATTTGCTTTACGTTTGTTGTTCTGTGCGTTTGTTTACATGTGAATAATGCAGTGGCGGCTCGTAAAAAATATTCTTTGGTGTTTTGCATTATAAAAATGACAAGATATCAGTAAAATGGCAATTTCAAAACATAAACTTATTGCACATTTTTAAATATTAAACGTACAACACTTATCTAGAATGTAGTACTTTATATGATTTTACATTTTTACAATAAATTGCAATCCTAACTAATTTTCGAAAAAATGTTATCAAGTACGGCTTATGAGAGAAGTTGTGTTAAAAATATTTGTAATATTTTTTATTCTTTCATTTTATTTTTTTCTTCATTTAATTCATAAGCATTTATTTTATGTACTAGGCAAAGCACCAAATAAGCATTTATGTTTTAGTTCGCATATAAGATATATAAATTCTCCAAGAAAATGTCTTTTATTTTATATTTAGAAATATTTTATTTGTTAATAAACACAAATGATTTCAATTACGTTAAAAAAAACATGAATTGAATAATCTTATTATAAGTAAAATGTGATAGTAAATGCGAATTTATTACTAGAAATAGTTTATATGTTATCTACATTTCTCACAACATTTGAATTGGGCGGCGAAATAAAACTATGATGGCGTCGATTGGATAGTACCCATGGTACTATTATAGTAAGATTATGGAGCGTTCGCACGAAAGTACAACGACTTTAAAAGTAGTGTTTACACTACATGATTTTTGCTATGATTTTATCATATTATGAAAAATAATAGACAATATACTTTTTGTTGACACTATAGAATTTTTCCTATGACTTGAGTCATAAGAAAAATAATAAGCCAATAATAGCAAAATCATAGACGATTTTCAAAATAGGACGGTTTCTAGTTTCTTTGAATTTCTTAAAATTTAGTAATTATTTTTTGGTAACAAAAAATTGGTAAGTATATTTAAGGGAAGGGGGTTAGAGGTTACGTTAAAAATTGGGTTTTTCAATTGCAATTTAACGTAAAGTGTTGGTTACGTCGTGATTATGTTTACCAACACTTGGGGTATGGGTTAACTTATAGGTTACCGAATTATTAATACTTTATAACCGTAAATTGTGACAGTTTTCATGGTTTTTATTCAGATAAATTCTATAAGTTAATTAATTTTTTTAAATTTTTAATTTTGTTATCTATGAATTATTACGATTACGATATTAATACGTATTGCATTGATGAAGAAATAAGGACGCCAAAAATAATTCGTTACATGCCTAAGTTTTTTGAAGAAGAACAACTGGGGATTTTTCTGAGGTTAGCAAATCTACTGCAAGTGAAACTGTATTACGAGTCAGTTTAGTTCTTGCAGGTTTGCGATCTCAATATATAAAAATGCCTCAAAATAAAGAAGTGCTTAAAAATCGACAAGATTTCTACGGTATTGCCAAATTTCTCAGATGCATAAGTGTATTTGGATTGTACATATGTATGTGAAAATACATTATACTGACATTTTTCGTAATTGAAACAAATTTCTTTTATTAATATTGTTAAATGCATTTTCAACTTTGGTCTAAATCGCATCATTCTCTTTCCAAGTAAAGCACTAGTTTTTTCGGATTCTAAAACATTTTTATGTTACTCTACAATAGCAACTAAAAGTTCTTCTTCCAGTGCTTCTTCCTATGCTACCTATAGATAGCATTATAATTATTTATTTTGTAGGTATTTGTTTATATCAAATATTTCAATATAACTATTAATAAATCTAAAATTATCATTGCTTATCGTTTCGTATCAGATTTTAATAAAAATGAAATATATGATAATAATAATTATTATGAACACAAATAAATACAAAAATACAATCATACAACGACTCCTGACAACCTACTGACAACTACACTACACTCAAATATTTAGGGTTATAATCACGTTTAATAGTTCAGATATAAGGGTGGTTCAAATTCGAATGTTCTTATGGGGAATTCGGTGCCTATATGGAAAAATGGATGGCGCATTTTCGATCTCTTTTTTTGAGAAAAGCTTAATGGTAAAAACCGGAATCCGATATATATTTTTTTGTTTTAGAGTTATGGCCAAAAGTTCGCTTTTTCGACTTTTTGTTAAATACTGATATCTCGCTTGTTTGTAAAGTTATAGAAAAAATATTTACACCTTTTCCAGACACTTTTTTGCGCAGAATAAACTGGATTAAAGGGATTTTAAATATTTTCATTTGTTTCCAAGTTATAATATAAAGTTATATTTTTTTAAATTTTTTTTTATATTTTTAGATGAAATGGCTACGAGGCTATGACATATCTAAATAGAGTTTTTTATCATATTTTCAATTATACTGCCATGATTTTTGTAGGCAATTCGAAATTTGCAGGAAGTAATAAAATTTGAAATTTATATTTACGCGCCGACACTGGTGCGACGCTGCTCTAGGAGCAGGGATTTTTGCTTTTCGAACGGGATAGTCAAGGTATTGGACGTAGAATTTGTGATCAACAGAAAAAATTAAAATATGAAAGTATAAAAAGTGAATTTTGAAAAAAGCAAAATTGTTTTATTGAAATGAAAGTGTACGAGAATAAAAACCAAACGAAGATTAGTTGCACGAGTCTAATTAAAATAAAGAAATTTTCATTACACATTACAATTATTAAAAATTGTATAAAAGATCATATCAATATATAACATGTAGGGTGCATTATTTCAGTTTCATCCAGTGATATTAAAAATTTAATAATAATAATAATAATATGATTTATTTACGGATAAACCTTTTTACAATAATCATTACAGAAATTAATCAGAAATAAATTCAAAGCAGTGCATTCGGTGCGACCAGGACTGGAACCGCGGTTTTCCGCTCACAAGACCATCCTTGCATACATTACGCCACACTTGCTTGTTTGCCAAATTGCCAAATAACAATAAGAGATCGAAAATTAAACATTGGCTTTGTCAAAACAAAACACTATACAGAATTTTAGAACATTATTAACACCAAAAACAAATTAATATAATATAATATGCAATTCAATAATATTAAAACTGATGTTCATTTTTGGCAATGCATAAATTGCACATCTTCCTAAAACTCGGAGTTGCATTGCGTATGTGAACATTCGATACTGAATTAGCATATTCTGTAAAACTTTGTCTGAGTTTGCTAATATTGTTATTTTTTTTGATGTGTAAACATCTTTCCACTCGCTTATGGGGGTAATTTCGTGAAATGGGACGGAAATGCGTAACAGGAAGCCAGAGAAAAGCGCGCGCTATTTGATTTGATAAATTATTTTATCGGACATCATTTGTATTATAAAATGCAATTAAAAAAAACTGCTCGACGTGATGTTCGAATTCGCGATCACCGAATGATATAATTATGTTGCAAGAACATAACGCAAAACGCTGTGAGGGTTCATCTAGTAATATTGTTCTAATTCGTATTATCTGTTACAGATTAAGGTTACGGTTACCGGTAACGTAATACCGTTCCACCTATTTCGCGATTTTAAATAATTTATAATTATTATTAATTATGTGAAATAATAATGTTGCTCACTACCAAGGTAAAATATGAGATGTCACACATCATATACGAGTACTGTAAGGCTCGCTCGCTTGTTTTTTTTATATAAATTGCTTTAATGTAACCCCAAGAAAAGAAATCTAGTAGTGTTAAATTTGGAGAACGTGGTGGCCACCTCACTGGACCGTTAGTTCCTATTCAGTTGTTTCTAAATTTGCTATTTAACAATTTCTTAATAATTCTTGAATTATGAGGTGGTGCACCATCTTGTTGGAAGAATATATGTATTCTTTCAAATAAGAGTAAATTATATAAATAATCGTCAACAATATGTTGATTTAGTATTTCATGATATCTTGGACCAAAATACACCAAACCAAACCAAAGGCACACCAAACACTAAAGCTATAAATCGTCCTTGCATTGGGACGGTGACGGTACGGAAAGGATTCACATCGGACTAATGGTGTTCATTATGTCTAGGCCCGGACTGGTCATAAGGG
This sequence comes from Cantharis rustica, assembly GCA_911387805.1. NCBI lineage: Eukaryota > Metazoa > Arthropoda > Insecta > Coleoptera > Cantharidae > Cantharis > Cantharis rustica. The sequence goes on from OU426877.1 coordinate 80,448,603, forward strand.
CATAAGGGCAGTCAAAGGGCCGTCTAACTACTGGATGATTATATCGCGAAAAAAATTATGCTATTTTATATATGTAGATAACATAACAAAGTATCAAAATGTTTAATAAAACTTAAAATGTTAGCACAATAAATTTATAAATAACAAAAACCGTCCAAATTCTAGTTTTTAATAGTAGAAGCTCGATAAAGTGAACATTCGAATTTATGAACTCGGTAACGTGAACATTATTACACTCAATAACGTAATAAATTGATGTCTACCAGCCACTTCTTATCAATTGTGCTCAGTGGCGTAGCCAAGGGGCCCCCTAACACTGTTTCTTTTTTTTAATGACCATAGTTGCTTTTTTACCGGGGCAATGAAAAATTTTTTAAAACATAAAAATTATTGTGTTCGACTGTTGGATATGATTGTAGTTAGGTACTGTTTTTAGTGTAGGTACTTGTTGCTTGTTGGTAGCTAATCAGCCAAGCCAGTTTAGGTCTGGCATCCTCGGGCCCCCAGGAGCGGATTTACCAAATTGTCGCCTATAGGCACTACTTTGAGATGCCGCCCCTGTTATACTTAAGGGCTACCAGGGGTGATCCGGCTGCAACTTGAAACCGTGCAGAAGAGAAGCGCACTGTGAATTTGTAGCGCATACAGAACCGTCTCAACGGATGCAGCTCTGGTACTGGCATCTCTTCTCCCCATACACCTAAAGGCGGAGATAAGTGATATCAAATATCGTAGCGACAATCAGGAAGATCAAGACAGTCGTGTGGCAAACATCTATGATGCATGGCAGACCAATTGGGAGAACTCGACCAAAGGCAGGTGGACATGCCGTCTCGTACCTGTCATTGCCCGGTGGATTTCAAGGAAGCACGGAGAAATAAACTTTGAGATTACGCAGGCTCTCAGTGGTCATGGCTGCTTCCGGAGCTACCTGCATCGGTTTAAGAAAGCAGATTCCCCCAACTGCCTCTACTGCGGGGACTACGACGACGCGGAGCACACCATCTTCTCTTGTATGAAATGGGCAGAGATGAGACAAGAGACGAGAGAACAACTGGGCACTGACTTCAGCCCAACAAATCTCGTCGAGCTGATGCTGGATAGCGAAGGAAGCTGGTCGGTCTTGGAGCGCTTGATGGTGAAGATCTTGTCAACAAAAGCACAAGAGGCGGACAAACAAGAGCAAAGACCCGAAAGGGCACAAGAATGAGAGAAGCAGAAGATTGCATGGAAGTTATGCGCAAGCGTTTCCCGGCAACTTCATGGAGTGGAGTTTTAGTCGGTAGAAATCCGACACTACCACCCTTAACATCAGGGTGGTGTCTTTTGAAGATTTCCCCACTCCCAACGCACACAAAAAAAGGGTGATCCGGCGCAAGAGGGGCGGGGGCAGGTAAGGGCGTGGTTAACGGATTTTTAGTGTTTACTGAAATTTCAAATACAAAATAACTTCACTATGAATAATTAGCAACCAGTTTCAATTCTTAATCTTAATGACTGCTATTTATTGAAAATAAGGAAAGGTATATTATAATAAGAATATTGGCAACAAAAATCAATGATAAATCTTTCGCCCTGAGTTATTTCGGAAATGCCGTTTTTTAATTCTCACTTCAATTTAAGGTAGGTAACAGTGGTAACACAATAATTATACTCGAAAATAAGATGACCACGTTCCTTTTTCGCCTGCGGCGCGCCTTTAACGCAGCTTGCTTCACTCGCATCCTTACCCCCCCGCCATAACAAAATCCTGGCTGCGCCACTGCTTGTGCGTGATTAAATATAAAATAAAAACTCCCGTGTTTAAAAGACAAAAATGCATATATACTGTCATGTTCCGAACCAAAGTTTTACCTACCCTGTTAATTTGCCGTTAATTTTGATGTTAAGTTTATGAAATATTTGAATTTGAATTTTGGGAGGTAAAACTTTGAAAATTAAAGTTGGTAGAAGTGAAGTTTTATCGAGGCCTTTTGCCAAAAATGGTCGACGTTGATGGACGTATAAATTTTATGTACGAGAAAATTTTGATGAATAATAATTTTTTTAAATATAAGTAAAAGTTTTAAAACGAGAAGTTTTTTTTATTAAGATTTGTGGTTGGATTAATTAATTTTAAAGACAGTGTGAACGATTTTTGGAAAATAAAATTCAACGGAAGCTAGGAAGATAATTAGAGATAACAAGAATTGGAAGAATTTGGATTTATTAATTAAAAAAATTGTTTTGGATGCAAGTAGAATTTTTGAAGTATATTTTCATATAAAATTAAAAATTTGTTCAAGGAACAACAAATGGTTGGTGATAAGCCGGACTGCGATACCGGTATCGAATAAAATTTTAACCAGCCCATTTGAAAACTTTATTCAAAACCAAAAATCATCAAACCATCTTCTTAATTGAAGATTTTAAAAATTAATTAAAAAATGTAATGCTGGGGGCATTTCAATACATAATGATAATAAAGTTGTCCAATTGTCGACAAAATGACATTGTAACATTTTTTTCATGTTAGTATGTAATTCTTTTCATTTTGCATGCAATTCAGTTCAGTATTTTTGTGAGTGCATTTGTTTTTCATTTTGTTAGATGTATTGTAAAATGGCAAAGTCAAAAAATAATAGTAATAAAAAATGTCTGGGAACTGTCAGAAAAACCTCATCACGAATTTCAAAATTTCAACTACACTATTGGAAAGAGGACACTTTTCTGAGCATACTAGAACAAAAATTTTGTTGGATTGTAAATTAGTTCTCCAAAAATCGAATTTGAAAAATTTAAATTTACATGTATTTTAGATACACCTTTTAACACGGCTGCATGATTAGCGATTTTTGTGTAAGGCAAAATAATTAAATAAAATTCCTGAAAAATGACAGAACTTGCCAAGGGTGGAACTCGAAGCCATAGAACTCGTACGGGTGTCGATCACGAATGACAACAACATTAAGAGTGTATTAAAGGACTCGTACCGTCAACAAAATGAAGAATAGGAACGGAACGTGCAAGTTGACCGTGGCTCGACACGTTGCAACGGGGTGTATCGGGTTACAACTACCTACTTTTAATAACTTTAAAATGCCGTTTTTTCGAAAACTAATGAATAATCCAAAAAAATTTTTGTTACATTATACACAGAAAATTGTCCTCTTTCCTATAGTGCAGTTGAAATTTTGAAATTCGTGATGAGGAAATTCTGACAGTAACCAAATGTCTTTCACTATTAGAACTAAAAAGCTAAAAAACAAAAGCCAAACAAAATAACTATATTTTTTCATAAATTTTGAAACATTACACGTTTTATAAAAAATAAATATGTTAAGAGTATATTGTCATGTTTCGAACCAAAGTTTTACCTACCCTGTTAATTTGTCATTAATTTTGATATTAAGTTTAAGAAATATTTGAATTTGAATTTTGGGAGGTAAAACTTTGGAAATTAAAGTTGGTAGAAGTGAGGTTTTATCGTGGCTTTTTGTGCCAACCATGATGGACAGCGGGTGCGAGATTTGCATGCCCGCTGAGTTTTTGATATTTTTTTGAAATTGTGAGTAATTATTTTTGATTGAATAAAGTGATTTGATACAATTGCATTATTGCGTTGTTTTTGGAAGCATATTTTTGATGTTTGAAGTTAGTTTGGATATTATTTATGAGTGGCTACTGAGCGGTGACAAGTTGATTTGGATGATTAAATTTAAAAAAAAAGAATGTTTCGAATGGTAAATTCGATTTGGATACTGGAAATTAAAAGGTTAAATTTGCATTCGTAGGAACGAATGTCGATGGTGATAAGCAGGCGATTGAGATAAACGTTAAGGTTAAAAGTACGAGCCCAATAACAATTTAAAATTTTACATTACATTAAATTATTACAATTGAATTGAAATAATTTTGGAATAAGCAAGAGTCTCTTGCTACAAGAAATGGATGCCCAGTTATAAGTTTAATTTATGGTTTAAGAAAAAGTTTTATGAGATTTGTATAACTCGGGGCATTTCAATATATAGCGTTTTTGTGGGAAGTAGGGGGCCGACAGTCTCTAAAATGCCCAGGCCGATTTTAGGTCCCAGTCCGGGCCTGATTATGTCTATTAAAAATTCCGGCACTACTAATATTAGCTTCATCTGTTCAAATCACACGTTTGATTGGATCTTCTTGGAATTGTAGACAATACCAGCTGAAAAATTCTAATCGTCTCTGAGCTTCTACTGGTCGTAGATAATGCATTTTTCGAATCACATAAGATCTAAATTTATGTTTTTTAAATATATGCATAGCTTTACATCTTGTAATTTACGATTCACGATTACAATTCACGATTCAGTTTCAATTTGACGGGTTAAAATGGTTTGTTAAAAGATCCATGTTTGACAAAGCCAACGTTTAATTTTTTTATCTCTTTTTTATTTAACATTTTTTAATATAAAGGTTTGAAATTTATATAATAGACACCATAATATGTTATATAGTATAATTGAAAACAGGATAGAAAACTCTATTTAAATATGGCATAGCCAACCATAGTTTTTATTTAAAAAAACACAACTTTATATTATAACTCGGAAACAAATGTAGATATGTAAAATCTTTTTAGCCCAATTTATTTTTCTCAAAAAATTGTCTGAAGGTGTAAATATTCTTTTATAACTTTACAAACAACCGAGATATCGGTATTTAACGAAAAGTCGAAAAAACGAACTTTTGGCCATAACTCGAAAACGAAAAAAAAAATATCGGATTCCGGTTTTCACCATTAAGCTTTTATCAAAAAGATAAGTAAGAGATTGAAGATATGGCATTCATTTTTCCATATCTCTTATAGTTACCGAATCCCCATAAGAACATTCAAATTTGAAACACCCTGTACAGTAAACTAAAAGTTACCTTACCAAAACCCTAAATATAAATTTAAAAACGCATATAAATTATAACTATAAGTTAACTGTAAAGTAAAGGTAACCAAACTAAAAAGTTAATTAACGATTGAAAACTTATAGTTAACTCAAAGTTAAGCTTGGCAACGCCGTCATATTATGTCAGTTTGTATGATTTTAGGGCATGATGCAATAAATTTACAAGGTATGATATTGCACAGGATGGACTGTAATTTACCTTGGTTCAGATATTAACCCTAGCATGCTACCTATACGTGAGTCGTGGTAAGGCGTTTGGGTATCGTGTTATATTTAGTTTTACGTACAATAGCATTCTAGGGTTAAACAAATAGCGAGAACGACCGAGTATTGGCGGTCAACTACGGCGAGAACTATTCCATTTGATTCTTTAGAACCAAGGTACGTCAAAATGACGTCATGCGCCAAACGGACGAATAGAGGTTTGTAAAATATCATACCTTGTAATTCATTGTATCATGATTTTAGGGTTATAACTAGGTTCGGATTTATAGGCACTAAAAAACTTAAAAATATTTAAGCAAATATGCTCTAAAAACTTCAGAATAAGCACTTAAATATGCGCAAAATTTTCTTTATTATGTCTCAGAATGATGGATTGCAATTATTGATGCAAATAATGAATTAACTACTTTTGTTAGAAGTTCGCTGTTGGTATTGAACTGTGGCTACAGCGAGAGTACATCCAATAAACAATTTTTCACCGGAATGTTTTAAAGCTTTAATTGCCTGTATCACAATCTTAAAATTGCAATATTTTATGTTAAATTTTGAATGCATCTTGAGCTGAAGAAATTCATTGCGCTTCATCCTGGTCAAAACTTTATGTGAGAGATTTCACTGCAAATTTAAATATTCGAATAGGAATGACCGAATAATCAAATAACTTGACTATTCGAATAATATGAATATTCCAATAATTTAAATAATCGAATATTTTGAATATTCGAATTATTATATATTATATGCCTAAAAATCGAATATTTTGAATATTCGAATTATTTGATCAACAAATTTTCGAATAACAAAATGATAAAGATTCCTACCCGTCTGGTCAAAGTAATCTTAATAAATCGAATACAAAACGGGATAGAGTTGCACTGCCTGTTTTTTCCAGCTCTTTACACGCAATTAAATGTCGAATATCAGGTTTTTCTGACAATAATATTCCAATAATCGTATTTGCTACTAAACCACCATTGGAATCAGTACTCTCGTCCACGATAACCCAAATATCAGGATCGCCAATTGCATCGCGAATGAATTTAAATTTTAAATCGTAACATTGTTGCAAATAGTTTTTCTCAGTGTCGATTTGTCCAGAATAGTCTGTTTGCAGTATTTTTACAAAAACTCAAGAAATTTTGTGCATTGAAGTTTGTTCCCTTTTAAAATTTTTCACGTGTCTGTACGCAATAAAAACATGCAAATGGCTAAAAATCCGATCCCTAGTTATAACTAGAGCACGGAATTATATGCAATAAAATACTTGAAAATATGCGCATTTATATGCACGAAATTTTTTTTGCAAAAAAATCTTTTTTATCCTATCTTACAAAAAATTCTTTTTTATCTTATCTTTCAAAAAAAATTCGTATTACTTTCACTTCTCCAACATCTTCGATGTCGTCGTCAGTGAAAACATAAATAATATCAAGCATTAATAAATTCATATTTTGAGGTTTAAAATTGTTCACTGACAGTTGAATGACATTTAATATTTATAATAATATCTACTTATCTCATAGTTAACTGGTAGTACTAAAACCACAATATAAACTTAGCCTTATAGTTAAACCAAAACTGATAGTTAACTTACATGAAGAAAACCAAACTTTATTTTATCCGCGAGTTAACTCACGGTTACAATTGACCGCAAGTTAACTACGAGTGAAGAAATCGGGCATAAATAATATAACCTAGATGTTTTTTTAACGTTTAGGTTTAATTTATATTTAATAATGTAACGAAAATTAAAACGTTTTTTTAATTTCTAAAGGGCTAATACAAATATATACAGATACGGTTAATAATAATACAACAATTACTACACTAAAATTAACACTAAACTAAATTACACTACAATTTATTTAACACTAAGTCCGGATTTATTTAAACACCCAGTATATTGTTTATCACTTTACTATTTATTTACACTTGTACGTTCAAACTGGAATTAATTGTCACCAGAGTTCACTCTGCATTTATATCTAAATGCAGTCTTTCAGAAATTTCTAGGAATTTCTATACATTTCCAGACTGCAATCTGAGCAATATTTGAATGACTAATAATGTTATCATGTATGACTCATCACACATGACTCATCATGTTTGACTACATGACTTCATACATTAGTCATCAAATATAATTAAACGTTCCTTTGTAACAATAATTTATTAATAAGAGTATATAATATCAGGTCGACGAATATTTCCAATGAATATTTGCTTCACATAAAATCTTTATTATATTTTTTTATAAATTTTATAAAAAAATGTTCAAAAATAAAATAAAACTTTCTTTATAGTAGAATTTATTTTAACTCGCGTATGACTAATCTCTAAATACAGTGAGATTATATATTTATAACATTTGGTTATCTTTGTCATATTTAGAAAAAAAATAACTATTAGAAAAGAGACAGAAAAAAAGAATACGTCGCGGTCATTTTGTAATAAAAATGAATTAAACGTACGTCGATTTTAATTGTAATCTCGTTTGATTTCTGACATAATCTCGTCAAAGATTATGTCATCTGACATTTCGTTTGACATAGAGAACCCTAAGACATACGTTTTGTAAATTTTGATGCATACAATTTTTTCAATGAGTCATACGCAAGTTAAAATGAATTCGACTATAAATAACATATTTTAATAACTATAACACGAGGTGTTAACAAACTGTGAAATAACAACATAATGTGGTTTTTATAGTTTTTTTTAAAACATTTTTAAGTTGGCAGTAAGAAATCGCACGAAAGAATCGCATAAAATTAGAACAAGTTCTAATTCAAAAAATCTCAAGTGCGCAAGGTTATAGGGACTAAACTCACGTGCAATTTTGGATTACACGAGGCACTTAGTTGCGGGGCTAGTCGCAGCGATCGATCGCACGAAAAAATCTTTTCGTGTAAAGTGCCCTTTACAAATAAAAATTTACGTTTGGTTGGATATGTATGGGTTTTCGTTTTCTTGTATTGCATCGACATTTTATAAGAGCAAAAGTTGATATTTTAGAACCCACAAATTCTGATAAGATTCTCTACTCCCGCCATATCGTTTCTTAAACCACAATTCATTTTCAGCTTGACCCTTGGTCCGGAGCGTTAAACCATCTACTTCTGCTGCAGTGACTTGAAGACTGTTTTTAAAATTTTTCATTTTGCTTGTCAAATCTCCCGGCTCCATGTCTAACTTTTGACATAAGGGGCCATAATCTTCTGAGCCCTTCATGCCATCAACACTTTTTTTTTTGAATTCGGTTGCTTCTACAGAGATCTTTTAGTAGCAGCAAGTTTCTTTGTTCTCTTTAGAGCAAGGTGTTTCCAATAAGAAAAGAACTTTTGCCAGTCGCACTCTTTATGGTATTGTATGACTATGACGGACCTAATTGAAAATCTAGGCCTGCGTCTTGGATGCAATATCCGTATGAGCCACGTTTGCATCTATTGACTTGCTTCCCTTCACAAAATTTTGCAACCAAAGACATGAAGTTCTCGGCATAATTGCTTGTACTATTAGTTATTAACTGCGCTGCTTTGCGTACTAAAGCTTTTACGCATTTTTGAGCATATTTAATGCTTCTGATGCACCAACTACTAATGAGTTTTCTTTGGCACTTTCAGAACAAAAGTACTCTTTGCAGTTTTTATGAATGTTAAAAAATGTTTCTTTCAAAGCATTTGGGTCTTGGTCATGTTGTGCATTATAAATTATTGCACTTCTTGCTCCTTTGACTAAACGTTTCACTATCAATCTCTTTAAAGCACTTCTTATCGCCAATGACACTCCGTGCACGAGCTTTAGTGTAGTTTTTAATTACGTGATTGGTACATTCAATTTTTTCAATATGCCTTTCATTTTCCAATTGCCCCCTTTCCTCTAAGTTTCTTCTGCACACTCGAGTTTCCATTTCCAACATCTAGAAACAAAAATGACTTGATTCATCAGTACCTTGCAATTACAGAATTTTGTTTAATATCGTCATAATTAGTATAAAATAAACAAATGTTAAAATAATAAATTTTAACTGTTCAGTAAAGAATACATACTTATATAGAAACATAATATTTAAAAAACACTAAAAAAGACAATAATACACATTTAACAGGTTAGAATTTAGAATATTTGAATAAACAAGTAAAAGAATACTGGAAAATTACGTTACTATAGAAATGATAAAAAAGTTTTAAAATAAAAAGTATGTAATAGGATATAAAGGCCAATATTTTACAATTATTTTATTTTTGATCAACAGTCGTATATAACAATATTGGTCTTTATATCGTATTACATACTTTATATTTATATCCGTAGTTACTTGGTGATAATATTTCGCTTTTTTGTGGTGAATATTTAAGATTACTACAAGATTTATGCTCTGTTTCTCAATCGCGACTTAAGTTCCAGGTAGAGCTTAAGCTGGAGCTTAAGTTCAGACTGTTGCTTAAACTGTTGCACCATTAGAGCTTAGCACCGGTTACGGCTCAAGCTCGACCTTAAATGTAAGATGCCGATTTCGACGACTTAAGACGTAGATCACAACCTATAACGATAGTTGCTAATACTAAAAGTCGAGCATGAGTGTTCTGTGTTTTTAAATATGAATTATGTATTATTTAAAAAAATTTTACTTGCTCTATAGTCAGGTCATTTATTACTATTTTTTAGCGAGTTACGTACACAGTTATGCATCTCTTGCAAGGTGATAATTCTTAAGTGATAACAGGTCAAGTATAATAATATCTTGCTTAGATAAATATAATAACTTTATATATAATTGTAAAATTAACTTTAGTTCTTAGTCTTGTATTTTTAGCCATGTAGTTACATTGCGTTAACGATCATTTAAAATTATATGTACTCCAACATAGTGTTGTAAAATAAATGCATTTTTTTTGTTAACTAGGCCTATGACTTATTTAACTGGCGGAGTCGTTTAGATACAAAAAGGGCACTAGTTTATATAATCTAAGTGCTACTTGACTTTCAAGTCTTAATTTTGTAATTTAAAAAATTACCACGCCCAAGGAGAAGATAATCAAAACAAAGAAACAAAAATCGTCCCAAGTTTCTTGTGAATCGACTCCATTCACCTGTAACCGCCCTGCTGAATCTTTGTGAGGAACAAAAATAGTCCCGGATTACATCGCTAGTTCCAGTTTCGTCTATTCTATTTCGACACCAGTCCATTGAGTGACATCATACTTCAAAGAATATGAAAATAGAGTAAGAAAATTTAAAAATATTGAAGTGAAAAATTTGCAAAAGTCAAAAATCCTTATTGTCGACCGTAAAAACTAAGAATAAGAAATAAATAGTTGAGATAGAGGTCGTTATAATCTACAAAGTAGATGAATTTCAAAATACAAATTTGTAGCAGGACATCGGTAGTCAGGACCGTATTAGGAATCAATAACGAATGAAAAAAATAGAAAGAAAAAAATTATTAAATTCAAAACGCCTTAACGAACGACATGTTTCGGACTTATTCGTGATATTACCCAACGAAATTGAGGTCAATTCATTCGGTTAGTTTAGAGCACGTGGAAGGTTTACATGATCGGTTGAAGGGAATGGTAAGTTTAATTTTATATTTTCTTTGTCAATATGAGCCCGATGAGGTCAATTTCGTTGGGTAATACCACGAATAAGTCCGAAACATGTCGTTCGTTAAGGCGTTTTGAATTTAATAATTTTTTTCTTTCTATTTTTTTCATTCGTTATTGATTCCTAATACGGTCCTGACTACCGATGTCCTGCTACAAATTTGTATTTTGAAATTCATCTACTTTGTAGATTATAACGACCTCTATCTCAACTATTTATTTCTTATTCTTAGTTTTTACGGTCGACAATAAGGATTTTTGAAATTTCATTTCATTTACCGTTAATTATTTTTTAGTTTGGTGAGATAACTGACTTGTAAGTTTAGATATCCCTAGTGGACGCTTACTAACTTTCAAAATACATTTTCTTAGTATGGCATTCGGTTAGTTTAGAGCACGTGGAAGGTTTACATGATCGGCTGAAGGGAATGGTAAGTTTAATTTTATATTTTCTTTGTCAATATGAGCCCGATGAGGTCAATTTCGTTGGGTAATACCACGAATAAGTCCGAAACATGCCGTTCGTTAAGGCGTTTTGAATTTAATAATTTTTTTCTTTCTATTTTTTTCATTCGTTATTGATTCCTAATACGGTCCTGACTACCGATGTCCTGCTACAAATTTGTATTTTGAAATTCATCTACTTTCTAGATTATAACGACCTCTATCTCAACTATTTATTTCTTATTCTTAATTTAATAAATACTAATTTAATATAAGCATTTAATTACTCAAAGAATCCAAACCAACTTGATTTCTCTTCTGATTCACAATTCGCTTAAACGAATTTGATCAGAAAAAAACAAGCAGTTGAATACCTTGATAATTAACTATTGCATACTTTTTATTATTAAGTTCATATTGGAACGTAGTAAGCGAGAGGTTTGGTGTACGAATAGCGTACTTAATATCCATTCTGACTAACGTTTCATGAATAGGAACCCATAGCTTTAAGTCGTTTACTAACATAAAAACAAAATTTTTGTGAGTTTATTTTTAATTAAACGTTAACACTGGATTTATTCGATTTAAATTCTAAATCAGAATTCGCTAGTCTAAACGAATTTGATCCTCATAATCGCAATTCATTAGAAATCGACGAGTTAGTTGACCTTTTTAATAATCTTGAAATGGCGAATGAACAAAGTTTATACCCACCTGGATTCTATACCAATTTACTTAACGAAATTCCAAAGTTCAATGGTAAACCATCCAAACTTTCTGAATACATTAGGGCCGCAGAAAATATCATAAACCAATTTTGGCAAATTAACCAACCAAATGCTTATATCAATACATTGTTATTATCGGCAGCCCGCAATAGATTAAAAGGTGCGGCTTTAGAAATAGTAACAGGTCAAACTATTCCCACCTGGAGAGATTTAAAAAATTTATTAATAGAAAACTTTGGCGACCAAAGATTCAAAATTAATTTAAAAATAGAGCTATCAAGATTAAAACAAAATTTTAAAGAAGGTCCCGTAGACTTTTATAACCGATGTCGATCGTTATTAGCAATCACCAATTCGAAAATTTCTTTAGGAGACGAGAGTTTAGAAATAAAACAATATAAATTAGATGAAACAAGAAAGTTAACATTAACTTCATACATTAGTGGCCTAACAGAACCACTAGGTTCTTTCATTAGAAGTAGATCCCCACAAACGTTAGAAAATGCACTAACTTATGTAAAAAACGAACTTGTTGTTCGTCATTTTCAAAATTTAAATTCTAAAGTAAATAATACGCCATTTAAATTAAATACCCATCAAAATATCACGCATCAACAGAAGAAACCAATTCAATATCAACAATTTCCAAACTATCAATTCCAAAATCAATATCAACAATTTCCAAACCATCAATTTCAAAATTATCAACCCCAATATTCTATTAAAAATCTACAATTTAGATACCAAAATAATCAACCACCTCAACAATTTCCTGGATTTCAACAGAAATTCGGAAAACCCGTACAAAATGTTTTTAAACCCCAAAGAAATTTCCAACACAATTTCAAACCAGAACCGATGGAAACATCAACAGTAAAAAAACGTCCTGCTACACAACAATTAGGTAGACAAAGTCCGCCACCAAGACCAAATTTCTCATCAAGTAATTTTAGAAATAATAATTACATTCAACAACCTAATCAACCTAGGAACTTTATATCACAAGAACTATTTCATCAACAATTTTCTCCAGAAAATTTTGATCAACAAGAAGATTTAGATTATGCTACCGAAACGGAAAACGACGGTCATTCTTATTGCTATAACAATACACTTTCTGAACAACAAGAAAACCCCGAATACCAAAATTACCTATATTGCACTAACGAACCTGAATCATTAAACGAACCAGAAAACGAAAACTTAAGACAAAAAAATTTTTGTTAAAAAGCTTCGGAATAAATTCATTTTCTATCAATCCCTCTACTTCCCTACCTTACATTCTGTTACCCAACTCAAAAAACAAATTGTTAATAGACACAGGCAGCTCAAAAACTATTTTAAATCCAAACTTTGTTTACGAAAATTTCCCAGAAACCATTTATGAATCACCTTTCGAAATCACAACTAGTCATGGTACAACTCGACATCAATACGTAGCTGATGTCCCCATACTTTCTTTATTTAATGAAGAAGGAAATCACTAAGTATTCTTATTTAATTTTCATTCAGATTATATCGAACTCATAGGTTCCGATTTATTATCGATATTACCTGCAAACATATACAATATACAGACAATATACAGACATATATATTGTGATGTAATATAAATTATTTTCAAATATCTTTTTTTTCACTCACTATTAGTAATCTTAATTATAAACAAAATAAAAAAAATCACCATTTTATTCTCTAACTTCAAAATATTTTACAAAATCAGCCAAGTAAAATTTTTAAGACCCGCTGTGGTGTTCACATTTTATTCACACCTTTCTGATCAATTTTTCGTACCATCTGATTAAATTCAATAAATTTTAAAATTATATTTGTTACCAGGATCGAACTTTGGCTTTCTATTTTTCACAATCAAAGTAATAAGTGCTTTTTCTAAATCGACCACACTATGCATTTTTTAAAAAAATACATGACAATATACAGACTATATATGGCAACATATACAAATCGAAAAAACAGTAGTTGTTCCTTTTTATTATAATGAAACTTTAAATAAGCAGAATATACAAAAACGCAATTACTGTAATTTTCTAAAGCCAGCAAATCATGCTACTATTAGACATTTAACAATAGAACCTAGATCAGAACGATTCGTTAAATTGCCAGCTGTAGGAAAAAATGGAATCAAGATATCTCCAAAAATTAAATTTTCTCACGACTTTATTATGCCTTCAGCAATAGTTAAATTGAAAAATAATTATTTTATGACTTCGATGATTAATATTTCAGATGAACCAAAACATATATCAATAGATTAACCCATTTACTTGGAAGACTATATTGAACAAGAATCAATACAACTTAACCATCATGATATTGATAATTCAAAATCTGTTAAACAAAAACTTTTGCAATAATCTCAAAGATAATTTAAGATTAGATCACTTAAACTCAGAAGAAAAAACGTTGCTTACTAATTTATGTTATGATTTCAAAGATATTTTCTATCGCCCTGATATACCATTATCTTCCACTAATTTTACTAAACATCATATACGTACTAAAACGGAAACACCTATTTTTACCAAAACCTATAGATATCCCCATTGTCACCGAGAAGAAGTTAGAACTCAAATCAACAAAATGTTAAAAGATGATATAATTGAACATTCAGAAAGCCCTTATAATTTCCAAATTTGGATAGTACCTAAGAAATTGGACGCTTCAAGAAAGCAAAAATTTTGAATAGTTATTGATTATAGAAAATTGAATGAAAACACTATTGAGGATAAATTTTCCCTACCAAATATTGAAACAGTATTAGATCAATTAGGTAGATCAAATTATTTTTCAACTCTTGACCTAGCAAGTGGTTTTCATCAAATAAAATTAGAAGACGAAGATAAAGAAAAGACAGCTTTCTCAACCGAAGAAGAACCCTACCATTTTAAACGTATGCCTTTTGGGCTTAAAAACGCACCAGTCGGATTCCAAAGAATGATTAACACCGCTCTCAGCGGAATAACACCTACACAATGTATGGTATACCTCGATTACGTCATTGTGTATGCAACATCATTACAAGAACACATTCAAAGATTGAAAAACATTTTCCAAAGATGCCAACAGACCAATTTAAAAGTGCAACTAGATAAGTCGGAATTTCTACAAAAATCAGTAAAGTATTTAGGACACATAATTACTCCTTCGGGAATAAAACCAGACCCTAATAAAATAGAATCAGTAAAAATTCCCCTTGCCAAAAACAAGGACAGAAATTAAATCTTTTCTCGGACTTTTAGGCTATTATCGAAAATTCATAAAAGATTTTGCCAAAATAACCAAATTCTTAACCAAATGTTTAAAGAAAGATAATAAAATTATTAATTAAATTAAATTAAATTATTAATAACAAACATATCCTAATATTCCTAAATCAATCAAATAAATTAGATAAATTCAATGAATTATTAATTGAATATTGCGAACCAGATACACACTATTATTGTTACTTTCCCAATGAAAATTTATACCAAGACTTTTCAAATTATATTATATAAATATCTAACGAGAATATACCCAAATTTCATAAATGCACGAGACAAGTTACTTACGTCACTGATCTCGAAGATAGAAAAGAAGTAATTGAAAACTACCATTTAGGAAAAACCACCCACCGTGGAATAAATGAAACATATGAACATCTTTGTAGAAAATATTATTGGAAGTCAATACGTAAAGATATTGAACAATTTATAAATAATTGTAGCACATGTAAATTAGTATAGCGAGTAATAGCGAACAAAAGTTCAAAGCGAGCGTGAATCTTGAGGACACCAAATTTATTGTAAAAAGGAGTAACGTGGCTGCCAAACTCAATATCACAGGCAAATCTCATGCAAGAGTTCTGAAGAACCTGTAGTTTGTGTTTTAAGTTGCTAGTAAGGTATCCATAATAAACCACACTGCAGTAGTGACACCAACACTTAATAAACTCTTCCATACTTTACACATGGATATTTTTCAAATCAATGGTCAAAAATATTTAACGATAATAGACGCATTTTCAAAATTTGCACAAGCTTACCTTTTAAGATCCAGAAACTTAACGGATATTGTAGACAAATTATTCTCTTTTATAACTACATACACTACACCTCAGATTTTAGTAGTAGATAATGAATTTGATAAACAGCCATTGAAAAATTTCGCACATTTTCATAAAATCATGCTTCACGTAACTACACCCTATAATCACACTTTGAATTCTCCAATAGAACGACTACACTCAAACCTATTGGAACGATACCGATTATTAACTGATTTGGAAGAAAACAGAAAAATCCCCTATGCAATTTTGGCCTACAATCACACTATACACTCTAACTTAAACTACACACCTTTTGAAATATTATTTGGACATACTGAATGTAGAAATCCTTTTGATTTAGATTTTTCAAAGACATACTTAGTAACGTACATTAATGATCATCAAACAAAAATGAAAAATATTTATAATAGTTTAGAAGAAAAACAAAAACAAACCAAAGAATCGAAAAATGAAAAAATTAATAAACCCCGGAAAATTCACATTTTTAAAATTAACGATAAAGTTTATATAAAATCCCAAAATAGAAACAAAAATAACCCAAAATTTAAAGGACCTTACATTGTGACCAAAATACATGAACACGATACGTACGATTTAATTAATGAATCTACGAAAGCAACAATCAAAAGACATGCTAATGACGTTTTACCTTTCGCAGAAAGATCTTCACAACCTTCATAATCATCAAATACACCTATTGTTAATAAACAATAAAGATTTACTCACTGCACTTGATAGTATATCGGAAAATTTGCAACAACTTCAAATTACAACTAATAAACAATTAAAACTACCTTATTTAGTTTCCCTTGAAAACCTCCATTTATACGAAACCCTAATACTATTTAGAAAAATACTATTTTCACTTTTATTTACGAAATACCATTGATCAAAGACATTAAGTACCAATTTATTCATTTAATTCCTTTTCCTGCATTTGTAGAAAATAAACAATTTCAAATGACCATATCCACTTATAAAATAATTTTGTTTAATATTGAATATAGTACACCCATTGAATTAAATCAATGTATCCCTATATCCAATCATTACTTTTGTAATCATATCAATCACTTCTCTATACCCAACGACAAATTATGCGAAACCCAACTATTATCATTTCATGCTAATCAAACTTGTAACCCGTATCTCCTTGAGTTACAATATCCAAAGATTATACCAATTACCAAAGCCTCGTGGATTGTTAGCACCCCGAGTGAAATAATTGTCGATATTAAATGTAAAACATATCGAATAAGAAAATCAATAGAAAAATCAATTTTAGTCAACATTACACTGGATTGTATAGTACAAATAAATCACGATGACGTATTATTTAACTTAGAATCTATTGACCAACAATCAATTTTAACAGAGTTACCATCTATTGACCAGATCAAAAATTCGAAAAAATTTATTAATCTATCAGTCATTGATTTAACACATATCGACATGCATCAACTGAAAGAGGATCAATTCAAAATAAATAAACAGAAAGAAAACTTGTTAGAATTATATAATCCTCCTGTTAATAGTTTTGGTATTGGATCTCTAGCATCAACTATCTTATTGTTGTTAATTGTTGGTTTTGCCATAACATATACTTTTTGTAAACGTAATTCCCTCAAAGAAAAGTTCATAAAATACATTCATTCAAGAAACGTAGATTCAACTACCGATTTAATTGCATTTAAAATTTAAATAATTATCCTTCAGAAATTATTGAAATATCTTACATGGGAGGAGTTACGTACACAGTTATACATCTCTTGCAAGGTGATAATTCTTAAGTGATAACAGGTCAAGTATAATAATATCTTGCTTAGATAAGTATAATAACTTTATATATATAAAATTAACTTTAGTTCTTAGTCTTGTATTTTTAGCCATGTAGTTACATTGTGTTAACGACCATTTAAAATTATATGTACTCAAACAAATTGTAGTGTTGTAAAATAAATGCATTTTTTTTGTTAACTAAACCTATGACTTATTTAACTAGCGTACTTGTTCTTGTTCTCTGAATGCCATCACTTTTGTTTTATTTATGGCCGGTTTCTCCAACGCGACTTAAGTTCTAGGTAGAGCTTAAGCTGCAGCTTAAGTTCCGACTGTTGCTTAAACCGTTGCACCATCAGAGCTTAGCACCGGTTACGGCTCAAGCTTGACCTTAAATGTAAGATGCCGATTTCGACGACTTAAGACGTAGATCACAAACTATAACGATAGTTGTTAATAATAAAATTATTTAGTCGAGCATAAGTGTTCTGTGTTTTTAAATATGAATATTTACTATGTTAAAAAAATTTACTTGCTCTATGGTCAGGTCATTAATTACTATTTTTGAGCGTATTTGTTCTTGTCCTCTGAATGCCATCACTTTTGTTTTATTTAGAATTCTTTTATGGTTTGGCTCAGTTTAAAAACTGAGTTCGCAAAAAGCATGATTATTACAAAATCTTGGTTGTTCAGATTTGTTGTGAGCAAGGTATCTGTTCCTTTCATTTGCGTATACTTCTTAAGGGTTACAATGTCAATATTTGAAAAGGCCAACATTCTCGATAAAATTGAAAAATTCAATTATATAAACAGTAAGGGAATGTCGTCAGGGTTGGCCACCCTTTTAACTTTTGCCCATAACTTCCGTGTAAGAAAGATTTTTGTTGATTTAAGCACATGATCAGAAAGATATAGGAATAAAGCTACTTTCAAGGCAATCGCAAATTGATTGGATAAAAAATAGAGAACTTATGCAAGAATTAAAAAAAAATGTTGTCAAGGTTGGCCCAATGCTGTCTAGGTTGGCCCACCGTTGAGAATTGCCAAATTCATGCAAAAAAATTGACTGGATGAAATAATAAACCAAATTTATTTTATTTTTATTCGATTGAGTGAAACTTTACAATATAATATCGCAGAGAACTGATTTACATGACACATAATTCCGAATCACCGTTTTGGCAAATAAAATAGCTCCTTGCCATTTTGGCACATGTCAAATGCACATTTTTCTTGAATTTAATGCATGCAATAGAGTTGTTGCGGTTCAGGCGACGAAGCATTCGTTTCCAAGCAGATGATGCATTTACCAACGTGTTTTTTTGCAACGGTCCAACCTTGACAACAAGTTCCATCACCACATCGCGTCACACTACATCCAAACAGGTAGCGAAATTGAATGTTTCCCTTGAATAATTTTTAAAGACTATCCACATAACACATTTTAGATGCTTATCTTAACAAATTAATGTTTTTCCTCCAAGTTTTCATGCTCTATTTGCAGCTGGCGGAAAACTTTTTTTGTCTTAGTTCAGTGAATAAGTGCACAACACGTTTCAACATTACACTCCAAAATCAGTAATGGCACGAAAAGTTTGCTGTCATTGAAGGATGTTTTGCCACACTCGCACATAGGTGGTTTCAGTGATCTACACTGAAAAATCGCAGTGGGACGACCTAGACGACGGGCCAACCTTGACAACATTCCCCTACAATAAGAACAACGTTCAAGAATAAAACCAATCAAATTATTGCGTTCAAAGTCAATAAGACAATTTCGGTACCAAGCATAACATACGGGGGCGAAACTAAGACGATTACCAAGGAATTGGTACTCATTCGGAGTGCCGAAATGAGGTTCCTACCTCCTATTCCTAATTGAATATCTACCGTATCAACGAAAAAATAAAATAACTATAGAAAAGCATGGAAAGATACCTTGATAGAATGGATCAGTCCCGACTGCCGAAGAAAATGTTCCAACAAAGGTCGAGAGGAAAGCCGTCCCAGAAAAAGTTGAAGCAGCCAATTTGAGTGAATTGGTCCACCAGTAATAGACCACCGGTCTAAAACTTTCAGATGATGATGATCATGAATTGTGTATAGACTTGATAGATGTCGATAGAGTGGACATCCTTGATAATGTTTAAGAAATTCAAGTAATCTTAATTATTATTCCGATAAAGAATTTTTTAAAAGGTTTAAGTTAACTAAATCTATTGCTTCAAATTTAATAGTGGAAATTCAAGAACAGCTTGCAAATAGAACGAATGGGTATCTTATTTTTTTTTTCTAATTTTATACTTATTCCAATTTAATAATTATTTATAATTAAAGATTAGTTATAAAGATCAACTTTAAATAACTTTGCGTGTTTATGCTACTGGTGGTCATTTAATGACAATTGGAGATTATTTTCATTGTGGTAAGCGCCGGTTTTACAATTGCGTTGTCAACTATTAGTTAAAGTGACTATTAGTTAATGTTAACTAGTAGTTGTGGGGTTGACCGGTTTTAGCAACGTTGAACAACTTCTAGTCATGTTAACCTACAGATCTAACTAGTCTAACTAGATCTAACTAGATCTAACTACCAACCAACATCTTTAAAAAGTTTGCAAAGTATTAGTTTGTTTTACACATCTTGGGTATTTCAACCTTACTTTATCAACGATATTTATAAATTTTTTTCAAGTTTTGTTATAGTGCGAGATCCGGCATAAGAAATATAATATACCCTCATCTGTTATTTAATGATAATAAAGAATATATGCTAGATAATGTATACATTAATACATCGCAAATAGGTTGCCTAGCTAAATCACGTGCCGATGATGTTAAACAATAAAATGTATAATTAAATTTTTTGATCAACTTCCCCGATTAGTTATTTAAGAAAGTCGAGCATCAGCTGAGAGAATATACCCCAAAGAATTGAAAAAATATAGGTTGCCTACTTTTTCCTCTGCGCAACTATGAAGTTGCCAGGTATAAACAGGTAAGTAAAAGTTGTTAATATACCCTCATAGGTTATTTAATCGAATTACATATCAAATGAAAGCTTATTTTATTCTCAATCCAACCGTATTAGGTTGCCTTATTCAAAAGTATGTTAAATCCATGGTTGCCTAGATTTAAAATGTTACATTTTCTGCGTGAGCATTGAGAGTAACAGAGAAGCGTTACGCGAAATTTCATTTGACAGACAAAGATGCAGCGAGTACTTTTTTGAATATTTCTCCGATTGTGTAAATATTAACAACGATATCAATTTTTTTCACTCGCACATTCATTTATCAACGACAGTACATAATTATAAAATAATAAAGTTTTTGTTTAAAATTTAAAAATTTAAAAATGTAAAAAACGTTAATCAAGTTAAATCAAAAGTTGCTAGAAGAAGGAAAAGTGATTTCAGATCACAATTGAATAACATGCTTGAATATGGTGACATAATTTTAGCTGGCAAAGGATTTCCAGATATACGTACAAGACTTGATAACAGTAGCAAAGAAACATAAAATGATACAAAATTTTAAACCAAAACAAACAACTCTAAACAATTTACAAAACAGTTTTTTATAAAAATTTTAAAACACCACAATAACAATGAAAATATTTCCAGATTTAGATTACTCCAACGAACCAACAGGTGACGTTACAAGACATTCTCATCTCATAGCGATTGATATAAAATTGAGTATCCCGTTTATATCTCAAAATTTGTATATTATTGTTTTATGCAATAAAAGTATTTCTGGATTTATTTCATTCAAATGGCGCTACAAGACATTCTCATAGCGAATAGATTGTAAAACCACAAAATGGTTGTTAACTATTAGTTAACCGTTAACTACCACTTAACTAGAGATGGTAAAACCGGCTCTAAATCTACTGTTTCACGAATTGCAGCAAGAGTATAAACTATTTCTCAACTTTCAAAGAAATATATAATATATTTGCCAAGAAATAATGCAGAACTTGCCAAACCCAATCTGTATAATTGTAAAATATCAATAATTTGATAATGTAAAAATCTGTTTTGTGTTAGTATTGTCAGTGTCATAGTAAATAGCCAACAACGTCAACGCCGATATTAGGTATCAATCTGATGAACGAGAGTTGAACTACTGCAAACGATGATAAGGTTGTGTTAGATTATCTTATTTCTTTTGAGTCCACATCTACGACCTACTGTGTTCATGATAGTGAGAAGTGCTTCGAGATTGGTAAACGTAGTGATTCCTGTTCGGCTCTCCAATTTCATCATTCTTCAATCGTGCAGTTCAGCACGCTACTGGTTTTTCAGAGCAGCGTAGGAGAAACGACACGTCGGCATCATTGTCTTCAGATTGAAAGCACGGAGGGTTTTGGTGGTGTAACCGCTGTCACTAAAGATCTTGTAAACGTACCTGAGCGTTTGGGTAAGTCATTCTTAACATTGCTAATTCCTTTCCGTGTTTGGTTTCATTGGGAACGTTGTTGGTTCCGAATTGTTGTTCGACGTGGCCGTAGGCCAGATTATAGCTGCCGATTAATATTTTTTGTATCGGAAATTGTTGTGATAAAGTTTTACAATAGTGAATTGTATTTAACTTATATTCTCATTATATGTACGTTCTCAATTACCGGTGTTTTTTATTTCGAGAAAGTGGAAGCAAATTCTTTCTTTTCAGAATCTGTGCTTGTGCCTCCGAAATTAATAGAGCTGGTTTTTACCTAGGTCCATCACACTTATTACTGGAAAAGACCTATTCCAGGTGTGGTGAGGAGTTATTGAATCAATTCAATTTCACTTATTTATGTTTGCAAGCTCGTCGACGGTAGTTTATTTCTTATTGTTAAAAGAAAGAATTTTAATTTGTGCCGTATTGCGATTACATAAACGTTTGAACTGAACTCATAAATTATCTTCGTTTGTGTTTGTCGAATTTAGAGGTGGTTTGTTACAGAAAGACATTTAAATATTTTTGTACTCTTTTAAATAAAGCTGAACGACGTTCTAAATTACATTTAGTATGTCATTTCTTAATCAGTAGCTCGTAACGTAGAGGAACAGATATTTGAATGGAACTTTACTGTTGTCGATTTAGTAGTTGACATGTTTTCCGTGAATAACAAGTGCAGTATCGGTTCTAATACATTACCTTGTGGAACACCTGAAATTATTGGAAATAATTTATTATATTCTTTCTGTGTTTTATCAAAAAATGACGGCCGTTCAAGAGGCTTTCTTGATAATAGTGAAATGGAAGACAAATTTTTAGTTTGTAGAGTAAAGTCTTCAAAATTTCATTATAAATAAATGTAAATAAATGTAAATGTTTACCTG
This sequence comes from Cantharis rustica, assembly GCA_911387805.1. Classification (NCBI taxonomy): domain Eukaryota; kingdom Metazoa; phylum Arthropoda; class Insecta; order Coleoptera; family Cantharidae; genus Cantharis; species Cantharis rustica. The sequence continues at coordinate 80,471,701 of OU426877.1, forward strand.
TCATAAAATCATAATTAGGAGTTTTATGAGAATTACTTGGTAGAATGTGTAGGTTCATTTAGAAATGTGCATCTAGATATCTGTATTGTCGTGTTACCAAAGAGACAGCGGTGAAAATTTAATTTTGTGACATTCAATTTTATTTAAATACTGCTTTGCAAACTTATAATCGTGTTTCTGTTTCCATCATTTTTGTAATTTATTAATTCCCGGAACAACATTTTGACGTTCATAGGCAAGTCAGTTGAATTCTTGTTGAGGCGGAAAGCACGGAGTTGTGAAAATTTTGAAATTTAAAACACTGGGAGGTTTGCAGTGGTTAAGTTAATTTAATTGGCACAAGAGAGGCTTACTAAAGGGAAATTCTAACTTTCAACACCCTAAAACACTATTTGAATTACCCACGCAAATTGATAAATTTGAAGTAAGAAACTCGGATATTTGAGTAGGGAACAGTGCCTAAGTTGACAGGCTTGAAATTTGAAATTTGGAGAATGAAGAGTCCGATGCGAACGTCCAAACCGACCGGACGTGTTTTGTACGATTTTTGTGAACGGTGAAAATTGGGAATAGAGTTTCGACGTGAGCGCTCAAGCCAACTGGACGTGTTTTGAGATCTTCACCTGAAATTTGAAGATTTAGTCATAGTTTTGCTTGGTAAAGTCACATTTTGGATAGCCGATAAGTGGTAATTTTGCGATCACCTATATTTTCCGTTTTTGGATAGGACGAGTTGTCTCTAAAAGTCAATTCCGCAGGGTATTAGAAAGAGTTTTGATTTGTACGACCAATGATTACGACCGGTGCAGGGTCAAAATAAATTCATTTTATTGATAACAAAAAGTAGTCATTAACCATGTAGGAAACAAATACACAGTATCTTTTATCCTTCATAAAATAAAACAAATTTTCCCAATTCCTTGCGGAATCAACTCATGAAGACCACTCGACTCCTTGAAATGTAAATACAGGTGGTCGCACCTGTCGTACCTTGCCGGCTGCCTAATATGTGGCTTTACCACACAAAATTTATCTCTCAATTTTTACCTTGCAGATAAATGTCTCAAAATCGTGTAATAGGCTTGGACACTCTTGCTTCGCTCCAAAATCATAAATTTTCACCTTTCTGGTGAATCCCAAACACGTTCAATCGATTCGGACTCTTTTGCCGAACTCCAAAATCACAATTTTTAACCTTTCAGGTGAATAGCACAAAACACGTCCATTTGACTTGGACGTTAACTCTCTAGTTTTTTCAAAATTTAAAAGTTCACGCTTGTCTATTGGGTACTGTTTCCCACTTAAATATTTATGATTTTTCGGTTTTGCACTTCACTATACTAGGCTATTTAAGTTCAACACCTTATGGTACATTTTTATGTAGGAATGCAAATTTATTACTGTAAAATTTTCAGTGATGTTTTAAATCTCATGGTTTCAAGAAAACTCTATCGAATGCCAGTGAATGCTAAATTGTCCGCCCAACAATTAATAAAATTTAAAAGAAGTGAAATAGAAATAAGATGACAAGTTTGCAGAGCGTTTAAATAAAATTGAATAAAATAATACTGAAATTTTCATCGCTGTTCATTTGGTACCACAACATAGATAACATAGCGTAGATGGTAAATACATTAAACAAATTCTAAATTAATACGCATAATTTATAATTATTATTACAAGAAACAAGTCTAAATCCTACCTATTATGTACCTTGTTATCAATTATTAACTAACTCATTATTTTGTATAATTTCTTATTATTTTTATAGTCGCAACGAAGCAAGAATTTAATAAACAATTAACTGATATTATTTTAAGTAAAAATAATAACAAAGTTTATATAAAATGTTTAGATATTCCGTAATGTACACGCTTGAGTTGCAACTAAAATAATTTATTGAGATATATTAAGCATCGTAATTTGATTTAAGCAATAAAAAAAATGTATAATATTAAAAGTAATGGTAAAAAAACTCTAAACCACAATTAAGGCGCAATCAAAGTCATAAATCAAACAAATAACATAATGACTGCACAAGATGGTAAATTGACAATGGTAGCTGCACCCAAAATTTCAACAATAAACTACTACAGCAATGGCTGAAGGCGGGTTTAGAAATGTCTCCAAAACGAAATTCATAAAAATAATTATATCAAGCCAGTCGTGGACGAAATATTAATTGGATTTTCAATATAAATATGAAGACAAAATAACCAGGGTTAACAAAGACCTGAAGAGAGGGGGTTAGAAGAAAGATCCTCGTAGATGGTATAGCGGGCATTTTACAGAGCAAAATAGAAGTTCCTATAGGTGATTTTAACAGGCAGATATAGAAATATTTATGCAATCGGTGGATCCGTAAATGACTGATATATAACTGACTGATGTGATATAACCTCAAAGCCTCGGCTTAAATTTTTGTTCTTAAAACTTTTTCTTTTGTTCATTTTTGTGATATGAGATAAATCTCTATTAGAAAAATCCTTTCTTATTAAAAAAAAAAGAATAAAATTTTATGGGAGCCCACAAATTGTTCTTGCGAGGGTCGAGGGTCTTCAAGTTTTAAAGTTCCGCCACTGATTTTGAGTATAATTTTTTTCCAGAATCTTCTCTGAATTATTACATAATAACATATTATATTCTTATCCATTATATTATTATTATTATAATTTTTATATCTCAGTAATGGGTAGATATATCCATAAAATATTATTATTTTGTTTTAACTGTTTCTACAGAATATATAAACGACGTTATTTATACATTATTTTGGTATAATAACTTGAAATATTATTATTAAACATTAAAATACTTTAAGATTGTATTTTCCAATATGGTTTATCAAAAGGATTTTCTAAATATACTTAAATATGGTGCATCTTCAATTATCTGTACCAATCATATCCCACTTTCAATTACAGTCGCGTACCCATGTTTGGAAAGGTAAATTAAATAGAAATATTAGCATTTTTTGTTTCTACTATGAATGCAATTTTCAATAAAATGGTTATGTACAGACACAACAGTCGTTTCATATTTATCAAATTTTGTTTTTCTAATGCAATGTAATCTAAATGAGGTGATGCGTTGTGAATATTTTATCGATAGTTTCGTCTTATTTTAATTTTTTATATTAGATTTTAGATTTTTCATCATTCTCTACAATGGTTTTCCAACGTTTAGATACATTTTTCACGCCGTTCTTAAAAATCGAAGCAAGTTTTAATTTTGTGATTTTGATGATATTGGCTAGTTTATTTTTAATAATTTACTGTCTTTATTATGTTTTCGCAATTTGTGGGAAAAAGTTAATAAACCCCTTTTCTCTTTTCTTTTGTAAACTCTCCTCTTCTTCTTAGAACTCGAAACTTCTCGCACTCATGCTTACATTTATTTGTTCGTTCAGTAATCTGCTTCGTTTTCTATAAAAACCAGCAGTGTGGTATAAGGCTTAAATCGACATGCTCCGAAGCGGGAGACTGTGGATTAATGCTACGTCGCGCCGACTGCGCTGCTGTGATCTAAAACCCAAGTTTGATCGAAGGTCTATATTATCTAGCAAGGTTAGCACTCTAACAGACTATTATGCAACTGCTCATAAGAACCATGACTACCAAAGGTAAAAACTTGATACATTAATGGTAAAAAACAGAACGAAAGTTCTAAAATAAGTTGAAGAAGAAGTTTTTCATAAATTGCTTAAACTATTATTAAAGGTGTCGGGATATGCTGGGTAGGGGATACCGAGAGACAATATACCAAGAGAGACCTATAGTTCAGTCGTACAACAGTTTTAAACAGGAAAGGGCAAATTTATCAAGATAGGTTTCAAAAATCACATAATCTTAAATTGGCCATTTTCTGTACATTTTATATCCAAAATAAGTTATACCTGTATTAAAATAAAGTAGATAAAATTATGCGTAAAAGTATAATAAAATTGTTTTAGTTTATGTCGTTTCTGAGCTCCAGCCCTTAATAAGGGCTTAATCTTCATAATATCTAATATTTATAATCCGATATTCTGTATTAGTGTTACGTTTACATTATATCCAAATATCTCATCTTTGCCATTCACTACAGTATACATTTATATTCATAAGTACAAATATAATAATCTCGAGTCTTGAATACAAGAAGAAGTATCCATGGTCTCTCCAGTCTTCCTAATGCACGGGCACAATTTGGATGATTACTTTGACTTTGTAGATGTAATACAAAATTTTATACACTTGAATAAAAATAACTGAATAAAATAGCATAAAAAATAATTTGTAATAAAGGTGTGTACATAATTCAAGTTTTTAACTTTCTGTGCTTACCTATTTGATGATTATATATTATTTGGTAGATTACCTAATCTACATATACATATATACAATATAAACTCCTTGAAAATACCAATTTATCGGTCTTATTATTTTTAAAAAAGTGTATTTATTTTCTTTGACTAGTTGAATCGCATGCGCAAATGGAACCATATGATAGCGTCGTAAAGAGACGGCGTTTTTCTAGAGCATTACATATCGAAGCACGTGAAAGTTAAATATTTAATGCGAATAATAGTAGTCCGTCTTGAATTTTTCGATACTTGCAAATTGTTCGCGTCACATAGGGGCATACCTATTTTAATTTGAAAAAGTTGAACTTTTATGTCAGTGTCAAAGCTGTAAGTGAGAATTTTTAGTGCGCATACCAATTTTTGTAAGTATGTTTTTACATTTAAAAAATAACGTTTTCTATTTATAATAAAGTAATAAATTTTTTATGTTATTTCAGTCTAAGGTTTAAATTATGACATTTAACAATTTACAATTTTCCGAGTCTATAAAGGCATATATTTTAGCATTTTTACTTCAGTATTTTCGATTTCATGAATAGTGTGTGTATATAAAAAGATAATAATTATATAAATAAAGATTTGTAAAGATACATTTAATTATTTTGCATAATAATTATGTTGTATGAAAAAGTAATGTAAATGTAAAAAAATTAGATTAAATTTTGACGTTTTGATGTCCAACAAACAAAGTCATCGTTTTCAAAAAATTTCCGTGTGTATATGGCCAATTTTTTTAAATTACACTATAGAAAACTTAATAATTATGTTATAACAGATAGTATCCATTATTAACAGATAAATTGATTTTTATAAACATAATTGTATTTAATAAAATAAAAATAATAGATAATATTATTTATCTATGTAACTATAACACAGGAGAACAGTAAATTTGCGGCGTGGAATTTTGGAGTCGATATTAGGTAATTCTGGTCTCCTGAATACGAAAACAATATTAGATTTGCCGAATTGACTCTAGTTTTAGAAATAAATAAAAATACATACAAAAAAATTAGGAAAAACATTTTGCATAATGATTGTCTATTGTATTTTTGGTCAGGACATTTGTAATTTGGAATTTGTAAGGTCCAGCAGTAGTCCGCGATCATATTAAGACTATCCTATCGGCCTTGATATCTTTGCTCCATTATCTTGATATTCTGGTGAAACCTTTCCCCTTATTCTTCACTGTAAACACCCAGATTTTCAAAGAATCTATCTAAATTTTTTGCAAAAAATGTATTTTAATGCTCATATTAACTTCCAATTTTTCAAAATCTTTAAGCATTTTTCCGACTATTTCGGAATATCCTGCAACTTTGTGATTCCCCAAAAAAAATTTGACGACTGCTACAAAGCTTGTCCATGCTTCCAATTTAATCTGAGTTATATGATTTATAAAATTATTGACTTTTATAAGTGTACGGATTTGTGGTCCATCAAAGATACCTGCTTTTAATTTTTCCATACTGAGGCTGGGAAATGATTAACAAAAATATTTAAAGCCAGCGCAGTAACTACCAGTGTTTTATGTGTTCGGTGGAACACGGGCCACCGCTGAAAGAAGGCCCCCAAGGTCCAAACAACAAATTTAACAATTGCACATAGACGTTCGCATGCGCATAGTACTAGTTTTGATTTGTTATTATGGAAATAATGCTGATGCCAGCACAAAGAAATTTTAAGAAATCAAAATTCCGTTTTAAACAATTTAAAGTTTATCGTGAGAACTAGAGTCAATTCTAACAAAATAACTATGGGCTGAATACTTTATTACATTAGTGAATCTAAATTCACTCTAAAAGCTTAGGCCGCAGGAAAAATTTTTTATTTTGTTCCCCAGTGTAATCTATTCATTTTTATGGGCACATTTTAACCGCAATATAATAAGAAGGTACATTCGGCAGTGGTCGAATAGTTTTGTTAAAAATGAACTAGTACATAAAAATTTTAGCTATTATAATTAAACAAACACACTTTCTTCGTGTAAATTCTTTTCTATATTGGAAATATTGTTTGAAATGAGAAAAGTGTTTGTTTGTTTAATTATATGTACTTAAATAACTTCAAAAGACAATTTATAATTTAACAAATAATTATAAATATAGTTACCTTTATTTTTAAAGTAAAATACTATCATTTTATCAGAATATCAAAATACTATCAGATACGTGGCAGATACCAATGCTCGACCAACTCATTGCTAACTATCGAACGAGCCAATTTTACACAGCTTTGAGTAAATTTAAAAAAAGTTGTCATTTACTGTTATTATTAATGATTAAACAATTTGCAGAGATTCGGTAAAAAGGGATCTAAGTTACAAATTGTACAAATCCTGATATTACAATTTGAAAGTTGCAAGGCTAATTAGAAAATACAAATCGATGACGATTGCATGTCATTAGAAACTCATAAGATTGTACCTACAGCTACATTTTCATGCAATCCATCTATCAGGTGGACTCAATCGTTTTTCCAGAAATCACGTGTGAAACGGATCGCTTTTTTAAAAGTGCTCTTTCAAAGTTTGATTGCGAATTTAAGAGACTTTCTAAAAAGTGCTTCTAATCATAGTAAAACTTCAGTTGGATAGAAAGTATTTGTCGCATTAGACTAATTTTTTCTTCTTAAATTTTTTATTAATTTTTTTAAAGCACTTTAATATATTAGATATTTTTTATTTTATAATATTATAGAGTTCCTACAGAATTTTACAAAAATAAAGAAAAGAATAAGTTGTAATTAAAATATATACTCAAAAATTAAAATTGAAAACCCTTATTCTCTCCTTCCTTGATTTCAGTAAAAGATTTTGGTATAATTTTATAATAAAAGTTAATTTGGTATTAAAATTAAAACTGAGTATAAATTAAAATTGAAGGTTTTTATTTGTTTGTTTAACGCTATAATTCTTCTAATAAAATGTAATGCTATTTTAAATTTCTTCATGAAATCAGTCCTCAAACTTTTTTTTATTGTCCTTTTCTGCAGCATTGCTGAAGTCACTTAATTTATTTATATTCCGTTTGGATACTTGGAAATATAATTATCACAAATTTTTAAATTAATTAATGTTTTTACCAATTTGGTTACTAGCTTTTCATGCGTTCTGTGCAAAATTTGATGTCTGAGCTCTTTAATATTTATTAAAAAGCTCAAGCTCCTTAAAATTTATTATATTATAGTAAATTTTATAATTAAACAAATATCTACTAGTATATAAGAATTATCAATTAATCTATAAATTATGAACAAAAATAATTTTTCTGTGTGCAAAAGAAATTTAAATAAGTAACAAAACTATTAGTATAATCTGATTATATTTTTTGGTGATAATTTTTAATCACATAATTTTCAATGTAAGTGTCTGTATTTGGATTAAAATTATTGCAAAGAAAAAGTTTAATTCGGTAGCAAACGTTTACGTTAAACAAAATACTCATTTTATATAGTATCTCGAAATGTACACAATGGGCCGTATGAATAAAAGCAAGCAAAACCTTATACTTATAAGTATGCGAAAAAATCGAAGCAAATGCTTTTAAAGCAAAAGGTTTTACTTCAGTACGCATGCATAAAAGAAGGCTTTGCCTTTAAAGTATAAGCATATCCTTCAAAATATATGAGTTTGATCATTAGTAGACTCATCGACTAAAAATTAATTTTAATTTTGGTTTTATCGATTTAAAATGACAGAAATAGTGCATGTTAGCAAAGTAAATCATTATAAGCCTCGTACTTCACCACTTGTTAGTGACTTTAAAAGTTTGTTTTGATTCGAAGAGATCAATTTGGAATGGTTAGCTAATACTTTCTTAGGCCCTACTACTGAAACGCGAGGTGGTGCGGTTTCCAATCGGCAACAAATGAAAATATGTTTAAGATATTTAGCCGATCCTGGATTCCAGAAAGGCATAGGCATAGGAGGAGAGGAACTTGGTGTAGAACAATCAACGGTTTCACGAACTGTAAAACATGTTGTCCAGAAAATAGTTACCCAAGCTAATTACTGGATAAAATTTTCTACCACACCAGTTACCATTATGCAATCAAAGCAACTATGAGAAAATAAATTTCACTTTCCAACTGCAATTGGTGTAATTGATTGTACCCACGTAGGAATAGAAAAACCCAAAATACAAAAATAAGTATATTAATCGTAAAGGTAGACCTACATTGAATGTACAAGCTATTTGTGATGCAAAATCTATGTTCGCCACTGTTGACGTTAGTTGGCCTGGCTCTGTACGCGATAGCAGGATTTGGAAAAATTTCGAACTACGACGTACTATGGGAGGAACACATAACACTGTACTTCTTGGCGATGATGGTTACGGAACAGAGCCATGGCTCATGACCACATTTCGTAATGCGGATGATGATATTAAAAAGAATTACAATAAGCTTTTAAAAAAAGAAAGGCTTATAATCGAGCAGTGTTTTGGGCAAGTCAAACGGCGATTCCCTATCTTAAAGTATGTTTGCCGTGTCAAACTTGAAAACATTCCAAGTATAGTGTTAGCATGTTTCATTTTGCACAATATTGCTAAAATATTAGGAGATATAGATTTTCAAGAAGATGAAGTACCCTATAATAATAAATAATCTTTACCTTCAAAACATTTTCGAGGATGTTAACATTCGAGCTCGAGGACAGGAAGCAAGGCAAAATCTAGCTCAGACAATTTTTAATAATAATTGAATTTTGCAATTTTGAAACGTGAAAAATGGAGTGCAAACTGACACTAGACGACAGATCACGGTGAATTTAAATACGTTAAACTTTTTAATTCTGTACCTTTTACTTGTTATTTAAAGCATTTGCTTATAAGTTTAAGGTAATCATTATTCATGGCAAACAAAAGAAATGCTTTTACTTTTATATTTTACTTTAAAGCATTTGCTTATACTTCGACCTTTTACTTTCGAGCATTTGCTTCATTTTTATTCATACGGCTCAATAGGCCGTATTTATAAAAAAAAAGGATTTGCTTTTACTTGCAGAAATCAAAGCATTTACTTCACATTTTATTCATAAAAAAAAGAAAGAGATTTAAGCTAGAACCAAAAGGTTTTACTCTAAAGGATAAGGTTTCACTTTTTTGAAATTCATAAAATGTACCATTTGCTTTAAAATTGAAAGACTTGCTTCAGCAAATATGCATCTAGTCCCGATAAGCTTTTCTAGTAGGTATTAATGATTTATTTCATGCAATTGTTGAGCAAGAGTGTTTAGTTTTAGGCTTTTGTTAAATTATAATTTTCCATGGCAGATATGGTGCACGTACGCACACGAAAAGTGTATAAAGAAAGACATAGTCCACGTGAGTACGACTTCCGAACTCTTTTTCGGTTTGACGAAAGAAACGTTCAGTGGTTAGCCGACTACTTCATTGGCGGAAATCTGGAAACCAGGGGCGATGCGCTTTCGCCAGTGCAAAAAATAAAAGTGATTTTACGGTACATAGCAGATCCGGGCTTTCAGAGCGGTATCGGTGAAGAACTAGAATGTTCACAGCTTACAGTCTCTAGAATTGTCAATACCACTCTTGGACTCATTATAGACAAAGCTAATGAGTGGATCAAGTTCCTATCGACTGAAAATGAAATTAAAAAACTTAAAAATTAAAAATCTTCAAAACTTCAAGTACAAGAAAGTACAAATGTCAAAAACGTCTATGTACATAGACTAGAAAGACTGTATCTTGGTAGGGGGCGCTCGCGCATGTATAGCTTTTACTTTTTTTGCAAAGATTTGCTTGCAAAGAAAAGGAAAAGATTATGAATAGGAAATAAAGCAAAACCTTTTCCTTTAACTTCTTGCTTGTGAGCTCTAGCTCTTACTTTTACCTTTTCCTTTGAAGGAAATACTTTATTTTTATAAATACAGCCTAATATCTTCTCAAATCTATAAAATAAATTTAAATTATAATATAATATGTCGATCACGTCGGTATCTACTTGTTAATGCTGCCAGACCGTTAGGCTAATAAATACCATATTTTTGTCCAAAACTAAACAATTAGTGGCATAAAAATAATTTTCAACTCTAATTTCAACGTAGAATGCTAAAATTTGTTTTAAAAATAACTTCAACTTACGTAAATAATTATGAACTGCGTAATTATAAAAGTAAAGACATTTTTTTGGAGCTTCTTATGGTCTTGGCTTTCCTCACTGTGCGAGGTTCAGCGCACGCTAGTTCCGCCACTGTGGTGAAATTAGTTCAACAAGTACAGGTGATGTTGATGTTTGATATTTCAACATAATAACAAAATGTATATAATATAATACCTATGTATACTATACCAAAATTCAGAATTTTAAATCAAATATCCGCTATTCGTCAAATATTTGTCAAATTTAATTTAATTAATTGCACGATTAAGAGCTGTTCAGACCAAGGCCGTTTTAAAGAATGTTTTAGAGGTTAGAAACCTCCCCCCCCCCCGAAATTATTTATCAATTAATAAAGTACAGGAAGTCCGACTGCAATCGTAAAAAAATCAGAAAAACAATCTTTAATGGGAGAAATATATATAGACGCGTAAATTTGACTTGATTTTAGTTAATTTTTTTTTTAAAGAATAACTTGTTCAATTTTTTTGAAACTTGGCATAAAGTATATTTGTATTTTTAACTATTACAAAAAAAATAATTCTTTTTTAAATTTCCAAATGGCCGATTTATAATCTAGTTGTCCGGGAAGGTCGCAGCGAGAGTTGTTGATTGGCGTGACTTTTTTTTCTGTTGTATTTGTCTGAAATCAAAAAATAAAAGTTCTGAGTGTTTATTAATGTTATATTTTCTATATGAACCCAAAAAAAATTAAAAAAAAAAATTTACTTTTAAACCAAATTTTTCAATTTCTTTTGCTTCGAAAAAATAACTTTTTTATCAAATTTTTTAAAACAAATAGGTTCATATAGAAAGTAATATCATTAAAAAGATGTGTATAAAATTTCAGCACGATTGATATAAAAAATTTTTGAGTTATCGGTCATGCCGATTTGAAAAATGTAGTTTTGAGAAAAATGCGTTTTTATATTTAGGCACATAAAAACCAATAATTGCGATAACTTACCGATTAGTCAGGAATTCCGGCGTCTTATAGGAGTCCTTCGGTGTCCCCGTAAAACTCATTTTTCTTCAGAAGTTCCTCTTGAGGTGCTTGACGTGCTTCTTTAGTCGCTAATAAGCTGCGCCGATTTTCTCGAGTTACTCTGTGTTGATCAACTTTTTCTGCATATGACTTACATTGTCTACCAACTATTATTTCTAAATTGTTCATTACTTGTAAAAGAGTTGTATAACCTTTATTGAACAATCCAGCTGTTATTAGTTTTTGAAAACGTTCCGTACAATAAATCCCAATACTAAACTAAACAGAATAACAACACTGGACCTGATCTTCTCAAATATTTTTTTAATAACTTTACAACTGTTTTTTTCCAATAATTATTGTATAAGAAAATTGTAAAACATCGGCTTACCATAATTTTAAATAGAAAGGTTTTATTTTAAGTAAGGGCATTCAAAGACAGGTAGCCAAAGTTGACCCTTCAACTATACTTCTGACCGCGCTCGGTTGCTAGGTTGGTTCCACGTCAAAACGCCGTCCCCAAAGTCGCCGGTTTAAGAACGCCGTGGGAAAGACGCCGTCCCCTAAGACGCCGTTGCAACAACGCCGTGGAAAATACGCCGTCACAAAATGGCCGTTGCCCAATAATGCCGTATGTCAATACCGCCGTCACAAAATGACCGTGCTCAATTATGCCGTCTTAATAACCGTATTATAAATAATTTATTCATTTAATTAATTTATAAAAATTTTTAAAAACCCAGAAAGGTTAAAAATCTATCAAAGATTAATCTATAAAATTTATAAATTAATCAAAGATTTGCCGTGGTGTGGTAAGCGTAACAGAACTCGAAAATAACAGATTTGTAAACGGGTTTGAAGGGGTGAATTAATGAACGGCCCCTTATATACCATAATTATATAGCAATAATTATATTAATTTTTAATACGCAATTATAAATATTTAATAATTAATAATAAATCATTGCAAATTTCGGATCTATTGTCATCCTGGACGGACCCCTTCACAAATCTGTTATTTTCGAGTTCTGTTGCGCTTACCATAACCACGGCAAATCTTCGATTAATTTATAAACTTTATAGATTAATCTTTGATAGATTTTTAACCAATAAAAATAAATTAAATGAATAAATTATTTATTTAATATATTAATTTTTTAACTTGTGAAATATAATTAAATAATCTTGGAATAAACAAGTTAATTAAACGTTTTATAATAATGTTTTTATTAAGCTTTCGACGTTGGTAAACGTTTTCGTATTAAAATATTCTGGCGAAGACGTTTACCAACGTCGAAAGCTTAATAAAAACATTATTATAAAACGTTTAATCAACTTGTTTATTCCAAGATTATTTAATTAATTTATTTATAATAGGTTTATACCTCACGGCGTTATTATGACGGCGTAATTGGGCACGGCCATCTTGTGACGGCGGTATTGCCATACGGCATTATTGGGCAACGGCCATTTTGTGACGGCGTATTTTCCACGGCGTTATTGCAACGGCGTCTTTGGGGACGGCATCTTTTCCACGGCGTTCTTGAAACGGCGTCTTTGGGGACGGCGTTTTGACGTGATACCGCTAGGTTTTAACATAAGAAATACCTACTTTGAATTAAGTTTTAAAAATTTGATGACCGATTCTTAAGATGTTTTACTAATATTTTATGAAAAAAAAATACTTTTTTGAAAATTTTATATGTATTTCCTCCCTTAAAACTATAACAAAAACATTAAACTTGAAGTGTTTAAATAAAAATTAAAACTATTGTGCCGATAAGTGTTTGGTAAAAAAATTAACTTGTTAAATTACATAAGCCAGGACATCCTATTCGACTTGTTAGTTATATTAACCGTCCGATCAATAACCAAACTTTCACCTTTCGTTCAAGAACCGGTTACCTGGGTACCCACCTACTACGCGCCACATGGCTAAGCGTTTAGACGGCCGGTTTCATGGAATGTGAAATAACAATAGCAACCCAAAACACAGTCATCTGGTGCTCAGGTACCTCCCTACTGCACAGTCAGGTGAGTGGTAGATGCCCTTGCCAAGAACAACAAAGAAGAACGATCGTCAGTCGTAACATCGTGTAGGAACCGTGCAGATTCTATAGAAATTTTTTTAAGCGCAGTGAAAAAAAAATTATATCGTACAAATTTATTGTGAAAGTAAGAATAAAAATACAAAATTATTAATATAAATAAACAATCGCATTGAGTATAAATATGATGGATAGCTCATCCAGTTTTCGAAGGTAAGGCGTGATTTCCTTCTTTACGTTACTACTACAACATTTCTATGAATAATTACTTCACTACGCTGCCATTTGCAAAATTTTTACTAACCTGGAATTTAACAATTGTTGGCACTTTGAAGAAAAATAAGGCGTACATTCCACCAGCGATGACTGCATTGAAAACACGAGAAGAATGTTTGGCTTTCATGAAAAGCAACCATGTGTAGTTATATGCCAAAAAAAAGAAGGCAGTGATTATGCTATCATCAATGCATCAGGAAGCAAAGATTGGTGATGGTGCAAAAAAAAACCGAAATTATTGAATTTTATAACTGCGGTCAAAAGATGGAGTGGATACGATGGATAAAATGCTTGAAAGATATACTACTAAAAGATCAACTCGAAAATGGCCTCTAGCATTTTTCTACAATATTCTCGATGTCGCCTGCCTTGCAACATACATTCTTTATTATGAGAATAATAAGATGCTTTCGAAAACATTTTATGAACGACGATTATTTTATCGGCTACTGAGCAGAGAGCTGTGTACTCCATTCATCGAAAATCGTTCGCATAATACACAAATCATGAGGCATTTCACAACGAAAGTGGCGATTGAAAGTTTTTTTGGGCGAGCTATAAATCCATTTCCACAACCAATAGCATCTACATCTTCAAAACCACAGGTACAGTTCGATTTAACCGGAAGAAAAAAGATTATTGGTGTATGCCATGTTTGTCTCCAGAGCGAATTTAAAAAACGTCACAAAACACGAAAATCATGTTAGGAATGTGAGTTACCTATATGTGATAACATATGTATTTTTATGTTATATGTATAACATTGTATTTCAACCAGGACATGCCAGGAGTGTACGAAATAATTAAATCTATTTTTTTTTATACGATACTGTGTTATTTTATAAATTAAAGAAAAAAATAACTAAAATGAAAAATAAAGCGGATTGATGTTTTTTTACCTACTATCTTTGCTATTATTTATAATAAAAATTGTTTAAATAAAGGAAATTACAAACAATAATGATGATTATTATTTATTCACAAGTCAAGATACATAAATACTTTGATAAACAATTTTTTCAGTGTGTATAAACCCGGCTTTCATACATAATAACATAGTGGGTACCCGGGTAACCGGTCGTTGAACGGAGGGGGTATCGAGTTTGATGGTTAATAACTGTTATTGATTGATTGATTACAAAATTTTTTTATGAAAACTTGGTGTCAAACTACTTCAACTTTAGGGATCCGGGCGGTCATAACATTTTTTTAAAGGGAAGTTAATAAATTCTACCTTGGAAACTAAAATGGATCCCGGGTACACGGTTATTGACCGGCCGGTTAAGGCGCCGTGTAGAAATTTAGCTTCTAAATTAATTGACCTTATTAAATTCTACACAAAATTTGAACCCAAATATACAGTAAAAAATTCACTAGATTTAGTTAATAAATTAAATAATAAAATCATTAATAATTCCCATAAACTAGTATCATTTGACGTCACTAACCTTTTCCCAAGTATCCATTAAAGATACCGTTAACATTATCCGAGAATTATTAGAAAATAATAAAACTAATCTCGTAATTATTAAAGAGATCTTAACCGCTTTAGGGCCAGGATTATAAACGACAAATAACTAATTTACTTGTGAGATTGTCAAATAAAAAAAATTACTTGCTAGATTGGGTATTATTTAAGCACGAATAGTTTACTCTCAAACTAAATCTAGCAACTAATTTAACCCCTCGATTTTGTTCATTCGTTGAACAACTTGATCGTTGATTTTGTAACTAAATATTTAAGCCTCATCCACAACCTCCAAATTAACCGTAGAATTAGTACGTAAATTAATACTTGAAATTTGAACATAAATTAATGTTTTGGCAGCATTCACAATGCATAAATTAATGCGCAAATTGGTGTGAATTCATCTAGTGTTAATATTTGGAACTTAAATATTTCAGTCTGGTAAATTATTGTTATTGCTAGATAACCTATCTTTCTATTTAAATCGGGTACAGGTTAATATCATAGCGTTGTACTTTTAATATTAAATGTAATTCAGGTCACAAAACTGAACAGGTTTTAGGTTAGAAATCACAGATGACACTTGAATGATTTTGAAGCATGCGTAGTAGCGACTTGACGACTAATTTACGTGAAAAAGCTTGGACTTTGCAAGGCTCTGCGTTAAGTACTAATTACTAATTTCGCGTTAAGTAGGGGAGAGTTGTATAGGTTGGGACGCCGTATAAGTTGGGACACTGCATATCTGAATTGTCGGTATTGAAGACAACTATGTTGTGACTATCAAAGTAAAGTCTATTTATAAGCTAACTTTTCATGTGGATTAGAACGAAGAATTCGGGTTCATTATATCTATGCCAAACACGGCGTAAATTGTCGTATAAAACAGATCTTTACGATAGTTTTTGCGTGCTCATAATTTGCCAAATTTAAATCTATTGTTTCAAATAAGTATGTTCAATATGTCTTGTATTGAGTGCATTTTCATTGTGTGAAAAGGTAATATTAAAATATTGTATTGTTCAAAGTAATTTTTTAACTTTTTACAAAATGGCTGCTGTGTAAAGGTTGGGACACTTTGGCCGCGTTCGATTTGGCACTTACAACGCTTTTTTCGCTTTACGAAAAAAGCATGTGAAATATGCGTTCGATTTGGAAAAGGGCGTGTCTACGTGCTTCCAAACCGAACGGGGTTTTTAATGATTTTAGTGAAAATTTAAAATTTACGGGTGGTACTTAACCTAACTGAATTTTTTAGTATAATAAGTAAGTGAAATAATTATTAATTATAATAATTAACGATTTTTTGTAGCATCGATCATTAGGGTTAAAATCATATTAACAGTGTTCTTCATATTTTGATTTTTTTATTCAACAATAAATTATTAATACGTTTATATCGTTGACTCTCCATTTTAATTTGTAAATTATAGTTATCTCAACTAAAATTTACAAATTATAATTAATATGCACTTTATAAACTAAATATTATGTTACGTTGCGTTGTACCACAAAAGTTTAAAATAATTAAAACAAACGCAAACGTGTGTATAAAAATTAAAGCAAACAAATTCAAATTTAAATTCAAAATTAAATTTAAATTCATTCGCAATTCTGACACCACAGCGCCACGCTTTCGTCGACCCACCTAAAATGAAAAAGCTCGAAAAAGCGAACTAGGCTTTTAAAATGGGCGGAGCCTAAGCATTTGAAAGCACGAAAAAGTCCCAAATCGGACGGGTAAAAAGTGTTTGTTGGCGCTTACAAGCGAAAAAAGTGCCAAATCGAACACGGCCTTTATGTCGTATAAGTTGGGACAGCACTTTTTTTAATCCAAGACACTGCGATGCCATTTAAATGATATTTTTATAAGATTTAATGAATGCAATTTTGTAAATATAATAACTAAAAAGCATTTCTTTATCTGATTACAATTTTGCAATGTCACGTTACGTACGACAAACCAATCCGGGAATTACTGATTTCAATGCATTGGTAGCAGCGATCAAGGAAATAAAATTGACTAATAAAGGCATTTGATTCACCGAAAAAGCTTATAAAATTTCAAAAAAGCCAGTACATCCGAAACATCATCAATATTGCCATACGAATTTCGCTTATCATCAATTTTGTCTTTGATCGGACCCTTGCAGGCATCAACAGTAGCCAAAAAATCAAATCGTGGACGAAAGTCAATGAGCAAAATAAATAAATGGCTGCAAAAGAAAAAGCCATACAAACTGCAAATCCGATTAAATAGAATAATTTTTTTTACTTACATTGTTTCTTTGAAATACGACGTTTCAACAAATATTTTAATCATAATAATATCATGCAATTTTACTTCGTATTTTGGCTTATTTTTCAGATTTTTGAAAGTGTCCCAACTTATACGGTAAATTTTTTTTCCATCAAAAAAGGTGTCTTCATTAAAATGATTATAATTTTTAACTCGATCGCGAATCAAATAACTTTCTACAAAAAACTTGTAGCCAATGATCATATGCTTTTATTGGTTTATCTAAGTTAACATTATTCCCACCCGTTGTAAAATTACATATCAAAAACGGAATCCGTCCCAACCTTTACAACATTCCTCTACTAATTTCGAGGTTGTGAATAACCGCATAGGTTTTAAATGCGGCAAACTTCTACCTTTAATTCTAATTACTAATTACTACATTAATTTGGAGGTTGTTGATGATGCTTTACTTGTGAAGTAAATTGACAGGTCAAATCATTTGTGAGGTTATTCGTTTTAAATGAAAGGTATTCCATGAAAAGTGCAAGTGCGCTCAACCAGTGGGCGCTAGTTGTGAACTTACACATAGCCTATAACCATTGTTATAGCTATAACCGTTTATTGGTTGATACCATTCTTCAATCAACGCTATAACCATAAAATTTAAAAATTAGTTCTAACGTATCATAAAATCTTATGCATCATGACCAAGACATCTGGTATCGAAACGTCTAAACGTAATAGGAAAGTAAATATTTAGTTAGTTATTTACTTAGTTACTTTCCTTTACAGTACTCAAATTTTATTTCGTAATTAGTGATTTATTAGTGATTTATTTATGCTTTATAATACCGGCCCTTAGACATCTGCATTAAACAAAATTATTTTAATTTCAATAAAAAATTTTATCTTCAAAAGGATGGTTTACCTATGGGAAACCCTTTATCTGGTTTACTTGTAATGAGAATACTTTTTTACTAAAGCAAATAAACTCCTCACCACACCTACGGAATACGTTTCCAGTATTAAGTGTGGTGGACCCAGGTCAAAAAACTAACTCTATTAATTTTTGGGAGCACGAGCGCAGATTCTGAAAGAAAAAAGAATTTGCTTCCACTTTCGCAAAATAAAAATGCCGATAGTTATAATCGTATAATAAACAAATAAGTAGGTATAATCTACTATTAAACGTTAACAACAATTTCCGATTTACACTTATAAACCGGCAGCAATAATGTGGCTTATGGAAACGTCGCACAACAATCGGAACCACAACTTTCCAAATGAAATTAACACACAGACAGGAATTAGCGGTAATAAAAAATGATTTACTCAAGCGCTCAGGTACGTTTACAAGATGTAATACGACAGTAGTTTCACCACCAAAACCTTCTGTGTTTCCAAAATGAAGCCAATGCTGTCGAAGCTTCGTTTCGCCTTGCTGCTTGGAACACCCGTAGCTTGCAGAACTGCTTGGTCGGAGGATGATGAATTCGATTAACCGAACAGAATTTGCTTCGTGCACAATCTCGAAGCACCTTGCACTGTTACACAACACAACAGATCGTAGATTTTGACTCAAGGATGGCAAGACAATCAAACAAGACCTTCTCGTCGTTTTCAAAGTTGAACACGCGTTTATTTAATTGACTTCTAATGTCGGCGTTGATTTAGTTGGCCAACACTTTTATTTGATGCCTCAGGTTAAATCCCAACACTAGACCCTAGACAATTGCAATTATCTTGAATATGATAATCTCAACAGACTTCTAACTGCACTTTTAAAAATTCCTCCGTCTTACATGACGATTCAACATGAAGTCCCTTGGCTTGCGCGCGAAGTTGGTAACGAGCCGTGGTTGCGCGGCAGTAGTGCGCGAAAAAGCGAAGAATGCCCACTATGAGCGTAGGATGCGATCGATAATTAAGAGTCGCGGAAAACACTTATGCAAATAATTGTTACATACTAGCTAATATTTTTATGGATCATCTCGAAACCAAAATTCTTTGCTCAGATTTCAAAAAACATATAATTTATTAGTTGACGATATGTAGTTGATATGTTGACGACATTATTATTTGTTTCAATGGTTCCCTCAGACAATTAGATCAACTTTTTAACTTTATTAACAAACAACATAATAATATTAAATTTACTAAAGCAATAGAAGTAAACAATAGAATTAATTACTGAGATCTTACAATAATTAAACACAATAATAAACACTCTTTTCATATTTTCCATAAACCTACGGAAACTGATATAATTATTCCTAATAGCTCTGCGCATCCTTTTACACATAAAATTGCGTCTTTTCGCGCTTTTCTCAATCGCTTAATTAGAATTCCCCTAAGTAATGTAAATTTTAAAAAAGAATTAGACAGAATTAAATATATCGCGATCTCTAATGGATACCAAGTCACTCTATTGATAACTTATTATGCCAAATTTATCAACAAATTCTATCAAACTCAATATATCCGAATAATTTTAAAAAACCTAACGCGAACTTTAATATCATTACTTTTCTCGGAAACAAGTCAAACAAAATTGTGAAATATTTAAAAAATAACAGTTATAACATCGTTTTTAAAACGGACAATAAACTTAACAAATTTATTAATAACGCGAAATCAAAATCAGACATGTTAACTAAATCAAGGGTTTATGAGCTCACTTGTGAATGCTCCCAAAAATACACTGGTCATACCAGTAGATCTTTCAAAACACAATTTGATAAACACACACGATACCACAGACTTGCAGATGGAAAATCTACTTTCGCAAAACACTTACTAGACACAACCACAAACAAGGTGGATACAAAATTTTACATGTTGAACGAAAAAGTAAAAAACTGAAATTTTTGGAAGATATGGAAATTAATAAATTAAAATATTCATCTTCATTAGTAAATAGTCAATCTGATTGAAATAACTTACCCCTACTAAACATTTTTAATAAATAATACCTCGCCCCCCCCTTCTAACTTACCTTACATCCACTTACATTATTTCTCTTTTATATTAAATATATCCCTACCCTCTAGTAAATTCACACAAAAATATACAATTTTTTAAAAAATACACCCCTCCTACCTTCTCCTTTTTCTCTTGCAATTTGGTCGATAAATACGGAAATTTTCTCGTTTTTCTTGCTAGTTCATCGCCTAATGATGTTATAGTATGGTGAAAACGTTTGCGATAATATACATACGGTGTATTTATAGTGTGTTAACTTAAATATTTTAGTTCTAAAAAGTGTTTGTCGATTTTTTGGTTTATTCTAAAAATTTGATTTGAAAATTTGGTTTTCTAAAAACCACCCTTCTGGTATGGTTTATTATTCCATACCATATATTTTGTCTTTGATTCGTTAACATCAAGTCCCATATTTTTCGCAGCATTTAGTATGTTTTCCATGGTTTGTTGTAGATCATATTTTGTTCGTGTAATGATGGTTATGTCATCTGCAAATGCTAAGCATTGATGACTGTTTCGAAATATCGTGCTCTTTCCGTTAACTCTGCCGTCGCGCAAGACCTTTTCCAGTGCGAAATTAAATAGAACCGCTGATAGTAGGTCACCTTGTCTTAATCTATTTTCTATCTTAAACCTTCTTGACACTGCCATTTATTTTCACCATGTTTGTTGTTTCATTTAGCGTCATTTGTACCAATCGTATTATATTTTTTGGTATTCCAAATTCATTCATTCCTTGATAGAGTTGCTTTCGGTTGATACTATCGTACGCTTGCTTGAAATCAATAAATAGCAGTATATTTATAAACCTTCTCTGAAACCACTTTGGTATTCTCCTAGTATTTTTTCGACATATTCGTTTAGCCTGTTTTTATTGCACATGGCCAAGATTTTATACGTGACATTTAATAGTGCTATGCCTCTGTAATTTTCGCAGTTTTTTTATCACCTTTCTTGTATAGTGGACGTATTACTGCTTCACTCCAAGTCTTTGGTATTTCCTTTCTGTTCTAAACTTTTTCGATTAATTCGTGAATCATTTTTACGATTGTTTTTTCTCCATATCTCATCATTTCCGCTTGAATCCCGTCGTCACCAGCACTTTTATAATTTTTCAATTTGAGAATTATTTCTTGTATGTCTTCCAATGTTGGTCTTTCTACATTTGGCTCGTTTATGTAACCTTTTTTAATTCTCTTGATGCTTTGGTAGAAGTTCCTGATTTCTTTTGTTCGATATCGTTCTTCTATCTTTTCCAGGTTTTGCATTATGTGTTTTCTTTTCTTTGCTCTGATTAGTGCTTTGCATGACTTTTTTTTGTGTTTCGTACTTACATTTGTTTTCTTCTGTCTTCGATTGCAACATTATCTTTCTACATCTTTCCCGTTTAGCAATTTCTTTCTGGCACTCCCGATCGTACCATTCTTTATTATTGTGTGCTTTTGTCATGTTTTGTTTAGATACTGTAATTTTTATAATCCTTCTCAAGAGGTTCGATTTTTATCTATGCTCGCCGGTTTTACTTCATTCCACATTGTATCTTCAATTGACCTCAGGTATTCTTCTTGTGTTGTCTTTTTCTAAAGTGAGATTTGTAAGACTTTATTTGTTTTACTAGTTGTCAATAGATTGTTCGTGGATATTATTTGTTTGGTTTTTGTTCTTACCATAAAGTGGTCGGAGTCTATATCAGGCCCTCTGTACGTTCGTACATCCTTCACACTTGATTCGCTTTTGTTTTTACTAAGTGATTTGGCGCTTCGCACCTCAGTCAACTAACTTAGCGCTCGGCTGTAATGAAGCATTTTCCACCTCGGCACGTAATATACTATTAAATTTGAAATTTTTTTATTAACAAGTATTTAAAAAAAAATGGTAATAAATCTAGTAGTGGAAAAAGTTGTATATAAACCACGGTTGTGAAGACCAGACAATATATAAGCTTCTACAAATACCCTGCCGGTGACAACGGCCACTCCGGGAAGATGTTTCTTTTCTGTTAAAAGAGTGAAAAGCTATTTAAGAAATTCTACTGGACCAGAAAGACAGAAAGATTGGCAGACTATGCCAATCGCCAATAACCTGGTTTTAGGATAAATTTTCACATAGTGCAAGACGATTTCAGTTAGTACTTTAATGTTTTCGTATTTGCTTTTATTTTGCCGATTTTAGCATGACTGACGGTTTAAGTTGGGAATTAATTTTATATTTTGTTTTTGTTATAGTTTTTTTTATTTTTTAAATATGTTGTACTTTATACTTTTATTTTTTGTTTTGAATTTTAGTTTCCTTTGTAGTATAATAAATTAGCTATTTATTTTTTTATTTTTTAAACCCCCCCTTCTCGAAAATCTAGTCTTAGGGCCAGTTTTTTAGTTGTGAGTTTAAGCCGAATATAAGTTTTTCAGTGATTAGAATCCGTCTCCCAATATTTTAGTTAGCCAACCAAACTATTTGCTAAGTTGGTATCCGAACGCAGTAAAATTTCACAATTTGACAAACAACTTGTATTCTGGTATTTCTGGTATTTATGACTAAAATAATTTAGTTAAACCACCACATGTGCTGGTTTAAGTAATTGGTTAGAGAAAACTGCTAACTCAAGACTGAAAAACCGCTAACTAATAAATTTTGTAGTTAACTACTTTTATTTGGTTTAAACCACGACCGAAAAACTAAGCCTAAATACGGCCCCGGTTCAGACTATTAATAGTATATAATTAATACTATTAATTAATATTAATTGGTTCATGAAAACTGATCACTGTAAATGTATAGTATTTTTTTCAAATTTCAAATAAAAGTATGATCAAGTCATGTGGACGATTACATCAGATTTTTTTTTAATTTTTGACGAGATCTGCTTAAGAGAAGTTACATACAGGTAACTAACGTCTAACTAACGTAACTCACATAAAGTCAGGTTTATAAAATGAACGAAAAAGAATGTATCATAAGTTTTTCTAGGCCTGTAAAGTAAATCCAGCCTACTATGGCGCTATAATTGGAGCAGATTTTGTTGCATTTACCTGTAATTGACCTAAATGATTAGTAACTACTAAGCTTTTTTTTTATTTTTTGCATACTTTAGACAACTTTGACGTGCAATGTAAATCACGAGTTAAAAATTTTTTCAAAAAAACGAACTCGTCCAGCATATCATCTGATTTTTTGCCTACACATTAAGCTTAATATCTTTAATTTTTAGAAGAACCAATTTCTGAAATAGATTTACTAGCAGACAGCTATAGTATTAAAATAAACAAACTAAACAAAATAATAATTACAATAATTAATAATTAATAATAATTTACATTTAACAGGTTTGGAAAGTAAAAAATAATTTTTCAAATAAGAACAAACATCTCTGAAAACATCAATATAAAAAGCGTGGGGCTATTATAGTCATTATAGCATCATAGCTATTATAGTCATAGCCCCCATAATTTAAAAAATTATTATTACTTTTTGGTGCAATTTTTAGGAAAAGCTTTCTTTAAAAAGATTTTTTAATTTTTTTTAATTTCAACTTTTTAGTCTTTAAATTTTGATTATTAAATATTATTATTTATGAAATTTTTCTTAAGTTGGTAAATAAAAGCCTGAAATTTACAAGATAATAATCCTAAAAATGATTTATATTATTTTTTATGTTGGTAATGACCCACGAAAAGATTTTTTTCTTTTTTTTTCTTCTGAGCAAGAAAAAGTTTTTAAAAATAAAAAATTACAATAAATTTTTAAATACTGACTAAGAATTTTGAAAAAATTACGTTATAAAAATAAGAGATAAAATTTTAAAAATAAAAACTATGTATATGTAATATCTAATATGAAATAAAGACCCCTATTTCACAATTATTTATGATCATCAGTCGTATGCATAAGAAACACGTAAAAATAACAAGAAAAAATATACCAAACAAAATTGAAAAAATTAAAATTAAAAAAAAACAAGAAATTTAAAAAATTACTTTAAATTGAATGTGACTTACCAAATAAAACCAAATAACTAAACTAAACAATATCACGTGTCTAAACGAACGATGATGAACTTCTTGGCGATTATGGAGTTCAACGGTGATTCGTATATCTCCATCATCTGATGTGGGCGGCGGGCGTTAGGATTTACTGAGGTGTGATTCCTCATTTTAAGCGCTGCTTAAAATATTGTATAATGATCGGGCTGGGTTTATGGTCCATAGGGATAATTTTCCGTGTTTTGCGGGATCCTAGGTGTTTCGAAGAACTTTCCTGGGAGCGTGGTTATGTGACCAGAAGGGCGGTGGTGCGATGTGCGTCTGCGGTCCGTGGTTTGGGGTGCCAAGTATTTGATAAACTTGGTCCCTTGGTATCGATGGGGGACGTGTCTAAATGAAATTTTTAAAGTTTAATAAATAAAAATGATTCTTATCTTTTACAACCGGTTTTGAAGTGGAGAACGTACAGCGCCATTGTGTCACTTCTAAAAAGTATATTTGAAAAGAATGATTAAATTTAGCAATTTGTTTATTATAAACAAAATATTTTATTTTCGACTATAATTGGTTTTAAGATTTTAATCCCAGTTGTACTGAATTATTCTAATAATATAAAGTCACTAACTGTTTTGCACATAAACAAAAACTCGATAACCTTTCTGGTAACTTCAGATCTGGCGTATTACATTTCGACGCCGTAATCTTCTTGCTCTTCTAGACTTGTGCTTCTCAGTTATGTTGCTTTAGTCAAATTTTTTTAACAAGTGAGTGAACAGCACCGATTTGTTATTGTGATCTTCTCGACTTCTGAATAATTCATGTAAATTCATCTAAAAGTAGCTCTATTTGTAGTGGAATGCATTCGTATAACATCTCGAAGGATTCTTGCAACCATTATAATAATAATCATTCGTTCAGAGAATGGTTTTTATCTCAATTACTCAAGTATGTGCGATAAAAAAGCACGTAACACCGACGCCCCCTCCTTGTGTTTCCCAATCAAGATCCCAATTCAAAATCTGAAGAGCTAGATCTACTATAGGTATATTAAGTAAATTTTATTATATAAAATTATAAAAGAATTTATAATTTTTTTTTATAAGAAAATTTATTATAATAAGATAATTAGTTTATAATAATTTTATTTTTTATAATAAGAAAAATGAAAAACTTCCTGCAAGACCGCACATAAAATCCTGCACTGAACGAGTAATTAAGTAATTATTTGTCTAAATTTTTTTATTATTAATAATTATTTATATTTATAAAAATTTATATTATATATGTTGCAATTTTTATAAAACGACCATCGATATAATTTTATAATAATTATTGACTACAAACTCTTGCGAAGAAATATCATTTCTCTGTTGACTGTTAGTGAAATATACATGAAAAACTGAAAAATATGATCTATTTTTTTTTAGATGATCGAAGTTAGCTAAATAGATACAAATGTTAACTTTTAGTTACTTCAATTTAATATCAAAATTTGAGAAAAGTTGATGTCCGTTGTGATTTTGTTTAAGTCCGACACTGTAGGCACATGCACAAAGTATTTATAAAAATATTGTTTATTAATGTTTAATTTGAAAATATTATTTAAAAACTTTGATAATTTATAATCATATATAGTACTATTTTGTATATAAATATATTTTTTATTTATGAGCGATAGTTTATAGGATGTAACTAAGTTGTATATTTAATGTTGTTTCAGTTTTTAAAACATAAAATTATTTGTAAATATTGAAACAAGCCAAAAACAAGATATACTTGAAATTTCTATCTGTAACTGTAACATATTATAACAAAACATCCGGTTAACAGTCATACACTTATGAATTATTATAGTTGTATTCTGCAAGTACCTACCTATACAGTGTGTCCTATGATGGAATACATCGGAGAGCTATATTGTTCAGCCTATTGGTAAAAGCTTTATTTTGTTTGCTCTATTTGGTATGGACAGTGATTTATGTATAATAGGTAGGTACTATTACATATTATACAATATAATTCAATAATTAACCCCTTTCTGCATGATTTTTTTGTTTTTGTTAGAAAAAATCAGAGATATAGAATAAGTTGTGAGGAGTACCAGAAAATTATTTAAAAAATAAAAAACCGTTAGAAATTCTGTTTGTTATATTTACATCTATCTTAGTACTATGTCAGTTATGTCTATATATACAGTTACAAAAATTAACCAGTTAGGAGCTATTAAAAATGTCGATTTTTGCTGTGTTATATATGACCCTGTATGCGGTAAGGGGTTAATTAATAGTGATGGGTTAGAGTCCATATGTTATAAAAGAAATTTCTTGGATTAAAATTTTAAATACTTTTTTGTTTTGTAACGATGTAAAGTTATACTTTTTTGTGACTTATTTTTTATAACAAAACAACTTTAATTTTTTTGATTTATTAAGAAAAAAATGCATTGATTTATTCATGACAGACAAAATATTCTTGAAATATTGTCGTATTATTAGTGTGATTTTTTTGGTATTTATTTTGAATTTAAAACTTTTGTATTTAATTTTTTTAATTTAATATATTAATTGAATTTGAATTTTATTGCAACACAATATAATTGTAAAATGAAGGTTGGCACCAAAAATTGCGGAAGTGGCCAAGATGGCGAACACGGCGGATGCCTATATTTTTGCACCGCCGAGTTTTGAGTTTTTTTTAACGTTTAAGTTTGAAATTGTGATTTTTTTTAATATTATTGAAGAGTAAATTGTTTGAGAGTATTGTTGATCGAACATAGCCGAAAAGTTAAATTTTGTGAGTTTTGGATTTTTTTATAATTAAATTTTTATTTTTTATTGCACGAACGATTTTTTTATTAGATATTATTTAATTGGAATTGGTAACAGTTTAGTAAATATTGGAAGAAAATAATTAAAGGAACGACGAAATTGATAGCTAGACGAGCGAGCGCATCCGTGACGCGGTATCGCCATTACTTTATTTTGAAAAATTAGTTGCAAGATTTTGCATTGAATTATTAATTTAAAATTGTAGGTTCAATCTTTGAGCAAGTATAAAATTTTTAAAGTTTGAATTATAATTAGATTGAATATTTTTGAAATCTTGGTAACAATTTACTGAGAAAGCAAAAAAACAAAATCCTGACCCCACGACCCTGATAAGTTTATCTACTTCCGCAATACCAGGATGACGCCGGGGCAAACAAAGGGTGGTGTTTCCAAACAAAGGGTCATTGTGGTGATCCTTATTGTAAAATATCCGCCTAAAGAAACTTATTTAATTATTATTAAATTATTAAGATAATTATTAAAATAATTTTATTATTCTTAAAAAATTGTCTTTCTGATGGGTAATGTAATTGTTTTCATGGTTAAGGTTTATTTCAGCTATTTTATTTTGTAAGGTCAAAAAGCAGTCGACACTGATGCTCGTTCGGACAAAAAACTTTTCAATTACCAAAAACCAGTTGCAGGACCGCTATTATATTGCCAGGTTTTTTATTTCAACTATTTCACTTCGAAAAGTTAAATTTTCATTTATGTTTACATATATTTTTATTAATTTTTATATTTATTTAGAATTCACTTACACAAAATCGGATTTAAAAAATTGGATTAAATTTGATACCTGTACCTAGGTGTCCAGCTATTGATAAATTTCGTAGTTCTTTCAACAAATTATCAATTGACATATTGCATAAAAGATCATTGTTAACGGATGAACTCTTCAATTCAATAATTAATTATTTTATTTCCCATCTATCTTCTATACGTGTACCGACAACTGGCGCTGAGCCACTTGGCCTTGCGACAACTCGCATCGGATAAGTGGTCCTTGCGACAACTGGCACTAGCGATAACTGGCCCTATCGACAACTGGCCCTATTACTTTTCACTCGATCAGTTTGGCGGCCTCATTTAAAGCCCAAAAATTTATTTTTGAGCAATTCTAAGGAGTTTGATTATTTTATTTTAAAAATTTTAAATTTTGTGTTTAATCCTAATCTTATTTAATCTTTTAAAATTGACCAATTAAATTTGCCGAAAAAAATTTGTGATTGGTATTAACTTAATAGATTGCAGTACTGCTTCGTGCATATGGATTTTAGTTAGTAAAAATTTCAAAGTGCAGTTAATAGATACGGTCATTTCTCATTTGTTCCATTCTTAATAATGGAACAAAGGATAATCGCGATCTGGCTAAAACTTGGTCGAGAGGCGCTTCCAAGTGTGCTTGTTACGAAAACGTTATTTTTATCTTGCGAAAATGCCGTATATTGCGTGGTCCCAAATTTTAGAATAATTAAGTTTGTTCAAATCAAATCATCCTGTATTTTGTTGTGACAATATTTATTAAAATACATTGCATTATTTATCCTGTTTCACGGAACCCATCATAAGTCAATTAATTTACACATAGTATTCCCGATGAAGTTAGTACGTATAAGTAAAACTATTAATGATCGAAACTGTACGTAAAGTGTAAATCGACGCGAAGACATGGATCTGTCAGTAGGTTAGTGTTAGTGTATGTTATTTGTTTAACGAAACTGTATTTAAAAGGTAGAACCACTCAAAGACATGGATCTGTCAGTTAAGTTTTTATTATTTGTTTAGCGAAACTGTACATTACAGTTGCAGATTTCACCCGGTATTCTGCAATCATGTCGTTTTTGTTTGTCAAGATTATTATATCCGATAACTAGTTTTGCCTTTACGACTAAGACTGCATTCACACGGCATTGTACTGCACGTTTTTTTACAGTATACGTGCAGTACGATGCCGTGTGAATCTAGTCCACAAATCCAGTTCACAAATCCAATCTAAGGCCAGTTTTTACCACGGCCATTCGTCGCCAGGGCTAGTTGTCCGAGGCGAGTTGTCGCAGGGCCAAGTGGCTCAGGGCCAGCTGTCACCAAATCCTTCTATAATATTTCAATCTCCAAATTGGAAGATGATATATCACTTGTTATTTTCCAAATCAAATTCTTTCTTATCCAAATCACTTTTATTAATATTATTAATTACTCTATATTTTTTAGTAGCAAATTCAAATAAAACAGTAAAACACTTGATCAAAATTATTTTATATTTCAAAAATTATGAACTTATAATATTTATAAGTTATACGTTATACATATAGTCGAATTCATTTTAATGTAGTACCACAGATACCACAAGAGTCAAATGTGTGTTTTGTGTTATTTGACTTCCGTAGTATTTATGTTTGGCAACGCCGCGTAAAAGCAAACGAGATAGAAACGTCAAAGTCAAAGTCAAAATTTAAAAATCATTCAAATTTTTCAAAATTTTAAAATCTTACAGGCAGGTTTGAATTTTGCGCGGATCATAAGTCATAACCTATAAAATAATATCTGACCGCATTGCCACACATACTTAACATCGTAGATTTTTTGTAATTATTTGCTAATTACTTTTCTCACAGTCTCTGAACCTCGATTTGTGAGTAATCAAAATGTTCGTCAATTTTTTTCTGTTCGTTGATACCATTTTCATTGAAATCTGAACGGTATTTTTTGTGAAATAAAATAAAATCTGTGATTTCTCATAAGGATCAATGCTAAAGAAAAAATTTTTTTTATATTCATATCTTTTTTGAGGTTCTCTACAGCTCTTTAAAAATTTAACTGGTTCATTATCTTATTATAATGTACTAATATGCCAAATTTCATTACATTCTGAACGGTAATTCTATAACCGATGGTACTACCTTAACTCGGGCATGACTTATCGAAAAAATTGTATGAATCAAAATATACAAAACGTATGTCTTACGGCCCTTTATATCAAACGAGATGTCAGATGTCATAATCTTTGACGATATTATACGTCAAAAATCAAACGAGATTACAGTTAAAGTGGTTAAAATCGACGTACGTTTAATTCATTTTCATTACAAAGTTACGGCGACGTATTCTTTGTTTCTGTCTCTTTTCTAATAGTTACTTTTTTCTAAATATGACAAAGATAACCAAATGACAAACGTTAAATCTCACTGCATTTAGAGATCAGTCATACGCGAGTTAAAAAGAATTCGACTATACTACTATTTTTTATAACTTAAAATAAACTCATAGCTTAAATTTTTCGGACTAACAAATTATACATCCTATCTGTCTGCCAATTTTTGACAAAAAAGCCGTTCGTTAACCTCTATTGCCAACCTTATTATTTAAAAACAAATATTTTTTAAATTTAAACAAATATTCTTAAAACAAACAAACTAAATGTTAACTAACCAAAATGTTAAAATAATAAATTTTAACTGCTAAGTAAAGAATACATACTTTATAACCAGGGCTCGGAAGTTCTAGCAAGTGCATATATTTTCTGGTAAGTCTTAAGTCTGGTTAAGTCCCTAATGTTGTATACGAAATTTTATAATGCTAATTTTTGCATATTTACGGTTTTTAGTGCATATTTTGCTATTTTAGAGTTTTAAGTGCTATTTACAGGCATATTTTTATATAATAAATGAAATAAACAAAATTTATTGAAATAAACAAATTAAATAAAATGTTAAAATAATAAATTTTAACTGTTAAGTGAAAAATACGTACATACATAGCAAAATAATATTTAAGAAACAATAAAAAATACCTAAATTAACATTTAACAGGTTTGAACTTAGAATATTTGAATAAGCAAGAAAAATAAAAATAAAAATTGATAACAATTTTTGAAATAATAAATTACGTTATAAAAAAATATGATAAAAACTTAAAATAAAAATTTTTATTAAAATATAATAAAATATTAAATATATTTAAAAAAAATGATTTGAGAAAAAAATAAATTGTGTACCAAATGGTCGCATACGAAATAAGCGGACGAAAACAATCATGTATTTTAATATTAATATCAGGTTTAAAATACTAATAGGAATTTGATTATTTTTTAAATTATGTCAGACGCATCGTAATGTAATTAGCAGATTTGTGGTATTTAGTTCATTTATAAAATAAAAATAAAAAGATTGGTTGACAATTATTTTATTTTGCATATTTTCAATTTTTTAGTGCTCTTTATAGCGCTAATTTTTGTGTTTTTAAGTGCATATTACAGCGCTAAAAGTTTACTTTTTTAGTGCTATAACTTCCGAGCCCTGTTTATAACCTTCTAAATTCAAAAAAATTTCATCAAATTTTTAGAATAAACCAAAAAATGCACAAACACTTTTTAGAACTAAAATGTTTAAGTTAAACAGTATAAATACACCGTATGTATATTATTATTCGGTTTATTCTAAAATTTTGATATGATTAATATCGAGTTACACTACCTAAACAACTCATCTATTGATTATCAAAAAAATTTGTCTAGTTATCAGAACCAGTTTTTCTTATAACCATTTATTAGTTTATTTGAACCAGTAGATCTGATGTATAGGGGGAGAGCGAATTACAGGTCCTCTTTTTATATTTGAACAAAAAATTAAAATTATACTAGGTTGCATAAAAATTTATAAAGGATTGGAGCAACTGACTTTATTAAACAACCTGATGTTTAAAACTGCAAAAGAAATTGAATATAAAAGAAATCCCAAAGTCAGACAGGATTAATTGTATATTATTGAACAAAATAGTATTAAATTTGTATCCACAGTAAAAAAATTAAAGACTGGTATAATTTGATAAAATGTCGGTATAAGTAAAATTTACCATATTTAAAAAATTTTATCCCACGCGCAGATAGCTATTTTCCTGCAGTAATCAATAGATAAGTGGTTTAAGTAGTGTAACTCGATATTAATCATATCAAAATTTTTAGTTTAAACCAAAAAATGCACAAAATACTTTTTCGAAACTAAAATGTTTAAGTTATCACAATATATAAATATACTGTATGTATATTATCGCAAACGATAATTTGATTGAAACGATAAATGATTTCACCATACTATGGCATCATCAGGCGATGATGATGCTATAGTATGGTGAAAACGTGTTTTAAAATAAAATTATTTTATCTGTTCAACATAAAATTAAAAATTGCTTTTTCAACTTTTAGTAGAAAGATAAATGTTATGTTATGATGTAACCACGGTGTAACATTATACGAATGCTATGACTACCTAAGCACTTTATTTAACCAATATCAAACAGAATTATTTAAATGCAAGTATTACATGGGTAACATCCTAAGATTTTATCACATTTTTTGTTTAGAACGAATTTTCTGAAAGATAGGTAAAATCACACAAATAAAATACCTTCCCTCCCCCTAAACGAAATCCTGTATTTGTACTTGAGATCAAAGGATGCAATATCATCAAAACAAGAGAACACCGATATTAAAAATAGAAAATCAGTTTTATGATTTATGCTTAGCAAGGTTTTGGAAAAAAAATCAATAATTTCAACATAATTTTGAATTTTGCTGCACAGGAAATGTAAATGATTTCGAAAGGAACAGGAAACACGGACTTCAGGCGACACTTAATATTTTTCGGTGCCGTATGTGTAAATTCAAAAAACAAGGGATTATTTTTAAATTACAAATTGATTTATTTATACTTTACACGATTATAACCGTCAGTTACTGTTATATAGTCAAGTCATCATCGTAAGCTTTCATAAAATTGTCGAAAAAAATAATTTTAAAAGCATTACGAAAATTATTTCATTTTATAATTTGAGCATAATTATAAAATAAATATAAATTTAAATACCTTCGTTAAAAACCATACGAAGATAGCAGGGATATCAAGTTACCGTCTCTCCTTGATTCGTATTAATTTTTCTACACACGTTTACACTTTAAAAACATTACAAAGTTTCTACACGTCAAGTCTGTTGTCTTTGCACAACACGGAATTCCTTTTCATACGTTGGGATAGTAAGTCTCCGAGAACAGCCTTAACAGTTAAAATTTAAATTAAAAGTTCTTTTTCTATTATAAATATTCTTACAAAATTGTATTATTTCATCTAAAAAGTGTTTTATTCAACTCTTTTTTTCGTCTGGTGTATTTTGATAATTTCCAGAAATTTTGTTACGTCTCTCTAAAAGAGCTCACCTAAGAAGTTTTAACTTAGCCATTAATTTTCTCGGAAACTAGATGGCAACATTATTTGAAATTTTAAAATTAAATGCATCGAATTCAAACGAATATTAGCCTAATAAATTATTGAACTTTATTAAATTTTCATTGATCGTGATACACCTATATAATTGATTTCCGAGTTGGAAACTCTAAACAAAAATTGAAAAATTCCGTATTTCGGCAACTTATTTATGAACTAATTTCTACATAATATGAATTATCTACTTATTATGTTATTCATTAGATAGGTAATTAAATAGTATACAATAAAAAAAAGTAATAGCAAAATTTGAACTGTTCAGTTAATTGAAAAAAATTCAAAAATATCTTATAATAAAAAGTTCGTACATTTTGTTATGAGGTTTTATTTTATAAGCTTATTCTATTTAAAAAGAAACTAATCATAAAGAAGGTTTTAAAAATTACTGGAGTTCATAATACCATGTTTATCATAATATTATGTTTCTGTACCCTGTCGTGGTTATTATAAAAATAATAAAAAAAAATTTCGAAGAAAGTAATCGTATACTTTTTCTGTTGGACTAACATATTCTCTATGAATGTTGTAGAAACTGTATGAAATTTTGATTTTCTTTTTAACATTTATAGAAACAAATAAATTCATATAACTGATGTATATTTATAATTTAATTGGTTGTAGTAACGTATGCATTAATAATACAATTATATCAAAATCAATAATACATTGTTTAATTAAGACTGGAAAGCAAACTTTTCTTGGCAAGCAAGTTTTTTATGTGCTGGAAAGTGTCACTTACGTCAGGGCCGTCCTAAGATATAAGACTAAAAGACTATAAGACTAAAATTTAATTCAATTTGACGTACAAAATATAACCAAGAATACCAACATCTTATAAAATAATAACTATTTTTTTCAAACGCTAGGCGATAAAACCAGCTTTTCAAGCCGCATTTAAAATTATGCAATTGAACACTTGCCTGATGGAGGCGTAAAAATGAATTATTGCTTTTTTAAAGAGCGTGAAGTAATCTACAAACTAGATTCAACCATTGTTTTTCTCTAAAATTACCGACTTTCGAGCTATGAATAAAATTAGGAAAAAAAATGTTGAAAAATTGGAACTTTTTTTTATCTTTTAAACGAAATATTGTACAAAAATTCTGACACACCATTTCGGATAGGAAATTTAACGGACTACAACTTTAGTCTAGTAAAAATTTTTGAGAAACCTATTAATTTCATGGAAAATCAGAAAATAATATAAAACAAAAATTAAATTCACAAAATTTTTATTTTTATTACAAAATTAGTTTATTAATTAAAGTTAAGCGATTACATTATTTAAGTAAATATACAGTCGTGAATGTTTTAAAAGATTTTCAATAAAATTAATTAATTTAATTTGGTTTTTGTAGCTGCCTTGTTTACTATTTTCTAATTTTCTGTGAAAGGAAGTGGTTTTTCAAGAAAATTTACTAGACAGAAGTAGTAGTCCGTTAAATTTCCTATCCGGAATGGGCCGTCAGAATTCCTATAATATAAAATGTTTTGTTTAAAAGATACAAGATACAAAAAACAAGAGAAAAAAAACAAAATAAATCGGCTTAATCCGCAATTAAACTGATTTTGAAGAATTTTGAGGAAGATTTTGAGGGATGAGAACGAGTGTTGAGAAGGAGTTTAGGAGAAGTTAGAGGGTTTTTCCGGTGTATCTTTGAAGTTCAAGGTCCAATACTAATTAAATTATAATGGAACCAACTTAGAACTAACTTGATTCAACGCAAAAAGTATTTTGAAAATCGGTTAATAAATGATGGAGTTCTGAGGTAACAAACATTAAAAAAAAAAAATAACCGAATTGATAACCTCTTTTTCTAAAGTCAGTTAAAAAGAATTTAATTTTCCTGGGGGGGGGGGGCAGAAATTATTTGTGAGAGTACCTGCATTTTGAAAACGATTGTGTATTTTATTGTTTATTATTATGCATGCATCTTGACTAACAATAATCATTTTATTCATTTTATTCATTCAAAAGTTGAATGTCTTAAAAAGTCTTAAAAAGTTAGATCTACACTGAGTGGGTTCTAAAATAGCCATTATTGTAACTTTAATACCGAAAATATTTACAAAATTATCCTGAATACGAAGTTCGCAAAATGTTTATAATAATAATTATCTAAGAAATTTTTATTAAAAATAATTAGGTAATTAAAAAAAAGAATTTAAGCTTGTTGATATAGGTTGTTGATGAGTGAGTCAGTGAGGACATTTATAGTTTTGTATTGATTGTGATTTTATCTTTGTACAGGTAGTTTCGTGTGGTATAGTAAAACTTTCCGACATTGGGTCTAAAAGTCCGAAATAAAAATTATCTGTACCGCTGTTCACGTAAAGCTACAGATTCCAATATATTTTTTATAATTGAATTTTATATTATTTATTTAAATTCAATAATCTTAGATTGAACAAGTTAATTAAACAATTTTTAATCATGTTTTTATTATTAAGCTTTCAACGTAGGTTAACGTTTTATTATTAGTTTAATAATAAAAACATTATTAAAAATTGTTTAATTAACTTGTTCAATCTAAGATTATTGAATTTAATAATTATATATCACAAGTTAAAAAATTAATTTATTATATATTATTTATTATATATTCTTTATTATTAAATAATATTGCTTTATTGCATAAAGAATGTTTTGCTTTAAATAAGAAAAAGCTAAAAATAAAAATTTGAAATTACATTAGGTACTACATATTTTATTAATTTAATTACTGCTGATTTTCAATAAATGACAATTCAAGTGCATTGGAGAGCAGTGATCATTCCTTGCCCTAGAAAGACAGTATCTATCATCTGCCACTGCTTTGTTACAATAATATGTAAGTTACGTTTCCCACAGAATAGCTATAGTTAGTAATAAGAATATTATTATCATTTTGTACTAAGAAATATTATATTAAAAGATAAGCTTTTGTAAGTTGACTATTTTTCAAAACTGTAAGAAATGGTCAACAAACGGAGCAGAGTGTAATTCGCTTTCATCAAGTAAAGTTTAGGTCTTAATAAAATCTTTTATTTTGTTTTTAAAAACCAAAATATCTAAGGCCCAAACGTAATTGGCGCAGTCGGTAGGATTGCTCAGCGTTATTAATTCGACAAAAATCGCGAATTGGTAGTGTTTTGTTTCAACAATTTACTGAGCAAACTTATAGCAAAATTAAAATCAAATTGAATTCAACGACAATACAAGTTACAATACGGACAGCATCGCCGAGATTTGTATTACGGACCACATCGCCGCAGTTGAAATCAACGCCAACGGAAGTCGACGGACTACATCGCCAAGACTTTCTACTCAAAAATCAAAATTGAAGTTGTCAACAATCAACGGACAACATTGCCGAGATTGGAAGCAGCTACAATAGCAGTCAACGGACCACATCGCCGAGGCTGGTAATTTTAACAACAAAAGAAGTATGAAAATTCAACAAATCCTGTAAGTTCCATTTCATTTACCTAAAGATTTATAATAATTATACATGTTGAATCGGGATTATTAGTTAGTATAAATAATAATAAGGATATTATTGATCCTTGCGTATATTGATTTTTGTTATATAACTATTATATGTCGGACACAGAAAACGTTAATCGTGATAGAAGTCCTCTTCGTAGAGAACAAATTATAATGGCAGTACCAAGATTAGAAAAATTTCATATCGACACGATACCAGAATTTGATGGTACTTGTGCTAAGTTAGCGGTTTTCATTTCTGCTAGCGAATATTTGTTAAATAATTATACGGATAGAATCAATTTTAATAATATTCAAAACGAATTTTTACTTAGAGCAATAATCGGAAAATTGAAAGGACGCGCGCTAGAATTAGTAGGTAGTCGTGGAAATTTAACTACGTGGATTGAAATAAAACAATTACTTTTAAGATTTTTTTCGGATCCGCGAGACGAAAAATGTTTACTTGGAGATTTACTTCACGTAAAGCAACAAAGAAACGAAAGCGCTGTAACATTTGGTAATAGATGCCAAGATTTATTATGTTTAATGTTAACAAAATTGCAATTAGAAGAACCCGATATTAATGTACGACAAATGAAAACCCAAATTTACGAATCGCAAGCGTTAGACGCATATTTAAGAGGTATCAGTAATAGTCTAGCCATTAGATTAAGAAACCCAGATAATTTAGAAAAAGCGATTAATTTTGTAAGAGAAGAAGAAAATTTCGCGTATTCAAAAAATAACTTTTCCAGTAACAATTATCATAGTAATGCGAACTCGCATAGATCAAGTACAGGTCAACAGCGTACATTTAACTCAACTCCGCAGCATAGTAATAATAATTTTAATATGTCATATCAGCAAAGTAAACCTACTTATTTTAATAATAGACCAAATTTTAATAATAATTTTAACAATAATTTTAATAGCGGAAATTCAAGAAACTCTCGCTTTACGAATTTTAGACCTAATAATAACTCTCATTATAAACCTTTTCAACCCCAAATGCCGTTTAGACCAAATCAAAATTATCAAAGTAATGCAAACAGACAAGCACCAAATTTTAATGATAATAAATCAAAACAGTTTCGTCCAGAACCAATGGACACATCGAGCGGAAATACTCGACGAAATCAAAATAATTTTAACCAACAAAAATTTGTATCGGAAGAATTATATCAAACGGATATAGATCAAAATCCTGAATTTGTCAATGACGAACGCGAAGATCAAAATTTTCATTGGGAGGACCCACAAAACGACACGACGTGATAGATGTATCGAATATTAATACTTCCGCGTTACCATATATAAAAATTCCTCACGTTAATTTAAAGTTTATGCTGGACACGGGATCAACTAAAACCCTAATTTCGCCACAAGTAGTCGAAAAATACTATCAAAATTTTATTAAAGAAAAACCTTTTAAAATTAGATCTGCACATAAAACTACATTTCATAAATATATTGCACGAATTCCATTACCCAAAATTTTTCAATCTAAAGAATATTATGATTTTTGCATATTTGAATTTAATCCCAAATATGATGGATTAATTGGTATGGATTTATTGAAACATTTAGGCGCGAATATCGATTTAAAGAAAAACGTTTTATATACTAAATATGGTGTAATACCTATATATTTTGAATCATTAAAAGCAAAACAATTTAAATTATTACCGCGACAACAACAATTTGTAAAAGTTCCCATAAATTCGAATAATTTAGATATAGGAATAGTAGAATACATAAAGTTAACCGAGGGTGTAGAAATTCCCCAATGCTTAGTAAATATAAAAAATAGAGAAGCAATTATTAGTATTACAAATAGTAGCGAATCAGAAAAATTGGTAAACGTAGAACCCTTGAACGTATTAGAAACGGAAGATGCGGAAATGATAGATGTTAAGTACGACAATAAAATAGATAGGTTATTGAAAGAAAATTTAAAAAATCTTAGATTAAGTCATTTAAATGAAGAAGAGCGTAAAGCTATTAAACAAATATGTTACGAATATAGAGACATTTTTCATTGTGAAGGTTTACCGTTATCATTTACAAGTATAGTAAAACACGAGATAAAAACTAAAGACGACGTACCAGTATTTAAAAAGGCATATAGAATGCCATACTCGCAACAAAAAGAAGTAGATAATCAAGTAGCCGAATTATTAGAAAACGATATCATACAACACTCGGAAAGTGGTTGGAGTAGCCCAGTAATTGTAGTTCCAAAAAAATTAGACGCGTCAGGCGTACAAAAATATAGGATGGTGATCGATTATCGATTATTGAACGAAAAATGCCTTGACGACAAATATCCGTTGCCTCATATTTCCGATATATTAGATAAATTGGGTAAATGTTCTTATTTCACAACATTAGATTTAGCATCCGGTTACCACCAAATTGAAATGCATCCTAAAGATCGAGAAAAAACAGCTTTTTCAACACCTAGAGGTCATTATGAATATAAACGTATGCCTTTCGGTTTAAAAAATGCCCCCGCGACTTTTCAACGGGTAATAGATAACATTTTGCGCGGGATTCAAAATGAAGCATGCATTGTGTACTTAGATGATATAGTAATATTTTCTACATCACTTCAGGAGCACATAGAAAAGTTAAAATCGGTATTTGATAGGCTTAGAAAAGCAAATTTTAAAATACAAATGAATAAATCGGAATTTTTAAAAAAAGAAGCTCAATTCTTAGGTCATATAATTACGCCAGAAGGAGTAAAACCAAATCCGGCTAAAATTGAGGCAGTAATAAAGTATCCAATACCTAAAACGACAAAAGAGATTAAAGGATTTTTAGGCTTAACCGGATATTATAGAAAATTTATCAAAGATTATGCTAAGGTTACAAAACCATTAACTACTTGTTTAAAAAAAGGTCATAAGATTGAACACACTAAGGAGTTCATAGATTCATTTAATAGATGTAAAAATATTTTAGTTAACCATCCCATACTACAATATCCAGATTTTGAAAAACCTTTTATAGTATCTACGGACGCTTCTAATGTGGCCATAGGCGCCGTGCTTTCACAAGGTACCGTAGGGTCGGACAAACCGATTTGCTATGCATCGCGTACGTTAAACGATTCGGAAAGAAAATATAGTACAATTGAGAAAGAATTGTTAGCAGTTGTTTGGGGAGTCAAATATTTTAGGCCTTACCTATACGGTAGAAAATTTGTTATCTATTCAGACCACCGCCCTTTAGTCTGGTTATCAAAATTACGGGAACCAAATTCGAAATTACAAAGATGGAAAATCAAATTGGAAGAGTACGATTACGAAATCATATATAAAAAAGGTAATTATAATAGCAATGCAGACGCGTTAAGTAGGATAGAAATTAAAAACGATCATTTTAGTTTCAAAGACTTTGAAACCAAATTCACTTATAAAGAAATAGAAAAGTCACCCAGAATTATAGAAAACACAGACGATCTTTTTAAATCTCCTTCAAAATTTTCTTTATGTCATTGCGTTAGCAAAGATTTGTATATGAATGCTGGAATAGCTATCGAGTTT
This sequence comes from Cantharis rustica, assembly GCA_911387805.1. Lineage (NCBI taxonomy): Eukaryota > Metazoa > Arthropoda > Insecta > Coleoptera > Cantharidae > Cantharis > Cantharis rustica. The sequence goes on from OU426877.1 coordinate 80,512,273, forward strand.
AAAGAAAGATATGGACAAGTCCAATATTTAAAAAGTCAAAATCCACAATTAAATTCATTCGTCTATTTACAAGAAAATCAAAGATACCTTTTCTATTTAATAACTAAAGAAAAGTACTATGAAAAACCAACGTACGAAAGTTTGTTTAATTGTTTAATTAATTTAAAAGAATTTTGTTTAAAAAACAATATTAATAATTTAGCAATGCCAAGGTTAGGTAGCGGACTGGATAAACTAAAATTTGAAAAAGTAAGTTACATGCTTAGTTACATATTCGGAAGTCAGTTTAATATACAAATATATAATTTAGAAAGTAATAATTATGAGAAGAAAATGGAAGTAGACTTAAACGCTATAGAAAACGAATCCATGTTGAATAATTTTGATGAAAATGAAATCGAAGATGTATTAGAAGATTTGTTAATAAATAATAATCTATCGGAAGAAAATATTATGTTAGAAGAAGGGTTAGATTCCATTATGGAACAGTTAGATAATTTAGATAGTACTATACATTCAGTTAGTCAAAATAAAGAATTAGCGCATATTAAAATATGTTCAGATGTAATAGATTCAAAACCAAATCAGTATTTCATTTATGAAGTACACGCACTCATGAAACCGGTAAAAATTGAAACCATCGGAAAAATTAAACGATATCATGTTGAGATAAATAGTAACGACGAAGAAAGCATAATTAAATTTTTTAAAGAATACACGAGCGAAGCAAAAAAATATTACATTTATTTTGAAACCGAAACATTATTTCAACAATTTAATCGCGTAGTACAAAAATTGTTTAATGCCAGTGGACCTGAATTAATTTATTGTACGGAGAGAAGAGAAATTTTACACGAACAAGAAATGATAGAAACGGCAATACGAAACCAACACGAAGGCAAAACAAACCACCGAGGCATTACCGAAACGTTAAAACAATTACAAAGAAAATATTATTTCCCGCTCATGCAAGAACATGTGGCAAAATTTATTGCCAATTGCGCCAGATGCAAAAAAAGTAAATACGAAAGAAACCCACCAAGAATTGCAATGATGTTGACGGATACTCCGCACCGTCCCTTTGAAAAACTACATATTGATGTTTACACGGTAGAAAATACTAAATTTTTAACGATAGTTGATGCATTTACAAAGTTAGGTCAAGCACTTGAAGTTAAATCGAAGAACGCCATAGACATATTAAATGCATTAATTAATTATTTTTCATTTTACGGAACACCCGAAACTATTAGTGCAGACCAAGGTTTAGAGTTTCATAACCATATAATTGAGGAACTACTCGAATCGCACAAAATCAAAATTCACTTTACCACACCTCATCATCCCGAATCAGATGGTATAATAGAAAGGTTTCATTCTACTTTAGCCGAACATATTAGATTGTTAAAAACAGATCACAATGAACCAATAACCATCTTGATAAAATACGCAATTATCGCGTATAATAATTCGATACACTCTAGTACAAATTTAACCCCATTGGAATTGACATTAGGTCACACGAAATTACGCGATCCGTATGATTTGTTTTACGACAAACAAATGTACAACGATTACCTCCAAAAACATAAAGAAAAATTAGCTTTAACATATGATCGAGTCAATGAAAATTTAATACAAAATAAAGAAAGAGTTGTAACCAAGATGAATAATAAAATTAATAACCCCTTCAAAGTAGGACAAGTAGTTTACGAAACGAGCTATAAATATAAAAGAAATAAAACAGGCAAAAAATTTAACGGTCCCTTTATTTTAAAAACATTGCTTTCTAACAATAAAGCAATAATTCAAAAGGTCGGTAGTTCAGATAAGAATCGAGGTCGAACAGTACATTTAAAAAATCTAAGACAACCCATTGTTCCAGAAACATCGCCACCGCCCTCGTCACCGCGACCATCCACTTCACAAAATGTTCAAATGTAGAAGTAAATAAAATTTCGAATGATCAAGGATTACTACCATTAAAACTAGGTATAGCCCAAAATATAGTTGATCATTGGAAATTGATACAAATTTATGATTTGTCTAGTTTAAGATTAGAATTAAATAATTTGATTAACAATTACGATAGGTTAAACATTTCATTTCATGAAACCACGTATGGAAAAGCATATGCTAATGAGATGTTTACGTATAGGTATTTATTAGAATATAAGTTTTCACAAGTAGAAATTAAATATAAGCAAATGACAATAACAAGTAAAGATAATAATAAACGCCCCACACGCGGATTGATTAACGGGTTAGGCTCAATTTGGAAGGCTATTACTGGTAATCTAGACCAAACCGATGCGGAACGATATGATGCGGCCATTTCACAAATTAAAGATAACGAAAACCAAGTTAAATCTATAGCCGCACAACAACTTAGTATTACTGAGACGGCATTGAAAGTATTTAATAAATCAATGAATCAATTACAAACTAATCAAGTATTGCTAGAAGCCAGAATAAACGAAATCGCTAACATAATGCAAAATGTTACCACCATGTACTTTAACGAAGTAGATAGTTTTGTCTTGTTAAATACTATATTTAATCAATTACTTTCGGCAGTAGAAATATTAATAGAAATTTTAGATAATGTTGAAAATTCCATTACGTTTGCAAAATTAAATTCATTACATCCGTCAATAATAATGCATGAAGAATTAAAAATAGAATTATCAAAAATAAATTTGCATCTAACTAATTTGAAATTGCCTTATAATTTGGAAGAGGAGAACCTCATCAATTATTATTCGATAATTAATATTAAAGGATATATACGCAAAGAACAAATAATATTCATTTTAGAAATTCCGTTAGTAGAACTAAATTCATATGATTATTATAAACTTTATTCCTCACCTGTGTTACAAAAAACCTATTTCAAAATTATTATTCCAAAATCTCCTTTCTTAATGTTGAACGACGAACAATATGGATTAAGTGATAACATGTGCAAAGAAATCAATCAAATAAACTATCTGTGCAACGAACAAGTTACGAATTTCATTACTAAAAATAATCCGTGCGAAGTAGATTTAATCAGTCTAAGTGATAATTATAAAAATTGTGAAGTTCGGGATAGTTACTTAACAAAAACTAAAATTCAGAAATTGATAAAGAATCAGTGGTTAATAATAACTGTAAAAGCTACCATGGTTACTACCAATTGTTCAAATAACTTAGAAAAACTAATATTAAACGGAACATATTTGATAACGATTCCAAAAACTTGTAATTTTAAAATTGGTAAATCAGTGTTAAAAACATATCAAAATTTAAGTCCATTGAATAAACAATTTAATATACCACCAATCCCGCTACCCGAAGACAACGATGATCAACACCTTATGAATATCGATCCCATTCATCTGGACGACATCAATCTCGACGAACTAAAGAATTTGGAAATACAGTTAAAACATGCCCAAAGAAAAATTTCGTCTATTAAATCAATACCGTTTCATTATGACAATATCAGTGCTTATACAATTTTAATTTATGTAATAATGTTTATTTTTGTTTTATATATAGGTAGAAAGTATTACCCATGTCTAAGAAAGAAAGTTAAAAAAGTTGAAATTCAAAAAGTTGAAAATTCAAAAAATGTTAATCCTCTAGAGGAAATCAAATTAAAAAATTAAGTCATTCAACTGTAATTTTTCATCTTAGGCGCGGAGGAGTTACGTTTCCCACAGAATAGCTATAGTTAGTAATAAGAATATTATTATCATTTTGTACTAAGAAATATTATATTAAAAGATAAGCTTTTGTAAGTTGACTATTTTTCAAAACTGTAAGAAATGGTCAACAAACGGAGCAGAGTGTAATTCGCTTTCATCAAGTAAAGTTTAGGTCTTAATAAAATCTTTTATTTTGTTTTTAAAAACCAAAATATCTAAGGCCCAAACGTAATTTGTATGTTATTTCAAATTTAATTGTTGAACATTAAAATTTTTAATTGACTCCAGATATTTGTGTTAAATTTTAATTGTTTCGATTTCAATTAGAAATTTTGCATATACTTTCGATTTTTTTTGAATTTCAATGATTAACGAATTTCAATTCGAATTATTAAAAAAAATATATATAAAATTATACTTACATATTTCTTTTTGACTTGCAAGTATCAATTTATTTACGTTAGAACCTGAATAAATTTAGAATTTATAACAGGAAGATTAAAAATACTCATTCGGTTTAAAAGTTGTCGCTTCCTTCTACATTTTCTATTTGACTCTACACCTGCATTTTATTTTCAGATTGAACTATGCATGCTAAGATAGTGCAAGGACTCTCCTTGTATTATTCGATATACTCAGCACCTTGCCGTTCAGTGTTATTAACATTAAAGTATCTAAATGTACAGCTGCCCCCGGATGGAATGAGAGAAATTAACATCCACGAAGATGAACACTTGCAACCTTGGTTTGAAAAAGTTTGTTTATTAGTTGTTTTTAAGTAGACTAACCGCTGTAGAATTTAGACGAATACTAACTTGGTGGGATCATGAAAATATGCTGTGGATCAAGATGTGAATTTGTACACGTATGTTTTATGTTACCTTTAAGTACTGCCACACGCGACAGACTTTTTGTCACTCTGGTTCTTATGGAGAATAATTTCCGTCTTTTAGATCGGTCATATGCGATATGCTACATAAGAATCAATGTTTTATTTTGCTATGATTTTGTTGGACAAAAAGTCTGTGGTGTGCGGTAGTACTAAACGTGTAAACTTTGTAATTCACAAGTTTCTTTGTTTTATTTTCAAATGTAAAATCTGTCTAGCATTTGACTTCTTAGACGTACAGATGCACAGGGCCGTCCTAAGATATACGACGCCCCTGGGCTACTGAAATTAATGCGCTTCTCTTAAAAAGAACACCCACAAATACAAATAGAATACATTATACATGTATAACAAATACATTATCCATTAGTTTTCGAAAAAATCGAATTTAAAAATCAAAAATTTTAGAGAGGGAAATGTTCGTTTTAATATGGATTTGGATTAGTCGTGGTTGAGTTTGTCAAAGCAGACTCTCTGGACGCATTCGGCGCCTTCCGGGTCTGTATTGTCACAAACACAATACATTTAAAAGTATCCCTGTAGAATGACAGAACTAGTCAACGGTGGAACTCGAAGACATAGAACTTGTCCGGGTACGTCAACCGCATCTAATCTAATCTAATCGTGAATCTTATTTGAGTACCACGGCTTGGTCGCATACTTCGTATCTCGAGTGATTTGCTTTGTTGGCGTTTTTTATACGGAATCGTACTCTTTATGCCTTAATGGCAAGTTGGAGAGAACCGCTGTTTGCTGAGCCGTTGCAATTGGGTGATTTGCCTGGTTTAGCAAGGCAATCTCGACAATCGTACGGCCTCGCGGTCATGTCATTAGCGGTTTACACCCGTGCTGCTCGGACCCGGCTTGTCGCTTTCGCGTGCCGGGTCGGCTGCACAGGGTGTACAGGGAAGTGGGAACGTGCTCAATCGTAATTTCAGTTCAGACCAAGACGATGTATTATTGGCCAGGTTTAGGAGAAGGCAGTCGACGTCTTGCAACGTTCCGTCTGCACAACAACGACCCGCCATACTAGGCAGACCATCTTTAGTCTGACTCGTCGAGGAGGTTTGCTTTATTTATAAATGTGAACAACAATTTTATAACAAATGAAGATACAAAAATACAAAATACAAAAACAGAAGTACAAATACAAATAGTGTTCACAAAAATAATTAAAATACAATAAAATAAAAATAAAACATGAAATACAGAATACAAAACAAAATAGACGTTGTTGTCCATGTCTTTGTGCGTGTATCCTAGAGATCGTCTATGACCGGTGAAGTTAGAGGCTGCAGGATTGCCTTGGGTCTTTTGTACCTCAGGAAATCCTCGAGCTGGTAGTTACCTAGCTCTTGAACTAACGGGTTATCAGAAGAACCAGCGGCCTCGTAGAGTTTTTCCGCCGCTTTGCGGATAAACTCCAAGATAAACTCCGTTTTTGAGTTTTCCTGCAGCTTTTTGTTGGAGACGTGCTATTGGGCTTTCATGGCACGCCTCATGGCAATGTTCTGCACCACCTCAAGCCTCTTCATGTGGGTGGTTCCTACGAAACCTCAGACTGATCAGGCATATGCCAAGATTAGTCTGATGATGGTTTTAACCAGCATCAGTCCATTTTCGACGCTAATCTTGCTGTTTTTGTTCAGCAGAGGTTCTAACGCTGCTATTGCTCTTCTGGCTTTTGTGACAGCATTTTTGATGTGTGGACTACACCGTAGTCCGCTGGTCAATATCAGTTCTAAATATTTGGAGGTATTGCTCTAGGTTATTTCGGTGCCGAATATTTTAAGTCTAGTCTGAGGTCTCGTTTTATGTGTGTCTTGTATAGTCAATCTCGAGAAGTATGTCGCCGTGCTCTTACTGGGGTGCGCAAAGCACGGCACCATACCTCAATCCCATCGAGGGCGACTTGTAGCTTCTTAGTGACGATTTCGGGTCTCTGCGAGCTCACGTAGTATGCGGTATCGTTCGCATACAATATGAACTGGGCAGATTGGGTCGTGAGGTTGGGTGTAGGCACCAAGATGTTCCGAGCAAAGAAGGTGTATAGGGTTGGTGCCATTACTGACCCTCTGAGATATCCCCGCTACAATTGTCATCTTGGTCGAGCGGACCCCGTCCAGTCTGACCTTGAACTTCTTGTCAGAGAGGAAGGACGCTATTAGATGTACATTTGTTCCAGTGTAGGGTGATGTGTTCCACTAGCCTCAGCACCTGTTGCGTTGTGGCGTGCCTTGGACAAAAAACAAACTGTTCGTTGCTGACTCGATGTTGCCATGAATCAGCTTGTAGATAAGCTAGATCTTATCGAATGTAATATGAAATATCGAATGATCTTGCCAAATCGAGGAACCTAGCATCTGTTTCTTGCTTTTTGTTTCAGTGTAGGGCGATGTGTTCCACTAGTCTCAGCATCCGTTGCGTTGTGGCGTGCCCTGGACGAAAAACAAACTGTTCGTTTAGAATGGAGTGGTTTTCTTCCACGGCGTTGTTCAGTCTTGACAGGATAATTCTTTCCGCAAATTTTGCCGAGTTGAGGGAGCAGACTGATCGGTCGTAGGAAACGGGCAATCTTGAATTGTGCTTTGGTTTGAGTAGCATGATGACTTCGGCCACTTTCCATGTTGATGCAAAGTTCTCGAGTCGTAATACGTCATTTAAGATAGTTGTCAAAGCTTCTACTCCTCCTCTGGGTTGTTCCGAGAATTCTAGGACGATTCATCCCCGGACGAATCACCCCGGACGGTTCATCCTCAGAGGAATTATTCTTGCAGACGATATATCCTAGGACGATTCATCCCGCGGACGATTCATCCATTCATTTTTTTTTTAACTAAAACATCGAATCAATTAGTAATCCAATTTTTAACTATCGCATCCAATTATTACATTTAAAATCTTAAAAAATTAAAAACTGCGCGCCTTCACTAGCCAATGATTTATAAATTTTATTTTACTCTGTTGTCAAATGTTTTAGTAATTATGTAGATCTGTAAATAATGTAATAATTATAAATAATTATAATAAATCATTAATAAAAACGATTAAACATATCAAAATTATTTTAGTTAAACCAAAAAACTGCACAAAACACTTTTTAGTTCAACTTGATAAAATTAATAATAATAAATCATTAATAAAAATGACCTTAATCACTTATCATTGATTAAAAATGATTAAGTTGGCGAATTAAGTTTTCGAGGATGAATTGTCCGCGGGATGAATCGTCCGGGATGAATTGTACGGGATGAATTGTCCGCGGGATGAATCGTCCGGGATGAATCGTCCGAGATGAATCGTCCGGGGATGAATCGTCCGGATACCGAATGATAACCCTGTTGGTAATTCCGTCCGGTCCCGGTGTCCTCCTTTTTTAATTTTTGAATATGCAGGAGCATCTCCTGATGGGATGTGCTCCTGATTTTATCGTCGTCGTTGTCCGGGTTATTGTGAGTATTCTTCCCTAACCAGTCTCTTACCTCCGCCTCGATTGCTTCGGTATGATCCGGAATGGAGACGTCAACGTTCGGTTTTTGTAATTAAAAATTACATTAAAGAAAATCTAAAATTAGCTTATTAGCATAATCTTTAAGGCTGTTCTCTGAGCATATCCATCTCAACGTAAAAAAAGGAATTCCGTGTTGTGCAAAGACAGCAAACTTGACGTGTAGAAACTTTGTAATGCTTTTAAAGTGTAAACGTGTGTAGAAAAATTAATACGAATCAAGGATCGCCTACCCACGCACGTAAACAGATATTCTTACTATAAGCTGATGTTGCAGTTTTACCGAAGTGCAATACAATTTTATAATTGTGTGCTCTAATTATAAAATAATATTCGTAATGTTTTTAAAATTATATTTTTCAACAATTTCATTAAATCTTACGATGACTTGACCGTCGTTCCTACCTAATGCAAACACGTACACATCGCTACCTCGAAAGAATAACGACACAACTCAAAATTTGGCAAAAATGAGTTAAGTATTAAAATCGACAGAATTTGGCTATATCTTATAGTGTATAACGTCACAATGCAAAATTTTAATAACCTGCTGTTATTATAGCGGCAGTGCCATTATGCATGTAATGCAAAGTTACTACTTATCAGTAGTTTAAAAACGCTCTATCGAAAAAAGTGCTTTTTTTAGTTTTCTCGTTATTCTTGCCAGGCAGCGACATGTACCTTATATTTGGTAAAATTTGTTGATAAAATATAACATTTACTGGACGCTTACTCAAAAAGATAAATTATTATTTATAGACAAAATAGGGCGCAACAATCAAGCAATAGAAATAACAACTTTTTATTTATTATAATAAAAATGCAAATATATTTATAAAATTTTGAGATAATATTAAAACAATAAATTAGTGTAAAGTTTAAATAAATCAATTTCTTTAAAATAATTATATTAATAAATTAACTACAAATTATACAAATTGAGATAAAAACATAGCGCCAATAGAACACTGAAAAAAGAAATCCACATGATGAATTTCTTCCAAAAGTTATTTCTAGAAAGAAAAAAAAATTGTGTTCATAGATACAGTTATAAAGTGCGTACCTATTTGTGATTAGCTTATGTAATATAAAATCCTAAAAGAAAATTAACATAATTTTTTTATGTAGTATGTAACATTATACTATGCTTTATAATCGCAAGACTGACTTACTATCTTCGATAAGAATTGTAAAAGATGCAAGACATTCTTTCTCAATTTATATACTTTTCCTACACGTCAATTATAATTACGTGAAGCAATTTGAACTTTAGGCCCTAAAAACTTTTAAACCAATTAAGATATCAAAATTCTGTCTGAGCCAAAAGTTTCTAAAAATCGAAATTTACAAAATATCGGAAGAACTCAAATTTAATGGTTTTTTGGCCTTTTTGGAAAAACCAAAAAACTTATTCAAAAAAGGATATTTGTAAAGGTTTGTAATAATCTACTACACATTCTGTCAAAATTTCAAGTCAATTGGTCCAGCCGTTTAGAACTTATAAAAAGGCACTAAAAGAACAGCCTTAACTATGACTTTTATTTTTTTTTTCTAATTGTGTTTCAAAAAGTGTCACTTTTGACACTCAAAAGTGTGTGGAAAAGTACTACTTTTCCGCCCTAGTGCGGAAAAGTAATACTTTTCCGCACACTTGTGAAAAGTGTGCGGGAAAGAAAGAAAAAGTTCTAATCTACTTTATTTATAATATACATTAGCGGTTACATTTGAACAATTATTAAAAGTGTTAACTGCGCCCGGATCAGTTTTCCACGTGGACACTCCAAAATTAACATCACTGCCATCTAAAATTTTAATAGCAACTTGTAGTTTGTTTTGCGCAGAGTGCACCACGTTTTAAATTGCAGGTACGTCTTATTATATTTTCCTTTGGATTTCTGTGAAATTAGAGCTTCAACCGCCAACGCCGTAGATTCCTCAACATGCGAACACTCCGACATATCTGACATATTTGCTAGTATTCTAAAAACACAAATTATATATAACCATAAAAAAAACGTGGTCACTTACCTGTTCACGTTGTAATGGCTCAGGGCCGTATTTACGGGGGGGGTTTTAGGGGTTACAACCCCTCCCGAAATTATTTATCAATAAATAAAGTACTAGAAGTCCGACTGAAATCGTAACAAAATCAGAAAAAAAAATCTTTAAAACTATAAAAAAAACATTAAACTTGAAGTGTTTAAATAAAAATGAAAACTAAAGAGATTTTCTAATAAATTAAATCAGGTATTTTATCTTAATTCTTACTATTATGGTAAAAATTTTAAATTGCTATAAATTGTTTGAACCAAAAATTTTAAAGCAAACAAATTTTATAACCATCATGGGCAGCATAGTTTAAAATAAGACTTCCGCAATAAATTAGAGTGGTTATTGTAAACCCATAAATTATTTTATATTTTGGGGTTCGTTTTTTAAAACGGTTTTTTACAAGAGAGTTTAAAATAAAAATATGAATAAGGTTAAAGTTATTAAAAATATCGTGGAAAACAAAACTTTTAAAATGGCACAAACAAAATTTTATCCGCGATAACGCCCAAAAGTCAATCTGTAATCAAAATTTGTCGCTCCCTCGACAAATTATTTTCACCCTTTAAATAAAGTTCACAAAAATCAAAATTTTCTCTGAATATCGAACGCAAATAAAAAAAAATTGCTCAAAAAATATAATCACTTTAATTAAATAATCTTCTCACAAAATTTAAACTTTCTTGCGGTCACTTTCGACTAAAAGTTTGAAAGCATTCAAACAAAATTTTTCAATAACCATACTCAAAAATAAAATCTTAATTTCAAAAATACTACTTGCACAAAATTATACTCAAAAAATCGGCGGAGCAAAATCTAGGCTTTTGTTGTTTCCGTCATCTTGGCAAAAAAATCTCTTTCTACTCACCTTTCTGCAAATATTACATTTCAAAAATTAATATAACAAAATTTAAATTTAAAAAAATTACCAAGGTTCGGTTGTTCAGTTGCAGGCTAAACCAAAAAATTTAGATTAACTAATTAACTTCGACCTAATATTTCATTGATTAATCCAAATCTGTTGGTTTAACTTACAACTGAACAACTGAGCCCAAAGGTTTCAAATCAATTCAAAAATTACTACTGAGGGACTGAGGCGTTCAAATCCTCCTTTCGTAACACGGCAATATATAAGCTTCTACAAATACTGTGTACCCTGCTAGTGACAACAGCCACCCCGGAAAGAAGTTTCTTTTCACTCAAAAAAGGGAAAAGCTATTTAAGAAATTCTACTGGATAAGAAAGACTAACAAGACTAGCTCTTATTCTTATGTCCAGTCATAGAACTATGCCAATCCCCAGTGACCTGGTTTTAGGATAAATTTTCATAGTGCAAGATGATTTTAGTTGGTACTTTAAGTTTTTTTAAATTGCATTTATTTTGCCGATTTTAGCATGACTGACGGTTTAAGTTGAGACTTAAACTTTTTTATTTAGGTATTTACCTATTTATTGAGTTCCTTCTATTTTTAATTTTATATTTTATGTTTGTTTTTTATTGTAGTTTTTTTTATTTTTTAAATATTTTTTATTTTTTGTTTTGAATATTTTTTATGCTTTGTATTTTAATAAATTAGCTATTTATTAAATTTTTTAAAACCCCCCCCGAAAATCTAGTCTAAATACGGCCCTGTAATGGCTACTATCTATGACCTACCTACTGTCTATAATGGGCTACCGCAAAATACAAAAATTTTATAGTATAAACGCCTACTATCTTTTTTCTTGAGAAATGATAAATGTTATTGGTTCTTTTTAAAACATAATATTTTTAGAAAAAATATTGTTCGATACTCGTGGAAAACTACTTTTTCTATTCTCGGCTTCGGTTTGTAACTACCGTCAACCTCCGCCTTGAATGGAAAAATGTTAGTTTTTCTAATTATGTTTCAAAAAGTATCACTTTTTGACACTCAAAAGTGTGCGGAAAAGTACTACTTTTCCGCCCTAGTGCGGAAAAGTAATACTTTTCTGCACACTTGTGAAAGTGTGCGGGAAAGAAAGAAAAAGTTCTAATCTACTTTATTTATAATATACATTAACGGTTACATTAGAACAATTATTAAAAGTGGTAACTGCGCCGCCTCCGACATATCTGACATATTTCCTAGTATTCTAAAAACACAAATTGTATAACCATAAAAAAAACGTGGTCACTTACCTGTTCACGTTGTAATGGCTACTATCTATGACCTACGTACTGGTATATAATGTGCTACCAACCGCAAAATACAAAAATTTTATAGTATAAACGCCTATCTTTTTTCTTGAGAAATGAGAAATGTTATTGGTTCTTTTTGAAACATAATTAGAAAAAATATTGTTCGATACTCGTGGAAAACTATTTTTTTCATTCTCGGCTTCGGTTTACAATCTCGGCCTTCGGCATCGATCGTCAACCTTTGCCTTGAATGGAAAAATGTTAGTTTTCCTAACTTGTATCAAAAATATCTATTGTGCCATCATTCAACTGCGTTGTACGTGCAAAGAATATTTTTCAAAACAGTTTGATTGCAATTTAATTTCATATATTTATTGCAAATAGTCGCCTAATAGGACGCCTCTTTCTTCTTCTATCTGTTCGGCTTATTTATGTGTCTTCGAAATAATTTATCAACGGCGGCAAAAGCTCTTCATTTTGTGTGTAAAAGTCGCTATCAAGCCAAACATTAAACGACTTGAGATCATCATTCTTCGGTACAAATACAAAAACTGCAAGCATTTGTAAATTCATTGCAAAATCTGCATCTTCTAAATATCAATTTTGCAGCTAATTGTTTTGAAAATGTCGTTATATATGGTTATAATAGCCTTAATTTATTTATCTGTCTATACTCCTAACACACTTCTTATTGGTAATTTTTTCTTGCTTCTTCATGTACCATATCCGGTTTCCGGACATTGGCGACTTCTTTCCTATGTTTGTGTTGTGCGTTTAAAGTATTATCACACATATAGGAGACCTACTGCTTAACACGGGCTCCGAACCTCGGGAAGTGTATACACTTTATTTCCAGAGTGAGTGTACCAGGCAGATTACACCTCGGTAGTTTGCCATTGCCTTCCGAGGGGAGACGGTCAGAATAAAGTTTTTACTGAACTCGGAGTCGAATCAGGCATTCAGTATTAGTAGCAACGCACTTAACCGCTTTAGCTGACAACCGTCTCGGTTGTTGTAATTTTTTACTATCTTTAAAATTTATTAATTAAATTAATGAAGTATTGTTATTAACAACGATAACAATATTTAAATGATATAATAATGACCTACATGTGTGAGTCATCTATTAAGCTGCACACCAAAGAATTTGCGTACTATTCGAGCTCCATTCCATTATTATTTTTTTCATTAGCAATCATGGCGGCACCTAGTTAATAATAATAATTAGGTACTCATTTTATTTGTGAAATTTTATGCATTTTAGTTTTGAATATATTTTGTTTAAATGCGAAGAAAACTCGTACGAAAATTTTCCGGCTATTTGAAATATAATTAGCGATAGTAGGTAATTTAGTGATAATCTGATAATTATAAGATTATAATTATTACATATAATTTTTTTTAAAAGTTACAGGATATAATATTTATATTTAATAACAAAATTTGGAAATAAATCTACTTGGTAGATTGTACTGGTAGGTAATCCATATTTAAAATTAGCTAAAAACAGAGCCATTATTAGGTAAGATAAATTTTAATAAACAAATCAAAATGATTGTATAAAATTATAAATTGTCAAAGACAATCAGTCAAATAATAAATCTTAATTTGTTTTCTTCTGATTGAAACAATATAGAGCAATATCGCCTTAGTTACAATATGTCATAACACACTAATATTTCCCAAGGGAAATATGAAACGTCATCTCATATTGTCCCTAGGGAAATATGAAACGTCATTTTAAAGTATACTTTGCGCACGGTGATTGGACAATCAAACATGCAAAACAAAATACTAAAGCCATCCCTGTTAAAAAGTGACGTTTAAAATAAAAAATGTGCCTACTTATTTTTATATTTTAAAAACCAACCTAACTTTTTCTGAATTATTTTGCGCGCATTCTGCGCGCTATTGATCTAGAATTTTGTATAAGGCTTCCTTCGACAAATTGCTAAGAAGGTTGAGAACGAGCAAAGGGGGGTAAATTTTTTGCTCAGTTTTTCGATATCTAGCGCCGTTTTCGAGTTATTGCAAATTAAAAATCTCAAATTTTATTATTGATGAAATATTGATATATTTAATAATATATTTTTCAATCAGAAGAACACTATTGATTACAACACGGGAAATATGAATACATTTCCCTTGGTTGTCTATACATCTCTCGGGCTTTGCCCTCGAGATGTAACTAGCCAACCTCGGGAAATATACTATTCATATTACCCTAGTTGTAATAATAGCTATTTAAAACACAAAATGTAACTTTTAACCTCGAAATAGTCGGTTATTCACCCTGTATAATATTGGCCAGTGAAATTATCCATATTTGCACTCAAACTCCGCTGTGAAATGTAATTTTAATTTAAAGCAGAAATGCTATTATAACGTTAAGAACAACTTGAATAATACAGTTTTTATTGATTCCTTTCTAACTCGACTTTTATTATTTTTGAAATAAATAAACATATACATTATTGAGCTATTAATTTCTTTCATTAAATTTTTTTTAATGTGTTAATAAGGAATAAATGTATATTATGTTCTGAGCATACATATTTGCAGTGGCGGTCCGTGAGTAAGTAATTTGGGGAGACTGGTAGTCTGAAGTATTAAATAGTACCTACTAATAACAGTAGTTACTTATTAACTATGTATCTAAATAATGCACATAATAATATAATATAATTAATAAAATAATATGAATTATAAATTAAATTAAGGGAAAAAATGTTAAAAAAATGTTGATATTATTTTTTTTAAATTTCTTGTGAACCCCGTATCTCTTAAACGAACAGTGGCGGTCCATGAGTAAGTAATTTGGGGAGACTGGAAGTCTTAAGTATTAAAAAGTACTAATAACAGTAGTTACTTATTAACTATGTATCTACTAAATAATGTACATAACAATTCTTGAGTTTAAAACTCAAGTTAAACTCTATTAAATCATTTTGTATCATCTTAGATGTTTCTTTAAATATTATTGATAACAAAAAATGTTTTTAAGTAACTTCTCTTCTTGTGCAAGTAGTTCTAGTAATTCAATATAATTCTCTTTATTTAAAAATTCGTTATTTTCCGGATGTCCACGAAAAGCAATTTCTTGCTTACCCAAAAAACAAACATGGATTAAACGTGTTAGTAAACGCCTATTTATACCGAATTTTTCACTATGTTTTAGGGCACCAAGTCGTCAACTTTGATGATAGAACATGTTGAATTCTAACTTGACCCAAAACATGAAATTCTTCTTGATTTCTCAAGTGATTTTTTGAAATAGAGTGTTTTTCTGCCTTTCTTATAACATTTTTTATTGTCAATAATCCATCAACACTCCATTATTTTTCTCCGTCAAAAAGTACGCAAGTAAAACAAAACATTTTATTTCGCATATTGCAACCAGTAAGTCACAAAAATTTGCATTGAAATTTTCTTGTAAATTTACCTTCTTTAGATTCTAATGAAAAGCTGGGGTCTATTTGTTTTTAAGAAAAGAACCGAATCGTTCAAAAGTCTAATGGTGAACATTTTTTAACAGATATCAACTACAAAATAAGCAATAAAAACAAAAAAAAAGGCAAAGAGAATCTGTAGGATTACTATAAGATGGCAAAAGGAATTTCTTATGTTTTTGAATTTACTGATCAATTGTAATTTAAAAGAATTTACAATAATAAATAAATTATTTGAAAGTTAAATTTAATAACAACGTTTTGGAAACTAGTTTTTCATTTTTGTATAAACAATTACTCTGGAACCAACGTGCTGATTAACTTGTCTTAATTTTTGTCATTTTTGTCTTAAAAGAAACATTTTCAATTTTACACCGTGTCCAATAAATCCGAATACACTTTTAAAATCTAATAAAAGAAATTAGAATTAGAATTAGTTTGTCAAAATGTATATTTAATTAAAAGTACATTTGTAAGAAAAAGTCACAATAAATGTTTTGAGGTGATTTCACCTTTAACCTCCTTAACCAGCTTCAAACGCCTTTCTTAATCTGGTCCAGATTTGCGATTTTTAAGTAGTTAAACTTTGAAAGTATGTATGACCACACGAAAAAATTAAAAGGGTTCAAATCTGGAGAACTGGGAGGTCATTCATTCTTGGGTAGAAAATGGAGAACAATGGTTCACATGGTTCTCGACAACAAGATGTTGTTGGAAGACATAATAATTATTTCAGGTGCATCGTATGTTTGGGGCAACATTTTTCTCCAAAACTTCTGTTTGATAATACTTAACGTTGATTTTAACACCTTTGTCGATGAATACCATAGGAAGTTTACAGCGCTTACAAACTACTCCTCAAACCATCACTGACTGACAAGGAAAAGGCCAGGTATGCGAAATTTTGTTTTGGTTTATACTTATATTACGTAAAGATTACACCTAAGACATTACGTGAATGAAATAGTAGCGCGCCATATTCAGCCAATTTTGAGAAAATCGAATTTGAAAATTTCTTCTTTTTGCACGAAATAACCAAATAATAAAAGATAAAACTTGCAACAAAGGTTCGGTAGTAACGAGGTAGAGTGGTGGCTTTAATAAGTATGGGTTTTAGGTTCAATTCTAGCATCAGTACTTTTTTTTTCAAATATTTTTTATTTAAAAAAATTGGGTTAAAAAAATTGCAAAATAAATAGCTAATTTATTAAATAACAAAAGAAGTTTTTCTAAATTTAAATTTTGTTATATTAATTTTTGAAATGTAATGTTTGAAGAAAAGTGACTAGAGGGAGGTTTTTTTGCTAAGATGGAGGAACCGGTAGAGGCCCATATTTTGCTTGTATTGTTATTAGAAAATTTTGTTTGAAGTATTTTGTCGAAAGTTACCGCAATGTTTTTGTGAAAAAATTGTTTTTATTTAATTAAAATAATTATGTTTTTGCGCAATTTTTCTTTATTTGAGTTCGATATTCAGAGAATATTTTGATTTTTATGAACTCTATTTAATGGTTGAAAATAATTTGTCGAAGGAGCGACAAATTTTGATTACAGGTTGACTTTTGGGGAGGGGGCGTTATCGCGGATAAAATTTTTATCCGTTAAAACGGAAAAAAACCGTTTTAAATAAAATTTTTTAATTTTAATATTAATTTGAATAAAAATCACAAACTAAATTCTTATTTTACCGATGGTGATAATAAAATAATGTTGTCAAAACGAAGAACTAAATTAGATTAAAAGAAAATTTCACAAATCTTAAGCAAATATACACTTATGTACAAAAATGTACAAAACATAAAACAATTTATGGGTTTACAATGCCCATTCTAATTTATTGCGGAAGTGTTATTTTAAGCTATTATGCTGCCCATGATGATCATAAAATTTATGTTCCCTTTAAAATTTTTGGTTCAAATAATTTATTGCAATTTAAAATTTTTATCATAATAGTAAGAATTAAGAGCAAATACCTATTTCATTCATTTCAATATAATTATTTTTCAAAAAATCGAAAATTAATTAATAGGAGTAATAACTAACAATTAATTAAGTGGTCGCAGACTTTTACACGGTACTGTAAATATTTAGGGCATTTTTATATTCTTCATCTTCGGTTTTTATTATATTTTTGCAATTTAGTAGTAGGTGTATTCAATCCAGTGTCGCCAATCGCCGGATTATAATACGAATTTCCGATTTTTTAATTTAGGATTTAATTTATTAGAAATATCTCTTTAGTTTTAATTTTAATTTAAACACTTCAAGTTTAATGTTTTTTTATAGTTGTAAAAATTGTTTTTTTTTTTTTCACAACAAACAAAATTTTTTCTGATATTTTTACGATTGCAGTCGAACTTCCAGTACTTTATTAATTGGTAAATAATTTCGGGAAGGTGAGGGGGAGGGGGGGGAGAACGAAAAAGTAAAAAAAGAAACTGATATTGCACTCGACTTGATAAATAAAAATTATAAGTTTGAACCTCGAGCAGAACCAATTTAATGTTATTCAAATAACCTGAGTAACCCGAGTTATTCAAATTTATAAAAAAAATTTTTAATTCCAAAAATTTTCTTTGCTCGGTGTACATCCATTATTTTATAGCTATGAGCTCTTGTAGTTGAAGTTAAAATTGTAAATTAAAAATGCTCAAATTTGTTACCTTTCATGTGGTATGGTCATTGGCTTCGCGTGCGCGCTCCGCATGTGGTATTGCAGCTGGTCTAACAAATTTGCTGCGACGTAATTTTAATTTACGATTTTAAAAACAATTTGAAGAGTCTCTTGTTTAAAATAATGAATGAATCCGAAAAAAGAAGAATTTTTAGATTAAGAAAATTTGTATAAATTTGAATAGCTCGGGTCATTGCAATACAGATCGGCTGCCAATTTTCGTACCAAACGATAGTGTTTTTGTCAAATCCGCTCACTCATAATTTTTGCTCCTCGTACAGTCCTTACCGAACGCGGGCTATCAGATCTTTTGCTGTTCTTCAAAGAAAAGGTCTTATTGTATTGTTTTATGGTTTTGTAAACAAAATTAAGCTTGATCCCGAGATTGTTCAGGTCATTAAAAATGGCACCGGGACGCTCACACCATTCAAAAACGTTGCAATACCTTCCAAAACTACTTCATTGCGATTTGTAAGTAAATAAAAAATGACAGATATTTGATATGACCTTCATTTATTTGCCTAAACTTTGCGTTGTCAAACTGTAAAGAATCATGTCCATACAAGTTGGTATTAAACGATACGCGCTCAAGAAAGTGTATTCGAATATATTGGACACGGGTTAGAATGAACCTAAATTTCTCTAAGAAATTTAAAATGTACGATTTCCTAGTAAAGTTAAATTTAACGTGTACCGACAACTGGCGCTGAGCCACTTGGACCTGCAACAACTTGCATCGGACAAATGGCACTTGCTAACTTCGGCGACAACTGGGCCCTATTACTTTCCACTTGATCAGTTTGGCGGCGTCATTTAAAGTCCAAACATTTATTTTTTGAGGAATTTGAACATTTTATTTTAAAAATTTAAAATTTTGTGTTTAATCCTAATCTTATTAATTTAAATTGAATAATTAAATTTGTCGAAAAAAATTTGTGGTTGGTATTAACTTAATAGATTGCAATACTGCTTCGTGCATATGAATTTTAGTTAGTAAAAAGTTAAAAACGCAGTTAATAGATACGGTCGACTTTGAATTATTGACGTACTTGCGAGCTATATCTCATTTGTCCCATTCTTAAAAATGGGACAAAGGATAAGCGCGATCTGGCTGAAACTTGGTGGAGAGGTGCTTTCAAGTGTGTTCGTTACGAAAACGTTATTTTTATCTTAAGAAAATGCCGTATATTGCGCGGTTTCAAGTTTTAGAATAATAATTAAGCTTGGTAAAATAAAATCATCCTGTATTAATAAAAAAAAATTTTTTAGTAGTCACAATATTTTTATTAAAATACATTGCATTATTTATCCTGTTTCACGGAACCTATCATAAGTCAATTAATTTGCACATAGTATTCCCGCTAAAGTTAGCACGTGTAATGTCCGTATTAGACTATAAAAGATCTTTGACAAAGAAATGTATCAAAAATTTTAATAAATTTTATTGTATAAATTAATTACATCAACGTTGTAAATCATATTTTCATAAAAATGAATCAGCAACGTTTGTACGCGTGTGGTGAAGCAGTAAGTGCTATTGTGGTAATTAGTTTGTTGTTAAAGAAAAAGCATGAAAGCAACTAGTATGGGTAAAACCATGGATTTGAAGAAGAGAAAAAGGGAGTACATCAAAATTTGTTGAAAGAACTAAGAGATGAAGACATCAAATGTTATATTAGATATTTAAGAATGGAGAGTTGAAAAGAGAAAGCACTTGTAGAGTCAGAAAGAACTTTTTATTATTGAAGAAAATAGCTATAAACTTTTGGAAAAACCACTTACTAATTTTGTATGATGAACACTACAATTAAACTTGTTCGCCATTTGAACTTACGACCAAGTAGATCTTTTATAAAATATACAAGTATGCAGCTACATTTTATCATATGAATTTTATCCAAGTAATCTTTTAAACAAGATAGCGATTACACTATAAAATATTTTATAAAAGATTTATTGCAAAAGAACTTTGTCAAAGATTTTTTATAGTCTAATACAGGCCTAAATAAAACCATTAATGACCGAAACTGTACGTAAAATGTAGATCTATGCGAAGACATGGAACTGTCAGTAGGTTAGTGCTAGTTTATGCCATTTATTTAGCGAAATTGTACGTAAAAGGTAGATTCACGCGGTATTCTGCAATCATGCCGTTTTTGTTTTTGTTTTTGTTTGTCAAGTTTATTATATCGGATAACTAGTTTTGTCTTTACGACTAAGGCCAGTTGTCACCAGGGTCAGTTGTCGCAAGGGTCACTTATCCGAGGCGAGTTGTCGCAGAACCAGGTACCCAAGGACCCTGAGGTCAGCTGTCACCAAACCAAATTTAAAATTTGGTTTTCTCAAAACAACATTTGTTTACCGAACTATAATAATTAATCGAATAAAACTTTTTTTTTATTTATACACTTGTATTTGGAGGATGAACCTAAAACCCAATACAAAATTGAAAAATTCTATTGTTTAAGTTTAAAGAAATAGGTAAAACGATACGTATGTTTCAACTTTAAAGTGTAACAGTTTCGTTAATTTTCAACTTGTTCTGTAGGATAAACCCATATCTAAATTCATCGTGTTTGTATATTTTTTAGATTCGTCTGATTCGAATCATAACTCGAGTTGTTATCATGTACAGGGTGGTTAAAATTCAAATGTTCTTCTGGGGAATTCGGTAACTATAAGAGATATAGAAAAATGGATGGCGCATTTTCGATCTCTTTTTTTGAGAAAAGCTTAATGGTTAAAACCGGAATCCAATATCTTTTTTCGTTTTTAAGTTATGGTCAAAAGTTTGCCTTTATCGACTTTTCGTTAAATACCGATATCTCGGTTGTTTGTAAAGTTATAGAAAAATTATTTATACCTTTTTTAGACACTTTTTTGAGCAGAATAAATTAGGCTAAAGAGATTTTAAATATCTTCATTTGTTTCCGAGTTATTAAGATAAAGTTGTGTTTTTTTTAAATAGAAATCATAGTTGGCTGACATATTTAAATAGAGTTTTTTTATCCTCTTTTCAATTATATATAACATGTGGGGTCTATTATTTCAGTTCCGTCCCGTTATATTAAAATATGTTAAATAAAAATAAATGACCGGAAAATTAAACGTTGGCTTTGTCAAAACACAACATGACTATATAAAGTCATTATTGACCGTTGAAACGGATTTAATTTAATATATTGAACAATAACATAAATTAAACGATTCTAGGACGATTCATCCCCGGACGATTCATCCTCGGACAAATCATCCTGCGGACGATTCATACCGCGGACGAATCATCCTGAACGATTCATCCATTCATTTCTTTTTTAACTAAAACATTGAATTAATTAGTAATCCAATTTTTAACTGTCGCATTCAATATTATATTTAAAATCTTATTTTGATATTTTAATTAAAAAAATTAAAATGATATTTTAATTTTTGAATTGAGAATTTGTTTTAATTGTTATCGTAAATGTTGGTTTTGAGAATTGAGATGAGTTTTTATGAAATAAAATTTGTTTATTAATGTGAGTAAGATTCTTATTATAAGTTTGGAAATTTATCCGCAAATTGAACAATTATTTCTGAAAAATAATTATTTAAAAAGTTTTTTTAAAGATTTTAAATATTTAAAAAATTGTATTGCTAATTAATTGGATGTTTTAGCTAAAATGGCAATTACTAGAAATTTGTAGTAATAGATATTATTATTATTATAATAATCAATACTAATAATACGAGTAATACTTATTAATAATAAAAATAATAATATTGATATAAGAACGTTTAGCGAAGTTAATAACTTCGCTTGATACTAACTTGATAAAAATAATAATAATAAATCATTAATAAAAATTACCTTAACCACTTATCGATTGATTAAAAATGATTAAGTTGGCGAATTAAGTTTTCGAGGATGAATTGTCCGCGGGATAAACCGTCCGCGGGATGAATCTTCCGAGATGAATCGTCCGGGATGAATCGTCCGAGATGAATCGTCCGGGGATGAATCGTCCGGATACCAAATTAAACTAAGTATTAAAACTGATGTCCATTGTTTGCAATGAATAAATTTCACCTCTTCCTAACCTGCTGAGTTGCATTGCGTATGTGAACATTCGATACTGAATTAGCACATTTTGTAAAATTTTTCCTGGGTTCGTTAATGTTTGATACTTTTTGTTTTATATAAATTCAGTTGTATTCATAAAAAGTTACAACAGGCTTATAAAGCTATTATAAGCAAAATGTCAAAAAACATTATTCATAAACGTTCAATAGCGCTAAAACACTGTTATAAGACTGATATAAGCGGTTTATAACCTAAAACAACCAATCAGCTGTAACCTATAACAGTATTATAAAACTAAAACATTCCTGAGCGACACTTTAAGCAATTTTTATGAATATGGGTGTAATTGTATAGGGGTCTTCTAATATTTTCTTAAATTTTTCTTTCCGAATAAATTGTAACAACCCTCTACTTACAATAGCGCATGAGACTCCTTCTATCTTATCTTTGCTATATTACCGCATAAAATCTTGCAAATCAATCTCACTTTTCAATTAAACCACCGAATTCAAAAAAAATTAATTTATTTTACACTTAAAAAAAAACAACTTATCAAAACAATATCGCTTAAACTAACTATGGTAAATCCAAAATCAAACTTTCTCTCTACTCGTCATCTTAGCTCTTACTGCCAACCTTATTAAAACAAAATCTTTACATTTCTTTTTAATTTAAATTTCAAAACAAAAATCACCAAATCAAATATTATTACATAATAAATATTAAATTGTGGGAAAATACAGGACAATATTATACTTAAAATTCAACTTGTAAGTATTCATACCATCTCATTTGCATTAGCATTATTTTGGAACTAACTTATAAGAGATATTTTCAAGATATTTATTACTGTTCAAACAATTTAAGCTGCAATAGGCAACAAAAATGGAAAGAAACTGTTCAAGAACCGAATTTATACACAAATTGCATCTCAAATTTGTAGAAGCAAACTATCCTTCATAAAAGAGTTTTAAAAACTTCTTGTTTTTAGAAGTTTTAAATACCATTCTTTTTAATAATTTTGTGTAAATTATTGTACATAGTTTAATAAATATTAATTTTTGTTGCAGATAAACTACCAAAAAACCATACCTACAATAGCTGACAATAATTTTATATTATGGGAAAGGTACGATTTATTTTCAATTAATAAGTAGTTCGTAAGGTAATACGATATTTTAAGGCATAGTTATTTTAAATCTGGGGTTATCTCCAATCATAAGTTTATTTTTATAAAAAATAATTGTTGTAAGAATAGTGTCTACAGGAACGGCCCCAAACAAAATCATTGGGTTAGCAGCAATTCTTAGTTTGCCAATTATTGTTGAACTTTTTTTTGATCTTCAGCTCTCTTTTCAAAATCTCTCACACGATGCACAGAACAAATGAGATTTTCCCTTTTCCATTACTTTTTTAGGAATTCTAACGATTTTCAACAGTGTAAGTATTTATGAAAACCGACAATTTTGCCAACTCTTCGGCACTTTTGCCAAGCTTAAAATATTAGGCAGTGAGGCTCACCACTTATTGCTAAACCTTTTGGTAGACAAACCTTTCGTTCAATTTGACATTCTTTTCTCTATAGAATAGAGGAAATAGTGTTTGTTTTTTTAGTGGTGTTAAATAGTGGTGTTTTTTTAGTTGCATGAGATCTTTCAATAGCGACAAACACGAAGTTTGTCAGTTTTTTGTTATTTGTGTTTAGAAAGGTTTACCATTTAGTCATGAAAAAATTAACTGTTGAAGAACGCTTCCTAATTGTGGAAATTCATTTTTAAAATTAGAGTTTCGTTCGCAAAACTTATAGAGTACTTTGCCAATTTTATGATCAATATAAGCCACCTTCTGATTAGGTTTAGAAAGGAAATTTTTAAATAAAATAGAAAACTTTTTATCAATTTTAATTATAATTTTGAAAATTTCCCATTATCTGCGTTCTCTCCATTGTCAATCATTGAATCTCCAATTAGTTGTTTATTCGTTTCTATTCTTATTATAGGTGTTATAGTTCTTTCTATTACATTTTTTTCCATTGTTTGATATGGCAGGTTTTTGATGTCCATATCAAGATAATTAATCGACCTTTTCCATATTTCCTCCATACTATTAAGCTTTTCATTTATGTCTTTTCTCATGTCAGTAATTGCCGTCATTATATCTCGCAAACTTATCTCCGTTTCTTTCTTTCGTTCTAACCCACTTTCGGTGCTATTTGCATCTGGGTTAAATTGAGAACTACTTATTTCTCCTAAGCTATGTCTTTTTTGTTCTATATTCTTTTGTTACCTTTTACTTCTAAATTTAACTTCAGGGTCTAAATCTAAAGGTAGATCGCTTTTTCGAGCTCCACGTTGTCGGCGCCATTTAATGCTATGCCCCCAGCATTTTATTTTTATAAATTAATTAATTTTCAAAATTACTCTTTCTTAAATATTTCTTTAAATTTTCTGTATTTGAATAAAATTTTAAAAATGGGCACGTTAAAATTTATTCGATACCGGTATCGCAGTCCGGCTTATCAGCAACAATTTATTGTTCCTTAAGTAAATTTTTAAATAAAATAGAAAACTTTTTACCAATTTTAATTATAATTTTGAAAATTTTTCATTTTTATTACCATCTGTAATCATTCGATCATAGCTTCTGTTTTAATCTTACTTTCAAAAACTATCCAAAATATCTTTCTTCAAAATCAAATTCAATCCAATTTTAATTATCAATAAAACACTTTCATAAAAAAAATCACTTATATTCAAAAAATTTTACAAACTTATCAAAATTATTCAAAAACAAAATTTTACACGTCTATCACCTAGACCATTTTTGATAAAAGCCCCGGTAAAAACTTCACTTCTACCAACTTTAATTTTCAAAATTTTAAAATAATAAAACCTAACAAAATGTTAAAATAATAAATTTTAACTGTTAAGTAAATAATTACATACTACAAAGAAACATAATATTTAAAGAAACTTTCTAACAACTTTTTTAAGTTATTTTCTATTTTATAGTAAACGTGCTTCAGGTACAAAAACGTGGTAAAATTTGAAATTTTCTTTCAAATTTAATTTTCGAAGTAATAGATGGCATTGTATGTCTCTGCTTCAACCCCTCCTTTGTAAGGAGATTAGGATTCATTTTTATTTAACTACCTAAAGTTTCATTTAGTCACATCACGTGGTTTTAGTTAGTTCATTTCTGGTAAGCACATTATTTAATTTATTAATTTTAAAAATTTTTTTCAATTTTGTTTGGTATATTTGCTCTTAGTTCTTTTTATTTTTACTGTTATACATAACTGATGATCGTCAATAAACGTGAAATAAAAGCTTTTATATTATGTTACAGTATTTTTTAATTTTTTAGTCATTTTTATCATTTTCTATAGTATAATTTTTTCAGATTTTAATTTCTTGTTTATTCAAATTTTTTCAAAGTTCAACCCTGTTCAATGTGAATATTTGTTTATTTTGGTTTCTTTAAATATTATGTTTCTTTGTAGTATGTAATTATTTACTTAACAGTTAAAATTTATTATTTTAACATTTTGTTAGATTTTATTATTTTAACATCACATACTACTAAATACCACATAAATACTTAAAAAATTTCTAACAACTTTTTTAAGTTATTTTCTATTCAAAATTTTACCTCCCATAATTCAAATTCAAATATTTCACAAAATTAAAATCAAAATTAATGACAAATTAACAGGGTAGGTAAAACTTTGGTTCGGAACATGACAATATATTTAAAGATTAAACAAAAAATTATCATCTAAAAATATTAAGAAATGGCGCGACACCGGAGCCATTCTCGTGAGGGTTATTGAATTTGAGGCGCTCTGCGGCACGCAGTGTAGCTTGTCCAAATTTAAATCTAAAATAAAAAAAAATTGACTTAATTTACATGTTCATAGCTAGAGAAATACGTGTGGGATTTTAAAAATATTGATTTTTATGTAAAGGGTATTTGAATGAAAACTTTCAATTTTTGATAAAAAAATCGGTAATCATTTGTTAATAAATAATGTATAAATCAACTTATTGAAAATCCCGTACGTATTTCTCTTCAAAATATTATTATAAAGATATTGTCAAAAATTCAAACGAAAATTGTTGGAGTTATGCTGCGTGCCGTTTTGAAAAATCGTGTTTAATATTGAAATGTGTTATAGACATAAAAAAAATTAAAAATTTGACTGTTTGTAATTGTTTACCTTTAATCTGGTATCCCAGGACCATAAAGGTGCTCTTCTACATTAAAATATTCTTTCTCGTTTTCTTTTATCGAAGTTTTTATGCTAGAACGTGCGTGTTTTGCCACATCTGTCAAAGACTGCTCGGTGGGTTTGTTCCGCTTAGCAGGGACTTCTAGACAAAAATTGTATGATGCCTTTCCTTTCATACCTCGGTATACTTTGAGTCACTCATTGTAACTTAAAAACACTTTAAAATTACAAATCCACTGTTAAAAATCAGCACTACACACAAATACCGTAATTTCAAAATAAAAAAATTGTATATTTGCGACGAAATCAAAAATCCGTTTAACAAAGTGTAAATGTAGGTTTAAAACATAAAAATTATGTTTTTCTTGCACTTATACTACTGGACACTACATTAAAAAACAAAAAGTAACCCATTGTAATCTTTCCAGTAGGGATTAATTTGTAGCAGCTAGTTCTTACGCAGCAATCCGACACGCTTGGAGTACAAGCTAGAAATTTTACTAAACAAATTTTTTTCAAAACCTTCTAGAAGGTTCAAAGTATCTTTTAAGCCAAAAAAAAATTGATTTTCTGAAAAATTTACAATGGTTTTACCCCTTAACAAACCAAAACCTCTCGAAGCATTGCTTCGTAATGATTACTTATGGTGGTTACATGTCGGAAATCATTTTTAAATCATAAATAGTATTAAAAAATGTACTATCATAAAAAAAAACATTCCATCTATTTTCAATGTTTTATTTCAATTTGAAGTTCTCATGCTGCTAAAAAAACAACCTAGCTATAGAAGTCACAACACAAAAATAGTTATAATTTCATTTTGACTACAATCAATTCAAGTATATAGTAAACAAGCCATTGAAATTCAATTTTGTATTTTTAGTTTTATCGAATGTATAATATGTTACCAGCAATTCGCGAAATCAGGCAATTTGCAGAATTCCTAGATAATCTACAAACCGACTAATTAACAATATAATATACAATTTACAGATTACTTAAAACACCGTAGCCATTTTGCAGATTGCCTAAAGTACTAGTGAATTTGCATAGTACCTTACGACTTAGTCGGTTTGTAGATTATCTAAGATTTCTGGAAATTGCCGGATTTCGCGAATTGCCGGTAACATATACAAAAAAGTTTATTACCGATATGCTAGTTGCGTAGCTTAAGTGGCGCTGCCCTGGCGACCAATTTATCGTAACTGGGGAGGTGAGTATAACGGGTTTTAAATACTAGTAATAGTTTAATTACGAATTAAGTATTAAGAATTAAAATTATTAAGTAGTTAATTTGGGTTTAAATAATATTCTATATGCCCCCTTTATAACTAGAGTCTGTTTTATTTTAACATTTTGTTTAGTTTGTTTATTTTATAATGAATTATATTTACTTTAAAAAGATTTATTTTTCATTGCTTGTTATTTCAATTTCTGTTCTTCTACTGTAATTTGAGGCTTTGTAATCCCGAACAGTACAAAGCTCGTAATACCAAGTCCGGTAAATCGCACTGAGTACAAAGTAGCCTGTGCACTTTGCGCTCGGTACAAAAATCACTGTACAGTGTGCGAATTGTACAATTTCTGGCTTGGTTCGTAATATAATATACATATTTCACTTATAATATAATATCTCCAACTAGGTAAGTAGGTTTATAGGTATTACTATAGGTAGTATATCTACATAGTTAGGAAGGTAGGACTATTATGTCCGGTTTCATAAAACTTTTAACAAGCCGTTAAAGTTAACAAATGATTTCTATTGGCTTGTTAGCACTAAGAGATGAAACCGAAAATTAGGTAGGTATATCTCCAACTACCACTCGGTGTAATTACGTATAAAAAGAATAGAGCTTAGATGAAAGAATTTTCTTATATGACCTATATGACGCAAAGCACAATCTTGATCGGAAATACCAACCTCAGATAGTATTTATGTATGTAATATATGAAATTAGACGGTCTATATCATATAATATCCAGAAAAATAATATATGTTCCAAATAGATGTCGCTGTCTTTTATCAGACCAATTACGGTTGGCACCGTTTGTGGATATTTTTATTTGCCTAAAGTTTTTCTCATTGTATCGTATATAGTTAGTTGTATAAAGTTAACTGAAGGGTTTTTCTTGATGAGTATGAAAGGACACTGCGATTGTCATTAAAATATTCTATCAATCATATCAAATTTTTAGCATAAACCAAAAAATGCACAAACACTTTTTCGCAACTAAAATGTTTAAGTTATCACAATATATAAATACACTGTATGTATATTATCGCAAACGTTTTCACCATACTATGGCATCATCAGGCGATGAGTTCATCATAGTTCATCGCCTATACAAATACACTGTATGTATATTATCGCAAACGTTTTCACCATACTATGGCATCATCAGGCGATGAACTATGATGAACTCATCGCCTGATGATGCCATAGTATGGTGAAAACGTTTGCGATAATATACATACAGTGTATTTATATATTGTGATAACTTAAACATTTTAGTTTTCGAAAAAGTGTTTTGTGCATTTTTTGGTTTATGCTAAAAATTTGATATGATTAATATCGAGTTACACTACTTAAACCACTTATCTATTGATATTCTATCAATATAGGTATGTATTTGCTTGCAAATTTGTCTTTTTCCGCTTTGCTGCCGCTATGTTTGTGTCGCCAGCCAAGTGAAAAAGACTAACAAGCAAGACAAAATTCAACAAATTATTGTAGATATAACCTTTATTGTCTTTTTGTAGTTGTATGTACATCTGTTATCTGTAGTAACTTTAAGGTGTTTCTCCACTGCACATTTTGGGGCATTTTATTGTTCTACAGGTTTTTAATAAAAATTATCCTAAAAATGAATTTTTAAGTCTATAGTGTAGTATGTAATGTTAAGATAAACAAACGAAACATAATATTAAAATAATGAATTTTAACTGTTAAGTAAAGAAATATACATACTTACATAAAAAAATAATATTTAAAAAATTAAAAACTAAAACCGACTTTAAAAAAAACTACTGTGAAAAAAATGCACTAAAAAGTAAAAAAATAATTACGTCATTTAATTACTTCAACTAGCTGGCACAGGGCGGCCAATTATTGTAATCTTTGCAGTCGGTGCCAGGCAAACTTTTAGAAATGTTTGGAAGTTTACTAAAAGTTATAAAATATATTTAAATTTACATTAATACGATAATCTATTTTCGCTTATTATATAATTATATTATCATTATATCATCTTTATTTTACGCATTTATATAATTCAACTATATAGTTTCGATATGTTGAGCAGATCCCTTGATCCGTTATTAATCCGTTTATCTGTTGTTTAGGTTTTCACTTAGATGTACTTATATAAACTTCCAAAAAATTTTTAAAAGCTTGGGCACACCGACTTCAAAAATTACAATAATTGGCCGCCTGTGCCAGCTAGTTGAAGTAACTAAATAACGTAATTATTTTTTACTTTTTAGTGCATTTTTTTCACAGTAGTTTTTTAAGTCGGTTTTATCTTTTTTTTTTTAATGCTTTTTAGTGCATGTTGCATTCCGTAACTATTTATAGCAAACGAATATGGGTAGACCTACTAAACGTGTTACTCATATGGGGAGACATATGACAGAAATTAGACGAGCGAAGAAAGGGAAGAAAGCCTATCTCAAAGGAGGAAATCTAGATCCAATGCTATTTCAAAAGAGAGTAGTGAACTGCGTGAAAAGAGGCTTTTGTAAATGCAGGCTTACAATGAAAAGGTACTAAATAGTGAAAACATCGAAAAACGTGGCCGCCGTCTTGGTTTAATACGCGATCGCCTTCGCCGAAACTCGTCAAAATCGGCGTAATCTGTTATTAGGCTGATTTTAACGAGATTTGAGGAGAAGTTGAGAAGAAGTTTGAGAGTTTTTCAGGTTTATCTTTGAAGTTCATGGTCCAATACGAATGAAATTATAATAGAACTAACTTGAAGCTATACTTGATTCAGCACAAAAGAAATTTTGAAAATCGGTTCAGAAATGACTCAGTTCTGGACGTAAAAAACATTAAAAAAAACATACAATCGAATTGATAACCCCCTCCTTTTTTGAAGTCGGTTAAAATACAATAAAAACGACTATAATTCACATTTAACAGATTTGGACTGAATATTGAATAAAATTTGAATTTGAATAAAACAAGAAAATTCATTTTAAAAAAATTACGTTATGAAAATGATAAAAATTTAAAATAAAAAATTTTGTAATACGATATAAAGACCCTTATTTCACAATTATTATTAATCTTCAGTCGTATTTAACATAAAAAAAACGTAAAAATAAAATAAAATAAAGCAAGAAATCAAGAAATAAGAAAAATACGGTTATACCGTTATAAGAATCAATATCTATTTATTTAACCTTAAAAATGACTTTGACACGTGACGTTGTTTTGTTTAGTTATTGGGTTTTATTTGGTAAGTCACATTCAATTTAAGACGGCTGTATAATATGTACAATTCACTAGAAGAAATATTACCGATTGTCACTATTTCCGTCTGCGCAATCAGTGGAAATTAATTGAATAAGACAATAAATATCCACCTTTATGAAATAGCGTTCGCGGTGTAAGAGGACACTACCATATAAAGATTTTAATGCGCTTTCTTATTATGCAAATATATAAGGCTTATTTCTTAATATAGTGTTTTTTAGCAGCATAAGAACTTCAAATTGAAATAAAACATTAAAAACATTATGGTAATACATTTAATAGCATTTATGATTTAAAAATGATTTCCGGCATGTAATCACCACGAGTAATCGTTACAAAGCACATCCGATCGGTCAACATTTTGACCCCTTTTTCTATAATTTGTGGTTTTATTTCAATAATGGCTTGCTGAATATTGACTTCCAATGCTTTTAAAAGTTTTGATTTGTTAGCATAAACCGTAGATTTAACATACCCACAAAGAAAATAATCTGAAAGTGTCAAATGGCCAATTAACAGGACCATTATTTGAAATAATGTTGTCACCAAATTGTTCTTTCAATAAATCGATGATTTTGTTTGCTGTGTGGCACGTAGCGTCATCCTGTTAGAACCATAAATTGTCGATGTTTAACTCTTGGAATTATGGGAACAAGAACGTGTTTAACAGGTGTCGATCTCTCAGCATTCACCGTAACGGAAGCTCCTACCTTATTTCGAAAGAAATATGAACTAATAATGTCGTTAGCGTGTATTCCACACCAAACAATCAATTTTAAGGGATGTAATAGAGTCTCAAGATAATGTCCCAGATAGGTCTCAGTCTATATACGGCAATATACTCCCTTCTGAGTGTAATCAGAAGGTCGATTATACAGACCATAAAATTGGCAAAGTGCTCTATAAGTTTTGCGAACGAAACTCTGATTTTCAAAATAAATTTTCACAATTTGGAAGCGTTGAAACAGCGGAAAGCGTTGGAACAGATAATTTTTTCATGACCAAATGGTAAACTTATCTGAACACAAATGACAAAAAACTGTTACCATGACAAACTTCGTTCATTTGTTATCGCCATTGAAAGATCTTATGCAGCTAAAAAACACCCTATATATTGTCGTGTATTTTTTTACAATTTAAGATTTTGGAATGTGAAATGATTTTATAATTTGATTTTGAATTAAAAATTTTTGTTAAAAATTGAGGTTGGCAGTAAGGCAGGAAGATAAGTGGCCTTTGATTAAAAGTGGCCGACGGGACAGACCTGTATTTGTCCGCTTCTGTTATATTTTAAAATTTGAGTATGATTATGATAAAAAGTGCAACTGTTTAAATAAAAAATTTGTTTTATTTAAGAAAAGTGAAATCCAAAGTAAAATTTTGAATTTTTCAAGAGTTTGTGGAGGGAACCACAAATTTTGTGATAAGGCAGTTGCAAGACGGTTTGTATAGATTTTAACGTTACCAATTTATAATTTTTATTATAACAAAAATTAAATATTTATAAAATATTTAGAATTGAATGGTGATTTTTTGAAAATCTTAGATAATTAATAAAATTACATTACATTTAATTGTCGCATGCAACGTGGGGCTTCCGAAATAGCAACTTACTTATTGACCCTGAGATGTAATAAAAAAAATTGTTAAGAAAGAAATTATAAAGAAAACAAAAAAAATGAACGAACAAACGGAAATGTCGGATGCAGAAATGATGAAACAAATTATGAACTTGCGCGACTCGATGAAGACAAAACGGAATTCATAGAAAGCGTAAGGGAAATAAGAAATAAAATAATACGGAAAATAAGGGGAATGAAAGAGGAATAGAAACAGGAGCTTAATGCGGGTAGTAACAATAAATTAAAGTTAGATTCAATGATTGACAATGGAGAAAACGCAAATAATAAAAAAGTTTTGAAAAAGAAGAATAAGATGATATAAAAAGAAAAATTAATAAAATGATGGATAAGGAAGAAAAGTTTAAAATTATTAGATTATTTGCTCCACAATAATTGTTAAAAAAATTTAAACGCTTCATTGGGAATAATGGAAATAAGATCAAGAAAATAAAGGAAAAAATTTGGAAATTAAAAGTTGGGAAATTAACGCTTGTAACTAAATTATTAAAAAAAAAAATAAAACCGACTTAAACTAAAAAAAACTACTGTACAAAATGCACTAAAAAGTAAAAAATTAATAACTTTCCACGAAACTAGATATTTTTTCGAATCATTTACTTTAAACTGCATTAAATTTCATACATTTATTAAAAAAAACTACATAAATATTCCTTAAAAGTTAGGTGTACAACCTTCTTAAAGTAATTTTTTTAATTTCCTGTTTTTTAATTTTAATATTTTAATTTTGTTTGGTGTTGTGGTGGTTCACTACTTAATTTACTTTTTGCTCATAAGAGTCGTATGATTCTTCGAAAAAAATGGTTACATGGAAAGACAATAAAACAATTGACGATATAAAATTTTATTCATTTTGTAACCTGAGAATACACAATAATAACAAAAAACAGAACTCACGCAACTCGCAGGCCAGCACGTGTTTGAGAAACAAATTAACTTTCTCTTGCACGGGATTTTTTTTTCACCAATCTTAACTTTATCGTAGACCTGTAATGAGAATATTTTTTATCGCTAATAAACTATTCATCACACCTGGAATAGATCTTTTCCAGTAATAAGTGATTTGAACTCAGATGGAAAACCAGCTCTATTAATTTTGGAGTCACAGAGCGCGGATCCTGAAAAAGAATTTGCTTCCACTTTCTCAAAATAAAAATACCGGTAATTATGAAACGTATAATAAGAATATAAGTAAAATACAATCTACTATAGCAAAAAACGTTATCACAACAATTTCCGATACACAAAATATGAATCGGCAGCAATAATCTGGCCTACGGCGACGTCGAACAACAATTCGGAACCAACAGCGTTCCCAATGAAACCAAACACAAGAAAGAATTAGCAATGTTAAGATAGACTTACCCAAGCCCTCAGGTACGTTTACAAGATCTATTACGACAGCGGTTACACCACCAAAACCCTCCGTGCTTCAAATCTGAAGACAATGATGCCGATGTGTCGTTTCTTCTACGCTGCTTTAAAAAGCCAGTAGATTGCTAAACTGCACGATTGAAGGATGATGAAATCGAAGAACCGAACAGGAATCACTTCGTTCACCAAACTCGAGGCACTTAGCACTATCAAGTAACACAGTAGGTCGTAGATGTTGAATCGAAGGAAACAGGATAATCTAACCCTGATCTAACACGACCTTATCGTCGCGTCGTTTTCACTAGTTGAATATGGCGGTAACCGTTACTTAACCTATGAAAAAGTGTTTCACAATCGCTGGTCTGAGAGCTAACCTTAGGTTAAGTGCTGATATTGTAACCCACAGAAGTTCCTTGAGATAACTCTAGGTTTACTATCAACTATCACTTTTTTTTGAGGTTGGAACACACAGAGGACAGTGCTTTCATTGATTTCAAACGGGTAATATTAGAATTTCGTCATTATTTGGGAAACTTTTAAAATTCATTCAAGACGTGGACTGCTCAGATTTTGGTTATATCTTTGTGTACTTTCATAAACGGTATTGTATAATTGTGTTAAAACATACCAAAGTTAATAATAACAAAGTGTATTTAAGATGGATTTATTATACGACATAAATGTGTATAGCAGCGACGAAGAAGCCAGAAAGTCGATAATATGACGTTCACGATTTTGTTGTTAAAGAAAAACCTTTGCATTTACTTTTATTTTCCATCTATAACAATACAAACCTGAGATTACAATCAATACCTAACTAAAGTAAAATATACCCAATATTTATAAAAAGTAATAAAATAAAACAAAAAATAAAGTTTTATTTCTTATATTTATAAGTTTTATAATATATAATTTATAAGTTATTATTTTCAGGGTCGTATTATGCACTAGGCTGACTAGGCTAAAGCATAAAGCGTTTTTTGCAAAAAAGGCACTAGGCTCTAAAATTACAAGTGGCAAAACAATTATTATTAAATTCAAGGAATATGCAAAAATATATTGCATTACTTAGGTCGAACGATATCATAATCGCAATTGCATACTTGCTTTGTGTGGTCACTGTAGCATAGCTTACTTCTAAGCACACTTTTTATTTTTTAAATTATTAATAGGTAAATTAAATAGGCGCTAAATTTGTATTAGCCTAGGACGTCAAATAGGCGTAATCCGGCCTTGATTATATTATGACAAGTAAATGACAAATAACAAACAAATAAGTACGCGATACCAACAGTGATTATAGAAAATAACTAGCTACAGAGCTGCCAACATTTCTAAACCTGTGGTCAACTGCCGGTAAACAGACCTAAGGTCGAAATTCGTTTGTGAAACAGTACCATCTATCAAACTTCAAGTTAACCTTCGGGTCAAAGTTAGGTAACTTTAGGTTTTGACTATTGATTGTGAAACCGACCGTAAGAGTGTGAACGTATAGTCCTGCCTTTATTGTTCCTCAGATTGCAAAGTCAATCAGTGCCATTCTGTAACTAAAAATAATCTTAGCAACTTGCCAAAAATGAGCAATATTGCTAAATAAGCAATATTGCTAAATAAGCAATAACAAGCAAGCAAATAACCATAACTTGCTAAATAAGCAATATTGCTTAGGTATTCTGTAACACCAAAATTAGCAATCGTTGCTAAATTTTAAAAGATTCATTGCTAAAAATCTTGCTAACTTAGCAATTGCCAAATACCTATTACTAAAGTTAGCAAGGTACTTTTTCTACTCCATTTTTCAATTTAAAGCGTTAATTCTTTAATTTAAAAACTTCACTCTAAATGCACTTTAATGATGCGGTAGAACTATATTGTTGTAAACAAAGACTTTTCAAATACCTTGAATAGCCGGTCTCCTCGGTTATAGCAACACCTCGCCAGATTCTCCGTTCTCTCTTCAACCTTTCGCACCACCCACGCATCCACTTTTTAAACTACAGCTAAACCATAAAAGAATACAATATGGTAATATTTCTAAATAAAACAAAAGTGATGGCATTCAGAGGACAAGAAGAAATACGCTCAAAAATAGTACTAAATGACCTGATTATAGAGCAAGTAAAATCTTTTACTATAATTCATATATTTATATAAAAATCACAGAACACTACTTATGCTCAACTAAATAATTTTATTATTAGCAACTATCGTTAAGTGTCATTCACATCCAAGTAACGTACGTAGCGGACATACAAGACATAATGCAAGGAAAGTTGAAATGCATCGTTTTAAACGCCACCAGTTACATTCGTACAAAACATAGCGGACATGAAGTAACGTAACAAAGAATTCGGTCAACTTCAACTCCCAGGTAGCACAAAATATTGTGCAATATTGGCGCAATATTGTACCAATATTGAGAAATGGTGCAATATTGGCAATGTCCAGTCAATATTGGTGCAATATTGTACAACATTTATGCGGCAATATTGTGTACCAATATTGGTACAATATTGCTTACCCACGTTGGGCAATATTGTATATTCATGTTGGTGCAATAATGGTTAAAAAAAGCATTAATATCTAAACAATACTGAATATATTCTCCCAAATAACTTCTAAGTTATATTATCAGTGATTTGTATCATTGGAAAATGCATTTGCTAACAAGTAGCTAACATATTCATATTTTATTGATATTCAATATTGGGCCATGATTGCGTACTAATATTGCGCAATTATTGCGAAACTATATTGGTACAATATTGTCTTGCAATATTGGTGCAATATTGATCAATATTTATGCGGCAATATTGTATAACAATATTGGTACAATATTGCATACTCACCTTGGGCAATATTGTATATTCATGTTGGTGCAATAATGGTTAAAAACAGCATTAATATCTAAGCAATACTGAATATATTCTCCCAAATAACTTCTAAGTTATATTATGAGTGATTTGTATTATTAGAAAATGCATTGCTACCATGTAGCTAACATATTCATATTTTATTGATATTCAATATTGGGCCATGATTGCGTACCAATATTGCGCAATGATTGCGAAACTATATTGGTACAATATTGTCTTGCAATATTGGTGCAATATTGATGAACATTTATGCGGTAATATTGTATAACAATATTGGTACAATATTGCATACCCACGTTAGGCAATATTGTATATTATATTCATGTTGGTGCAATAATGGTTAAAAAATGTATTAATATCTAAACAATACTGAATATATTCTCCCAAATAACTTCTAAGTTATATTATCAGTGATTTGTATCATTGGAAAATGCATTTGCTAACAAGTAACTAACATATTCATATTTTATTGATATTCAATATTGGGTCATGATTGCGTACCAATATTGCGCAATGATTGCAAAACTATATTGGTACAACATTGTCTTGCAATATTGGTGCAATATTGATGAACATTTATGCGGCAATATTGTATAACAATATTGGTACAATATTGCATACCCACGTTGGGCAATATTGAATATTCATGTTGGTGCAATAATGGTTAAAAAAAGCATTAATATCTAAACAATACTGAATATATTCTCCCAAATAACTTCTAACTTATATTATCAGTGATTTGTATCATTGGAAAATGCATTTGCTAACAAGTAGTTAACATATTCATATTTTATTAATATTCAATATTGGGTCATGATTGCGTACCAATATTGCGCAATGATTGCGAAACTATATTGGTACAATATTCTCTTGCAATATTGGTGCAATATTGATGAACATTTATGCGGCAATATTGTATAACAATATTGGTACAATATTGCATACCCACGTTGGGCAATATTGTATATTCATGTTGGTGCAATAATGGTTAAAAATAGCATTAATATCTAAACAATACTAAATATATTCTCCCAAATAACTTCTAAGTTATATTATGAGTGATTTGTATTATTAGAAAATGCATTGCTACCATGTAGCTAACATATTCATATTTTATTGATATTCAATATTGGGCCATGATTGCGTACCAATATTGCGCAATGATTGTAAAACTATATTGGTACAATATTGTCTTGCAATATTGGTGCAATATTGATGAACATTTATGCGGCAATATTGTATCACAATATTGGTACAATATTGCATACCCACGTTGGGCAATATTGTATATTCATGTTGGTGCAATAATGGTTAAAAAATGCATTAATATCTAAACAATACTGAATATATTCTCCCAAATAACTTCTAAGTTATATTATCAGTGATTTGTATCATTGGAAAATGCATTTGCTAACAAGTAGCTAACATATTCATATTTTATTGATATTCAATATTGGGCCATGATTGCGTACTAATATTGCGCAATTATTGCGAAACTATATTGGTACAATATTGTCTTGCAATATTGGTGCAATATTGATCAATATTTATGCGGCAATATTGTATAACAATATTGGTACAATATTGCATACTCACCTTGGGCAATATTGTATATTCATGTTGGTGCAATAATGGTTAAAAACAGCATTAATATCTAAGCAATACTGAATATATTCTCCCAAATAACTTCTAAGTTATATTATCAGTGATTTGTATCATTATAAAATGCATTGCTAACATGTAGTAGCTAACATATTCATATTTGATAGATATTCAATATTGGGCCATGATTGCGTATCAATATTGCACAATTATTGCGAAGCTATATTGGTAGAATAATATCTAGCAATATTGATGCAATATTGATTAACATTTATGCGGCAATATTGTATATCAATATTGGTACAATATTGCGTACCCACATTGGGCAATAATGTTTTTTTATGTGGGGGCAAGAATGGTTAAAAACTGCATTAATATCTAAGCAATACTGAATATATTCTTCCAAATAACTTCCAAGTTATATTATTAGTGATTTGTATCATTGCATTGCTAACATGTAGCTAACATATTCATATTTTATTGATATTCAATATTGGGCCATGATTGCGTATCAATATTGCGCAATTATTGCGAAGCTATATTGGTACAATATAGTCTAGCAATAATGTAGCAATATTAGCTGACATTATTGGTGCAATATTGCTTACCCATATTGGGCAATATGTATATCCATGTTGGCACAATAATGATTAAAAACTGCATTCATATCTAAACAATACTGAATATATTTTCCCAAATATCTTCTAAGTTATATTATTTGTGAGTTTGTATCATTGCAAAATGCATTGCTAACATGCAGCTAACTAATTCATATTTTATTGGTATTCAATATTGAACCATGATGGCGTATCAATATTGCACAATTATTGCAAAGCTATATTGGTACAGTAATGTCTAGCAATATCGGTGCAATATTGCTTACCCATATTGTAAATTCAAATTGACATTTTTAAGCAAACTTATTAAACTAGAAATCAATAAACTATCGTATTTCGCATTAAGTGAAAATCTGAAATTTTATTTTTATTGTGGTGATAATAGACGTCTTCAAATTATATCAGTCACCTGTATTTCCTCAAGTTTAATTTTCTCTTTAAGACCGATGATCTTAGTTATAAAATACGGTTTTTTAGGTATAAATAAATTAGTTAAAAAACGTCTTTTTATTGAAATAAATGTTTTACATTAATACATTAAAAAAACGATCTAAAATGTAAGTTCCGGTATGGTTCAAATAAAACTTTTAGCAATACATGTCATAAGCATTTGATGACGTCA
Source organism: Cantharis rustica (assembly GCA_911387805.1). Lineage (NCBI taxonomy): Eukaryota > Metazoa > Arthropoda > Insecta > Coleoptera > Cantharidae > Cantharis > Cantharis rustica. The sequence continues at coordinate 80,552,198 of OU426877.1, forward strand.
TATTCGAACAGCATTGTATTATAATTTGATTTTCTTTATTAAGTATTTATTACTTTTTGTTTATAATTAAAAGCAAATTAAATTCTATAAATGCTATGGAACCATGGATAACCCTAAAATAAATGCACAAAGAATTTTTAGATTTCAGGTATAAGTAATTTCAAAGAAATAATCGGTGCCATAAAACCCAATACGGTACATTGTTGCATTCTATGAACAAATTTGATAATATGTTCAAGAATTCTGTCATACATATTATGTTATTCTTACATAATATTAATTTAAAAACTATTTAATTTAATAAAGGGTACACTACAGCGTACCCGCGTTTTATTAAATTATTTTGAAGTTTGTGACAAACTTATATGCTAGATAGCAATTATTTCTTGAAAGAAAGAATTATTGAATTCCTTGTGGTTCTTTCAATGAAAAATGATTGTTATTTAGCATTTAAGTTTGTCCCAACTTCAAAATAATTTAATAAAAGGTACACTATAGTGTGCGTTGGGTCTGAAAGGATTAAGTAATAAACTTGACAAAAGTATTTTTAACAGGTATCTAGTTGTAACCCAGATGCAATTATTATAATGCATAATTTAAAAACTCAGTACGATGTAAGTTATTATTTTGATCATTATTGTTTTTAGTATTATATGAACGGCGATATAAAATATTTTCGTTAATTTCGTCTAAGATCAGTTTAATATTGTCGATAAGACCAATTTTGCAAAATTATAAAATACACAAAATACACACACCATTTATAAATTTGAAGTTAAAATCTCACTTGTAACGTTTTATTTGGTACTTCAAGTGATACTCCAAGGGAAGTGAATATATGTATATGCCACTTTACGAGAAAGTGAAGATATCAAAGTCAAATAATTTTGGCTTTTGCAAAAACAAAATTATACCTACTTAATGCATCTTGTGTTCTTAGGAGTGATAAGAAAATTAATAGATTTTTGATTAAAACATCATCACAGTTTAGACTTCCAAATTTTAGAAAAATTATGTCTGAAAGATCAGCAAGTTATGCTGAAACTGTTTCATAGATGGGAAGCTACCGAGTTTCGTTTCTTTTTATTGTACAGCGTTACTTATTTTATTAGATATAGTATGTTCTGCACAGTATATCAATTTTTTACTCCTAAATATTGTGTTCAGAATGTTAACACATAAATTAGCTCCAGTGCTAATTTATAAATATAATTTTGTATATATAATATTTTGTAAATAATTTTAATCTAGAAATTGAATTTCTTCAAGAAGGCCTCGTGGCGTAAGCTGTAGAGCGGTAGGGTTTCAAATCCAATAGGTCGGTCGGTTCAGGTTCGAATCCCAGGTAGGTTAAAAAAAATTTAATTTATATTTCAGTTAATTTTCAGGACTAGATACTGATGATATCCAAAATCCAAAAGAAATAAGTAAGCCCAATATAAATAATAAAATATAAATAAAAAAATAATAACAATAAGCCCAATAAACACATAAATAATAAAATTAATTAAGTAAATTTGACAATTAAAATAATATATAGTTTAAATAAATAATAATTATAAAAAGAATTTTTTTATTTGCCATCATAGTAAAATATTGGAAGCGATATTGAGCAATATTGCTTTTAATATTGTGCAACATTGCAAATTGTTCTCATTACTATATTGCGCTATATTGACGTCAATATTGTGCGATATTGACTGCAATATTGTGCAACATTGCAAATTGTTCTCATTACTATATTGCGCTATATTTACATCAATATTGTGCGATATTGACTGCAATATTGTGCAACATTGCAAATTGTTCTCATTACTATATTGCGCTATATTGACATCATTATTGCACCAATATTGGACGCGATATAGCCCCAACATTGAAGACTATATTGCTTCAATATTGCTATCAATATTGTGCGATATTGACTGCAATATTGTGCAACATTGCAAATTGTTCTCATTAGTATATTGTGCTATATTGACCGCAATATTGCGCCAATATTTACAGTATGAAGGACCAATATTGCCACAATATTGCGTGCTACCTGGGCTTCTACGTTATGTTTCCTATGTTTGACCAATGAGATGCGTTCATTTTACAAGGCAACACCTCCGTTTTAAAATTTTAAATTTTAAGGTGAAGTTTACACTTCCGACATTTAAACTTTTAGGTTAAATTATAGCGTGTCGTGTGTTTCTTGTGCGTGTGTTTTTTATTGATATTTGGTTAATTATGATTGACAAAATATTTATAGTTCTGATACATTCATATCCGTTCCTCTACGATCATAGAGAAACCGATACCGTAGTCAACCGATCGAGTGAAAATACGCGTGCGCGTTCTTCACGTTTCTATGTTTTCTATGTTGATGTGAATATCAAGTCATTTGCTATGTTTTGTATGTTATGTCTTGTATGTCTGCTACGTACGTTACTTGGATGTGAATGACGCTTAAACCTACTAAACGTGTTGCCCATATGAGACAGCGCCGTTTAAATAAGGCGAGCGAAGAAGGGAGAAACGCCTATCTCAAAGTAGGAAATCTAGATCCAGGGCTATTTCAAAAGAGAGTAGTGAATTGGATGAAAAGACTCTTTTGCAAATGTTGGCATACAGTAAAAAAGTACTGAATAGCAAAAATATCAAAAAACGTGGCAACCGTCTCGGTTTAATCCGGGATCGCCTTTCCACCGAAAAATTAAACCGATTTTGAGAAGTTTAAGAAGAGTTGAAGAGAACTTGAGGAGGAGTTTGAGAGTTTTCCTGGTGTATCTTTAAAGTTCAAGGTTCAATACAAATAAAATTATCATGGGACCAACTTGGAACTGTACTTGATTTAACGCAAAAAGAATTTTGAAAATCGGTTTATAAATGACGGAGTTCTGAGGTAACAAACATTTAAAAAAAAACATATAACCGAATTGATAACCTTCTTTTTCAAAGTCGGTTAAAAAGGTCCACAACATAGACCTTAAATTAGATTTTAAATTTAGAAGAATAAATTGAATAAACTAAAGTATAATATCTTCTGTCACCGAATCGGAATCGCCGGTGCCGAATTGGAATCGCGGAAACTGGCATAGCCGAATATCGGGTTGCCGAATTGACTGTCGGCAAATTAATATCACCGAAATGACGGTGTCCGCATTTAACACCTGCTTATAAAATCTAAAAACTTTGCTCAACGTCAACCGACGTAATGAGAGCAAATTTGTACATGGATTGGTACGTACGTATCAACTTTTTGTAGTTCCTCAGAAAATTTATCAAGTGTATGAAATCCTTGATTTTTGTCCAAGATGTCTTTTAATTTATTATTGACAATTATTCCCACACTCCCTTAGACCTCCAAAGTTGTCTTTCTGAAATTATTTATAATTTTAATCGATTCCACTAAAGGTAAATACTACATTTTTTCCAAATTTTCGATGGATAATGGAACGTATGAAAATTTAGCTTTGATAGTATTGAGATGACCCTAGCTATTCAAATCTATAAATTTGCTTAATCCCAAAAATTATTCTAGCTGGGTATACATTAATTAACATGAGACTCCTTAGTCTTTAAAAATTGTTAATTAAAAATTAAAATGCTCAATCTTTTGTTACCTTCAATGTGGTATTGGACTTTTGTTCTATGTGCGCGCTCGCTACGCATATGGTATTCCAGCTGGCTTCAGTGCGCCTGGTCAAACAAATTTTGCTGCGACGTATTTTAACAAATTCTTCACTTTTCCAATTTTATTTAACACTTGCACTTCATTTTACCACCATTAAAAATAAAACATCAACTCAATTTAACTCATTTATTAATTTTCAAACAATTAACATTTGTAAAATTTTTATTGCGGGAATGATGTTCGTCCGCTCTACTCGACGTCAAGGCCTCAGCCCAACTGTACTGCCTTTTAAGCCTTACTCTTTCTAGTTCTATTCTCCCTACCTTTTTTTTAACTTATAACTCGATTCCTTAAACACAATTTCAGCTCTTTTTTCTACGGAATATTTTTTACACCTTTCAACAATAATTTATTGCATTTGATCTAATAATGATAGTTTTGGAATGCTTGTCAATGAATTTAATTTTGCATTGGTTTTAGATTCTACAAAGGGTACCACAATGTCCCCACTATTCACTTGAATTCCCTTTATAACCACATTTTTTGACAAAAAAAAAAGAACTAAAAAACTTCTAAATCTTAAATTTGTTTAAAAATCTTGGCTTCACACAAGAGTACTCTAAGACGTAGTTGTATAACATAAGATCAACTTCGGACCAAACCTCGAGACAATCTCAATCGCGACAAAGGAGCTACTTCGAAATGAAAACCGAACAGTGGTGATTGTGGTCAAGGTTAAAGTGGCAACAAAAATCAATTTGGCTCAAATTGAAAATTCAAAAATAAATTGGCAATTAATGGTGGACACAGCAAATTAATATAAGTTGTTAAAAGGATGCTTCCTTTTAGCACAAAAGTACCATACATGAATGGTACTTTTGTACATAGCACTAAATTTTTAAGAAGCTTTTCACTATTCATACATTTTGTAAATGAATATTTTATTGTTCATTACAATATTATTTTTAGTGATAATTTTTAATTACAAAATTTAATTTTTATTTTTTGGGGCTTTATACGATCATGGGCTCTCAGCAATGCGGAGTTCAGCGCATGCTAGTTCCGCCACTAGGCTATCATTATCTAATAAATTTAACTATTATTAATTTGTAATAATAATAATATATTTAGTTATATTTTTTTCTAGCCAAGTCATAACAAAATATTTAGTACAAAAATATGGATCAAATAATCAAAAGCAACTATTGTATCCAGACGATTTACGAAAACAAAATCTTATTGATCGTTTGCTATATTTCGATCGAGGAGTTTTGTATCCTAGTATATCCGATTACTTTGTAAGTTTTTTAATAACTATTCAATTTTTTTTCCACATAAACTCCTGACATGTTAGTCGAAAAAAAAATTTTTTTTATTGAATCTCGGTATTTTACAATCTATCTAATAAGACAATAAGTAAAAAGTATGATACATTGAACCAGATGGCATAGAAAAAAATTGCCCAATGGCACGCTCCCTTTACATTTAACACCCAGAGAGTGTTATGTCAGGCTTACAGTAACTACGATGGGAGTCTGCATATATTTTTCAAAAACGATGAGGCAAGTTTAGTGGGTATAGTGACGCTTTAATCTCTTTATTCCATGGAAACATAATAAATTCACAGCGAGAGAGTTAGGATGGTCTCTGATATCTGGTACTGATATCTGGTGCTGAACTACTTGATACATTCTTCAACTGTGGGCACTTGGAGGTTACGATGAATCACATGATTTGGTACAAATCAAGGGGCGTCTGCAATAATTCTTAGGGTTTTTAATTGAAACCGCTATATTTTGGCGATGTTGGAGTTACTTGCTGCTCCCCAAAGCTGAATGCTATAGGTTCAGATTGGCTTTATTATGATTTTATATATGAGCACCTTATTTACAAGAGATAGTTGAAAACAACGATTTAGCAACTATTGGTGTTTTCTAAAGGAATGACCAAGTTGGAGTCTCTTGTTCTAGATATGCTTAGTCCACGTCAGTCTTCTGTCCAAATGCACTCCAAGGTACCTAACTTTCTCTTTTTGTGGTAGTATTTTACCATTAAAGTTAACAGTAGGACATGTGTCTCTCCTTGTAGTAAATGTTACATGCACCAACTTTTGGACATTCGCTTTAATGCGCCATTTTTGACGTGATAACGTCTTATAAATTAATATACCGGTTGCACGCACGAAAAATTGTCACGTTCCGCAAGCGAGAGCGTTGAACAAGCAAGAACTCCCGCTTGTTACTCAACCAGCGGTCGTATCAAACCACTACCGTGGACTTTCCATAGCCCATAGATTGATATTGGGCTTATTTAGATCACAGCAGTGTGGCGTGGACATGATCGAGTAGCGAACCGCGGTTTACCGCGTCCTAGCATGATGATTTAAGCATTGCGCCACACTGCTGGTCTAATTTTGATAAAACTAATAATGCTTTGCCTTATCATTGTAAAAGACGCTCGGAAAGTATCATTTTCTCTGCGTGTTCCAATAATAACTATTTAAACGGAAAAGCGTGGTGACTAAAGTATATAACAGAACGAGTCGCTGAGCGACGAGTTCTGGTAGCTTACAAGTTACGTCACAAATTGTTTTGGCGAAAACCACGTATGAAACTTTATCTATACGACAGAACATTTCCAAAATAAAAAATAGTAAAGTGTAACCTGAATAAAGATGGAAAATAACTTAAAAAATGAATTTTTAAGTAATTTGTGGTATTTAGTAGTATGTGATGTTAAAGTAATCAAACCTAACAACTGTTAAAATAATAAATTTTAACTGTTAAGTAAAAAATACATACTACACAGAAACATAATATTTCAAAAACACTAAAATGACAATAATTCACATTTAACATTCTAAGTTGTTAAATTCTAAATTATTGTCATTTTAGTGTTTTTGAAATATTGTGTTTATGTGTAGTACACATATGTATTCTTTACTTAACAGTTAAAATTTATTATTTTAACATTTGTTAGGTTTACTTAGGATTACTTGAATAAAGATGGACAAAAAATGGTAACCTTAATAAGGTAACCTGAATAACCTAATGATGGGAAAATAATTCTTTCTGTACATGTATATTTAGATTATAATGTTTTTCTAATACGATGCCGCAAAGTATAATTTTTGAATAATCAAAAATTTAAATTTAAAATTTAAATTTTTATTATTTTAACAATTTGTTAGTTTTGATTATTCTAACACATACCTACTACTAAATACCACAAAAATACTTAAAACTTTTTTAAGTTATGTTCTATGCATAATTTTCTGTCTGATCAATTGCAGAGAAAGTGATAATTTCGTTGATCTTGGGGATAAAAAGTACTTTGTAACTCTGTTTGACGACAGCATTGAAGTGAGCGGTTATTTCATAAAATCGCAAACTTTTAAGTTTGATAATTTAATGACTAAAGTTAATTTTTCGACATTTTCAAAAAATTAATTATTAGATATATATTTAAACTATTTTTAGAATGATCAAACTAATTTTAATGAAATTCCAAATCCTGTCTTGGGCGCCGAAGTGGAACGGAGTTTGACACTTTTACAGCAAATGCTATTAAAAGGAAATTTTGCTTTGGGTGGAATTGGAGAATCAGATCAATTGACAATTGCGGATTTTAATATTTTAGCATCATTAAGCTATTTAGAGTCGATGGACTATAGGTAAGTTATTATTTTCAATTTCTAGAAATTAAAATTTAATTGATTAATTTTATAGCTACGAAAGATATAGTGAAATTTATAATTATGTACAATTTCTGAAAGATTATTTGACAAATTATAGAGATTGCTTTTACGAAGGAATAACGTTAATGAAAACTTGGGCCAGATTAAATTTAAAGTATCTACCAAATTATATAGATTATACACCTAGCGTACTAAATGAAGAGCATAATTTTATTGCACCCGAACAACGCATTTAACAAACAATTATTTTTTTTTTATTATACCTACCAACGTTTTCTACATTATACAAAAATTAATTGCATTATTAATTGCAAAAGTAATTTTATAAATTATAAAATTATTATAAAACATAAAAGAAAAATAAAATTATAAAATAAACTTATTATTAAATTCTTCTTTAAATTTGGTGATGTTGACTATATAAACTATTTACATAATTTAATTTTAAAGTAGATAAGTTTGGTAGGATGATATTCGTTAAGCACGAATGACGGTCACCATTGGAGACAATACCGATCACTGAAAAATAATAAGCCCTACCAGACGCGGATATTCAATTTTGTTTAAGAGGGGGTGCAACAATTTTTGTGTGATTTTACCTATCTTCCAGAAAATTCGTTCTAAACAAAAAATTTGATAAAATTGTCAAATTTTATTTAATTGTTTAATTAAAATTTAATTAAAATAAATAGTTTAATCGTCAAATTAAACGATAACGGAATTTATTTAAAGAGAGATTAATGAATAAACATAAATTTAATAACGTAATTTCAAAAAACCGTAAACTGTAACAAACAAAAAACAGGAACAAAAATTTCAAGAAACAGTAACGCAAACATTTACCAACTTCAAAATCTACATTTGTATAATCTGAAGCCAATCCGTTCCTTTAGAGAGCACGGTACCAGGCTTGACCAAGATAAAATCTACATCTTCCACGAATGCTTCTGCCCATTGCTTTGTACATACATTTCTCATCGCAATAATTTCGATCGCCGTTTTGTCATTTTCGTTTTTTACATATTGTGCCAAATAGTAGACCGTAGATCAATCAAAAAATGCATACATAAAAGTGATTAAAATCCGCTATGAAAATTGCCTGTCAGGAAAATTGTTCGCCGCCAATTTTTCGTCGGACAAGTATTTGCCTGACTATTTCACTCAGCTGTCATTAGACCAATGAAATGAAAAAACAACGAAACATTCCACCAATAGCAATCGAATTGCAGCGACTATTTCACTCAGCTGTCTAATGTCTAATGACCAATGGAATGAAAAAACAACGAAACATTCCACCAATAGCAATCGAATTGCATCGACAATTTTTTCAAATTTATTTTAAAGCAAATATAAGCGACAAAGTTTTTTTATTAACTTCAACATTTAAATAATACATATTATGATCTACTTATTAGCGTGAAAAAATTGTGCTTTCAGCACTAACTCAAATTATAAGTTTGTACATTTCATAAATCTACAAATTGCTTAATTTGTAGATATATAAATTCAAATAACACTAAAGAAAAATTACAATTTGTTTATTCTTGAAAGCACAATTCCAATTTAGTCATATTCCTGAAATGCAATGGCGCTGAACTTACTTTCCGTTTTCTGATTGAATTTGTAATGCTTTTTGATGTGTAAACATCTTTCCACTCGATTATGGGGGTAATTTAGTGAAATGGGACGGAAATGCGTAACAGGAATCCAGAAAAGCGCGCGCTATTTGATTTGACTAAAGAGCGCCAAAATTATTTTATCGGAATAGATAGACATTATTTATATTATAAAATGCCATTAAAAAAAACTGTCCGACGTTAGGTTCGAAATCGCTATCACCGAATGATATAATTATGTTGCAAGCATATAACGCAAAACGCTGTGAGGGTTCATCTAATAAAATTGTTTTAATTCGTATTATCTGTTGCAGATTGGGGTTACGATTACTGGTAACGTAATGCCATTCCATCTACTTTGCGATTTTTAAATGATTTATAATTATTAATTATTTCAAATAATAATGTTTCTTCTAGCAGGGTTAGATGTCAGATGTTACACATCATACCCGAGTACTGTAAGGCTCGCTCGCTCGTTTTTTTTGCATCTTGTGCATCTGGAGCACCTTAAATACAATATCACTGAACAGATTGACATTTATATTATATTCAGAAAAATATTTTTCTTGTATTAATTTTACAACCGTATACCACGTGTGCTTTACAACTTGTTCTTTGTAATCATTTCCATCCGTTTTGCGCATATTATTTTAACAACAGTCAACCAATATGAGCACCAGATTTTAGTAGACAATTTGAATGCACTTGGGATATTGTATATGACAATTGTTCGCATAGGACAATTGTTCGCCGGATAATTATTCGCCTAGGACTTTTGTTTGCCGGACAATTGTTTGCTATTTGTTGATTTGTTGATCCAGGGAGGGGGCGTCCCATTCAGGAATTCAAATCCAAACTGCCAAAAACAGCCTAATCTTCGCCTTCTATAAACAGGTAATAACAGCTTGTTGCAATTTTTAGGAAATGCAGAATTACAATGTTTCCTTTGCTGCCAAATAAATCAGATGCTACTTACCAATGTTTTTTCTCAGTCTTGAAACAGTTAGAGCCTTTCCTGGCTCCTCAGTAGAGTATGACTAAGCTTACCATACGTACTTATTTTAAGAGGACAGTACTGTTTTTTTTTTACTTTTCATTTTTTACTTTCTGACAAAGTAAAGTACCCCCAAATATACTGTTTTTTAATAAATAATAAAAAATTTACAATTTCCTTATTCAGAAGACCGTTCTGTTCTGTTAATTTAAAATTTGGGGGAACAAATAAAATAGGTTGGTAATAATAATTAATCGTAATATAATAATATTATAATAGTGGTAGTAGTAATAAAAATACTAAACCAATTTAGATTATAATTTTTTAATTTTAAATAGAAATTTCAGCCTGTTTGACACGACGTTAAATTTTACATAAAATTTACATGTAAATTTTTATAAAAATATTTAACACCGTTGCATACAGAAAATCTATCATCAAATTTTGTGTTAAATTTTATGAGAAAAATTTAGAACATGTTCTAAATTTGGTGGTAAAATTGCGTGTAAATGTGCGCAGCAGACATTTTTACGCCTAGAGACCACCCAGTTTGATTTTTGAAGTTTAGGAACATTTCACCGAAATTTCATAAAACCAAATGAAACTAAAGCACTCAAATAATAATACCAAACAAGCAATAAAATAAAAATCACACACCGCAAACTCGAAAACAATTATTAGGTTAGGTTTGTAGCAATCAATAAATTTTGAGTAAAATTTTCATCTGAAAAATTTAGAACATGTTCTAAATTTGGTGGTAAAAGTGCGTGTAAATGTGCGCAGCAGACATTTTTAAGCCTAGAGACCGCTCAGTTTGATTTTTGAAGTTCACGAACATTTCACCGAAATTTTATAAAAATCAAATGAAACTAAATCTCTGAAAAATTTCCCTAAACTGTTTGTTAATACGCAAGCGCGCGTGTTAAATTTCTTATTAAATTTGACATCGTTGCAAACAGAAAATTATTTTTACCTAAATAAAATTGTGTCAAAAATATGTGCAAATTTACATGAAAATGTACATGTAAATTTTATATAAAATTTAACGTCGCACAGTGGATTATTTTACGAATCTAGCGTGCATTAATTCAAAAATGCAATGGTGACAGATTTAATCGACACATCAAGCATTCTTTTATTAATTAATGGTATAATATTATAGAAACTAAAAAAAAACTCGGAGTGTGCGTGGAAATTAACAATCACCCATCACATTGCACTTTAATTAGTTGTAATTTTGCAAGCTTCAATTGCATTAAGCGCATCGTTTTGTAAGTATTGTGGTGACAGTATTGTGACAGTATTTTGATTTTGTTTTAAGATAATCGTGTAGAGAAAGGTATGTACTATTTAAAATATTAATTTAGAGTCCACTTTTAAGTCATTTCATTAATAAGATATGCTGTTTAAAACACGTTTTTGAGAATATGATTTTCATTATCTTTTTTATATCGTGGATCCGCAATCTCGGGAAGTTCATGGAAGTTGATCAAATGTTTTGATATATTTTAGTTACATCCATCAGCTTATCGAATAATTGAAAATTAGGTGCCGAGAAGTGCCGACTGATTTTTAATAATTAATTTTAGGTGCCATGTCGCTAGCTAGGAGAGAGCTGTTGGATGTTTGGCGGTTGGAAAAGAACGCTAATAAAAAAACCAATGTTCTATTAAGTTATGTGTTAAACAAATTTGAAATTTCTGAAGAACGAGAAGACGACAAATGTAAAGAAATAAAAAAAAGTGTTAAAATTGTAAGCGGGTTATTCAAAAAATGGTGGAACGCGAGTAAACGGACATTGAGTTCTTTTGAAGCAAAACATAAGAAATGGCTGGATGAAAACCATCAGTTTTTTTATTCAGGAATCACCATCTGTAAATACAAACAAAGCAGCAAAAAAAGGTCGACCTTCCAAATATTTTGATGATGTCAAAATTCGATCCAAGAGAAAAAAGATTGCTCCACTGTTGGAAACTTATACAAAATCAGAACTGACATTGGCGGCTCGTGCAAGCCTTCAGGTTGCTGGACAAAGAGATGCTGCCAAAATTGTACAAGATGTGACAGAATGTTCACCATCTCGAGCTACTCGAATAAAAAAAGCTTTTCTGTGCCCACAACATCTTTTAAAATATACACCAGAGAAAGCTCTAGCTTTGTATGTTGATGGCCACTATACTAAGCATTCATATATATTAATGCAATCTGGGGCTAAACATTTGAACGCAAATATATACCCACCTTACCACCACATTCAACAAGCAAAGAAGCTATGCTACCCGGAGGAAGACAGTATTTTTGTTTCGGATGTATTAGCCGAGATAAAACTTCAAGCTCTAGTAGATCACACAACAAGACGAATCGTGGAGATCCAAGAAGAAGTTCTAAAAAGTAATAGATCATTGTTGAAAGGAAATATTTCTCTCATTTACAAATAGGGTTGTGATGGAAGCGCTGGCCAATCAAATTATAAGCAAACATTCACTGGAGAAGATGGACATGCAAAAAGTGATTCGAATATGTTTGCCATTTGTATTGTGCCGCTACAACTTTACACAGAAGATAGGAACATATTATGGCAGAACCCTCGACCATCATCGACGAGATTTTGTAAACCAATAAAACTTATATTTGCCAAAGAAACAAAAGAATTGTCGAAAAGAGAAATTAAAAATATTGAAGAACAAATCAAAGATATAAATCCTACTCTATGCTTAGTAAATGAAACTGCTTTTAAAGTAAATCATTGCTTCAAAATGACTATGATAGATGGCAAACTATTCGGAGTTGTGATGGATACATCTTCACAAACATGTGGAATATGCGGTCCAACTCCGAAAATTATGAATACCTTAGACGCACTTAAAAAACTAGTTCTAAAGCCTGACAATTTTGAATATGAAATTTCAAATCTTCACGCGTATATTAGAAGTTTGGAATGCTTTTTACACATATCGTATAAATTAAAGATCAAGAAATGACAGGCTAGAGATACATCCGATAAAAAAGAAGTTAAGCAGAGACAAAAGAAAATAAGAGATAAATTAAAAGAAGATCTGTCTTTACTGATCGATATTCCAAAGCCTGGTTATGGAACAACAAACGATGGCAATACTGCCAGAAAATTTTTTACAAACTTTACCAAGGCATCAATTTGCACCGGTATTGACGAAGAGTTATTTAAACGTTTTGATGTCATCTTAAAAACAATTTCCTGTGGATACAGTATCAATGTAGAGGCATTCAGAGAATATACCAAACATACAGCTGAACGATTTGTTAAACTCTACCCATGGTATTACATGCCCTCAAGCATACACAAGATATTAATTCATGGTGCTGATATAATTAACTCTGCTGTGCTTCCGATAGGCATGTTTTCTGAAGAAGCGCTAGAATCCCGAAATAAAGATTTCAGAAGATACCGTGAATTTAATACCAGAAAATTTTCACGCCAACAAACAATGCGTGATTTACTCAATTTAGTTTTGATTTCGTCGGATTCTAAAATAAGCACATTTTCAAGAGCAAATTATGTGAATAGTTACCAAAATAAAAGACTAAATGAAGAAGTAATTAAATTATTATCAGAGCCCAAAATTGTAAATTTTGAATATTCGGATGAATTCTCCAGAGAAGGAGACTATATTTCTGACTCAGAATAAATCACGGTCATTTTATTTTATTTTGTTATTTTATTTTATTTTGTTTTATTTTATTTTATAATATATTATTAACTACATTTATAGTTTATTTTAAATCTTGCTCTATTAAAATTATTAACTTTCTGTAGTTTTATTTATTGCATCTTTTATAGAGATAAATTATTTATTAGTTTGATTTGAAATTATGTATTGTTTTAAACGTATTTCACATGATTTTATTTATACCCAATTTAAAATAATATTTTAATTGTATAAATATAATATTTGCATAACTGTACAGGTATAAGTTTTATCGTAATAAAATTTTCAATGCGTTCATCAATTAATGCACGCTAGATTCGTAAAATAATCCACTGTGCGTCGTGTCAAACAGGCTTTAGACTTAAATTGACACGGGCAGGAATTCACAAAATGGCTCCACAACGGAGAAAGTGTACTTTTAATGCAAATTTTAAAAAAAAATTAAAATAAGTTTTATATAAAAATAGTCCGGTCAATTTAGACATTCGAAGGTACACTAAGGGCCAGTATTTCAGTGTGCAGTTAAGCTATAGCTTAAGCTAATCTCAAGTTTAAACGAAAGCTTTGCATTTTTTGAGTATTTCAGTTATCGTTTAACGTTAAGCGAAAGCTTAACTGAAAGATTACGGAATCGTTCAAAATTGATCGTTTAAGCATTCAGTTACGTAAACTTTTACACTTTAACCTTACTTTTTGTTGTCAAATTGCGTTTTATCATTGCTAGTAAAACTGAAGTTTTTAAAAGAGCCCGTCTCTGCCACGATCAGAATTCAAATTTTTGTGATTTTTAGCACTAAACAGTGAAAAAATCACTAAAATCAGAAAATATATGGCACATTTTCAAAATAAGGTGTTTGCCACATTTCTCAAGTATACCTATTTAAAATAATTATAAAGTATATTTACTGTCTGTTTCGGCTTTTGTTAAATTAAACTTAAAGCTGGCATCGAGAAAGATAAAACGGACCCCATAAAAGTAAAATTTTGCATCTGGTAGCAATACAATAGGTAATAAAGAAATAAACTCTCATCCTCAGCCCTTAGCAAATTCCGAAAAAATCCTTTAACAGTCAGGGCATATTTTGATTTTTATTTACATCACATTGCAGTTTTATACAGTATTTATGATAAGAACCAGTCGTTTTGTTTTTATAAATTATTTTAAGTTTTAAATAGTGAAGTTTAAGTTCAATTGTTTAATTTTGAGTATAATTTATTAAAACCGTTAGGTATGTTTCGAATAAAATTCTTGATTTTCTGTTAACTGTTTTTTAACTGGTAGCTAATCTCTAGGATGATTTAAATAAAACTAATTAAATAATATCTATTACAATATTTTTTATAAAAATTAATTTAAAACAATCATTCTGCTTATAACAGCCTGTTTACGTTATAAAATTTTGATTAAAATTTTCGTTAAAAAATTTCCATAAAATTCCTTAAAATTTGTAGATTTTGCAGATTTGTGTTTAGATCTTTATCACCAAACACACCTTAAAACTCACTAAATTTGATGTAAAATTTAAAAAAAATAGGGGCTGATCTATTCATTAAAATTCGTTAAAATTTCTTTTAAAATTTATTTTAACGAAAATTTTAAGGTGTACGTAAACAATAAAATTTTTATTTTATAAAAATTTTAAGCAAAATTTTATAATGTAAACAGGCTTTAAGATTATTTAAAAAAAATTCCACGTTAATTTAACATCCATTAATTTAGGGGCCCGATTTTAGGGCCCGACAGTCAGAAACACAGGCCCGTAGCTGTCTTGTTACGCCACTGCGAGTAACTAATAGAAGTGTAACAATTATAGATTATGTGATAACAAATAATAGTAAAGAGGAAGAAGTTAAATTTAACCGGGTTCCAAGAATAAGCGAGCATTACATAACAATTAATGTTCAAGGAGAATCTCTACCAAACGAATACATGAGTACCAAAACGAGATGTTCAAAAGATTACAAAACAGAAATATTTCAGGAAAAGCTATTGGAAAGAGAATGGGAGGTGGTAGTGTCGGATGTAGATAAAGTAAGTCAACTCGTCAACAATACAATCAATGCAATAAAATTTCAGGGAATCGAAGAAAGAAATGAAAAAAAATATATCGTGTTTCTTTTGATCTTTTTTTGTCAATTTTCCATTCGATGTATAGTGCTTCATGATCGAATAAATTAATTTCAGTTAAATCAGCTGCTATGTAGCCGATGTTGGTGAAGATGTTGTCAATGCAAGTTTGTGATGCTGTTCGTGTTGCTTTATTTATTGTTTTTTGCAGATTAAATGATTTCATGAGTGCTTGGATCGTTAGATTTTCATTTGATAGATCATTAAAATTGATATTAAAATCTCCCGTTAGTACCAAGTTGGTTGTTGGCTTATACATTTGGCTTATTTCTTGCATAATATCTTCTAATAGTTTCACGAACTTGCCTAAGTTTCCTGACGGCGATCGGTACATTGTTAAATATTCGAAAGAGTACTATATGATAGGTTAACTTAAAAACCATAATTTTAAATTTAAAAACTTAGCGCAAGCGCACTGATTGAATCCTGCTTTGCTTTTTAATGTAACCTCTATAAGGTTGACTCACAAAATTTCTACACAAACATGAAATTTTTTTGAACAAGCAATTTGGGTACCAACAGCGGAAAAGCACAGTTGATGCAATAATGACTTTCACATCTCACATACACAACATGCTGGAGAAAAAACAAAAATGTCAAACAATATTTTGTGATTTATCAAAAGCATTTGATATGATGAACCACAAAACATTTCTAGAAAAAATCAAACATTATGGAATCAGAGAAAAGGCATATGAAATAATTAAATCCTACCTCCATAACAGAAAACAAATGGTATGCTGGAATCAGGAGTACAGTGAAGAAAGGTAGATCACCTGTGGAATAGCGCAAAAAAGTATCTTGGGTTCTTTTTTCTTTGTTCTCTTTATAAATGACCTCCCGCTAAACATGAAAGGTGAAATAGTTTTGTACGCAGACGATACCGCGTACACGATGAAACAAGACGAAACCATACAAGAAGGACTACGCAAACTGATGGAATGGTTCTCATCCAACAAATTATTATTAAATCCAGACAAAACACAACAACTAAACTTCACCGCAAACAACTGAACCAAACAAGAAGAAAAGAGCTCCACAGGTCTCCACAGGCTCCATCTAGGTCTGATCCTGGACACTTCATTAAACTGGAACGACCACATATCCTATCTAATTAAGACATTAGCGAAAGCTATCTATGCGATACAAAGGATAAAAGAAACGACCGGAGAGGAAGCAGCAAAAATCGTATACTTTTCTATGTTTTACGCTAGAATAGTATACGGTCTTCTAATATGGGGCAATGATACACAAATCAACAAGGTGTTCACCATACAAAAAAGAGCCATACGAACATTGAAGGGAGTACAGAGTAGAACACATTGCAAGCCTCTATTCCGCTCTCTTAATATAATGACTCTCCCATCAGCATACGTATACGCAAGTGTACTGCAAATAAGATGTGACCAAAAAACACAACAAAACACCGCCACACACGAATACAACACGCGACAATGTAGTGAGATCAGAACCGAAAGATGTCGACTAAAGTGTTCCAAAAATAAAAACACGAGAATAAAACTCTACAACAAACTGCCGCCAGAAATAAAAAACCTTACATTTCCGAAATTCAAAAGGAAAATGAAAAATATATTAGTAGAAAATGCGCTATACAAAGTCGAGGATTTTCTTGAATGAAAAAAAATGGCGCTCCTGCGTTGAGATGAAAACCGGCATACTAAGCTGATCTCCACCATTTACATCTAAAATAAATTTGTAGAATGTTCTTTTATTTATGTGGTGTAATAAAGATTATTATTATTATTATTATTATACGTCTTATCACTTACTACTATTTACCATCAACACCGATACGTTTATGCTTAATCGAATTAACACGGAAGCTGCTGTCTGCGATTACCTGTTACGACGTGATAGTTTTTTGTGAGGTTAAATCATCAACATTGGTTGTTTGACGGTTGTTTGACGTTGTTGGGAAGACTACCAGCACAGGGCCGTACTAGCCAGTGGTGTACTGCGGGGAAACAAGGTGAGCTGCTTTATTTTATATACTTTTTTATTTGTTTGATTCGTCACGAAGCGTGTGACGATATTGCGCTTATTTTCCAAGAGTTCGGGTAGTGTAAAGTTACGTGGCTACGAAGAAGATTACTTTTCGCCAACCTAATTTATATAGCTTGTTTGCCAGAATCGAGGGACAACCTCGATTGTATGATCGTTGTATAACCAACTCAGATCTGAATCGGTTAATAATTCTTATTCAGCTGCGCCTGACCAATATTACACATATATTTACCTTTTTGCTTGTTACCTACTTAGTTATTTTTTTCTTTTTAATAATTTTGTTTTTAAATTTGTTTGTATGCCTCTGTCTGCGTATTATTTTTGAATTCCCGGTATTAAGCGTTCCTATCGTACGCTGTGCTATCTGCACATTTCTTTTTGCATTTTTCAGGGCGAACAACTTATCATTGGCAATAAAAAGTGCATGGCGCTATTGTTTGAGGTTACCAAACCTATTAGTTTAAGGGATCGGGTATTCACTCCCGATTGCCTAACCCCCTCTAAATTTCTCTACGTGAGCTAGGTTAAAGAGCATCGCCAGATCAGAAGCCAGTAGTATAGGTAGGTGGAAGCGACTTAATACGACTGTGGATTTGCGAGCAGGTTAGGCTGCCGCAACGTCAATCATGAGAGAGCCTTAAAAATGTCAAACAAGTCAAACACTGGGAAAAATTTGAGTCAGTAGCAATGAAAAAATTAAGAGAGAATATTCGTAGATTAAAAAACACGACCGATCCGGAAACGTTAATTAATACCAAGGTGATTAAGGATTCTTTTGAAGTAGTTGGACAGTTCTTTCTGAACTGAACTTAATGCGTCACTAAAAAATGGAGTCATTCCAGAGAATTGGAAGACGTCTAGTATAGTGCCTATACAAAAAATTGCAAACAGGGATATAATATGATGTGAAAAACATCGACCAATAAACATAAATTCCCCATTTATGAAAAAATCCTAGATATGGAGTTTGTGATCAATTAAAGGGTTTTTGTGAAGGGAACAATGTTTTGGTTCAAAATCAGTCTGGGTTTCAAAGGTTTCGCTCATGTGAATCTGTAATATTGGATTGTAGTGACGAATGAACCAGAAGAATAGAAGATGTGCAGTGTTTTTAGATTTCAAGCGTGCTTTCGAAACGATAGATAGGGGATTGTTTATAAAAAAAATTAAAAAAATGAGTGTAAGTGGAACAGTGTTAAAGTGGTTTAAATGCTACTTAAGTAAAAGAAAACAAAACGTAAAGTTTAAAAACAGTTTTTTAGAAGAACTTTTTACTGAATATGGTGTACCACAAGAAACAGTTTTGGGTCCTTTAATTTTTATTTTGTATAATATCAATGATATTGTAAGATGCTTAAAAATGTGTAAAATGGAAATATTTGCGGATATTACGGATATAAGGCTAATGTTTGAAATGTTAAATAATGAATTAAAATGTATATTTGAGTGGCTATGTAATAACAGATTAAGCGTTAATTTTAAGAAATCTAAATACATAATTTTGGGAAAGCAGCATATCTTGAGGGGTGTAAAATCTGAGGGGTTGAAAATTTTGATTAATGACATTATATTGGATAGAGTTGTCGACATTAAGTATTTGGGAGTGATTATAGACGAAAACTTGAATTTTAAGAAACATTTTGCTGTAATGAATGTAATGTAATGAAAAAAATGTCGCGCAAGGTGTTTTTACTGAGACGTATTTCGGGCACTCTGTGTGCATGCACAAGAGTGATGTTGTATAAATCTCTGATAGGTCCACATGTCGATTTTTGTTCAACTTTGTTTTTAAATATGAGTAAAGCTGAAACACAACAGTTTCAAAAAATACAAAACAAGGCTATGAGAATTGTGCTTTAATGTAATAGATTTGCGCCAATCAGAGATATGTTGAAAGTGTTAAATTTAATGAGTGTGTCACAGCAAATAAGATACAGGGTTTTGGATTTTGTGTATAAAATTAAGAATGGTATGGCACCAATATACTTACTGAATAAATTAAGATGTGTGAAAGATGTACACTTGTAACACCCCTCCTTTAGTAGACTGACACCAGTTACTTTTTTTTAAAGAAAATAACAACACTTTTGGGTTGTAGCTTGAGCGTTCGGGAAACGTAGGAAATTAAGTAGAACAAGTACTCGCTTTCGTAACACAAAAAAAAAAGAAGTTCTCAATTCAAATCCTAAATATATTTCATAAAAATAATAATATTGTTGTAAATAATAAAATACAACAAAAAAAAAAGAATTAATTGCCAAACTCACACAAAAATAAAATGATTGAAATACACAGCATAAAATAAAGACAAAATAAAATAAAAATAATTATATTACCCAATTATTCGTCCTGGTTGAACGTTAACAATTTCACCAATTGTTCACACACAAAATTTAAATCAAAATTAACATGCACTGAGAGAAAACTCAAACAAAACTTAATACCGTTAGCTGGGTTGCACAATAAAATAAAATACTGTAAATGCTAAAAAAAAGATTGCAACTGATTCTGCTGACTATTGATTGATCTGGATAAACCGAACTAATGGTGACTGGCGGGTGACGACCGACGATTGGCTATTGACGACTTGACTATTAATGAGTAGAGATGAGATTTTTAGGTCGTACAAATTCAAAAAAAGGCACCTAAAAAGGTACTAAAAAAGTCATTTTAGGTCGTACAAATTCAAAAAAATGTAGCTAAAAATGTTTAATAAAACGCTATTTTAGGTTGGTATTGTAAAGTTTAAGTGGTTTTATGTAACTAAACCCACCAATTAGGTATTAAAATAATAACGGCATTTATAATTGAAGGGGCCAGTGGATAAAGGGGCTATGTGAAAAAAACTGTTTATTGAGTAAAGAGCCATTTAGTTTTTTTTCTATTGCACATAGCCCCTTTTTCAAGTTAAAATATCGATAAACCATGTATATTTCACATGGTAAAAGAGTGTATGAGTTGCTTTTACACATAGCCCTTTCATTCAGGACAAAATATCATCAAATATCGAGTCATTAAAAAATGTCACATAGCCCCTTTATCCACTTGCCCCTTCAATTATTAATTAAAATATTTATTTAAAAAACAATTATTTATTTGAAGTATTACAGTAGCTGTAACAAATTAACATTTTTTCAATATTTTCACTGGTAAGGTTGTGTCTTTTGTCAGTTAGAATATTTTTCTATATTTATCCCTTCTTTTCAGAATTTTACAATTTCGTAGCTAAGCCTGTCCATATATATACTATGGACTTGGTACTTTTTTTTTAGGTTGGTACACGTTGGTTTATACTACCACCGGGCACCAAACTTAAATTAAAAAAAAAATTAAAATTTATTTTAATTAAAAATTAAATTTATTTTAATTTAATTAATATTTTTCAATTTCAACTGAAAATTAAAAAAAGGTTTCCAAAATGTTAAAATAGGTCATAAAAATGAAAAAAAGACAAAAAAAGGCAAAAAAGGTCAAAACAAATAGGGCTTATATAACGTGGTTTTCCATGAAACAAGTTTTGGTACTAATATCATAAAAATAGGAGCTAAAATAAAAAAAAGGTAAAAACCTAAAAATCTCATCTCTATTAATGAGCGACTATTGGTGGCTGACTATTGACAACTGGTTATTGACGACTGACTATTGACGACTGACCCGATGAAAATCAAAATGCGTTCTTTTATGTAAAAATTATGTTGATAATGATTAGTAATTTAATTGATAGTAATTAAATAATCTTCTAAACTTTGAGCGTCTGCCGCCTTATCTTTCCAAATTGTGTTTAAGTTAACTTTATTTGCAGTGATATGATTATTACTTTCCCTTAATTTTGTTTAACTATTATTGATAATAGTTTCTTATGGCTTAAAGGTCGACATATTGACCTTACCTAAGTGCACTTATACAATTTTTATTTATTGAAAATTTTATGTTCACATTTTTTTTATTAGCAACCATGAACAAATACAATCTGTTTATATAAACAAAATAAACAATAAGTATTAGTAATTAACAATGAGCAAGAGATATCACAGTTGAAGCCAACTCATTAGTAAGCCTCATTTAATAATTAAAAACATTCACCTGTCTTTATTTTAACATGAATACAAGAGAGAACATAGCACTACAAACACTAAGGGTGGGTTGTACAAATGCGAGTTCAGCCGCAGTTCAAATAAACTACAGCTCAACTGAACTTGAGATTAACTTTCTCCGCTGTTGTACAAAATATATTTTTAACGCGTTCAACTAAACCTGAGAAACGATGTTTTTACAACGCTAATAATTGACGCGCATGCATTTTAGAAGACTCTCAAATGACATTTCACCATTTGACAGACCGAACAACGCAAGTTTCACTTTTCTAAAGTGCGTTTGTTTATTGTGACGATTGTCACGTGTTTGTACTTTATTTTTAAAGTGTAATATTTTGAAATCTGCAATTAGCATCACAAATTGCTTGAACATTTACAGAAAAGAAATGTTTTCTATTTCTATAAATTTCCGGTTCTTCTCCTCCAGGAGAAGAAATTTTAACATTAGCAGTCCACTGCTCCAATGCATTTTGGGAATCTAGCAATTCGATAAAATTCTTCACTATTTGTTATCATTTCTTCCTCAGTTACCGGCATTTTTACAAAAGTAGGACGCAGGCGAGCAATTGCATCGCTAACTTTGTAAACAATTCTGCAAGCTGTTGATTTGTGTATGCCCACAAAATCACCCACTACTTGCAGAAAGGACCCTGTCGCATAATATCTTAAAGTAATGAAAAGCATTATTTCTGGCGTAACAGCATTATTTTTGGTGGTTTGGATGTGCTATTTGTTGAGATATTTTTTCTAGTACAAAACGCACACCATTTTTCGACAAACGAAATCTTGAAATAAATTCCTTGTCGTTCCACTTTTCAAAATGATCCTCGCGAATCCGAAATACTTTACGCACTCGTTGACGCTCTATAACACCCGCCAATTCTAACATAACTTCATCATCTGAATCCATTTTATATTAAATTAATTTTAATATTAAATTTAATTTTTAATTATTAAATTAAATTTCAAAGAAAACCAACAACAAAAATAACAAATAGACCCAAAAGTAGGGTTAAACTTAAGTTTAAACTACCGAATTGGTGGGATCAAGTTCAAGTGGTCTTGAACTGAAGTTCAGTGCTAAACCGGCATTGTACAATCCATTTTTTTTCTGAACTGCAGTTCATCTTAAGTTCAAGCCGGTTCAAGTTAATCTCAAGTTTAAACTTATAATGTACAACTGGTCCTAATTCCGCTGAGGTAGTTCTAAGGGGTCAAACCTCTGGGGGCAATCAGAAGATAACGCAAAACCAATTACTTATGCAAAAATGTAGGATCTAAAGAAAATATTGCTCTATGTACCACCAATCTACCATCCCTTTTACTTAAACTTGCCACACATTACTCAAACTGAACAGGAAATCGACAATGTTTTACCAAACATAAAAGAAGATGAAAGGGAAGATGAAGATTTTCTTTAATGAATTTATATTAGCAAAGAGTATGTAGTGTATAGAGGAACAGCTCTTATGGGTATACATACCTGTCACTAGCATTTTTCGTACCCTACAATAAAATTGTAGTCGATTGGTAACAACCTCAGCGGCAAAAACGAGCATTATATAATGAGTAAGCATTAAATGAGACAGCATGATAAGCTGTCGTTGTTTGTTACGATTTTGGTAATCCCTACAGGTAGATGGTTATAAAAGTAAGAAGAGAATTTCAAAGTATCGTAAAAACAGACAATTTTATTATTTACTTCGAATTTTAAAGATTATTAAAATTTCAAACCAAAGTTAAAACTAAAATAATTTTAAACTTCAACAAATCAACGCTTCAACTCGGATCTCTCGGCACAATTTTTAATTTTTATGTATTTAATTTCATGTTGAATTTTATTTTTTAAATCAAATCAAATTAAAATATTATTATTAAACATTTATCATTATTTTAGAAGTATACATAAATATTATTCATGCTTTAAAATTCCTTTTTTGGGTTCTGCTTTTTGCTTGTCATATTACATTAATATTACATATTAATTTATTGCAATTATTGTTTTAAAAAAGTTCGATTTGTTCTTTCGCAATTCTTCTAAAACTGAATGTTTTATATTTATTGGATGTGGAGTAACAGATATAAATCTTTCATATATTTGTAAACTAGATTTACATTACAAATTTTATTTAAACACTTTAAACTAGGGCCGTATTTAAGGAGGTGGTTTTAGGGGTTACAACTCCCCCCCCCAGAATTATTTATCAATTAATAAAGTACTGGAAGTTTGACTGCAATCGTAAAAAAATCAGAAAAAACAAAAACATTAAACTTGAAGTGTTTAAATAAAAATTAAAACTAAAGAGATATTTCTAATAAATTAAATCCCAAATTAAAAAATTGGAAATTCGTATTATAATCCGGCGATTGGCGACACTGGATTAAATACACCTACTACTACATTGCAAAAATATAAAAACCGAAGATGAAAAATATAAAAATGTCCTAAATATTTACAGTCCTGTGTAAAAGTCTGCGACCACTTAGTTAATTGTTAGTTATTACTCCTATTAATTAATTTTCGATTTTTTGAAAAATAATTATAAAATAGGTATTTTATCTTAAGGCTAGGATTTTACGGCGCGCTCTTACATCTACAAGAACAATTCAAAAACGGCTGAATAGATATTTTTCAAATTTGGGAATTATATTTACGATGAATTAAGGATTGCTTAGCCATAATTTTTTTTGGCAAATTTTGAAATTTAGAATTCAAATTCTTTAAATACTATAATTGTAATTTATTTAACAAAAATTAAAGTAGAGGAAATGATTACTAACCAAGAATTATTAATAAAAAAAAAAAAAAAATTGACCAGGTGCAAAATTAAATCACATCTACAACTCTATTTAAAAAACGACTGGACGGATTGGTTCAAAATTTTGAGATAATATTTGTGACATTATAAGGATTGCTTAGCGGGGTTTTTGAACTCAAAAATTGTATTTATAACAATAATATTTGTTGTAAAACATGAAAATAATTATCAATTAATAAAATTTTACTTATTTAAAGAATGTACATCTATAAATGAATTCGTAAAAAAATTTTCAACAATTTATGTTACCTATAACGCATTAAAAATGAAATTGAAAATAATTGATGAATTCAAATAATTTTAGATAAAATGGAACATTATAGTTCAGTCAATAGCACACAGATGGTTATTATATTGTATGCAATTTGTTACAGTTTTCTGTTTTGTGCAATCGTATAAATTCTTGCGTGCATATCATCTACAATTATTTTTAGGTGGGGGATATGCATTTCAAATTCATTGTATATCATGTGGCTTATACTATAACTAGAAATGGCTAATGTGTTTACTACTTTTTGGATGCCTACAAAACATTTCATAAAAATTATAATTCGCATAATTTTAATGGCGGTAGAATAATTTCAATTCTATTTAAAAAACATACAATAAAGTGTAAATGCAAAAAGAAAATAAGTGATTCAAATGTTTATTTTTTATTTCTTCCGTAATGAATCGGTCTTCTTATCGTTTTATACATTTTCATCTTTGTATCTTTTTCTAGGTTTCCATTTTTCAAGAGTACTTTGTTTCGTGTTTAATTATTTAATGCTTTCTTTAGTTACACAAATAAAATAGTTTTCATATCAATATTGCCACAAAAAAATGTTTTCTCTTTGGATTGCAAAAGACTAATTGAAGAAAATCAAAAAACATTCATTATTCCCGCGTAGTGTTTAGATTATAATAGCACAAGTAAGACCGGCGCTGGAATATTTGACGCTCTAGGCAAAATTTTATCGGTGCCCTCCCCCCCCCCCCATTTATATAGCAGTGCTAAGCTGAGAAACAAAAATCCATGATATTTAAAAAAATACTTAGATTTACATATTTTTATTAAAAAAAAAACCTTTTCTAACAAAAATAAAACTAAAAAAAATCAAATTTTAACTTTTCAAGTTTTTTTTGCGGCAAAAGTTGTTAAAAGTTTTTTCAAATTTAATGTTGAGGTTTCTTTCTGTTCTATAGAAATAATAATTTTATTTGCGCTGGAATTGAATTGAATTGAGGATCAGGATTATCGACGTCCGGATTATCGAAGTACTACTGTATAATCGCAAAACGCATTAATTAGATAAATAAATTCTATTATTATACCAAGAATACTTTACATTTTTTTAAGTAAGTTTTGTAGATCGTCTTTTTGTTTGTACCGTAAAGTGGGGCGACTTTGATATTACGATGCGGCTTTGATAACTGCCTCCTCTGCAAACTGCAGCAGCACTGGTACATTTTAAAATTACCGCTAATTGCATTAATTACGTCCACGCCTACAGATCTTAAAATCATTGTGAAAATAGTTTTTTTTATAAAGTAACGTGTAATAAATTGATCAAAAACGCCGGTCATCGGCCTAAGAAGATTTTTTTAGTCGTTATAGCTTCAAATGTGCAAAGGTTGGTAATATTTTATAGCATTTTTTAATTATATATTTTTAATCAGCTATGTCTTGAGAACATATAATCTCAAATAAACATTACAAAAAAATTATCATGTGGTTAAAAATCTTGTTAAACCGTCGTGTGGTCACTTTGATCATAAACTAAGAGGCGACTTTGATTCTTATATTTAATAGTTTTTTGGTTATTTTGAGCAAATTTTGGCAATTTTTGACTTCAGATGGTCCGAGTCTATAAGAGGAAATCCGGAACTAAGGATTATAAGCATTACTCACAAGGCCAACTGGATGAAGCTATTCAGAGAATTTCATTTAAGTTTTTAATAAATACTGCAAAATTATATTTAGGTATAAACGTACAAGCATTTATTTATTTTTTTTTATACAAGAATATGTATTTTTTATGAAAATAAACACCTAATACAATAAAAAGACTTCGATCAAAGTCGCCCCCAAAACAATATCTGTTATAACTCAAAAACTACAACACCGATTTTAACATGAAGCGAAAGTAATCACTCTAGACAGGTTCTCTGCATTTTAAACGTATTTTCAGGAGGGGCGAGTTCAAAGTGGCCCTACTCGAGGTGTAAAGTTGATCAGCAAGTTTTTATTTTTTTACTGCGCGTATTACAAAAAATTAATTTCTCTTTAGCATAAAGTCGTCTCTGCATGCCATCACCAATCGTTTGGTATTTTTTAACTTTAAAGTTATTAACAATCAAATCTAATACTATATGCGAAATACAAATTAAATTGAACAAAGTCACCCCATTTTACGGTAGTGAATTAAACTATAATATAATTTCGAAAATGTTTTAGTTCTGCTAAGGAGCATCTGGGAAATCCTTCCGCCTCTTGGTTCCGTCTTTGGGTACTTTTTTTATAAAAAATAATCATAGTAAAATCAAATTCATATAATGGTAATAGAAGAATTAAATCGGTTGTAAAAATTTAATATTCATCTTAGAATAAATAATGCTTTCGTCGATTTTTTTAATAGAAAATTCAGTTTTTACTTTGTCTTATTAGTTTTTGCAGCAATAGTGATAAAAGACGAATGTGCAATTCCTTCATCAGATTTAAATAAATATTTTTAATTTATCCACAAAACTGTCGGATATTTAGACACTTATGGTTGATTGCCCATTGATTTTAAATGCCATTCAGTATTATAAGAGTTATCAAATAATATTATGTGTTCTGTATAACAATGCATTTAAATTTTTGTAATTATAGTAAAATTTTAATTTTTGCATTTTTAAATATAACATTTTATAACAATATAATCCAAATCATTTTGAACAGTGATCTCAAGACATAGTAATTATTGTCCGATAACTGCAAAAGTAAAGTGAGATCGAGTTTTATGCATATCTCTCCTTGCAAGGTTAAATTCCAGTTGCATTGGGCTTAGTTTTATACGATTACGAAAAATTTTATTAATGTTATATAGTCGAACAAGTGCGAAATTATAATATTATATCAAATTTATATGCATTTATACTTATTTTAGTGTTAATAATTTTTGATAATGATCTTATTAAATTTATCTTAAACATATGATTTCATATAAAAATGGTGTTATTTTTAAAATCATTTAAATCACCAACAGCTTTGTATACGTTTAGTTCTAGGAAACTAAAAATTTGTATAAAATTACCAAACATAAAATATGTACGAGTATAAAAATACTTAAACCTTTGAAAATTCTCCCCGCTCTTACAATTGATAAAATTTTTAAACTAAATAACAGAGAGGGTAATTTTCGTATTTTAAAAGGAGGAGCTTATCGATCGTATGTTAGAAATAGCGACGCGTATCGGTAAAACAATAATAAGTTAGATGACTTAAAAATTTGTTAAACGTGTTGTCTACCCGCGAATTATAAAATACAACGAGCTTATAAGCCCCCTCGCGTTCGTGAATCAAAGTTAGCTGCGTATATCTTATCCTTAATTCTGACTATTATGGTAAAAATTTTAAATTGCAATAAATTGTTTGAACCAAACAGTTTAAAGGGAACATAAATTTTATGATCATCATGGGCAGCAAAATAGCTTAAAATAACACTTCCGCAATAAATTAGAATGGGCATTGTAAACCCATAAATTGTTTTATATTTTGTACATTTTTGTACATAAGTGTATATTTGCTTAAGATTTGTGAAGTTTTCTTTCAATCTAATTTAGTTCTTCGTTTTGACAACATTATTTTACTATCGCCATCGGTAAAATAAGAATTTAGTTTGTGATTTTTATTCAAATATTAAAATTAAAAAATTTTATTTAAAAACGGTTTTTTACATGAGAGTTTAAAATTAAAATATGAATAAGTTTAAACTTATTAAAAATATCGTAGTAAACAAAACTTTTAAAATTATATAAACAAAAACGCCCCCCTCCCCCAGAAGTCAACCTGTAATCAAAATTTGACGCTCCTTTGACAAATTATTTTCAACCATTAAATAGAGTTCATAAAAATCGAAATTTTCTCTGAATATCGAACTCAAATAAAGAAAAATCGCGCAAAAACATAATTATTTTAATTAAATAAAAACAATTTTTTCACAAAATTTTAATTTTTTTTGCGGTAACTTTCGACAAAATACTTTCAAACAAAATTTTCTAATAACAATACTCAAAAATAAAATAAAATCTTAATTGCAAAAATACTTGCACAAAATTATAATCAAAAAATCAGCGGAGCAAAATATAGGCTTCTGCCGTTTCCGCCATCTTGGTAAAAAAAACCTCCCTCTAGTCACTTTTCTCCAAACATTACATTTCAAAAATTAATATAACAAAATTTAAATTTAGAAAAACTTCTTTTGTTATTTTATAAATTAGCTATTTATTTTGCTATTTTTTTAAAACCCTCCCCGAAAATTTTGTCTAAATACGGCCCTGCTTTAAACAGTAATCAGTGCAGTCTTCAAAAAATTCAAAACAAAAATTTAAAAAACAAATTAAAAAATGAAATATTTAATCTTTGATATTTAATATTATTAAATAATTTATAGTATAATTTTAAATTATCGGATTTATCGGAAATTGATCGTATCATTTTAAAAAATTATCGTACGATAACATAATACTATCGTATAGACCAGGCCTGGTATATACTATAAAGCAGTGTTTTTTAACCTGTGGATCGCGATGTTTTGCTCGTGGGGTCGAAATTTTTTTTAATAAAGTTAAATTATAAATTTACATAAATTATAATAACTATTTACGATATAAGTGTTAAAAGTGAGATTTTATTTTGTTAGTGGAGAATTTCGCGAAACGAGCGATAGCGAGTCCAAAAAATTATAAACTAATAACACTAGTGTTAAAAATCTTTTTCTTACTAGTGTTAAAATAATTATTAATTATATAAGGGGATTAAGAAGGCTCCATTATTCTCTATTCGATAAGGTTGAAAAACACTGCTTAACTGCTATAGAGGATACAAATTATCGTATTGTTTTATATACAAGCATAAATTTAATCAATTTTACAATAATTAAATAACAAGCGAATACGCAGTGAAGAAAAAGAAATAAAAAAAAAAACTAACGAAGGTAGGAATAGAACCGTGGACCCACTGGTCCCTAGTCTAACTCCTACGCCTCTAAGCTACGGAACTTATTGCAAATTGTATCACATCTTGTCTTCAAACTCCGTCGACAATATTTCAAAGTCGATTTTCTCGAAAATTTCTGGCCATCTGGCCCTACTGCTTTGAGGAGTTCTTATTGAAGGGCTAAACTATCAGTATAATAAGTGGCAAAAATTACAAAAATGCGGAGGTCGTATAATTCCCTTGTAAGGAGACCCTGGCCGAAATCTCAATAACCCCCCAATCCGTCCTCAACCTAAAAACTAAACTAGGATAAACTAGGCCCGCTCTTAAGCTGCAGCTCTACCTGGAACTTAAGTCGCGATTGAGAAACCGGGCATAAGTTTTTTAAACTCTATTAATAATTAATAATCTAATAGAATATGGTCCCCTGATGTAAAAACTAATTTTTTTCAAAATTGTCACTTAGTGAGTTTTACCTTTAAACCGACGACATATTATGTATAAAATAATAAAAAATAACTGGTTATATTTTCTATTAAGGGGGGCGCACCATACATGTGTGCCTAAGGGCGTAGAGGTACCTTAATCCGCCCTTGGTTAGTATAGCAACTCTTTGTGGCTTACTGGTTGCGATAAGCGAAATAAAATGTTTTGTTTTACTTGCGTAATTTTTGCCAAAGAAAAAGAATGGAGTGTTGATGGATTGTTGACAATACAAAATTTTATAAAAAAGGCAGAAAAACACTCTATTTTAAAAAATCACTTGAGAAATCGAGAAAAATTTCGTGTTTTGGGTCAAGTTAGAATTAAACATGTTTTATCAGAAAGTTGACGATTTGCTGCCTTAAAGCATAGTAAAAAGTCGGTATAAATAGACGTTTACTAACACCTTTAATCCATGTTGTTTGCTTTTTGGGTAAGCAAGAAATTGATTTTCGTGGACATCCGATAAATAACAACTTTTAAATAAAGAGAATTATTTTGAATTACTAGAACCACTTGCACAAGAAGAGAAGTTACTTAAACAACATTTCTTGTTATCAATAATATTTATTCACAATCAGTTAGTAATCAACACATCCCTGACTTTTAAAAAGTTGGGAAGCAGTTTATTATTTTATTCACAATCAGTTAGTAATCGACACATCCCTGACTTTTAAAAAGTTGGGAAGCTGTTTATTATTTACTTTCACTTGACAACCAATCAGAAAGCTATTTTGTTTTACTTCCCAACCTTAGGGCGGGAAGTGATCACTTCCCGACCTGCAATGTCGCATTGTCGATAGGCACGAAATGGAACTAACAAAAAATGTGCGTTAATAAAATGAAATTTAATGATCTTTAATTATTTACAAACTGATTGTGAATAAAATTGTATACATACCTCGGTGTCTAGCTTCATTCCAGCCTCGCGCTTAGAGTTGACTTCGGCGCTTCGCGCCTCAGTCAACTAACTTAGCGCTCGGCTGTAATGAAGCATTTTCCACCTCGGCACGTAATATACTATACTTTTACTTGACAACCAATCAGAAAGCTATTTTGTTTTACTTCCCAACTTTAGGGTGGGAAGTAGTCACTTCCCGACCTGCAATGTCGCATTGTCGATAGGGTAAAAATGGAACTAACAAAAAATGTGCGTTAATAAAATGAAATTTGATGATCTTTAATTATTTAAAACTGATTGTAAATAAAATTGTATACATACCTCGGTGTCAAGCTTCATTCCAGCCTCGCGCTTATAGTTGACTTCGGCGCTTTGCGCCTCAGTCAACTAACTTAGCGCTCGGCTGTAATGAAGCATTTTCCAATACACGTAATATACTATTAAAGGAATATCTAAGACGATACAATAGTATATTAAACAACAAGTTTAGAAAAGTAAAGTTTTACTAAACGAATATAGCTTTTAAGTATGAGCGAGCACAGCGAGCGAGTAACTTAAAAGCTATATGAGTTTAGTAAAACTACTTTTCTTACGAGGTTTGTTTATACAATTTTTTCGTATTTTGTGAAAATCTAATCTAAAATATGAATTTAGACGTTTATGAGTAAATTTTTTTTGCGCGCGATCGGTCTAAATTTTTTCGTATGCCTTCCTACCAATAATTCACGGGGGGTGAGTACAAGGCGAGGGGGGCCAATTTTTTACTCAGTTTTTCGATATCTAGCGCCGTTCTTGAGTTATTGCTAATTCAAAAAGTTTCTAAATAGATATTTGTGTAAAATTTTCGTAATCTAGTAACCAGACACGGCTTTATTTATTTACATAACAACAGTTAATTTTTATTTTTTGATTCGAATTTTGTATAAGTTACATAATATTAATTATAAAAGTGAGATTGTTAAGTTTTCTAGTTTGAATAATAATTTTGTACTTTTAATATACATAAATGTATAACAATGATTCCAATATTTAAATAAACAATCTTCTATCTAATAGTTTTTTATTGACAGTGACATTACTATGCAGTAAAGTGACATATCTATGTGCTAAAGTGCCACTTTATTAAATGATTTTGAATTTAATAAAACAGCACATTATTAGTCAAAATGCGAAAAAATTATTTAATAGAGTATAACTTGAGTTTTAAACTCAAGAATTATTATGTACATTATTTATATAAATAGTTAATAAGTAACTACTGTTATTAGTACTTTTTAATACTTCACACTTCCAGTCTCCCCAAATTACTTACTCACGGACCGCCACTGTCGAATCCATGTCAAGACGTTTGCAGGCAGTTATAGATGCCAAAGGATATCCCAAAAAATACTAATAGTTTTAAAAATACTTAATTTAACTTTATTTATGCAAGTGTATTTATATTTCTTTGACTGCTATTTTAGTAAATATTTTATTTTTCTGTAATTTTAAGTTAATAAATATCATTTTTCTATAAACTTTTTTATCATATCAACTGTTGGTTATCATTTCTTATAATATTTTTAAATTCAAAAATATCGAACTATAATTATTGGGTTTTTTCAGATCATTACTTGTATTTTATAAGGTGTATTTATAATTCCTTTAGCCACTGTATACCGGATCAATTTTCGAAAACGCCTAATAGCAGTGGCGCAGACAGGGGGGGAGGCTATAGTCCCTCCCAGACACTCTTCTTTTTTTTAATGACCATAGTCGCTTTTTTACCGGTGCAATGAAAAATTTTTTAAAACAAAAAAATTATTATGTTCGACTGTTCAATATGACTGTAGTTCGGTACTGTTTTTAGTGTAGGTACTTGTTGCTTGTTGGTAGCTAATCAGCCAAGCCAATTAATTTAGGTCTTGCATCCTCGGGTCCCTAGAGGCGGATTAACCAAATTGTCGCCTATGGGCACTACTTTGAGATGTTATACTTCTGTTATACTTAAGAGCTAACAGGGATGGTTCGGCGCATGGGGGGGTTAAGGGCGTGGTCAACAAATTTATACAGCCTTATGCATAGTCGTACTTTTAAAATGGTTTTAAAATGAATTAGTAGCTACTAGTTACTATGCATAGTTTTTGCATAATTTTGTTATGCATAGTTTTTTTAAAAAGAAAGTTAGTATCCTTTTAGTTGGTAGAATACTAAAGTATGGTTTTTGAAATATTTATTTGGCAACACCGCAAATTGACAGCCGACAACTTAAAAATAATTATTTTTATCTAAAACAGGTACCTAAAAACAGCTTAATATTGTTTACCCTTGGCAAGTACATTGTTATAATAAACCAAAGAATTTATATGATTCACATATACTTTTGGTCTCCTATTTAAATTTAGAATAATATCTTGAATTATTTGAATTTCTTCGAATTCTTCATCAACATTTATACAATCTTCCATTATTTTTAAACGAATTTTTTATTTAATTAATTTAATTAGTTTTATAATTCAGCATTTTCCCACTTAAAAATATTACATTAAATACTTATTTTATGTATAATAAGAATAAATTCAATAATTTGTAATTGACAAGTTAACTAATAAATACTAAACAATATTTTTTTTTGATAATGTTTTTTATGACAAGTTAAAAATTAATATATTATGACTAAATATAATTTTCAAAATTGTTTATTCTTTGTCAAAAGTAACCTTAAAATGGTCTTAAACATGCTCAAAACCCTCACTAAATATTTAGTAGCAAACCAACGACTTTAGTAGTCCTACTAAGGTTAGTACCCTTTTAACTCGTCTATGCATACAAGTTGCATGCTCCACTACTACCTGACCGCGTTAGTAGCTACTTAGTGTACTTAGTAGCTACTTAGATGACTATGCATAAGGCTGTTAGTAGAGAACCAACGATTTTAGTAGTCCTACTAAGGTTAGTACCCTTTTAACTCGTCTATGCATACAAGTTGCATGCTCCATTACTACCTGACCGCGTTAGTAGCTGCTTAGTGTACTTAGTAGCTACTTTTAAAATGGTTTTAAAATGAATTAGTAGCTACTAGTTAATAGCATTCTAGAAGCTAGTAAAGTTTTGTTATGCATAGTTCTTTTAAAAAGAAAGTTAGTATTCTTTTAGTTGGTAGAATACTAAAGTATGATTTTTGAAATATTTATTTGGCAACACCGCAAATTGACAGCCGACAACTTAAAAATAATTATTTTTACCTAAAACAGGTACCTATAAACAGCTTAATATTATTTACCCTTGGCAAGTACATTGTTATAATAAACCAAAGGATTTATATGATTCACATATACTTTTGGCCTCCTATTTAAATTTAGAATAATATCTTGAATTATTTGAATTTCTTCGATTTCTTCATCAACATTTATACAATCTTCCATTATTTTTAAACGAATTTTTTATTTAATTAATTTAATTAGTTTTATAATTCAGCATTTTCCCACTTAAAAATATTACATTAAATACTTATTTTATGTATAATAAGAATAAATTCAATAATTTGTAATTGAACAAGTTAAATAATAAATACTAAACAATATTTGATAATGTTTTTTATCACAAGTTAAAAATTAATATATTATGTATAATATGGTATATTATGACTAAATATAATTTTCAAAATTGTTTATTCTTTGTCAAAAGTAACCTTAAAATGGTCTTAAACATGCTCAAAACCCTCACTAAATATTTAGTAGCAAACCAACTATTTTAGTAGTCCTACTAAGGTTAGTACCCTTTTAACTCGTCTATGCATACAAGTTGCATGCTCCACTACTACCTGACCGCGTTAGTAGCTACTTAGTGTACTTAGTAGCTACTTAGATGACTATGCATAAGGCTGTTAGTGTTTACGGAAATTTTAAATACAAAATAACTTCACTATGGATAATTAGTAATCAGTTTCAATTCTTAATCTTAATGACTGCTATTTATTAAAAATAAGGGAAGGTACATTATAATAAGAAGATTGACAACAAAAATCAATGATAAATCTTTCGCCTTGAGTTATTTTGGAAACAGTGGTAACACAATAATTATACTCGAAAATAAGATTACAACGCCCCTTTTTTCGAAAAATTTTCGCCTTCGACACAGCTAGCTTCGCTGACGTTAGTTTTAGTTGGTCCGATTTAAAAAAGTAAATCTGAATCTGAATTCAAATCCAAATGTGAACATTTCAACCATATCGCCATCTATACGTACATATTATAAAACTAATAAAAGGTGTAAGTTTTTATCGACACGCACGCTACATGCAATAGTCATGCGTATTCTTAACGTCATTTTCGTGCAGGCTAAAAGTAAAAATATTTTGTAGTTTTCGTAATCGTGGTAGCCATTTTGGTGTCAAGATTCCGAATATTGATTCATAAAAATCAGGTATAATATGTTAAATTTTAAATATTTATTATGATTAGTTAGTTATTGGGCAAGTTAGAGATTAGGTTTAATTATTTGATTGTGTTGCATTGGCTATTAATAATTTTATCGTAAGGCTCTCATTATGCTGTACCATTATAAAATTGGTACTGATTACCTATTCTCAGGGATTTATTTATTTATTTTGACAAATATGTAATCAATGCACATATACAACCAATGTAAAGGTGAAGCTCGGACCAATTATCAAGATCTGTGAATTTTGAAATTATATGCTTCGATTCAGATAATTATACCTGCAAGTTCTCTCGTAGGTCACAGTAATTGTCAAAGATGAACCAGTTTATGGGTGGCTGGCATAATCCACCTCCCCCAGGAACTGAAGCATCGCTAGAAGAAGATGACGAACACTCTTCCACTTCCTCTAAATCCAGAAGTACTGTTGGCGATACTGCGTTAAGTAAATCTAAAGTTGATGCAAAACCATACGAACACGACTGCGAAAAGAATATAAAGAATTCGCGAGATCGATCAAGACATCGCCGCAGATCGAGAAGTCGATCACGTCACACTAAAAAGTATAACAAAAGACGCAGATCGCGTAGCAGATCACAAGAACGACGGCGACGATCTCGACACGCTCATCGAAATCGCAGTATTTCTCCGAGCCGTTCTCGTAGCAAAAGTAAACATAGTAAATTAAAAAAAAGTAGAAGACACAGACGTTCTACTTCACGTTCTCACAAATATTCAAGGTCTCGTTCGCACAGTCGTTCTCGATCTCGTCGAGGTCACCACCATCATTCTAAAACTCAACATTCCAATAGAGATTATGAATATACCGGACAAAATTCTAATTCTGACAAAGAAGACCAACTTGACACTTCTTTTGATGTAGATGAAGAAGAGCCTGCAACTAAAGAAAATGCTTTTAAAAATGACGGCTCTTTTTTAGAGATGTTTAAAAAAATGCAAGAAGAACAGAAGGCTAAAGAAGTAATTCAAGACGAAGCCGGTTGTAGTGATTCGAAAAAGTCTATTCCGATTGTTGGAAAACGTAAAGGTGGTCGAATATTAAAAACGGGACTTGTAGAAAAATCTAAAGTGTTTGAAGAACCTCGAGTCAGTGAAGAGCTCGATGCTTGGTCTGTGTATATGAAAGAAGTTAAACGTTACAAAGAAGCGTGTGGCGATGGCGAATCTAAAACTCGATCTTTACTTAAATAATGAAAAAAAATTGTTATATAATTTTAAAATTTTGTTTAAGATTGTGGTCAAGATATTGATTAAAATTGTCGATAGTAATTGTGTGTAAACTGTTTAGTTTGAATGGGTAATTTATGTTGTGTAATTTATTATGTTATATAATAACAATAATGTAGTTTAAAATTATTAACATTCAAAGCTCTAAAAACAGTAATTGTAATTATTTTTATGATTACCAACACGGCTGTTTATTTTAAAAGGTTGAACTGAAAATGCAAGACAATTTTTAAATAAAATTATATTATTTATTTAGTAATATTTTTTTGTAGACTCAGTTCAACTTTTCTAATATAATTAATAAATTTTTCTTTTAGACAAATGGCAGATTCAATAGAATTAAAAACTGCTCCATTTGATCCTCGTTTTCCAAACACTAATCAAACACGCTACTGCTATCAAAGTTATTTGGATTTTTATCGTTGTCAAAAAGCGAAAGGCACTGACTACGAGCCATGTCAATACTTTAAGCGAGTCTTTTCCTCGATGTGCCCAATTGCGTGGGTAGAAAAGTGGGATGAACAAAGAGATGAAGGAGTTTTTCCTGGTAGAATTTAAAACGGTATTCGTAATGAATATAATGTAATGGTAGATCAATTTGTGATTTGGTACATTGAATTGTATTTTGTTGTAAATAAGACTTAGATTCAAATAAAATGTTAGTTTGAAATCTTTTTCTTTTACCACGTTTTCGGCTCATGTGAATTGATAATAATTGTTTACTTATATTAATATATTTAAAAAACATTAAATTTCTTAAATAAATAATTACCAGAAAAATTTTACTATGAGAAAATTGCACAAGTTAATATTGAGATGGAAATCTTCCCGTATAAGATTTGATAATATTACCCATTCCTAATATTCAATGATTTTTCATAAGTCTTGTTTATATGCTATTTTTTTTTCATAAATTTGTATTAAAAAAATAATAGAAAAGCTTTAATAACATTAAACATGTTAAATCAATTACATAACTTTGTTTTTATTTTAAAAATAAAAATTTTTAAAGCTTTTTTTATTACAGTAAAATTTCGTTAAGTGTTGTACCCTATAACTTGCAATAATTATCTTACAATGACTGCTGCTATGCGTTAAGTGGAAAAGTTCTAATTGTTTTATTCA
This sequence comes from Cantharis rustica, assembly GCA_911387805.1. NCBI lineage: Eukaryota > Metazoa > Arthropoda > Insecta > Coleoptera > Cantharidae > Cantharis > Cantharis rustica. The sequence goes on from OU426877.1 coordinate 80,590,234, forward strand.
AAATATTTTAGTTATAATAAATATTTACGCCCGGTTTTTCAATCGTTGGTTAACTTTTTGGTTTGGTTACCCTCACTTTCAAGTTAACCTATAGTTAGAATTTATTTGCGTTTTTCAATTTATATTCAGGTGTTGGTAAGGTAACTTCTAGTTTACTGTACATCTGAACTATTAAACGTGATTATAACCCTAAATATTTGAGTGTAGTTGTCAGTAGGTTGACAGATGTCGTTGTATGATTGTTTTTATTGGTGTTCATAATAATTATTGTTTCTCATTTTTATTAGAATCTGTTACGAAACGATAAGCAATGATAATTTTAGCTTTTTATTAATAGTTATAATAAAATATTTGATATAAACAAATACCTACAAAATAAATTATTCTTCTGATATAGAAACAAATAGTAAATAATGTGTCTTGAATTTTACTCAAGAGGAAGAAGAACTTTTAGTTACTATTGTAGAGCAACATAAAAATCTTTTAGAATCCGAAAAAACTTGTGTTTTTACTTGGAAAGAGAAAGATGCGATTTAGACCTGAGTTGAGAATGCATTTAACAATATTAATAAAAGAAATTTGTTTTGTTAGTATTCTATTATGAAAAATTTCAGTATAATCGCATCCAAGTGACTGTATTTTCACATGTGTGCAATTCAACGCACCTACGCATTTGGGAAATTTGACGATGCTATAAAAATCTTGTCGAATTTTAAGCACTTCTTCATTTTAAGACAATTTTATATATTGAATTCGCAAACTTGCAAGAACTAAACTGACTCGTAATACAGTTTTACTTGCAGTAGATTTGCTAACCTCAGAAAAATCCCCAGTTGTTCTTAAAAACGAACCACTTGCATAAAAATTCAACGTTACCAATAGTTGGTCTCGAGCAATTAATATAACGCCTATTATTATTGACTAGTATAAGAAATTAAATTCTTCATCTTCTCTAGTATATTTTCTAATGTTCTTGGCGTAAGTCGAAATCTATTAAAAAAGTCAGTACCATTGTATTTTTCAACAAACTTAGGCCTCTAACGAATTATTTTTGGCCTCCTTATTTCTTCATCAATCCTATACGTATTAATATCGCAATGGTAATAATTCATAGATAACAAAATTAATAACTTCAAAAAATTAATTAACTTATTAAATTATTCTGAATGAAAACCATGAAAACTATCACAATTTACGGTTATAAAGTGTTAGTAATTCGCCAACATATAGTTAACCCACACCCCAAGTGTTGGTAAACATAATCACGACGTAACCAACACTTTCCGTTAACCTGCAATTGAAAAACGTAATTTTTAACCTAACTAATAGTTAACTATGAACTAATAGTTAACCAACGATTGAAAAACCGGGCGTTATTTTTGTTTAAATTTAAACAAAAGTTGAAAAATTGAACATTGACGCCCGGTTTTTCAATCGTTGGTTAACTTTTTGATTTGGTTACCCTCACTTTCAAGTTAACCTATAGTTAGAATTTATTTGCGTTTTTCAATTTATATTCAGGTGTTGGTAAGGTAACTTCTAGTTTACTGTACATCTGAACTATTAAACGTGATTATAACCCTAAATATTTGAGTGTAGTTGTCAGTAGGTTGACAGACGTCGTTGTATGATTGTTTTTATTGGTGTTCATAATAATTATTGTTTCTCATACGCCCGGTTTTTCAATCGTTGGTTAACTTTTTGGTTTGGTTACCCTCACTTTCAAGTTAACCTATAGTTAGAATTTATTTGCGTTTTTCAATTTATATTCAGGTGTTGGTAAGGTAACTTCTAGTTTACTGTACATCTGAACTATTAAACGTGATTATAACCCTAAATATTTGAGTGTAGTTGTCAGTAGGTTGACAGACGTCGTTGTATGATTGTTTTTATTGGTGTTCATAATAATTATTGTTTCTCATAATGTGTCTTGAATTTTACTCAAGAAGAAGAAGAACTTTTAGTTACTATTGTAGAGCAACATAAAAATCTTTTAGAATCCGAAAAACTTGTGTTTTTACTTGGAAAGAGAAAGATGCGATTTAGACCTGAGTTGAGAATGCATTTAACAATATTAATAAAAGAAATTTGTTTTGTTAATATTCTATTATGAAAAATTTCAGTATAATCGCATCCAAGTGACTGTATTTTTACATGTGTGCAATTCAATGCTCCTACGCATTTGAGAAATTTGACGATACTATAAAAATCTTGTCGAATTTTAAGCACTTCTTCATTTTAAGACATTTTTATATATTGAAGTCGCAAACTTGCAAGAACTAAACTAACTCGTAATACAATTTTACTTGCAGTAGATTTGCTAACCTCAGAAAAATTCCCAGTTGTTCTTAAAAATGAACCACTTGCATAAAAATTCAACGTTACCAATAGTTGGTCTCGAGCAATTAATATAACGCCTATTATTATTGACTAGTATAAGAAATTAAATTCTTCATCTTCTCTAGTATATTTTCTAATGTTCTTGGCGTAAGTCGAAATCTATTAAAAAAGTCAGTACCACTGTATTTTTCAACAAACTTATTAGGCCTCTAACGAATTATTTTTGGCCTCCTTATTTCTTCATCAATCCTATACGTATTAATATCGCAATGGTAATAATTCATAGATAACAAAATTAATAATTTCAAAAAATTAATTAACTTATTAAATTTTTCTGAATGAAAACCATGAAAACTATCACAATTTACGGTTATAAAGTGTTACTATAAAGGCCAACATATAGTTAACCCACACCCCAAGTGTTGGTAAACATAATCACAACGTAACCAACACTTTACGTTAACCTGCAATTGAAAAACGTAATTTTTAACCTAACTAATAGTTAACTATGAACTAATAGTTAACCAACGATTGAAAAACCGGGCGTGAGTGTTACTTGACCAAAACACAATTTTTTTTTGTATAATAAAATTAAATAGCACCTACTCTAATTTTAATAAGATTCATACAATTTCTTGTGTCCTATTTTATAAAATAAGAAGAGGCAAATTATAGACCTTGAATTAGGTCTATAACACTTACCAAATATTTACATGTTAACAGTGGCGGCTCGTGAAAAATATTCTTGGATGTTCTGCATTATAAAAATGGCAAGATATCAGAAAATGGCAATCTCAAAAAATAAACTTACTTATTGCACATTTTTAAATATTAAACGTACAACACTTATCTAGAATATAGTACTTTATATGATTTTACATTTTTACAATAAATTGCAATTCTAACTAATTTTCGAAAAAATTTTATTAAGTACGGCTTATGAGAGGAGTTGTGTTAAAAATATTAGTAATATTTCATTTTATTTTTTCTTCATTTAATATTCATAAGCATTTATTTTATGTACTAGTAGGTATAAGATACTATCTTCGATATTCATAATTTCAATTAAAGTTCATAACGCAAGATGTGTTTAAAATAAAATCGTATATGTTTGTAAAACCAGAGCTGAAATATGAGCAGAACGGTTGTACGTTGTACCATGGTGGGTTGTTCCTATATCTTGTAATCTGCGAGTTTAATAATAAACATTATTATTGTAGAAAAAACCTGCATAATTTTAATTTTACTGATATTAATAATTAAACGTAATTTGATTTCGAGTTTCTATTATAGGATCTGCCAAAAAATAATTTTACTTCTATTTTGATAATAATATTTATAAGAAACTTGGTAAAATTAAAATTTGTACTAAATTTTTAAATTACACTATATTACAAGTATTAAACTATTGCATTTTATTGTTTAACAATGTTGTTGAACAATCAATGAACAAAAATTAACTTACTAGTTGTTTTCATAAGTCAAATTTTAAATCATATATGACAAAAATACGGCATGTAATTCTGCATAAAGATGCAGCACAATTTGTAATGTATACCGTGGTGTTAGGATTGTCCTAACACCACGATGTATACTGGATATGGATACGATTCCACCCGATAGCTCGCGTCATTTCATGTTCAGAATCATATCCAGCACATCAAAGTTAAACAGTGATTTCGAAAGCGTAACGGACTTGTACTAATTATTACAGTACTTATTTGACTGACTGATAAAGGTACTTATAACTCAAGGCAACATAAGAAGCGCGCTTTTAAACCAAAATTGATTATTCTTCAATTATTGAAATAATTTGAAATGTGGTGGTTATACTAATAAGTAATAATTAATTTGGTACACTTCATTCTTATTTTTGGCGGTTCTGCAGCTCTGCAGTTCCTATGATAGAACCGCCCCTGCATGTTAATATGAATCAAACAGCAGTATTGTGTGACATTGAAATCAACAATCGTACGGAATTTACTCCCGCTGCCTACATTGCTTTGTATTTAGAATAAGATTTTTTTCAATTATCAAATGCTACTTGAATATTATAACAAATTTTATAATATTTACCCAGTAAACACAAACCTGCTATAGAGATGTAACATTGTCGACTTATCAAGAAGTGTGATGTTCTGATCTAGTGCCTATTAACTTCTCGGGGACATTATGGATGGCTCAAAAAGAAGTTATTCATAGGATCAAAATAGGAGGTTGCATAATTCCGTAAAGTTTATGTTTATTGAATAATTTAATTTAAGTAACAGTTATAAAATTAAATAATATTGAACAAATTTAAACTTGACAGCTACGAGGGACACGAAGAACTATTACAAGATGTAAGTACATACTAGAGAAGAATGCGGGACTACTTTTCTTGTCCCGCAATGCCGCCTCGTTCTGTAGGTTCCGCGGGTTCTGAACGTATGCGGGACCCGCACAAATTTGAACTACAAAGATAACAATAATTGGCCGCCTGTGCCAGCTAGTTGATGTAACTAAATAACGTAATTATTTTTTACTTTTTATAGCATTTTTTTCACAGTAGTTTTTTTTTAAGTCAGTTTTATTTTTATTTAAGTTAGTTTAATTTGATTTTAAAATAATTCCGGTTTTCTTTATTATATTTTATTTTGAACGGATCAAAAATTATTATTTGATAATTCTGTTATAATATAAATATAGGTATATTCAATTTCCGATTATGAATAATTCCGGTTTTCTTTATTTATAGTAAAATTTTCTTTATTATAATAAAATTTAAACGGATCAAAAATTATTATTGGATAATTTTGTTGTTAACCACGCCCCTCCAAAAATTTTGCCAAAATATTGACACGCTGTAGCAGGAGCGAGCTGGGATTTTATATATTAGGATAAGGGAATAAATTTTTTATTTCCTTATTTGCATTGTGGATACTAGCAACACCAGCAACTAGCGTACCAAGTGAACGCAATTTTAGTTACGCTGGTTTAAATGTAACCGATCGTCGTACTCGATTGGCTCCCGAGCAGTTAGATAATTTATTATTTTTTCGATCAAATAAAGATTTATTTAAAATGTATGTATGATGTATTATTTGTAGTTAAGTATGTAATTGCCATTCCGCCCGCGTGGGACTAAATTGGCAATCCGTCCCGCGCGGGACTGTATACTTTGTCCCGTCCCGCGCGCTGGATGGGACAGAACGGGATTTTTCCCATCCCGCATTCTTCTCTAGTATGCATATGGAGAGAAAACTGCAGATTACGAAAAAGAAAAAAAAACTCATGTTTACTTCCGGTTGAGTTTAAAGTACAAAAAATTTATCTCCGCAGTTTCCTATGGTAAATTTCGAGCTGAATAAAAGATTATTTAAACTTTTTTTTGTATCTAGTAAGATATAAGAATTATTCACTGTTATCTCTTATCGTGAACACACTGTATAAAAAAAATTGTCTAAATCGGTCCAGCCGTTCAGCAGTAAAATGAAAAACACACTGTCACACTCAAAATATAATTATGCGAAATGTGGAAAATAATTTATAAAGTTCAAACTGGGATTCATACAAAAAGCATAACATGAACATTCCTAAGGATGTGTGATATTTCCGTTACTAATAAGAATTGTTTAGGTAAGACATAGAAAAAAGGTGAAGAACCCCGAGACGATAAAGATCGATTGTAATCGTCCGGTGGTTCGATCTAAATTAAAGGGGGGGGGTTAAGGGAAATTTGGCGAGAACAATTAAAAAATTAATAAAGTAGTCTCGAAATGAGTCTCGCGAGTGAAGTGCTAAAGAAGATGAGCTTAACCAGTTCCTTCCCAGCGTGAAGATGGGCCAATCCTTCCTACCCCTTACCATAATTTATATGCAGTAAGAAATAGTCTTAAGTTTTACATAGTTAAAACGTCGTTAACAGTGTATCCCTTCAATTTTATTAGTTAATAGAAATAATGGTTACTGTCAGACAACGATCATCACGAATTTCACAATTTCAACTGCACTATAAGAAAGAGCACAATTTTCTGAGTATAATGCAACAAAAATTTTTGCGGTCCATGCATTAGTTTTCGAAAAAACGGCATTTTAAAGTTATATAAAAGCAGGTAGTTGTAACCCGATACACCCCGTTGCAACGTGTCGAGCCACGGTCAACTGGCACCAGCGTTGCCAATCGCAAATATGCGTTTTCCCCTACCGAAGACCTCAAAATCCCCAAATTACCCAACCCACATTTAAAAATTTCAAACTTGAAGAGGTGAGCTTACAACGAAAATTTCATGTCCCTGCAGTTAATACGTTAATACTAGTGGTCTTATGGAGTAATATCGGAAATATTATTTTAGAGACCCACAAGAAATAAATAAACAAGTTAATAACAAATTATATATTTAATTATAGTGTTAGGTACAATTATAAACAATATTGTGTATATATTTTGAATCTTTGAATGACTGGCTGCAGTGATTTTAATAATTTAACAAATCCGCAATTACTATAACGGCCAATGAAATGTACTCACAATAAAAATTGAACAAACCTCGGTTATAGTCTTATAATGGTATCCGGTCATAAAATTTTGAAACGATTATGCACCAAAAGGCTGAAAGAATACCTCATTTTAAAAATTTAAGTGAGTACATTTCAATGATCGCTACTGTCTACTACCAGCACCTATAAATAAAGATTTAAAAAAAATTTGTTTTCAAAATTTTAAAAAGTAATAAAATTTAAGTAAACACTTGGGTTTACACGCAGGATATTGTTGATTGAAAGTGCAAGGTGCAACGCAAATAATAAAATTTAAGTAAAAATGTTGAAATACAAAAGATTTAAGTGTTGCCGACAATAATAAATTGAACGATTTATGGTTTACATCTTGACCAAATTAAAGCCCTATAACTGGAAAAATACTACGAATATTGGCATGAAATTTGTACACATTATTCTTAAGATGTTGAACAACTTTTTAAAGCAAAACATATTCTTTCGATTTTTAAAAAATGTCACATTAAACAAAATTGTCTTCAAAGTGCATTATGCATATTCATTAATTAATTTACGATAGGCAGATACATATTAGGTATTACTTACCTGTATAAGTAATAGCGATAATCCCCAAAAAATACCCAACAATTTGCGTTACCCAACAAAATACCCAAATGAGTAGAAAATACCCTCATTTTGGGGAATTACCCAACAATTGGCAACGCTGACTGGCACGTTCCGTTCCTATTCTTCATTTTGTTGACGGTACGAGTGCTTTAATACACTCTTAATGTTGTCATTCGCGATTGACACCCGTACGAGTTCTACGGCTTCGAGTTCCACCCTTGGCGAGTTCTGTCATTTTTCAGGGATTTTTTTTAATTATTTTGCGTAAGCTGAAAAAATAAAACAGGCCCGGAGGGCGCCGAAGGCGTCCGGAGGGCCTGTTTTATTTTTTCACCTTACACAAAAATCGCTAATCATGCAGCCGTGTTAAAAGGTGTATCTAAAATACATGTAAATTTAAATTTTTCAAATTCGATTTTTTCGAGAACTAATGCATGGACCGCAAAAATTTTTGTTCTAATATGCTTAGAAAAGTGTCCTCTTTCCTATAGTGCAGTTGAAATTGTGAAATTCGTGATGATCGTTGTCTGACAGTTCCCGAAATAATATTTAAACATATACTTGTTTTACTGACTAAGCTAACACCCCTTTGAGCTACATACCCCAGCATGTAAAGGAACCCACGCAGGTGACATGGTGGGTTGCCCAAACAAATAAAATACATGCGATAATACAAACGCACGAAATATTTTATATATAAAGATATAGATTTAATTAGAAAATAATGGATTAAGAATGGCAGACGTTGTCCTGCCTAAAATTGAAAAGTTTGAAATCTTAAAAAAATATGATTACGCATTTATTACAATTCTTATTGGTAAACAACATTTCTAGTTTTTCTCTCGGGTGCGAATATACTGTCACGTTTTTTAAAATGAATTAAATAATTGATTACTTATGGGATGGTACCTGATTTGACCCTGAGGGAAATCGCAACCGCACTGACCTACCGGCCGCTTTTAGCCATTTAGGTTGTGTCGGATGTAGTTGTTCGACCTTCGGCCTCACTCAAGGAAATCGCAACTGCACTGGGTGTTCGCTTTATCTGTTTGTTAGTATGACAATTTACACTATTGTTTTGGTATTTGTTGATTGGGTAAGTTATAGACTTGATTTGATAATTACCTATGTTAGTGAAAGAAGGGTATATACTAAAAAAACGTCATCTGTCGACCATCAATTTTCTTCACTTTTGGGAGGAATCTCGTTAATCTATTCATGCGCGTTTTATATTTTCCCATCTACTCCGTGCTGTTTGCTAGGTGGGAAGTGACACCGGTAGACGCCTGGCGTGAATAACTGATCGATTGATAATTGATCAGTTATCTGTCACCAATAGTTGAAGATCATTACAGTACAAATATCGCTATTAAAAAATGGGGGTTGATGGTAGAAGGGTGAAAATTAAGGTTTATATGTATTTTTAATTCCAAATCATAATAAAATAAAAATAAAAACTTCTGTTCAAAAAATAAAAAAAAAAAATTTGGGGTGAGTCACCCTTTTTACTTAGGGGTATAAAAAATAGTTTCAAACCTTTCCTCAGACTTACCGAATATACACCAAAAATTTTATAAAAATCTGTCAAGCCGTTTCGGAGGAGTTTGGTTACAAACACTGTGTTTCTAGTGAAGAGAGATATTTCTGAAAATTATACAAGGTGTACATTTAAATAAACAATGCATCTTAAATTTTTTTACATTCTCCACACAAAATATTGAAAAACTGTAAAAGCTGGTTCACTTCACTTCGTAAGTTCGTAGATGTCGTACTTGTAACTTCGTAGAATTGTATGACATGAACACACTTCTTTAATGTTTGGTAATTCTTTCGTACTTGTATTTGTAGGTTATATTTATTTGACATTTTTGTTGTGTTTGTGCTTTTAAAATACCAAATAAAAGTGAAAAGCAGAAATCATTAGATTTTTTTGCGGAAAAGGCTATTCTTGATTTAATAATTTTAGAGATTAAAATATTAATTATTAATTAATTAATTATTTACGCATTATTGCGTAAAAATTAAATTATTTGATACTTAATGAAAATTAATGTCTCCAAATGATTCGGTTACAAGAACTGAGTAGAAAATTTAGCCGATCTGTACACACTATCAACAATTCACAAAAAGGACAGTAACCACAATTAGTTTTTTTTATAACATTAATTTTTTACATGTTACATGAACTTAAAATTAAAATTGAATTCATAACTTATATATTAGTACAAAAACTATTTAATTAACCACAATTAGAGCTACTACTCAACCCTACAATGAAAGGACCTAGTAAATCTTTCTTAAATAAATTTTTAAAAGATTAATTCGGCACTCAGTAATTTATATTCGCTATCAAAATTCAAAATCAACCACATGGTACTCCTATAAACTTAGATTTGTAATGTTGGGTTCTTCAATTTGAATTATCGCCTTCTCAAATCAAAGTTCCAAACCAAACCAAAGCTGTGATCGTCAAACAAACCTCGCACATTGTGATCCTCCTCGTAGTAACACTTGCAAATCCTTTTAAATCTGCGGATGGCTCTTTGGATGTTAACGTCGTTACCTTGTTTACTAACCTCAAACCTAAACTTATATGTGCCAGTGGCGTAACTACTGAGTAATACCCGAAGGAATAATTAGTACACACAAATTAAATAAAACACAGGATTCGGTTTAACGATGAATATATCGATACCTCAATTCAATAAGGTAACAACTAAAAATTCATAGTTATAGTCGGATCTTTTTTAATTCGCGTACGACTTACCGAAAAAATTGTATGAATCAAAATTTACAAAACCTATGTCTTAGGGTTCTTTATATCAAACGGGATGAGATCTTTGACGAGATTATACGTCAAAAATCAAACGAGATGACAGTTAAAATCATTAAAATCGACATACGTTTAATTCATTTTCATTACAAAGTTACGGCGAAGTATTATTAACATTAATTTTGAAGTCAGAAGAAACTGAGATTTGTTCCACTTACGAAACCTGTTTATACATTCTATATTAAACATTCTTCGTTTCCCTGACTTCAAAATTAATGTTTAAATTTTGTAGCCCGGGGGGGGGGCGGAGTATGATAAGTTAATTCTTTGAGTAAAAGGACTGGGAATTTGTTGTTAAATGAAGAAGAAAAAATTATTTTTTTCTTTTTAAAGGGAACAGTAGTTTTTAAAGTAAGGTGCTTTCATTATTAATTTTTATTTTTAGAATTTTTTTACAGTCAGAGGTTTTTAAAATTTTTAATTTTTATTTTATTTCACTCTTTTTGGAGTATATTTTGTCAAAATGTATAGAGAAAGTAATATAATGTTTTAAACCGCTTCGTGATCCAGTCAGCCGTAATGGTAGGGCGAATAGTTAGCGAATTATATGAATTTAACAGCCATTATAATGGTGGTGAATTTTCAGCCAAAATGGTAGTAAATTTATATTAATATTAGTTATTTAGTACAGAGGATTGTGCAGGGGCGAGTGCATAAATTTTGAGGGTGTAGAGATAGTTTTCTGAGATAGAATTTCTTCTCATGGGTGAAAATTGTATTTGACCAGCCAGGAACACTCTCCTGGTCTTTACAAACATGCTGTCAAAAATGTACGTCGCTACTTGTAACCGTTCGGGAGATATGGTGACACAAACATAACGCGTATAGCAGTCCACATAAAGTGTGAACCAGTAGCTGGTTTAGTGCACATAATTAAGTGATAACACCAAGTAAACGGTACTGATGACGACTAATGAGTCAGAAACACATCGTGTGATGGCTAGACGGTCGAAAAAGCAGGCAATGTGTCTACCGTTCTTACCTTAATTATGTTGGATTTTTAGTTTTTAAAACTTTTATGCACAATGCAAGATTTTTAACTTTTAAACATATATATATTTGATGTCGTGTTTCAAAGTGATTTGCACCCACCCTGTACAATTTAGTAAAATTTTGATATTAATTATTAAGTTGGAAGATTGCAGAATTTGTTAGGTGGGGACAAATCACAAACAATTCTAGGCCTTTTGCCAAAAATGGTCGACATGATGGACGCATTAATTTATTAGTCCGAATAATTTTTGATAAGTTTATAGTTTTTAAAAATATAAGTGATTTTTTTGATAAATAGTGATTTATTAAGATTAATGGATGGAATATAGTTGATTATGAAAAAGTTTGAATGTATTTTGGAAATAAAAATTAAACGGAAGCAAATTACATAATTAAAAATGGAAATAGATAAAGTTCAGGAATTATGATTAAAAATGAAGTAAATGTTAAAAATTTTAAATTTTCATATTAAAAATTATTGAAGGTACTACAAAGAGGACAGCTTCGATACGGGTATCGTATAAATTTGACTTTACCATTTTAAATTGTATTGAAATTGAAGTTAGAATTTAAAGAAATATTTTTGAATATAAAAATAATAATTTGGATATTTTACATTGCAATATATATTGTCATCATGGGTAGCTGTTTTTAATTTAGGTGCGATAAAATATCAAACCACCCCCCATGCAATCGTAGAAAAAATTTTATAGAACATGAGACTCCTCTTCGTATTTATTTAAATTGTAAATTAAAATTGCTCAAATTTACCTTTTGTGTGTGGTATTGTAACGCACGTGTATTTTAGCAGCTGGCCTCACAAATTTGTTGCTATGCAGTTTTGCATCGACCAAATTTTCACAAACTCTTCCTCTTTTCCAATTTGTTATCAGCACTTCACTTTGTCAATTAAATAAAAAAACAACAAATCAAATCAACTTAATTTACTAACTTTAAATAAACAATTAACAATTTTAATTATTGCGGAATGGTGTTTTCTCCGCTCGACCCGACGCAAGGCCAACTCATCCAAGTCCCACTCTTTTCTTCCACCTTCGAGCCCCACTCTTATTTTACATAGCAAAACTTAAAAACGATTTATTACAATGTGATAAATAAATAAATAATAAAATAAAATTTTAAAAATTATTTACAAAATAAATTAATTTGTGGTTTTTAGTGTTTCGAAACACGACAATATTTATATATATATATATATATAAATAAACACAGATTGTACATAGTAACTTCATATACCTTGTGTTTTTAAAAAAACAGTCAGGGGTAAAAAGTGCTTAAAGAGGCCTTGGTCGGCGATTGCTGCATTGCTACAGTAGGACTGCGGCCTAAAACGATCTAAAAGCAATGGTGGCGTTCGACATAGGAATTTATACCAAGAGATTGGTGAGCGATTGCTATGTATCTCTCTCCACCTTGAACTCAAGTATTTTGAATGTTACCAAATTTGTACACTATAAAAATTTTAGGTGAACTGACTTTTTGTGGTTTTAGTTCCACTATAAATTAGACGAATGGGCCTATCGTAAATTGAACTTTATGCTAGTTGAGAATAAAATTCATAACCTAAAATTCAAGTTAGTGTTAAATCTTGAAAAATTTTATTTCGAATTTTTTTTACGTTATGGCTGATAAAGAAGTGATGAACGGAGGTCCTGAAGATACCGATGAGAAATCTCAAAAAAAATCAGCGAAACACGACAGCGGCGCAGCAGATTTAGAAAAAGTTACCGATTATGCAGAAGAAAAAGAAATATCTACTCAAGATGTGTCGGATGCCATTTCATTAATTGGCGATCAAAGAAATAAGCAAGCTGCTGAAAAAATTGCCAGAGAAAAAGAACTTTTGAAAGTTGCCATTAAGAAGGAGGATGTTGATTTAATTGTTCGTGAGATGGAAATATCGAGAACTACTGCCGAACGAACATTACGAGAACATTATGGAAATGTTGTTAAAGCGCTAATCGCTTTGACTAATTAATTGCCTCGTTTGATCATTCCTAATTATTATTGTAGATATTGCTAATCCCTTTTTAGTTGTTTTGCAGTGTGCCTCCAAACATCGCCATTAATTTGTAATATAAACTTTGGGATTTGTATGACTTACTGTTGTTCGGTTTGAATTATAATTCTAAATAAAGTTTTTGACAATTCGAACCTGTTTATAATATATGCATACTGTTTCTTTGACCAACATTTTACAACCTGATTTAGTACGACTCGAATGTTCCATATTACAATAATTATAATAAATTTATTGCGTTTTTTGTAAGTAACCCACGTATAGTTTATATACGTCGTGCTAGGTAATTTGAAAAGAAAAACGGTAAGTTATTTAATTTAATTTATGTATAAATTTTTGAAGCACAACAGTTAAATTTCTATTATAAATACGTTCTATCCATTGGAGTTTTCTTTGCCTTCTTATCTCGAGCTCTAGGAAACCATCTGTGTTTAGTAGTATTCGTTACATTCATCAATTCCAAACGAGACTGTTCGGGAGTTTTCTTATTAAAAATTTGTTTTAATTCTGACGTCATTTGAGTTTTTAAAACTGTGGTACTTTGTTGTATATTTTCTTCTGGTAATGGTCTAGTGTATTCATACGGAAAATCTTGCTTTGGGTGCCATGCAACAAACGTGCTTGCATCGTCAGTCATGACAATTTTATGCTCCGAGTATGTCCTCGATAAAGGTCGACTACATGAAAAAACCTTTTTTAATCGAAGTCCGATGTTACTTGTACTCCTTAACATTATAATTAGGCTCACACGAAAAATATTCAGGAAATCCAGTCAAAATTGTGAAATAACCTCACTTTTAGACCAATAAGCGGTGAAATAACAATTAATCAGTTGACGTTGATTATAATAAATTCACGGTTAACTTCATTTCATTATATAATTATTACTTTAAAATATTCGCGTTACGTTCAAAAATATAATTAGTTTTAACCTTTTGTGGTAAATCTACAAAGTGCTCACGTTAAGATGATTAAGACATCTATCGTTACTCAAAGAAACTAAATTTTATGCAGTACCGTGCAGTGCAGGGTAAAATTAAGGTTATAAAAAATTGAAAAATGGTTTATTAAAAGTTAGCCGTCTTTACGTGACAATTAAAATGTTTCTTTTAACAAAACAAATTAACATTATTCGAAGACTTCAGTGTGATAGATTTATCAATAGAATTTGTAAATTTCACATCGGTTCAGTTTTTCGGAATAACAACCCTAACAAACAAACTATAACTCAACGTAAGAAAAATAAATCTACTTTATATTATGCCACCGCTGCTGGCGTTCTTGTAGTAGGTCTTAGTTACGCGGCTGTTCCTTTATATAGGATATTTTGTCAAGCATATAGCTACGGTGGCACAACGTCCGTCAATCACGATTCTAGCAAAGTTGAGAGTATGTCAGCAATTAAACATCGACCCCTCAGTATCAAATTTAATGCAGATACTGCTTCTAGTATGCGTTGGAATTTTAAACCTCAACAAAGAGAAATTACTGTAACTTGCAAAATTAAAATGTCGTACCTAATAATTGCATATTTTCAATAATAGGTTGTGCCAGGCGAAACGGCGTTAGCATTCTATACTGCAAAAAATCCAACAGATACGGCCGTAACTGGAATTAGCACATATAATGTCATTCCTTTTGAAGCCGGACAATATTTCAATAAAATTCAATGCTTTTGTTTTGAAGAGCAGCGATTAAACCCACACGAGCAGGTTTGCTTCGAAAGTATTTGTTATTTTTAAACTTTTACATTTAATTTACAGGTCGACATGCCAGTGTTTTTTTACATAGACCCAGAGTTTAACGACGATCCAAAAATGGAATACGTAGATGAAATCACGTTATCGTACACATTTTTTGAAGCCAAAGAAGGACTACAATTACCTATGCCTTCGTTTATGAAATGAAAATTTAACTTTTAATTTAATATTGTATATTATAAATAGAGAAGTATTTAAATTTGCTATGCTTGTTTGCTTTTTAATTTTATAATTTGTTGCTTTCTTAAAAAACACTAAATTTATACCCATACCAAACTTGACATTTTCAATGATCGTTACACTTAAGGAGATGGAACTATAACACAAAACTAAATAATTATAAAATCTTACAACTTTAATAAAAACTTATTGCAATGTAAAGTAAATTTTAACAAAACAATATTTAAAATCCACCTCTTCCTTGGCTGCAAACATTAGTTGTCAATCCTTTCACAGATTTGAGTTATTTCTAAACAAAAAGGATCTAGTTTAGAAAAAGCAAAAAATTGTTATGAAAAATACATACTTTCTACAATTTCATTTAAACATTTTGCTCCAAGCGAATCGGGAAGTTCAGTCAAATAATTTTTGCCTTCATCACAACATCTAGCTAGTGCAGGATCTAAAGGTAAGTTTCCTAAATACGGAACATTTAAGTCATCACACATCTTCTTAGCACCACCAGTAGTTGCAGGAAATACTTCAGATTGTCTCTAAAAATCGGCAATACTGTAATTTGATGCAAAAAATATAAATTAATTATAAAAATTACCTTGCAACAAGGACATATAAAAATTGACATATTTTCAATAACGCCCAAGATGTTAATGTTGACTTTACGACAAAAATCTATTTCTTTGCGAACATCTAACAGGGACACTTCTTGGGGAGTCGTGACAAGTATAGCACCCGTTAATCCTGCATTTGATAAATATGAAACTGCAGAAAGATGTTCATCTGATGTGCCTATAAAGTAAAAAAGAATCATTGTTTTCTTTTTGTAAATGTTTTATGTTTATGTAAAACATTTACCAGGTGGAGTATCCATTAACAAATAATCAAGTTTTCCCCAATCAACATCGGCTAAAAATTGTCTTATCATTCCATTTTTTTTTGGACCTCTCCATATTACAGCATCATCTACAGAAGCTAACAAAAATCCAATCGACATAACCGATAAATTATCTTCCACGTACTAAAAATAAATAGGTTTAAAACTATATCAAATTCTGGTTAAAATCAATTTATTGCATAAGGTGCGACAAGAGGATATGATGATTTCAGATCACTGTCATATAAATAAAATAATGCACGATAACGCAAGCCTTTCTTTTCGTAAGCATGCTAAATTGAGCAGAAGATTGCGATAAGAGCTAAGAAGCGACATAAATGCTAAATGAAAAACGTTATTTTTAAGCACCGTGATTTTTTAGAACGTACCTTAGTAAAAATAAGTTTTTTTAAATAACTTAAAAATTAAAATAATTAAATTTAACAGTAAGTTGAAATGCAAACAAATTCTGGAATTAAATCAAAACTAAAAATATCTTTAAAAAATTTTACATTTACAATGTTAAAAAAGAATTGTAAATACCCTTATGCCCCTCCCCTTCCCTGTATTTTGAGTGATAATAATAATGATGCTTACAATTTTTGAGCATTGCAAGTGGAAATACACTGTTTAAAACATTCATTTGAGTATTACTTTGTAACAATCTATAATTACCACCCATTTCATGATATTTAATTTTTTAAACCAATTCCCACTGTTTTTAAATGTTAAATAATATAGTAATAAAAGTTGTAACTCACAACTGGTGACCATCCCGATCCAGATTGATGTACTTGTTCATCTGCAACTCCAAGAACTCGAGGTTGTGAAGGACCACAGACATCAATGTCGAGCACTGCTACCTATTCAATAATAATATATTAAAATAAAACATCAATGACGACCAATTAAATCTTTTAAATCAAATAATTAAATTTGGCAGAATTTTCAATACAAAAAAGAAGAAAATTTAATCCTAAACTTATAACATCTTAAAAAACTTTTGTGTACTGTATGCTGAAAGCAGAAACCGAATATCTACACTTGTAGGTATTTGTAATTTTATGTTAGAAAAAATGCTGAAAAAATGGGTTTAGAAGAAAAAAAAAAGCAAATGTCTAAACATTGCAACCAGATGTTAACTTTACAGTTACCAATAAAATCTAATTAAAAATACACTAGGTATGTTGTAAAAATGTAAAAGTACATGAAACAGTACAAACTTGACTATTCAAATGCTTTTATTTTGAGAACTGCTTTTTGAAAAAGACCTATTGAAACTTGACTAGGTAATTAAAATTATTGATTCAAATTTTTTTTTGTAGTTTTAATTTAGCAAAATAAGTATTAATTTAGCAAAATCAATTTAATGTCCTTTGGTATTGATTTTCATTTATGCAAAATGTACAGATAATATGTGCCAAGAAAATAGGGCATAGTACAAAGCACAGACTGATACCCTTTACATATTGATAAATTTGAAGGGAGTAAAGTTCATTTTCAGTTTTTTGAATCATCGTGAACTTAAACAATCACTTAGGGCGACAAATTAAGCAAATATTGATATTTTTAGGTAAATTAAAGAATAACTAAAATTTCTCCTACATCTTCATACAAATAGGTACAACAAAATTGAATTCAAACAAATTGTAAACTGCTGTTTACAAAATTTACATTAACTATTGGAAGCATCCCAAAAATTTTTAAAACGCAAAGCAATAAAAAAGCCGAACCATTAAATGTTTTTTGGAGGAAAAGAAGAACGAAGAAGCAGATACAATAGGGTAAGAATTTTCAATACAACAATTTAATGAAAAGTTTAACTAAATTTTATATAAAATATGTAGCTACTTTACTTACATTTCGTTCATTGTCATTCAATGCTAAACCTCGACTCAGTAAAGCAGTCAAAGTACTTTTCCCAACTCCACCTTTTCCAGATAAAACCAAAATTTTATGACGAACCTGTTTTAAAGATTCTTTTACCAATTCGATATAAGGATCGGGTGCCTTTAAGGAACCAGAATCGCATATGTTTTGATTAGGACATCCAGCACATGCCGATGCTTTGCCCGCATTGTCACTTTGAGTTCCAGGGCAATCTAAACAGAAATTCTCAACATTTTAAAATATTACACAATAAGTCAATAAATTACTATATCATTTTAAAAACCACTTACGTTCGGGTGCATCTGGAGGTTTCATTATAACTGCCGTATAGACAAAACAATATTTGTGATTGTGCCAAATTTACTTGACAAAATATACGAGTACCAAGTACAAATTATTCAATTAATCAATTTTAGTATAAACACATGAGATGGTGACGTCAATTATTTACACAAACAATAACAAGTGATTAATAATTATGAACAGAATACCTACAATCTTAATATTATCGATAGAATATTATTATCGAAACTAGACTACATTAGGTCAAAGAACATTATACATTTAATTTAATCAATTATATTCTTTAGTTTGGTTAGGTATATGACATAGGGCATGCGGGGTAATTGGAAACGTTTTGTTTTAATGTCAACTTACAAGAAAACGGTCAAACGTACGAAATTTTGTTTTCCTCAAAATCAAAACTGCCAGGGCCGTATTTACGGGAGGGGTTTTGGGGGTTAGAACCCCCCCCGAAATTATTTATCAATTAATAAAGTACAGGAAATCCGACTGAAAACAAAAACATTAAACTTGAAGTGTAAGTAAAAATTAAAACTAGAGAGACACCTCCAATTAAAACCCAAATTAAAAAATCGGAAATTCGGATTAATATTCGGCGATTCTAACTGTTATGGTAAAAATTGTTTGAATTTTTTGAATTAAAAATATTAAAAATAATACAAATTTTATGAATTATGACCATCCAAATCGGCAGCATTGAAATGTCTGCAGCTTAGCTTAAAATAAGACTTCCGCAATAAATTAGAGTGCCCATTGTAAACCCATAAATTATTGTTATTTATCAATTTATAAAGTACAGGAAAACATTAAACTTGAAGTGTAAGTAAAAATTAAAACTAAAGAGACACGTCCAATTAAAACCCAAATTAAAAAATCGGAAATTCGGATTAATATTCGGCGATTCTAACTATTATGGTAAAAATTGTTTGAATTTTTTGAATTAAAAATATTAAAAATAACACAAATTGTAAACCCATAAATTATTGTTTTATATTTTAGTGTAAATTTTATGTACAATTGTACATTTCCTAAAAATTTATAAAATATTTTTTCAGTTTCAGTTTAATTTAGTTCTTCGTTTTGACAAGAATTTTGTTCGTGATTTTTATTTAAATTTTAAAATTAAAAAATTTTATTTAAAGACGGTTTTTTACAAATAACTTTATACTAATTTATATCAGTTGTTACTTTATCGTCCATGATTAATACGTTCAGTAAAGGTTATCGGGATTTGGATTACTGGTAAATAAAACCACCTCTTTTTCAATCAGTCGACGTTTCGAGTTTTATTTTACTCTTCTTCAGGACTACAAAAAAGAAAACATGTCACCGCTTTAATTCAAACAAAACCACACCCTACCTTCAGTAAATGAGGTTAGTAAGGATATCAAGTGAACAAGGCATATTAACAATTGAAAACGGTTTTGTTTGAATTAAAGCGGTGACATGTTTTCTTTTTTGTAGTCCCGAAGAAGAGTAAAATAAAACTCGAAACGTCGACTGATTGAAAAAGAGGTGGTTTTATTTACCAGTAGTCCAAATCCCGATAACCTTTACTGAACTAATTTATATAGTGGCCGCAGATTTTTCCAAAGTCCAGTTAACCTATAGGACAAATACAAGATTTTGTTGTGATATTTTTATGTGCTGTGAATAATAAAATCAATAAAGTGGTAAGTAGCTCTAGTTTAAAAATTTGAATAGATATAAAATCAGAAAAAGAAGTAAAAGAATCATTTTTTTATAATACAAGAACATGTCGCAAAAAAGGACAAGGCAAACTCTGCTCGATTTCAATGTGTTTAAAAAGTTAAAAACCACTTCGGAAGAACCTTCTACATCAACCTCAACCAGTTGTAATTTAGAAACAGAATTAGAACAGGATCAAATAAAAACCAATTTATTCTCTGATGTACCCGTACCTAGTATTTTCGATGTTGGTTTGTATCTAAGCAAATCACTTGATGATGATATAAAATATAATCTCCTAAACTCCCCATGGGTACCGAAAAAAAATTTTAACTTTCCCAAAATTGGTATGTTTTAATCTATTTTAAATAATAAGTATATCATAAACCTACTTTGTTTCTAGGTCCTAGACATTTAAAATTCCAGCACAAATGGTTTTCAAGTTTTTCGTGGCTAGTTTATACTCAGGCCAAAGGCAGTGGAGCGCTATGCAAATGCTGCGCTATATTTAGTAAAGAAGCGGCTGGTAAAGGAGAAAGTCAAAAACTTTCAGCTTTAGTAAAAACACCTTTTCGTAATTGGAAAAAGGCAATTGAGGTTTTTAACTATCACTTTACATTAAACTACCACAAGAAATGTGTCCTTCTGGCCGAAAATTTCATTAAAGTTTATTCCAAAGCACAACCTAATATTATTGAAGATATTGTAACAAATAGGCAACAACAGGTTCAGGAAAATCGAGAAAAGTTATTGCCTATCATCGAAGTAATTAAACTTTGTGGTAGACAAGAATTAGCACTAAGAGGTACATCTGATTCGGGGGAAATTAATTTAACCGAAGAACTAACTGCTGTTAATGAGGGAAATTTTCGCGCGATACTACGTATGCGCGCTAATTCTGGCGACGCTATACTTAAAAATCATTTAGAAAAAAGTAGCAAAAATGCGAAATACATTAGTCCTGGAATACAAAATGAATTGATATCTATTTGCGGATAAATTATACAAGAAACCATTGTTAAAAAAGTAAACGGGGCAGGTTTATTTTCAGTATTGGCGGACGAGACAACCGACGTTTCTCGAACGGAGCAAATGACGCTCTGTGATAGATACATATCTACCGATAATAAAAAACGTCATTTTGTTAAAGAACACTTTTTAGAGTTTATACCCGTTAAGGACGCAACTGGCAAAGGTTTGGCTACTTTGATTATTAAATCTCTTCAGGAACTTGGCATTGACTGTAGAAATTTGGTAGGGCAAGGCTACGATGGTGCTGCCGCTATGGCTGGTAATTTTAATGGAGTGCAAGCAGAAATAAAAAAAATATATCCATATGCTCTGTATGTACACTGCAGCTCTCACTCGTTAAATTTAGCAACCGGTCATTGCTGCTCTATTCAAAGTATTAGGAACTGCATAGGGACAGTAAAATCCGTTGGCAATTTTATTAAATTTTCTGCCAAAAGAACTGAGATTTTGAAACAAAAAATTCAAGAATATTGTCCTCAAACCAAGTGGACAAAACTTACGTCTATGTGCGATACCCGATGGGTGGAAAACCACAATGGCTTGCTAAGATTCAAAGAGATATACTATAAGCCAATTGTTGAATGTTTAGAAGCTCTATCTGAAGAAATTGATGCTGAAACGTCGTCCAAAGCTTCTCAACTACTGACAGCTATTATTTCTAGTCAATTTGTTATTAGCCTTTGCGTAGCTAAAACATTGTTTTCGTATACCATTTCGTTATGCAAAATGCTGCAAACGGTAAATTGCGATTTGCCTTCTGCAATAGGGTTTGTGCAAAATGTCAAAAATACCGTAACAGCCATGAGGACTGACATGGACAACACTTTCAATGTAATATTTAATGATGCAAAAAATATTTTAGAGTCTGTAGGGGAAACAGTTGTTACTCCTCGAGTAACAGACAAACTAACAGACAAAAAAATAGAGTGAATGTGTCTCAAAAAACACCTGAGAAATACTACAGAATATCTGTTGCTATCCCATTTTTTGACGATTTTTTGACCCAGCTTGACATGCGCTTTATCAAGCACAAGCAAGTTTTAAATTTTTTGCATGACTTGATTCCACCAAATTGCGAAAATATAAAAATTGACAACGAAGAATATAAAAAAGCCCTAAATATATACAGTAGTTTTGTTGACGTTGGCGCTAGTTCATGTGAAATAAGAATTTGGAAAACTAAATGGTCTGCAGAAAAAGAATTTCCGAAAAATGCAATCGAGACCTTAGATGAGTGCAACAAAATTTTGGCTACTGTCAGACAACCCTCATCACGAATTTCAAAATTTCAACTACACTATAGGAAAGAGGACAATTTTCTGTGTATAATGCAACAAAAATATCTGCGGTCCATGCATTAGTTTTCGAAAAAACGGCATTTTAAAGTTATTAAAAGTAGGTAGTTGTAACCCGATACACCCCGTTGCAACGTGTCGAGCCACGGTCAACTGGCACGTTCCGTTCCTATTCTTCATTTTGTTGACGGTACGAGTGCTTTAATACACTCTTAATGTTTGATTTCAGTCGCGGTCAACACCCGGACAAGTTCTATGGCTTCGAGTTCCACCCTTGGCGAGTTCTGTCATTTTTCAGGGATATTTTTAATTTCTTTTGCGTAAGGTGAAAAAATATAACAGGCCCGGAGGGCGCCGAAGGCGTCCGGAGAGTCTGTTTTATTTTTTTGCCTTACACAAAATCGGCTAATCGTGCAGCCGTGTTAAAAGGTGTATCTAAAATACATGTAAATTTAAATTTTTCAAATTTGATTTTTTCGAGAACTAATGCACGGACCGCAAATATTTTTGTTCTAATATGCTTAGAAAAGTGTCCTCTTTCCTATAGTGCAGTTGAAATTTTGAAATTCGTGATGAGGGTTGTCTGACAGTACCCAAAATTTTATTTCCAAATATATACAAACTTTTACAAGTACTGTGTACCCTGCCAGTAACAACAGCCACCCCGGAAAGAAGTTTTTCTTCTCTCAAAAGAGTGAAAAACTATTTAAGAAATTCGACTGGGCAAGAAAGGCTAACAGGTTTAGCCCTTATGTCCAGTCATAGAACTATTCCAATCCCCAATGAGCTGGTTTTAGATAAATTTTTATATAGTGCAAGACGATTTCAGTTGGTACTTTAATTTTTTTTAATTGCTTTTATTTTGCTGATTTTAGCATGACTGACGGTTTAAGTTGGGACTTAAATTTTTTGTTTAGTTATTTATTTATCGAGTTTTTTGTATTTTTATTTTTATATTTTGTTTGTTTTCTATTGTATTTTTTTTATTTTTTAAATATGTTGTACTTTATACTTTTATTTTTTGTTCTGAATTATAGTTTCCTTTAAAGTTTAATAAATTAGCTATTTATTATTTTAATTTTTAAAACCCCTCCCGAAAATCTAGTCTAAATACGGCCCTGAAAACTGCAGATTTTAAGGAAAATTTTAAGTTCCGAGAAATACGATTGGAACATACAAAAGCTCTTTATAACTCTAAAGTAATATGTAAATTTCAAATATGTAATTTTTATGTAAAAATAAATAATTTTTTACTTGAAAAATTATAGATCATCTATCAAATAAGATAGATGTGAGCAGAGTTTAAATATAATATCGAATAGACGTAGTTATTTGGTTATAACATTTCGCTTTTTTGTAGTGAAGTTTTAATATTACTACAAGATTAAGTAGTAAGTACTATTTAAATTATCTGAAGTTTTCTACACCCGTATTCATAAAAATTTCTTATAGTGTCGCTCAGGAACGTTTTAGTTATAATACTGTTTTAGGTTAAATAGTGCTCTAAATATTGTTGTATTCATAAACGCATTATAAGCATATTTTAGCTATAACATCGTTATAAGACAGAATTAGATAATTTGAATCGTAATTTGAACTATTTTAAAGCGTTGTTATGTAATTTTTTTGGTAACTACGGTAAGTGTAATTTGTAAATGTCATTTATATTTTTATTGAAGTCTTTAAATACGGCGATATCTTTTCAAGTTGTATAATATTTAATATAAATTGGATTGAAATGAGTGAAAATAGAATGGATAGAAAAAGAAAAAGAAGCGAAAACTGGCCAGACTACGACAAAGCGTGAATGGATCGAATCTCTTTTTATAAATTTTTGTACGGCGCGGACGCGCATCACCAATCGCATTAATAACATTAACGGCACTAATAGCCAGTATTGCATCCATATCGCTTATATAATTTGTACCGGAAAAATATAATTATAATTATGAATGAATACTTCAAAACCATAGGTTACTTTATAATACACTATAATATTGCTATAATACGCTTATAGTAGGTATGTCACTACTATAGAAACAAACCGCTATATCAGTCCTATAACAGTCTTATAGCAGTGTTTTAGCGCTATTGAACGTTTATGAATAATGTTTTTTGACACTTTGCTTATAATAGCCTTAAAAGCCTGTTGTAACTTTTTATGAATATTGATTCCTTACATATTTGAAGTTTAGAAAAATCAAATAATTAAATTCAATAATCTTAGATTAACCAAGTTAATTAAACAATCTTTAATAATGTTTTTATTATTAAGCTTTCAACAATTTAATAATAAAATTATTTAATTAACTAACTTGTTCAATCTAAGATTATTGAATTTAATTATACAGGGTGTCCCCCTGACCGTGGAAAACCTTTGAGGTTCTAAAGGTTCTACAGGTGATAAAAGACACTTTTCGACAAATTTTTAAATAAAATTTTTGTCCAAGTCCAAACCCTTGGTTGGTATAGTCGAATTTTTTTTAACTCGCGTATGACTAATCTCCAAATGCAGTGAGATTTAACATATAACATTTGGTTATCTTTGTCATATTTAGAAAAAAGTAACTATTAGAAAAGAGACAGAAAAAAAGAATACGTAACGCCGTAACTTTGTAATGAAAATGAATTAAACGTACGTCGATTTAATCTCGTCAAAGATTATGACATCTGACATCTCGCTTGATATAAAGAACCCAGACATACGTTTTGTAAATTTTAATTCATACAATTTTTTTGATAAGTCATACGCGAGTTAAAAAAATTCAACTATACCTCTCTTTAAAGCAATATTTTGAATTTCTGATTTCAAACGGCCATAGCTCCTATATTATCGATTTTTTAGACTTAATGGATTAGACCTTTTTTAAAGATCATTTGCTTATCTACAAATTAGGTAATATCCACTTATCGTTTGAATAAACAATTTTCGAGTTATAAATTAAATTAAGGGAAAAAATGTTAAAAAAATTCTGATTTTATTTTTTTTTATTTTTCTTATTAACCCCGTATCTCTTAAACGAAACGTCTTAGAAAAAAACTAACGGTCTATACCGTTAGGATAGGGAATTTAGCGGGCTACAGCTTTGGTCAAATAAATTTTTTTGGAAAACCAACCGTTTTCACAGAAATTCTGAAAATAATGAAATGTAGGTAAAAAAGAAATAAATTCACAAAATTTCTCTTAATCTCAATTTGTTTTACAATTTATTTCATTGTCGAAACGTATTGTAGCGTTTGACGTTTGAGCGACATTGTTATAAAGCGTATTAGTTTATCGTTAATTACTTTGTTAATTTATATTGTTTATTAATGTCATATTATGTCATGTCAGAAATTACCTTTATTTGTAATATTTACTCAATTTTACGTATTTAAGTTTAATAACAAGTGCTTTAACTATTTATTGCGTTTAAAAAAACAGTTTTTGGTTTGTGATGCTGTTTTCTTATTATGGGGTCTATTAGTAGAATTTATAATTTTTGAACTCAGTTCTCGATTTTCAATTTGTGTCGATAAAATTAAATCAACTTCGTTTACTCGGTTTTATAAAGGAAACTGTGTTGCACTAATAATTGGGAATTTTAAATTAATCTTTTTGTTGATTATTTTATCTAGAGATATTGAACAGAATCCAGGTTCATCTGGGTATCCTCAAGATTCTGGACCATCCTTCATTGATGCAGCAACTGCTTTGTTGACTTGCACTCATTGTGGAAAATCAGGATTCGAGCGTTTAAAAACACATATTACTCGTGCCCATGGAGAATCTTCTAGTAACTCGATTTTAAATAAATCTAATAATTTAATTAATAATTCTTTAATTAATCAAGATGTGATCTCCTTCTTAGATAGATTAAAAAAATACAAATCTTCAAAAGCAATAGTCAGAAGCAGTAGTGGCCCGTCAGGGGAGTCTTTGAGACTGCGTCTCCCCAGAAAGTCAACCAGTAACAAGAAAAAAATGTTTTATTAAAAATCATAATTTACAAGACCATTATTGGTATTGAAAAAATTATGTGGTGTTTTAATTTCTTAATTATATTTTTACATAATTGTTATTTAAACAAAAGCTTTTGAAATCAACACCTGCGTTTAAAATTTCATAGCGATGCTAAATTGCTGATATGATAACGTCGGCTGCCAGTTGCAAGAAACGCTATACGAAAGACTCCTACTTAAAATACATCTACTATATGCTAAATGCAATTAATACATAACGTAGGGGCGTGTAGAAGTGGGGAAATTGCATACAGCAAATCTACCAACGAACCAAGTCTCTTCGAAGTTTATGTAATATAATTTACGTAGTATTTGTTATTACAAGTTCTACGTGTTTGTGCATTTATTCCCTTATACTTTTTAAATAATTGAAATGGAAATAAACAATATATTAGACTTTTTGTTAAAAAATAATTTTAATACGTTATCTTATGAACAAAAGTGTAAATTAAAATACACCAACCATTACCACCGATAATACCAATACATTAAAATAGACCAACACCCAGCCTTTCATTGGAATCTAAAGAAAGTAAATTTACAAGAAAATTTCAATCTTGGTAATAATTTGCCGAGAAGAAGTAATTAAAATTATTGAAGAAACAAACTTTTTGAATCCGCGACCCCGAGTAAGCCTGGCTGCTTCCGCACACCAGAGCTCACCGATCAAGCAAGTTTGTTTGATATTCGGAAATTTTACACCAATATCACTCAATACATATTATGTATAAAATAATAAAAATAACTGGTTATATTTTCTATTAAAGGGGGCGCACCATACATGTGTGCTTAAGGGCGCAGAGGTACTTTAACCCGCCCTTGGTTAGTATAGCAAATTTTTGTGGCTTACTGGTTGGGATAAGTAAAATAAAATGTTTTGTTTTACTTGCGTAATTTTTGCCAAAGAAAAAGAATGGAGTGTTGATGGATTGTTGACAATACAAAATTTTATAAGAAAAAATCACTTGAAAAATCAAGAAAAATTTCATGTTTTGAGTCAAGTTAGAATTAAACATGTTCTATCAGAAAGTCGACGACTTGCTGCCCTAAAACATAGTGAAAAAGTCGGATAAATAGACGTTTACTAACACGTTTAATTCATGTTTGCTTTTTGGGTAAGCAAGAAATTGCTTTTCGTGGACATCCGAAAAATAACAAAATTTAAATAAAGAGAATTATCTTGAATTACTAGAACTACTTGCACAAGAAGAGAAGTTACTTAAAGAACATTTTTTGTTATCAATAATATTTAAAGGAACATCTAAGTCGATACAAAATTATTTAATAGCGTGTAACTTGAGTTTTAAACTCAAGAATTATTATGTACATTATTTAGTAGATACATAGTTAATAAGTAACTACTGTTATTAGTACTTTTTAATACTTAAGACTTCCAGTCTCCCCAAATTACTTACTCATGGACCGCCACTGTTCGTTTAAGAGATACGGAGTTCACAAGAAAATTAAAAAAAATAAAATCAACATTTTTTTAACATTTTTTCTCTTAATTTAATTTATAATTCGAAAACCGTTTATTCTAGACGATAAGGGTATATAACCTAATTTGTATATAAGCAAATGATCTTTAAAATGGGTCTAATCAATTAAGTCTAAAACATTGATAATATCGGAGCTATAACCGTTTTAAATCAGAAATTTAAAATATTGCTTTAACGGGAGGTACCAACCAAGGGTTTGGACTTGGACAAAAATTTTATTTAAAAATTTGTGTTAGAAAAGTGCCCTTTATCACTACCTTAAAGGTTCTCCACGGTCATGAGAACACCCTGTATATCACAAGTTAAAATTTAATTTATTATGAAAAATCAAATACCGTACATTACTTATTTAGGTGATTTTACTACAGAGTTCTCAAGAAAAATGGTAATAAAAGTAAAATTTGTTAATTTTACACCAACTTGACAGTATCCTTCATCTTGAAAGTATCATTATAGGTTATCATCGTTTCATCGTACAAAATACGATCTTGTCGTGTCTTTATTATTATGTCTTTATTTATTATGACTATTATCAAATACACTATTATCATTTATCAAAAATGAAAAATAGAAAAATAACTTGATACTGTTACTACACTACTACTGTTACTTGATAACTTTCTTTCTTATGAAATCATAGTATCTTCTGGTGTTCCGCAGGGTTCTCACTGCGGTCCTATCTTATTTCTATTATTTATCAATGATATTGGTCAAGTTCTTCGTAAATCTGGATAAATGCTATACAATCTCGTATACTAAAAGGCATAATATTCCTTATGTATATTACTTGAATAGTTCAGTAGTGAAAGAGATTGACGACCTGGGTGTACGTTTAGATGTCGGCTTGACTTTTAAAAGTCACATCTCACAGATATGTAATAAGGCTTTTCGCACGCTTGGTCTTATTCGGCGCCAGTCTGTATACTTTTCAGCTGTCACAGTAAAACTACTGTATTTTTTATTAGTCTGTTCGCAACTCGAATATGCATCCTGTGTTTGGTCTTCTCATTATTCGATTTACATAAATCAGCTTGAACGAGTCCAGCACAAGTTCTTCAAGTACTTACATTATAAACGCGAGCTATCACTAGACGATTTCTCCGATGAAGATTGCCTCAAGTTCTGTTACACTAGATCACTAGCTGATAGAAGACTAATCGCTGATATGTGCATTATGTACCGATTATTAAGTCGCAAAATTAACTGCAAATATTTGCTAAACTGTTTTCGGTTTTGCAACGCGACCAAACGGACTAGATCTAAGAAGATTTTTGTAGAAGACCATCACCGGACAAATTACGGATTCAACAGTCGGATAACGAGAATAATACGTACTGCCAATCGTTTATGTGATGATGTGTCGTTCGATTTGGCAAGCGTGTCATTAGCTGTGTTCAAGCGAAACCTACAATAGATTGATTTTGCTGAATATCGGCTATAATTTGTAAATTTGTCTTATATTTATGTGCAATTATATTAGTGTAAGCTTGTAATTTTTGTAAAATGGTTTAACCGTAAATATTGTCGTGTTTCGAAATGCAAAGAAAACATTAATTTCATTATGTTGTAAAATAATTTTGGAGTTTGGACTTTGTTTATTTATTTGTAAACACATTGTATAAAAAGTTGTTAAGTTTTGATGTAAATAAAGGTGGGAGAAGTAAGAGGGAGTACGGCGAGTAGGTCAATGCAAGGAGAGTGAGGTTCTGGCCTTGGTGCCAAGCGGATAAAACACCATTCCGCAATAGTCAAAATTGTAATTATTTAAAAAAAAAATAAATTAAGTTGGTTTGAGTTTTGTTTATTTTAATTAATTTAATGAACAAAGTGAAGTGCAAAGGAATTAACTGAAGAATTTGTGAAAAGTTTAGCCAACGTGCAAAGGTGCATGGCAACAAATTTGAGGCCAGCTGGAATCTCAGGTGCACTCCAACAATACAACGCAAACTAACAAAAGTGAGCATTAAAGTTTTAATTTACAATTTTAATTTGAAGAGTCTCTTGCTACACACAAAAAAATGGATGCCCAATAATTTGGATTAATTAATTAGTGAGCAAATTTTTATAAGATTTGCATAGTAACCGGGTCATTACAATATATATATTATTATAAGTATAGCGTAATAAGGAAATTTATAAACATTGACAACAAAATATTGATTACGATTGAGACTGGTCAAAAATTGCCAATTTTCTAGACCTTTGTGAATAGTACTACCGAATAAAATATTTTTTCATAAATCAGTTGTTTTGATGGTAGACAGAAACAATTGAAGGGCTGAGAAGCAAAACCACATAAGTGACTTATTACACATTCTGAGATATAAGCGTTCAAAGTTGAAGCGTTGTTAAAAATCAGTGCTAAAAATTTAGTAATGTCGTTCAGACCGATGATACGCTTTGTAGGTTTAAAGGAAAAAACAAAATTTTATATTTTTTTCATCAAATATCACTTAAGGCTATTTTGACTGTCGACAAATATCAAAGAACATTAACAACATGGGTGAAAATGAAAAAATAAGTAAGATAAAAATAGAACAATTTTTTATTGAAAAAGTCATAATAACAAAATATTTTTGAACTTCCACATTCAGAATATGTACTACATAAGTCAATATTTACAAAAATGTCATTTGGGTGGGTTTCCTTCTTAGCCCTTCAATTAATAGCACTTATTTTATTTGTTTTATGCAGCAAGCTTGTAAAGTTTAGAACAAATTCGAAAAATTTCTTTGACGAAGTTTTTCAGAAAATTCTCAGATACGGCAATCTAGTTTATTAAATGTCACTTTTTCTGCCACTGAATTTTTTTTATCGTTCTTTCTTTATGAGCTGTGACATTTTTTTAAATGGTAAACCTTATTTTTCTTAACGGATTTGATAGAGCACAATTTTTTGATTATTAAAATGTAAAATCATTATGACCTTGAAGGGAAAAAAAATAATCTCTTCTAAAGAGCAAAGTCTATTTCATTATACCTACTATTAGGTAAGCCCCGATCCTCGATTCGGTCCCAAGCGGAGTAAAAACTTTATTCTGACCGTCTTCGTTCGGCAAGCAATGGCAAACTTCCGAGGTATCTGCCAAGAGAACCCTTCTGAAGAAGAAGTGATCACTATGCTCTTACTTAGAGCTAAGGACTCTGAGAGAGAGACTATTATTGACGAATTAGCAATTGTTCCAGTGGCGAATGGAATGTTGCCAAAAAGCGAACCAAGGTCATACTTATTTGTGCAAAAACCTTAATTATTGCTTTTATTTATTGAAGTCGTTACGATTAAAAGAATTTTTGTAACTTTAAAACTGATTATTTCAAATATTTTTTGCTTCAATGCGAAAATTAAATTGATTATATTTTTACATTTTCATACTTGGAAAATTGTGATTTATTTAAATCCGTAAAGAAAAACAAAAATTACCAATTTAAAAAATTAACGATGACATCACAGCTCAGAAACAAAACACGATAAAAAATGACATTTAAAGAATAAGGTTGACGTGTGCGAAGATTTTCTAAGAAAATTCTTCTAAAAGATGTTTGAGAATTTGTTCGAAACTTTATGAGCTTACTGTATAATAATAACACACTAACAAGAAATATTAATGCCACCTATACGTTTAAACTAATATTTTATGAATTAAGAAACAAAAAATATACATTTTTTTGAAAGGTTAAATTGTCACATTAATTTCGGTAATTTTTGTTAATAAAATACAACAAAATGGTAGAAAAAGACACTGTAATGTATTCTGTAAGTGCATGGTATCAAAAAAAACTTAATTAATAGTTAATTTCACTTATAATACTTGCAGCAACTGCAACCATGGAGTACAGTTGGAGCAGCTCCATGTATGGAGCAAGTAGCTGGTTCTCCAATTCCTTCACGAATTGGTCAATATTATCAAACACCTCGGCCACATCCTTGGCGTCCAACGTTGGGTTACGAAAATGTAGAAGTATCTCCTTTGTAATTATTTATAATTTTTTAACAATTCCTATGTTAAAACGTTTAAAAATTTTAGGCCAAGCCAACCCGTTACCAATGCCATAATTGACCCTTGCTATACGCCATTTGGAATGGCTACAGAACCTTTAAAATTTCCTAATTTGGTAACCGGTTTTGAACGAAACCCAGGTCATGCAGCCAGAGCTGCTCTTTATACGAGATATACACCACTTGAATGGACTCAAAACAATTTAAAGTTATACAATGAATCTGACACCAACAGAAATTATTCTGAACGTTTGAGAGGTGATTTCATTCGCGTGATGAGGTATGAGATATAATACGTATAGGTATCTACCGGGTGACCGACCAAAGAACTGAACATAGAGAAATAACATGAGATATTGATTTTTCTAAATTCCTGTTTCCCATTATAATGGATAAGAACAATAAAGGTATCAAATTAAAGAGATTTTTATTCCGCGTCTAAAGATACCCAATACAGTGGACGCTACTTAATGTCGGGACTCAGGGATTTTGATAACAATAACCGATTGATAACAATACACGAAAAGATTCTTTTTTAATTTTACACAAAAATAGTTGCAAAATGCTGAATTGTGGTGCTGATTCCGCTGGTTAATTTTTGCCAACTTATTTAAAAATGTTATAAAATTTTTTTATGTCGCTTATTATAAAATTTTAAAATAAAATTTAATTAAATCGTACATTATCACCATACTAGCAACATTCTGCTACATAATACACCTGAGTCAGGTCTGGGTGGTTCCCCGATTTGTGAATAAAATTTAAAAAAAATGCTTGTAAACTTCAAACTAACTCCATTTTCAGTGGGAGAAAACAATCTTAAGAAAAATAATCAATAACATAAACCGAATTTTTGAATATAATAAACGATGTTTTTTACGTGTAGTCATATTCATTCGGCCCGTTCTTCGCGAAAGTGATAATAATACCCGAATGATAACATTAACCGTGATTCCAATAAGCGGCGTCCACTGTATACTCGATATTTTATTCTTTAATTATTGTTAAAAACTCAATAGTAAAATTAAGAAATATAGATTTAAAAAAAATATTACCTGACTGAGTAGCATTAAAATTATAGTATTTTTTTATAAGCTGTATTTTTTATTTTACTGTTGATTTTTTTAACAATAATTAAAGAATAAAATATCAAGTGTTGGGTATCTTTAAACGCATAATAATACCTTTTTCATTCTTATCCGTTATAATGGGAAGCAAGAATTTAGAAAAATCAATATCCCATGTTATTACCCTATGTTCAGTTCTTTGACCGATCACCCGGTATAAATACTTAATATTAGTGGTGTAATAAACTATAATATAAAATTTTATTTAGAGAAACTGACGAAAGAACTAACCAGGGTCAAAGAGAGTCGGGACGAAGGATAGGTGAACGAATAACAGACACTACTTTTTGGCGAAATGAAGCGCGAACGGAGCTAGAAAGATTAATAACAGAAAACCGTGCGCTACAAGGAATCGTACAAAATATACAAAAAGCAATATTAGATATAGAAGGACCTTTACATATTGCACAAGAATGTTTATATCAAAGAGAAAATAGACATGGTAATATAACTTGTTAGGTACAAACAAATTAATATTAGTTACTACTTTTTCTACTACTGTTTGAACAATCCAACTTTTCAATATTCCTTCGTGCATAAAATAAGTTTTTTCTGCACTTGTTCGGAAAGTAATTTTTTCACGTACCCGGTTTGTTTTACTTTTCCACACAGGCGCGTTCAAACAAAACCCCTACAAATGAGTATAAATATTCTTAAATAATTTGCAAATCAATACTCTGTAATAATTTTAATAATAAATTTTTTTGTTTCTTATTCAAGTAATAGCAGAAAAATATTGTGTGAAACGCTTATGAAAAATTATTTTTCCGTACACGACGGATTTTTTTTTATCTCGGCTAAAGCTTTGTTAAAAAATCTCACGACAAAAAATATCGCTTTTTGGGTTCAATGTTTCAGAGTTCAATGGGTTTCAACATGAGATGACAGCGACCACTAAAAATTACCAAAAAGTTTATCAAACATAATTTAAATGAAATATTGCAATGCTAAAATATGTTTGATAGTTACACTACCGACAGAAAGTTTTATGCAGGTAGAAAAAGTGTTAGAAATAACGTAGTTATACTACACTTTGCAACTTATATATTTATTTGGAATGATGTATAATAATATTTTAATATATTTTTTAAGTCATTGCTAATAACAAATCATGCGTTGTTTATATTTTTGATTCAAAAAAATTAATTTTCTGATTATTGACAAATTACAACTGATTTTTTTAAATAAAACTTAAATTATCTTAAATAACTTTATTAATGATGTTTTTTCGTTGAAATATTAATTGCAATTAGTTGTATTGAATAAAAACTGTACTTTCTGCAATGATATGCATGAGCAAAACAGCCTCTGTTAAAGGGATAACCCACACTAAATGTTCAAGATAAACAAAACGAGGCTAATACCAAAGTTTTTATCCTGACAGGCCATAATGTATATGTAAAACCCCAGTGCGGTGATAATTTTAGAAATGTAAACTATTTTCTTGTTTCTTATTAATTTTTTTATCCACGACCACTATATTGGGAAGGTTTAATACGTCCGTTTTCCGTGGATTAGAGTCCTTTTAATACACTAGTGGATTAGTTTTCAGCTCAAAATCAGTAGGTATTGGTAAAAATCAATTTGTCAAATCTGACGTTTCTCAAAACCAAAATATTTACTTGTGGTTTTGGCCATGGTCGTGGATAAAACGTTGAATTACATTGGGGAATTATCAAGCCTATAATCCTCTCGAAAAAATGTGACTCTCGGCTGCGCCTCGAGTGCCCATTTTTTCTCGTTGATTAGAGACTTCTTAATCCCCTAACTAATATACTAATATGCATATATAGACATTATAGCCTGTCAGGATAAAAATGTTGGTATTAACCTCTTTTTGTTTATCTTGAAAATTTAGTTTGGGGTTACCCCTTTAACAGGGGTTGTTTTGCTTCTGCATGCTATTGCAGAAAATACAGTTTTTATTCAACACAACTAGTTGCAATAAATATTTCAACGAAAATACATCATTAATAAAGTTATTTAAGGTAATTTAACTTTTATTTAAAAAAATCAGTTGTAATTTGTCAATAATCAGAAAATTATTTTTTTGAATCAAAAATATAAATATTATTATACATCATTCTAAATACAAATAAATACAAATAATTAAATTTTTTTACATAAATTACAAAATTGAAAATAATAAAAATAAAAATATAAAAGTAGTAATAGTATATTATCTACGCGGGAGATATGAGATGCATTACCGGCGAAAGATTTAAAAGCCAGAGGGCCGTAGACCCGAGGGCTTTTGAATCATGAGTCCGGTAATGCATCGTTATCTCACAAGTTTGATATACTATTTTATCTACTTCCTTGTTTAAATAGCATTTAATAATAAATAATAATTAAAATAATTTACACTTGACAAATGAAAACATAAAAAGCTGTTTATCTCGAAAACGAGACAAGATATCGAAAAAATAACTCAAAAATGTCCCCCCCCAGCCTTCACACCCTCCCGCCGAGGGTAATGTTCTCGCTACCAGATGCATTAATTAGCGCACCCTAACTCCAAGAAATATTGATGAAAACTCGATTGAAACAAATAAAGTTATACAAGTTATGAGAAATCTAGTGATTGAAAAATAAAACAAATGAGTAATTTGTCAAAAAAAATTGTGTAATTTCATTAGCATGGTTGATACTTTTGATGTTGATGAAGCCGCGGCAAAGCTTGTAGAACAACGATTGCCGACGAAATCAAAAAAGAAATATGAAATACAGTATTTTATTTTATTTTATTCATGTTTATGTGCTTGTCGTGTAGTTATTGTAGTTAGTGCCGGTATTACATATGTCAATATATAAACGTCAGATAATATTACCTCCCTTGGGAATTTTACAAATATTAATCAATGCAGTAAGTAACCGCGATCATATCCACGCCATTTGATGGAGATAAGTACGCATTTATTTACCGGAAGTAGATAAA
Organism: Cantharis rustica; assembly: GCA_911387805.1. Classification (NCBI taxonomy): domain Eukaryota; kingdom Metazoa; phylum Arthropoda; class Insecta; order Coleoptera; family Cantharidae; genus Cantharis; species Cantharis rustica. The sequence goes on from OU426877.1 coordinate 80,626,126, forward strand.
ATCTTGAAATTATTTTCAAATTGTTTTCATTTTTCACTTTTATATTTTTATAAACTAAAATTTGTAATTTTTAATTCTGAATTTCAAGATTTTACTACTTTTATATTTTTATTTTTATTATTTTCAATTTTGTAATTTATGTAAATTTTTTTAAATATTTGCATTTATTTGTAGCCTTGATAATAGGTCAATAAAGACTCAAAACGTCGGACAATTTTATTTTATTGTTTTAATACTGACCCCTAACTCAACTATATTTCTACTAATTATTTGCTATGTTTTCTTCGTTACGTCTTGTATGTCTGCTACGTATGTTCCGTGGATGTGTATGACGCTTTAGTTGTAACTTTGGAAAATTTGCTTGGCGGGGGCCAATCGCGGGAAATTTAAGGCTTTTTGCCAAAAATGGCCGGATTAGCTGGTCGTGCGTAGTTCTGGCTCCGAGTTTTAAGTTTTGTAAATTGATATTACGACTTTAATTGAGATTTGATTTGGATGAGAATAATTTTGATTGCGATTGATTCGTGGGTTAATTGAATTTTATAACTCTAAAATTATTTTAGGTCGGATGTGACCACTTCGAGATTTATTATTGAATGAGAATTGTAAGTGAGTTTTTGAACTGATTAAATGTTATTTTTGGATGAAGTTGATTTTTTTATGGTTATTTAATTGAAAATATCGAAAGTACTTATTTGGATGATAGAAATTAAAAATTTAAAAGTGCATAGTGTGGTCGATTGAGATAAAGCACTTACGTTGATTATGATAAATGAAAATCGCAAGTTCGAACCTTAAAAATAATAATTTAATTTTAAATTTGCGAAGTTGAATTTCAATTCTGGAAGTAATAATTTTTGGATTAATACGCCGTATTGCAGTCGCATAAAAATCTCTTTATTTAATCAAAAAAATAATAACTCACAATTTCGAAAATAAATTTCACAAAGTCAAAATCAAAAGTCGCACCGCCAACTGTTGCGGCGACTCGTGGCTAAAAACCTCGTATCTCTTTCGATTCGCCCCCACCTCTCTAATTTTTCAATCATACAACTTAAATTTACTAAAACAAAATTTTTTTTAAATGCATAGGGTGGGTGAGAATCCCTTTGAAACACCATATCTGTTACCCCCGTTGTAATTGCAGTTTTGAGCGCAGCTTAAAACAAGATTAGCAAAAACTCGTATGTGTTTCAAAAAAAAAATAAATAAATCTAAAAAATTTTAACACATCATTACAATATTTAAATAAAATAAAATCAAATTCAAAATCAACCAAATCAAATAATTAAAGAAAAAGGCTTATCTAGTATTCCAAAAAAATTTTCATTCGTCTTCCATTCTTTTAGTTTCGTTCATTTTTCTTTATGGATCTTCCACAGATTAATCTTCGTTTGAGGTGTCCACTTCACCGGAATCTTGCCTCTTCTCCTCAACCCCCGACTCATCTAAAACTCCCGGTTCTTCTTCTTTTTCTTCATGGCTTTCTGTTTCGTGTGATCTTGCCTTTTTAAGTTTGAAATTGTTTTTTCTTGTATTATTATCTTTACTTGTTTTGCATTTTCTAATCTTGTGTCTTTCTGTTTCTCAATTTTCAATTTTATCGCCTCCAATCTCACAGCCTCCCGTTTTACAATTTCCAACTTTTCAAATTCTAATCTTTTAGCTTCTTCTTTTTCAGCCTCCAACTTAAATAGCTTCCTGTTCTTTAAATTTTAATTTTATAGCCTCTTGTTTTTTAGTTTCTAATTTTTCCGCTTCTAGTCTTGCAACTTCTTGTTTTTTAATTTCCAATTTTTCCGCTTCCAGTCTTGCAGCTTCTAGTTTTTCAAATTCCATTTCTAATCTTTTAGTTTCTAATCTTTTAGCTTCTAATTCAATTTCTAATCCCTCAATTACCAATCTTTTGACTTCTTGTTGTTCCAATTCAATTTCTATCTTTGTGATTTCTTGTTCGTAATCTTTCATTTTTTTTTATATATTCTTTATGATCCTCAGCGTATTCTTTCAGTTTTTCTATGTGTTTTTCATGACTCTCAGCGTATTCTTTCATATTTTCTATGTGTCTCTTTCTCATATCTCTGCTTCCTTTATTCAGTATTCTCAATATCTTCTTCATCATTGCTTCACATCTTATCATTTCACTCTCCGACATTTCCATTTTCGCAATGCGCTTAAAAAGTTCCAAAAATGCTGAAATAGATGCGTTCCACTAAAATCGAACTACTAAAATTCTGCCCCACTGTGTGGGCGCCAAATGATAGATAGTAGTGTAAAAATTCGCTTTAATGCCCCTGCGTCGTGCGACAAAATTAGTTGCTATGATAATTCGTTTTCAAAATAAAATAAAAATTCTTCCAATGCAAATAAATAATAAATTCTTCAAAAATAAATTTTTCAATCGTATACAAATTAATGTTAAATAATTTAATGTAAAATAAAATTGGGATCGTACTTTTATTTTTATTGCAATTTTATGCTTATCCAATTCGACGTGTTATCTTTCTCGCCGTTCGCACTTACAAATGTAATTTAAATTTTCCGATTTTAAATATAACTCGAATTTCTTACTCGAAATATTCTTCTTCCAAAGTAATCATCTAAATCAATACACTATCGTTCGGCAGCAACTCATCAAAAATAATCAAAATCCAAACATCAAAATTCCAAATAATACGCAATTATGCGAACGCACAAATTTTACTTTATTAAATCAAAGAAAAATCTTACTCACAACCTCAAGTTACAAAATTTCAAAAATAAATTTTTCCGAGCCAAAATTAACGAGCCAAAAGTCGCACCGCCAACTCTTGCGGCGACTCGTGGCTAAAAGCCTCGTATCTCTTTTGATTCGCACCCACCTCTCTAATTTTTCAATCTTACAATTTAAATTTACTAAAACAAAATTTTCTTTAAAATGCATAGGGTGGGTGCGAATCCCTTTGAAACACCACATTATATTATCGCAAACGTTTTCACCATACTATGACTCTATGGTGTCCTAGTTCATCGCCTGATGATGCCATATATGGTGAAAATGTTTGCGATAATATACATATGGTATATTTATATGGTGTTAACTTAAAACGTTTTAGTTCTAAAAAGTGTTTGTGCATTTTTTGATTTTTCTACAAAATTTGATATGATTAATATCGAGTTATTTTACCTAAACCGCTTATCTATTGATTAAATCAAAAAGTTATCTTAATAATTTGATTATAATAAAAAAATATTCTTTATAAATAAGAACTTAACTAATGAATGATATCGCGTAAAAAAAATTTTCCATATCATTCAAACACTAGAAGGTTGTTGCGGACGAAAGACCCCCAGATCTGATAGTTTAGGTAATATTTGTTGTAAAATTATTTTAGGAATGGATTTGTCACACGATGAACCCGAACAAAGCTTAATTAAAGAAGTCGAATGCTATAGAAATTCTCAAGAACGCTTAAAAGGGTTTCTGGATAAAATAAAAACACAATTAAGTAATAGTAGAGCAGCCCAGCACGAGCTAGAAACTGACGTACGGAGTAAAGAATCTGCGTTGGGAACAGATAATATGTGCCATCAATTGAATAACTTTTCACGAGGTATCAATTATTATGGCGGAATCGAAAATTTTGACCCAACGTAAGTATTTCAATACCAATATTGTTTCAATATTTTTTATTATTATGCATTATTTTACTGTGTATACTAGCGTAAGTACAACAACTACGTGGGCAGAGAACAGCAATAGAATTGTACAACGATCTCAAGCCGAAAGAGGAAAATCAACTCAAATGAGATCAGATATTGAAAATATGATAAACGCAGTTTCTACTGAAATTTGGGATGCATGGAGTGATACAAATAATTCTTTAGCACGAAGAGCTGCCGAAATATTAGAAATAAAAAGCAAACTGCAAATGCATTTACACAAAGTAAGTAAATTTATGATATTTTGAAGTTATTATTATTGTTATAAGTCAATCGCATCAGATCATCGAGGAGGTTAGGTTAGATTTCATTCCGGAGCAAAATTGGCTATCCTATTAAGATTGCGTGATATCAAGCAGTTGGGAGTTTTTCTTTAGAGTACCGCAAAAGATGTATATCAACGATCCCAAAACAATTTTAGTGTTCAAGAAAATAATTTGACGGGTTGTTTATGAACTATCACAGAATTTATGTCGAAAAGTTGGGGAAAATTTCACCAAAAGAGCGGAAATTTTCATGTTTAATGTCAAGACTACTATCTTTCGTCATCTTTTCTTTTTCTACCGTGTAGCGGGCTCAACTGACCGATAGAGCAAGTAAGGGGGAGGGGATATATCTTACAGTAGCTTGGAGGAACAGGATTGCTGCCAGCTCTGGTCGGAGCGAGGTCGTGGATCGCTAAAATTCAGGGAAATCTTTAGTTCAAGTTTAATCGAAAGACGTAAAGTAAATCCGGAAATAGTCAAAATAAAGGGCGCCACTCGGACTAAAATCGCATCAAATCTTACCTTGAGTTGGGTCCGGCCCAAGAAGGAATCTTCAACTAAATAGAGTGGCAATACAAAAATAGATTGAAAACAAATAATTGAGAGTGGAATTATGCTTTTAATCGAGTGCAAATTTAAAATAACTTTGTGAACAAAAGAAAGTATTGTTACAGCAAAATATTCAAGACTTGATAATAATTTTGATTCACCTTCTGAATTATTGTAATGATTATATCTAAATGATAGATGAATGATCTTAAAAATAATATACATACAAATTATAAATGGCAGAATAATTTAAATTATCGGCAAATAGTTCACACTTCGATTAATTATAATTTATCACACGAAAATTTGTTGCCTTAAGGTTTCAAAAACTTAAAATACCTCTCCTGCTCTATAAAATTGTCATCTAATATGATTTTTAATCTTACGTAGTAAGATGGATAAGATAAAAAATCTTATTTTTTTACTCTCTTAGAGCGTAGTCAATACAAATATTAAAAAGAATTGGTAACAAGCTACAACCCTGTTTCAGTCCAGTGTTTGTATGTATTTTTTTCGTTTCCAAAAATGCATATTTGTGTATATCTTTATACATGGTATTCCAATGCTCCCAGCTATTAAAATTTGTAAAATTTTAATTTTATTCTAGAATTATTTTAGCTGGGTTAGCATTAGTGACTAGTTAGCGTCCATTATTAATTTTAGCAAGAGACTTCTTTAGTATTTTAAGTTTAAATTTTAAATGTAAATTTTCGTATCGTTTCAATTTTTAATTTTCAAACGTTAGTTTTCATAAAATTTTACGTTACCTTATTTGCGAATAAAATTAAGAATGCGACGTCTGGTGGCAGAATTGAGAACACTTCGATGCGAGTACTAAACGTAGTTGATTGTACTTAAATAAAGATTTTAGAGCAATTTGTTTCGTCATTTCACCTTTTTCTTTGATAATTCGAACATACAAAAAGATTTACAAGGTTAATTCGATCACTGTAAACACAACTATAACCTCAATTTACTCGCATATGACGGCCATTTTGACAATTTAGCAGCGCCACCATCGTTAATTTTATTCGCGAATAGTATCGGGCTTGCACGTGCAACCCACAGCTGCTTGCGCCGGTCAAACAAATTCGCACGTGAATTACTTCCTAAACAACCAAATCTTACGAAACTCCATATTTTCTATCATTTCTTTTAGCACTTGCACTAATTAAAATAAAAACAACCCTCCATTCAAACTAACAGGCCTATTCACTAACTTCGATCAAAAAGTTTTCGATGATGGAAAAGTCTGTGATGGAAAAGGGCGTGTCCTCGATCACAGTAAAAATGGTATTCAGTAACTACCACTTTTCGATATCGAAAGAACCAGAACAGTTATCGATAACTTATTTTACTGTTGGCATCTGTTGGCAATCCTGATGTACAGTTTAACCTAAACCACGATACATTTGACCTAAACTTACTTTAAAATTAAACCAGTTTAAATTTAATATTACAAAAAACCGATTAAATAAGAATTGATTTTTTTGTTCACTGCCGATTTTTACGTCCGCAATCGCGTACTTTGATTGTGATAATGATACTGGTTGGTCGTAAAAAAATACCCCTAACCTAATCAACTCATTCGATACTATCAATAGCAGCCAAAATGTATTATTACTTTTACCGACGATAGTGCCGTTTGGAAGTCGGTCGAGATTGTGATATCATGATAATTGCGAATAGCGCAAGGGTTCAGTATTGAGATATTTAACCTGAAGCGTACAGTAAAAGTGTAGTAGTAAATAGTCAACGTCAACATTAGGTGTCAATCTGATGAACGAGTGTTCAACTATTGAAAACGACGATAAGGTCGTGTTAGATTATCTTGTTTTCTTTAATTCAACATCTACGACCTACTGTGTTATATGATAGTACTAAGTGTTTCAAGATTGGTGAACAAAGTGATTCCTGTTCGGCTCTTCGATTTCATCATCTTTCAATTGTGCAGTTCAGTAAGCTACTGGTTCTTCAAAGCAGCGTAAGAGAAACAACACGTCGACATTATTGTCTTCAGATTGGAAGCACGGAGGGTTTTGGTGGTGTAACCGCTGTCGTAATAGATCTTGTAAACGTACCTGAGAGCTTGGTAAGTCCATCTTAACATTACTAATTCTTTCCTGTGTTTGGTTTTATTGCAAACGCTGTTGGTTCCGAATTGTTGTTTGACGTAACCGTAAGGCCAGATTATAGCTGCCGATTCATATTTTGTATATTGGAAATTGTTGCGATAACGGTTTTGCTATAGTGGATAGTATTTTACTTATATTCTCATCATACGTTTCATAATTACCGGTTTTCTTATTTTGAGAAAGTGAAAACAAATTCCTTTTTTTTAGGATCTGCGCTCTGTGACTCCGAATTTAATAGAGCTGGTTTTCCATCTAGGTTTCATCACACTTATTACTGGAAAAGATCTATTCCAGGTGTAATGAGGAATTTATTAGCGATAAAAAAATATTCTCGTATATAATATCACAAGAGAGTGAGAATAAATTGAAAATAATTTCCCATATTATGATTTCTCATATGTCAAATTATTTTCAATTTATCGAACTCTCGTGTGGTATTCGATTTAGACTATTTTTTTGCTTGCTATCTATCTGAAATTTTGCATTTGTTTTCCTACCGCTAATTTATCGGGGGTGTGTGTAACTTAATAACTTGACGTAATATGAAAAAATGATGACAGACGTCAAATAAAAAACAAAAGCAGTTACTTCGAAACTTACATAATGTTTTAATTGGCACCGTTTGACGGAAATTGAAAGTTTCTATTAGTTGTCAAAATGAAAAAAAAATAGTCATTACAATTTCTATTGCCAACCTCATTATTTACAATTAAAACTTTATGTACAATCTACTTACAAATAAATAATTTATAATAAAAACAAAACAAACTTCAAAATAATTTATATCAAATTTTTAGAATAAATCAAAAAATGCACAAACACTTTTTAGAACTAAATCGTTTAAGATAGTACCATCGGTTATAGAATTACCGTTCAGAATTTAATGAAATTTGGCATATATAATAAGATAATAAACCAGTTAAATTATTAAAGAACTGCAGAGAACCTGGAATAAGATATGAAAAAAAAAAAAATTTTGCCTTTAGCATTGCTGCTTATGAGAAATCACAAATTTTATTTTATTTTACAAAAAGTACCGTTCAGATTTCAATGAAAATGGTATCAACAAACGGAAAAAAATTCACAAACATTTTGGTTACTCGCAAAACGAGGTTCAGAGATTGTGAGAAAAGTAATTAGCAAATAATTACAAACAATCTACGATGTTAAGTACATGTGTCAACGCCGTCAAATATTATTTTATAGGTTATGACTTATGATCCGCGCAAAATTTAAACCTGCTTGTAAAATTTAATAATTTTGAAAAATTTGAATTATTTTTAAATTTTGACTTTAACGTTTCTATCTCGTTTGCTTTTACGCGGCGCTGCCAAATATAAATACTACGGAAGTCAAATAACACAGAACACACATTTGACTCTTGTGGTATCTGTAGTACTACCTTAAGTTAACACAATATAAAGACACCTATATTGTGTTTTTATCGCAAACGTTTTCACCATACTATGGCATCATCGGGCGATGAACTAGAAGGAGAAACGAGAAAATTTCCGTATTTATCGACCAAATTACAAGAGAAAAGAGAGAGGGTAAGAAGAGGGTATTTTTTAAAAAATGGTATATTTTGTGTGAATTTACTAGAGGGTAGGGATATAATTAATATAAAAGAGAAATAATGTAAATGAATGTAGGGTAAGTTAAAAGAAGGGGGGGGGGGGTATTATTTATTAAAAATGTTTAGTAGGAGTGATTTATTTAAATCAAATTGTCTATTTAGTAATGAAGATGAATATTTTAATTTATTAATTTCTAGTTTCCAAAAATTCGAGTTTTTTACTTTTTTGTTCAATGCTCTATTAATTTCAGAGTCACAGAGCGCAGATCCCGAAAAAGAATTTGCTTTCACTTTCTCAAAATAAAAATACCGGTAGTTATGAAACGTATAATAATAAGAATATAAGTTAAATACAATCTACTATAGTAAAAACGTTCTCGCAACAATTTCCAATCTACAAAATATGAATCGGCAGCTATAATCTGGCCTACAGCCACGTCGAACAACAATTCGGAACCAATAGCGTTCCCAATGAAACCAAACACAGAAAAGAATTAGTAATGTTAAATTGACTTACTCAAGCGCTCAGGTACGTTTACAAATTTAATTATAACAGCGATTACACCACGAAGATCTTCTGTGCTTCTAAATCTGAAGACAATGCAGCCGACGTGACGTTTCTTCTCACTGCTTTTCAAGAACCAGTAGCTTGCTGGACTATACTGCTGAGGAATGATGAAAACAAAGCTCGAACAAGAATCGTTTTGAAAATCAAAATGCACAATTTTATGTAAAAATTATGTTGATAATGAGTAGTAATTTAATTGATAGTAACTAAATAATCTTTTAAACTTTGAGCGTCTTCTGCCTTATCTTTCCATATTGTGTTTGAGTTAACTTTACCTGCAGTGATATGATTATTACTTTCCCTTAATTTTGTTTAACTATTATTGATAATAGTTTCTTATGGCTTAAAGGTCAACATATTGACCTTACCTAAGTGCACTTTATACAATTTTTATCTATTGAAAATTTTATGTTCCCATTTTGAAATTATTTTCAACTTCTTGATTTCGAGATTTAGCAAATTAAATTACAATTATTTTTGGTACCACGTAATGGTAATTGTATTGAAGGCGGTTTGTTACAACGCAAAGTCGCAGCGACATATCCCATGGTCACTTTACACGGGGCATTTATTTTTAGGGGATACTGTAATAAATGACATATTTGTTGCAATACCAACTTACAGTGTCAACTTGAAAATAACTGGTCAGCTTTAGATCCCTTAAAAATAAATGCTTCGTGTAAAGTGATCATGCGATAAGTCGCTGCAACCTTGCGCATGCCAAAAAATCCCTGCAACTAATCGCAGCGATCGATCGCATGAAAAAATCTCCTCGTGTAAAGTGCTCTTAACACGACCTTTATCGTCGTTTTCAAATTAGTTGAACACCCGTACATCAATTTTGATTTTCGATGTAAATTATTTTTAAACTTTTAAAAATTTTATATTTCCTCGAGGTTCGAACTCATAATTTAAAATTATCAATCCAAATGTGGTCTCTATCCATCCACACGTTGCTCTCTCAAATGTAATTTTATATTTCCAATATGTATTCCAATTAAATCAATACTAACTTCAAAATTATAATTCCATTAAAAAAATTAGCTCATCAAAAAATAAATCTTCTTTAATAATAATACCAAATCTCCAACTTACTTACAAAAATTATCAATTTCAACTACGGCCATGTTTGACCAAAAATCTCAAACAGTATTCAAATTACAATAATAAAAAAAACTTCACTATTTCAAAGAACTGCTTTTAAAAATTCAATTCGCGAGTAAAATTAAGGATGCGACGTCTGGTGGCAGAATTGAGAACAATTCGATGCGAGTAGTAAACGTGGTTTATGCTTTAGTTGCATGTTAACGTGTTGAAATTATTTAAGTAATTAAAGCTTTTAAATAAATTTTGAAATGTCAACCGTTGTTGAGAAACGTAACAAAGAGTTTTGTTGTGTGTATGGATGCAATTCGCAAATAAAATTAAGAATGCGACGTCTGGTGGCAGAATTGAGAACACTTCGATGCGAGTACTAAACGTAGTTCATTGTACTTAAATAAAGATTTTAAAGCAATTTGTTTTGTCATTTCACCTTTTTCTTTGATCATTCGGACATACAAAAGGATTTACAAGGTTGACTCGATCACTTTAAACACAACTATAACCTCAAATTACTCGCATATGACGGCCATTTTGACAATTTAGCAGCGCCCCCATCGTTAATTTTATTCGCGAATTCAACACGATGTTAACACTAAATTTCAAATAATCATGATATTTATTTAATAGAACAATTTTTAACAAGTTTCGACTATTGTCACTTACTCTACTTATAAATATTTTTGGTTCTTTCAACAAAATTAAATATTGATCAAGTCTGACCAATTGGCAACAATATTTCAACTCAAAATCAGCAGTTCTGATTTTTTAAATAAACTTATAAACTACAAATTTCATGCAAAAGATTACAAAAATATTTTTGTTTAATGTTCGCCAACATTTCACTAACAAAAGTTTCGTCTAATTCTATAGTATTTACGAACATTGTACAATCTTTACTGTAGTATATTATAAAATCACACACTGACATTTAGAATTGCCATCCCCAGGTTAATTTGTCCATAATATTGATGTTTTCACTTAATGCCGAAGTGCCAAATCACTTAATGCCAAAGTATTTTTACAAATAGACCCAATTATTAAATGAGGAGCCGATAATAATGCGGAAGTCTGTAGTACGAGGGCATAAATCGCATAAACAAACTTAACACAAGGTGTTAACCCACAAAGAATAACATGCTTGGCATTTAGCCCTTCCTCACCTTCACAAAAATTTCTCGACGTTGTGCTGCTATTAGTGTACTTAAAAAAAGATTTTAGAAGAATTTGTTTCGTCATTTTACTTTTTTCGTTAATAATTCGAACACACAAAAAGATTTACAAGGTTCACTCGATCACTGTAAATACAACTATAAACTCGATCACTCGCATCTGACGGCCATTTTGAAAATTTAGCAGCGCCCCCATCGTTAATTTTATTCGCGAATAGCTAAAAATTACATGTCTACCCTGGCGGCCATGTTAGCAAAAAAGCATTGAATTGTCTGTGATTTGTCCCCACCTAACAAATTCTACAAAGTTACAACTTAATAATTAATATCGAAATTTCACTAAATTGCACAGGGTGGGTCCAAATCACTTTGAAACACCACAATACATACGGTGTATTTATATTGTGTTAACTTAAACATTTTAGTTCTAAAAAGTGTTTGTGCATTTTTTTGGTTTATTCTAAAAACTTGATATGATTAATATCGAGTTACACTACCTAAACCACTTATCTATTGATTATTTAGAAGACTAATTATTATTATTGTTAATGACCCCCACTGCACCGAAGCTCAAGCTTATTGTGCCCCATTCCGAGTTTTGCTTCATCAACTGCGTCTTTTCGACCAGGTCGAGTATGTAGTTGAAGGATGCTTGCGCTATTTCCTCGCTTGTGGGATAAGGAAAACCGAGGTGACGCAGACTACTCTCAGCTTATTCCCAGTTAGAAGACTAATACTTTGGTAGCTTTCACAAGATGTACAGTCTCTTTTTTTTATAGATAACCTTTACAATTGCAATTTTCCATTCTGATGGTGTTTTTAAATTTTTTCAGCATTTATTTATTAATTCTAAAAATCTTTTCTTAACCTTTTCATCTCAATCCTTTCTCTAACCCTTCTTAGTTCTCTTAAGAGCGTCGTTCAAATCGTATTCAATTAGATCCACCTTCGCATATACTTTTTCTGTAGATTCGCATCTCCATTCGTTTTCATTTTTCCAGGGTGTTTTATAGTATTCCAGCCATGCGACCTTGATTACCAATGTTCAGATACTCTAATATGTTTTCTTCTGATTGAAACAATATAGAGCAATATCGCCTTAGTTACAATATGTCATAACACACTAATATTTCCCAAGGGAAATATGAAACGTCATCTCATATTGTCCCTAGGGAAATATGAAACGTCATTTTAAAGTATAATTTGCGCACGGTGATTGGACAATCAAACATGCAAAACAAAATACTAAAGCCATCCCTGTTAAAAAGTGACATTTAAGTGACATTTAAAATAAAAAATGTGCCTACTTATTTTTATATTTTAAAAACCAATCTAACTTTTTCTGAATTATTTTGCGCGCATTCTGCGCGCTATTGATCTAGAATTTTGCATAAGGCTTCCTTCGACAAATTGCTAGGGGGGGTTGAGAACGAGCAAAGGGGGGTAAATTTTTTGCTCAGTTTTTCGATATCTAGCGCCGTTTTCGAGTTATTGCAAATTCAAAATCTCAAATTTAATTATTGATGTAATATTGATATATTTAATAATATATTTTTCAATCAGAAGAAAACTATTGATTACAACACGGGAAATATGAATACATTTCCCTTGGTTGTCTATACATCTCTCGGGCTTTGCCCTCGAGATGTAACTAGTCAACCTCGGGAAATATACTATTCATATTACCCTAGTTATAATAATAGCTATATAGGCTATGTTTTGTGTTCCGTGTACGTCGTTTTCTATTTTACCAATACGTTTATCTCATTTGATTTGTTGTAAGTTTTTGTGTATTTTTTGCTTCTTTGTTAATTTGGTCGTAAGTAGCTTTGTTATCTGGTATTATGTTCCTCAATAATTAAATGTACACTGTTTTTTTCTCTTTTTTATTACTTCTTCAAGTTCCGTACTCCATACCTTAAATATATATGTTAGTAGGTTTTCTTTGACATCGACAAAGCCGCTTTTTTCAGAAAATTTTTAATGTTGAACCATTCTTATGGTATCATATAGACAATATAGGTGTAGGTGTATCTTAAATTGTTCACCGAATAAGTGGTCTGATTTTATGTTTTTCTTGAATCATTTGGTTTTTAAATTTACCAATGCTTGCAGTAAATAGTGATTAGATCCAACATCTGATCTACGATATACTAGGACATCTTTGAATATGTCCGCAGTTTTGTAGTTTTTTAATAAGTAATCGATTGTTGATGTTAGTCCTCGAGCTACCCAAGTGTATTGTGTATCCGTTTATGCTTAAAGAAGGTGTTATTTTTACATTGTTAAAACATGCAGAATCTCTTAGCTTTTTGCCGTTTTCGTTTAGTATATCTTGATTATGTATACCAATTATTTGATCTATTTTTGATCTTGCAATGCGAGCATTAAAGACTCCTCCTATGATTATGTAGTCATTCTAAAGTGTCATAAAATATTTGAGTTTGTTCTTTTTTTTCTTTTTCTGGTGCAGGACCAGATTATTCATAAGGCGGATTAGGCAACTGCCTAGTGGCCTCGCATCGACTAGGAGCCCCGTGCACGCACCAAGAAATTTCATCGAACAAATTTTTTTTTGAAAATTTGTATACTTCCTCAATATTATTTCTTTTTTTCGACGCATGTTGTCAGTTGATAAAATACTTTATACATAGAACTAAAAATAGCTGTATTTGACGATATGGCTATGGTAAGCGTTAATTTAAAATAATCCCGTCGCGTCTCATTTCTGTTTCCTACTTCATCATAACACTTGGATCATCTCTTAATCATAACTATAACATATTCATTAAAATCATTTCAATGAAAGCAAAAATCAATGAGTCAGGCATGTAAGGTGATGCTGTAGCATCAAGTCAAGGTAACCAATGTTGTTGCAATATCACATAAGAGATTGAAGTGACAGGATACTAAAGGAGTCAATCTGATCGACTTCTTTGAGAAAGTAAGGAAAGGGGCCCCGAGAATTGCATTACCTAGGGGTCCTCGTAGAGTTAATCCGGCACTGTTCTAGTACATATACGCTTATGAAAGTTATGTTTTCTTTGTCTATTTTGAATCTTACCGGCACTATTCTTTCATTTATCTATTTGTACAATGTTATTCTATTTTTCCATTTTCTATCCAACAGTTTGCTACTCTCGTACAAGCGCTGAGAGACTCCACTGTATATCATAGTATAAAGTTCTAGATAACAGCTTCCTTTTATTTATTATTTGTTGCAGGTTCAACAAGAAATATTTGAAGTAGAAAAATATATCGAGTTACTTCGTAAAGCTATTCAAGATAAAAGTAATCCTATGAAGGTAGCACATACCCGATTAGAGGCAAGAACTCATCGAAAACAAGTAGAATTGTGTAGAGATATGGCTCAAGACAGGTTTTTTTTATATTTCAACGTAATTAATTAATTTTCATTTTTATTTTTAGGTTAGTTAAAGAAGTCCGCGATATTCACGATAGTATTGAATATTTACATCGGAAATTGCAAGAAGCCGAAGCTCAACATCAACAATTATTAAAAACACGAGCAAATTTGGAAACGGAATTACATAATAAAGTAAATGCGCTGTTTATCGACAGGGAAAAGTGTATGGGTATGAGACGCTCCTTTCCGATTACTGCCACAATTAAATATTAAAATAGTAACAATTACTGTTAAACTTAAAGAACATACAAGTCATACAAATTTAAGTGCAAAATGTTATAATGTATATAATAAAATACATAATATTATTATGTATATATTTAGCTTCGAGTATTTTATTTGCGCAAAGTAGGGTTCGGGCCAATTGTTAAAATTAGAGAAGAATGCGGGGCTACTTTTCTTGTCTCGTCCCGTCCCGTTCTCCACGTCCCGCGGGACACGCAGATCCCGCACGCAACACTTTTGAGTTCGTGATTGGTTCTTTTCTTTTCAAATAAATTGCAGTACGTTTTATGGATAAGGAATTACAAACCTTTTCTTTGTATTGTCGTGTTTCGAAACACTGAAAACCATTGATTAATTTATTTTGTAAAGTAATTTTGGAGTTTGGATTTTGTTTTGTTTATTTATAAACATGTTGTATAAAGTTTGTTAAGTTTTGCTATAAGAAAGAAAAAGGGGAGAGTAGGAGTGGGACCAGTAGGTCGATGCAAGTAGGTTGTAAGACTTGGGCTACGGCCTTGACGTCGAATGGACGACGTGCAATAACAATTAAATTTTGAAAAATTAATAAAACGAATTTAATAAAAATAAAATAAGTTAATTTCAGTTGTTGTTTTTTTAATTTAATAATTAAAGTGAAGTGCCAAGATTAGAAATTGGAAAAATTGTGAAATTAAGTCAATGTGCAAGATTGCAACGCAACAAATTTGTTAGGCGAGCTGGGATGCCATGTGCGCTCCAATACAACATCTAAGTAACAAAAGTGAGCATTTTAAATTTTAATTTACAAAATTTTAAACAATTTGAAGAGTTTCTTGCTACAAAAAAAATGAATGCCCAGCTTTAGATTAAAATTTATGGATTAAGCAAATTTATAAGATTTGCATAGCTCGGGTCATCTCAGTATATTCGTTTGTTGTTTGTTTGAAATTAAATATATTTAAGTTAGTTAACTATATATAGAAGTTAATATAACCATTTGGTTAGTACATAATACCAATAAATTGTGGATACTAGCAAGAGCAACACCAGCAACTAGCGTACCAAGTGAACGCAATTTTAGTTACGCTGGTTTAAATGTAACTGATCGTTGTACTCGACTGACTCCCGAAAAGTTAGATAACTTATTATTTGTTCGATCAAATAAAGATTTATTTAAAATGTATGTATATGATGTATTATTTGTAATTAAGTACTATGTAATTGGCATTCCGCTCGCGCGGGACTGTTTATTTCGTTCCGTCCGGATTTTTCCTATCCCGCATTCTTCTTTAGTTAAAATTCAATAACTATTATTACTTATTAGTTTGTCTTGTTAGTTTGCCTATTAAGATGATATTTTACATAATATACCTATATCTTTTGCGCAGAATACTGCTACTCATATTCGGAAAAAATTGTAGGTAGAGTGAAATTGTATATTTACAATATTGATGTGTACGAGTTGATTTTTTTAAAACTTTTTGTTGCCTATTTTAAAGTCCCTGAGTACCTAAATATTCACTTAATGCCACGTTCTTGTTTATTTTACATCCTGTTACTTACATTAACTTGTAGCAATAAATGTTGCTGAAGACAGAAGTCCGAGAGTTAGACATATGAATTTTATGATTACGATAATATGAATATGAATAATTAAAAATGTTTCTAAACTACTTAGTATGTATGTATGTATGTATATGTTACGTACCAAGCCGGAAATTGTACAATTCGCACACTATATGTGCGAAGTGATTTTTGTACCAAGCGCGAAGTGCACAGGCTACTTTGTACTCAGTGCGATTTACCAGACTTGGTATTACGAGCTTTGTACTATTCGAGATCTGTACAACCCATTCGTACTGAGCTGTTAGTTTCTACCTTTTTGCCAACTTAGTACAATTTAATATCGTACAACGCCTGAAATAACAACAGAAGAACAGAAATTGAAATAACAAGCAAAGAAAAATAAATCTTTTTAAAGTAAATATATTTCATTATAAAATAAACAAACTAAACAATATGTTAAAATAATGAATTTTAACTCTTAAATAAAGAATACATACTTATACATACATATAGAATACATACATATAGAAAACTAATATTTAAAGAACAATAAAAAAGACAATAATTTACATTTAACAGGTTTGGGCTTAGAATATTTGAATAAACAAGAAAAATAAAAATGTGAAATATGACTATAGACGATTAAGACGTTATGAAGTTTTGACGGTGGGAACAACAACAAAATTAATAGTATCTTTAAATAAATATGTAAATAATAAAGTGAAATACTCTGTTCGCATTAGTGAAATTTTCAAAATTTGAAAAAATGCACATATTGAAGCCGGTTACGATGGATTACATAAAATTCATAATGCTGTAAAAAACAAATACGTAAATATATCACGTCAAATAATTTAACTTTTCTTAAGTTACTGTGAAACTTGTGCAAAAAGAGAGCTCATCCAAAAAAAGGTTGTTGGGAAACCAATGGTTTTTAACGGAGGGTAAATCACCGTGGAGATTTTGTATACACGGGGCAAAAAATGTGTAGGAAATGTGAGGAGATATGAGGAGATATGAAGAGATGTGAGGAGATGTGAAGAGATGTGAGAAGATGTGAAAAGATGCAAGGAGATGTGGCGAGATATGAGGGAAATATGGGAGATATAAAGGAGATGTAAGGGAGGTGTAGGTGAGATGTAAGGGAGATGTGGGTGAGATGTAGAAGATATCGGAATTATCGACTTAGGTGCTTATCGATTGCTTACTTATAGAGACATTCCAATCATACTCTTCTCGTAAGTAGAAGAAATCACATGTTAAGATACTATTCTGTGAAAAGAGATTTACAATGAAAAAGTATTAAATAGTGAAAACATCGAAAAACGTAGCCACCGTTTCGGCTTAATCCGTGATCGCCTCTCCAATAAAATGGAAAGGCAACGTACCACCGTTTTCCATCGAAAAATCGGCTTAATCCTCGATTAAGCCGATTTTGAAGAGTTTTGAGAAGAATTTTGAGAGATGAAAAAGGAGTTTAAGAGAAGTTTGAGAGTTTTCCCGGTGTATCTTCAAAGTTTCGATCGCGGATTAAGCCATTTTTTAATATACAGAGAGTTCAAAATACATTATCATTACGGTTGGTACAAATAACAATTAATAATACCAATTAATAATAATCGGATAAAAATAATACTATATAAAGGAACGATATAATGTAGTAAAGAATATATTATTCAAGATTCAAGATTAACTAATAAACCATCCAATACAATGACAACAACTGTAGACGACTTTTTCCAATCGATCGAGAATGAATTAGAAGTAATAATTCCTTTACATAATATTAAAAAACAACTAACGCTACACGGTTGCGCTAATAACATCTTACTAGAAAATATCTCTGAGGCTGATATAACAGAAATTGAGCGATTTACTAAAAATGAACTGGACTTTGTTTGGCCAAAAGAAGAAATATCAGATTACCTTGGTATATTCAACAATAATTCGAAAAATTTCTTATTTTTTGGTGGTGAACTACCAAGATCATTCGAGCAGCAAGTTTTTAAGGAAATATGTATTCTTTACTTAACAGTTAAAATTCATTATTTTAACATTTTGTTTAGTTTGTTTATGTTATAATTAGAGTGTGGAATTTATGCACTAAAAAGTACCAAATATATGCACATACATATGCAGCAATAAATGCCTGAAATATCCACGTATATGCATTAAAAATAAAAAGATTATGTACTAAAAAACAAACACCTTTAATTTTTTAATTAATTTTATTGAGAGATTTAATTATAAATAACAATGAGATCATACACCAGCAGCATTTTTTAAATTTTTGTCTCTTATTGTGCTGGAAGGTCAGCCCTCGAATAACAATTTCCCCAAAGCTGTTGGAACAGATAGTAAGAAATTTTCGAGAAAGTCGCCTTTGAAATATTGAAAATGGAACCGTTGAATAAAAAAAGTACAAAAATGCACCAATGTACACAACCTACGAAAATATCCACCAAGTGTTAAAAATATGCAAAATATGAATTTTAAAAAGTATTTCATTGAATTCTGATTTGCCTAATTCTGCTTTATCCACATGGATTTTGGTGACATATCAATTTTAAGAAATATGCAAATTCATTAAATTCCGTGCTCTAATTATGACTCATAAAATAATCATAAGCTGCATTTCCATTATGACGACACAATAAACGTCAATATTGATGTATGATGTTTATTGCGGATGCAACAATAAATGAACAAATTCGTTTTCAAACCGTGCCTAGGAAGCTGTTATTTTCAAAAATATTTTTGCAAAGTTTTTCTTTTTTAAATTTTATTTTCTTAAAATTATGAAAATATGCACTTACTATATGTCTTAAAAATAAAAACATATGAAATATGCACTTTCAAATTTTGGTTGTAAACTCTAAAGTTATAGAAACGCATAGATACAATTTTTTACAACTCTAGGAACAAGCAACAAAAATACGGTACGCGACATTTAGGCGACGGTGAATTAGGCGACGTCAATTGGTCGACGTCAAATAGGCGACGGTCAATTGGACACCGGCTTTTTGGGCGACGTCTTATTAGGCGACGGCGACGTACAAATTTGAAGACTGAAAATTCGGAAAAAAATTTTAATAAAAAAAATGAATAAAAATAGCATTTAATTACAAAATTTATTGTTAAATTATTTAATACATAAATCCTGTATATTTATTGCAGTGAAAAAGAGGATTCACACCTACCCTGTACATTTGATGAAAATTTTGGTTTAAATAATTTTAAGTTGTAAGACTGGAGAAGTTAGACAGGTGGGGGCGAACCGACGAGGAGATTTGCTTTTTGCCGATGAGTCGCCGCGAGAGAAAGTCGTGCCGACTTTTGACTCGTTAATTTTTGCTTTTGCCAACGGCTCGCCGCGCGAGAGACAGCGGTCCGACTTTTGGCTTGTTAATTTTTGACTCGAGTGAGTTATTTTTGAGATTTGTCTTATTTTTGAGATTGTGAGTATTTATTTTGATTGATTAAATAAAGTGAATTGGATGCGTTTGCATTATTGCGTGATGATTTTTGATACGTTGCTACTGAACGGTAGTTGATTTGATGGTTTTGATTGCTTTAGAAGTAAAGATTAAAGTTATAAAATTTGAAAATTGGTTAAAGTTCGAAGAATTTAAATTTGCATTTGTACGAGCGAAGGCTAGCTGGTGATAACAAGGCGATTTGGATACGCATTAAAAGTAAGAAGTGCGAGTCCATTTTAAAGTTTCGCATTAAAAATTAAAATTTTTACATTGGATTTACGATTTATTGATTGGTTTTAATTGATTTGGATTTGGATTATAATTAATTGTTGATTAATTATTAATTTATTTTGAAATATTTTTGAAGATTTATTTGGACAAGAATTTTTAATTGAAATATTTTTGAAGAAGTTGTGAGATAATTATAGCTAAAACCCGAATTTTGAACCCACCCTGAGAAGTCTTAGCGAACCGACTTGGAGGCCGTAGAGATTGATGATTATTTTGCCGTTTGCCACGCACACAAAAATATCATTACATTATATACAAAAATTAACAATTTTCAATCCATGTTATAATTGTAGGATAAACCGCGAAGGTATTCTATAATATTTTCTAAATTGTGGTATTAGAGAACCTTATTTAAAATTCTTTCATCAGCTTCTTCATACCTTGCTCGCTTTCGATTAGGTTCATGTCCTGCAATAATTCGTTCATAATCTATGTCATACGACTTTTGAATTTCTTTCAACTTATCTAAAAACACGAACAAATGAGGATGAGAAATACAAGTGCTAAAATGTAATTGCAGAAATTTGTGGACCTCGGGTCAAATTCCAAAAAAAATAGGCGTCGCCTATTTGACCGGTCGCCTAATAAGACATCGCTCAAAAATCCGGTGTCCAATTGACCGTCGCCTATTTGACGTCGCTCAATTGTCGTCGCCTAATTTACCGTCGCCTAAATGACGGTTACCGACAAAAATATGCATTTACATATAATTCTACACTCTAGTTATAATGAATTATATTTGCTTTAAATAAAGTAAAGAGATTTATTTTTCTTTTCTTGTTATTTCAATTTCTGTTCTTCTGTTGTTATTTCAGGCTTTGTACAATATTAAATTGTACCAAGTTAGCAAAAAGGTTGAAACTAACAGTTCGGGCTCAGTACAAATGGGTTGTACAGATCCCGAGTAGTACAAATCTCGTAATATCAAGTCCGGTAAATCGCATTTAAATAGCACCATTGGTAGTACAAAGTAGCCTGTGCACTTCACGATCGGTACAAAAATCACTGTACAGTGTGCGAATTGTACAATTTCTGGCTTGGTACGTAACATATTATACCTATAATTATTATGTACAGAAAATATCGAGTTAAATAAAATAAATTAAAATGTTATAAAAATATACCGGTCACATATAGACCACTAGCAATATTTATTAATACATCATCATGTTTAGGTTAAGACAATTATATTAATATTTTGAAAGCTTTAATATGTAAGGGTCGTCTCGAACTTAAGTCAAGTGTTTAGCAAAAACCAAGTTCAAAACAATTGTTAAAAACAGATGTCGCTATCCTTCGTCAGACCAATTACGGTTGGCACCATTTCTAGTTATTTTTATTACTTAATGTTTTGGTTATTGTATGAGAATATAGTGAGTTGTAAATAAAAGTTTGTAGCATAAAGTTAACTGAAGGTTTTACTTAACAAGTCTAATAAAAACACTGCGAATATCACCACGATATTCTATCAACAATCCACTCAAACAATAATGTTACTTTTATAAATTTTCATAATTTTAAGATCGGTTGTTGTTTTGCATCCAAAGTAACAGTTGTAAACTTTTAATAAATAAATATTCATTTTTAAAACACTCGTTTTATTTTGAAAAACGTAATTATATGTATAATTATTTTAAATCTAACGTTCAAAACTATCGTCAATGAGTCTCGTACAAAGCAGTAAAGCCAAAGGTAACTGGTTAGTCAGGAAAGAAATCAAACTTAGACACAATAATACACATTAAGATGATCGAGATGATTTTATAATTTATTGGTTATGTTTGTTACATTTTTCGGTTTCGATATACTAATAGATTTGTTATGTATTGTAGGTTTTATAATACTGTTATTTGTTCCCACTATGGGTTTTTATAATAATTATAGTTTGCTGCCTTTATAGGTTATTATAATGTTATTTGTGGTTGCCTCTATGGGTTTGTATAGCCTGTGTTTGTCATTGGTCGCGTGGACCGTTAAATCACATACATAGGTAAATATTACACAAATGTTTAAGATTCATATTCAATCCCTTCATTTGATTGTATAATGTTTGCATTGTATGTAATGGGAATATAATAATTATTATACTACAGAATATAAGATGGCTGACATCAAAAACCACTTTTATTCTGCTGAGACATAGTAAATAGCAAATTTCTAACCCTAACGAAAGATCGAATTCTCGTGTGACTTTTATATTAATTAGCCTACTCGTATTAAGTTAGATTAGATAAGTTTTAACATTAACATAATCGGATCTCGCTAGGTCGGTAGTTGTGATGTCTAATGTCCTTAAATGTGCAGTGATATAGTTATGTCTATACACATATCGATCAGCCAGACAGGCATCCTACTCCTATTCCATAATTAATCGTTAAAATTCATCATAATAATTGAATTTGAGTAAAACAAGAATTTGTACCTTTATTGTACATAATATAGGCCGCGTTTAACTAGTAATTTATTTATGCTTTATAATACCGGCCCTAAAATTTAAAAAAATCTAAGTAACGTGATAATAAACCTAAATTGATTGTGATTTATAAAGGTAAAAAATTGACAATTATCAAGACCTTTGTAAATAGCACTAAGGGCCGGTATTATAAAGCATAAATTGTAACAAATCACCCCCAAATCTAAAGCTAAAACGAAGGTAATTTATGCGAGACCAGCTCAAACACTTGCATGAATCGCTAAAAGCGACTGATTAAAATTCCTTTTTTTTCGTAAATAGAAATAAACTACCTTCAACAAGCTAGAAACTTAATTAAGTAGGATACAATTGAATTTGTGTGTTTAATGATGACAATAGTTTGGAATATTCTGGAAATACACGCTACACGAGCACATGTTGAAATCGGTTACGGCGGGTCAAATCTTTTTTTGTTACCAAAGCCCATAAAGTAGATAATTTTTCGACTTTTATTACAGGCTACATTAAACGATTTACGCACTAATTGCCAGTAAATACGAAACCCGCGGCATTACAGATTTGAAATTTATATGAGCTTAGAGCTAATGAAATTGCAATCGGGAGTATATACAATTGAACTAGCGGATTTGCGATTTAGACAAGTAATTACCAAATTACGAAGTTCACTCAAAACATCTGGAAATCATAAAACCATTAAAATACAATCTCAGGGAAATTCCCACCGATATAAGTTAAAGTTAAGGGTCCAAGCGTCATAAATCTTTCAATGACCAAACAACGGCTATAACTCAGTGGCGGCTCGTGGGGAAAAATTTTGGGTAGGCCAACAATATTGTAAAATAGATCAAATCTGCGGAAGATGTGAATATTTTTTGAGTTATAATAATATGCTCTATTAAGTCATTTTATTTAAATAATAGAATTACTTCGGACGCTCCTATGTTAGCAATGTAAATTGTACTTTTTGAAAACTTTTTTTAGCATATAAAAATCGCTTTTACAAAAGTGCGTTTGAGACATTTTTTGTAGATAATTTCATTCCCTTCATTTTTGTTTTCAAACATTTTTTTATTCGTTGCCTCGTTTTCGATCGAGAGTGACTTAAAGCAGTCTCGGTAAAAATCTCATGGGAATCTCTCGAGAAAACCATTGTGCATTTTAAATTTTATTAAAAAGTTTTACCGAGTCTGCTTTAAGTCACTCTCAGTCAAAAACGAGGCGACAAAATAAAAAAATGTATAGGAATAAAAATGAAGACAATGAAATTTGCGACAAAAAATATCCAATAAGTATTGCTGTAAAAACAATTTTTATATAATAAAAACAGTGTCTAAAAGAAGCAATTTACATTGCTAGCACAGGAACGTCCAAATACTTTTTCGAATAACTGTACATTATGTAATAGTATTTATAAACAATGATTGATTCTCTTATTTTTGCTCTTCGCAAATCTGTCTATGACATTGTCGTAAAATGTGTCCGTTTTTAATAATTCATCAAGAATGTCTTTTTGTATTGATAAAAGTGCAAGTGAAGATAGGCGAACTCGCAATAGCAATAAGTATCTACCGCTTAAACTATTTTGCAATAATAAAAATACACTACAAAGTGCAAAATACCGCTTAATTTATTTTTGTTATTTAATTAATTTATTTAATTTGAGATAAATATTTTTTTTGTCATCACAACTTTAAACAACAACTTTAAAGTGCCGCTCGCATATGTCCGATAAGAAAACTGTTTATGGCGAGGTATCATATAACTGCAAGTATATCTGGTAGGCACGGGCCTATGCGCTGGCTATTGAAGCTATAGTATTGATGTATCTGGCGTTATGGTCCTACTGTTACATTGCGCTATATGCACCAAGCTAGGCCAGTGCCTACACTGTAATACTTTAAAGCAGATACAAATAAAAATATAAAACACGCTAATTTTTGCAGCTGTTATTGCAATTTGAAGTGCAAATAATGAAAAATAACAAATATTAATTGTCCATAATATTAAAATATTAATTATATTGTACATAAAGAAAATGTTATTTATGTACATTAAATTTTGGGTAGGCCGGGCCTACCTTGCCTGTTCTTTAAAACCGCCACTGCTATAACTGCGCTCAGCTAAAGCAGGGAACCCAAACCATCTTTAAAATTACGTGTTAAAATATGAATTTTGAATCAACTTTTGATACGCACTGGTTTTATTACATTTGAATTAAATTTAGAATACACATCTTTTTATTCATAAACAACATAACAAAATTATTACTTTTGAGTTTTCTCAATTAATTCAGTTTTTGAGAATAAAATGGTATCGGTTAAGCGATTCTAGTCCTTATCGACAACCCTGAAGATTTTACATAAAAAAGGCTCACTCCTGACTCCCGCTCTCATTCCATCTTCAATTTTTGCAGTGACGGTTAGTCTGTTCATTTCATTTTTTCAGTTAAATAAACTGCAAGTGTTTAGTTAAATTTTAATAATCTTTTTTTTTGCCAACGCAAAACAGCCTAAAAATTTAAATTCTTTTTTTTATTCAAGTGAAGTTTCATTCTATTCTATTAAAACTCGTGAGTGTGTGTGCTTCCTCGTTCGATTATTTTCAACAAAAAGGTAATATATAAACAATCTACGTATTGAAAATTGTTCTTTTCAGATATATGTCGCAACATAACTAAAATTGTTTCTATTAAATATTAGTTGTTAATTTCAAATTGTTAATTTCTTTCTTTTATATATTTTTGTTTATGAATTTCTGGTGTACAATTTTTGCCTTATGTTGATTAAACAGATATAGATTTATATGATTTTATTCTTTTCTTGCTACCGCAAGGCGATTAAATTGTTAATAATCCTACGTCTCCGATCTTCAATTTATAAGTTTGAAATTGGCTTCAATCAATTTCTGGTGGCAGCGATTTACCTTCAGTTAATACACGACGGCCGCGATTATTTAATTAATCAAAGCCTACCCGTGTTACAAAATAAATTACTAGTTTTTTAGTAATTTTTAAAAAAACTAGTAAATTTACTTGACTACTAGACGTTTTGATACCAGATGTCTTGGTCATTATGCATTTGTGCATGAGATTTTATGATACGTTAGAACTAATTTTTAAATTTTATGGTTATAGCGTTGATTGAAGAATGGTATCAACCAATCAACGGTTATAGGCTATGTGTAAGTTCACAACTAGCGCCCACTGATTGCGCACTTGCACTTTTCATGGAATACCTTTCATTTAAAACGAATAACCTCACAAATGATTTGACCGTCAATTTACTTCACAAGTAAATATTTAGTTGTACAAAATCGAGGGGTTAAATTAGTTGCTAGATTTAGTTCGAGAGTAAACTATTCGTGCTTTATAATACCCAAATCTATCAAGTAAATTTACTTATTTGACAATCTCACAAGTAAATTAGTTATTTGTCGTTTATAATCTCGGCTCTAAATATGATGTTTTCATGAGATGCATAAAAGCTATTTTTGTAAACTTTTAACATTTTTTATATCTTTTTATGTGTAACTTTTGGTTGTACCAAAGAGTATGTAGTGTATAGAGGAACAGCTCTTATGGGTATACCTGTCACTAGCATTTTTCGTACCCTACAATAAAATTGTAGTCGATTCGTAACGACCTCAGCAGCAAAAACGAGCATTATATAAGGAGTAAGCATTAAATGAGACAGCATGATAAGCTGTCTTTGTCTGTTACGATTTTGGTAATCCCTTCAGGTAGATAGTTATAAAAGTAAGAAGAGAATTTCAAAGTATCGTAAAAACAGACAATTTTATTATTTACTTCGAATTTTAAAGATTATTAAAATTTCAAACCAAAGTTAAAACTAAAATAATTTTAAACTTCAACAAATCAACGCTTCAACTCGGATCTCTCGGCACAATTTTTAATTTTTATGTATTTAATTTCATGTTGAATTTTATTTTTTAAATCAAATTAAATTAAAATATTATTATTAAACATTTATCATTATTTTAGAAGTATACATAAAATATTATTCATGCTTTAAAATTCTTTTTTTGGGTTCTGCTTTTTGCTTGTCATATTACATTAATATTACATATTAATTTATTGCAATTATTGTTTTAAAAAAGTTAGATTTGTTTTTTCGCAATTCTTCTAAAACTGAATGTTTTATATTTATTGCATGTGGAGTAACAGATATAAATCTTTCATATATTTGTAAACTAGATTTACATTACAAATTTTATTTAAACACTTTAAACCAGGGCCGTATTTAAGGGGGTGGTTTTAGGGGTTACAACCTCCCCCGAAATTATTTATCGATAAATAATTCGATAAATTATTCGAAAGTTCGACTGCAATCGTAAAAAAATCAGAAAAAACAAAAACATTAAACTTGAAGTGTTTAAATAAAAATTAAAACTAAAGAGATATTTCTAATAAATTAAATCCCAAATTAAAAAATTGGAAATTCGTATTATAATCCGGCGATTGGCGACACTGGATTAAATACACCTACTACTAAATTGCAAAAATATAAAAACCGAAGATGAAAAATATAAAAATGCCCTAAATATTTACAGTCCTGTGTAAAAGTCTGCGACCACTTGGTTAATTGTTAGTTATTACTCCTATTAATTAATTTTCGAATTTTCGATTCAAAAACTAAAGAGATATTTCTAATAAATTAAATCAGGTATTTTATCTTAATTTTTACTATTATGGTAAAAATTTTAAATTGCAATAAATTGTTTGAACCAAAAAATTTAAAAGGAACATAAATTTTATGATCATCATGGGCAGCAAAATAGCTTAAAATAACACTTCCGCACTAAATTAGAATGGGCATTGTAAACCCATAAATTGTTTTATATTTTGTACATTTTTGTACATGAGCGTATATTTGCTTAAGATTTGTGAAATTTTCTTTCAATCTAATTTAGTTCTTCGTTTTGACAACATTATTTTACTATCGCCATCGGTAAAATAAGAATTTAGTTTGTGATTTTTATTCAAATATTAAAATTAAAAAATTTTATTTAAAAACGGTTTTTTACGTGAGAGTTTAAAATTAAAATATGAATAAGTTTAAACTTATTAAAAATATCGTAGTAAACAAAACTTTTAAAATTATATAAACAAAAACGCCCCCCCTCCCCAGAAGTCAACCTGTAATCAAAATTTGTCGCTCCTTTGACAAATTATTTTCAACCATTAAATAGAGTTCATAAAAATCGAAATTTTCTCTGAATATCGAACTCAAATAAAGAAAAATCGCGCAAAAACATAATTATTTCAATTAAATAAAAACAATTTTTTCACAAAATTTTAATTTTTTTTTGCGGTAACTTTCGACAAAATACTTTCAAACAAAATTTTCTAATAACAATACTCAAAAATAAAATAAAATCTTAATTGCAAAAATACTTGCACAAAATTATACTCAAAAAATCAGCGGAGCAAAATATAGGCTTCTGCCGTTTCCGCCATCTTGGTAAATAAACCTCCCTCTAGTCACTTTTCTCCAAACATTACATTTCAAAAATTAATATAACAAAATTTAAATTTAGAAAAACTTCTTTTGTTATTTTATAAATTAGCTATTTATTTTGCTATTTTTTTAAAACCCTCCCCGAAAATTTAGTCTAAATACGGCCCTGCTTTAAACAGTAATCAGTACAGTCTTCAAAAAATTCAAAACAAAAATTTAAAAAACAAATTAAAAAATGAAATATTTAATCTTTGATATTTAATATTATTAAATAATTTATAGTATATTTTTAAATTATCGGATTTATCGGAAATTGATCGTATCATTTTAAAAAATTATCGTACCTTAACATAATACTATCGTATAGACCAGGCCTGGTATATACTATCAAGCAGTGTTTTTTAACCTGTGGGTCACGATCCCCAAAGGGTCGCGATGTTTTGCTCGTGGGGTCGAAATTTTTTTTAATAAAATTAAATTATAAATTTACATAAATTATAATAACTATTTACGATATAGGTGTTAAAAGTGAGATTTTATTTTGTTAGTGGAGAATTTCGCGAAACGAGCGATAGCGAGTCCAAAAAATTATAAACTAATAACACTAGTGTTAAAAATCTTTTTCTTACTAGTGTTAAAAAAATTATTAATTATATAAGGGGATTAAGGGTAGGATTTTGCAAGTTGTTTCACTAGGGAAGGTATAGTTCAAAAACGGCTTAACGGATTAATTTAAAATTTTGAGGGTACATGCGGAACTCATGAGGGCACAATAAGACATATTTTATATTTTGATATTTTAAAAAAAAATCTGCTTTTAGTAAAAAAATCTACTTTAAAATTATTTTTTTTTAAATTAAACTAAAACATAGTTTATAGTGATTGCTATGATAAAAGAAAATCGTAAAAAAAATTTTAATTTTTTATTCATTAAAAAGTTGAAAATTTCGGGAAGGTATGGACTTAAAACGGCTGAACCGATTAATTTGAAATTTGAATATGATATTTAGGACATAAAGGCCTACAATAAGACATATTTTTAAAATTAAAATTTTTAGAAATAATCTATTATTTTTATTTTTATATTTATAAAAATTGTGTTTTTTTAATATATTCTATATATTAGTGATATATTTAGTATAGGGAACATGTTTACCAAATTTCAATTTTTTCTGATGCATATTACCAATATTTTTCATTTTTGAAATAATCAAGCTAGAAACGAACCACAACTTTCGGTAGTAGATTTATTAGTCTGACGTTCGGAATTTAGATGGCGTTCAGAAAAATAGCATTATTCATGTTCTTATGTTTAATAATAATGCAATTATATCAAGTTTCGATATCATATAATTTAAAAACAAAACAGACTTGTAATAGGTATTACTTGTAAACGTGTACAATTTATTCAATAAATAATGATTATGAGGTGCTACACGTAACTTTGTTAATCTATAAAGTAATAAGTCAAATATTTTTTGGTAATTCTAAATAAAAAATATCATTTGATAGAAAAGCAGTTTTTAATGTAGATGAGTACACGTTCTTATTATACATAGTAATTATTTCCTGAATTACAATCTTTTGTATTTAGGTCAACATAATACAATGTTTTTTTTAATAAAACTTTAAAGTTAGAAAAAAGTTTAAAAAAATTATTACAAGTTAATAATTTATAGAAAAAAAAAAATTCAACAAGCATGTCTGCTTGATATAATAAATAGGCGAGACAAGGCGCTATATTTCTATAATGTAGGTACAGTGACCACAAAAAGTATTCGTACATTAGAAGATTTCAAATTAATAGCTGTATCGTTCCGTTTCAAAATAAAAAATGTAAAAAAAAAGTTGTAAAACCTTTAGGTCTATGTTTACATTAAAGCTTTCATTAACACAAAATTCTTTAAAATGTTATCATATTGTATTGCAAAGCAAATTTCAGAAAAACGGGGTTGAAAGTTGCGCAATAAGTATTCGTACAGGTAATGCCCCGACATTGATTATCAAGTTACAATAAACATTTGGTATTTAATTATTATACGTAACGATTGCAGTTTTATTTATAAAGCCGACTTGCATACACATATAACTTTTAGTAAATAATAATTTGAAAATGGGGCGTAAAAGTGTAGAAACTACAACTGAAGAACGGAAAATTATTGTAAACTTACATAATCAGTTAAAATCGCTAAGTGAAATTTCTAAAATTGTTAAGAGACCACGTTCCACGATACAAACAATTATTGATAGGTATTCTCTAACAAAAACTTTAAAAAGTAAACCTCGTACAGGCCGTCCTCAAAAATTAAGTAATTATGATAAACAAGCAATTGTTTTAAAAATAAAGAAAAATCCTAAATTAAATGCAGTGAAAATTGCTAATGAACTTAAAAATACAATTGGGACAAATGTATCTACAAACACTGTGCGTAATGTACTTCTAAAAGCAGGTTATCATGCCAGAACAGCACGTAAAAAGTATTTCATAAATAATATAAATAGAATGAAAAGACTAAATTTTGCAAAAGAACATAAAAATGAAACCCAGGAGTTTTGGAACCGTGTTATATTCACAGACGAGTCCAAGTTTAATATATTTGGCTCGTATGGAAGGCAGTTAGTGTGGAGGAAAAAAAATTGTGAATTAAATAAAGAAAACTTATGTGCAACTGTTAAACACGGAGGCAGTTCTGTGTTAGTTTGGGGGTGTATGAGTGCGGCTGGTCCAGGAAATCTGCATTTTATCGATGGAATAATGGACCATAAAATGTATATTGATATATTACAAAAAAATTTAGCAGTTAGTGCTGAAAAATTGGGCCTAGCAAATAAATATATATTTATGCATGACAACGACCTAAAGCATAAGGCTTGGAATTCAAAGATGTGGATCCTATATCACACCCCGAAACATATAGAAACACCTCCTCAAAGTCCGGACATTAATCCAATAGAGCATTTGTGGGATTATTTGGAAAGAAATATAAGAAAACGGAAAATTTCAAATAAAAGCCAATTAAAAAATGCTCTTAAAGAAGAATGGAGTAATATTTCGCCTTCAATTACTCAAAATTTGGTAAATTCGATGCGTAGGCGATTATTAGCTATTATTAAGGTTAAAGGTAATCCTACTAAATATTAAAAAATTTTTTAATTGTTTTTTTTTTAACTTTTATTGCAAGTGTACGAATACTTTTTGCTTTTAATTTCAAGTTGTTCTGTGTTTTTATTTTATTTTTTAAGTTAATTTTTTGAATTTATGAATTGTATTGAAATATTATTAAAATATATTGTCTGAAGTTGTTAATGCATTTTTTATATTTTAAATTACTTACGGTATAAAAAAGTAATATCGCTTTTTATGTTAAAAATGTAAGTGTACGAATACTTTTTGTGGCCACTGTATTATATTACACTTATATACTGCACTGTTAAGGAGTGAAATCTTTAAAAATGCATACTTACTTAATTCTTTATGAAGTAAATGCAAACTTATCAAACCTCAGCCTTCCACAAAGAAATGTCAAATGAAAGTTATTAGCAATCTTTTATTTTTTTTTAAGAAAAATCTTGTGAAATTTTAGCTGAACGTTAAGATTTATTATAATTAAATAAACAATTGAATTACAAGTTTTAATTTGAGTTTTGTAAATTCGTCAATGCACCATATTATTTTTATTTCAATACGTGTTCCGCGAATATTCCGTTCTCACTTAATAATGTGGATTGTTCAAACCTGTCTTTCTCTTCTTTTAAAATCGATCCTCGATCATCTCTCCTTTATATTGGTTGTGAATCTTCCTCTTTCTCTCCTTCACGCTAAATGGAGCAGCTTTCATCTACTTCCAAATATTTTCTATGCCACAGTTCCAAATGTTCTTCAAAGTGTTTCTCCAAAATTATATTGTAGATTTATCCA
Organism: Cantharis rustica; assembly: GCA_911387805.1. Lineage (NCBI taxonomy): Eukaryota > Metazoa > Arthropoda > Insecta > Coleoptera > Cantharidae > Cantharis > Cantharis rustica. The sequence continues at coordinate 80,657,992 of OU426877.1, forward strand.
AATTGAATTTGTTATTTGTGGTTCTAAATGATTTTGATTATTTAAATTTTCACTGTGGATCACTCCACTCTCAGAGGATATTTCCACACGATCTTTTTGGTCCACCTATTTATTATTCATCCCTTCTTTACACGTTGCCAAGACGATTCATCTATATTTTTTTTCTTTAAATTTTGCTCGCGTATACCCGCACTGTCGACGCATGTTGGTCAATACACTTGAAGTTGTTCAATTTTCGATTGTTTACTTAAGCAATAAATTATTTTATTTTTAAATTAATTTGTTAAGTTTCAAACATTAACTCTTTTTTGAACTTTCTTACATTTATTTGTTAATGAAATTTATAACTGCTGTGGGCTTTATTGCCTACCTTTATAAACACTGCAATACATACTACGAATTTTATAACTAAAATTATATTTTTAAGTACCTTACAAAAATATAAATTTAATGATATTGTACGTTTTTATTTTTTATGAAAATAGATATCTTAAAACGGTTCAACAAACCAAAAATCTTGAAGTCTCGCACGGCCTATATTTTTTTGAGTATCATACACTAAACAGTGCGTAGACGATTAACTTGGCAAAAGCCAAGGGGACATACCAGGCAATTACTAATGGAATGGTTTCTCTTTTCCTTCTCCATTGCCCACAGATAGATATCGGACTTTAAACACAACAGTGCAGTTGTCGAGACTAAGAAAAGAACAGCGATTACCCGCGTCTCAGCATGTTGATTTAAGCCTTACACCACACTGCTGGTGTACACGGCCCATACTGTCAAATATTTGACATAACACGACCCAATACATGTTAAGAAGGTCCCACACTGTCCATCTAATGCAATCATTTTACGTCTATTTTTTCTTGTTCTTCTATGTTACTATGATATGTTACTATGACATAATTTTAAAATTATGTCTTATTGTAGGCCTTTGTGGCATAAATGTCATACTCAAATTTCAAATTAATCGGTTCAGCCGTTTTGAGTCTAAACCGTCCCGAAATTTTCAACTTTTTAATGAATATAAAATTTAAATATTTTATATACTTATTTATAAATTATTTTAAAAACATTTAATTTTAAAATTATGTCTTATTGTAGGCCTTTGTGGCATAAATATCATACTCAAATTTCAAATTAATCCGTTCAGCCGTTTTGAGTCTAAACCGTCCCGAAATTTTTAACTTTTCAATGAATATAAAATTTAAATATTTAATAGTTATAAATTTTTTTAAAAACTATTTATTTTAAAATCGTGTCTTATTGTAGGTCTTTATGGCATAAATATCATACTCAAATTTCAAATTAATTGGTTCAGCCGTTTTGAGTCTAAACCGTCCCGAAACTTTCAACTTTTTAATGAATATAAAATTTAAATATTTTATACTTATAAATTTTTTTAAAAACTATTAATTTTAAAATAATGTCTTATTGTAGGCCTTTATGGCATAAATATCATACTCAAATTTCAAATTAATCCGTTCAGCCGTTTTGAGTCTAAACCGTCCCGAAATTTTTAACTTTTCAATGAATATAAAATTTAAATATTTTATACTTATAAATTTTTTTAAAAACTATTTATTTTAAAATCATGTCTTATTGTAGGTCTTTATGGCATAAATATCATACTCAAATTTCAAATTAATCGGTTCAGCCGTTTTGAGTCTAAACCGTCCCGAAACTTTCAACTTTTTAATGAATATAAAATTTAAATATTTTATACTATTTTCTTTCATCATAGTAATCATTATAAACTATGATTTAGTTTAATTAAAAAAAAAAACTAAAGTAAATTTTTATGACTGAAAACAGATTTTTTTTAAAATTACCAAAATATAAAATATATCTTATTGTGCCCTCGTGTGTTCCACATGTACCCTCCAAATTTTAAATTAATCCGTTAAGCCGTTTTTGAACTAAACCGTCCCTAGTGAAACAACTTGCAAAATCCTAGCAGATTTTTTTTATAATACCAAAATATAAAATATGTCTTATTGTGCCATCATGGTATTCCGCATGTATCTTCCAAATTTTAAAGTACTCTATTAAGCCGTTTTTGAGGTAAAAAAGAGGTAGGTACTTGCAAAGTTCCTACCCTTAATCATTCCAAATTTTTGTATTCGTACTGAGATTGTAAAAAACAAGAAACATGTAGGGATTATTTCAGTAGAACTGAAAAATGATGAAAAATTGTTGCTTAAAATAAAATCCAATAACTCAATAACAGAAGTCTTAAAATTTATAATATCATCCTGGAACCACCGCTTGAAAGACAATAATTGCGCACAAATTGCACCTCATTAGAATACTTTAAATAAGTTGTATTTGTAATTTTTAATATTTTAATATAATTGAAAATTTTGTTTAAATAATTTGTACCGTATAGTAAAATATAAATAGTAGGTATTTATAATAATTATTATAAGCGCTGTTGTACGAGGAACTTTGAACACGAGCCCAAATTTTGTAGTTACGGCGCTGCTCAAATACGCACCGCTTTATCAAATTGATTCATGTGTAGTTGTTCGGTTTATATAAATTGAAACCTAAGATCCACCATGTTACGGTATTTTTAATTTTTGGTGAATAGTTGATTTATAATATAATTATGTGTAATTATAATTAATTTATAATCATTAATTAAAATAAATTTTGTAATAAAAGTTCAAAATTGTTCATTTCATTTGAAATTAAATGAGCTTCATCATTTTTGTATAGGTACCGAGAAGATTATAATCATCTTAGAAAAGTATTTTAAACAAATATGTTTCAATTACAGACGGATCTCTTTGACCTTTCGTAATGGTGTAAACTAATACGTAGTTGTTACTCATTGTTTACGTTACGACTATAAAGACATCAGGATGTCGTATATATTTCATTGCTTCGCGTTATTAAAAATGTTTTCTCGACTGCGGGTATTCCCCTATTTACTACTTATAGAGCGACACCTATATCTTAATAGAAGAACTTCCATAAACGATCTATTCATTGCATACCCTAATATCCGCCATCTGCCAGGTGCGAATCAACTCTGTGGCCTTGAACCCCCACCTTAAGAAGGCTCTATTATTCTCTATTCAATAAGGTTGAAAAACACTGCTATAGAGGATACAAATTATCGTATTATTATATATACAATAACTACCGTATGGTGGTTACACTGATTGCAATGTTTACTGCCCTATTTAAAAATTTCTATGGAGACCCCATGATAAACCGTGTTAAAAAACCTTTTTTCTTACTTATCCACTTCAGGTACGAACAGTCGCCAAAAAGGTATACCTGCAATTATCGATATAGTAGCTAACTTTATATTTAGGTATTTAATATAAAAATGTTCCCGGCCGATAGATGGCTTTGCTACGCCCTCTGGTAGACGGGATTGTCTCTACGTTTCAATTTTTAATACATGGCTGTTCCTCTATACACTACATACTCTTTGGTTGTACAAAATTTTTCTCTTAGAAAATTAAAATTTTTAAATAATAAAATTCTTGAAAATACACATTTTAAATTTTTTTTGTGTAGGGTTGAGTTGCCTTAAATCCGTTATCAAATACCTTTCTTCTTTCTTGCACAAGAAAATATTATGGCACTTGTAAATCACTACAAGCTTGACACAAAACTATTACAAGCCAAATTAAAAATTTTAGCAAAAACATAAGCAAAACATAAAAATTGTCAATATTCTTTAATTATCGGATATGTTAAGTAAATAATATAGATTAGCTTTTACCGAAATTTACAAATTGTTTGTAAGTATTACAGTACCTGTATCAAGTGCTGCTTGCGAGCAACATTTTATTGTTTGAAGAGGTTAAAAAATTATTTAAGAAATCGAATGGAAAATGATAGGCTAAGCAATTTAGCCATTTTAAATATTGAAAAAAAAAATTATCAAAAATTTAGATTTTGAGGCAACTATCACAGAATTTGCACAAAGACATCCTAGCAAATTACTTTTAAAATGAACTTTATACAGTCACTCAAGAAAGTTATTAATTAGTTAATTAGTATTTAATTATTTTATTATTATTATAGTTTTGTAAGTACTTATATTGTTAATATCATTATAATCTTTTTTGTTTTTTTAGAATATACGTTCTAAATTTTAGGTGTTTATTTCAATACTGCAATTTTTTAGCTTATTTATAAATTTTGTGTGCCCACCTCAAATATATTGAACGCCCACGCATTTAAAAAATGCTGGCGCTGTCGCTGCCTCTTCATCTAATATCGTTATGATCCCTCAAGTTTCATGGGAATAGCAAATTTGCAATATTTTTGGTTTTTTTTAAAATTGAATTAGAATTAAGAGTAATATTATTAGCGCACCGTAATTTTTTTGTTTATGTTTTTTCTGCAAATTTAAAATAGAAATAATAAAAATATATTACTTTTATTTTTAAATATAATTATTACTTCAATTTTAAATTGTCAATTGCCACGCTTGAAACTCTATTCTGCTTGGGAAACGCTTATGCGCTTCTAAGTCCAACCTAAAATTTTTAAAGCTTGGAAAGTGTCAGACCGAATGCGGTCCATGTTAACAGGTCGGTTGAACTAGTAAAAACTATTTAAATTTCATTTCTTGAAGATGTAGGGAAGTTATATAAAAACGAATTCAAAGAAGTGCACGCAAATATATTCACACATCATTCGCGTTGAGTTAAATAAAACCAATCAATAGATAAGTAGTTTAAGTAGTGTAACTCAATATTAATCATATCAAATTTTTAGCATAAACCAAAAAATGCACAAAACACTTTTTCGAAAACTAAAATGTTCATCGCCTGATGATGCCATAGTATGGTGAAAACGTTTGCGATAATATACATACAGTGTATTTATATATTGTGATAACTTAAACATTTTAGTTTTTGAAAAAGTGTTTTGTGCATTTTTTGGTTTATGCTAAAAATTTGATATGATTAAATAAAATCTTTTAATTAATTCGTATCTAATAGTATAATTCTAATGAACATTGCATTGTATTAATGTATTATTTAAATTATATTTTAACAATTAAAATAATATAATTATTGTTTTCTAATTTTTCGCACAAGGGGCGTACCGCCCTGCGACCTGCAAATGAAACCGCCACTGATGTTAGTACCTGACTGTCTATTTTTAAAAAGCTCAAAGCTGCTGAATAAACATATTCCCGGTCAAAGTTTAAAAAAAAGTCAATCAGCTGCAATACTGTCAAAAGTTTAACGACTTTGTTTTTCCTATATTTATAAAGTTGCTTATCATAAAAAAACCTAATGATAATATAATCAGTTTTTTCCGGAGAAAGAATAACAATTGTTCGGTTCGTATAAATAAAAGTGCAGTTAATAAAGCGTTTTTGTTTTATTTTTTAAACAATTCGTACATGTGAACGGCGTGAAATGACGAGGATAAGAAACTTGTTAATATCTTGGAGAGCACGGCGTACTCGACAATTCACTAACAACGAATCTGTTTCCTTTCAAGCTTTCTGCAATTATTTGCCATCCAATAATGGTACACCAATCAAAGAATCGTCGTTAATAAATTCGGGAAGAACTACACCCGAAAGTAATAAGGTAAAGAAATATAGCACATTGGCATTTTCTCTTAGTAATTTTATTTATTTTATCATTTTCAGAATAAGGAATACGTACGTTTCTCTGATGAATCGAACGGTAATAGGTGCACCCGTCCCAGTCTAGCGACTATTCTTTTGCTAATTCTGTTAATGGCTGTGTTTTTAATCCTTCCAATTATATATTTGCTACATTGTTTTGGAATTCTTACCGCAGAACACGAATTTTTAAATTATCGTTCACACAATAATTATGGAATTAAAGATAAGGTAAGTCGTATTGAATTTTAAGTGTAATGTTTGACGGTAAACATTGATGGTAAACAAAAATTCATAATTTACACCCAATAACAAAGATTTGTTTAGTATAATAGTACAAAGGTCTTTTAATTTTCTAAATACAATTATTTTATTTAAATTATGTCCTTATCGATTATAAGCGCCAACGTATACCCAGCATAATTTATTGATAATAAATTATTTTAGCAAAATTATACTTAGAAATTATACTTTACAATATTAGTATATTGTAAGTATAATTTTGCTAAAATAATTTATTATCAATTATGCTGTGCATACGTTGGCGCTTATAATCGATAAGGACATAATTTAAATAAAATAATTGTATTTAGAAAATTAAAAGACCTTTGTACTATTATACTAAACAAATCTTTGTTATTGGGTGTAAATTATAAATTTTTGTTTTCCATCAATGTTAATAATTACCTATTATACTTTTTTAATTAATCTTAACTTCTAAACTTGTCTTTGTAAGTTTATTTAGATGCATTATAAAGGTTTTTATTTGTTTTGGTGCAACCTTATTTAACGAGTCAATAATAAAGAAATTTTATAAATTTCAAATTAAATTAAAAATTTTTATCAAACATCGTACGAATAAATATATGTAATTTGAATTCCAATAATTCATACTCAAAACTACAAATTTTTATTACAGAACTTGAGAATGTGTATTAACCAAACGAAACATGTAACAAATCAAAAACAAATAATTTTATTAACTTTAAGTAAAGAAGTTCGTAATTCATATATTTAAAATTTATATATTTAACTTTCCATAACAAAACAATATAATTTATTGATTATTCTGTGATTTTCAATCTGATCAATAATTTAAATTTTTAATATAGTTATACCTCAATTATAATATATTATATTTAATATTATATAATAAACATTTCCTCATATATTAAAAACTATAGGGATCTTTGACAGACAACAATTTGTTGAGTAAGTTTACTATTCTGTGAATTTACAATTTCATATTAAACAACAAAAAATGACTTAGCTTGTGTAATTTATCATAGATAGAAGATTTACATCCTTTACAAAAATATAATTGTGGCTCCCTGACCAACATTGGTTGTTTTTTGTGAAGGATGTATCTATCTATCTATATTAGATTATACGACCGAAGTCACTTTTTCATTCTTGTTTGATATCAAATACTGTCGTTTTAATATATTAAAATTTAAATTAACTACAAATTTTTAACATTAAATTTTAGTTTATCCGTTTATAGTTAGTCCGATTTATCTACACAGCTAGCAAAATATTTCGTATATAAGTAGATGATACTATTTCTCAATACCAATCTAATTAAATTTAATTTTTGAAAATATATACTTATTATGTTCTTACTATAAATTCTTCAATAATATTATAGCTGCATTACAAAATTTAATTTATCTTGTTCTATCGACTATACCATTTTACATTCTCGATCAATATTGTAGTTTGTAGTCATAATTCTTTTAACACGAATTGTACAATATTATATTGAAACTTCTCCACCAATTTCAACTTTTAAGTCATTACTAAATAAATTCAGCAAAAAGAGAATTCTTGTTCGTTTTGATTTGATTAAAATAGTTTAAAAGAGCCATTAAAAAACATTTTTATGTGTTAAAAACATTCGCACAATAAAATAAATTTCTTTCCTAATTTAGTAGTTACTGTAAAATCATATGAGTCATAACCAGGTAGCGACTTGAACATTTATCAAACTTTTGATATATACTTGATTACTAATTTCTTACCAAACCCAAATATATTGTCTTATAAATCATACCATTATTTTAGGATATTTTTCTCAAACATACTATTTGTATAATTTAAAATAATTTTTTTGTTATATAATTCAGTATAATTATTTAATTTAAGATATTATGTTAAATTTTCAGGAACATTACATGCCAAGTGTACATGTGCATCAAAAACTTGATGATTATATTAATGAACAATTTAAATCCAAATTACAAGAAAGTGAAGGCTTACCACCTCCTCCGAAGCCAAATTATAAACAATGTAGATTATTAAAAGATGCAGAGAAACTTGATTGTTTTCCAGAAGATGGAGCAAATTTGAATTCGTGTGAAATAAGAGGTTGTTGTTGGCTACCGAGTAAATTTAAATCAAATTATAACAAAAGAGTTAACTCATCTTTAAATGTGCCATATTGTTTTTATCCACCCAATTATGAGAGTTACAAATATATAAATATTACCGAAACGGCCTATGGTTTAACGGCATTTTTGAAAAGAAATTATAAAAGCCCATATCCTAGAGATATAGAAACTATTAAGATGATTGTCAAGTATGAAAGCGAAAATCGTTTACACATTAAAGTAAGTTAAGATAATTATATTTACTCGCATTTGAAAATAATAAAATTGCTTTAGTTTATAGATCCTCTTCACAATCGATTTGAACCTCCATATCCAGAAGTACCGATTGTCGATAAAGCTGTTACTAATTATTCCTACCAACTTGAGTTGGCAACGGAAAGTACTGGTTTTAAAATTATTAGAAAAAGTGATAATACAACAATGTACAGTACTATAGCATTTCATTTTACAGATATGTTGAATTAGAGAAACTTTTTTTTAGTTTTGATTCATACAATTTAGGAAACATGATATTTTCTGATCAATTTTTACAAATAAGTGCAAAATTGCCATCGTCGTACATTTATGGATTAGGAGAACATCGTTCTAATTTTAAATTATCGACAAATTGGCAAAGATTTACCATGTTTAATCACGACAGTATTCCGATTGAAAATGTAAATATATATAATATGTACCTACTTTAAATAATTTGCAAAATTTCTATGAAAAATGTTATTTTTGCAGACAAACTTATATGGCAGTCATCCTTTTTACTTAAGTATTGAACCAAATGGAAATAGCCACGGAGTATTTTTATTTAATAGTAATGCAATGGGTACGATAACTTGTTTTATATTTTTAAGAAATTGTAACAATTTTGTAACTTTGTAGATGTTATATTACAACCAACACCTGCGGTAACTTTTCGACCAATTGGTGGTGTTTTAGATTTATATTTTTTTTTGGGGCCTACACCAAGTCATGTGGTAAGTCAATATACAGAGGTTATAGGCAAACCGTACTTTCCACCTTATTGGAGTTTAGGTTTCCACTTATGCAGGTACCTATTAAAAATTAACAATTAAAAAATTATATATTTTAATAGAGCTGAATAATTGTTAGATTTGGTTACAAAACATTAAACGAAACGCGTGCTGTATTACAGAGAAACATAGATGCTGGAATTCCCATTGTAAGTAGTTTTGAATATTATTGTAAATTACCTATTTTCATTTTTAATTTATAAATCGAGGACACCCAATGGAATGACTTAGATTACATGGACAATAGTAATGATTTTACTTATGATAAAATAAATTTTCATGGATTACCAGCTTTTGTGAAAGAATTACACGATAATGATATGCATTACATTCCTTTGATTGATTCGGGCATAAGTGCCAGCGAAGGAAAGGGACATTATATTCCTTATGACAAAGGTGTCGAAATGGACATTTTTGTAAAAAATTCAACTGGACAACTTTTTATTGGAAAAGTAAGAAATATATTTTAAAAAACCTAATTATTAATTAAGGATAATTAATATGCTTTTTTTTATTTAATGCTAAGAGTAAAAATGAGGTAAGCGATGTGGTACTTTGCCTATAATATTATTAAAGATAAATGTATGTATAAGATAGGTGCGACAAATAAGGTCCGGCATGTAATAAGGCCCATATGCAAATTTGGAGATACCCGTAACTTTGAGAATCTGAAATACTGTCATAACATTTCGGATTAGTACCGACTGTCAATTCATAAGTAGTGCTGGCAGGAAATATTTCATTTGTAACCACAAAATATTATTGAAATCATAAACGCATTGTTCTATGAGTATTTATAAAATTATGTCGGAAAAGTTTGTTTATTTTCAATAGTTACAAACATTTTGCGAAACTGAGTTTTATGTAAATTGTAAGGTGTTTATGTATTATTGGGTATAAAAATTTTCATCTAATTACAGATAGTTAATGTGTTTTTTAAAATAACCTAAATTGCCGCATGCAAGAAATTAGGCCCTTACTTGTTGATACATGGACCTTTTTTTTTTAATTTGATTTTTTCTTATTTGATGAATACACAAAAAGGTTGTTGAAAAATCTAAAGATACTGCTATTGCAGTCAAAAATACGACTTCAATGCCATTGTCTTTTCTAAGACATCGACTTCGAAGCCTTCTGAAGGAACTGATTGGTGTTGACCGCTATGCCAGAAACCATAATTATCGGAAAAATATATTGGAAGGTGTATTAAATGTTTAACCTGGGCACATGATAAATGTTTGAGCTTCACATCACGCCTTAAAATAACCAGGGGTAGAATTAATGCCCATTTACAATTATATAAAAAAATATTTTTTTCAACGCTTATTTTTATTTTATTTTTTTATCTAAACTTTATTGTATTATTAGTCAAGACCATAATACACCTTACTCTATTAAATTTTTGTTTATTTTCTATGCTTGCACAAAAATAAAAATTATTTTCTCTTAGCTGGGCCTTATTTGTCGCACCTACCTTATATTATCATGTTACTAATTTTTTGTAGGAAATTTAATTCGTTACAAAATGGTCTATTTATTTTTTTTTCATATTTGTATCGTTTCGAATGCAAATTTACAGAAGCTTTTAATATAATAAATAATAATAATAATAAAATCGAGCCAATATTTATTCGATTTAATTCAAACAAGCCAGTACATTTCATTTTATTGTGCAAACTTTTAGGTTTTTAATGTTTGATCTGATCAAGAACAAGACTTGATTTGATATTGCTTGCCGAGTCTTATTATATTAATCATATCAAATTTTTTAGCATAAACCAAAAAATGCACAAACACTTTTTCGAAACTAAAATGTTTAAGTTATAACAATATATAAATACACTGTATGGTACACCGATGAACTAGCTAGTTCATCGCCTGATGATGCCATAATATGGTGAAAACGTTTGCGATAATATACATACGGTGTATTTATATATTGTGATAACTTAAACATTTTAGTTGCGAAAAAGTGTTTGTGCATTTTTTGGTTTATGCTAAAAAATTTGATATGATTAATATCGAGTTACACTACCTAAACCACTTATCTATTGATTATCTTATTACATTACCTTCCTATTGTAAATTAGTTGTGCCAAAAAATATAGGCATGTCATGGACTAACCATGGCTACTATTTTGAAAACACAATTTAGGTATATGAAAAACAATTTCTTCTACAAGATACGAGATCTAGTCTTTGGGCTTGACTTGGAATACTCATTCATATTTACATTATATTTGACACAGTATCAGTGGCACAACAACTTTGCTCGACGCTCGTATTTATATTTGGCATGGGGCCACAGGGACCCCTAAGTTAAAATAGTATGTAATTAACTAAAAATTTTAAGAATGTGTTTTCTTCAAAATCAGTAATAATTACACAAGAGAACAGTAAATTTGCGGCGTGGAATTTTGGAGTCGATATTAGGTAATTCTGGTCTCTTGAATACGAAAACAATATTAGATTTTCCGAATTGACTCTAGTTTTAGAAATAAATAAAAATACATAAAAAAAATTAGGAAAAACGTTTTGCATAATGATTGTCTATTGTATTTTTGGTCAGGACATTTGTAATTTGGAATTTGTAAGGTCCAGCAGTAGTCCGCGATCATATTAAGACTATCCCATCGGCCTTGATATCTTTGCTCCATTATCTTGATATTCTGGTGAAACCTTTTCCCTTATTCTTCACTGTAATCACCCAGATTTTCAAAGAATCTATCTAAATGTTTTGCAAAAAATGTATTTTAATGCTCATATTAACTCCCAATTTTTCAAAATCTTTAAGCATTTTTCCGACTATTTCGGAATATCCTGCAACTTTGTGATTCCCCAAAAAAAATTTGACAACTGCTACAAAGCTTGTCCATGCTTCCAATTTAATCTGAGTTATATGATTTGTAAAATTATTGACTTTTATAAGTGTACGGATTTGTGGTCCATCAAAGTTTTAATTTATCAAAATTTTAATTTTTCCATACTGAGGCCGGGAAATGATTAACAAAAATATTTAAAGCCAGCGCCGTAACTACCAGTGTTTTATGTGTTCGATGGAACATGGACCACCGCCGAAAGAAGGCCCCCAAGGACCAAACAACAAATTTAACAATTGCACATAGACGTTCGCATGCGCATAGTACTAGTTTTGATTTGTTATTATGGAAATAATGCTGATGCCAGCACAAAGAAATTTTAAGAAATCAAAATTCCGTTTTAAACAATTTAAAGTTTATCGTGAGAACTAGAGTCAATTCTAACAAAATAACTATGAGCCGAATACTTTATTACATTAGTGAATCTAAATTCACTCTAAAAGCTTAAGCCGCAGGAAAAAAATTTTATTTTGTTCCCCAGTGTTATTGATTCATTATTAAATTTTAAGAAGTCATAAAATACCTTACTTTTAAATTTGTTAAATGTCTACATAATGAAAATAATTCACTAAAACCACAATAACGCTTAATAAATTATTATTTATTAACAAGTTAATAGTGTTGTTTAAAACTATACAGGGTAACCCAGACCACCCGTATCAGTACTTTTTTTCAAAAACGGTAAGTCGTAGAGAGTTGGGCTAAAAAAATTTATTACAAAAGCCCTAATGACGAATCTAATGGTGATATTATTATTTCCAGGAAAAGTCGGCATCCAGAGTAGTTTGCTCCAGAAATCCAGAATTTTATGTGGCACCATATGTCGAAAGTGGTATCGTTGGAAAGCTCTTTAAAAAATAAGCAAGTTTTGTAGGAAAAATTTTTTTATTACTCCCACCCCTTTTAAGTTATATTCGACTTAAGTTATTAAATTTCAATTTCTTATAACGAACTTAACTTTAAAAGTCAGCACTTGAAATCCAGCTACCGCGTTAGAGCAATGTCACAAGTTTTCAAAATGTCTTCCATTTACTTCTAAACACTGTTGAGCTCTTCTGGTTATACTATCAGTGGCTCTAAGTACTTCTTCAGTGTCAATTTTTAAAATAAAGTCAAAATAATAACTTAAGTCGAATATAACTTAAAAGGGGTGGGAGTAATAAAAAAATTTTTCCTACAAAACTTGCTTATTTTTTAAAGAGCTTTCCAACGATATTACTTTCGACATATGGTGCCATTTAAAATTCTGGATTTTAGGACTTTTTGGAGCAAACTACTCTGGATGCCGACTTTTTCCGGAAATAATAATATCACCATTAGATTCGTCATTAGGGCTTTTGTAATAAATTTTTTTAGCCCAACTCTCTACGACTTACCGTTTTTGAAAAAAAGTACTGATACGGGTGGTCTGGGTCACCCAGTATAATAAAATTAGTTAAAATAAATATACATTAGAATAATGTACATATGTAATAATATACATATTATAACAACATTATAAATATCTCATTGAAAAGCTTCATTATAGCTTCGTGCTATTACTGACCTCTTGTATCTCGATTATTAATCTTCGCCCTCGACTGAACTAAAGCTTTTTTCTATTGCATGTAGTTTAATCGGTGAGGTTAAGAACAGTACAAGTCTCAAAATGTTGAGAAAATAAAAAAAACTGTTTATTTAGTCCTGGATTTGTACTCTTCTTACACTCAACGATACACTGTATACTCTGGCAAGTTCTTTAACAAAATGATTTTAATACTTTTAATCATTTGATACAGCTTTGTATTTAAAATACAATTGCTATAATAGATGAAAATGCCATATTTTGGAATAAACTTATATTGTTCTTTATCTCATAGATTCAGTTATATACTTAGTCTAAATTCTAATCCTATAAGAAATAAAAATACAAACGCCGGAATAATTCTGATATTCACAAAAAGCCATTCTACATCACAACTTAAAATTTCAACATTATGCGATACTTTATTAAGCATTTATATGTCTTATGTATTTCTTATGCTAATGTTCAATATAAATCCTCATTTACAAAGAAAAAACTAAATATCTATAAAAACCAATTAGAACTATACTTTCCCTGCCTTCTTTGAGGCAAATATATAATTAATTATTTTATTTAGATCAATTTGTTGTTTGTATTTATTTTTAATAGACAAAATTGCCAATGATGGTAATCGACTTAGTGGTGTCGAATTTTTTTACGGTATATATTTGAAAACGACCTTTCGGCAGGAGCTACTGTTACCGGTATTGATATAAATAAAATAATTGCCAAACAAACTTTTGCGAAAGAAGCGGAACACATCTCATATCCTATTAAAATAAAATTCAAAATCTGTGATGGACATAATAATGTGCTTTTCAATGTAATTATAAAATTAATCAACTGTTTTGAAAAGTTGTGCGTTAGGTCTGTATCATATTGAAAAGCAAGATTATTCCGGAAATAATTAATTCTTTGTCTGATTAATATCGAGTTGCACTACCTACACCACTTATCTATTGATTATCAGTGATTTAAATTTATTCTTAAGTTGACTTGAGAGTCCATCAATGGTAGCAACAAACACATTGATTTTAAAGTTTTTTTCTGAGTCAATCAGAAGTCATTTGTCAGTCGCCAACTCATCATATATAATCTTTTTGATTTTTTGAACCTCTTGGAGTTATTTTCTATTTAGCTGCTAATTTGACTGCAATTGTTTATTGTCAAAGAGTATATTGTCTATCAAAATTATTTCTCACATCAAGTAAGTTGGAACCTTGACACAAATCTACGTTCTACTTTTGCAACACCTTTGAAATACTCTATAATTTTAAGTTTTTCGAATTGCATTACTATCACAAAAAAAACTTTTTTAAGTTTAATTAATTTTTTTAGACCTGTTGCTTCTGATTGTTCTTCAGTTTTTCGTCGCAATAAGTCATATTGTCGCAAATGTAATAATTGCTTGTCAAACAAAAACACTTTTAATCCAATGAAAAATACTACTTTTTCTCCAACCATTAATAATGCGAAACTATCCAACATTTTTATTAGTTCAAACATGATTTTTGAATATTTTTGTATTGAAAATCAAAATTATTGGTTAAAATAAGATTTAAGGGAAGCTTAAGTTTTAAACGTAATTAAAAGTAATAAACGGTACGAACTGTCATTTTACATTATATTAAATTTTTAAGTCTAGAATTAAAAGCTAGGTATTTTAAGACACATATTATCATATTATAAGGGTTGTTTAGCAATATTTGTATTTTTATTAATATTTTTATTTGTGTGCCCATTGGCAATATAAAATCCAAGAAAGATTTCATTAATCTGAGTTTTTTTTAACATTTTGGTTTTCATCACAAATTAAGTGAATATAATGAATTATAATACTAATGTAATCAATTTTAGTAATATTGTGCGTTGTATAAACTATTATGGAAGAAATAGAACTTTATATTATCAATTAATTGACTTTTAACCTTTTTTATTTTATCCTTAATTTAATTTTATTATTTACTTAAAGATGTTTTTTTTAAACAAAATGTATAATTATAACGAGCATATAGGAGCTCCTTTGTGACTAATTGGTTTCAGAGCCCCATGTTTTTTTAACACCATCAACATTCCATTGCTATTTCAGCTGCATAGTAGCAATAATAACAATCAAGTAAATATGCTAAAAGACTTCTTCGGACCAAGCCTTAATGACTAAATTTCAATTCATGTAACAAAATTTTTTCTTATAAAGAAAATACCTATATTGAGTATTGAGTTTTGGCATTGAGTTATTGACATGGCAAAGAACATTATAAAATTTTATTTTTCTCAAAGTTTGTGCAATATTATTGCTGCAAGTACCCTATTATAATAAATTTATCTATCTAGGTACTTACCTCGTTTTGCAAGAAGAGAAATTTTACGTCACTATACAAATTTTACTGGTGTAATTTAAATATTTTGTTTTTGTTAGGTTTGGAATCGCGTGTCAACTGTTTGGCCTGATTTTACACATCCCCGTACTGTAGATTATTGGACTTTAATGCTGAAATCTCTTCACGAATCCTTTCAATTTGATGGTGCTTGGATAGATATGAACGAACCTTCAAACTTTTTGTCGGGTTCATTTAACGGATGTCCTGATTCACCCTTAGAAACGCCTCCCTATTTACCAGCAGTTGATGGTGGTAAATTAAATTACAAAACTATGTGTATGACGGCTCGCCAATTTGGTGGTTTGCATTACAATATTCACAATTTATATGGTTTTACAGAAGCAATTGTAACTAGTTTGTAAGTAATATATTATTTCCTTAGATCATAACAAGACACAGTAATTTGTAGCTATCTTTGTTAAACACTACAACTTTTATCTTTTCTTGATATTGTATCTTTCTTTGGATTTAAGTATGTCCAATTTTAAAATTTGACAGTCAATTTATTATAAATATATTGCTGTAATTTTCCCCTAATTATAGAATGGGTTGCAAAAATCATCAATCCAAAATTTTAATACACTCAAATTTAATTTTTCGATAGAATCAAATGTTAAATAATATATACCATACGTTTTATTCAAATTCATATCTCCTATCAAACTTCTCTATCATTCATAAATTTTGCAGTTGAAAATTTTTCTTTCAGAAATATTTTCTAATACATAAAATTCGCCAAAATTTCTCAAATTTTTAAATTAATTATCTACTAATTTAATAACGGCATTTAAAATTTATTTTCCAATCAAAACTTGCCAACAATTTAAACAAAATCACGGCTGACCGACATTATCGTCTTAGTCCAACCTTTTATTCAAATTAATATTCCTTAGACACTGCGCATTTCAATAATTTTTCAAAACCAACTTTACAATATACACAGCAGTATATGTATTATAATGTATACACATTGTTTATTCTATTATGTGCGTGTGAGTCAAAGGTGTAATTAAAAATAGTATGTCGAAGATGTGTTACATCTTATTTTTGATATCTTCGTAATATGTTAAAATTATTATATTTTAATTATATTGCAAGGATAAAGTTGTGCCCCCTTAGAAATTAGAAAAATTTGACTCCAAAAAATTATTTTTCTAATACATCATTATACGGAGCGTGTCGTTAAAGCGTGGTAATATACAATTTTGTTTACGCATAAACATATTATGTACACTACAAAATACAAACTTTTCGTTTGAATCATAACGCATTTGTATTATGATTTTGTTAATGAAAGAATTATAATATCTTTAGGTCTGAGTTATCATGCTATAGCTAGTGAGAATCCAAATCTACTAGACCGAGTTTTGAACTTACGACTTACTTTTTAGCAAAGCAAATATGCAAAAAAATTTTTTATTTTTGAAAATATCATGGAAACTACTAGTTAGGTGCTAAAACTAATTGAAACCTTAAATCATAATCGAACAAGAAATTCAAACGTGAAAAAACTTCATTTAAGTATGTTACTACACTTGAAGAAAACGCCTTGTATTCTAAATTATAAAAGAATTTGCCTAAAGTGTATAGTAATGGATATTGAACAATTGTTTGTATCTTTTAGCGCTTTAGCTGAAGTAAGAAGGAAAAGGCCAGTGGTAATTTCAAGATCTTCATTTCCTGGTTTGGGTCATCATACTGGGCATTGGAGTGGTGACGTTTATTCTAAATGGAAGGATATGAAATTCTCAATACCTCGTCAGTTTTGCATTTATTTGAAACTTTAAAAACATTAATTATGCTGATGTTTTTTTAGAGCTATTAAGTTTCAGTATATTTGGAATTCCTTTAATGGGTGCAGATATATGTGGATTTAATGGAAACACTACGCAAGCCCTTTGCAATCGATGGATGCAATTGGGAGCTTTTTATCCTTTTTCCAGAAATCATAACACTGATGATGGAATTGTACGTTTGTTTAACAATTCTATAAGCAAATAAAATATTTCAAATTTTATTTTTAGGCTCAAGATCCTGCAGCTTTAGGCCCAGAAGTTATTGCATCTTCAAAAAAAGCCTTATCTATAAGATACATGTTGTTGCCATATCTTTACACATTATTTTGGGCAGCACATGTTCAAGGAGAAACTGTTACCAGACCTTTATTTTTTGAGTATGAAATATTGAAAACAAAAAAATTAAATTAAATACTTTTCTTTTTAGATTTATAAACGACGTTAACACATACTCCATCGATGATCAATTTTTATGGGGTGCAGCAATTATGTTTGTTCCTGTTTTAGAAGTAAGATATTTTGTAAATTTTCAATGTAGTTTTAGTTAAAATGTAAATTATTGCAGGAAGGAAGCACCAGTGTTTTTCCTTATTTACCAGCTGGAATATGGTACGATTATTATACAAAAACTGCAATTAAAAGTACAGGCGAAAAGTTTAACATATCTGCTCCTTTGGATACAATTCCAATTTTCTTAAGAGGAGGATATATTATACCTCAACAAAGTTCGTCGCCTACTACGGCTCAATCGAGATTATCAAAAATTCAACTTCTAGTAGTTTCTGATTTATTCGAACAAGCTTGTGGTCAACTATATTGGGATGATGGTGATTCTTTAAGTAAATAACTTCTGCGTATAGCTAATTTTTTCATAATTAAAATTATTATTCATTTTCATAGATTCTGTTGAAGAACGTAAATATTCTTTATTTCAATTTACATTAAAAAGTGGTGAATTACATAGTGAACCTGTATGGTTGGGTCCAGTAATTCCACCTAATTTGGGACTAGTGACGGTACTTGGTGTTAACAAACCAGTATCTGAAGTTACAATTAATCAAGTAGCACAAGCTTTCCGTTATGACACTATTCATAAGGTAAGCTTTTAATAATTATTAAGCATAATTTATCTAGTCTTACTAAATGATTTCTTCTTTTTTTCAGTATTTACTAATCGATAACTTAAATGTTAGTCTTAAAAGTTCAGTAATAATTTCATGGAAATAGGAATAATTTTAAAAACCAAATGTTATCAATCAGTAGTGTTCATTGACAACCCAATGTTCATTTTAAATTTACGTATATGTAAATAATGGTTAAAATGTAGGTACTTAAAAATTGAATATTTCATCACAAATTTTAGCGGTCGACAAACTACGAGTATAATACAATTTAACACTCTTAACGCCTCTTTGTCTTATTTTGACTGATGTTTTTACTTAAAATATCTAATAATATGAAAATATATTATTCTCTATTATATCTTATAAATTAATAGTCAAAGTAAACAAGACAGAAATGGCATGTGGTCGATCACAGATGAGTAATTGTGCCAGATATCTTACTCGACATAGATAAGTATACTCAGATTTAAAAAGACTTTTATGATTTATGAATGATAATGCAGTTGTGTTAAATCTTGCAACTTACGTATGTCTGCAAAGTAAGGCATCAATTTATTATTCTCTGTGATATTAGTTTTCATAGATAGTATTGTTAAATATTTCCTATTACTTAACAATGTTTACAAATTATTGTTATTCTTATCTATGTACATAAAATTCAATACAGTTATAACTTACATTCCTTGCTTCCCTTTTTCTTTGACGATTGGTAATCTTTTCAAACTAAATGGGAGTATTTAGTTATTAAATTTTTACTTTCTAAACCCATTGTTGTTAGGCAAAATTTAACCTTTCGTATTTTACACCATAAAATATTTTTTAATTTTTACCTCACTGAATTCAGATGGGCAAACCAAAATTTGAGTCCCTACTTGATGGCATATTAATCTAATCTAAACCAAAGAACTAACTGTTATAGTTACCAAAAATATTGTACACATACTTCATAAGTATTTTTGATACAGTGAAACTTCTCAAACTCGAATCTCGAGGGTATGGGGGGATCTCATTTGAGTTAAGGAAACTTCAAATCGCAGAAGTAAAATAGTGTTAAAAAAGAATGCTTGCGGACATGTTACTATCTCAGCTAGAAGACCTTTGGATTTTTATTTATAAACTAGTTGAAGTGTTTCTTAGAAACGGAAGCGCATAGCATTTGAAAAAACATGTGTTTGCTTAATTTGAGTGCTCTTTCAGACTTACTGGACTTACCAAAGGTTGTCTGATCCTAGAGTTATACTTGAGGGATTCTTTTCTATAGTTATTATTGGTTATTGTCGTATAACGAAGTTGGAATATATTCTTAGATGCTGTTCTTTAGTTCAATATCATATTTTATTGGTTTAAATTTTAATACCTTCTTCAGATTCTAAATTATTAAATGACAGTTTTAATGCTTTTGTTGCTAATGCTAATGTTTTGATACTTTTGTACATTTAAAATACCGTGGTATGTATAAACCTGCTCAATTTTTAGCTTGCTAAGAACTACATACATCATTTGATGTGACATTCAGCAAGATTTAATAAAATTAAGCAAATTTCATAATACATTTATGTTTGTCTTTGACTCTTATGTATAGTGATGGATTCTGTGGGTGTTGATGCTGAATGAAAATCTACCCATAATTTGGTTATGCATTAGTTCTCCTTGTTGAATGCGTACTTTCACTTGGTGTAGATTAAGATAAGGCAAGCTAGAACCACAGATTAAATATACTACAGATAGCTCGCGCTTATGGGAGAACGGGTGTCCGTTATTCATGTATTTGGAAGCCAATTCCTTAGTATGGAAGCCATTCACTAACATGTGCCAATAAAGTAGCTGCACACATTTCAAACACTAATATTCAATACAAGCACAAACAATTCTAACAATTTAAATTTTATTTCTTTTTTATACATCTTAAACTCTAAAATTAAATTATTTGCATAGTACTAATGAACTAAGAAGTATCCTCGATACTTCTTAATTTTCTTGGAACGTCTTCCATCATCCTTTGGATAGTATGCATTGGGATTTTTCGTACACAAAGTCCAATTCATCTGCGAATGTCTGAGCTTCCCAGCCTTCCTTGTATACCTCTTTGCTGAGTAGAGTCCAGAAATCGTTAATTGGTCGTGCCTTTGGTACGTTTAGATGATTAATCCATTGATCCATTTATCAAATTTTACTATCACAATGAAAGTGAGTCGACGAATGCAACATTATTGTAAACATAATCTCAATAATATTAATTATTTATAAATAGAATTAAAACTTAAATATTTATTTTCTCACATTTAAATTTATTTGTTTTCACACTTTAAGCTTAACAACTTCTTTTTACGGTAAAAACGTGTGGCGCCCATATTATTTTTCTCAAGTTTTTGAGGAGAACTCAAAACGCCCCATGCCCAATTTCTGCCGGTTGGGTTCTGCCATAGAACTGTATTATTTAGCAAAATTGTAAGGTCAGTACATAATCATTTTGCAAGGCAAGGACAGAAATTAGCGTTACATAAGGCCTGCTTAAACACATTCCAGTCCTGCTCTGTGAACCCTTTTCTATAAAAAAAACTATCCCAAAAAAAAGCTTCGTAGTGATATCTGTTCAATTTTTTTTATTAAAATAAGATGTGTTCTTGTGAGTAATTGGGTGGATTGGGTTGTCAGTAGCCTATGGAAGCTGTTTTTTAGGTTGAGTTGCAATGTAAGACGGGGGGAGTATTTTGTTGCAATACTTTTGATTTCAATGGAGAAATTTGCTCTTAATTTAAAAATCGAAGACTTGTCGTAGGCAGTGGATTATCGCACAGGCGCATGAAGCGCGCGCTTGGGGCCTCCAAATTTTTAGGGGCCTTAAAATTTGTTCATTTGTGTAGTAGAATTTTAAATTTAAAATTTTCTATCGCAGAATTTGTAATGATCATGCGAAATTCGTGAGATCGTGTTGAACAAGAAGCCAAATTATTAACAGACTATTAGAATTATAAGGAATTTAAGAATAAAAAGAAAGAAAGCGTCAATTTGATGAAGATGAAACTGCCGACAACGACGCCATAGTGATCTAATATCACTAGTGATTAGATCACTAGATTATAGTGATGTAATCATATCACAATATAATTTGCGACGCACTTATACCCGAAATTAATTTATTCTAGATGCACCGTTTACGACCATGTTATGCATGATTTTTAACCTTTTTCTAAATCATAATTTGGATGAAGATTCATTATTTGACGAGTGCATAAAAATAATAGCGACGAAGTATGAAAATTATATTGATAGTAGATATTTTCAAGAAGTTATTCGTTTTCTTAAGTATGACGAGGAAGAAAAGAAATCAAATCCTATGGAAATGTACAAAAATATATTAAACGGTTTACAATTCACTTTTCCCAACGTGGAAACAATTTTAAAAATATTTCTTACCATACCCATATGCAATGCAACAGTCGAACGTTCGTTTTCGGTGTTGAAAAGAGTGAAAAACTATTTACGCAATTTCTTGAGGATTTTACATTTAACAGATTTATCTCTCATGTTTATCGAAAATGACGTAGTATGATTATTAAATTATGATAAATTTTCAAAACTAAAAGCCTGAAAAGTAATACTTTAATAAATTGCGTGAAGTAACTAAAAGCTTTTATTTATTTGGTCAGTATTTTAAATAATATGATGAGTAGAGTCCGGATTTGTAGCTATAATGCTTTTTCTGGAAACTCAAAGCAGCTCAATTTTTTTTAAATAATCTAAGCGATTTATCAAAAAAGGATTCTTTTGACGCCATGTTTTATATGCTTTTTTTGGATTTTTGTGCTTTTTTTTGATTTTTTATGCTTTCCTGTGCGGTTTATGAATTTTTGAAGATTTTTAAAATCTTTTTTTTTTTTTAATAAAAAAAAAAGTTTATTTATAAGTATTGAAGTTTTTAATAGTATATTAAACAAGTTTACAAAAGTTAAGTTTTACTAAACGAATATAGCTTTTAAGTATGAGCGAGCACAGCGAGCGAGTAACTTAAAAGCTATATGAGTTTAGTAAAACTACTTTTCTTACGAGGTTTGTTTATACAATTTTTTCGTATTTTGTGAAAATCTAATCTAAAATATGAATTTAGACGTTTATGAGTAAATTTTTTTTGCGCGCAATCGGTCTAAATTTTTTTGTATGCCTTCCTACCGATAATTCACGGGGGGTGAGTACGAGGCGAAGGGGGTCAATTTTTTACTCAGTTTTTCGATATCTAGCGCCGTTCTTGAGTTATTGCTAATTCAAAAAGTTTCTAAATAGATATTTGTGTAAAATTTTCGTAATCTAGTAACCAGACACGGCTTTATTTATTTACATAACAACAGTTAATTTTTATTTTTTGATACGAATTTTGTGTAAGTTACATAATATTAATTATAAAAGTGAGATTGTTAAGTTTTCTAGTTTGAATAATAATTTTGTACTTTTAATATACATAAATGTATAACAATGATTCCAATATTTAAATAAACAATCTTCTATCCAATAGTTTTTTATTGACAGTGACATTACTATGTAGTAAAGTGACATATCTATGTGCTAAAGTGCCGCTTTATTAAATGATTTTGAATTTAATAAAACAGCACATTATAAGTCAAAATGCGAAAATAGTATATTAAACAACAAGTTTAGAAAAGTTAAGTTTTACTAAACGAATATAGCTTTTAAGTATGAGCGAGCACAGCGAGCGAGTAACTTAAAAGCTATATGAGTTTAGTAAAACTACTTTTCTTACGAGGTTTGTTTATACAATTTTTTCGTATTTTGTGAAAATCTAATCTAAAATATGAATTTAGACGTTTATAAGTAAATTTTTTTTGCGCGCGATCGGTCTAAATTTTTTCGTATGCCTTCCTACCGATAATTCACGGGGGGTGAGTACGAGGCGAGGGGGGCCAATTTTTTACTCAGTTTTTCGATATCTAGCGCCGTTCTTGAGTTATTGCTAATTCAAAAAGTTTCTAAATAGATATTTGTGTAAAATTTTCGTAATCTAGTAACCAGACACGGCTTTATTTATTTACATAACAACAGTTAATTTTTAATTTTTGATTCGAATTTTGTGTAAGTTACATAATATTAATTATAAAAGTAAGATTGTTAAGTTTTCTAGTTTGAATAATAATTTTGTACTTTTAATATACATAAATGTATAACAATGATTCCAATATTTAAATAAACAATCTTCTATCCAATAGTTTTTTATTGACAGTGACATTACTATGTAGTAAAATGACATATCTATGTGCTAAAGTACCACTTTATTAAATGATTTTGAATTTAATAAAACAGCACATTATTAGTCAAAATGCGAAAAAATTATTTATAGAACAATTTAAACAATAACTGTATTTATTTCATACACTGTGTTTATATGCCACACTATATTTTTCACCTTGCACGTACTGCTGCTCAGCGGGGTTTGTTTCTCCCGACAACTCATGCATCATCAAAATGTGTTAAGCAATTCAGAATTGAAAGCAAATTTAACTTTTATTAAGTGTCACTGCAGATTGTAAGCGATATTATAAAATTGCTAGAAAAGCAGCGAATCGCTCAATTTGGCAGAAAAATTTAAAAACGCCACTTCTAACATCTCAGGACATGTTGGGATTACTATTAAAAAAAATTTAAAAGAGGTTTTAGATAAAAATGTTGGTTTAAAAATATTGGACGATGTATCCAAAACAATATCCGGAGAAACCATTGTAAATTTGGAAATGGATCCCTCGGTTGTAGCAAAATTCAAATTTGCACCAATCACTAGTGTTGACGTTGAAAGAAGCTTTTCAGTTTACAAAGAACTTGAAGCGATAGAATGAACTTTACTCCAGAACATTTGAAACTATTTTTAATAATCAATTATTGTTTCACAAATTAAATTCAAGCTGTTAATAATTTAATTTTTTTGTTTATTTTATAAAAAAAATACATTAATATTAACATTTAGGGTCAATAATTTACTATAATTATACTATCAATAATTCTTTTATTAATAAATTTTTTGCTTTTTTTAATTAAATTCATGCTTTTTTTTATAAAATTGATGCTTTTTTTGGTAATAGTTGATGCTTTTTTAAGCACTTTTTTTTTTAATTTTTATGCTTTTTAATCCGGACTCTAATGATGAGTATGCATTTTAAATAAGTGGTCAGTATTTTATACGGGAATGCACAAATTCGGCACTGACGAGCGGATTATGTTATAAGAGGATCATGAAAATTCGGCGTTAAGGCGGGGATTACGCTATAAGAAGATTAGTTAGTCAGTCAGTCAATCCTTACCAGCATTGAATGACTAGATTTTAGGATGCATTCATGGTAAGATCCATGCATCCGAGATTTGCCGTGTACTCACTAAAAATACCCCAGTAGACCGGTCCTATTCGGCAAAGTGTGCTACTAAGAAAGGGGTGGTCTTGGTTGTCTTCCTCGATGTGTACTCGACTCTGTGATATTTGCGATTTTATAATTACACGCTATAATTAAACGATTATTAACTTAATCCTAAATAAATTTCATACTTAATCGTAATGAATTATTAACTTGTACGTACACAAATACTACTAGTTCTCAATTTATAGCCGCCCACTGTAACTTGATTATTTATACTGACCAAAATAATATTAAATACTGACTTTTTAAAAAATACTGACCATTAAATGAAAAAAATATTGACCAAAAAAAGCCATAAAATTGCCATAACTAAGTACAAATCTACAAATGTTATGTAATTTTAATGCCAAAATGTATGTGATTTTCTTTATAAATTTGATATTTTAGTTTTTTTTTTGTTCTGCGATATATAATTTAGCATTATGATTTATACGCTTATTTGATAAAAAAATTTATTATTTATTTAAATTTTTGTTATACTAATTATTGTGTGATTATAAATAAATTTTTTAAAACAAAAAAAAATTAAGGGGGCCTCGACGGGGCTTGCGCTTGTACAGGGTGGCTCAATTTCGATCCCTCTTATGGGGAAATCGGTAACCATTGGAAATATCGAAAAATAAATGGCGCATCCTCGATCTCCTTTTTTGAGAAAAGCCCAATGGACAAAACCGGAGTTGGCTATCGTTTTTTGTTTTCGAGTTATACCTAAAAGTCTTAATTTTTGTTACGTGCTTCAATTTTTTTAGTGATTTTTTTATTAAAAATGTTATTGTCATATTTAATTTTTTGATATTTTTTATTTTTATTACATTTTTTAAGAAAATGGGATGAAACCGTCATAATAGACCCCACATGTTATACATCATCGAAAAGAGGATAAAAAATGCTATTCAAAAATATCACATTCAACTATGGTTTCTATTTAAAATTTTTTGGCTATAACTCGAAAACAAAAAAAGATAGCCAACTCCGGTTTTGTCCATTGGGCTTTTCTCAAAAAAAGAGGTCGAGGATGCGTCATCCATTTTTCGATATTTTCAATGGTTACCGATTTCCCCATAAGAGGGATCAAAATTGAGCGACCCTGTATGTCACCAATAGCTTAATCCGCCACTGGTCGTGGGTCCGTTGAGCGGGTAAGACGGGCGTATTTTTCCACTGCTTAAGTGGAAAGTTTAATGATTTGGTGCGGAATTGTAAGGTCCTAATTTCTGCGCTATTCCAGTGAGGAATATTTTTTTCTGGTAGCGATTTGCTAGAGTATTCAAGAGCGTTTTAAAGTTGTTTCCTTGTACTTGAAAGATAAAAAATTTTTATAAGAAGCAGCCATATTGGATTTCATGTGAAGATTAACACACGGATATCATATCTCGTTATTTGTGAGAAAATTCAGATTGACAATTTTATTTTTTTATATTGGTATTTTCTTGTATTGCATAAAAGTTGGAAACAAAAACGGTTAACATTTTTCTTGAACTTATTTGGGAACTGTCAGAATTTCCTCATCATGAATTTCAAAATTTTAAGTGCGCTATAGTAAAGAGAACACTTTTCTAAGCATATTAGAACAAACATTTTAAAAGATTATGCAAAAGTTTTCGAAAAAAATCGATTTTAAAAATGTAAAATTTACATGTATTTTAGATACACCTTTTAACACGGCTGTATGATTTGCCGTTGTTGTGTAAGGCAAAACAATTTAAAAAAATACCTGAAGAATGACAGAACTCGCCAAGGTTGGAACTCGAAGGCATAGACCTCGTCCGGATGTCGACCGCGACTGACAAAAACATTAAGAGTATATCAAAGATGAAGATCTTCAAAATGAAGAGCATGGACTCAATCTGCTAGTTACCGTCACGCATCGGGGTACATCATATTAGATATTACATCTACCTGCTTTTCGTAATTTTAAAATGCCGTTATTTCGACAACTATTGCATAATGCTAAAAAAATTTTGTGTTAATATACTCAAAAAAATAAAACCGACTTCAAATAAAAACTACTGTGAAAAAAATACACTAAAAAGTAAAAAATAATTACGGTATTTGGTTACTTCAACTAGCTGGCATAGGCGGTCAATTATTGTAATCTTTGCAGTCGGTGCCAGCCAAACTTTTTAGATGTTTCCTAAAACTTACAAAATATATTTAAATTTACATTAATAAGATTAATCACTTTTATTTCACGCATTTATATAGTTCAACCTATGTAGTTTCCATCTGTTGAGCAGATCCTTTGACCAGATCAGTTGACCAAACCCATTTATCTGTTGTTTTGAGTTCTTCACTTAGATGTTCCTATATAAACTTCCAAAAATTTCTTAAAAGCTCGGCCGGTGCCTAATGAGACCAACTATACTTAATTCAACGCAAAAAGAATTTTGAAAATCCGATCATAGTTGATATAAATGTATTTACTATTTACTTTATATTTAACGTACTACTTAGAAAATTAATACAAGTAGGGTACTTAAGAAAAGATTCTGACCCACCAGGCAGGAACAGGTACTCGGTACGTAATGCGTTATTAAGCCGATTTTGAGGAGAGTGGAGGGGAAGTTTGAAGGTTTTTCCGGTTTATCTTCGAAGTTAAAGGTCCAATTACGAATGAAATTATAATGGGACCAACTTGGAACCAGTGCCGGTTTTAGCATTACCGGCGCCCTGGGCGAGATTTCTACGGCGCCCCCACCCTACTCTTGAATTCACACAAGTGAAAAAATTTGAAAAAAACAAAGACAAAAATTGAAAAAACAAACATTTATTTCAATTATTTCAGGTGGGGGGTGCAAAAAGTGGTGGGGATACACTCTTCCCTTGCTACTTATATTATTATTTAAAAATTTTTTACTTTTCTAGCTTTCCCATCGGAGAACTCCTTATTAAGACATCAAATTCTATATTTTCCGCAATTTTATATACTGGGTGACCCAGACCACCCGTATCGGTACTTTTTTTCAAAAACGGTAAGTCGTAGAGAGTTGGGCTAAAAAAATTTATTACTAAAGCCCTAATGACGAATCTAATGGTGATATTATTATTTCCGGGAAAAGTCGGCATCCAGAGTAGTTTGCTCCAGAAAGTCCAGAAATCCAGAATTTTAAATGGCACCATATGTCGAAAGTGGTATCGTTAGAAAGCTCTTTAAAAAATAAGCAAGTTTTGTGGGAAAAATTTTTTTATTACTCCCGCCCCTTTTAAGTTATATTCGACTTAAGTTATTATTTTGACTTTATTTTAAAAATTGGCATTCAAAATCTAGCTATCGGGTTAGACAATAATTAATAATTGCAATTGTTTTATCCCTCCGTAGTAAAATTATCCGTTGCCATTGTTCAAACTAATCATTATTTATTGTTTATTATTAATATTAAGTGTTTGTTTTGAAGTTGAAATTTATATTATTAATTAGTGAAGTTTGAATTAGTTTTCGAATTTAGAGGCTTTCGATATGTTAATGATTTTGGGAGAATGTGGACAAAATTACAGAGCTCCTGAGCGTATTTATGCTGAAAGATATCCTCAACGTGCTCGTCAATCTTTCAATGTTTTCCGGAGATTGGCAGTACGTATTTGTACCAGAGGCCAAGTGCAACCAACAAACAATCGCGGTAATCGGATTATGCGATATGTACGTGATGAAAGAGCAACTGATATTCTTGCTGCAGTAATTGTTGATCCGAATATTTCAACCAAAAGACTTGAAAGAGATTCTGGAGTTAGCCAATCCTCTGTATGCAGAGTCTTTAAAGATCATAATTTTCATTCATACCACATAGATATGCATCAAGAATTAAGTGAGAGTGATTTTCAAAGTAGAGTAATTTTTTGTAATTGGTTAATTAACAAAGGCCCCCATTTTCCTAGGACGGTTTTATGGACTAACGAGGCTACTTTTAAAAGCACTGGTGAAGTCAATATTCACAATGCGCATTACTGGTCGCAAACAAATCCCCATTGGCTGCGAACTATTGATAACCAACATCTTTGGAGCGTTAACACGTGGTGTGGTGTGCTTGAAGGAAAAATTATAGGTGCTTATTTTTTTGAAAAAAATCTTAATGGGAAAAATCATATGCCGAGTTTTTAAATTAAATTCGATTTATTGGAAAATGTTTTCTCTGGAAATGCGAGCAATAATGTGGTTTCAGCAAGACGGCTGCCCAGCTCATTTTTCATTGGTTGCTAGGAATGCAATAAACCAACTATTTCCCAATAGATGGATTGGCAGGGGAAACAGTGGCGTGGCCTCCAAGGTCGCCAGATTGTACTCCCCTGGATTTTTTTTTTGGGTCGGATCAAAGATATTGTTTATACAGAAAAACCGACAACGAGAGATGATATGAAGCTCAGAATTTGCAATGCCTGTCGATCATTAAACATAACAGAACAGAACAAGCTCAGTCTTTGTCAGTCAATGCACCAGTTTTCCAATATTTTGAAAGTTGTTTGCAATCGCATGCAAATTATGTTTTCTGATTTCCCAGTCACCAGTATAGTGATATCATCTGCGTATCCTATGGTGTAGAAATCCTTTTCATTGAGGAGTCATAAAAGGCTATCCGTTACCATAATCCATAGTAGTGGGGAAAGTACCTCGTAAGGACAGCAATTTATTACAACGCCTTTAATCTTTATGTCTTCGATACACCTACACGACTCGCCATTTCGTTACACAAGTGAACTATTTAGCAACGGTCGTGGAAATACTGTATCGGCGTAGCTGAAATTATCGAAAGTGGTTTTATGAAAAGCCCCCTTGATGTCAATTGACGCTCCTAGGGTGCGTTTAATTAAAGTTCTTAATACCAATCAAAAGAGAATACAAAATAGGTCCAGGTTCTGTAAAAAATAAAATTAGCCAATTTTTGGCTTAACTCTTTTCTCCGTAACGTAACTATATGAATTTGAACTATATTAATATGAATTTAAATTTGTTATGTTCGTCCTTAGCGAGAATTATCTAGAAAATAAAAATATATATATGTACATAAAAAGAATATATACCAGCGTGCATCCAGAAAAACCAAATAGTTTAATTCACAATTTTATTTTATTAATCTCTAGAAACAATAAACCTATAAGCACTGCACATAAACAAATGGCACTGCGACTAGAAGGTGTTTCCCGGAGTTACATTAATAACCAAATAATCATGGGTGGCCAAAACCCTCGTAAAATTTTCACAATATATTGCAGTGTTCATAAAGGATCGCCTGGACAACAGGTGGAGATAATAAGAAAAAAAAGGTTGTTGATGATTAAACGTGGACCGGTAAGGTCGTGTTGAGATTGTTCTCTGGAAATGGAGTAATTCTCAAAGAGAATCAAATAAATATTGGATAACAAAAATAAGAAATTCAATTTGGAATAACCAAGAAGAAACATTTAGGCAAGAAGAAGAGAAATTATTTGGAATTAGCTGGGAGCTGTTTTCACGTAACGTGACGATAAGAGGAGATTCACATCCAATTTAAAGTGGACCATTGAAGGTCGAACTTACAGGAAGATAGACAGGTTCGCATAATCAACACTATAAGTGATAACGGGGTTTACTGAATAAGAATCGTGATCGAATAATACGGAGCGCATTTGACGAAATTATAAATCTAAATTAATTGTAATTCAATCGTTTACTAAATTTAAAAATAAATTCAACATTCATTTAATAATTTTACAAGTTTTTTTGAAAATAAAAAAGATCGCAAATAACTTTAACTCAATATTCAAATATCTGGAAGCTGAGGTTTGCATTACTGCATAATTGATGAAGTAAGTATGCATTTTTAAAGATTCGCTCCCTTTAACAGTGCATATTTAATTGGCGCCCAACGTGGGGCTCGAACACGAAACATTGGTCGTGAGAACCCACTACACAAAAATAAAATTTATCAAACAAATCTTTGTAAAAAGAAATAAATTAATAACTTTAAAAGTAAAATTGTCACATTGAAGTTTTTAAATTATTATCACTATGGAAATGCGTAGCGGTAAAATCAGTATGTCTGAGAATCCAAGTGACACGGAAACTGTCGCGATAGAAAATAAAATGTCAGAAAATTCTGACATTCAAATGATGTTCATGCAATTAATGGAAAATGTAAGGGAAAGTAGGTCTGAATTAACAAAAAATATGTCTAATTTGAATGCAAAGATGAATGAGAATTCTAGGGAAATGTCCAAGATGGAAGAAAATATCAAGGAAAACATGTCCGAATTTAAAAAACAAATGGAAGGAAAATTTGATGGAATCTATGGAAGGATGGATGAGATAAACCAAAAATGTACGCAGGTGGAACAAGAAATTGTCAAAGTTAAGGAAGAAAACGGTAAAGTGGAAAAACAGGTACAGGTAAATAAAAAAAGAATTGAAAAAGTGAGCACGGAGATGAAAGAGACAAATCGACAAATGGAAGAAAAGGTAATTGGTGCAAGGATCGAGGTAGATTCAAGTATGAATGAAAGAATGGAAGGTATAGATAAAAAGTTAGATAAACGAATTGAAGTTGAGGGTAATAAGTTGAAAGAGGAAATTCAAAAGTTGCAAGAAAAGGTAGACGAAAAGTCACTCGGGGAACTAGGCGAGGTACTTAAATTACATTTAACGAAGGAATATGATGGGGATAAATGTGGAAGATTTTCAGGGGACGAAAAGATGAACCCAAAGATATTTATACAAAATCTTGAACAAAATATCGGGAAAATTAAAGATCTAAGAAGTGTCAAAAACATTATCCGGAAGTCAATGATAGGGGAAGCCGAAATATGGTTTGCAATGGTAGAAAATAGGGTTAAAAATTTAGAAAATTTCAAAAGTTTATTCTTAAAAAAATATTGGGGCGAGATAGAGCAAGGTAAGGTACGGGAGGAAATTAACTTTGGCAAGTACCGGGGATATGGAAACTCACGGGAAAATTATGCGATTAGATTAATAAGTAAAGCTCAACAACTCGAACCAAAATATTCGGAATCGGAATTAGTCAACGTATTAGGACGGCATTTTGAAAGAGACATTAAAGAAAGAGTAGAGATTGAGGGGGTAGATAATGTAGACAAATTTCTTGAGGTGATCAAAAGTTTGAGAACGGCAAACCGAGAGCTGAATCGATGCGCCAAGTTAACGTTACCGTACGAAGGGCCGTACTTGATAAATAAGGTGATAAATGAAAATGTCTACGAACTGAGGTATGTTGATAACCCAGGAATTAGAGGCAAATTTCACATCAACCTTATGTACCCCTTCGTAGAAGAAGAGGTGTAAAAGTTAAATTCATTTGGGTGGTGTGTGAATGTGTGTTAAATTAATTTAAATTGGGGAATAATAAATAAAAAACAGACGAGAAAAGAAATTTGATAAAAAAAAGGCATTTAACATTTGTTACTTGATTGTTGTTAAGTTAGGAAAGGAAGGGAAGAAGGATTATCAAAGTCAAAATAGAACGATTTGGTTGAGCTGACGAAGCGGCAATACCCGCTAAGGAAACGGGAATTATAATTTAAAGAATATTTAATGGGCATGACGGTAATATCCGCGAAAATAAATGGGAAGGGGTAAGAAATGAAGAGGAGTAATGAGAATCTGCAAAGTCAGAAAATAAATGGGAAGGGGTAAGAAATGAAGAGGAGTAATGAGAATCTGCAAAGTCAGAAAATAAATGGGAAGGGGTAAGAAATGAAGAGGAGTAATGAGAATCTGCAAAGTCAGAAAATAAATGGGAAGGGGTAAGAAATGAAGAGGAGTAATAAGAATCTGCAAAGTCAGAAAATAAATGGGAAGGGGTAAGAAATGAAGAGGAGTAATGAGAATCTGCAAAGTCAGAAAATAAATGGGAAGGGGTAAGAAATGAAGAGGAGTAATAAGAATCTGCAAAGTCAGAAAATAAATGGGAAGGGGTAAGAAATGAAGAGGAGTAATGAGAATCTGCAAAGTCAGAAAATAAATGGGAAGGGGTAAGAAATGAAGAGGAGTAATAAGAATCTGCAAAGTCAGAAAATAAATGGGAAGGGGTAAGAAATGAAGCGAAATAATAAGAATCTGCAAAGGCAGAAAATAAATGGGAAGGGAAAATAAAACAATGAAGGTCTAATGACGAAATATAAGAATTAATTCCAGGAGTTAATAGAGACGCGGGTAAACGGAGCAATAACAGCTCAACCAAGATGATGAAAGATAAGAAATTTATATTTAATTATGTTTAGTTTAAAAGGTTATTAATTTATTCGCACAAATGCAAAGATTTATTTGACACCGCGGATGTTCGACTTTAACATTAATTTGGAAATAATTCAAATTAAGTAAAAATCGAAAGGGGGTAAATGCAGTGTTCATAAAGGATCGCCTGGACAACAGGTGGAGATAATAAGAAAAAAAAGGTTGTTGATGATTAAACGTGGACCGGTAAGGTCGTGTTGAGATTGTTCTCTGGAAATGGAGTAATTCTCAAAGAGAATCAAATAAATATTGGATAACAAAAATAAGAAATTCAATTTGGAATAACCAAGAAGAAACATTTAGGCAAGAAGAAGAGAAATTATTTGGAATTAGCTGGGAGCTGTTTTCACGTAACGTGACGATAAGAGGAGATTCACATCCAATTTAAAGTGGACCATTGAAGGTCGAACTTACAGGAAGATAGACAGGTTCGCATAATCAACACTATAAGTGATAACGGGGTTTACTGAATAAGAATCGTGATCGAATAATACGGAGCGCATTTGACGAAATTATAAATCTAAATTAATTGTAATTCAATCGTTTACTAAATTTAAAAATAAATTCAACATTCATTTAATAATTTTACAAGTTTTTTTGAAAATAAAAAAGATCGCAAATAACTTTAACTCAATATTCAAATATCTGGAAGCTGAGGTTTGCATTACTGCATAATTGATGAAGTAAGTATGCATTTTTAAAGATTCGCTCCCTTTAACAGTGCAATATATAGACAATCTCAAACGTTATTTATTCAGCCTTCCAATCAACATTTACCGTGTTTTGACCCACCCTTATAAATATATACATGCTGAAATTTAAAAATATTTGGCAAATAAAATGATGTAAACAATATGAAATAAAATACACATGTTTCAAAAATAAGTCTTAACAATTTTGGCAACTAAAAATCACATAATAAAATATAATATTCTATGATAAACGAATCTATTCAAATAGGAAACTTTAAAAGTACATTAATTTTAATAAAAAAATTACTACTAAAAAATGTTTGGCAATTAAAAGTAATACTTAAGTTTTAAAACTTTAGAAAAATTAGTTAAAGCATAATGCAATGATGGTCAATTGACAATTTAAAAAAATTTGAAAGAAAAATAAATATTAACTTTTACAATATTATGCTTTTATTAAAATATAAAATCAATAACTTAAAAAGAAATGAAAAATCATTTTTGTCCTAAAACTTGAAGGTAGATTTTAATTCCTATCTACTATTCGATTCTATAATAGAAAAAAGATTTTAAAATTAATAAAAATATATTTTCTCTGGTTTAGCAATATGTCAAGTTCTTAAATGGCCATTATCGTATCAATACTTAGCAAAATTGTTAATTATTTACCTATAAAAACATTCGGATAAAATTTATGAACACATTCACTCTTTAAAATTATATACAACCAACAAAAATAAAACTATTATAATAATAATTATTGTAACAACTATTCGATTATTTGTTTTACTAATCTTTGGTTGGAAATGCTCGTATTTTGCAACAAAAAAAGTAATGTTCCCTAAAAATTATTCTTAAAAATTAATGGTAATCAAAAAACAACTTTGAAAAACTCGTATCAAATTCTTCTAAAAAATATATTGCATAAATTATATTAAATTACAATATAAAAACAAAAATACGAACATTTTCTAGTAAACCATAACGATGTTAAATTATTTTGCCAAAAATAAAAATAAACAGTGTCGTAAAAAGTGTAGAATAATTGATTTAGTAAAAACATGCAAAGCTTTGAATTACTTATGCCCGTTTACACTACATATACTTAAAGCGTTCCTTAAATTGTTTAATGCCATTTGTAAGATTTAAGAGAAGCTTAAATTTTAGGTGTAGGTGATGCAAACGGGCATTATATTTAATAAGTTTATATTCTTGCTATAATTTAAATTCATTACTAAATTTGTCAGAATGCACAAAAAAACTATTATCGATTAGGTATAATAATATATTACATTAATAATTTATTTAGGTATATCAAATAAATAATATAAAGCTACCAATATTTAACTAAAAACCACTATTTTGATATTCGGTATAATAAAAGGACAACAATACGAAAATGTTAACTAATTTTAACATGAAATAAATATAATAAAAATAAAAAAGATGGCAAGAACAATAATTAATAGACTACCATTTTGTACTTATATAAATTGTAATTACTACTTAGGAAGTCAATTCTTCCAGTAATTCTTCAGTCGAACGTTGTTCCGTTTTGAACTTTTCCATGTAGTGCTTTGGTACAGTCCATTCTAATAAAATTTGTACATTTCTTTTTAATTTCTCAGCAGGACTTAACATATAATCTTTACAAGGCTCTCTTCCGGAATTTCGAATTGATTCTACAAGCACGTCGTCAATTAGTCTTTTGTTGAAACCCAATTCTTCTAATCGATCGGGGGCAGATATCTTTTTGAGTAAAATTGCCAAAAGTAAACGCATTTTTTCTACCGCCATTGGTGGTTCAACTTCACCTTCCTCAACTTTTGGAGCATCTACCGGAATTGATTTGTGCAAAGAACAACTCAAAATGTGTTTCTCTAAATCGTTTTTCGTTTTATGAAAAGATTTACAATATGGACAAACGTAGGGCTTGTTTGTTTTGTGAATACACAACATGTGTTTTTTCAAATGAGGTAATTGAGAAAACGCTATGCTGTCGCACAACATGCAAATAAATGGTTTTTCTCCGGTGTGACGCCTTGTGTGTAATTTTAACGCAGTAGAATGTGCAAATGCTTTCCAACAAACTTGACATCGATATGGTTTTTCGCCACTATGAATTCGTTGGTGCACCGTCAATTGAGATCTTTGTGCAAATGTGGCACCACAATGTCCACATCCGTGGGGCTTATCTTTTTGATGGGTACGCATGTGTTGTGGTAAGTGACCTTTCAACATTTTATGACATATTTTACAATGAAACGCTTTAACGTTGGCGTGAAAACAATTCAAATGCTTCTTTAATGCATCTCGACGAAAGAAAGTTTTTCCACATACATCGCAAACAAAATCCCTAATTTCTTGATGTCTTTTTAAATGTAACTTTAAGTTGGCAGAACATGTAAAGGAAGAGTCGCATTCGTTACATATGTAAGGTCGAGAACCAGTGTGAGTTCGCGTATGTTGAACTAATTGACCTCCACGAGCGAACGCCTTTGGACATAATTTGCAACGGTACGGTTTGTCGCCTGTATGAATTCGCAAATGTAGTCGCAATCGTTCTTTAATTGGAAATACTTTTTGGCAATGCCAACAAATAAATATTTCGGGATTTTGTAATCCGGAGGAGTGTTGCGAAACTACATGATTTTTTAAGGAGCCTGCCTGTCTGAAACATTTATTACACTGCTGACAAATGTACGGCCTTTCGTTTGTATGAATTCTCTGATGTTTTCTTAAGTCATTATTTCCTAAAAATTTTTTTTGGCAAGTTTCACATTTGTATTTGCGTAACTTGTCTTTGGTGTAAGTCATTGGTAGCTGATACTAGTTAATTGGCAAAGTTTTGACTAGAATATATTATTGCACTGTGCCTACATGAGTGAAGGTGATATTAACATGCACCCCAGAACCATGTGCAAATCAACCGGTACCCAATCACCAAAAAGTGTTAGTTTATTATTGTAAATATTATTATGAATGTCCATTTTACAGTTGTTTCATGGCACCTGAAAGAGTTCTAATACTAGAAACCTCATCACCAGTAATCTAATCTAATTTTACCAACTACATATTTTAAAATAGTAACAATGAAAAGTTTTACGGACAATGAAAATTACATCTTACTCGCTTTTATTTCAATCTTTATTTACACGTTACCAACATTTTATAGGTGGTAAATTTTAAAAAATATTTAGGTACTGCAAATTAATATAAATTGCTACCTAATTACAACTTTTGATTTTCTTGTTTAAATTACGATACTTCATAATTATTATCTACATCTAATTGGAATAATTTTCATAATTTTAAGCGCATAGCTATCTACCATTTTATGAATCATGCATAATTACTCAGAGTTGAATTTAAAAATTAACCACCACCAATCTGAACTAATTTATGTTTATAAAAATAGAAATATTAATTAGGTTAATATTTTTTACTATCCAAGGTTAGAATACCAGATGACAATCCTTACAAACGAACATAGGAAAACAAGGCGAATAAGTTTTTTGTAAATATCTGCTTGTATAAGAGATAAGAATCAAAATGTTAGAAAAACTAAAAAATGCACAAACTTTTTAGAACTAAAATGTTTTAAGTTATCACAATATTAGAATACACAAATAAAGTTCATCGCCTGATGATGCCATATTATGGTAGAAACGTTTGCCATACTATACTTGCTGTGTATTTTCATCGTGATAACTTAAAAAACATTTTAGTTCTAAAAATGTAAGAATTAAAAGCGTTTTTTTAAGAAATCGTCGTAGGACAAGAAAAACTAATTACACAACATCTTAATTTTTTATGTCTAATAAATCGTACTTAACGGGAATTGTTTTGAAATAAAAAAAAAATGCAGTTAATTTTCTGTTTAACTTTAAATGCAGTTAAATTTCTTAAACTAGTTTTGTAGCGTTCTAATGAATTATTAACTTTCTCCAGGCAAGCATAACCATAAAATAGCACACTTTGAAAAAATCTCGTTTATGTATAATACTGCAGTTAATGAGTTTTTCTTGTGATACGACGAAATATGACTTGCATCGGAAAATAATCTGCAACTTTCAGGTTAAAGTAGTTTTTTTGTCGTTTGAAAATATCTAATTTAGCATTGCAATGGTGATATGAAAAAACAATTTAGCATGTTATTTCTCTATATTTCATAGTAAAGATTTTGTCATTTGGTATAATTATTATAAGAAAGAAGTTTTGTAAAAATCTTTTCTAAATCAATTTGGTGAATAATAATAGTGATGCTTGATACATAATATACCATCAGATACATGATTTTGAATGCTCAAATCTTTATAGAGTTATTCAAAATAGCCAACAAATTAAATCATATTACTCGGAACTGCCCTAATTGAATTGTATTGAATCGACTTAAACGGCGTTTACCCACATAATTACTTACTAGAGCACGTGCCAAGTAGAAATAGAACAGTCAATCATCGTAGGCCATGCCTCCAAGATATCTCCAAGCAGTTAAAGGATACTAAAAGTCATTCGGTAGTGCATCGTGGCTTTCTTGCAATATGTTACGAATTGTTTTCATTTTGCATTTTCTTACCTTTTAAACATAATATTATGATTGACGGTTCTATTTATATTTGGCACGAGATCTAGTCGAAGACTTTCTTGGAGAAAGACAAATATTTTGTTACTTTGTCTTTCTTCAAAAGCGTCTTCGTCTTTATTATTACTTAAGTGTAATAATAGTGAGTGTGACTTGGAAAGTGACATCTGTGTAAAAGCACCTAATAAGGAAGATACATAATAAGTTTGTTTCAGCAACAGTTTGAAAATCGGCAGCACACTAGAATTAACCTGCGCTTACGTCTGAGTCCTTAAAGGCAGGATCTCGCCGACAGAGATAGATAAATTTCAATGGAATAAGAGAGTAATCAAAATACAATTTACAATTTCTTGATTCTAACAAAATGTATTGTATATTCATGGATGCTTCTATTTTGCCATGGCATATGAATACGTGCAATTAGGTATTTGAATAAGAAATAATAATGCATTTTTTTATTTTATTTCAATACCTTATCATAAATAATATTGAAAATCAACTCGAAAAGTTTCATTTAATTAATTATAAACTAATTAAAATGTGTAAAATTTTAAAAAATATCACGTGACTTGAAACGCGCCACGATCGAGAATCATCGGATACATCGTGACGTCACATCCCTCAACATCCCTACAAATGACATATGTGAACATAACCGTTAAGGATGTATGAGCGTGACAACAATTTTCAATTTAAGACCTTAAAATTTTTTTACATATAGATTTTTACTCAATGAATTTACTGTAAAAATTTCAGCATAGGTAACCGTTCATATTTTAAAGAAAAAAATTTTTGAAAATCGACAGAAAATACATTGCTCTTATAGAGAAATGAGTAGTTGTGATGATAAATCAACAAATATCAATATGTTAAAATATCTTCAGTTTAAAAAAAACTATAAATAAGAAAGATGATATTTGCAGCAATTCGTCAGTATAATAAAAATACTATGCATCGGTTCATCCCAAAAAGAAAATTGAAATGAAATTCAAATTATTTTATTTTTCAAATTTTTTCTCGCTGTAATATGACACTTGGCAACGCTTCACTGTAGTTCACTGCCAGAGATGTTTATGTAATCTTCTTATATAAATATCTCTGTTCACTGCTATCACGATCGCCACAATAAACTAGCGGTAGTAATAGTAAATACAGATGTAAATATAACCTCATTTGTGTATTTAAAAACAGATTTAATATAACCTAATAGT
Organism: Cantharis rustica; assembly: GCA_911387805.1. Taxonomy (NCBI): domain Eukaryota; kingdom Metazoa; phylum Arthropoda; class Insecta; order Coleoptera; family Cantharidae; genus Cantharis; species Cantharis rustica. The sequence goes on from OU426877.1 coordinate 80,697,890, forward strand.
GAAAGCAACAGGCTTTAGAATTTTTATATTAAATAAACCGCATTTCAATAAATGAAAATCAAAAAAATAGCTTGCATAAAACGTTCAAATGTCAGATGTCACCGACAGGAAATTAATCAAAAAAACTGTGTTGCCAAATGTAAATTACACGTCACGTGGTTATTTTTGTCACTTCACCCCGCAACGATACTAGCCTATCCCCACTCATCAAAATTCGCTATTCCCCCACGCCCTCGCTCATACATCCTTAACACAACAAAGTGATCTTCACAACAATAAAAATGTGTTTTAGTTTTAGGATTAATACGCCGTGTTGCTAGAAACTTTTGATTTCGACGTTTAATATCGTTTGGCATACTTAAAACCATTTTTTCAGGTGTCTTATTGTAGTATTTCTACAAAGTGGTACAAACAGGTCCGATAACTATTCGAATTAGACATTTGTAATTAATTTAAAATAAGTAAAAACAGAGTACGCACAAATCAACTGTCTGTCAAATAAAAGCAAATTCAAACGTATTTATTTTCATGTTTATCTGTAGCTATGTGACGATCGGGAATTATACGTAGCGATCGGGAATTGTCGATACATTTACAGCTGTATTCATAAAAAGTTACAACAGGTTTATAATAATATATTAAACAACAAGTTTAGAAAGTTAAGTTTTACTAAACGAATATAGCTTTTAAGTATGAGCGAGCACAGCGAGCGAATAACTTAAAAGCTATATGAGTTTAGTAAAACTACTTTTCTTACGAGGTTTGTTTATACAATTTTTTCGTATTTTGTGAAAATCTAATCTAAAATATGAATTTAGACGTTTATGAGTAAATTTTTTTTGCGCGCAATCGGTCTAAATTTTTTCGTATGCTTTCCTACCGATAATTCACGGGGAGTGAGTACGAGGCGAGGGGGGCGAATTTTTTACTCAGTTTTTCGATATCTAGCGCCGTTCTTGAGTTATTGCTGATTCAAAAGTTTCTAAATAGATATTTGTGTAAAATTTTCGTAATTAGTAACCAGACACGGCTTTATTTATTTACATAACAACAGTTAATTTTTATTTTTTGATTCGAATTTTTTTTAAGTAACATAATATTAATTATAAAAGTGAGATTGTTAAGTTTTCTAGTTTAAATAATAATTTTGTACTTTTAATATACATAAATGTATAACAATGATTCCAATATTTAAATAAACAATCTTCTATCCAATAGTTTTTTATTGACAGTGACATTACTATACAATAAAGTGACATATCTATGTGCTAAAGTGCCACTTTATTAAATGATTTTGAATTTAATAAAACAGTACATTATTAGTCAAAATGCGAAAAACCTATTATAAGCAAAGTGTCAAAAAACATTATTCATAAACGTTCAATAGCGCTAAAACACTGTTATAAGACTGCTATAAGACTGATATAAGCGGTTTATAACCTAAAACAACCAATCACCTATAACCCATAACCTATAACAGTGTTATAACTAGATCTAGTTATAACTAAAACATTCCTGAGCGACACTTTAAGAAATTTTTATAAGTATAAAAATTAATTTTTAATTTGATTTAACTTCTTAATTATTGTGAAAAAAAATAAATAAAAATAGTTTACTTATAAAAGTTATATAATATGATCTTTCCATTTATGACAAAAAAATTTTTTGTTCAAAATCCCAATTTTGAGAAGGTTTACTAGGTAGATTACACAGATTACAGTGGTTTGTATTTGTTTTCCGAAGAGAAACGGTGAAAAAGAAAGTTCTACTTAAACGTAAGTCCGATACGAAAATTAAATTGATAACTTCGAGTTGTATTAAATTACACAATTTATTGAACAATTTCCTATACAATTGTGCGCAGAACAACGGTAGGCAAGGTGAAAGCACCCAAAACACTTCCGGCAAATATTTCTGCGCAAAATTGTACACGAAATTATTGTGTAATGTAATACAAAGTCTTTAAACAACTTTTAAACTATTTTAAGCTCTTAAAATGACTTATATAACATGTGTTAATATAATATGTATATCCGTATATAATTAATTTAACATTGCTCTTAATCGATATTATAATTGACAAATTTAAAATATGTAGTTGTAAATATAATAATTTAGTATATAAATAAATTATAATTGAAGGGATGAACTACTCAAAAAGTTTTCAATAGATAAATAAAGTTTTCTATGAATTTTATTACTGAAGTATTTCTAAAAAAATAGTAAAACGATTTTCAACTGGTTACCAATATAATAAATTGATATTAATATAAAAACAAGTTATTCTTACAATTTATTAAAAAATTACAACAATACCTTTAACCGTTCGTCCCTTCAATTCTTTGTGCAATCAAGAAACTAAAAAATTAAGTTACTAAAATGTGCTTTGTGCGCATTTTCTGGTTCTCCGTAAGATGATATTCAATTAGTCTTTTGTAACTTAGCTTATTTAATTCCTTGATTGTACGCTAGAATAATCAAGAATGATAAATCACGTGTTGATATAAAAAGAAATTTGAAGATATATAAGAAATCTAGATTTTCAGATTAGTAAAAAATAACTAAATTTTATGAGAAAAGTGACAAAAAAAATAAACATGTCTAAAAACATCCTTGGTTGCTCCCTTCCTATTTTTCCCGGCAAATTACATATGTCGCTGGTAATAGCATAAGTACGAAACAAGTATCAAATGTGATTCCATTTTTCTTAAGCATTATATTTGAGTATATTTTTTATGACTATACCTATGATTTTTTATTTAAAAATTTGCTATTTTATCCGAATACTTTTAAAATTTAGTTACCATAAACAAGCAACGCTTTTCAGAAGAATGACTTTAATTATCTTTTAAAATAGGTGCTAATACATTTCAAAGTTAAATTTCAAAATTATAAATTAATTAATCAAACATCTAAAAGTCGTTAATCGTTTTACGATTAATCATGATTGTATCATGTAGATACGATACAAATAAGTAATAGCTTAAAATGGTAAGTAATCTGAATAACAAAATCAACTAAGAATAATAGACTTTATATGAAATTAGGCAACACACATAACGCAGTAAAAAATCTCTCAAGATTAGCAACTTTTACAGCAGACGCTTCAAACTACTGAGAATAAAATGGTTAAGATCCCATCTATATTTTGATCATGTCTTTTAAACAGCGTACAAGGCAATATCCATGAAAAAAATCGTCAAGAAAAATTTCTTAGGGTCAACGTTACAGATGTAGAATTGTAGAGGATCATGGTAGTCTCACTAAGTTTTATAATAAAAACAAAATTAAATACTATTCTAACTTATCAACATCCTACTTCTAAGCCAATCTCTTGTCACATTAAAAAATTATCCCATTTCTTTAACAAATTTCTCTAAAAAATTCTTTAATAATTCCAGTTTGAACGTACAAGTGTTAACATAAATAAAGTGTAAATAAATAGTGAAGTGATAAACAATATACCGAGTGTTTAAATAAATCCAGACTTAGTGTTAAATAAATTGTAGTGTAGTAATTGTTTTATTGTTATTAATCGTATCTGTATAGATTTGTTATAGCCATTTAGAAATAAAATAAACGTTATAATTTTCGTTTTATGTATTACATAGTTCTTGAGAACATAAACATAAATAAAAATTTAAACAAAACTAAACATTGTAAACTTGACAGATAATGAAGAAGCCAAAAAGATCTTTAAATTGAAAAAAATCCGGGAAGCAGCAATATCGATTATTATATTACTAGATTAAGTAAAAATTGTACTAGTAATGAGACAGGTAGCCCACAAGAAAATGGCATCTTTAAATAAGTGAATTTGGAAGTATTTAAAAATTAATTTAGATATCTTCCTCTTTTTTTCAGTACTGTGAACATTAATTTATTGTTTTACATCTAAAGTAGTTTGCTTGGCTGCTCTTAGATATGTCCGTAACTCTATTTTATTTTTAATGGTGTCGATCAGCGACTCTATATAAGCAAATCAAATATGGTAATCGTTTAGGAAACAGCTTCGTTATTGTTAATATAAAATCAAGTTTGAACCAATGGATATTGGAGTTTCAAAAGTCCACACATATTATTTTGCTACTAGTAAATTCTTTTCAATTTTAACCATAATGTGGCACACAACTGCTGGTAGAAATTCATCTTTTCCATCATCGAGTATGGAATAATAATTGTGATGGCTGCAGTTGACGACGAAATATTGTCTAAATAATTTGAAAAGCAGAGTCCTGTTGTGAACAATTACGTAGATTCGGCACTCATGAAGCCTCTGTTGAGTAGGCATTCTCACAGTTTATTAGAATGTATAAACTTAGTTAAACATAAGTTTCTTTTATTTGAAAATAAAATACCTAATTCAGTTGCTGCAAATCAAGTTTGTCTGGTTACTACATAAAATCCCTAATCACCCAAATACAATTACAAGGAAAAACAGAAACACCTTCGCACTTGCCGTTAAGTTTTGAATACAGAATATAGTCTATAATTTTATGATATTCCACTTTAATATTTGGTTAGGTATTTGATAATTTCAAATTATATGTATCACTTATATTTAAATTCCCACAACTAACACCATTATTCTAAATTAAAGAAAAAACTGTGTTAACTACTTCAATTAAATTCAAATCAACAAAATAATTTTCTAAAGCACCGTAAAATATAGAAGTTTACTTAGAAATGTAAAGCACTACAAAGTAAATTAATAATGTTTTTGGTAACAGTGATGGGGATAATAATCACATTATGTAATTGTAAACATACGTCGAATCATACCTGGATTATCTTCCAAATGACAACTTTGAAGTTTAAATAGAATCGTAATTAAAAATTATGCATATAACAGAAATATAAACCAAAATCAACTTAGAATAAACCTACAAAATGTTTCAGTTATTGAATTGAAACAGACCCAAGTTTAATAATGAAAATTTTGACTTAAGAACAAGGGTATTAAATTGTAGTATAATAGAAATAAAATTAACTTCTACATTTTAAAAATTAAATAAAAATATCTTACCTTTTGTACATAAATTTTACATAAACCAAAGTAAAACAAATCGCATTTTTCAGATTTTGACATTCCAGTTGTTGTCAAATTAAAGTAGCTTAAATTTCCTATTAGATCTAATCTTCGTATAAATAAAAGACATTGTACCAAATGGGAAAACGCACTCGTAGAATTTTTCAACTGTCGGTGGATTAAAAAAATTAGTGGGCAAAAACTCCGGAATGGAAAAAAATGAGGAAAGAGGTACAATTTTAAGTGATTAAAATGTAAAAAAAAACAAAGTGAAAAACAAGTTTTATAAAAATGGAAGTACAGTAGAACCTCGATTAATCGTGTTCGCGATTAACTGTGCTCATCCTTCCAAACATTTTTCGAAAAAAATAAAAAAATTGTTTTGATTCAATAAAAGAATTTTTGAAAATATAAACCATAAAATATGCCATTTTCGCGGTATGTGATGATTTTGAGAACGTACCTGCAAGTATCTACCTTAAGACTTCCCTGAGCGAAAATTTTAGCTCAAGACTATGATGTGACAAAGAAAATATAGAAGATAAATACATATATAGAAGATTGTGTTGAGCTGACCACATCAATTCCAATTAACATTAATAAAGACAATATTATTGATTGGCTACAAAAAGATGTTGATGAAGAGGACAGTGACATTATAGTAGCTCGTTATTGCATCACAATTAATACCTACTACATCTGCCTCAAAACAGGCTGATTTATGAAAATTAAAACAATTCAAGCAGTGGCGTAACAAGGCAGCTACGGGCCTGTGTTTCCGACTGTCGGGCCTCTAAATGGATAATAAATTAACGTGAAATTTTTCTTAAATAATCTTAAAGACTGTTTACATTATAAAATTTTGCTTAAAATTTTTATAAGACTAAAAATTAACTGTTTACACCTTAAAATTTTCGTTAAAATAACTTTTAAGAGAAATTTTAACAAATTTTAAGGAATAGATTAGCACCTATTTCCTTAAAATTTTACCTAAAATATAGTGAGTTTTAAGGTTTGTTTGGTGATGAAGGAGTAAACACAAATCTGCAAAATCTACAAATTTTAATGCATTTTATGGAAATTTTAACGAAAATTTTAAGCGAAATTTTATAATGTAAACATGCTTTTATAAGCGGAACGATTGTTTTAAATTAATTTTTATGAAAAAAAAATATAATAAATATTATTAATTAGTTTTATTTAAATCGCCCTAGAGATTAGCTACCAGTTAAAAAACAGTTAACAGAAAATCAAGAATTTTATTCAAAATATACCTGACGGTTTTAATAAATTATACTCCAAAATAAACAATTGAACTTAAACTTCACTATTTAAAACTTAAAATAATTTATAAAAACAAAACAATTGGTTCTTATCATAAATACTGTAACAAACTGCAATGTGATGTAAATAAAAATTAAAATATGACCTAACTGTTAAGGGATTGTTTCGGAATCTGCTGAGGGCTAAGGATGACAGTTAATATTTTTATTAACCTATTGTAAAAATTTCTACCAGATACGAAATTTTACTTGTCCGTTTTATCTTTATCGATGCCGGCTTTAAGTTCAATTTAACGAAAGCCGAAACAGACAGTAAATATACTTTATAATTATTTTAAATAGGTAGTATACATTAGAAATGTGGCCGACACCTTATTTTGAAAATGTACTGTATATTTTCTGATTTTAGCAATGTTTTCACCGTTTAGCTCTAAAAATCACACAAATTTCAATTCTGATCGTGGCAGAGCCGGGCCCTTTTAATTCCGGGCCCTTGTTCAATCGAACACCGGTAGTTACGCCACTGAATTCAAGATATGGAAGCGGTTGCTATTCTCCCGAACTTCTTCAAACAGGAAAATTTTGACTTCCATGACGTCATAAATTTGAGAAAAATTAGAACTGAAGTAAGAAAAATCATTTCAAACCCCCAAAAAACAAAGACTGATTACTCTTCATATTGCAAGCGTTTATCTTTCCCGGACGTAGCATTGTTCTCACATTTTATGTCGCTATTTTTTCTTTTTATTTTCTTTTTCTTTCGTCTTCTCTTTGTGTCGCTTTCGCCTTTCTCTTTTATTTTCAATCTACGGTTCCGTCTCATTCATGTACAACGATACTGTATGAGCCGTAACAGTATCATTGCTTCTCCTCATTTTTACTTTTTTGGTTGTACTCGTTTGTCGGCCAGTTCCAATTTGTTTGCTTTGTTATTCGCATTTTACATTACCGATAGGTAGCGCTGTACTAAAACAATATGTCCGACTTATGCAGTATTGGAAATCGTGTTTTTTAAATCAATTTAGTTTACATTGGTTAATTTTATAATTTAAATGATATTTAATGGTAAATATATAAAGAATAACATAAAAAAGATTGAAATACACTTAAGGATAAGATATACGCAGCTAACTTTGATTCACGAACGCGAGGGGGCTTATAAGCTCGTTGTATTTTATAATTCGAGGATAGACAACACGTTTAACAAATTTTTAAGTCATCTAACTTATTATTGTTTTACCGATACGCGTCGCTATTTCTAACATTCGATCGATAAGCTCCTCCTTTTAAAATACGAAAATTACCCTCTCTGTTATGTAGTTTAAAAATTTTATAAATTGTAAGAGCGGGGAGAATTTTCAAAGGTTTACTTAGTATTTTTATACTCGTACATATTTTATGTTTGGTAATTTTATACAAATTTTTAGTTTCCTAGAACTAAACGTATACAAAGCTGTTGGTGATTTAAATGATTTTAAAAATAACACTATTTTTATATGAAATCATATGTTTAAGATAAATTTAATAAGATCATTATTAAAAATTATTAACACTAAAATAAGTATAAATGCATATAAATTTGATATAATATTATAATTTCGCACTTGTTCGACTATATAACATTAATAAAATTTTTCGTAATCGTATAAAACTAAGCCCAATGCAACTGGAATTTAACCTTGCAAGGAGAGATATGCATAAAACTCGATCCCACTTTACTTTGCAGTTATCCGACAATAATTACTATGTCTTGAGATCACTGTTCAAAATGATTTGGATTATATTGTTATAAAATGTTATATTTAAAAATGCAAAAATTAAAATTTTACTATAATTACAAAAATTTAAATGCATTGTTATGTTATACAGAACACATAATATTATTTGATAACTCTTATAATACTGAATGGCATTTGAAATCATTGGGCAATCAACCATAAGTGTCTAAATATCCGACAATTTTGTGGATAAATTAAAAATATTTATTTAAATCTGATGAAGGAATTGCACATTCGTCTTTTATCACTATTGCTGCAAAAACCAATAAGACAAAGTAAAAACTGAATTTTATATTAAAAAAATCGACGAAAGCATTATTTATTCTAAGATAAATATTAAATTTTCACAACCGATTTAATTCTTCTATTACCATTATATGAATTTGATTTTACTATGATTATTTTTTATAAAAAAAGTACCCAAAGACGGAACCAAGGGGCGGAAGGATTTCCCAGATGCTCAATAGCAGAACTAAAAGATTTTCGAAATTATATTATAGTTTAATTCGCTACCGTAAAATGGGGTGACTTTGTTCAATTTAATTTGTATTTCGCATATAGTATTAGATTTTATTGATTTTAACTTTAAAGTTAAAAAATACCAAACGATTGGTGATGGCATGCAGAGACGACTTTATGCTAAAGAGAAATTAATTTTTTGTAATACGCGCAGTAAAAAAATAAAAACTTGCTGATCAACTTTACACCTCGAGTAGGGCCACTTTGAACTCGCCCCCTCTGAAAATACGTTTAAAATGCAGAGAACCTGTCTAGAGTGATTACTTTCGCTTCATGTTAAAATCGATGTTGTAGTTTTTGAGTTATAACAGATATTGTTTTGGGGGCGACTTTGATCGAAGTCTTTTTATTGTATTAGGTGTTTATTTTCATAAAAAATACATATTCTTGTATAAAAAAAAATAAATAAATGCTTGTACGTTTATACCTAAATATAATTTTGCAGTATTTATTAAAAACTTAAATGAAATTCTCTGAATAGCTTCATCCAGTTGGCCTTGTGAGTAATGCTTATAATCCTTAGTTCCGGATTTCCTCTTCTAGACTCGGACCATCTGAAGTCAAAAATTGCCAAAATTTGCTCAAAATAACCAAAAAACTATTAAATATAAGAATCAAAGTCGCCTCTTAGTTTATGATCAAAGTGACCCCGCGACGGTTTAACAAGATTTTTAACCACATGATAGTTTTTTTTGTAATGTTTATTTGAGATTATATGTTCTCAAGACATGCCTGATTAAAAATATATAATTAAAAAATACTATAAAATATTACCAACCTTTGCACATTTGAAGCTATAACGACTAAAAAAATCTTCTTAGGCCGATGACCGGCGTTTTTGATCAATTTATTGCACGTTACTTAATAAAAAAACAATTTTCACAATGATTTTAAGATCTGTTGGCGTGGACGTAATTAATGCAATTAGGGGTTATTTTAAAATGTACCAGTGCGGCTGCAGTTTGCAGAGAAGGCAGTTATCAAAGCCGCACCGTAATATCAAAGTTGCCCCACTTTACGGTACAAACAAAAAGAGGATCTACAAAACTTACTTCAAAAAATGTGAAGTATTCGTGGTATAATAATAGAATTTATTTATCTAATTAATGCGTTTTGCGATTATACAGTAGTACTTCGATAATCCGGACGTCGATAATCCTGATCCTCAATTCAATTCAATTCCAGCGCAAATAAAATTATTATTTCTATAGAACAGAAAAAAACCTCAACATTAAATTTGAAAAAACTTTTAACAACTTTTGCCGCAAAAAAAACTAGAAAAGTTAAAATTTGATTTTTTTAAGTTTTATTTTTGTTAGAAAAGGTTTTTTTTTTAATAAAAATATGTAAATCAGTATTTTTTTAAATATCGCGGATTTTTGTTTCTCAGCTCAGCACTGCTATATAAATGAGAGGGGGGGGCACTGATAAAATTTTGCCTAGAGCGTCAAATATTCCAGCGCCGGTCCTACTTGTGGTATTATAATCTAAACACCACGCGGGAATAATGAATGTTTTTTGATTTTCTTCAATTAGTCTTTTGCAATCCAAAGAGAAAACATTTTTTTGTGGCAATATTGATATGAAAACTATTTTATTTGTGTAATAATTAAAGAAAGCATTAAATAATTAAACACGAAACAAAGTACTCTTGAAAAATGGAAACCTAGAAAAAAATACAAAGATGAAAATGTATAAAACGATAACAAGACTGATTCATTACGGAAGAAATAAAAAATAAACATTTGAATCACTTATTTTCTTTTGATTGTACAAGAAAATTCTTATAAAAAATTATTTATTTTTGCATTTACACTTTTTTCTATGTTTTTTTAAATAGAATTAAAATTATTCTACCGCCAGTAAAATTATGCGAATTATAATTTTTATGAAATGTTTTGTAAGCATTCATAAGCCACATGATATACAATGGATTTGAAATGCATATACCCCACTACAAAATATTTCTAGATGCACGCAAGAATTTCTGACATTGTAAAGCTCACGATATTAATGATTTATTTGGACGATTGCATTGCACAAAACAGAAAACTGTGCACCCAAAAGTGCATACAATATAATAACCATCTGTGGGCTATTGACTGAACTATAATGTTCCATTTTATCTAAAATTATTTGAATTCATCAATTATTTTCAATTTCAGTTTTAATGCGTTATAGATAACATAAACTGTTGAAAATTTTTTTACGAATTCATTTATAGATGTACATTCTTTAAATAAGTAAAATTTTATTAATTGATAATTATTTTCATGTTTTACAACAAATATTATTGTTATAAATACAATTTTTGAGTTCAAAAACCCCGTTAAGCAATCCTTATAATGTCACAAATATTATCTCAAAATTTTGAACCAATCCGTCCAGCCGTTTTTTAAATAGGCTGGTAGATGTGATTTAATTTTGCATCTGGTTAGTTTTTTTTTTTTTTATTATTAATAATTCTTCGTTAGTAATCATTTCCTTTACTTTAATTTTTGTTAAATAAATTACAATTATAGTATTTAAAGAATTTGAATTCTAAATTTCAAAATTTGCCAAAAAAAATTATGGCTAAGCAATCCTTAATTCATCGTAAATATAATTCCCAAATTTGAAAAATATCTATTCAGCCGTTTTTGAATTGTCCTTGTAGATGTAAGAGCGCGCCGTAAAATCCTAGCCTTAATTCATAATTTATTCAATGTACGTAACTAACTGTTAAATTTTCTTTTAGAGAAAATGGCTACTGAAAATGCATCATTATTGCTTTCATTATCAAAAATATTTTATTATTAAAATGCTCTGCCGTCTTCTAAGATATATCAATGAGGGAGAAGCAGTTTTAAATGCCAAACACCTTATTACATGTGGAATTAAACACCAAAATGCAGATGCTATCGAAATATTTGCTTTGTGCTTGCAGACCACTGCTTTAATAAAAAAACTTCATAAAATTCAATGTGCTTTTTTAATAAAGGAGGTAATTGAAATCAAAAGTGCATTATGCACTTGCAAAGCTGGGAATTCTGGTCGCTGCAAGCACATTTCTGTAGTATTACTAGCATCATACCTACTATTTTTGGGTCGAAACGGTATGAAAACTTAAAATTTTTGTTTGGCCCGCCCTGCTATGACATCCGTAAACACTACAATTCATATTATTAATTTTATTTTTTAGGATTTTATCTATATTAATTAAAAACACTCAAAGCAAAAAAAAACGTCGATTACTGCCTTTGCTAGTTACCGCTAAGGACACTACGTGGCGCTTCACGTTTTGTAAAACGCGAATTCCGTACATAATGTTTTGTCATCTATAAATATTTTCTGATAAGCGACCTTGACTCTTTTTTTATTCTTGGTTTCATTTCTTGCAGTTTCCCATATTTTATCCTGGATAGTTCTTTCTCTTATAGTCAGATTACTTTCTATTTAAACTTTTGTTCCTTTCTAGTCTTTTTCATATTTTTCTATTTTATTTTCTAGGTTGATTATTCTTTGATCTTACTCATTCATCTTGTTTCCCATATATGCTACTTCCTATCTCATCACCGTTATCTCGCTACTCCACTTTTTCTCCATTTCTTCTAGTTTTATCTTTATGTCTTTCATATCCTGGAAACCGTTTCTGACACTTCCAGTCAATTTCTATAGCATATATTTCACTTCTACCATGCTTTGAATTTTTTTTCTTGGTGTTCTAACATCTGTCTGGTTCTAGTCGGTGAATTTCCTGTCTTCTTGCTTCTTTGTTCTTGCTTCTTGCTCACTTTTGTTAATCTCACTTACGTTACTAATTTTATTAACGCAAGTGAAAAAAGTTAACAAAAGTGAAACCTTTGTATGTTAACCCTGTTAAATTGTATTTTTTTTACAATATCATGACAAAAACAAAAAAAGGTAGAGAATTTGAAGTAAAATAAAAAAGAAAACAGAATGAAAGATCAAAGAATTGCATGCGTAAGTTGAGAGAAAAAATAAGAAAATCCCGTTTTGCACGATGATGAAAATGAAAGGCAAGGGAAAGATACAGAGCTAGAAAAGAGACGGAAAAGGTTAAATTAGTAAATGACCACTTAAATAAATCTTATCTCACTTTCGTTAACACCATTTTTCTAGTTTTTGAGTTTTTTGCAAAAAATATGAAATATTGAGCTTGGACTTTTATTAAAGTAAACACAGTAAATATCATACAATATGTATAGACACAAAAAACAACATAAACTGAATTTTTTTTTCAAAATTTGATCATGAAAATGCAGAGTTTTCTGAGAATGACCCATATAGTCGAATTTTTTTAACTCGCGTATGACTTATCTCCTAATGCAGTGAGATTTAACGTATAACATTTGGTTATCTTTGTCATATTTAGAAAAAAGCAACTATTAGAAAAGAGACAGAAAAAAAGAATACGTCGCCGTAACTTTGTAATGAAAATGAATTAAATGTACGTCGATTTTAAACTATTTTTTCGCATTTTGACTAATAATGTGCTGTTTTATTAAATTCAAAATCATTTAATAAAGTGGCACTTTAGCACATTGATATGTCACTTTACTACATAGTAATGTCACTGTCAATAAAAAACTATTGGATAGAAGATTGTTTATTTAAATATTGGAATCATTGTTATACATTTATGTATATTGAAATTACAAAATTATTATTCAAACTAGAAAACTTAAGAATCTCACTTTTATAATTAATATTATGTAACTTAAAAAAAATTCGAATCAAAAAATAAAAATTAACTGTTGTTATGTAAATAAATAAAGCCGTGTCTGGTTACTAGATTACGAAAATTTTACACAAATATCTATTTAGAAACTTTTTGAATTAGCAATAACTCAAGAACGGCGCTAGATATCAAAAAACTGAGTAAAAAATTGACCCCCTCGCCTCGTACTCACCCACCGTGAATTATTGGTAGGAAGGCATACGAAAAAATTTAGACCGATCGCGCGCAAAAAAAATTTACTCATAAACGTCTAAATTCATATTTTAGATTAAATTTTCACAAAATACGAAAAAATTGTATAAACAAACCTCGTAAGAAAAGTAGTTTTACTAAACTCATATAGCTTTTAAGTTACTCGCTCGCTGTGCTCGCTCATACTTAAAAGCTATATTCGTTTAGTAAAACTTTACTTTTCTAAACTTGTTGTTTAATATACTATTAACTATCATGTCGTTTGATTTTTGACATATAATCTCGTCAAAGATTATGACATCTGACACCTCGTTTGATATAAAGAACCCTAACACATACGTTTTGTAAATTTTGATTCGTACAATTTTTTTGATAAGTCATACGCGAGTTAAAAAATATTCGACTGTAGTTATATTATACTACTTAACGCTCTGTTATCTGTTATTCTTCGTTTGTCCACGACTTTTTTAGTTCGGTCGTACTATTAAATTTTAAGTTCGTCTAACTTCACCTAGACGCACTTTTTCGATGCGGTAGGACTATAATGTTGTAAACAAGCTTCTGCCACAAATTTCAAATAATCTCTACCACAGAAAATATATATTTTTATATAATATCTGATATGCATATCTCTACCTTGCTTCTCGGTCAAGACAAATATCTATCCTGATTCACCGGGACTTCCTCTCCTCTTTCACGTCGTCCAAAAACCTTATCTTCACTGATCTCTACTCTGAAAATCGGAAAAACACCCTATAAGGGCTACAAGTAAGAAAAATGTACAGAGAAATATATGCACTACTAGATGTCGATGGCAGCAATGATTATGCATTAGATGAATACGATTTTAGAACAGGAAAAGGTGCTTATAATTTCCTCATATCATAAACAATATAATATGAAAGGAAGCACTACCAAAGATTTCAAGTTTTTAGCTTTTATCTATTTATAGATTAGTAGTTTAATGTGTAATTTATTAAATTACATTGCATTCCCAGTCTTTGCGATGAAGATTAATTTTACTACTTTTTCACATAACAAATTTCCTTATATAGAAAATGTGTCTCTACACTTATTTATTTGATTTCACAGTAAAAGATCGAATTCAAAATTTGTATAGGAAATGTATTTATTTCAAGGTGGTTGGTCGAAACGATTCCATAATTTGATAGATGTCTCAAGTTACAAGTTGATATTTAAAATTTCAGCTTGATTGGATGACTAAAAGTGAGTTAAAAACCAGTCGAAAAATTTTTTACCTGATTTATACTATACTTGTCTAAGTAAATATAAAGTTTTTAAAAAGAAAAAGTATAAAGTTTACTTTTAATTCAAAAAATTTGTCTCAACTCCTGAGTGATAAAAACCCTTTTTTTCCTCTTCCTTTGTTTGCGTTGGAGCAAAGGCCGTATCTTATGAGCTAAATCTCTTATTCACTAACTGTTGAGGAAATCTCCCTAAATTCTATTTGCCTGTACTGCGGTCACAAAGAGGCTGATGTTTTGCACATTACCGCCACTAGTAAAACGCCCCCTCAGCATTATACAGTTGACTCTCAATAAGTTAAAACTTGTTAATTTGAATCTCTCGATTATTTAAATTGTTTTTCCTTTTCCTTGAAAAATACTCGATAAAATGGATAAAATCAATATTAATTGGTCCCCTCGGTAATTTGAAGTTGAAGGAATAGTATCTTGCCCGCCAACATGCTATAATTTGAATTCCGGGCTTTCTTGCTTCAAACGTTAAAATAAGTCACATTAATGTTTAATTTGAAAATTATTATTCTTAATTTATTATAATTATTATTCGTAATTGAACAGAAAATTACAGACTACATTTCAATAATAATTCTTTGTGAATAATTGTACGAATGTTTAAAATAATAAATCTCAAATCTTGATCAAACTGTTGTTATTTTGAACTCTTGGTAATTTGAAATTTTTACCTGGTCCCTCGAGTTTCAACTTATCGAAAGTCGACTGTATATTTTTAAGGCTTATTTATTCATAAAACAATTTTATTACAAAAAAAAAACTGGCTCTATAGATTTCAAGAATAATCGCTTCTAAGTAATTTTCTCGATTCTATCACATTTTAAGTAATACCTGTGTTACAATAGTAAATAACAAAACACTACTTGTTCAGTTATATTTTTTAAATATGTAACTACAAACTTACATACACATAAAATAAAAATAGCAAGCTTAAATTACTTATGGTAAATTTATAAAAGTTAGATAATGTTAAAAATTTATAAATCACTAGATTAAGAATGGCACACAATAACAATTAAATATTTACACATTAAATGTACCACTTTAGTTTAAGATGTCGATTTTACAAGATCCCCCATGTAAACGGTTATTGCTATCAATTTCTTGTCCAAAAAGTTTTGTTCAATTTCAACCGATCCACCTGGTCCAGAAGCCATTATTAACTGTAAAAATTGTATTAAAATTAATTTGAAATTGCAACATATCAAACTTACCGGATGTGTATTACTATTTTTTGGTATAAACCAAGCTATATTGTTGCATATTTGCTTTGTTGCAATTAACAATTCACTGAAGGGCTTTGGTTGCAGTGTTTCTAAATCGTATTCATCATGAGCTAGGTATTCCGGTCCACCCCAAGGAGGGCTTAAAAATACCACATCGGCTTTTAAACTGTGCGCTAGTTCAAAATAATCTCCTACTATAAATTCGATACGATCGGCGACACCATATATTGTTGCATTATGGCGAGCCATTTCAATTTTTTTTTCGTCTATGTCAATAGCAATAACTACAAAATAAATAAAAATAACAATTACATAGCATTATTACATTGATTTACCTTTGTTGCATTTTAGAGCAAACTGAATGGAATTTCCGCCGGCACCACAAAAAGCATCAATAATTATATCACATTTACAACGTTCGGCAGTGTTTATTGCAATTGATTCAGGAGTTACAGAAAACCAACTTTCTAAAAAAAATTACAAAAAGAAATCAAATTATTCTTAAAACTCAACAATAAAAAATTTGATTATAAACAGAAATCATACCTTCGTCTAGTTTAATTCCTTTGTCATATAAATGAAATATTGAATATCTCTTATGCCAATATTTAATTAATTTTGGATTGCGCTGTATTTCTATTGGAAAATCCTTCTTTCGTTTTCGCTTCTTTTTTTTAGTACTTAGTGAATCTAGTTTTTGATTGTCGGCTATTTCAGAAAATCTTTCAATTTCATCTTCCGAAGTAGAAGTAGGATTAAATTTTACAAACTCTTCCTCTGGGTCAACAATCTAGTTGAAATAAAAGTAATATCATAAAGTGTTTGTTGCTTTAAATAACCAAACTTCTTCACATAATAAATAAATATTTCTACTATAAATAATAATTTTAATAATAATAAACGTCACCTTTGTTTTCAATTCTTCTTCGTCTGCAGTTCTATCCATAATCTCTCCATTATCGTCAAAATAAATGTGATTTGATTTCAACATATTATTGCGTTTTTTAGTTAACGTAAGGCTTCTATTTTGTGAACGAATATTGTTGATTTTACATTCAACAGAGCCATTAAGCATTTCAGATGGATTTGATTCGTTCATTTGAACACCGATTATTGAAAAAGCTGCTTTAATTCGATTTCTACTTGTTTCAGGTAAAGTTTCCAATCTAAAAATGTAATTGGTAACACCAATGTTTTTTATAAAATATTAGGGCGGGTATTAGGGTATGTATACTAATAATATATTGTGCACTAAATTGATCATTTATAGAGGTTCTTCTATTCGGTTATGGGTGTCGCTTTGTAAGTAGTGAACAGAGGAATAACCGTAATCAAGAAAACATTTTTAATAACCCTTGGGGTTCTGCGAAAAAATCCAAGGGTTCCGCAAAATAGAATTTCAAAATGATGTAAAAATAAATTTTTTTAACTTTTTTTTTTTTTTTTGAGTACCCTGTATGCTTATATAATCCGTTTAATAAAATGGATTAATTATTATCAGATTATATTATTAAACTTGTTTAGCTTATTGTAATACTGTAACTAACTAACTAACTTGTATTATAACTTATTAAAACTAATTGAGAACCGTTGGTATAAAGTATCAGTATGAAATACTTTCTTTATTCAGGATTCCCACGCATTTTTCAAAATAAATTTCCTGACTGAATTGAAGATTACAATAACTTTATACAGGTTCAACTGGTTCAAGCCCATTATATTTTTTTATATAATGGGTATACCTGGTGCTAGATGAGTTAGCCAAACATACAGCTCCACCAACCACTTAGACGACTTCAGAGAGCGTGTTTGGCGCTAGTACAGTTTTAAATACACACTCAGACTAATAAGTTTTTCATATATTAGTTTTTAATTTGTGATATAATTAAATTCAATAATCTGTAATTGAACAAGTTAACTAAACAATCTTTTATGTTTTTTATTGTATAAACACACAAATGTTTATATAAACATTGTATTAATAAATATTCTGATGAAAGCGTTAACCTACGCAGAAACTTTATAATAAAAAAAATTATAAAATATTGTTTAGTTAACTTGTTCAATTACAGATTATTTAAATTTAATAAATAAATTTAATATTTAAAATTTATAAATTATTTTGTCAAATTGCAGTCACGAAACACGTAAAAATCGATACTGCAAATATTATTAAAATAAGCATTTCAGAAATAAATTTAGTAAACAATAAGTTCAAATTATAGTACAATATAAGCACAAAGTTTATATTTTTGCATTATTTTTGTGTCTTTTATTTTTTCTCTAAAATAATTAGAGAAGAGGGAATTTGCTTAAATAATTTTTTACATGTTAAATTCCTATGTTCGCCTAACTCATTCAACGTCCAGTATATAATCTGCTAAATAAAAATTTTTAAGTTGTATATTTAAACTGCAAGGTACTATATTATTAATTTACTAAAGTAAGGGACGACCCATAGACCCTTCCTTTAACTTTAATTTCGAATTATATTAATGCCCGTTTGCACCACCTTTCCTGAAGCATTATAGCCTGTTTACACCTTAAAATTTCCTTAAAATTTGTAGATTTATAGATTTGTGTTTACACCTTAAAATTATTTTACGGAAATATTTTAATATACCACGTTGGTACGTTCGTACAAATGATTGTTTATAAAATACGCGAAAGTAAAATGCCGATGCAAAAACGTCAAATATATTATCATTAGAGTGCGGATAAATAAGCTCTAACGACGTGTAAAGTTAAGGGGCCCGTGTGCGAAATTGAAGGCCAAGGCCATGTTTTTGTAACAAGATAAAAACTAACAAAAATAGAAAACGTATAATATAAAATTTTGTTTTAAAGATTGAATAGTCACAGCAGAACCGGGGGCCCTTTTAGCCAGGGCCCCGCGTGCGTGGCACCCACCGCACCCCGGTAGTTTCGCCACTGTTAATAACAACGAACCTACTACCAACAGAGAAGTGATAACACCTCATATCACCAAACAAACCATAAAACTAACTATATTTTAAGTAAATATGTGCCGCTCTATTCCTTAAAATTCGTTAAAATTTCTCTTAAAAATTTTTTTAAGCAGGGAATAGACATGCTACTAGGTAGCAAATGCCTTTTTTCCACTACTAGTTATATAGGCTTTATAATGCCTTTTTTCCACTACTAGTTATATAGGCTATCATTATAACCTAGCCAAGTCGCATCTGAAGTGACGTTTTTCAGACTACTGGTGTATAATTTTTTCATTATATACTACTAGTTAATAATGAAAATATTGATATTTTTATATAGTTTGGCGAATGTTTATGAAACAAATGTTGTTAAAAAACGATTTTGTATAACCAAGAGATGCTATTTAAACGTATTTAAACTATTCAAAACGCTTTTTTAATAGAATAATTTCGTTTCAAATATTTTTAAAAAACTGGAATTTAATTATGACAGCTAACCTAAACTTGCCAACATCTGTCAAATCAACAAAACAAAACAAAGTTGTCATTTGATTTAATATTTTAAAGAAATTTTTTTATTAAGAATACTTCAAAAAGATGGTAATAAATCTAGTAGTGGAAAAAATCGTATATAAACCACGGTTGTGAAGACCATTATAGACCCCGCGCCTTATATTCCTTGGTGCTACGCACCCCGGAATATAATCTTGGCGCTAGGTCAATAAAGACAGTCTTCACAACCTTGGCCTATAATATACTATTAGTAGCATGTATATTAAAGAAGCCATTTATGGTCATTTTACAACCTTGCTATTAAAAAGCCTGTTACCAAAATGCATGCTACTAAATCGCAAAGCATTTGATTTTTATCCTGCTATATCAAAACCGAGGCGGCGGGGAGGTGTGGAAAAAGGATGTGTGAACGCGTACACAGATATCATGCTACTACGTCGCATGCTATCAGCTTTGTCAATGTGTCAAAATGTCTCGATGGAGTGACAACAAAACTTTAAATTTTATAATTCACTACCGAGAGTATGAGTGTTTGTGGAACACAGGTTCCTCTTTGTACAAGAGTAAAATTGCACATGAAAATGTCTACATAGAATTATTCGAGTTCATAGATGACGAAAATATAACTATGAAAATGATAAAAACCAAAATAAAAAATCTGCGATCAGTGTATCGTCATAAATTAAAAAAAATAAAAGACTCAATCTGTTCTGAAGCTGATGCAGCTCAAATATGTAAACCCACAATACCGTGGTTTGAAGAAATGCATTCCTTTCTAGGTGACACTGTGGAATATAGAAAAACAATAAGCATCTATCTTCATTTCTGTAAGCAAACAGTTTGCCTTCTACTAAGCCAATTTTTCACCCAAATTTTCCAGTTTCTCTTTCTTCGGGGTTTATTGTACAGTCTGATACATACACTGTGTAGCCAGTAATAATAATACACTATTTATTTCATTTCATAGTGAAACTTCCATTGTCAGGTTTGTTAGCACGTAGGTACTACAAGACTAAACTTCTAGCTGACAAGTTGTGTGTATTCCTGTCAGACTTGGTGGCACGCTATCTGATAGTCTGCTATGAGAAAGCATGTTATTTCAAGCAAATGTATTTTTCAACAAGCATGCTATTAAATAGCACGCTCTTTTAATAGCATGTGTATCTAGGCCTTTAAGGAAAATTTTAACAAAAATTTTAAGGTGTAAACAGCGAAATTTTTGTCTTATAAACATTTTAAGCGAAATTTTAAGGTGTAAACAGGCTATTCAGCTTGCCTTAAATCGCAAAGCTCCATCCTATTTCATTGCACCGTTGAATTAAGCGTTCCTTAACTTTTTAAGAAATACCCAAATTTAAACCTCAGAAATCTACTGCTTAAACTGTCACTTAACCTAACAGCATAAAAAAACTAAATATATTGCGGTGTTTCAAACTGATTTGGACCCACCCTATGTATTTTTGTAAAATTATTGTATTAATTGTTAAGTTGTAACATTGTGGAATTTGCTAGGTGGGGACCGATCACTTTGATACAATGCCTTTTGCCAAAAAGTGGTCGACGTGATGTATGAATAATTATGAAGTCCGAATAATTTTTGAGAAGTTTAATAGTTTTTGAAATATAAGTGATTTATTTAATTGAATATTGTTTTATTAAGATTTATGGATGGATTAGTTGATCATCAAGAAAGTTTGAACGATTTTTTGAAGATAAAATTGAACGGAAGAAAGTTACTTGATTAAAGATGGAAATAGATAAAGTTTACGAATTATAATTGGAAAATGAAGTAAATGTTAAAAATTTAAATTTTCATATTGGAAGTTATTGAAGGTAATACAAATTAATTTGATAAGCGGGCTGATGCGATACGGCTATCGTAGCATTTAACATTACCATTTTTTAATATTTTATATTAAAACAAAATTAAAATTTAACAAATTATTTTTAATAAGAAGATTCATTGAAAAAAAATTAAATAATTTTACAATTTGCTTGCGGGTTTGAACCCACTTTTGACCCTGAGATTGGAACTGAAATTAAAATTGAAAATTTGTAAAGAAGATAAAGACAAAACCGAGAAATTGAAACAGAAGCTAAAATCTTGGTCTCGGGCGAATAAATTCGTCACCAAAACATAGCAATATAGACATAAGGAATGACTTTTTTGAAAACGATTTAGTAATTTTTGAAATTCATGGTTTTCTAAGAGAAGTTAAACTTTATTCATACTATGAATGATTTATCATTTTTTAAGAGATTTTGACTTCGAAAAGAAACGGTTGCGAAGATTTTAACAGAAATTGAGTTACAATTGAAATATCCATGTCACAAGAATAATGGTATGCAACAAAAACTCACTTGTTGGCAATAGGTAATTTTAGAAGAGTAAATGACTGCATCAACTGCTTGCTGAGTAGGTAATAATTTAAACTGGAAGTTTAAATTTTTGATTTCAATAACAAAACAATTATTTTAGGTTATAAAGCTCAATGGCATTTGCAGATTTATAACCATACTAAACATAAATATAACCAAAGATACTATAAAAATGCGATGATGCTACATTTATGCGAAGCTTTGCTAAATCGAGGTGAAAAAAGAGTGATGCAATGAAACCTAAACTAAGCTCCGCCTTAAAATTAAGAGAAGCTTAGATAAGGGTAGCCTTTAAGGAACGGTGGTGCAAACAGGCATAATTTCTTTTGTGTAATTACATTATTAAACTTTTTTTTACTTGTTACTTTTCCCCCACAGCAGCCAGAAGAGCAAATCGAAATCATATGAAAATTGATCTTACAATGAAATTTACGACGTAAATACTGAAAGATAGATGATTCTATAAACCGAATTTTACCAAAAAGAAAAATGTTAATAATTTTTTTCTTGGAAATTTAATTATCTATTCTTCTGAGTAACAAACTTACCGGTTAGAGGATTGATTACCAGATTTATCATGGTAGGTAGAATACGTTTTATCCTTATATATTTTACGCTTTTTTGAAAAAGATAACGGTAATCCCATCATTTTCATTTGTTCTGTTTCAGATGTTTCTTGTTCTGCAAAAATAAATAATATTAAATAAAAATTAATAATTAATTAATAATAAATAATTAATACAATGACTGTTTGAAAAAAAATGATTCAAGTGCAACTTGTTTTATTTACAAAATTATAAAATCTGATATTCTAGATTACCTAAAAATTTTTTTGAGCAATTTAAGAGACGGAACGTTTCAAGTTAAAATTCATTGCTGCAAATCAAAGAACAAACAGATTAACTCAAGAGTTTCACATAGCAATTTTCCAGCGCCCATTCTCTTTAATTTATACAGACGTGATATTCTTACTCTATCGGTAGAAGTACTTATGGTAATAAATGAACACTTGATAACATGGAAGAACGAGTATCAAGACATCAACAGTCTCATCAGTATAGTGGTCTACTCACTGCAGGGTTCTCTCACGAAACAATGTTGTTTTGATTGATTATGTAACCATATTATTAAATTAACGTAAATAATGTTTGTTGAGTTATAAGAACTTACAATAAATTGTAAAATTTTGTAATATTATTTATCGATTACCTACTAATGAATAAAAAAAATGTACATCGATGTTGAATTTTATAGTATCAGATGGCAGTTGTACACTGTTGTTGAAAATTACAGCATCGAGTTATTTTACCCCTAAAATTGGTAGCAATTCAGTGCCCATCAACTTTTTACAGTGTGAGCACAAAGTCATTTGAAGAATCCATATAAAAAAAAAAACGATAGATGTTTAAACTATTAATTGAAACTATTGTATGCATTAATAAATACCAATAGAAATACTGCTGTGAAAAACAAATGCTGCAATATAAAACTCTACAAACTGCAGGTTCTCCACAACAAGATATTAAGAATGGCTGTCAATCCTCCCTGGTTTATTAGAAACTCTCTGTTGCACCACAAACTACAGAAGTTCAATTGCACACCATCATCCCAAATCAATCATTTGTTCAAATGTTCTGCATTAATTTATACAAAAGAAAGGAATTCGCCAAAGAATAAAAAGACGTCTTCCTCAAGATACACATTCGTGAGCCAGTGAAAGACATTGATCTAATAATCTAAAGCCAACAAGATACAATTGCTACACTTACTATGTACAATACTTGTGTACAGCAATTATTGTTCTTGATTTAGTATTAAAGAAAAAATAAGAAAAATAATGTCACCAAAGCAAATAGAAAGTTTTATTATTATTTGTATTAGAGCAATGATATTTACATAATATCTATTAAAAAATTGTGGAGTTATGAAATTTGATTACAGCTGATGATATAATATTCATAAATAAAACTAATATTTTCTACTTCAACTGTGTCTATTTTTTATAATAAAAGTTATTTACTAATAACTTACCTTCTTTATTAAAATCATCTTCTTTATTAGTCTCTTCCGTAGTCTTGTTTGTTGCATTATATACAAACATTCTATAATGTTTCATATATTCTTCCTGATAATGTTCTGTCCATAAATCATTCCACCGCTGTTGTTGTTGTTCTACAGTTTCATCAACAACGTTTTCTGAACTGGTAGATGTTAAAGAACTATGCACAGAGCTTACAGATGACAAACTGTCCGAATTTCTAGAGCAGTCACTTAACTCAATTGAAGAGATAGTTAAACGTGTAACATTTGTCATAGAATCCACAGTTCTTGCCAAACTACCTGTACGTGATGCACATCTAGAGTTTAACAAATGTTCAGCTTCTATTTCATATTCATTACTTATTGGTGACAATGGATTCCAACCTTCACACTCTCTGATTAATTTATCATAAGAATCGCTACCAGATAGGTTTCTTATTAGCATGTGATTTTTTTCAACCGCAGATTGTTCACTTGGAGCTTCTGTAAGTTCACAAACCAAATCCTAAAAAGAAATTTCGTTTCAAATTTTAACATTTAAATTGGCTATAAATCTGAACAACCCAAAAAATATTATAGATTTATAAATTGTAGAAATAATTTTACTTAAAATTAAGATTTTAATTTTTCCTTTTTGTATTGCAATTATTTTTGAGAAGCATGGAAATGTAATTTGTAGTAGAACTGCAAAATAAGATAAATTTTAAAAATTAGATTTTTTGTGTGTAACTAACGTAACATTAAAGTTCAAATAGTTTAAAAAATGTATTGTTTTTTGTTTACATTTGCTATATTTTCTTGACCAAGTTCTACAGTTTTTACAATAAATGCTTGTAAAAACGGAAATATGTTAAGCCCCATAATTTATCCTATCAACATGAAACATGAAAAAAAAATCGTATATTTCGTAAGCTGCTTTTTTATTGAAAACGAAATTTCGTATCAAATTTTTTTGTCAAGTCAATCGATTATTCAGAAAATCACCTGAAATGATTTCTTGAAAATAGATAGTCAATGGTGCCTTCGAAAACAATTACCTAGGACATTATCGATAATTGTATTCTTTCACAAATAGCATTTTCTTTTGTTTTACAGTTCTACTATAATATTAATAACATTAACTCAACTTACCAATGTTACGCTAACACTAGGATCTTGTTGGGAATTATGTAAATCAGATGATAATTTTATGGTATTGGTATTGTCCAAGTGTTCTGTTTCCGAAACTTCTCTGCAAGAAGAACTGGAATCTGTGGATTGCTTATTTTGTAAATATTCAGGATTAATATAACCACTATATTTTAAAATCCAAGATTCGTATACTAAACGCTGTCCGTTATCTGACCAAAATCTTTTAAAAGAATAATCGTTACTAACACTGTCCGTTAAATCTGCACCACTGTCACTTAAATGTAATGCTTCTATTGATATTAGTTGATTCTTTCCACACACATCATTTACGCTATCATGTTCATCTGTTGATAAATTATCTGTATGCGATGAACTACAGTAACAACTAACAGATTCTGCTAAATCCTACAACACAATATTTAAAAAAATTACAGTAGTTACAAAATTATAAATATTTACCACTGTTTTATTAGTATTAATATTATGTACTGGTACACGATCTGAGATATCTTCCTTTTTCACATTAACAAATTGATCTTGACACATGTGTTTGGGATCTTCTGGTACATTATCATCTTCATTAATTATTTTATTAGATCTAAAATTTTAATTAATTTATATTAAAAAATAATATACTACATACAATAAAATAATAAGGAACTTTTGCATTTAATAGTAATAATAATTAACAGTATTTAGCTACAATATAAATTTTTTTTTAAATGTTTGAGTCTGCAGCTTAATTCAGCTTTGTAACGAGTACCATGGAGCTAATGCCAGTATGATGTTATTGAAAACGTAAAAAAACGCTAATCGGTAATACACAATGTATAATGTTAATTCCCGAAAGAAAAATTCCCATAAAGCTTCCCAAAAACCGTATGTTGTAAAAGAGATGTTGCAGAATGATTTGTTTGGTTTTATTGGAAAGGGTATCCGGACGTTTGTTCCGGAAGATTCGTTCTACAGACGATTCAATATTCAAAATTATAAGCAAAAATTATAATTAAAGCCGTTTTTATTAATGGTAATTGATTGATGTGAAACTCGATTTTTGTGCGATTTTACCTATCTTCCAGAAAATTTGTTCTAAACAAAAATTTTAATAAAATTTTAGTTTGTTTGGTTACACTGCTTCGATTGTAAGTCAGAGAGGGGAGCAATTTCACCCATTGCCTCCCCTTGTATTCGCGCTTGACTATATTAAACCAAAAGTATTGTTGTGATACAAAGTGTGCAATATTTCACATATTGAATTAGTAGATTGGTACTGTCTCACTTTGTTTTCTACTGGAATAACTCTCGGTTACTGTCACGTATCTTCTATCACAAGAATTAAACTTTTTCCTATCGACCATTATCGACCATTGACAAGAAAGAGGACAATTTTCTGAATATAAAAAAAAGTTTAAAAGGTTTATCTAAAATACATGTAAATTTTACATTTTTAAAATCGATTTGTTTCGAAAACTTTTGGATTATCCATAATTTTTGTTCTAGTATGCTTAGGGATGCTAAGGTAAAAGTGTCCTTTTACCAATATTCAATAGGAAAAAGTTAAATTTTTGGGATAGGATACGTGACAGATCCCTAATTCTCTTTAGTTAAGATTTTCAGCTAACTTAAAATTACGAGCAGTTAATCGAGTTGAACATTAATCAATTACTATTAATAAAAACTTTTTTTTATAAAATTAATTTTTACATGTTACATGAAATTGAAGAATAACTTTTATGTAAGTTATGAATTAAATTATTCTTCAATTTCATGTAACAAGTAAAAATTAATTTTATAAAAAAAAAATATCACATGTTAATAAACTTAACCATTTTATTAATAAAAACGGCTTTAATTTTTTTAATAAATAAAATTATTATTTATAATTTTGAATATTGAATCATTCCGCTGGACGATACGTCCGAGGATCAATCGTCCTAGAATTATTGGGAAGGTAGAATTGGAATAATATACAAAGAGAGAATAAAAATAAGTTTGCGGATGTAACATGACCAGACCCACAGGTTTTTATTGTTTCAATAAAAATTGTTGTAGAATTTAAAAGATTACATTCAAATGAAGCGATTAAACTATAGATGAACCTAAATTTTTCCTTTAATTTCAGAAATAATCTATTTTAAAGTTCTGATTGTTCACATAAAAGTTGGTGAATAGCTCATTCTGTTGAAGGTACGTGTACTCGACGTAAATATGTAGATGCAGGAAGTGTTTTAATGAGCGGAGCTGGCTGTAGTTCACATTTAGCCGTCCTACTGCTAACATTAAATAAATTTATTAAATTAGATTTCGCTAATTATAGCCGGATAGCAAAGATCTGTCATTTCGATTTCTGGATACCCCATATGTTTGTAACTTTTTGAGGTACACAAGATCTGTGTTTTCTAGATCTGTAATTTTCAATATCGGTTACACTCGAAGGATTTTTTTAATTTTTTGAAGTACTCAGAGATCTGTGTGCCTTTCAGGATTTGCCTTTTTCCAGTGCAAATTATGACTAAAAATACTTGTATAAGATAAAAACACACCATGGACGGAGTCCATTAAGATTATTTAATCTTAAGGAAACAACCAATGGAATACTCACTTTCTGTTTTTGATCTTTTTGGAACGAAGTTCCTTATGGGATGCGAAGGGGGTACCCTAATCGGAAAAAAACGTCCGTAACGAAAACGCGTAAGATTTTTATATCGTTCGATAATTACACCATCTGGTGGTCAAAAGTGAAACATCTGCTCAGCATTAGTACATATTCGGAAACCACTTTTTTCTTTAGAAAAAAAGTTGCCTTCACCGGGATTCGATCCTTTGGCTAAAATGTGTAGGCGGAGCCCTTTGCTCTACGCCACAATGGGTATCGTTAAAATTAATAGTGATACGCTATATAAGATACTCTTTGCGTATTCCAAATTAAGAACGCATTAAAATTGTTAAACTGACGAATAATTTAAAAAAATTTAATTTAATAATTTTAGCCGAAAATAAAACCCCCAAAATTTAAAAAAAAATCGATTTTGAAAATGCCACTCAGATGCAAAAAAAATTATCTAAAGCCGAATGTGCAAAAAAAATTTCGAAAACTTCAAAGATGACCGCGATGATTGCGGATTTACATCGACTTTGACACATGCCGAAATCGCTATTTTGGCAATTTTGTAAAGTAGTTCTTGATTTTTATCGATAAAAAAAATTATAATAAAATATTTATATCGGAATAATTATTTATTTTTTACCTCGACTAGAGCTTGAAATTAATATTTATGTAATAAGGTACTTCGTTCCTATCTGGTGTCCCACGACACCACATTTTATATTTTTCTGTGTATTTTTAAATAACCTATAAAATGTAAATTCTATATTTGCAAATTACGCCATAAACTACCATAATAATTGCTTTTGGAAATTCTAGTTATACATTTTTAAACCAATTCACTTCATTGAATTGTTGAATGAGTTGTTAAATGTGTAAATTGTAAAAAAATTGAAGTAAACAAATTCAAATTCATTTACAATTTTGTCACTATAATGCCACTTTACTTTACAAACTCGTATGTATTAGCACAAATTTTTAAACCTAACCTAACGTCTCGCTTTTCATGAGCTTTTAGGTGGATTAGCAAAAGCGTGTGGCATTATAGTGACAAAATTGTAAATGAATTTGAATTTGTTTACTTCAATTTTTTTACAATTTACTAAAATTACTATTTTGATTTATCTTTTCTCATTTCGCTTTTCTATTTTTTTGTGCGAAAT
This sequence comes from Cantharis rustica, assembly GCA_911387805.1. Classification (NCBI taxonomy): domain Eukaryota; kingdom Metazoa; phylum Arthropoda; class Insecta; order Coleoptera; family Cantharidae; genus Cantharis; species Cantharis rustica. Next base: position 80,726,717 of record OU426877.1, read on the forward strand.
ATAATCACGAATGAAAATATATTAATGATATACTGCCTAGTTTTGAAAATGCCTAACTTTTAACGTGGTTTGAAATAAATTAAAAAGGCAGAATAAAATATTATAACATAATTAATTCAAATGATAAGTTACATAATTTTCAAAACTAGCAAGTTGTCTAAAAATAAGCTTGATGTAGGAAACTAAACCAGACTTACGAATTACTAGTTCCAACTAGAACCATTAGACTATTAAAACACCTTGTAATGATCGCGTTAAACAAAAGTTAAAGTGCTCATTTATTTTAAAAAATTCTTAACTCAAAAACTAAGGAACATTAGACGAAACCCCGAGACACGGCATAACTTTTTGGATCCTAGAATCACCAAAACAATTGGGATCTCAGGTCAGGTCAATCTAAATTAAATTGTAAATATAACGCAGAAATTGTTGCTGTGCTCTAATAACTTAACTTAGTTTGACTTTTAAGTTAGGTAAGATAAAAATCTATTTTTCATAAACTAATCTTACTTCACATTGACCAATTTTATATTAATTCTATGATATCATAAAATTTAAAAACACAAATTTGACGCAAAATGATATGTGAACTTGGTCAATAAAGTTAGAGATTCGCTCAAATCTATCTTAATAATTCTATGGCATTTGGTATAAAGAACTTAAGGGTAAGGTATATGGGGGTCCCTCCCAATTTTTTGTAAATAAATAATATATTTATACAAAATAGCAGGTGCATTTTCAAATAATATCTTCAGCAGTTTCTCATATCACTAAAAAAAGTTAAGAACTATTATTTTTATTTTTCAAAGTCATCCACGATACTTCTGAAGATATCGCTTTGAAATTTGGCAGTGGTATTTTTGAAGTTATTTGAAAATGTACCTATTTTTTAAAAGTTGTATTTTTAAATTTCAAGGTATATTAATTTACCAAAAATAGGGGGCGGGGCATAATTCTCGGTAACACAAAAGAATATTGTATTATTTAACGGTGTTTAACTTCGATCATTTATACCAATCAAAAGAGCATACAATATAGACTTCATTTCGGCAATAACATTTTTTTGTCAATTTCTGATTTACGCCCTTTATATCAAATGTCAGAATTATAAAATCTGATCATCCTTCAACATAGGTTACATTATGCTAGTTTTTTGATAAATTAAAATGCCTTGCAAAAAATTAATACAATTACTTCAGAGGAAGATAATTTTAAAATATACTATATTTTAAATTAATTTTATTACGTTTTGGTTTGTATTATTTATTTATAATTAGTTCACCTTAAGGTATCATTAGACCAACATTTTGAAGAACCAATTAAACACCTAGATAATGCCAAGAGATATACATAAGTGAAATTTTTAAATTTCACAAAAGTTGACTTAAAATTCTGATTTGTGCAATAAATTTTGAAAATTATTTTTTTTAAATAAATTCCGACTTTTCCAGGATTTCTATGACTAAAATTAATGTTTTTACCAGACTTTTCAAACCTTGATAAAATCTAAAAATTGTAAATTTTAATAATTTACGGAAATAAAAAAAGTAATTTTATTTTTCTAAGTTTTAAAAAAATTACCCTGGCCTAGTCTTAATTTCCCTGATTTTAGTTAAAAAATTTAGATCTCCTTGACTTTTCCAGGTAAGTGGAAACCCCATTTGATTATATTTAAATAAATACAGTAGCATTACGTGTTAACATTAACATATTCACATTAGCCTGAAATTCACGGTAGCTGGTATCATGGCATGTGTCTACTGTAATACCAACAGAAACGTATTAAAATTAATTTGAAATATATTTATAAAATAAATTAATAAAATACTTTTCTTGTAATAAGTATATTCGTTAATGTGAATTAGTTTCGACTTACATCTTCATTAGCACAAAAAATATAATTCTTAAGTATTTTATTTATTTATTATAATTATTATAAATACCTCAAGGAAAAATCTTATATTATATCTATATATAAGTTTATAAAAATGAACAACTACTCATACAGAAAAATAAAATGTGCTGATGAAAAATACATGAAAATAAATTTAAGAAATAAATTAAGAAAGATATTCAAGTGCATTCCTGTATTTTTTATTGCATTGTATTAAAACAAATTTCTAAATGTAAAACATAAATCTAGATTAATCATTGGTTACAATCAAAATTTGACAAATCAAAATTGAGTAGTTCATTTCGTGCCTGAAAATATCCAGTATCAGTTAAGTCATATGGATCTGGTATAAAAGGTGGCGTTGTAGATAAAAGATTTTCCCAATCAATATTTTTAAAAACTTTCATTTCCATAACTTCATTTGCAGAAGGTCTAGTATCCGGATCTGACGTTAACAATTGTTCAATAGCATCTACCGTTTCATCTGATAAAGCTTCATCATCTGTTGGCCATTCGATATTACGTTCTAAAATATTTTGAAAAACTTGCTGCGGAGTGGCATCATTAAATGGCGGAATTCCAGTAACAAATTCGTAATAGCATACACCTAACGCCCACCAATCCACCGCAAAAGTGTGACCTTCACATCTTAATAATTCAGGAGCCAAATAATCGGGCGTCCCCAATATTCGCGAATCCGATCCCCATTGCCCCCGACGCACAGATTTTGGAGTTCTGTATGGCGTTCGTGGAGTTTTCGGAGTACTGCTGGATTGAACTGGACTAACAAAGTTTACGTTGCTTTCTTCGTTGGTACCAGCAAGAATAGACTTTTCTTTTTCTGCATTGATGGATGTATCATCTTGTGAGAATTCAAATCGAGTCACTTTATATTTATCTATATCGCAAAAACAAAAATGCTCATAAATTTATATCAAGTTCAGCTTAATATTATCTTACTTGGCTTTTGATGAGATACTGGAGTGCTAAAAGTTACACCCTTCAAGGAAGTCGAATTTACTCGAAGCGCTTCCATTTCACCCGTCAACCCACTACGTAGATAATTTTTTCTATCATCGGGAGAAGTAGGTTGATATTTTCTTTTACGGTTTCCTCGAATATTTAACACGCAGCAACGACTAGGTGCACGGCGACTTATAGGAGAACTTGCACACGATGTACTTGTATTTGCTTCACACTCGTCTGAACTACCGCAATAAGAACAAGTGTGATACGAAGAACTTGATTCGCTTCGCAAAGACATTACTTCTGCAGATAAGAATGGAGCAATTCCAGATAAATTAGAAGCATTAGATACACCATTGGATCTTCCTAAATCACATTTGGAAGATTGTAAAGCAATATTCTCCAACTTGGCAGATTCAAAACCATTTCTAGTTGCGATAATAGCAGAAGTATTGCCCGAGCCAAAATTAATGTGTGATGTTAAGCTGAGAAGCTGTCCCGGCGTACGCGTGCATATGTTGGGCGTTAAATTTTGAAAATCTGACAATTCCAAATCTCTATCTATTTTAACTCTCGATAAACCGAAATCTGTAAGTTTAACATGTCCTTGATGAGATAATAACATGTTGTCTGGCTTTATGTCTCTATGTATCACGCTATGTTTATGTAAATATTGCAATGCCAAACACATTTCTGATATGTAAAAAGCAGCCATGGCTTCATCAAAAAATCCATAAACACTTAACAGAGATTTTAAATCGCCCCCGACCATATATTCCATAACTAAATATACCGAAGATGATGTTTGAAGAGAATAATATAAATGAACACAAAACGGGCAGTTAGTTAATGCAAGCGCATTTCGTTCATTAACTACTTGTGAAACCATATTTTTATTAATCATTTCTGTTTTCTTCATAACTTTTATTGCATACATAACATTCTCATTGCTTTTCTTTGCACCTAGAAATACTTTGCCAAAAGCACCTCGACTGATTGGCTTTATTATACAAAAGTCGTCAATATTCGGTGGTTTGGTAGTCGAAGCGTCGCCCATTATTAGAAATCGTTTCTACACATTTTTAAATAAATTGTCAAGTTATAATTTTAAGGTTAGAAAAATTAATATTTGCTCCTTTTTTATTACCAAAAAAATTGAGATTATTCGCTTACACTTAATTTAAATTTTCAATAATAAAATCAATGAGTGTTATTTTATAAAAAATAAGCTACTACATACTTTTTTAGGATTAATTTATAACAAATAATATTATTTGACTACATACACAGCAGACAAGCGGTAATAAACTGAAACCGATTGAAACGAAATTTAACCTAAATTTAAGTGATGAAATTACTTACCTAATAAAAACTCGGCTACACAAACAGTAGGTATTCTCTGATGATTCTTTGAAATTTATATTAAATACAGCCACAGCATTCCATTCAATATTAGACATTTTTTAGTTAATGTACGATATTTAAATAAATTTTTAGTTTATTGTGAGCAGACGCCCCCACAATTTATTATAAGAGTTCATAATACACTACACTGACTCAGTGGCGTAACTTGAAATTTCGATTAGGGTAATGTATGCGATTTTTTTTTGAATTTATCGAATGCGAATTTATTTTTAATATTAACGATGATTATTATAAACCATGATCGGATTATGATCACTACTTCTATATTGTATTTTATAATTATACGTATTATTTTCAAGCAATAATATTAATTATTATGATTACACAATAAATTATTCATAATATAGCCAGTGGCGGCTCATGGCTTTGACATTTAAGGTATTGTACCCCAAGATCATAACTGATTTAATTAAATCTATTATTTGCTCATCTACGCTATGAGAATAATTGTCAATAATAAATTAACGGACGTCTTGACAAAACTCAAAGATTTCATACACTCGATACATTTTCTGAGGTACTACTAGGTACAAGAAGTTTGCTGCATATTTTCTCCCATTACTTCAGTAGATATGTTGAGCGAAGTTGTTGATTTATAAGCAGGTGTCAAACGAGACACGACAATTTTGCGTAAAGGAAAATTTGGAAAAATATAGAATAATTAATAATAATAATGAAACTCAAACAAAACAAAAAATAGAACAAAATAATATATTTAAAACATTAATTTCAGAAATTCATTCAAAATTTATATTTCAAAATATTTTTAAATTTTAAATATAAATAAAATTCGAAAAATTAACGATAGTAAGATTATAATTTTAAACTTCTCTTCCTTTCTATCGTCATGCAAGTCTAACTCCCCTCCCCCTTTTTACTCATTACGTAATTTATAAACTCCATAATAGTGTGCTATAATTCAATTACAATTCCACAATACCCACTTAGATATTTTTTTAAATGAATTAAAATTTGAAGAAATAAATAATAATATGTATTAATGTTTTAAATTAATTTTATTAAACTAATTAGAAACTAAAACCAGAATAACAATTAAATTAATCTTTATTGCATCGCGGATTGTTGCTGTAGAATTTGCTAGGAGTCCTACCAACTTCCGTGGAATCTGTACACAGTTACAGGTAAATGTATACATTTTCCAGCTACGTACTTTTTCCGTAACAGATACATTATGTTAGAATAACAATTTTTTTTAAAAAACAAAAATAATAAAAATTCTATTAACCCATTTTTTTTTTAATAAATCAATAAATATTATTTATTAAATACATAATTATACAAAAATTTTAGTCAACATTAGAAAAATACATAGCATTTTAAAAAAATTATAAAAATATAAAAAAAAATTTTTAAATATAGTACTAAATTTCCCTAGATTTCGTTAAAAATTTCTAAACATTTCTTATTTCCCTAAATTTTTCTTCAACGAATGAAAACTCCCTAAACCTGGCAACCTTGCCTCACCTCCCTAGTTACAATAAATTAGCCGCCAGAGCAGCGCCACTTGAGCTATGCAACCAGAGCCAGTATATTTAGAGAGTAGCGCCGTCCTTTGATCTAACCAAATGCCGACACGGCAGCCATGTTTTGTCCATACTATACATAACCATACATAAGTAAACAGTGTTTAATGGTTGTAGAAAGTTTATAAACTCAGTTGTGTTAGTTTTTCATAATATTATTATGTGATAAATTGTTACAGAAATAACTAGTACTGATTTGTACTAATAATATATAATATTATATATTAATTAATTAATAATTTAGAAAAAAATTTGATTACAATAAACGTGTAAAATGCCGGGTTGCTGTGCTTATAACTGCAGTCAAAGAACTGAAAAAGGTGTTAGATTGTTTAAACTGCCCCAGGGACCTAAAAATAGTGATAGAAAAAAACAATGGATTAACAATATAAATCGGACAAATCTGCCAGGAGAAGCATTTGTTTGTGAGGTAAGACTCGGATTTTTAATTACCATAATTTAATTATTGCGTAATATAATTTTACATTGCAGAATCATTTCACTCGCGATCAATTTGAAAATAATCGGCAGGATAATAAAAGACCTCTACGGTGGAATGCTATTCTTACCTTATTTTCACATAAGGTTATTCCAACACCACGAAAACCACCAAAAGTTAGAATCGATAAGACAATAATTAAAATAGAAAGTATGTGCTTTTTATCTCTTACATGTTAATTATAGAACTATCATGATTATTAAACTTATTTGTAGATGTCCCGGACTGTGACCAGATGATTGAAGATCCTATAGAATTACATTTATTACATCCAGATGATATACAACGTAATAGTTCTGTACAAGAAGAAACACATCCACGGGTACTGGAATTACAGCGATAATTCCACACATATATAAAATAATCCATAAGAAATGTCAAAATTGACAGTTTGCTAGTGGCTAAAAATTGTACTTATGAAGAGGCAAATATGCAAGTGGATAAATTTTGCGGATATTTTTTTGTTTACCTTTGCCATGACAGCCAAAGCAAATCAACATTAATTAATGTGACGTTATAATAATATACTACGTGTTGTTTTTAATTTATAAATATTAATACCTTCATAATCAATATCATCGTTTATTCGCGGAATTATCTTACCAAATACAACACTAGCTTTGATTTCTGTCCTGATAATTTTTAATTTCAAAACACTCATACGTAATTTTAAAATTTCGCTCGAGAAAACTGTTGGTCAGACTAAAACACTCGAGCGATCGAGCGCGCTCGATCGCTCTCGTGTTTTAGTCGACCAAGTTTTCTCTCGTTAAATTGCTAATCACGTATTCGTTGAAATTAAAAATTATCCGGATAAATCAAAGCTCTTGTTGTATTACATACGAAAATTACAACTAGCATATAAAACCATCAGAAATTTGAAGGAAGAAAATGAAACATTTACAAAACAAGTGAATACCATTTTTAATAAAGATCAAATTAGATTTTTACAAAAAGGAAAGATGACTGGTAATACATGGGAAAGTGATACAATAAAAAAGTCTCTTAAATTGTATTTATCATGTGGTACGACTGGTTACGAAGAACTAAGAAAACAAAATTATCCTCTGCCTGGTATCCAAACTTTGCAAAAGAGAATAGAAAACTTTAAATTTCGTTCTGGAATATTAGAAGACATATTCCCATTATTACAAACTAAAATGGAAGGGATAAAACCTGAAGAACGACATGCAGTTCTCTTAATGGACGAAATGGCTATAAAACCTGAATTCCAATTTGACAATACTACAGGAGAAGTAGTAGGTATTTATCATAATAGTCAAAATAAATTTCAAATTATCACAAATTACTTTATAGGTAGACCTACAATGTATAGTTCGGGAGGATGCTCTAAAAGTGAAGTAGCTACACATGCATTGGTTTTTATGCTTGCTGGCTTGACAACACGTTGGAAGCAAACCGTTGCATTTTATTACACAGCAAATTCAAAAATAATTTCAAAAATTGTAGTGATTGCATATCTGCTGTTGTTACGTGTAGTAGTGATGACTCTATTACATCTATTAGTACTTTAGTAAATCTTAAGTGTTATAAAGAGAATTCCCTTTTATATCCTACCAAATTAGTTTTCGACTACTTTTTAGAGGCAGAAGTATTTTTTCGAAATCACAGTGCAAAGGTTGTAAAAGGTGAAATCAATTTAAAAACCTTAATAAATACATTTTTTAATCTTCCTATTTCGATTAACGAACTTCCCAAGTGTCATAATGTGTATGAAAAAATTTTAACAATATTCTTCAGAACTAGATTATACTTTTTGCTAAGAAAGTGTTCCTTCAATACTAACTCAGAAGAATCGGTTAAATGTGGAAGCCGGAGTATTGGAATGAGAAATGCGTTAAAAAAGTTAAAAACATAAACTGCATTGCAGTGCACTTTCTTATCTCTGTTTGAAAAGGTTTCCAATGCCTTTTTTGCCATCCATCAATGCCATTTATTTTTGAAAAACGTTAAATAAACTTGTAATACAAATATAATTCTTTATTTTTTTTCCTAAAATGTATATTAAAAGTGTAATTAATAATAAAAAGTTTAAAAATTACTATTGTTTCTTATGGAGCGTATACTTCACTGAACTAAACAAAAAACATTTATTTTTGAAAAACGTTAAATAAACTTGTAATACAAATATAATAACTCTTTATTTTTTTCCTAAAATATGTATTAAAAGTGTAATTAATAATAAAAAGTTTAAAAATTACTATTGTTTCTTATGGGGCGTATACTTCACTGGACTAAATATGGCGGCAAAAATTTTGATTGCGCTACTCTCTAAATATACTGGCTCTGTATGCAACTAGCGTATTGGAAAGAGGACAATTTGGTATAATGCAACAAAAAATTTTTGAGGATTACGCATTAGCTTTCGAAATAACGGCATTTTAAAATTTCAAATAGCAGGTAGTTGTAACCCAATACACCCTGTTGCAAAGAGTCGCGATAAACGATGAACTTCACAGATGAACTTCTTGGCAATATGCAGGTGCCACGGCGAAACCGTATATCTCCTTCATCTGATGTGGGCGACGGGCGTTAGAATTTATTGAGGTGTGATTCCTCATTTGAAGCGCTAAGCTTGATCGGGCTGGGTTATTGGTCCATGGGGATAATTTTCCGTAATTTGCGGGATCCTAGGTGTTTGGAAGAACTTTCCTGGAGGCGTGGATTATGTGGCCAGAAGGGCGGTGGAGCGATGTGCGTCTGCGATCCGTGGTTTGGTGTTCCGAGTATTCTAATGAACTTGATCCCTTGGTATCGATGGGGCAAGGCGTGCGTGCCCCATTGGTTTGGGGTCCCTAGTATTCGATGAACTTGGTCTCTTGATATCGATGAAGCGGGGCAAAGAGTCGCGAAACTCGCACATTAAGACCCTGCTATTATTTCTGTTGGCGGTACGTGTGCTTTGAAATACTCTTAATGTTGTTGTCAGTCGCGGTCGAGGTTCAAATAGCTGCTCGCCCACAAAAATCCCATTTTGTTAGTTTTCGACACACTTTGGAAAACTTCGGTTAAACTTCTTCAAAGTTCAAAATTCAAAATTGTTAATTCCTCTTGTCTAAGTTTATTCACCACTCAGATCGACGCGGCCAAACCCGCGTCAGCGTATATTTTGATCCAAGATCTCCAACGCCCGTTACCCACTCACCAGATGAAGAAGATTAAAGCGCCTACGGCGCCAAACGCTTTGCATTGCCATTCCGCTACGCTAGTCGCGGTCGACACCCGGACGATTTCTATGGCTTTGAGTTTCACCTTTGGCAATGTGTGCCATTCTACAGAGATATTTTTAAATTGTTATGTGTAAGGTGAAAAAATAAAACAAGCCCGAAGGCGTCCTTAGGGTCTGTTTTATTTTTTTGCCTAACTCAACAAGACCTATCATACAGCCGTGTTAAAACGTGTATCTAAAATACATGTAAATTTTACATTTTTAAATTCGATTTTTTTCGAAAACTAATGCATAATCTTCCGAAATTTTTGTTCTAATATGCTTATCCCTGTGAGGGGATTTGTCAGTTACCTCCATCGGGTGCGTCCCCATTGGAATTGGGAAAAGCTCACCAGGTAGGCAACTCTGCCTGCCTGAAATAAAATACCCACCGTGAAACAAAAACTGACCTGGTCCTCCAGGTTGGGGGTTAGCCGTCGAGCCAGCAACTCGGCACTTGGAAAAAGATAAATGCGCTAAAAATTTCGATACATCGCCTCGGAACCAGGACAGTCTTAAAGGATTACGACGTAAGCTACGAAAACCGACTATGAAACTGGCTACTTGGAACGTGCAAGGAATCAGGAATAAACAAAGTGAAGTATTTAAAGAACTAAAGAAGATGAAGATCGATATATGTGTACTCACGAAAAGTAAAAAGAAAGGAAAAGGAAACGAAATAGTGGGTGAATATGTGCATATATACAGTGGAGTAAGTAAGGACTCGAGAGCCAAGAGAGAGGTATCTATTGCAATCCACAAAGACCTTAGAAGCAAAATAAAGAGCTGGAAGGAGATAGACGAACAAATAATAAAGCTGAAGATAAATAAAAATGGTCACAATATTGCAGTTATTGGGACGTAGCGCCAAGCGAAGACGCGGATAAATTAGATAAGGATAAGTATTACGAGCAGCTGCAAGAAGTTTTATCCGAAATAAAAATGGACAACGAGATATACCTACTCGGAGACTTCAACGGAAGAGTGGGACAAGAAGAAAATCATCCAGTGGTCGGAATGTATGGTGAAATAACAACAAATGACAATGGGATGCGTTTGAGAGACTTATGCGAAAACATGTCGTTAAGAATAATGAACGGGTTCTTCTCACATAAGGACATTCATAAATTCACGTGGGAGCAGCCAACCAGAAAACTTAAAACGATAATTGACTATATAAGCCAACGTCAAAACTCAAAATTAAAAACTACAGATGTCAGAGTATACCGGGGGCTAGAATGCGGAACAGACCACTATTTAGTAATGGCAAAGGTTATAGTTAATTACAGAAAGGCAAGCGCAGGAAAAGGACTGCAGGAAAAAGAACAAAAGGAAGGAAGGAGGATACAGAGCTGGAAATATAACGTAGAAAGCTTGAGGCAGGAATCCGTGAAGTTTCTATATAAACTCCGGCTAGCAAATAAATTATAAAGAGTTAGCATAAGAACAATGAATGTGGAAATGATGTATCAACAAGTAAAAACATGTGTACAAGAAGCAGCAAATGAAGCTCTAGGATGTGACGAAAAGGCAAATAAACAACCTGAATGGTTCTCCGAAAAACTGAAAAAACTAATGGAACAGAAAAAGAGTACTTACTGGAAGTAGCTGAGCACACGGAGTGATGAAGACAGAGAGGTTTACATGCAATGGAATAGAGTAGTAAAAGGAGAAGTAACGAGAGAAAAGAACGAAATGTAGGAAAATAAATGTGAAGAACTAGACAGGTATTTAGGTGGCACAAGAGTCTTGCAAGAGTGGAAGACAATAAAAAATATAAGAACAGAGGGGAAACGAGCAAGTAGTATTAGCTTAATTAGTATAAAGCAATGGAGAGATTATTATAAGCGACTGTTGAATGAGGTTCGGGTAGAATTCGATAAAAACGATCTAAATATTAAGAAAATCAAGAAGAACGAAGGACGTACCGGCGTAAGGGAAATAACAGTGCAAGAAATCCAAGAAGCTCTAGTAGAAATAAAGAACGGAAAAGCAGCGGGGTCGGGAAACATTCTTATTGAATTGGTCAAGTATGGACCGGCAGTGTTACACGAAATTCTGCTAAAAATATTCAACAAATATATGATAAATAGAGAAGACATCCCAGATGATTGGAATTTAGCTTATATAAGCTCCATCTTAAAGAGAGGAAGTAAGATGTGTAAAAATTATCGGGGAATCAGCGTGACTAGTTTAGTAGGGAGGTTGTATGGCAGAATACTAAAGAAAAGAATTGAAACCGAGTTTTCAGACATAGAGGAACAGAATGGATTTCGCGCCGGAAGATCGTGCATGGATAACGTGTTTGTATTGCAGCAAATCATTGAAAAAAGAAAAGCTAGAAGTTTTTCCACTCATCTAGTATTCGTAGATCTCGACAAGGCCTACGATTCTGTTCCAATTAAAAAACTTTTTGAAAGTATGACGAAAGTTGGCACCAGTGAGGTGTATATCCGATCAATCTGGAACATCTATCGGGATGCAAAGACCTTGGTTAAATGGGGAAACAATACATCGGAAAAGTTTACAATTACTAAAGCCCTAAAGCAGGGTTGCTGCCTGTCTCCCACCCTGTTTAAAATTTACATTAAAGAAGCATTGGACGCATGGAGGAGACGAACACGGGGTATGGGAATAGAAGTGGGAAAGATAAATTTGACAACCCTCTTATTTGCGGACGATCAGATCATCATTGCAAACGATGAAGAGGACGCTGATTTAATGTATAGGAAATTAGTAGAAGAGTACCAAAAGTGGGGGTTGACAATAAACAAGAAAAAGACGGAATACCTAGTGCAAACAAGCGACATGCGCGAACCCGATGTGGAGCTCCAAATAAACAAGGAAATAAAAAAAGCAGGGAGTACAAATACCTGGGCAGCATAATTTCAAAAGAAGGAACATCACGAAGAGACATATGTAGTAGAGCCCAACAAGGTCGGAGAAGTATTCGGATTTTAAATTCTTTATTATGGTCCAACAAGATTAGGTTACATACAAAAATGACCATCTATAGAGCAGTAGTGAAACCAATTTTAACATACGGAGCAGAATGCTGGCAAATAACGAGCAGAGACAAGAGACTTATTGAGGCTGTCGAGATGGATTACCTAATGCGAGCGTGTAGAGTCTCCCGAATGGAACACATCCCAAATGAAGAAATTAGACGACAAACCAACAGGACGTATACAGCCGTGGACAGAATAGAGTCTCGGCAACTAATATGGTATGGGCATGTGATGAGGATGTCCGAAGATCGGTGGCCAAAAAGAGCTATAAATTATATACCAGCAAACAAAAAGAGAAGAAGAGGAAGACCCAACAGGTCGTGGATGCAAGGGATAAGAGAGATAATGACGGATCGAGCAATAAAGGAGAAAAACTGGCAAGATAGAGAGGTGTGGCGATCAAAATGCGGGATGCGGCAAAGGCTGTAGGAACCCCGCCTATATATATATATATATATTGTAATGTATGTGGTATTATCTTAATTTTTTATTTCTCTATTATCAATATAAAATTTCACCACCCTTACATACAATATCATGAGACTCGTAATTCAATTGTATAACTTTCTTATTACCAAAATTTTCACCTTATTCACTTTAATTAAACACCGAATTCAAAAATATAATTTATTTTACTTTAAAAAAAAAACAACTTATTCAAATATCACTCGAAACTCAAATTCAAAATTCAAAAAATCCTTCACACTCGCCATCTTGGCTCTTACTGCCAACCTTTTTAAAACAAAAATTTACATTTGCTTTTCAGTTAATTAAAACAAAAATCATCAAACAATAACTATTACATAATAAAAACGAATTGTAGGAAAATACACGACAATATATATATGCTTAGAAAAGTGTTCTCTTTCATATAATCAATATTTGAAATTTTAAAATTCGGGGTGGAAGTTTATTGACAGATCCCCATATTTCAACTGAAATCTACTAATCGTGGATATTTGGGCATATTTTCTAGTATTTCTAAAAAAAGAAAAAAGGTTTTTTTTATCAGAAGACGGGTCCTGCTCTGACAATTTAGAATTTAAATTTGGCGATGCCAACAAATAAAAATTTTGGGTTGGCAATGCGAGACCGTTACCTACTCTAAACTACTATAATATGTATATCATGACCAGCATGATACTATAGCGGGTGACCGGCCAAAGAACTAAACATAGGGAATTAACATAGGATATTAATTTTTCTAACTTCCTGCTTCCCATTATAACGCATAAGAATGAAAATGGCATCATATTAAAGAGATTTTTATTCCGCGTCTAAATAATATACCCAACACTTGATATTGTAAAAACTTAACAGTAAAATTAAGAAATAGGTACTGCTTTTAAAATTTTTTAGCAGGCTTGGTCTTGGTTTATACCTATATACTGTTTTTATAGTACTAATAAGTTTATCCGATTATCGTAAAAGCAGTACTCGAGAGGATAAAACTCCAACAGGGGTGTAATACCAATAAATAAATAAACTAAATTTGTAATTTAATAATTTAAGGGGAGACGAAAGTGAAAAAGTTTAGAGCTTTGTAGAGTTGAGAGTAATGGCTAGTTTACATTGGTTAAGTTACTTGTACTCGTTACATGTACCAATACTAGCCTTGCTAGTCAACTTACCTGTGCACAAAGCAAATTTAGACAGACAGGTCCTGTCCTATCGGTTTACATTGCATTAATAGCTGTCTTGCAACTTACTGTAAACTAGGCATAACATCGACAAAATTGTTGTAAGTGGGGCTAATGTGAATACGAACTCAATGCAGATACTGTACTAGTGTAGAAAATTCAGTTTTAATATTTGCAATTTGCCATGCTTAATTATTATTAGAACAAGAAAATTTATATAAAATATTAAAATGTTTCTTTTTTATTTAATTTATTTTGAAGTTGGCAGCACACTTTAGAATTTGTACGTTTTGATGTTTGTGTATGGTTTTGAAAATGTTTGTTTTTTTGTTTCATCACTGGTGGCAACATTGAAAATTAAGCGTCGTTTTCTGACTTTCCGGTGGTAAAAATTTGTTTCGGTTAATTGTCGTGTGTATACCTCTTTCATTAATTTGGTTAATTACTCAAGTAAGTAATTTAGTTTTTATTATGTATTTTAAAATTATTACCGATAACGCAATCGAAATGCATTGTAGGTTTTTCTACCCAAACAAATCACCATTTTGATTTTCACGTAGAAAATAATCGTGCTGATAGTAGTTGTTTATCAGGTTCATAACGAAATATTGTTGGTAAACGTTACTTACAAACACGATAAACTAAAATTAATTTTTGGTATATTGTAAAATTGCCGTCGTTTGCATTATTTACTACTCTTGAAATTTTCGACAACCCCAGTTAAACATTACGTAGGGTCAGTTGTTTCGCCAACGTAAATATTTGCATACATCATTTGAACGAAGTAATTGTTAATAAAACTAAGGTTCGGGTAATTAAATATAGAATGAAAACATTTCTCACTGTTAATAAGTAACGTGACATAATCCGGCGTCACTAATTTTACAGGGGCGTAGGTAGGACGTAGCGTCGATATTTGGACTTTTTAAAAGGCATTCGTTTTTTAAAATAACATTAATATTCATTTTAAATTATCATTCAACTTGTTGCGAATAGCAATTAGATGCCATTATACCGTTTATTGCAATTATAATTAACCATAATATTAGTAGGTTAAACCCATTCCAAATCTATAATAGGCAGACGTACCAGGAGGTCTTTTTTTTGCTGGTATCCCAACATGTTGGGAAGCGATCGGAAGTTTTTATAACGTAAAAGAACCATGCTCCATATTGGTAAGCTGTTGTAGAAAAATGGCGGGAAGCGATCCTTTAAATGCATAAGAATATGAAAATCAATCATTGCAGCATCCAAGGAAGTAAAATTTATTTCCCGATCATCAGTTAACAATTAATATAAACAATTCATATTTATTTAACGTTTTTCCAAAATTTATACATATTTTTTCGTCAATGCGGACTTGGATTTAATATAATAATATGTAGGTACTACCTATCTGGCGGTGTTTCCAGCAGAATTTCTCTACCGCTGCATAACGTTTTTTCTATTGAATGTACCCAATGCTTTTCAAATTGGTTGCTATGTTGAAATAATTTAATAGGAATATCGATTACTAAAGAGTTGGCGGTTATTTTAACATTTTAGGTTATGTCAATAGTAGGTTGCATTCATTATGAATCGCAATAAACTTTCCCGCCGATTTACTAAATTATTTATAAATTACTTTTTTATATATGACAACGATGCTGTTTACAATATTATATTCAAAAGCGATTAAATAGATATGTACAGCGTGGCCCACAAAACCTAGGATAAACTAGTTTTTTTTTGTCGCGAAAATTACTAAATTTTATCAAAATAAAATTAATATGCCGATTCTAAAAACAATAGAAAAATAAAAAAACAATAGAGAAAAATTAAAGAAATCGTAATTTTGTAAGTTACAAGATATCAAAAAGTCGCGCTGCTATTTAATCGTTATTGCAAGCCGGAAATCGGCAATGTAAAATTGTTCGAATGCTTCACATTTCTCCACAAACTTTCTGATGCCATCCAACGATTGAAAGAGCTTGGCAATGAGGAGGACCGGCCCGGAAGAGCAAAAAAATATTCTGCCAACACTCGTCGGAATCGCAATATACTATGTACTACGGATTCAAATAGCTAAAAATGTGCTTAAGAAGAAACCCTTAGAAGCTACTAAAAGTCCAAATGCTGACGATTGAAAACAAGCAAGCACGACTTTGGCGGTGCCGTGCACCGCTGCTCCAAGATAGGAAAATTTCGTTTTTACTGATGTAAAAATTTTAAAAGGCCCCGGATCTTGTGCCATCGTTGTCTATCGCCAATACCAAGTCTGTTATGGTTTGGGGCGGAATTTGTGTTACCGGTAAAACACTTTTGGTTTTCGTAGAAGACGGGGTTAAAATAAATAAAGAAGTGTATCGCTGGGATATTTTAGAGGCTGTCGTACATCTGTGAACCTAAAAGCACTTTGGCGACCAACATTGGGCCTTTGAACAGGACTCTGCGCCTGCTCATAAAGCACGAATTACACAAGAGTGGTGTCGAATCAATTTTTCTGATTTTGTTAGTTCCGCTGAATGGCTTCCGTACTCATCGGATCCCAATCCCATTATGCCATATGGTCAATTCTAGATGCCAGAGCCTGTGCAAAATCTCACAAAAGTTGGGAATTGCTGAAGCAATTCTTGCGTCAGGAATCGGACAATATATCGCTAGAAAAATTGCAAAAAACAGTCGAAAATTTTCGTCGACGTTTGGAACTCGATCGACGTAGAAGGACTCCACTTTGAAAACTCTTAATACATGTTGTACCTAAGGTACTAAACTAAACTGGTATTGGCTTGCGGAGCACGGCGGCCGGAGCTTGCCTTAAAGCTCCTTCGTCTGAGGGTACATATGACGTTGGGTTTTTCAGGGCCCGCTGTGGTGGCGTTCTGTCCTGGCTTGGTCCGCGGCTATTGCGCCGGGTGTTGCTTTCTTTGGTGTGTTCGACGCTTAATGTTCATCAGTTATGGTGATTGGTTGACTTGATTTATTGAGTTGCAGTCTGACTTCTCAGGCTGCTTATTATGGCTGCGATTTTTCCGCGCTGACTTCATGGATCGCCAGCTGGGTCGTTATGGTGATCTGTGGTGATATCTCATTTGTGTTGTTTTCCTCCCTTGGATGACGGCGGGGAGGGGACCAATTTGTCTTGGCGTTCTGGTTTGCCCCGATTGGTTTCCTGTTTCCCATCCTTGGTTTTGGGAACTTTTGGCATCCCCTGTAACTGGCTGGATGGGACCCTCCGCAGTTTGCGCAGGTGGCTGGGGTCTCCTTGGGTTTTACGCAGGCGCTTGACATGTGCGCGCACTTTTCGCATCTTGGAGCGGAACCTCTTTGCGAGTGTCCGAATGTCTGACATTTATGGCATTGTCCTATCCTAAACTTCCTGTTCGGCGATTAGATTGCTATGTCTCCACCTCGAAAATCCTTTTGTTTGGCTCCCTTTTCGGGAGGGTGACTAGTAGCCAAGGGAAGGGTTTCTTGTCCCTCCCCCTGTATATTCGTGCGACGTTTTCGATTTCGAAGCTTTGGGCTTCTAGGTCCTGTTTTACGATGTTCGTCTCTATCTGGTGGTGGATACCCCTAATCACCACTTTAAGGGTTTTTCCTGTTCCAACCGGTGGGTGAAGTAGCCGGCGCTGTCGGGTGGTAAGGTGGATTCCAGGATCTGGTTGATCCCTCTGTAGTCAGATTGTTTTCTGGGAAAAATTGCCAGTCCTTTTACGCATCGTATTCTCTTGTAGTTGAATCCTTTCTCCCTGATCTTCGCGGCGATTGATGGCCAAGCCGCTGCATCCTTTAACGTTATTGCCGAGATCTTGACCCGTCGTTTCGGTTGGGGGTCTCTCGTTGCTGTTTATTTCGGAGTGCCCACTGGCGTTCTTTTTGGAGAGCTCTCTGGAGTTTTTCCATCTGGATGCTTCTCTGCTTTCATCTCTATCGGATTTTCGGCAGGGGCTTTGTTGGGCATTTGTTCCATGGACTTGAACCTGTTAGTCTTATGTAGGTCCTCGGTGGACGAGTTTGTGGACCTCCTTGCCCTCTTCCTCTGCACGACCTGGAATTCTGCTTCTTCCATTTCGTTCTCGGTGTTCGCGCTTGAGCAGCTATCGTTCATTGGGCTACCTACCTCCGGTGATGGAGGGGTGGACCTTCCTGATAGGCTCGCAATTTCGTCGTCTAACTCGCTGGCCTCGGACATCATATCTTCCATGGTTTTGGTGAGCTGGGCTTTATGGCTCAGTAATGTCGCTAGGTAGTCGGTATCTTCGGTTGAGTCGCGCCGGGTGCTTGAACCTGGATGAATTGAACTAGTTACCTGTTGTTCCTGAGTCCGGTTCTGTTCTAGTTTTTTTCGTTGTCTTTTTAGCTTTTCGATAAACTTTGCTGTCTAACAAAACTTTGCTGTCTTGCTGTCTTTGCTTTGGGTCTATGCGCTCCTCTGCCGCCTGTCGCTTTGATCTTCTGGCACTTCGCCTCGTCATATTGGTACCCCTGTTGATTAACTGCCTAGCTGTAAGGTACGCGTTACTCGCTCAGCTGTTTTGTACCTAAGGTCTTAGGGCCTTAGGTAAATCTTAAACTAGTTTAAGCCGAATATGAGTTTTGCAGTGATTACACTCCTCCCAATATTCTAGTTAACTAATCAAAATATTTGCTAAGTTGGTATCGGAACGCAGTAAAATTTCACAATTTGACAAACAACGTGTGCGTATTTCTGGTATTTATAAATTATGACAAATTGCGAGGTTATGCAGGTCAACTTCACTTTTAGTTGTTTGGCATAATTAACTAAAATAATATAGTTAAACCACGACATGCGCTGGTTTAAGTAATTGGTTAGAGAAAACTGCCGACCAAAGACTGAAAAACCGCTAATTATGAACTTTTGTAGTTAACTATTTTTATTTGGTTTAAACCACGACCAGTGCATGTGAGTTCATCTCACCCTCCACTACAAATCCAGAATCCAGAAGGTCAAAAGAGATCGAATATGAGCTTTCGGCTGTTATAAGATAAGTTTCACTTATCTGCCATAGACCATTTCTTCGTCAGATGAATAGAAAAAAAAATCAACCCCAAAAAGGAGGTGATCGATAAAAATCGGGATTTTATCAAAAGCTATACATAAACTGTATTCTTTTTACCACTTTTAACTAAGAATCTCAGTCAAATTCAGTATTTTAGTTGCAGTACGTGTTCTTTTTACTGTGTTGAAGTGAGCCTGAACCAAGATTTAACTGAGACGATTTCCCCTACTTTGTCCTAAGATTTTTATTTCGTAGGGTTTCAACAGACAAATTATTTTATTTTGTGGGGTTAATTTATTAATTTAATTTTATTAGAAATTAATACCCACTGTAATGCTTTTAATATGTACTGTTTCATACATGATTGTTACTGATTAAATTAAAAGTTGGAATTTTAATTTTGTATTTTGTAGGTTATGTTTTTGTGTGCATCATCAGGCGATGAACTAGGATAATATACATACGGTGTATTTATATTGTGTTAACTTAAAACATTTTAGTTCTAAAAAGTGTTTGTGTATCAACACACAACACAAATTCTTTGAAATCTATATGTAAAAAAATTTTGAACCCTTAAATTGAAAATTGTTATCGCGCTTATACAACCTTAAACGGTTATACTTTGATACTTTGTAATTTAAACTTCTTGTGGAGTAGTAATGGCTTTTCTCATTGTAGTGTTGCAAAAACAGGTGTTTGTTTTTATAAATATATAAAACATTCTTGAATATACTTTAGATTGCCTAAATATTGTGAGCAGCATTTGCAGAAAACTATTTCCTGAAATCATCGGCATAATAGAATGCCAGTTCTAGGTCATTCAGATCTGTTATAAATAACAACGATCCGGCTACGCTACCCTGTGGTACGTCCGTTGATCTATGTATCTCGAGTGATATTCCACTTTATCCTTAATGATGAAAACTATTTGTAAAATATTACTTAAATCTCGTAATCCAAACAATCATATGCCTTTGTAAGATCAAGAAACATTGCCAGTGCTAATTTACCGATCTCTCTACATAATTCTCGATTACAGCTAAGTGAAGCGACGTCTGCCGGCAGAAATGTTAACTCACTAAAACGGGCACTTGTCATAAGTTAACATGCATCTCATGCATGTTAAAAATTTTCAATATATAAAGATGACAACTTATCATCTATAAGCATGCTTGCAAATCTATGGGTTGTTTTCATATTTTAATTTTGGACGATCTGTTATCCCCTCGTTAACTGTTGTCGGATACTCTGCGTTAATCAACTATCAAACTATAAATAATTGTGTTAAAATTTTCAACATTTCTTTTATATAAAAGAAAAAGTGGTGATCATTTTTTTTTTTAATTTATCGAAAATGTGCTAAAATAAGCACCGAAAAAGCTTAAAAAGTAAATTTAAGCATTAAAGTGATTAAAGTATCAAAATAAGCATATAAGCACAAAAAACATAACGTCAAATGTCTTACTTTTAGCAAATTCGTGGACATTTATAACAATTACACTTCTGCTATCAATATTTATGTATAGCAAATTTGCTAGAAATCCGTACTCTAATGATAAGTATTAAAATGAAAATTCTTAACGTTACGTTAGGGTGTTCTTAGATTAGTTGAAGCTTAAAATTAAGAAGGTTATTATAATCTTAGAGATTATAATATTATAATCTATTATAATCTTCTATAGTAATATCTGTTAAGTTAATCGTCAAATGTAATTTTAATGTAATTATAATTTTCAATTATATCTTTATATCCCTACTAAAATGTTAAAAAAACAATTTTACTTCTTGTAATAGAACAAGTCATGTTTTTTCCATAATGTTGCGTTTCTTTGTAAGGGATTATCTTTTGACAACGACGTTCAGCCATCATACCACCTTAGGTGTGGTCCTCTAGGCAGTGTTTTGGTTTTCGGTTTCTGGACTTATACTATTCTAGCAAGCCTTTCTTCACTAATTCTTCTAACATGGTTTCTCTAGTGCCTTTGTCTAGTTCTCGTGTCCTCTTTATTTATTATTCAAATTTTTCAAATACTGTGTAAAGCCCCCCCCCCTCCCCTAAACGTACCATGAAGTTTGTTAGATTTATATGCACAATTCAAACTAGACGTTTATACAAATATATCTAATATGTTTAGTTCAAGTTGTGTGCTCAAACATGAATGCGCGCTACATTTCGGATTATGCTTGTACATTATGTTTGCACAATCACAAGTAGGGCGCGTACCGTGCGAGTTCGTGTGGCTCTACCTGATGCATCGTGGTGTATCGTATTACAACTCCCTGCTTTTAGTAACTTTCAAATGCCGTTTTTTCGAAAACTTATGGACGATCCTCGAAAATTTTGGTTACATTATACTCAGAAAATAAATTTTGAAATTCGTGGTGCACTTAAACGTCCTATACCCGGTAATTTTTAAGATCTGCAGTTGAAGAAATTCTTAATTCATTCATTAACTTCATATGTGAAAATTGATGTCTTTTCATTAACTATTCTTTACACCGCAACCTTTTTCATTTATTTTTATTTTCACCCAATGTTTTAACAGTTATTATCGCAGATGCAATTTTTCTTTTGCTTGACATGTTGAAAGAACGAATGACACTAAAATTTTACGTCTAACGAAGATACTTGTTGTCGGCCAGGTTTCCTTTAAATTATATGTGCGCACTTTTTCAATATGATATTATGTTGATCAATTATACCGTCAAACATATTTGAGAAAACATTCTATAAAATTTAGTAGTACAGATTTGTTGCTGCGTCTAGGCAAACAATTTGTATGTCAAACATAGAAGTCAACGTATTTGTTAAATCGTATATCTACACTTGAAGGTAAGTTTGCACAAACTTGTATTTGTTGACATGTTTGTTGCGAAGCTGTACAGTGTAGGTTTAAATCTTGAATCTGTAATTTGTATGTACAAACTAGTTCGACAAACTTGAACGTACGTTTAGGGGGGGGGGGGCTTTAGAGTCTATAAAGCAGAGGTAGTGTGGTTTATTAATTAATGAATGTTTCAACTAACTGATTGATATGAATATTTGAAAACTTTGCTGCACTTCACTGATTGCAATTTTAACAGAAAATTCCCAAGCACTGATGAATGATCAAATACCCCCATATTGTTTTTTGTTTGCTATTTGATCAGTGCACACTTTATGGTCTATGAACAGGCTTATGTTCATATCACTGCTCTCTTCTTCGTTTTCAGTAGTATAATCGAGAATTTCATTATTCCTGTCTTTGTATTATCACGGTATAATTTACCGTATAATAAACCTTTACGCAGGTTTTGAATACTTTTGTTGATAAAAGATTCTAGATTTAATTATATTTTACTGCATACTCGCCACATTTTTTGTGTTTTAATTGATTATTTGTATTAGAATTTACACAGTATTATGCTAAGGTATTAATTTATCCTAAAAATTTTTTAGTAAATCTATGAGAAAAATCAATATGAAAAGAAGAAGCAAAAAACAAGAATTGGAGCTGGAAAGTGAAGGAGAGAATAATTTGGACAAGTCTAATGATACTAATAGTTCCTCTCAAGATGAAACTGAAAATTCTGAAGCTAAGGAATCGGAAGCAGAGCCAGAAACTAAAAAAAAAAAAACTGAGAAACGAAAATCGGTTTCGTTTTCTAAGAAATCTCCTATTGAATCATCTGACGAAGAGGCCGATTATGAGGTAAGCTGTAGCAGAAGTATAAATATGTTAACGCCTTTATTTTACTGAATAATTATTATTTATTTTATTAGGTAGAACAAATATTGGACGAAAAGTTAGTTCGAGGTGTACGACATTACTTGATACGTTGGAAGGGATATGAACCAGAAAGCGATAGTTGGGAACCGGAATTAACACTCAATTGTCCAGAACTAATAAAACAGTTTAAATCTTCCCAAGATGAAAATGCTGACGAAAACGGTGTTTCTAATTCTGTAAAAAAAAGTAAATCAAAAAGTTCAAAATCTAATAAAACGGTTATTAAAACTAAGAAATTCGTTAAAACTGAAAAAAAGAAAGCTAATATTACAGAAGCTGATTGGGATTCCAACGAGGAATTTGAAGTTGATCGAATCATTGATGTTTATTTTAAAAAGACTGGACAAAGGGAATTTTTAGTTTCATGGAAAGGCTATCCGAATACTATGGATAGTTGGGAGCCCGAAGAAAATTTAACCTGTTCTGATTTGATCAAAAAGTTTATGTCTAAAGTCGATAATGCCAAAAATATTGAAGCCAGACAGTTACGTGTTAATCGACCACAAACGGAGAGATTGACTTTGAGAATGTATGAGGGTTGCAAGGATCGTAGACTTAGTCGACGACTTGGTGGAAAGCAAAGGTATCCTTTTATTAATTTTTGATTTTACATATTCGTAAATACTTAAATACTTTTTATTTTTAGAATTCAGTATCACGATGCAGAATAATCAATATAAGAAGTTTATTATATACCACACCAATTGATTTTGTTATACTTGAATTAGAATATTATAAGTTTAACTTTGTTTTATTTTTCTTGAAATTTAAGGAATTGAATGTGGTCAACGGTTATTGTAAATGTATAGTTATTGCATATAACGTTGAATGTGGTGATAAAATAAATTAGAAATTTATTTATTGATTATTAAAAAGAATGAGTTGTTTATTTTGTTAAACAAGAAGTACATTCACATAATATAATTCTTTAATATAACATGTGTTTCTATTTTTTCAGTTTGCTCAGCAAGCGTTGAGGTAAAAAGTTTTACAAATTATTAAATCTTGTGCAAGTACTTTTTGTATTATGTTTTTATTTGTCTCATCGCTAGGTGTAGAGGTTGGTTCATAAAGTCATAATTATTATTTCACATAAGTATTTGCTTATTATATGATTAATGTTATTAACTTGTGATAGATAATATTTATAATAAAATTCAAATTTAATTTCAAATTGAAATTAAAAATTCAATTAATAACTTACTTTCGATCAGGACAGAAGCTATATAATTAATTTGATTATTATAGTTTTGTTATAACTTATCAAAAGGAAGTTACGAATTGAATTTTTAATTTTAATTTAACACGAAAAACATTTGAATTTGCTTATTATATTGTCTTAAAATTTTTTTTATTTTATGTTCATTAAAATATTGATGTCTTTCCTATCAATATGACATTGTAATATTACATATATAAATTTGGTACAACAAAAGATTTTAAATCGTAATAAAAAATCTAGTACAATAAAGTATAAGAAATATACATATTTCTTTATCAAGGGTGCAACTTGAATGAAGCTAGCACAGTAATTGTGTAGAATGTGAGTTGTGGTAAGTGTGAATTTTATAATTAATATTTATTTTGTAAACTATTATTGTTCAATTTTTGTCTAGGATTGTAAAATGTTAATCTATATAATTTAATACATAAATATTTTTTGTAAAAGTAGACATTTTCGAATGGCTTTTAATCGCCAATTTAATCAATTGTTATCACAATCACATTTGCAATGTTCCACACAACTGTTTCAAATATGAAAGGTGAGAAACAGTTTGACAGAACTTTTGCAATTTTTACAAACGATTGATTCGACCAGTGTTTAGAATTAGCTGAAGGCCTTCACAATCACATTAAAGTGACTGAATTAAACTTGTGTCATACATTATTATAAAATTACTTAAAATTAGGTTGCTAGTGTTTGCTTAGATTATGTTTTGAGCTATGAAAAGTTGTTTGGAAATTGTTTTATAAAAAGAATTTATTGTAAAAGTATTTTATTTACATTACACCGGGTGTCTACTATCTATGTCGAATATAGGAAATTAACATTGATTTTAATTGTTATGAAGATTCCTGCTCGCCAATTTAACCTATAGAAATTTTTTGGTATCTATGGAACGAGAAAATTATTGGGCATCCAATGATACCAAAATTAATTTTTTTTCATCGATATTTATTAAAAAATGTTAATTTAAACATAATATTATGTTATGTTAAACATGATAACTTGTTTTTAAAAACGTGAAATTTTTAAATTAACATTTTTTTAATAAATATTGATGAAAAAATTAATTTTGGTATCATAGGCTGCACAATAATTTTTTTGATCCGTAGATGCAAAAAAAATTTCCGGAGATTGAGCAGGAATCTACAAAACAATTGAAATCGATGCTAATTCCCTATGTTCGACGTTGATAGTTAGTGGACATCCTGTATTAATACAAAGAAGATTTTAGCACAATATATTTTAATGAAACATTATTTCACATCTGGTAGTAACTTCCGATGTTCAAATAAATGTAATTCTCATTTTCATTGCATAAAGTATTGAAACAGATTTATATTGTTTTGTATTATAATTATTTTTATTTACTAACGTGCAGCCAAATTCTTTCTTAATTGAATAAAAGTCAAATTATATTGTGTATTTACTGCTTGTTATTATTAATCTACAAAAGTATGATTGCATCTTATTTGTTCACAAATATTTTACTAAAATTCAATAAATTTTAAGTTCTTGCAACAAAATTAAAACGAAAAGGTTTACCAACTAAATATTTTAAGTGAAATAAATTACCGTCATAAGAAACTCAAAAGAATAATTTTAAAGTCAATTTTAAGTAATGAAATCTAAAAATGATAATTGAGAATTAAGGCAACATTATGTACCATCACAAAGTATCAGTATGAAGTTTTTAACATTTTTTACGGAGATTCGATTTTTAAAAACCATTATAAACAAAGTTAAAATAATTTAAAATTGTTTGTCTTATGAGCTTTTACTTTTCTATTTTCTTCACAGGGAACAGTATTTAAAATTAAACAGAAATAATGGAATTTTAAACTGGAAAGTAAAGAATACATAATATGTAGAAAAACATTAGTTAAAAACAAATAAAAAGATATTAATTTACTACATTTAACAGGTTACGACTAACAATATTTCAATAAACAGAAAAACTAAAATTACGTTATGGAAATTGATAAGATTTAAAGTAAAAAATTAGTAATGCAATACCTTTATTTTCGGTCCTTCGGTTGCATATAACTAGGAAGAAATTAAAAATATTAAGGCCTTACATACGTCTAGCAGTGGCAAAAATGTGCTAAAAGAAAAAAAAAATTTTGTATAGATAACAATAGAAATTGATAAAAATGAAAAGTACACATTGTTTATTGATATTTAAACTTTGTAAAAAAATTTATTCCACTTTATTTTTACAAAGATTACTATATCAAAAATCACGTGATTCACAACACTAAGAAAAATAAGTTGCTTCGTGGTCGGCATCATATCTTCAGTAAATGTTGATCGATCTGTAAAATTTAAAAAAAATTCTTGTAAAATGAAGTTGTAGTTATAGCATGTCGAGCCAGATTTTTGATATTTTGACGGCTTGACATACTATAACTTTATTTTACAAGAATTTTTTTTAATTTTACAGATCGATCAACATTTACTGGAGATATGATGCCGACCTTGGAGCAACTTTTTTTTGTTAGTGTTGTGGATCACGTGATTTTTTGTATTGTAATTTTTGTAAAAATAAAGTGGAATAAAATTTTTTTATAAAGTTTAAATGCCAATAAACAATGTGTACTTTTCATTTTTATTAATTTCTATTGTTATCCCTACTAAAAAAAATTTTTCTTTAACTCATCTTTTGGCGCTGCTAGACGTACATATGTAAAGCCTTAAACAAGAAAATATATTCAGAACAAATTGAAAAAGTAAAAAATGGTCAAGCAAATGTTCAAAATTAATACGGATTGAATATGGACATACCATGAAAACAAATAATTTATATAAACAATGTCACATTCTTACATGAATTTTGAAGGGTAAATAAATAAAATGATTCTAAAACGGCTCTGCCGGTATTTTCAAATTTTATTTGTATTTTAAAGATATTTTCAAATTTTACCACGTTTTTGTATCTAAAGGCTGAGGTATATATTAATATGCTACTATGTAATAGGAATGAATTTCTATTTTTTTATTGTTTTTTAAATAATTTTCTAAGTATTCTATTCTATTCTAAAATTCTATTATTTTAACATTTCTGTTTGTTTAATTTTATATTTAACAATACATAGCTACTAATTACCACAAAAATCTACTTAAAATTCATTTTTATGTTTATTTCTATTGATCAGTATTTACTTGACTTTTGTTGTATGGAAGAAAGCAGTAAGTACACGTTTTGAGTAAAACGCAACAAACTAATCACACATTGTTCTTAAATGGGTAACAATTTTATATTGTTGCGATTAGTTGTGTGCAAAATGTGTAATTAATTTTATTCAAAATTACAAAAGTGTACTTGTTGCCTTCTTCCTTATAACGGCAGAACTAATTTTGTT
This sequence comes from Cantharis rustica, assembly GCA_911387805.1. Taxonomy (NCBI): domain Eukaryota; kingdom Metazoa; phylum Arthropoda; class Insecta; order Coleoptera; family Cantharidae; genus Cantharis; species Cantharis rustica. Next base: position 80,754,282 of record OU426877.1, read on the forward strand.
TTTTTTTATAATACCTATTTGTATTAGTTAGGTATATTGAAATTATTTACAATTTGATATCTAACTGCCTAATATGAAATTAGGTTCATTTTAAATGCATTATAATAATTGATGTATTAAAAACAACCTTTGTTCAACATTTTATAGTAATTTTCCTTATCAATAAAATATTTTGAACTAGTTTTTACACCTTGAGTATCTATTAAAAATAAATGAGAGAGTAATTGGCAGAAATAAACTAAATTTCAATGTGTGAACAGTATGAAAACACATTTTTAGTTTTATAATTAAATTTTAATAATTCTGTTAAGAAAGAGAAGGATGCAGATATAGTAATTATATTTTAAATATTTAATTGTAAATGGTGGTTTGAAAATTTTTTATGGCAATTTTAAGTATTTGAAATACCCATTGTAGCTCTCCACTGTTAGAACTTTACAGTTTCACTCTGCAGAACACAGTGTACTCCTTACAGTTGTGCTTTTTTAAAAATACCTTAGTAATTGGCAAATTTATGTCTATTTTAAGCATTTTATTTAAACTACATATATTTCACTAACTCGTTAACTCTAATTATACACCTGTATGTAATTACCATGACGTAATTAGTTTCATATTTAGTCAATGGTAGTCCCGTTTTGTAATTGGTTCAGAATGATTTAGCCGAAGGGTAAACCTCAGATGAAGTTTGATGTACAAGATTTTAGTCTGCAGTTTATCCCTTGCGTTCAACTAACTAAATTTTTAATTAGTTTATAATTAAAATTTCTTTTTGAAAAAGTTTACTAATTAAACATTTAGGAAATGTGGTGACTATCTACTGAAGAACTGTGATTTGAACCAGAAATTTTGGAAATACTGGAACTAATCAAGGTTAACACCAAAATTTACTACTTTGGTCATAAAATATTGATTAATTTTAACTGTTTTTTGAATTATAAGAAATAAATTCACGTCCATTTTTTATAATTGGATTCATTTCCTCAAAAACGAGAACTTGCATAATAATTTTTTAGATTTATTATTTACTATTTACGTAATATTTATAAAATATTAATACTTTTAAACTTATTGTCAAAACTTAACAGTTTTTTCAAAATGAAATAATTTTGAACAGTTAAATGAATAAAACATAAACCCATAAATATAATAGGAAAAGCTAAGTTTTGAAAATAACTTGATTGGCCAATTAATTATTTAACTTCAAATTGTTAAAATCATTTTAATTATATTTGATGTTCATTCATTATTTTCAAAAATTTAAAGAACATTAATAGTAATTTTGTTTATTTAAATTATACAAAGTATAAATTTATGTCAAGTTTTAGTGTTGATTTGTTTTTATTAACTTTGCTATGTACATAATATTATGTTAAAAAAAAATCGAGGAGTTGATATATTCAAAATTTATTGTACACAAGAATTCTTAAAGTAAGGAATTCTTGGAGTGATTGTACACAAGAATTCTTGATCGATTAACCTCTCGAGAAAAATTAAAAGTACAAATTCATGAAATATAAAAAGTTGTAAATTGCGTTTTAGGCTATATAGAGAATATCTCATTCATAAATCAATAATGTAAGTACCACAACAAATGTGTTTTTAAAAGTAGGTACCGCACTTAACTTAATATTTAAGTGTCGGACCTACCTAATTATTTGAAGAGGTCGACGGAAGAACAATCTAAGTCACAAATTATTCAAACCGATATAACGATTTGAAAGTTGTTGCATGTATATAATGTATAATTCATGTAATTTTTTAATGCAATTTTAAGGAACTTGGATCGATTTCTAAGAGGCTCTTTTAATCATAATAAGCCTACGGTTGGAGAGAAAGCATTTATCAAGTAAAACTAATTTTTTTTTTAAATGGACTTAGATCTTCTTTTCTCGACATTTTTATTTGTATTTGCTTATAGCGACTAATATTAGTTTACAAATATTTATAGAAATTTTATTTGTAAGATAAATTAGTAGTGCATTATGGTTTTTATATTTTTAATGTAAGCCATATAAGCTATTCTATTAAATAAACCAATTCAAAAGAATTTTAGGTGTCCAAATATCATAAATTCAAGAGATAATAATTAAAGCTTTCACAATAAAATCGTTCATCTATATTACAGGGAATAGTTAAAATATTATTGTCTTTCTCATTAGCAAAAAACTTTCTTAAACCATATAAAAAAAATAATATTTTTTTCAGAGCTACTAAATTTCAAAGCATAAAGGACGAGTCTTACATTTTAAATGAAATTAGTAAGACATTTTTCAATATTTTGTTTAAATAAAAGTTTAAATTGGGTGGCATATCGAGAAAAAGTAATTGAACGAACATAAAACGTGAACATTTTATAATGTGTTCTGACACGAGTATACCTTATTCTTGGTAGAAGACTATTTCTAGTACCGTGATCAACTGCCAATGCTAAACAACTGTTTAAACATGGGAAGAGACTCTCCGTGCTTCGTAAAGAGGACACTTAAAGTCCTTGTTGAGATTATTTGAGTAGAATTGTAATTAAGATAGAGTAATAAAACAGGGATAATATAATATAATAATATTTTATCAATTATCATATCCGTTATATTAACAATATAACTAATTAATACGTAGATCTGTCCTGTATATTTCACTAAGTTCATACACGTGAAATCTTGAAATTGGGGCAATCTACAACTTTTGTAATTTTTAATTACAACTAACGTTTCGTTTTAGGTTTTTTCTTTGGGTTGTGCAAGCCATGAATGCTGTTAATTGCCACCATCAACTATTAAACAGGGTCACAGGTAAATTCCACAAATCGGTTTAATTAGCCGCAAGGTCTAAATGCTAAAACCTTACTTTCAGAAAAAGAGGTTGGTAGTTCTGCAGTGGACAGAAAAGGCTGAAAACAACATTGAATAAACCAAATTGAGCAAATATCTCTTGTAGAATATCAATGGTAATTGTTGCCGTAATCGAACTTATAGGTATGGCTTCTATCCATTTTGAATAAGAGTCTACCAATACGAGTAAATAAATATTGTGAAATGGGCCTGCATAATCTAATAATGTATTCGTTGCCAGAGAGTGTCGTAATCCCATGGATGAACAGTAACTTGGTTTGGATTGCTTCACGTTTTACAACATTCTATACATTTTCATGTTATCTTTTCTATATCGTTTTCGATTCGTGGTCACCAAACATAACCCCTTGTTAACGGTTTCATCTTAAAACCTTTGTAGTTTGTGCCACCTCTAAAGGTTCTCGGGATAGATAATCAACATTATCGTGATTCTGTATTTTCTTATATCAAATTTCATAGTCGAACCCAGAGAAAAATATCGCATAATGTAGTAACCTGGTTGCCGATGTTGCTGGTAAGTCCTTGTTTTGATGAAAAATTCTCATTAACGGTTGATTATGGGTTATCAATACAAACTTCCTCCCGTAACAATATTGAAAGAATTTCTTTACTTTCCATACTACATAGGTAGCTGTAGTGTCCTTGTCAATTTGACTGTAATTTGTTTCGGCTGTATTTAATGATCGAGATGCAAACGCGATCGGTCTTTCCAAGTTATATGTGATATTGCTGCACCCTGACCAGTGGGAGAAGCATCTATTAGAAACACTAATGGAAGCTTTGCATCATAAGGTACCAAAACTTGAATACTTGTTAATTCTTTTCGAAGTCCGTTAAAAGATTCGTCACATCTTGGTTTTATTGAAACGGTGCCTCTTTCTTCAAGAGCTTATATAGTGGATGTAGTTTCATTGCAATATTGGGCTTAAAATTTATATTTTTGGTAATAAAGTATAGGTATAATCGATATAGCTTGTAAGATCCGACGTTTCTTATTAGAAATATCCAAATTACAAAAGAATTTTTCGCCATTCGTCTTACTAAAAATATCATCGATGGCTGGTATTGAGTAGCACTCGTCTTCATATGGCTGAAGTTGTAATCATCAACTATAATCGTAATCACTTTTTTATAGTGGACCAAATAAGTAGTCCAAACTTTTAATAACTGTATTATTTCAGAAATTTGAACGTGTATCTAAAATAAAAATATTAAATCGACTCTGAAAACTACTATTTTAATTAATAGTAATTAAATATTAGTAATGTTTAATAAATCGGCAAATTATAAGTATTCTTCAACGTTGAAAATTAAATAAATTTGTAACTTTTCTGTAAGAGTTTGCTACAGGCTGAATTTAGTCTCAATCGATACACCAAATAATTTTACGTAAACCCATACCTCAACTTTACACCAACTCCCCGCCGAAGTTCACCTTGAATGACCTTTGAACGAGGTTGGTACAACCAGCCCTAAGTTAAATTAGTACTTAATTACAGAGTATGTGCCAGTTTTATCTATTATTTTTTTCATTTCTTGTTATCCTCACCAAAAAACCTCTCAATGTCGCTTTTAAAAGAATGAAATTTTTTATATCTAATACCAATGAGTAAATATCTTGCAATATATATGTATTTTGGACAAATGTATCTTCTTATATTAAATAGAATTACTTTTTGTCTACCGGTTGCGATTTTATTAAATCATGGGAGGCATAGCATCAATTATAAAAAAATAAGTACTTAATAAAATTGGAAACATTTGTAATACATTCAATAATATGTCATGTATATAATAATAAATTATAAAAAAAGATTTATATTGCCATGCCCCCAACCTTATAAAATTTCCACCCTCGTATTAAATTAGTTGGGATGCACACATTATTTTAGATGTGACTCTTTTATTTTTATTTTGTTACCTTAATTTTAATAAAAACCAATGATATGCGTCAATGTAACTTTTAATATTTAAAAACATTCTTTGTATATGTTCTAATGGTCTAATGATTCAAGAATTGCATCCCTAGACAGTTATAAGCTATGCAAGCTATATGTTATTATTTCTCTTGTAACATTTATTTATTATAAATGACAAAGTTTTCTCGAAAGCGTCAAGATTTTATAAATAACTGTTAAGTAATATCTCGATAATTTATTTTACATTTCTGACAAAATATTACAATAATTACTTTAAAATATTTATAAATCACATCGCACACCAACGCCAGGACCTGGAGGAGGTTCCGTTAAAGATGTAGGTTTACCTAGAGGTTCGGCGGCAAATCTTCCATTTCTATAAAATGGAAGACACCCACATTAAAAACAAATATACAATAAAATTATGAATAAGACTTACCTAGGGCCAGCTCTTGGTTTTTTTCCAACACACAATTCATCTAATATATCATTTATATCTTGAGTAGTTAAATCTTCCTACATAATGTAAATAATTAAACACAAATTAAAGTGAAAGTAATATCTTACATAATAATCATCATTAATTTGAACCATGGGGGCATTTACACAGGCTCCTAAACATTCGACTTCGGATAGACTGAACATACAATCTTCTGTTGTTCCTCCAACTTCGATACCCAATTTGCATTTTATGGCATTCAAAACCTCATCAGATCCTCTCAACCAACAAGGTGTAGTGGTACAAATTTGTATGTGATATTTTCCTATTGGTTTTCTAAAAACATAAAAAATAAAAATTTTAAAAATGAATTTACTTAAATCTTGAAAAATACCTACCTAATAAACATGGTATAAAAAGTAGCAACTTCGTACACTCTCATTTTAGGAAGATTTAAAATTTCGGCTACTTTATGCATAGCAGAGATGGGTAACCATCCGTGCTGTCTCTGTGCCAAATCCAACAAGGGAATCATAGCAGCTCTTTTATGTCCTTCTGGATATATCGATAAAATAGCTTCAACTCTCTAAAAACACTTTTGTAAAACACAACTACTACTTCATCTTTTCAATAATTTACCTTTTCATTTTGATTGTTAAATTCAAAGTTAACATCCGGATTATCTTCTGGGCTATCTCTATGTACGAATAAGTTATCATGTTTCAAAGATGAGGTCGTCGCTATGCCTCGACTTATACTTTGCCACTACAATTTTAGAGTTATTACGTAATTGCATATTGCTTCAATAATTAAGCTAAATAAGGTTATAAACTTACCGAATTCTTCGTATGTCTTATTAACGATAACATGGTTTATTAATTTTTATTTCTCCACGAAATTGAAAAATTTATTTACTACTGTCAGTTGATGAAATTATGTCATATTATGTAGTTGTCATTTGACAACAAAAACTGACATACACTACCAATCAAATCAATTTAAAGTTACTATATAACCACAGTATAAATAAGTTAATACAGTAGGGACAGTTTCTATTAACCCATTATGTCCTGAATTAATTTTTTTTTCAAATTTTAATTTTTTTTTCTATATTTATACTCACTATATTTGAGACTTTATTAAGAATTTTAATACTCCAATTCTAGGTTTAATCTTTATTTAGCCTGACTGCATTACTGTTTATCAAAAATGTCAGAAAGTTTGCAAACCGTAGGCGATAAGGAAGTCTCTACCTGTTACATATTGCAATGAACCGAACTATACAAATTTATTAAATTTGCTCAATTCTAAAATTATTCTTCTTTGCTCGGTGTACATCCATTATTTATAGCTATGAGCTCTTCTTGTAATGTGTGGTCTTGCAAGCTCACGTGCACGCTCCGCATGTGGTATTGCAGCTGGCACAGAACATAGATAAAGAGAGAGAGAGATGTTTTAATCGAGTCTGGTCAAACAAATTTGCTGCGACTTAATTTTTACGCATCGACTAAATCTAGGACAAATTCTTCAACTTCCAAATTTATTATTTAATAATTTGCACTTTACCACAATTAATTTAAACAAAAACATCAACTTCCATTAAAATTAAATTTCACTCTTTAATTTTTAATTATTTACAAAATTAATATCATCAATTGCGGGAATAACGAACATCCGTTCGTCTATTCGACGCGAAGGCGTCAGCCCAAGTGTCTTGTACAACCTTCAAGCCCCACTCTCTTACTTTTTATTTCTCCCACCTTATTTACAACTAAAATACAACTAATCAATAGATAAGTGGTTTAAGTAGTGTAACTCGATATTAATCATATCAAATTTTTAGCATAAACCAAAAAATGCACAAAACACTTTTTCGAAAACTAAAATGTTTAAGTTATCACAATATATAAATACACTGTATGTATTGAAGTGTTGTGAAATTTTAACAATATTAATTTCACCACAATCGAAAAAAATTACCACGGCTAGCTGGTTCAGTCGTAGTGCAAGTATCGTCAGGGGTGAGTTCACATGTAAGCCCTCATTAACGACGGAAGAAAAATGCTCCTCCAAAAATAACCAATTCACAATGTAAAATACAATTTAAGTTCAATGTAATGCAAATATTAAATTGTTATTGGGCTCGTACTTTTAATTTTTAACGTTTATCTAAATCGCCTGCTTATCACTATCGACATTCGTTCCTACGAATGCAAATTTAATTTTTCAATTTCAAGTATCCAAATCAAATTTACTATTCGAAATATTCTTTTTTCCAAAATTTAATCATCCAAATCAAGCCAAGTCGATGCACTACCGTTCGGTAGCAAACCATCAAATAATCCAAATTAACTTCAAATCTCAAAATTATGCTTCCAAAATAACAACGAAATAATGCACACGCATCAAATCCACTTTATTCAAATCAAGTCAAAATAAAATATTACTCACAATTCTCAAATAACAAAACTCAGCGTAACAAAATCAAATTTCAGCGGGCATGCAAAGTCTCGCACCCGCTGTCCGCCATCGTTGGCCAAAGAAGCCCTTAATTTCCTGTCATTGGTCCCCACCCAACAAATTCTACAATGTTACAACTTAACTATTACAGCCAACATTTCACCAAAATGCATAGGGTGAGTCGCAATCATTTTGAAACACCACAGTATATTATTGCAAACGTTTTCACCATACTATGGCATCATCAGGCGATGAACTAGGATCACTAGTTCAATCTTGTGTAAATAATTTAAGTTACCATGTTCCTAATTTTAAGTTTTAACGATTCCAAATTTTATATGAAATAATAATCTAGATAGGAAAACTTTTGGAATTTTTTTTATAAATTTAGAAAAAAAAAGCGGGCTGATTGAATCTCCAAGGGGGATAGAGAAAATATAGATAGACAGGTCGTAAATATCTGCATGAACGGAACGCTCGCTAAATTTTTTGGCGAAAATAAATCGTACCTGGTAAAAATAAGGTGACACAAAACTCCGCAAATCGGAGAAGTCGCCAAGCTAGTTGTGCTACGGTACAAGAAGAGAAGCCAGTGTGTTCTCCAAGCCACCGAAAGAGATTCATGCCATTTTGATCATTTTGATTGGACCGCGCTCGTGCCCAAAATAGTGCAACCACAAGTTAAAAAGAAGAAAATAAGGTCGTACAACAATTTATAAATCTCATTAAACCCAGACTATCATTTTCATTTTTTTATCTTTCGTTGTATTTTTTTTGTTTAATTGTTGTGTGTTACTGTTACTAGAATTAAGTACACGCACGACCACGAACATTACACAAACACGTTAAATTTGTTAATTTGTGTAAGTTGATTTCGTTTTGTTTATTTATATTTTTTTGTTAATAAAAAAAAATTGTGTTCCCCATAAACACTCTCTTTGATTGAGAAAAACAACGAGGTCGAATAAGTAATAGGGGAGGACAGAGCAATATATGTATATTACAAACGTCAGATAATATTACCTCCCTTGGGAATTTTACAAATATTAATCAATGCAGCAAGTAACCGCCGTCATATCCACGCCATTTGATGGAGATAAGTAAGCATTTATTTACCGGAAGTAGATAAAAGAATAAATACGTGCTTATTTAAACTGAAAATCCAAAAATTAAAAAGGAAATGCCTAAGGTGAGCAATTTTTTCAATATATAGATATTATTATTACGCAATAAATTCTATAATGAAAATTTACATTATTTTAAGGCCGAGTGGAACAATCAATCTACTGCTGAATTGATTTTAATGTATGAAACAAATCCGTGTTTATACGATACGAAACACAAATTTTATTGCAATAAACATGCAAAAACGATGCATATTTAAAAATCGTAGAAAATTTAAAGCAGTTTGCTGACTTTAAAGTAGAAGATTTAAAAAAAAGATAACTAACTTACGATCGCAGTTTAGTCACGAAAATGGTAAAATATAAGAGAGTAAGAAGTCAGGAATTAAAACTAAAGAAGTATACGTCCCAACAGCGCGGTGGTATCAAAAACTTTTATTTTTAACTCCCTATGTAAAAACTAGGAAATCGCAAAGTTTGTTAGATTTTTTATTTTTTTAATTATCTAAACATAGTTGACGCCGACACAGGCAGAAAATTTTACTTTTAATTTTAAATTTGTAATTGAAAATATTGAATGTGTGCAAGTAAATTTTCAGTTATCAGGCTTTATTTTGTTTCATCATGCACACCAAACAACAAAAAAATGTCCAGTTAAACCTTTCCAATTAATTTTATTTAAAAGAATTTGGATATAAATATATTGTTGTGTCCGCACTAAGTGATGAAAATGGGTTGCGAACTTAGCAATAAAATGACGGTATTTGCAACTAGAGGAACCACAAAGCAAAACTCTATTTTAACATTTTATTACTAGTGTGTGTTTTATTTTTATATTTTCTTAATTTTGATTTCAGTGTTGTTTAATATTTTATGTTTGTCTAGTTAGTAAGTTTTTTTGTTTCGAATTTGATTTTTATTTATGTTTGTATTATGACTCACGTAAATGCCGACAACAGCAATATTAAATACTAAAAAATCGAGATGTAAAAAAAAAGAAGACAGTAAAAAAAAAATGGATATCCAAGGCGATAATTAATTAATGAATGAATAATAAAAAAGTAAGACAGAAAGATTTGTAAATCGGTCAGTCGAATAAAGTTGGAAGATAATAAATCAGAAGAAGATTTGTAAATCGGTCAGTCGAATAAAGTTGGAAGATAATAAATCAAAAGAAGATTTGTAAATCGGTCAGTCGAATAAAGTTGGAAGATAATAAATCAGAAGAAGATTTGTAAATCGGTCAGTCGAATAAAGTTGGAAGATAATAAATCAGAAGAAGATTTGTAAATCGGTCAGTCGAATAAAGTTGGAAGATAATAAATCAGAAGAAGATTTGTAAAGCGGCCGGTCGACGAAGGTTGAAGATAATAAATCAGAAGAAGATTTGTAAAGCGGTCGATCGACGAAGGTTGAAGATAACAGTGTTTTGTTTGTAGAAAAGCTGGGGTCGGCTATTTGCGTGAGTTTTAATTTTGCTATTGTTTAACATTTATTACTATTTTTTTTACATTTTAAAGTTGCAAATAAAAATTATAAAAACCGTTATTTTATTGTTTACTTGTAACAATTTCCACATTCGAGAACCTACGTAATCCCATTAAAGAGATAAGAGGCGCGCATAAGGTCGCAGCATAAATAATTGGCTCCCAACGTCGAGGCTCGAATAAAAATAGTTACATGCAAAGCAATAAAGGTAAATTTTTAAAGGTCTAAAATTACAAATATCAATCACAAAATTTAATATAATTTAAATAACTATGATTACAAGAAGTAAAAATTTAGATTTAATAACAGAGGATGAGGTAGAAGGAGAAAGGGGGGATGTTGAATTAGAGCAAATGGAAATAATCGCGCCGGATAAAAACGAAAGGGACGACAAAACAATCATGGAATTCTTGAAAAGTATGAATGCTAAAATGGATGAAAACACGAAAGGTATAAAAGAAGATATAAATGCTAGATTTGATAACAACTTCAAAGATATGAATGCTAAAATGGATGAAAACACGAAAGGTATAAAAGAAGAAATGAATGCCAGATTTGATAACAACTCCAAAGATATTAATGCTAGATTTGATGACAACAAGAAAGAATTAAACAATAGAATAGATAGTATAAATGAAAGATTTGACGGGATGGATCAAATGATCAAAGAGGAAATGAGTGAAAGATTTAATGAAATTCAAAAAAAAGTAGAAGAGATAGATGAAGAGATAAAATCTAGCATAGTGTTGATAAATGCAAATACAGAAAAAATAAAAGTCCATATTGATTTAACCACAAAAGAAAGGGCAAATATAGAATCAAGAATGGAAAAGACACACGAGAAGATAAACAAAATTCAAACGAAGTTGTCAGAAAATAAAAAAGATGAAAACAATAAAGCAATGGGAGATCTAGTGGAAATACTAAGGATTAATGCGGGGCACGAAGAAAACGTGGATAGATACACAAAATTCTATGGGGACAATCGAATAAATCCAAAAATTTTCATAAAAAATTTGCAAAATTGTATAGGTAAAATTAAAGATGAGAATAGGTTAAAAAATATTATTCGGGCAACCATGAAGGGGGAAACCGAAATTTGGTACAGCATGATAGAGGAAAAGGTAAAAAACTTTGAAAGCTTCAAGGTTATGTTTCTAAAAAAATATTGGGGGGATTTTGAACAAAATAGAGTTAAGGAACAAGTAAATGGGGGTAAATATAAAGGCTACGAGAAATCAAGGGAGAACTATGCAATAAAGGTAATAAATCAAGCCCAACAAGTGGAACCACCATATGAAGAGATGTTACTAGTAAAGGCAATGGGGGGACATTTTGAAAAGGAGTTGAAGTCAAGAATAGGTATTGAAAACATCGAAACCATTGAAGAGTTTTTGAGATTGCTTAAAAGATTTGATGAAAATGTAGAATTTAAAACCGAAGACAACCATCAAATGTACCGGCAACCTTGGAGGAAATTTGGTGAAAATCAAGATCCGCGAAACGGCAATTATGAACGCCCAGTTTACCAGAATTACAACCGTGGAAATTTTAATCATAACAACGGCAACCGAGGTCATGATAGAGGTGGATACAGGGGAAATTTTAACAGAGGAAATCCGAATCGAGAAGCAGAAGACCGAAATATAAATACAATTGAAGTGGCAGTTGAGCCAGAAATAAAGAGGAATACAACACAGGCTATGGTACATTCGACAACGGGGTCGAATTTTCCGTAGACGGCAAGCTGCGAACAGTGTGCAGCACCTATGTACACCCAAGGGAGTATATGGGCGAATATTTGCATGACTCTTCCGATGCAGAGGAAACGGTATGCTTGCCGATGATAAAAATAAATATAAATGGGGTAGATTTAAAAGTATTAATAGATACGGGGGCGGAAGTTTCTTTATTAAATGAAAACATAATTTTAGAAAACAAAAATATTTTTAAATCAAAATTAATACCAATACGTCATCTAAATTTAATTACGGCAAATAGCCGGAAAATTACTACAGTTAATCAAATGTTAATCGGAGAAATCAAGATAGGAGACATCACAAGAACAGAGGGGATAATAATTATAAAAAATTTGAGATTAGAAGGTTTATTGGGAATAGACTTATTACACCGTTTTAAAATTAAAATCGACACGGATCTAAAGCAAATAGAAATAAACGGAAAACAAATTGAGTGGGAAAATTTAGACCAAGTCACTTTTAGGCCCAAGTTGGAAATTAATAACCAAATCAATTTTAGGCAAAATTTAGAAAAAATAAATAAATTTAAGGAAACGTCAAATTTAATAAAAAATGTAGCAGGCAGATCAAAACAAACAAATGTAAAAATAAATTCAATAACACACGTCAATAAAATAGTTGTTTGCGAAAAACGATATTTAAACCAAATAAATCAGTTGTTATTGAAACATGATAAATTATTTAATGAAGAAGAAAGAATAGCAGTTGGATATGAGCATAAATTAGAGATTACTGACGAGAAATCATTTTCGTGTAAAACATATCCAATCCCACAACACTATAAAAAAGAAGTTTGGGCTCAAATAAATATTATGATAAGTAAAAAAATAATAGAAAGGTCAAGTACTTCTTTTATTAATCCTTTAGTAGTGGTCAAAAAGAAGGATGAATCGATTCGCTTATGTTTAGACGGTAGAAGGATAAATAAAATAATACTCTCGAGGTTCGAAAAACCTGAGAACATAGATAGTTTATTTGGAAAAATAGGAAATAACAACGTTTTTAGCAAATTGGATCTAAAAAACTCTTTTTGGTTAATTCCTTTGGAGGAAGATTCAAGGAAGTATACGGGGTTTAGCTTAGATGGGGTAACTTTTTGTTTTAGAGTCGTACCGTTTGGTCTAAATACATCATCATCTGCATTGGTGAGGGTTATGCAAATAATTCTGCAAAAACACGAAAATTACGTAGTCCACTATATTGATGATATGTTAATTTTTTCAAAAAATGCAGAGGAACATTTAATGCACATCGAAGAAGTTTTAAAAACCCTAGAGGAAACGGGATTAAAACTAAATTTGGAAAAATGTCAATTTATACAGCAACAAGTAAAATTTTTGGGATTCAAAGTTGATAAGAAGGGAATTACAGTTGATGAAGAAAGAATAGAAGAAGTAAAAAATTATCCTCAACCGAGGAATTTACGAACTTTGCGTGGGTTTTTAGGTATTGTGAACTACTACAAAAAATTTATTGATAATTATTCGGAGAAGACGGTTGATTTATTAACATTATTACGAAAAGGAACCCGTTGGAAATGGGAAATGAAACATCAAAATGCTTTCAAAAATTTGAAGGATACATTTTACCAACGATTGTTGTTGACACATCCAAATTTTAACTTACCTTTTATTTTGCGAACAGATGCTAGTGACTTTGCAATAAGTGCCGTATTAGTACAAATTAATGAGGGAATGGAAGTTCCCATTTACTTTACATCTAGAATTTTAAGGGGTGCAGAAATCAAATATACCATTTCAGAAAAAGAAATGTTAGCAATTGTTTATGCGTTGAACAAATTGAAATTTTATTTAGCGGGAAATAAATTCACGATAGAAACGGATCATTCGGCGTTAACATTTATGATGAAAACAAATTTTAGCAATAACAGGGTGTACAGATGGTCTTTATTAATACAGGAATTCAATTTCGAGATTAAACATAAATCCGGGAAAGATAACTTAATTGCCGATGCTTTAAGTAGGAAAGATGAAGAACGAAAAGTAAAGTTAAAAGATATACTAGTAGCTTTAAATTATTTGGATCAAGAAGAGGGGATTTATTCAGGGGACACAGTCATTCAAATTCAACAAGATGAAATTTTTAATCACATTAGGGAAAAATTACAGAATCAAGAACAATTCAGGGGCTATCGTTTAAGGGATTTATTTTTAACAAAGACAATCGGTGAAAATGAAGTTTACGTTTTAAACAAAGTAGCCACAATCAGGGCCGTATTTAGACTAGATTTTCGGGGGGGGTTTTAAAAAAATTAAAAAAGAAATAGCTAATTTATTAAAATACAAAGGAAACTAATATTCAAAACAAAAAATAAAAAATATTTAAAAAATAAAAAAAAACTACAATAAAAAACAAACATAAAATATAAAAATAAAAATAGAAGGAACTCAATAAATAGGTAAATACCTAAATAAAAAAGTTTAAGTCAATTTAAACCGTCAGTCATGCTAAAATCGGCAAAATAAATGCAATTTAAAAAAACTTAAAGTACCAACTAAAATCATCTTGCACTATGAAAATTTATCCTAAAACCAGGTCACTGGGGATTGGCATAGTTCTATGACTGGACATAAGAATAAGAGCTAGTCTTGTTAGCCTTTCTTATCCAGTAGAATTTCTTAAATAGCTTTTCCCCTTTTTTGAGTGAAAAGAAACTTCTTCCCGGGGTGGCTGTTGTCACTAGCAGGGTACACAGTATTTGTAGAAGTTTATATATTGCCGTGTTACGAAAGGAGGATTTGAACGCCTCAGTCCCTCAGTTGTAATTTTTGAATTGATTTGAAACCTTTGGGTACAGTTGTTCAGTTGTAAGTTAAACCAACAGATTTGGATTAATCAATGAAATATTACGTTGAAAAGCTGTTTTTTAAAAAATATTATTAGTTAGTCTAAATTTTTTGGTTTAGCCTGTAACTGAACAACCGAACCTTGGTGATTTTTTTAAATTTAAATTTTGTTATATTAATTTTTGAAATGTAATATTTGCAGAAAGGTGAGTATGGTAGAAAGAGATTTTTTTGCCAAGATGACGGAAACGACGAAAGCCTAGATTTTGCTCCGCCGATTTTTTGAGTATAATTTTGTGCAAGTAGTATTTTTGAAATTAAGATTTTATTTTTGAGTATGGTTATTGAAAAATTTTGTTTAAATGCTTTCAAACTTTTGGTCGAAAGTGACCGCAAAAAAGTTTAAATTTTGTGAGAAGATTATTTAATTAAAGTGATTATATTTTTTGAGCAATTTTTTTTTATTTGAGTTCGATATTCAGAGAAAATTTCAATTTTTGTGAACTTTATTTAAAGGGTGAAAATAATTTGTTGAGGGAGCGACAAATTTTGATTACAGATTGACTTTTGGGCGTTATCGCGGATAAAATTTTGTTTGTGCTATTTTAAAAGTTTTGTTTACCACGATATTTTTAATAACTTTAACCTTATTCATATTTTTATTTTAAACTGTCTTGTAAAAAACCGTTGTAAAAAACGAACTCCAAAATATAAAATAATTTATGGGTTTACAATAACCACTCTAATTTATTGCGGAAGTCTTATTTTAAGCTATGCTGCCCATGATGGTTATAAAATTTGTTTGCTTTAAAATTTTTGGTTCAAACAATTTATAGCAATTTAAAATTTTTACCATAATAGTAAAAATTAAGATAAAATACCTGATTTAATTTATTAGAAATATCTCTTTAGTTTTAATTTTTATTTAAACACTTCAAGTTTAATGTTTTTTTTATAGTTTTAAAGATTTTTTTTTTCTGATTTTGTTACGATTTCAGTCGGACTTCTAGTACTTTATTTATTGATAAATAATTTCGGGAGGGGTTGTAACCCCTAAAACCCCCCCCGTAAATACGGCCCTGGCCACAATCAAAATATGTTTAGATTTGCACACACGATTCGGTCATATAGGAATCAGAAAAACTTTCTTGATTTTTAGGGAGTCATTCTATTGCATTAGGGATTTATCAATAATTAAGAATACGATCAACAAATGTGAACTTTGTATTTTGGCAAAGTACAAAAATCACGTAAATCAAAACAGCATAAAAAGCATCAAAGTAAATGCACCAGGGGATTTAATTGCAATAGATTATTTGAGTAATTTGATACCAACAGAAGATGATTTTAAAAACATTTTAGTAGTTTTCGATATTTATACAAAATTCGTAAAATTGTATCCGACAAAATTATGTAACACCGAAGTTACAATTCAGAGCATTGAAGATTTTATTTCCAACGTAATAAAACCAAAAAGAATTTTAGCCGACAATGCGACGTATTTTAAAAATGATCGTTTTATCAATCATTGGGAAGAACAGCAAATTGGAATAAATTTTAGTAGTATTAGACACCCTCAAGGAAATCCATCAGAACGTATGGTACAAGAAGTAATAAAATTTCTAAGAATTTTAACCCACCAAAGACATAAAGAATGGTTAGAAAAATTAGAACAAGTTGAGAATTTTATAAATTGGACTCCAAATGTGCGTACAAAGTTCTCACCATGGTATTTGATGAAGAATGCAAATCCACATCGACCATGGGTAGAAAATTTAGAAGAAAGAAATTTTAATGAAGACATGTTAAAGGAAAGAGAAAATCTGCACCGAATTTCAACAAAATATGAAGAAAGAATGAATCGTAATATTCGAAAGAAACTATCATTCAATATAGGGGACACGGTAGTTATAAAAAGTCTGCGAACCGCAAATCGAGCACTTAATATTTGTGCCAAACTATCCTTACCATTTGAGGGACCTTTTTACGTAAATAAAAAAATAAATGAAAATGTTTATGAGCTAAAATATGAAGGAGGGAACATTCGGGGAAGGTTTCACATAAACCTCATATATCCATTTAAAAGGCAAACGTCAGAAGAAGAAGAGGAAGGAGACAGTGAAGAGGAACAGTAGAAGAGAAAGAGTGGTAAATTTATGAAAAGGGGAGTACGAATGATGGTAAAAAGTTTTTTTTTTATTATATATTTTTTTTTATTTTGATATTCAAGTTTAGAAATTTAAAATTGAATTAAGGCAATGCTTGTTAACTTTTTGACATTCAAAACAAAGTTCATTAAAGATCAAAATTGAGAAACGTTTTATTAAAAAAAAATCCCGTGAAGGTTTTATATTTCAATTCGATTTTGATTTTTGTTTTAATAAAACGGAGGGGAAATGTTGTGTCCGCACTAAGTGATGAAAATGGGTTGCGAACTTAGCAATAAGATGACGGTATTTGCAACTAGAGGAACCACAAAGCAAAACTCTATTTTAACATTTTATTACTAGTGTGTGTTTTATTTTTATATTTTCTTAATTTTGATTTCAGTGTTGTTTAATATTTTATGTTTGTCTAGTTAGTAAGTTTTTTTGTTTCGAATTTGATTTTTATTTATGTTTGTATTATGACTCACGTAAATGCCGACAACAGCAATATTAAATACTAAAAAATCGAGATGTAAAAAAAAAGAAGACAGTAAAAAAAAAAATGGATATCCAAGGCGATAATTAATTAATGAATGAATAATAAAAAAGTAAGACAGAAAGATTTGTAAATCGGTCAGTCGAATAAAGTTGGAAGATAATAAATCAGAAGAAGATTTGTAAATCGGTCAGTCGAATAAAGTTGGAAGATAATAAATCAGAAGAAGATTTGTAAATCGGTCAGTCGAATAAAGTTGGAAGATAATAAATCAGAAGAAGATTTGTAAAGCGGCCGGTCGACGAAGGTTGAAGATAATAAATCAGAAGAAGATTTGTAAAGCGGTCGATCGACGAAGGTTGAAGATAACAGTGTTTTGTTTGTAGAAAAGCTGGGGTCGGCTATTTGCGTGAGTTTTAATTTTGCTATTGTTTAACATTTATTACTATTTTTTTTACATTTTAAAGTTGCAAATAAAAATTATAAAAACCGTTATTTTATTGTTTACTTGTAACAATTTCCACATTCGAGAACCTACGTAATCCCATTAAAGAGATAAGAAGCGCGCATAAGGTCGCAGCAATATATGTAGTACATATTTTTTAGAATACAAGTTCAGAAGACTTTGAAGATATCGAAAACAGATTTGAAATGGAAAACAGTACAATCAATCTTTTTGAACCTGAAGGAGAGCCTTCGTTACCTAACATTTCGTTTAGAAATAAAAGAAAACGAGACACGTAAGAGCCTGATCTCGTAATGGAAAAAGCTGTTGAGACCCTAAAATGTATAACGGAAAAATTAAAAACGTCTCCTATCAAACCTTCAAGTCCCTCAAAAATTTATGCAGTATAGGTGGCATCTCAATTGAGAACTATAGATTCACCGGAACTAGTTGATGATGCGAAGCATCAAATAAATACAATTTTGTATGAAACTAAAAAGAAATGGTATGCTATCTCGACGAAAGAAAACGCAGATTTGTTTTGTAATTAAAATAAATATAATATTTTAAAATTAAATTTTTTTATAGCTTCCCATTGCCATGGTACAAATCCTTCATTATTAAAATAATCGGTGAAACATTTTCTTACATCAATGGCTTCATCGCCAGATCTATTTCATCGAGATTTCTCTAAATTCGTTAAATACACGTTGGATCTCCAAGTACCGACATTTAATGTCACGGCATTAGTGTTTTCATTGTCCATATTTTTCAAATAGTGTTTTCTTCCATCTTTTGCTTTTATGAAATTATGAAGGGCACAACAAGCTAAAGTTACAGCCTGAACTTTCTCCACAGGTAAAATGATGTCCTTTTGTAAAATTTGAAAACGATTTGCTAATATTCCAAAAACGTTTTCAACTACCCTTCTGGCTCGACTCAAACGATAGTTGAATATTTTTTCTTCGTTAGAAGAGCGATGTCCCCATGGTTTCATTAATCGTTTGCTCAAACGAAAAGCATCGTCGCCAACAATTACATAGTGTTACGAAAGAACGTCTAATTATATTTGATGACTAATGTATGACGTCATGTATGATGAGTCATGCATGATAACAGCATTAGTCATTCAAATATGGCTGAATTTATGATCTAGAAAACGCAAAGAAGTGACTAGAAATTCCTGGAGGGTTATGGAATTTTCTGCAAGGCTGCATTTAAGTATAAATGTATCGCGATTTCTAGTGACAATCAATTCCAGTTTGAACGCGCGAGTATTAACATAAATCAAGTGAACATAAATAGTGAAGTGATAAACGATATACCGAGTGTTTAAATAAATCCGGACTTAGTGTTAAATAAATTATAGTGTAAATAAATAGTGTTAGTGTAGTAATCGTTTTATTGTTATAAACCGTATTATAAATATTTGTATTAGCCCTTTAGAAATAAATAAACGTTTTAATTTTCGTTACAATAGGGAGCTTTCTTTGTGGAATTCGGTAAACAAGCATCGGGTGGAAAATGTAATAAGTTTTTTCAATTGCATTGTGTAAAGTGCTTTTGTTGTAGACTCCTCCGTCACTCGCTCGTACATTGCATACAACATCGACATAAATAAAATTGTAATCTGTATCTACTAATGCCATTAAAACGATACTATTAAAATTCTTATAATTGTAATAGAAGGATCCATCGGTCTTTTTAGCCCTAAATGCAATGTGCTTTCCATCTAGAGCAATTTTCATTCCAGACCGAGAATTTCTTCGGAGAAGCCACTTCTGACCCACAGTCTTCTTCTTCTACCATTTCGCTTTTTGGTTTTTGACACTTTTAATCTGCGTCGGATTATTACTATCAAACACAAAGCAATAGAAATTAACAGAGAATTCTGATTTTCAACCATCGTGCCATTAGCCATTTATTATAACAATTTTATTATTGATAAATGACAACTTCAAATTTTTGAAAACTTGACATATTCAATCGTATTCAATCGTGTTCGTCCGTAATCCTAAGCAAACTCATAGAGAAAGTCGTATAAAGTAAACTAAAAACCAGCGTAACCGCTGACGGTACCGTTCATACGAGAAATCCTATAAAAAATTGTAAGAGAAATCTTATGATTTATCGCATAACGTAAACACACTTTAAACGTGTTGCCCATATGAGACGGCGCCGTTTAAATGAGACGAGCACAGAAAGGAACGCCTATCTCAAATTAGGAAATCTAAATACAGGGCTATTTCAAAAGAGTAGTAAACTACGTGAAAAGAGGCTTTCGCAAATGCGGGCTTACAATAAAAAAGTATTGAATAGTGAAAACATCAAACGACGTTGCCACCGTCTTGGCTTAATCCGTAATCGCCTTTCCAGTGAAATGGAAGACCAACGTTCCCACCGTTTTCCATCGGAAACTCCTCAAAACCGGCTTAATCCGCGATCAACCGATTTTGAAGGGTTTTGAGGAGAATTTTGAGAGATGAAGAGAAGTGTTGAGAAGAAGTTTAAGAGAAGTTTGAGAGTTTTCCCGGTGTATTTTCGAAGTTCATGGTCCAATACTAATTAAATTATAATGGGACTAACTTGGAACTATACTTGGTTCAACGCAAAAAGAATTTTGAAAATCGGTCAATAAATGACGGAGTTCTGAGTTAACAAACATAAAAAAATAAAAATAAAAGAAAATACAACCGAATTGATAACCTCCTTCTTTTTTGAAGTCGGTTAAAAAGGTAAGCAAATTTGCTACTAAAGGCTTTCAATTATCGTACCGAGCTACTACGGTGGCCGTATACGTTAACAACAAACAACAAAACAACAAAATTTGTGGAACACCATACCTATACGACACGTGAAGAAAAAACACGCATTTGATTTAAAAAGATTGCCCAACGACACTTCACTGGACGAAATAAAAACAGAACTGCACGCTAAAAGCATTACTACAAAGAACATTTTCAAAATGAAGGGCATGCAATCGGCTTTCTACGTCATAATTACTAATAACTCGATCACCGAACGATCAATCAACGCAACGGTGAAAACATTACTGGACGCCAGGGTAAGATGGGAACAACACCATAATAACAAACATATTATACAGTGTCACCGCTGCCAGAAATGGGGCCATGCCACCGCTAACTGTAGAAGAGCCATCAGCTGCCTAAAATGCGCAGAAGCACATTTCACAAAGGACTACCAGTTGTCAAAACGTGTAGCGTAACGTGCCTAGTTTACATCAGAAAATTAAACCAATTGGAAGAAAACGGACGTGCGAGAATTCCACAACAAAACAATCAGCCACCAAGATTTACACCGGTCCCCCTCCCTACTACGTCACCCTGGAATAGGAAACGAACAATCACACAACCAATCTCGACACCCACCCAAGCACCAATCAACAACATAGAAATGCCTCCCCCCTTCGACAACCAATAGAAAGAACTGTTAGACCGCAACCGATGCCAACTGAAAACTTACCACAACCCCAACAACCACCACAAACATCACAAGGACTGAATACACAGTACAACGATAACATGAGAGATGCATTCGCAGAATTCGCCCAAGTCTGCAAAGAAATGAAGAACCAAATGGACATTAACAAAATGTTACAAGCCTTTAAGAACTAGAATAACCTATTAATGAATTACAATACGAAAACTGACAGATTCACAGCAATACTGAAATTCGTATGGGTGTTAAGCTCAAAATGAATTTAAAAATCATTTAATTAAAAACAAAATTGATATTTGTTTAATTACAGAGACAAAATTGAACAAAAACAGAAACTTTAAGGTCTATGGATACTTCATCCATCGACAAGATAGGGGGGTTCATGGATCCGGTGGCGTAGAAACCGTAATCCGCAACGACATTCCACACAGACACATACAAATACGACAAGGTCATAGCATGAAAGTCTTGGGGATAAAACTACAAGGTAACATAACACTTATTATAGCTTACAATAAACCAACCAATCAAATAACAGATCATGACTGAGACACGCTATTTGGTTTGGACGGTAAAGCCCTATTGGCGGGCAATTTTAACGCCAAACGCGGCCAATGGAACTGCCACCAATCCAATCTAAATGGTAACACACTACATAATTTTTGTCTACTCAATCATATCAAAATTTTGCATACTGATCAATACTGATACATACACTCATCATCCGTTGAATAACATGACCCCAACCACGATCAATCTTTTACTTAATAAAAATTTAAATAGTATTACGAAGCCAACCGCAAAACATAAATTAACTTACGATTATAACGTCATTCAATTTTTCATTAACGACATACCGCGTAACCGTTCCCTCAGAACAATTACCAGTTTCAAACACACGGACTGGTCTAGATTCCGTCGAAGGCTCGACGATTTAACGACAATAAACAGTAACATTACAGACACACAAATACTTGACCACGAAATACACACACTTACACAAAACATTAGCAAAGCTAAAGTCGAAAATTCTAAAACGTTTACCCCAAAAACAACAGGGACGTCTTCCCAGAAGACATCCAGTTGTTGATTAGTGAGCGAATCAAAAGCTTTGGCAGCGCACTGTCTACATACATTACAAAAACATTATGATTGACTTGAACAGACAAACGCAACATAAAATTACACAACACAAAAACAACACATGGGAGGACCTACTGGCCTCCCTAAGTTCGTCAGACAACACTCTTTACAAATGAACAAAACTTTTACGCAAAACGCACGAACCGATTCCGGCTCTGCAGGACAACACACACACACAGCTATGAGTGACGCTCAAAACGCGGAGCTACTGGCAAACACATTTAAAAAAATACACACACTAGACGACACAGACACACACGAACATACCCTATTACTGTAACGGGCTGTGGTATTGACTCCACTCCACTGAAGCTTAAGCTTATTGTGCACCCCATCACGGAGTGTTGATACTCGCAAGAAGGCCGAGCTGAGATATTCCGTGAGTTAGTCATTCGAACACGGAACTCCCGCTCGTTACTGAACAAGCGATCATATCAAACCACTACCGTGGATATTCCATAGCCCATAGATCGATATTGGGCCTATATAGATCACAGTAGTGCAGCATAGCGTGGTCATGATCGAGAAGCGAACCGCGGTCTACCGCATCCTAGCATGTTGATTTTAAGCATTGCGCCACACTGCTTGTCGACATATTACTCTAATTAAACAACAAATACGCGACTTTTCAAGACAATCACATGACATACCAACGAAACAATACAAAACCCTCCTGACAAATCCTAACAAAATTCTACAAATCCTTAAATCTCTTATCACGGAAAGCTATTGTGCAACTTATTACTTATTAATTAAAAATTAACTTATTAATGCAATACTTAAGCTGCAATACTTTCCAACGACTTGGAACCAAGGCCTCCCAATACCCATTCACAAACCCAACAAAGACCTCACCTAACCTCTCAGTTACAGGCCAATTATCTTGTTCAACACAATGGCCAAAGTAACCGAGAAAATAACCCTACACCAACTCACACAAGAACAAACACGACTAAAAATCATGAATTCTTATACTAATTCGGATTCACAGCTGGTCTTAACACCACCATGCAGGTGACCCGAATTGTTAACGACGTGATCACACAGTACAATAATGATAAAGTGATCGCCATGGCACTACTCGACATCGAAAAAGCCTTCGACAAAACCTGGAGCGATGGTCTCATTCACAAAATGCTAAACTACCGGTTTAGCAATCATATCAGTAAACTTGCGTACTCATACCTAACTGACAGATCTATCGCGGTCAGGGTCAACGACACAATCTCCGACACTAAACACATACAAATTGGAGCCTCCCAAGGTTCTGTGCTCGCACCTAAACTTTTCAACCTGTACATTAACGATTTACCTACTTTTCCGAGAACACATGTGGCACTGTACGCTGATGAATTTACGCGAGCTTATTTAGCGCACAGGTGGCCACTAAACAAATACAAATATACCTAGACATCATTAAACGCTACATGGACAAATGGAAGATCAGCTTGAACGCCGGTAAGACGGAGACGATTATCTTCGCCAAAAAACTCACCAACCACAGAGTCTTCCAGAAACTGACAATTGACGGACAGACGATTACGCCACAGTCCAGTGTAAAATACTTAGGTGTTACACTGGACTTGAGACTAAACTTCGACGACCACTTAAAACATAGACAACAGCTCGGGTACGCAGCAATGCAAAAGATATACTCTCTGATGTGGGGCAGATGAGCTCTGAAAACAAGTGAACGTTATACAAAATCGTACTAAGACCGATTCTAACGTATGCTTGTCCCGTATGGGCGGGGGTGTCTACGACCCGTCTTAGACCACTACAAGTTTTTCAGAATCGCTGCCTCCGTGTCGTCACGGGAGCAAATCGATATACCCGACTTACGACATTACACGACCGCACACACAAGTAGAATTTCTCCGAGATCACCTTACTCGGTTATCCGAAAAATTATACAATACACAAATATACCATATTAGCACACTAACGACAAACATTACACGAGACAAAACCCTTCGATAATACAAACTTCCGTTTCAATCCCTACCAAACGTAATGAATTCTCCCTCACCCGATAACGACGTCACCTAATACAACATAGATCTGCTACGCCACTGGTACAAGTACATCTGGACATTAAAGTGACGCAAGTGAAAACCGTTACTTACCATTAATAGGTTGCTGTAAAGTGCTACCTGAATACGAAAACATTTCTTTGAAGTCCCTTTGTTGCTTTGATTTCATAGAATACATTGCTTTCCCTGTGTTCATTGATTTCACTGTATACCCTTGTTATTTAAACGTTTATAGTCTAATCATTGTTATTAATATTTTTATAGTTTATTCATCGTCATTGTTATTGTTATTCTTTTGTAATAGTTAGACTAGGAACCAGTAGGTCCGCCGTTCTATTTCCACCTTTGGAAAATTTTTTTCTCTTTAATTTATTTTATTTTTGATGTGTAACATCTTTCCACTCGCTTATGGGGGTAATTTCGTGAAATGGGACGGAAATGTGTAACAGGAAGCCAGAAAAGCGCGCACTATTTGATTTGACTAATGAGCGCCAAAATTATTTTATCGGAATACATAGACATCATTTGTATTATAAAATGCCATTAAAAAAACTTTGTCCGGCGTGAGGTTCGAACTCGCGATTGATGATGCCATAGTAAAGTGAAAACGTTTGCGATAATATAGTACATACAGTGTATTTATATATTGTGATAACTTAAACATTTTAGTTTCGAAAAAGTGTTTTGTGCATTTTTTGGTTTATGCTAAAAATTTGATATGATTAATATCGAGTTACACTACTTAAACCACTTATCTATTGAATATTTACAGGAACCTAAATTAAACAATTTCTTCTTCTTCTTCTTCTGCACGTGTTAGGTTGTACTGAATCGTTACGTCACCCCTGATCAGTCCATCTCTTTCTAGGTCTTCCAATACTACGTCTTCAATTGGCCGGTAGGAGAATATTTGTCTTGGCAGTCGGGTGTCCCTCATTCTTTCAAGGTGTTGCCTCCATGCTTTGCGGTATTTATGTATTTTAGTGTTTAAGTTAAAGATATTCAACTCATTTCGAATGTCGGTATTTCGTTTTCTGTCTCGTCGTGTAAAGCCTAGAACGGATCTTAAAAATCTCATTTCTGCATGTTGTATTCGACTTTCGGTTTTTTTTGTTAATATCCATGTCTCGCTGCCATATGTAACTGCGGGCACCGACATTACCTTGTAGAACTTTAGCAGCGTATCATTATTTGTGCATTTTTTCAGCGTACGCTTAATTGTGCCATTAAGATAGTTAAATTTTTCGATTTTTTCTTGTATATCTTTTTCCTCGTGAAGGCCTATAGTGCAGCCCAAGAATTTAAAATTATTTACTTGTTCTATAGGGTTGTCTTCAGATACAATTTTTGATCTTATGTACTCTTGCCTTTCAAATGCCATTACTTTTGTTTTAGTTACTGATATGGACATGTTATAGCTTTTCATGCTCTCTTGTAGTTTATAAAATGCGTACTGCAGTGAGTCTTCGCTGTCTGCTATGAGTACCTGATCGTCTGCAAATAGCATAGTGAACACATACTTGGGTTGATTGAGGTTACAGGTGACCAAAACCAAAAATGTAACAATTAACTGTTACACGCGTCCCTCCAGTTAATCCATTTTAACGTAGAGATGCGACACACCAAATTCAGATCGGAGAACAAGGCGCTATACGAAAACCGATGCACAAAAATTTACGAAAGGTGGCAGGCGTCGTAGAGGCAAATAAGGGCAGGTGAACGTACCGCGTGTTTCCAGACATCGCTCCATGGGTAGTAGAAAACACGGAGAGCTCACGTATGAAACCACCCAAGCCCTGAGCGGACATGGATGCTTCCGCAACTACCTGCATTGCTTCCTCAAGCAGATACCCCCAACTGCCATTTCTGCGGGGAGATGAACAACGCAGAACACACCATCTTCGACTGCACCAAATGGACTGATTGGAGAGACATCGCCCAAACGCAGCTGGGGACGGACCTCGGTCCAACTAACATTGTGAAGCTGATTCTGGGTAGTGAGGAACACTGGCTAATTATAGAGAGAATGCTGGTGGGAATTATGTCCACCAAAGCCAAAGTCTAGGAAATTAACCAACACAGAGAGAGAGAGAGAGCTCAAAAAGAGCAAAGACCCGGAAGGGCAGAAGCACGATAGAAGGCAGGAGTGTGTGCGGACATAATGCATTAGCAATTTCCCGCACCTCCATGAAGTGGGGTTTTAGTCGGTAAAAATCCGACACTACCACCCAAACCATCTGAGTGGTGTCTTTTAAAGATTTCTCTACTCCCAACGCTCATGAAAAAACGATAGCTAGTTGATAAAATAACTTAAGGACAAATTAACTAAAGTGTAGGATTAGTCAACTAAAGAGTAAGTTAGCTACAAGATATGTATGTTAAGTGGGGGATAAGATAACTAGAATATAAGTTAACCTGGAAGATAGGTTAACTGGAGAATGATTTAACCGTATGATAAGTTAACCAGCGGATGAGAAACTAGTAAATAAGTTGCTGAAAGATAAGATGTCTGGGCTGGGGGATACGGTACTTAGAAGATAACATGTGAAGAATAAGTAAACCGTAAGATAGGTTAACCGGAAGATGAAAAAATAAGTTAATTGTAAGATACGGTAACTGGAGGATACTATAACTGAAAGATAATATAACTTATTTCTTAAAATTGATGTCACCAAAATTCATATGGATAAAGCCGAATTAGGCAAATCAGAATTCAATAAAATACTTTTTAATATGCATATTTTGCATATTTTTAACACTATGTGCATATTTTCAAAGGTCGTGCATATTGGTGCATTTTTATACTTTTTTAAGTAGGTACCTTAAATTTTTTTCCCGATTTACTCTAACCCGTGTCCAATATATTCTCATACACTTTTTCGAGCGCGTATTGTAAGTTTAACACCAATTTGTATAGACATGATTTTTTTACAGTTTGACATCGCAATGTTTAGACAAATAAATGAGGGTCATATCAAATTTCTGTCACTTGTCATTTACTTACAAATCGCAAAAAACCTTTTTTGGAAAGTATTGCAAAGTTTTTGAATGGTGTGAGCGTCCCGGTACCATTTTGAGAAACCTGAAAAATGTCAAGATCAAGCATGATTTTGTTTACAAAACCATAAAACAATACAATGAGACCTTCTCTTTGAAGGACAGGAAAAGATCTGATAGGCCGCGTTTGGTGAGGACAGTATGAGGAGCGAAAATTGTGAGGGAGCGGATTCGACAAAAACACCATTGCTTAGTACGAAAATTGGTAGTCGATCTGTATATTTCCAAGAAATCTACGCACAACATTTTGAAAATTGATCTCGGGTGTCGAGTTTACAAAAAAAGAAAGGTGCACGACATTTCGAGAGCCTTTAAGAAAAATAGGCTAAAAAGAGCAAACACGATACTTTCCTGGCACGCAGGTAATGAATTTGTGGTTTTTGACGAAAAACTTTTTGTTCTGGAACATTCTCACAATGTTCAAAATGATCGGTTGTGGGCAGTAAAGATACAGGATATTCCCGATAGCCAGAGAAATGTTTCTAGATTTCAGAATCCACCCTCAGTCATAGTTTGAAGAGTAGTTTGTAGCAGCTGCAAACTTCCTATGGTATTCATCGACAAATGTGTTAAAATTAACGGCGAGTATTATCAAACGACGGTTTTGAAGAAAAATGTTGCTCCAAACTTACGACGCATCCTTGGGAATGATTATTATGTCTTCCAACAAGATGGAGCACTATCCATACAGCAAATATGATTCAAGCGTGGTGTCAAGCCAATTTGACCGATTTTCTGCGAACTGAAGAACTGCGGTCTGAGAACTGACATTATATTTTTAAATTTGGGATATTTTTAAATTGTTTTGCGTAAGGTGAAAAAATAAAACAGGCCCGGAAGGCGTCCGGAGGGTCTGTTTTATTTTTTTGCCTTACACAAAATCGGCTAATCATGCAGCCGTGTTAAAAGGTGTATCTAAAATACATGTAAATTTTACATTTTTAAAATCGATTTTTTCGAAAACTTTTGCATTATCCTACAAAATTTTTGTTCTAGTATGCTTAGAAAAGTGTCCTTTTACGTATTTTCAATAGGAAAAAGTTAAAATCGTAGGATGGGATACGCAACAGTTCTCAACTGACCTTTCAGTTCTACAGATTTGAATTTTTTAAATTTTCTTGTGTGGTCATACAAGCTTTCAAAACTTAACTACTATAAAATCGCAAATTTAAACCAGTTTAAGAAAGTTAGAATCATTTTAAAACATTTATTGTGACCTTTCCTTACAAGTGTACTTTTAATAAAATACACTTTTTAACTAAGTAAACATTGTCTACTCTTTTTTATTAGATTTTGAAAGTGTATTTAAATTTATTGGACACGATGTAATTTTTAAAGTAACAGCGAAAAATTTTCAACGGTTCCACTTTCAATATTTTAAAATCGATTTCTCGAAATTTTCTTGCCATTTGGCCCAACGACTATGGGGAATTGTTATTCGAGAGCTGACCTTCCAGCACAATAAGTGGCAAAAATTACAAAAATCGGCTGGCGTATAATCTCCTTGTTAATTGTAATTAAATCTCTCAATGAAATTAATTAAAAAAATTAAAGGTCTTTGTTTTTAGTACATAATCTTTTTATTTTTAAAGCATATACGTGCATATTTCAGACATTTATTGCTGCATATGTATGTGCATATATTTGGTACTTTTTGGTGCATAAATTCCACACTCTAATTATAAGTTTTCACAATTGATTATGAAGACGTGCAACAGCGTTGCCAACTCTTTGATTTATAATTATCGTATTAAGATGGCAAAATTATCGTATTTCTGTTCTGTTTCTGTTAACTTTAACAAACTATTCAATTTTGTTAGGTTTCATAAAACATATCTCTTGTTAAATTCGGTAACGAAATGTCACTAGATCATGTTATTATGTAAGTTATGCTGAACAACCACATCCAACACAGTCTAGAATCCAGATGGCTAAACACGGCGGGAAGGCCAGTGTGGTTGCGATTTTCCTGAGCGAGACCTTAGGCCGAATAACTACATTTGACACAGTCTAGTAATTCTATAAATTAAACACAAAATTAAAAAAAAAAATTAATTCCCCGCAATTCCCCAATAATAAATTTCTCCAGTCTTCACATGTTCATAATATTCTCTACATTTGGGGAATTCCCTACGATTCGTTATCGCTGAAATCTAGTCATTTAATGGTGGTAAGGATTAGAGAAGAATGCAGGACTACGTTTCTTGTCCCGTCCCGTCCCGCAACGAAGCGTCGTCCTGTAGATTCCGTTCCGTCCCGCTGATTCCGCATGCAACGATTTTAAGTTTGCGATTGGTTCTTTTATTTTAACGGTTCTTTTCTTTTCAATAAAATTGCAGTACGTTTTCTTTATAAGGAATTACAAACCTTTTCTTTGTATATTTGTTTGTTTGTTTGAAATGAAATACATATGGTACATATAGGTTAATATAACCATTTGGTTAGTATTGTATTGTATGGCATTGTGGATACTAGCAACACCAGCAACTAGCGTACCAAGGGAACGCAATTTTAGTTACGCTGGTTTAAATGTAACTGATCGTCGTACTCGACTGGCATCCTGTCCCGCGCGGAACGTGTATTTGGTTCGGACGGGACAAGACGGGATGGGATTTTTTCCATCCCGCATTCTTCTCTAGTAAGGATTGACTGACATATCCCAGATAATTAATTTTCGTTGTTACTAGAATAATCTCTTTATAGCGTAATCCCTTTCTTAGCGTCGAATTTCAATAACTCTCTTATACCATAATCCCCTCGTCGGTGCTTAATTATTTAAGGGTAGGATTAAAAAAGATGGAAAGATTAGTGCCCAATTTATGCAGGCCCGACTTTGTTTGGATGTCTGTAATCAAGGAATCATAATTAGGTGTACATCCTGACGAAGATAATAATAAAGAATCCTCAGTATGGGAATCAATCAGAACAGAGCGTTGTTTAATCTTCGTTAATTTTAAGTATGAAAACGCCGATTCATAACAGGTAGTATGTAGATCCGAAAATATTATTTTGATTAGTGGACTTCACAAATAACGTAAAAATTTAAAAATATCGACTTAATTTGTTTCACAGATTGGCCTCGAGATCGACTAAAATTGTTTTTGCAATCGACCGGTTGATCGCGATCCACTTGTTGGCCACCCCTGATTTAGACTATTTGAGATTTCGCAAAGAACCTAATTCTCATTGCGACAGTTGTTGTTCATATTATGACGTTTTACCACTATTTATAATATTAATTTACAAATGTGCATCGAAATAAATTTTATTAAATGGTAAATATAGTGTTGTAGTCACCGACAAATTTGATACATTTCTGGAATGCTTGGAATTCCTACTGATTTATATAAAAAAATGTCATGTTTGTTTACGTGTTTTAGGTGGTAAAATGGGTGTGCCAAAATTAGTTTGCATTTTATAATGTATTCTTTTGAATTTATATCTGGGGAAGTTTTGATGTTTTATTATATAATAATCTGCAAAAATGCCAGGAATGAAGGATACAAATATTGTAAAAATAGCCGTGGAAATGACGGATCAAGTTCCACAGCTAATTGAATTTAATCAAAAACAACCTCTTTCTGGTATAATACAAGAATTATGCAATGGATGGAATCTCACCGATCCAGATCAGTATGCGTTACAATTTAACGAAAATAACAATCGTAACTACATAACCGAGAAGAATCGTAACGACATTAAAAACGGATCTGTTTTACGCCTACAATACTCACCATCGAAGACTGCTAAAGATATTCTGAATAAACTTAATACTGGCAACGCGGAAGAGAAAAGTTTGGCATTGCAAAAATTGGCAAATTTAAGCTCCGATATGACTTTTGCAGTAGATTTTATAAATAAACAAGGATTATCGTTAATTGTAAGTCAAATAGAAGGAGGTAAATGCAAAGGAAGCATACTAGCTCATACGTTATTATCGTTCGTAGAATTGATGGAGCATGGTACCGTTTCTTGGGATATTTTAGGAGTGGATTTTATCAATCGAGTAGCAGGATTAGTTAAGAATCCACAGGAACATCAAATAACACAAGCTGCTTTGTCCATTTTAGAGAATGTTGTTTTGAATAGCAGTGCGGGATATGGACAAGTAGAGCACGAAGTTCCGGTAACTGCTTTAATAACTCATCTACATGCAGCTCCCGTAGTACAACAAAATGCTGTGGCATTAATAAACGCACTTCTTTTAAAAGCAGATCTTGTTAAACGTCGTAGTGTCGCAGCAACTTTGGTTTCGAAACAAGTAAGAATAGCAATTCAAAATAACATTTTGCAAACTGGAGCTGCAGAAGGAGCCGAAATGGCTCATCAGTTGTATGTCCTCCAAACACTTACATTGGGATTGCTTGAGCAGCGCATGATGACAAAAATGGATCCGCAGGTAAAATGTGTTTTTAATTATTAAATAAACATATTTTAATTGTTCTGAAACAATTTTAATTCTGGGTCAAAAATATAAACTTACTTGTCAATTGACGATCATTTTGGTCACCCGACCGTTAATTTTCTCCCTTGAAATACTAGGTCTAAAAGCATAATGCAAAGCATAATATGGTTTCTTTGAACCATACTAATAAACACTTGCAGTTCATTGAATTTTGTTTTGAATGGAAAAATTGATAATTTAAACACATCTACAAAGATTGCATGTATTTTAAAAAGAGGTTAACAAACAACCATTTGTTACAAATTAAAATAGTACTAATCATAAAAGTACTAGTTTTGAATTAATTTTGATCTATTCTTTGTCCATTGGTGACCATGGGTTTTTTGCAACAGGGATAAGTACTAACCTCGTCCAATTTGCTTAAATTATTTTGAATTATATTTTTTATTTCAGGATCAAGATGGACATGATAAAATTAAGGAGCTTCGTCGTATAGCATTTGATGGTGAAGGTCCAGGCGGAACACGAGGACCAAGTGGTTTTACACGTGATTATAAAAAATTAGGTTTTAAGAATGACATCAATCCAGCTCTCGATTTTATTGAAACTCCTCCGGGATTATTAGCTCTCGATTGTATGGTTTATTTTGCAAGGACTTATCCCGATAGTTATACCAAATTGGTGTTGGAGAATAGTTGTCGAGCAGATGAACACGAATGTCCTTTTGGACGAGCCAGTGTCGAGTTGGTTAGAATATTTTGTGATTTATTATCAATTGGAGAAGCTCCATCAGAACAAGGCCAGTCTTTTCAACCTTTGTTTTTTACTCATGACCATCCCTTTGAGGAATGCTTTTGCATTTGCATTATGTTGCTAAATAAAACTTGGAAAGAAATGCGCGCCACTGCAGAAGATTTTGGCAAAGTAGCTAGCGTTGTGAGAGAACAAATTGTTCGTGCTCTCGCTGTGTCGCCTGCTTCGCTCGATCAGTTTAAAGCACGTTTACAAGTTCTTACTTATAGTGAAATTACTGCTTTATGGCAACAGGAACGAACATCTAGAGAAGAATGGGAATCTCATGCCAGGCCTATAGTGGAACTTCGTGAACAAATTACTCCCGATATATTGTCTCTGATCAAGCAGCAGCGTTTAACATTTATGATTGAAGGAACGAGATTTACGAAATATTCTGCCAGGGGTCAAAGAATCAAAGATAAATTTTGGTATATGCGCCTTTCGCCTAATAATAAAGTACTGCATTACGGAGATTGCGATGAAAAGAGTGCTCCTTCTTTTGAGGAACTCGGTTCAAAGTTAGCAGTGTCCGATATACGTGCTTTACTAGTAGGCCGTGACTGTCCACATATGAGAGGCCGTAAATCGTCTCATCATTTGGCATTCTCCCTAGCATTGGAAGGAGTGGACTTGCAATCGTTAGATTGTGTGGCGCCTGACGAATTAACGTTATCTTATTGGACAGATGGTATCAATGCATTATTGGGGCAAAGAATGAAAAATCGTGAAACAGAAAAAGATTTAGATACCCTCTTATCAATGGAAATTAAGTTAAGATTACTAGATGCAGAAGGTGTAACCATTCCTCAAGATCCTCCACCAATTCCTCCCGATCCTCCAGATTATCATTTTTGTTATGATCTGAAGTAAGATATTAATAATTTTACAATTATATTTTACACTTGAAGATTTTTGTAAACAACCATTTTATGAAATGTCGATAAAAGTATTAATTTTGGATCTAATTAGTAACATTTAATAAGTTTTTAAATATCGTAGAGGTTTCTCTTTTTTAAATATTCAAAGCAAAAATTTTTTACTTATTTTTAAAAGTAATTTGAGGTTCGAAACATAAAATATGTATACCGACTAGCTGTTTACTTGTAAGTTTTAAATTGAAATACTCTTGTGCATGTGATTTTTTTAAATATATTTTAAAAATACTTGTTTATTTTGTACAAACTCATCAAATTGATCACATTAAATTAAAAGTAAATAACTTATTTCCACATTTAGCTTCTAAATGTGTGACACAATTATACAATGTTTCTTCATTGCTATCGAATAATTTATCCACACAGGCTTGTATGTGTGGTAAGAGTGAACGAATTTCAGTTTCTTTATTGCCATTACACCATGCCAAACTTAAATGGAAACTAGGATTCTAAAAAGTTATTAATTTTAATTATTTATGCACAATTGGAAAATATTAGTGTACTTAATACTTTATAATATGGTGATAACCGAAATTCATCTAACGAGATATCCAATTGCTTAATTAGCAATAGTAACGTGCTGTGTCCACTTTTTATGTCGAGTCCAACAAATGTTCTTGTTTTTTCTTCATTACAATAAACATTCAGGCGATCAAACACTGTAACAAAACTATTTGTCATTTTAATAAAAATATTCACAATTTAATTTATAAACTAGAAAATGAGCAGTAGGTTTACTTGAATCAATATTTTCTTACCGTTTAATAAATATTATCTTCTGCCGAACAGATTTGACAAACAAATCGATCCAATGATGTTTAAGTACAACAGTTTTTGTCAACGATATATGATAATGATTGACGAGAAACATTTGCAAATGAGACGACTGCTTTACTATCATTTCTGCAATAGCAATTACAAAATCGGGGGGATTGTCTAAAATAAATTAAACAAGTAATTTTATAATAAACAGAAAGTTATATTTTACTTACACGGAATATACACATAGGTGGCCCAACTTCCTCTTTCATGAGGAAACGATCTAATCCTTCCCTCGTGTTCTAATGGATTGTCTACTTCCATGCCATTATCGATATTGCCACAGTCGCCTAAAATTTCAGGTAATGGTAATCTAAAATAAGTTTATTTTAATTCAGAACCGGGCAATGCCACTTGTTAATTATACCTATCGCAAAATCGTTTTGAAGATGATTCAGTGTTAGTTACAGATGACCGCCTTTTTGCTGAATTTTGACTCTGCAAATATTCTTCTTCTGAATTATCGCTGTCATAATTTGAAACCAATGCTAAGGCTCCAAGTTTCATTATGTAAAAATAATTTAAAAACTTTATGTATATTATAATTCATGAACTTAATATATTATTAGATACAAATTGACGTTTTTCTTTTACACAATTTTGAAACAAAATGTTTTATAGGTTATTCTATGTTGTCAGTTTATATTTAGAAGTCGTTCAATAGAGATCTATAGTTAGCTCCTGTTATAATACAAGGTGTTTCGCAATAATGCGATGAGACAACAGCTAGGGACGTAAGAAAATTAATTATTGTATTAAAATATTATTTGTTCTTTCATTTTTTTATTTGATTTAAGTACAAGGTGCAACCGAAAGCCACAATTAGTGGAAGTATTGGATAATTATTATGCTTATGCATCGCTTGCACACCAATGAGAGCACACGAGGCGCCGCCGAAGAAACTTCTCATTTGTAATCAAATAAGCCGTATTTAGACTAAATTTTTGGGGGTAGGGGAGGGTTAAAAAAATTACAAAATAAATAGCTAATTTATTAAAATACAAAAAAAGTTTTTCTAAATTTAAATTTTGTTATATTAATTTTTGAAATGTAATGTTTGGAGAAAAGTCAGTAGAGGGAGGTTTTTTTTGCCAAGATGGCGGAAATATTTTTCTCCGCTGATTTTTTGAGTATAATTTTGTGCAAGTATTTTTGCAATTAAGATTTTATTTATGGTTATTGTCATTAGAAAATTTTGTTTAAAAGTATTTTGTCGAAAGTTACAGCAAAAAAATTGAAATTTTGTGAAAAAATTGTTTTTATTTAATTAAAATAATTATGTTTTTGTGCGATTTTTCTTTATTTGAGTTCGATATTCAGAGAAAATTTCGATTTTTATGAACTCTGTTTAATGGCTGAAAATAATTTGTCGAAGGAGCGAAAATTTTGATTACAGGTTCACTTCTGGGAGAGCGTTATCGCGGATAAAATTTTGTTTATATAATTTTAAAAGTTTTGTTTACTACGATATTTTTAATAAATTTAAACTTATTAATATTTTAATTTTAAACTCTCGTGTAAAAAAACCGTTTTTAAATAAAATTTTTTAATTTTAAAATTTGTATAAAAATCACAAACTAAATTCTTATTTTACCAATGGCGATAGTAAAATAATGTTGTCAAAACAAAGAACTAAATTAGATTGAAAGAAAATTTCATAAATCTTAAATAAATAAACAAATGTATTACTTATGTACAACTTATGTACAAATGTACAAAATATAAAACAATTTATGGGTTTACAATACCCATTACAATTTATTGCGGAAGTGTTATTTTAAGCTATTATGCTACCCATGATGGTCATAAAATTTATGTTCCTTTTAAAATTTTTGGTTCAAACAATTTATTGCAATTTAAAATTTTTTACTTTAATTAAGATCAAATACCTATTTCATTCATTTCAATATAATTATTTTTCAAAAAATCGAAAATTAATTAATAGGAGTAATAACTAACAATTAATTAAGTGGTCGCAGACTTTTACACAGTACTGTAAATATTTAGGACATTTTTATATTCTTCATCTTAGGTTTTTATGTTTTTGCAATTTAGTAGTAGGTGTATTCAATCCAGTGTCGCCAAGCGCCGGATTATAATACAAATTTCCGATTTTTTAATTTGGGATTTAATTCATTAGAAATATCTCTTTAGTTTTAATATTTATTTAAACACTTCAAGTTTAATGTTTTTGTTATAGTTGTAAAAATTGTTTTTGTTTTTTCTGATTTTTTTACGATTGCAGTCGAACTTCCAGTACTTTATTAATTGATAAATAATTTCGGGGGGGGGGGGGTTGTAAACCCCTAACCCCCCTCTTAAATACGGCCTTGGTTGACTTCGTCAGTTCCTTTAATACAGTCATTTTGTTGTTTGTTATTTTATTTTCTTTTCTATTATTAATCACCTTAATTAAATGTTTATTCGTTCATACCAAATTTTTATTACACCAACCCCAAATAAATTACATTCCAAAATACCTACGTATTATCTTTATAGTTTCCTAGTTTATAACTCAGGTTTAAGGAGGTGATATTTTCTATGATTGAAGGGTATCGTTTTTCGTTTTTTTTGTACCACGTCCTTTAATTAAACCCTGTCAAAAGCCTTTATCAAACCGATAAAACAAAAGACAGCAAACGATGTAACTTGGACGAAGGGTATTCTTGTGAAGACCGTTCTTGTACAGGAATATAATGTATGCGTTGCTTTTATAATTGTATACTTTTCCTTTACCTGTGACATGGTAAATATTGCATCGGTCGTTAATCTATTTCGTTGAAACTCCTGTTGCTCCTCTCTATTTTGGATGTAAGAATAGAGTTTCACTTTTATAACGCTTGTGAGCAACTTCTATGTTGGGAATAAAAGGGTCATCATTTTACATTGTCAGCCTCTAAGCCTCTTCAGTTCACTGCTGGACTATAGCCTTGTCACGGTACAATCGGTGATCATACCACAACTTGCTTTCCACGCGTCGAAGCCGACAGCTCAATGGAGATGGGGAGGGGGGCTGGTAGGCTAAATTCAACGGCGGAAAGTGTAACACAAAATTGGAAAGGGACGTCACTAGAATATTAAAAAGGGCGCCACTTGAAGAACTTACCTGACTCTTCCTACTTTGAACGCTCCAAATCGTTCAAGCCTCTACTAATAAATAACAAGAGGGAAAGGTCACTACTAAAATAAACACTCGTTGTCGGAGACGGGATGAATTTAATAAAAGAATGGTAAAATAAACGTACTGAATTCGGTTAAATAACATAGAAGGTTTCCAAATGGGCCAGAATGACTTTATAATTAGGGTTTCTGGAAATTCGGGTTTTTAGAACTCGGCGAGCCCGAGTCCCAAATTTTGAAAACTCGTCGAGTTCGAGTCGAGTTTGATCAGGAGCGGATCCAGAAAGTTTTCATGGGAAAGGGGGCGCAAAGTGAGACTTACGACTAGAATATGTAAGTTGTAGCCAATGGATACTGTTAGAAAGACAAAAAAATACTTTTTCTCGATGTTTTGGATCCGCCCCCCTTGAATCTACGCCTGAGTCCTATAGAATCGACTTTATCAATAAGCGAAAACGTTAAATATTATCGAGTTGGAAAATTTATCTATTAATCAATTTATTTATTTTCAAAAATTAAACTTTAAAAATAGATATAACAACTATTCGAACATTATTTGATTCAAATTAATTGCTTTTTTTTATCTGGTAGAAATATTTGAGGAATATTAACGAATTAAGAGATTTGTCAGAAAGTCTCGATCTGATTGTGGCACAGAAGCTGCCACTTATCGAAAATGTTCTTTCATTAGAAGTTGAAGATGGTTTTATGTAGGAAAGTGCGTTGTGCAGGTCATCAAGATTACTTGTTCGTTTTCTATCTTCCGTATATATATAGTATTCACACCAACTCCTATGAGTTGGTAATGATTTAAAACTAAAAAATTAAAAAAATTTTGTTCTTTTGGAAGGACTGGAACTCGTTGAGTATTAGAGCCGAGTCCCGGAGTCCGAGTAGTTACCCAAATACTCGGCGAGTCCGAGTCGAGTCGAATCCAGTCCAGAAACCCTAGTAAGACGCACGGTAATCTTTGTTTATGATTTAAAAGGTTTCAATAATTAACACCATTGCAGGAAAACTGTTAAAACTTAGGTAATTTGACGAATTTTACTTTAATATTTCTTGAACACATTTTTAATAAACATATGTAAAAAAATTTTAAAACATTTATCTGTCAGAGTAGGTAACCGCATTAACTTCAAGAACAATATCAAACGGAAAGAAGAATTTTTAGGTACAATAAAAAGGCACAGGTCCAAAGGTTCCAACTTAACTTCAAGAACGATACAAAATAAAGAATCTCCAGGTACATCGACGAAAATTGCATACGCAATAGAGGACAATCCCCTCATAATACAGCCACACTTAAATGCAAGTAAATTAAACGATATTAAACCTATTCTCCAACTTAACAATAAAATTGCGAGACGATAACAGAACTTTGCAAATACTTTCCCTTTATACAACTAACCACTAACACTGCTCGTTACAGAATAATCCCCACTCACGTCCGCAAAAAATATACAGTAGGGCCTCGTTAATCCGGAGAGGCAAAAACAAGACCCTTTCCGGATTATCGAGGCGTCCGGATTATAGTATGCCATATTAAATGTTAATAAAACACATGTTTAACCTTAGTTTCTTTAATCAATTTTTAAATTATACCATATAGACAAAATGTAAATGTTCAAAATTACAACTATGCACTTAATTTACACTACGTATTACACGAAAGGCGATAAACAAAAGACTGACGGCGCATTGGCTCATGACAGCCCCCGCACCTTTACGCCGCCGAGCCTCCCTCGCGAATCCCATTGCCCGGCCGGATTACAGCGATCACCGAACAAGCGAGAGTCCGGATTACCGAGGCCCTACTGTACTGATAAATACGTGCGCGTTTGATAGTATATCTATAATACTATCTATATATACTAGTATATAGATAATACTATGGTATATAGATCAGGTTTTATGTTCTTCGTATGCCGAAAGCTCTAATTATGAAAATTTTATCAATTAAAACAAGACACATCTGCTAAACGAGCTTGATGCACGCATGCTATGCGAGATGGCATCAACGTATAAATGCTACGGAAAAAGTACGTAGCTGGAAAATGTATACATTTACCGGTTAATGTGTACATATTCCACGGAAGTTGGTAGAAGTGCGTTGAGTAATTTAAAAGACATAGTTATTCTTACAATTACCGGTAAATGTACACATGTGAACAAGTAGGGTAGGTTGTGGAACAGCAAACCAGTTAGGCACAGTGAACCAGGCTATTTTTTTCAAATAATACGACGTTACCAATCTTGGTGAACACGTCAGTTTGTTAGCATGTGAACCCCCCCTCCCACTTCACTTGGTTTTCCCAACACAGGCACCCATGACAGTTGGATGAGGTATCTTTATTTGTTTTTTAAGTCGATTTTTGTACTTTTTAGTATAGTAGGTAGTTAAAAATTAACTATGCTAGTGTTTTCTTGCATCTATTTGAATTATAAATAAGAAATAATAATGTAATATAACTACCCTTTTAAACATAATTTCTTTTAATGAAATTTCGAGCATACGTTGTTTTACAGTGAACCAGTAGAACCAAGTACACACGGAACCCTGGCCCACTGTGTTCTGATTATGTGTATTATAATTCCATGTGTTATTTTATTTTTTAGAATGCCACGACGTAATCATCAAGAGCGAAAAATAGGAAAGCACACCAAAGAGCATATGAAATTGGTATTACATAGATTAGAAGCTGTCGAAGAGGGGTCATCGATATGACAAGCTGCAAATAATTATAAAATTGCATACCCTACATTCCGGCGCTATAAATAACAATAAAACCAAAAATAATATTCATCTTTATTTTATTTCTTTGTCTTTTTCTTCGAATAAACTACTCGATTCACTGTACAATAGGTACTGATTCGGTGTGTAACATAGATAGTACACAGTGAACCAATTCTCAGTTTTTAATTAATTAAGAATTTGTTGTTGAATGAAGAAGAAAAAATTATTTTTTTCTTTTTGAAGGGAACAGTAGTTTTTAAAGTAAGGTGCTTTTATTATTAATTTTTATTTTTAGGATTTTTTTACAGTCAGGGGTTTTTAAAACTTTTAATTTTTTTTAAGATAAAGGTATTTAATTTGCTACATAGGTATACAAATAAAACATATTGTATTTCTATTTTCTGTTTTCATTGCCAGATAATTTATTTAATAAGTTACTTATAGAACTAATTTATAGTGACGAAGATTTTAAAATTTTAGAATTTGCCACCGTATTGGTCCATAATTTTTTTAATAAATCTTGATTTGTTTGAATTTTACATTTGCAGAAATCTTTTTAGATGACTGCACTTTTGGTATCTGCTAAAATTTTTTAGTTAGTATTTTATAATTGCGAAAAGTTTATTTCTCTAAGGTAGGTTCAAAATTATATTTAGAAATAGAAGCGATTAAAGAAATGTTAATTATTAATGTTAATTAACAAATTAACGTAGTAATTAGAATTAAACGTAGAAGTTTGCCGCATTTGAAACCTATGCGGTTGTTCACAACCTCGAAATTAGTACTTAACGCGAAATTAGTACCTAATTAGTACTTCAAAATCATTCAAGTGTCATTTGCGGTTTCTAACATAAAACCTGTTAACTTTTGTGACCTGAATTACATTTCATAACAACAATTTACCAGACCGAAATACTTAAGTTCCAAACATTGACACTAGATGGATTCACACTAGTTTGCGCATTAATTTAAGCATTGTGAATCCTGCCAAAACATTAATTTATGTTCAAATTTTAAGTATTAATTTATGTACTAATTCTACGGTTAATTTGGAGGTTGTGGATGAGGCTTAATTGCGCGGAGGGTATAAATTTTAACCCTTTTTTAACTTTTAAGTATTAAAAAACTTAAAAGTTAAATGGCGATGTTACAACCGGAAATGTTCAGCTAATGTGTACACCGTGGGAGAAAGTGATCAGAGGATAGTAATAAAAGAAAATTTGGAACACAATCATGAAATTGATGAAGAAAAAGTAAGGTGGCAATTTGTCAGTAGTGAAGCCAATCGAAAAGCTCTTGAAGAATGAAGATACTTCGCAGAAATCATCGGACATTCTTATAAATGCCATCGTTAAGACAAAAGTTTCTCGAGTTGATATTACTCATCGTGATGCTCGGATAATTTCTAGGACTGTGTATGATGTAAGACGAAAAGAACAGCCATATTACCAACTTCAATAATGGATTTAGATTGGAATTAGATA
The DNA here is from genome assembly GCA_911387805.1 of Cantharis rustica. Classification (NCBI taxonomy): domain Eukaryota; kingdom Metazoa; phylum Arthropoda; class Insecta; order Coleoptera; family Cantharidae; genus Cantharis; species Cantharis rustica. The sequence goes on from OU426877.1 coordinate 80,796,206, forward strand.
GATTGGAATCTTAAATTCCATAATTTATTGTTGATACAAAAAACGGCGAAAACTTTCTTATGCTCAATGACTAAGACATCAATTTAATTATATTTTCCTGTCTGATCAATTTAACCAATTTGTGCTCTGTCGAGAATATTTACGTGGATGGTCCTTTCGACTATTGCGCAAAATTTTTTTCACCAATTGTTTACTATTCACGGATACAGCAATGGGTATTAATAATTTAATACCACTTGTTTTTTGTCTTTTGAAAGACAAAACACAACTAACTTACCAACACTGTCAGCAATCGTTAATAGACATGTGTACTCAAAATTAATTAGTTCTTAAACCAAAAACAGCAACTATTGATTTTGAAGTTGCTATTCATGCGAGCATTAAACGTGTTTGGGAAAATGTTCAACTTATTGGATGCCGATTTCATTTAAGCCAGGCGTGGTATCGAAAAATACAAAAATTAGATTTGGTCCCAGAATACCGAGACGAACTTTCCGAAATTGGTCAATGGTTGCGATTCTCGTATGGTTTGCAATATTTACATCCACACGAAGTTGATGCCGCTTATAGTGAGCATTTAATAGCGATAATGCCAGATGTTGCACGACTGGACACTTATTCCGATTGTATTTCGCACCCATATTGATGCGGATTTACTTTTTCCACCAAAGCTCTGGTCTGCACACACAGTATGTGCCGGACTGCGAATGCCTGTGAGTCGTTTCATAATGTGTTTAGTTCACATTTTTATAACCCCCACCCACCGATTTATACCTTTTTGAAGAAATTAAAAATTATGCAAATTAAAATATACATCAGTATAAATAGCATTGGCACATTTAAACGGTTAATGCCGATACAGTTAGGAAACAAGCAAAATTACAACATTTGATTGACTTGTATTCTAACAAAACAATTACCAGGATTCAATTTATAAAAAGTATTTGTAAAATCATTATCGTCACATTAATTTGTGAATGTGATGCATTTTTAGTTTTTAAAGTTATAGTTAAAAGCGTTACGGATAATCCTTACTGTTTTACTGGTAATTCCTTCACTTAAGAGGATTACGTTTTTATATCGGTGCAATCCATATCTGACCATCGGTGACCCTCGGTCAAAACCAAAAAAAAGATTCATTTGTGACCATCGGTACAGTCCACATATGTCCAAAATATTATATTCAAGAAATGTGTTTTATTTTATTATATTTTATTTAATATTTTATAATATTTTACCAATATTTTACCAAATTTGTTTTATGACGTGGACCCTTGGGCCCCTTTTTGTCGGGGCGCGTGTTCCACCGAACACATAGAACACTGGTAGTTACGGCGCTGGATTTGCCAAATAATCACGTTGAAGTGAATGCTGCAAGTACCGCGTATTACTTGCGTTATTCAAAGATATGCATCAAATATAGACTGTAAGAGTAACATTGAAAGACGACATTGGTAAATTTGCCAGATAGTATTGTACTAAGCTTCCAAGATGTATCAAATTTCAAGTTTAACGAAAATAACGGTTACCTCAGACTAGATTCACACATACTGTAAAAAAACGTGCAGTACAATGCCATGTAAATCAAGCTTCAGTCAGTGCAAAATGTGCAAATCCCTGTACGAAAAAAAAGTTGTTTTTGACCTATGAATTTCTTCTGTCTTGGTTATTGAACATGAACTGAATATGCCTGGGCATGTGATCACCTCACGACGCATTTAATTTTTTTCTTTTTGCAAATTGTGAATTGTTGAATTTGCTGAGAATGATTTTCTTCCTTATCCTCGTCACCACTTGTAACGTAGGTGAGAAAATAAGTCAGCTGGAAAACGAAATTTCTTTATTTAAGAATTAGAAATTAAATTTGCATTGAACATGCTTCCATTTAATTTAAAAATTAGTCATGGAATTTTTTTGATTTCAAAATAATTATTATAATTAATCAACTTAATTTTGCAGCATAAACAACGATGTAAAAAATACAAGTTCACAAAACCTAATTTAAAGTAGGTAACGAAAACACTTAATACAATTAATTTATTATAAAACTTGCAAATTTACAAATTCCTTAATATTGCAATGTACTTACTACCTCCGTGAAGGATGGTCACGTATATTTATCGTTAGGTCACCTTTCATTTATTTGCAATTAATTAATTTCAATATCATGTCTCTATTGCGCATGCGTTAAACAAAAATATAGTTGTGATGAAATTTTTCTTACAAAAGTAAGAAAAATATAACATTTTGATATAAAAAAATATGGAATCGTTAGGTTGTCGTTAGGTCTTGAAAGGTCAATTGGTTTTATCGTTAGGTCACTTTTAGTTTTATCAAAAAAAATTATTCAAGTTTTAAAAATGTTCTTGGTAAGTTAGCCTCCCCATTAAACGATTTCGATGAAATAAAAATGGAAACAGGTAGGAAATGCACTGCTAACGATTGGTCACCTATGTTTATCGTTAGGTCATAATTAATTTGTTTGTAATAAATTAATTACAATTTTATATTTCTATTACGCTTGCGCTAAACAAAAATATTAGTGTGTGCAAAATTACATCTTGGGACGCGTTCTTGTCAACTCTTGACTTGGGGTGCGTTCTGTGCGTTCTGGCCAACACTTTTGTACATAACGTGCGCTCTAAATGGTTAAAAAAGTTTCGTAAGCGCGGAACTCGAAAGCAACTATAGAGCGTAATCAGAACGTTTATAGTGCGAAGATCTGCTATTTAAGTAGCGTCTATTATTGATGTATTTGACGGTGATCCACAATTACAATATTATAATTCACTAATGCACTGGGTGTTGAAACAAAACACTTAATCCATACAGTAGCTGCACTGTCCCACATAGATATGTAGTATATGATATGTGATATAGATATGTGGGATATGTAGTATACATTGTAGATACAGTGTATCTTCTTATTAGAAATAATAAAACACTTTATGAGAAATAATGATTTTAGTATTATAACTCGTTCTTTTTTAACATTAACACTATTTTTAATAATGTTTTCAATAAATTTGCTTTTATTTGAAGCAAATAATTATTTATTGCTAAATTTGAAAAAGTTGCTTCAGTAGGTTTATGGAAAAAATCAAAAGAGTGCATGTTATTATTTTTAATTATTATGAGATCGAGGCAATTGATTCTATTTGTTAATTAAAATAAAATATGGGTTTTTTCATAATCCTTTTGAAGATAAAATTATTATGTTAAGAAAGTCCCGGCTTATGCAATTTAAAAAGACCATAAAGCCCAGGAGCTTATGAATTCTTACAACTAATTCCTAATTTAAAAATATTTTTCAATAATTAAAAAAGACTTTATGGTCTTATGAAACTGTTAGCCCTCCCCCTTAAAAAAAGCAATTCTTCAAAAATATCTCTCCCCGCCCCATTTCCTGCGTTTTAAACGATAAAAGCAGAATTTTGCTCGCTTTTCTTTCTAGTTCATCTCTTGAAGTGAAAACGTTTGCTATACTTACTGCGAATTTTAATTGTGTTAAGTTAAAAATATTTTAATTCTAAAAAGTGTTTGTATAATATTCAAATCCACCGTAGAATGCTACAAAATAGAAGATTCTCACACTTCGAACGCATCGTTTGATATATATAAATTTTCTATGCTTTATAGCTGCTTTCAAGTTCCGCGCTTAAGAAAGCTTTTCTAACCATTTAGAGCGCACGTTATGTACAAAAGTGTTGGCGAGAACGCACCCAAGTCAAGAGTTGACAAGAACGCGTCCCAAGATGTAATTTTGCACACACTAATATTTTTGTTTAGCGCAAGCGTAATAGAAATATAAAATTGTAATTAATTTATTACAAACAAATTAATTATGACCTAACGATAAACATACGTGACCAATCGTTATCAGTACATTTCCTAGCTGTTTCCACTTTTATTTCCTCAAAATCGTTTAATGGGGAGGCTAACTTACCAAGAAAATTTTTCAAAACTTGAATAATTTTTTTGGATAAAACTGAAGGTGACCTAACAATAAAACCAAATGACCTTTCAAGACCTAACGACAACCTAACGATTCCATATTTTTTTATATCAAAATGTTATATTTTTCTTACTTTTGTAAGAAAAATTTCATCACAACTATATATTTGTTTAGCGCATGCGCAATAGGGACATAGAATTGAAATTAATTAATTTCAAAGAAATAAAAGATGACCTAACGATAAATATACGTGACCAAACCTTATCAGTGCATTTCCTACCGGTTTCCACTTTTATTTCGTCGAAATCGTTTAATGGGGAGGCTAACTTACCAAGAACATTTTTCAAAACTTGAATAATTTTTTTTGATAAAACTAAAAGTGACCTAACGATAAAACCGGGTGAGCTTTCAAGACCTAACGATGACCTAACGATTCCATATTTTTTTATATCAAAATGTTTCAGATGGGAGGCCAACTTCACGGAGGTGTACTTACTACTTATTATTTTCTTTATATAAATCTGTTAATTTAGCAATTATTGTTAATTAAATATATTATGTGTATAAATTGGTTAAATAAAGTGAGTATCAGTGGAACTCCGTAAAACTTAACTTCGACTTGAGTTTTATTCTACCACCAGGATGACTTTTGAGATCCAAGCCTAAAAAATTCGTTAGTGATGCTGCTAACGCTCAGAACTCATCCGCCTTTTCCATCATCTCGTTATCGGGATTATTCATGGAACGATTTTCTAGGTCCCATTTTCCAAAGCTGTTACGCCAAGTACAATAATTCAAAAGAAATTCAGTTCAAGTACTATTTAATTCATGTGATAATAATGCCGAAATGAGATTCAAGCGAACAAAAAGTAGAAGCCAAAGACATCAGTATGGAAAAAGTGGTGGAGAGAAAATTTACAATGTTTGCAGCTTTTGATAACGATAAGGCAGATAGCCAGATATCGATTGTTATTTGGAAAGATTTGATTGCTTTTGTTCCTTGAATGATATTCAAGGTATAAGGAGTGTTAGAATTATCAAGAGTGGCATCAAGTCAAATTAGTTGTTTTTGATATATGAGTGTTTAAAGTTGTACAATATAAGATATATAAACATTTATTGTGCTTTCACTTTTACTGTATCGAAAATTTCGATATTTAAAGCCATATTTAGGAGGGGGGGGGGGGTTGTAACCCCCCCCCCCTCCGGAATTATTTATCAATTAATAAAATACTAGAAGTTCGACTGCAATCGTAAAAAAATCAGAAAAAACAAAAACAATTTTTACAACTATAACAAAAACATTAAACTTGAAGTGTTTAAATTAAAATTAAAACTAAAGAGATATTTCTAATAAATTAAATCCCAAATTAAAAAATCAGAAATTCGTATTATATTTCGACGATTGGCGACACTGGATTGAATACACCTACTACTAAATTCCAAAAATATAAAAACCGAAGATGAACAATATTTACAGTACTACCTAAATATTTACAGTACTGTGTAAAAGTCTGCGACCACTTAATTAATTGTTAGTTATTACTCCTATTAATTAATTTTAGATTTTTTGAAAAATAATTATATTGAAATGAATGAAATAGGTATTTGATCTTAATTCTTACTATTATGGTAATAATTTTAACTTAATAAAATTTTAAAGAGAACATAAATTTTATGACCATCAGGAGCAGCATAGTTTAAAATAATACTTCCGCAATAAATTAGAGTGGGCATTGTAAACCCATAAATTTTGTTTTATATTTTGTACATTTGTAGATAAGTGTACGTTTGCTTAAGATTTGTGAAATTTTCTTTCAATCTAATTTAGTTCTTCGTTTTGACAACATTATTTTACTATCGCCATCATCGGTAAAATAAGAATTTAGTTTGTGATTTTTATTCAAATTTTAAAATTAAAAAAATTTTATTTAAAAACTGTTTTTTACACGAGAGTTTAAAATTAAAATATGAATAAGTTTAAATTTATTAAAAATATTGTAGTAAACAAAACTTTTTAAAATGATACAAACAAAATTTTATCCGCGATAACGCGGAAGTCAACCTGTAATCAAAATTTGTCGCTCTTCAACAAATTATTTTCAACCATTAAATAAAGTTCACAAAAATCAAAATTGAATATCGAACTCAAATAAAGAAAAATCACTCAAAAAATAATCATTTTAATTAAATAAAAACAATCTCTTCACAAAATTTCAATTTTTTTGCGATAACTTTCGACCAAAATACTTTCAAACACAGTTTTCTAATAAGTAATAACAATACTCAAAAATAAAATCTTAATTGCAAAAATACTTGTACAAAATTATACTTCAAAAATCAGCGGAGCAAAATCTAGGCCTCCGTCGTTTCCGCAATCTTGGCAAAAAAACCTCCCTCTACTCACTTTTCTCCAAACATTACATTTCAAAAATTAATATAACAAAATTTAAATTTAAAAAAATTTCTTTTGTATTTTAATAAATTAGCTATTTATTTTGTAATTTTTTTAAAAAAACTTGTGGCACATTTCCTTCCTGAACCCTTACCTTGCGTTGAATGACAAAAACTTCGAGCACAAAGACAGGGTCTCACAGAATCATTTAATAAATTTTTAACATTTTTGAAGTCTTTATCAGTTTATTATGGATTTGCAACGGAGGAACGTTTGCAAGAAGAAATTGTGGACCAGATTATAATTGGTATTCGGAATAAAAAATACGAAAAGTTATTTTTTAAGTACTTCTAAATTAAATCTTCAAACAGCTAACGCGAATGAATTAGCTGAAAAAAGTTTAAGAGAATATAATAATTCAAAAGTTTGTAATTTGACAACTGACTAATATTCAATTAAAACGTTTTCTGCACCTCTTTAAAAATTGAACTGGTTCATTATCTTATTATAACGTACTACTAATATACCAAATTTCATTAAATTCTGAACGGCAACTCTATTGGAATTTTACATTACCGATGAGTTTTGACAAAATGACTTCGTTAGGCGGTATAACATGATTTGTTTTGTATTAGAAACGTACACATATAACACATTATTTCTGTGTAATTAATGTAATATACCAACAACAGCGAAAAACACATGTAGATCTACCATAAAAAACTTATGTAAAGTATACTGAGTATACCGCCCAATAACCGAGGATACTTCCTTAAGATTGACATTGAAGACAAAGTAAATAAATTAGTTTCAAAGTTTTCCGATATATTTTTAAATAAAATTTGGATGCCTCAAAGATTTTGAAGTTGACCTCCATTCGAAAGAAAACACTTCATCAATATTTAGCACTGCAACCTCGTGTAGAAGAAGAAATAATAGATTGGTTTCTATTGGAGTACTTTAAAAAGCGACTCATTTGGAGTATGCGACTCCTATCATTCCCATATCAAGCACGATGGTTCTTCGAGGTTAGTAGTAGATTATAGAATTTCAGTTAACAAAAATATTATTGCGGATGATCATTCAATTCCAGCTATCGAAAAAAATTTACCTAAAACGAATAATGAAAAATATTCTTCGAAATTTGATATCTGAGACGCGTAAGGCGGTTCAAATTCGAATGTTCTTATGGGGAATTCGGCATGGTATAATAAGTTTTAAGGTAGGATATCTAAACGCACTAAACACGTTCAAGTTTGCGCAGTGACGTCACACGTGACCAGATTTAAATGCATAGTACAGGAACGTATACAAATTAATAAAATAATCAAAGTTTTTAATTTTATTTTCAACAGAATATTATATAAATGTATTTAAATAATAATAAAAATTGTTACTATGAAAGAATACATCCATAATAATTGCTTTAATAATATAACTAAATTTTATCTACTTTTGATATAATAAAATATAGTCTCAGTTTTCATGATTATTTCGGATTTTTGAAAATTATAACACAATTTTAGATATAATCAAAGTTTTAATTTTATTTTCAACATAATATAAAACAAATAATAATTTAAATATAGTACAATTTTTATTATCTACCGTTAACTGAAGTTGGAAACTGTACTTATTGGTTTGGTTACTGTTTTTATAATTTTTCTTTTTTTTGTGTAAGAGAAACGTTCAATAAACTCTTATTTAAAGATTTTATTTGAAAATAAAGTCTTGACCGAAAAAGTAAAAATATTAACTTTGCTTGTTTAGAACAAGTAGTAAAGTAACACGCTTTCTTTGGCAAATTTTTCAAAAAGTGATTAGAAAATGATATTCTATTTCCATTAAATACTTCAAAGATACGTTCCATGTTTTAAATATCTTCCATAAACTCATCAGAAGGTTTGACTAGACCCCCTTTATTTATGTATTATGTCCATGTAAATGTACTTGTACTTGGACATTCATTAGTTCCTGCCTTTCCTGAATTTCTCTAAAAATCGTCATTATTAAAATGTATCGAACAAATCCTAGAATTGTCAACATTAAATTTATCAAATCGATAACACAAATGAATCCATTCAAACCTTAATTCAGGATTGTTAAGAGGAAAGCAGAAAAAAGCTATTTTTTTCACAAAATATTTAACTTTTGTTATCGGATTTGCACCAAACACTGCACACCTTATTTTTACAATTTATAAATATAAACTGTAATGAAAAACACTCAAAAATAATTTGAAAAAAACACTAAACAAAGTCTTCACCATAAGAATTATGCACAATAAATACTCAACAGGTCACGTATGACGTCAGTAACTCCTCCTACCATGCGCAGAACTATTTAGATATCCTACCTTAAAACTTATTATACCATGGGAATTCGGTAACTATAAGAGATATGTCGTGTTTTGTTTTGACAAAGCCAACGTTTAATTTTTCGGTCTTTTAATTTTATTTAACATTTTTTAATATAACAGGGTGAAACTGAAATAATAGACCCCACATGTTATATAATTGTAAAGAGGATAAAAAACTTTATTTAAATATGTCATAGCCAACTATGATTTCCATTTAGAAAAACACAACTTTATATTATAACTCGGAAACAAATAAAGATTTTAAAATTCCTTTATCCTAATTTATACTGCTCAAAAAGGTGTCTAAAAAAGATGTAAAAATTTTTCTATAACTTTAAAAACAACCGAGATATCGGTATTTAACAAAAAGTCGAAAAAGCAAACTTTTGGCCATAACTCGAAAACGAAAAAAGATATCGGATGCCGGTTTTTACCATTAAGCTTTTCTCAAAAAAAGAGATGGACGATGCGCCATCCATTTTTCTATATCTCTTATAGTTACCTAATTCCCCATAAGAACCTTCGAATTTTAACCACCCTTTACATGCACATGAAGGTAATATAAAGAACCGAATAAATACACCATTAGGGTTACTTCAAGAAAATCGTTCAAATTATGGAATTTCGAGTGCTCCAGCGTTATGGGAAAGAGCAATGGAAAACATGTTTTCCGAAATTGAAGGATTACAAATATTTTATGATGATTTCAGTTTATCATCACCTGATCCAATAACGTATTTACAAAGGCTGAAACAACTTTTCAAAATTTGTAGAGAAAGAGAAATGTCAATTTTAACGAATAAAATTTCTTATTTGGAATTATGTTATTGATCAAAACGGTATTCATAAAACTTCGGAGAAAATTAAAGCAATAGTCGAAGCAAAAGCTACTCGTGATGTTACAGAATTAAAATCATTCATTGGTCTTGTAAATTATTATTTTAGATTTATAAAAAATTCAGCAAAAAACTTCATTTGTTATATAAATTATTACAGAAGGGGATTCATTTTCGTTTAAAAATTTAAAAATCGATAGTTCAAAAATTATTGTCAGTCGAATAAACATGAGGTTAGGATGTAAACAGTACGGGCATGCAACGTACTCTGCCTCCGAAGAAAACACCACAAGTAAGTGAACAACATGGCGATGAATCGTGGTCAAATCAGTCCAACCAAATAATGACGATTAACGACCATCCTACTATGGAGTCAAACGCGCAACAAATCCATTCAAATCCAACAATCCAGCATCAAGGGCCAGGGCTGTACACGCCCCAGTTACAACACTCAGCTCATCCATTAATTTACTACAACCAAAACTGTCCATTAATTCTGCAATATATTGGTTAACAAATGCTGTCGATACCGGGTGCGTCACACGTTAATCCCGTGCAAATGGCAAGTCAGCAGTATACTAGTCCAGCCCAACACTATACGTCCATGGAAAACTCTGACTTCCAATCGCTACCTAAAAGCACGGACTGGGTAACCGTAAAAAATCATAAAAACCGAAATAGAAACCCCGAACAAGGCATCATCAAAAAAACGCGACTACTGGGTAAATTCTCTCATCCAAACAAATAATAAATTTAAATCGTTAGAAGAATGTAACGAAGAGCTAGAAGAAGTACCACCTCTGTAGGAAGTATGTAAACCACCACCAATCTTTGTAGATATAGTGAAAAATATACGACCACTGGCCAAACTGTTGGATTCTATAACCAAAGACAGTTATATTATTAAAATCACAAGTAGCAAGCAAGTTAGGGTACAGCCAAACACTGGAGTAAATTATACCCAAATAGTTGAGAGACAGAAAGACAAGAAAACTGATTTCCACACTTACAAACCTAAGCAAGATCGAAACTATCGAGTAGTATTGAAAAACCTATATTCATCAACAGATATCGAACAGTTCAAACTGGAAATAGCAAATTGAGTCACACGGTTGTTAATATTAGCAACATAAAACATCGAATCAATAAGAATGCGTTACATATGTTTTATGTCGAACTTAAAAAAAAAAGAAAACAATAAAATGGAAGTGTTCGGAATCGATCACATTATAAACGCTATCGTACAATTTGAACCACCACGATCACTTTGAACAACTACCACATTGAAGAAATTCCCCAATGTGTAAATTGTCAGCGGTTTGGACATACAACCGTCAAGATGTGTAAAATGTGTAGAACATCATTTGACAAAGAAATGTCCCAGAAAAGACAAAAACAATGAGGTGAGATGTGTCAATTATGGAGAGGGTCGTCCTGCGAACTATAGAGGCTGCTCCAACAACAAACAACTCCAACAACGACTGAATCCAAAATTGAGCGAAAGAAACAACCAGAAAGAAAATCAAACCGATACTCAACACCCAATAACAAATGGTACAGCCAGGCACTTCATACGCACAACAAGTAAGTCAACCTACATGCAATCAATTACCTAATAATTATTTCAGACAACTCAATCAAGCCATACCAATGAAATAGTCAAGCGATGATTTTGAAGATCTCAAGATCATGATGAAAAAACTCACTGAGCAAATTACCACAATGCTTCATCTGCTAACAACGCTGATCACTAAAATGGTGTAATGTTCGAACTAATTAAAATTGCAATATGGAACGCCAACGGCCTACTCCAACATGCACAAGAACTTCAACTATTCATGGAAGCACACAAAATAGATATACGTAATGCTAATCTCAGAATCACATGGTACAACAAAAAGCTATTTAAAAATCCCCAAATTTTTAATATACAATACACAATACCCAACACCCAGATGGCAAAGCACACGGTGGCACGGCAGTATAATTATCAGAAAAAGCATCAAACATCATGAACTCGAGAAATATCAACACGATTATCTTCAAGCTACAAGTGTAGCAGTTGAGAATGAAAATGACAACTTAGTGGTCTCAACGATTTACTGCCCACCTAAACATAACAATCAAGAAAAACATTATGGACACTTCTTTGGCACGCTTGGAAACAGATTCATTAGGTCTGTTCGTTTGTCATACTTTGAACTACCTGGAGTAAGTTGGTGCAGGTAGTTTAGTGTAGGTGGTGTAACCCAGTATAACCTAGTGCAGGTACATTTACAAATGTACAAACGAACATGTTTTACCATTCTCAGTGTAACCTGGTGTAACAATAACAATAAATATAATTACTTATACAACAATTATACTTGAAAATGCAAGTATAAACAAGTCAACTGCAGAGAATGATACAACGACCGTACAAAGTGCTAAGTGGACCGATACTTCCACAAAATTGTTAAATCAATTATATAAAGAAAATCATCGTTAATAAAATTTGCAATAATAGTATCGTCCATTTTAATTCAAAATTTTTGCAATTGACAGATATTTTCTTTTTTAGGTATTTTTACTGTTGAGAGTAACGGAACAACCCAGATACCCCAAGCGATCTAACTAATATACCTGACACAATCAACTTCTACGTGATAAAAAGCATAAATATTAAACTGCTCAAAGTGGAACCAACATTCGATCTTATTTCCGATCATATTATACCAGTCATACTAACAATTCACTCGCAAATTGTGTACAAGCAAAAACAATCAACATTATTCAGTAAAAAAAACTGATTGGGAACTATTTAAAAGAAAATTAAACGAGCAAATTAATCTAAATGTCCATCTGAAAACAGAAGAGCTTGACATTGCAGTGGAAAACTTAACTATAGCAATTCAAAATGCAGCATGGCAAAGTACACCTGATCAAAATGTATCTCATATTGAAGAATCGTGCCACGCTATAGTTAAACAAAAAATTTCCGAAAAACGAAAACTTCGAAAACAATGGCAAACCTCAAAAATGCCCGAAAGCAAAGCAAAATTCAACAAAGCTGCTAGACAACTTAAAATTCTCCCGTCACAATTTAAAAACCAGTCTGTTCAGGACTATCTTAGCAATCTAACAGCTACTAGAGTAACTGACTACTTGCTCTGGAGTAGACTTAAGAAAACATAAGAAGACTCAAACAGCCACAAGAGACAATACCACCAGTCAGAGATGAGGGGTAAGTGGGCTAGAAGCGATAAGAAGAAGGCTCATGCATTCACCAAGCACCTTTCTAATGTTTTCAAACCATCCTCATCAACATCGACATTAGAAGATAATGACATCTAAAAATATCTCGATGCACCTTTTCAGATGGATTTGCCAATAAAAAGTTTTGGATTACAAGATGTTAAACAAACAATCCTACGCGAAATCAATCCCAAAAAAGCACCCGACTTGAACCTAATTACAGGTAAAGTTTTACAATAAACAACTTCTAAGTGCTTAAGACTGCTTACGTACATCTACAATTCAATCTAAGATTAAAACCCTTTCCGAACCTATGAAAGTTGCACAAATTATCCTAATACAGAAACCAGGAAAGAAACTAGAAGAAATAACTTCTGACAGACCAATAAGTCTGCTACGAGTGCTAGAAAAGATTTTCAAAAAACTCTCTCACAAATGCCTAAAACCAATATTGGAGAAAGATTCCCTCATTCCTAGCCATCAATTCGGATTTAGAAGCCACCACAGTATGGTCGAGCAGGTCCACAGAATTATAAAGCAAATTGGTAACGATTTAAAACATAAGAGATACTGCTCTGCGGCATTTCTAGACATAAGCCAAGCATTCGACAAGGTGTGGCATGACGGTTTATTCTACAAACTGAAGAAGAGCTTATCGCACAATTATTATCAGTAGAGTCCGGATAAAAAAGCATAAAAATTAAAAAAAAAAGTGCTTAAAAAAGCATCAAATATTACCAAAAAAAGCATCAATTTTATAAAAGAAAGCATCAATTTAATTAAAAAAAGCAACAAATTTATTAATAAAAGAATTATTAATAATATAATAATTATAGTAAATTATTGACCCTAAATATTAATATTAATGTATTTTTTTATAAAATAAACGGGTTAAAAAATCTTATTTTATTGTTCTTTTAACTCGTTTATTTTATTAAAAAATTACATTATTAACAGCTTGAATTTAATTTGTAAAACAATTGATTATTAAAAATAGTTTCAAATGTTTTGGAGTCAAGTTCATTATATCGCTTCAAGTTCTTTGTAAACTGAAAAGCTTCTTTCAACGTCGACACTAGTGATTGGTGCAAATTTAAAATTTGCTGCAATCGAAGAATCCATTTCCAAATTTACAATGGTTTCTCCGGATATTGTTTTGGATACATCATCCAATATTTTTAAACCAACATTTTTGTCTAAAACCTCCTTTAATTTTTTTTAATAGTAATCTCAACCTGTCCTGAGATGTTAGAAGTGGCGTTTTTAAATTTTTCTGCCAAATCGAGCAATTCGCTGATTTTCGAACGATTTTATAATATCGCTTACAATCTGCGGTGACACTTAATGAAAGCTAAATTTGCTTGTAATTCTGGATTGCTTAACACATTTTGATGATGCGTGAGTTGTCAAGAGAAAAAAAACCGCTGAGCAGCAGTACGTGCAAGGTGAAAAATATAGTGTGGTTTTTTATTAAAAAAAAAAAAAAAATTTTTTAAATCTTCAAAAATTAATAAACCGCACAGGAAAGCATAAAAAAGAACAAAAACGCACAAAAAATAAAAAAAAGCATAAAAAATCTAAAAAAAGCATATAAAACATGGTGCCAAAAGAATCCTTTTTTGATAAATCGCTTAGATTATTTAAAAAATTAGAGCTAGTTCGAGTTTCCAGAAAAAGCATTATAGCTACAAATCCGGACTCTAATTATCAGGTATTAAAATCCTACTTGACTAACAGACACTTGAACAGATCCGAAATGTATCCAGGGTAGTCCTGGGTCCAGTTTTATAATTGATGTACACTGCGGATCTTCCAACGACTAAATCCACAATGGTAGCAACTTTTGCTGACGACACCGCTGTGCTTGCATCACATACTGAGCCGAGAATTGCCTCAACAAATCTACAGAAAAAACCTAGATAATCTCCAAAGGTGGCTCAAAGTGTGGAGGATAAAAGCCAATAAAACAAAATCTTCGCAAGTTACATTCACCATGAGAAGAGATGATTGTACACCTGTAACTTTGAATGGTTGCGTTCTACTGCAGGCTGAAAATGCAATATATCTGGGCTTACACATAGATAGAAGACTTACGTGGCGCAAACATATTGTCATGTTTCAAAAGTGATTCGGACCTACCCTATACATTTTGGTGAAAATTTATTTCTATTTAAGTTGTGTTTAAATTTATTTTAGTTGTAAGATTGAAAAATTTGTTAGGTAGGGGCCGATCACAGGAAATGCGAGGCCTTTTGCCGATAGCGACCGCCCGAGCCTGTTGTGCGATTTTGGCTCGAGGCGATTATTTGATTTTTGATATAAGTTTGAATTTGTGAGCAATATTTTTGATTTAATTTAAATAAAGTGATTTTTATGCGTATGCATTATTGCGTTGTTTTTTGGATAATTATTTTTGATATTTGGATGAAATTGAAAATTTTTGGTGATTTGCTACCGAACGGTAGTAAATTGATTGGTTTGATTGATTTGAAAAAGGAGCTGTTGGAGTTGTGGATTGGATTTGTATTATTTAAAATTGGAAAAGTCAAATTATATTTGTAAGAGAGCGAACGTGCAAGATAGATAACAAGGCGATTTGGATAAAGGAAATCGAAACTTCGATCCCTTTAAAGAAGTATTAAAATTTTGCATTTAATTTTTGAATTCAAATTATATGCGATTGGAGATGTTAATTTGAATAACTGCCGTAACTGCCATAGGAACCGACTCTTGAGTAGAGCTCAATGCTACCGACGATTGGAAAGCTAGACGAGGTAAACTAAAGAAAAGATAGTAAAAGCTTCTTCCAATATTTTTTAGAGAATACCACTACAATATATTTAATAAAAGAAAGCAGTTTGAAATTAAATTAGGCAAATGTATTGGTTACTAGGTAAAAATCACAAGTAAGTTTGGAGAGCAAACTATTAATTTATAAAGCAATACTGAAACCGATTTGGACATACGGAATCCAGCTTTGGGAAACTGCGAGCACTTCAAATGAAGAAATACTTAAAAGATTCCAAAATAAGACACTTCTAACAATTGTACAAGTTCCGTGTTTGGCGCGAAATTCATCGAGACCTAAAAATTCCTTCAATACACAGAAAAATCAAGAATTACTCCGTCAAATATAAAGATCGATTAAAAACGCATCCAAACGAATTGGCAGTGGACCTGCTTGATGATTCATGTGAGTTTCGAAGACTGAAACGCTTCCAGTCCTCAGATCTGGCTTCTCGATTTAACTAGCTGCTAGTGTGAAATTACTGACTGGCTACATGTGTATATTATGTAAATTACTTTGATTTTTGCATTTTATGTTATTTTGCATTATATATACAAACTTAGATAACTTAAAACGTATAACAATTAATTGTTACATTTTTTGTTTCTTTGAATTTGTTTAATTTTGGTTTAGCGATTATTTGGATTTCTGTAAATATTGTTTTATTTTAATTTAAAAGATGGCGTTGCTAGCTTTTTAATTTTGAAAATGCTGCGGTTTTGTGTGGTTGGTAGAGAAGATCATCGACGACGATCCAAGATGGTCGTTTAAGAGCGTCATAGAACAAAACCACAAAAGCAGTAATTGGTGATTTGAAAATATAATTTTAGTTTTAAAGTGAAATTTAGTGAATTAGGTGAGTCACATTTTAATTGATTCTAATATTGATTTACTTTTTTGAAATTCTCAAATGAGGAATATTTTTTTTTGGTTAATATTAAATTTTACAAATGTCGAATGTAAATTCACATCTGGCAAACAAGTTTTATGTGATATAAACTAAGTTCACAAATTACGTTGAACGTATAATTTTGGTATTTTCTGATAACAGAAAATTTGATTTCTTTAACAACCATTTTTGCAAGTGACCTCAGTTGCTTAGATTTGACTTGATTACCTTTATATGTTTATCCTTAGGAAATACTAAGGTAATTTAAGTTATCCGCTCGCTTCGTATGCAGATCAGGACGAAGGAGGAATTTTTCTTTAGTGAACCGGCCTGTAGGGTATCACGTCAATTCTTTTCTTGTTGATAAATATTTCATTTGAATAATAATTAGTTGACATTTTGGAAATCTAGTTTTGTGCGAGTCCTATTTTATTTATCATTTATTATTTTTTTGTTGAGCTAGTGGAGCGACAAGAATTTTGTAAAGTCGTTTCATTCCTCAGCTGGCGCCCAAACAAATTCTCCTTTTATTTTACGTAGCCACCATTCTTTTAAAGGACTCACGAAGCTGTAAAGCTACCCAGCTTCTTCGACAGTGGGTAAAAACCCAAGAGCTACCTATATACTATTGTCATCAGTAGAGAGTAACCAATAGGAGAATAACGTTACAAACGAGTACATTCACTGAAATGTTCTCAACGTGCCATTAATTAAAGCCAAATAATTTACTTATTGTTTATATATAAACAGATTGTAAACATTAATTGAAATAATAAAATTATCTTCATCTTCAAATCAACGTTATATTAACTTATTTAAAAAAGTTCTTAAGAAACCATTGTTAAACTCAAATGATGTTCATCATATAACCTTTACAAAATTTTATTCACTTTAAGAAGAGCTCAGCAGAAGAGCTACAGGAAAGAGTCCACCTCTAAAGTATCTAACCTTGACGTGGTGAGGGGCTTGTGTGTTTCGAGGATGCGACGGGCGTGTACCTAAGGCAAAAGAGCCCCTTGCGGGTGAAATGCCAAAAACTACTGAGGGTATGTACCCACGAGATTTCCCTCATATAGAAACAACGATGGGTATATCCTCACAGGATGTCCCGTCTATGGACAGTACTGAGACCGTTTCAACTGTGGGTATACCCCCTGCGGGTGTCCCACGGGAAAGTGGCCCAAAGTCTACGCATAAAAAGCGAAAACTTTGCGGCGCTGAAAAGAAACGTCGAAGAAAGGCCAAAGAAGCCGAGGCTCTCGCAGCCTCAAAGCTACCCAAAACCTCTCACGAGCAGGCTGGGCAGTCCAAACCTCAGGGCGAAGACCGCGCGTCTGCCAGAGCAGGTAAACGCAAGGCGATGGTAAAGGGAAAGGGACAAAACGTCTTCTCTGACGTCGTCGGCAAAAAGAGGGTGAGGTCGCTGGACTCGCAGCCCTCACCTCATAACAACCCGATTAAAAGGGTTAAAGCTTCTCGGCCTACCTCCACTGTAACATCTGGTGCGTCTAAGGCTGCTACTTATACGAAGGCTGCTACCAGGCACCTTCGGGTGGCCCTTATCGACCGCTCCAAACCTCTGGGCAAAATTACACCTGCCCAGAGGGAAATAGTGGAGGAAGCCCTTAATGAAGCCATTGACAGAACCCTCTTGAGGGCCCTAAAGATGGGAACCGTGGCGCCAACTTTCGGAGGCTTCCGTTACTCAGGCCAGATTCTCCGGATCGCCTGTGATAATGGTTCCTCTCTTGAGTGACTTCAGAAAACAGTGGCCGAACTACCACAATTGTGGGAGGGGGCTAAGCTGCAAATTGTCCAGGTAGATGACTTGCCCAGGCTATCTAAGGCCACCATCTGGGTCCCGGGGAAACCCGAGCCCACTGAGGAGGTCATAGGGCGGCTAAGGGCACAGAATCCCTGCATAAATATAAAAGAGTGGTGTGTCTTCTATGACACTGACAAAAGTGACCCCATGTGGAAGCTTATTGTTTTCGGTGTCAACAAAAAAGACAGCGACATCATCAAAATAAAGAAAGAGAAGCTGAGCTATAGGTTCTCTTCTTTAAGAGTAAAGGTTCAGCGCATCTTACATGATACTGAAACTGAACCTACCCAGAGCAGGTAGCAGTTGAGTTGGAACTCACGAGTGTGCATGAGGAACCTCCAGCTGAGCTTTTGTTTTGAGCTCCAGCAGCTCAAAACAAAGACCCCACCCCAAGGGATTCCTAATGGCGACCCTTAAGGAGTGGAATTTCATACAGGTCAACCTCCAACACGGCCGGGCGGCCACGGCAACTCTATGCCGCCGCCTGGTGGAGTGTTCGGACACAATAGCTCTAATTCAAGAGCCATATGTAGTCAAGATCAAAAGTCAATGCTGAGAGGGCATGTCTTCACAGGCAGCCTATCGGACAAAATCAGGACATGTATCTACATACCTGGTAACATACAGGCCAATCCCCTACTGCAGGTCAGCAATGGCGACCTAACGGCTGTCCGTATGAGCTGCGACCTGGGCAACCGTCGAAAAGATGTCATACTGGCATCTGTCTACTTCCCAATTGACTCTCGGGATCTGCCACCCCTTGCCACGGGGTCCGCCACCGGCTTGGCGGACCTCGTCAGCCATTGCGAACAACATAAAAGATGCCTTGTTATTGCATGTGACTCGAACGCCCACCATAATGCATGGGGCAGTGACAGTTGCAACACACGGGGTCTGTCATTATTTGAATACCTAAATGGTACAAACTTGGAAATATTCAACAGAGGAGGCACGCCAACTTTTTATGCGTCGCCTACTCGTTGCTCCGTGATTGATATCACGTTAGCCACATCGAGTATTTCAACAAAAATCTATGACTGGCATGTGTCCAAAGAACTGACAATGTCAGATCATAGATGAATAAGCTTTAAAATTAAAGCGATTAAAGTGGAACCCAGGCATTACAGGAATCCGAGGAGAATGAATAAGCGGACCTTCTTGGATCTGCTTTCTGGTGCCTTGGAGGCCGATATGCCTGGGGAAGTAGCCACTAAAGTCATATTTAACAACACCGAAGAGATCTAAACATGCACAAGTGCATTGCAAGGATCTCTCAGTAGAGCATACAAAGCGGCGTGCCCGCTGAAGGCGGCTAGCATGGCAAACAAGCAACACCTTGGTGGTGCGGGGAGTTGGAGCGGTTGAGAAAGGCGGTCACGAAACTTTGTAACAAAGCGAAAAGTACGAAAAGCGACTCTGACTGGGCCGCTTTTAGGGTGCGACAGTCGGAGTACAAGAAACTGATTCGCCAAAAACAACGTCAGTCTTGGAGAGACTACTGCAGTAGTATTGAGTTCACCAAGGACGCTGCCAGACTGAGGAAGCTCATCTCTAAAGACCCAAATCATCAGCTAGGCAGCGTGTTACGAGAGGACGGTTCCTTTACGGAGAGCCTTGAGGAAACCGCTGAAATAATGCTGCAAACCCACTTTCCCGGTAGCAAAACTGTCCCCGATAATGTGTGGACTGAGCATAATGCTCGGACACTGACGGGAGCGGACTGGGAAATTGCAAATCAGATCGTTGATCCAATCAAGACGGCTTGGGCTATCCGATCCTTCAGTCCCTATAAATCGCCGGGACACGATGGGGTGTTTCCGGCCCCACTTCAATTGGGCCTGGACCACATTATCCATCACCTGGTGAAGGCGTACAGGGCATGCATTGCGCATGGCTACACGCCTAGGGAGTGGCGGAAGGTCAAGGTCATCTTCATACCCAAGCCAGGCAGGGGGGCTACTCCCTGGCCAAATCCTTCAGACCAATAAGTCTGACGTCTTTCTTTCTGAAGACATTGGAAAGATTGTGCGATAGGTACATTCGTGATGTGGCCTTGGTGACCAGGCCGCTACATCCGAATCAACACGCATACACTCTGGGGAGATCTACCGAGTCTGCTCTTCACGTTGTAGTTGAGCGGATTGAGAGATCACTGCATCTCAAGGAATGCACTCTAGGAGCGTTCATCGACATCGAGGGGTTTTTGACAAAGCCACTTTTGAAAGCATGGACGCTTCCCTCAGAGATCACAATGTCCCTTGCACCATCGTAAGATGGATCAACTCTATGTTGGGAGGCAGGGCTGTTGAGATCAATGTGGGTGACGCAAACATTAAAGGCATTGCCACTAGGGGATGCCCCCAAGGGGGCGTATTATCTCCACTTTTGTGGGACCTGGTAGTAAATGGCCTCTTGGAATACCTTAACAACAACGGTTATTATACCCTGGCATACGCAGATGACATTACCATACTGCTTACAGAGAAGTTCGAAAATGTCCTGTGTGATCTCATGCAGGGAGCTTTTCATATCTTGAAAACATGGTGTGATAAGCAGGCTCTTTCCGTCAACCCGGTCAAGGCTGAGCTGATCTTATTCACAAAGAAAAATAAGCTACAGAGCATGCGAATGCCTATTCTGAATAAAACCCCACTAAAACTAGCATCGGAAGTTAAGTATCTAGGCATAATACTTGACAAGAAGCTGAACTGGGGCAAACATGTCAGTTATAAAACTGCGAGAGCAAGCATGGCCTTCTGGCATTGTCGTGGGGCGATCGTGGGGCTTTTCTCCTAGGATTGCCATGTGGCTCTACACCGCCATAATTAGGCCCATGCTATGTTACGGTGCCTTGGTTTGGTGGCCTAGAACCAAGCTGGCAACAGTAGCGTCCTCCCTCCACCGGGTGCAGAGAACGGTCTGCCTGGCGGTGACAGAAGTGATGCGAACCGCTCCCACGGCGGCTCTGGAGGCTCTTCTCTGTCTCCCTCCACTGGATCTCCATGTGGAGGAGCAGGCGGTCAAGGCTGCCCTTAAGCTGCGAGCGTGGGCCATTACCAATGTCGAGTAATTGTTTGGAACAAAACTTCTACAGATCGGTCGTTCTGTAATTCGATTCGCATGTTCATATTTAATTTGAGTGGTTTGCCGTATTTCCATAAAATGGACGACTTTAAACATGCATTAAGTTCTTCGGCTGGCGTTGATCGTGGTATCACCGGCAATTTTTGTCGAAAATCACCTGCCAATAGAATCATCGCACTATCACTATCAGATGGCCTTCAAACATTTAAAAAAATTTTGCATAGTTTATATTTTTCTAACGGTCGCGGACGTAGCGACCAACCTGTTCTTAATTTCAAAATGACTTTGATATCGTATCGCGATTCTCCACAAAATCGATGTCATACATTTTCAACCGCAAAGCCGCAAAATAAAAACAAAATTTTTTAAAAAAATTTTAAAGGTGTAGCCTTGGATTCTTTTTTGAAAAAAAATTTGTAAAATATATCATTTTTTTTCAGAATGGCATGCCCCCGCAACTTTTAAGTATTTTAGAGAAATTTTTTTTATAAATTTACGCCTCCTTCGTTTAAAAATTTTATTTCAAAGAATTAATTTTTCATGAAACGCACGTTAAAACTGTCGTTTCTCGTTTTCCAACTATACGGAAAAAAGTAATCATAAATTTTTGGAGTAAAAATTCTTGTCAACGATCTGACATCCGTTTTTACGACCTTAAATTCCTAAAAAGTTGGTTCAAAATCGGCTCGCAGACGGCAAACCAAACAAATTTTCCGAAATTTTAAAAATTGAAATTTTTTAAATTTTCCATTAACACTCGTGAAAAAAGAAGAAAAGTTCCTACAAACTTTTTCGAAAATTCGCTCCGTTAAAGTTGAAACTGGCGATTACGGTATTCGGTTAAATGACCGTTGATTTAAATCGAAAATTTTCGTCTTTCGAGAATTTATCGATTTGTTCCATTATTAAGCTGGAAATAAAAATTGTAAAATATAACAAATTTTATTTCGAAATCGCAACTTTTAGGTATTTTCGAGTAAATTTTTTTTATAAATTTATGCCTCCTTCGATTAAAAATTTTACTTCAAAGAATTGATTTTTCACAAAACGCACGCTTAAGCTGTCGTTTTTCGACGTCCGACTGTAATGAAAAAGATAAATTGAAAAACTTTTAGTCACAACTCTTACCAAAGATCTGCCATCCTTCTCTGCGACAGTAAATTTCGGTAAAGTTGGTTCCTAACCCGAGTCCTAGTGAGCAAGTGTTCCAAATTTGGTTCAAATCGGTCGAAAGACTTAGAAGTTTACCTACTATAGCGATAAAACAAACTTTCTCATTTATTTATGTTAAAATTTTCTTCTTGTAAATTTTCTATTGTAGCGCCAGATGTCGCCAACACAATTTTTGTTTGTGCGAATCTCGTTAATCCATTCATGCGCGTTACCAACGTCTTTCGGATAGGATTACCTACACCTTGTTCATTATTTTCTTAATTTCTGTAAAAATGGTTAGATTCCCAAAAAAAATGTATTTGACCAAAGTTGATGACCAAAAAACATAAGAAAATAAATTTCTCCGCATTTTCACCAATGAATTACTTCGACCATTTATCTTTCATAATTTTCATAGTTGGATGTGTATATTTTACTTAATTTAAGCATATGAGTTGGTATCACCGGTAAAGTCAGATTTCCAAGCGCCAAATTTAAATCTTGTCCAGGAGCGTAACAAGTGACAGTGCTCGAAACGACATAATCGCTAGTTTCGGCCAATTTTTGGCCGAAACTGCCGCCAAAACCGAACCTACGGTTGATCTCTAATTTTAAGTTTTTTTAAAAGCGAACGTTTCCCTATCTAAAATACATATAAGTAAATTTTTGGTTTTTAAATTCGAATTTTTCGAAAACTAATGGATAAACCAGGATGAATTTTGTTTTAAAATGCTTAGAATATTGTCCTCTTCCTTATTGTCTCTAGGAAAAAGTTCAAATCGTGAGATGGATTGACTGACAAATTCCATTTACCCCATTATTTCAGATGGGAAAATTTCATTTATATGAGAGCAAATCTTTCCGATGACTTAAAATTCAAAGTTTTCTTGCATTGCCAAAAAAATTCCCTTGTCTTTAATTTTAACTCACAGTCAAAAATAATAGCTTTTTTAAAACCACTGACACTCTTATTTTACATTTTTTGAACAGAACATGACAATATAATAGTTTGTCGCGAATATCACAGCGTCGAGTGCACATACATGGCTCAGTACACGCCATCTTAGTTTTATTCCGCCGCCCAATTCAAATGTTGTGAGAAATATAGATATCAAATAAAATATTTCTAAATATAAAATAAAAGACACTTTTTTCGAGAATTTATATATTTTATATATGAACTAGTTTCGACAGTCGTCAGCACATTCTACAAGATCAAAATGTTATTAAATCGATAAAGATAATACAGAATTTGATAATATTACTATTTAAAACAGTCATTTTTTGACAATAAATTATGACTTTTATAATGATGTTAAGTCGTATGAAATGTAAGTGAACATATTTTTTTAACATTTTAATTTAGTTATTTGTGTTGCAACAAACTAATGGCACAATAAAAGCACTAGTATTTAAAATAAGCTATTTAAAATAAAAAATATTTAAATTAATTAATTAAAATAATTACAAATTACTATCTAAATTTTCCGAAGGACTCGTAGAATCATCTGCGTTATTTACTTGTATAACAAAACAAATAAAAAACTAATATGGCGGCGACTGGTTTATATGAGCGAGAGAGATTACCTAAGCATGGTATCTCTCTCTGCACAAGAGCATACTTTCTCTAATAGTACCATGAGATTGGGGATGTTTTCTTGAAAACAACCCAAGAAAGATAAATTTACATGGAACTTTGCCTTCGGGCAGGGCCGTCCTAAGATATACGACGCTTCTGAGCTACTAAAATTAATATGCTCCTCTTCAAAAGAAAACACACAAGTACAAAATAGAAAAAGTCAATTTATTACTATTACTCTAAACGAAAACATAAAATTCATACAAAAATAAAATATATATACAGGGTTTACCCGGATACACTTTACATAACTTAGGTGGTGACAGAGAACACTTTTTTAAGAAACATTTTTAACATTTTTTTTCCTAAATTCAAGCCTTCGAGAATTAAGCCTCTTTAAAGCAATTTTTTTAATTTCCATTTTTCGTTGGCTATCGCCCGGATAATATTAATTTTTTAGTAAAAATGGATTAGTGTTTTTTTGTGCGTGAAGTAATCTACAAACTAAATTTAACCATTTTTTATCTAAAATCCACGAGTTTTAAGTTATGAATAAAAGTAAGAAAATAAAAGTTGTAAAATTGAAGCTTTTTTATTTTGTTTTTTTTTTAAACCCTGTATCTTTTAAACTAAACATTTTACAAAAATTTTGACATCCTATTTCGGATAGGAAATTTAACGGACTACAACTTTTGTCTAGTAGAATTTTTTGAAAAACCAATTCATTTCACAGAAAATCAGAAAATGATAAACAAGGCAGCTACAAAACAAAAAATGGAGTTGCGCCTAACGATGAAAAAATTAAAGCTGTAGTTGATTATCCAACACCCAAATCTTCTAAACAAATCAAACAATTTCTTGGATTAATTGGGTATTATAGAAGATTCGTGAAAGATTTTGCAAAAATTGCTAAACCGTTAACATTATTGCTAAAAAAGGATGTACAATTTCAGTGGTTAGCCCAACAACAAGAAGCATTCGAACAATTTAAGAAAGTGTTAACTTCCGAACCTATTCTACAATTTCCAGATTTTAATGAAACTTTTATACTCACCACCGACGCATCTAACTATGCCATAGGAGCGATCTTATCACAAGGAGAAATAGGTAAAGGTTTGCCTATTGCATAATATGCTTCACGCACTTTAAATAAATCCGAAGTGAATTATTCCACCACGGAGAAGGAGTTATTAGCAATCGTGTGGGCAACCAAGCATTTCAAACCATATTTATTTGGAAAAAAGTTTTTTATAATTAGCGATCATAAACCTTTGACTTGGCTGTTTAATTGCAAAGACCCTAGTAGCAAATTAGTGCGTTGGCGACTTAAACTTGAGGAATACGAATACAAAATCAAGTATAAACCTGGGCGAGTTAATTCAAATGTTGACGCTTTATCCAGAAATCCGGTACTTGCCATTCAAGAAAATAATGAAACGTATGACACGTTTGTAAAATATCATTACGAAAACAATACAATACTAGATATTCCTTTAATTAAAGACGACCACTTTTCAAAATTTCCCAACGCCTTAATATTTTCGAAAGATTTAGATGAAAGTAATAGTAATTTCGAAAACCTTGCTTTAGTTCAAGATGTTAGTTCTATTTCAGATGCCATATCGTTATACGATATTGTTCCATTATGTAATTCTAAAGGCGAACAAACATTTTTACTAATTTCAAAATTAAATCACTTTGACAACCTATCGTATAAAGATCTTTTCTATTCTTTACAAAAACTACGCGATTTCCTTATTAAAGAAAAAATTTACGAATTATATTTAAAAAACCCAATTGAAGAAAATCCATATTTGAAACAAGATATGTTTAACGAATTAATTCAATACTTATTTTCAAGACATGACATCAAACTGTTGTTAGTAAATAAACCCAAGTTTAAACCCCAAACAAAGCAAGAAATAAAAACAATACTAGAAGAAAACCACGCATCGGCTTTATCAGGGCATGCCGGCTACTTACGCACATATAAACGCGTTAAAGAAAACTATAAGTGGCCAAACATGAAAAAAGATATAAAAATATTTATAAAAGCCTGCCAATCATGTCAAATCAATAAAGGAAGCAAATCAAAGATAGCTCCGATGCAAATAACCACGACAAGTGAGCGCCCATTTCAAAGATTAGCATTGGATATAGTTGGGCCATTACCGGTGACGGAAAATGAAAACAAGTTTATCATTACAATGCAGGACGATTTGACAAAGTATTCATTTGCTAAATCCATCAAAAACCACGAAGCAAAAACCGTAGCCAACCAACTGTTAGAATTTATAACTATTTTTGGTATTCCGGAAGCTATTTTATTGGATCAAGGATCGGACTTTTGTTCTGAAACAATTAAAGAATTAAATCGTCTTTTGAGAATTAAACACGTTTTCAGCAGTCCCTACCACCCACAAACCAACGGAGCACTTGAAAGAAGTCATCTTACCCTAAAAGAATACTTAAAGCATTATATCAATCAAAATCAAAATAACTGGGACGATTACGTTAGTTTAGCAATGTTTACTTACAATAATCACATTCACTCCTCTGCAGGTTTCACTCCATTTGAACTAATATTTGGTCACAAAAGTCACATACCTAGCTCGCTTTCCTCTAGACCAGAATTTCGATATTCATATGACGATTATCATTCTAATTTAAAACTTAAATTTAATAAAGCTTACGAATTGGCACGCCAGCACCTCGTTAAAAACAAAGAAAAGTCAAAAATTTATTATGATAAGAAAAATAACGTTAAAGAAAACAGTTTTAAAACTGGAGATTTTGTATATATAAAAAATCAACAAATCAAACCGGGTCTGACGAAAAAACTTAGTGAAAAATTTAAAGGTCCTTATGAAATAGTAAAATTAAACCGTAATAACACTGTAAAACTAAAACTAAAAAACAATAAATTTGTTACTTATCATCCTAATCTTCTTAAAAATTTTATTCCGGGCGAAGAAGATGACCCAACCGAATAACATATTTTACTCTATTCTCTGTCTGCTGTCGATTTTGTCATGCTATTCTTAACAATCAAAAAATTTCTAACACGAAAATCAAACCTAACTCAGGTATTTTCTATCATAACCTCGGAATAGCCAGAGTATCTGACAACCATTATACCTTATACTGTCATACAATAACATCACGTTTATCGAAGAGAAACTTCAAATAATCAAAACAGTATTATACAAAATCTATAAAAGCTTATTCTCGCGATTCAAAGGTAATAGCCAAATATTGTCGTTGAAACTAATAAAAGAACAAATCGTCGAATTACAGCTAAAGATCGATTCAATCACGCATTTGACAGGTCATGAACTAAATGGTTAAATGGTTCTTCAGTACTCCAAGTTCCGATGATGCCAAACATTATGTTAAGGCTATTAATAGTTTGCAGAAAGAAAATTTAGATGTCCAGCTTTTAATGATGCAACAGATTCATATGGTTTCTGCCTCTATAGATGCTTATAACAAATCAGTATTCGCGTTAGAAACCAACCAACAGATATTAAATAAAAACATAAAGAATATTATTACATTTATAAAAAAAACAAATGACTCCTTTTACTCTATTACCTCTAAACAAGAAATTTCCGATCATCTCACTCTTCTAACTCAAATAATTAATGAATTTAATGAAATTTGTAATACGATAACTTCTTCAATACTGTTTGCTAAACAAAATATCATGCACCCCTCAATAATTACTCCAAAGAACCTTCACGATACTTTAAGTAAAATCCAACTTTCTGATGATTACAGTTTGCTTATACAACTAAATAATTATAATAAATTTCACAAGTACTTTTCAATCTCTACAATTCATACAAGTTACAGTGACGGAATCCTAGTCTATATAATTAAAATACAAAAATATATTCAACTTGTATAACCTCATTCCATTACCAGCTTCCCATAATGAAAAAAAAGCATACTCCTATATATTGAAACTCCATATCCCTACCTCCTGCTTAGTGTTACAAAATCACACTATGGTCAATTAAAGGAACTATCTGCTTGTGAGAAACTTTCGGAAGAAGAATTTATGTGTAGAAACCCTATCATATGGCTTACAAAGGAACGTCCTATCTGCGAAACATTATTAAAAATAGGAATGGTTAACAAACTCATGGTTATATGTAATCTCTGAAGAAATAACAGCATCGATACTACGTGAAGATCGCAATTCAGAAGCTATAGATGTAAAATTGGTAGGAGCCTGAATCCTCGCAATCTCGTGCAAGTGCTACAGTGCGTCAACCGTACTAGTCTCGGAGGACAGCTGCTGCAACAACCTACAACACATATCAAACAAAATAGAATAGCGCAAGACAACAAAAGACAATGAAACAACATTTAACCATTCCACTAATCTTACGGTTGAAGGGTAATGCATGAAAAACTACATCAGGAATTTAATTTAATTTTAATTTTTATAAACAAATTTTACTACCATATTGTATTATCTAAAGTACCGTTTCATGTATTTTATATTTATGTATTTTATATTTTTTTTTATGGTCACAATTGATTACTAATTTGTGTAGGTATATTTTATCTACTAAATTAATCAAGCTAATGTTCCATACTTGATTAATCTTAAAGGGGGGAGGTGTGTTGTATACCTCTACCATATATTTTGACCAACCATGTATATATTAATTTACTTTTACTATAGGTCAACTCTCATGCTTATCTTTAATCTTATCATTTAATTTGTTCTGTCCCAAAGAAGATCGTAAATAATTTTTTACTTTCTTAGGGCTAAGAAAATCAAAATAAAAATTTCCGTCCCTAAAAAACTTGCGCCCCGGGGCTATAGCTCATTTAACCCTGTGGTTAAATGACTCATATAAGTGAATCTGCTTTCGGGAAATAATTTTTAACAAATGTCCCTCACGAAAGGCCTGAAATTTCCTTTGTCCCTGCGCTATTACTGTGAATTAAACCAACGGTGAACTGTTGAACCCTGTGTTAACTTTTACCTGAGCTTTATATAACTGCATATTAACGATATTAACCCTTTCAGACCCAGAGTACACTATAGACTATAGTGTATCTTTTATTAAATAATTTTATTAAATTATTTTGAAATTGGTGACAAACTTATATGCTAGATAGCAATCATTTTTCAATGAAAGAACAACGAAGAATTCAATAATTCTTTCTTATAAATAAAGAATATAAGAAAATCGACTAAAAGAAAGGAGCATGGTATCAAGTGCGTATTACACACGTCTCACTTTTTTGAGTTTCTTTTCATTGTTGTATACCTCTACCATATATTTTGACCAACCATGTATATATTAATTTACTTTTACTATAGGTCAACTCTCATGCTTATCTTTATCATTACCTCTTATCAATACTTTCACTATTATCAAACCTCGGTCAATGTTTTCCATGATATGCTAATTACGTTCTAATCACTTTCTACTTTGGCCATAGAAGAGATTAGAATACGATATAAAAGACAGATACGATAAACATAAAGCAGTTCTTCTTTGATCATCTTCGCATAAGCAAGAGAGTTGTGGTGTGTTACATGAAATATAAATAAACGGTGTTGTAACTTCATTCGTTTTTGTTTAACCGACAAGTCCCAAGGAAAGTGCTTCAACATCATAAAAGAATTACTGTTATTCAAAGTAATAATGAATTTAAAAAATTACATGTAATGCCATAAAATGATATTTTATTGAGAGAATATTAATCTACATTAAGATGTTTTAAATAAAATAAAAAAGTTAACAAGCATTTTTGTTGTTCAAAAAATGTTTTGAAATATGAGATTTTAAATTTCCTTTTAATTTTGCTTTGTAAGTACAACCCGAAATGTGACAGGAAAATTGGGGTTTTTTACCACATTCATATCTTATATGGGCAGTAAGAGACTTCTTGTGTGTATAACGTCGATTGCATTTAAAACAAAAGTGGACTCTGGAACACCATCGACCGCCTGTAACAAAAATTAATCAGTATTTAATTTAACAAAATTTAATTTGTATAAAATAGATTATTTCAAGAATAATTATGATGTTTTAAATTGAAATAATATAAAAACAATTCCAACTTTTTTTCACGTTTTTTTCCCACTTTCCACATTCAATATTAATATATTATTGCGTAGTTTAGTAATACAGCAGCCGTTCGGTTAAGTTAACTATTAAAAAACATTGTATTTAATAGATATCATAACCGAGCGGTACTGTAGTAACTTATTACTTATTATTGTAAAATTTCTATAATTTGTATCAAACGAATTAATGAGTATGTCAAGATGAATTGGTCAAGAAGTAAATATTATGAAATAAATACGAGGTAAATATAATGTGTGGATGGTGCTGTAAACAATATTTAAGATTATCTTTTCCCTCCCCTAATTGCAATGTAAACATTAATAGAAACGCAGTTTCTTAACTATTATTTATTTAATATATAAAATAAAACCATACATTATTTATTTTTTACTATCTTAGGAAAACGGGCAAATCAACAATAATATAATCAATACGTAATTTAATATAACTTCATAAAATCTTCACATTTTTCTGAATCCATATTATGTACACATAAAAGATGAATTTTCAAACTTGATTTATGTTTAGTTCTGTAACAACAGTCTTCGACTTTACAAAAAATTTGAGGTTCTTTTCCACATTCAAATTTAGTATGACGCCATAAAGATCTGCGTTGCTTATATCCTTTGTAACAATGTGAACAATAGTAAATATCCGCTCCTAAAATAAATTTTAAAATAAGTAAAATCGTTATAAATCTGGCACAGTAAGTAATAGTATATTACGAGCCGAGGTAAAAAATTCTTTATTACAGCTAAACGTTAAGATAGTTTACTCGACGGCGCGAGTTGTAGTAAAGCTTGACACCGAGATATGCATACTCTTTTATGCACAATTAGTGAATATGACAAATTAATAGTAAATAATTAATAATTTTATTAAAAATTTGTTTTTATTAAGTATGTCAGGTCGGGAAGCGATCACTTTCCGACGATAGGTTGGAAAGTAAAACAAAATAGCTTTACGATTGGTGCAAGGTGAAAGTAATTAATAAACAGTTTCGTTTCCGAAATAAATGCCAAATTAAAAACATTTTGACCATATCTATAATTTAGTAAAAATTTACAAAAATTATTTTTTCAAAAATATCCTCTTACTAATTTTCCTTTGCAATTTGAACGATATTTAAATGTATTCTCTCTACTTTTCTTTTCAGTTCATTGCCCGATGATGCCATAGTATGGTGAAATGTAGCCGTGATATTGTAGAAAGACTGCATATTAAATAAATAAAATATAAAATGTACTTTTATTGTCTTTTCTTCTACGATTTACAAAAATTAACGTCACAAATGTATGATTAAAATAAAATAAAAACAATACATGTTTCGGTTGTTACCGAAACCGGTTGTTAACTTTCCTTAGAAAAATTAAAACAAAAAAAATGGAAAAAATTTTTCGTCGTGAAAGTTGTATTTTCAATTTTCCCTTGGCTCAGGGCTGTTACTCTCGAGTACATTTTGTATTAGGCTGTTACACAAAGATTCTTTTTATTTGATTGTTTCTATTTTATTTTAATCATACATTTGTGACGTTAATTTTCGTAAATCTTAGAAGAAAAAGACAATAAAAGTACATTTTATATCTTATTTATTTTATATTATTTGTGATAAATTAAAAACATTTTAGATCTAAAAATTGTGTATACATTTTTGGATTTTCTAAAATATTGATATGGTTAATATTGGAGTTTCACTATTTAAACCACGAACCCATCAATTAAAAAAAAAAATTATCATTTCAATTAGAAAATTTTGTAACTTCTAAAATTAAATTTTTTCGTTACAGGAAGTTCACCTAATGTTTTCAAGTAGGCATTAAACGAGTTTGAATCAAAAAACATCTTTACGTCAATACCTTTTAACGAAAGGCAATGCTAACTTTATATTTATACCAAGGTTGCCGATAGCACTCGCTTAAAATCCCCACATGCAAAGATAAAAATTCCCCACATTCCCCACTGCCAGCTAAAAAATCCCCAAACCATTCCCCACATTTTTAAATGTCGCGATAATTTAAATTAAATGCTATTTATTATCCATTTTTTGCAAAACTATTGTTTTTTTAAGCTATTGCAAAGAAAAATTACGAATAACAAAATATTTTTTTTTTGATAAATTTAATTTAATTGATCGGCTTTAAAAGATTATTTTCTCATAATATGTTAGATGAAATTAAAATTTAATTCATAACTTACATAAGTTTACAAAATAATATTATTTATTCATTTTGGCATCAAGTAGATATCATTTTATTTTTATAAAAGTCAAAATCATTTGACTTTTAAACAAGTATTGAATTTAATCGCATAACTTTTCAATCTATTACTTAAGTTTTCCAAGTTTGTCCGACGAGAATCGAAAATTCGAAACACAATGTTGACAATAACAAACCATTATCCTTCAATTAAATAGTTTTTTAACTATTGAAGCAAGTAGGCTTGTCGCGTCTCCCTAATTTTTTAAAGTTAGTGAAACTTACCACTTCTCCGGCTTGCTTTCATGGAGAGAATGAAACTCATTCCGGGCCTTGTAGGAACTTCTGACTTGTGAAGATCTTTGCCGATTAGAAAAATCAAACACATTGGCGCATAAATGCCACTTATAATTAGCCTTAAATCTATTATTCAGACCCACTTACAATAATTTAAACCATGAAAATATTAAATAAACTGTAATTTAATATTGTAAAATTAACTTTAATCTGTAATAATTAAATAAAAGAACAATTAAAAAACGAAACTGAGACTGATAACTCCAATAATAAATTAATTTTTACATATACGTACTCATATCAAATAACAAAATCGTACTTTAACCCAAAATGACCAAGAGAATTTGAATACTTTAATCTGGTTTCTTTAACCTTCATCCGGGCGCGCCCCTTTCCGTAACATTAGCGGGCGCGCAACGGTAATTTACCGTCCTCGGTTTTTCTTTCGTCATTCATCCAAAATCTTTAAAATCGGGATAAATACGATGAAAAACATTATAATACTATTTAAACCATAAATCATTTTTATTAAAATTTGAATAATAAAATAAGCTAACACAGTAGGGATAGGGATTAATTTGTAATCTCTATCTCGAATAGGAGTATCAAACGACTTTTCATTTTCAGTTTTTTTTTGAGCAATGTAAATATTAGTGTACTTGATTATGTTGATTAAGATTTCCAAAAAAATGATTTGGAAGAAACATTCAAGCCTTGTTTTACAGTTCTTAGCTTGGTTCTTGGGACCAGGAAGAGTTTTTATGTTTTTTGATTTGATCCTCGATGTTATTGAAACTGGTTTGTTAGCCCAAATAGTATCATTTTCCCTCTCAATGAAAACTTCAAATTTTGCATTTCCTGATCTCTCTTGTCACACTGATCTTCGTCAATCAGGTCGTGCATTGAGTTATGCAAATCTTCCTCTCAGTCACTGCTGTGTCCATCTTGTTCAATGACTTCAGGTTCAAAATTAATATCGTCTTGATCGTCAATTTACTCTTCTTCATCCGAATCCATCTCAAGAAGTCGATGTATATGTATCTTCCGGATTTTTGAAACGTGCTCTGACATGAGACCAATACATGCAATATGCATAGTAAAAATGTGAAATCTGATATGTGACGTCACGATAATGACGTATTTGGAGTATAGTTTACTGAATTGTGAAAAAAATAATTTGAATTGTGAATACCTACGAAAAATATAAAATCGGTAATTACATTTCGTTGCAATGGCTGAAGAAAATAAATATCACAAATGGGAGCGTAACTGGTAATCTACCGCCAATATTCGACTGTACAAGTTTGGCGTTGGCTGAGACAATTAAACATGAAAAGTAGGTAACAACGACACTTCTATCTAGTGTCATATTAAGTCAATTAGGAATACAAAGCACTTCCACCCTCCTACCGCCCACGCGCCCGGATGAAGGTTAAATTCAATCGGCTCAGCTTCAAAGATACAGTTACTCGAAAAAGTATTCGGACGCTTCTATGTTAGCAATGTAAATTGTTCTTTTTGAAAACTTGTTTTAGCATATAAAAATCGCTTTTACAAAAATACTTTTCAGAAATTTTTTGTAGATAATTTCATTCCCTTCATTTTTGTTTAATTTGTTTATTCGTTGCCTTGTTTTCGACCGAGAGCGACTTAAAGCAGTCTCGATAAAAATCCCATGAGAATCCGCCGAGAAAACCATAAGAATTCCATTGTGCATATTTAATTTTATTAAAAAGTTTTACCGAGTCTGCATAAAGTCAGTCTCGGTCGAAAACGAGGCGACAAAATAAAAAAAATGAAATTTGCGACAAAAAATGTCTATGTATTGCTATAAAAACGATTTTTATATGATAAAAACAGTGTTCAAAAGAAACAATTTACATTGTTAACATCCGTCCGAATACTTTTTCGAGTAACTTCACCTTCGGAACTCTGATGACATCGTCTAATTTGCTGGTTAGTACTTCGCATTAATTTTTTTTCTACTTTTTTTTACGTTATAAACTGGTCTTAAGTACGGAATACACGATACAACGGTTGTACCAACTTAGGTTGTAGCAATATCGATACAACAACGGTTGGATCGTTAAAACATACGATACGATTTGCATACAATTTTGATGCACGAACGATGCGATTTCATTTATTTAGCGGAGCGTCTATGTAATAGAATGGCATCTGCAAATCTATGCAATATTAGATTGCACAACACACGATATCTGTCGTATGCAATTACAAGTTTTATGCAAAGTTCATACAACCATGCGATATCGGTTCGACTGACAGCGACTAGCACCCACACCATATAATTATCGTATGCAATTT
Source organism: Cantharis rustica (assembly GCA_911387805.1). NCBI lineage: Eukaryota > Metazoa > Arthropoda > Insecta > Coleoptera > Cantharidae > Cantharis > Cantharis rustica. The sequence continues at coordinate 80,831,217 of OU426877.1, forward strand.
CAAAATTGGTGCGATGTTGCACCCACACCATATAATTATCGTATGCAATTTCAAAATTGGTGCGATGTTGGTACAACCGTTGCATCGTGTATTCCGTACTTTAAGTACACGATTTTTTTACTAGACACTATTTTTTTTTAAATTTAATATTTAATTCGCAGTACTGATTACAAATGATCCATAAAATTTTTCGTCTCAATGACTTATCCAAAATAATTTTTATATTGTCTACTAACACTTAAAGTTTAACTATCTTAATTCGATCTAATATAACGTCACTTCCGGAATTGTTTTTTCTGAATTATTTTATTTAATGTCCGTCACAAACTTTACATTGTTTGATATCGCCCGGTAAGTGTTTTCACGTCAATAAATAAACGTTTTTATTATTAACCAAATTATTATTTTTACTTTTATATTTATATTTAAAACACCATAACGATACTTATTCCTAAACTATAATGTACTACTTCTTGTTCTTGAATGAGTCCTACTACTGTTATTTTTTTTTTGCGAGGCATTGCATGTTATCGTTGTCCTGGATTTTGATTGGTGGTTATTTCAATCAAGGACTTCACCAAATGCACGTGTGAAACTTATACGAGCGACCCTGCATGTGCAAGTCTTGCCTTGTCGCCTTATACATAGATTAATGCGACAACTGGAGCATTATGTATATCAGCTTGTTGGCGTAATGGTCAGTCAGCAATACATAGTGCATATTATAAATAATTTTTGCCGCGTATTTCGTCATTGATATACTCTTTACAAATACGAGGGGCTCTTACTATGTTTTTCGGCGTTACAAACGCTTTTTAATTTTTTTAAACAAAATTAAACAAGTGAGCGTAAAAGGCTGTATTTGTGGATGAGATAGCATAATTTTATTTTATTTTATGAACTTAGACACATTCTAAACAGCATAAAAGGGAACATAATTAATTATTTCCACCGATGGATGGTTGCAAAAAGCAACCAATTTAAGAAATAAATGAATAAGCATGTGAATAGCTTACTCACAATCTACTGTTGCAGTTTTCGGTTGAAAAGTAAATTCACTTTCTGTACAAAGTACAACAATTACTTGTAGGGAATGTTGATAAGTTTGATGTGTTTTATCTTTCAACATACAGTGAGTAACAAAAATATCCGGACACCACTATATTTTGCAATAAAACGATCGTATTTGAATCAATTTTTTAAATAAAAAATTGGAAAAAATTATACCCAACAATGCACTTACTTGCGATTCCATACAACAACAAAAATTTTTCTCGGTAATATAGAAATGAAAATCCCATTTGTCTCTACTACCACGCAATTTCGATGTAACAATAATATCCGGACACTTGTAAATTTGCTCCAATATGCACTTTAGGAAAAGCTTAAATGCAATTTTTATACGAGTGTTTGTTACTAAATATATATTAGTAACACACATTTCATGTCAGTATTTCGCAAAGTGTTAATCTACTTAAATAAAATGGGCGGTAAAGATAATGTAAGTTTCGATATTCCTCAACTAGTGATATTTCATAAAGAAACGGGAAAGTCATACCGGGAAAACGGAAAATTATTAAGCTAACCCAAAAGTATGGTAGCAGACATCATTAAACGTTATAAAGGTGAAGATAGAATTGATTTTATCCCTCAATCAGGCCGTCGAAGAATATTAAGTAAACGAGAAGAAGTTAAAATAATTCGAAAAATAAGAAGAAATCCGAGACTTAGTGCCCCAAAAATTGCAAAAAAACTTTTACAATAAATTGGTAAAAATGTACATCCGCAGACTATCCGCAGAATTTTAATAAAATATGGATATCACGGGAGAGTGGCTAGAAAGAAACCTTTTATAAATAAAATTAATAGAAGAAAATGCTTAATATATGCTAAAAACTTTCGATGTAAAGATTCTGATTGGTGGAATGATGTTATATTCGTAGATGAAAGTAAATACAATATCACAAATTCAGATGGAAAAATAATGGTGTGAAGAAAACCCAACACAGAACTGGAAAGTAAACATTTATGTGGGACTGTAAAACATGGTGGTGGCAGTGTTTTAGTTCAAGGGTGCATTTCGGCTGCAGGGGTTGATAATTTGGTATTTATCGATGGGATTATGGACAAATATAAATATTTAGACATTTTAAAAGAAAATTTACAACAAAGTGCCGAATGTATGGATATAAAACATACCTTTAAATTTTATCAGGATTATAACCATAAGCATAAGTCACGGATTGTTCAAGAATATCTGTTGTATACAGAGACGGATTACCGTTTATGCTAGCTAGGCCCGTGCCTAGGGGCTCACAAAAAAGAAACGCAATGCACCAAGCAAAATACATGACATTCTCAAAAATTAAATTTAGCAAAATGTACAATGATTATAGCAGTTTTTATTTACTGATTACAAAACATCTTCCGTCATTTTATCTACCACACCATACACTTGGCGTCGCAATAATATACTACATCGTAAATAATATATTATAAATTACAATTTTACTTTTGCTGACAAAGAATTATTTAATACTTATATTTAAGAACTTATGAAAAGAAAAAAAGCTTTTACAGTCTTGGCCGAAACATTTTCAATTTTTAACACATTTTTAAAACTTACACCTTCGGAAATCTATGTGCGCATCGCTAAATTACGACCAAGATTTTTTGAATATACTGTCGTGTTAAGAAGCGATTTAACCGCCCCAATGCTTTGTTAATATTTTCTGAATTCTAAATTTGAATTAGGTGATACAATTTTAAAATGTAGAAGGTTGGCAGAAAGTTGAGTTGGAGTGGGGCTTTTTTTTACCAAAATGGCAAAAATGGTGAAAACCTAGATTATTTTGCTTCACCGATCTTGAGTTTTTATTGTGCGAATAAAAACTCACTTATACAACTTATTTGTATAAGTGTCCTAAGGTGCTCCATCCTCCACCTCAATCGCCCGACTTAAATCCTATTGAGAACTTATGAGGCGAATTGGATAGAAAAATTCGATTAAAGATTCGATTACAAGAAGAATGGAGTCTGATAGGTAAAGCTTACCTATCAAAAATTATTAGTAACATGCCAAAACGATTGCAATGTGTTGTAGAAAGCAATCATGGTTATCCAACAAAATATTAAAAATTGTAATTTGTTTTTCAGAAAATACTTTTGTTGCAAGTGTCCGGATATTATTGTTGCATTAAAATTGAGTGTTAGTACATACAAAAAGGCTTATTTCTATTTCTATACAACTTGAATAAAATTTTTATTGATATACCGAATGGTAAGTGAATATATTATAAGGTATAATTTTTTAGAAAAAATTATTTAAAAAATGGTTAAAATACGAACGTTTTATTGAAAAATATAATGGTGTCCGGATATTTTTGTTACTCATTGTACAAAACACTAACGGAATATAATGTCCAATTGAAAACCCATGAATAGTAAAAAGCTGCTTAAGGGGTTAGGTGCACTCAGGAGGCGTGAAAAGATGAGTATTTTAAATAATTTTTCTTGAGAGTAGTTTATTTTATTTTATAAAACAAATATCAATAAATTGTTATATTAGTATGTTTTAACTTTATTTGACAAAATTTAAATCAGAAAAAATTATTTATTGTAGACCAAGTTATCTCACAAATCGTGTTTTGCGGTGATCACCATAACATTTTACTGGTTCATCTAAAATCAACCAAACAAAAAAAAAGTCGTTAGTTTAATAGTTATTTTATTCTCAATCAGTTAGTAATCGACACATCCCTGACTTTTAAAAAGTTGGGAAGCTGCTTATTATTTACTTTCACTTGACAACCAATCAAAAAGCTATTTTGTTTTACTTCCCAACCTTAGGGTAGGAAGTGATCACTTCCCGACCTGCAATGTCGCATTGTGGGTAGGCAAGAAATGGAACTAACAAAAAATATGCGTTAATAAAATGATAATTGATGATCTTTAATTATTTACAAACTGATTGTGAATAAAATTGTATACATACTTCGGTGTCAAGCTTCATTCCAACCTCGCGCTTAGAGTTGACTTCGGCGCTTCGCGCCTTAGTCAACTAACTTAGCGCTCGGCTGTAATGAAGCATTTTCCACCTCGGCACGTAATATACTATTAGGGCCTGATCAAAGCTTTTTGATTTTTTTTTTAAATAAACAAAAAAGCGGCCTCTGATAGCATAACTCGTCTGCTTTCAAGGACATCAGTACTAGTTTATTGCTTATAAAAGATAGAAGTTTTAATAATAAAAACAAATCCAAAAAATCTCCAAATGTAGTGAGATTTAACGTATAACATTTGGTTATCTTTGTCATATTTAGAAAAAAGTAACTATTAGAAAAGGGACAGAAAAAAAGAATACATCGCCGTAACTTTGTAATGAAAATGAATTAAACGTACGTCGATTTTAATGATTTTAACTGTCATCTCGTTTGATATAAAGAACCCTAAAGCCGCGTTCAGATAGAGATTCTTGTCTTGCCTTGTGGCGCCTTGCCTTGCTTGGTTTTGCTTCGGTTTTGCGTACACGACTTGAGCGTTCACATAGAAATTCTTGTCTTGCCTTGTTTAGACAACATCGATGGCGACATCTATAGTTTTCATTAAAATTTAAATGTAAATTATTCATTTTTGATTTTATAAATAATTAAATGTACATATTTATTTGATAACGACACACTATATACTTACTAGTATCTATTTATACTACTTACCAGTACTTTAGTGCCAACATAATATTAATTTCTTTTTATTTAAAATTTAAATAATTTTTAAAATATGCGCGCGAAGTTTCATTTAAAATACTTCGATTTGATTGGGTCTTGCTTCTGTTGCGTTGTGTTGTAGAATCGAAAAGCTTGACACTGACAAGCTTTAGCAAGACCTCGCCACCACAACGAAAATTTTAGCCAAAAATTAGGATAGAAGTAAATACTTCAATCTGAATGGTGCTTGCCAGTTTCTACCTAAGCAAGGCAAGACAATAATTTCTATCTGAACGCCGCTTAAGACATACGTTTTATAAATTTTGATTCATACAATTTTTTCGATAAGTCATACGCAAGTTAAAAAAAATTCGACTATATAACGTCGGTTAAATTTTTGTTTATTTAATACGGTTAAGGTTATTCACATGTGATAATATTTTTATTTGTTTCTCATTTGTAAACGTCAGTTTCCAAAAACACAATATTAATCAAGAAAGTTTATTTTATCAAGTCACTAACTTGTAAAACAGACAGTTAACTTGCAAAATTTTTACAAGTTAGTAGTATTATTTACATTAGGAAATTTTGTTTTATCGTCATATATGTTGAAAATCATGGTACAATTGTTATTTCCAGTAACACAGATTTTTGATGATGAAAGAGTTGATACTGATGATGATGAACCATCTGTTGACTCAGAAACTGCTGAACTCGAAGACTGCAGAACATTTGTACTCTCCTTACTACCAAATAATTTGCTAGACATTTCGATTTTTTTGTTGACCGAATCATCGACATAGCTCATCGCAATTTCGGTGCTCTTCCACCCTCCTGCACGCTTTAGTGCTAAAATATCTCCACCCGAATCCGCAACCATAGTGGCTCCAGTTCTGCGAAAAGAGTGGCCGGTGTATAACTCTGGGTCTTTTAAACCTAAATATTTCGCTATTTGCTTTGGGACACCACCAATAGTGTGCTGGCCAGCATTAAGGGAAATGCACTTTCCATGTCGGTATGTCAAAAAAAATCTTAGGCTTTCTGTTCCAGGAGGCCGAAGATTTACATATTTTCTGTATAACATGCAGGGCTTGAAGCTGCAGCCATCATCGGTTATGGTGAATCTTCTTGTTGTTAAATTTTTTGTTTGCCGCAATGTCACAATAACGTATTTTCCCATATCTTCTACATCATTCATGTTTAAGGAGAGAATTTCGTCACATCGACAACATCCAAAAATCCCAAATATTGTTACAATTTTCGCCAGAAACCACTGGTCATCAGGAGCATGTAAAAGAAATTGTTCAACCTCTTCTTTACTTAATACCTTGGCCTTTTTTGGCGCATAACGCTCATTTTTTCGTTTCAGAAACGCTATTACCTTTTGAAATCTGCAAATGACAACTAAACGTCATATTTTTCAATAAATTTTTTAAGGAAAACAAACCTGCGAACAGGGGCATTTTCTTTCATTTCCAAGCAGCTTTTCAGCATAGACCATTTTGCCCATAAAGTATTAGGGCTGAATCTAGCTGATAGTTGATTCAAGTATACCAACAAAACATCTTCAGTTACCCCAATCACACTATTTTTGTTTTGCCACTTTTTGAAGTCGTCGTATTCTCGCTCGTACCTTGAAGCTGATTTTGCAGGTAATAAACTTGAAGCTACACTGCTGGCTGCCTCAATAATTTCTTTTGGTAGATTCATTTTCGCTTTCGCCAAAACAAATGTAAAGAAAAATAAGCAGACATGTTCATGGCAACGCTTCCATAGCTTACGACATTTGCGACAAATTATTGAGATTTTTTTGGAATTTATCTAACCTTTTTACAAATGAGAAACAAATAAAATACAAAACAATACACGCAAGGTAACGGGTTTTACTGGCTCAAGGAGGTAACTGACTCGCCTGCGGCTCGTCAGTTATATTTTCCATTCGCCAGTAAAAACCCTCTTACCTTGCTAGTAATGTTATATACTATTTATAAAATAATATTAAATGTTACTCACAAATCGAGGTTCAGAGACTGTGATAAAAGTAATTAGCAAATAATTACGAAAAATGTACGATGTTAAGTACATATGGCAACGCCGTCAAATATTATGTTATAGGTTATGACTTATGATCCGCGCGAAATTTAAACCTGCCTGTATTATCTAATAATTTTGAAAAATTTGAATAATTTTTAAATTTTGACTTTGACTTTGAAGTTTTTATCTCGTTTTCTTTTATGCAGCGTTGCCAAACATAAATACTACGGAAGTCAAATAACCACAGAGCACATATTTGACTCTTGTGGTATTTGTGGTACTACCTTAATTTAAACTTACGTAAAGAATATGTCAAACCCCCTCTCACCTCTCCGTAAGATTTCCAATGTGCACCCCATTAGTGCCCCGGTCTTTATGAAGGTTAAAAATGAATTGAAATACGATTTTCTATTATTTTTTGACAAATGACTAACTTTTTTCGTGAATCCGAGATTGCCGTAGTTGCACTTGTCGGCTTGGAGTGTCCGGAGCGGACGGGACGAGAAAGGAGAAAAATCAATATTTCAAATTCGATTATTTCTTAATTGTAAGAACAAAGTTTATTCACTTCGTAATATAATGTCTTCTTTCAAGTATCTTTAGTGTGTAGCTTCAAGCCAGTGGTACATTTATTGTCTTAGACCCCCATGATCGTATTGCCGTTCTTTACCATTTTGATCTATCCTTTTTCCTTTTTCTCCGGAACAGGTCCGGACTGGCCATAGGGCAGATTGAGCAAATGCCCGATGGGCCGGTGCACTCAAAGGGCCATCTAACAGCAGCGCTGGCTGATTACATAGGTTGTATTGGTGCATGATAAATATTTATGATAGCAATGAAAATGAACCTTTGTCTATGTTGGTTAATAAAAATAGGAACCGAAAATTAAGTAGACGAGAAAGTAGAGTTAATACAATTTTATCAATCGTACCTTTGAAATTGGACAAATCTGTAACTGCAAAATGTTTAATTGCTATGCAATCATTACACCTGAACAAAGGAATCACATTATTTGAGAATTCAATAACATGGAAGATAAAAACGAGCAAAACAACTATTGCTGCGAACACTTTACTCTGAAACGAATTCAAAAAAAACTCGCAAACTTGCGCGATCATTTCTATGATTTTAACATAAGAGTTAAAAATGAGGGGTTGATGAAAAAGATATCAAATTGTTAATTAGCTTTTAAAAATCTACTAAATGGAATCAAAAATTGTAGAATTATTTCACTAAAGTTACCATGAAAACTTTTTCTTCCACAGAGTACATTATTAACCAAATTAATTATAATTTGTCAAAGTATAACTTCTAAATACTTATTTAGCTTATTATCAAAAACAATATCAATATGGAAAATACGACATAAAATATTTTAAAAGCTATATTTCTTAATTTTACTATTGAGTTTTTAACAATAATTAAAGAATAAAATATCAAGTGTTTGGTATCTTTAGACGTAGAATAAAAATTTCTTTAACTTTTTCATTCTTATCTGTTATAAATGGAAGCAAGAGTAGTTTAGAAAAACTCAATATCCCATATTAATTCCCTATGTTCGGTTTCTTGGCCGGTCACCCGGTATACTATAGCGTGTTACGAATGTTTCAAACTCAATTTTCTCAAGTTTGTCTGGATATCCTGGCTCTATTATTCTGAGATAGTGATATTAGATTTTTGGTTTTTATTTTTCCTAATTTTCAATTATAGGTCAAATTTTAATTATAGAATGAAAATTTTCAAAAATTCTTTAACCTTGTATTACCTTTAATAAATATTCAATGTGATAATATAACTAAAAAAAAATTTTACTTTTTAAAAATTTCAAAACTTTAAAACAAAAATTTAATAACTTTTAATACAATTAATTATAGTTACCTATAAGATTACTTACGTTTACACATGGTTCGGTATAATTTAATAAAAAACATTCAGAAAGAAGGAACATTAAAATTTATTCGGAAAAATGCATTTACTCATACAAAGTGTGGTACAACTAATTGTGATTTTATGCTCAACTAAAGCAAAATTAATATTATTTTAACCACGCAGTGGGCTAATGCTGCACAGTCGTTCTGAACTGAAAATGAAATAAAAATGATTTTAAATTGAAATCGTATCGTTACTCATTAGCCTGCTTCGCAGTCAATAAATCATTAATTATTGCAATTATTGTAGTTATATAATTGACTCATTTTAGGAAATTAGGCTAGTGATAATTCTTATATAAACATTTTTAAATAAAATATCGAGTGGCTGAGTTTGCCTTCGAATTTTGTGGTAACATGTTAAAAAAGATCTCGTGTTTTAATCCGTATTAAAACGTATTAAAAAAACGGCTGTTTTTTTTAATCGATAAGAAAAAAAATAATAGCTTTCATCAAATGATTGACTAAATTTTGAAAACTCGGCATTGTTTACATGATCAAACTTGCAATGTTTGTTGTTATGAAACCTACATACAAGGTGTTAGGTAAACATGCGGCAAAAATTCAAGGGGTTATTCATCGGGCTATTATAAAAATATTTTGTCCTATGATGATTTCTGAAAACCCCCTTTGTTTCGAAGATACAAAGTGAACAAAATTTACGACAACCATATTCCATATTTTTGTTGAAATCATTAATGCAAATAAAACGTACAAGTGGATTTCATCGAGATGAGCCACACGTAGGACCTGCTCGATCCCCAGACTTAAACCCCCTGGATTATTTCTTATGGGGATCTCTGAAGTCCTTAGATTACACTACTCCAGTGGAGAATGTAAACAAATTGCGAAATCGGATAATTGCTGGGTGTAACTCAATTAGAAATAACCCTGGTGTGTTTGAAAGAGTTCGGCACTCAATGACGAGAAGATTGAATGTTTGTATCCAGGCTGGAGGAAATCATCCGAACATTTATTGTAGATTGAGCAACTTTACATGTACTTTTTAATAATAAAATATTGTTACTGTCGCAAATTTTGTTCACCCTGTATCTTCGAAACTAAGGTGTTTTTCAGAAATCATCATAGGACAAAATATTCTTATACTAATAGGCCAAGGTATAACCCCTTGAATTTTTGCCGCATGTTTACCTAACACTCTGTATAACTAAATAATGCTTAAGTTGAATTAGTCTCCCGGAATCATCAAAATTTATGAGATGGAAATTCGTTAACTGAAAGTTGGGTGCTTAAAATTTTTTTTCTTATAACGTACTTCATTGTAGCCTAAATATTATTCTGCAAAATATTAATTCCTTATTTCCTCTGACGAGCTCCTCGTAAATATTTTGTTGTTGTTAATAACTCTAATATAATTATGTAAATGAAAGGCCGTTGAAAGTTCTCTCCAACTTACTCTCAAATATCATCAGCAAGAATAAGCCAATTGAAAATAAATAATATTGTGATTTATTTAACTCGATTAAATGAGACCTTTATTTTTCATGCTCTAACAGTTGCACTTGATAAAAGAAAACAAACATAAAAGTAATCCTAACCTAACCTTATGGTTACCATAAAATAAACTTATTTTTAGTTTTGCAAATCCAGTTATAGCTCGCAGTACTCGGCATGAAATATTATGAAATGCTTATATAAGTTTTTCAAAACCATACTTACTATCAAAACAGTAACAAAACTGCTTATCAAAGAAGTTATAAACACATTTTAAACTAAAAAAATCCATGTCTTATCTGATGTGTCCTAAGAGCAAATTTATGTTTAAATAGTTTGTTACATAAATCGCAAGGATATTTTCCAATTTTTCTACATTCAAGGCGTAGATGACGTCTTAAAGAATCTCTTCTTTTGTAATGTTTATGGCATTCGTGGCATTTAAATAATTTCTCTGTAACAAAGTAATATAATTTATAACCAACAATATCAAATTTAATTTAAATAATTTTACATATAATAATATTTAATATTAATAACAATAAATAATAAGATTACGGTTATTAACACGTGATAATATTTTGTATAAAATAATAATAAATGCTAATAATTTTTAACAATTAGTATTAACAAGTACACATCATCAAAAATAGTAAATGTGCCGATAGGGTACCTATTGATTTAAGACAAGAGTAATAAACAAAATAGGTAAAAATTTAAACATTATCACTTTTTAGGGAATGCTTTAATAATCATGTAAAATTACATTAAAAAAGTGTAATTTTTACATTGAAAATAATGTAAAATAGCAAATTATGTAAGATTTTCTTAGGAATTGCTTAACATTACATACGTAATTTTTAATAAATTATTACACATAATATAATTTTACATTATTTTGCAATGTAAAAATTATACCTTTTTAAATATAAATTGACACATAGTGAAATTCTAAAGCTCCGCTACGTTTCTTTATGAAATAAAATACAATAAATTTATAACGAAATTGTTTAGTAGTAACTTATAGCAAGAAAAATAAGTCATATAGCTCAGTACTTTTAGCATTTGATCTTTTTATTACTGAACTACATACTAAAATACCTAGTTCGTAACTGCCGACTTCATTGTTTTATGATAATAAAAGTGTAAGTCACATTCACATTAACAACATTTTGTTAAAACCCACAAAATATTGTAAATTAAAAATTAGCTCAAAAACATAAAATATAAACCTTATTGAATACTACAATTTGTGCAATTTGATAAAAAATTTATTAATAATACATGATTTTTTTAAAATGAGTTCTTTTTCATCTTTTTGTAAAAATTAAATTTTAGTGCGTATTTTTTGTGATTTGTTCGAAAGATAAAAGCCTCACAAAAAAAGTGGCAAAAACAACGCGAAAGATAATTTAATTCTCTACTTATAATGTTGTTTTTAATTTATTGTGATGTAATAAACTATATTTTTTAATTATCACTAATTTTCCAAAAATTCAATCAGTCAAAACATCACCCTCTATCAAAATTTTATCTTCTCACTCACTTTTACTTTTTATTAAAACAACTATTCAAGAAAAGGCACTTTTAATTTCACCACCTCCACCTGAGGTCACCTCCGCTGAGGTGACCATCTTTTACTAAAAGCATCTTATCTTCTGTTGCCAACCTTAATTTTTAACAATATTTTTATTCAAAACTAAATTATAAAATCATTTCACATTATTACAAATTACCAATTTTTTAGAAAAATCAACGACAATATATTTCTGTGATAAAAATTTGCCACGTTATGGCTAGTTATTGCTTTTATGAAAATCGAATTTGATAATTTAGTTATTTCAGCAGTGCTTTGTATCTTTTGAGAAGATAATAAAAATATTTCTTTCATTAAAACTAATTTATAACCTAAGGAATATATTTTTCGAATAGTTATAAACAACGATCGTGAAACAAATAGAATTTGTAAAAGTTGGGTTGCAAAGTGAAGTCTAAGAAAATATTTTGCAAATAAGACCAACTGCACTCATATATCTTAATTACGGTGCTTGAAATAACCACTTGAATCTTGATTAAGTTATAAAAAGATTTCTAAATTTTTAAAGTAGGAAACTTTTACAATATATAATAGTTTTTTGAGGTTTTCAATTTTTAAGTATCATTTGCAACAAATTTCTTAATATGGATCATGTTCGTAACGAAATTTGCGATAGAAAAGCTATTAATAATTTTTGCGTAGAAGGAACGAGCGCCGACTATGTTATTATGCTCAAAGCACGCAAGTTTTGCAGTGTTGCTAACTATTCCGAAATAAATCCTGAATTTTGCACTTATATGATATAATCAGCTAATTCTACAAAACTTCTTTGAAAATTCAAGTTCTTCAGGAGAAGAATTGCAAGGTAAACTCTAGTCTGATGTCGAATTATCCAAGTGGAGATTTTCTCTAGGCATTAAACCGTGAACATGTGGATACAGCTAGATGTACTATGTAAGATCTACAGTTACTCGAAAAAGTATTCGGACACTCCTATGTTAGCAAAGTAAATTGTTCCTTTTGTGCACTGTTTTTATCATATAAAAATCGTTTTTACAGCAATACTTATTAGACATTTTTTGTCGCAAATTTCATTGTCTTCATTTTTGTTCATATACATTTTTCTATTTTGTCGCCTCATTTTCGACCGAGAGTGACTTAAAGCAGATTCGGTAAAACTTTTTAATAAAATTAAAAATGCACATTGGAAATCTTATGGGATTCTCGAGGGATTCTCAAGAGATTTTTACCGAGACTGCTTTAAAGTCACTCTCGGTCGAAAACGAGGAAACGAATAAAAAAATGTATAGAAACAAAAATAAAGAGAATGAAATTATCTACAAAAAATGTCAGAAAAGTATTTTTGTAAGTGATTTTTATATGCTAAAAAGAGTTTTCAAAAAGTATAATTTACATTGCTAACATAGGAGCGTACGAATACTTTTCCGAGTAATTGTATATAAATTTATCAAGTAGCAACTCTTTTAATTATGAGTCGATACAAATTTAAGAAGTACGAACTTCTAAGTGGGTCAGCGATGTGACCCTACATTAATCAATGATCACGGGGATGGGAAATTCAGATGGATTAGTCATCTCTTTGACGCTTTGAGGCAGTTGATATGATAAGATATCGAAAGACTTCTCGCGTAATAGTTGTGTAGCTGACAACTCCGGCACTGATCTGTTGTCAGAATTTAGTATAAGAAATTTTCCAGTAAAAAATTCTTTCCATTCATTCTGTGCTAAGCTTATAGCAGTCCTATTACATTATATTAAATCGTAAATGTTATTATTATTATTCTTATAGCTATAAAACATTATTTACACATCTTTACTATATCACAGGATCATAATTTAGAGCGATAAAACCAAACCATATTATAAACCATGCTATAATAATATTTCGTTTATTTCAAATAATAGACATAAACTTAAAAAAAATTAATTTCCAGTAATTTATATCTATGTATTGTAAAATAAAAATTTAACAACACTAAACGAACTTTAAAATATTAGAATTTTAAATGAAAAGTGAAGAATACGCAAAAATTATTATTTAGAAATCACTTAAAAAACATTAATTTTTTTTTTTACTTTTTCGACAGGCTAGGAATAAGAATATTTGAAAAATATGTACTACTAACAAACGAAAAAAGTTAATTTTTATGTTATGGAAAATAATAAAATACAAAATAAAATTAAAAAAATAGGATTATTAGGGCAGTTACATATACATAGTATGTACTAGTATCGTTCTCATTAGATTGTGGGAGTCAAGCAATATGAACTGGCAGTTTACAATTAGATGGGTGACTTTTTCACGAACACCTTGTCGTAGAGTTGCCAACTATTGAGTACAAAAAAAAGAACATATTTTTCAATAAATTTATTTTCTTGATAAACTGATTCGTATATACGCTTTTTACAATAATTATATGTACTCGCACACTTTATCACAAAGTTACGAGTCATACACTTACATTATTATAGACGGTCTATTGCAAGTAGCGAGTTTTGCATCGAAACGACTCGACTTGCGAGTAATGAGTATTAATTTACGTGTATTAATTTACATTTCAAATTTAGAGAGGAACTTTATCATTTTTTGTGCAATTGTGCATTATTAAATAATTATTAATTAGCAAAATTAAAAAAAAGGACATTTATATAAATAATAAAAAAAAAGGAGAACAAAAATATTTCCTTAAAAAAGAGAACATGTTCTCTTTAAAAGAGATCTGTTGGCAACCCTACCTTGTCGCTACCCCCCTCTAAGTTTAAATCAATGGAAAGCCTGACTATGAAAAATACTTACAAAACATCACTTTTCACTTAAATGTAAATCTATATTTTCACAAAACCCTTTTTCTGGGTAGTAAGGTAAAAATTATAGTTATTAAAAACTTGGATGTTGAAAAACATCACAAAACAGTATAAAATTGATAAATAGATAGATAACTAATTTTATAACCCAATTACAGGAAATATTACCCGGTAAAATCCTATACATATTTTTATGAATAAATTTGTATGTTACGGTTACATTCATGTAACGTAATTTATTGTGAATTAACAATGTTAACTATGTTGTTTCGAATATTGTTTAAAAGAAAAATCGTAGTGATTTGGAAAAAAATGAGTTTATTTTTTATTTATAAATTTACAATGTAATTTAACACAAATGTTAAAATAAATACTTTTAATTGCAAGTTTTAATAATGTATACAATTTCAAAAACAAAATTACATTTAAAAACAGTTAAGAAAATACAAAAATTAAAATTGAAAACAAAAACTAAGATAGAAATTAGAAAGAGGGGAGGTAAAAAATAAATAAAAATTTTGAAAACAATAGCTTACAGATAGACAGCTTATTTCATCAATATATATTATACAATTATTTATATCAGAGTCAATACTTTCTCCAAAAAACAAACCAGTTCTTTTTAACTGCTGCAGCCAATTATTACTAACAACATAAGAGAAAAATGGTATGAATCGAAAGACATTGTTACTGCATCAGAAGGTATGCAAAAATCTGTTATTTTCTCTTTAATTATCGTTAAAAATGCAAAACTCAAATTGAAATTATTAAACCCTTGGAAAAATAATTGTCTATAAATTATAAAATTAAATTTGTTTTTTATAAAATTAATTTTTACATGTTACATGATATTGAAATAAAATTTAATTCATAACTTACATAATATTTGTTCAAAAACTATTTAAATGAATGATATATGTAGTTTGTTACATACTGTTAACATTATGTTTCGAATTTCGGATTCTCATCAGACAAACCTGGAAAAATTATTAAATTGATAAAGAAGTTATGCGATTAAATTCAATACTTGATTAAAAATTAAATTATTTTTACTTTTGTAAAAACAAAATTATACCTACTTGAAGCCAAAATGAATAAATAAACTTATTTTGATAAATTCTAAACCGAACAACTAAGCAAACAAACAAAAAACTTATAATGAAACGTTAGTTGTAATTAAAGATTAGAATATTTGTAGATTACGCCAATTTCAAGAATTCATGAGTTTTGAACTTATTAACGATAATTAAATTTCAATGTAATCGTTTTCTAAGACAACTGACATTATTTAAAAATTGCTTTTGTATTTTTAACAAAATAAATACAGAGTAAATATAGCAAGTAGTGGTTAGGTACCTTTAAATAACGTAGCAAAAAAGTTTCTTAATTTAGCATTTTCAATTTTATTCGTAAAAATGAGAAGCAAAAAACTTTAAAACCGATTACGCATTTCAGTTCACTATATTCGAACGCAAGAGCTGTCTTTCGGTATCAATTTCACAAAATTTAATTTCTGAAACAACGACTATAACAATCTTTTTGTTTGTATGGTACATAAATATTACAAGCAAAATAAGAGAAAACATGATGTGTACCTATTGCACAATGTACGTACTACGTATTATAGATATTATTTAGGTATCCTGATGTTTTGAACAAACATGTCTTCGTAAAACATGTTTATACTTGAACGTTAAAGAACAAATGCTGCACATAAACTTGGGTTCTCTGCCACATTCTACATTTACATGCCTGGTTAAGTTCGATTTACGGGTGTATTTTCTTGAACATCTCACACATTCAAAACAATTTTGAACGTAATATAAGTTGTCTAAAATAAAAAAAAATACGATTAAAAATTAAATTACAAACAAAAAATTAAGTTTTTTTATCACATTTTTATTACTCTAATTTTCTATCATTTTCTCAATTGGTAAATTCACTTTTTTACCAATATAACGTGTACCTATGAAAAAAATATACATACAGGAAGGTTTATTAAAACTGACAACGATTAATTTGAAAAGTCAATAATATCTACTATTATAATATGTACTATAATATAACATAATATTGTAAGTACATATTTTATTTTATTTATTTATTTATTTATTTAGTACGTAAGTACGTAAGTAATTTAGTAATACAATTATAATTATTCACATTATAAAAAAATTATTGATAATGTAATAACAAACAAAAAATAGAATAAAAAAAATTTGACAAAATGTGAATTATCAATATACAACATACGTTACTAAAAAGGGTTGAGCTGAGATTGGCCATTACATTATAGATATTATAGAAATCTATTAAAATACGGTAAGATTAAACAAATAAAAAAAAATAATAATAAGTTTTTTAGTCTCAGGCTATCCAGCCCTGGTATGGGAGAAATTTTCGGAGAATATCCTCGAGGGAAATATTTGAATATGATATATTTCACGAAGCTGCAGCTGAAGGAAATTCGATAAAAATATTTCTCAAAAGATATTAGCGATATAAATTCTTCCAAAAATACGATCGTAAGAGAGAATTAGCCAAAGTAAAATTCGAATTTCTGAATAAGACTCTACCTCTATACACTGATTCATCTACATGAGTGTTGTTCTCGTATTCGCAAACGATTCGACTATACAACCCATGTATGTACTATGTAAATAAGTAAAGTAATAAAGGAAAATAAAAATTTGGTAGAATTTTCTTTTTTGTTTCTGATTCTTGAAGTGTAAGAACTTTTTGTGATTTATTTATAAGCAAAGTTAAATCCATTTAACAAAACCTTTATCACGGAGGCCATCAGACGTATATACGTACATACTTATAAAAAAATAACAATAAGTAAAACACATAATATACTAAGTAATCTTTGATATTACTTAATAAAAAATCACTTGTTTATGCAGGCAGGAAGTTTGTTACTTGCATCATTTTAAATCTTTAACCAATTTGCTATTGATCTACCAAGAATTAAAATGATGTTAGTAGTCAACTTTCCGAGTATGTTTGAGTATAGCTGGTAATTTTTGAACTTCATTTGAAAGAAAAATCAAGAAAAATTGAATAAATCTTTACAGAGTAACCTTAATAAATATAGTTCAGCTCGCTAATCGTCCTTGAACTGACCTTGGTTATAATTATGCACGTTTACATTTTTAGCCTCATTCTGCATACATTTTTATTTCCATTATTTTCTTTTACACCATTGATACATCGAAAATATATGTATTTACAACTTCTAGTTTTGGGTAAGATTGTACAGAATTTATAACATTACATGCTAATTGCACAGCGACAGAAAGGTGTGGGTAGTCTAATTTCGTTCGGAAAAAAGTCATTTTCGGCATGAAAACTCGTGTTCAAACTGACATATTGTCAGTTACAATAGTCCTATAATAGAAGGATGGGTAAAGAAATCGTTGAGTAATATAAAAATATGCATAGTAATTTTCTACTACATGATAGTTATTGTTCGTCTCTATACTTATATCGTTACTAAATTTTGTAAATCGATTTGTTTTATTTAAATTTTTTAAATCAACTTTTGATTACCCCTAATGACAACTTTCTCATACGAAATTAGATAAAACGGCTTACGCAACTCGTGGGAAAAGATTACTGAATTCGTGACTACAATACTCTCACTCGCCAGAGGGGTTCTTGCTTAAATCTACTATATTTTATACTTGTCACAGTAATCTGTTTTCTTTTCCCACTAATTTCTAAACTTACTAATACTTTTTTTATTAAACAAATACCCTTTCTATTTCAAGTAAAACAAAATAATTAAATAATTATCACTTAAATTATAACGATTTTGTGACAGGTGATCATATGACAAGCCAACCCACCACAATCAACGCACGACACCCGAACACATGGCGAGTGACCATGCTGACAATCGACCTCACTGACAAGCGAACACACGGATAAGTGACCACCCTGACCATCCTGACAAGTGAACACATACTACACAACTGAACCCGCGGTCAGCTCAACACGTGCAATAAAATAAAATAGAACACAAAACCTAACCTACGACCAAATTTCAACTGTTCTTACTTATTTCGATAAAATTTAAATATTATTAAAAATACATAATAAACTAATACTCTCAATAAACTCTAAAAAAATAGTGAATTTAATCCATTATGAAATCCTTCACAGCAATTAAGTAATAGTTCTTGGTGATTTAAGCATATCAGCATCATAATGATTCCAAATTATAATTGGAAATTGTAGCTCCCTTCCTATTGCACATTCAATGTAAGTTGAAAAAGAAAATAGGTAAGAACCGAAGAAAAAAACTAATAAGAAAAGAATAGATCAACCGGAAAAAAAGAAAAAAAATACAGTCGAGTCGCGAAATAGTGAATTAAATATGGCAATGACCTTTCACTTTTTCGGGGTTGTTCACTATTTCGGTATTTACAAAATTTACAATAAAATCACATTTTGAAAATGAAAGCTTTGATTTATTGAAAGTATAAGAAACCATCTCATCCTAGTCTTCCTTTTCTAGATCAGAATCAATTTGAATTCCCTGTATAATATTCGATATCCTTGTTCCTTGTTCCAACACTTTTCTTGCATTACAGGCTTCATTTTTAAGTAATAAGCGCGTTCTCAAAATACTTAGTGGAATATTATCTTCATCGTTATCAAAATGTCCATCTAATATATTATATAAAAATATAAAACATAAAATTTTTTAACATATAGTGGCTCATAATGAAATCCTGACGCTTCTATGCTAGCAATGTAAATTGTACTTTTTGAAAATTCTTTTAATATGTAAAAATCGCTTTTACAAAAATATTTTTCAGACATTTTTTGTACATTCTCTTCATTTTTGTTCATATACATTTTTTTACTTTGTTCCATCGTTTTCGACTGAAAATGAATTAAAGCAAACTCGGTAAAATTTTTTAATAAAACTAAAAATGCACAATGGAATTCTTATGGTATTTTCATTGGATTTTTACCGAGACTTCTTTAAGTCACTCTCGATAAAACGATGCGACAAAGTAAAAAAATGTAGTATATAAACAAAAATGAAGAGAATGAAATAATCTACAAAATATGTCTGAAAAATATTTTTGTAAAAGCAATTTTTACATACAAAAAGAGTTTTCAAAAAGTACAATTTACATTGCTAGTATAGCAGCGTCCGGATTTCATTATAAGCTACTGTATAAAAATTGCGTTCTATGCTAAGTTTACGAGGAAAATGAAGTGTAAATATGATACCTAATGTAAATTCTTAGTCTTAGGGGGGGGGGGGAAGTCCCTATAAATATGTCATTTAAACTGCAAGATTTCGAACGCAGTTCGCTGTATCGGGGTTACCGCTGTTCGTTATAGGAGTCCCATATACACTTAATGTTAAAATTTTTGTGTTCACTATTTCCGGTAGTTCACTATATACGGTATTCACTATTTCGCGACTCGACTGTATGTACTTTTAGATGAATAAGTGGCCTTAACAGTTGAGAGATAAAAAATAATTAAAATGCAATTAAATGTTTTTTTAATGTATATTTAGTTATAATAAAGAATATAGTTTATTAATGAGTTTATTTAGAGTATTACTTTATTATGTACTTTTAATAATATTTAAATTTTATCGAAATAAGTAAGAACAGTTGAAATTAGGTTTTAGATTTCATGTTCTACTTTATTTTATTGCGTGTGTTCAGTTGCCCGCGAGTTCAGTCGTGTATGTGTTCACTTGTAAGGGTGGTCACTCATCCGTGTGTTCACTTATCAGGGTGGTCTCTTATCCTGCTTGTCAGTGAGGTCACTTGTCATGTGTCCTTGTCACCTGTCCGGTGACCAATTATAACAATATGCCATTGTTCCACGAAAGAAATACAAAGACGAATGTGATTTTAGCTTCACAACATTTCTTTATGTAAGTGACGCGTGTGAACAGTTAAGTTTGATTTTTGATGGAATTTCTTGAAACATATTGCACATAAAAAAGAAGCTTCTTTTCCGCACTCATACTTTATGTGACTTTGTAAATGTCCTTTTCGTTTATAACTTCGATCACATTTATCACAATAAAACCTTGATTGAATTTCACCTACAAAACAAACATATCAGTTATGTATCTACTATTTGAATAACATATATTATATTATAAGATAATGAAATATATGAAAATAAAATTATATAATAGATAATAATATCAAACATAATTATTATGTTACATGAATCAAGTAGGTACATTTAGTAGGTATACAGGGTGTCCCCGTGACCGTAGAGAACCTTTGATGATAAAGAACACTTTTCTAAGACAAACTTTCAAATAAAATTTTTGTCCAAGTCCAAATTCTTGGTGGGCTACCTCCCTTTAAAGCAATTTTTTGAATTTCTGATTTCAAACGGACATAGCTCCAATATTATTGATTTTTTAGATTTAATGGATTAAACCTTTTTAAAAGATAATTTGGTTATCTTCTAATGAGCTTATAACCCCTTAACGTCTAATATCAACGGATTTTGAGTTGTAAATTAAATTTAAAAAAAAATGTTAAAAAAATTCAGATATTACTTTTTTTACTTTTCTTCCGAACCCCGTATCTCTTAAACTCTTAGAAAAATCTCTTAGAAAAAAACTGACGGCCCAAACCGGATAGGGAATTGAACGGGCTACAACTGTGATCAAATAAATTTTGTTAGGAAACCAATCGTTCTCGTAGAAATTCTGAAACTAATGAACAAGGTGTAGGTAAAAAAAAAATAAATTCACATCATTTCTAAAAATCTCAATTTGATTTATAAGTATCTATAATTTGTTTTAATGTCAAAACGTATTGTAGCGTTTGACGTTTGAGCGACATTGTTATAAAGCGTATTAGTTTATATTTAATTACTTTGTTAATTTATATTGTTTATTTATTATTGTTAATAGTGTTAATTGGGTTTTTCAACAAAAAATTTATAACTTGAAATCCGTTGATTCTAGACGTTAAGGAGTTTGTAACCTAATTTGTAGATAAGCGAATGATCTTTAAAAAAGTTTTAATCCATTAAGCCTAAAAAATCAATAATCAGAAATTCAAAATATTGCTTTAAAGGGAGATACCCCCTAAGGGTTTGGACTTGAACAAAAATTGTATTTCAAAATTTGTCTTAGAAAGTGTTCTTTATCACCACCTCATATGTTCTCCACGGTCACGGGGACACCCGTATGTATAAATTAAAAAACTTATGTGATTTTTCAAATAAAGTTTTTTCATTCACAAGTACCTATATAAAAATCTTATCTTTCTCTTCTCATCAAAATAATAAGATGAAAGATAAGAAAAAATAAAAAAAGCGTAAAGAATAAAGATAAATAATTCAAAACCTAAAATTTAAACCTAATAATAAAAATTTGATATTTGGATGTAGAATATTAAAATTTGTTCGACCAAAGCAGTGGTTATTAACCTGGGGTGCGGGCACTCCCGGGCGTGCAAGAGAGCATTTCCAGAGGTGCGAGAAAAATTTCAAATATTAAAAAAAAATTTAATACAAAATAATATATTCTACTGTAAATGCATTAATTTGTTTATGCAATAAATGTCTTTTCGGAGCGTGGTCGCGCCGACTACACTGTTGTGATCTAATGCCCAATATCGATGTAGGATTATGGAGAAGAAAACCACTCCATTGGTAATTCTTAGCATTTCACCTTGGCTTCTGCCAATTAGATCGTTTACGCACTGCATAGTGTATAAAACTCAAAGAAGAAGACCTTATTAATTCGAATGATTTTGAAAATATTGCAATGGAAGACGACAATAATAAGAAAGAAAAAAAGTTGAAAGTTTTTTCTTGAAAGAAAGGAGTTTTTTGTATATAGAGGAGTATAGGGATGTAGTGATAAGCAACACGGCACCTAGCGGAAATTTGGCGAACTAAGTTAAATGAGTAGTATTGAGCAAGATCACGTCAAGTGGACCCCCCATTTTCCACTTGATCATCGAATTTTGATATTAGTATTTTTTCAGGAAGTATTCACTATCAACAATTAATCCCCAAAACAGTTTTCAAAAATTTTCATTTTAACAACAAGTTTTTTGATACTGAAAATTTTTATGACCTTTAGTTAAAAAATCATTAATTAAAAAACTATTAGAGATATTTCAATGAAATTTTCAGAATGTATACTTCAATACTAGTATTTTAATAAAATATCTACGAATTCAAATTTTTTATATATTTTCATATTGTTAATTAACTTTTAAGTTAACAAATGAAAATTTAAATGACTTCTCCCTCAAAAATCAAAATTTTTTTTTCTCGGTATTTTGCATTGAACATTTAAGTAACGAAATTCGCGAAAAAAATTGACTGCTCGCGATTAGATTAAGCAAAAAAAAATTATTTATGACGTGCGGTGGGCGCTGTCGGTACAGTGCGTTGCCGCGTGTCATTGATTTACCTTTAATCTACTCGGTAATTACAAATAAGAAACAATACTTATCTTTAAAATAAAAATTATGTTATTGTTATGGTTTTATTTAAACAAATTCAAAAACAAAAACAATTATTATTATATAATATTCATGAGTTACACAAAAAATTAACTGAAGCTTTTCTTGACGAAAAGATTGGACTCACAAAATTTCAAAACCTCCGTCCTCGTGAATGTATATCTGCTGGCAAAAGTGGGACTCATAATGTGCGTGTGTGTAAAATTCACCAAAATATGAAATTGCAGTTAAATGGATTTAAAAATGAATTAAAAAGAAAAGGAACAATTTTTTCGGACAGTTCAAATAAAACCTTTTAATTAAAAGGTTTGTTTGTCAAGAATCTAAATCATTGTGTTATTTTTCAAAGTGTACTAAGTGCCCAGGAACTGATAATGTTATAAATAAATTAGAAATGTTGCTTGATAATCATGAAATAAATGAAATTACATACAGCCAATGGAAAAGTACCGACAGGTAAGGAAAAGTTCACCCAAATTACTATTATATTTTAAAATTTTAATAACTACTCTCATAAAATAACTTTATTCATTTGACTGTGTAATAAATACTTATTATATTTTGTTTCGTAAAGTTACAGATTGATTATATCGATATATTAATAATGAAATTATTAGATTTTGTCCCATTTAAACTGTACATTTTTTTGTTATCCGTTTTTCTATAAATGTTTTAATTAAATTAATTGGCTTGAAATTTACAGGACTGAAGTAGTTGAAGAAAAGAAGAAGAAAGAAGATTTTTTTAATGATTTAAGACAAAAATGGCCTGAATTATTGAGACATGATTTTCTTGCAAAATATCAAGCATCATATTTTACTGATAAAAAGAATTCTGTTGAGGATGGAGAATTTATCGTATGTCTTGATTTTTCTGAAAATTATAGTTTTTCTGTACAAAACGCAATCCAATCTTATGATTGGAATAACAACCAGGCTACAATTCACCCTTACGTAGTATATTATAGAGAGAATGAAGAAATGAAACATGAAACTATGTAATAATTTCAGAAAAAGTTAGTCACGATGCGAGTTCAGTTCACCTCTTTAATTCTAAATTGATTGAATTTAAAAAAAATAAGTTTGGAGCAAATATGATTAAAAAAATTTCTTATTTTTCGGACGGAGCTGCTTCTCAGTACAAAAATAAATATAATTTTGCAAATTTAATTAATCACAAAAATGATTTTAATGTTGACGCGGAATGGAATTTCTTTGCTACTTCGCACGGGAAAGAAGCATGTGATGTAAAAAGACAAGCTTATCGCGCGAGTCTTCAACGATATAATGATAAGCACATTACTAATGCGCTTTCATTATTTGAAAGGGCTGAAAATTCTTTTAAAAAAATTAATTTTGGTTTTTGCTGTCAAGAAGATCATGACTTTCATGAAAAAAATTATAAATCACGGTATGAACAAGCTGTAACGATTAAAAATACACGTCAGTATCATTCTTACATAGTTTTAAACAATATATTACTCGAGTGCAAGCTTTTTTTCCAAAGATGTTACAATTACTATAAATAAAGTGTTTAAATAAAAATATACCTATTTTCATTTAAAAGATAAAGTATTGTTTTTTATTTGTAATTACCGAGTAGATTAAAGGTAAATCAATGACACGCGGCAACGCACTGTACCGACAGCGCCCACCGCCCTTCATAAATAATTTTTTTTTGCTTAATATAATCGCGAGCAGTCAAATTTTTTTGCGGATTTCGTTACTTAAATGTTCAATGCAAAATACCGAGAAAACAAAATTTTGATTTTTGAGGGAGAAGTCATTTAAATTTTCATTTGTTAACTTAAAAGTTAAATAACAATATGAAAATATATAAAAAATTTGAATTCGTAGATATTTTATTAAAATACTAGTATTGAAGTATACATTCTGAAAATTTCATTGAAATATCTCTAATAGTTTTTTAATTAATGATTTTTTAACTAAAGGTCATAAAAATTTTCAGTATCAAAAAACTTGTTAAAATGAAAATTTTTAAAAACTGTTTTGGGGATTAATTGTTGATAGTGAATACTTCCTGAAAAAATACTAATATCAAAATTCGATGATCAAGTGGAAAATGGGGGGTCCACTTGACGTGATCTTGTTCATTGTTAGTTTTGCGTATGCTGTAGTAGTAATTTTAAAAGTTTTCGGCGATAAATTAAATTTTGTTATATATAATTTAATATGAGTGCTAATCAGTATTGTTCAGTGCCTTAAAGTTCATCTTGGGCAAAGAAAAATTCGGAATTAAGTTTCCATTTATTCCCCACAGCTGAAAAATACAAAACACGAGTGGTAAATAAAATGGGAATTCAGGAATTGGTAGATGTGAAAAAATGTGGATTAAAAATTTAAAAATAGGAAAAACTGTGACAAAGTTTATGAAAGTGTGTTCACTACATTTTACAGAAGATGATTATTTTACACGAGGCCTTCATAAACACATCTAGATGTTTCAGATCCCTCTAAATATTTTAGATAGTCTTTTTCTTCATGTGGCATATCCGGTTCCCCGGACGTTGGCGAACTCTCTCTTATGTCTGTGTTGTGCGTCTGAAGTATTATCACACACATAGGGGACCTACTGCTTAACGCAGGCTTAACCGCGGGAAGTGTATACACTTCATCTCCAGAGAGAATGTACCACGCATATTACACCTAGGTGCTTTGCCATTGCCTTCCAAGAGGAGACGGTCAGCATAAAGTTTTACTGAGCCCGGAGTCGAACCAGGCATTCAGCATTAGTAGCAACGCACTTAACAGCTCTAGCTGACGACCGTCTCTAGTCAAGATAGTCTTGAAGAGTCTTTAGATAGTCGAGAAGACTTAATCTTAATTCGTAAGATTCTGACATATCTGTAAATTTTTAAAATTAAACAAAAACACCCACGTTGAAATAAGCGATCTAAAACTCACCTAACCGTATATATACTATGTAACTGCAGGAAGATTAACTACTTAACACTAACCGTAAATTGTCTTAGCACAAATAAAAACTAATTAACAAGTTTGCTTGGAAAAAAGAATGAAAAACTCTCAAAACACCATAAAACACAAGCACTGCCGTCACACGAATGTGTTTTAAGTTAGTTCACATTTTTACACGGTGGCGCTGTGATCTTAATCTTATTACAGTCACTAGATAGATACAGTACCGCAACCCTATGGGCCAATGAGTTAGAGAGAGAACGCTAATTTGGACCCCAAAATGGCGTCATTTGCAAATGTCAATCGACGTTAGTTGTTGTTTTAAATTGTGAAAATTTAGTAATTGCAGTTAATACCAATCTTAATTTTCGCTATTCTATAAGTTTGTGTATTAAAATCAATTTTTATAATATTAAGAACAAAAATGTCTACTTGTTTTGTTGTGAAGTGCAACAATAAGCCATCTAATGGTTTTAGGTTATTTAGATTACCTAGTGGTGAAAGAAATGCTGAAAGAAGACAACTATGACCTTTAATTTATAAATTTTTAAGTTATATTATTTAGTACAACAAACCCAAAATAAAACAAAATCTATCGATTTAAATAAATAACGTATTAACGTAGGAAAGGATTGTAATTCACTTAAAAATTTTGTAATAAAATATTCGTTAGGATGCTCTGACAACATTTTGATTAATTTTAGTTGGAGCTTCATCTGTGTTGATGAAAATAAATCAGACGCACAGGTTGTACTGCATAACCAAATGTCATAAAATTTAACATAAAATACGTGTAAAAAGTTTAGTAACAAATAATAAATAAACAACAATATGACGGAAACACATATATAAGAATAAATCTATTGTTTTAACTTAACATATTCAAAAATTAGCACTCAGTTATAATTTGTTAAAAAATTTTAAATTTCGCGCATAAATTAAGACCCCAAAATGGCTGGACGTTGCGGTACTGTATCTATCTAGTGACTGTAAATCTTATATCCCTATAAATATATAACATTTTGTAATTACTACGATCTAGTTCGTTTAGTGCGAACTACCGGGTAAGACGAGGATTAAAAATATCTCTTGTCAAGATGGCGCGATGGCCATGGCGTAGGGACAAGATATGTAAATGTTGATGTGTTAAAAATTATTCATAAAATTTGTATTACACTATAACTTCGAAAAAAAGTATTTAATTTAATTTTACAAGTGAAGAATTTTAGTGATTTTAAGAAGAAGAATAAAACAGAAGTCAAAAAGAGGCGTTAATTGAGAGATAAAGAAGTTATAGAAAAAACTAGATATGAAGTGGCATTATAATTAAATTAATTCAAGAAACAACAAAATAATGTTGATAATTAAACACAATACATACCGATATTAAAGTTAAGTAAATTTTAAAACTTTTAACAAGTAAATTGATTGGACATCAACATTTTTTGAAGATTTCTATAGGGCTTTTGTTTCTATCGTTTTATTTACAGTAACGAAAACTTTTACTATATCGTGGTCAATAGAACAGAATTAATAATTAGTTTTTATACTAGACGATAAAATCTTATTTTATTGAAAAGCGAAAAAAGTTAACTTACCAGCGACAGTAGATATATTATTTTTCGTTGTTTTTAATTAATTTCTTTTTCTATAGCAGATGTTAGAGAAAAAAGATATATAGGAATACCCATAATTACAAAGTATGATATTATTTGACAGTTTCTATTTTACATTAAATAAAATATACTTTGTAATTTCAACAGTAAATTCAGTAAATAATAAATAGTTTATTTACCTTTGCTGTGGTGTCGAATGTATCTGGACTGGGGATTGATTGCATTTGCTGTCCGTAAAAACGTGCACAAAATTTTATAAAAAATTGAAAAATCAAATCAGATTAAAAAATCAATAAAAAAAAAAGAATCAAAAAATTTTGAAAAAATCTTAAAAGATGACAGATATTTTTGCGAATTTCTTTTACCATGCGGTCGAATTTACGCGATTTTGCTTTTGTATGCGATTTATGTCTTAAAACAAAAGCCCAATTTTGCATTTGTAAATAAATTATAGATTTACATTGAAAATCATTTCAATTTTAATTAACACTATTTTTATTTATTTTTAAGCTTGCACTGATGAAAATTAATAATAAATATAATTAATTAATAAAATTAAAATTAAAATAAATTGTCGTAAAACGACAGAATATTGAAACTTTGAAGAATTCTTTAGGTTAGTATAGCTTATAGATAGGCCTTTAATTATTTTTCTACACTGCAGTGTTCATAAAATAAACATCAACAAACTGCGAAATTTTCACAAATAAATCGATTTATAAAAATACGTGTTCAGCTGAACGGTAAATCTATCTTAATTGATTTTAATTAATTAATGGTTTATACTTGTTGAATTTATAATTACTTGTAATAAATATAATAATCAACAATTTATTATAAATGTTTTAAATGTTATTTTTTTTCAATTTTGACGTAAGACGTACGACGTAAATTCAGCTGAATTTGAAGCTGAAGCTACGAAACGTCAGATTAAAATTCAGTTAATTTACTGAAGCTGAAAATCAACTGAATTTTAAGCTGACAGACCGCAATGGCAGCAAATAATTTGCTGACTAAGTTTTTCATCACCAAATGTTACTTGGGAGGACAATTTTCTGAGTATATTAGCACAAAAATTTCGAAGGAAAAAAATTCATAACTTGACGAAATACCCACATTTTAAAATTACGAAAAGCAGGGAGATGTAACATCAAACACCCCGATACGTGACGGTCGGTCTCACGTTGAGCCCCTATTCTTCATTTTGTTGACGGTACGTGTGCTTTGATATACTCTTAATGTTGTTGTCAGTCGCGGTCGCCACCCGGACGAGTTCCACCATTGGCGACTTCTGTCATTCTTCAGAAATATTTTTAAATTGTTATGTGTAAGGTGAAAAAATAAAACAAGCCCGGAGGAAGCCGAAGGCGTCCGGAGGGTCTGTTTTATTTTTTTGCTTTACTCAACTACGACCTATCAGGAAGCCGTGTTAAAAGATCTAAAATACGTGTAAATATTACATTTTTAAAATTCAATTTTTTGGACAAGTTACAGTTATTATTTCGAAAATTTTGTTTTAATATACTCAGATTATAGTCATTTTTCCTATAGAAGATATGAAATTCTTGAAAACGTGGGGAGGTTTTGTGACAGACCCCGTAAATTTTATAGAAAGATGCATTTCCATTATAAGTATAGTATACTCTTTCTTAGCGGACACTACTTATGAGCAGACATTTTTAGGGAACCGACAAAATTTATATAGTTATATTTTATACTTATGTGGAGTATTGAGCTGTGTTCAATTTGGGAGCTTATGACACTTGTAGTGCCAATGCTTACTTTTTAAATTAATTCTATCATATAAGATAGAATAGTATCTGCTGCAAGTGCAATAACACATCCTTTATGGTACAGTTTTCCAATTACTTGTATAGATCACTCACGTCAAACAGAACAGTATTTTTTAGTATAATGTAAAAAAAGAGCACCACATCTTCTTTTGCTTTATTTGCAGTTGCATTGGCTGTGAAATTTTAACGAATATAGGAGATTGTAAGGAATTCCGAATTTTATAGGTAAAAACATCGTTGTTTAAATTTGCTTTAGATATTTGAAAAGTTTCATATGCGCTGCAAAATGTATCTCAATGGACGAGTATTTTTCAGAAATCTAAATCCGACCTCCTCGTAAGGATTAAAGACCGAAAGATAAAATAAATTTAGGAGCGCACACTAACTCGCTAATAATATTTTGCGCAGTTCGCAGCTTATTTAGCATTGCAATGTACATATAAATAAAACAAGAATAAAAAATTAAGAAAACGTTTATTTTATCTACTACCGTTTACGTAATAGTTCGCTTTCTACACTGATTTGAGTTACATAATGAGCCACTTTCACGCACTAGTGCGAAAAGTGACTTACTATGTTTTTATTTTTTTAAATTCAAGAAACTGAAGTTTGTTGGCATTACTTGTCAAATGTAAACCAATAAAAAAATAAACATATGAAAATTTTAAACAATTCAATTTCAAAAAAATGCGGTAGAAGAAGAAATTATGTATTAATATACACGTGTAGAAATGTCTCATTATCGTACTTGCGCGAAGTATTACGGACGTTCGATAACGACTTACTACACTGATCACAAAAACAACCAAAATTTTGCTAGAATGTTAAACAACGATACGTAATATAGTATATAATAATATAGTACACACTATAAAATAGATTATTATAGACACTCTAACTAACCAAACTAGATAAACAATTTCATTATAAACTGGTATGCTGTTTGCGCACGTGAACAGTCAAGTTCGACTTTTGATGAAATTTCTTGAAACATATTAGACAAATAAAAGATGCTTCTTTTCCACATTCGTACTTGACGTGACTATACAAATGTTTTTGTTGTTTATAATTACGACCACATGTATTGCAAAAATATCTTCTAGCGTAACCTACAAAGGAAAATATTATCATCCATATGTGACAAGATTATTTTAAATAATGTCATCGAAATTTATAATTCTTAATTTAATTCGTAGTTAAGTTTATTTAAAGAAAAATTCCTTCGGATAGAGAGAGATTTTTTAAGTTATAATGTGAAAATGATCACCCCAAACTAAAACAAATTTGGCCTACCATTTTTTAAATTATAAGATACAATATACTACTTTTTTTACTTTTCTTCCGAACCCCGTATCTCTTAAACTTAAATGTTTAAAAAAAACATTATGTAGAAAACTCATTTAGTAACTTTTTACCAACCGAGAAAAACAACACTCTGATTCATCAAACCACCTTTGTTTCATTTTTAGACATAAAATTAATATATTAGCAGCAATTACAGCCATTATGCAATTATTATTGTCTCTCTCTCTCTCTCTCTCTCTTTGTAACGAGTTCCACATCAATAGAGTCCTCAAATAATCAAGTTGCACATCAATAAGTATATCGAGTTCCACTGTATTTACTGATTATATTTTACATACTGCAAAATCATCAGAATTTGATATAGCAAAGAGTACAAAAAATATTGGTAAGCAAATAAAATAAAACAAAAAATATTGGCAATATCGTGGGCATACAGGAAAAAGTGATTATGTCAAAAAATTTCGAAAATGAGTTAAAATGTTCAAGTACCGTAAAAATATAAGACTCAGGTCTGGAAAAAACTTCTATGTTCTAATAACCTATTGAACATGTGTTATTATTCAAAAACAAAAATTAAAATATTATAAAGCTGATTTTTCGCAAAATGCGAAACATTCAATTTGACTTTTCTCGAAACTCTATTTTTGACATAGTCACTTTTTCCAGTATGCCCACGATATGTTTTACTAAATCCTTATTTTAACGCAGCAAAAATAGGTTAAAATTACAAAGCTTTATGAGTTAAGAGTGCTGGGCGTATTATATTAATATATTGTCGTGGTTACAAAACGAAAAATTCTGTTTTGTTTATTTTGTGAATTATTTTAAAGTTTGTTTTGTTTTGATTTAATATTTGTGACGTCTTCTATATAAAAATTTTGTAAATAATATCATGTTGGTAACGGACGAAGTGAGAAGAACGCCTTTAACCGATATGGCGCACCAAGCCGGCCGCAAAATTGTGTTTGCTGCAAATTAATTTGATTATTTTATGGTTTTTGATATTAAAGTGATTTTGTTAAAAAAAAGAAAAGTTGTTTTAATTTGTGAAATGTTGCACGATTAAAAATTATGAAGTTTTTGGTTAATTGAAAATTTATACGACAAAATTTCGTTTGATAAGGCGAGCACGTGAGTACGTTCACGCACAAGACGATAAACCATATAAGGTAATGAAAATTATAAAGCAATAAAATTATTGACCATATTTGAAATTTATATTAAAACAAAAAATTAAACGATACAAAAGTGACATTTTAAAATTATTAAGAGTCTCCTGGTCACAAATTATTTGCATATACCACCCGAACCCACGCAAAATTAAAATTGAAATTTATATTTTTAAAATTATAAAAATTTTACAAAAACTATACAGGAGGCATCGCAATATATCGTCTTTGTTAAATTGTATCTTGTTATGCAAAATTCGCTGTCAGCATTTCAAAGCGTTGTCAAAGCGTCAGTGTAATTTTTTTGAAAAATTTATAACTTTGCCACTTTTTCTTTAAATTAGTATTATTTTAATAGGAGTTTCAGTAAAATGAAAAAATTTAAATATTTAACTACTGAAGAACGGCAATTGATCATCAAGTTGTACATTAACAGAAAAAATGAGCAACGTTTCTTAATTATGAGGTAAATCTGCTACTTCAGTATTTAAAGTAATTAATCCTTTTCAAATGAAAGGTAGCGTGACACTTAGGGCCGGTTTTTCAATTGTGGTTTAAACCAAGTCAGAGTTTAAACTCAGTTTATATTGAAAATTTTTTTTCAACTTCGGCTTTGCCGTCGGGAAGTTGTTGAAAAGATTTTTCGTCGTGAAAGTTGTATTTTCAAATTTTCCCTCGACTCGGGGCTGTTACTTATGAATAGTAAATTTCAAGTAAAATAGAAGAGGCAGATTATACTGTCGTAGTAATGTGATGATGACGAAAATATTTTGGGAGGATCCGATTAGGAAATTTTTAATGAAGCCGCTAGCTAATCCAATAACAGCAGCTGTGCAACTTTATAAAATTTATTATTTTATAAAATATAAAAATAATTCATTATTGTAACGGGCTGTGGTATTGACTCCACTGCACTGAAGCTTAAGCTTATTGTGCACCCCTTCACAGAGTGTTGATATTCGCAGGAAGGCCAAGCTGAGATATTTAGTGGGTTCGCCATGCGAACACGGAACTCCCGCTCGTTACTCAGCCAGCGATCACATCACACCACTACTGTGGACTTTGCATAGCCCATAGATCGAAATTGGGCTTTTTTAGATCACAGCAGTGTAACGTGGCCATGGTCGAGTAGCGAGCCGCGGTCTGCAGCATCCGAGCATGTTGATTTAAGCATTGCGCCACACTGCTGGTCTTATAAAAAAATTATAATAATATTATATTTATTTTTTACAATAATACAGAAGAATTTAAATTCTCAAAATAAAAACATTATAAATTAAATTTTCTTTTCTTACTTTCTATTTCTGGTGTGACAACTGGCGGGAATATAGTAATAAGTAGTAAGTTTCATTGCCAACTGCCAGTAGAATTTCATTGCCAACCTCTACGCAGTTAAGTTCAACTGAACCAACAACTATACAAGGTTGAAAACTCCATTTAGGTTTAAATTGCGATCACTACTCAAAGTAAGTTCATGTGAACTTAAGTTTAAACTACGATTGAAATACCGGCCCTAATAAAACGCCAGAGCCGGCCAAAAATTATTACGGAAAAGCACGATAGAAAAATACAGGCAATTTTTAATATGAACCTAACTTTATTGCTTGAGTGAAAATGGTGTCAGTAAAACGTATATAAAAGCAATAAGGAATTTGTATTCAGACTGTGTTAGTAATATAAAGATGGGAAATAAGTTATCAGAAAAGTTTGAAATAACAAAAGGATTGCGACAGGGATGCTGTCTAGCACCGACCCTTTTTAAGATATATTTGTACGAAGCTCTAAAAGAGTGGACTAAGTAATGCAGTAACATGGGCATACAGATAGACAACAAAACACTGTATACATTGTTTTTTGCGGATGACCAGGTACTGATGGCGGCAGACGAGTATGATGTGAACTATATGCTGAGAAAACTGGCAGAGGAGTACAAAAAATGGGGACTGCCAATTAACATGAAGAAAACGGAATACCTGGTAATTGGTGAAGAGGGGAAAAACCTGAAAACTGAAACAGACATTGTTAAGAATACAATGCAATTTAAATATTTGGGTGCTACGTTTTCTAAAGCCGGCAACAGCAATGACGATATAATGAATAAAATTGGACAAGGGCGACGAGCAATCAGGCAATTGAACTCAATCTTGTGGAATGACAGAATAACTAGAAAGACCAAAATAATAATATATAAATCAATTATTGAAAGTATAACAACTTATGGGTTAGAAGTATGGACCGTGAGCGCGGGGAACAGTAGCAAACTCAAAGCCTTGGAAATGGATTTCTTAAGGCGAAGTTGTGGGGTATCCAAAATGGACCATGTTAGAAATGACGATATCCGACAAAGGACGAAAGCAGAGAGCTCTATAATGGATACCGTTGAATCTAAGATACTGAGGTGGTTCGGACACGTTCAAAGGATGGGCAGCGACAGGTTACCAAAAAGGATATGGGAATGGACGCTAAACTTTAGAAGGAAACGTGGACGACCGGCTAAAACATGGGCGCAGGAGGTAGAGGAGGATAGAGCTGAGAGGATGATTGGACCAACAGGCAGGCTTGGAGAGTGGGATGCGAGAAACGGATACGTCTGTAAAACACTCGCTATCTAACTTTATCTAACTATATAACTTTATCTGCTGAAAAAAATCGTACTAAACTTCAAATAGAGTCCCAAGTCAATGTATCCACTAATTCGATACGACGTCGCGTCGTCTCTTTGCATTTAAAAAGCACCGTCGAGTTTCACGAAAAATACCGTACATAAGCAAGATAATTATATTAAAAAAAGATGTAATTTTATATAAAGCACGTATTAAAAGCAATTTTTTGCGATTCATTGGGATGGACCAATGAATCAATGATTCGGCTAAGTGTATAAAACCTTTCTTAAAGTCATTTGACAAAGATGTTATGGTCCGGAGATGTATGTGATCATCTGGCGCTGGTAAGATCCGAGATTGACCGAAACGTAAACCTCAGATCTGGGTGTTAAAATAATCCTGCTGCTACCTAAAATTGAACCAGAGGTTTAATGAATTATTATATACTACAACAAAGATTGATGAATCTCGGATCCTACAATCTCGGATCAATCCGTGCCTATAGTAATGCGGGCATTAAAAAACGTAATATACCCGAAGAAAATAAATTAATTAGTGTAAAATAATGCTCCAAAACATAAGGCCAAAGTGGTCACAAATTATTTAAATAACTTAAATATAAATGTTTTAACTTGACTGCCACAGAGTCCAGATCTTTCACCTATTTTTATATATCGTACTTTATTTGCGGATCTCGAATGGGTCACTTGAAATTATCAAACGAGTCACTTGGTGACTCGCGGGTTATAGGTTGCCGACGCCTGTTGTAAGGTATCTAAAGATGGCGGAGAAGCAATGGTCAACTTTTGCTTTTCTTAATGAGAGCCATATTGAACTTTTATATTTTTGAAATATTTAGTGCCCTTAATCAATTAATCATTAGAGAGATATTACACGCAGTATGTTTTTACACTAAAATTGTCAAAAAGTTTAGTGCGCGCGGGTCTTGGGCAAGTTTATAAATGAGCTTTGTTTGTTATCACAATCCAGTGCAAGTAGTGTAGTGCAGGTAGTGTAAACAGAACTGTTCAGAACTGGCTAGTACAGCCAACACTAATTTATATGTTGTAACAAACTTTAGTGCGCTTACTACAGGATACTATGGTGCAAGATTGAAATGATAGTAAATATTTACTATAACCTCAAAATTGAAGTTATTTATTTGTATTATACACACAAGCATTTAAGTCGTTACGCGATTAAAAATTAACGTATTCACACAGTATAAAATTGTTTCTGCACTCGTTGCCTTCGATACACTACCCAATTTGTCGGAGTAAAAAGTGTAGTCCCGAACTACACCGATTTTTATAATAAGCGGTTTACACTAACTGCACTTTTTACACTGATGCATAACAAACGTTTTTAGTGAGTCAGTGTAGTTGTGTAGGACTGTGATAACAAACAGAGCTATTGTAGACAAAGTTTTAGAGCATGTTCTAAAATATTGCTTGCAACTTTTAATTAATACCTAACCTACGCATTAGCTGTAAACCGCTTTAACATATATCACTACCTGCTTACAAACGAGTCCAAAGTTTACTTGCTATCGGGCCATACATATATAATCCTTAAACTTGTAAACAATATTGTCGAAAAGTTTTGACAATTAAGAGTATTAACACAAATAGTTGAACCCTACAAATAGTTAAAATTAATAATTTAAAATGATTTGAAATATTTTGCATTCAAAATTTGAAAAAGAGGGAGGGGACAAAATGCACCTTTATAGAAGCTGTTAGGTGTTGATTGGTTACTACAAAATCGATGAACGATGAACTTCTTGGCAATATGGAGGTGCCACGGGGAAACCGTTTATCTCCTTCAACTGATGTGGGCGGCGGGCGTTGGAATTTATTGAGGTGTGATTCCTCATTTGAAGCGCTAAGTTTGATCGGGCTGGATTTTGGTCTATGGGGATAATTGATGGTGGTTCAACCAATTTTGATGTACTTACTCCCTTTTTTCTCTTCTTCTAATCCATGGTTTTACCTATACTCGTTACTGCACCACACGCGTACAAACGTTACGGATTCATTTTTATAAAAATATGATTTACAACTTTGATGTAATGTAATTGCCTACTACAAATATGTATATCCAATTAATTTTATACAATAAAATTTATTTATTATTAAGATCTTTGACAAAGAAATGTATCACAAATTTTAATAAATTTTATTGTATAAAATTAATTGGATATATTTGTAGTAGGCAATTACATTACATCAAAGTTGTAAATCATATTTTCATAAAAATGAATCCACAACGTTTGTACGCGTGTGGTGTAGCAGTAAATGCTATTGCGGTAATTAGTTTGTTGTTAAAGAAAAAGCATGAAAGCAACTAGTATGGGTAAAATCATGGATTTGAAGAAGAGAAAAAAGAGGGTACATCAAAATTTGTTGAAAGAACTAAGCGATGAAGACATGAAATGTTACATTAGATATTTAAGAACGGAGAATTGAAAAGAAAAAGCACTTGTACAGTCAGAAAGAACTTTTTATTATTGAAGAAAAAAGCTATAAACTTTTGGAGAAACCACCTACTAATTTTGTATCAGCAACACTCCAATTAAACTTGTCGTTCGCCGTTTGAACTTGCGACCAAGTAGATCTTTTATAAAATATACGAGCATGCAGCTACATTTTATCATATAAATTTTACCCCAGTAATCACACAAAATAGCGATTACACTATAAAATAATTTATAAAAGATCTATTGCAAAAGAACTTTGTCAAAGATCTTTTATAGTGAAATACGTGCCTGAGGCCCGTATTAAATATATTAAAATAGTGAAGTTATTTTACGAAAAATGTGTATGATCGGGGCAGCCAGGTGTGAACAGCCGGGCGGTCACAATACCACATGCAAGAGTCTCATGCTAAAAAGATGGATGCCCTTCAGCGAGGATATTTCTAGAGTGATTAGAAACTGAAACTGGAAATGTCCTGTAAAGCACATGACAACCGGAAGCTGCCTTAAAGCTCCTTCGTCTGGTAGATTTAATATGGCGTTGAGTTTTTCAGTGCCCGCTGAAAGTGGCATTTGTAGCCTGATCTTTACTTCATCGGCGGTCGTTGGACCGGGTGATTCATTTTTTATTTACTGTGCTTCTTTATTCGACGGGTTCGCTTCAGTGACGCGTGAGTGAGTTCTTCATAGTTTTCGATGCCGGACTTAGTTGGATCCTGCCTGAGGTTTCAGGTTGGAGATGATCGTGGCTATTACGGTCGGGTTTATATCGCGCATCGTTAGTTGTGCCATTATTATGGCCAGGATTTGGAGCGTGACGTCGTTTGCTGTTCCCGTTGGCTCTCCGCTTGTTGTTCCCATTGGCTCCAGGTTCGCGGTGGTCCAATACTTTTTGGTGTTGGGCCTAGCGTTCTTTTTCGTCGCTTCTGATCCCCATCCTGGGTTTAGGGTAGTTGTTGCATCCCCTGTAGCTGGCGGGGTGTGGGCCACTGCAGTTTGCGCATGTGGCCGTTGTTTCGTTCGGTTTTTGGCATGTAGTTGTTAGATGAGATCCCGCGCATTTCACGCATCTTGGTGCGGACCTGCACTCACTTTGTGAGTGCCGAAAGGTTTGACACCTGTGGCATTGTCCCAGTCGGAATTTTTTGTTTGGTGTTTTGATGGCCACGTCGATCTCCAAGATTTTTTTGGTTTCGTATATTCTCTTGTTCGAGAATGTTTTAGACAGGGTCACTAGTACCAGAGGCAAAGGCCTTCGGTCTCGACCTCTGTACGTCCTGGCCACTTTGTCCACTTGAAAGCGTTGGACCTCCAGGTTTTCTTTGATTACAACAACGGCTAATCATACGGCCGTGTTAAAAGGTGTATCTAAAATACATGTAAATTTTACATTTTTAAAATTGATTTTTTTCGAAAACTTTTGCATTATCCTACAAAATTTTAGTTCTAGTATGCTTAGAAAAGTGTCCTCTTTCTTAGTGCATAGATGAAATTTTGAAAATCGTGGGTCCGCTTTTCTGACAGTTCCCACCCCACAAACTCGCTTGGCGGCTTGTAGTTAAATCTGTCTTACCCAACTTGTGGTGTAAAATATTATTAATAATAATATCTACTTCTTCTACTTTTCGTCTTGTTTACTGAAATGGTGATTATTAGAACTGAGATTCACGTATGTAGAGTTTAAAACAGTCTAAATTTCTTTTAGACTTTTTTCCAGATGCCGCCAAAAACGTTTATTCTAAAATTTCACGCTCTGTATTAATCAAGTTACTGCTTAAAATAATATTTATAATGCAGTCGTTATGAATGAAATTTTTGAATACGTGAGGTAGAAGTAGTAGGTCTAATCAATAAATCTTTTATTATTGGTATATATTTTTATTTTTCTATTCGCGTTCATAATGAGTTTATTATGCAACCTAATGATGTTCCATAACA
The DNA here is from genome assembly GCA_911387805.1 of Cantharis rustica. Lineage (NCBI taxonomy): Eukaryota > Metazoa > Arthropoda > Insecta > Coleoptera > Cantharidae > Cantharis > Cantharis rustica. The sequence goes on from OU426877.1 coordinate 80,870,028, forward strand.
GCCTCATTATGATACACAAAATTGTATTTTATAAAGTTGGTAATATGAAACATTAATTTTTCAATATGTCAAGCTAATCTAACAACTTGAATTTTAAAAGAAAAATCTATTGATATAATAACAATGTTTTAAGGGTGGATGAGCGTGCCAACAATTTTCAATTTAAGAGCTCAAATTTTTTTTACATATAGATTCTTACACAAAGAATTTACCGTAAACATTTCAGGATAGGTAACCGTTCATATTTTAAAGAAATATTTTTTGAAAATCAACATAAAATACATTATTCTTATGGAGAAATGAGTAGTTGTGATGATAAATCAACTTAATATCAATATGTTAAAGTACCTTTAGTACCTTTAAAAAAACTATAAATAAGAAAGATCATACTTGCAGCAATTCGTCAATATAATAAAAATACCATGTATTGGTTCATCCTAAAAAGAAATAAAATTTTTAAACTGAAGGTACTTCAACATATTGATATTTGCTGACTTATCATCACAACTACCCATTTCTCCATAAGAGCAATGTATTTTATGCTTTTATGTCGATTTTCAAAAATTTTTTCTTTAAAATATGATCCGATCCTGAAATTTTTATAGTAAATTCATTGAGTAAAAATCTAAATGTAAAAAAATTTTGAGCCCTTAAATTGAAAATTGTTGTCACGCTCATACATCCTTAACTAAATTATTTAATTTAAATTGTAATATTATTTAAATCAAGAATATAAAAATTTCTAAATATTGAAAAAAAAACTAATAAAAAAATTACGTATACATAAAATATAAAATAAAATAAATCATTCTCGTGCCATTGTTACTAACCACCGCAATACACCATCAATTTGCCAAAATCTACTTAAGTTTAATAAATTAAATTTTTTTAAGCTAAGTTTCTTAATACTTAAAACCTGAAAAACCTCCTTGTTTCGCGGTTTGTTTTCTAAAATTGCGTCTTACGAAACTTGTTTTTAAATACATATAATATCATTATAATATTTATATTTAACATTTCTAAACACTTATGAAACCTAATTTAGAGAATATTTAAATTCTTAATCTATTTAGGAACCGAAATATATTTTTCGTTACCTATGCAGTGAATAATTTTAATAAAATACACAATGTCCATTTCTGAAGGTAATTTAACTTTATATGCCCTGTAAGGCGAAGTTCACAACATGGAGAAATTAAAAAAAAAAAAAATGACAACATTCTGGGTTTCTTGTTGAGCAAAATATTTTGATTTTGCCAAAGTGGGGTTCTTCATATTTAAATTGGCATCTGGTTTAAATTTGCTAGGTAATAAAATTTGAAATGATGCTTATATCTTCTAAGATATAAATCGCATCACAAAAAAAATATACCTACTGGAGGTACTTTTTAAAGTACTAAAATAATATTTCATATGGGTAAAAATGTTGTTACGAAGTTATGAGTTGAATTATCACAATTTATTACAATCCACTTTTTTAATAAATAAATTATAATAAGAAAAGAACAAGTGATTAAAAGTCGCAAATAGTTGCGTGCCTACCGACAACACTTGGTATCGATATAGTGGGTTGAAAAGTTCACTTTCCATAGAAGGTTCTCTAATCTTATTATAAGCTATATCGGATAAGTGAGAGAGTGCTATTTTGTCGGTTATATTAATAATATAATTATTATTTATTTAATTCTTTAACGAAAGTATGATCCAAATAGTGTTTGAAAAATGAGCCACGTCAAAACGCCGAAAGCAAAACACCAAAAACAAAAAAGCCGAATGTCAAAAACACCGAAAACAAAAACGCAAAAACAAAAATACCGACAACTAAAACGCTGAAAACAAAAACAACGAAAACTCCGAAAATAGATTAGATCTAGAGACCGACCGAATATTCGTTTTCAGTTTCGGTGAGTTTCGGCAAAAAACGCTGGTTTCGGCGGCAGTTTCGGTTTGGCCCAGCACTGCCACTTGCTACGTCCCTAGACAATTTGACATTTGGAAACCTGGCTTAACCAGTGATACCAACTCTAATGTTTAAATTAAGTAAAATATGCACAACCAGCTATGAAAATTACAATCTGTTTTGAAAGATAGATGGTCGAAGTAATTTACTTGGTGAAAATGCTGAGAAACTTCTTTTCGTACCTTTTTGATTATTGACTTATTAATTATGAATATTAGAACTACCAAGTTACCTAAATTGATTGATTTAATTTGAATAATTAAGGTTTGTTGTAAAATTAAAACCTAATAAATAATAATATAATATAGTATTAAAAAATATATTAGCCAATCATATGCTTTATTTTTACCACCCGGTATGATACTTAGCAAGTACTTCGTAAATAACCTTTATGTAAGTTTCATTTTGAATTATTGAAAATAACGGAAAATAATAATGTTTGCTTTCGAAAATTTAATACCAACTGGTAACCAAGCAACAAAAAACCTACAGTTTTGAATTTTTAACATGTTGTATTAAACGCCATCCATAAATGACGTTACACGTTAAGGGGGGGGGAGAGAGTTAACAAAATGTGTGACAAAAGCGGTAGAGGGGGTAAAAAAATCCTAAAATTTGTATGACGTAATTTATGGATGGCCCCTTAGTACTAACAAGCTGTCTATTTTCGTTAGAAAGATGTGTAAAATCTTTGAACAACAGTTATTTTATCATGTTTTGGTGTTTTAGTTTTCTGTGTTTTCGTTTTCGGCGTTTTTGTTGTCGGTGATTCTGCTTTTCGGCGTTTTTGTTTTCGGTGTTTTTTACTTTCGGCGTTTTTGTTTTCGGTATTTGTTCTTTCGACGTTTTTGTTTTCAGTGTTTTTGTTTCGGTGTTTTGATGTGCTACCCTTACAAGGCATATAAAGTTACCTGTGGCAATCTTAGGATAATATTGAAAATGAAGCAAATGCTTTTTTGTGGTGTGAAACATTTTTCCACATTGACAATTCATGTTTTTTACCGATTACACTCTATATAAAGTAAAAAATTTAAACACTAATGATCCCTTAATGCCTTTAACAAATGCGAAATATAAGGAAAAGTTTTGTCTCCTTTTGTATTAATTTTAAAAAGTCCTTGCTGAATAAGTGTCCAAATGTGTTCACTTTGTAAGGGATACTTGGCATTAAATACATGAAATATTTTAAAAAGAAAATCGAGACCCTTAATTAAACTGTTAAATTGGTACTTAATCGTATCTACTATCACAAACACTGTTCGAACGTTTTGCAAATTTTCACCAACTACCAACAAATATGGTTGTACTGGCTGCTGCTTGGTAATTTCTTTTTCTCTTTGCAGTTTTATTCTATTTTCTATATCGCTTGCAGCCTGAAAAAACGCATCTTTAGAATATTTTCTTTAAGAAATAACTGAAAACCTACATTGACATGAATAACGATACTTTCTATGCATTCGATAATTGAAAACTTTATACTTCCTTGCTTCGATATTTTAATTCTGCCCTTTGGGGGTATTAAATGACATAATAGCTGAATTTCACAAAAAACTTTTGAATCTAGAAAATAAACAACTGTTATCGAGATCAATCAAATGTAATATTAAAAATCGATAGTATCTATCAGTAACGGTTAACTATTTTATAGTTAAAAAGAATCGATAAATATCGTATCAGTATTTTTAGAAAAAGTAAGAAAAACATTTACAATTTTTAAAACTAAAAATTCTAGTTCATCGCCTGATGACGCCATAATGCAATAGTTATTATACTTACCATGCATTTTATTTGAGAAAATGTTGTACATTTTTAGTTTTAAAAAATGTAAATACATTTTTTGATTATTGTACAAATACTGATAATGTATGATATTCAAATTTATATAAATTAAAAATAAATTGATAACTTATACGGATATAATTAATTACATTCGAATATATAAAAAATTTAGATTAATCCTGTATATTTCACCAAATTAAAATGCCATGAAATCTTGAAATTGGGTCAATCTACAAATATTGTAATTTTAATTACAATTAACGTTTCAAAAAAGTTTTCTTAGTTGGTCAGTTTAAAAATTTTCAAAATACAGTCGAGTCGCGAAATAGTGAATACCGTATATAGTGAACTACCGGAAATAGTGAACACAACAACTTTAACATTGAGTGTATATGAGACTTCTATATAACGAACAGCGATAACCCCGATTCAGCGAACTGCATACTAAATCATGCAGTTTGAATGACAACATTTATAGGGACTTCCCCCCCAAGACCGCGAATTTACATTAGGTATCACATTTACACTTCATTTTACTAGTAAAGTTAGCATAGAACGCAATTTTTATATATTAAAAATTTTATATTTTTATATAATATATTAGGTGGACGATGAGGAAAATATTGTTTTGAGAACGCGCTTATTACTTAAAGGTGAAGCTGGTAATGCAAAAAAAGTGTTGGAACAATGATATCGAATATTATACAGGGAACGAAATTTAGATCGATTTTGATCCAGAAAAGGAAGACAAGGATGAGATGGTTTCTTATGCCTAGTTTACATTGGCATAGTAATGGGTTAGTTACTTGTACCTGTAATTTGTAAGACAGTTACTAATGCAATGTAAACCGATAGGACAGGATCTGTCTATCTGAATTTGCCTTTAGCACAGGAAAGTTGACTAGCTAGGATAGTACTGGTACATGTAACGAGTACAAGTAACTTAACTAACGTAAACTAGCTCATTATACTTTCAATAAATCAAAGCTTTCATTTTCAAAATGTGATTTTCTTGTAAATTTCGTAAATACCGAAATAGTGAACAACCCCGAAAAAGTGAAAGGTCTTTGTCATATTTAATTCACTATTTCGCGACTAGACTGTAATCTTATTTACTGATTTCGGCATCAAGTAGGTAGAATGCTATTTTTACAAAAATCACAATAATTTAACCCTTAAAATACGATCTATTTAATTACATAACTTTTCAATCCTTGACATAATATTTCGGGAATAATAAAAATAAAAGAAATAAAAAATTACGTTATAAAAATATGATAAAAATTTGAAATAAACACTTAGTAATACGATATATTGTATATATTGTCGTGTTTCAAAGGGATTAAACGTGTGGTTTAAAACCAGCAAAATCAAAAATCAAACATTCCTTCTCTACTCTACTCTAATCTTGGCCCTTACTGCCAGCCTTTTTGAAATAAAATCTTTACATTTCCTTTCAATTAAAATTCAAACAAAAATCATCAAATAAATAACTATTAGTAAGTACATAACAAATATTGTATTGTAGGAAAATACACGACAATATAAAGGCTCTTATTTCCCGATTATAATATCCTTTAGATCGTATTATTAAGTTTTTATTTTAAATTTTTAGCATATTTTTATAACGTAATTTTTTATTTCAAACATTCTTAGTCAGTATTTAAAGAGTTATGATCAATTTTCATTTTTATTTTTTTTTGTTTATTCAGATATTCTAAGTCTAAACTTGTTAAATGTAAATTGATGTTTTTTTATTGTATTTTAATATCATTTTTCTATGTAAGTACGTATTCTTTACTTAATAGTTAAAATTCATTATTTTAACATTTTGTTTAGTTTGTTTATTTTAACATTAAATACTACTGATTAACACAACAATCTACTTAAAAACTTCATTTTTAAGTTCTCTTTATATTCTATGATAATTCAATTAAATAGTTTTTGCCCTTATTAATAAGTTACGAATTGAATTTTAATTAAATAATCTTAGAATGAACAAGTTAATTAAACGATTTTTAATAATGTTTTTATTATTAAGCTTTCAACGTTGGTGAACGTCTTCATCAGAATATTTTAATACAATGTTTATAAGTTTATATGGAAACCGAATAATAACGTATTGTCATTTGAACAATCTATGATTTAAAATATGTGATTGTGTGATAAGTAACAGATTTAATAATTTTAGCGTTTTTAAAAACTGCATCATGTCCATCGACTAATTTATGTTTTGCAATGGCAGTAGAGTCCGGTTTATTACAACGAACAGTTGAGATATGACTCATTCTTTTGTGCAGCCATTGGTTCGTTTGTCCAATATACTATACTAGGTTACTATTCTTACATTCAACTTTATAGATTAGATCTGATTTTTTCTCTTTAGAAACCGCATCTTTTAATTTAGTATACAGCTGTTTAATGTTATTGGTTGATTTAAATGTCAAATTAATTTTGTGGTTTCTTAAAATTCTCTTCAGTTTTTCACTTAGTCCTTTGATATAAGGCATAACAGCAAAATTTAATGTTTCTTTCTTTATACTGTTACCAGTTACTGTCAGAATTTCCTCATCACGAATTTCAAAATTTCAACTGCACTATAGGAAAGAGGACAATTTTCTGTGTATAATGCAACAAAAATTTTTTTGGATTATTCATTAGTTTTCGAAAAAACGGCATTTTAAAGTTATTAAAAGTAGGTAGTTGTAACCTGATACACCCCGTTGCAACGTGTCGAGCCACGGTCAACTGGCACGTTCCGTTCCTATTATTCATTTTGTTGACGGTACGAGTGCTTTAATACACTCTTAATGTTGTTGTCATTCGTGATCGACACCCGTACGAGTTCTATGGCTTCGAGTTCCACCCTTGGCGAGTTCCGTCATTTTTCAGGGATTTTTTTAAATTATTTTGCCTTACACAAAAATCGCTAATCATGCAGCCGCGTTAAAAGGTGTATCTAAAATACATGTAAATTTAAATTTTTCAAATTCGATTTTTTCGAGAACTAATTTATAATCCAACAAAATTTTTGTTCTAGTATGCTCAGAAAAGTGTCCTCTTTCCTATAGTGTAGTTGAAATTTTGAAATTCGTGATGAGGTTTTTCTGACAGTTCCCTAAAGTTTGTTAACACGATCTTTAATAATTTTCTTTGCCAGGGATCCTGGAAAACCATTTTTAAACAGAGTTTCTTTAGCTATTTTTAAAGTTTACTTCTATAGTTTTCATGAGTTAATTTTAGCGATCTATCCAAGAGGCTTATGGCTGTGCTTATTATCTGGCTTTTGTGATGGTAAGAGTTAAAATTGAGATATCTTCCTGACCATGTCTATTTTTGGATCTATAAAGTTGAATGTAAGAATTGTAACCTAGTATATTGTCGTGTTACCAAATATTTGGACCCACCCTGTACTCTTTTAGTAAAATTTTGTAAATTATGATTTTGATTTGGTAGCTTTAAAAGAGTGCAAGGTGGGAAAACAAGAGAAGAATAGAGAGGCTTTTTAGCCAAGTACGCCGACCTAGCTGGTCGTTGATTTTGGCTCTCTGTAATTGGAAAATTAAAAATTATATTATTTGTAAGTGCGAGCGTGTGGCGAGATAGATAACACGTCAAATTGGATAAGCGTAAAATCAAGAGTACGAGCCCAATAAAATTTTATTTTATATTGAATTTTTGGAAAACTATTTATTATTTTTTTTAGGCAAGAAAATTTTTATTTTTTTTGTTTTGAAGACGCTAGAACTCCTTGACCTTTGAAAATTCCCAACTGCTCCCGCACACCAGAGTTGCTACTTATCACACAATCACAGATTGTTTATTTTAGATCATAGATTGTTCAAATGACAATTCGTTATTATTCGGTTTCCATGTAAACTTATAAACAATGGCAAATATTCTGATGAAGACGTTCACCAACGCAACGTTGAAAGTTTAATAATAAAAACATTATTAAAAATCGTTTAATTAACTTGTTCATTCTAAGATTATTTAATTATATTTCACAAGTTAAAAAATTAATTTATCGAATTGAATTTTAATTTAACATGAAAAAAAAATTTAAATCTTATAAATATTATCACATGTTAATAACATTAATCATATAAAATACTGATATGGAATGGTTTTGGAAACAAATACGCTTTTATTATAACCCAACTAAAAAAACGTACCACTTAGTGCATCTTCATTATTGCAAAAAAGAGAATAATACGATACAAGATCCTTATCTCTGATTTTTGATATATCAGAAACTTTAAAAATGGTGTCGATAAATTTACTCCAATTAGATAATAGGTTAAATTGGAATTTCCTGTAATTAATTTCAAAATCTAGATTTATCTAAAAACAAATAATAATAAGGTGTAATTGTAAACATTTTATATCTGAAATCCTAACCAATTGTTCGGCACGAATATCCTTTACAATTGGCCATTCATTAATGAACTCCTGTACTGTACGTTTATCCGATTGTTTTCTCCATTTAGCAGTGTCTTTCCATTTGCTGATAACTTCCTCCCAAGGCTCGGTGTAATGTTTAAGAAATGCAATTCCCTCTTGATCGTTTTCTAAAAATAGTAAATAATTGCCGATTTTATAATTTTTTAATTCAAGTAAAAGTACCATCCGGCTCTACTCCTGCAGACGTTGATGGCTCTTCATGTAATATATCGTCCAACTTTCTTTTTGTTTTGTGAGTTGCAGTTGCACCACATTGGTGAAGTAAATTTTTCACTTTATCCACTAACCGTCCCTTGGCTAGAATACCTTTACCAGTACCAGTTTTCTTTTTCGGGACGTAAGGGATGTAATAAGTAGAGCTGGATTCGTTTGGGAAAAGAGCAGTTATTTTGTCGCACAGCAAAACATATTGATCGTGTTTCAACCGACTAAAATATTAACATTTTTTACAATTATATTACAAGTTAATTTGTTTATCTATTTACTGTGCAAGAATGTATTTGTAAAGATGTTTTATAAGAGTATCAACCAATTGCCTTCTATTCGAATCATCTAAAATTTTGTATTGCTGATAATATTTCAAAATTTTCATACCATATGTAGAATTTTCAAGTAAATCTTTTAAATCAAAAGACAGAAGAGTATTTTTCAAATTTCTATCTACAACATCAAAATCATGAAATGATGTTTGTTGGTGCTCTTCTGAAATTAGAGATCCTGGTGAAGTGAATTGTGCTGATTTCGTATCAGTTTGGTTATTCTGAAAGAAATACGAATAAATTAGTTTCCTCCAGTTTTTATCAATTTATTTGTAGTTCAATCAATGCAGACAAATTTGATTCAAAAACCGGAAAAAATTGCAATCAAAACTGAATACTTTGATTGGCAAGTATCCAAGTATCAAATCGCAACGAAATATTAGCATAATTTGTCCCAATAATCAATGGATACTTTTTTTATTGAATTTTATAATTAATATCATACTTAAATCCAAAAATTCAGCTGTTCGCAATTATTTCCAGGTAGAAATTTAATCTAACTGGATTATTAATTAGCTAGCATTAAAAATATATATTTGAAAAACTAAATGAAATAAATTTTTTTAATTTTGAAAAGAGATGCTGTCAGACAACCCTCACCACGAATTTCAAAATTTTTGCATTATAAAAAAGAGAGCAATTTTCTGAGTATAATGCAACAAAAATTTTGCAGGATTATGCATTACCTTTAAAAAAAATGGCACTTAAAAGTTACTAAAAGCAGGGAGATGTAATATGATACACCCCGGTGCATAAGGTAGAGCCACGCGAACTCGCACCGTACGCTTCCTATTTGCATTTTGTCGACGGTACGTGTGCTTTGATATACTCTTAATGTTGTCAGTTGCGGTCGACACTCGGACGAGTTCTATGGCTTTGAGTTCCACCCTTGGCGAGTTCTGCCATTCTACAGCGATATTTTTAAATTGTTATGTGTTAGGTGAAAAAATTAAACAGGCCCGGAGGGAGCCGAAAGCGTCCAAAGAGTCTGTTTTATATTTTGCCTAACTCAACAACGACCTATCATACACCCGTGTTAAAACGTGTATCTAAAATACATGTAAATTTTACATTTTTAAAATCGATTTTTTTCTAAAACTTTTGCATTATTCTGTAAAATTTTTGTTCTAGTATGCTTAGAAAAGTGTCCTCTTTCCTATAGTGCAGTTGAAGTTTTGAAATTCGTGGTGAGGGTTGTCTGACACTTCCCTTGAAAAGAATTTTAATATTTATACTTACTTGAGATTGGAGGTAAATTTTGTAATTTGCTAAAAATTTGTTTCGGAGACCTAAAATTGGTATCAATTCTTTGATATCTTTTTCTTCCAATTCCTTAAAAACGTCGTCGTCAATTTGATATTCTTAAATAAACCAAAAAACAAAATTAGTCTTCTCATGTGCAGAAATATCTATTTATAAAAAGTACGGACTTTATAATTATATTTCTATAGTATATCATAGTACAGTAAAACCTCGATATAACGGACCATTGGGAGAAGGGAGTGTCCGTTATAGCCGAAAGTCCGTTATATAAAAATATAGGTTTAAAATAAATCAAAAACTTTTATTTAAAAATACACTGTATTTAGATATAAACAAAAATACAAAACACAAACAAAATTCTATTTAATTGTCTTCGGACACTCGTGGTGAAGTGACGTTGCTGTTTGATATCGACACTCTTGCTTTCGGTAATCCTACTTTGAAAAAAGAATGAAAGTTTTGTTTGCACTTTTGAAGTTTTCTGTTTTTTTTATAATCAACTCTATAATAAACATGTATAATATTAACAGGACGTTTTTAATTTTTTACGTTTAATCGGATTTTTTGTCCGTTATATCTAAAATCCGTTATAGATGTCCGTTATATGGAGGTTTTACTGTATATGTATACAGCAGTTTGGCATACATTTTAACCAATACGTGGATTAGACATGTGATTTACTTAAATAATTTATTTATTTATACAGGTTATTTTTATTACATAAAAATTAATCGTATGATGTATAGTGAGAACAGTTCATGTTTTGTAGCGTAAATCTTCAATGATTCTTAATACAATGAGACTCTTTTATAACACTTTTATAAAACTATTAAGAATTCAAAAGTCGTTTTAATGGATCAAGACAAATAAAAAACAGATGGAATTGACAATGTTTATAATTAATTCACTAATAACAAATAAATATAAAACACAAGTAAGAATCAATTTAAGTTAGTACTTATTAGCTGAAGACTTGAGCACTAGTAAAAAAAAATAAAAAAAACTTGGTATAGAACTGCCATCCTCCTGATAGGTAGATTCGAGTCATGATATAAAAAAAAAGTAGAATATCTTTGAAGAAGATAAATCAATGCTACAATAAAAAATAAATTCTTAAACACTTGACATAAGTTAATAACTATAACCACAATAGTAAGAATCGCTGCGCAAACAAATCTGATTCCTTCTATTTAACTCACCAGAAATCGGGCACAGCTGCAAGGTTCACGATTTTTCAATTGCCCTTTCCCTTTTTAGAAATTCCATTTATTATTTATCGTACCTCAGCAACCCTGGTAAAGTCTAAAAATAAAGAATGCACAGAAATCTCATTTTAATAAAAACCTAACAGCGTTTTTTCATCAAATGAAATTACATAATTAAAAACGGTCTTAGGCCCGTATTAGATTATAAAAGATCTTTGACAAAGTTCTTTTGCAATAGATCTTTCATAAAATATTTTATAGTGTAATCATTATCTTGTTTAAAAGTTTTAAACAAGATAGCAATTACACTATAAAATATTTTATAAAAGATCTATTGCAAAAGAACTTTGTCAAAGATGTTTTATAGTCTAATACGGTCCTTAGGAAATAAAAAGTAATAAAAGTACGGAAGTTATTTTTCATTCAAATAACGCAAAAATATAAATTCAAAAAGAAAAAACAACGTTACCCGTAAGATTTCAAACAGCTCACGGTATTAAAATAAATTCATTTTATTGTCAAAATGTATCATGTACTGAAAAACCATAAGAGTAATATAAGATTTCTAATATAGACAACATTTATTTCACAACTGCATAATTTATTATCTATGTGGAACCACATAAAACGAATATTTAAACCAAAATCTGGGTGCTACTAGGTGCTGTAAAATTAATTTGTTAGAAGAAAAGTTAATTATTACTATAAATCAAGTATATAATAATCAATAGATAAGTGGTTTAGATAATGTAACTCGATATTAATCATATCAAATTATTTTAGAAAAACCTAAAAATGCACAAACACTTTTTAGAACTAAAATGTTCTAAGTTAACACAATGCCATGCTCCCAACTTAACAAAATACTAAAATTTCTACCCTCTTGTTACTTCGGTTGGGATGCACACATTATTTATAGGATGAGACTATTTTAAATGGTTTTTTAGCTTTCAATAAAAACCAATGACAATTTTTCAAAAAAATAAAATTTTAATTTTTATCAACACAATTATTAATTTCAAATCAATCCTTATTATTAATTTAAATTTTTATAATATCAAATGTAGTCGATGTTTTTCGACTATTCTTTCATAAGATGAATTAATGACTCACAAATACGCCGCTGGCTTTAATTTTCAATTATTTACTCGTAATTATTGCAACGCTTCTATCGAAAATTATCACCAAATGACAAATAAAAATTTTAATAAGTTTTAAATTTTTGACACTCGATGTTAAATGTTTCTATTTTATTGCACAATATTGTCTCACCCAGTAGTTAACATTGATTGTTATCTGCAATCTGGCGCTCGCTCATGTGTCAGGTTTTCAGTTTCCTCTTAGTTGGTGTCCAAATTTTGATAATGTTGAACCCTCCTTGCGTTGTTTTCCATACAATCTGGAGCTTATGTTTAATTAATTTGGCTCACTATCCATTTGAGGTAAGTTAATTCACTTAATAATTACTTTTGATTGTGGCTCGATGTGATTTTATAATTAATCAATTCTGTTTTCAGTCAATAATTTTCCAATTTCATGAAGGTAACAATTTTGCAAAGTGATTGTTGCAACGTTAAAGCCACAATGTCCAATTTCGGTTCAGCAAATAATTTCGTGGCTATCCTTTCCACAATTGCCAATTCCTAGAAATAAATTTTTTGACGCGCGATTCGAATGGTGAGTTAATTTAATTTGTTATTGCACTTTTCACTTTTAATTGATTTCTTTCAGCACTTTTATTTATTTTTTTAAAACTTTTAAGCTCTAACTGTTATCATTGTCAGCTTCTGCTGATCATTAATTTATTGTAATTGTCCTGTTATTTGAGGATTTCTCGGTCTAAAAATCTTTGTTTTTTAGAAAATATGAACTCAATAAATTTTCAGCTAAGGATTTTGTCTTTGAAATTATTTTATAACTAAAATCTGCTATATATTTGCTTATAATTTGCATTTGCATAAACATATCATTCGTCGTTACTGAAGTCTTGGACTCTCAACCTTGCTAGAGTAATTTTACACAACTGAAGACTTTTCATAATGTTAATTAAATTAAATAAATTGTTAAATAAAAAATTCATGACAGTATATTATTGCAAACGTTTTCACACTATGGCATCATCAGGCGATGAACTAAAATACTTGGGTTCTATATACTATAATACGTGTATTTATATTGTGTTAACTTAGAACATTTTAGTTCTAAAAAGTGTTTGTGCATTTTTTGGTTTTTATAAAATAATTTGATATGACAAGTATATAATTATTATTTGACCACTGTCGTAGGCTCACAGTTAGAATGATAAATTGCTATGTCGCAGTCATGGGTTCGATCCACGACTTTCACAAGATGTTGGCAACATCTTTGAGTTTGAAGCATTAGATGCTTACATACTACTCAGTTTTAGGCCTACGAGGTATGTAGCGCTTCTCCCCATAATTATTCTTAACGGCAAATTATAACCAAAATATTAGTTATAATGTTAATGCGTCTATTTAATTTGGCAGCTATACTAAAACAAAACCAGTTTAATAACATATCCTCAAATTCGACGCACATTGAAGGTTTATGCCCATATAAGATAGATATTTGAAGCATCATCATCATCAAAGCATTTTTAAAACTTGCAATAGAAATTATTTTAAACTTTGAAAATTTTATATTTGTTCGAGTTTTGAACTTACAATTTCCATTTATCAATTCAAAGCAATATCAGTAACGCCATACATTCGGCTTTATTCCGTAGGCAATAGATATATTACCGTGTAGGTAATTTTATTTATCCAAATCTTTTATTCAAATTAAAATTATTTTCACTTCAAAATCCAATATTATAATCTTCAATAAAAAAAATCGTTAATCCAGAAACAAATCCTTTAATAATCAAAAAAATTAAAACTCACAAAATAAAAATAAATCTTAGCTGTGGTCACGTCTGACCAAAAATTTTCTTAACAAGATTTCTCGATTAATAATAATACACAATTGCAAAATAAAAATTATTTCTTACATTTTGTAAGATTTTAAGAACTACCAAAATTTAAAAATAAAATTACAAAAGTTTCACAAAATACTACAAGAGCGGTCAAAATTACTTCGTAGCACGACAATATATTACCATGCCACCAACCTTATAAATTTATCAAATTTTCACCCTCTTGTTAATTTAGTTGGGATGCACACATTATTTTAGATGACTCTTTTTTTGTTCAATTTTAATTTAAAAATATAAATTTTCGTATCGTTTTGTTATTTTATTTCTAATGCGTTAAATAAATTGGTTGCTAAGTTAAAAATTTTTACCTTTCATGTGGTCTTGCAATCGCACGTAGGTTCCACATCTGCCAGCGCCAATCTAACAAATTCGTTGCGGCGTACCTTTATGAATGACCAAAATTTTACTCACTAATTCTTTATTTTCTTCAAATTTTGTAATTTTTCAAACACTTCACTTATTATAATAAAACAATCCTCACTTCAAATTAATTTACTTTATATTTTATTAACAATCAAAAAGAAAATCATAATTTATCATTGCGGGAATAACGATCATCCGTCCGGCAAGCTGACGCAACGGGGTCTCGACCTAAGTGGCCTTCAAGCCACTCTCTCTATTCAGTCCTTCAGCACGGTTACCAACACAACATTTTTCACTTAAATTCCTATGTATAGCGTACTTACAAATAAATAATCAACAATAATAAAAACGAACTTCAAAATAATTTTACAAAATAATTAAACAATGTTTTTATGGTTTCAAAACACTACAATATATTGAAATATTTTGTTTTGTTTTCGTTTTTGAAAGAAAAATTAATCTACAAATGTTTTAAATAGATTATTATTTTTGTTTTAAAATTTTTCATTTTGACAAAAACCGGTTTTTTATTTGTCGCAGGGAGGCTCAGCTAAACGTCGTCTTTTAAATTAAAATAAATTGTTAATATATTTTATAAAAATGAAAGAAAATCCGTTAGACTATCATGTTAATAAATTACCCAGAAATGTACATAATATGTACTCGGGCAAATATATATGTAGCTTGGGCAATCATATATTATAGAATATTTATTGAAATTTTAGTAACTAAAATATATTTAACATACGGTACCGTTTACACCGGACCATAAATTTCCTCTTTAAATAAAATTAAAACTAATAAATACGTGTATTTATAATTTATTAATAATAATAATTACAAAAATTACTTAAATTGTTTCATTTGAATTAGTGTTCAAGTGGTCAGCGGTGCCAGACTCTTCCCTGTCCTTCGTCTTTCCTCTGTCTACGGAATTTCTTAGCCATTTTCCAATAAGAATATTTATGAATTTCACGTTAGCCATGTTATCCTGCGGGTTGGCTAATATTGCGTCTGAATCAAAAAATGATTGTATAATATAAAATACTTATTAGATTTTCAATTATAATATGCAAAAAGTCATATTACAAAATTATAGAGCAAGAGCCCGTGAGTGCCAGACCTTCGTTATTTTATAAAAGCTGAAAGTTTCTCAGGACATGCTTCCAACACAGGTAGGAACGATGGGCAACTATGTACTTTGGGTCATCGTGGCTTTGGCAGGTAACAGGTAGCAAAGGTGAATAAAATACCGACTTTAATTCATCAAATAATAAATCGTAATTTTCTTATATTTTTCTTCGGAATAATATTAGAAATCACGTCATCTATTGACAGACACCTAACATCGTGGCAACCCTTTGCCAGACATCCTTAAACTTCAATAAATTGTAACTGTACTTACGTTATAGTATAAAAGCTAAATTTTATACATGTTATTTGGGTAACTATTAGATGTTTCCCCAGTAGCCAGACAGTTTCGACAGTTCTAACCCTTAGCCAGACAAACATATAAGGCACACGATGTTAAGTGTCTGGCAATAGATGAAATGATTTCTAATATTATTTCAAAGAAAAATATAAGAAAATTACGCTTTATTATGTGATGAATTTAAGTCGGTATCTTATTCACATTTGCTACCTGTTACCTGCCAAAGCCACGATGACTCAAAGCACATAGTTGCCCATCGTTCCTACCTGTGTTGGAAGCATGTCCTGAGAAACTTTCAGCTTTTATAAAATAACGAAGATCTGGCACTCACGGGCTCTTAGACTATTACCAATTATGTGTAATTGGTGGTTTTACCAATAACAAAATATATTTTAAAAAATTAAGAAATTAAAATATAGAATTGTAGCTAACCTCTAATAGCTTGGGCAACTCGAGATTTCCCAAAAGCTACTTTCCCCGATTTATCGGTAAACCTCAATTTCAGGGCTAAATCATGAGCAATACAATGCTTTAACATATTGTAAGATTGCTTTGTTGTGGTGGTCCCACCTAGGCATTTCAATTCAGTGACCTATTTAAAAGTAAATAAAATATTACAAGGCAACTGCAGAATTCAATATTATTACCAGTGCATTATACTGATCTTGGTTACTTAGAATAATTTCCTCCGTACTGTTGAACTCCTCTTCACTTCGAAGAGGTAACGCTGGATACGAAATATGAATCATTTCTTTATTTCTGTTACTCTCTAATGTTTGTAGAACATTACGAAGAAAGTTCTTCAAATCGATCACTTCTTGCTTCACTTCTTCCAGTTTGGTGAAAAATTCGCGTTGAAATGCTGTAATAAAATGAATTAAAAAAAAAAATCACACACATAATTATTCACACTCATCAAAAATAAATACGATAAAATACAAAAAAATTAATTTATGGTAAAGCACTACCTTATAAAGATTTAAATAATGCACTTTGTAAATGTGATGCATTTATATAACGTTTATGTCTTAATATATAGAGACATTTAAAAAAAAAATTTAATTTAAATAGTTTGTACTATATACATCGAAAGTCGTTGTCAGGTAATTAGAATGTTAAATTATTAAAATTAAAATAAAAATAATTTACTTTAAGTGCTTGTTCACAATGTACATAAAACATAAGACGTGCATAAGCATATCATAAGCATAAAACATAATTTTGACATAAGTCGCAAAAGTGTTCACAATGAACATAAGACATATATGCAACTGCGCACGCGTACAACCAAAAAAATAAACTAAATAAACAAATAAACTTTCAAACAGCTTTCAAACTTTATAACAACGGTTAGACTTTACGTCTTATATTTGTCTTACGTTTGTCTTATGTCTTACGTACATTGTGAACAAGCACTAAACCGCACTAAATTCCATGCATTAGTAAAAAAGCTACATGAATATTTGTTAAAAGTTCGGTGTACAACCCCCTTAAATACAATTTTTTATGTAAGTATAAAATAAAAATATTAAAATTGATTATTTTAATATTTTGTTTAGTTTATGTTTGTTTTATTTAGTAGCATGTGATGTTAAAATAATCAAACTTAACAAAATGTTAAAATAATAAAATTTTTAACTATTAAGTAAATAATACATAATAGGAAGAAAACATATTAATATTTAACGAAACCAAAATGATAAAAATTCACATTTAACAGGGTTGAATTTAGAATATTTAATTTCTAAGTTCTTTCTTTTTAGTTCTAAGTTCTAATATTCTAAGTTCAACCCTGTTAAACGTAAATTTTTGTCATTTTGGTTTCGTTAAATATTATGTTTTCTTCGTAGTATGCATTATTTACTTAATAGTTAAAAATTTTATTATTTTAACATTTTGTTAAGTTTGATTATTTTGTTTAGTTTGTTTATATTTTAACATTACATATTCCTAATTACCATACTATCCACTTAACCGTGTTGGTCTGTGGAATTTTTAAAATAAGCCAATCGCAGGTGGGTCACGTAAGAAAAAACACGCAGAAATAGCTAATTAAAATAAATATAATATTATTATTATTTCTTTGAAAATTTATTGGCATATGTAAATAAAAGTACATATTAATGTGATATAAATACAATTATTATAATAAATTAATTTTTTAACTTGTGAAATATAATTAAATAATCTTGAAATAAACAAGTTAATAAAACGTTTATTAAACGTTATTAAACGTTTTATTAACTTGTTTATTTCAAGATTATTTAATTACAATTATTATATAATAGTTTTCAATAGTACTTAAAAAATAAAAAAAAACTAATGCTCATAACTAACAACTATTCTAATAATATCAATATATATTGTAATGTAGTTTTTCTAATTAATTTAAATATAATTTTTAAATAAAGCGCACACAATGGAAATGCTAAAATCTATACGATACCGGCTCGCAGCTGCTTCTTATCACACAAAATTTTGTCGTTCCCTCGACAAACTCTTTAAATTTTCAAAATTTTACTTTAAATTTTACTTTTCAATAATAAAACAACTTCCTAGTTCAAAAAATCTCACTTTTAATATCAAAATCAAACGCAAAATTTCAAAAATATAACTGGAACGGACAAAATATAGGTCCGTTCCATCGGCTATTTTGACCAAGAGCATCCTTTTCCTTTTTGTTACCAACATCGGAACCAAAATAAATAATTTAAAAATTTCAAATATACAAAATGTTACAAAATTCTAAACCAAAATAAAATAAATTTTAAATAATTTACAAAACAGTTTTTTTATGAAGATTTTAACGTAACGTAAAATTCTGTTTCATTTATGTCGAAAATTATTTAAAGTTTATTTTGTTTTAAGTTTGTAATTTTGTAAGATACTGTACATCAAATTTTATAATTATTTATTTTAGGTTACGATGTTGGTAACAGACGAGGAGAGTGAAGCGCCTTACGCCGAGTTGCGTAAAAAAAGACGGTCGAATGTTCGATCCGTTCTCAAATATATAATTTGATATTTTGATGATTTTGATATTTAAGTGAATTTATTTAAACGACAGTTGTTTTATTTAAAAGTGAAAGTTAAAAATTTGGAATTTTTAGAAGATTTTGGTGATTTGTGAAATTGATTCATGAGAAAATTTCGTTTGATAAGGTGAATGCAGGTCCGATGCGCACGAACATTTGTAACCGCAAAACGGTGGCTTTGTGAGGCGACGGTAAATCAAAATATAATACAAAAATAAATGACCATATTAAAAATTGTAATTGAAAACAATAAATATTTATAAGATAAGAAATTTAACAAAATTATTCCAAAAAAAGTCTCGGGCTCATAAATATTTGCATGTGCTCCACCCGAACCCACGATAAATTTAAAAATTTGAATTAGTTTGTAAATTAAAATTTTTAAAATTTTTTTACAAAATTTACACAGGGGGGCATCAAAATATATTGCAATGTCCCCAGCTATACAAATTTGTAAATTTTCACTTAATCTAAAATATTATAGCTAGACATACATTCATTATTTATTTTTATCATGAGACTCTTGAATTGTTTAGTTTTAAATTTTTAACGTTTTATAACTTTTCAATTATTATTTCCATGTGGTGTATAAAATTATGTTACTGTTAAATTTTACCTTATGGTTTATCGTCCTGCGCGTGACAGAGTCGTCTGGCATATCCAACTTTGTCGTTTTAATTTCTTCAAAATTTCCACTTTCTCGAAACAATTAACTTAATTAAAACAACTTTTCATAAAACAAAATCCAGTTTTTAATATTAAAATTAATCAAAAATCAAAATTATATATGCGACGAAGAAATAATTGCATCCGTCCGCATTCAGCAATAGCCTGAAGCGTTATCTTCCTTCTCTACCTTCACGTTGGCAACTTCATTTACAAAACAAATAATTTAACGAAAATTTCTATGTACAATATGTTTACATATAAATAACCAACATTACAAACTTCAAATAATTTACAAAATAAATAAATAATGGTTTTTACGTTTTAAAACACGACAATATAATATAACAGTGTATTATGCAAGTACAGTAAAACTTTGATTATCTTTGAATAACCTGGGTAATTATAATAATCAGCAGTAAAGTTCAATTCAAATATCTGTGCCTTTAAGTCACTAGTTTCTGATTAAGAAATGACATACTGAATGTAATTTAGTAGAACGTCGGTTAGCTTTATTTAAAAGAGTATAAAAATTTTAATTATAATTTTTAAATTTTATTCATTTTTATTACCATCTGTAATCATTCGACCATGCTTCTGTTTTAATATTACTTTCAAAACTATCCAAAATATCTTCCTTCAAAATCAAATTCAAACCAATTTTAATAATCAATAAAACACTTTCATAAAAAAAAACATTTTATATTTTCAAATTATAAACTTATTTAATTAATTTTTTGGATTAATAAATCACACGTCCATCACGTCGACCATTTTCGATCAGAAGCCTCGATATTAACTCCACTTCTACCAACTTTAATTTTCAAAATTTTACCTCCCATAATTCGAATTCAAATATTTCACAAAATTAAAATCAAAATTAATAACAAATTAACAGGGTAGGTAAAACTTTGGTTTGGAACATGACAATACATACATATTATACATAATATGTAAATCCATTTTTATAGATATAGAAATTTTGGTCCGTTATAATATTATATTAATAATTAATATAGTCATACTTGTTTTCAAAAAGTGCAGTAATGATGGTATTTTGGTATTAAAGAATTAAATAATTGTAAAACACAGTGCGGTGATTCGTTCATAATAATTTTAATATTTCAAAAGTGTCGTTTGTCAGTAAACTAATTTTTCACATATTGCAAATTAACAAAATTTCAAGTTTTACACCTTTAATTACTTTTAATGACCCGAATAAGTTCACTCGACGATTCTTCAATTTTATAAACGAAGTGGTTTATTGTTTGCCAAACGGCTTTATATTCGGGTGGATAAGTAAAATTAGAGCAAAAATTATTTTAAAAACAATATCCACAGCTGTTCAAATATTACCACATGGGTATTTTATATTATCCAGTACAACATAATAAGCATCGCACGAATCCAATGCAAGCAATGAATGGTAGGACCGTTTTCAGACCTTTGTAGCTTGAATTTCTTTTATCTTCAATGCGTTTTTCTAATTCTTCAGGCTTCAGGAGTCTAAAATTAAAAATAAATTAAGTAATTTAATACTTGCACAGCTGCAAAATTATAGTTGAAGATGTATTAATTACCTGAAGATGTAAGAAAAAGCTTTCTTGCATTTCAATACTACTCGGCCTGAAATTTTTTTCTTAAGGCAGTATTCTAGTCTAGAAAGCTGAAAAAGTCGAAATTTTTTGTTTTTATATTTTGATAGTTTAGATATTCAAAAATCTTGTCTTAAAAGGATTTTTTGAAATTCGAATTATTTTAAAAGCTATAGCCACTTTATGCCCGGTTTCTGAAGATCTCTGGTTAAACTACACATAGGTAATCATAGGTTAAAGTTAACCTAAGGTTAACTTATTATTAAGTTATACAGAATAGATTCTAGTAAACGAAGTAAAAATTTCACCCATTTCGACAGGGATCTTTTATTTGGTATAGTACAAAAATTGATTACATTGTAGAAAATAAAAAAACAAATGCAACAAATGACAAGTTAAAAACCGAAGCTTGGATGGAAGTATGCAAAAAATTTAATGCCAATAAAACAATGGTTCTAAGAAAAGGAAAGCAAGGAAAAACTTCAAATTAACTATAAGTTAATTAAACACTAATATCAATATAATTGAGCTTTCATCGACGTTTATCGCCTTTGTCAGAATTTATTTATTCGAATGCGCAATCTGCGCATATTCCAAAACGTTAACCAACACATAACTCGTGCAGATCGGTAGGTTAACTTTAACCAGAGATCTCAGGTTATCTTTCCCTATAGAAACCCAAAATCTGCGGTTATATTACGGTTAACCTTAACCTTAGTATAACTCAAGCTTCAGAAACCGGGCATTAGTGTCGTGGCAACTCGACCGGCTTAGACGGAACTATTTTAAGAAAAGTATTAAAAAATACTCTTTATTTCTTTTTTTTGTGTTTTTTAAATTTTTTTTATTTAAATAATCAATTTGAGGTAAAAGAAGGTCTGATGTATAAAACCGGAATCGCTGATTGAAGAAATGTAAGTATAAAGTATCAATGTATGGCTTAAACTTCGCGTAACTTTAGCTGAAATTTTAATCTTGTTTTTCTCGAAACTACATTTTTCGAAATTCTTGTCATGATTTCTCAAGTTTTACTGAACCAATTTACTTGAATTTTGGTGTGAGTCTTCTCTATACATTTCTTTATCGTATGAACTAAGATTATAACAAAATTTCAATTTTTACTATTTTTAAAAAATTCGCAAAGGTAAAAAAAAGGTTTTTTAAAATTTCTTTTACCTTTGCGAATAGTTGCTTCTGCTGTGTCAATCATATCTTCATCAATTATATTATCCATTACTATTTTTTCAGGTAAGGCCTTCTTGTAAAGTTTTTTAAAATTGACGTATCTTGAATACAATTTTCCTCTGGATAATATTTTACATTTATCGCTTTTCCTATATTTTATATAATAAGTTTCAACTCGTTCATTTGAGAAAAGAGTGACGATTTCAGATTTCAGATTAAATTCTAAAAATATATACATTATGTTATTTCTGGGAAATTAATACCTACATCTCAAATATTATAAATACCGTTCTCGAGTCTCCAATAAATGGTCGATTATTATTTTCACCAATTTTTGCCGAGTGTCATTATCAAAACAGTCTTTCTTTCGAAGGACTATTTTTCCGTCAGAAACTTTATTTAATAAGGCATATAAACCAATATATTAAAAAATAAAATAAAATTATTGCTATTTCGCTGGGTTAAAATTATAAGGTTCTATGTTACAATGTACTGGAGCCGAGATAAACGCGTTTGAAATTTTGGGTATTGGTTATGGTAGTTATATTTAATATATTCGTAATTCAACTTACTAGCTGTTTCAATAAGTAATTTCTGTCTAATATATAACGAAATCAAAAAAAATGGGCCGTAATTTTGAATTCTATAGGGACCTCTAAAATAACATAGAACTTTGTTTTATCAAAACTGTTTATTATAATTAGAGAAGGTAACATAGAACTTAAAAGTATTGATATAATATAAATAAAACATAATATAAAAGAAAAGAAACATCGTTACAAGTTAAATTGAGAAACTAAAGTTGTTTTGGGATACTGGCTTCAGTTATTTATTAATATTTTGCCTCTTTGGTGTGGTTTTCTTAGTGTTTTTCCGTTTCCAAATAAAATGGTTCTATGTTGGTTTCTTATAATTCCTAATTTCTTATTGCGCATACAAAGTTGTATGTAATAACATAGAACTTTGTTGATATATTCTAGCATTCTATATACAACATCAGGTTCTATGTAGAATTTATAGAACTTTGTTTTACCGAAATGAAATTTTCAGCACATAGACCTTTGTAAATGTGCACATAAAACCATTTTTAGACTTCTTATACTATCGTTACATTAATTAAAATGTTGTATGTGCACCATAGAACCTTGTGGTATCAATAACTCATATAGTGTCAAAAATGTAACATAGAACCTTATAATTTTAAGCCAGCGAAATGTACTTACACATTCAGGAAATAAATTATTTTCAAAATTTATTTTAGATATATTTAACTGGAACGATAATGACAAATCTAAAAAAAAAGAATATGAAGTAATGTAGACGTTATAAACTACTAGTTTACCTGAATAATGGTCTCTTAAACAGCCCACTGCAAGGTTGATCAGGTTTAGTTAATTTATTTTTATCAGAATTATCTTTAACAATATTTAAATATAATCTGACAGAATTTGGGGATTTAGAAAAAATTAAATTGTTGGAATTCTTTAGTACTTTCAGTGTCAATTAAAAGAAAACTCTTCGTTGACGGAGTTCTTTATAAAAACTTAAAATTAACTGATTATTTTAGTAGGTTGCAAAATAAATAATAATTCACATACAAATAAGAACAAACAATAATTCTGTTCAAGTTGTAATCTGATTTCAGAACTTTATTACAGTTATCAAAATACCATAGTTGTATGTACCTACTATGCCTTTTATTGTTATTTTCGTCGAGACGAAAATAATTAAAAAATTCCATAAATGGAAATAAATAACCAATAAATAAATAAAATATCATTCAATGCAAACTTCATACAAAGAGGAAACTTAGTATTCATATCGGATCACTACTACCAATTTTAAACCAAAAACCGTGTCCAGATTGCAATGATAATGACTGTATTAAATTAATGTATAATGTAGTATTTAAATGAAGGAGGCCACGTTTACAACAAACGACTTTGTATGTACCTACTATGCCTTTTATTGTTATTTTCGTCGAGACGAAAATACTTAAAAAATTTCTAGTGATCTAAAACAAACCATCGACTGTCGTAAAACTAAATACACTAAAATCGGAAAAATATTAAATTAAAAGATATAATTAATTTAAAACCAATACAAAAAGAAAAACGCTCACAAAATTTTCACTTATAGAGTTATGAAATTTCAAATCTTAAAATTCATTCAAATCCAAAAACCAAATAATTCCTGGAAAATTGTTGACCACAAAAGGAAAGCCCAGGTACATACTACTATAATCAATAAGGATACCAAATTAAATCAACTGACATCGTATTTGAAAATTCCATCCATCCTTCCTTAATATATTGAAATGTTGTGAAATTTTCTAAATATTAATTTCACCACAAACCAAAAAAATTACCATGGCTAGCTGGTTCAGTCGTCGTGCAAGTATCGTCAGGGGTGAGTTCACATGTAAGCCCTCATTAACTACGGAAGAAAAATGCTCCTCCAAAAATAACCAATTCACAATGTAAAATACAATTTAAGTTCAATGTAATGCAAATATTAAATTGTTATTGGGCTCGTACTTTTAACTTTAACGTTTATCTAAATCGCCTGCTTATCACTATCGACATTCATTCCTACAAATGCAAAATTAATTTTTCAATTTCAAGTATCCAAATCGAATTTATTATTCGAAATATTCTTTTTTCCAAAATTTAATCATCCAAATCAAGCCAAGTCGATACACTACCGTTCGGTAGCAAACCATCAAATAATCCAAACCAACTTCAAATCTCAAAATTATGCCTCCAAAATTACAACGAAATAATACACACGCATCAAATCCACTTTATTCAAATCAAATCAAAATAAAATATTACTCACAAATATCAAAATTATCAAAACTCAGCGGGCATACAAAGTCACGCACCCGCTCTCGGCCATAGTTGGCCAAAGAAGCCCCGAATGTCCTCTGATTGATCCCCACCTAGCAAATCTTACAATCCTACAACTTAATTATTATAGTCAATATTTCACCAAAATGCATAGGGTGAGTCGCAATCATTTTGAAACACCACAATATATATATAATATATAATACATAATTTATTTATAATATAAAATCCCTGCTCACTCCTACTACAGCGTGTAAAAATTTTTAGAGGGGCGCATAGAGCGGCGTGGTTAACAGCAGAATTATCCAAAAAGAACAAGGGAAATTGATTCAAGGTTTACAAGCAGTGTACACGAAAAATATTGTGTATAAGGAAGTATATAACGCACTAGACCAGTGGTTCCCAAACTTTTTTGTCTCGTAGACCCCTTGCCATGTTTTTTGGTTTTGGGCAGACCCCCTACTTACGTGGTATTGAAAATTAAAATATACCAAATTAACATTTATTATCTGTAATCTTTCAGCAAAAAAATTAATGCTTTTAGTGGAAAGGATGAACCCGATACTTTGTTAACAAATTTTCAATATTTGACATCAATTTAGTTAGGTTTAATTTCAAACCTAAAGAGATAGAATAGGAGATTGGCAACCGCGCTGAAACCCCATTCCACTAGACATGAGGAAAGATGGTTAATTTAAATTTAACCCAGGGGCGTATCAGGTATACTATAATGGTTTCTGCAATAGTGCCTAACTTCCAATTAGGTAACTACTACTACTAAGGCTCAGTTGTAAGTTAAACCAGAAAATTTGGATTAACCAATGAAATACGTTGAAAAGCTGTTTTTTAAGTAATATTATTGGTTAATCTAAATTTTTTTGTTTAAGCTGTAACTGAACAACTGGACCTAAATGAGATTCACTATTGTTGACCCCCATTTACATCTCATGGACCCCCAATATATTTTTTCGCTGACATAGACCCCTTGCAGGTCGTCGTCGACCCCTGGAGGTCGATATAGACCACTTTGGGAACCACTGCACTAGACAGTGGTAAAGATTTTATTTCCTAGAATAATTGATTTTTAATTAATCGGCTTAATCCACAAATAAGCCGATTTTAAAATTTCCAAATTAACGTTGCAACAAAAATTTTCCAAAAATGGTAATTGGCGATACCGTGCTGCAGATGTCGGCCTTGCTATCAATATCAATTTTATCGTTCCTTTGACAAATTATTTACAAATTATAATAGCCCTCATACTAAATTTCAATTTAATAATTTCCAATTTATAAAAACCATTCATTAAAAAAAACGACTTTAAAAAAATATAATTTCCAACTTACAAAAAATAACTACGTGACCACTTCCGACCAAAAATACTTTTAAACAATTTTCTCATTAATAATATTCAATAAAAATTCTTCTTTCTTCTTTAATTAGATCTGCGACCTGTTTTTACTTAACAGCAACATCGGTGATGTTCCGAAGTTATTATTAGTGCTATGAGCATATTTATTGTTTTACATCCAAGGTAGCTTGCTAGGCTCCTCAGATGTGCCAATAACTCTGCTTTTTGTTGTCGATGAAGGCAAGTCATCAACCCAGAGGGACCGCCGGCTTTACGTGCTCTACGAAGCACGGAGACGATCATAAGAAATTTTAGACTCTCCACGGATTCGAACCGAGTACCTTAATGTCAGCAGTTATTCAGCTAACAAACTAGGCTAATGACCGTCTAAAGAAGAAGAAGAAGAAAAATTCAATGGCAAGAAACTATTCGCACAATAAATACTAAAGATCGGCAGAGCAAAAATCTAGACCTCTGCCAATTCAGTCATCTTAGCACAGAAGCACTCCTACAACTCAACTTTCTGCAACCTTACACATTTTAAAATTTCAACATCTAACTCAAATTTACAATTCAAAAATTACACCTGTAATCACTTTGTAACTTGACAATATATATTGTTGTGTCCGCATTAAGTGATGAAAATGGGTTGCAAACTTAGCAATAAGATAACGGTATTTGCAACTAGAGGAACCACAAAGCAAAACTCTATTTTAACATTTTATTACTAGTGTGTGTTTTATTTTTATATATTCTTAATTTTGATTTCAGTGTTTGTTTAATATTTTATGTTTGTTAGTAAGTTTTTTTTTGTTTCGAATTTGATTTTTATTTTATGTTTGTATTATGACTCACGTAAATGCCGGCAACAGCAATATTTTAAATAATAAAAAATCTAGATGTAAAAAAAAAGAAGACAGTTTAAAAATGGATATCCAAGGCGATATGAGAATTAATAAAAAAAAAAGAGTTAGTCACATAAAGATTTGAAAGCAGTCGGCCGACGAAAGTTTGAAGGGAGTTAGTCAGAAAAAGATTTGTAAAGCGGTCGGTCGACGAAGGTTTGAAGGCAGTTAGTCAGAAAAAGATTTGTAAAGCGGTCGGTCGACGAAGGTTTGAAGGCAGTTTAGTCAGATATTTAGCAGAGCGGTCGGTGAAGAATAAATTCAAGAAGGAAGATAACAGTGTTTTTGTCTATAGAAAAGCTGGGGTCGGCTATTTGCGTGAGTTTTTGCTATTGTTAAAATTTTGCTCCTATTTTTTTTTATTTTAACTTTGCAAATAAAAATTATAAAACCGTTATTTTATTGTTTACTTGTAACAATCTTTCACATTCGAGAACCTACGTTATCCCATTGACGAGATAAGAGGCGCGCATAAGGTCGCAGCAATATATGTATAGTGTGTAGGTACATAATAAAATGCATACAAACACATGTGTTTCGTAAGATTAGTTGTTTATTTTCCCATTCCTCAATACACCATTGGAAGAAGTAGCTATTGCAATTAAATAATAAAAGTGTGCGCTTTAAGGCCGTCTGACTTAATGCGACCACCTACAAACGGCAGACGTGTCGATTTAAAAAAATAATCGTGTTTTTATTTATGTATTTCGTGCGAAAAACAGCTTGGTATTTATAAGGCAGTCGGTTAGTACCAAAAATTATTTTTCATACATACTTATTGTTTTTTATATACTAAACAGATTGTAATTAATTCATGGTTGATAATAACAAAAAAAAAAACTTTTTATTTTAAAAATTTTTATCATTTCTATAGTAACGTAATTTTTCAGAATTCTTTTTCTTGTTTATTATTTTATTTATACCTGTTAAATGTGTATTATTGTCATTTTTAGTGTTTTTTAAATATTATGTTTCTATGTAAGTATGTATTCTTTACTGAACAGTTAAAATTTATTATTTTAACATTTGTTTAGTTTAATTATTTATACATTGCATACTACTAAGATATACCACAATAAATACTTAAAAATTTCATTTTTTAAGTTATTTTTCTATTTATGTTAACTATTATATGTCTATTTTTTTAATTTATGTGTTAAGGCTAAGTAAGACTAAGAAAATGCTTTATAAAGATATCTATTTAAATAAATATACATACCAATAGTAATGAAATATAACAGTATATTATTAATTATTATTTGATATTATTGCAGATTTTTAAGTTAACAATATTTTAATTTAATAGAAAATACCATAATATACCAAGAAGTTATCACACATAAATAAATTCTTCAGTATGGGTGGCACTGAGCTTATTGTTTCGGGGTGTGATTGGGACTTGGGACTGAGTATTGATTCTAAACCCAGGTTTAAAGCTCATGTAACTGCTTGCATTCAGAAAGCATATATTGTCGGCTTACTGCTAAAACAACATAAGTTCATTTTTGGCAATTTTTAGTTAACTGTTTATTTTTTTTCACAGAAATATTATTATTTTTATAAGTTTATTTAAGAATTATATATATTTCTTATACGATCTTCCGTTTATTACACATGTTTCTTAATTTACTGATTTTTAATGTACATCTAAAATTTAAATCTCTATTATCTCAAAACTATCAAACTTATCTGGTTCTTACAGTAAGTCGACGATATATGAACTTAAAGTTACTTTGTCAGCAGAGACATTTCTTAACATGAGAAATCGACGCAAGTTACACTCATTAGCTCTCTTTCATAAAATTATTATTACAAAGAAACCACTTTATCTTTATAATAAAATTACATTTTGTACTGATGTTCATCATATTAACTTGCGTAGAAAGATCTACTTGATTATTTATATTTCCTCATTATATAACGATTGCCCTGATGAAATTAAAGATATGTCAGTTCAGGTATTATTTTAAGAGACGAGTTTTTGATAAACTTTATGATGACCAAAGTGAATAGCCTCGTTGATTTGTGCTTTTTGTCTGGTTGTTATATCGTTGTATATAGATGTTTTGCGGGAAAGAGTGTGCCGAGATTGCCGAACGGGTTTGTTGCTGTTGGGGTGTCTGGGACATGGCTGGGTACGCGTGCCAGTTTTAGGGTTGAGTTGTAGAGCAGGCGGTAACCCCATGAAGGTCATTCTGAACCCCTTTTCTTATGGGGTAATTTTTGTGTCATTAATGGGTAATCATATAATTTATTTTTTGATTTGTATAATATGTAATTTATTATTATGTACTTTGTAATATATGCATTAACTCCGTAGGAAATAAAGACATTATTATTATTATAAACAGGAAATATCATCACACCATCAGACGATGGACTTACTCTATATTTTATTTGTCATAACATGTCATAATGTTTATGATAAGATTCAAATTTTACATGTTGAATTTAAAAAATTATTATTAATTTAAATTCATAACCTAGATATTAGGACAATATAAATATTTAATAATTTCAGGCATGTCCGATGAGAATCCGAAATTCGAATAACAATGTTTAAATAGGATGTAAGAAATGATCATTCAATTAAATAGTTTTTGGGTTAACAATATAGTAAATAAGAAACGAAATTGAATTAATACTAATTTTTACTTAATATTTAAAATTTGAATTTTATCATAAACACATTTTATCAAAGAAGTTTAAAATAGAACAAGTTAAATAAACGTTAAAATATAAATTATTTATTTTTTGACTTTTCAGCGCGTTGTATCGCCTTCATCAGAATAATAATAATAAGAAATATACATGGAAACCGCGATATAACGTATTGTCATCTGAACGATCTAGGATCTAAAAAATCTTGAAAACAAGAAGTATATGATCGTGGGTTTAGGAACAACCTAAAATTAGTTTCCGTCAAAGTAGGAAAAACTTAACCCCAATACGTGAGGATAATTAGACAAGTAGATGGCTGTAGATATTGCTCAAGCCATCTATATCGGTTTTTCTATTCATGGAGTTCTTTTCCTTCTTGATGCATATCATTTCGTGTAAAAGTCCATCTTTGTAGTTGCTAACTGATTTTAAAATTTTGGCATTTTGAAAGTCTACATTATATCCATCGATGAGTATATGTTTAGCTATAGCAGTAGATTCAGGTTTGTTACAGCGGATACTAGAGATATGTCCACTCATTCTCTTATAAAGCCAATTGGTTGGTTTGGCCAATATATACCATCTTATAAGTTGATCTAAACCTAATCTAAAGGTATCCATCGATTAAGTTGTTTATGTTTAAAAAACTACAAAATTTAATTTTAATAAAATCTATTAGGTATCTGTTATTTAAATATACAATCCTATATATTTATCGATACAAATTCAAAAATCAATAAAAATAAACTCAACGTGAACATTAAATTTATAATATTAAAAATTACAAAGCCAGGGTTACTTCGTTGAACTTTAAATTGTATAATTTCACTATGCTTTTTTCTTTTGGTTGGTTTCCTTGTTTAGGGTTTTATCAAAATTTAAAAAGAAAATTTTATCGGATCAACGTAACAATGCGAGACGGTCCATCAGTTTAATATTTTATTAAGATATCAATTAATTGCAGTCCAGTCATTACCACGCGAAAAAGAGCAGCATGGAAATAACTCCAAAATAAGATTTTTTTACTTAAATCGCTTAAATGCTTTATCATCGCCCGGATGATGCTATAATATTGTGCAAACCTTTTTGCGTAATTTATACGTACAGTACATTTTAATGCTGTCATGTTCATGTGTATTACGTCAAATGCATAGAAAGAAAATTTGGTTCGAGTTTGATATAAACTTAGAAGTTTTTATGGTGATTCTCAGGAAAGATTACGATGACGACACAATGCAAAATCGTATGAATTAAGCTAAGAATTACTAGTCACTTAAGTATAGTATTTAAAAATAAGATCGATATCATTCTTTTTTTTATCTTTTTTTTTTAATTTTCTTTCTCACTTTCGTTTTAGTTTAACAAATTTCATGTTGGCACCTGCCAAACCAAATCTAAGTTATGATGAAAGCAACTGTTTACTGTTTTATTAAAATTATTTCTAAAAAAAACTAATTTTGTATTTAAAAAAAGGTTAAATTCACAAACTAAAATTACAAAAACCACTAACCTCAAAAAGCAAACACTTAAAAATATACTGATAATCAGTATAGCGAAATTAAAAATTTCAACGCAAAAAAATTACACTTCTGGGTTAGGTTAGTTAATGACTGGACAATCGAAACAATTTTGTGTAATAAAATATCCAATGTAAAAACATTAATTAGGGGCGCGGTTCTCATAATGAATAAAAAATGATTCAATGGGTTATCATAAAATTATAAAAGTTTGATTATAACTTAAATAGCTTTGTTTCTTCAGCATTCCAAACCATTATCAAGCTGTTTTGTCACACGTGCAAAATCATTTACTAATTTTAATCTGCCCTTGCGCCTGGCAGTTTCAAAATAGGTTTTAGTGTTGAAAGAACAAAATAATAATATTAACCCTTTATAACTATAATATCAACTCAGTGTTTATTCCTGTAATTGTTTTGATTACTTTTTTTATAAACTTTAAAAAAGTTTATTTGTACAGGTGAAGTTTGTATAAGTTAATGTAAAAATTCAATTCAAAATATAATTAAAACAAATATGTACTCAAATAAAATATGAGGTGCTTTTCATTACTACGATATTCAATATAATTTCAAAATTTACTTTGAGGTGTTAAATGGGAATGAAAAATATCAAAAGAATCGTATACCGCATCCATTTAGAAATACCAAAAAATGTCCAGCAAGAATCTGTTTTGATTTAATAAAATATTGCAATCATTTTTACTGTTATTTAATTTGATGTGATAATAATAAATGTGTTTTTAAAGTATCGCTACGAGTGAAGCACTTGTAGCACACAAAACAAACATATTTAACTTTTGATCCCCCACAATCACTGGTACGTAAATGTCTGGACCTATTTGCAGCTAATGTAAATACTTTCGTACAAACCGGACATGGCCATTTCTTCTTATATATAGGTTCATTATTAAGAACAAACATATTATCTGAAACAAAAATAATTATAGAATGATCAACAATACAAAAAATATAATACATATAAATTACTTAGCTTGAAATTAATAGGAATAATAATTATTATTTTAATATTTTTATTTGTCAAATATAAAGTAAAAAAAAAATAAAAAAGCAAAATTAGTAATTATTTTATTAAAATTAATACATAAAATCTCGTTTTAATACTTTTAATATATTCATTCATGAAGAGCCGCATGTCACATCCATCAGTCATATAGGCTTAGAAACATTTATTTATTGAACCTGTAAAATTAAATCAATGTCTCTATGTGAACTCGGCACGCGTTAACGAACAAGTTGGATTATCACTACCTAACGATCAGGTATATCGGTCTGTTCATTTTAGACTTCTATACGTAGTATAATAATGTAATAATAGCAATAGTGTTTATTGTACAAAAAAAACTTTTATACAAACTCAAAAAAAAAACATAATAAAAACACGATATAAATTTAACCATAAAAATTTAATTTTCACTGAAACTTTAATGACCTATCCATAATAAGGCCCAGATTCATTAGCGACTTCAGTTTTTTGAAGTGCTATAATTTGTAGAGTATATCGCATCCCTCTCCTGATCCAAACTAAATAGTTTGAACTTTTGAAGCATTAATGAATAGGCAGTTTTTTGTTGCCCATTTAATAATTTCTTTAGGTTTCTTTGAATTCGTATTTGAACCAAGTTTGCTTCACTTGCTAAGTACTAATAGTGAATTTGTATGTCATTTGCATATAGGTACTATGGACTGTATATGTGATAGTACATGTTTTTGGAACTTTAATAATATCTGCTGTGTACATACATTGGAAAGAGAAGTGGCGCACGAATAGATCGTCGCGGAACACCTGCTGTAATATTTTTAGAGACGAGGTGTTTTTCAATTTGAAACAATGTGAAAGAGTCGTCAGACAATTACTAAACCATTGAAGCGCTTTGCCTTAGATTACGAAGTGATATAATTTGGCATATTTTGGTATATCAAAAAGTTTTTTTAATTATTTATTCACATACCTTGCAATTTAAAAAACGCTTTTAAAAAAATCAGACGTATTTTCAAATAATTTAAAAAATATTATATCTATTTTTGAAAGTGGCACATTGAAAGGGTTTCTATTTAATTTTGGATGCCATCATCTTTATTTTTTTAAGTAAAACGTTCAAATTACGAAATTCGACAATCATTTGCGGTCAAAATTGTCGGCGATCAATTTTATTTTTCAAAGTGTATCTTTTCTAACAGTTGTCAATTGTTTTAAACTCCACCCCTTTCCGTAATGACGTTATCAACACTTTTTTAAATGGCAACCATTCCTTTTTACAGATACGAATTCTTCTCGAAATTCTGCGGACTGAAATATGCAGTTGTATAATATTCCTTTCATGAGGATTCTGCAAAACGCGATTCTTGTGTACTTTGTCTTCACATCTCCCCCTATACGCTAAGAAGTGTGCCGCGTTTAAGATTTTTAGAGTATTTAGAATTAAGAAATTGAGATTTACATCTGTCTTTTCCTTATAATTTTTTTATTTATTTTGATACCGTTAGACTTCGTTAGCATTAAAATTTGTACATTAAAGGTTTGTATAAAATTTGCCAAAATACAATCTCAATCAAGTGCTTTGCTATTGAATACTTTTTTATTGTTTTCACAACTGATTTATTAAGTAATAAAGTAAAAAATGTGATTTTGAGACGATACACCTTTCCATATGAAAATCAATTTTTGTGCGTGTCCCTATTTAAAAATCATTCCAATATTATAATACTCCTACAATTTGTACGTGAGTACGGTTATTTAAATTTTTTCAAACTTTACCATCGATATATTTTACATTTAACACAAAGTGTAATAACTTGAACTGGATTTTTTATACATTTTATTGAAGAAAATGTACATAATTCACAATAACACATTTAATATTTACATACATACAATAAACAATAGATTTTATAGTCGCAAAATTACGACTGAAAATTTGAGTTAGTCGGGTCTACAATTTTAAACAATGGTGTTTAAAATTTCGCTGGATAATTTTCTTATAGACTAATTAGAATTTTTACAAGAAGTAATAATTATAAGGTCAGTATTTTGCCGGTTAGCAATAATGGCTTTATTTTAACTGATATTGATACTATCAATTTACTGACAGTAATTATTCACTAAACCAATAATACACAAACATTCATTCACATTCATTCAGAGCATTTTTCAATCTTCGATTAACTCTATAGTCAAAGGGCTATTAAATACATACATACATCAAATACATAAATACTTTGATTAGAGATAACTGGAGATTATAAATTGAGGTTCTAGTATCTTAAGTAGATTTATTTTATCTTATAAAAATTTTTAGTAAATTCTACTTTTAAACAGTGTATGGAATGTGAATTTATTAATTCCAGAACGCGTAAACTTGCAATTGTGATTGAAATATATTGTGATTCTATATTAATTTCTACCTATGTCTTAAAATAATATGTCGCATGAGATTGGCTTTTCTCTTAGTACTGTATATACATTCACTACATTTATGTTGTTTTTGCGATAAACAATCGAGTAGTACGTGGGATCTAAGGGTTTTGTGATTTTTATAAAAATTATTACATCTCATACATTTTATAGGTCTTTCATCTTCTAGTAAAGAACCTGAAATAAAATATGTAAGTATCAATAAATAAAGAACTACATACTTAAAATTATAAATTGTTTTATTAGAAACTAATGTTTAACTTAGTGTGATTACTTTGTACGATTGACGGATGAGCGTAGCGGAGAGACAGCAACATTAATTACAGAGAGCCACAAAAAAATTCTCTCCGAGTAATACAATTTAATTTTTCTGAGAAGTAAAAAAAAAATATTAGATTTAATTACCCTTACCTTTATTTTAGCGCTTAGGCACTAGAGTACTAGTGCCTAAGTGCGTCCGTGCCGCATACCATCACTTTGTTTTAAAACTATTGCGTTCACGATAAGCAACAATTTAATTTTTGAAAATTGATTCCCATAAAACAAACTTTTTATATTGTTTTCAGAAAAAAAACACATTAATTTTATATATTTATATTTGAAATAATATATAATATGTATTATGTAGGTACATTTATTTTATTTATTATTTCCATATAACAAACAAATAAATTTACTAAAATAATAAAAATGTTATGCTGTTTCTTATGTTGTTTCATTGTGCATTCTCAATAAATGATTTTTCAAATGTTGTTTCTGAAATGCCATATAATTGCAATATTCACAGGAAAACAATCTTTGTTTATGACATTCATATCGTTTATGACGCATTAATGTTGTTTTATATTTGTATGATTTTCCACAAGAACAATTAAAGTCCTTTGTTGTATCGTCACCTAAAAATCAATTTTTTGTACTCTGCTACAGATAAAACTTACACAAATCTTATATTTGGGACCGATCTTTTTACTTTCAATTAAAATATTTATCGGATAGATCAGTAATCAAGTTAGGTTGGTCTATTTGGTTAAGTATCTAACAAATAAGTTATCGAGAACTTTCACTCGAGGTAAAACATAAGTCCTTCATGTTCCGGCACATTATTTAAATGATGCAGTAAATTATTAAGAAAAACATACAATTACAATTGGGTAAAACGACATACTTTTTTATAATAACATAATACAGTATAGATTCGCTAATCCGGACAGATAAAATTTTCAACCTGTCTCGATTTCCGAATTGTCCAGATCATAGAAGTATTTTATAAAACTATTGAAATAGCACAAGAAAAACTTTTTTAATGAGTTTTAACAAAATTTTAACCATGTAGCATTACATATTTTTAGAAATAAACAATAAGTTTGGTGTTCATACTGGAATAATTATGTACTTTTTTTAAAATAATCACTAATTTTATTCTGTTTGATATTTTCAAAGAAATGTGTGCTGGCGTTTACCAAACGGCATCTTTGTGTAAGATTTTATTGCAAGATTCTTCTACAGCACAATTGGAGTCGGTAATATTGAAAACAGTATCGCCCCGTGATTCCCTTCAAGTTTATTTACTGTTGAAGCATGTAATTTATATGTACGATTTTTATGTGCTTCGATTATAGAAGTAAATGGAATAAAATTGTCCCGATTGTAGCAGTGTCCTAATAACTGGAGTGTCCTAGTTAACGCATATCCGGATTATCGGAAGCTATACTGTACATATCAATGTAATGTTCGTAACGTAACATAATACTGTGTCCGTAACTCTCTGAAAAATCAAAGGTTTGGTTAACGTAAGGATCATTAAACAAAAAGAAATAAATTCGCGATTTCATTTAAACATTCACTAATATCATAGAAAAAAATTAAATGAATTTTAGCCATTTACTCAAAGTAATCAATTTATTTAATATAAATTAGATGAATACAAGATTTAAAAATTAGACAAACCATAGAATTTGATAATTTATTTTAATGATTTAGCGAATAACTATGTTTGTTTTATTTAATCTAAGTACATAATTTATACACAAACATTTATTGAATGTGTAAATGAATTCTTTAAATCGATTAATATAATTAAATATTTTATTTAATATAATTATATGAATTAAGAAATAATTTTTATGAATTCATAAATAAAATTATATAAATTATTTACTCATATTTAATAATTTTACTTACTTTTATAAATGATTCTATTAAAGTTCTTTACATGTTTTATTTACTTGTAATAGATGATACTGTTACTTAAAATATACGATTTTTTTTCTTGTAAGATGATTAATAAATAAAAAACAGATAGTACTTTATTATATATATTGTCGTATTTTTTTTACACTTCAACCAGATAAATCCCCTGGTGGTACTTGGAGTTTTGGTCACCAATCTAAACGTTTGTAATTTTGAAAATAAAACTGAATGTGGTTAATCACCGTACCTTTATTTTCTATAAACATAAAACAACATGAACATAAACAGAAACAGAAACTTAAACTAATGAAATTAAACTTTAAATATACCGTTAACAGAATACCTTTTTTTTTGCACTATTTTCCCTCCTTTTGTACTATCGTCGCCGTTCTTTGCTCCGCCAGTTATTTCTTCTCTAGGAATACTCTTTCCAAACTTTACCTCTACACCACTTCAACAATTCTAATTTTTATACTTTCGAGAGCTTCTTCTCAAAATTAATCGTCCTTTTCCTTTTCTTTGTTTTTTTATTTAATTAAATTTCGAGAGATCAATTTCTCTCCAAAATCCAGCTGGAACCTGGTTTATTATTCTTCCCTCACTACCCTCTTTTTTTCACGCTCCCTCTTTTAAATACATCTCAACATTTATAATTTATATACGCATTTAACATACATATCTATAGAATTAATAAAATATACTACTATATTAACTTAAACTACATAAATTCAAAACATACTAATAAAAAACTAATAATATACATTCATACATAAGTAGTACATAATTATTATAAAATGGTTAAGGTTATTAACATGTGATAATATTTTTTTAATAAAATTAATTTTTACATGTTACATGAAATTGAAAAATAATTTAATTCATAACTTACATATAATTTTCAAAAACTATTTAAATGAATGATATAGCTTGCGACAACCTGTTATAACTGATGTTTTGATTTTCGGAATCTCATCAGGCAAACCTGGAAAATTATTGAAATGATTGAAAAGTTATGCTATTAAATTCAAAATTAAAATTCAAAATAAAAAAAAAATTCAAAATGAATTTAATATCATAACTTTTCAATCATTTCAATAATTTTTCCAGGTTTGCCTGATGAGATTCCGAAAATCGAAACATCAGTTATAACAGGGTGTCGCAAGCTATATCATTCATTTAAATAGTTTTTGAACAATTTTATGTAAGTTATGAATTAAATTATTTTTCAATTTCATGTAACATGTAAAAATTAATTTTATTAAAAAAACATAATTATTATATAATATCGACAAAATAAAATTGCTTCAAAAATTTTTGCTTTACGTTATTACATTGGCTTTAAATCTCATTATCCATAGTGCTTTATGATGGCCTTCAAAAAATGTTTATCGGAATTTCACTATTAAAGAAAAAAATTCAACTGGAAC
Organism: Cantharis rustica; assembly: GCA_911387805.1. NCBI lineage: Eukaryota > Metazoa > Arthropoda > Insecta > Coleoptera > Cantharidae > Cantharis > Cantharis rustica. The sequence continues at coordinate 80,908,844 of OU426877.1, forward strand.
AAGAACGCAAATATCCTCCTAAGTTAAATATTTGAGGGTTTCATTATCTACCAATTTCTCTAAACATTTAATAAAACAGACACTTAATTTTTTTTTAAATTGTTTAAAGATAAATTCTTCTAAGCACCATAGATTTAATAACTGCTCTACAGATCAGTACTGCTACAGATTCACTAGTATTTTCCAACACATAAAACATAATCTCTTATTTTCCATTTTTATTAAAAATGATACCTTTTCTTTATTGTCTTTATTTGATTATTTATTAAATTAAATTTAATTTATATAACACAGCACTAAAATAATTCACTGCACTTGGAACGAATGCGAAATGCAATAATTAAAATGCAAAGATTAAATGAAAATGTGATTTTATTTCTTTCTGTGTATAATGCTAATGCACGTCAAATTAACATCTAACAAGATGACAGAACAGTGGCAAAACAGCATTCAGTATAAAAAAATTATATACACGGCGTGACAAAACGTAATATTTGAATTATCAATATCACCTTTGCCAAAACTCACCCACTGAACGACTTAAGGTCGTAACTCACCTATCAGCACAACACCTGACAAGCATCATCACAGCACCGTCAAGTGGTCAACTTGATGGTTGTGTATAGTTTCATATAACGCCTCGGCACAGGAACAGCACAACCGCAGCACCGGACTCTAGACTTCACATGGTAAAGGTTGTTTGGTTGAAACCTGGTTGTTTCAAATTTTCTATTTCATGCCAAGCTACTTCTTTTTTTTTAGAGTCTTTTTATTTACTATCACTTATGTCATATAAAAAATAAGTATGGTTTCGAACTGCCTCTAAAGCCTGTTTACAAAATAAATTTTTGTACAAAATTATGCTTAAAATTTTCGTTAAAAGAAGTTTTAAGAGAAATTTTAACGAATTAAGGAATAGAGCGCACCTATTTCCTAAAATTTTACGTAAAATATAGGAAAAATAAATATTACGCAAATCTACAAATTTTAAGGAATTTTAAAGAAACTTTAACGAATTTTAAAGAGATTTTAACAAAAATTTTAAGCGAAATTCTATAATGTAAACAGGCTTTTTAAGTTTTTCAAAATTCATTTTGTTCATCGCCTGCACTCTTAAAATTGCTACAAGATTAATGCAATAGTGAAATATATCTACTAAAACAATTAGTAAAATTTATACTAAAAGCGAAACGTGATGTTCAGGTGATGATATATGAGTGTATGGCATCGGCTAGGCATCAGCACCTTACAAGCACGGCGTCCGCAAAATATTCTCTCGGAGAAATGTCTAGTGGTCGAGGCGTTGACGTGCTTATTAGGTGATGTGCTGTTAGATGAGTGTGCTGGCATTTAAATACACATAAGAAATAAAATTTGCTTGTGATGATCAGTCGCTGTCCCTATGCTGTGCTGATAGGTGAGTTACGACCTTAATGCATCCAACAGTTTTGAGTTAGTCAAAGCCTTTCAAAAGTGAGTGAAACTTTAAAATCGATTATATCACAACAAAATGTTTGCTTGTTAAACAGAATTATCAATCAGAGTCTGATTACGGATACATATACTGCTTTGTGTTTTAAAATCAGCCCTCAGATTTTATAACTGCCAGGTTACATTATTAAATAATTAAGTTAGTAACTTTTAATTAACTAATAAGTAAGCAAAATTATTTTTAAAAGCTTACCAATATAAAAAATAATATAAATCCTTTTTAGGATTATCTTGTAAATTACAAGTTTTTATTAACCGACTTAAAGAAAAATTTCATAATTTATATTTTACTAATCAAAATTTAAAGTCTAAAAAGTTGAAAATAAAAAAAATTAAAAAAAACTTTTTAAGCAAATCTTTTTTTAGAAATTGTACTAAAAAGTAAAAAATAATTTTTCAAATAAGAACAAAGCTTCCTGAAATCATCAATATAAAAAACGTAGGGTAAAATATAAATTATAAAATTATGAAAGCCCCACGCTTTTTATATTGATGTTTTCAGGGAGCTTTGTTTGTTCTTAGCTAAAAATATTTTTTTACTTTTTAGTGCAATTTCTAGAAAAAGCTTTGTTTAAAAGGTTTTTAAATTTTTTTTTTTTTATATCAGTGTAAACATCACATCATAACATTGATTGTGCGCAATCCGTATTTATTAAAAATTTATTATAACCAAAATTGTAGGCCGCTATTTTTCTTTTGAGGTTGACAAAAACATTTGCCAATAAGAGCTGTGTTAGGGAGAGATAAATATTGCTATGTCCCCAGCTATTCAAATTTGTAAAATTTTCTCAATCCAAAATATCTTCTCGCTTGGGTACATACATATTTTTAAACGATAAGACTCTTATACTTTTAAATTTAATTTTAAAATGTAAATTTTCGTATCGTTTTATCTTTGCTTTAATTTTTAATTTCAAACGTGGCGAATAAATGGTAATGTTAAATTTTACCTTATGTGGTTTTGTTCTACCCTTGCGACCCACAGCTGCTTGCCGGTTAAACAAATTCTTTGTGGCGTACCTTCATGAACGACCAAAATTATCAATTAACTTCCAAATTCCTTATCAATTTAGCACTTGCACTTAATTAATTAAACAAGAACAACCCTCAACTCAAATTAAATCACTTTTATTTTTATTACATAATCAAAAAAATCAAAATTATAACTTAGCCGGGAAAACACTCCTTTTTTTTGTGTACGTTGGAGGAGGGGAAAATACTTTATGTACTAATCACGGCCTGTCCGGAGACCGAGAGTGTGGGACTCATTTCCTGATGGTACGATATGTTACCAACTAAAAACCCCTCCTCTGACGACAGCTGGAACACTATGTATTACTTCAGGCTGGGAAAAAAAATACACTTTTACCGTTCGCTAACGCACACCGCGTCTTGCCGATTCGCTGAACACACTCTCCCACTTATATTTATTGCCAACGTAACTATTCACAATTCAAATATTATGTACAGTGTATTTACAAATAAATAATCGAAATAAAAACAAAACAAACTTCAAAATAATTTACAAAATAAATAATGTTTTTACGTTTCAAAACACGACAATATATACACATAGATTATTATTATATATTTTTTTTATTTCTAGGAGAAGGATTGAATACAATTATTGAACTCGATTTATGTACTACATACAATTCAAATAGTACTGCATCTGGATTGATGCGCACATAGATTGATTATTTTGTAACTCTAAAAGCGGTTGTACACCATTATATTTATACATGTAAAAATATATGATAAAATACATGTAAATTTACATGTACGCTGTACTGTAGTACACTGTCATATTTACATCTTAAAAATGATATAGTTTTTAAAATAGTAATGTTGGCTATAGTTGGAAAAATAAAATATCACTAAAAGAACTGTCACAAATTTCTTATTTCAGTTGTGTTTCCATTTTATTTTAAGTGCAACAAGTGAAACGCCAACTCCTAAGTGTAAAATCCCCAATAGTCACCAGAAATACACGTGTATGACCTTCAAAAATAGGACCTGTTCTATTCCGTCAATTTTTGCATGTAGAAATACATGTATAAATACAAGTGCAATTTTAGTGTAGTATACGCTACATTCAACATCTACATGTACATTTACATGTAAAATATGATGGTGTACTACGACTATAAAAAGAGTGAACTTGCAAATATGTATTTTTAAATTAGTAATAAATAAATGCAGGCGCATTTATTATTTTATTGAAAAAATAATTAACTAAATAATTACAGACAGATATAGATAAATCAAGGTTAATATAATTATGTAGGTACTAGCACCTCCATTGCAAAACATAAATAGCATTGCGTTACGGTATACCATGAATGTCCGACTGAAGAAAAAGTTTCAAGTGATACAGAATGTCTGCGTTCGTTTTGTATCTGAAATCGGTTATAGGAACCATGCTACTTCGTATTATTCTGCGTTAAGAATACCGAAATTGGATAGTCGATTTGAATCGATCAGACTGTCATAGCCTAAATTTGCGTTCAAACGTGTATCTATCGGTTTCACAACATCGTAGCTAAAAAATTCAAGAGATATTTCCAATATACTGCATCCAGTTGTTTCATATCATAGAAAAACTATCCCACTGAGTTTATGTAAAAACAGCCCTGCTGACCCTTTACTCTTTTGATTAATGTTAAAATGTAATATGTATTATTTATGTTACTTAATATATTTACTTTATCTTAAAAACAGTAGTAACTGCAAATCTTCAATTTTTTACACTTATTATTTTTAGGGTTCTTATCTATCCTTAGCATCCATAGTTAATTTGACTATATAAATGTAAACTAAATGTAGTATACATTTGTAATAATGTATATTATAAGTATAAAGTTATAAATATAACTTAAACTCCGATTTGTCGTGTAAATATCAACTTAAACTTAGATTTTTTTAGATATTTTATTGTTAGTTGCGATTGCATTAATGTAGGCAACCGCATTACGTCAATCCGTTAATGCTATAATGATATTTAACATATCGCATCCCCATTGCAAAATAGTAGTAATTAGAAATAATATTTCTAAAAAAAATCCAAGTTAAAGTTCATATTAAATTAAAAATGTAAGCATATTCTGTTAATAATAATTAAATAGTTCCAAAGAATAATAATCAATAGTTTCAAGGCAGGCCGTTTAACCTCAAGGAGGGACACCATTGTAGTGTAAACTAAATTACTGTGTACATTGAATTTAGATCGGTTGGCGTAGATAGTATTTAAAACATCAATTTTACTGGTGATACTTATCTAAAATTTCTCTGTGCGTCCAGATTTGGACGCCACGCAACGACGTCGGAACGTCATAATCTTAGAATACATAAATAATTAATTGTGTCGAACGATATTATGTATGTAGCTCTTCGTGTGGATTTAACTTGTAAAGTTACTTTTCGTAAGAAGTTCATTTTGATTACATTATACTAACTAATAAAAAAAATAACACATTCAATTTATACTTATTTAAAAAACTATATTTAAAAAAAAAGATACAAATAAGCATAAATTCATTAATTAAAATTTTCAGTAAGGCACTTTTTTCTATTATAATATGATAATAATATGTTTACTAACTAAAAAGTAATATCTAATATGAACGACTTCCGCCCAATTTAATAAAACTACTTTCAACAGAAAATCATAACTTACAATGTAGAATAGAGTTTGTAGTTTTAGTTGGTGTATTTATGAAATACAAAGGCACTTGATTTTGTTGCAATAAAAATTCACAGCAGAACATAATCTTTAAAATTTGTTTAAAGTAAAAATTGTTTCCATCACAAAAGAAATATTATAATTAATAATAAAATTATTGTACCGAAACAAGTTGAAAAAGAAGCAGTTTTATGAAATCGGGAATTGTCTACTATTTATTTAATCTACTAGTACATTATAAAAAATAAAAACTTTAAAAAGTATTGTCAATTTATTTTAAACATAGTCAAGGCATAAAAATACATTTTTTTGACAATAATTTTAAAAAGATTGCTTATCTTTAAGTATAAAATGTAAATATAAAAAAATGTAAATTAATATTATAAAAATTAAGTAATACTTATCTTTGAGAATGAGTAGATAATGTAAAAGATAATAGTTAATATCGTAATTATTAATCTAAAAAGTAATGTGTGTTTTGTGATGTTTTAAATATTGTAGACAAGCACAAAATCATTAATTTAATAAATACCGTTTATCGATAGGCTTAGAAATCTTGCAAGCATCTATCGTTCTGAGTTAACATCTTTTCTATAACTGTTCAGTAATGGTGGGTTACACAGAAGAGATATTTAAAATTTAAAGAGCGACTTACGTTATAAACATTATTACAACATATGTTAAGCATGAACTAAATGCATTACTGTTATATTGCTTATAATTTTAATCGCAGTTTAAATTTTACTCATTCATTTAAAAAAATTTACTAAACAATAATAATAATTGTACTTTCTTACGATGATTAGTAAAGAATTCTTTCGAATCAATTTTGATATCTAACACCACTCCGTTTGATATTATCGTTCTATGTTTTTGATTACAATTAATATTATCTACAAAGAGTATTACTTCAAAAAAAATGATATCAAACAGAAATTCTATTAGTGATTTATGGTGGGTTGCACTAACTATAAAAATTATATATGTTAGCTATAATTTAAATTAACCAAGTCCTTCTTAAAGAACAAATCCAGTTGAACTAAACTCTCATTACCTCTGGGTAACCAACCAACTAACCAAGGTTAGTTTCTTGGCAGTAGAAGCTGAGAATGAAGGAAGTTTCACCAAGGTAACTTGATTGTAGATTATTATTATCCATGATTTGCTAACACAAGTTGGGTACAGTCTTTCAGTTCTTCAGTCAGAATTAACAGTTTCAATAATTTTATAGATAAGAATTGCATACATGTAAGTACGACCTTGTTTAAAGATAATTAGAAATTGAAAAGCTACCTCGTAGCGCCTATATTCTGTAATCTTCTATCGTGCAAGAAAGAATCCATTTATAAATGATTAAATTTGGTTTCCAACCAAAATTTTTAGATAATTTTACGTAGAAATCAAACTTAACCTTTCGTGAAGATTGTTTTGTAGGGAAAGAGTTACAGAATACCCTCCATATTTAACCTTAGTTCTAATCAACACAGGTAGTTAGTGTAATCTACCCTAAAACCTAATAGAAAATCTTATTTAAATAAATAAAACACTTTTTCAGTATTTTCAAATTAGAAAATAATCTTAGTCCATAATTGAACTTTCTTATTTTCTAAACTGAACGCTAAGGTTTGCTATAAGATAATAATAAAATTAAGACAGTAGTAATAAATTTGGTAAAAAACAATAAAATATTGTATTATAAACATATTGAGAAAGGAAAAAATTATAGTTCACGTTATTTCTATATTGCAAATATAATTGAAATAAACAAAGGCGTTGTATATTGTAATGGTATAAATTAATATACACACGATTAATTTGTAATAACGTATTCAATAAAGTTATAATTACAAAAATATAAAAGTAAAAATTGAGATTGGTGTAGTTAATTAAAAAGTGATATCGTATTAAAAGTAAAAATGCAATTGTTAATCGTCGTTAATTTCTAGTCGCAAATCAATATCGGTAAGTACACCGTAATCAATTTCCTTATGCACTCTGTCCAGATGACGAACCAGATGCATTTTTTGTTTAGCTTTGTATGAACAATAAGGGCATTTAAATTGAGGTTCTTTGCCGCATTCCCATTTTCTGTGATTTCGAAGAGAACTTTTAAGCTTGTAAACACGTCCACAATCAGGACAATCATGTCCAGGATCGTCGTGCATTGATTTATGAAATTGTAGAGATTCAGAAATTCCAAAATCCAATATCGAGGGAATGATTTCCATTTTCACTTTGTCCAAATTTCCAGTCACTTTGGTAGATGAATTTAATGATATATCTAAAATAAATTTTAAAAATATTTTACAATATCAAAAATAAAATTAAATAAAATAAATAAAAATAAATTAGATAAGTAACTACTCTACAGAAAATTAGTAGAAAATTAACAAAATTGTACCCTTTACTACCAAAATACTAAATGTTGCTTGTTTTCTCTTAGAAAATAATAATTATCAACCCCAAATTTATTTTATTTTTTAATAAAAATACACATTTCAAGATTTTAAATAGAAATAATATACATGACATTTTAAAATAGCTCAATTTAAGTTCATTTTAGAAGGTGACGTGCAGAATGAATTTTAAGGTTATATCTGGTTCTAAATTTAAGGTTGCAGAGGGAACATGGAAATCTTGGATCTTTTCCACAATCAAATCTTTGATGCTGTAAAAGATTTCGTAAGTGTTTGTATTGTCTTCCGCATATGCACTTATATCTTCGTAGTTCTGAAAATAGATTTAATTAATATACCTATAGTTAAACAACATAACAAATCACAAATCACTTAAAAATTAAATTTGGAGTAATTAGAGTTGGCAATTTTTGGTACATATTGTAAAATTAGAACTTTCAAAATGGATAAGTAAAATTGAAAAATAACTTAAAAAAACAATTTATTCTAAAAACTGTGTAAAAGTAGACCAATTGTAAATACATATTATAATGAATCGCTGGTAAGTAAACTATTTTACTGTTTTATACACATAACCAAAAGTAAAATTAAATGTAATGGCACAGATTTATATGTTTCACCTCACATGCGGAAAACTTGTTTGTCAAAAAATTAGCCACTTTAAATCCATTTAAAATAATATATACCGTTTGTTTTTAATAATTAGAAAGGTCCCTTAATGAAAGGTTAACGCCCGGTTTTTCAATCGTTGGTTAACTATTAGTTCATAGTTAACTATTAGTTAGGTTAAAAATTACGTTTTTCAATTGCAGGTTAACGTAAAGTGTTGGTTACGTCGTGATTATGTTTACCAACACTTTGGGTGTGGGTTAACTATAGGTTGGCGAATTACTAACACTTTATAACCGTAAATTGTGATAGTTTTCATGATTTTCATTGAGAAAAATTCAATAAGTTAATTAATTTTTTGAAATTATTAATTTTGTTATCTACGATTGCGATATTAATACGTATTGCATTGATGAAGAAAGAAGGAGGCCAAAAATAATTCGTTACAGGCTTAAGATTTTTGAAGTATACAATGGTACTGACTTTTTTAATAGATTTCGACTTACGCCAAGAACATTAGAAAATATACTAGAGGAGATAAAAGATTTAATTTCTTATACTAGTCAATAATAATAGGCGTTATATTAATAAACATATTTTTACTCTAGAAATCATTGCATTTCTGCTCGAGACCAACTATTAGTAACGTTGAATTTTTATGCAAGTGGTTTGTTTTAAGAACGACTGGAGATTTTTCTGAGGTTAGCAAATCTACTGCAAGTAAAACTGTATTACGAGTCAGTTTAGTTTTTACAGGTTTGCGACCTTAATATATAAAAATGCCTCAAAATGAAGATATGCTTAAAATTCCACAAGATTTTTATAGTATCGCCAAATTTCCTAAATGCGTAGGTGCACTGGATTGCACACATGTGAAAATACAGTCACCTGGATGTGATTATACTGAAATTTTTCGTAATAGAATACTAACAAAACAAATTTCTTTTATTAATATTGTTAAACGCATTCTCAACTCATCAGGTCTAAATCGCATCTTTCTCTTTCCAGGTAAAAGCACCAGTTTTTTCGGATTCTAAAACATTTTTATGTTGTTCTACAATAGTAACTAAAAGTTCTTCTTCCTCTTGAGTAAAATTCAAGGCACGTTATTTACTACTTGCTTCCATATCAGAAGAATAATACCTATAGATAGCATTATAATTATTTATTTTGTAGGTATTTGTTTATATCAAATATTTCAATATAACTATTAATAATAATCTAAAATTATCAATGCTTGTCGTTTCGTAACAGATTCTAATAAAAATAAAAAACAATAATTATTATGAACACCAATAAATACAATCATACAACGACACCTGTCAACCTACTGCCACTACACTTAAATATTTAGGGTTATAATCACGTTTAATAGTTCAGATGTACAGTAAACTAAAAGTTACCTTACCAACACCTAAATATAAATTAAAAAACGCAAATAAATTCTAACTATAGGTTAACTTAAAAGTGAAGGTAACCAAACTAAAAAGTTAACCAACGATTGAAAAACTGGGCGTAAGTTTAGTTTCATGTAAAATTATGTCAAAATTATGAGTGTAAATAAAACTTTATTATTTGTGAAAGGTTTTCGTCATATAGTTATCATATGGTTATATAGAATAATTCGATTTTTGTGTTTAGAAAATTGCACAATAATTAAATAAGCCTTTTTAATGTTCGTACCTATAGTCAATGCTTGACTGGAGCAAAACTTAAGCACGGCTTAAGTACGAAATCAACCAATCACGATCAACAATTTCATACTTAAGCCGTGCTCAAGTTTTGCTCCAGCCAAGCATTGACTATAGGTACGGACATAAATAAATTGTCTATGGCCCTGTGTTGAGAGTTTAAATTAGGAGCTACGATTTTTTAGTTATCCTAAACTCATTAAATTGTAAAAACTGCAGCAACTTGTTAAACACTTTGACCAACACTGATCGCTACACGAAAACAAATAATACTACAATTTTTTTAATTTGTTTTGCAATTGTTAAGCTAGTTAAATGCAAAAATTTAAAATTTGTTTCAAGTGATCGACCAACCAGATTGAACTACTTGATGTGAAATAACCCATATGTATCATATTCTATTTTTGTAAATAGTGCTCTTATTTTCAAAAATGTTGTATATTTTATAAAAATTGATGTTTTGTTGGAAGTTCAATAAGCAACAATTCCTTACGAAACGTTTTTTTGTCAAGTCAGTATATTCTTCAGAAAAATCACCTGAAATGATTTCTTGGAAACAGCGGCCATTTTGCATAATAGTTACTTAGAGCATTACCAATAAGTATACAAAGTTTTGTTACACTTTTCAGTTCCACTAAAAAGATAAAATTGGTTAATAATCAATTTTAATACGTTTACTAAATACCTACATCGACAAATTATGCTGTGAATCCAAAATGATGTTTTAAAATAAGTTTATAAGTTATAATAAATACCGATATATTTAATAATAATATTAAAATATAATATTTATAATATTTATTTATAATAAATATAATATTTATTATATAATAAATATAATAAATCAAACCGATTTAAATTTTATAAGCGAGCGACCTGGTTTGGGTCCAACGTTTAAACAAAAAAATTTACACAATAATTTTGCCCACAGGCTTTGTAAAATATTTATTTATTACAATAATTTAATTTCCACACTTATGTACACCAATAATATGATACTTGAGTGTTTCCCTTCGTTTAAAACTTCTTGAACAAATTTTGCATTGAAACGCTGGTTCCTTTCCGCATTCGTAATGTACATGACGCATTAATGTACCCTTTGTTTTATACACTCGACTACATCGGATGCAAGAAAAACCAGTCCTTTTAATATCTGCATCTGTAAACAAATATTTTAAATCAGGAATATAGCCATAATAATAATAATAATAATCATAGTTTGTAAAAAAAAATGATTCAATAAATTAGTAGCAAGTTTACCTAAATCTTATATTTATTTTACATACAAGTAGATACCTAATAAAATTTGAAGTTTTCTTCTAAAATTTAAGAAGAACCTGTAAACGGCTTCGGTTTACATGTACAACGCAAAGTGTTGACTACAAATAAAATGGCTCTGAAACATCTGTTTAAGAAATTAATAACAATCATAGATATCAATATATATAATACTGATATCTCGAGCTTTAATTGTTAAATTGCAGTATGTCGACAAGTTTTTACTCAAATTTCTCCAAATATTGACACTCTGCAAACGATTTTTGCGATTTTACGTTATTACAAAACGCTTGCACATTTCGAAGTTCTACAACTAGAAAATCTTGCTAGAAAACTAGAAAATCCTGCAACAGAAATTTTTTTCGCAAAAAAAAAAGATTTTAAAATTCTATTACTACGTCCAGTTTTACTAACATAATAATAATAATAATTTTTATTTACGGAATATTTAACTCCTTTTAACGAATATAAAAAATATCTATATAAAAACAATGATAAAAACAATAGTTATAATAGTATAACATAAAATTAAAATTATATTTTTACAAAGTCCGAAATTAAGAAATCGCATATTATATCTTGAGCATGTCTTATTGGTGAATTGAACCTTGTTAAAGATCCCATGAAAAAATCTACTTCTTGCCTTTGGGTAAAATTCTAAAACTTTGTAATGGGCGAGTGCATGACATAACTTATTCTATAAAAATTATTCTTGAGAATAGATCCGGTTGATCCCGTTTTCAAACTAAGCAGAGGTGAGTTCAAACAGTAATCTTCTGTATCAAAACTGGACAATCAATATTTGGTGGTTTAAAAGTTTACACAAGCAGTACAAAACAGGTATTTTCTCCTATTTTTATATTTACTAAGTGACATGTATGTATTGATACATACATGTACTTTTAAAACTCCTGAAACTATACTTTACAGCACAAATACTCAAATTTTTTTAATAATATCAATCTGATGACGCCTCGTTTCGCAATTAACATGCGTGCTCCACAATGACTTATTTTCTGCACTAATTACATAAACTACTATTTTATTAACCACTATGTGATTTTGTAAAAGTTAGGAAATATGCCTGAATATTTATTTTTATTTACTACCGTCAAGTAAAAAAATGCTGAAAACCTATTTATAGAGAATTTTATTTTGAATACTATTTATGAAAACCTTTTTTCTGGTAAAATAACCAGTTAAAATTAAAAAATAAAATTGGAAAAAACACTATTTCGCCGCTGTTTTTCCCCGACGGCGCCAAACGCAGACCTTTTAGAAAGTGGAAAATTTAATATGTTCATCGTAGACCTAAAATAGAGCGATTAAAATAATTTCCAGATTATTTTAAATATTTTTATTCTAATTTTTAGTCACATTTAAATTTTTAAAAATTAATTTATAAAATTAATATAATCAAAATATGCGGCACGACCTTAAATGGAAAATGTCAAAATAACGGTAAAAAGTAAAGAAGAATTGTATCTAGACAATATTGTCTAGATACAGATAGATTGTCTATAATGATTGTGTAACAATAATCACATTGTGTATCCATAATTCCTACAAGTATAATATCTAGTTAGGAATTCAATTTCGTACTAAAAAAGCAGTTATAGTACACAGTAGCGCTAACTCAGGGTGGGTTTTGGCTAACCACTTCATTTTATGAAGGGTTTTCAAGATAGATTACCTCGGTAGTTTGCCATTGCTTGCCGAGAGAGAACGGTTAGAATAATTGCTATTGTTAATATCATCAAAATTATAATACTAATATTTTTTTAAAAGCTGTATTTTTTAATTTTTCTGTTAAGTTTTTAATAATAATAATTAATGAATAAATTATCAATAAGTGTTGGGTATCTTTAGACGCGAAATACTTTTTCATTCTAATCCGTTATAATGTGAAGTAGAAATTTAGAAAAATCAATATCCCATGTTATTTCCCTATGTTCAGTTCTTCGGCCAGTCACCCGGTATAATATGATTAGATATAGATAGCTTAGGTAATCTTTTTGATGTTTTCAGGCTTTGTTATTTTTTGTTTCTTGTTCATTTTATTGTTTTTCTATTAATTTTTATAAATTTTGTAATAATGAAATAACTATCATTTATAATAAATGCATTTTAACTAAAAATGTCTTCTCATAACATTTTTAGCACATTTTATAATAATTTTAGCATTATTATTTAGAGTAAACATTAAAAAAATAACTTTAATTTAATGCCACGAATATAATAGGTATTTTACCACAACGCATTTTGAATTTCTACGCAATAACACCAGAACCTAAAAGCAGTAAATTAGAAATTATTTCAAAATGGAGAGCAAATAAAACTATGAAAAAGGAATTGTTGACAACTTTTTAGTTAAAATTAATATAATTGTCTGAATATTTCACGTTTCAGTACTGAAATATAATAATATCAATTACTACTAGTACATTAATTATTACATAATATTATATTGCATTACAAAAATAACACATATGTATAAATGTAAAAAATGATAAATAAAGCATAACTTACTAGAACATTCTTTTAAGTACAACAAAATTGGTATTGAATCTTTGTAGAAACACTAAGATATCGTGGTCAGGAGTGTTTAAAGGTAAATTGTATTTTTGAAGAAAATTTTCTTCTCCAAAGTTTTTAATAACTTGATTATCGCGTGTATCACAGTTTTAGTTATGATCGTTGTTAGAGAGCATTCTAAATAATTTATCAAAATTAAGTCCAACATATAAAACCTTATTTTTCACCTCCTTTGAAAAAATATATAAATCAGTTTTTATTTCTTTTTGAATATTTTCGAGTTTTTCATCTAGATACTTTTTAAAAAAAGCTATAGAATTTTGTTGTATATTGATGAACAATTTAAATATTAACACAATATAATATGTTTATATTATTTATATTATAATACATACAATAATTAGACCTCTTCGCAATATTATATAATCATTTTAAAATTTAAAACAATCAACATAATAAGTTCTTCTAGCAACTTCATGTGTTTCGAAATTGTACACTCGTATCAATCATTATGTGAGTGAGGAATATAATATTACAAAATTTATAATATTTACATAATATAATTATATAGTATATATAAATTAATCCACTGTATGCAGGGCCGCCGCTAGGATATTTGACGCCCTAGGCAAAACTCTATCAATGTGCCCCTCCTTCCTATTTATATAGCAGTACTAAGCTGGGAGCGAGAATTCGCGATATTAAAAAAAATACTTACTCTTACATATTTTTATTAAAAAAAATAACTTTTCAACAAAAATAAAAGTAAGAAAAATAATAAAATGTTAACTTTTCTGCCTTTTTTGCGGCAAAAGTCGTTACAAGTTCTTCCAAATTTAGCGTTGAGGATTCTTCCTGTTCTATAGAAATAAGTTCTATATTTCTTTTCTATGTAATTAATATCTTTATTGTTGAAGACGGTCACGGCCTGGTGCTTATGTGCGTCGACTGCTTAGCCGAGATCCTCGGTTCGAGCCCAAGCGGAGTAAAAACTTTATGCTAGCCGTCTTTTCTCGGAAAGCAAATGCGAACTACCGAGGTATCTGCCAAGAAAACCTTTCTGAAGAAGAAGTAGTCACTACGCACTTATGTAGTGCCAAGAACTAAGAAGAATGAGAAAAATATCTTTGTAGCTTCCGATACTCAGATGTGAGGTGCCACGCCATCAAATATTACGAATTACTTTTACAAGTACATACTTTTCCTTCCATGTATACTAAAACATTGAAATTGCTTACAATGTTTGTTTTACTATAGTATAATATTTTGTTTTACATTGCCCACTGCAATTAATTTTTGCACCTTGATGTGGTTTGCGCCCCTTTATCGTTTGCGCCCTAAGCAGTCGCCTAGTTTGTCTAGTGCCGGCTCTGGTTGTTTGGTATAAGGATTTAATGAATATGTTACGGAGCTGAAGACCTCGGTTCAATGATGTGCACTGATGTGATCTAAAGCCCAAGTTTGATCTAGCAAGGTTATTATTAGTATAATATAGATATTTTCGTAACAAGTTAGGAAAACTAAGTTTTCCACGAGTATCGGACAATATTTTTTCTAATTATGTTTCAAAAAGAACCAATAACATTTCTCATTTCTCATGAAAAAAGATAGTAGGCGTTTAAACTATAAAATTTTTGTATTTTGCGGTTGGTAGCCCATTATAGACAGTAGGTAGATAGATCATAATGTAGTAGCAATTACAACGGGAACAGGTAAGTGACCACGTTTTTTTTTATGGTTATACAATTTGTGTTTTTAGAATACTAGCAAATATGTCAGATGTGTCGGAGTGTTCGGATGTTGAGGAATCTACGGCGTTGACGGTTGAAGCTCTAATTCCACAGAAATTCAAAGGAAAATATGATAAGGCGTACCTGCAATTTAAAACGTGGTGCAAAGAAAAGCGAGTGAAAAACATAACTGAAGACGTTTTACTCGCTTACTTTGAGCAACGGTCGAAAGTCGTGCAAAGCTCCACTTTGTGGAGCTGTTTTTCGATGTTACGGTCGACGTTGTTATTAAAAGATAATGTCGATATTAAAAAATACACAATGCTCGTTGCATTTTTAAAGACGAAATCGAAGACACATTCTTCAAAAAATCGGCGGTGAACGTAATGAAATTTTACTATTTCTTATTTTACTGATTTTAATTTACAACTTTTAATAATTGTTCTAATGTAACCGTTAATGTATATATTATAAATAAAGTAGATTAGAATTTTTTCTTTCTTTCCTGCACACTTTAACACGTGTGCGGAAACTTTTCCGCACTAGGGCGGAAAAGTACTACTTTTCCGCACACTTTTGAGTGCCAAAATGTGACACTTTTTGAAACATACTTAGAAAAAAATATATTATTGTGTTCATAGAACCATGAGTACCAAGTGTTAAACTACGCACATTGCTGGTAATAACAGAACGAGGTTCTAAATTAAGAGAAAGAAGAATAACACACACAACTAGTATTATAGTGATTCCAAACAATTACTTTTTTTCTATATACATTTTTGAAAATCAAACGGGTCCGCGCGAAAAAATCAGAATTTTTCAAAAACCTTCGCGGGCCGGTTAAAATGCTTATAACTTGATATTTCTATTACCGATATTAATTTATAATTTACTGTAAACTGCAAGTGTATTTTATTATAAGCATTATTATATTTATTGTTGAAATAAATTTTGACAAATAAAAAGAAATTAATGATATGCGTTTTCAAAATTTATCTGTGGACTATTTTTGCATCAGTTGCAGCTTCACTTTTGTAATTAAAAGTGGAGCGTTCTATGTGAGCAGTAGCGTAACTTGAACATTTTTCTACTTGCATAATTCATTTATGGCACCACTTTTCTGGTGTATGAGTGAACACCACAACCACACCCACTTCTAACTTGCGCCATACAAAATTTATTTAATGCTTTTTCACTGCGTAATGAGTGTTAAACATATAGCAGATAAAAGAGTTATAGTACCTTACGAATTACATCAAGAATTGTTTCAGTGCAAACAACATAATATGCAGCTTTAGTTCAAAGACAGAATCTTTCTAAAATAAAAAAATAAAATGTAACCAGAATAAAGATAAACAGAAAATTGTAAACTGAATAAACATGACTCGAAAATAAAATTTTCTGTGCGTGTTTATTTAGGTTACATGTTTTTCTAAAACAAAGCCGCAAAGATATCGTCATTTTCGGTCTGATAATAATTTGTACAGAAAGTGTTATACTTTCGTTGGTCTTTGAGGTAAAATTATTATAATACGTATTTCATATATTCAAACTAGTTCCGGGATAGCTATAGCAAGTGTAAGACGTGTTTTAAAGTGCCCCGTTATCGGCGAGATAAAACCTCAAACGTATACAAATTGCTCGAATTTTGTTCGATATATTCTAAATTCTTAGTTATTTTAAAAACAAAAACAAGTTATTAAAAACCATTTCTCCTAATTTAACCGCGCCTCGGACGGTTAATGAAATCAACCTTACAACCTACTAAAAAAAAAAATGGCAGCAAAAAATTCAGATTTAGCCCAAATTCAAATACAAAGTGATCTCCTTCAGGCTGGAGTAATCAATATGGAAATACCAGTAACTAACAAACACCCATGGCAAATTGTGGGAAATAAACGAAAACGTGTCAGCTCCCCAGAAACAGAAACAGCGCCAACATTAATTCTAACAAACAGGTACCAATCTCTCTCAAATATCAATAATGATAACCAAAATAGTCAAATAAATATTGCCAGTAATGATCTACCACAACAATTAAAAATTATTAAACCACCCCCTATCTTTGTGCACGGAGTAGTCGATTATAATCATATGGTTAAAAACTTAAACGCCATAGTTGAACAAGAACAAATAACAACTAAAACTTTATCAAACAATGTAGTAAAAATAAATGCCAAAACTACTGATAGCTACAGAAAACTAGTGAGACACATGCAGGATGAAGAGATTATACATCATACATATCAACTAAAAGAGGAAAAATCTTATCGAGTGGTCATACGACATCTACATCAAACCACACCTATAGAGGAAATCAAAGATGAACTGCAAAGCAAAGGTTTTCCAATAAGAAACATAGTAAATGTCCAACATCGTATAACGAAGGAACCATTACCATTATTTTTTGTCGACCTTGCACCTGCCGATAACAACAAAGAAATCTATGATCTAAAATACTTAAAAAATCAAACCATTCGAGTTGAACCTCCAAGAAGAAATTCAGAAATAGTACAGTGCACAAGATGCCAAATGTACAACCATACAAAAACATACTGTAATCGCCCTTTTGCTTGTGTTAAGTGTGGCGGACCACATGACACAAAATCTTGTAGTAAAACCAAAGAAATTCCAGCTACTTGTTATTTGTGCAATGGACCACACCCAGCAAATTACAAAGGCTGCCAAGTATATCGTGAATTACAAGACAGATACAAAAGAAACACACAACAAGAACAACAACAACGACAAAACAAAATAAGATATACCACCTCAGCGTCAGCATCTTACAATAATATTCCAAACCAACAAAATCCACTAAACCAATTCTCACAACCAGCGCAACATTTTACAACTCAGTTTTACCATAATAAAAATTATAAGCCAACCTACTCAGAAGCGTTAAAAAGTACAGCACAAGAAGAAACCCCCACTCACGACATACCATTAACAAAATTTCTTAATGAGTTCAAAGAAATGTTTCAACAACTTATGCAACAAAACAACATGGTCATGAATCTAATGCACACAGTCATAAATAAACTAATACGTTAATGGAAGGTTCTTTAAGAATTGCATTATGGAATGCTAATGGCATTCAGTCAAAAATTCAAGATATTGAACTATTTTTAAAAACTAATAATCTAGACATTCTTCTCGTATCTGAAACACATCTAACCCCAAGGTCTTACATCAAAATACATCAATATAAAATTTATTCCACCAATCATCCTGATGGAACAGCACACGGAGGAACCGCTGTTATAATTAGAGAAAGTATTTTACATCATGAATTAAATAAATACGAAACTAATTTTCTACAAGCAACAACTATTCAAATCAACAAACTGCATAACTCGATAAATATATCGGCAGTATACTGTCCACCTAGACACAATATCAAAAAAGAACATTTAATACCTTTCTTTGAATCACTTGGTCAGAAATTTATTACAGGAGGAGATTTTAACGCAAAACATACAATCTGGGGATCCAGATTAATAACAACTAAAGGAAGAGAATTTCTAAAACTCATTAACGAAAAAAACTATCACATCCTATCAACAGGTGAACCAACATATTGGCCTACCGATGTAGACAAGATTCCTGATTTGTTGGACTTCTTTATTACCAACGGAGTTTCATCTAGTTTTGTAGAGATACAATCGAGTTTGGAACTAACCTCAGATCATACCCCAGTTATACTTACCATCAGTAGCACCATAATTAGAAAACAGCCACGAGCTTCACTATATAACAAGAACACTAACTGGAACGAATTCAAAGAAGAAGTAAATCAAAAATTAAGCTTGTCGCTAAGAATTAAAACTAATGAGGAATTAGAAGAAGCCACTAATTATTTTATAACAACCATACAAGAAGCAGCTTGGAATTCAACTCCTACGATTAAAAATAAGATAAGAAACTCATATAATATTCCCGAAGCGATTAGAGAAATCTTAAAGCAGAAACGAAGAGCCCGTGCTAGATGGCAACGAAGCAAACATCCCTCAGACAAAACAGACTACAACAAACTTGCCAATCAACTAAAAAGAAAAATTAGAGAAGCCAAAAATCATACATTTTATAATTATCTGCAAAATCTTGGAATAAAAGATCACTCTATTTGGAAGGCAACGAAGGGGTTTAAACGACCCCAAGTCACGATTTCTCCTCTTCGCAACCCAGATCAAACGTGGGCACGAACAAATGTGGACAAAGCAAATTTATTTGCACAACACTTAGAGAAAGTATTTAAACCATATGGAGATGAGTCATATGAAGAAATAGAACAATTTCTAGTAGCGCCATTACAAATGTCTTTGCCAATCACCAAATTTACCATCAATGAAGTAGCAAAGGAGATCAGAAAACTAAATAAAAAGAAAGCGCCCGGCTACGACTTAATAACTGGCAAAGTGCTGTCTGAACTACCTCGTTTAGGTATCAAGATTTTAACGACACTATTTAACTCTACTCTAAGATTATCTCATTGGCCAACACAATTAAAATTTGCCCGAATTATAATGATTTTGAAGCCAGGAAAGCCTCCCACTGAAGTTACGTCTTATCGACCGATAAGCTTACTATCAATAGTATCTAAACTTCTGGAAAAGCTGATACTAAAACGAATAAATGATAACGATCTATTAAATGATTTGCTACCAACACATCAATTTGGATTTAGGCAACAACACTCGACCATTCAACAAAGTCATCGCATAGTAAACCACATCAGTAGAACTTTTGAAGAGAAGCAATATTGTTCGGCGGTATTCTTGGACATAAAACAAGCTTTTGATAAGGTGTGGCACAAAGGACTTTTATACAAAATCAAGCAAGCTCTACCACATCATTACTACCACCTATTAAAATCATATCTTGAAAATCGATACTTCCAAGTGCAACATGATGATGAAATTTCTGAAACCTATGGAATTACATCTGGAGTTCCCCAAGGCAGTGTTCTGGGACCGGTGCTTTATTTGCTATTTACATCTGATTTACCTACCACACCAAACACAGAAACAGCAACATTTGCTGATGATACGTGCATATTAGCAACACATGAAAATGCAATTCAAGCATCAGAAAAGGTGCAAACACATTTATATCTGCTACAAGAATGGTTGAGAAAGTGGAAAATAAAAGTAAATGAGACAAAGTCAGTTCACGTCACATTTACACTCAATCGTGCACACTGCCCACCCGTATACATTAACGATGTAGCCATACCTCAGGAAAAGGAAGCAAGATACCTCGGACTACATTTAGATAGCAGACTTACGTGGAAGAGACACATTATTAAAAAGAGAAAGCAGATGGATCTAAAAATTAAAAAAATGAACTGGCTAATCGGAAGAAAATCTAAACTCTCTTTGGAAAACAAATTAATAATATACAAGGCTATCATCAAGCCGATTTGGACCTACGGATTGGAGCTCTGGGGATGTTCAAGTATGTCCAATACTAATATTATACAAAGGTTTCAATCAAAGGTACTACGAATGATAGTGGATGCTCCATGGTACGTAACCAACAAGACCATACACTGTGATCTAGGAATAGGATACGTGACACAAGAAATTTTGAAAAAAGCAGAAAAACACCATATAAGACTGGAAGATCATCCCAACCCAAATATGCAACAACTGCTCGAAGAAGAAGTTTATAGGCGATTGAAACGTAAATGGCCTAACGATTTAAGACACCATTAGATATCAAGAAATGGACTACGCTGAAGGGCGTTCCCGATGCACATTTTAAAGTTAGAAGTCATCACATCAGCTCATAGAACTATATAATTATTATTGTAATAATTTTAATCATGTTCTGATTGTTGATATAAAGTAAGAGCAATAAAAAAAAAAAAAAAAAAAAAAAATATATTCAAACTGTTATATATATTTAACTAAGTTAAATATAATATAATAAGTATATAGTTTATATAAACTAAGTTCAATTTTATTATTGAACTATACTGTATACTGAATTGAGTATAGAAAAGAACTATACTGAATTGAGTTATTATAACTTATTATAACCTAGTTTATCTTATTAGTGAAAACTTTGTACGTTAAAATTCTAAAAAATAAAAAGTGTGAGTGTATTTTTTGGTTTTTCTGAAATACTGATATGGTTAAAATCAAGTTTCACTGTCTACAAATAGGCATTGTCCCTATTAATTACATAGTTTTATACTTAAATAAAATCCTACTATTGTGTAGCAGGATTATGCAATGTCAATCGCTAAGATATTCAATTAGCTTAATAAGTTTTTGTTTTGAGGTTAATCAAGAATTCAAAAATTAAAAAAAAGAGGAGAGAACCAGACATCCTAAAATCTCTAATTAATGTACTCGAATTGCAAACTTTGGTAAATGATTTTCGAACCATAAAATTAAAATAAGTCTTAATTGATTTGATTCCTATAATTAATGTTATTAACATGTGATAATATTTATGATAAGATTAAATTGTTTTCATGTTAAATTAAAAATAAAATAATAACCTACTTATAATGACAAAACCTATTTAACTGAATGATTAGTTTGTTTCATCGTGTTAACATTAAAAGTAAGTTGACATTATTTTAAATTTTAATTTAACATGGAAACAAATTAATTGATTTGATTTGAACATTTTAAAATCCACAAATTTATTATTATAACGCATAATTCGCAAGAATCTTGTTCCCCATTTTAGTCGTTTCCGTTAACTCAAGTTTCTGCAAACAAAAGCTGTAAGAACTATGCATTTGGAATAAATGAATGTATTCACTTAAATATATATTAGTTTTATTCAAATTTTAATTTAGGATAAGCGATTATCTAACATTTAAATTATTAATGTAACAGATAAAATTTGGTAACTACAGTAATATTTTTTGTTTTAATAATTAACTAGATTAATGTCGTGATGAATTCCTATCATATGCTTCTTCAGATTACTTTTAATTTTCGTTCTATGACCGCATCCATTTATAGGACAAAAAAATTGAGGTGCTACTCCACATTCATACTTCTTATGCTGCATCAGACCTTTTCTCCAACTATACTTTCTGTTACAAACATCGCATTGATATACTCCTTTTTGTTGGTATGACTTGGTATATCCAATATAACCTAAAAGGTTAATAAATATAGTTAAAAAGCAAAGTACAATAAATTATTGTAACGACATGTACCTATTTGGAAAAAATACACATTTTAATTATTTTTTAATTTTTTATTTTATTAAAATATTTAAGTATAATAACAATTAGACATTGTTGTTCAATGTAGATTAGCATTTTATTATTATTATTTAATTCATTATAAATAATAAAAATATTGTAACTTTTGCCCAAACAAAATAAAGCGAAAACATTTGAAAAAAGCAATATTGTTGCTGAAAGTTTGTGATAGATTTTTTATTGCGTTCACTTAGCTTGTTAATTTTAATTTCACATTTTCATTTAAATTAATTGTCAACCTCTTCTAAATACTAGACAAACATATTCTTAAATGATTTTGATAACTATCTTTGTAGCTCAACGAGTTATTTAACTAACATTAGATTACAACCTAAATTCAAAAAAAGTAATAGCGAATCTTCTTGGCTTCCTGCAATCTTAAAGTTGGAAATATATTGCTATGATCTTTTTTAAAAATTTTATATTTTAATGCGCATTATAAAAACTCATCCAATACTACCTCCGTTTGACTTTATTTTTTTTATATAACTAAATTTCCATATAATAACTAATCAATTTTTAATTTCTCATACACCTTCAAATCAAATGAACAACTTCTCATACAAAATCACTTTTTATTCTCCAACTTTTTAAACTTTTTGTGGATACACAAATTATAACATCCAGTACTTTGGCTATCTTCGTTGAAAAGCAATTTCGCCTGCTCGCAGAGCAACGTAGCACCAGTTTTAGCCTACAACCTACAACCAGAGTAGCGCGGAATTATAAAATTGAAATCGAAATCAAGTCCTGCCAAATTTTAGGTTGCCTACAAAAATCATGACAATATATACATATGTATATTTATAATATCTATAGATTATTTTGTTGTTTTTTTGTCGCAATCATAATAAATATAAGTTCATATACGTGCTTCAACAAATTGTATTTGCATTATATTGTATTTGAAAATGTAATATACTACATAGTAGTATAAAAATTCAACCGGTTGCAGTCGCTTGAGTAACCAAGTATACTATTTTTAATTATGCCTTAGCAAAGTAAATAAAATTCTATTGTATTAGTATTCGATTTACTTTGATGCCTTAGTTATTAAACATTTGTAAAGAGCTTTGATTGGCGTAAGGAACAATAAGTATTTAATAATATCTTTTTGTGGATGGATAAGTTTTCAGTTGGTATCAAAGTTAACAATTTAAAGAACTTTTCAACATAACCAATAAACGTATGTAACTAATAAATATTTTTCGTGTGCTCCTTGTGTAAATAAAATAATAAATAAAGAATTCCCCAGACTCCTAAAAATAGTAGACACCATACATTTGTCTATTCATTATTTATTTTGAATTATTTAATTATTATAATCTTAAAATTATAACGAGAATCGAAAAGTTTAAAAAAAATTATCATGAAGTTGATTTTTAGACCAATTTTATTTGTACTACTACTACAAAATACATTCTTATTTCGACTACTTCTCAACGTTTAAATTTTGGCAAACTAAAAATAATGTTTTATACACAAATACAAAATAAATTAATGGAAGCTATTTTCCTATTTTTCTCAGTTAATTTGTAATTGATTCTTTTTAAACGACCTTTTCAATTTGACCAAAGGCCAACTTGTTCAGTTGCAGATTAAATCAGAAAGTTTAAGTTAACCAATCAAATGCGTTGAAAAAGCGTTTAAATATCATTGGTTTACCTAAATTGTTTGGTTTAACCTATAACTGAACAACTAGGCCTAAATATACCTATTATCTAATAATTTCAAACAGTGCATCGTTATAAATTTTATTACTAACTAGAAGGTTTTACAAATTAGAACGAGTTACTTTTTTATCACAATTTTATGTTTATTATAAATATGCATTCTCAAACAATTTCTACGGTATGTTGCAAACGAACAATAAGGGCACATGTGAGAAGGATCTTTTCCACATTCGTGTCGAACATGTCTGCAAAGATTATTTTTCTGGCGGTAAACTTTGCTGCAATTTGGACAAGAAAAACCTAAAAAATAAATTATATCAGAAATACCGTCAATTTTTTAACACAAAAACTTCATTTAATTAAAACATAAAATTAAATATTTGGATATTTTGTGAACAAAATTGTCACTATTTTATTCGTTTCCTTTTCCGACCGAAATATACTAATAATTAAAATATTCTATTTCGTTTTCTCGGAAAATTTTATTTTGATGTTAAACATAGCGCCTAATAACAATAAGGTTGCAATTAGAATAAGAGATAAATAAACCTAAGATTTTACCTAAGAAGGAGGATTATACTATGTACATGGGAAGACTAAATCAATAAATACAGGGCGCGACACATATATTATACTTACGTGTATTTAATATAAGAGACGGTCGTTAGCCTAGTTTGTCTGCTGAATAACTGCTGACATTAAGGTACCCGGTTCGAATCCGGGAAGAGTCTAAACTTTTTTATGATCGCCTACGTGCTTCGAAGAAAACGCAAAGCCGACGGTCTCCTCAGCTGATGATTGCTACCATCAACTATCAAAAAACAGGTTATATGCATTCCCTAATCTGGCCTAAAACCGTGAGGTCTAAATGCTGAAACCTCTCTGGACCAGAAAAAGAAGCTGATAATCGTCCAGCAAAGGACTGAAGAGGCTGAAAATGATTTAATATGACGTACATTATTAGTAGGTATCCTACTATAACAAATGAAGATTATCACTATTAAAACAACAAATTAATAATTGAGTAAAAAAAAAAAATCTTCACTTAAAAATCGCCAAGAAAAAGATAACATAGTTCCTTTATGTTTGTAATGGCTAATTTCATAAGACAAAAACAAAACGAGTGCAAGCTCAACTTTATTACTTACCTTGACAACACTTTTTAAACTCTTTTTTGTTTGTAATAATTAGTACTACATAATTTAGGTAAAATGTCCCATCTATTTTAGCATATAATGAGTTCCAAAAAAATCTAGATTTTAATCAAGGCTGTAATTCACTTAATATTTTGATTTTAGTAAAGGTTTAAAACAAATCAATTTTTTACTGGGAAGGTTGTGCCATGGCTGTTTTCTAAAAATTTTTAACAGTTTTCATAATATTGAGATTTTAAAGAAACTACAGATTTCTAAATGAATTTGTAATCATACCATTTCTTTTAAAAGTACTAGTGAAGTTTTAATTAAATTTAAATAATTTAAACAGTTTACACTACATCGTTTTCTTCATGCGCCTTCTGCGATTAAAGTTATGCAATCGACACAACTATCTGATCCTTCGAATCGATTCTAGGATATTTCGTTAAGACTTTTGGTTATTACTAAAATAAACCAAAGACAATAGCTAACGACAAATAGAAAATTAATTATTAATTAGTTACATAAATGTTACAAAACCTAATGTATAATTTAATAACAATTTAGAAGTGGTAGCGAAATGTCCAGGAGCGAATTGTCCGGAAACGAAATGTTTGGCCATCCTTTACTCGTATTCTACAAGCATAATTGACTGAAGTATTAAATCACGAGAGTTATCTAAAACCAAATTCTTTTCATTTATTAACTTTTCTTAGGATTATCATACTAAGAAGTTTACACAGACAAATAAAAAATAACAAAAATTCATCATTATCAAGAGCTAGAGATAATATATACATACATTGTTTTTCTGATACAGAATTTTAAGTTGAATGATTAGCTTTAATAAAGAAATTCATTATAGTATCTATACTTATTTTCCATTGTCTCAAAAAATTAAAAAATTTAAAATCTCCTGCTTTCTTCAAAAAATTATTACGGTACACATGGCTTTTGCTTTATATTGTAGCTACGGCACTGAATGCCATTTAAATGGATCATTAAAGATCTTTTTCTTTTTGCAAATTAATGCAGAATTTAGCAAAGAAAACAAGTTCAGAAATTCCCTTTAACACAATTCACAAACGCAAAATTTTTTTTGTACTGTTATTCAGACTATGTTTTATGCATATTTATTTTAAATTTTAATTATGTTAAGGCCCTTCGCATTACTTAATTCAGTAATACCCGTTTGCCCCACTTAAATTTAAAGTTTCAAGCGATGCTTAAATCCTTTTAAATAAGATTTAATAGAAACCTACATTTTAAGGCAGACATCCCGTGTGATGTCAAAAAAATCAAAAAAAAATTTTTTTCATAAATTGAATCCTAAACATGTGTAGAATATGCTGGTAAAGTGATTTTCCAATTTTCTACACACATTTACACTTTAAAAACATTACAAACATTCTACACGTGAAAATATGCTGTCTTTGCAGAACTAGAGGTATTCCTTTTCATCTCTTGGGATTGAAGCAAAAACGGAGTCAGTATATTTAAGGGGCTTCTAAGATGAAGAAAGTGAAAGAAAAGATGAAGATGAAGAAGGATTTATCTATGGCCCAGGCATAGCAGATTAATAGTGACTAATGATGCAATTATGTTTCATGCACATAACGCACTAACCTATTGAGGGTTAATGTAATAACATAGTTTTAATTCGTATTATCTGTTACATAAACATAATTCAATTCAATTTTTATTTTAACACTTGGTTTACGGACGATAATTTTACGTGATTTTACGTCATAAGAAAACATAATTCAATTCAATTCATAAAAGTATGCAATTTTTCATCAATGTTTTCTTATGACGTTATCACGTAAAATTATCGTCCGTAAACCGACTTTACAGACAACCCGAGTGCCACGTGTTTTTTAAATTTATTTTATTTTCAACTTTTTAGTCTTTAAATTTTGATTAGTATAATATCAATTATGTAATTTTTCTTTAAATGACGAAAACTAATTATCATATTATTGTTCTTTAATAATTTTAAAACCAGACTTCGGGTCTTCTGGTAATTATAATTTCTAGAAAAAGCTTCTTTCAAAAAGTTTTTTTTAAATTTATTTTATTTTCAACTTTTATTTATTTTTTTTATTTATTATATTATTTATTTATATTATATTTTATGTTGGTAATGACGAAAAGTTTTCTTTGTTGGATTTTTCTGAGAGTAAGTTAAGAAAAAGCTTTTAAAAATGATATTACTATTTTTTATAGAAAACGATAAAATTCGAGCCAAAAATTTTACCGTCGCGTATTAAAATGCATTTTTTTCTCTATAGCATGTTACAGAAAAATAAATTCCAATTACATATTAAATTGTTATTTAACAGTTTTTATTTTACAATAAAGTTCATCAATAAAGTTCAGTATCAGTTCTGAAAGTAAATCATTAACTTGGCTAACGTCTCGTTTTGCAATCACACACAAGTTTGATAATGTTACATTTCAGAACATGTTCATACAAAATCGTATCTTCTATTCTATATCTATGAAAAGGGTTCATTAATAAAATTAAAATTTTGAAATTTTGGTGACTTGGGAGAAAAATTGCATATTTTATTAGAGCCAAAATAGTTATTTTTGTTACAAATATCTACAATAAAGTTTCTGCGGACGAATGCTGATGAGTCTGCAAAACATTTTAGGTACGTGTGTTACAAACAATATTTTTTTGTTAAAGCTCCCAAAATCACATTGAAATTCCTTTTATGTATGATCAATGTGATCAAAGTAAATATTTCTCGAAAATATCAGTGAGCTTGGGAATTACCATGCCACCTTAGTAACCAGATTGTTTAATGTAAATACAAACAAAAAATGCATAATCGGGAACATATTTGTGAAAATGTTAAGAAAATTGTGTTAGATTTGCTTCCGGTGGTAGCTGAAGGTGATGCTGCTAATCATCTGGAATTGTACCAGAAATATGTTCCACTACGACCAGCGAAAGTTTTGAGATTGAGTCCGTAAAAAAATCATTTTACGGACCGAGTCCGAAAATGAATCATTTTGCAGACTCATGATGGTCCGTAAAATAGCTATTTTTTTGAGCGTGTACAAAAAAGTATCTTTTCTTGACGTAAAATTTTACATTCGTCGAGATAATTTGTGAAAACTTGCAGTAGGATTTACAGAGTTACTATGGCATCCGTGTGCACAACAATTATAGTAGAATTTATTTTAACTCGCGTATGATTAATCTCTAAATGCAGTGATATTTAACGTATAACATTTGGTTATCTTTGTCGTATTTACAAAAAAGTTACTATTAAAAAAAAACTATAAAAAGAGACGGTCGTTAGCTAAAGCGGTTAAGTGCGTTGCTGCTAATGCCGAATGCCTGGTTCGACTCCGGGCTCAGTAAAACTTTATTCTGACCGTCTCCCCTCGGAAGGCAATGGCAAACCACCGAGGTGTAATATGCCTGGTACATCCTCTCTGGAGATGAAGTGTATACACTTCCCGCGGTTCGGAGTCCGCGTTAAGCAGTAGGTCCCCTATGTGTGTGATAATACTTCAAATGCACAACATAAACATAGGAGAGAAGTCGCCAACGTCCGGGGAACCGGATATGGCACATGAACAAGAACTATTGATATGATAAGACAAGAGACAGAAAAAAAAATACGTCGCGGTCATTTTGTAATGAAAATGAATTAAACGTGCGTCAATTTTAACAATTTTAACTGTCATCTCGTTTTATTTTTGACATAATCTCGTCAAAGATTATGAGATCTGACATCTCGTTTGACATAAAGAACCGTAAGACATGTGTTTTGTAAATTTTGATGCATACAATTATTTCGATAAGTCATATCAAAAAATATTAACAGGATTCATTGCTATTGTTTTTGTTTGAAAGCTAAATATTTAATAACAAGTTATACTTTGACAGATTATAATTAATTTAGTTAATCACTCTATTGAAGAAAAAGTTTTGGTTGATGGTATAGCTACTGTTTTTGCATTTTTTACTTCATATTTTCCTATCGTAGTAATTTGCAGTTATTATTATAACAAGTTGACTAATATTAAAAGTTAAAAGTAGGTAGTCCACAAAACTCAAGAACAGAATGATATAAATTCGATTAGGCACAAAAAAAATAACAATGTGGCAACTAATACGTAACTCGACAACCAAGCCTGCTAATATATTTTTAAAAGTTATATTTCTTAACTTTACTGTTGAGTTTTTAACAATAATTAAAGAATAAAATATCAAGTGTTGAGTATCTTTAGATGCGGAATAAAAATCTCTTTAATTTAATACATTTTTCATTCTTATCCGTTATAATGGGAAGCAGGAATTTAGAAAAATCAATATCCCATGTTAAGTTCCTTGGCCGGACACCCGGTATACAAAACTTCCTTGCTAAAAAAAATTTATTTTTGCCTAATATCCTAAAATCTAATAAAACAATATACTATTTTTTTACAAACATCAGAAAGGTGACCTCCAAGAATCGCAATCTACATGAAAAGTTTGCTTTCATATTGCATTGCAAAAATAGCTATAGCTGTGAGAAAACAATTCTCTCATTTGTTTGTCAAGGAATTTATGTCGATGTAAAATTTTATAAATACTTTATTTCCACGGCTGATGTTAAAGTGCGGTTTGTTCCACTAAAAATAATATAAGTGCTACTTTATCTACAAGAGTAGATAAAGTAGAAATAAACAAACTAAAACATATTATTAAAATAATGAATTTTAACTATTTAGTAAAGAGTACATACTTATATAGAAAAATAATATTTAAAAAACAATAAAAACGACAATAATTCACATTTAACAGGTCAGGATATTATATTCAGAATCAATAATATCAGAATCAGAATATTTGAATAAACAAGAAATGAATTATAAGTGCTTGTTCACAATGTACGTAAGACATAAGATAAACATAACACATACATAAGACATAAAGTTGAACTAGTAGTAAATTAATGTAAGTGTGCCTACGAAATTCTTATGTTTATGTTGATCTTATGTTCGGCTTACGTTCGTACATAAGATTGAAATTATGTTACATTTAGTGAAATTTGTGGTTTGAAGTTGGTAGTGTTCTGTCATAAGTTGAAATAAATTGACGTAAACATAACCTTTGTTATAAAGTTTGAAAGGTGTTTGAAAGCTTATTCGTTTATTTAGTATATTTTTTTGTTATACGCATGCGCAGTTTCATATATTTCTTATGTTCATTGTGAACACTTTTACGGCTTATGTCAAAATTATGTTTTATGCTTATGCACGTTTTATGTTTATGTACATTGTGAACAAGCACTAAAACAATTACGTTATTGTACGTAATTGTTTTATAATTCATTTCTTGTTTATTCAAATAGTCCTGACCTGTTAAATGTGAATTATTGTCGTTTTTATTGTTTTTTAAATATTATTTTTCTATGTAAGTATGTACTCTTTACTAAATAGTTAAAATTCATTATTTTAATAATATGTTTTAGTTTATTTATTTTAACATTACATACTACTATATACCACACCATAGACTTAAAAAATTTCATTTTTTAGGTTAAATTTCTAAGATAAAGTAGCATTTGGTTCAATTAGTTCAATTCAAAGTAGAATTATTTCATAATCAATAGATAAGTGCTTTATAAAATTGCATATCAAATTTTTGGAATAAACCAAACAATGCACACACTTTTTAGAACTAAAATGTTTAAGTTAACACAATATAAATACACCGTATGTATATTATCGCAAACGTTGTCACCATACTATGGCATCATCGGGCGATGAACTAGAAAGAGAAACGAGAAAATTTCCGTATATATCGACCAAATTGCAAGAGAAAAGGGAGAAGGTAGGAGGGGAGTATTTTTTTAAAAATGGTATATTTTTGTGTGAATTTAATAGAGGGTAGGAATATATTTAATAGAAAAGAGAAATAATCTAAATGAATGTAGGGTAAGTTAGAAAGGGGGGGGGGTATTATTTATAAAAAATGTTTAGTAGGAGAGTTATTTAAATCAGATTGACACTAGCTGTATTCTTTTTACCTATTTTATTTCCATCACAGTTGCACAACTGAGATAAAGTGAGCTGAGATTAACTGAGTAAATTCTCGGAACAAATTTATTTTTTATAATTCTTGTTTTCTTAATTTTAATATATAAATAATAAATAAAAAATATTTCTAATAAGAAATTCGGTATAACCATAATAAAAATAGTATTAATTTAAATATTATTTTGAAAACAATTTAATTTTGTAATTTTTTTTTACGTAAGATTTATAACATGATATTTAACAACTCTGCAACAACAAAAGTAAGAAAAGATTGAACCTTCACCCCCCAAGGCTGCTTATGCAATACTTGAAAGCCCTCTTATAGATAAATCTTGATTATAATAATAAAAATACTTACATTTTCAAAAAATGGTAAATCCTTCTGGTTTTGAATAACTTGTAAAAGTTTCTTACGAAATGCTAACTTTAGGCCGATTTCTTTAAGATCATCTTCTTCAAGAATGTAGAAAGTTTGTGTCGACATCTTCTAAACAAAATATAAATTTTATTATTTATCCAATTGACCGATACCTACTTCTCATTTTGTTTGGTGTAAAAAGGTGATTGTTCTTGGAGTCGATTCTCAAATAAACTGAACTCAAATTATATGCTATAATTTATTCACCAGTGAAGAAAGTTCATTTACAAAAAAAAATCTTAAGCAATCCAAAAATCTTTTTTGTTGAGGTCTTCATGAGTACTTCTAGTAAAATACTGGTATCAGTTGATATGGTATAAAATGTTTTATTCCTATTTGTTTTTTAACTACATAAAAATAATAAATTAAACAAAAACTAGAAAATATATTGTAATATATAAAATATATATATGCATAAAATGTATTTTGCTATAATGCAATTTTCAATTTTTACAGCACCATAACTTTTTTACAAACATTTATAATTAAACTTAATATTCTTTATAAAAGTACTTGACCTACTTTATTAGTAGTCATCTAATAATTTGCAAGTTTAAGGTAAGTTTTCTGTTAAGGAGTGCACACGTTGGGAAATTAATTTGGATATCCAAATTTTTTTCCAAGGTAATGTACTGCGCTTTCCATTCCAAAATTATTAAGGCACTTTATTACTTTGTATAATAAGTAATTTCATATTAAATATGAAATATGACAAATGACACAAAAATTATAAATAAAAATTGACAATGCTTTTCAATATCTTATTTAATAAATAATTGATGAGTAATTTAAAGCACATGCTTTGAATTTCTACATAAAATGATTGAAAACAAGATATTAAAAACTTGAAAAAATGTATAAAAATATGTCATTTAGTATAATAAAATGCCTCTCTTTATCAGTTTCACTTAAAAATTAACACACTTTCATTAGCTAATTCGAAAGTAATTCCATGTACACCCGCCAAATGTTTCAAGACGTGAATTTTTTGATGCCCCCTATACCAACATTTGACACATCCAAACATTGGTTCTTTACCACATTCATATTTTTCATGACGAACCAGTGTTGATTTAACAGAATATTCTTTAGAGCATACGTTACATTGAAATTCCTTATGCTTCTTGAAACCAGCTAAGAAAACTACAACAAAAAGGTAATATCAAAATTAATATATCAGTGCAACAAAAAAAATTAATTAATTAATAGTGTATTATCATGTTAAGAATAATACGTATTTAAATGCACAATAGCGTCAAATAATAAGTATTTACAAACAAATCAGGTACTGAGTTTTAGAAAATCAATTAGAACGGTAAAACAAATATTTTTTTAAATAAAAAACCTAATAGGCACCCTAAAATAACTAAATTGTAAATAAATACCAACATATTAGCAAAAAGTTCTAATATTATATTCATCTAAATAATTTACATTTTAAAAACATAATAATTAATACAAAAAATTTACCAATTTATTTGTTTAGTCCTGGGCACTTCAACTTGCACCAAACTTTATTTCTGATCATCTCCTTTCAGAAGGCTATTGTGAACAACAAAGTTGTAAATTAGACTTCCGTGGTACAGAGTCTATGTTACGCAGTAAGTTCCATGTGTTCCATGTTTGCAGTGCACCAGTATTTCCAGAAAATGTAATTCACAATAAACTGCATACTTCGGTTTATACATATGTACACTAATCAATTAGCTATCAGTGTCACAGCCGAGTTTTGAGTATAATTATGTAACATTTAATCTTTATAAAACACTATCGTAATATGTATAATTTACTAAAATCTATCATTAATCCTTAATTAGGCAAAAGTGTTTGTAAAAAGAAGTTTTTTCGAACTGATGAAATGGTTCATCTTCCGTATCTCTTTCGATTCTGTTTCATACAGAAAATTAGCTACAATTAAGTTTGCCAGATTGTTGAGTTTTGTTATAGTAATGCTAAAAAATAATGTTTATAATGTTAATGCAATAATCAAAATAAAAAAAGAACTTACCTTTCATTTAACTTGTATTTTACTACAATATAAGCTCCCCATATCTGATATAAAATCCCTAATGACGTACTTGCATTAATAACTACAATATCATAGACATCTGAAGATCCTTCTTTCATATTATCAAAAATCAACTAGTGAACCAAGAGATCGTCATGTAAAGCCTAAAATTTGTAGCATACATAATTACAATATCTAAGAAATAAAAAAAAATTCTTATAATATCAGTTTTAAACTTTCAATATACTGTTAGTAAAAAACGTGTCTGTGTTCTAAGATCTAAGGCATTACGTTTCTGTTAAATCTGCTATATTGGCCTTAGTTACATGGTTATGTTATAAAACAGAACAAAAGTAATTTATAATTTAATTATTTTTAAACAGATAACCTACCTATTACGAAGAAACAAAATCACACTTATAAACAACTTCCGATTATGACTGAAAACAAATGAATTATAATTTAAAACAATTTAAAATTACAAACCAGATGTAGAAACAACGCAATCTGCGCAACGACTATTGCGCAGCACGTGTAGCGTTTTATTGGATTTAATTATTATGTATAGGGTGGCGCAAATGTAACTTTCCTGTTAAATTGTTTTTTCAAAACCGTTATTATTCATAGCCTCACGCGAATTGACCTTTCATGAATTTGTCTGTATGAGTGCAGAAATATTAAGCCCATAACAAACGAATATTTACTTTTGCAATAAAAATTATTGTGAAAAATAAATGCGCACTTCTAGACTTTGACATTTATAAATAATTAAATTTTGACAATCTATTTACTTTATTGTATGAACTCACTTGATAAACAACAAACTAAGTAATATAATATTATGACAGCCAGTGGCGACTCAAGACTGTTTCATTTAAGAAGGTTACTCTTCAAGTCTAGCGGAACTCCATCAAACTCAAAAATATTAATTTTTTTTTTAATTTTTGTGTACAAAATGTACATTATAATAAAATATACATATTATGTAAAAGGAAGAGGAGATTAAATTTGCTTTTCCTCTTCTAGCATAATAGCGGCGTTATCTGACTTTCTGCTTCGGGGGGACAAGGATGGATCAGGATTTCCTATAGTACGGTTTTTTAAAGAAAAATATTGTAATTTGTACTAAAGGGATTACCTTTAATGTTAACCAATGAAATTGCTTTGAAGTTAGACGGTATTACAATAACTACATTTTCGCGATTGAAGTGTTGTGTGTTGCCTAAACTGAACCGGAAAAAGTCATAAATAAGATAGATGTGGACAGAGTTAAATAGGTATAATATCGAATAGATGTATGTAGTTATTTGGTTATAACATTTCGCTTTTTTGTGGTGAATATTTAATATTAATACTATAACATTAAGTACTATTTAAATTATCTAAAGTTTCCCGATGTAAATTAGACTTTGCAAACGATGCGCCACCTATATTATTCATATCTTAAATCAACTATAGACTGGGTTTAATTTAGGTGCTTCTTTCAGGCATCTATAAAATACTAGCATATCGAGAAAGAAAATTAAATAAGATGTATGAAGACTTATTACAATATTAGACTTAGTACAATATATCGCAATGATATTTTATAAAAAAATATCTGAATTCTTTTTCAAAAAAGCTTCCAATGAAAATTATTTTAAGGCTGGGAATTGACAAACTTTTATAAACATCTGCATGTGTGGCTACTGGAGCAAAAATAATAATATACGGGTCATTCCACCAAATAAGTTCATTTTTACGGGGCGACCCTTGCGGATTATTTTCAAAATTTGTGCAGGTGTTCTCTATGATAAGAAACAAATTTTCTGAAAGTTTTAGCTCTTAATCTGCAGCGGTTCAGGAGTCATGATTTTTTGAAATTTTGAAAAAAAAAATGTTTAAACTTTTTCATAAATTTTTCTCACAAGAAAACTTTTTTATTAAAATCCAGGGGAAATGGTATCTTGTTGGAAAAATTCTCAGCTTTCGAATAAAAATATTCATTTTATCATAAACCCTCCAAAAGACCCTTAAAAATCCATTTAAAGTAGAAAAATTGATTTTTTTCAGTGTGCGGCGCAAGGTACTTTGAATTTGACTCTTTTTTCTGAAAGTTGAGAGTTTTTCCCACAAAATATGTTGTTTTCGCGATGTGCATATTTTTTGTTCTATAGCAATCAAATTAAACGTAAAATCATAATAATTAAAATACTTTTATTTTTGAACTTTTTTCAGATGTTGATACAGTTTTGATAAAAGCATATCCAATTTCATCTTTGATCGGCAAAAAAGTGTGCAATGACTGTGTAGGTTATACATGTGAGGAAAAGTACATCGTATAAAAGCCAGTTTTACAATAGTAATATAATTAAAAGAATAGTTATTCGTTGTATACAATATTCCACTGATTTCATGTCGAATACCAATTGGCGTTTTACAATTCGATTTGAAACTGCGTATAAAATAAAAATGTCGTTATACTTGGTATATACCACTATTGTAAAACTGACCCTTAGTCACTTACGTGACTTGTTAAACGGATTACAACAATCCACTGTCAACTTTATACGCTTACTCATTGTGATAAAAAATCTAGAAAGTGCAATAATAATTATAAACTCAAGTAATTATATTTTTGCTAAGGTGAAGCAACCACAGAAAGACATCAGTCAACAAATAATCACAAAAAGAAAATAAATAGAGGGGGTAGTGAGCGCCATCTGTATCGTATAAACTCAATTTTTTTAGCGAGCAGTTTGAAATTTTCAAATATTATAATTTAACACCCGTATTCATAAAAATTTCTTAAAGTGTCACTCAGAAATGTTTTAGTTATAATACTGTTATAGGTTATGGGTTGTAGGTGATTGGTTGTTTTAGGTTATAAACCGCTTATATCCAGGGCCGAGCCGCCCATATGTGCGAAGTGTGCGGCGCACACAGGCGCCAAGGCAATAAGGACGCCGGATGAAATGCAAGCGCCCATCATTGAAATAATATCTCAAATCAAGTATGTAAAAATTTAATTCGCGTTTTATCTTTCCCAGTAATTACCAATCGGAAGTGAACCGTTTTTACCTATTTAGGAAAATGCTATATAAAATTGCAGAACATATTATTTCAGTCAAAATTTGAGAAATAAAAAAAATATTTATGTCGAAACACGACAAAAAAAGAGGCGCTTCATAGGTATTGCACACAGGCGCTGCCGGTGGTCGGCGCGGCACTGCTTATATCAGTCTTATAACAGTGTTTTAGCGCTATTGAACGTTTATGAATAATGTTTTTTGACATTTTTGACGTAAGACTAATAGCCTTATAAACCTGTTGTAACTTTTTATGAATACAGCTGTAAATATTTACCTGAAATTATTTACTATCGCAAATAATCGTATAACACTTAGCGGATATAACGTTTAATTTGATTGCGATAGAACAAAAAATATGCACATCGCGAAAACAACATATTTTGTGGGAAAAACTCTCAACTTTCAGAAAAAATAGTCAAATTCGAAGTACCTTGCGCCGCACACAAAAAAAAATCAATTTTTTCACTTTAAATGGATTTTTAAGGGTCTTCTGGAGGGTTTATGATAAAATGGATATTTTTATTCGAAAGCTGAGAATTTTTCCCACAAGATACCATTTCCAATGGATTTTAATAAAAAAGTTTTTCTTATGAAAAAAATTGATGAAAAAGTTTAAAATTTTTTTTTTCAAAATTTCAAAAAATCATAACTCCAGAACCGCTGCAGATTAAGGGTTAAAACTTTCAGAGAATTTTTTTCTTATCATACAAAACACCTCCACAAATTTTGAAAATAATCCGCGAGGGTCGCCCCGTAAAAATGAACTTATTTGATGGAATGACCCATACATATTTAAAATTTAGTAAAGTTACATTTTACACACTTCCCGTGATTGTGCTAAAATCCAATAGATGTTACCATATCTGTTACAACATAATGCAGGTGTTTCACCAAACCGGTGGAATGTGGAATGAACGTATGTGGACTGCACCGATGCGATGGTCAGAAATTTTTTTTGGGTTTTGACCGACCGACGGTCATCTGTGGATTGTACCGATGGTCAGATGTGGATTGCACCGATATAAAAACGTAATCCCCTTGAGAAGGAATTAACAGTAAGACTCTAAGGCTTACCCGTAATGTTTTTAACTACAACTTAAAAAAACTAAAAAATAACACCAATAAAAAATGCTCAAAATACATACATATTTATTTTTATTAAAATTTATTGTATATCGAAAAAGTACCGAAAATTAATACGCTTCACATTCACAAAAATGTGAACTAAACACATTATGAAACGACTCACAAGCATTCATAGTCCGACACATACTTGATGTGTGTGCAGCCCAGAACTTTGGTGGAAAAAGTGATTCCGCATCAATATAGGTTCGAAATATTATAATCGGAATAAGTGTCCAGTCGTGCATCATCTGGCATTATCGCAATTAAATCTTTACTAAAAGCGGCATCAACTTCGTGTGGATGTAAATATTGCAAACCAAACGAGAATTGTAACCCTTGGCCAATTTCGGAAAAATCGTCTCGGTATTCTGGGACCAAACCTAATTTTTATACTTATCGATAATGTTGTTATGGTAATTTCAATATTTAAATATATGGGAGCAACAAAAAATAATATGCACAAGGTACTCATATGCCTGAAAACGGCCCTACCCCTAACTCAACTTTATTTTACGAATTAAAATAAAATATTACAAAGTGCTGTAATAACTTTTTTTTACCACTAACATGAGAAATCACCATTATCTACCCCATTTCTCTAATGAGAAGTAAAATTTCTCACCCTAGGT
Source organism: Cantharis rustica (assembly GCA_911387805.1). NCBI lineage: Eukaryota > Metazoa > Arthropoda > Insecta > Coleoptera > Cantharidae > Cantharis > Cantharis rustica. The sequence goes on from OU426877.1 coordinate 80,947,616, forward strand.
AAATAACGATAACAAAAAAATACCTAGGTAAATAATAAAATATTTTTAATGAAATGAACAGAAACTCTATTATTATTAACTTAATTCTAAGCAAGAACCAAATAAACTCGGAAATTCACGACTATAAAATGATATAACAATAATTATTATAGTAGATATTATATAAAGAAAAAATTATTTAACTAAATTTAAAATTGCATTTCATTAGTTTCATTTTGTTAATTTGACAACTAAACACCCACACTACTTGATATTTCAAAATACTTGAAAAATAAGTAGGAAGCAACTAAAGCTATATTTATCAACATCTAATCAAATCAAATATAGTAATATATCAGTGTTAGTAGTAAAAAAAATTCTATATATACTTCGGTTGAGAAGGCCATTATACACCTCACACATTATATCCTTCGGCGCTACGCGCCTCAGGATATAAACGTGCTCGGTAAATAATGGCTCACTTCTCAACCTAAGTGTATAATATACTATTACCTACCTGCAATCTGAAATTTTTTTTAAACTAACATTAATTCATAATTATTACAACTTCATAATTTTTAATTTTAAAATTTGAATATTACAAATTGTCGAAATCGATAGAACATTTTATCTGTAATAAAAACTACCCTTTTTTGGGTACTGTGTAATAGTTTCATCCTCTATCCTCGATTTCATTCTCTATCTCTCTTATCTATGATAATATCTACCTGGCAAAAACTGTTAATTCAAAGCTTTATCTTCTTCAAAAAGCTTGAACTATTTCCGAACTCGAAAGATCAAAATCTGCATAAAATGAAAACTACAGGAGTTCATTCGTTTTGTTGTTATCAATTAACTTTTTTCAATTTCATTTATTGTTATGTAAACTTCGCAAATATTCTCGTGTTTTTGTAGAAAAAAAATTCGATTTTTTTTTGGGTTTTTACAGTATATAATTTCATGATGTAATTATAAGTTCAATTTTAATTATAAATCTATAAAAACATAGCTAATAGTTTCTTCTACAAGTTTCTGATGGTATAAATGTTATATATGGTTTAGTTTTACAGAAAAGTATAAACTCCAAATGGTCAATATAGCGTATATTTTGTACTTTTGTCCCCAGCGTTAAACTTTAAAAAATGACTTTAATAAAAAAATAAAATCCAAAAAACACACAATAAAAATAATTTTAACTACGGCCAAGTTTGATCAAAAATACTTCCAAACAACTCAAATCGCAATATTCAAAATAAACATCACAATTTTCAAAACTTTTCGTTTAAAATATTTTCAAATCTACGGAGCAAAAATTTAATACAACAAACCAAACACTCAAAAATTTACCAAAAGTATCAGGGGCGGTCAAAAATTACTTTGTAGCATAACAATATATTGATTTTTTTACCTCTGGTAACGCCGCTGTATGAGGAATCATGGCTGCTAACAACCTAACAGTGACAGGTTATCAGATCAGTTGGGAAATATGTTGCCAAAATAATTTGCAGGTACAATTTCTTGCAGAAATTATTAATTATTAGCCAATAAATTGCACTGTCTGATTTGGACTTTAGAAAAACAGTAATAACAAAGTTCTACGTGAAGGCCCATCTGTGCTTATCAAATTCTGCACTAATAAATAATTTAATAGTTTAATTACTATTTAAGTAAACTAAATCAATACAATTAATTAACAAAAGGAGGTACATACGAATTCAGAAAAGGTTCTCTTTATCTTCAAACACTTTTATAAGCAAAAACAGTTTATTTCGTACAGTTGCGAAAGCTAAAAACATTTTAAAAATATTTTTTAATATTTTTTTAAATTACGTTTAATTTAATTAAATATTTTATTTATTAATCCAGGGGAAATCTAATAAAATAATAGCCCTAATCTGTGTATCTCTCTATCTCTCTGTCCCGTAACGCACCTCTAATTGGTCGGTTTTTTTACCTGACTTTAGAGTTATGGCTTTCAGGTATACTACCGATATTCCTCCTGTGAGGCCGAAGGCCTAATAACTATATCCGATACAGTCTAAGGGCCGATATATTCACTTCCTCGTAAAGTGGCTAATAGCGTTACAAGGAACTTTGTTATAAACGTATATTCACCTCCCAATAGCGGCAACCGTCTCGTAAATACGAGTTACGAGTAAGATAAGTTACAAGTCACTGGGAGTACCAAATAAAATGTCACAAGTAAGATTTTAACCTAAAATTTATAAATTAAATAATCTTTGAGTAAACAAGTTAATTAAACGTTTTGATAATAATGTTTTTATTGAGCTTTCGACGTCGGACACGTCTTCGTCAGAATATTTTAATATAATGTTTACAAGTTTATATGGAAACCGAATGATAACGTATTGTCATTTGAACAATCTATGATCTAAAATATGTGATTGTATGATAAGAAACAACCTGCAGTGAGTTTCCTTCAAGGTAGGAAAAACTTAACACCAATACGTGATGGTAATTAGATGGAGTAGATGGCTGTATATATTGCTCAGACCATCAATATCAGTTTTTCTGTTGATTGAATTCTTTTCTCTTTTGATGCTAATCATTTCGTGAAGAATTCTTTCTTTATAATTAGTAACAGATTTAATAATTTTTGCGTTTTTAAAATCTGCATCATGTCCATCGACTAGTATATGTTTTGCAATGGCAGTAGAGTCCGGTTTATTACAGCGAACACTTGAGATATGAAATTTTATAAAATTTATAAATGGTGTGTGTATTTTGTGTATTTTATAATTTTTCAAAATAGGTTTTATAGACGAAATTGACGAAAATATTATATATCGCCGTTCATATAATACTAAAAACAGATTTCACGAAATTGCACGAAAGATGTGCAGAATAACGATCAAAATAATAACTTAAATCGTGCTGAGTTTTTAAATTATGCATTATAATTGCATCTGGGTTACAACTACCTGTTAAAAATATTTTTGTCAAGTTTATTACTTAAAAATAATTATTTATGACTTTACAGGGTGCTTTACTATTATAACCGCGGTTGTATATTACTTGTAAAAATTTTCAAACTTTATCTGTCAGAATTACGACAAAATATTATATTGTCAAAAATATCTTATTCTATCTTCAGAATATAATAGCGCTATCTTTTATTTCATATTGTACTACCTCGAAAAAAACATCAACTATCCGTAATAAGTTGCAAGTAGTTACAAGACAGATATATTTATTTGAATATACCCAAATTTTTTACAAGTCACTTTTAAAGTTATCAAACAGATAGCTACAAGACTCTTTACGAGGAGGTGAATATAACGGCCTTAAGTGAATAATTTATGCGTTGAGGTCGAAAACTATATACGACACAGTCTAGATGAATAATTTAGGTGTTGAAGCCGAAGGCCGAACAACTATATTCGAAACAGTCTAGATGGCTAAAGGCAGCCAAAGTGCCTCATGCGCACATTTTGATCACTTTGTGAGCTCAAGACAAATTTACGAGTGCTGCTCGAATCGATCAGGTTGTCTGGGCGGAAATTCCAGATTCTATTGCTAATCCAAGATTACATGAAATTGTAACGCTATGCATGATGCACAGACCTTGCGGGTTTGAAAATCGTCGCGCTCCATGCATAAAAAATGGGCGATGCAAGAAAAAGTTTTCCAAAGATTTACGTCCATTAACAATGCACAACATGAAAGGGTATCCATTTTATAGGCTGATGGCACAGCCGAAATTCAAGGTATAACAATGGGAAATGGACATGTTGTGTCATATAATCCGTTTATTTTACTAAGGTATAACGCTAATATTAATGTGGAAGTTGGCGCATCACTCTCTGCAGTTAAATATATTTATAAATTATAAACATATATACTGCAATGACCCGGCGTCTTCTTTGCTCGGTGTACATCCATTATTTTATAGCTATGAGCTCTTGTAGTTGAAGTTAAATTGTAGATTTTTAATTAATAAATTCTGTTACCTTGTAATGTGTGGCCTTGCAAGCGCACGTGCACGCTCCGCATGTGACATTGCAGCTGGCGTCTGGCCAAACAAATTTATTTGTGCATTTCATGCAACGACCAAAATTATCACAACTTCTTTAACAATTCGCACTTCTTAAAAATTCTTATATCGATGATCAATTGCACTTATTAGAATAAAACAAAAACCACCCTCACTTCAAATCAACTTACTTTTATTTTATTAACAATCAAAATTAAGAATTATTTGCGTTTTATAAATTAATATTATATAATAATATTTATAAATTAATTGCGGGTCGTCTATTCGACGCGAAGGCATCAGCCCAAATGTCCTTGACAACCTTCCAGCCCTACTCTTTTCGCTCCCCACCTTATTTACATAGCAAATAATTTAACTATTTTACACAATATGATACAAATAAACAATAAAACAAATTCAAACTTTAAAATTATTTTACAAAACAATAAAATTAATGTTTTTATGGTTTCGACGACAATACATATACTGGGTGACCCAGACCACCCGTATCAGTACTTTTTTTCAAACCGGTAAGTCGTAGAGAGTTGGGCTAAAAAAATTTATTACAAAAGCCCTAATGACGAATCCAATGGTGATAGTATTATTTCCGGGAAAAGTCAGCATCCACAGTAGTTTGCTCCAGAAAGTCCAGAAATCCAGAATTTTAAATGGCACCATATGTCGAAAGTGGTATCGTTGGAAAGCTCTTTAAAAAATAAGCAAATTTTGTAGCAAAATTTTTTTATTACTCCCACCCCGTTTAAGTTATATCCGACTTAAGTTATTAAATTTAACCGACAACGAGAGATATGAAGCTCAGAATTTGCAATGCCTGTCGATCATTAAACACTGAAGAAGTACTTAGAGCCACTGATAGTATAACCAGAAGAGCTCAACAGTGTTTAGAAGTAAATGGAAGACATTTTAAACACTTGTGACATTGCTCTAACGCAGTAGCTGGATTTCAAGTGCTAACTTTTAAAGTTAAGTTCGTTATAAGAAATTGAAATTTAATAACTTAAGTCGGATATAACTTAAACAGGGTGGGAGTAATAAAAAAATTTTTCCTACAAAACTTGCTTATTTTTTAAAGAGCTTTCCAACAATACCACTTTCGACATATGGTGCCATTTAAAATTCTGGATTTCTGGACTCACTGGAGCAAACTACTCTGGATGCCGACTTTTGCCGGAAATAATAATATCACCATTAGATTCGTCATTAGGCCTTTTGTAATAAATTTTTTTAGCCCAACTCTCTACGACTTACCGTTTTTGAAAAAAAAAGTACTGATACTGGTGGTCTGGGTCACCCTGTATAAGGGATTCAACTGCGCCAACATGGCCATCACCGCTGCGGTACATTCACAACATCGGCTAAATAAAATAAAAAACTTTCTATTCGTAGGGTCAAACAATTATTGTTTTCAGGTAAACTATCAATATTCCCCCTGTGAGAGGAATATATCCCAAGTCTGTATATCTGTGTATCTTTCTTTCTTTTTTTCCCGTAACGCACCTCTGATTGGTAGTTTTTTTTACTAACTTAAAAATTAATCCATTAATTCGATAAGTTCATCGAAAGTTCATAAGTTATCGAATCGCTCCGGACGACTTTAGTGTCGAACAATTATGACAGGTATACTACCGGGTAGTATATAGGTAGTATATCAGGTATACTACCGATATTCCCTCTGTGAGGCCAAAGGCCGAAAAACTATGTGCGACACGGTCTAGATGGCTAAAAGCGACTGAAGAACGTCTGTGCCAGCTAGTCTGTAATATAATATCCCATGGCTGTGTATCTGTCCCGTAACGCACTTATGATTGGTTGGTTTTTTTCACCTGACGGACGTTAGATACTTTATGGTCGAACAATAATTATGGTTTCAGGCATGCAAGTTTCAGTTAGAACTTAGAAATTTCTTACAGGCCTATTCACTAACTCCGATCGAAAAGTTTTCGATGATGGAGAAGTCTGTGATGGAAAAGGGCGTGTCCTCGATCACGGTAAAAATGGCATTCAGTAACTACCACTTTTCGATATCGAAAGAACCAGAACAGTTATCGATAACTTATTTTACTGTTGGCAATCCTGATGTACAATTTAACCTAAATCACGATACATTTGACCTAAACTTACTGTAAAATTAAACCAGTTCAATTTTAATATTACAAAAGAATCGATTTTTTTGTTTACTGATGATTTTTACGTCCGCAATCGCGTACTTTGGTTGTGATAATGATACTGGTTAGTCGTAAAAAAATAGCCCTAACCTAATCAACTCATTCGATACTATCAATGAATATGAGTAGCGCAAACGTTTTATTACTTTTACCGACAAGAGTGGTAAAAGTACTTATATTTTCAACGACTTTTGGTAATCATTAATAATGATCGATAATTAATAATTTTCAATTCATCACACTTACCGTAACATATACAGATGAAAGAAAAGCAGCAATTTTTTCAATAATAGGAAAAAATCAATTTTTCTACAAAAATAGATTATTTTTTCTAATAGAAATAGTTTTTTCCAAATCAATTATTATTATTGATAAGAAAAAAATCGATTTTTTCTCCTCGATATCACATCCCTATTACGAGAATGATAGGATACGAGCAATTCCGAGTTGGTTTTGACGCTTACGAACATAATGCGCATGAGTAATGGACTTTTCCATCGATCGAAGCACTTCTCGGGTCCTTCGAGGCTAACGAAAAGTTTTCCATCGATCGATTGAAAACTTTTCCATTCGATCGATCGTTAACTTAGCTTATAGTCGTAGTACACCATCATATTTTACATGTAAATGTACATGTAGATGTTGAATGTAGCGTATACTACACTAAAATTGCACTTGTATTTATACATGTATTTCTACATGCAAAAATTGACGGAATAGAACAGGTCCTATGTTTGAAGGTCATACACGTGTATTTCTGGTGACTATTGGGGATTTTACACTTAGGAGTTGGCGTTTCACTTGTTGCACTTAAAATAAAATGGAAACGCAACTGAAATAAGAAATTGGTGACAGTTCTTTTAGTAATATTTTATTTTTCCAACTATAGCCAACATTACTATTTTAAAAACTATATCATTTTTAAGATGTAAATATGACAGTGTACTACAGTACAGCGTACATGTAAATTTACATGTATTTTATCATATATTTTCACATGTATAAATATAATGGTGTACAACCGCTTTTAGTGAATAGGTTTGTAAGTCCATGGTTTCAGGTATGTATACTACCGATATTCTCGCTGTGAGGCTGAATATAATATCCCAAGTCTACATAAGGCTACTAGACTTTGCCGTACTTTTAAAATGATTTTAAAATTAATTAGTAGCTACTAGTTAATAGCATTCTAGAAGCTAGGAAAATTTTGTTATGCAAAATTACTACTAATTAACCTGTTCTTTAAGAGTCCTTGTATGGTGTAGAACGCTCTATTTCCAACCATTATCCTTTCCTTGATCACATCTTTTCTGTCATTTGTACAATTAATTTGGAGCCCTAGGTATTTAAAAGAGCTCACTTCTGCGAATCTGTATCCTTCCCTCTGCTTCTCTTCTGTGGGTTCGTTTTTGCTTCTGTTACATTTCATAAGTTTTGTCTTGTCTTCATTCACTTTAAGTCCAACCTTCCTTGCTTCATTCTCCAACTTCTTAAAAGTTTCTTTTAACGCGTTGTGTGATCTGGAAATAATCACCGGCATATGCGATTAAGTATGTGTGCTTCCTTATTTATAATGTTATCTCCACAATTTGTTCTTCTTACTATTCCTTCAAGCACAATATTGAACAGTGTTGCCAATAGTGAGTCACCCAGTCGTACTCCTATGCCAATTATAAATTCTTCTGTTTTTCCATTTTTTTTTATTATTTTTGCTGTAGACTTTTCTAGCGTCATGCGTGTTAAACGTATTAACTTGTTAGGGATCTACATATTCTTCATTTCTCTTATCAATTGGTCTCTACTTTATCGAATGCGTGTTTAAAGTCCACAAAGAGCATCTCCAATCGGATATCATATTCGTACGTTCTCTCTAAAATTTGTGTCACTGCAAACAATGCGTCGATCGTCGATCTTCCCGGTCTAAAACCCTGCTGATAATCACCTATCAACCTCTCGGTGTGTTCTTGTAATCGCGAATGTATTAATTTTGATAGTATCTTATACGCCACATTTAGTAGAGATATGCCCCTATAGTTTTTTCTTTCTTCCACACATTTAGTATCAATTCATACATTCTTTGATATAATATTTCGTCTCCCAGCTTTATGAGTTCACCGTTTATATTGTCGGGTCCTGGTGTTTTGTTATTTTTTATTTTGTTCACTGTCTTTCTAAATTCATCATAGCTTGATTCATCAGCCGCTACTTCGCTTACATCTTCCTCTTCTTTCTGTTCTCTGTTATCACCTATTTCTATTTCTGATTGTTCGATCAAGTGTTTCTGAAAATATTCCTTCCATATGTTTTTTAATTCTTCTTCATCATACTTCATATTTCCATCCGCATTCTTTATTCCTCTTGGCTCCATTTTGTTAGTTTGATTCTGTTCACGTATTTTTCTGTAAAATTCTCTAGGGTTCTTATGATTTCTCTCTATATCTTCAATTTCTTTGTCATAACTCTTCTTTTTCTTGTTCCTGCATATTCATACTGTCTCTCACTTCAACTTCTTATATTGTTCTTTAGCCATTTTATTCTTGCTTCTCTTTTCGCCTCCACTATTTTTTCACATTCCAGATCGTACCATTGCTTTGCTTTTCTTTTCTCTTTCCGTTCTAGTACTATTTCCGCCATCTTCTTTATACTCATCTTTATGTGTGCCCATTCTTCCTTCTTTTGTGAATTTCTTCGCGTACAGTTTGTGCATACAGTTGCCGCTCATTTTCATGTTTTAGTTTTTCTATTGCAAATCTTTTGGTTGATGTTTTTTTCTTATTTTTTTCACCTTTATTGGTTTTCTCTTTTTTTATTTCCATTATAACTAGGTTGTGGTCTGTGTCTACACTTGCGCCTCTGTACAATCTCACATCCGATACTTTGAAGAGTTTCTTTGTTGTATATAATCGATCTGGTTACCTATGTCGGAGTCTAGTTTTATCCAGGTTTTCTTGTGTATTCCTCTTGTCTTCATAATCAGTACTAGCTATTCTCATGTTACATGATATTGCCAGGCTGCACATTCTTCCTCCGTTGTCGTTTGTCATCTCGTGTAGAGTGTGTTTACTAGCTATGTCTCTCAGATAGTCCTCCTTACCAACCTCTGTGCATTAAAGTCGCCCATATTTATTACTGCATCTTTTTTTGGTATTCGTTCGTATATCGATTCAATTTTATCGTATAGGTCTTCTTCTTCTTTTTCTTCCGCATCTTCTGTGGACGCATAAACATTTATAACAGATAGATTTTTCTCTTCGCCTCTTATTCTTACATATGCAAGTCTTTCTCCCATTGCTTCGAAGTCCATTACTTTATCTTTCATGTCTTGTCCTATCACAAAAGCGACTCCATTTCTGCCTTGTTTACTCTCTCTCTCTCTCTCTCTCTCTTCATCAACATTTATATAATCTTCCATTATTTTTACATTTATTAATTTAATTCATTTTATAATAATTCAGTATTGGCCCACTTAAAAATATAACATTAAATACTTATTTTCTGTATAAAATGGCATATTATGACAAAATATAATTTTCAAAATTGTTTACTCTTTGTAAAAAGTATCCTTAAAATGGTCTTAAACATGCCCAAAACCTTCACTAAACAGGGACGATTAAAGGCGGCCGGTAGGCCAGTGTGGGTGCGATTTCCCTGAGTGAGGCCGAAGAACTATATTCGAGTCTAGTTATTGTGTGATAAAATAAGACTCCGTATGATTTTGAATGGAATTAATGTATTCCTTATTAATTATTAAATAATCTATAATCATTCCTTTACACCTTATCTGATTTTTGCTTAAATTTGAGGCAATTAACTTATAGTGGCATAAACTCAAGATAGTGGGCATTAACGAGAATAATCGTTTGGATCTTTTGGATTTAGAATATCAGTTCAATCGACTTAATAATTAATAAGTGTATGATTTAAATAATAACTTTTAAATTATAAATTTAACTAAAAACTTACAGTGTTTTACACAAAACATCTAAACGCTTTAACTGAGTCGCTATGTATAAAATTTATTGCTGAAATTGCATTAATTCGATTCCATAATTATTTTTTCAAATCGTTGAAGGAGAGCAGAATCATTGATAGTTTAAATACAGATTTTCGAGAACTTCATCCTGTCGCGCCAGCCGCCATCTTAAATTTCAGGGAGAATTTGTTTATATTAAATAATTAGTATTTTTTTTACATTTTCAACTTTTGATCAAAAAAGTTTATTAAAATCATTTTGATTGTTTTGTTTAATCGACATGTTAATGTTAATAGCCTTTTTCCTGAGAACAGTGTGGCAAATTTGTCACGAGAGGCAGCACTTGTAGTAGGGACAAACATCAAATTTTCTACATTTAGGTTACATTATATGTCCATCAAAAGTAGGCGGCAATTTTTGCCGCTTGACACTGCGCATTTGACACAGCGCGGATTGCGATAGCAGTATTTCTGTGTGTGGCCGTAACGTTGGCACTTCATGCACTGAAGTACCTCGCGCTTAAGGTGAGGTGGCTCAATCTTTACAATGGTGTTTAATAGTTTCTCCACCTTATAGATGTCTTTATTGTTTGACTTAATTCGATATTGAACAAGGGAAATGGCTTTCTAGTACCACTTTGACGAATATTAGATATATTTTGTACTGTATGACCCAATTCTTCCACTGCTGCCTTTATTGACGCTGTTTCTGTCGAGTGATGAATGTTATGCACAACTACACGGAATGTACGATCCTGTTTAATTTGGTATATATGGAATTGTGTTTTCTTTTCTGTAAGAGTTTACAACATTAGGGTAGTCTTCTGCAAGATTGAGTTGTACTTTTACCTGAGTATCGTTGGTGCTTTTCAATGTGCAGCCTCCTATTGCTTTTTCAGTTATGAGCGTTGTTAGTGGTTGGATATTTTCTACTCCATAAACAAACAATAGTGGTGGTCTACTTGTTTTTGCTGGAGGTTCTCCGCTTTCTTCCTCTTTTTCCTCATCTTCGTTGTTCTTCTCATCGGTAATCGCCTCTTCCGTGTTTTTTTCCGAATTCACAAGAGCGGCAAATCTGTTGGTGATTGGTAGCAGCTTGTAACCAGTAATCTTTCAGTGTACTTTGTTTCGAATTTCTATTATCAGGACTATCTTTCCTTCTATTTTGTTTTTTACATACAGGTTTTTTCCAGTCGTATTTTGAATTTTGGTTGATACCAGATGGTCCCGCTGGAGGGTTTTGCGATTGCCAATGATCAACATAAAATTGTTGACCCTGGATCCCGTTCGATTGCACTGGTACTGGTATCCATTGCATCTGCTGTAGATTTGGCTGCTGTTCCGGTATTTAGCGAGGAAGTGCATTTGTTGCCCTTAAATTCGTAATAATTTCATGACTTGGATATTGCATTACTTGTGAATAATTTTGATTATAATAAATTCCTGGATTTAATTGCTGCAATTGGAGCGGGTATGATCCTGTCATTTGTTGATTTGTGTTTACACCATGATTCTGAGAAACCAGTTGATTTGTTGACGTAGTCGCTCCTGGTAGACTTGACCATGTTCGTCATGGTGCGTTTTCGATATTTGGTGTATTTTGACTCCCTTATTAGGCGGTGTACGCTGCATGCTTATAAAAGTTTGTGATTGTCACATTTTAACCTAACTTTTAATTCGATACACAAAAGTTTAAAAATATCTTTCAGATTGCGGTGTCTGTGGTTTAAAACACTTGCACTAACAACCTGTCAGTCCTTAGGATCTATAATCGCTTTATCACTTTAATCTCGTGGGTTAATTCTTACATAAATCAAAAATGTACTTCACTAATAATATTAACGCTAACTTTATACCAGTGGCGGCACATAAAATAAAATATTACATAATTAGTATGTAATTGGAATATATTGTTTCACTTTTTTGTAACATCTGCTATAAAAATAATCGAATTTTATACACGGCGATAAAATTTAATTATCGATTCGCCAATAAAATAAAATTTTATCGGCTTGTATAGAAAAGAAGTATTTGTTACCAAAATATAATATTTTATATTGAATTCAATTCTAAATCAATGTAATATTAATTTAAAAGTCGCTATAATTATAGTGAATCAAATATAATTTTATTTTCAATCTATTAGTAAAAATTTGAGCAGCCTAGCAGCCAACTTGACTTTCTGTTGAGAGATTGTTTACAGCATAGAACTCGATTGATTATCTTCATGTTTTAGGTCAGTAAAAAAAAAGCGATGAATAAGCGCGATTACAGAGAGATAGCTAAAGTTTTATACTTAATTTTTATGTAGTAGTTATATATTATTTCAACATTTGTCTTTTAGTTTTAAACTGACTTGAAAATTCCAGTAAAATTGGCTGTAGGGATGATAAGTAGCACGATCGAACTGATTAATCAGATCCGAGAGACCAAGAATAACAATAAGACACCTACATGCCCATTGGGTACTTATATTTACAAATTTAAAAAAGTAAAAAGTGTTTTCAGAAAAAATATATAACAGTCTTTATTTTAATAATACGATTAAAATCGTTGTACATTATTAAATATTTCAAAAAATATAAATATCTATATTAAAAACCATAACCTTGCAAATTAAAATAACAACTACAGCCATACATAATAATAATAATGATTATTAGTACTAATTACAATATTGTAACAAAATTTCTATTATTTATTATATACAATATCTTATGTCAATCATATTTATTATTTACTAGATAATATTATACTATTCTCGTAATACCTACTTATATCTATAATTATTATAATAGTATTTTAATCAGTATTTAGTTTAATTTTAGCGACGATGTGAATCAGACTTTATTTAACAGATCAAAGGCAGATACGACAGTAGGAGTAATTATTCCCTAACAAACCATACAATTTTCTAAGCTTTAAACAAATTACAATATTTTTTTGCAACATTTTTATTTGATTTAATTTTGTAGGAAAAGACGTCTATTCGAGCATCACAAATCATTGTCGAAGGGGTTTCAGAAATAATTATGTAATGGATTTTATTTAACAATTTTTGATTTCCCTAATTACGACTGTTGCATGCGAAGTGTTTTTGTTGCCATCCGTCACTGAAAGGGGTTAGTAATATTTTTTAAATGTTGATTAGAAGATTACAAAAAAATTGATTCTGGTTATTTTCGGAAAATTGACTTTTTACTACTCTGTAGATGTCGGGTCAAATTCTACGTAGTAGATCCTTGTAACAGAAAGTGGCACTTTTGCTACTAATAAAGCAACATACTTTTTCTGAATTTTTTCATTAACAAAAAATATTATTTAAAATATGCTTTTCTATAATATTATTACTAATAAATTCACTACATCAAATGTTTTTCTATCCTTTTTGAACATTTGCGAGATAGAATCCGAACAAACTCTAAATTTTGATTTTGAAAAAAAAACTCTGATAAACGTTCCATTTTTGAAACAAAAATGGAATGTCTAATGCATTCTGCCTTTTTAAGTTAAAATTTGCGTTAAGTTAAATATTATTGAATTAATTTTGAAATTCTGATATGTTCTACTGTAAAGGTGGTATATTACATTTACTAATTTAGAATATCCGATCATTTAAAATAAAAGAGTCTGTTGAATTTAAATATAGCACGAGTCCAATATGCTCACACGCTTCCATATACATATAAGTACTAGTGTTAGTTACGTTAAATCCTCGCAAGCTGGTGACGAGGTTGCTTTTCACACAAAAAACCATTTGGTTTCTTAACAGAATTTAAAGTGCTTCCTCTATTATGATTCGGGAAATTATTTTTAAATGAGCAAGTTTCTCGTTCGTTTCCAAATAAAACGAAGTAAACAGCTCGACTCGTAAAAATTTAATTCTATATAATGTAAGAAAAATAAGTATCGGCAATTATTATTACTTATTTCAACAAGACGGAGCTCTCGGCTATATTGCAAATATATCAAAATGTAGTGCTTGTGTATCCCCATCCTACATAATACATATTTATAAGATATACTATATACCTACCATATCATGATATACATATTTGTATACTTACTCATCACATTGAGTAGGAATACACAGGAGTGGCACTACGTTCATATAAAAAAAACGTTACTTTCGATATAATGTATTTTCAGGCGAACGTAGTAATACCTCTCGTGTAGAATCAATGATGAATGGCCTCCCAGTTCTTTCAATCTAGATCTACTAAATTGCGTGGTCCGATACGTTCTTAAGGTTGAACAGTCATAAAATACAAACTTTTGGTAAAAATTTCGAAAGAAAACCATTAGTTTGAATAAAAAAGATAATTATGAAGTGGTGATTAGTTTTGCTACAGATTCACTATTATTGTGTGCTCAGTTTTTATTAAATTATTATTTTTTAAATTATTTATATTGAATTGTGTTCCATAAACCTTTATAATATAGTTCAGGAAACGAAGTGACTTTATCTCCAATAATTATTAAAGACTGTAAATTTTCAACGTAGGTAAAGCTAGTAAAAATAAGAATATACATAAATGTCCCCAACGATAAGTTTTATGGTACGCCCAAAAACGACCAAAGCTTTAAGAAATTTGGCCGTTTTATCAAAAACAAATTTTTACAAAATTTTGTACCTCATTTCAAAAATTTCTATTAACATACATTAGAAAGGCTAATAAATTTAACAACGTTTCAAAAAATCTAGAAGTAAAAAACCCGCTAATTTTTTTATTGAACACCATTTTAGACAAGCTGGCGGTCAATTTTATAAAAGTGTTCAAAGTAAAAAAGTTTCAGAGTGTACGTGCACGTGCAAAATACTTCACTAGTGTCAAATTGTAACCAGTTAAATTTTCTATGTAGAGATAGCGTAATTCTTTTTCGCACATTTTGTTTATAAGATACACTACATACATGCATAGTTTGAAAAAAATAAACCTTAAAACTTTTTGACTTAGTTTAATTCATAACTCGAAAACCATTCATTTTAGGCAATAAAGTATTAAAATCTAATTTGTTAATAATTTCACGTTCTTTAAAAAAATATGAATACATTTACACTAAAAAGTAAATAATTTGAAAGATATGATCAGTTGAAAGAAAAAAATAAAAAGATTCCCTTTTCTTTACTTGGTGCCTATATATTTTTTTAAATGTATAGTAAAACTTTCTTACTTTTGATAATTAATTGAAAGAAACATTTTTTTTACTTCGTTTCCTGCACTATTAGTTTAAATTTTATTTTTAATTTGAAACTATATGAGAATATAATATTAGACACGGTATATACAAATTATTAATTAGTATTGAATTCTTGAATTAGAATAGGGTGTAAACGCTTTATGTGATCTCGAAGTGTACTTTTTCTTTTAGCTTTATAACAGCATTCGGGACAAGCGTATTGAGGATCCTTTCCACATTCATACCTTGAGTGATTATAGAGAGATTGTATATGACGATACGATTTGCCACATGCACAATGAAATCTGTCTCCTAAAACAAAAACAAAATTAATTTTTTAAACACTAGCATAATTATTAAAACATTCAATATTTTTAACAAACTATTATTTTGCTACCTTATTCCCTCTTTATTAATATTCGAATGTATTCAAACAATGACGAACAAATTTTCGAATAAGTCCAGAATATAGTAAAATTATTAGTAAAAAACAGTAATGTTATAAAATTTGTTTAATTATATAATATAAACTGTCATTCTCTATGTATTTTGGAATAACGATTTTTATAATTTTTTATTTTACAATATTTATGTATAATATTATAACATATAATATCATATATCATACAATATGCAATTTATCTTTGAAAATGTACAACAAAAATATGTTTGGTCATATTATGTCGATGTTTGAAAATTTTGTCACAATGTGGACATTTTTCCTTTCCTGGTTTGTTACATTCTAAACGTACATGTCTTCTCAGAGTGCTGCTGTGATTATATTGCTTGAAACAATTATTGCAAACATACTTCTGTGGACCTAGAAAAGTTTAATTAGTTTGGTTAATAAACAATTATTGTAATATAAATAAACCGATACAAAGTATAAAACAACTTAGCAATAATTAGATTTACTAATTAGAAATCGTAGCATTTTAGAACGACTTATTTATTAAATCAATAAATAAAAAACAGGAGTAAATAGCCCTGAAAATTAATGTTCAGAAGAATCTAAATTTCGAAGAGTTTCCAGGGAATAAAAAATTTCCAAAAAATTGCAAAGACTTCCAGACAGAAGAATTTGATTTGCGCGTCTGAAATTAGATTAACTTTCATTTTTGCTTTTCCAACACATATGATTGAATTCCAAAGAATATCGATAAGTTTCAAGAAATTCTAGTAATTTGTAAGACATTCCAAGCACAAAATATTTTTGGAATATTTCCGCTCGACAAAAGAGGGCGGTTACAGTCCAGCTAGTGCGTCGATCATTCAATAAAAACTTATTTTTTTACTATGAGATTTCGTCAATTGGCAAGAATTATGTAAAAATAACCAAAACCAATTTTTAAATTTACGTGTTGATGAACTCAGGAAGGCAGAGCTAAGAAATTTTCTCTAGTCCGAAATTCTAACCTAGAATTTCCGCACTGTAACTTAACCAGCGATCACACTAATTTATTACTGTTCTTAATTTGATGCTAACCGTCTTCTTTTGGTAGGCAATGGAAAACCACCGAGGTAATTTGAAATGAAAACGCTTCAAAACATGCAGTAGTCAGCCAATGTTTATCCTGGGGGGTTACAGTTCTATCGTGGTTAAATCAATAACAATGTAATTATTATTTATTAATAACGAAAAAAACTACAACAAGAACTTGATTTAATAACTAAACAAAATAGATTTATTAGTTATAAGGCAACCATTAACAAAATAATAATTTTATTTTATTTAATCTATAAGATTTTATGAACAGATTTACTATCAAGTTTTTGTTTATTATTTATTTCATAATAACTATATTGTAAATGTATTGTATTTTTTATTGATTATTAATTAAAGTAAAAGTATTATTCAAATTTATAAACACATTATTATTTTTAATTACAATTAAAAATACACAATATTATTACATCGTATTAATTGTAACTTTTTAAAAATATATACAGGTTTAATGAAACAAATAAAATAATAAACATCTTGATAATAAAACGAATTTCTAGATCGTATTTAATGTAAATACCATATTATTTCAGGTTTTGGGCAATTGAACCCTATCGTTAAATCTTATAAACATCTGAAGATAGCAAAATACCATTGCCAAAAACTTGTGTTATATAAAAACCGTTAATTTGTCCATTTAACCTTCATATTTAAAAAAAACTTGCCATTAATATTATTGCATGGGTAATAATTTATATATATTAATATTATTATATTATAAATAAAACAAAGTA
The DNA here is from genome assembly GCA_911387805.1 of Cantharis rustica. Lineage (NCBI taxonomy): Eukaryota > Metazoa > Arthropoda > Insecta > Coleoptera > Cantharidae > Cantharis > Cantharis rustica. The sequence continues at coordinate 80,965,166 of OU426877.1, forward strand.
ATAAAAAAAAATATGTATAATGCTAGTATAAACTTTAGTTTATGTACAATTATCGCCCAATATTTATAAAAACAAATGTGTAGAGTTATTGCAAACTGGAAACGTATAATAAACAAAGAAGCTTGGCGAAATATTTTAAAATCGTATGTTTTGAACGCAGTTTCTTTTGAAAACTCAACAATAGTTGCTTTAGATCGTATTCGTGCAAATTATAGACGAAAAATTAAACCACAAGTAAAACTGATACTTTTTAAATAATTTTTGTAAATCACAACTCATAAAAGTTATAATGTAATAAAAAAGTAAAAATGTTATAATAATAATTTCCTTTTATTGTAGAATAGGTAATGCATTGCTATTAACACAAGAATATTAAAATAATTGATGGATACGTGGCTTAAGTAGTGTACCTCGATATTCACACAGTTATTCGAAATATAGTTCATCTCCTAATAATGCCATAGTATAATCGAAACGTTTGCGATATTGTACTTACCGTATGTTTTATTTGTGATAAGTTAAAAATATTTTAGTTCTAAAAAGTGGGTGTGCATTTTTTGGATTATCCAAGAGATTAATATAGTCACAGGAACATTAATTACAAAAATAATATATTTCGTTGACCGAAATGGTCAACGATGGATTAACGAAATTAAATTTCCGTTTTATGACTAATAAGATCAAACAACTACTAACGACAATAAGGCTGCTTTCTGGGGCGTAGAGATAGTCTAGAAAAAGACATTTAGAAACAGAACTGCAGTGTTAAAAAACAAGTTTGATTTGTAAATTGTAGTTTTTCGCATTATGCATACGTATATTTTATATTAATATGAAAAAGAACAAAGAAAAGAAAAAAAAAAAGAACATGATTTATGTTCATCGTTCTGTGTCAGTGTACCCGGAATTTTTTACCGGCTTATATTTTACCCCCTTAAAAAATTCTTAAATTTTATCCGCGCGGGGTAAAATTTCACTAGTGATGAATGAATTTCCTAGTGAAATTTTATCTCTCTGCAAATAAAATAAAGAGGTAAAAATTCACTAGTAAATAAGTTAAAAATATCTTTAGTAAATTTTTACCCTCTTATGAAATTTTACAATCAATAAGAATTTTTATTATTGTTATGTATCGATAATATTTAATTTGTCAAATGCTAAAATATCCTCTATAGATTTTGAAGAAATTTGATAGTTACATAGGATGGTTTAATAGGTAAATAGAAAATTTATTCAAAAATTATATAATATTATAAAATTAAATTAATACATTTTTTTTTACTGAAATTGCCACTTCAAAATGATTAAAATTTTTATGTTTTAAATATATTGCTAAGCTTTTGTAATTAGGTTCATCGGAAAGGTTAATTAAACTTAGAAATCTTATTCATGCAGAAAGATTGTTGAAACTTTGAGTGAACGAATATATATCGGCGCTTATAAGTGCTGCAGTGAAAAACATCTCTACTTCCGTTGCTCATATTGCATTTGTATGCATTTTTGTGTTTTCCATGTCATTTGCAACACCAGAGAACAGATCTACTTCGTTTGTTCTGATTTTCATAAATTCTGTTATTACCGCACTTTTTCATTCTCATCTTCAGTTTCAGTAATGCATTAAGATATACACCTGAAAAAGCAATTACGATCTCCTTTGACGTTTATAATATTATGGGGTGGATGAAGCAATGAATCTTTGTTATTTTAAAGATGGAATTCGTGTGAAACAATAATCCAAACTTCTGACAAAGCCGGTTTTGCCATTTTTGGTTTATAGGACAATGTAATATAAGTTTAAACTGATAATATGTAGTGTGAAGCATGCCTTAAGTATGTTGCAATTTTTATTGATATCCGGAGTCAATGGAATGTAATTTCCTCATTGCATATTTGGTTTCTGACGATCTATTTAGTGACAACGACCGACGACTGCTGATCACAGTATTTGGTTGAGGTCAATAAATAAGGTAGGTAAGGTAAGGTAAGGTTTAAATCGACATGCTACGGAGCGGGAGACCGCAGTTCGATGCTTGGTCGCGCCAACTGCACTGCTGTAATCTGAAAAGTCTAACTTACATCTTGGGGCTATACTCGCCAACACGCATTGGCAAGCGTGGCGTTTTAAAGCCTACTAACCTCTCAAATAAAAATGAGAGAGGCCTAACATTCAAGAGTGGATGGATACAGGCTAAGAAGAAAAAGAAGAAGAAGTTATTATTTGGAAGTAGTTTAATTTTAAGCTGAAACTATGTAACATCTTAAACATAAAAAAAAGAACCGTTGTATCCACCTATTGCGTTTTAATACGAAGAATCCATAAGTGTTACAAACGATATAAAATCAATAATATTTCAATAAAAACGGAATTTTAATTTTGTCGTCGCACAATCGATTATTTCCACAGACGATTCATTTTCTTCGATAATTAAATTTTCGTTAACGTTAATTTTGTTATTCTTTTTATGAGAACCAACGTCGTTGTAATATTTTAAATTGCTAATAGGATATCTTGTTTTTAACAATTTCCCTAACTTGGAACACAGAATGCAGTTCTTAATGCTTTCAATTTTCTCAATAACATAATGGTCCTGTATAAGGTGCTGTTGTCCAGTCACCTTTGCGATATGGTCTCGTATACAATTTCGTAACAGTACTGATTCGCCAACTTTAAATTTTACTCGATTTGACCGGCGCATATTATAAGAAGTTTTTTTATATTCTTCCTTCTTATATTCTTCCTTCCTTTTATATTTTTGGCGGTCTGCTCAAATACACGTTTTTGAATTTAAAAGACATTTTCAAGATTCTTTTCAAAAACATTTTGATTAAATATATGTTCAGTTTCATCATCTATCGCTTCAGCGTCGTCAAAATATCGTTGATTCGTGACGTACAGTATGATGAGCAAAAAGAACTCCATCAATTACATCAGGCCATTTGTTTACATTTTCATCTTTTAATGGTTCTATTTTGTCTTTCTACAAGTCCATTACTTTAAAGATGATATTCAGACGTTACCAGTTGCTGTATTCCTGTTAACATATGGAGCTGATTAGAAAATTAATTAACGAATTCTCTACCTTGGTAGTTTATTTGCATCGTCATACAGGAATGTCTTCAAATTAGTTCAAAGAAAAATCGAGGAACAACTTCGACAGTATTATTCTTTACTGCCTTGATTTCTGACCACTTGCTAAAGTAGTCAATTATTATTATTATATTTATTAAACTATCCTATGAATAACTATTAAATTTCTTTCTTTGTGCTTTCTAGTAAAATTTTACCGGGGGTAGAATTACCAGGGTTAAATTACCTGGGGTAAAACTTCACTGGGGTAAATATTCTCGTATCAAATCTTTTAGAAAAACCCAAAAATGCACAAACACTTTTTAGAACTAAAATGTTTTAAGCTAACACAATATAAATACACCGTATGTCCATATATTATATTATACTAGTTTATCGCCTGATTATGTTATAGTATGGTGAAAACGTTTCCGATAATATTACATACGCGGTGTATTTTAACATTTTAGAACATTTTAGTTCTAAAAAGTGTTTGTGCATTTTTTGGTTTTTCTAAAAAATTTGATATAATTAATATCGAGTTACACTACCTAAACCACTTATCTATTGATTATAAATATTCCCGATTACATAATATTGTAAGTAGGGCTGAGAATTATATGCATAAAAAAAATTAAAATATGCGCATATTTATGCTAAAATTTTCATAAAAATATGCATGTTAAAATACAAAATATGCAGTAAAAAATTCACAATTCAAGTTCAAAATATGCAATAAAAAGCTAATATTTTGCACTTTTTTGATGCAAACGATGATAACTTAAAGTGATTTGAGAATTAGATAATTTAAATTTTTTGCAGTTACGTTTATGCAAACTTGTTGCTACCTATTGCTTTATTTGATATTTTTTTCCGCTGGTAATCGAAAAGCAATAAGTTAGAATTAAACTTTTACCTTCAGATCAAAGATCTTAAATTACTGCAAACTCTACAAAACACGTTATTTCTGTTATCCGCAGTCAGTTATGGATACTCCTTTATCCAAAAAGTAATATTCGGACTTTCTTTAGGCAATGTTCAAAGACATTGAGTCAGATTCGCGCTACAACTAAGGTAGTTTGTAAATATGATACATTTTATTTACTTCAGTAATTTTCATGCATTTGTATATAGTAATTTTATGAGTTGCAATAAATATATGCACAAATATGCTAATTTCACTAATATATGAACCAATCGTGAAGAATATGCAAAATATGCAAAAAAAATTTTACTCCAATTTCTCTAATTTATGTGTTTCGACGTTCTCATATCAATATGTAAAAATATGCATTTGCATATAATCCTAGCCCTAATTATAAGAAAAAACATAGTGTCCACTTAATAAGAAAATATGCATTTTCTAAGGATAATACAGAAAGTATGTTCATAAAATTATAAACGTTAGATAGAAGTGCTTTTTTAAAAATGTTCTAATAATTTTTAATAATACAAAATGTAGCAAAACCTAGTTTTTCCAGTTAAAACTTCGACAAAAGAGAACTCACGTGTAGTCATTATTTCTGGCCACTAGTGATCTATCTGTTTGTTCAGTATTTTTTATTAGTCAATAGTCAATATTTTTAAAATAAATGGCCTGTAGGTATATAGTAATATTGCTAAAATTTCAGTAAAATTTAGATTTTTGGTTAGTAAATCATGGTAATGCTTTTCTAAATCAAAAAGATTTAAATTGAGCAAATTAATTAAACATTAATAACATTTAATATTTTTTTGAGCTTTCAGAGAAGGTTATCGCTTCATCATCAAAATCAAAATCAAAATTAACTTGTTCAATTTAAAACTTTTTAGTTTAAAATATTTCACAAAAATAATTTCAAATTAAGAAATTAGTTTTTTTAACATTATTACTTTAAAAATATAAAGTGAGAAAAAATGTTTGTTGATTTTTTAGTTATCTGAATTTACTATTAGAGATTATGTAGTTTAACAATTAAATTTTATAGGTTTAGTGGAGAAGTTTTGGTGGCAAGTTATTTTAAAATTTAATGTATAGAAAATCATTATCGAAACGAAGATTCGTTAGGACTAGGTAGTTTGGTTTGTTCTATTTTATTTTTTGATAAATTTTACCATTTGGTTAATAATTTTTGTATGTATTTGGAACGTATTTGTGTTTTTAGAAAATATAACTAATATTTCGGAAATCGCAAAATAATTTGCAAATTACGAAATAGTTTTAAATAAAAAAAATATGTGGAAATCTCTCAAAGCTGTTCTAAGAATTATGTAATACGATATAAAGGCCCCTATTTCACAATTATTTTTGATCTTCAGTCGTATATAACAAGAAAAGTTTACTTATTTTATTAAAATTTACTATAAAATTTAAGTAAATTTTTTATATTTCTTGTTTTTTTTATTTTAATTTTTTCAATTATGTTTGGTATACTTTTTCTTGCTTCTCAATATTTTTACGTTTTTCTTATGTTATATACGACTGAAAATCAAAAATAATTGTGAAATAGGGTCCTTTATATCTTATTACATAGTTCTTATTTTAAAAATCTTCATAACGTAATTTTTTTAAAATTTTTAGTCAATATTTAAAAATTTTTTTTCATTTTTCATTTTTACTTTTAAACCTGTTAAATGTAAATTATTGTCGTTTTTATTGTTTTTTAAATATTATTATACTATGTAAAAGTATGTATTCTTTACTTAACAGTTAAAATTAATTATTTTAATAGTTTGTTTAGTTTGTTAACCTAAAAATTAACCTAAAAAAAATCATTTTTTAGGTTAATTTTCTATTATAAGAAATATATACCCTCATCTGTTATTTAATGATAATAAAGAATATAATTATGCTAGATAATGTATACATTGATACATCGCAAATAGGTTGTCTAGCTAAATCACGTGCCGATGATGTTAAACAATAAAATGTTTAATTAAATTTTTTTGATCAACTTCCCCGATCAGTTATTTAGGAAAGTCGAAAAAAATATAAGTTGCCTATTTTCCTCTCTGCGCAACTATGGAGTTGACAGGTATAAGTAAGCGTTATTAATATATCCTCATAGGTTACTTAATTAAATTACATATCAAATGAAAGCTTATTTTATTCCCAATCTAACCGTATTGGGTGCCTTATCAAAAATTTTGTTAAATCCATGGTTGCCTAGATTTAAGATGTTAAATTTTCTACGCAAGCGTTGAGAGTAACAGAGAAGAGAAGCAATTCCATTTGATAGACAAAGATGCACCCAGTTCTTTTTCAAAGATTTCTACGGTAGTGTAAATATTAACAACGATATTAAACTGTTTTCACTCACACATTTATTTATCAGTGACAATACAAAATTATGAAATAATAAGCTTTTTCGTTTAAAATGTAGGTCTTCCAAAGGAAATATTTCGTGTAAGGGCGGATTAAATACTGGTAAAAGTCAAAAAATAAAATTAATGAAAATATTGTCGTGATTAGGCTTTTCATTTAGCTGTATTTGCATCGCTATTTTAGCTATGGCTAAGTCGTACGTTTTATTCTTCATTACACTTTTCAGCAATTTCATTTGCAATGATGAACGTTTCATTTACTATAGCATATGACGTCGGCAAAGAATTAATTGGAGGTAAATAATTTATGGTTTGAAATTGACTACTATCGGTCGTAACCATGCAATTATAGCCTAACCAGTAACCAGATAGGTGTACTGAATTAAGTCGTGCTAATCGACTCATCCACAGTAAATCCATTTTAACGGCAATATATATAGCACCTTGACGTGCAACCATTCCCTCTACAATGGAATCAACGGTAAGTAATTCCATGGTACTAACTTTTAAAACTAATCAAACTCACTTTTAATCAAAAATCATCAAATTATCATAACTTATCAAATTAATTTGCAGCGGAACAATTTTGCGACCGGCTGCATTCGCAACATCGGCATAAAGCCCTTTCTTCTTTCAGCACGGTTACCAACATAATATTTTATACAAAATTTTTATGTGCAGTACGTTTACAAAATTTTAAATTAAAACAAAACAAACTTTAAAATAATTTACAAAATAAATAGAAAAAAACAAAGGATTTTAACGTTTCAAAACACGTCAATATATTGCATTATAATGTAGTACAATTTTTGAACCACGTAGTGATTTTTATTATTTACATTATTTCAAGTTATGGTGAAAAGAGAAAGCTATATTAAAAAAAAAACATGCATTTAAAAAGTACTTTATTGACTAACGATTTCCAGCTTAATTTATACTATTTTAAACTATGACGCTCCGGCAAATTTATTTGGGGTAGACTGTATATAAGCTGTATATCGGCTCAAGTTTTATGCATTTAAACATTTACAGCCTTGTGCATAGTCAACTATGTAGCTATTAAATAGCTACTAACGCGGTCAGGTAGCAGTCGAGCATGCAACTTGTATATGTTACGGGAAAAGTACAGTAAAGTTACAGGAAAAGTAAATGTGCACTTTTACCGGTAAATGTGCACTTTTACCGGTAAATGTACACATATGCCGGCGCCTACGGTAAATGTACATGCAATGTACTTTTCCCAATAGAAATAGGAATATCTGCACATATGAAAAGTATATTTTTTATCTTTCATCATTTATTAATACTCAAACAAAACAAAACGTAAAACAACAAAATACCAATGTTTCGTAACAAAAAAATAAATAAATAAAAATAAAATAAATAATAGGACAACTGCTTTATAAAAACAGTAGCTGGAGTAGTTAAATTGTAAATAGTTTAAAATTGTGAAACCATTTATAAGATAAAGAAATTAATTAAGAGCGCAAGCAATAAATTGTATCAAATACAGACCTACAAATATGAACGCACCTTATAAAATTAAAAATGAAATTTAGAAAATTAGAAGAGAGTGGTTGGTAACATTTTTCCGGAGAGAGATTAATAGAGAATTTTTGATAAAAGTGGAAGGTTAAAAAGAAATTTTGGAAGAAAATTGTAAAAGAGTATTTTTCGTGATAATAATTAGATTTTCTTTATGAATAATTAAGAATTTGGATTATGGTGATAACGACCAAAATATCGAATAAAATTAGAATTTGTTGAAGATTGAAGTTATGAGGTTATTACGATCATGGTCGATTAATTGTAAGAAATCCGACATCTGAAAATTAGAAGTTATTTCTTTTATATTTGGAAAATTTAAATACTGGATTTAAATTTTAAAATACTGCATTCACACGAAGGAGGCAAAGTAGGAACAGGAGTTTACATGGTTTTGAGTGTTTGAGCTGTTGGAAAGTTAAGAAAAGAAGAAAGAAAATTAGGTGATATCACGGAACTATTACTGGGTGAGAGATCTTGTATAATAACAAAGTGATAAAATTTAAATTTAACGTTACAATTGATAATTTATGAACTACACACATTATTTTTACACTTTTCAATTTTAAGTTGTAACTTAAAGATTACAATATTTGAAAAAGGCTGAGATAATTGCCAATTTAATTTTGTGTATGTTAGTAATCTTTAAAACAACCTACGTTCAGGTCCGGATTGTGGACAGAGGATTTTATTTTGTTTTAATAAATGGTCTTATTTGCTTTCAAATTAATCATTTAATTTTAATACAAGTTGCAAAAATTTTGGTAGTTAGTTGATTGTGTGACAATCATAGAACCGGCTCCTGAGATTAAAGAGGTTGTTCCTGATATTAGCTAGACCGTGGTAAGTTGCAGATAAATCTAATAAAATAAATATAAAATTCTATTGCAATATTTAAAACATTAATTTCAAAAACTCATTCAGAGTTTATATTTCAAAATATTTAATTTCGAAAAAAACTTTAGATTCTAAATATAAATAAAATTCGAAAAATTAACGATGGTAACATTATAACTTTAAAACCTCATTATTTCATTCATTACGTAATTTATAAACTTAGTTATAATTCAATATTCAATTATAATCCACAATACCCACTTAGATATTTTTTTTAATTAAATTAAAATTTGAAGAAATAAATATTAATGTTTCAAATTAATTTTTATTTAACTAATTAGAAACTAAAACCAACATAATAATTAAATTAATGTTTATTGCAACACGGATTGTTGCTGTGGCATTTCAAATTTATCAACTTATGTATTTAAAAATATTATAAAATTGTAAGGTGCGTTAGTTAATTTATTTATATTTACATTATTCTGTATTCGTCGATTCACTTTTACTAAGGTACTTGTTCACATGTGTACATTTACCGGTAATTGTAAGAATAACTATGTTTTTTAAATTACTCTACGCACTCCTACCAACTTTCGTGGAATATGTACACATTTACCGGTAAATGTATACATTTTCCAGCTACGTACTTTTTCCGTAACATATACATAGTCTAATCAATAGATAAGTGGTTTAAGTAGTGTAACTCGAGTTCGTTTGCGATAATATACATACAGTGTATTTATATATTGTGATAACTTAAACATTTTGTTTCGAAAAAGTGTTTTATGCATTTTTTGGTTTATACTAAAAAAAATTTGATATGATTATACATAGTCGAGTGAAAAGGGTACTAGCCTTAGTAAGGACTACTAAAATCGTTGGTTCGCTACTAAATAGTTAGTGAGGGTTTTGAGCATGTTTAAGACCATTTTAAGATTACTTTTTACAAAGAGTAGACAATTTTGAAAATTATATTTTGTCATAATATACCATATTATACATAATATATTAATTTTAACTTGTTCAATTACAAATTATTGAATTTATTCTTATTATACATAAAATAAGTATTTAATGTAATATTTTTAAGTGGGAAAATGCTGAATTATAAAACTAATTAAATTAATTACATAAAAAATTAATTTAAAAATAATGGAAGATTATATAAATGTTGATGAAGAAATTGAAGAAGTTCAAATCATTCAAGATATTCTAAATGTAAATAGAAAGCCAAAAGTATATGTGAATCATATAAATCCTTTGGTTTATTATAACAATGCGTTTGCCAAAGGTAAACTAAATTAAACTGTTTTTAGGTACCTGTTATTAGGTAAAAAAAATTATTTTTAGATTGTCGGCTGACAATTTGCAGTGTTGCCAAATAAATATTTCAAAAAACATGCTTTAGTATTCTACCAACTAAAAGGATACTAACTTTCTTTCTAAAAGAACTATGCGTAACAAAATTTTACTAGCTTCTAGAATGCTATTAACTAGTAGCTACTAATTCATTTTAAAACCAAGGCTGTTATATTTTAAACACATGTAGTTAGTATGCATTGTAAAATATAAATTTAAACATAAACTATAACCAGAAACGTTAAAATAATAGAATTTTAACCGTAAAGTGAAGAATGTACTAAATTAATGTATTTTCATTGTCTTTTTTAAATACGTATGTGTTCTTTCCTTTAAGGTTAAAATTCTGTTATTTCAACGTTACTAGTTTATGTTAAATTTTATAGTAAATAAATTACTAAGGGCCAGTTGTACATTATAAGTTTAAACTTAAGATTAACTTAAACCGGCTTGAACTTAAGATGAACTGCAGTTCAGAAAAAAAATGGATTGTACAATGCCGGTTTAGCACTGAACTTCAGTTCAAGACCACTTGAACTTGATCCCACCAATTCGGTAGTTTAAACTTAAGTTTAACCCTACTTTTGGGTCTATTTGTTATTTTTGTTGTTGGTTTTCTTTGAAATTTAATTTAATAATTAAAAATTAAATTTGATATTAAAATTAATTTAATATAAAATGGATTCAGATGATGAAGTTATGTTAGAATTTGTGGGTGTTATAGAGTTATAGAGCGTCAACGAGTGCGTAAAGTATTTCGGATTCGCGAGAATCATTTTGAAAAGTGGAACGACAAGGCATTTATTGCAAGATTTCGTTTGTCGAAAAATGGTGTGCGTTTTGTACTAGAAAAAATATCTCAACAAATAGCACATCCCACCACCAGAAATAATGCTGTTACGCCAGAAATAATGCTTTTCATTACTTTAAGATATTATGCGACAGGGTCCTTTCTGCAAGTAATGGGTGATTTTGTGGGCATACACAAATCAACAGCTTGCAGAATTGTTTACAAAGTTAGCGATGCAATTGCTCGCCTGCGTCCTACTTTTGTAAAAATGCCGGTAACTGAGAAAGAAATGATAACAAATAGTGAAGAATTTTATCGAATTGCTAGATTCCCAAAATGCATTAGAGCAGTGGACTGCTCCCATGTTAAAATTTCTTCTCCTGGAGGAGAAGAACCGGAAATTTATAGAAATAGAAAACATTTCTTTTCTGTAAATGTTCAAGCAATTTGTGATGCTAATTGCAGATTTTAAAATATTACACTTTAAAAATAAAGTACAAACACGTGACAATCGTCACAATAAACAAACGCACTTTAGAAAAGTGAAACTTGCGTTGTTCGGTCTGTCAAATGGTGAAATGTCATTTGAGAGTCTCCTAAAATGCATGCGCGTCAATTATTAGCGTTGTAAAAACATCGTTTCTCAGGTTTAGTTGAACGCATTAAAAATATATTTTGTACAACAGCGGAGAAAGTTAATCTCAAGTTCAGTTGAGCTGTAGTTTATTTGAACTGCGGCTGAACTCGCATTTGTACAACCCACCCTAAGTAATAATCAAAAACAATTCTATACAAATTTTATTTTAGTAACAACATAATAACATTGTATTTATAAATATATTAACTTAAAGTATTACTACAGAATGGCTCAAAAGTAAATTTTCTACATGAAATATTTGCAGTATCATATATATATATTTAGATCAGAGAAGATTTTTAATATAAATAAAAACGCAAAAAAAATCGCTAATTTTATAATGTTAGAAATTACCCTTCTTTTCCGGTCAGCTGTAATGAATTGAAAAATTTGGAAATGATGGAAAGAAAACACTACTAGGTCCAATGACAATATTAAAATTGTATAGCTGAGAAAGAAGAAGCCCAGAAGGCCTAACAAGGAAAAGGTCAGGTATGCGAAATTTTGTTTTGGTTTATACTTACACTATGTAAAGATTACACCTAAGACATTACGTGAATGAAATAGTAGCGCGCCATATTCAGCCAATTTTGAGAAAATCGAATTTAAAAATTTCTTATTTTTGCCTGAAATAACGTGATAAAAGATAAAACTTGCAACAAAGGTTCCGTGGTAACGTGGTAGAGTGGTGGCTTTAATAAGCGAGGGTTCTAAGTTCAATCCTAGCATCGGCACTTTTTTTTTCAAATATATTTTTTTTTAATTAATTTTCTTTTTAAGTAATAATATGTAAATTAACATATATTTAATAATTATTCGAAATTATTAATTTTTCAGATCTCAACATTCGGATGATATCGTTTTGTCTTACTAACAGTATTTTCAAACATTTCTTAAATTGATTATTATTCGAAACGGTCAAAAATTTTTGGAATTTGTTAAAAATTATATTTTTTAATTAAATAAGTATTTATTTATATATTTTTCGTATTTTATTTATATATTTAATAAGAAATGAAAAGTTACATAATTGAATAAGTATTTACATATTATATGCAGTATATTATTATTATACATATTAATTATTTTCTGATCATTTTACATTGTATAATTTTTTACACCGACGTTTCGCACGATCCCGGGTGGTATTCATCGTAAAAACAGGAAAAACAGTAAGTTTTACGGCATCTAGTAATTAATAATTAATTAAAAATTAATAATTTCGAATAATTATTAAATATCTGTTAACTTACATAATACTTAAAAAGAAAATTAATTAAAAAAAAATATTTGAAAAAAAAAGTACGGATGCTAGAATCGAACCTAGAACCCTTGCTTATTAAAGCCACCACTTTACCTCGTTACAACGGAACCTTTGTTGCAAGTTTTATCTTTTATTATTTGGTATTTCATGCAAAAAGAAGAAATTTTCAAATTCGATTTTCTCAAAATTGGCTGAATATGGCGCGCTACTATTTCGTTCACGTAATGTCTTAGGTGTAATCTTTACGTAATGTAAGTATAAACCAAAAGAAAATTTCGCATACCTGACCTTTTCTTTGTAAGTTTCAACAAAAAGCAGCCATACTATTCATAGTAGAGTTCTCCGCTCAACAAATTGTGATTTTTTCGCATTTCCTAGTTAAAAGCTGGAACGCATATTAATTTATTCCTTAACCCATTAAATAACAAAATGCCGTTGATCATCAAATATTCGTCTTGTGCGGGAGAACTGAAGAGCTTAGATTATAAAAATTACCTCAGGCTTGATTTAAATCAATAAAACGGTAAAATTTTGTCATTTTGGAATACTTAGTAAAAAAATAAACCTAGAAGTTTAAATCGATTTTAAAGCTGTGCCATAAGTACGGGATAGGACAAAATCCCGCACCAAAATCCTGCCAACCGATATTCCCGCCGGACCACAATCCCGCCGGATCAAAATCCCGCCGGATCAAAATCCCGCCGAACCAAAATCCCGTCGAACCAAAATCCAACCGAACAAAAATCCCGCCGCACTAAAATCCAGTGGTTACAATTTTTTTTACAAATTTTTTTGAATTGCACGCACTGAATTTTTTAAAATCAAACGTATAGCCGCCCAAGGCAAGTTTTTCTTTTCCCTTCTGACTTAAAAAAAGTTTGGACTCCATTTCAATACTTCGTTATTATTTACTTACTTTTATACTTCTTACCACTTCGTTGTACTTACTACTACTTTATTTTATTTAATAGTATTTTATTTATGTAATAAAATTACAGGAAAAACTAATACCAACCGACAAATTGGTCGGTTTTACAAGACTAATACAATAAAATTAAAAATGGGCAGTGCTCCTCAAATACCTCAGGATTTAATTTTTAAGTTCAACCTTGTACAATGGGCCTTTCACCCATACGTCTCACCACTATCTTTGTTTCTGTTATTTTTGAGCCAATCGTTAACATTTCTTTTTCACTTTTTTCTTCTATCAAATTTCTGTCGGTAAGGTATGTACAGTCCAAATGTTATTCGCACAAGAAATCTTTCATACAACAAATATGGCCCGACGAGATTTCAGTCCAGCTGGATTTTAGTTCGGCGGGATTTTGTTTTGGTGGGATTGTGGTCCGGCGGGATTGTGGTCCAGCGGGATTTTGGCTCGGCGAGATTGTGGTCCGGCGGGATTTTGGCTCTGCGGGATTGTGGTCCGGCGGAATTTTGGTCCGGCGAGATTTTGGCCGCGGAATTTTGTCCTAGACAAAATCCCGTAAGTATTTATAAGTATAATAAGTATACAAGCCTAATTATTAAGTCGGTGTCATTAAGCTCTAGCCAACAATTTAGTTTTTACGCTTCATGTTTTACACTTACGGGACTATACGAGTACATATTACGTTTATATGTAAGAATATTAAAAATCCCCATTAATTAAAATAAAATAAAAATAAACGTAAGTTTAGACGACCTATTATTTTTTACGTTTTTTATTACATTTACTCTGAAATTTTTAAAGGAAATTTATGTAACACAAGCAGCGCGGTTCGTAGGACACGTAAAGCTGGCGGTTTCTCTGGGAATTACCTTCATCAACAACAAAAACCAGAGTTACTGGCACATCCGAGATAAGCCTAGCAAGCCACATTTTATGTAAAACAATAAATATGCCCATAGCACTAATAGTAACTTCGGAACATCACTGAGGTTGCTGTTAAGTAAAAACAGCTCGCAGACCTAATTAAAGAGGAAGAAAGTCGCGCGTTGAGAGAGTCTCGATTCTCGCTTTATCCTACAAATAAGATAGATTTTCGTTTGTAGTTCGACAGAATACTCGAAATAAAATTACCAAATGTATTACATACATTTCTGTTTTTAAATAATATCGCAGGTCCAATGATTAAAAATATTAGAACGCTTAATAAATTTTCAATAGTTTGTAGTTTAATTAAAAAAATAACAGCTTCATTTAAATAATATTTGATAAGCTCTTTTTTTATTAGATTACCTAAATTATAATAAACATTAAAAAAAGTGTACAAACAAAAATTACAGATATTTTAATAAATAATAATTTAAAACAAAATAACAAAAATATTCAAAAACTTAAAAATTTAATTTTTTAAAATATCCAGTAGCATATTTATTTTGCTCTAAACTAATAGATTTTTGTAAATAATTTTTAGCAATAATTTTAATAATCTTTAATAAATAATAAAGAGGGTTAATCGAATTTTTCGTTCTAATTTATTCTTCCCATAAGTTCTCTTAAAGTTTGAGTTTGGGGATTAAGGAGGGAGGTGCATTACTTTTGAACACTTACAGGCCTATTCACTAAGTTAAGTTAACAATCGATCGAATGGATCGATAACTGTTCTGGTTCTTTCGATATCGAAAAGTAGTATTTACTGAATAGTACCATTTTTACCGTGATCGAGGACACGCCCTTTTCCATCTCAGACTTCTCCATTAACGAAAACTTTTCGATCGGAGTTAGTGAATAGACCTGTACATAGAAGATATTTTTGCACTAACAGTAAGTTATGTTTCGAATCGTTATCTTCATAAAATTTAAAAATTCAGTTGATTGTATTTAAGTTACGGCACTACGTAACAAATTATTTTCTAGAACGTTTAAATATTAATTTTTGAACATAATACCGTAAAAAAAAAAATTCTCACACCTTCTGTCGATACAGTTCCATACACTACCACTACCGTGTTTTACTATACCGCACACAAATTGGTGATGTTTAGATCTATAATTGGTTTTTTCCATATCATTTTTCGACCATCAAAACCATAAATATTATACTTACTCTCGTCTACAAAAAATTTTTCAGCACGTAACATCATTATTGTTATATTCTTTAGAAAATTTAAGTTGTTTCTTTCTGTTGACAATAGCTAACAACCTAATCTTGACATAAATTATTTTATTTTTTTCCGTTATATAGGGAAGTATGTGCCCATAATGTATCTTGTGATGCATTTGAATTTACGTATAGATACTTTTAAATATGTTACCAATTTAGAATAGTGCTTTACCATAAGAATGGACCAAGAGTATTTAAACTATTTGTATAATGATTCTTGATATGATTCTTTTTCAAAGAGCGATTGTAATTTAGACAACATAGGTGACACAACAATAAAAAATCTATAATAATAAATAATAATCAACTAACTTTCGCTCATGCATATCCACTTGATGAACTCGTGGATGCTACTCCAAAGCAAGAATTATTTGAACCGTAATTAAACTGTTCAACTTATTTGCTGGAACAAGGAATTATTAGTAATCTATAATTCTGTACTCGTAAATTGGGTCTATTGCACTTGCGTTGTAGTAATTACCAGAATTACTCGTTATTGGAACAAACATATAGATTTGCATATTTGGGTGTAGGAAGTGCAGCGCAGAATTTTACATATACAATAAAAATTCTGGTAGTATTTGAAAGATGACATTATAATGAAGCAATTAAACTGAGGATCTAGTTCATACGTTTCTTTTTAAAATTTCGAAATAATTAAATTTGTAATATCGACTTTTTCACGTAAGAGTCATTGGAAATCACATTGTGTTGACCGCCCGTATACATATAAATACGTACTGTGCTTGTTTTAGTGGGCGGAGTCACCCACAGTTGGATTTCAGAATCGCTACTGATAATATCGCGTTGTAAATTTATTTAAAATAGGAATTCGTTAATTATAATCGAATTTAACTTACAAACGATGATGTGCGTCTTTGTAGATCCATTATTTTCGAGTTCAGTCGGGTTCATGGAAATTTTTAAATTTTTGGATGTACTCCGAGTTCTGGATCTTATTAGATTCGCATTTTTGAGTGCAATTTATGCTCAAAAATGGTTTTGTAAAATAAAAACACGCCATTCCAAGACTTATGGAAACTGTCAATAGAATGTATACGGCTGCAGATTTTGACCGTTTTTACGCCTAATTTCAAATGGTTCTCAGAAATTAATTTTTATATTTGTAATTTATGCAAAATTCTACCCAAATTCCATTAAATTATTTTTAAATTCTTGGTGAATTTTAACATCCTATACTCCCTGCATATGTCTGTCTGTTTTATTAATTTAGATAAAGCCAACTTGATTTTGGAGTAATTTTTAGAATTTAATCTCTATATATAGCCCTTCTGAACAGGCAGAAATTTATATGATCAACGGCATTTTGTTATTTAAATATTAAAAAACAAATTAAAATAGATTAAAGTTTTTAACTAGAAAGTGCGAACAGAAATTATTTCTAGACAATGATCCTACTTAAATGTTGGTGTCTTTTATTTTCATGTGATAGCCACATTTCTCTCACAAAGTGCAGCATTATTACATTTGATCGGGTTTGCTAAATTTAAAATATCTTAACCCTTATAATTTTCCAGTTAAAGTGACGATGAAAGCAGTTTGTTTAAAAAGGAACGGGTTATAAGATTTTTTATTCACCTAAATGCAGTCCTAAAAGATGAAAGTTTACTTTAAATACTCGTATTTACTACTTCTTCTTATTTACTACTACAAATTAATATTTTTTAACAAAAAGATTGAATCTTTTCGGTGAAAATGTGATATACTTAAATATCACCTTTGAGATTTACACCTTATTTGTTCTAAAAATTAAAAATAAATAGTTTGAAAATGAAACAAAATGACACTTTTTAATGCTAAATAGCGCTAATAAGGTACGCAATAAAAATTAAAAATTTTGCCAATACTATAATTATGATGGTATTATGTATCCCATATTTACAGCTTGAGATTTAACTATAAACCGAATAACAGGAAGCACAAAATGTAAAAAAATGCACAAAGAGTACTTTTTAAATAATTTGTTGTAATTTGAAGAAGAATTATGCATTATGAATTATGAAGAAGAATTATACGCTCAGGCAAGTAAAAAGTTTTATAAACGTTTGTATTCAAATCGTATGTTTCAGAATTAAAATTTCATTAAATATATAAAATACGAGTATTATAAAATAAAAATAATTGAAAATAACTAGATTTTAATAAAATTATATTAAAAATTAAAACTGCGCATATAACTCATAATTCCAAAATGTATTAGTTGCAGACAACTATCAACAACAAAAAATATAGAACAGAATACTGTTTTGGCAAAATATTTCTTATACACCGTATACATACTATATGTTAAAATACATTATACTATATGTTAACAAAATGTTAAAATAATGAATTTTAACTGTTAAGTAAAGAATACGTACATAGAAAAATAATATTTAAAAACAATAAAGAAGACATTAATTTATATTTAACAGGTTTCGACTTAGAATATTTGAATAAACAAGAAAAATAAAAATTACTATATGAAAATTAATCAAAAATCTTTAAATACTGACTAAGAATATTCGAAAAAAAAAATTACGTTATAAATATATGATAAAAATATAAAATAAAAACTTATAGTAGATAATACGATATAAAGGTCCTTATTTCACGATTATATCCGATCTTCAGTCATATAGTATAACTAAAAAAACCAAAAAATAATGAGAAGCAACAAAATATATATAAAACAAATTGAAAAATTAAAAAACAATTAAGAAATTAAAAAAAATACTATAGATTAAAAAAGTAACTAAACTAAACAATGTCACGTGCTTAAATAAAATTTTTTAAGGTGAAATAAATAAAAATGATTCTTAACGCGTTTCTTAACGATTCTCGGGGTTGATATTTGGTATACCAGTACAATTAGATTCGATCTCTTTGTAAAACTTTCAGATTCTTCTTATTCCTATAACAACTTGGCTATAAAGATGCCACTTTTTTAAAAAAACAAGTAGACATTTAGCATGAACTTTCAGTTTCTATAATTACATTTAGGTGAAAATGAGGAAAGATCAATTATTATTGTAAACAAATTTTTTTAAATGTCACATTAGTAAATAAAAACTTTTAGTTTCTGTACACCCTTCTAAAATGCAAAAAATGCTGCACCTTGCCAAACAAATACGGTAAGCACATGAAAATAAAAGACAATAAAACTTAAATAATAGTCATTTTAAACTAAAACCATTTTTAATAATCAAACCTAACAAATGTTAAAATAATAAACTTTAACTGTTAAGTAAAGAATATAATATTCTTTACTAAGAAACATAATATTTAAAAAACACTAAAATGACAATAATTTACATTTAACAGGGTTGAACTTAGAATATTTGAATAAACAAGAAATTGAATATTATGCAAATATTCTAAGTTCAACCCTGTTAAATGTAAATTATTGTCATTTTAGTGTTTTTTAAATATTATGTTTCTGTGTAGTATGTATTCTTTACTTAACAGTTAAAATTTATTATTTTAACATTTGTTAGGTTTGATTATTTTAACATCACATACTACTAAATACCACAAATTACTTAAAAATTCATTTTTTAAGTTATTTTCTATAATATCATTTAGACAGCTTAAACGCAAAAATTAATTTTTTGTTTGATTCTGGAGAGAACGTCCTCAAATGTTTCTCTTTATGATTTACTATCTGAATACAGGAAGTAGCCGACAAGTTGCAAACGTTGAATTGTGTATTAAAGCCAAAATATCTGTAATTTTGCCCGAAATCCTAGAAACTGTAGTGTAAAATCTGCTAAGAAAAACCATAATCAAAATTTTTTGTGAGTATTGCTACGGCCAACAATTAAAATAATATACATAAATAAATAGTTATATATTTAACATTTTTGTCATTTTTCTGTTTAAGAAAAAAGTTCAAAATAGAAAGTTACATTTGAGCCACGGTGCATAAATTAAAATTTTAGAATAAATTATAATTATGTACATTGAAATCGGGAAAAATTCAAACTAAAGTGGATAATTTTAGTTACATTAAAATTATTCTGCTTATTAAACATTTTTTTGTCTTGAATTAGATCGTATTATCTAAATTTTACACTAATGCTAATTATAATAATATTAAAACTTATAAATTAAAATTTTTTAAAAGAGTGTGATAATAGATACATAGGAACTTTTCCCTTCCGATCTTGAAACAATTCCGGAGCTTAAAAAACTGCACACAAAGTAGGCACCATGAATATATATGTATAATAATTATATTAAAAAAACTAATCACGCGAAAAATCATATTCAATATTAAAAACATCTCTAAATCTTATGGCAAATTATGTATACACTAATTTTTACAAAAATAGCGTAACTTAATAGCTATACAGTATACACACTATCCATTATTACTAGTATATATCTATTTCTATTAAGTTATTATTACTTGAAATACGACATACAGTTTAGCAAAAATATTAATCTTGGTTAGAACACATCTGCGTTTTATATTAGAACGTAAAAGATGTTCAAAACATCCAACTATTATGCGATAAACCATGGTTAAAAATTAGAATGTATGTAAAAAAATAAATGTATAATATTTATATTATGTAAGGTGAAGTTGTCTAAGTGCAAGTATCCAAGTGTCTCGTCTATAAATTAATTTTATTAAAAAATATTATCACATGTTAATAACTTTTACAATTTTATCATAGTAATAGAGAGAATCTTTGAAAAATATATCATAATAGTCCTTGTTGTAAAATTACTTGTTGTAATAGTACGTTTTTTTAAAGAAAAATATTGAAATTTGTATTAAAATGACGACCTATAAATGTTAACCAATGAAATTGCTTTAAAATTAGACGGTTTTACAATAACAAAATTTTCGCGATTTAAGTGTTATGTGTGTTGCCTAAACTGAACCGGGCAGTCATAAATAAGAAAGATGTGAACAGAGTTAAATGTAATATCGAACAGGCGTAGTTACTTGGTTATATAACTTATAACATTTCGCTTTTTTGTGGTAAATATTTAATATTACTACAAGATCAAGTGCTGTTTAAATTGTCTGAAGTTTCCTGGTGTGAATTAGACTTTGCAAACAACGTGCCGCCTATAGTATACATATCTTGGATCGACTATATGTAGTTCACAAGTATAATACGCTAAAGTCGTCGTAATCAAGAGTACAACACTATTTTTAATGTTGATACGTTGTACTACGGTTATGATGTCAACTATAAAAATCAATAGATGGCAGTAAAAACTTAGTGGTGTTTTTGGTTTAGAAGGCAAGTACCTTAGACCATATAAACTAAATTATAAACTATAGACAATTTATGGTCTGCAATGTAAGCAAATTCAAGTATGCATTTGCTCCGAAAATGTACTTAGGCATTTTCACCTTACTTATAATTTTATGTAAATAAAAGCCGACAGAACGTACCGAAGTGGTTAAAAAGTAAATTAATTACTTGTAAATCCAGAAAACACTAAAATTTTGAATTTTCTACTTTTAAACAATAATAGTTTTATACATAGTCGGTAAGTTGGCTACTCTATAGCATATTTCTAAATCTTAGCAAGCAAATAATGCGGTTACACTGTGTACAGTAATGTGTACATTAGTTGTTTGCTATCCAACATAGAAAATGATAGTAACAGCCAACTTACAGACTAAATAAAATTAAAAAAAAAATGATTGTTCTAATAAAATCTATTTAAACCATTTATTGTACTAAAATTATTTTTAACTATTGTACAGTATTAATACTTAAACTTAAAATACTCAAAATGAGTCACGTGCATATGAGTTTGAATTTGATCTCTTCTTTTAAATTTTTTTGGACAATAAGCGCATTGAAATTTAGGATCTTGTCCGCATTCGTGATAAACGTGTCGTCGTAACGTTTGTTGAGTTTTGTACGTTTTCTTACAATTATGACATATATAGCTGCTTTCATTCTTTCGTTCTTCTAGAGAATTTATAAGAAATGGCATAATTCCTAAAAAATAATATATTAATTATAAAGCAAATCAAATATATATAATGTATTAATAGTACTATCGTAAAAAATACAAGCAATTTTTTGAAACAGCAGTTTCAGTATTAAAATCTTTCTGACAATAATAACGATAATGCAGTCTGTAGTAATGTAATTTACTTTAACATTTTTTTATTATGTGTAATATTTATAATATAAAAATGTATATCGTTTTGTAAGGAGCAAAAGTGAGAATTTTTGTTGTCGGTGTGTAGGATCGACGGACAAGTGGAATGAGCCGAACAATTACAAACGAATGAGAAAAACGCACGTTTGCTCCGAATAAAACGTGCTATTTTTTTTAAACAAAAATTAATTTTTATATTAAATTAGCTTTACTGTTGCTTTTACGAAAAACCACACCACTTTGACCACTCTAATAGTTACGAGTGTGAATGAACAGTCGTTTACCCATTTATAAATTTCTACTTCAAGTAAATTTTAATTTCTTTTCTTTGATAGTTTTTTTGTAATTTTGGCTCTGCTTATTTGAATACTTACCATTTAACTTAAATAATACCTAAAAAATACAATAAATAATCTGGTATAATAAAAATTTATTAAAATAGATTTACAAATTATTATGGTAATAACTACATTAAAAATTTAATAGTTTTTACATAACTGAAAAATTATTCTAAAAAATGTTTAAAATTTAAACCGGTTTGTTATTAAAAACAATTTACATCTCGACTATTACAAATTATTGTTTGTATCATATTATTATTATCTAATTATAAACATGGTTTAAATTCTAAGCCGTTTACATAGTAATATAATATGCAATTAGCCATTACAAAATAAATGAAAAGAAATTTGCACCAAATCGATATTAGTTAGTAATAAGAACAACTTAATAAGATAGCACTTGAACTTGAAATTTATATGTTATAAGATTACTATTTTATCGGACCAAATTTGGATGCAATAATTTAACCATCTCTTTCATTCAAGCAACTTTATAATAAATTAAACAAACGTACCACCTAAAATGTCGAGTGTATGTGTTCACCATGAAAACGTCACACATCAATAATATAGATACAAGTTAATTAACGTGGTTAACTACAATATAGTTAACTATTTATTAAATTAAGCAAAACATTAATAAAATTGAAGACATTTTTAAAATGAATGTAGTAGTGACAGAACTGTTTTTTGAATTTTATGCAAGTATGTACTATATGGTTTACAACTTATGTATATTCTATTAACTTTGTAGGAGTTTAGATAGAATAGTAAAATAAGTAAAACGCCAATTATCGTCAATCATCCATACACGGAGATACACATCAAGTGGCGTTTTCTGCGAATAACATCGATTCAAAATAAGAAAATTCGGTTACTGCCAGACAACCGCCACCACAAATTCTAAAATTTTAACTATACTATAAGAAAGAGAGCAATTTTATGAGTATAATGTAACATATTTAATCCAAATATTTTTGGATTATCGACTAGTTTTCAAAAAAACGGCGTTTTCAGAATGCGAAAAGCAGGGAGATGTAATACGATACACTCCGATGCCACGAGTCGCGAGACGGTAACTCGCACGTTAAGCTCCCTGCTCTTATTTCTGTTGATACTCTTAATGTTCGCCGTCAGTAGCGATCTCACTCAGACCGACGCGGTCAAACCCGCGTCAGCGTATATTTTGATCCAAGATCTCCAACGCCCGTTACTTCTCACCAGATGTAAAAGATTAAAGCGCCTACGGCGCTAAATGCTTCGCATTGCCACTAGTAGCAGTCGACACTCGGACGAGTTTTGGCTTCGAGTTCCACCGTTGGCTGTTCTGTCATTCTACAGGAATACTTTTAAATTCTTTATGTGTTTGTCAAATTACAACCCTCGTGGTAGCTATATTGGATTTTACAGTTGTTAGACGATCTTCGGAAACGCGTAATTGGAGATTCTCGCGTTGTTATTCTAAAAACAGCACCATTCCGACGGAAAATTTTAGAAAATAACTTTCCCTAGAAAAATTTTTTGAAAATTTTTTGAAAAAGCTTTTTGTCGGGAAAGTTGTATTTTCCAATTTTTCCCTCGGGTCGGGGCTGTTACTGTCAAATACAGACCCGGAGGGCGTCGAAGGCGTCCGTAGGTTCTGTTTTGACAAACTCAACCACGACCTATAGTAAATTCATGTTAAAATCTATATCTAAAATACATGTAAATTTTTGATTTTTAAATTCGATTTTTTTGAAATCTGATGAATAATCCAACAAAATTTTTGTGTTAATATGCTTAGAAAAGTGCCCTCTTTCCTATAGTGTAGTTGAAATTTTGAAATACGTGGTGGCGGTTGTCTAGCAGTTCCCGAAAATTCAATTATGCTAAAATAGTTGAATTTTAATTCTAAGTTGAATATAGATCGTATACACAAATTTGATAAAAATACGCATTTTATTTAGAACATTTTTTCTGCATATTTCGACAGAATTAAACCAAAATAGTTATTTAAAAAAAAAAGTTATAGTTAATGTACAATATTGTACGTACTAAGGACCACTAGTAACTCAGAAACACAGCGCGCGTACCGTTCATCATTAATTATGCAAAAGTTTACGAAATTATATTTGTATTTCTATAAATGTGCAAGCTTTGATGGTGTGATCGATATAACATTTTAATAATAATTTAAACATTTACTTTACCACCATACCACCAAGTCCTAAATAATATGGTGCGTAATTTTAAGTAAGTTGTAATAATTCCAAGTAAAATTCAAATATTACACCTTTTAGTATTATTAAAGTGTATTTGTAAATGAAATAAAAATTTTCGATTATTTTGAAAATTATTATTCTTATGAAAAAAAGGAGATAGAAATTACTACATAATATCGACGCTGATAAGGCAGAACGGCATAAATTCAATGTCGTAAATTTTTAGGAGACACAAAAAATCTTTTACTTACTTACAAGGGAAACGTCAGGTATGCGAAATTTTGTTTTGGTTTATACTTACATTACGTAAAGATTACACCTAAGGCATTACGTGAACGAAATAGTAACGCGCCATATTCAGCCAATTTTGAGAAAATCGAATTTGAAAATTTCTTCTTTTTGCACGAAATAAATAAATAATAAAAGATAAAACTTGCAACAAAGGTTCCGTGGTAACGAGGTAGAGTGGTGGCTTTAATAAGCAAGGGTTCTAGGTTCGATTCCAGCATCCGTACTTTTTTTTTCAAATATTTTTTTTAATTAATTTTCTTTTTAAGTAATATGTAAATTAACAGATATTTAATAATTATTCAAAATTATTAATTTTTAATTAATTATTAATTACTAGATCCCGTAAAACTTACTGTTTTCCCTGTTTTTACGATGAATACCACCCGGGATCGTGCGAAACGTCGGTGTAAAAAATTATACAATGTAAAATTATCGGAAAATAATTAATATGTATAATAATAATATACTGCATATAATATGTAAATACTTATTCAATTATGTAACTTTTCATTTCTTATTAAATATATAAATAAAATACGAAAAATATATAAATAAATACTTATTTAATTAAAAAATATAATTTTTAACAAATTCTAAAAATTGTTGAACGTTTCGAATAATAATCAATTTAAGAAATGTTTGAAAATACTGTTAGTAAGACAAAACGATATCGTTGAGATCTGAAAAATTAATAATTTCGAATAATTATTAAATATATGTTAATTTACATATTACTTAAAAAGAAAATTAATTAAAAAAAAAATATTTGAAAAAAAAAAGTACCGATGCTAGAATTGAACCTAGAACCCTCGCTTATTAAAGCCATCACTCTACCACGTTACCACGGAACCTTTGTTGCAAGTTTTATCTTTTATCACGTTATTTCAGGCAAAAAGATGAAATTTTTAAGTTCAATTTTCTCAAAATTGGCTGAATATGGCGCGCTACTATTTCATTCACGTAATGTCTTAGGTGTAATCTTTACGTAGTATAAGTATAAACCAAAACAAAATTTCGCATACCTGACGTTTCCCTTGTTAGTAATTTTCAAATGCATCGACATTTTAATTCATTGATTTTTATTGTAGGTTAATTTACAGGTAATCCTGGTATAAGCGACATTGAATTTTTATATTTAAATAAATCCACGATTTAATTATATTTAGCAGTAAAATCTTCATCTCAAACGTACTTAGTCTTCGAATTCTATCAAAAAGTATGTAAACTTACTATTGAAGCTTTTCCAAGTGTAAACGCAGCCAAAATTATACCCGTGATAAAGTTAGTGCTATTTACACTAAAATGCACCTTAAAATTATTAGCTTTCAAGTGATACCAAGATCTCAATTTTCGTATTTTAGCATTTATGTCGTTCTGCTTTAACAGTGTTGATAGCATTCTATCAAAAAAATATTAACAGTTTTTTAAATTTTTATAATTTATTGTTACTGTTAATTCGACTAATCAACATCTTTATCAACGAATAATATTATTATAATGTTGGTCATCATAATCAGCAACCTTAAAAAATGTTTTGGTTGTTACTATAATAAATAAAATGCTTAAGGTTATTAACATGTTGTGATAATATTTTTTTATCAAATTAATTTTTACATGTTGTATGAAATTGCAATAGAATTTAATTCTGGCTTCAAGTACAAGGTATAATTTTGTTTTTACAAAAGTTAAAATAATTTGACTTTTAATCAAGTTTGAATTTAATCGCATAACTTTACCATCAATTTAATAATTTTTCCAGGTTTGCCTGATGAGAATCAGAAATTCGAAACATAAAGTTATAACAGTATGCAGCAAGCTATATTTAAATAGTTTTTGAACAATATTATGTAAGTTATGAATTAAATTCGATTTCAATTTCATATAACATGTAAAAATTAATTTTATAAAAAAATATTACTATAATAGGTAATATTAATATTTTTGAATTTTATTTACAAAAGTATTGGTAACTTGGCAATTGATAAGTAATAACTACGTAGGTATTTGTTGGGTTCTTAATTATTTTACCTAAACGATATTTACAATAAAAAAAAAGATAATTAAAAGAATCGACATAACTTGATGAGCACCTATTGAAGGTGCTGTAATTTAATATTAAATATAAATAGGTTACATTAAAAAAATATATAAAATACGGAAATATTTAATTTTAAGCGTTCATACGAGTATTCTAAAATCGAAAGTCTTAAGAATACATTGTATTTTCCATAATGTGTATTATGTGCAAAATAAAAATTTCATGTGTATGTTCATTGGCAAAAACAGCGCAAATAACGTCAATAAAATAATGTATTACTATCATTTTCTAGTTGTTCTACTAATAACAATCTTTTAGTTCTGGATGATGAACACGAATATGTTGCACAACTGTGGCTCGTTGTGTGTAAGCTTTATTGCATATGGGGCATATAAAACGTGCAATTCCATCGCATTCATATTTAGAATGTCGCATCAGGTTAGGCTTGTGCTTATACGATTTTGTACATTTTGAACACTTGAATGGTTTCTCGTGCTCTTGTAATTGCGATCTTCTTTGGGGAATATACATAACAACTGAAATGAGAAAGCATTAGATATTTAAAAACACGTAAATAAAATTAAAATAAATAGATTTGAAACGTACCTAATAATGCCTACCCTAAATCATGCGAATTTATAAAAGAAAACAAACCCCAATCAAATACCAATACTATAGTGCAGATATATTCTTAAAACAAAATAGTTAAATTGGGTACCTACTTATTCAAAATCAACCCATTCATTGTATCTGATTGAAAGTCTCTATTTTGTTCTAAGAAATAAACTTTTTTAATCTATTGCATTCTCTAATCGAATTCAATTTAAAATATCTTAACCGGAATTGTAAGAATATCTCATGTTAAAATAGGCAATATTTAAAAATGCAAAAAAATTTCTGCGTTTAACGTTTTATGTTTTATAATTATGTAGTATGTATGTGTATGCTATCGTCTGTGTGATAATAATATAAACCATTCAACTAAATAATAATTTAATAATATAGTAATAAATTAATAAAATTATAACGTTACATTTTTATTTTTAACAAATTAAATACATAATTTCAATAAGCATATAAAAACGATAATTGGAAAGTCGAAATGCCGATGGAATCAACGTGATTTTATCGTCTTGCGATTGATTACTACATAAGCATGTAGCAACGTAAGTATGTAAAATGTGTTGCATAAGTAACCATATTTTACAGGTTTATATATTTTATATATCACAATATTAACGTTATTTTAACTACAGAACGTTAAAAGCAAGTTAATTCAATCGACTCGTGTTTTCTGAAATAAAAAAATTTTTATTATAAAATTAATACTCAAAAATAAACTACTTAATTAAAAAATTATTAAAATTTTCATAATTTATTATAATATAAAGCCGTAACTAACTAACTTAATTTTGCACTAATGTTACAATTCTCTTAATTCAATTCACCGCACAATGATGCCATAGTAGGATGAAAATATTAATGAAATTTATACTTGCAGTATATTTTATTTGTGAAAAATTTTTACATTTTAATTCTAAAAAATGTTTAGTGTCTAGACAACATACCGATATGCCGGACACCGTCAATTCGGCGATTCCAATTCGACACCGGCATTTCGGCGAATTCCGATTCGGCGACAGTAAATTCGATTACGTCGATTCGGTGACGAGAGATATACTGTAGGTTTATTCAATTGATTCTTCTAAATTCAAAATCTAGATGATTTTAAAATCTAAACTAAAAAACCTTACTATGGACGCCTATGGCTTTTCGAACTTGTACCGTTGATTGAAGAATCAATCAACGCTTGTACTTAAAAACCCGTCGTTAAAAGTTGATTATCTCCCTACCTCCCTTAAGTGGATCCCTTCTTTTGTTTTTTGCTCCTTTTCAATAATATTTATTGTATTAATCTTTCCTTGGTTTTCCCCAATTCAATACAATTCAGCCTTTAATTAAATAATTAAATTAAATAATTTTTTTATATTTTTAATAAATTTTAACACTTAAATAAATTTCCCGACGCCGAATCGACGTAGTCGAATTTTCTGTTGCCGAATGAAAATCGCCGAAATGCCGGTGCCGAATTGGAATCGCCGAAACTAGCATAACCGAATTTTGAGTCGTCGAATTGACCGTCGCCCAATTACGAAGCCGAATCGCCTTCGCCGAACTGCGGTCGCCGAAACGACGTGTACCAAATAAATATCGAGTTTCGTTACTTAAACCACAAATATAATTGATGAAATACTGTTCTAATCGATAGATACGTCATATAAGCAGTAATATTCGATATTAACCATGTCGGTATTTTATGATAAAATTCAAATATTACGATTTAAAAATATTAATCATATGGATGTTTTTCCATTTCTTTGTTATACGAATCCATTTCGTCACAGTTTATAGTGGTTTCATTTTTAATCTGATAAGTTTCACATCCGTTTACAAGAAGCTTGAATTAGACAATACCATACTTTCGCTGTCTATCTTTAATAGCAGGATACAGCCTGCTATTTTTTGATTAATTTTATTGAAACTGCAGCTAATCGAATTTGGAATATTATATAATATCACTTAAATGCTTGCTGATTGCCAATTTTGGAATTATTTGTAGTTGTTAAAATTAATTCAGATTCGTAGAACATTAAATTTAATTTGTTAAATAATTGGTACGCTAAAAAGAAAGTTAGTGTAGATAAGTATTTTGAAATTTTTAAATCCTTGTGTAGTTCAACTGATCATTATTTTATTAAGAATAATTTAAGAAATATCTAAATTGAATTCATTATTGTCACAGAAAGATTAAAGACAGAATTTTGAAAATCAACAAATAATATAGCTATATATAATTTAAATCAAATTTCTCGGTGAGAATAAATTTAATGTTTATTTTAATTAATAAATCAGTAGCTTATTTCTTGAACTTGAAGATTATTTTTTCCAAATCATTCATAATTTTTTTATTAATTAAGGAAATTATATAAAATAATTGGATATTCAAGTCAGTGGCGCCTTAATAAATAAGTAAACAGGCAATGCAATTTTTTTATAACATTGTTATAAAAGTGTTATAGTAATGTACTTCAATTCTTTCGAAAGCACGAATTGTTTTCTCAAAACCAACATAGCTACCAGCCGGCATTGTGTTAATCGGAAGATTCAAAGAATTTAGAACTAAAATGCATCAAATTTTTACGAATAAAAAATGTCAGCACAATTTTTGCAAAACTTTCCACCATAGTACGGTATATCCTCAGGCTATGATTCCTGAATTAAGAACGTAAAAGTAAAAAGAATCTCTTTAAATATGATTCAATATGAAAAAAAATGTAAGTGTAGAGACAGTTTGATAATTTACTACTTGGGTAGGGAAAGGAAATCATTATTTTATATAATAGAAAATGATCTTAAAAAATAATTTTAAAGTTCATTTTTGTGGTAATTGTATTGTTTCTGGTATGTATTGTTAAATATATTGTTTTTTAAATAATACCTATTTTTTATGTATGTAAATTTATTGTAAACTTTTACACCCGTATTCATAAAAATTTCTTAAAGGGTCTCTCAGAAATGTTTTAGTTATAACACTTTTGTAGGTTATGGGTTATAGGTGATTGGTTGTTTTAGGTTACGAACGGCTTATATAATAATGTTTTTTGACACTTTGCTAATATAATAGCTTTATAAACCTGTTGTAAGTTTTTATAAATACAGCTGTAAGTGTATTTTATCAAAATTGTTCTTAATTATTAAGGATGCTACTTATTTTTAATGTTTCATAAATTTTAAATAAAAAAAAAATGGATTATATTTTAATTTGCGCCAATTTCAAACAATTTAAAATTTGTATCAATAAAAATAATATAAACACATAATAACAGACATTTTGAGACACATTTAGGTGATAATTTTGAGTTTAAATTTGTTTATTTTAGCGTTTTCATTTGAAAAAATAATATCCCAGCTATTATAATGACAGTTAGATAAATTAAATAAAAAATAATTTTCAAAATTCATAAACATAAACAGTAATTTCGTTACTAAAATCTATTGAAAAACAGCGAATGTAATCTGGGAGAAATGCTGAATGATTGGCAAATATACCGAAAATGTGTTCGCATGCTGTGAACGTTTGTTACAGACACGCAGACAATTAATATTCTCCGAATCTAATATTCGCCAAACGTTTGGCTAACTTGGCGAACGTGAACATTCTTATTCATTCTTTGTGGTGCGTGTTTCAACCACTCTTTCACGGCATCTTCTATTTCCTTTTCTGTTGCGTCAGGAGAATTTAATTTAATTGCGCCTGTAAAAATATAAATTAAATTAGTTATGTTAACTAACAAGTTGCACGAAAAAAATTACTTACTAACAACGACCTTTTTCAGCAAAAGAAAACTAAATGGTTTTTTGTTCAAGCGCTTTCCGTAAAAGCTATAGTTGCTACTTAGATTATCAGTTAAAAGATATTTCAAGACAGCATTGGTTTTACTTTTCAAATTTCTTCCTCCCAAAGATGACAAATAGAAAGACTAGAACGTAAAAAACACCATAATAGAACAACTGTATATCTATATGTATTATATTTGAGAAGCCGACATGCAAAGCCGTACATGTCCAGTAAAATCAGTTTTAAGACATATTCAAATTTTATCTGTATTGAAGGCTTTAAAGTTTTTGATATTGTTGCTTTTATGAATTTACTGTATAATAGGATTTTTTAATTCTGTCCTTAAATTTGGTTGGAATTTAGAAAAACCTACCGGAAACTATCTAAAACTCAATTAGGCCATTAGATATAGACATGTATGGTTTTACATAGAGGCTCCTCATTTCCAAATGTTTCTTACCAAGGCAGTTAAATTGTCCTTATTGGTTAAGTAGTTTTCAATCTTCAGAATACTTTCGCCACAGTCTATTGGAAACTCTATTGGTAAATTATCCGGTAAATTACGATGCGTTAAATTCATATTTCTATATTTATCATTCATGAGAGCCAATATTTTATTGTTTTGTTCTTTTATGTGGAGAACAACCGATAAAATATTTTTTTGTAAAGCTAAAATAAGTTATAAGTTGTTAATTTCTAAGCGTTAAGCATTGTAAATACATAGTTAAATAATATTACATTATTAATCTTACAATCTTACTATTCGCAACAACAAACAAAGAAGTTGTTTGGTAAGGTAAATACCTATACAATCAAGAAGGCTTAGTTCTTTGGCATAATATTAATATTGATAAAGTGATGATATTAATATTATATACACCATCATTATGGTTTACTTTATGAATTAAAGAAAAGTAGTATACATTTTGAATTTTTTGAGAAAACTGTAGTTTTTGTTTATTTCGATTATAATTTTCTAAATCAAATGCCATTTACTAAGTTAATATTATATTGTTTCTGAAACTTACGAAATGAACTATTCAAAAGAATTACCATCACAGAACTCTAATTACAAATCAAACTACCTAGTCGCAAGGCGATGTCAACGAAAAAAGCAGTACTACTTGTAGCTAATTTTAGCATAATTTTAAGAAAAAAATACGAAAACGTTGTATAACATCCATCCTACCAAAAATATACAAGTGTCAAAAACTAAAAATGAGGTTTCTAAAAATGAGGTTATAAGACACAATAACAAAAAGTACAAAGTACAACATTATAAAAGTACCGTCTGTCCCAAAAAATTACAATTTTTTCAAACCAATAATGCTTAAATCAGCACGTCGTTTAAAGACACCATTCTAAGGGCCAGTTATATAAAGCTATAATACTATAGTCTGTTTTTTTTTAAGAAAAATATTAGAATTTGTACTAAAGCGACAACCTTGAAATTTAAACCAATGAAATTGCTTTGAAGTTAGACGCTATTACAATAACAAAATTTTTGCGATTGAAGTGCTATGCGTGTTGCCTAAACTGAACCGGGTAAAGTCATAAATAAGATAGATTTGAACAGAGTTAAATGTAATATTGAATAGACGTAGTTATTTGGTTATAACATTTCGCTTTTTTGTGGTGAATGTTTAATATTATTACAAGATTAAGTACTATTTAAATTATCTGAAGTTTCCCGATGTAAATTAGACTTTGCAAACGACGCGCCACCTATATTATTCATATCTTAGATCGACTATATAATACTATATTTATAATATTAGTCGGCGCAACCAAGCAAGAGATCTCCTGCGTCACATCATGTCGATTTAAGCCTTACACCACACTGCTATATTAATTTTTAACTTGTGATATAATTAAATTCAATAACCTGTAATTGAACAAGTTAACTAAACAATATTTAATAATGTTTTTTTATTATTAAACTTTCTGCGTACGTTCAATTTTCTGATTAAAACGTTAACCTACGCAGAAAGCTTAAGAATAAAAAACATTATTAAATATTGTTTAGTTAACTTGTTCAATTACAGATTAATGAATATATTTATAATACTATAATAGTAACCCAGGATCAACTTACTATTGATTTAATTAGATCAAAGAGGAAACTCTGGAAACTCCGTGGGTTAATTCAAATTCAAGGTTGATTTTCTGTTATACACATAGCCTTAAAGCCGCTAGCCGTTTGTGCCTCAATAATATTCTCACGGATAATAAATTACAATCATTCACCTTTTTTTGGATAATATACAATTTTACGATCTGCGCTTCGTAAAAGACAGAAACTTAGTTAAATTTTTTCTTCAATCAACAAAG
Source organism: Cantharis rustica (assembly GCA_911387805.1). Classification (NCBI taxonomy): domain Eukaryota; kingdom Metazoa; phylum Arthropoda; class Insecta; order Coleoptera; family Cantharidae; genus Cantharis; species Cantharis rustica. The sequence continues at coordinate 80,998,802 of OU426877.1, forward strand.
GTTAAGTTTCACTTTAACCTTTTTTTAAGTTTCACTTAACCTTTTACTTAAGTTTAAGTTAAGTTTTTACTTAAATTTACTAAGTTTCACAGTTTCACTTTTTAGCTGCCTTTACACAGATGTCTGATGCGGGGCCAGCATGCATGCTTCCTATCTAAGTAATACGAAAAAGGAAGACAGCGTTTAAGAATCAGTTCTGTGATCTTTGTCTTACTTATAAGAGTCTTTCATGTCTGAAATTGGAACTAAAACATATCACTTTCACCGTTAAAAAAATTTAAGAGTTTAGAAAAAAAATAAAATTAAAAAAAAAATCTATTGTTAAAACTGATAAACGAAATTTAAATTTTATAAATTATTAATTTTACTGTTTTTCAGTAACAATCTGATATGTTGTTTATTTCAGTTTTTTTACTTAATTTTCTCAAGGTACAATGTGAAGCAGAATTTTGTTTAAGCGAAGTGTAACCACTGTTAATTCATAGAACTTGCTATTGCCAGTTGCCACAGCTTCAACATAATTGTACCCAATAGTACCCAAAATTAAAGTTGTGATTCTGCATTTTACATAGTTTGGAATTGCAGATAGTGCTTTTAATGAACTTGCTAAATTTGGTTTTGTTATAAACATGACGTATATTAGTAAAGCGTTATGCTGTTAGCATAAGAAGAACTAGATCTCATATTTTGGGGGTTCGTCTCCCCTTTAAACACTTTCATGATCTGGACCACAACCAAACACCACCGTGACTGGCTTCAGTCAATGCAGTCAATCAATTTTGCAGTCCCCCCACATCCCTAGTTGCGCTTATGGTAGTTAGTTTTAGAATTACACCAGTATTCATAAAAATTTCTTAAAGTGTCTGTCAGGAATGTTTTAGTTATAACACTGTTATAGGTTATGGGTTATAGGTGATTGGTTGTTTTAGGTTACGAACCGCTTATATTAGTCTTATAACGGTCTTATAACAGTGTTTTAGCGCTATTGAACGTTTATGAATAATGTTTTTTGACATTTTGCTTATAATAGCTTTATAAACCTGTTATAACTTTTTATGAACACAGCTGTTATTGTTTAAAGCTTTTATATTTTTTTAAATTTGTTAAAAATCAGTAAATTGTGATCTCCAAATACTTATGACCGATTGCACCACATTTTTTGAAAACTCAAGACAAAACTTAAGTTAGTATTAATTTGATGTTTCTAAACATCGTTGAAACGTCAAATAAGAACTTAGGTTTTCAAATCGTAGAATCAGGTATTCGTATAACTAAATTGGATTAATCTGTAATAAAGTAAGTACAGTGTAGTCCGTTTAGTATGACTTTTCGCATATAACAACGAACCGTTTTTAGCGACGGAAGTATAGGTATATGTTTGGTTTTAATATGAGCAACTATGGAAGTACATCCGTTTATTACGACTCCGCTTACAACGACAGACAGTAATTTGCGGGTGATGAGTGAGTACGCGTACAAAAATGACTTCTACAAATGATGACATTATGAAAAGTATTATGTCTCGTTTGCATAATGCAGTCCGTACTTTATAGAAATAAAAACCAAAAACAATAAAAAATTACAGACTTTTTGCATTAGATGTTGTTGTTAGTTATATAGATATATAGAAAGGTACAGTTATTTTGTTATCCTACATTCTACATTGAAGTACATACATAATGTACATTTGGTTAAGTTTATGAGAAATTACGTATGCTTTAAATTAAAATTGTCAGTTCGTTTAGTACGACTTCCGGTTAGTACCACGTAATATCACTTGTCCCTTAGCTGTCTTTATAATCGGATTCTACTGTAGTTGATTTGAATTTAAAATTACTGTTAAATATATCAGTACACTTTTATAATAATTATTTGTATGTCAAAATGTGAATAACGTATTAAAAATTGATCAACATCACAAAGTCTTTATTAAAAACAGAGTACATAAAACAACAAAATTTTATACTATTTTTAATAATAAATAATAGTAGATACATATCTACCTAATATTTAACACACTCACTTATTAATACGATATTATTTATAGCAGTAATGTAGTATCTTATTTTATCATTGCATACGATACACTTTGATGATAATATTATATGAGCGGGTTTTCTATGAGATTAGCGTGCTTGTTTATAAAATTTATTTTATTTAACCACCCGTCATAACATTTTTTAAGTCCATATCAATATTTCAAAAAATAAACAAAAACATGTTTTAGTAATAGTAAACTCGCAATAATTGTTATTTTACAAATAGGTTATTTGTATTTGTATAATTTCTCCTATAAATTTTGAACAATTAAGTTGATAAATTTAAAAATTACCTTAGTGAGTTTATTCGAAACTAATATTACACATTTTTATAAAAATTTTAATTTTAATTTTAATCCGAATTTTCAATTATCCGAAGTCCCTTCTTTAAAAGCCTCACCTACCCTGATTTACAAAGGGTCTTAAAACTTAATAATTACTTTTTCATTCATAAGCGTGGTACTATATTATGTTGAGAAGAAAATGCAGAACTCTGCGAAGAAAATTATTTAAACTTCGAAAAAAAAGTAAAATAAATTTTCATTCAGAAAATGCAATTAATAAAAATAGAAATATCACCGCAAATAAAATTTTTAACATGCTAGCACTTGGAACATAATCGAGCAGGGCAATTTTTTCATAATAATTTGGTTATTATAGCGTATATAAATTTTGGGAACTGTCAGACAACGATCATCACGAATTTCACAATTTCAACTGCACTATAGGAAAGAGGACACTTTTCTAAGCATATTAGAACAAAAATTTTTGCGGTCCATGAATTAGTTCTCGCAAAAATCGAATTTGAAAAATTTAAATTTACATGTATTTTAGATACACCTTTTAACACGGCTGCATGATTAGCGATTTTTGTGTAAGGCAAAAAAATTTAAAAAAATCCCTGAAAAATGACAGAACTCGCCAAGGGTGAAACTCCAAGCCATAGAACTCGTACGGGTGTCGATCACCAATGACAACATTAAGAGTGTATTAAAGCACTCGTACCGTCAACAAAATGAAGAATAGGAACGGAACGTGCCAGTTGACCGTGGCTCGACACGTTGCAATGGGGTGTATCGGGTTACAACTACCTGCTTTTATATAACTTTAAAATGCCGTTTTTTCGAAAACTAATGCATGGACCGCAAAAATTTTTGTTGCATTATACTCAGAAAATTGTGCTCTTTCTTATAGTGCAGTTGAAATTGTGAAATTCGTGATGATCGTTGTCTGACAGTAACCTAAATTTTATTAGCTTATTAATATAATTCTTTTAGGTGGGAAATCATAATAACATTGAAACCAAACATTAAACACAACTTTACCTTAACTTACTGAAGTTCTCACACGAGAGATCAACTCTCATCCGGAATAGAAATCAATACTATGGTAGATGAGGCCCCTAAATTAGCTTAGATAATCAAAGTTTTACTATATTAATAATTATTTCAGTGCAATTTTTTTATTTACGTTGCAATATGGTATTTGTCATACATATCATTTCGAAGTTTTAATTTTGCCTTATGATAATAATTATTGTACTGATTTTATTATAGTAATACTGAACAAATAAGCCCCATCTTGCCGACAAGTCCCGGACTACTACTTAAATAATATTATAATACATAATAATATATTAATTTAGTGTTTCAAGCTTTGTATCAATTGCACTAAAATTGTTATTAGAAAATCCAGTCGTAGGTAGACAAATAGTTAAATGCCGTTGTAAATTAAATTTGTGAGTAAACTTTTTCTTGCAATTTCTGCATTCAAATTTAGGTTCGACATTACATTCATTTTTCATGTGACGCTTTAAATTTCCTTTCAAAGTGTAGCCCTTCCCACATTTTGTGCATTTATAATTTCTATTTCTATTATCTTCAAATGGCGTGTATATTTGCGGTGGTTGATAAAACTTACAATCTGAAATAATACATAAATTAAATTTATTTATTGTTAATCAAATTTTAAGTGCCTTATTTTCCAGCGAGTGAAATGTGCAAAGTAAATTAAACTATTTTCAAGATTTTCAATATACTAAGATTATATAATACTTAAAGTGGTTTGGTGCTAACATAATTATTCAATATAAAGTTTAATTAAAAATTAATCTTATACATATCTACTACCTATATCAGCAGTACAGTAAATCCTATCAACACTGTACTTTTTCAACGAATTTGTTCTGACTTTTTTATTATCCAATTATGTCGATCATAAAATTACTTTAAATAAATATATAAATACTTTAAATATAAATAGAAAAATTTAAAGTAAATTTTAAGAAGTAAGTAGATATAAGTAATATTATAGGTATAACTTTCTATATTGGCCATTAATCGGGATCAAATCATAAAAACAGGCCTAATAGAAATAAATGAACTATTAACAAATGTTCTCAAAAATACATAATTTATCTACATTAAACTGGCATTCTAATCAAATATTTTGTAATATAACTTATTGTTGTCACATATTTAGTAATTTTTATTAACTACCTTTTTCATCAAATTAATTAAATGCGTTATCAAAGATAACCTAGAATAATCGTCATTTCAAAAACCAATTTATTACATTCTCATTCAAGCTCAATCGAAAAAGAAAAGTAACGAAAGAATCAGCAATATTAACAACCTGAAAAAATAAGCTTTTTGAAAACAGGAAAGAATAGTAGCAATAAAAAAGAAAACAAATGCCATCATCGATACAACAAAATGTAATTTAAGCACAAATTTTTTTATTTATTATGTTTTCGTAATAAATTTCAGTATTCAATTGATTTTTTGTCTCGATCACATTTTTTTCGCAATAATTTTTTCACAGTCAACATTTCTCATTGATGTTTTTAACACTTACTCTGTAATACCTCTTGAATTAATATAATATTACTAAGTATAACCTTCTAGATAATAGTATTAATCTGTAAAATTTAACACAAAATATAAATGCAAGTTTTTGCAAAAGCAAAAAATAAAAAGATGAGTACAAAGAGTATAGATTAAAAACATTTAGTACTTTTATTTGTTGTAAACTTTGTTGCAGCAATCACAGCTTTATATCGTTATGAAATAAAGTCAACCAGCTTCGCTAAACGTTGTAATGGTAGTTTACCTACAAGACCAACAAAAGTATCACATTCTGTAAAATTTATCAGTTAGAAAATGATACTTTACGATATCGACCATATCGTGTTAGAAAAACACGAAACTTGAATAAACACGTATAGAATATTTTATTTTCAACCCATTTTTATTCAGGATACAATTGTTCATATTTAGTCAAGTTACATTTTACTTTTTTTATTTTGAAAAGATCCTGTCTTGGAGATAAAGTTGCCTACATGGTTTGCACCGTATTCTTTACGTAATTCGTACGCTACCAGAACTGGTCGTTCTGTGACTCGTTCTGCTATTATACATAACTTTACTTATTAGGCCAAGTATGTTTCGGTCACTCTACTATAAGTAGCTATTTAACCATATTCTTTCTAATGCTTCCCATAATTGAGTCCCATAAAAGTATAGGTTTTACATTAGTTTTTAAATATTTTCCCGGAGAGTACCCAGACCCCCTACGACTAATTACAATTTCTAGGGGGTACTTAAAAGCCGCAGATCTACTGGTCGGAGTTCGCCTAATTTATAACTTTATCTAAGGGTCCCGTGACCTAAATTAATTGTGAACCGCTTACAGTGTTTATAAGATAACAATATCATTAATCATTCTTACTTTGGTTTGAACAGGAATCGCTGGGAAAATCTGGTGTAACAGGAAATCCGGGATATTTGAAAAATCTGAAGTAATCCAAGAATATCCAGAAAATCTTGGAAATACTATATGTTGTACTATATGATACTATACGATACAATAAGTTTTCTCTACATTTTCGATGGAAGATCTTAAGGCATTCTAGAAGGAAACGGCAGAAAATCTGTCAAAAATCTTATAAAAGGAAATCTAGTGTACAAAAATTTACCATGTAATTCACTCCTCGTTCTTTATTTCAAAATATTTATTAAATAATATAAATTTAAATTAATATTGCATTTATTATTAAACTAGATTGTTTCATATTAAAGTGACAATATTTCGATACTTAATAATTATAACAATTTTATATATACTATCAATTTCACCTAAAGACAGTGATTCATTTAGAAAAGTTATATATATACATATATTTATTCTAAATTTTATAACAAATAACGAAAATTAGCTTCAAATATTGGAACAGAATTTATTCAGTAGGACTCTGTTATCTGTAATTTTGCATATATTTTACTAAATTCATCAACCATTTGTTTATGTTTTGTTCGAACGTGCATTTTCAAATTTTGTTTTTGTTTTGTTGAGTGATAACAATAAGGGCACTTAAAGGATGCAGATTTTCCACATTCATAGCGTGTATGCCTACACAAATTTGGTTGATATTTATACCAATTTCCGCAATTGTTGCACGTATATCCAGTTAAATTATCTGAAAAACTATAAATAATATCTTTCCTATACAGATGTTGCTTAATATAAAGTGATAGATAAGTACGTACATACATTAGATAATTATATACTTAATATTACTATTCAATTTCAAACTTTCAAATCAGCGAACATACACAATTCCACAATTAGAGTGTCAATTTTATGATTGGCTCCATACCCAATATTTAGCAGTTTAAATTCTTTTTGAAAAGTTCATGTTTTATATTATAACAACAACAACATAAAATCTTTACAAACAGAACATTTTCAAAATACGTAATTATTATATTAAAAATGTTTTAAAATTAAAAGTTAAAATTAAAATAATGAAGTTTAGAATATTCAAGAAGATGAGAGAAACAAGAATAATAACAATAATAAAATTTTTATTTCCAACTAGTACAATCAATTACAGGAATTTTTCTTAGGAATCCATAGCATTTTTTAAAAATCACTTAGAAATTTTTGGAAATTGATGCAAATCATTGAAGGTCCTACGTATAACAAAAAAGATGGGAGAGCAAATTAAATTAACCAATTTTTTGATATAGAAATCTGTCTGCAGGTTGTTAGAATTCCTTTAAAAATCATTGAAATTTCTTGGAAATCATTTCGTATTCTTCAGAATTCCGAGTGGTGTTTTCGGAGATATACATATATTCCCCGTTGTTTGGAGATATTTATATATGAGGCGTTCGGAGTATCTGAGTCTATATAATACCATTATGGTATATGTATTGTCGTGGTTACAAAACGAAAAATTCTGTTTTGTTTGTGTTAAAATTTATTTTGAAGTTTGTTTTGTTTTAATTTTAAAATTTGTAACATATTATACATAGAAATTTATTAATTTTTTTGTTTTGATTACGATTTTGGTAACCGTGCTGAAAGAATAAATTTTGGTTCATGCTAGGTTAACGTTCACTAGCGGGTGTGCTTTGCCTAAGCTAGCACGAAATTAAGTATTTTGCTGAAAATGTAAAATAAAAGGTGAGTTTAATTTGATTGAAAGTTGTTTGATTATTTTAAAAGTGTTTCAAAATTAAAAATTTTAAAGATTTTGCGGGTTGCTTTAGTGAAATTATTTCACGACAAAGCTGATAAGCATAGCGCAGGTTCGACGAGCAATTACGATACCACATAAGGTAACATTACATTTTTATCACCACATTTAAATTAAAATTGGAACAAAAATTAAATTAACGAAAATTTATAATAATTATTACAAAAAGAGTCTAATGCTCAAAAGATGTATGTACTCCAGCGAGGCGTTTTTCTTGCGTAGATGATTTTCCATATTTTGGATCGCTGGGGGCGTAGCAGTATACATAATTATGTATAATTGGTGTAATAATAATAATACAACGCAAATACAGGTATTTTATGATGAAAGTGAAAAACAAGAAAATCAGATTTAAAAACAAACGGTAGATAAATACACAAGTCAATTCAAGTAAACAATAGATTTATTAGTTTAACATATTAGTATCTAAAATAAATAACCAAAAGATTCACACACATGTTTTTAGCACTATAACTAGAATGTGTGTGAGTGTGTGCAGTTTTTTATTTTTATAATATACTGATACTAAAATAGGTTCATTACCTAAACCACAAATTATCTATCTATCATTCTTTAATTCGTAATTGATTTAAGAAAATTTTTAAAATTCAGCTAGTGGGAACTGTCAGAAAAACCTCATCACGAATTTCAAAATTTCAACTACACTATAGGAAAGAGGACACTTTTCTGAGCATACTAGAACAAAAATTTTGTTGGATTATAAATTAGTTCTCGAAAAAATCGAATTTGAAAAATTTAAATTTACATGTATTTTAGATACACCTTTTAACACGGCTGCATGATTAGCCATTTTTATGTAAAGCAAAACAATTTAAAAATATCCCCGAAGAATGACAGAACTCGCCAAGGGTGGAACTGGAAGCCATAGAACTCGTCCGGGTGTCGACCGCGACTGACAACATTAAGAGTATATCAAAGCACTGGTACCGTCAACAAAATGAAGAACAATCTTACCTCCGTAACTGGATGTAAATTAGTAAAATTGGTAATGGAAAAACAACTATAAATCAACCAGGAAGCAATGACAAGCTTCAACGAAGTCCACAATATTAAGTAACAAAATGAGTTCATGAAAAAATACACTATAACTAATTAATAAATACTATAAAACCAATAATATAACATTAATAAATACTATAAATAAATTAACATCTGTAAAACACTTTAAAATTAATAAAATTTCAAAAAGATAAAGAACTCATATGAAATTCAAAAAATATATAAAACTGTCTTTTTCACAATAGATAAACCATTTTACTAATGGTTACATGGTTACTAATTTACATCCAGTTACGGAGGTAAGATTGTTTTTTGTATTGCGAATTACCGACTTTCCATGTTTGCTTTCTTCACAGTCCTGAAGATGAAGGCCTATTATACCTTCGAAACGTCAGCAAAGTAATTTTGTAGTTTTATTTGGTGTCCGCTAACCCAATATCCCTTTTTTGAGAAAAATTAAAATAATAAATTAAATTAACTTGCCTACAAACCATAGATTCATAATTTCAAAAAATAACCAGGTACATATATTATGAGAAATATTCGCAAAATCGTATCCGGCTTAAATTTTAACAACTGACCATCCAGGTAAAAATATCAAATAATATTATTCTTAATAATTTACAGAAAATTTCTCTTGAAATTTAACATCCAAAAAATTCATCTATCGGAAAGACAACTTTTTTAAATTAACTTTACTTTAAAGAAAATTTCTCATGCTACATATATTTCTTGTTAAAACTCGATAATCTGCTTAATTAAATTTAATAATTGTTTTTTAGGTTTTCAGAAAAAAACGATAGTAAAAGGCAAAAAGTTTATGGTCCATTGAAGTAAATGGCGCTTAAGACTTTTTGCCTTTCCACAGTCGATATATCATGCCTTATTTAGAGCTAATGTACTTTTTGTGGCTCATCTTCAATTGTTGAATTCCCTCCGCTGTACGATACGAGATTTATATTTTTTTGATTTTACGATGTTGTAATTGGCCATTTAATTATGGAATACATAGGCACACATTATAAATTATATAATTTATACTACGCGTATGTACTAGGTATACTATAAATAATAAACCACGAAGGAAAAGCCCTGGATATTATTTTATAAACTAATTTTTGGTAATCCTAATCTCTAGCAAAGTAACTCTCTACTGTTCCACTTATAAATTTGACGAGTTTTGAATAGTTACACAAATTTCCACTCACTTAATTTTGAAAACCGCTAATTACCGGTTGAGTAAGAATTACCGGTAATTGTAGTTGAGTCAATTGTACATTGGATAGAGGTAAATGGAAAATACAAACCAAGCATAAAATATATTGTCTGCGGTGTGTCCTACTTTATGTAGTGGAAAAGCGTCACAAAAATAGAGTGCAAATACCTCATTTTATTTTATTATAAATTATAAAATTATAAATAATAATCATCTTAGTTTTTAAGAAAATAGAATGCACTTTAGATTCATTAGCATAAAATTTGTTCTAGAAAAATAGTAATAATCTAAAATTAAATTTAGAAATATGTTTGTAATCACGATAATCCTGATTGATTCAAATTAAGTGTATACAATTAATTAGAATTATAATTAAATACAAAAACGTTTAAATTAGTAATTTATTATTCTGAAATATTGTTTAGACAAAAACATAATTATCGGCAATCCCGCTTTTGGGCTATTTAGTACTTACTTAATAAAATATACAATAATTTTAATTTATGAAATTAATATTTGAAAATATTTGAATTAAAGTAAGTAAACAATATGAATTGAACTCATGAAAAACAAATTAAAATACATAAAGATTCGATTTACTTTTTATTGCTAATTTTAGTAATTTTAAAGTCATACTTAATAAACGAAACACATTTAAATGGAACATTTTGTGTATTATTAACATTCAAAAAAAAAAACTATCGACTTAGATAAAAGTTGATTACAGACCATTTTTTCTTACTAGTATATTCTTGGTGATCAAAAAATAAAAGAGCTAGAAAAAGACGATTAAAATTATTAATTAAACAACAATAGTTATTATTTATTACTTAATATTGATTTAATAAGGCAATATAATAATTTCTTTTCATGCTTCGTCATATTCTCGAGCTTGTTTAGCAACAATATTAAGCTTTTTTAATAAATGGTCTCAAAAACAGCAGTAATAAATAAAGACAAATGGGTGCACCACGAATTCAAAAATTTCATCTACTCACTAAATGATCTGTTTTCGTAAATCCATGTTAAAACAAACATTTCCCTATCTAAAATTTTTGATTTTTAAATTAAATTTTTTCAAAAACTAATGGATAATCCTCAAAAAATTTTGTTGCATTTTGTTTTTGAATTCGTGGTGCACTTTAATGTCCTACTCCCAATACAAATAAGTCAATGATGGTAAAATGATGTTTAAATTAATTTTTTTTATTTAGAAATCTGTTTCAATTTACCATAAGAAAAAAGTAATTATTTATACATCCAAAATTATAATTAAAAACACATAAAATTATTAATTAAGTAGGATGCCAAACAATTAAACTGTTTTAGAAAATTCAGAGATAACAAAGTTAGCAATATTTGAATCAGTCCCTATGCAAGAGCAGTAAGTTAGATAATAACTTCATGCTGTTAAAAAAATTAAACAAAAAATTCGAGAAGTTGACGAAACTTCGAAAGCTTACAATTAGTAAGTATCGCAGTGTAGGTAGATAATAAACGGAAAGTAAATAAACTTATAACGAAAAATATGCCAACATAAATAATATATGTATTAATAATCGTTTGAAGTTGAATTAAATATTCAACATATTAAAAATAATGGATATTAATTCATTTATACATGTGTTTCAATTGATGTCGATCTAAATCACTTTTATAATAAGTGCGATAATCACAGAGCGAACATTTTTGTTGTGGAAGCTTTCCACATTCGTATTTAATATGTCTCCATAATGTATATTTCCTTTTATATGATTTCGTACAGTTGTTGCATTCAAAAATATACATATCAAAACCTAAAAATAAAAAAACAGTTAGATATTTAAAAAATATTTTATTAATTTTATAATTTATGATATAATAGCGGGTTACAGGTATTACTTCTACGGCCTGTTAACAATGTTAATATTTATATATTATATATTTAATCAATTAAATGAGATATATTAAAAATCAATATACTATTATAAATTTTTTTAAAACTAATTTAAACACTTTAATTCAAATTTTAAATAAGTTAAAATATTTATTTAACAAAATTTAACAAAAAAAATCTGTAACAACATATTTGTATGTACATTATAGGTATATAAGTTAACATTCTATACTTACTTTCATTTGAATGGGGAACAATTTTAAGTCGATTAAATCTATTTACTTGCGACTACATTAAAAGTGTCCATTGCTTTCTTGTAGTTATAGACTATTGGCATATTATTTATAATAAAAAAAATACATACTTAAAAATGCAATTTTATTTATTTTTTATTGGATATAAAATGGGAAAATATTTAAATTGTTACAATTAATACAAATAAAATGTATTTTCTTTTAAACTCGACTAGACTATATTGAAAAATATCAAGATAACATGTTTTCTAAATAATACTAAATGATGACGATGATTGGATATTAGCTTACAAAATCATCAGATCTAATTATTCCAAAATTAGTTTACTAATGAACATGGTGTTTACCGTTAATTTAATCCCGTACTTTCACAATTATATTTTTATATTATATTTTTTAATGAACAAGAACAAAAAATCTTTCTTTGTAACTTTATAGATGTCGAGTTTAAAAAAAAAGCGACTCTCAATTTCGAACAAATATTGCGGTATTAATTACTATTATTCCTAATTTCCCTTATGTTTTAATGCGATATGCCTAACAAAGTTTCCCTTTTGCCAAGTTTTAAAAGGACATAGTTTACATTGATGTTGAGGATCTTTACCACATTCGTTTTTAACGTGATTATATAACGAAGCTTTCCATTTATAAATTTTTCCACACTTTTCGCAAGGAAAATTATTTAATCCTAAAATGTAAACTAAATTAGGTATATTGTATTTTTTTAAATAACTCAATGTGGTTAATTCAAAAGTTAATGATCAGATTATTAAAAGAATTTTTACTTATAAAATAAACCTTACCTTTAAAGTAATAACTTAATAAAGAATCATAATTTTGTATAAGTTAAAAGTTTAGAATGGGTACATATTTTTTAACTACCACCTAAAAATGCAATCAAAATCAAAATAAAAGAACTCTGTATAAAAATAGTTTTAGTCGCCGTCATTTTTTTGGGTACCTAAAGGTTTTTAAATATTTTAAATATTTTTTAATTCGACCGCGTTTATATTGTAATTTTAATAATATATTATTTATTACTAAACCTTTAACTTATCTTTAACTTATTTTAATGATGGTATGAAAACTGGTAGAAGACGGTCACGGCCTGATGCTTATGTTTATGTGCTAATTAACTGCTAATCCGAGATCCTCGATTCAATCCCAAGCGAAGTTAAAACTTTATGGTGACCGTCTTCTTTCGGCAGGCAATGGCAAACTACCGAGGTATCTGCCAAGAGAAACTTTCTAAATAAGAAGTGGTCACCAAGCCCTCATCAGTGTAAAAGAACCGAAGAGGAGGATGAAAACTCACCTTCGGTTCTTGTTGGATAATTTCAAAGCTTATAAATAGCATCTATAGTTCTATACTGTACGCACTTATATATCAAAATATTGATTTAATGTAAAAATATCTGCTCGAGCTGGTAGGTTCCAAAGTACATAGATCTTGCAGTCTTATAAATTTATCTTATCTTTAAAATTTTAGCGTAAATATATATAAATATATATCTTGAATCTTAATATTCTAATAAATTAATTTTTATACTATTTGAGTGTTATATAATAATTTCATTTTAAATAAATCATATAGGTAATTGTAATTATTTTGCGTTTGAGTTGGTAAATCACACATTTTACATAAAGGTGGACGGGCGAATGGACACGGAACCAGAACATAAGGCTTGGTACTATCCTTCGTATAGAAGTCTAATAAAATAAATTAAAAAAGAACTTTTTAAACAAAGCTTTTTTTTGAAATTGCACTAAAAAGTAAAAAATAATTTTTCAGATAAGAACGAACAATGACTATAATAGCTATGACTATAATGACTGTAATAGCCACACGCTTTTTATATTGATGTTTTCAGGAAGCTTTGTTCGTTCTTATCTGAAAAATTATTTGTTACTTTTTAGTGCAATTTCTAGAAAAAGCTTTGTTTAATAGTATATTAAACAACAAGTTTAGAAAAGTTAAGTTTTACTAAACGAATATAGCTTTTAAGTATGAGCGAGCACAGCGAGCGAGTAACTTAAAAGCTATATGAGTTTAGTAAAACTACTTTTCTTACGAGGTTTGTTTATACAATTTTTTCGTATTTTGTGAAAATCTAATCTAAAATATAAATTTAGACGTTTATGAGTAAATTTTTTTTGCGCGCGATCGGTCTAAATTTTTTCGTATGCCTTCTTACCGATAATTCACGGGGGGTGAGTACGAGGCGAGGGGGGCCAACTTTTTACTCAGTTTTTCGATATCTAGCGCCGTTCTTGAGTTATTGCTAATTCAAAAAGTTTCTAAATAGATATTTGTGTAAAATTTTCGTAATCTAGTAACCAGACACGGCGGCTTTATTTTTTTACATAACAACAGTTAATTTTTATTTTTTGATTCGAATTTTGTGTAAGTTACATAATATTAATTATAAAAGTGAGATTGTTAAGTTTTCTAGTTTGAATAATAATTTTGTACTTTTAATATACATAAATGTATAACAATGATTCCAATATTTAAATAAACAATCTTCTATCCAATAGTTTTTTATTGACAGTGACATTACTATGCAGTAAAGTGACATATCTATGTGCTAAAGTGCCACTTTATTAAATGATTTTGAATTTAATAAAACAGCACATTATTAGTCAAAATGCGAAAAAAGTTTTTTTTTTATTTTATTTTATTTTCAACTTTTTAGTTTTTAAATTTTGATTAGTAAAATATCCATTATAAAATTTTTCTTTAAGTCTCTTAATAAAAACCTGAAATTTACAAGATTATCCTAAAAAAGATTTATATTATTATTTTTTAGTTGGATTTTTTTTCTGAGTAAGTTAAAAAAAAGTTTTGCAAATATAGTAAAAAATGAAAATATATGAACTTTTTTGGCGCAATTTACATAAAACACACATAAACTTTTGATGCAATTTAGGAGTAAGATTAAAAACCCTGACCGCCTGGCGCAATTTATATATATCGCTTGATTGGCAGCGGTAGAATTTTGATTAATTTGCTTACTTTATTTTAATAAAATTACTAAATTCAGCTTAATATAATAGGAAATGTTGAGTTCACACGGATTATAAAAAAAAAGGATTGAACTTCCAAATAAAATGACCTTTGAAATGCTTAAAATAAACTTTTTTAAATCATTATAAAAATTTCACCTTATGTCATTCAATGCTCAAAATACAAGTTACGATTTTTGTTCAAGCAATTGTTTTTCTTTAGTGTGGGGAATGAGCGGCACTAAAGTATTACCTTTAGCTCCTTACCTTAGAATAGTTCAATATTTCTTCATAATAAAACAAATCTACTATCATAATTAAATAAAAAAAAATTTATTATGCGTTGTACAAGTTTGAAATTTTCAGTTTAATTCTGTAATAAAGATAAATAAAATGCACGCATGTTCAATAAGAATTTATTAATCTGCTCATTGCATAAACAAATCTTTAATTTATTGTTCGAATATGTAACTACTACTTCAGTCATTTTAGCTGAATTACATAATTATATAGTTAAAACTTGTCAAAAATTAGTTTTAGTTTTGGTATTGTATTATACCTTATATTTTATATTCCCCAATTTCGTACCCATCAATCTATGTAATTCCAATTATATGACAATGAAGAATTTTGAACCTTATATTTAATCCGTAAATTCTAAAAAATCTAAAACATTATATTTGGCATTTAATATAAAAACTGTCAACTGTCCACATAGTGAACACTTTACTTTTTGTTTTGAGGTAGCAAAATACCACATTTTGTTCGACAATAATACAGTTTGTAAATTTTAAACCAATACACGCCATGAACATTGACGACATCATCACATTAAAACAGAATTGTTAAAATTTTAAACGGTAGGTATTAATGGTTCGCATCACTTATAAGTTAAAACTTAAACTCTCTTTAATCTTATTTTAACCAATGGACAAACGGAAAAAGTAGCAATGCTACTTATAAGAAGTGCGAGCCACCATAATGTGACTATAAGGGCTTAACATACTGGTCTATCATCAGAACATACTATACTGTAAACACATGTTGACATAAACAAACTTACATAAAAAAATCACTACAAAATTGTATACTGATTTAATTTTTATGCGATGATTATGATATTGACTACACGTAAAAAAATTGTATCTATGACGTGGTACCAAGATCTACATACAGTATCTATACAATAAATTTTCGATAAAAGGTCAACAAGCACAACGAATTTTCATCTTAGATAAGTTTTTATATCGGTTTTTGATTGCCTTATTGACGACTTTCAAATCTTTTTGACAGTTTTTATATAAATACAGTCCACTCATAAATTTATTTGAACTCGAATAAGTTTTGCATCCTTTTTGTAATGACGAAATATAGTTATATAAAACTAATTATTTGAGAAGTAACATTCTAAAGTTTCTGGATTATTACACGTAAATCAATAATATACTATATATTATACACACACGCACATTTATAGACATTTTATTTAATAAAATAAATACATATAAAATAATCTTTGCTAATATAATTTTTCACTAGGCAAAACCATAAAATTATAATAGTAGTTTATGATATTAGTGTTGAAAATAAATCATTACCGAAGGAGTGCAATCACGCAAGCTCGATAATGAAACGTTTCTACACGTGTTACATACAATATTTTATCTTCTACCGTATCTTTATAATTTGAATTAATTGATAACTAATGGTGCTATTATGATTGTTGTTATAGGGTCTATTACGACTGTAAGCATGAATTAAAAAATAGTATTCTGATTGGTTACTGGCTTATTTGAAGTTCTATAAGGATTAAAACACTATAGAGTAAATTGTCAGAATAGCACCATAAATTAATTTATTAATTATTTTATTAATTAATTTATATCCATTAGACGTAATACATAACTTTCAAATAATAAATCACATTTGATTAGTTGAATAATACAAAAACGTACTAATAAAAAGTGCATAACTATGAAGATAAAAGTAAATCATTTTCAACATCGGTGTGTGAAAGTAGTTAATTTTCTAAGGCAAATGAGTATTAGAAGTACTCGGTAGTAGATAAAATACAGTGTATAGAACACCAATCATAATCGGTGGTGGCGATAAAGTTTGAAGAGGAGGTGCAAAAATTCAGTAAAGCTCTCAATGCTAACTAGGTAGGTACATGATTATTTTGATTAGATAACATTCATCTTAAAAAATTAAAACATACATTTTTAAAATGCGTAATATATCCAAGTGAACGCATTGTGCGGAAGACAACATTTTTCAAGTCAAACATTCGAAAAATATAACAAACTTTTTCGCAAAATAAATTTTATATTTCCTTATGCACTTGTACTTTCGAGGATTAACTCGAATGCAACCTTAGCACCTCGGAGTCTTATCGCCACCACTGATCACAACGCTTTCTTTAATGTTTCTGTTTTCAGTTTTACATTATACATCTGCACCGTGGACTCTAATCATGTGACTGAGAAGAGTTGTATTTCTTGTAAACTTTTTACCACACGAAGTGCAACAGAAATGTTTTTGGTTAGAACATTCAAAATTAACGTGCCGCATTAAAGATCCTTTAGTTTTGTATTTACGTCCACAATGAATGCACAAAAACAATCCATCTTCAGAAGTTGCAGCAACACCTAAAATTGTACTTACATACAACATATACTACCTACTATATAGTACTCATATAAAAATAGAAACAAACTAAGAAAAACCATGCCGGTACACACACATTTTACATAACCTATGGTAAATGATGTTAAACTAAGGTATAGCCGAACGCTTGTTTATTTTCTTTTCTAAAACGTTCTCTAAGATCCATTAACTAGATTTTGAAGTTTCTCATTCGAGTTGGGATAGACAATACCTTATAACAATATAGTAGTCGCACACAATTTTATTTTTAAACTTTTTTTTTAATATATTCAATTCAATTTATTATTCATGTTCTTCGTTAAATTTACGATGCACCTTCTAGGGCTCAGATCATAAATACTTATCGAATGCTAAAATTTAAGCTTGCTTAATAAAGTATTAAATAAGTATTCTTTATTTAAGCTAATATTAAGAGTAATATTTTGAGCAAAATAACCATTATCCAAAATTGGTCACTTAAATACCCAAAACTGACCATTTCTAAAATAATTTATAAATATAGATTTGTATGCATAAAGTCAAAGTGTTACAGCTTAAAGCAAAAAATTTAGGTTAATAATGTAATTTTTTTCAACTTTTTGGTTTAACTAGCAACTGATCAATTCTACATTAAGTACCATGAATCGGCACTATTGATATTTCTTATGGTACTCTTGTTCTTGGTGGCAAGATCGAAGTGCCGCTTGCAGTGCTGTCCTAATAGAGTTACAGCTTAAAACACCTGAAGTAGTAACTTGATTTATAAATCTTCAGACATTTTAAAATGTCTTTTCTTCATCGAAATTGTTTTTTATTTTTCAATACAATCGAATATGACGAAACATATTGATATGTCAGTAATAGATTTTCTTTAAATAAAATTCTGATTAAGCCATATATCTGACATTCGACAACTTGTTTACCGTTCCTCTAATTTTAGTTTAGGTGAAGTAAAATTATAACCTCAAATCTTAGCAGATACAAAATGTTAATAATTAATTTAGAAAACACATTCCACAGAAAGCGAGAGGAATGCTTCAGATTAACTTTTTTTTAGGTTGGCAAAAAATTGGCTAATCAGAGGTAGGTTACAGAAATTAGGCAAAATTTTGTGCGTAATTTTTATGTTTATTATTTACAAATTGATTTACACTCACCAAATAATAAATTATGCGTTGTAAATTAGATCAATATTTATAAATAATAATTTTTATTCTTTCAGTAGATGAATTATTGTAACTTTATTAATAACCAATGATATTAAATTAAGAAATACAATCATTAAACGAAAATAATTCTTTTTTTTAATAAATCATGCTAAATAGTAGTAACAGGTATAATTTCTGCTGCATGTTTTGAACGAATGTGTTGGGTTAATTCATATTTTCGTTTGGCTCGATAATTACAAAATGAACAGGAAAATTGAGGTGGAACGCCACACTCAAACCTTAAGTGCCGTATTAAAATATGCTTATTTTTGTAATGCTTGTAACATCGATTACAACGAAATCTAACTGGGACTCCTGAATTATACAAATATTCCTTTACGCGAAGTTCATTTTCATCTAAAACAAAACAGACAGATTAGAAAAAAATGAAATGTAGCGAAAAGTATCTGCAAAAATATAATAAATATAACAGTTGTGAAATTTATAACATTGCTCATTGCACGTTTAAGTTGGAGCAGAGCTTCATTTATATAATAACGTTACCTTAATTTGTCTTAATATAATAAGACAGTACTCGTCGTTTCACGAAGACATATTCTTCATATTATGTTGTGGAACTTACAACTTTTTGGTATAGTTGAAACTAATGTTCTAAGAAATAAGTTAAGAGCAAAATACTGAGCCCTTAAGAAATACTCTGCGACTTGATAGTTAACATAGTTGTATACAATTTGTTAAAATCAAGCTATGTAAGCTAAATATTTATCACTAGTGTATTAGTAGTTCTAACACGCGATTGAGATTGTAGTTCGGCCTTCAGACTCACAGAGTGAACATGATTAATACAGATCATAGTCACCAATAACTTTTTTTTAATTATCTGCATTATGTCATCAACTAATGAAACATCAGCTTTCTAGTTCGGTTGCTTAAATATTGTGACATAGTACCCGACATAAATAGTTGTAGAGAAGTTTTTAAAATGCAATGCTGACCGCAGTTGCCGTTAAGGTGTGGAACTGTTAACATCAAACTATAAATTTATTTGAATTGGATTTCGTTTATTATAGCAGAATTTTACTTAAAAATAGAATCCTGCCATTCTAGACGCGCCTTTCGACTTTGGCCGCCTTCAGGGATATTTTTATGTAGTGCGTAGGCTCAAAGACCCATTCGCTTAAACTTTTGTTATTTTCCTGTATCTGTCGTTCACGTTGGAAGTTTTAACTAAAAAGAATAAAACTCTAACTTAAGTATATTTTTTAAGCGATCACAGGGCTATAAATTCCAAGTGTAAACTAGTACATTACTGGTAATAACAAGAGCACCTTCTAAATTAAAAGAAAAAAATGTTACTAAAATGATCGCACTAGATTGCCGACGATCGACAAACATCTCATCTAAAAAAAGTTATTCGTTTTAATATGATGTGATTCCAAAATTAGAAGTTAGAAATCCTTGTGTCTTAGTTTTGGAATTACGCAACATTCAATGATAAAATGATATAAAACACCAATTACTCAATTAGCACATATTTAATAACTTATTGCGTTGTATTGTATGTGGGTAAAATAAAACGTTATAATTAAAAAAATTAAAAACCTTTATTAGTTCATTATCCATTGAAAATATGTCGAATAATATTTATATTACGAGTATTAACATTATCTAATTATAGTTAACTACATTATACCCCCGATGCTTGCTGCGAATATGGCATTTTAAATTATATTTCCTATGCGTTTTATGTTGACAGTATGGGCAACTGATAGTAGGTGGTTGTCCACATATTTTACGATGTCCTAGCATGTTATGCCTATATGTATAGACTTTTCCACAAAGATTGCAAGCCTTAGATTTACCGCTTATTGAAGACGTATCTATGTCGATTCCTAAAAGTAAATATAGTTATCTAACATTTATATAGCACAAAAATAACTAAATGGAAATAAGAATGAATCGAGAGTCGCAGTGCACAATTTACATGCAGATAAGAGCATCGAAAATATGTAGTACAAATCTGAACATTATAGAAAGTCTTAATACACATTATTATAAGATATCACGTACACTATGCCTTCACGACCCAGTAAAATCTGCTCTTGAAAATCCTCGTATTATTCAATTCGGTAGCGTATATTGCACCGGTATCACCTGATATGATTACCAGCAGCGATTGTTAGCGAAAATTTGCTGGTCCTACAATTTCGATTGCTAATCATACCTGTAAAATGTGTGTAGTCTGTAAAAATTTATGTTCTGATAGAAGAGTCTGGTACGTGCAAGACGATAGTGTAGTGTATAAGGTTGTACAGTTACACGTCCGTGCAGGTCCATCCAGGCGTAGTGTGCACGATTTATAAAAGTGAACTGATTATTTATCGAAATTCTGCATTAGTGCTATAAATGTTGTTATGGCGGGAATTAGCATAAATTAAAATCAAAATGTGACAAAAATAATATTATAGAGAAAAATTTAGATAGATAATCGACAATTGAATGAGGTTATTATAAAACTAATAACTAAATTGATCTAATATTAGTATCTAATATCTAATATTTTTTGTAGCCTGTGACGCAGTAATGAAGACATGCAATTTAATCAAAAGTAAAAATTGCTCCGATTTTCTTATTTTGTTACCTTTGTGCTATTTTTGAGATCTTCCAACATTTGACAAGTAATAATGTTGGTACTGCTAGCATATTCATATACATACATACATAGCACATATATTGCAATGATATTTTGCTGAAATTTATTTTATTTTTAAACTTGCAACCTTCCTCAGCTTTGATCTCTTTGATCTCAGGAGTCGGTTATGTAGATGAAAACAATAAATTCCTTCAGCCCTGAACTGCTTACGAAAATCAGTGGATGACCTAAGTTGCCTCAGTATTATCCTAAGGAGTAACATACAAAAACAACCAGGTCAAAACCAAGTGACAGATATCACTTGTGGAAAAAAAATGACGATTCAAATTTCTGCTCTAGTCAGAAAACACCAAAAATATTTGTTTCATAAAAGTTGTCCGCCAAATGCGACCAACTATCAATGATAACAACTAATGTTCGCAATTACACCATAAAACAAATTGTAAATTAAAACGCTTTGCGAATTCAAATCATCGCCAATCACTCAAAAAGCAAAAAAAAAAAAACAACTCACCAACCCAAATCTGGAATCACTTCCAAAAACCAACAAAAATATCACTTTTCAAGAATAAGGCACCTCGCTCTCTGCAAATCTAAACTCGAGCCACAACTGACTATACATGCGTGCGCAACCTCTGTCGCCCTTCTCTCACGATCCTCGTCGAGTCACTCACGAGAAAAATCAAACCGTAACCTGCCGAATTTAAACTATAAAATTTTATTTTATAAAAAATTTTTTTATATATTTTTTTTATTTTAATTTTTTTTTGTTAGAAACATGACAATATACATAGCACATACATACAGAAGTAGGTACTTATATTATTTGCCAAGACTAAAACATTCCTTATTATTGGGCGAACCAAGAATTAGTGAAAGAAAAGTGAAAGTGAATAATACACAATCGTATAAAAAAATAATGTATAAAAAAAAATAAATAAATTAATGAATTAAAAATAATGATAAATAAAAAATAATATGCTAAAATCATTTGAAAACTTATCACAAAAAAAAGGAAAAACAAACTATGCGAATGTTAAATAATAGAAACTTTTCAGAGTTTCGCTTGAGTGGTGTTGATGTGGTGGGAGCGGTTCAGTCCTGCTCCTGCTCAATGGATGGAAATGGCTTCTGATCGGTGCTGTAGTTCCTGAAAAGACGGGGTTAGGTACTGTCGAGAGGATTCAGCAACAAATATTTGCCGAAGACACCAATCATAAAATTTAAAAACTTCACATGTTACTGGAACACGGTGTACCGTCAATTTATTGCGCGACAAATTCTCGCGGTCAATTCATCGCGCGACAATAAATTCATCGCGTGTATGTTAATAAATGGACATATTTAATAGAACATTAAATACAGGTGTTTAAATGCCTAAAGATTGGTGTTTTTTGTATTATTCTTTATTGTATTGTTATCATTAATCAGGTTGCAAAATTAATACCATTTATTTATATTGTCAGTTTTTTATTGTCTACCATGTAACCATTTACTTTCGAGAACCCAACGACCCCCTTTTAAGGTAAGATCATTAAAATTAGAAGAAAGCACTGCAGTATATTATATTTTGATATGTTGATAGTTTTATGTTTTTGATTATGTTACCATACATAATGATGTCCCCCCCCCCCCCATTACCAATTTATATCTGCACCCCGGTAACGATATCAGAAATAAATAAGGAAAAGATAAAGGTTTTCAAAAAACATTTTTAAACGTTAGATGGTTTTTTATTTATAGAGATCTATTTTATTCCTACTGTGATTGTTTTAATGAATTTTAACATGTTATTTATTTACCATGACCAAGACATCTAGTATCAAATCGTCTAAACATAATAGGAAAGTAAATATTAAGTTAGTTATTTACTTGGTTAATTTCCTTTATAGTACTCAAATTTTATTTCGTAAATTTTAGTAGTCAAGTAAATTTACTTTGAAACTAACTAACTTGTGATTTATTTATGCTTTATAATACCGGCCCTAAGTAAAGTGAATTTTAAAAAAGAATTAGACAGAATTAAATATATCGCGATCTCTAATGGATACCAAGTCACTCTTATTGATAAATTATTATACCAAATTAAACAAAAAATTCTATCGAACTCAATATATTCGAATAATTTTAAAAAAACTAACACAAACTTTAATGTCATTACTTTTCTCGGAAACAAGTCAAACAAAATTGTGAATTAAAAATAAAAACTATAACATCGCTTTTAAAACGGACAATAAACTTAACAAATTTATTAATAACGCGAAATCAAAATCAGACATGTTAACTAAATCAGGGGTTTATGAGCTCACTTGTGAATGCTCTCAAAAATACATTGGTCATAGCGATAGATCTTTTAAAAACACGATTTGATGAACACACACAATCCCACAGACTTGCAGATGGAAAATCGACTTTCGCGAAGCACCTACTAGGCACAAACCATAAACAGGCGGGATACGAATTTTTACACATTAAACAAAAAAGTAAAAAACTAGACTTTTTGGAAGCTATGCAAATTAATAAATTAAAATATTCATCTTTATTACTAAATAGTCAATCTGATTTAAATAACTCACCCCTACTAAACATTTTTAATTAATAATTCCCTCCCCCCTCTTCTAACTTACGCTACATCCACTCACATTATTTCTCTTTTATATTAATTATATATCCCTACCCTCTAGTAAATTTATAAGAATACAAGAAAAATATACCTATTTTTTTTTTTAATTTTCTCGTTTCTCTTTCTAGTTCATCGCCTATTGATGTCATAGTATGGTGAAAACGTTTGCGATAATATACATACGGTGTATTTATATTGTGATAACTACCATTTTAATTCTAAAAAGTGTTTCTGAATTTTTTGGTTTATTCTAAAAAATTGATATGATTAATATCAAGTTACACTACCTAAACCACGTATCTATTGATTATTACTGCTTTTGTTAAAAAAATAAAGATAAAAGATGTGGCCAAACAAAATTTTTTAAGAATTTCCTTCTAAATTACAAGATTTATATTTGCTGCAATCATGTTTGCTTTTGCTGTCAGAATCAGTGAAAGGACGGGGGCCGCTCCTACCTAAAATCTAAAATCCACTATCATTATTTGACGGTGTAGACTGTAGAATACGATACTATCTATGGACGCATAATATTATCTAATGTGTGTGTAACCTTCTTGGTCAGGTCCTACAACTAAGTAGTAACTAATTATCTAAATTACTATATTAAAATTTTACAATGCTTTCTATATTTTGAATAAAAGTAATTTATTTCAATTCCGTTATTTATTTCAAGTAGTTTTGATGAAGAGACATTTCCATGATTAATAAATAATAATAATGATACAATGATATGGCACAATAACTATGATATCATTTATAAAATCTTTATTATTAGAATATAAAAATATAAGAGTCTTTTAACAGATTATATTTTCTCCTTGGTGCTTGCTACGAATGTGACAATTAAGATTATATTTTCTATGAGTTTTATGTTTACAATATGGGCAACCAAAACTTGGAAGGTTTCCACATTCTCTTCTATGTCCTAACATATGATGTCTATATTTATAAACTTTTCCACATAGATCACATACATTAGACTTTCTTCTAAATTGCGGTTCGTGTAGAACAATTCCTAAAAATAAATCTAGTTACTTTCCATCAATTTACATCGATAACAATTGTTCGAGAACAGTTTTATGAAGCATAATCAATGGTTGAATCATTTAGCCCCACCCAATAATAATAAATTAGTTTTTTTACCACTAACATGAGAAATCACCATTATCTACCCCATTTCTCTAATGAGAAGTAAAATTTCTCACCCTAGGTAAATAACGATAACAAAAAAATACCTAGGTAAATAATAAAATATTTTTAATGAAATGAACAGAAACTCTGTTATTAATAACTTAATTCTAAGCAAGAACCAAATAAACTCTGAAATTCACGACTATAAAATGATATAACAATAATTATTATAGTAGATATTATATAAAGAAAAAATTATTTAACTAAATTTAAAATTGCATTTCATTAGTTTCATTTTGTTAATTTGACAACTAAACACCCACACTACTTGATATTTCAAAATACTTGAAAAATAAGTAGGAAGCAACTAAAGCTATATTTATCAACATCTAATCAAATCAAATATAGTAATATATCAGTGTTAGTAGTAAAAAAAATTCTATATATACTTCGGTTGAGAAGGCCATTATACACCTCACACATTATATCCTGAGGCGCGTAGGTGTATAATGGCTCACTTCTCAACCTAAGTGTATAATATACTATTTATTTGCTGCTATAATAGTTAATCTTAATTTATTACAATATTTTCTTCTGATTGAAACAATATAAAGCAATATCGCCTTAGTTACAATATGTCATAACACACTAATATTTCCCAAGGGAAATATGAAACGTCATATCGTATTGTTCCTAGGGAAATATAAAACGTCATTTTAAAGTATACTTTGCGCACGGTGATTGGACAATCAAACATGCAAAACAACATACTAAACCATCCCTGTTAAAAAGTGACATTTAAGTGACGTTTAAAATAAAATATGTGCCTACTTATTTTTATATTTTAAAAACCAACCTAACTTTTCCTGAATTATTTTGCGCGCATTGTGCGCGCTATTGATCTAAAATTTTGCATAAAGCTTTCTTCGACAAATTGCTAGGGACGGTTGAAAACGAGCAAAGTGGGGTAAATTTTTTGCTCAGTTTTTCGATATCTAGCGCCGTTTTCGAGTTATTACAAATTTAAAATCTCAAATTTTATTATTGATGAAATATTGATATATTTAATAATATATTTTTCAATCAGAGGAAAACTATTGATTACAACACGGGAAATATGAATACATTTCCCTTGGTTGTCTATACATCTCTCGGGCTTTGCCCTCGGGAAATATACTATTCATATTACCCTAGTTGTAATAATAGCTATATTTACTTTAATAAATAAGTAATATTCGTATAGCCGTAATCACGACTCTGAACTGTATTCATGACAAACTATGACGTCATAACTATGGTAAGACTAGTATTATATTAGCTATTATTACAACTAGGGTAATATGAATATGCACAGGACTTATGTCAAAACGGTAAAAAAAACAAGTCCATTTCTCCAGCACCCCTCCCCATAGCGAATTTTGAGTCAAATTAGTTTCAATCGTTTGTGCGGGAGAGCTAGCATTTCTTCGCCTCACCCCTCTATAAATTCTTGATATTTTGTGAACGAGATCCGCACAAAAAACGCACAAACGATTGAAACTAATTTCGACGCAAAATTCGCGATGGGGGGGGTGCTGGAGAAATGGACCTGTTCTTTTTACCGTTTTGACATAAGTCCTGTGCCGTGCCGAACTGAGTTTTACGTTGCAAAATTATCCCCTTCCATACCCAAACTGATCTTTCTGTTTTGAAGTGTTACAACTGAGACAAATTGGAAAATGGCCCGGATTGGTTGATTTGAATTGAACTTGCAATCATTTTAATATTTACTGCACCTTAAATTTTTAATTTGTCTTTTATTTTGACAATAGTCGTTTATGTTGACATTATACAATAACACAGAAAACAATTTAGTTGGTACTACCAAACTTGAAAATAATTTAATTCAAAATTCACTGAGTAGTAAATTTTTGTTGTTCTTTTTACCGTATCTTTTTCTCACTTTGACTCAGTTATTCTCAGTTTGCCTCAGCTCACTTCATCTCAGTTGTGCAACTGAAATGGAAATAAAAAGTAGGTATAAAGAATACAGTTATAATTACTTACTTTGGCGAATTCTTGTTTCAATAATAGTTATTTAAGTTACAAGGAGCGTAAGAACCTTATTATCACTCAAAGAAGACGAAGTGAGGTTTAAATTTAAAATAAAAACTTTGTAATACAATATAAAGGTTTTTATTTCACAATTATTTTTGACATTCAGTCGTATATGACATAAGAAACACGTAAAAATAAAATAAAAAGAAGCAAGAAAACAATATATCAAACAAAATTTTTCAATTTATAAAATTTATCATTTTTATAACGTAATTTTTTCAAAATTCATTTTCTTGTTTATTCAAACCTGTTAAATGTGAATTATTGTCGTTTTTATAGCTTAAAACTTCATTTTTTAGGTTACTTTTCTATCAATAGTATATTTACATTACTCGTGTTAAAACCGAAAGTTTTGCTCACGCATTTGCCAGTTAGCAAACGCATATAAGTAAGCGAAACGGTTTCTCCGCGAGTGATGTATAGCGTTTTGTTCAATCCTGCACTTATAAAGTGCTCCCCCTTGCTCGTTCAAGGTTTAGGTTATTCTAGATCAATAGCGCACATTTTGCGCACAAAATAATTTAGAAAAAGTTACCTTTGATTTAAAAAAATACTTAGTAGGTTGTGTTATTACGTTGCTACAAATACATTAAATAGGTTAATACGTGCAGCTTCGAACGAAAATGGTAAAGCAGCGCACTAGCGGCACCTAACGGGTGGAGTTTTGCAGTTGTTTGATTGTTCCTTATAACTTAACTAAAGTATTTGTTGACTGACAGCAATTGAATCCTCGGGAACTGTCAGAATTTCCTCATCACGAATTTCAAAATTTTAACTGCGCTATAGGAAAGAGGACACTTTTCTATGCATATTAGAACAAAAATTTTCAAGGATTATGCAAAAGTTTTCGAAAAAAATCGATTTTAAAAATGTAAAATTTACATGTATTTTAGATACACCTTTTAACACGGCTGCATGATTAGCCGATTTTGTGTAAGGCAAAAAAATTTAAAAATATCCCTGAAAAATGACAGAACTCGCCCAGGGTGGAACTTGAAGCCATAGAACTCGTCCGGGTGTCGACCGCGACTGAAATCAAACATAAAAAGTATATCAAAGCACTCGTACCGTCAACAAAATGAAGAGCAGGGAAATCAACGTGAGACCGATCGTCACGCATCGGAGTATATCATATTACATCTCCGTGCCTTTCGTGATTTTAAAATGCCGTTTTTTCGGAAACTGAAATTTTGAAATTCGTGATGAGGAAATTCTGACAGTAACCGAATCCTCTAATATCAAAACCTACTAAATCCACTTTAACGATTTTTGTAAAAATTACGAAAAACTGTTTAACATTTGGTTTAACAAAGTTCTGGAAACAACTTTAAAATTATTATTATTTTTTTTAATTGATAACAATATCATATCACAAAAGTATAAAAATATTTCTTTTTTTTACAGGCACAATTTTGAATATAAAAATGGATTTAATGGAATTTTAAAGTGGATCTCGTGGATTTTGACTCGAAATAATATTGAAATAATACATCAATCAAAGAAATACATTGCAAATAGCACAAAACTTTATTAATTGTTATACAAAATTCAAGAATAAAGCAAACCGAACATGTAAATTAAAATCGAATTAATTTAAATAATATATAGATCTGGAATATCTTCTACCGTTTCACACAAATGATTAGATTCAATATTATGTTCTTCTACATCGCCATTATTTTATTCAACGTTATCATATATTTTTCAAACGTATAATTTTATTGAATTTACCATTTAAAGTGGTGCAGAATTGTTGTAAAATAATAAAGAACAATCATGCATTCCATTCGGAATTCTAAATTTTATCGAAAACAGAAGTGATCCTAATGAAAAAAAAACAAAAGTTTTCCTAATAGAATTACAAATTTTCATAATTTTGTATATAAGGTAATTTAATTATTATGAATTCTGTTAAGATAAAAAATAATTTAGGAAAAATTTTATTAAAGTAACGGCAGGATTCATGAAAACGCGTTTTGGTTAATATCTCAAAACTTTTGATATGTCACTTGGATCACTTCTGTTCTTGAATAGCCAATTATTTATTATTTGATTTCCAATTTGAACAACTCGCCTCGACAGATGGCGTTGAAACCAGCTTTACCTAATAATGCATTGAAAATGCAACGAGCTGTACGTATTAACCTATCTAATGTATTTGGTTGCTATGATATGGTGACATATTTCAATTTTCGCTTGTTACGCGTGATTCAGTATCCCAAATTATTTGTTTAATAATATTACTAAAAAAAATAGAGTATAGTGGTGTGCAAATTTGGTGTGCACAACGATTTCAAAAAAGCTGCTGATGACGCTATTCACTGCTCCTATTCACTGTTAAGATCAACTTTATTCATTTTTCCAAAAGTATACATTAGCAGGTAAATTTAGTGCTGTTTTTAAAATTATGGAATGTAATCGACTGATATATTTGTAGGTTTAAAACTTTGCTTGCAGTTTTAAAAAGCAAATCAAAAGATTGCCTACCTAAAATTGCAAAAACCATTTGAACAAAATTAAATTGAAAAATTCATAAATGAAGCTCCCGATGAGATATTTTTCACTGATGAAGATGGCATTAGTAAGAGGGGTATGGGTGCTTGCCGATACGATGAGCTTGTAAGTCCGTAACAGAAAGTACTACAAGAACTGAAATTGCAAGTTGAAGCACATCGATTTTCAACTTCTGGCATTTTTAATGGAAGCAACCTAGTATTTAATAATTGTGTGGTTAATTTCTATGTAAATAATTAAATAGTAAGGGTTCCAATAAAGTTAAATGTTAATATGTAATTGTGTGTAATGAACGACTAAATTTTTCACCCACTAGTGCGTGAAAGTTCCTTTTCGCCCACTCGTAAGCATAGAAATAGTTTTATTGTGTAAAACAAAAGGTTTCTAGCTGCGCAACCAAGTAAGAAACTACATGTTTCAATAGCAGGATTAAATAAATATAATTACAATTAATTTTCGTTGAAACCGAAAAATGGAGATCGATGAAGCCGCAAATATTGCTTGTTTAAATTTGTTACCTAGCAAATCAAGAAAAAGATACGAACTTGAAAACGTGGTGGATACAACTGCAAATGTGTTGATTGCTTAAATGTTTGAACGATCAGTAAAATTAAAATCCCTGTTCAGCTTATGGGGTGAGTATTCCATGGTAAAGACAACGATTTACTATAACGAAAACATTGACATATCTAGATTTTTAAAATTAATTTGTTATCTGAGAAAAAAGAGGTTACATTCCGAAAAAATCTAAAATACTAGATAGAGAACATAGGTATTGTAGAATTTTCCAAAAGTGAACCCGATGAATCCTATTTATTAATGAAGGTAAGGTAGCAATTTTTTCCCGACTGGTAAATTTTATAATCTTGATTTTTCTCGAGTCTAGACGGTAATGATTATAGGTATTGAAGGAGCTTGTAGTTTTGTTTATTCTGCAATACTGCATATCAAGAATGACGTTCCACGTACCTTCTCCATCGTTGAAAATTCTTAAGAAGGTGTCGATTACTTAAGAATATTTAAAAAGTATTTGGAAATTTGGATGAAAATATCTAATAATCAGAAAAGTGTGTTAATTAAGTTGCTGGAAAGCATATATTCGCGAATATTCCAGCAATTGCAAAATTCTTAAATTTGCCAGAATTTTAATTATATATAGTGGTCAGACATATACAGACGTTCTTTTGCCACTTTACTCGTCAATTTTGGAGCAGAAAAAGAGACCGACGTTCAGGAAACGAGAACGTAGTTATAAAAAATTCCTCATTTTCAAATTGTACATTTAATTTTCATAAATAAAAATATTTATAGCTATTATTACAACTAGGGTAATATAAATAGTATATTTCGTGAGGTTGACTAGTTACATCTCAAGGACAAAGACCGAGAGATGTATAGACAACCAAGGGAAATGTATTCATATTTCCCGTGTTCTAATCAATAGTTTTCTTCTGATTGAAAAATATATTATTAAATATATCAATATTACATCAATAATAAAATTTGAGATTTGGAATTTGCAATAACTCGAAAACGGCGCTAGATATCGAAAAACCGAGCAAAAAATTTACCCCCCTTTGCTCGTTCTCAAACCTCCCCTTATGCAAAATTCTAGATCAATAGCGCGCAAAATAATTCAGAAAAAGTTAGGTTGGTTTTTAAAATATAAAAATAAGTAGGCACATTTTTTATTTTAAACGTCACTTAAATGTCACTTTTTAACAGGGATGGCTTTAGTATTTTGTTTTGCGTGTTTGATTGTCCAATCACCGTGCGCAAAGTATACCTTAAAATGACGTTTCATATTTCCCTTCGGAAATATTAGTGTGTTATGACATATTGTAACTAAGGCGATATTGCTCTATATTGTTTCAATCAGAAGAAAATTAAATTTGTCTGACAATCGTTCATTATTTTCCTAGGAACGTCTTCTTCTGCTTCATGTGCCATGTCCGGTTCCTCGGACGTTGGCGACCTCTCTCCGATGTCTGTGTTGTGCGTTGGAAGTATTATCACACACATAGGGGAGCTACTGCTTAACGTGGGCTCCAAACCGCGGGAAGTGTATACACTTCATCTCCAGAGAGGATGTACCAGGCAGATTACACCTCGGTGGTTTGCCATTGCCTTCCGAGGGGAGACAGTCAGAATAAAGTTTTACTGAGCCCGGAGTCGAACCAGGCATTCAACATTAGCAGGAACGGACTTAACCGCTCTAGCTGACGACCGTCTCACCCTAGGACGGTAACTGATACTATAAGTTCCGTCGCCAACGGTAACAAATAAACGAACGTTATGAATGAGCAACTTACGTCTGTGTAAGCATGCACGTAAGACACACTTACGTGATCGGAAGCAGGAAAAAATATTATCGTAGTAAGTATAACTTAGTGTGGAGTACTTTCATACAGTATAATATAATTACCAGTTGCTTTGAAGATATAATATAAAAAAACACATTTTTCAGGAACGTCGAAAAACATATTCTCATGTCTTTATAATGTGATTCGAGTTATTCGAGAATAAGTTTTTCGAAGTTCCTGAAAAAAGTGTATTATTGAGTTGTTACAGTTTTGATCTACATACATAAGGGTACGATGCGTTTCGTTTTATACATACCACCTACTGGATTTTTTTTAGATGTAAAAAAAATGAAAACATTGTCGTTTTTTTGTATTAGACACTCTAACCAGATAAATCTCCTGATGATACTTGGTGTTTTGGCCCCCAATCTAAAAGTTTGTAATTTTGAAAAAGAAACTCAATATGTGTTTAAACACCGTAACTTTATTTTCTATAAACGCAAACAACATAAACATAAACAGAAACTTAAATTAATCAAAATTGAACTATAATAATTATACTGTTAACGGAATATGTACGTTTTTTTTTGTGGCACTATTTTCTTTCTTTTTTTATCGCTGCCGTTTCTCGCTTATCGCCACAGTTATATCTTCTTCTCTAATCTTTTTTCCAAATTTTATTTCTACAATACTTCAACAATTTTATTTTTGTTAGTTTCGAGAGCCTAATCCTTCTCGAAATCAATCATCTTTTTCTTTTAAATTAAATTAAATTCTCTTGATAATTTAGAGAGCTCAATCCCTCTCAAAATCAATATTATAATATTCTCTACCTCATTTTTTTTCTAGTCTCTTAATTTTTTTTTTAACATCGCGCACTATTTAAATGTTTTAAAAGTCATGTACAATAAAATAAAACTATCAACTACAAATTACAAAATTAACAAATGGAAGCTTCTCGAGTTTACAGACTTGTACGGTTCAAAGCTACGGTGGTTAATACACTCATCCAGTTTATTTAAATCGAAATATTTTTAATTTTGAGGTAAAAAGTGTAAAAGAAAATTTTGTTTTGTAATTTGGAATAATTTTTTAACTTAAAAATTTGGTTTTAGGAATTTATTTGGTTTGATTTTTAAATAGGTACATCTCAATATATTATATATAGTATATTATGTATATTATTTATAATACAATGAAAATTTTATGAAATTATATAATATAATATTCATTTTACATAATATAGTATTTTATTTTTAATAATATTGAGACTTATGCTTTGTAACAATGTGCCATTTTAAATTATACTTTCTATGAGATTTATGTGAACAATATGGGCAACTTAGAGCTGGAAGTATTCCGCATTCTTTATTGTGTTCGGATAAATGACGTCTATGTTTATAAATTTTTCCACAAACATTGCAAATGTTAGCTTTCTTCAAGTCTCTTTCATGTAATATCCCTAAAAATAAATTGAGTTAAATCGTTATTTCAAAAATGTTCAAAATTGGTAAGTTTATAGAACTACTTAATTTAATGTAAGGTAAAGATTCTATTGGTTGTTTAACGAGTCTAAATCGATCAATAGAATCCCAACATTGCATTAAATTAAATGCTTCCACAAATTCACCATTAGGTTGTAAATTAATTTTTGTTAAAAAGAAATTTAAAAACGTAGTGGTAATTAAAAATTTACGAAAAGAAACAGACTCATCGACAATTCCTTCAACTTTCTTTCAATTGTATTTAATGAAAATTTTACCTATTTTGGTCCAGTGTTTTCACTTCCAATTGCTAACTAAAAAATAAACAAACTTTTGATTGCGTAGTAAAGTTAGTGATTTTCTATTTAATTTTACAAAAAATAAATTAAATTAACGATGAATTTAATTAAAAAATCTCATTATTAAAATATTGAAAAGTCATAAATTATTATAATCAAAAAATTAGAAAATTACTAACATTTACTACATAACTAAAAGTTTGTTAGTTTTTTAGTTAGCTTAAGGTGGCAAAATTACATGTTATTATTTGGTCATAAGAACAAAATTCGTTCAACTGGAATACTAAGCAACCTGCAGCAATAAAAATTTTTACAGGTTATAATTCAAAGCTTTACGGAAACATTGTGAAAATAATAACAATCATTATAATTTACAGGAGTAGATGATACGATCGACTTGGAAGGAATCCCAGTTGAATTAGGTGAAGAGGAGGTCGACAACAACTTGGTAAGCTTAACAAGTACATAATGTATGTAGATAAATAAACGGCATTATATTGTGCTAAAAAATTTGAAACAAGTGAAAATTGTTGTTAAAACAATCAATAAATAAAACCAATTGATAAAATGTTGTAACACCGGTCTGAACTTGATATTCTTAATTATTTGTGTATTACACCGATAGTGCCTTTTCTTTATCTGTATTAAAAATATGTCCCACAAAATCCTTTGTGTAATTTGATTTAAATCCTATTTATAATTTTCACTACAGAAAAGTCAATATGGAATCCGACACTGTTGAGAACTCCAACGAGCCAGGCTTTAAGAGTGCCGGAAGTCATAGCTGTTGTACCGTCGGTGTCGGAGACCACCGTTGTTATACCGTCAGTGTCTAAGTGCTTGTTCACAATGTACGTAAGACATAAGATAAACATAACACAAACATAAGACGTAAAGTCTAACCTTTGTTATAAAATTTGAAAGGTGTTTGAAAGTTTATTTGGTTATTTAGTTTATTTTTTTGTTATACGCATGTGCAGTTTCAGATATTTCTTATGTTCATTGTGAACACTTTTGCGACTTATGTCAAAATTATGTTTTATGCTTATGTTATGCTTATGTACGTCTTATGTTTTATGTACATTGTGAACAAGCACTAACATTGAAGGCAGTAGAAAACCGAAGGCGACACAGAAACTGGATCACCAATTAAAAATGGGAAAGAAGGCAAAAAATGTTAATTGTTCTAACGTATTTGTAGAATTGGCAGAAGCAAATACAAATTACGTAACATTGCTGCATTCTTATGAAAAAAAAGGGAGAGCTGGAATTGGATAGAGCTCGAATGATGAAAGAAGTCGCCGAATTAGAAAAACAATTAATTGCTCAAAAATTAATAAATGAAAAATAAAAAACAGAATTATTACATAAACAATTATTATAAAATTAAATTTTATTTATTTAGTATATACAAATATTATTTGTTTTCTTGTATAAGTTTTCAAAATAATCAATTAAATTTCTTCGAGTGACGTCATTATTATGTTGTTGGTGATTATCAGTATAATTTTGTATATTTTCATTAATGATTTCATTCCATGGAATATTTATTGCTGGATCATCTGAGGGTAAATGTTCTGCAGCCAGTCGTGCTTATATTATGCAAGACTGCAGTTGCCAGTATCACTGGAAAAACATTTCTTTGTTGAAAATGTATTCCTGTTGCTAAACATGGAAATCTACGTTTCCAAATGCCAGACGTTCTTTCGCAACGAGTTCTTATTTGTGTCTCGTTAAAAAGTTTTTCAGCATTAGTTCGCGGATCTAATAATGGCGTTATTAAATATGGTTTTACCGCATAACCACTATCGCCTAAGATTAATGCATTGCCAAATTCTAGCCATACTTGTAATCGGAAATTATTTAATATTGTAGAATCGTGGGTACTTCCAGGCCAGCGTGCAACATTGTTGGATATTTTTAAATGTGCATCACATGTTGCTTGCACGTTAATAGAAAAATATCCTTTTCTATTTCTGAATACTTCAGCATTGTTCCTTCCAAACGACTGTACTTTAATATGTGTACAATCCAGTGCCGCAATAACTCTTGGAAATCGAGCAGTTCCGTAAAAAGCCATTTGTGCAAATGTTATTTTTGCATGTGTGGTAGGCATATAAATTGGGCGCAACCTGGCAATAGCTCTTGTCACCCGATAAACAATTCTACGTCCGCTGGTTTTACTCACTTCTGCAATTGATAAACAACATTAACAATATCTTCATCATCTGAAGAAGATAAAATGTTGTTGTAAAACATTGTAAATGATGATATCAAAAAACAATCACTATTAAAACTATATTTTTACGCATAAATACGGTGTTTACGTTTTGCTTTTTAGGCTATGTATGTTCAAAACGTCAACATTATCTTTTACTACATTGAAAGAAATGCGCATGCATCGTTCATTAACCGTGATTAAACTCGTTTAACGGCCCAAAATCGGTCGATTAGTTTAAAGGCTGTTTAACCATGATTAAACTGCTTCAACCATGGTTAAATAAATGGTGGAACACTCTTTTACATTTAACCGTGAATAACCCCAACTAATCATGATTAAAGTATTTAGCCAGAGCTGGTGGAACTGGCACTCAATAGATTTAGCAAGATAAATACTATGTACACTGGAAAAGTACCAACTATAATTCATTAGGTACATCAAAGACACACTGAAATATCAACTAATTAAATTGTACATTTCACTACTTTTAGTTTATTAATACAAATAAATAATTAAAATTTAAAATAAACAGACTAAACAAAACTAAAATAATGAATTTTAACTATTAAGTAAAGAATACATACTTACATAGAAACATATAATATTTAAAAAACGATAAAAACGATAATAAATTTACATTTAACAGGTTTGGACTGTTAAATGTAATAAATAACATTTGCCTGTTAAATAACATTTAACAGGTTTGGACTGTTAAATGTAATATTTGAATAAACAAGAAAATCAAAAATGACAAAAATCTTTAAATACTGAATAATTTAAAAAAAATTACGTTATAAAAATATAATAAAAATTTAAAATAAACAATATGCAATACGATATAAAGACCCCTATTTCACAATTATTTTTGATCATCAGTCGTATATAACCTAAGAAAAACCTAAAAATAATGAGAATCAAGAAAAAATATACCAAACTAAATTGAAAAAATTAAAATTAAAAAACCAAGAAATTAAAAAAATTAATTTTAAAATTGAATGTGATTTACCAAATAACTAAACTAAACGATGTTCCGTGTCTAAATAAAATTTTCAAGGTTAAATAAATAAAATAATTCTTATCACGGTACAACCGGATTTAAAGTGGAGAACGCACAGCGCCATCGTGTCACTTCTAAAAACAGATTTGAAAAGAATTTTCAAATTTTTATCACATTTTTTATGTAAATATGTATTCTATACATGAATAGATAAAATTCATTATTTTAATATTATGTTTAGTTTGTTTATTTTAACATTACATTACTACTAACTATCACAATATCCACTTAAAAAATTCATTTTTAGGTTAATTTTTTATTAATTAAAATTTAGTTTGTACAATATATTTTGTAATATATTGGCACTGATTACATAAAGGCACAATTGCATAATTTTATATAATATAAAATAGAGTACAGAACTTTAAAGACAAAAACAGAATATGAATAACTTATTGTATTATGGATCCAGTTATCTAAGTTAATCATTTTAACAAAGTAGTTTAGAAATTTAAAAGAAATTTTACAATGTGTTGACTATGACAAAGGACAAGTAGTTTACCTAATTAATTAGTTCATACTTTTAGTCTGTGAAGTGGAGGAATTAGAATTACAGATTGAAAATAATCCATCCAGGTGAATTTGGAAACTCTATGTAGAATTTTACTATTATAAAGATTTGTTGAAGTTTTCAAAACTTTTCTATTTATTTCCTTCTAATGCTAAAAATGGAGCTTGGTTGTCTCTATTTTCTAATGATGATGATTCTAGAGAATCAAATAAAACCCATAGTTAACATTTTTATTCTTTTAAAACAGATACTAAGCAAAATTAAATTATTAAATATTAATTTAGCGGACGTAAAACCAATGAACTTAATTAATAATTTTATTAACATGACAGAAACGTAAATTCATCGTCAATTTCAATAAATCACTGCAAATGTAAATCTAAAAGAAGTGAACGTATTGTTTAGTACAATTTCAATATAAAACAGGGTTTCAATTCTTATGCCATTCCCGAAAACATGCTTCTATACATAGTACTGGGTGACCTTTGCAATTCTTACAACAAAAATTAGTCATTTTTATTTTCTTATTTTTTGTACAAACCCGGCACCGCTTTCTATAAACCTTATTGTCAGATCGTAGTAACAATGAAGGTAATAAGTGTTCAAAATTTTCACAACTGGAATCATGCGGTTTTTCATATTTTCTACAATAATTAAGTAAACGACGCTCATATTCATAATATTTTTAATAATTTATTCCGATTTCCTAAAAAAATATTATTTATACTAAAATTTCTATAAAATATTATTCGAATAAATTAAAATAGTAAATTATTTTATTAGGAGCTAATACTTGACTTTTTGTGGCGAGTCTGTAGGATTGACGGACCAACGAAGGATATGCACAAAAAGTACATTAGCTCCGAATAAAACTTGTAATTTTTTCTGAAAACGTAGAAACATAATTATTAACTAAAAATAGCATTATCTTTATTTTAACGCTTTTGTACTAAAGTATTTTAGTGACCGCTACCGTTTTGCTTTAAAAGTAAATGCGGTCACAAAAAGTGACCTTTAACTTTGACAATATTGATTGGCATCAAGTGCACTTGATGGTAGCACTTGATGGTAGACTGCCTTCGCAACTCTACTAAACTTCTTTACTCGCAAACCACAATATAAAAAGTATAATAGGATAAATTCAGCCCATATTGAGCTAAATTCAATAATCATAAATTGAACAAGTTAATTAAACAGTTTTTAATAATGTTTTTATTATTAAGCTTTCAACGTAGGTTAACGTTTTCATCAGAATATTTTTAATACAATGTTTATATGTTTATATGGAAACCGAATAATAACGTATTGTCATTTGAACAATCTGTGATCTAAAATATGTGATTGTGTGATAAGAAACAACCTGCAGTGAGTTTCCTTCAAGGTAGAAAAAACTTAACACCAATACGTGATGGTAATTAGACGAGTAGATCTATATCAGTTTTCCTGTTCATTGAATTCTTTTCTCTTCGTGAAGAATTCTTTCTTTATAATTAGTAACATATTTAATAATTTTAACGTTTTTAAAATCTACATCATATCCATCGACTAATATATGTTTTGCAATGGCAGTAGAGTCCGGTTTATTACAACGAACAGTTGAGATATGACCACTTATTCTTTTGTGCAGCCATTGGTTCGTTTGTCCAATATATACTAGGTTACAATTCTTACATTCAACTATATAGTTTAGATCTGTAGCAACGAGATCTTTTAATTTAGTATACAGCTGTTTAATGTTATTGGTTGATTTAAATGTCATATATTGACAATGCAATGCAATTAACGCCTTATGTCCATCAGGGATAAAAAAAAAACATCTGTAGGGGATCCAATTTTAGATTAATTATTTTTTAAATATATTCTATTATATATTTTTATGTTTTCGGAACTGTGCATGATCTAAGCCATTACGTCTAAAAGCACTAATTTTGTTTAATAAAAACTTAGAGATGATTTTTAAAGGGTTCCGAATAGCATGTTTGTGTTTCTAAATATTTTCTTATAACGGGGTAATTTCAAATTCATATTAAAAATATATGGAAACCTATGTATACCTAATAATTGACATTACATGAAGAACATCAGTCAATAGCAATTATTTCGTTGTAATAATTTATTATTATAAGACACATTTTATTTCGAGAGAATTGTAAAAATAAATACTTTACCGCACTAAGATCACACAATATTTACTTAAACACAAATGAAACAAGTTGGATATATGTAAAATAACTCTGTAATTCATAATAAATACGGAACATGATGAACATTATTACAATGTGCTTTTACGTGATCTCTTCTATTAAACTTGGCTTTGCAGAATGGACACTGAAATTTTCTTTCATTTCCACATTCATAATTCAAATGTCTGTTTAGATTATACTTCCGTGTGTACTCTTTTCCACAATAAATGCAACGGTTATGATTTTGATTTGAATCTAAAACGTGTAAAATTCTATATTACGCTTATATGTAAATGCAATTAGGAAGATATCTTAAATAAATTATTATTGTCTAAGTAGTTTGAATTTTAACCAGAAAAGCCATTACACAACATTTTTCAATTAGTTAAGTCGAAGATTAGTAGGTATTACATACATAAAATAATATTGCAGAGAATAATTATTACTTAATCCTGTTAAGAATTAAGCTTAATATAGTAATTCTAACTAGGTATAGTATAATATGGTAACAATGTTATTTTCACCGAAGTCCTTTGCATTTTGAATATTGACTAAGATTATTTTTATTGTAATTTTTTCTATTCCAAATTAGGGGTCCAGGCGTCAGATTAGTTGTCTGCCACTCATGAAACACAAAACTTACCTTCTTGGGTATCGGACGTCGTAAAGCGATGCGAAATCTATGTATAGGTAAAAAAATCTAGAGAAGTCAAATAACGTAATTCTGTAAGATAAAAATTATTAATCACTGAATTTCACTATTTTATAAAGAGTTTTCAAGGAAGATCACCTCGGTAGTTTGTAATAGCTTAGTCGATTAGAAAAATTACTTCACTCGGGCTCGAACTAGCGATCTCTGCTTAAGGGGTTAGGTTCACTCAGGAGGCGTGAAAAGATGAGTATTTTGATTAAATTTTCTTGAGAGTAGTTTATTTTATTTTTAAAACAAATAATAATAAGTTATTATATTATGTTTTAACTTTATTTAACAAAAATTAAAACAAAAAAATATTTATTGTAGACCAACTTATCGTCATGTGTGTTCGACCCCGTCTCACAAATCATGTTTTGCGGTGATCACTATAACATTTTACTGGTTCATGTAAAATCGACCAAACAAAAAAAATCGATAGTTTAATAGTTAATTTAAAGCCTGATCGAACCTTTCTGATTTTTTTTTTAATTAAACAAAATAGCGGTCTCTGATAGCATAACTCGTCTATTTTCAAAAACATCAGTACTAGTTTATTGCTTATAAAAGATAGAAGTTTTAATAATGAAAAGAAATCCTTCGATCGGGCCCTAAATTAACTATTAAACTAACGATTTTTTGTTTGGTTGATTTTAAATGAACCAGTAAAATGTTATGGTGATTACCGCAAAACAAGATTTGTGGGACGGGATCCAACAAACATGGAGATAACTTGGTCTACAATAAATATTTTCTTGTTTTAATTTTTGTCAAATAAAGTTAAAACATAATATAATAACTTATTAATATTTGTTTTATAAAATAAAATAAACTATTCTCAAGAAAAATTATTTAAAATACTCATCTTTTCACGCCTCCTGAGTGCATCTAACCCCTTAATAATTTTTTAAGAAATCATGACTACCGACTTTAAAAATAGTGTTTCAAGGAAAACGCTATTGAAGTTTTAAGTTGCATCGATTTCGGCACCATTAAGCAAAGAATCTGCTCCAGTGACAATATTGAGGGCATACTTTTGCTCTTGCCTGTGACGAATTCCTGCTTCGTTAAAAAATTATAAAAAATATTTATAACTAGTTGCCATTAAAAGTAAAATCAAGCGAGAAACTAGCGGAACTTCCGAAGTGTCTATCTCTTAGAAATTTACTCTGATCGAATGAAACTTTTGGGAGAATATTCTAGATATATAGTACAATTTAATTATATATAAAAAATCCAATTTTTTAAAATTTTCAAACCCAGCTAACCCCTTAAGAAACTGCAGGAAATTACAAACATCAAAAGCAATACTATAAAAGTGGTATTTTAGTCTAAAATATTTGTAAAATTCGACTTATTTTCCATTTTTTGCAAGTCTTTAAAATAGGTCCAGAAAATGAAATTCTAAAATTTTCACTACATTTTCAAAAATACATTTTTAAAAAATGATTTCCAACTTTGGAAAGTGCTAAAATTTTATTGTTGCTATTTTTAAAAAGTAAAAACA
Organism: Cantharis rustica; assembly: GCA_911387805.1. Classification (NCBI taxonomy): domain Eukaryota; kingdom Metazoa; phylum Arthropoda; class Insecta; order Coleoptera; family Cantharidae; genus Cantharis; species Cantharis rustica. The sequence goes on from OU426877.1 coordinate 81,040,847, forward strand.
TGGAAATATACGAAAAAGTAGTCTTTTTTAGACAGCCGGAATTTTATAAATGTTTGTTTTTTCATAATAAATAAAATAAATAAAAAAAATAATAAAACTAAATAAAATATTAAAATAATGAATTTTAACTGTTAAGTAAAGAATACATACTTACATAGAAGAATAATATTTAAAAAACAATAACAACGATAATAATTTACATTTAACAGGTTTGAACTTAGAGTATTGTCCAAACCTGTTAAATGTAAATTATTGTCGTTCATTATTTTAATATTTTGTTTAGTTTGTTCCTTTTTTATTAGTCAATAAGCAGACTTACGACAAGATAAAATCTTATTTCGTAATTATAGAAAAATTTGGTCCAACCTTTGTTTCGCTAATTTTTAATTTAAAATGTATTTTTTTTTTTTTAATTTAAAACTGTTTGGATTTAAAATTATTTGTTAATAATAATTTATTGTTTATAGAAATAAAAATGATTAATAATAATTTACTTTAAACTTAAAGTTTATTTTAACAACCAAACTTCAAGACTAATTTTTTGCCAAAGTAACTGTTTTATTTTGCTGCTTAACGGCACGACGCTAAAATATTTAAAAACCCAAACCAGTTTGGATACAGCTGAACCAAAAATAAATTGAAAAGGTACTTGTGCAAACGCAATTACCTTTGGTTACTAAATTTTACTAAATTAAATAATCACTGATTAGCTTTACAATTTGTACTATATGTTTCGCTTATTTAAAACCATCGTTCAATATTTTATAATTAAAAAGATTGCGCGCCGGTATTATAAACGACAAATAGGTAATTTACTTGTGAGAATGCCAAATAAGTAAATTTACTTGCAAGATTTAGGTATTATAAAGCACGAATAGTTTACTTTCGAACTAAGAATCGGTATTATAAACGACAAATAAGTAATTTACTGGTGCGATTGTCGAATAATATGAATTTATATCCATATCATATGACGATGATGGGGTGAAATTTAAATTCAATACCTTAAATTTCGTTGCAATATTTTATAGTGGTGATGCTGAAGATATGACAGCACCCCAATTTAAAACTCTTATATTCTTTGTGATTTAAATACAAAAGATGAATTTTGCGGTACAAATAGATGTAAATAAAGTCTAAACGATCATTCTAGATATGGCAACTAAAAGTAATTACAATTGACGCTGTCTGAATTTCAATATTCTAAATAAACATCAATTTTTAATCACTTTGAAATATAACTTTTACTAATCCCACTAGATACAATAATTATTGTTTACAACAAAACATAGTTTTCAACAAAAACTAAACTTTCCAACATATTTTTAACTAATGTAATCCAAAACTCGTAAGTCGTTGATTTTAGATGATAAATGATCAGTATATAATTTGTAGATAATTTCATGCACTTGAAAAAAGTTCGTAGCCATTTATGCTAAAAAATCAATAGACTGGGTGCGGTTGTCATTTGAAAGTAGAAATTAAAAAAAAATTATTAGAGAAAATAATGTCTTCCATTACCACCTAGTAGGTGTATTCTGCTATAAATGTAAATTTCCGCTTTCGAATTTCAAAGACGGCCAACAAAGAATAAGTATCTTACGAAAATGAATCATTAATGCTCACAAAAACATGAAATAATTTTCAATACTAGTTAGATGCACACCGTTTCATTCAAAAATTTTATTTAATATTTATTTCACTATTTGGTTCAACATTTTATGCATTTTAAAACCTTAATAAACGGAAAAACTATAGCCCCAACACTTGACGTACTGAAATTACAGATTTTTAAATTAATATTACTACAAAATCGATATAGTAAATACCGCGGGTTAATTTTAAAACTATTTATAGTTAATATTTCGGAAACTAGTGGAGAAATATTTAGATGAGGTTTATAGGAAAATTTACTTTCACGTCATTGCTTTAAAAAACTTTTATTTGAAACTTATTAATTTAAATTCTATAAAATTATTTTAAAAGCACAAAGAGAAAGCTATAAATTTATTCAAAAATATAAAACTGTTAGGCAGTCACTAATTTTTCCAAAATATTGACTCGAGAAATATTTAAATTAGATCATTTATAAATGAAAAGCTTTACATTTATAGAAGTTATATTTGGATTTTATTTTATTTTAAATATTTCATACAATATTATTTTACAATACCAAATTGTCAATTTATTATTAAATCAGTTCAGAAATTAAAATTTAGGTTTAATTTAGTCTATCGATAATTTTATGGTAAAAAACAATCTTAATAAATTATTTATTTATGTACCTAATGCGTCAAGTGGTAGTTTTTATCCCGTGCAATGAAATTTGCAGCCCGAGCTGTAGACAAGAGCTACAATCACAAGAGTAAAAAATTCACTGTATGCTTGAGGTTCATAAAATATTTTTTGTCCGAGCGAAAGAAGCCAGAAATAGAGTAATCACTAATATATATTTTTGTGTAAATAATTTGTATAAAAGTACTATGTAAATAATAAAACAAAATTGATTGTACATAATTATCAACAGGATGATCAAAAATGAGTGAAGATTTGAGTTGCACGCGCCGCTCGATGTTGCTGAAGCCATCAACTTAGTTGTTTTGCAGTTTTCGCCATGCAAGTACCGTAAGCTGCATGAAGAATTTTAGAGCGTATAATAGAGCGTAGAAATATATTCTACAGGCTTTTCATAAAGCGAGAAAATAACACTTTAAGACCGTTTAATGAGAACCAAAAAGTGTAATTTTACGCCCGCTCGGACAAAAATTAAATTATTCTAAGTAATTATTCTAGGTAAATAGTAGGTAGGTATAACGAATTAATTATATATATAATTTATTGTGTTGCATTACGCAATGGGTTTTGAGAGAATCTTTACGTTTACATTTGTATTTACAGTAAGGGCACTGGAATCGTGGTTCTTTGCCACATTCATAATTAATATGACGTAGTAAGTTGTACCTTTTATTATATGCTTTACCACAATTTGTACATCCGTGCAGATAAGTATCATTATACATTGGTAATGTTGAAGCTAGAAGAAAAAAATAGTTAACAATTTTACAAAGAATACTTACAAAACTTACGCTAATGATTACCAATAAGAAAGTAAAACTTTGACCTCTATTAGCTTAAATTATATCTTGAATTAATAAGTCAATACTTTACATAATAGACAGTTTGTTCACATATTTATATTACTTTATTAATATACAAACGTACTAGCTAAGACTACATCCTATTATATCTACGTATGTATGTATTATATTACACAATACAAAATAAAATACAGATCGAAAAGAAATAACCTATATTTAAATAAATTATTTACATAATGATTAATACTGCATATCTATCAATCAAATACGAATTACATCTACAAAACATTTGACATATTTAAAATTTTAACAAATTGTGCTTTTATGTATTTTATTAATTTCACAGAAATTGCGTTATATTCTAGATGAATCCTGTTTTACATTTAAAAATGTATTGAGTCCTCTCCGGGTAATGACGGAATTTTCTTCTGGTGTTTCGTGTTTTACTGTAATTTTTCTCATTTTTTAAGATACTTTTTATAACATATTATTATTATTATGTTCCGTTGTAAGCATTATTTTTGCCATCGCAATATTTTTGTGTCCATGTTGGCTCAGGAATTATATTTTAACTTATATACCGAAATTTATCAAATTTGATTTGCAACTGTCTTCATGGGTTGAAATTCCACTTTTGAATGAAGTTTCATAAAATGCTTTTGAACGTGTACTTTCTGATGAGCTTTATAAGAGCACATTGAACAAGTAAACATGGGCTCCTTACCACAGTCGTACCGCATATGACGATTTAATGCAGTTTTCGATAAATATCTCTTGCGGCACTGAGGACAATTGTATATTGTTCGCACAACTTTGCTTCCTAAAAATAAACTTAATTAGAAAATTTTTAAAGGTAAGTATATTATTTACCATACGATAGCATGCATAGTTAGGCGGAACAAATATTTTAAATATAATATTTAAATTTGAAGGTGTGAAAAATTACGTGGAAGATAACACATTAATACTCAACTGCATGGACAATCCAACAGCTGAAGTTTGATTTATTTAGCTAGATTAAAATCGATGCATACTATTTTTCTAGCTGTTTTGAAAAAATGTTTGAAAGAAGGAAATTGCAGAATATTGTCGAACGAATTGAAATTAAAATATTTAAAATATTATTAAAATGACTTTGAAAAACAACTTGATCAATAATAATTCAGAGATTCTCACAAAGCTTTCGATCGATTTTAGTTGATAAACTTCGACTTCATCAACACGAATTAAACAGCTCCGTGAGTATATCTGCTTTTACCACAGTTTTATTATCATCACTATTACGGTAGTGAAAAATAGTGAGATTTATTATTTTTCCAATATAAATCTGATGGGATAATAATTGCTAAAAGTAAAATCATGAATAAAGTCGAAACCCCTGTTAGATTTTAAAGTATTTCATAAACATTTTCTTCCACATCTTTCAGTTGATACTAAATCCGGATGCAAAGGTCCTGGCCACAACTTGGACTTACTAGTCCATAATATAAATTTAAATATTTCTTGTGTATTTTTACATATTCAGCAATAGCGACTTCTTTATCATACACGGATATCATAATTTGAACGAAAGATAAATTTAGGAACTTACACCAAACTCTTCTCAGATATTCTATAGATCTGACTAACATTAGTGACTCTTACGCCTACGAATACTTATTGCATTTATTTAGTACCTATGTATGTATATAAAAAAATAAGTATAACAAAATAAATTTTTAAACCATTTATTTATAAAGGTAAACAATTTATAAATTCCCATTACCTACACGTGATAAATATTACAATGGAAGTCAATCGGAAGAAATCCATTGAAAGTATCGTACTAAATCATATAAATAATAAAGAAACATTAATCAAAATTTAAATCCCCAACAAAAATATAATCTAAAGTCTATAATAATATATTATGTTACAAATAATAAAATATTTCTATTAAACATAAACTTTTTAAATTATAGTAGCTACTTACGCACTACTATCAAATTAAATTGCAACTTTTATTTTTTTTTTTTAATTAACAAAAGACGGCCCCATAAAACAATTGCTAAGTAAAATTTAAAAAGAAAACGAATATTACACCAATTGTTACAAAAAATAAACATGAAATATAAAATATTTATAATCAAACTTAACAAAATAATTATTCTAATATACAGTAAAATTATAAATAATAATCGACATTATAATTTATTATCAAGTTACCATTTAGCGAAATAGAGCAACCATTACAATAGAAATAAAAAGGGAAGTTCAAAAGAAATATGTCCGGCAGATGATGGCATGTTTTAATCGTAATTAAAACAAAATTGTTATTTTTATAACCATCGGCTTATTGTACTCCTGGGCAATTTTTAGTTAAAGCGATTATATGTAGATTTTAATTAAAAACTGAAATATTTTAGTAAGATCAAAATGTAATAACTTTCATTTAATTCCCAATAAGACGCAATAACCAATCTTTCCGGCCAAACTGATTTCTTCCGAACTCCCTCTTATTTGTAAACATTCGTCGTATTTAAAAAATGTTAAAGTATTGTCAAGTATTATATTGTCAATATATAAATATTTAACAATTTAATAATTAATAACAGAATATGACTGTATATTTTGTACGGTATCGATTTATAAGTAATTTAATAAGTTTCTATAAAAATAGTAGGACGGTAAATATACTTGACTGTAGAATCTACGAAGTCAAACACAGAAATGAATCAAGATAATTCGTTAATTCTTATACCGCACTAAATTTGTCTATCTACCAACCCATATTTAAAGCTTTTTATTCTACGAGTAAATATAAACAAATGTTTTATCGATTTTAAATTACTATTGTGAAAATTTTCATTTTTGGTGTAGTAAAAATTAACCATATCGATAATACAATGATAGTGTACTAATATTAACATATCATAATTTTCTAAAAAGTTTCGTAATAACAATAGTTGAACAAATGTTTCACTTTTTAATAATATAAATATGGATAATATCAAAACTATGTAGATAATTATATATCGTTTAACTACATCATTTGGAAGTGAAAATAAAATTCTGAAGGCACTGTGTAGTATCACCTAACGATAAGTTATAAAGGCACTTTTATTCTTTAATAATAATAAAATATAAAATGTGGGCAATAAAAGTATTGATATTAACTAGAAGTTATATTTTAATTTAATATTTAGTTAAATAAGTATTCTGTTGTAATATTTTACTTGATTGAGCGATATAATATATAGGTGGCAAGTACGCTTTACCGGGCCTAATATTTTACCAGGTAATATTCGATATTGCTCTATGCAGTAAGGCACAATATTCCTAATTTGTTAAATTGCAAAAATCAAAAAATTGTCGCTAATTAATATTAGATAAATGATGTTTGCGCACATGTACACCAAGATTTCCTTTTTGTTTAGCACGATATGGACATATGGGACAACGATATCGAGGTTCTTTACCACCACACTCTACTTGCTCGTGTCGTCTCATTGTAGATTTCCATCGATACCTTTTTCCACAGTGACGACACACAAACTGCGAATCTCTACTATAGCCTGGTCGCGTTAGTTGTTCGCTAAGCATTTTGTATTTTCGCATAGATTTTGGTTCTAGATCACGTGAATCATCTGGCGATGACGGAGATTTTTGTAATAGCGAAAGTAAAACTTCATTACCTTCTGGTGGTATAATTGAGTCCAATACCAAGAACTCTGGAAACAAAAGATTCAATAATCTATTTACAAATTTTAATTTTGCAATGTGAAATATAATAAAAATATATTTATATTTTAAAATATATACATACGCTTAGTAAAATTCACCAGGATAAAATAATATTAGTATTACAATTAGGTATATACAAACATGAGTAATAATTAATGTACAGAAAACATAGATAAGTTGACTGCAAGTAAGCATAAAAACAAAAAAGCTAATATCTATGTTATGATGGTTGTTTAACTATTTTTAAAAGCTTTGCTTAAAACTTGGCCTGCAGCGCGCAACCCGCGTAAATATGGTAACAAACCATAATAAAATATGATCAAGTGTCAACTAAAATTTTATTAAAATTTAATATAATACAATATAATATTACTTTATTTTTTGGCTATTGTTATAGTTACATTAAAATATGTATAGTTAGTAGAGAATTAAGTTGAAGCAACAAATAATCAAATCTTATAATTTAGACTTACACTCGATAGCACGAAAAGGTTTAAAATAAATAAGTCAATTTGAAATACTTTTCAGGCAAAAATTTTTATTCATCTTATTAGATATTTATGCAAATCATATTTCCAAGCTGAAACCATTTTGAAAACAAAACTATTCAGAATTGTAATTTGAAATCAACGAGGGTATTTTATTTTTAACAGATTACAATATAAGTAAATAATATTTATTATAAGCAGATACATACAACATCATAATATAATATCATCAATGTATAGTATGCCGATGACGTAGCAACGAAAACTTCGAGACAAACTTATGATTACAAATGTCACATAAAAAAAATTTTTCTAGTCCACAAAATTTAAAATGGTTAACCATATTATGTTTATATTTGTATTTTCTACCACATTTTTTACAGCCATGGTAGTCCAGGTTACAGTCTCCTAAAATTAAAATATGATTAGTAAAACCGGTAAAATAAAAATTATTATTTACTCCAGTTATTCTTAACCAAAGCTATTTCTTCTTTTCTGTCTGGTCTGTATTATTTGTATTTGCACCTCTAAAAAATTAAAACAGTCAATTTAACTCTATTTTAAATTTTCAGTAAAAAATTTTAATTTACCGTGCTTGTAAAAATCCGCATTTTTTTATAAAATGTTATCAAACCAAAAATTGCGATTATTATGCGGAGAGTAAGTTTGCACTGATTAACTGTAAATATTATAATGGCTATTTATCTACCGAGTTTCGAAATGGTACTGTTTTACGCACGCTGCGTTGAATTTGTCCAACGAGGCGAAGGCCGAGTTAGACAATACGTCAAGTGAGTAAAACACACATTTTGAATCGATTTGTATAGAATATTTTTCCTACAAACGTAAAAAATTACAAAAATAGTTATTTCAAGAGTGACGTTTCTGATATATTTTATCAATTTCTTAGATGGCAGAATTATTTTTGTTTTCATTTATAAAACTTATAGTAGGCAAAATAAACGGTTGTCAAGTAATTGCTGGATTAGTTGTTTATAAACAAAACAATAAATTATTAATTTCGTATTACTTTTGTGCAAGAAATTGTAAAATTTTGAACAGTTATGAGCGATTCAGAGATATCTTCTGATATCGAGAATGCAGCCGAGGTCGCAATTTCTACTTTGATTCCAAATAAATCCAGATCACTCTATGAAATAACCTATCAAAACTTCGAAAAATGGTGGGATCAGAAAAAGGTACGTACTGTGTAGAAAAAGTGGTATTAGTCTATTAATGCTGAAATATCTTTAATTTATGGAGTAATTACTCCATGCTTCGAACAACAATTTACATCAAGAAAAATATCGATATTAGTAAATATAAAAATGTAATCGCACTCTTAAAAAGAAAGGCAGAAAGGTTACAGACCCAAAACATCTAGAATATTTTCGAAGAATGATTTAGAAAGATTCATGAAAGAAGTAGACGATGTAAGCTATTTAATGATTAAGGTAAAACAATTGTTTAAACTATTTCTATCAAATTACTAACATTTTGTTTATACTTTAGGTAGTTTTAATATTGTTGGTTTGTCTGAAGCCTGTCGGAGGGGGGAACTTACATTTATACGTGTCGAGAATATTGTTCATGCGTCTACTTTTATAAAAGTTAATATTCCAAATACAAAAACAAAAATTTTAAGATTATTCACAATAACCGAAAGAGATGTTGATGGAATCAACTTTTTGAAACTTTTTCGAAAATATGTAAACCTACGTCCATCTCATACTAATCATCAACGGTTTCTCATTACTTACAGAAATTCAAAATGCAGTGTGCAACCTGTAGGTATAAATACTATTGGTGATATACCCAAAAAAATTGCTAATTTTCTTGGTCTTCTGAATTTTCATGAATATACTGGGCATTGTTTACGACGAAGTTCTGCTTCTTTATTAGCCAATGCGGGAGAGAACATGTCCATGCTTAAAAGACATGGCGGTTGGCGTTCGAGTTCCGTCTCTGAAGGATACGCTGAAAGTTCTGTTGAAAATAAAAAAAACATTGCAAAGAAAATTTTAGGTGAAAAAGGAGATATTTCTAAGAAACCAAAAATGATCGAAAACGACAATATAAATTTATTTTGTTCAATCCTGCTATTGAAACATATAGTTTCTTACTTGGATACGCAGCTAGAAATCTTTTGTTTTACTCACTCAAATTATTTCTATGTATACGAGTAGGCGAAAAGGAACTTTCACCCACTAGTGGGAGAAAAATTTAGCCGTTCATTACACACAATTACATATTAACATTATAACATTTAACTTTATTTGAACCCTTACTATTTAATTATTTACATAGAAATTAACCACACAATTATTAATACTGGGTTGTTTCTATTAAAAATGTCAGAAGTTGAAAATCGATGTGCTTCAACCTGCAATTTCCGCTTTTGCAGTACTTTCTGTTAGGGACTTACAAGCTCATCGCATCGGCAAGCACCCATACCATTACTAATGCCATCTTCATCAGTGAACAATCTCTCATCGGGAGCTTCATTTATGAATCTTTCAATTTCATTTTGTTTAAACGTTTTTGCCATTTTAGGTAGGCAACCTTTTGATTTGCTTTTTAAAACTGCAAGTAAAGTTTTAAATCTACAAATATATCAGTCGATTACATTCCATAATTTTAAAAACAGCACTAAATTTACCTGCTGATGTCTACTTTTTCAAAAATGATCACTCGCGGAGAAACCGTTTCACTCACTTATTTGCATTGCCAGTGCTAAACTGGCAAATGCGTGAGCGAAACGTTCGGTTTCGCCACTAGTAATGTAATATACTATTCTTCTTCAGAAGCATCGTCTTCACTTTCTTCAAATATTCAAGTCATCGACGAAAGACGAAATTTTGTTTTATCTTCAGCAAATGTTCAACTTTGTAATTTAAACAATTGTGTTATAAATATTTATAATAAATAAAATTATTTTTCAAAATTTTTTTTATAAATTATTACTTTTAGGCACTGGTGCATAAAAGAATGTCATTTCAAAACTAAAATAGTAATCTAAAAGTAATCTTTTCGTAACGTTTGTAGGAAAAAACTATTATAATAGTCGCTGTCACGGTACTTTAAACCTCGCCATAACTTTAAACCATACGAACTAAATCTAAATGACATGAGATTTTATTTCTATCTTTGTTACACATATCGTTTCTAGTTGTCAATGCAAATAATCGGTTGTCTGTGCTACATTCAGTTTATCACATTCAGCTTATGACGAGGTCTAAAGGTGGCGACTGACTTATAACTGAACGTTGTAATGTAATATGATGTAACATTGGCGACGAGCATTACATTACAAAGCTCGTTCGACTAAATAAACGAGTTGCTCAAAACGAATACGTCATGATGTGATGTAACAATCAAAGAAATTAGTCAAAAAACCGACAGTCAAGTGGAGCACGGATGCTTCGCTCGTCGCTCGCTGTTCGTGCTTGCTACGTACTCGTTTATCGGCACTGACTATGGAATGCTCGTGTCACATTACATTACAACGTTCAGTTACAAGTCAGTCGCCGCCTTAAGGTACCTTAAGGTTGTACCTTAAGGTTGTTAGACCTTAAGAAACGGATAAGACCGTAAACACTCGCTTATGCATTGTCGTGTTACAAAACGATTTGGACCCACCCTGTACTCTTTGAGAAAAATGTTGTGAATTGTATTTTATTTTGGTAAATTTGAAAAGAGTGCAAGGTGAGGAATCGATAAAGTTATATAAGGGCTTTTTGGGTTGTTTGTGTTATTTTTATGCTAATTTTGAGAATTGTGAGTAATATTTTATTTTGATTGATTTAATAAGGTGAATTTGAGGCGTGTGCCATTATTGCGAATTTTTGAACTTCGAATTTATTTAGAATTATTTGATGTTTTGCTGCCGAACGGAAGTGGATTGATTGATAAGTTTCATATGAGAAAGAATAACAACAATTAAAATTTCTAATGTTGATATTAGAAAACAGAAAATAACAGTTAATAAATTTAACGTCAAGTGACGAGCAAACGAATTGATAGCGACCCACCTGAAAACCGGTATCGAAAATTATTTGTACCATTTTAATTTTTCATAAAATTCGTTTAAAACTTAAATTTATTTCAATTTGAGATTGAATTTTTAAAGACGATTTTATTTAATTGAGGTTTGATTTTTTTTTTTGATAATTACTTTACGAACGCCCGAACCCTCAACCCTAAAATTTTATCAACTAACCCGCACACCAGGGTTACCCGAGCATATAAGTGTGTGATAAATTTTCTACGAAAATATCATTTCGGTATAATTATTATAATTAAGTTTCTTAATTTCTTAGTACATATCTATACCATGGTTTTAAAGCAAAACCCGGAACTAAGCAAAAACATTAAACATTTTTAATTTATGGTTTCTAAAAATTTTTTTTATAAAATACTAAGCTAAAAAAGAATAAGTTGAATCTTTTAAGTGCAATAATCAATATTTTATATGTTCGATTTGAATTATAGTTAACTAATTGTTTACAGCTTAAATATTTAGTTACATAGTTTAAAAATTCAGCATTTATTTTGGGTACATTTACTGTAAATGGAATTTATATATAATACACCATAGTACCTACTATTATGTATGTTTTAGTTTTTTTTTAAGTACTGCATTTAACTGTATAATAAATCCATTTTAAATATAATGTTTAACATGCTGTATAAGTGTGAAGCGTGAATATATCAAGTAAAATATACAAGATTGAAAGTCAAAGCAAATTTGGTGAAAATAAAATATTTAAGATATATACGTAGACGAGAAAACTATTAGTGTAGATCGAGTGACAAAGCCAATACATATTATATAATGAGAAAAGGCTGCACGAATTAAAAGAAAAGGCAGACATGAAGGACATGGTTAATGTTGCAGACGAATGCGCTAAAGAAAGAAAAAAATTTAAAAACAAAAGAACATCTATGACTCGGTGTAAGTAATACTTTAATGCTACTCTTCGCGGGCAGTGAAAGTAATGTTAATTAAATTTAATAAGTATTTTACAGATTTTATCAAATGAACTTTTTGTGGATTATTATCATCTATCATTTACAGACTTCCTTCGTTTTGCTCGGCCGTTAATGTTACAAATTCGCTATAAAAAAGTCAAATATTTATTTCTAATAAAGCATCAATACGCCACTTTTTAAGTTGAACGGATATCGTATGCTAGCTAATAATTACTTCTTAATTTATAGATATGTACGTTATATATTATGAAAACAATACAGTTTTTACACAAAATTAAACTCCGTTACTTCTATATACATAACTAAATGCACTTAAAAATCAGTCTTTGCAAAGCATCGAATTTTATTTTATTTTTCTCAATATTAGGTAGATATCTATAATAAACTAGAATATCTACAAAACTTTTTTAACTTATTCGTTTTATTAATTTATAAAAAAAAACATTTGCCATAAACAAAAGTATAATATTCAGACCAAATTGAAAAATTCTTCAATTCCATTCAACAGTTTTTTTCTTTTCGTTCTAGTCAATGTTGTCTATGTTGTAAGACATAATAATAATTGTTATAACACTTAGTAATGAAAATAATATAATAGTCGGGGTCGGTTTAATTTACTAAGTAGATAAATTTCTAATTAATCAATATCGAAATAAGATACCGGCAATTTTGGTCGTCTTTAGAATCGAGGACGAATGACAAAATTACTACTATTTGAAAAAATCATTACTAACTTTCATTCGTCAATGATCCTAAAGACGACCCTGACTACCGGTGTCTTATTACGATGTTGTTTAATAAAAAATGTATCTACTTATATAATAAATATATCCCGATTTCAACTATTGAAAATTTAAAAATTTTCAACACTGTAGTTTTAAAGGTCTATGACAAACATTAAAAATATTCGAATATTTTGAAATAAAAAAATTTTTCTTACCGCTCTCATTTTCATTTTACTTTATTGTCACCTTTTTCATCATTTAAATAAGTAAATAAGTAATAAGTAAATGTTGCATTGTATATTAGAATTTAATAAGTAAATATTGAAAAAATATTTATTCGAACAAAAATACAGAATATATTTATTATCGATGTGTAACATAATGTGAATTTAAATGAGATTTACGTTTAAATTTCTTCATACAAATAGTACACTGAAATTTTGGTTCAACACCACATTCATATCTAAGATGATTAGTAAGATGACCTTTGTGCTTATAAGAAGAACCACATCGAGCACAGGGAAAACGTCCATTAATTTCTTGTAGAAATTGAAACGCACCTAAAAAGTATAACTTTTTTAATATAGTACTAATTTTATATTTTATCAAAATATTATGTACTACTAATAACAAAATAATATAAATAAACAAACAAATATTTGTAGGAAAAAAAAATTGTTTAAACTCATTATACAACAAACGGAAACCTGAGTGCCGCAATTAAAAAAAGTTTATAACAAATATTACTTTTACTAACAATAGCTGAGGTTAGCTAACTATCCTCAAAATCAAATTCTGTTTGGTAAATTTTGCATTATACAATTTCTCTTACGCATCGGTGCGGTTTGCTATTGATCCTGGCAGTCATAATTTCGAATATCACAATTGATTTCGTAGAATAATACAATAACGTAGAAAGTTTTTGAGGTTTAACCCGACAAACAATGCTTTTGTCGATCCACAGTACAAGTTGTAATCCATAATTACAAAATTACAAGCTGAAATGAAAATTTTTAATTTTAATATTCAATAAATTACTAATTACTAATTTACTCTCATAACGAAATTTAAATTAAAGGTTGCTACCATCCCTTGTACCTACACGTTTTAAGTAATCGTCCATAGAGGTCACAATTGGTATAACTATTTAATGCTGATGTAAAAAAACTAAAAGAGCATCTTCTACACAAGAAAGTCTTCTTTATCTTTTTAATTTAGGACTATTATTATTATCATGAAGTACCAAGTTTAGAATTAATGTTCATGGTTCTATGAGCAATTGAATGTATCTAGTGGGCTAACCTTGATAGATGTACAGCTCATAGGTAGAACTTTAGATTTAAACCTTATACACCTCCGAGGAAATTACCTCCCATCTTTACTAGTTCGATATAAAAAAAAATAGAAATAGTGTAAATGAGAAGTTAATTTGCCATGAAAAGTTTTCAAAAATTTAATAATTGATATTAATAAAAAATAGATAAAATCTAAGATCTAACGTTAAAACTGGACTACCTTTCAAGACCTAACGACGACATACGACTCCATATTTTTTATATCAAAATGATAAGGATGGGAGGCCAAGTGCACGAAGGTACCTTAACCATAGTACTGATTCGTATGAAAGTGCTTACTTTTAATCGAAGATACTTTGATTTTGTTTCAAATTGAAGTATGTTAGTCACGTTGTTGTTATACCAGTTTCTAAGTGGCGACTTTGACATAAAGCATTCATAGATATTCATTATTTCACAATAATAAATGAGACACATGGATAATAAATACCCCTATTCTTAGTTATCGAAAGATTTGCTTAATTGTGGTGTACTTATTGTACAACCAGATATAGTACATACATACATATGTAGATACCCCTAGGAGAGTAAAATGTAGTTTGCTATTGGAGTATCTATAGTCGATCCAAGATATGAATAATATAGGTGGCTCGTCGTTTGTAAAGTTTAATTTACAAAGGGAAACTTCAGATAATTTAAAAAGTACTTAATCTTGTAGTAATAGTAAATATTCACCACAAAAAAGCGAAATGTTATAATCAAATAACTACGTCTATTCGATATTACATTTAACTCTGTTCACATCTATCTTATTTATGACTTTACCCGGTTCAGTTTAGGTAACACACATAGCATTTCAATTGCAAAAATTTCGTTATTGTAATACCGTCTAACTTCAAAGCAATTTCATTGATTTACATTTCGAGGTCGTCGCTTTAGTACAAATTCCAATATTTTTCTTTAAAAAGAAAAAAAACGGACTGTAGTGCAAAGTATGGAAGTATTTACATTTAGTACTTTATTTTTATTCAAAAAACTCGATGATATTGTTAAAACCATTAAAAAATCGCACAAAAAATAAAATTATGTGTGCCAGGATTTTTTTGAAAAAATATACATATTATTTTAAACTTAAAAATTTATTTATTCAATATGAGTCATCTGCAGTAGTTGGAATTAAGAAATTTGATCGATACAATACATACATTTTAAATTTAAAAAATAGTTCGGATGCACAAGCAAATATTGAAAATTTTAATTATGTTAAGTGGTCCTACCGCTAAATTACATGAAGTGCCCGCATTAATACATTATAATGCTAACTGGGTTACTGTCAGTTAATTTCCACTACGATTTGAACTTTTTCGTATACACTACTGGAAAGATGACAATTTTCTGTGTATATTGTAACAAAAGTTTTATAGGATTAGGCATTAGTTGTCGAAAAAACGGCATTTGAAAATTTCAAATAGCAGGCAGTTGTAATACGATACACCCCGATGCTACGAGTCGCGCGACGGTAACTCGTACGTTAAGCTCCCTTCTGTTGACGGTACGTGTGCTTTGATATACTCTTAATATTCGTTGTCAGTTAAAAAAATGTATGTATCTGATTAAATAACAGAAAACAATGTTTTAAATTCTTAAAAACAAAAAAAATATTTGATCATCCGATGGAAACACTTGATACAGTTGAAAAGTTGTAAAATTAATTAAGTAGTATTTAACTATTGGGAAAAATAATTAATATGCAGATTTCTTAACATTTGATTTTAACAGATATTAACTTAATTGCATACTTACTACATAAACTTATGTATAATAAAAAATATATTGTAATGAATAAAATAATATATTTATAATTTGTAAAACAATACGTCCAAGTTTAATTTAATAATAGTGTTCGGTTGATTCTTAGTTTGAGTAATCAAGGTTACATTTGTTAGACTCCCCGATATACTTAAAACAATAACTATAATATGCTTTGGAAAGTATGTACAATAAGACAAGTTAGTAGTTTTGAAATATACAAGATGTATTATTACTTTACGTACTATGTTTAAGAGATTCCAATGCTTAATTTTTAATGTTTAATTATTTGCTCCCCTAATCATTTTTGAGATAAACTGTAAATACGTTATATACACAGACAAAAAAAACAGAATCAAAATTAATATAATAAAATACGAAGAAATAAAAAAGAAAATCTAAACTACTTCATCACAATTTGCAGTAAACTAAAATTGCAATTAAATTAATTAGTCTAGATTGCGAAATTATTCTGTAATTATTATTTCTTGAAGTACTTCAATCCAATTAACTGCGAAGATCCAAATTTTCCAAAGGTAAAATCTTTGTCTAAATAAGGTAAAAATTGTAACATACTTTAGTAAACCAATGACACTAGGTATTATTTAAACTGCTAGTGTAAAGAATTATAATAATTATAGTGAATTGGGTGAACAAATAGCGCGAAATTAGTAAATTTTTTATGGAAAGAGATAATTTTTAACTAATTATATTTAGTTAAAAAGTAAATTTTAAAAAAAGTACTATCCGTATTGCAGAAACATCATTTAAATAAAACAATTCACTTAAAAACCTATATAATTTATTTATTCATCAACGGCTAAAATTTTAAAACATTCGTTGCTTGAAAAAAAAAATGTTATAAAAACTTAACAATTAACATAAGAAAATTTAGAATTTTATTACAAAATATGATATTACAACCTACTGTATTTCTTCATTTTTATTCACATATAAATAACAGATTTTCTTAAAAAAATTTAAACAAAATACTATTATAAGGATTTGTACACCATACTGTTAAATTAATGACTATGATTACATCCAGACACCTAACCTGACCAAGGTTTAGTTATTAATTATTTATACTTGAATTTAAAATTTAGCTAAATCTGAGATATAATAAATTAAGGCGACATAGGGAGAGCAGGAGTAACGCAGAGCCAAAGTATATGGCAAAATATCGAAATATTTACTTAAGCAATATTGAGCAAATTACTTTGACCTTATGCCGATATCGCTCCTGCTGTTAATGTTGGTTTGGGTGATCTTTTATGAGCAGTTTCACAAACAGATCTACTATTGAAATCGATAACAATTTTCAACTTGAATCGCATTTTCGCTAATTACCATAGGAAATAATGTATGAAAAAAATTCTAGGAAGTTGCATACTCCTATCGATTCATTCTTTTTTATCATTCACGATAAATAAATTAATAATTCAAAATTACCAGCATATTTTAATTTAGGTAAAGTTATAATACTTTGTGGTAATTTGCATTAAAAAAATAAAAGTATATCGATTGCAGGACGAATCGTTCTGTCGGTAATAAAATGTAATAACTACCGAATTAAATGTGGCCTACTCCATTTAAATCTGCATCATCATTGCGATTTGGATACGGCGTTTGGGTCCCGACCTTACTAGTATAATATCATTATTTGATACCCCTCGCATATCGTACAAATTTATTACTCCTATTAATTTTTACAATGTAAATGCATTGTCAAAATTTAATTTAATTACTTTGGCACTTCGAAAAGCCACCGTTCATTAAACAATCAATTTTCTTTCTTGTTTTCACATGGAATATTAACAAGCATAAAATGTATTTCAAAATTTTAGAAATATGAATGGTCAATAGCTATTGTAAAATTGGTGCCAATATGAATAAAATCTGTTTCATTTTTCAAAAGATCAATGCCATTAAGAAAAGTTATTCACATTTAATTTGGATTAAAACTAAAATTCATTTTATTAAGTTCAAAGTTGGTACCTATTATTATTATATTAAGAGTCAGTGCTTCAAATTAAATGATGAAATTAATTTGAATTAGATTAAAAAATAATTAAATCGATATTTAAATGCATGGAACTAGGGTAAGTAAAGCGTGTGTATTACATTATCACACTTTGGTTCAATTTTCGTTCAATTTGTTGTCAAATGTTTGACAACAGCTAAAAAAGCTGTATTACACTATCATATTTTCTGTCAAACTTTGTGCCAAACAAAATAGCTCACGTCAAATTTTCGTTAAACTTTCCATTCAAATTTTGAATAATCATGCGCATTTCTGCAAAACTAAGCAGTGCCAACCTAAATTATTTCAACAGCCAGTCTCGACTTCACATACGTTTGTACTTTTTTGTATCTTGCTTGTAAACTTCCATTACTTTAAGTATCTTTGCAATTGTTTTTAATTTCCTTTAACCTACTCATACTAAAAGTAAAAACTTTTAGGTCAAACACACATAACAGTTTTGACATTAGTAACTTTTGGTAGTTGACTACGCGAATTGCTTAAAGTATTTTCTGAATTTAGTTGCCTTGCCAGCATATCCCCACTCAAAAATTTTCATTAAATATTGAATGAAATGTTTGACAAGAAGTTGAATTAAAAGTGGAACGAAAAGTGTGATAATGAAATACGGACTTAAGGCAACTAAGGTACTATAAGACAAAATTAGAGACTTTCAATGTAGTTTTATTCCAGGTTAAAAAACGTTTACCCTTGGCAGTGATAAGGTTAAACTGGATATTTAGAAATGCTCTACTAAAATATTCAGTAAAGATTGATTTTATTTATAAATAAAATTAGTAATGCTTAAAAATATCGAAGTTTGAATGTTGGAATCTTATATGCGAGTGTAAATGATTTTTATGCTTAAATCGTCGATCACAAATGCTGCACGAAAATTTTGGTTCCACGCCACATTCGTATTTGATATGCCTCGATAGATGACCTTTTTGTTTATATGACAAACCACATCTGACGCAAACATAACGACCATTGTCATCAATTATGTAAGGAAACCTACGTACGCCTGAAATAAAATTTAATTAGTTACAATAAGTTAAATATGTAAAATCACTAAAATTATATATTAAATAAGTAATTACCTAATAATACCCAAAAGTTTGAAAGATATCGTAGACTACAAAATCATAAACTAGCTTTAAAGTAGTACCTCTAAAATGACAAATCGATAAGTGGCAGAGTTTGAGTGATTACCATATATAATTTCATAAAATATTATACAATTATTATCGTAACTTTATTTTGCACAAAATTAAGAAAATTTTCACCCAGACTTCGTCCATTTTTATTACCTACCTTGCCCATATAAAAATATGTAATAAAAATATCTAAGCATTTCTTAGGTAAAGACCAAATATTGAATAATTATTTGATTATATGGCTAGAAAATTATAAATTACAAATATTTTTAAATAATCTCAAAGTAACTACCTACTATTTCAAACTACACCGATTATAATATGAAAATATAATATTAGAGTTAGAAAACTGAAACTTTAACATATCAAAACCAAATTTGTTAAATCGAAAGTTAAAAGGTATAATATCTTCGGTCGAGTGTTTCTATTAGATATATCTTTCACAATACACATCCAAAACGCAACGTACGACTACTGCAGAAGGAGCTCTTTCGGCTCGGAAACATGCATGCAGATGGCAATGCAATTCCATGGACTACGAGACATTATTGTTCTCTCGATTTCAAGATTACTTCCTAATATAATCGGTTAAGGGATCTAGTGAGAAGCAACACGGCACCTAGCGGAAATTTTGAGGAACTAAGTTAAATGAGTAGTATTGTTAGTTTTGCGTATGCTGTAGTAGTGATTTTAAAAGTTTTCGGCGATAAACAAAATTTTGTTATATATAATTCGATATGAGTACTAATCAGTATTGTTCAGTGCCTCAACGTTCTTCTTGGGCAAAGAAAAATTAACGGGCTACAACATTGGTAAAATAAAATTTTTTGGGAAACCAACCGTTTTCACAGAAATTCTGAAAATAATGAACAGTGTAGGTGTAAACACAATAAAACACAAGCACTGCCGTCACACGAATGTGTTTTACGTTAGTTCACATTTTTACACGGTGGCGCTGCGATGTTAATATTATATCCCTAGACGTTTAACGATAAACGTCTATAAGTAGCAGTGTTTCCCAAAGTGTAGCTACACGTACCCCCTGGGGGACGGGAAGAGTTGGGTGGGTTTTTTTTTATTATTTTGTTTATGTATTAAAAAAAACGAAACAAAAATAATAAATAATATATACCTACTATTGATTGTTATTAAAGTAGTATAATATGAAATACTTTTTAAGAGAGATATGTCTCAGTATTACGAAAATTATAAAAGAGGTACACAGATATCAAAATTTGGGAACCACTAATCTATACGAAAAAGGAAATTTGCTTTTATTGTACAACAGGCACGAACCACTTCGACCGATCCGTTACAATATACAATTAATTATTAGGGCACAGCGCAGCGGCCTTAATAATTCATCACTTGACCTCACCGAAGTTGAGATTATCCGTTCAGCAATATCGTAAGAATTAATGTTGTGGGGGCTCGCAGACAACCCTCACCACGAATTTCAAAATTTCAACTGCACTATAGGAAAGAGAATACTTTTCCAAGTATATTAGAACAAAACTTTTGTTCGATTATCCACCAAAATTTTCAAAAAAATTGAATTTAAAAATATAAAATTTACATGTAAAAATAAGGGCGGGGGCTCAACGTGCGAGTTATCGTGACGCGACCGGTGACATCGGGGTATATCATATTACAACTCCCTGCTTTTAGAAACTTTAAAATGCCGTTTTTTCGAAAACTAATGCTTAATCAAAAATATTTTTTGTTGAATTATACACAGAAAATTGTCCTCTTTCCTGTAGTGTAGTTGAAATTTTGAAATTCGTGGTGAGGGTTAACTGACAGTAACCGATAGGGAATAGTAGAAATGTTTGCCGGTAAAAGTCGTTAAAATTAAACTTCCTCCGTCATTTATTGCTACAATCAGAGAGTACTAGAAAAGAAGGTCTATAGCCAAACCACGGACCAAAAAAACTTACCAAACCATTGCAAAATGAAGAAATAAGCGATATACGATCGAGAATAACCCGACACCCTAAGAGTTAGATCAGTGGATGTAAAATCCACTACCATTCTATTCAAGTACACAAAAGGAAATAAATAGACATATCAGTTGTTATCGAAGTTCTCATGTGCAGTAAAGAGAAAACATATTTTTAAATACAAAATTGCACACTTACCTTTTTGCATAGATTATTGCCCCATCTTTTAAAATATAATATTAAAATTATGCTATTAATTCTTGATTGTAATAAATTTATATACTATTTAGGTTATGCTTAATTCGATTCTTCATTATTAATACAAACTTTTTGAAAAAATGCCATAACACGTCGATTTTTGAATATCGACGAAAACGCCCGTAGGCAATAGATCCTTTCTTTTCATGGTAGTTTTCTACTGTTAAGTATCTTGGGTGCCACCTTTAGGCGCCAGGCCTTTTTGGCACTTGACGCTTTTCATACAAACCGCTATTGGTGTTATAATTATAATTTAAATAATTATTATTTTTTTTATTCACGTAGATTATATGATATATAAAAAAATATTAAATTCAATTTTTTTAACACGAGAAAACTAATTCAAATTATTAGTTTTTATTATTTTCATTTAGTATTTATTTTCATTATCAATAAATTTATTATTATAATACAAACCAAAAACAATTAAGCAATTTATTAAGTATTTCAATTTGGTTTAATTAGTTTGGATTTTTCTGTAAGGTGTTGAAATCGTTTCAAATTATAACTCTTTTCAAATTTTTTCGTGAGTAGTGGAAAAACCGCTATTCTAATTAGTTTGAAGTTAATTATTTAACTTACAAGTTAATTGACTAAACAAGACGTAGAAAAGTCTTGGTGATCAATTGATGGTGCCCAATTATCGCGTATTGTTTATCTAACAGATAGATCTCGAAGTTTAATTAAAGGTAAAGAAATTGGGTACTAAGTGATTTTAGAATAGAATGAGTACTATGTTCAAAGCGGTGTGATCACTATTTACGACCTGTCAATTTAATATTTAGTTCGTTCTCGATGATAAATTAACATTTATTAATTTTAAATTCATGACTTCACACATCCAATTCTATAGAATACAACTAGTTCTATAGTAATGAAATTCAAATAGTGAAAAAAATTTAATTCAATAAAGAAACAACCCTTACAATAGCAGATTAAAATTTCAATTTATACATAAGTGTAATTTCATAAAAATATTCCCAAAAATATAAATTCATATTGGTATTTTTAAGTTTAATGGACATTATATAAAATAATAATAGCAAAGCTTTACTTATTGTCTTGTATAATGAAGATATGGCCGGGAATCTATAAAACATTTAAGGAAATACTTTTACTTAACAAAATATGGTAAACATCATTACCAACTTAGTAATCCTAAGAAAACTTAAAAAAAAAACCTAAGAAAAATAATCAAATATTAATCATTGAAGGTACGGGTGACTAAGTGGTGGATTTATTTGGTTACTGCTATATTGAAATTATTGTAATTTTTTCATTAAAAAATTATTTAAAACTGAAATTGGTTAAAAATAGCTATCAAAACAATATTATTGTAACGAATCTGTAACCATTTAAAATTCATCACTTAAGTTAACTCATAAGAAGTGGCAAAAAGCATTGTTTGGTTTTTTATCGTAATAAGTATACTTATATATTATTTAATTATAATTTATTAAAATATAAAGAAGATACGCTTAAGCGTGTCAACTTGATCAAGTGTGGTATAGGCCCGGTGGAATTGTACGAATTCAATCAGAGTTTAGCTCAACAATAACTGAAGCTAAATGAATTTCTAAAACGAATATTAGAAGTTTTAATAAGGAATTTAATATATCACGACTAATTGTGTCACGGTAACCCGATTTAAAGTTCTAAACGTCATGTTAATAATTCACCATAATTATTTCGGTTCAATCAAGTCACATTTTAGTGTTAATTTTTATTTAAATAAAATAACAGATTTCTAAAGTAACTCAAGTAGATCCTTAGTACAATCTAGAATAGACTATAGCTGTATTCTTTTTACCTATTTTATTTCCATCTCAGTTGCACAACTGAGATGAAGTGAGCTGAGACGAACTAAGATTAACTGAGTCAAAGTGAGAAAAAGATAAGGTAAAAAGAACAACGAAAATGTACTACTAAGTGATTTTTGAATTTAATTATTTTGAAGTTTGGTAATGCTAATCAAATTGTTTTTTGTATTATTGTATAATGTCAACATAAACTTCAAAAAGACGAATTAAAAATTTAAGGTGCAGTAGATATTAAAATGATTGCAATAAGTGACAAGTTTAATTTATATCAACCAATCCGAGCCATTTCCCAATTTGTCTCAGTTGTAACACTTCAAAACAGCAAAATCAGTTTGGGTATGGAAGGGGATAATTTTGTCACGTAAAACTCAATTCGGCACGGCACAGTACTTATGTCCAAACGGTAAAAAAAAACAACTTTTCAACTGAGTAACTGAGTATCTCAGTACAATCTCACTTAAAATAGGTAAAAAGAATACAGCTAATGTAGTACGTATAATAATAATAATAAAATTTGAAAATTCAAATTTTAATATAATATCAATACTCGATAAATTTCGGGTTAATGTGTGCCTGATGTTGGAAAATCTCTCCGGAGTAATGTCAAAATCTGTAACCTCGTAGTCCATGTGAGACTTGCCATCTGCTCGTACTTACATATAAGGTAAGATACATACATACATGTATGTTATATGTATTTCCGAGTTGAGAGAACTGCTTATATACTAGTAGCTTAATGTCACGCTTTAGATGTGTTTGTAGAAGGAATTATCTTCAATGGTAGATCACATTACCGAAAATTCACTTTATTAATTTAATTTTTGGAACGAAGTTCCTTATGAGAGGATGCGAAGGGGTACCCTAATCGGAAAAAAACGTCCGTAACGAAAATGCGCAAGATTTTTATATCGTTCGATAATTACACTATCTGGTGGTCAAAAGTAGAACATCTGCTCAGCATTAGTACATATTCGGAAACCATGAGTCATAGGTTTGCAAATTTCTATAGAAAAAAAGTCGCATTCACCGGGATTCGATCACTCGGCTAAAATGTGTAGGCGGAGCCCTTTGGTCTACGCCACAATGGGTATCGTTAAAATTAATATTGATACGCTATATAAGCTACTCTTTGCGTATTGCGAATTAAGAACGCGTTAAAATAGTTAAACCGACGAATAATTTAAAAAAATATAATTTAATAATTTTAAAAGTTTTCAGCCAAAAATAAAAACCCAAAATTTAAAAAAAAATCGATTTTGAAAAATGCCACCCAGATGCAAAAAATTATCTAAAATCGAATGTGCCAAAAAAAATTCGAAAGCTTCAAAGCTGACCGCGATGATTGCGGATTTACATCGACTTTGACACATGCCGAAATCGCTATTTTGGCAATTTTGTAAAGTAGTTTTTGATTTTTATCGATAAAAAAATCATAATAAAATATTTATATCCGAATAATTAATTTTTTGACTCGACTAGAACTTGAAATTAATATTTATGTAATAAGTTACTTCGTTCCTATCTGGTGTCTCACGACACCACATTTTATATTTTGATTTGTGTAAGTGCAATTATAAATAATTAAAAGTGATTATTCAGAAGGTTTTTGAACAAACAAAGTAAGCTGCGATGTTCTCATTGGCATGTAGTGTAACAGTGTCATATTTAAATTTATTTTTATAGTATAAAATTAATTTTTGTGTAGGTACTTGCTTCAAACCAAACAAATTATTAAGGGCTTTCAACAGAATAAATCAATTAATTAAGTCAAATAAAATCGTTTTGAATCGATACGTCTTAGCGTAGTACGTGTTTTTAGCACAAACAAAAATGTAAATCCATAAATGACGTTTTCAAAATTTCAAAACTGGCAATCACAAACACATATTTATATATCGATATAAAATCGATCTAAATCGAATTGTTTGCGTTGAACAGTCAAAGTGACATGAATCGGTCATCGATTTATATTCATTCATCCCGTTGAACGTCTCTAATGATCCATTGAAGTAGTTTTGATATCAATTAACAAATAAATTAGCAACAATATAAACGTAACCTAAGCATAAACACAATAAAAATTATCAACCATCCACATTCTATCCATAAATGACTAGATACTGTGTTTTATCAACTGATAAAGTATTTTTAATATAATCTCTTTTTACAGAATTGTTTCAGCTTACTAATATCATAGAAACTGTTGTTGAGGATTCTTATAAATGTTAATACATTGGCTAATTTATAAATATCAAAATCGTGGCTTATTTACGAGAAATTTTACTTACCGAGATAATTTAACTCGACTTTGTTCGAGTTTTATTAAATTATAAAAAAGTTTTAAATTTTGAATTCTTAAATTTTAGTTTACTGTTAACTAGGTATGTACAGTGAAACCTCCGTTAACGGACACCTATAAACGGACAACATAACGATGACGGATGATTTGAATATTAAATTTAATGTAAATCTGATTCCTCGACCGGACACCTCTATTCAACTGACGCGGACAGCAAATCTTGGAACCATACATAAAAAGATCTCTCTTGAACGGAAAACACGGTAATCTCAGAAAACATGGGGAATCACAGAAAACACGAAGGTAATACCCGATTTTAAACATATTCGCGTGTTCTCTCCCGATTTAATGTAAGTTGTACCCAGTTGTATCACAAGCGCATACATATATAGCTGTGTTGAGTTTTTATAAGCATTTTTCGGGTTTATTTACTTTCGTCTTTATATTTGTGATACCACAGTTGAAAGTGCAACCAATAATATGCCACCTAAAAGACATTTTTTGAGCTTAAAAGATAAAATCAATGTTATAAATTGTGCAGAAAAAATTATGTCTATTATATTTTTATAAAAAAATATTGTTAGTTTACAAGTATAAATTTAATCAATTTTACAATTAATTAAATGACGTGTGAATACGCATTAGAGAAAAATAAAATAAATTAAAGATAAAAAAAAATTACCGAAGGTGGGAATAGAACCCTGGATCTACTAGTTCCTAGCCTAGCTCGTTGTCGCCACGAAACTTATTGCTAATTACTTTACATCTAGTCTTCAAACTTCCTTGGTAATATTTCAAAGTCGATTTCCTTGAAAACTTCTGGCCCAATGGCTTTGGGGAATTGTTATTAGAGGTCTGACCTTCCAGCACAATAAGTAGCAAACAATTACAAAAATACGCAGGTTGTATAATCTCCTTGTTAGAAGAACAAAGCAAACAACAATATGACAGATATAAACCAAACTTGAAATGTTTTTGTATAATATTTTTATTGAATTGTAAGCTTGACATTAATAAATATTCGATTTAATGCATAATTTGAAATAATTAAATAATATTACATACCCCCCCTCTATTCAAAGAACACCTCCCTTAAACGGATGTATTTTCCAGTACCATTGATGTCCGCCCAAGAGAGGGTTCACTGTATAATTAATTGTTTTGAAAACTTTTGAAATCCTTAGGAGGATACTGTCAGTAGTAACAGCTCCGAGCCGAAGGAAAATTTGAAAATACAACTTTCACGACGAAAGATTTTAATCATAACATACATAATATTAGTATAAATATATTGTCGTGTATTTTCCTACAAAATTGGTATTTTGCAATGTGAAATGATTTTTATAATTTATGTTTGAATTAAATTCTTTTTTTTTGATTTGAGGTTGACAGTAAAGCTAGAAGATAAGAGTATTTTTATGTTTATCCATAAATTTTAAATTTTACTCCGCTGATTTTGTAAAACAGTTTTTGAATTTGAGAATAATAAATTGATTTTCTTGATAGTTATTTTATTGAAATTAAAAATGAGCGAGAAAATGAGTCTTGAAGAGAATTTGATATATTAAGTGATTAATTTTTGGAGAATCTGAGCTAATTATGGGAAAACAATTTTATTACATCACAATATATTAGGTATATATGGTATATACTCTACTTGAGAAATCTTATCAAAATTGTATACAATTCATTGTATTTAATATTAAAACTACGATTGTACAAAAATTGATTTAGTGATAATATTATTATAAATTAAGGTTTGTCAAAACATTGAACACTTCCCTGATGAGTAAATTTAAATGTTTTTATTTAATAAATTATTGTTACATGGCTTATTTTAAGTAGTAGTAGTAGTGTGATTATTGTAGTGATAATAATAAATAAATATTATTTCAGGTAGCAAATAACAGATAAATGCTGTTGCATAGAATAGTCGATGGTTTACGTATATTACGGCGTCAAGTATATTATGTTCTGTATGACAATTCACATCCTGAATGTTCTATATCTTTGTTTTTGCAGCAATTGAAAACATTTTGAAACTGCTAGGCGCCTAAATCCATGTTAAAATTCGTATGCGACATTAAAACGTCTTCAACCACTGCAATAACAATTCCAACAACAACAATTTACTAATTTCCTTCACCACGAAGATTCATTAATAAGAAATGCGTGTAGAGACAAATAAACAAAGAAAACTAGCTTGACAAGAGCAACTGCTTACGGGAACGGTTAGATTGATGGGTTTATTCCTGTTATAGTTTTTCTGTTCCGCGAAATATGTAATTTTAATTTTTACGCTTACAAAGTACTGGATCAAAAACATCTGAAGCAATTTTTGTCAACTTCTTATCAATAAATAAACCAATCAGTATCTACTATAAACCCAAACAGATGCCTGTTCTAGATTTGTACTGTACTGTTTGCGAAGAATCATAAATATGGCGTCACGATCATCTAAATTTAATACCAATAATTGGTTATAGTAATTCCCACGAAAGATGACGATGACGACACAATCAAAAATCGTATGAACTAAGCAAAGAATCCATAGTTAAATGAAGTATATTTTAAAATATGAATACATTGGTCATCCTTTTTTTATTTTTATTCTCACTTTCGTTTTAGTTTAACAAATTCCATGTTGTCATGTATCAAACCAAATATAAGTTATGATTGGAGATTCCATGCTGTTTTTCACGTTCAAAATAATTCAACAAATTTAAAATCAACTGTTGCGATTGAGATTTTAATGTTCTTCCGTGTATAGACATAGACATGTTGAGAGTTCTAAAAAAAACTATTTTTGTATTATAAAAGAGCTTAAATTCGTAAAGTAAAATCGCAAAAACCACTAACCACAAAATGAAAATACGTAAATGTCATTATGACAATTAAAAACGTAAAATTATTCACAACTGAAGTCAAAATTATAGTTACGACATGCTATGAGTATAGCTGTCTCTTACTATCGTCGAACAAACGGAATAACGTAAGTCGTTATTACAATTTTGAACGTAAGAAGTGAAATTCATTTTCGTGCTCTGTCATAGTAATCCAAAATGACAGTTACTGATTATAAACTACACGTCGTTACTATAATCAGTCAATTATATCGTCATCGTCATCTTTCGTGGGAATCACTATATTTAGGTTTACAATAAATTAGTACGTAATAGCAAATATAAATCCGACGCGGATAGCAAAGTTAATAAAATTATAAGCTACGTAATTACTACACTCGTGATTGAAGTATGTAGTAGAATTCGATATTATGTAAACTATATTATAGTTTAATTAACAAAAAAAATTTTAATTAACTTGTTAAATCTAAGATTATTGAATTTAATTATATATCACAAGTTAAAAAATTAATTTATTAAGTAAACTATATAAATAAGTAAACTATCTAGAATCACAATCTAGAATTAAAATGCACACAGTTTTTACAAATAAAATACATTGGATGGATCCTAATTCATCGCTGGTGAAAATGTTTGAAAAATTTATAACAGTGCATTTTATTTGTACATATTAGTTCTAAAGAGTGTGTAGCACATTTTATGGTTATTTCAGTTCATGTCAGTAATATTAATATTTAAAAACACATTTTATAAAATAAGCATTTAACCAAATTTAATCCAATATCAAACCTAAACATTATTGTCGGCCGTATAAATATATAACTTTGTTTTACTTAAAAAATTTATCATTCCAATATTCATTTTTCCAGGCAGAAAGTGAAGATTTAAACATTAATATACTAGCACAATACTTTTTGCAACTGCAAACTTTGTTACACCTGTAATAATAATAAACTCTCAAACTAATCTTGCCTTAACATCAAACAATTAGAAAACAAGTTTTAAACTAATTTTATTCAACTAACAACAATCTATACAAACAATAATTAAATAGTAACTATGAGTTATAGAAATGTTTTAGTTTGTTATGTAATTTAAGGTGGCGTGCGTGTTTAAATTTGTGACCACATAAGGAGCATATGAAACGAGGCGCTATTCCGCATTCAAATCGGATATGGCTAACTAGATTTCTTTTATGCTTATACGATGAAGAGCACTTAATGCAAACAAATCGTCCAAAATCATTAACGACGTAGGCATAACGTTGTCCTAAAAAAATAATAACATTAATAAAAAAACAACTAACAGGCTATATAAAAAAAAAATTATAAAAATTTCCTTCTAATAAAAATATTAAATTAGATTACATATAATTTTACATTAATAACATAATTTAAATCGTACTTCGACTATCCGTATTCAGGTTCAATTAAGCATTTCCAACCAACAAACAGATTGAACATTTTACTATTTCATTGGTCTAATACGAAATAAAAAATTTGTTTATCCAATCAGAATCATAAAATATGACAGTGTGCCACTCTACGGTGTGTGCATAAACCTAATTTTATCGGTAGTGTTATTTATACTACATGAGTGTGATATTCCCTGTATATTCAATTTTTAGAATGATTATTCATTTATTCATTTTTAAACATTTCCATTTAGACAATTAACACTATATTTTATATGTATGTACACCTTTAAATTGTAATAGCAAAAGAAAAATTAAAAAAGAATTGGTAATTTTATAGCTCGGTAATAAAACGTTATTAGACATAAATTACAACTAAATTTTTATTTTCAATAAATACAGTTAATTTAGTTGTCTTAAAACCTTATTTGGCAAATCAATCTACAATATTGCTTGTATTTCTGAAATAATACTTCTCTCCGTAAAGTACTTAGATCATTTATTATCTATTATTTTTGGCTTTACAATAAAATTTCTAAATTTTATTTCAATTATGTGTAGAATAATCAAACTTAACAAAATATTAAAATAATAAAAATTTTAACTGCTAAGTAAAGAATACATACTACAAAGAAAACATAATATTTAAAAAAAACACTAAAATGACAATAATTCAAATTTAACAGGGAAATGACTTATTGTCATTTTAGTGTTTTTTTAAATATTATGTTTTATTTGCAGTATGTATTCTTTACTTAGCAGTTAAGATTTTTATTATTTTAACATTTTGTGAAGTTTGAGCTACTAGATACCACAAAAATACTTAAAACTTTTTTAAGTTCTTTTCTATTTAATTATGTGTAGGTATATGGAATGAGCGTGCGAATGTGGGTTACGCAACAAGTGAGTACAATGCATTTTATTTTGATATATTATGTAGTTTACTAGTAAAATTACACCTCGATGGTTCACCATTACATTCCGAAAAAAGATGGTCAGAAATACAGCTCTTACTTTATTGGCAGTGAAACCATATTTTTAGTATTAGCAATCACGCATTTATCCGCCAAACCTATGAACGCCGCCGTTTCTACTATATATTTTTCCAAAGTTACTTGAAAATAATAAGATAGTTAAGTAGAACATTTATGTTTTTAATTAAACTAAACAAATGTTAAAATAATAAATTTTAACTGTTTAGTAAAGAATACTTACATACTTAGAAACATAATATTTAAGAAACGCACTAAAACTGACAATAATACATATTTAACAGGCTAGACTAAGACTAAGTCTAACGTCTAACCTGTTAAATATGTATTATTGTATTAAAATTATTAATTATTATATTAAAATTTATTATTTTAACATTTGTTTAGTTTAATTATTTATACATTGCATACCACTAAAATATATTACAATAAATACTTAAAAATTTCATTTTTTAAGTTATTTTTCTATTTATGTTTTTATTTATAAAATAAAACAATCAGTATATTTATCAATAATCGAGCAAAATTTTAATAGAATCGAACACGAAATACTATCGAATAATCCACACAAACTGTTTTTTCCAAGGAGATAATTACTAAATGAAGTTTGAAACGAGAAAAAATAATCTACTTGAAGTCTTGTGAGGTCCATCAAAGTCTCGTGTAGTCTAGCGAAGTCTGTAAAACGTAAAATTCAAAGTGTATATACCCTTGGATTTTTATAATTTGAGAAAAAAGCTTCGCTACACTTTGGTTAAAAAATAAACCAAATAAAATATTAAAATATTGCAGTATTTTAGAGAAAAGTGAATTTGTGAATTTTTTTTTTTTTGCCGATTTTTTATTCAAAGTTGAGATGTTGAGATACTTGATGACTAATTGTAGAATAAAATTGTGAACAGCATTAATTGATTTATACTTTGATTAATTAAGAATAATGTTAGTCTAGAATAAAATAAATATTTTATGTATTAATAATGGTGAGATATAAGTGGGAAAAAAATAATAAGGTAACACTAAATTTTAAACATTTAATTATAACATTAATTAAAATAAAAGTTAAAATTCTTGCGATTTGCATAAAAGTTTTAAAAACTAAACGACCAACACAATTAAGGTAAGAACGGTAGACTGTAGCTGGTAGCTACACGGTAGCTGGTTTAGTGCACACAATTAAGTGATAACACCAAGTAAACGGTACTGATGAAGACTAATGAGTCAGAAACACATCGTGTGATGGCTAGACGGTCTAAAAATCAGGCAATGTGTCTACCGTTCTTACCTTAATTGTGTTGGTCGTTTAGTTTTTAAAACTTTTATGCAAATCGCAAGAATTTTAACTTTTATTATTTAGATTAGAGTATCACTCGAGAACGCACGTTGGCGCGGTTCCTATTTTGTGTAGTGACGTCGCATATAGCGGTCCACATAAATTTGTGAACCAGTAGCTGGTTTAGTGCACACAATTAAGTGATAACACCAAGTAAACGGTACTGATGAAGACTAATGAGTCAGAAACACATCGTGTGATGGCTAGACGGTCTAAAAATCAGGCAATGTGTCTACCGTTCTTACCTTAATTGTGTTGGTCGATTAATTAAAATGTTTAAGTATAAATCAAGCGTAATGGTAGATATTATTGGAATTAACATGGAACTACTGGACTTGATATAAAATCAGCATCACTACGTACCGTCACCGACAGTCACCGTCAAAGCAATTTGCAATGGTTACCAGCACACGTTTGAAAAATTATTGTGGTCTGTTACAAAATAAAAGTTGTCATCTTAAAAAAAAAACAGTCCAATGTCCGAGACACACTGCAGAAATTACTAGAATATCTCACGTATGTATTTTATTTCTTTTAAATTGAATACTAATTGCTAGAGCGTCTATTTAGATCAAAATTCAACAAAAATCCAATAAAAACATTTGTAATTTTAAACTATTTATTGGATTAGTATAAAGGCTATAAATGAGTTGTTCTCTACCGACTTGAGCACATCGTTTTGCAACTGCGAAACTGCGAAGCCCGAGAAACGGGATTCTGCTAATAATTCATTATTTTGTAGATTTTCAATCAAAATAGTTCGTATAAAAATTATGAAGTCTAAAATTTCCTGTAAAAAATCCATTATTCGTAAAATTCTTCCAAGTTAGACACTTTCCCACATAACTGTTGGGGATGCTTGATAAAGGGCGCTCTGGTACAAAAAACAATTTTCTGTTTATTCACTATATTAATTTTAACTATTAAAATTTTGGCTTGTACCTTCTCTCACAAGGTGTACGGAGCAAGTCTCCTTTTGATAGCGGCTCAAGATGTTTTTTTTTAGTAATACACTAATTTGCAGAGTGGCGGCAAATTTGAACTAGTACACAAATTTGCCAAGAGGCGGCAAATTTAAAGTAGTGGGCTTCTAAATCATAACTTTTTACAAATAACACAAGAAATAAAAAGTATTTCGCCACCTTAACACAATTGTGTAGAGGAAAACTCATATGTACAGTTTTTGGTGACTCCAAATGACACACCCTTGAGCTTGTCCTATTTGTGATTTTTTCAATTCATTTTTATATAAGTATTTTCATTTCATTTTTATATAACAATTACAGAAAAAAAAATGATTGAAACTTTTAAAAACATCTTGAAAAGATGAGTTTTAAGATGAGATAGATAGCTGCAATATTCAAGTTATATTTTCTTTATTTGGTATTTTGGGTACCAGTAATGTTTAGTAATTATTTTAGGTTTTCAGGTACTTAACTCTGGTAACTTGAGTCGAAACTATCAAACAGAAACGTTAAAACCATAAATTATAATAAAATAAACTTAAAATTAACGTTAAAAAAGGCGATTCAATATCACACCCATATCACTATGATTGTGTTAGTTGGTGAATACAGCATGGATAAGATGGTGACATTATTAGCAATAACATTTTTCGTTTATCGTCAGCAACTATATTTTACACGATTTGTAGTTGCATCTTCGCTGCATCTTGCACAACAACCGTCGTCGTTTTCTTCAACTTCGCCTTTCACCTCTGGTTCAATTTCATCTTCAGATTTTCGTTCCTTTAGTTTCGCTTTGGTTTTGTCAGTTCGTTAAAGTTTTTTTCTGTTTCTCTATGAATTTTTCTTTCAACATTTCAATATTACTTGTGGAATTCGATACTGATGCTATGTTTCGACATCTTTTACGAATTTGTTAAAATTCAGTGCAATTTGACCTATGTCAATGTTATGACCTATGTAATGTTATTTTAATAACATTATTTTGTCATTTTTATGCTAAAATATATTCAGTAGTATCACTTGCATTAGACTTTGGAACTATATTATATTAGGAAACCTGCAACGAAATATGTACACACTGGTTGAAAACAGTCATTGTTTCAAAGAACAGAATTTTCAACAGATTGAAAGTTGTCCATCATTTAAGGTGGAGTAGCTTTAAGTGAGCATAATCCGGAATCATGTTGAGATTGAACGGTACAAAAAACTTAAAATTACATTGCTTACTCTAGCAGCTTTTTCCTATGCTTCAGAGAGCAGTGCACCAAATGCTAAGTAATCTGTTTGTGTTTCTGATAGATTTCATTTTCAAATTGAAAATGGTTTTAAGATTGAAAGATTTAAAGAATTCCATATCCAGCAGTTGGAAGTAATGCAGAGTGAAGTTTGTTAAATACATTAAATTACAATGTTCTTCTGCAAGTTGTAACATTTTCCCCGAGTTACAATATAAGCAACTAAGGCCATCCAATATCGTTAGTACTGTGCCTTAATATTTCCGAAAGAAAAAATACTGTGAAGTGTCGCGTTTTTCACCGGACGTGATATTTGAACCAGATTTTGACATTTAGCCGTTATAACATGTCCCGATTCATTATTGAGCTGCATTCCACTTTTATTATTATAAAATATTGCTTGGTATACCAATTAAATCTTGCATCATTTCAAAATAATTCATTACATAATACTTTGTTCGTATGAAGTACTCCAAGTTAATCTAATAATTAATAATTAAACATATCAACATAGTATCAACATAATATGAAAAGGTTTGACGTTGTATTGTAAGACTATCGATGCAATATTTATGTAAAGTATAATAATATTATTGAATAGTATACGGTCGATAAATATGTTGTGTTAATGCAAGTATTAATCCGATACGGTAAACTTCAATTTAAATCTGTAGTAACCGAAATTTAAATCTGTAACCGAAATATCGTCGTACTAGACGTGAAGAGAGCTAAGCCACAAAAATTGAAAAAAATATAATTAACTTCATCTCATCAATCAAAAAACAATGAAGAATAAATTGGTGAATACAGCTAAGTGACTTTTTTCTTCTAACATTGAATTCCGTTAATCTGTGAATGATATAAACATCACATTATTTTAGA
Organism: Cantharis rustica; assembly: GCA_911387805.1. Classification (NCBI taxonomy): domain Eukaryota; kingdom Metazoa; phylum Arthropoda; class Insecta; order Coleoptera; family Cantharidae; genus Cantharis; species Cantharis rustica. The sequence goes on from OU426877.1 coordinate 81,076,159, forward strand.
TGACATTTTAAAACTCTTTTTGCTAATTATCTCAAAAAGCAAATGCGAGGCTTAGCTCTCTTCACCTCTAGTACGACGATATATTGACACTAAAATTGGTAATAAATCACCTTATTTCATTGATAATATTGCTTGCTATCAATACCTCATCAATACTTTTTAAACTTAACAACATTATCAATATAGAAATGCTTCAGAACTAATTCAGCCAATGTATTCGTAATACCATTGTAAAGAATTTATAAAAAAAATCAATTTATCGATATAACACCATTAATAAATAATATTGTCTATGTTTTCAAGTATTGTAAAAATTTGATATGATTAATATCGAGTTACACTACCTAAACCACTTATCTATTGATTAAGAATAATTATTATTTAGACTTTTAATCAAGTATTGAATTTAATCGCATAACTTTTCCATCAATTTAATATTTTTCCAGGTTTGTCTGGTGAGAATCGTAAATTCGAAACACAATGTTAACAGTATGTAACAAACTATATCATTCATTTAAATAGTTTTTGAACAAATGTGTAAGTTATGAATTAAATTTTATTTCAGTTTCATGTAAAAATTAATATTATAAAAAATATTATTGATAGGGTTAAGTAAATATAAAAAATATTATATAAAAAATATTATAAAAAATATTAATAAAGTATTGACGATGTAAGGGTGTTACTATGTAACAATTGGTTAAACCAGCACTTTAAACAGTTTATAATGCATGCACCCGTTAATACAAGAAATAAGTATCACCACTCACATTATAACCATTTTTATTTAAACAAAGAACTACATAACATTCGTCAAATAAGTAAATATTTTTAATATTTCTTACATAATTCACAAAATTTGTTCTCTAAAAATGCGTTATTTATACATATATTAACTTCCTTATTAATTATTCAAAATAAGAATTTATAATAAATGCAATAATTTATTCATAAGTTTTTAATAAACGAGTCGGAATATTGAATATTATTTGGTATCTCGTAATTAAATACGAATTTACAAAAAAAACATCAGTGAAATTTTTACTAAAAGTAATTAAATTAAAAAAATGTATGTATCTGATTAAATAACAGAAATCAATGTTTTATATTCTTAAAAACAAAAAAAATATTTGATCAACCGATGGAAACACTTGATACAGTTAAAAAGTTGTAAAATTAATAAAGTAGTATTTAACTATTGAGAAAAATAATGAATATGCAGATTTCTTAAAATTTGATTTTAATAGATACTTATGTATAACAAAAAATATATTGTAATGAATAAAATTAATATATTTATAATTTGTAAAAAAATACGTCCATGTTTAATTTAATAATAGTGTTCGGTTGATTCTTAGTTTGAGTAATCAAGGTTACATTTGTTAGACTCCTCGAAATACTTAAAACAATAACTATAATATGCGTTGGAAAGTATGTACAATAAGACAAGTTAGTAGTTTTGAAATATACAAGATGCATTATTACTTTACGCACTATGTATAAGAGATTTCAATGCTTAATTTTTAATGTTCAATTATTTGCTTCCCTAATCATTTTTGAGATAAACTGTAAATACGTTATGTACACAAACAAAAATTAATGCATCGAGTACTGTCAGTTAACCCTCACCACGAATTCAAAAATTTCAACTACACTATAAGAAAGATGATAATTTTCTGAGTATAATGACACAAACATTTTTTTGGATTAGGCATTAGTTTTCGAGTTTCTACCCGTTTGCTACGGGTAGAGCCATGCAAACTCGCCCCACTTGCTTGCACTTGCACTTTGTTGACAGTCCGTGTGCTTTGATATACACTTACGGTTTGCTGTCAGTTGTGGTCGACACCCGGACGAGTCCCATGTCTCTGTCCTTCTATAGGGATATTTTAAAAATTGTTATGTGTTAGTCAAAAATACAGGCCCGGAGAGCGCCGAAGGCGGGACCTTCAGACCTTCTGGGACAGAAGGTCTGTTTTTCTTACTAATTCAACCAGAACAACTCATGCACCCATGTTAAAACGTATAATTTTATTTTTTAAATTTAAATTTTTAAAATCGATATTTTCGAAAACTAATGGATAATCCAAAAAAATATTTTTTTTATATGCTTACAAAAGTGTTCTCTTTCCTATAATGTAGTTGAAATTTTGAAATTCGTGGTGTGGGTTATCTGACAGTCCTCGATATTTTAACAAAACCAGTATTGCTTTGAAATTATTGAAATAATAAATAAATAACTACTTAAAAATATGTTTGCATTGCAAAACGTAAAGTTACAAACAATATAATGTATGGGAGCATATTTTTTTCTCTACCGAAGCCTTCTTTACAGTTTATTTTTTCTTCAGAGTTTTCTTTACAGTAAAATAATTGGTAGAGCAAATAATTTAATATTAACAGCCTTAAGCAGTCAAAATTTGGCCACTAAGAAACATTATCTTAAAATCATACGTTAAGTAGCAACCATGAAACGATGATGCTGGTTAGGGGGCCAACTTTTTGAACACGCATCAAATTTTTTTTATTTATACAAGTTGTATAAATTAACATCGAAATCTCCATGGTGCGTGAACTAAGTATTCACCCGATGTACTTATGCAACTCTGAACGAGTTCTTGAATGTTGTAGAAATATTATACCTGTGCTTATAGATAGTTGTTACTTAAGCTAGAGCAATACTTGTGTGGTACCAAATACGTGGTACACAAGAAATGCTCGAGTAAAGTATCGACTATAGATAAGTACAAACATTAACGAAATGATAGAAATTACTATTAAAGATAATTTAAAGTGTGTTTAGCAAAAATGTGGCATTTTAAGTTTCCTTTCCATTTTGTTTTAAAATCACAAATATGACAGTTAAAACGAGCGGATTTTCCACATTCAAATTTCACATGCAGTGCTAACGATCTTTTGTGTTTGTATTTCTTGCCACATGTACTACAATAATGTAAATTTGCATCTGAAAATAAAATAGTAAATAATTATTCAATAGCAACAACACAGTTTTATCAAGTGTGATTATTTAGTAACAGGGATTAATTTCCATAGTTCAAATAATTTTTCGACATTTTTATCAAAAAATGATGTTATAAAGCTAAATAATTATTATAGAAAAAATAAATGCATAATAGGTAGGTATATAAAATTTTTCAAAACAATAAATTATTAATGTAGACATTAATAATTAATACACATTATAATTACCTATAGCGTTAATGATGGTTTTTGATTACAGCATGAAAGTTGTGATTCCAGCTAAAGGCGAAGTTTAATTTAAAAATTCAATTCAAACAAAAATAAAAATTTTGTATTAAGTTTCAGTGGTTGTAACTCATGACAAAAGGAAGGAAAAAGCACAAGATGAAAAAATTACTGTCATCTTTTCCGTAACTTAAGCTGAAACATATTTTAAATGCAATCAATTTCGCATAAAACAATTTCTTAGGCTTCTAAAAGCCTGCTCTAGAAGTCAATTCTTAAAAATTGAGGTTTTCAAAATATATGTGGTTTGTGAATTGAAATAATAGAAATCCATAACTGATTTTCACGGTTTCTATTTTCAAAATTGATTTGATTTTCAAAAATCAACTTCCCAATAAAAGTATATTTTGTTGAGGACAATAAACCGGTAAATTCAAAATACAAATAAATTTTAAGTGACACATTTGCATCAGCTGAGAAAACTAATCGGTAATATACAATGAGAAAAAAGTTGATTTTTTATTCAATAGTGTAGGTACCTATGTAATCGAGAAATAATACAAGATTTTACAAAATATTTGAAAACAACCTAAATTATTTGATTTTATTAAATTTAAAATTATAAGTAAAACTCGACATAATAAATATGTTTATATATTGTATTCAATTAGAATACAATTATTGTTTCGTGATAAAACCTTTCAATTTAGATTAAAAAGTTGAAAATCTTAAATTTTTACCGCCATTGCTCTATTTATTTTGTAATATTAAAATTATAAGTGCTTTTTATCACTGAACTGTCGATTTTAATGCGAATTTTTCTTGCACACGTAGATGACACTTGATTTTTATCGAGAAAAGATGTTACAATTGTCTTCCGTCAACACTAAATTCTTGTTAATTTAATTCACCATAGGTTTACACAAATATTTAAAATAAATAAGTAGTCACCTATACCTACTCGTTTGTAAACCGCTAATGCTAGGTTTAAACCTTTGAATTTTTTTAAATAAAATTTAAAATTGCTGCAATATCCGCAAATTATTAAAAAAATTCTTTAGTTTGGTGCACCATAGGTTTTAAATTTATTATAAAAAACATAACCATTTTCGCCAAGCTACTAGATATTCCTAACTAAAAGTAAAAAATAACATTGGATTTAAAGCTGAAATTGCATCACCTGGTGATGACATTATGATCAGGTAAAAAAATTTCCGATGTAAAATGGCCACTTAATTTTTCTTAGTTAATGTAAATCTACAGTTAAATTGTTAATAAAGCGGCGAAGAAATTTCTAACAACGGATATTCGGCAGTCAGCATTACCAGAGAGGGTTTCAGTCGGCAAGAGTCCGACACTACCACCTACGAGTGATGTACTACGTGAGGATTTTCCCTTTTCTAACTCAAGCAAAAAAGGTAATATAAATAAACTAACTAAAATTTCTTTATAATTTGATATAATATTTCCGGTTAATTTTCCTAAATATAACAAATTTTTTAAACCCCGACCAAAAAGGGGTTTTTTAAAGTTTAAGGCGTATGCTGGTCAGTTGTTTCTTCAAGAAAAAAATCAAGTTTTGATGCAGATCTTTTTAACTGATAGAACAATTCGTCAAGCTCTTAGTTCTTAATTATGTATCGTCATACTAATTCTTCTGCTTGTATTTAAAAATTAAAAAATCTATAAAAAATAGTATTCATAGTATGTATGCCTTACGGCCTAGTAGGCCCATGGCTAGTATAGTATTATAGAATATTATAAATTTGAAACGCTGAGATAACTGTGACAAATCCGACCAAATTCACGAAAACAATGTTGCAGAAAAAACCCGAAAGAACATAATAATATTTATCTTTAATAGTTTAAACGCAAGAGTTCGAAGTGACAGACAGATTATGTTATTTATCATTTATAAGAAATGTCGAGGTAACCGTAACAAACATGATAAAATTTGTAGGAACAATGTCGCAGAAAATTTAAAAAAAAAGAAAGAAAATTAAAATATTTACCTTTATTACTTAAGACACAAGACGCATTCAAAGTCGCAGATTATGATTGTTTAATAGTTTATATTGTTAATTCACAAATTTGTTAATTTTGGACCCAAAATTCTTACAAATTTAAAAATTAATAACAATAAAAAAAAACAGTAATACAAAAAAAAATAATTTCACTAACTAGTTTTCTACATTCTAAACGTCAATTTCTTCCACTTTATAGAATACAAACATACTACTTTAGTAGTCGGAGAGCTGTAATAGAATCTACTATACATACATAGGTATACGTACCAAATAAGAGTACTGGCATCAAGTTGTACTTCTCACGACTAGTAAATATTCGTATATATAAAGTGAAAATAATGCAATCATTGTAGTTTAGAATATAGAAAACTAATTAGTGGAATTATTTTTTCCTTTTTAAAGCAAAAATAACCTTGCCAATTTTAATATAATTTTACAATAATCGGATAAACCTGATATAACGTTATTATCAGTATAACAAACAGTGTAAATATATAACAATGGTTTATTCTAGATGGCATAACATTATATTAGTAGGTATATCCGACTATTGTAAAATCAGATCTGCGTAAATTTATCCCTGATATTGGTGGCCACATTGCTTAATTAAGTTTACTTTTTATATAGTACATAACTTATTATTACTGAAAAAGTAGGTATACCGATATAAGTACACTTTTTGCGGTAAATGTACTACACTTATGCTGACGCTTATCGAAAATAAGTATATACACACACTGTACTTTTCCTAACAGAATTAGAAATATGTGTATATATACCAAGTGATGTTGCGGAAAATATTGTCGTGTTTTGAAACCAAAAAAATTCTGTTTTTATTTATTTTGTAAATTATTTTAAAGTTAGTTTTGTTTTGATTTTAAAATTTGTGACGTCTTGTATATAAAAATTTTGTAAAAAATATTATGTTGGTAATGAAACAAGTGGCAAGAACGCTTTTTGCCGAGTGGCGTAAAAGGAGACTTCGAATGTTCAAGCCGTCTCAAATTTTGATATTCTTGATTGATTTTTGATATTAAAAATAATTTGATTAGAAAAACAGTTGTTTTATTTGAAAAAAAAGTGTTAAATTGAAACTATTCAAGAATACAAGTGTAAAATTTTTGAAGATTTGTAGAAAATTAAAATTGTTTTTTAATGCGGAAGCTGAAAATTTATGAATTGAAAATTGGAATGGAAAGCAATACAAAAATAATAAAATTAATTAAATTGGAAATAAATTAAAATTAAAATTACAAAAATACTTTAAATTAATTTGTCATATCACGAGTATTGTATGAAAAGGCGGACAGCTGTGTCCAGGCATAGCATAGGTTAAAAGATACCATATTTGGTGAAAATTGAAATAAAAGTTTTATACGATTAACCATATATTTAACCATTAAAAATGTTGAACATTAAAATTAAGAGTAATTACATGAAAGTAATAATAAAATTTAAAAAAGGAACCGCATGATTTAAAAGCGAATTGTGAGTAGATAATTTCCGAGAGTTACATTAAAATTAGATATTCAAAATCAAAATTTATAAATACAGCCAATCTAGTTATGTATCGAATAAGATTTCAAAAACTAGACTAACATTAATATTGATGTTGTATTGTTGTGATCTTTTGAAATAATTTATATTCTAATTTAAAATATATAATTTATTCTTCGTACTAAATGTTAGATACATAGTATGTACATGCTTTGCTTAAAATCATAAAATATTAAATACATAATTAGGTTTCTATTTAATTAAAATAACAACTAATGATTTAAAATTCATTTAATACTTGTGCAACTATGCATTTTGGTGGTGCTTCATCATATGTCTGGAATAATTTCCTTTTTGATATGCTTGATATTTACACAAAGAACATTTAAAGGCGGGCTCTTTTCCACATTCAAATTTTAAATGTGTATATAAAGAAGACCGATGTTTATACCTCCGTTTGCAAACACGACAAAAATGATCTTCATCCGTCCATTTATCTACAAAAATTTAAGTTACTTAAAATATTAAAAATCGTTTTGCTTAGGAATTCATATCAAGTGAATCTTTATTTATTTTTACGTCGAATAGTAACAGTTAATATTTAACTTTTAAACATTAATTGCGAATTGTTGTTTAGAATAGAATCTAGATTAGAGTAACATTATAAAATACACTGCGACTGTTGTTACACATTCAGAATTTTGTAAAGAATACTATGGGTATTTTAGTTTCAAAATTGGCTTTAAAAAGGTTGCGACAATTATTTTATGAGTCTTATTTATACATCTTAAGAAGTATTCAGATTTAACAAAATTTTAGCAGATTATTTTCTATGATATTAATTACTCCTATAATATTAAATAGAAAGTATTATTTTTATCAATAATACAAGTGTCAGCTTTCTTTGCGTTAACTTATTTGATACAGGGTCCACCATCTTGAAAATGTGACACTTAAGTTAGTATGTCAAATGCCCTCAAATCAAATAATCTTATATTCGTAAAATAAATAATTATATCTTTTGGCTAGTAAAAGCTATGAACGCTTTTAAGTGATCACTGAAATATTAACTAATTTAAAATGTCGCATAAGAACCGAAGGAAATCTGTGATTAAATGAATTTCCCAAATATTCTACAGTCCGTCACTGAAAAACTTACATATTTTATAAATAAAACGATATAGGTATTATTATATACCTTTATTTCAATAAATTTATATAAATGTAGTTTATGTTCATTGTTCACTTATTCATACCATTTCAAAACATGTGACGTCAAATAGAAATCTGAACACTGCATTAGGCCAGTAACTAAGATAGTTTTGCCCTAAAATTTTCTAATATTTTATATTTTGATATTTTTACAGAATTTGAGGTGCTCCCTTCGAATTCTTACTTTGCTTCCATTTTGTTGTAAGCTGCGCTGACATATTCAAAACATAATTCTCTGATCTTGAAAGCTATTCGGAACTGGAAGAAACCCTATCGCGCTCGAACCCCAAAATATGTATTTTCTAAACAATGGTTGTTATAAATTCTAGAAAATTTCGTATAATTTAATGTATTATAAAACCATTTCTATCGTAATATTATATTTAATATAATTATCGTCTATAACATGAACCGATTAGAAGATATTGTCGAAAACTATAGTTTTACTTTCATTATTCCGATGATTATGTGAAAATTCGAATAGACCACATCAAAATCTATCAAAATGCCAAACTTGAAAAGTATTAAAAAAATGTTGAGGCAATTAACCCTTTTTTCAGCACCGAATGACTGAAGTACATAGTAAAAATGTTATATTTAATTTATAATTTATACTTTTGGTGATGTCGAAGAACCATATGTCTACTTAAATTACCCTTTTGAAATGATTTATAAGAGCATAAAGGACAACAAAACTGAGGTTCTTTCTGGCATTCATGTTTTAAGTGCTTGTATACAGATGCCACATATTTATATTTCTTTCCACATTGTTTGCAAGAATATGGATAATCGATTGAAGCTTGATCTAAAATTAATTACTAGATTAACAATTATAATTTAATAAATGCATTAATAATTTCGAAAAAATTATTTTAATGCCAGTCTTGAAGTAGTTTGTAAATTAAATATAAACAATATTAAAAGTAACAAAATAGTATAGGTATAATATTGCTTTATTAGGAGTAAATGTAGAACTTTTTGAAGCGAGTTGCAGAATTAAAGGAATTACAAACAGAGCACATAAAGTTAATATATTTTCTCCGAATAAAACACGTTATTTTTCAAAAACGTAAAAATTATTAAATTTAATTAACATTACTTCCTGCCGGCGACAGAGGGCACTAAAGTAATACTTCTACCTAAAGTAAAATAATAATTACTAACAAGTTGAAATTTTAAGTTTATCAGTTGATGACATAATATGAAGATTTTGTATCGTTTTCAGAAAAAAATAATAATGATCACTTTACTGTGGTATCAAGTTCAAGTAATAATAGTTTTATTTCTGGAGCAGTTTGAAACATTTGGAAACGAGAAAAGTTCCGTATTTATCGTGCAAATTCAAAGAGAAAGGGAAGAAGGTTTTAAATTCCTTGACTTTTCCAGGTTTTCCATACAAGTGGAAACCCTGCTATATAAAATTTATAATTTTTACTAAATTTTGTTTAAAATGTTTGTTTAAAGGTTACTTCTGAGTTTGTAGCCTCTCGTGCGAGGGCCCCGGACCTCGCAAGGCTCGTGGCATTTCGCCAGCCCTGCCACCCTATAATTACGCCACTGGTTATACTATTTTAATAATTTATTATTAAGGCTGTTCTCTGAGAACAGCTATCCCCCAACGTATGAAAAGAAATTCCGTTTTGTGCAAAAACAGAATTGTACTTGAATTGTGCAAAAACAGAATCGCTTGACGCGTAGAAACTTTGTAATGCTTTTTTAAAGTGTAAACGAGTGTAGAAAAATTAATACAAATCAAGGAGAGACTGTAACCTGATATCCTACTATCTCACTATGATTTTTACCGAAGGTATTTAAATTTATACTTCTTATTTTATAATTATGCTCTAATTATAAATGAAATAATTTTCGTAATGCTTTTAAAATTATTTTTTTCAGCAATTTTATTAAAGCTTACCATGACTTGACTATATATAGTGACTGTCGGTTATAATCGTGTAAAGTAAAAATAAATCAATTTGTAATTTAAATAATTTAAATAATTCGTTTTTTGAATTTGCACATACGGCACCGAAAAATGAGTGTCGTCTGTCGTCCATGTTTTCTGTTACTTTCGAAATCAATTACATTTATTGTGCAGAAAAATTCAAAATTATGTTAAAATTATTGAATTTCTTTCCAAAAACATGCTAATCATAAGTCATAAAACTGATTTTCTATTTTTGTTATCGGTGTTCTTTTGTTTTGAAAATATTAAATCCTTTGATCTCAAATGCAAATACGGGATTTCGTTTAGGGGGGGTACTTTATTTGTGTGATTTTAACTATCTTTCAGAAAATTCGTTCTAAACAAAAAATTTGATAAAATCTTAGTTTGTTAACCATGTAATACTTACTTGCATTTAAATAATTCTGTTTACCTTAAAAAAATTTAAAATTGGTTAACATAAAGTGTTTAGGTAGTCATAGCATTCGAATAATGTTACACCGTGGTTACATCATAACATATAACATTACAGTGGACGCCGCTTATTGGAATCACGGTTAATGTTATCAATCGGAGTAGTATTATCACTTTCGCGAAGAACGGGCCAAACGAATATGACTACACGTGAAAAATATCGTTTATTACATCAATCAAGAATTCGGTTTATGTTATCGATTATATTTCTTAAGATTGTTTTCTCCCACTGAAAATGGAGTTAGTTTGCACTTTACAAGCATTTTTTTTTATTTTGTTCACAAACCGGGGAACCACCCAGACATATTCATTACGCAGACCTAACTCAGGTGTATTATACAGCAAAAAATTGCTAGTATGCTGAACATGTACGATTTAATTCAGTCCTATCTTAAAATTTCATAATAAGTGACATACCAAATTTTTATAACTTTTTTAGATAAGTTGCCAAAAATTAGCCAGCAGAATGCAGCACTACAATTAAGCATTTCGCAACTACTTTTGTGTAAAATTAAAAAAATAATCTTTTCGTGTATTATTATCAATCGGTTATTGCTATCAAAACCTCCGAGTCCCAATGTGATCACATTAAGCGGCGTCCACTGTATCTTTCTACTAAAAGTTGGCAAAGCAATTTTTAATTTTATGTTGATCAGATGAAAAAATTTTATTTTAAAACATCGATATAAATAGAAGATTTAAAATTGAAATTTGATTTTTGAAATTGCATACATACCTACCTAATATGTCAACTTGCCATATTATATGTAACATTATACTATGCTTTATAATCGCAACACTGGCTTACTATTTTCGATAAAAATTACAAGAGATGCAAAACATTCTTTCTTAATTTATATACTTTTCCTACATCTCAATTATGATTACGTAAAGCAATTTGAACTTTAGGTCCTAAAAACTTTTAAACCAATTAAGATATCTAAATTGTTTCTGAGCCAAAAGTTTCTAAAATTCGAAATTTACAAAATAACGAAAGAATAAAAAAAAGATATTCGTAAAGGTTTGTAATAATCTAATATACATTCTGCCAAAATTTCAAGTCAATTGATTTAGCCGTTTAGAAGTTATAAAAAGGTACTAAAAGAACAGCCTTAAATTATATAATAATTAACTTCTTCATTCAATAAAAGATTATTGAATTTAATTATATTGCACAAGTTAAAAATTAATTTAATATATAAATTATTATTATACAATTACTTATATAATATTATAATAATTATTATATAATAATTAACCCCTGATTCAGTTAAATAGTTTATAAGCTCACTTGTAAATGCTCTCAAAAATACATTGGTCGTACCGGTAGATCTTTCCAAACACGATTTGATGAACACACGCGATCTCAGACTTGAAACCATGAAAATCAGATACATGCCTAAAATGATTTATCTGGTTTCTATTGTTTCCAACTACAAACCACATACGTTTTCAAAACATAAACTTTCAAAAATCTACTGCCAGGGCTGAAATCAAAATTTTATTGTCAAGCAAGTTTTAGATGTGGGAGGCCAAGTGAAACTTAGCCTAGCAAATAGAAAACTAGCTAAGAATCGGTAAGCTAAGCATTTCGTTCCGTCATATTTACAAAGGTATGAAAAATAGCAATTTTCATGTCTCACTTTCACTGATAGTTTAAGGAAAACGTCATTATTTCACCGACGTATTTGTAGCCTTTGTGCTTCTAAATTACACCTCAAAAATAATTATGTGTTTCTCTTCCTTAATATACATACGAATAAGATACTATTAGTTATTAAATTACTGCAGTAATTTAGACGAAAATGCAGGAAATAAAATTTAAGAAAAAATGTTGCAAATAAGATTGGCATTATGTCAAAATTTTTATATTTCTATATGTAGTACTAGTACATACATTATATTATATTTCTTTGCTTGTTAATTAAAATAAATGCATTTATAATATCTATAAATTATTAAGATGTATTTATGTCTTAGATTGGTATGTCCCAGTCTAATTTCACTTGGAGAAGTCGTGATTAAAGCTATCAAATATAAACCCATCGAAAACAAATTTATTTTCATGTCTCTTTTAGTTTCTTTCGAATCGTTGAGTAATTTAGACCTTTGGTAATATGCTAAGTAGCCTTTTATCACGAAGTTAGATAAAATAAATTATTGTACATTTTTCTCTCTAAAGATAAAGAAGAGCTCTAAAGATAATTCTTAGAATAATTCTAATTAAATAATTCAAACTTCAAATTCAATTCAAAATGGCTTCGATATTTAATTATACATAATATGAAATATTCAGAAAATTCACTAGTTAAATATTATTGTAGGTATCTCGAACTTACTTGCAGCTACTTATAAATAATATGTAGAAAAAAAATAATTATAAATTTTAAAACAATTTTATGCATTAAAATTATACAAATTACATAAATACAATTTACAATGCTTAACATTATAGTATATATAAACGTGTTAAAATAAAAATACTTTAACCGAGAGATTTTTTGCAAATTATTCAGTATCAACGGTAAACTATGCACGTAAAAAATACTTTAAAGAAGGAAAACTCTGTAATAACTCGAAATTTAATGGTATTTTATACAATAAATTATAGAAAAATTACACAATAGATCTTTTTCTAATCTTCAGCACATTTTCATGATTATAGAATACAATCGAAAAAAAAAATCAGATCATTTGAGCATACGAGTTACACGGGACCCGAAAGTGAGCACTCAAAAACATAAGTGGTTACATAATGGCTATGCTACAATTTAAGTGGATATGGTTGACAGTCATATGGTTTCGTCTGAAATAAAAATATCAAAAATATTTATAAAGTATATACCTATAAATAATCAAACTATACAAATGTTAAAATAATATAATAATTTTAACTGTTCAGTAAAGAATACATAGGTACTTACATAGAAACATAATATTTAAAAAACACTAAAAAATGACAATAATTCACATTTAACACGTTAGAACTGAGAATATTTGAATAAACAAGAAATAGAATGGACGAGTTTCACTATTTTTGGAACGAAGTTCCTTATGGGAAGATGCGAAGGAGGTACCCTAATCGTAAAAAAACGTCCGTAACAAAAATGCGTAATATTTTTATATCGTTCGATAATTAAACCATCTGGTGGTCAAAAGTGGAGTCATTAGTACATATTCGGAAACCACGAGTTATAGGTTTGCAAATTTCTCTAAAAAAAAAAGTTGCCTTCACCGGGATTCGATCCCTAGGCTAAAATGTTTAGGCGGAGCCCTTTGCTCAACGCCACAATGGGTATCGTTAAAATTAATAGTGAAACGCTATATAAGCTACTCTTTGCGTATTGCGAATTAAGAACGCGTTAAAATTGTTAAACCGACGAATAATTTAAAAAAATATAATTTAATAATTTTAAAAATTTTCAGCCGAAAATAAAACCCCCAAAATTAAAAAAAAAATCGATTTTGAAAATTGCCACTCAGATGCAAAAAATTATCTAAAGCCAAATGTGCAAACAAAAATTTCGAAATCTTCAAAGATGACCGCGATGTTTGCTGATTTACATTGACTTTGACACATGCGGAAATAGCTATTTTGGCAATTTTGTAAAGTAGTTTTTGATTTTTATCGATTAAAAAATCATAATAAAATATTCATATCCGAATAATTATTTATTTTTTACCTCGACTAGAACTTGAAATTATTATTTATGTAATAAGGTACTTCGTTCCTATCTGGTGTCCCGTCCCACGACACCACATTTTTATTTTAGTTTTTTATTTGAAAGTAGAGGTCAAACTGAGCATTCACAATTTTTTCCAAAAATTTTTGAGTACGTCTAAAGCCGGCTATTTCAAAAAATAGCGCGGCTTTAGAAGCCAATAAAAACACCTCAGTTGCCAAGTCGAAACTGTTGAAAGTTGGTAAGGTAGATACCAATCTCGCTTGGTACACGTGATATCTAGTAGTTGTTCGTCTTGTTTTGATATTTAAACAGCTGATCTTTAGTTTTAATAACAGCGCATAATTATTTTTAATTTTCATTGATCAATCATGGCGCTCAGTTTAAATACTTTTCCAAATTTCAAAAAAATTTTATAGGCTGAGTTTTGAGACCAACAAATTATACAGATAAATAGCATTTTTAACAAAGTTTTATGTTCATATATTATTTTAAAAATCTAAAAAATATGATAATAAAAAATATGAAACTCGTTCATTTTAAAAAATTACGTTACTAGAAAAATGATAAAAATTTAAAATAAAAAGTTTGTAATACGATATAAAGGCCTCATTTTCACAATTATTATTGATCATCAGTCGTATTTAAAATAAGAAAAACGTAAAACTAATAAAAAACGAGAAAATATACCAAACAAATTTGAAAAAATTAAAAAATCAAAAAATATATTTTACTTTAAAATGAATGTGCGTGCTTACCAAATAACCAAAAACTAAACATGTCACGTGTCTGACTGAAATTTATAGGTTAAATAAATAAAACTGAATCTTTAACCTATACTATTGGGATTTTACATTACCGATGAGGGCGCCACCGTTTTGACAAAATGACTTCGTTAGGCGGTATAACATGATTTGTTTTGTATTAGAAACGTACACATATAACACATTATTTCTGTGTAATTAATGTAATATACTAACAACAGCAAAAAACACATGTATATCTACCATAAAAAACTTATGTAAAGTATACTAAGTATACCGCCTAACGTAGTTAATATTTTAAACGTATGGTGGCGTTACATAATGTAAATTCCCAATAGGTTGTGAAGTTGAGACGTACTGCGCCATCTATCACTTCGAAAACTAAATTTGAAAATAATTATCGTAGTGTATTAATTCAAATATTTATTTAGTTCTAACCTGCTAAATGTGAATTATTGTCATTTTTTAGTGTTTTTTAACTATTATGTTTCTATGTAAGACATGCATTCTTTAGTGCTTGTTCACAATGTACATAAAACATAAGACGTGCATAAGCATAACATAAGCATAAAACATAATTTTGACATAACCGTAAAAGTGTTCACAATGAACATAAGAAATATATGAAACTGCGCATGTGTATAACAAAAAAATAAACTAAATAAACTTTCAAACTTGATAACAAAGGTTAGACTTTACGTCTTATGTTTATCTTATGTCTTACGTACATTGTGAACAAGCACTTACTAAACAATTAAAATTGTTATATTAACATTTTTGTTTAGTTTGATTATTTATACATTGTATATTACTAAAATATATCACAATAAATACTTAAAAATTTCATTTTTTAAGTTATTTTTCTATTTATATACCTATAAATATAGTTATGGTAGACCACCGAAAAAAAATTTTAAGTCAAGTATTTTTAAGCTCTTATAAAAGCTAAAATCCAGTCCGACTATAAAGACGTATTTTGCGTATAAAATTTTCATTAGTCATATTAATAGTCTGTATAGTTTTTTTAATTTACTGTTGACCAGGTTAAAATATCTCGGCCCTTCCGAGATATTCACGTCCGAATAAACCTACAATCCAGTCGTAAAACGACACTCTAATTTTACGAATTATTTTCTGAAATTTTGAGAGAACATTTCTAAAACGTGTATCTTTTGAAATGACATGTAAATAAACGGTATTTTTGAAAATTTTACAGTGTTCCCCCTCTTAAATCGGTAAATATTTTGTGAGTCTACTGTTTACATAATTAATATTCTTTGAGTATAAATAAAGTATACAAAATAGTTTTGTTTTATCTTAAATATACAGTAGCTCTTATTACGGTATTCAAACTTATAAGAATTCTTTATGAAATAAATACAGTAAACAATTTCACAATAAATAATGTTTAAATATGGGTAATAAATAGGTAAACAGTTATGGTTTTATTACTTGCAAAATAAACCTATTAGTATATTAAAATTAAGAATGAAATACAAATATTAATATGAGATAAAACAAGTAAATGATTCGAAAAATAAAATTATAAATATAAAAATGGCAATCCACACCGGAGTAGTAGTTACTAATCAGTCTTGGTAATTTGATAAAAAACACATTAGAACTATGATGCCGTATTTACGATTGGTTCAACAAAATCTTTGTGTTTGTGATAAATATGCTGTTTAATATTTCCTTTCGTTTTGCTTCTGTAAGTACAATCCTTGACTGGGCAAGAAAATTGAGGTTCTTTTCCACATTCGTATTTTTTATGTGAATATAAAGATGTTGGGTACCTGTACGTTCTACCACATTTATCACAAGGAAAAAATTTAGCTGGTTTCTTTCGATATATTTCGTTTTGAAAAAAACCTAAAAAATAGTAGATTAGTATCAATGTATAGTATTTTACAAAATCAATATAACGTAACAAAACTAAATGTTTCTTATAATTGAATTAAGAATTACCTTATGCATTGGTGACATTATTGTAATGGCAATCGTTATTGCTTACGGTAAGGGCAGAAAGTTAGGTAAAAATATTAATAAAAAAAAACACGTAAATCGATCAATATGAAGATAACAGTTTATGTATAATTTACAAAACAATACTAGAAGAAAGGCATTAATATACAATAAAGTATGTATTATTATAAAACTTTGTTTTATTATTTTGCTAGTATAATAAGTATCATAATATTACCTACCACTATAGGGAAAAACTATACAATATGCGTCCCACCTTTTTAAAAGCTCCCTAAAAATTATATTTTTAAAATTATTTGGAGATATATTTATACGAAAATACAAGAAACAGGCAAAACAACACACATTTAGCGTAATAAACTAATATTTAACACATTTCTTTGGTGAGGCGTATTGTCAACACAATGTGTTATAATATAATACTTCAGTGCGGTAACAACTAAATAATCTAATAATAACGAAATAATAAATTTTTCTTTTTAATTTAGATAAAATCTAAATTATAATAAATTATTATGCCAGTAAGGATAACATCACTACTGCTTAGTAATGTTTTAGAAGGTTTTCTCTTTAGATGTCCATATAAGTTACAGGGTAGTTGTTACTATTTCCATTACCTTTTGAAAATTTGTATCTGATTGCGTAATCCTAAGGATTGCCTTGATAATAATTAGAAGCAATATATTATGTGATAATAAATTAAAAAGCCAAGTCGAGGCGTTTTTAAAATTTCTTTATACGAATAGCTCGAAACGATAAAAAAACAAATCCAACTAATGCCTTATTTAACCAAAGAAATATATATTTTACAGATTACAAAATTTATTGAAAAATTTTAATTTTATTTGAAACCCTCGAACACTATGTTAACCGACCAATAATAATTTATGTTTTCTCGCCAATGTAAATAAATAAAGGTGTCCGTGAAAGGTAACTTTAAACGGAGGTTTAGGGCGTGTTGAAATATGCTAGATGAGGTGTATTATAAACCAGGGTGAATTGTATAGTTTTCCCCTAATACCTAAAATAATGTAATGGTGAAAATAAATTACAAATTTTAAATATAAGAAAACAAATTTTAAAGTCTTAATGACTATAAGAACTTGTGCTTTGCAGAACGGAAAATGTGGTGTGATTTTCGCAAATGTTGTTCTAGCCCAGATTTTTGTTTTGCTTTATAGGGACAATTTACAACTGGACATTGAAATGTTGGTTGTTTTCCACATTCATACTTTTGATGCCTTATTAATGATTTTCTCCATGTATAAATTCGATTACAAGTACCACATGCGTAAGTCTTAATGGGCCCTAAAAAATGTTTTAATTATTGTTAAATTAGATCGAGTCAAATTGATTTTTAACGACAAATTGTTTAATTAAGTTCAGTTAACTAATAAAATAGCTAGGTATTGAAAGTTTTCAATAAAGAGATCCAACAAATTTTACTGTTTATTTACACAGCTTGTAAATTAGAAATTATCTTGTAAATAACAAGATATTATTCTAGTTTCATTTGATTTTTAATGCGATTTAATTGCATTTAAGAGAAGAATCTCGAAAATCACTACAATCAAATTAATGAAGTACAATATGCTTAATCTTTCGTCATTATATGTATAACATACCGGGTGACCGGCCAAAAAACTGAACATAGGGAAATAACATGGAATATTGATTTTTCTAAATTCCTGCTTCCCATTATAAAGGATCAGGTATCCGAATAAGGTATTTTTTAATTTTACTGTTGAGTTTTTAACTATAATTAAAAAATAAAATATCAAGTGATGAGTATGTTTAGACGCGGAATAGCAATTTCTTTAATTTGATACCTTTTTCATTTTTATCCGTTATAATGGAAAGTAGAAATTTAGAAGAATTAATATCAAATGTTATTTCTCTATATTCAGTTCTTTGGCCGGTCACCCGGTATAATTTTGAAGATTAATATTAATTGAATCAGCATGGTGGTATCAAGTACCTATACGTAAGGATAGATTTAAAAACGGAAAATTCCAGTTTTAATTCTGGTAACCCCAGATACACTAAATGCTGTTACGAATCTTTGTTATGAAGTATATCTAATCTCTTTACGCATTACATAGTATTTAGCCAATGATTTAGAACAAAATATTAATATGTAGGTATATAATACGTTTACACACAGTGTAGAAATAAAACGAAGTGGCCACTAAAGTGAGTTTTTTAAATACAAGTAAATAAGATTTATCTTTTTTGATTTCAATGAATTAATCATTAATTTTATATAAATTACATCATTCGTAAATAATACATACTACTAATATAATATAGGGCAAGGTTGCCAATATTCGGTCATTTTTAGAAGAACTGCATAGCTACCTAGAAATACTACATAGCTGCTAGTTAGCAGTCTTCTACATATTTAAAAAAAAAAGATTAGGTTTGCAAATGGTTTAATTTGATAAACATATTTCTCAAAGTGAGTTATTTATTCTGCACAATTTAAGTGTAAAATCTAAATATTATGTTAAAAATTATCGACATTTTCATCCTACATAATATTATTATTAATAGTACATGCTTTTTTATCAACAGTAACTTCTGTGGTGTTCTCATGACATTTTTATTAATCACATAGAAAAATTTTCATCAATAAGAAATGTTTGGAAGGTCCGGGTGAGATATATTGTAAATGTTATGAAATATCGATAAGATGTGGTGGAATATATGAGATCCTGTACAGGAAAACGTTCCAAAATCTAGTGTATACATTTTTACATCGCGATTCACCCCTCGCATTTAATTCGAAATCAAAGAACAACGAAGTTGAAAAGAATTTTTTAGTAGTATTATACATCATAATTATACCTTAAGCAATCTATTATTTTATATCGACATCAAAATTTCACTTATTTTACATTTTATTTGTAAATTTCTGTAGCTACGCATCTGCGATAATCCCAACATGCAGTGCACTATCCAACTTAAGCGTCATTCACATCCACGTAATGTACGTAGCGGCCATACAAGACATAATGAAAAAAACATAGCAAATAATTTGCCATTCACATTAACATAGAAAACATTTGCCCTCGATCGGTTGACAGTGAATTTTTGTGACTTGACGAGTTAAGTGCATAACATATTTGTAGGTTTGTTAAACGTTTGATATTCAAGTGAAATAATGTAAAACAAAGTGTCCAAAGTTCAAACTTAACCTTAAAATTTAAAACAATTGAGTGTGTTGCCTCGTAAAATGAACGCATCTCATTGTTCAAACATAGAAAACATAACGTAGAAGTTGACCAAACTCTTTGTTACGTTACGTCATGTCGGCTATGTTTTGTACGAATGTCAATGGTGGCGTTTGAAACCATGCATTTCAACCTTCCTCGCGATTATGTCTTGCATGCCCGCTACGTAAGTTACCTGGATGTTAATGACGCTCTAGACTCTGTAAGCGTGCTCTTTAGATTTACAAAGGCGATAAGTTTATAAAAAAGTTAACAAACAGAAGAAGTTCAATTTGGGTGTCGTGCCGGTTCAATATTACACTATTTTACCTAACCCATCAATACTTGTAATATAAAAGTGTCAACTCATGTTATAACTTGTAGAGGGTAAATCAAATAAATTGCAGTCTACAAATAGGTAAGGCAAGTCCTCATTTAATATTGAAATTTATTATTATTAGTTTCATTTTTATTATATTTAATTTTTCTCTCTAGTAACTCTCGTCCTTTCTTAATGTGCCTTGTACCGCTTTCCTGATGTTGGCTGCCTCCTATCCTAATACATTATGTACAATGTTGTAGATTATGTGGTAAACATGCTAAGCGTTATCGCACCAATAGGAAACATATGTACTGATTAATATTCTTCTTCTGCACGTGCTAGGTAGTTACACCCGTTACATTATATACCGATTAATAAATATGGAAATCCTAGAAGTGTCAGAATTCAAGTTTTTATTTCGTCTGGAAAAACAGGTAATTCTCAAACGTTCCAAAGAAAATAAATATTGCAAAGGCAGTATACCCATAGTCGCTGAATATATGTAAATGTGAGCAACAAAAGTCTTGTGATAAATTTTGAGTTTATATAATTTAAAAAAATTATGCAGAATTTGTCAAGTTGTAAGCTAACTAGGTGAACGCATATATACATAGATGTAGTTATATATAAATATAAAAGGCCTTTTGAGGGGTTTACATGATCAACTTACCGAATACACAAATTGTTCGTAGCCTAAACTTACAAATAAATTCAGTTCTTCTATTTCGGTACAAAAAAGAACTAATGTCTTCCATTTTTGAGAATATATTACGGCATAAATTTCACTCAATTTCAATTATTCGATTAGGAGTAGGTATATTTGAAATTTTTATAAAATATAATAAAACTGCATTAATCATATCAAATTTTTAGAATAAACCAAAAAATGCACAAACACTTTTTAGAACTAAAATGTTTGAGTTAACACAATATAAATACACCATATGTATATTATCGCAAACGTGAACTATGCTAGTTCATCGCCTAATGATGCCATAGTATGGTGAAAACGTTTGCGATAATATAGTACATACGGTGTATTTATATTGTGTTAACTTAAACATTTTAGTTCTAAAAAGTATTTGTGCATTTTTTGGTTTATTCTAAAAAATTTGATATGATCAAAAATAAATCTTCTTTATTAATAAAAATAAATATCCAACGTACGAAAATTTAGAAAATCTTAACTGCGGTCAAATCCGACCAAAAAAGCTCTGAAATAATTCAAATCACAATACTCAAATATAATTCACAATTTTAAAACTATTTCTTACAAATTATTCTTAAAATTTACGGAGCCAAAAATCAATCAATCGCCCGGCGGCCATTTTTGGCAAAAAACACCACTCCAACTCAACCTTCTGCCAACCTTCCATTTCCAAAATTAATATAGCAAAATTCCAATTTAAAAGTAAAAAAAAATTAACCACTGAGAGTGATTGCAATTTTGAATTAATAATTTGCATATTATTTTAAGAATTATTCCACTGAAACTTTCACAACCCTGTAATTAAAATACTCTGTTTTTATTTGCTCCATAGTTTTGTTAACTATTGATCATTCACTTAAATATTGATAATTAAGGTTTCATATATAAATAAAAGTATTATATCTTATTAGAAACATGTATTATGTAATATTAAAAAAAACAGTTCGATTTAAATAGAAAATCACAAATTAGTTTTACATTTTGTACAAATAAATATTAATAGTAGGTAATAGTTTGATATTATGATGGATATCACGTTACGTAAGTTATGTGAGAATTGATGCAAGTTTGAACAAAAGTCGCTTAGTTAAGCTATAACTCAATCTTGGCAAAATGTTAGTCTCGACTTAGTGAATTTAAATTCATAGTTATGACTATGTTACATAGTTACGGCCCTTGTGGCTGACAGAATTTATAAATCAAAAAGTAAAAAATATATATTTTTTTTTCTTCCAATATCGTTCGTATTTTGGAAGCGCTATAGTTCTGAGGTGATTCTGATACCGTTATACATGCAGTCAACAATACATTGTGCATACAATAATTACACTAACAGTGTGGTATAAGGCTTGTATAGACCAGGCTTGTACCTAAAGCCCAAGTTCAATCTATAGACTATAAACTCGCCAACACGCTCGGCAAGCACGGCTGAGAGATACAAGCAAAGTCCGAAACTATACAAAGTCGACATTGCACAGATATTTTTGTAGAAAGCTAGCAGTGCATAGTCAATTTATACAATGTCCGTTATTAGGTTGCTTTAACTGACTTTGTACGGCTTGCTTGTACAATGTCAACATTGTGCACTGCAATGTGTGCAATGTTAAACTGTCTGCCTTTAAACAAAGACAAAGAAAATAAACCGTTACCACAAAATTTATTAAAAAATCAGAATTTAGCTGCAGCTGGAATGCATAACCAAGCTAAAAGAATTATAATGAGAAGCGAATAGATATACTTTCCTATAGACAACCGTAACTATACCAGTTCCTGCTTTGGATAGGGGAAAGAGATTCCAGAAATTTGCTTGGTGTAGTTATTGAAGTTACTAAAGATAACTATTATAAAATTGGGACAATAGATGGCGTCTTACCCCAACTATATAGTGGAAATCAAATGCAGCATGTAAATCGTATAAACTGTCTGTTGCGGAAGCTATACGTTGCGAACATCCAGCCGTTCTGCTGTAAAGCAGAATGCTACTAAAATGTAACTCGAAATGTTATAAGCAGGGCTCGGAACTTTAGGTTTTTGAATATTTGTTTGGAAAGTGCATAAAAATATAAGTTAGTTAAAATATAAGTAAAAATAAAAGTTATAAAAATATAAAATTTTGCATATTTCGTTACTTTTTAGACAAACTCGCATATTTTAGGTTTAAAAACATATAATTGCATACTTTGTTGATTTCGGGCTACTTGTACAGTGTGAGTTTAATTTCGAGTTTAGTAAAACTTGGTTTAATTTATAAACCACGCTTAAAAATGTAGGTGTTTTTAAATTATTTTAATACCAACCATAAAAATGACTGTTTAATTTTATTAGTTTAGCAGTAATTTGTATGTTGGTATTAAAATAATTTAAGAACACCTACGTTTTTAAACATCGTTTATAAATTAAACCAAGTTTTACTAAACTTAAAATTAAAACTTTTGCTTTAAGTTTCGTAATTGGTGGAGTTTCTACTTTACCTTTCTCAATTGCAAAAAATAGTATATGCTCCTCGGGGATAAAGTGACTTTTAACCTGAGGGTAATTGCTGCCTTCGGCTAAAGCCTCGTGCAAACAATCCTTGACCCTCTGGTCAAAAATTGGTCACTTTATCCTCTTGCTGCATAATGTACTATTTCAATTTTCCAAAGTTTATTCTTTATTTTTAATATTGTTTTTGTTTCTTCAATAAATGTTAACAGTTACAACTTTCTTTATTTGTCATTTTAAGATTAAGCAATTTTTTTTATAAATTTTGCATAATATTTTTTATTTTAATTTTTACTGCATATTATACCGCATATTTTACTATTTTTTAGCGCATACGTATGCACATATTTCATTGTTTTTTAGCACATAAAGTTCCGAGCCCTGGTTATAAGAGCGTTTTCACACGGGGCAATATATTGCTAGCAATAAAAAGCCGCGATATTGCTGTGCATCAAAAATACACGTATTTAAATTGAAAGCTTTCACATGAACGTGATGCGTTATAATATGGTAAAAATACGTGTATTTTTGATGCACAGCAATATCGCGGCTTTTTATTGCTAGCAATATATTGCCCCGTGTGAAAACGCTCTAAGGATTGTACAAATAAGTACAATAACTAAAAAGTAGTATAATTAACTAACGATTGATTATTTTCTTTTCGCATGTTTCATATTTATTATTTTTTACAAGTTTTCAGACATCCGTTTTGTCGTATTAATATCGTCAGATTGGATTTTATATTAACTTCAAACACACCTTCCAAGGAAAGAACCAACATTGCACGCATTGCAGTGTACAATGTTGACATTGTACAAATAACGCCGTACAAAGTCAATTAAAATAACCTAATATCAAACATTGTATATAAATTGACTGTGCAATGCTAACTTTGTACAAAAATATATGTGCAATGTCGACATTGTACAATTTCGGACTTTTTCGTAACATATGCTATAATAAGTAACATCTTTTCAGTAACTTTTTGTTTTCTATTTTTTTTTAATCTTGCGTTCGGTCAATTAGTCAAAATTATACACTAAATTTTGAACCAATTCTTAAATCCACAATGCATACCAAAAGTACGAACCAAGAAATTCTGTCAAGTCCGAGATTCGAATCTAAAATTTCTGCTCTGTAACCCAACCAGCGATCTGCCCGATCCACTTCTGTGATTATCCCAGTAACTTGTAACCGGTTGACTGGTTTTTTCAACTGGTTAGAAAAAAAATTATTTTTATAGTATTTAGCTTATAACTTTTGTCATCCACAAGGGCCGATACCGTAACTTGGGATTTGGTCAAGTCAAGACAGATATTGCAATGTATCACTCATTAGTTCTTCGCCAAGATAGGTTAGTGAACATTTTTGCTGGTTATATGCCCCACTAAATGCTATAAAACATATCCACACTAGATATTAACATGCTCATTTACAAATACATAGCAATTTACATAATAAACGGCAAACAAATTGTTGAATATTTTAAAGCTTTTAATAGGTTTCTATTATAAAATAGTTTAACAATACGAAAGAAAATCTCGTACAAAATTTATTATAATATACGATAGGGGTATAGGTGCATTAAACTTTGTGATCTTTTTCGTATTCGTAGTTTGTAAATTTTGTAAATTTGTGAAGCATAAACTTTAATTTTGAATAAATTCATTTCATTTCATTTATCAAGTTTTTATAATATGTAATATTTCCTATTTTATAAATAAATCTTATATTAAGTATAACACCCGTATAAAAATTCATTCCACATAAATTTACAAACTTCAAATTCGAAAAAATCACTATTTAAAAAGAATACCCATTTTATAAAAGTAAACAACAACATGAACATAACGAGTGTTTTAGTATCACTACGAAAAAATTGCGATAATTTCTTGGTAAAAATGATGACCACATCTTTTAAAATAACATTTGACAAATAATAGAAATGATAGCTTTTCAAATGCAACATCCAAAACTATAATTTATAATTTGTACAAAACCACTTTTAACTGGAATAAGAAATTGGATTTCAATGAAAAAATTTCCTAATACTCACAATATTATGTAGTATGTAGCTAGAAGAGTGAATAAACTATATATCTTGAACTAAATTCTCATTTTACTCAGAAAGGGTATTGCAACAATTTTAACTAACCTCGATATCGTAATCAATACCAAAGGTAAATAAAATAAAGTTTCGATATAGAAAATTTTTTATCTTAATTCTTGCATAACAGTATGCGATTTTTTGTACAATCAACTTTAAAGTTTCTATGCAGAAGCTAGTTAAACATGCACACATCATTCCCCTAACAAACTATACGACTTTTTCGACATTCATACATAATTATATAGATGTAGGTTCCTAAAAAATTGGAAATGCAGCCTTTCGAGAAAACTATGGAATTATTTAATAATTAAAACGTCCTAATTGGAATAAATGGGGACACACAAGTAAAGATAAGATGACGTCCCTCTCTTGCCTTCTTCTAGAAATAGTATATCAAGAAGCTGCAGATTTAGGGTGTCTGAAATTTAATCTCGGACCAGAAATTTTTTTTAAAAGCGTAGTTTCTCCAATTCGTTAATATTTCCAGAATAAGACAAGTGAATATCTTTATCTTACTTCCATGTGTGTAATTCCGTATTTCCTAATTAGCACGATTTAGTTAATACTCGTAGATAATCGCGGCATTCTTGAAACTCCGAGATCCTGCTTGAGAAGCCCTATACAACACTCGATAAATTAACTATAATTATTTTATAAATCATTGAAAAACCTCTTTGCCATATAGCATGTTTGTGTTTATTTTCGGATATTATTTTCATCAGTGGATAAAATTTTGTATTACCCAACACGTTATATAACTTTATTTTTTGTTCAACTTATGTGTTTGTAAGAATTCGGTCATTACGTTTCCTCGCCTTAAAATATTATCTAACTGATTAAGTAAATAGCTAATTCTACACTTCTCTTCTCATGTTATGCGTATATATACATAGTATATATTATTATAAATTTAAATACAAAATTTGCTTCTTTTCAGTCGATAAAATAATATTTGCTATATAATATACATATGTATTTAAATCATACTTTATAACATTAAATTGTTATTGCCAAAAAAATCACAAATAGTTATAAAATAACGCAATTTCACTAATACACAAGTTTTCTAAATAATTAGGAAAATCATCATAATTTTTATTTATAAATTTAAACAATACTTATATTCTCTCGCTACTTACAGCAGGATAAATAAAAATGTTAATTGTCTGCCGACGTTTCGTTTTAACTTTATTGTAAGCTCTTCTGGACAGATTAAACTGTTATGACGTTATTAAATTAAAAAAATTAGGTGTCTTGAGCAAATCCGAAATTGTAAATGTATTTAAGAAAAATTTCTCATAAAATTGTCATACACCTGAAAATTTTTAAATTGATCTGCCTTGTAGAGCTTGCTAACAAGTTAAGCAAAATATCAGTAGACAAATAGCATTTTTAATTATACCGGTCCGAGTGTGGAAAAAATATAAGTTTTATTTATAAATGATGGACGACAATAACGATGCAATATAAATTTAATACTTTTTTTTGTAATATTATGTAGATACATACTTGTTAAAATAAACCACAAGCTACATCTTGTTTAGTATTGCTTTGGAAAATCTTAGTAATCAATAAAAATTTAATACGAATTTCTTTGAACAAAGGGTACTATAAATAAATATAATATTATAATATCTACAATAAATACTATTATCATAGTATTTTGAAATAATATCTTTATGCATGACATAAATCAATATTTCAATGTTTTTTTAATGTGTGTTGCTTTAAATTTCCTCTTGTTTTCGATTTATAATTGCATATTGGACATTGAAATTGAGGCTCTTTTCCGCATTCGTATTTTTTGTGCTGAATTAAACCTCGACGCCATGTATACGATCTTCTACATTTTTCACATCTATGCTGTTTCCGTACCTGGCTATAATTTACATATCTAAATTCCAATTGTGGATAACCTAAAAGGAAATTTAGTTAGTTACAATTAATTAAAAATAATAATTTCTTTAACTTTATATTTCGTATGTTTATACTACCTATTTGCTTGCTCTAAGATTTTATACTTAAGGTAGTTATCATTCATAAAGAAAACTACGGTAAACTTATAGTTACCATTGTCTAAATGCAAAACTTAAATTATTACTTCCTGCTTTTCTACGTTCAAGTAAATAAACAAATTAATTATTATTAGTAATTTTTGTAAAAACTATAATGTTGTTATAATAACATTAACAATTTGCCTTCCCTCCCATGTAAAACATTAGGTTCACGAAAAGCAATATTATATTTTATTATATTTATAGATTTCTGCACGTTAGACCCTTTAAAATTACTTGATCTCTAATTGATAATAAAATTTGTCAAAAATATATTATGTACTATACTAGATAAAAAGAATACAATTAATACCATCTTCCTTACATTTCGTTTTATTAAAATCAATAATATTCAATGGCAGTTTGGTACACCAAGTTAAAATAAATTAGTCACATTGGATACTAATATTTCAAAAATACAAAATGTTTATCGTGCACTGCTTTTATTTACAGACAGGTTGGTGTAAAAGTATGTACCATATTTACAAATATTCCAAAATGGTCACAAAGAATAATACTACTAGCATTGTAAAAAATGTACAAGAAACATACTTTTAATTAAAAAAATTCTAAAGGCATACCTTAGCACATTATTAAACAAGAAGTACTAAATATCCTTTAACAACTATGTTTTGAAATCATGTGTCTCTTAAAGTTTCCTTTTATTTTACTTTTGTAATTACAATTCATGACGGTACATTTAAATTGTGGAGCAACACCACACTCGTTCTTTTGATGTTGACTTAAGCTTGTACCATATTTGTAAGTTCTAAAGCAAACCTCACATTTATATGGTTTTTCAATATTGTTGATTAATCGCAGTTTACCTACAAAAATAAAAAATATTCATTGCTACAAAATTAATAATCTTTAAAATTATTATCAAAATCTAACAACTTAAGCATGTACTATGCAACATAAGTAATTTATTTAAATTTGTAATATCAATATAAAATATGATCAATTTTCAATAAGTAACCTCACTTACAAAAATAGTAACATTAACAATATTTAAATAAAATATCAGTTCTGTAGAGTGGTGGTTTCGAAGATTTTATGCTTGTCGATGCCTGAGCGTAGCGACCAAAGGTGCTGAAATGTTTATTAAATAATACTAAAATATAATAATTATAAATATTGGGAACTAACTATCTGAAAATAGTGGGTAATTTATATTTTTAAATTTATCAACTAAATATAAAAATAAAGCTAACATTAAGAATTTAATAATTTATTACTCACTAATATGCAATATGTACAATCACGAATTAACAAAATAATACTAGTTCAACATCACAAAATTTCGATATCGTTTCTAAGTAAACATAATAATAATTTATTATAATAAAAATTAATAATTTCTAAATTTATTCAAATAGTTAAACACATTATTACACTTAATCATTAATTAAAAACAGAATTTAAAAATACAAACAAATCAAATAAGGCAGTCGTGACACTAGATTGCTAGACTTATACAAAGCAGACTTGGCAGTTATGTACATACGTTTGAAAAATTTTTTAAATTTAGAATACAATATTATTATGTATGTCCCTTAAAGGCTGCTACACACAAATGAATGAATTTTTAACGTCCATTCATTAACACTCACTCAGTCAATATGGTCGTTGTTTCGTATTAGTTTATCCGTAATAAGGTTTATACTGCAATGTCGGAAAAAATGTCGCGTTAGTAGTATACGTATCAGTTTTAACCATAGTTATATTATTGGGGTACGTGTACATAAAAAACATCAAGAAACATAAAATGAACTACATAATTGATAAATGCACCATCACGTAATTATTTCGTTATTTACGTTTGTGTATAACTAGATGCCTTCTAAGTGAAAACATTTTTTAAATACAAATTTAGAACTAAAATGCACCAAGTTTTGTTAAATAAAAATTATAGTAAGAAATCAGAAGAAATTATGCGAAAATAACTTAATATATTCATGTTTAATTTGTGATACAATTAAATTCAATAGTCTGTATGGAACAAGTTAACTAAACAATATTTTACAATTTTTTTATTGCGCTTTCTGCATAGTTTAACGCTTCATCAGAATATTATTTAATTGAAGGGGCCAGTGGATAAAGGGGCTATGTGACAAAAACTGTTTATTGAGTAAAGAACCATTTAGTTTTTTTTCTGTTGTACATAGCCCCTTTTTTAAGTTAAAATATGGATAAACAATGCACATTTCACATGGTAAAAGAGTGTATGAGTTGCTTTTACACATAGCTCTTTCATTCAGGACAAAATATCATCAAATATCAGGTCATTAAAAAATGTCACATAGCCCCTTTATCCACTTGCCCCTTCAATTAATACAATGTGTATATGGAAACCGAATTATATCGTATTGTCATTTGAACTATCTACATTGTATTAATAGATATTCTGATGAAAGCGTTAAACTACGCAGAAAACTCAATAAAAAAATTATAAAATATTGTTTAGTTAACTTGTTCAATTATAGACTATTGGATTTATTTATAAAAACAACTATATATTATTGAATAATTAAGAGTTTTTTTTAACTTGTATACATACGATACTGAGGAAAACTAATGAGTTAGAAACACAGTGACTACCCTTCATTCTTAATTATGCCAAAATATTCGAAATTATAATTATAAATAAGAGAAGTCTAACTAAAAAAATTGAATAAATTTCGTTATTTTCGCAAACTAGCTTGATTATTACTGCGTTTGAAAAAGTGATGAACATTGTATCAAATTTATATAGATTTTTATAGAATTTAGATATGGATAAATTGAGAAAATAGCTTTGGGTTAATAATTTCTTATTATTCTGTCGTATGCCGGTATATTTTCTTGTCAGGTAATTTTTTTCATAGTTTGGTAGATACAATAAAATGAACAAATAATTTATTTTTTAGTAGTATTGTTTTCTGCGATGAAAAATTATTTCTTTAGTTGTTTTACAACAGTGTAAACGTTTTTATTTAATTTTACTTTTCGGACATAAAACAATCTTGTTCAAAGAAACTTCTTATCGGCAGTTTTAAAAATGGTTAAATAATGAATATTAGCTAACAATTTTTTGTGTTTATTTTTGATTGCTTTAATGGGCGACTTTTCGACGTAAAATTAGATAAAATGTCATATTTATACAATTTATGAAAAGGAAATACAAACTTGTAGTTTTCACTCACTTGCTTGGCAATCTTGTGACTGTCTATTGATTCAGTAATCTGCCTTTTCCCAACTCTTGGTGCAATAACATAATTTGTATTATATGATTTTTAATTTTAATATCAATCAGTTTAATTGATATAACAAATGTCATAATATTTAGGGATATTACCATAGGGCTTTTAATGCTAAATTCTTAATGTTAAGTTATTTTCTCTCCTACTCATGTTAGAGATAAATTGTAAATAAGTTTTCACATCTTTCATTTTTAGAAAATGTATAAGAAATTAAAATTGCTATTTTAACAAAATCAGCATTGCTTTAGAAATAGAAATATAAATTAACTACTTCAAATATTTTTGAGTAATATAGTAACTCTTTCCATAATATATGGCAGGTAATGGTGAAATAGTCAAGGTCAAGATGAAATGATAAACTATGTTAATAAGGATAGCATAACACTTCACTTTAATGGACATACTATATATTTAATATTGATATAAATTAGATTGACAATATCCTTTGCGTAATAGTAACAAATAAGTAAATGCGGAATATTTAACCGATAACAAAAAAGTAAATCCAAAATCTATTGCCAAGGATTTAGAACACGATAATAAATTATGTTCATTACTTTTGTTTTAGTGCAATGGTGTAGCACAAACTATGTATAGCAGCTACCAATCATGCAAAAATAACGACATTTCCCCCAACTTCTTTTTTACTAATTTCGTTTTAAAAAGTATTTAATATTTTAACACCTTCATTATCAAACTATCAGTTACAAGGAACATGAAAAATAATATTAAATTATTATACAATAAACGATATTTGATTTCACTAATTACAAGCATTACTTAAAATACATTTAAAATACCATAGGATAAATATTATGTTTAGTAAGTAATAAAAAAATCACAGTCTCTGAACTCACAATAAGTACACATTAATGTTAATACTATTTTAAATAGTTATTATGTATGGTATGCAAACAATTAGAATTTAAAAAAATCAAAGCTATGTAGAATGTAGAAAAAATGTAGAACTTAGATGAATCATATTTATACAAATATAATACGCAATTATATAAAAACACTTACTGTCAACTAGGTGCGAATGAAAATTTTATCTCCTTTTTATTAAAAGGAGCTTTATTAAAAATAGCTTCTAGAATAAATAACTATTGATTTAAAAAAATCAACTATGTTGTTTGGTTCAGAATATTTTATAAAAAAATACTATTACCTCAACTTTAGACACTATCAAACTATGGTTGACCAAGATATTTCATTTAAGCAAGTGCGTCTTATTTTTGTTAAAAAATATGATATCCGTAGTGATTCTTAAATGATTTTCCATAGTTTACAAGTAGCTTTTACAGTCTCGTTGTTATAATTAAAAAAATTAATTATTAGATTATTTAAGCATTTTAACACTCTTTTATTCAATTAAACAAATTGGTTTATGCATTTTTTTACTAAAGTGTCACTAGTTTGTCGACCGATTGCTTTGTTAAAGTTGAAATTTAAAAAAAATATGTAAAATGAGTTTTCCCTACTATGTAAACAAAATCTTCATATTAATGTAATCATTTAGGAAACATTGTACATATTATTATGTAGTTATGTCCCAGCATAATAAGGACGTTACAAATATTTTTAAGTTGTCTTAACATTTTTAATCTTCAAGAGTAACATATTAAGAGCAAGTTTCAATAATTTTTCTCTTTTTAAATTTCAAAACAACAATAAAAAGCAAAAAAAAACATAAAAATCCTAATTTTACTCAATTTCAAGCCGAATTGCCAACAAAGTCTTCAAGACTCAAATGATACATAATCACTTTTAAAAAAAAATTGTTTCTTATAAAATGATTAAGCTCTTACCGAGATCTTATGGATAAATTAAAACTAATTGAAATTTATTGAAAAGATATGTTTCAAAATTCTTTTTAAAATCTAAAATATTCGAAGTTCTCTATCATTCTGGGATACACCTATTGTATTTTATATACATTTATAAATAAAAGTAATTATCAAATTTATCAATATTTCGGGTAAGTATTATTGTTTCCTATGAATAATTAAAGCTTCTTTAAAACAATGTTTTTCACAAAATACGTATGAATTTTATCTAGTTACAGGGTTTTATTCGATTAGTTTAATTCATGTGTTTGTTAACGATGTGTTGCTTTAAGTTACCTCGCCTTTTTGATTTAAAACTGCAACCAAACACGGAGCATGCAAACTGTGGCTCTACGCCACATTCATATTTTTTGTGCTGAGTTAATCCATGCCTATGAGTATATGATCGGTCGCATGTATCACATCTATACTTCTTTCTGATTCCGATGAAAACTAAAAATAAAAAATAAAATATAAAATTCCATTAATTATTTATTATAAAACGTTACTGAAAAAAAACACGAGTAGTGCTAGAGCGCCACAATTATTTTACTGTGTTCAATATTTTCAGATTAATAAAGAAATCTCGAATATAGTTTGTAATAATAACAAATTTTATTTGATAATTTTTCATACAAAATACATTTACCAATTAATAGGAAATACATCAGTCTTAGCACTAGTAATAATCTGAAATTAAATTATTAGTAACATTTGTTGAAGTGTACATACTCATAAATTTCATAACTTACCTTTTACAATTTCGAATAAAATAATATTTCTTTCAAAGTTTTATTTTGGTATCACTAAAAAAAGTCACCAGTTTGTTGCTGTAGGACGAGAATTATAGAAATTAAAATATCTTGGAAGATTTCTCATCTTATTGCGCATTGAAGAAATAACAAATTTCACAATTCCATTTTTATTCGAGAGTAAAGTGTTGATAAATAATATGTGGTTAGAAATTAAATTTCAAAAAAATATTCTTAAAAAAGATATATTTCTTTGGTTTTATTACAAAACAAAGCAATACAACAAGCTCACTGTTTGTGTACACCTTATTCAAACATTGAATTTCGTATTTTTGATTATCACCAGACAAACCTGGAATTATCTAAAAATAACCTGAAAAGTTGTAGAAATAAAATTCAATTGTATTTAATTTATAAAATTAAATTAATTAATTTAAGGTAGCAAATTTATATGGTACTTGGCCATAACAACAAACATTCGTTCAATTGATATAATAAGTAAACTGAATTAATAAATATTTTACAGGTTGTTATTCAAAGCTTTATGAAAGCATTGGGAAAAAATTGCAAATAAAAACAATGATTAATAAATAATAAAATAACTAAAGTGACGACGAAATATTACATAAATCAATTGACTGCAGAAATATGAAATAATATTGATTCGTCATTTTGTTCATCATGCGAACTATTGGAATTACTAAAAAAATATCGACCGTCTTAAATTACTAAAGATAATTATTTTATTTATTATTATTTAAAATACAAAACTTAATAATAGTTAAAGGCAGTAAATAAGCAGAGTTCAAAAAGTAACTAAATTTTGCAATCAAAATTTTGAATGCAAATCTTACACTTTAAATTATAGTAAAATCTTTAAAAACCATCCAACCAATTTTATTTCAATTACACGTAACATGTAAAAATTAATTTTATAAAAAAAATAAAATGGTAAACAGATCATATCAATATTTTAGAAAACCAAAAAAATGTACACACACTTTTTAGAATTAAAATGTTTTTAAGTTATCAAAAATAAAATACACAGTAAGTACGAGTAATAAGTAATTATTGAAAACGCTTTTTACATACTTATATAATATATATATAGATATACTATATATAATATATCAAAAGTTACTTTATTGATATAAAGTAATTTATTAAAAAATATTATACTTCGGAGTTGTGATCAACTGTAATATTATACTCCGAAGTATAATTACAAATTTAAAAGAGATATTGATCAATCGTGAGTTTTATGAGCCCTTAATAAAATAAAAACTATGGCACTAGAACTAATAGGTTGTATGGAACTATATAACGTGGAGGAATTCGTGTTACGAAAGGATTTAACCGCCCCTGATGCTTTTGTTAATTTTTTTTTACTTTTAAATTGGAATTTTGCTATATTAATTTTGGAAATGGAAAGTTGGCAGAAAGTTGAGTTGAAGTGGTGCTTTTTGCCAAAGATGGCTGCCGGGGCGTTTGATTGATTTTTGGCTCCGTAAATTTTAAGAATCATTTGTAAGAAATAGTTTTAATATTGTGAATTATATTTGAGTATTGCGATTTGAATTATTTGAGAGTTTTTTTGGTCGGATTTGACCGCAGCTAAGATTTTCTAAATTTTCGTACGTTGGATATTTATTTTTATTAATAAAGAAGATTTATTTTTGTATAAACGATTTTGTTTTTATACAATTTAAAAATTTAGTAGAAGATTTGGAAAAATAAAATTACCTACATTGGAAAAGAACCAAATGTATGGCGTGGCTAATATTGAATTTGAATTGATAAATTAAAATGGTAAGTTCAATCCTCGAGCAAAGTATACAAATTTTAAAGTTTAAAATAAAAATCAAATTCTAATATTTTTTTTTAACCCTCGACCCTGAGTAAGCCCGACTGCTCTTGCACACCAGAGCTACTTCGAGTAAGCAAGTGTTTTGGTATACCGAGGTTTTACACGAATATCACATCAATACCTAAGTTCAAAGTATAGTGTAAATTTCATTTTTGAATGTGTTTTGCTTTTATTGTATTATGTGTAAACATTACTACTAGATACTACTATCTAACTATGTACACAAATAAAAATTAATTATTATCGTAATGGCATAATAAATTGTACTAACTACTTGCAGGTTTACGTCCTACTGTATTTACCTCATGAACTATTATATTATTTATTTATTAATATGACATTCAAAAAATTATCTTAACGCTAAAAAAATACGATAATACTCCAAATCTTCTAAAGTCTGAGAAGTAACATTATATAATTTCTAACGGAGTAGTTCACAATAGAATAACAATAAATTATTGTGTAAAAGGGTTGAGACTTTTGTAGTAGAACCATTTTTGAAAAACAAGTTTCACGAGTTCGCGCTGTACGGAAGTAGTTTCGCAATTAATTAGTAACCAAATAGTATATTATGCTTGTCCCTGGTAAGATTATAAAAGGCCGAAATACTTACCATTCCTTTAGAAGTTACAACACATCATAAAAACTGACCAATATGTAGACAAATAATATAATATTATAAATTATTAACTTGTAATATATTTTGAATTAAAAAGTTTTAAATTGAACAAGTTAATTAAACATTACACAGATAAATAATATAGTATTTAATTCTTATAAACACATTTTACCTAAATTTACTTCAGTATCCAGTATGCCCGTAAAAAAATATTTTTTGTTTAATTTAAATTTAATTTCTTTGTTTCTTCCTATTTACTAAGAATTATCAGCTTAATGTTAGGATCATATTATGTAATACTGTGAGAGAAGTATTATTTAAAAATGAATAAAGGCTTGATGAGTTTTTTAATTTAGGTAATTTAATGATACAATCAAATTTCGACTTCTGCAACCTTGGTCCGACTATAACTTTACCGTAGAACCAATCCTTCAATCTACGGTACTCATGTTCATTGACATGCCGAAAAATAGAATTCTGCAAAATCCATAATACAAAAGTGAAATTTTAATCAGCCAATCGCTGTGATCAATTAACATTCAGAATTAACAATATTATTACAATATTCACTACTAATCTATTCAATCTAATTTATTTACTACTTTGACAAAAATTATATTTTAATCTTTGAAAGCATTTGTCTGTACTGAGTTTTATGTTCTAGTTGGTCTAGTTAAAAACTGCTAATTTATTTTTTTGAAAAATAGAATGGAATTCCAGAATTTTTGTCACAAAGTTCCTCTGTGGTAAACATAGCTTGTTAGTGTTTTTCTTTAAATGTTGGTAGCATTGTGACAATAAATAAGACACAAAGAAATGTCTTAATGTCAAATGACTGGTATGCGTATAAATGTGCATTTACTTAAATGCTTATATAAAAACATGGACTGATCTTAATTTCAAATAGCAAATTTTAGTTTATTATTAATTTCGATCTTCTTTAGCAGTTATTAAAAATTCTACATTGATTTTGACAAGTTTCTTCTTTATGAGTAAAAAACAATTACCAATACAAAAAAAGTACATATTACATTATTATATTAATTTATTTAATGACACAATATACAGTGGTCTTTAGTTATAACGAACTCAAAGAATCGCTTGATTTAGTTTGTTAAAACCAAAGTTCACGATACCGGTAAATATTTACCTGCCATAATATTATTTACATATTATGCATGACTATTTTTACGGGACATTTACAATCATTTGTTATAAACAAATGTTAAGATTTAGACACACTATAAAAAATTATGTAAATAATTTTTTAATACTTTAAAAAATATTATGTATATTAGCTACGTGTTTTTTCAAGTTGCCTTTAATTTTTGATTTATAATTACATCCGGACGTTGGACAACAAAATTGAGGTTCTTTTCCACATTCGTACTTTTGATGTTGACGCAACGCTTGCTTCCACTTATATCCTCGGTTACAGCTATTACATATGTACTGGCTATATTTTATATCTAAAAATAAACTCATAAAAATTTGAAGAAAATTATGAACAAAAATAATATTTTAAAAATATCATCGAATAATAGAAGCCCTAAAAAAATATAAGTTAATGTATACCATATAGTTTCAACTTCACGGTAAAATATTATAATATTTTGTGTCGTGTAGCTCTCCCTTACCGAAAAAGAAAATAAAAAGATACGTGCACCTAGTAAGTATAAAATAGTTGATTATATTTTAGATGAATATTAAATATTTAAAATAGACAAAATATGAGTAGTATAAAGTATAGGTTGTAAAGTCCGTTCAAAACGTCAAATCTCATACAATCCGCGAGAAGGGCAAAATACATAAAAATAAATATTAAATAAAACATTATCATACGTTTGTTAAAACGTATTTTATCGTTCTGCGCAGTAATTGCATGGGACATGAATCGCTGAATGATCTCTATGTAAATTTTTGGCAGCTCGCATAAACATAAAAACGGTTTCCAACAACTTGAAAAGAATATTCCGTTGATAATCAGGAATTCTAGTTGTCTTAAGCCGTGTTCTTTATGTTACAAACAAACAAGCCGACCCAAATTTACTCTCTTTTTCTATAGTATAGGAATCTTCGAATTATTTTGAATTTTGTAAGGGCGCCGATAAAACTTATACAAAATTGAAATTTACATTGTGGTATGAAGTCATACCACCCGGTCATGGTTCAAAATTAAAAAAGAAATGATAATATTCCGCTGGAAATACAAAATATTTTAATGTCAAATTTAGAATTACTTTTGTATTGTTTTCAAAAACGACAAATTTCTATTTTATGAGAAATAACTTCATGAGAAATTGAAATTGTAAATGCACTTTTCGCGGTTTAAACAAGTATAAATACAACTAGAACTTTAAATTTTTATTTGAAAAAACCGCCATATTTTCCAAATGAAACCCAAATCGAAAAATTTAAATCTTAAGATAAATAGTATCACATCCATAATACATTTTGAATAATAAGACGTCGCGGCCGGCCTGTGGTTCAAAAACAATAATTTTTACATTTATTTTAGACAAAATGTGGAAATAAAATTAAAAATATGCTTTAAGATCTTCGTTCTTAAACACAGAATGCGTTGCTTTAAAAATTCAGAGTGTCTTAGTGTAATGATCTAGTGTGATTGATTACACCAAGCTACTACCTACTAAAGAAAATCTAATACCAGCATAAAAATAAAAATGATAAAAGGTTCTTATTATAGTAATCATGAATCCTCGATACCATAAAGACCTACTATTGCAAATCGATAGATAAACTATCTAAGAATATGTTCACAAAGAGGCCAATTATAAATATTTTCAAGCAAACGAGCGTCGAGCAGATGTGCGGGCGCTTGCCACTCTGACTTTATATTTACCTAACTGAAACAGTGGAAGGTTCAATACAATAGTTATAGCTAGGGCTGGGATTATAAGCAAATGCATATTTTCACTTATTGATATGAGAACGTCGATTTTTGAATATCTTTGCAAAACACATAGATTAGAGTAATTTGAGCCAATTTTTGTTGTATATTCTCCACGATTGGTTCATATATTAGTGAAATTTGCATATTTCTCCTAACTCATAAAATTACTATACTGGGTGACCGGCCAAAGAACTGAACATAACGAAATTACATGAGATATTGCTTTTTCTAAATTCCTGCTTCCCATTATAACGGATAAGAATTAAAAAGGTATCAAATTACAGAGATTTTTATTCCACGTCTAAAGATGCCCAACACTTGATATTTTATTCTTTAATTATTGTTAAAAATTCAATTGTAAAATTAAGAAATATATATTTAAAAAAATATATCTGGCTTGGTCTAATTGGTCTTCGCTCTAAACTGCAAAAATTTAAATCATCGTCTAAATTTAACATATTTTAAGAGAATCGTTTGCATCAAAAAAGCGAAAAATATTTTTATGAAAATTCGAGCATAAATATGAGCATATTTCGTACAAAACATAGCCGACATGAATTAACGTAACAAAGAGTTCGGTCAACTTCAACTTCTACGTAATGTTTTCTATGCTTGACCAATGAGATGCGTTCATTTTACAAGGCAACACCTCCGTTTTAAAATTTTAAATTTTAAGGTAAAGTTTACACTTCCGACATTTAAACTTTTAGGTTAAATTACAGCGTGTCGTGTGTTTCTTGTGCGTGTGTTTTTTTAGTGATATTTGGTTAATTATGGTTGACAGAAAATTTATAGATCTGATACATTCGTATCCGTTCCTCTACGATTGTAAAGAAACCGATACCGTAGTCAACCGACCGGGTGAAAATACGCGTGCGCGTTCTTCACATTTCTATGTTTTCTATGTTAATGTGAATAACAAGTTATTTGCTATGTTTTGTACGTTATGTCTTGTATGTCCGCTACGTACGTTACTTGGATGTGAATGACGCTTAAAACATATGTTTTGTAAATTTTGATGCATACAATTTTTTCGATGAGTCATACGCGAGTTAAAATAAATTTGACTATATAGCACATTTTTCTAATATAAATATTAAAGAATTATGAATAGTTCGAAAATTTCAAACAAGCTTTTAAATTTTATGACCGTACCATTGAGTGATTTCTAGGTATAATTGCTAAGCTCATGAAGGACCGTATATTTCCGGATTACACTGTAAACAATTTTAATATTTTAATAACAAACAATGTTATATAATAAATTGTAGGTAACATATATTTCTATCAATAAATACCAAAAGTTTGTAGCATCAACGGTTAGTTTTATTTATTTTTTTAAGCATACACGCCGCGCCGTAAGAAAACCATGGCAAGTTATTCAAAAGATACAAATGCATCAAAATAAAATTTTTTAAAAAGTAGAACGACTCTTATATGACCAGGGATAGCTGATTAACAGATTATTAGCGTAAGTATAACTAAATTAATATTTTTTCCTGTTTATTTCCTATAATATGTTTTGATTATTTAATTTTCATAATTCTTTTAAATTGGCGGGCGTGATAGCTAAAAAACTAAATGACTTATTTAATTCAATCAAAGTTTTTTTTGTTCAGTATTAAATTCTCTTTTAAGTGAACTAAAAATATTCGTCAAAAAGTTTATTTAAATAATAGTTATAGCACCTCAAAGTTAAATATTTAAAAAAAAACACATTTTTTTAAACCCGCTAAAATTTTTAATTTCACATATTTTTCTTGCTTTACTTTAATTCACCCAGAAGAAATATAGTATATAAAAATTTAATATCTGTTTTAGTTTTTTGTTTCAGTCAATAATCACGAGGTGAATCTTTCCCGCCAATTGACAACTGCAGCGAATAGAGATAGTCCATAAAACAATATTTTTAAAAACCTGTTGTTTTATTAAAAAAATTTTTTTTTATATAATCATTAAATATATATAAAATCATACCTCAAAATTCGTTAACTTTATTTCTTTCTTTCCCTTTCGAAAAAAATCACAAAAAAACGATGTTTTAAAACCTTCTAATTCAGGACACCCCCTTAAGGAGCAGTTTCACATGGCAATTGACTGCTATAACAGTTGAATTGTTTGGTGGGGGTTACTCCTATTGCCATAACTTCTACTGCTATGACCTGATTGACAACATGAGTTTTATTAAATTTAATTGCTTGCTTCAAAATGGCATCGACTAAAAAAGAAGTGATAAACTGTGCAATTATTTGCTTATTAGCAAAGAAAACAGTAACGTTAAAAAAAAGAAAGCCAATCAATGAAGATATAGTAAGAAAAGATATTGGATAAAGACACCTTTATTAAACAGACCACAGTTTGACATGGAAAATAATTTATTAACTGAATTGCCAACTACTGCAGATGGCGATTTTCAAAATTTTACTCGTTTACCTCATTAAAAATTTTTAACACTGCCAGAACCCATCAGTGCCAGAACCCGTTTTATGGTAACCCAAAACTTGTTTCCTCTCTATGAGGTACGTCGCTCGTATTGACGAATTTTTTTTTTATTACTTCTTCGTTCACGCAGATTATTTTTTTTTTAACATTTATTTTTATAGTCGACAGACTTTTATATTCCACAGACTTTCATTCTCGCGCTGTAATTCGATTAAT
Source organism: Cantharis rustica (assembly GCA_911387805.1). NCBI lineage: Eukaryota > Metazoa > Arthropoda > Insecta > Coleoptera > Cantharidae > Cantharis > Cantharis rustica. The sequence continues at coordinate 81,117,720 of OU426877.1, forward strand.
TCAATCATTTTCTCATCTGAGAACGCAATGCGCTTTACAGATTTCGCCATCTTTATACAACCTAAATGTACTGCTATAACAAAAAGTAGAAATATTTCTAGCTTACAGCAGTCGCTGTCATAGCAATCAACTTCGATAATAGTGTGATAACAGTGGCGTGTTTCACAGGTAGCAATAAGACGCCTAACTGACAGTCGCTGCTCAGCAGTCAATAATTTATTGTTATGTGAAATTGCCGCTTTATTTTAAGCATCACTAATTTTTGTTGTCAAATAATTATTTAAAGTTTGTCAAATGTATTTATTGAAAATTTTATCTATTTAGATATTTCAACTGTATAAATATCAGTTTTACGTCGATTACAAATACATTGATAACATTTTGCTCACTTCTGTTTATAGAAATTATTTGCAATTATGGCCCAATACATGACCGAAAACTCTGTTCCAGTTTCAGTATTAATTTTGCTTCAATGTCGTGTGTATGCGTACAATAACAGGCATGCAAAAACAGTCTGGCACAATCATCCTTCAAGTATATTTTGTTAACCATTGATTAATGTTTAATACAGCAACTAAAAATGTAATTATCATTATAATCCACTTTATTATGAATGTTTTTATAAACCGTATAATACCCAGTATTATACTTTTCTACTGTGCATAGGTGATTGACTGTAGAAAAAATCTAGTAACTTTGACGTAAAATCGAATTCGTTATAATTAAAAACGTCCATCTCGATAAAATTATCAGGGTGTAGTTGTTAAAAATACGAAAGTGCTCCTCCAATACTAATCTCATGTTATAATCAATAGATAAGTGGTTTAAGTAGTGTAACTCGATATTAATCATATCAAAATTTTTAGCATAAACCAAAAAATACACAAAACACTTTTTCGAAACTAAAATGTTTAAGTTATCACAATATATAAATACACTGTATGTATATTATCGCAAACGTTTTCACCATACTATGGCATCATCAGGCGATGAACTAGGAACATTTGAACATGAACATTTTAGTTTCGAAAAAGTGTTTTGTGCATTTTTTGGTTTATGCTAAAAATTTTGATATGATTAATCTCATGTTGTTCAGCATAATTACATTTTAGGAAAAAAATATTGCAAGTATAATAAAACTTATACAATATTCTCGTAACAACAATGTTAAAGAATTCAAAATTAAAACCTTGCCGAAAAATATACTCCTAGTATTAATTATTTATTTTCAGTACCTACTATACAATATTATAATTTATAGATAGGTAATTGTTAATTATTATTAATTAATAGTAACAAATAATTTACTGATGATTCCTCTTGGTGAGTAAATGTTGTCGTAAAACATCCTTTCGAAAACACTTGTAGTCGCAAAGAGGACAAGAAAACGCAGGATTTTTTCCACACTCATACTTGGTATGTCTCAGCAAATGAGTTTTGTTCTTGTATGTTTTGCCGCAGCGAGTGCAGTTAAAACGTATTTGTACAACATAAGGGTTCGAATATAAATAATTTCCTGAAAACAAAAGAATTGTTTAAATATTAATTTCAGTAAAAAGTAAAACATAATAAAATACAATACTATTAGTAATTAATAAGATTCAATATAACTAAAATATAATTTAAGGTCAGTTTAATTACACAAATTTGAACAATATATAAAAAAAAATTCAAATAGTTAGGTAAAAAAAACATAAAATTTTCTTACCTTATTGAAAATGTTACAAAGTAATTAACTAAATTCTTGTTTAGGCTTTTATTTAATGTTAGATTTAAATATTTTTAACCAATTTCAACAAGGTTTTAATCATCATCTTGTTTAAGGTTATGAAACTATTCGAATTACATAAATTTGACCTAAATATTTTTAAATTATGCATATTTGTTTAATTTATAATTTAAATGATATTGTAAAAAAGAGTAAACAATTTTTTTTTTAGAAAAATAATATTTATATATTAAAATATGCTTCAAGTATTTAATACACATATTTTGAAATGAAAGCTGAAATATTATGTCAAGACTACATTTAATAATTATTAATAACATATAATTACTGCGTATTAAACTAAAAATTGCTGCTATTGAAAAAATTTATATATAAATAATTCGACAATCTGCACCCGATCGAGATCCTTTTTGTCCTAAAATTTTACCATCTTTCCTTTATAATATTTTCAATAGTTTTAATAATATTATATGTAAGTACATAGTTACCTACCTGCAGAGATATAATATTGAACAGAAGCTCCTATGTCAGGCTACTACTTTTTTTATTTGCTTTTAATGTATCCCTTCGTCATATAGCAAAATATGAAATGCCTAAGTATTACAATCAAATCTTTAAAATCATTTAAATGGTATTACAAAAAATGGTATTTGTACAATTGGATATAATCTACAAGATTTAAGACTTCTTATACATGTGAAATAATCATTTTTTAATAATTGTTTTTTTTTCATTAATAAAATGGAAATAATTTTTTTAACTAGATTTACTTCCTTGATAAATCAATTGATTATTTTGTTGTAAATAAAATTATTAAACATTTGCGTGTAAGTATGTCAAACAAGACTTAATTTTTTTTTCAATTTTAGCATAGATTTTAAAAATTTACTCGTCAATATTAATCTCACAATATAATACTTATATATTTACTATATATATATATAATAATATATAATACTATACATTTCAGATTTCTAGGTGTTATTAAGGTTTATGTGGGTTCTCGTGCCAGAGCAACGGGTAACTTGCAACTTTTCTTACTCGCTTTCACGTTGTATGCTAGTTACCTATTGGTTTCAGTTCAAGAGCCCACTTATTGGAATTGATACCTCGATGAAAAACTTGATAAATTTATTAAAAGTGCACCAATATGTAAATTAATATCTTTAAAATATATAATTAAAAAAAAGTAAAGCTGAATTAAACCGAAAATAAATTAAAACAATGTTATATTCTGATATTCAATATTTCTGGTAAAGGGAAAATAGTATTAAGTAAAACCCGACTTGCTGATTTCAAATTTGTGAATATTTATTAAAACGTCACAATCATCATATTATTCTTGAAAATATTATTGATGATCCACAAATAGCATACATGTTAATATACATACGTATATACCTCACTATGTTTTGCACTAGATATACATAGTATGCCTGTACATTAATTTATTAAAATCAATATTTAAAAAATTAAATATATAACACAGTTATACATAAAACAAACTAGATTATAGAATTAAATTATAATTCTTTGGAATTGCCAATTTAAGGATTTATATAATTAGCTACCTAAATATTATTAATCTTTAGTTAGGGCAGTGTGGTCTGCCAGACTCCAACGCAACTAGAATATAAAATATTTTGTTTAACAAATATTTTTGCGTATTGAACCTCTAATAATACAGCATATTTTAGGTGCGTTGGGATCTGACAGACTCCATGGTACCAACTAAAGGTTAATTTAATGTATCTACATAACGACAAAATATTCAGTACTGTGCAATTTTAATTTGCAAACAGTTAGTTAGTATGATTATCTAAAACTATAATACCTATACAAAAATAAAAATGATGGTAGGTATTACTTTTATAATAGACAAAAACAACAAATAACTCAAACTTGTGCCACTTTACAGTTTTAAGCAATTACTTTAATTTAAAAAAGAATGCTGCGATTTCAGATGAATATCTAAACTGTATTTTCTTTTGGTAACATAGGGACATAAGTTACATACGTAACCGGGTTCCTGACCACATTCTAATTTTAAATGCCTGGTTAATGTATTACGTCGTTTATAACTTTTTCGGCACTGTGAACATGTATACCGTTCATTCGGCTTTGCAAAAATACCTAAAATTAAAAAAATTAATATATCCCTAATAAAATAGTCATATAAAAATATACATAATAAAATCAACTTCACCTTTTGTCACATATTTTATCGACCATACCTGCTCTTATCTGCTCTATATGTTTAAATTAATCGGAAAAAATACCCGAATAATTTACTACTTCATTTTGCTTTATACTTCTTATTTAAAATAGTAGAAAATTTTTTTTTAATATATCCGATTGTTTAATTTAATAAAATTTAATTATTTATTCATGGATAAGGTCTGTATTAGTAGATTTATTTATTAGTAAATCTATGGATTTTTAAAACTTATTTCATAAAAAGCAAACGCACTATAACAATTTTTTTTTATTGTAATATTGAATATTGTACAGTATAAAAATGATATATTCGTAATAATATAAATTAGTAGGTAGTTTAAAATAGTAGTTTGAAATTGTACCTAACAATTTGCATATCAGCAACTAAATTTGGACACATTTATTAATGTAATAATTTTAGTATTTCAATAAATTAAAAAAATTACAAAACAAATAACTTGGTAATATCTTACTTAAGAAAAAATTATAATAAATAAAACTTGCTTTTGAGTATTCATAATATGTTTGTAGTTTCGTTGGCTAAATCACCTAAGGATATTAAATATTACCAAACTGCAAATGAAAAATAAGTACTTTATACAACGTTCAAAAACGAATAAATAGCCAATAATTTATTTATTATCAAATAAGTTTTAGTAAAGATGATTACATAGGTGACATAAATTGTGAATTAGGAATCTGACATATACTTTGACTTCGTCTCTCAAAATGTTAGCCATTCCTCCCCTAGGATACCACTTCACTAAAGACTTGAAACTTAAAAGTATCTACTATTTACTTAAAAACGTTGCTAAAAAATCATTTCACACAAAATTTTGATTAAAACAAAAAGTATTCAAAAATTTTAACTTCATTCCGTACTCAGGTAATCTTAAAATTAGCATTTTCCCGTTTTACCATGTCTTCAGCATTTTTCAGATGACATCTGATGTGAACTTTGAGATTATCTCTTCTTTTGCACTTATAAGTACAGCCTTCCGCAAAACAAATAAATGTAGGTTCTTTCCCACATTCATATTTTTGATGACGGGTTAGCGAATTGGCATATTTGTAATTTCTTCCACAGGTTGGACAGTGATATAGAACAAAACCTACAAACAATATTTTATTACCTTGTATTTTGTTTGAGGTTGTTTAACATTAAAAGTACTGCTTTCCGGATCAAATTATTTGTCAAGATAACGATTTCAAACCATCATTTAAATTTTTTAATTGAATCATTATTGAATTATTCAATCGGAATTTAGATAAATATTACATTAACTAAAAAATTTCTAAAATGTTATATTTTCTGCGTTTTTCATTTTTTATTGATAAACAATTTTTAATCTCGACATTTTGTTTTAATGTTCATTAATTCAAATGCAACTATATAATTATTGTTAATTAAAAATGTTTCTTTTACATAATTAAGAATTAATTACATACAGTGCTTCTGATTTATTAGTCGTTCTCATTATCCGATGGAAAGTCTTGATTATACAATTTAACTCACGGCTGTAGTCTTCATCTAAATGTGGAAGATGTCGATCTTATTCGTTCATAGATAACTTCTTTTTTTTTGTAGTATCCACAATATGCATTTTCAACATAGCTACGTATGTATTTATATAATTTATGTGAAAAGTTTAAAAATTCAATAATAATATATTATCAAAATTCCCACTAACATTATTGTTATTAATCGATGGATACGTATTTAGGTATAGTGAAACTCGATAATAACCATGTCAATATTAGAGAAGAACCAAAAAATGCACTCACAACTTTTATAACTAAAATGTCGGAAGTTTTCATAAATTTTTCTGTACATTGTAAGCGTAATTTATTATTATTGTGATTGTTTACACAATATTATTGAATCATCAGGGAGTGAACCACTGAAGAGAAAAAAATGAAGCCGCACAGTATGGCGCAAACGGTAATTACATTTCCAGTGTTTATTTATGAAAACTTGGAATCTTTTAGTTCTAGAAAGTGTAAATGCATTTTTTCTAAATATCTACATATCTATAAATCGGTTTTAGAACGTCTTCGTCGCTATCCGATGCCTAGAATATTTCTAGGCTTTTTTAGTAAATACTATATTGCAGTGATTAACGATCAAAAATATTTACTATAGTCGATCTAAGATATGAATAATATAGGTGGCGCGTCGTTTGCAAAGGCTAATTTACATCGGGAAACTTCAGATAATTTAAATAGTACTTAATCTAGTAATAATATTAAACATTCACCACAAAAAAGCGAAATGTTATAACCAAATAACTACGTCTATTCGATATTACATTTAACTCTGTTCAAATCTATCTTATTTATGACTTTACCCGGTTCAGTTTAGGCAACACGCATAGCACTTCAATCGCAAAAATTTCGTTATTGTAATAGCGTCTAACTTCAAAGCAATTTCATTGGTTTACATTTCAAGGTTGTCACTTTAGTACAAATTCCAATATTTTTCTTTAAAAAAAAACAGACTAAAGAGTAATATATTTTCTTTTCCACGGCGCGGCGTAGCTCATCAATGCGGAGTCAAATTCAATCAGCCGCTCCGCTTTAGCAAAAAACCCACAGTCTTCTACGTTTTTTGCCAACCTTACATTTTTACTTCTCCCACAACAATTAAAATTTAAAATTGTTACAATAAATATTACAATTAACAACAGGAGTCATTTTGTAACACAATATGTTTTTTATGGGTAACAGGGAACCAGCCTGACGCCTCAACGTCCAACTTGGAGGACCTTTGCCTTCAGATCGATATTACACTTTAGATCGCAGCAGTGCATCCGGCGCGACGGAGATTTGAACCGTGGTTTCGCACCGATCAATCGGTCGGTGTAGGCTTTACGTTAATATTGCTAAATTTTCTAAATAAATTTTAAAATATTGATATATTTAAGTTTTGAATCTATTAATTATACATAAAAGTGTCACAATAAATTAAATTTGGCGGCTCCTACCATGTAATTAGACTTAATCATCACAGAATTAACGAGGAGTATATTTTATAAACATATTGTTAAAATAAAATTTTGTAATCACTTTTGGCCGTTTGAAAAATTTGCATGCTTCATTCGGACAAGTTTTACATTGTTCTGCAACGTTTCGCTTCACCTCGATATTCAAAACCTGCATGTTAGAAATAGATCCACTTTTAGTCCCAATTAAACAATATAGGTATTAGTTTAATACATTTTCTTACACAATGTCGAGTAATGTCTTCGTTCGATGGTAATCGTGACGACACAGTTTAAAAAAATAGTTTCGAGAAAAACTCTTTATAATGTATTTTTCAACTGTCTGTTGCTTATTGAGAATTCTTCTGAATTACATACAACTAATTAGCTTTTCAACAGGGAACAAAAATCCTACTGTTTCCTCATGTAAATCCCGCAGATCCAGTTGCTTTGTTCTGTTCCTTTTATAAGTTTTCAACTCTAAAAACCGGAACCTACACAAACACAAAATATCGCTTTAATATTTCGATATAATTGAATATGCAACCCCGTTTTTATCGTACTAGAAATAATAAAAGAAAACAAAAAATTAAGATAACAAAATAAAATATTTTATTCTAATCCTATTAACAATAATTTCTTACAAAGTATAAATAAATAGTTATATTTTTTCGATTATGTTCAAAACAACATAAGTATAATTCTCTTCCTTGCAAGCTTTAAAATTTTCATTTTAACAAAAGGCTCACACGATTCTTATATAAAGAAACATAGTTTCGGTGAAACTGGCTATTTTGTTATTCGTCATTTTGACTATAACTCGAAAAGTTGAACTCTTCTAGACAGAATTCAATAGATAACTATTTCGCACCCTTTTAATTTATAAACCGCGATATAGAAAATGTATGTACATATCGTACTTATATATTACAATAATAAAATGTAAAAAAATTTATCAAAGCACTTGCTTGTTTTACTTTAAATTTTAATTTATTATCCAAATAAAACCAACTTTCAAAATCCAAATCAAATTTATACTCAAATAATCAATCTCGGTTGTGGTCACTTTCGACCAAAATTTACAGTTCCAAATCAAATTCAAAACATTCATAAATATTCAAATACAATTCACCATTTCAAAAATAGATTCGCAATCTCAAAAATTTCACAGAGTCAAAATCACACAACCGCTCGTGCGGCCATTTTGGCAAAAAGCACTATCTTTCCCCCTTACTCCCCCACCTTGTACTTCTCCAATTAACCAACTTTCAAAATTAAAATTTACAAAATTAACAATTAAGCACAATCAAGTGCTCAATTTAAGTCAAAATATTTTGCTTCACGACAGTATATACGTGTTTTCTACGATAATTCAACTACAAAGCATTCGAGTTTCATCCAATTTCTAGATTTCTGTTACATATAATTACGAATACATGTATTAATATCGCATTTCACGATCGACTCTACAAAGCAGTGTGATCAAATTCGTATAATTAGTCATCTCGTAAGTAATCCATTTTGTATATGCAGATATTTATTGGAAGTAGGTACCTGGTCTAAGTTTAAAACGTGCATTATTAAAAAGAATTACAAAGTAGCCAAGTTTGTACAAATACTTGTTTTACCTAAGAACCTTGCAGTGCCCTTACAAAATAATTTAAATATGATATTTATGTACCATTCTAATGTGTTGACTCATTCTACATTTAATTTTTGCTTTGTATGTGCACCCAGGTGTAGGACATTCAATCGAAGGAGGTTGACCACATTCGTACTTCAAATGGCGTTTTAAAGATGAAAATCCTTTGTAAGTTCGATTGCAGGACTCACAAGTATAACTTCCATCAGCTGTAACAATATAGCCAGTAATCTTCTGCCGCAGTATACGACCGCAATCGTACTTGGCGTGTCTATTAAGAGAACCACGAGTTTTATATTTTTTACCACATTGAAAGCATGCGTATTCTTCAGTATAGCCTGAAAAATTATAGTTTCGATTAAATGTACATTTAATGCTGTCTTCGTGAGGTAAACTTCTATATTATTTCGTCAAATAAATTAATGTTAGATTTAAAAAAAATTAAACCTAATTTTCCTGTCCAAGTGTTATATTTACACTAGTATATTTACGTACAATTTTGTTAAGTAGCTCAAATTAATAAAACGCAAATTTGTAAAGTGTTAAAATTACTGTACCGTTTACCCCACTTATTTCTAATACAAAAAATTTAATTTTAACCTAGTATTGGGGTACCTCGAATGCTTATAAGTTACAGTTAACTAAACATTAAGTAATCGATATGTTAATCTTTATCTTGCCCACAGAAATACCAATAAAATAGAATAATTAGTAGAACGAGTATTTCAAGAATAGCATTCCTTACTGACTATTAGGTTAATACCATATTTAGAAATTAATCTTTTTGGAACATTTCACGTAAAAATTGTTTTGCTGTTTTCAAACGGGGTCTAGGACTTTTTGGCGCAGCCGGTTCGACGTAGTCGGTTCGGCGTAAAGACAATTCGGCGCAGAGAAATTCGATGCAAGGTCAATTCGGCGTTACCCGTTTCAGCGCAGCCAGTCCGGCGTATATGCGGTTCGGCACCAAATGACTTGAAAGTGTGGAAAAATTGTTAGCATTTGTATATTTACAAAAAATTTGTTGGTACAATTATGAAATGTTATGTTACTATAGTATTAATATTATTACTATTATTACTTTACTTTAGTAATATTACAATGAAACGGTCGTCAGCTAGAGCGGTTAAGTGCGTTGCTGCTAATGCTGAATGCCTGGTTCGATTCCGGGCTCAGTAAAACTTTATTCTGACCGTCTCCCCTCGGAAGGCAATGGCAAACCACCGAGGTGTAATCTGCCTGGTACATCCTCTCTGGAGATGAAGTGTATACACTTCCCGCGGTTCGGAGCCCGCGTTAAGCAGTAGGTCCCCTATGTGTGTGATAATACTTCATACGCACAACACAGACATAGGAGAGAGGTCGCCAACGTCCGAAAAATCGGACATGGCACATGAAGAAGAAGAATATTACAATATTATTTTAAATATATTAATAATATTACTATAATGCTACTCGTATATTAGTAAAATAACATTTCAAGTTATTTTAATTATTACTCTGTGAACGTGACATATAATAATGCAATACAAAATAAAATAAACATTATTTTTCGCCGAATCGTCTTGGCTCCGAACAGTTTTGCGCCGAACTAGGCTGCGCCAAACCGGCTGAACCAAAAGGGCTGCGCCGAAAAGTCCAATTTACTTCCAAACGAATCCAGAGATTAGCTTGTTTTAATTAAAATATATTGTAATGATATTTTATAAACTTACAAACTTTTTTGTAAACCTCGGCTAACCGTAACAATCGTGAAATGATCTAGTCGGTGAAGTGGATTCTGTTTTTATTTCATGCAGGTGAAATAATGAATAATTCAAATAAAAGTATAAAGTTTAATTTTAAATCAAATTTTTCCTAAAAAAGATAATATCAACAAAAATACTTTGTGTAGTAGACAAATTTTTGCTAGGTGTGCTGTTTTATGTGCGTGTGTGTTTTTTGTAAAATTTACAAATTTTTAAAATTATTAATACTAATATCGTCTTTTTTATTTAAATTTATATCCGGTAAATTTATATCCGCAGAAAAGAATAGTGGCGAGGATAGAGTGAGGAGAGTCCGACAACTATCAACAAAATAAAACATTATTTATATTTAACAACTTAAAACCAATTATTAAATTTAATTTAATTAGCATTAATTACCTTTACCACCAACGCCGGACGGCATTAAAATAGCACTAGCAGTCCGTCAAAGTGCTACATTAGTTTCCACCCATCGCATTCATCTCTAATCACACATTTATTGTTTTGGTACTGTTTAATTATATTAATAATAAATGCTTAATTGAAAAACTAGAAAACATTATTTTTTTATATCAATTTTAAGCCGGTACTTGAAAGTAAAGTTGGTTAGTAAATAAATTAAAAATGAAATTTAGAAAGCAAAAGCAAGGTAAAAATTTTAAAGATGAAACTTTCCGAGTCAAGTTTCAGCTCAGAAATTGCCACGTCTGAAATTAAGCAGTAAATTAATTTCAAACTTCGTAAGTGTGGATTATATTACTTGAATTGGGTACAATTCCCTGGGGCACGATTCGTCGAGAATTGTTAAATTTCTTGATATCTATTACTAGTTACTTTTAAATTAAATGCACTTATGATTAGTTCAATAATAAATGAACGGATTAACGAGACGACCATATCAACGGAATATTTTATTTAAAACGACGGCCGATATTTTTTGATATTATAATCATATGTATTATAAATAATATACTGTTATGTCGCCCAACTCTACACGTAATAAACTTCTTCTTATCTATGTTATTCTCTTCTCAAATATCAAATATAAGTCAATTCCCAGAACTAAATGCTTATACAATCTTATCCTGCTCGTTTCGTTTATTTGTGAACCCTAAAAAAAATACGTTAGAAGTAACCTTTCGTTAATATTGAATGTAAATTTAAAAATACGAAAATATTTCATTTGGTTTATTGTTCTGTTAATACAATCGTAATAAGTTTTTAATTTTTCTTTGTGATTGGTTGTAAAAATGTTAAAAATGTAAAAAAATTACGAAAAGTGTAAATGTTATTTTTGTTGTTATTGTTATTAATTCTAGTTATTAATTTGTAGTAGTTAGCGACTATCTCGAACTTAACTTCAAATTTTCAAATTGTAGCAATTATACTTGACCGCTCGGTTTGCTAGTTTTTAAATTTTACTTGGTGTGGTGCTCCTTAATTTACGAAACTATTCCCTGTCATTTTTAATCCGTAATTTCATTTCCTATTGTGTGCATTCCCGTAGATGGTTATCATCGGTCTTTTGTTTATTGCTCTATTTGTATGTTCAAAATTTTCGTTTGTTTCATTTAAAATTTTGTCTAAATATTTCATCGACCAAAAATATAATTGCTTAAATTAAACTTTGCCAAATTTGGCATTTCTGGTTCAAACTCCTTTTTTCCCCATTTTGCGATAGTACAAATTTCGCTTCTTTTCCCAAAATGTGTCTTAAAAATATCTTTGTTAAGAGAAACGTTGACAACAGAAACTGTTGCTCATTTAGTAAATGTTTTTTTTTTATAAAATTAATTTTTACATGTTACATGAAATTGAAATAGAATTTAATTCATAACTTACATAATATTATTCAAAAACTATTTAAATGAATGATATAGCTTACTGCATACTGTTATAACTTTATGCTTCGATTTTCGGATTCTCATCAGGCAAACCTGGAAAAATTATTAAATTGATGGTGAAGTTATGCGATTAAATTCAAACTTGATTAAAAGCCAAATTATTTTGACTTTTGTAAAAAGAAAATTATACCTAATTGAAGCCAGAATGAATAAATAAACTTATTTTAAAACGTTAGTTGTAATTAAAAATTACAATAGTTGTAGATTGCCCCAATTTCAAGATTTCATGGGTACGAACTAGGTGAAATATACAGGACTGATCTACGTATTGATTTGTTATATTGTTAATGTAACGGATATGATAATAAATAAAATGTTATTAACATGTTAAGGTTATTAACATGTGATAAAATTTTTTCTAAAATTAATTTTTACCTGTTACATGAAATTGAAATTGAATTTAATTCATAACTTACATAATATTGTTCAAAAACAATTTAAATGAATGATATAGCTTGCTACATACTGTTATAACTTTTACGTTTCAAATTTCGGATTCTTATCAGGCAAACCTGAAAAAAAAATTTTTTTGTTTGTTTAGTTGTCCAGTATAGAATTTTTCAAAATATGTTTTTTTATTCATTCTAGCTTCAAGTAGGTATAATTTTGTTTTTACAAAAGTCAAAATAATTTGACTTTCAATCAAGTTAGAATTTAATCGCATAACTTCACCATCCATTTAATAATTTTAATAATTAACACCTCTTCATTACATTACTGACATTTGTTGTGCAATATAAAATACGTATATACAATAATCGTCCCATATTGGCCGTAGTAAATTAGTAATCGGTATCTTTGATTGCATGTTTTTTGAAACTGATAGACGCTAAGCACAGTACATAACTGACTACATGTTACATGAGTCATGTAGTTCCTGGCGCTTTTTATATTTTCTTTTTTAAAGTAAAAAGATATATCTTTAGTCAATTATATGTGTAAATCTAACTACCGTATTATATTAATTTTATAATATTAAATAAGTTTAAAAAAGATCAAGTTAAATAAACGTTAAATTATAAATTATTTATTGATTGAGCTTTCGTCGAGATGTATCTCCTTCGTTGGAATTATAATAATAAAAATAATTATTATTAATTTTACATACTATTTTTTCTAGTATCATACTAAATACATAGTAAATATTGTTTGGAATTTATGTCAAAATAAAACATTTACGTTCAATTTATATATTCTTAGTTTAATGTGTTTACAAAACATATTTACAAAATTTGAATAATTTAAAAACCATAGAATAATTCGAAAATCGCTCATCCTATAAACGATTTATACTCTGGGTGGTATGAACGAACATGTTGGCGAACAGTGTTACTTTGAGTATATGCCTTTTTACAAACCGGGCATGTAAAACGAGCAATTCCATCACATTCATATTTTGTATGTCGGAGAAGCGTAGATTTGTACATATATGCTTTGGGACAACTTGAGCATTTGAACGGTTTATCACTATCTACAACAGTAATATTTTATAAGATCATTAATAATGCCTAATCAAATTTCAAATTTATTACAACTATTACTAAATACATACAAATATAAATACCACAATTAATATTAAATAAAGTGCATTAAATTAATTGCTCTAAGGAACATACCAAAATTTATGTATCGATTACATCCAGTTTATGTACGTTCCAACTTAATCCTCAAAAATTAGAAATCCTTTATCTACATTTACTCAAATAAGCGTATGGTGAAATATACGCAATACGTATATCAGGTGACACCGACAAATCTGTTAGAAAACTTTAAGAAACATGTGATTTGGTGCACTTAACACTAACTTACGTTTCATAATGTTTCCACAATCAAGGTAAATTTTCTAAATTTTTAACTGAATGTAAACTAGCACCTTCAATTTAACAAAGTTCAACTTAGCGTTAAGTTTTAACGTTACGTTAATTGATTGTAAACGATACATTAACGAATACATCCCGTACTTCATACACCATTTTTCACTTAATAAAAAAACGTTGTTTCAGTTCTGATAAATAAAATATATATCTCTATAATATATAACCACGCAAACCCTATATTGTTAAAATATATGAGGTTCATTATATTGTCAATATTGTAGAATAGTCAAAAATTACACTACGTATGTAACTTGTTAAAAATCTGTATTTACAGTGTAGGTATTTTATTCATAAAAACTTAGTACGTTGTAGTTCTAAAAAGTATTTTAGTGCATTTTCTGATTATTCTAAAATGTTTATATGATTAACAATGAGTTTAATATTTAAACCACGTATGTATTGATTATTTTAACAATATTATAGTAAAAATGTAGTTTTTCGTCTATATGTTCTTCATTATTATTTATTTATTTTTTATATGCTATATTTTTAAATAATTAAACTAAACAAATGTTAAAATAATAAAATGTAACTGTTCAGTAAAGAATACACACTTATATAGAAACATAATATTTAAAAAACACTAAAAATGATAATAATACACATTTAACAGGTTAGAACTTAGAATATTTGAATAAACAAGAAAAAGAATTCTGAAAAAATTACGTTACTATAGAAATGATAAAAATTTTTAAATAAAAAATGTAATACGATATAAAGGCCTCTATTTCACAATTATTTTTGATCATCAGTCGTATATAACATAAAAAAAACGTAAAAATAATATACCAAACAAAGATTGACAAAATTAAAAATCAAAAATTCAAGAAATTTATTATACCTTAAAAAGAATGTGTGTGCTTACCAAATAACCAAAAACTAAACATTTCTATAGTAACGTAATTTTTTCAGAATTCTTTTTCTTGTTTATTCAAATATTCTAACCTGTTAAATGTGTATTATTCTCATTTTTAGTGTTTTTTAAATATTATGTTTCTATGTAAGTATGCATTCTTTACTGTACAGTTAAAATGTATTAATTTAACATTTCTTTAGTTTAATTATTTATACATTGCATACTACTAAAATATACCACAATAAATACTTAAAAATTTCATTTTTTAAGTTATTTTTCTATCTATATTTTTGTAACTATTCAAATGAAAATCGTTAATTTATTACTAAACTTAGCTAATAATAAAATTAACACAGATTATTTTAATTAATTATATAAATATAAAAGAAAATGACAATATGCTAATACTTGAATAATGTATATAACAACATAAAAAATTATAAAATAAAATAGTTCACCCGATAGTTTTGCCTGTTAAAATAATTTTTAATAAATTTAAACCTTATTTTAATCATAGATACCTCCTAATACTCCATAAACCGGGTGACTGGCCAAAGAACTAAACATAAGGAAATAACATGAGATATTAATTTTTTACAATTCCTGCTTCCCATTATAACGGAGGTATCAAATCAAAGAGATACTCAATACTTGATATTTTATTCTTCAATCATAGTTAAAAACTCAACAGTAAAATTAAAATTTTTCAATCTTATCCGTTATAATGGGAAAGCAGGAATTTAGAAAAATTAATACCCCATGTTATTTCCCTATGTTCAATTTTTTGACTAGTCACTCGGTATAAATTTAAAGAAATTAGCATTATTGGTTTATTTGCAACTTTTTCGAAAACAGATAATATGAAAATGGTTTAAATATCTAGAAAACTATAATTTTGTGTATCTAAATTTGATATAAAACAGTAATAATTATTATTAATAATATAGTCGCGCCAACAATAGAAATAAACATACGCACACAAAACTATGCAAGTATCGCAATCAATCCATAGACTAACAGTCGATATTCATATAGCGTTATACATGAAAAACAGGTAAAAACTCGGCCTTAATTCTGTAAACAAATATTAAAAAATTAGACCGTCTCATCTTCACTTTTCTAAAAGTCACACTTAAGTAGATGTTCGGTATCACAGGTAGTAATAATATTCCTAAACAATATTCCTTAAAAATAATACAGGGATTATTAATTATTGCTAGGAAAATACTCAATGATAGGCCACTGAACTAAAAAGAGACGCCAATATCAGATGCCAATTGGACGTTAGGTAAAGCACATCACACGTAGGTTACTTTCGATTTTGATTCAATTCATAACTGAACTCCGCAATTATGCAGTGGTGAGCACTATCAAAAATTAGTTTCAAAAAAATTCCTGTTAGTTTTTAAAAGTGGTTACAGAAAATTTTACCACACACACAGGCATATATTTTAGGAATAATCATTTCCAGCTTATACGACCTGAAAACGTCTAAATTAAACTTTGTTTATGATGACAATACGCTTCCATACTACGTATCATAAAGCAAACACTACATAGTATGAAAACTGCGATTATCAATCTTTTAACCACTTGTGCTATATTGAAGTACCTCCATTAATTTTTTTTCGTTTTGCTTATTTATATAATTTTCTTAAAAATAAAACAAAAAGATAACAAATGAAAAAAACTGGAAAAGCTTTAATAGTGTTTCGGTAATTATTAATTTAATCAAAGAAGTATTTAATTTCTTAGTGAGGAAATTTGACATTTGACAAAATCTTGCCATCTTGCATTGTAAACTAACAAAAAATGTCCAAATTAAAATTCAGTCAATTTTCAAAATTAGTAGTATAAATATAATAGTATATTGCAAAAAAAACTTCTGCAAATGTTTTTGTTATACTGAGATAACTGCAGATATCTATAACAATTTTAGGTAGTGAAAAATTATAGAAAAATTTAAAAAACTGAAGTTTTAGGTATATTTAATCAAAATAAAAATGTTTTACCTTAGAGAGTGTACAGATGATTCATAGAAAAATATATTCAAAATAGAACTAAAATACTATAATAGGTATATACAATAATTAAATATTATATAAATAGTAGGTAATTAAATTACGTAAATTAAATTAATAAAATCCAAAATCTCGAATACTCTAGATACGTCTTTACTTACCAATATATTTTTGACACCACGATTACTTTACAATAATAATAATACCAATTATGATATAAAATAAAAATTAATGTTTATCTGATGAGTTTCTTAGTATTAAATGATACATTAACAATAAATTAATACTATTTCACCTTAATTTAAAATAGTACTTAAATTACAGATTAATAAAATAATTAATTTTATAAGACGAAGACGTTTACCAACGTCGAAAGCTTAATAAAAACATTATTATAAAACGTTTAATTAACTTGTTTTTTCCAAGATTATATAATTATATTTCACAAGTTAAAAAATTAATTTATTATTTATTAATAAAATAGTATTCATTATCAATGTTTTGATATTTAATAACCATGGTTTAATAACCGTTAAACAAAATATTATAACAATAAAATATCTCTTATGAAAAAAAAACAGCGGTGTCAGTATTACTGAATGTTATTAAAGTTCAAATTTTGTAAACACATTACAAGTCGATTATTGCAATCGCAACTTTTTAAAATATGCATAAGATGGTTGTTAGAGAGAGTAAATCCGATATTATGAATAATATAATGGAACACCACATAAAAATAAATTTAAGGATAAATCCTCAATTATATCCTTAAGCAGAAACAAATATCTATTAGGAAAGACAGTTTTGGGTTCTGTCACTTTTCTATCCCACGATTTTAACTTTTTCCTATTGAAAATACGTGAAAGGACACTTTTCTAAGCATACTAGAACAAAAATTTTGTTGGATTATAAATTAGTTCTCGAAAAAATCGAATTTGAAAAATTAAAATTTCATGTATTTTAGATACACCTTTTAACACGGCTGCATGATTAGCGGATTTTGTGTAAGACAAAAAAAATTTAAAAATAACCCTGAAAAATGACAGAACTCGTCCGGGTTAACAACATTAAGAGTATATCAAAGCACACGTACCGTCAAAAAAATGAAGAGCAGGGAAATCAATATGAGACCGACCGTCACGCATCGGGGTGTATCATATTACATTTCCCTACTTTTCGTAATTTTAAAATGCTGTTATTTCGACAACTATTTCAAAATCCATAAAAAATGTTATGTTAATATACTCAGAAAATTGTCCTCTCTCCAATGGTCAATAGGAAAAAGTTCAATTCTTGGGATAAAACACATGACTCTATCCACAGTTTTTATTGAAAAAAGTGTAGCAAAGAGTATTCTAGAATTTAAAAAAAAAACAACTAAAATTAAATATTAAATAACAATCTCCTATTAAGAAATATGCAAAAATGATTATGAAACAAATAAAATATTTTTCGAAATGAAAAAATGTATATTGTACGAGTATAATATACTATGTATATGCTATTGAAAACAATAATACATAGTTTACCAATAATGTTTACTTACAGAAACTTTTTATCTTATATTCTTTAATCTGCAAACTTACATTTTTTAGCTTTCCGTTCAGAAACAGAATGAAGCCCGATTTCATGATAAAATCAAATTAAAGAATTAAGTTGAAACTAATGGCTTTCATTGGTTTGTTTGACTATAATTTTGCAATGAAATTATCAAAAAAGATATCAATTATCATTTGCAATAAAAATTTATAATATTTACGTGATTACAATAACCGACGTTTACGCTATTTGTAATGGTAATGGTATGTCCACGCATAAAACTGAACAGCGTAACGTAACTCCGTCGCATGGCTTTCCCGCATAAACATTTCTATAGAGGCGGAACCACGCGACAGAGTTGCGTTAAGCCACTTTTACTATATGTGTTGACGCACCATAACTATGTTCGGTACCAAAAATAAATTATAGGCAGAATTTTATTAACACAACTTAATATATTGATCACGCAAATCAGATTATATGATACAAATCAACTTGTGGGTTTGTTGTATTAAACAAAATTATTATTACAATAAATAAGCAATGATGAATGAGCAAAAAATGCAATAGGCATTATTAAGTATTTAGGTTATTAACTAAGATTATTCAAGCAAGATCCGTGTTTTCGCTTCATATGCTGCATCAATACATATTTATGTTTAGTTGAATAAAAACATGATGTACATTTAAACTGTGGTTCAATACCACAGATAAACTTTACGTGCCGCTGTAAATTATCCAAACGAGTAAATGTTTTCCCACATCTGATACAAACGTTTGAGCGCTTCTTCCATCTCCTATCAAAGAGTGTGTATTCTATTCCTGTAAATAATACAATGTTAATAAATTATTTGATCTTTATTCATTAATAATGAAAAATATAACATATAAGAAGTATCATACCTTTACTACATTTAATATCAAAACCAAATTTAAAAAATCTTAATTGCTGGATTATTATGAATTAAATAATATACATATTTCTTCATTATTTAATAACAACTATTTATATTTATAAATATAATAATACTTACTTATCAAATAAATCTTTCTTACTATTGATAAAATTCATTGATATTCTGACATATTCCATAACCAAGTGTTATTTATAATCATGTTGTTAGTCCGTAAAGTTACGCTTACTTCTAAAATTACTAAATATTGTTAAAATTAGAAACAAAAGGATACGAAAGACAACTTGATGGGCTGACACAATGGTTACGAATAACGCTTGGAATACAAAAATAGGCCAGATTACATAGTTTGGCAGTTTAACCTTTACATAAAGAATGTGTTAAATATATAACTAAATTTGTATAAACTGGAAGCTATGTATTATGAAGTGCGACCACGAAGCTATCTCTCTCTCTCTCACATATATTTATTAATAAACCATGAGAGTCATAGAAGTCGTAGAACGAAGCCCATTAGGTCTATACGCAATTGAAGTCGGATGGCTGGCTAACACTGTATGTTTAAAATAAATCAGTAGTAGCGCCGTCGGTCATCTGAATACCGGATAGAAAAATAATTCCCGGTCCACCCTTGATAGTAGAAGAAACTCTTCCTGTACATATTTAAACGAAATAGGGCTAGTATTTAAAACTTTTAATGCTAGCTGCCATTTCAATTCGTTTTTCAACATCTTAAATAATGTTTTTCAAATCTGTCAATAATTTTAATTCTAAAGCATCAAACAACAACAAATTGATTACTATATCAATCAACCATGGGTTAGGATACAAAATTTACCGCGCATTTATAATATTCAAAAATTGCATTATCTTCAAATTTATGACAAAGTTGAACAATTAAGAAATACTTACCTTGAGACATTTTTCGGTTTTATACGGGGATAAGTCGGTTTTTATTTCTACGATTTATGCATTCTATCCACTATGCATGTATCTACCACTAAAAAAAAGTACTGATTCAAAATTGCACACTCGGTGATGTGTAAAGTTACTGTTGAAAGTGATTTATGACGTTGCGTGAAAAGTTAAAAATAAATTTAAGTTACTTAAAAGCATTTTGCATTTTAAACATTTTTGAATCCGAGTCTGTTTATATTATAATTGCTTACTATGCAGATTACATCTCAATGCGAGTTGCTTGCCTTTAGTGAAGAAATAGTCAGAAAATAAATGTTTGTATTTTAGCCGGAGTCTAACTTAGTAGTCAATATTAGCAGTTACACACATAACCACCAAACTTATGTCTACTTCGATGTTGTAATCAACTAATAAATCAAAATAAATGTTTAAATGTATATTGAGAGAATATCTATATTATGTGTTATAGTATATGTTATTATTATCTGCTTTACGCACTTATATTGTAATATATTATTAGTTCACTTTAACTCAGAGAAGATTAAAAAATTACCTACTTATTACTAAAGAAAACTAACGAGAAAAAATGATAATTCCATTGCGCTATGCCGCTCTTTATTTTAACCCTGCGGCAGTCGCGTCGGGGAACAGAGGTTCGCACTGTTGATAAATTTGAAATTGTTTACATATTCATCGTGATATCGAATGATGTGCCTAGATATGCTTTCCTGACTATGACAGACAAGACTTTATACCGACATCACCCAATTACCTTTACTATGTATCAGTCTTTGATGTCGAGTAGTACTTTTTTGCAGACCTCCGTTCCCTTGTGCGACTAATCATGTAAGTAATCAAACCAAACAAATGTTAAATAATGAATTTTAACTGTCCAGTAAAGAAATACATAGTACTTACATAGAAACATAATAATATTTAAAAAACACTAAAAAATGACAATAAGTCACATTTAACAGGTTAGAACTTAGAATATTTGAGTAAACAAGAAATAGAATTCTGAAAAATTACGTTACTATAGAAATGATAAAAATTTAAAATTAAAACTTTGTAATACGATATAAAGACCATTATTTCACTTGTGTTTCTCACAAGAAAAGAAAAATGACAATTATTTCCGGTCCTGTGACAAATTTGTTTGTCTAGACTCTAGACCATTGTCAAAGAAAAGTTATATGCTTTACCTGCTTCGAAACGGAAACGGACGAATATTAACAATTGTAAATACTAAAGAATTTCGTTTTCGTTTTCTAAATTGTTTAATCAATACGGTTTATTGATGTAGAATTAAAATTTTAAATAAAATTTGTTTTATTTTAATAGTTTTTGTGCGACATGCAACATAATCTCTCAAAACAACTGATATCTCAACATGCGTACATAAGCACCGCAAGGCGACCGCTCCAATGAAAATGAGAGACTCGTCTTCCGTAGGGTTAAAAGTTTTTATTTTCAAAAACTGAGTGGTAAACCGCAGACAAAAATCTTGTACAACAATATTCCTCTTGTTGTTTTCAATTCGTGCAATTCCTTGACAATTTTCTGCGGTCTATTATTTACTTTTGCAATTTTGTATACTTTTGCATTTGGCCTTTGCACTTTCAATCTAATTAAAATTTTAATCTATTAAAATGTGTATGTTCGCTATTTTTCTTTAATATTTTTTATAACAGATGTCCCTTTTTACGCAGTATCTCCAAGAGTTTGGTACTGAGTGTTCCTACAAACAGCAAAATTCTGAATGCCATAACTACATTGATATAAAAAATAAATATTAGAACATAAATAACTACCAATTTTGTAATTATTTCAAGCATCTTGTACCAAACTGGTTAATGAAAATAGACTATTTTCAATTTTATTAAGTTCCAATACAAGATTAAATCATGGGCACATAAATTACTTACACCTCAAAACGTGTTGTTACTTTTTTATTTGCTTAAAACGCCTTATCGTTAGTAAGCTTTACTAAGAGGCAAAAATTAAAAAAATAAAATACTCACGACGTGTTCTGTGCCTATTATTTAATCCACCACGCGTTGGGGTATAAATTTCGCTCACTGGCCAAATTAAACAATTAAGTATATACATAACCTACAAGATTAATTCATTCTTAATTTATTATTTTGTAAGCTAAAATAAGATATAACGTATGTCCCCCATATAGATAATATATTAAATAATATAATATATTAATAATATATAATATATTAAAATAACGGAAAAAAACCTTCACACATAAATTATCTTATAAAGTTGATTTGACAAAAAATTAATTTTGAAAAACATGTTTTCTGTAGTGTTTGGTGTTTTTTCTATAAAATGAGATATTTTAGATGTGCATCTTTTTTTAATTTTAAAAAACGCATTCACAATTAGTCTGTAACAGTAAGGTGAACCAAAAAGAAGAATGGAAACAGGAACGAAATCAAACATTAAAACCAGAACAGTAAAGGTAACGATAAGTATAGATATATGATTTTTGTATCATCAATATCATGTGATGTTTATAACCTTCTATCAAGCATAAGCTTATTTAGTCTTTAGTATAGTAATCCTTAATAGTATTTATTATCATTTGTTTAATACATTACTTTTTGCGAAATGTATTTGAGCAATATATTTGAACTTTTTCCTCTTCCCGTTTCTGTTACAGACCAATTGTGAACGCGCTTTGACGCGCCGCGCAACGATATACAAGATTTTGAAAATACAACTTGTTTTACATAAGGTAAAAAATATAATTTGCCAACAAAAAATAATCTGTTTGAGCTGCCTAACAATATTGACAAAAAAAATTGTTCAAGATATACATGGTATTACTTTTAATCTAAGTTTTATCCTAACAAAGCAACGTTTTTCCAAAATATTACATTGTCAATATTGATTTAAAAAAAATTCTGCAGAGTACGGTCTAGTTGATAAAAATTTAGAACTGAAATATTTAAAATAATATTAACACTTTAATAATTCATTATTTATTATTCATGATAATAATATAAAAAAATATAGATTACATTGAACTTAAAACTATTACATAGTACGACATGTATATATAGTACATATACATACGTAGAAACTTACACAGTATAATTATTAATTGTGTTATTAAAAATGTCATAATTTAAGTATATTGATGGCTGTAATGTCCAGCTTTTTAATAACAAGAAATATTAAAATTTTTAGTTATACTTTTAGTCTTACTAATACCTTTAGTCTAGACTAATACCTTAGTCTTAGTACTTAATTTATTTAGGTTAGTAACTGGATTCATCGAAATATAATGTTAACGCAGAAATATTAAGAACTAGTCTGTAATAATTATAAAATAAATAACCGGGTGTAATTTTTCCGATATTTAAAAAATATCTAAATATCCTTTCCACATGAGAATTTTGCTGAAAGACAAAATTCTGAGATTTTCTTAGATCTGAAAAAAATATCTATAGTGTCCGCAGATAACATATTTAATACATATACAATATAAAATAGATTATTATTCGAATTATATTCGTCAACGCAACGCTATGGATAGTTCTCCCAGTCTGTAAAAAACTTGCAAACTCGATTGCACTGTAACTATTTAAAATTCTTAATGACCACTTGTGCCTTAAAATTAAACTACAGTTAAACACCAACTAATGCTTAAAATGACAGATTATCCTTTTAAACGTAAAATCAAATGCTCCTGAATCAAATTCTGCTGCTTAAAAATTCTAAGTTATAGTTATTGAGTTATAACATTAAAATTATTGTAAAAATGCATACAGTTAGTTACAAAAGTTTTTGAACAATAGAATAAATTTCAATGGATCACATTTATTTTTACTATTCATAAACAAATTAACTATTTTATTAATTGTTTAGTTTTTTTATTCACATCGCATAAACTATCGACAAAAATAGCACAGGATTTATCACAGATATCCATCACGGGAACCAGCAAACCGGCCAGAAGTGACATAATTTTCCATCAAGACAGTCAGCACAGTGCCATCAAGACTCCCATCAGCAAAACTAGCGTCGTGTGAGGTGGGCTTTATTTATATGTACTTCTTCTGTACTCTTATTAAATTTTGTCAATAATTCCATTAATCTTAAAAATTATCCGTTATTTCGTTGAATCCACGAAGAGCTTCCATCTAGCATTTCCTATTTTCAAACCGATTGAAAGTGCCACTTTAAATCATGGGACAAATGAATTCAAACCGAATTTCCACACATACCCCAGGTTGTTTTACTCTTTGAAAATAAAATACAAGAAAAGCAAAAAACTGCATCTTTGGTAGTAGAATACATTAACCAACGTCTAGAGTATTTTTCACCATTAGACAAAGTACGGCTGTAATATGAAGCTGAAAAATGACAACCATTATTGCCGATAGGAAAATTTAAGCCCAGTAGTTAACTTGAAGGGCTACTTTTCACCAAAAATTGCATCCACTGTAGGAGATCAGTAGGTATTTCAGATGCGGTTAAAACAGAACAATTTGATGTAGAAGCAGCAGAAGCACCCTTATCCGATTCTTCTTCGTATAAGACTCCTCTTGAGTATATATTTTAATTGACTCATCAGCACTATCTTCACTATTAGTTGCTTGATGAGTTTCATCATTTTTTTTTAATTCTGTGGTCCATTTTCATTAGTGTCTTTTGGTATTTTACGTCATCATTAAGCTTTATTTAAGAAAACATTTATTGTTTTTATTGTAATTGTCCCACTCTGTCTTTGAGCTTCTCTCTCCCTACGTTCTTTCTGTTTGTTATTTTCTCCATCAGATTTCTTTCTTTTAAACTTTGTGACATATTTAGGTAAATGTATTTTTCTTTTTGTTTAAATCAAAGCAAATATCAATTAAACCATTAATTATACTAAGCTAATGAAATAAAAATAAATACCAATATAATCAATAGATAAGTGGTTAAGGTAGTGTAACTCGATATTAATCATATCATTTTTATTGAAACTAAAATTATTTTAGAATTATTGTCAATACCAGATGGTTATAGAATAAGTTATTTCTCTTATTTTTGTTTTATTCGTTAAAATATTATTTATATAAATGTTAAAATTGCGAAATTTAAAAGGGACTACACAAATGATTTGATATTTATCATACATATCATTTGAAATGATACTTGATTTTTTGAATTGTAGAAAGTCACTGAATAATAAATTATAATTAATAATTTGCACCGCTTATAGTTAAAATTTAAGACGGCTGTATATGTACAATTCACTAGAAGAAATTTCACCGATTGTCACTATTTCCGTCTGCGCAATCAGTTAAAACTAATTGAATAATACAATAAATATGCATCTTTATCAAATAGCGTTCATGGTGCGAGAGGGCACTACCGTGTAAAGATTTTAATGCGCTTTCTTATTATGCAAATATATAAGGTGTATTTCTTAATATATAGAGATATTTAAAAAAAATTTAATTTTAATAGTTTGTATATTCCGTATATTCATGGAAAGTCATTTGAAGGTTATTAGAATGTTAAATTAAAAAAATAAAAATGAAAATTTTTAAAAAAAAATTTGTTAAAGATTTTCCATGAAAGTCGAATCATCCTATCGAATCATTTACTTTAAACCGCATTAAATTCCATGCATTAGTAAAAAAGTTAAATGAATATTCGTTAAAAGTTAGGTGTAAAACCCTCTTACGGCCGGTTTCACAAAGTCTGGTTAACCTGCAATTTAGTGGTTACCGTTACTTAACCTATGAAAAAGTGTTTCACAATCGCTGGCCTGACGGCTAACCTTAGGTTAAGTGCTGGTATTTGTAACCCACAGAAGTTCCTCGAGTTAACTCGAGGTTTACATCAACTATCACTTTGTTTGCGGTTGGAACACACAGAGGGCAGTGCTCTCATTGATTTCAAACGACTAGAGGTAAAATTTTGTCATTATTTGTGAAACTTTTAAGCTCGTGTCTCACTATAAAATTTTTATAAAAAATTTTATACAAACGATATGACGTAACGTGATGTAAAAATAATTTAAGCAAGGTTTGAGTTGTGTTGTGTTATATGACATTATAATAACTTAATAATAACTTTAACCCTTTAACTTAACTATAACCATAATTAATAATATCCATAATTAATAAATTAAACACAATCGGCTGTTATTATACCGAAAAGTAAGATAACAACCGTGATTATATATTTCATATTTTCCATGTTCATACCTAAATTTAAATTGAGATGGGTTTCAACAGCCAATGGGATGCCTCCTTTCATAAAATTTTTAGAAAATTTTCTAATATAATAATTTTTATAAAAACGTTTTCGTGACGTCATGAAAATAGAAGTATCATAAAAATATTTTTTACAAATGTCATTTTTATAAAACTACTGCGCTGTCACACTATAAAAATTGTTTTTATAAAAATTTTATAGTAAGACACGGGCTTAAAAATTCATTCAAGACGTGAACCGCTCGGATTTTGATTTTGGTTATATTTTTGTGTACTTTAATTAACGGTATTGTATAATTGTGTTAAAAGATACAAAAAATGCGTATAGCAGCGATGTATAGACATCGGCCTAATTATTTTGAAGAATATGACGCTCACGATTTTTTTGTTAAAGAAAATCCCTTGCATCTAGTTTTATTTTCTATCTATAACAATAACCACCTGAGATTGCAATCATACCTAACTAAAGTATAAAAATATACCTAATATTTATAAAAAGTAATAAAATAAAACATAGAAATAAATTTATAAGTTATGATATGACAAGTAAATGACAAACGACAGACAAATAAGTAGGCTACCAACAGGGATTATAGAAAATCACTAGCTACAGAGCTGCCAACATTTCTTAACCTATGGTTAACTGCCGGTAAACAGACCTAAGGTCGAAATTCGTTTGTGAAACAGTACCACCTTTCAAACTTCAGGTTAACCTTCAGGTGAAGGTTTGGTAACTTTAGGTTTTAACTATCGATTGTGAAACCGGCCGTTAAAGGTTAGTTAAACTAAGTGACATTAATTAATTTAACTAACGCTTAAATATCAACTATAAGCGGTGCAAACCACCAAATATAATAGTTAGATTAAATAACGTTGATAGTGCTAATTTATCGTTGGATTTAGAATTTCTCGTCAGCGCTAGTAAGCGCATATTTTACAAATCGAACGGCAAAATTTGCGAGCTAAAAGCGTTGGCGTCCATTGGTACCAAAAGCGCGTAAGTACCCAACTCGAACACGTTCCACTATTATATGATGCAATCGGATAATTTTAATTTATTTGAAGATTTATGTATTTTCCCGATTATTTCGTTATTCAAATTGTCGTATTCAAATGCAGTTGGTTGAAATGTATTAGTTATTCAAAATTATTAGCTAAAAAAAATGGGGAATTCAATCCAATTTTCAGTGTGACCGAAGGAAAATTAGATGTTTATGTTTCGATTTAAAATACTCAATACTGTATTTTTTTCAATAGTAATAATTATCTCAAGTGCATAAAAATATCCGATTAAATGTTGACGATTTTAGTGAAAATGTATTTCTAGGAAATACATACATGTTGAAGAAATTTACAACGAAATAAAATTTACGGAAAATATTTTGACTAAAAATCCTCAAAATTTAATAAGGTAATTTTTACATAGTATGCGGAATATTTGATATGATTATTTCTTGAACAAATAGATCATTGAACGATTGAATTATTTATTAGTATTTACATTACGACAGTTTATAAAACTGTTAAAACTTGCAAAACTGTTGATTAAATTTTGACATTTAAATTATCACTAAAATTTAAGGTAATGTGACCAAAATGAGGCTCTGCCATTGGTAGATATTATTATAAAGGTAATAATGATGTCTAGATAATTACATACATTTAATTTGACAAATTGTTTTTATTTTGTTTAAGCGAACAGCTATATACATGTCGTTTCAAATTGTGATTATGTTTGAACTTTCTACCACATGTAGTACAACAAAATTTTGGTTCCACGTCACATTCGCGTCTTCTATGACGTTGTAATGTTCCAATACACGAATAACTGCGAGTACAATTTGAGCAACTAAATTTTATGGGGATATCCAAAATACCTACAAAAAATACAATCAATTTAATATTCAAAAATGAAGTACGTACTATGAAATGTTGAGATGTTTAATAAAAAAAAAAAATAAAAATTTCAACATCCAGTAGATTCGAATGTACGATATTAGAATTGCAATGGATGAATTATGACCACTTAGGCTAGTGAGGTGAAGTAAAATTAATTTACCGAATTGTCGAATATGTTACATCGTGACTATTATGGTATAGTATTATGCTATATTATTCTATGCTAGTAATATTTCAGGCCATAACTTCTTTTTTGTTTTGTGTGACGTACTATGTATGAGTGGGGATTATGCAACAACTAACTTGAAACATCGTAATCGATGTGCGTTTTAATGTATGGTTAACATAAAACTTGAGCCGATAGACGACACAGATATAAATTTGATGACGTCTGTTGTTACCACAACTTAAAAATTAAACTTAAAATTTTCACATTATGTAATAATATAGGAAATACGATTGTCTAATGATATCTAGAAGTTTGTTTATGTCAACTCGAATTTACAATGTTGCAGTGTACTGGTATTTTTCTTAAAAAATATTTTTACAACTGTTCGAATATGACATCATTAATGCTTATGAAGTGTATTGCTAAAAGTTTATCTTATAGTGTGATTTATTGATAATCTGTCAGTGAATTTTGCTGTGCTACAATGAAAATTGGAAACTTGATTAAGCATTCAGTACATGAAGTATCTAAGTAAGTATTCGAGAGTACATTAAGGTATAGGCTTTTAAAGTTCAAACAACCGAAACAAAAAAGTTTTTCTTGTAGGATCTGTTAAAATAAAATACTTGTTTACAGTTTACAAATACTAGAAATAATATCTATAAATTTGACATGACTTATAGACGTAACATGACGTCACAATGACATATTGACGTGACATAACGTCACAGTGACATATTACTGATGAGGAGCAATGTTAAAATACGAGACACCTTGTGCCGAGTATTTTAGAGCTCCGAGTAAAGTCGGGAATTTTCCTGAGAAGTTTTCTATTAAATTTATCCAAAAATCGTAAAAGATCTAAATTTTAAAACACTAATTGAACGACATTTTTAAAATAAGCAGAAATCAAGTTTGTCGTTTGTAGATTTTATAATTACAAAAAATGTCTTTTTTATTTTGTTACAATTACTCATTATTACCTGACTAGTCTGGTAAATTCAATTTCCCTGCACGTATGTAGTATATAAGCAGAAAAATAGGGATCTGTCAGAAAATCGGACCCACGATTTTCAAAGTTTCATCTACACTCTAAGAAACAGGACACTTTTCTAAGCATACTAAAACAAAAATTTTGCAAAATAATGCAAAAGTTTTCGAAAAAAATCGATTTTAAAAATGTAAAATTTACGTGTATTTTAGATACACCTTTTACAACGGCTGCATGATTAGCCGTGTTGAGTAAGGTGAAAAAATAAAACAGGCCCGGAGGGCGCCGAACAATTTAACTCATAACAATTTAAAAATATCCCTGAAGAATGACAGAACTCGCCAAGGGTGAAACTCGAAACTACAGAACTCGTCCGTGTGTCGACCGCGACTGACAACAACATTAAGAGTATATCAAAGCACTCGTACTGTCAACAAAATAAAAAGCAGAGAAATCAACGTGCGACTTACCGTCACACATCGGAGTGTATCATATTACATCTCCCTGCTTTTCGTAATTTTAAAATGCCATTATTTCGACAACTATTGCATAATCCTAAAAAAATGTTGTGTTAATATACTCAGAAAATTGTCCTCTTTCCTATAATGTAGATGAAATTTTTGAAATCGTGGGTCCAATTTTCTGACAGTAACCGAAAAATGTTTTTTCAATGACGATTTATAGAAATAGTTATTTAATTATTTATTTGGTGTGTTTCATTGTTACAATAATATTGAAATTGTTTGATTTGTTTGTCATTTTTTAAC
Source organism: Cantharis rustica (assembly GCA_911387805.1). NCBI lineage: Eukaryota > Metazoa > Arthropoda > Insecta > Coleoptera > Cantharidae > Cantharis > Cantharis rustica. Next base: position 81,148,119 of record OU426877.1, read on the forward strand.
ATTATCATTACAAATTTTAAAAAGTGATATCAGATTGTGAGTGAAATAATCGAACCACGTTAACTAGTAAATAATTAATATAACATTCGTTTATTTTGTATGAGACCAAATAATAAAGTATTTTTATAGATTGATATAGAAAGTCATAATAATTTGAAAGAAAAAATTAATCATACAACCTGTACTATTACGAATGCATCTTCGTCTAGATAGGAATATTTAAGAATATACAGTACCGCGAGAAAATATTTATACGCTCCTAAATGTAATTTAGCAATGTAAATTATATACTTGCTAAAATTACTTAAATTATATATTATATAATGCAAGTATATAATTATATACTCAACGAAGACTTTATTTATTATATAAAAATCGCTTTTACAGCAATACTTATCAAACATTTCTTGTTGCAAATTTTATTCTCTTCATTTTTGTTTATATAGGTTTTTCTTTTTCGTCACATCATTTCCGAGGTATGGCGACTTAAAGATTTTGTAAAAAGTTTAATCAAATTAGCATTATTCGACTGAAATTGTTTAATTGGCATACATAAAATAAAAAATATATCTACTCTCCAATATGTAAGGCAAGTAGAGCTTTACAATGATAATTTCTCTTATTCTATAAGAATAACTAATTCTATAAGTATAAGTGCCCCAGGCACATAAGATCAGAAGTTCAACAGAATCTTGCAATTGCTACGTAATTTGTCTCTCAAATGATTATAAATGAGGTGGGGCGACAATATACAAAAAACAAAAAAATTGAACTGATACGAAGCATTTGGCACAAATCAAAGAAATTTCGAATAGACAACAGCTGAAATAAGAGAGTAAAAAAATATATAAGTTGCAGATAGAAACTTTTAATATATAAAAAATTATACATTGTCTTTAGTATATATATACAATAATTAATAGTTCAGTTTACGTCTAGATAAAATATATATGCAACATTTCTTTCCGTACCGATATTATTTTAAAATTTTTTTTATTTCAATACTATTATTGTTATGCAAAATTTTACTCATGTTCCAATGTACGTTAGAATCTAGATCTCCCGCACAAAACAAAATAAATGTGACAAATAAAAAAGTGTCGTGTAGAACATAATTTAAGTAAACCAAATTAAACTCAATTGATTTCCGGAGCCAATGTTGAATATACTAACTTATACACGCTTATACACTGCTCATTTCAGGGGATCGAGAACTGCAAGCGATAACAAACTAATAATGCTAACCATACTGTTGAGCAGCTATTAGCAAATAATTAGTTGTGAATAATTGTTATGTACTAAAAGCGGGGTAATTATATTATTATGTAATTATGTTACATAATTATGGTAATTATGTTGACGTACCATTCAGTACCATATAAAATTTAAGATAATACCAATAAAGAAATAAAATTAAGAGGTTATATCTAGTCATGCGGTAGAAAAAAAAATCTTTTCCATCAAAAATTTTTTTTCATTGAATATCATTTAAAAACAAATCATCAACAGGTAGTACATATATTATATTTATATATTTATAATCGTTCTTTTGTTGGTTTTTAATTGGAAGACCTTGTGGAGACCGACCATTGCATCTCAAATTTGGTTTGTCCAAAATAAAAAACTTTTTTCGGCTATTAATTAATTACTATATTTTCTAAAGACTGCCCGATGAAGATTAGGAAAAATCGATTATTGTCAAAATGACGACTATCGTAAGGCAAAATTTCATCTTTAAAAAACAACCATATTTTTAAAAAGAAAAAACAAACCGTTAATAGAAATCCATTAATTTAGTACCTTTTGAATAATCGTGGTCTCGGCGAATTTTTAAAAATACACGTTTTAGGAAAACGCGTAGAAAGTTTTATCTTACAAAATGTACTAATTAATTTTTTAACTAATGGTCGATTTATATTCAACATTTAACATTTATCATTTACATTTAACATTTAAGGGTCCCGATATATGTATACCGAGCCCATTTAACATTTAGCACGTGTTAACAGTTTTTCGATATTTGACATCAGTAAATCTTAGTGAAATTTTTATTTGTGTGTATATCAGTTTGTTTTGTGTAATGAGAAAAGTTAAAGATATTGCTGTGGTAACAAATTACTACTGTTAATACTAAAAAATACACGCAAAATACACGATAAATTTTCGCGCGCAGTTAGACTTGCGCAGTGTGAACAAAATTTCTTAAATGTTAAATGATAGATGAAAGTTGGTTATCTCTTAAATGATAAGTGTTAAATGTTAAATGAGGAGTATAAATGCTTATACACAATTCCTATTGTTTATCTTCTTAAATGATAAATGTTGAGTATAAATCGACCATAACATAGAATCATCTATTTATTCTAGTACTATAAGACATTATACTTATTATAACAAAAAAAAACTTATAATAATTAGACGATTCGTTCATACTTGAATTCTAAAGGGTAGGGGCGTTTACATGCCTATTCACTAACTCCGATCGAAAAGTTTTCGATGATGGAGAAGTCTGTGATGGAAAAGGGCGAGTCCTCGATCACGGTAAAAATGGTATTCAGTAACTACCACTTTTCGATATCGAAAGAACCAGAACAGTTATCGATAACTTATTTTACTATTAGCATCTGTTGGCAATCCTGATGTACAGTTTAACCTAAACCACGATACACTTGACCTAAACTAATGTGTAAACTAACCTTAAAATTAAACGTCAGTTGATAAAATTTTTATTACTGTAACTGTAATTCCTGAAAATGTAACCTGTATAATATAAGAAGATTGTTGTGACTAATTACTAATCGTCACATCTAAAGTTAACTGGGAAAATAAATACTCATTGAAAATCACAAAACTAACAATACTTGGAGAAACTAATGTCAATTTAATTGTTTTATGTGACAGTGTTTTGTTTTGATCGCCCTAAAATTAATAAGTTGAATAATAACAAAAGCAATAATAGCCTTCTAATTTAAAAAAATTAAATTTCGATTATAATAAGCTGCAGTTTATTTAAATGTTTTTATTTTGTTTCAATGCATTTTACTCGAAAAGTTTACGTCTAATAAAAATTTTTTTAAACAAAAGTTGCTTATTTATTCATGCTAAATATAAATATGGAAAAAAAAATATAAAGTACTATTTAAAAAACCAAAGTTGACCTTCAAATGGCCTTGAAAATGTCAATAAATTAAAAAACAATTATGCCATATTCTTTCCCCCCCGCTATCATACAACTTTTGTCCGAATCATTTTTTCATCTGACTTTTGGTCTTTGAGATATTAATTGCTGGAAGTTGTAAAATGAACACCCGGTATATAATTAAGTATAAACTTATAACGATAAAACTAATAACGATTTGCACTTAAATGAAATCATGAAATACAATACAATATTACGAGTTTGTCTTGAAGGTTATGATGGTTATGATTCTAATACGCATGAGTAATGGACTTTTCCATCGATCGCAGCGCTTCTCGGGCCCTTCGAGGCTAACGAAAACTTTTCCATTCGATCGATCGTTAATTTAGCTTAGTGAATAGGCCTGTTAGTGTCTAATAATCCCGACCGCTCCAATCCGTCCATACAAAAACCCTTGTAACCTTTTCAATTTTGCTAAGTTTAACATAAAATTTTATACATATACATATTTTCGTGATATCGTACTCCATAAAAACTTAAAAAAATCAAGTTTTCGAATTTTATAGCTAGATATAACCCCTTAAGCAGCTACAGTATTTTTATTGATGAACTAATCTGGCCAAAATAAATACACAGAAATAGATAAGTTAGCATGGCGATATTTTCATATTTAAATTAAAAAGTTTTAAATTGAACATTAAACATTAATAACATTTAATATTTTTTCAGCGAAGGTTATCCACCGGAATTTATTTATACAAAATTTTAATAATTAAATTAAATAATAACTTTAGATTTAGTTTTTATAAATATTAAATGTTATTAAAGTTTAATTAATTTATTCAATTTTAAACTTTTTAATTTAAAATATTTCACAACTTAATTATTTATATTTAATTTATTATTAAAGTCTTTTCATATTTATTACAAAAAAATTTTAATTTTTAATAATTGCTTCTCGTCATTTAGAAATTTATATTTTATGGATCTAAATAATTATATGAAGAGTTCCAATTGCTAATGTCTGTTAATGTGTTAGCTAGTATATGGAAGTAAATTAATGTTGTAATATAATGAAAAAAAAAGAACACTAATACTATTGATCATAAAGTTTGGAAAGCTAATTCTTATTCTGAAAAATAGACGGCACGTTATAAAACTGCATACCACGGGATGGGTACGTGTCTAGGCACCCAAGAGTCTTACTGAACGTAGAACGAATATTACTCCGAAAAGTAATTTCAAAATAATCCTACGACAATTTCGAGAATTTTGTCGATAATAACCACCTGCTCTAAGCTTGGTAACAATTGAATAATTTCATGCGAATTTTAGAAGTGCAGGCAGTATAACTCTAAAAAGTCGTTTAAACATATTTAAAACAGAAATTGTTATTATTTTTCACAAAATTTCAAAAATAATGAAAAATAAAACAAAAACTTTGACTTAAAAATGTGATATCTATTTAGTTTAATTTAGACCTCATCTATAATTTTATTATTTCTATTAGGTCAATTAATATTGTATAAATATTTTTTATTTCAAATTAATGACACTTTTTTATTTGCATATTTTTTGAAATAAATTATGGCGTCAAGTGTATTATAATATTATACAAATAATTATCAATACTAACTTGAATTGTGAATTTTAAATTGTACATGATATGTTGAAACCAGCGTAAAACTTAAATTAGCAATATTCATTGAGCGCTTGCAAGAGCTTTACCTACAAATTTCCAAATTTGTATTATAAATACATTAAGTTGTGTATACTATTTTGTGAATGTTTTTTAAATGAAAACGTAAAATATCATTTCTCTTGCATTTTCTAGGACATAGTGGACATTGAAATAAAGGCGCTTTTCCACATTCATAATCAATATGCCTTCCTAAATGTTGCTTTCTGTTGTATTGTCTTCCACATTTTAGGCATACATGTTTTGTTAATCCGTTACTATACGCAATCCCATATGCTAAAACATAGTTCAATTAACATTTATTTACAGGAGCCGATAATAAATAATTATCGGTTAATAAAACAATTCTAAATTAGAATTAGTTTCTTTGTTAATATAATAGATTTACCAAAACCAAGTTACGCATAAATTTTTTAATAGTTATAGCACAAGTTATATCAATTACGCGATTACTTAAAACTGAGTAACTAATTAATTTTCAACAATACATTTTTATAATAAGTAATTATAAGTAGAACTTCAAGATGATAAAATTCGTTACAAAACCACTATTTGTGAAATAATGATGTCACTTAGTACACTTATTAGTAATGTCCTAATTTAGGGTTTCACAAAAGTAATTTACATTTTAAGTCACTGATACAAAATAGATTCAATCAATCTCCGGACATAATTTCACAAACTGTTATTTTCACATAAATTGTAGTCATTGTTTTGCACCCCCTAAAACATGTACATTTGTTTCATGGGTTAAAATTTTTGCAATGGCGGGATGGGCGCAGCAAACCTCAAAATATTATGTTTTAATTATTCATAACTAAGGAATAGTATATTAGTTTTTCCGAAGTGCATTCTGATGCCCAAGACAAAATAATGTTTTATTTAAACATTAATTTATTTCGGTTTTTTATTTGATTGCATTCATTTTAAAATTAAAAAAAACATCGTTCAAAACTTTTTTTCTAAATTTTGCCACTTTTTTGATTCATTGCCTGTTTAGAAAATTTTATTATAGACGAGATAAAAACAAATCACATTAAAATCGGTTAAAAAGTAAAGCAATGCAACAAAAAAATTTAAAACACCTGAAAAGATGATTTTTTCAGAAAAACCATTGCCTTGTTCAATGATTAAATTAGCAAGTAGTCGACGAAGAGCATGATCGGCTAGTTTTAATTCTTGCACTAACTAAACCTTATAAAGTTTAGATATACATCTTTACGCAAAACTCGTCATATGGTGGTCGTGAATCTTAAATTAGCTGAACGACCCGGACGAATTCGTATTGTTGTTGGTATGTCACCCAATGTTGGTACCAAACCACTAGCTTCAAATTTAACCACCAAATTATTTGTTGAGGTCTCAGAAGAAAAAATATCAAAAATATTGCGATATGTAATCCTCACAGATCCACTATTTTTGCAGTAGATTTTATTTACTTATATGTATTTTTAGATTGCAACTAAAGACATTATAATGAATGGTAGATCTACTACTCGATATAATAATTATGTGATAAAAACAAATGGCAAAACTGTCACTAGATAAAAAATTATCTCTATTAAAAAACAAAGTCTTTGTTGAAAAGCCCTTTGCATAATATCATCTTCTATCTAGTAAATATAAGATTTACAATTATTTAAAAAAAATAAAGTGAGTATTTATTTCTTAATCTTCAGAAGATTTATTAAAAATACCGACCGTTTGACCAATACCACTACTAATAAGTGTACAAAGTGGAAATATTCTTTAAAAAATAGCCAGCCACTTTGTTATGTTTTGCAATTCTACCAACATTATTTTGTTAACAAACTATAAATTAATATATTTTTTAATTTTAATTAATTAATTTTTTTGGTTAGACTCTTGTTTCACGATTACTTTTTCTGATTATGTGTTCTATACATCTTATTTGCCTGCACATTAAAATAAGGATAATATGATATATTTGACGAAGTTGTAAGTTCCCATAATACATGAACAATTATGTTGTGTTCGTATTATTGCAATTGAAGTTGAGACAAAAAGTTAGAAATCGACAGATCGATAAACTAATAATTATCACCTAAGTTTGCTTGGAAAGTTTTTAGATGTCTTGCAATTTAACTTTTTGTAATTTTTCAGCTACTCCTTTCCCATTTTTTATTTTGCAAATCTTTCTTTTAGCGAAAATAACGACGTTTTAAAATTTAAAGTGGCATTAAAACCATATTACTTTTGGCGTTAATTTCAGAGCAGGCAACCACGTATAGCATTATTTGTAATATTATCCGAACAGAGATCCTCAAACTGGTCAATGAAACAGCATAATGTAGAGTAGCATGTGTAATAGTGAGCGTTCCAAATATCATTTTCGCTGGTAATCGCGTAAGTGCACGCACACATATAAAGCAAAATTGTCCAAAGTAAAGCCGAGTAAAACCGAAGCAAACACAATTCTAGATATCGATTATTTTATATGTTCATATATATCAGGGGTGAACAAACTTTTCTCATTAGAGGCCAATAATAAAACCTTAAAAATATTACGGGCGGCCAGAATATAAACAAAAATAGATATACTATATCTAAATATTATTTACTTAATAGTTAAAAATTTTATTATTTTAACAATTTGTTAAGTTTGATTATTTTAAAAATATATCTTGTTTTATCTACGTATCTGTTTTACACCTGTTTGTGCCGACGAGGCTGTTAAAATATATTTCCAAGGAACATAATACACTGCTACTTTAGAATCGGCATTGGCGGGCCGGATTAAAACTTTTTGGGGGCCGGAGATGGCCCTCGGGCCGTACTTTGCCTATCCTTGATCTATACTAATGCAAAGGCAGGAGATGCTAAATCAAATTCGCCAGCACGGACTAACAAGTTTTGGCTTAAGGTCGATCTCAAATTGTCGCTATAGAATTTTCTAGAGTTATAGTATTACAGATCCCTAAGTATTAGGTACGAGTTTGGTAGAGATTCTTCATGGTTCCTAAGTTATTTTGGTCGTATTCAACGTCAACTTTTAAATTAATTACAATATGTAGGTATAAGTTAGTTAAATTAAATTTGTAAATATAAATTCATCGAATTGAAATATAGCATTTGAAACTTTTGAAGCAGACAGGAAACTTTAAATTCAAAATCTATTGTCTTTTGAAGTCGTATATTTAAAAGATAATAAAACAAAATCAGTCACAACATTATCTATCAAAAATTGTATTCTAGAGAGTATTACTAAAATTACAATTATGTACAACTCTAAATAAATAAATTATTATACCTAGCTAGCAATGTTTTTAAATTAAGAACGTTACATGTCCACCAGAAAGACATCGCAATGACCGCATTATATAACATTAAAACTTTCTCAAGCCAAAATGAATAAGTTTTACGTGTGTTTGGTAGTTACTCTTCTGCTTAAATTTCTTTCCACAGAAATCACACTTAAACTTAGGTTCAACACCACATTCGTAATTAATATGACGAATTAAATGGGTTTTTTGTTTATAGGATGCTCTGCAACACTTGAAACAAGGGTATCGGCCTGTTATGTCCCTGTAATATTTACTACGAATCCTTGGTTGCATTACTCCTGCAAAAATATTTATTGTAATATAATTCAATTATAACAGCACCACAAATTACATAATATCACTTATAACTAACTACAGTGAGAGGAATATAAATTATTACAGCACTGTAAATTAAATTTCAATTATTACACACATATAGTTAGTTAATTAGGACCGATGCTAGTAAACGGTATCGGGGCATCTATTCTTGAGCATCACGTAATGGATTGAAACTATACTGACCGGAACAATTACAAACACAAAATTGAATTGTATAACTTGGCTAACAGTGTTGGTAATATGTATAGTATATGTATTTCAATATACAACGTTATACGTACTAAACAATGAAACATTATATGTACATTATGTATGTATAGAGAAACCTACCACACCAAAAATAGGAATTGCCATTTTAGAAAATCACAACACCAACAAATGTGATTAAACTAAATTCGCACTTGGGATATTCGTTGTAATTCATAATAATTATGTAGATACTAAAACTAATAAAACAATTAATTTCATACGATTATTAGTATGTCAACGCAACAAGTATTTTATTATAATTTATTTTACAAGCAGAAAAAATGTCTCTTAAGAAAAGCACTTGGACGCTCAAATATTTGCGCAGTTTTAAAATTCAAACTAATCGAAATTTGTTTAATTTATAATACGGTAAAATTATTATTCACCAATTGAATCTTAACTTGAACAAATTGTTTGAACGTCTAAATCTTTTTTATGTATTTGTATTATATATGTATATATATAATAAAATAAAAATGTAATATATTTTTAAATTGATGCAACACCGCATTTTACGATATAAACTTTTAAATTTACAATAAAATATACTTATATTTCCAAAAATAAGTATGCGATTATGATCTAAGTATGGAATAGATATTATGTTAACATAACTTTGTTACATAAACCTTTTTTTAATAGATTCCAGTTGTATAAAATGAATTTTATTCATATGAATTTTTAGATGTCCCCTTCGTTTTGCTCTATAATCACAATTTTCTACAGGGCAAGTAAAGGTGGGTGACTTGCCACATTCAAATTTGAGGTGCGTGTACAAAGATTGCTTGTGCCGGTATATTTTTAGACACCGCATACATTGAAAACCACCTAAAACTAACAACGTTGTTAGCGACTGAGTAATTTACATAATATTATAATCACATTTATTTTTATTAAAATAAAATTAATTAATAGTTTACCAGCAATATGAAATACCATGGAGTTAGGTTTATAGATACCTCCATGTTAAAGCTATTACATCTAAATTCATTAAACATGGGTCCACTTTCGTATAAAATAAAATAAAGATTTCTCCTGAGAGAGAGTCCCTATCGTCAGGGAGAACCAAGATTATTTTTCTTAAAACTGGCATTCAAAATTATGAGAATCTCAGTGCATAATAGCAATTATGCGTAGTAGTAAAACTCACAACTGTAAGCTTTCTTTCTGTAATCTATCTTTAGTTCTACTCGATAAGTAGAGTGCAAAAAATAGATATAAGTATTTTCTGATTGATTAGCTTTATCTTATACCTTTAGTAGGTACTAGCAGCATTTAACTTTCTGTACAGAATTAATAGTTCCCAATGCACAAACAAAATATGAGATGGACCAGTGGACAAGGCGAGACTGCTGTATACTTACGATTTGATCCTTGGTTTACTACAGGTCGTAGTGAGATTTCTAAAGTGGTCCAAATATTCATTATTAGTTGAACTCTTAAAAATAATTTTAGATTGAAGTAAGAATTCTAAAAATACGCCTTACAAATATCAACTAATTTGCTCGGAGATTCACTTTAAAGTGGCATATTCAAAGTCGCAAAATATTTAATAATTTATAATATTTAAAAATTTAAGATTAATTAATTAATAATAAAAAAATGATACCAAATTGTCAATGTGTTTCATTTAAGAAAGACGATTGAACACATCATCTTAATGTGATTTTCAAAAACCGTTCAGATTAAAGCACATACACAGGATAAAACAGACAAAAAAAAGACGAACTCGTGGTCCTTTTGATAAAAAAACAGCTGAAACACCAGCACGCTTCATTTTATTAATAATTCGCTTCATAAACGAATATTCAAAAGTATGTTTAGCAAATACAATTTTTTTATTATTCTTTAATAATATTTACATAATTAGCTGTTCTAATTTCTACGGGTATAATAATTATCGAGATTAAAAAGAAGTCATGATTAAAATAATTATCAGCTATTACAAAACACTGACAGTGTGTTTATGTTGCGGGTAAAGACAAGAGAAATACCAAACCTAGATTGCCAGGGGAAAGTAAAATATTTGTGTTATGATACCATAGAATTGGGGAGTTGCCGTACTAAATCACGAACTATTGATAAGTGTTATTCCAAATATTCTGAGGAGCATTCTTGTTCATAAACGAGTAAGTAGTAATTTCAGACCAAATACAGACCGACCGAGATAAATTGCAAAAATTAAAGAAATTATTATGTGCTTACAATATGTAACAAAAGAAACTATTAATATAGATAGTTGAAATATAAAAAAGAAAGAAAAGATTCAAAACCGCAGCGGAAAACTCAATAAATGATATTATTTGAATTATTTGAATGAGCTTCCGTTTCATGGTAATTCTCATTTTAAGAATTACCATAAAACCATCAAACCATGAGAATTACCACGAGATCAGAATTATTTTAATCTCACCTCAGAAAGCACGGTTAAATTAACGTGTTTTCTACGTAATATGGTTGAATATCTTTTAATGTTACGTTTTACGCACATTTATTATCGTTAATCAACCGTAATACGTTAAAACATGTCGATTCGAGCAACATTTCGACGTTAAATTACTGTTTATACAAACGTGTTTATTGCAATAATTGAACCAGACGTTTTTTGATTAGCACTCTCCCCGAATACATCTAGGTCCATTGAGTTTCTTATCGTTACCCGTATCACGCACAACACATACTGAGATTAATATTAACAATTTAATTAGCATTTACGATTCCGATTTTGACAGTTCTAATAATCCACCAAGGAGGCAACAATCTACCTATGCTTCGTATAAGTATGTGACTGCAATTCTTGTTTATAATAAAACTTTATAGGACAATACATGCACGCAAATTTTTTTTCTTTTCCACATTCAATATTTTGATGTCTCTTCAAATTTCTTTGTAAAGTATAACATCTGAGACATTTGTCGCACTTAAACGGGCGGTATTTGAAAGATCTACGTGGCAAACTAAATCCTAAAAATATAATAAAAATAAGAAAAACATAAAAAAACAACGGAAACTTACAATTAATTAGGTAACGTAAATGAAGTATGTGTGTATGTACTAGGTTAGAATGCGCATAATTGCAAATTATATTAAAAAATATCACAAAAAAATAAATTAATATACAATAATATAAACATATAATTTGCTCGTCATCTATTAATTCGATTACCTAATATTTTCGAAATATGCACGAATTGATACAACACCTTACAATACTGATAAATACAATACAATCTCTATTACATTACACCGACAAAATATTTTACAAAGTGTTTTTATGCTTCTTCGCGTAGTAGTGAATCAGTAATTCTTGCTTGTAGTAAAATTTAACTAGACACTGACTACATTGAAACTGTTTTTCTTTTCCACATTCCACCCTTTGATGCCTTCTTAAGTTTTGTGGTAACGTATATGATCGTGAACATCGATTACATTTATACGGTCGAATACCAACATTTCTTGTAGTTCGAAAAAAACCTACAAATAAAATAAGTAAGTGTTATCAAAATAATAGTTAAAGTAAATTTAATTAAAACTGAACAAACCGTACTATACCTAATACATACAATATAATAATCTTCATGTAGTAATTTTTATTTCAAATGTTTTCTTCGATTTACATAATATGCAAAGTTACATATTGGTACATATTTCAATTTTTATTGCCTACATTATAGTATGTTGTGTGTAACCTATCTATAGAAGGATCAATAATTTCGAAATTATTGCACTATAAATTGTATTGGAATTTAAGAAACAAAACATTTTTAGAAAAACGAGCGCAAATTATTGTACAACATCGAAAATACTAGTATAAAAATATATAGAAATAATAGGTAGGTATGTATATCACTTGGAAGCATTACTGTTATTAATGCGTTTATTTACATAAAAATCGTTCATCACATAAAACATTATAATGCACAACGAAAAGCAAAAGATAATATTTTAATTAACATGCAAGGTTTATCATCTATTAGAAGATTTAAATTTAAAAAATAGTATAACTATTAAACCAATTCTGATTGGGCAAATCTATGCTTACGGTACGTATGTCGTTTAAAGTTACATTTTAAGTTAGTTCTATATCCACAATATTTACAATCGTATATTAGAGGTTTTCCGCAATGCTTCTGATGGTGATAAAGAGATAACGAGTTGTACAATCGACCACAGATATTGCAAGGTAGTAATCCTGTAAGAAAACGCACAATAAGTTATAAAATTTAATATTTCTAAAAATTGCCGGCCCGGCCTGATTGTTTAAACGACACATTCGAATATAGTAAAATTTAGAATATAAAACACTTGGCTACATAAAATAATAGTTTATTAAAAATATTAAAACGTTATCGTGATTAATACATCAGTGTTGATAAAATAGCTACTAAATATAAAAAAAAAATTTATTTCTTATGCCTACGATTAATGTGAATTTTTAAGTTATAACTTCTGTTCGAACTATAATCGCAATGACAGCATTTGTACTTAAATGATGTATTTGCTTTAATCTTCGGTTTAAACATTTGATTATGTGCGGAAGATTGTACATTACGGTTTATAAAATTCACGATACATGGCTTAACTGCACCTAAAAATAAACAATTAATTCTTATCTGTTGCAACAAAATTAAAAGAATATAATTATTATTTTGCTAATTAAATAATATTAATTACAAACTTTTTACAATAAATTATGGTATATTTAACTTCATTGTGTAACAAATGAATTCCATTTTCAATTGAGAATTACAGAATAGGTTAATGCCTAATTTAATTAACACCATCACTGCATAATTATTTTAAAGTGGGTACTCAATTTAAGTACAGCATATTTTGAATTCGTATCAAAATCGTGTTCTCTCTTGTATCCATAGTACGCCGTAGACAAAACATTACAGTTTCTCGTTAGAATATTATCAAAAATTATGGCAAGCTTTTTGATTTTTTTAGAAACTATTTCATTCGGTGATGGGTGCAAAACACATTTCAAGTTGATTGGTTAATTATTTTTTTAAATGTTTACAGGCGATAAAATATTACAAAATAAATACTTATAATAAATTGTATTAAAATTTTTGTTTTATTTCAAAGCCATTTCAAACCAAATAATTTCATAGGTAAATTTTTCTTTACGATTAGATTACCATTGTCTTTCAAACGAAAGAAAAAAAATTCAAAATATTTATTCTAATGTTTCACCAAATTTCTAATATTGGGTAATATCCTTTTATTGTTTTTCAAAGTACGTTAACATCAAAGTCACGGTCAGAACAGAGCTACTGGTCAAATTTATAAATACAAAATTATTCGTATTTAGTATGTATTTGCACGTTTTCTTCATTCAGAAATAAATCAATGTAAGTTTATAAAATCTATTCAATTAATTAAAATTATAATAAACTGAGATACAAACGTGAAAACTTCATAAAATAATTATATATAGGTTAGCTACAAAGTCAAACGATGCATATTTTACAATAATTTACAGATGTTATTTAAAGACGAACTAAAGCTTTATCAATTAAATTTACGACAGAACATATTACTGTATGCATAACTTTTAAACAAAAAGATATTACTTGCTTTTTAAAATATTTTATATTTTAACTCGACCCACAACCCACCGTTAAAAATTTTGCAGAAGTCGACGATTTTAATTAATATTACAAAATATATTAGGTAAATAACTTAAAAAAATAAAATTTCCCAGTTTGTGCACTATATTGATTCGATAAATAATAATTTTTTCTACGTATTCTTTGGTATTTAGAAAATTACGCATAATTAGTATTATAATACTGCTATACCTATTAACAATATTATTAAATTTTATTAAAAATACATAGCAAGTTTAATGTTTATTCGTAAGAGCAAATAAAATTAGTTAAAAATTTCATTCCTCGAAAATTTACTTTTTATTAAACATAAAAAGTTTATTAAACCTAGAATGTACCAGAATGTACATTACTGTAGTGATGATCCAAGTGATGTTTATGTTTAAATTTCTTGCTACATGTATTACATTCATACTGTCTGGTAACTCCACATTCTAAACGTTGATGTCTTGTCAAATTACTCATGTACATGTAATTTCTTCCACAACGACTACAAGAATAAGCAGGTAGTCCCACTACAATAATAAAGAAAATGATCAACATAGTTTTCATCGTTTTTTCCACTTATAAAGTAGTTGACTAAAAACAATTATCACAACGTCACATGAAAGCGATAACTATAAATATGGTCTATTTAACCATGATAATATTATATTCGATAAATTGACTTTGAAATTACGCCTGCTTGTGGTAGGTCGTTACTGTTAATACGATTTCTAATAATAAATCAAACATAAAAATACAACACTTCAAAGAACTAAATTGTGGAAATTTATGTTAAGAATTGAAAACCAAATTACACATAATGTCGCCGATACCACATTATTAGAATTTAATCCAATTAACGTACTTACATAATACCAAAATGCATCCCTAGTAACAAGCTTTAAACGAGTGCATACAGCCCTTCTTGCCAAATCACGAGTCATTGGGGTTAGTGTTTTGATGGGTGGGCGAATTGAGAAAATTTTCTCGTTGCTCGTCTCTAAGTTGGAGGTTGATTCCTTAGGCTAGTTAAAATCCTTCATGAGTTTTAAAAACCCAAAAACTGTACACACACCTTTTAGAACTAAACTCTATTTAGATTTTAACAGATAAAATACACTGTAAGTATAATAATTATCGCAATATTTTGTGATAATTAATAATAATTTTCGATTTTGTTGGCATGCATTTCTTGAGTTTCTTAAAATATTGGTATGGTTAACATGAAGTTTCACTACCTAAACATTGTATCCATTGATTATTGAAAATCATTTGTTTATATTAATTAAAAATATTGTTTTCACATAAGTAATAAATGAATAAGTAATAAGGAAAGTAATAAATGATATTTTTATGTGTATATGTAACCTTTGCATTGGTAGTACATATTCCATACAATTCTTTTGTGCTTGCAATTGAAAGAATCATAAAATGGATTTTGTCGAGATTATTAAGTTTTAAGATCCATTTACATGTTTTGAATTTTTCTAAATTTTGATTTGGTTGGAAGATTTCTGATTAAATTATTTTTTAATTAAACTCAATCTTTTAGCCGGCTTATTTATGTAAATTTGATATATTATGCAACATCTAGTAAATTTTAAAATACAGCATTCTGTATTTTTCATTTTTCTTTTTCATTTTGAGTAATTTATTAAGTTCAAAAACGTTGACTATTCAAAGCTTGTGAAAGACAAAGGGTTACAAAATTTACTGCAAATACAAATTTAGATACTGGAAGAACTCAATCTATCAAAGAATTGGTATAATATCAAATATATCTAGACCGTAGGTGTCCCTTCAAAGCCTTGAACAATTTGATACAATAAGATTTCGTAAATATCCGATTGTAAAAGAATTGAAAAAACTAGTTCATTTTAAAGCTAAAAATATAAAGAACGTAAAAATGGGCAATATGCAATTGGATATTCGTATGTAATACAACAAGAGCTTTGATTTATCCGGATAATTTTTAATTTCGATTTCGAATACGCGATTAGCAATTTAACGAGAGAAAACTTGGTCGACTAAAACACGAGAGCGATCGAGCGCGCTCGATCGCTCTCGTGTTTTAGTCTGACCAACAGTTTTCTCGAGCGAAATTTTAAAATTACGTATGAGTGTTTTGAAATTAAAAATTATCAGGACAGAAATCAAAGCTAGTGTTGTATTTGGTAAGATAATTCCGCGAATAAACGACGATATTGATTATGAAGGTATTAATATTTATAAATTAAAAACAACACGTAGTATATTATTATTTAACGTCACATTAATTAATGTTGATTTGTTTTGGCTGTCATGGCAAAGGTAAACAAAAAAATATCCGCAAAATTTATCCACTTGCATATTTGTCTCTTCATAAGTACAATTTTTAGCCGCTAGCAAACTGTCAATTTTGACATTTCTTATGGATTATTTTATATATGTGTGGAATTATCACAGCTAAACGATAAACAACTACTTACGATGTAAATTTATAGTGGTTTCACGTTGCATTTCCCAATTTTAAACTCTTCTTCATAACATAACGTTTAAATACAGCGGACGCCGCTTATTGGAATCACGGTTAATGTTATCAATAGGATATTATTATCACTTTCGCGAAGAACGGGACGAACGAATTGTTCATATTATTTTAGAACAAAAAACATTTCGAATTTTTATTTTATTTTGTAATATATTTTATTTTAGATTTTAGTAAAAATGAATTTAGTTGCTGTCGTTTTGCTCATTTAAGTGGTATTGAAATAAACTATACTGTCGCGTTACTAAAGATTTATAAGCGGTAAAGGTTTGGTAATTTTAACTCGAAAAAAATGGCGTGAAAATCATTTTAAAAACAAAAAATGTCACCTACTTCAGCAAGATATTCTTCATCAAATATATAAATATATGCCCAAATTAATAATATATAATTTGAAAAATATACGATGGGTACAACATATCAAAATTTCTAAAAGTACATAACTGCAGATATTATAATCTATTTCTAGAAAAATAGCTTAAAAATGAAATTTTTAAGTAAATAATCTCAAATAATTGTGATCAAAAATAATTATGAAATATTGGCCTTTATATCGTATTAGATACTTTTTATCATTTCTATAGTAACGTAATTTTTCAGTATTCTTTCTCTTGTTTATTCAAATATTCTAAGTTCTAACCTGTTAAATGTGTATTATTGTCATTTTTAAGTGTTTTTTAAATATTATGTTCCTATGTAAGTATGTGTTATTTACTGAACAGTTAAAATTTATTATTTTAACATTTCACATCAAATTTTTTGGAATAAATCAAAAAATGCACAAACACTTTTTTAGAAACTAAAATGTTTAAGTTATCACAATATATAAATACACCGTATGTATATTATCGCAAACGTTTTCACCATACTATGGCATCATCAGGCGATGAACTAGATAACTTAAACATTTTAGTTTCCCGATATATACGATTCCCATACGATATATTATTTCGCCACTTAATTTGCAACGACGATCCTAGAAAAAAGTTAGCTTTTCTAAATTTCGAAATATTTTGTTTCTCCCAAAACCCAAACCCAAAAAATCTGAACAATGGGACTTTAACATTTGAAAAGCTTAATTTCGGAAAGCCACTTCTAAAATAAATAAGTAATATCGATGCAGACCATTTCTTCATGCTCACTCTGCTATAGCTTTTAAACGAAGAAATCTTACCAGATAGATTTAAGCACGATTTATCGGTTAGAAAAAAACTAACAGCATGAATTTTAAAGAAAAAATAAACTTAAAGAATAATATTATACAATTATTTCACATCACGATAAAAACAAAATGTTTTAAGCAACTAAATGGTTTTCGATTAATAAGTTATTTGATGCTCAATCCATTGTTATCCTGATCCATTAATACAATTGGTCATATTACATATTAAAGTATGTTTCTTATATAAAATCCATACTTTGTCTGTGTGCCTCACACAGTCTTCGTCTTCGGAGTCATCCAACCTCGACAATTTCAACGCAAGAACTTCATGTTAGACCCCGGATTTAGGAATTTTTGGATGTTCACATGAGAATGAACCACCACAACGGTGTCGGTCGATAATAGATTATCGAGATTCGGATGAATATTGAATAGATTAACTTTGATTCGTATATTAGATTTATTATAGCAGTTTATAATTTTGAAAATGATTCCAGGAATACGCCTAATCCCCAATTAAAATGTAATAAAAAATGTCCAAAGGAGTAAAAACAATTGTGAAGTAGATACTTGAAAATATTATCAAAAAATATTTATTCTGGCAAATATAAAATATTACAATTTAATAATATCAAATAACAATTATATGATTAATGTGTTTATAACACATAAATAATGTAATTAAAATTTAACAATACTTAATATTATGCATTGTGTTTTCTTTCGTGGACGTTTAAATCGTACTTATATTTAAATTTTCGATTACATTGATTACATGAATAATTAGGAGCTTTTCCGCATTCAAATTTACGGTGACGTGTTAATGAATGTTTGAGTCTATATGACTTGGTGCATTTGTTGCACATAAATAATTCCGTTAAAGGAGAATTATTGAGTTTTATTTTAAAATATGGTGCGTTGGTATTATTCAAGCAAATCTTCTGCGATGGTAATGAATTGGTAGTACTTAAAATATTCTCATCTAAAAGAACCAATAAACAATTAAATAAAGTATTTATTATTAGGTACCCCCATAAAAAACCATACTAGATAATAATACAAAAAATATAGATGCTACTATTATAATAACCTGCTATGTAAAATCAAATAATGACAACTAATAAACGTGCACTATATAATTATGTATGTAAATAACTAATTACAACAAAAAATCATTTATAATTAAGTATAACAACTAAATATTACATTTAAAGTTAATTAACCGATTTACCTATGTAAAATTAAACAACAGTCATTTAAAATTAAGAATTATTTAATCAAAGAGTGTTCCAACAAAATTTAGTAATAGCAAAGTTTTGAAGTATACATTTTACTTGTTAAAATACAAAAATCATATTCAAAAACATTCTTTGAATTTTAAATTATTACGATACTATTCACACTTGAACTCTTTTCCTTCAAATTCATTTAAAAAAAATTTCTTTAAAAGTTCATATACAAATATTAGATAAATAATAGTATATTATAGGCCAAGGTTGTGAAGACTGTCATTATTGACCTAGCGCTAATATAAGGCGCGGGGTCTATAATGGTCTTCACAACCGTGGTTTATATACGATTTTTTCCACTACTAGATTTATTGCCATTTTTTTTAAGTCTTGTTAATAAAAAAATGTCTTTAAAATATTAAATCAAATGACAACTTTGTTTTGTTTTGTTGATTTGACAGGTGCTGGCAAGTTCAGGTTAGCTGTTATGGTTAAATTCTAGTTTTTTAAAAATATTTGAAAGAATTATTCTATTAAAAAATCGTTTTGAATAGCTTAAATGCATTTAAATAGCATCCTCTTGGTTTTATACAAAATCGTTTTTAAGGATGTATGAGCGAGGACGTGGGAGAATAGCGAATTTTGATGAGTTTGATAGGCTAGTATCGTTGCGGGGTGGGGTGACAAAAATAACCACGTGACGTATAATTTACATTTGGCAACACAGTTTTTTTGATTAATTTCCTGTCGGTGACATCTGACATTTGAACATTTTATGCATGCTATTTATTTAATTTTCATTTATTGAAATGCTGTTTATTTGATATAAAAATTCTCAAGTCTGCTGCTTTCACTATAATATAATATAATATCTGTTTTTAAATACACAAAAAATGAGGTTATATTTACATCTGTATTTACTATTACTACCGCTAGTTTGTTGTGGCGCTCGTGATAGCAGTGAACTACAGTGAAACGTTGCCAAGTGTCATATTACGGCGAGAAAAAATTTGTAAAATAAAATAATTTGAATTTCATTTCAATTTTTCTTTTTGGGATGAACCGATGCATAGTAATTTTAATATACTGACGAATTACTGCAAGTATCATCTTTCTTATTTATAGTTTTTTTTTAAACTAAAGATATTTTAACATACTGATATTTGTTGATTTATCACACAACTACCCATTTCTCCATAAGAGCAATGTATTTTATGTCGATTTTCAAAAAATTTTTTCTTTAAAATATGAACGGTTACCTATGCTGAAATTTTTACAGTAAATTCATTGAGTAAAAATCTATATGTAAAAAAATTTTGAGGTCTTAAATTGAAAATTGTTGTCATGCTCATACGTCTTTAACAACATTTGTCTTAAAAACATTTGCCAAACTATAGAAAAAAGTCAATCTGTTCATTATTAACTAGTAGTGTATAATGAAAAAATTATACACCAGTAGTTTGAAAAACGTCACTTCAGGTGCGACTTGGCTAGGCTATAATGATAGCCTATATGACTAGTAGTGGAAAAAATACATTTCGACAAATTTGTATCAAATTTATATTACCATGGATTAAGTAAATAAAAATTTAATATAAACTAATTTCATTGTGACGGTGCGAAATATGATAAATTAGTTTAGATTTTTGCTTAAATTTTCGTTGACAAAATTCACAAGTAAAAGTGCCCAAAGTATTACACTCATAACGTACGTGTCTTCTTAAACCACTCATATATTTATAACTTCTGCCACACGTTATACACGAATATTTACTTTTCATGGGGTTGCAATACCTTGAAGATTTGTATCCTAAAAATAAAATTTTTATGTAAGAATGATTATAAAACAACAAATTTTTATATTTTTATGTTGAACAAATCAATTACTTTCTTAGCTTAACCAACAAATTACTTACTATTCTACATTTATTTTTAAGTACCTACATTAAGGTAAAGGCACAGTATTAGTAATATTTTTTATAAAAAAAAAAAACATTTTGGTAATTTTAATTTATTAAAGAAACGATTAATCTATGTATCGTAACAAAAATAGTTCTTCTTAATAACAAAAATTATAGCTTAAACTTAATATTTACCATCAACAATAATACTTTGTATTTGAATCAATTTCCAAGGAAAACACTCCCGGCTAATTACATTTAAATAAAAGTGATTTTAATTTCATATTAAGAAAATAAATTCAGTGCATTTTATATTAGCTAATCTTTTTGCCGACTTAGAGTAAGGGCCATTTTGTCGTCTTCTATTCCAGTAACATACTTAAAAAATTTTGACTTTTCCTAAAGAAAATCGCCGCTCAATGTATTTATAAGATTATTAGACAATAGTAGCACCACAATAAACAATAAATCAAAGTAAATAATATTTATAAATGAATCAATCAACAAAAACATTATAACAATATAAGCAAAATCTTATAATTTATAAGCAGTAATATATAATATTATTACCTATATTATTGTTTAGTATATTAAGAATAACAGTAAAATTCTAATCGCATGATGTATTAATAAGAAAGAAGAATATTATAAACACAGTGGAGGATCTAGCATTTTTGGGGTCCTAAATTAAATACATACTATATTATGAGAGTTTTCATTTGGTTGAAATTCTGTGAGTTACGATGCATATGAGCGATAATACTCGTATCTACTACAGTAAAAAAAAATTAAATAAATGATTCCTTACTGATCTACTTGGGCCGTTGTTAAAGCTACAAAACTACAGCTTTATTAGCTTCTATGTAGATCTACCGCTGTGCAAACTCATCATATACCACACTTCACTAACAAAGGTAATTAAAGTATGTGTAAACAAAATAATTGCAGCATTTAAACTTAGAAATAATAACAGAAAGTGATGAGTAAAGCTACCCATGTGAGTTTTATCAATATTTGGCAGAAACACCCCTGTGCCACGCATGTAATAAAGTATTTATTAGCAATGAATAGTTTTGTTTGTTATTGCTGTCTGACAGTTGATTTGTCATCTAAGCTCGATTTATGTGGCAGTTTCGTTAGTTGCTTGCTATGTAATTTTTAAAGTGACAATAGTTAGTAAACAACCATTTTACTATGCACAACACCGTTTAAAATTTAATTGATTGTAATAAAATTGAAAACTGATTAACATTCAAATAATCAATATAAATCCAACACAATGGTTAATTAATTGTTAATAAGAAAATGAAGTGTTATTCAAACCGCAAAGTGATCTAGAATACCTACTGCGCGTATCGAGCAGCTCAAAACCTACATATACATCAAGACAATATCGTGGAGTTACAAGAAAAAAGCATAAAAGCACTGTCAAAAATGACAGTTTTAAGTAATCTGAATATTTTAAAGCTTGCATTCATTTAGTAGTTTCAGAGTAGTTTCAGTATATAAAAAGTAGTTAACGGGGGAGTGCATATTATATGATAATATTAAATTGTTTTCATGTTAAATTAAATTTAAAAAATAAAGTAATAACTTAGTATTTATAAGGACAAAAACTATTCAATTGAATCATTATAGTTTGTTACACCGTGTTAACATTGTGTTTCGAATTTCAGATTCTCACCAGACAAACCTGGAAATCATATCAAATTTTTAGAATAAACCAAAAAATGCACAAACACTTTTTATAACTAAAATGTTTAAGTTAACACAATATAAATACACCGTATGTATATTATCGCAAACGTTTTAGCGCTAGAAAGAGAAACGAGAAAATTTCCGTATTTATCGACCAAATTGCAAGAGAAAATGAAGAGGGTAGGAGGGGTATTTTTAAAAAAATAATGTATTTACTAGAGGATAGGAATATATTTAATATAAAAGAGAAATAATGTAAGTGAATGTAGGGTAAGTTAAAAGGAGGGGAGGTGTATTATTTATTAAAAATGTTTAGTAGGGGTGAGTTATTTAAATCAGATTGACTATTTAGTAATGAAGATAAATATTTTAATTTATTAATTTCCATAGCTTCAAAAAATTCTAGCTTTTTAGTTTTTTGTTCAATGTATAAAATTTCGTATCCGCCCTGTTTATGGTTTGTGCCTAGTAGGTGTTTCGCGAAAGTCGATTTTCCACCTGCAAGTCTGTGGGATCGTGTGTGTTCATCAAATCGTGTTTTGAAAATTCCTAATATAATATACCTACAAAATTATATACAAAAATTTAGCATGAAAACAATTAAATTATATAAATATTATCACATGTTAATAACATTAATCGTGTTAATGGGAGTAGTTTTCGTGCTTTTCCACTGCCAACAGAACGATATTAACCATGATATTCAAGCTGCGGGTTAAGAATAAGCAGGATACTCCACCCTTACGTGAAGAGTGCAGTGTGCAAATTTACACAAAAAAATAATGTGTTACAGGTTTCACTCTGCATAACCTGTCCAAGGTTATTTTTAAACCTTTTTTAAAACGAATACAAAATTAAAAATAGTACATGGAATATAAACTTGGGCCGTGTATAAATTTTGAAATAAATTAAAATATTGAATTATTTTGTTGAAGTAAGTAATAAAAATTGTGTCTTTCAGGCATTATCTCGAACAGGGCAATTTTGTACATTTACATTGTGAAAACATTATATAATAGTCGGTTAAATGTTCAACTGCTAACTACTAAAAGAATAACTTGACAGGAGGCAAGAAACACCGTGTGGATTAAACATATTTCTTATGAACCCTGAATAATTTTTATTTTTCCAGATTTGAAATAAAATTTCAAGTACGCTGATTTACCCTGCAATGCAATCGACCTTCCATTTCTGAATGTTAAAAAGTGGAGTTAGAAGTTTAATGCTCTTACGTAAAATTTTATATAAACATTTAACACGACGTTAAATTAAACACACCAGTTAATAGAATATGTCTGTTATACTAACAAGCTAATAGAAATCGCTGATTGGATTTAACGACCGACTAAAAGTTTTATGAAACCGTGCATTAACCGACGATACAATATTATGTACATACATAACATTATACTATACAACAGCTTTTGGATGCACATCAAACTTTACCATTGATTTTTAAACGTAATTCGCCTTTCTATAAATCAAATTTTATTTTAATGAAGGTAGTTACGCGTATCTTGAAGTGAAAATATTTCTCTGACAAATTCACCACGTCTAATCGATGCGTCATGACGCTATAGTGTGATTATCTGATCGAAATATCGAAAAAAATACGCACAAAACAGAATTTTAACCGATACTATTGGCAATTGTGATGGACAAAGCGGCAGGTTTAAAATGATTAAATTCAAAAATACACACACCTCAATAAAAAAAAGTTTTTAAATTAAAAGTTGTAAACATGCATTAACAATTGCGTACTTACAAAAGTAAAACATTATGCCGAAAAAAAGTTCCAAGTAATAATTAAAACAAAAAACCATAGAGAATAGCATCCCTAACAAATAATATAATTTTAAAATTAAAAAAAGATTTTAAAAATACTGCAAAGAGCATGAACATATATTCGATTAACGGCTCATTTTGTGTAGGTAACTTGAATTTTTTATCACATTTTTAATTCACATAAACGTGATTATGTGAAAATATATTGTATAATTTATTATTATAATAATTATATAATATAATACGTTTTATTTATAAACTACAGCCCATCTATAAAAATTAAAAATAATTTTTCCATGTAATTCAACCGATAACTTCGCGATATTCAGTATATAGGCGATGCTTTCCACCGAGAAAAAAACGATTTATGTAATTTGGTCCATACCGTATTATTATTCAAATATAAAAAACGTAAACATAAACTGATTAGTATTTCAAAAATAAATTTTTGAGTTTTACAGTGATCGGATAAACCTGGTATAACATCAGACCTCGTAAAACCATACCTACCAACAATCGGTTTGCTGGGCATAACATTTACCAGGTTTTATGATATGATTTTTTTTATCTATTTATAATGAAGGCATTTTGTACATTTCAATATCATTAAAAAAGTTTTGATAACAATTTTGAATTCTGTATGAAAGTTATACACACTAATGGCTTTGTTTAATGCACTTTGACTTTAAAAATAAAAGCTGGCACTGACTAATAGGTAAAACGGTTTACGCACTACCACTGATCTGCGAATTTATTCAAACCAATCAAGCAGACAATTTTTGGTTTAAAACAAAAACTCAAATGCATTTAAAATATTTATAGTTAATAATTATATTAACATAAATTAAGAAATTTATTAATTTAAATGATAAGAAATATATCTGCATCTATACAATGCAAATTACAATATATTATAATATGTATATTTGGATTATATTATTTCATGTACTATAATTATTTAATATATTATTTTTTAACTTGTGATATAATTAAATTCAATAATCTTTGATTTAAGAAGTTAACTAAACAATATTTAATAATGTATTTTAATAAATTAAAATAAAAATGCGTTCCTGACAACATTTTTTAGTAACTTTTTCAAAGTAATTGTATAATATATGATTTTATGTACAAAAATTATAAAAAATGTTGTCTGGGGATGTTACAGAAACTAAGTATTGCCAATAAAGCTAATCTAAAATTGAAAAAATTCTGCGTCAATCAAGCAAGACCGAAAAGAGAGATTAGCACATTCTAATGTTCGTTATTTATTATTATTAACATTATATAACAACATTATGGAATAACACTATTAATTCTCCAGTGCATGCGAGATAACAAGATGTTTAACTACCGTGAAATAATTTAAAATAGGAACAGGTCGGGGTACATTTCAATCGACCAATGATTGATTGAAGCGGTATATGCTATGAAATGTTTTTCAGGCGTAAATTTAAATTAAAAAAATAATGGAAAAATATATTTTTCAAAGCTGAAAATACAATAAACTAAATAATTTACTCTTTGATTTGAATATAAATTTTAAAAATTTCAGTATAATATTTTTATATTGTGCAGTTTGTGCAACGTGACCAAAATACACAAAAATGTCCCGCTTTGAATAAAAACCTTATGCTTAGCCAAAACTAAAGCGTAGCAGCAATTTACTCAATAATGATAAAAAACAGCAAAAATGTTTTCAAGCCCATAAAATTAAATGTCGCGTACTGCTCTGGGAGAAAACATAAATGACCACATTAAATATGCATAAAATTGAACACATTTTAAAAATATTAGTACACCTACATCTATTTCGTATTAAATTCTTGAGTACCTCTGAAAATTTTATTTTTCAGAAAACAATATATTAAATAATATTATTGCAAACAAAAAAAGGAGAAGAAAAATTCCTAATTTAAAATACCACGATATCTGTACAGAAAGTCAGAAGCATTTTATAAAAAAATTTAATGGTCCCCGCTAGCACTGAAGAATTAAGTAATAAATAATAATATATATAAATTAATATTAATACAATATTACGAATACACCTTTTGCAATTGTTCATTTGCATGTAAGTGAAATACATGATACTTCAGATGTACCTTTTGTTTAAACGATTTTGAACAAAATTCGCAAAAAAATGACCGCTTTTGATTGCATTCATAACGAACGTGACTGGAAAGATTTCTCTTGTATTTATACTGCTTCCCGCATAGTTGACAAGAATAGGTTTGGTGATCTAATCCTATAAATAAAAATTTTAATAAAAGTTAAATAACAAACTATAAATGGAACATAACTTACAATCCAAACAAAAATATAATACTAATACACTTAAAATAAAAGAAAACGCATCCTTGCCCCTTTCTTAAGAAATGCACGTCTGTTAGTACTCAAGCACTCCTAGTAACCCATTTTAATACTAAACCACAACCTCTTTTTACACAGAGAAACTTGGCTCAACAATATTTTTCAATTCAATATTAATAGGTACACTATAATTTCGAACGGGCTAAGCAAATCAAACACTAATAGAAAATATTTCTTTTTATTACTTTTTCAAATAATATATTTTAGATGCTCAACTTTGGAGAACAGCTGCCAACTCCAATATTGAAATTCTGCAAAAGTTCCAGAATAAAATATTACGAATAATTCACATCAATAATGCAATGTGACAGCCAAACAATTATCAATGCTAAGTGACGAACCAGGCCGACTCAAAAAGTTCATGCCAGCGAATTTGACCAACAGATTTGACTAGAGTAATTTTGAGTTTATAATTAAAATCGTAAAAGTTATTAACATGTGATAATTTCTAGATTTTTCCAGGTTTGCCTGATGAGATTCCGAAAATCGAAACACCAAGTTATAACAGGGTGTCGCAGACTAATTCATTTAAATAGTTTTTGCACAATTTTATGTAAGTTATGAATTTTAATTATTTTCAATTTCATCTAACATGTAAAAATCAATTTTAATATATAATTAAAATCATAACAGTTTTAAGGTACATAATGCGGAGTGTTCACTGGAACTCTGCGCATGTTACTCCTATTGTCGACTAATTAGCTTATTATATGTAGATAGATTGTTGAATAAATTGAGTTAAAAAGAAAAAAGATGCTCAAGAGTTTATTTAATAGTAGATAAACTTCAGGGGTTACAAATGCTAGAACTTCGAGCTTAAGGCAGTCACCCAGTGTGATATGTCAAAAAAATAAAAAAAAATTTTTTTTCATAAATTGAATCCTAAACATGTGTAGAATATGCTGGTAAAGTGATTTTCCAATTTTCTACACACATTTACACTTTAAAAACATTACATACATTCTACACGTGAAGATATGCTGTCTTTGCAGAACTAGCGGTATTTCTTTTCATCCCTTGGGATTGAAGCAAAAACGGAGTCAGCATATTTAAAGGACTTCTAAGTAGAAGAAGAAGGATTTATCTAGCCTAGGCATAGCAGATTAATAGTGACTAAAGATATTAACTTGATTTAAATCTTAAAAGATTTAACTATAAAATATTTTAAATCGTATTTAAACTTCTTTTTAAACGCGATTTTCTTAAAACTACATTTTTCCAACTGGTCTCCACGATATCTCAAAAACCGTATGACCCATTGCTTTGAAATTTTAATGGTACCAATTTTTAATGAAATTTTAAATTTTAATAAATTTTATTCATAACAAAATAAACAAATAAAATCATAAAATTTGAAAATTAATTTTCAAAAACATGTCAATTATTCAATTACCAATAATTTTGAATAATTCTAGTTCATTCGATAGCCACAGCTTTACAGATTGAAATGCCGTTTGGTTTTTCGATTTTAGATAGGCCAATAAGCCGGAATCATGGAAACCATCGACAAATTTGTCAACAAACAATCTTGGCTTTTGGAGTAATTGTGATGAACATTTTGGTCTGAAAATATTCTGACTTACTGTTGAAATGTCAATAAATATATAGAAAAAAGTTCAAAACTCGTTATTAAACTCGTTCGTTCGAACTTTATTGTTCGTCATAAAAAAAATCCCAAAAAATAACTTAAAACATGATCATCACACGAGGTGACTGCCTTAAGGCAAAACCTAAACCATAGAATTATAATATTTTGTAGCTATTCGAATTTCGACACAGTACTCTTAATATTAAAACTTTAAATAGATAAAATAATCAAACTTAACAAAATGTCAAAATAATAAAATTTTAACTATTAAGTAAATAATACATACTACGAAGAAACCATAATATTTAACGATACCAAAATGACAAAAATTCACATTTAACAGGGTTGAACTTAGAATTAAAATAGTGTGATGATTGCTGACCTTCCATAATTAAATATTGAGAAAATGGTTAAGAATTGCGATCAAATAAAACAATATAATTGTCCGACGTTTCGGGATCTTTACTGTCCCATTTTCAAGGCTATATATACACAAACAAACAAAATGAAATTAAAATACAGATACGTTAACAATATAGAGAAGAGTTATACAAAAAACAAAAACATAAAAGCAAAACTAGGGATAAATAATAATAATGACAAAAACAAAATGAAGGAATAAAGAAGAAAAATAATAATTATATAAACAAATGAAAAACAAAAAATCGAAAATAAAAGTAAAAGAAAATATTGAAAAACTTTTAAGAAAGAATACTAACTTAAGAGGAGAAAAATGGAGGTTAGAAAGCCACCATTTTCCAGCGTAGTGCCGTCCTTTGCCAAACCTCAGCAATACCACGTGGCGATTTCTTATTTATATACTTAGGGTAATCACTAAACCAACCTAAACGAGTAGTTAAATTAAAATGAAACAAAATTCAATCTAATTCGACCAGGTTATGTTTAGTGTAAACTAGGTTGATACCTATGTACCCAAAATATTTAAATTTGAAAAAACCTCGTGGCAATTGAAAAGGTTAGTAAAAAACACAGAACTGGCATTAGGTCAGTATTCCCTCTCAGACCCAAAAAATTATGCCGAATTCAGCATATCAAGGATACGTTTGTAGCCCCCGTCAAGGTATTCAACAACCCTTTTATCATTCATTGACGATCCCTGCGAGTAAATATGAATTGACTCCTTAATTTTCCTCTTCTTGTCTATCCTCTCCCGGTCTAAAATATCAATGCTGTCTTAGTTGATGTTATGGTTCTGTTCAACCATATGTCTGTAAAGAGCCGTAGGTTTTTTAATATCCTTTTCACCCCCTTCTTCAAGCGCAACACCAAGGTTACGGGCGTTCTTTAAATCCCTTGTGTGCTCTTTTATGCGGACACATAGCTTCCTGTCCGTTTCACCAACATATACAGCATTGCATTCCATACACGGAAGAATTTTATAGACAAGACCACTATGGTGGTCCACAGAGACTGGATCTTTGGTTTTAGAGAAAAACCTAGAGTCTTTGTTGAGACAACTCAACCCTAATCCAATCTCTGGGGTAGATTTTAAAGTAGCAATTAATTGCTCCGTAAGTCCTCGGACATAGATGAGGCTGAAAAATTTAATATCAAAGCTCGTCGATGTACTTCCTTTATTATTATCTTATTATCTTCGTCCTCTTTCTAAATTTATTGCTCCGTATTTAAAGATTTTCCCTAAAGACAATATTTACGATGTCAAGAATTCATTTCAACTCACGTATATACTTTCCAATTATTCCCTTCAGGAAGATGACATTTTGGTCTCTTTAGATGTGTCATCTCTATTCTCCAATGTTCCCGTGAACTTACCGTATAGATGCGACTTGGCCAAGTTATAATGATAGCCTATATGACTAGTAGTGGAAAAATAATATTACCACAACTACTATGATTGACAGACTACTTCTATTTGACAGCAATGGCCAGTAACCTTTAGTAACGGCTCTAGTAATGAATTACAAGATAGTGAGGTCGTAGAGTTTAGAATAAAATGATGGCATAAATCAACCTCACTTCAAACTTTGCTTTTTTTAATCGTGTCTTTAACGAGTAATTTTTTTAAAAAGTGACTTTCATCATATTTCACGAATTTGGACTGAGTAAGTTTTTCTAAGTAAAAAATATTTGTGAGATAATCAGTTCCAAAATTCTAAAATAGTATTATGTAAAAGTTATAGTCCGACAGTAAAACATGGCTCCGCGAGAAGATAATATTTGCTTGAGTCCTTTACTTTAGTATCAGAAAAAAACCTTAAGTTTTCTATATCTTCAAACCGGCATAGAAGCAAATTTGTCATGCAAGGTCTCAAAAATCATATAATCTTAAATGAACTGTTTCCTGTACATTCCACAGCCGAAATACTAAAATTAAACTAGATAAAATTTTGCCTAAAAGTATACAAATTTGATTTTCCAGTCTATTTTAGTTTCTGAGCTATGGTTTTTTATAGAACTCCAATTTTTATCAATTGTGGCCTACAAAAACGTAGTTTTCAGTTTTCGATAGAGAGATTTTTTTCTGTTTACCTGCAGCAAAAGTGGTCAATCTATGTTTTTTGCCATTTATTTAATTTTTCCTTCTACCTCAATTAGAGTGCATCTCAGGCGCAATGTTAACATTTTCTAAAAAAAAATACAAAATGTTATGTTTAAAAAAATATATAAAGCAGTAAGTTTAGCTGTTATCGAGACACAGCTTTCCAAAATACCCTAATTTTCGGTAAAAATTATAGACATTTTTTAAAACAAACTCATATCACCAAAATATTTTGCGAGATGGTTGATTGGTTAAGATATGATTAAATAACACACTATTTACATTTAATTCAATTTAAACATACGCTTTATTAAACAAAATAATTAAAATTAAACCACAAAAATTATACATAAATTACATTTGCAAATTATATAAGTACAGTTGACATCAGGTAAGATGAGATTTACGCTACACCATCTGAAATTAGTACCGATATTAATCAGATGAGAAAGACCAATATATAGTGGAATGTTGTTTGTATATTTTAATACAATACACAAGCAATACACGTCATAGATACAAATTTGATGTCTATTATTAACACATTAATATAAAAATTAAATTCCAATTTACTGCATAACAGGAAATACGATGGTATAATGATTTCTTTTTATAAGTTTGTTTATATCCACCGGTGTTTACAACTTTTGACAACGCTGTTCCAACGTGACGTCGTCAACGTATATGACGCCATTGATTTATGATTTACAAACGGTCTAATTTTGTTTATCTACAGCTACCGATTGCATTACCGATACTACATACACATAATATGCTTTGCAAATGCTTAGAAATACCAAAATGTGAGTTAGTAAAATATAGACTGCCTTTTCTTGAATAAAGAAGCCTCATTCGACTATCGTTGTATAATTGAACAGAATTATTTTTATTCTTATTTACTTATTAAAAAATGTTAATTCTAAGTATTAGATATACTAGTATACAAATAGTATATTATTAAATGTATAGAACTAAATTGTACAAATTTGTACTATCAGATGTAGAAAATAAATTATTATTTTTGTTGTTGAAAACGTAAAGAACATATTTCGTGATTTCAACTGTAGATACAAAGTAAAACTAAAAACAGTGCACGACGCGAAACTCAAACTTATATTATTCTGTTCAATCACTCTGCCTGTACAATTTACATGTGTAAAGAATCTTCCCGACTGCATATGAACATCTATTAGACCCACACAACTGGACCAATACAGAAGCTAGTTATTGATTGCATAGAATCATTAGAATTATCCAAACCATCTATGTAGGTTTGGTTAATATCGCAGTCCTACTGCAGGCAATGAAAATCAGCAATCAAAAATAATTCAACCTATGGAAGTGGTTTATTTGTTATTTGCAATAATTTAATTAGTTAAATATTAATGGATAGAGGTGGGTAACTGTAGTGGGAGCGCAATATTATTAAGATAACACTATTTCATTAATACTTGGTTGAAAAGTATTGACGACAGCTATTTATATAAGACAAAGTTGAACACAAGTGGTTACGAGACAATAAGAACATGCTACTATTTTAATCCAACTGTATTAGGCTTGTACAAGCTTCCAGGTACAGTTGAGAAAATTTACTAATATTTCTGAACAAATTCCAAACAATAAATAACAATTTAAATACATAATATCACTTGACGTCAGTATCCCAAACGTTATTCCCGCAGCTTCTATATCAGGTCTAATAAATTAATTTTTTAACTTGTGAAATATAATTAAATAATCTTGGAATAAACAAGTTAATTAAACGTTTTATAATAATGTTTTTAATAAGCTTTCGACGTTGGTAAACGTCTTCGTCAGAATATTTTAATAAAAATATTATAAAACGTTTAATTAACTTGTTTATGCCAAGATTATTTAATTATATCAGGTCTAGTCTAAATAAATTCGTTTAATTAAAATTTCAGCTCTTATATACTTAGTAAACAGCACACATTATTTCATTTGTTTCATAATATCCCACTGCTGCGAATGTTTCATTCTCATGTGGTTTCTCACAGAATTGGGATGCGTAAATAGTTTTCCACATTCTGTAACGGGACACCGAGAACTATCTTTAGGATAATGTTGTTGTTTATGAACACGTGCTTGAACTTCATTTAAAAGAATCCGATCGCAAAGAGGGCAGTTAACTTTTTTATTTGCAAAACTAAGAACCTCTTGTAGACTTGGAATAGCTGCGTTATTTCCATTTCCTGAACCACTACCTGCAATATAAAAGTTAGTCACTATTTCATTTGCGTAAGTAGACCTGCTGTAACTATATGAATATTTACCTAAAATACATAATTAATCAGGTACTGATTGAACTCGTGTCAATATCATATTATGTAATGAAACTGGTAACTATATAGGTATTATATTCAATCATTTCTTCAGATACTATTTCCAAAATATATAATTCGAAGAAGCATTGGAAAACAAATAAATGCAGATCGTGCTGAGATCTACTAAAATTTTGTTATTGTGTTTTGAATGGTGTATTTTAACAGAAAATAATTGCTAATTTGTAAAAGTTAAAACTATGTAAAATAACTATAAAGTAAAATTAGAACACTAAGGGCCAGTTGTACAATGTGAGTTTAAACCAGAAAATTTGGGTTAGGCAATGAAATACGTCAAAAAACTGTTTTTCAAGAAATATTATTGGTTAATCTAAATTTTTTGGTTTAAACTCGCATTGTACAACTGACCCTAAATATTTAAAAAAATAGATCATAACCAGGGCTCGGAAATTCTAGCAAATGCATATATTTTCTGGTAAATCTTAGAATATTCAAAGTAAGATACAAATTTGTTTCACACTTGCCTGATGTTGTAAACAAAATTTTATAATGCTAATTTTTGTATATTTACGGTTATTAGTGCTATTTTGCTATTTTACAGTTTTAAGTGCTATTTACAGGCATATTTTT
This sequence comes from Cantharis rustica, assembly GCA_911387805.1. Lineage (NCBI taxonomy): Eukaryota > Metazoa > Arthropoda > Insecta > Coleoptera > Cantharidae > Cantharis > Cantharis rustica. The sequence goes on from OU426877.1 coordinate 81,182,146, forward strand.
ATATAAGTAATAAATGAAATAAACACAATGTTATTGAAATAAACAAACTAAACAATTTGTTAAAATAATTAGGGTATTCACACTCCCTTGTATATTTCGTTGTATTTCTACACTCTAGTAAATATACACAAGTTTACTAGGGTGTATATGGTTGCATAGCTATTTCCCATAAGAGCAAATACACCCTGGGTGTTGTATTTCTAAATAGCCCTCGAACGTGTTTTTTCTACCGTTGTATTTGAAAACCAATATGGCGGACAACAGCTGATCAAGTGCAAAAGTATTTTCTACGTTTACAAATACCATTTTACAATACAATACAATTTTTCTTTTTATGATTTTCTAGGCATTTTAATGTGTAAATCACTACTATTTTAACCATGTGCCGAAAGTAAGGTTAATAGAACAATAACATAAACAATAATTGTAAGGTTATGTATCACATATATTACATCAAATACAATTATTATCATAGGTGTGTTCACAGCTATGGTATTTGGCCGTTGTAAATATACAACGATGGTAAATATACAAGGGAGTGTGAATACCCTAAATAAATTTTTTTCACTACTAGTAATATAGGCTATCATTATAACTTAGCCAAGTTGCACCTGAAGTGATGTTTTTCAGACTACTGGTGTATAATTTTTTCATTATACACTACTAGTTAACAATGAACATATTGGTATTTTTCTATAGTTTGGTGAATGTTGACAAATAAGACAAATATTGTTAAAAAATGATTTTGTAGAGCCAAGAGATGCTATTTAAATGCATTTAAACTATTCAAAACGCTTTTTTAAACGAATAATTACGTTTCAAATGTTTTTAAAAAATTGAATTTAATTATGACAGCAAACCTCAACTTGCCAACACCTGCCAAATTAACAAAACAAAACAAAGTTGTCATTTAATTTAATATTTTAATTTGAAATTTGTTAATTAACAAGAATTTAAAAAAATAGTAATAATTCTAGTAGTGGAAAAAATCGTATATAAACCACGGTTGTGAAGACCTCTATATTATTCCGTGCTTCGCACCTCGAAATATAATCTTGGTGCTAGGTCAATAATCACAGTCTTCACAACCTTGGCCTATAATATACTATTATACAGGGTGACCCAGACCACCCGTATCAGTACTTTTTTTCAAAAACGGTAAGTCGTAGAGAATTAGGCTAAAAAAATTTAATACCAAAGCCCTAATGACGAATCTAATGGTGATATTATTATTTCCTGGAAAAGTCGGCATCCAGTGTAGTTTGCTCCAGAAATCCACAATTTTAAATGGCACCATATGTCGAAAGTGGTATCGTTGGAAAGCTCTTTAAAAAATAAGCAAGTTTTGTAGGAAAATTTTTTTTATTACTCCCACCCCTTTTAAGTTATATTCGACTTAAGTTATTAAGTTATTATTTTGATTATTTTGACTTTATTTTAAAAATTGGCATTCAAAATCTAGCTATCGGGTGAGACAATAATTAATAATTGCAATTGTTTTATCCCTCTGTCGTAAAATTATCCGTTGCCATTGTTCAAACTAATCATTATTTATTGTTTATTATTAATATTAAGTGTTTATTTTGAAGTTAAAATTTATATTATTAATTAGTTTAATTAGTGAAATTATGCCGTTTTCGAATTTAGAGGCTTTCGATATGTTAATGATTTAGGAAGAACGTGGACAAAATTACAGAGCTTCTGAGCGTATTTATGCTGAAAGATATCCTCAAACGTGCCCGTCAATCTTTCAATGTTTTTCGGAGATTGGCAGCACGTATTTGTACCAGAGGCCAGGTGCAACCAACAAACAATCGCGGTAATCGGATTATGCAACATGTATGTACGTGATGAAAGAGCAACTGATATTCTTGCTGCAGTAATTGTTGATCCGAATATTTCAACCAGAAGACTTGAAAAAGATTCTGGAGTTAGCCAATCCTCTGTATGCAGAGTCTTTAAGGATCATAATTTTCATCCATACCACATACATATGCATCAAGAATTAAATGAGAGTGATTTTCAAAGTAAAGTAATTTTTTGTAATTGGTTAATTAACAAAGGCCCTCACTTTCCTAGGACGGTTTTATGAACTGACGAGGCTACTTTTAAAAGCACTGGTGAAGTCAATATTCACAATGCCCATTACTGGTCGCAAACAAATCCCCATTGGCTGCGAACTATTGATAACCAACATCTTTGGAACGTTAACACGTGGTGTGGTGTGCTTGTAGGAAAAATTATAGGTCCTTATTTTTTTGAAGAAAATTTTAATGGGATACGATATGCCGAGTTTTTAAATAATGATTTGATCGATTTATTGGAAAATGTTTTCCTGGAAATGCGAACAATAATGTGGTTTTAGTAAGACGGCTGCCCAGCTCATTTTTCATTGGTTGCTAGGAATGCAATAAACCAACTATTTCCCAATAGATGGATTGGCAAACTCCCCTGGATTTTTTTCTTTGGGGTCGGCAAAACCGACAACGAGAGATGATATGAAGCTCAGAATTTGCAATTCCCGTCGATCATTAAACACTGAAGAAGTACTTAGAGCCACTGATAGTATAACCAGAAGAGTTCAACAGTGTTTAGAAGTAAATGGAAGACAGCTAACGCTAACGCGGTAGCTGGATTTCAAGTGCTGACTTTTAAAGTTAAGTTCGTTATAAGAAATTGAAATTTAATAACTTAAGTCGAATATAACTTAAAAGGGGTGGGAGTAATAAAAAAAAATTTCCTACAAAACTTGCTTATTGTTTAAAGAGCTTTCCAACGATACCACTTTCGACATATGGTGCCATTTAAAATTGTGGATTTCTGGACTTTCTGAAGCAAACTACTCTGGATGCCGACTTTTCCCGGAAATAATAATATTACCATTAAATTCGTCATTAGGGCTTTTGTAATAAATTTTTTTAGCCCAACTCTACGAATTACCGTTTTTGAAAAAAAGTACTGATACGGGTGGTCTGGGTCACCCAATATAGTGATAGTTGATAGTGATAGATTTAATAGTGATATTAAATCACTACTGAATCATTATTTGTTTTTTATACCTTGACAACAAGATAAGCGGGTATTATGAATTATACGCCCTAGGGCATTATAGGTTACTTAATATTATTATATTATTATGCCCTTTCATTAATAAAACAAACAAATCGTCATAGATACAAGCACCCGCAAATTTAGCAAAATCAAATTCAAAATTTAAATATCATAAATTCAAATATAGTGAAATATAAAACGTTGTATTCACTACGGGCATTACTCGATGTTTATGCTCTATAGCAACTTAGAAACTCTCGGGCTAGCGGTCCTCGTTCTTTTACACTAGTTGCCCTCTATATAAACATCTTCATAATGCCCTCGTACTTACATAGAAAAATAATATTTAAAACAAAATAAAAAATACACAAATTAGCATTTAACAGGTTTGGACTTCGAAAAACGTAAAAATGATAAGAAGCAAGAAAATATATACCAAACAAATTAAAAAATTAATATTAAAAAACCAAGATATTCAAAAAAATGTTATCGCAAAAAATAAATTTTGCACCAAATGATCGCATACGAATAAGCGAACGAAAATATTAATATTAAGATCAGTTTTAAATAATAGAAATTTGATTAGTTTTAAAATTATGTCATTCATATATAAAATAAAACTAAAAAAATTTGTTGACAATTACTTTATTTTGTATATTTTAAATTGGTTACTGTCAGACAACTCTCATCACGAATTTCAAAATTTCAACTACACTATAGGAAAGAGGACAATTTTCTGTGTATAATGCAACAAAAATATCTGCGAACCATGCATTAGTTTTCGAAAAAACGGCATTTTAAAGTTATTAAAAGTAGGTAGTTGTAACCCGATACACCCCGTTGCAACGTGTCGAGCCACGGTCAACTGGCACGTTCCGTTCCTATTCTTCATTTTGTTGACGGTACGAGTGCTTTAATACACTCTTAATGTTTGATTTCAATCGCGGTCGACACCCGAACGAGTTCTATGGCTTCGAGTTCCACCCTTGGCGAGTTCTGTCATTTTTCAGGGATATTTTTAATTTTTTTTGCCTTACACAAAATCGGCTAATCATGCAGCCGTGTTAAAAGGTGTATTTAAAATACATGTAAATTTAATTTTTTCAAATTCGATTTTTTCGAGAACTCATGCATGGTTCGCAAAAATTTTTGTTCTAATATGCTTAGAAAAGTGTCCTCTTTCCTATAGTGCAGTTGAAATTTTGAAATTCGTGATGAGGGTTGTCTGACAGTTCCCTTTAAATTTTTTAGTGCTATTTATAGCACTAAATATCTATTATGTAGGTACATGGAAGACTACGAATATTATTTGTTGTCGACAGAACTTAGTTGCTACTTTTTTTTTCTTCTTCAAGTAAATAAAGATTAGAGGATGTTTCGGTTTGATGCTGAAGTGTTTCGACTATCAAGCGGAGATTCTTGGTTCGAACCCGAGTGAAGCAAAAACTTCATTCTAACCGTCCTCCCTCAGCGGGAAACGGCAAACCATCGAGGTAATCTATCCTGAAAACCCCCTCATAAAAGAAATGGTTAGTCAAAACTCATTGTGGGTTGTAGATCTACTGTATAAATAAATATTACAGTACTTATCTGAATTATAATGTTCAAGTACCTAACCTAATAATAAGTCATTCATAAATTAAATTATGTGTGTACGAATTTCAGACATTACCAATAATTTGGGACGATGTTATATAATCAATTTGCACCTTGATGGAACGAACTCAGAACGTGGCAAAGTGGAATACGTAATGAACAACCAATTAATAATGGAGAATTCATCTTTTGGGTGGGCGAATAATAATGATCATAGCTGGCGTTAAAAGCAACGTTATAAATTAGAATAATGTAAAAAATTTGGTCTTTCTGTAACTGTACTCTGTTTTGTTTTTATTAGAAGTCCAAATTATATAGAAACTAAGCGAGTTCGATTACATCCAATCACTAGATTACTGCTGCCAGTGCGCCACCCGACCTAGTGAAATAACTTAAACGCGACACATTATTAATATAGACCGCGCTTGTTTTAACCAACAGATTAATCTACAATTTAAAACAGTAGTTATTTTGTAGTTTATTCTTATTAAATACCATTATTACACAGTACATTACTTGTACGGTAAGTAAAAGTGACTTGAAACAATAGTTACTTACTACCCAGCTCTGGATATCAGAAAAATTAAGAAAAAAGTTATTTTCAATGAAATAAAAATTGTATTTATTAATAATAATAATGAAATAATGCTATGCTTTATATTTGTATAAATAAATAATACATAAGTATTAGAAGCAAATTATCCATACATTATAATCATGGCATTTACATATACATATTATAATTTTATATTATATTTCACTTTACATTATTATTATTCCTTGTCTAGAGTAAAAGTGGAACAATTATTATAGTTTCATTACAGCAATTTTGTACATATAAACAAAAGTACTATCTTATAATCAAGTAATAACTAGTAGGAGAGAGGCTTATAATTTGACCATGCATGTAAGATGACCACCCTCTACTTTAGAAAAAACTGTCAATAGCAACACCGTCATTTCAGTGCTCTTTCACATAGCCTTCAATTTTTATGTGGTTTAGAAGTGAATAGATACGTCGCACTGGCCCCGACAAATATAGTGTGAAAAAAATTATTTTAAAATTATTGATTTTTCCGTGTGGCCATAAAGTGAACAATTTTTGTTGATATCGCAAGGTAAATATGTATTATGCTGAACTACCACCTATTCCATTGAATTTTAATAATCCAAAGTGATTTACAAAAATATCGTTTTGGTGTGTTTGTATGTGTTCCAAAAGCGTCGGAATGTAAGATGACTGACTACATTTGAAGAAATTAAGCTGCTAAGCACAAGGAAGCCGTTGCTAAGCGCAAAGAGGCTGAGAAGCGCGAAAAGGCTGCCTCACCAGTAAAACGAAAGAAGAAGGCATCATCATCAAGTGATGATGATGGCCGTTGATGTTTTTTTATTATTTCTTCGTCATTTTTTCCATTAAAAATCAATAAAAGATATTAATTTTGTATATCAGTCGGTTTTAGTTAAGTTTTTTTGACTTTTCAGCAACTTTCTAAGAGGTGTTCAACTTACATGGCATAAATGGAAAAAAAAACAATTTTAGCTTCTTCGGAAGAATCGTCATAACTTCTTTGCCTTTCGAGTAATCTAATAGATATCTTCAGAAAAGTTTTAGCTAATGACGTCCTCTTTCTAATGGTGTCATTATACATCCAAAAATATAAATTTGAAGATGAGTTATTAGCAAAAATGTTAAAGGTGGTCAACTTACAAGCTTCTCCTGTGGTATTGTTTATCTTGTGAACTAAAATTTCGGTGTTTGTGAGTCACATGATAGCTCAAATGAGTCTTTTGTTTAAATGTTCGATCGCAAAAAGAACAACTAAAAGCTCCTAGGTTGTTGCATTCATAACGCACATGTCTCAGCAAGTTACATCTATGTTTGTAAAGTTTTCCACATTGTGTGCAATCAAATTGATATATAGATGTGCACCTTACCCCTTTCGAATTGTAAGCATATGATATATCTGAAACGAAAACAAAATTAATTTAAACTAGTAGAAACCGCCACGACAAAAAATTATCTCACCTGTCACTTTTTAACTACTTTTATTAAAAAAAAAACTGATCTTAATCACGAAATAATTCAAACTCTATATTATTGAAAATAAGAATAAATACAAAAATTGTACTATCAAATTACATTCGAAGTCGTCGATAGGAAAAAGTAAAAAAATTTACAAAATTTATTAAAAATGTGGAAAAATAGTTTTAACATCTTACACTGGCTATTTCTATAATTAACGTAATAACTAATATTTCTTTATGTAATAAAAATCAGAATATATATAGATATGTATATATATAATATTATATAAATAATGTTAAACATAGTGTAAAAAATAACCTAAAACTGAAATAATATTTGACATCAAAAACTTTTTTAATTAACAATAACTTCTTTCAAGTTCAACGAAACCATGTTTAACATTATATTTTATTATTTTCATATGTATTGCGTGTAAATGCAATATTACATTATTAGAGTGGGTCCAGATTAAGTAAAAGTGAACGTCAAAATATTGTTCGTTAATGAATCAGACATTAAATCTACCAATCAGGGTGGTGTTCGGATTTGCTTAGTAAGTTTGCCTTTAGGCGCTCGTTCACTTAATACGTACCCACCCTTACAATGCATGTATTATAATAATAAAATATCTAGGATTTTGTTAATTACTATTATAAAATAAAATTACTTGTATATATTTATTATTTTTTAAAACTTACAAAGTAAAAGCAAAAAAATTTGCTTTCGGATAACAAATCATGGTAAATGAAATCTGAGTAAAACACAAAATGTGCTGTTATGGAAATTATGGCTAAGAGAAAAACATATAAAATGATTAAGGAACTATTTGTTTACGTACTATTCAAATTATATTAAATCACAATTTTATTTTGAGTATTGTTATGAGAGTTGGTTCGGAATATTTGTTATATTTCCTTCACATATAAATATCCCTTCACCCATATTAATATATATATCTATATAAACTAATTCTATTACCAATTGTTATTCGGCTTCTTGTTTATAAAAATAATCTATCCAATAACTACTGCGTTTTTCAGAAAGTATCAAGTAAATTAACAAAATTATTGTAGAAATCTAGATATATAAAATATTTTTCGTTACTTTCTTTCGCTATTTATCCCGTAAGTATCAACGTTTATTAATTTTTATGACGTATTATATTGATTGTTCGAAACAAATCTTATTTTTTATCGATAAGATAAAACTGCAATAAACAAAATGATATATATTGTTGTGTCCGCACTAAATGATTAAAATGGATTGCGAACTTAGCAATAAGATAACTGTATTTGCAACTAGAGGAACAAAACAAAGCAAAACTCTGTTTTAACATTTTTATTGCCAGTGTGTGTTTTATTTTTGTGTATTCTTTATTTTGATTTCAGTATGTTTAATATTTTATGTTTGTCTAGTTAGTAAGTTATTTGTTTTTCGATTTTGATTTTATTATTTTGTTTGTATTATGACTCACCAAATGCCGACAGCCAAAATTTAAATAGATGAAAAATCTAGATTTAAAAATAAAAGGACATTAAAGTACAACCAATGAAAAGAAGACACATTGCAAAGGATATCCAAGGGGATAGAAGAATCAATAAAGAAAAGAAGAGTTATAATTTGAGTAGAGCGGTCGGTCGATGAAAGTTTAAGAAGAAGTTTATAAATTAAATTGAGAGAGGAGTCGTGTTAATGCCTAAGAGGCATACAAAAAAATTCAATAGAGGTTTATTCGTGTGAAGAATAATTGTTTAAAGTGGAAGAAGAGTTGGTGATAAAAATAATTGTTTTTTTGGATTGAAGATATTCAGAGAGCAGTAGAAGGAAGAGAAAATAATCGAGCAGACAAAGCTGTTCAAAGGAGTTGAAGATAAAAAGGTCGCGTGTTATTTGGGCGCGATATTTGTTCGAAGGAAGATAACGTTGGTTTCTTCAACAGAAAAGCTGGGGTCGGCTATTTGCGTGAGTTTTGCTTTTGTTTATAATTGTTCCTATTTTATAAAATTTTTGAGTTGCAAATAAAAATAAAAATATCCAACTGTTATTTTATTGTCTTACTTGTAACAATTTTCGCATTCGAGAACCTACGTATCCCATAGACGAGATAGAAGTTTTGTATGTAGAGGCGCGCATTAGGTCGCAGCAATATATATATATCTAGATTTTTGTAAACAAAAGTCGAACAATTTATTAATGTTTTCATTTTAACAATGTTAAAAAAATTTAGTTTTCTCTTCTAAAAACATATCGTCAATCGGTAATAAGAGTGATGCCAATAAAAAATTAGTATTATGAGTAAATAAAAAGCTGCCTAATCCTACTCAAGTAAACTATGTATATAGTAATAGTAATAATAATTATTCCCTTTTCTTTAACAGCCCTAGGTAATACGTAGTGTTAACTTATATTTCTGAAGGAACGATACCTTTGTAACAATATAATAATATACATAGCAAATATCAACGTTTATTAATTTTTATGACTTGCACAATGGTTGTTCGAAACAAATCTTATTTTTTTATGGATAAGATAAAACTGTAATAAACAAAATGAGGTAACTGATTTTATATTAAAATCTACTAGAAGGTTTAATTATTGTAAGACACTTAAAATGGGCAGTTTTAGAATGTACAGTAACTAAAACAATACTTATATTTATAATAGGTATAAAATATTAATTTAAAAAAATACTACATACAAACAAATAAAATATGTACAGTATCATAAAGCATAATATTTTCCAAATATATTTCTATATCAAAATAGGAATTTTAATAAAATGTATAAAAACTATCGAAAGTTCGATGTATAAAATCTTTTGTAATAATTAATAATAATTATTGATATGTAATATTTGATATTATATTAAGGCACATCATTGTAATATTATTTTCAAATGCAATAATCAACATTAACGACCAAATTTAAGGTACATGATAGCACCGGATTGGGTTCACAAGAGAATGTATTAACATGGGAAGACATAATATTCTAAGCGTTATCCAAGAACCGATTAGGTGATGATGTGAGAGTTATGATGGTTTATATCATAATATGTATAAATCACGTTTTAGATGTTGACAAAACTTTAATAAACACCTTCCTGGACCCCTACAAAAATTTAAATAAAAAGCGCGAATATAAAAAAATTACATGTAAGATTAAAATTTGTGATAAGGTTATAATTTATAATTATTATTCATATAACACTTAAATTTAAACAAAAATGTTATATAAAAAAGCAAGATCAACTTCCACGTGTAACTTAGGGAAACATGTATATTTTCTTTACAACTATAATTTTCTCCTAATATAGTGTTTCTTTATCAGATTCTGAAAGCCTGCTCGTTATAACATCCTGTTATCTCGGTGGTTTTAAACTTAAACCGCCATTTATATTATGGATCAATCATGACTCTCAATCATTCGCCCTTTCAGAATTGAATAGATGTTCTTTTACACACGATCACCGATACTATCACCTACAAAACTACTATCTACAATCCCAAACATTGTATATATTACTTCAGCCTCGATGATAATATCAAACAGATTTAGTAGTACGTAATTGTAACGTATCCATAATAATTATTTCCAACACAGCATTTTTAACAGAAATTAAAGTTTTCTCATCGTTAGCTTATGTAAACCTGTGTATTAACTCGTCGATATTGGTTTATGTAGAATTTCTATTCATAACTACATTTAAATTTGCGTATACTTGCTCGCACCAAAAATTAAATTTTTTTGCAAATAATGTCAAAAGCAACTTAAATTTATCATAACTATAAAATAATTTTAACTTTAATTCTAATTATATACAAAACTGGGATGATTTCTGCGTTACAAAATATTCAGTTTGTTCAACAAGCATTGACGTACGGAAAACATAAATTTTGATTTAATAGGTATATAAAGGGTAGTTAGCAACTAGTAAGTATACAATTACCACATAGAGGAATGCAACAATATCAAAACGAAAAGGAGGAAGAAGATTAATTTTTGTAATAAAAATAAGTGATGTTCGATTTATTGATCCTTCGTTTCACTAACCGAATCTTGTGTATCAATAGTATCGCCCCCTCGAGATAAATCATCTTCTCCTCCAGAATCTGCTTTTAGGTTTAATTCACTTTTAATGGCGGAATAATCAATTTCTTTATGCATACGTTCCATATGCCTTGCCATATGCATTTTTTGTTTTGCTTTGTAAACGCAATACGGACACTGAAATTGCGGCTCCTTTCCACATTCCCACTTCTGATGATTACGTAGAGAACTTTTTAATTTATAAGTTCGCCCGCAAACAGAACAGTCAAATCCTAATTCACTTTTTATGATTTTCGAAGTTTTAATAGATTTAGAAGACGTACTAAGATTAGGAGTTGATTTAGATATTGAGTATATCATAGATTTCTTCATATTTTCGCGCATTAACATCATGGGTAAAGCTAGATGTGCTGGGAAATTGTTCCAAGAGCGATTTATACTCAAGTCTTGAGCTGAAACAAATATATAATGTTAGAATGTTACATATTATTTATTACAAAGAAATTTTTTTTAACTATAATAATAAAATAATAAATTTAAAGACCGTAACTTAATAATATACTATAAAATAAATAACTCAAAAATTATATTTATTTTTAAATTGCATAATAATATAAATTAATATTCTATAAAATAGTAATTCTAAATATCTAAATATAAAAAAAATATGCTAAATATTAATGGTTTATTAGAAAAATAATAAAATATAGAATACTAAAATGTAACAAAATATTATTAGAAAACAAAACGTAAATATACACGACCAAATTAAAAACCAAATTAGGTGCAACATAAATCTACATAATTTTACCATATTATACCTCATTAACACGTCTTCTTCACCTTGGTATGATAAACCAATTAATCCAACTTTCACCATAATTCCAACATAACCATATTTCGATTTGAGTAAAACAAAACAAAATTAGAAAAAATCAGCAATATTTTGTAAGGTTATACAAATTTTAATTGTTTTTCACCACAGACCTAAAAAAATGGGAGTTCTTGGCCTACAAGGTTTCTAATTAAATGCCATTATGGTAACATTTCTGCTTATCTTAAAAAAATTATTACAAGCTATAATATCCAAAATGCTGAGATAACCACAACAAATAGGATAAAAATCACGGTAACAATGCTGTAGAAGATTATAATTTTTAAACTTATTTACTTGATCTAGCATATCAATTTTTATATGCTAGTTTTTCATACGATAATGATTCACAGTGCGTCTCTGTTCGTCAGATAGTTTCTTTATGTTTTAGAAAAACAAATAAAAATCAAAGACACGAAGAATATAGTATTGATAATCTCATAATAGTCAAATTAACCAATATCGTTATTGCACAGAAAATTATTGTACAAAAACTTGCTGTACGGGAAATACTTTGTAAGAAAATCAATGTTTTTAATAATATACTTGATAAATTCTTTTAAAAGTTCGAAAACATTAATTTTTAAAGCAAATGTATTGAGTAATCAAGGTATCATCATTCAATCATTTTGTATAACAATTACAAAGTATTTGACGTAAAAATCAAAATATAAAAGGAAAACACTGTAATATGTGCAATCGTGAGAACATCGTAGTCTTCCTACAGCTATAATTCGAAAACGATTCATTTTTAGAGTAAAAGGCTTAAAACCTTTTTTATATTTTTATTCTCAATAATTTTTATAATAACTCCTTTACTTGTAAAATTAACGGCTAAAAAAATATTTGCAAAAACCACTATTTCAACGAACGCAGGCTTCTTAGAAGAGAGAAAACTTAGTATGTTTATCCCAGACCGGATAAAGAATAAAGCGATTAAAACAATTTCCAGATTTCTCATAATTAATCCAGAATTGAGGTCTTCTTTGTTCCGAAACCACTAGGCTAAAATTTGTATGTTTAGTTAGACATTAATAAAAATAAAAAAAAATGAAATTTTAAAAACCGACCAAAAAAATAAAGAATAAGAAAAGCATATAAAAAAAATCAAAATAATGCCACCAACTAGTTTTATATAATTCTAACCATCAATCTAGTTTTCACTTTATACAACAAAAAAAAATTATTAGTCGGGGATGCAATAGAATCTATATTAGTACTTATATAATAGTAATATAGTATATACTGCTTGTATGTAGTGAAAATCGAAATTATATTTAGAATACAGAAAATTGTTTATCGTTATTATGTTTTCTTTTTGAAAATCTGTTTTTATTGTTTATCGTATTTATTTATTTTCAAGTGCTGTGTATTCATAGAAGTAATATAAAGATTATTAGTGCATTAAGGTTGGTTGTTTTTAACCTGCGACCTAAAAGAAGAGTATTTTTGTCTGTGGGTTCAGATCTTTTCAGCGGAAGTTCAAATTTTAATGTGTTTTCTGTTTTTGTAATGATCAAGTAGTTGATATTTTCAAAAAAACAATCTTTTGAACAATTAGATAACCTGAAAAAACTCGTTACTATTTCAGCGTTGCAATAAAATCCAATTATGTTTCGTTTTTTTTAAGAGATTTACTTTCTTATTGTTATTCCTTATTATCGGAGATTACTTTTAGTTAGAGGTTTTTAGAGTTTTTAATTTTAGTGTAAAAGCATAAATATTGTACCTATATTTTTCCATATTAGAACTATCATTAATCACTGAAGGCGTCGGAAAATTTTTGTAGTTCTTCGAAACAAAATCTGGCCATACCAAAAAAATGATCTTGCAAGCCACTTTAGGATTGCATTACAATACCGTGAACCATATAGATACATACATAGTATACTGTATACTTATGTAATTATAATTTTTTGTGAGTGAAAATTTAAAACGGAATAAATCATTAAAATTAATAAAAATAGTTTACAAAATAAATATATAATATGGTTAAGATTATTAACATGTGATAATATTTTTTATAAAATTAATTTTATACAAAATAAATATATTTTATGAAACGTCTTGAAGCTGGCAGGACGCAAATTATACACGACCCCATCATTAATCGTGGGTTGGCTATCCCTAATCTAAACCATACGAAATTCGACTACAAAAACTGAATAAGAAACGCCGAATACAGAACTACGAAAATAGCTCAATAGAGGGAAGTCCGAATTGACGAAAACCGATTTAGAAATGCCCAAGCAAGACAAGGAACATATTATAGTATATTTAATTGCAACTTTCTTCTGCTATTCTGCTTTTGAGCTTCATCGGAAATTTGGATAAAACACAATTTACTGATTATGGAAATATACTCAATACTTTGATGCGAAAAGTTTTCGAAATAATCAACCCAAAAGTTAGAAAATAGCTATTTATGTAACCTAAAGGTAAAAATGGTAGGACTTTTTATAACCAGGCGTGAAAATTGTCCATCAAAGCGCAGCCGAGATAGACGACGCACCGTGTTATAAAAGACACTTTTATGTCGTGTTGCATACAAGGTTGTTTCTAATTCTTTCTGTTGCAAAATAGATTTTCTTAAAACTTGATTTTTTGAATTTGCAATAACTCAAGAACAAAGTAAGATATCGAAAAATTAAACCAAACCCCCTCCCGTTAATTATCGGTCGATGGCATATGCAAAAATTCAGATCGATCGTGTGCAAAATTCTTCTGTCAAACTATGGTTTATTGATATTACTATAGTAACCATCTTACGTTACCATTTATTTTTATAAAAGAAAAGACTTTTTAAAACTCATGAAATTCAAAACATAGTCATTTTGCAACAAAATTAGAAAAACACATTTACGTAATGAAAGCTTTCTTTTTAACCGTAGACCACAGATTACAAAACCCTAATTATTGTCAAAACTGTGCTCTTTGTATGCGCCTTTTTGATACATTAGAATACCTACTCGTATAATTTATTTTTATACCTTTTTGAAAATATTAGACTGATTATCTCCAAAACCTTTCACTTCAAAGTGATAGTGTTTTTACATTTCCATATTCAGAAAATTATGCTCTATCCAAATCCGCAAAGAAAAATAAAGGTTGTAAATTAAAAAAAAACAAATGTAGTATGACATGAATTTATGAAACACGTTACAGTTGTTAACAAAATAAGGTTGATGTGCCCGAGAATTTTCTGAAAAAATTATTCAAAATCTTTTATGTAATTTAAAAAAAATTCAAATTACGGGTTATTAAATTTTGCATTACCTTTATTAAAGCGACAAAACAATCCTGTTACCAAAAAAGCTGTTTTTTTTAATAACATAATTTTTAAGAAAAAAGCCGGTTTTCTAGATTTAGCGAAAAGTGAATTTGAAATTCAATAAAATTTATCTATTTTTCGTAATTCGAGAAGTATAAATGAAATGTCGTGGTTCTTATTGCTTATTCTTATATATCTTAACAACTAAGCGAAACATCGGTGGATTTGTAACATTTTATTTATACTTATTGCGGAATTAAAGACTGTCCTAGAAAAAATTCGACCACTTTTAATTCTATGGTTTAAGTACAAATTTTAAGCTTTTCTCGGCAATTTTATGACATTGTGTATAAAAGTACTTGCTAAAAAGTAAAGCTAAAAAGGAAGTATAAAGTGCCGAATACGTATTCTTCGTATAACTTATTCGACGATTTATTCCAAGTATAAAAGTCATCGCGTTCTACAATGCTTTTAAACGTATAGTATTACTATTCCGGAAAAATAGTTCCTGCGCACCCCTTTTAGGTCATTTGACATCTTTGTTTACATCATTTGACATTAAGTTAACCATAAATTGAAATTTTACTTTAAAAAAGTGTTTTCGAAAAACACAAAATTAGTTTGCTATGCCTGTTCTGTATAATTTAAATTTAAAACAATTCAAATTTGAATTTTTTGTTGATTAGTCTGATCTCCAAATTATTATATTCAACATAATAATCGATCATATTTTTAAACACTTGACGATGTCGACGTAACAAAACATCTTCAACAATTTCATCGTCTTGCTCTGAGTCGAAAACATTCAAATTTACTGAACACATTATATTAAGCACTTTGTATTCTAATTTTACAATCATAAATAATTCGTTGATGCTTTTCATGAAATTTTATAAATAAAATTATAAACTCAAATACCTACCCGAAAATAAATTATTGTTTACATTAGATTTGGCCAATAGAAAACAAGAATAAACTTCTTCCAGGCATATCTGCCCAATTTTGGATGGATAGCTTATCCCTGAATTTATACCTAGAATGTGATTATGCGACCATTGTAGAACGCAAACTGTGTAAAATATTCGCAGTATAGCTTATTCTGGGTCATTGAAGAACTGGCCCTTAGTCGTGTTTGATATTTTAGTGTGAACAGATATGGAGACCAAACAAGTGAAAACGAGAAAATTAATTATTTCCGAACACGTGAAAAATCCGCGAATGTCGCAAAGACAATTAGCGAAACAATTAAAATTACCTAAACCAACTTACTATACAAAATGTGCTGGCCAATTTTAAAAAAGTGTCTAGTGTTGAAAGAAAACCTGAATCTGGAAGAAAACGAGGTTCAGTTGATCCAGAACTACAAAAAAAGGTGGTGAAAAAATTCAAACGTAAACCCAACACATCGGTAAGGGATATGGCAGATAAGGTAGGAACATTTAAATCTACAGTACAACTAATTAAAACACGTGCTGGGTTCAGGTCGTTTAAAGTACAAAAAGCTGCAAATCGGTCTGAAAAACAGCAATTGACAGCTAAAACTCGGGCCCGGAAATTGTATGAGACTTTTCTTACGAAATATTCATGTGTAGTAATGGACGACGAAACAGCTACCTGGGCAGGAGTTTTATGTTGCAGCGCGTCGGGGTCAGGTAGCCGAAGAACATAAAACTAAAATGGTATCCAAATTTCCAAAAAAAATATATAATTTGGCAGGCAATTTGTTCTTGTGGATTAAAATCGAAATCTTTCGTAACTACAGGTTCGATAAATACCGATATTTACCTAACGGAATGCCTTAGAAAACGGTTGCTACCCTTTCTGAGGTCGCATAACACCCCAATTTTATTTTGGCCTGATTTGACTACCTGCCATTACAGTAAAAGGTGTCTCGCATATTGTGAAGAAAATGAAATAAACATTGCACCTAGAGATGCTAATCCACCGAATTGCCCGGAACTGCGCCCAATTGAGAAATATTGGGCTCAAATAAAACAAAAATTAAAAAAACTGAAGAGGTAACAACAGACATTGATATGTTCAAGAAAAATATAAAAAAGCCGCAGATTCTTTCAGCATTGATAATGTACAAACTTTAATGAAAGGGGTAAAAAAAAAGTTAGAAAATTTTATATGTAATTTAAAAACCAAAGTTTGATCCGTTCTTATTTATTTAATACTAATATAAGGTGGTCGGATTTTTTCTAGAACAATCTTTAATAGACTAAGAATCTTTCGTCAAATTAATTACACCTGAGTTCCTATGAACTTTTTAAAATACTTTAGAAATTCTTTAGTTTACGAATTCTGGTGTACACTAAATTAAGGATATATCGAACCTCTCCAATTTACCTAAAATAAATAAGTTTCTTGAAATTAGAATTATTTATATAGAGTATATTTTATTATTTTAATTTCTATGTTCATCTTTTATAGTCATAAAAATCCTTATAATGGAGAAATTTTTTCAATCAATATATTATTACCGGAGTTCTCATAGCATTTAGGAATGCTACAATATAAAATCGTGCAGATTTGCAGCTAATTTTGAATCTGTCTGCTACATAGTTTACGTTGCGGTTCTATTTAAGAGTTTTATAAATTTATCAGTTACAGTTTTCCACTTTTAGGCACTTTCCCTGGTGGAAATTACTCACATTTATTAAGTCTTTAGTTCTCAAGCCTGCAATAGCATCTTATGATTCATCTTAGATTATCATAAAAAAACTTATCCCAAATGTTAATATTGCATCTTTACACTTACTTTATTATTTTAAAACGTAGAAATGTAAACTTTTAAAAAGTGTTTAAATATACTAAATTAGCGATTCTCATCGTACTTTCTCGGTTTGAAAATCACAGGGATAATCTACAAAAACCTTTGCTATTCTTATTCACTATGCTTATGTAGCAGACAGTAGGTTCCATATATTATGTGTAAATCATTAAAATACTTTTTTGAAAAATACCTACATTAATTTTCAAGGTATTAAATTTCAAAATCCTATATCCTTAAAAAAGCTACAAAACTTTCCACAAGATCAAAACCAAAATCTACTCAAAATAATTTCATTCAAATGTTCGTGTAGAAAATATTTCATTCAAAATTTTCAACTCTTGGGTTGGAAGAATGGATCAGACTTGTTTGTTGACAAGTAGTGCTTTGCGAAATTATGTTCATTTTAACCTTAGCCATCAAATCAAAATCAATTTCTACCTACACAAAACAATAAATTATATAAATTTAAGTATTAAGCCGATACTTACCGCTTAACACAATATGCTTTTATTTAAGTGACAATAAAATTATAAAACAATACTAAGTGTAATACATTGTAAATAATAATAAAAGAGAACAAACAAAAATATCTAAAATTAAAATTGAGTTTGATAAATTAAGTTTTCTTTTGGAATAACAGATCAGGATTATTTTCTTCCAACAACCCAATTTTATCTTTGTGTTGTCTTTTAATATGTCTAATTTGATGTTCTTTACGTTTACACTTTTGTAAACAAAAAGGGCATTGAAATTGTGGATCTTTGCCACATTCATAGTTTAAATGCCTCTGCAAGGAATCTTTTCTTATGTAATTTCTACTACATTGGGGACAAGCAAAATTTCCACGTATTCGATTCGATGGTGGAGTCGACTTTCTTCCTACTTTGGATTTATTTTTTAACTGCTTATTGATAATCGACCAATTAAAGGGTAATGGATGCATTTCACCTTCTTCTTTTAGTTCTATTTGAATAGGCATAGCTAGCGCGTAATGTGCATCTGAAATTTAGATAAAATAAGTGTGATATTGAAACGTTCGGGAAAACCTCCACCAATATATTTTTGTAATAAATAATAAATTAATAGGTGAATAAATAAATAATAAAATAATATAAATAGGGTAAATAAATATATACGACTGAATTATTTAAGTAGCAAATGAAAAATTTGTGCTGAAATACCATTTATTGTAACAAAATTATAATATTTATTACATGTCATTTTAAGCAAAATCACCCAAAAGATACTTTAGAAAAAAAAAATTAAAGTTGACAACATACAAACATTAAAAAATATAGTGTTTGTTTAAATGTTACAGTAATACACATGTCATAGATAAAAATTTTATGACGTCTAGAAACACCACCATATAAAAATTAGATTCCAATTTATCATATTAAGTATATGCGAATTTATCACATTATTGATTTTTATAAAATTGTTGATTACCTGTTACCTGTTGTAACAGTATTGCATGTCTTGATGACAGTTGCGTATTTAGAATCGTTGTAGTCGCATATTGTTTAAAATTTTGACAGAGCTGTTTCAATATATCGTCAATGGTAATGACGTGATTGGCCGAAAATTTACGCTACGGTTCAGATAAATGAGCAATACACGTCATAAGCATTCATGTCGTCAAATAAGAACAGCGTTGTAAAAATTATTTTCAAGCTCTATAATTTTTAACAAAAATGCGAGTGCACTACAACATTGTAAATTCGAGTTGACATAAACAAACTTATTAAACTAGAAATCCCTAGACAATCGTATTTCGCATATAATATGTGAAAATTTAAAATTTAATTTTTATGTTGTACTAATAATAGACGTCATAAATTTTATATCTGTGTCGTGTATCGGCTCAAGTTTTATGTTAACCATACTACATTCATCGATAAGATAGTTGTAAAAAAATCAACAAAAAACAAAACAAACTATTAAGTAGACGAATTAGACCGAGCTAAAATAGTTGCACGATGTATATATAATCGGTGCGATTCTGATTTGACATAAAAACCTTGGTTACGATAACAATTTAGTTATTTTGTAACAATATGGTTATTTTAGCAAATTTGCTATTCTGATTTTGACGACATAACTAATTTGTTAAATTATTTCCGCTAAATAAATTTGCTGTGTTAGATTTGATTCCCGAATTATATTCGAGAATAATAATAATTAATAATTATATATGCCTGCGTAGTTTTATATAACATGTGTATAAAATATAATATTTTAAATTTGGACGAAAAAGTAGAAGACCAATTACCGTTACTCCCATCTCAACTAGAAGTTCTTCAACGCCCGGTTTTTCAATCGTTGGTTAACTATTAGTTCATAGTTAACTATTAGTTAGGTTAAAAATTACGTTTTTCAATTGCAGGTTAACGTAAAGTGTTGGTTACGTCGTGATTATGTTTACCAACACTTGGGGTGTGGGTTAACTATAGGTTGGCGAATTATTAACATTTTATAAGGGTAAATTGTGACAGTTTTCATGGTTTTCATTCAGAAAAATTCAATAAGTTAATTAATTTTTTGAAATTATTAAATTTGTGAATGAATTTGATTATACTGAAATTTTTTGTAATTGAATATTAAGAAAACAAATTTCTTTTATTAATATTGTTAAATTTATTCTCAACTCAGGTCTAAATCGCATCTTTCTCTTTCCAAGTAAAATCACCAGTCTTTTCGGATTCTAAAACATTTTTATGTTGCTCTACAATAGTAACTAAAAGTTCTTCTTCCTCTTGAGTAAAATTTAAGACACGTTATTTTCTATTTGCTTCCAGATCAGAAGAATAATACCTATATAAGATAGCATTATAATTATTTATTTTATAGGTATTTGTTTATATCAAATATTTCAATATTACTATTAATAAAAATCTAAAATTATCATTGCTTATCGTTTCGTAACAGATTTTAATAAAAATGAAAAACAATAATTTATTATTATGAACACCAATAAATACAATCATACAACGACACCTGTCAACCTACTGCCAACTACACTCAAGTATTTAGGGTTATAATCACGTTTAATAGTTCAGATGTACTGTAAACTAGAAGTTACCTTACCAACACCTAAATATAAATTGAAAAACGGAAATAAATTCTAACTATAGGTTAACTTGCAAGTGAAAGTAACCAAACTAAAAAGTTAACCAACGATTGAAAAACCGGGCGATAGAGATGATAAACACAATACTTTTGGTGCTATTTGAAGTAATGATATTTTTTTAGATTATGATAACAACTTCTTAATGCAAGGACACATGATCCGAAGAACTCTAATTAATTCATTAGAAGAATAATTTTTTAAATTTTATGTTTATAAGATTATAATAATAACCACCATAACCATATTGCATAGTGTGTAAACCGTACATTTATGAAATTTAAAACAATTTTGAATAAAAATTTAATTTGGTATATTAAAAAATTCATTATAAATGAAAGTTTTTAAATCACGAAAGCTGATGGATCGATCTGTCGTATTTGCAAATTTGTACTATTTTCACGGTACATTTGAACTACTCATAACAAGGGTTGGTTATGAATGAGTGTTTAAACAGAATACCACTTTTTAGTGACATTGTTATGTAATCATATTGCAATCAGAATCGCACCGATTATAATTATGTATCTATCAAACAAATAATCAATATAATAAATCGTTCAAAATTACAAAATGTAAAAATTATTTCATGTAATTAAAACCAATATTAGCAAAGATTTTATTTAAAAACTATATTTTTCTAAAACAAATATACCTTATTCGTAAATAAAAGACGACTTTGCTTAATATACTACTGTTGACATAATAATAATTAGGTAGCAATAATTTATTGTTCATCGTATATTGAATTTTAAAGATTTTACCTCTATTCTTATAGTGAACAACTATCCTAGCTCTAATTGTCGTATTCAACATAATAATTATAACTAATGTCAATCTCAAAATTTAGTAAATTTTTACCTAAAATTTAAAGAGTTTTTTATTATTAACCAATCTACAGTGATTAATAAAAAAAGATTAATGAAACAGCATTGTCAAACCCTTTAAAATAATTTTATATGTAAAACCATTAGACAAAATTAATAATTAATTTAACAAATTCCTGTTGGGTAGTTTTAAAATATGTACAGTTCTTATGTGAGCCATTAGATGTTCGTTTCTTTTAAATCGCTGATTGCACACAGAACACAAAAACTGTCGCACTTGTCCACACTCCAGCCGCAAATGTCGTAGCAAAGTTTCTCTTCGTTTATACAATTTTCCACATCTCAAACATTGAAACTTACATCTGTTGCCTACCATAGTCGTAAGTATAAATTTCTTGTAGTAATCTTTTTTTCTTAAAAATTGACATTCTGAAAAAATACTGGTTAGATTGTTTATTATATTTTTCAAGTCATTAAAAAAAATCCTGTCAAAGCCACAAACTGATTCCAGACAATAATCATTATTGTTTAATTTACAAATAGTAATCTAAATTAGTAACATAAACCATATCCTTTTCATAGAAGTTCTGGAGAAACAATAAAACAAAAATTTTACCGGTTTATCGATTTTGGTGCATGTGCTTTTTACTTTTATAAGAAAACTATGCTAAAGTGAAAAACTTAGAATTACAGCTTTATAATTATAATTTTTTCTTTTAATTATAATTATAATATATATATATAAATATAATTTTAATTTTTGGCACTTGTGGCAAGTGTACTGGGTCTTCCTTTTCAGTCTAGGAAGACACAACTAGCAGTACTTCCTTCTCTCAAGGACATCTTCACATTCTGGCTTTGGATTAATATTTTGAATCCTTTGGATTCAAATAAACTCATAATCATCATGTTGTTTATTTTCAGTATCATCTACATAGCTGTCAATTCCATCAAACCACTTCTGCAATGAAGTATTATAATCTATATACCGCCTACATTTGAAGTCGAAGACCTAAGATTCACGTTGAAAAGCTTAAGGCGGTATTCTAGTCTAGAAGCACGAATTTTAGGTGTTTTTTTAGGTGCAACAATGAAAAAACAGGCACTATTTTTATTATCCATTATTTTAAAAGATATTTATTAACATTTAAAGAATATAAATGATAAAAAAAAAGTGAAAAAATTAAAAGTTCTAAAAGTTACAGGTTGATAAAGTGAGAGGTCTCAAAAAAAATGGCGCACAAAGTTTGTCACGATTGTAACCCTCCTAGTAATTTGGATTAAAAAAAGAAAAATATTTATTAATCGAGAGGAATACTGCTATCGTACTAACTAAAAAAAAGTTGAAAAGAAAATGTTTTTTCGCAAAATTGCGGCTGCTTGAAAAGAAAAAAGTTTTTTACCATTTTGTTTTACTTTTGCGAATTTTTTAAAAATAGTAAAAATTGAAATTTTGTTATAATCTTAGTTCATACGATAGAAAAGACACACCAAAATTCAAATAAATCGGTTCAGTAGAACTTGAGAAATCATGACAAAAATTTCGAAAAATGTAGTTTCGAGAAAAACAAGATTAAAATTTCAGGTAAAGTTACGCGAAGTCTAAGTCATACATTGATACTTACATTTCTTCAATCAGCGATTCCGGCTCCATACATCGGGCCTTCTTTTACCTCAAATTCAATAATTTGAAGAAATAAAGAGTAATTTTTTAATACTTTTCTTAGAATAGTTCCGTCTAAACCGGTCGAGTTGCCACGACACTAAAGTGGCTATAGCTTTTAAAATAATTCGAATTTCAAAAAATCCTTTTAAGACGAGATTTTTGAATATCTAAACTATCAACATATAAAAACAAAAATTTTCGATTTTTTCAGCTTTCTAGACTAGAATGCTGCCTTACAGTAAAGACAGAAAATTTTATACTTACGGTGACGTGGGGTCTGCGAGTCTCCGTTTCAACTTTGCAAACAATTTATCTTTATAATTATAACTTGGAAACAATTGATATTGGTAGAACGTGATAACTGAGTCAAGAATTGAAGGTACATGAAAGAGGAGTACTAGTTGAGCGATGCATCTATAAAATATACTGCTTGAAAACTCCTGAGGAGTCTGTTAGACTCCACGTCACCGGTTAAGGGTTAAAACGGACAAATTTATTAATAACGCGAAATCAAAATCAGACATGTTAACTAAATCAGGGGTTTATGAACTCACTTGTAAATGCTCTCAAAAATACATTGGTCATACTGATAGATCTTTCAAAACACGATTTGATGAACACACACGATCCCACAGATTTGCAGATGGAAAATCGACTTTCGCGAAACACCTACTAGACACAAACCATAAACAGGGGGGATACGAAATTTTACACTTTGAACAAAAAAGTAAAAAACTGGAATTTTTTGAAGTTATGGAAATTAATAAATTAAAATATTCATCTTCATTACTACATAGTCAATCTGATTGAGCAGTTATCAATCTGATAACTCACCCCTACTAAACATTTTTAATAAATAATACCACCCCCCCTTCTAACTTACCCTACATCCACTTACATTATTTCTCTTTTATGTTAATTATATCCCTACCCTCTAGTAAATTCACACAAAAATATACCATTTTTAAAAAATACCCTCCTCCTACCCTCACCCTTTTCTCTTGCAATTTGGTCGATAAATACGGAAATTTTCTCGATTCTCTTTCTAGTTCATCGCCTGATGATGCCATAGTATGGTAAAAACGTTTGCGAAAATATGCATACGGTGTATTTATATTGTGTTAACTTAACTTTTTTGGTTTATTCTAAAAATTTAATGATTAATATCGAGTTACACTACCCAAACCACTTATCTATTGATTATAATAATAAAAGTATCATTATTGCAAAAAATGCTTAATTTTGAATATAATTTATTTAATAATTGTAAAATTTCGTTTTCCAATTTTCAGTAATTTCCAAAAACCAAATCTTGATGTTCTAATTTCTAGAATATCCCTAATTAACTGTTAATTACTGTTAGTTGACATTTTCGATAATCATTTTATTTTAAGTAAATAAATTATATTTTGTAAATTTAAAAATATTAATCATCCCAAAAAGTGCTGGTTAGTACGATATTTAAAAAATAAATTTCGTGAAACTTGTGAACCAAGTTAGTGCCTTAAGGTGATAGATACGTGCGGATGAATACGAATATATCCATAGTCGAATTCATTTTATCTCGCGTATGACTCATCGAAAAAACTGTATGCATCAAAATTTACGAAACGTATGTCTTAGTGTTTTTATACGTCAAACAAAATGTCAGATGTCATAATCTTTAACGAGATTATGTCAAAAATTGAACGAGATGACAGTTAATATCGACGTACGTTTAATTCATTTTCATTACAAAGTGACTTTTCTAATAGTTACTTTTTTCTAAATATGACAAAAAAACAAAATTTGTTCGGCACTTAAAAGGTTACTTTTCCACTACTAGTCATATAGATTATCATTATAACCTAGCCAAGTCGCACCTGAAGTGACGTTTTCAAACTACTAGTGTATAATTTTTTCATTATACACTACTTGTTAATAATGAACATATTGATATTTTTCTATAATTTGGCGAATGTTTATGAAATAAATGTCATTCAATTTATTCTTCTGAATTTCAAATCTAAATGTACAAAAAACATCTTAGTACGGCGCCTATAGGTTTTCGACGTATTCAAAAACCTTTCGATACAGCCGGACATACTCCTAAAAAATGCCACGGTACGAAGCGGTCGATTCTTGAATTTTGGCGAAGGTAACCAATTATAATAATTCTAATAATGTTATAGAACATCTTCGCGGTATAGCTTATAATTATAACATGAATTAAAATTTGTTTAATTGCTTAAAAAGTATGTACCTGTGGTGTATGTAAATAAATATTTAATTTAAAAAAAAATAATTTTTTTAATATTTTTAATAAATTGTAACACTTAAATAACTTTCCGTCGCCGAATTAACGTAGTCGAATTTTCTGTCGCCAAATATACGATGCCGAATCGCTTTCGCCAAACTGTGATCGTCGAAACGACGTGTACCGGTAAAAAATCTCACTTCTCAAAACATTACTTATGATGACTTTTTAAGTACCGATCACAGAAATGTTATACGTTAAATCTCACTGCATTTAGAAATTAATCATACGCAAGTTAAAATAAATCCTACTATGTTTATATTATGTCAATTAATATAAAATAATCCTCTTACATTGTTTTCTGACAGTTTGATAAAAAAAACATCCATCCACACGGATGGATTGAAGAAGCAAATATTTTAAAATAATTGTGCGGCAATGGAGCTTATAAGTATAATATAAATATTATGCTTAGTTGGTACGCATTTGAAGGACAATGCAAACGAAGTCCACGCGATCATGGAGCATCGTTTGTCGCAAGAACTAGACTGCACTTACACTCGATCGGATGCTGAGAAACAAAGGATTCGCAAATTATTACACGAAATACAAACCAAGTGGGTTCCTAGATGCTGCCAATAGGGCAAATGTCAGAAGACGCCTAGGAAGCTTGCAATAAATATATAAAATGATTCCGACGAGATTTGTCGAGAAAATGTAGTAGAAACCAAAATATGGAGGACGTTTTCTCGCAGCTTTTGGTTTTGTCCGACCTAGTTATTTCTAGTTTGCGTAAAGTACCACCAAGGTCAACTAAATCATTATCTCGCGAAGCAGTTGCGTTATTAAAGGCACGAACTTTTTACAATAATGAAGGAGTATTATTGACCGATTATAGCGACAATGACATCGCCATCGATAGCGATGACGATGATGAAGATAGCAATTAATTGCCGATACTTGAAAATTATGTTTCTGTTATGTTATGTTGTGATGAAGTGTAACATAATTTTGATTAAATGAGTGAATATACTTGAATTTCTATTGTTTATTCCGATACTTGTCTACCGACTACATCTCACAAATATACATATATAAGCATATTCTTCCATTATTTCAGAATAGATTCGTGTTTAGCGACCCCAAAAACCCCCGAGTACCTAATTTGGCAGCGATTCAAAATACCGTCGATTTAAGACCGGAAATTTGGGATTTGGGACCACTGTGCGACGCCAGCATTTTTTAAATGGGTGGACACAAAGTAAGCCCAATATATTTGAGGTGGGCACACAAAATTTATAAATAAAGTAAAAAATTGCAGTATTGAAATAACTGAAAACAGCTAAAACAGCTAAAACTTAAAACGTATATTCTTAAAATAAAAAGGACCAATCTCTGGTTCAAACCCTTACAAAGAGGATTGGGTTAGATTATTTAAGATTTGTTTTCTCAATAACGTGCGATAGCATTTTAAATGCTGCTTTAGTAAATAAGGATGACATTTTTATTGGATTATTCATTAACGACTATATTTTAAAATTTTCAAAATTGTTATGCTAACTGCATAATTGGAACCGTTTTTGTTATTTATAAATTTATGATGCTAAAATTTTAAGTTTTAAACTACTTTAATAATATTCTTTATAAGTGTCCATACTTCCGTGAGCGGCAGTGTAGGTATGAAAATTTAAAAGAGTAGCATAATTTTCACCATTATTTTTAATTTTTTAATTTCCTACAATTTGGGTGGTCAGCAGGGTTGGCACGTGTCCACCCTGACCCACCCCTGGCGCCGTCGCTGCATCAGTGCAGACCAACCCATTTATCAAGACGTCATATTCAAATGGCGTTTTTATATTATGTTTTAAGTAATATATAAAATACACAAAATATACTTCAAGAGTGTATTTACTAAGCCTAAGAAACTCCACATCAATATCTTTATCCATAATCTCAAATTACTTCATAAAAATAGCGTTTTTTGAGCGTTCAAACTAGATTTTTGCTTTAAGCGCAGATATGCTCCGAAGTAATTGGGAAGCCCTTCTTAAGGGATGGGGATAGGATGAACAAATCACCGTTCAAATACAGTTTAAGCTGGCGAGCTTAAGGCGTCTCGTGTGAGGCGTCATACAATGCTTGTTTCTGTGCATGGTACCTAGCATGATGGCTCCTGTGCATGGTTGGCTTCACACGGTATTTGTGCATGATGGTTTCAAGCTTCAATACGCACGCAGTGACAGTAACAGTCTCAAGTTTGTAAAAATGAACTCCTTTTTAATAGAAATTTAACGTAGAATATTAGCTTTTAGCACATTTTTGTGCAAAATACACAAAACAATATAACTGCAATTATACACAAATCAAACTACCAATTTAAAATGATAATCTCTTTCAAATATGGTTAACCAAAAAACAACAATTTCGAGAAAATTATCAAGTAAAGAAAATAACAAGAAGCAATAATAATAACCAATATAATAAAAATATTTTATTATTTTTAATATTAAAATAAATTAGGTTATTTAACCTACATCATTTCAATTCAAACTCGACTGAAACTCGGCATTTCTCGGTAGTACTCGCACGATGCGGCTTTATCATTGGTTAGCGCTGAAAACATGCACGTAAGCCATCACAGAAAATAGCACCGGTTCTATCACAGAAATCGTGCACGAAAACATGCAGCCAAGCAAGGAAACAAGCATCGTGTGAGGCGAGCTTTAGTTAAACTGCTTCAGTGAACAGATTTAATATATAGAATAGAAATTCATATCGAATTGAAACCAAAAAAATAAATTATAAAAAAAAAATGTTGTAATGTTATTCTATTAATTTATTGAAAATAGTAAATTTTTACTTAAAACCATAATAATTATTCTTTAAAAAAAACTAATTATGTAAGACTATTAAAACCGATTTCAGTGTTAAAATTTAAGCAGAGAAGTACGTTGAAATTAAAGGTTTTCGTTGGTCAATTTTAATTTAATTCTTCGTTAGAATTTTGATACATTAAATTTCTGTCTGAAATCGGCCTTTAGTACTTTATTTAAAAAAATTAAATATTAGTAAAATACCTAGATCACAATTTTCTACAGATATGCATGTTACGGATAAAGTGCGTATACCTGCAAAAGCGCACATTTTCCTGTAAATGTACACTTATATGCTGATCATTTCATAATGATTTTACGACCATATATACGTACTAAATATACTACACACAATGTAATAATTGCTTTAATAAAATTTTGAATATCTACTGATATCACAAGCGATATTAGGAAAAGTATATCGAGACTTTACAGCAAGTTAGTTTTCGAATTCAATTCAGATTATAATTCATAATAACTCGATAACATTATTTTTTCAAATAAATTTAAATTTACAAAAATAAATATTTAAATTATAATTAATTTTATTAAACTAATTGAAAACTAAAAATTGCATAATACTGCATAATATAATAACTCTGAACACTGAGAAATCTGAACACATTTACCCGTAAATGTATACATTTTCCAATTACGTACTTTTTTCGTAACATGTAATATTACATAGTACATAAAATTAACACAGCAGCCGAACACTTTATTTATCTTACCATTAATTCCAGAATGGCGGGAATACCCCATACATTTGACATATTGGATATATATGTATATATATATTCTAATCAGGAACATATTATAATTATTAATATTATAAGTTCTAGTATCAGTTTTTTTTTTGAAAAACCTTTCTTTAAAACTGTATTTTAAATATCAGTATAAATATATATTTTTAAATAAATTTTATAAAAAATAGTAGGCAAGGTCCTATATTGAAAAAATAATGCATCAATTAATTTTAACTCAAAATTATATTTACCTAT
Organism: Cantharis rustica; assembly: GCA_911387805.1. Lineage (NCBI taxonomy): Eukaryota > Metazoa > Arthropoda > Insecta > Coleoptera > Cantharidae > Cantharis > Cantharis rustica. The sequence continues at coordinate 81,211,526 of OU426877.1, forward strand.
TAGGTATAACATATAGTTATATTTACAAAATTTATACAAAATTATAAATAATAAGGTTTAACAGCTGTATTCATAAAAAGTTACAACAGGTTTATAAAGCTATTATAAGCAAAATGTCAAAAAACATTATTCATAAACGTTCAATAGCGCTAGAACACTGTTATAAGACTGATATAAGCGGTTTATAACCTAAAACAACCAATCAGCTGTAACCCATAACTTATAACAGTATTATAACTAGAACATTCCTGAGCGATACTTTAAGAAATTTTTATGAATACGGGTGTAAGACTTTAATGATAATGTTTTCAGTAAAACTAAGAAAAGAGATAACTTAACAAAATTCATACGATAATGGTCAATTATTACACCTTCCCTAACACCCTACCACAGGCAACAAAAATTGATTTTTGTTTAAAAATATTACCAATAGTTTAGATAACTATTACATTATTACAACTATAATAAGTTGGGCTTCTTTTTAAAGGGCTGAACAGTAATTTTGCGCAGAATCATGTTTGTTTTACGCTACTGTATCCAAATATTATACTTACATAATAAACCACATAGTGCATGTACAATAGTATGAAGAAGTATGACTCGAAAGTAAGACGTGATGACTTAAATAAAACTTTTATAAAATTAATTACAATATAAAATATTAATCAGTATCTTCATGATTATGGGGCATACGATTCAACATCAAGTAAAAGTACTAAAAATAATCTAAATAATTCACCGTTACTATCTAATTAAAGACTACAACGGTATGTTTGTTGCGAACATGTTTGTTAATTTCATTTCGCCTATGATTTTTGTAACCACAATAAGGACAGCTAAATTGCGGCTCTTTGCCACATTCAACATTAATATGCCTAGCTAAATTTTTCCTAGCATTATATAATTTTTCACACTTTGGGCATTCGTAACCCCCCGGAGTCCAACATTCAGAAAACGGAAGTTTAACTTTCTTTTCCTTTTTTCCGACAGATGGAACCTTCTGAATCTCTTCGGTAATATTCTGTAATGAAATTAAGGTATCCGTTTCTGATATAAGTGGTGGAATGGGTGTACATCCTTCGGGAAAAATTACTTGTATAGTACATGGCCCATTTCCTACTTCGTCGAACAATACTTGAGAAAGTTCTAAGTTTTCATCAAGTAAAGTAGAATTATCTGTAAAATAATATTGATTATTTTACATTCTAATACACAATAATCGCAAATCCAATAATATTGCCAAGTCATAAAACATGGTTAACCAAAACTAAGAAACTGAGTTAATAAAGATTAAAGTAATTATTTTTTTTAAGTTAGGATCTACAGTAAGACACGACACGACATATTGCTATAATAAAATAAAAATGTCATTAAACATTTTCAAAAAATTATACGTTTAATTTATATTTTTTAATAAGTCAGTACAGACGTTCGGGTCCGTAGAAGATAAAATCATGTGTAAATCGTGACCGATTCCAAAACTAGTCATTTGGAATTTATATTCCAAATGTTCTATTTATAGAACATAGATTTTATAAAAATAACTACCTTATTATTTTATATTATATAATTATATAATAAATTATTTTTTAATTAAATTAATTTTTACATGTTAGACGAAATTGAAAAATAATTTAATTCATAACTTACATAAAATTGTTCAAAAACTATTTAAATGAATGATATAGTTTGCGACACCCTGTTATAACTGATGTTTCGATTTTCAGAATCTCATCAGGCAAACCTGGAAAAAGTATTGAAATGATTGAAAAGTTATGCTATTAAACTCAAACTTCATTTAAATAGTTTTTGAACAATTTTATGTAAGTTATGAATTAAATTATTTTTCAATTTCATCTTACATGTAAAAATTAATTTAATTAAAAAATATTATCACATGTTAATAACATTTACCATTTTATAATAAATTATGTAAAATGATTTATTAACAATAATTTGTCTTGCATACATATTGTAATAATTATTGTAACCAATTATTTTCCATTTAAGTCAATAGTGTAGTAGTTAGTTAGTAGTGTTTTACTTAACAGTTAAAATGCATCATTTTAATATTTTGTTTAGTTTGTTTATTCAATTATTTTCCATTTAACAAAGTTTATACCTTCTCTTATTACAGATATCTTTAGAACTATAATCATGGAGTGGGAAGAAGTAGTCGATTAAGTCTACCATATGTCCATTTCATACTTATTACCAAGTTTTATATTATTGCCATCATGATTTTGCTCAACATTTAGTGCCGTCAATAAAAGTAATGTCAGTTATTAAATTATAAGTATGTAATGTAGATAATATAACAATATTATATTTTGTGTGACGATGAAAAGTGCCTGTTTGTTGCTTGTTTGTTGGCTCTCCATTTGTCTTGTCAACCCTACACACTCGCAATGAAAAATCCTAGTTTCACACGTTATAAATTAATATAATATATTGATTGCCGGTTTACATTTCTTACCGTCATCCTTTAAGTTGATTTTCAAAGTAGATTTATTTAAATAAAATATTTTTATCATAACGCCTCGCAACATTTCATATTTAACCTTTTTAAAATGACAAATTTAATTTTATGATTCAACGACGAAAATGAAAATATGCAGCATCACCAATGCGCACTGACGTCATTTAGAATTGGAAAAAATTATCAATACCAACATGAATTTCTTTGAACTTTCGGATAAGTCATAGCAGTAGTCTAAAAGTTCTAGATAACTCCTTAGGCGTTAGCATATAGAAGTAGTTATCAATTTAAGCTAATTTGATTACATTGCAAATATGTATTGCGATGATCTATGAATATGTTACCATACGTACTAATTTTAGGAAGACAGTACTACTTTTTGAAGTGATGTCCTTTGTACTTTCTGACAGGGTAAAGTACGCCCAAATGTACTGTTTTTTAATAAATAATACCAAATTTACAATTTCCTTATTCAGAAGACGGTCCTGTCCTGATAATTTAAAACTTGTATGGGCAAATAAAATGGGTTGGTATAATAGTAATATTAATATAATAATAAAATTATAATAGAGGTAGTAGTAACAAAAATACTAAACCAACCTAGATTATAAATTTTTAACTATAAATAGAAATTTAACACCAAGTGACACTTGTGCAGGAATTCATAAAATGGCTCGACAACGGAGAAAGTGTACTTTTAATGCGAATTTGCAAAAAAATAATTTAAAATAATTTTTATATAAAAATAATCTTTTACTTGAGGGAAAATCAAATTTTTTTTAACTTTTTTTAAATTTTTAAATCAATTTCGTTTGCGCATGCGCGTCAGTACTTTCGTAATTGTATTTATTAACCAACTTCAAAAAAGGAGAAGGTTATCAATTCGGTTGTATTATTTTTTATTTCGAAAATAATTATGGTAACTCTATCTATGAGCCAAATATCAAAATTAGGCTAATTTCGTTCAGCAAAGCTATTAAATATACACAAAACATCAAGATTTAATTCTGAAAAACTATATTTATTTACTTATAATATATTTTAATATTAATAAATTAATTTAATTTTAATAAAAAACTTATAATATAATATATTTATTAAAAATTAAGCCTTGATATTTTTATGACCAACTATTTAATTTTCCATTCCGAAAGGCAGATCTAGTTTTTTACATGACTTTCATGGACAATCAAAATATTCTGCGGCAATTTAAAAAAAATGTATTAGAATTCTTCATTATATTCGTGTAAAAAATTTGTAAGCAAATAATCTAATTATTATATATTTGAAAAACATAGCAATTACTAAAACTAGATCCTTATTTCCCTTCCTTCATTCTAAGTAATGTCATGGTAATACCATAGCGACCATTTCATATTATGTTAAAAGGATTCTCACGCTAGATAATCTTGTTAGTATGCTCTTGCCTGTCGAAGAAAACTGAACAGAAAACAGAAAACGTTCTTAATAAATATATTATTTTCTACTAAAGTAAAAAAAATGAACAATTATTTGGTATGATTACTTTGAGGTAATTAAATGCACATACGGTTGGAGATCACTTTTATTTTCACAAAAATATTACAAAAATAATCCGATTAATTTATTTTTGCTGTTAGATAATTATGAACTGATCTAGCAAATAAAACAAATTACATTTATTATTTTAGGAATATTAACTTCTAGATACTAAAAAAAGTTTCACAGCTCAATAATGGCAAGGTGTTTAGTTTAAATGCCACAAGATCAACAGTATAATATAATAGCGTAAAAAATAGTTTAAAAAAAATAAACAATAAATACTTATATACACTTCGATATTAACTAAACTGCATAATTATAGGTGCATACAATACACTAAAATAAAATATGTAACACTAAATGAAAACCACAGTTTTAAATTTGGCAAGCCAATAGCTACAACGCTGATATCTCATGAAAAAATCTTACAAAGGAACCCTACCCCCGGGAACTTTTCATTGTGTGCTAAGTCCACCTACAAATAATTGAGTTTTCTGATTAGTGTAACTAAACATTTAAATGTCGAGTTGTTCTTAAAATAATTGTTATCTACTCGAATATATTGGTTAAAACGATAAATAAACATACTATGGAAATAAGTACTAACTACGTATATCCTAAATTAATTAATTTGTTTATATAGTCAGTAGGTCAATCTAAAAAACGGTTAATAGCGATGATGTAAATACAATAATCGCTAAAGAAACATTTTAGATAAAAGTCTAATGAGTTTACAATTTAAAATTTTCTTAAGATTACAACGTATGGAAATCTTACCTGCTTTAATTTCATACTTGAAGATGAAATCCATTCGAAACTTAAATGATCACTAACTGTAATGACGTTATAATGATCATGAGATAAAAAATAACTACTACGTCACACAGCAAAACAAATAGTCGTGTATGCTTTGAAGAACTCAGTGTTGAGAGTATTATTTTTAATTTAACATTTTCCTTCATCTATTCATAAAATTATCTCCACCAATGATTGTGTACTAAAAACTATAAAGCTTTTTAATTTATAAGTTTCAATAACTCATTGATTTTAAGTAATTCTCGTGATTTGGTACTTTTAATGAGAAAAATCAATGTAAAATTTTCGAAAATTTGATTTTCTTTATATATCCTTTCAAAATACGTTTTAAGAACGTTCTCTCAAAATTTCAGAAAAAAATTCGTAAAATTGGCCGAGTTGTAGCCTCATTTTAGAAACAAAATAGAAACTTCGGACGCGAATATCTCTGAAGCACAAATTTTAATCAGTTTGAGAGCAAAAATTTACAAAACACGTTTATAGTCCGATGGGAGATTTTTATGCCATTTTGATCTTTTTCTAGATATCAATTTTTTCCCGTCAGAATATATATAATATAGTCATAGGTATATATTTTGTAAATATTTTTATTTCAGACAAACCATTGGTTGAATTGCTGTCATTTAATCAATAAAATGTGCTAAACATTTGAAAAATATCCGTTGTGTATTTTTCATTTAAAAATTTTATTAAAAACCATTATTTCACCTCCCTTAAGCTATTGTGTCATATTATGCACTTGTTACATTGAAATTTAAAGATCTTATTATATCGAATATTTTTAATTGTAAAACAATTATTTTAAGAAAAGATCAAGACATTGTTTCGAAAATTCCTTGTGTCTTCCAAAACCTCCAAGCTCGTCGAATCAATTCCTAATTACATTCACGCTTAAAAAAACGAAAGGTTGCTAGTGGCGGAGTTCCTTCGTTAGTAGACAAATAATAATCGATTATTATATTATTATAACTGAAAACTTGAAATAATACATTAGTCATAAAACAAAAACATATCAAAGCCTGATTTTGTTATACGGCTCTTCATTGTAAATCTTCAATTATGTATCTTTTCACGATTATTATCATTAATGCAAATATTGGAATAATATTTCCAAAAACAACGCACCAAAAATATCAAGCAGTTTAGATCCAATATCTTTAGTATTGAAAATGTCCTTAAAATATACTTACACGAATAATTTATATTAATTACATAGATTTACAATAATTACAGATAATTGTATGAAATAATACTCGATTGATTACGAATGAAATGCGCGTATATGACTAAACAATCTGTGTTTGTGAATAAACATTTGACCACAGACTTCGCATCTGTTGGTGGGTTCCTTTCCGCATTCTAATTTCAGATGCCTTTGCAATGTATATTTTGATTTATATGCTTTTGTGCAATTAGAACATGAATAGGTTTGAACACTAAGTATTTGATTATGTTTCATAAAGTTTGTCATCATTAATTCTTGATTACTGGCATCAATTAATCTTGTTTGAAACTGACAATTTGGATAATCAGAAATTTTACCAGTTTTATGCTGTACTCGGCTAATACCTGCAAATTTTTAGTTAAATTAATAATATATCAATATCAAATTATACTTTCTTTTATAAGCAAGAAAATTCTTAGTCCAAAAATTATATAGCAGATTGATGGAATTCTTGGGCAGTTGACTAATAAAACTAATATGTTGACCGTCAACGTTTCGAACAATTTATTTGTCCATCCTCAGAACTGTAAATGGTAAGGATTACAAAATTATAAATAACGGTGGAAGCCACCCAAAGAGAAAAGTTGGATCTGGTAGGTACTCTTCTTTGGCTGGCCTCCATCGTTATTTATAATTTTGTAATCCTTACCGTTTACAGTCCTGAGGATAGACAAATAAATTGTCCAAAACGTTGACAGGTCAACATATTGGTTTTATTAAGTTCACTGTCCATGAATTCCATCAAGCTTCTATATTTTTATTCTTATAATTTCATGTGTTTTTGTGACATACCCAACGTTTTAAAACACACTTGGAAATTTCGAACATTAATATAACATCATTATAATTTATTGCAAGTGTACATTTTTTTATAAATATAACAATATAATATAGTGTGTAATGTATGTAACATATTAGTAAACTAATGGTAAATGGAAAACTGTGTAATTAGACATTAAAGAAATTTTACGTTATTGTAGCTTTGATATAACTTCTCCTAATTTAAGTTAAAAATTAATTTAGAGCCGTAGGCAATATTTCTCTCCATGCTAATAATATTAATCCGAATAATTAATATTCTAAATTTCTTGTAGTGGGTTATTATGCAATTCTAAAGAAATGAATTACAGGAAGAAAGCAAATATTAGTAATAAATTAAACAAAAGTATACACATATTTATTATAAATCAGTTCGTTTGAATTATCTAATACAACAATAAAATTAACGGCATTCTTAGATTATTCCTAAATTTATAGTTGATATTTAAGTACATAATATTTATGAACGTACATAGCCCTCCAAAATTACGGAGATTTGCACGATCAACAGTGGCAGACTGGATTGCGGTGCGGTGCGTTTGACATTAGGTTTTTCGATACATCTTAAAAACGAGACTTTAGAAATTTTTGGTTTTTGAAACCCGGGCCTTTGTTCTAAAGAGTGCCACAACATTTGAAATCCAGTCCGCGAGTGATGCCGAATGAATAGAATAGCCATATAATATTAATTCATACAAATTCATAATAACAATAAGTCGATAACAATCATTTCAAATTCATAAATATAAATAATGTATACCTGTTTGCACCGTAACCTTTAAAAATTCTCTTTCAATTTCGTAAGATTCGGTCAATAAGAAAACAATTACATTTTAAGTATCAACTTTAAGTAATTTTTAAATATCGCGGTACAAACAGCCAATACTATTTTGTAAATAAAAAAAAATTCAATTAAATATACGAAATACTTATATTTATTTGCGGTCCAGAACCTACACCGTTAATTGATACCATGAAATATTTTTATCATTAGTCTACACAGGTACGTATCTTATTTTATAGTCCAAACATATTAAACATTATTTTGAGGATGACATTAATTTCTGCCCATCATAAAAAATGGAATTGTTTACGAGTGCCATACTTTTTGTGACAAATTTTCGTTTATTTTCTAGTTCAAAAAGTTATTTGGCAAAAGAAGAAAAACTCTTTACGCTTTTTCGTGAATATCTTGAAAATTAAGCGAAGTGAACATAAACTATAAAACATCTTTTAGGTGCAGTACAGGTAAACTCAACTAATAACAGCCCTTACTCTTCGGCAAATTTTAGAAAACAACTTTCCTTAGAAAAATATTTTTAACTTCCCTCGGCTTCGCCGTCGGGAAAGTTGTATTTTCCAATTTTTCCATCGGCTCGGGGCTGTTACTGTCAAGTACAATACTGATTCTAAAAAAAAACAACTATCCAGTTGAGTTCGTACCGGCTGTCAATTTGTCAATCATTTTCCAATAGTACCCTAACGATATTTTTCAGGCGTATCGAATGCGATGAAACTTGGAAAAATAATCACGAAAAAAATCTTTAAATACCAAGAAGTACTTTTCATAGCACAACCCACTTTTTAAAACTTTCTTTTATATTTTGTTGATATCAAAAAAAAAAAAATTTATGATATTGTAATAGTTTTTACGATTGTTGTTGGCTTTAACCCGACTCGACAGTCTTTTGGAGTCATTATTGTAAAAAATTGTATGTTCTACCAGAAAGGTAAAACCATTATTAGCTGTATCTCGCATAATTGTCAAGATATTGACGAGAAATTCAAAAAAGGTTCATTCTTTATTTGATAACATTACCCGTCTTTCAAGCTGAACTCTTTTATGACGGAGACTAGTACAAACTAATTTCCAGTAACACCCCCTTGAATTTACCTAATTTGCTAGACTATTATATTAGCTTCTAACAATTATTATTAATTTTTAATTAAAATAACTGCTCTTCACTTCACAAAATGTCAATTTTAAATTGATTATTAACGTGTGCACAAAAAGTTAGTAGTTTAAATTATATCAAATTTTATATTTAATGTACGAACTATTTCCAAACAAGAAATTTCACCGATTTTTCGTTCGTAGTTACATCCTCATCAAATAAATCTCGGTTGTGTACTAAGAGAAATGACTTGTTAATTGGAATCGAACTTAATTTTCTATGTAAAAATTATTTATGGTAACAAACATACTTATTATTAAGTAACTTAATACTTAATAAATACATAGTTATTTTAACTTATATATTCTTTTGAAATTCGCATTGATAAACAATGCAGATTCGTTGTGTAAAACAACTTTGCTTTATTGTTTTCAAATAATTAATTTTGTTCTACTTGAAAATGCATTTTTGTTACTACAAATATGTACTATGTATTTGTATGTATGTATGTATGTTATGTATGTAGAAATTTCCATAAATAAATGAAAATAGTTTTAAAAACTAAAATAATTTCAAATTTTTACAAAATAAAATACACCGTAAGTATAATTATTGCAAATGTTTCCACCATACTATGACATCATCAGGTAACGAATAAAAAATAAATAATGAATATTTTTGACAAAAAGATATTGTTCTATTCTAACGGCTCTCATTATAATAGCGTTATGTAGAAAACGGTGCAGCAGTTAAGATGGATATTTCAAATCTGCTAGAAGATTAAAGATTTTAAATATTCGATTTCGAAGTATATCGTTAAAAAAACATCGCGCGCCTACTTACATACATACATAACATACATAAGACCCGGACTGATGGTCAAACTCGTGGTTCCCGAGCAAGAGGGCTTACTAAGCTGGCTTCCTCCGCAAGTTTTATACAACATAAGCGAGTTTGGGAGCCACACTCCACACTTATTATTTATTAATTAAAAACCAATTATTCTAGCGATAATTAATTGTCGCACATTAATACTTTGTCCACAGTTTCCGTACATTAAATAGGACAACGAATGGAACAAACATGAACCATCTGCTGGCATTCGAACTACATATTGGAGCAACGACTCATCATTAACAATATATTCAATTTCGAATATTTTCTCAATTCTCTTTTTTTATCAAGTTAATTTTGCAATAATTCGTATTTCTTTTATAGTTTTTTTGTTGGTTAACATTCTGTTGTTAAGCACGTCCCTCCGTGAGGTGGAAAGCCCTTCCGCGGACGGGTAGCTAGATTTCCAGCTAGCATAAATATATTCCATTTCCAACATCTTCGCTTTTGAAGTTTTCTCTATTCTTTTTTACTTTGATTTTATTAATTTGATCTTGAAATAATTTCGGTTTCCTTTATAATATAGTAAAATTTCCTTTATTATAGTAAAATTTGAACGGATCAAAAATCATTGGATAATTCTGTTGTTAACCATGCTCCTCCAAAAAATTTACCAAAAATATGACACGCTATAGCAGGAGTGAGCTGGGATTTTATATATTAAAAAGAAGAAAGATAAGTTTAATTATAATTATAAAATATAAATTATAATAATTTTCACAAGATAGAATTCAATGTTTTTCTATAGCAGATGTTAAAAAAGCGTATATAAGAAATCCCAATTACATATTAAATTATTATTTGATAGTTTTTATTTTACAATAAATCAAACATCAAGTCATAGTGATACTTTTGGTACGAATCTTATTGTAAATTAAAACGAAACAAATTCGATATTATTTACCAAGCGAGTCTTGTATATCGACTTAAAAGTACTTGGAAATTTTTTCAATAAATGTTATTTGTAAATTTAATTCATAAATTGAAAGCCATCGCGTGTAGACAACAAAGGGTTAATCTAAGAGATTGTAAATAATTTCAACTTAAAAAAGTACATAACAGTTTCCATTATTGCAACTACCTGATAAGTAACTGTTGTATAGCTCTAATGTCAAGTTACGTTGTTACCACAGATTTCGAACTTATTTATTTTAATATCATAATAAATATTATAATAGAAATCTTTGGTTGTTACTATTGATGCTTCGCCATCCTCTTCATATCGATTAGAAAAGCTCAGGTCTTTTGATTAAAACCAATTAAAATATTTTCCATTTATTATATTAAGTATAATTCAATAAATTGTAGAATCAAAATCGCATTCTAAAAATTGCGATCAATTAACAAAGTTTTACAATCAAATTGTGCATTATCAAAAAGATAAAATTTCATACTAGAATCATACATGACCGCTTACAATTCAAACAATTTTCTCCAAGTGTTTGTAAAATTGCGATATAATGGAAGGTGTAAGTGTTTCAGAGAAATATCAAGATGATTACATATATTTGTACAGAACCAGTAGAAAGAAGTTCCTCATACTAAATGATAAAGACAGCAAAACCAAATTTGCAGCATGTTTTAGAGCAGTGGCAGATATTAAAACATGCATGCGGGTTTTCGCTGTTAGGTATGTAAATTATGTATCGATTTTTACACTTTTGTTAATTAAGAAGTAATCATTGTTTTGCCGTTAAGTTCTATTAAAATAAAACTAAAACAAAATAAAAAAATTGAGATTTGCAGAAAAAGCGTCAGGGACGCTTCGGATTTACACGACTTAATCCGCATAATGTAATTATGTCACTTTCGCATACTGATTAGGTCTTTGCATTCTCTGATTAATCGAAATATAATATAACAATTTTTAGTTAAAGTATTTTCCTAAATTATATTTTATTTAAATATCTATATTATTTATTTTGTATCAACAGGTAAGTGTATACTTTAATTGCATATTATTCTGTTTCGATCAATCAGATAATGCAAATACTTTATTATTTGTATGCGAAAGTAATATACTAGTATTTGCCTAGTCCGATTATAGCGCCCTGACGCCTTCAAATACCCAAGTATTTACTTAAAAATAAAAATTATAATCAACTAAAAATGCAATTATTTAATTATTAGTTAGTACATTTAGCGCAGTTAACTAAAAATGCACGTAGAAATATTAATTTGCTGTTATATAAAACGTGATCACGAGAAATGTACATATGTACTGCTGTGTCCACACCAACGGTAAGAGATGGGTTGCGTATTTAGAAATAAAACATTGACTTTGAACCGGAGGAACAATAAAGCAGGACTTTACGTTTCCGTTCTTCGTTTATATTTTTATTTGGTGCGCGATTTGAATTTGTTCGTTTATTTATTTTATATTGTTTAGTTTAAGTTGTTTTCCGTTTTAGTTACTAAAGCTAGTATTACACGGTCAAACTAATTCATGAATTTATCCATCAATTTCAAATACCCAAGTATTTACTTAAAAATAAACATTATAATAATTAGTTTGACGGTGTAATGCGAGCTTTACATAATTTTAAATCAAATTTTAATTTAATTGTTGACATATTTGATGACTCACGTAACATGATCACATAACTAAATCACGGTTGATTTAGAAAATTAATGCAATATAAAAATCTAGATCAAAGTCAAAATAAAAGAATCGTGGGAGAACCAATAAAAAGAATCCACCAGGAACGTTGGGGATGTGAAAAAAATAACAACGGCTAGCAGGACAGTTATTCTTACATCTTCGTCCGAGCAAGTCGAGTTTATTAATTTAAATTAAACGCATGTCGAGAGTTTTCGTTAATGTGTTTGGATTGTTTGGGAATAAAGCCCGACAATTATTAGTGTGGACTAGAGATCTGATATTTCCGAATTTGGAAATCATCACCGCCACGCGTTTATAAAAAGTGAGAAGTCGGCAAGTCTATAGAAATACAAAAGCTGAACATAATCATTACCAAGAAGCAGGTGCATACGATCATCGAAGATAAGTGAAGAATAGATCCCAAGAAAGTTTTTAGTTCATTAAATCCGTGCTGGCCTACAAATTGCGCGAGTCCTGGTTGCTATTATTGTTTATTTACCCAGGTTGAAAAATAAATACCACTTTATATCGTCAATTGTTTTACTGTCTTACTGGTAACCATTTATTTTCGAAGAACGCCTCGACCCATAAAAGAGATAGAGTTAATAAATAGTAGGTAAGCATCACAATATACTCGTATGCTGCTATTTGCAAGCTCATGCCTGTGGTAGACTTGATTTTCGTTATATTCAGGTACATAATTTCACTTTAATATTAGAAAACTTCTAAATAATAAGAGGGTGCTGTCAGTTAATTCCCATCGCGAATTTCAAAATTTCAGCTGCACTATAGGAAAGAGGACAATTTTCTTCGCATTAAAAAAAATTCCTGGACCGTCCATTACATTTCGAGAAAACGGCGTTTTAAAATTACGAAAAGCACGGAGATGTAATATGATATACCCCGATGCGTGACGATCGGTCTCACGTTGATTTCCCTGCTCTTAATTTTATATACTCTTAATGTTGTTGTCGGTTGCGGTCGACACCCGGACGAGTTTAATGGCTTCGAGTTCCACCCTTGACGAGTTCTGTCATTCTTCAAGAATATTTTTAAATTGTTTTGTGTAAGGAGAGCGCCGAAGGCGTCCGAAGGGTCTGTTTTATTTTTTTGCCTTACACAAAAAGCGGCTAATCATGCAGCCGTGTTAAAAGGTGTATCTAAAATACATGTAAATTTTACATCGTTAAATTCGAATTTTTCGAAAACTTATGGATGGTCCAGAGATTTTTTTGTTTTAAACTGTTTAAAAAATTGTCCTCTTTCCTATAGTGTAGTTGAAATTTTGAAATTCGTGATGGGATTACTCTGACAGTTCCCTAAGATTATTATACATTTACGTATACGTTTAGTGGCATTGAAGAAAAAGAATAGTAAGTAAAATGAGAAAAGTTTATTACGTCATCATGAAAAATCAACCACAAAATTAGTTTTAATTCAATATGTAGCAAAACTTAATAGGGTGTATTGAATCCACGGTATGATTAGGTATTTTAATAAAAAATAATAATGTATTTTTTTATTTTACTTCAATACCTAATCATAAATAATATTGAAAATCAACACGAAAGGTTTTTGAAAGGTTACATTCAATTAATTATCAATTAATTAAAATGTGTAAAATTTAAAAAAATATCACGTGGCTTCATCGGATATCGTGCTCTTCACGTCACATCCTTATACAAATTACATATTATGTGAACATAACCGTTAACACAACAAAGTAATCTTCACAACAATAAAAATGTGTTTTAGTTTTAGGATTAATACGTCGTGTTGCTAGAAACCATTGATTTTGGCATACTTAAAAACATTTTTTCATATGTCTTATTGTAGTATTTCTACAAAGTGGTACGAAATAGGTTCGATAATTATTCGAATTAAACAGTTTTAATAAAGAGGTATAATTTAAAGTAAGTAAAAACAGAATATGCACAAATCAACTGTCAAATTCAAACGTATTTATTTTGATGTTTATCTGTATCTATGTGACGTCACATATGCGCTCGGAAATTGTCGATGCGTTTATAGTTCAAAAATTAATTTTTAATTTGACTTAACTTCTTAATTATTGTAAAAAAAATAAAATAAAAATAGTTTACTTATAAAACTTATTATGATCTTTCCATTTATGACAAAAAAAAACTTGTTCAAAAACCCAATTGTTCAAAAGAGCACCCTGCAAAAAAAGACAACAAAACATTTCGTTTTCTTTATTTAACAAATAATCATCTTATGATGTGAAGAGCACATCAATCATATTGTACGATCGCTTTCTATCTACATATTATGCAATTAACAAACCCACATTAAGCGTATCAAAGTTGTAGAGATAATAAGAATAAAAAACAAATGAATTAAAAAAAAAAGTGATATTACATTAAATCAGAAAAATTTCTAATTAATTTTAGAAAAATTGAACTCACTTTTTAGTGTAGTACTTAAACGAAATCAGTTTAATTAAAATAACTACCAGCCAACTGTCTAATTTTGCAAAATCCAGCTTGGAATAATTTAATATTATACGTAAGTAATAAAATATGTACAAATTATATTTTTGTAAGTATGCAATATTAAGTACAAGTAGTAAATCGAAAACTTAGTTAAATGGCACTTATTTTATGACTGTCTTTATGGTAAAAGTTTTCTTGATGGAATAACATAAAAAATTAATCTAAAACATATTTTTATTTTCTAAAATTTCATTATTTTTAGGACCACATCGTTGCCGCAAATTTTGAATGAACACATTATGTTCCTTGCGCATATGCTTTAATAGCACATAACCATGCTTAAATTTCTTTGTGCACATCTTGCAAGAAAAAGACGGATTTTTACCACAATCTAAACGTATGTGCCGACCTAAGGTTTTCTTTTGGCAATATGTTCTTTTACATCTTGAGCAACCATATCTCACCCCAAAATCGGCAACTTTTAATTGATTGTACTCTTCAATCGAAGACGCATAATATATAACATCTGAAAGATAAAAACAGTGTCACCGTATATAAAATGTTCAATTAACAATTGCTAAATTCAGTAATTACTCTAATGAAAACTATAGTACATACATACTACTTACTAGAAATAATTTTTTTAAATTTTTTTTCTTAAAATGTAAAATAACTTACATTATTGTTTCATTTATAAAATAATGTTATAGAAACTCATTTGACATCACAATTGAAAAATAAATGGACCACTTGCATATAATCACGTTAACGTTTATTCAGGGTACTAAATCTAAAATAACATTTAATATATTTGGCATATAATACGTTTATACATGTAGAAATACATAATACCTCGTATGTTGCTGCTGGATGAAATTTTAAAATGTGGCATCGAACGGAATGCTTCCGCAGAAATGCTTTGTAACAAACGGGACACGTAAAACGATAATTTCCGCCACATTCATGTCTAGAATGTCTCGATAGACTTGAGTCATGTTTATAGATTTTTCCACATTTTAAACAAGAATAAAGTCTCTTCGGACTTGCTGAAAGTAAAATAATTACAAATTTTAAAATAACATACGATGCCGCAATACCTCAAGCATTCTCAATTATGCTTGATTTTATAAATTGAAAAATACTAGAAAATACTTATGTGTTAACCTATAGGACAAAAAATGTTAATAAAAAATAAGCAGCATTGTCAAAATTGCACAGTTCTCCCGTATCAGTCGCTGCTAGAATTATACTTCTATATTTATCTTCATTTTTTTATTCAATATCTACTTCAAGTATTTCGGTCTCTGTTGAAATCATATGAAGAATCACTATGTCCAATCCATCACTAGATAATAACGTAAAAACATTATGACAAAGATAAATACTATTTACTGAACGTAATAGACCTGCTTATAAAGTATACAGGCGAAATGATCTTTGTTATAATAAAATAAAACCTACGATGATGTTAATATGTAATTTCTTTCTTCTTACTTAGTTTTATAACTTCTAATAATATCTAATGTCTAGTTTTTCATTCGTGAGTTTAAAGGTTAATCTATGCTGATCTTCGCCATTTCCGACAGACAATAGAGTTCCAACTTGATATTTTGTTTTGGTTTTTATTGATTTTGTAAGTTGTCTTGTTTGAATAAAGCCTTATCTTATCTTATGTTTAATTCTGATCCATGATAGGCCATTCTGATTATAAGCAAAAGTTAATATTTGAAATTGTGTTAACTCACGATTGTAAAACCGAGCTAAAGTAACTTTTTAGATACGAGAACGTCGCAGTTATTACCACTGGAACGAGTTTACAGAGCTGTATTGTTACTGGGACATTATGAAGATTGTCGTTATCGCTTTAAGACAGGGCCGGCACTAGGATATTTGACGCCCTAGGCAAAACTCCCCCCCCCCCTCCCCATTTATATGGCAGTACCGAGCTGGGGAGTGAGAATCCGCGATATTTAAAAAAATACTTATATATATATTATATATTTTTATTTAAAAAAAAATCAGTTTCCACAAAAATAAAACTAAGAAAAATAATAAAATTTTAACTTTTTTGGCTTTTTTGCGACAAAAGTTGTTACAAGTTCTTCCAAATTTAGCATTGAGCATTCTTCCTGTTCTACAGAAATAAGTTCTATATTTCTTTTCTATGTACTTAAATAATATAATTGTTGAAGACGGTTACGGCCTGATGCTTATGTGCGTCGACTGCTTAGCCGAGATCCTCGGTCCGAATCCGAGCGGAGTAAAAACTTTATTCTGACCGTCTTTGCAAAGGCGAACTACTGAGGTATCTGTCAAGAAAACCTTTCTGAAGAAGAGATCACTCCGCCCTTATAAGAAGAATATCTTTGTGTCTCGAGGTGCCACGCCATCAAATATTGCGAATTACTTTTACAAGCAGTGAGGCACATACTTCCCCTTCCATGATACTAAAACATTGAAATCGCTTACAATGCCGGGAGTTATTTTTTCGCGAGGGACAAATTTATAAGCACATGTTCGAAGCAAAAATGTGTCGTTTTATTTTTGTTTTACTATAAGTATGATATTTCGTTTTACATTGTCCACCGCAATTAAATTTTGCACCTCATTCTGGTTTGCGCCACTTTATCATTTGCGCCCTAGGCAGTCGCCTAGTTTGCCTAGTGCCGACCCTGCTTTGAGGTCGTGATTACGACTTGAAAACGACCTCCAAGTTAGTTTGTCAATCATAATTGAATTTTTTAATAACCTTAGGTTTATATAGGGTATTTTTGACACCACATTGCGAACAATTTTTTGCGAGCAGTTTCAAGACAACATTTAAGCAGTTTGTTGACAGGCTTAGATGGTAACAATATTGTTTCCTATTTGTAAACTTGATCAGTACCTACATATACGCACTGAAACTTGTTGACAATATTGTGCAATTTCTTACACTCTTTAACTTATACATTTGTATGTATTTAATTTTGTTTTTAAGAATAGTCAAAGATTGTGAAGTGAGCGTTACAAAATAAGTAGCAAAACTATAGGCAAAAGTCCCTTAAAAATCGTCGTTACTACCACTGGTAGTTTGCCGAAACGTAACCATAATATTATTAGAACGCAGTAGAAAAGCCCAAAACATTGCCGACAGTATCTTGACTCACCATTCTTCTTCTTCATGTGCCATATCTGGTTCCCCGGACGTTGGCGACCTCTCTCCTATGTTTGCGTTGTGCGTTCGAAGTCAGAATAAAGTTTTACTAAGCCCGGAGTCGAACCAGGTATTCAGTATTATCAGCAACGCACTTCACCGCATTAGCTGAAGACTGTCTCTCTCACCATTCTTATCGAAACGTAAAGAGAAAATTTCTATTAAGCGCCTTCTAGCAGCAACAAATTATCGTAGCAGTTATATTGTTGCAAGTAAGTTTATATAATTATAAAATTACTCTTTTCAAATGTTCTTTTTACATAATATGGAGTAATTTATAACAATTAAATAAATTTTAGCTCTATGACACACAGTAAGCTCACCAAAACACACAAGATTAGTAATCGAACAAACAGAAAGATATTATGTATCTACAACCTTAGTTGTACGAATGGTTTTTCTAAATCTTCTATTCTCTTCCCTCTTTATGCTTTTACCGCCCCTCAAATGCATCCGAGGCTACTATCGCCAATTTCAGAATCACCGATTTAAAATAACACCCCTTACGGCCACATTTTCAATAAAATATAGTGACTAATATAGTAATATAGTAAAATATAGTAACGGTTGACTGGCACTTACTGAACCTTAAAAAATTTTAGACCTAAATCTTGACGCTCAATTCGCCATCTGATATGGTCGTGGATAAGTCTAATTGCTGAGAATGTGGTACGATCGATAAATTTAGATGTTACTCGACACTTTTACTTGCAGCAATATTATTAGCTGAACGACACGGACGAATTCTCGAAGATGAAGTTTATACGTGAGCCGTAGGCGAGTGAATTATACCCATTATGTGCGAGTTAAATACGATGTTTTATCTACGAATCAGAATAAAAAATTTCATGTTTACAAATTTTTATTTATTAAATAGTAATCAGTAATTATTGTTACTTTTGACAATGGGGTTCAAAAAAAATGGAGCTGCAAACAAATTTTGGCGGTGCTCTTAGCAACCGCGTATAATGGTGATCTGATTTAATAACTTTTACAAAAATGCAATTATTTAAAAAAAAATTAAATAAATGAAGTGAAATCAATACCTAAAATAATTATCCAAAAATTTTTATATAAAAAATCAAAAAATATAAAATTAATTATATAATCGATACCACGTGAACGTATTAAGTTTCGCTTTTGAAGTTACTTTTATTGAAACTGTCAATATTATCTTTACTCGTTTGTACGAAATGCGCATGAATCTTGCTTTAACCCCGGTTAAACTCATCTAATCAGCCGAAATTAGTCGATTAGCTCGAGGCTGGTTAACTTGCTTTAACCATGTTTAAAAACGTGATGGGACACTCTTTTTTATTTAACCGTGATTAACTACAATTAACCGACATTAAACTATTTAATATGTGTTGGTGGAACCGGCCCTAAAAGTTTAAAATTTCTAAGAGTCCGCAATTTCAATGGGGTCTCATAAGATACAATTCCTCAAACATGGAAACCTTCACATATGAGAGGGGGGGGTGCAATTCTTAAGCCAAATAACCTAAGGTAGAAAGCAGCTTACTCCAAGGCTGCTTTCTACACGAGGCCCTCTTCAGTAGTACAGTGCCTCAAACATGGAGGGGGGAGCTTACTTGTAGATTTCAACTCCTAAGCTGAGATGCCCAAGATACAGATCAGCCCTAAATCTCCAAAAATGTCGACTTTTTCGGGAACAGTCACTTAACCCTCATCACGATTTTCAAAATTTCAATTGCACTATAGGAAAGAGGACACTTTTATAGGTAGAATAAAAAAAAAGAAATGGGAGGATGTGGCATTAATTTTCGAAAAAATCGATTTTAAAGATGTAAAATTTACATGTATTTTAGATACACCTTTTAACACGGCTGCATGATTAGACATTTTTGTGTAAGGCAAAAAAATTAAAAAAAATCCCTGAAGAATGACAGAACTCGCCAAGGGTGGAACTCGAAGCCGTAGAACTCGTCCGGGTGTCGACCGGAATTAACATAACATTAAGAGTATGTTAAAGCACTCGTACCGTCAACAAAATGAAGAATTGGAACGGAACGTGCAAGTTGACCGTGGCTCGACACGTTGCAACGGGGTGTATCGGGTTACAACTACCTACTTTTAATAACTTTAAAATGCCGTTTTTTCGAAAATTAATGCCACATCCTCCCATTTTTTTTTATGTATTCTATCCATAAAAGTGTTCTCTTTCCTATAGTGCAATTGAAATTTTGAAAATCGTGATGAGGGTTAAGTGACTGTACCCACTTTTTCATATGGGGTAGTTCATCAGTCGGCCGCCACGTCATCCGAGTGAGTGTATAGTGTGAAAACTTTTTTCAACTCGAGTCCGTCATTAGTTTACAACTCAATTGATTTCCTTGATTAAAAAAGTTAATTGTTCGAATGTACGCAGGTATATTCGAATTTAGAATTCGAAGCAAACCAATTTAGATACTTTTAATGCAATCTGCTAATTATGTTTACCAAATGTAAAATGTGTTCTGTATTATTGTTATGCATTACAACCTTAAGCTATTAATTGTAAATGACGGTAATAAAAATTAAACGAACTATTTTGGAATATTTATTAGAATTACATTTATATTACTAACACGATATAAATAGAAATCAATCATTTTCAAATCTACCTATCAATAAATTTTGATCTCTACGAAATCGATAAATTATGTTTCATTTTCATATGCAAGGACAGCTCATATTTTCGCTTTGTTTTATAATTGCAATGTGTACAAATAAATCGAGGAGGTAATCCGCATTCAAATTTTAGATGCCGTCTCAGTATATGTTTATGTTTATAATGACGCAAGCATTTTCTGCATTGAAAACGTTCACCAGTAAATGTCAACATCTGTCTTATGCATTCTTCGGCATTTCCTACAACAAAATAAAACAAAATTTAGAAACACAAATTTTTAAAAATGAACTAGACTCGTATGTAACATTTATTGTATCGTCAAAAAGGAAGTCTCATTCTTAATAATCGAATATCTTCTAAGATACGAATCTTTTTTCTGTATATTTCATACAATACAAATGTATAAGTAAGAACAAACAAATTCTCGTCCAGTAGTGAGTAATAATAAGTACTAGGAGTTCTTGAGTAGAGAGGACAATGTAAATCAAACAAATGTTTGTCTTGCCAATGTTTCGAAAATTCTATATTTTCATCTTCAAGGCTAAAAGAAAATGGTACACAATAAGATTACATTGGCAAGGTCCGTCCGAAAACAAAAAACTATTTCTTCTTTTAGCCCTGAAGATGAAAATTATAATTTTCGATACGTTGAGAAGACAAACATTTGTTTGATTTATATTGTCCTCTCTACCCAAGACCTCCTTGTATATGTAAGAATTTATTTTCATACTTTCCGCGTATCTAATTGATGCAGAACATCCCTACTGGTTAAATATATTTATGTACTAATTATTATAATATTATTAATAATTATTTGTGCAATATTGTTCCGTACTAGGTGTGAGAATTTTTATCGACGCTTTAACCGAGATAAAAACATGCCGTGTACAGAAAAATAGGCTTTTCATACAATATTTTTTATACTATGGACTTATTCAAACAGTAGTAGAAAAATTATTATAAATACTACCTGTTACAGGTAGGGCCTGTTATCTACGCTAGCGTGTAACCGTTTAGTACAAACAAAAATACTTTTCAAATTAATGGTCGATTTATACTCAACATTTAACATTTACCATTTGCAACTGTTGACAGTTTTTCGATATTTGACATCAGTAAATCTTGGTGAAATTTTTATTTGTGTGAATATCAGAGTATTTTGTGTAATAAGAAAAGTAAAAGATATTGCTGTGGTAACGAATTACTACTATTAATACTAAAAAATACACGCAAAATACAGGATAAATTTTCGCGCGCAGTTAGACTTGCGCAGTGTGAACAAAATTTCTTAAATGTTAAATGATAGATGAAAGTTGGCTATCTCTTAAATGATAAGTAATAAATGTTAAATGAGGAGTATAAATGCTTATACACAATTCCTATTGTTTATCTTCTTAAATTATAAATGTTGAGTATAAATCGACCATAATACTTTGTAATAGTTTAAATGATTTCTTTTTATATATTTTTCAAACAACAGTACAAAAAATATTGTGTGAAACATCTATGAAAATCTTACTTTTCCGTACACCGCGTGTTAATCTCAAGCCTAGTAGGGAAAAATGTCGCTTTCCATAACTATCGCTCTGCTTAAAAACTTATTAATTAAACTATTGCAGAGTATTGATTTGAAAAATATTTTTGTTTGCAAAAAGCGGTTATATGTATACTAAGGTGTGTAACATTGTCATTTTGGTCTTCTTCGGAGCAGTGGCGTAACAAGGCAGCTACGGGCCTGTGTTTCCGACTGTCTAACCTTAAAATCTGGTAAATTTTTTTTAAATAATCTAAAGCCTGTTTACATTATAACATTTTTATAAGACATAAATTTCACTGTTTACACCTTAAAATTTTCGTTAAAATAATTTCCAAGAGAAATTTGAACAAATTTTAAAGAATAGATTAGCACCTATTTCCTTAAAATTTTACGTAAATTATAGAGTTTTAAAGTGTGTGTTTGGTGATAAAGCTGTAAACACAAATCTGCGAAATCTACAAATTTTAAGAAAAAATTAAAAAAAAAAAAAAGAAATTTTAACAAAAAATTTAAGCGAAATTTTATAATGTAAACAGGCTTTTATAAGCGGAACGATTGTTTTAAATTAATTTTTATGAAAAAAAATAGAAATATTATTAATTAGTTTTATTTAAATCACCCTAGAGATTAGCTACCACTTAAAAAACAGTTAACACAAAATCAAGAATTTTATTCAAAACATACCTGACTGTTTTAATAAATTATACTCCAAAATAAATAATTGAACTTAAACTTTACTATGTAAAACTAATTTATAAAAACAAAACGACTGGTTCTTATCATAAATACTGTAACAAACTGCAATGTGATGTAAATAAAAATCAAAATATGTCCTAACTGTTAAAGGATTTTTTCGGAATTTGCTAAAGGCTCTGAATGACAGTTTATTTCTTTATTTCCTATTGCATAGCTACCAGATGCGAAATTTTACTTTTACGTTCCGTTTTATCTTTATCGATGCCGGCTTCAAGTTCAATTTAACAAAAGCCGAAACAGACAGTAAATATACTTTATAATTATTTTAAATAGGTATACATGAGAAATGTGGCAGACACCTTATTTTGAAAATGTGCCGTATATTTTCTGATTTTAGCGATGTTTTCACTGTTTAGTGCTAAAAATCACAAAAATTTGAATTCTGATCGTAGCAGAGCCGGGCTCTTGTTCGATCGAACACTGGTAGTTACGCCACTGCTTCGGAGTACCGGATCTTAAGCCCCTACCTCCTTCATCGATAAGAGAGAGACTCCAACTAGTAGGATGGGAGTTCCAAATGCTACTGTATTGGGAAGGAGCGACTGTAAGATACGATACGCAGATAATACCCATGATACAATGAATTACAAGGTATGATATCTTACAAACCTACTTTCGTCCGTTTGGCGCATGACGTCATTTTGACGTATCTTGGTTCTAAAGAATCAAATGGAATAGTTCCCGCCGTAGTTGACCGTCAATACTCGGTCGTTCTCGCTATTTGTTTAACCCTAGAATGCTATCGTACGTAAAATTAAATATAATACGATACCCGAACGCTTACTACAACTTACGTAGGTAGCATGCTAGGGTTAATATCTAAACCAAGGTACGTCACAGTCCAGCCCAGTCCAGCCTGCGCAATATCATACCTTGTAAATTTATTGTATCATGGATAATACCCATAATAGTGTGTCATCTACGTATCACTTATAGAAGGTCCTCTTACATAGTCGAGTCACATCCCCATGTCGATTGATTTTAATAATCATAATCTTGTTTGCATTCCAATTTCACCGCAGACGTACAGGTTGTCCAGAAGATAAACCCACATTAGTTGACACGGAATCTTAACACCGCTTGGATATCTCTACTCAATATTATACAAAATTCACACCCGACAAGATTTCATTTCATTTTATCACGGTCTATTTTACTGTAAATAGTAATGTAAAGCAATAGTGGGATGGTAACGTTGTAAGTAAAATAGAAAGTCATTTTTTATTTTAAGGTTGTCGTTTTGTGTGTTGCTTTAAACCATAAATGTTGTACGATAAAGTTTTAGATATAATTATTAATAATTATGTTAGAATTATATAGTCCGTCAATTTAACTCGATTATAGTGTGAAACATACCAAAAATGTCTTGTAGCAGTTACCCAGTTAATACAAAAATAGGATCCGACTTGAAACGTCACCACAAACATAATAAGCTGACGCTTAATCTCACAAATACTTACGCTCAAGCGAGAAGCCAATGTTACTGGCGAAGTAGTGCAGATTTTGAATAAGGTTTAAACAGGCAATTCAAAACAACCAGTTATTAATATAAGAATCTCGAACAACTTATAACTGATAGTTCATCCGCTACTTATTTTCCCTGTAGCAAACCTGGAAAGCAATCAAACTGACAAACTTTTAGTAGTTCACACATCATCAGTAAGCTGCATTATGAAGTTACACTTTGATATGTTTGAAAAGCTTACACTATAATTTATTATTCCCACAATTTAAATTATATTTTTGAAACATGTATTCAGAACATTGAACCTTTTTTATCAAAACAAATTTGTACACAGCGGCGAGTTTCCAGTATTTACAACTACTTTAAAATTGTTAAATTTCACGATATATAAATTAATCGTGGATTAAATTTTAACTTACCTTAAATAACTTCGGCTGTTTAAAATATTCGTATATCAAACAAATTATATATAATTTTAATCACATATTGAATTTTTCATGGCCATGGATAACTCATAACCATGTAAATAAAAGCCATAAATTAACATGGATAACTAAAGGAAAATTGTAATTTTGGTTAAATTGGTGTAAGGGGCACAGAATATTTATATACATATGTAAATTGTTAATCGTGCAATTATTTGTATTCATTAGCAGGAGTTTATAGGTATTAAAATTAGTTTTCAATTCAAAATAGAGTGTCGAAAATGCATAAGAAATAAACATCACTCCAGTAATAAAAAAAGATTGCCAATTTCTAATTTAGCCCTTTATACTAAATGAACAAGATATATGTTAAGTATATTCATTTACAAATTACTTCATAGGGTGATCATTAACGTAAACTGTCCGGCAGGTATTTCAGTTGAAACGTTCAGGTTGAATTTGGTGGATCTCTTCACCAGATCTTAAGTACTGGCTCCTATATACTGAGATTAAATAAATATCACAATTTTTTTAATTGAGTGTTTGAAAATTACAGCATTGTTCCAACTTTCCCCTCATTTTAGGGTAAATCAAAAGTGTTTTTAGTTCCCCTTCAGGAATGACTAATAAATTTCATAGATATCCAACTCCAACAAATTAAATTTATTATAAATTTATACTTTTCCAGGATTTCCAGTAAAAAGTGAGTGAAGAAAGTGTCTCGATTTTTAAAACTACTGAACAACGGTGTATAGATCTCATCAACTGCCGCAAAGTGTATGTAGTACAAACCTTTTTATAAAATGAATCAAAATTCTCAAAAATGTAATATATTTGAAAAATCTATTATTGCTGTCTCGAGCAAAACATTTAGGTAACTAATTTATCTAGTCGCTTCAAGAATACTTACCAAATTGTATAATAATTTTACCCAGTTAAACAAAAACAATGATTTTGGTATTATGATTTATATTAAATATTTCATACAAATTTTAATTAAAATATAGTATTGAGTGTTTTGCGAATTACATAATTATACTAAATTTCTAAAATTCGTACGGGCCCTTGTTGAATACCACTGAAAATAAGTTGTAACAATATAACTATAAAATAAATATTATATTATTTTCTTATAAATTTTCGAATATGTTAATAAATAAAACGTTCGGTAAAAGCGGACTATTTTCAAATTTTAAAACTAAACATTTATTCAAAATTGTTGTTGATATTATTATTGCAATATAATTTCAGACGTACTATATCGTGCACTCTTGATACAGTCAACCCTCTCTAAATCAAATTCTCATAATGCAATTCGAATTACGGGGAGTTTAAATTAAAGAAAGTAAGAAAAACACTGGAAAAAAATAATAAATATTGGTATACACATAAACAAACTGAACAAAATGTTAAAATAAAGAATTTTAACCGTAAAGTAAAGAATACATACGTACTTAGAAAAATTATATTTAAAAACCAATTTCCTTTAAAAGGTTTGGACTTTATAAATATTTGGAATATTTAAATAAACAAGAAAAATAAAAATACTCTATGAAAATTATTGATAAAAATTTTTAAATACTGACTAAGAACGTTTGAAATAAAAAATTACGTTATAAAAATATGATAAAAATATAAATTAAAATCTTAGTAATACGATATAAAGACCCTTATTTCACGATTATTTCCGATCTTCAGTCGTATATAACTAAGGAAAACAACCAAAATAATGAGAAGCAAGAAAATATACATATACCAAACAAATAGAAAAATTAAAAAATAATCAAGAAGTTAAAAAAAACTATACATTGAATGTAACAAAAAACAAATAATTTCAAAACAATGTCGCGTGCTTAAATGAATTTTTTGAGGTTACATAAATAAATATCCGTATGTATTCTTTACTTTACGGTTAAAATTCTTTAGTTTAACATTTTGTTTAGTTTTTTATTTTTAAAATTACATACTACTAATTATGACAATTTTATTTGAATCCACTATAAAGAAATATAATATAGTTAAGGTTATTGACATGTGATAATATTCATTTTGGCTGCAAGTAGGTATAATTTTATAAATAATTTGACTTTTAATCTAGTATTGAATTTAATCGCATAACTTCTCCATCAATTTAATAATTTTTCCAGGTTTGTCTGATGAGAATCCGAAATTCGAAACATAATGCTAACAGTATGTAACACACTATATCATTCATTTAAATAGTTTTAGAATAAATATTATGTAAGTTATGAATTAAATTTTATTTCAATTTCATGTAACATGTAAAAATTAATTTTATAAAAAATATAAAGAATATACTAAGAAAATATATAAAAAAAAATTCATTCGGTTACACATAACGGAAATATAACACTAACCGTTAAAAAGAAAATTTTATACATATTTATGTAGTCACAATAATATTTAATACAGTTCAGGTAATCACACAGCGGCGTCATGGCACGTCAGGTTGACGCGGTGAATTTCTTCGGGAAATGTTTATACTTCAAGATACCTCTAAACCACGTCATTAAAATAGAATTCACTTTAAGAAGAAGCGAATTAATTATATGTAAATTAACATTAGATGCCTAACATTAGATTCGATTTTAAGAGAATTTTAATTTAAAAAAATCTGATTAAGAAATAATTTTTACACATGAAACGCTATTCAGTTGCACGTACCAAATAAATAATTCAATTTAGAGAAAAACTTAAACTAGGAGGAGTTTGGTTTAGAGTGCTGACTGTAATACTAAGCAATAAATGTAAAATTATTAAAATCAAACTGTTTTGTTTCTAGTCAGGTAGGGCCACTTAGAATTTAAAATTTTCTTACATAGTTTTTAACACTACAACTTATTGTGACTATGGGATTGTAATGGCTATAATAAGCATAAGAAATGTATAATTTTATGTGGTGTTGTAACATAAACATTAGCGTAGTTTATTTCGTGTTCACAATCTTATAAAATCCAAGGAGATCTGCGCCTGAAGTATCTTACACTAAGTAAAATAAAACTTTCATAGATACAAATAAAGTTCCTTTGAATCAATGAAGTTTCAAGTAATAAATAAAAATGTATCGTATTTTGGAAAGTTTCTTAATTATATAAGTTAATTGCTTGAAATTGTATTGCCAATGTCTATATTTAAAAAAAGTAATAAATTACAATAAAAAAATATACATATCGAAAAAAAGATAAGAATTTTTATGATTATCGGTTGGTTTCGTGGTTTGTCACGCTGCCCATGCGCTTATTCGTCGAGCCCGCCTGACTGACGAATAATTCCGTATCTGAGAACTTGAAAGTATATTGTGCATTCTAAAATCCACCGCAATATCAGCATTAAACTTAGAATGTTATTCTTTGTTACAAGATAGTTAACGACATTAATAATGCACATTGGAAAAATTTTCAAAAATGTAGTATTTTTTGTAACCTTTTCTTTTTTTTTTTCGTTAACGCTAGGTAAAATTGAAAAAATGATTCGAATATTTTCTAACCAATTTGTCCTATTAAAAACTATTTTCATGAGATAGTTACATTAAAACTATAAACGTGGAGGGCCAAGTGCGGTGAATATGAAGCTTATATCAAACTAGCTGGAAAGACCGTCCGCGGACAGGCAGCAGACGGTGGATCTTTCTTTTAGCGGTATTAATTAAAAAATTCATAAGCTCAACCGGTGTACAATATCTATTTTAATGATCTAAATAAAAACAACATTGTTTGCTAATATTGCCAACTTTAATTGTTCGTCCTCGAAACAAATCCATTCAATTTCGTACATCTTCGCTTTTAAAGTTTTTTCTATTCTCTGTTATTTTGATTTTATTAATTTGATTTTGCAATAATTCAGGTTTCCTTTATTTTATTTTGAACGAATCAAAAATTATTCAATACTTCTGTTGTTAACCACGCCCGCCCAAAAAATATGATAAATATGGAAATATATATTTCCTACAGTTTACTCCAACGAATATAAAAATATCGAATACGGCATTTGTTGCACAAATCTCACTTTCTCGTGGCATATAAATTAAAATTTTTGTTTTGTACCAATTTTGCCCACCCAGAGCAAATACATACACGAAAGAAAAGAATGAAATTTATATTTTAATTTTTCAATAATTAAATCAAAATAAAAAAATTTGGTTACAAAATTAAACTGTTTTTTTAAATTTTAAGCCTGTTTGACACGACGGACGTTAAATTTTACATGTGAAAAATTTAGAACGTGTTCTAGATTTGGTCGTGTAAACTCAAATAATAATACTACACAGCTGATTACTACAACTGTTATATAGAGAAACTCAAGATATATAGACCTTAAATAACTATATATCTGAAAAATCTCCCTAAACTGATTGTTAATACGCCAGCGCGCGTGTTAAATTTCTGATCAAATTTGACATCGTTGCAAACAGAAAATTATTTTTACATACATAAAATGGTGTCAAAAATATGAGCAAATTTACATGTAAATTTTATATAAAATTTAACGTCGTGTCAAACAGGCTTTAGTGTTTAATGTA
The DNA here is from genome assembly GCA_911387805.1 of Cantharis rustica. Classification (NCBI taxonomy): domain Eukaryota; kingdom Metazoa; phylum Arthropoda; class Insecta; order Coleoptera; family Cantharidae; genus Cantharis; species Cantharis rustica. The sequence continues at coordinate 81,240,781 of OU426877.1, forward strand.
CATATTAAAAAAACAATAATGAATATTTCTAACGCTTGCTAATGATTGAATTTTGAGAGTACAATGAGAGTATTTTTCGAAATCGACCACTTGACCATTCAGTTTGAGTTTGGTGGAAACATTTCTTAGAAATGTAATCTTACCTTAGTAAGTTAAAGATACCTTAGTACCAGTATATATTATGTAATCTTTGGTAATGAAAGCGAGTAAGTAGTGCAATAACTTGGACCAAATTTCAAAGATTTCTAATGCAATTGTGATAATTTATGGTGTAAATTACAAATATAAACATTAAAATTTATAGAACACCAAAAATTCAGATGATAAAAGATTTAAAATGTTATGCGATTGGCTGTTTCCATAAGGTTACTCCTGCTTATTCGTATTTTTATTTTAAATAAGTATTTTTAGGAATAAATTGCGTTAGAAAATAGGAAATCCAGTTAGATAGTTTATCTTTGAGCCACTCCACTTATTAAAAACATCCCTGAAGTGGTCCCAATTCGAAAATTCATCTTCGTTCATAAGTTAAATTCGGCTAGAATTAACTAAATCCAATCTAAAATAAATATATTACGTGATGTTAGTGGCTGCACAGCTAACTAAAACAAGTGCTGTATCTTTTTACGTTGAGCATACGCACGTATGCGCCGTCAACAGAATGAGCTATTCACCGACTTTTACGTAAAAAATCAAAACTTTAAATTCTATTATTTTGGAAATTAAATGTAAAATGTGTGTTAATTCATAGTTTAATAGCTTCAATTTTTATTGCACCTATAAATAAAATTATCGTACTATACCCGTGATGAAACCAGAAGCCTGATTTTTGGAACCGGGATTTAATTCTTTAATATCAATATACCGTCAAGTTCTCGTACGTACATGTTTCGGCTGTAACCCAACTTTTACTTGTAAATTGTACTTTCTGACTTAGCAATACAAATAGCTATTTTATTACATAACAGTATGTTATATTATCATAATGGATAATGAAAACTGTATCAAAAAAAAAAATCTAAAAACAATAGTCTTTTTAGTAATCTTTTTAGTCTACGTGGCTTTGCAGGATTCGTTGAATTTATTATTTTAAAATTACTTTTTTTAATGTCTATATCGATTAGTTCTAAATTCGATTAGAAAGTAAGTTCACAAAATTTACAATTACGAAACAAAAAAAGCAACTGTTTTTAATAAGATTTAGTTATATATCAGTAACCAATAGGTTTATCGATATACATTGTAAATAAAATACGGAGTTCAACTTGCACACAATTCTTAAGTATTTCTTTTGCTTATGCCCATTATAAATACACACGAACTAATGTGCCTACTATAATGCCCGTTCACCCATTTACAAAAGCTGAAGCGTTCCATAAATGTAATTTCAACTAATATGCAAATGAAATAAGTGGCACTTGCCAATTTTTTTGGAACACGTAACACTTTAATATTGTAAGTGACGTAATAGTAGATAATAGATATTCTAAAAAACGAATTAATATAGCAATTTGAATTCCTGCTTCCCATTTTAACGGATATAATATAGATAAAAAAGATTTTTTCCTTCCCACGTCTGAATGTACACAGGTACATATGCATACTTTATAATTTTTCATAATTATTGCTTAAAATGTAATAAAATTGGCGCTTTTCATATAATAAATTAAATTGTCTTAAAAAATAATTGGTAAACTAATATTATTTTTGCAAGATCACTGATTATATATATATTGGGCATCTTGTGATTTAATAATAATCTCTCTAGAATGACATCACTTCAATGGTAGGGTTGCCAACAGATCTCTTTTAATGAGAACATATTCTCTTTTTTAAGGAAATATTTTTGTTCTCTTCCTTTTTTTTATAATTTTTATGTAAATGTTCCCTTTTTTAAATTTTACTAATTAATAATTATTTAATAATGCACAATTGCACAAAAAATGATAAAGTTCCTCTCTAAATTTGAAATGTAAATTAATACACGCACACGTAATACACGTAAATTAATACTCGTAACTAGCAACCTAGATTTATAGATATGAGTATAGTCTGGATACAAAACGGGGTATTCGATGGAAGATCTTATACAGAATCATTGTCTAATATACCGTCTATGAATATGAGTATGAATCCGGTATGAATCGTAACTTTGTGATAAAGTGTGCGAGTACTTAATATAATTATTGTAAAAAACGTGTATACGAATTAGTTTATAAAGAAAATAAATTTATTTAAAAATATGTTCTCTTTTTTGTACTCAATAGTTGGCAACCCTACTCAATGGGGTAATTATTAAACGAAGCCAGTTAAACAAACAATGTGAAACGGAAAAAAATAAATCTCCATGAAGTTGTATAATATTGTAATTTAATATAATTAATAATAAATAATAATTAAATATTGTAATTGAAAAGCATTTTTTATAAAATTATATCAAAGTTTATTTATCTTCAAGAAGTCCATGGAACGCAAAATTCAGAGTGAATCCCCCTGCATCATCTTCATCCGTTACAAGAGAAAGCAGGAAAGTCGTTCACGACATTATTTCCATTATTAATATTAAAGTGTTCCGGTTGTGACTGTACATTGTTAAAATATATTTTTAAACAATATTTTTATTAAATTATAGAAAGTTATATCACAAAATTCAACATTTATGAAGTTACACCATGCTTACTTACCATGTGTCGTACCATATGGTACTTTCTACGAAACCTGTGCAGACAGAACGTACAAGAAAATCTTGGTTCGCAGCCTATACATTCTTCTTTTTCGTGTCTGTATAAATGTCGTTTATTTTTATAGCTTTTGGAACACTTAGTACAGTGAAATCGATCTTCGTTAACTTTCGTTTTAATTACTTTGGTACAGCTTGCATCATAAGAAGAATTATTGGCATAGACATTTAAATATGGTTCGCAAAAATTTCTAAAATACACTAAAAACAAAATTGAATAAACATAAAATTTAAAAAATAAATAAAAAAATTTATAGTCTAATAAACAAACACAAAAATAACAAAACAACATGCACTATCTACTTCTATATAAACGGTAAAATAGAAAAGTAGAAAGGTTCTAATAAATTTTAATTATATTATTAAATAACAAATCCATTCTTTGCTCGACATGACAGTTAATTTGATGACCTTTCCAAGCTCAATTAAATTTCGTATTTTATTAGCGTAATGGAATGGTAAGTTACGGGAAGATGTGGTGTATAAGAGGCAAAAAATGTCTGGGAGATGAAGCGAAATGTTGGGAAATTTGTGGACGAGATATGGTCTAGATAATTGACATTTCTAAATAAAGTACAAATATAATTTAATGAAGTGAATAGCCAAGAAGTTGCAGAGTGTTTTAGAATTTTATGAGTATGAGTTATTTATGAGTATTACTAATAAATATTGTTGTAGTATTTGTACATTATTATAAAACAATCGCGGAAAATTAATTTATTCTCAATATTTTCATACGAGTAGTGATAATGTGCCTCTTTGATCGTCAATTTAGATGCAAATTGACCCCTTTTTCGTAAAATATTTATACTTAATTAATTTTGAATTATAGTTATAATTTATTTATTTAAATACTAGAGTTAAATATTTGCATTCACACAAAAGACGATTTCAAAGTTTTATTTACATTTTGATTGTTTTCCGTATTTTTGGTTAGCTAATTCAAGTTTGGTCAACCAAATTTTGTATTTAATTTAAATCCAAACAAAGAATGTAAATGAATTTATAATTATTATTATCGAGCCAAATTTTAAAACTACGTATGAGTGTACTGAAATTAAAATTAAAATCAGGACATAAATCAAAGCTAGTATTGTATTTAGTAAGATAATTCCGCGAATAAACGATGATATTGATTATGGAGATATTAATATTCATAAATTAAAAACAATACGTATTGTCATGTTTCAAAAGTGATTCGGACCCACCCTATACATTTTGGTAAAAATTCATTTATTTATTTAAGTTATGTTTAAATTGATTTTAAGTTGTAAGATTGTAAAATTAGCAAGGTGGGGACGAATCACCGGAAATTCAAGGCCTTTTGCAAAAAATAGTCGACGTGATGGCCGTGTTAATTTATCAGTCTGAATAATTTTTGAAAAGATTTGTAATTTTTAAAATATAAGTGATTTAGGCCTTTTTGTCAAAAAGTGGTCGACGTGATGGCCGCATTAATTTATAAGTCCGAATAATTTTTGATAAGTTTGTAAATTTTGGAATACTAGTAAAAATTTTTGAAAATGAAATGTTTTGTTGAAGTTATTATATTGGAGTATGTTGGTTTTTGAAGAAAAGTTGAGTGATTTGGAATTAATTTGGATATTATTTATAAGTGGCTACTGAGCGGTAGTAAGTTGATTGGGAAAATTATTTAACAAAAAAAAAAGAATATTTCGAATAATAAATGCGATTTGGATACTTAAAATTGGAAAGTTAAAATTGCATTTGAAGGAACGAATGGTCGATACTGATAAGCCGGACTGAGATACCGGTATCGTATAAATTTTGTATTCCCATTTTTAAATATTTTATATTAAAACAAAATTGAAGTTTCACGAATTATTTTAAAGAAAAATATTATTAATTAGAAGAAATTATTAAAAAAAAATTTTTTTTAATAATTTGAATAAATTACATTGCAGTATATTATTTAACCTCACATTATTGTTGATTTTCTTTGGTTATCATGGCAAAGGTAAACAAAAAATTATTCGGAAAATTTATCCATTTGCAAATTTGTTCCTTTCTAACCAGGAGGGGACCAGATATGCGAAATTTTGTTTTTGTTTATACTTACACTACGTAAAGATTACACCTAAGACATTACGAAAATGAAATAGTAGCGCGACATATTCAGCCAATTTTAAGAAAATCGAATTTGAATATTTCACCTATGTGCACGGATTAAGGTAATAGAAGATAACACTTACAACATAAGTTTCTTGACCAAGAGGTAAAGTAGCCGGTTTGATAAGCAAAAGATACTTGGTTCGAATCTAGTATTACAACTATTTTTTTTTATTTAATATTATTATTTTTAATTAATTTTCTATTTACGTGTAAAATTGATCAAATCTATATCGATACGCTAAAACACCTTGCGCCTATTCAAAATCCGCGTTTGCAATATGTACCTACTAGATGCCGTAAAGCTTACTGTTTTCCCGGTTTTTACATTTATATTATTAATGTGTATAATAATAATATATTGCATAATTTATAATTTCGAAATATCTGTTAATTTACATAGATTTGATCAATTTTACACGTAAATGATAGAAAATGAATTTAAAAATACTGGTGCTAGAATCAAACAAAGAAACCTTTGCTTATTAGACCGGCTACTTACCTCTTCGTCACGAAACTTATTATTGCAATAATTGTTATCTTCTATTACGTTAATTCTTGCACAAGGAGAAATAATATTCGAATTAGATTTTCTCAAAATTGCCTGAATATGGCTCGCTGCTATTTCATTCCCGTAATTAGAGTATTCACACTCCTTTGTATATTTCGTTGTATTTCTACACTCTAGTAAATATACACAAGTTTACTAGGGTGTATATGGTTGCATAGCTATTTCCCATAAGAGCAAATACACCCTGGGTGTTGTATTTCTAAATAGCCCTCGAACGTGTTTTTTCTACCGTTGTATTTGAAAACCAATATGGCGGACAACAGCTGATCAAGTGTAGAAGTATTTTTTACGTTTACAAATAACATTTTACAATACAATTTTTCTTTTTATGATTTTCTAGGCATCTTAATGTGTAAATCACTACTATTTTAAACATGTGCCGAAAGTAAGGTTAATAGAACAATAACATAAACAATAATTGTAAGGTTATGTATCACATATATCACATCAAATACAATTATTAATATCGTAGGTGTGTTCACAGCTATGGTATTTGGCCGTTGTAAATATAAAACGATGGTAAATATACAAGGGAGTGTGAATACCCTAAATGTCTTAAGTGTAATCTTTACGTAGTGGTAAGTATAAACAAGAACAAAATTTCGCATACCTGATTCTCTTCATGTAAGTACAATTTTTAGCCGCTAGCAAACTATCAAGTTTGACATTTCTTATGCATTGTTTTATGCATGTGTGGAATTATCAAGTATAAATTATACATTTATTACACTTTGAATATAAACGCAGTCTAATTCTGAGTTATTACATTAACTGTAAAACAACATTACATTCGAAGAAGCCGACACGAGTAAATCACATGTTTAAATTGAATAACAGGAAAAATCTATAAAGGCGTAGGTGTCTATCATTGACATACATAAGTGTTAATTTGCACGAAATCTGTATATATATATACTGGTATATCTTACAGCTGTATTACATTACAGAACTTAATGAACAATTTTCCATGCAACTTTGTGCAGAACTCGTTTCTACTTAACCCCTATCGTAAACCATTGAAATTTTAGATGCCTATACATAACAACTCGCCCTAAAAAACTAGGTTGTAAAGAAGAGTCATACCTGCAAAAACGAAAAGCTTCATTAAAAACTTGCGTAACTACAAACTTATGTACTTATACATGTTTTTCTTGAACGACGACCCAGTGTTCGTGCCGTATTAGTAAAAAAAAACAAATTTTTTTTTATTTTTAACTTTTAACTCCTTAAATTTTGATTAGTAAAATATCAATTATGAAATGTTTTTCAAGTCGGTTAATAAAAGTCTGCAATTTACAAGATAATTCTAAAAGGATTTATATTATTTTTTATGTTGGTAATGACTTTGACGAAAAGATTTTATTTCTTTTTAGTTGGATCGTTTTTCTTTTCTTTCTGAGAGTAAGTTAAGAGAAAGCTTTTAAAAAAAGATTTTAATAAAAACTTTTGATTGTAAATTTTTTATCTGTTGCTTTTTTAATTTTTGTTTGTTGAAATTTAGTTTTCAATAGAGACTATACATTTATATAAACAATTTCTATAATTTACAATCACTTAAAATTTTACATTTTCCTTATAAAACTGCAACTTTGTACATAGGATTACGTAATGCTAGAAATAATATTTTCAAAAATTGTCAAAATAAGTATATATTATTTTTACTAACGATTCCGAGTAATCGAGAAGTAATCTAGTACATATATGTGAGTTGGTCTACGAAAAGGGAGATTAGGTGTCAAAAATACATTTTCAACTTTTTCCCCGATTCGGATTGAGTTTGCGATGCTCTTTCACATGGTGAAAACCAAAAAGTCATAACTTGTTTAAAAGTTCACTAAAAATGAAGCGAAATAAGAGTACAGAAACGATTGCATAAACATGATAACATTCATAAACTTATTTCTTCAGTGTTCCTCGTTTAGAAATCCGAAACTAGCAACTTACTACGCGATTAACTACGATAATATTCTGAACAGAATCAACACCAGACTTCCTTAAAAATAGTGAAACATCGGTCGACGCAGAGAAAATCTAACGAGAAACTAACGAAACGAGTTGTTTATCTTTAACCGCTGGTTTCTCGAAAACTGTTTTTTGCACTAAGTCCCCTCCCTCTTCGTAGACCAGGTCACATATTTATAGTAATTAAATCCAATCGGGATTTATTTTATTTCTAAGCAATAATCATGCTACTAATTTTTATCACAAAATTGAAAAAGGGGAGTTTAATTTCCATTTTCTAAAGAAAAAAGTAAGCTATAAGCATTACAGATGAAAAAACTGTACAAGGCATAATGTATAAATGTGAAATAATAAGAACCTAAGTTTTATATCGCGTGTTGCTCGTTATTTGGCACGAAAACAAGTGCTATCCGTAAAAACAGGTAATTAGTCAGCGTAGCCGGCATGTATACTGTAAGTGGCCTAAAACTCACCTTCTTAGAAACACCAGTTATTTAAACTTGGTATTTTATTCAATTTGAGAACTATTTAGAATATTAAATGTTATAACTAATATGTGCGTCTAAAACTTTTACGCTCGTAGAAAAATCTTGTAATGAAATTTTATTAGCTGTTCCGAGTTAATTCAACATCAATTCACTGTTTATCCAATCCGAATGGTTCAAGACCGAGTTAAGCATGGGTTAACTTTGATCCAAGCTTTTACAAGTGACTTTATAATACAATCTACCATAAATTACTAACTAAAATATTTAAACAAATTTACGTGATAGTACCTATTACAGTGTAAACTATATATAACGACACTCAAGAGACTGTGCATTCATGACGTTATAGAGAGTTGTCGTTAAATGAAGAGAGAGAAAATAGATATCATTGTACTATTAAGCCCGTATTACATTATCACACTCTTCGTTCAACTTTCCATTCAACTTCTTGTCAATGTTTAATGAAAATTTTTGAGTAGGGATATGCTAGCAACTAAATTCAAAAAATACTTCACGCAATTCGCGTAGCCAACTACCAAAGTTACTAGTGTCAAAACTGTTTTGCGTGTTCAATTTGCGTTTAAAAATTTTTTGTGACAAAAACGTGATAATAAATACTTTCGTTAAACTTGTTGCAAATATTTGACAATGACACTATTATCAAATCTATTAGATAATCAGAAAACTTGATAATAATTTAGGTTGGCACTGCTTAGTTTTGTAGCAATGCGCATGATTATTCGTAAGTTGAAAGGAAAGTTGAACGAAAATATGACGTGCGTTATTTTGTTTGGCAGAAAATATGATAATGTAATACACGCTTTGTAATATGTAATATTATTTTTTGATTAAAAAAGTATAAAATTTACAACAACATATTGATACAAATAACAACGCTTATCTTATAAAAACGTCTGTTATCTTCGTCTGACGTTTTCTTGCTATTCCAGTATTTTAATTGTAATTTTTTATGTATTTTACTCATATCTAGGGATACTGTGGGATCAACTTGGGTTATACAAAAAATATTTTTCTAATAATTTCTCTGCATCGCATCGAGTGCTTGCTTAATGCTTGAAACCGAACATAAAAAGTCAAATAATTCGTTATTTAGAGTGAGTGTGATGTTATATAGAGTGTATCAGAGTATGGATAACATAGTGCACCAACCAATTTCAAGTAATTTCGACGTTTTAGGGAGTTAAAATAAACAAACTAAACAAAATATTAAAATAATGAATTTTAACTGTTAACTAAAGAATATAATATATTTACATTAGAAAAATTCTTTACTTAACAGTAAAAATTCATTATTTTAATATTTTGTTTAGTTTGTTTATTTTAACATTACATACTACTAACTAACTACCACACTATCGACTTAAAAAAAATTCATTTTCCAAGTTAATTTTCTATTATTTTAGGGAGTTTGTCGTTAAATCGAGTGACGTTATACGGAGTTTACACTGGATTTGAAAACATGTCTATAATATTTCGATATTATAATTTTCGTCCTAAACCTCAAAAATTTAACAAACGAATTTTATTTTGCAGCATTAAAATTGTCTTGTCAAGATTAAACTGCGTAATAATTTTAACTGCGTAATTAATAAAGCGATTAAGTTGGTATTCTCACATGAAACTATCGAAAAGACAACTAGCGCATTGCAAATTCAGCAAATAGCGGATCATCAGTAATTTTAAAATAATGCGAAACAAATAAACCATTCGGTTCGAAATAAACTGTTCTTTAACCCTCCAGTACTACCAATCGGTCACACAGACCGACGACTTCTATTTCTAACTGTAAAGTTAAATAAATAATAAAATAAAACAATAAAATTTTTTTGTTAAAAATGGACATTATTATAAAGAAAAATACCTAGACATTTGATATTATTCCTTTTTTGGTAAAAAAAAAAATATGTAAACACCAAGTTAAAAAAATTGAAAACGAGAATCGGTCTTACAGACCGACGTTAGTACTTGTGTTATAAAAAACCACGTTAGTACCGAAGGGTTAAGCAATATAAATTTTCTCTCGACTCGATACTAAAAAAATTAAACAAACTCTTCTGGTAAACATCGAATAATATTAGGAATAACTTAATGTTTAAGAAAATTTATCTATCTCCATGTAACTTCTAAATAATTACTGCGCCAGCAGAAAAATGCCGTATTCACAGCATTTAATCTGTAAATGTAATAACCTGAAATAAACCACGAATCACTACGTGGTTACAATCTTCCTATCTTATTTAAGATGATGTCACTGTTTCAAGAAATAATAGCATTGTTAACCTTTGTACAATATTTCAGTAAAGTTTATAGGTCCTATACTTTGAACATATAGTAAGAACTCGTCGAGTTATATTCGCGCCGTGCCGTGCACGGATTTATAGCCACCGAATTTGTAGCTTAAAAAGCAGCACTCGATTTCACTTGAGCATGCGTCGTTCATTTAATAGTATTTGTTTATCGACTAAACAAATGCTACGAGTATTAATTTGTTCGGTTAAGATATATAGCAGGTATATAATCTTAATCCAAGATATGTATATAAGCATTAACTAAGACATTAATATAAATAACATTTATTTTTTGTAATATATTAAGAAATACGCCAATAATTTATAAGTAAATTCATTAATGTAACATCATATCGACATGAAAATGCTTTTGTAAATGTGACAGCAAACTACTCTTATGTTTTGTTTTGTGGTTACAATGTTTACATGTATACTGGGGTTCCTTTCCACACTCATACCTTAGATGACGGGATAAGGATGTTTTGTGCTTGTATTTCTTGGAACATTTTGGACATACAAAATCTCCGTTATACTGACAAGAATCGAGATCAATTGTTTCGCTATTATCATCTGAAATAAATAACATAAATTAAACTAAAAATATTGCAAATTATTAGTTTAAAATAAAGATAATTCATATAATTATTAAAAATTATTTCGGTAGGTGAAATAGCTCTTTATTGTCCTGTAAAGCTGATATATCACTTTTTATGATATTTCAAAATTTTTACTTTCTAAAAACAGATTGACCCAAGATTATACTTTTTTGCCTCGCAATTTACCCATCGGAATTAAGTTGTGAAGATTGGTACGGCTACATTATATCCTTTACAGACACTTCATTACTAGTTCTATTCTGAAAGCCTCTAAAAAAACCTTTCTATATATATTTTATTATTTATTTTTGAATTTTATATTCTGCAAAAAAGTTTAGCTGTTTCTTAAACTGTTAAAAGGTTGTATATCTCTTAAGCTGACGATGCTATCCGTACAGTAATATTGAGTGTGCTTTGCGAAGGAAGTATCATTACTAATTTAAAACTAAAAGTATTCAAATTTTGCATTAGATAGTCACCAGTAGATATCTAACTTGTCCGTTAACATAGTCCAATTTATATAGTATTTAATCCTAGCTTGCTCACTATAAAAGTATCGTGTTATAAGGTTTTATACGTCATTCTTAATCTAAAAACTCTTTTAATTGGTATTTGCCTTGATGCCTTATGAAATGCCCATTATGAAAATAGGCAAACAATTGAATTTAATGAATGTGACCTGGACTGCTAAGCTTATAATAATATATTATATCACAAGTTTTAATTTCAAAAATCAACAAGTTTAATAATATATAGTGCTATGTCCTCCCCTATTACTTATTCCACCTCTGTGTTTTTCACAATCAAAGAGAGTGTTTATGGGGAACACAATTTTTTTTATTGACAAAAAAATATTATATAAACAAAACTAAATAAACTTACACAAATTAACAAAATTAACGTGTTTGTGTAGCGTTTGTGGTCGTGCGTGTACTTAATACTAGTAAGAGTAACACACAACAATTTAACAAAAAGGAACACAACGAAAGATAAAAATATAAAAATGATAGTCTGGGATAAAAATTTGGTACGACCTTATTTTCTTCTTTTTTTTGACTTGAAGCGCGTGGTTCCACTATCTTGGGCACGAGCGCAGTCCTATCAAAATGGTACGAATCTCTTTCGGGGCTTGAAAAACACACTGGCTTCTCTTGTACCGCAGCACAACTAGCTTTTCGACTTCTCCGATTTGCGGAGTTTTGTGTCACTTTGCGATTATTTTTCGCCGAAAAATTTCGCGAGCCGTTCCGCTCATGCGGATGTTTACGGCCTGTCTATTTAATTTCCCCTATCCCCCTTGGAGATTTTTTCCAGTCCGCTCTTTTTTTTTCATTTATAAAAAATTATCAAAAGGTCGATCATATCTAGATCATTATTTATATAAAATTTGGAATCGTGAAAACTTAAAATTAGAAACATAGTAACTTAAATTATTTACACAAGATAAAATTAAGTCAACGATGGTAATTTGTTACTCGATCCCTAGTATCCTATGAACAGTTGTAGGATAATGGAAATCCCTCTCACCAAGAACTCTCTTCTTTGACCGCGGTGGACATCGCAATAGATCTCGTACTTATTGTATTCTATATTTTTAAAAAACTTATAAAAAAACATCAATTTCTTGGCCATTTAGGCTAGAACCTAATAGATTATAATATTTATATTTAAGCGTCATTCACATTCAAGCAAAACATAGCAAATGACTTGTCATTCACATCAACATAGAAAACATAGAAAAGTGAAGAACTCGCACGCGTATTTTCACCCGATCGATTGATTACGGTATCGGTTTCTCTACGATCGTAGAGGAACGGATACGAATGTATCAGATTTATAAATTTTCCGTCAACCATAATTAACCAAATATCAATAAAAAACACACGCACAAGAAACACACGACACGCTGTAATTTAACCTAAAAGTTTAAATGTGGAAAGTGTAAACCTCACTTTACAATTTATAATTTTAAAACGGAGGTGTTGCCTTGTAAAATAAACGCATCTCATTGGTCAAACATAGAAAACATAACGGAGAAGTTGAAGTTGACCGAACTCTATGTTAAGTTACTTCATGTCGACTATGTTTTGTACGAATGTCACTGATAGCGTTTGAAACCATGCATTTCAACTTTTCTCGCGTTATGTCTTGTATGTCCGCTACGTACGGTACTTGGATGTGAATGAAGCTTTATCCTCTACGTGTGACACTACTTTAAAAGCATCAAAAAACTAAAACCATAAATTATCTTTGTAACGGTTTCTGGTATAATTTAATGTTAATAGACAATCGAGAAAATTACTGTTACTGAAGTTACTGATTTAAAATTTTTGCTTGTGAGAATACTTTTTTTAAAAATTGCAATACTAAAAAATTAATCAATAATACCTTCTCCAACATTTTATATTTGTCAACTTATATTTATTAATATTTTAACAATATCATATACCTATTCGTAATATCGTTTCCCATCCATTGGTCACTGATTTCATTTATTTATTTTAGTATACTTCGTTATAAATTATGATACAAACATACATAATAAAATCAATAATCTACTAAAAGCTACTTATGCATAAAAAAAATAACATATTATAAGAATTCGCCATTATCACACGTGCTTCTGTGGACATCGATCAATTTTTCCATTGGTGTTATTGGTACTGTTATAATTTAAATGTTATGTTATTATGTTAGGGGTGGTAACACTGTGTCTTTATATTATCAATATAATCGGTGCAATTTTCTAAAAAAGTTGTTATCGCAGTTGTTACTTAACTGAAAAATAACTACAAATAAAAATCTTCTTAGCAACTTAAAATATTTTGCAATTTTGTAATACACAATTTAGCAACGTCATTATTAACAAAATGTTATAACAATCGTTGTTATAATCTGAATTGAGTAGTACGTCGCGTCGGTGCTTAAAATTATAAATGTATATAAATTATAAACTTCAAAATCAAAGGTAACTTATAAATTTTATTTTCTTATTAACCTAGAAATAATTTGTTCGTGTTGTGTTGTTCGTTTCTCTATCAGTTTTTTGAGTTGAAATTATTTTGAAATAAAATAATAAGTTGAATTAGTGACCATGAATAAATTACCAATAAAAGCAAAAATTCGATCCCAAAAATGCACTGTCAATCAGTATAATTTAATGGTAAATTATATTTTTAATAATAAAATAATGGTCGAAAAGACAAACCAAAACGAAAAAAGTGATTTATGCGAAAAATGGAAGGAATTAACTTCTATTTTAAACAATAAAAATGGGGCTACGGAGACCGTTAAACAGTGGAAAAGAGTAAGTTATATAATTATTTATTAGCCTAATAATTGTAAATTACTTTTACATTTACCTATATGTTGCACATTTAGATCTTTGTTGAATATAAATGTAAAGCCAAAAGTAAAGCCCGAAATTACCAACAGTCAATGAATGCAACCGGTGGTGGTGTAAATAAAGCTCCAAAATTGAATGAACTCGAAGAGAAGTTAATGGGATTGTTAGAATGGGTGTCCGTTAGTGACGATCCTAATTTAGAAGAAGCGGGTATGGCTGCTATAGAAGAAATTAGTAGCGATTTAAACAATGGTAATTTTTTGTTTTTAGTTTATCGAGTAATAGTTTCTCATATTATTTTCTATTTCATAGCTAGTACTTCGTCTGCGTTTGATATAAACGTAGGTCAAAGTGCAAAATTACAATCACCTCCAGATGACACCATAAATCCCAAGAAAAAAATTCGATATAGAAAATACACGAAAACGTTGACTAATCCAAAAAGTTTACTATTTATTTTTTTAGGTTTTTTGATACATAAATTTTATAAAATTAAATTGTAGCACTCCGTCCCTTGAATCGAATGGAACATATTGCGAAAAACTTTGAAAGTACTACTCAAGCCGTGAATAATTCTGTAAATGCTTTATCTAGCAGTATTAACAATTTAGCAAGAGCCATAACTTTATTGACCAAATCAAATAAGTAAATTAATATTGTATAAATTGATGTTTTATTATTATTGTATGAATAATTACATAATTATATAAAGTTTCTTTGTATTAAAGTGTTTCTTAATCTCCGGGCAATTACTAAAATATTTCCATTATCTGCATTTTCGTCATCCTCTTCTTCGATTTCATGATGTTCATCATTTTCTACATCAGGCTCATCTTCAAGTACTTCTAAATTGTGTTCCAAACACATATTATGCAACACCGCACATGCATATATAATTTTACCAACTTTTGGTGGTAAATAATGCAGGCAACGATGCCTCAAAAGACAACGAAATCTACCTTTAAGCACTCCATTCAATCTTCTACTGTGTTTCTTACTCAACAATGGAGTTTTGTGTAACGTCCTTCGGGAGTTTCTGGTGCTGCATTTTCAATGAGCGTTAGTAATCAAGGTTTTAACGGATAACCAGAATCCCTTAGAAGACATCAATTTAATTCACCAGAAAAATATTTTGTTCTTAAAAATTGTTGTATGTTACTCATTTGCCAGATAGCAGAATCATGTGTTGATCCTGGGTACCTAACATTTATTGCAGTAATTTTTAAATCTGCATCACAAATCTGTTGCAAGTATAACACAAAGAAACGTATATATTATATTATAACTAGTAATTTGAAAAATGAAATATATTCTTACAATTAACGCATTGATACTGGTGTACCCTTTTCTGTTATAATATGGAGCTGCAGGATACAGTTCATGTTCAATAGGTGGACTTATAATTGCTACATGGGTACTACCAATACATCCAATCACGTTTGGAAAACCAAACTTGTTGAAAAACCTATAGATATAGTTTTTCTTTTTTTAGACTGGCAAATAATGTACTATGCACCTTTCCTGAGTTCCTCTGATTTCTTTCTGGGTAGTGGGAAATTTTATTTTATTTGCTAAGAAATGTTGTATTATTGCGTTGGTGATTAATTCTATTATATTGCACACCGTCGATTGACTGCAAGGAAAATTGAAGTCTTCCCCAACTACTCCTTGATACGATCCATATCCATAAAAATTTAGAGTAAGTAATAAAATTAGGTTTACAATTGACTTATCTACCTTTATAATTATTAAGCAAAAAAATGTTTATACTTTCAAGTGATTGTGAATAAACGTCGATTATATGGTCTCTGTAAGATCAGATCTAATTGGTCAAAAAGAGAAAAAGCAAGTTCTCTGCTTAATCTAAATATTTTCTTAAATCGCATTTCAGAAATTTCAAAAGAATTACTGTAATCCCTCAAATGTCCATGCATATTTCTTAGGATATGTCTAAAAAATGTATGAAACTCTTTAAATAACCTGCTTTAATAAACTAATTATATAAATATAATTACCGTTGTTCTTGCTCTTCAATAATATTTAGGGCCGTTATATTCACCTCCTCGTAAAGTGTCTTGTACTTATCTGTTCGATAACTTTAAAAGTGACTTGTAAAAAATTTGGGTATATTCAAATAAATATATGTCTTGTAACTACTTGCAACTTATTACTAGAGACCGGATTTTAAGCATTTTTGCTTATTGTCAATTTTAAAAGCGGCTCTTTGAAATTTGAGATCTGGACGAATTACATAAAAAGATGTATTTTAACGTATAGTTTTTCCTGCTTTTTTTGCGATTTCTAGCTTATTTGCTTTATTTGAACTTATTTTAAGCTTATTTTTGAATATAACACGGAATGTCCATTTTTTTACAAAATGAAACCGTTAAACCCATTTCTTACTTCTTTTTAGTACTTTAGATTGGTAAAGTATGGTTTGTAAAAAACTAAGAATGTCTACTGTTGATATATTTATATTACAGTAGGGCCTCGGTAATCCGGACTCTCGCTTGTTCGGTGATCGCTGTAATCCGGCCGGGCAATGGGATTCGCGGGGGAGGCCCGGCGGCGTGTAGGTGCGGGGGCTGTCATGAGCCAATGCGCCGTCAGTCTTTTGTTTATCGCCTTTCGTGTAATACGTAGTGTCAATTCCTTACATAGTTATAATTTTGAACATGTACATTTTGTCTATATGCTATAATTTAAAAATTGATTAAAGAAACTAAGGTTAAACATGTGTTTTATTAACATTTAATATGGCATACTATAATCCGGAAAGGGTCTTGTTTTTGCTTCTCCGGATTAACGAGGCCCTACTGTATTATTATTTTGGTGCTATACCCTCATACTAGGGTAAGCATAAGTAATAAAATAGCGAAATTTAGGGATAATATGTTAGGGAAAATTAAGTCACCGCCTAATTTAAAAAAAAAACATTCATAACTTTGAAATTTTAGCTTTGCTACAATAGTGGACACGTCGCAATAACTTACTTTACTATTATTCTGTTATGCCCAATTTAAAGAAACACAACATAATTTTAAAATTTTATAGTTTTGTTTGTAAAAATACAGGGTATTCTAAGTTGATTTTTCTCTATATTTTCTATTTTCTCTATATAAATCAACTTTTGAAGAATTAAAAATGTTAATTTTTATTTATATTATTATTTATTATGTTAAATAAATACGTGCAAAAGTGCTTTGTTTATTTCTTTCAAATAATATTGCCTAAGCTGTAATCTTTTTACTTTTTTTTTTGTTTTAATTATTAACTTTTTCGGCATAATTTGAACTTATTTTTGTAAAATACCGCGCTTTTTAAAGCACTTATTTTTCAAAAAACCGTGCTTATTTATCCGGTCTCTACTTATTACGCATAGTTGATGTTTTCTTCGAGATAGTACAATATTGAATAAGAGATACCGCTATTATATTTTCAAGATAGAAAGAGATAGTATTTTGACGTAATTGTGACAGCTTAAGTTTGAACATTTTTACAAGTAATTTACAGCCGTGGTCATAAAGGCACCCTATAAAATGACGGATTTTTAACCTTTTCGGACTCAGGGTACACTATAGTGTACTCGCGTTTTATTAAATTATTTTGAAGTTTATGATGACAAACTTATATGTTAGATAGAAATTATTTTTTGAAAGAAAGAATTATTGAATTTCAATTCAAAAATTTATCTTTTTGATAAGTTTGGCCTAATATCAAACTTACATAAAATTTCGTGCATGTTTTGGCTTCTACTTTTCTCTGCAAGTTTCTATTTTTGAACATGCGTTTCTTTTTTACGTGGTGTTCTATTAGAAGTATTGGGATCCGTCAAGTCCATCGATCCCACGATTTGAACTTTTTTCTATTGACTATTGGTAAGAGGAAGAGACTATAAGTTGAAGAAAGAGAACACTTTTCGAAGCATACAACAAAAATTTTGCAAGATTGGGCACTAGTTTTCGATAAATTCGAATTGAAAATTCAAAAATTTTAGTTAGGGAAATGCTTGTTTTTACATGCATGTGTGATTTGCCTTACTTGAGTTTGTCAAAACAGATCCTCCGGACGCCTACTGCGCCCCTCGGACCTGTAATTTGGCAAAAACATAACGAATTTAAAAATATCCCTGTAGAATGACAGAACTCGAAAACCAAGATCTCGTCCGGGTGTCGACCGCAACTGACAGCGAACAGTAAAAGTATATCAAAGCACACGAACCGTCAACAGAAAACCGATCGCTCGAACCGAAGAAGCTTACTGGTCGGTATCCCTAACGTGATACGGTGTCGCGTTGTACAAGTCCCTGCTTTTCCAAATTTTAAAATGCCGTTGTTTGGACGACTAATTCATAACCCTATAAAAGTTGATTTGATTTGAACTCTGAGAAAAGAGAGACATCTAAATCCATCGAGTTTATTGGTTTTCTTACAAATAAGATCAAGTGTAGTAATTGACACGTTGAATATGGTACATGTAATAAATGTTTTTATTTTGCAAACATTAGCCCCGTTTCACAGTAACACGCGCTACGCTCGACGCGGCGCGTTTCACACTAATCAGTATTAAAATGTACGCGTACGAGTATACTTCGAACGTTATTGTCATAGCTGCATACTAATACAATGAAATTGCAAAATAAAACAAAACGATTATGAGTTTATCCATTGATTGGACGAGCTTTTGTAACTTTATATTCGGATTTAAGATAAATCCCACGGAAAGTTTGTTCGTGTAAGAGATGGCTTTAAATATAAAGATACTTTAACTATTAACAAATTTGAAGATTTTCCACAATCATGAAATTCTCAGAATTTGACTACAAAAGCAACAAGAGATATATTGATTAATTATTTTACAAGTTTTAATTTGCTATAACCGATCCAATAATTTTAAAATTAATGTTATACATACACAACATATTAGTGAGTATTTGACCAATTGCCACCTGGATAGAAAATTTTTCATTTTTCTTTAAATAACCCCCTTTTAATAGCACTGAAGTACTTTTTACCTAATTATTTTTTGATTCCTCATGAACAATGCTCCTAAATTTGGAAAAATTTAATGTTACTTAGAAAAACATGTATGGGAAAAAATCATCCAAATCGCATCGAATGCCATTTCCAAGTGTTTTTCCCTCAGCGCTATATATTTTTTTAATGCGAGTTGTTCAGAAATTGACTAGGTAACTATGTTGACATGTAACGGTTACGAATTGGATGTAAATTGGATAAATAATATAATTACGCGTAATTATATTTTAATTAATTATATTAAAATTTTCAGACATGCAAAATAAAGAAAAATAGAAAAAAGCAGTAAATGAAAAAAGAATTACTAACATGCCATTGAAAAAACTTTCAATAAGCCAAGTCACTAAGCAAGATCAACAATTGAAACTTCTTGAGGGTTTCTCGGTTGCATTCTATTCAATTGATTAGTGAATAGATCTTGCATTAAATCCACCCATATAATCCATTTTTTTTCTTAATCGAGTGCTTCATATCGGAAGCGTCGTGATAGACATGATAAACGGTTGTTCTTATATCATGCTTTTTTTTGGAACAGGGTATAAATGTAGCGAGAGTCCCTCTCTCTTCTGCACATAATATTTAGCCATTTACATTGTACTCCGGCATTTTAAATCGCAGGAGCGTATTCGGAGCGCCTAAGCATTAAACCGCGGTTTCTCGCTTTGCAGCACTTCGATTCAAGCATTACCACCTTGCTGGCCAATCCATAGGTTAGTTTAAATGTTTAGGTACGTGATATTGATTAGAAAACAGTGATGAAATTTAGGAGACCTATTATTTATCAATCTACAGTCATCTATACCAAAAAGATAATTTCTATAAAAACAATTGATCTAATCGTGTCTATAAAAATAATTATGTTAGCGATAACTGAAGACCGGTTAATCGAGTCACAAAATTCATAATAATGAAAATCATAAACATTGTAAATTTTTTAAAACGGGAAATATCGTGGAATTCATTAGACGTAGGTGTACCCGTCTATAAAAGATGTAATACGAATGTATAAATTTAAAGATACAAAGCAAATCAAATGTGTGCGTGAATCCACCCACGCCTGAAGTGACACTTCTGACACAATTAACCATTTATTAAAATAAAATAATTCTATTAATATAGCACTTCAAAATTAATAATCACGCTACGGAAATTCAACTTACTACTCTTTAATTTACTAATAAAAATAATATCTAGTTGATTTATGAGAACAAGTGGAAGAAGCTATAGAAAACTGTAAATTTTTCATGAAAGAGGTGCCTGTATATTCCAATACTTCAGAAAAGCAATCTTACTAGAAGCAAGTAATAAGAAGAAATAAAAACTAAAACGAAAGATGTTGGCTGTTGCAAATCATTGCAATAACTGAAATTTCAAATAGACAGACCAAGACCGATTTCAAAAATCACAAATAAGTTACGCTAAAAATAAAATTAATAATACATGGTAATAAACATCGTATCCTTCGGAATGCTTCTAGGCAGGTGATATTAAAGCCCGCCGCCGCACACGAAGCTTGGTACCTAGCATGATGGCTACTGTGCATGGTGGGTGCACACGGGTTTTGTTCACGATGGTTTTCAAACAGGGTTGCAAGCTTCAATGCGCAAAATTGTAATTTGTATTGTAAAAATGGACGCCGTTATAATGGAAATTCGACGTAGAAGATTAGCTGTTAGAATAATTTAGTTAATTAATCAATTAAGGCATAAAAGTGTGTTGTACTTTTTTTGAAGCACTTATTCGCTATAAGAATGTCTTGTAGCGCCATCTCAATGAACTAAATCTGGAAATATTTTCATTGTATAAAACAATAATATACGAATTTTGAGATATAAACGGTATACTCGATTTTATATCAATCGCTATGAGATGAGAATGTCTTGTAACGTCGATGGAGTAAACTAAATCTGGAAATATTTTCATTGTATATTGTCGTGTTTTAAAATTTTCTATAAAAAACTGTTTTGTAAATTGTTTAGAGTTGTTTGTTTTGGTTTAAAATTTTGTATCATTTTGTATATTTAAAATTTAAAATGTTTCTTTGCCACAGGAATTAACTTTTGAATTCCGTACAATCAATTATTATGAATGACTCTTGTATTTTTGTGGTCAGGATAAAAACATTCAGGCACACATCCTTGGGCTGTATCCTTGTCTGGCCAAAATACTAGATTAATACAATCATTTAACTATGACAGAAATATTTTATACTGTCGATTTTGTGAGAAAAATATGTCACCTTTACGATTGGGATCAACTTTGCCAGAGGTCATACTTACAAAAGTACCGATATTGAAATATTACCTAGTGATCTCAGTGGATGTAAAAAAATCATTTTCTAATAATTATAAAAATATATTAATTGATAGAAGAACCTTACTACTGAAGAAATAACACTATTTTATAGTATTTATTTAAATTTGATGTTGCATATTTCTACAATTTTAAGTTGCATATAATCCAGTCTCTAAATATAATCATAAAAATTTAACCGTTCGAGTTTGACGTTTTGTGACATCTATCTCGTCGTTTCCAGATTTCATTCACAAAGCTGTCACCATGGGCGCTACGACCCGTATTCGTATCCCTTCTTTTCCAACTCACGTAGCAAATACACAAATCCATATGATTGACCAAAAAAACAATTTCGAAAAAATTATAGAAAAATAAAAATAAGAAGCAATAACGTGCATTTTACCTAATAAACTCATTTGTTTATATTATTGCAATGCAAACTCGACTCGGTAGCACTCGCACGACGCGACTTTATAATTGGTTAGCGCTGAAAAAATGCACGTAAACCATTAGCAAAATTAGCAAGAGATCATCACAGAAATCCTGCAGGAAAACAAGCAAACACGACAACTGCGCACACATCACGCCTCTAAGCAAGGAAACAAGCATCGTGTGCGGCGGACTTAACTCACGACTAGTTGATATAATCAGATACTCAGCGCCCCAGTATATATTATTATACATAAGACTAGTTTGTGCGGTTTGGTATACATATATTCGAAAAATTAATTCAATTAATTCGAACTTTGGGTAACAACTGATTAATTCTTCACAACCCATATTTTAAAAATAAAGCAAGATAGAAATAAAAGAACAGATCTACGACTGATTAGTCGTTAATTTTCTGATTAACGAAGATGAAAATCTGAAAAATCATTATTTTTCATGAAATATTCCATTTTAGATTAATATTTTGGGTATTAGCTTCTTCTTTTGACGTACCTTGGTTCTAAAGAATCAAATGGATATAGTTCCCGCCGTAGTTGACCGCCAATACTCAGTCGTTCTCTATTTCTTTAACCCTAGAATGCTGTCGTACGTAAAATTAAATATAATACGGTACCCAAACGCTTACCACGACTTACGTGGGTAGCATGTTAGGGTTAATATCTGAACCAAGGTACGTCACAGTCTAGTCTACGCAATATCATACCTTGTGAATTTATTGTATCATGATAACGAATAATAGTAGTTACTTTCTATAATTTATGCAATGAAGACTCGATTTGTATTAAGTTTAACATTCTTATCATAATTTAACAATGATCGCATATTTAGGTATGCTATTCTATTTTCGGATCCAAAATAGTCTTGATAGTCATATCAAATTTTTAGCATAAACCAAAAAATGCACAAAACACTTTTTCGAAAACTAAAATGTTTAAGTTTAAAGTTTAAAACAGTAATTTGTATGGTTGGTATTAAAATAATTTAAAAACACCTAATTTTTTAAACATCGTTTATAAATTAAACCAAGTTTTACTAAACTCGTAACAGGCCTACTAGAAAAAATTTGATTTAAAAAATTAAAACTTTTGCTTTAAGTTTCGTAATTGATGGAGTTACTACTTTACTTTCGCAATTGCAAAAAATGGTATATGCTCCTCGGGGATAAAGTGACTTTTAAGCTGAGGGTAATTGCTGCCTTCGGCTAAAGCCTCGTGCAAACAAACCTTGACCCTCTGGTCAAAAATTAGTCACTTTATTCTCTTGTTGCATAATGTACTATTACATTCTTTATTTTTAATATTGTTTTTGTTTCTTCAATAAATTTTAGCGCATACGTATGCACATATTTCATTGTGTTTTAGTGCATAAAGTTCCGAGCCATAATTATTACTAATAAGTACTAAAAACCCAAAAAAGAAAAACCTAATCGCACTAATTACTTGGAGAATTTTTAAAGTTACTTGTAATTTGTAATATTAATGAATTTTCGTTTTAAAATTTACAAAGTTCCTATCAACTAACTGAAATTAGTGTTTTCGAAAATTTTCTCTGCACCTAACAAGGAAAAGGTCAGGTATGCGAAATTTTGTTTTGGTTTATATTTACATTACGTGAACGAAATAGTAGCGCGCCATATTCAGCCAATTTTGAGAAAATCAAATTTGAAACTTTCTTCTTTTTGCACGAAATAATCAAATAATAAAAGATAAAACTTGCAACAAAGGTGTTTCGTGGTAACGAGGTAGAGTGGTGGCTTTAATAAGCAAGGGTTCTAGGTTCGATTCTAGCATCCGTACTTTTTTTTTCAAATATTTTTTTTTAATTAATTTTCTTTTTAAGTAATATGTAAATTAACAGATATTTAATAATTATTCGAAATTATTAATTTTTAATTAATTATTAATTACTAGATGCCATAAAACTTACCGTTTTCCCTGTTTTTACGATGAATACCACCCGGGATCGTGCAAAACGTCGGTGTAAAAAATTATACAATGTAAAATGATCAGAAAATAATTAATATGTATAATAATATACTGCATATAATATGTAAATACTTATTCAATTATGTAACTTTTCATTTCTTATTAAATATATAAATAAAATACGAAAAATATATAAATAAATACTTATTTAATTAAAAAATATAATTTTTAACAAATCCTAAAATTTTTTAGACGTTAATAATCGAATAATAATCAATTTAAGAAATGTTTGAAAATACTGTTAGTAAGACAAAACGATATCGTCCGAATGTTGAGATCTGAAAAATTAATAATTTCGAATAATTATTAAATATATTATGTTAATTTACATATTATTACTTAAAAAAAGATGAATTAAAAAAAAAATTGAAAAAAAAAGTACCAATGCTAGAATTGAACCTAGAACCCTTGCTTATTAAAGCCACCACTCTACCACGGAACCTTTGTTGCAAGTTTTATCTTTTATCACGTTATTTCAGGCAAAAAAAAAATTTTAAATTCGATTTTCTCAAAATTGGCTGAATATGGCGCGCTACTATTTCATTCACGTAATGTCTTAGGTGTAATCTTTACGTAGTGTAAGTATAAACCAAAACAAAATTTCGCATACCTGACCTTTCCCTTGTAAGTTTAAATTTCCCCGGCCTAAACTTACCCTGACCAAATTTTCAGTTATAAATGGTAATATAATAAATCCTGCAATAAAATACAGATTGACCCAAAGACGTCTAAATCGACTCTAGTCCATGACTTGTAAAAATGTTACTTTTGGACAAGGAAGTCGACTTGCCTCCTCGCATTTATGACACTGTATGATACAGGAATTTTTTTTTTTGCTATTGAAAGGCCTCGCCCATAGCGCATGCTATGCCAATGTAAAACACAGAAGTAGAAGGATACAGTTTTAATGGTAACGGTTACATTACTATGTGGGCTGTCATGCTGTTTTGAATAACCATGAAATTTTTCTGACTTATGACTAATATGACGATAGCTGCCGAGCTGATCAGGGCCGCAAAATATAGCATATAGTTCTGAATCGTATTCTGGAACTTCTGAACCTGAATCATTCAATCCACTTACGGAAGCTGTACCAAATTGGCTTTAGACGTTTAGAATTATATTGCATTAACTTGCGAAGTATTATCAAATCTTTCCATTACGGTTACAAACAGAATTTGAAAAAAAAGTAGTTGCTTAATTTCAGTGACACATTCAATATACCAAAGCTTGTCCTGATCCTCGAATTACAAATGAGATTCTCCTCGTTAGCATATAGATCTTGGGTTTGAGATCACATCAGTGTAATCAGCGCGATCAGACGATAAACCGCGGTTTTAAATTTGTGCATAACGGTTTCTCTAAATTCTAAGTGTCCCAACCATTTATGCATTTCAGAATCATAAGCACTTCTAAACATCGCATCGTAAGGAAATATTTGTATATTTTTTAAACCATATTCCTTTTTTCCAATGGATATAAATACATATATTTTTAAAAAAAGAATTTTGAAATATAAATTTTCCTCGGTTTTCATGGACACATTTGAAAATTTACAAATTGACGTCTTTCCACAGAAGTAGAAACCCTGTTCTTCGTTTAAATTTTAACGCAACGCACCTGGGTTTAATCCTAAAACTTCTTATTAGCAATAAGAAAACACCATCCGACTTTAGTAGCAAGTTCCCAAAAAAAGATGTGAAGAGTGCGAAACCGTTTTCTAGTTAATCCTTAAAACTAATGTAATTCTCGCATTAAAAAATTACCTAGGGCTATTAATTTAACCAGGCGCTATTTATTTAAATCACTTGACTGTTTTTAAAATTAAGAATCTTGTTTATGCAATAAGATGAAATTATGGTCGTAAACAAATCTGCCATTTCTACATGTGTTTTTCAATACAATACTAATCGATTTTATCAAATTCTGATTACTCACCGTAATGGGTATCCTAAACACCAATAATCGTGCATAAGTTGAATAATAATTGATTAAAAGCATTAGAATTGGATGCATTTACCGAAATTTACGATTCAATACTTGCACAACGGTGGAACTTAGAAAAGCATTTTTAATACGTTATTAGTAACACAAAATTGATTGTAGATATTGCGATAGTTTTTGCGGATGAAAACCCTTTGAACCATAATAAAATTCAATGCGTGTTGATAACAAATATTACTTTTTATTCAAACTAATTTATTATGTAAGTATATAAAAACAGATCGATAGTTTCTGAACAATTTCAAATTATACGAAGTAGATCAATGCGTATTGAACATTATATTGTTAAAAAAATTAATACAATATTATCTCGAACAGTTACTTTCTCAACATGCACAAACAAAATTTTTAATGTTTATTAGTAGGAATGTAAACAGAACATATTAAGCATGTTTTTGGAAAAAATTTTAAGTTAGCTTTTGATTCACCAGCGGTACATTAAAATCTTTTAAAACCGACCGTGTAGTTTACGTGTGCTTTTACACTTTAACTAATACTATAAAAATCGTTAATTTGTTCTTAATGTGAAGTTAAATCTCTAGTTAATTTTTACAGAAGACTAATAAATCGGTAGTCGTAATGCAGCTTGCGGGTTCAGAGCGAACAAGAATAATTTAGGTAATCTTTCCTTGGTGAGCAATTACAAACCGCCAAGGTAATTCAACTTCCTTGATTCGAACTCCATGTGCAGTCAGTTATTCCCGACTTTTCCCTGACATTTCGAAAATTGATCAAAAATTTCAAAAAATTTTGATTGTTTAAATTAGCCTGGCTTCGCTTAAGAATTCGGGGAATAAGTAATATTGCTTTAAAAACTATCAGATAAAATGTTAATTATAAAAAATCACAAAAAAAATATATGTATCATCCAGAAACAAATTGAAAAAAAAATCTACAAGATAATCGAAAATTTACAGAAACTTGGAATACTACTGAACCATTCGCCATTTGTGGCAATGGTTTTCTTTGGATATGTATTTTTATAATTAGAGAAGCTGTCTCGCTTGTTAAATGAAACGTATAATAAATTTACTAAGATCCAGATTTGACGTGTAGTAGTAATGCTTTTATAATTATTATACCAAGTATTGATATTGCAATTCACTTTTATTAAATTATATTAAATTAACCCTATCAAACCCAGGGTACACCTTACAGTGTCCTCAAGTTTTATTAAATTATTTTGAAGTTTGTAACAAAGTTATAAGCTAGATACCAATCATTTTTTGAAAGAAAGAATTATTAAATTCCTTGTGGTTCTTTCATTGAAAAATAATTTCTATCTAGCATGTAAGTTTGTTACCAACTTCAAAATAATGTAATAAAACGTGGGTACAACTAGTCTGAAAAGGTAAACTGACAGTGACTAGTTTTCTTTTTTTTTTATTCGTACATGTACGTAGATGATTTAAAAAAACATACGTTATAAAGAATTTCCTACAAAGTTCTGTTGAACCGGCCGGTAACTGAACCGTTTACCCCTATTTTAATTTTCTTTAAATATGTGAAAATTGACGAAGTAAATTTATTTAATATTTGCTTAAGTTACTCGATCTATGAATTAGTATTAATTAGAATGATAAAATAATGTTCGTTGCCAAAGTACATGAAACAACCATGTACTATTGTAAGAAAATGACTAGCAAGCGAGGACCAAGGCGCCAATGTGAACTGCTAAACTAACCGTTTTGAAGCAAAACAATTTTCATTTAATTTAACTTATTTCGATTATACAATACAATATTACACGAACGGCAAATTTTATTTTAATATTTCCAATTTTTGTTTAATTAAAAAAATAACATAACTTCTTCCCCGCTTGCTGGACAAAACCATTTCCACCATTTGAGGGTTCAATTTTGAATGAGGTGCGGCGGAGGAACTTCTTTCATTGTAAAAACTTAGCACAAGTTGTCTTATAAATGTAGCCGACAATTGAATGGATATAATCATATAAAAAAAGAAAAAGAAAACATTTATGGCAAACAAAATGAGTTAGAGATGTAGCATATTGCTTTACAAAAAATTATGAATTTATATCTTTCTAAGTGGAGTAGTTCCTCTGCCACACCGTGAATAACAAACAAAAAATTAAAAGTCCAATGTATTTGATATTATCAATTGCATTGTTTATTAGAGCAAAATATGTAACCTACATAAAATATTTTGGCTTAAAACGACTAGAAAAAAAAGCTACTCCAAACATTCAACATCTTCTTACTACGAAACAGTCCCATTTTAAATTAAACACAAATGCCTTATGATAGTTAGACAAACTATGTATTAAAAACTTAAGTAATTTTAAAAGCAGAGTTTGAAATTAGAATCACATCGGATTGTGGTTCTCTATGCTGGGTTTCAAAATGACGTTTTAGATTCGACTGTTGATGGAACTTTCTAGAACAGTGCGAACAGGAAAACTGAGCTTGTTTACCACATTCGTACACCATGTGTCGGCGCATGTTGCCTCGATGTTTGTAGCGTTTACCACATTCTTCGCAAGGGTACCCACCTGTTGATGCAGTTCTGATTACTGCGTTGCTGGTGTACCAATGTCTTTTTCCTGCAAATAAATACTGCTGTACTAGAACACTAGATGGCTGCTGTTGTTTAATACCATATAAACTGTTCCAATATTGAACAACTTCCAAATGAGTCTGAATTATCAAAGTAGATACTAATTGTGATTTAACTTCTTACTTGAACCGTTTGATTAAATTTTGAAATATAAAATTTTTACAAATTCGTAAGTTCATTTATTGCAACGATCCAAAACTTATTTTTGTGATTACTATTAGTACCGTCTTGAAAAGTATAAAAATATTATGCTTTCGTCTAAGAAATTTAGGTGAATTTTGTAACTAATAACTATTATTCTAATAACACACAAACGAAGTGAATAAAATGGACTAAGTAAATAAAAATATTTTTGAAATAAAAACTTTATTTTTGCCATTTAGAAAACATTAGTTACACTTTTATATTAAAATATTTTAGAAGTCTCAGGACCCAACGGAAGATTGAAAGGTTCTGTAACAATAGAAAGGGAAAATAAAAAGGTATTTCATCGTAACTACTCGTAGGTCAATGTTACGTAATTTCAAAGGGATCATTACGAGATACTGCTACTTTAGCCGTAAAACTAAATAACAATATTTAGCACCCATTAAGTAATTCGTGTCATCTCTTGCAAATATGAAAAATAAGATTAATTTACTAGCTTTGATATTATGTAAAATGTAAACTTCAAGATTTGAAAAGACAGATCTTGGTTAATTTAATCAAATTAGTAACTCAATTTATTTTTTCGCGTTTGCACAAGACAAGGCGTAATTCGTTTGTCAGAAAGACAAGAATTTCTGAATGAGTACCGCGAATATGATCTTAAAATTCGACGAAATGCCGACTACTAAACAATTCATTATAAATCTGTGTGCAAAGCGACGTTTTTGAAAAATGTACAGATCCATAACAATTTTGCGAATATTTTACCTTACTTAGTTCACGAATTTTAAATTTTACAGCTAGAGCAGCAGTAAGTACTGGGTTATATTAATATTTAATGATCTATCTGAAATCGAAGATGTAACATTGGCAAGCCATTATTTTACAATAAGGAATTTGTTACTGATAATTGAAAGTAACTCACGGAATCGATTTAATTCAATGAAGCGGTAAGGTAAGTGCTACATGCATGCGAGTATGCAAAGTAAACAATTTTTTTCGACTAGCATTAAAATATTACATTAGTCCGAAGACATCGCACATCACAAACATTACCGCTATAAATAAATTTGAGATTCAAACTGTTAATTACCTTCATATATTAACTGCAACATGCTTCCCTTCGAACCTCGACATCATTGATGAACAAATCTTCCAGACCATTAACCAAGATTTGTAGTACACCATACAAAAAAAGGTGATAACCAAGTTGAACTTCGAAGGCAGAAGGGATGGATAGTTATTCTTGATATTTTTAATTGTAGAATTTAAGAGCTTTTTTTAAAGTTATACATTAGAAATTTAGAGCAAGACCCACCTCCACCCAGCCCATCAGTTTCCGATAGAAACAAATGGTCTGCTTACTCCTTACAACGTTTAAAACGAACCAATTCCTTGGCCTGCAGTTACCAGGAATGTAATTCGTGTTAAAACGAACCTCGAATATTTATGACGCTTGATGTTGAAACTTTCGCTCGTGATTACGAAGAATATCTCTGCGTGAAAACCTCTTTAAGCAAACCGAGCACTGAAATTGTTTAGCAACACCACACTCATAACGTAAGTGTCGATCTAACGTGTAGAATGATGTATATTTTCGTCCACAACGACGACATCCAAATGGTACTGCTGTAACAAAACGGCTCGCTCGCTTAAGCACACTATATGGCTTAAAAATTTATACGTTAAACCTACCGATATTTGTTGCAAACTTGTACCTAAAGTATGCATCAATTCGGATTTAACCAATACTTGGTATGTTGGCCTCCGATTTTTAAACATAATACAATTTAGTTTCAAATCGATACTAATTTATTAAGTTTCATACATTTATAATTTCATTATTAAATAATATGATCAGAACATACTAATTATATGAACCGTATAATAAAACCATAAAATATAATAATATACTATTTAAAAATGAAATATAAATTTAGGAATAGATAATAATAAATTGAAAGTAAGTGATATATTTCAAAACCAAACTTAAACCTATTTTTAAAAAAAGATTATATGAATTCAAACAAACGCACAATTATAAGAATGAAGATCATCTCTACACGAAGACCCATATGTCACTAGAAATTATTATCATTTCTGAGCAGAATATGGTGCACAATGGCCAATACTTAATTTCTGCGCAGACATGATAACAATTTCATAAATTAAATTTCATTTAAAAATAATTGAATTCAAATAAAACTTCTTACTTCTCCCATTAAATTTAAAATATGGATTAACTTTTGATTATAAAATCGAATTCCAAAAAATGGACGTTAGACAAAACGAAATTTCGTAATCAAATTAAGCCAACTATAAAATTTAATTAGAGGATTAAGAAAAAAAGTCATTATTTTAATTAGTGAAACTTTTACGTTTCCTTTAAATTTTAAAGCTCGATTACATTTGATTACTGAATCAAGTAAGTAAATCAAATGTAATCTGCATATTATTATTGACTAATTATATAGAAGACGAAAGGTATAATACACCATTTTAAACGCCAGGCTATAAAAAATATAATGAAATAGATGGTCATATATTAAACCAATTAGATCGACAATTAATAAACCTCTTTAATTGATCAATATGTGCAGTCATTTCCTGTATTCCATTTTTCCTAAAAAAAAATCACATCTTCTATTTCACCTTTCGGCGTCGGTAACATTTATGCAAGTTATGCTATTACTAAATGGACCGGAGTACTACACTGAAAGAAAATGTAAAATTACGATTGTTATAGTATTTCGATGCTGATCACCAACAAATTCCTATACACCTTAATAAATATTTTTATTGCGCAAACTTACAATTTGCTTTCTTGGTGTTTGGCATCAAAATAATACATAACGCCGCAATTTCCATTTTTTTCCAATATAAATATAGTGGGTTTCATAATTTAAAATTTAACATACAATTGAAGTTATTATAACTATAGTTGTAACAATTTAAAGGTATTGTTGTTATAGTTTAACAATTTCATTTGGAAGTTAAATTTCACAGCACTTTTCGCGAAACCCACCATCGCATCGGTAATAAATAAAGATTGGAAGTCGACGATTCTGTTGTACTTGTGAACATATTTTATTTTGTTACAGTACGTCGAGGTAAATTTAAAAATATAACGTTTTTATATAAATATATTTATAAAATATAACCATTTACCGAAATAATCTACTTAACATAATAAAACTCTTTCATTACAGTTACCAATTAGTAACCAACACAGAGCGAAAAAATATATGCAAAATTTTCAATAAATTAAGCTAGTAAAATAGCTTTTAGTTGAATATAAATTGTGCTAATTCTTCACTTCCGTAAGATTGGCAAAAGTAAAAAAAAAAAGTAGTTCTTAAAACTAATTGGAAGTTTACATTATAGAATTAATTGAATTAGTTCGATTATTGAAGTAATTGCTATTTAACTAGCATTGTATTGCGTCTTTTATTCCGGTAATAAAATACAATTTTTTAAGCTTTTTGTAAGAAGCGAGCCAAGAAATTATAAATAATAATACCTCATTGAAAACTAAATATTAGCATTCAATTACAAGTTTTTAGATACCATTATTTCTAGCCTACCTTGTTGAAATACTTATCAACAACTACCCATGTTAGTCTCGATAATCGACGTAATCGAGATATTTAAGAAATCAACAAGTTACACGAAACGAAAATATTTTTGAACTTTAATCAGATAAACCAAGCGGTTAAAATTCGAAATATTTCATTTACAACTTGCGGATTTATCCTTAAACATCGATAATAAGTACCTTGTTTTAAAAAAATCTCAAAAGAATATTTAAAAAAAAATATTTTTGTAGCACAAAAATTATTCGGTTACAATAGTTGAAAACTTCGCCATAAGTAAAAATATTTTTTTCTGCTAGATTTATGGCAATCTTCAACATAGCGATTAAATGAATATTAAAAAAAATACTTCACTAAAACTTAGTATTCAATTTTCACGAATAAAATTTAAGATCCCAGTCTTGCAAAAACCCACTAGACAAGTTGAATTCAACTAATCCAAATAATAAATTAACTATTCAGAATATTTGAATTTTAGTTTGTTTACGGATGGCTGTAACAAGACTGCGGCCTAGAAAACCTACGTCTTAAGTTTCTATGGAAAATGGTAAGTTGCCTCGTTGAAAACAAATGTATTCAATTGCAAATGAAATACCTGAAGAAATTCCTTGGTTACGCATTAAAAACGTTTACCAAGCTCAGAAACAATTACAACTACAAAAAAAATTCATCACAAAAATTAACAAGTGCCATTATCATACAATCAACGCTACGTAAATTTGACGTAAATTAATTTTATATTATGATTACTTCTTTAAACTTCGTTGTCATCTATGAATTCGACGTAAATTAATTAATAAAATAAATGATAAATTTACTTAAAATCAAATACATCGATGAAAACGAGGTTTGAAGAAGTTTTTTTTTATTAATTGACGTCGAAATTATACGTAGCGTGAATTCCATGATAACGAAGCTTTAGAACTCCGCATGTGATTTCAAATTAAGAAGTCATTTTAAAATCATCGAAACTTCCTAGAAGTAGATTTATATTATTTTCAAACATACAAATTGCGTCGTCCTTAATGGTTGTTATGACAAACAAGTTGAATTAATTTAAAAGATATTTAAGAAATCATTCATAAATTGCACGTAAAAAAACCTTTGGCTCCAGTTTCGAACAAGTTGGCGAAAATGAGTCAAAAAGTTTTATTTTAATGTAGCAGCATGAACACTATCTTTATCATTGCAATTAACTCAACTGTTGCAGACATAGGCTAAGTAACTTACAAAATAGAGGAACATTAAAATTACAAATAATAAAATGCTAGAATGAAATTAACTAATCAAATTAATAGTAAAGTTACCTCATTGAAAACAAATGTTTTCAATTACAAGACTTGAAATTTTAATTTGTTACCTCATTGAAAACCCAATAAAAGTTTTCAATTACAAATAAATTAAAAATTCAAAACCAAGTATTAAGAATAATTTTAAGAATTTAACGAACAATTGCAACAATGTTAGCAAATAAAATCTCTGGATACAAACGTATCTTTAAGTGGACCGTTATAAAATTGATTAAATGCAAATTCAACTAATAGAAACTTTTAGCAACAGTGACATGATGATTAAACATGTAATGCTTTAGATTAAAAACTAGTGATACACGTAACAAGCATGCATCACCAGTTTCATTTAAAACAATACTGCCTGCAAAATATTTGGAAAAACATTAGATAAACATTAAAAATTTGAATTAGGTTAGTGTTTCGATAACTGAAACAAAACATTCACCCAATGGGTAGTAAATGATCACTAAATTACCTCACTGAAAACTAAATTGTAGTTATCAGCTACTTGTTAGTTTTGCTCAAATACTTATGTGCACTAATATGAAAACTGCATTCCAAATTGCAAATGTATGACTTAAAATTGATTTAGGCTCACTAGAATGAAAACATTAAAAGATGTATTCAACCTAGATTAAAAACGTGTTCATAAAATTCTCACTTCAAATATATATAGTTATTTAAAAGAATTTAGAAATACTACCTCCTGAAAATCAAACAAATAGCAAGTGATACATAAATTATATATCACCTGAAAAGTAAAAAGTATGTCTACTTTTAAGTATCAACATAGACATGTCAACAACACTCATCAAATTCCACAGTTCTTGCATATAATATGTAATTATTAAGTCACCAAATTGATAACAAAGTAAGATTATCAACTTAAAGGTAAAAACATAATTAATATTATTATAGTACTAATAAAATATTTGAAAAATGTACCTCATTGAAATCACAAATTATGCTTTCAACTACCCAAGCGAATTGCATCATTCAAAACATAGTAGCAATCTTGAAAAATAACGCAGTAAACACACTCAACATGTCAAAATTTTAATCGATTAAATGCACAATGCTTTTAACCGATTAGAAAAAAAAAAGTTAACATGTTGACATCGCACAGGTCACACATAAAAAAAAATCAAAACTCAAACACTTAATTTAAGAATATACCTCGCCATATATAAAAGATATACATGACTACTGGTGCAAATAAAATTTACTGTGAAAAGTACACTAGTAAATAATACAATTATTGCAAGATTAAAATACCACAATTGTTATAAATTGGCATGCACAATAAATAATATATATATATCGGAGAAAAGATAGAATATCAGATAGAAGGCCAACAATTATAATTTTATGTGTACATACACTATATTTATAGACAAGAGATACGCTTTTGTTGTAATTAATTGCAATTAATAATTAGTAGCAATAGCGAATCTTGTGCCCTTTATATTAATTTACTGCTAACCCAATACAAAAACCTGCACATGTATGGCAAAATCTGAAGGAATAATTAATGAAAATATTAAAATTATAAAAACAAAAAATTAAGCAGGTAAACACCGAGACTTACAGTCTCCGATTACAATGAACCAAAATGTATTTTATTTATAGATTTCAAAAATTAATGAAACAATTACTGCTTATTCGGTTACAAAATAAAATGCATACATCTTGATTCAAAAACCAACTCCCCCTTCCTACCTTGCAAGTCTTGAAATTCTAGTTCCACTGGATAATTACTTCAAACTCCGGATATTTAAAAACGATTGAAATTTAAAAAAAAAGCGCGTAAAACATGTACAAATATGAAAGATTCAGTTCGTCACATTAAAATACTAAATTCGTTCAAAGTAGCAGTGAAAGTCCTATTTAAAATAAAAAACAATAATTGTTAAAATGAATCACTCACCAAGCACTCACAAAAGTCACTCATCTAATTTTTTTAATATCACAAACACCAAATATTGCTCTCACGACACTTTGAGCTAATAGAGGGAGAAGGTTAAGCAAAACTACTACACTACAAAGCAAAAGGACTAGCAACAGGAAAGATTTAAAACTATTATAAGAAAAAATAAACAAATCAGAGACTGGATAATCAAGGTGTAATTTTGCCATACATAATGCGGGTGATTTAAATCCTTTAAAATATGTATCAAGTTCAAACCTTAACTTAAAAATACTCATGCCACAAAATATAAATTAAATTATTAAATTACATATTTTTTGTATGTAAACAAGAAACGTTTTAAAATGGCAAACTTGTATTACAATATTTTACATCACACTTCCTCGCAAGTTTACCATTATTGCTATGAAATTTAAAAAGTCAAGTTTAAAATTGATACAAATTGGCTAGGATTGAAAATAACCAATAGTGAATCCTACCTTGAGAATCGCGGTGAGCTCCTACAGCTTCCTGAGCTGCCAAAAATACTTCATCTTGATTTTGATTACCCATATGCCAACCAGCAAATCCTAAAACATGCATTGCATTATTCAACTAATCTTGATTAATTTTAATAAAACAATTTTAATTAGCAAAAAATGGTAAGTTAAATTAAATTGCTTTATAAAAATAATAATGAACAAATACATAAATTGCAAATTATTCCTATTGCAAGCAACTTTTATCACAGATTTACTTAATAATTGAATTATTACTTTGAATAAAAAGAAAAAAAATTAAATTACCTTGACTCGAACCTTCGCCCATATTTCCATGACTAGGACCAGCACCATCATTACTCATTTCTAAATTACTAACTTCGTCGTCATCTAATGTTAAATCCTCAATACTATCTTCGTTCATTTCTTCGACATATTCAGACTTTGGTTCTAGAATCAGTTCAGAATGTGTTTCTATTTTTTCTTTTATTATAGGAACTTCTGACTCAGATGATATTTTATGCCTGGTTATAATATCTGATTTGGTTTCTATGGGTTCAGGCACATCGGCAATTATTTTTGAGGAAGAAGCAGGAGGTAAAGCAGTTGGAATGTTTTGGGTAATTGGAGGATTACTATGAGATTCTGAAGAATTTGAGGCATCGTGATGGTTATCTAAATCTTCGGTACTCCTACGACGTATCCTCTTTCTCTTGCGAGGACCAGGAGATTGTGAACCTTCTCGGTCATCAACACTTTGATTTGCTCTTCTTTGTTCTATGGTCAATCCTTGTACACGAGGTAAAGTTGTGGTGGGTGGGGGACTTTTAGCAGGTGCTGAAACTGGTTTACGTGGCTCTTCCTTTTTATTGTCGGAAAGGCCTTTTATTTGTAACGATTCAGCTGCCTTTAATAAAGCTCCTAATTGATCTTGCGATATGTTTACTTCACCTCTGTACATATAGTCCATCATAGCTTTTAGTTCTTGAAATTTCACATCTTTTAATATGAATATTGGATGCTTGTCATAATTTTGAGCAAGTAATGACTATAATGAAAAAAAATTGCGTTAGACAAGAATCTTCAATGCATAGTGAAGACAGAAATAAATTTATTGCTGTATTAAAATGTCGGATTATGTATGTAATAAACCCCAACATAATTTCAAATCAATATTTACAAAGACATTTAGTAAATAGAAAAGTCTTAATTCACACAAATAGAAAAATTCGTACAAATGGAATGAAATTTTTTTTGCAGTTGTCAAAAATTTGCTGAATTAAGTTAAATTAAAATTATCGCAATTAAAGAAAAATTCTAGCATAAATAGCTTTCAGATATTGAATTTGAATGCTAGAATTTGTGTTTAATAATTATTACTTAAAACAGAAACAAATAAATTTTAAAACGAGACTACCAATTCGGAACTTCTTACCTCAAAGTATGGACTGCATGCTGATAATACAACTTTGTGAGCATTGAGGTATTTTCCTTCTGCTGCAAGTGTACAGTCGACTAATGTCCCATTTTCTAAAAGGGTATCGAATACTGCAACCAATGTAGACTGATGGTTATTCCACCTTAGACAAAACTGCTGATCGTCTTCCATGACAATCCTATGAAGCAAAATAAATAATCAATTACTTTGAAAAAATAAACTTTTAAGAATTAACTATTGTTGAACAACAATTAAGAAGTTGACAATTATTGTTGGTAGGTTCTATTCTAATAATATAATTCAATGTAAAAATGTAATAACAAAAGAAAATGAATCAAGTTAACCTACAATGAACAACGTTGCAAGTTTAAATGCTAATATACACAAAAACAAATAAACAAACACGTAATGGACAACAACTTTTCGATGTTTTAGTCTACCACGAAACTTGATATTAAGCTCAGGGGAACGGGGTGAAGGGAAATGAAAGGAAAGCCAAGCGTTGGACCATCATGGCCGATTTTCCAAGCATAACCAGGAAAATGGCGTGGCGTCGTTTTAATAAAAATTACAATTAACCCGTAGCGATTACTTATTTATAAATATCGCCTACCAATAATGATGAGATAATAAGAACTGTCGGATGTATACAATAACAACCAACGTAGTTATGGAAAAATGTGTGCTTTGAGCTTTGATGGCATCGTCGCTTGCACACCCAAGCTTAGAAATTTTATATAAACTAATTGTAAAAGTTAAATAAATTAAGTACAAATATACTAAATTTATTGCATTACCTATTTTGGCACTATTTACGCTAATTATCACAATGTAATTCACTATAAAATAATTAATTATTTGGAAAATCTGTCTATCAAACGTCGACGATGAAATACTTAATACGACTGAAGGAGCTTACGCCGATCGAGGTCGTTCGGCTCAGCAGTGTCGACCTGGACGTAAACGAAAACTTAAAGCCTCATGCTCAAACTACTAATTTCGGTGGTGTACGCAGGTGCGCGCGAAACTTTTAAATATTACACCAATCGGTAGTGAAATAGCATTGAATGCTTTGCGAGTAGGGCACTTGACTGGTACGCGAACGTCCATGTTGGGACACATTTTCTAATCGGCTCGGCAGAAGTGGATACAAGAGAGAGAGGATGGTGAAAACTTAAAAAGAGAGAGTCGGAGATGAGAGGAGAGAACGAATTTGATCCACAACAAAATAGTGACCCTGTCTCTTCTAATCGTACAGTCTGTTTTTCACTGTGTCTAGATTTCGTTTTATTATTAGTGTTCGCGATAGTTTTTGCATGAAATTTTGTGATTTCAAGTTTAACAAACAGGGGTAAGAGCCAGTTGGTGCTTCGTTGTCCTTTTTATTAAATAAACAATTTTTGTAAGATTTACGACGATATAATTAAGAATATGGGCTGTCCTAGTTTTTTTTATTAAGAATTAAGTTGCTAGCTTTCTCTTACTTTTTATTTTAGAATTCCGATGCATCATGTCTTGCATTCAGTTGCGAATTTAAACATTAATATTTTGGCTTTGGAAAACTGACACCGTTTAATTACAAACATATAGATAATAATGACGAATTACTGGTTCCTTATCACAGAAGCCTATAATGTGGGTATTTTCAAAATATGAAATCTGGCGCTCACCATCCCCACGCGTTTCCAACACGCATGCATGCGTTGAATAAACGAGAGTGCGTGATAGATAATTCGCTTCTCCGCAATTCTTCTTTTCATTATCGCTTGCCATTTTTTTTTTTTATTATTCGTTACAGTTGTCTGGTTATTATTTGAGCTAAAATTATTTTATACGTAATTATTGTACCTTGCAGCGACATCTGATTTTGGAGTTTACGTCTATTTTTATCTTTTACCCACTGAACATTTGATTTTCTTTCATTTCCATTATACCATCCCGTTATCTATACTAATAGGTGTTACTACTATTATGTTTTTTTTTTAATTTAATTTGTTAATTAATTGAACTTCTTCTAAGGATCATCGACAATATTGCCTATATGTCAAATAAAGTGTTCAAAATATTCGTCCGGTATTCGCATACCATGAGATTTGAATTAATAAAAATAATGTTCTTATTACTTCCAACAGTAAACAATTTCAAAAATTATTTGTAAAGGATAGATTTTCGTATTATACTCAAGATCATACTAAAAATTGTACGTAGATATTAATTTTTATAAAAAAAAAAAAAATTTTATTTGCACTTCATTAAAAGCTGCGCGTAAAGTATTATTACAGCAATAATAGGTAGGTACTTAATAATATGATTATTTATTATTAAATTTAAATATGGAACTTACATATTTTTAAATTTATTAGGATTGTGCCTTTTATATTTATAATTTGTCGGCACCTAGCAATCGCTTAGGCATCAAGTAGACCAGCGGTTACCAAATAGGGTTCCGCGGAACTCTTGGGGTTCCGCAAAAAAATTCAAGGGTTCCGCCAAAAATAATTTCAAAATGGCGTAAAAATAAATTTTGCCGCTTAAAATATATATTTTAACTTTTTTCCATTCCATCCGATGGCCATCCATTCATGGAATGCTAACGTCCAGTCAAATTTTCTGCGATAGATTTCGAAAATCCAATTGAAATTAGGTGCGATTTCCAATCCGAAAGTAAATTTAAAGAAGTTCCGCTTAGCGTATTTTGGAATGAACTGCGCGAGGAATATCTGGAGTTGTCCAAACGTACAAACCGTATTTTGCTACCATTTGCAAGCACATACAAGTGTGAGACCGGATTCTCATTATATTCAGGAACAAAAACAAAGTATCGAAATCGACTTGACGCAATTCCTGATATGAGAATCCAGCTTTCAGAAATCAAACCAAATATTAAAAGAATTTGTCAGGAGAAAACAAAATGTCATACTTCTCACTAATAATAATAGTAATAAAAATAATTTATAATTGTATAATAAATAATTTTTATACTTCTATTTACTTGGTCACGGGGTGAGGGGGGGGGGTAGTGTGCATACATAACCTTGTATGCAGTAAACAAATCGGCTTGGGGTTCCGCCAAATTTTTTACATCGCCCAAGGGTTCCGTGGCCAAAACTAATTGGGAACCGCTGAACTAGACTAAACTTTGTGTTACCGAGAACGGAATATTGCCCATTCGTTTTAAAGCGCATTTTTTAAATTATTTTTAGTCGTTACTTTACTTTTATTTTCTTAGATTATTATTCCGTGCAAGATAAACTCTCAAATGTTCGAAGGGATTAATATGTACGGTTGGAGTAGGTGTTTCAAAATGTCATGGTGTATACATTTGCAACCATGTACTATTCCAAAGCTTTGGGCGCAAGATTATTGTTTTGAAAACTCATTTCTGTCAGCACTGCAAAATTCTCTTTAAAAATGTTTTGATACATTCGGTTCCCTATAAACTCATCGAGATGCATCTCCAAAATGGCATTATTTTTGGGTATACTGATTTGTTGGTACTATTGAAACTGGTTTATTTTAAAAAATTCGATTGTGTAAATTTATACTAATTTTTCAATCTTTGACGATTTTTTTCTTTGTTTTTTTTTAGTGGAATTATGTGTTTTAGATATTATATGTTTCGATTCGAGTAAATACCTAACATAGTAATTATTATGGTAAACAGTGGGACTGATTAAATGATTTAACCTTCTCCACGGGAAAAATATTATATATAAGCAAATTAGTAGTAATTATAAATTAATATTAGTAAAAGACTTTAGTACCTTAACAGTGTTGGCCAAAATTATGTGACAAAACTGCTTTCAAAAATATGCTCGTTTTTTTTTCAAATAAAAAAAGATAAAAATTTTATTGATAAATTGGGGTGTTTCTTAGTGAAATTGAAGTAACTGAATATTAATTATTCTTAAATCTAAAATTTGTCAAGAAATTCATCTACAAATTAACAGAAAACCAGAAGACCAGTAAAAAAAGTTACCATTGATCAATTGAGGTTGATTTCGGGAAGTGGTTTCTTATTTTTCTTTTTTCGCCTTCTTGTCTTGGCTTACTTCTTACTCGATCAGCTTTTGTTTGCTTATACCGGGTGACCGGCCAAAAAATTGAACATAGGGAAATAACATCGGATATTGATTTTTTTTAAATTCCTGCTTCTCATTATAACAGATAAGCATGAAAAAGGTATCAAATTAAAGAGATTTTTATTCTGCGTCTAAAGATACGCAATACTTGATATTTTATTCTTTAATTACTGTTAAAAACTAAATAGTAAAATTGATATTTGCTAATATCTACATATCTGCTAATATTTTTTGAAAATTTGTGTTTCTTAATTTAACGTTGGGGTTTAACCAACAATTAAAGAATAAAATATCAAGTGTTGGGTATCTTTAGACGCGGAATAAAAATCTAAAAATTGATTTTTATTTTGATTCAAGTGGGTCTTTTGGATTTGAACAATTGGAATTGTTTTTTTTTATGAAATATTGAGAAATTTGTCGAAGGAAAGATAAAATTTAATAATAAGAATACGGCTGCGAACGGCATACGTGCAAATTTAACGTTACCATTTGAAAATTCGGTTACGGTCACGTATACTATCCCAAGAATTGCACTTTTTCCTATTGACGATTGGAAAGAGGACAATTTTCTGAGTATATTAACACAAAAATTATTGTGGATTATGCAATAGTTGTCGAAATAACAGCATTTTAAAATTACGAAAAGCAGGCAAATGTAATATGATATACCCGATGTGTGACGGTCGGTCTCACGTTGAGGTACGGTCTCGTCGGTGACGGTCTCATTTTGTTGACGGTACGTGTGCTTTGATATAGTCTTAATGATGTGTTCATTCGATGTCGACAACCGTACGAGTTCTATGGCTTCGAGTTCCACCCTTGGCGAGTTCTGTCATTTTTCAGGGATATTTTTTAATTTTTTTGCCTTACACAAAATCGGCTAATCATGCAGCCGTGTTAAAAGGTGTATCTAAAATACATGTAAATTTTACATCTTTAAATTCGAATTTTTCGAAAACTTATGGATGATCCAAGGATTTTTTTGTTCTAAACTGCTTAGAAAATTGTCCTCTTTCCTATAGTGTAGTTGAAATTTTGAAATTCGTGATGATAGTTATCTGACAGTCCCCGAAAATTAATACAACTAATTCGAGAGCACCAAGTGTAACATAGAAGAGATAGATAGATAACATAAGCATAAAACATAATTTTGACATAAGCCGCAAAAGTGTTTTTAAGTCGGTTTTTTTTTTTCTAAGACAAATTTTCAAATAAAATTTTTGTCCAATTCCATACCCTTGGGGGGTACCTCTCTTTAAAGCAATATTTTGAATTTCTGATTTCAAACGGCCATAGCTCCGATATTATTAATTTTTTAGACTTAATAGATTAGATCTTTTTTAAAGTTTAA
The DNA here is from genome assembly GCA_911387805.1 of Cantharis rustica. NCBI lineage: Eukaryota > Metazoa > Arthropoda > Insecta > Coleoptera > Cantharidae > Cantharis > Cantharis rustica. Next base: position 81,283,579 of record OU426877.1, read on the forward strand.
AGTTAGTTTATATCACCTTATCGTCTAAAATAAACGGTTATTGAGTTATAAATTAAATTAATGGAAAAAATGTTAAAAAAATTTTGATTTTATTTTTTGTACTTTTCTTGTAAATTCCGTATTTCTTAAACGAAACGTCTTAGAAAGAAACTAATGGCTCAAAGCGGATAGGTAATTTAGCGGGCTACAACATTGGTCAAATAAATTTTCTTGGGAAATCAACCGTTTTCACAGAAATTCTGAAAATAATGAACAAAGTGTAGGTAAAAACACAAATAAGGGCGATTGTCAACTCGTCCGCTTGAGAGATTAAGTCCTAAACTAAATGGTAAACTTGTCTTGCTAGAAATTTTTTACCTTAATCTTCATAGGTAAACTCGGCCGCTTAACAGAAGATGTTCTAATCCTAAGTCGGCTTTAATCTTCATAGGTAAACTCGCCCGGTAGATATCTTCGCCCACCTACCATGTCATTGTCAGTTGGTACTGCTTACACACTACTTGTGTATATAAGGACTAATAATTTAGTCATTAATTATAGAGAAGTTTTGTAAGATTGGATCAAAAGCCGTAGTAAAGTACAGAATGCCGAGTGTTAAAGAAATAGTTCATTCATTCATTATTGTAACGGGCTGTGGTACTAAACCCACTGCACTGAAGCTTAAACTTATTGTGCACCCCTTCACAGAGTGTTGATACTCGCAGGAAGGCCGAGCTGAGATATTCCGTGGGTTCGCCATTCGAACACGGAACTCCCGCTTGTTACTCAACCAGCGATCGTATCAAACCACTACCGTGGACTTTTCATAGCCCATAGATCGATATTGGGCTTATTTAGATCACAGCAGTGCGGCGTGGACATGATCGAGTAGCGAACCGCGGTTTACCGCGTCCTAGCATGATGATTTAAGCATTGCGCCACACTACTGGTCAAGAAATAGTTAGTCAACGAGGAAAAGTTATGCTTTTGGTAGATAACTATAAGTTTTCTTTTAAAGAAGAACTCAAAAGTGGCCAAAAAAAAAATGGTGTTGCCGTACTCCCAATTGTTTAGCCAATATTTATACAGTGCGCCTGGATTACACTATATCGAAATCGAATTTAATTCATAACCATTCGGCATGTGACATTTGCATCATTCAAAGACAAGCGATTGCAAGTACAGCAAAACGTATAGCTGTGGAAGATATTGACAGTTAACCAAGTAAAATTTTGCGTTCTGTTATTGCCAAAGAAGATTCAACAAGTATTACTACAACGAATCTGTCGTACATAAGGAAGAATATGTATAACGCAAGACGAAAATTGCAACCGGTACTTCCCAAATCAAAAGCAGAAGTTCACAGTTCGCTTAAGCCAGAGACGCAATTTCAAACCAGCCGTAAAGAAGAATTTCTTTTAGTTAACAGCGAATATTCCAATATATTGGTGTTTAGCTGCTTTACTAATTTAAAGCATCTTTGCTTAAGCCCGAAAATATATGTGGATGGTACGTTCGACTACTGCACAAAATTTTTCTCGCAGTTGTTTACCATACATGGCTGCCGTAATGGTCATTATGTACCATTAGTGTTTTGTGTGCTACCAGACAAAGCTACAGAAACATACAAAAAATGTTTCGAGTTTGTGACTGAAAAGTGTAGTGAAAATTCTCTGTCGTTTAGTCCCACCGAAATTGTGGCAGATTTTGAGTTGGCTATCCATAATGCAGCTAAAATTATGTGGCCACAAATACAAATAATTGGATGCAGGTTTCGTGTAACGCAAGCTTGGTGGCGTACAATTCAAAGACCTGGACTTTCATCAGATTACAAAGAAAAAAGCGAGATTGGAAAATGGATTGGTTATTGTTTTGGACTGTTGTTTCTAGAACCACAAGAAGTTGGTGATGTGTATGCTTTTACATTAGCTGCTATTCAACCAGAAAATGATAAAGTAACTTTGTTTGCTGATTATTTGGTTAACAATTATATATCCGAGGAAGCCGTTTTTCCACCCCAGTTATGGGCATCAAAAACAGCAAGCGCCGCTCGCACAACCAACGCATGCGAATCGTTCTATTCACATATCGGCAAAACTTTAAATGTTACACATTCGTCTGTATTTATTTTCATTGAGTTCTTAATTAATTTTCAAAATAAAGTATACGTAAAGTTACAAAGTATTTACAAGCCGTATGTACCTAATTCAAATACTCGGAAAAGGCAAGAATACCTGCAAAACAAAATTAATGATTTTAATAATGGGAAAGTGTCAACGTTAGAATTTATTAAGTTAAATTCGCATTATTATAGTTCCACCATGTAATATTAAATAAACATTTAAATAAATTATTGGTTACTGTCGGAATTCCTATCACAAGAATTTAACTTTTTCCTATTGACTATTAGAAAGAGGACAATTTTCTGAGTATATTAAGACAAAATTTTTTTAGGATTATGCAATAGTTATCGAAATAACGGCATTTTAAAACTACGAAACGCAGGGAGATGTAATATGATATACCCCGATGCGTGACGGTCGGATCAGGATCATGTATCTTATTTGGCATGCCACCGCTATTTTAGGGTATACTGCCTGTCCTCTTGTTTACTTTATTGCGTTTTAGACTTCGGGATCGTACCCTATTTGCCTTATCGGCTATCTTTGAATTTCCCACAATTTTTGCCGCGAATCCTTTTTGGGCGTTCAAGGAAGAAGTCTTGACCCTGCCATGGACACCGGACTTGGGAATTGCGGCTTGTGGTGGAGCCGACGCGTCGCGGATCCGTTTTTCTGTCGTAGTCACGCAGGGACCGGACTTTAGATGACCGGCTTTAGATGAGTCTCGCTTACTAGGATTGCATCCAGGTCGTATTTAAGTGCGAAATCCGCAAGCAGATTTCTCTGCCTTCTTAATCCGTTTGCATTCCAGTAAGCGAGCTGTAGAGTTCTCGGCTGAACTCTTGCGCTTGCCATCTAGTGTGTGTCTTTATGTGTTGGCGATTTCAATTGCCGCAGTGGGGGCCGCTCTTACTTTGTTTTTTCTCGCCTTTCTTTTCTGATTTCTCTTGTTGCTCCTGGATGCAGGAGGTGTGCTCTGCTTGAGGAGCTCGGCAGCCTGCTGCATCAATGAGCTTGCAAGAGCCACTTTGTCGGTCTCCCTGAGGGGGAGGGGACTTTTTCCCTGCATGCTTAGCACTGGAGGTGAGAGGGAAGGTCTACCTGAGGGGTGGACGTTCCTGTTGATCCAGGGGTTGCTAGGGCACGCGTGAAAGTTTGCGGGGTGGGGACCACCGCAGTTTGCGCATTTTGCGGGTGCTGTGGACGGCTTTTTGCAATCGGCCGCCCTATGATTGTTCCCACATCTCAAGCATTTTGACTGTGACGAGCACAGTCTTTGAGTGTGTCCAAATCGCTGACATTTGAAGCACTGCGTGGGTCTAGTCTTGACGTGGGGGGGTTCAAAGTGGGCGGTTAGCCTAAGGACCTTCTTTAGTTTGTAAATGTCTCTCCCTTTGTTTGTGTTTTCTAGCTGTACTAGAAACATAGGGAGGGGGGTACGGGCGGTTCCATGGACCATTGGCTTTACGTCCAAGACCGGGAACCCCTTTGTGATCAGGTCGGCTTTGATTTTATCCGCCTTTATTTCACGCGGTATCCCTTTCAGCACCACACGGAGTGGTGCCTCAGTGGGATCTTTGTACGTGAAATGGTTCACTTTCCGAACCTTGAAGAGGTTCAGAAGTGCTCTCGCATCCTCAGCCGAGTTCGGGGTGACGACAAGCCCTTCCCTTGAATCTTTGGCCTTAATGAAGTGGATCTTCATTCGGTCCATGGTCTTTGTGAGGTCCCCTCATTTCTCCTTGTCGACTAGCACAATGGGTGCCAGTCGGTTAGAAGTTGCTGGGGGGGGGTATCACTTTTGAGCCCGTAGCTGCTTCCGGGGTACCACCTGAGGGGGGGGGAGAAATTTTTGCTAACACCGGTCCTTTTTTACCCCCTGAGGGGGGGTTTCTGGGAGCGGAGATGCCGCCTTTTACCGGCGAGTTTCCACCTGAGGGGTGGGGTTCGCCGTGGGAGGTCTTTTCTAAGGGAGAGGTGACGTCCATTGCCACCGACTCCTCTTGAATTTCAACATTCTTGGTCTTTTTGACCCTCTTTTTGGGGGCTTTGCGTTGAGCCTGTTTGCTGTCCCCTTTTTCACTCTCTAGCCCTGAATTTTCGTCGTCGGTTCCGGCGCTCCGGCTCCGCTTTGGGGCAGTTGCGGGCCTTTCGGCTTGCGCTGCCTTTTGGGCGGTCGTGTTGGCTTCTGGATTCGACGATACGAAAATCGGATAAAACAAATTGGACGACGCTGGCGCATTTTCTACCTCTAGAGGAGTTTCTGCGTCGGCGTTTTCCGTAACAATAATTTTTTGGGGTCCCAGCGGTGCCGCCACTGGTGGAGAAAGTGCCTCGACATAAGCCGGGTCACTAATCCCTTTAGTGGGAGCTGCAGGCACCCCATTTTCTCCCTCGTGGCTGCTTGAGCAAACTACCGTTATGTCGGTAGATGCCACGAGGTTCATTCAGGTTAACTACTTTATTTTCGTCACTATTTAATAAATTTGAGGTACTTACCCCTCGCGGTGTCACGATGTCGTGACCTTGTTCCCTTTGGTGGAAAAGATGCCAGTATAGAAGCGTTGCCTTTGTTGCGACAATACGGTAATATTTCATATTGCCGTCCTCAGGCCATCCTCGCAGGATCTCGTCTTCGGGCATTGCTGCCAGACTCAGTCTCTCGTGCACGAGGTTTTCTATGTCTATGTAATTTACATCTTCGATGTTTGGTTGGTAGTAATTTTCTACCGTGTTTAGGTAGTTTTCGGGAGCGCTAGCCATGCTGTTGCTCAACCGACAAAACTGTAACACAAATAGAAAATTTCACTTTAACTTTCACTTCACTTTTCTTGCACTGACACGTGCTCACTACTTCACGTTCACTGCCACCGTCCGTGACGGTCGATCGTACTTTGAGGTACGGTCTTGTCGGTGACGGTCTCATTTTGTTGACGGTACGTGTGCTTTGATATACTCTTAATTTTGTTGTCAGCCGAGGTCGACACCTGGACGAGTTCTATGGCTTCGAGTTCCACCCACAGAACATATAAGTAGGAGAAGGGAACCTCGCATGTTAATTCATCGCAACACGGCTCTCCTGCGGCCGTAGGGCACACCTAAAATTTTTGTGCGGCGTTTGAATAGCTCCTTATAATTTCATAATTTTATTACAAGATTTAAAATTTCAAATTCTTAAAAAATGTATTTATAAATTTTCTATAATAAACAGAGGCAATTATAGAAAATATATAAATAAATTTCTTGAGAATTTCAAATAATTATCTACTAAATCTGACATCAGGAGGTTGGTTATCAATAAAAATTCAGTCAAATTAAAAATGTGTATGAAATATATTAAACACAAGTTAATACAGAAATTTATAAAAAAAACAACAATATGTATGTATAACAAACAGCAAATAATTTTTAAAAAACAGTAACAATATAATATACATAAAACATTAATATTAAATAAGTATTAAAACGAACAAGTTATATAATCATAAACAACAAAATAAATTTTCACATCACTTCACGTACACATGCGTCTCGTATAAAAACACGAACCAAATATGAAAATATAACTGATATAACCTAAAAATAATAATATAGTGAAAAATAAAGGAAGATAACACCGAAAGTCACTAGAAATCACTAAGAATTTCAATATAACCGAAGAATTACGATGAGGCACCCGATGATCGTGTTGCCGTAATTTCGTATCTCAGCTTCAGCCCCATGGTTCCACCCTTGGCGAGTTCTGTCATTCTTCAGGGACTTTTTTTAATTATTTTGCCTTACACAAAAATGTCTAGTCATGCAGCCGTGTTAAAAGATGTATCTAAAATACATGTAAATTTTACATTTTTAAAATCAATTTTTTTCGAAAACTGTAATCCTACAAAATTTTTGTTTTAGTATGCTTAGAAAAGTGTCCTTTTACCAATATTCAATAGGAAAAAGTTAAAATCGTGTGATAGGAATTCCGACAGATCCCAAATTATTTTACAAATAAACAAGTGCAGCAAAACATAAATTGACAGTCAACCAATTACGTGAAGTGTTTTATTGCAAATTTGCCCCTGGGGGGGGGGGGGGTCTGGTATGCATGTTAGTGTTAGTTTTTTATATTTATTTAGTGATTCTGCTCATAAAAGAGGGATACGTGCGAAGACCTGGGTCTGCTATGTGGGTTAATGTTGATTTTTTAAATTTTATTGTCAACATTTTCAATTTTTACGATATCATAGTAATATGCATTTTTAAATATCTTAAGCGGCCGAGTTTACCTCTTAATAATCTTATGGATTAAGACTAATCTTTAATCCGTGGAGATTAAAATATCTTAAGCAGATTACTTTACCTCCGCTCGAGTTTACCTTTACCTTATGGATTAAAACTAATCTTTAATCCGTTGGAATTAAAATAGCTTGAGCGGACGAGTTTACCTCTGCCCACAAATAACGAACAAATTAACAGTAATAAATAAACAATATAAATTAACAACGTAATTAACGATAAACTAATGCGCTTTATAACAATGTCGCTCAAACGTTAAACGCTACAATACGTTGTGACATTAAAGCAAATTGTAAAACAAATGTAATTTTTAAAAATTTTGAGTATTTATTTCTTTTTTACCTACACCTTGTTCATTATTTTCAGAATTACTGTGAAGACGGTTGGTTTCCCAAAACAATTTATTTTACCAAAGTTGTGGCCCGTTAAATTCCCTATCCGCTTTGGACCGTTAATTTCTTTCTAAGACGTCTCGTTTAAGAGATACAGGGTTCACAAGAAAAGTAAAAAAAGATAAAATCAGAATTTTTACACATGTTCATAGAAACATGTTCTAAATTTGGTGGTAAAAGTGCGTGTAAATATGCGCAGTAGACATTTTCACGCCTAAAGTCCGCCCAGTTTGGTTTATGGAGTTCTCGAACATTTCACCGAAATTTCATAAAAATCAAATGAAACCAAATATTTGAAAAATTTCCCTAAACTGTTTGTTAATACGCAAGCGCGCGTGTTAAATTTCTTATCAAATTTGACATCGTTGCAAACAGAAAATTATTTTTACCTACATAAAATTGTGTCAAAAATATGTGCAAATTTACATGTAAATTTTATATAAAATTTAACGTCGTGTCAAACTGGCTTTAATTTAATTTATAACTGAAAAACCGCTTATTCTAGACGATAAGGGGATATAAACTAATTTGTAGATAAGCGAATGATCTTTAAAAAAAAGTCTAATCTATTAAGTCTAAAAAATTAATAATATCGGAGCTATGACCGTTTGAAATCAAAAATTCAATATTGCTTTAAAGAGAGGTACCCACCAAGGGTTTGGACTTGGACAAATATTTTATTTGAAAATTTGTCTTAGAAAAGTGTCTTTATTACCACCTTTACTGTCCTTTATTACCACCTCAAAGGTTCTCCACGGTCACGGGGACACTCTGTATCTAGGACTGTGAATAAAGAATTTTATATTTACAAATTTTTATTTATTAATTTACAATCGAAACGGAATTTTTTACAGCCAAAATAGCGATGACGGCACGTGTCGAAGTCGATGTAAATCCGCAATCATCCGGGTCATCTTTGAATTTTTCGAAAATTTTGTTTTACATTTAGCTTTGGATAAATTTTTGCATCCGGGTGGAATTATTCAAAATCGATTTTTTTAAAAATTTTGCGCGTTTTTTTTCCATTGAAAATTTTTGAAATTATTAAATTACAACATTTTCTTTAATAATTCGTCAGTTTAACAATTTTAACGGGTTCTTAATTCACAATACAATAATATAACGGATCGCTTTATTACTTTTAACGAGGACCATTGTGGATAAGTATATAGCCAGTATATTGCCGCCCACACCCACACCGATGTTCGAATCCAAGTGAAGGCGAACTTTTTTCTGTAGGAATTTGCAAACCGATGACTCCTGGTTTCCGAATATTATATTCAAGGCTCAGGAAGCTCTAACAAATGCATGTTTTCTGGACAGTCTTAGAATATTAAAAGATACAAAATTTGTTTCGCACTGAAGCCATAAACGAAATTTTATAGTGCTAATTTTTTCATATTTAGGTTTATGTTAGCAATGTAAATTGTACTTTTTGACATGTAAAGATCGCTTTTACAAAAAATACTTTTCAGACATTTTTTGTAGATAATTTTTTTTTCTCTATTTTTGTTTCTCTACATATTTTTATTCGTCGCCTTGTTTTCGACCGAGAGTGACTTAAAGCAGTCTCGGTAAATATCCCATGGAGATCCCCTGAGAAAACCATAAGAATTCCATAGTGTAGTTTTAATTTTATTAAAAAGTTTTACCGAATCTGCTTTAAGTCACTCACGGTCGAAAACAAGGCGTCAAAATTTTGCCATTCTCTTGTTAAGATTGTTCCACCCCTACAAACTGAATTGGATTAGAATTTTTAAGATTTCCTTTCTTAAAACATGCGGTAGCATTTTAAAAGGTGCTTTAGTAAATAGAGATGAAATTTTTACTGACAAGGGGGGCCAGGTATGCGAATTTTTGTTTATACCTACACTACGTAAATATTACACCTAAGACATTACGTCAATGAAATAGTAGCGCGCCATATTCAGCCAATTTTGAAAAAATCGAATTTGAAAATTTCTTCTTATTGCACGAATTAAAGTAATAAAAGATAAAATTTGGAACAAAGATTTCATGGCAACGAGGTTAAGTGGTAGGTTTAATAAGCAACGGATTCTAGGTTCCTTTCTAACATCAGTTTCATTTTTTCAATAATTTTTTTCTAATATAATAAGTATAAACAAAAACAAAATTTCGCATACCTGGCCCTTTCCTTGTGAGTGTTTATTACCAGTGGCGGATTTATACTTTTGCCGCATAGGGGCTACTGGCAACTTGTCGCCCTCACCCCTCCTATTTATTTTCTTGTATTTATACAGATGAAAGACATTATTTTATTTATTTTAAAATTTTAAATTCACAAATTAAAAAATACTCTAATTATTAATTGAATGCGATGCTAACATTTTTTTTAAACCACGCCTTCGTTTCTTGCTTCTGATAGTAATAAATACTAATGTAAATGATTATAAGAACTTTCTTCGTAAACTAAATTTTAAAAACGAATTTACAATATCATCAAAGTCCAATTTTTTGGTTAGCTCCAATTCGATAGTCAGAATTGCTACATCCTGAAGGCGTTTTTCAGTTATTGTAGAGCGTGATTAATTTTTTATTCTTTTCAAAACGGAAAACGATCTTTCCGCTGAACAGTTGGATGCAGGGTTTGTCAAAAAAAGTGTCAGTGCGATATCAACAAGGGTATATTATCTTGTAGGTCGTGTCATGCAGAACTTGGCAACATTTAAGTATTGATTTTGGATATTCTTCTAATTCTTTCAAGAATCCGAAAAATGTATACACTCAATTAGTAGAAATATAGTTGAGTTAGGGTCACTATTAAAACAATAAAATTGTCCGACGTTTCGAGTCTTTATGGACCCATTATCAAGGCTACAAATAAATACAAATACCTAATTAAAAATTTTACATAAATTACAAAATTGAAAATAATATAAATAAAATACAAAAGTAGTAAAATATTGAAATGCAGGGTTAAAAATTAGAAATTTTAGTTTAATAAAAATATAAAAGTGAAAAATGAAAACAATTTGAAAATACTTTAGAAGAAATACTAACCTTTATAAATATGAGATAAATGGGGGTAAGAAGACCACCATATTTCAAAATATTAACGTTCTTTTTTAAAAACCCGTACGATATCTTATTCCTACTTTTTGGAATTGTGAAAAAACTAATATCCTAAACGAAGGTATTGCTATGCCCCCAACTTTACAAATTTATAATTTTTCACCTTTTTGCGAAAATTGTTGAGGTCAGAGCCGGATTAAGAATATGTGACTAACTTTTTTTGGAGGCCCCTTGGACTTGTATGTTTTAACAAAATGCGTCGCAGGCGAAAGTTTTTGATTATTCAAGGTCAACCGCGCTTAGATCAAATGTCAAATATTTGAAAGGATAATAATTATTATACATAATTAATTATAGTTTTTATACACATTTATACAAAATATATACACATTTTAAAAACATTTTTTTCTAACTTTAAGATGCACAAATTCAGTTATCAAATCATCAAAATTTGTTTGTCGAAGTAGATCACTTTCAATGCTCATTAAAGTTAGCGAACTTAAACGTGTTTGTGTAATACTACTTAATTTATTTTTAATAAAGGATAATTTTGAAAATGATCTTTCCGATTCACAGTTAGCGATAGGAATACATAAATATATTTTTAAAATAATGTAAATGTTCGGAAAAAAGTCCAGCAATCTTTTTCAATTATTAATTTGTAAATATCTATGGGATTAGTTGACTTCAACTTATAGGTTTTTAACAAATCACAAAAAAAATAAAGTTCATCAGTTAAGTCTGAATTGACATCACTTTTGTATGTTTCGATTAGTGCTCTTGAGAATTCTTTGATTTTATTGATTTCGAAGTCCGAACTCGGTAGCAAACTTTGATGTAAAACCAAATTTCGAAATTACTGACTGCAGGTAAATTATTTTCAAAATAAATCCAAATTATGCAAGATGGCCAGCTCGTCAGATTATGCTTAATTTTTTCTAAGTAGTGTAAATAAAAATTCTACCTGCCCTTGCAGGAAGACAGTATTTTCTTCACACTCTGGAAAAATCCAGATTTTAAAAAAAGTGAAGAGGCCTACGATGTTAAAGCTAACCGATTTAGGGCGGTGAGCGAGAGTGTGAATTCAATTGAATACTGCAGTACGGCTTCCCCGAAAAGAAACACAAATTAAAACAAAGCGTATTTATTAACTCCAAATACAAGAGATCAAAAAAAGTATAAAAGGTTGTCAATCGTTTACAATTAATCGGCGTAGTTGGCAAAAAGTTATGACAAAAAAAAATCGTCCTCAAACGAATGTTCGGGTGCACTGACAAACCATTGTCGAAAACTATGATGACACTCAAAAATATTATGGTGTCGAAAGAGAAATCAAAGCTGCTCGCAAAAGTGGCTCGTTGGGTTAGAAAAGAAAAAACACTTACCCGGGTAATTACAAAGTTTATCAATACAAAATTTTCCACCTAACGGAAACCAACAGCTTATGAAGTGATGCCAGTAATCGCAATCGTTGTCCAGCTCTCGAACTTCGGGAAAAATGACGTTGAGCCGTTAACGCTTGGAAGTCTGCGGTACCCCTGCACTTGAACCAAAAAGGAAGAACTCTGGGAGTCACAACTTCGAGACGTGATGGAAAATAAAGAATCTTCAACTGCGTTAAAAATTTCCGTCCGTAATTAATTCAAAATGGCACAAACCAAATTATAATGATAAGCAGTTGTGATTAAAAATATTTCAATTCTTGCAATTTTCGTTCTTATTCAATTATTATCGGAATAGTTGGTGTATCCAAATTTATAACAAAAAGAAAGGTAAGGTAAGGTGCTTCCTAAAATCATTAAATGATAAAAAACCGATGTAAAATTTAAAATATTCTACCTAATACAGACGAGATATCACCTTAACCGTGTCAAACGTGTTATCAAAACGACCTAGCGAAAGCGTTATCAAAACTCGCAGTTTTTGGAAAATCATAGGCGTCGCGCTAAGCTTAAACGCAGTGACGTGCGCAAGGTAAAAGAAAACAAATTATTAAAATTTGTTACAGTAGTCCATTTTGGGTTTTCCCAAAAAAAGATATTATTTTTACAAACCGACAAAGTTTTAAGTAAGAAATGTAAGCCTTTTATTTCTTTTATTTAAAATGAGTGGTTTATTCGTTTATTACCTAATTTACTTTACGACAATCGGACATCTTCATCCGGATAATAGTATATTACGTGCCGAGGTGGAAAATGCTTCATTACAGCCGAGCGCTAAGTTAGTTGACTGAGGCTAATGAAGCTTGACACCGAGGTATGTATACAATTTTATTCACAATCAGTTTGTAAATAATTAAAGATCATTAAATTTCATTTTATTAACGCATATTTTTTGTTAGTTCCATTTCTTGCCAACCGACAATGCGACATTGCAGGTCGGGAAGTGATCACCACGTGATCACTTCCCACCCTAAGGTTGGAAAGTGAAACAAAATAGCTTTCTGATTGGTTGTCAAGTGAAAGTTAATAATAAACAGCTTCCCAACTTTTTAAAAGTCAGGGATGTGTCGATTACTAACTGATTGTGAATAAACAAATAAATAATCTTTTGAGTAATGCTAAAATTTGTCTTCAAAATATGCTTTGACAATAAATTTATGATTTTCCTGTATCTTTCCAATTACAACAATTGGTTTAATGATGGTTTACCATTTACGGTTTACACCATTCTTGCTTTAAATAAAACTTATACTTATCTGCTGCAAAAAATATATTCACTAATTCACTAAAATTATAATAATTAATTTTACTCTAAATTCATTATATACTAATTAGTTTCAAAATTTTTTTTATTGGTAAATGAAAGATATACCATAAAAAGTTTTAATGCATTCCATTCATATTTGAATCAATTTTGTTGATTTTTCAACATAATTTACTTTACACTTTATTTTAATTAATTTAATTTATTTTAATCTGTGCTAATTTAAATTTTGTTGCTTTAATTTTTTTGAGGCCCCTAGAATGTGGTTTTTACTTAAGAGATTAAGATTACTTACACCCTGGCTGACGGGTGGATGAGGATGTCCTTTGGCAGACTGTGTCCGAGATTGTGGCCGGGTTGGTATTGTCTTAGCTGCAAGGTGAGAGGGTTGTCCGAAAAGCTTGCGGTCTTGTACAATTTTTCTGCCTGATTTTTGAATATGGACGTCGATGGTGTTCATTTTTGCTTCGGCGTGAAGTCTTCGGTTTGTGACGTAGTATGGACTGGGGAATACGTGACGAATGCATTTGTTTTGGACTACTTGGATCTTCTTTAGGTGGGTTCGGGCTGCCGTCCCCCACACAGGCGCCGCGTAGGTCATGGTCGGTCGGATAATGGCTTTGAAGATACGCAACTTGTTTGCGGGAGACATCTCGCTATTTGAGACTAGGAGCAGGTAGAGCTTTGAGAAGACGGCTCTTCCCCGGTTAGCGACGGTGTCAATGTGATCTTTCCACAGTAATCGCTAATCCAATGTGACTCCCAGGTACTTTGAAGAGTTAGTCCATGGGATTGGTCGTTCAAACATGAAGATGTTTGTTCGAGGCGGGGCTTTCCTTTGTCGTTTCTTGAACATCGTCGCGGTGCTTTTTGATGAATTTACCTTGGTTATATTTTATATCATCGGCGGACCATGGGTATAGAGTCTGTGCACGAAACGAGCGCCAATCTCAACTCTAGCGGACAACATCCGACTAACTGACGGGAGATCTGAGGTAGCAAAATAGCGCAGTATTGGGATTTTACCTTACCGATGCGGGCGCCACCGTTTTGGCAAAATGACTTCGTTAGGCGGTATAACATGATTTGTTTTGTATTAGAAACGTACACATATAACACATTATTCCTGTGTAATTAATGTAATATACCAACTACAGTAAAAAACACATGTATATCTACCATAAAAAACTTATGTAAAGTATACTGGGTATACCGCCTAACGTAGTTAATATTTGAAACGTATGGTGGCGCTTAGTTAATGTTAATTCCCAATATGTTTAAACTACAACTAAAAGGGGTATTTTTGTAATTATATTTAATTATATATATATAAAGGAAAGCAAAAATGGAGTATAAAATTATTAAATGTGGTTTTGGAAATGTACCGCTTTATAATATGTAGACTTGAAATAAGATGCAGAAATAGAAGCAGAATGATTAAATGATTTACTGGGAAGTGCATTAATGAGATTTTGATTAACGTATTTAGTGCTATTACTAAAAATCAAATTGAAAATATGCTGAGTTACATGTTTGCGGATACAGATGTCATTCAAAATGTAAGAGATTACAATAATGTTTAATATTGAAGAAGCGGAAAAGACATTTTACGATATACATATTAAATATCCTTCGGAAGGAAAGAGACAAATATTCGAAAACATGATGTTGCAATCAAACAGAGATGATTGGCATAAAGAGAGAAGTATACGAATATCTGCAAGCTCAAAAGCACACCAAATAAAACCATTAACCAGAAAAAATGTAATCGAATTGTTAGAAGAATTTTTAAATCTACGTAGGTACACTGATAGGAAAAGCTGCATCAAACGTAAAATATGGTCTTGAAACTGAAATTATTGCGAGAAAAGCATATGAAAACATTTACAATGTAGAAATTTTAGAATGTGGTTTAATAATATCTTCAGATTATCTGTGGTTATGTGCAAACCCATATGGCATTATTATTGTAACACATGGTCATATTTATGAACCAAAATACTACGTATTGGAAATAAATTGTTCATCATCGGCAAAAAACGAGAGTTTTGTTGAAACCACTAAAAAATGTAAATTTGTTTGATAGTTTTCTTTAAATAAACAATTTTTTTACGTTTCTTTCCTCGTCCCAAATTAACTTCAAATAAATAAAATAAATCTTAATATTATTTTCAGGAACATTTGTAGCTGAGTAGTTATTCTGCGATGTTAGTAGTGTAGACGTGTAGACACCTTTTTTAGAGGGTGTACTTGATACAAATTTATAATTTAAAAATCTAAATATTTATGATCAAAATAAGTAGGTACATATTCGAATATAAAATCAGCTATAAATTTTTGTGACGTAATTTTTATACTTTGGCATCAATCATCACACTTTCAGTTAGTATTTTTTGCAAAAAATAATATAAATAAGATTTTTACGTGTTGATTCGTTCACATCGTTTACTTCAACTGGCGCCCTTTTAAACAATTATTAACAATTAAGTGGATGTAAGTTTTTGTCCGTGCCTTATTGATGGTACTAGGTGTTTCTTATTTCAATCGTAAACTAATACCAATAATAATATTTTTATTATAGGTATAACGTTTTTATTCGAAAGTGTCATCCGTTAGTTCACTGTCGAGCATTCTACCTTAAATTGTTTGAAAATACAAATTTGGAATTTATTACCTACTTCTTGCACTAATTTTAGTATTATGAATACCTTGGGAAGGAGGCTGAACAAATAAAAATATATTTATTCAGTATCAGTTAGTAATCGACACATCTCTGACTTTTAAAAAGTTGGGAAGCAGTTTATTATTTTATTCACAATCAGTTAATAATCGACACATCCCTGACTTTTAAAAAGTTAGGAAGCTGTTTATTATTTACTTTCACTTGACAACCAATCAGAAAGCTATTTTGTTTTACTTCCCAACCTTAGGGCGGGAAGTGATCACTTCCCGACCTGCAATGTCGCATTGTCGGTAGGCAAGAAATGGAACTAACAAAAAATGTGCGTTAATAAAATGAAATTTAATAATATTTAATTATTTACAAACTGATTGTGAATAAAATTGTATACATACCTCGGTGTCAAGCTTCATTCCAGCCTCGCGCTTACAGTTCTTCAGCGCTTCGCGCTTCAGTAAACTAACTTAGCGTTCGGCTGTAATGAAGCATTTTCCACCTCGGCACGTAATATACTATTATCTACGACTGGTACATAATACATCCATTACGTACATAATCACAGTAATGTAATACCCTAATGAATTCTTGCCCGTCAATTATGAATTTAAAACACGGAACTGACGTCATATCAATGTTTTAATATAATATTTGGAAACCACGGCTCATCGGTTTGCAAATTTCTCTAGAAAAAAAAAGTCACCTTCAGCGGGATTCGAACCTCGGTGCATGGGTGTGTTAGCGGGCAGTGCTATCCATTTATGCATAACGATCCTGGTTAATAGTATATTATCTACGCGGGAGATATGAGATGCATTACCGGCGAAGGATTTGAAAGCCAGAGGGCCGTAGGCCCGAGGGCTTTTGAATTCTCCACCGGTAATGCATTGTTATCTCACAAGTTTGATATACTATTTTATCTACTTCCTTGCTTAAATAGCATTGAATAATCAATAATAATTAAAATAATTTGCACTTTACAAATGGAAACATAAAAAGCTGATTATCTCGAAAATGAGACAAGATATCGAAAAAATAACGCAAAAATGTCCCCCCCCGCCCAGCACGCTCACCCCTCCACCGAGGGTAGAGTTCCCGCTACCAGATGCACTAATTAGCGCGCACTAATTCCAAGAAATATGGATAAAAATTCGATTAAAACAAATAAAGTAATAAAAGTTATAAGAAATCTAGTGATTGAAAAATAAAACAAATGAGTAATTTGTCAAAAAAAATTGTGTAGTTTCATTAACATGGATGATACTTTTGATGTTGATGAAGCCGCGGCAAAGCTTGTAGAACAACTATTGCCGACGAAATCAAAAAAGAAATATGAAATACAGTATTTTATTTTATTTTATTCATGTTTATGTGCTTGTCGTGTAGTTATTGTAGTTAGTGCCGGTATTACATATATGTCAATATATAAACGTCAGATAATATTACCTCCCTTGGGAATTTTACAACTATTAATCAATGCAGCAAGTAACCGCCGCCATATTCACGCCATTTGATGGAGATAAGTACGCATTTATTTACCGGAAGTAGATAAAAGTAATAAAGCGATCCGCTATATAAGTTACCCTTTGAGTATCGGGAATTAAGAATGCGTTAAAATTATTAAACCAATAAATTATTAAAGAAAATATTGTAATTTAAAAATTTTAAAATTTTTCAAAATCGAAAAAAAAGTGCAAAAATTTTTGAAAATTTCAATTTTGAAAAACTCCAACCGTATGCAAAAAATTATCTAAAGCCGAATGTGCAAACAAATTTTCGGAAAATGCAAAGATGATCCGGATGATTGCGGATTTACATCAACTTTGACACATGCCGAAATCGGCTGTCAAAATCCATTTCGATTGTAAATTAATAAATAAACTTTTTGTAAAAAATATGACATTTTTAATTTTAGAGTCATAGATAAAACGTCGTATTAGACTCGCACAAAATGGCTATAATTTAGTCGGATCACTCGGCTCGTGTATAAACTTCATCCTCGTGAATTATATCCTACATTACGTGCTCCTTAAATAATATACTATTATCTATTTATGACAAGTCATGGGCGACTGGAGAATTTTTCAATTTAATTAATTTCATAAAGTTTGCTGAAATATTCTTTCGTGTATGGAGATTAGTTAAAAGAAAAAACATTTATAAATTTTTTTATCAATATCAGGTTCCCTCGCCGAGTTATAGGCATTTTAATTTCAAAAATTCATAATTGAAGAATAGACTAGATAAAAATCCAATAAAAAATATGAAAGATTTTCGCAATAGGTATCCGCATATTAACAGAATTGAACGCTATCGTATAAATGAGTTGGACTTTTTTGTCATGGTATGCCTCATAAATTATATAAATGTTGTCTTGGTAAGTTTCAATTGAAATGAACGAAATTGGATTCAAAAACAACTCGTCAGGATCAATCGAAAGTTTGACTCTACTCGCCCCAATAATTTTTTTTTAAATTTATTTATTTATAGTAAATATTAATTAGTATTAATTAATATTATTATTTATAGTAAATTTATTTAATTATTGATATAATTTTTGTTTTTCAGAAATCATGGTGGGGCAGCAGTATTGCTTAAGGTGGAATAATTATCAAACGAACATGACATCTGTTTTTCACAAATTACTTCAAAATGAAGATTTTGTGGATGTGACGTTAGCATGCAAAGATCTATCGCTAAAAGCTCATAAAGTAAGTTGCGTATTTTTAAAATAATAAGTAGCTATAATATAATTATAGCACGGATAACTGCGTATATGAGATAGCTTGATCCGTCAGATATTTTGTTACGTTTATCAGGAACCAAGTTATCTTGCGTGTGCTTTAATGGTAGCTGGTTAGCGATGAGGAATAGTGTATAATACTGTATAGCAGAGAACGATGCTTATACAAGACAATAGAAGATAATTTGGTTTCGCAAGCATAGAAAATCCAAACAGAGATAATTGAACGGGAAAGTGAAAAAGGATACAATCTTAAAGCAAAGGAAAGTGGAATGTAATTTTTCCCCCGTCCGTCCGTTCAATTATCTGTGGTCATAATAATATAAGATATAACAATACGAGATTTAAAATCTTTTTTATTCTTTTAGGTGGTGTTATCTGCATGTTCTTCATATTTTCAAAAGTTACTTTTAGAAAATCCATGTCAACACCCCACAATAATTATGCCTCAAGACGTTTGTTATGCTGATCTTAAATTCATTATTGAATTTGTATATAAAGGAGAAATCGATGTTTCTCAAGCAGAGCTGCAGGTATGTTAAACAAAGAATCTTTTTACGTATGTATTACTATTAACATTTTTAATTAATAAAACCTATTGTTTCGAAATATAATATGGTATACGAAAATGAAAGTAATTAATTATACTTAACAATACAAGTTCTAATTTGGAACTTTTAAGCATGTTGCTCTTATCTTTTTTATTCTCGTTTTTTTTTTGGAATCGTGGAAAGTTCGTTTTCTTTACAATCCTGACACCTTAATTGTCTGCCTACTGTAGTTTTAAAATGCTAGATATGATAATGTTTTTTACAACTTTCGGATTGTATTTTGAAGATATCAATAATTTTTTTTCATGATATTTAAAAAAAGAAAAAATTTGGCGTTGATTTTAAATAACGTTTTCAGCTCAACAACGTTCAATATCAGCAAGTTATTTTGAAAGCAAAAACAGAAAATAACAAATAAGATTAATTAATTTTAACGATCGTATCTTTTCCATCTCATTTTTAATAATTGGTACTATAGGCATTAACCGTTATTATACATCAAGAATAATAATTTTTCACCTGTAATCGATTTTTCGTTAATAGCTAGACAACAGTCTTAATTGATTTAGAGAAAACTTAATGATGAAAAAATATTAAGTAAACTTTTTTAAATGGATCTTAATGTCGAATCAAACCTATTTATCGAAACTTGCCATATTCTTATTAGTTTTTTCAGATTGCAAACACGATTTGGTTTGAGGTTCTTAAGCGATATTTACTTTGCTTCAAAATTTTACCAGAATTAAAAAGTTAATAATATAATTATAAAGATATTAGTTTTTATTGTATTTTTCATGTTGTTCTAAGATTATTTTTCGGGTTATTTAAAATGCTATTATTAAAATTTGAAAATCAATTATCGTCTGAAAACTCGACAAAATTTTGTTCAGTGTGCAACGGATTTTTTATTTTTGCTTGTTTATTTTAAAAATTTTAAAAACAATTTCTACAGTTTTGGAAATAATATGGTTACTTTACTACAAATTTCCGGTAGTAAAGTGCCACTTTTCCTCTTGCAATATAATTTTTTTTAAGTACTCCGAAGTCTGTGTCTTCTAGATCTACATTTTTCAGAGCATTAGTTTTTACGCGTATTTTTAATAATTCACAAAAAATTTTATGTTATGAAATTAGGCCGTCAGCTACCATAATTTTTTAAATCATTAACCACAATAGCATGCTACTTTCAATAATTATTTTGCGAGTCATGTTTAATTTGGGTTACCATTTTCCATTATGTGCTTTACGTGCACGTATAAATAATAATTAATATAAATAATATAATAAAAAATAAAATAATAATAAATAAATAATTTTAACTACGAATTTCAATCGGAAAATTAAAAACGTATTTTTAAGATGTTTTACTTGCGATGTAAGCCATTAATGGCCGGTTTCTCCATCGCGACTTAAGTTCCAGGTAGAGCTTAAGCTGCAGCTTAGTTCCGCTTGACCTTAAATGTAAGATGCCGATTTCGACAACTTAAGACGTAGATCACAACCTATAACGATAGTTGTTAATAATAAAATTATTTAGTTCAGCATAAGTGTTCTGTGTTTTTAAATATGAATATGTTATATTTAAATTATATTTATTAGAATATTTAAAAAAATTTTACTTGCTCTATAGTCAGGTCATTTATTACTATTTTTGAGCGTATTTGTTCTTGTCCTCTGAATGCCATCACTTTTGTTTTATTTAGAATTTTACCATATTGTATTCTTTTATGGTTTGGCTTAGTTTAAAAACTGCGAGTTCGCAAAAAGCATGATTATTACAAAATCTTGGTTGTTCAGATTTGTTGTGAGCAAGGTACAGTTACTCGCAAAAGTAGGTTAACATGTAAGAAAATTTGAAAAAACATCATATAAAGTCTGAAAATTAGCACAAAATTTTTTTTTAATTTGCAACTCATATAAGTACGTTATACCTAGAGATATAAAGTAAAATTAGCATTTCTGTCGGCGCCAAAACAATTGCATCAATAATGCAATTTATAGGTTATCATTTTGCATCTGACAAAAGTAGGTTAACAAAATTTTTTCATATCAGTCTTTTGTTATCAGCTAATGTGCATATAGAATTTATTGAAATTTTTATATATATTCAAGTGAATTCAAGCTTTTTATTACAAATTTTTTAGAAAAATTCAAAAAGGTTAAGAGTGAAACAAGGTAATTAATTTCAAATTGTTTTGCTAAATGTTAACATTTATTAATATAGAATTTTCAAAATTTAAAGTACCAATATGGCTAAATTTAAATATTTAACGTTAGAAGAACGTACATTAATACTGAAAATGTATGGATGCGGCAAAAAAATTCGCGAAATAGCAAAATTATTTGATAAATCACAGACAATCACAGATACAGACAGGTAGAGTAACGGTAATTAAGAGATAAGGACGGCCAAAAATTACAACTAAACGGGAGGATATTAAAATACAAACACTCTCGTCTTCAGATCCTTCTATGTCTGCTCCACGGATTCGTGCAAAACTAGAAAATTACACTAAAAATCAAATATATACAGAAACTGTAAGACATCGTCTTCGAGAAGTAGGTAAACATGGTCGAATTGCTCGCAGAGTACCCTTTGTTAGCAAGATTATCATTAAAAAAAGGATGAAGTACTATTCAGATCACGTCTATGATTCGTCTGAAATACAGCCATGGTAGGATGTACGTTTGTAGGAAAAATGCAGAAGTATACTCATATAAGTGTACTAAACCCACACTAAAATTGTTAGAAAAGGGATTAATGATTTGGGGTGTATGTGTTCAGCAGGAGTAGGAAAAATTGTGGTGTTAGAATGAAGAGTCAATGCTGCGGTATATTTAAATCTTTTAAAAGAAGTAATTATACCAGAAGGTAAACGTTTAATTGGTGAAGATTTTATTCTTCAGCAGGACAATGCTCTTATACACCGTGCCAAAATTGTCACCAATTACCTTAAAGATGCCAATATTAACGTTATAGAGTGGCCACCTCAGAGTCCATATCTTTCTCCTATAGAAAACCTCTGGGCTCTGCTTAAACTCCGAATCTCGAAAAGATGTCCCAGAAATTTAGCCAATCTTTGCCATTTAATAGAAGAAATATGGTTTGATATAACTCCAACTGAGTGTAATAAGTATGTCCAATCATTACCATCTAGATTAGCAACTATGTCAATTCGAGGGGGTGGACATTGTGGATACCAAGATATAATTTTGTGTTTGTTAACCTACTTTTGTGACATAAATTTTTATGGGTGTACTGTAATTTTTATATTCAGCACTGGAATATTGTGAAATTTTATATTTTTTTCTCTTAATATGATACAAAAATGAATCATTTTAAGATTATGTTTTTTATTTTTTTGTTTTAGATAATAAGTAGCAATGATAATTAAGATTATAATATAAAATATACTTTGTTAACCTACTTTTGTGAGTAACTGTATCTGTTCCTTTCATTTGCGTATACTTCTTAAGGGTCACAATGTCAATATTTGAAGAGGCCGACATTCTCGATAAAATTGAAAAATTCAATTATATAAACGGCACAATAAGAACAACGTTCAAGAATAAAACCAATCAAATTACTGCGTTCAAAGTCAATAAGACAATTTCGGTACCAAGCCAACATACGGGGGCGAAACTAAGACGATTACCAAGGAAAATGAAAGACGAATTCGGAGTGCCGAAATGAGGTTCCTACGAGCAGTAGCAGGATACCAAAACACAGATCGAAAAAAAGTACTGATATAAGAACTGAATTGAATATCTACCGTATCAACGAAAAAATAAAATAACTATAGCAAAGCATAGAAAGATACCTTGATAAAATGGATCAGTCCCGACTGCCGAAGAAAATGTTCCATAACAGGCTGAGAGAAAGGCTGCCCCAGAAAAAGTTAAAGCAACCAATTCGAGTGAATTGGTCCACTAGTAACGCACTACCAGTCTAAAACTTGCAGATAATGATGATCATGAATTGAGGATAGACTTGATAGATGTCGATAGAATGGACAATATTGATAATGTTGAAGAGATTCAAGTAATCATAATTATTATTCCGATGAAGAATTTTTTAAAAGGCTTGGGTTAACTAAACCTATTGCTTCAAATTTAATAGTGGAAATTCAAGAACAGCTTGCAAATAGAACGAATGGGTATCTTGTTCTATTTTAATCTTAAAATTTTTCAGAAATAATTATGTTTGTTCTAAAGATCAACTTTTAATAACTTTGCGTGTCTATGCTATTGGTGGCTATTTAATGGCAATTGGAGATTATATTCATTGTGGTAAATCTACTGTCTTACGAATTGCAGCAAGAGTAGAACTATTGCTCAACTTTCAAAGAAATATATAATACATTTGCCAATAAATAATGCAGAACTTGCCAAACCTAATCTGTATAATTATTGTAAAATATCAATAATTGGAAAAAATAATAAAAAAATCTGTTTTGTTTTTGTATTGTCAGTGTCACTAATTGCACTGAATATAGGAACTTTTTCATAAATTATTAATTACGAAGTTACATAATTGCAATAAATTAATAACAAATGAAAACAAAACAGACAAGCAAAAAACAGAACACAAAAAAAGAATTTTAAAGCACGAATAATATTTTAGGTATAGAATATTAATAATATTAATTTTTAATAATACTTTAACTTAATTTGATTTAAAAAATAAAATTCAAGATGAAATAAAATACGTAAAAATTAAAAATTGTGCCGAGAGGTCTGAGTTGAAACTTGAAACGTTGATTTGTTGAAGTTTAAAATTTTGTTAGATATAAAACCAAGTTATAAACCAAAGATAACTTTGGTTTTAATAATCTTTAAAATTCGAAGAACTAATTAATAAACTGTGAAATTGTCTGTTATTAGGATACTTTGAATTTCTCTACCTACTTTTCTAACCATCTACTTGAAAGGATTCATAATCGGAACAAACAAAGACAACTTTTCATGCTGTCTCATTTAATGCTTACATAAATTATATAATTCTCGTTTTTGCCGCTGAGGTCGTTACCAATCGACCACAATTTTATTGTAGGGTACGAAAAATACTAGCGACCAGTGTTGCCAGATTGGACGATTTACCGCAAATTGGGCGACTTTTGTAGATGATTTGTGCAAAATATTTTCAAAAACCGCAAATCGCAAGAAATTAAGTTGCTGTTTATTGCGATAAATAATCAACTTTGAATTTGAAAGTCGAGCATGATTGGTAAACGTCCAGGAAAATTGAGTGACATAGAAACTCAATATAGATTATTATTAAATATTCAGTGGGAGCAACTTTTTGATGGAAATATACAAGCAAATAGTTGACACGGTTATTATCTTAAAAAATACTGTGGGCGAATTACAGTTTGAAGACATATCTTTATTTGCATTTACCCTCTAAGTTTACCTTCTTCAAACGCAGCAGTAGAAAGATGTTTTTCGATAATGAATGCTGTCAAATTGAAATTGCGAAATAAAATGTCATTATGTCTCTTTGGCATTATCTAAGTTTAGAATATTTTACAATATACAGAGCTTCACCGAATTGATAGTGACCAATATAAGTATTCACAAACTTTATGAAACGATTGCAATTGTTTTGAGTACAGTGCAACGATGTTAAATAAACCTAAGGGACGGATAGAATTTTCCCCACTTTCAGGGTTTGACAATGCCTTAGCTAGCTCTAATAGCAAGAGATACCAGATCGACGAGTACCTTTCTAGATAAGGGAATATAAGGGACCCCTCAGGACCTAGGGCGCCACGTGATTATTTTAGACATTATTTGTTTATTTAGCTTTCTTCCTCAAGTAAAAATCTCTACCCAAACTCAAGAATAAATAGCATAAATTAACCCTGGGCAGTTGCACTGTAATTTGACTGCTTCCGCGGTCGCACTGGGACGAAAATGTCCACGCACAGTTTTCACCATGTTCAACTGCTTTAAAAAATCTAAAATAATTTATGAATACTCTTCAATCCTTCTAAAGCGCGAATCCATGATTATTTAAGTACAAAAGTGATTATTTTTCATACTATAAATTGGTATTTAACCATAAGCGTTAAAAAAAGTGCTTTAGCCTAAATTTTAACAATTAAAAAATGTACAATAGTAAAAATCAAATTATCATGGATTGTCGTCATGGATACCCTAACGTTAAAAAAAAAACGGGTTTTGATAGTTTCTGCTCAAAAAAGTATAATTATTGAATCAATTGAAAATTCATAATTTCAAGGAGAGGAAAATCAAGAATTTTTATGAAAAATAAATTGAAAATCATTTTGAATGCACAAATAATATTATTTTTATTCAAACAAAAAATTATAAATGAAAAAGATTATCAAAATTATAAAATATATTTAGAAAATTGTCTTCTTTCCTATGTGCAAACGAAAGATTTGAAATGGTGGAGTGGATTAACTGTCAGTAACTTAAAACGTTTAATTATTTATAATAATTATTTAATAATAATAATTATTTATTATAAACTGCACTATAACTGACACGCCTGTTGCACTGGCACTGGCACACCATATGAACAAACATCCACCAATCGATTGCCGACCCAATAAAAAAAATGGGGGAGGGGATCCTAAAATAGTTTACTTTATAAATCAAAATTTGTATTATAAGAAAACAAACAAAACTTTACCCCGTAGATGGTATAGATGGACAGAGCTACAGATGTGAATAGAAGTTTATTAAAAAATGTCACTACGAAAAATTGCACAAAAATGTGCCTTGATAATAAAATCAGAGCCTGCAATATTCATATTAATTCTAAATAGGACAGGGCCATACTTAAAATTGACAAAATATAACTTTGTCGACTTTGAACCATTACAACAAGTACACAGTAAAAAATAGAGTAAATATTTTACACTAAAAAACACTAGCTTGTGTTCATATAGGTCCACCCAATTTAGTTTACTAAAATTTGTTAAAATTTTAACCTTATTGCGAGCACACAAAACAAAATTTAGTATTAAAATAAAATGCAAATTTAAATTAATTTTCATTATTTTGTGTATATATTAGATAAAGATAGGAGTTTAAATACACTAAACAGATAATTTATTAACCCTAGTATAGGTACTTTTTTAGATAAATAGATTGAATTAAAACACTAATTAGGGTATATTTTAAATTAATCTAGGGTTTAGTAATAACTATATAAATAAAAAACATATTGTTGTAGAGTAAAAATTATTTTATTTAGATGTAAAATTTACCTGACCACATGTGAATTAAAAACATTAATTAGAGTACTTATTACTATAAATATATTACATAATTAAAAATATTAAAAGACAAGAAACAAAAAATAATTCTTATCTAAAAATGTTTTAAACATTTTTTATGTCTCATAATTTGAAATTTTAAAATAGAACAGAATTAAATGGTAGTGCATTGTCAACATTCTAGCAACTTTCTGCTATAATACAACTGACAAGGAGGGGGCCAGGTATGCGAAATTTTGTTTTTGTTTATACTTAAACTACGTAAAGATTACACCTAAGACATTACGTGAATGAAATAGTAGCGCGCCATATTCAGCCAATTTTGAAAAAATAGAATTTGAAAATTTCTGCTTATTGCACGAATTAACGTAATAAAAGATAAAATTTGCAAGAAAGGTTTCATGGCAACGAGGTTAAGTGGTAGGTCTAATAAGCAAAGGATTCTAGTATCAATACTTTTTTTTCAATTAATTTTCTTTTTAATTCATATGTAAACTAAAAGATATTTAATAATCATTCGAAATTATTACTTTTTCAGATTTCAAACGTCGCATGATATCGTTTTGTCTTACTAATAGCATTTTCAACCATTCTTTAAATTGATTATTATTCGAAACGTTCGAAAATTTTTGGGTTTTGATAAAAATTATATTTTTAATTAAATAAGTAATTTAATAACAAATGAAAAGTTACAAAATTGAATAAATATTTACATATTATATGCAGTATATTATTATTATACATATTAATTATTTTCTGATATTTATTTTACATTGTATAATCTTACGATTATACACTGACTAAACGATATCGTCCGACGTTTGAGATCTGAAAAATTAATAATTTCTAATAATTATTAAATATCTGTTAATTTACATATTAATTAAAAAGAAAATTAATTAAAAAAATAGTATTAAAAGAAAAAGTACTGATGCTAGAATCGAACCTAGTACCCTTTCCTTATTAGACCTACCACTTAACCTCGTTGCCATGAAATCTTTATGATTTTACGTAGTCTTACGTAGTGTAAGTATAAACAAAAACAAAATTTCGCATACCGCACAGTAGTTACAATGTAACAATTATTTGACGTTAGTTATTAAGGGTTAGCAATGTAAATTGTACTTTTTGAAAACTCTTTTTAGCATATAAAAGTCACTTTTACAAAAGTACTTTTCAGACATTTATTATACAAACCACGAATGATCGAGAAATCTTAGAAATTTTTTTAATACATTAATTTCCAACACTATAAAAAAATATTTGAACTGAAACACTTAAACAATAGCTGTATTCTTTTTACATATTTTAAGTGAGATTGTACTGAGATACTCAGTTACTCAGTTGAAAAGTTGTTTTTTTACCGTTTTGACATAAGTACTGTGCCGTGCCGAACTGAGTTTTACGTGACAAAAGCTGTATTCTTTTTACCTATTTTATTTCCATCTCAGTTGCACAACTGAGACGAAGTGAGCTGAGGCGAACTGAGATTAACTGAGTCAAAGTGAGAAAAAGATAAGGTAAAAAGAACAATGAAAATTTACTACTAAGTGATTTTTGAATTTAATTATTTTGAAGTTTGATGATGCTAACCAAATTGTTTTTTGTATTATTGTATAATGTCAATATAAACTTCAAAAAGACAAATTAAAAATTTAAGGTGCAGTAGATATTAAAATAATTGCAATAAGTGACAAGTTTAATTCAAATCAACCAATCCGGGCAATTTCCCAATTTGTCTCAGTTCTAACACTTCAAAACAGGAAGATCAGTTTGGGTATATAAGGGGATAATTTTGTCACGTAAAACTCATTTCGGCACAGCACAGTACTTATGTCAAAACGGTAAAAAAACACCCTTTCAACTGAGTAACTGAGTATCTCAGTACAATCTCACTTAAAATAGGTAAAAAGAATACAGCTAAAATTATCCCCTTCCATACCCAAACTGATCTTGCCGTTTTGAAGTGTTACAACTGAGACAAATTGGGAAATGGCTCGGATTGGTTGATTTGAATTAAACTTGTCGCTTATTGCAATCATTTTAATATCTACTGCACCTTATAGTTATTAATTATATAAGGGGATTAAGAAGCCTCTAATCTACGAGAAAAAGGGGGCACTCGAGGCGCAGCCGAGAGTCACATTTTTTCGAGAAGATTATAGGCTTTTTAATTTCCGAATGTAATTCAACGTTTTATCCACGACCATGGCCAAAACCACAAGAAAAATTTTTGGTTTTGAGAAATGTCAGATTTGACAAATTGATTTTGACCAATACCTACTGATTTTGAGCTGAAAACTAATCCACTAGTGTATTATGAATTCTAATCCACTAGTGTATTAAAAGGCTTCTAATCCACGGAAAACAGACGTATTAAACCTTCCTAATATAGTGGTCGTGGATAAAATTTTTAATTTGTCTTTTTGAAGTTTATGTTGACATTATACAATAATACAAAAAAACAATTTGGTTAGCATTACCAAACTTCAAAATAATTAAATTCAAAAATTACTTAGTAGTAAATTTTCGTTGTTCTTTTTACCTTATCTTTTTCTCACTTTGACTCAGTTAATCTCAGTTCATCTCAGCTTACTTTATCTCAGTTGTGCAACTGAGATGGAAATAAAATAGGTAAAAAGAATACAGCTAATATTAACTTGCTAATTGCACCCGGATGAATGAATATTAATTGCAGAGGTAATCTTCAATAGCAAGTGGTCAACGTTTTTATTTATCCGTGATTCACCGGCGACAAACTTTGATAAAATGTGTACATGTGCATTTTTATCATCGGTAATTAACAGTGGCGTAGCTAGGAATTTGGCCCGGGGGGGGGGGGGGGGGTCCTACGAGCGCAGCGAGTCGTTTTTAATAGCGCCGCAGGCGAAAATTTATTAATTTTTCAAGGTCATGCGCTCAATAGAAAGTTAAAAAATTACAACAAAAAATAATTTCTTCGAAAAAAGGGTTTCGTCAGACATTTTTTACGTTAACGACAATAATAATAGTTTTCAACTACATAAATAAACACTAAAAATTAAGTCATAGAAATTATTATTATTATAATATAATTATAATTGTAAAATCATTGCGTCTTTTTTTTTATTTCAAAAGTATTTATAACCTCTTCTACATTAATATAGGCACATTCCTGTGAACTGCTAGTAAAGCTAAACCGCTTAACCTATTCTCGCGCGTACTATTTCTCAAATTTGACTTTATTCGTTTTAAGATGAAAAATGTTCTTTCTACAGAGGCTGTAGTAACCGCTAATATTCTTAAAATAATATAATAGTATAATTATATTCGGAAACATCAATATTGAACTGATTAAGAGCTTCCATTGTATATTTTGGAAGCTCTTCTTCATGGTTTTTTCATTTCTAATGCGAAATCAGCCATTTGCCTTCAAATATAGTATCATTAGTGTCTTGAAAATCATTTATATAGAAATCTATACATGGTTTGAAGTTATTGTAAAATTACGAATTAATAATTTCGGGGTGGGGGGGGGGGGGCTTGGCTACGCCACTGGTAATTAATAATTATTGTAATGGCACCCAAACACCTACTAGATTCAATCTATCAAGGCTGAAATTCACTCTAGTGCTTATTTTATCGTTTAGTTAGAATTTGCAATTTTAGTGTTATTTTAGTGCGAAATATAAAGTAGAGAGAAATTATACACTAAAAATTAACACTAAATTATTTACCAACTACACTACACGTTTTACACGACAAAATTTTTTACTGTATATAATGCGTATATTATAATATTCTATTATTTTACCCATTCTTATCATAAATTTTTGAGGATTTTGGTTTTATAACATTCGTCGACCTTGAATAGAGCGTACGTAAAGACTAAATTATCCGATTATAAGTGTTAAATATTGAGTTTAATCAATTGATTAAGTGTCGCTTTTGATTAAGTTGTAATTTTCTTATGTACATACATATATAATTAAATTTTGTTATTATAATGGATAAAAAAATGTTGATTGAGCGTGAATAATAAGAATCTTAAGTCTTTTAATATATAGAGTTGCCTTCGAAGTTTTTTTTTATATTACAGGTTCACAGTTTTTCTCATCATTCTTCTACTTGGAACTTTAGAGAACATTGTGTAGCGCCCATACTTAAAGTTTACACATAACATATCTACTTTTACTCACGTTAGAAGATAATTTATTAAAAGAAGGTTTGAGCTGATTTAAAAAAATTTTTGTATCAATTTTTGGTTAATGCCAAAAATCCTACGGACCCCGCGGTTTATTTTTTTCAATCTATCGTTTATCTTTTTTTTTCTATTTAATTATTGTGTTTTATTAAATTTTTTAGGTACAACGTAATTTATTAATAAAGTTTACATAGCACAGGACAGTACTCTAAATATCTTCAAATTGGACAACATTTTTCAAAACGTATTTTCTTATCACATAATATTGTTATTTATAATTATCTACCTACTCGTAGTTTATCAGATTTAAACTATTTTATGAGATTTTGTTTCTTAACTCGGTGTATCACGAATTAGAATGGTCACCAATAACTGCTACGTATTGCTATACCAAGCTACATTTTTTTTTTTAGTTTTCATTGAAAACGTACGTGTCTACAAACACCGCGTTATATTCAATGAACTTTTTATATTCTCGCAACATGAAAGAGAAAAGGATATAAATAATGTAGAAAAAATTTTCTTATTGTATAGGCTACGTGTACATTTACTGTATGTTTATGTGTTAGAGGTGGATGTTAAAATTATTTTTAATTTTGTGTTATTTAAATGTCGATGTACATATAATTATCTAGTTCTGTAAAAAGTCCAATTAAAACCGAAGTACTAGTGCGTGCGCCGAGCATTTCTCGATCTATCGCGGTTCGCAGCATCCCTCTAGTAGGCTCGGGAAAGGGTCCAGTCTTACTTGACGCGTTCTGCAGAATTCAGTGCTGAAGGTCGTGGGGGTCAATTAGTAAGTACACATAGTGCATGTGCAACGGTGCATTTTTCACTCTTTAGCGTTCCATTACTGGTTGCACTGTAGTGCCTTCTAGTAACACATACGTGCACCGCTTCAAGTACAACCGGGACAGGACTATTAACGTCTTTGTTTTGTTCGTTATATCCATCCGTTTTTGCTTCCTCTGTCTGTCCTTCAACTTTACTTATTTAATAAAAGTTTGAATTGGGTTAATAAGTTTTATATCAAGAAACAGATGTAAAAATTTCTTCATTTTCAAATTTTTAATTTTATAAGTAAATTAGGTACTTCAGAAATTAAATGTGAATAATGTACCTATGCACACAGTATCGAACGTTTGTCATTACAAAATATATAGAAATTTAACGACTTAATAAATAATATTTTGTTGATATATCCTTTTAGTACTAAAACGACATAATACATTCCATTTTATTGCAAAATACTCTCTCTACACATTATATTTTGACAATTTTCAGTTATTTTCCGTTTAACAAACTTGAGTAGTATTTAGGGTTGCTTGGTTAGCGGCTCCAGGGCACGCACTGGGGGAAAGTGATGCTGCGTCTGGACCAATCAATACTGGTTCAAGGACGCTCTTACTAACTTGCATAGAACTTACTGTTTCGGTAATTCAACTTTTGGTATATTTCAAAATATTTTTATTGCATAATGGAAATGAATTGATTCTCACTTTACAACTACGTCAACTTATTAACTAAGTATTAGTGTAATAATAACGCTAAGTTTTTTAATAATGCCAAAAATATGTACTTACATAAATATTTTCAGCAATTCATTCATGTTACATTAATATTGTAATGTAATATTTATTGTATTTAGTTAAACAATAGAGTAGCGTAAAAATTGAACTAATAATTATTCACCAATTGCAATTTAAAGTTTGTAATTGCAAATAATTGCACGTTTTATTATTATTATTATTTATATTATTTTAATAAACACTAAATGAGTATAATAATTTCAGAAACTGTTAGCATATAAAAATTTCTATAACAAAATTCATTATTTTAAGGGACTTATGGGTTTATAAGTTGTATTGCATTACAATTATTTTTAATAATTAGAGAAAAAGGTGTCAAATTCTTATTTTATATCGTGATGGTTTTTGAACGCATAACATGATACGTTTGCCGTTTTATTTATTGTAGGCATATTTGGATATAATTTATAAAATGAAGCAGTATTGATCTGAATCAAATAGATACGTTTTACCTAATACATCGTAAGAATATAATATGTTTATTATAGCGAGTGTATATATTTCAAAAGTTTCACACAAAATATTTCCTAAATCAAAAAATAGTAGGTATAGGAAAAACTTATAAGGCCACCGATTTTACGTTTGTACAAAATGTTATATTAATACCCACTAGTCGAGAAATCCGCCTACTCATTCTGACATTCTATCACTAATGGTCATCATAATTTAGTTTGAAAACTTCAAATTTTAATTGAAAGTCAGAAATAAAATTAGGGCACACTGTGGAGAAAAAAATTATTTAATCGGAACACCACATACTATAATATATTACATTATATTTTATTTATGTGTACTGTCAACATACAGAAAAGTTTTTCCTGCAACATTTATTGGGAATCATATCATCATTAACGTAAAACCTGTCGGCTTAAACCTTCCTAATTTTTGATTTTCTCCGTCACCTATGGATATTGAAAGCGGGAAAAAAATAAAATTTTAACTTTGTTTATTAATTAACATAAAGTTAACTAGTTGACAGTTGAGGTTTCAAAGAAAAACGGGATCTTTAACATTATTTCAGTTATATCTGTGAAAACTGTGATAGGTATTAAATTGTAAGTTATGATTGTGTTACATAAAGAAAAGCAGCAGACATCATCAGAGGAGTCTTAAAACGAGAAATTTTTACCAAAAAATACACTGTGCAAATCTGAAAAAAATCGATGACACAAATGTTCAGATATTTTACAAATTTGTCTGGCGGAATAATTATTAAAGTGTTAACTTGACGCTGTTAGTCGTTATCGATTTTGTTCAAATTTTTATAGTAAATTCCTGGATAAAAAATAAATTTTTTCAACTATTTTAATGATACTTAAGCTATTAGAATCTCATCCCTACAATTTAATAATTCTTTTTTGGTTGATTTATTCATTCTACATAAAAAAATCGAAATAATCTAAAAAAATTGTTTTTTATGAAAGGATTAATAAATAATGGTCAACAGTATCAATTTAACATTTTTTGTTATAATTGTCAGACCAATTTAGTAAAAAAAATAACATACATAGTAGTTGAAGGAAAAAATTTAAAATAACGAAAATAAAAGTCAGGCTGATTTTGCATGGATGCCCTATATTATGCTAGTAACTTTCAAGAATATAACTTATCGATATTTCAACTAAAGAGGGAGGCCTTCTGAGATTTTATTTATTGTGTTAAGTTTTATTATTTATACCTAAAATCCCATAATAGCATAACATAACGTAAAAAGAGTAGAGTAGACGAATGCGCAGAAAACAAATGAGTCTTGCACAACCACCAAATGCACCTGCATTAAAACTTGAAATTTTTGTATATAAATTTTATTTAATGAATTAGGCAAACGGAACATTTACTTAACATAAGTGTAAGTGGTGTAAAGGGACATCATATGGATGCTATGGAAGCAAAAAAAATGCAAGATTAGAAAAGTGCGAAGGCAGTTAGTGAGAGTGGATTAGTTGAATGTTTTGAATTACTTGAGTTAGTTATGATACAAATGCAGTTATGTTTTATGAAATCTAAATGTTTAAAATCCGGTCATTATTATTTAATTGTTCCGAATCAACTTTAAACCATGGGTTCTCATTATTTAACTCTAGTGCTGATGAACAGCGAGGTAGGAAGCATTCATGCACGACTGGATTTGAGAAAACAAACCTTTCAGGCTGGAAAGATTTTGTGTTTATATTGTTGGATGTTCTACAACCTAACCTTTAGTTCTGAATCTTTTGTGAGCTTCAAGTCACATTTGTGCGCGAAATTAGCGCCAGCGCCAATCTCGACTCTAGCGGACACAATCCGACTAACTGACGGGAGATCTGATATAGCAAAATAGCGCAGGATATGTTTAAACTATTACTAAAAGGAGTATTTTTGTAATTATATTTAATTGTATGGTATAAAGGAAGGCAAAAATGGAGTATAAAATAATTAACTGTGGTTTTGGAAATGTCTGTTACGATAAATTACCGCGTAAGTGAACAGTAAGGTTTCGGATATTTTCAATATTATAAAGGAAGATATAAACTATGATTTAAGAAATGTTTTGAAAGAAGATGCAGAAATAGAAGCAGAATGATTTACTGGGAAGTGCATTAATGAGATTTTGATTAACGTATTTAGTGCTATTACTAAAAATCAAATTGAAAATATGCTGAGTTACATGTTTGCGGATACAGATGTCATTGAAAATGTAAGAGATTACAATAATGTTTAATATTGAAGAAGCGGAAAAGACAATTTACGACATTTATATTAAAAATTCATCGGAAGGAAGAGTACAAATATCCGAAGAAACTATGTTTCAATCAAACAGCGATGTTTGGCATAAAGAGAGACGTATAAGTCTCTGCAAGCTCAAAAGCACCAAATAAAACCATTAACCAGAAAAAATCTAATCAAATCGTTAGAAGAATTTTTAAATCTACGTAGGTACCTTGATAAGAAAAGCTGCATAAAACGTCAAATATGGTCTTGAAACCGAAATTATTGCGAGAAAAGCATCTGAAAATATTTACAATGTATAAATTTTAGTATGTGGTTTAATAATCTCCAAATTATCAGTGGTTATGTGCAACCCCATATGGGATTATTATTGAAAAACATGGTAATATTTTAAAACCACTAAAAAATGTAAATTACAATACTATTTAAAATGGAATGATAAATTTACAGCAGCAAACCATTGTTGACGACGAATTTTTCCTATGCTATTGTTAGGAAGAAATTTATAAAAACTAATGTTATATTAGTTTTTAACACTTTGTACCATAAATTCAAACTTACAACTGCGTGAAACTCTCCTGTCGATAGTTACGAAACACGCCGTTATGCTGTGCTACTTGTACTCGCGCACTACAGTCACTAGATAGTCACTATCTAGTGACTGTATCGCGCACGGTCTCTATAGGAGATGAACCATGACACCTTCTCAAACATTTGGTTTGAGAGATGAGTTATTTCTATTTTTTAATTTTAATGGTTCAATTTGTTTTTATATAATTATAGATATTGAAATTGAATTTACCAAGTACCCAAGTTCCTCCACCCCCCAAAAAACCAATATGGTGCTACTAAAAGACTTACATACAGTATATAGTATAGACGACGGGAAGTAAAAAATTTAATTTGATTCGAGTAAGTACCGAAAATCTTAAACTTTGCGAATTTATAGATTTCTACTATATTCTGTATGAAAATTTGAAAAATTACCCAGTTCGATTATTGTTGCCGGATCTTAGGAAAATGGTACAAAAAATTCTTATTTTCAAAATATCTTCCTGCAAGTATATCTTACGACAAAAAGGATTCTTATAAAAATAAAAAGACCATTCATTTTTTAAAATATAGTATAGTGTTGTAATCATAGAATATAGTAATAGTACATTCATATAGTATGTAACATAATTATGTAGTATAGTTTTAAGATTATTTAAAAATATTTGAGCCCCATCAGTTCTGAATTTTTCTTACTTGTCGGAACATTATTTCGATTTAACGTCAAGCTTATATGTCCGAAAGACACTTATCTGATTGTTTTTTCAGAATTTTCATCCTACTCTTTCAGTTGGTTTCATGACGTTCAGTATACTCAGCATAATTTTTTCTATAGATTCCATTATGTAGTCACGTTGAGTCTGACCTTAGGAACCGAAAGGGTTAAACTACGGATGATTTGTTTAATTTCAGAAATAATCCATTTTAAAGTTTCCATTTTTTACATAAAAGTCTGTTTTTGTTTATTCTGTTCACAGTCTGTGTGCTTGACGTAAATAAATGCAGCTATGTGTTTTAGTGGTTTGAGCAACCGCATTTGACTTCTAGTCGTGCTACTGCTAACATCATTCAATAAATTTATTTTAAATTAGATTTCATTAATATTATTAATTATTTAATTTAAAAACAAAGATAATTTTCGAGTTGGGAGTGGCTTCAGGTATATTTTTAATGATCGAAGCGGCTTAAAGATTCACTGTCTAATGCTCGATTTATGTACAACAATTTAACAATTAACAATTAAAAATTAACTGTAAAAATTAATATTTAAGAGTTGGATGGTGCTAAAATAGGCAACCCATTTATGCACGTCATTTAAGAATTAAGAGTTGAAAAAATTTCAACTTTTTTCATTTTTCTTAAATTTTTTTTCTACTTCGCAAGCCAAGCATTACGCCGCATTTTTATACACAAATTGTAAAAAATTGTTAAAGAGTCTCTTTTCTTTGTAATTTCTATTAACAGGTGCTACCGGCTACCGCATACCTTCTTGGTAAACGATTATCGTGACCATGCTCACGCAAAAGCAACCACCACCCAGATAATAACAAAAAACATCCAAAAGCAAGAATAATTTTGTCCTCGTCGGTAATCGTTCTGATTAATAATAACAAACTAACAAATAATATAAACTCTTTCCACCTGAACAAACTGTACTTTAATGGTACTTAGAAGTTGTGTGAGGTTATGTAGTGCACCCTATGTGTAAATTGAACACTATTTTCCTAATTCTTACGTAAGTTGTGCATAAATCGAGCATAACTAGGTTCAGCAAGTGATGGACGAGCGTAGCGTATTGAAAATTACATATTATGTTACTAAAAGTCATTTGTGTTCCAAATAAATCATGCTATCTTTAATACATCTCTACATAATTTGAAGCAGATTTTTACATTTTTGCATTACTCAAAATTCCAACAAGTCCAAATGCTGGTGGTCTATTTTGAAAATGAAACACTGCTCAAGTTTATCTTAAAATTACCAAGATAATTTTATGATAATATATTATGATAATTTTTTTTATGTATAATTTCATCAGAAATTTATACATAGTATTAATGTGCTTAATATTCGTGTATTTATATCAATAATTTAAATCTCCAAGAAACAAATAATATATACCTAAATAATTCTTGAGTAAAAGTTGTCAGTTTACTGTAAAACTTAATGTAGTTGTACAAAACATAACTGAAACCTACTTTTTAGGAAGCTTTGTAATTTAAATATAAAAACAAATTTTTCACAATTTCAGGAGTAAAGTGGTCACTTTAGTCCTCTTTTTGCGGGAGTAAAGTATCACTTTTTCTCCCGCAAATGAAAGGCGGGAGTAAAGTAAATATAAAAGAATCGTTACCATTCAATCGTTTTTATTGGAAACAAAATTAACATTAACGTTTACATTAGCACAACTTACAATATTAAATAGACGATCCATCGATCTGGTGAAAGAAGAGGTTAAATTTAAAGTTTTATCTATCTGATTTGCATCACCGACAGTCCGATCAGTTCTACAAATTTCACCTCCAAAAATTTTAGTCGCAATCTCTTTTTTATTTTTGATCGAATTTTCCACGTACCCCTCAGCTACAGTCGAAGACTTCCATCCACCATGGCGCTTCAACACATCTATATGTACTCCCGTATCAGCGAGCAAAGACGCAGATGTACGTCGAAAACAGTGGCCTGTATACGATGATGGTTCAGGAAGCTTTAAATATGCAGCTATTTTTTGTGGCAGCTGCCCAAACGCGTTCTTTCCTACAGGTTGCGAAGTACATTTGTTATTTCTGAATTGCACAAAAAAACGCGAATGATTCGTATCCTCCTTCCGTAAATTCATATATTTTTTAAGTAATTTTAAAAAATCTACCGACTGGCCTTCAGAATTGTTGATCACAAATTTTCTATCGCTACCATTTTTTGTATTGCGGATGGTACACAGCATTGTCAAAGAATCTATTTCTTTGAGATCGCCAACATGCAAGTGAACCAATTCATCTCCTCTGCATGCCCCTGCTACGCCCAAGATAAGTGCAGCCTAAAATATAAAGTTGTATTAGTATTATAATAAAATGTTTATGCAAGAATTACTTACTTTGGCCATCAAAAATGTTTCGTCTGGCGCTTCGCTCAAAAATTGTTCCACTTGCTTTGTAGTTAAAATGTTTGATTTTTTGGCCTTGTAACTCACATTTTTCCTCTTAAGGAATGCGGTTAACTTATAAAATTTTCCAATGTCTACATCTTTTTCAAAATTCAACATACACTTCAGCATGGAATACTGCGACCAAAGAGTAGAAGCCTTTAGCTCTTTCGCCTTTTCAAAAAAGTAAGCCAGCATAACATCTTCGGTGTAATGCTTAACATTATTTTGCGCACATCAAGTTATAAATTTATCATACTGTTTTTTATAAATTGTTTTTGATTTCGCAGGCAGCAATTCAACTTTCGCCATCGTCGCTGCCGCTTCAACATCCGGATTTTCCTCACTTTGTATCATTTTCACGTACGAACAAATTATAAACGATCACTTACATTAATTTGATTGAGTATTTTATATATCAAACTAATTTATGAAATATAGGCACCAATAAAGAATAATTATGTTAAACACAGCGTACGGTGTAATAATATGTCAAAAGGTAAATTGAAACAACGGAACATAAGAAATGATTCATAGGTATCGCTTCAAAAAAAAAAAAAAAAAAAACCGTTTTCGAGTTATTGCAAATTCAAAATTTCAAATTTAGTAGTTATTGACATATGCAATTTATCATTTGCAGACAAATTGTGAAAAATAGTATATATACCTTGGGACTAAGGTGGCTTTTCATCCCGTGTGCGATTTTTGCACTCGGCTAAAGCCTCGTGCAAAAACCTTCACACGCGGGATGAAAAGCGGCACCTTAGTCCCATGATGTATAATATACTATTTTGTTCAAGCACAAAAACATCTACTCATAAAATTTTCAAAATCTTAAAAATAGATATTTTTTAAATATTCAGGAATTTGCTAGGCCAGCGATTCTCAATCTGGGGGTCGCGGATCTACTTTAGGGGGTCGCAGAAAATTTAGCGATTTCTTTCCAAAATTAGTTTTGAATTGGAAATTAGTAACCTGAATTAAACTTCTTAAATTAAACAAACACTGAAAAAATAATCGGTGCAATTTTTTGAATGCAAGCTTTGAGTCGAGACAACTCATTGCACGGTGCCGCTGCTATGATGGGAAGACAGAATGGACTTGTGAGCCGTATAAAAAAAAATTACCAATGAAAACATAATAACAACACACGAAAATTTGATGGAAATTTTAGATCAGTGTATGAAAATCATCAACTATATTTCTGCAAGTGCTCTTCACACTCGACTTTTTTCTGTTTTTTTGTAGTGAGGTGGGTGCCGCCCATACTCATTTATTGTTACATTCAAATGTACGTTGGCTTTCTTTGAGAAAAGTGCTTTCCAGATTATTTGAGCTAAAAACAAATTGAAATTTATTTAAAAGATCAAAATTCACCGTTACCTCACTATTTTGATAATGACATGTGGGTGGCAAAAGTGGCGTATCTTACCGATATATTTGGACTACTCAATGAATTCAATCTAAGCATGCAAGGGTTTGAAAGCAATTTATTTTGGCCAACAAACAAAATAGAAGATTTAAAAAAAAGATAGATTTTTGGATAGTAAAAGAAGAGAAGAAGGATCTGCTTATGTTTCCATCGCTTTTTAATTTAACGGAGGAAAATAAATTGACGGAAACCCAACAAGATATAATGTGTTGCATCGCGTCGTGAGAAAACATTTAGAGAAACTAAAAACTAAATTTTACGGTTACTTTCCAAATAATAAAGATAATCCTACAGTTAACACGTGAGTTGTCCATCCCTTCCGTAAAAACAATTCCAAAATGTTACCATTACAAAGCAATGAGAAGTTTCGGAACTTTCATCGGATCAAACTTTACAACTTTTGTATGAGAAAAGGGGTTTGAATTATTTTTGAATATATTTAGTGAGAGAATGATAAAGCTGATAAACTTAGATCATAAAGATAAACTTAGAGCTGATAAAGCATTAAAATTGTCGTTACCTTTTTGCACGACTTATTTATGCGAGGCAGTATTTTCAACTTTATGCGCAACTAAAAGCAAGGCAAGAAATCGACTTAAAGTGGAACCTGCACTTACGATTTTCCTTGGCCGAACAATAATTGGATATAGGATTGATAAACTCGTATCAAAACATCAAAATCAAGGAAGTCATAAATAAGTAAAAAAAAAAGTACAAGTTAAGTATTGGTGTTTTTTGTCAGACATATATCTTTTTTTAATATAAATTTTAATGACTATTTTTGATTACTGACATTGCTGGGGTCGCAGAAAATAAGCAAGAAAATTTGGAGGTCGCGTCGTAAAAAAGTTGAGAACCGCTGTGCTAGACTACCTACTACAGAAAACTAGTAGAGATAAAATAATGTACAATACGTATTATATATTTTGTACCAAAATGCAATGCTCGTTTTTTTTATAATAACGTTTTTGCCGTAGGACACGCCAATAGCAAGATATTTCGAGAATAAAAATTTTTGAATCACTTGGTCAAAATCTTGCGGGGCTAACTGGAACTTTCATTTTTTATCGCGATTCATTGAGAGCATCAAAATTTACAAATTCCCAAACTTATAAACTTCCCCACATGTTCGGATCGGAATATACCTATTGCCTGTACTACGTTCAAAAAGTTGCAGTTTTCACAAAAATCATTTCCGGGCATGTGTTAATACGAACTTTTCTCAATGAATTACTTCCTTCAATTTCATCATTTATTTCTGATGCCCTGCACATTCATATAATCATGGGAAATAAAAATCGGTGTAAGTAGTAGAATCTACCTTATGTAAAGTGATGATTTTTTTATTGACATTTCGATAGTTAAAATATTCATTAATCGTTGTATTGAGTTTTGAGTAATCTATTTGGCCTGTCGTAATTATTTTGAGTTACCAAATTAAAACTTAAATTTCACGCAATATAAAATACAAGCAGAATTAGAAAAATAACTTAAAAAAAATTTATTGTGGTATATTTTAGTAGTATGCAATGTATAAATAATTAAACTAAACAAATGTTAAAATAATAAAGCCGCATAATATTGCGTATTATACTATTGTATATAATATACACATATTGTGTATTATTGTCATTTTTAGTGTTTTTCAAATATTATGTTTTTATGTAAGTATGTATTCTTTACTGAACAGTTAAAATTTATTTTTTATCATTTGTTTAGTTTAATTATTTACAAGCAGAATTGTCTAAAATGGTTCAGGGTTCACTTTTCCTAGAAAAATTTATAGTACCTATTTAGTTTACCTATGAAAGTGATTACTCCTTCAAATGAATTTGGGCACTCGCTAATCGCTGGAGCCGCAAGAACCATTTCGGGAGTAATCATTTGCATTATCTGCTCGTTAAATAGAATACTATACCTATATTTATTTATTTAATTTTATTGTTTCAGTCTTTGTTAAAAACAGCGGATCAATTAAAAATAAAGGGATTGTGTGAATCTGAAGAAAAGGATAATTCCCATTCTTCGATTTTTATACCAAGCAACAGTAGTGGTTCAAAACTTAGTCAAGTATCATCACCTAAGCACTATAGGAAACAAATAATTAGTAATAAACGACATAAATTTAGAGAAGTTGATTTAGATGATTTACCAGATGAAGATTGTAAAGACAACATAGTACAAGAAGATATATCTGATGAAGATAGTGACACACCATTAATTGTTGATGAAGCACCAAAAAGAAGGAAGCTAATAGCATCAGCTCAATCTACTCCAATTAACATGAGCAGTCATGGCTTATTGGCAGGACAGGTTTGTAACTATTTTTCTATTGTGGCGGTTTCAAACAAAATGTTACTTTTGACTAGGCTTTATTCTCTCAATTATGTGAAAACGATGATTTCCCACCAGAACCTCCAGCACCTTCCGCAACACCTGTTGGAGATGTCGATCTTCAAGATCACTCGCCAACTCGTAATTTATTTCAATCATCCCATAGGACAGATTTATCAGACGTTCACATTAAATATGAGGATATAAAAAAAGAAACTAATATTAAATTTGAAACGTTACGATCTTACGATCATGATTCAATGATGGATATGGATGCTTCACATTTATCTGGGCCTGATCATTCTATGGAGAGTCACGAAGATTCAAAACGATCTATGCATTCCATGATGATTACTCCAGAATTAATTGGAATGTTACCCGGAGTATCTGGAGGAAGGCTAGGTACGATTTTTTCGAATCATTAATAAACATAATTTATATTTTGTGTTGAAAAAAATATTTTTTTTTAATTATTAGGCAATCGGTCACACGATCTATCTAAATATAGGTATTGTTTCCAATATAATTTTTATGTTAAATTGTTACGAAAATCGCTCAAGATGCTTTTAGGGTTGCCAACTTTAGAGGGTAGCGAGTAGGACATAATCTTGGAGTTTGAGACATTGAAATTGTTTTAATGAAAAGCTTACTAACTTTTGAATAGCAAATTTCTTCTATTTGAATTGGAGGTTCATTCAAAGATAAGAATAACTAAGACCCACATCTTTAATACATCAGGTATTATTATCACTTTTAGAAATCAAAAATTCAGTTTATGTTATTAATTATTTCTCTACAATTGTTTTCTTCTACTGAATACAATTTTTAAATAATATTTTTAGATAAGTTGCCAAAAATTAGCCTGCCGAATACAACACTACAATTGAGCATTTCTCAACCACTTTGGTATAAAATTTAAAAAAAATCTTTTTGTGTATTGTTATCAATCGGTTTTTGTTATCGAAACCCTCGAGTCCTAAAGTGATCACATTAAGCGGCGTTCACTGTACGTACATAATATCTTCTTCTTATTTTAGATATAATACTTGTTTTTATCTACAGCAGCTTTCGCGGTATTACGAAGCCATTATTAGTATTATGAACATAGTAATTGTTTTACATCTGAGCTAAACTGGCGTCAAACGTGCGTATAAACCTATTTTATTGTCAATGCTAGCGAGCACCACTCAAATTAATCTTTTCATGGATTTGAACCAGGTACCTTAGTGTTTGCAGTACATCACGCTAACTACTAGCCAAATGACTTTTTAAAATTATGGAAAACTGTACCTCCTGATTGCTCTGTCTTTCCCAGGCCCGTAGCCAGGATATCATTTCCGAGGGGGAACTTATAAAAAGTAAAATTTTCGGGGGTTCCCCTTCCGGGAATTTTGATTACAAACAAATTTTTTCAATATTTTATTTTTCTAAATTTATTAATTTTTTTTTGTAAAATTAACTCAATATATTTATTATTTAATTTATTTTTATTTAAAACAAACATTACATAAAATGTTAAACGCCTTTCTTTCTTATTCGGAAAATTAATTATTATAATAACGAAATCAAAATTTATATTCCTATAAAAATATTCATGAGCGCTAGACCGTTTAGCCTTTCTTCAACAGTAGAATTTCTTAAATAAGTTTTTATTCGTTTTAAACTAGAAAAACTTGTCTCGGTAGTTGCTGTATAGTCACTGGTAATATTGCAAATATTTTTAATAGGGTTCTGACATTGGAAAAATATTTTTCAGAACATTTTGCCAATGTATCTAATGAATTCTTTAAGAAATCGTTCACATTTAACCATTTTTGTTTCCAAAAATCAAATTCTTCTTCATGAATTGCTGCTATGTATTTTATTTTCGAAATTCAAATTTTTTACTTTCAAAGAATTTTTTCTTTTGAACATTTCGATGGGGGGCACGTGCTCCTAGGTGCTCCCCTTCCTGGCTACCGGCCTGGTCTTTCCCCATATCTTGTATCAAAAAATAGTTTTATAGAACAATGTATAGATACACAATGTATAGATACACTGTGTATTAACACTAACCTGAAATTTTTATTTGGTAACTTATCA
This sequence comes from Cantharis rustica, assembly GCA_911387805.1. Lineage (NCBI taxonomy): Eukaryota > Metazoa > Arthropoda > Insecta > Coleoptera > Cantharidae > Cantharis > Cantharis rustica. The sequence continues at coordinate 81,327,337 of OU426877.1, forward strand.
TAATTTATATCTACCCACCTTGAGCACAATCATAAGCTAGACAAACAATTTCTATGTCGCACTATGACGCTTTGACCCCTCATCAAGTACACATAGCTTTTTTGACCGTGTTTTTCTAAAGGTGCTAATAACATCTCTGAGGTATAAAATGCCTAAATACACTGTAAAAAATTGAAGGAATATTACCTATGTAAAATGTGAAATGTACTCTGATAATTGAATAAAGTTTACCTTATTTTTGGGGTGAATTTTTAAATACCTGAAATTTAAGGTAATTTTTCCTTGTAAATGGAACCTTGGGGTAATAGTTATTAAAAAAGTTTAAATATGCAAGTCATTTTGTAATTATACATGTTAATTTAAGAAAAAATCACCTGAAACATAATAAAAATACAGAAGTGTGTGTAGGAAAATTACATCGATAAGTAAATTTACACCTAACAATGATGGTAACCTAGTGGCCACCAATACTAGGTGTAATTTTACACAAAAATTTTTTACAGTGTACTATTAACGTGCCGGGCCTATAGCTCTTGGATATTATCCACGAAAATATTGTGCTACTCGTCTCTTTATACACATATTGGTAAAGGAAAAATTGGTTTATAGTAAAAGTGAATCAGCCATAAAAGAAAACAGAACACTCTGAACCTAACCTTCACCACTGTGTGCGATTTGGGGTTCTGGCTTTTCATGAAAAAATATTACGATGTAACTTGTTTTATTGTATTATTTGGACTGGTTAGATGCATCTAGAAAGAAAAACTTCCACATTTATTATCGTGAAATTATATGATAAATTGAAATTTAATTTTTCTGTGGCGATGATGATGGCGTCAAAGTTGAATCTATAACGTGAATTGGAATTAGATTTACATAAACTATAGTATCTTAACTTGAGATAAATCACGTGAACGTGACCGACTACCTAATATTTTTTTTTATTTAGTATTTCATTAAAATTTTATAATTATTTTGAAGTTTTACTTAATCAATTTATCAGTAGTTATTCCCTCTAGCGAAAACTCACAATAGTTACTTGATTATTTAGTCAGTTGCTATATTAATATGATTATTATTTCAGAAGGTATCAAAGATGAAAATGGTCAAATGAAAAGCAACGGTCATTCAGATGCATTATTAATAAGATCTCATACTGGAGGTCCTAAAACGTGGACTCAAGAAGATATGGAGTTAGCTTTAGATGCCTTAAGAAATCATAATATGAGCCTAACAAAAGCTTCTGCAACATATGGTATTCCATCCACTACTTTGTGGCAACGAGCACATAGGTTAGGAATTGATACACCAAAAAAAGAGGGTCCTACAAAATCATGGACGGAAGAAAATTTAAATTCCGCGCTTGAAGCATTGAGAACGGGTACAATTTCTGCAAATAAAGCTAGTAAAGCATACGGTAGGTATCTAAATTATGCAAAATCAAATAGTATTTTAAATGATTAATTGAAAATTCCTTTTCAGGAATACCTAGTAGTACATTATATAAAATAGCTAGAAGAGAAGGTATTAAATTAGCAGCACCTTTTAATGCAGCACCAACGACTTGGTCCCCAGAGGACTTAGAAAAGGCTTTAGAATCAATTAGATCAGGTCAAGCATCAGTTCAAAAAGCATCGACCGAGTTTGGTATTCCTACTGGTACTTTATATGGAAGGTGTAAAAGGGAAGGTATAGAACTTTCCCGCTCGAATCCTACTCCTTGGTCAGAAGATGCAATGGGAGAAGCTCTGGAAGCTGTCAGGTATATAATATATTAATAACGGGTGATTTTTAAAAATTTTATTTTACCTTGACGTTTCAACAATTATGCAAATACAAAACCAATTCTTAATTCCACAACGTTGAAGGAAGGCCTTAAATTAATAACAATTTCAACAGTTTTGCTTAAGTTTCAAAATTTTGATATATTTTTTATAATTTAACCACGATTCAAGTGGCTATTTGAAAAGCTACAATTATGATAAATGAACACGCTTGGTTTAATTTGAAAGATAAAAAAATTAAATCTAATACGATTTAATTTCAAAACTGAACTTTTATACATTTTATTTGTTTAAAGATCATTGTTTGATGTATTAAATAACATTAATATCAAATTAATTCAGGGGCACGAGAATACTTTAGAAATTCGTACTTACAAGAATATGTTATAGATATTAGGGTAGACAAGCCATCTCATCTCTATTTAATTAAGTGTGTTTGATGTTTAGTTAAAGTAAAATTAAGTAAATTGAAAATTTTCTCCTGCAACTCACTTAACTTAACTGTGACTGAACGACTTAAATGAGTCGTTTCTCTCAAAAAAACAATTTTTTTTCTTCTAAAATTTAATGTTTTGAGCATACTTACCTTATCTTTTACAATTCGGTACTTTGGAGCTTTTTATTTCTTTTACATAGAACATCATACTTGATTTTTAAAAATATAAAGATCCAAAATATTTTTATAAAGAAAAACGAAAATATTGCCAGTTTTTCTGAATAAATTGAAAATCGTTATTCTCAAAACGGCCAGCTTTTTTTCTAAAACTTGTTTGTTTTGAAAGATACTCACCTTATATGCTAATTCAAAATGTTTAACTTTTAGGCTACTTTATTCTTAATCATTTTTCATCAAAAGTACAACTACCGTAGAATGGGGGAATAGGATCAGTCATATTTTTATAATATTAAAACCAGTTTGGATACATACGGAGTCAATAGAATCATGTAATTTCTGTATGGGTGTTTACGTTTATATTCACAAATTAGAAAGTAAAAAAGTTAATTTTTGGCATCTATTTATATTATTTTTAAAGTTTAGAGATTTGGACAAAGTTTTTACGCTTACTAAAAACCGTTGAAAAACAAATATTTGCAATTACTTTCTGTATTCAAAACTACCGCCATCTAGTGACCAAAAACCACTGACATTTATGTTATGATGACTTAAGTAGCCGTTCAAAGCCAAACAAGCATATTTTGATTAGTTTTTTTGTTTTATGATTTTTATAAGATAATTCCCACTTTTTGATCCTTTTCACCTCAGCGATCCTATTCACCTCATTCTACAGTACATAATTTTGAAAATTAATATCTCTTAAAATAATAATTTAAAAAAAGTGCAAGAATACCGGTCTCCTCATTTTATATAAACAACATATTTGGACGAAAACGAATTGTGCAACATGAGCTTCTTCAGTTGCATGATTCGAAATGGATTCAGTCTTGATTAAAATGTTCATAACAATACAACAGTAATTTGTACACTCCAGGAGATAGTAAAAACTACTTTTTTGCAGGCTGGGACATATGTCGATAAATCAAGCTGCAATTCATTACAATCTTCCATATTCATCTTTGTATGGACGATTTAAGAGAGGTGTAAAATATGACACCGAAACCATCGATTCAAATAATTCAGATAGCCAGTCTCAACCAGATTCTCAAGTTTTGGTAATGGATTATCCAAACTCACATCAACAAATTCAATATCAACATCATGGAAATAGCTGAGATTCGTTTTTTTAGTTACTTTATCAAATTCTTAATTTTTTTAATTGAATTTGTTTGTAGTTTATAATTATTATAATTATAGGGTGTTTATAATTGCCAAATTAACTTTTTTGTTGATACTAAACGTCTTAGGATAAATAATTATTATTATTAGAATTTTAATGAAAATTTTAAAAGTATTGGTAGGTATGTCACATAATTCTGAAGAACTGATACGGAGCAAATTAAAGTACAAGTATAATTAATATTTTTGTTGTTATTTATGGTTATGTAAATATGTTTTTTTTTAATATAACAATTGTACTATAAACTGTGAATTAAAAATATAAGTGATTTTATGTTCAAGTCTAATATAAATATACTATGCCTGTCTTTCTTACAGCAAAGGAGAAAAATTTTATACAAATAACTAACTATAAATTAAATGATGCGAATTCCGATCTTCATTACACAATTTCTTGAGCAATTACCTATTTAATTTTGCGCAGAGCTACGATTCGGAAAGCGCACACACTTTGAACATTTCTGCACGAAATTGTACAACAAATTAGCTATTTACAGAACGACGTCCCTAGCACTCCCCCCCGCCTTCATAATATGGAAAACAAACTCAGATGAATCGTTTGTGCTGAAAATTATATCATTGCATAAAAAAGCACAAAAAAAAGTTAGAAAGGTTTTAAATTGGGGATACTGTCATATCTTCAGTTGCAATCCTTAAGCCATTATACAAGAATTTGCATCTTTGAAAAAGTTATAAAAATTATAATTCATTATACTTAATAGAAAGTTATTGTAAAATAGGATAGATTGGGGAGAATCGAGAAAAGAGAGACTTGAAACACAATGCATTACTTTGTAAATATTTAAGTAGCACCATTAGCTGCGAATCATGTGATAGTTGTTTTCAAAATTCCTATTGTAAGAATAAGATTGGGTGTTAAATCATAGCTTAAATAAACAAGTAGTTGGACAACCCTGGGTATTTAAAAGTTAATAAATTTTTGCATAGACGAGTGGATCGCAGTCACCAACTAAGATGTCCTGAAAGGAAAACTCGCCTTTCATAAGATCCTCTTTGAATTAGATTTAATCTTTTTCCCATATTAATTCGAGAAACAATGTTCATTAGTCGTTCCGCGGTATTGTTATTTTCATTTGAAATAAGCAAATGAGCTTTTTGCAACAACAAATTTAGAGCTCCTAAAAATATAATAACAATTAAAACATATTTTTAAAATAAATTTTGTATTACCTTGCAAGTGATTGTAAATGAAATTAGATTTCAAATCTGGAATTTGACTATTTATTTGGTTTCCAATATCATTACAGGTACCCTCTCTACAGGCTGTATGATCACCAAAAACGTGGTGTAAACCCTGTCTTAAATCTTCTCTAAGAAGGTTTGCATCGAGATTTTCCTTCTTAGCATGCTCATAAATTGAACATTTTGCTCGATTGGTTCAAGTCAAAATTTTTAATTCAATTGAAGTATCACTCTTCATTTTTCTCAAATGTTTTCCATAATTCATTAATACATGATTAGTGCATTTAATATTTTTGACGTCATTACCATATGGCACTTTAACTTTAATTTTTGAAAACCACTGGAATCCCCATCAACTATAAATAATTGTAAATATCTGATATTATGCATTTCCTCACTCTGGGTGCATCCATTTAAAAGCTTCCATACTTGGTGCTGATTCATCCCAATTCTTGAAACATGTATGTTCCTTAGGCCAAAAATTTATTGTTTTCAGCTCTCGTACAAATACAGCAGAATTTATTTTTTACAGTCACACATAATAACTTCTTTGTATGGCAACCGATAATTCCTACCATACCTGAAAGAGAATTATAATTAGATCCATAAGAACGTTTGCTCTAAGAACCATCAAGATTAACTGTTATCCAGGGTACATCATCTGCAGAACTTTGGCCCTTATTTAGTGCATTATTTCGTTCCTTAATTCCGGCCGCCTTCATAGATCGCCATAACGATTTTATCCATTCCTATGTAGATAATCATAATATACGTAGTTTTATTATGTTTATTATATCGTTTTAAAAATTTACTTACAGCACCAATTAGTTTCTCCAAATCATAAAACATTGTCTGGCATGCAAGGAATATTCATGCAACTCAACAATGCTTGAAGGTGTCCAAATGTACTTTCTGTAGACCCACAATTTATTTCTGAATTCTTCTTGAGATTTTCAATTTCATGCTTAATAACAGCATCACACTGTTCATTTGTTCATTTTAAAAACTATGGAACTGATTAGGCCCATCTTCTTTATGTACATACAGCTTTCCACCAGTACAAATCTTAGAATGTTTGTATTGTAAATTTGTTGTCCAATCTAACACATATCCCAATTCTACTATCCTGTTTCCAGAAATCACATTCACTGTATTAGCACAGATGCACAGATTAAAATTTAATCTGTGTCTGTAGTATATTTAATATACTACAGACAGCTCGCGTAATGTATTTTACTCCTTTCTAGAGGGCTGCCTATCCTTACAATATATTGCTGGGTGAGGTACTAAAAGGACAACTCCGTAAGTACCCGATTATCCCACGCTCTTTCACCTCCGTGAAGTTGGCCTCCCATCTGAAACATTTTGATATAAAAAAATATGGAATCGTTAGGTCATCGTTAGGTCTCGAAAGGTCACCCGATTTTATCGTTAGGTCACTATTAGTTTTATCAAAAAAAATTATTCAAGTTTTGAAAAATTTCCTTGGTAAGTTAGCCTCCCCATTAAACGATTTCGACGAAATAAAAGTGGAAACCGGTAGGAAATGTACTGCTAAGGTTTGGTCACGTATATTTATCGTTAGGTCACCTTTCATTTCTTTGCAATTAATTAATTTCAATATCATGTACCTATTGCGCATGCGCCAAACAAAAATATAGTTGTGATGAAATTTTTCTTACAAAAGTAAGAAAAGTATAACATTTTGATATAAAAAAATATGGAATCGTTAGGTTGTCGTTAGGTCTTGAAAGGTCATTTGGTTTTATCGTTAGGTCACTTTTAGTTTTATCAAAAAAAATTATTCAAGTTTTGAAAAATTTTCTTGGTAAGTTAGCCTCCCCATTAAACGATTTCGATGAAATAAAAGTGGAAACAGGTAGGAAATGCACTGCTAAGGTTTGGTCAAGTATATTTATCGTTAGGTCACCTTTCATTTCTTTGCAATTAATTAATTTCAATTTTATATTTCTATTGCGCTTGCGCTAAACAAAAATGTTAGTGTGTGCAAAATTACATCTTGGGACGCGTTCTTGTCAACTCTTGACTTGGAGTGCGTTCTCGCCAACACTTTTGTACATAACGTTCGCTCTAAATGGTTAGAAAAGTTTCGTAAGCGCGGAACTCGAAAGCAGCTATAAAGCACAGAAAAATAATATATATATATCAAACAATGCGTTTAAAGTGTGAGGATCTTCTATTCTGTAGAATTTTACGGTAGATTTGAATATTTAAGGAATTTTTTGTTTAAAATCATGCAGCTGTTATATTTTAGTGATTTCGCGCATTTTGCTTTCAACACAAACTATTTTATTAGCTGAAATTACGCTTTGCAAGTTTGACATAACCTCAATATCTAACTTTTAATTCGAATGCTTCTTTTTTGCATTGACGCAAAACATCTAGAGTAGGAAGGTTTGGAGGCAATCGAGATCCTTCTGAAGCATATTTAGCGGCCTGCCGCTTTAACCAATTACTACATCCTCCATTTAGAACTTCTCTCGCTACTTGTTACCGTCGTAATCCTTTTAAAGGTCTTCTAACATCCTCGTGTTTTTCGTAAAATGTATCTCGAGTTTTTATTTTCACATTGAAAACATCTGCACATATGGTAAATGTGCATGTTTGAAAAATTATAAAATAATAAAAATAAAACCAACTCGGTATAACTACTCAAGAAATTGTAATTAAAAAATATTTTTAAATTAAGAATTAGTTGTAGGAATTCATAAGCTCTTGGATTTTATGGTCTTTTTAAATTGCATAAACCGGGACATCCTGTTCGGGAATTATTAGAAAATAATAATACTAAAACCAACTCGGTAACTAGTCAGGAAATTGTAATTAAAAAATATTTTTTAATTAGGAATTAGTTGTAGGAATTCATAAGCTTCTGGGCTTTATGGTTTTTTAAATTGCATAAGCCGGGACCAGGATCTTAACATAATAATTTTATCTTCAAAAGGATTATGAGAAAACCCATATTTTGTATTAAATTTACAAAAGAAATAGAAGTTAACATAGAATCAATTGCCTCGATTTCATAATAATTAAAGATAATAATATGCACCCTTTTGATATTTTCTATAAACCTACTGAAGGAACTTCTTCAAATTTAGCAATAAATAATTATTTGCTTCAAATAAAAGCAAATTTATTGAAAACATTATTAAAAATAATGTTAATGTTAAAAAAACGAGTTACAACACTAAAATCATTATTTCCTAATGAAGTGCAAACCGTAATCGGTAAAATAGTCTAAGGAAAAAAGGTCTACGGTAAATTAGTCTACGAAAAAAAGTCTACGGGTAAAAAGGTCTAGGTAAAATGGTCTAGGTAAAAAAGTCTAGGTAAAATAGTCTAAGTAAAATAGTCTAGGTAAAATTGTCTAGGTAAAATAGTCCATTAATTACATAAGAGTTGGGGGGGGGGAGTATCGAAAGTCTTACGGATCTTTATACGTGGGGGGGGGGAAGTCCGACGTATTCCTTACGTAAGTTTCTTAAAATATTTAAAAAAAATTTTGTGTTAACTTTTTCACGTAATTAATTATTTTTATTTACTTTTATTTATATACATAAAGTTTAATTTAAATTTTTGTATTTTTTGTATATAATATTATTATAAGGAAAGGGGGGACTAACATTTTGTTTAATAACCTTTACGTAAGATGTGGGGGGTGCCAAAATCTTACGTAGGAAAGGGGTCAAAAATTACAAAAATCGTCCCTATGTAATTAATGAGCGCTCGCCTACGGCGAAATTCAATACTTCTTGAATTAAATTTTTAATAAAAAGTTGCGCTAACATTGCTAAGATCTATTATATTATATAGTTATGCCATAGTATAATAACTATATATTCTAGAATAAGTAGTCTCACTCTCGTGATTTGGTGTCCGAAGTTGGAACTCGCGCAGTCCTTTATGCGCACCCAATATGGATTCGTTCTCACAGCTGTTTAATATTTACTTTTAATTTTAAATTAAAATCTTATATTATTATTTGATTTTCTTAAATTTTCACACGTATATATTTAGTATACTTTAGTTTGTTATTTTTTGCCTACAGTTGTAATGCTCTATAAACTTTATTGCTTAGTTCCTAATGGGCTTTAAAACGGCAGCCAGATTCCAGCCCGATCAAGCTTAGCGTTTCAAATGAGGAAGCACACCTCAGTAAATCACAACGCCCGCCGCCCACATCAGATGAAGGAGATATACGGATCACCGTGGAACTCCATATCGCCAAGAAGTTCATCGTTCATCATCGGCAACCAGATTCTACCCCGCTTAAACTTTTAAATTTTCACCTACATATTTAAAATTTTTAAAAGTAATAGATGCACTTTAGTTTGTTATTTTACAAAAATAAAAATCGGGATTTGTATGGAAATTTCAAAATGCCACCTACAGCGTTTTACTCCTGCATAAAAAATTTTGATGTTACATTTTGTGATCTGTTTCCCAAATTAGCAGTTCAAGCCGAAGTTGCACACAAAATAAAGGTAGAGCTTGAGAAAATCCCTTTTACTCCACTATGCAGTGAGACTTCTACAAATTACTTATTAAATTTATTTATTCGTGTTAGAATATTTTACACATTAAAATTTTTAAATAGGAATTTTAGAAATCGGCCACGTAAACATACAAAAATTATTAATGTGACGCATATGTAATTATTAATTTAATTTATTAAATTATTTTATTTCATAAATTATATTTATTAAATTAACTCGATGGTAGATGCCATTGCTTCTGTAAAGTGGTTTACTGCTTTTACTCCAAAAACATACACCGTTAAAGCAAATTGCTAGTATAATTCAGGATATCATAAACCCTTTCTTTCAGATTTAGCTAACCATGCTTTCTCCTAAATTTAGTTTTCAGAAATCGATAAATTTCTCTTTCATTATTTCCAACTCCCTCTCTGGAGCCTGTCTAAGTCTTAACTTTTTTCTTTGCAAATTCTTAATATCGGCTTCCCGACTAATCTTCCTTGAAGTGGAAGATGATAAACTTGGAGTTCATCAACTGTTTGAATTATTTCTAAAACAAGTGAAATAACAGTTAACGCGTTGTAAATAAATTTGTAAATAAAATATACTTATAACTAGTGGTTTCTTTCAACAAATGTCCTTCGTCTCGTAGATCTTCATTCTCACGTGGCAAGTCTATCGATACACTTGGTACATTATTTTCTTTGTTGCACAACCAACCAATGCATGGTAACCCATAATAAGCCCTAAAAAATTGTTAGTCAGTTATAATTTGCTTTTTCAAACAAATAAAACTACTCACTTACTCGTACTCCACTAATTTTTTACTGTTCACACATCGATAATTAGATAAATCCATTAAACTACTCTCCATTCGCCTAAATTACTTGCAGTGTCTGAACGAGCCTTTATGATAATTAATAACTGTTAAAATTTCAAATAACTTTTATCAAAGTTATTTCAAAAATTTATAAACGAAATTTTAATAAGTTGAGAAAAGTATAAAAAGTTAGGTTACCGACAAGGTCATATTTTTATTAACCCTACATTGCCGTACATGTGAAATTTAAACATAATTATGTTATCTATAAGAGCGTAAAATATGGTTCACATTGCAGGGTTAATACTTGCGCATAAAGGTATGCGCGAGTTCACTTTGCGGACACCAACTTCAAAGGTGCCGACACGAAGTGAAACTACTTATTCTAGTATATATAGTTATTATACTATGGTTATGCAACGATGATGCAATTACGATTCTGTCACGAAAATGTTAGTTCTAGAATCTACTTAATCTATTCATGAATTTATTCCTCCCTCCCGGTGTGAATCCGCACTTGGGAAAATACATGTCTTCACGTTTAAAACAAAAAACAATATTATTAAGAATTATAGTTTATTATTAAAAATACACTAAATCTAATAGTATGCCCAATAGCGCGAGATTATAGATCATTTTACTTACAAGGGAAACTTCAGGTATGCGAAATTTTGTTTTGGTTTATACTTACATTACGTAAAGATTACACCTAAGGCATTACGTGAACGAAATAGTAGCGCGCCATATTCAGCCAATTTTGAGAAAATAGAATTTGAAAATTTCTTCTTTTTGCACGAAATAACTAAATAATAAAAGATAAAACTAGCAACAAAGGTTCCGTGGTAACGAGGTAGAGTGGTGGCTTTAATAAGCAAGGGTTCTAGGTTCGATTCCAGCATCCGTACTTTTTTTTTCAAATATTTTTTTTTAATTAATTTTCTTTTTAAGTAATATGTAAATTAACAGATATTTAATAATTATTCGAAATTATTAATTTTTAATTAATTATTAATTACTAGATCCCGTAAAACTTACTGTTTTCCCTGTTTTTACGATGAATACCACCCGGGATTGTGCGAAACGTCGGTGTAAAAAATTATACAATGTAAAATGATCAGAAAATAATTAATATGTATAATAATAATATACTTCATATAATATGTAAATACTTATTCAATTATGTAACTTTTCATTTCTTATTAAATATATAAATAAAATACGAAAAATATATAAATAAATACTTATTTAATTAAAAAATATAATTTTTAACAAATTCCAAAAATTTTTGAACGTTTCGAATAATAATCAATTTAAGAAATGTTTGAAAATACTGTTAGTAAGACAAAACGATATCGTCCGAATGTTGAGATCTGAAAAATTAATAATTTCGAATAATTATTAAATATATGTAAATTTACATATTACTTAAAAAGAAAATTAATTAAAAAAAAAATATTTGAAAAAAAAAAAGTACCGATGCTAGAATTGAACCTAGAACCCTCGCTTATTAAAGCCATCACTCTACCACATTACCACGGAACCTTTGTTGCAAGTTTTATCTTTTATCACGTTATTTCAGGCAAAAAGATGAAATTTTTAAATTCAATTTTCTCAAAATTGGCTGAATATGGCGCGCTACTATTTCATTCACGTAATGTCTTAGGTGTAATCTTTACGTAGTATAAGTATAAACCAAAACAAAATTTCGCATACCTGACGTTTCCCTTGTTAGACTATTTTACTTAGATTATTTTACCTAGACTTTTTTACCTAGACTATTTTACCTAGACCTTTTTACCCGTAGACTTTTTTTCCGTAGACCATTTTACCTAGACCAATTTACCGTAGACCTTTTTTCCTTAGACTATTTTACCTAGAATCAGTGCAAATACGTCGTTGTGATTTGATGCCATATTAAGTATACACTGTAGATATGTGGTACAGTGCAGCTTCTGTATGGATTAAGTGTTTTGTTTCAACACCTAGTACATTAGTGAATTATAATATTGCAATTGTGGATCACCGTCAAGTACATCAATAATAGACGCTACTTAAATCGAAGATCTTCGCACTGTAAACGTTTTGATTACGCTCTATAACTGCTTTCGAGTTTCGCGCTTACGAAACTTTTCTAACCATTTAGAGCGTTCGTTATGTACAAAAGTGTTGGCGAGAACGCACCCCAAGTCAAGAGTTGACAAGAACGCGTCCCAAGATGTAATTTTGCACACACTAATATTTTTGTTTAGCGCAAGCGCAATAGAAATATAAAATTGAAATTAATTAATTGCAAAGAAATGAAAGATGACCTAACGATAAATATACTTGACCAAACCTTAGCAGTGCATTTCCTACCTGTTTCCACTTTTATTTCATCGAAATCGTTTAATGGGGAGGCTAACTTACCAAGAAAATTTTTCAAAACTTGAATAATTTTTTTGGATAAAACTAAAAATGACCTAACGATAAAACCAAATGACCTTTCGAGACCTAACGACAACCTAACGATTCCATATTTTTTTATATCAAAATGTTATACTTTTCTTACTTTTGTAAGAAAAATTTCATCACAACTATATTTTTGTTTAGCGCATGCGCAATAGGGACATAAAATTGAAATTAATTAATTGCAAAGAAATGAAAGGTGACCTAACGATAAAAATACGTGACCAAACCTTAGCAGTGCATTTCCTACCGGTTTCCATTTTTATTTTGTCGAAATCGTTTAATGGGGAGGCTAACTTACCAAGAAAATTTTTCAAAACTTGAATAATTTTTTTTGATAAAACTAAAAGTGACCTAACGATAAAACCGGGTGACCTTTCGAGACCTAACAATGACCTAACGATTCCATATTTTTTTATATCAAAATGTTTCAGATGGGAGGCCAACTTCACGGAGGTCGCTCTTTCTCTTATAGAAAATGTCTATGTGTAATAATTGATAATGAATGGCTGGCAGCACGATTATACCTCAACCGTGGTTAGAAGAGAAATGAAACGTAGCGCCTCTACGATTATGATTATATAGAGAATGGCTTCCAAATAATTATATGAATAACGGGCACCCGTTCTCCCATAAGAGCGAGCTATCTGTAGTATATTTAATCTGTGCTATTATTCTCATTAACTACGAACAAAATAGTTGATAAAGCCAAAAAAAAAAATAAAATGGTAAAATCACACTGTATAATATAATTATCAAAGTTAATAAATAAAAATAAAATCCGTCGCAGCTGAGTAAATGAAAATTATACCGATTCAGAATTCTGAGTAATAAACAATTACAACGCATGCGATGTAATCAAAATAAAAAATCAGTGCTTACCCAATCGCAAAACGCTGCTGGCAATAACCAGGGCCGTATTTAGACTAGATTTTCGGGGGGGGGGGGGGGGGGGGTTAAAAATTACAAAATAAATATAAGCTAATTTATTAAAATACAAAGGAAATTTATTTAAATTTTGTTATATTAATTCTTGAAATGTAATGTTTGGAAAAAAGTGATTAGAAGGAGGTTTTTTTGCCAAGATGGCGAAAACGACGAAGGCCTAGATTTTGCTCTGCTGATTTTTTGAGTATAATTTTGTGCAAGTATTTTTGCAATTTAGATTTTATTTTTGAGTATTGTTATTGGAAAATTTTGTTTGACAGTATTTTGTTCGAAAGTTAACGCAAAAAAAATGAAATTTTGTGAAAAGATTGTTTTTATTAAATTAAAATGATTATTTTTTGAGCGATTTTTCTTTATTTGAATTCGATATTCAAAGAAATTTTCGATTTTTGTGAACTTCATTTAATGGTTGAAAATAATTTATTAAGGGAACGACACATTTTGATTACAAGTTGACTTCTGGGGGGACGTTATCGTGGATAAAATTTTGTTTGTACCATTTTAAAAGTTTTGTTTACTATGATATTTTTAATAAGTTTAAACTTATTCATATTTTAATTTTAAACTCTTTTGTAAAAAACCGTTTTTAAATAAAATTTTTAATTTTAAAATTTGAATAAAAATCACAAACTAAATTCTTATTTTACCAATGGCGATAGTAAAGTTGTCAAAACGAAGAACTAAATTAGATTGAAAGAAAACTTTACAAATCTTAAGCAAATGTACACTTATGTACAAATGTACAAAATATAAAACAATTTATGGGTTTACAATGCTGACTCTAATTTATTGCGGAAGTGTTATTTTAAGCTATGCTGCCCATGATGATCATAAAATTTATGTTCCCTTTAAAATTTTTACCATAATAATAAGAATTAAGATAAAATACCTATTTCATTTATTTCAATATAATTATTTAATTTTTTAGAAATATCTCTTTAGTTTTAATGTTTATTTAAACACTTCAAGTTTAATGTTTTTGTTATAGTTGTAAAAATTGTTTTTGGTTTTTCTGATTTTTTTTCGATTGCAGTCGAACTTCCAGTATTTTATTAATTGATAAATAATTTGGGGGGGGGGGGTTGTAACCCCTAACCCCCCTTGGCAACAACTAATCGTCGCGTCGGTCACGGTTGCCAGGTTGGTTTAGTTGAAAATACCTAGATGTCGGACAATTTATCCCTAGACATCTTAATATTTGGTTTAAAACAAACATTTTACACAGATTTACAATATTAACCCTCGAGTAGGCGCGTGGTCTACGATCGTCAGCGTTGCCAATTGTTGGGTAATTCCCCAAAATGAGGGTATTTTCTACTCATTTGGGTATTTTGTTGGGTAACGCAAATTGTTGGGTATTTTTTGGGGATTATCGCTATTTCTTATACAGGTAAGTAATACCTAATATGTATCTGCCTATCGTAAATTAATTAATTAATATACTTTGAAGACAATTTTGTTTAATGTGACATTTTTTAAAAATCGAAAAAATATGTTTTGCTTTAAAAAGTTGTTCAACATCTTAAGAATAATGTGTACAAATTTCATGCCAATATTCGTAGTATTTTTCCAGTTATAGGGCTTTAATTTGGTCAGGATGTAAACCATAAATCGTTCAATTTATTATTGTCGGCAACACTTAAATCTTTTGTATTTCAACAGTTTTACTTAAATTTTATTATTTGTGTTGCACCTTGCACTTTCAATCAACAATATCCTCCCTGTAAACCCAAGTGTTTACTTAAATTTTATTACTTTTTAAAATTTTTAAAACAAATTTTTTTTAAATCTTTATTTATAGGTGCTGGTAGTGGAC
The DNA here is from genome assembly GCA_911387805.1 of Cantharis rustica. Taxonomy (NCBI): domain Eukaryota; kingdom Metazoa; phylum Arthropoda; class Insecta; order Coleoptera; family Cantharidae; genus Cantharis; species Cantharis rustica. The sequence continues at coordinate 81,342,644 of OU426877.1, forward strand.
AGTAGCGATCATTGAAATGTACTCACTTAAATTTTTAAAATGAGGTATTTTTTCAGCCTTTCGGTGCATAATCGTTTCAAAATTTTATGACCGGATACCATTATAAAATTATAACCGAGGTTTGTTCAAATTTTATTGTGAGTACATTTCATTGGCCGTTATAGTAATTGCGGATTTGTTAAATTGTTAAAATCAGTGCAGCCAGTCATTCAAAGATTCAAAATATATACCTAATATTGTTTATAATTGTACCTAACACCATAATTAAATAAATAATTTGTTATTAACTTGTTTATTTATTTCTTGTGGGTCTCTAAAATAATATTTCCGATATTACTTCATAAGACCACTAGTATTAACTGCAGGGCGTTGTCTGTCTCTGTCTAGCATTGACGGGAATGTTCGTAGGACATGAAATTTGCGTTGTAAGCTCACCTCTTATGTTATACATCCGAGTTTGAAATTTTTAAATGTGGGTTGGGTAATTTGGGGATTTTGAGGTCTTCGGTAGGGGAAAACGCATATTTGCGATTGGCAACGCTGACGATCGTAGACCATGCTTCGTTAAACAGTGATAGCTCGTAACAGATTGCATTATGTCGGTTGAATCTTTGAGTAGCTGTCGATAATGTGTAAATCTTTCGGATCAGTAGTTTTTGAACTTTTAAAGTGGTGTATTATTGTTTTTATTTGGATTGAAACAGGTCTGTCTACGAGTGTAGACCACGCGACCAACGACGTTACAGTTTTTATTTGTTAGAAAATTTTTTATTATTTTTTTTATCAATTATGTAAGTATATATAAGGTGCTTTGTAGTGAAATTTTCTAAAAATGATTTATAGTATTATTTAGTGTCAATTAATTATTACATTAAAATGTCTGCTCCACCCCCGAAACGTCTACGGCAGAATGAAGAGTCATTTAATGAATGAATTATTCCGCAAGAGTGGTTAGAAGAACTGCTCAGTGAAGATGACGAACCGATTTCTGAGCATGAAGAAGATCCAGATGAATTGGAAGAAGAAATTGCAGAAAACCACGACCACGATTCGGAATCGGAACAGGAATTATCCAGCGATGAAGACAAGCATTTACAGGAAAATAAAAATTTTTATCTAGGCAAAGACAGGGGCGGATGGGACAACCGGGACACCGGGCAAATGCCCGGTGGGCCGGTGAAGTATGGGCCGGTTTATTGTTCAAAGAAACAAAAAATTACAATTGTTATTATTCAACTTAATCCTTAATCTCTTATTTTACGGGTAACCGACATCTACTTCAGACAAGCACGTGATTGCAATGTGTTCATTGCAACTGCAATTTCGATTGAATGTCTTGTCTAGTATCATAAACTTTATTGCTTACTTCCTATTGGGATTTAAAACGGCGGCCAGATTTTACCCGACTTAAATTTTTTAATTTTCACCTACATATTTTGAATTTTTAAAATAAATAAAGATGAACTTTAGCTTGTTATGTTTTGCCGACAGTTGTAATACTCTAGTATCATAAGCTTGAGTAATTTATTGCTTACTTCCTATGGTACTTTAAATGCTTATTGTCAACGTATTTAACCTGGGAATAACGCAAGAGTTTCCAAAAAAATCACGAATTTAAGGGTCAGGTGGTCGGTAAATGACTGATATAAAACCACCCCCTTGTAGAAAAACAACATTGAGTCTAAGTTCATGTTTGAGGTGAACCTATACGCGGAAATATCTATTGTGCTAGTTTTAAACTTTTTTTTTTTTAATTTTTATCACAATCAGAAAAAATTTCATTTGAGTGGTTAAATCGGACATTTTCAGTTTAGGTTTTAGTTTTCTTTTTAATGCTGGTGTGTTGTGCGTTAAGTTAAACTATTGTTATTGTTGGTATTATAATAATGGAAAAACCAAAACGCAAAGGAGGAGCGGAAAAAGACAGGGACCGCAAGAGAAAACGTATGTTGGACGAGGCGTCTAAATGTCAGTCTTTAGAAACATTTTTTAAGCCAGATAAAATAATTTCTGCATCAACTCAACGAGAAGATACCCCTTTAGTAGAATTTACAACTACCGTGATTCAAGAAGAAAGAATCGATAACTCTCATCAGCAGGCTTCGACCTCATTTGCTGATACAGATTCAACTATTCAAGCTACTTGTATAGCATCAGAAACAAATGCTTTGTCTCATACTATAAGTAATGAAATATTCGATGAAAAGTGTTCAAATCAATGTGGTGTAAGTGTAAGTTTAGTTGATGTAGTTGAATCCGATGATACTGATCGAGAGCTAGGAATAAGTCTTTCACAGAATAATTTCTTTAGAAGACCATTAAATAATGAACTAAAACATTTTTTTGACTATCATCCTCAAGTTCCAACAAATCAAAATAATATTCCTTTTGTTATTTCCAAAGTTTTCAATAGAGATACCTCAACTCAATCTGAAAGAAAGTGGCTTTCTTATAGCAGAAGAGAAAAAGCCTTATTCTGTTACGTTTGTCTAGCTTTTTCTGGATATTACGAAAAAAACGTTTTTGTGCAAGGGATGTCAGATTGGAGGCACGTGCATCAACGGATAAATGAACACGAAACATCAAACCAACATAGTCGGTGTGTTGAGTCATATTTCAGATTTATGGCTCATAAAACCATAGATAAGTGTTTTTATTCTGCTGAAGTATTAGAAAAAAAGCAGTCTAAGATCTCTCAAAACCGGCAAGTTGTTTCCCGAGTGATAGAAACCATCAAATTAATTGGAAAAAGGGGTCTCTCATACCGGTAAGTTCTTGTTATTATTAGTTACATATTGTAACATATTACATACAATAGTTATAGTTATGTACATACTAATAAAATACAATTTTAATGCAATATTTGCTTTAAAAATTTAGTGGAAAAAGAAATGAAGCTGCTTATACCCTCGATGACGAAAGTAAGGACCATGGAACGTTTCTAGAAATAATTTTGTTATTATCGAAATACGACATTGTTCTCAAAAATCACTTCGACAATGTGATTGAGCGTAGCAAACAATATAAACTTAAAGGGACAAAAAGGAGAGTAGGCGACTTTATTACATTTATTTCAAAAACCACCTTAAACCTGATAATCAAAATTATAACATCGAATATTAAGGAAATTATATGCGAACAGATAAAGCATTCAGGAATGTTTTCTTTGGAAATTGATACGACGCAAGATATTTCTGTGAAAGATCAATGTTCTGTAGTTATCAGGTGAGCCAGTACTAAATAAATTCTTACATAAGTATACTTTATGCTTCTAGAGACTCGAAATTAAATTTTTTTATAATTACAATAATTATTAATACTTTTTGACTATGTAGAGGATTCTGGGCATTGCTACAGAGTAAAAATAAATTTTAAAAAAATTATATTTTTTTTATAAAAATAATAATTATAAATTATCAAAATTATTTATCAATTTTCATAATATAGTAATTTTCATTTTTCTTGTTTAAATATTCAAATATTGTCGAACCCCGTTAAATGTAAATCAATGTTATTTTTTACTGTTTTTTTAAATATTTTTTTCTACGAACGTATGTAGATATTCTTTACTCTACAGTTAAAATCCATTATTTTATCATTTTGTTTAGTTTGTTTATTTTAAAAATGAATTAAATAGGTATGTTTTATTCCTTATTACAGATATTATGTCTATGTAGGAAAAATTTTTGAAAGGCTGCTTGCCGTTGTTTCTTGTCATGATACTACAGGCCAGGGATTTGAAAACATTGTTCAAAAAGTACTGACAGAAAACGGCCTAGATGCCAATTTATGTATAGCCGACTCTACCGACGGAGCAGCAAACATGCAGGGAAAATACAACGGCTTCACAACGAAAATGCAAGAGCAAAATAAAGACCATGTTCATATTTGGTGCTACAGTCATGTTTTGAATCTTGTGTTAAGTGACATTTTGAAAGGAAACCTTAAGGCATCAAACTTTTTTTCGTTATTAAACTCAACTGCAGTATTTTTTCGTGAATCCTTTAAGAGAATGGACATTTGGTATTCCATTTCCGACGACAAAAAGAATCGGAAATTAGGAGTCATAGGACAAACGAGATGGTGGTCTAAAGAACACGAGTTGGTGAAGATTTTTGGGGATTCTCCTTTGTACTTAGATGTGATAGAGTCTCTAATTTCCATATCTCAAAATATCAGTTTAAACTCAGATATTCGTGGTACCGCTGAAAATTTGAAATTACAGTTTACTAAATATGAAATAGTTTTCACATCTCAAGTCTTCTTGAAAATCTTTGCAATAACTGGTCCGCTGTCACGATATCTCCAAACTACAGATATGGATCTATTAAAAGCAAATATGATGATAACAACGTCTATCTCAGAATTAAAAAAATTTCAGCGAGATTTTGAAACTGTTGAAAAATCAACTAACAAGTTTTTATCCTGGGTTAATAATGAAATAGATAAACGAAGACTAGACATTGAAATTGAGGATGATTTTCCCATCGTTAGAAGGCGAAGAACTAAACGATTTTTTGACGAAATATCGTTGGACGAAACTCTTGCGAGTGGGAGAGAAAAGTATAAAGTTGATACTTTTTATGTAATAATGGATACTACGATCATGTCGATGCAAAAGCGATATGAAAAAAATTTAAACTTGTGCTCGGACATATCAATTTTTAACCCCATAAATTTCAATGAAATAAAAAAAGATGGTATACCTGTTCCTAGCCTGACGCACATTTCCGAAAAAGTGCTAAAATTTAATGACAGTGCGTTACCTTTCCAAATTAAAGAGGAGTTCATCCATTTTATAAATAATTGGGACCTTTATAAAATGAGTCTTCAAGAATCTTTTCAAATTTTTGCTCCAGAAGATTTGGAAGTTTTAACGTTGGAAAATGATGACAACTCGTTGCCATCCACAAACGTCGTCGACGAGTTAGTGGATTCAGAAAGTAATTGCCAGGAAAAAAAACAAGATGGCTGTCTTTGTAGGAATTGTGTTAGTTGTTGCTACATTGCAATAATAAAATACAATATGTATCAAAATGCATACCCTTGTCTATCTACAATTTACAAATTTATTTTAACTTTACCTGTCACGCAGGTATCTTGCGAGCGAAGTTTTTCAATTTTAAAATATATTAAAAATAGACTTAGAAATTCACTCAGTGATGATCATCTAGAATCATTTATGCTAATGAATATAGAAAAAGATATCTTAAATCAAATAGATAACGAGAATATTGTTAATCTGCTCTCTAAATCGAGTACTTTGCTTCGAAAAACTTTAATGTATTAAATGTGTAAATAAAATAATTATGAAGTTCGTTGAGTTTTAAGGTGTTAATCCATATTAGTTTTAAGGCAATTTCAGGTTAAACTTCTCTAATATTTAGATAAACTTATCTAAAATGGGCCGGTTGGCTCTTAAGTGCCCGGGCCGGTCTGATGTATCCCATCCGCCCCTGGGCAAAGATAAAACAACAAAATGAAGAAAGCATGCGCCGAGGTCACAATTTCGTATTCGCTCCCACAACTTGATAAATCACCTTCCTTCTCTCTCACCGAGGGAATTGAGACGGCGCTCAGGATTTCATCTGGGAATCGAAGAACAGCTACCTGCACTTCCGCCCGGCCCAGAAGGTTATGTTGAGCGTTGTAATTTATGTCCCAGAAACCGTAATAAATCCACTAGAAGGTTTTGTTACAAATGCCAAACATATAGGTGTAAAGAACATTTGAGGGATATTTGTACTACCCGTGTACAAATATAACCAGTGGCGGCTCGTGAAAAATATTCTTGGGTGTTCTGCATTATAAAAATGGCAAGATATCAGAAAATGGCAATCTCAAAAAATAAATTTACTTATTGCACATTTTTAAATATTAAACGTAAACACTTATCTAGAATGTATTACTTTATATGATTTTACATTTTTACAATAAATTGCAATCCTAACTAATTTTCGAAAAAATTTTATTAAGTACAGCCAAAGAGTATGTAGTGTATAGAGGAACAGCTCTTATGGGTATACCTGTCACTAGCATTTTTCGTACCCTACAATAAAACTGTAGTCGATTCGTAACGACCTCAGCGGCAAAAACGAGCATTATATAATGAGTAAGCATTAAATGAGACAGCATGATAAGCTGTCTTTGTCTGTTACGATTTTGGTAATTCCTTCAGGTCAGGGCCGTATTTAGACTAGATTTTCGGGGGGGGTTTTAAAAAAATTAAAAAATAAATAGCTAATTTATTAAAATACAAAGGATAAAAAATATTCAAAACAAAAAATAAAAAATATTTAAAAAATAAAAAAAACTACAATAAAAAACAAACATAAAATATAAAATTAAAAATAGAAGGAACTCAATAAATAGGTAAATACCTAAATAAAAAAGTTTAAGTCTCAACTTAAACCGTCAATCATGCTAAAATCGGTAAAATAAATGCAATTTAAAAAAACTTAGTACCAACTAAAATCATCTTGCACTATGAAAATTTATCCTAAAACCAGGTCACTGGTTTGGCATAGTTCTATGACTGGACATACATAAGAATAAGAGCTAGTCTTGTTAGCCTTTCTTATCCAGTAGAATTTCTTAAATAGCTTTTTCCTTTTTTGAGTGAAAAGAAACTTCTTCCCGGGGTGGCTGATGTCACTAGCAGGGTACACAGTATTTGTAGAAGCTTATATATTGCCGTGTTACGAAAGAAGGATTTGAAAGCCTCAGTCCCTCAGTTGTAATTTTTGAATTGATTTGAAACCTTTGGGCTCAGTTGAAAGTTAAACCAACAGATTTGGATTAATCAATGAAATATTACGTTGAAAAGCTGTTTTTTTAAAAAATATTATTAGTTAATCTAAATTTTTTGGTTTAGCCTGCAACTGAACAACCGAACCTTGGTGATTTTTTTAAATTTAAATTTTGTTATATTAATTTTTGAAATGTAATATTTGCAGAAAGGTGAGTAGAAAGAGATTTTTTTGCCAAGATGACGGAAACGACAAAAGCCTAGATTTTGCTCCGCCGATTTTTTGAGTATAATTTTGTGCAAGTAGTATTTTTAAAATTAAGATTTTATTTTTGAGTATGGTTATTGAAAAATTTTGTTTGAATGCTTTCAAACTTTTGGTCGAAAGTGACCGCAAGAAAGTTTAAATTTTGTGAGAAGATTATTTAATTAAAGTGATTATATTTTTTGAGCAATTTTTTTTTATTTGAGTTCGATATTCAGAGAATATTTCGATTTTTGTGAACTTTATTTAAAGGGTGAAAATAATTTGTCGAAGGAGCGACAAATTTTGATTACAGATTGACTTTTGGGCGTTATCGCGGATAAAATTTTGTTTGTGCCATTTTAAAACTTTTGTTTACCACGATATTTTTAATAACTTTAACCTTATTTATATTTTTATTTTAAACTCTCTTGTAAAAAACCGTTGTAAAAAACGAACCCCAAAATATAAAATAATTTATGGGTTTACAATAACCACTCTAATTTATTGCGGAAGTCTTATTTTAAGCTATGCTGCCCATGATGGTTATGAAATTTGTTTCCTTTAAAATTTTTGGTTCAAACAATTTATAGCAATTTAAAATTTTTACTATAATAGTAAGAATTAAGATAAAATACCTGATTTAATTTATTAGAAATATCTCTTTAGTTTTAATTTTTATTTAAACACTTCAAGTTTAATGTTTTTTTATAGTTTTAAAGATTTTTTTATCTGATTTTGTTACGATTTCAGTCGGACTTCTAGTACTTTATTTATTGATAAATAATTTCGGGAGGGGTTGTAACCCCTAAAACCCCCCCCCCCCCGTAAATACGGCCCTGCTTCAGGTAGATGGTTATAAAAGTAAGAAGAGAATTTCAAAGTATCGTAAAAACAGACAATTTTATTATTTACTTCAAATTTTAAAGATTATTAAAATTTCAAACCAAAGTTAAAACTAAAATAATTTTAAACTTCAACAAATCAACGCTTCAACTCGGATCTCTCGGCACAATTTTTAATATTTATGTATTTAATTTCATGTTGAGTTTTATTTTTTAAATCAAATCAAATTAAAATATTATTATTAAACATTTATCATTATTTTAGAAGTATACATAAAATATTATTCATGCTTTAAAATTCTTTTTTTGGGTTCTGCTTTTTGCTTGTCATATTACATTAATATTACATATTAATTTATTGCAATTATTGTTTTAAAAAAGTTCGATTTGTTTTTTCGCAATTCTTCTAAAACTGAATGTTTTATATTTATTGCATGTGGAGTAACAGATATAAATCTTTCATATATTTGTAAACTAGATTTACATTACAAATTTTATTTAAACACTTTAAACCAAGGCCATATTTAAGGGGGTGGTTTTAGGGGTTACAACCTCCCCCGAAATTATTTATCGATAAATAATTCGATAAATTATTCGAAAGTTCGACTGCAATCGTAAAAAAATCAGAAAAAACAAAAACATTAAACTTGAAGTGTTTAAATAAAAATTAAAACTAAAGAGATATTTCTAATAAATTAAATCCCAAATTAAAAAATTGGAAATTCGTATTATAATCCGGCGATTGGCGACACTGGATTAAATACACCTACTACTAAATTGCAAAAATATAAAAACCGAAGATGAAAAATATAAAAATGCCCTAAATATTTACAGTCCTGTGTAAAAGTCTGCGACCACTTAGTTCATTGTTAGTTATTACTCCTATTAATTAATTTTCGATTTTTTGAAAAATAATTATATTGAAATGAATAAAATAGGTATTTTATCTTAATTCTTACTATTATGGTAAAAATTTTAAATTGCAATAAATTGTTTGAACCAAAAAGTTTAAAGGGAACATAAATTTTATGATCATCATGGGCAGCAAAATAGCTTAAAATAACACTTCCGCAATAAATTAGAATGGACATTGTAAACCCATAAATTGTTTTATATTTTGTACATTTTTGTACATAAGTGTATATTTGCTTAAGATTTGTGAAATTTTCTTTCAATCTAATTTAGTTCTTCGTTTTGACAACATTATTTTACTATCGCCATCGGTAAAATAAGAATTTAGTTTGTAATTTTTATTCAAATATTAAAATTAAAAAATTTTATTTAAAAACGGTTTTTTACGTGAGAGTTTAAAATTAAAATATGAATAAGTTTAAACTTATTAAAAATATCGTAGTAAACAAAACTTTTAAAATTATATAAACAAAAACGCCCCCCCCCCCCAGAAGTCAACCTGTAATCAAAATTTGTCGCTCCTTTGACAAATTATTTTCAACCATTAAATAGAGTTCATAAAAATCGAAATTTTCTCTGAATATCGAACTCAAATAAAGAAAAATCGCGCAAAAACATAATTATTTTAATTAAATAAAAACAATTTTTTCACAAAATTTTAATTTTTTTTTGCGGTAACTTTCGACAAAATACTTTCAAACAAAATTTTCTAATAACAATACTCAAAAATAAAGTAAAATCTTAATTGCAAAAATACTTGCACAAAATTATACTCAAAAAATCAGTGAAGCAAAATATAGGCTTCTGCCGTTTCCGCCATCTTGGTAAAAAAACCTCCCTCTAGTCACTTTTCTCCAAACATTACATTTCAAAAATTAATATAACAAAATTTAAATTTAGAAAAACTTCTTTTGTTATTTTATAAATTAGCTATTTATTTTGCTATTTTTTTAAAACCCTCCCCGAAAATTTAGTCTAAATACGGCCCTGCTTTAAACAGTAATCAGTGCAGTCTTCAAAAAATTCAAAACAAATTAAAAAATGAAATACTTAATCTTTGATATTTAATATTATTAAATAATTTATAGTATATTTTTAAATTATCGGATTTATCGGAAATTGATCGTATCATTTTAAAAAATTATCGTACGATAACATAATACTATCGTATAGACCAGGCCTGGTATATACTATAAAGCAGTGTTTTTCAACCTGTGGGTCACGATCCCCAAAGGGTCGCGATGTTTTGCTCGTGGGGTCGAAATTTTTTTTAATAAAATTAAATTATAAATTTACATAAATTATAATAACTATTTACGATATAGGTGTTAAAAGTGAGATTTTATTTTGTTAGTGGAGAATTTCGCGAAACGAGCGATAGCGAGTTCAAAAAATTATAAACCAATAACTAGTGATAAAAATCTTTTTCTTACTAGTGTTAAAATAATTATTAATTATATAAGGGGATTAAGAAGGCTCTATTATTCTCTATTCGATAAGGTTGAAAAACACTGCTATAGAGGATACAAATTATCGTATTATTATATATACAATAACTACCTTATGGTAGTTACACTGATTGTAATGTTTACTGCCCTATTTAAAAATTTCTATGGAGACCCCATGATAAAACCGTGTTAAAAAACCTTTTTTATTACTTATCCACTTCAGGTACGAACAGTCGCCAAAAAGGTATACCTGCAATTATCGATATAGTAGCTAACTTTATATTTAGGTATTAATGTACCTATAGGTATAAAATGTTCCCGGCCGATAGATGGCTTTGCTACGCCCTCTGGTAGACGGGAATGTCTCTACGTTTCAATTTTTAATACATGACTGTTCCTCTATACACTACATACTCTTTGGCTGTACCAAAGACCTAAATATAAAGTTAGCTACTATATCGATAATTGCAGGTATACCTTTTTGGCGACTGTTCGTACCTGAAGTGGATAAGTTTTTTTTTTATTTGAAATCTTAGAACTTTACAATCTATCTAATAATAAGACAATAAGTAAAAAGCATGACACATTGAACCAAATGACATAGAAGGAGGTTACCCAGTGGCACGCACCCTTAACATTTTAACACACGCGAGTATTATGGCTTACATTATCATCATGAAAAGCGATGAGGCAAGTCCAGTGGGTCGTGACGCTTTAATCTCTTTGTTCGATGGGAAGATAATAAATCCACAGCGAGAGAGTTGGGATGGTCTCTAACACGATCCTGGTATCTGGTGCTGAACGACTTGATACATTCTTCAACTGTGGGCATTTGAAGATCACGATGAAGCACATGATTTGGCACAAACCAAGGGGCGTCTGTGATAGTTCTAAGGGTTTTTGATTGAAACCTCTGTATTTTGGCGATGTTGGAGTTACTTGCTGCTCCCCAAAGCTGGATGCCATACGTCCAAATAGGCTTTAGTATGATTTTATATATGAGCACCTTATTTTCTAAAGATAATTGTGAGTAACGATTCAGTAACCATTGGTGCTTTCTAAAGGAATGGCCAAGTTGTAGTCTCTTGTTCCAAATGTGTTTACCCCACGTAAGTTGGGGTAAACACCCCAATACTTCTGTCCAAATACACCCCAAGATACCTAACTTCCTCTTTTTGCGGTAGCATATTTCCATTGAGGTTAACAGTAGGACATGTATCTCTCCTTGTAGTGAATGTTACGTGCACCGACTTTTGGACATTGGCTTTGATACGCCATTTTTTTAACCATTTTTCTAATTTGTCCATATGCTTTTGTAGATTTGTAGAAGCTGTTAGTGCATTAGGATGGGAGGCCAGGATTGCTGTATCGTCAGCAAACGTCGCAATAAATGTGCTTGGGTTAGTTGGTAGATCAGCTGTGTAAATTAGGTATAAAAGCGGGCCCAATGCACTGCCCTGAGGAACTCCAGAGTGGACTGGCAAAAGTGGTGATATCTCATCTTGATGTTTTACAAAGAAGTATCTATTTTGTAGGTAGGATTTAAACACCGGATAGAAGTTGTGTGGAAGATATGACTTGATTTTGAACAATAGACCAGTATGCCACACCTTGTCGAAAGCTTGGGTAATACCAAGAAAGGCGGCTGAACAATATCTTTTGGTCTCTAAATCTTGCTTGATTTTATTAGCAATTCTGTGGACCTGCTCAATCGTGGAATGCTGATGCCGGAATCCGAATTGATACTCAGGAATTACTTGCCGTTCCTCAATTATAGGCATTAATCTTCTTAAAAATAATTTCTCAAATATTTTTGATAAGACTGGAAGTAAGCTGATAGGCCTGTACGATGCAGTTTCCGTTGGTGGTTTTCCCGGTTTGGGTATTAAAATGATTTAAGCCACCTTCCATTGTGCGGGAAAATATCCCAATCTCAAGATGGAATTAAAGATCATAGTTATAAGTTTGATTGCCTTGTCTGGGAGTTCTTGTAGGACTTTTGCAGTTATTAGATCGAATCCGGGGGATTTCTTTAAGTTTAAGTGCTTCTTAATGTAGGTTGAAACCTCACTTTTTTTAAATTTTTTTACTGGCAGTTCCATTTGAAACGGTGCTTCCAGAAATTCTTGAATTCCGAGATCTTCTCCTGGAGCTTCTGCTTGAAACGGTTTAAAAACTTTGACCAGATGATCTGCAAATGCATTTGCCTTTTCTTTATTGCTTCTAGCCCATTCCAGTGTTGATGTTTTTATAGGCGGTATTGTTGTTTGAGGTCTTTTCAACTTCCTAGTTGCCTTCCACAGTGAATAGTCAGTTGCCTCAGTTGGTGTCAGTCGTTCAGGTAGTCTTGGATTTCTTGATTTTTATGGTCCTTTAACAGTTTTTTGAGGTTTTTAATTGCCTTATTGTAGTTTGCTTTATCACTGGGAGCCCGGGTTTCCTGCCATTTTTTTCTAAGTCTCCTTTTTTCTTGTAATTTGCTTTGAATACGTTTCGGACAAAGATTTTCAACTTGATGGTTTTGATTTTCTGGAGTTGCTTCCCAGGCTGCTTCTTGTATATTTTTTGTTAAGTGCTGTACTGCTTCGTCCAGCTCAAATTCCGATTTCAAGGAAACATCTTGTGATAATTTGCCTTGGAGTAGTCTTCTAAACATCTTCCAGTCAGTTTGCTTGTTACAAAGAGTTAGAGGTTTTGGTATTCTATTGATTTGTGAAGAAAATGTAACCACAATTGGAGAATGGTCCGAGGAAAGTTCGAAGCTAGCCTCCGCACTGAGATGATTGGGCGAGATACCTCCAATTATACAAAAGTCTAACAGATCGGGCAGTTTTTCTCTATCTGTGGGCCAGTACGTTGGTTGGCCGGTAGAACAGTGATCCAGATTTTTTGATTGCATTACTCTAAACAGCTGTCGACCTCTTGGATTGGTAAGTCTTGATCCCCAATACATGTGTTTGGCGTTAAAGTCTCCACCTGCAATGAATCGATTACCAAGCATATTAAAGTAATTTAAGTATTGGTCTTGACTGATTGTGTGTCCTGGAGGACAGTAGACTGCAGATAACGTTGTGGTGCATCCATTAATTTCTTCAATTACTATGTTTGTAGCCTGGAGGTGTGTCTGGGAATATTTAAGAGATTCATAATGTTTAATGTTATTTTTGATTATGATAGCTGTACCGCCTCTAGCTCTACCACTCGGATGTTGTGTGTCGTATATTTTATATTTTGGTATTTTAAAGTAATTCTTAGACGTAAAGTGCGTTTCAGAAATTAACATTATATCGATATCATGGTTGGACAAAAACATTTTAATTTCTTGGTTATGGCTGGCTAATCCGTTGGCATTCCAGACCGCTATTTTGAGTTGTATTGCCATTGTTTCATTTATTGAGCATAGCTGTGAGGAGATTTAGAAGAGTCTCCATTTTCTCCATCATTTTCTCCATCATACTTTCTAGTTTTGAGTAATTTTGGGATGTTTGTAAATTTGTTGTAACAAATTGTGAAGCAGGTGGTATGAAAGCTTGCGATTGCTGGATTCCTCTCGTTATATTTGCATATGAGTTATCTATGAATACGTTTGGGTTATTGTGGATATTTGAATTTCTATTATGTATGACATTGTTTACTGGATTGGATAGTTGAGTGGGTTTTTTTTCTCTTAACGCTGGGTAAGTTCTCTTTTGGAGATCCTTATACACGATGCAACCCTTATAATTGGCAGGGTGATTACCCTCGCATAGTACGCATTTTACATCATTGTCTCGTTCTTTTCTTGTACAATCCTTAGTAGTGTGATTTCCCGTGCATTTGACACATCTTGCTTGCCTGTAACAGAATTTATTAGTGTGGCCGTACTGTTGGCATTTAGTGCATTGAGGAATTTCTCTCTTCGGATAGGGCGGTTCAAAGTTGACAATGGAATTCATTAAGTGTGTGACTTTATAAATTTCTTTATTATTTGGGTTTGCTTTTAGTTCGACGTGGAAAAGTGGTAGTGGGGCTTTTGTGACTCTTGAGCGGATGTTGTGCAGATTTACCACTGTATGACCAAGTTCTTCGATTTTCTTTTTCAGGGTTTCTAAATCAGTCGTAGGATGCACATTTCGTAAAACTACCCTAAAGGACCTGTCACTTTTCAGTTGGTAGGTATGAAATTGTGTGTTTTTTGCAGTTAGTTCCTTTATAATGACTCCATAGCTTTTCTCTGACTTTGGTTGAAGTCGAACTTGATTATAAGTAAGAAATAGATATTTTCGATACAAGTTAGGAAAACTAACATTTTTCCATTCAAGGCGGAGGTTGACGATCGAGGCCGAAGGCCGAGATTGTAAACCGAAGCCGAGAATGGAAAAATGAGTTTTCCACGAGTATCGAACAATATTTTTTCTAATTATGTTTCAAAAAGAACCAATAACATTTTTCACTTCTCAAGAAAAAAGATAGGCGTTTATACTATAAAATTTTTATATTTTGCGGTTGGTAGCCCATTATAGACAGTAGGTAGTTCATAGATAGTAGCCATTACAATGTGAACAGGTAAGTGACCACGTTTTTTTTATGGTTATACAATTTGTGTGGCGAATTTTAAGTGGCAGTGATGTTAATTTTGGAGTGTCCACGTCGAAAACTGATCCGAGCGCAGTTAAGACTTTTAATAATTGTTCTAATGTAACCGTTAATGTATATTATAAATAAAGTAGATTAGAACTTTTTCTTACTTTCCCGCACACTTTCACAAGTGTGTGGAAAAGTATTACTTTTCCGCACTAGGGCGGAAAAGTAGTACTTTTCCGCACACTTTTGAGTGTCAAAAAGTGACACTTTTTGAAACATAATTAGAAAAAAAGGTTTTTTAACACGGTTTTATCGTTTTGTGTGTGTTTTTGTGTTTTTCAACCTTATCGAATAGAGAATAATAGAGCCTTCTTAATCCCCTTATTTAATTAATAAGTGCAATAATTTTATATTTGCAATATTTATGTATATGTGATTATGTAGTGTCTAAATTGCAGCACACAAAAAAAACAGTGTTTACTTATTGTAAATTTTTCAATAAATTAAATATATCATGTACATATGTTTTTAAATACACGTTCAATCGTACATTCTTTTAATTTAACCAATTACTTTGACATCAATATTTCTGAAAATTTTTATAAAATATGTTTAAAAATAACCAAATGAAGCATATCATATTTCTAGTTTAAAAAAAAAAAGTCTAAATTACTATAAGCATAATAACTTAAATGGTCTACAGGTGTAGACCACGCGCCTAAACTCGTAAGTAAAATATACGCGTAAAATATACTGGAGAGTTAAATGATAATTTTGGATATTTCAAAGTGAATGCGTTTTAAGAAAAATTAAAAAATTGTGGGGCAGCACGTGCACCAGGAGAAAACGCTATTTTCTAGAAATATGAGACAAAATAAAAAAATGTATATGAACAAAATTGAAGACAATGAAATTTGCGACAAAAATGCCTAATAAGTATTGCTGTAAAAACGATTTTTATATGATAAAAACAGTGTTAAAATGGAACAATTTACATTGCTAACATAAGAGCTCCCTAGTACTTTTCCGAGTAACTGTATGTCTGGGTGGTTCCCCGGTTTCTTTGTCTTGAACCATCTGACTAACCCGTTTCCCACAAAGCTAAAAAAATTTTACATGATGTTTTATTATCAGTGAATTGAGAAAAGACCGTTCTGGCAGGCATCTTACGGTTTGGTCATTATTCTTTAAATTTTTAAAAATGTAAAAAAAAATTATTTTTAATCTATTCCCACAAGGTTACAATTTTAATATGTTGTAATTTACATATTTTTAAGTGTAAAAAAAAATTGACAACCTATTTTGAGGGTTGCAAGTATGTGCCAGACAATAGCAAAGTTGTCATCGGAATAGTAATTCATAACCTGCTCCCACAAGGCTAAAATTTTGAGGGCATGTTCTTTTAATTGTATAAAAAGTATATGTAAGCAGCCAGAATATTTCAGCGGTTGCAGAAGTCTGCCAGAACAGTATATAATAATATATTATACATAGACGCTCATGGGAGTGCGAGCGCAACAGACTTATACGGATTTCAACAACCAGAAATTTTTTGTTTATAAAGCATCATCCACAACCGCCAAATTAACGTAGTAATTAGAATTAAACGTAGAAGTTTGCCGCATTTAAAACCTATGCGGTTGTTCACAACCTTGAAATTAGTACTTAACGCGAAATTAGTACTTTGTATATTTTGTAAATCATCATTCTGTCTAAAACAAAATGATGGTATAGGAAATGTAAAATTTCTTCCTAATTTTTTCCATTAACCGACATTCACAGATACCTTATAAAGTGAAATTTAGAAACCGAACGCTAGATGCAATTTGGGTTGCATAAACAATAGACAATATACTGCGACCATAGAGGTATATATTAGAACTACTGGAGGCACCACTTGCATATAATCCCTATATAAAGAAAACGGTCCGATTTTACATAGCGTTCCCCCACTCCTTAAAGGTATAAACTCGATTTGACATTCTATAATAACGTGGTAAATATGATTTATATAGACGAGAACTCCTCAAAATTAAATACAACACATACTTATTATGTTGATAATATTATAATAATATAATATAATGTTGATAAACATTAAAAAAATAATGTTATAACTCAAAAAATGCCGATTTGGAGTTATATGTGCCATGTTATAGAAAATAAATGATTTTATAGCATGGAATAAAAAAATGTTTGTTTAATAAAAATTAAGTACCTATCTTAAGTTTCGTAAATAAAAATTATGAATAATTATTTCATATTTGACGGCAATACCGTAAAAACCCTAGTTTTTTTGTTGTTTTCTTTTGATAAAAAGCAAGTTTTCCTTTCAGTAATAAGCTCCACAATTATTACATAATAATAATGTAAAAATTTAGTAATAAACAATAGAACCTTTAGAATAAACCTTTAATAATTGTTTATTCCAATTGTTTTTCTCAAAACTATGAATTTTAAGTTGTTAGAGTATTCTCTTCGTATCGATATATTATATTATATTGCAGGAAAAAGGCTAACAATTTCTAAAGTCTTGCAGGGCAGTTCTGTAAGAAGTAAACTTACAAAACTAATTTTATTAAAAAATGTATAATTGTTTCTCTCTCGGTGTTTTATAATTTTATTTGCTATGTATTTTTAATTTAATTCACAATTCTATTTTTGTGTTTATAAGAAAATAATTATATTTTTTTATAAAATTAATTTTTACATGTTACATGAAATTGAAGAATAATTTAATTCATAACTTACGTAAAACTGTTCAAAAACTATTTAAATGAATAATTTAGCTTGCGACACGCTGTTATATAACCGTATGTTTCGATTTTCGGAATTTCATCAGGCAAACCTGGAAAAATTATTGAAATGATTGAAAAGTTATGCTATTAAATTCAAAATTCAAACTTGATTAAAAGTCAAATTTATTTGACTTTAGTAAAAAAAATAAATTATACCTACTTGATGCTAAAATGAATAAATAAACTTATTTTGAAAAATTCTAAACCGGAAAACTAAACAAACCCAAATAAAAAACCTAAAATGAAAACTTAGTTGTAATTAAAAATTACAAAAGTTGTAGATTGTCCCAATTTCAAGATTTCATGTGTATGAACTTAGTGAAATATACAGGATATTAATTTTTTGAAAATAATTATATATATATTTTAAATTAGAATGTGAATTTTTAATTAAAAATCACATTATAATATGTCTACAATTATTTTAATTATTTATCACATCCTAATTTCTTATAATTCATTTATTTAAACGTTTAAACATCATTTATCCTATGATTTTGCATTACAAAATTTGAACCGAATCCTTTAAGGAGTGGGGGAAGCGTAAACTTACGTCGGACCGTTTTGTTGCACCTAGTGGTTCCTCCAGTAGTTTTAATATAGTATACCTCTATGACTGCGACAGAAAGGTAAAGAATCAAAAAAGTATTTTCAAATACATAAAAACAACAAACGATCCAGGTCAAATAGCTAAGCTACCCCTCCATCAAAGAATACATCAAAAGAGGAAGAGAAGAGGAGAAAAGTGGAGAAGAATCCGAAGAGGCGAGAATATTCCAACAAAGTAAGAAGACAAATAAATCACCAAATAGAAGTGCTCAAGTATCGAACCACGAGTGTAAAACGCCTGAGATGGAAGAACTAACATTTAGAAGAACTAGCGAATCGTAAATGAAGGTTTCCGAAATGTGAGAGAAATGGGTGAAAAGCTGGATATGATGGAAGCAAAATGGAGAGAGGAATGGCAAGCGATCGAGAAGACGCAGAAAAAGACAAGCGAGATGGAAAATAAGATACGGATACTCGAAAACAAGTTAGAAAGATACGAGAAAGAGAGCAATGCAAACAACATTATAATAAAAAATATGTCATTAATAGGAAACGTAATACAAGAGAACGTAGAAAACTTTTTGAACCAAAAACTGCAAGTGAAGGTGAGCGTTCAGGATGCCTACATTCCAAGAGAAACAAACAGTTATGGAAAATAAAAAAAAACTGAGAGGAACTAAAACGTCCCTTGGAGAATGACTTAACAGATCAGGAGAAAGAAATACAAAATAAAATATGCGCCATTGCTAGGAGTGAAGTGGCAAACTGAGAACAGGTCAGAGTTGGTTACCAGAAAATGTTTAAAAGAGACGGTATATTTGTTTGGGATAAAAAGGATAACGCCTTAAAACCAAAGATAAACACAGCCCAACCACCAAAAAACTAGCTAAAATGGAGAAAGGACTGCCTGAACTCTTCCAATCAGATGCTTCAACAGCAAACACAGGGGGAGATCAACCGACACGGCAAAGAAAAAGCATAAAAGAGAAAATACAAAAAGATGAAAGTCGCAATAATGCAAAAGCAAAAAGAGAGAATATTAAAAAAAAAACAAGAAGTCAGCTAATATAACCACTTGGAATGTTAGAACATTCCTGAAGATAGGTAAAATCAGAGAAGTTGCAAACGAATTAAACAGATACAATGTAGATGTGGCCGCGCTTCAAGAAATAAGATGGAAAGGGCAGGGGGAAATAGCGGCTAACAACTACACGATGCTGTACTCTGGAGAGAGCAATCAGGGAAGAAATGGTACGGGTTTCATAGTGAAAAATAAACATTTTTTGTTTTTTATTTAACTCCTTTCATACAAGCAATCTATCAGTGACAATAAGCTTTATATTTGACAATATAAAGACAAATAAATAAAACATAACTTTAAAACATACAGACTCACTGTGACTGTTGGTAAATAGTTCAGCAGCAAGAGCATTAGGGTGGGTTGAAAGTCTTTCACGATACTTAGCACTGAATTTCTCGATCTCCTCTTTGATAGAATGAAGTGGTATATCACGTTGGATGATGTTGTTAGAAACATATCTCGGCGCGTCGACAATTACACGTAAAACTTTATTTTGAAATCTTTGTAAGATTTCTAGGTTGGAATTAGCTGCGGAGCCCCAAAGCTGTATGCCATAAGTCCAAATTAGCTTCAAGATAGTTTTGTATAGCAGTACTTTGTTTTCAACGGATAATTAAGAATTTCTGCCGATTAACCAGTACATTTGTCTGAATTTCAAGTCAAGCTGTTTCCGCTTTGTAAATATATGTTTACGCCAGGTAAGTCGTCTGTCAAGATGTATTCCAAGATATTTTGCATCTTCCGCCTGTGGCAGTTGACAGCCATTCAATTTTACGGGTGGACATGTGTTCCTTCTCAGAGTAAACGTCACATGTACCGATTTGGTCTCGTTAGCTTTAATTCTCCACTTTTTGAGTCAGTTTTCAATTTGTATCAGGTTGGTTTGTAGATTCCTGGATGCGGATGTAGGATCATTATGTGAATATAAGATAGCGGTATCATCAGCAATGATTGTTGGAAGATCCTGCGTGTACAGTAGGTATAATATAGGGCCCGAGACACTACCCTGGGGCACACCTGAGTAGATGGGATGTAAATCGGTGTATTCGTTTTGATGTTTGATAAGGTAGTATCTATTACTTAAGTACAATTTAAGAATTAAGTAGAACTGGTATGGGAGATTTTTCTTTAATTTATAGAGCAGGCCATCGTGCCACACTCTATCGAACGCTTGGCTGATGTCGAGGAAAGCTGCTGAACAATAGCGTTTACCTTCTAGGTCTCGATTTACCTGTTTTACTACCCGGTGCACTTGCTTGATTGTTTCATGTTGGTTCCTGAATCCAAATTGGTGATTTGGTATTAGGTTTTTGTCGTCTATATAGTTTTTAGGCGTTTTGATAATGCCTTTTCGAAAACTTTGGATAGTAAAGGGAGCAAGCTTATAGGCCTATAGAATTTTACCTTTTCGAGTTTTTTGCCTGGTTTAAGGATCATTACTATCTGCGCCACCTTCCACTGCTCTGGGAATTCATTAATTCTTATGATGGTATTGAATAGCTACAATACCAGAGCTACAATGTCAGAAATATTTATCTGCAGGTGGGGATATGCATTTCAAATTCATTGTATATCATGTGGCTTATGATAATAACTAGAAATGTCTAATGTGTTTACTTTTTGGATGCTTACAATTTACAAAACATTTCATAAAAATTATAACTCGCATAATTTTAATGGCGGTAGAATAATTTTAATTCTATTTAAAAAAACATACAATAAAGTGTAAATGCAAAAATAAATATTTTTTATAATAATTTTCTTGTACAATCAAAAGAAAATAAGTGATTCAAATGTTTATTTTTTATTTCTTCCGTAATTAATCGGTCTTGTTATCGTTTTATACATTTTCATCTTGGTATCTTTTTTTAGGTTTCCATTTTTCAAGAATACTTTGTTTGGCTTTATTACCTGTTTATATTATTTTTCTTATTTTCTATGGCCAACTACTGTTTCTGTCTACCATTGGAAGAAAATGGCAAACCACCAACGTAATTTATCAAGAGAGTCTATAAAACTCACGACGCTATTATCTAGAAACATACGGAAGAAAAAGCAATAGCGGTCAAAAACAGATCATTTTTGTCTTTGCTTGGTCTGCGAGTTTTTAGTTACCCTAAAAAACCTCGTCAATCTCAGTTTTGTAAACTCAGCCTCAAAGTACGTAAAGTTTGCTCGCTTCTTACTTGAGCATAAAGTTAATCAAAATAAGCTAATTTGTAAAAATAAATAAAAAAATAACTATATTACAATTTGAATTATTTCAAACTTTTACTTCGTGTTTAATTATTTAATGCTTTCTTTAATTACACAAATAAAATAGTTTTCATATCAATATTTCTACAAAAAAATGTTTTTCTGTTTGGATTGCAAAAGACTATTTGAAGACAATCAAAAAACATTCATTATTCCCGCGTGGTGTTTAGATTATAATAGTACAAGCAGGACCGGCGTTAGGATATTTGACGCCCCCCCCCCCAATTATATAGCAGTGCTGAGCTGGGAAACAAAACTCCGCGATATTTAAAAAAATACTTAGATTTACATATTTTTATTAAAAAAATACCTTTTCTAACAAAAATAAAACTAAAGAAAATCAAATTTTAACTTTTCTAGCTTTTTTTGCCGCGAAAGTTGTTACAAGTTTTTTTAAATTTAATGTTGAGGTTTCTTTCTATTCTATGGAAATATGTTCAATATTTCTTTTCTATATAACTAATATCTATGTATCTTCCGGTACTTACGCGTCTCTCAGACGCGAGGCGCCACGCCATCAAATATTGGGAATTATTTTTACAAGCAGTGAGACACATACTTCTTCTTCCATGTATACTAAAACATTGAAATCGCTTACAATGCGAGGAGTTATTTTTTCGCGAGATAAATTTATAAGAAAAATTTATAGTATTAATATTTCATTTTACATAGCAATTAATTTTTGCACCTCGATCTGGTTTGCGCCCCTTTATCGTTTGCGCCCTAGCTAATTTACCTAGTTTACCTAATGCCTAGCACCGGCGCTGGGCACAAGTAATTACAAGCTATATTATATTTAACGGATATTATTATTATACGCGCTTCGGTTATTACTCGTACAAGTGCTTTTATTGTTGTGTATTGGAAAAAAGTATCTTTATTTAATAGACCCTGCCACCGATGACATTGTTTTTTATATACTAACTAAAAAATATTTAGTAAACAAGAACATTTTTTTAACAAAGTTAAATTCAATAATCAAAACGTACCTTGCTGTTTCAATAACGACGCTATCGCGATTATTTCTATAATCCAAGTTGAACTAGATTGACCCAGAGTTAAACATTACATTTTAATCATAATATCAAATATCGAGTTACACTACTTAAACCACTTATCTATTGATTATTTCATTTTAATCTAACGAAATAAAATTCTTCCGAAATTCTTCCTTCCGACCCTTGGTTTCGCCTTTGGGTACTTTTTTTATTAAAAATAATCATAGTAAAATCAAATTCATATAATGGTAATAGAAGAATTAAATCTGTTGTGAAAATTTAATATTCATCTTAGAATAAATAATGCTTTCGTCGATCTTTTTAATAGAAAATTCAGTTTTTACTTTGGCTTATTAGTTTTTGCAGCAATAGTGATAAAAGGCAAATGTGCAATTCTTTCATCAGATTTAAATAAATATTTTTAATTTATCCACAAAACTGTCGGATATTTAGACACTTCTGGTTGATTGCACAAAAGAGATTTCAAATGCTATTCAGTATTATAAGAGTTTTATATTATTTTATTATTATATTATTTTATTATTATGTTATTATTATATTATTATGTGTAATAACAATGCATTACAATTTTTGTAATTATAGTAAAATTTTAATTTTTGCATTTTTAAATATAACATTTTATAATAGTATAATCCAAATCATTGTGAACAGTGATCTCAAGACATAATAATTATTGTCGGATAACTGCAAAATAAAAGTGGAATCGAGTTTTATGCATATCTCCCTTGCAAGGTTAAATCCCAGTTGCATTGGGCTTAGTTTTATACGATTACGAAAAATTTTATTAATGTTGTAATAGTTGGTTCTTCAATTTGAATTACCGCCTTCTGAAATCAAAGTTACAAACCAAACCGAAGCTGTGATCGTCAAACAAACCTCGCATGATGTGATCTCCCCTCGTAGTAACGCTTACAAGTCCTTTTAAATTTGCGGATGGCTCTTTGAATGCTAACGTCGTTACCTTGCTTACTAACCTCAAACTTAAACTTACATCTGTCCAGTGGCGTAACCACTGCTAGGACACCTGAAGGAATAATTAGTACACACAAATTAAATAAAACACAGGATTCGGTTTAACGATGAATATATATTTTAACCGAAAAGAAAAAGGTAGTCCGACAACCAATTTACCAGCAAAGTTAATCTCCTTGATATCATTTAGTTCAGAATACTTTAGTTTGAAATTCGATTTAATAACTGTTCGATAGTTAATCCTTCTGATCGTAATGTTTTCTAATCGATTATTCATATTTAATGACCAACCACGACCTATATAGTAATTTGTAAAGAAACTCATGTATGTATATATTTTGATGTTCAACTCAATTGGTTTTATATCATGTAAGACCTTAAATAATAACCCTTATATTATGCTAAATTATCCGCTCTTATATAACTAATACCTCGTCAACTTAAACTAACTAAGATGGTCACCTTTTTAATATGTCGTCAGCTTAAAACTAAGATTGTCACTTATTTAATATGTCAACTTAATCTAGTTTGTCCTTCTTATTGCTAATTGGTCATTTCCCTCATACTTAAACTAGCAAATAATCATAGCCGCAAATAATCATGAAGAACTTTGTTAAAACAGTTCTTTAATATTGTATTTCAATTGGTTTTACCTTATATGTGGTCAATTTTTATTATCTTATATGTTTCGATTGTTATTATCTTATATGCGGTCGCAAATAATCATAAGAAACATTGTTAAATTTATCAATAACTGTCCTGAAATATTATAATTTTGTAGTACATCGTTTAGATATTTGAAAAAAGAAAAAGAGAAACATCACAGCATTTGCTTTGTCACTTCCGGTTCTATAAAAGTTAACCTTTTCAGTGATCAGCCATTACTGGAATATTGTCACGGCCATCTTATGATTTTAAGTTTCCATTCAACTTGTTGAGCAATTCATCTAAATTAAATTATCCCACGATAAATATATTCATATTTCTATTTTGCACCTAGAACTAATCACCGCTCGTTACGCCATTGGTCTCATTATATGAATAATCTATCTCTTCCATTACATAATCCCATTCCCGTTTTAAATGATAATAGTATTAAATCACAACCTCGAACAGTAATTAAATCTTAAAACTGAAGATAAAGTAATAAAAACTTAGATTCAAACTCGTATGTAAAATTATCTAACCACGCGGTTGCGAACAATTATTACCTAAATTTTAACGTAATCCTGTATTAAATTCTTTTAGAAAAATAAATCAAATATTTAAACTTACGTATTTTAAACCTGTTGATAACTAAAATATTTTTTAAATTCAATTATTTAATAACCTTCTCTTAAAACATCTCAAGCACTAAAATCACCCACAACTTCCTGTCTCGACGTACAAAAATGTAAGGACCCTTTGTTCGATCTCTAACGGTAAAATCCAACGAAAACCCGACTTCCTGCGTTTTAAAACCCGCTGTTGCCAAATCGTTGTATTACAAAGTAACTAACATAAACTAAATTTAAAATTTCGCGCCCATTATATTTAAATTCAAATTTACAATATTACAATGTTATATAGTCGAACAAGTGCGAAATTATAATATTATATCAAATTTATATGCATTTATACTTATTTTAGTGTTAATAATTTTGTATCTTATATGATCTTAAATTTATCTTAAACATTATATGATTTCATATAAAAATGATGTTATTTTTAAAATCATTTAAATCACCAACAGCTTTGTATAGGTTTAGTTCTAGGAAACTAAAAAGTTGTATAAAATTAGCGGGTACTGTCAGACAACCCTCATCACGAATTTCAAAATTTCAACTGCACTATAGGAAAAAGGACACTTTTCTAAGCATATTAGAACAAAAATTTTTGCGGTCCGTGCATTAGTTCTCGAAAAAATCGAATTTGAAAAATTTAAATTTACATGTATTTTAGATACACCTTTTAACACAGCTGCACGATTAGCCGATTTTGTGTAAGGCAAAAAAAATTAAAAATATCCATGAAAAATGACAGAACTCGCCAAGGGTGGAACTCGAGGCCATAGAACTTGTCCGGGTGTCGACCGCGACTGAAATCAAACATTAAGAGTGTATTAAAGCACTCGTACCGTCAACAAAATGAAGAATAGGAACGGAACGTGCCAGTTGACCGTGACTCGACACGTTTCAACGGGGTGTATCGGGTTACAACTACCTACTTTTAATAACTTTAAAATGCCGTTTTTTCGAAAACTAATGCACGGACCGCAGATATTTTTGTTGCATTATACACAGAAAATTGTCCTCTTTCCTATAGTGTAGTTGAAATTTTGAAATTCGTGATGAGGGTTGTCTGACAGTAGCCAAATTAGCAAACATAAAATATGTACGAGTATAAAAATACTAAGTAAACCTTTGAAAATTCTCCCCGCTCTTACAATTGATAAAATTTTTAAACTACATAACAGAGAGGGTAATTTTCGTATTTTAAAAGGAGGAGCTTATCGTATGTTAGAAATAGCGACGCGTATCGGTAAAACAATAATAAGTTAGGTGACTTAAAAATTTGTTAAACGTGTTGTCTACCCACGAATTATAAAATATAACTAATACAACGCGCTTATAAGCCCCCTCGCGTTCGTGAATCAAAGCTAGCTGCGTATGTCTTATCCTTAACACAAAAATATTAATCAGTAGCTTTTCAAACTTTTAATAGCAATGCTCTTATCAGGATGTAATCTCAATATATAAGCTTCGTAAAATTAAAAATTACACTGATATTTGCAAGAAAGTTGTACAACATGCTCATACACGGTCGTACTAGTTCATACAACGTAAAGCCCCGTCCCTAAAATTCTAAATCGTTTTGATTTTATCCAACCGTTTGTCCAACTTAAAATTTAGTACGAAGACTGACCCACACACGATACAACATCACCTACAACCAAACCAAGTTGTACAACATGTCTCATCGTGTATATGCCCCTTTAGAACAAGTGCAACTAAGTTCTGCTCAAATGCACCACCTTCCGATCCGGTGCATGAAAATTTGCTCGAGTAATGCGTTCGAGCAGAGTGGGGGAGTTTTAAAACGCCTGATGACAATAGATGAAGTAGTTTAAAAACGCACTTTATTTGTTCGAGTTATGGTTCGAGTACTCGAACAGCTGCTCGAGTAGTTTAAAAACACGCCCAATATCAATAGATTTCAAAGTAACGTCCAATGAAAACTACATAATATTAAAGATATACTAAGTATGTACAAGCTATTACTTTAACGACTTACAAACTAATAATACAGCAACCTTTAGATAATTTTATTAATTTAATTTAATTAAAAACAGATTTATCGGAAAATGATGATATAATAAATTATTATTACTTAAGGGGTTACATCTAACCATGCGGTGGAAAAGGAGGTGTTTTTCATGCTTTTTTTCATTAAGTAATATGAAATTTTTAAATTATTTTTATATTAGAATATAATCTTTCAAGTTAATTTTATTGTATTATCTAAAAAAATTCAATATATTTGTAGTAGTTGATGGTTAGATCTTTTGATGGTTTATATTATGCTTTACGGTGACCATTCACTCAAAGAAATTTGCTCAAGAAGTAAATCAAGAATCCGTTCATTAAATTAAGAATCTTGAAAAATTCTTAATTCTAGAAACAAACTTCTTATTTTTAACATGTAGGTATTAAATCAAGAACGCCATTCTTATTCTATACGGTACTTTATAATTTAAGCTTGATTTTTATAAAAAAGAATTTTCTCTAGAATGGCGTTCTTAAATCAAAGAATACAAGCCAACGTATTAACAATACATTGCCGATTCATTCTAGAATCTAAAATGGTCATTCTAGAATCTAGAACCTAGATTCTAGAATCTACCTACCTAGAAGTTTCTAGAAATTTAAAACGAAAAAAAGTATTTCTATTTATAATATAAACATCCATTGTTGTTTTAAGAACTATATACTTTTCAAAACTTAATTTTCAAAAAAATGATTACTTTTGTTACTTTTTCTTTCAAAAACATAAATTATGTGACGCACATACATATACATATTTATAAAAAATGTTTTTACAAAAGTTCTATTTTTATTATTATTTATTTAAATTATTTATAAATCCCCCACGGCCCCGCAAAATTTAGTTTGCACGTGTTATATGGATAGGAGCAAATACTCTAGACTCTATAGTATTTGATAGGAGCTAGGAGTTTACACCAAGGAGTTTACACGGTTAAGCTGAGCAGGGACAGATCTAGGTTGTCTCGTATTTTTACAAATTTTTAATAAATAAAAATGAATTAATCCATCTATATTTAGCATCGAAACTTAATACTTAAATTAAAACTTAGAGAAAATCAAATTATAAAAGTCTGATATTCACATAATATATTATAATAATAAGATTCATTTAGATGACAATTATATGCACCTAATCAGAAACTAAAATTTTTAACTGGCTCCATCTATATGCCAGACACCGTTATTCGAATTTGACAGTGCTGGTCACGTGGTGGTTCATGGTATAAAGAGTTATTTACCTTAGTTATATTTAATTAATTTAATATATAAAAATGAGTGAATCGTGTGGATCCGATGTATTTTTTTACAATTACTGTGAACTTGAACCATTAACTACTGAAGCTAATAGTGAAAGTTATAACTACCAAGACATCGCTTCGCTTCTGTCTTCGTGGGGTTTTTCTGAACAAGTAATTAGAAAACTAACTGGTAAGTGAATTTATAATACTTATATCCTATATGACTATCATTTATTATCACCCTAAATTATATAATTTCAGATTTGAAATTAACTCTTTGGCATATTAACTATATCGAAGACTCCGATATTGACGCTTTATTCCCCGTAAGTGAACTTGCAGATCGCATCAAGTTCAAATTTCACTTAAAGGACTGGCGATCACAAAATAATGAGACCAAGGTAAGATAATGATTGATTGAAGTCATTCATATTTGATTATAGTAAATCAAAATTATTTAGGAGCTCGGACCACCAGTTATTATACCTCGAGTGAATTTGGTAGAATCATTACATGAGGAATTTTTGGTAGGTGTAGTGATAAATCTTGATGTATCTTCCACAATATTGATGAAATATATTTTTAATTTGTGTGTTTAGTTCAGTTTTATTCTCCAATACTTAGATGCGTAGATGACACGTAGATGATACTTCATCGCCTGATGATGCCATAGTATGGTGAAAACGTTTGCGATAATATACATACAGTGTATTTATATATTGTGATAACTTAAACATTCTAGTTTTCAAAAAAGTGTTTTGTGCATTTTTTGGTTTATGCTAAAAATTTGATATGATTAAGTTTAAAAAGCTTTCTTAAATTTATTTTTATGTTTGTGTTTTGTATATAATTATTTATTGTATTATGTATTAGTGTATGTATTATTTATACTATATTATGTATTTTAGGTTTTTCAAATCTATATTTTATTTAATTATTTACTGCATTGTATGGTTTTTTTCCCCGGTTTTTTCCATTTTTTTAATAAATAATTCAACAAAATAATTGTTATTTTATTACTGGACCGAAAATCAAGTACTAGCCTGCTTACATCTAGCAGGTATTTAAAATTAGAGTTCTTGAAATAAGAATTCTTAAAATTCTACAAAAAAGAATTTTTAGTACAAAATAAGAATGGGATCATACTTAAATCTAGTAGATATTAAGAATGAGAATTCTGAAAACAAGAGTGCTTTGAAACTATTTTTAAGACTGGTCATTCTAAAATTAATAATTCTTTAAACCTTAGAACAAGAATGTTCCCTTTGAAATAAACCTCAGGTGTGATAAGGATAAATTAAGAATTGGCATTCTTAAATAGAGGTTGCATGCGCTTAGGTATTAGGGATTATACAAAATAAGGATGCCATTCTTAAATTATTCTTGAATCAAGTACCTGGCATGATTGGGCCAATTTCCAGAACTTTTATTCTTGTTTTAAAGTCCGTTTTTCTAGCTGGTAAGAATGGATTTTTTTGAGTGTTGTACCTCAAATTAGGCTTATCCAAAATTTAAAAATTATTTAATTCATATTCTAGGGACTGGACGAAAAGTTTTATGAAAAACTAGTAGATGAGATGGGAGGGTCTATACAAAATCCCTTGAAACTTTTACAATTTTGCTCACATTAATATAACATTTGATGCATATATTTTCAAGATATTATATTTCATAAAAACAATATTAAAAAAATTGAATTCTTCGAATTTTACGACTAGATAAAACCTATTAAAACATTTTTATAGTTATATGTTTACTTTTTAGAGTTTTCGTAAAAAGTTAAAGACGTAGTTTTGAAAGTTATGATATTTTCGACGTTGAATTACTATGCACTACCTTTAGATATTATAATTTTGTAGTTCTAATTGGAAACAGCAGTTGCCCTAAAATTTTAATACCGATAAACAATCTTATAATTATTGAAGAAATTAAACTTACGAAATAACTGAGGTATTATTTTTCATCAAATGGTGTTTTTATAAAATATGTAATTAAAGTACCCTTTCCTTTTACATAAGTAGGTCCACGGCACTCGCAAGAATATCCTACATTCATGAGAATTTTTGCAGTATTTTCTGTTACTTGAATTCGACCCAACACTCCACAGGAATCCATTCGAGAAGCAACATTTACGGTATTACTCCAAATATCATATTGCGGTTTTTGAGCACCAACTACACCGGCTATCACAGGACCATGGTTTATTCCTTTAACAAAAATATGACAGATTTATATTCTCGCTTTATATAGCTTACCAGCCAGCTATGCCAGGTTTCGTAAAACTTTTAACAAGCTATTAAAACTTGTTAATAATAAAACTTGATAATAATTTTAATTGACTTGCTAACAGGCATTTTCTATATTGCTTGACTAAATTAACGCCTAGTTAAAAGTATTATGAAACCGGGCACTTAAATATTTATTTTTCTTTCACACTACGTATTGTGCGACGGTATTCTACCTAGTGGTGTCATATTTATAATTTCTAGAAGGGAATTCTAAAATTTAACTAAAAAAATGAAGAATATAATATAATTATCCAACATTGATTTGAACTCCCCTCTTACAACCGTCCTTGATTCTACTTACCGAAAGACATTCAATTCATTTATTTTTATTTATTTATTTATAATATAATAGCCTTTGTCTATGTATCTGTCTCGTAACGTACCTCTGATTGGTCGGTTCTTATGTAACGTACCTTTGATTGGTCATTTTTTTTACCTGTTCCTTCCCGGTAGGTCAGGGGTGTTTAGTGTAATTTTCTACTTGGAAATTGCAATTATTGTGTACTTCTAATCAAAAATTTTATAATAAAAGATAAATTTACAAATTTAATCTTCTTAATTAAAATATCGATTAATTATTGTCGCAAACAAAAGTTAGAAGATAAACACGTATTTTATCTTGGATAACTATCGAAACTGGAGCGAAAAACAATAGCAATCATCAAAAAATACTATGAATTCCGTTCAAAAATTCTAAAAAAAAATCTCGTTTCAATTTATCTTCTTCTGCGGCTGAGTAAAATTTCATTTATCAAAAAAAAATCGCATGTGCTTTTAACCCAAACAAAAAAAATGTAAAGAAAAATGGCCGCTAACACTAATTTTCTTGTAGATCAATTGAGTAATTCGACGATAGATTTGGATATTTAATCACCACGAAATCAACAGTTGCTACTAACGATTTAGCAAAAAAAATAACACTTTGCAATCGCTCAGAAAATCACTATCTTCACGGATTTCCGTAAAAATCGCTCTTATTATAGTCTGTTTTTTTTTAAGAAAAATATTGAAATTTGTACTAAAGAGACGACCTTGAAATGTAAACCAACGAAATTGCTTTGAAGTTAGACAGTATTACAATAAGGAAATTTTTGCGATTGAAGTGCTATGCGTGTTGCCTAAACTGAACCGGGTAAAGTCATAAATAAGATAGATGTGAACAGAGTTAAATGTAATATCGAATAGACGTAGTTATTTGGTTATATTGTGGTGTAAATTCGACTTTGCAAACGACGTGCCACCTATATTATTCATATCTTGGATCGACTATAGGGATGTAGTGATAAGCAACACGGCACCTAGCGGAAATTTGGCAAACTAAGTTAAATGAGTAGTATTGTTAGTTTTGCGTATGCTGTAGTAGTAATTTTAAAAGTTTTTGGCGATAAATTAAATTTTGTTATATATAATTCAATATGAGTGCTAATCAGTATTGTTCAGTGCCTCAATGTTCATCTTGGGCAAAGAAAAATTCGGAGTTAAGTTTCTATTTATTCCCCACAGCTGAAAAATACAAAACAGGTAAATAAAATGGGAATTCAGGAATTGGTAGATGTGAAAAAATGTGGATTAAAAATTTAAAAATAGGAAAAACTGTGACAAAGTTTATGAAAGTGTGTTCACTACATTTTACAGAAGATGATTATTTTACACGAGGCCTTCATAAACACATATCTAGATGTTTCAGATCCCTCTAAATATTTTAGATAGTCTTTTTCTTCATGTGCCATATCCGGTTCCCCGAACGTTGGCAAACTCTCTCTTATGTCTGTGTTGTGCGTTTGAAGTATTATCACACACATAGGGGACCTACTGCTTAACGCGGGCTCCGAACCGCGGAAAGTGTATACACTTCATCTCCAGAGAGGATGTACCAGGCATATTACACCTAGGTGGTTTGCCATTGCCTTCCAAGGAGAGACGGCCAGAATAAAGTTTTACTGAGCCCGGAGTCGAACCAGGCATTCAGCATTAGCAGCAACACACTTAACAGCTTTAGCTGACGACCGTCTCTAGTCAAGATAGTCTTGAAGAGTCTTTAGATAGTTAAGAAGACTTAATCTTAATTCGTAAGATTCTGACATATCTGCAAATTTTTAAAATTAAACATAAACACCCACGTTGAAATAAGCGATCTAAAACTCACCTAACCGTATATATACTATGTAACTGCAGGAAGATGAACTACTTAACACTAACCGTAAATTGTCTTAGCACAAATAAAAACTAATTAACAAGTTTGCTTGGAAAAAGGAATGAAAAACTCTCAAAACACCGTAAAACACAAGCACTGCCGTCACACAAATGTGCTTTAAGTTAGTTCACATTTTTACGCAGTGGCGCTGCAATCTTAATCTTATATCCCTATAGACCATGATACAATGAATTACAAGGTATGATATCTTACAAACCTACTTTCGTCCGTTTGGCGCATGACGTCATTTTGACGTATCTTGGTTTTAAAGAATCAAATGGAATAGTTCCCGCCGTAGTTGACCGCCAATACTCGGTCGTTCTCGCTATTTGTTTAACCCTAGAATGCTATCGTACGTAAAATTAAATATAATACGATACCCGAACGCTTACTACAACTTACGTAGGTAGCATGCTAGGGTTAATATCTAAACCAAGGTACGTCACAGTCCAGCCCAGTCCAGCCTGCGCAATATCATACCTTGTAAATTTATTGTATCATGCCTATAGACCGCATTCGACGTGCGGACTACAGAGTGCGGACGTCCTTCCCGTTGAACGGTCGGGTAGCGAAGTCTCGTTTTCTCCGTCTTTTTCGTCTTTCTCACTAAACTTCTTATCTTTCATGTGCGAGTTTAATACCTTATTTCCGTACCACATCATAAGCAAATTCAAATTTTAGAACATCCAAACATACTCACAAAACTCAAAATATTTGTCTCGTTTTATGTGTTTGTAGTGACAATTATGACTTAATTTTTAAGGATACAAGTTTAACTCAAATAAAACATAAATTTTTATTAATTTAACTAAAATTCTCTAACCTATCCCAGAACTATTTTTCCCATTTTTAAACGACAAAAAAATTATAATCTCTGCTTTCCGACTACTGTCTAGAGTAATATAAAACAGAACATGACAATATATTTATCAACACTGAAAAATATGTTGCAATAGATCCTATCAAGAACGGCAATATTAAGAAGTTTAAATTTACGATTTCTTTGTGTCGGAGAGAACAGAAGATCATTCTCGGATTAGAGTTTTGCCTAACAAGGAGAGGCCAGATATGCGAAATTTTGTTTTTGTTTGTACTTAATACTACATAAAGATAACACCTAAGACATTCCGAGAATTAAATAGTAGCGCGCCATATCTAGCCAATTTTGAGAAAATGGAATTTGAATATTTCACATAAATGTGCTCGAATTAACGTAATAGAAGATAACATTTGCAACATAAGTTTCGTGACGAAAAGGTAAAGTAGCCGGTCTGATAAGCAAAGGGTACTTGGCGCGCTTTAATTTTTGTGTAGTGACATCGCGTTTAGCAGTCCACATAGAAATAAAAACCAGTAGCTGGTATAGTGCACATAATTAAGTGATTACATTTAGTATGCGGTATTGATGACGATTAATGAGTCAGAAACACATTGTGTGATGGCTAGACGGTGGAAAAAGCAGGCAATGTGTCTCACCGCTCTTACCTTAATTATGTTGTTTTCTTAGTTTTTTTGCACGATAGTGAAATATTTTTACATTTGCGAAAGGGTACTTGGTTCAAATCTAGTATTATAACATTTTTTTAAAAATGTAATATTATTTTTTTAATTAATTAATTTTAATTAATTTAATTTAATTAATTACGTGTAAAATTGATTAAATCTATATCGATACGCTAAAACACCTTGTGCCTATTCAAAATCTGCGTTTACAATATGTACTAGATGCCGTAAAGGTTACTGTTTTCTCGTTTTTACATTTATATTATTACTGTGTATATAATAATAATATACTGCATAGTATATTATGTAAATATCTGTTAATTTACATAAATTTGATCAATTTTACACGTAAATAATAGAAAATTAATTTAAAAATAATATTAAATAAAAAAATATGTAGTGGTGCTAGAATCGAGCCAAGAACCCTTTGCTTATTAGACCGACTAATTTACCCCTTCGTCACGAAACTTATTATTGCAATATTGTTATCTTCTATTACGTTAATTCATGCACATAAAAGAAATAATATTCAAATTCGATTTTCTCAAAATTGGCTGAATATGGCGCGCTACTATTTCATTCCCGTAATGTCTTAGGTGTAATCTTTACAGAGTGTAAGTATAAACAAAAACAAAATTTTGCATACCTGGTCTCCTCCTTGCAAGTGTTCTTGCTCGCTGCCAGAACCACAAAATGCCGATCGTTCTTCGTTCTTCAAACATAAAAAACAAGCTTAGATTAGATGGTTATCGAATAGCACGCAAGAAAACAGAGAAGATTGCAAGAAAAGAAATAAGGAAGTAAAGCAAATATATAAAGAACTAAAACAAAGTAAATGGAATAGCTTTATCAGTAAAATTGAGAATGATGTGCACGGGCGACAGAATATAGCTTATAAAATAATGAAACTTTTAAATAAGAAAGAAAAAGATATAGCGTTCATTACAACTATAGACAACGAAGAATGGCTAACATAATGGAGAATATATATGGAATATAATGGAAAAATGCTGACGAAAAACATATAATAGAGAAGTGAATATATAGAAGTGTACGAATAATAAGAAAAAAATGTAGAAGTGGATAAGATAGAGCTCGAATAATTAAACAAAGCACTTAACGAAATCAAATACCGCAAAGCAATGGGCACTGATGAAATAAATGCTGAATTACTTAAACATTGCTCTGAAACAATTAAAATACGACTCCTGAGATTTATGAACAATGGTTGGAAACAAATGAGGACGCCGCAAGAATGAAAGATTGCTAAAGTAATATCGATATTCAAGAAGGGGAATAAAATGAAATTTGAGAATTACAGAGGAATGAGTTTGCTCAACACGAGATATAAATTATATGCAAAAATAATTAATAACAGACTGAAATACGTATATCACAAAAGAAACTATAACAAAGGAACGAGCAGGATTCAGAAGAGCCAAATCATGCATAGATAATGTACTTATTCACCTTAAAACAAATGATTGAAAAATAGTATGTTATATAGATCTCATCCAAGCATTTGATACAGTCATAAGAGGTAAAATGTAGAATATACTAGAAAAAAGAGGAATATCACGCGAATTAAGCATGATGCCGACATTGTTTACTATATGGACCACGCTATATACGTATCTGAAGAGAACAAATACCATATTATATTACAAATATGAATACCCACGATTTCACGTTTACTATGCTATTCGCAGATGATCAAGCTATAATAGCGGGCGCTGAAGACTTTTTTCAGTACTTCCTATACAAGTTAAGCCTGACTTTAGAATATTACAATATGATAATATCAACGACTAAAACAAAAGTCATGGCTTTTAAAAGACATGAACAAAAAACATCCAAGATAATATTAAATAACCATACCATAGAGCAAGTAAAAAATTTCGACTACCAACAGATGAAAAAAAGAAAATCAAAAAGTTCAATTACATACGATATATGGGAAATAGCCAGAATACGGCATTAAAATTCTACAAAACAATTTTGTTACCAACGGTGGCCTATGGTAGCAAAACATTGACGCTAAGAAAGGGCGAAGAAAAGCGATTACAGACTGCAGAAATGAAATTCTTGAAAGAGATTGCAGGGTACAAGATAATACCTAATAGAAGACGTAACACAGATATCCAAAATGAACTAAACATCTCCAGCCTAAATGACCGCATTAAAGGTGTCGTGAAGTGGTTGAGGTACTTTATTTAAAAAAAAATCACGAAAAATTCTCTTTAAAATGCCGCAAATTAAAATCCGATACGTTTTATAATAAACAAGTAACAGATCCGCAAACAGGGAAGTGGACGATACGTGACGTCATTCGTGCAAACGCGACCGCTGTAATACCACATACACGTATTAGAATTTGAGTACAGTGCATGTAATTTGCATTGTTTTTATAAGATAAAATCAAGAAAAATGCCTCAATGTTGTGTATACGACTGTAAGAATAATGAAAGAATCTGTAATCACAGTTTTTTTAATTTCTCAACAAAAAAAAATCCAAAAATTGCGCCGCAAATGGTTAGATAAAATTAAGAGGAAGAACTTCGTGTCTACCAAATCAAGTAGCGTATCCGCCATCCATTTTAAAGAAAGTGATTTTAAGCAATGGTTACTACTGAAAAAAGAACTTCTCCCTGAATGTTCTACTACATCCATCATATTATTTTTTAAAAAAGATGCCGTGCCATTACTTTTTTTATAGTAAAATGGAAAATATAAAGACCAAGCTCCGGGCCGCATTACATCTATTTGGCACTCTAGGCTAATACAGATTTGGCGTCTATTTAATTAACCTATTATTAATTTAAAACATAAAACTCATGCTTAAAAGTAAGCTGTGCTACAGTGACTAAAAAAAAACGAGAGTACGATCGCGAATATGAATTATGATATCGTTCGACCTAAGTAATACAATACATTTCTG
Source organism: Cantharis rustica (assembly GCA_911387805.1). Taxonomy (NCBI): domain Eukaryota; kingdom Metazoa; phylum Arthropoda; class Insecta; order Coleoptera; family Cantharidae; genus Cantharis; species Cantharis rustica. The sequence goes on from OU426877.1 coordinate 81,379,545, forward strand.
CAAATTTTCTTCAATATAATAATAAATATAAGAATTAAATCCTTGAATTAAATAATTAGTTTGCTACTTGTAATTTTAGAGCGTCTTTTCTGCAAAAGACAACATTTACACGTGTAGGTTTGAATGCGTATGTAGTTATTTTTTCACTACGATTCATATTAAAAAGAAGGAATGAGTGGTTTCAGCTAGAATTTTTTTGAATTATACCTTAAAAAGAAAGTTTTATTCGAATAAAAATAATAGAAAATTAACCTAAAAAATGAAATTTTAAGTCAATAGTGTGGTAGTTAGTAGTATGTAATGTTAAAATAAACTAACTAAACATAATATTAAAATAATAAATTCTAACTATGAAGTAAAGAATACATACTTACTCATTTAGTTATTTGGTTTTATTTAAGTAAGCCACATTCAATTTAAAGTAATTTTTTAAATTTGCTATTTTTCAATTTTGTTTGGTATATTGTTTTCTTGCTTTTTTTAATCTTATTTTTATGTTTTCTTTATATTATATACGACTGAAGATCAAAAATAATTGTGAAATAAGGGCCTTTATATCGTATTACCAAGTTTTTATTTTAAAGTTTTATCATTTTTTATAACGTAATATTTTCAAAATTCTTGTTCTTGTTTATTCAAATATTCTAAGTCCAAACCTGTTAAATATGAATTATTGTCGTTTTTATTGTTTTTTAAATATTATTTTTCTATGTAAGTATGTATTCTTTACTTAACAGTTAAAATTCTTTATTTTAATATTATGTTTAGTTTGTTTATTTTGAATAAAAATAGTTTACCTGTATCTTTAAATAGATAAAATGATGATTTTACTCATTTAAAACATAATTAATAGTCAATGCTCGTTCTTTACGATATACCCAACGTAGTATCCGCTTGCTCGTGTTACGTCATTGCGACTGCAGTTTAACCACTTCACGACACCTTTAAGAACTACCCGAATAACTGGAAACAACACAGTGAAAGAATGACCGACAAACAGATACCTAAACAAACATATAAGGTAAATAAATCGAAAAATCGTAAAAAAATTTGAAAGAAATATAGGTAATCTCAATAAACGATAGGACCACCAAGAGTGACGTAACGGACTGTACGTTCAACAAGTGCAGATGGTGATGATAATCACATAACAGTCGGTCGATTGCTCATTCTGTTGACGGTGTCTGTGCTCGACGTATCTTTATAGATTTGTATTTTGGAGGTGAGTCCGTTTTAGGGAATTTTTAAATGATTGAAGTGACTCAGAAATGTACTATTTATCTAGTGTTCGGTTTCATAAAACTTTTAACAAGCCGTTAAATTTAACTAGCCAATGAAAATGATCTCTTAGTACTAACAAGCTAATAGAAATCATCTGTCAACTTTAACGGCTTGTTAAAAGTTTTATGAAACCGGACATAGACCTGCTATTTTTGCCCAACAATACAAATATAAAATAAAAGCATGCCATGGGCAGACCTATCCTTACAGCCAATCCAATACACCCATTCGATTTTTTGGGTTTGTTATCGTGTATTTGGATGATCTTCAAATTTTTTATTATATTTGTAATTTACACCATCACCTACCGTAATGTTATTAAAAAAATTTTAAAATTAAGGAATTACTTAACGTACTACTCCGCCCCAACCCGTCTTTGGGAATGAAAACTACCAGTGAGCTTGGGAAAGAAATTGAAAAAAACAACAAACTTAAAATAAACATTGCAGTTTCCTATACTGTAATTTTTATTACTTACCAGCTCTCAGACGAAATCTTTGGAACGAATCTCTATTTATTTGATCTAAACTACTCATTAGTGCAATGGCATATTCCACTAAAGTAGTTGTTAAGTATTCTTCCTTACGAATAGTATCCTAAAATAGTTAAAAAATAATGTGTAGTTTTTGTTATAAATTAAAAACTGTCTGTTTTAAAAAATAAAATTTTCAAATACATTAAATTAGAAAAATATTATTTACTTGTACGTGGACATTGACGAATGAATTGACAAATGACGGGTATGTAAAATGTATAAGAATAATTATTATTAGTATTACCTTACTGCTAAGCTGCTAAGCGTGTGGCAAAGAAAATAATATTCTGTTATAATATCATATTAGTAAATATAATAAAACGTACCTCATCTCCATCTTCTTTTCCTGGACTTAAGCCGGCTGCAACCATGTATGTACTACCAATAGTTTTAATTTTTTCTATGCAACTAAATTTCGGTTTGGAAAGCAACTAAAAAATAATTTGATGGAGGTGAGCTCTGCGAAGATTTGATTATTTTAAATTACCTTATCAAATTCACATATAATTTCATTAAGCAATCTAAGGCATTCTAAACCTTGTTTATTTACATCCGTTTCGTCATAAAATTCTTTAAAGTTTGGTATTGACGCAAACATAACAGCTATGCAGGAATATCTTTCGTGATATAAATCTTGACTGGCATTTCGAGCTGCTAGATAATGTTCCGCTACATGAGCGGGTAATATATTTTCCAATAAAATCTATTAAACAACAATAATTATTATAATAATGCAATATACTAATCGATAGATGCAAGGCGAAACTCGCTATTAACCACATCAAAATGATAGAAAAACCAACAATATGTGGCATCGTTTGGTTTTTCTAAAATATTTACATAATATATTTTCAATATATGTTACAATCAAACCTGGATAAGCTAGAAAACTGGATAAAAACATCTATAAGTGAGAAATGAAAATCTATATAAGAGAGTCAATTATATATTATTTAATATAGATAATCATGTATTGTAGATGTAATATACCAACTTATATCTGCTTTTACTATTATATAAATAAATTAGATATGTAATGAAAATATATGTTTTTGATTATAAAGAAAATAGTAATTTATCAATATAACTCTAATAATAGAAAATAACTTAAGAAATGAATTTTTAAGTAATATGTGGTATTTAGTAGTATGGGATGTTAAAATAATCAAACCTAACAAATGTTAAAATGATAAATTTTAACTGTTAAGTAAAGAATACATACTACACAGAAACATAATATTTAAAAAATACTAAAATGACAATATTCACATTTAACAGGGTTGAACTTAAAATATTTCAATAAACAAGAAATTGAATTCTGAAAAAATTACGCTATAGAAATTCTGTAATACGATATAAAGGCCTTCATTTAACGCCTTCATTGAAGGCCTTTAGGCCTTTTAAAGAAGTTAAAATTTATTATTTTAACATTTGTTAGTGCTTGTTCACAATGTACATAAACATAAGACGTGCATAAACATAACATAAGCATAAAACATAATTTTGACATAAGCCGCAAAAGTGTTCACAATGAACATAAAAAATATATGAAACTGCGCATGCGTATAACAAAAAAATAAACTAAATAAACCTAAATAAACGAATAAACTTTCAAACACCTGTCAAACTTTATAACAAAAGTTATGTTTATGGCAATTTCGTCAATTTATTTCAACTTATAACCAACCACTGCCAACTTTAAACCACAAATTTCACTAAAGGTAACATAATTTCAATCTTATGTACGAACGTAAGCCGAATATAAGATCAACATAAACATAAGAATTTCGTAGGCACACTGTGAACACTTACGTTGATTTACTACTAGTTCAATTTTATGTCTTATGTATGTGTCTTATATATGTCTGTTATACATAACTGATGAGCGAAAATAATCGTGAAATAAAAGCTTTTATATTAGGTTACAGGTTTTTCTAATTTTTAGTAATTTTTTTCATTTCTATAGCATAATTTTTTCAGATTTCTAATTTCTTGTTTATTCAAATATTTCTAAGTTCAACCCTGTTCAATGTGAATTATTGTCAGTTTGGTTTCTTTAAATATTATGTTTCTTTGTAGTATGTAATTATTTACTTAACAGTTAAAATTTATTATTTTAACATTTTGTTGTTTTGTTTATCTTTGATTTTTTGATCCAGATTTTTTTATTCAGTTTATCTTATATCTTACGTACATTGTGAACAAGCACTTGGGTTTGATTATTATAACTCTAATAAGTTTCCTTTTACCAAATTACTTATTGCAGTTGCTAAGTAGTATGTAATAATATATTAAGTAAATAAATAAATACCTACGATTATTACATTTTATTTAAATATCTATGTATCACTGTTTTCTAGGTTTTATTTATATTTGTCTTTTAGAGAAAAACCATTTTTTCACCTTCGAAGTGAGAAACTCGGACAAGTCCCTTGAACTCTCTCTTATTCAAGTTCTACTGTATTAATGTAAGATAATAACTTACCTTATTAATTCCTCTCATTGTTTCAACCTCATCCTGTTCTACCATGAGTTTCGATTTCCATAAGTAATCGGTTCTAGAAGTGAACTCTATTTGCCTATCCAGAATATAGTACAAAATGACAAGTACTATGAGAGCAATTGAAATTACAATTTCAAAAGGAAGATGCGGAAACCTATAAGAAAAAATGTTAAAAACTTCGAAGTCGTGGTATAGATTTTTAATAGGTATACTCTCCAAATTATCAATCTTCAGTTGAATTAAGATTGATAAATTTAGGCTTTGGTGTATTATGCTGGTTACTTACTTATTAGGAAGTAAGTAATTGAAGTTTTGGAAATTTTCTGATTTACTGTATATACAGATATGTGCTGTTGTGCACACAACCATTAATATTAGTTTTAAGACAAAACCCATTTTCAAAAATACCCATATTGAAGTGAGGGATAAGATGGAACTATACAGACAAGTCTGAAATAAAAGTATTACAAAATTATATAATTAATAATTTTAAAAATTACCTATAGTCAGAGACAACATAAAGTGCAATCGATAAAATTTTACATTTTTAATTTTTAAGATAGTTTTAACAGTGTATTTTTGTTTTAAATTTTCAACTTGGGTAATATTATTACTTTCATAGTATGACCACAATAAAAATGATACTGCAAACGCATCCCTATGGAAAGGGCTGTTTAAATACAGTACCTGGAAAAACAATTAGACAAAATTAAGTGCACGGTACAAAAATTTACACAATACTTTTAATTTACCTATTTCAATATTATGTTGTGCCTTCTTGACTTCAATAAGTAATAATTCACCACTTTTCAATGCACTGGTATAATATTGTCTATTACTTAGTGTTTCTGAGATATCAGAGTTGAAATGATCTCATACGACAGTTATACATTATTGTAACTTATTGTGCATATTGTAGACTTACTGAGACTAATATAGTAGGCTACTTTTAATCGAGTACTTAGTATACTGAGTATATAAATGAGGTTTAAATTCTGGACTCTGTGCAACATATTTTAACGGTTATATTTCTTCATTTTCAAAAAAATGTTGTTGCTACACGAGATGTGTGTTTAAGAACATTAGCAGTGGAGGCTTGTCTTAAAGGGCACAGGGGCACGTGCCCTCACATGCCAAAACTAAAAACAAATCTTAGCTTAAAATAATTTATTTATTTCTTAATTAATTTTTATTTATTTTCTAACTAATTATTAATTATTTAAAAAATAAATTTTATATTACATTATTTTGTAGTTTATTCCAACAAACTATTATAATAGAGTCACGCAAATCGTCACCCAAACGCTCGCTAACGCAAGTGCTCGACAGTCAAGTTGTATGTACTAAAATGCATTTTTAAAGTTGACCAACAGGTTGAAAACGGGTCACACTCTAAGAAACCCTTATCGGTAATCAGTTGGGTTCATAACACCAGAAGTGTATGACGTGTTGCTTAGTTAGTTTACAAGTTGTGTTTTTATGTTTTTAGTTTTAAAATATATGAAGTATTTAATATACATTTTGTGCAATATACATATTACTAATAAACCATTTTGTTTTTATTGTTTGTTGTTAAAAAAAGAAAAATTTCCGTGGACTACTAACGGTGAAGTTATTTACATCATATATAAATGCAGAAATTGCTTATAATGTGTTAGGGATAATCGATATTCGATTATATTATCGATTATCGTATTTATTTCGGTTTCATCGATTTTGCTGCTGAATTCGATTCCGTTCTTGGCGTACATACTATAAAATCAACAACAATTAATTGTAATATTTCGTTACATGTATGAAAAATCAATTTGTGAACGATTCTGGTCTTTTATTAAACCATTAGGTTATACAACGCAAATTTTATCTATTTTTTTTTATAAAATTAAATTTTATCAGTGTGACAGAATTAAAAACCAAATTAAATATTGCACCCGATAAATTGATTTCTCAAAGCTATTAAATTAAATGACATATTAAATGCTCTGGCAGTGCTGTTTATTGAAAAAACTTTGTTCGAGGAATACCAGATTATGATGATAAAGTAATTAAACATTTTTCTAACAACAAGAGTAGAAGGATAGGGTTTTTCATTATAAATAAAAAAAAATATTTTTTTTAAATTTTGTGCCCTCCCACTGGAAAATGTCACGAGCCGCCACTGAACATTAGCCTGTTGAAACAGATACTCGCCAGCCACCTAACCCAGCCAAATAATATATACAGTACAGTCTCGGTAATCCAAACATACGCTAATCCGACCATCCAGTAATCCGAACAAAAGAAAAACTCGGTAGTTTTCACAAATAGTTTATAATCCTAACACAACTAACAAAATTTTCGGATTATAGAAAAATGTTTGGATTGCGGAAAAAAGGATAGAATGAAAAATAGTATTTACAAACTGAAGTAGAAGAGTGGATAAATGGAGGAAATCAGAAAAAAATAATTTAACTGCTCCAGAAATTATTGAGCAATTTATTGAAAATCCAAACGTGATGATAAAGATAGTGACGAAAATGACTAAACACTTTCATAAAAGATAAAGAAGCTGTCGATAGTTTTAACATTTATTTAAGATAGACATGTAAAAATGATGTCCCATCTCATAAAATTTTATTTTTCAGGCAATTAAGAGAAGATGCAATTATCTTTTTTTCACTTTATCCAGTAATCCGAACTTCTCTGTAATCCGAATGGGGCCAGGTTTCTATTAGTTCGGATTACCGAGACTGTACTGTACAATTATTTTAACTGTATTTCTAATTCAAATTCAAATTTGTTCTTATCTAACCAAATGACCAATCTTTCAAGGATTAACGGTTTCTTATATTACTCTTTTGCAAACACGAGTCTTCTTAATTTATTGTTTTACTAAATACAGGTTTTCCACGTTGAGAAAAGCTTCCCGAAGAAGCTTTAATAATTTTTAGAGTGGGTATAATTAATAACGCTAACTTTACTAATATTAAGATTTAAATGTTTTTTGACTTGCTGTGCAGTAATTAGTGCTTTTCCTTAACTTTCCTTGGAATGTTACTATCATCTTTGTGCACTTCAGTTTTTGACCTTCTCCAGCAAAATGTTCAGTATTTCCACTTTTTTTAAATTATAAAATCATTTTTTCAATACTAAATTTTGAAACATCAAATGTATGTAAATAAGCACTCAATTTTGTCTTACTGTTTCATCTTTGTGTTATCTCTATTCTAGTCATACGAAAGTACCAGTAATGTTACCCGAGTTGAAAACGTACAAATACGCATTAAAAATACTAATACCGTAAGGTTAAAAAAAAAATAAAAATATTAAAAATGCAAACTTTAATTAACCGTGCACTTACTATTGTCACCGACTTATGTAAGTATATAATAGATACTTACCGATATATTTACCATCGCCGATGATACCACTTCAGTGGAATTTTTAAAACTTGTTATATTTAAAGGTCCTGCCAATGAAATTAAAATTGGTTCTTCTTGAATATTAACCTAGAAGTAATACAATTTAATTAACCATTAAGTAAAAGCGGTGTCAGCTCAGGTTGTAATAAAATTACTTATTAATTCTTAGTAATTACATTTATATAGTATTTTTGTAATATATAAATACTATAATAACAATATTATACTAATATTAACATTAAGACTTAACAGTCATTTTACTCACCAGTGTGATTATAGAACAAGAAGATATAAGAATTGTTGATATTAGGAAAATTGCTAATCGAATTCCTAAACTTTTTGCCACAAAGGCCTTTTGTGACGTACAAGTTTGAAAATTATTTGTTTGAAAATTGCTATTAGGTAATGAGCAAGGACGTCCAGGAAAACAGCTCAAATATACAAAAATTAGTAAAACAATTAATGTTGATCCAAAAGTACCATGAAATACAACATTTCTACAAAGAAAAACGCATATAGAATATTCAGCATAATAGAATATGTTATAAAAAATTTATGTAGTATTCAATTGACGAATTCGATCAATGATTGATCTAAATTTATACCCACAAAATTTTGTGGATTTTGCACTATATCTACAACACAATGATTTACTAGGAAATGTAGTGAATTTTATGGTTTACAGTTTTATTCACATCGATATTACGCTTTAAGTCGCAAATATTAAGCCTAAGGTCCCCATAATTTGTTTAGTTTTAAGCTCCGAAAAAGCTGAATCTGCCACTGATAGTCAAAATTACAGAAGAATACGGGTTTTAAAATACTCCGTCCCGCACTTGGGAGTGGACGGGCCGGAACTAAATTATTAGTCTTGCAGGACAATTCGGTATCACGCGGGATGTGGATCCGGGGGATATTGGAGCTGAATTTGAATTAAAACCCGGCAAAAATTGCAAATCAATTGCAGTTTTGGATTTAAGTAGGAAAATAGTTAAAGCAAATAAAAAAATATCTGTGTGTGAACCTGACATACAGCTTATTCAGTAATAGTAAAAAAACTGCGTAGCACAAGTAGCTGTGTCTGACCTTACCTTTCTTAGAACAGTGATAAGAGCTAAGAAATTTCTTGCTCCTCTTATCAGTTACACAGCATTCATTATGCATCTCCAGTTACTACCAAAAATGTTCGGACACTCCTATGTTAATAATGTAAATTTTTCAAAATAAATCTTATATGTAGATAGATAATATTAATCTTATCTTAGACAAAATTGACGACAATATTATATATCGCCCTTCATATTATAATATTGAAAACAGATTTCACAAATTTGCACGAAAGATGTGCAGAATTACGATCAAAATATAATTAACTTATATCGAGCTTTTTTAAACTATGAGAGTTTTTAAATTATTTTAGAAATTTATAAATACGGAAAACTTGTTTGAAAAACTTTATTTTATTTAGAAAATAACTTAAAAAAGTTTTAGAATTTTTTAAATATTTTTGTGTAATGTTTTTAAGTATGTGATGTTAAAATAATCAATTGTGATGTTATGTGCTTGTATGTGATGTTAAAAACCAATAATATTGTTTATTCAAATATTCTAAGTTCAACTCTGTTACATGTGAATTAATCAGCCGTGTGCTGTATCATCGATGTTATTTTATAACAGCATGCTGTTATATAACATAACGTTATCAGATTAACAGCACGGATAACATTTCTCAAATAATTGGTGTGCTGTATCACCAATTTTTCCATTGGTGTTATTGGTACTGTTATAATTTAAATATGTTATTATGTTACGGGTGGTAACACTGTGTCTTTATATTATCAATATATTTAAATTTTTAAATATATTTGAAGGTTAGGATTAAAAAATGATAGCTGTCAACAGTGAACATAATGCTATGCCAAGTTAAAACAAATAAAAAACAATATGAAATGCTACTTAATTTCATAGAAAATAATAAAATAATAATTACTGGCAAAATTAAACCACACGAAATTAAAACTGAAATTAAAGTTTTACTAAAGAAGTGAACGCAATAGGTTATGGTGCACCTAAAATTGTAGACAATTGGTAAAAAGTCAGTACTCGTTTATTAAAAGTTTAACAGCTGTATTCATAAAAAGTTACAACAGGTTTATAAAGCTATTATAAGCAAAGTGTCAAAAAACATTATTCATAAACGTTCAATAGCGCTAAAACACTGTTATAAGACTGATATAAGTGGTTCGTAACCTAAAACAACCAATCACCTAAAATATAATTGTTAAAATATAATTGTTTCTATCATACAAATATTTTTTATTAATCCTAGATATTTCGAGAATGGAAAACAAATGCTCGTCGAATGCTATTATATAAACTATTCAAATGCAAATAAATGGTACTGAAGGAGGACTTCCAACAAAAACTGTTTTAACGGAGCAAAAGGAACGAACGTCTATTGTAATTAATTTCAATAATTCATTTATCCGTTGTTGATCTCTAATGTGGACATAATTTATTCCAAAATTAAATTTCTAACAAATTGTTTACTGAACCTGTAATGCCGAATAAAAAATCGATCTGGTGCGTTAAATGGATCGCTTGCATCTCTCAATTGTCTTCGTTGAATCTTAATTTATTGTATTTCTAAGAAAAGTAGCAAATTATAATAAAAATTTAGTTTTAAAATTATTCAAAAATTTATTTAATTTACTTTTCGTGTAGGTACTTGTTGGAGTTGTTCAAGCAAAAATAAATTTAACAAAAATGCACTTTCAGGGTTTTCACAGAGATCTACATACGTGAGAAGTGAGTGAATAAATTTTTTGATAAAATTAACTTTTTTACAAGTTACATGAAATTAAAATTAAAATTTAATTATTATTTTATTATTTGTATATACTTAGTTACAAATTAAATTTTAATTTCATGTAGCATGTAAAAAAATAGTTATATCAAAAAATTAATAACCTTAAGAAAAGTGTATTTGTGGAAACCCTCAATTTTTATTAGATTTTTACCGAAAATATTTGATAACAGCACTGTTAAAATTGATAACACCACCTAAGACCTGCTTGGTATTTTAGTGACTTTAAATGTTATATAACAGTATTAAACATAACCTAACAAAAATTATAACATCGTGTTATATAACAGCAGCGTGATATGGCACACCAAATAGCTCAACTTTTTGAAATAACACCATAACGTTTCTGTTATAAATAACGCGATGATACAGCACACGGCTGATTGTTATTTTAGTGTTCTATAAATATTATGTTTCTGTGTAGTAGTATGTATTCTTTACTTAACAGTTAAAATTTATTATTTTAACATTTGTTAGGTTTGATTATTTTATTTTATTTGGATGATTATATCTTATAATATTTATTGGTAAACCTTCGGGGTCAGAAACAAAACATACATAGTGTTTTATAATTTTGTAAATTAATTTATAGATGTTTTCGATACAAGTTAGGAAAACTAAGTTTTTCCCATTCAAGGCGAAGTGGCCGAAGGCCACGATCGTAAAAAACTTCTTCACAACGAGTTTTGTTAGATAATGCGCAGATTCAACGCACTCAGGAACATTTAATGAGACCATAATATAGTAACATAATAAATCAAATTTGATTGACCACTTTTTCAATAAAATTAAAAATAAAACGTTTTAAGCGAAGAAAGAAATTTATACTAACAAATATTTGCATGTCACCTCGAACTAACAACAAAAATAAATTTTGTGATATATTTAACATTTTTTATAAAATTAATACCGGGGGTAAATCGCAATATATTGTCGTATATTTTCCTACAATTCAATATTGTTATGTCAAGGTTTATTTGGAGATTTTTGTTTGCATTTCAATTGAGAAAAAATGTAAAACTTTTGTTTCAAAAAGATTGGCAGTGAGGGCCAAAATGAAGAGTAGAGTCGATGTTTGAGTTTTGATTTTGTTGGTTTTAAGTCATATTTTTGATGAATTGTTTTTTTTAAGTGTGAAAAATAAATGATTTTTTTGAGTTCGGTGGTTTAATTAAGCAGTATGTGATTAATTTGCAAGACTTTTATGGTGATATAGAAGTCGTAAGATTGAAAGAGTCTCATGTTATTATAACTCATATTAGTCTCATTAAGGGGTTAGGTACACTCAGGAGGCGTGAAAAGATGAGTATTTTAAATAATTTTTCTTAAGAGTAGTTCATTTTATATTATAAAACAAATATTAATAAGTTATTATATTATGTTTTAACTTTATTTGACAAAAATTAAAACAAGAAAATATTTATTGTAGACCAAGTTATCGACATGTTTGTTGGACCCGTCCCGCAAATCGTGTTTTGCGGTGATCACCATAACATTTTACTGGTTCATCTAAGATCAACCCCACAAAAAAATCGATAGTTTAATAGTTAATTTAGGGCCTGATCGAAGGATTTCTTTATATTATTAAACCTTCTATCTTTTATAAGCGATAAACTAGTACTGATGTCCTTAAAAATAGACGAGTTATGCTATCAGAGGCAGCTATTTTAACTATTAAACTATCGATTTTTTTTGTTTCGTTGATTTTAGATGAACCAGTAAAATGTTATAGTGATCACCGCAAAACACGATTTGTGAGATGGGGTCCAACAAACATGGCGATAACTTAGTCTACAATAAATATTTTTTGTTTTAATTTTTGTCAAATAAAGTTAAAACATAAGCTGTATTCTTTTTACCTATTTTATTTTCATCTCAGTTGCACAACTGAGATGAAGTGAGCTGAGACAAACTGAGTCAAAGTGAGAAAAAGATAAGGAAAAAAGAACAACGAAAATTTACTAAGTGATTTTTGAATTTAATTACTTTGAAGTTTGGGAGTACTAACCAAATTGTTTTTTGTATTATTGTAGAATGTCAACATAAACTTCAAAAAGACGAATTAAAAATTTAAGGTGCAGTATTAAAATAATTGCAATAAGTGACAAGTTTAATTCAAATCAACCAATCCGGGCCATTTCCCAATTTGTCTCAGTTGTAACACTTCAAAACAGCAAGATCAGTTTGGCTATGGAAGGGAATAATTTTATCACGTAAAAATCAGTTCGGCACGGCACAGTACTTATGTCAAAACGGTAGAAAAAACAACCTTCCAACTGATTAACTGAGTATCTCAGTACAATCTCACTTAAAATAGGTAAAAAAAATACAGCTATTATATAACTTATTAATATTTGTTTTATAAATATATATTTATATAATTTATCTACGACTGGTACATAATACATGCCATTACGTACGTAATTACGATAATGTAATTCCCTTCATAATCCACACCCGTGGATTATGAATTCTTGCCCGTCGATTATGAGTTCTTGCCCGTGGATTATGAACTTAAAACACCGAACTGACGTCATATCAATGCTTTTATATAATATTTAGAAACCACGAGTAATCGGTTTGCAAATTCCTCTAGAAAAAAAGTCGCCTTCATCGGGATTGAAACCTCGATGTGTTGTTCGGTAGCGGGCAGTGCTATCCATTTGCCCATAAAGGTCCTTGTTAAAAGTAATAATGCAATTCGCTATATAAAATTATTAAACCGTTGAATTATTAAAGAAAATATCGTAATTTAATGATTTTAAAAATTGATTTTAAAAATTTTAAAAAGTCGAAAAAAAAAGTGGAAAGATTTTTAAAAATTTTGATTTTAAAAAATGCCACCCGTATGCAAAAAATTATCTAAAGCCGAATGTGCAAACACATTTTCGGAAAATTTAAAGATGACCCGGATGATTGCGGATTTATATCAACTTTGACACATGCCGAAATCGGCTGTCAAAATTCCATTTCGATTGTAAATTAATAAATAAACTTTTTGTAAAAAAATGAAATTTTTTATTTTGAGTCATAGATCGTTTTATCTTTTATCTATGAGTCATAGATAAAACGTAGTATTAGACTCGCACATAATGGCTATAATTCAGTCGGATGATTACACGCTCGCCTACGGCTCGGGTATAAACTTCATCCTCGTGAATTATAGCCTACATTATATGCTCGTTTAATAATATACTATTATATAATATATAATTTATTATAAAGAGAACTACTCTCAACAAAAATTATTTAAAATACTCATCTTTTCACGCCTCCTGAGTGCACCTAACCCCTTAATAATACGTGTTCAAATAAAATCAAATATTTTTATTTACTTATCTCGACTAACCTTATCAATTTAATAATTTCAGTTGGTTTATAAAAAAGTTTATAAGTAAATAAAAATTCATATTATCACATAGTTCAGTTTTAGAATATCAATTAATAAAATACTTACTTGAAAAGGACGGTTGTAGAAACTTGCATGATGTACATTAGAATAAAGACCAAAGTAGCAGTCGTAATATAATATTGAAACTCATTATCAGATTGTTTACGGTAGTCTTCTTCAAAAATTTTATTTTTAAACCAAAGAAATATAGGATTTAAATCTTCTGATCTCCACCATTTTCTAAAAGAAAAATCAGTTACCTGTGCAAACATAAAACGGTGAGTAACGAGTAAAATAAATATGTGTTGTAGATTGCAGAGCACAAGTGAAAGAACTCGGTAAATAATCGAATAAAGCTTTATGCTACGTACGTGTTTATTGTCAAATTATAATTTTACTCTATGAACATACATAGAAAATAGAAATGGATTTCCTTATATTGGGTGGTATAAATGCAAATAATAATGCTTACGTTTGAAATTTAAAAAGATATTTTTTTTATGTTCAACTTTTGTTGTGTTATGATTGTTATAGGGGCGCATTAGAAAAAAGTATTAGGTTAAAAGTTACTAGATATCTACTTACATGTGTTGCAAATTTGGTACATGGATGATATTTACTTTATATCAATTAAAAACAAATTTCATTTACACAAATATAAAACTATCGCACCAAAAAAAAAATCATCAGAGAAAAAAACTACAGAAAATAGTTGTTATTATAACAATTTGCTGAATACCACTATAAGCAAACAAAACGTAGTTTATTTAAAATTGTGCGAGATGATTATTTCAACCAAAAACAAATAATTAAGTTACAAAATACGCAGAAATCTAAAAAGTGGTTATTGCAAATAATTTAAGTATAGATGAACTATTTAGTAATTACTTCTACTCGTATCAAACTTGGTTGTAAATTTAATAAATTTTAAAATCAATTAAGATTTAACTAAAGGAATTGTTAAACAACATTGAAAATTTAACATTTAATTATGAAAATAGTCCAAAAATTGCGATCCTAGGATGTTAATAATATAAAATATGTTTAACTTAAATATAAAATCAAGACATTATAATCAACAACAAAAAAAGTAATTAAAGTATAAAAATTTATTTAAGTTGTAGAATAACTATATTTTATGAGCGAAAGTGAAAAAATTTGAAAAGGTGTTGAAATTGATATGATAAGATAAGGTTTAACTATTTCTTTGTCGTTAAATTAAACAGAAAGAGCATTTTTATAAAGCTGTTTTTAGTTGATTTTATCGATGTATTTCTTTCGGTGCATGAAAATTATTTAATGTAAGATGTGACGGTAGAAAAAGCCGAAACTGATTTCTATTAAAACATTTATTGTTGAAAAACTTACGAAAGAACCTTTTAGATGTCCTACTCCTACCCCACCTATGCAACGATTCGAAAAATTTTTCAAGTTTCCCCTCATATTCGGATTATCATATTAGGATTTGGGGTTGGAGCAGTTTTGGTCAAGTTCTCGTTGAGTTCATAATTAATTTAACAAAATATTATTAATATGATTATTAAATTTGACTGAATAACCTCAGTCTGTTTTGGTGGGTTTTTTGTTTTTGTAACAAAAACGAGAACACAAAATATTAATTGACCTAATACATAATATCTGGAGTTGCTGCTGGAATTTTTAATGAATTTATTAAAAAAAAAATTTTGTAGCAACAAAAACAATCTGGCGATATTAAATATTGATCAGGACAACAAATCATTTTTCTGAACCGAGTGACGTTCTGAACTGCAAAATTCAAGAATTTTTGGACTTGGCTTCTACTGCAAAAGTATTGTTTCTACATAAAAAATGTATGAGACTAAATTTGTAGAGAATTTTATCATGTTTAATTTTTTAGTATAAAACTAGATATGTACAAAAACTCGATCTTTTGCACCTTTCCTGTATCACGGCGCGGCAATTACGCTGACTTCTGATGAGAGAAAAGCTCGCAAATCACATTGAATCAAGCATTTAAAACTATAAAATTTTTTCCAACAGTTTTTCTACTTTTTGGCTATTTTATCACTTGCTGTCTGGGCTACTGTTAAAAACACAAATTTTATAATATTCAGTTTATTTTGAAGCTTTAAAATAAGTTGCATACTTACGAACATTCAAAACACGTAATTCTATCGGGTAGTAAATTTGATTCGATCATAGCTACACTCTGAAAATATTAAAATAAGTTACATCGTAAAGAGAGAAACTATATTGTGCGAAACAATTACTAATACAATCACAAATTTTGAAAATTTAATAAACTTAGGTTTATCCGGTTAATATTTTGAATACGTATAATAGTTTATTATAATACTTCGGTTGTATAAATCGAGAAAAATTATTTTTGTTTTCATCTGCGTATTCTGCATTTTTACAGCTCCTATTAAATAATATTTTATTTGGTGTGAGCAAAATTATATGTACAGAAGTTCTGTAAAGTTATTTACAGTTCCACATTGTAGTAAATTCATCTTCTAACATATATTGGATACTAACCGGTTCTCTTTCTCGCAGGCTAGATTTTCAATGTCGATCAATTTCCTATCACAAACTGAAAATAATTGGATATTGGAAAAACGTTTCCTGTTTTATCTCAATAACGATCTTAGCAACAGTAAATCTAGTTTTTATTGGTTTTGCTGAATTTTTTTAATTATTTTTTACATCAAAACTAATCCTTAAGCCAAAATTCTTTAAACGCATTTGACTGATTTTAACAATCGATTTTGGATAACTATCAAAGGGCTAACAACCGCAAAATTTTGTTTAAGTGATTTGAAGAAAGGAGAGCGAAATGATTAAGATATCTACACAGTATTCAGTATTAGTAATTTTTGGTACGTGAATGGTTACACTTTTAAGGCGGAATTTTAATAATAAAATAAGAAATAAAAATAGACAATTAAAAATTTCGTTAAAATAAAATCTCGAAGCCTGAATGAAATTACATCTCCGAGAAAAATAAGCTAAAAGGCCGTTCACACTATAAAATTTTGCTTAAAATTTTTATAAAATAAAAATTTCACTGTTTACACCTTAAAATTTTTGTTAAAATTTTCCTTAAAAGCACTTTTAAGAGAAATTTTAACAAATTTTAAGGAATAGGGCGGCACCTATTTCCTTAAAATTTTACGTAAAATATAGTGAGTTTTATGGTGTGTTTTGTGATATCAGGTTGTTAGGATCTAGGTTGGTAGTAGGTAGTTGTTATTATTATGATATGTAATGAGCCTTTTTCCTGAGAATAGTGTGGCAAATTTATCACGAGAGGCAGCACTTGTGGTAGGGACAAACATCAAACTTTCTACATTTAGGTTAAAAATTTTTGAAAAATTTTGAATGACGTTTGATAGATGTCTTGGGTAACGTTATATGTCCATCAAAAGTAGGCGGCAGGTTTGCCGCTTACATCAGCATATTTTGTGTGACAAACTATTAAAAAGTAGTTTTGAGCGTCATTTTTATACTCATAATTACATTTTTCTTGCACTTTTTTTGCTTCGATTGATCTATTTGATTTCTCATTGGAATTAATGAATGATCTATTAACTATTTTATCATTTGCTTGCACTAATTTCAGTTTTATTTCAATTTTTTATTAAAAAGTAAAATAAAAAATTTACGATTAAAACTTTCTTTTAGCTGGCACAGAAATAATATTTATAGTACAGGAGCTTCTCAAAATTCTAGTGCACATTTTTATTAAATTAATAATTATCGATTTATTCGCCATCTAGTGACAAATTTACATGACCTCTCAGGAAAATCACAAACATTCGTTCTTCTTGCTTATAACTACACTAAATATTCAGATTTCAGCTTATACATGATTGCAATATTATGCTTTTAATAACATGTGACAAAATCAGCATATATTAATTCTATAATTGTCAATTAATTTATGTAATAGTAACGTCGTCGATTCGTAGTCACTTTATTTATTTTATTACTCAGATAATGATTGTTAATATTTGCTGTTATTTTTACAATGTTTTCGTAAAGCTTTGAATAATAACCTGTAAAATTTTCATTGCTGCAGATTACTTAGTATTTGAATTGAACGAATGTTTGTTCTTATGGCCAAAAACATGTTTGTCCCTACCGGACTACTAGCGACCCTAGTGAGCAAATTTTCGTATTTCAGGAAAATGGCTCATTCTAACCTATTTTATTATGTATTCTAATATTACAATTAGAAATTATTTTATTGGAAATTATTTAATTAGAAAATATGAATAGTCAAGAAAGTGTTGCTAATTAATTGAAAGCAAAATTCGACAAACCTCGACCACAATCACGTCTTTCAAGCCACTTTCGGGTCCAAATTTTTTTAATTTTTCGATTTTTAATGAACTTTTTTTTTCTGTATAGATTTAACAACAATACAGTTGTTAAAATTGCACAACTAATCACTTGATGTTCTTGCTTCGGCATTTTACTTTCGCGTAAAATAATAACCGTAATTTTAAAGAAATTTTAACGAAAATTTTAAGCAAAATTTTAAACGAAATTTTATAGTGTGAACGGCCTTTAAGGTAAATGTTTTGTAAATATTTAACCCTGTTCTATTCAGTATAAAAAAAAAACAATTTTTGGGCAAACTTTTTTATTTAACATTGAACTCAAAAACTCAACTCAACTTGTCTCAACTTTTGATTGTTTTGTTGTGAAAAAATGTTCTTTGCGACGGTGTTAAATTGCTTGACGACCTTAGAATTTCTCCGCTTTTGAATTAATTTTTAATCTGATAAAATCTTAGCTTCATTCTTTACCTCTGAACCTGTGAGGTTAATTCAGCGACAGTCGACGGCCAAATAATAATGAGAGGAAGCACAAACGTTTAACCTTGAAGTTAACTCCGAAATTCTGTCGGGGAAGAGGGTTAGAATGTTATTTGTAAGAATAAACCTAAGTTTATGAAATACCTAAGTAATTTAAATATTCTAATTATTTATTGTAGTAATAATACTTACAGTATTTTCAATATTTCTGGCAATAATGCTCTCTGCAATATTTGCAAATGGTTTATCCGCTCCCCAACATTCCATATATTTGGTCATTTTACTTGAATGTCGATTTCGTGTTGGGGGCCCACCCGGTATTGCAAATCCAGAATCTCCCGATTTCTTATCCTTCTCTGGTGGTACTTCCAGTTTTGATACAGCGTTAATTTCAGTAGTATTTGTATTTCCGTTTATAACGTCTGTTTTACTTTTCTGGATAAAGAAATGTCTGTAATTATCATATTACATTAACTTGTTTTATTAAAGTTACTTACATTTGAATTTAGTAAGTTACTATTTGTAAAATTCAATGAAATTGCCTAACATAATAAAAAATACTATATTAGCGTATGACTGTTGTCATGAAACTCGCATTCTTTTTTGAAAACATTACTTTTATGATTGAAGAAAATGTTAAAGTATTCTTGTTAATTCAAGTCAAAATTTATGATTAATGTTCATATTATATTTCATAAATATTTAATTTTCTTTATTTAAAATTTTTATTTATAATGAAGAGATTTTTAGATTTATTATAAGCTCCGATTAAATCCAAACCATTTTTATCTTTTGTCATTATAGCATTATCAAAACTCTAAGTTTTGACAATTATTTAAAAAAAATTTAAGTTTTTTTAAACTTAGTCATGAAAGTGACATCATACCAATCAAGAAGAAGATATTAATAGTCTACGAAGGTGGTAAATTATAAAGTATTTAAATTTTTTAATTTCTATTTCTTGTTTCTATATTATGTAAAATGCATTTTAGAATATATATATATAGTTTTATTTTATGTTGAAATAAATGACTGAATTGTGCACATGTTAGTTTGTTCTCGATTTACACGGATTTCTAAAGAACCTATCTTCAGTGTAAATTGGAGAATATACTAGTAGGTGTACTATAATATATTATTAGCAACTTATGAGACGAGATAGTAAAATATAGTTGAGATAGGGGTCAGTATTAACACAATAAAATTGTCCGACGTTTCGGTATTTTGTATTTTTGTAATTGTATTTTGACAATTTTTAAAAAAGGGATGAGATATCGTACGTTTTATGGAAAAAGGACGTAATTTTTTAGAATATGGTGGTCTTCTTACCTCCATTTATAAAGGTTAGTATTATAAAGGTTAGTATTTCATCTAAAGTATTTTCAAAGTTTTTCATTTTAATTTTTTATTAAACTAAAATTTGTAATTTTCTAATTCTGTATGTCTATATTTTACTACTTTTATATTTTTATTATTTTTCAATTTTGTAATTTATGTAAGTTTTTAATTATTTGTATTTATTTGTAGCCTTGATAATGGGTCAATAAAGACTCGAAACGTCGGACAATTTTATTGTTTTGATAAAGACCTCTATCTCAATTATATTTTACTAATTAATATGGAGGGTCAACACTACTAATTATGAGACAATTTTTATGAAATAATAATGTTTATAGTTTTTTAATTTTAGCGATACATACCTTAGGTGATATAATCAAATAGGTTTCTATTTTGTGGTCTGCCAAGTAACCATCACGACTTTTTCCATCACCGGGTTCAACTTCAAAACAATCTCCTAATTGAGTGAGTGTTGCGCTTGTTATATGAACCCTCCTATCAAAAATGTCAGAAAACGTTTTTAATTTTTAATAAAACGCAAATACTTTAAATTATATATATATTTCTAATAATATAATGTTCTAGCTGAAATTGTTTAGTGAATTAATTTTGTTCTATTAAACTTTAAAGTTTTATATACCTACTACGAAAAAACTAATCAAAATTGCACGCTCTCTGGTATACTAAATTACTTTTCAAAGGTATTTACAGGGCCGTATTTAAGGGGGGGGGGTTACAACCCCCCCCCCCACCCCCGAAATTATTTATCAATTAATAAAGTACTAAAAGTTCGACTGAAATCGTATAAAAAACAGAAAAAACTAAAACAATTTTTACAACTATAACAAAAACATTAAACTTTGTTTTAATAAAAATTAAAACTAAAGAGATATTTCTAATAAATTAAATCCCAAATTAAAAAATCGGAAATTCGTATTATAATCCGGCGATTGGCGACATTGGATTAAATACACGTACTACTAAATTGCAAAAATATAAAAACCGAAGATGAAGAATATAAAAATGCCCTATATATTTACAGTACTGTGTAAGAGTCTGCGACCACTTAATTAATTGTTAGTTATTAATTACTCCTATTCATTAATTTTCGATTTTTTGAAAAATAATTATATTGAAATAAATGAAATAGGTATTTTATCTTAATTCTTACTATTATGGTAAAAATTTTAAATTGTAATAAATTGTTTGAACCAAATATTTTAGAGGGAACATAAATTTTATGACCATCATGGGCAGCATAGCTTAAAATAACACTTCCGCAATAAATTAGAGTAGGCATTGTAAACCCATAAATTGTTTTATATTTTGTACATTTGTATACAGAAGTGTACATTTGCTTAGATTTGTGAAATTTCCTTTCAATCTAGTTTAGTTCTTTGTTTTGACAACATTATTTTACTATCGCCATCGGTAAAATAAGAATTTAGTTTGTGATTTTTATTCAAATTTTAAAATTAAAAAATTTTATTTAAAAACGGTTTTTTACATGAGAGTTTAAAATTAAAATATGAATAAGTTTAAACTTATTAAAAATATCGTAGTAAACAAAACTTTTAAAATGGTATGAACAAAATTTTATCAGCAATAACGCCCCCCCCCCCCCAGAAGTCAACTTGTAATCAAAATTTGTCGCTTCTTCGACAAATTATTTTAAACCATTAAATAGAGTTTATAAAAATCAAAATTTTTTCTGAATATCAAACTCAAATAAAGAAAAATCGCGCAAAATACGGCCCTGGGTATTTATCTAACAATGGATTTGTTTACATACTATAATATAAACTACAAAATTAACACCAAAATGATTGACTTTAATATTAACGAAGCATTACATTTGTGGTATTCTAAACTGGTACTTCATGATTATTTTATTAACAAAAAGTGTTTTATTTAACCAAAAATTTTCTAAAAACACTTTCCAAAACTAAAATTTATAATATTTAAATACATTTTTTTTTTTTCTGTATAGATTAGATTGAAAATTTCTTACCCAGCGATTCCACCAGATTCCATATGATTTGCTAAAGTCACATCATCGCTCCAAACATCAAATTGCCACTTTCTTAGTCCTAAAACTCCGCAAAGAACATTTCCCGTATGTATTCCTATACGCATATCGACATTAAACCCTGTGGCTTCTCGAACAAAACTAAAAAAAAAATTAAATAAGTTACAAGTTTTTATGTACTAAGATGTTATTTAATCACGTTCATAACACAGGTCAACACGATTTTTGACTTTGATAAGAGAGTATGAAATTTTGATAAATCTATTGATCGTTAGACGAAAAAAATATATATGCGCTGAAAAAGTTTGCTTTTGTATCCAGGAGGGCGGTTGACCAGTATATTAGAAAATCTATAATTAAAATTTTTATTTATTGAAAAATTGAAACAAATGTTATTGTATGTAATTTTTATTAACTTTTTCAATCATATCAGATTACAAAATAGTAAAAAAAAAAGTTTAAAAGTGAATCCTCTATTACTCTTTTTTCCATGTTCATAAGTAATTTCTCTCACTAAACTCCCAATGTAGTTCCCCATCATACTTTCGTTGTATTGGCTCTGATAACGTTGTTCAAAGTTCATAATATCTGAATGAAAATGTTCTCCTTGTTCTTCTGAGTATGTTCCCATATTGTTTTAAAATTTATCTAAATGAGTATGCAGCATATATGTACTTTGAGAGACATTCTGCAACCCAAAGTTTTGAAATGTTTTAACATGTTTTTAACTTTTTCTTCATGTGCCATATCCGGTTCCCCGGACGTTGGTGACCTCTCTCCCAGGGGCGGTTCTATCATAGGAACTGCAGAGCTGCAGAACCGCCAAAAATAAGAATGAAGTGTACCAAATTAATTATTACTTATTAGTATAACCACCACATTTCAAATTATTTCAATAATTGAAGAATAATCAATTTTGGTTTAAAAGCGCGCTTCTTATGTTGCCTTGAGTTATAAGTACCTTTATCAGTCAGTCAAATAAGTACTGTAATAATTAATACAAGTCCGTTACGCTTTCGAAATCACTGTTTAACTTCGATGTGCTGGATATGATTCTGAACATGAAATGACGCCAGCTATCGGGTGGAATCGTATCCATATCCAGTATACATCGTGGTGTTAGGACAATCCTAACACCACGGTATACATGTGGTATACATTACAAATTGTGCTGCATCTTTATGCAGAATTACATGCCGTATTTTTGTCATATATGATTTAAAATTTGACTTATGAAAACAACTAGTAAGTTAATTTTTGTTCATTGATTGTTCAACAACAGTGTTAAACAATAAAATGCAATAGTTTAATACTCGTAATATAGTGTAATTTAAAAATTTAGTACAAATTTTAATTTTACCAAGTTTCTTATAAATATTATTATCAAAATAGAAGTAAAATTATTTTTTGACAGATCCTATAATAGAAACTCGAAATCAAATTACGTTTAATTATTAATATCAGTAAAATTAAAATTATGTAGGTTTTTTCTACAATAATAATGTTTATTATTAAACTCGCAGATTACAAGATATAGGAACAACCCACCATGGTACAACGTACAACCGTTCTGCTCATATTTCAGCTCTGGTTTTACAAACATATACGATTTTATTTTAAACACATCTTACGTTATGAACTTTAATTGAAATTATGAATATCGAAGATAGTATCTTATACCTACTAGTACATAAAATAAATGCTTATGAATATTAAATGAAGAAAAAATAAAATGAAATATTACTAATATTTTTAACACAACTCCTCTCATAAGCCGTACTTAATAAAATTTTTTCGAAAATTAGTTAGAATTGCAATTTATTGTAAAAATGTAAAATCATATAAAGTACTATATTCTAGATAAGTGTTGTACGTTTAATATTTAAAAATGTGCAATAAGTAAGTTTATTTTTTGAGATTGCCATTTTCTGATATCTTGCCATTTTTATAATGCAGAACATCCAAGAATATTTTTCACGAGCCGCCACTGCTCTCTCCTATGTTTGTGTTGTGCGTTTGAAGTATTACACGTACATAGGAGACCTAACAGCAGGCTTTAAACCGCGGGAGTGTATACACTTCGTCTCCAGTGATGGTGTACCGGGCAGATTAAACCTCGGTGGTTTGCCATTGCCTTCCAAAAAGAGACGATCAAAATAAAGTTTTTACTGAGCCCGGAGTCGAACCATGCATTCAGCATTAGCAGCAACACACTTAACCACTTTAGCTGACGACCGTCGACCGTTTTCAACTAACTCTTGATCACAAGCAACATGTGGAGCCCAGGACTTGTCTAGATTCCAAACAGGGTAGTTAAAATACGCTTCATAAGCTTTACAAACCTTTTTACATGCGTTTAAATAAAATTTTGTATCTCGCACTTTAATAAATACACCACATTTATAAAAAAAAATGCATCAGCATCATGTTTACACCTTTTTGACGACATTAAACCTCTACGAGTCTTCTAGAAAACATGCAATTGTTGTTTATCACTTAAATGACATCTGTAGACAGTGTTTGAATGTTACGACCCCCTCATTTTTTCGGGGTATTTTTCAATATACCAGAACTATTTAATATGTCTATGATAACTAAAAAAATTGATTATTATTATAACTATTATAAAAGCAAACTTTATATGGAATATGGGTACTTTTCCTTTATTTTGAAGCATAATGATTAGAAAAATCATAAAATAAATTTTAGGACAAAGAAAAAAATTGTTTCTGTCGAGTTGTGTAATCAATTAATTATTATTAAACTTTGAATAATGGACAATTCTGAATTTCTGGATTTTAAATAGAATATATATTTCTATCTATATAGTACGTTTCGAAAAATTAGTTCCTCTTCAGGATCAATAAAGTTGCTCAAAATAAAAACTACCTTTAACATATCGAAAAACATATGTCTGCCAAATACATATGAAAAGCTTTCAATAATAGATAATAAAAGATGATCAGAAAATCATTATAACACTATAAATAGCCACCATAAATAGTGTAGCTATTTATAACGCTTAACAATAGTTTTAAAATATTTTCGGTTAGCTAAGAGATTGATTTAAACCACGGCTTTGAGCCTTAAACATCGGACTTGCCTTCTAGTTGTACAAAAAATTAAGAAGATAAAAAAAAAAACTAACTGTTCGAGAAAGAATCGTGCATAATACATATACTTGCCTGTAATGGGTAAACGATTCTTGCCTATTAAAAGTTCGATCGGAGTGACTTAAAAATGTTAAAATTTTACATTGCTATGAATTCTTAAATTTCATCTGCATGCAACCACTGACTGCATGCATGTATGAATTTATTAAATATGTGTGTGTTTTATATTTAACTTATAATTTATTAACATAATATAAAAATCTGTTATCTTGTGATTGACCTGTTATCGTTGTTATATTTCTATAAATATTATTGTAACTAATTATTTAAAATATTAATTAATATGAAAACAATATAATTTACTTTACACCACAAATAATTTAAAATAACATTATCTTAAATAATAATTTTAAACATAAAGGAAAATAGAAATAACCTAGTTGCAGGCAGTGCCGACGCACTTTTGCTGGGCGCTAAGCAAAAATAGCAATAATATTTGGGCGTTTTGGAGTTTACTAAGAATTTTTATTGGAATTTAAAGGCAAAACATATTTTGGACCTTTTTGACGAAATATTTTCATCTGAGATTCCGGTCAAAAACTGAAGGTTTTACTAAAGCCATTTATGTTATATTCCGGTACCGTAACAAGGTTTGGAGAGGGAAAAATATAAAATACATCTCTGAAAACGTCAAATAACCGTTACCGTAAAACCGTAAACACAGTATTGTTTTACTTCAGCGCCGACGAAGAACGATGCTAAAGTATTTTTAACTTTGCCGCTTCTATCAGTTAATTTTATAAATTCGGTACAAAAGACTTGATTCGAATAAAACAATACTATATTTTCAAAATTTTAATGGAAAAATGACAAAGTGATGACAAAATATAGTGCTGTACATTTTAATATATCATAATATGTATTGTCGTGTTGCAAAATGATTTTGACCGCCCCTGTTGTTAGTTGTTAATATTTTTATAATGGTTTTCAAATTTGAATTTGCTATATTAATTTTGTAAAATGTAAGGTTGGCAGAAAACAGAACAGAGCGGGGGCTTTTTTGCCAAAGATGGCCGCCGGAGCGGTTGATTGAATTTTGGCTC
This sequence comes from Cantharis rustica, assembly GCA_911387805.1. NCBI lineage: Eukaryota > Metazoa > Arthropoda > Insecta > Coleoptera > Cantharidae > Cantharis > Cantharis rustica. The sequence goes on from OU426877.1 coordinate 81,405,910, forward strand.
CGTAAATTTTGAGTATTTTGTAAGATATAGTTTTTTTAATTGAGTTTTTGTGACTATTCAATTCACATGTCATCTGCCAAAGGTGGACTAATCAAAAAGCAGCATTCGGAATTTCAGAGCCAATCGAATTGAATTGTAATGCCTATTGCACTAGTAGGTAGTGAATAGAATCGACTATTGCACTAGTGGTTTAAGTGACTATTTTAAACAAATGAAAAAGTTTATTAGAAAAATTATTTTTTTACAAAATTAAAAGTACAATTTGAAAATGTCACATTACTACAATTATGTAAAAATTCAGTTTCTTTCGAAAGAGTTTCAAGCATAGAAGTTTCACCTTCAACTGGATCACTTAATTTTACTACTACATTTGTTCTCATCTTTTTTATAATCTCTTCATGATGTTCACCATCTAATTGCAAATATGTTTTTATTGAATTGATGTTGCTGTGGCCGGTAATTTTCATCAGCTGATGTTTCCCTACTCCAGCTTTTGCCAATGTCGACACGGCAGTGGATCTAATAGAATGATTAGATATTTTTCTTTTTTTAACATCTAATCCCATTTCTTCTGCCGCAATTTTTACCTACTTAGCAATTTCATTAATACCAACAGGCGAGTTCTTATACCAGTTACTAGATTTATTCAAATTCCAGAATTTATTAGGCGTAAGAAACATTTTATCGGTTTTCACATTATTGCCCCTCTTAGAAATAAGTTTATGGTACAACCTATAAACGAATATAATATAATAATATTACAAATAGATATTATTGCAAAGCAAACTTTACCTTATAGGACAGAGATCAATGTTTTTATTTGTTATAAGCCATTTGCTTTCAGTGAGCTTTTTTGCACCTCCTTGTGCAGTCTTTGAAAAAATAGGATTGTATTCAATACGATTTGTAAACAATCCGTGATTGTCAATTTCTTCTTTTTTTTCAGGCACGTTACATTTAATAACGGTGTCGATTTCTGCGTCACGTTTATCACCAAATCTTTTTGAACAATTTACCATTTTAAAAACAAATATTATTCACTAACAAAACTACAACGTAAGAAAATTTACAAAACTTTGCGAATGACAAAAGTTTGTTTATTGGTTTTCATGGAAATGAAATCATGTGTAGCTTACTTTTTATAATTATAATTTTTTGAAAAATGAAATTTGTTCATTAAATAGTCTCTCGAATACCATTCGTAGTCAAAGTTAAGTAGATTATTTTTGAGGTGGTATCACTCATGTTTATTGCTCTTGAGAATAGCACTCGTGCTAACGCACTTGTGCTATTCAAACACAAGAGCAATAAATATTCGTGTACCACCTCAAAAATAGTCGACATAACTTTGACTACTTATGGTATTATAAGTGAATATTGTTGAAGAGAATATTGTTTGGAAGTATTTTGGTCATACGTAGCCGTAGTTGAGATTTTTTTGTGAGTAGAAGATTATTTTTATTTAATTAAAGTGACTATTCAATTCACATGTCATCTGCCAAAGGTGGACTAATCAAAAAGCAGCATTCGGAATTTCAGAGCCAATCGAATTGAATTGTAATGCCTATTGCACTAGTAGGTAGTGAATAGAATCGACTATTGCACTAGTGGTTTAAGTGACTATTTTAAACAAATGAAAAAGTTTATTAGAAAAATTATTTTTTTACAAAATTAAAAGTACAATTTGAAAATGTCACATTACTACAATTATGTAAAAATTCAGTTTCTTTCGAAAGAGTTTCAAGCATAGAAGTTTCACCTTCAACTGGATCACTTAATTTTACTACTACATTTGTTCTCATCTTTTTTATAATCTCTTCATGATGTTCACCATCTAATTGCAAATATGTTTTTATTGAATTGATGTTGCTGTGGCCGGTAATTTTCATCAGCTGATGTTTCCCTACTCCAGCTTTTGCCAATGTCGACACGGCAGTGGATCTAATAGAATGATTAGATATTTTTCTTTTTTTAACATCTAATCCCATTTCTTCTGCCGCAATTTTTACCTACTTAGCAATTTCATTAATACCAACAGGCGAGTTCTTATACCAGTTACTAGATTTATTCAAATTCCAGAATTTATTAGGCGTAAGAAACATTTTATCGGTTTTCACATTATTGCCCCTCTTAGAAATAAGTTTATGGTACAACCTATAAACGAATATAATATAATAATATTACAAATAGATATTATTGCAAAGCAAACTTTACCTTATAGGACAGAGATCAATGTTTTTATTTGTTATAAGCCATTTGCTTTCAGTGAGCTTTTTTGCACCTCCTTGTGCAGTCTTTGAAAAAATAGGATTGTATTCAATACGATTTGTAAACAATCCGTGATTGTCAATTTCTTCTTTTTTTTCAGGCACGTTACATTTAATAACGGTGTCGATTTCTGCGTCACGTTTATCACCAAATCTTTTTGAACAATTTACCATTTTAAAAACAAATATTATTCACTAACAAAACTACAACGTAAGAAAATTTACAAAACTTTGCGAATGACAAAAGTTTGTTTATTGGTTTTCATGGAAATGAAATCATGTGTAGCTTACTTTTTATAATTATAATTTTTTGAAAAATGAAATTTGTTCATTAAATAGTCTCTCGAATACCATTCGTAGTCAAAGTTAAGTAGATTATTTTTGAGGTGGTATCACTCATGTTTATTGCTCTTGAGAATAGCACTCGTGCTAACGCACTTGTGCTATTCAAACACAAGAGCAATAAATATTCGTGTACCACCTCAAAAATAGTCGACATAACTTTGACTACTTATGGTATTATAAGTGATTATTATTTTGGACGGTTTTTTTTAAATGGATACTATTATTTGAAGATATTTAATTTAATTGAAATTCTTGGAAGAAAGTTTATCGAAGAAGCGACAAATTTTGATTAAGGGTCGACATCTGCGAAGCGTTATCGCGGATAGAATTTTGTTGGTGTCATTTTGGAAAATTTAATTTTGGTTTGAAATTAAAGTGTAGCCTGGCTTATTTAGCGAACGAATGCTAATTTGAAATAAAAGGTTCAATCCTCAAAAAATTAAATCATTGCAGTATACTTATTATGTAATATTAGATAAAAATTTTAGCATAAACATTACAATAATTAATGGATAACTTGTTATGGTAGTGTAACTCGATATTAATCATATCAAAGTTGTTTTTTAGAAAAACTAAAAAATACTCAAACACTTATTAGAACTCAAATGTTTTAAGTTAACACAATACTGCCCTAAAAAGGTAAAAGGCAGTAAGTGACCAACATATGAAATTGAGTAAATCAAGTTTAACTAATAATGTCTAGACCGTGCACAGATAATAGGTTATGGAGCCGAAAACATTGTGCAAACATAGGAACATGGAAATATAGGAACATAGACAGATACTGTCCGTTCCCTTAGATCTTAAATGTAAATTATGTTTGATAATATATAAGGTTATAAGAGCAGTAACAGTCATTACACAAGTACTGCCTTCTGCCTAAACATAGCATACTAAAAAATCACATACTGCTGTTTTGACTTATCAATCTACCCAGAACGGAAGTGTGTTATTCATATGGGGATTGGTTTAAAAGCTGCAGCACTTACTGCTTTCATCGTTTTCACAAAATTTTTACACGTCTATCACCTAGACCATTTTTGATAGAAGCCCTCGATAAAAATTTTCCTTTTACCAACTTTAATTTTTAAAGTTTTACCTCCCAAAATTCAAATTCAAATATTTTATAAAATGAAAAATCAAAATTCATAGAAAATTAACAGGGTAGGTAAAACTTTGATTCGGAACATGACAATATATAGGCTATATTATATTATGTTTTCGGGCAATAAAAATTTCGGAAAATGATCGTACAATAATTCTGCTCGGGTTCAATATGTATGAATGTTCACACCTTTATTTATAACTTGAACTACTAATTTTGCAAACCTATTGCTTTCTTTTATTGATTCCAGGTATTCTTTGATAATAAACGAATCACAATATCCAATAGAAAATATTTGAATTAGTGCATCTAGTCCGCAAGTGTTTCTTAACGTTATCAATTGTTAGAAGATGTAATATAAGTTTAAACTGATAATATGTAGTGTGAAGCATGCTTTAAGTATGTTGCAATTTTTATTGATATCCGGAGTCAATGGAATGTAATTTGCTTGATGTGCAGCTCATTGCATATTTCGTTTTTGACGAACTATTTAGTGACTGCTTGACGACCGACGACCGAAAATCTTCATTTGAAAGACGTACATTAAACGAAAAACTTATTATTTCATAATTATGTTTGTCGCTGATAAATGAATGCGCAAGTGAAAAATTTGATATCGTTGTTAATATTTACACTATTGGAGATATATTTAAAAAAGAACTCGCTGCATCTTTGTCTGTCAAATAGAATTGCGCGTAACGCTTCTCTGTTACTCTCAATGCTCGCGCAGAAAATTTAACATCTTAAATCTAGGCAACCATGGACTTTATTTGCGGGGAGGTAAAATTTTTCTAGTGAATATTTATCAAGGGTAAATATTTATTAGTGAAATTTTACCGGGGGAAGAGGGGTAAAAATTCCTTAGGGAAATTTTACCTGAGGGTAAAATTTCACTGAGATAAATATTCCCGGTTACAAAATTATCGTAAGTAATACAACAAGAGCTTGATTTATCCGGATAATTTTTAATTTCAACGAATACGTGATTAGCAATTTAACGAGAGAAAACTTGGTCGACTAAAACACGAGAGCGATCGAGCGCCCTCGATCGCTCGAGTATTTTAGTCTGACCAACAGTTTTCTCGAGCAAAATTTTAAAATTACGTATGAGTGTTTTGAAATTACAAATTATCAGGACAGAAATTAAAGCTAGTGTTGTATTTGGTAAGATAATTGCGCGAATAAACGACTATATTGATTATGGCAGTATTAATATTTATAAATTAAAAACAATACGTAGTATATTATTTAACGTCACATTAATTAATAGTTAATTTGCTTTAGCTGTCGTGGTAAAGATAAACAAAAAAATATCCGCAAAATTTATCCACTTGCAAATTTGTCAAAATTATTAGATCGGGAAACAAATTACGTCCACCGACCTTTACACTCTTCGGCGTAAGACCACGCTTCTCCCTCTGTTGTTCCTTGCCTTCCCACCTTGTCACCAATATCACCTTGTCTCCAATATTTTTATATACAAGACGTAATAAAATGTAAAATCATATAATTATATAATAAAATCATATAATAATTTACAAAAATAATAAAACAGTTTTTCAATAGCATTTCAAAACATGACAATTATTTTGCTTTCATATAAAATATCAATCTAGTATTAATTAATGAAAGCAAAATTTTTGTTATCCTTACACCATCAGCAGTTAGAAATAAATTGAAGGGATTACTTCATTTATATTATCGCATGGTTGCGCTTTTCTAAAGCTTGTAAATCCGAGAGAGTTTCGTGATATTATTCAAATTGATACAATATGGTTTAAAGTTGATTAAACTGAACAAATGCAGGACCAACTGCATAGGTGTTGAATACTTCAATAACAACTACTACTTCAATAAATAACTTTCAATGTAAGGTCGGCAAGCTGATAGTCAATTTATGTTTTAATGAGATTTTATAACCTAACTGGGTCACATAGATTTTAGATTATAAGTAATATCAATAGGTTAAAGGTAAAAGTCATCAAGTGCATTCTGGTAGAAAATAATACAATATTATTTTGTACGTACCTAGTAGGTCGAGGTACCTACATATATATATTACATGAAAAAATGGACGCTAAAACGGCATAAGTTCCAACTTACCAACATTGAGAAATTGATATAATAAATTGAAAAGCTAATTGTAAGATACCTTTTGTAATGAAATTTGTATAAAAAGCAATATATACATTATGCATAAGCGATTTTGATGCCATAGTCGAAAAAGTATTTAGTTTGGCCATAAATGTTAGTCGTGCGTTTAACACGTTTAATTGTTTTAACACGGGTATAGTTTCGATGGGATTCTGTTTACGCTTGAAAAAACTTAAAATTTAAATAATAAGTTTATTATACTTTTTGATATGATTTGAGAAGTAAGTACTTTTGAAATGTGTATTTTACTGCTAATTAAAATTAAATCGTGGTTTTGTACAAGAATACAATACAAGAAATCAGCGTCGCTTAAACAGGGATAACCTGTATTAAAACTTATCTACAAAGAAGTAACATAATGTTTAACTAAAATTGGCATAAGCCCATAAGCACAGCTTTTAAATGTATAACAATGTAAATATTTAAAATATTTAAATTCAAAAATACGCATAAAATAGATCTTTTCTATGATAAATTAAATGTAGAAATATCTGAAAATTAATAATAAGATAAACGATTGTTGTTGTTTCCCGAAAATTTACGAAATGGCGTTTAAGCGTCGATATAATTGTAATAACCCTTAGAGGTTATCTTGTTTTACATATTAGATCAAGTGCTTATATCTTCGGGTGGATTGTTTGTTAACAATAATTGTTGGGTGTAAAATCTAAACGATTAAGAAATATGTCGGAACGTCGGTGATAAAGATAAAGAAAAAGTGAGTAAACTTGAATTTATTTAAATTTTTCTACAAGCTTCCTTCAACGGTAAATGTAACGTAGTGGTGTGTATGTGTTTTAAATCAAAACTTTGTTGTTGCTGGATACAACCATAAACTATGATGCACCCGCGAACTCAACTTCACTTTGCATTGACTTTAACTTCTTTAACTTTTTTTCACTCGCGTGACAATGATGATGGCGTGCCGTCCTCAACATCAATACGGTTACTAGATAGATACGGTACCGCAATCCTTAGAGAGAGAACTTTAATTTGGACCCCAAAATGGCGTCATTTGTAAATGTCAATCGACGTTAGTTGTTTTAAATTGTGAAAATGTAGTAACTGCAGTTAATACCAATCTTAATTTTCGCTATTCTATAAGTTTGCGTATTCAAATCAATTTTTATAATATTAAGAACAAAAATGCCTAATTGTTTTCTTGTGAAGTGCAAAAATAAGACATCTAATGGTTTTAGGCTATTTACATTACCTAGTGGTGAAAGAAATGCTGAAAGAAGACAACTATGGTGTACTATAATTGCAATTACAAGTAGGTAGATGTTACCGATGTTTCTGATAGTCAGATGGAACAAATAGAAGTGGAAATACTCCCTGGGAAATACTTCAACTACTAATACCGAAAATACATTTTTAGAAGACTCGATAAATGGTGAGTATAAAATTTTACACTCGATATTACATAAAAATGCAAAAGAATTTTAAAATTAAATTAATAATAATTATTTATGTTTAGATTTTGTACATGAAACGGAAGATTTCATTCATAATAGTACAGCAGTTGAGGAATCATTAGATGATGAAATACTACTATTACTAAATGAATTATTGGAAAATACTACTCATGTCATTGAAAATTTAAAAAGAAGTCTTAAATCTGCATTAAGAAAGTGTCGCAATTATGAAATCATGTTAGAAACACGAAACCCTATCAATTTAGAAACAATTTTTAATAAGGATCAGCGATAATGTTTTAACTTTGGAAAGTTTTCTAATAAAATTTTAAAATTGTATATAAGAAATAGAATATTTTTTTCACTTCGAGATAAGTTTATACTAATTACACTAATGTGAAGTCTAAAGATAGCATAAATGTTGCAATTCGCAATAATTTGCGAAAATATTTGTTTATTTTTATTTTATAATTTATTATTTATTTATGTTTTTATTACTTTCTCCAAACGTGTCATGTTAAGTTTCTAATGAATAACAATAAACGATTTAGTAAATACAGCTTTTATTCAATACCTTTTTAAATTATAATTATTTAGTACAACCGACTCAAGTAAATCGAAAACAAAATCTATCGATTTACATAAAAAACGCATTAAAGTAGGCAAGGATTGTAATTCACTCAAAAATTTGGTAATAAATTGTTCGTTAGGATGCCTTGACTTTTTGATTAATTTTAGTTGGATTTTCGTCTGTGTTGATGAAAATGAATCAGACGCACAGGTTGGATTGCGTAACCAAATGTCATGAAGTTTGACATAAAATGCGTGCAAAAAGTTTAGTAACAAATTAAATAAACAACAATATGACAAAAATACCTAATAAGAATAAATCTATTGTTTTAACTTGACATATTATTCAAAAATTAGCACTTAGTTATAATTTGTTAAACAATTTTAAATTTCGCGCATAAATTAGAACCCCAAAATGGCCGGACGTTGCGGTACTGTATCCAGCTAGTAACTGTAAACATCAAGTACTAAAAATTTATTTATTTAAGAAATGGGTGAAGTAACTAGAATCGATTTATCTGTTTATACCTGCAAACCCAGTAGTTCTGCCAAGAAAAAAATAGACAACCCAACGTTTGCATATTCTATAGGCTTCATACTTTCGGTTCGTATTAAATTTATTCGTTCAACTCATGGGTGCACTGTTTAATAAAAAGTTAATTTTCAATTTTTAATTAATAATAGTTTGGCCAGGAATTTTTTAGCCAACCCACTCGCGATATATTTTATATCATACTAAATTTAATATAAAATACTTCTCATCCAATCGGCAGATGGGTGAATGTCGTTTCTAGTTCGACTCTTAGACTATTAGCAGAAAAGGTGATAAGCTACAAACAAACAAACAAAAATAAGAATTGGTTTAATATGTAATGTGAAGAGAAAATACAACTGAAAAGGTAAGAAAGAAGCTTATGGTTAAAAACAAGAGATACAAAACACCTATAAGAATACAAAACAAAAAGCAGGGAAACCTTTAGAATCTGCAAGCAGAAGAAGAATAAGTGGTTAAAGAATCAAATGGAAGACCTAGAGAAAGGCATCGCGATGAACAATACGATAAAATTCTACATGTAAATAAATGAACAAAAAAAGAGATACGGCTTAAAGACAAGAACAATCATCAACATAGAGGGAATGATTGAATGTGGTGAAGAGAAGATGGATTTGGATGGGGTTGATGACAATATAACCACGCCAATATATGAAAAAGAAAAATAACTAGAGAAATAACGCTTCTGCCAACCATATAATAAAATATTATCATCTTTGATTCTGGAAAAACGTAAATAATATGCGGAGAAAATTATTGGTGACTGCCAATATGGATTTAGATCGGTGAGGTCGATAATAGTTCTGATACATATAATGAAACAAATAATGCATAAATTCTGCAATCATGGCTTGGAGTAGCATCTGCTGTTCATCGACTTCAAGCAGGCTTTTAAAACCATTGACCGAGATAAATTATATACGAGTATGAGATAAATGAAAATCTAGGAGAAATTAGTGAGAATTGTTAAATTGACCCTCACGAGTACAAATGCCACAGTGAAAACAAAAAATGAAGAAATATAGGTGTATTTGAAATTAACGCAAGGGTTAGGCAAAGGGATGCATTGTCGCCAACGCATTTTAACTTGGTTATGGAATATATCATGACAAAAGTCGGATATAATGGTCCAATAACAACGAAAGAAACCTAGATGCTAGCTTACGCCGATGATGTTGTAGTAATCGCTAGAACAAAAAGAAAAATATTAAAAGTTTTTAAAAAGATGAACATATACAAGCATACCAGTTTGATCTAGTAATTAATGAAAAGAAGACCAAGTATATAAGTTTATAATGGGTCCGCAAGAATGATGCAGCCGTTGAATACATAGCACTGCTTCGTAGAGGTGGAACGTTTTAAATATCTTGGAATCGTGATGAATAATGAAAACGAACAAAGCGAAGAGATAAATGAAAAAATTCAAACAGCCAATAAGGCATATTATATCAACAAACATCTCTTGAGTAACAGAAACATAAATGTTAAAACCAAGATAAGGATATACCCCGGGATATACAAGAGTATCATAGGACCGATACTTATTATGTACGCGGCGGAGACCTTATGATTAGCAAAACATGAAGAACAGAAGCTGAGAATTTTTGAACGAAAAATAATCAGAAAAATAGTGGGCCCGTTGAAGGGATTTTTTTGTTTTAAACTGCTTAGAAAATTGTCCTCTTAAGCATAATTGCAGAGTCAGACAAAGATTTCTTTATAATTTTAATATCTTTATGTTTGATAAAAAATTAACAAGCAAAGTAGTACTTATTGAGGCTAAGTAGTTATTTATCAATTAATTAGTGTTTAAGAGTCTTCGTTGTTTGTAAGTATGTTACCAATTAAAATATTTAGTCAAACAGAACAAGTTTAACGACAATCTCTGTAATTTATGAATTCACGAATTTCCGTCTTTGTCGCCAACATAATAATATGAATAATAAAAATAATATAAATGCATTTTTCAATTAAAAAATATTATGTAAGATAAAGCTATTAAAAAATTTTTAAAAAGCTAACTACTTCCAATTACTAAAGATATGGTGGGTATCCTTTGAATATTTTGCGATTGCCAAGTACGTTTTTTAGTTCAATTTTGTGTTTGAATCATCGATCCACTTTTGAACGCATCATGGGAATTGAACTTCAATTTGTAAATATACACAATGTGTTTTATAATAATATTATAAAAATTTTCCTACGAAAATTCTAGAGATAGAATATTAAGCTAAAAAATAAATTTTTTAAGTCGATAGTGTGGTATTAGTAATATGTAATTTTAAATAAACAAACTAAATAAAAAATTAAAGTAATGAATTTTAATTGTTAAGTAAAGAATACATACTTACATAGAAAAATAATATTTAAAAAACAATAAAAACAACAAATTACGGTCTAGGACAAAATTCCGCGGTCACAATCCAGCGGTCACAATTTTTGGTTTGACGGAATTTTTGTTCAGCGAGATTTTGATTCGGCGGGATTGTGGTCCGGCGGGAATATCGGTTGGCAGGATTTTGGCGGCGGAATTGTGGTCGTGGGATTTTGTCCCATCTCGAACAAATTATCATTTAACATGTTTGGACTAAGAATATTTGAATAAACAAGAAATGATTTCTTTTTTTAAATTATTTTTCTATGTAAGTATGTATTCTTTACTTAACAATTAAAATTCATTATTTTAATTTTTTGTTTAGTTTATTTAAATTCTAGAGAGTTATAGAGTAAAATATCGTATAAAAAGCATCTATTTCTCGAAAATAAATTTTTTAGAGTATGTAGAACTACTACTACTATAAATATTATTATTAATTAGGGTAATCCTAGAAGAGTTGAACCACGAGGAGAGATGAACCAGTAAGAGAATTATTGCTTATTATTAATAGAGGGTATTGTGTATATCATATTTATCTTCATTGTGTTATTATAGAAAAACTGGTGTGAAACTGTTTCGAAATATTTGTTAATTTTTGTGTTATCAAGATATTTTTAAATTACTAGTACCAGAAGTTTTTGAACGTTGTACATTTAATAAGATTTCTGAAGTCGTGGCAAGTATTTTTAAATAATTCTTATAGTGTTAAATAAATAATTTGTTTCTAACGTTACCTAACCTTACAAAACAATCTATCATTTTTTATACAGCTAGAGTAGTGTGGTCCATCTCTCCTATGTAATTAGGTGAGATGGACCACATTTAAAAGGATAGTTGGAACGTTGCTACGTAAAATTTCTCGTTGAATTTTGATGGTTTCAAATTATTTTTCGAATTTAAGTAACTATTATAATTGAAGCAAATTGCAAGCAAGCACATCCAAGCAACATTCTGAACTAAATGAAATTACTCCTGGTAAAGTGTTAGACGAAGTTTCCCCTGTTCTCAATATTTCAGCCATAAAAATAGTTAGAAAACGTGGAAGAAGCATTGCAAATGTTCTAAATTCGGTGGAAAATATTAGAAACATTATTACATTAACAATTAGAAACATTAATCAATATTAGAAATATAATAATTATACTGTGTAGTCCATCTTTACTATATTGTTTAGGAGAGATGGGCCGACACAAACATTTACTTTTTTGGAAATTTAGATTAAACTTTGCGTTCTTTTGTAAGTTTATGATAATTAAATAAGAAAAGAATGATTAGTTATTGATTTGGTAACTTTTATTACATTTAAAAAATCAAAATATAAAAGTTATGAGCTTTTTTAGAAATGTGGTCCATCTTTCCTAGAATTACCCTATATCTAGAGTCCGGATAAAAAAGCATAAAAATTTAAAAAAATGTGCTTAAAAAAGCATAAAATTTTATAAAAAAAAACATCAATTTAATTAAAAAAAGCAACAAATTTATTAATCAAAAAGAATTATTGATAATATAATAATTATAGTAAATTATTGACCCTAAATGTTAATATTAATGTATTTTTTTATAAAATAAACAGGTTAAAACATCTTATTATCTTAAATTATTTTCCAAATATAAAAAAATCACCTTTCAATTCCAAATATTTCATAAATAATTTAATTTTTGTTGTAATAAAATTATAAATTGGTAACGTTAAATTTCATACGATACCGTTTCGCAGCTGCCTTGTTATCACAAAATTTGTCGTTCTCTCGACAAACTCTTGAAATATTCAAAAACTTTTCTTTTGAATTTCACTTTTCTTGAATAAAACAAATGTTTAATTTAAATATTTATACTTTTAATCAAAATTAAACTCAAATTCCAAAATACAACGGAAGCGGACAAATATAAGTCCGTCCCATCGGCCATTTTTTGGCCATTTTTTGGTCCACTTTACTGCCAGCCTCAAATTTTAACAAAATTTTCAATCAAAACAAATATTATAAAAATGAATTCAGATTATTACAAATTACCAATTTTTTAGGAAAATCCACGACAATATAGATCAATATATAAATTATTAACTTTTGAAATAGTTAAATTCAATAGTCCATAATTGAACAAGTTAACTAAACAATATTTTATAATTTTTTTATTGAGCTTTCTGCGTAGTTTGACGCTATTCAATTCAATATATTATAGACTGCAACTCAACTCCGAATTTCGAAAAAGTGAATCTTTTTACGTATATTTTACTTCATTAAAACTATTTTACATAATCGATCGATAATTTCGATCATACATAAAAGACATTAATTGGTACTTACACTATGCATTATACATAAATATAATATCCCTACGTTTGCTATAACGTATGTACATTTATGTGTGTAATACAGTGGACGCCGCTTAATGTGATCACATTGGGACCGGGGGTTTTGATAACAATACACGAAAAAATTATTTTTTAATTTTACACAAAAGTAGTTGCAAAATGGTTAATTGTAGTGCTGCATTCCGCTGGCTAATTTTTTCAACTTATTTAAAAATGCTATAAAATTTTTTTATGTTGCTTATTACGAAATTTTAAAATAGAAATACGTCGCGTAGAAATACGTCGCAACGAATTTAACAACAAAAATTTAAAATTGATAATTCCACACATACATCATAAACAATGCATAAGAAATGTCAAAATTTACAATTTGCTAGCGGCTAAAAATTGTACTTATGAAGAAACAAATTTGCAAGTAGATAAATTTTGCGGATATATTTTTGTTTACCTTTGCCATGACAGCCAAAGCAAATCAACATTAATTAATGTGACGTTAAATAATATAGGTATTGTTTTCAATTTATAAATATTAATACCTCCATAATCAATACCGTCGTTTATTCGCGGAATTATCTTACCAAATACAACAGTAGTTTTGATTTCTGTCCTGATAATTTTTAATTTCAATACACTCGTACGTAATTTTTAAATTTTGCTCGAGAAAACTGTTGGTCGGACTAAAACAGTCAAGCGATCGAGCGCTCACGTGTTTTAGTCGACCAAGTTTTCTCTGGTTAAATTGCTAATCACGTATTCGTTGAAATTAAAAATTATCCGGATACATCAAAGCTTTTGTTGTATTACTTACGAATAAACATTAATAAATCTGAAGAGTCTCTTGTTAAAATAATAGATGTATTCGAACAGCAGTAATTTTTGGAGTAAAATAAAATTTTAAAAATTTGTATAGCTCGGGTCATTGCAATATATAAAATTCTGATAAAAGATAAAAGCTGATAAAAAAATTTAAAAGCTTAAATATTATTGAGCTTTTATCAGAATTTTATTTATATAATCAGCCATAACTTTTGCTGAAAGCTCAATAACATTAAATGTTATTAGTGTTTAATTAATTTGTTCTATTAAAAATCTTTTAATTCATTGCAATTTAAAACGACTAATATTGAAGTAAAATAAAACTCACCAAATAGCATCTATCATCTGGAGACCCATATTGACACAATTGTGAGCATGGTTAGGTCGTGACACTGGAAGTCCCGAAACGCAATAATAACAATCTCCTAAAATTTTTATTCGCATACATTGATTATCCTATAAAAACATAAAAATAGATTATTAAAAAATATTGTAGAAAAATTAAATATTAAAAAAGTTATTTCCGTAGATAATATCGTAAGTATATATTTCAAAAAATATCTCTATGTTTCAAAATTTTAATAAAAATATAATGAAACAAAAATTTACAATTGATAATTCCACACATACATAAAACTTTTTTATTAATCAATTTGACATGTTACATGAAATGGAAATTAAAATTTAATTGATTATAATTAGAATTACCTATTAATATTATAAAAGCAATTTTGTGAAAAAATAGTAACAGACCTTACTCAGTGTCCTATTGGCTATATAAATGCGAGAAAACCGCAATTTTCTCTATGTTGATATAATATTTAAAATTTATTAATTCGTTAAAGTATTATTAGTAAACTTGCATCTAAATATGCCTTCTATAAAGAGACTAAAAGCTGATTTGAAAAACTAATGATTTGAGGACAGTTTATGATACTGCTTTAATAAATATAAAACAGTAAAAAACAATTTTGACTTTCGAGTTTTCGCTGTTCATACCCCGAGTTTTTCGAGCAAGAGTGGTGCAAAAGAATTGGTCACTTATGCTGGCCACTCACACTACGGTTTACCGGAGAGGTCTACCTGTACAGGTGTACCTGCGCAGGTAGACCGGAGCGTTTATGGCAACGGACCTGTGCAGGTTTTTTAACCTGTACAGGCGACCGGAGCAAATTCGAAAATTAATATTTTTCATCGACACCGTACGGTACACCTGTACGTGTGTGCATGTACTCCGGTCACCTGCGTAGGTCGTGTCAGTTGTTTTCTACTAGAAAAAGAAGGCACTGGCCTATCAATGCCAATGCGTCATGGTCTTCAATCGATGCCATCGCGAAATGAACTGAAGACCGCTCCGGTACACCGAACGTCCCCATTCACCATTCCGGTAAACCTGCACAGGTAACATCTCCGGTAGACCGTAGTGTGAGTGGCCAGCATTAGATATGTCGTCTAAACTTCTTATCGATGTGTCAGGGGATAGACGCTCAAAGAGTTTTTTAATCCCAAGAATTAGTTTGCGCAGCCACCGAAAAAATTCCATCTCGCTACTACGTTGTCGTCGAAAAAACCAATTGTGAAAGAACTTTTTCATCTTTGTGGATAACTAAATTATAATTTATTATTTCCATTGACGTTATTATTGTTCTCATATTATGTTAAACTAGTGCATGTTTATGAGACAGCATGGTTCAAGTAGTTTTTCAAATTTGCAGCGGTATTACCGTTAAAGAATAAAAGTTACCTTTTCTTCAACGCGATAAGGTATTTGTATTACCTTACAAAAAAATATGCACTTTTTTACTTGCTTAATTATAGCATCACTTCGTTATACTTAGAATCAAAAATATAACCAAAAATATAAAATAAAAATGTAATAATATTCAATAATAAATAAAAATAATATATTTATATACCTGGTGTTCATTTCCAAACTATCCAGTCGAAATAACTTCTTTTTTTGAAAACATTAAAAAAAACGCATCGATTTAGTTAAGGAAGGGAACGCTCAAAACTAATACTGTTTAAATTTTAATTTCCACTTCCTAACCCCCAGCTACCACTACTTTAAAATTTTATAATGGGACCCTCTACATTGCAATATATCATATTAAAGATGGAAAAAATCCGCGTTTATCCATATTAAAAAATTGGATTTGGCGGATCTCTCGATGAGCTAAAGGTAAAAATTGAAATTTAAAATATTTTTGTTCAGAAATTATTTAATTTCTAGAAAGATTACATTAGTGATTATGATTAGTGACCGTGTTAGTGACAAATCGTAAACTAACGAAACAATCAATTATTTGAGTTTTAACAATTGAAAATTTTTGTGTTTTAATGTAGAAATAAAAGTTATTAGAAAATCTATACTTTACAAGAAAAAATAAAAATAATATTTATTTACGGTGCTGGAAATCGCTGTGTCCGTAAAACTTCTCTCGTTTTTATCGAAAATCACCTGGAGAAAAATGTAAACCACAAGTATACGTAATAGATTTAGTACGAAAATATACAACAAAATTAATAAACAATGTAGAATTTTGAATGAGGTTTCACAGATTGAAGTACTATGCCATTTTGCTGCGAATCTTAGCATCTCCATTTGAAAAATTGCTAAGTTAACAAATATCTCAATTGATTCATAAAGTTGATTCAACATTTTTTTGTTTTTCCTACAATCATGCCGGTTACGTCTTCAACGCAAAAGCAGAAATTTTATGCTAAGGGTTAGATTACCAAAACAAGAGGCATTTTTCATCTCACCGGAGCGAGATATTTGAGAAGAGGGTGTGTAACATTTTATTACATAATGTTTTCCGCAACCTCAAATTGTCAGTCGCGCCGTACGCCAATGGTATGACTCGCAACCTTGGCTGGGTTGCTAACGGCACACCGAAGCCAGGGGGACTTCATTTTAAAACTTTAAGTAAGAAAGTTGCATTTTGGGTGCCGTTTGAAAGTCGGTGGAGATTGTACTAATCTCGATAATTGCGAATAGCGCAAGGGTCCAGTATAGAAGATTTTTAACTTGAGGCGTAAAGTAATAGTAGTCAGCCAACAACGTCAACGTCGACATTAAGTGTAAATTTGATGAACGTGTGTTCAACTTTTGAGAACGACGATAAGGTCGTGCTGGATTATCTTATTTCCTTTGATTCCACATCTACGACCTACTGTGTTCGTGATAATGCTAAGTGCTTCGAGATTGGCAAACGAAGTGATTCCTGTTTGACCCTTCCATTTCATCATTCTTCGGCCGTGCAGTTCAGCAAGCTCTTCAAAGCAGCGTAGAAGAAGCGACACGTTGGCATCTATTGTGTTCAGATTGAAAGCACGGAGGGTTTTGGTGGTGTAACCGCTGTCACAATAGATCTTGTAAACGTACCTGAGCGCTTGGGTAAGTCCATCTTAACATTGCTAATTCCTTCTTGAGTTTGGTTTTATTGAGAATGCTGTTGGTTCCGAATTGTTGTTCGACGTGGCCGTAGACCAGAGTATAGCTGCCGAGTCATATTTGTGTATCGGAAATTATTGTGATAACGTTTTACAATAGTAGATTGTATTTAACTTATATTCTTATTATACGTTTCTTAATTACCGGTGTTTTTTATTTTGAGAAAGTAGAAGTAAATTCTTTCTTTTCAGGATCTGCGCTCTGTGCCTCCGAAATTAATAGAGCTGGTTTACCATCTGGGTTTCATCACGCTATTACTAGAGAAGACCTATTCCAGGTGTGGTGTGAAGTTTATTAGCGATAAAAAATATTCTCATTACAAGTTGTGCGATAAGAGAGATAGCGGAGGGTTTTCTAACTAAGTGGAAAAATTGTTTTTGGAAAAAAAGGCAGTAGTTTTGTGAGGTCTCCTGTAATTTTCTGGATCTCTGACGACTGATAACCTCCGTGTCGGAAGATTGCTCCATTTGGATCTTTTTTTGTGTTGCATCTTTGCGGGCACACATGGAAGTTTTTTTTTTGGAAAAATTTGCGTTTATTTAAGAATGTTCCAAAAATAGTGAGTTCATCCCCTTCTCGAACTGTTGGATCCAAGGGAAATTGAGACAAGAAGAGGCCAATCCTTCATCGAGCCTCCACATTGTAACACCTATAAGGTCACACGAATTTACTCTATTCTTTCTTTGATGCAAAACACCTGGCGCGGGTTCTATACCTTATTACTTTTGTAAACCCGGGGTAACTACCAATTTGTCGACCGGACTATTTTACCGTCACTTACTATATTGCAGATTTTGAAAACCACCTTAGATTTGGGAGCCGCTGCCAGTTGACACCCGAAGCTATTTATTTAATATATGTTTTGTGTATCTAATTTTTTTTCTATTGTTCGTATCGAAAATTTTAATGTTGGTTTTTTTTATATTCATAATTCGAGCAGTAACAAATTTTTATTTAGAAAAAGTTGAAGTTTGCCATCACGTCAACCTCTTTTTTTGCAAAGCGATACGCAAACCACGGTTTTGTTTTAAACATACGGGGCACACTAATGTTAGTGTACGTCACTGGAGCCCTAAAGAATTGCAATTCTCCGGGACACAAGTGAAATTTTATTAAGTAATAACATATTTACACCGTTTAACCGAATAGTTTTTTTGATTATAAAATTTTATTTAGGAACTCAATATTAGGAATTTTTCTTAAAACTTATCTACATCTGTGTTTCGAACACATATGGTGCGCAACAACTTTTCATGCCAGTCTCATTTAATTTCAACATTATTCATCTTTCCTTTTTTTTTGTAATTGCTGTAAATAAATCTCTTTGTGCTCGATCTAATCTGTTGTTTTCCTTTATTTTCTTTAGTATTTTATCTTTGAGAAATTGCTTTTATCCCATTGGTTAGTAATTACCAAACAAGTTCTCTGGAATCCTGGAATGGAATTACTTGGAGCCCTACCTAACAGCAGCGAATAACCAGAGAGCATCTGAGCTAGCCCAGGGAATTCTTTTGTCTCCACCTGAGTTACAAATATCCCATGAGCCCCGAGATAAGCAATTTCTAAATAATTTGGTTTGCGGTTTGCTTTTATTAATTTACAGGGTAATGTATAACTAAATTTAAACAGTTATTATGCATGTTTCCGACTGGCTTCGTGCACAATAAGCTGGAAATAACAGGTTTAAAAGGTTAATAATTATAAATTCATTTTAATAAACGCATCACAAAATAAAAATTATACGAGTAGAGTGCAATACTTTTTAATTTAAATGAATAAAACCCCAAATTAAATTTCCACATCGTCGTCATTGAATAATTTAACATTTTTTAAAGTAGCTAATTGATCGCCACATAAGAATAAAGTATCAATTATAAATTTACAAATTAAAATTATCTAACCAAAATTTTGGTCACATTCGTTCAATGAAAAAAAAATTAAGTATTTTTTATTTATTTGGAGTGGAAAATTCTAAATGCTCTTGTAGCGGCATAAAAGCTGACGCTATCTATATCTAATTGAACAACCGCACCATTGCGCATGACTGCAATAAGTCCGTATAGTGATGTCCTCACAATTTAGCGGTACACTCATAAAGTAGAATATGATGGAGTTGGTTCGAAGGAACCCAGGTATATTTATGAACGTTTATCTATTTAAAAATGTGGTATCACGTCAAAACGCCGTGCCCAAAAACGCCGTGGAAAATACGCCGTCACAAAATGGCCGTTGCCTAATAATACCGTATGGCAATACCGCCGTCACAAGATGGCCGTGCCTAATTACGCTGTCTTAATAATTCAGTGAGGTAATGGGACGCCTTTATAACTGGTTCAGAGCTTAATTCTAGATTAATTCTAGGACTAATTCTAGGAATTCTAGGACCTTAAAGAATACCAACCAAATATGGTATTATGGTATATAAGCGGTATTATAAGGCAATACGGTATTAAAAATAAAGAACATTGGGGAGAACAAGTTAGGAATAAATAAAGATATTGGTTAGTTAAGGTTAGTTTTATTTTATTTATTGTAATATTGTAATATTCAGTGTCAAGATGCCACTACAGTATGTGTTAAGTCAAAAGGGAGCCCAGCAACTCGTGCATAATGGATACCTCTTTACTGTAGACCAAAGGAAGGAAGGCAAGATCATTTGAAAGTGTGTTCAATATAATAGAACAAAATACCCTGGAAGAGCCCATACTGAAGGAGATAAGGTAACAAAATTTACTAACAATCATAATCATACTGGGGGAGACCCTGAATGCAGGGCAAAAGAAGCAATGGCGGAGATTCGATCGAAAGCTAAAAGAAGTACTGAAACTCCTCAACAAATTGTTGCTGAAGTTACCCAACGATTACCAGCATCAGTCTGCGCAGTCTTGTCTTCAGTCAATCAACTCAAGCGCACTGTGCAGAGGAATGGGGTTGCAGTCCGCACTCCTCTCCCTTCTTCTCGTACTCTGACCAAACTTGTGATACCTGATGTATTCAAGGTCACAGAAAATGAAGAACCATTTTTGATTTTTGACAGCGGAGCCACTGAATCGCGGGTTTTAGTCTTTGTAACTAAGAAGAACTTGGAATTAATGCAATACTGTGATCACTGGTATGCCGATGGAACCTTCAAGTCAACCCCTCCTTTGCTTATGCAACTCTTTACGATACACGCAGTTTGTTACAACAATGTGTTGCCTACACTGTATTGCCTTCTTCCCAGCAAAGAAAAGCAGTTATAATCTCGGGTGCTTTTAGCGGTAAAAGACCTGATCCTAGACGTAAATCCAGTCTCTGTTATGACTGATTTTGAGCAGGCCCAGGTTCAGGTCTTTAAAGACAATTTTCTTGCTATTTCTAACAGGAGATGTTTTTTCCATTTTAGCCAGTGCATATGGAAAACTATTCAGAGATCCCCTGATGTGAGAAGAAAGTACGAAGACACAGAGGATACTGACTTTGCACATAAAGTTCGATATCTGTCTAAAGATCGATGTTGTAGACATCTACCAGAGACTTATGCAGCATCTATTTTTTGAAGCTAATGAAGAGTTATTAGCGGATATCACCGATTATTTTGAAAGTACTTGGATAGGAAAACTCAGGGCAAACGGCATCCAAAGAGACCCAAAATATTCCCACACCTTTTGGAATTGTTACGAGGCCACGGTTGAAGGTCTTCCAAAAACTAATAACTCTGTAGAGGGTTGGCACCGTTCCTTTCGTTCTATGGTAAGTGCTAATCAACCAACGATTTGGAAATTTATCCAGGTACTGCGAAAAGAGCAGAGTTTAAACGATGTTCAGATCAACCAATATGTTGCAGATCAAGCTGCACCTCAAAGCCATCGTGTCTATCGAAACACAGCCAATCGAATTCAACTAATTTATTGTATCGAAGTACGATGCGCGTATTCATTCTCTGGACGCATATTTGGGAGGAATAGCTCATAATTTCCAATTGCAATGCTGTTAAAGATTTCAATAAGTATTTTAGCATTATTTTAGTGTATTTATTTCTCACCCCCCCCCCCCTATATTCAAACTAATATTCATAGTATGATAGTCCGTAAGATTTTCGATAACCCCCCTCTACCCAAACCCTTACGTAATTAATGAACGGCCCCTTATATACCAAATACCATATTTGGTTGGTATTCCTTAATCAATGCTTTAAAATAAATTATTGTAGATTTAGTTTATTCATAAAAATTGGTTTAGTAACCCTCTCTTATTGTAAACATTCATAGGGATTTATAGGAACTAACAAATCGAATTTAGGAGAAAAGCTCTTTAGCTCTAAATACCTCACCAATAATTATATTAATTTTTAATGCGCAAATATAAATATTTAATAATTAATAATAAATCATTGCAAATTTTACATCTATTGTCATTCTGGACGGACCCATTTTCGAGTTCTGTTGAGCTTACCACAACCACGGCAAATCTTGGATTAATTTATAAACTTTATAGATTAATCTTTGATAGATTTTTAACCCATAAAAATGAATAAATTATTTATAATAGGGTTATACCTCAAGGCGTTATTAAGACGGTGTAATTAGACACGGCCATCTTGTGACGGCGGCATTATTGAGCAACGGCCATTTTGTGACGACGTATTTTCCACGGCGTTATTACAACGGCGTCTTTGGAGACGGCGTCTTTCCCACGGCGTTCTTGAAACGGCGACTTTGAGAACGGCGTTTTGACGTGGAACCAAAAATATAAATAGAATTTAAAGTATTGCTTGTGAAGAGTTAAACCTCCGTTATGTTGAATAAGGCGAAATAAGTATTAAGAATATGTATTTAAAACTTTGTAAGCAAAATTTAAATTTTTTACATTCTGTATTTAAAAAAAATTTTGTAATAAGTTTTACCGACCAAAAACGTTAAATATCTAGGAATAACTTTGGACTCAAGACTAAATTTTCGGACTCGTTTACAAAATATAAAATAAATTGCTTACGGACAAATGAGGAAAATTTATTCCCTCATGAAAGGGAAGACTATGACTGCAAAGAACAAACTTTTACTTTACAAGATCCTACTGCGACCAATACTCACGTACGCCTCAGCGGCTTGGTGCAACATCTCAAAAACGGCAATTAAGCCGCTGCAGATGTTTCAGAACAAGAACCTGCGACTGATCACTGGACTGAACCGTTACACACGAATTACGACACTACATGAACTGACTAACGTCGAATACTTTCAAGACCACGTTAACCGAATTTCATCTAAATTCTACGACACGGCACTCAAATTTCAAAAAGTAAATTTACCAAAGACATGACGAAACTGCGACATGACAACGCCTCTTTTCGATTTAAACACAAATTGAAGTAGCAAACCCTACCAATATTCCGACAAACACTGACAACAGACAAGCACCACGACGAAGACGACTACGATACCAGACACTAGCAACGTCACGAGTACGGAATACCTAGGTATTCCAAATTCCTTGTAAATACTTTAATTTTTAAAAGCAGGTTTTTTTTAAAACTTTTTCCTGCAATCTTTCCAAATTTAATAAGTTATGAAACCATACGGACTAAAACATAACAATTTAACAAAATATTTAAAAATGTCTCAGTCACTAAAAATTCCGGCAAAGAGAGTTACGCGTTACTGCAGGGTCTCTCACCATCTCGTTCTTTATCATTAAATTTTAAAATGTTCAATTGGTTTTTGTATATTTAAAAAAATAATTTTATCTAAATAGCTAAATAAATGTTGTTGATTGATTTATTGTTATAAGTTTTAAACAAATTTTTATTCACATTCAATTTTTCGTTACAAAATAATAAACAAATCACCTAAATATTTATTCGTGTTGTAAAATAGATAGTTTTAAATTCTTTTTTATTCGGGACAGCTGGGTTTTCGATTTGATGTTGAGTGTAAAATCTTTGCAATGTTTAAAAATTAGGATTCGAATTAAAAATCTAAGAATATAAATTATGTGCAATTTGCATTCATCCAAATCATCAAGCATCACAGCAAAACTTTTTTATTATATTATCAAGTTTATTGGCTAATTTTTTTTTTCCTAGAGTAACCTAAAAAAACCTTAAAACCATCAAAACAAGGAGGTCTTGTAACTTTATGTGAAGAATCGACTTTTACCAATGCTTCGACTGTTCGTAACCACGCTGAATAGCTTTGAAAACTTGCGTAACTAACGCCCAGATTCATAGACCAAGTATTAAGTGCTAAGTAAGACCAATAAGGTCGAATTTGTTTTTATTGCAACCTTATTTACTACGTCAATAAGGGTCTATTTTAAAAGTCGTTTTTTAAGTATCAGTAAGGCATCGTTTATGAATACGGCTGTAAAATATTTTGTAACTGTGGCTGTCCAACTAGATGCAGATATAGAACAATGCTATATAAGTATAAAGCGCCCTGCTTACTATTCGCATTTTACACTACCGATAGGTGGCGCTGTACTAAAACAATATATTCGACTCATTAGGTTTGTTCCAACGAGCCGATAAACCGTTCAATGTACGGTCACGCACATGCGCAATAGATAAAAAGCGTTCCAACCGACAGGTGACGGTTCTTGGACGATCCATTAAGCGTTCCAACAGAATTCGTGATCGTTTATGGAACGGTTTCTGAACAATCATTTCGATACACAACACAATCCAAAGTAGTAACTGAATAGCAATTTGGTGACTGACCTGCGCATTGAGTATTTTTTCGCTGATTTAAAGGTTTGTTCCAACGTGCCACTTTTGTACGATTTTGAAACCGTACAGAAACTGTTAGGATAGCTTTTATGCGCAGCCGTGAATTTTGTACCGTAAAATGTTGATGTAAAAATTACCGCCGTTGGAACGCATTTGTGACTGATTCATGCACCTAGTCGTAACCTAACCTTATTTTTTAACAATGAAAAACATGTCTATGGATAAATATAATATTTACATAATTAATTAATTCGTTAACTTGTAAAATATAATAATAGAATTGTAACAAATAAGTTTAAAAGTGAACAAGTTAAATAAACGATAAAATATAAATTAAAATTTAATTTAATTTAATTTATAAAATAAATAATTTATATTTTATCGTTTATTTAACTTGTTCACTTTTAAACTTATTTGTTATAATTTATCACAAGTTCAGAATTAATATATTTTAATATAATGTCGTGAAACAAAATATTTCGACCTACCCTGTGCTAAATAGTAAAAATTTGTTAATTTCATTTTTAAACGTTGAAATTGGAAAAGTACAGAGTGGGGAGAAAAAGATCGAGATAGGGGCTTCTTTGGCCAACTATGGCCGACAGCGGGTGCAAGACTTTGTATGCCCGCTGAGTTTTGATATTTTTTGAAGAATTGTTAGTAATGTTTTATTTTTGATTGATTAAATAAATAATTTTGATGCGAATGCATTATTGCGTGTTTTTGGATAAATTATTTTGATATTTTGATAATTTGGATATTTTTGATCAGTCGCTGCCGAGCGCGAGCAGTAGTCATTTAAATGATTTCAAGTGATTTGGAAGAAGAATATTTCGAATAATAAATTCGTTTTGCACATAAAAGTGGAAAATTAAATTATATTTGTACGAGCGAATGTGCGAGATATTGGTAACTCGTCGATTTGGATAAGCAAGAATCAAAACTACGATCCCTTGAGGAAATATTTAAAACATTTCGTTTAATTTGAATTTGGATTAATAATAATTTTTGGACAATTAATTTGTTTTTGGAGAAGAAAAATTTTCTTTTGTTCTTATATTTTGAAGAAATAATTTTGGAACCTTTCGACCCTTGAAAATTACCAACTGCTTCCGCACACCAGGGTTGCCTCTGCAAAAATAGGTGTGTGGAAATTTTCTACAAAAATACCATTACAATAAATATTTATTTTATTTAAAAAAATTATTTTTATTTTAATGAAAGTAGTAATAAGAATATCAACAAAATACAGAAGTATAGTAATTTAAAATTACAGATACAATAAGCAGCTAAAAAATACTCAATGCGCAGGTCAGTCACCAAATTGCTATTCAGTTACTACTTTGGATTGTGTATCGAAATGATCGTTCAGAGACCGTTCCATAAACGATCACGAATTCGGTTGAAACGCTTAATGGATCGTCCAAGAAACCGTCACCTGTCGGTTGGAACGCTTTTTATCTATTACGCATGAGCGTGACCGTACATTGAACGGTTTATCGGCTCGTTGGAACAAACCTATTGTATCTGTCATTTTAAATTACTGTACATCTGTGTTTTGTTGATATTCTTATTACTAATTTCATTAAAATAAAATAATTATTTAATAATTTTTAATAAAATAAAAATAAATTTTTTGAATAAAATAAATATTTATATAATACAATTTTAATCAATAGATAAGTGGTTTAGGTAGTGTAACTCGATATTAATCATATCAAATTTTTTTAGCATAAACCAAAAAATGCACAAACACTTTTTCGAAACTAAAATGTTTGTTATTTTTGGTTTATGCTAAAAAAACTTGACATGATTAATACAATTTTATTATTATATTTTACAAGTTACGAATTAATTAATTATGTAAATATTATATTTATCCATAGACATGTTTTTCATTGTTAAAAAGTAAGGTTTGGTTACGACTAGGTGCATGAATCAGTCACAAATGCGTTCCAACGGTGGTAATTTTTACATCAACATTTTTCACAAAATTCACGGCTGCGCATAAAAGCTATTCTAACAGTTTCTGTACGGTTTCAAAATCGTACAAAAGTAGCACTTTTGGAACAAACCTATTGTATCATGTACAGAGCCATATTAAGGGGGGGGGGCTAAGAGGGCTGCAGCCGCGGGCCACCACATTCTAGGGGCCTCAAAAAAATTGAAGCAACAAAATTTAAATTAGCACAGATTAAAATAAATTAAATTAATTAAAATAAAGTGTAAAGTAAATTATGTTCAAAAATTAACAAAACTAATTCAAATATGAATGGAATGCATTAAAACTTTTTATGGTATATCTTTCATTTACCAATATTGAAAATTTGAAACTAATTAGTATAATATAATGAATTTAGAGTAAAATTAATTATTATAATTTTAGTGAATTAGTGAATATATTTTTTGCAGCAGATAAGTATAAGTTTTATTTAAAGCAAGAATGGTGTAAGCCGTAAATGGTAAACCATCATTAAACCAATTGTTGTAATTGGAAAGATACAGGAAAATCGTAAATTTATTGTCAAAGCATATTTTGAAGACAAATTTTAGCATTACTCAAAAGATTATTTATTTGTTTATCCGGATGAAGATGTCCGATTGTCGTAATGTAAATCAGGTAATAAACGAATAAACCACTCATTTTAAATAAAAGAAATAAAAGACTTACATTTCTTACTTAGAACTTTGTCGGTTTGTAAAAATAATATCTTTTTTTGGGAAAACCCAAAATGTACTACCTAGAAAAAATTAAGCATAATCTGACGAGCTGGCCATCTTGCATAATTTGGATTTATTTTGAAAATAATTTACCTGCAACCAGTAATTTCGAAATTTGGTTTTACATCAAAGTTTGCTACCGAGTTCGGAGTTCGAAATCAACGAAATCAAAGAATTCTCAAGAGCACTAATCGAAACATACAAAAGTGATGTCAATTCAGACTTAACTGAGGAACTTTATTTTTTTTGTGATTTGTTAAAAACCTATAAGTTGAAGTCAACTAATCCCATAGATATTTACAAATTAATAATTGAAAAAAATTGCTGTACTTTTTTCCGAAGATTTACATTATCTTAAAAATATATTTATGTATTCCTATCGCTAACTGTGAATCGGAAAGATCATTTTCACAATTATCCTTTATTAAAAACAAATTAAGTAGTATTACACAAACACGTTTAAGTTAGCTAACTTTAATGAGCATTGAAAGTGATCTACTTCGACAAACAAATTTTGATTATTTGATAACTGAATTTGTGCATCTTAAAGTTAGAAAAAAATGTTTTTAAAACGTGTATCTATTTTGTATAAATGTGTATAAAAACTATAATCAATTATGCATAATAATTATTATTTTTTCAAATATTTGACATTTGATCTAAGCGCGGTTGACCTTGAATAATCAAAAACTTTCGAATGCGGCGCATTTTGTTAAAACATACAAGTCTAAGAGGCCTCCAAAAAAAGTTAGCCCCGGGCCTCACATATTCTTAATCCGGCTCTGATCATGTATCCGACTTATGTAGTATTGGAAATCGTGTTTTTTAAATCAATTTGGTTTACATTAGTGAATTTTATAATTTATAACATATTCAATGGTAAATATAGGTATAAAGAAAAACTTAAAAAAGATTGAAATTCACTTAATTCAAAATTTATTTAATGTAGGAACTAACTGCTAACTGTTAAATTTTCTTTTAGAAAAAATGGCTACTGAAAATGCATCATTATTACTTTCATTAGCAAAAATATTTTATTATTTAAATGCTCTGCCGTCTCCAAACACCTCATTACTTGCGGAATTAAACACCAAGTTGCCGATGTTATCGATATATTTGCTTTGTGCTTGCAGACCACTGCTTTCATGGAAAAACCTCATGAAATTCAATGTGCGTTTTTAATAATGGAGGTAATTAAAATCAAAAGTGCATTATGCACTTGCAAAGCTGGATATTCTGGTCGCTGTAAGCACATTTCTGCAGTATTACTAGCATCATACCTACTATTTTTGCGTGGAAACTTAAAATTTTCGTTTGGCCCGCCCAGCTTTGACATTCGTAAACACTACAATTCATATTATTAATTTTATTTTTCAGCATTTATCCATATTACTTAAAAACATCCAAAGCAAAGAAGACGTCAATTACTGCCTATGCTAGTTGCCGCTAAGGACACTACGTGGCGCTTCACATTTTGTAAAACGCGAATACCGGGTGTCTTTGAAGCATAATTAATTCATAAAATTAATTGAATTTGTTTAATTTTATTTTAATTTAATGGAAATTCATTAAAACTTTTTTAATCGATTCTTAAATAATTACGAAAGTTATTACTGTTTACTTATTTCTGAAATTACTTATTTTTTTTATATATTTTACCAAAATTGTTCTAATATTGATTAACCAAACCAACAACGTTCCACTTTGAAGTTTTTATTGTAGCTTATTCGTTTAACTATGATGTGCAAAGTTTTAGTATTTGATACTTGGGTCATAATTATTAATTAATTGCATTGAATGGAGATCAACGTACATAATGTACTTTACAGGAAATACAGGGGTAGAATGTATCCAACTATACACAAAAGACACGCCTTGATTCCAGTGGTTACGGTTTTCAAATAATTATGAAACTGATACCTATTTATTTATTTAATGGTATCTTGTCTTGTCGATGAAAAATACGCAAATTTTATATACGATAAATACATAATTATAATAAAATTAAAAACAGAATTATTATTATTATTATTACTGTAACAGGCTGTGGTATTGACTCCACTGCACTGAAGCTTAAGCTTATTATCACGGAGTGTTCGAACACGGAACACCCGCTTGTTACTCAACCAGCGACAGTGGCGGATTTGCCATAAGGCCCGGTAGAACCGGGCCTAGGGCGGCCAGATATTAAGGCGCGGCCAAGCGTGGCAAAAAATACACTGATGATAACAAGAAACGATCCAAAACAAAAACACATTGTAGGTCAAAAACGTTAACTCGCTGACTATACGGCCGCCGGTCGTACTCAGGGAAACCGTCGGCTGACGCTGCAATTGACAGGCGACTCTCGCACAGGACTGCCAGATCGTATAATTGGATACAAAATTTGTATAATACACTAATTTTTTGTATCCTGTTTGTATAGCAGATTGCATTGTATAATTGAATTATTCTGTATTGGTATACACACTGGTATTATGCCAATTATTGCAAATATAATATCTTGTCTATCCACAACAAACCCTTAATACATGTATTTTAAATATCGATTTCATTTGTGATCAATTGTCAGTAAGTATATACTAGACTGAGATGAAAATACAGGTATCCCTTATCGGGATTTTAGATCCGTTTGTCGAAGCGGATCAGTCCTCATGTTACATGTTTCTTTTAAAACTAACTATATTAAAATCTTTATTTGTTATTCACAATTTTTCATGTGTTGCGGCGGCACTGACGACTACTCTCTAGCTCTGCCTACTTTGCGTCCTCTTCATCCAATATTTTACTCCCATCGCCTTCAGGTCGTCCGTCACCTGGTCCCACCACCTGATTTTTGGTCTTCTTTTCCTTCTATCTTGAAGTCTATCTATGTCACTGTCGCTTTTTCTCATTACATGAGCAAACCGTCTGACTCTTTGTGATTTAATGTGCTTCATGATATCCTGGATTTTGGTTCTTCCCCAATCTCACAGTTCATCGGCGGTATTATTATACCGTTACCACATTTTTTCATCTCTAATGATGCGTAGAATTTTCCTTTTATACGATTTCTGTATTTCTGCTTCACGTTTTAGGTAAAATGCAGTTTCTGCCGCATACGTGACCACCGGCCTGATCAGGGTTTTAAAAATCTACATTTCTTTGTTTAATTTTTTATCTCCGAATATTTTGTTATGATAGAATGCACGATTTATGCATGATTTATGCACGATGGGTGCAAGATTTTTAACTTTCATACTTATGATAGAATGTTCTATTCCCGCCTTGTATTCTTCTCTTTAGCTCTTCCTCTCTGTCACATTTGTTGTTTATTATCACTACCAAATAGATAAAGCTGCTTACTTCCTATATTGCAAGTTCGTCTATGATTGTAAAACTCTGTTCTCGTTTATTGTCCTTGCTGCATCTCATGTACTTTATCTTTGCTTGGTTCACCAATAGCCCCATTTCTTTAGCCTTCATCCACAACCTTTTGAAGATCTCTTTCATCTTTTTTCGTGATCTAGTCATGATGACGATGTCGTTGGCATAAGCGAGTATCTGCCACTCCTTTGTTGTTTAACTATTTTTTCTATAGCTATGTTAAACAATGTAGCTGACAATGTGTCTTCTTGTCTCACGCCACTGTTTATTTCGAAACTTTCTGTCCCGCCATCCTCTGTTCTGATGTATACAACGATTTTTTTCATCGTCATCTTTGTCAGGTTGATCAGTTTTGTTGGTACTTTCATTTCTTCCATTGCCTGAAATAGCTCTTTTCTTTTTATTTTATCAAAGGCTTGTTAAAAGTCAATGTAGAGGAGCATGCTAAGTTCCATGTAATGTTCGTACATTTTTTCCATCGTTTACTTCACCGTATGTGGATTTAATCCATCTATCGTGGATTTGCCTTTAGTGAAACCAAGCTGGTATTCGCCTACCGTTCTTTTTGTGTAGTCTTCTGTATATCAGTGTTGATAGGGCTTTATACGCCGAGCTGAGCAGCATAATTCCTCTATAGTTTCTAAAATTATTTGAGTCGCCTTTCTTTTTCAGCGGAATTATCACTCCCTTTCTCCATTTTTCTATTTATATGGAATGGAATAAAATAATCAGATGCAATCCTGTTATGTCTGGTTATATACCGACAATGTATAAATCGACAGATATTAGCAATAAGCAATATAGAGAAACTTATTATTTTATCACGACATAACTAAGTTTCTGAATGTATTTGATAAAAATTTGCAAGAAAGAAAATTCATATGTAGTACTAGTACTAAATGATGAGAGCTGAGAAAGGGGCGGCTAATCCTACAAGGCCTAGGGCGGCCAAAACTGTAAATCCACCACTGACCAGCGATCATATCAAACCACTACCGTAGATGTTTCATAGCCCATAGATCGTTATTGGGCCTATTTAGATCACAATCTACCGCGTCCTAGCATGTTGATTTTAAGCATTGCGCCACACTGTTGGTCAGAATTATTATAGTGTCTTCGTTATTTTATCTTACAACAATTATAAATTTTTATTCAATTATTAGTAATAATTCGCCTTTCTTTTTCAGCGGAATTCAGTGGAATTCAAATTAAAATTGAGTTAATATATCTGGCAAGTGTTAAAAAAATCATATAATAATGAACAAGAGGCACGTGTTCAGTTTAAAATTTTTAACAAAAATTTTTAATTCTTAAAACAATACAAAAAAGCTAATAAAACTCAGGTACTGTGTTGGATAACCCTCTTAAGAATCATCCACAACCTCCAAATTAACGTAGAATTAGTATATAAATTAATACTTGAAATTTGAACATAAATTAATGTTTTGGCAGCATTCACAATGCTTAAATTAACGCGCAAATTAGTGTGAATTCATCTAGTGTCAATGTTTGGAACTTAAGAATTTCGGTCTGATAAGTTGTTGTTATTACTAGATAGCCTATCTTTCTATTTAAATCGGGTACAGGTGAATACCATAGCGTTGTACTTTTAATATTAAATGTAATTAAAGTCACAAAAGTTAACAGGTTTTAGGTTAGCAATCACAGATGACACTTGAATGATTTTGAAGCATGCGTAGTAGCGACTTGACGACTAACAGCCGTATTCATAAACGATGCCTTACTTATACTTAAAAAACGACTTTTAAAATAGACCCTTATTGACCTAGTAAATAAGGTTGCAATAAAAACAAATTCGACCCTATTGGTCTTACTTAGCACTTAATACTTGTCTATGAATCTGGGCGTAATTTACGTGAAAAAGCTAAGACCTAGCAAGGTTCTGCGTTAAGTACTAATTACTAATTTCGCAGTAAGTTACTAATTTCGAGGTTGTGAACAACCTAGGTAGGTTGTTATTCTTCTACGTTTATACTTCTACGTTTAATTCTAATTACTAATTACTACGTTAATTTAGAGGTTGTGGATGGTACTTTACACGCGATTTAACCCGATTGGATTGTAGGTAAAGCTCGTTTCACACGATGTTTGTTTTGCTGATGGTTTCCTTGCTTGTTTCTGTGCATGGTACCCATGATACAATAAAGTTTTAATTTATTTGGTAATTTATTGTATCATGCATGGTATCTAGTATGATGGCTGCTGTGCATCGTTGGCTTCACACGGATTTTGTGCACGATGGTTTACAAGCATGGTTTCAAGCTTCAATGCGCACGCAGTAATAGTGTTTGTAAAAATGGACGCCTTTTTAATGGAAATTTAACGTAGAATATTATCTGTTAGAATATTTTTGTGCAAAATACACAAAACAATATAATTGCAATTATACACAAATCGAACTATCAATTTAAAATAATAATCTCTTTCAAATATGGTTAACCAAAAAACAACAATTTCGAAAAAATTATGAAATAAAGAAAACAACAAGAAGCAATAATAATAACCAATATAATAAAAATATTTTATTATTTTAAATAATAAAATAAATTAAGTTCATTACGGCTCCAAGCAAAGAAGCATGCAGGGAAACAAGCATCGTGTGAGGCGAGCTTTAGAAAGGTTTATGAGGACAGATATGAACCCCAAGAGTGTGGTTGAAGGACCAAAGATACTTCAGAGACCAAAAAATTTAGATTAACCAATAATATTTTTTTAAAAACAGCTTTTCGACGTATTTCATTGGTTAACCCAACTTTTCTGATTTAAACTCACATTGTACAACTGGCCCTAAAGATGCTATATTATTGTCGTGTTACAAAGTGATTTTGACCGCCCCTGTACTATTTTGTAAAGTTTTTATAGTTTTAAATTTGAATTTTGAGGGGAAAATTTTATACATCTGTTGACGGAAGTTTAAAAGAGTGGGAGTATTTTTTCCAAAGATAGTCGCCAGAGCGGTCTATGCATTTTTGGCTTTGTAGATTTTTTGAATATTTGTACGAAATAGTTTTGTTTGCCATTGTGAATTAGAAATTCGAATATTGGAAGTATTTTTGGTCGGAAGTAGCCACCTAGATCATGTTTTTGTAAGTTGGATTATTTTTGAATGATATTTTGATTTTTTTGAATTGACATTGTTATTTTAACTTGATAAAGATTTGGATTTAAAAGAATTAATTAAAATAATTGAAATTTAAACATTTGGATTAAAAAATTACATTTAAAAGAGCCAACTTGTGGCGTTGCTGTATTGCTTCGAATTGATAATAATTTGAAATCGTAAGTTCGATTCTTGAGCAAAGCATAAAATTTTTGAAAATAATTTTAATTGGAAGTAAATTTAAAATGGAATTCTGGTATCAGCATTAATGAACACAGAACCTACTGCTGAGAAGAGTTTTTTGTTCCCGCATGCAAGAGCTAGTCGAGGTAAATTTTTTTAGAGTATAGTAAAGAGTTTTTTATCAGTTATAAGATTTAAAAAAAATACCACTACAATATATTAGTTATAATCTAAACTTAAAGTTCTAAACTACCCAACTGTATTCTCCCATTTTATTAAAAATAAATAATATAAAAAATTAGGTAAAATTTTAAAAGTAATTTTTTTAATTAGAAATAATACGTTTGCAAACTTTTTAGTTCACAAGATACGATTAGTATTAATAAGTATAAGTATTATCATTACTTATTAGTAATTCAATTTGTTTTTCTATTGTTACAATATTAAGGTGTAATTTAAAGGATCACTAACTAATCGAAATTTGCATTCCTATGACTTCAAAGTTAATAGGTATTATAGCGGCAAAGGTAGGTGTATATGTACATAGTTGGTTTAATTAAATAGAAATTGAATGTTTTCCACACGTATTTTAATTAGCACTCATGTCTGTAATAGCCAAAGCTAATGAACACCCTAATGTAAACACATTATATTGCACATAATATAATGTGTATCACATTATATTATATAACACATATGTATGTCTATAACTCATAGTAACATCAGTCTAAAATAATATAGTAGATTTTATATATTTCACAAAAATAATATATAGTAATATAAAGCAAGTTATGAATTGTTAGATTCTACTTTATATAAAATTAATTATAATAAAATATTTTAATTATAATATTAACTTACTTGAGCGATTTGATCAAATTTTCCAAATAATTCATTCAGAGTCCTCACTAGATCAGAAGCTGTTAAACGTTCTGATAAAGGTGTAAAATTCACAATATCGGCATATAGAATGGATACGTTGTTGTACCGTTGTACATGCATTTCGTGAAACGTTTGAGTTTTATTTGGTCCCGTATGACAAGCTTCTGACATTTTTAACATAATACTTCGTTTGACCTGAAATTAAGAGGTGAATTACAAATTATTTTAAACACAATATGGTACTGTAATTTTTATCTTGCTGTATACGAATTAGTAAGTTAATATAATTTTTCTGTATTTTTCTTTATTAGATTTTCACTGTTTGACTAGTTTCGTTCTTATCAGTCAGGGACATCTTCAGACGAGATACCTTATGAGCTACACGAATAATGATAGTAATGCAGATTGATTACGACGAATCAAAGATGAGACGATTATCGGCAAGTTGTTATATACTACTTCATATTATGTACATGAAGACGGTCACGGCTAGAGAAGACGGTTACGACCTGATGCTTATGTCCGTCGACTGCTAAGCCGAGATCATTGGTTCGATCCCGAGCGGAATAAAAACTTTATTCTGACCGTCTTCCCTCGAAAAGCAATGGCAAACTACCGAGGTATCTTTCAAGAAAACCCTTCTAAAAAATAAGTGTTTACTATGCCCTTATGTAAGGCTAAAGGACTGAGAAGAAGGTACATTACTATTGATACTTTTTTAAAAACATTAGTTTTCACAATTATTTCAGAAAATAAAATTTAAAAAAATATTCAAAATATTTAAAATACAGTTATCATTTATCTCACAGTATCCTAATCTAATCTAATAACTAAATAATATTATTGAGGATTGTAGTAGGTCTTAATTTATCTATAAAGGCTATATGTTGTCATATTAGTTAATTTGGTAAAAAAATTTTGAAAAATTTTTTCACAAAATTGTGTTTGACACGTAATAGAGTTATTTAATAAAATTTAAAATTAGCGCAAATGCATGGGATGTTTATTTTGCAGTCAAATTCAAAATTTGGCCAGGCGAATTTTAGCACGTATATAAAAATCAGATCGCTACCGGTCTCTTCAATCCACTGCTGGACCATCAGCCTCTTCCGCTGTCAAGAAAGAGTTCAGCATTTAGATCCAACAGATGCTTAGATTGGAAAATGCATGTAGCTCTGTTTTTAATAGTTTTTAATAGTTAATAGACCACCGGCTTTACGTGCCTTTCGAAGACAATTATAAAAAATATAAGAAACCGTCTAATGACCATTTTATCAGACGGTTATTCTAAAGATCATTAGATATTCAAATATTCATATCAAATAGTCAGATATTTTAAAAAGAATGTAAAAAACAAAAATAATCATTAAATAGGTAACGGCAAAGATAAAAATAAAACAAATTCAAAAAAGGTAAAATATTTAAAATATAAATATAATAGGTACTGACTGCATCAGTTAGATTATTTTTGTAAAATTTTTAATCTACAAAAAATATGTTTTAAAATCCACCTCATTTTAATGTACAAATTTAGTACTAAAGTTTGTACCAAATTAACTCAAATATCACATGCCTTTAATAGTACTATTTGATAGTACGTTTCTACAACACACAAATCAAAAATATATTATACTGATCTGATTTAATCGCGTCGAGATTTTTAATTAGTTGTTTTACGTCGAGTTAGCTCTGGATTGCGGACACTTTGGATAACTTTAGGGCGAAGGGTTCCAGCGTCTTCAAAATAAGAAAACTAAAAATTTCTTTTCCAAAAAAATAAAACTTTTTCAAAAATAATGAATAATCCAAATGCAAATTTTAAATCGCAAATACTTTAAATTCAAATAATTTGTCCTTTGCTCGAGGTTCGAACTTATAAATTCCACTTATCAATTGAGGCGATATCGACAACGCCACGTTTGATTCTTTCGAATGTAAATTTAATTTTTCAATTTCAAATATAATTCAAATCCAATTATTTCAAACATCCAAAATCTTCTATCAATCGAATTACCTTGCTACCGCTTGGTAGCA
The DNA here is from genome assembly GCA_911387805.1 of Cantharis rustica. Lineage (NCBI taxonomy): Eukaryota > Metazoa > Arthropoda > Insecta > Coleoptera > Cantharidae > Cantharis > Cantharis rustica. The sequence goes on from OU426877.1 coordinate 81,442,296, forward strand.
AATCGAAAAAAAGTATCTAAAATAATTCCAAACTTCAAAAAACTACACAGTAATTCAGATGCATCAAATTCACTTTATTCAAAATAAATCCAAATTATTACTCGCAATTTCTGATTAACAAAATTTCAAAAATATCTCACTGAGCCAAAAATCAACATCTTTGGCCAAAAAGCCTTCTATTTTCTGTCATTCGCCCCCACCTCTCTAATTTTACAATCTTATCATTTACTTCATAAAATAAAATTTTCTATCAAAATGTACAGGGTGGGTGTGAATCCTTTTAAAAAATGACAATACATAATTCTTAATGAACAAGCGCACTAAGAATCATCATCAAATGAAAAACTAGCAAATTGATGTATCGATAAATTAACACCTACACCCAAGACAATATTATTTTATTAACACTATTTGAAATTCTATATAATATAATAAATTAATTTTTTAACTTGTGATATATAATTAAATTCAATAATTTTAGAATAAACAAGTTAATTAAACAATTTAGTAGTATATATTGGACAAACAAACCAATGGCTGCACAAAAGAATGAGTGGTCATATCTCAACTGTTCGTTGTAATAAACCGGACTCTACTGCCATTGCAAAACATATATTAGTCGATGGACATGATGCAGATTTTAAAAACGCTAAAATTATTAAATCTGTTACTAATTATAAAGAAAGAATTCTTCACCTACTGACAAGCATCAAAAGAGAAAAGAATTCAATGAACAGGAAAACTGATATAGATGGTTTGAGCAAGATATACAGCCATCTACTTGTCCAATTACCTTCACATATTGGTGTTAAGTTTTTCCTACCTTGAAGGAAACTCACTGCAGGTTGTTCCTTATCACACAATCACATTTTTTAGATCATAGATTGTTAAAATGACAATTCGTTATTATTCGGTTTCCATATAAACATATTATAAACATTGTATTAAAAATATTCTGATAAAAACGTTCACCTACGTTGAAAGCTTAATAATAAAAACATTATTAAAAATTGTTTAATTAACTTGTTCATTCTAAAATTATCGAATTTAATCAAATTTTATATAGTAAGTAGGTAAGTTGCCAAACAGTTTATTTGCAAAAATTTTAAAAATAGAAATTATTTAGTGGACTAAGTAAGTACTTATTTTCAAAAAGTATCGAAATTGATACGAATTTTAATGTAAAAATAATTAAGTTCACATTAACGCGAAAACTTTATAGTATACCATGTAATACATTTTATTGGTATAATGAATAGATAAGTGGTTAAGGTAGAGTAACTCGATATTAATCATATCAAATTTTTTAGAAAAACCAAAAAATGCACACTTTTATGTTTTATGTTAACACAATATATTTAAATACACTGTAAGTATGTACATAATATATTATCGCAAACGTTTTCACCATACTAGGCATCATCAGGCGATGAACTAGAAACAAAAACGAGAAAAATTCCCTATTTATAGTCCAAATTGCAAGAGAAAAGGGGGAGAGGATTTATCTTGTTCATCGCCTGATGATGCTCATAGTATGGTGAAAACGTTTGCAATAATATACTTACGGTATATTTGTGATAAGTTAAAACATTTTAGTTCTAAAAAGTGTTTGTGCATTTTTTGGTATTTCTAAAAAATTTGATATGGTATTATATTACGGGTATTCACACTCTCTGGTATATCCCGTGGTAAATTTACCCTGTGGTAAATATATCAAGTTTACCAGGGTGTTATTTGACTGTGTAGTAATCTCCCATAAGAGCAAATACCATACCTCGTGGTATTCGTAAGTAGCCCTCGACCATGTATTTCTAGTATGGTAAAGTTAAACCAGTGCGCCGCTTTTCTGCGTTGTTATATTTTTACTTCTAATATGGCGAAGTGCACACAGCTGATTTAAAGTAACTACTATTTACAAAAATAATAACACCAAACAGCTGATTGTGCCGAAAGTAGGGTTAAAGTTAAAATACCAAGACTCAATACCACGAGGTGTGTTCACAGATATGGTATAAATGTGTAGTAAATTTACAACGTGTTAAATATATCAGAGAGTGTGAATACCATAATTGAGATTATCGTTTAATATTAATCGCCTTATTCGTTAAAACATTAATAAGTGTACATGGAAGTGTATATTAATTTAATTTTATTGAAATATATCAAACAATATGTTTCTGGTATCATAAAAAAAATAAATACAGATCATCAGACACATTATCTAGAACAGGGCAACAATGAAAAACAACTAAAAGAGGTGATAAAACGATTGTTTGTAAAGCAGTAAAACTTCCTCGACTAACGGCTAGCCAAATCGTTTGTGAATTCAACGAAAATCAAGAAGACTAGATACATGTCTCGGCAGTGAAACGTCGATTGAATGCAGTTGGACTATTTCGCAGAGATACTTCTAAGAAACCACCGATATCAAAGAAAGAATTGGATAACCTGTCTGAAATTTATTATAGATCGTTTATACTAGAAAAAAAAAAAAATTGGTTCAAAATACTTTTGCAAAAAAATCACGACGGAGAATTAAGTAATGGTATTAATGGATGGATCGGTTTATGAGACAAAATATTTCAACACAATAAATCAAAACATACATCAGAACATGGATAAGACCACAATCCGCCTTTTGGAGTAGCTTAGTCAGATTTCTAATCCGCGAATATTATGTAGTCTCATCTTTGGACTATTTAACAATAATAAATAAATTCCACAAAAAGTATCGTAATCGCCAAGCTCACGTTTCAATGGTCTCGTATGCAAACGCATTTATAACAACAAAAACAAAATACATATTTTTTATAAAAAACTGTTTGTTTTTGTATTTATAGTACTACTAAATTAAATGGTCCTAAATTTATTACAATTTTTTTTTAATTAAGGGGTTTTTTAATAATTGCGTTTGATTTCCTAGAAGTTCGTGTCTAAAAAAAGTTAGGAAACGCTGTGATAGAGCTTTTGTGGGAACGGCTCGAACGACGAATAAAAAATTAATCATATCTTAATACAACCCAATTATGGAAATTATTAGAGAGAATGGTTAAAAATAATATTATACTGTTTAGTGAAGTTGGTGGACTGACTATGCCATCACGATGCAAAGCTGTTATTGTGTGGAACAGCTCTGGAATGGGAAAAATTCCGATGTAATTTTTCCCGCATTTTTGGACTGTTTATTAGATAGCAGCCCGAAAACTAATGCAAGCGCACCGGCGAGACATCTACTTCACCACGTAAGGTCTGCTATCGGTAGAAACAAGATTTCGGATCGTCCAAATACAGATGTCAGGTAGCTTAAAAATCGGTGAGACAAAATCACATTAGAGTGATCTACTTCGCAGCTGAGATCTATTGTCACTTCAAAAAGATTTACAACTATGTACTAAATGTTTTTAATCTACAATTTTTGTATGTTTTTTTTTATTTTTTGATTTTAAGCGCTTTTTATCGTAATTTACTTTAACCGAATATTTCGTATGTATTTTGTTTTAAATTTTTTTGAATTAATATAATTATCAGAAAAGTTATAGTTACAGTTTGTAATTCAAAATGTTTTAAAAAGTATATTATGAAAACATCAAAGAGAAAATAATGTCGAAATTTAAAAAAGTATTGCAAAATAAGTGTTTGGTAACTTAGTTATGAGCGCTATTGTATATATGAGTTTCTTTTGTGCTTTTTTCGTATATTAATTATAAAATACTACAATTTTGTATACAAAAGAGGAAAGAGGAAAACGAAAATTACAGATTGAAGAAGGTACAATATGGAATATAAAATTTTAAACAACAAACTTTTCTTTTCTTTCTTAACATTTCCAAGCCTAGTCTATAACTTCTTTAGAAACTCAATAACTCAAAACTTTAACTTAATAATGTTGAACAACCCACTAAAACAACGGTTCCCAAATTGTGGTACGCATACCACTCTAGTGGTACATTAAGCTGAAGGAAAAAAATGGTACGCTCAGGCTCAGCCGTAATAGTAAGGAAAAGTGTTGATTCGTTTGTTCGAATTACGTTCAGAAGTGCTATTGTTTTTAACAAAACATAAATTTCTCCTTGTGGACTGTTTTACTGATAAGCTATGGTTATCACGATTGGCATATTAAGCAGATATTTTTAGACGATTAAATGATTTGAATTTAAGTCTACAAGGTACAAATGCAAATGTTTTTACCGTAACTGGAAAAATTATTGCAGCAGTGCTTAAATTGCAATGCACTATTAACGATATAAAGAAGCAAAAAGTTTCATCTTCGCTAACTTTGAATAAATTTTTAAAGGAAAATGAATAAATATTACAAAAAGAGCTGATTGAATACATTGAAAACTATTGTAATGGACTGGTCAACAGTTTTCGCTCATATTTTCCAGAAAATTTGGAAAACAAAAGTTGGATTCGTGATCAATTTTCTCTTTCTGATAAAAATTTGAATAGATCAGTTAGCAGACATTTGTTGTAATGATGATTTAAAACTTGAATTTAAACAGCAAAATTTAAGTGATTTTTGGTTCCAGCGATGATCTGAATATGAAGCAATTTCTGCTTTAAAAAAGCTTTAAAATTTTGTATCCCATTTGTTTCATTATATTTATGTGAAGTAGTATTTGGCTATGTTGTGCATTAAAAATAAATACAGAACGCGATTAAATCTTGACTCCAGTTTACGTTTAAAATTAACTAAAATTGAACCTAATATTACATATTTAATGGACAATAAACAACTTCATTCTTCACATTAACTACTATGTCCATACTGTATTGTTTTGATATTTTTTCTTCAAATTATTTATATTATGAAAATTTTAAATAAAAATAATATTAAAAAAACTTAGCTTACTATTTAAATATTTACTAAAATATATTGAAGTTTTTATACGGTGGTACATGTAGGGTAGGGGTGTGTAAGAGTGCGCACTTTCACGATTTGATGTTATAGAAATAAGGTAAAATACATCAAGTTAAAGTTATTATCATATATTAACTCCTTAGGTATCTGGCTACAGAAAAACTATTAAAAAATTAACGAACAATAGACGGTAAAGAAATAAATTAAAAAAATTGCAAGGCATTCGTTTGCGCACTCTTGTACTATGTAATGGACAAGAATGCGCATGCAGGCGTGCAAGAACATAATTCAACATAATTGAGGATGTCGACGTAACAAAACATCTTCAACAATTTCATCGTCTTGCTCTGAGTCGAAAACATTCTAATTTAGTAAATACATTATATTAAGCACTTTATATTATAATTTTAAAATCATATATAATTCGTTGGTGCTTTTCATGAAATTTTATAAATAAAATTATAAACTCAGATATCTAACCTGAAAATAAATTATTGTTTACATTAGATTTGACCAATAGAAAACAAGAATAAACTTCTTCCAGGTACACTGTGCAAGATTGCGCGCGTATTCTTGTCCGCATCGGTACTGAGCACTCTTGCACGCAGTGAACTAATTATTTTTCTGTGATTATCACGCTATTTATGTGAAACGTCAGACAAATGTGTAAATCGGCAAGTATTTCGAAGACTAACTAAATGACTTGAGAAATTACAATAAACATTATCTTAACAAATTTATTCGCAATCGACGGTTGAAAATCTTCAGAAAATATATCAAAGTAAGGAAAAACAGATTTTGTTGTATAAATCTTTCAAAATTCAATAAAAAAGTAAATGTTTTGGTAGTCACATATGAAACTTGTCTTAGATCAGTAGACAATTAAAGACGGACGCGGATGTCTGTCATCTGATCGGTCTGTTTCTGAGCGCACTCTTGTACGCTGCGCACTCTTACACACCCATACCTTATTAAAAAAAAGTGTATTGGTGGTACAATAAAGAAAAACTTTGGGAACTTCAAAAAATCATAACTGGGGAGTGAATCGGAGAACAATGGAAAAATAATAAGACTTACTTATATTTAGTAAAAATTATGAAAGGGTTAAATAAATTATAACACCTACAATATAATCCTGGACAAGAGGAATTGATTCATATCTCAAAGTCAACAGTAGCATCTGTAGTCTTTAAAAATAAATTAAATAAATTTTTAAAGAAATTAAAATAAAAAAAATTCAGTAGTGGACAAGAGCAGATTGGAGGAAAGAAATATTTTAAATTAAATGAAATTAAAAGTAAATACAGAAATTCAATGTTATAAAAAGATTAGTTTTGTTTTTAATAACTAATATACATACTTCTGCTGCTATGTAAACTGGTATTACGCTTAGTAACAGTTGTTCTTGTTGTTCTTTTTCGCACTCCAATTTAATTCTTGATTCGATACATTGTCGAGTTCCTGCGAAAGTTCGAGTGTGAGCATTTTCTGTTAAATATCGGTAATATAAACCTGCTCCATTGGCTGTGAGTAATATAAGTATCTCCGGCACAATCTAAAATTATTTAATAAAACAATAGAATTAAAAAGATTAAGGGTATTTATCTCACTGTGGAATGAATACCCTACCAATGTATCATTAAATAATAAATAATTGTAAATATCTTATAAATTCTTATATCTTACCAGATACAAAAAAAAATTTAAATAGTTTTTTATTCAACTCGAAATTTACCATCGGAAGCTGCAGAGATATATCTTTTGTACATCGAACTCAACCGGAAATCAACATGAATTTTTTTTTTTCAAATGACAACATGACGTTTTTTAGCATTTTCGTAATCTACAGTTTTTTCTCTATACATACCTACTGTTGTGTCCGCACTAAGTGATGAAAATGGGTTGCGAACTTAGCAATAAAATGACGGTATTTGCAACTAGAGAAACCACAAAGCAAAACTCTATTTTAACATTTTATTACTAGTGTGTGTTTTATTTTTATATATTCTTAATTTTGATTTCAGTGTTTGTTTAATATTTTATGTTTGTCTAGTTAGTAAGTTTTTTTGTTTCGAATTTGATTTTTATTTTATGTTTGTATTATGACTCACGTGAATGCCGACAACAGCAATATTTTTGAATAATAAAAATCTAGAGGTAAAAAAAAGAAGACAGTTTAAAAAATGGATATCCAAGGCGATAGAAGAATTAATCAAAAAATATAAAGTTAGTCACATAAAGATTTGAAAGCAGTCGGTCGACGAAAGTTTTAAGGCAGTTAGTCAGAAAAAGATTTGTAAAGCGGTCGGTCGACGAAGGTTTGAAGGCAGTTAGTCAGAAAATGATTTGAAAACAGTTGGTCGACGAAAGTTTGAAGGCAGTTAGTCAGAAGAAGATTTGTAAAGCGGTCGGTCGACGAAGGTTTGAAGGCAGTTTAGTCAGATATTTAGCAGAGCGGTCGGTAAAGAATAAATTCAAGAAGGAAGATAACAGTGTTTTTGTTTATAGAAAAGCTGGGGTCGGCTATTTGCGTGAGTTTTTGCTATTGTTAAAATTTTGTTCCTATTTTTTTTATATTTTAACTTTGCAAATAAAAATTATAAAACCGTTATTTTATTGTTTACTTGTAACAATTTTCCACATTCGAGAACCTACGTTATCCCATTGACGAGATAAGAGGCGCGCATAAGGTCGCAGCACTACATATAAAATTATCATCGAGTTACATAAGAAAATTTTGCAAAAAATGCAAGATTTAAGCAAATTAATAATAAATTTATTAATTATTTAATTTATTTAGTGTGCTATGAAAAACAAAACAACATTACGGTACAGAAAACACAACCTATCTCATAAATTGTTCAAAATTGCCACCATTTTGTTCAAGACATGATTACTAATCGGGAACTGTCAGTCAATCATCACCACGATTTTAACTTTTTTCTATTGAATATTGGTAAAAGAACGCTTTTCTAAGCATACTAGAACATAAATTTTGTAGGATATTGCAAAAGTGTTTGAAAAAAATCGAATTTGAAAATGTAAAATTTATAGGTATTTTAGATACACGTTTTAACATGGATAGGCTGTGGTTGAGTTAGACAAAAAAATAAAACAGACCCTCGGGACTCCTTCGACGCCCTCCGGGCCTGTTTTGTTTTTTGCTTAAAACATAACAAATTTAAAAATATCCCTGTATAATGACAGAACTCGCCAAGAGGGAAACTCGAAGCCATAGAACTCGTCCGGGTGTCTACCGTAACTGACAACAACATTAAGGGCCAGTTCTACAATAGAAGTATAAAGTCCAGAATACGTATTCTCCGTATAACTTATTCCATGATTTATTCCAAGTATAAAAGTAATCACGTTCTACAATTCTCATATACATTTAGGATTGCTATTCCTGAAAAGTAGTTTCTGCGCACCCCTTTTAGGTTGTTTGACATCTTTGTTTCCATCATTTTACATTAATTTAACCTTAGATTGAAATGTTCCTTTAAAAAAGTGTTTTCGAAAAACACAAAATCAGCTTGCTATGTCGGTTCTGTATTATTTAAATTAAAAAAAAATTAAAATTTGTATTTGTAGATGCTTATTCAGATCTCCAAATTTTTGTATTCAACATAATAATCGATCATATTTTTAAACACTTGAAGATGTCGACGTAACAAAACATCTTCAACAATTTCGTCGTCTTGCTCTGAGTCGAAAACATTCAAATTTAGTGAACACATTATATTAAGCACTTTGTATTCTAAGTTTAAAATCGTAAATAATTTGTTGGTGCATTTCATGAAATTTTATAAATAAAATTACAAACTCAAATACCTAACCTGAAAATAAATAATTGCTTACATTAGATTTGACCAATAGAAAACAAGAATAAACTTCTTCTCAATTTTAGATGGATAACTTATCCCTCAATTTATACCTAAAACGATCATTGTAGAACGCAAACCATTATACAACAAATTTACAAAGTATGATATTGCTCAGGTTGGACTGTGACGTACCTTGGTTCAGATATTAACCTACGTAAGTTGTGGTAAGCGTTTGGGTATCGTATTATATTTAATTTTACGTACGATAGCATTCTAGAGTTCAACAAATAGCGAGAAGGACCGATTATTGGCGGTCAACTACAACGGCAACTATTCCATTTGATTCTTTAGAACCAAGATACGTCAAAATGACGTCATGCGCCAAACGGACGAAAATAGGTTTGTAAAATATCATACCTTGTAAATTCATGAACGCAAACTGTGTAAAATATTCGCAGTATAGTTTATTATATCCCTATACTTTCATTGTAGAACTTCCCTAAGAGTATATCAAAGAACACATAGACATACCATCAACAAAAATGAGAGCGGAGAGCTTAACGTGTAAGTTACAGTCGCGCGACTCAATCCATCGGGGTGTATCGTATTACAACTTCCCGCTTTCCGATATTTTAAAATGCCGTTATTTCGACAACTAATGCATAATCTTACAAAATTTTTGTGCTAATATACTCAGAAAATTGTCTTCTTTCCAATGGTCAATAGGAAAGAATTCAAATCGTGGTAATGATTAACTGACAGTAACCAAAAGTTTAATGGTGTTATATCTGGTGATCTCGGATGCCACTGCACTGGTCCATTAGTTTATCTATCTATCTTTGTTCAAATGTCTCTCACAGATAATTTTTAACTATAACAGCATTGAACGTTCGTGCCCCCCCCCCACGGTTTGATTATTGGTTTCCATTGCCCAATGTGGATTTGCGTCGGACCACTGGTTGTTTTATCTATTAATAACTCCATTGTTAGTAAATTTTGATTCGTTTGTCCATAAAATAGTGTCTAAAAGTGATGGGTTGTCACGACGCTCTGCCAACAACCAAGCAATAAAAGTTAATTTTTGATCAGGATCTTGTGGACGTAAGTGTTGCACTAAATCGGCTTTGTAAGGAAACAATTTGTTTTTTTATGATATCCTGTGAACTATTCCAACTGAGACTTTCACTTCATGAGCTACATGCCTAATGGATGACCGTGGATTAACTATAACACGTGAATTTCTGTTTCTTCATTGCCACTGTACGGGGTCGCAAAATTACATGAGGAAATAATTCTTGAGTTTTGAGTGATTCCATAATTCGTAGAAGATAATTATGAGGAGGTTGGTATCTTTCGGGATACCGTTGAGCATACAGTGCAGCAGCTTGTCGCGAATTACTATTACATTCACCATAAATTAATAACATAAATCAACTTTTTCACTATTATCCAAGGTAATAAATGAGGTGATCAATGTATCAAAATTAATTACAGGTAGGTGACAATTCTGTGTTCTGTACCGTAATGTTGTTTTGTTTTTCATAGCACACTAAATAACTTAAATAATTAATAAATTTATTGTTTGCTTAAATCTTACATTTATCTCGAAAATTTTCTTATGTAACCTTTTAATAATTTTATAATTATGTATGTATAGAGAAAAACCTGCAGTTTCACAAAATTACTAAAAAAAGACATATTGTCATTTGAAACAGAAAATCATGTTTGCTTCCGTTTGAGTTTGAAGTGCCAAAAATTTACCTCCTCAGTTTCCAATGGTAAATTTGGACTTGAAAAAAAACTATTTAAACTTTTGTATCTAGTAAGATATAAGAATTATTCACTGTTACCTCTTATCGTGAACACACTGTATACCTCTATACATAATAATATGGTTAAGGCGAAACCGGACACGAATTGTAGACAAGTGTGCAAAAAAGACAAATATATCGGAAAAGTAATTAGCTATTTAAACCACTTTACAAACAAAAATTTTTAATTTGAAAAAGGCTATAGTACTTAAAACTATATTAGAATTCACGCTAACTGACTACTTTTCTAATTTTGACTTTCATTTTAAAAATTTTGAAAAAAAACGTCTATTTAGAAGAAAAAAATTAAAAAGTGTTAGCCAGCCGCCAAAGAGGCATATTTTCGGAATACAATGCATATTTTATTTTATTTTATTTTTTTATTTTTGGCTCTTTAAATAGAAAAATAAACTTTTCTTTGACGTTTCTTATGTTCCGCTTGGTGAACTAGTCACGTGGTAGTAATGTATACATGTAAGAAAACTTATTAGTTTGCGATAGATATTTCAATAAAAGTATAAAATTACTAATATAAATACAAAGTAGATTTCCGTAAGTTTAGGATTAAACTGTTTCAAAGTTGGGTTAAAAAGTAGATAAGAATCAATAAAATAAAAAGTCAAATTTCAACCAAAAAAATTAATTTTTGAATAAAACCATAAATTTTATGTTTATTATTTTTTTCTGGATTTTAGTCACTGTAAACAGAAAAAACCTCTTTTGACGTTTTTCAAGTTTCGCTCGTGATAGGCAATTTTACTTACACTATAGTTACTTGCATGGCGTCGTCAGTGTGCTGTATAAAACAATAGCTAATTACGGGAAAAGATTGAAGAATTATTTCGGCAAACTACAACACAACGAAACGCCTTCCCAAAATAAAAAAAGTTAAATATAACCTAAATAAAGGTGATTCAAATATAATTCTTTCGGCCCCGTGCCCATGTTGTTCGGGTTACCTATTTATCTAAAACGATACTGCCAAGTATCATTTTTGCTTTGATAAATTGCACAGAAAGTGATGCTTCATTTTGATCTCGGAGGTAAACATATTTAAAAACTAAATAGTAGAAATAGTAGATAAGGATCAATAAAATAAAATATCAAATATTATGAAGAAAGAATTTTTCAGGTTCTCGTATAAGGCATATTACGCTACTTTCTAGGATCGATAATATTGGGAAGTAAAGCCTTTTCAAAAAATAATGCAAGTTTTGGCAAAACTTTTTCCTTCCAAAAACTTTCGTCTGCTTCATTCCGTTCAATTGATGTTTCTTTTCCAGTCCAGATAACAAAATCACAATGTGGTTTATTTGTGACATGGAGCTGGCCTTGAACTTGGTAGTAATAGTTGTGATTTACTTTTAATTTTCCGTTCTTATCTAAACAAAAGCCCTACAATTTCGTAACAGCTTCTTCGATAGTCAATTCTCTGGCAACTTAGAGACATTTAACTTTAATAAACCCTCCAGTCGATGTTAGACTATCTGGTGATGCGCCTAGATAACCAAACTCCACGTCTGCAAATAAACCACATTCTGAAACTTTTTCCCCGGTTTTACTTGTAAATGCAGCTATGGCATCTTTCTCGTGCATTTTTCCATATTGTGTAGCTAAAGTTTCAAAGTCTTTATTGCCGTACAACTACTAATGAGTTAGCTAGCATGCATACAAACCTGATATCTTCCACTATTTCGATTTCATGTATCGGATTTCACAATATCAGAAATATAATTTCTTTTTGTATTTGCCCTATTATAAAATAACACTACAACAGCGTCAATGCTACAATTCCAACTGCGTTCTTTCTAATATCTCAAATTCAAGTTTACCTTATCGCAAATTTTCTTATTCGGAAATGACGTAATGCATTTTTTATGCATTATAGACATTTAATAAATTAACAGAAACCGGACCGACTTGGCGACTTACAAATGATCAAAGAAAAATTAACTTTTCTGTTTTGATGGACTAAAATTTAAAAAACTTTTTTTTATAATTTCCAAGGTTTCCAAGGTTTCCGTTGCTGGCTGCCAGTTTTTTGATATTTTTGTTTTTTAAAAAAATAATTCGTTTATTTTTTTAATAAAAATAAAAAAAGAAAATGTACTCCGTTAGCGTGAATTCTATTGTATTTCTACGTACATTTGAACATTAAAATCTAAAATTCATCAATTAGTTTTTAAGTAAACAGCTAATTAATTTCAGAGCCATCTAGCGTGCCAGAAACACACTAACTACTCATCCTGATTTGGCTTAAGGTGGCAAAAAGTATGAATTATTATCAAGCGCTACTAGTAGATGACTCTGTCATCAATAGATCGTAATACAATGCGAGCGGCAAAACTTACCGACGTCTACATTAGTTCGTGCTTTTTTTTGCCGCTTACATATTTAGAAAGTAGTTTTGAGTACAAATTTGCTCAAATTGACAATCGGTGCCGGTGAAAGAATTCAACCTTCAGATGTTTACTTTTTATAAACATTTCAAGTTTGAAAACTTGCGATAATTAATATTACTGCATTGGTTAATAATTTATATATATATATTTTGGTTATTATTTTAATTAAAAAAGTTTAATAAAAAAGCGGAGCATCTTGAAATTTTTAAATTTTACTAGTAAGTACAGAATATATAAACTATTGATGGTGACTTATTTTGTTATTCATCATAAAATGGTTATTAGTAAATTACAATAGCTTTTCTACGACTGGTACATCTACTGGTACCAGTGGATTATGAAAATTATTTATAATTTAAAATGCCGAACTAATGTCATATCGGTGTTTTAATAATTACTACTACTGCGAAACTTGTTTGGGTTTTTAGAGATAAAAATTACGGAGCATTAAATTGGACAAATTGCCTTAAGGCCGGTATTACAAACACAAATAAGTAATTTACTTATGAGATTGTTAAAGGAGTATAATATTCGGAAACCACGAATAATCTTTGCAAATTCTTTTAGAAAAAAAAAATCGCTTTCACCGGGATTCGAACGCGGTATGTCGTTAGCAGAGCTATCCATTTATCCATAAAGTTTCTCTTTAAAAGTCATAAAGTGATCATACTTTTTGCGTATCGGGAATGAAGAACGCGTTAAAATTAATAAGCCGATACATTATTAAAGAAAATGTAATTTAATAATTTTAAAAATTAATTTTCGAAATTGAAAAAAAGTGCAAAATTTTTGAAAATATCGATTTTGAAAAATTTTCTCTAAACTGCATGTCCAAAAAAAATTTCGAAACATTCAAAGATGACCGGGATGATTACGGATTTACATCGACTTTGACAGGTGCCGAAATCGCTATTTTGGCCGTCAAAATTCTATTTAAATTGTAAATAAATAAAATTTTTAATAAATAAAAATTTGTAAACATGAAATTTTTTATTTAGAGTCGTAGATAAAACGTCGTATTTGACTCATACATAATGGCTATAATTCACGAGAATGAAGTTTATACGCGAGCCGTAGGCGAGTGTAACTGACTGACATTATATGCTCGTTAAATAATATACTATTATTATCAGTATTATTATTGTCGACGGTCTTTTGCAAACTATGCGACCAAACCAAACAATTAAAACATATTTGTCAACCCAAAAAATTTATAAAAACTTAATACAAAAACAAATCTTGAAATGATAACAAGATGAACGGATAACGAGATCAATTACCTGACAACCTGTCGGCCGTAGTCACTGTGAAATTTTCATTAATATTATCAATTATATTTTAAATATTTTTGAAGAAATTGGCACATAATAATTAAATCATAAAGCTTTGAGATGATTAATGGGTAAAATACCTACACATTTTTAGTTTTTAAAAAGGTGACAAAACTGTAAGATTGGTATTGTGGTATAATATAGACACGTTATTATCACTTCTTATGTTTACAATTTACACGATATACATAGATAAGACAATACTTTCTTCCAGCTCCTTCAAATTTTGTACAGCGCTTTCAAAAGAGAGTTGTTAGAAAATAACACAAACTGAATGTGTTAAGCACGCGCCATCTAGGAAACATTTTAAAAATTACAAATTACATTAGTAACATAGGCATTAGAAGACTGACGAAAAATGTTGTTACTAGAGGCATTAATAACAGATTTTCAAAATGTATTCTTCCCTACAGATCTTCTGTAATGACATATTGCAAATACAGCATGATTACTTTACTATTTTTATTACAATAACTAAACGACTAGATCGTTTTACAGGCCTATTTTGTTTATTTATTTGTGTAATAATTAAAAATGCTTTTTACCTCTAATTGTAACACATTATCAACAACAGTTGAAATAATATCATGTCATAAACTACAGCACGATATGTCATCTGTACTCTGTTTTTAATCGACAGTAGTTCTTATGGCCAAATAACATTGATATTTGCCACCTTAAGCGTAGCGCTCTAGTGGAAAATGCGAAAGTATTTCTAGCTATTAATTAAAATATTTGATTACAAAATGAGTGATAAAATTATTGTTTCTATACCTGCAAGTTACGAAATAATAAGTTAACCTAAATAAATTTAAAAAATAATACTCTTACTAGTAATAATAATGTTTTATACTTTTATACTTAATTTAATTTTAACTGTAACCTGTTATTTGGTTAGTTTTAATCAACACTTTTAATTCGTTTTCTGCAAGTTCTAGGGCCGGTCTTTTCACCTACAAGTAAAGCTCAAGTAAGTTTTAATCTACAAGTAAGTTACTTTTCGGTCTTTTCAACTACTAGTAAAATTTAGTAGCCTGGTAAATTTATTAGCATGATAAAATTGAAAAACAAAAAAAATAGAACTACTATGATTCTGTTTTCTGAAGTTTCAAATATAATAACGTTAGTATTTTAAAAACATTTTTAAATATAATTTGTTTAGAATATAATTATTTTAGTGATCAGTTTTATAAAAAAAAATATATAAAATGTGGTGTCGTAGAACACCAGATAGGAACGAAGTACCTTATTACATAAATATTAATTTCAAGTTCTAGTCGAGGTAAAAAATAAATAATTATTCTGATATAAATATTTTATTATGATTTTTTTATCGATAAAAATCAAAAACTACTTTAGAAAATTGCCAAAATAGCGATCTCGGCATGTGTCAAAGTCGATGTTAATCCGCAATCATCGCAGCCATCTTTGAAGTTTTCGAAATTTTTTTTGCACATTCGGCTTTAGATAATTTTTTGCATCTGAGTGGCATTTTTCAAAATCGATTTTTTTTTTAAATTTTAGAGGTTCTATTTTCGGCTGAAAATTTTTAAAATTATTAAATTATATTTTTTTAAATTATTCGTCGGTTTAACAATTTTAACGCGTTCTTAATTCGCAATACGCAAAGAGTAGCTTATATAGCGTTTCACTATTAATTTTAACGATACCCATTGTGGCGTTGAGCAAAGGGCTCCGCCTAAACATTTTAGCCTAGGGATCGAATCCCTGTGAAGGCAACTTTTTTTCTAGAGAAATTTGCAAACCTATTGATTCGTGGTTTCCGAATGTGTACATACTAATGTATGTACGCTGAGCAGATGTTCCACTTTTGACCACTAGATGGTGTAATTATCGAACGATATAAAAATCTTAAGCATTTTCGTTACGGACGGTTTTTTCCGATTAGGGTACCCCCTTCGCATCCTCCCATAAGAAACTTCGTTTCAAAAATGTATTTTATAAAAAATGTATTTTATAATAAGTGAAGATAATGCAGAACTGTTTAGAAATCAGAAAAGATATTTTTTATTAAACGTTGAAATAGTTTAGCATAAAATTATGGACATAGTTGCTCGTTGGCCAGTTCAGCACATGATAGCAATATTTTTAATCATTCAAATCTAAAATTTAAATTTGAAAAGGCTGAAATGGGCAATAGTATACTGCTAGGTGATAGTGGTTGTCCTCCGCGACAATATTTATCAACTCCATTAACAAATCTTCAAAGTGAAGCTGAAAATTTATAGAATGAAGCACAGATAAGAACAAGAACTGTGGTAGAAAAGAAATTGGTATTTGGAAGAAAAGATTTATTATTTTATCTTTGGGAATTAGATGTAAAATAGAACTTCCTCTAAACATTATTGTTGCAGTAGCCATACTTCAAAATATTGCTTGTGGAGTAAACGATGCAATGTCCGAAGATGTTGAAGACTTAATTATTATTAGAGCCTGGATTTATAATCACTTTAGCACTTATAATTTCAAAATAAGCGCTTTACAAAAGTTTCAAAAAACGACGACGATTCTGACAATTTAGAAACAGTAATCTTTGAAAATTTTCAAAATTTGTCCCATAATATATGTAAGACAGCATTGAGCTACGTTTCCCACCTTGTAAGCACTGGTTTAGAAAGCAGAGGTGTATCGGGAAAATTTTCTTTAATAGCTTGCACTCTCAAAGGCGTCTTTACAAAAATTTTCTTTTCATTTGAAATTAAATTATTAACCAAAGAAAATTGAAAATTGAATACAAATTGTTTCAGCAACACGGGAGAACCTGTGCCTGACATGTACAGTTAATAAAATTTTCATAAAATACAGGTACGAATACTGGTACAGCTCTGTACCAGTTTTAATCGTGTACTCCATCGGTTATAAAAAAACAATTAAAAAAAGCTCTAATAAGCACTAACGTGCGTTATAAGTAAAATCTTAAGAAAAAAGCAAGAAAAGCACCATCATCATTAGTTCAAATCAATGCAATTTTAGTGCATTATAAAATACTGATAATTAAAAACATTTCTATGTAGAAATAACATAATTGAAATATTTAAAATTTTACATTTACATTAATTTTAAATAAAAAATGAAAAAATTTTAATATCAATCACTTTTATGGTTAAGTTAATCTGAGTTACTAGTTCAAATTGCTCTAAATTTTAGTTTTAAATATAATACCAACCGTACTATACTTCAAGTAGCTACTGGTTGTATAAAATTCGATGAAAAGACCAAACTGATCAATCTGGGCGTTACGTCCAGATTCATAGACAAGTATTAAGTGCTAATTAAGACCAATAAGGTAGAATTTATTTTTATTGCAACCTAATTTACTACGTCAATAAGGGTCTATTTTAAAAGTCGTTTTTTAAGTATAAGTAAGGCATCGTTTATGAATACGGCTGTTAATCAACCATTAAAAAGCTCAAGTAAAGTAAACGTCAAGTAACTACTTCTGACGTATAAATAAAATATGAAAAGATCGGCCCCTAATCTAATAAACGTATTTTTTTACCACTAACATGAGAAATCACCATTATCTACCCCATTTCTCTAATGAGAAGTAAAATTTCTCACCTTATTAGGTAAATAACGATAACAAAAAAATACCTAGGTAAATAATAAAATATTTTTAATGAAATGAACAGAAACTCTATTATTATTAACTTAATTCTAAGCAAGAACCAAATAAACTCTGAAATTCACGACTATAAAATGATATAACAATAATTATTATAGTAGATATTATATAAAGAAAAAATTATTTAACGAAATTTAAAATTGCATTTCATTAGTTTCATTTTGTTAATTTGACAACTAAACACCCACACTACTTGATATTTCAAAATACTTGAAAAATAAGTAGGAAGCAACTAAAGCTATATTTATCAACATCTAATCAAATCAAATATAGTAATATATCAGTGTTAGTAGTAAAAAAAATTCTATATATACTTCGGTTGAGAAGGCCATTATACACCTCACACATTATATCCTTCGGCGCTACGCGCTACGCGCCTCAGGATATAAACGTGCTCGGTAAATAATGGCTCACTTCTCAACCTAAGTGTATAATATACTATTATTTACAATTCTCACTAAACGTCAAAAGTCATTTCGAAATTTTGAATTTAACCCTACTAATATAATTTGCACAAGTGCTAACGATTCGTTCGATTTGGAACTTAGCGTCAGCGCGTGTCATTGTGCAAATGGAACAGCAAAATGTGCGCACTATTAGTGTTGGCACCAATTGATGGTACCAAAAGCGCGTAAGCGTCCAACTCGAACACGGCCTTAAATTCGTGTCCAGTTTCGCCTTAAATTTGATAATCTTTTTATACTTTTCAAGTAAAATAGTTTTTTCTCCAAACGCCTGGAAAGTGAGCAATTTCATTGTCGATTTTAAACATGAAAGTCAAACTTTTCCTTACCAACATAAATATATGCACGTAGCGTAACGTTTTTCGATTGTTTCCTGGCTAGGCTGAGAAAGAAATAACTAGATATATGTATAACATTATAGTAATAAAATTGAATAATTTTGGTATCTATCTTTTTTAAAAATTATTTTAAGTTTATCTACCGCTTCAAATATCAAATTATTAAACCGTAATTTAGAAATAAATAAATGTAAACTTTGACTTTGACATTTAATTTCTACAATATATCAACTTAAAATTTTATTTTTTACCAAATAAATAACAGTTTTGTTTTTTTGAACCTAAAATTAATTGATGTTGACAGTTTCAAATTAAATTTAAATATTACCAACATAAATTGAAAATAGTTGATACTTTTGTTTAGTTTTATAAAATATTGTTAGATTAAAATTAAAAATTTTGACATTATTTTTTGAATTTTCTTTATTTGGAGAAAAAGTAACAGGTTTTATTCGGATAGAAAGGTAACTTAATTTGCCACGCAAGTTTTCCATTCGCTCGGGTCTGAAATAACTCGCTAGGCAGGAAAAGGAAAGCTTTCTATCTTAATAAAACAATATAATAAATAAACAAATAATAATAAATACAAAACCAAACCTACCTGTAAGTATGTTAAATCGTTTTCCACAATATTAGCTATAGACAGTGCTAGCTGCGCAGTAGTAATAATGGTGGCTAAAATACATGCTGCAATTTTAGAAATTGATAGCATTGTGTGAAGAACAAGAAGAAGAGAAAATACGATTAACGGTGCATATTTTCCAGCAAATTGTAGAGTAGCTCCACTTACAGATCCAGTTAGTATTAAAGCCGTTGTTATTGACCATATTTTTGAATCTATCATTAGTGGCAGTTGAGAACTCAAAAAAATTAATACAAAGATAATTATCAGTAGCGATATGGTCAGTATAGGGAATAAGTACTTCTGGATTTCCTAAAATAAAAATCAATATGTAATCTTAAATCTAAATAAAATTAATTGAGATTTAGGTCTATTTAAACAATCTAAATTGTTTGACGTTTCGGGTCGTTTTATTCATACATTTTTAAGAAATTAGTTTAAAAAATGTTATTGATAAATTGACATTAGTATTGACCAATGCCATTAATTGAGATTGAGATTGAAATTTATCTTGATCAAGTGAATCAATTGAGATTGATCGATCCATGTCAATATTATGACAATTTGTCAAACTTATTTCTTGAAATTGAAATATTGAAACGTTAATTCATGAAATTGAAAATTTTATTTTATTTAGATTATAAAAAAGGTCAAATATAAACAATCCTGCTATTGTAACATGTAGTTTCTTACTTGGATACGCAGCTAGAAACCTTTTGGTTTGCTCACTCAAATTATTTCTATGGTTACGAGTGGGCAAAAAGGAGTGGGCAAAAAGGTGAAAAATTCAGCCGTTTATTATGCACAATTACATATTAACATTAACATTTAACTTTATTTGAACCCTTACTGTTTAATTATTTACATATAAATTAATCACACAATTATTAAATACTGGATTGCTTCCATTGCTTCCGTTCTTGCAGTACTTTCTGTTACGGACTTACAAGCTCATCGCATCGGCAAGCTACCATAGCCCCATTACTAATGCCATCTTCATCAGTGAAACATCTCTCATCAGGAGCTTCATTTATGAATTTTTAAATTTCATTTTGTTCAAACGTTTTTGCCATTTTATGTAGGCAACCTTTTGATTTGCTTTTTAAAACTGGAAGCAAAGTTTTAAACCTACAAATATATCAGTCGATTACATTCCATAACTTTAAAAACAGCACTAAATTTACCTGCTGATGTCTCCTTTTTCAAAAATGAATAAAGTTAATCTTAACATTGAATAGGAGAACCGCAATGAAGAAATTGTATACTTCTCAATTAGGCTGTTACAATACATAGGCTACAACAACAGTTTCAGTTATCACTTCAATTTTTTTGCCTTCATTCATTCGCGAAATTTTTTCATTTCTTTCATGTACCTTCCCTTTGACTTTTCTGGCAACAAATGAAATGTAGCGGCACCAGCAGCATTTTTGACACCGTTGGTCACACCAAATTCTTCACTTTGCTTCATTATTTTAGTGATATTATTAAACAAATAATTTAGGATACTGAACCACGCGTAACAAGCGAAAATTGAAAAATGTAACCATATCATAGCAAAATGTAATGACACAACCTACCAAGTATTCTTTTTTAAATCAAAGGTCACTTTTTTTGAATTAATTTGTGCGCAAAACGTGCGCTATTGATACAAGCAAAAGGAGGTAAATTTTTTGCTCACTTTTTCGATATCTAGCGCCGTTTTCGAGTTATTGCAAATTCAAAATCTCGAATTTTAATTATTGATGACACGAATTGTATTTTCATAAGTTTTTTAGATTTATAAGTGCAGGATTGAACAAAACGCTATACATCACTCGTGGAGAAACCGTTTTGCTCACTTATTTGCGTTTTACTTTTACTAGCCTAACAGCTCGTATGCAAAACTGGCAAATGCGTGAGCGAAACTTTTGGGAAAGCATTATAATAATATTATAATGTAATATACTTATTATTTGTAATCGTAATTTTTTAAATAACCCCGATGGCTATTCAAAATTGCGGTTAAATTTACCAAACCTTATTACATTTTAACTAAATTTAGGCGATCAACTTGGCTGAAACCAAAATGACTTACTAGGGAATGTAATAATTACTAATGAAAAAAATTTTTACCAAAATCGTAAGGGATCTTAAAGAAATAGTAAAAACTATTTATTATTTTTATTTCGAAAAATAGAATTAACTAATGCGGTTAGTTAAAACTATAGAATTTTAAATATTATTTTACTATGTAAGTACTATGTAGTATTCTTTACTTTACGGTTAAAATTCATTATTTTCACAATTTTGTTAAAATGAAATGAAAATTTTAGCAATTTCATACGCCATTTTTGCCTTTTTAAGTAAAAGCTAGATGAAATTTAATACACTTATCAGTCGTAGTTTATATTTTTACATTATTTTTGTGTTTTTCATTTGATTGGAGTAAAATCTAAAATAATTAGGGTAGCAGAAATTTGCATAAATAAGTTTTTACATGTAAAATTCCATGTTTGACTAACTCATTCAGCACCCGGTACCATTGAACACGGTTAACAGAAACTATACGACGACGCAACGAAATCACTCTAAATTTTGAATTTAATTTTTTCCTGTTCTATTACCTAGATACCTAGATTATTTCTAATATATTAATTTTTAACTTGTGATATATAATTATATTTAATAATCTTTGATTTAATAAGTTAACTAAACAATATTTAATAATGTTATTTATTATTAAGCTTTCAACGTAGTAGGTTAACGTTTTCATCAGAATATTTAATCATATTATTAATAAATAATATTAAATATTATTATTAGTATTACATAGTAAAGTTACATAGTATTAGTATACATTATTGTTTAGCTAATTTGTTAAATCAAAGATTATTGAATTTAATTAGATTATTTCTAGGCTTTCTTAATAACTGTAGTCATTTTAAAAATGTACTAGTCATTGAGAATTTGTGGTATTAATTTTTTGAATTTAGATTTGTAGTGGAAAAATTTTATAAACGATGGTTGGTAATTGATAAACAAAGAGAAGGGCTATTTAGACCAAGTATGGCGGACAGCGGTTGTGAAATTTGGTATTCCCGTTCAGTTGTAATTTTTCTATACAAAATTTTGGTACCTATTGTGATTTGTTAGTAATATTATTTTTTTTAATCAAATAAAGTAAACGCCTATGTCATACCGCGTATTTTTTAAAATAATATTATTTGGAGTTATGGGATATTTTGCTGCCGAACGAAAAAAGTTCGATAGATTTTTTTATAAGGAAGAGTAAATAAAATTATAAATTTGGATTTGGATATTTGAAAGTAGAAAGACAAAAGTTATTAAATTTAACCTCAAGGGACGAGCAAACGTTTTTGATAGCAACCCACCTGAGGACCAGTATCGGAATTTATTTACCGATACCATTTCATTTTTCTAAAATTTGTAAAACTGTTAAATTTTAAAACTTTGAATTGTATATTATTTTTGGGGTATCGATTATTAAGTTTTTGAGAGTTTGTTAGAGATTAGGCGCTATACCACCCAAACAGTCCACAGAACCTACTCCTGAGAAAAGTTTCTGTCTCCGCAGACAGAAAACGCGGTAAACTTATAGTATGGTATATTTTATCGATAAAATCACTATAATATTATGTTTTTATGAGTGACAGAGACTAGTCTGATGCCTTAACCTCCCAACTTGGAGGACCTTTGCCTTTAGATCGATTTTAGACTTTAGATCGCAGCAGTGCATCAGACATGACGTGGATTTAAACCGTGGGTTCCCACTTTCCAATTGGTCGGTGTAAGCTTTACGCTATACTGTTGGTTTTTTATATATTGTATTTTCCTATTGACAATAAAAACAAGGGAAAGAGTGGTTCTACTTGAAATAATAAGACATAAATTATAATAACGTTGTAACTTTGAATTTCATTTATTCAATGTTATATTATTAGAATAAAATTAGTTTATGATTAAACTAAATTAAAAAATTGTCCAACACTTTAATATGTAAATCGTATTCGAGTACACTTGACTCTCGAATCTCTCACTATGGTAATATTAAACCATCTGTATACGTACATAACTCAGTAAAAAATTTACTAAACGCTTGTTAACTTTAATATAATGTATTTAATTATTTATGGAGTTAATCACTTTAACAACTAAGGCAGTGTGAAAAAGTATTATTATAAAATAAATTATGGTACTGTTTATTTACTATTATTTATACAATTTGATAGAATTAACATTGGCAATTTATTTGTAAATAACTATAATGCAAGGGCTGCCTTTTATATGTCAGAATTCGATAACAAACACAAATGTCATAGAAAATGGCTCTATTGTTTTTCAAAATATTCTCTATGAAGGTCAATACACTTTTGCATGCGTTGGAATGGATCCAATTTTGGAAGTACTTTTTACACTCTGATTGAGGTACCTCTATAACACAGGTATTTTGAATGCATCAACCGTTTCTTTAGGTGTCGATAAACGTTGACATCTCGAAATTTATTTTTGATGTTCGGGAAAAAAAGAAGTCATTGGGTGCAAAACTCAGAGTGTGCCTCGCCGCGGCTCAATGTACATATCTGAGCATTCGGCTTTCGGTCAAGGCTTCGTCTTGACTCTGCCTCATACTATGTGGACAAGGCTTAAGATGTGCTGTAATATGCAATTATACAACACCAGCATCTTAAATAAGAAAATTATTTAAGATTTATTTATTTATTTAATTAATTTATTTATTTAAGATTAAAATTATTTAAGGAAAACGTAAAAATAGTGAGAAGCAAGAAAAAATATATATTCAAATATTGATTGTACCGGGATAAGAATCATTTTTATTAATTTAAGGTTGCCGTTTTGAGCGTGGGCGATTGCATCTAGATTTATTTCAAAATAATTAAACGGAAAGTGGTGACATGAGGTGTTTAAAAGCTGAACTATTTTTTTACGGCTATCCACGCGGCTATCGTATTATAGAACAATAACTTGCAATAAAATGCAAGTTGGCTTGTTTAATATACTCGGGTTTCTGAGAATTGAGAATTTATGTACTTCAGCACATTTTATAATAATTATATAATATGCATATTGTGATGTAATATAAAAATAATTTTCTAAATATCTCCAAATGAGTGGTTGTTTCAAAAAACATCAAATCAATTTTTATCAATTTGAACTAAATAACTTCAATTCCAGGAAAATCGATTATCCAAACAAAATCACTAATAATCGAAAATTTTTCAACTCATTAAAAGCAAAAATCTAGGCTGCGGCCACTTTCGACCAAAGTATTTACAAATAATCTCAAAAAAGTTTATAATTTTATATAACTACAAAACCCTAAATTGTAGGAAAATACAAAACAATAATATTGCAAGGAAACATTTTATTTTTATATGAATTGATATCTTTTTCTTTGATTTTTATCTTATCGGGAATCTACTGCATGTAGTACAATATATACGTACAGCAGCGTAGCCAAGATAGGGGACTGGGGGGCCCGGGCCCCACCCGAAATTATTAATTCGTAATTTTACAATGACTTCAAACCATGTATAGATTTCTATATAAATAATTTTTAAGACACTAATGATACTATATTTGAAGGCAAATGACTGACTTCGCATCAGAAATGAAAAAACCATGAAGGAGAGCTTTCAAAATATAGAATGAAAGCTTTTAATCGGTTCAATATTGATGTTTCCGAATATATATATTATTTTAAGAACATTAGCGGTTACTACAGCCTCTGTAGAAAGAACATTTTCCAGCTTAAAACGAATAAAGTCAAATTTGAGAAATAGTACGAGCGTTAAGCGGTTTAGCTTTACTAGCAGTTCACAGGAATGTGCTTATATTAATGTGGAAGAGGTTATAAATACTTTTGGAATAAAAAAAAAGACGCAATAATTTTACTATTATAATTATATTATAATAATAATAATTTCTATAATTTAATTTTGAGTGTTTATTTATGTCTGACGAAAAGCTTTTTTCGGAGAAATTATTTTTTATTGTAATTTTTTAACTTTCATGATCTGCATGCTGATTTTGTAGATAAAGTTAACACATGCATTTTTGTTATCACAAGATGACGTAAAAGATTTTATAAGAAACGGATTATATTTTTTATTACATTTTATTATAATAAACAAACTAAACGTAATATTAAAATAGTGAATTTTAACTGTTAAGTAAAGAATACATACTTAACTTTTTTAACGTAATTTTTTCAAAATTCATTTCTTGTTTATTTAAATATTCTAAGTCTAAACCTGTTAAATGTTAATTATTGTCGTTTTTATTGTTTTTTTAAATATTATTTTGTTATTTTAAGTATGTATTCTGTACTTAACAGTTAAAATTCATTATTTTAATATTACGTTTAAAAAACAAAACAAAAAACGTCCTCCGTTTTTCCGTGTACATACTGGTTTTCCATTTCATAAAAATGGTCACCGTATGTATGGGGGACTCTTGCTACGTGTAGTACATTTGAACATACTGCCGAATTACTATGGAAATAACAAACTTCAGTAAAAATAATTATTTTAAAATTCAACGGAATCTAGGGAATATATTTCATGAGTGGTTAGACCAGTGGTTCTTAAAGTAAAAACTTTGAATCTAACACGGAAAACCACGATTATGGTAGCAATATATCAGAGATCTTCATAGAAGAAGAAGCTTTAGAAATTGAAATAAAAGCGTTAATACTTCGGTCGCAGGTTACATCGTCAAAAATTGAAGAAATCTCGAAAAGATTCGCAGAAAAAATAAATTGAAGAAAAATTTTTCAAAAATTGAAAAAACGAAACAAAAATTCGATTAGAATTTATGGAAGTAAGAAAGAATCGATCAACTGCTTCGAAATTTAAAGCAGTAATAAAACGAAGGCCAACTAAATCGTGCGATACATTGGTTAAATCCATATTAAGCACAAATTCAATAAATACAGATGCTACTAGATATGGCACAAATAAAGATCCAGTAGCCATAAAGAAATTTGAATAAAAGGTAGGTCGCAAGATAAGTCGAACTGGTTTACATTTAGATGAAGAGACGGTTTCTTGGGAGATTCTCCCAATGGAATATTGAGTAAAGATGAAATAGTGGAAGTGAAATGCTTCTACAAAGTAGTATCATACATATATTGCGAGAAGCCGTGGAAAACAAAAAAGTGGCTGGTTTGAAAATAGATGAGACCGGTAAAATTGCATTAAATAAAATTGCTAAATTGCAGCTTGCTATAGACAAAAAGAAGAAATGTTATTTTATTGTATGCCCTGAAGACCATAATGATTTATTGAAGAAATATATTTCAATGAAGGAATTTGGTTAGATATTATGATATCTAAATAAATTAATTAGGTATTTATTTACCTGCCCTCACTCTCGACAATAATTTTAAATAGAAGAGAAAATAATTTAAAATGCAGAGATCTTCCTTCTATATTTGAAGCACAATCATTGAAGAATTCCAACAAAACCAATAAAACGGCACGGTAGTTCGGGTAGTTCATAATAATAAGTTTTTTTTGTAAAGTTGACAATTGAATGAAGTTGTAAGGAATGGTTAACTACTTTAGTATGTAATTACTAATTACCATAGTATATTCTTTTGTTTTTTAACTCAATGCTTTTTAACGCTTTTTAACGCCTTAGGCGTAAATTTTTTTTACACAGTACATACCGTCGCCCCCATGCCAAAGTTACCAATGTGCAAATTTGTAAACTTTGAATGATACACATCATCAATCAGGGGCGGTTCTACCATAGGAACTGCAGAGCTGCAGAACCGCCAAATATCAGAATGAAATGTACCAAATTAATTATTACTTATTAGTATAACCACCATATTTTAAATTATTTCAATAATTGAAGACTAATCAATTTTGGTTTCAAAGCGCGCTTCTTATGTTGCCTTGAGTTATAAGTACTTTTATCAGTCAGTCAAATAAGTACTGTAATAATTAATACAAGTCCGTTACGCTTTCGAAATCACTGTTTAACTTCGATGTGCTGGAAATGATTCTGAACAAGAAATGACGCTTGCTATCGGGTGGAATCGTATCCATACCAGTATACATCGTGGTGTTAGGACAATCCTAACACCACGGTATACACTACAAATTGAGCTGCATCTTATGCAGAATTACATGCCGTATTTTTGTAATATAATTTAAAATTTGACTTATGAAAACAACTAGTAAGTTAATTTTTGTTCATTGATTGTTCAACAACATGGTTAAACAATAAAATGCAATAGTTTAATACTCGTAATATAGCGTAATTTGAAAATTTAGTACAAATTTTAATTTTACCAAGTTTCTTATAAATACTATTATCAAAATAGAAGTAAAATTATTTTTTGGCAGATCCTATATTAGAAACTCAAAATGAAATTACGTTTAATTATTAATATCAATAAAATTAAAATTATGTAGGTTTTTTCTACAATAATAATGTTTATTATTAAACTCGCAGATTACAAGATATAGGAACAACCCACCAAATGTACAACCGTTCTGCTCATATTTCAGCTCTGGTTTTACGAACATATACGATTTTATTTTAAACACATCTTGCGTTATGAACTTTAATTGAAATTATGAATATCGAAGATAGTATCTTATACCTACTAGTACATAAAATAAATGCTTATGAATATTAAATGAAGAAAAAATAAAATGAAATATTACTAATATTTTTAACACAACTTCTCTCATAAGCTGTACTTAATAAAATTTTTTCAAAAATTAGTTAGGATTCCAATTTATTGTAAAAATGTAAAATCATATAAAGTAATACATTCTAGATAAGTGTTGTACGTTTAATATTTAAAAATGTGCAATAAGTAAATTTATTTTTTGAGATTGCCATTTTCTGATATCTTGCCATTTTTATAATGCAGAACACCCAAGAATATTTTTCACGAGCCGCCACTGTCATCAATTCAAAATTTTATCAAACTATTCATTGGTGAAACAGCATACTATTATAATATAAACTCCATACTATAAGTAGGCAAAAAATTGTTTTCATAACTTTAAATTCTGATTTTTCATGAAGACTTAAACAATTCAAGTCTCTTTATCTCAAAATTTCAACGATACAGTTACTCACAAAAGTATTCGGACGCTACTATGTCAGCCATGTAAATTGTTCCTTTTGAACACTGCTTTAATCACACAAAAATCAGTTTTACACCAATACTTGTTGGACATTTTTTATCGCAAATTTCATTGTCTTCATTTCATGTTCATATTAATTTTTTTATTTGTCGCCTCGTTTTCGACCGAGAGTAACTTAAAGCAAACTCGGTAAAACTTGCACTATTGAATTCTTATGATATTTGCAGAGGATTCCCATCGAATTTTTACTTAGATTGCTTAAGTCACTCTCAGTAGAAAACGAGGCGACGAATAAAAAAAGTATGGAAACAAAAATCAAGAGACAGAAATTGTCTACAAAAAATGTCTGAAACATATTTTTGTAAAAGCAATTTTTATATGCTAAAAAGAGTTTTCAAAAAGTACGATTTACATTGCTAACATCGGAGTGTCCGAATACTTTTGTGAGTAACTATACTTATTTTAGGTGTTTTGTTTTTTGCCTACTTAATTAAAATCATTATTACTGTAAAATCGATAAATTTTAAATTGGTAATTTAAAGTAAAAATTTCATTTTTGCTCTTATTTTTAGAATCATTTGATGCGCAATAATTTTATCAATCTTTAAAACCGGACAGTATGTTATACTGGCTCACAAAATTAAAGACACAATAAAATTTAATATACAACGCAGCATTGTTTCGACTCTTATGGAATGTAATTTTTTTTTCATATCTGCTTACTCAGTCATGATTTGAAACGAGAAATTCTAAGTAAATCGAAAAAAAAGGAATTTTGAAAAACAGAACGAACTATAACAAACTTGAAATCTAAATTAATCTAAATTAATACTATATCTATCTTACTGAAGAAACGAATAGTTACATACATCGGAATTCGGAATGCAATTACTATTATCTTTGCAATGTAGACAGATCATATTACATTGACGTCCTGATAATTATACGTGCACATACTTAGCAAAGTTTTAAACCAACATATGAGTATTGCCACTACCGCTGTGGTTGAATAAATAGACAAACTATATTTTATAAACTTCAAGTTTTTTTTTATCTAATGTGACAGATTTCTATTTGCCATTACGAGTAAATTCTTCAGAACAAGGAAAATTATTCTTTCAATTTGTATTTGTAACCATTTGTAGAAAAATGCATATAATGCTATCAAATTTTTTTTCAAGCTAGGTGTAACATTTGCGCTGGACTTGAATTACTTTTCGTGCTGATATTTATAAAGGTAATGTTTATAAAAAATATTAAACGATCACTTTTGCTACTTGAAAAATCGATCAACTTCACAGCAAAATTTTCTATATTTCCAATTACTTGATTGTAATAAAAAGTTATTCACATCCAAGAGCCAAGTTTTAGCTTTGCAATGATCACAAAATGAATTTCTAAAAGTTAGTATTTATTTTTTGGTTGCAAATACAATGATCACATATCGCCCATAAGGTTAACACATGCGAGACGGCAACCTTAAGTTGACAAATTTTTGAAAAATTTTAAATGGCGTTCGATAGATGTCTCATGTAATGTTTTAAGTTCATCAAAAGTAGGCGGCAAATTTGCCGCTTACATCAGCATAGCTTGTGTGATAAACTATCAAAAAGTAGTTTTGAGCGTCATTTTTATACTCGTATTTATATTTTTCTTGCACTTCTTTTTGCTTCAATTGATCTATTTGATTTCTCATTGCATTTAATGAATGATCTATTAACTATTTTATCATTTGCTTGCACTACTTTCAGTTTTATTTCAATTTTTAATTGAAAAGTAAAATAAAAAGTTTACAATTAAAACTTTGTTTCATCTGTTACAGGAATAATATTTATAGTACAGGGAGCTTCTCAAAATTCTAGTGCATATTTTAATTACGTTAAAAATTATCGATTTACTCGCCATCGATTTACACTACATCTCAGGAACATTACAAACATTTCTTCTTCTTACTTATAATTACACTAAATATTCAGATTTCATCTTATATGTGATTGCAATTATCATTTCATGTGACAAAATCAGCAACACATTATGTATATTAATTCTATAATCGTCAAATAATTTAAGTAATAGTAACGTCGTCGATTCGTAATCACTTTATTTATTTTATTACTCAGATACACTGGTCAACAGCTGTTTTGGTGCCGGGGTAGTTAGAAATGATTTTATATGAATTTGATGCTCCGAATTCAAATATGGCATTAGTTTTTGCCTATCAGCTCAAATTTCAATAATATAACATTTTAAAAAATGAATTTTTAAAGTAGATAGTGTGGTAATTAGTAAGTAAACCTGTTAAATGAAAAATTGATGTCTTTTTATTGTTTTTTTATATAGTATTATTTTTCTATATAAGTATGTATTCTTTACTTAACACTTAAAATTTAATATTTTAACATTTTGTTTAGTTTGTTTATTCTATATTATATTATGTACTCTATTATAAAAAATATACAAAGATAGAGAAAAAAGTCATCGATGAAACCACTATTTTTCATGTAACTGGCCGGCAAAATAACAATGGAGAAAATTATTATACAGCAACCAATCCTTGTATTATAATGTGATTTAAAACTGCACAAAATGAATCAATTGCTGCATTTTGTGTAAAACTGCACGTTAAAAAAAAACATTTCTCCAAAAAAATAGAGCTGATAGAAAAAAACTGTTTTGATATTTAGATTCAGCTAAAATCAGTTGCAAAATCCTAGGCACCAAATAAAAGTTTTGTTTTTGTAGGCCTGTGTTAGTTATTATTTCCTTTTATTTTCACAATGTTTCCGTAAAACTTTGAATATTAACCTGTAAAATTTTCATTTCTGTAGATAACTTAGTATTCAAATTGAACGAATGTTTGTTCTTATGGCCAAATAACATGTAAATTTGTCATCTTAACCTTAAAAATTTCATTTAGACACGTGACATTGTTCAGTTTAGTTGTTTGGTTTTATTTGGTAAGTCACATTCAATTTAAAGTATTTTTTTAAATTTCTTGGTTATTTTTAATTTTAATTATTTCAATTTTATTTTGTATATTTTTTCTTGCTTCTCATTATTTTTATGTTTTTCTTATGTTATGTATATACAATTGATGATCAAAAATAATTTATTGTGAAATAAGGGCCTTTATATCGTATTACAATAGTTTTCATTTTTAAATTTTTATCATATTTTTATAATGTAATTTAAAACCTGTTAAATGTAAATTATTGTCGTTTTTATTGTTTTTTAAATATTATTTTTCTATGTAAGTATATGTATTATATAATGTATAATGTATATACAAGAAACGCAGATGAAGCAACCATCAATGCTTTTTATAATGCACTGACAAAATCCCAAACAGGAAAATGCTGATTATAATGGGGAATTTCACTGCTAAGGTTGGAAAAATAACGGCGAACGATCATATGAAAAATGCAATAGAGCAATATGGTATAGGTGAAACCAATGAAAAAGGAGAAAGGCTAATAGATTTTTGTGTTAGTAATAATCTAACAATAACCAACACAATCTTCAAACAACATCCAAGACGTTTGTATACATGGCAGTCACCAAATGGTAAATATCGTAATCAGATAGATTACATTCTAATTCGAACACGATGGCGCACGTCAGTACGAAACACGAAAACTCTACCAGGCGCAGTATGTGGGAGTGACCATAAGCTTCTTATAGAAAATATCGTCACCAAATTACAAGCCATAAAAAAGAATACCCCACAAAGAAGACTACAAATACCTAGATCAGATGCAACCTTTCAAGACAAGATAAGCTACTCCATGCAACTAATAATAGAAAACCATACAGCATACTCGTCCTCAGAACAAATGTGGAACATAACAAAAACTACTATAACAAACATAATAAAAGCGAAAAACACGGAAAAACGACACCAACCGTCGATATTCGATGAAACCTGGAAACTTATAGAAGAAAGAAGAACTATAAACAACTCAGTACTCAACCTAGGAAGAAAAGTACAACTGACTAACTCCCTCACACATGATATTCAACGATCGTGCTGGAAAGATAAGAACAATTATCTGAAATAAATGTGCGTGGAGCTCCAAGATCACGCGGAACATAGTAACACCAAAGAACTTTTTGAAATGGTAAAGAAAATCACCCGCAAATATAAACCCCTAACTTACACAATAAAAGATAAAGCAGATAATATACTTACAGATACAACCGACATTTTAAAGCGATGGAAAGAATACTGCGAAAGACTTTTTAAGAATAAAGAAAACAAAATAGAAATAGAAAAAAGAGAAACACCATCACCACCGGAAGATAAAGAACCACACATCCTTACAGAAGAGATTGCACATGCAATAAAGAAATTAAAAAATGTTAAAGCAACTGGATGTGATCGCATCACAGCGGAAATAATAAAAGCTATGTGTGAGCCCGGTATTAGAGTTTTTCAACTAATTTGTCAGAAGGTCTGCGATACCGGTATATGGCCGGAAGACTGGACGGAATCAGTGCTGCTACCCTTCCACAAGAAAGGGCAAAAGAACAACTGTGATAACCATATCAAATTTTTAGCATAAACCAAAAAATACACAAAACACTTTTTCGAAACTAAAATGTTTAAGTTATCACAATATATAAATACACCGTATGTATATTGTGATAACTTAAACATTTTAGTTTCGGAAAAGTGTTTTGTGCATTTTTTGGTTTATGCTAAAAATTTGATATGATTAATATCGAGTTACACTACTTAAACTACTTATCTATTGATCAACTGTGATAACTACCGTCTAATTGCACTTATATCACATGCTAGCGAGATACTACTGTATGTGATTAACAAACGCTTGAAACACTATTTTACGTGGCAAATCGCCATATAGCAAGCGGGGTTTATGAAGGGCAAAGGGGTCAGAGAACAAATCTTTAACCTGCGTCTGATAATTGAAAAATCACGAGAATTTAATACCCCGGTGTATATCTGTTTTGTGGACTACCGAAAGGCTTTTGACAGTGTTAATGGGACAGATTGTGGGAAATATTAAATCAAATGGCTGTTCCAGCACATTTGGTGTATCTAATCAAAAGCCTATATGAGAACAACAAAGCTACGATCAAATTAGGAAACCACATCTCAGATCCTTGCAAAGTAGGAAAAGGAGATAGACAGGGCTGTATAACATCGCCAGACTTCTATAACATCTACAGCGAAGCAATAATAAGAAAGGTGCTAGAGAATTGAAATGGAGGCTTTACAATAAATGGGGTGAAAATAAACATCCTGCGGTTTGCTGACGACACACCTCTCATTGCTAGTAGTTCCGAAGAACTAACACAACTAATTACCACATTGGAACATGAGAGTAAACAATATAGACTATTTGTTAACCACGAAAAAACAAAAGTATTGATTGTCGACAGAAAGGCGTCAAATAGACTAGGGAAATGTTGTCAAGGTTGGCCAGTCGTCTGGGTCGGCCCACTGCGATTTTTCAGTGTAGATCACTGAAACCACCTATGTGCGAGTGTGGCAAAACATCCCTCAAAGACAACGAACTTTTCGTGCCATTACTGATTTTGGAGTGTAATGTTGAAACGTGTTGTGCACTCATTCACTAAACTAAGATAAAAAAAGTTTTCCACCAGCTGCAAATAGAGCATGAAAACTTGGAGGAAAAACATTAATTCGTTAAGATAAGCATCTAAAATGTGTTATGTGGATAGTCTTTAAAAATTATTCAAGGGAAACATTCAATTTCGCTACCTGTTTGGATGTAGTGTGACGCGATGTGGTGATGGAACTTGTTGTCAAGGTTGGAACGTTGGAAAAAAAACACGTTGGTAAATGCATCATCTGCTTGGAAGCGAATGCTTCGTCGCTTGAATTGCAACAACTCTATTGCATGCATTAAATTCAAGAAAAATGTGTATTTGAAATGTGCCAAAATGGCAAGGAGCTATTTTATTTGCCAAAACGGTGATTCGGAATTATGTGTCATGTAAATCAGTTCTCTGCGATATTGTAAAGTTTCACTCAATCGAATAAAAATAAAATAAATTTGGTTTATTATTTCATCCAGTCAATTTTTTTGCATAAATTTGGCAATACGTGGTCGCAAATAATCATAAGAAACTTTGTTAATATTTATTAATAACTGTCCTGAAATATCAGAACTTGGTACTATCTCATTGAGAGATATTTGAAAAAAGAAAATCAAGCAACATGTTTGCCGAATCTCGCTGACGATTTCTGGCCCTTTTGCGGTTATCCTTTTCAATGATTAGCCATTTCTGCGTTATATTGCCATGATCATCTTATGATTTTTAAGTTTCCACCTCTTCTTGTTGCGCAATTCATCTAAATTAAGTTATCTAATGCTATATATATTTTCCTACTTCAAACAACCACCTTCATATTGCTTATCTTAAACAAATACCTCTACTTTTTATTGCCGCGATGATCCCTAATGTTTTATAAAGATACGTCGTAGGTCGCTTATGAATAATTTATTTCTTCCCTTAAATTAGCAAATTCCGTTTAAATATAATAATGTCTAAATCACAATCTCAAACAGTAATTAAATCTTAAAACTGAAGATGAAGTAATTAAAAAAAAAAGATTCAAACTCGTATTAAAATTATCCAACCACGTGGCTGTATAAGATAATACCAATTGAATTACGATATTTAAGAATTGTTTTTAACAAAGTTCTTTATGATTATTTGCGGCTACATACTAGTTTAAGATGATGACGCTAGTTTAAGTATGGGGGACGATTTATTTAGATTTAAGGAAATGACCAATTAGAAATTTAAAGGGACGACATATTAATTAAGTGACGACATAGTAATTAAGTGATCATCTTAGTTTTAAGTTGACGAGGTAATAGTTATATAAGAGCGAATAATTTAGCAGAATATAAGGGTTTATTATTTAAGATCTTACATAAAATAAAAACAATTGAGTTGAACATCGAAATATACATATATGCGCTTCTTTACAAAGTATTATAAAGATTGTGGTTGGTCATTAAATATGAATAATCAATTAGAAAACATTACAATCAGAGGGATTAACTATCAAACAGCTATTAAATCAAATTTCAAACTAAAGTATTCTGAATTAAATGATATCAAGGAGATTAACTTTGCTGGTAAATTGGTTGTTGGACTACCTTTTTTTTCTTTTCGGTTAAATATATATTCATCGTTAAACCGAATCCTGTGTTTTATTTAATTTGTGTGTACTAATTATTCCTTCAGGTGTCCTAGCAGTGGTTACGCCACTGGCACATACAAGTTTAAGTTTTGAGGTTAGTAAACGAGGTAACGACGTTAACATTCAAAGAGCCATTTGCAGATTTAAAAGGATTTGTAAGTGTTACTACGATGGAGATCACAACGTGCGAGGTTTGTTTGACGATCACAGCTTTGGTTTGGTTTGTAACTTTGATTTGAGAAGGCGGTAATTCAAATTGAAGAACCAACTATTACAAAAGTAACGTGATTTTCTAAAAATGTATCTCTTGAATGGCTTTAAAATAAGATTGAAAAACATCACGGTGGCTAGTCTACTACTAAAAGAAAATAAAAGTTTAAAAAAATCCGAGATACAAAAGCAAAATAGTGTCCGATTTGGCGTGAATGTCCCGATAAAAGTGTAGTCGCAAACTTATTCAGTCTTACAAAAATCAGAGCCAATCTGTGAACTAATTTTTAATTCACTTGTTAATTTAAAATAAAAAAGTTAATAATAAAATAAAAAATAAAACGCGCTTGGTTGTGGTTTGGTTACTTATAAACGCACTATTAAATTAAAATAACTCAAATATAAGGTAATTTTTTCAAAATTCATTTCTTGTTTATTCAAGTATTCTGAGTCCAAACCTGTTAAATGTTAATTTGTTGTTTTTATTGTTTTTTTAAATATTATTTTTCTATGTAAGTATGTATCCTTTACTTAACACTTAAAATTTATTATTTAGGTTAATTTTCTATTATACATATAGTATAATTTGTTATTTAGGTCAGTATTAAATAAGAAAGTTGCAATAACCCTTTGTTTGGTTAGTATATTTTATTGCTTAGTTAACTTTTGTTAGTAACCACTTTTAATATAAAACAAGGAATCCAAATAATTATTATAACATTTTTATTTAATTAATTTATAAAAATTATAATATGATAATAAGTTAATTTTTCGAGTAAAGTGTCTGAGAATTTGTTGTTGAATGAAGAAGAAAAAATTATTTTTTTCTTTTTAAAGGGAACAGTAGTGTTTAAAGTAAGGTGCTTTTATAATTAATTTTTATTTTTAGAATTTTTTTACAGTCAGGGGTTTTTAAAATTTTAAAATTTTATTTTATTTCACTCTTTTTAGAGTATATTTTGTGAAAATGTATAGAGAAAGTAATATATGTTTTAAACCGCTTCGTGATCCAGTCAGCCGATATGGTAGCGCGAATAGTTAGCGAATGATATGAATTTAACAGCCATAATGGTGGTGAAAATTGTATTTGACCAGCCAGGAACACTCCGGCAAAAATGTACATCGCTACCTGTAACCGTTCGGGAGATATGGTGACACAAACATATATGTATTGTCATGTTATTTTTGCCTTTTATGAAGGGAAGGCGATGAGAGAGTTTTTTTTTATCATAAAAATTATTATAGAAGTTTTCTTTTTTTGTGGGTCCTTAATATTTTATTGCAAAGAAGTCAGCTTGAAAGTTTTTTTTATTAATCGAAAGAAACCCAGATATGATGAGTTATTGGATATACATAATTGTGTCTAGACAGGCAAATCAGATCACGAAAATGGTAGTCAAATTTTGAATAAAATTTAAAGTATAAAAGTTTCGCGCGTGTTTTAAAAGATTTAAAAAGGTTGGCAAGAAAAGAAGATAACGTGGCAGTTTGGAGAAAGATAAAAGACAAGTGATAATATATAAAATATTTGAATAGTAAAAATTGTAGAAAGTTTCTGTTAAAAATTGATTTTGAAAATTGTTTAAGAAATATAGTTTCGAGTGATGCTGGATTGAGGAGTATTGTTGAGATGGTTTCTGGAAGTCTGTAGAAATTAATTTGGATAGAGATAAATAGGATAATAATTTGGAAACCAAAAGGAATCATAATTTTTGACTGTGGAGAACTGCCAGCCAAGAGATAGTAATAAAAAAACGAGCAGGAGTTAAAATTCGATTATTGGATTTACTATCAATCGAGTAATAAAAATTTGGATCATCAAAATTTATATGTTAGGCGTGCGTGCTAGCAAGAAGAGATTAAAAGTAAGAACAAACTTTGATAACTTTTGTGAACAAATTTATTTAAATCATTCAATTTAAACAACTTTAATTATATTATGACGACGTCGCTTATAATGTGGTGTGCGTCTGAAAAAGTTGACAATTAACATATTCAAACTCATTATAAGCGACTTTACCATTGTGATTTATTTTGTAAAACTGCATATTTACAGATTTGTCTTTTTGTATCTGGGTTGACACACTTTACTTAAATTTTGTAAGTTGCAATAAAAATATATAGGAACACTAAAGAATCATTCTAATATTTTAATGGGATTAAGAGTCTTATGTTAATGAGTAGTCGGAGGAATTCGGGTTTAATCAAATAAAAAAATAAAATTAATTGTAGAGGAATAACATAGCATTCTTTTGGCAATAGTGGAGCGTAAAATAAAATAAAAAATAATAATTTAAATATTTTACATCTCAGTATATATATAAATAAATAAATTAATAAATAAATTAATAAATAAATTAATAAATAAATAAATAAATAAACACAGATTGTACATAGTAACTTCATATACCCTGTGTTTTTGAAAAACAGTCAGGGGTAAAAAAGGTTATTAAGAATTCAAATCATAACGATTGTTTTGCGCCACCCTGTACATACTGATATGTTTAAAATTATGACCATTTATTTAAAGTACCAACCGTATTATTTAAATTACAGACCATTTATTTAAAACACCGACAGATTTTATACTGATCAATGAAATTCTAATGTTATTATGGGGAATTCGGTAACTAATATAAGAGATATGGAAAAATGGATGGCGCATCTTTCATCTCTTTTTATGAGAAAAGCTTAATGGGGAAAACCGGAATCCGATATTTTTTTTCGTTTTCGAGTTATGACCAAAAGTTCGCTTTTTTGACTTTTTGTTAAATACCGATATCTCGGTTGTTTGTAAGATTATAGAAAAAATATTTACACCTTCTTCAGACACTTTTTTGAGCAGGATAAATTGGACTAAAGGGATTTCAAATATTTTCATTTGTTTCCGAGTTATAATATAAAGTTGTTTTTTTTAATGAATTTTTATTTAACAATTCACAGAATTATTTTATTTTAATTC
The DNA here is from genome assembly GCA_911387805.1 of Cantharis rustica. Classification (NCBI taxonomy): domain Eukaryota; kingdom Metazoa; phylum Arthropoda; class Insecta; order Coleoptera; family Cantharidae; genus Cantharis; species Cantharis rustica. Next base: position 81,481,102 of record OU426877.1, read on the forward strand.
AAAAAGTCTTCAGAGTGAAAGATTTACTTCTACGGAGATGAGAACCAAAAATTTTAGTTAAAAATTGAATATGTTGATTAATTCTAAAATAAACAGATTTTAGTTACAAAAGTTATTTCAAAATAAAAGTTTTACTTGCCGGGAAATTCGTTGAACTAACTACGTTTGATTAAAAAGAAAGATATTTTTAGATTAAAGATTCCTCAAATGAGAGGACCATAAAAGTTAATGACTAGCAAAGGCTGAAAATAATAAATCAATTAGGGATTAAAAGGTTGAAAAATTTTAAAGTGTTTGAAAATGATAATAAAACAGAAAGTGCGGCGAACTACATTAAATTGGTTAACCATTTGAACTTCGCGCTGCGAAATCGTCTATAAGAGAAAACAAACTTGGAAAATTTGCAGCAATACGGCGTAAAGGAGAATTGTAAAGACATTGCGGTACGATTGAGCAAACGATAAAGTCGTTTGGTAATTTGTAGCTCCGATAAAATTCGGACATTGTGATAACAAATAAAATTTTGAAATAATAAATAAAACAGGTCGCAATCAATAAAAGTGAAAACAATTTACATCGAATGGACAGTGAGTCAAAAGGTGCTCCAGATCAATTACGAACAGAAGCAGAGATGATCAGCACGGAAGACCAAATGCTAGTAAGCAGTAAACCACAATCAACATTTAACAACATATGGTGAGAAAACTATGGTGTGCGTACGTCATTAAAACTTTAACAACGAACACCGTAAAGTTAAAATTTTAAAAATTTTATGTCATTCAGTGATAATTTTCTAGAGCACGTTGAAATAATTACGAATTAAATATTAGAAAATTAAAACTAACTAAACTAATCTAAAAACTAATCTTATGCAAGAAAAAGTCTAACAATATCGATTACATTTAAATTCAAAATATTGAATTGTGATAAAACTTTATATTGAAAATAAAAACTGTGTTTTAAGTATTAAATATTGAATAGATATCATTGAATTTTATTGAAATTAATTAAAATTACTTAAGAATCTCATCCTATAAAAAATAATCTGTGTGCCCCAGCTAATTTAACAGGAGGGTAAAAATTACTGAATTTTATAAGGCTGTGGGCATGACAATATATAACATGTAGGGTCTATTATTTCAGCTTCAATCCGTTATATTAAAAATTGCCAAATAAAAATAAGAGATCGGAAAATTAAACGTTGACTTTGTCAAAACAAAATACTATACAGAATTTTGGAACATTATTAACACCTAAAACAATTTAATATAATAAATATTGAACAATAACATAAATTAAACTAAGTATTTAAACTGATGTTTATTGTTTGCAATGCATAAATTGCATCCCTTCCTAACACTCCAAGTTGCATTGCGTATGTGAACATTCGATACTGAATTAGCACAATCTGTAAACTTTTGCCTGAGTTTGTTAATGTTATTACTTTTTTTTATATAAATTGTTTTTAATATAACCCCCAAAAAAAGAAATCCAATGGTGTTAAATCTGGAGAACGTGGTGGCCATCTAACTGAACCGTTAGTTCCCATCCAGTTGTTTCCAAATTTGCTATTTAACAATTCCTTAAAAATTCTTGAATTATGAGGTGGTGCACTATCTTGTTGAAAGAATATACATTTTCTTTCAAATAAGGAAAATTAGCTAACTAATCGTCAACAATATTTTGATTTAGTATTTCATGATACCTTGGACCATTTGAATTTCTTTCATACATATAATAACATAAAATACGTATGCCAAGTAAGGCACACTAAACACTAAAACCATAAATCGTCTTTGCATTGGGTCGGTGACGGTACGGTGAGGATTTACATCGAACCAATGGTGTTCATTATGTCTATTAAAAATTCTTGGTTGATATTCTTGGAGTTGTAGACAATACCAATGGCAAAATTCTAATATTCTAATCGTCTTCGAACATGTACTGATCGTAAATGATGTATTTTTTGAATCACATAAGGTCTGAATATATGTTTTTTAAATATAAGTACGCATAGCTTTACATCTTGAAATTCCCGATTCAGCTTCAATTTGATGGGTTCAAATGGAAGGATTTTCTTCAGCTTCTTGTTGTATTATAATTTTCCGTTTTAGGTTTGTTAAAAGATCCATCCATGATTGACAAAACCAACGTTTAATTTTTCGATCTTTTATTTTTATTTAAAATTTTTTAATATAACGGGTTGAAACTAAAACAGTAGACTCAATATGTTATATATTGCTATGCCCCCAACTTTACAAATTCATGCATTTTCACCCTCTTGCGAAAATTGCTAAGGTAACACAGATTATTTAATAGCTATGAGCTCTTCTTCAATTGATTATTTTTAATTAAATTGTCAATTTTTGTGGCGTAAATATTTAATTTCAAAATGTGCAGCCTTTACCTTGTAATGTGGTCTTGTAATCGCACATGGTCTTTTGCATCTGGCCACGCCTGGTCCCTGGTTAAACAATTTTGTTGCGACGTAATTTTTACGCATTGACCAAAATTTTCACTAATTCTTTTAATTTTTAATTTTATTCACTTGTTTTAAACACCCACTTCACCACAATTAAAACAAACAAAACAATTTTCATTTTTAATAAATTTACTTTTGTTTTATTAACAATCAAAATTAAATTATTATTGCGGGAATAATGTTCGTCCGCTCGTCTACTCGATGTGACGGTCTGAGCCCAAGTCTCCCTATTCAACCCCCTCTCTCTTCTAGTTTTATTTTCCCCACCTTATTTTATACAGCAAATAATTAAACTAACAATTTTTTATATACAATATTATACAAATAAATAAATACTAAAACAAATTTAAACTTTAAGATAATTTACAAAATAAATGAATTTAATGTTGTTTTGGTTTTCGAAACATAACAATATAATTGAAAAGAGGATATAAAACTCTATTTAAATATGTCATAGCCAACTAGGGTTTCTATTTAAAAAAACATAATTTCATATTATAACTCGGAAACAAATAAAGATATTTAAAAACCTTAAAAACAACCGAGATATCGGCATTTAAGAAAAAGTCAAAAAAGCGAATTTTTGGCCATAACTCGAAAACGAAAAAAAATATCAAATTCCGGTTTTTACCATTAAGCTTTTCTCAAAAAAAAAAATAGAAGATGCGCCCATCCATTTTTCCATATCTCTTATAGTTACCGAATTCCCCATAAGAACATTCGAATTTGAACCACCCTGTACAGTAGCACTAAATACTGTATTATTTTTTAAAGTACCTTCAGATTCCTATTATTAAATAACGAGTTCGGGAAAGTAAAGTTATACTAAACGAATATAGCTTTTGAGTATGAGCGAGCACAGCGAGCGAGTACCTTTAAAAGCTATAGGAGTTTAGTAAAACTGCTTTTCTTACAAGGTTTGTTCATACAATTTTTTCATATTTTCTGAAAATTTAACTTAAAATATTAATCTAGACGTTTATGAGTAAATTTTTTTGCGCGCGACCGCGATCGGTCTAAATTTTTGCGTATGTTTTCCTAACGATAATTCACGAAAGGCGAGGGGGAGAAATTTTTGCTCAGTTTTTCGATATCTATTGCCGTTTTTTGAGTTATTAATAATTCAAAAAATTTCTAAGCAGGTACCTGTATAGAATCAGACACGGCTTTATTTATTTACATAACAACAGTTAGGTAACAATTTTCATTTTTTTATTCAAATTTTGTGTAAGTTACATAATATTAACTATAAAAGTGAGATTGTTAAGTTTTCAAATTTGAGTAATAATTGTACTTACTTAAATATACAAAAATATTTAACTATGTTTCAAATATTTAAATAAACAATCTTCTACCAAACTGTTTTTATCGACAGTGACATTACTATATACTAGTAAAGTAACATTTCTATGTGGTAAAATGCCACTTTAATAAATGATTTTGAATTTAGTAAAATAGCATATTACCAGTCAAAATGCGAAAAAAATATTTTAAATATTTTAATAAGTTTTCGAAAAGCGTCATAATGAAACAAACTAGTAATTTTATATTTATACGTACTTACCTGACTGTGGAAAATGCATGTTACGATTAATACACATATGGACGTTAATATAGCTACACCAAGATTTGCTACAAATAAAGCATTCTTAAGTCTTGCGCAATATTTTCTATAAACGTTTTCCAATTCTGTTTCGTCATCTGAAATATGATAAAAATAAATATTTAATTCATCTAACAATTAAATTTACACGAAATGTTCAACAATATTATTAGTTATACTTTATAAAATATAACTAATAATTAGAGCAGGGAATTATATGCACTAAAAACAGAAGATATATGCGGCATATATGCAGGTTAAAAATAAGGATATATGCTTAATAAAACTATGAAATATGCACATTCATTTTATTACATACAACAATTTATTCATCAATATTTGAAGCATTGCAGTACACAACTAAATATTTTTCTAAATTTTCCGTTAAAAAAGAATGTCGTTTGTCAGACAATACTGTTTTATATGCAGAAAAAGATCGTTCAATATCACAAGATGTCATCGGAGCATATTTATATCTAAATATTTATAAGATTTTTAAAATTATCTTCTACCAAATCTATACTTTGTAAATTTCCTTCTATAACTGAACCTATCGTTTTTAATTTTAAGTAACCAGGATTTTTGTTTATCACATCATTAAATTTGTTCTGTACTTTTTCTCCTATTACAGTGGGAACTTCTTTTAATTTTTCCTCAATATACGAAATATGTGAAAATATTTGCGTCAAAAGTAAACCTCTCGTTTCTAAATATGTAATGGAGTTTGCTAAAAACACAAAATGAGTTTTTATAATTTGGAGTTCTGCCTGAACAGTCGATGTAAAAAGTTCCGTACATTCACGTATAGCTACTGAATCATCATCTAACGAATTAACAACATTTTTAAAATTTTCATAATTATTTGCGTAATAATGGCACGCTTCTACCAGGTTCCCCGACGAGTAATTACTGGTTCGGGTGGTAATGGTAATTCCGGATACATGTCTTTGAAAACTGCAATCCTAACAGGTGCTTTGAGGAACACCTTTTTGCCATTATTTATTAATTTATTTGTCAAAGGAAAAGAAAAGCGAACAACTTCTGCTACGAGGTTCATACCGAATGAATCAATTTTGAAATGAATCAATCATGAATCAAATTTGGAAAGAAAGGCATTAAACTTCGCCCCGTTTTTACCATGTTGCTGCTCCATCAGTTACTAGTAATAAAATTTTTTCGTATTTTACAGGAGCAGGTAGAAATAAAAACTGCAGTCCTTCATTAATAAATTGACATATTGTTCAAGAATTTGTTTTTTCTATTAAGTGAGCGACATATTCCCCCTTAGCATTAGTAGTTTCGTCAACAGATATCCACAAACAAGAATCTTTTAATTTTTCTTTAATAGAGTTTATCACATCTGTATAAATTTTATCAACACACGATTTTCTCAATGTAGAAGACACCGGAATGCTGCGTTTCGTGTATTTTTCCAAAAATTTAGCAAAAGTTTGGTTTTCTAGCTTATGTAGAGGTATATTAGCACAAATCAAGGCTCGACTTAAATCTTTCTTAAAATTTTCGTCGTCTAAATTTTCAGCTGGCATAGCATTAATAAAAGCTTGCCTTGCATTACTGTTGCTAGACCTTTCTGAATTTTTTTTGTGTATATCGGTAGCTAGATGTTGGTCTAATTGAAATTTTTTCTCACAAGGTATCTGTGTAAGAAATTCAAAATTCAGGAATATGTCAGAAGTTATAAAAAAAGTATCCTTACCTTTTTATTACACGCTTGACAATATACGATTGATCCGTTTGTTGATAATGTGGAATTTCCTGCTACCCAGGCATGTAGTAATGCACTTTTTGAATTTTTTATTTTAGGCATTTTAAGGTGAAGATGATAAATAACTAATAGAAATGGTAAAAAAACAACTTTCACAAAACACATACGAATAAACGACTGCAACTGCTGAAGTTTGAACTACCTAATGGTATTGGTAATTTGACTTGTAGCGTAAGATAAAACTCTCGCGCCTTTAATATGCAAAATTGCGGTTTTCTGTGCCTAGTCAGATTTGACTCATATTAGATAGTAATTGCTCAAACAGCGTTTTTTAAATAATTTTGACCCACATTTTGCAAATATGCCAAATATGTATTGTTAATTGTACATATATGCCATTATATTGCTAATTTCCAAAAATATGCAGTAACGTGTGAAATATGCATTTATATGCACTATAAAATTCGGGTTTTGGGTTCCTTTTTGTACAATTCGGATAGATTTCAAAGAATTATCCTTGGGCATAGCTTCAATAAAAACATGCAATTCCATACAATTCCCTGCTCTACTAATAATATAAAAAAAACTAGTAATTATATTTCAATATTTATTGTACTGAAAGATAACTAACGGTTTACTCATGATTATTGAGACATGATTATTATGAAGTGAAAAAGGGGTTAAGGCAAAACAATACATTTCAAGTGAACCATTCTACTTCGATCATTTCACCACTTTCGTGTATTATCTGTATCTGTGAGACCTACATATGTGGGATAAACGCGGTCTAATAGGTAATAAGATATTTAATTACTTCTCTTAGGATGTAATATGCCTAAGCGCTTCCACATTTTAAATGCCAATAATGGTGCAAAGAGCTTCAAAGATTGTGTTATAAATAATAAGATCTTTCTTACATAATATTTTAATTTTAATATTTTTATGTTATATTTTTTATTCAAATTCAATTAATTTGAAATATTTTTTAGAAACAGATAAAATAGTATTATTATAACTCGCCTTTAAACTGCTTTATTAATAGTTCATATAAATTGTATGTAACTCGGCATCTACCTAGCATTTAAGAAGCTATTTAATCTCTAGATAAATAATATAATATACTATTAAACATTAATATTTCAATTTGTCCAGAAAATTATGACGTTAAACCTAAGTTTAGTTTTGTAATAATTAACATAAAAATACCCTAACATTTCACGGAAATGTGAAAACATATAATTGTGCAAAATGTATTTAAATTAATATTAAAATTAAATAATTTAAACAACGCCTTTACAAATTTTGATAAATAATTTTACTCGTAATGTTTGTATTATAAATCTAGGGCGAGTAATTTCTACGTGCTACAAATGAGGTCGTCATGCTTAATAAAAGGATGTCGGATATGAGAGCTTTTAATGTATACATAATGTTATATACCCGTTGAATATTAGATACAACTTCACACTTTCAATTTTATATAATAAAAATATTTATATCAGTATACAGGGTATCCCCGTGATCGTGGAAAACCTTTGAGGTGGTGCACGGAGAGAAATCTGTAATCACTAGTTATGAATAGTGTCTTCATAAATCACACGTTTAATAAAATTTATAAAATATGAATTATATTAAGATATTATGTGTAATACTCATACGATATTCCGAAGTGTGCAGTTTGTATGCGTTAGGTATATTCATGAGCTATGAATACAATTTATAAATGTAATAAAGTTATGAATTGTTTTCATATTTTACAAGTTATCACTAGTTATAATTAATACTCATAAAATAACAATAAAGCACATAGTAAAACCTATATTCAGCCTTTTCTAGCTACGAACTATGAGTCCGATTACGATATCACCTATATATTGCCTATATATATTATTTATTTTGTAAAATAATTTTGATGTTTTGATTTTATTTATTGAAATTATTTATTTATAAACATATTGTACATAAAAATTATTTGCTATGTAAATAAGGTGGGGAGAACGAAAAAGATAAAGTGAAAAGAGTGGGACTTGAAGATTGTACAAGACACTTGGGCTGACGCCTTCGCGTCGAATAGACGAACGGATGTTCGTTATTCCCGCAATTAATGATATTGGTTTTGTAAATGTTAAAAATTAAAAAGTAGAATTTAATTTTTATAAAAGTTGGTTTGTTTGTTTAATTAATAAAGTGCAGTACAAATAAAAAAAAGGAAAAGTTGAAGAATTTAGTAAAAATTTAGTCGATGCATTAAAATTACGACGCAGCAAAGTTTGTTAGACCAGCTGCAATACCACATGCGGAGCGTTCATGTACGCTTGCAAGGCAAACACTGCAAGGTAACAAATTTTACAGCATTTTTAATTTACAATGTTAATTTCAACTACAAGAGCTCATAGCTATAAAAAAAATGGATGTACACCCAGCTAGAGTAATTTTGGATTAAGAAAATTTTCATAGATTTGTATAGCTCGGGTCATCTCAATATATTATAAATATATATGTACACTACGCGCATTTAAAACCCTCGCACTTGAACTTTTACCTGCTACCGGAAATCTTTAATCGTTTTCACCTAAGGAACATTGTTTATGGCCCTTTTGGTACTAGCTTATGTTTTTAAGAACAATTTTAGTTTGTATTTTAGTTTTGTAACAGTGTGAATGCAATTCGTTTTACAAAATGCCACAATACAAACAACTTTCTATTGTAAAAAAATCTAAAATTATTGCTTGGCATGAAGCTGAATTTTCAAATCGCGAAATAAGTCGACGAATAGGGTGTAGTGAGTGGACTGTAAGGTCATTTTTAAAAAAATATAAAGAAACAGGCTCTTTGGAGCGAAAAAAAGGAACCGGGAGAAAACGAGTATCGACTGCAAGACAGGATAGTCATTTGAAGAGGTTGTGTTTGCAGAATCGTTTTCATACAGCTTCCCAACTTCGCTCTGAATGGTTAAAAGCAGAGAGCATAACTTGTTCTGTTAGAACAGTACAAAAACGGCTGAATGAGTTAGGTTTAAAATCAAGAACCCCTGCACGGAAACCGTTTTTGACGAAGAAAATGAAGGCAAATCGCTTAAATTGGTGCAAAATTCATCGAAATTGGACAGTTGAAGATTGGAGAAAAGTTATATTTTCTGATGAATCTAAATTCAACCTCATAGGTCCTGACAGAACTCTCAGAGTAAGGCGACGAAAAAACGAACGATTTAGCGACGAATGTCTTCTACCTACGGTTAAACATTCCCCTTATGTTATGGTGTGGGGAGCCATTACAAGCATAGGGGTTGGTAATATTCAGTTTGTCGATGGTAGCGTAAATGCTGAAAAATATATAGAAATTTTAAATAATGGACTTCTCCCTACTTGGAATCGTGTAAGCGCTGAGTTTGAAAACCCCATTTTTCAAGATGATTCTGCGCCATGTCATCGAGCTCGTTCTGTAAGTAATCATCTAATAATTTAAGATTTTTTTAGAGTTTTCTAATTAAAGTGTTTATTTTTTTCAAAAAGGTGTCGGTTCATAAAGAGCAACTCGGCATTACAACTCTTTCTTGGCCCGGAAACAGTCCCGATCTCAATATAATAGAACATGTGTGGGCAATTATGGGGAAAAAAATCGTTGCCAAAAAGCCAACAACTGTTGAAAAATTAAAAAATATGATTTTGGATGTTTGGAATAACGAAATTGATCAAAATGTCTTAGAAAATTTGTAGCAATCAATGCCCAATAAGATTGCTGCAATAATACGCTCCAAAGGGGGTGCTACAAGATATTGAACTAGTGTTTGTAACAAAAAAAATTTTTTTTAAATAAAATTCAGTTCATTTATGCATTTTTACAATATTTTTAACTGTTTCCTTTGGTTTTCATTAATAAAAATATTTTGTAAAGGCTTTATTACTTAAGTTTATTACCTGTAGTAAAACCCAAATACAGGTAATTTTTAGATAATTAAGGGTGTACTTTAAAATTATTACAATGAAGGGGTTAACTGTATTATGTACAGTCAGTCTGATGACTGGCTTTAAATTAGAAAACGTAAGTATGGCTATTTTATTCTATTTTAATAGTTTAAAATACCTTAAACCGAAAAAAACACAGGTGCGAGGGTTTTTACTGCGCGTAGTAGGTAATATGTTACCTATATTGTAGAACTAGTATATTGTTCTACATAGTCTATGTAGTTAAACAAAAAATTAAAGTAATATTTATTTTATATCAAATAAGTTTAAAAGTGAACAAGTTAAATAAACGTTAAAATATAAAAAATTTTATTTTATGAGCTTTCAGCGAGTTGTATCGCCTTAATCAGATTATAATAATAATAATAATAATAATAATAACAATAATAGCTGGTTGCTTGTACTTGGCTCTTACTGACTACCTCCAAAGACATAACCAAGTATGCAAAATATTGCACCAACAACTTGCAAAAAAAGTTGGTTTGTTAGACAATTTTAAACCCTATTATGACTATATTCATGAACCTGTTCTTGAAGATGAATTTTCCATTTTATACTGAGACAGGTTAATACTAACAGACAGGAAAGTTAGTCATAATAGACCTGACATTGTTTTAATCAATCAACGAGACCGAAATGCAATCATCATTGACGTTGCTGTGCCTTTGTTAAAAAATGTGTTAAATACAAAAAAAGAAAAAATTTGCAGATACGGGGCATTAGCGATGGAAATGATGAGTGTATAGGGTCTAACAAAAATTTTTATAATACCAATAGTAATATCGGCTACTGGTATAGTATCTTCAAAATTTAAAACCCATCTGTCCCATTTAAATCTCTCTTCAAAAGTATTCCCGGAAATGCAAAAGGCAGTAATTTTAGAAACATACCACATTGTTAAAAAAATTTTAAATGCTGTAAGGTTACAACTAAACAGCTTTTAAAATATTTAATTTTTTCTCTAAATTATATAAATGTATCTAATAATAGTTAAAAAAATATAATTAAAAGTTCATTTGTTTAGTAAGAAGATTCTGTTCGTAAACGTAAGAAATTGTAAAACTAGTAAAGATTTTACTATGAGACAAATTAAGCGAAAACCTAAAAAACACCAAAATTTAGAGTAGGGATTCTCGATAATCAATAAAATAATTTTGACAAAACTATGCGACAGTGCATCGTCCAAGGAGGTATAATGGCCGTATATTGTCAGGAAAAATCTTTAATTTCAAAACCAACAGTGAGCAACTACCATTTATTTAATAAATTGCAATAAAAAATATAATGGAAAATTTTTGTGTAGTTCCGCTGGCGCTGTTAGGATCTATAGGTATGTTCACAAATAGATTTTTAAAAGTTTAATTTATAGACTACACAATAGATAAATTTAAAATTTTATCAGTTTTACGCCATAAATTGGAAATTTTAGTTAAAAAACTTAAAATACCATTCCTTTATTACTCCCATTAAGACAATAATGGCCTGATAAATTTTTCGTATTTGGTTTAAAAATGGATTTATTGTGTACCAAAACTATTAAAAAACCTCTATAATCATCTGAATTATCCAGTAGTAAATTTATTGTACCAACTTGCCCAAAAACCACATAAACAAGAACTCTACATTTCTAGAGTTCTGAAAAATACCAAAATCCTAAAAAATTTATCAAATTACTTCGAATATAAGAGAAAACACAGTTCACTTTATGCCATGGTGGTTACAAATCATTATAGAATCAAAATATACCAAAAAATTTTAAATAAGCAAAATTTTAATAATAAGGCTTTTTATAAATAATAAACTAAGTGCCAAAAATTATTTTTGTATTATAATTTGATAAATAGTCTATGTATACTCAATCAGGAATGGTACATACATACATATTTATATTATCCCTTAATAACTAACGTCAAATAATTGTCACATTGTAACTACTGTGCGGTCGCAGTGACCGCGTTTTATTTTTTTTGTTAACTCACGTACAACTTAACTTTTAACTTTTTTTTGCAATAGATATTTTATTTGGTATTCTATTAAGCCAGAAAAAATTAAAAAGTAATTATTTTAAAAATTCTATTAATTTTTAATAAAGTGGACGCCGCTTATTGGAATCAGGGTTAATGAACTACACGTGAAAAACATCGTTTATTATAATCAAAAATTCGGTTTATGTTATCGATTATTTTTCTTAAGATTGTTTTCTCCCACTGAAAATAGAGTTAGTTTTGCAGTTTACAAGCATTTTTTAAAAATTTTATTCACAAACCGGGGAACCACCCAGACATATTCATTACCCAGACCTGACTGGTGTATTACGTAGCAGAAAGCTGCTAGTATGCTGATAATGTACAATTTAATTCAATTCTATTTTAAAATTTCATAAGCTACATAAATTTGTTTTATAACATCTTTAGATAATAAGTTACCAAAAATTAGCTAGCGGAATGCAGCACTACAATTAAGCATTTCGCAACTATTTTTGTGTAAAATTTAAAATAATATTTTCGTGTATTGTTATCAACCCGTTATTGGTATCAAAACCCCTGAGTCCCAATGTGATCACATTAAGCAGCGTCCACTGTAATCGTCCGCAGGATGATTCGTCCGAAGATTAATCATCCGGGATGATTCGTCCGGGAATGAATCGTCTGGGGATGAATCGTCCGGGGATGAATCGTCTTAGAATCCGTTATTAGTTAGCCTATCCCGTGGTATATATGATAGAATTTTAAAGCCGTATTTTAATAATGTCTTTTTTTTTTCATAATTTTGACATAAGCCACAAAAGTGTTCACAATGAACATAAGAAATATATGAAACTGCGCATGCGTATAACAAAAAACTAAACTAAATAAACGAATAAACTTTCAAACACCTGTCAAACTTTATAACAAAGGTTATGTTTATGTCAATTTTGTCAATTTATTTCAACTTATGACCAACCACTACCAACTTTAAACCACAAATTTCACTAAATATAACATAATTTCATTCTTATGTACGAACGTAAGCCGAACATAAGATCAACATAAACATAAGAATTTCGTAGGCAATCAAATCAATCAATCTTTACTAACTATCGACACGCTCTGAATTATTTTTAATCCGCACGACCGTTTTGGATTGCTCTCCAAAAATTTACTAGAACACGACTGTTCTCAAATGCTCTTCAAATATAACTCGAACACGATTGTTCTCAAACGCTCTTCAAATCCGACTGGAACACGACTGTTCTCAAACGCTCTTCAAATCCGACTGTCCATTGACCGTTGTTTATATTCTTCATCACCTAGTTTTTTATTACTTGTAATCTTTTCATTGGTTCTTGATTTTTGATTTTAATCAAGGTTTTTTCTGCTGAAAATTTATATCAAATGTGACCTGCTGGTTTTAATTTGCGTGTGTGCCCAAAATTCAAATAAATAACATAATAAAAATACAAAAACTTAAATTAAATACAAATGATAACAATTAAACAAATTAAACTAACAAAATCTTAACGTAACGAAACACAATATTAGTAGCGCGTCACGGGTTAACATACGAGGTATATAAATAAAAGAAATCCTGCTTTATATATTTTTATCAGGTTGCATCGTCAATCCTTTAATTGCTCAAGTGCGCAACCCACCTCTTAATGCCTTTATGTGGACACAACAGTATGTATTATTATTTAGATAATTATAAAACATAAGAATTAGTTCCATGTTAATAAACATGGATTAAATTTTTTATTATTTACATTTATACATATTAAGAATAACTTAAAAATTTTTAACCGGGAATTTTAGATTGCCGTCACCGTATGATTTATATCGACTTCCATCAAAAAGGTAACAATAAGGAAGTTTATAAAGTTACTCGTATAAAATACCATCGTTTTATTTGAAGCACCACAAATTAAGAAAGAAATTCCGAAATGTACAAGATGCCCAAGGTTTGGTCACATCAAAAACTTGTGTCACAAACCATTAAGATGTGTCAAATGCACAGGTGATCGTTCGACAAAAGAATGCACAAGAAAAGAAAAATACGACAGCGTCAAATGTGTTAATTGTAGTGGTGCACGTCCTGCAAATTATAGAGGATGTACAACAAAAACAATTGCAGCAGTGATTATATCCGGCATTGACGAAAAGAAATTTAAAAAATTTGAAGCCCAATCAAGATAACATTATAAACAATAATTATAGTATACATATGTATATTATAAAACATAATAATCTCTCTTCAAATGGTACCACAAGGACCATCATACGCCCAACAAGCAAGTCAACTTGAACCCAATCAATTTACTAATTATCAAAATCAAGTCAACCCAGCCATACCGGTACAACAACCAAACGACATCGAAGAGCTTAAACTTAAAGAGAAAAAGACTGAACAAATAAGAACCATGTTAAACTTATTAAACGCACTAGTCAGTAAAATGACTTAATGGCCGAAACACTCTAATTACCTATATGGAATGCCCACGGCTTATGCCAAAAACTCATTTTATTTCTAGAAATGCGTAAGGTAAATGTAATGTTAGTTTCAGAAACCCACTTGAAAATTAAAAGTTACCTACTTCAAAATTCCTAATTTCTTTTTTAGTTTCAAATAAATTCGAATGAAAAATTTTTAATTTTAATTGTAACATTTATTAATTAAAGAATCATTTCCAATAATAATCAAACAAAATATTGCACAAAAGCGAAAAGGCAAATTACAAAAGCACTACACACAGAAAAATTATTACTTGTATGTAATATTCGTATATATTTGAATTGTTTTATTTGTAATAAACAAATAACTTTCAATTTAAAATTATTTTTTTTCCAATGAAATACATTGAAATATTTAAATTTAATGTAAAATATATTTAATGCATAACTTAAATTTATGATATAATTAGATTAATCAATTTAAGAAATACTGATACCGAGTATGCAATTTTTCTGCTAAGTTTAATTTGAATATTCAAATAATTGAATTAAATATACCGGGCATCATATAATTATTTAAAATATTTGGGTATGTTTGGACTGAATTCTTTAGTGAAATTTTTATTCTAAGTATATGGTTTTGATATAGGTAAGTATAAATTAAATATGTTATAGTTGTTGCAGGTAATCAGTATACTTTATATGATAAAAATGCTACTTCTTATATTATGCTGTATCGCCATTAACTTGCTTATCATTTGTGTTATTGCTTTTGAGTTGTGAATGTGCGATTATATGTACGTTAACCGTTCTAAGGTAAGTCATCTTTTATTTTGTATTAATTTATTGCATAAAGTAATGTAATAATTACTCACAAAAACTACTGATCAATAATTTATCGATCATTATTATTAATGCAAATAATACAGAGATCAGGTATATTATACCACTATATTAATATTGCTCGTAAGCCTACTTTAAAAAATGTAATATAGTAAACTTTATGTTAAATTCTTTTTAAGAAAATCATATAATTGGTGTAAAACGGATGCAATATTAAGAGATATGAGAGATATGTGAGGAACTAATCCCAATATTTGAACGTACACAGAAAGAAATAAAATCGCGTTTTCATTTAATCTAAATTAAATGAATTGAAATTATATAGTTTATTTAAAGATTTATATAATTCAACTACAGTGTTTAAATATTTCAAACAATTAGATTAGTTAATTTGCTTAATTTAATGTAGATGTTAAATTAAATAAACTTTAGTTAAATCATATAAAAGAACTAACTATTTCATTAAATCACTTTCTATCATTCATTAAATAAGATTTTCTGATTGTTAGAAATCTAATTTCAATGATTTATATAAAATAAATAAATGTATTGCTTAATTTTTTTGTTTGAAATATAGAATTAGATTGAAAGATTTATCTAAACTTAATTTTTTAATTTATTCAATTAAATTCAATATTTTATTTATAACAAGTATAATTGAATCATTTATTGTTTGTATAATTCATTAATTCTTCATTATATAAATTAAAGAATTACATTTAATGAAACGGTCAAGTTTCTTTTTATCTAGACGGTAACATAATAATGTGTAGGTATTTCCTGCCGTTGCAGAAACATCAGCCTAATTTTTATTAATACGCGGTTTAATTATTGCATTTCGCATTCGTTCTAAGTGCAGTGAATTATTTTAGTGCTGTGTTACATAAATTAAATTAAATTTAATAAATAATCAAATAAAGACAATAAAGAGAAGGTATAATTTTTAATAAAATGTTTATGTGTTGGAAAATACTAGTGAATCTGTAGAGCAGTTATTAAATCTATGGCGCTTAGAAGAATTAATCTTTAAATAATCTTTAAAGATGTTAAGTGTTTGTTTTATTAAATGTTTAGAAAAATTGATGGATAATGAAACCCTAAAATATTTAACTTAGGAGGATATTTGCGTTCTTGTTCCAGTCGAATTTTTTCTTTAAGAGTGAAATTCGGACAAACATTTTTTGAGGGCCATAAGCACTGTGGACAATGAGATTTAAAGCCAATGTAATAACGTCAAGAAAAAAATTTTTAAAGCAGTTTTATTTTGTCGATATTACCCAGACAGCACACGGCGAACAATGGACGTCCATACAAAGTCCAGAAAATGTCCATACGTCCATGGACCTTGCATGGACATCCGATGAACATCCACTTTTCAACATTCGATGTACGTCCATAAATCAATAGCCGCTGGACGTTCAATTTATGTCCAGTTAAAATCCACATGAAGTTTTAATATTTTAATTGTGCAAATTTTGCCCAATGAAAATTCGTATACATTTTTTTGTAATTTTAGTTATGCAAGTTATTTTATCGACTTTGTACGAATGTCCGATGAACGTCCAATTTTCGACATTCGATGTACGTCCATAAACCAATAGCCGCTGGACGTTCAATTTATGTCCAGTTAAAATCCACATGAAGTTTTAATATTTTAATTCTGCAAATTTTGCCCAATGAAAATTCGTATACATTTTTTTTATAATTTTAGTTATGCAAGTTATTTTACCGACTTTGTAGGAATGTCCGATGAACGTCCAATTTTCGACATTCGATGTACGTCCATAAATCAATAGCCGCTGGACGTTCAATTTATGTTCAGTTAAAATCCACATGAAGTGTTAATATTTTAATTGCGAAAATTTTGCTCAATAAAAATTTGTATACATTTTTTCGTAATTTTAGTTACGCAAGTTATTTTACCGACTTTGTACGAATGTCCGATGAACGTCCAATTTTCGACACGTAAAATTATCGTCTATAAATCGACTTTACAGACAACCCGAGTGCCACGTGTTTTTTTTGAAATTATAGTTATGCAAGTTATTTTATCCACTTTGTACGAATGTCCGATGAACGTCAAATTTTCGACATTGGGTGTATGTTCATAAATCAATAGTATGCAATTTTTCATCAAGGTTTTCTTATGACCTTATCACGTAAAATTATCGTCCGTAAACCGACTTTACAGACAACCCAAGTGCCACGTGTTTTTTTTTGTAATTTTAGTTATGCAAGTTATTTTATCGACTTTGTACGAATGTCCGATGAACGTCCAATTTTCGACATTCGATGTATGTCCATAAATCAATAGTATGCAATTTTTCATCAATGTTTTCTGATGACGTTAACACGTAAAATTATCGTCCGTAAATCGACTTTACAGACAACCCGAGTGCCAGGTGTTTTTTTTTATAATTTTAGTTATGTAAGTTATTTTATCCACTTTGTACGAATTTCCGATGAACGTCCATATAAATTTTGTATAATTTTAATTATGCAAATTATTTCAAAATTTTATTTCTGTAAAATATAATTCATTATTTAATTTGCGAAATTTTTGAATACTAACTAAACTAAAACTAACAGTTGTATAGAATAACTGTAGAATAACAGTTAGACACGAAATTTTTACCCCTATCTGTTTTTTCAAAAACACAGGGTATATGAAGTTACTATGTACAATCTGTGTTTATTTATTTATATATATATATATATGTATATTAAATATATGTTTGTGTCACCATATCTTCCGAACGGTTACAGGTAGCGACGTACATTTTTCCAGGGGAGTGTTCCTGGCTAGTCAATTACAACGCGAGAACTACTTCAATCATTAATTAATTAAAAATTTGACATTTGCCTCCGAGCAACATGCAGTATATTTCGATTTTAGACTGAATATTTTCGTAGAAATTGATATTTTCACTTAATTTTGCATATTAGATCCAGTCGAGACGATAAATCGACCGAAAGGCCGGCTTGAAATTTGACCACGTGGTAATAGTTATTCGTAAAAATAACGGTCAATCTGTAAATTTTTATCGAAATTTCTTGATTTTTGTAATTAGTAAATCATATACTTTGGCGTGCTAATAAAATTTTTGCATTTTTTTACAAAATTTTGTACGACCACGTTTTAAGTACTTGGCAAATTTCGATTTTCGCCTAGCAATGTTGCCGATTTCACAGGCAAGTCGCATTTATAATAATTTTATTTCACATTTTTTTCATATTTAAACAAGTTTTAAACATGTATAATCGATTATTATACATAATATGCAAAGTTTGAATTTTCCTGAGGTTTGTCTTCGTGGAATAAGCATTTATAATAATATTATTTCACATTTTCTGCATTTTTACGAAATTTTACGTTTCTATTGCCTGAAAATACGTATTTCCGAAGATTCCACTTACGAAACCTGTTTATACATTCCATATTAAACATTCTCCGTTTTCCCTGACTTCAAAATTAATGTTTAAATTTTGTAGCGGGGGGATAGGGGGTCTGAGAATTTGTTGTTGAATAAAGAAGAAAAAATTATTTTTTCTTTTTAAAGGGAACAGTAGTTTTTAAAGGTGCTTTTATTATTAACTTTTATTTTTAGAATTTTTTGACAGTCAGGGGTTTTTAAAATTTTTAATTTTTATTTTTGGTATACCGGCCCTAACATCGGTCGGTAGCTTTAAATTTTGTCCAATCAAAATCCACAAAAATTTGTTGTACTTTTAATTAATTATTGTGCAAATTATTTTATGGACGTTTTTAAATTATTCTTATGTTTATACTTATCCATCTCTATAATATTATACAGAATCATGTAGGTAATTAAATAAATAAATAGTATGGAAGCGGCAATTTGCTTTTAACGTGATTTGATTTTAAATTTTTAAGTTGGTAAGTACAAAAATTGGTAATAGTTGGTATAGTTAGTAATAGGTTGGTAATAGTTCATAGTTGGTTTATAATTTAGTTCATAGTAGTATATTTTAAACAAACAGCTACATCGGTTTGTTTATTTTCCGTCAAATTGTTTAACACGTGCATAACCTAAAATATTAGAGTTGAAAGAACTTGAGCTATTTATGCAAAATGAAGGGGAGTTTAATAAAACGGTAAGCAATATACTCTTATTTTTAAATTAATTAGATTACTTTATCATTTTTATAGATAAGAGAATTGTCGCGCGTCGGAGGAACCACAACATACGATTTCGTGGCTAGAGTAGCCGAAAAATTAATTTCAAATAAATTTTATGGTAAAAAGGGGAAGAAAATGTTTTGCAATCTTTATATGAATTTTGAATCTTTATATATTTTCAGAATTAGGACTAATTGCCTTTAAGGATGCCACGGAATGTGCTCTTAAGCAGGCAATCATGAAGCAGTTGAAACGAGCTAAAGAGCGAAAATAAATAAACTATGTAATTATTATGTACATTATTATTTTTAGTATTAAATATATTTTAATAAAAAAATTTGTAAATTTTTTCAACTAACCCACGTCTTTTATCGGCCCTAATTGAATATCTACAGTCGTTATGTAGACGTCCGTTGGACTTTCTATTAGTCCAGTAACATACGTCCAATGGTCGTTCATAATGGACGTCCGTTTTCTGTCCAGATTTGTGCCATCTGGACGTCCATGGGACGTTCATTGGATTACCTACCGTTGTCATGTGGACGTCCGTTGGACTTTCTATTGGTCCAGTAACATACGTCCAATGGACGTTCATAATGGACGTCCGTTTTCTGTCCAGATTTGTGCCATCTGGACGTCCATGGAACGTTCATTGGATTACCTACCGTCGTCATGTGGACGTCCGTTGGACTTTCTATTGGTCAAGTAACATACGTCCAATGGACGTTCATAATGGACGTCCGTTTTCTGTCCAGATTTGTGCCATCTGGACGTCCATGGGATGTTCATTAGATTACCTACCGTCATCATGTGGACGTCCGTTGGACTTTCTATTGGTCCAGTAACATACGTCCAATGGACGTTTATAATGGACGTCCGTTTTCTGTCCAGATTTGTGCCATCTGGACGTCCATGGGACGTTTATTGGATTACCTACCGTCGTCATGTGGACGTCCGTTGGACTTTCTATTGGTCCAGTAACATACGTCCAATGGACGTTCATAATGGACGTCCGTTTTCTGTCCAGATTTGTGCCATCTGGACGTCCATGGGACGTTCATTGGATTACCACCGTCGTCATGTGGACGTCCGTTGGACTTTCTATTGGTCCAGTAACATACGTCCAATGGACGTTCTTTGTACATATGTGTGCTGTCTGGGTATGTAATAATTATGTATTACTTATATATGAATGTATATTATTAGTTTTTTATTAGTATGTTTTGAATTTGTGTAGTTTAAGTTAATATAGTATATTTTATTAATTATATAGATATGTATGTTAATTGTGTATATAAATTATAAATATATATAAAAAAGTAGTATGTGTTTTTTATTTATTAATCATCTTACAGGAAAAAAAAGGAATCGTCTATTTTAAGTAACAATATCATCTATTACAAGTAAATAAAACATATAAAGAACTTTAATAGAATCATTTATAAAAGTGATTAAATCATTTAAAGTAATTATCTGAAACATTTACTAAAAGTAAGTAAAGTATTAAATATGAGTAAATAATTTATATAATTTTATTTCTTAATTCATATAATTATATTAAATAAAATATTTAATTATATTCATAGATTTAAAGAATTCATTTACACATTCAATAAATGTTTGTGTATAAATCATGTACTTAGATTAAATAAAACAAACACAGTTATTCGCTAAATCATTAAAATAAATTATCAAATTCAATGAATTATATTCTATGGTTTGTTTAATTTTTAAATCTTGTATTCATCTAATTTATATTAAATGAATTGATTACTTTAAGTAAATGGCTAAAATTCATTCAATCTTTTTTAAAAACCGTCTTACAATTCGTTAGTTTTAATACCATTTTCTGAAATTATAGTAATTGATATTTTTGTTAGTAATATAAAATTACAAAAGATCTGCATACGCTCGATTACGCTACTCTTTACTTCTCAAATTCAAAAATTGGTTGTTACTAACAAGGAAAGGATACCCGATGTCTCTCACAGAATTTGGTAATTTTTAAATATGTGTAACGATACGAATACCAAAAAATAAAAAATCCCTGTTCTTTGGGAGTTGATGCACGGTTTTAGGAGGTAATCTTTCTTCGAGATCAAATTAAAAAATGAATTTCTAACTAACTTGACGTACTTATTAATTTTATCTAATCAAATATTTTTAAAAAAATATGTTTTTGTAAGCTGTACATTATAGGTAGTTTGCAGTGACATGCTTTTAAAGCATTAGGAACGTATTTATTATGTATAAATTATTGTTACAGAAAATTACTAAAACCCTACATAGTAATTAAAATAAAGTGTAATAATGAAAGATAAATAAAATAGGCAATTACATTACAAACATCAAAAACAAGTTTTGCGTTTCAAGCATTAAAATAAGTCAAGATACATACTAGATCTAGATTAATCTAATTTCTAATAAATAGCTATTTTATACAGAATTATTCCGAAATAAGAAACTTGAAAATATTGTTGGCAGACCTTCAAGAATTTTTTATTGCATTTTTTATAGGATTTCCAAACTAAAAACAAATTTTGAAACCATATTAATTTATTTATAGTCGCTCTCTGGTAGGTGCGATTAACACCGATATGTTCTTTTTTATTAGGACAAATATTGCAAATAAAATTGGCATGTTTTGGGGTCTAGGGCGATCAAGTGTACCACTGAATTGAAGCTACACACTAAAAATGCTTATGTATGTATTATGAAAGAGTACATTATTACAAAGTGAATGAACTGAGGATATACTTACTTTTTTCGTTACAATTAAGATATAATCGAATTTAAAATATTGATTTTTTAATTGAAAAAATTGATTGATTCGTGCATCAGTCATGTTGTGTTGACTATCCGCGTGCTAGATGTAGTATAGTATATGAGCGGGAGCGAGCTTTCAAGGGTGGGGAGCACGAGCACCGTAGTAGACTCTCAATCGTCCAGCGGTTAATATTACTCAATTATCCACCTTTGGCGAGTTGGATCACCTAGGGAAATGTTTTTAGTAGTACAGCGTTTCTAAAAACAGCTCGTAACGGCCTGAGCAGAGGAGACGGGAACAGAGAATGCGGAGAGTTAAATTTGACGAGCACAACTGACTATCTCGGATCAACGCACAAAAGCTAGTCATTTGTCAAAAAATAATAAAAAACCTTATTTCAATTCATTTTTAACTCTCATAATGATCGGGGCACTAATTAACAAAAATTCAAAATCATCAAGATCTGGGCTAATCGTATGATAACAGCCAATCGAATGTACGATTTCGGCCCTTTGTACGCTTACTTATGAATGATCCTCAAAATTTCAATTATACAATAGGGTATTATCACTAAGTTCGTATTTAATTAATATGTGCGTTATTATATAAATAAATGTAAGTATAAAGACATAATTGTATTAAAAACCTATATATTTTACTCTTTATAACGAATTATGACTTTTAAAGAGGCATTATTTTAAACAAGAATTGAAACACTTCTGATTGGTCAAGTCAATCGTGACGTCAATGTTTAATTTTAAATTAATTAATGTTAAATTAATTTCGTAGTTGTTTATGTTTTACGTGTAACAGCAGTAACGGTGTAGCAGTTTATTTTGCTTTCGTAATCAGTTTGTTTGTTAGCTCCTTTTGTGTATTTTGAAAGATTTGTGTATCTATCGTAAGAATGTCGTTAGACGGTTTTGTGAAGGCTTCTTTGAATAATTTACCATCAGTAAATATGTTCATGGTAATGAAATTTATTAAAACCGACGACCGTTTTAAAGCAGCTGAGTTTAGAAATGCGAAGGCTACTGCGTAAGTACTCGGTACATAGTGTTGTAATTTATACCCAAATAATATATTTCTAAAGTTTATCTTGAGTTAATTTGAGGTTAAATAATGCATTTTACTATGATACAATAGTTGTATTCTTTTTACGACTTTTAACAAAGAATCTCAGTTCATATTGTCGAAATAAAACTTTCTTATAATTTGAAATAATGTTAATGCCATCGATAACATTTATAGAGCTACTCGTGAGACATACGGTGACAATTCGATAGGATATGTGGAGCTGTCGAGGGAGGGTTCTTTGTTCACTTTACAATGCAAAATATGTCTTGAACATAGAATTTGTTTTAAAATTATACCGTTTGTCTTATTGTTGATGAGACAGAAGAAAAGTTTGTAAATGTCATTTGCAAAGATTGTGCTGCTGCATTAGGTAACTTGTGCTTAAAATTATATTATGAATAATTGAATAGCTATTTAATAAGTTTTGTTATTATCCTTCACCAACCGATGTGACTTGTTATTGGGTGAAACCGCGATTATCTGCTGTGAACATTTTCTTAAAGTTTATTTAAGCTGCTGATTTTTGTGCTGCAATGAATCAAGTAAGCTCCACTTACTTCTATTATTGATGGAATATTTAAAGAGGAAATTGTAAATGTAGGATTAACACAAAAGTTAGATGGGCAGATTTTGAAGTATATTTCTGAGGAAGATCAGGATAAATTTCATAAATTATCAGTTTATAAATTATTATTTAACTTTCATGCAGAATGGGGAGTAGAATTTGAGAACTTCTTGTCGTTTGCTAGCGGATAATATATGAGTCGACAGTTGTGTGAAGAAGCCAAAAAGCTAACACATCAGATTCACCACAATGGCATGAGTTTAGGTTTGAACGTGTCACTGTTTCAAAATTACATGATTTTGCACACTGTACTGTTGTCGAAGGTACATTGGTGGAAGCAATGATCGGCGCTTATAAATTAAAAGACACGAAGCATATGAAGAGAGAAAGACAACTAGAAAAAGACGTGATAAGAACTGTTGGCAAAAAGATAAAATTTAGAGATTGTGGCTTATTTATATCGTCTGCATATCTATTATACGGTGCATCACTAGATGCACTTTCATCAGAATTTGTAGTTGAAGCGAGGTGTCCAATAAGTCAGAAAACATTGAAAAATTATATCAAGAACGGCTAAATTAGTGCAAAGTTTAAAGCACAAATGCACTTATAAATATTGTGTGCGCAAAAAAAACGGCGAATATTTTGTGTAGCTCAGCCAGATTACGAAGAAATCAAAAATGTGCAAATTTTATTATGTAGACTATGGATGAAATATATTTAAAATCTTTAATAGAAAAAGCTACAAAAAATTGAGCAAAATTCATATTTCCAAAAATATATAAATCTGTTTCATAAATTCATTTTTGTTTTTCTTATACTAACCTCGTATATAATATTAAGGGTCTAAAAGCAATGGCAGGTGTAACATAAATTAGTGAAATATTAAAATAAACAAACTAAGCAAAATATTAAAATAATGAATTTTAACTGTTAAGTAAAGAATATATACTTACATAGAAAAATAATATTTAAAAAAAACAATAAAAACGGCAATCATTGACATTTTGCAAAATAATAGAGGTGGTATTAAAAAAAAACAGTGATACTATTATAATCAATAGATAAGTGGTTTAGGTAGTGTAACTCGATATTAATCATATCAAATTTTTAGAATAAACCAAAAAATGCATCTTTTAGTGCCTTTTTATAAGTTCTAAACGGCTGGACCAATTGACTTGAAATTTTGACAAAATGTGTAGTAGATTATTACAAACCTTTACAAATATCCTTTTTTGAATAAGTTTTTTGGTTTTTCCAAAAAAGCCAAAAAACCATTAAATTTGAGTTCTTCCGATATTTTGTAAATCTCGATTTTTAGAAACTTTTGGCTCAGACAGAATTTTGATATCTTAATTGGTTTAAAAGTTTTTAGGGCCTAAAGTTCAAATTGCTTCACGTAATTATAATTGACGTGTAGGAAAAGTATATAAATTGAGAAAGAATGTCTTGCATCTTTTACAATTCTTATCGAAGATAGTAAGTCAGTCTTGCGATTATAAAGCATAGTATAATGTTACATACTACATAAAAAAATTATGTTAATTTTCTTTTAGGATTTTATATTACATAAGCTAATCACAAATAGGTACGCACTTTATAACTGTATCTATGAACACAAATTTTTTTTCTTTCTAGAAATAACTTTTGGAAGAAATTCATCATGTGGATTTCTTTTTTCAGTGTTCTATTGGCGCTATGTTTTTATCTCAATTTGTATAATTTGTAGTTAATTTATTAATATAATTATTTTAAACAAATTGATTTATTTAAACTTTACACTAATTTATTGTTTTAATATTATCTCAAAATTTTATAAATGTATTTGCATTTTTATTATAATAAATAAAAAGTTGTTATTTCTATTGCTTTATTGTTGCGCCCTATTTTGTCTATAATTCCCGAGAATCTTGGAACACTAATCATGATGAAATACAAAAACAATTATAAATAATAATTTATCTTTTTGAATAAGCGTCCAGTAAATGTTATATTTTATCAACAAATTTTACCAAATATAAGGTACGTGTCGCTGCCTGGCAAGAATAACGACAAAACTAAAAAAAGCACTTTTTTCAATAGAGCGTTTTTAAACTACTGATAAGTAGTAACTTTGCATTACATGCATAATGGCACTGCCGCTATAATAACAGCAGGTTATTAAAATTTTGCATTGTGACGTTATACACGATAAGATATAGCCAAATTCTGTCGATTTTAATACTTAACTCAATTTTGCCAAATTTTGAGTTGTGTCGTTATTCTTTCGAGGTAGCGATGTGTACGTGTTTGCATTAGGTAGGAACGACGGTCAAGTCATCGTAAGATTTAATGAAATTGTTGAAAAATATAATTTTAAAAACATTACGGGGTACTGTCAGACAACCCTCATCACGAATTTCAAAATTTCAACTGCACTATAGGAAAGAGGACACTTTTCTAAGCATATTAGAACAAAAATTTTTGCGGTCCGTGCATTAGTTCTCAAAAAAGTCGAATTTGAAAAATTAAAATTTACATGTATTTTAGATACACCTTTTAACACGGCTGCACGATTAGCCGATTTTGTGTAAGGCAAAAAAATTTAAAAATATCCCTGAAAAATGACAGAACTCGCCAAGGGTGGAACTCGAAGCCATAGAACTCGTACGGGTGTCGATCCCGAATGACAACATTAAGAGTGTATTAAAGCACTCGTACCGTCAACAAAATGAAGAATAGGAACGGAACGTGCCAGTTGACCGTGGCTCGACACGTTGCAACGGGGTGTATCGGGTTACAATTACCTACTTTTAATAACTTTAAAATGCCGTTTTTTCGAAAACTAAAGCATGGACCGCAGATATTTTTGTTGCATTATACACAGAAAATTGTCCTCTTTCCTATAGTGTAGTTGAAATTTTGAAATTCGTGATGGGGGTTGTCTGACAGTAGCCACATTACGAATATTATTTTATAATTAGAGCACACAATTATAAAATTGTATTGCACTTCGGTAAAACTGCAACATCAGCTTATAGTAAGAATATCTGTTTACGTGCGTGGGTAGGCGATCCTTGATTCGTATTAATTTTTCTACACACGTTTACACTTTAAAAGCATTACAAAGTTTCTACACGTCAAGTTTGCTGTCTTTGCACAACACGGAATTTCCTTTTTTACGTTGGGATGGATAGGCTCAGAGAACAGCCTTAAGTACAATATAAATACACCTTATCAGAGACGGATTACCATTTAGGCTAGCTAGGCTCGTTCCGCACGAAAAAGGGGCGCAATGTAGCAAGCAAAAAACATGACATTCTCAAAAATTAAATGTAGATAAAAATACAATGATTATAGCAGTTTTTATTTACTGATTACAAAACATATTTCTGTAGACCGTCGTTTTGTCTACCACACGATACATTTGGCGGCGCTATAATATATATCGTACATAATTATATAAATTACAATTTTACTTTTGCTGAAAAAGAATTATTTAATACTTATTTTTTAAATTTATTAAATTTATTAAAGGAAAATTTATTAAAGGAACGACAACGCAGTTTGATAAGCCGGGCTGCGAACCGGTATCATAAAATTTAACATTACCATTTTAAATTGAATTGGAACGAAAATTTTTAAAATTGAATTTTGGTAATAATGTGCAGAGAAATAATTAAAGTACTTAAAATTATCGAAGAAACAAATTTTTTGAACCCGCGACCCTGAATAAGTCTGACTGCTCCAGCATACCAGAGTTAACCGAGCAAGCAAGTGTTTGATATTTGGAAATTTTACACCAATATCACTCAATACATACTTGATGTGGTGTTTAAAAGTGATTCGGACCCACCCTATGCATTTTGGTAAAATGTTTGTATTGATAATTAAGTTCTAACTTTACAGGATTTTGCTAGGTGGGGACAGATCACAGGATATTTGTGGCTTTTTGCCAAGAATGGTTGCACGAGCCAGTTGTGCGTATTTTAGTTTTGTAAATTTTGATTAGGACTTTGGGAGATTTTGTGATGCTAGCATTATTGTACAAAAGTAAAATTTGTAAAGATTGCGATTGTATGATTTTTGGTCGAATGTGACCGCAGCTGGATTGTTCTAAATTTTGTGAGTTTTTTGATATTTTTTGAAATAAAGTTGCTTGTTTGAATAAGCGATATTTTTTTTGATTGCGAATTTGGATTTAATGTTTTGAATTGTTAAAAGCTTTGATTTGGTTTGAATTGGAAGGTAAAGCTGAAATTTGTAAAATTTCTAAATGCTAAAATTTACGAAGTGGTAATTTAATTTTGCAAGTAATAATTTTTGAATTGGTAATAAATCATTTAAGAAGAGATTTCTCTTTCATCATTAATGAGAGCTTACCAAGTGAACTCACCCTGATAGTACTTGCTCAACGACTGAGAATGCTGGCCGTGGTAAATTTACGGGTTTGTGGTGAATTTTCAATTACAAAAATACATCTCAATATGTATAAAATAACAAAAAATTACTGTTTATATTTTTTATTAAGGGGTGCGCACTATACATGTGTGCCTAAGGACGCAGAGGTACCTTAATCCGCCCCTGTATTATCCGCCTTATGTATATTATCGCAAACGTTTTCACCATACTATGGCATCATCGGGTGATAAACTAGGAACCTAGTTCTAGTGTTAACTTAAACATTTTAGTTCTAAAAAGTGTTTGTGCATTTTTTGGTTTATTATAAAAATTTGATATGAGGAGTGATACTATTGATCGGCGAATAGTAAAATTAGCTAAATCCTGTGAAGTCATCCAGAACAATTCGCGTCGAAATTAATAATATTGTAAGTGCCAGAACTGTTCGGCGAAGAAGTTAGCTAATCTACCATCGCGTAGATTAGCAGAATTAGGTGCAAAAAGGGAAGATCTTCCGCAATACTTTCTATTCTGCACTTAATCGCCTACATAATTTATTAAAGCGCCAATATTGCTCCAATAAATAGCTTTACGTTCTATTTAATAAATTGGAATTGTAACTAAAACCATTTATTAGAATTTAGTACTAAAACGGAAAAATTTGAAGTGAAGGAAATTATGATTACTGATATCAAAGATTTTAGTGCTTGGTGGCCCAAATATTATAAAAAGAAATTTAACAGTTGAGAATCTTCTGGTTGAAACGTACCTCGAAAAAATAAACAAGCTTTTTTAATATATACCTTTATGCAGTTTGAGTTTAACGCGACGAAACTTGACATTGTAATCGCAAGGCCTTTTTTATCGGTGGGTTAATATATCACATATTTAGTTTAAAAAAAGGAGATGTTGTAATAAATATTGCTCCAAATCAAGCATATGATGGTAAATATCCCATAAATCTTAAAAAGATATACAATGTTTATTTATTTAATTTAATGTTTTATAAAATAAAGGTTTCTTTTGCTTAAGTTTTTTATATTGTTTAAACTAAAGAGCATTATTAAATGCAGAAAGGTAAGTATTTCAATGTAATAAATGTTTTTTTTTAACACAGTATTGATACAATTTATTATTTGTTCACTTTACCTGTAACTAAAAGCTATTTCTAAATATGTGTGAAAAAATTAAACAGCTTAAAGTTATTGTTAAAAATTTATTCAGTTTAAATCGATTATTTCAAAATGTAAATTTTGTAGTACTTAGCGATTTGTTAGAAAGGTACAACTATTGAGAAAAATGCAACTAAAAGATAGAATGTGCTTTACTTTGGACATCGTTCATGGGAAGGGCTTGAAGATTCAAGAAACTGGCGAAGTATTCTTTGGACCGACGAAACAAAAATAAATTTATTTACCTATTGAAAACTATCTGATAAATAAACAACAATATTGTGGGAAGCAGTACAAAAAGAATTGGGCCTAATACCGATTTCTAACTCTAAAATTTAATTCTATGCCTCGCACATTTCAAAATGTTATTAATAACAAAGGTATAGTCATTCAAGATAATATAATGCCTTTTAGTAAAAAATATAAAAATTTGAATGATTTTATTTTTTTATTTTATTTAAACAATACAGATACACAATATTTTCGTGATCAAGCGAATAATTAAATTTATTGATTTTAATTGTAGTTTTCAAATACTTTTTAATTTTTGTATTGTACGTATATTAGTTAGTATTGTTAAGTTAATTATTAAGGTATAGTTACAAAATCTAAAAAAGTTTTTTTACAAGAGACATTAGAAAATATAAAAAATTTTACCTACATCTATTTTCCTGACCAGCATTGTACTCATTCACAATACTGAAGAGCGGCGCAAAGCAACTGCAGGAGCAATCTTTTCAGCTAAGAATATACAAGAGAACAAACTCACAAATCTTCTAGATTTCTTCAGCTTTGTTTTTGTTTTAATAACTAATTAAATAATTATAACTAACTATAATTTAGTTAAGCAACACAATTTCTAATAATAAACTAAAAAGCATAAAACATAATATCACATTAGGTATCATGATAATTCATCACCAAGGACTCATCAGAATTTACTTACCTATTTTTTTAAAGAAAATGCTTTTCACCAAAACAAATATAAAAATATTGTATTGTTGTGGTTTGAAAATGATTTTGTCGGTTTACGGACGATAATTTTGCGTGATAACGTCATAAGAAATGAATTAAATAGAATTATGTTTTCTTATGACGTAAAATCACGTAACGTTATCGTCCGTAAACCGAGTGTTAATTTAAAAGGATGAAATTGTCTAAATAAATCGAATTCATGAAACTGATGCTTTTGAAAAGCCCGCCAAAACCAGCTTGATATAATAATATATTTCTTTGCATTGCGTTAACTTGTCATTAAAACATAAATATTATTAAAACTCTGGTTAAAAACATTAATTTTTAAATATTATTTACAGTTTTTGCAAAATTAGTTTAAATAATTTCTTTAAATATATTCACGAACAATTAGTTATAGAAATAATTAATAATTTTAAATTATTTAAAAATCGCAAAGTAGGTGAAACGGCATTACTATACTAGCGACCCCAATTTGTAACAGATAATACGAATTAATACAATGTTTTTACATAAACTCTCGATAGTCCAGTGCGTTATGTGCATGAAACATAATTGCATCATTTGATGATCGCGAGATCGTACCTCATGCCGGACAAATTTTTTTTAATGACATTTTATAATTCAAATGATGTCTATGTATGATGCAAAGCCGATCGTGCCTCTCTCTCGCTTGTTCCGCGCTCTCGCTTGCGGAACGTGACAATTTTTCGTGCGTGCAGCCAGTATATCAATTTATAAGACGTTATCACGTAAAAAGGTTGGTAATAAGGTTAGGAAGGGGCTTTTTTGAAATAAATGGCTTGACGTATCGGACGTATAATTTTTCAAGTCCGTGAAATTTAATTAAAATGTTTATAATTATTAATAAAAATAAAATTTAATTTTGACGAAAAGATTGAATTTTGGAAGTGAATTTAATGTTTTAAAAAGTAATTTGATTATTTTATGAATAAAATAAAAATTGAAAGTTAAAAGATTAGCGAAATTGATTTAGGAAGAAAATTAATAATTGGTTCTAGAATTGATTTCACTAAAGTAAAAATGTTTGTAAAATATTAATTTGAATTAACTATAAGGAATGAAAATTATTTAAAATTATAAAATATGAATTAATAAGATTAAAAAAAATTTGTGCGTACAAAAAAACATAACAATTTGGTCTTTCAAATCCGGATTTTAAAAAGAAATTTAATTTGAGAACAGATGCATCTAAATTTGTATTGTCGGCTGCATTAATACAAATCCACAAAGATATAGAAGTTCCAGTTTGTTTTGCCTCAAGAACTTAGAGAAAAAGTGAAATCAACTACTCGGTAAGTGAAAAGGAAATATATTAGCAATAGCTTATATTAATGTTTGCTTAATAATAATAATAATAATAATGTTTGCTTTGAAAGAGTTGAGATTTTACTTAATTGGAAATAAATTTGATATTGAGACGGATCATGTTATCCTGACATTCTTGATGAGCACAAAATTTATTAATAAAAAATTTATAAAAGATAAAAAATTAACTAAAGAGATTTCTAGAGAATTACATGAAAAATATAGGCAAATTGGATTAAAAAAGACTTGGCTTATATTTTAAGAAAATTATTACAGTAAAAAGGATCGTAAAATTATTAAAAAAATAGTTAATGAAATGTTATTCGTGTGTAATGCGAAAATACAAAAATTATCATAATGAAAATACTTTTAACAGCGTGAGGGCGCATTTACCTAGAGACATGATAACAATTGATTATATTGGAAATTTTATTGAAAGTGGACTGGAACAAAAAAAATATTTATGTAGCTGTAGATGCATTTAGTAAGTACATTAAGCTTTCTTCAAATAGAGTATGCACTAACGGACATTGCAATTGAATTATTACAGGTTTTCATTTGAAATGAACACGTTGATGCGACATTTAAAAATCAGAATTGTTTAAAAACATAGGTTTATACATCCGGATTTAAAAGATCTAAAAAAGATTTTTCTTCTTTAAATTTTACTTTTGTTTAAATTAATTTTGTATTAATTAGACAGCCAAATATTCTTGCTGTTGATGCAGTGCATGTAGACTTTTATCTGTAAGATTTAATATATCCAATCGCAGTGCGACTCTCGGTAAATTACATATATAAATTTAATTTATCCATTGCAAAACTGCCGGCGACCAACGTCACCAAAGTGCTTCATTTGCAATTATGAACTTAATCGTTAAAACGGAACAATCTTAATATATTGTCGTGTTTCATAATTGATCACATAAAAAAATTGTTGTTTATGTAATTTTGAAAATAATTTTTTAAAAGTTTTATGTTTAAATTTTAAGTATTTTGTAAAAATGAGAAAATTGGCAATAGAAGGTGAGGAAAGAGGGCTTTTTGTCAAAAATAGCCGACGCAGCGGATGTAGTATAATTTGTGAGTCTTATGATGTAACAAATTTTAATAATTTTTTTTTTAATGTCACTGCATTCAGACGTAGCGCCGCGCTTATGGTTTTTGAAAAACAGCGAATTCGATAACGTATTTGCTAGGTCGGTTTTTGATAAAGTTGACACGGTTAGTTGCACCATTCGTTCGCACAAATACAATTTTAAATTTTCCAACTTTAAACCAAATCGAAATTCACAACTTCAACTGCTTTTTCCAAATCAATCAAATCTACTATTTCTCAGCAGCCACTAATAAAAAAATTCCAAAAATCCAAAATATCAAAACTTCAAAAATAACGCAACAATGCGAACGCATCCAATCCACTTTATTTAATCAATCAAAATCAAAAATCATTACTCACAATTTCAAAAAATATCAAAAAAACTCAACGTATCAAAAATCAAATTCAGCGGGCATGCAAAATCACGCACCCGCTGTCGGCCATGGTTGGCACAAGAAGCCTCTATCTCGATCCTTTTCTCCCCACTCTGTACTTTTCCAATTTAAACGTTTAAAAATCAAATTAACAAATTTTTACAATTTAGCACAGGGTGGGTCGAAATATTTTGTTTCACGACAATATTTAATTTCATAATATTAGACTATGTTTATTAATAATTACTTTTGTTACCGATATTCTGTTGATACCTGATAGTATAGTCAAAACACTTTAAAAAATAAAAACATGCAAGAATACTACTATTCTATATAAAAAATCATTATTATACCTTGTATAAATCATTGCACTGATTGTCAATGTAATAGCTATTTATATACCGAGTTTCGAAATGATAGTGTTTTACGCACGCTGCGCACTCGGCCTTCGCCTCATTGGACAACACGCCAAGTGTGTAAAACACACATTTCGAATCGAGTTGTATACAATATTTTTTCTACAAACGTAAAAAATTACAAAAATAGTTATTTCAAAAGTGATGTTTCTGATATATAATTTTATTAATTTCTTAGATGGCAGAATTTTTTTTATTTATAAAAGTTATAGTAGGCAAAATAAATGTTTGTCTAGTAATTACTGGATTAGTTGTTTATAAACAAAACAATTATTAATTTCGCATTACTTTTGTGTTTTTATTTTTGTGCAAGAAATTTTAAAATTTTGCAGTTATGAGCGATTCAGAGATACCTTCTGATATCGAGAATGCAGCCGAAGCCGCAATTTCTACTTTGATTCCAAATAAATCCAGATCACTCTATGAAATAACCTATAAAAAATTCGAGAAATGGTGTGATCAGAAAAAAGTACGTACTGTAGTAGAAAAAGTGGTATTAGTCTATTTTGCTGAAATATCTTTAATTTATAAATCATCTACTTTATGGAGTAATTACTCCATGTTTCGAACAACAATTTACATCAAGAAAAATATCGATATTAGTAAATATACAAATTTAATCGCATTCTTAAAAAGAAAGGCAGAAGGTTAGAGACCCAAAAAATCTAGAATATTTTCGAAGAATGATTTAGAAAGATTCATGAAAGAAGCAGACGATGTAAGCTATTTAATGATTAAGGTAAAACAATTATTGTTTAAACTATTTCTATCAAATTACTAACATTTTGTTTATACTTTAGGTAGTTTTAATTGTTGGTTTGTCCGGAGCCTGTCGGAGGGAGGAACTTACATTTATGCGTGTCGAGAATATAGTTGATGCCTCTACTTTTATAAAAGTTAATATTCCAAATACAAAAACAAAAATTTCAAGATTATTCACAATAACCGAAGGAGATGTTGATGGAATCAACTATTTGGAACTATTTGGAAAATATGTAAACCTACGTCCATCTCATACTGATCATCAACGGTTTTTCATTACTTACAGAAATTCAAAATGCAGTGTGCAACCTGTGGGTATAAATACTATTGGTGCTATACCCAAAAAAATTGCTAATTTTCTTGGTCTTCCGAATTTTCATGAATATACTGGGCATTGTTTTCGACTTCTGCTTCTTTATTAGCCGATGCAGGAGCGAACATGTCCATGCTTAAAAGACATGGCGGTTGGCGTTCGAGTTCCGTCGCTGAAGGATACGTCGAAAATTCTGTTGAAAATAAAAAAACTATTGCAAAGAAAATTTTAGGTGAAAAATGAGATATTTCTAAGAAACCAAAAATGATCGAAAACGACAATATAAATTAATTTTCTTCTTCAGAAGCATCGTCTTCACTTTCTTCAAATATTCAAGTCATCGACGAAAGACGAAATTCTGTTTTATCTTCAGCATATGTTCAACTTTGTAATTTAAACAATTGTGTTATAAATATTTATAATAAATAAAATTAGTTTCCAAAGTATTTTTTTAAATTATTAAATTACTTTTAGGCACAGTGCTTAAAAGTATTCACTTTTAGGCACTAGTGCCTAAAAGAATGTCATGTCAAAACTAAAATAGCAATCTAAAAGTAATCTTTTCGTAACGTTTGTAGGAAAATAATTTGTACTTCATTCTACAGCTCACTATATTACTAAACTCATTTTAAAGCCCAATTTTAAACGTCCATAGTCCATGATATCCAATGCAATTCGGCTGGTTTAAAAATTTTTATTATTAAATGAATAATTTATATTACAGTGGATCCCGCTTAATGTGATCACATTGGGACTCGGGGGGTTTTGATAACGCAATAACCGATTGATAACAATGCACGAAATGATTCTTTTTTAATTTTACGCAAAAGTAGTTGCGAAATGCTGAATGCTGCTGCATTCCGGTTGCTAATTTTTGGCAACTTATGTAAAAATAGAAAAGAAAAAAATTTTGTATCTAAAAATGATATAAAATTTTTTTATGTCGCTTATTATGAAATTTTAAAATAAAACTGAATTAAATCGTACATGATCAGCAGACGAGCCACTTTCTGCTTTATAATACATCCGAATCAGGTCTGGGTAATGAATATGTCGTCTGGGTGATTCCCCGGTTTGGGAACAAAATTTAAAAAAAACTCTTGTATACTGCAAACTAACTCCATTTTCAGTGCGAGAAAACAATCTTAAGAAAAATAATCGATAACATAAACCGAATTTTTGATTATAATAAACGATGTTTTTCACGTGTAGTCAGCCATATTCGTTCGGCCCGTTCTTCGCGAAAGTGATAATAATACCCGAATGATAACATTAACCGTGATTCCAATAAGCGGTGTCTACTGTATTTATAATTTATAAGTATATGCACTTGAGTCTGTCTGGGATTTTCCAGTAAGTATAAGTTACTTGTCCTTTACTCTGTTTCTCTTTTACGCTTACTCAACACGCGACCTAATAAAACATGAACGAATTTATATTTTAAAACAACCATGAGAACGTGATGCTGTTAATAAACTTTTAACTTTATTTTATACACTCGGAGAATATGGTTACAGTGTTGTTTCAACTAATGTTGCTGAACGACTACATAAATTCCGCCATACAACATAAAACTAAAATCAACATTAAAATCAAAGAAATGTGTTTTTGGCTTTATACAAACAATTTATCTTCGTACATTGTCTTTTATCGATTCAAGAATACGTTATTCTTTTATATTGTTTATTTTTAGAAATTCTTCTTACATTAAGAACTGTTGAATTGAAACTAGTAAATCATGGTTTCAGGAAATGATAGCAATAACTATTTAATTTAAAGCTAAATTTCTTGTTTTAAGAAATATTTTATTAATATCAAATCTTATATTTACTGAAATCGAGTAAATCATTTACTGTATATTACAATAGGATTAATATCCGTGTTTTGCTTTATTATTAGCCAATATACCGTTTTCTGTTAAATAAGCACGAATTTAATAAAATGTGAAATCATGTCTGATCACTAGAGCTGAGATTTCAGGTTTTTTACCTTTAACGGGAGATTTAGATAAGTAAAATATAATAATAGCAAAATTTGTTTCCAAAAATTTCCTTTCATATAAGCCTAACTTGTTTTTACCTATTTCACCTATTTTATAAAAATTTATAAAAACTTTATAAAAATATTTTAACCGACAGAAACATAGTTTAAAACCTGAAAACCTGAAAAATTACTAATTTGTTATAGTAATAAAAAATATTAATAATTATAATAAATTATTACTTTATTAAAAAAAAAATTATATTTATTAGTATTTTGTTTCGTCATTTTAATATCAGCTTTGTTACCTAAAATATATTATGTTTTTACCTAAAACTCGATTTTTCCTACCTCAAAAGCCTGAAAAGTAACTATTTAGGCACCTTTATAGTTACCTTTTTTTCAATTTTTTACAACCTAAAATCTCAGCTCTACTGATCACATTCTCTACTGACACCTTATCGTGATCACGGTGTAGGTACATTGATTTGAATTAGTTGAACTAGTAATTTTGAAAAAATTAAAATAAACTTTACAAACTGATGATGCTGATTTAGCAAAGCAGGATATCCAAATAGAAACACGGGTAGGTAAGTATTTAATTTATTTATAATAAATAATAATTGTTTCTTAAATTATAAAAAAATCAAATAAATCGTGTTGTTATTTTTCTTTGTTGTGGTCAATTATTTAAAAAACTATAGTTTAAAAGTAAATATCTTGGATAAAATTATTTAGTATCGGTTACAATTTCATCAAAAATTATTTTTATGGTGTAGTTACGATAAATCTATCATTATTTGAATACATAGGTATTCAAAATATAACATTTTACTATTAAATACATTGAAAATGATAATCTCGTCTCGATAAACTGTGTCTTGGCCTAAATCCATTTCAAATAAAGCAAGGCAGAAGAGCTTATTTTCTAGAATTCGTTTCCTCTGAGAGGACAAGTATACTTACATTTTTATACCTTGACTTTGAAAAATGTATTGAAAAAGTATTGCAATTTGTAATTCTAAAAAAAAAATTTAGATTTTAAAGAATTTGGACGTTTTGGGATTCCAGAAGCTAAAAGTCATTATTTCCAAAATTTGTGTTTAGGTGCCTATGTATTGTTGTGTCCGCACCAAGTGATAAGAGGTGTGTTGCGTACTATTTAGGAATAAAGTGTTGACTTTGCAACCTGAGGAACAATAAAAACAGGACTTTACGTTGCCGTTTCTGTTTAATATTTATTTGTTGGGCGATTTGTAGTTTGTTAATTTAAGTTACATTGTTAGTTTAAGTTGTTTTTTGTTTTAGTTATTAATTTCGTTTAAATGAAAATTTAAATGTTTATATTTTTTACTGTTGCAATTTCATGTCTCACAATACAAGCAGCCAACACATCGAAAATAAACAAGCAGTAAGGTTGATTAACAGATTTAATTAAAAATAAATCTAGATCAAAATAAAAATAAAAAAACCATTCAAAGGCCAATGGAAAATAAACACAGATCAAAAAAACAATGAGGATGAAAAAAATAACAACGAACAAGAAGAGGAGTTACCCTTAGAACGCGCGGTTCAGGACAGTCGAGTCGAATTTATTAAATAAATGGGTGTCGAGAGTTTATGTTAAGGTGTTATTTGTTTGGGGTAGATCCCAACAATAATAATTAGTGTGGACTAGAGGTCCGATATTTTCCAAGTTTGGAAATCATCTCCGCCACGCGTTTCCAGCGTGAAAGTTCCGCAGTTCTATAGAGGTACGATATTTCCAATCCAAATATTCAGATGGAAAGGCAGTCTTAAAAGTAGGTGATCATATCTTGGTAAAGATAGCCGAAGACAAGATCCCGTGCAAGGGAAAATTTTTAGTTCGTCAAATCCGTGCTGACCGACAAGTTTGCGTGAGTCTTGTTTGCTTTTATTATTGTTATTTACCCAGGTTGCAAAATAAATACCATTTTATATCATCAATTATTTTATTGTTTACATGTAACCATTTACTTTTGAGAACGCATCGACCCCTTTAGAGAAAGAGTAGTTAATGTCCGGTTTCATAAAACTTTTAACAAACCGTTTTTAACTAACCAATGGAAATGATCTCTTAGTACTAACAAGCTAATAGAAATCATTTGTTAAGCAGCATAG
Organism: Cantharis rustica; assembly: GCA_911387805.1. NCBI lineage: Eukaryota > Metazoa > Arthropoda > Insecta > Coleoptera > Cantharidae > Cantharis > Cantharis rustica. The sequence goes on from OU426877.1 coordinate 81,519,640, forward strand.
GGGATTGTATTTGGATTTGCATTTGGATGGTAGAATTATTACACCAGATTGTTACAAACAATTCGCATAAACTTAAGAGTTGGTGTAAGATAGTAACATTTCGTTGCAAGAAAAACAACTTACGTTGAATAATATTGTCGTCATCTTCAAAGAGATCCATGGTACAAGCACAATGAACTATTAATTTTAAAAAATCGTCCAAAATGAATTAATTATTACGAAACCAAAACAAAATTATTAGGTTATACTACAAATTCAATTATGTGACAGTCACAAGCACCGCCCTTCGACGCTACTGATTGGCGCTTGTAAGAATTTTTGCATGGTGTAGTATAAAAATTAAAAGTTTGTTAACTTTTGCACATACACTTCAACCGATTCATACACCGTGTAGAAATGAAGCCTATCTGAACACTTCTACCTGAACCAATGCTTTTTAACTCTTGTTAATGCTACCATTCAAATACCATCCCCTATGTGTATGCTGCTTTAGCTTTAACGGCTTTTTAAAAGTTTTATGAAACCGGGCATAATAGTAGCAGAGCACTACAGTATGTACAGGGTGGCTCAATTTCGATCCCTCTTATGGGGAAATCGGTAACCATTGGAAATATCGAAAAATGGATGGCGCATCCTCAATCTCTTTTTTTGAGAAAAGCCCAATGGACAAAACCGGAGTTGGCTATCTTTTTTTGTTTTCGAGTTATAGCCAAAAATCCGATTATTGGACTTTTTGATAAATGTCGATATCTCGGTTGTTTTTTAAGTTTTCAAAAAAGTGTTAACACTTTCTTCAGGCATTTTTTTAAGGGCAACAAAATGGGCTAGAGAGATTTTAAATATCTAAGTTAGTTTCCGAGTTATAATGTAAAGTTGTGTTTTTTTAAATAGAAACCATAGTTGAATGTAATATTTTTGAATAGCATTTTTTATCCTCTTTTCAATGATGTATAACATGTGGGGTCTATTATTACGGTTTTATCCCATTTTGTTAAAAAATGTAATAAAAATAAAAAATATCAAAAAATTAAATATGATAATAACATTTTTAATAAAAAAATCACTAAAAAAATTGAAGCACGTAACAAAAATTAAAGTAAGTATTCAAACTAAAGATCGTATTGTTTTCGCATAACTTTTCAAAACAAAACAGTACCAAATTGGCAAAGAGTGAAATTTTGTAAAATTATTTATAACTTTGTTGGATAAACACAATCAAACATCTTATCATTTTCTCAATACGAGTGTATGCTTTATTATTTGAAATTTTTAATTATAATCATTCGTATTGAGAAAAGATATACACTTTTATACACTTTTATACACTTTTATACACTTTTATCCTGACGATCGAAAATTGTCGATTAAAGTCTCATTGATTTATGGTAAAATTTGGATAAATGTTTTAATGCTAAAATAAAAAATAAACTTTGTTATTTTTACTAATTTGATTTTTGGGTAATTGTTGTGTTTACCCACAGCGATTTGCTGACCCTGCTACAATATATTTTAGAAAACTAAAATCTTGGTCTCGGGCGAATAAATTCGTCACCAAACCATAGCAATATATCATTTCAATAAAAACATTTAATTAAATTAGCTTTTCATTAATGGACAAAACAAAAGCAACTTATTGAAGTAACGCCAATTTCGTAATATTTTTAATATTTAGTGGTAAAATCTGTAATTGATAATAGTGAATTACTTTGTATTGCTTCATTACAGCATTTGTATTGTATTTATTGCATAATTTATTTAGTTGTATAAATTTGATATGTTACTGTGTCTTTTAAAAGCGATAGCTCAAAAATATTCTTTGAACAAATCGGTTGCAATAAGAATAATAATTAGTCGTTTTTGTAGTAGCGAAACCGTGATTACTGATTACAGTTCATAGTGGTGGCAGACCTAGAAAAACTTGTACAAAATGTGATAATAGTAATAATTCATGAAATTAAAAATAATCTTCCAATAACATCAAACTAAATTAAATGCGAGTACTAGAACCGTAAAGTGACGAGCATTGAATGTAGGTCTTCGTTCATAAGAAAAAAACATTCATTTTGGAAAAGAATAGATTGGTCAGATTGAAGTTTGCTCAATCTCACATTAATTGGCCTGTTAGTAATAAATGGAGAAATATTTTGCTTTTTAACGAATCTAAATTTAATATTCAGGGCAATGATTGTAAAGTTCGTCGTATTAGAGACCCATAAATACACGCTAGAATTGTTAAGGAATTACCAAACATGGTGGTAACGTTGTACGGTGTGGGGCGGTTCTTTTTATAGCACGGGACCGATACACCAGTTTAATGAAATTATGGATAAGCATGTTTATAAAAACATAATTATTAGAAACAGTGATGTTGTCATATGCCAAAGAAAAAATGCCGTTAAAATGGGTCTGTCGACATGACAACGACCCAAGACATATTTACTTCTAAAGTACTTCAAGAGTCATTTAAAAGTAAAAAAATTGAATGATCAAATAGCCAACCAAGACAGATCAATCATAAATTTATCAATTCGTAAAAGTTAATAATGGTGCAATTATGACAAATATATAAAATTTAAATCAAAATTTGTGTTAGACGATAGTTTATTTTGGTTTGGTTTTGAAATAAAATTATGTTAAGAGATGGTATCAGGAACCTACAGAGTAGAATGGGTGAAAATAATCGAGCCAAAAACAAAAGAGCACATGTATGCAAATTTAAGTACAGGAGAATGCGTTTGGGATCCTCCTGAAGGAGTGCCAGTCAAGCGAACAAATCCGAATCAATGGTGGGAGTTATTTGATTCTAATACTGCTAGATTCTATTATTACAACGCTAGTTCACAGTGTACAGTTTGGCATAAACCTACTAACTGCGATATAATACCTTTAGCAAAATTGCAAACGCTGAAGCATAATACCGATTGAAAAACTACCGCAACAAATCACTAGGGAACACAAACAGGAGAATCTCACTCCAGGGTACAAGCTTTAAGTTTATCTGCAATCACGAACCCGATAACGAAGATTCTGATCAGTCAGAAAGAAGTTATTTACGTCACACGCGACTACGTCCGGTCGAATATCTTAATCTTCCGGTGACAATACCCGAACAGCCTCGTCAACAGCCATGTACTTTTTCGGCTACCAAATCCATTCCCGAACCACCAATGCAACCGGAGAGGGAAGCAGATATGGAGAAATTTGCAGCAGATAACTTAAATTTAAGTGGTAGAGGTAATTCGGCGGAAAACGAGTATCAGAGAGTTACTTAGTTGGTCTTTCTGTGGTCTGACGAGACCATTGTTGGCTTCAAGTAAATTGGATGCTCGGCAAGCTTTAGACATGTTTATGCAATTGCAGATATACATGGGAGACAGAAAAGCTCGTCCTGGGGTTTCTTTAAATTCTTTGCTAGTCGAAATTATCTCTGCTGCATACAATCAAACTGCATTACGTGATGAACTATTTGTTCAATTATGTCGTCAGACAACCGAAAATCCACGCAGAAAATCTCTTCTCAGAGGATGGGAATTACTCACCATAGCTTTTTCGTTTATTCCACCTTCGCCTACATTTCAACCTGCACTTCTTGGATATCTTAATCGTCACAGAGACCCCACTTTTGCTCGTTGCTTTCCCGATGTTGCTTGCTGGCCGATACACGTTCAAGTAAGTCATTATGCAACGGTTGCTTGCCAACGATTCGAACGTATAGGGGTGGGCGGAAAACGTTTTACACGACGGCCACAGGTGGATGATGTCGATGCAGCAAGGCTACAAATATTCCAAGCAAGTTTATTCGGTAACACTTTGCGTGAAGTGATGCAGTTGCGAGCAAGCCGTTGGCCAAATTGTCATTTACCTTGGCCACAGGTTGAATTATCACAGCAAGTATTACGATTGCATGGACTTAACACAGAAGGAATATTTCGAGTTTCTGCCGATGTGTTGCACGTTTAAAATTACAAATGGATCGATGGGAAATGGGCGAATCTAGCGATGCACATGTTCCAGCTAATCTTTTAAAATTATGGCTTAGAGAATTGTATGAATCTTTAATTCCAGACTTGCTTTATGCAGAATGCGTCGCCGAACCTATAATCGGCAGATGTGCTTGTGATTTGGTTATGCGTTTACCTACCCTACATCGTTTAGTGCTTTGTTATCTTGTTCGATTTTTGCAAACTTTTAATAAACCAGAAGTAGTTCGACATACAAAAATGGACGCTTCAAATTTAGCAATGGTTTTTGCCCCTAATTGTTTACGTTGTATGGCAACCGATCCTCGTACTATATTTGATAATGCAAGAAAAGAAATGACTTTTATGCGTTGTCTCATACAACGCTAGACTTGAACCCCATAGAAAATCTATGGAATATTTTAGATAGGAAAATTCAGAGAAACCAAAGCAGAACTAAAAATACCATCTTTGCACAAATGAAGAATGTTTGCCAAAAAGTACTATTGAACATTTAATAGTGTCAATACATCGTAGATTGTGTTGCAGTTATTAAAAATCGAGGATATGCCACCAAAAATTTAAAAAAAAACTGTAAGCTTTAAGGTTAATTAGTTGTTTAGTTTTGTCCACAGAATACTACGTTTTTTAAATAATATTTTTTTTTTATTATAAATTTAATTTGTTAGAAAGTGAAGTTATTGTAATGTTTTCATTTAAGATAATATAATTATTATTATAATCTAAAATGTTATGAAAAAAACAGTCTTTTTATTTCATTTTATATTCTAAGTAACTATAAATATAGTTTAATAAAAATAGTTGCTTTAAAATAAACAAAATATTAAAATAATAAATTTTAACTGTTAAATAAAGAATACGTACTTATACACAGAAAAATAATATTTAAAAAACAATAAAAACAACAATAATTAACATTCAACAGATTTGGACTTACAATATTTGAATAAACAAGAAAATGAATTTTTAAAAAAATTACGTTATAAAAATGATAAAAATTTTTAAAATAAAAACTTTGTAATACGATATAAAGTGTCACTTCTACAAATTAAATTTGAAAAATAATAGAAATTTTTTAACCAAATTTTATATTTAGTTCTTTAAATATTGAGGCTTAGAGCTAATTAAATTTTAGTTAAAATTGGTTTACAATTATGAAAAAAAGAATTTTTCATTTTTTTTTTTAATTAATTTTTTTTTATTTTAATCATATATACTTAGTCGTACCTATTTCGGTACAGCAATAATACTTATTAATTATTAGTTTTGTTTATAGCTTTGTTCATAATTAATTAATTCAAAATAATTGAAAAGATAAATATAATTAGTTAGTTTCTATAATATTATAACATAATATTATTATAATTCAGTTATGTATTGTAGATATCTCCTTCAAATTTTCTTAACTATAAAATATCCCTTGCCATGAAAATAATAATTATGATTATAAAAATTATAACAATAATGCAATTTACCTAATGATTATCAACTCGTTTACACGTTAAATCGCTTCTATGCAGCCAATCATAAGATTTATGATATTCATAAACCAGAAATTATTTTCATCGTTCTAAAACGAAATAAAAATATAATGGTATTCTAAATAAGTTAGTTGTAAGATATACAACCTAACAGGTGTTTGGCAAAAATGCAATACGTACACTTAATTTTTTTACAATTAGTTCAATATTAATTCTTTTTAAATTATATAATCATCTATGCAAAATTAATAATTTTAATGTAAAACAGATTAATTTTAAATTAAAAATACAATAAATTGTAAATTGTAACAAATATAAATTTGTCTAAAAATGACATAAGGTACTTCGAAATAATGCAAGGTTTCTCTCTCACTCACATACACATACATAATCAGCACACAAACGATGCTATATTATCCGTTTGTTGGTAATGCACCCCCCCGCCCCACATTCTTCTACGCACTATTTCTTTTCTTGGGTTGGTTATTGTTGCGATGTGTTACAAATATTTTTAATAATAATAATTAGTAATATAACAAAACCTTGTTATATTAACAAAACACAATAAAATACTGCAGCACATTGGTTTGCATAAAATCGATTGATCGCGTTTGATTTAGTGGTCGTGACTACCTACAGTTAGATTGTAGCATCCGTATCTTAACATCATATTATAAATTTATTTAAAATAGGAATTCGTTAATTTTAGTCGAATTTGACTTAAAAACAATGATCTGCATCTTTGTAGATCTGTTATTTTTGAGTTCTGTCGGGCTCGGGGAAATTTTTTAATGCGGCAAATCTCCGATCCCCTATGGAAAAATTATGATTTTCACCCATTTAATTTTCGGGTCCAAATTATACTCAAAATTACTTTAATAAAATAAAAACACACCATGGGCAGGACTAATCTTATGGAAACAGCCAATACAGTAACCACTTTTTAATTTTACGGAATTTTTGAATGATCCATAAATTTTAATATTTTTATATTCGTTACATTATTTACGTCATAATCTACCACAATTTCATTAAAACATTTTTAATTTCGTGTGGACACTTTGGTATCTATTCCCCAAAATTCTAATTTGTACATTCCTTCTTTCTTTTCATTGCTCCAGTTACCATAAAACGCTTGATGTTGATCAATTGATTTGGTATCCCTTCCACTCAAATTTTAGATTTATTTAATACTAGCTGACCCGACAGACGTTGTCCTGTCTTGGAACTAGAATAAATAATGAAACAAAATATATCGAAATCAAAGTATTTATTGTAATGCTTTTTGATACACAACATTGTTAGTTTTGTTTTCTGGTGAGTAAATAATTAATGATGATGGTTTTCCGACACGGTAACAGGCCACATATAATTGGTCATGTGAAAAACATGGATTTTCCAGATTGATGCCACAAACACTTAACGACACCAAGAAACTTCGGATAATTTAAAGTAAACTTAATCTTGTAGTAATATTAAATATTCACCACAAAAAAGCAAAATGTTATAACCAAGTAACTACATCGTATTCGATATTATGTACATTAAACTCTGTCAGCATCTCTCCCCAAGTAACATTTGGTGCTGAAAAACTTGGTCAGCAAATTATTTGCTGCCATTGCGGACTGTCAGCTTAAAATTCAGCTGATTTTCAGCTTCAGCACATTAGCTGAATTTTAAGCTGACGTTTCGAGACGTTTCGATAAAATGATAAATAAATAAATGATGTAATAAAGATATAATATATTTATATTTTTTTGATGTTAATGAAAATAATAAAATAAAATATTCTATAAATTATAGGCCACAATTTAATTAGATAAATATAATTATCAATTTAAAATAATTTTTTAATAGCTGTTCAAAATGCTGAATATCAGCTGAATTTTAGCTGAATTTCAGCTGAATATTAGCTGATTCAGCGCTAAAGAACAGCTGATTCAGCGCTGAATATTAGCTGAGTCAGCATTTTCAACAGCTGACGCAGCGCAATTTTAGCTAGTTTTTTTGCCACCAAATTAGCAATTCAGCTTTTGACGTTACTAAAAATCAGCAGCTGACGCAGCTCATTAGCTGAATTTTAAGGTGACACAGCGCTCTCGCAGTTGATATTCAGCACAAAATGTTACTTGGGTCTTATTATTTTTTTTTTTTATTTAACTCCTTGATACAGCAATCTATCATATGATAACAATCTTATACTAATGAAAGAAAAGAAAGACATGTTAGAAGTGTTCCAGTGAACACTGCATATTCTAAGTTAACTCATTACAGTTATGCATGTACTATAAGTATACTATAATGTGAATAGACGCCGAGTTACAATAAATCACAAAGACTTAAATTTTTTTATCAAAATCTCTTTATGAGGTCAGTGGGTCTAAACCTTTTTAATCTGCGCACTTCATCACTAGGCACTATTAGTTTGTTGGCGAGAATGTTTGGATGCACTGTAAGTCTCTCACGGTAATTTACAGCAAACCTCTTGACTTCTTCCCTGACCGAAGGAATAGAAATATCGCTTTGTATATTGTTCGGTATGTACCGAGGTGCATCAACGATCGTCCGTAACACCTTGTTTTGAAATCGTTGGAGGATTTCTAGATTGGATTCAGCTGCCGAGCCCCAGAGTTGGATACCGTAGGTCCAGATTGGCTTGATTATTGCCTCGTAAAGTAGTAGTTTGTTTTCAAGGGAGAGCTGTGACTTTCGGCCAATAATCCAATACATTTGGCTAAACTTGATTCCAAGTTGTTTGCGTTTGCTAAATATATGTTTCCGCCAAGTAAGTCTTCTGTCAAGGTGGATGCCGAGGTACTTAGCATCCGTCGCTTGTGGTAATATGAAATTATTTAACTTGACAGGGGGACAAGTATCTCTTTTCATGGTGAAGGTCACATGCACCGATTTGGTCTCGTTAGCCTTAATACGCCACTTTTCAAGCCAATTCTGGACCATGTTTAGGATTGTTTGCAGGTGTTTAGATGCTGTTACCGAATCTTCGTGGGATGATAGTATTGCAGTATCATCTGCAAATGTCGCTACTGTAGTAGAGCTTGATGTTGGTAGGTCAAGTGTGTACAGCAAATATAAGATGGGACCCAGAATGCTTTCTTGTGGTACTCCAGACTGGATAGGATGGAGATCAGTCAGTTCAGATCTATGTTTAATGAAGAAATATCTATTGGTTAGATATGACTTGAGGGTTAGATAATGAAGATAAGGAAGGTTTTTCTTCAGTTTGTAGAACAATCCGTTGTGCCATACCTTGTCGAAAGCCTGGCTGAAGTCAAGAAAAGCCGCTGAGCAAAAACGTTTAGCTTCGAGATCTCTATTGATTTTTCTGACCAATCTGTGCACTTGTTAAATAGTTCCGTGCTTGTTTCGAAATCCAAATTGATGGTTAGGAATTAATTTTTGTTCTTCTATTATGGGTCTCTGCAGTAGCAGCTTCTCGAGAACTTTAGCCAGCACAGGTAGCAAGCTTATTGGCCTGTACGATTGAACATCTTCGGCATTTTTACCCGGTTTGAGGATCATAATTATTTGGGCGACCTTCCATTGGTTAGGGAAATAATTTATTCTGATAACGGCGTTGAAAATTTGAGTAAGAGCTTTGATACACTTACTGCTTACCTCTTGTAAAATTCCACCAGTGATAAGATCAAAGCCTGGTGCTTTATTTGGATTTATTTCTTTGTTAATAATTCTGACGACTTCGCCCTTTCTAATCTTTTTAATATGTAAATCCATTTGATACGGAGTTTCTAAATATTCTTGTATTTCGTTATCATTGCTTATTGTAGTTGAAGGATTTGGTTGGAATGTATTCGCTAAGTGTATAGCAAAAGCATTTGCTTTTTTTCCGTCATTTCTGGCCCATCTGTTATTTTCTTCTTTAATAGGAGGAATATGTTGTTGTGGTCTTTTCATTTTTCTGGTGGCTTTCCACAGGGAGTACTCACTCGCCTCCGTTGCACTGAGGGTTTTCAGATATTCTTAGATTATTTGGTTTTTATTTTCTTTAATCAATTCTTTCAGCTCCTTAATAGCTTTGTTTAGTTTAGTTTTATCTTCGGGTATCTAGTTTGTTGCCATCTTTTACGTAATGCCCGCTTTTCAGCTATTTTCTGCCTTATTAAGTATGGCGTTTCTTCTTTAATGCATTTATTGTAGGTATCGGGGGTTGCTTCCCATGCATCTTGTTGTAAATTGTTTGTTATCCTATTTACCGCCTCATCTATATCATTTTCAGTTTTTAGGGGAATATATATCTAGTGCGATCCTTTTGTCGAGTTCTTCTCTGAACAAATTCCATTTAGTTCTTTTGTTGGTAAGCGATGGTTGTTTTTCTTTCTGTAAAATTTTATGAAAAATAATTAGAATTATTGGCAAATGATCAGAGGAAACATCCAAACAGGACTCCGCTTTGACTTTTTTGATATCGATACCTTTTACAATGCAGAAGTCAATTATATCAGGTAACTTATTCCTGTCAGTTGGCCAGTAGGTTGGTTCTCCAGTAGTAATGCTTACCAAGTTATTCGCACTCATGGCTTTGGCCAATTCTTATTATGAAATGTAAAAATATTGCACCCATCGTGCATTGAAGTTTAAAAAATTAAAAATTCAGTCAGAAAGTCAGAAGTCAGAAACACATTGTGTGATGGCTAGACGGTCGAAAAATCAATTCCAATTTCGGATATCAATTCCAATTTTTTTTTTAAATCGTACTATGCCCGCAATCCAGTTGGATATCCCCACTTTTTACACGCAAACTTATTAGTCTAAAATCCGAACTAGAAAAGTCATTCACACATCTAAAATAGAAAATAACTTAAAAAAGTTTTTAGAATTTTTTAAGTATTTATGTGGTATTTAGTAGTATGTGATGTTAAAATAATAAAACCTAACAAAATGTTAAAATAATAAATTTTAACTGTTAAGTAAATAATTACATACTACAAAGAAACATAATATTTAAAGAAACCAAAATAACAAAAATTCACATTGAACAGGGTTGAACTTAGAAATATTTGAATAAACAAGAAATTAAAATCTGAAAAAATTATACTATAGAAAATGATAAAAATTACTAAAAATTAAAAAAAATAATACCAAACAAAATTGAAAAAAATTTTAAAATTAATAAATTAAATAATTAAATTAAATAAAATTAAATAAAAAAAAATTAAATAAATCACACATCTGCCGATGGGATGAAAAGTATTATATATCAAATTTAACAACTCTTATTCAGACCAGATTTTTTGTAGACAACCCTATATCATCGTGTTCGCAATTAAACAGCGCTTATTTTGATATAAAATTTATTTATTTTAGAAATGGGTGAAGTAACTGGAATCGACTTCCCTGTTTATACCTGCCAACCCAGTAGTTCTGCCAAGAAAAAAATAGACAACCCAACGTTTGCATATTCTATAGGCTTCATACTTTCGGTTCCTATTAAATTTATTCGTGCGACTCATGGGTGCACTGTTTAATAAAAAGTCAATTTTCAATTTTTAATTAATAATAGTTTGGCCAGGAATTTTTTAGCCAACCCATTCGCGATATATTTTATATCATATTAAATTTGATATATAATACTTTTCATCCCATCGGCAGACTGCGGCAGTTGCTGCACTCTGGTAATATTGCAAATATTTTTAATATTGTTCTGACATTGGAAAAAAATTCTTCAGAGCATTTTGTCAATGTATATCTAACGAATTTTTTGACTAATCGTTCACATTTAACTATTTTTGTTTCCAGAAATCGAATTCTTCTTCAAGAATTACTAGGTATACCTTCTCTTTAAAATATACCTATTTAATTTTAGAAATTTAAATTTTTTACTTTCAAAGAATCTTTTCTTTTAAACATTTCGGAGAGCCACGTGTCCCTAGGTGCCCCTCCCCCCTGGATACGGGCCTGTATTTAATGCATTTGCTACACGCATGCATCAATTTTAGTAAAACTATTTACATAACCCAAATAAAATAATTTATAACAAATATCTCATGACATTTTTTATGTAAGTCAAATCAAATCTAAAATGCGGTTTGTGCTGAATGCTGGATTGTGAGACCAACGCCCTAAAGAGAAATATCAGTAAAATATTTTTTATTAAAAAAAAAAAATGTGTAAATTATAAAGAGGATACACAAAAACTTGGTATTTTTTATGAAGACCTCAGCAACACCAAATAAGTCCAAGTTAGAGCGGATGTAAGCTTTCAAACGTTGACCTTCCTGATATCAGGTTACTTGCGCCGGCCTGTTTTCGCACTATAGTCTGTTTGTTTTAAGAAAAATATTGGAATTTGTACTAAGGTGATGACTTCGATATGTAAACCAATGAAATTGCTTTGAAATTAGACGCTATTACAATAACGAAATTTTTACGATTGAAGTGCTATGCGTGTTGTCTAAACTGAACCGGTTAAAGCAGTGGTTGAAGTCATAAATAAGATGGATGTGAACAGAGTTAAATGTAATATCGAATAGACGTAGTTATTTGGTTATAACTTTTTGCTTTTTTGTGGTAAATATTTAGTATTACTACAAGATTAAGTACTATTTAAATTATCTGAAGTTTCCCGATGTAAATTAGACTTTGTAAACGACGCGCCACCTATATTTTTCATATCTTGGATCGACTATAGGTGATTTTGAATTGAATAGGTGAGTTTAACTGACGTTAAACCGGAAGTTATTGCTTACTTCAATGAAAATCGATTCCCGCTTGTTTCTGGTGAATTGATATTTCACTCTGTCACATCGGAAGTGGTAGCAGCTGCAATTTTTAAACAACAATCCGGTGCTTTAGACGTCGATAACTGTAGCGCTAGGATGCTGAAGCTTACCTTACCTTTTTGTCTTGATAGCTTAACTGATCTAATTAATTTTTGTCTTACTAATTCGGTAATACCAACATTGTGGAAGAAGTCGATCATAACGCCTATCGCTAAAAATAATAATGCCACTAAATTTACTGATCTTCGGCCAATTAGTGTGTTGCCTGCTCTTTCAAAAGTATTTGAGTCCGTTCTTCACCAGCAGCTACTAGATCACATTGAGTGTAATAGTATTTTGCCTGATATTCAGTCTGGTTTTCGCTCTTGTTATAGTACTGCAACAGCGTTGAGTAAGTTTACTAATGATATCGCCAGGAATATTGACGATTCAAAGGTAACAATTGTGGCTTTCTTGGACTACAGTAAGGCTTTCGATGTGATTAATCACGAGTTACTCCTTTCTAAGTTGCTGCATTACGGTTGTGTCGGCTTGGCCATTGCTCTTTTGCGGAATTATTTGACTGGTAGAACTCAGAGGGTCAGACTGAATGGATGTTTGTCCGGTGAGCTTGCCATAACCAGTGGCGTGCCGCAGGGTAGCATTCTGGGTCCCCTTCTCTTTGCCATTTTTACTGCTGATCTTCCCAGCGTTCTTTCTTCCGACTGCGGTGTACACTTGTATGCTGATGACTCTCGAGTATATCTCTCTAACAAACCAACCTTAGTTGACAGTGTTGTTCAATCTTTGAATAATAACTTAACTTCTATTAAGCTCTGGTCTGGCGACAATGGGTTAATTCTTAACCCCAATAAAACGGTTTGTTTACGTGTGGGAAGTACATACTGCTGTACTCTAGCCGACAGCACACGATCTCTTGACGTTGAACTTGATGGCTCCGTACTGGAGTTTAGTGAGAATGTTAGGGATCTTGGCGTAATTTGCGACAGTAACTTGAGTTTTGGGGCGCACGTTGTTAAGATTTGTGGTATAGGATACTACAAACTGAAATCCTTATACAGGTACAAATATCTTCTTCCCCCGACGATTAAGTTGCAGCTGGTGCAGAGTTTAATATTATGTCACCTTGACTACTGCAGTGTGGTTTATTACGGATACCTTACTGCCAACTTAAAACACAAACTACAGGTTCTTCAGAACTCTTGCATGAGGTTTGCCTGTGATATTGAGTTTGGCAGTCACGTTACTCCTTTTTATAATAAATTTGGTGTCCTCAAGATTCACGCTCGCTTTGAACTTCTGTTCGCTTCCTTTCTGTACAATTTGTATAAGCGTGGTAGCCCGGGGTATCTGTTGGAGTTGATGGTAAAAAGATCTGAACGCCATCAACTTGATCTTCGTTATAGCGGGAACTTGTCTATCCCGTCTCACAAGACAACTAAGTTTCAGGGCTCCTTCGAGTACCGAGCGGCGGAGATCTACAATAGGTATCTGGACGTGTTCTTGACCGGCGGAACCAGCCGTTCCTTTAGAAGCGGGATCAAGAAGATTCTGATGCTTGCGCAAAATGCGTGCTAGGGTAGAACTGAAAAGCAGCTTTGCTGATTGTTTTGCCCCTTCATCGACTCTGCTTTATGAAATGTATTTATTTTTTCTTATGAAATGTATTTATTTTTTCTTTTTATTGTAAGTAAGATTTGATGAATAAAACTATTATTATTATTATTATTATTATTAAATACTAAAGTATTTTATTGCTTATCGTTTTTATATTTTTGACCTCAAGTTAATTTTACAGTTATGACTATTCCTATTTTAATATTGTAATTGTTGATTGGAACTGGGAAGAAAAAAATTTTTAATCTTGTAAATGCTTGAAGGGAGTGCTATATTTTTTTGTGATGCCAATCATGCTAAAACCTTTACTAAAGGTGAGATTGGGATTTTTTACTTTTATTGTTTTTAATTTTAAAATGTAACTCTGTTGTAGTCCTGAGGAAGACTGAAATATAATTCGAAACATCGATTAAAAGTAAAAGGTTTTGTTTTATTTTAACCAAATTAGTCCAAAATCCCCGATAATAGATAATATTTATATTTTATGGACGAGAAATTAACAATGGACAATTACAGCTTATCTATAACTGCACCAAGATCTGTACAACTATACATGTAGATCGGACCTACTTGCCCAAATGTGCTACAAGGAAGAAGGTGGATCTCTCTCGATGTGCACTAGACGCTATGATATTTGTAATTTTATATTGTAACAAACTATTATTATATATTTTATCTAGAGCCAAGTCAAATTACATCATAAATCTCAAGATTTTTGTTTAATTTGAATGAAACTCGACTCCATCCGACATCGCCATTTCACTGTCCTTATAGTATTTATTCTACGACATCATCAGTCCAATCTTTTTTGGCCAATAACGTCATTGACCGGCCAAAGACACAAATATTACAATCAGATGAAAATATTTACATCATTGTCTACCGTTAACGGGCAATCACCTCAATAGCCGGACAATTACATTAATGGCCCGCATAAATGGGCATTGACGTCATTGCCCGGTATTTGACGTCAACACCCGATTTACATCATTGACCGTAACATAATATACTATATAAATACACACATACCTTCTTTAATAAAAATAAAAGTTTTCGTTACAAGAATTTAATGATTTTTAGTTAATTCGGTCAAATGGTATACTAGGTACTATTATTTATATTATCTATCATAATAAATTACAAAATTTAATTTTGTTATCTATATTGTTGTCATATTACAATGTTGAATTAATTTCACCTTCTAGACACATTGATGCTATTAAAGCAATATAACTGTTATCACTACGGAAGTTCTTTGTTAAACATAAAAAGACTGATTAAACGACAAAAAATTCTAACTTTTCACGATAGTTCAAAAATTAAGTACTTGCGCGTATAATTTTCTGAATTTAATATTATAATAGTTTGAAACTATTATTTATATATACAAAACGATGGCTAGATTGTATTATGTTGTGATCTCAGCCTTCAGGCACTTCTTTTGATGTTTGACATGCATATGTACTTACTACTAAAATTTAAATAATATTATACCGCTATAAAGTAGTATAATCTGTAGCAGCTTGTCGGGGTAGGCAGGTGAGGTAGAGCAGCACCAATCCAACGAGTCAAGTTTTGCAAAATTAATTTATAGTTTTTGAAAAATGAATAGATTATAAACTAGTACATGAAAAATTATGTCCATAATCACCAAGTCAACAAAAGTAATTTATATTTTTTATTTAATATCTAAGATATTAAGTTGTAATACTTGCAAATAATAGGTAAAAATTGCAACCTTGTTTTTAAAATAGCATGTAAGTTACAGTACTAGTAAGTTATGGGTAAGTGACTTACAAATTTATTACAACTTTCATCAATTTTAAAAATTGTTACTTATCAAACATAAAAAGTTTGCGGGAATTGTGTTTGATTATTTGATATATTATTATGAGACTAACGGAGTTGATTTGTTTTTTCTTACTTTAATTCTTACTTTAAAAATTAAATATGTATAGTCTGATTCAAGATAAATGGAATTTAAAAAAATCGCACTTTATATTACCTCGCACCTCTATATACTATGTATGTTTTGCGGCATAATATCAAAGTAATTTGATTTATATGAATTTTTTAATTCTATTTATCTTGAAACGGGCTATACATCATCATAATATTGTTGAAAATTAAAATAAGAAAACGATTATAAAAATATGGTTTACATAGAAAATATTTTTATTTATTTGATGCTCGACGATGTTTTGCCTACAATAAACTATAGGTACACATCTGCTTATAGAATATGTACGTTTTTGTATAACTTGTATTAATTCTTAAAAGTTTGTATTTATCAAATTCATACATATATACCAACTATTTAAATGGCAGAACATTATTTCTGATTGTGTAATTGATTCTATATACTAAGTATACGTACAGCTGACAAACAAATAGGATGCATATTTTCTATAAAAAGAAGTTGCAATAAATACAATAAAATAGAAAAAACAAAATAGCAACAAAAATAACTTGCAAGAAAAATAATTGTCTTTACAAAAAGCGACTTTCATGCTGACTAAAATACTGTCATTATAATTATTATTATTGTGTAATGAATGTGAATGTAATTTAAAGTAATAAAAAAAATTAATCCTATTTTATTCTTTTATTCAATTATTTGTTCATTATATTAGTTTAATATTAGTAAAATAGTAGTACCTAACGTACATAATAATATATGTAACATATGAAAGTTTAATAAATAAGTTTATTAGTTAAAAAAAGACATTTTTTTCAGTGTAGTTAAGCCTAAAGAATTGAATATGTAAAATTTTTGGAATAAATATACAAGATAGATTTTAAAAAATGTGTTAAATAAGGAATAAAAAAGGTCAAAAACATGTGATGAAAATGGTAGGCTTCTCGTGATTTTGATTCTCAAAATGAAATTTCGAAGAATTTTTTTGTTTTTTGTTTAAATACTTTAAATTATCAAAAACAAGAAATCGAACAAGTCCAAGTTTTATTTTTTGTTATTCTTGAAATTCATATAATATCTCTTATACGAATGTTTTATAAAATATCTGACGGCTCGTAATTTTGCAGAATTGCTTATCTTGTCAATATATATGTATTTACAAAACTGAACAAAGTATGCTTATCGCTCCAGAGAAAATGCTTCAACGTTTTTAATACGAGAGATAAAATATTATATCAGCCTTATAAATTAGATTTTTGGATATTCGTTGGCGATGAAAATAATTTCAACTGTTTTCCAACTCTGGTAATATTTTAGAACAATCCTAAGAACCAATGCAGGAAGAAATTTGAGCCGACATTGAATATCATCTTCAAAATTTACATGCGTCCATTAATCAATATTTTCCAACTTTAACTTTAACTTAACTTTAAAATGCATAGCTGAGTGCAAAATTAAATCATTCAAAACCAACAACCAACCGAAATTTCTGCTGTAGATTTCGAAAATCTAATAGAAACTAGAACCCACGATAAATATTATACATAAAATTGAATTATTTTGTATTTATGAAATTTTTTTACAAAAAATATACAGGAAGCATCGCAATATATGTTTTTGTGTCTACACCAAGCGGTAAGAGATGGGTTGCGTATTTAGAAATAAAACATTGACTTTGCAACCTGACCAACAATAAAAGCAGAGCTTTACGTTGCCGCTTTTACATATTTATTTGGAGCGCGATTTGATTTGGTTTGTTTATTTATGTTGTACTGTTTAGTTTAAGTTGTTTTCCGTTTTAGTTACTAATTTAATTTTAATTGAAATTTTATTTATATTTTTAATTGTTGACATTATTATGACTCACCAACATGCAGCCAGCACAGAACAGCACAGCCGACATGCAGTAACATTGATTTAGAAAATTAATACAAATAAAAATCTAGATCAAAGTCAAAATAGAAGAATCGTGGGAAGACCAATAAAAAAATATAATCCATCAGGAACGTTGGGGATATAAAAAATAACAACGGCCAGCATCATTAGTTATTTTTAGATCTTCGTCGAAGCGAATCGAGCAAATTTATTTAAATTAAACGCGTGTCGAGCGTATTGTTAATGTGTTTGTATTGTTTGAGAATAAAGCCCAACAATAATTAGTGTAGACTGGAAGTCCTATATTTTCCAAGTTTGGAAATCATTTCCGCCAAGCGTTTATCAAAGTGAGAAGCCGACGAGTCTATAGCAATACGAAAGCTGAATATAATCATTACCAGAAGCAGATGCATACGATCATCGATAAGTGAAGAAGAGATCCCGTGCAAGAGAAAGCTTTTAGTTCATCAAATTCGTGCTGGCCTACAAGTTGCGTGAGTCCTGTTTGATATATAATGTTATTTTATCCAGGTTGCAAAATAAATACCATTTTTATATCGTCAATTGCTTTATTGTCTTACTTGTAACCATTTACTTTTGAAGAACGCCTCGACCCTTAAAGATAGAATTAATAAATAGTAGGTAAGCACCACAATATACTCGTATGCTGCCATTTGCAAGCACATGTCTGTGTAAGATAGGATTTTCGTTATATTCAAGAACAAAAACAAAGTCCCGTAATCGACTTACCACAATTCCAGATATAAGAATCCAATTAGTAGTCATCAAACCAGATATAAAAAAAATTTGTCAAAAGAAAACATTTTATTTTTCTCATTAGAAAATAATAGTATTTTTAAAAGATGCATTTTGGTTGATCGCCAATTTGTATCCTAAAAAAATTTTTACTAAAAACCATGGCATTGCAAGGTAAAAAGGTCTTCAAAATTATGGTAAAAGTAGGTTTCAATTAAATTACATATTAAAAAAATTTTGAGGTAGTACTTTCGGATTCTCTGATTTGGGGTTTTTCTAAATATTTAACATTAATTGAAAGTGAAAGTTAAAAATATTGCACCCATCGTGCATAAAAGTTTAAAAAACTTATTAATTGAAAGCTTCGTTGACCCAAATAAATTGAGAACAGCTGCCCTAAGATATTGCACAATTTAGATTAGAATTCTGCAGAAACTAAATTTTATTCAATACACTAAACAATCTACGCAAAATGCAAATACATATCATAGTTTCTTTTGTCAAGAATTGAGAATGGTGATGTTTCCTGTTTTTCAAAAACAGAAAAATCATACAATTTGTTAATAATTCGAAAACAATCCCAATACAGAATAATGAGGTGTATATCGTCGTGTTATGAAGCGATTTGACCGCCTCTGATATTTTTATTGAGATTTGTTTTAATTTTTTTTTTGTAATTTTTTAAATTTGAAATATTTATTGAGTGATTTTGAATTTGAATTTTAAATTATATGGTGGTAAAATTTAGAAATATAAGATTGGCAGGAAAGAAAGCTGAAGTGGGGCTTTTTGTCAAAAATGTCGTACTGAGCGTACATCTGAATTTGGCTTCAATAGTTTTTGAGTATAATTTTGTGCGAATAGTTTTGCAATTGTAAATTTTTTTTGAATATTGTTAAAGAAAAACTTGTTTAAAAGTCTTTTTGGTCGAGTGTGATAAACGATTTTTTTTTTATACAATTTTAATTTTGGAGTTAATATTAATATAATAATTGTAAGATTTGGAAATAAAAAATACATTTGAAATAACGACGTGTAGATTGATAGAGATCACATTTGGATTGATAGATCAAAATCGTAAGTTCGATCCTCGAGGCAAATATAAAGTTTTTAAAGTTTAAAATAATTTTCATTGAAAGTTTTTTGAAATAGAATTCAGATTTTATTTTATATAAAATATCATTGCAATACTATACTAACTTTGTTAAAGCTCTGCCTTTGAGGTTTATTTATAGTTATTGCAAATACTATCGGAAATTGTCGTCTATCTAGTACAAAATGGTAATCTGCTTGCAGATGTATCGCCAGTATCCAATTTAATTTGAGGGCTAAATACATTGCCTACACCCTACATGATTGCCAGTCATAATTTTACCGGCTATTTTATGTTTGTGTAGCTTAACAATTTGTAGACGTATACGATTGCAGAGGCCAACCTTAATAATTATGTACTTAGATTACGAATTAGCGTAACAACAGATTTTATTTTAAGATTTAATTTGTGTTTTTTGTGTTTTTTAATTTGTGAATTTAAATATTCGACTCGACATTCCAGCATTCCAGCTGTAGGTACGAACCTCGCCTTTAACTAAATTCAGTGTTTTATCATTAATCATCATTGAAACAGGCTAATATAATTCTGTCAGAGAGATCGGAATCTGAAGAAATGGAGTTGCTGTAAATGTTTTAAATGATATATTTAGATTTCCAATTATTCAGTAATTTTAATTTATCATATTGCAATTGCCAATATTGAATAACCAATTTGCATATTGAATATCAGATGATCTCATATTTTTCGTTAATGAGCATTTAATGCAGCTTGAACAAATTAATATTGACTTCAAAGTAGAATTGGCCGTCTTCACAGGTGAAGCGTATTTTATAATAGGTAAAACTTGACGAAAGTCACCACTAAAAATAACAAATTTACTACCAATCAGTTCTTTATATTTACATAGATTTTGCAATAATCCCCTAATAATTTTAACAACTCTACTTAGAATTATTGAAGCTTCATTCCATTATTTTTACTACATTTCAAACAAACGACAAACAAATATACAAAGAAAAGGTTTGTGATTCATAGAACGTTCTACAATTTCATTGGCTATTGGTTAAAAGAAAAGAACCAAAGAACCAAAAGAACCAATGAGCGTAGCTCACAACAAAATTCGCAAAACCTCGTGCGTGTTGCAACATAATAAATCTACAAAAAAATATTACCACAACATTACAATATTTAAACAAAATAAATTCAAATTCAGAAATCAAATAAAATAAAAAAACTTATCTATTCCAAAAAATGTTTTAATCCGTTATCTTCCATCTCTTTCTGTTTCTTTCATTCTCCTTTTGGACCTTCCATAAGTTGATTTTTGTCTAGAGCGTCCATCTCGCTGGAGTCCTCCTTCTCCACCGCCGACTCATCCAAAACCTCCGATTCTTCTTCTTTTCTTCCATAGCTTCCCGCTTTGTTGTTTCTTGTTTTTCAGCTGCTAATCTCTCAGCTTCTAATTTTTCAATATCTAATCTTTCCATTTCTAATTTTCAAGCTTCTTGTTTTCAAATTTTAATCTTTCAGCTTCTAATTTTACAGCTTCTTGTTTTTTTATTTCCAATTCTTTCGCTTCCAATCTTACAACTTCCAATTTTTCTGTTTCTCGCTTTTTAATTGCTAATTTTACAGCTTCCAATTCTACAGCTTCCCGTTTTTTAGATTCCATTTTTTTTTCTTCGAATGATTCTGTTTTTTTTTTGTTTCATCGGTTCATTTTCTATTTTCGTATTTTTTTGCTTCCGAAATTCTATTTCTTCATGCAATTTTTTCATTTCTTCTATGTGTTTTTTTGTGTTTCTCAGCGTATTTTTTCATTTTCATTTTCTCTTTTTTATTTTTTTTTTCTTCTTGCAGCATCCTCATTATTTCCTTCATCATTGCTTTATATCCAACCATTCCACTTTCCGAAATTTCCATTTTCGCAACGCTTGTGGGATTCAAAAAAAAGTCACTTCGCCGTGGCAGCAAATAAATGCTTAAAAAAATGGTTTCATAACAAAAAAACAGCCTACGCTCTGGGTGCCAAATAAAAGATGCAGTGTAATAATATTTGCTGTAATGTACCTGCGCCGTGCGACAAAAGTTGATATTAAAAAAAATTGTTTAAAATTTATTTTTCTTCTGATTGAAACAATATTGAGCAATATCCCTTAGTTACAATATGCAATATTGTCCTAGAGGAAATGTTAAACGTCATATTTTAAAGTATACTTTGTGCACGGCGATTAACAATCAAACACGCAAAACAAAATACTAAAGCCATCCCTGTTTTAACAGGGAACTTTTTTAACTTTTTAAAGTGACATTTAAGTGACGTTTAAAATTAAAAATGTGCCTACATATTTTTATATTTTAAAACCAAACCTAACTTTTTCAGAATTATTTTGCGCGCATATAGCGCGCTATTGATCTAGAATTCTTCATAAGGCTTCCTACGATAAATTGCTGGAGCGGTTAAGAACGAGCAAAGAGGGGTAAATTTTTTCTCAGTTTTTCGATATCTAGCGCCGTTTTCGAGTTATTGCAAATTGAAAATCTCAAATTTAATTATTGATGAAATATTGATATATTTCATAATATAATTATTTTTGAATCAGAAAAAAACTATTGATTACAATACGCGAAATATACTATTTATATTCCCCTAGTTGTAATAATAGCTATAATTTATAACCAGGGTGATTATTATTTTATAAATTTGATTTTGTAGGTTTTATAGGGTAGGTATATGATTATTTTTATAAATTTGAGTTTTCGTTTTTTTTGTGGATAGCAAAATTAGTATTATGTTGAATTGGTTAAATGTTGTTTTGCTGTCTGCAAATAAAAGCACGTTTGATGACAAAAATTATTGTCATAATTTTGTTTCAAAGTTTATAAATTTGTAGCGAATATTTATTATAAAATTTTAAGAATTAAGAGTCTCTTGCTTTTCTTTTTTATTTGAATTACTATTTTATTTAACATTGAAGTCCAATTTGGAATAGTATAGTAATTTAATTGCCAAAAGTTGATATGATAAATCGCGTAGAGATATCTTCAATACACTTATGTTTGCTTCGGGTAGCCCTGGATTGCGGATAAGTTGGTATTAATTTAGAGCGAAAATGCTAGCGTTTTCAAAATAAAATAAAAAAATTGTTTTCCAAAAATAACCAATAATTCAAAAACCAATATAAAATTTCGATACTTCTTTAAAGGGTTCAAACTTATGATTTTCTTTATCTAAATCGTCGTGTTTCAATCACACCACGGTCGCACTTACAAATTTTAATTTTACTTTCCAATGTTCAATTCAAAATTATTTTAATTATCGTTGCCAAATCCAAATCTTTAATCAAGTCAAACAAAAACATCCATAAAAATAATCACCTTTAATAAAAAAAATCTTCCATTCACAAATTCTACACACTTCGTTTTGATCACTGTTTTGACTAAATTAATCTCAAATAAATATCTCTCACAACAATATCAAAAATATAATTCCAATTATTAAACAACCGTATAAAAAATATTACAAAATTACTCAAAGTTTCAGCGGAGCAAAACTCAAGCCTCTGCTGTCTTCGCCATCTTGGCAAAAAGCCTTGAATATTCCGTGACTCGTCCCCACCTAACAAATTCTACAATCTTACAACTTAATTATTAAAGTAAAATTTCTACCAAAATGCACAGGGTGGGTCCGAATCACTTTGAAACACCGTAATATATAATTCTTAAATAAACTTATAAAAATAATAATATTTCTGAGAAAAAAAATAAACAGTTAACTAAAAATGGCCAAAAATTGACTTATCTTGTTTTGGCAGTAAGCCGACGATTTATTTCTTCGTATTCATTGGTACTTGCAAGTTGATCTTTCATTGATATTCTCCACAAATCAGTTTTTAGAACGTCTTGGACGTTATCCGATTCCTGCCTAAATTTATATCTAGGCTTTTTAGTGAATATGTGTTTTTATGAGTGACAGGGAACTATCCTGGCGCCTCAAGCCCCAACTTGGAGGAGCACAGCCTACACATCAATATTAAACTTTAGATCGCAGCAGTACATCCGACGCGACGAAGATTTGAACCGTGGTTTCGCACTTTCCAATCGATCGATGTAGGCTTTACGCTATACTACTCGTTCTTTTATGGATATTTAGAAATTTAATTTTATTTGATTTTATTAGGTTGCTTTCTTTTTTGTAAATTGCGATTATTTGTGCCAATTTTACATTTTATAATGACGATAGTTACTGTGCATTTTAGTGTATCCTAATAATGATAATAAACCGAAAACGATAGACACAAAACTTTTTTTTATTAAAATGAAGCACTTTCCTCAATATTTATATTTGACTTTGCATTGGGGGTAATTTACATTTTATTAGGAAGTTTAATTATGCTGTGCAGCATACCGCATACTTAATATTCAAAATCTTTGTATTAATTTAAAAATAAAATAATAATCATTATAACATTATTTCTTAGTTAATCTAGATGAGTTAAAATATTCCTGTGTGGATTTCTGGCATATCGAACAACAAAAACCTTTTAAATATTACAATGCAAAATACTACCGAGAAAAGGACTAAAATGCTTATTTGTTTGTTACGACAAATTAAAAGCAATGGAAGCTGAGCATGTCAATAAATTAATAGTTATTATAACGTATTATAAAATCTGGTGCAACGTTATACCTGGTATAACCATTGTTGCAAACAATCGATATACCAAGTTTATCAAACTATTGTAAAACTGACCCTTAATCCAATAAAATTTTATTAAAAAAAAAATGTGCTAAAAATTTAGATCAATACGCAGTTTAT
Organism: Cantharis rustica; assembly: GCA_911387805.1. Taxonomy (NCBI): domain Eukaryota; kingdom Metazoa; phylum Arthropoda; class Insecta; order Coleoptera; family Cantharidae; genus Cantharis; species Cantharis rustica. Next base: position 81,543,898 of record OU426877.1, read on the forward strand.
TTATAAAAGACTAAGAAGCAGACTTTCGTAAGATATTTTTTTGTTAGGCGAGCGACACACATACTATACACTGGTCGAAATTGATTAAGTTCACTCTTAAATTGTAGGTTTTTCTGCCTAAACCATTCTTTTGTTGTTCTCAATACGTGAAATATGTAATATTATAAATTAGTAATGCTGAAATATGTAATTTTCTTCATTCCTTTTTCCCCCAAAATTAATTAACACATTTTCCAGTAAGTCTATATATTTTTTGCTTGTCATTCGTGTATCTATCCAACAAATTTAGATCTTTCCAGAGAAGAAAAACGCAGTCCAAACATTAGTGTACTACCTCCGAAGTTCCTGCTCATTGAAATGCTTGAGGTTTCTTTATATTATGCCAATATATTCACCTCTTCGTAAAGTGGTCAATAGCGTTACAAGTAACTTTGTTATTGGTAAACGTATGTATATTCACTTCCCAATAGCGGCAACCTTCTCGTAAATACGAGTTACGGGTAAGATAAATTACAAGTCACTTGGAGTGCCAAATAAAACGTTACAAGTGAAATTTTAACCTAAAATTTATAAATGGTGTGTGTATTTTGTGTATTTTATAATATTTCAAAATGAGTCTTATATACGATATTAATCTGATCTTAGACAAAATTGACGAAAATATTATATACAGGGTGTCCCCGCGACCGTGGAGAACCTTTGAGGTGGTGATAAAAGACACTTTTTTAAGACAAATTTTGAAATAAAAATTTTGACAAAGTTCAAACCCATGGTACCTCCCTTTAAAGCAATTTTTTGAATTTCTGATTTCAAACGGCCATAGCTCCGATATTATTGATTTTTAGGTTTAATGAATTAGAACTTTTTTAAAGATCATTTGCTTATCTACAAATTAAGTTATAACACCTTATCGTCTATAATCAACGGATCTCGAGTTATAAATTAAAGTAGAGGAAAAAATGTTTAAAAAAATCAGGTTTTATTTTTTTTACTTTTCTTGCGAACCCCGTATCTCTTAAACAAAACATCTTAGAAAAAACTGATGGCCCATACCGGATAGGGAATTTAACGGGCTACAACTTTGGTTAAATAATTATTTTTGAAAAACCAACCATTTTCACATAAATTTTGAAAATAATGATCAATGTATAGTTAAAAAATAATAAATTCATAAAATTGCTAAAAATCTCAATTTGATTGCTAATAGCATTTTTTTTATAGTCAAAACGTATTGTAGAGTTTGACGTTTGAGCGGCATGGTTATAAAGCTCATTAATTTAACGTTAATATTTTGTTAATTTATATTGTTTATTTATTATTGTTAATATTGTTAATGAGTTCGTTATTTATTTTTTTTACCTACTGTTGACCAAAGCTGTAGCCCGTTCTTTAAGTTTGGGCCGTCAGTTTTTTTTAAATTTAAATTTTGTTATATTAATTTTTGAAATGAAATGTTTGCAGAAAATGAGTAGAGGGAGATTTTTTTGTCAAGACGACGGAAGTTTAGATTTTGTTCCGCTTATTTTTTGAGTATAATTTTGTGCAAGTATTTTTGCAACAAGATTTTATTTTTGAGTACTACTGTTATTGGAAAATTTTGTTTGAAAGTATTTTGGTCGAAAGTGACCGCAAAAAAGTTGAAACTTTGTGAGATTGTTTTTATTTAATTAAAGTGATTATTTTTTTGAGCGATTTTTCTTTATTTGAGTTCGATATTCAGAGAAAATTTCGATTCTTGTAAACTTTTATTTAATGGATGAAAATAATTTGTCGAGGGAACGACAAATTTTGACTACAGGTTGACTTCTGGGGGGCGTTATCGCGAATAAAATTTTGTTTGTGCCATTTTAAAAGTTTTGTTTACTACGATATTTTTAATAAGTTTAAACTTATTCATATTTTAATTTTAAACTCTCTTGTTAAAAACCGTCTCTAAATAAAATTTTTTAATTTTAAAATTTGAATAAAAATCACAAACTAAATTCTTATTTTACCGATGGCGATGGTAAAATAATGTTGTCAAAACGAAGAACTAAATTAAACTAAAAGATAATTTTACAAATCGTAAGTATATATATAAATTTTCAAATAAAATTCACACACACAATTTATGGGTATACAATGCCCACTCTAATTTATTGCGGAAGTGTTATTTTAAGCTATGCTGCCGATGATGGTCATAAAATTTATTTTCCTTTTAAAATTTTTGGTTCAAACAATTTATAGCAATTAAAAATTTTTACCATAATAGTAAAAATTAAGATAAAATACCTATTTCATTTATTTCAATAGACATAATTATTTTTCAAAAAATCGAAAATTAATTAATAGGAGTGATAACTAAGGATTAATTAAGTGGTTGCAGACTTTTACACAATACTGTAAATATATAGGGCATTTTATATTCTTCATCGTCAGTTTTTATATTTTTGCAATTTAGTAGTAGGTGTATTCAATTCAGTGTCGCTAATTTCCGATTTTTTAATTTGGGATTTAATTTATTAGAAATATTTCTTTAGTTTTAATTTTTATTTAAACACTTCGAGTTTAATGTTTTTGTTATTAGTTGTAAAGATTGTTTTTGTTTTTTCTGATTTTTTTTACGATTGCAGTCGGACTTCCAGTACTTTATTAATTGATAAATAATTTCGGGGGGGTTGTAACTACTAACTCCCCCCCCCCTCGTAAATACGGCCCTGGCTTAAAACGTTTGGTTTAAGAGATACTGGGTTTGCAAAAAAAGTAAAAAAATAAAACATGGATTTTTTAACATTTTTTTCACTAATTTAATTTATAACTCGAAATCCGTTGATTCTAGACGATAAGGGATTTGTAGATAAGCGAATAATCTTTAAAAAAGTTTAATCTATTAAACCTAAAAAATCAATAATATTGAAGCTATGACCGTTTGAAATCAGAAATTCAAAAAATTGCTTTAAAAGAAGGTACTCCCCAAGGGTTTGGACTTGGACAAAAATTTTATTTGAAAATTTGTCTTAGAAAAGTATTCTTTATTGCAATCTTAAAGGTTCTCCACGGTCACGGGGCACCCTGTATATAATACTAAAAACAGATTTCAAGAATTTCAAGAAGATGTGCAGAATAACAATCAAAATAATAACTTACATCGTACTGAATTTATGAAATTATTCTAGAAATTTATAAATAATGCAGAAAACTTGTTTGAAAAACTTAATTTTATTCGGATAATAATTTGTACCTATAGGTTTTAGGTTATACAGGTTTCGATCGTGAATAACCAACCCTTTTACTTATTTGAGTCTAACTAACCCCTTGCAAATGCAATTAAATGATATTTGCTCTTGTTTCGCTCAAATCTTTATTTTTAGTCATTTTCAGAATAGTATAATTTCAGAATAATTTCAATAAGTCTTATGAATAAAAATGAAAATGAGCGTGTAGTTTATACTCCAACTTTTAAAGTTGATACTTCATATGTTGTGAATAAAAAATAGCGAGCAAATCCTTACCTGAAGTAATTACTCATATATACTGCAACTGCAATGATATAATCAATTAAAAAAATCTATAACACGATTTGATTCCAGAATCGAATCAACTTCAAAAGTTGGAGTATAAACTACATGCTCATTTTTATTCATAAGACCTAATATTAATACCATGTTAAACAAATTTAAATGACGAAACAGAAAATAAAATCCCAACTAAACAATATACGACCACTTTCTTTAAACTGAACAATTTATTTGAGTTATAATTGCATCTGAGTTACAACTACCTGTTAAAAATATTTTCGTCAAGTTTATTACAAAGAATTATTCCTGATTTTATGGGTTGCCTTACTATTATGAGCGCGGCTTTATATTACTTGTAAAAATTTTGAGACTTCAGCTGACAGAATCGAGCTAACATACTATCTCTTTCTATCTTGAGAATATAATAGCGCTATCTCTTACTCCATATTGTACTATATAGAGGAAAACATCGACTATGCGTAATAAGTTACTAGTAGTTACAAGACAGATATATTTATTTGAATATACTCAAATTTTTTAGAAGTCACTTTTAAAGTTATCTAAAATCGAACAGATAGCTACAAGACACTTTACCAAAAGGTGAATATAACGGCCCTAAAACTTATGTATAACCATCTGGCTCATCTAAATAAAAAAATTTTTCATCAGAAAAAATAAGGTTTTCCCATTCCATGTTCCATGTCATGTGATCCTGAGCAATGACATGAGCAAGCACCTCGAGATGCTTCTTAGTTAAAGGAGTTTTTTTTTAATTTTTCTTCTTTTAAATTGCTTACCCTTTACAAGAATTTGTTAACACGTTTTACACTTACAGGAAGTTCCAGATTTCTCTTAATTTTAGTTGCAGTTACTAATTTTTTTTCAGAAACTCGTAAAATGGAAGCACGTTGCCAACCAGTTATCTTCTTGTTTCCTTGTTTGGAGCATTTTTTTCGTAGGAATCAGCCAGTTTGCGAAATAATCAATAGATAAGTGGTTTAGGTAGTGTAACTCGATATTAATCATATCAAATTTTTAGAATAAACTAAAAAATGCACAAACACTTTTTAAAGTTTTTGTGCAGTTTTTGGTTTATTCTAAAAATTTGATAGGATCAGTTTGAGAAAGTTGTTGACTACACATAGCGATCTACAAATTTTTATTGCAATTTTTCTTCCGAAGTCAAATACTTTCTTCCTTTTGGCATTATAATATTTAAGGATAAAATTATACTTGAAAGTAGTTATAATGAGCCAATATTGTTTACTTTATTAATTAACTTAGTTAATTGTTAATTGTTATTGTAATAAGCTCTAAGCTTGAATGATAATTGAGTGAACTTATAGAATTTGGCACTACATATTTATATCAATTTTTAGGGTAATACCAGATTTAAGTTACTATAGTTAGGAGAAGTATTAGTTTTTACCATAGTCTTGATAGTTTGGTAGTTTTCCATTACTGGTTGAAATAATGAATCAAATAGACTGCAATAAACCTAATTTTCAGTTTAAATATTAAGTGAACTTAAAGCAATTTCGACCAGTGTACGTGGATGTCTTTAGATACGAAACCGTTTCATGGACCCATTTTCATCCATCCAAACCGATATCGGTAATAATAATTAGAGGACAGATTTTTATGTATTTCATGTTTTATATGATGTACCACAAAAAGCGGAATTTGTGTATCTATAGAAAGTGTACAAAGATATCTACTAGATACTTTCAGAAAAATTAACTAAAATTAAAATTAATCCTCTTTTCAGAAGAGTACTGTTCATAATTAGAAGTGTTTTGTGTTGAATACGCCGCTTCGCTGATTTTGTAAGTAATTATATTTCATGTAAGTATGTAAGACGTGAAATATTTTCCAAGTCAAGAATACAACTAGCCAAGTTGATAGCTTGCGCTTGCATAAGTGTTTGGCACGCAACAAAAAAATATTCAAAATAAGAGTATTCGCTGCATACAAGGTGATATGTAAATATTGTGTGAATACAATTAACATGATGATAGTGGATAACATTTCATGTAAATTTACAAAATATTTCTTTCGGTGCAGTAATCATTCTTAGCTTAATATGAGTAACCTCCGAAACAGATTACAATAAAAAGTTACGCATATTTGTTTTGCTATTTATAGTTCGTCTAAACTATTTCACAATGAAATGCGTTAAAATAAAAAACGAATTCATTCACCTACAAGTATAAAATTGTAGTTTGTCAATATTTTGTTGGTTAAAATTTTAGTAAAGTTGCAAAAAAAATTAAAATTAGAACTTTAAAAATACCTAATGCATATTACAGTGATAGAAATATTAATGAAAGCGTAGTAAATTAAATTTGAACTAGTAGTAGGAAGTAACTTCTGTTTGGAAATAAAAATTGCCTCTATGTTTACAATGTATAATTTTATAAATACATCATCTAAATACACACTTAGTAAATAGTTACATTAATTTGACTGTTTATCTTTAAAACTGCACGATTTTCACATTTAAAAAAGCTAATAAAATAAAATTTTATTTTTAGACGATATCCATATAACCGTTTAAATATTTATATACTTTGATCAGAAATAGAATTTTGATTTATAAAAAAAGATATAATAATAGTAATATAATATATTATAACTACCTATACATTGGCGCATCTCTTACGAGTAGGGAATTTCTCAACTTTTATGTCTTTTAAATTTAAATTGCCAGAGAATGGGTAGTTTGAATATACCAATGTAAAGTAAAAAAACTGACTTACTAGTATTTTCCATTGTATACCTATGTTAAAACTAAAAATAAAAATTCATTGTTGTTTATATCACACCGAAAAATAATTATTTTTAAAACTTTTATTACTAACTAGATTAAGCAACGCGCTTAACTATATCTGATGCCGGCCGGCTATCAACTAGTGGGATGAATTCGAAAATTCTCCAGGAAAATTCTATTACGACTGCCAACCAGCTTTGTGTTCGCGTTTTCAGTACTCTGTTGCGCTAATTTTGAAATACCGAAAGTTCTTAGAATAAAAATAATATGAGGCTTTATACATAGGTAATAAATTACAAAAGCATAAAAAATTGAGGTTTATTTTTTAAATAAATAATGCGAGATCGAGGTTTAAAAATAAAAAAGCTTATCTATTATTTTAATTTATCATTATTATATACTACATAGACGTAAACAACTACAATTTTGTAGATACTATTATTTTTGTACTAATTTACCAACATTATTTTTACTTATAAATCGGTTTATTATGATATATACTTGAAAGAAAAAAATTAAAAAGCGTAGCATCTTTTACATTTCAAATAAAATAACTTCAATAAAATTTTGTTTACGTTTAGATAGTATTTGGATAATTTTAGAAAAAACTGAAAATTTAAACAATTAAATAATTTATAATTATTATACGTCAACGAGACAATGTTTTGGGCAATTAAGTAGTAAGCTTAGTATAGAAAAATGTAAACTAAGTCTTCTTCAATATTCAACACACTAATCTATAAAATTCACAAATTCCAACAATATTTAACGTATTAATGTACCAATATACTTGAATGAACTTACGCTGATATTAAAAAAGAACAATATTCTAAATAAATATTTACAATTTATTTATAAAACATCTTACTCCACCTGCTAAAGAAATAATAAATCAAAGTATTCATTAATCTTCTCATTTTTAAAACTGAAAAAAATACTGTACATACGGTGGACCAAAATTTAAAATGTGCAGTAAACAAAAATAATTTTTGGAAAATTTTACTTGTCGCTTTGATATTTTCAAAATAATTTTAAAAAAATTACCATTGTATTTCTTCTCTTCTTCTTCAACTGAATTTAAGCCTAAAGGCTTGTTATTTCCAGCATGTGGTCAATCTGCGGTGTTATCTTGCGATATTGACTGCCAACTATCTCGCCATCTAGTTCGTGGTCTTCCTGGCTATCTTTGACCATTCACCTTTCCGTCTCTTGCGATTCTTGCTATTCGGTCGCGATTCATTCTTCCAACATGGGCGTTCCACTCTCGTCTGCGTTGTCTGTCCCATCTCACAATATCTTGGACTTGGCAAGTTTTTCTTATGGCGCTGTTTCTTACACGATCTCTGAGCGTTTTGCCAGCTATGGTCCTCAGTACCCTCATTTCAGCTGTTCTGACTAATGCCTTAGTTTTGGTGTTATCGGCACGAGTTTCGATTGCGTATGTCATCACAGGTCGAACACAGGTTTTGTAAATTCGCACTTTGCCTTCAGTCTTGAGAAATTGATTAGTACATATTACATTTCTTAGGCATCCCGCTATTGCCGTCGTTTTTGTAATTTGACTAAATACTTGTCTTGCCAAGTCTCCATAGGCAGACACTTCAACGCCGAGGTATGTGAATGTCATTACCTTCTCTATGGTTCTATTATTTATTACCAGTTTACATCTGACGGGTTCTCTAGCTATAACCAGACATTTGGTTTTTTTCTCCGATATTTTCATGTTGAATTTTTCTGCTGCTTTGTTGAAACTATACAACATTCTCTGCAAATCGTCTTCTGTTTCGGATACGAGAGCCGCATCATCCGCGTAACATACCAGTTTAATTGTCCCCGTACTAAGTCTGTAGCCTACACCAGTTCGCGTTGTGTCATTAATTATTTTGTCCATAATCAAATTAAATAGTATTGGGCTCAAGCTATCTCCCTGTCTTATTCTTGCGCTGATAGATATGTATTTTGTTTTCCTTCCATTCCCTCGTACTGTTGTTATGTTTTCTGAATTTAGAGCTTTTATTACTTTTATTATATTTTTAGGAATGTTTTTCTCTTTAAGTATTCTCAGGACGTCATTTAGTCTTACGCGGTCAAAAGCCTTGGTCAGATCTATAAAACACATGCAAGCGGGGACGCAGTATTCTATTGCCTTTTCAGTTATTTGACGCATGATGAATATTGCGTCAGTTGTTGATCTATTTTGTCTGAAACCCTATTGTTCTTCGCTTATGTCCGTTCTTTTTACAATTTCTTTCCTAATAATACTTGTAAATAGTTTGGTGATGGTGTTTAAGAGTGAAATAGTTCTATAGTTTTTGGAATCGTTTTTGTTCCCTTTTTTTAGGATTGGTATTGTAATACTTGAGCGCCAGCTTTCTGGTATTTCTGCTTGCTTCAAGATGTTCTGAAACAATTTTAATATTTCTTCACTCAGAGTTTCTCCTCCGTATTTTAGCAATTCATTTGATATTTCGTCATCTCCTGCAGCTTTTCTGTTCTTCAATTTTCGTATACCGTCATTAAGGTGTTCTCTGGTGCATTCGAAAGCTTCTTCCGCTTTGCTAGGATCTAGCCCGCAATCCTGATCATTTTGATCACATCTGCCGTTATTGAATAGTTGTTGCATATATTGTACCCATTGTTCCTCAGTTATTTTGGTAATTTGTGTATATTCGTTGACGGGTTTCCTGAGCTTCTGTAGCATTGACCAAATCCTTTTTTGAGCGCCATATAGGTCATGTTCCATACGTTTCGTAAACTCTTCCCAGTAGTTTCGTTTTAGTTCTCTGATATCGGAGTTTATTCTGTTTCTAGTTCTGGCATACGTTTGATATTCTTCAGGAGTGGCGCAGCTTTTGTACTTTAAGTAGGCATTTCTTTTTTCTTTGGCTAAGTTTTTAACTTCTTCGGAGAACCATGGTTTTTGTTTTTGCTTGTTGTTGATTGTCACTTTTCTGGTACCTAGAGCTTCCTTTGCAGCTTGAATAATGTTGTTTCGTATCTTTTCCCAACTGGAGTCAACACTGTCTTCGTTCGTTGTATGGTTGAGCAAGATTTTCTCGTTTAGTCTACTTTCATACAGTTGTCTTGTGCTTTCTTGCATGATCGATTCCACATTTAGCTTTCTCTTAGTTTTCAGGCTTGGCTTCTTTTTTGGATTTGCTGATATTCTCATTTTGGCCAGCACAAGGTTGTGGTCGGACCCAATATTTGCTGATGTCAATACTCTCACGTCCAATATTTGAGTTGGGTAAATCATTCTGTTCGTTATTATATAATCAATAGTAGATTTGTAACCTCTTGTGTTTGACCAAGTTATTTTGTGTTGCTCCTTGTGTGGGAAGAACATATTGTTAATTCTCAGTTCGTTCAAGGCACTAAACTTCACAAACTGTTCGCCATTTTCGTTCATTACCGGCTCATTGAATTTTTGCTTTACTCCCATTATGACTTAATTTTCAACTCTTGCGTTCATATCGCCGAGTATAATAGTTTTTTTGTTGATATGTGTTTCATTCAGGACCTTCTGTAAGTTGTTACTTCTTCCTTAGGCTTCCCCGAATCTGAAGCATATACCGATATTAAGTTTAGATGTGTACTGTTGTCGAATTCCATAGTGATTTTTAGAATTCGATGATTTACATAGTCAATATTTTCTATGTTATGTTCAAACTTTTCATGTATCAGTAACCCGACACCCGATGTCGCTCGCTCTTCTTTTGTTTTGCCGCAATGTATCAATACATAGTTTTGGTATTTGCTTGTGCCCTTGCCTTTCTTTTTTGTTTCAGAAAGAGCGCATATGTCGATGTTGTGCTGGTTCATTTCAATAATTATTTCTTGATCTCGTCTAGCCCATGCTCCTATATTCCAGCATGCAATTCACATTGTGTTTCGCTTCCAATTAACAGTTTTCCTTTTTCTCGCCGTAGTCGTCATAGTCAAAATCCGTCCATTATCCGAGGCAATTCTGCTGGTTCTGTGAGCGATTTTTTCTTTTTAAGCGGGCAGGCTGCTAACCTAACCCACAACCTTTCTCTTTTATCCGGGCTTGGGACCGGCAACAGCTTTAACTGAACTACTCGATCCATCCAGTCTCAACTGCAGGCGGAGTTGAATTGTATTTGTTTATAAAATACATAACTATGGAGCTTATTAGGTTATTGCTAGATTCTCGCAAACACCATCTTTGTAACCTGTATAAAGCTGCAATCCAAAACAAAAAAAAAATAATATAGAATTTTTAGCTACTTTCTTGCTAATTTATTGCTGTAAGCCTGAATTTATTTCTTTTACAGTTCGCGAATTACAGCTACTTGAAAATGGGGGTTGCAGGTTTGTATCTCAGTCATAGAAGAAATAGAAAGCTGCAAATACTTGGGAATAAATATAAATAAAAATGATAATCGAGGACAAGAAATTAAAGAAAGGATACAGTCAGGCAACAGAGCCTACTATACAAATAAATCTATGCTGAAGGACAAAAATCTAAAAAAGGAAACAAAACTAAAAATATACAAAACAGTAATAAGACCGATCATAACGTACGCAGGAGAAACACTGTGCATATCCAGAGCAGATGAGAAACAACTGAAGATATTTAAAAGAAGTGTGCCGAACCATTCCTACCCACCAACCAACTGAGGATGGCGAGTATAAAACATGGAAGAACTATGAACTAAACGAAAAATTTGAAAACGAAGATATAGTGAAATTCATCAAGTCACAACGGATTAGACGGTTGGGCCATATTATGCGAGAGGACGATAATTTAATAACAAAAAAAAACTAACGTTATGGACGCCAAAAGAGGATAGAGCGAGAGAAAGGCCCAGAGAGGGTGGAGATGGTGGGACCAAGTTATGCAGGACCTCAGACTGATGGAAGTCAACGACTGGAAGACAAAGACTCAAAACAGAAAAAGATGGAGAGTAATTGTAACAGAGGCGGCAATACATCCAAAGCTGTAAGGGCAAATGAGGACATGACGTAGGAAAGGAACAGCAAGACAAATTAACAAAACATGTTATAAGGAGGCTAATCCACCCCTTCAAAAGGATTTGTAAATCCCAGACCAGAGATTTACTATACTTACTATATTTACTCTATATTCTTTTGGAATTTAAAGCTTAATAATAATAATAATAGTCTATCTATGGAAAGATTTTTATGTAGGGTTTGTGTAATCCATTCTGAGGGACGCTTTTCAACGTCAGGAAATTCAGACAGTCGACTTCTCTTATAAGCAAAAGAAAAAACAAATGCGTTCGACTCTCGCTTATCGAGGTTTTTATTATTTATCCAGTTTTCTCGTTTTTCCAGGTTCGAATGTAATATATTATGCAAAATGAATAATTTTGTTTAATGAAAAAGTTTTACTCTTGAATTCAAATCTTTAATTTCTTGTTTATGAGAAGAATTTTTGACCCAATGCGGTTACATCGAAAATTAAATGAATCAGTTTTTAATAATTATTACGTTATTTATACATTATTATAGTCTTATGCACTTAATTGTTTTTGCACTAACCTACAGAAAAATTATTTACATATAAACAATAGGTAATTATTGTTATATCGTCTTTGTTTGAATATAAAATTTACCGAAAATAAAAATTAAAGAGCTTAAACATTAAATCTTGTGTCTTTCAGAGAGCACATCAAAAACTATAGTTACCAAATTAATAACAGTTAATTAATTTGTAGTAATAATTAAATTTTAAAGTATCAGAATGGAAAATAAATAAACTAAGAAATTGTTTCATAAAATTATAGGCATACATCTCTTGTAAGCATGCATGCCGGAAAAAAAAATTTTCTCATTTCATTTTTGATTTTTTAATAAAATCTTTCCTATTGTTTATTTTTCTGATGATATTATAAAGTTCCGCCATTGATCCTACGTAATCGTGCCTTGAAAGCGCTTGTAGGCGACCACAAGTGGTCGCAATTCGACTTAGTCAGTTGTCCTTGCAACATCGGGTGCCGTCCATCAGATCAAAAGGTAATTTGGATAGAGTGTAGACTTGTCAGTCGACAATTTCATGTGAATTAAATTTATTATTACCTATTTATTAATATTATTGTCTAACCTTACCAAATCGTTTGTACGCTACCAGGTGGTGGGGTCTGTCTTGCTTTAAACAGCGAGAACGAAGAATTCATACAAACGACGATAATCATTTTCAGTTTAATTTAATCCAATTTCCATTTAATACTTCACTAAAACTTTCTTACTTCGTTCTTATATTACAAAAATCATTAAGATTTACTTATTTGACTTATTATTTAATTTTATATCCATGTTTTTACTTTATAAGTAATTAGTAAAGTAGATCTATTTTGATAATAATATGAATGCCGTTTATTTGAAAACTTAAAATCGTATACAGAATTATAATTTGTTCCTTTTTAAAAATGTAATTATTACATTGTAAATGATAAAATTAGCATGTGCAAAATACATTTCTTTTGTATTTGAAATACAAATACAAAATACATTAGAAAAATTTATCAGAATATACATTATTAAAATACGTCATTAAAATACATTATTAAATTATATTATTAAAAAACATTATTTTAAATTTGTGTTTACAAATTAATTTTTTAGGAAATTAATTGTAATTCAAAATTTAAATGGAATGTAGTGCAATGAAAATTTGTTATAAGGTTTATTGGTTTGAAACTTATCATTTATGTAAGACAGATAGTTAACAATCTTAAAAGTACACAGTTTTATTATTTGTATGTCTCTTTATGACAGTGTTATAAATGATAATCATAAATTTAATTTATATTTTTATGTTTCAAAGAAATCATCTCATCCGCCACATCTCACCTACATTAAATCGCAAGGACAGCTTCTCGTCTGAATTTGAACGCATCAAAATATAACACCCTTAAAAGGCACCAAATTAAATGGTGCGAAACGTGGAGAACCCAGCACAGAAGGAGAAAAATCCGAAATAGTAAGAGAGGCACCCCAATCATCGTGCCTACTACAGAGCACACAGATACTCCAGTCGTTCTTAACCGGTGACTTACCTTTCACAAGCTTAGCGTAACTTTTCAGGAAAACATTGCTACAACTATTACATTTACCTAGATATGAACAAAATGTCAACATATCATTTTTACATTTTCAACAGAAGGAAAAGACAGGGATACACAAACTAATTATCTTCACTATAACTGTTTTGTAAAAAAAAACTTTAATAAAATTTTCTCATTGTAATTGTATATTCCTAGTTCTTTTAGTCAGTTTGATGTTTTCAAGAACACTTTTTTCACAATTTTCAGGTGGGGTTCTCAAAAGCTTAGGGAAAATCTTGAACCTCAAAAAAAAATATCTTGGATGCGAGCGATCAAAGCAAATTAACCATATCAATATTTAAAAAACCCAAAAGATGCACTCACACTTTTTAGAACTGAAATGTAAAGTTCACCAGATGATGAATTAGAAAAAGTAGAGAGAATTAAGAGTGTAAGGGTAAGAAAATAGAACTAATTTCCAGTAGATTCATGCCAACTACACTGCTGTAATCTAAAGCCCAAGTCCAATCTATGAGCCATACATCTGGAATCTAGAATATTATTCGGTGTGCTCATAGAACCATAAATGCCAAGTGTAAAACTTAGTACTTTAATAGTAATAACAGGATGAAATCCAAAATTAAGAAGAAAAATTTAAAAAACCAACTTTTAAAAATACTAGGTGCATTTCTAAATAACTTCAAAATACTATTAAATTTCAAAGAAATATTTTCAGCAGTTTATCTTATTAACTACAAAAATTAAAAAAAAAAATAAAACCGACTTCAAAAAAAAACTACTGTGAAAAAAATGCACTAAAAAGTAAAAAATAATTACGTTATTTAGTTACTTCAACTAGCTGGCATAGGCGGTCAATTATTGTAATCTTTGCAGTCGGTGCCTGCCAAGCTTTTAAAAAATTTAGTTTTAGTAATTTAGACAGCTTGGCTGGCACCGACTGCAAAGATTACAATAATTGACCGCCTATGCCAGCTAGTTGAAGTAACTAAATAACGTAATTATTTTTTACTTTTTAGTGCTTTTTTTTCACCGTAGTTTTTTTTAAAGTCGGTTTTATTCTTTTTTTTTTAATTTTTTATTTCATGCTTTTTAGTGCATGTTGAGTTCCATAACTATTTATCGAAAGCGAGTATGGGTATTTACAAAAAGAATTTTGAATATCCGATCATAGTTGATATAAATGTATTTACTATTTACATTATACTTAACGTACTACTTAGAAAATTAATAAAAGTAGGGTACTTAAGAAAAGATTGTGACCCACCGGGCAAGAAGAGGTAATATAAAACAGGTACAGGTACTCAGTACTTAATGCGTTATTAAAACGATTTTGAGGAGAAGTTTGACGGTTTTTCCGGTTTATCTTCGAAGTTTAAGGTCCAATACAAATGAAATTATAATGAGACCAACTTGGAACTATACTTGATTCAACGCCGAAAGAATTTTGAAAATCTGTTCATAAATGACAGAGTTCTGAGGTAACAAACATAAAAAAAAATACAACCAAATTGATAACCTCCTTCTTTTTTGAAGTCGGTTAAAAATAAGAATTCACCATAAAATTGTGTTTGGAAAAATTTGCCTGTATAACAATGTATTTTTAAGAGCATTCATGAGTAATCTCATAAACCCCTGATTTTATCAAAATATTCGATTTGATTTTGCATTATTAATGTAGTGAGTTTATTATCCATTTTAAAAGCAATGTTGTAATTATCAGTTTTCAAATATTTAACAATTTTAAACATTAAATTTTGCATTAATTTTTTTATAGATGTACTTGGTATATTAGATTCATTAAATTTTTTGCTTATCCGTAAATGGTGATCAAAAGTATTCATTTCAGTTAGCAAATTTTTTTGTAAAGGTGTTTTCAATTTTTTTGTAATTTTGTTTATAAAAATCTAGTTTGCAAAGGTATAAACGGTAAAATCAAACATTACAATACAAGAAACATTTGTTTTGCAATTATTACCTTATCAGATCTCGTCTTTCCTCTAATAAACTTCTCTTAGCGTTTTTTTTTTGTTTCTGCCAAGAAAGTAACATTTTTTAAAATGTTTAAAAAAAATTTTTTAAAAAACAAAGTTTTAAATAATTTATGAAATAAATTAACTTAAATACACAAAGCATCTATAAAATAAAGAAAAAAATTTTGCCTGCAGATTCTTCTCATAAAGATAATATAAGTTTAACAATATGTTTTACTTTTTTGTGAGAACAACCAGAAGACAGAATACCATTACAATATTGACAATAAGTCAGAACATTAAAAATCAAAATTAAAAATATATAATACAATAATAAACAAATTACCATTTAAAAATGCAAAATAAATTATAAAAATTCCATTTCTCTTTCAATACCCACAAACTTCAATTGTTCAGTTGGTCCATATCTATAAATAATTTTTAACATTAGTATCAATGCCATTTTTTATAATAAATTAACATAACATACCTGTAATCAAAGAATAATTCTTCTCCAGGTTGGATAGCTCTTTTTGCAAATATTCCAATTCTATGATCGCCGTTAACCATCATAACTTTAGCATAACAGTTGGGATTAATGGAATGATTTGCAAATCGAATTTTATTTCCTTTGCGCGTAGCATCTACCACAAAATCTACAAATTTTTCAAGTATAAATAATAAGAAACAAAATGTACATCACTAACCATTATTAAGATTAAACAAAAAACTGCACATATATTTATCGTAAACTTTTCCTCGCCGATCAGCTTCATCTTGAGATATAATCTCTCCACAATATTCTGATATGAATTCATTTTTTTGAGCACTATCTTTTAAGAAAATTCCCCATCCAGCTACATCAGATGGTGCCATTAACAAATGTTTATCTAAATACAAATTAATTAATACTTTCACACATAATTGCATAAATTTTCCTTACGCTGGCCACGTTGAACGCTAACATTTTTACAAGAAATTTGTGATACATCAAATTCATTAGCACCACAAGTTTCACACAAATCTGGATCACATTCTCTAACTGCTAAATAACACGGACATTGTTTAGTATTACACTGAGCTTTGCAACGACATCCAGGAAAACGATTTTGACCTAAAAATTGTGATCTTGACCAAATTTAAAACATTTTAAATAGAACCTACAATCAGAACTGCATTGACAAAACTTTTCACAAAAGTTTTGAGCAACAATACATGGACACGAAGTATCACAAGGCAAGCCTGGATGATCACATGGTGAAAAATTGTAAACGTGATTACTACTGGAATCTTTCTTTAATTGAATTTTGCGACAATGCATCGACCATAAACGATGTTTTTTCTTCTTCTTGCGAGGTGGAGTATAATCCCGTAGAGAATCTTCTGTAGGAATATCTGAATCTTCCTTCAGAGCAAAATGGTATACCTGTTGAATGAAAAATAAAATTGCATAATTGCTAAGTTAAATTATTAATTTATATTAAAAAGTTACCTGCTGACATGTCTTGGTTAACATAATCTGTGCTATAGCACAATAATTATTTAATAATACTTTGTGCAAACTTCGGAAAAGACTTTGATCAGAACCAGTCCATTCGCGATGATCGTCCTCTCTCATAAGACCTAAAAGACTAAATGAAGTAGTGGTGGTAATAGGGTCTGTACCTTCAGTCGAATCTGTAGAAGGAGTCTCATTATCCACTTTGCGATTAAAGTCTGAAATTCATTTAAACTGATATTGGCTTTGGAAATATCAATATAATAATGTAGCATGTTTAATCGTATTTGCTTACATATGATAATACCAACTACCCAACAATCACTTTTAACTTTGCTTTTAAATTTTTTAAGTTAACTTTAGCAGTTTACCTTTATTGTTGCTGTCATTACTATCTTCTGAACTGGCTTCATTTCCAGAATCAACCGATTGTTGTTTACATACTTTACGGGGAGGCAAATTTTGATTCGTTTTAGAAAATTCGCTAGAAGAAGTTCCCTCCTTTGACGATTTTTCTTTTATTTTTTCGTTTTCCTCTTGTTCTTGTTCAAGCTTTGCTTTTAATTTTTCTTTTATACCATCCTGAATAATAAATTAAATGTTTCACAGATTATATAAATAGATAACAATTGATATAATTTCGTTTTAACTCACTAGAAGTGTGTAACAATCTGGCCCACAGGGTTCCGAAAACAGTTTTAAATCTGGACCACGACGTTTATTCAAGTTTGGACCTGGATGACAAGCTTGAAGACCTATAAGTTAACGAAATTTAATCTGATGGTCTTTCACATAGTATCTATTAGCCATTAAGAGCCATTATCTTTTGAAATTTAAATTTAATTAAAAAAGTATATCTGTTTTAAATTAAATTGTTCACATTAAAATTTAATCAAAAATTATCAACAATGATGTTAAAAATAACTGAAAAACCAGTATATTTTTAAAAAAAGTCAAGAACAATATGAATAAATATATATGTTACGGAAAAAGTACGTAGCTGGAAAATGTATACATTTACCGGTAAATGTGTACATATTCCATGAAAATTGGTAGAAGTGCGTCGAGTAATTTAAAAGACTTAGTTATTGTTAAAATTACCGGCAAATGTACACATGTGAACAAGAACCTTGGTAAAAGTGAATTGACGAATTCAGGATAATGTGAATATAAATAAATTAACTAACGTACCATCCAATGTTATAATATTTTTAAATAAATAACTTGATAAATTTGAAATGCCACAGCAACAATCCAGGATGCAATAAAGATTAATTAATTATTATGGTGGTTTTAGTTTCTAATTAGTTTAATAAAATTAATTTAAAGCATTAATATTTATTTTAAAATATAAATTTTCAAGCCATGGACCTGCAAGACCTGTAGAGCTTTACTACTATTATTATTATTTATTTTTTCAATTTTTAATTTATTTAAAAAAATATCTAAGTGGGTATTGTGAAATTATAATTATTGAATTATAGCACACTAAGTTGATAAATTACGTAATGAGTGAAAAGAAGGGAGAGGAGTTAGACTTGCGTGACGATAGAAAGAGGAGATTTTAAAATTTATTATATGTTACCATCGTTAATTTTTAAAATTTTATTTTGAAATTAAATATTTTGAAATTTGAATTTTGAATGAATTTCTGAAACTAACGTTTTAATTATATTATTTTATAGTTAGTATGTTGATTTATTTTTTGTTTTGTTTGAGTTTCATTTAATAGTAAATAATAATAAAAGATAAAAGATAAAAAATGTACTTTTCCTAACATCGCTTTGTATATGTACACATTCCTATTTCTATTGGGAAAAGTACATTGTATGTACACTTACCATAGGCGCCAGCATAAGTGCACATTTACCGAAAAATGTGTACTTTTACCGGTATACGTACTTATTTCGTAACATATATATGAATAAAATTATACGTGAATTCACTCAACTTTTAACAGAGTGTTAGCACTACCCAGAGTAGCTAGCTGCACAAAGCAAAATAGTGTTGTGCTTTCAAAGTTCCTAATAACTGCAAACTAGAGTTGATAAAGAACGTTGCAGTTGCAAACAAATACTATACCAAATAAAAACTCTAATAGCCAAACATAGAAAATGAGTTTTTTCTTTTCAAAGATTCAAGCTTTGCTTTATTATGTAGATAAAAATGAAATAAAACGAATTAGAATTTTTCAATATATAGAAAATAACTTAAAAAAGTTTTAGAACTTTTTTGTAAGTATTTTTGTGGCATTTAGTAGTATGTGATGTTATAATAATTAAACCTAACAAAATGTTAAAAAAATAAAATTTTTAACTGTTAAGTACATAATACATACTACAAAGAAAACATAATACTTAAAAAACGCTAAAATGACAATAATTCACATTTAACACGGATGAACTTGGAATAAACAAGAAAATAGAATTCTGAAAATTTCTTGATTTTTTTAAATAACTTTTTCAATTTTGTTTGGTATATTTGCTCTCACTTGTTATTTTTACTGTTATACATGACTGAGGATCGATAATAATCGTGAAATAGAGGCCTTTATATTATGTTACAGAGTTTTTTATTTTATAGCGTAATTTTTTCAGAATTCTATTTTCTTGCTTATTCTAAGTTCAACCCTGTTAAATGTGAATTATTGTCATTTTAGCGTTTTTTAAGTATGTTTTCTTTGTAGTATGTATTCTGTACTTAACTCTACTACTCTGTACTTAACTGTAGTACTCTTTTGTTGTTGTTAATAATGCAAGAATCAAATTAACACTTTTTAGAAGATATGATTTGCTCTGACATAAATTATTGTTATTAATCGGTTAGTGCCAAGGGTCTGTTAGAAATTATATGGAACTAGATAATAGTAACAATGGCTTATAGCAAATGATTAATAATTTTATACAAGGTCACAATGACCTTACCTTGGTGTCCTATAGTGCAGCATGAGGACAAAAATCGCTTGTGATGCAAGCATTTTTAAAATAATTTCTATTCTAAGAGACATTTTTTCAATGCTCAGTTAAACTTAAACGATGGTTAACCAACAAAAAATAAAACTAACTTTATAGTTTAATCGTTGTTTAGCCTTAACCGAGCTTTAATAGAGCATTGAAAAACGGATCTAAATATCAATAATTATAATGCAAAATTTCTACAAAATTCAACTATCTAATCACTAGGTATGTTCGTGCTAGTGACATTTTTTACACTTTAAGTATAAAAAACTTTAAAAAGTGTAAAAAACACTTGTTATATCACTTATATCCCGAAAGTGTAGGTTTAACGCGAACTCAAAAAGTGTAACTCCTCCCCTTTAAATCACATTTACGTTGGTAGGTTATGTAGACCTGACCAGAGGTACCTGACCTAACTTCATATAATTATATAAAAATTTATAAAAGACCATTATTTAGCACAAAAATTTCGAATTATCCACGCCGTTTTAACCATTTTTAAATAAATTTAAAATAATTTTTTAATTGTTTAATTATTATTTTAACATATTAATATATGATTAATTAAATATTAATATTATTTTATTAAATTAATAATTTTTAAATTTAAGTAATTAAAATAAGAATAGTAAATCGTAAATAGATAGTAATTAATAGTAAATAAAACATTAAAGACAAAGTACGAACATTTTTAGATTTGTATTAAATTTTTAAAAACCTAACAGCCAATCAAAATTAAGTGTAAATGGTGTAAACTTTTACACTTGCTCCAGAGCAGGTGTAAAAAGTGTAGAAAAGTGTAATTACACTTTCTAGCACAAACAGAGCGCTCTTCTAACACAAACAGAAAAGTGTACACTTTACACTAAAGTGTAAAAAATGTAACTAGCACGAACATACCTACTATTTATTACTCAAATATATTTCTTTAAAATTCCTTAAAAATTAAAGTTATTAAAAACCAAATCATCATAATTATGTTGTTGAAAAAAAACTCTGCATGGAAATTACTCAAAAGTGTAATGCATTGCTTTCACTTGTCAGTTAAGCTTGAGGAAAAGCCATTAAGTTTTCTTAGAAGCAAATTTGTCGATAAAAGTACTACCAGAAAATCACAAAATTGTGAATTAATACTTTCGTAAGTATCCCTTACCTTAAACAAAACTAAGAGCTAATATACTGAGTTCAACGGGAGTTCAATTGAACTTAAGTTTAGCAAGTTTTTAGTCCATTTTAAAAGCAAATAATAATAATTATTATATAAATAAAATAATTTTTAAATAATAAAGCAAGTATAACAGGATACACAAACCATTAGTAAATGGTATTAAATGTTAGAAATTTCCTAATTCAAAAAAGTAGATGTAAGTGGATTTTTGATCGTGAAGATCTATTGTGAGAGGTAGATACTCCTCTCACAATACATTATCCAATGAGTAATGTCGTGGGGCTACTGCACAATCAGCAGCCTCCCAGCCAAAAATAAATGTGCAGATGCTTTAGTAATTGCATGGGCCGCAAGGTTTTATCGCACCACCTAAGGTTTCAAGATTACTTCAAAAAGATTTCTCTTCATCAGGTGGAAATCTTTCGTTTACATACCTGATTTGTACCTGATGAAGAGAAATCTTTTCGGAATCCCTTCGAATTAAAATTTCTTTTTAAATATCTTTAGAAAAAAATACTTTTTCAAATTATTTAGTTATGAAGTTTTAATATATTGTTTTCATGTCATAAATGTGTTGCAGTATACTTGATTTATAATTTTTATGGTATATAGAGCGTTTCCAATTTAAATTCTATGTACACATGCTACCTACCATAAATAGGTTAACAAAGTCGTTTTTTGCCTTATGTTGCATTTTATTCTTTTATTTTTATTAATTTAAGAAAAAAAAAATTGTGGTAGTAATATAGCAACACAGATGAGACATTTCCATTTTCAAAATGTGATTTTATTGTAAATTTTGTAAATACCGAAATAGTGAACAACCCCGAAAAAGTGAAAAGTCTTTGCCATATTTAATTCACTATTTCGCGACTCGACTGTAATGATATTATAAAATTATTATTAAAAATCATCTACCAAAAGTAGGTTAACAAAATTAAAAATATAAATCAATGGCCACAATTTGCCTCGTTCCTTTTCGACATAATCGCCAATCTTGATGGTAATAATTGTGTGTGCTTCTTATATTCCGTTGGTGTAATATTATACCAAATGTTTTCAATGAAGTACCGTAATTTCATTAAATTTAAAATCAAAATTAAATATAAAAACAAAACAAAAAACAAAAACACTGCCTCATTAACCTTTCTTAATTTTGCCTACACCGGTTGTACATATGCAGCCCCAAATCATAATACCCTTTTCGAGTGACTTCAGAGTAGGTTTTGTGCATTTAAACAAGGAAGTATATTTCTATACTTCATTTAAACCAGCAAGTACACTTCTGTAGTTTTTTGCCAACGAAAAACAGTCCGACACAGACTATATAAAGCCGGTAAAAAAGAACGTGTTGCTTGAAAAGTTCCGTTTATCGGCAAGATTAATATTAAAACGCGAATGCGATTTTATACGAACCTTATTTTATTTAACGGAATTACGGTGCTTCATTGAAGACATTGAAGACACACCGACAAAATGTAAGAAACAGGTGCAATCATTACCATCAAGATTGGCAATTATGTCGAAAAGGAATGAGTCAAATTGTGGCTATTAATTTATATTTTTTATTTTGTTAACCTATGTTTGGTGGATGATTTTTAATAATAATTTTATAATATCAGTATTTTAGATTCTAATGGTTTTTTTTTTCTTTTAATAATTTAATGGAAATGTCTCATCTATATTACTACCACAATTTTTTTTCTTGAATTAATAAAAATAAAAGAATAAAATGTAACATAAGTCAAAAAACGACTTTGTTAACCTATTTATGGTAGCATGTGTATCTTGGAAATGGGCAACCCATAATTTTTGAGACTTTCTTCGACAAATTTGGCCACGTTTGAAATTTTTAAATGATGGTAAGCTGTAAGGTTTAAGCAAAAAGAAAATTTCTGAATTACTTTCATGCAAAAGTACCTCCTAATGAGGATTAAAATCTAAACACTTATCATAAATAGACATTCATTGGGAAACCTATAAATGGTTTTAGTGATAACTTTCTTTCTTGAGCAGACACTTGCATTAAGCAGACAAATTTTGACAATAGTGCGTGTTTACTCAAGAAAGATTACACCGTATTTTAAAATCAACAAGAAATGCCAACACTTTTCAAAACTAAAATGTACAAAATATAACAAATAAAATAAGACTAATATGTAAATAGCCCAAAGATGTCGATAATATGATAATATAAACTTTGTGCATTTTATTTTTGCAAAAAGGTTTTTGTGGATTCTAAAATACAGATGTGGTTACAATGAACTTTTACAAATCAATTAATTATTTAAAAAGAAAAGCAAAGTTATGCTTTAGAGTTAAGTATAAGAGCTGTTGTTTTCTAAAAGTTTTAATATACTAAATGTTATGAAAGCTTAAAGATACTCACGATGTAAAAAACAATCATATTTAAAGCATCTCCTACAAAATAAAGTATGAAATGAATGCATTGTTTGCTCTCTCGGTACAGATTCAGCCGTTGGTCCATCAATATTTGGAGTACATTCTGGGGGCAAGGCGTTAGGATCTATATGTTCAGTGAGTTCTACATATCTGTAAAAAGAAGACGTGAACAATAAGAATAACTGAAACTTCAAGATAAACAACTACTCACTTTTCCCTAAGTTGTTCGGGTCTGCCTTTATCGGGAAATCGAGACGATATTGCTTGAAATATAACAAAAGCTGGAAAATCAACATCAACTTTTTTATCGCTTTCCTTTGGTTCTTCTATAGATGGATTCTTTTTTTCTGTTTTTTCATTGTCTTGATACTGCATTAAAGCCTGCACCAATTCAACAA
The DNA here is from genome assembly GCA_911387805.1 of Cantharis rustica. Lineage (NCBI taxonomy): Eukaryota > Metazoa > Arthropoda > Insecta > Coleoptera > Cantharidae > Cantharis > Cantharis rustica. Next base: position 81,567,611 of record OU426877.1, read on the forward strand.
ATAATTGATCATCCATAAAAACGGTTTCTTTATCTCCGTGAACTTTACCATCATAATTTTTGATCAATTCTTCTATGAAAGTTCCATCTTGATCTAAAATTTCGTCTCCCATGTAAGGTATATTGTGCAAAACGGTTTCGTCTTCCACCATAAAATTTTGTTGAATGGGAGCCCAAGTGTACATTGTTGGAATGGGTGTTACAGAATTTATTATTTTTATGGGAATCACTTGTATATCTCCTAAATTACAGAGAATATTTTTAATGTCCTAATCAACTACAAGTTAAATACAAACCTTCGTTGCCAATAACTTCGGCTTTCTTCATACAAGACACATGAAGCGGAGATTCTGGAGTCAGCACCCACATTGCTTTGCTATCTTTCCAACTTTTTTCTTGTTCTGTAACAATTTCTGACATACTTTGACGGTTTTGAGTCCAAGCAATCTTAACATCGTCTTCTCTCTTAAAACGTTTTGCTTGCATCAACCGAACATATTCTTGCCTTACTCGTCTTCTCCACTCTATATTCATTTTAGCTTTGGCCATGTTTAAGTGGTTATTAAATAAATAATAAAACTTTCCTCACATAAAAATGAAAATAATTACACTGGCGATTCATTGCTGTTTAAACGAAAATTTAAATAAAAAACTGTTCCTTTGCGTTATCATTGTAATACGTAATTTAAAAGTATAACTAAACAAGTAATCTTGTTTAAAATAAGTTACTACAAAATGAGTAAAACATTTGTAATAAAAATACACAAAAACATACGAACAACTGCCTTTCCAAATTTATAATTTTGTTGAACGATAGGTGACGATAGGCAAATCGCCACACTTCGGCCAAATACTGTAGATAAGTTAATACGTACAGCTCGTTGCACTTCTATGCATTATTAAGTAAAACTGGTTGCAACGCCATCTATTGATGGGACTCAAGCTTAGCGCTTCAAATGAGGAATTATGGTATAAGTTTTTAATAAAAAAAATAAAACTTATTGTACCATGATGAGGAATCATACCTCAATAAACCCCAATGCCTGCCGCCCACATCAGTTGAAGGAGATATACGGTTTCCCCGTGGCACCTCCATATTGCCAAGAAGTTCACCGTCACCGCTGACCTTCCATAATAATTAGTAAAAATATAGTTGAGTTAGGAGTCGGTATTAAAACAATAAAATTGTCCAACGTTTCGAGTCTTTATTGACCCATTATCAAGGTTACAAATAAATACAAATAATTAAAAACTTACATAAATTACAAAATTAAAAATAATAAAAATACAAATATTTTAATTCTATATTGCAATATTTTACTATAGTCGATCCCAGATATGAATAATATAGGTAGCGCGTCGTTTGCTAAGTCTAATTTACACCGGGAAACTTCAGATAATTTAGATAGTACTTAAGAGTCTACGATACCCCTTTATAGGTGCAGCAAAACATGACCTACGTCATACCTATTTCTTCCGTTATGAAGTTACTTTTCACTGATTTGAAAAAAAATCATAACAAGGGATGATTGTCAAAGGATTATTGCTATTAGTTATTAAAATTAGTTTGTTATTTACTTAACATTTTATAATTTAAAACTCAGTAATTTAGGTTATTTTAAAAAAAATTTTCTCATCTTATATTGGTCAATATTACAAAGTTTTTGACCAATAGGCATAGATTAGAGGATTCTCTTATCACCTATAATTTTTAATAATATTATAGATGAATATTGTTTCCAAAAAACGATATTTTAAAAATCAAATTTTAATTTAAATATTACTAAACAGATGGCCCCACCGTCAGTTTTAATAAATTTTACAAAAGTTCTTCGATGGACTGAAACAAGTCTAGTCCTTAGATCAGAAAATTGTACCTCCGTTTAAAGAAAATTCCCCGTACCCCGCATACCTGTGCCTTACCAAGTCTACCTAATCGTAGACTCTTAATCTTGTAATAATATTAAATATTCACTACAAAAAAGCAAAATATTATTATAACCAAATAACTACGTCTATTCAATATTACATTTAACTCTGTCCACATCTATCTCACAGAACATATACACAGGAGAAGGCTCTCGTTAGGTGCCGTTAGTGCGCTGCTTTACCACTTTCGATCAAAGCTGTACGTATTAACCATAGAGGTATATGTAATTAACCTATCCCTATCTATGGTATTAACCTATCCATAGTATTTGCTTCGGCCATACTTCTGAACGTCTGAACTTTAGTTGCAAACAGCGCTAAGCGATTGTTTACTTAATTAAAACGTACCCGGGAATTTTGGCGTATTTATATAAATTAATCTTTGAACCACTGCTTTGAACTTATTGCTATGAACGTTGTATTAAAAATTTTAAAAATAAGTTGTATTTAAAATTTATATTATTTTTTGTACAGCCGAGAGAAGTTTATACAGTCACAAAAGTAATGTTGCAAAGGCGGCTCGTGATATTTTTATTGAAAAAGAGCGCATTTGAAATAATTAAGATAAGGAAATCTTATTATTACTCATGGTACTATAAGACCATGATTATTACTCTCTTGTTTGATGTATTCCTTTGAGCGTTTTCTACGACAAATCTCTTGGCTCGAAAACAAAATCGTTAAAAATTCATTAGGGACAGTGTACACGCACCATTAGTGTAACGTCATATATCCAACTAGCTGACTTTGCTCACCTCCGTTAAGTTGACCTCCCATCTAAAACATTTTGATATAAAAAAATATGGAATCCTTAGGTATTGAAAGGTCACCCGGTTTTATCGTTAGGTCACTTTTAGTTTTATCCAAAAAAATTATTCAAGTTTTGAAAAATTAGATAAGTTAGCCTCCTCTTTAAAATAAAAGTGGAAGCCGGTAGGAAATGCACTGATATCGATAGGTCACGTATGCTTATCATTAGGTCATCATTAATTTGTTTGTAATAAATTAATTACAATTTTATGTTTCTATTCCGCTTGCGCTAAACAAAAATATTAGTGTGTGCAAAATTACATGTTGGGGTGCGTTCTTGCCAACACTTGACTTGGGGTGCGTTCTGTGCGTTCTCGCCAACACTTGTATATAAAGTGCGCTCTAAGTCGTAAGAAAAGTCTCGTAAGTGTGGAACTAGAAGGCAGCTATAGAGCACCGAAAATATATATTGCGATGCACCCCTGAGTAAATTTTCTTGCTAATTAACTCAATTTATTTTTTTAAATCATTCAATTAAAAACATATTTCTTCAAATTTTAATTTCAATATGGTAACTTACCGAAAATGGTAACGTTAAATTTTTAGGATACCGGTTCGCAGCTGTCTTTTTATCATCAAAGTTTGTGGTTCATTCATATAATTCTTAATTTTATTTTTAAATTGATCCAACCATTTTTTAAATCAATATATCGAATATTATAAATTTCAATAAAATACTTTTTAAAAATCCACTTTATATTCAAAAAATTACAAACTTATTAAAAATTTCTCGGACTCACTAATTATACGTCTATCACGTCGATCATTTTTGGCAAAAAGCTATAAATTTTCTGTAATTGGTCCCCACCTAGCAAAACTTACAACTTAATAATTAATATCAAAATTTTACTAATGGTGGGTCCGAATCACTTTAAAACACCACAATATATATATATATTATATATATCAAACAATGCGTTCATAGTGTGAGGATCTTCTATTCTGTAGCACTTTACGGTGGATTTGAATATGTAAGGAATTTTTTATTTAAATCAAGCAGCTGTTATATTTTAGTGACCTCACGCATTTTGCTTTCAACACAAGCTATTTTTTAGCTTTTCAATATGGCCCCCACGAAGGTTGTAATCTATTTAACAATTCTGTTATATTGTATTCTTGTATTGAAAATCTATTGTTATAATCTTTTACGTTTCTATGAAAAATATTATATCTTAAAAATGTGTTTTATTTAATATTTTACCAAATTTATGCTTTTTGACGTAGGTCTTTATTGGCTCTTTTTTGTCGGGGGGGGGGGGGGGTTACTGGTAGTTACGGTGCTGCCTATCACATTTTTATAATATATATAAAAAGATGTATTTGTTTGTAAGGGCTAAGAGTAATAAACTCCAGAGCTACTGAATCAAATTTAACCAACATTTTTATGAGTGTTTTGTAGGTAGTGAGTCGTGTTTACGTAACATAAAAAGTAAAAAAGGTTGACAGAAGAGCGAATTCGCATATGAAAGAAATGAAAAAATTTCTCGAATAAATAAAGGCAAAAAAGATTGAAGTGATAACTGAAACTGTTGTTGTAGCCTATGTATTTTAACAGCCTAATTGAGAAGTATACATCTTCTTCGTTGTGATCCTCCTATTCAAGGTTAAGATCAACTTTATTCATTTTTGAAAAAGTAAACATTCAGTGTCAGTGCTATTCTGTAACTAAAAATAATCTTAGCAACTTGCTAAAAATGAGCAATATTGCTAAATAAGCAATATTGCTTATTTGCGTTTGCACACTCGCTTGACGGCTCGTGTGCAAAACTGGCAAATGCGTGAGCGAAACTTTTGGTTTCTCTACTAGTAATGTAATATACTATTGTTTAAATAACAATTATGTAAAAATATAATAAATTAAGAAATTAAAACACTACATAATTTTTTCAATACGAATAGTGTCTTGTAAATTATGATTTTTAATAAAACATGTTTTTCTTGTTACTGGCTGACTTTCTGGGGAGACGCAGTCTCAAAGACTCCCCTGACGGGCCGCCACTGTAAATTTTGCTGTCCTATAGAAATTGTAAAATTTTCAGAAACTTGTTTCATTTGTCCTTAGCGCCAGCCCCAGGGGCTATAGCCCCTCTCCCCAGACACTCTTCTTTTTTTTAATGACCATAGTCGCTTTTTTACCGGTGTAATGAAAAATTTTTTAAAACTAAAAAATTATTGTGTTCGACTATTAAAAAGATTGGCAACAAAAATCAATAATAAATCTTTCGCCTTGAGTTATTTCAGAATGCCGTTCTTTAATTCTCACTTCAATTTAAGGTAGGTAACCCATAATTATACTCGAAAATAAGATGACCACGCTCCTTTTTCCAAACAATTTTCGCCTGCGGCGCGCGACAGTTCGCTTCGCTCGCATCCTTTAGCCCCCCCCCTATAAGAAAATCCTGGCTGCGCCACTGGCTAGCCCTGAGTAAATAATCTTATCACTGAACGGAACGCCAATAAAATATATGAAAAATAACGCTATAAAATTAAACTAATAATTTAATATAAAAAATTAACAGATTTTCATATTGAAAAACAAATACTACAACTGTAATGATAATAAGTTAGTCAATTTATACAAATAAAGTAATAGGAAGCTGCGAACGACAACATTAATTAAAGCTATAGAGAAGTTATTCAACTGTCGATGCTTATTTATATTTGAAATAATATTTCAAGGACTTGAATGCATTTTTTTATCATGTTTAGATGACAAAGTTCGGACTAACACGGAGAACACACTCATCAGCAATAACTCTGAAAAAATTAGTCATACGCGACATTCATTTCTATTTCACTCTATTATTACGGCACGTCAGCTACTTGTCGACTTTGCGTTCCCATTGGTTATCACTAGTTTACGCATAACAAAGACAATAAACAAGTGCAAGGAAAGAACTAGAGTTCATCCAACTGATCAACAGTTTGGTGCGCACACGAAACTTATGACTAATATAAACATCGATGTACAATTTTATAAATGAGTTTGTGTAGTGCCCGTTTGTGCGATGCTATGTCACACCGTAATAAATATAGATAAGAGTATATTTTTGATTTATAAGAAAAATCGTAAATAACTAGTAGGTGCTCATCGTATTTATAATCTGAGATCGAATAATACAACTGGTATTTATTTTTTATTTACACAGACAAGTTGGTTTTAAAATATCTAATCAACAGGTAAATTTTTTAGATTAATCGACCAACGATAATTGCTGGATAGCCATGAGTACACCAGTGCCAGCACCTCGTTTGATAAACACAAACGAACACAAAAAACCAATACCAACTCCAAGAAAACTAATACCGGTTGTACAAGAAAATATAGATGTTAAAAGTGGAACTTCACCTAAAGAGACCGAAAGTAATATGAGTACATTCTCTAGACGTGTGAGAACTTTGAGCAGCACTTCCAAACAACTGACTGAAGAATTTGCAGGTAAAGTGCAAGAAAAGAAGAAGGCCGTGATAGAAGGAACAAGGCAAAGTGTTAGAAGAATTACCAGACGATTTACCACAGCGGGAACGGAAAATATTGCTCCAGTTGAAATTGAAGACGATTCTAAAAGTCATACTGATGATGTAGATATATTTAATACTTTAAGTTTCCAATCGCCAATACGATACAACGATCAAGAAAGCATTTACAGCAACATGGATGTGAATTGTTCAGATAATGAATTAAATAGTAGTAACAGTTCTGAAGATGTCATTAGTTTACCTCCTCCGCTTCATCCGCCACCTCCATTGAGAGATAATTCTATATACGATCATCCCCAGTCTCTTGCCTCGGAGAGTTCTCACAGTTCAGAAAGCAGTAATGTTATTCTTCGTAATCAATACGATTATGAAAGTGTGTTTCCAAGAAGTCCAAATAATTCAGACAGTTACGTAGACATGACTGTAAATTCTGCAAACAAAAGTGTAAGTCTTTCACGTTCCGATTCATGGAATTATTACGATCCTGTCTCCAAAACTGAAGAAAATATATACAACAATATCGATAACACTCCAGTTCTTAATGTAACCTGTGATTTAGCTCCAGAAATAATTGATGGTAATGCAGAAAATTACAATACGCATTTGGAAGTTCGCAATACACTTTATGAAAATCACACCGTTAAGCCTCCTCCTCGTACCAAGAAATTAAATAGAAAAGCGGCCGAAAGCGTTATTTTACAATTTGATCCACTTAACGATATAAATTCGGACAGTTACTCTAACATAAATGATTTGAAGGCATTAGAGGAATTGCTGCAAGGTGATTTATACGGTAACATATCTAATGCAGGTACTTACGACAATTGGAGCACTTCTAACGAATCCGACATAGAAGAATATATAAATCCACCTACGCCACCTCTAAGATTTGATTCGTTGCCAGATGAAAGTCCAGATTTTCACGAAAAATCAAAAACCAGTTGGTTTGTAAACGAAATGGAAAATAAGACTGAAACCAAAGAAGTTAAACTTGAAAAAAAAGTTGAAGCTATTAAACCAAGCAGTACGAAAAGTAATGCTCTTGAATCGAGAGCTTCGAATTGGTTCAAGCAAGTAAATGATGTTTTAAGAAAAGGTCCCGAAATTGTAAAACCAAGTAAACAGAAAGATAATATGATTCCTAGACCAGCATTGTCACAAAAAGGAGCTGTTCATCATCGAGGCATGTTATATAAAATTACCAATGGACCTGTAGAGGATTTGTTTGGCGAATTTAGTGCTCGATGGTGTGTTTTAGAAAATGGCACTTTTATATCTTATTCGGATAATAGTTTGGATAATGTCAAAGAAAGTTTTGCTGCAGAGATTATTCTTAGTGTACAAATTTTATTGGATCATAAACATAAATTTAAGTGAGTATACATTTGCTTAATTTTTTATAATGCATTTAAATTTTGTTAGCTTACTCACAACAAATGTTAGATTATTCAAGTATTTATCGCACAATTTTCTTATTATTTTAAATTATTAATTACAAATAAGATTGATTGAAAAGATTTTTTTTTATTTCTTGATTTAGATATGAAAATGAAGACTTGCACTGCTTAGAAATAAATGTTTCTGGAAAAAGTAGAGGTGGTCATACGTATGGTAGCAAAAGTATATCAGAAAGACGTATCTGGATGCAAAGATTAGCTGAATGTCTTACAAATCGGTTTAATGCAAAAATAATATCGGATTATAATCGAATTGGGTGGGCATACATAAAAGAAGGTAAGCTACATTTTTCATTCTGTTCACTTTTAAATTAGTAAAATTATAATTCAAAGATTACGAGGGATAAGTCATGGGGAGATGTGGTGTATATAAGGCTGGAAATGTCGAGGAGATGTGGGTGAAATTTACTGTAGATGTTGGGAAATATGGATGAGATGTGGCGGAATGTATGGGATATGAATGTATGAAATGTATCAAAATCTGGTGCGATTTCTGAGGAAATTCTTAAGAACAAGAGAAGTGGTAACAAATTTTTGCTTTATGATTTACTCCTCAAAAGATTACAACTGTATTTGTTTAAATATCATTATTACAAGCCATGTCAGATTGAAGTTATGCAATTATTATTATGATTTCGTTAAATTTAATTATGCATCACTTGCACATTTGCATTACTGCATTATTGTCAATTTATACAATGTTTGTCATGCATTTTTATAAAATTAATCAATCATAAGTGACGTTAAAGCTTATTCGTAAATTCCTTGAGCAACCTTATCTAAAAGCAACTACATAAATATGTAAATAATTTCCTAATCTAATGTTCACCTTCAAATTTGGAAATTCCCGAATTTTAGTTTTTGAATTATACGCGATTATTCAAATGAGAAATGAGAATTCAATCAGGACCGTTCTAGGTTATACGACACCCCTGGGCTACTAAAATTAATGCGCTCCTCTTCAAAGGAAACCACACAAATACAAAATAGAAAAAGTCAATTTATTACTATTACCCTCAATGAAAACATAAAATTCATACAAAACAAAAAATATGTACAGGGTCTCCCTGGATACACTTTACACGCACTTTACATACTATACTATTATCCACGACCACTATATTAGAAAGGTTTAATACGTCCGTTTTCCGTGGATTAGAGGCCTTTTAATCCACTAGTGTATTAGAATTCATAATACACTAGTGGATTAGTTTTCAGCTCAAAATCAGTAGGTATTGGTCAAAATCAATTTGTCAAATCTGACGTTTCTCAAAACCAAAATTTTTTCTTGTGATTTTGGCCATGGTCGTGGATAAAATGTTAAATTACATTTGGGAATTAACAAGCTTATAATCTTCTCGAAAAAATGTGACTCTCGGCTGCGCCTCGTCAACATTCGACTAACATTTTCAGAACGATATTTATTTTGTTAAAACGTATTTTATAGTAGAATTTATTTTAACTCGCGTATGACTAATCTCTAAATGCAGTGAGATTTAACGTATAACATTTGGATATCTTTGTCATATTTAGAAAAAACGAGCGAGCGAGCTTTACAGTACTCGGGTATGATGTGTAACATCTGACATCTCACCTTGCTAGTAAGCAATATTATTATTTGAAATAATTAATAATTATAAATCATTTAAAAATTGCAAAGTAGATGGAACGGCATTACGTTACCAGTAACCGTAACCCCAATCTGTAACAGATAATACGAATTAAAACAATTTAATTAGATGAACCCTCATAGCGTAGTCATTATGTGCTTGAAACATAATTACATCATTCTGTGATTGCGAGTTCGAACCTCACGCCGGCAAAGTTTTTTTAATGGCATTTTATAATACATATTATGACATAATATGTCATACATTGTATTCCGATAAAATAATTTTGGCGTTCTTTAGTTAAATCAAATAGCGCGCGCTTTTCTGGCTTCCTGTTACACATTTCCGTCCCATTTCACGAAATTACCCCCATAAGCGAGCGGAAAGATGTTATACATCAAAAAGTAACTATTTAGAAAAGAGACAGAAAAAAAGAATACGTCGCGGACATTTTATAATGAAAATAAATTAAACGTACGTCGATTTTAACTGTCATCTCGTTTGATTTCTGACATAATCTCGTCAAAGATTATGACGTCTGACATTTCTTTTGACATAAAGAACCCTGACATACGTTTTGTAAATTTTGATGCGTACAATTTTTTCGATGAGTCATACGCGAGTTAAAATGAATTCAACTATGTCATTCTGTGTAGTAATTGTATGGGACATGACTCTCTGAATGATCTCTACCAAGCAGAGAAACAGGCAAGGAAGCCATCAAAACCAACATCGTGTGAGGGCGAGCTTCAGATTGTTGAATTTTTGTGTTGGCACTAGATATACCTCCGTGAAGTTGGCCTCCCATCTGAAACATTTTGATATAAAAAAATATAGAATCGTTAGGTCATCGTTAGGTCTTGAAAGGTCACCCGGTTTTATCGTTAGGTCACTTTTAGTTTTATCCGAAAAAATTATTCAAGTTTTGAAAAATTTTCTTGGTAAGTTAGCCTCCCCATTAAACGATTTCGACGAAATAAAAGTGGAAACCGGTAGGAAATGCACTGATAAGGTTTGGCCACGTATATTTATCGTTAGGTCACCTTTCATTTATTTGCAATTAATTAATTTCAATATCATGTCTCTATTGCGCATGCGCTAAACAAAAATATAGTTGTGATAACATTTTTCTTACAAAAGTAAGAAAAATATAACATTTTGATATAAAAAAATATGAAATCGTTAAGTCATCGTTAGGTCTTGAAAGGTCAATTGGTTTTATCGTTAGGTCACTTTTAGTTTTATCAAAAAAAATTATTCAAGTTTTAAAAATTTTCTTGGTAAGTTAGCCTCCCCATTAAACGATTTCGATGAAATAAAAATGGAAACAGGTAGGAAATGCACTGCTAACGATTGGTCACCTATGTTTATCGTTAGGTCATAATTAATTTGTTTGTAATAAATTAATTACAATTTTATATTTCTATTACGCTTGCGCTAAACAAAAATATTAGTGCGTGCAAAATTACATCTTGGGACGCGTTCTTGTCAACTCTTGACTTGGGGTGCGTTCTGTGCATTCTCGCCAACACTTTTGTACATAACGTGCGCTCTAAATGGTTAGAAAAGTTTCGTAAGCGCGGAACTCGAAAGCAACTATAGAGCGTAATCAAAACGTTTATAGTGCGAAGATCTTCTATTTAAGTAGCGTCTATTATTGATGTATTGACGGTGATCCACAATTACAATATTATAATTCACTAATGCACTGGGTGTTGAAACAAAACACTTAATCCATACAGCAGCTGCACTGTTCCACATAGATATGTAGTATATGATATGTGATATAGATATGTGGGATAGTAGTATACATTGTAGATACAGTGTATCTTCTTATTAGAAATAATAAAACACTTTATGAGAAATAATGATTTTAGTGTTATAACTCGTTCTTTTTTATCATTAACACTATTTTTAATAATGTTTTCAATAAATTTGCTTTTATTTGAAGCAAATAATTATTTATTGCTAAATTTGAAAAAGTTGTTTCAGTAGGTTTATAGAAAAAATCAAAAGAGTGCATGTTATTATTTTTAATTATTATGAGATCGAGGCAATTGATTCTATTGTTAACTTCTATTTCTTTTGTTAATTAAAATAAAATATGGGTTTTCTCATAATCCTTTTGAAGATAAAATTATTATGTTAAGAATATGTCCCGGTCCCGGCTTATGCAATTTAAAAAGACCATAAAGCCCAGGAGCTTATGAATTCCTACAACTAATTCTTAATTAAAAAATATTTTTTAATTACAATTTCTTGAGTAGTTACAGAGTTGGTTTTATTTTTTATTATTTTCTAATAATTCCTAAACAGGATGTCCCGGCTTATGCAATTTAAAAAGACCATAAAGCCCAGGAGCTTATGAATTCTTACAACTAATTCATAATTTAAAAATATTTTTCAATAATTAAAAAAGACTTTATGGTCTTATTAAACTGTTAGCCCTCCCCCTTAAAAAAAGCAATTCTTCAAAAATATCTCTCCCCGCCCCATTTCCTGCGTTTTGAACGATAAAGCAATATTTTGCTTGCTTTTCTCTCTAGTTCATCTCTTGAAGTGAAAACGTTTGCTATACTTACTGCGAATTTTAATTGTGATAAGTTAAAAATATTTTAATTCTAAAAAGTGTTTGTATAATATTCAAATCCACCGTAAAATGCTACAAAATAGAAGATTCTCACACTTCGAACGCATCGTTTGATATATATAAATTTTCTATACTTTATAGCTGCTTTCAAGTTCCGCGCTTACGAAGCTTTTCTAACCATTTAGAGCGCACGTTATGTACAAAAGTGTTGGCGAGAACGCACCTCAAGTCAAGAATTGACAAGAACGCGTCCCAAGATGTAATTTTGCACACACTAATATTTTTGTTTAGCGCAAGCGTAATAGAAATATAAAATTGTAATTAATTTATTACAAACAAATTAATTATGACCTAACGATAAACATACGTGACCAATCGTTATCAGCAGATTTCCTACCTGTTTCCACTTTTATTTCCTCAAAATCGTTTAATGGGGAGGCTAACTTACCAAGAAAATTTTTCAAAACTTGAATAATTTTTTTTGATAAAACTAAAAGTGACCTAACGATAAAACCGGGTGACCTTTCAAGACCTAACGATGACCTAACGATTCCATATTTTTTTATATCAAAATGTTATATTTTTCTTACTTTTGTAAGAAAAATTTCATCACAACTATATTTTTGTTTAGCGCATGCGCAATAGGGACATGGAATTGAAATTAATTAATTTCAAAGAAATAAAAGATGACCTAACGATAAATATACGTGACCAAACCTTATCAGTGCATTTCCTACCGGTTTCCACTTTTATTTCGTCGAAATCGTTTAATGGGGAGGCTAACTTACCAAGAAAATTTTTCAAAACTTGAATAATTTTTTTTGATAAAACTAAAAGTGACCTAACGATAAAACCGGGTGACCTTTCAAGACCTAACGATGACCTAACGATTCCATATTTTTTTATATCAAAATGTTTCAGATGGGAGGCCAACTTCACGGAGGTACTAGATATTGCTGTTAAGAACGTTATCATGTGGTTATCATATTGTTAATTAATAATGTTTTTAATTTTTATTTTAGAGTATCTTTTTTTCTAAGATTCTTCTTTTATAACATACAAACGCATTATTGACTTACTTTTTTTCTGTCCTATTGAATTTCTCTAATCAAAACAAATAAATTTAGTATTAAACTCTGTTTTTCTGATATTACTGTTTTAACTACATTGAATATGTTTTGGCCTTACTGACTTAATTTGCTTTTTCACAACTTCTCATATTATTTCCGATTCTTCTTCTATGAAGCTCTTTGAATCATTTACTGTTATACTGTGGGATGTCGGTAGTGGCGATTTACAGTCTTGGCTGCCCTAGACCGTGTAGTACCAGTCGCCCCTTTCTCAGCTCCCATTATTTAGGTACTAGTACTACAGATGAATTTACTTTCTTACAAATTTTTATCGAATACATTCAGAAATTTAGTTATATCGTGATAAAATAATAAGTTGTAATACATTGTAATAATTATAAATAGTAAGTAAATAATTGCTTATTTCTAACATCTATTGATTTATACATTGTCGGTATACAACCAGACATAACGGGATTGCATCCTCCTATTATTCCATTCCACATAAGTAGAAAAATGGAAAGAATATAATTCCGCTGAATAAGAAAGGCGACTCGGGTGTTTGCAGAAACTATAGAGGAATTATGCTGGTCAGCTCGGCGTATAAAGTCCTATCAACACTGATACACAGAAGACTGAAGGACTACACAAAAATAACGGTAGGCGAATACCAGCTTGGTTTCACTAAAGGCAAATCCAAGATAGATATGCAGTACATACGATAAAGCAAACGATTGAAAAAATGTACGAACATCACATGGAAATCAGCATGCTCTTCATTGACTTTCAACATGCCTTCGATAAAATAAAGAGAAAAGAGCTATTTCAGGCAATGGAAGAAATGAAAATACCAACAAAACTGATCGACCTGACAAAGATGACTATGAAAAAAATAGTTGTATACATCAAAACAGAAGATGACAGGACAGAAAGTTTCGAAATAGTAGCCAGTAGCCATAGAGAAAATAGTTAAACAACAAAGGAATGGCAGATACTCGCTTATGCCGACGACATTGTCATCATGGATAGATCACAAAGAAAGATGAAAGAGATCTTCGAAAGGTTGAGGATGAAGGCTAAAGAAATGAGGTGAACCAAGCAAAGACAAAGTACATGAGATGCTGCAAGGACAATTAACAAAAACAGTGTTTTACAGCCATAGACGAACTTGCAATAGAGAAAGTAAGCAGCTTTATCTATTTGGGAATGATAATAAACAACAAATGTGAAAGAGAGGAAGAGGTGAAAAGAATAATACAAGCCAAGAATAGGACATTCTATCATAACAAAACATTCAAAGATAAAAATTAAACAGAGAAACCAAGATGAAGATTTATAAAACCTTGAAACTGCATGTTACTCAAAGCGTAAAGCAGAAGCACAGAAATAGTTTAAAAGAAAAATTCTACGCATCATTATGGGACCAAAAAAATGTGATAACGCTGTAACAAAACCGCTGATGAACTGTGAGATTGGGGAAGAAACAAAAGGTGAGGATATCATGAAGCACGTTAAGAGGGCCGTAATAGAGACAACACATCGATATCTATTTGCCTCTCACTTTGTTTTGATAGTTGTATAATTATCAGGTATTCAAAAATTGTATTTTATGTAGCCCTCTCTTGAGTAATAGAAATTATGTAATATTGGTTTATTTTTAGTATTCTATAAGTTACAAATAAGAGAATGGATCAGAAGTCACTATAATTGTAAATATTACTAACATAGAATAAAGTAGTGCGTCTAATAGAATACTCTGTTTCGTAAAAACCACCGTTATTATTACAATCAATTCATACCTTATTAAATTATACATATTATTTTATTCTCACAATTACGTGACAATAAATAAAAAATTTGTACAAAAAAATGTTTACACCGTACAATTTATGAATTCGCAGAACTCCATCTAAAAAATAAAATTTTGATTAGTTTTAGAAAAATCTTCGCCATAAGTACTAAAATAAAAATGTACTACTTTTTTTCTACTATCTTTGGTTAATAAGACGATAAGATTTATGTAACTTGGAAATCCATGAGAGCTTTGGCAACATACTTTTTCCTTACTTATTCACTAATAATACCGTTAATACTTAGCTCGTATAAGAGCTAGGGCAATTTTGAATACGTACAAACCCACAGTTTCAGCTTCGCGCTAAAAATAAGAGGAAAAAATCACTTCCCAAAATCCCAACGCCCGCCGCCCACACCTGAAGAAGCAGATATACGCATTCACCGTGGAACTTCATATTGCCAAGAAGTTCATCGTTCATCAATACGTATGAATCTTTCTGGAGAGCTGCAAATCATAAACCGCATGCAAAATCCTTCAGTGGTTCTCGAAATTAACGCGGTAATACAGACCGCGATAGACGCTCGCTAGAGACTTCTTTTTATACCATGTAACAGGGGCGGTCGTACATCTAATTTCTGGGAGGAGCGGGGTGCACTTCTAGAAATATATTCAGATTTTAAGAACAATAAAAAATTACAAAACATTATAATATTACTTAAAGAGATTTTCTTTATTTATTTTTAAATTACAATCAATTTTTTAATCGATATTTCTATATAAATAATAAAGAAAAATAAATTTTAAAAAATAACAATTTTATATATTCTTTTATTATAATGTATTAACAAATTACAGCCAGTTATAATTTTTATCAACATCTCTCCCCAAGTTAACATATAATCAATTTTACCATAAAAATAAAAATAAAAAAAATTGATAGTACCATGTACAAAAAAATTTAGATTATAAGAATGATGATTTCTACACAGCTATTCTGAAATGTTTTATTACTCGATTTTTTTAATATTTTTTTTTGTTGAGCTTCAATTATTGCCACTGGTTCTCTACATTTAAGCCCACGTTCGGGTCGATTTTCAATTATATTCGGAACAATACACTCCAAATAAAATTGTTTTAATTTTGGGAGCATGACAGTGTGCCATACAACTTCATCAAAATTAATGTCTTCAATAAATAATTTATTGTTATCTCCACTGTACACTACAAAATAACAAACTTTGGCCTGAGTAATAGCTAGTTGGCCCTGTATTTGATAAAAATAATCGTGAGTTTTTTTAAGTTTTAATTTTTCATTTTTTATTTCCAAACATGCCACTTTTTTATTTTCAACTGCTTGTTCAAGGGATACCCCCATTTGAGCCACTTTGTATATACACTTCACTTCTATTATTTCATTTTAACTAATAATTCCATCTGGCGATGCACCTAAAAAACCATGCAGAATATCAACAAAAAAACCTGCCGGCGAAACGTTTTTCCCACGCTCACTCGAAAATTTTCTTATCGCCACTATTTCATTTTTTTTGCCATATGCCATTGCAGTCGTACAAATCGATGATTATAAATACTAACGTTTTCTAATAATTTTAATTATAAGTAAGGTAATTCATTCATATAACCAAAATAGCAAGAATCTCACAGTTTTGCCAAGTTTTCAAAAACTCTAAATGTGTATTTTACCCATTTACTACTCATTTATTCAAAAGATTATTTGTAAGTATGATAGATAGAGGTCGTTATAATCTATAAAGTAGATGAATTTCAAAATACAAATTTGTAGCAGGACATCGGTAGTCAGGACCGTATTAGGAATCAATAACAAATGAAAAAAATAGAAAGAAATTTTATATTTTCTTTGTCAATATGAGCCCGATGAGGTCAATTTCGTTGGGTAATACCACGAATAAGTCCGAAACATGTCGTTCGTTAAGGCGTTTTGAATTTAATAATTTTTTTCTTTCTATTTTTTTCATTCGTTATTGATTCCTAATACGGTCCTGACTACCGATGTCCTGCTACAAATTTGTATTTTGAAATTCATCTACTTTGTAGATTATAACGACCTCTATCTCAACTATTTATTTCTTATTCTTAGTTTTTACGGTCGACAATAAGGATTTTTGAAATTTTATTTCATTTACCGTTAATTATGATACTTATAGCTTATAGTATACCTAAGAAAACGTAAACATAAGCTACTTCATAATGTTACCCAAAGATTTTAAAACGGTCATAAAACATCTGTTAGAAATTCAAAATACATACAATTTGCAGGTATAAAAATTATAACAGTAGCATTTACATTTTTTCTATTAGTTTTATAAATATTTGGGTTGACAAATGGTATTTTTTTTATATTTTTAATTCTATAAAATTTTAACTTGTTTAGGCATACTAAAATTAAACTAAACATATTTATTTTACTAAAAGTGTTATTTTAATATTGCGGCAATAATTTTTTAATATATTAATATTTTGTTACACCTCTCCTTGATTTTATAACTGCGGCAATACGGTTTGGCATAGAATCTAAATTTTTATTTAAAAAAAAATCTTTTTTTCAATATCAGATGTTTAAGTCCTATTTGCCCGAATGAAATTAATTGAAAAATTTACACTTTAAAAAATAGATAAAATAGCATTTTAACAGCAAGGGTAGATAAAGTTTATAGCAACTATATAGCAACCGATGGAGATTCCAAAGTATGTTTGATGTAAAATAAAATAATTTAATGTTAATAATTTAATTTGAAATTGGGATTTCTAAAAAATATTTTCTTTAACATCTGATATAGAAAAAAATTAAATTCTATACACAATGATAAAATTTTATTATCAACTCTCGAAACAACAAATTCTGTTTCGTACTTATAGAAAATAATTATTCAAAAAAAATTTTAAAACTCATCAAAACAAATTTTGAATTGGTCCATCTCTGTTACAATAGTCAAAGCTTTACCAAAAATTTTGCGACTTCACTAACTGAAACATTCATTAAAATGAAGGATATTTTATTTTTTCACTTCTGGCGAAGATTTTTTTAAAACTAAACAAAAATTGATGTTTATTTTTTTTGGATTTGGTAGATATTGGTGAACTGTGCGCCGTAAACAATTTTCATAAACATTTATTGTAAAATGATTGTGAAAATAAATATAATATAGGTACAAATTCATTGTAATAATAATGGTGATTTATATTTCGCTATACATTCGTTAGTATTCAACAAAACCGCTTGAATTTTCTTTACCGCCAACGGGTAAGTATGTAGATTCGAAAAAATCAAAAAAAAAGGGAAAATTCTTTATGGTTTACGAAATATCTTCGCCATCATCAAAGGTTGGTTAGCCTATCTTGCGCTACGAGTGGGAATGAGTGAGCAATAGTATCATGCGTATTCTATTAGGCCCCTCTTAAATCACAAAGAGTCAGATGCCTTAGTCAAAAATCAGGTGGTGGGACCAGGTGACGGACGACCTGAAGACGATGGGAGTAAAATATTGGATGAAGAGGACGCAAAGTAGGCAGAACTAGAGGGAAGTCGTCAGGGCCGCCGCAACACATGAAAATATTTTGATATAGTTTTAAAAGAAACATATAACACAAGATCTGAAATCCCGGTAAGGGATAGCTGTATTCTCATCGCAGCCTAATATACTTACTAACAAGTGATCACAAATAACATCCGTATTTAAAATACCTGTATTAAGGGTTTGTCGTGGATAGACAAGACACAATACAATTACCAGTATTGGTATTACCAATAATTGGTATAATACCAGTATGTAGTACTATATAATTCAATTTTATTCAAGGCAATCTGATATACATACAGGATACAAAAAATAAGTGTATTATACAAATTTTGCATCCCATTATACGATCTAGCAGCCCTGTGCGAGAGTCGCCTGCCGATCGCAGCGCCAGCCTATGCTTTCTCTGCGTACGCCCGGAGCCTGTATAGCCAGCGAGCAAGCGAGCGTTTTTGACCTACAATGTTTTTTTTACTTTGAGTCGTTTCTTGTTATAATCAGTGTATTTTTTGCCACGCTTGGCCGCTCTAGGCCCGGGCTTACCGGGTCTTATAGCAAATCCGCCACTGGATGTCGGCCCACGCAAAACACAATAGTACTACGATATTGCACAACGGTTTATTAAATTTGAATAACAAACATAACGGATAATAACAAATGATAACAATAAAATGCAGCTTGCTGGCAGCGTTGCCAACTCTTGGATTTATATTATCGTATGAAGATGACAAAATTATTGTATTTCTGTTAAAATTATCGTATTTTTATTTTTTGTTCTCGTATGATAGCATAGTACTACTGCATATCATATACAGGGTACAAATTATTGTATGGTTGGTATTGCTGCTGTGTATTTTTTGCCACGCTTGGCCGCTCTAGGCCCGGGCTTACCGGGTCTTATAGCAAATCCGCCACTGGATGTCGGCCCACGCAAAACACAATAGTACTACGATATTGCACAACGGTTTATTAAATTTGAATAACAAACATAACGGATAATAACAAATGATAACAATAAAATGCAGCTTGCTGGCAGCGTTGCCAACTCTTGGATTTATATTATCGTATGAAGATGACAAAATTATTGTATTTCTGTTAAAATTATCGTATTTTTATTTTTTGTTCTCGTATGATAGCATAGTACTACTGCATATCATATACAGGGTACAAATTATTGTATGGTTGGTATTGCTGCTTGCTGGTCACGTGTGATTTCTTTCTCCGAACTAGTAAAGCGGATGAACTATCTTGATCGTGTATCTCGACTGAATGAAGTAACCCTGGTTGGGCAAAATATATACTTAATAAACTTAAAATTTATTAGTAGGGCCGCCACAATACTTTTACAAGATCTTACTATTATCCACAAATTAGGGGTAGTTCATATAAAAATAATTAAAAAAAATGTAAATTGTTTGTTAAGAAGTAGGTTTTTTTGTGAGTGAGAATGAATCTTGATTGAGTAGCACAGTAACTAAGGAAAGGGGCGGAGTCCCGTTTAGCCTTTTATTCAGACTGGGAAACAGAACTCATTTTATTCACAAAATAAAAGCCTTTCTAATGCACTACTTTTATTTTTATATTTTAATGTCACAGTACAATGGATAAGCTTCCATTTGAGCACAAAAGATTCTAATATCTGTTGTTTTTTTGGCCCTTAAAATTAGCCTGTGTTATTATATTTGTTATCTAAAGGTTGTAGGACATTAGTATGTGTCTTTAACGTTAGCATACGCGAAAAAAATTAATCAAACAAAATTTAATAAGGAATAATTAGAATTTATTTCAAATATCGGCGAAATCAAGACTGTCCACGAAAAATTCCGACCACCTGTATTATTCTGCTTAAATGAAAAACGGCAGAAATTTTAAAAAGTAATTTATTATAAGTTATTTACAAAGTACCTTTTAACAAAAAAAAATTTAAAAACAATTATTTCAAGTGTCCCTAAAAAATACTTTCACTTTCCGATTTATTCCACTTATTAAAGTTTGCACAACATTGACATCGAAAGAATCGGCGGCTTTTTTATTGCTAGATAACCTATGTTTCTATTTAAATCGGGTACAGGTTAATATCATAGTATCATAGTGTTGTACTTTTAATATTAAATGTAATTCAGATCACAAAAGTTAACAGGTTTTAGGCTAGAAATCACAGATGACACTTGAATGATTTTGAAGCATGCGTAGTAGTGACTTGACGACTAATTTACGTGAAAAAGTTTGGACCTTGCAAGGTTCTGTTTTAATAATTACTAATGTAATTACTAATTTCGCGTTAAGTACTAATTTCGAGGTTGTGAACAACCGCATAGGCTTTAAATGCGGCAAACTTCTACGTTTAATTCTAATTACTAATTACTACGTTAATTTGGAGGTTGTGGATGATGCTTTACTCCAGGTAATTGCCGGAAATCTGCTTTACAATAAGTCTCGTCATTCATTACTACACATTTAAATTTTGTTAAATAATCGGCGTATAATTTACGCTATTTCGTTTTAGCTGTCGATTCTTGAGTTTTAATATTTTGCACATTTGATTTTGATGTACCGACTTTATCGACCATGTCGACCACCCTAACCGATGTGTTCGGTTTACGCTTAAATTCTCTTAACACTTTGTTTTTAAATAAACATTAACTGAACCCCGTTTTCTACCGAAACCACTTTGTCTCTTAACACTACAGTCATTTTTAAATCTCGCCAGCACATTTTGAATAGTCGATTTCGGTATCTTTAATTGTTTTGCAAATTCTCTTTGCGACATTCGCGGATTTTTGCAGTGCGTAGCAAAATTGCGTTTCTTCTTTTCACCTGTTTACTCTCCTTGATGCTACAACCAAACTATCGTCTGAAACTAAAAATTTTACGTTGTTCCTCAGATTATTCTGATCACATGGTCATAAAATTTTACACTGGGCAATAAAAATTGTACTTAAAACATGCTATTCAAAGTGGTCGGTTATTTTCGTGGACATGCTTTAATTGCCTTTTTATATTTTGTAATTAAATTTATAAAAATATTGAAACGATTTAAATAAAATGGTTTAATATTAAATGTTTATACATTAAACTATCATAAAAACTTAAAATATTACAAAATTTTCAACACGTACATAAAAACTAACTCTACCCTTAATTTCATAAAGAATATTTACACTCGTTACAAATTTTATGCGTATAATGTAAGCACACTGGGTTTTTTCACTTACACTTAACTCTATAGAAGAGCAAAACTAGAAAAAAATTCCTAAAAATAAAACTACAAAATTTCAAAACGGTAATCAAAAATGTATTTTATGACTGTGCTAACATGCATTGTGTACCAAATGCAGAGTTATTTATTAGTTGTTAGAAAAACATCTTAAACTAATAACAAGTAGCTTAAAAATTCGAATATGAAAAACGAAAAATAATCATAAATTTATATTTATACCATATACAAGCCCAAATATATTTTAACTTGCTAAAAAACACTTTATAGCCGATTACAAATCGACTACCTTACGGAATGGTAATGGTTAAGTTGTATACGTAAACGGTACGCAGTGGTCTCTCAGACTTTCAGGTGTAATAAATAAGTTTTACATATACCTACATCGCTCAAATTTTGTAACATCAGAAATGATTTCATTTGAAAGTACTGAGAATATTACAATTATATTACAAAAGGCGTAAGTGCTACAAAGAATTAGGCATTCGAGTGTGTCTGTCAGATCCCGGAATACCAGTTACGGGTTAAACTGTAGGCCTCTGTGTCTGTTGATATTTTGTTTTGTTGATATATTGTGTGTTTATATAAACACACTATACTATAAACAAGCTATAAAATAAGAACAAGAACAATTAAGTTGCAACTGCGTTGGATCGGAAGTGCGTAATATCAAGTGGTTTATCGCAAGTAACGAAAGAAAAATTATTTCTATAATTATCTACTACGCAAAGTGTGTACATTACATAAGCATTCGAACGATCATATAAGTCACTGGGTATGTTAAATAAGTACCTACCTTTCTAAACTAAATCTCACTTCAAAAATATTAAAATAACTAGATGCACGTATACTTGATCAATCTTTTGAAATTGAGACTTTTTGCAAATGCTAATAAAGATCCCACATATACATTATATCTTAGCGCATGGAAGAGATGCGAAATTTTAAATTCTTAGCGGTGATTTTAAATTATGTTGCATATATGCAATTGAAGAGAAATTGTGATAGCTAAACTGCAGAATTTTAACCAAAAGACATCCGTTATGCAGAATAAACATTAATTGAAAGGAACCAATACAATCATAGAAAACGATCTCACATCCATAGAAAAAGCGATTCAAGACAAGATCGTAGAAATATCCAAGGCGGAATACTCGAACGGAAAAAAGGTGAGAGTAGGATACCGGAAGCTGATCGCGGATGGGAAGGTGTTTGTATGGACGGAAAGACCTCCAGGCTAATGGCAGCGGAGGCAATAGCAAGCCCTAAATACTAAATGAAAAGAACGATACAACCGCAGCGTCTCAAGCGGAAGCCCCGAATAATAACGAAGATGAGACACATATGCCAAACGGAATATACAAACGGAAAAACGATACTGAAGGCGGAACGAAGATAAACAATCTAGTACAAAGGCGAAAGTAACAATTCCTTAAAATTGGAACATGGAACGTGCGAACACTGCTAAAACCCGGAAAAATAAATGAAGTAGCGAACGAGGTTATGAGGTTTGGGTTGGATGTGACGGCCACAAATGTAGTTCAAGAACTCCATAACATTACATCGAGCATACACACAAGCGCAAGAGAAGTGGTTAGATACAAACAGAAAAAGAAATCTAAAGAATGGTATGACAACGAATGTACATCATACAACAAACAAAAAGCAGACAATAGACTGAAGTGGTTGGAAACAGGTGAACAGAGAGACCGCGACATCTATAAAGAAAGCATCAGAGAAATCAATAAATTGTACAAGCTGAAGAGGAATACATGGTTCGCAGAAAAAATGGAAAAATTGAAAGGAACAATAAATACAACAACACGAGAATATTTTACCAACTATTGAGAAGACAGAAACCAATATACAAAGTAAAACCAAGAGGTATTAAAGGGGTAGATGGAACAATAGAACGTGACTCGGAAAAAGTTAAACACATCTTGAAGAACCACTTTCAGCAGTTGCTAAACGTCCAACAAACGCAAGAAGAAGAACTGAGACATATCGTAACAAACAATGACGACCAAGAATTAACGACATCTACAATAGAAGAAATCATGACAATAATACATAAAATGCAAAATCTCAAAGCACCCGAAAAAGGTGATATAAACATAGAACTGATTAAACATGGAGGAGATGAACTATGTAAAAGACTGAACTTATTAATACAACAAGTGTGGGAGAAGGAAAAGCTACCAGAGAAATGGAAAGAAGGTGTGATAATACCGTTAAAGAAGAAAGGCACATCTGACGATTGCAGAAACTACAGAGGCATAATGCTTTTCAGCTCAACATACAAAGTGCTGTCCACGCTGATCTACAGAAGATTGAAAGAGTTTACAAAAGATATAGTAAGTGCATACCAGTTTGGGTTTACCGAGGGCAAATCTACGATAGATGCGATACACACGGCAAAACAATCAATGGAAAAAATGCATGAACATAATATGGAACTACACATGCTGTTCGTTGATTTACAACAAGCCTTCGACGGCGTGAAAAGAAGAAATCTGTATAAGGTAATGGAAGAGATGAAATTTCCATCCAAATTGAGTAATCTGATAAAGATGACGATGGAGGGCACCACAACATTAATTTGAACAATAGATGGCATGACGGAGCTTTTTGAAGTGAATAGCGGCGTAAGACAGATAGATCCACTGTCCGCAACATTGTTCAACATAGTTTTAGAGGCAGTTATAAGCAAGTTGGATACCAAAGGATCGATAACAACTAAAGGACAGATACTTGCATATGCTGACGACATAGTCATCCTGACAAAAACCCGAAGGAAAATGGAGTTCTTCACGAAAATGAAAACAGCTGCAAAAAAAATGGAACGAAAATAAGACAAAATATATGAGATGCTGCAAGGACTATCTAAGGACACGACTACCTAACACTATAACCATAGATAATCTCACCTTCGAAGAAGTGGACAACTTCAACTACTTGGGAGTGCACATAAATAGAAATTGCGAGAGAGACGAACAAATAAAGAAAAGAATCAAAGCTGGGAACAAAGTATACTACAGCAATAAAAAGCTCCTTAAAGATAAAAAAATTAACTAAGGAAACCAAGATCAAAATATACTAGACATTAATCAGACCGGTAGTTATATATGCGGGAGAAACAATCTGTTTTTTCACAACGAGAGGCCGAAGCATTGGGAGTGTTTGAGAGAAAAGTGTTACGCACCGTCATAGGTCCAAAAAAGAAAAATGATTATGAAGAACCCAGACAGCTGATAAACCATAAAATTTTGAAACAGATGAACGGGGAAGATATAATGAAGCAAGTGAAAGCACAAAGAATCAGGTGGATAGGACATATCATGAGAAAAAACGACAACGATATGGTAAAAAAGATAACGCTGTGGAAACCAGCAGAAAACAGAACAAGAGGAAGACCAAAGATCAGGTGGCTAGACCAGGTGACGGACGACCTGAAGATCATGGAAATAATGAATTGGACTAAAGAGACTCAAAACAGACAGGGATGGAAGGAAATTGTAAGAACTCATGCTAAACTGTAAATCCTGAAACAGGATAGCAATATTCTCATGAACGTAAAGCTTAAATATAATAATATGCAATTTGGTGCAACGTAAAATTAAAAAAAAAAAA
Organism: Cantharis rustica; assembly: GCA_911387805.1. NCBI lineage: Eukaryota > Metazoa > Arthropoda > Insecta > Coleoptera > Cantharidae > Cantharis > Cantharis rustica. The sequence goes on from OU426877.1 coordinate 81,592,752, forward strand.
CATAATTAACCTACATAATTTATTGAGGAAAGTAAATAACAAAATTAGCAAAACCGACAAATTATAAAAATACATGAAAAATGACTAAAACATAAATAGAAAGAATTAAATAGTGACCACTCACTTACCTAACTAACTATTAACACTAACCACTTAACACTTATTACTGTGACGTTTATGAGCATGCTGTACTGTTCAATTTTATTATGCTTGTGACATCCACGAGCAACCTTATTTTATTAGAATTAAACTTTGCAGAAATGTTGAATTAGAAATGTAATATCTTATGTATTTATTTATTATCTAAATGTTGGAAGTAATAAGTGTTGTGTTCCAGTTTGGGTACTACTTTTTTATACAGTAAAATAAATTACTTAATCCAGGATATCATGAGATAATATTCTTAAGTGGATTAATTGGATTAAGTCGCAGACATAAAGTAAAAGACATTATTTTTAATATTTACATAACCGGGCCCCTGCTATATTCATTTTATGAAGAAAAAATCAAAGTGAATTTTTTGGACTGAAAAATTCAAAATTAACTGATGCTTAGGTGGTTAAAGATATATTTATGTACCAACTTATTGGGAGTAATGTTTGTGTTTCAGTGAGATATTTTTAGAAAAAATGATGACTGCTGCCTAAAACTGAACTCTTCATGGAAATCCAAAATGGATTTCGATCGTGTGATCTATCAAAGATAAATGTTTCTCTTCGAAGCATAACGTGGAGCTATCGCAAATGCACTTTCTCTCCAAATATTTACATTTTTATTTTTAGTTTGGTTGTCTTTAACATTTGTTCTTTATCTTTTTGTTTTGCTTAACGTTTTATTACTAATTTTGTGGAGGAGAAGGCATTAAGTAAGGTATTCGAAGAACCTAATTAATTTAAATTCTTATTTTTGTATATATTTTTTTTAAATACTTGATGGAAGGGTCAGATCGAGTTTGTTAAATAAATTAAAAGTTTAAAACTGTTATAGTATTTCAATTGAGAATGTTGAAAAAAATGGGAAATGAAAAAAATAGGAAATTGCCGTTTCTTATTCTACTATTTACATTTTCTTTCTTGCGTGTCATTTTTTATGTGTACATTTTCAATAATATTGATATAACGAAAATTGATCTAATAAGATCAAAACAAATGATTTTTTTAAAAATTTTAATTAATTTCTGCTTCACTCTCTTTTCATATCTTTGTGTAATTTTTATTTTTTTAAATATTTACTTAAATCTGTATGTATGTATATAAATTTGTTTTGCTTGGCGCCGTTTTTCAAAATATCTTAACAATAATGATAACGTAACAATAATGATAACGATGTGTCTTGCTTGTATGTATAATATACTCACAGTTTACATTAATTTATTTATTTTAATATTTTACTTTAAAGTTATTTTTGTAAATACCTTTATTTACTTTTAAGTAGCTAAATGTGCAAGTATTGAAAACAAAATAAATAATAAAATTTTATTATAAGGTGTTAGTGGAAAATGGATAGGAGCATGGTTAGTTTTAAGCAAGCGAGTATTACATTATGCTGTTGATAATTGTCCTCTAAAAGCAATCGATTTGCGTAAAGTCAAATACATATTTTTGCAAGATAGACAACAAAATGAATTTACTCCAAAAACTACAGAAAAGGGCCCTAACATTATAATGCATTCTCTTAGTGGTGTACTATATATTCGTATGTGGACCACAAGAGAAACTAAGGTACAAATTTTAACTAGGTATTTAATGTACTATGAAATTATTTTATTAAATTTTAGGTATGGGGCCACATAATTCGATTAGCAGCTCATAATAATGGTGCTCTTTTAGAGCAACAGCAGCTAACAAAACACAATATTCCTGTTATTGTAGAAAAGTGCATCAACTTTATTTATCTTCATGGTAGGATAACGGATAACGTAACGTTTTCTTTTGTAATTTTTAATGCTATAATATTATTTTAGGAAGTATGAGCGAGGGTATATACAGAAAAGCTGGAAGTGGTCCGATGGTTCAAGATATATTAACCAAATTTAGAAAAGATGCATTTGCAGTGCAGTTAACTATAGACGATTATTCTGAGCATGACGTTGCCACGGCTTTAAAAAGATTTTTTCGTGATCTTCCTGAACCTTTACTAACAAGTCACAACCGTCAATATTTATGTGAAGTTGCACGTAAGCTATTAAAAGTTGGTTTGTATATAAATAAAAAAGAGCATTTTTGTAGAAGTAAAACAAATAGATGAAAAAATAAGAATGTTTAAAGCAGTTTTCGATAACTTTTCTCAAGTGGCTTACAAAACTGTAGCCAGATTATTGGGACATTTGTATTTTATTACAACACAAAGTAAACAAAATCTCATGACTGGGGATAATTTAGCATCCGTATGGAGTCCAACACTTATGTGCTGCGATGTAAGTACAAAACACTAAACTATTTATAGTATGAATTTATTGATGGCAAATTGATTGTTTTAAATTAATTATTAATTTGTATCAATTGAAAATAAATTTTATATACTTGAAAGAAATAGTATTTGTAAACTTGTTACTTGAATAATTATGATAAAATACCTATTATTTTTAATAAGAAATGGGATAAAACAAACACATTTTTAATGTAAAAAGTTACATTTAAATATTAATATAAAACAGTTTCATTCAAGTATGTAAAATAATCTAATTTGTAATTTAATAAGAGATCAAACTTAAGCTTTCAACATGTTTCTCAGTTTTATTCTAGTATATGTTTTGATGCTTTTCAAAAAAATTAACGTTTTAAATTCTTTTAAGGATAAAGATAAATCTAAATTTGGTCAAAAAGAATCTGCTGTGGTTGCGCAATTGATTTCCTTATACAAAAACATATTTCCGATTAGTGCAGATGAACTTGAACGAGAAAAAAAGATGCTGCAAGTACTTGAACGATGTTCAAAATCTCCTCAAGGTCCCATTAATACTAAATCGTCGGGAGATCTTCGCATTTGGATTCATTTGTACAGTAAAGAAGGAGAAACTGTCAATATTGCTGTAATTTTTTGTGCAGTTTTATATATTATTATTAAATTAATTTTTTTTAATTACAGATTGGTCCACAAAAAACAGCATATGAAGTTTGTCTTGAGCTAAGTTCTAAAATAAAGCTGGAAGTTCACGAATTGCAATTAGAAGAATTAGTTTTAAATGATAATTTGACCAGACCTATTCATCATACAGAGAAGGTTGTTAATAATATAAAGTTTATTTATAATTAATACAGCCAATTCTTTCTAAATCAAACTCCTCATAGATAAAATTTTTCTCTAAATCGAATTTTATTTTACTGAAAGTGGTTGCACATATCTTGAAGTGGAAACATTTCTCTGACAAACTTGCTACATCTACCTGATGAGTTGTAACGCATTGTAATTTCGATTTTTAATAGTTTTTTTTTCATCTTTCTGTTTATGTTAATTTATGCATTGTGCGTTTCGAGTTTTTTTTGTTTTTGAATCCGTTTATTTATTTTACAATCTGTATATTGGTACATAAGTAAAACTTTTGGCTCTTAATGACACGATTGGTTACCTGTCCAGTGACAGGTCCAACTAAAATTATTCTATAGAATATTCAGAACTAGATATAATACATAACATTAAGTATGACATTTTTGTTATAAATTAAATCTTTTTTGGTAGATCTTGGAAATGATGTTGTTTGAGCCTTCTTGCTGGGTTGTTTGGGTGGGCGTGTTTTGAGTTAAAGTGCATATTTATTTTATTAATTTACTTATTCAGAGCTTCTTACAATGCTGAAAGGACACACAACAACATCGTCTATATTAACAAGAGTGTAAAGAAGAGTGAAGTGTCTTTAAAATATAATCAAGTTCTCTGAAACAAGGTGTTCGCAATTTAAAATACAAGGTTTTGTAATGAAAATTCTTTACCTTAATTAAATATTTATTATTTACTTAGTATAGAAAAACTCAAAAAATTATTCAGGTCTTGATTTGATTAATTTAAAAAATATTAAAACAAGGATTTCACACAATAAATTTTTTCAAAATAACTAAGAAAAAAATAAAAGATAAAGATTAAAATTAGAAACAAAATAATGATTTACAAAACAAATGAAACTTAAATTTACTTTAAAATATACAGGTTCTTGTAATTCTTTCGAAACTTATATCGTTGCACTTGTTGGCTATATGATGTTGAAGATGAATATTTTGTCATAGTAATTGTAGTTAGCAAAACGGTAACAATAATCAACATCTTTTCTTCGCTTTTCAAACTGCACTCTTCCAAAAACATAATTTAAATATCTTACCAAAAGTGTCTATGTCGCCTCATGCATAGTAATGTTCTCGGATCATAACTTTAGACATTAATATTATTTGTATAAAAAATTGGAATAAATGTGGTTCACAAAACTAACTACTCTCACATAGTAAATAGTAGACAGCTCGATTTGAAAACTTAATTTCAAAAATTTGTTCAAGTTAACTTTTACAACTTCAGTAAATAATTTGAAAATAAAAAACTAAACATTGCATTCCAGTTTATACACCATGTTTATTATTTATTTTTTGCTTTCTCTAACTGTTTAATTCATACAAATTTTAATGTATTATGAAAATTCCATTTAGACAGAGTTGACTGTGTAATTAAAAATGTTATTAAAACTTATAATGAATAATAAATTAATTATACTATTATAACTTATTGGTGTTTTAGGTTTTAGATGTTGTTTTAAGATGGAGTTACTGGGATGAACCTGATAGGAAAGATAATTGTTTAGTTTTATCTAAAATTTCAAAATACTGTGAGTACATTCAAGAAAAGCAATTGCCGATGTCTGGAGAATTGAGATATGCAGATACTAAAACTAAAACTTTCAAGACATACATGTTTGAATTTGCTCAAGCAAAATTAAGTTTTTATAAAGATAAATCGGTGAGTTTTGATAATAAAATAAAATATTAGCTTTACAGGCCTTGTAGACCCATGTTTCACAGCATTTATTTTTTTTACATGCAACAAAGGTTTTAATAAGGCTTGGTTATGGTTTGACACACTACTGTACGTAATATGTTTTAATGTCATGAAAATTATTGGAATACGTTCATATAATATAAACTTTGGTTTCTTAGGAAGCAGTGGCCATCATGTAGTGACCGTAATACATTATTTTTGGCGAAAAAATAATGTATATCAAAATTGTTTATCACTTTTATATATCGGATTTCCATGGAAAAAGAACTATTTGCAAGAACTGCATTATAGCACATGAAAAAACTTTTGTTGTGTCGGCCGATATTTGACGGCACCACTTGCTAGAAAACCAAAGTTTTAGAAAATTAAAAATATTTTAATACTTCATTTATAGAAAATCTATTAATAATAATGTAAGCATGCTTTTTCAGTGTTCAATCAAATTGGGATCTTGGAATATTGAAGATATTTTATGGTATTTTGGACACGAGAGTCGTAGGAATCCACAATCTCGCTGGACTTTAACTTTTATGTTAAAAAAAGAAACTCCAAAACGTACAAAATCGGTACCTTATTTTGGTAATATTATTTCATTTTCTAGCCCAAGTATTCATGCTTCTTGGGTGGCAGCCATGTTAAAAGCAGAGCATCCCAAAGATTTGATTCCTCCTCCACAACACGTTAATCTAATGTCCAATTAATGTAGTTTGAAACTTGGCTACACTTACTTTGACTCTTATTTGGACTGAACGTGATAAACTGTGCCTTTTTGACAGTATAATTTAACTGAAAATTACAATTACATTTAGCAAAATCTTGGAAATCGATAGTTCCTATTTAGGATTTAACATAGTTGAATTAATATTTAGCTAAGCATACAATTCCAATTTTAATTGTAATTATATTCCATGGCTTGTTTTATATTCTGTGATAATCCCAATATAAATGAATTTTAAATTAGTACTATAGCCATTATAAATCAATGAATCCTAAAATAAGACGAATGCTAACCCAGCAAGATTTATATAATCCCGGTTATATTCCTAAAACTTTAAAAGAATTAAGCTTCATTATTAAGACAAGTTAATATTATCGAATCTTAGACTGCACTGATTTTTTTATAATATACAGCGCTTTTTAAATTACCAATAACTGAATAGTTTTTGTTAAAAGACTTAAATGTGTACTTTTTTAGTTTATTTTTTAATATATGAAAACAAATTTTACTATTACTATAAGTAAGCACAATCATTTTTAATTAACTGCAAAACATTGAACATAATTTTTTATTAGATTAAAACAAATATCTACTATATTATGGTACCTACTGGTGTCTTGCCATTTAAAACATTTTTTGTTTATCGAAAGGGCTCGATTTTTATGGTGCTATTAAGTTTAATAAAAATGGGTAGAATATTTAAATTAAACTACATAAATAAGAGACATTCTAATTGTTTTATATGGATTAGTTGCATATATTATTTTTTAATTGTGATGATTTTAGTAGCATGTTAAACTTGAAAAATTATTTAAAAAGATTGCTTTTTTTATTACTGTAATCATTTCAATTTTTATAATTAAATTAACCTATTACTATTATCAAAAGCAATTTATATATTTTATTATAAAATATTAATAGTTTTAAATAATCAATTGTTCTTGTATACAAGAATTTTTATTAATTTTTATATATTATGTGCATAAATAATGATTTTTTACTAGCTTGATTATAGATTTGTCTTTCAATTTACAAACTTGTAAAAAACATGTTTTACGCACTTATATCACAATATACTATATTAGTAGTTGATCTACAACAATGTTAGTTATGAAGAAGTACCGTTTACAAATTACAATCTAAATTATAGTAGTAGCCGATAGCCTAAAAAAGATATTGCATTTTTGGGTAATGGGATGGGATGCCATTTGATACAATTGTTATTTAGAGAATATCTAGCGGTTTTCATTGAACACGCTCTTCATGAATTGTGGTTTTTCATGATCGTTAACCGTTGATTCTCATTTATTATGGAGCATGATTTACATTTATTGCATTGAAAAACAACTAATTCTTATTTAGGAATATTTAATATTACGTGAACTGAAAAGTAAAATTCGGGGTTTTCTCAATCTCAAAGTTTGTTATTCTATAAGCAAACAAATGTTTCAAGATTAGTAGAAACTTGTGATTATTTTAATGTCAATACAATAAGGCTGATTTTCACACATAGGACTGTGCTCAAATCATGATGTATTGCTATAAATAACTCCTATTTGAATTATGTTAAAAAGTATTGTCACAACAGTCTCTTACATAAAAATTAAAAATCAGTTTACTAGAATCTAGATGATGCAATTGGAAATAATTAACATCAATTTTTAAGAACACGGTAGTCTGCGCAAATTTATATTATATGAAAATCAGCCTTTACTTACAAGGAGGTATTACGATGATTGTATTGACAATTAAATTTCAATTTTTTGCGTGATTTTAGGAGACAAAAAAAATATAACGTGTCTTGGCGTTTTGTCAAATACTTCTTAGTTTACAAGTTATGAATTTTTGAAAATCGTTAACCTTCAAGTAGTGTCATTAATTATCTGACGCGAATAGTGTGAGCGGTATCTCATACCGCTCAATAATTTAGCCATTTACTTATGAAATTGAAGTTTTATCTGAAAAATTAAATTATATATAGTATTTACGATATTTTTTCTATAAAAACCCAACAAAAAATTTTTTTTAAATTATTCTATTATAAAGTAAAAAACAGACATATTGCGTATAAGTAAGTAGTGCTGTGCATCATAAACCGCTGCGGTATGTCATACCGCTAAACACTACTTAAAGGTTAACAAATTCTTGTAACAGATTTTTTTTGGTTGAATGGCATGATTATGATAATCTAAAAGTATGATATTGCACAGAATTTAGAACTTGCAACTACCATGTTATTGGTTTAAAATATGTAGTGCGCAGGCTATGACTTTCCACATGACGTCATCATACGTAGCAATTACTAAAATAGAACTCGTATCTATCATATCTTCATTGATATGATAGATCATATCTTCATTGTATCGAGTATAATAATGTGTTTTAAAATACAATAAAAAAACCTGAATACAGTACAGTCTCGGTAATCCGAGCTAATAGAAACCTGGCCCCATTCGGATTACAGAGAAGTTCGGATTACTGGATAAACTTAAAAAAGATAATTGCATCTTCTTTTAATTGCCGGAAAAATAAAATTTTATGAGATGGGCATCATTTTTACATGCTCATCTTAAATAAATGTTAAAACTATCAACAGCTTCTTTATTTTTTATAAAATTGTTTTGTCATTTTCGTCACTTTTTTTATCATCACGTTTGGATCTTCAATAAATTGCTCAATAATTTCTGGAGCAGTTAAATTAGTTTTTTCTGATTTCCTCTATTTATCCACTCTTCTACTTCAGCTTGTAAACAGTATTTTTTATTCTATCCTTTTTTCCACAATTCAAACATTTTTCTATAATCCGAAAATTTTGTTAGTTGTGTTCGGATTATAAACTATTTGTGAAAACTACCGAGTTTTTCTTTTGTTCGGATTACTGGATGGTCGGATTAGTGTGTTCGGATTACCGAGACTGTACAGTACATTCAACAATAATAAAATGCTAACGTGCTTTGTTATTTTTAAAAATTTATAACTTGAAAACTAGAAAGATTCTATAAAACGCCAAGACACTATAAGTTTTTGGCTATTAGAATCACCAAAATAATTGAGATCTTGATTGCCGATACACTCACTGTGATGCCCCTTGTCAGTACAACAAATTTCGCAAAAATTAAATTTATTAAATGTTTATTGATCATTCATTAAGATGTTATGCTATTATTTTTATTATTATTAGATGTCATGAAAGAGATACAAACTTTACAGTACTTTTTCTTTTCTATAAAACACTTCTATGTGATAATGAATTTTGGTAGCTCTTGGATAAATTTACTTCAAAACTTATGCAATCAAAATAATTGCCAAATCACATCTCATCATTCAAAAACGCAGTAAATCTTATTATAATATTTGGACAAAATTTGCATTACACTAGAATTTATTATAACTATATTATATTAACATAAAACTTGTATGTTTAATCAAATGAATAACTGACAACAAATTATGTTTAATATTTTTCTGTGATTAATACATTGTAAGTTTTCTATAGATAAATTGTTTTACTACTGGAACAATGTGCATTTTAATTACATAATATATTATCTTCAAACTTATTAAATAAAAATTTTATGTAAGATTTTTGATGATGTATTTTGTAGCATTTCAAACAATGATTTAAAAGAAAAATTCTCTCATTAAAATAGAAAAGGTTTTATAATCTTATTCAACTGGTTTAAATTTTAAATTTCTGGTTGTAATATGCATTATTTTATTTATTTTTGCTTGTTCTGTAACATTAATCTAGAGACGATTATTTGACCCATTTATATAATAAAATCGATTTTAGAATAAAATAATTTGTTTAAATGTTTTTATTCGTGCTGGATTTTATTTATAATATTAATTTATTGTTTTCTTTTAATTGTGTATATATTTTTGAAAGATATATTTTTTTATTTCTTGCGGCACAGAGTTTAGGTGGGCAGATCAAAACTTACTGAAGGGACCCAGTCCTAAAGTCGCATTGCCGCTAGTCTAGTTTTTCTCATGCTGCCGGTGTTTACATCAGCTTTGGTGTTTGATACCGTCATTCATAAACTTACGAAATATTTTAGTGAAATTTTTCTTTACAAAAAATCTAAATTCATTAATCATCTTAATGATAAAGCCATCATTCTTGATGATTTTATTGTATTTGAAATTAATAATTATTAAAACGTAAGTTGGAGCTTTTATATTGCCTTCATATTTCTTATTAAAAAATGTCACTATTGTTTTATTGTTTTTAAAGTTACTTCTTCGATAGCAGACTTATAATATGTAATAATATGTAGTACAAATAATATGTAGTACAATCAGTGGCGTAACTCCCGTAGTTTAGCGGACCCAATATTTTAATTATAAAATATAAAAAGTGAAAATTTAAACAGTAAGGTTTTTTTTATTTTATTGACTTATTGTTTCCAAATGAAGTTAATAATAAAAACGAGAACCCATTTCTTAGATCTTGAACTAGTACAATATTACTTTCTCATTTAAGTAGTAAAAGAAAGTATGTAATTGAATTAAAAATAATTTTGAGTTAGCATTCAAATCGTTTGAGATAAATGATGTAAGTTGTGTGCAATTTTTTGTCCAATATTTTTTCGAAATATGTGAACGGGTTTCATTGAAATTTTAAATACTGATCTATAGCAACTATCTAAAGAGCTGATTAGATTTTGGTTGAAATTCTTCCATGCTCCCTCCATTCTTTCAAAGAATGAAAATTGTTAAGTAATTGGTCTTTCTATTATTATGGATAATGAAATTAGTTTCAATCGAAAGAGATTTTTTTTTCCGCTTTTGATGATGCCCAATACTAGACATTTTTCTTTTTAATTATTGTTAAAATAAAATTGTAAACATAAAAAATGGTAAAATGCACATAATTTTAGCGGCATTGTGAAAAAAGGATCAATTAATATTAAATTTAATAATTTTCTGTTATTTACATAATATTGAGCCTAGTAATTTTAATCTTTCCAAGTAATTTTCGGATATGGTACACCTAATAAATGGTAAAGTTATGTGATGTCAGGTCAGATTTTTACATACAGTATAACAATTTAACCATAAAAATGAAGAAATTATCTTTAAAATGTGTGAAAATAATGTAATTCCTTTATCTTAGCCATTTTAGTATGTGATTATAAGTTGAATAATTAATTAATTAGACATTTTTTATAATTTGATATTTATTGTGATGTATTAAATATAAAATAATAATTTACATTACCTATTTATAATTATGTCAATTTTAATTAAGTACTTTAATATTGTACGATTAATTTTTTTTAAATAATATATACCTACTTTGGTATATCTTTTCTTTTTAATGACATCCTAAATTCCAGTTTATATAAACCTGCATAATTGAAAAAATTTGTACTATAATGTGCGTTCAATAAATAACAATCAAGTATTTTGAAATACAACAGGTAAGTTATCTTCCGTTCTAACTTTTGAATAGGTGTAATTGTAGCGGCTTGCCCAGTGTAAATACACATACCAAATAGCTACAAGACCACCAAATGCACTTGTAGCACAAACAAAAATTGTCAATATGGTTAAAATGTTTTGTACTTCTGGGCAGCTTAAGTCGATGTAATGGTAACTTTTTATCGGTAAAGATGTGTTATTGGAAGATTCACAAAAACAAGTTGAATTAAGTGTGTTTAACGGTGTACATGTCATTGACGACAAGGATACTATGTGAATTATTGCAAATGCACAACCAATTAAACAAACTGCCCCTGCAATGGTGCTCAGAACTATACTAGTTACCTGAAAAATATTAAAAATTTCAAAAATTATATTTTAATTATTCTATTTACTTACCTTCATAAAATATACAAAATATCCTTTTGACATTCCTGGATATTCCTTCTTAAAACAGCACAACAGTAGTAAACCGAGTACTCCCGAAAGCAGTAACTAAAATAAATAAATGAATCATTATAAATTTATTATTTATTGCTCACGGTTTGTTTACAATACTTACTGGTATTGCACTCCAGTATGGATTATCTCGAGTTTTCAAATTGGGGGCCCATAGTAATAACCACAGAGAGGAAGTTACCAAAGCAGCGCCTAATAATATTTGCAAACCTAGTAGAGCTTTCGCTAATTTATGGTATCTTATAATCGGAGGAAAATATTTCCTGGACACTAAAATAAAATACACAACATAATCATTTTTAATTAAAAAAAAAAATTGTTTTATTATTGCAGGAATCCGATATGGTGAAATGTGGATTATCTAACACACACGGTACCGAGTAGAAGATAAAATATAATGCAATGTACGCAAATAGTATTGCACTTTTCAACATATGTACGTCCGTACCTAGAGTGTAATAATAAATAATAATGTCTTTATTTCCTATAGGGTCATCGTATATACAAAGTTCATAATAATAAATTACATAATTACCCATTAATGACACAAAATTGACCCCATAAGAAAAGGGCGGAGTTCAGAATGACCCCCATAGCAAGCCGCCTGCTTTACCACTCAACCCTAACATGAAATACGAACAAAAACAAAAAATATAATATTTTCCCAATTTTTAAATAACTTTTGCTACGTCATTTACGCGTATAAAACAGGCATCCTACATTCTCAAAGGAAAAAGTAAATGATTAATAACGTGCAAATCGTGCTAATTTTGTATTCTTTTAAAAAAACTTATGTACCTATTATTTTAGAATGATAACCATTTTATTGATGGGGATGCTAGCATTACATAAACTCAGCACAACCACTTTTGTAACTCGGCAATCCATAATGCTACACAAAATATAAGCATATGGTAGAAGTGCGTTGAGTAATTGAAAAGACATAGTTATTCTTACAATTACCAGTAAATGTACACATTTCAACAAGTACCTTGGTAAAAGTAAATTGACGAATACAGGATAATGTGAATATAAATAAATTAACTAAAGTACCTTTCAATGTTATAATATTTTTAAATAAATAACTTAAAAAAAAATAAATAAATTATGCTGGTTTTAGTTTCTAATTAGTTTAATAAAATTAATTTAAAACATTAATATTTATTTTAAAATATAATTTTCAAGCCATGGGCCTGCATGGCCTATAGAGCTCTGCTATTATTAATATTTATTTTTTTAATTTATTTAAAAAATATCTAAGTGGGTATTGTGAAATTATATTTGAATTATAGCACACTAACTTTATAAATTACGTAATGAGTGAAAAGGGGGGGGGGTTAGACTTGCGTGACGACAGAAAGAAAAGGGATTTTAAAATTATAATATTACTATCGTTGATTTTTCGAATTTTATTAATATTTAAAATTAAAAAAATTTTCAAAATGAAATATTTTGAATTTTGTATAAATTTCTGAAGTTAACGTTTCATATATATTATTTTGTAGTTTTATTTTTTGTTTTGTTTGAGTTTCACTTAATAGTAAATAATAATAAATGATAAAAGTTGAAAAATGTACTTTTCCCAACATCGCTTGGTATAGAAAATGTGGTTATGGTCACGTTTTCTATCCCAAAAATTGAACTTTTTCCTATTGACCATTGGAAAGAGGACAATTTTCTGAGTTTATTAACATAAAAATTTTTTTGGGTTATGCAATAGTTGTCGAAATAACGGCATTTTAAAATTACGAAAAGCAGGCAAATGTAATATGATATACCCGATGTGTGACGGTCGGTCTCACGTTGAGATGCGGTCTCGTCGGTGACGGTCTCATTTTGTTGACGGTACGTGTGCTTTGATATAGTCTAAATGTTGGTTGTCAGTCGATGTCGACACCCGAACGAGTTCTATGGCTTCGAGTTCCACCCTTGGCGAGTTCTGTCATTTTTCAGGGATATTTTTAATTTTTTTTGCCTTACACAAAATCGGCTAATCATGCAGCCGTGTTAAAGTGTATCTAAAATACATGTAAATTTAAATTTTTCAAATTCGATTTTTTCGAGAACTAATTTATAACCCAACAAAATTTTTGTTCTAATATGCTTAGAAAAGTGTCCTTTTACGTATTTTCAATAGGAAAAAGTTAAAATCGTGGGATGGAATTCGTGACAGTTCCCGAAAATGTGTACTTTTACCAGTATACGTTATTACTATACTGTATACTATAACGATTACTAGAGAAGAAATAACTGTGGCGGAGGAGCAAAGAACGGCGACGATAGTACAAAAGGAGGGAAAATAACGCAAAAAAATGGTATTCCGTTAACGGTATATTTAAAGTTTAATTTCATTAGTTTAAGTTTCTGTTTATGTTCATGTTGTTTTATGTTTATAGAAAATAAAGGTACGGTGATTAACCACATTCAGTTTTATTTTCAAAATTACAAACGTTTAGATTGGTGACATGCCATCAGTGACGAACTAAAATCAGTGGCGGATTTACAGTCTTGGCCGTCCTAGGCCTTGTAGTACCAGCCGCGCCTATTTCAGCTCCCTTCTCTCTGTTCACATCCATCTTATTTATGACTTCAACCGGTTCAGATTAGGCAATACGCATAGCACTTCAATTGTAAAAATTTCTCTATTGTAATAGCGTCTAATTTCAAAGCAATTTCATTGGTTTACATATCGAGGTCATCGCCTTAGTACAAATTCCAATATTTTTCTTAAAAAAAACAGACTATAGTACTACTATAGTCGATCCAAGATATGAAAAATATAGGTGGCGCGTCGTTTACAAAGTCTAATTTACATCGGGAAACTTCAGATAATTTAAATAGTACTTAATCTTGTAGTAATATTAAATATTCACCACAAAAAAGCAAAATGTTTAACCAAATAACTACGTCTATTCGATATTACATTTAACTCTGTTCACATCTATCTTATTTATGACTTTAACCGGTTCAGTTTAGGCAACACGCATAGCACTTCAATCGTAAAAATTTTGTTATTGTAATAGCGTCTAATTTCAAAGCAATTTCATTGGTTTACATATCGAGGTCATCACCTTAGTACAAATTCCAATATTTTTCTTAAAAAAAACAGACTATACATATGAATATTTACTTTCTTGCAAATTTTTATCGAATTCATTCAGAAATTTAGTTATATCGTGATAAAATAATAAGGTTCTCTATATTGCTTATTGCTAACATCTGTCGGTTTATACATTGTCGCCATACGACCAGACATAACAGGATTGCACAGGGCCGTATATAAGGGGGGGGGGGGGTTGGGGGTTCAAACCCCTCCCATGGGTTTAGTAATTCTAAATAATTACTACATTTAAGAAATGTTACCAATGTGCACGTGAAAGCAAAATAAATAAACAGTAATTAATACGACAGATAAATTCATCTCTAAACTTTCAACTGAAAAAAATGTACAAAAAAAGTAATAAAAGCGGCAGGTCATTTTTGTAACCAACTGCAAAGGGTGTTTAAAGGTTAACCCTCCATGGTTTTACAACTTTCACATGCACTTTTTTTAAACTTTAACATTTGTAGTAATATAGTTTCTTAAGTAAAGTTAGAAGCCCAACAAAACTTTACAATACGTAATTCATCCCTTAACTGTAAACTGGAAAGGTGCAAGTACAAAGTAAAAAAATTAACAAACATAAAAAAAAATACAACCGAATTGATAACCTCCTCCTTTTTTGAAGTCGGTTAAAAATAGAAAAATGGTTTTGTAATTTTAAATTATTTCCTTTTTTAATGTATTATTTTATATTTATATTTTATTTTATTTTTTTATTATGTAGGTACTTATAATTAATATTATTTTATTTGAATTTTTGCTTGGTATTTCCTGATTACAAAACTTAATTTAAAATACAAGCATATGCCAACCTTTTCTTTTAATTTTTAAAACCCCCCCCATGGCAAATGTCTAACTACGGCCCTGGGATTGCATCTGACTATTATTCTATTTCATATAAATAGAAAAATGGACAAGGGGAGTTATAATTCCTCAGAAAAAGAAAGGCGTCTCGAGTAATTGCAGCAACTATAGAGGAATTATGCTGCTCAGCTCAGCGTATAAAGTCCTATCAACATTGATATACAGAAGACTGAAGGATTACACAAAAACAACGGTAGGCAAATACCAGCTTGGTTTCACTGAAGGCAAATCCACGATAGATGCAATACATACGGTAAAGCAAACTATGGAAAAAATGTACGAACATGACATGGAACTCAATATGATCTTCATTTGTACGGCGTTACTTGTACAATGTCGAGATTGTACACTGCAATGTGTGCGATGTTGAACACTGTCTGTCTGTAAAAAAGACAAAGAAAATGAATCATTACCACTAAATTTATTAAAAATCAGAATTTAGCTGTGGATTGCATAAGCAAGCCAAAAAACTGATAATGAGAAGCACAAAGAGATATTTTCCTATAGACAACCGTAACTATACGAGTTCCTGTCTTGGATAGGGGAATAGTAGATTCCAGAAATTTACTTGGTGTAGTTATGGAAGTTACTGATGATAACTATTATAAAATTGGGACAACAAATGGTGTCTTACCCCAACTGTATAGTAGAAATCAAATTGCAGCATGTAAATCGAATCAACTGTCTGTTGCGCTAATTCCAAAAGGAGCTTGCACGTTGCGAACAGTGAGCAATAAGCAATCTAAATGGGGAAGACAAGGCTTCCTAAGTTGTATTTGTTTCAAAAAATGTGTTGATGTAAAGCAGAATGCTACTAAAATGTAACTCGAAATGTCATAAGGCATTGGATTGTACAAATAAGTATTCATTGATTATTGCTTTTTCACATGTTTCATATTCATAGTTTTCAAACATCCGTTTTGTCGTATTAATATCGTCAGATTGGATTTTATATTGACGTCAAACACACCTTCCAAGGAAAAACAACAGATTGTACTAGATTAGCAGAGAAGATAAGTCAGAAAATCATAACCTTGCTAAATAATACCCTAAAGAAAAAAGAACTATTCGATACTAATGGAGTGCAGCAAGGGCCCTATTCTCGAACTCATTTGAATTTGTCGCAAGCAAATCTGTGAAATTGCTCGCGCGATATGCATTTGTTATGTTTGGCTTATTTGTCAATAGTTGTCCTATTTACATTGCTCAGGTGCTAAAACCGCGTTGAAAATGGTTTTCATAACTGAGGAAAAAGTGTTTGTTGTAGAGCATTATTTTCGCTCATATGGAAATGAACGGGATAATGGCCCAAGTTTAAAACAAGTATCACAAAAATATCGACAAGAGTTTAACAAGGCAGCTAGCCCCCAGTAAAAGTGTAATCTTAGCGATTGTTGAGAAAAGAGTCAGTTGTTCGATCAGAAGATCCACTAGCAAATATTGCAGAATTACGACAAAGGATAATAGCATATTTTCAGCAACTGCGACAACCATTCTTTATAAAAATGTTCAATAATCTTCAAAATCGTTCTGAATATTGTTTACACCGTAATGGCGCACATTTTGAACATTTAAATTATACAAATTAAAAATAAATACAATTTTCGTTTTCGGTACTGTTTATTTTGGCGAATACTGTATTTAGCTTTCAAACAAAAACAATAGCAATGAAGTCTGCTAATATTTTTTTTAAATCTGTATTTCTTAATTTTACTATTGAGATTTTAACAATAATTATTAAAGTAAAGAATAAAATATCAATTGTTGATGAGTATCTTTAGACGCGGAATAAAAATTTCTTTAATTTAATACCTTTTTCATTCTCATCGTTATATAAAGTTAGTTATATAATTATATAAAGTTAGAGTTATAATATAAAGTTGTGTTTTTTTAAATGGAAACCATAGTTGGCTATGACATATTCAAATAGAGTTTTTATCCTCTTTTTAATTATATTATATAACATGTGGGGTCTATTATTTCAGTTTCATCCCGTTATATTAAAAAATGTTAAATAAAAATTAAACTTTATGATTTTTTCAATCACGGATCTTTTAACAAACCTAAAACGGAAAATTATAATTCTACATATAACAAGAAGCTGAAAAAAACTACTATTAATGTATTAGGACTGTCGCTGCAAATCCTTCCATTTCAAACCGCCAAATTGAAGCTGAATCAGGAATTTCAAGATGTAAAGCTATGAGTATATTTAAAAAACATAAATTCAGACCTTATGTGATTCGAAAAATGAATCATCTACGACCAGTAGATGCTCAGAGACGAATAGAATTTTGCAATTGGTATTGTCTAGAACTCCAAAGAGATCCATCGTTTTTCAAACGTGTGATTTGGACAGATGAAGTTATGAAGACAGAAAAAGATTTTTAAACTATTATAATAACGCAATTTTCCAATTTTAAATAAAATTCTGGCTTCATCGAAATTATCATCTTTATTCTTGATCATTTGCGAACAAATTTCTGGCATTTTATTTATTAATTTTCTAAAATATTCTGGATTCAAATTTTTCCACACTTCTTGTAAATATTTTCAGAGTTGTATAGCACTGGTTGGAAAACGATTTTTTACTTTCCTGACTAGTTGATCCGCCCACACCAACTCAATAGGAGACAGATCAGGTGATTGGGACAGCCACTCCATGATTTTCAGAACATTTTCGGTTTCTTTCAATATTAACCCATTAGATCCCATTGTACTCATATGTACTCATATGAGTACAATGACTGCTTTCAAACTTTTGAGCGGTAGTGTATTTCACGATCGAATCAATAGCAAATCTTTTAGGATAACTTTTTTGGTATTGATAACAACACTAGCATTTGTAGTTCACAATTTTTGTCGTACGACAATTGAGATTTTTAAAAGTCGGCACCCAAGATCAAAATATTTTTGTAGTTATACAAGTTAGAACCATCATAGGTTACTTTTACGGTATTTTGGAAGGTGAACACCTTAAATTAATGCAAAACGATATAATTCATAAAAATATTGTGTTGCTTGCGGTTGCATTTATTTACATGGCAAGCAAATTATTTCGTGGTAGATGTGTGAATCATTTCCGAATACTAATATTATCTAATTAAATTTAAATTTTTGTAAAATGTTCTATCACGTTCTTATAACTAGTCTTTAAATTAAATCTCGAAACGATATCAAATTATTAGTTTTGTGTATGATTTTAGGTTTTTAAGCATGGTTTTTAGGTTTTTAACCTATATGCCAATGCTGCTTTCGTAATTTTTATTTTACATTATTTTATTTTTAAAGCTTTTTGATTACTTAAGTAGAATTTATATATTTTTTTAATTATTACTTCAATTTTAAATCTATGGATAACCATAAAAAAAATTAAAATGTGCAATAGTTGTTAGTATTCGAGTTAAGAAAATTTATTTACCATTTCCCAATTTTAGTAATGACAATGATTCGACAGTGTCTTAACCAGTTTGTAAATAAGTATGTAATTAAAAAAAGTTTTTTACCATTTCCAGATTTAGTCATGACAATCATTCGACTATGTCTTAAACTGTTTCTGGTAGGTTCATGTCGACTTCCTATGTTGCTAGCACCAATATTTTGAGGAACAGTAGTGTTCATTAAATGCACCTGCGTAGGAGTTGTTTCATTATCTGTTTGGTTTAACTGAGAACAGTCTAATACTTCTTCACCATTGATCCGTATATTATCATAAAAACTAACAGGGCGATTTTTAGTTCTAGCATTATTATTATCACTTTGGTTTTCGCTAACGTCCAAATCAGCAGGAGGTAAATTGGTAATTTTGGTTTGAGTATTCATTA
The DNA here is from genome assembly GCA_911387805.1 of Cantharis rustica. NCBI lineage: Eukaryota > Metazoa > Arthropoda > Insecta > Coleoptera > Cantharidae > Cantharis > Cantharis rustica. Next base: position 81,612,124 of record OU426877.1, read on the forward strand.
TATTTATCTTAAACTTTGGTTTCTGTATTTATATTTGATTAACTTCATCAGGTCCTAAAATAAAATTACTATAAAAGAATTACGAGAAATTATATTATATATGATAATAATATATTATAATATAATCAGCTCTACCGATTAAGATGTACCTATTGCTTAATAAATAAAATAAATTAAAAGTTACTGGAATTCCTCATGCTATTGATATGGCGTAAATTATCATAAATAAGTGCATAATAGGTAGGTAGGTAGGTAGGTACCATCATAGATGTTTTATATTAATTTATAACAGTATTTAATTATTTAAAAAATGCAATTTTTATGCTGGCAGAGTATTTAATGATAAAATGTGCAAGGGATCCATGGATGCACGAAATTACTAACGCTAAAAATACTATTATTAGTTTTTCTGTGCTACTAAAAACACACGAGTGTAATTCCAAAAGAATTCTGGGTCCTGTTGAAAGGGTAACTCTATAAGAAGCGGTAGTCCTTCCCGAATAATTGTTCTTATGAAAGGGTATCCCATTGGGATAGACGTTTACTTGAGCTACAAGTTTGTTTTACTAATTAGGTTTTATTGATATACCTAATAATAATATATTAATTTAATATTTTTTATTATTTAATTTTTTATTTTATTTATATATTCACATTAATGTACTATAATATTTAAGATATAAAATATAATAAATTATTAACCAGTGCAATAATATTAATAGATATAATAATAATAGTAATTCTTGTCTGTTATAAGAAAAAATTGTTTTCATTCCATTTTATTATTTAATGTGTAATATAGTATAGGTACATACCAGTAAAACGATCTTAAAGACACCGATGTTGTTTGGAACTTTATGAATTAAAAATGTATTATCAATTTTGAATTTTATTATTTTTATCAATATTAATAGTATCTATCATACCATGAATTATTAATCTTAACAATTATTATTTCGATTTTACCTCGAGTTTAGCTATTAGGTAGATAAACTCTTATAAACTTAATATAGCTTATGAAAATAAAATTAACTTGTCTAAAAAAAACTCATCATAAAAATTTAAATGAAAACAATTCTTACAACAATAAATTATTATTTTTATAGATTACCTTTGGTTGGAGAAAATCGGAGAATGATAAATTATACAATATACATTATTTATAATAATAATATACATTTATGTATAATTAGCACTTGTATTATAATTACAATTATATTATCATTATTGTATAATTTGGAGTTTGTTACAAATGTTAAAATACAAATAAATAATGTATTTTATTTATACTATAGGTACATAATTGTAATTGCAATAATATAAGTCAAAATATTTATTAATATTTTTTTTTATATTTGAATTTTTAATTTTAAAAATGCAGTTTTGAAAGTAATTAACATTAATTTGAGTTAAAAATTAAAAAAAAGTATTTTGCGATAATTTTATTCAAAATATATGTTGCGTTTTAAAGTAAAGTTGTATAATTTTAATTAAATGAAATACCTACTATTATTTTATTGCAAACATTTTGACTTTTAATTAAAAACTAATTTTGTTTTTTTAAATACGTCACACATACTACATACCAACGATTTCTTGCGTTTTTGCAATTCTAAATTTTCAATAAGCGCTAAGATATTTGTTACGTTGTTATTTCAGTTATTAATAGTGTATTTATATCGTTGACCCTCCATATTAATTAGTAAATTATAGTTGAGATAGGGGTCAGTATTACCATACACCACCATAGTGAACTTGTTTATAAAATCCCGTTTTATGGGATTGGGTCCAGAATTAACTGTCGCAGAATGGAAAAAAGTATGCAGATAATTTTCAAAAGTTTGTAAATTTAATAATAATTTGTTTCAGCGATTCAGTGATTGGAAGAATGCGACCAGGGCCAAGTTCAGAAAAATAGTTGAACATTCGAAACGAAACGATTGCAAGGCAGTGTATGTTGGTGAGGTAGCCATCTTGGATTTTTCTGTTCTTCGACGCTCTTCGGCAATCTTCGGAAACGCGTAATCAAAAAATTTTCCAATTACGCGTTTCCGAAGATTTCCGAGGAGCGTCGAAGAACGGAAAAAGTCCAATATGGCTGCCACGAGGGTTGTAATCATGGTTGTAATCAATTAAGCCCCAATCCGACGGAAAATTTTAGAAAATAACTTTCCCTAAAAATTTTTTTTGTCAACTTCTCTCGGCATCGCCGTCGGGAAGTTGTTGAAAAAATTTTTCGTCGTGAAAGTTGTATTTTCAAATTTTCCCTTGGCTCGGCGGGGCTGTTATTCTCGACTACAACAGCGTTGACATCTTTGACGGGGAAAGATAGACAAGGAAAGGAAGATAAAGGAAGCTATGCGCATCTACACGCAAAGGTCGTCAATGAATGATAAGAGAGATGTCGAATTTTTTTATGGAAGTTATAAACGGGTTTTGGACATGATGAACATGGCTTTTTAATTGTTAGACTTTAGATGAAATACTAATTTTTCGTTTCGGTATTTTTTAATTTTTAACATTTTTTAACTTTTTCCATTACCACGTGGTTTCTCATCCTTTTTGAAATTTTTTTATTTGTAATCCAGTTACCAATTTAATCCTGTTTTACACGGTGGTCTTCTTACCTTCATTTATTTCTTATAAAGGTTAGTATTTTATCTAAAATATTTTCAATTTTTTCATTTTTCGCTTTTATATTTTCAGTAAACTAAAATTTGTAAATTTTTTAATTTTGTACTTTTATACTTTTATTATTTTTCAATTTTGTAATTTATGTAAGTTTTTTAATTATTTGTATATATATTTTGTAGCCTTGATAATGGGTCAATAAAGACTCGAAACGTCGGACAATTTTATTGTTTTAATACTGACCCCTATCTCAACTATAATTTACTAATTCAGTTATTAAGCTTACTTTAAAGTTACTTGTGGAAGTGTTAAATTAAAATAAATTTTCTCTAATACTTCCACTTTCTAATCCTAACCCACAGCTACTCCTACTTTAAAATTTTAAATGGGACCCACTATCTTGCAATATACCATTTTAAAGGTGGAAAAAATTTTTGTTCTTCCATATTAAAAAATTGGATTTGACGGATTCTTCGATGAGCTAGAGGTAAAAATTGAAAAATGAAATAAAAAAATAATTTTATTCTAAAATTATTTAATTTTTAGAAAATCCATGAAATTGCGTTTTTAAAAAAATGTGCTCCGTTATTGACCAAACAATTAATATAAACAATATAATTTATTATTTTTGTACTTTTTATTCACGAAATTTACCTTAGGATTAAAAGTTTACATAAAAACAAAATATTTATGTATTTCTATCATTTAACTATTTATGTTTTTGATGATTGAAAACACATTACTGACAATTAGTAGTGTGCTAAAAAATCACATCTTTTTATATTAATTATACGATTTTATATTAATTTAAAAAATTGTTTTACCTCTTCCGCCCTACTTATTAAACTCAAAATTCATAGTAGAGATAATTCCTGATAATTCCTCAACAATAATTAAACAAACAAATAAATATCTGAAAAATGATAATTAAATAATCTTTGAATAAACAAGTTAATTAAACGTTTTGTTGATAATGTTTTTATTGAGCTTTCGACGTAATAATACGTAATATTCTGACGAAGACGTGTACCAACGTCGAAAGCTCAATAAAAACGTTATTAACAAAACGTTTAATTAACTTGTTTATTCAAAGATTATTTAATTATATTTCACAAGTTAAAAAAATTAATTTCTTAAAAATGATATACATATAAACTAAAAAAAGAGTTGTTTACCTACAACTAATCAACAACATAAAACAATAAATAGCGTTATCTAATTTGTCCGACTTTTAATCTTTATTTTGACTGTACAAGAATTCCAAAATGTTGACCTTTTTTGAAAAGTGAGAACATGGCACAGTTACGAGCAGGAATTTTATTTTATATAATATAATAAGCAGAACTGTACAAAGCACTCAGTGAAAGTAATTCAATTACCAATTACGAAATACTTTGTTAATGTTGAAAGTAGGCACTTGAAGTGCCAAATTAATATTAAATATTTTTAAAATATATAATTTACATGTTAGTTACTAAATTATTTCACTAAAAAAGTAGTAATTTATTCAATTATTTGAAGTAATTCAATTATTCAAAGTATACCAATCACTTCTAGTATTTTAAGATATTTAAAGTTCTTTAAAAGTTAATGTAAATATCGAAAGCTTGTTTTATTATGTACTTATTGCATTTATTTACTAATTTATTAAAAAACTGTAAAATGTTGTAAAGTTTTTGTGACAGACAAGAAATTGTAAGGCTCTCGCAAGATAAAGCAAGTTAAAAAATTTCTTTGTCTTGGGCGCAAGACCAGACTTTTACAAGCCTTACGAGACTTCTTGTCTCAGCCATCACTAACTAAATCAGCAATATGTGTTTTATTAACAATTATTGCTCTTCCGGGACAGTTTCATTCGTGGTTTCATTACAATCAAAATGTTCGAGATAACATTCCGAGTTTTATCGAAGTTGGTAATGTTTAGATAACTCTGAGAAGACAGAAATCGTGTTATGGTCAATACGTTTTTCAAATTGCCACTGCAAAGATTGTATAAGTGGCGATCACCAATGAATACGACCTAAATACGTATAGGTCGAAAAAATATTTTCAAATTTTACTACGTTTTAGCACCCAAAGGCTGCGTTACTACATAATACATTAGAAATTTTTTCCAATTTCCGGTTTAGAAGTCAGCTAGATCGCAGTCCGGTTGACTTCAAATACCGGTAATGCCGTTTTAAAATCTTTTTATTCATTTAACCTTCAAAAATTCATTTAAGCACGCGACATTGTTTATAGATTAGTTATTTGGTTTTATTTAGTATCTAAGTCATATTGTAGTAAATCATACAAACGTCAACATTACGATGATTATGTTGATACGTTGATAAATCACTACAAAGATTTAAAAAAAAACCAAAACCAAAAATATTTAACGGCAGCTAATTTTGAGAAACACAAATGGATCCATTTCAATACGTAAAGGAAATTGATACCGAGGTGAAATTGTTTGTTGCGATGAAAAAACCGACAATTGACCACGAAATTTAGAGAAGCAATGAAAAAACATTACGAAGATCCGATGCGTCGGATTGAATTGAAGCATGCGAAAGAGGAATTGGTTTGAGAATTTCAAAAGAAGCAAAAAAGATCAAGGAAGAAGAAGCTGCAGAAGTGACAAAACTCATAGAAATCTTAGAAGAAGATATTGATATTGTTGAGAAGTTTTAATGTGATTATTTATCGATAAAGTATGCCTCAACTCAAAAAACCTCAAAAAAATTATCCGATAAACCAATATTTTACTGTGAACTTTATTTGAAATTTTTTTGTGCCTATATTTTAATCTATATTTTTCAACTTTAACCATAAAGATAGCAGTATAGACTATAGAAGCCTAAGAACTGCGGTCATCCGGGTTCCACTTAAAAACGTTTCATAAATTCGTTACATATTGGAGCTTAACTTTTTATAGTATAAAGTAGATTTTATTTTTTTCGTTTATTTAAATATTCTAAGTCCTAACCTGTTAAATGTAATAAATTAATGTATTTTTTGCTGTTTTTTAAATAATAAACATAAAAATTAATAAAAACTACATATAAAATAAGCATTTTATTTTATAACATAAAATAAGTTCGGCACCGTCCTTTCGGCAATTCTGATTCGGCGACCCGATATTCAGCTATGCCACTTTCGGCAATTCCAATTTGCCACCGGCATTACGGCGATTTCGATTCGGCGCCAGCAAATTTTACTACGTCGATTCGGCGACGGGAGATATACTTTTAGTTTATTCAATTTATTCTTCTAAATTTAAAATCTAAATATACAAAAAAATCTTAGTACGGACGCTTATGGCTTTTCGAACTTGTACTTAAAAATCCGTCGTTAAAATTTTCAACACAGAATACGAACCTATTCTAGCCGGACATGCACATCCTAAAAAACGAATGCGGTATCAAGCGACTGATTCTCGAAGGTATCCAAGGCGAAGGTAACCAATTATAATTCTAATAATGTTATAAAATATCTTCGCGGTATAGCTTATAGTTATAACATGGATTAAAATTTGTTTAATTGCTTAAAAAGTATGTATACCGGGTGACCGGCCAAGGAACTGAACATAGGGAAATAACATGGGACATTGATTTTTCTCAATTCCTGCTTTCCATTATAACGGATAAGAATGACAAAGGTATCAAATTAAACAGATTTTTAATCTGCATCTAAAGATACCCATTCTTATATTTTATTCTTTAACTATTGTAAAAAACTTAAAAGAAAACTTAAGAAGTACAACTTTAAAAAAAATATTAGCAGGCTTGGTCGCCGCGTTACGTCAGTTGCCACATTGTGACAGTTGTGTTTGTTAACGAAATTAATGATAATCTGTCAAAGTATAACTCGTTAAATATTTAGCTGTCAAACAAAAACAATAGCAATAAAGCCTGCTAATATTTTTTTTATCTGTATTTCTTAATTTTACTATTGAGTTTTTAATAATAATTAAAGAATAAAATATAAAGTGTTGGGTATCTTTAGACGCGGAATAAAAATCTCTTTAGTTTAATAATTCTTATTCGTTATAATGGGAAACAGAAATTTAGAAAAATCGATATCCCATGTTTTTCCCTATGTTCAGTTCTTTGGCCGGTCACCCGGTATACGATAGCTGTAATGCAGTGGTTCTCAAATGTATTCGTTTGGCGGCACCCTAAAGTCATTAAAAAAATTCACGGCACCCCTATCATTCTCTTTTTTTTTCTTGAAGAAAATAAAATCAAAGATGTGACAGATAAACGTATTTGAAAAAAATAATAATATAACAATAAATTAAAAACGCATAGACTATTTCGATCTTGTTAGATTTCATCTGTTTTCAATGTCTGTTATTGGTTTCTTATATTGATTTGAAATTCAATTTCTAAGAAAGTTCAAGTTATTTAAAGTAAGTTAATTTATTTACAACAAAAAACAAAAATATATAAAACAAAACTTAATGTGAAGCATCAAATCTAGAATCGCGGTCGCTTCCTCTTCAACCTCAAAAGTTTGTGAGGCGCGCGCACTTTCATCTAGAGCAATTTTTAACACAGGGCATTAAAAATAAAAAACTATTGCAATCTTCCAATTTATCCAATAAAATTAAAATATTTTGTATAAAATTTTTTTGTTGCGAAAAATTTCGCGGCTCCCAATTTGAGAATCACTGCTGTAATGTGTGTAAATAAATAATATTTAATTTAAAAATAAAAAATATTTTTTTTTATATTTGTAATAAATTTTAACACTTAAATAAATTTCCCGTCGCCGAATTGACCTAGTCGAATTTTCTGTAGCCGAATGAGATTCGCCGAAATGCCAGAACCGAATTGGAATCGCCAAAACTAGCATAGCCGAATTCCGGATTGCAGAATTACCGTCACCGAATATTCGATACCAAATCGCTTTCGCCGAACTGCGGTCGCCGAAACGACGTGTACCGTTTTTAACTGCCCAAATAATTTTTGGATGTGTTAAACTATACGGTATTATCAGATATTTTTATTTATACTTAATTATATATCTTTAAATTGTTTGTGTTTTTGGTGTCCTGAAGAAATGATTCATCAAATGGTAACTTGACACCGATATTTTCCTTTTAATTAGTACAATTACGAGAAAATTATTGTAATGCTGCTATAGATTTTGTTTTGATAAATCAGATTTAGGATGCAAATTTTACCGTGACTCATGCACCTGACAGTTTCAAAAATTTTTAATTTATATTATGATAAATAAAAATACCAAAAAGGTATTTCACCATACATAAGTACCTACTCTTGATATTTCATACAAGACTATTTACATTTACCAACTTAAATATAAATCTGCCTTTAAAAAACCTAAACAAATCTAATTTCCTATAGGTGGATTCAGTTTTGTATTGTATTCTATTATACCACCGTGTTATATGGTAATTTAATAAAAGATACATAAAACCGTACCGTATAGCAATTAGCTACTAGCCAATATTACATTGTGGACGGCAATGAACATATTATTGTGATTTGATAAATTATTTAAAATATAATAAATTTCCCCTTGAGGTAACAAATAATGAATAAATTAAACATTTTACTCAAGAAATTATCTTTACTTGCATTAGTTTATTTAGAGTTCATTTATTTATTTATTATAATAAATTGAATTTTTAAAGTTATTTATTGCATAATTTCTTAGATAAGCCGCTTTTTAACTCGGACATCAGCATAATTGATATACGTCAATAAGTAACGAAAAAAATTGCGCACGTATGTATATAATATATTTATGAGGTAATATAAAGTACGATAAATGAAAATAAATTATATAATGTAAAATTTAAAAGATAAAAAATAATTAAGTTGCTTTTTTTACAAATTGCGCCGTTTATTTAATTATTTATATAATATTGTAATATAGCTACATACATACATAATATTAATATATCGTACATATTATCTATTATGTATACATTATATACCTACCTACATATTAATGATATTCTTTAATATTTAATAGTGCGTTTTCTTTTTTGAATTTTATTTATGTAGTACTACCTACTAATATTTTAAAACTTGATCGTATGTAGAAGATAATAAATATTAATTACACGTACCTTTACAGCAAGTTTGTGCCGTTATACCGAAATATGTAGTTGTTAACACATACCTATTCTTTTATTTTTATAGTACTTAAGAAGTCAATCGGTAGTAAACAGTCATTTTCGATGATGTGCTATATTAAAAACAATCAATGAATGCCCATTCAAAACTGGTTTGTAAAATAAAATTCAATGTCGCGACTTCATTTTATATAATGTAAAAGATTCAGACGGTGAACCAGTGTATTAATGGGTTTCAAAGAATTCTTTTCAACAATTTACGAAACGTTCGTTCCGGTACTTGACTAGAACACAACTGCGGTGCTTTAACTTCTGTTAGATACTTACTACGTTATAATGCACTCTTATTAATTTTTACGATTTCAAATTTATTTCATTAAAGTGGTGTAGGGTTGTATCTACTATTTATTATTTGTAATGAAAATGTGGGAAAAGTAAGCATATTTTTTTACTTGTTTAAATAATACTATTATATTTTAGCTTGAAAAAAAACATAGTTTACTGATTGACATTTTTTGTTGAGCGATTTCTTGATTCGAGCGGAAATATGGTTTGCTGCTCATGCATGCAATATAACGTGAACGACATTTAACGCAGTTTTTGATCTCGAATTATATACCTATTATAAATTTATAATGACTTACACCAATGTAAGCAACAAGTGATATTGTAGTTTTTAAAAATTTAGAGTTGTTCGAAATTTTTTTTAAACTTTCTTACTTTAAATATTTACCATTGATACGTAAGTATACGTATATTGTGCAGTTGTGCTATAGGCCATGCTATAAATTGTATAGGCCAAAAGTTTGGATACAGTAGAGTAAATTTACAAAATAAATAAAAAACCATTTAAATACCCAGTAAACATTACAAAACATTAAGAGAAACAAATTAAATAAAAAATAAAATATAATTTAAATATAAATAAAAATCAGTGGTGGTTTGTGCAGAATTTACTTGATGATGCGTTTGGCATCAGAAGGGAGTTCAAGATTTTCTCCGAAATTCTTTTGGAAAATTAAATTTTAAACTCTATTTTCATCACATTTATTCGGCTTCTTTTTGCCCAAATTTATCATATTTGTTAAAATCTGTTTCGCTTATTTATCCTAAATATTCCACATATTTAATTCTTTCAACAATTCTTTCAATTAACATTTCCATTGCATAATATAATGTGATAGATTTTGGATCAATTTGGAAGTTCCTGTTTTCCGAAACAATTTATTCTTTATACGAGTCAATTTCATTGTTGTTTTTTTTTTTCTATTTTATTGTCATTTTTTAGAATGCTTCTTTATAAAAAAACATGCATTCTGTACGTAATTATTTTTAATCGTGTACCGACAACTGGCCCTGCGACAACTCGCCTCGGACAAGTGGCTCAGGGCCAGCTGTCACCAAACCATTTTTAATATGATTATTTTAATACTAAGCGAGTTTAGGGTGTATTCTATAAACTCTATAAATACTACATTTCAACTTAATCACAGCAGTGTATTCGACAGACCAGAGATAGAACTGCGGTTTTCCGCTCTCTAGACTACAACGTCCGCACTTTACGCCCCACTGCTACCCAAGGGGTTTCCCTACTATCACCAACATTAAAAAAGTTGTGAACTTGGAGAATTAATTTTATAAAAACTTTGCTTTGGTTTTATTTATTTATGTAATATTTATATACTATTTATACTAATATTAATAATTATTATACTATATACATACAAATATTGTCGTGTTACCTAATGGACAGTGGTGAAAATTTTATTTTATTCAATTTTATTAATTGTGCGGCAAACATTTTAACATTCACTGGTATTCGGTTGAATTCTTTTGAAATTATAAGATTCAAACCACTGAAAGTTTTACAGTGAATAATTTAATTGGCGTAGGAGAGATTTAAAGGGGGGAGAATTTTAAAGCCCTTCACCTGTAAGGTGAAAATTGAGGGATCTTTGTGTGTGGTAAAGCCACACTTTGGACACCTGCAAGGTGTAATCTTGCGATAACTTTAATTTGCATTTGGATAGAACGAACTATCTCCAGCAGACGATTCGGCAAGAAATTAAGAAGATTTATTATATTTGTGAGCTCGAAAAGTACTGTGAATTTGCTTACCATATGGTAAATGACTATTATTTTTATTATCAACAAAGTGGACTACTTTGATAAAATCCATACATCACATTTTACTAAAATTTAAAAAATAAAATTTAAAACACATTTAGGTACACACTTCGCCTAGAAACAAATACGAATTACTTTTGAAAGTTTATTTGAAGTATTTGAAGTAATATTTAAAATTCGCCTTTGGACAAGGGAACACTTTTAACACTCAAGCTCTAAAGATCCGAAATTTGTCGGACAAGTATAAATCCTTTTTTTCTGCATAATTATTAAAAACAATTGCTTTTTTATTTGAATTATCGATAACACCAGAACTCACCCCCTAAACGATCTTATAATAATAATAAAATCTTATATAGTTACTAATACACTCAATACGAAAAAATACTAAAATAGAATATAATATGTACAATACAAAATTAAATCACAATATACCATCCTTTAAACATACTATATAGCAATACAACAATACAAATAAAAGCAAAACACACTATGCTTTCGACATTTTTGAACTAGTCAAAGCCTTTCAAAAGTTTGTGAAAATTTATTATAATCACAACAAAATATATTGTCGTGTATTAACCTACAATTCAATATTTATTATGTAATAGTTAGGTTATTTAATGATTTTTCTTTTAATTTTAATTGAAAGGAAATGTAAAGATTTTGGTTCGAAAAGGTTGGCAGTAAGGGCCAAGATGACGAGTAGAGAGGATGTTTGATTTTTGATTTAATTAGTTTTAAGCCATATTTCTGATAAGTTGTTTTTGATTAAAAGTGTAAAATAAATTAATTTTTGAATTCGGTGGTTTAATTAAACAGTGAGATTAATTTTCAAGAATTTTATGATGATAAGAAAGTCGTAAGATAGAAGAAAGAGTCTTATGCTATTGTAAGTAGAGGGTGGTTACAATTTATTTGGAGAAGAAAATAAAATATTATTAGAAGACACCCTATACATTACAATATGTATCTACTACAACATGACTATTACTGAAGAAATCATTATTATCCAAAAATCCGTTGCGTCAATAACCTCTTCTGAAAACGTTTCCTTTTCAGACAAGAGTTTCAAATATGCTATAAACTATTATTTTCATTTTTCTAAATAGTGTTTTTTCTTTTATATTTGCAATATAATTATAGTAGTCTCTAGTCTCACTTATATGTAGTGTAACAAATCACCCCCAAATCTAAAGCTAAAACGAAGGTAATTTATGCGAGACCAGCTCAACATTTATATGAATCGCTAAAAGCGACTGATTAAAATTCCTTTTTTTTCGTAAATAGAAATAAACTACCTTCAACAAGCTAGAAACTTAATTAAGTAGGATGCAATTGAATTTGTGTGTTTAATGAATGACAATAAGTTGGAATATTCTGGAAATACGCACTACATGAGCACATGTTGAAATCGGTTACGGCGGGTCAAATCTTTTTGTTACCAAAGCCCATAAAGTAGATAATTTTTCGACTTTTTATTACAGGCTACATTAAACGATTTACGCACTAATTGCCAGTAAATGCGAAACCCGCGACATTTCGGAGTTGAAATTTATATATGAGCTTGGAGCTAATGAAATTGCAATAGGGAGTATATACAATTGAACTAGCGGATTTGCGATTTAGATAAGTAATTACCAAATTACGAAGTTTCACTCAAAACATCTGGAGATCGTAAAGCCATTAAAATACAAGCTCAGGGAAATTCCCACCGATATTTCTTAAAATTTAAGGGTCCAAGCGTCATAAATCTTTCAATGACCAAACAACAGCGATAACGGCGCTGGACTAGAACAGGGAATCCAAAACCATCTTTAAAATCACGTGTTAAAATATGAGTTTTGAATCAACTTTTGATACGCACTGATTTTATTACATCGTTTCATGATCAATTTGCGGGATTTGAATTAAATTTATAATACACATCTCTTTATTCATAAACAACATAACAAAATTGTCATTTTGGAGTTTTCACGATTTATTCAGTTTTCGGGAATAAAATGATATCGGTTAAGCAATTTTAGCCCTTATCGGCAACCCTGAAGATTTTACATAAAAAGGGCTCACTCGTGATTCCCACGATCATTCTACTTTTCAATTTTGTCAGTAACGGTCATCATCATTTTTATCTTCAATTTTTTTCAGTGACGGTTAGTCTGTTCATTTTTATTTTTTTTAGTTAAATAAACTACAAGTGTTAGTTAAATTTTAATAATATTTTTTTTGGCAACTCAAAACAACCTAAAAATTTAAATTCTTTTTTTTTATTCATTCAAGTGCAGTTTCGCTCTATTCCATTAAAACTCGTGTGTGTGTGTTCCCTCATTCGCTAATTTCAACAAAAAGGTAATATATAAACAATCTATGTATTGAAAGTTGTTCTTTTTCAGATATATGTCGCAACATAACTAAAATTATTTCTTCTAAATATTAGTTGTTAATTTCAAATTGTTAATTTCTTTCCTTTATATATTTTTGTTTATGAATTTCTGGTGTACAATGGGTAACACGGGTGTACTACCCGTGTTACAGTAGTATTGTTTGCAAGCCCTGTCCTTATAATCGAGATTTACATAAATATAGGTACACATACATTTGAATGTAATTAAAAAATTACTTTCAACGAATAAAAATGTTTTTGTGCACTGCTTAAATTTAACTAATTTGTACTTTTCGACGACTTTTTTTTCATATAAATATTTTATTTTGCGGGAATACTTATCAGACATTTTTTGTTTAAAAATTTCCTTCTCTTTTCATATTATATGAGTTATTATTTTTGTTGTTTTTCGTCGATTTTGTCACTTTTTCCCGTGGTGTCCCCGGCGGATCCCGTGAAGGGGGTCTGCCTTCCGTCATCGCTGTCAGTTTATTGTTAGAAAATTAATACTATCGTTAATTGAAACAAACTCATTAATTCACTATCGGCCAGTAAACTATGGAAATCAGCTCATAAAATAAGTGTTTTGTACCTTTATTTTATTTGTTTGATTTTTGCCTTTGATTGCCCCTTAATTGTGGTTTATAGTTGTTATTTTATCATTATTTATAATATTATTCTCTAATTTTGTTTCATGTTTGCTAGAAAAGCGCAACGTACGATTATGTTCATTTTTGTTTTATTTTAGTTGCTCAAACCAAATTAGGGCGCTCTTGTAATATATCTGAATAAATTATTTTATTTGCAACTCAATGTATGCATATTCTTGTACCACGTGAGTTCTTAATTTATGCCACTATTCGTGATTTGGGTAGAACTATACTTTAGGAAGAAATTAAGTGGCTTCTAGAATAACTTGAGGATTTCACAGATGGCCACACTAGTCTTTCCATATAATGAACTTCGATTCTCGATTACCGTCGGAGTTCAGCCAAGTGTAAACACCACTTAGTTTTACTTTTCGCACCCTGAAATTTTTCTGAAAGAGAAAAATTGTAACATCCTTTATATTTTTTTTATCTAGGAACAAACTCGCCGGTTAGGTATCTCTTTCTCTATTAAAGCTTTAAAGCTATTTTGGCCATTGCCAAAATAAATCCCGAGATTGGAGAAAATTCCATCTATCTCTTTTGTTTACATAACGCCGTGTATTGAGGATCAAGATCAAAAAGGAAACTTATAACAAAAAATTGAAGAGATGGGAGAGAGCAAAACAGATGGAATTGGAAATATATTAAATGAAAAGAAAAGAAAATATATGAAATGTCAATGACAAGAGATGAAAAATTAAGGTAAGCTGAAAATCAGAGAGACCAAAAATACGAAGAGGTGAATGCTTTCAGGTAGTACCTAGGGACACAGACAAATAATAGGAACAAAAGGCAACAAGAATCGGAAAAAAGATTTCAAACTTTATTGAAATAAAATTTTAATGAAAAAATTAATGTAAGTTTAATTTATTAATTTCTAAGGAATGCAGTATTTAGTCATTCAATTCACCCAAAGTTAGTATAATTTGGTAAGAAATATTGTGTTTATATACAAAATTCAATTGACAAAATCTCACTAAAATATCACCTAAAGATTCTTATAAGTAAAAATACTATGTTTTAATTGATGAAGTATTGCAAGAAAGTAGCCGTTTGAACAGGTGCAGTAATCAAATTTTGGCGCTCAATAGATAATTATATAATGCACAAAGACATTTTTATCAAAAACATGACAACTAATGTTATTCAATATTAAAAAGATATGAATTAGTTAAG
The DNA here is from genome assembly GCA_911387805.1 of Cantharis rustica. Taxonomy (NCBI): domain Eukaryota; kingdom Metazoa; phylum Arthropoda; class Insecta; order Coleoptera; family Cantharidae; genus Cantharis; species Cantharis rustica. Next base: position 81,627,182 of record OU426877.1, read on the forward strand.
ATTATAATAAAGTATATAACAAATTACATATTGAAAAACCAAGCTTGAAGTTCTTCAATTGAGCAATTTCTATTTTAAACAGATGTATTAGATATCCAAAAATGTTAATTGCTATTATAAAATCATAAAAAGTTATTTTTAATACCAACTAATGATAAAATTTAAAAACTTTGAGTTGAAATAATAAATTATTTTTAATAAGTATATTTTACAAATAAAAAATGTAGAAAAATTCATTTTATCTAAAATAAAAATGTTTTGTAAGTACATACTTCTATAATCAACCTAATAAATTATTTTTGCCGATTAATTTTTGATATAATTTTTAAATTAAATGTAATAAAAAAAAATACAGTTATTTGATGATAATCACTTACAATTATAAAATTGATAAAAATAATCTTCATGCAAGACAAACTTAAGTCTTCCACTTTCAATAAAATCTCCATAAGGCCGAATTGGAAATACAAACATTTACAAGATATAGCACCGTAAGTATTAAATAAGTAAATATAATCGAACGCAACATAAATTTGCCATAGCTGTAAAATTATAAACACAATTTATTTTTAGAACAAATTGCTATTAAAATATTTACATTACGGCCTCTTTTACTTGAACATGAAGTGCTTAAAATAAATTTGCTTACTAAATGGAAATACAATTTTTATGTTATTTGACTAATTAAGTATTACTCCTAATCATTTTCAGTTATTGAAATTTTATTATAAACATCTTGATTTACTAAGATTTTTATAAGAAACAATGTGCAATAAAATAAGAAAAATGATTTATCACAGACCTACTACAGTGCGTTAACAAATTTATTCATATATCTTTAATATTATATTAAGTTAGCATTATTTTATCACACTTTTGATTAACATAACTTGGATTACTGCTCCAATGAAATTCAAACAACTGAGATAAATCTAAATAGTTTTTTAAGGTGAAGAAATATGAAATTGGAAGTAAATTTTGGAGACATATCGAGTTTACTTTTCTGTAAGTAAACTCAATAAATTATATTTATATTATGTCACATGGAATACGCATATGAAATTTCTTTTAAAAATATGTAAAATATACAAGGCACTTGATTTGTAAAAAGTATTATACATTTCTAGGTATTAATACGAATAAAATAAATAAAACAGAACATTGGAATGTTTGTACGTAATCTAAATAAGTATTGCCTCGTAAAATATTATTACTACTAGTTGGGATGGATAAAACGAAAATGGTAACCTAAATTTAAAAGCAACCACCATTTTTTTAAAAATTGTCTAGGTAAAACTTACATAAACAAATTTAAAAATAAGTATAAGCTTAAAATTGCATATAGATATACATAATATATATATCGATGGAGTATAATTCGTTAAGTAACTATTACCACAACACTTCAAGTTATGAGTTTTAAAAGAAAAGCCTTTTTACACTTGCATAATTGAGAATGGATTTTCTACAGACTTAGGCGACTCTAAATTACTTAAAGTATCGTCAAAAATTAATAACTTCTTTTCTTCTTTTTTCTTGGAATTTTTCTTTTTACCTTTATTAATTACACCATCTTCTTCGTCCATCATTCTAATAATTTGTAGGTGATCTGACGAATCTATGGGAGCTACCGAAATATCTCGAACTGCTCTAAATTTACCGCAATTATTTAAGTGTTCATTTTCTAATCGGAAGAAATTCCAAACAAATCGACGAAAAACTTCCAATGGAGCCACAACCGAAGTCATTAAATCGACACTTACATAACCCATTTCTGTAAGATATAATGAAAAAGCCCAACTAAATCGTAAAACTAAATCTTCTATAATTGCAAAGTAATAAAAAAACTGTAAAAGAATTATTATGTTATTAGATTTACAAGAAATAAGTAGAATTTTTTACTAACCGAAGACGAATAGACAATTTCTTCTCTTAAAAATTTATTTTCTCCTGCAGTTTTGTCAAACAGACCCCAATCCATTTTTATATCCCAAGTATAAGAATAGCAAGAACTCAAAATCGATGCTCCAATTACCAGATACAAATAAGGATTATCTGCTTGATTGACGTAATCGCCTAAACCAAAATATTATGAAACTAAACACTGCCAACAACTAAGCTTACCTTTGTAGATAGTTTTAAGTGTGCTAAAAATTACAACAAAAAAAGTTGTTGAATATTTTCCAGCATTAACAAGATGTGGAAAGGCCTCTCTAGTATCACGATAACGCCTTAAACATTGAGCAAATCGTATCCAAGCCGGAATGCAATTGACGATTGGACGTATAAAATAACTGTTATCCATACATTGAGCAGTATCTAAAAATGAAAAAGAATTACTATGGACTTATTAATCGATTAAATTATTAAGAAAACTAACTTTCAGCTTCGAGCCAATTTCCATTTGTAATATAAAAGCATGTTAAAAATTGAAAATCTAAACAAGCATACACTAAACTATTTAACTGGTCCGCTAGCCAGAAATCGGCAAAACCAACGTGGAAGAATGGAGCAGCAATCAAACGTCCCTATAAAAATAATTTAATTGTATAAGGAGTACATCGTTTAAGTATGGACTTAAAACTTACGCAAACTCGTAAAAACCAAAATCTTGCTTCGTGACGAAAAACTTTACATGGATTAATGACAAAAATGACCATAATTACAGTTAAAGCTAAAGGATTAACGTAAGGTGGTATACTTAAACTGGTACTATACAGAAAACTTAAGAGGCTTAATGTCCAAATTACGCCAAATATCGATGCCATTTCCATTAAATCCTGCTCGGATAAATGGTTCCTCGGATCGAGTTCAAATATTAAAACATGATTAACACCTGAAGATCGCCATCCATATACATTTACGCCAATTAAAAATAAAAATTCAATTATCAACAACGGACCCCTATACAATCGGAATGCTATTTTCAAATTATCACCTGCAGTTTCGTGAAATATTGCTAAAACAAAATTACGAGTATTGTTTTGGTATCACTAAAAGTATTTTAAAATAATATATAAAACCAGAAATTTTTAGTTTTAAAAAAATAATAAAATAAAGAGATCAAAATTTGTGTTAAAAATGATTCGAAATAATTAATCTACCTGAAAGAATAACTGTAATGAACAGTACAATGAATGAACCAGAGAACAAACCAACTTTGAAAGTTGTCCAGGGTGATTGTTGTTCTCCTAACGGAGGTACTCTCAGTCTTTTCATGGCCTTTTGTCGATCGCCACATTCCAGATCGTTCGTGAAAGTTGCTTCTGTATCCGTAATAAGCTTAGGAATATCTTTATTAGTATAAAAATGGGACGTCTCGACATTTTCTGTTCTCCATTTAGCTCCCACATCTACTGCTAACAACTAATTAAAAAATTGTATATTTAAAAAAAAACAAATACAAGCTTGGTAAAATCATTATTACCTTATCGTGCTTTTTTAATATCTTTCTAAAACCTGTAAAATTAAGCTCTTGATAACTTTGTAACAAAACGAGACTGAGATAAAATTCACTAAAAGCTAATTTAAGCTCTTGAATTTTGCGTGCCGGAAGAACATGTTTTCTGGTATTTACAACGTTAAACTTTGACGAAGACGATTTACTCTTATGTAAAAGCATGCCCAAGGTAATTTTTAGTTCGCTGCTGAGAGTTGCATATTTTCTGGTAGCTTCTGCTAATTTTTCTGAATAAAAAGTGTTAATCTTTTTTAGTTCTTTATCACAGTAATGAAAAAATTGCTCGTCGAAAGTTTTAAAATAGCGAGTCAACACTTCTGGTTCAACAACTTCCGACGACGGTGCTTCTTCTACGGCCAAATATAGTAGGCCCTTCATCTCCTAAAAATTTAAAATAAAAATTTATCCGCCAAGACAAATTATAAAGTAATAATAGAGGGCGCTAAATCTTTAAATTCTAACCAAATTTTGCAAAAATGACAAACGAAAATAAAATTTTGATACTACATATTTAAAAGCAAAAGAATTTTTTATGTGATAATTTGGGAGATCCAAATAGAAAAAGAAATATAAAAAATATTCAACAAGTTTAAACGATCGATTTGAAATTACTCCGGTCGGAAGCTCCTGATTGTCGATATCATGATTTTGTAGCAAAATATAATTTTCAAGTACCTCGTAATTTATATACTGTTTTCTCCATTCTGGTGTTATATGCGTCGAAAGAGTTTCTGCAAATTTCATTTTGGACCATCAACACAAACATATAACTTGCAAATTTATGTAATCGTCGTCGTATACGTGCATTGCACACTTAAAGAAGTTACGAACTAATCTCGATGGTCAATTAAATTTTTACAATGATTATCTTTGTTATATCTGGTTTCGATTTTCTTAAAACAAAATTCTATTCATAAGTATACAATTAACAGTTTATAACTACCAAATAGGAGTATTATCAAATCAGGACTATGAAAGTTTACGATATATTTAGTAAATAAAAACAAAGGTTCTTTAAATAATGCACTAAGCACTTATGGTATTTCGAGTTGGTAAACCAATTAATCGTAACGCAGTACAATTGATATTAAAAGCAACTTCTATTAAAACGTTAACTAATTTTATAATGAGTACATTAAGTTTATATTATTTTACGATTCAAATATAAACATGACGTGTATGGAATCCATGGAATAATATCATATGACACACAGATAAGATAATTTATTATGTGGCAGCGTTCAAGCAAGCGAGAAACAAAAAGTTGATCGGTATGTTCTAAGGAATTTCTGCCAAAATAAATACTATAAAATTATAAGTATTAGATAGGTAAATGTTATTGTTGTAACAAGAAAATATTTAAAATAATACGCGACACAACTTGTTTAATTGTGGTAATCTATTATAATTATACACACAGGCGTCCGTAAAATGGGACGAATGAAAACAGTGGCGTGGATAGAAACGAAACTAAAAAAAAAAAAGAACAAACTTGATGGAAAATCATACCGAGAAATTAACAGTTTTTGTTTTTTAAAATAAATAGGAAAAATGTTGTTTTGGCTACATTAAGTACGATGGCATTATTTGTCAACACTAGAAACTAGAAAACAACTTCCAAGCTATTTTATTTAGGTTAAATTTTTGCTCATTTTTTACTTTAGCACTTGGGGGATACATGTTACATGGTAAGAGTAAGTAAGTAACCTGATAATTTGAACAATTTTTTGCAAAAATTAAAAATTGTAAAAATCGTTAGTGCGGTATTATACAGTGTGTTCACGATAAGAGGTAACAGTGAAAAATTCAAATAGATCAAATCTAGGATTTGATCCTAGATAGATCTAGGAAAAGATTAAATATTTGGGATGTTGGCTACACGAGAATTGGAATCCTGATGACGAGATAAAAATGAGAATTGAAATGGCACGCAACTCCTTCTTTAGAATGAAAACCTTATTATGTGGTCGGGAACTGGATTTGAAAACCCGATGGCGGATCGCAAAGTGCTATGTCCTGCCAATACTTTTCTATGGAGTCGAGGGGTGGACTTTGAAAGTTTCGTCCATGAATAAACTGGAAGCTTTTGAAATGTGGATGTACCGGAGAATGCTTAAAATATCTTGGGTTGAGCATATTACAAACGAGGAGGTTTTGCGTCGTATGTGTAAAGACCGAGAGGTCCTGACCGTTATCAAGAGAAGAAAGGCGGCTTACTTCGGGCACATCTTTCGAAGTGAGAAATATGGTTTTCTCCAACTAATCATGCAGGGAAAGATAGAGGGGAAACGGGGGCTTGGAAGGAAGAGGCAGTCTTGGTTTAAGAACCTGAGGCAGTGGTTTGGTATTCCGAATGCCGCAACACTGATACGACTCGCAAAAGACAGAGACGAGTACAGCGTCATGGTAGCCAACCTCCTATGAAGAGACGGCACCCTAAGAAGAAGAAGAAGTGAAAAATTCTTATATCTTAAGAATTTTAAGAAAGTTTAAATAGTTTTTTATTCAACTCGAAATTTACCATCCATTGGTACCATTTTTTTACTATTACCATTTTTTGTACTTCAAACTCAACCGGAAGTAAACATGAATTTATTTTTCAAATGGCAACATGTCTTTTTTAGCATTTTCATAATCTGCGATTTTTTCTCTATATATATTTATATAGATATATATAAAATTATCATATGGTTACGTAAGAAAATTTTCGAGAAAAATGCAAGATTTAAGCCAACAATAAATTTATTATTTAATTTATTTAGTGTGCTATGAAAAACAAAACAACATCATGGCACAGAAAACAAAACTGTCACATACATGTAATTAATTTTTTACGCCTCCATCAGACAAGCGTTCAATTCTATATTTCAAATGCGGCTTGAAAAGCTGGTTTTCTCGCCTAACGTTTGAAAAAAACAGTGATTATTTTATAAAATGTTGGTTATATTTTGTACGTCAAATTGAAAGATATTAAATAGATATTACAAATTTTTGTGATAAAAGTCACTTTTTAATGCAATTATAATACAGCTAACTTATTATTTTATAATTATATGTAAGTATACTATACTTTTATTAGATAATTTTATAAAAAATGAATGTAACAAATACCTATATTGTTTAGGTTAGTTAAATTTAAACGTCAAATTTAGAATTAAAATATTTTACTACCAACAACTACAAAAAATCCCTAATACCAAATATTTCAAAAAATAATTAAATATATAATTAATTATAGACGTCGTCGGCGTAAAAAATTACGTTTATCATGCGGCAGGAAACTGTTTTCCGACTACTCGTAAATAAAAGCATCGGCTAATCCGCCTCGGCCTGTAAAAAAACTCGTATTCGGAAAAATTCAGTTTCCAACCTAATGATAAAATAGTTATTTATCATTTAAAATATAAATAGTTATGATAAAATATTGTAATTCTAAATTTGACGGTTAAATTTAACTAATCTAAAAAATTTAGGTATTTGTTACATTCATTTTTTATAAAATTATCTAATAGCTATTATTACTAGGGGAATATGAATAGTATATTTCCTGAGGTTGGCTAGTTACATCTCGAGGGAAAAGCCCGAGAGATAGACAACATACAGAGATACAGATACAGAGATTGTATAGACAACCAAGGGAAATGTATTCATATTTCCTGTGTTGTAATCAATAGTTTTCTTCTGATTGAAAAATATATTATTAAATATATCAATATTTCATCAATAATAAAATTTGAGATTTTGAATTTGCAATAACTCGAAAACGGCGCTACATATCGAAAAACTGAGAAAAAAATGTCCCCCCCCTATTGCTCGTTCTCAACCCCCTCTAGCAATTTGTCGAAGGAAGCCTTATACAAAATTCTAGAGCAATAGCGCGCAGAAAGCACGCAAAATAATTCAAAATAATTTGCAGACGGTGTCCAATCACCGTGCGCAAAGTATACTTTAATATTGTCCCTATAGACAATATGATATGACGTTTCATATTTCTGGGAAATATTAGTGTGTTATTGTAATGTATCCACACAAGTATGATATATCTATATTATTTATTTAATAAATAAATATTCTTATATACAAGCTTAACCTAAAAGAGGTACAACAATTTACATAAATTCACTTGACCTAAAAGAGGCAACTGGTGTAAACCGACTAAAAAGACTCTGTTACAAATTGCGAGCCATTATCTGAAACGACTTGTCTTGGTATTCCAAATCTTGAGAAAATTCTTCTCAAAGCATCGATTGTATTGTTTGATGTTGTTTTTGTCATTTCCACCACTTCAGGCCACTTGCTGTAAGAATCCACCAAAACCAAATACATTTTACTTTTGACTGGGCCAAAAAAATCAATGTGTACTCTTTCGAAAACTTCGGTGGTACTGTTAAACTGTAGAACTGTTGACTGCGGTGGACTAGGGCGATTTCGATTGCATATTTCACAGGATTTTGCCACCCTTTCAATTTCTGCATCTATTTTTGGCCACCAAAAATATAACCTAGCTTTGCTTTTCATCTTCACAATTCCACTATGTGACTGGTGAAGTTCTTGTAATAATTTATGCCGGAATTGTTTTGATATTACTACCTTGTGTCCCCACATTATTACATCTCTTTCTAGTGATAATTCATCCTTCCGATTCCAGTACGAAGTAAACAACGAATCCTTCTGGATCGAATAATCTCTCCACCCGTTTCTAATTTCTATCAAAACCTTAGATAAAACTACGTCTTCTTTTATACCTTCCCTAATCATTTCTGCTGTAACTGGATATTCACTATTCTCTTCAATGAAATTTAAATAATTGTACTGTTCCGTTTCCTCCCCATACTTCTCTATTGGTGACCTTGACAATCCATCTGCATTTGCGTTTTCTTCTCCTTTCACATATTTTATTTCAAAATTAAAACTACTTAAAAATACTGCCCATCTTTGCAGTCTTCTCGCTGCCATTGTAGGAATACCTTTCTTACTACCAAACAAATATATTAATGGTTGATGGTCTGTTGTCAGCGTAAATTTTTGACCTACCAAATATTGTGCAAATTTCTTGACCGTAAAAAAAATAGCTAAAGCTTCTTTATCCAACATTGAATAATTTTTTTCGCTGGTGCTCAGCGTACGTGATGTATAACAAATTGGCTTTTCTGTACCGTCTTCAAACATGTGTGATAATACCCCTGCTACTCCATATGAGCTAGCGTCGCAGCTAACTTTTAACGGTAATTTTGGGTTAAAATGTACCAGTACGTCATCCGATGCCATAACTTCTTTCGCTTTCTCAAAAGCTTTTTGGCATCGCTCATTCCACCGAATTTCTTGTTTCTTTGTACAACCTTTTAATGATTCATATAGTGGGCTTAACAAATCCGTTATATTTGCAATAAATTTTAAATAATAATTTACCATCCCCAAAAACGATTTTAGTTCGGTTAACGTATTTGGTGTTCTGCAATTTAAAATAGCCCTGACTTTTGATTTGTCTTTCCGTAGGCCATGCTTGTCAATTACGTGATCCAAATAATTAATTTCGTTTTGAAAAAATACACATTTCTCTTTCTTTAACCTAAATCCTGCTTCTGACAATTTGCTAAAAACTTTACTTAAATTTCTTAAATGTTCTTGTTCGTCTTTTCCTGTCACCACAATATCATCCACAAAAACTACCGTTCCTTCACATTTTTGCAAAATCTTTTCCATTATTCTTTGAAATTTTGAGACAGCTGGTTTAGTTCCAAAAGGTAAACGTTCTATTTTATATATTCCTTTGTGCGTACTCCATGCCAATAGCAATTTTGAGGATTCCTCCAATTCCACTTGGTTATAAGCATGACTAAGATCTAACTTTGTAAAAGATTCTCCTCCTTGTAGTGTCACAAATAACTCATTTATAGTTGGTATTGGGTAAGGGTCATCTTCTAAAACTGGATTTACAGTGACTTTGTAATCGGCACATAAACGTAGGGACCCATCTGATTTTAAAACTGGAACCAAAGGTGTGCCCCATTCCGAGTTTGTTATTGGCGAAATAACTCCTTCTTTCTCTAATCGTTCCAATTCTTCACTTACCTTTTCTTTATAAGCAAAAAGCAACGATCTTGGCTTAAAAAATTTTGGAGACACCTTTTCTGTCAATTCTAATTTAATTTTTTCATACTTATACAAATCTAATTTTTCTTCAAAGAGCGAACTATACTTATTACAAAGGTCTTGTAATTCTTGTGGTTTGTGACTATCTTCGCTTAAAATACTGTTTAATCCCGAACTTTTTAACATGCTATTGAAATTTTGGTCCACTTTAAACATTCTGATAATATCTCTTCCCAAAAGAGGCGGTGCATTGTTTCCTTTAATTACTAAAATTTCTACATTTCTCTCAAGGTTTCCCAACTTTAAAATTACTTTGATTTTACCTGCTGGTTTGAAAACTGAACCATCGTATGTCTTTAACCTTGCCGCTGTATATATTAAAGGAACCTCCTTGAAATTTTTTAAATACATGGGCCAGCAAATAGCAGAAATTGCTGAACCCGTATCGATTTCCATCCTAATTTGTACATTATTCATTTTTGCATCTACAAAAAATTCATGTTCTATTGAATTAAACGCCTTAATGTTATACATTTCAAAATTGTTTATTTTAATATTGTTTAAATTATCATTTGAAACATCTAAATAATTAATATTTTCCTGACAAGCTGCTGCGATATGCCCCAACTTGTCACACTTCCTACACCGAAAGTTCTTAAATCGACAATAACTAAAATTGTGATTGTCTTTGCCACATGCATTACATTTTGGAAATGGAAATGGATTTTTGTATTTCCTTTTTTGATTTAAAGTTTCCTGAATTTTTTTCCGTGTTTCGGTATAGTTTGTAAACCTGGTTTGTATTTTCCTCTACCTTTTTTTAAAATGAATTTAACGAAACTTCTTTCTTTAGCGCCAGATCATACACTTTTTCCAATTTTGCTGTTTCCTCTTCACAATTCAAATTCATCCTTTTCACAAATTCGATTTAAAATATCGCCACTTCTTAAACCAACCACAAACTTGTCCTTTAGTGATTCTTCTAAATGAACACCAAATTTGCAATTTACCGCTAACTTTTTAACCCTTGCGTACCACCCCGCTATGCTTTCTCCTTCTTCTTGTTTTGCTTCGTAAAATTTAATGCGTTCGCTAAAACTCGAAACTGTCACACTAAAATGCTTCTCTAAAATATTCCATAATTCTCCTAACTTCTTTTTATCTGGTTCAACTGGGTCGCACAGATCATAAAGTGTTTCGTAAACTGACGTCTCTAAACACGTTAATACTATCGCAATTTTCTTTTCTTCTTTTATTCTTTTATTTCGTTCGCTGCGAAATATTGAGTCAACTTTGCTTTGAAAATTTTCACATTATCGGTTGAAGAAAACACAGGCATGATTCCAAAATTTGCCATTTCGCCTTACCACGTTTTATAAATTATTTTTTTAGTGTTTCCAAAATACTACCATGAAATTTTTCCAATTTATCTCGTCGCCAGTGTAATGTATCCCCACAAATATAATATATCTATATTATTTATTTAACAAATAAATATTCTTATATACAAGCTTAACCTAAAAGAGGTACAACAATTTACATAAATTCCCTAAAAGAGGCAACTGGTGTAAACCGACTAAAAATTTTCACGCCTGTACTTGGCACGTTAACTTTGTACGGTTGGTAATTCTCACTAGCATAGCCAACCGTCGCAGTAATAATTCAAATTTAAACATATATTACAGTTATGACTAGAGTCCGGATAAAAAAGCATAAAAATTAAAAAAAAAGTGCTTAAAAAAGTATCAATTTTATAAAAAAATCATCAATTTAATTAAAAAAAGCAACAAATTTATTAATAAAAGAATTATTGATAATATAATTATAGTAAATTATTGACCCTAAATATTAATATTGATGTATTTTTTTTATAAAATAAACGGGTTAAAAATCTTATTTTATTGTTCTTCTCGTTTATTTTATTAAAAAATTACATTATTAACAGTTTGAATTTAATTTGTAAAACAATTGATTATTAAAAATAGTTTCGAATGTTCTGGAGTAAAGTTCATTCTATCGCTTCAAGTTCTTTGTAAACTGAAAAGCTTCTTTCAACGTCGACACTAGTGATTGGTGCAAATTTGAATTTTGCTACAACCGAGGAATCCATTTCCAAATTTACAATAGTTTCTCCGGATATTGTTTTGGATACATCGTCCAATATTTTTAAACCAACATTTTTGTCTAAAATCTTTTCAATAGTAATCCCAACTGTCCTGAGATGTTAGAAGTGGCGTTTTTAAATTTTTCTGCCAAATCGAGCGATTTATTTATTTATTTAATATAACATACGGATAAACGAATTGAATTATAACATAGTAGCAAGAATACAAATACATAGGCGAAACAGCAGTTTAATAAGGTTCAAGAGCATTTAACTTCCACATAATGCACTATTTGAAATGTGTCGCTGAGCGACACATTCTAGTGATGGGGCTGTTTAGACCATAATTCGTACGGTGATGGCAAATTGTAAACAAATTCTTCAAGCCTTGTATTACGATAAGCAACCTGAAATTTGAAGCGATCTTGAAGAACCCTGCAGTTGATTTCCCCGTGTATGAGGCGATGAACGAAACAGAGATCGGTTACAGTTCTTCTGTATTCCAAGGATTTGGTCCTACATTGAATTAGGCTTGCTTCATCAAAGAACTCATTCGCTTTACGAAATTACGGCAACACGATCATCGGGTGCCTCATCGTAATTCTTCGGTTATACTCGCCAAAGGGCATCAAAGCTGGTGAGATTCTTAGTAATTTCTAGTGACTTTCGGTGTTATCTTCCTTTATTTTTCACTATATTATTATTTTTAGGTTATATCAGCTATATTTGGTTATATTTTCATTTTTGATTCGTGTCATGGGGCTGAATGATTTCGTATCTCAGCTTCAGCCCATGGTATTTTAGGAACTTTCGTTCGACTCTATTTATCTTAGAGATATTGACCTGATAGTAGGGGAACCATACACTTGACGCATACTCCATTTGCGACCTAACTAGCGAAAAGTAAAGTAGTTTGACTGTGTTAGCAGAGAAAAATCTACTTTGTCGACGTATGAAGCCAAATGTGTGAAAAGCCTTATTGCTTATTATTGCGATGTGACTCTTAAACGATAAGCCAGAGTCTAGATCATCTAGATCATCTAGATGATCATGAACACCTAGATCATTTATTTCAAGTACACGATTTAATTGAACACCGTTTAAGTTGTAGTTAAATGGATTGCAGTTATGTTTTTTATATAGTTATGTTTCACACACGAGTAATTATATTTTTAAAAAGATTTATTTAATTTAAAGTTACAAAAATACAGTCATGAATGTTACAAGCTTACGCCTAAAGAACAAAACAACAACTAACCTGAAGCTTGATTTAACATCAGCTTTTATAATAATTACATACTGTTTATAATGTGCATTTTGGATGTGAAATTATACAAATGCATTATAATACTAAAATTATACAGATGTGTTTAAATATTAAAATACAAAAGTGGTTGTAAAGCTTATCAAAAAGAAGTGGTAATAAATTACAGTATCAAAGGGTATATCTTAAATGATCATGATGGATGCTTCTATTTATTAGGTCATTAATATAACTTTCTATTTATGTGATTTGAATAAATGCAATTTATTATAATTAGGTAGGGCGGATGTAGTACGCTTCCCTCAGGTTGAAGATGTTGGTTCGATAGAAGTTGGTGGACATAATTATATGTAACGACTGACCATTTATCGAGATTGAGCAATAGATTGTTATCGACACACCACTGATGTATGTTGTCCAAGTCCAATTGTAGTAACGTATAGTCTTCAGCGGAAGTGATTGTTTTGAAGATTTTTAGGTCATCGGCAAATAATAGGTAGGAACAATACTTAATAAAGCGACCAATGTCATTGATAAAGAGCAAAAACAAAATAGGTGCTTTTCCAACGATTTTATAATATCGCGTACAATCTGCAGTAACATTTAATGAAAGCTAAATTTGCTTTCGATTCTGGATTGCTTAACACATTTTGATGATGCGTGAGTTGTTGGGAGAAAAAAAACGTGCAAGGTGAAAAATATAGTGTGGCATATAAACACGGTGTATTAAATAAATACAGTTATTGTTTAAATTGTTCTATAAACAATTTTAAAAACTTAAATACTTATAAATAAACTTTTTTTTATTTAAAAAAAAAATTTTTAAAAATCTTCAAGAATTCATAAACCGCACAGGAAAGCATAAAAAAGCACAAAAAAGCATAAAAAATCAAAAAAGCACAAAAATAAAAAAAAACATATAAAACATGGTGCCAGAAGAATCCTTTTTTGATAAATCGCTTAGATTATTTAAAAAATTTGAGCTGCTTTGAGTTTCCAGAAAAAGCATTATAGCTACAAATCCGGACTCTTGTTATGACATATTGTAACTAAGGCGATATTGTTCTATATTGTTTCAATCAGAAGAATTAAAAATATATATAATTATAAAATAATAAGTTAGCTGTATTATAATTGCATTAAAAAGTGCCTTTTATCACAAAAATTTGTAATATCTATTTAATTTAATTCAATTTGACGTACAAAATATCACCAAGAATACCAACATCTTATAAAATAATCACTGTTTTTTTCAAACGCTAGACGAAAAAAACAGCTTTTCAAGCCGCATTTGAAATATGCAATTAAACACTTGCCTGATGGAGGCGTAAAAATAACTATTGATACATTGATCACCTTATTTATTACCATGAATAATAGTGAAAATGTTGATATGTTATTAATTTTTGCTGAATGTAATCGTAATTCACGACAAGATGCTGCATTGTATGCTCAACGGTATCCCGAAAGGTACCAACCTCCTCATAATTATAATGAACAAATTATGGAATCGCTCAAAACTCAAGTCTCATTTTCTAATGTAATATTAAATGCTGAAGAAACAGAAATTCAGAAATAGTTAAAAATTATCTGTTAAAATCAGTTAAAAATGTTAAAATTAGATGGCCAGTGCGGTGACCTTCTAGATCACTACATATCACACCATTAGACTATTTTCTATGGAGTAATTTAAAAACGGTGGTTTACACAAATCCGCCTTTAAATTTTGAAAATTAAATTAACGCGTGCGATCAATTATTACCAATGTAACAAAGGTAGGCTTTGATTAATTGAATAATCGCGGCCGTCGTTTGTCAACTGAAGGTAGAAGTCGCTGCCACCAGAGACTGTTTATAGCCAAGTTTCAAACTTTTTAATCAAAGATCGGAGATTATTACCAAGTCAATCGCCTTTTAAACAGCAAGAAAAGAATAAGAACATGTAAATCACAACTAATTTATTTAACATAAAAGAATAATGCTAAAACGCTACAAAACAAAATATAATTACAAAATAAAATATAATCGAAAAAATAAATGCTGAGGATTAATTTACTAAGTTAACTTTCTGTTACAAAAAAAACATTACATTTAAATCGTTGGGACTCAGCCTAAATAAATAAAAAAAAACATATAATTTCAAGTACATAAATCTGGTTATTACCTTTGGTCTTTTGAGAAGCGCACACAAACAAAAAAAAGGTTTTAAAAAAAGAAACTATTTGAATCACTTAAAAAAAATTAAAATTAAAATTTAATTATGAATACCTATCGACTTAAACAAAAATTATTTTATGCAAATTAGCACAACACTTTACTCACACTCACAGGTTAACTAAGCGTCTTGTCGGAGATGAACTGCTTCTGCCTTAAAGGATCCGGCTCTATTTATATGAAATTTTGGAACACATGTCGAAAAAAGGTTGATGTGTTTTCATCGACGAATTTTGGTTTTTAAAAACTGGATTTTTAATTATAAGAATTGCTATTAGCGTTTTTAATTGTTGTTACGAATAGGGAATAATCATATTCGGCTTTAATTAAAAAATTAGCGAATATTCGCAGTTAATTGACTTTTGAATATCAAAAAATCGCAAATAACATTTTCATTGCATTGCCCAAAATCAGGTTAACATGCATTTTGATTGGAATCAAAAGTTTTAGAGAAATATTCGCGAAACGTTGAATTTAAATCAGTGCACATAAAAAGTTGACTTAAATTTCAAGCTTATGTGTGCGCATTAAGGGAATGTTTCAGAGTCACTGTTTGTGAATATAAATCTTTTATCGAGACGACCCCTTCAAATTTATAATCTAATGAATTTACTCTTATCTTCCCCTTTAATTTAAGTTTAACCGGTGACAAAGCGGTGAACATGACAAAGCGAAGTTAATACTGTAAGTATCGTATCTGAAAGATTTTATATTCTTTGAAGTTTTAAAATTTTGTAACTAATAAATTTATCAGTTAACTAATTTTTTTTATATAATCAGAAAAAAGAAGAGCAAGCTCAGAAAGAAAGGGCTAGAGTGGCTAATTTGAGGCAGCTGAATGCGTCATCTAAAGATGAAGAAAAGAAAACGAATGCCATTGAAACTGTAAAGTAATTAGTATAAATCAGTTACCAAAAGTTCTTTTTAAATAAACTTTAATCGTTTTTTAGGATACTTCGGGATCATATATCATTTACAGACTATATGGAAGTAGTTGAAAAAAATAAAGCAATGGAAGCTGAGCTAATTGAGCTTAGAACAACTTCCATCCTGCAGGCCAATGAAATGCAAATTTTAAAAGATCAGTTCAGGGAAAGTTGCTGATCAAAATAAAGAGTTGGTTCGTCTCAATATTCGGTATCACTCATATAACTCATATAACGTTATAACTCATCAAATCGACGTAAAGGATGTTAATAGCAAAGAATCTGAAGACGTACCGGTTGCAGAACCAATAAGAAAAGCTTTTTTTTGTATCTATTAAGATATATGAATTATTCACTGTTACCTGCTCTTATCGTGAACATACTGTATACAGTAGAGTCTCGCTTGTAATTATGCAGTTGTAACAAATCACCCCCAAATCTAAAGCTAAAACGAAAGTAATTTATGCGAGACCAGCTCAACATTTATATGAATCGCTAAAAGCGACTGATTAAAATTCTTTTTTTTTTTTCGAAAATAGAAATAAACTACCTTCAATAAGCTAGAAACTTAATTAAGTAGGATACAATTGAATTTGAGTGTTTAATGAATGATAATAAGTTGGAATATTCTGGAAATACACATTACATGAGCAAACCTTTTTGTTACCAAAGCCCATAAAGTAGATAATTTTTTGACTTTTTATTACAGGCTACATTAAACGATTTACGCACTAATTGCCAGTAAATGCGAAACCCGCGACATTTCAGAGTTGAAATTTATATGAGCTTGGAGCTAATGAAATTGCAATCGGAAGTATATACAATTGAACTAGCGGATTTGCGATTTAGATAAGTAATTACCAAATTACGAAGTTTCACTCAAAACATCTGGAGATCATAAAGCCATTAAAATACAATCTCAGGGAAATTCCCACCGATATTTCTTAAAATTTAAGGGTCCGAGCGTCGTAAATCTTTCAATGACCAAGCAACGGCTATAACTGTGTTTGGGCTGAAACAGGGAACCCAAACCGTCTTTAAAATCACGTGTTAAAATTTGAATTTTGAATCAACTTTTGATACGCACTGGTTTTATTACATCGTTTCATGATCAATTTGCTGGATTTGGATTAAATTTAAAATACACATCTCCTTATTCATAACTAACATAACAAAATTATTATTTTTGAGTTTTCTTAATTAATTTAGTTTTTAAGAATAAAATGGTATCGGTTAAGCGATTCTAGTCCTTATCGACAACCCTGAAGATTTTACATAAAAAGGGCTCACTCCTGACTCCCGCAATCATTCTACTTTTCAATTTTGTCAGTAACGGTCATCAATCATTCTACTTTTCAATTTTGTCAGTAACGGTCATCAATCATTCTACTTTTCAATTTTGTCAGTAACGGTCATCATCATTTCCATCTTCAATTTTTGCAGTGACGCTTAGTCTGTTCATTTTTATTTTATTTAGTTAAATAAACTACGAGTGTTAGTTAAATTTTATTAATATTTTTTTTGCCAACTGAAAACAACCTAAAAATTTAAATTCTTTTTTTATTCATTCAAGTGAAGTTTCGTTCTATTCCAATAAAACTCGTGTGTGTGTGCTTCCTCGTTCGATTATTTTCAACAAAAAGGTAATATATAAACAATCTATGTATTGAAAGTTGTTCTTTTTCAGATATATGTCGCAACGTAACTGAATTTGTTCTATTAAATATTAGTTGTTAATTTCAAATTGTTATTTTCTTTCTTTTATATATTTTTGTTTGCGAATTTCTGATGTACAATTTTTGCCTTATGTCGATTAAACAGATATAGATTTATAGGATTTTATTCTTTTCTTGCTATCGCAAGGCGATTAAATTGTTAATAATCCTACGTCTCCGACCTTCAATTTATAAGTTTGAAATTGGCTTCAATCAATTTCTGGTGGCAGCTATTTAACATCCGTTACCACACGACGGCCGCGATTATTTAATTAATCAAAGCCTACCCGTGTTACACAGTATTGTTTGCAAGCCCTGTCCTTATAATCGAGATTTATATACAGGGGTATCCCCGTGACCGTAGAGAACCTTTGAGGTGGTGATAAAAGTCACCTTTCTAAGAGAAATTTTCAAATAACATTTTTGTCCAAGTCCAAACCTTTGAGGGGTACTTCTCTTCAAAGCAATGTTTTGAATTTCTGATTTCAAACGGCCATAGCTCCGATATTATTAATTTTTTAGACTTAATAGATTAGACCTTTTTAAAAGATTATTCGCTTATCTACAAATTAGTTTATATCCCCTTATCGTCTAGAATAAACGGTTTTAGAGTTATAAATTAAATTAAGGGAATTTATTAAAAAATTTTAATATTTGTTCCCATTTTTTTTATCAATATAAAAGATGATTCATCTTTGATTCATTTTCTTCACTTTTTCATTCATTCAGATGATTCATCTTTTATATTAACCCTGGCTACACAAGGTGATGTTGATGCATATTTGACAAGGTGGCGTCATATATGACACCAAATTATTTCTTTATTAAAGTGTCTTAAAATTCGGAAAACTTAACTTAAAACTTAAAATAACTTAAAAGGGGTGGGAGTAATAAAAAAAAATTTCCTACAAAACTTGCTTATTTTTTAAAGAGCTTTCCAACGACACCACTTTCATATGGTGCCATTTAAAATTCTGGATTTCTGGACTTTTTGGAGCAAACTACTCTGGATGCCGACTTTTCCCGGAAATAATAATATCACCATTAGATTCGTCATTAGGGCTTTTGTAATAAATTTTTTTACTCTCTACGACTTACCGTTTTTGAAAAAAAGTACTGATACGGGTGGTCTGGTTCACCCATAAGCGAGACTCTACTGTAATTATTTTTTAAAAGTGCGATTTTGACGTATAAAATTTTACATTCGCATTAACGAAAAAGTACATCAGCGAATTGCATTATTAATTATTTTTATTTTATTGAAATATATCTGTTTTAATAATACATTTTCTTCTGACACAATTACAATTCTGTTACAATTTTTATATACTTTGTAATGAAACTACCATTTTTTGATGAAATTTTATTTAAAATCGTAAAACAACCTTTTAAAACGTAAAATTTAAATGATAGGCAACCCATGTTGCGTATTAAGTTTTATCAATCTTAGTTGGTTAAAAGGAACCTGTTAGATGTTTACAATTACCTGTAATACCTTGACTACTGGTAAAGATGACAGAGGATTCTATTAGGAAAACGAACCAGTTAAGTTTTCATCCAATGTTTTGGTTTGGTATAAATTTTCCTTTCCAAGGCAGGTATTGTTCCGTTAATGCTTTCGAAATAGGTCTGCTTGGCGATCATTTCAAAGAGTGTTGCAGTCGATACTTCGGAAACGTGTCTGCTTAGCGATCGTTTCAATTAATCCTGTTTCCCAGTACGTCGTTGCTGCCTGGCGTGACGACATCCTCACACCCTTCCTGAAAATATCTTGTTTATAGCCTGGCGAGACAAGATTCCTAAAAATCATTCGTAATACCTGCTCTGATTACCTTTCCGGAAGTTGTTAAAGCCTGGCGTGACAACTTCATCTTATCCATCCTAAAAAGATCTTGTTTATAGCCTGGCGAGACAAGATTCCTAAAAATCATTCATAATACCTGCTCTGATTACCTTTCCGGAAGTTGTTAAAGCCTGGCGTGACAACTTCATCCTCTCCAGCCTGAATGATCTTGTTTATAGCCTGGCGAGACAAGATTTGTCCTACCTGTTAATGTGAAGAAAGTCCTGCCGGCGAAAAACCATCTAAATAGTTATAATTTGGTTACCAGTAGAAACGACAATCAAAGACGCGTATAGGTTATATTAGATCCCAGATAACCAAACCAGTAGTATTCAACGATTCAGACACAGATACTCATAATCCAGATCCCGCAATAGTAATATTTTAGTCGTAACTTAGAATTAACCAGCAATTCAGTTAAACACTAGTAGTCCTTCTAAAAATCTAAGAAAGGAACTTTTAGTTTGATATTTCAGTAAACAACATTGAAATTAGATTCTCCTTATTTAACTGTAATTTCTCTTTGTTGAAACTAAAAGTGCAGAAGACTAAAACCGACATCAATATACACCAGCCATTTTTTATTACACTTGTAAACAACCAGTGCCGTACGCAGTACTGTTTTCCTTGTAATTTTATAATTCAGTTTAAGTTTGTAAATATCATTTTTTTTATTAATAAATACTTTTGTTATTGTTTTTCCGAATCAATCGTTTATTTAAACCCCCCCGTTCCAGTCATTGTATTCGACTTATTCGAATTGGCGCCCACGCACCAGGTTTCCGTAAATAGAAGAGTGTGTGATAGCAAGAAAAATCGACAAGTTAGTCCACCCTCTGGCTCAAGCTTCCGTAGCTACCCAGTAGCTGCGATTTCACCTTTCCATTTAGGAAAGGCAAATTGGTCGCGCTACAAATTTGGCGCCCGCGCAGGGACCGCTACACACACTCCCCTTCGAGAAAAACTTTTGCTTTTCCACGATCCGAAACTATAGGTTGTTGATTAAAGAGTAGGAATAGGCAACCCTGATCATAATAGAAATTAGATACACCTCCCTAACTCGACGCTAATAAACATTTTTGTAGAATGGACAATCTTAAAATACCCACGCTCGATCTAATGGGAAGGACTACACCAGAAATCACCAGCCCGTTAACACTTCCATTTACCAAAGGTTTCGATCCGATAGAGTCTCCCCAGCCACCAAAAGAAAACACCTTCTTATGGCTCAACCCGCTAAAGAAGCCAGAATTAGTCAGTTTGGCAGAAAGCTTTAAACTTAAAACATCAGGCACTATTGCAGAGATTCGCGAGAGAATAAAGGGATATTTCCAAACAGGACAAGGACAGAAACCTCGAGTCACGATAACCCAAAGCTCTCCCGGGATATCACAAAAAACAATGACACCAGCAGAAATATGCACCAGTGTGCGGAAATGGAACCTGAGTTTCGACGGCAAAACCGATCCAATATCCTTCCTTGAAAGATTGGAGGAGTTAAAAACCAGCTACTGTGTGCCAGAGGATGCTCTTCTCTTGGCACTGCCCGAATTATTTAAAGACAGGCCGCTTTTGTGGTATAGAAATAATAGAAGCACATGGACGAGCTGGGTCCAATTTCTCGACTGCTTCCGACGCTCCTTCTGCCCTGATCACGATCGATTCCGGTTGGGAACTGAAATCCTCAACAAACACCATACAACCGAACCAGTGTTAGAATATATAACCGACATGCTAACGTTGATGAGACGTTACGAGAGATTTTCAGCCACAGAACAAGCAGAGATTATTCATCAGAATCTCAAACCAGAGTACAAATTAACAATAAGGCGAAGAGATTTCACCACCGTCCAGGAGTTAATCGAATTGACACAGGAAACCGAGAGAACGCTAAAAGAAACCCGGAAGGTCAATCGAAACACACCTGTTTTGGCAATGCGAGAAACGGAAGTAGAGACTATCCCGTCTCGGCAAAACACATCGCAACCGCTCTACGCAGCAAAACCGCTAAACACACCCACAACTTCGAGCCTACTTGGTAACACCAGAGGAGAGAGATGTTTTAGATGTGGTGCATTAGACCATTGGCAGAATACCTGTAGAAAGCCCTGGCGTATGTGTTGTTCCAGATGTGGTCGAAATAATATCGCCAGTACCAACTGTCCATGCAAAGAAATGTCGGGAAACGCGAGAGGCCGAAGAGATTAAGGAGACAATCTTTTCCAACCCCGGCCATAGTCTCCACTATCTACGAAACCAGATCCACTGCCTCTCGAGATAACCGACCCTATGTCAGGATAAAGTTTCAACGTAGGCGGTTCCTCACATTGGTAGACACCGGCGCGGCAGAAAGCTTTATCGGAAGAGAAATATTTCAATACCTGAAAAGACATGATCGCAGCCAAGAAATAAGCACTTCTCGAGAGGTACTATTAGCTGATGGGCGCACCACCCAAATAAAAGCAAAGTTTAGAGTACTCATCCGCATAGGCCCACGGAATATCATGAGTGAATGGAACTATGTGCCGGACCTAAACACCAAGGCGATACTCGGGATGAATATATTAAATCAGCTACATGCCACTATTAAGCTCAATCCTCCTCGTCTGGTAATAGCCCAACCAAAGAAAAACAGCGAAGTTGGGTCCCTTAAAACCACCGGAGGAGAGAATAACAAACTTCTCGAATTCTTAAACGAACATCTTCCAGAGTTTAAGAAACTTAAGGGTCCTATATCGCAAGCACATCATAAAATCCGGCTTAAACCAGGTGCGCAACCCGTCAAACAACGATATTTTCCCCGGAACCCGAAGATCCAGGAGATCATCAATGAGAAAGTTGATGAAATGTTTGCCGCCGGGATAATCGAAAAATCTCATAGCCCCTGGAGCTCGCCGATTGTCCTAGTTCGGAAACCTAACGGCCAGTATCGATTTTGCGTCGACTTCCGAAGGCTAAACGAGTTAAGCGAAAAGGACGCTTACCCGTTACCCTATATCCAGGCCATATTAGATGGGCTAAGAGGAGCCAAGTATATTAGTACCCTCGATCTGAAAGACGGATATTGGCAAATTCCCCTTAGCGAAGAAAGCAAACCGCTAACGGCTTTTACAGTGCCCGGAAGAGGGCTATACCAGTTTAAAGTGATGCCGTTTGGTCTCCACTCCGCACCTGCTACCTTCCAAAGACTGTTGGATCAAATAATCGGACCGGAGTTAGAAGGGATCGCCTATTGCTATATAGACGACATAATCGTGAGAGGCAATACCTTAAAAGAGCACCTAGACAATCTAAAGAAAGTGTTCGATCGCCTGAAAAAGACAGGACTCCAGATTCATGAAGAGAAGTGTTCATTCGGCAGACCAGAAATTAAATACCTGGGACATGTAGTGAGTCAAGCCGGTATTCAAACCGATCCTGAGAAAGTGGAGGCCATAAAGAGGATCGAAACCCCAACCACTGTCCGACAAGTGCGAAGTTTTCTCGGTGCTGCATCTTGGTACCGGAAATTTATTCCCAATTTTTCTCACATGGCCGGACCCTTAACGGACCTACTCAAGAAAAACCAGAAACTTAATTGGGAAGCGGCCCAAGAAGAAGCTTTCACCAACCTCAAGAATGCCTTAGTCATTGCCCCTGTGCTAGCCAGCCCGGATTTTACTAAACCTTTTGTACTAAGAACAGATGCTTGTTATCTGGGACTTGGAGCTGTCCTGGAACAAGAATATCCGGAGGGCTTCCGACCCATCACCTACATTAGCCGTAGCCTGATCAAAGCTGAAAAAAACTATACAGTTACAGAACTAGAATGTCTGGCAGTGGTGTGGGCTATTAAGAAATTGAAAAGTTACTTGGAAGGCTACACCTTCAAAGTGATAAGCGACCACCGAAGTCTGCGCTGGTTACAAGCCCAACCTAATCCTACAGGACGACTTGCCAGGTGGATATTAGAGCTGCAGGGCTATGATTATAAAATTGAGTACCAACCAGGCAAGAATAATTACGTGGCCGACATGCTGTCTCGAAACAATAAAGAGGAACCCATCCCGACAGCCGCATTGAGACGATCGACTCCTGTCTGTAGATGGTACAGGAAGATGTGGCTAAAAGTTAAGAGACACCCTAATCAGTATCCAGAATACCGAATAAAACGGGAAAAGCTGTACAAAAAGTTTCCCACCATCACCAGCGTTGTAACCGCTGACTTCGATTCTCCGTGGAAGAGATGTATCCCAGAACCAGAGAGAAAGTCAATTCTGAGTGCCAATCACGATCTTGCAACCGCCGGACATCTAGGAGTCGCTAAAACGGCAGCTCGAATTATGAGGGCATATTACTGGCCCGGCTTGATTCGCGACGTAGCTCAATACGTCAAAACCTGCCACGCTTGTAACCAGTACAAGCTACCTGTCGGAGTTCCAGTGGGAAAGATGCACCCGCGAATACCGCAACATCCCTGGCAAACGGTCAGCTCCGATTTTATGGGACCATTTCCACGTTCACGGAGAGGATTTCAATACCTGCTAGTATTCCAGGACACGTTTACAAAATGGGTGGAACTGTGCCCTCTCAGGCAAGCCAATGCAAAAGGAGTGTGCCAAGAGTTAAAAAGCCGCGTATTGTTAAGATTTGGCAAACCAGAACAAATCCTGACGGACAATGGAACTCCATACATCAGCAGAGAATTGGCAAGTCTCACCAATGAGTTAAATATAAAACATCTATTTACCCCCCCCCCCTACTCACCTCAAAACAACCCGGTAGAGAGAACGAATAAGACAATAGGGATGATGATCGCACAGTCATGTGCCAAACAACATCGAAAGTGGGACGAATTTCTGCCAGAAATCCAATACGCTCTAAACACAGCACAACACGCATCTACCGGTTTTTCTCCGTGTATGTTGAACTTCGGCCGAGAACTGTATTGCTCACCAGATCAGCCATTGCCTCCAGATCACATAATATCCCCCGCACTACACCGAGGGAAACTGAGTAAACTCGGGGAACTTCATGAGTTAGCGCAACAAAACCTGGCCATCGCCTTCACCCATCAACAAAAACACTACGATAAGAGACGACGCCACCGATCGCCGAACGTAGGAGATTTAGTATATAAACGCCAGAGAGTTCTATCGAATGCACCGGAAGGGGTGATAGCTAAGCTGGCTCCAAAATTTCACGGACCTTACGTGATAAATAAAATATTATCACCAGTAGTAGTAGAACTAACCACCCCAACAGGGGAACCGATCGGCAGAACCCACGTAAAAGATATAAAGTGGAGTACAACACCCCGAATACCAGAGGCCGAAATTCCCCTAAGGGGAAGGAATGAAGAACCCGAAGAAGAAGAACCATTGCGTAGATCACGCAGAATTCGCCACCAGAAAAACCCGACCGAGACGTCGTTAAACTAAAGAAGACAACACCGACCGAGACGTCGTTAAACTAAAGAAGACAACACGACCGAGACGTCGTTAAACTAAAGAAGAAACACAGTCGAGACGTCCTGAAACTAAAGAAGAAACTCGACCGAGAAATCGAAAATTTCAGCGTTTCCAGTCAACCGCCAGAACCCTGCAAAAACTTGACCATCAGCCACAGATAGGAAAAATCGGTAAGCGAAAAACTTCCCTTTAATTATTTTTTTTGAATGCAAGAGATGTCCCGGCGAGTTACCTAGCATGGCTTGGCCGCCCCAGTCCAGTCCAGTCCGGAGGATGACCAAAGTGGATCCAGAACCCCCTAGCCTTCAATTCCGGAGAAGGAAGGTTGGTTCAAATGGTGGCTAGAGGTATCCTTCAATTCTTTTTTGGGGCAGGGTTATCCTGGAAAAGCTCGCCGAGGGTATTGCCGAATTTTAAGAAAAGTGTATTTCAAACCTGATCCGACCCTGCTGCAATAATTTTAAATTTAAAAATTGTTAGTTTTAAAAGTGTAAAATTAATTGCGATATTAGGTATCATTTTCCATATGAACATCTTGCACCAGAGCGATCTGATAAATTTAGTTTGTGGCGTTCGTACACGTAAAAGTGGTACCGGAAATTAATGGAAAACCCCAAGACCAACCCAGATCGAGAGCAGGCCATTCTGGAAGAAATTCTGAAGGAAGTAGAAGCGGTGAATTTTCCTCCACCGAACATACAGGCGCTGGCTAGACGACCCGTGTCGAGGATGCAAGAAAGGAAGCTGTGGCGGAAAGCCATACGAGAAGCGGAGTTATTGAGAAGACGTTGCATCCCACCTCCAGATCCAACCGGGGGAAGACGTCCAACCCGACCTTTACTGGTAACCAGTAAGAAGGGAAGCAAGAAGAAGGACACCTTCTCAGAGGTGTTAAAAGGTATGGATACTCTTACGCTTAATAACCATCTTACAGGTACCCGGAGAATCGCCAGAGCTCCCGCAAGAAAAACGCCGGCCACCAAAGTTCGTCCTACTGTTAAACCACTTACCACATCAACGATAGTCTCTTTGGTAGAAACCACTCCGAGGCCCATACCGAAAGACAACCAATATGTGGCGAACATTCCACTTCCAGGGGAGAATCCCAAGGTAGCTAGCAGCCCGGCCATACCCATAGAGGATATTTCGTTGCCCGTGGATGCCTCCCGAGTCCCCAGCACAACCGGGTACGTAATCGTGTCTCCGCCCATGATCACCAAGATTGGAATCATCCAAAAGATCATAGACAATGGGATGAAAAAACGCCCTTACACGTCCATCGTCCTATGCGACGGTAAGCCAGTAGAGCTGCGCTGCCGACGATTGAAGCGGCTGCTGAAGAATGCGAACCAGAAGTAAAACCAAATACTTGGCGTTGTTTTTTTGTATGAATTCTAATAGTTTTTCTTGGTGTTAGTTGGTGTCGTCTTTTGCACATTCGGTTTTCCCGGAAGGCACGGGGTTGTAATGAAACTACCATTTTTTGATGAAATTTTATTTAAAATCGTAAAACAACCTTTTAAAATGTAAAATTTAAATGATAGGCAACCCATGTTGCGTATTAAGTTTTATCAATCTTAGTTGGTTAAAAGGAACCTGTTAGATGTTTACAATTACCTGTAATACGTTGACTACTGGTAAAGATGACAGAGGATTCTATTAGGAAAACGAACCAGTTAAGTTTTCATCCAATGTTTTGGTTTGGTATAAATTTTCCTTTCCAAGGCAGGTATTGTTCCGTTAATGCTTTCGAAATAGGTCTGCTTGGCGATCATTTCAAAGAGTGTTGCAGTCGATACTTCGGAAACGTGTCTGCTTAGCGATCGTTTCAATTAATCCTGTTTTCCAGTACGTCGTTGCTGCCTGGCGTGACGACATCCTCACACCCTTCCTGAAAATATCTTGTTTATAGCCTGGCGAGACAAGATTCCTAAAAATCATTCATAATACCTGCTCTGATTACCTTTCCGGAAGTTGTTAAAGCCTGGCGTGACAACTTCATCCTCTCCAGCCTGAATGATCTTGTTTATAGCCTGGCGAGACAAGATTTGTCCTACCTGTTAATGTGAAGAAATTCCTGCCGGCGAAAAACCATCTAAATAGTTATAATTTGGTTACCAGTAGAAACGACAATCAAAGACGCGTATAGGTTATATTAGATCCCAGATAACCAAACCAGTAGTATTCAACGATTCAGACACAGATACTCATAATCCAGATCCCGCAATAGTAATATTTTAGTCGTAACTTAGAATTAACCAGCAATTCAGTTAAACACTAGTAGTCCTTCTAAAAATCTAAGAAAGGAACTTTTAGTTTGATATTTCAGTAAACAACATTGAAATTAGATTCTCCTTATTTACCTGTAATTTCTCTTTGTTGAAACTAAAAGTGCAGAAGACTAAAACCGACATCAATATACACCAGCCATTTTTTATTACACTTGTAAACAACCAGTGCCGTACGCAGTACTGTTTTCCTTGTAATTTTATAATTCAGTTTAAGTTTGTAAATATCATTTTTTTTATTAATAAATACTTTTGTTATTGTTTTTCCGAATCAATCGTTTATTTAAACCCCCCCGTTCCAGTCATTGTATTCGACTTATTCGAATTGGCGCCCACGCACCAGGTTTCCGTAAATAGAAGAGTGTGTGATAGCAAGAAAAATCGACAAGTTAGTCCACCCTCTGGCTCAAGCTTCCGTAGCTACCCAGTAGCTGCGATTTCACCTTTCCATTTAGGAAAGGCAAATTGGTCGCGCTACAAATTAATACTGAAATATGTATGCTGTATATAATATAAATATGTATAATGCTGCGTACTGAATACCACGACTGAATGAATTGACTAAAAAAGATAGGTTAGGTAACCTCCGGTTAATAATTTACCGACTCGAAAAAACCTTGGTTAACCTTGGTTAATCTGGTACATACACCTGGTAGACTTAGTAGAATTTTCGAACGCGGTTAAAATTTACCGATTGAATTTTCGAACGCAAGCGGTGAATGCGGTATCTACCAGTCATCTACCGGATCAATTTTCGAAAACGCCTTGTATCGGTACTTGGAGGTTTTCGGCAAAACTCGATATTTGTACTAGCTGTTTTTATCGGACCTGAGAGCTTATGTGCATTTGTAAGGGAGTTTTGTAGCTCATTAGCATAAGTTTTCATCTTCTATATAGCAGTTAGCTCTTCTTTGATAGAGAGTCCCTTCAATATTTCGGTCTTCATGGGTAAAAACAGATGATCTAAAAAGACCATCTCGTCCACATTCTTCGAATTCCTGTATTGTTTGGTTTTTATTGCTTTTGCCTTTACTTTGAAGAAAATTAATTTAAGATCTGACAACGTGTGATGTCCGACAAGAAATTGTTTGATTGATATGGAATAGTATTAAAATGTAATTCTGCTGCTCTCAATAAATTTCCATTTTGTAACGATTTTCGGAACCGTAAATCTGCGGAATACTCTTTCCTTTTTGGCACGTTATAGCTATTATTACAACTAGGGTAATACGAATAGTATATTTCCCGAGGTTGGCTAGTTACATCTCGAGGGCAAAGCTCGAAAGATGTATAGACAACCAAGGGAAATGTATTCATATTTCCCGTGTTGTAATCAATAGTTTTCTTTTGATTGAAAAATATATTATTAAATATATTAATATTACATCAATACTTAAGTTTGAGATTTTGAATTCGCAATAACTCGAAAACGGCGCTAGATATCGAAAAACTGAGCAAAAATTTTACCCCTCTTTGCTCGTTCTTCTCCCCCCCTTAGCAATTTGTTGAAGGAAGCCTTATGCAAAATTCTAGATCAATAGCGCGCAAAATGCGCGCAAAATAATTCAGAAAAAGTTAGGTTGGTTTTTAAAATATAAAAATAAGTAGGCACATTTTTTATTTTAAACGTCACTTAAATGTCACTTTTTAACAGGGATGGCTTTAGTATTTTGTTTTGTATGTTTGATTGTCCAATCACCGTGCGCAAAGTATACTTTAAAATGGCGTTTCATATTTCCCTAGGGACAATATGATATGACGTTTCATATTTCCCTTGGGAAATATTAGTGTGTTATGACATATTGTAACTAAGGCGATATTGCTCTATATTGTTTCAATCAGAAGAAATAGCTATTATTACAACTAGGGTAATATGAATAGTATATTTCCCGAGGTTGGCTAGTTACATCTCGAGGGCAAAGCCCGAGAGATGTATAGATCTCAACCCCCCCTATCAATTTGTCGAAAGAAGCCTTATGCAAAATTCTAAGTCAATAGCGCGCAGAATGCGCGCACAATAATTCAGAAAAAGTTAGGTTGGTTTTTAAAATATAAAAATAAGTAGGCACATTTTTTATTTTAAACGTCACTTAAATGTCACTTTTTAACAGGGATGGCTTTAGTATTTTGTTTTGTATGTTTGATTGTCTAATCACCGTGCGCAAAGTATACTTTAAAATGGCGTTTCATATTTCCCTAGGGACAATATGATATGACGTTTCATATTTCCCTTGGGAAATATTAGTGTGTTATGACATATTGTAACTAAGGCGATATTGCTCTATATTAGCTGTATTCTTTTTACCTATTTTATTTCCATCTCAGTTGCACAACTGAGACGAAGTGAGCTGAGACGAACTGAGATTAACTGAGTCAAAGTGAGAAAAAGATAAGGTGAAAAGAACAACGAAAATTTACTACTAAGTGATTTTTGAATTTAATTATTTTGAAGTTTGGTGATGCTAACCAAATTGTTTTTTGTATTATTGTATAATGTTAATATAAACTTCAAAAAGACGAATTAAAAATTTAAGGTGCAGTAGATAT
The DNA here is from genome assembly GCA_911387805.1 of Cantharis rustica. Taxonomy (NCBI): domain Eukaryota; kingdom Metazoa; phylum Arthropoda; class Insecta; order Coleoptera; family Cantharidae; genus Cantharis; species Cantharis rustica. The sequence continues at coordinate 81,657,085 of OU426877.1, forward strand.
TAAAATAATTGCAATAAGTGACAAGTTTAATTCAAATCAACCAATCCAAGCCATTTCCCGATTTGTCTCAGTTGTAACACTTCAAAACAGCAAGATCAGTTTGGGTATGGAAGCGGATAATTTTGTCACGTAAAACTCAGTTAGACACGGCACAGTACTTATGTCAAAACGGTAAAAAAAACAACTTTTCAACTGAGTAACTGAGTATCTCAGTACAATCTCACTTAAAATAGGTAAAAAGAATACAATTATTGTTTCAATCAGAAGAAAAGTAATTTACTTTTGAGATTGTCGAATAAGTAAATTACTTGCTAGATTTGGGTATTATAAAGCACGAATAAGTTTATTCTCGAACTAAGGGCCGATATATTCACCTCCTCGTAAAGTGGCTAATAGCGTTACAAGGAACTTAGTTATTAGTAAACGTATATTCACCTACCAATAGCGGCAATCGTCTCGTAAATACGAGTTACGAGTAAGATAAGTTACAAGTCACTTGGAGTACCAAGTAAAACGTTACAAGTGAGATTTGAACTTAAAATTTATAAATGGTGTGTATTTTTTGTATTTTATAATTTTTTAAAATATGTCTTATTGACGATATTTATCTGATCTTAGACGAAATTGACGAAAATATTATATATTTCCGTTCATATAATACTAAAAACAGATTTCACGAATTTTTACGGAAGATATGCAGAATAACGATCGAAATAATAACTTACATCGTGCCAAGTTTTTTAAATTATGCATTATAATTGCATCTGGGTTACAACTACATGTTAAAAATATTTTTATAAAGTTTATTACTTAACCCTTTCAAACCCAGAGTGTGTACCTTTTATTAAATTATTTTGAATTTTGTGACAAACTTAAATGCTAAATAGCAAGCATTTTTCAATGAAAAAACGACGAGGAATTCAATAATTCTTTCTTTCAAAAAATAATTGCTATCTAACATATAAGGTTGTTATCATAAACTTCAAAATAATTTAATAAAACTCGAGTACACTATAGTGTACCCTGGGTCTGAAAAGGTTAAAAATCCTTGATTTTATAGGGTGGCTTACTATTATGACCGCGGCTGTAAATTACTTGTAAAAATTTTCAAACTTCAGCTGTCACAATTACACCAAAATACTATCTCTTCCTATCTTGAGAATATAATAGCGCTATCTCTTACTCCATATTGTACGAAGAAAACATCAACTATGCGTAATAAGTTGCAAGTAGTTACAAGACAGATATATTTATTTGAATATACCCAAATTTTTTACAAGTCACTTTTAAAGTTATTGAACAGATAACTGCAAGACAAATCTAGCAACTAATTTAACCTGTCGATTTTGTTCAACTAAATATTGGGGGTTTTTAATTTCTACCGATAGTCAGTTTTTAACTTAAGGCTAGGATTTTACGGCGCGCTCTTACATCTACAAGGACAATTCAAAAACGGCTGAATAGATATTTTTCAAATTTGGGAATTATATTTACGATGAATTAAGGATTGCTTAGCCATAATTTTTTTTGGCAAATTTTGAAATTTAGAATTCAAATTCTTTAAATACTATAATTGTAATTTATTTAACAAAAATTAAAGTAGAGGAAATGATTACTAACGAAGAATTATTAATAATAAAAAAAAAAAAAATTAACCAGATGCAAAATTAAATCACATCTACCAGCCTATTTAAAAAACGGCTGGACGGATTGGTTCAAAATTTTGAGATAATATTTGTGACATTATAAGGATTGCTTAACGGGGTTCTTGAACTCAAAAATTGTATTTATAACAATAATATTTGTTGTAAAACATGAAAATAATTATCAATTAATAAAATTTTACTTATTTAAAGAATGTACATCTATAAATGAATTCGTAAAAAAATTTTCAACAATTTATGTTACCTATAACGCATTAAAAATGAAATTGAAAATAATTGATGAATTCAAATAATTTTAGATAAAATGGAACATTATAGTTCAGTCAATAGCCCACAGATGGTTATTATATTGTATGCACTTTTGAGTGCACAGTTTTCTGTTTTGTGCAATGCAATCGTCCAAATAATTCATTAATATCGTGAGCTTTACAATGTCAGAAATTCTTGCGTGCATCTAGAAATATTTTGTAGTGGGGTATATGCATTTCAAATCCATTGTATATCATGTGGCTTATGATAATAAGTGGAATGTTTAATGTGTTTACTTTTTAGATGCTTACAAAACATTTCATAAAAATTATAATTCGCATAATTTTACTGGCGGTAGAATAATTTTAATTCTATTTAAAAAAACATAGAATAAAGTGTAAATGCAAAAATAAATAATTTTTTATAAGAATTTTCTTGTACAATCAAAAGAAAATAAGTGATTCAAATGTTTATTTTTTATTTCTTCCGTAATGAATCGGTCTTGTTATCGTTTTATACATTTTCATCTTTGTATCTTTTTCTAGGTTTCCATTTTTCAAGAGTACTTTGTTTCGTGTTTAATTATTTAATGCTTTCTTTAATTATTACACAAATAAAATAGTTTTCATATCAATATTGCCACAAAAAATGTTTTCTCTTTGGATTGCAAAAGACTAATTGAAGAAAATCAAAAAACATTCATAATTCCCGCGTGGTGTTTAGATTATAATAGCACAAGTAGGATAACCGGCGCTGGAATATTTGACGCTCTAGGCAAAATTTTATCAGTGCCCCCCCCCCCCATTTATATAGCAGTGCTGAGCTGAGAAACAAAAATCCGCGATATTTAAAAAAATACTGATTTACATATTTTTATTAAAAAAAAAACCTTTTCTAACAAAAATAAAACTAAAAAAAATCAAATTTTAACTTTTCTAGTTTTTTTTGCGGCAAAAGTTAAAAGTTTTTTCAAATTTAATGTTGAGGTTTCTTTCTGTTCTATAGAAATAATAATTTTATTTGCGCTGGAATTGAATTGAATTGAGGATCAGGATTATCGACGTCCGGATTATCGAAGTACTACTGTATAATCGCAAAACGCATTAATTAGATAAATAAATTCTATTATTATACCACGAATACTTTACATTTTTTGAAGTAAGTTTTGTAGATCCTCTTTTTGTTTGTACCGTAAAGTGGGGCGACTTTGATATTACGGTGCGGTTTTGATAACTGCCTTCTCTGCAAACTGCAGCCGCACTGGTATATTTTAAAATTACCGCTAATTGCATTAATTACGTCCACGCCTACAGATCTTAAAATCATTGTGAAAATAGTTTTTTTTATTAAGTAACATGCAATAAATTGATCAAAAACGCCGATCATCGGCCTAAGAAGATTTTTTTAGTCGTTATAGCTTCAAATGTGCAAAGGTTGGTAATATTTTATAGTATTTTTTAATTATATATTTTTAATCAGGCATGTCTTGAGAACATATAATCTCAAATAAACATTACAAAAAAAACTATCATGTGGTTAAAAATCTTGTTAAACCGTCGTGGGGTCACTTTGATCATAAACTAAGAGGCGACTTTGATTCTTAAATTTAATAGTTTTTTGGTTATTTTGAGCAAATTTTGGCAATTTTTGACTTCAGATGGTCCGAGTCTATAAGAGGAAATCCGGAACTAAGGATTATAAGCATTACCAAATACTATGGATAGGATAATACGTACAGCTTAGGCCCATTACAATAGAATTTTCGTAGCCCGAAATTTTTGCGCCACCTGCCTGATTGAGTTGGAACCTTGGAACCTTTGGTGTAATCAAATACTATGTGTTATTTTTTTAAATTATATTTTTTATTCATATATAAGTAGTTACATGAAATAAAACTGCGTATGTTAATTGTGAGAAATTTTTTTAAATTTATTTTTAGTTTTTGAACTATTTTTCTTGTTTTTTACACTTTTAAACAATTTTGATTTATTGTCTTCATTCAATTTATTAACATAAGCTTTTATTAAAACATTAAAATATTTATCTAAAAATAAATTTATACAAGAATCGCATACTATATTACAAATAATTTTCTTAATAAGATCAAAATTTTTTAATTTTGTTTTCACATTACTTGCATTTTCTTCTAAAAATACAGTAAACATGCTTTTAAAAGTCTGATTTATGTAATTAGATGCTGTTTTAGCAATTTCATTAGGAAAATATAATTTTGATAATTCTGCAGGTATACTTTTTTAATTCTAAGAAAGTATTTAAAATATTAAAATTATTATTTAAATCACATAAGGCATTTCTGCAATCGTCATGTGACAATTTCTGCATGAAAATATTGAACATTTAGAACCAATTCCGGACATGTTGATGAAAATTCACTCAAATATTCAATTCGCGACACTATTTCGAATTATATCTTGATTTATAAATAAATAATACAAAAGATTTACTTTTATACTACCATAAGCAAACATAACCAAGATCACATTTACAAACATAAACAAACTTAAAATTAACTGTCAAACTGATTTAGTTCCAACTCAATTCGTTAGAGGCGCTTAAGTGCTGGGCTACAAATTTTCGCCGAAGCTGTACGTATTATCCTATCCATAGTATTTGGCATTACTCACAAGGCCAACTGGATGAAGCTATTCAGAGAATTTCATTTAAGTTTTTAATAAATACTGCAAAATTATATTTAGGTATAAACGTATAAGCACTTATTTATTTTTTTTTATACAAGAATATGTATTTTTTATGAAAATAAACACCTAATACAATAAAAAGACTTCGATCAAAGTCGCCCCCAAAACAATATCTGTTATAACTCAAAAAATACAACACCGATTTTAACATGAAGCGAAAGTAATCATTCTCAGTTCTCAGAGTAAAGTTCTCTGCATTTTAAACGTATTTTCAGAGGGGGCGAGTTCAAAGTGGCCCTACCCGAGGTGTAAAGTTGATCAGCAAGTTTTTATTTTTTTACTGCGCGTATTACAAAAAATTAATTTCTCTTTAGCATAAAGTCGTCTCTGCATGCCATCACCAATCGTTTGGTATTTTTTAACTTTAAAGTTAAAATCAATCAAATCTAATACTGTATGCGAAATACAAATTAAATTGAACAAAGTCACCCCATTTTACGGTAGTGAATTAAACTATAATATAATTTCGAAAATCTTTTAGTTCTGCTAGGGAGCATCTGGGAAATCCTTCCGCCCCTTGGTTCCGTCTTTGGGTACATTTTTTATAAAAAATAATCATAGTAAAATCAAATTCATATAATGGTAATAGAAGAATTAAATCGGTTGTGAAAATTTAATATTCATCTTAGAATAAATAATGCTTTCGTCGATTTTTTTAATAGAAAATTCAGTTTTTACTTTGGCTTATTAGTTTTTGCAGCAATAGTGATAAAAGACGAATGTGCAATTCCTTCATCAGTTTTAAATAAATATTTTTAATTTATCCACAAAACTGTCGGATATTTAGACACTTATGGTTGATTGCCCAATGATTTCAAATGCCATTCAGTATTATAAGAGTTATCAAATAATATTATGTGTTCTGTATAACAATGCATTTAAATTTTTGTAATTATAGTAAAATTTTAATTTTTGCATTTTTAACAATATAATCCAAATCATTTTGAACAGTGATCTCAAGACATAGTAATTATTGTCGGATAAATGCAAAAGTAAAGTGGGATCGAGTTTTATGCATATCTCTCCTTGCAAGGTTAAATTCCAGTTGCATTGGGCTTAGTTTTATACGATTACGAAAAATTTTATTAATGTTATATAGTCGAACAAGTGCGAAATTATAATATTATAAATTTATCTTAAACATTATATAATTTCATATAAAAATAGTGTTATTTTTAAAATCATTTAAATCACCAATAGCTTTGTATACGTTTAGTTCTAGGAAACTAAAAATTTGTATAAAATTACCAAACATAAAATATGTACGAGTATAAAAATACTAAGTAAACCTTTGAAAATTCTGCCCGCTCTTACAATTGATAAAATTTTTAAACTACATAACAGAGAGGGTAATTTTCGTATTTTAAAAGGAGGAGCTTATCGATCGTATGTTAGAAATAGCGACGCGTATCGGTAAAACAATAATAAGTTAGATGACTTAAAAATTTGTTAAACGTGTTGTCTACCCGCGAATTATAAAATACAACGAGCTTATAAGCCCCCTCGCGTTCGTGAATCAAAGTTAGCTGCGTATATCTTATCCTTAAGTCATGCTCCATCAAGCACGTCTCAAGCATAAGGTTGAGATTCGACTATAAGTACGGGCATTATTAGTTATTTGTCGTTTATAATTCCGACCCTTAATGTTTTAATTATTCAATAATACATGATATAAAAATAATAGTAATAATGATTAACAATTACAATAATTATAAAAATTATTTATCTTGGAAGTTCTTTAAGTTTTTTAATAAGTGACTTTATAATAACAGTCGATTTTGTAATGCGCGGTTTTCCACGAATATCTTGCCCAAATAAAATTTTAAGTCCTTTTTCTCCATTCAATTCACAAGTCTCCTTAAGTTTTTGCAAATTTATTCCGGCTTCTGCTATTTTTTTGATCATACTAGCAGATAAACCGCTGTTGTTACTGTTGCTCCGTTTATTTTTAACATTTGCATTATTTCTCTCATTGACTTTCTGTAGTACACGAAGCTGAGATGATAAATTAATTGTAGCAATGGATTTTTTTGCAAATACGCAATATATTTAAACGGCATTGTACTCAACTTTAATTCATCATGGGATATATTAATTTGAACATGATTTACTAGTTTTTGAAGTACCGCAACATCGTTTTTTGCATTATGAGCACCTTTCAAATCATCAGCTTCTAAATATTCCTCAACTAATGCAGCTTGTTTAAAACTTAATTTAGCTAATTTCCGTTCAGACAATTTTTTTTTAAATAACGGTAACGTATCACAAAATCCACTAACTAAATTTTCAAACTTTTTTGATAATCCTACCTGTTCCATTAGTTTCATTATTAGTGGAGCATCAAATTTTAAGCAATTGTGTGCTACCAAAATAACTTTTAATTTTGTTGATTTTAAAAAAGATAAAAAACTATCTGCAGCCAACTTAGTAGATACAGTGTTAACTTCTGTAGATAGTAAAAATAATACCGATACGCGTATCGGTAAAACAATAATAAGTTAGATGACTTAAAAATTTGTTAAACGTGTTGTCTACCCGCGAATTATAAAATACAACGAGCTTATAAGCCCCCTCTCGTTCGTGAATCAAAGTTAGCTGCGTATATCTTATCCTTAATCCCACTCATAAATTCTACTGATCCTAGGGTGGATCTTATAAGTAGAACTGGGAATTATACGCATAAAAAATTTGAAAATATGCGCATATTTATGTTCGAATTTTCATAAAAATATGCAAGTTAAAATACAAAATATGACGTGAAAAATTCAGAATTCAAGTTCAAAATATGCAATAAATGGCTGATATATTTTTCATTTTTTTTATGCAAACGATTCTCTTAAAATGATTTGAAATTTAGATAATGATTTAAATTTTTTGCAGTTTATAGCGATGACTAATTAGACCAAGCCAACTAATTTTTTTTTTAATCTATATTTCTTAATTTTACAATTGAGTTTTTAACAATAATTAAAGAATACAATATCAAGCGTTATGCATCTTTAGACGCGGGATAAAAATCTTTGTAATTTGATACCTTTTTCATTCTTATCCGTTATAATGGGAAGCAGGAATTTAGAAAAATTAATATATCCCATGTTATTTCCCTATGTTCAGTTCTTTGGCCGGTCACCCGGTATACTAATTTTATGAGTTAATAATTTCACTAATATATAAACCAATCGTGGAGAATATGCAAAATATGCAAAAACAATATTGGCTCTAATTACTCTAATTTATGTGTTTCGCAAAGATATTCAAAAATCGACGTTTTCATATCAATAAGTGAAAATATGCATTTGCTTATAATCCCAGCCCTACTTATGCATAGTCCGTTTTTTTAAGAAAAATATTGGAAATTGTACTAAAGCGACGACTTCTAAATATTAACCAATGAAATTGCTTTGAAGTTAGACGATAATTACAATAAAAAAATTTTTGCGATTGATGTGCTATGTGTGTTGCCTAAACTGAACCGGGCAAAGTCATAAATAAGATAGATGTGGACAGAGTTAAATGTAATATCGAATAGACGTAGTTATTTTGTTATAACATTTCGTTTTTTTTTTTGTGGTAAATATTTAATATTACTACAAGATTAAGAGCCGATCTTTCCATCTCCTTGTAAGTTACTTTTAAATTTATCTGCCTTTTAATTGAAATATCTGTCTGGACTAAATATCTGTAAAGACAGATATTTCAATTAAAAGGCAGATAAATTTAAAAGCAACTTACAAGGAGATGGAAAGATCGGCCCTAAGTGCTAATTAAATTATCTGAAGTTTCCCGATGTAAATTAGACTTTGCAAACAACGCGCTACCTATATATTCACATCTTGGATAAACTATAGTACATTAAGTATAAGGTAGAATAAATAAATACATTTAACGAAAATAAAATTTATCACACTGCGCGAAGATATGGATCTGTCAGTTAGCGAAAGTTAGGTTATTTGTTTAGCGAAACTGTACGTAAAAGGTAGATCCACGCGAAGACATGAATCTGTCAGGAGCGATTCCATGCAGTACCAAAATAAAAACAATTTTTTATATCGCAAATATTTTTGAAAATTACGAAATTGAATCCAGCATCGCATGAAGAAAAAATCGGATGTGGCCATGCCCATAACTTTATCATACTTTTAAATAATAATAAATTTAAAAGAATTTAAAAAAAAACATTATTTTGGAGGAGAATATATAAAAAAGTTAAAATTTTAAAAATAAAAAAAAAATTTTTTGCAAAAATTTTTTTTTATTATTTTTTTTAAATTATTTATTTTTTTTTGCGTTTCCGTATACCGATTTTTTTATTATTATTTTAGTGGAGAATATGATTAAAAAATAAAATTTTAAAAATAAAAAAAAAATTTTTTTTTAATTTACAAAATATTGTTTTATTTTGCTTTTCCGCGTACCGATTTTAACCAAAATCTAATCAGCTCTAAGTCTCAATATTTATGTACTAAATAAAAAATTTTGTTAAAAAATTTCTATTACTTTTTGAGGTAGAGCGCACACAAAAATTATCATCCAAAATCCATACATACATACATCCATACATACATACAGACATTTTTTGAAAATTACGATTTTCCGCTTCTGGGACTCCAAAATGTCTAAATTCATCAAAATATCAATTTTTTTTTCTGCACGATTACAATACTTTCTCAGACTTCGTATGATAAAGTAAAATGATAAAAATTTCTACATAAAATATAATATACCTATTTTATTCAATGCTAGTAAATAAAAATTAATTCCAAGCATTTATTGATTTTTTCTAACTAAAGTGAAAGTTACTGATTATTAAGAAAAAAAAAAAAAGATTAATACATTGAAATCATGATAACTCGAATTTCAAGAGAAATCCTAAAAATTTCGAGTTTTCAGCTTAACAAGTAATTCGAGATACAAAGGATTTAATTGCTAAAATTTCAACTCGGAAAGGCACAATTTCCAAGTATTACTAAAATAAACGTGTAACGGTATCATAAATCCACGACTTGAAGGAGCCATTGGTAACATTCGTGATTTATTTTTCGGTTTACTCCGGACATGAACTATAATAAAATGTTCTTCATAGTATAGTATGTACGTATGTAATTATTTCGACTCGTGTATTTTAAATGTTAAAAAATTTCATTTTAATAATTATTAAATACAATCACCTTTGCAACGAAAAAAACAACTATAAATTTATATGTTATTTTGTCTTTCAATAGACATGTTTTAAATTAAATTATCTAGTGACTGTAATTAAATTATTCGAATAGCACACCATCTATACGTGCAGTAGTCAACTAATTTTTAAGTTTAGATCTTTAGATGTGGTTTACATTTACCGTGACTTCCACGCACTTCCACGTACCTAATTACCGTACGTCAAAATATTACCCGTACTGATCTATAAAGCTAAAAGTATTTTATTTAAACGTGGCTCGTTTGTAGACATAGTACTTCTGTGATTATTATTTTAAAATTTAGTGAAGTGTTTTAAATTGAATTGAATTTTTTAATAATCACAAAAATGTTGCGAGTTTATTTTACACTTTTTGCATTAATTTCATTTGTATATTGCGATCAATGTTCCAATATCGAAGTAACCTCAAAATCTTTTACTACTCAAGATGCTACAATTGTGACCAATATTGCTTACATTTCTGAATTTGATGTAACCTGTGGTTCGGGTTCGATTTCTCACTTATATGCAGATCTCGATGGCGTTATATTACCTGTATTGGTAACGGGTTCCAACAAATATCAAGTATGTTACTTTATATTTAAACTGTAATAATTATTTTGTATAATTATGCTTATTCATTTTAAAGGTAAGCTGGACTGAAGAAATTAAAACAGCACGACGAGGCAATATAAATATTCGTTTGTTTGACGAAGATAGTTACACCGCATTAAAAAAAGCACTTAGATCCGGAGAAGATATCTCTGCAATATCGCCATTATTTAATGTGGTAGTTAATCATCCTGGTGCTTTTAATGGTCCGTGGTTAAAGAGCGAATTTCTTGCTGCAGTTCTTGGACTTATCGTTGCGTATTTAGCTCTAAGTTCACGATCTAAATTACTTGCATAGTGATTAAATTGTTATCCATTATTTACTTTTTGTAATAAACTTTTAGAAAACCCGTGATTTTAATTTTTTATTTTTTCAGGCAAGTACAAAATTCCGTGTATATACTTGTATTATTATGTGCAAGTCTTTTATAAAGTTGTATTTTTAAATATTTTACCAACTAAGGGAGACTATGGTAAGTTTGAACAACTTGAGCAAAATTTACTTTAACTTATTTATACCCAAAGTTATATAGTAGAAAGGGGGAGTTGGTTTGAATGGTTATAAAATCAATAATATTGGCTATCTATTCGAAAAAAATTTGTTACACTTTTACTTTATCATACATATTACAAGAAAGTAGAATCATGTAGAAAACAAATTAAAATTTTGTTCAATGAGCTGAAAACTATCATTTCCAAACAATATATGTGGTCAAATATTGTGTGAGCTCTACCTCAAAAAACCTAAAAGAAATTCTGTATTATATACTTCTAATAAACATTGATGCAAACCAACAGTTTAGCTTAACAGACTGTTTTGGACTTAACTTTTTGATAGCAATTTACGGAGATTGATCTGATAGCCTAGAAACTGCAGTTCAATCAAATCCTGATCGTGTCGGATGCACTGCAGTGATCTAAAGGCCAAGATAGTTTTGTGGTCTATGAAGAACAGAAAACTACCTTATTAATTATATTCCTTAGTAAGTCATCCTAGCTTGTAAATAGTCTTTTCTGTGTTGGCTTCTGTCAAATTGATCGCCTAGGCACTGCAAGTGTATGGCACCCGAAAGAAGAATCTGCATTGCTCGGAGAGCCCAGATATAAATTCCACATCAGAACTAGGCTGATAAGATTTATCATGGATAAAGCAGAATGATAAATCAATTCGAGTTTTAAAAAATATAGACTACACCAATAGGTAGAAGTAAAAAGGGCAGGTTTCAAGTGTTAGATATAAAATTAATCAAATTAATAAAACGTTAAAATAATGAATTTAAATTGTCAAGTAAAGAATACTTTACTTTTTGTTTAGTTTGTTTAATTTTATATTTATATTTAATTACCACAAAAATTCATTTCTATTTTAAAGTATTCGGTTAAAAAATGTAAACTTCACCAACTTCTGACTTTCAAAAGTCATAACTGGCAAAGCCTTGACTTTATCGACGGCGCCATTCTGACTTAAAAACAATTATACAATCAATTACATATTGATTGTTGATAGTTTCAAGACCGACAAAACTTAGTGTGGAACTACCACACCATACAATGATTATGAATTTTAAAGTAATTCAACTATCGAGTAGGTTGTTCCGTGTGTATGGTTACTAGTACGATGATAACAAGACAGTAATTTATTTAAAAGTTTAATCAATGCCTATTATATAATTTTTATAATACTTATACATTTTTTTTAACAATAACAATAATAAAATATATTTTGTTAAATAGTAGGTATCTACAGTAAAATATGTATAATAAAATTACTTTTCAATATAAACAGTCCAATCCTTGTTCCAAACCAGCCCAGTGATCTGGAACAACTAAAAAATACCTGTGCATAGCTTCAATAAATCTATTTTTATATTCTTTTGGTGAAACTATGGTGGGCAATTTTCCTTGACCCCCCAATAGCCCAGATTTTTTAACCATGGTTTCCAATTTTTTATCCCACGTAAATGTTCGAATGTAATCTGATTGTAACATAATACTTATTAGATACTTTCAAATTTTATATCATTAATACTTACCGATTATTCCTAATACAAGTTCCTTTTTATCCGAGTCCAGTCCAACTAATAGAGAATAATCCATAACGGATTGTTCCGATAAAAACTCTGTATCATTTTGAATAGCAGCAGTAAGAATTGCTTTAGAATGTGGTAAAATGTAAAGAGGATCATCACAACTCACTAAAATATGATTTTTTTAAATATTGCATTCAATTATAAAAGATTGCAGCATACTTTTTAATAAGTTTTCATCGAGTAAAACAATTTCACCTTCTTGATTATCTGGATTAACCAATCTGTTTCTCATTGAACCTTTCAAATCAAATTTGTGGGTTACCTTTCGATTATAAAATAAATTTTCCATGACGAGTAAATATTTTTTCAACATTGCATTTGTGACACTATTTTTGAATATAACTTGATAAACGCCTACTATTTTACCTAACAGAGTTGGCTGAGCAGAAGAAAAACATCGCTGCATGTATAAAAAATAATTATTTGCAGATTCAAAAAATAATTGAATTTCTGATTTGGGAATCTCTTTTAAAATAAATCGATCATCTAAAGTAAAAATATTTAATAAGTTTATATTTACCTATAAAAAAAGACAATTTACCTTTTGATTTACAAAACGTTGATCCCGATTTTCCACCTTGTGCATTCCAGTGTATGCACCTACATAAAGATCTAATATAAGCTTCTTCTCCATCCGGTATAACCACACTTCTTAGCCATGCAAATTTTTCAGCATGATAAATGTAACAACAAAAATTGGTGCTGTTATCTGAAAATGTTATTTCAATATGAGGAGATTTTCCTTTCTTTATGTCATCTGTTGCGTCGTTACTTGTGGGTGATTCGTCTTGATTACTAAAAATTATATTAATTTTTTGATATGATTTTTTGCTAAAACTAATAAATTATAATATTAACCTTAGGTGCACATCTGATGAGTTAAAAGAATGAGCTGTATTAAGTGCGTCTTTATTTCTCAAAAACGATAAAATTCCAGTTCCTTTTTCCGAAAATGAAACTTCTACATTTTCTGTTCCATCTTTATCCGAATGTGGTTTTCTTTTATGCACAGGACTGGGGCTAGGTTCTGCACTTGACACTTTTTTACCTCCTAATTCTTCTAAGCATTTTTTGTATTCAGAAGAATTTAGAGCATACGCAACGATGGAACTTGGTTCATTTTCATATACTACTATAGGGAAAGAAACGCCCACCGATAATGTAAAATGTTCTTGTTGACTATACGGCTGTTGAATAGTATTAACGGACATCGAAGACGGAAGCAATTGAGAAAAAATGTTTTTAACTGTTTTTTTATCGTTATCTTTTTTGCTTTCGCTAGTTTCATCGTATTGTGCCATAACCGTACCATCTGATTGCGAGCGATGATGAACTTTAGACGTAACTACCTCTGAACCTATAATCATATTACAAAACTAACAATAGTACAATCATCACGTCACAAAAAAGGGATCTATGTGGAAATAACTAAAAAATAAGTATATCCATAAAACCTCAATCTTTTTCAAATTTGACCCAAAAAAACACATAGTTTTTGTAGACAAAGTGGTTCCACAGATAAGTGAAGCCAGACTTAATTTACTGTTAATATCAACACCCTTTTTAACTATAATAGAACCCTAGCTGTTGGCTTTTTATTGAGTGACAGAAATGTAAAGAACAAAGTTTTGGTTCAAAATTAAAATAAAGTTCTAACCAATTAAATAACTTATGCAGAATTTTTATGCCTGGCCATTTGTAACTGGATTTACTTTTTCTGTAATATAATTGAAATAAAAAATTAAAGGAATTCTATTGCAGTTCACTTGGCTCCTCAGATGCATTGAAATTGAACTAATACTTGTAAACTAGCAAAAAAGGATAAAAAGTCGTCAATGTGGAAGGCTGACCCAGGGAGTTTAGATAACTAGAAAATTTATCACTGGTCCGGAAAGTGTGTAATTTGGAGTCACCAAACATCCAAACAAAGCTTTTATGATTTCAAACTGTTTATTAGATTGGTATAAAAATACAAATAAATTTTTCCCCTCCGCCACCCTATGCGCATATCGCATAGTTGTGCAAAATTGCTGAAACACGGTTTATTGTAAATACTTACGATTTTGATGTTTTTCGATTCAAACAGTTCCTATAAGAATTAAAGTACACAAAATTTCCTACAAAAAACTCTTATTGTTTTTTTTTTACCTAAGACCACTTTCATTGATAGTGAAAGTTTCTTTTTAGTTGAAATTGTTGCATTTAAAATATCGATATTTTTTATATTATTTGCAAAAATTTCAATTTGGCACCTTGTTTAAAAATGTCAAACTTTGAACAATTATTGCTTGAAAAATGTTGGTTCATATTGGGAAAAACATCAAAATAATAATTTATTAACAATAAACCGTTTATTAGCACTGTTGCATAGCTGAAGAGAGATGCATACAGAACGAGAAAGGAAAAAAACTCATTTGCAATTTTGTACTGACCCAACATACAGATCAAAATCATAAAAACTTTATTCTAACTAAACTACCTGGCCTACTACTCAAAGATTAACTCTAGTATCACTCATTTGTGAACCATTATTACGTCCAGATAAACAAGAAAAAATCTGTATTAAAAACAGTTTCACATAGAAATTTTTTTTATGGTATAAACCTGATGTGGATAAACCTGATGTATTAAGAAGTAAATATCTTAAAAATTGTGTGTACACATATTTGGAAACTCCTGGAATTCATTGGAAATCGTTGAAATTCCAAGTCCTGTGTACAAAAAGATATTTTCGAGATATTTACCCTTTGGTTTGGTTATTCAATGACTTTACTACAAATATTAAATTTAAACAAATTTTACACACCATCATCTTGATCTAGACTTCTAGGTTTTCTGGAATAACTATTTTCTATAGAAGCATTGTTATTAGAATTTGTACTTTCGTTTAAATTTTCTTTAACCAAATAATCATCAATCAATTTGGTATTTTCTACATCGACAGTAATACTTTTCTCTTTCTTTTTATCGCCATCTTTTTTTTTCATGAATTCCAAAAATCTTAAATTCCATTGCTCCACACATTCACATATTGTAGATTTTATTGTAATAATTGCATCTTCAATAATCCAAACTAAAACAATAAATATGCATTATTTAATTTTTTCTGATTGCTTTAAATCAAAGCATTTACTATTATTATTATTACCTTTATTATATTCTGTAAAATCAATCACTTTCTGTTCTAAAGTTGGAGAAGTTAGCTTTATTTGAACATCATCAATTTTTTGTTTAAAAATTGCACGATCCTTAGCGAGAATGTGTTTCAAAGTTAATAAACTCTCTACATCTGATGATAAGGAATGCAATTTGTCGTTAATCACAGAGTATATTTCATGCTCCTTCAAAGCTAAAGCCTTGACTTCATCTATGAGTTTTGAATGTTGACCTTGGTCAAAATAATAAATGTTAATTATTGGAGGCGGCAAACAAATTTCCCATAACGGAACAGGAGAATATCTACAAAATTTAATTAAATCAAAATGTAAACTTAGCTAATAAAATTTTTTGTGCTCTTCGTACTTAAAAGATGCCACGAGGTTTTTGTAACCAAAGTAGTGACAATGATCATGATGTAAACTATGCTGACATCCTTCGTTTCCTCTTTTGGTGTAAATTCCTCCATAAAATCTTAGTTCTAAATATTTGGCAAAAGAAAATGACCATGTGTCTGTGGACATAGGCACTGCTGGAGACACTTTTTGACATGTTTTGCACCAACTCCACATAAAAATACCTTCTTCAGTAAAATTTGTATCGGCATTGTTTAATGACAAACTAACACATCCACCATTATGAACGTATCTACGGATGTGCTTTAACATTGTCGTATCACATGTTAGAGATGGACATTTGTAATCTACTTTAAAACAGTATCTTTCCAGAAAACACCCCAACGGAATATCATTCTCACCATAAAACTCCATATATACCATCCTAAAACGTAAACAAGCATACAATAATTATAGTTTTTTTTTAGTTTAAATTTGGTCACCACCAAAATTATAGAATTGATTTAAAACTTTTTAAAGTGAAGTTAGATTAGCCTAGATTTTTATCTTACCTAACTTGACGTCAGTTTGTCGTGGTGGGCAGGTAAAAGAGTATAAGTCAAATTTTGCCTTAATTTGTAACTTATATTATTTTGATCATTTCCAACTGATTCCAACTTTTATATACATTTTAATTAACTTTTCTCCTTAACATTGCTTTTGGTTTACAATTTACCTTAGATATTTTAATAATTTACCTTATGTTAGATTTTTAAAAAACTAGCAATTTTTGTACACAAATGTTTTCATATTTGAAAGCTTGTTGGTAAAAAATTATTTTATCGATTCCCACATAAAATTACATTACCCATGATTTTATATTTCAACAAACATTATTTAAATTCTTCTCTTGAAAAATTTAAAATATTGACTTATACTATTTTGCCTCTGCACCAAAGAATTATGTACATCATGTTCTCTAGAGAGACACAAACTGTCTAAATTGGCAAATTTTAGCTGCAAGCAGCAAGTTAGAATATTGACTATTTCAAAATTGCTTGATCAAGTACAAATACGTAGGTGCATATTCACAGTTTGTGTAAATAAAATAATATAAAAACAGGACTGCCAATAAATTTAAAAGTAAAGCAACATTAAATATAATAAATTAATTACATTTGAATCCTGTTATATTATGCAATAAAATTCAAAGATTAAATTTAATTAACTTGTAGATAAATCCGCCACTGACCACTTTTAAAAATTAAATATTAATAAAATCTTTAAGATTTAAATGAATGACAAAAATTGTCCTATTAAATGGTTACTTACATTTTCACACAAAACGTAGGTTCGTTATTTAACGTACGACAGAAACTACAAATCAAAACTGCTAATCTCTGATGATTTAATGGATTTAGTGCATCCAGGCAATCATTCGCATTAAAACTTAATTTTGTCGTTTCCAATTCTTTGAAAATTTTAAATTGCCGATTTGGATTGTATTCTAGGCGACCACCACATGCACGAAAATTTGCCAGTAAGGTTTGAAACTCGCTGCAATTAATATCATTTTGAATTCTGGTGGTTATAAACGGATGTAATGGTTTTAAATTCAACTGCGAGCTATCGTCAATGTTGTTCTTATTTTTATTTTTAACAAATTTATTTTTTTTCTTATTGTCTATTTGATTACTAGAAAAAATATCGGATGGAAAGTAACATCTTAGTTTACATTTTCTTCCAACTTCCGTTTCTAAGTAAGGCAGAGAAAATACTAAATAAGGCGAAATACATAAAATAACATCATCTAAATCTTTCCGAAAATAGTTAGAGAAAGGTAGTTCTGCCACCTCTAAAATTTCGTTATTTTGAATTTCACAAATATCGTCTTCCACTTTGGCAGAAAGTAGCGGATCACTAAAGTCGTTTATTGATTCCGATACACTTTTTTTATCTTCCACGTGTTTCTTATTAATAACTTTTGCAGTAATGTCAACGTTATCTGTATTATTTTTGTTAATCCTGTTAAAAAATTTAGAATCCTCATTAAAATTAGAAAACACTTCGGCATTTAATTTATTATCATTTCCTATCTTAGCTTTTTCTTCAATAGTTTGAAGTTTACTATCACCAATTTCGGGGGAATTTTCTTTGCTATCATCAAAAAATTCATCTTTATTATTAGGTGGTTGTGCGAATATATCCATAAGATAAGATTTTTCTAATCTCCAATTATAGCATGCAAATAAAAAGAAGGAACACACATTTTTAATTTTTGCTAATTCCAGTCTACAAGGTCCCCGCAATAATACTGTACTTCCTAAATGCGACATTTGAAATCCTTCAAAAAACATTAAAGTTTTCTTACTGTCTGAAAATAATTATTTAATAAAACATAACATTTCAAATTTTTCACCAAAGAAATAGCTTACTTTTTCCATCAAAGAAAGTTTTTAAATAAAAAGAATTACAAGTTCCCAATTTTGGTCTTCCTATATGTGCATCCACGGATGTAACTATAGCAGCTTGCGTGCAACGAGCCAATCGATCCAAAACGGTTTTCTTAACATTAAAAACTAAAGTTATTCCTTGGTGCCTCAGCAAATCTTGAGCAAGTCTTGATACGTTACGCTGGACTAAAACAATGGTTGGTTGCAAAGCTACGATTCTTGCAACTACATTTCTAAGATACTCATGTTCCTATAAATAAAAATAATTAACGTGCCTTTGTAGTTTTTAATGATATTTAAATATGAACCTGCATTAAAATTGGTTCCAATGACATTAATCGTCCTTCAATTCGTTGATAAACCAAAGGACATCTTAATAATAAAATTTTTGGATTATCTATTCTGTGCATCATACTTTTATGTGCAACATTTTTACTAAATACGATGCCTTTAATTAATTTATTATCACTTCGTTGTCCACTACACACTTTTTTAAATTGTACATATTGTCTAATATCAACATCAGCAGCGTCGTGATTTTTATCTAAAAATGAATTTAGTTTTCCAATAATTATTCAATCAGTATCTAATAATAATAATCTATACCTGGCCTTATAATGTCCACAATTTCATGTACTAAAGGAATAATAATATCAGTCCAGGAATTAGATAAACCATAAGTAGAAAGTAACTGTTTCAGTAAGTTTTCTTCGTGATTACCAAATGCCATTGTTAGAATATTATAAACTAATTTTTCTTCATTTTCTTCCCGTAAGTGCGATGGTTTATGCCACCCTTAAAACGTTGAATTAAATATTTTTGAAAAGAAATTAATGTAAACAAATAGTTACCAGATTCTGGAACAAACTCTCTATGCTCGGAAGTTTTAACGACTGGTGCCTCTTCACTAACAATTTCTTTATTTGAAATGTTATCATATTCATTTAAATTTTCTATTGAATATAATGGTTTTGATAAATAAACTGTATTAGCTCCCACATTTAAATCAAGCGTATAGGATGATGAAGTACTAAAATGATCCAGAACTTCTATCGATCCTTCCACTACCGATTCTGCAGTTAAAACAAAGTAAATATGTTTTAAATAATCCATAATAGTAGACATAATGTGTTGCTGACTCCTAACGTTAGATGATCCTAATACTAAAATAATTTTTTAAAAGAACGAATTTTACATTTTAAAGGCGACTTAAAGATCGTGTCTCAATGTTGGAGAAATAACGAAAGTTAAAAAGGAGATTAAGATTATTCTGTAATTTCTTCGTTATCATAATGATATTATGATATAATTTTTATTTATATCCAAAATTAACTCCAAAAATTGCAATACAAGCATGGATATAAATATTACGGTAAACCAAACTTTACGAATTTCACTGAATAGTTATAAATAACAAAAAAGTTACAGAATTCTTGATTATTTGACGGCGGCCCCATGATCCCATTTATGTCAAACAAATTATTAATGTAGTGGTAGATTAAATTTGAGCAGTTAAAGTCAAATTTAGTATTTATAAAAGAGTTATTTTTATATTGAACTTAAGTAAGATCATAATAACCACCGTCGAATAATAATGTACCATAGTACAAAAAATTTGTTCATGTCAAAAATTGTCATCTAACAAAATCATTTTTTGAACAATATCGCAAATTTCACACAATTGGTTAGTTTAAAATTTGAGATAATAATTATGGTAAAAAATATGAACTTTTTTCTACTACTAAAACGAAATTCGGTGTAGCTGGTTTGGCGCAAACCCATTTCGGAGGAGGGGCCTTATTCAGAGCGTGGACGAATTGTTGTAATACTGTTCAGTGCATGAACGAGTTGCCGCAAAACTATTTGGATCAAGACCAATTCGGTGCTAGACCGATTTAAAACAAAATTATGTAATCAATGTTATATGTGGTTTAAGTAATGTATCAGACATTAACCATATCAATATTTTAGAAAACCGAAAAGTGTGGGAATTTTTTTATGGGTTTTCTAAAATATTGAAATCAGAAAATTATTTGATGCAAATAATAAAAACAATAAAAAATAACAAAAATATTTACTGTCTAATCTTACTCCAAACTTCCATAATGATTATTCTGAACATTGATGAAGATCCCCAATTTTGATGCCATTTTTAAATATAATTAGTACCAACTGATATTTTTAAATCAAAAAATAAATAATAATTTTACAAAGTCACTAGATCCACCAGCCATCTTAAAGAAAAATGGCAAATACCACTATGAAAAATATTAACAATATAAAAAAGAAGTTACAGTTAACATCAACTAACAACAGCTCATGGTTATTAAATTTTAAAATGATAAAAAACTTAAATGAAATTACTGGTTGTATAATATTGGTTTATGTACCTATAGTAATTTCAATGCTTAGTTGTAAAGACTAAGATACTCGAGCCGATGACATTCAAATCTACTTTACAAGGGAATTATATGACCTCCGAATTTTTGTAATTTTTGCCACTTATTCTACTGAAAGTTTAGCTCTTCAATAAGAACTCCTCAAAGCAGTAGGGCCAGATGGCCAGAAATTTTCGAGAAAATCGACTTTGAAATATTGTCGAAGAAGTTTGAAGACAAGATGTGAAACAATTAGCAAATAGTTTCGTAGCACAGGGGCGAGCGAGTTGGACTAGGAATCGGTGGGTCCACGGAAATCAATTTGATTTCTATTAGGTCAACCCAATTATAGGTAATATTATTCTTATGATTCACAAATACCCCATATGTGCTACTTTTACAAATAAAATGTTCTTGAATAATCAACACTACGGTTTAAACAAGATAAGTGCGACAAATAAGACCCGGCATGTAATAAGGCCCATATGCAAATTTGGAGATACCCGTAACTTTGAGAATCTGAAATACTGTCATAACATTTCGGATTCGTACGGACTATCAATTGGCTGGTAGCGTTGGCAGGAAATATTTCATTTTTAATCACCAAATATTCAAAATAAAATGGGATCATAAATCATAAACGCATTGTTCAAAGAGTATTTATAAAATTACGTCAGAAAAGTTTGTTTATTTTCAATAGTTACAAACATTTTGCAAAACTGAGTTTTATGTAAATTGTAAGTACAGTGTTTATGTATTATTGGGTGGAAAAATTTTCATCTAATTAGAGATGGTTAATGTGTTTTTTTAAAATAACCGAAATTGCCGTATGCAAGAAATAAGGCCCTTACTTGATATATGGACTTTTTTTTTTAATTTGATTTTTTCTTATTTGATGAATACACAAGACTGTTGAAAAATTTAAAGATACTTATATTGCAGTCAAAAATAAGACTTCAATGCCATCGTCTTCAAAGACATCGACTTCAAAGCCTTCTGAAAGAACTGATTGGTATTGACAACTATACACAAAATGATTGTACGTAAAAGGTAGATCCATGTGAAGACATGGATCTGTCAATAGGTTCATTATTGTAACGAGCTGTGGTACTAACCCCACTGCACTGAAGCTTATTGTGCACCCCTTCACAAAGTGTTGATACTCGCAGGAAGGCCGAGCTGAGATATTCCGTGGGTTCGCCATTCAAACACGAAACTCCCACTCGTTACTCAACCAGCAATCGTATCAAACTACTACCGTGGACTTTTCATAGCCCATAGATCGATATTGGGCTAATTTAGATCACAGCAGTGTGGCGTAGACATGATCGAGTAGCGAACCGCAGTTTACCGCGTCCTAGCATGATGATTTAAGCATTGCGCCACACTGCTGGTTGTCAATAGGTTAGTGTTAGTGTATGTTATTTGTTTAACAAAACTGTATTTAAAAGGTAGAACCGCGCGAAGACATGGATCTGTCAGTTAGTTCTTGTTATTTGTTTAGCGAAACTATACGTAACAGGTAGATTCACGCGGTATTCTACAATCATGTCGTTTTTGTTTGTCAAGTTTATTATATCAGATAACTAGTTTTGCCTTTAAGGCCAGTTGTCACCAGAGTCAGTTGTAACCAGGGCCAGTTGTCGCAGGGCCAACTGTCACCAAATCTTATCTTTTACCTTTCGGTAACTAGTTGACTTGTTGGTGCATAGATTAGGTTGAATATTTTCTGATCGCTAATTTAGAACCGATTGGTAGATTTATAGCGACCTCTGTAATTTGCTGTTACAATATTATTCATGTAACTTCAAAGTTTGTTTTTATATTTTGTGATTAAATTGTCAAATAATAATAGGAATAAAACTTTAGTTGCTTTAAACTGAGGTTGTCAGCTATTTTGAATGATCTACTGCAATCGTCAATCCACAAATCATTAACCTGATAGATTTAGTACAATTTTCGAAAGTAATTCAGTTCTACCTGCTGAATTTTTGAACGGAAACGGTATCTACCGGTTCAATTTTCGTAAACTCCTATTAGTTATAATATAATTACCAATATCTTGCATCCAAGTAGGTTCGTTGTGAGGTGGAATATCAAGAGGTGCATGTGGCGGTAACAAGTTATTTAAATTTAATCCCAGTTTGTATAAAGCGTATCCATCAACAAAAGTATATGATTCTAAAAGAGATTCTATGTAGCATCCTTCCAGTAAAGCTTGACATAATGCTGAAGCTTGAATTCTAAAAATTAATGATTTCAATAATCTTAATTAGCAAATGTGCAGATGAAAAAGTTATGCTGGTAAGGTTTTGGAGTATGAATGAACAAAAAATTACACAAAATGTCGACTATTATTATAAATGAAGTAAACATAAATTTAAAAATTCAAAACTGGCGACTACAAAACACTAAAAGTAGCAATTATGTAACAAGTAACATAAGAAATCAATTGAATCAAAATGAATCGTACAAATTTTACAATTCATAATTTTGCAATTCAAGTAAAATAAATCGTAAATAAATTTAAATTGATTGTTCCCATTGAACGTCCTTAATAAATGTTTTTTATTTAGCCAATACTTTATAAATAGGTATTTTCATTCTGTAAAATGATTTTAGAGAATTTAAATTGTAAATAACAAAACAAATTTAATAATTGTTCAAAATTTTAAATTATTCAGATGGTTATCACCACCAAAACTAATTGACTCAAAATTTATTTTATTAAATTATTATAATACATTGTTTTTATTTAGCATCGGAGTAAAAATACCTGACTGTAAGAGTGAATAAGTTAAAACTAAAGAGTGAAAAAATTCAAAATATTATAGTTTTTTTTACCTAGTATTTGCTTTTTGTTGATATATTAACCAATCAACTAAATCCGATCCTAAAAATGAGTTAAGGTAAGTTTTGAGTCTATAATTATGTGTTTGAAGTAAAATTCCAGTTGTAGGCCTACACATTTCCTCATATAAATTACGGAGGGATATTGAACTTTGTAAAACTTGACATTTTTCTTCGGCAGATAAATAAGTTTCACTTTCTGATCTAAAAAATGATAAATAATATTTATATAATTAACTAAATTATTACAAGTTTCAAAAACATTGATAATCGCTGTAATTAATTAATTTAATATCAATTGATTTTTGAAAAAGAAGAAATAAAATTTTACCTTCCCAAAGCAAATTTCTCTTCTTGGTAGCCAATTGACACTTTTCTCTTCAAAGCAGTTTCAGAATCCAGTAAATGATTGCAATGTGCACCAGTGGATGTTGCAAAAGATAAATTTAAAGGTGAAGGTGATGTGGAACACAATTTTTCTTGTAATGTTTTAAGATCGGCACCTGCATCAGGTGAATGTAGATACGATAATACCACTTTATAACAATAAGTACAGACTCTTAAATCCTCTAAAAATAATTAGAAACTAGCAATATTACGAAAACCTCCTGAGTAAAACATTTCAAACCTGTGCAACGAAAGATTTTTCCTGGTATTTGCCGACTACAACATTGAGAACAAAAAATTTGACCACAAACTCGACAATGATGTCTTCGTCTGAATGTTGTGAACTTCTCACTACATTCGTAACATTCTTTGCTTACGGAATCTGGCATCCAATATTGTTTAAGATCAGTGTCAGAATATGATTGCAAGTTCTAAGAAAAATAAAGTGGAAAAATGTTTTTAAAAAATTACTAATTAAGATCATTAACTTACGGTGTTCTTTAAAGCTATTAGGTTACTAATACGTTTTAGGACATTAGGTAAACTTCTTTCTCTAATAATATTAACTTGATAATCTAAATCGCTATTATGCTGAATTGAATTAGATGCAGTTTCTAAAGCCCACGAAGGCAACGATTCTTGAGAACCACGATCATAACTCTTTTGTAGATCACATGATGTATTACCATCTGGACTGGATAGATTTTTATTCAACTTGAATAATTTGGTAATAAATTGTCCTACCGACTGTTGCTTTTCTTCCGATTGTAAAGGAGCAAATTCAGTTAATTTAGTTGGCGACTGCAAATTCTTATTCATTATGTCTACCGTGTTAAGAAAAAACTTGTCTTAATAAAATTATAATTTTGCTACAATTATTCATAATTGCAATTTTCTTAATCCCATTTTATTTTGTTAATCATTTTTATACGAGAGGTGGAGATTTTTCCATAGTTTATTTGAACTAAGTCTACGTTTGAACTAAATATTTCTTTAGTTTAGATTAAGGAGTAGCTACAATAAAGTTTTGAGTACCTATTTGAAGTGAAGTTCACTTTTACCGGTTTTATGAAACCGGGTATTAGTCTAGTTATGGAGAAGTAATAATTAATAGATTTAACTATTTTATGTATATCGTAAATTATAAACATAATTATTATTTTAGTATTACTTGTTCACATTGCTCGAAAACATTTTACAACGGTTCTTCAAAAAATCGACACACACGAAAAGTGCATTTACTTGAAGTCGAGAATGCGAATAAAAAAATAAACCATATTTTTTATTTTATATTTAAGTTTTCCTAATCACAAAACATCTGAAAGTTGGATGGCACTTATCGCGATTTCGATTAAGGAAAATCACGTGCCAAATATTCAAAATGGCCGCTTAAAGCGAGCAGTTCTATGTTTTGTCATCATAATGAAGGTTATTAGATGGTGGTTATATGCTCATTGACGGGTTCAGAAACGTGTTGTAGTTTGTTTATAATATTCGTTTGTGTTTAAATCATACCTAAATATGAATAAATAATTAACAATAAACATTGTGAAATTCTGTGGGAGTTCTGAGGTTAGAAACTTTTGTAAGGGTGAAGCTTTGGTAAACGATAAGCACATAGTGTTGTGTGCCTAGTGACGACGGATTCCATTATATTTATAGCTTAGTTTTACAAACTACAGCTTTGTCTGCACCGCTTCATGAGATATCAGATATTATCACAACCATGCATTTTGAAGGCTCCTTTCCCATTTTAAAGCTTTTCATCGACGCTTTTTTGCTAACAATTACTTCCACCATGGAACTTGATAACGATAACACGATAACCAGTTATGAGTGTGACTAGGTAGATATTAATTGAAAACGAAAGAATAGAACCTAAGAAGAAGAATTTGTATGTAGAGCCGAAGGTGGAATAAATCCAATACGGTGAATTGTAAGTCCCGTTTCACAGTAACACGCCCTACGCGGCGCGTGTTGGTAAGCATTGTACCTTATGGTAGCTTTCACATAAGCACGCGTTGAAAACGCGTTACGCGCGCGTGCTATTTTATGTCCAGGGCAAACGCGCGCCTCGCGTAGGCACGCGAGGCGTGTTTGCATTGTATCTTATGGAGCCTTTCACACTCTACGCGCCTGACACGATCGCGTAGATATACGAGGTTGCCAGTTCATTTGAGTACTTGTTGCTGTAGTGTGTGGATATTGAATTTGCGTTAAAAATGGATATTGATACCAAAATTTTAATAAACGCTGTTGATGAAAAAAAATCTTTGGGACGCTTCGCTTCTTTTAATTTCAGATTTAGTTCGTCAAAAGTTGCTATAGACATCCGAAAGTAATTAACAAATTTTCGTGGGCTTTCTCTTAAATCCGAATATAAAGTTACAAAAGCGCCTTTTAGTAATCTTTTTTCAATCGGTGGATGAACCCATAATCGTTTTGTTTTGTTTCTTTCACTTTGATTGTAAAGCCTCATCCACAACTTCCAAATTAACCGTAGAATTAGTACATAAATTAGTACTTGAAATTTGAACATAAATTAATGTTTTGGTAGCATTCACAATGCCAAAGAGTATGGAGTAAGAGTACTACATACTCTTTGACAATGCTTAAATTAATACGCAAATTAGTGTGACTCCATCTAGTGTCAATGTTTGAAACTTAAGTATTTCGGTTGGTAAATTGTTGTTATTGCTAGATAACCTAATGTTTCTAATTAAATCGGGTACAGGTTAATACCATAGCGTTGTACTTTTAATATTAAATGTAATTCAGGTCACAAAAGTTAACAGGTTTTAGGTTAGAAATCACAGATAACACTTGAATGATTTTGAAGCATGCGTAGTAGTGACTTGACGACTAATTTACGTGAAAAAGCTTGGACCTTGCAAAGTTCTGCATTAAGTACTAAGTACTAATTTCGCATTAAGTACTAATTTCGAGGTTGTGAACAACTGCATAGGATTTTACGTTTAATTCTAATTACTAATTCTACGGTTAATTTGGTGGTTGTGGATGATACTTAATAATATGCAGCTATGGCTATGGCTATGGCTGCATATTATAACGTTCGAAATAAACTCGTCGAAGTACATTTTAATACTGATAAGTGTGAAACGGGAAAACGCGCTACGCGCCGCGTAGCGCGTAGGCGCGTTTTATTGTGAAACGGGGCTAACAAACTGTAACAAATCACCCCCAAATCTAAAGCTAAAACGAAGGTAATTTATGTGAGATCAGCTCAAACACTTGTATGAAAATCACTAAAAGCGACTGATTAAAATTCCTTTTTTTTTCGTAAATAGAAATAAACTACCTTCAACAAGCTAGAAACTTAATTAAGTAGGATACAATTGAATTTGTGTGTTTAATGATGACAATAATTTGGAATATTCTGGAAATACACACTACATGAGCACATGTTGAAATCGGTTACGGCGGGTCAAACCTTTTTTTTGTTACCAAAGCCCATAAAGTAGATAATTTTTCGACTTTTATTACAGGCTACATTAAACTCGTCATTTTTATACTCGTATTTACATTTTTCTTGCGCTTTTTTTGCTTCAATTGATCTATTTGATTTCTCATTGCATTTAATGAATGATCTATTAACTATTTATTATTATTTTATCATTTGCTTGCACTAATTTCAGTTTTATTTCAATTTTTTATTAAAAAGTAAAATAAAAAATTTACAATTAAAGCTTTCTCTTATCTGGCACAGGAATAATATTTATAGTACAGGAGCTTCTCAAAATTCTAGTGCACATTTTTATTAAATTAAAAATTATCGATTTACTCGCCATCTAGTGACAAATTTACATTGTAACACGGGTAGGCTTTGATTAATTAAATAATCGCGGCCGTCGTGTGTTAACTGAAGGTAATCCCACCGCTGCCACCATTTGTAACACGGGTGGGCTTTGATTAATTAAATAATCGCGGCCGTCGTGTGGTAACGGATGTTTAGAGCTGCCACCAAAGTCTTATAGGTTAGACTTAAAACCTTTTAATCGATGATCGGAGACGTAGGATTATTAACAGTTTAATCGCCTTGTGATAGCAAGAAAAGAATAAAATCATATAAATCTATGTCTATTTAACCAATATAATGTAAAGTAAATAATACACTGAAATTCATTAACAAAAATACAAAAGAAAGAAATTATTTAGTTGAAAGTAACAACTAATATTTAATAAAAACAATTTTAGTTAGGTTGCGACACAAATCTAAAAAAAGGACAATTTTCGGTACATAGATTATTTATATTTTTACCTTCTTGTTGAATTTAGCGAACCAGGAACACACACTCACGAGTTTAAAATAAAATAAAATTACACTTTGGATGTATATATATAAAAAAAGAATTTAAGTTTTAGGTTGTTCGATTGTCCCCAAAGAAAAAAAAATATTAAAATTTAACTAGGCACTTAAAAAAAATGAAAAGTTGAATGATATACTGCTAACAAAATTTGAAGATGAAGTCTAATGACCGTTACTAACGAAATTCGAAGATGAAGTCTAATGACTGTTACTAACGAAATTTGAAGATGAAGTCTCTGTTACTAACAAAATTTGAAGATCAAGTCTAATGACCGTTACTAACGAAATTTGAAGATGAAGTGATGCTGCCCGGAAGGGAACCCCTATTTATGTTAAATTCCAGGGTTGCCGATAAGGGCTAAAGTCGCTTAACCGTTACAATTTTATTACCGAAAACTGAATAAATCGTGAAAACTCTAAAATGACAATTTTGTTATATCGTCTATGAATAAAGAGATATGTATTCTAAATTTAATTCAAATCCGGCAAATTGATCATTAAAAGATGAAATAAAACCAGTGCGTATCAAAAGTTGATGCACAATTCATATTTTAACATGTAATTTTAAAAATGGTTTTGAGTTCACTGGTCTAGTCCAGTCCGACTATAGCCGTTATTATCGGTCAGTGAAAGTTTATGATGCTCGAACCTTTAGATTCTCGAGAATTATCAGTTCGAGTTCCCCTGAACTTGTATTTAATGATTTTATGATCTCCAGATGTTCTCAGTGGAACTTTATAATTTGATAATTACTTATTTGAATCGCAATTCCGCTATTTTAATTTTACATACTCCCGATTGAAATTTTATTAGCTCCAAGCTCATATAAATTTCGACTCTGAAATGTCGCGGGTTTCGTATTTACTGGCAATTAGTGTGTAAATTGTTTAATGTGACCTGTCATAAAAAGTCGAAACTTATCTATTTTATGAGTTTCTTAGTAGTAAAGAGGTCCGACTTATCCTAACAGATTTCAACATGTGTTCGTGTAGTGTGTATTCCCAGGATGTTCCAAATTATGGTCACACAAATTTAATTGCACCATACTTAATTAAGTCTCTAGCTCGTTGAAGGTATTTTAATCGTATTTAAAAAAAAGGAATTTTAACCCATCGATGCATATAAAAGTTTGAGTTGGTTTCGCATAAATTACCTTCGTCTTAGCTTTAGATTTGGGGGTGATTTGTTACAACATGACCTCTCAGGAAAATCACAAACATTCGTTCTTCTTGCTTATAACTACACTAAATATTCAGATTTCAGCTTATATATGATTGCAATATTATGCTTTTAATAACATGTGACAAAATCAGCATATATTAATTCTATAATCGTCAATTAATTTATGTAATAGTAAGTGCTTGTTCACAATGTACGTAAGACATAAGACAAACATAACACAAACATAAGACGTAAAGTTTAACCTTTGTTATAAAGTTTGAAAGGGGTTTGAAAGTTTATTTGTTTATTTAGTTTATTTTTTTGTTATACGCATGCGCAGTTTCATATATTTCTTATGTTCTTTGTGAACACTTTTGCGGCTTATGTCAAAATTATGTTTTATGTTTATGTTATCCTTATGCATGTCTTATGTTTTATGTACATTGTGAACAAGCACTAACGTCGTCGATTCGTAGTCACTTTATTTATTTTATTACTCAGATAATGATGGTTAATATTTGCTGTTATTTTTACAATGTTTTCGTAAAGCTTTGAATAATATAACCTGTAAAATTTTCATTGCTGCAGATTACTTAGTATTTGAATTGAACGAATGTTTGTTCTTATGGCCAAATACATGTTTGTCCCTACCGGACTACTAGCGCCCCTAGTGAGCAAATTTTCGTACTTCAGGAAAATGGCTCATTATGCCACACTACACAAAATGCGAAGATTGCCGTGGTAGCTATAGTAATCTAATAATATCAACAAATTAAAAAAAAACAATATTCATCATTGACATGTGCGAAAACGTTCCAAAAGAAATAAGGGACATAGGAAACGAATTGCGGGGCAATTTGTTACCTACAAAGTCCAAAAGTGCGTACGAAAAAGTGTACGTTTCGTTTCAAGATTGAATATTCGATGCTAAAATCTATTTTGAAGGCCAAGGAAAGTACAGATATTGAAAAATTTGGTGCTGTTATTCCACTTATTACACTGGGCATTCTTTTCGTCGCAGTTTGGCGACTCTTTTGATGAACGCAGGTACTGTATAGTATATTGTGTATTATCCAAAGTAATTTAATTATTTGCATTAGGTGGAGATATTACTACTTTGAAGAGGCATGGAATGCCTGGAATGGAGGCAGGGTGGGAATCGTCAAATGTGGCAGAATCTTATATACAGGAATCGTCTGAAGAAAGAGTTAAGATTGCCAGAAAAGTTTTCGGTAGTGAAATAGCAACAGAAGTTAAAAAAGAAGTTACAAAGAAGAGCACTAACAAGGGAAACGTCAGGTATGCGAAATTTTGTTTTGGTTTATACTTATACTACGTAAAGATTACACCTAAGACATTACGTGAATGAAATAGTAGCGCGCCATATTCAGCCAATTTTGAGAAAATTGAATTTAAAAATTTCATCTTTTTGCCTGAAATAACGTGATAAAAGATAAAACTTGCAACAAAGGTTCCGTGGTAACGTGGTAGAGTGATGGCTTTAATAAGCGAGGGTTCTAGGTTCAATTCTAGCATCGGTACATTTTTTTTTCAAATATTTTTTTTTTAATTAATTTTCTTTTTAAGTAATATGTAAATTAACATATATTTAATAATTATTCGAAATTATTAATTTTTCAGATCTCAACATTCGGACGATATCGTTTTGTCTTACTAACAGTATTTTAAAACATTTCTTAAATTGATTATTATTCGAAACGTTCAAAAATTTTTGGAATTTGTTAAAAATTATATTTTTTAATTAAATAAGTATTTATTTATATATTTTTCGTATTTTATTTATATATTTAATAAGAAATGAAAAGTTACATAATTGAATAAGTATTTACATATTATATGAAGTATATTATTATTATACATATTAATTATTTTCTGATCATTTTACATTGTATAATTTTTTACACCGACGTTTCGCACGATCCCGGGTGGTATTCATCGTAAAAACAGGGAAAACAGTAAGTTTTACGGGATCTAGTAATTAATAATTAATTAAAAATTAATAATTTCGAATAATTATTAAATATCTGTTAATTTACATATTACTTAAAAAGAAAATTAATTAAAAAAAAATATTTGAAAAAAAAATGTACCGATGCTAGAATTGAACCTAGAACCCTTGCTTATTAAAGCCACCACTCTACCTCGTTACCACGGAACCTTTGTTGCAAGTTTTATCTTTTATTATTTAGTTATTTCGTGCAAAAAGAAGAAATTTTCAAATTCGATTTCCTCAAAATTGGCTGAATATGGCGCGCTACTATTTCGTTCACGTAATGCCTTAGGTGTAATCTTTACGTAATGTAAGTATAAACCAAAACAAAATTTCGCATACCTGACGTTTCCCTTGTAAGGTGGATTGTGTAAGTACTAGCTCAAGTCTTAGTGATCATATTTTTCAATTCAATAATTGTACTTTTAACTTTTGAGATAATTTTTGTAAAAATTATAAATTAAAAAATGTTGAATAATTTTGCAGCAGCGTATTTTATAATATCCTATAAAATACGTTGTCAATGACGACGTAGCGTCAAAGCGGAAAAGCGTATTTTAAAGGAAACAACAAGTGAGCTTTAAATGCACCATAGAAACAGTATAAAATATTAGTGTTAGAAAAAATAGTTATTAATTATATAAGGGGATTAAGAAGCCTCTAATCTAGGAGAAAAATGGGCACTCGAGGCGCAGCCGAGAGTCACATTTTTTCGAGAAGATTATAGGCTCGTTAATTCTCGAATGTAATTCAACATTTTATCCACGACCATGGCCAAAACCACAAGAAAAAATTTTGGTTTTGAGAAACGTCACATTTGACAAATTGATTTTGACCAATACCTACTGATTTTGAGCTGAAAACTAATCCACTAGTGTATTAAGAGGCCTCAAATCCACGGAAAACGGACGTATTAAACCTTCCTAATATAGTGGTCGTGGATAAACCATTTAATTGAAGTACGCAGTCTAGACAACTATAAATTAATTTACATAATATGAGTCCTGTAGATGCAAAACTCGGTAAATGCAAAATAACGAAAATTGAGTTGAGAACGCCATCTTATAGTAAATTATCTCCTCTATCTGAATCTGAAGCGATAATATTATAAAACTTGCCTTCCAACATGTAAAATTGAATCAAAAATACACGATTGGTTGCAAAACTAGGTTTCAGTGTTCAGTGTATTAGTGAGAACACAGAAGCAGAGAATGAAAATGTGGAAAGCGACTCTCCGCTCCAAGCAACATGCAGTTCGGCAGTGGAAGAGTTTCAATTATAATTATTTAAAGTTAATTTTTTCTTATTTTGGTAAAATTATTATCTTATTAATGCTTATATTTTGAATAAAATGCATTGTTTTAAGAGTTATTACAAATTTATTTCTTGATAGCGCTGTAAAACTTGGTTTTTGAAAGCATACTGTTGCAAAACTAGGTAAATGCAATTTACTTACTTTACTTAAATACCACACAAATACTTAAAAAATTCTAAAAACTTTTTTAAGTTATTTTCTATTCTCTAGGTTGTTTATTAAATTAAAGAACTGTTTTTTGTGAATACCCAAAACTATGACGTTTGTATTTACCGAGTTTTGCATCTACAGGACTCATATAATAGCCCTTATCTATCCCGTAACACACCTCTGATTTGTCGGTTTTAAAAAATTTACCGTAACGCACCTTCTGATTGGTCCCCATCTATTACTCCACCTATTCTATAGTAGCCAAACTATTAGGTAAAAAAATATACACCCACACGGATAGATGGCGCTGCGATACAATAATAAAATTTAACATTTCAAACATTAGTAGTATGACATTAATTAACATTAACATTAATGTCATCTATTAACTTCATTAATCTGAGAAGTACATACATTCACATCGATGGATAATTACTCAACGCATATAATATAGGTATAGCGCACATTTTATATTATTGTTTATATTCAACAATCGGGTCGCTCCGTACGACTTTAGGGTCACATAATTATGGTTTTCAGGTATACTACCGATATTCCCCTTGTCAGGCCGAAGGCCGAACAACTATATCCGACACAGTCTAGATGGCTGAAGGCGGCCGAAGGACGCCTGTGCCAGCTAGTTATTAAATAAACACATTTTAAACCATAAAAGTTATAAAAACCAGCCATCTCAAAACTTTTCTAAAAACTATTATAGTAAAAATCTGAATTATAGCCAACTATTGGAGATCACCGGTTAAACTTAAATTAAAGAGAAAAATAAGAGTATCAATTTGAAGTGGCCGTCTTGAGAACTAATTAACACGTGTTAAAAGATATTTACATTCACGAACAGTGACTCTCAAACTTTCCCTTAATACGTACACACTTTTTATGTGCACTGATTTAAATTCAACGCTTCGCGAATATTTCGCTAAAACTTTTGATTGCAATCAAAATATATGTTAACCTGATTTTGGGCGATGCAATGAAAGTGTCATTCGTGACTCAAGAGTCAATTAACTGCGAATATTCGCTAATTTTTCAATAAAAATCGAATGTGATTATTCCCTAATTGTAACAATTAAAACCGTTAATACCAATTTTTATGATTAAAAATTCAGTTTTAAGAAAAAAAACCAAAATTCGTCGATGAATACACATCAACCATTGTTCCGAAATTTCATATAAATAGCCAGTTCATATCCGACAAGAGGCAGTCCATCTCCGACAAGATGCTCAGTTTAACCTGTCAGTTCGTTCCAGAGCGTTAAAAAAGTGTTGTGCTAATTTACATAAAATAAATTTTTTTTTCATTAAAAATAAAATAATTAAAATAAATCATAATTAAATTTTAATTTTCATTTTTTTAAAGTGGTTCTAATAGTTTCTTTTTTTTTAATATTTCTTTTTGTTTTGTGTGCGCTCCTCAAACAACGAAAAGGGAACTGTCAGAATTTCCTCATCACGAATTTCAAAATTTTAACTGCGCTATAGGAAAGAGGACACTTTTCTAAGCATATTAGAACAAAAATTTTCAAGGATGCAAAAGTTTTCGAAAAAAATCGATTTTAAAAATGTAAAATTTACATGTACATTTTATTTTAGATACACCTTTTAACACGACTGCATGATTAGCCGATTTTGTGTAAAGCAAAAAAATATCCCCGAAGAATGACAGAACTCGTCAAAGGTGGAACTCGAAGCCATAGAACTCGCCCGGGTGTCGACCGCGACTCAAGGTCAAGGTCATGTTTCTTCGTTGGCATGCCACGACTATTAGGGTATACTGCCTGTCCTCTTGTTCACTTTGTTTCGTTTTAGACTTCGGGATCGTACCCTATTTGCCTTATCGGCGATCTTTGAAATTTCCACAATTTGTGCCGCGAATCCTTTTGGGCGTTCAGGGTGTGGGCCTTGGCCCAGCCGTGGACACCTAAATTTGAGATTTGCCGCTTGTGGTGGGGTTCGCGCGTCGCGGAGCCGCTTGAGACGTTTTCACGCGAGCTAATCGAAACCTTCTCTCTCAGTATGAACCATATGTTATCTCGATATGTTGGTACAGTCCCTCGGCGCATCGAGAACATTCGTCTACTGTGACCACAGTAGTTTCGAGCATTCTCGAATATGACATCGTCGTTGGCTTGAAGGGGATTAGACGGGGGCGTCCCCCCGCCTAATTCGGACCGTCCGATCGGACCCGCTCGGCATGCGCGATCCATCCAGTTTGTCACTATGCCTACCGTCATTTGTCCGACCTTTAGTGGTGCGTATTATCCTGAAATTTAAAGAAAACGGTATTAGTTGTTCAGTAAAGGTTATCGGGATTTGGACTACTGGTAAATAAAACCACCTCTTTTTCTATCAGTCGACGTTTCGAGTTTTATTTCACTCTTCTTCAGGACTACAAAAAAGAAAACATGTCACCGCTTTAATTAAAACAAAACCACACCCTACCTTCAGTAAATGAGGTTAGTAAGGATGTCAAGTGAAAAAGGCATATTAACAAATGAAAACGTCATCACCAATTTCCTCGCATGAATCTCAACATTATCAAAATCACAAAAAACTTTAAATTTACAAAAAAACATACAATATAAATATAAAATCTAAAATTTGTCAACACCATAAAATTATTAAAACTTAACAATTTCTAACACAAAGTATAAATGAAATCGAACAGATATCCAATCTCTCAGTACAATATCGCCCAGACCAATTTTGTTATTAATCAATAAAAATATCATTGCTAGCAGGTTCCCAATCTCCATAAAACTACTCGGTGTCGATAATATCACCATAAAAAATACTCAGCTTCTGTGTATCTTCCCTGTAATTAATACTGTTTTTGTTCGTCTTTATAAAAAACATCTCACTAATATTTCTTTTTAGTAAATTGGGTTCGTTGTCCAAGATTTCATATTTGTCAAACTTGAAAGAAGGTATTAGTTGTTTTGTCAGTTTATTGTTGACTGCAGGATCGATTTCGGCTTCTTGTACCTCAGGTGGTCCTCCAACTGGTAATTACCCAGCTCTTGGACCAGTGGGTTTTCGGAGTTCGCCGCTGCATCGTAGAATTTTTCCGTCATACCCCGGATAAATTCTTCGATGGAATCGATGTTACCATCCTCCTGCAGTTTTTTGTTGGTGATATACCACTCTGCTTTCATGGCCCTCCTCACTGCAATGTTTTGCACAACCTGGATCCTCTTCATTTGGTTCGCGGATGCAAAGTCCCAAGCAGGCGCTGTATAGGTGAGGATTGGCCTGATTATTGTTTTAACCAGCGTCAGCCCGTTTTTGACGCTGATTTTACTGTATCTGTTAAGAAGCGGCCATGGCGCCCCTTGCCTTCGTGGTTATCTGTTTAATGTGCGTCCTCCATCTTAGCCCCTGTCCAGTGTCACCCCCAGGTATTTGGAGGTGTCGTTCCAGGGAATATCTTGGCCAAACATTTTCAGGTTTGTCTTGGGGAATCTGTGCGGGTTTGCGAGCGCTGTCGATCTGGTAAAGTAGGTGGCCGTGCTTTTGCTTGGGTTGACCCCAATACGCCAGGTACGGCACCATGTCTCCAGATCGTCCAGTGCGGCCTGTAATTTATTTATTATATGTTTCGGTCTTTGCGAGCTCACAAAGTACGCGGTGTCGTCCGCATACAGCACGAGCTGCGCAGAGGGTGTCGTGTAGGTTTGTTCCGGTATTGGCACATCATTCGCGTAAAAGATGTACAGGGTTAGAGCCAGGATTGATCCTTGCGGGACTCCGGCCCTGATGGATCTCTCCGTGAAGCGAGATCCATCAACCTTTACGCGGAACTTCCGGTCAGTCAGGTAGGACGCTATCAGCCATACAAGTGCTGGGTTGATGCCGCCGCGCCGTGCAGGAGTTTATGAAGTAAACCCTGATGCCAGACTTTATCAAAGGCTTTGGCGACATCTAGGAACACCGCTCCCGTTGCCTGTTTTTTATTCCAGTGCAGCGTGATGTGTTCCACTAACCTCAGCACTTGTTGCGTGGTTGAGTGCCCTGGGCGAAAACCAAACTGTTCGTTAGGAATAGAGTGATTTTCTTCCAGTGCCTTCGCAAGTCTTGTATACATAATTTTCTCCGTGAGGTTCCCGAGTGATGAAAGTAGGCTGATAGGCCTGTACGATACAGGGAGTCTCGGATTATGCCCAGGTTTACGTATCATCGTGACGTCGGCCACTTTCCAACGACCTGGAAAGTGCTCGAGTCGCAGTACGGCATTGATGATGCTTGTGACTGCTGTCACCCCCGCCCTGGGCAGTTCCGTGATAACCCTGTTCGTGATTCTATCCGGACCGGGTGCCTTTTTCTTTTTAAGAGCTTTGATTATGCTCTTCACCTCCTGATGGGAGGTGCTGCCTATTTTGTCACAGTCAGAGTCATAATCAAAGTTTGTGTCTGTGTCTGCGTGTGCGGTCCCCCCTAGCCACTCTTCGACTTCCGCATCGATTCTTGCGGTATGATCGGGAATGGAAACGACAATGTTTGGTGCAAACTGCGTCTCCAGACTGTCGGCTAGTGCTTCCGCTTTTTCTGAAGAGCTGAGTGCCTCACCGTGCAGTCCGTCTAGGGGGGGGGGAGGGATAGTGGTTTTCTTGTTTCGGAATGCTTTTACCAACCCCCATGCTGATGGATTTTGATAAGAAAGATCACTCAGCATGTTGCCCCAGTTGGTATTTTTGAACTCCGAAATGGCTGTCCTAACTTGCCTTTTCAGGGAGCTATAATCTTGACGGTCCGCCGGGTAGCTGGTAGCTGAGCGCGGCGTCTAGCCCGGTTTTTGTCTTTTATCAGCTCCTTGATCTCGTGTGGTAGACCGTACTGGTAATTTTTCGCCGGCACGGTCTTAGAGGCTTCAGCCACCGCTTCTATCACCGATTTCTTTCCGATTCTTGGCCTTTATTACCCCCTGAGGGGGGTTTTTGGTGCGGTGATGCCGCTTTGGTTGGGTTTGGCTCC
The DNA here is from genome assembly GCA_911387805.1 of Cantharis rustica. Lineage (NCBI taxonomy): Eukaryota > Metazoa > Arthropoda > Insecta > Coleoptera > Cantharidae > Cantharis > Cantharis rustica. The sequence continues at coordinate 81,695,108 of OU426877.1, forward strand.
TCAAGGGAGGGGGGTTTTAACGGTCTTACAAGGAAATTATATGACCTCCGCATTTTTGTAATTTTTGCCACTTATTCTACTGAAAGTTTAGCCCTTCAATAAGAACTCAAAGTAGTAGGGCCAGATGGCCAGAAATTTTCGAGAAAATCGACTTTGAATATTGTCAAAGGAGTTTGAAGACAAGATGTGAAACAATTAGCAAATAGTTGGACTAGCAAATAGTTAGCAAAATGGACTAGGAACCGGTGGATCCACGGTTCTATTCCCACCTTGATCACCCATGACCTTGATGGGATGAACCAATCATCTAGCTGAAGTCTTTACTTCTTTCCAAGCAGAAGAGCCTAACGACGACGACAACATCGAAAAATTCCTAGATGCTCCCTTCCAAATGGAATTACCAATAAAAAGGATAAAAAAAATGAGATTAAAACCTATATCAAGGATCACCTGATACTGAACAAATCTCCAGGTTTCGACCTGATAACAGCAAAAGTTCTGAAAGAACTACCTGACATGGCATTTGGATCTATTACCACAATCTACAATTCTATTCTGAGACCGGGTTATTTTCCTGCACAATGGAAGGTAGCCCAAATAATCTTGATACTTAAACCTAGAAAACCACCAACTGAAACTAACTCGTACAGACCCATCAGCCTGCTTTCAATCTTATCAAACATTTTTGAAAAGCTTCTCTTGAAAAGAATCATGGCTTTAATATAGAAAATGGAAATAATTCCTAAATACCAGTTTGGATTTCGCCACCAGCACGCAACAATCGAGCGAGTACACAGAATTGCAAATAAAATCAGACAAGACTTAGAGACTTAAAAGCTTTTGCTCAGCCGCATTCCTCGACATAACTCAGGCTTTTGATAAGGTGTGGCATGCCGGTCTGTTATTTAAAATCAAAAGGTATCTTCCACATAACTTCTACCCGGTGCTGAAGTCGTACCTTTATAACAGACATTTTCTTGTGAAATACCAGGACGAAATGTCGCAGCTTTTCGAGGTCAACTCTGGAGTTCCGCAGGGTAGCGTTTTGGGTCCAATACTATTCCTAATTTACACGTCTGACTTACCAACGAATGCCAATACATTTATTGCAACTTTTGCCGAGAACACTGCTATTCTGGCCTCCGACCGCGATGCGACAACTGCATCAGCCAACTTACAGGAGCACCTGAAAGACACTGAAATCTGGTTGAGGAAATGGCGAATTAAGGTAAACACACAAAAGTCGGTGCATGTGACTTTTACAACTAGGAGAGACACTTGTCCTCCCGTCAAGCTAAATGGAAGAATTATTCCCCCAAAAAAAGATGTCAAATATCTCGGTGTACACCTTGATCAACGTCTGACCTGGGGTAAACATATATGGAGTAAGAGACTACAACTGGAACACTCCCTCCGGAAGCACATGTGGGCTGGGACGCAACTCGCAACTTTCACTGGAAAACAAGGTTCTCATATACAAAGTCATAATGAAACCAATTTGGACATATGGTATCCAGCTCTGGGGAGCAGCCAGCAATTCCAACATCGCTAAGATCCAGCGGTTCCAGTCGAAGGTTCTCAGAATAATCACTGATGCTCCCTGGTTTGTACCAAATCACGTGATCCATTGTGATCTTCGAATACTTACTGTTGAGGAATGTATCCAATCGCTTAGCACCAGATACCATGATCGTGTTAGAGATCACCCCAACTCTCTTGCAACGGATCTTCTCACCATCCACCGCACCGAAAGGCTAAAACACCACGATCCGCTGGACCTTCCGCACCGTTTTAGTTAACGTTGAATATTAATCATCAATAACTTGTTATTTACCAAAGGTGTGCATCAATGGGTGAGCACCTTCTATGTCAATATTCACTAATCTTATCTTTTACTTATTGTCTTTGACAGATTGTAAAATAAATAGAAATCAATAAAAAAAAAATATTACCAATATTTTTCATTTTTGAAATAATCAAGCTAGAAACAAACCACAAGATTCGATAGCAGATTTATAGTCTGACGTTCGGAATTTAGATGGCGTTCAGAAACATAGCATGACTCATGTTCTTATGTTTAATAATAATGCAATTATATCAAGTTTCGATATCATATAATTTAAAAACAAAACAGACTTGTAATAAGTATTACTTGTAAACGAGTACAATTCATTCAATAAATAATGATTATGAGGTGCTACACGTAACTTTGTTAATCTATAAAGTAATAAGTCAAATATTTTTTGGTAATTCTAATTAAAAAATATCATTTGATAGAAAAGCAGTTTTTAATGTAGATGAGTACACGTTCTTATTATACATAATAGTAATTATTTCCTGAATTACAATCTTTTGTATTTAGTTCAATATAATACAATGTTTTTTTAATAAAACTTTAAATTTAGAAAAAAGTTAAAAAAATTATCACAAGTTAATAATTTTTAGAAAAAAAAAAAAAATTCACAAGCATGTCTGCTTGATATAATAAACAGGCGAGACAAGGCGCTATATTTCTATAATGTAGGTATTATATTACACTTATATTATACATACTACGAATTTTATATCTAAAATTATATTTTTAAGTACCTTACAAAAATATAAAATTAATGATATTGTGCGTTTTTATTTTTTATAAAAATAGATATCTTAAAATGGTTCAACGAACCAAATATCTTGAAGGCTCGCACGGCCTATATTTTTTTGAGTATCATACACTAATGCAGTGCGTAGACGATTAACTTGGTAAAATCCAAGGGGGCATACCAAGCAATTACTAATGGAATGGTTTCTCTTTTCCTTCTCCATTGCCCACAGATAGATATCGGACTTTAAACACAACAGTGCAGTTGTCGAGACTAAGAAAAAAACAGCGATTTCCCGCGTCTCAGCATGTCGATTTAAACCTTACACCACACTGCTGGTGTACACGGTCCATACTGTCAAATATTTGACATAACATGACCCAGTACATGTTAAGACTGTCAAGTGTGGACTGGACCCACACTGTCCATCCAATGCAATCATTTTACTTCTATTTTTTCTTGTTCTTCTATGATACTATGATATCACAGTAATCATTACGAACTGTTTTAGTTTAATTAAAAAAAAATTTTAAGTAGATTTTTTTACTAAAAACAGATTTTTGGAACGAAGTTCCTTATGGGAGGATGTGAAGGGGGTACCCTAATCGGAAAAAAACGTCCGTAACGAAAATGCGTAAGATTTTTATATCGTTTGATAATTACACCATCTGGTGGTCAAAAGTGGAACATCTGCTCAGCATTAGTACATACAGTGCCGTATTTAGACTAGATTTTCGGGGGGGGTTTTAAAAAAATTAAATAATAAATAGCTAATTTATTAAAATACAAAGGAAACTAATATTCAAAACAAAAAATAAAAAATATTTAAAAAATAAAAAAAAACTACAATAAAAAACAAACATAAAATATAAAATAAAAATAGAAGGAACTCAATAAATAGGTAAATACCTAAATAAAAAAGTTTAAGTCTCAACTTAAACCGTCAGTCATGCTAAAATCGGCAAAATAAATGCAATTTAAAAAAACTTAAAGTACCAACTAAAATCATCTTGCACTATGAAAATTTATCCTAAAACCAGATCACTGGGGATTGGCATAGTTCTATGACTGGACATAAGAATAAGAGCTAGTCTTGTTAGCCTTTCTTATCCAGTAGAATTTCTTAAATAGCTTTTCCCTTTTTTGAGTGAAAAGAAACTTCTTCCCGGGGTGGCTGTTGTCACTAGCAGGGTACACAGTATTTGTAGAAGTTTATATATTGCCGTGTTACGAAAGGAGGATTTGAACGCCTCAGTCCCTCAGTTGTAATTTTTGAATTGATTTGAAACCTTTGGGCTCAGTTGTTCAGTTGTAAGTTAAACCAACAGATTTGGATTAATCAATGAAATATTACGTTGAAAATCTGTTTTTTAAAAAATTTTATTAGTTAATCTAAATTTTTTGCTTTAGCCTGCAACTGAACAACCGAACCTTGGTGATTTTTTTAAATTTAAATTTTTTTATATTAATTTTTGAAATGTAATATTTGCAGAAAGGTGAGTAGTAAGAGATTTTTTTGCCAAGATGACGGAAACGACGAAAGCCTAGATTTTACTCCGCCGATTTTTTGAGTATAATTTTGTGCAAGTAGTATTTTTGAAATTAAGATTTTATTTTTGAGTATGGTTATTGAAAAATTTTGTTTGAATGCTTTCAAACTTTTGGTCGAAAGTGACCGCAAAAAAGTTTAAATTTTGTGAGAAGATTATTTAATTAAAGTGATTATATTTTTTGAGCAATTTTTTTTTATTTGAGTTCGATATTCAGAGAAAATTTCGATTTTTGTGAACTTTATTTAAAGGGTGAAAATAATTTGTCGAGGGAGCGACAAATTTTGATTACAGATTGACTTTTGGGCGTTATCGCGGATAAAATTTTGTTTGTGCCATTTTAAAAGTTTTGTTTACCACGATATTTTTAATAACTTTAACCTTATTCATATTTTTATTTTAAACTGTCTTGTAAAAAACCGTTGTCAAAAACGAACCCCAAAATATAAAATAATTTATGGGTTTACAATAACCACTCTAATTTATTGCGGAAGTCTTATTTTAAGCTATGCTGCCCATGATGGTTATAAAATTTGTTTGCTTTAAAATTTTTGGTTCAAACAATTTATAGCAATTTAAAATTTTTACCATAATAGTAAGAATTAAGATAAAATACCTGATTTAATTTATTAGAAATATCTCTTTAGTTTTAATTTTTTTAAGTTTTAAGTTTTAAAGATTTTTTTTTTCTGATTTTGTTACGATTTCAGTCGGACTTCTAGTACTTTATTTATTGATAAATAATTTCGAGAGGGGTTGTAACCCCTAAACCCCCCCCCCCGTAAATACGGCCCTGAGTACATATTCGGAAACCACGAGTCATAGTTTTGCAAATTTCTCTAGAAAAAAAGTTGCCTTCACTGGGATTCGATCCCTCGGCTAAAATGTGTAGGCGGAGTCTTTTGCTTTACGCCAAAATGGGGATCGTTAAAATTAATAGTGATACGCTATATAAGCTACTCTTTGCGTATTGCGAATTAAGAGCGCGTTAAAATTGTCAAACCGACGAATAATTTAAAAAAATTTAATTTAATAATTTTAAAAATTTTCAGCCGAAAATAAAACCAAAAGTTAAAAAAAAATCCAATTTGAAATGGATGCAAAAATGCAAAAAATTATCTAAAGCCGAATATGCAAAAAAAATTTCGAAAACTTCAAAGATGACCGCGATGATTGCGGATTTACATCGACTTTGACACATGCCGAAATCGCTATTTTGGCAATTTTGTAAAGTAGTTTTTAATTTTTATGGATAAAAAAATCATAATAAAATATTTATATCCGAATAATTATTTATTTTTTACCTCGACTAGAACTTGAAATTAATATTTATGTAATAAGGTATTTCGTAATCTGGTATCCCACGACACCACATTTTATATATTTTTTTAAAATACCAAAATATAAAATATGTCTTATTGTACCCTCATGTGTTCCACATGTACCCTCCAAATTTTAAATTAATCCATTAAGCCATTTTTGAACTAAACCGTCCCTAGTGAAACAACTTGCAAATTCCTAGCAGATTTTTTTTTATAATACCAAAATATAAAATATGTCTTATTGTGCCATCATGGTATTCCGCATGTACCTTCCAAATTTTAAATTACTCCATTAAGCCGTTTTTGAGGTAAAAAGGAGGTAGGTACTTGCAAAATTCCAACCCTTAATCATTCCGCACCGCTTTATCAAATTTATCAAATTGATTCATGTGTAGTTGTTCGGTTTATACAATTTGAAACCTAAGATCCACCCTGTTACGGTATTTTTAATTTTTGGTGAATAGTTGATTTATAATATAATTATGTGTAATTATAATTAATTTATAATTATTAATTAAAATAAATTTTGTAATAAAAGTTCAAAATTCTTCATTTCATTTGAAATTAAATGAGCTTCATCATTTTTGTATAGGTACCGAGAAAATTATAATCATCTTAGAAAAGTATTTTAAACAGATATGTTTCAATTACAGACGATCTCTTTGACCTTTCGTAATGGTGTAAACTAATACGTAGTTGTTACTCATTGTTTACGTTACGACTATAACAACACCTGGATGTTGTATAAATTTTATTGCTTCGCGTTATTAAAAAACATTTTCTCGATTGCGGGTATTCCCCTATTTACTACTTATAGAGCGACACCTATAACTTAATAGAAGAACTTCCATAAATGATCTATTCATTGCATACCCTAATATCCGCCAGGTGCGAATCAACTCTGTGGCCTTGAATCCCCACCTTAAGAGTACGAACCTTAACTATTAATGAAAAAATTAAATTCATTAATTTTGAAGATTTAATTTAATTCATCTTACGAAGTGTTGTGATTTTATTCTTATTGTTATTTTTATCAAGTGTTAGTCTCTTAATTAAATTTAATATAACTCTGTCGTATACATTGAAAGCTGCGAATTCAAGTTCGTTAATAATAGAAAAATTGTAAAGCATTAGATAAGTCTTTTTATATTGTATGTTTACTTTATTGAGAATCAACATTGTGAACCATATTCATAACATTTATTCATTATATTATTACGCACAAAACATACATTCTTTTATTTGTGCTTGTTGAAGCTCTACGAGGGTCACTTAGGTAGTAGTCATAAAACTAAACCATTGTAGAGATTAGTGAGAGAGAACGGTTCATTCTACGTCTCCCTTTTTATTTTCATATAAAGTCACGCTTACCCTACAAATTCTTTTTAATTCAATAACTTTTATTTTACTTGATGATTAGCAGTTAGTACGGCCTGATCATTAATCCTCTTCCCGTACTTGGTGGCAGCAAAACACTATCTCCCCCTTAAGAGTAAAACCGCGCCTGACTCGCTCACCTCATAAAGAATAAAAATCGCTTTAATTATAAAAAATAATTCAAGACTCACAAATTCAAAATTTATAATATTCAAAAAATTCACAATTTTAAAACCATTTCGCACAAAATATTTAAAATTTACAAAAAATTAATCTACCGCTCCGGCGGCCATCTTTGGCAAAAAAGCCATTCCAACTCAACTTTCTGCCAAACTAACACAATTTAAAATTAATATATCAAATTTTAAATTTAAAAAACTTATCAAACGTGTCAAGGGCGATTAAATCGCTTCATAACACGATAATATGTCATATTGTAGCTAAGATAGAGTAACCTAATCCGCATTAAAAATTTTAAATCTGAAAGTATTGTAAGTGTTCTACTGGACGTTAGGTTTTGATTGTAATTTAAGTGATTTCATAATGCGCGGCTTAATTTGTGCTTTATTAACGTTTTAATTTTTAATACATGGCTGTTCCTCTATGCACTACATACTCTTTGTTAATAGGTACTTGCAAAGTGTATTGCATTGTTAGTTAGAGGACAATAAAATATTAAATCGCTCTATGAATCAAGACGAACAATTAATTATTATCAAAAATATTTTTTATTCTATGTACTCATTTTATAAAAAATTTATATTTAAATATTTGATTAAATTTTATTACTAGAAATTGTTTATTTGAATATATCTTTGATATAAGGTATGTTCGTTTTATAAAACATTTATAACACATTTTATAAAACTGAATCGTTTAGCTTCCATACAATTACGCTAAAAAGTATCGACCTCGAAATATTTTTTGAGCAAAAATGAAATTTCCATTTTTTTTACAAAAACCAGAAAATTACACATATTTCTATCACTAATATAGGGTTGACCTTGAATCTGATAATAATAAACGTGCGTTTGCTTTAGGCTCAATTATTTGCCTTCTTTATATTCTAAGCATATTGTGCTGATAATTGTAAAAAATAAACAATACTAAACATTACTAAACATTAGTTGTTTATTTATAGTATTTATTTTGTTATGATGATTGTTTTGTTATGTTTTGTAGTATTCATTAATTAGTTATAATGTTTGGTTATTCATAAACTTATTTGCATATTTTTACATAATAATTTGGACTTTGTTAGGGCTTGTGGTTGCTTCCGGGTTGATTTACAGTTGTTGTTTTTTCCAATACTAATTTTACTACCTTGCATCCATTTACGGAGGTAAGATTGGTTTTTTGTTTGCTAATTGTACCGACGTTCCTTATTTTGCTTTCTTCACAGCCCTGAAGATGAAAGCCTATTATACCTTCGAAACGTCGGCAAAGTAATTTTGTAGTTTTATTTGGTGTCCGCTAACCCAATATCCTGTTATTTGAATATCCCTACATCGGACGAGAGCTGGTTTTTACAATACTAAACATACTAACTTGCTCGGCGTCATCCTGGAATTGCGGAAGTATAGAAACTTTATCAGAGTCGTGGGTTCAAATTTCGTTTTTTCGCCTTCTCGCTAATTTACTACCAAGATCTGATTTCAAAAATATTTAATCCAATTATTTAAACTTGAAAAATTTGATACTTGCTCAAGGATCGAACCTACCATTTCAATTTAATAAAATTCTATGCGATAAATAAAATTAGAAATAAAACTTTTCAAAAATAGCAATGGCCCTGCTGCAGATATCAACCTTTTATCAAATTTTGTCGTTTCTTCGACAAATTATTTCCAATTATTTAATAAACTTTCAATAAATCTAATCTTTAATTTTATATTATGTTCTAATCAAAACAAAAACATTCATCCAAAAAAGACACTTTAATTATATAAAATCCAAAACTCACAAAATCCAAATCTTAGCTGCGGCCACGTTTGACTAAAAATACTTCTTCTTCAAACTTTCCAGGTTTAGGCGCATTTGCCTGTTCCGGCTTTACCAACGCTTCCTCGGTCTACCAACGCTTCTCCTTCCTCTAGGGCTGTATTCAAATGCTTGCTTTGGGATTCTATTGTCTTGCATACGTGTTAAGTGCTTTTTCCAGTTTTCTTTATATTCTTGGGTTTTTTCCACAATTGAATATATGTTTAGTTCTTCTCGTATATGATCATTTCTCATTCTATCTTCTCTTGTGTACCTTTTGATTGCCCTTAGAAATTTCATTTCTGATGTTTGGATGTTTTGAAGGTCTTTCTTTTTTACTGTTCAGTTCTCAGAACCATACAATATAGTAGGAGCAGCCATTACTTTATAGAACTTTAGCTGCGTTTCTTTTCTTGTTTTTGTTAAAGAAACGACTAGTCGGTTACCAGTTTTAAGCAAGACTGAATCTTTTAATAAAAGTTATTTACATCGTCAATACATAGATGGCTTTTAGACAATATTAACTTACATATATAGGGTGTTTGATATTACATTTTAACACTCCCACTATATCAAAACATCCAACTTATTCAGACCTAAACATTCTACAAATTTACAATGTTTTTTAGATGGTAAGCCTTTGGTAAATATGTCCGCAGGCATATCATCTGTTTTGAGATATTTAATCTCTACTATCTTATCAGAAACAGCATCTCTTACAAAATGGTACTTTACATCTATATGTTTGGACCTCTTGTGTAATACAGGATTAAGCACAAGTTTTTGTGCACTTTGGCTGTCATTATATAATACGATACAGTCCAACGTTCCAGTCAGCTCATTATACAGATTCCGTAAATACATTGCCTCCTTTGAAGCCTCGGAAATTGCCATATATTCTGACTCGGTACTCGACAAAGCTACCGTTTGCTGCTTCTTAGTTTGCCAAGAAATTGCTCCATTGGACAATTTAAAACAAAATCCAGTATAAGATTTTCTGTCACAGGAATTACTTGCCCAATCAGCATCTACAAATCCTACTAATTTTGCATTTCCTTTGGCAAACCGTAAGCAATAGTCCTTTGTACCCTGCAGGTATTTTAAGACCCTTTTAGCATGTTTCCAATGCGTTTCATTGAAACAATTGTTAAACTGACTTAAAAAACTTACACTAAAAGAAATGTCAGGTCTAGTCAATACAGCAAGATACATTAGACTCCCTATTAGTTGTTGATAAGGAAATTTCTGATCATTACAATTATTGTTTTTATTATCTAAATCTAATTTGCATTCCATTGGTGTACCAACTGCACTACAATCATTCATGTTAAATTTCTTTAACAATTGATTTATGTAGTCCGTTTGGTCCATCGAAATGTAACCTTTTTCCCTGTTTATATCTATTCTCATGCCCAAGCATTGTCTGGCTTCTCCTAAATCTTTTATTTTAAATTTAGAACTTAATTCGTTTTTTAAGATTGCCGTTTCAGATCCATTATTAGAAAAAATAAAAAAATCGTCTACATACAAAGCCACTATAGTTAATGAGCTATTACTACTTTTTATATATAAACATGGTTCAAACTTTGATTTTTTATAACTAAAATTTGTCAAAACTTCATCAACCCTTTGGTTCCATGCCCGTGAAGACTGTTTGAGTCCATAAATAGCCTTCTTTAATTTTAACACCTTGTTATTCGATTTTTCGTAACCTTCGGGCTGTTCCATATAAACAGTTTTATCCAACACACCATTCAAAAATGCAGTCGTTACATCTAGATGTCTTATTTCTAGATCTAACTCTACAGATAAAGCGATTAATAGTCTTAATGTCGAATGTCGCACAACAGGAGAAAAAGTTTCGTCAAAATCAATACCAGGTCTCTGCGTGAAACCTTTAGCGACTAACCTAGCCCTATACCGCACTTGACTTTCACTATTATATTTTCTTTTAAATACCCACTTGCACTTCACAACATTTTCATTCTGTGGTATATTCACTAATTCACACGCTTCACTTTCTTCAAATGATTGGAGTTCCTCCAGCATGGCTTGCTTCCATCTTTTATTATCTGGTCTCGATAGCGCTTGCTTGACGGTAACCGGTTCTACATCCAAATCCACGTCTTCAGCACACATGTAAGTTACGAAATCATCAAAAGTTTTTGGTTTTGGTATTCTTTCGGATCTCCTTATTACTGGATTAGCAATTATTTCTTCATCGATTGTGGGTGCAAAGTCACTGTCATCTTCTTTGTCGTCTCCCACTGAATCGATTGACTCCTCATCATTAATTACATCACTAACTTCATCATTAATTTCATTATTAATTTCATAGTGAATAATTTGATCCATTTTTGATATCGTACTTTCCATTATGATAACGTCTCTACTTATCATTATAGAATTATTGTTCGGATTGTAAATTCTGTAACCCTTCGTATTCTCGCTATACCCAACGAAAATTAACTTGCTGGATTTCTTATCCCATTTGAGTCTTTTTTCTTTTGGAATGTGGACCATTGCAACACTTCCAAAAATTTTTAAATCGCTTACATCTGGTTTTCTACTTGTCCAGACTTCGAATGGTGTCTTATCGTTCAAACCTGATGCAATCGACCTGTTTTTTAAATATATTGCAGTATGTACTGCCTCTGCCCATAACTTCTTTGGTAGGTCTGCGTCAAACAATAGGCATTTTGCCTTTTCGACTACTGTACGGTTTGACCTCTCAACTAAACCATTCTGTTCGGGGGTGTATGGGTTTGTTTTTTGATGAATAATTCCGTTCGTTTTTAAGAAATGTTCAAATTCTTTACCTGTATATTCACCACCATTGTCACTCCTTAGCATTTTAATTTTTTTATTTTTCTGATTTTCAACCATGTTTTTGAATTCCTTGAAGCAATCTAGTACTTGATCTTTCGTCTTCAAAAAATATACAAAGGTCATCCGGCTGAAATCATCCTGAAACAATAGAAAATATTTTGACTTGCCTATGGATGGCGTTTCCATCGGGCCACAAACATCCGTATGAATGACTTCTAAAAGACCTTCCGAACGTGTACCTTGGTGTTGAAAAGGTAAACGAGTTTGTTTTCCTTCGCAGCATACAACACAGTTTTGTTTCTTATTTTTGAATTCTTCGTTGCAAATTAGTCCCTCTACTGCACCATTACACATTTTATTTAAACTACCATAATTTAAGTGCGCAAAACGACGATGCCAAGTTTCGCTTGTGATTTTCGTTGCATTTGCCAACATGCACTGCTCGGATTTCTTAATATTAAGTTTATATACATTGTCCTTTAAATCTGCTACTGCAATTAATTTCCGTTCCTTATTGTAAATTTGACAACCATTAACATTAAATTTTATTTCGTTTCCATTCTCTATGAGACGGCTTACGGATAACAAATTTGTTGCTAATTCTGGAACATATAAAGCACTATTAACTTTAACATTAAAACTTTCTTTCCCTACTACTGTTACGATTTCCGCGTCACCTTGACCTATTACTGTAATTTTCGTTTTGTTCGCTACCATAACGTCTTTTAATTCTGCTTTATTTGATAGTTTATTTATGAAATTTTTATTGGCAACTAAATGTGTACTTGCACCTGAGTCAATGTACCAGTCATTTTGGTTAAATGTTCCACTTAAAAATACCACACTAAAAGCATGAGATGTTTTATTTTTATCACTAGTGTTTTTATTGTCACTATTAATCGAATTGGGGCACTGGTTAAGATAATGTCCGAATTTTTTGCATTTGTAACACTTGACGTTTTTCTTGTCATTTGTTTTGACATTTCCACTACTACCAACATGAACTTTCTGGTTACGACGCCAATTTACTTTACCGGCAAATGCGCTACCTGTTTTATCAACATCCTCTTCAATGTCCATCAACTTAGTTTTTATTGAATCGGCTGTGATCGCAATCCCTGAATGTTCAATCGCCATGATCATCGGTGCATACTTTTCTGATAAATTTGCTAGTAGCAATGACCCGATCCATTCGTCATTTATGTCGAATCCTGTTCCACGCAATCGATGCGCGGTTTCAACTATTTTGTTGACATACGATGCCATTGAATCGCTGTTTTCTAAGCGTGTCGATATCAGTGTTCGTAGCAAACTTATTTTTCTCGAAAAACCTGAGTCATCGAATAACGATTTCAACTTTTCCCATAGCTCCTTCGTTGTTCTAGCTTGCCTGATATGTGGATAAATTGAAGAATCAATTGTCAATATTAATTTGGCTTTCGCTTTAGCATCATTAGGATCATCTCCTATGATGCATTTCTCGAGTCCATCTAGGATGAGGAAATTTTCTGCTGCAAAAGTCCAATCGTCATAATTTTCTCTTCCTGTTAATTTTGGAACACTGCTGAGAAAACTTTGAGCCATCATGCACTAATAACTACCTGACTATTTATTTAACACACGCGTTAACTGAGCACATAACCTGTTAAAGAAACGACTAGTCGGTTACCAGTTTTAAGCAAGACTGAATCTTTTAATAAAAGTTATTTACATCGTCAATACATAGATGGCTTTTAGACAATATTAACTTACATATATAGGGTGTTTGATATTACATTTTAACAGTTTTTCTTCCTAAAGTTCTTCTAATTGTGCCACATATTCTTTGATATTTATTGATTTTTTTATCAATATCTTTATTTTCTTCATATTTGACATCGCAACCTAGGAACTAAAAATGTGCCACCTGTTCTAAAATGTTATTGTCAATTACAATCTTTGTTCTTATTGGATGTGGTTCTAAGAAGTTCATAGTCTTAGTTTTTTGGGTTGAAATTCGAAGATTGTAGTTGGAACTTAATTTATGGAGCCTATAAATTGTTTTTTGTAATTTATCTTCGCTGTCTTGTATAATAACTTGGTCATCGGCAAATAGCACAGTATTTAAATACACTCGTTGACTTAATTTGATACCTGCGTCCACTTCTTTTTTCCATTCTCTTATTAGATCATCTATGTATATGTTAAAAAGAGTAGGTGATAAACTACATCCCTGCCTAAGTCCTTGATTAGTTCTGATTAATGTGGTTACTTCTCTTCCTGTATCAATGGCAATTTTCGTATCTTTATAAAGGGTTTGTATAGTTTTTATTAGATGTTTTGGATATCCTCTTTTATTCATTATTTCCCATAGTTTCGATCTATTTATTCGGTCAAATGCCTTTTCATAATCTATGAAAGCCAGATGAGTCTCTAAATTAAATTCTCGTCTTTTCTGTATTATTTGATTTACAGTGAAGACGTTGTCAGCGCAGGATCTGCCTTTTCTAAATCCTGATTGTTCTTCTATTAAAAGGGTATCCGAAATAACTTGAAGCCGTTCGTTTAAAATCCTACTATATAATTTGTATGTAGAGTTCAGCAGACTTATTCCTCTATAGTTATTTGTGTTATGTCTTTTTCCTTTTTTAAATATAGATATCACCTTTGCTTCATACCATTCATCTGGTATGGTATATCTCGACCAACACATGTTAAAGAGGTGTAATATTCAAAATTTCAGGATCAGATCACCGTATTTAATTAATTCGGAATTGATCTAGTCCTGTAGCTTTTCTGTTCTTAGTGTTTTTTAAAGCTTTCTCCAGTTGACTAATATCTATAGGGTCCATTTCTGGCGTGTATGTTGTCTCCGAGTCTTCTACATTTTTAATTCTTGGGTTATACCACATCTCTTCGTAGTGGTTTATCCATTCTTCCTTCGTTATTGTATTTATGTTTGCTACATCTTTCTCTGTTCCATTTAGGTGTTTCATTAACTTATAGGCAATTGTTTGTCGGCCATGCAAATCGTTTTCTATTTTACTTATAAAAGCATCCCACGAATCTTCATGTGCTTTCCTTACGATATTTTTTGTTCTATTTCTCATAATGTGGTAATGTTGTTTTGATGTTTCTGATGGGTTTTGTAGGTATTTTTGGTAGGCTTTATTTTTTATTCTATTGCTTCTTTTATCTCTTCGTTCCATATTGGTAATCCTCTTTTTCTTTCTTTTCTTTTGTTTTTCGTCCCTAGCGTTTCATAGGCTATTTGACTAATACAATTTTTGGTGGTTTCCCATTCGGCATTGATATTTTCTATTGTTGGTGTTTGTTGTAGTAAACGAGTCATTCTATCCTGATATAATGTTCTAATACTTTCCTCCTGTAATAAATGTACCTTGTATACTTTATTTTTTTCAATTTTAGTCTTTTGTATATTTGGTTGGTTTCTCCATCTCGCCCACATTTGTATTTTTGAAATGACCAGAAAGTGGTCTGTATACAAATCACATCCTCTATATGCCTGAGTATCTATAACTCTTGGTGCCATTTTTTTGTTTACAATTATATAATCTATTAGGGAACGATTGCCTCTTGCTGTCCAAGTGTACTTAGTGATATCTTTCTTTTTGTAAAACGTATTTGTTATTTTTAGTTCATTAAATGTCACTAATTCCCTTAGCCGTTCTCCATTGTGATTCATATGGGCTTCTCCATGTATTCCGATTAGTTTTTCTACAGGTACATTCTCAACTCTAGCATTCAGATCTCCAGCCAATATAATGTGGTCGGTATTATTCAATTTGGATATCACTTTTTGTATTTCTTCATAGAATAATTCTGATTCTTCCTGTTTTCCTTCATCTGGTGCATATACTCCAACAATCGTAATATATCCTCTGTCAAACTGAAGTCTTACTGTCATTATCCTTTCACTGATAAATGTGTAGTTTCTTATTCTGTTTTGCCATTCTCTGTCTATACATATAGCTACTCCACAGCACGCTCTTCTAGTTTGTTCAACTCCGCTGTATATCATTACGTAATCTTCCATTTCTTTTGTTCCTCTCATTTTCTTTTTTGTTTCCGTAATAACAGCTATTTTTACTTTTTGGTTTTTCAAAATTTTGTTAAGTTCCATTTCGTTTTTCCCTAATCCTGCAACATTCCAAGTGGCTACATTTATATATTCCATTGTTCCGACTCTTTTGTCTTCAGCTTAGCGTGGTTGTTTATCATTTAATCCGTCCGATTTCCAAGGCTCGTTTTGAAGCTTGTGAGTGTATTCAGTTTTAATTAAGTGGGATACCACCCCACTGCATAACCCCCTGACTAAGAGGGCCAGGAAATTTTCTGTTAGGGTTATTTACCCTTAGTCGATATGTACTGGTTTTGAAGCGCCAGAAACTCGCCTTTCATCCTCTTCCGTTTGCTACATAACATCATTAGAAGTCCTGCATTGCCCAGGGGTCACGTAACTTATGTCTTCGTGGACGTGGAAGTAGGATTTGTTGACAGAGCTGTTGAAGCAGTGAGCATTTCTCAGAGTTTTATTGCTTTATGGGCATCGACTTCCTATAAAGCCCCCAAGACTATTTGTCAACCTTTGACCCCCGACTAAAAATACTCTCAAACAAAATTCTCGTCAAGAACATTAAAAAAAATTAAAATTTAAAAACTAATCGCTCAAAAAAACTCAAACTCAGTTGATCAAAAATCCAGACGTTGGCCTTTTCCACTTTCCACCATCTTAGCAAAAAGCCCCACCCCTCGCAAAATTTGTTGCCAACTTTCCACTTTTACAAAACTATAACTTACAATTTCAAAATTTCAAAAATCAAAGCAATACAAAAATTTTAAATTCAAAACAAATAATAAAAATTACCTTCGTAACACGACAATATATTTGATTGTTGGTAACATAAAACCTTCTATTTGAATAGTCTTGCTGTCTTGCCAATATTTATAAGTTTGTGTTGAATTTTGTGTTGAAGATTTATTATCTAGCAACAAGTCAAGTTGACATGTATGTACGCTCGCTGAAGGCAATTAACAAGATTTTCTTTGTTATTGTTGTATCCTTTTCGCCCTTCAGCGAGTAAATTTTGTATTTGGTTTTTAAATATAACATATTATTAATCATAAATATTATCACATGTTTAATATATAAGTTGTATTCTTTTTACCTATTTTATTTCCATCTCAGTTGCACAACTGAGATAAAGTGAGCTGAGACGAACTGAGATTAACCGAGTCAAAGTAAGAAAAAGATAAGGTAAAAAGAACAACGAAAATTTACTACTAAGTGAATTTTGAATTTAATTATTTTGAAGTTTGGTAGTACTAACCAAATTGTTTTTTTATATTATTGTATAATGTCAACATAAACTTCAAAAAGACAAATTAAAAATTTAAGGTACAGTAAATATTAAAATGATTGCAATAAGTGACAAGTTTGTAATATTGTAAATTTGAATTTGAATATATTGGGCGCGAAATTTTAAATTTAGTTCATTTTGGTTACTTTAAAATACAACGGTGGTAAGACGGAAGTAGTGTGAGTTTTTTCCGCTAGAGTTGACCGTTAGTGTTGGTAAAAGGCTCTTCCATTTTGAAACGCCGTTGAAGACGCTTGTCTTTGTGCATCAGTTTTGAAAATATCAAGTAATTGAAATTAAAATTATTTCAAATCAGATTTAGTTAACAACAGAATTGATATACGTAAGTTTAAAATATTTGATTTATTTTCTAAAAGAATTTAATGCAGGATTACGTTATTATTACAAGTAATCATATCATGACCACGCGGTTAAATATTTTTCATAAGATGTTTGAATCTAAGTTGTTATTAATTTATCTTCAGTTATAAGAGTTAATTACAGTTTGAGATTGTGATTTATAATATTATCATTTAATTAGGTAATGTGGGAGATTGATTATTCATATAATGTTTTGCCATAAGCGTACTAGTACAGGGGTAGTTTGGTTAAGGCGTACGAGAAGTTGTTTAAGGTAATTTAATGAAAGCGGGTGTTTGAAGTGGAAATATAAATTATCATGGGATAATTTAATTTAGATGATTAAAGGTAACGGATTGTGGACGCTTACAATCATAAGGTGGCGGTCAGAATATATCGCAGTATGGCTACTCACTGAAAAGGCGAGCTGTAATAGAACCGGAAGTGACATAGCAAATGCTGTGATGTCGTTGCTTTCTTTCTTTCATATATCTAAATGATGTACTACAAAGTTATGATATTTCAGGACAGTTATTGATAATTTTAACAATGTTCCTTATGATTATTTGCAACCACTTATAAAATAGTGACAATCGAATACATTTAACTTGAATAAAATTGAATATAATTAAAACTACAACATTTAACCTAATAAAAGGTAATAACAATTAAAAAACGATATTAAAGAACTGTGTTAACAAGGTTCGTTATGGATATTATTTGCGGCTATGATTATTTGCTAGTTTAAGTATGGGGAATCTATTTAGTTAAGTACATACGACTTATTTAGATTTAAGAAAATGACCAATTAGCAATAAGAAGGACGTACTAGTTTAAAATGACAATATATTAATAAGATGACAATTAGTTATAAGATGACGAGGTATTAGTTATATAAGGACGGATAATTTAGAATATAAGGGTTATTATTTAAGGTCTTACATAATATAAAAACAATTGAGTCGAACATCGGTATACATACATGAAATTTCTTACGAATTACTATAGGTTGTGGTTGGTAAAATAAATATGAATAATCAATTAGAAAACATTACGATCAGAGGGATTAACTATCGAACAGTTATTAAATCAAATTTCAAACTAAAGTATTCTGAATTACATGATATCAAGGAGATTAACTTTGCTGGTAAATTGGTTGTCGGACTACCTTTTTTTTTCTCGGTTAAAATATATACATCGTTAAACCGAATCCTGTGTTTTATTTAATTTGTGTGTACTAATTATTCCTTTAGGTGTCCTAGCAGTGGTTACGCCACTGAACAGATATAAGCTTGAAGTTAGTAAGTAAAGTAAACTACGTTAGCATTCAAAGATCCATCCGCAAATTTAAAAGAACTTGTAAGTGTTACTACGAGGGGAGATCACAACGTGCGAGGTTTGTTTGACGATCACAGCTTTGGTTTGGTTTGTAACTTTGATTTGAGAAGGCGGTAATTCAAATTGAAGAACCAAATATTACAAGTTTAATTCAAATCAGCCAATCCGGGCAATTTCCCAATTTGTCTCAGTTGTAACATTTCAAAACAGCAAGATCGTTTGGGTATGGAAGGGGATAATTTTGTCACGTAAAACTCAGGTCGGTACGGCACAGTACTTATGTCAAAACGGTAAAAAAACACCCTTTCAACTGAGTAACTAAGTATCTCAATACAATTTCACATAAAATGAGGTAAAAAAAATACAGCTATAATATGATAAAATCTGAATTGAAACCATAGCGACATCGTGCTTCACAATATCTTGGATTGTAACCAAGTCCAAAATTATTAACAAAATACATTAAAATTAAAATCAGTAAAAAATGATGATGTTTAATATTACTCCTTTTTATTTTTTTAATTTTTACAGTGAGTTTAATCAAGTTTAAACTTTGCCTAACTATTTCAGAATCATACTGTATTTTTTTACGTCGTTTTCGTCAACTTCACAGTATAATAATTATGTATTGTTACGAAAGAATGTCTAATTATATTTGATGACTAATGTATGACGCCATACATGATAACGGCATTAGTCATTCAAATATCGATGAATGAACGATCTAGAAAACGCGAAGAAGTGACTAGAAAGTCCTGGATGGTTATGGAATTTTCTGGAAGGCTGCATTTAAGTATAAATGCAGCGCGATTTCCTGTCACGAATGAATCCCAGTTTGAACGCGCGAGTTTTAACATAAATGAATAGTGAACATAAATACAGTGAAGTGATAACGTTATACCGAGTGTTTAAATAAATATAGACTTAGTGTTAAATATAAATTATAGTGTAAATAAATTGTAGTGTAATAAATTAGTGTTCGTGTTAATCTTAGTTTAGTAATTGTTATTAACCGTATCTGTAAATATTTGTATTAACCCTTTGGAAATAAATAAACGTTTTTTTAATTTTCGTTACAGTATGTTCCTATTTCTAATCAGCCCATCGCTTTCTTAAACATCCCAAGTCTCTTTTCTTATTTGAATTGTATTTTATAGGACTTCTTGCCAGCCATTGATCTTTCATTCTTTGCAGATATTTTCTCCATTAATGTATGTAGTCTTTTATTTGTCTTCCATAGAGTAAAAGCACATTCGAACAAATTTTCAAATAGATTTACTAATGGATATACCAGAAGATCCAA
Source organism: Cantharis rustica (assembly GCA_911387805.1). Classification (NCBI taxonomy): domain Eukaryota; kingdom Metazoa; phylum Arthropoda; class Insecta; order Coleoptera; family Cantharidae; genus Cantharis; species Cantharis rustica. The sequence goes on from OU426877.1 coordinate 81,715,112, forward strand.
AACAATTGAAATGTTTCAAGCCATCAGACCCAACAACTAGATTTTAGTTTTCATTCAGTTTAATGAAAAATTAATTAAACTCAAATAGTTATCATAATAAATACTTATTATCCGGTAAAGACAGATTGTATGGTTAATGAAATAAAAAATAATTTAAAGAAAAACGTTTTTACTGTATAGTAAATATATAGTAACAATCAGTGCTGTATCAATTGCTGGGTGTCAAAAAATTGAATTACTTTGGACAATTGAATTACTGTAAGTAGTAATTGAAATACTGTAAGTAATTGAAATACTTCAAACAATTGAAACACTTTACTTTTTATACTACTTTGTGTAGTAATACTGAACTACTGTGGGAAATTGAATTACTTTGGGTAATTAAAATACTTCAGGTAATTGAATTACTTATTAGTTAATTTTTAAGTGTTTTAAATACTTTTACAAAGTATTTGAAAATTGAATTAATTTTTCTTAGTAAAAAAATTTAGTAATTGTTATATCAATTACTACTTTTAGGAATATTACGTAAATTTTTGGTATTTCAAGAACTTTTAATATTAACAAAGTATTTGGTAATTAAATTACTTTCACCGAGTGCTCTAATTGTATACCACGATTAGATCATTTATGTACAGATTATCATCTCTTATCAAACTTCGTGATTGACATATTTTATATATTTAAAAATAATATTTGGAGCATTTTCTGTGAAACAGTTTGTATTATACGATATCTTCAGGGAAGTCGCACTGATAGATATTATATTAAGTAGTGAGACTACATAAATAATATGTTACAAGTGGTTATCGTTAGACATTAAAGTAGACTTTTTCAAATACTATTTTAAGAATTTATGTGTTAGACCAAAAAAATCCAAAAAGCCACCAATTCTTCGGCACTTAGTAAAATGATGATTTTAAAGTCATATTGAAATAAGATTATTGCAATCAGTTTTCCTTATAAACGTAAATAAGATTAAACATATTATATAAGTTATCTATATTCTCATAGTATATTATAATTTATTATAATGATAAATTAAAAATTATATCATGTAATTCCTAATAATTGATCGAAATTAATAAATCAAATTGACGAAAAATTTAAAATGTTTAATCTAAAAATAAAAACATACATTTGCGCATCAACAGCCACACAGACCAAACCGCATTCAATTTGCAGGTCGCGCCAATTTATTTTTAAAAAGAAGGCTACTGAAAATAGTATGAATAAGAATCAAAGTCATTCGTTTGCCAGGAAGAAACTCAAAAGTATTAAGGTAGAGTCATTTTAGCGTGCGCATAAGAATTTGAAAATAAAAAATATCTTTCCTCGTAGTAAAAAGTGTGTGGGTTCTATATTAGTAAAAATGGATATTTTTGAAAAATTTTGTATTGCTGTTAGAAGCTATGGACAAATTTGATCGCTCCGAAGAAAATATAAGTAAGTACTAAACCAAATTAAAATTTTAATAATGCTTATTGTTATAATATTTATTAAAATTGCGTTAAAATTAAAAATTTTTCATGAAAATCAACTAAGTATGTAATATTTCATAACACTAATATTTTTAGAAGCAACCTTAACATTTCATAAACCTCTTTTAATAAATATTTACGCTGTAATACGAAGAGACAATACGTACATCTAATAATATGATTAATTTATTGCCGTTTCTCATTAACGAATCAATTAAGTAATTATATATTCCTAAAATGCATACTATAACATCTTATTGTGTTGAAAAATAAATAATTGAACTTAATTTAGAAAATAAGAAAGCTGTTGCTAATTATAGGTAATTACTAAATACCAATATATTATGTTAAAAGTAAAAATTTAATCATTGTCGTGCATATATGTACCTAACGTCCGTACTATTTTATAAACTACACGAGATTCAATTAATTAGGTACCTTTTTTATAATTATCTAAAATTAATTATTGTTAATTGTATGTCTAGTGGTAGACGTATGCAATAAAAATAATAATGAATCATAAAAATTATTTTAAAGTAGGTACGGTAAGATTTCAAAATAAATTAAGAATATCGTTTGTACAAGTAAATTTATACACACCTACGTGATGCATTTATGTTGAGTTACAGTAGCCAAACGGAATATAATAAAAACAAAAAAAAAAGTATTGAAACAATAACAGTGCTTGAACTCAAAATATCACTTTTATTTTTTAAGTTTAATTTTAACACAACATTAAAAACTAGAATAATGTTTCATTATTTTAATATAAATATTTTTATCTTTTCCGCATTCAATAGGTGAACAATGCTGGACAATTTTATTGTATTTTAGTGAACTACATATAAAATCCTAACAATAATTCTTTAATTATTAATAATTGTTTGGTTGAATATATAAATTAATTATTGCGAAAAATTATTTTCATCTGTTACGGACGTAGACACTGTTTTGTCTTTCACGATCATTTATGATTATGACCTTCTAATCCCACTGATCACTTAATCCTTTTAATCTTATCCTCAAATTCGGCACCGATGAGAGACTTACGGTAGAAAAAAATTATTCTGGTAAAAATGGTAGTAAGTAGTAAATTAATATTGGAAATAGGTATTTTTTTTTCTTTATATTTTTTTAATTTTCTGATTTTGGCTTCTTAAACGATTCATGATTAATGAGATTTTCCTTCAATCTATCAAAAATACAGTTCTTTGGTGACCTTCTATCGGGGTTACAATTGAAATATGTTGCACATGTAAGAACGGCATTATTATTAGCCTTCTTTTATTACTTTTTCATATAGTTTTCGTGAGGCATTTTGCGCTTACGTAAAATAACAAATAATTATTTGATAATTTAATGACAGCCACTTCACAAACATTCGCTTACTGAAAAATAATCGGTAAAAATGTTTTAGATGATTGGGTAGTGTTTTGTTTTGACAAAGTTATGTACTGAAACCTGAACAATAAGATAAAAAAAATTCCATTTAAAAATGTCATAATCAACTATGATTTCTAATATTTAAAAAATACATCTTTGTATTATTATATAACTTAGAACTAACATAGATATTTAAAATCTCGTTGATCCATTTTATTGTTCTTGAAAATATGTCCGAAGAAAATTAAAATTTTTTTTAGCAACTTCAACAATAACAGAGATATCGAAATTTATCGATAAGTTGAAAAATTGAACTTTTTCTATAGCTCGAAAACAAAGGAAAATGGATTTGGAAATGAGAAAGAAAGTGATTAAATATTGGTATCAGTTTGAGTTTCCAATTTTGGTTCGACATACGCTAGTTCGTGAACATAAAGCCGATGCACCATCAATTATGCAGATAAGAACGGTTATTTCGCGTTTCGAGAAAGAGGGTACAGTATTACCAATAACAACGCGAGAATCACCAATTACGCGTTACTCGTGAAAGTTTGTATTTTCCAATTTTTCCCTCGGCTCGGGGCTGTTACTTCCAATTACAACCCTCGCGGCGGCCATATTGGCAAAAGTTGTACTAGGTAAAGCCCTCGGCAATCTTCGGAAATTCGTATTTTCAGGCAATAGAAACGTAAAATTTAGTAAAAATGCAGAAAAATGTGAAATAAAATTATTATAAATGCTTATTACACGAAGACAAACCTCAGAAAAATTCAAAATTTTGCATATTATGTATAATAATCGGTTATACATGTTTAAATATGAAAAAAATGTGAAATAAAATTATTATAAATGCCAAATACTTATTCCACGAGGACAAACCTTTGGAAAATTCAAAATTTTGCATATTATGTATAATAATCGGTTATACATGTTTAAAACTTGTTTAAATATGAAAAAAATGCGAAATACTTATACCACGAGGTGAAATTACGGTCCGGCCTTCGGCCGGTTTATCATCTTGACTGGAGCTATATGCAAAAATTAGTGAAAATATCAATATCTATGAAGATATTCAGTCTAAAATCGCAAAAAAAGTGAAATAAAATTATTATAAATGCGACTTGCCTGTGAAATCGGCGACATTGCTAGTCGAAAATCGAAATTTGTGTGAACTTAAAACGTGGTCGTACAAAATTTTGTAAAAAAATGCAAAAATTTTATTACCACGCCAAAGTATATGATTTACTAATTACAAAAATCAAAAAATTTCGATAAAAATTTACAGATTGACTGTTATTTTTACGAATAACTATTACCACGTGGTCAAATTTCGAGCCGGCCTTTCGGTCGATTTATCGTCTCGACTGGATCTAATATGCAAAATTAAGTGAAAATATCAATTTCTACGAAAATATTCAGTCTAAAATCGAAATATACTGCATGTTGCTCGGAGGCAAATGTCAAATTCTTAATTAATTAATGATTGAAGTAGTTCTCGCGTTGTAATTGCTAAAACAGCCCCGATCTGTTGGAGAGTTTTAGAAAATAACTTTCCCTCGAAAAATTTTTTTAACTTCCCTCGGCTCCGCTACGCTCCGCCGTCGTGAAGTTTTGAAAAATTTTTCGTCGTGAAAGTTCGGTATTTTCTAACTCTCCCGCAGACCGGGGCTGTTACTGTCAAAAACACGTCAGCGAAAAAACACGGTTAGAGTGGCAGAAAACACCGCAGCAGTAGCTCAGGCGATCAACCAGAATCCAACGGCTTCGACAAGAAAACTTTCTGCTGCATTTTCAATCAGTAGACGATCAGTTGGGCGCATGCTTACTGAAGATGTGAATTTATTTCCATATAAAATTCAATTAGTAAGCAAACTGAACCCTTGTGACTATCCGGTTCGCTTGGCGTTTTGCAAAAAGATGCTTAAAATGTTTGATACAGATAAAACACTTATCAGTCACATTTTCATGTCTGACGAGGCCCATTTCGACTTGAATGGCAATGTTAATAAACAAAATTGTCGCATTTGGGCATTACGGCAAAGTCCATTGTCGGACCTTTCTTTTTTGAATGTCAGAACCGTGCCGTGACCGTCAATAGTCAGCGGTATTTGGCGATGCTCAGAGATTATTTTTTGCCTAAATTGCGTACTAATCGAATCGTATTGAAGGATACTTGGTTTCAACAAGATGGGGCACCACCACATATCGCTACGATGGTCATGGACTTCTTGAAGTCCAAATTTAATGAAAAAATCATCAGCCGATACGGCCCCATAAGATGGCCACCACGGTAACCAGACTTAACACCACCGGACTTCTTTTTGTGGGGATATTGTAAGGCCAAGGTGTACGAAGCCAACCCACAAAATATTACAGATCTGAAGACAGAAATAACCAGAGTAATTCAATCTATTCCGCAGTCGATGTTAACGAACGTTTTTAATAACATGATTATACGGTACAAAGCTTGCATTCAAGCCAATGGACAGCATCTCAGCAGCATTATCTTCAAGAAGTGAATGGATCACAAAAATCTAATAAATTTGTAAACTTTTAATCCAAAAATAAATAAAAAATTCTTTTCCGTTCTAAAATGACGGCCTTTTAATTTCGGTTATGATAAATGCGCCACCCTGTATTTAGAATTGTTTTTATATACCATTTAGTTTCTTAAACCTCCAAGAAATGTTATCCAACGCAAACAATTTTCATAATAAAATTCAAATATTTTTTTCATGTTAAATTAAAATAAAAAATTCAATTCATAACTTACATAACAATTTTCTTCTTTTTACATATTGCTGGTCTACAATTTTATTTACCTTTGGTGATCAATATTTAGAACACTTTCCCTACACAAATAGGAAATATTTGTCAAGCACGAAAATACAACAATGTTTGTATCTTGATTATTAATATAATATATAAAATCCTCATCTAAAATTTTTTGAAGTTTTGCGGTTGCCAACCAATTTATAATTTTGTCGAAAATTTTTGGTAATAGTGGTTGATTATTTTTTCTGTATTATATAAATTATTACGAATACATACAATGCACATCACGAATGGAAACTATAATATTTGTGCATTATGTTGTTTTAACATGGCAACTAAGAAAGTCTTTCGGTAAAATATTCTTTATTCACAATCAGTTAGTAATCAACACATCCCTGACTTTTAAAAAGTTGGAAAGCAGTTTATTATTTACTTTTATTCACAATCAGTTAGTAATCAACACATCCCTGACTTTTAAAAAGTTGGGAAGCAGTTTATTATTTACTTTTACTTGACAACCAATCAGAAAGCTATTTTGTTTTACTTCCCAACCTTAGGGCGGGAAGTGGTCACTTCCCGACCTGCAATGTCGCATTGTCGGTAGGCAAAAAATGGAACTAACAAAAAATGTGCGTTAATAAAATGAAATTTGATGATTTTTAATTATTTAAAACTGATTGTGAATAAAATTGTATACATACCTCGGTGTCAAGCTTCATTCCAGCCTCGCGCTTATAGTTGACTTCGGCGCTTTGCGCCTCAGTCAACTAACCTAGCGCTCGGCTGTAATGAAGCATTTTCCACCTCGGCACGTAATATACTATTACTTGACAACCAATCAGAAAGCTATTTTGTTTTACTTCCCAACCTTAGGGCGGGAAGTGGTCACTTCCCGACCTGCAATGTCGCATTGTCGGTAGGCAAAAAATGGAACTAACAAAAAATGTGCGTTAATAAAATGAAATTTGATGATCTTTAATTATTTAAAACTGATTGTGAATAAAATTGTATACATACCTCGGTGTCAAGCTTCATTCCAGCCTCGCGCTTATAGTTGACTTCGGCGCTTTGCGCCTCAGTCAACTAACTTAGCGCTCGGCTGTAATGAAGCATTTTCCACCTCGGCACGTAATATACTATTCGCCTTCTTTGTATAGCACTTTTGATTTAGTAAATTTCGTAGAATATTAATCAATAGATAAGTGATTTAGGTAGTTTATTTATTTATAAGTTTTAGTAAAAAATTTGATATGATTAATATCGAGTTACACTACTTTAACCACTTATTCATTGATTAATAGTAGTACAGCACAGCAGTAGATATAGCACGGTATATCGAACTTCATGTATCTTTTATTATTATATCGTTTCACGTGTTAACTTAAATAAAACAAGTGATCCAAGCAGAGCGTTATAGAGTGTAACAATTGAAAATACCTAAGCTTGCTATTGCGGATAGTTGGTACTCTCTTTAGGGCGAAGGTTCTAGCGTTTTCAAAATAAAATAAAAAAACAAATTAATTGTTCCCCTAAATTATATTAATCCAAATTAAATTCAACGTAAAAGTTTAAGTATTTTAAAAGGGATGAAAGTTTTGATTTCCCGCACTATCAATTCGTCGGCTTATCAATTTCACACGTTCACTCCTATAAATTTAATTCCGACTTTCCAATTTTAAACATTGCAAATCGAAATTATAATTCAAACCACTGTTTCTCCAAATCAATCAAATCAATCGCCTTTACTACCGCTCGGTAGCGAATTTCAATAAAATTATCCAATAAATATCAAAAATAAATATCCAAAAACAACGCAATAATGCATACGCATAAAATCACTTTATTTAAATCAAAAAAATCCAAAAATATCACTCACAAACTCAAATAAAAAAAAATCTCAAAAATTGCACAGTGCAAAATCGCACAACCGGCTCGTGCAGCCATCCTTGGCAAAAAAGGCATAAACTTCGTGTCATTTGCCCCACCCCTCTCTAATTTTTCAATCTTACAACTTAAAAATATTAAAATAAAATTTTCATTAAAATGCATAGGGTGGGTGTGAATCCCTTTGAAACACCACAATATATAATATAATATAACAGAATAATATGAAGTAAGTATAAAATTTAACAAAAACTAAACAGAACGTTAAAATGGTAGAATTTTTATTGCTTAAAAAACACAATGAAATTTTAATAAATTATTTTTAAGTTTTTTTTAATAATTTTAATTAATTTACTGCAATTTACAGGTAGGTAAGCTAAGTAACATTGTAAATTACTATTTCAGTATATTAAATTGAAGCTCGGTGGAGTTTTAAAATAAATTTCAGAAGTTTTAACAAATCAGGTAGTTCACCTCATATTTATGAAACATTTAATACTATTTATGTAGTTAATATCTCGGTGGTTTGCCATTGTCTACAGAGCAAGAACGTTATTGCTCAGTCCGAGGCTTCAACCTGCATCCTGTTTTATGATATTCAAATTTTTATTTTGTAAATATCAGGTAACCAAAAAATTCGTGCAATTTTTGATGGAGAAATATAAAAATTTATTACAAACCAGTAACACACTATTATTTAGCGAAGTAATCGCCATTGTATTCAATGACCTTCTCTCAACATGCCACCAATTTTTGTATACCTACCAGTATTGTAAAAATCTACGGATTTGGAATCAAAAAATTGGCGAGCTGCATCTATAACATCAACTTGCATTTTAAACTGCCTATGCCTCATACAATTGTCAAAAGACAGGAACAGGTAGTAATCACTTGGCAAAATGTCTGGAGAATGAGGTGGGTGTAGTAACGTTTTCCAGTCAAGCTTAGAAATTTTTCCCCAAGTCGCTCTTGCGGTATGAGGTTCAAAGTTGTCCTGTAAGAATAGCACTTTCTTTCGATTGATCAAAGAAAGCTGCTTCTGGATGAGTGCTGCTTGTACTCGCTGAAGCCGATTACAATAGACCACAGCAGTGATGGTTTGGCCCGTTTCCAAAAACTCATAAAAGACAATTTCGGTTGCTGTCCACCAATCACACAATAAAAAATACCGCACGAACTTTTTTGGTTACCCGATAGTTAGATGGCCTAGCTTTCTTATACATTCACAGAGTAATAACAATGTTTATTAATGAAATTTTTGCCCTTTAATACGTTTACTACTAAATTTCTTTATTTTTTCTGTACAAAAAATTGTTTTAGTTTATCCAATAAGGTTATTCTTAATACTAACTGGTATGCTCATTGCTTTCGCTTAGTACTTATTATTGTCTACTTTGACTATCTTTGATCCTCTCCAAATTAAAGTCCGGATACGCTGCTGATAGTAAGTACATAAGTGTACAACCAACTTAAAATAGTTTCAAAAATTTAATTTGTTATGAAAAAATTTTAACAAAATCGATAAATAGGCTATACCAATTCTCAAATTTTTTTTGCAAATTGCTACGGCAGTATTTTATTAAATACTGCTTTGTGCAAAAATTTGTTTTATTAAATTAAACCCGAGTTTAATTTTGTGTTTTAGTGTGTATAAAGTCGTACCTAGTAAATTTTTGTTATTGTGCCATAATTTTTAAATCTCTTTAATTTATAATTAAGAATTTCTTTACCGACAAGATTAGACCCTAAGTAATACATCCGCTTTATTCCCTTTATATAAGAGTAAAAAGTGGCTTGCCCAAAATTTTTAGTTTGTCATGATGTGAATTCCAAGTTAAACTAACAGGTTTCTTTTAAGTAAAGGACACAAAACACACGATTAAGTAGATACAAAAGTTTAAAGGTAGGTCCCCGTATAATATGAGAGTTCTTAAATGCAACATACATTATAAATATACGCGTACCTATAAATAACAGAGTAAATAAAAATTGAAGTAAACAATAGAGATCACTCTACTGATAAGTTTTAACGTGAGTTAGTTTCTACAAACAAGTGGTTTTTTCAATAAAAAGTTCTTGCTATTAACAGCATTAAGCGAGTCGTAATTATGCATTTCACACAAAAAATTTTACGAAGTTATTTAAAATTAAAATCTAAATATAGCAATTACAAAACATTAGAAGAGATTAGCGAAAATGATCTTGAAGGTATATCTAATACATTATAATATCCATAGTTTTATTATTTTATAAAAGAAGCATAACAATAACAATTAAGATTAATATTACAATAATTAAATTTTTTATTAAGTATCCGTTTCTTTATTGCAGCGCAAGACATTCCTAAAGTACCAATAAAGACTTATCGTTGGGAAGACGTCAAAAGATCTAGAAGAAAGGGTGCATATCCTTGGACGCATTTAAGTAAACCACCATTCGATGATGAAATCGACGAAGAAGAATATACTATGGATGCATTTAGAAAAAGTAGAAGTACATCGACATTAGGTAAATCAGATATTCAAGATATTTCGGACAACGAATTACAATTGAAAAGAGAAACCTCCCAAGAAAACTTAGAAAAGCAATTTCAAGCTAGCGAAAAAGATTTATTAAAATTAAAGGCTAGCAGCAGCAAAGATACCATTAATATCGAAAGCACTCGAGCATCTTCTTTAGCTCCTTCTGAAAATAAAGATATTGTGAGATCTAAATCCGCAGAGCCGCGACATAAAAGAAAAATATCGATAGAAAGTGGTAAAAGCGGAGCTAGTTTTTCAAAGTTAGGAATAATGGATAAACTTAAAAGTACCAAAAACAAATTATTAAAAAGATCCAAGTCGGACGCATCTGATTCCAAAAAAATGAAAAAAGATGACAACGCAAAAAATGTTGTAACAAAATCGACAAAACCAAAACTTGCACCGGTGAAAGACGAATCGCCCGTATATATTCATATTCCATTGAAATTGCCACCAGGAGAAACAGACGAATTTTCTAAATTGGAATTTGAAAGTCCCGCTCCCGGTTCTCATTCGGCAAGTTTAACTAAACTACAAAATGTTGGTTCGGGCCAAAGAAAATTGTCTTTAATGGGTATTTTAGCAGAATTAAAAAAAGTACAAGCGGCGCAACAAAAACAAAAATTAGCGGCTAAGGGAGCGGAGTCAATAGACATTAACAAAGATTCGCAAGAACAAAATCTAAACGAACTCGATGTACCTCGTCATCAATCAGATACAGAAATAAGCGAGGAAGCTCATGATAGAGATCCTACCATTGAGCTATTAGATAGTAACGACCATGGAAGTACAAACGATATAAAAGAAAATAAATTAAATATAGAAGAAATATTAGATAGTAGTACCGATGTAGCATCGACAAGCGTAAAATACATTAACAGCGAATTAGAAAACAATAAAACAGCCGAACCGGTGGTGAACGAACCGGAAGAAAATTCTGACGACGATAACATAAGTCAATATTTAGATAAAGATGATAACTACGAACAAATTTCGGAAAAAAGTACAAATATCAGTAGCGAAAATTTAAGTAAAGTCGAGGAAATGAATAAACAATCAAAACAGAGTTTACAATTGTCCGAAACGAAAACTGCATCAACGAGTACGTTAGAAACCGCTCTTTCAAAATGGCAACAGCCTCCACCTGCAACTAAATTGTCAATCCCAAAAGCCCAGCCATCACAACGTGCTAAATCGGAAGAGCCTAAACGAAAAAGAAAATCGTCCATCGACAGCAGTTATAGTAGAAAAAGTTTATCTAAGATTGCGCTAGCGAAAAGGTTTAAAGAAGCTACAGATAAAATTAAACTCCCAAAACTACCTTCGTTTGCAAAACTGAATAAAAAACCCAAATCTAAAAGCGAGGAAAATGTTAAAAAGAAAACTGCAAGCGACAACACACTTACAAAAACTCACGCTAGACAATATCCGGAGACACCCGTGTACATTCACATACCTCTTAAACCTCCACCGGGAACTACAGATGAATTTTCCAATTTAGAAGAAAAAGATGGGCAGGCAGAACAAACAAATGTCACGCGGGAAACAAAAGAAAAAGTGAAAGAACAAGTTTCTATTGAATCTTCTGACACGACAGATGCTAACATTCAATTCATTTATTTAACGGCACCGTCTGACGACGAAATTTTAGATTCCAATATTCCGGAGACGCCATCCGAAAGTGATAAAAAATTCTTCGAAAACATGAAAGAAGACGATCTGAAGATCTTAGCTAAAAGTGCAATCAGTAAAATATACCCAGATAATACAAAATTAGAAACTGTTACCGAAGATGAAGGCAACGGTCAAAACAATATATCTGCTGTTTTAAAACTTCAAGTTCTAGCAAAAAATGTTTTAGAAATCGAACAATCGCCCAAAAAAGATCTTTGTAAAATTGAGCAAGTCATAAATGTTTCGGTGCCAGTTAAGACAGAAGAGAAAGTTGAAGAAGTAATAGAACCGATAAGTGTGGAACCCGAGAAAGAAATCGAAGAGTTAATAAAATCACCTCAAGTGCCATATCAAATGAATCGGCAAATGTTTATAGATGAAGAAGATGGATTAAAATTAAGTGATGCGGCTATCGCAATGATAAACGAAGAAATGGCTAAAGAGTTTAATAAAGAAGCAGAATTGCCGCCTAACAGTAAATCTGAAAGTTCGCCCGCTCTTAAGAAAAAAGTTTCATTTAAACGAACTTCCTCCAATAACGGCGACAGTATTTACGAAGATCTCGAATTAAATCCTACTTTAGTTAAAGACAATATTGTACAAGAAAGTGCGTCCTCGCCGATTAAAGAAAAGCAATTAGAAGCGATTCAATCTATGTCGGTTGAAGAACAAAAACGCTATTTAGACAAAGAAGTTGTTAATGCTAATTCCCTAGCTGAAGATTACAATAAATGGTCTCCATTAAAGTAAGTACAAGTCACCTAAGTATTTGGCTTTTAATGAGTTGATTATAGAATTGGCAAAATTTCAATTTGCACAAAAACAAATAAAACTTGAAGGATTTCGGTCCACCGTATAGCAAACGTTATTTTAAACAGTTGTAATGTTCAGCCGTTGAGTATGTTAAAAATAAAATTTAAATCACGAAAATCCTTCGGTAAAAATCGTTCGAGCTACTAACAATAGAACAGAACAGATACTAACATCTAGTGAATAGCGAATTTTCAAGTATTGCACTTGACGCAATAATAAAAGCAATAAAGCAACAATGTGATAGTGTTAACTTTGGAACTCTGCTTCCGGTCATCCACGCGAAGACGCGATCCACCGTACTAATATAAAAATAACATTTACAATATGGAATTATCTGCTCCCGGTATCGCTGCCAAGTCGAATACAAGACATAAACGTAAAAAAAAGCCATCCGCGTCTTTAAAAGAAAATCGGCGTTCAATATCCGAGGGTGGAAAAAACATAACACAACCTCACGATGTATCCAGGCAATCGTCTACCGGTTCATCGGCGATGTCTTTAGATGTACGATGTGCATGTCAATTTTATCAATGCGATTCTTTACTTCCAGAAAGATTAAATCCTTCGGGAACACGTCCAAACAGTCGTTTAAGTAATGCGGTTTCAAGTTTACGGTATGTTGTATAATAATAATCACACCCCGAATATTATTTTCACAATACGGAATATGCATGTAGCTTCTTATGTAAACCCACGAATCATCGTTAAACATTCAAATTTTCTAATTAACCGTTTAACTAAAATAACGTTCGAGTTAAGCCCAGCCAATGCACTATTAATAGTGTAACATCGAGCTTTTAAAATTGGCAACCACTTACAATTTTCAAGTTGAACAACCTGTCAATAATTTAAAAACACTTGTCTTTTTAATGTTAAATTCAAATTTTGTGATCAAGTTTTTACATAGAAATGTTATAATGAAAATATGCTTTACTTCGAGAAGTAAAACGTTTTCTTCCTCTATATTATATCAGTTCAATATTGACGATTAATTCGTGAAACTCGCAGTATAAATTTAACACTACTATAAAAAAAATTATAAATAAAAATAAAGAAGTAAAACTTTTACCTAATGTGCTTTAATTTGCAGTGACCATGAGTATGAACCAGTGAATCCACCGCCCGATGATATACCACTGCCAAAGCCAAGTGTTCATCCTTCAGATATCGACAGCCCTCCTAAACGTCATGCAGTAGAATTTGCTTCGAAAGAAACAGAAAATAAAAGTATATCTATAGAAGACGTAAGGGCGCAAGATGTGCAAAATATGATGGAAGAATATTTTATAAAGACTCCGCCCAAAACGTTAACGCCTATATTAAAGGAAACAAGCAAAACTCCTCAACTTTCGAAAGAAGAAACTGTTCCTTCAAAGACGGAGCCCACGCAAACTAAACGTTTCAACGATGCGGTAAGAAATCAAGCAGGAAAACTAAAAACCAAACTACAAAAATTTAAAAATGCAAGCATTAAACTCCCTCCACCGCCCAAGTTTCCCAGTTCGAAACTTAAAAAACCTAATTTTACAATGCCGAAAATGCCGCAGAGGCCGTCCTTGGCTTCTCTTGGCATCTCTCGCAAAAATTCTTCTAAAGATTCCTGGAAAGAAAGACAATTTTCGACTGAATCAAACGTAAGCAGTTCGACGGGAAATATTTTCGACTTTAGGACTTTTCCTAGAATATTTAAGAAAAACAAAAGAAAAGAATCACCTTCACCAAGTAATCGAGACGTAACGCCTCCACCGCCAGAATTTGCAACAGTTCCAAGAATGAGCAAAAAGAAAAACACAGACTCCAGCTGGACGCGCGGAAATGAAGGTGATAATTCTAGAAAGTCCAAAGAATTTTATAAAAACGAAACGAAAGATGTAATTCGAATTCCGTTACATTCTGAAGACGACGACTCAATCGATTTGCCATCACATACTCAATATCGCGAAGATATCGACATTGATGATGACTATAACAGAGAAAATATTAATCGTGACTCACCATTTAGTAAAGATTATCTAAAACGATGGGATCATGGCGAATTTCATGAAAATCAGCAGTTACGATATGTTAACGAATCCGACAGTAACGATTTTAACATACATAATTATAACAACGACATAGAGGAACCCAATATAATAACAAAAGAACAATATGATAACGAAGTTGATTTAGCAAGTGGCAAGGAAGAACATTCTTCGGGAAGTTTAAACGAACGCCGACAAGGAGTGCTGGAAGAAATAGATTCCGACGAATTTTTCCTGCGTGAAAAAGGAATATCGCAAGAAAACATAGAAGTTGGTAAATATTTGAGTTCAGAAATACGAGAAGCATTTAGAAACCCCACCAATGCGTTATCTCAATTTCAAAGTGAAGACAGGGAATATGATTTAGACGTATCGGATCAATCCGAACCGTCACAAAACGTTCCCAAACGCAAACCGTTAAAAAAACCAAAACGTAAAAAGACGCCACATGTATCGAGAGAGCAAATTAGTTTTGATCAAGATTCTGTAACTACGGAACCAGAGGAATACTTAAAAGTAACGAATACGTTTAATATAACTGAAACGCCGACAAGACCTAAAAGAAAAAACAACAAAAAGAAAAAGAATAAACAGGCAATGGAAGATGTTATTCCTTACCAAGAAACGATATCGATCGACAAATCGTATGAATATCCCACACAAGATGACGACAGCTTTAATAATAAATCCGTTTTTCTACACCATACCATCTCGGATAGCGAATTACAGGGATTTTATGAAAATGAATTGCGACAGCAAATGTACGAAAATGAATTCATGCAGGGTATCGAACAACCTGAAATAAAAGTATCAGATTTCTACAATAAATATGAAAACTTCCAAGAATTTCAAAAGGACATCGGTGAATTTTTCAATGCAGACAAAACTGATGAACCTCCCGTAGCACCTAAACGTAAACAAAGAAGTTTAAAAAGTCTAACAGTATCTGAACCCGAAATCAACGTAGAAAACGAGGAGGCTCACGGAATACTTCAAAATGAAGTAAGTAGAACTATTTACTAGATTAAAATTTTTCTCAATAATAATTTAAAAATATATTTTCAGGTTGAAGTCTATAGATCTGAAGAATATATTATTCCAACTCCAGAACCGCCTAAACGATCTAGAAAACGTCGTTCGCGTACTCATTCTCCATCTGTAATATCACAAGAAGATGAAACTATATTACATCGCCAGGTATCTTTGGTATTCGACGCACCGGTAGAACAAGTTACGCAACCACCAAAAATATCTAGAAAGCATCGGTCCCGAACGCATTCGCCATCTATAATATCGCAACAAACAGATGATAGAATATCAAACTGCGAAGAAGTTATATTAGGCGTACATTCAGAACCAATCGAAGAACCGACCAAACCCAAACGTCGTTCGCGCACGCATTCTCCATCTATAATTACACAACAGGAAGATGATAGAATATCTTATGACCAAGAATCTATAATTCCAGACGTGACTACTCCAGTGGTAGAAGAATTGTGTGTACAAGAACTTTGCGACAACATGGGCTACGCAGTTATAAATAAATCAAAAAAACCAGAACCACCATTACCACCTTCTAGATTTCCTGCAACACCGCCCGCAAGACGAAAACGAAAAAATAAACAAAAAGATTTGGAAGAATCAAAATTTTCGACAGTTCCAAGATCTGTTAATGGCAACGTCCCGTTAAGGCCCTTAAGAAATTATAGCACATTAGGAGGTACAAATACAGCCCACAGAAGTAAAACTTCGATACAACAAGATGAAGAAAAAGAAAATATTGATGTTCGACAATATGCAGAAATCGATCACGAAGAGCCAGTTAAGCGTTTACAATCGGGAGAGGTGATAAAAAAAATGAAAGACCGTCCTTTGCCAGCTCCTCCAAGGCCACCAAGAAAATCTAAAGAGTTTAGAGAAGTTTTCCGTGATATTTCACACGAAAGAAATATTCCTACCGAATCGCAAGTAGACTTGGATAAAATATCAGCAAACGAAGTACAAATTGAATCCGACGTTGGTCACGATAATCAAATAACAGACAATTTAAATGCAGTGTTATCAAACATAGAAAGCGAAATTTTATCTTACGATCACGAAGAAACGGTTACTCACGGGTCTTTAGTAATTCAACCTATAAACAATTCTCAAATATTGCCGTCGCACGAACTTACTCAAAATAGAAATAATTCTGGTAACGAAGTAGTAAGAATAATCCCAATTGAACAAAACTTGTCTAGAGAAGTTACAAACGATAATGAATTTAATGATGAAGATGAAACGTCGTACATACCAGAAGAATTTAAAAAACTTATAAATCCCGCAGAAGAAACGGCCGCCCAAACCAATGTTTTTGAAGATTATGATGAAACTTCAGATATACCAGAAGAATTTAAACAACTCAAAGATCCTGAAGAAACGGCAACGCAAGCTAACATACAAAAATCTGAAAATGACGATGTAACATCAGAAACACCAGAAGAATTTACAAAATTAAAAAATCCACCCTGTGAAAATCAAATAGATAGTCCAGCTTCCAAAATAGCAACTTCGAAAGATGACGGTCAAAGCTTGGGTGTACTCAAAGCTGAAAAGTTACAAGTGCAAAATTTGGATGTAGATAAACTTCGAGTTAATGAATTACAAGCTACCAGAATAGTAGTTTCTGAGTTAGACGGTGTAAGTTTACAAGTTAATGAAATTAATTCAAAATCTGGTAATTTGGTAATAAGTGGAATAGAATTGCCACCGCAATTAATTAATCAAATGCTGGATCAACTACAAGCAGCTGCAAATACTTCATTTCAAAGAACGTCATCTCAAGAGAGAGATCTACTATCTACGACCCAAACTGAACGACAAGAAAATGAAATAGATCAGTCGATAATGAGTAACGAAAGTAACGTAAAGTCTGAAGAAGAAAAAGCTCCCTGTGAATCTACATCGTCTAAAACTGAACACACTGCCGATGCTCCTCCAGTTCCTCCAAGGTATGATTCTAAAGCTGACCTTCTCGATGACAATTTAATAAATATTATTAATTTTGAATCAGAGTCATCAAAACTACATCAAGTTGTTCAACATCAAGATAGCCAGGAACAAGTTGACTCAAATCAACAAGAACCTGATGAATGTTGCTCGACAGAAAATCCTCCCACACGACCACCTCGTAAGTCTTCTCAAATAATTCAAAATATAGAAGAGTGCCTAGAATTACCAATAAATATAAGTAGCAATATAAAATCGTCCGATCTTTTGGATAATTCTCAACAATCAGAAACAATTCAAGAAGAAATTGTCTTTACACTACCGCCCACACAAGAATCCTTAAATCCCTTGCCCCACACCGATTCTTCAAAATCCGAAGAAGAACCTCCGCCAAGACCACCACAACCTCTATCACAAGAACAAGAATATGTACAATCACAACCACCTCTTAGTTTTTACACTTTACGTTCACCACAATTTATAGAATTTATAGAAGAAGACATTCCTTTACCACCTCGACGCAAACGTCACCACAAATCGGTACCACGTTCAAAATCCAGTTCAGACGACAGCGTTCTAATTCAGAGACGGCATCGTAGATCTTCCGAACCGTCTATACCTCGATTAACGGGACAATTAGTTCGAGCTTGTAGAACGGAAATGGAGAGATCGATTAAGAGACTGATTTCACATTTTAGAAATAATGTTTTACAAAACGCCGATGGTCAGCAGGATTCGCACGTAATGATACTAATTTTGTTAATTTTAATAGCAGGCTTAATACTTTTAAGTTGTGATGAAAAGATAAACATACATCATCATCATTGGGAATACTTTAATCCTCCTAAAGATTCATAATTAACATTTGAAGAAAACTGTTACTTCTAATTATTATTCTATGTATAATTATTTAAATATTTGCATTTTCAAAGTTAAAAAAAATCGATATAAAAATCAAATTTAGAAAATAAATTGTTTATTTAAATTTATATAATTATTAATATAAAAGTTAAATATTTAAAAAAGTTGTTATTTGCCTTATGAGCTGTTTAAAATTTAATTAAGGGAAATAAATAGAAAATTAAAAATCTTAAATTTTGTACTATTTTTTTTAGTCCAATGTTAAAATATATTTATTACAATCATGTCAACTTACAGATGTACATTTGTTTAACAATTTTGAAAATTATAACTAAAAATTAAACTTTCTTCCGGGTTACTGAGCAACAGATAAACATAATTATCTAAACAAAGGAAACTGCATCCTAATCAAACATGTCCTCATATGAAACTAAATCTCTTTTATCTTTGTGATTGCCCTTTTGCGAATGACTAGCAGCTGAAAATAAATATTTCGTGTATAATAATACTACTACTAAATATCGTTTCACTGTAGTACCTAATGTAGACCATGCAGTAGATGAAGTAGCATCATTTATAGGTTCAATTTGTGGCTGTCTTCTTGCTAATGATACTGTTAATTGAATACCCGATACCATACTTCCATCCATCTAAATAAATAACATTTTAAACTTGTAAATATAAAAATAATATAAGTAGTATAAAATTAATATACCTCTGCAATTGCTCGATCAGATGACTCAACTTTATCGAAAGTCACAAATCCACGACTAAAACAGAAAAAAAAAGTATGTGACATCACATAACTTTGCCATTTACGTTTAACACAATATATTCCAAAATTACTTGGGTAGTTAAAAATTACTAGGCTCTATAAATAACAGAGAATTACTAAATTTAATGTTAATGAATACTTTTTTCTCCAACTGCCTTAAAAGTATAACGTTTTAATGACGTTACCTAAAATTAAAGTAGATTTTTTTATTACTTTTATAAAAATATAAACATTGCTAAGCAACCCTTATAATACATGCCTTAAAATAACCAGCTTTTAATGCTAGACTTGAACTAATAGTCTGTGTACAAAAAAATATCACTTTCCAAGCTTGATGGGAAGCCATTTACAAAGAGAACCAAAGAAGAAGAGACCCAATATGCTTCCTTGAGTTATTCCACAGATGAACTGCATTTCTGATTAAATTGTTTTCATGTTAAATTAAAAATTAAAATTAAACAAAGTCATAATCATAACAACACTAAACAAAAACTATTTAATGAAATGATTAGTTCGTTACACCGCGTTAACTATTTCGTTAATTTTTAAATTGTATTATATATTAAAAAATGTAGAATTTGGTTCTCATCTGTTAAAAAAATTCTAAGGATGCTCATATATTAACATTAAAAAATTAAATAATAAATTTTTCGCAACGGCGAAATGACGACGACAAAATTACCAACATATTAACTATTATTTAAACAAATAAATAAATAATAGTAGATAATCTCGAATTCATTCGCATACGAATGGTGGGATCGTTTTCTCGAGCAATCGTTATGAACACTTTCGCATGAAAACCACTAGAATTACAACGTCTGAAATTAATCATGCGAATCTTAAGGATGTATGATCACAACAACAATTTTCAATTTAAATTTTTTTACATATAGATTTTTACTCAACGAATATACTGTAATAATTTCAGGATAGGTAACCGTTCATAATTTAAAGAAAAAATTTTTTGAAAATTGACGTAAAATACATTGCTCTTATGGAGAAATGGGTAGTTGTGATGATAAATCAACAAATATCAATATGTTAAAATATCTTCAGTTAAAAAAAAAACTATAAATAAGAAAGATAATACTTGCAGCAATTCATCAGTATAATAAAAATACTATGCATCGGTTCATCCCAAAAAGGAAAATTGAAATGAAATTTAAATTATTTTATTTTATAAACTTTTTCTCGCCGTATCGTGACACTTGGCAACGTTTTCCTGCTATTACGAGCGCCACAGAAAACTAGCGGTAAGAATAGTAAATACAGAAATAAATATTATGAAAGCAGCCAACTTTAGAATTTTTTTATAAATAAACATGATCAATAAATGAAAATTTTTATTTGTGTTTATAAGGGCCGGTATTATAAAGCATAGATAAATCACTAGTTAGTTAGTTTCAAAGTAAATTTACTTGACTACTAAAATTTACGAAATAAAAGTTGAGTACTATAAAAGAAAGTAACCAAGTAAATAACTAACTTAATATTTACTTTCCTATTATGTTTAGACGTTTTGATATCAGATGTCTTGGTCATAGTGCATGAGATTTTATGATACGTTATAACTAATTTTTAAATTTTATGGTTATAGCGTTGATTGAAGTATGGTATCAACCAATCAACGGTTATAGGCTATGTGTAAGTTCACAACTAGCGCCCACTGGTTGGGCGCACTTGCACTTTTCATAGAATACCTTTCATTTATTAAAACGAATAACCTCACAAATGATTTGACCTGTCAATTTACTTCACAAGTAAATATTTAGTTGAACAAAATCAAGGGGTTAAATTAGTTGCTAAATTTAGTTCGAGAGTAAACTATTCGTGCTTTATAATACCCAATCTAGCAAGTAAATTTACTTATTTGACAATCTCACAAGTAAATTATGCCCGTACCTATAGTCGATACTTCGCTCGATCTCAGACTTGAGTCTGACTTGAGCACGAAATTGTGTACTATAAAGATATAGATTCGGAAAAAACGCTATTAAGATTACCATTTTACCATTGATAGTAAACAAATTAAGCAAAATTAACAACCGTGGACTTCCTTTTCCACCTATCATACAGCTAATGATGTGCCTAAGGTTTTATGCTACTGGAAATTTTCAGGCATGAGAAATTAATACGAAGTACAGAAAAATATATTATAATAAATTATTGTTTTCAATCTTTTAGACTGTATCTGGTGATTTGCGAGGAGTGAGCCAGCAATCATTTAGCAGAATTATAAAAAGAGTATCTATACTGCTAGCTCAATGCTTGAACCGATATATTTATTTTCCCAATAACGAAATTGACCAACGGAAAAATATCACAAGAATTGCAGGAATATCTGGGTTTCCTGGAATTTCTGCATGTGTCGATTGTACCCATATTGCAATTGCAAATCCTGGAGGCGATAATGCAGAAGTATTCCGCAACAGAAAAGGTTATTTTTCTCTGATTTATGAGCGTTGTAATCATTGGCGATCTTCTTCCACTCAAATTGTTTCATCTGTATAGTGGCTGCGTCAGTTTTCTTACTTTCGACTAAATTGTGCGCATCCACTAATGACGCCAATAATATTTTTTCTTTTTCCGAATAGGCCACAATTTTATTCATTTTAATTTATAATGTCTCGTATACAACTTTAATAATAAGATTTTAAAATAATATTTATTTATTACTATGACAATTAAAATATTTGCCTACTTCGCCGAAAATTCACGAAGCATTGTTTATAGTATAGTTTGTGAGCGGAGCACGAGCTCAGACTTAAGTCATGCTCCATCAAGCACGTCTCAAGCATAAGGTTGAGATTCGACTATAAGTACGGGCATTATTAGTTATTTGTCGTTTATAATTCCGGCCCTTAATGTTTTAATTATTCAATAATACATGATATAAAAATAATAGTAATAATGATTAACAATTACAATAATTATAAAAATTATTTATCTTGGAAGTTCTTTAAGTTTTTTAATAAGTGACTTTATAGTAACAGTCGATTTTGTAATGCGCGGTTTTCCACGAATATCTTGCCCAAATAAAATTTGAAGTCCTTTTTCTCAATTCAATTCACAAGTCTCCTTAAGTTTTTGCAAATTTATTCCGGCTTCTGCTATTTTTTTGATCATACTAGCAGATAAACCGCTGTTGTTACTGTTGCTCCGTTTATTTTTAACATTTGCATTATTTCACTCATTGACTTTCTGTAGTACACGAAGCTGAGATGATAAATTATTTGTAGCAATGGATTTTTTTTGCAAATACGCAATATATTTAAACGGCATTGTACTCAACTTTAATTCATCATGGGATATATTAATTTTAACATGATTTACTAGTTTTTGAAGTACCGCAACATCGTTTTTTGCATTATGAGCACCTTTCAAATCATCAGCTTCTAAATATTCCTCAACTAATGCAGCTTGTTTAAAACTTAATTTAGCTAATTTCCGTTCAGACAATTTTTTTTTTAAATAACGGTAACGTATCACAAAATCCACTAACTAAATTTTCAAACTTTTTTGATAATCCTACCTGTTCCATTAGTTTCATTATTAGTGGAGCATCAAATTTTAAACAATTGTGTGCTACCAAAATAACTTTTAATTTTGTTGATTTTAAAAAAAATAAAAAACTATCTGCAGCCAACTTAGTAGATACAGTGTTAACTTCTGTAGATAGTAAAAATAATTTTCCACCATTAGTTGTAAGACCAGTAACAGCAGATGCACTCGGCGGTATTCCTCTTGTTGGTAGAATATATACGTTATATTCAGAGTTATTGTATTTTGCTGCAATCTGAATTATTTCACATGATTTTCCGAAACCTGTAGTTTCTAAATCGAAGAACACAATTGCTACTGTCTCATCTCGAGCAATAGAACTTTTCGGAACTGGTAGATCAACAAATTCGGTACCAATATCTGGACCACTCTGCGACTGATAACAAATACCTTCTGGACTTTGTGCACTATTGTTGGTTTTCATCCGAGATGTGAAAAGTTCTCGACGTCTTTTTTTAGGTGCTACAGTTTTGATTTCTGCTGACCGAACTCTTTTTAAATCATCTTTTTGTTGTAAGAATTTTAATGAATGCTTCGTAGGTGGCGAATAATTCATTTTTTGATTTACATTTGCAATGAAAGAAAAACCTATATTTTTTTCGCATACAGCTGTAGCAACTCTAAAATCATTTGATTCTGATCCACCGTAGTGCCTAGTTTTTGGAGCTTTGCTAGCAATTTTCATATTCATAGATTCGTTAGTTTGACTTGAACCACACGGTGCTAACTGTTCTGAATTATTTGCAAAATTAGTAAAAATTTTTTGCAAAGAGAATTTCAAATTATTGCCAGATAAACCTTTCCACCAGGAAGTAACTTATGCACATACGTATCAGGATTTTGATACCACACCCACCCACACCATTCCTTACAATTGCTGTGATCATCATTTTTTCATAGCATTAATTAAAAAAGAAAAGACAATTTAATTTCAATACAGTTGAATAAATCTATAATAATAACTGCAATTGATTTAAGTCTCATATTAATAACTACGGTTCAAACCGGATAGGGAATTTAACGGGTTACAACTTTGGTCAAATAAATTTTTTTGGGAAACCAACCGTTTTCACAGAAATTCTGAAAATAATGAACAAGGTGTAGGTAAAAAAGAACTAAATTCACAAATTTTCTAAAAATCTCTATTTGTTTTAATGTCAAAACGTATTGTAGCGTTTGATATTTGAGCGACATTGTTATAAAGCGCATTAGTTTATTGTTAATTACTTTGTTAATTTATATTGTTTATTTATTATTATTAATTAGTTTGTTACTAATTTTTTTTTATCTACATAAATTGTTTATTATTTTCAGAATTTCTGTGGAAACAGTTGGCTGTTCCACAGCCAAAAAATCCTAAAAAAATTTATTTAACCAAAGTTGTAGCCCGTTAAATTTCCTATCCGGTTTAAGTCGTTAGTTTTTTTATAAGACGTTTCGTTTAAGAGATACGGAATTCACAAGAAAAGTAAAAAAAATAAAGTCAGAATTTGTTTAACATTTTTTCCCTTAATTTAATTTATACCTCGAAAACCGTTTATTCTATACAATAAGGGGATTTAACTTAATTTATAGATAAGCAAATGATCTTTAAAAAAGGTCTAATCCATTAAGTCAAAAAAATCAATAATATCGGAGCTATGGCCGTTTGAAATCAGAAATTGAAAATATTGCTTTAAAGAGGGGGTTCCCCCCCCCCAAAGGTTTGGACTTGGATAAAAATTTTATTTGAAAATTTGTCTTAGAAAAGTGACCTTTATAATCACCTCAAAGGTTCTCCACGGTTGCGGGGACACTCTGTATAATAACGTAGTGATTAATGTTATAACTTTAATTAGATAAATAGTTCGTACAATTTTAGTGTTAGTAAATATATAATACCTTTGTTGAACTATTGTCAGATTTCTTTCAATCTTAATACTATCCCGGCAACTTATTTTAGCCACTTGTTCAATAGCGATACCTATATCTCTTTCATACCTCTTCAGAAGAGTATGATAAATTGTTGGAATATTGAGGGATACTAGAATACTATTCAAACGAGATATTCCAATCCCACTGATTAAAGTTGCTAAAAAACGATAGAAATCTTTAAAAAAATAGCAAAAAATATATAAATTGCACATTGTCGTTTTCTTTTTGTGAAAAATAATTACCCATAGCAGCTTTTCCATTTATCCCATATTTACCAGTGGTGGTTTCGTGTGAAGTTTTAATCTTGTACATTTTCTTACATCGATGACATTCAATAAGAAATATACTTGTTAAACCAATAATATCTTCTTTTTTTACAAATCGAAATGACAGAGCATCATTACACGAATCACACCACATATCATTGGCTATTTTTTTATGTCAATTATTCGTCGGCCTTCCACAACGCCTAAGGTTTTATATTAGATTCAATTCAAATGATTATTATTAATTGTACTTAAAATATTAAATTAACATTATTGAATACTTTTCTAAATGCACAATATTAATCTAAATATTGAATGATAGTTTAACACATACATGAATTGGAAACGCATTTAGGTTCAGTTTTTTGTTCTTTTTCTTTGCTATGTACATTATTATATACCTCTAATGGCTTTTTTTTACAAAAAAAACCTTTTTTAGTACGTTTTTGAACATTCATTTTTCCAAAATCATTCAAATGTCATCAGTAGAAAATTAATCAAAAAAGTTATGTTGCCAAATGAAAACTAACGTCACGTGGTTATTTTTGTAACTTCACACCGCAACGATACAAGCCTATCAAAATTTGCTATTTAACCACGCCCTCGCTCATACATCCTTAATTCAAGATGTCAAGTTTGACAATTATTGTCAAACTTGCACATGCGCAGTTTGTTTTAAATAATAATAAAAAAAGGATTTATAGAATTTTAATGAATTATGAATATTAGCTGCGATTAAGGCGGTGGAAGAACGCGAAATTGTTGCAGAAAGAGTAGGTAGGCCTAGGTAGTTTATCACCGATATGATTTTGTTATTGTTATTGTTGTGTTATTTACGTTATTGAAAAGGTAGTTCATTGGTTTTTTTCAGACGTCTTCTAAAACATCGGGTTTTGCATTATATTTCAAAAATAGTTAACGATTGTGCCGTTTTATTATACAACATTTACATCATTTGGAACTATTCGATTCGATTCTTTATAACCTGTGTTCATGATCTGTGTTTTTTTATATATTTAAAATTTAGATTTAGTAAAATATAATCACACGTTTTCATTATTACCCAAACATCGCTAAATATTCGAAATGGAATGAACCAATGTACGTCATAATGACGTTATGCGTCAACGTCAAAATATCATACCTTGTAATTCATTGTATCATGTCTACTATATATAGTGAATGGCTTCCATACTAAGAGAATTGGCTTCCAAATACATGAATAACGGTCCCCGTAGGGAAGGGGGGGGGGGAGTCGCGTTTCAGCTTTGAAAATTAAATAAATTTGTAACTTTTTTCTAAAAGTTTGCTACAGGCTGAAATTAGTCTCAATCGATGCACCAAGTAATTCTACGTAAGCCCAAACTTTAATTTTACACCAGCTCCCCCGTAGGGGGGGAGTCGCGTTTCAGCTTTAAAAATTACATAAATTTGTAACTTTTTTCCAAGAGTTTGCTATAGGCTGAAATTGCTGGTGTAAAATTGAAGTATGGTCTTACGTAGAATTACTTGATGCATCGATTGAGACTAATTTCAGCCTGCAACAAACTCTTAGAAAAAAGTTACAAATGTATTAAATTTTCAACGTTAAACTTCACTTAGAATTTGCCGATTAAACTATATTAATATCAAATTACTATTAATTATTAATTAAAATAGTTTATTTAAGAGTCGATTTAGTATTTCTAATTTAGATACATATTAAAATTTGTGAAATAATATAAATGTATTAAAAGTTTGCAGTACTTGTTTGGTCCACTGTAAAAAAGTTATTATGATTATGGTTTAGGTTTACAACTTCAGCCACATATTGCTTTTAACGTTAAAGAAATTATAGATAGCATTAAAATGTAAGCGTAGAATTAAGTTAAAATTAAAATAAATAAACAATTACAGTTGAACCTGGTTAAGCGTGAACTGAGTAAGCGACAAAACTGGATAAATGAGAATATTTTAACCCTTAAAAACCTTTATAAGCGAGAGTTGAACGACTTTCTTTCAAAAAATTAGCTGGGAAAAGTAAATCGGTCAGGGCGTGTGTAAACAGTGGACTGAAGATCTGCCAAGTGTTGTAGAAGTGTATGATCTAAATGACATTTCCAATGCAGACGAGACTGCTTTGTTTTTCTAGGGCCTTCTAGTTAAAACGTTTACATTTAAAGACAAAAAGTGTCATCGAGGCAAACAAAGCAAAGAATGTCTAACTATTCTTTGATGTATAAACATGACAAACTCTCACTTTTCATCATCGGAAAATTAAAGAAACCTAGATGTTTTAAAAACTCTGCCAGTTACGATAAAAATATAGAATTTAAAAGATAACATTAGAATGAAGCGATTAAACTGAGGATCACATTAATTTTTCTTTTAAATTCCGAAATTAATTAATCGAATTTGAAATATCGATTTTTCACATAAAAATCAGTGAAATAGTTCATTTTGTTGACGGTTCATTTTGCTCAAAGTAAATAGGTATTTAAATGGGCGGGCGAAACTGGTTACAGTTGACTTCTAGTAGTGTAGCTGCTAACATTAATTAATAAATTAATTTTAAATTGGATTTCGTTAAATTTAACTGAATTTAGTTAAAAATAACAATTTTTATTTTTTAAAAATAAAACAAAATAAGCTGAATTTAACTTAAAAACAAATATCTGCGTCTTTG
Source organism: Cantharis rustica (assembly GCA_911387805.1). Taxonomy (NCBI): domain Eukaryota; kingdom Metazoa; phylum Arthropoda; class Insecta; order Coleoptera; family Cantharidae; genus Cantharis; species Cantharis rustica. The sequence continues at coordinate 81,742,698 of OU426877.1, forward strand.
TAAATTTTTAATTTTCAAGTTCTGAATACTCCAGAAATCTTTTTATTTTTGAGGTGTAATTTTCGAGCTCTGGGTATTTCAGAAACTTCTTTAATAATCGGAGCGACTGAGAGATTTACTGGCTAACTAGATTTGCCATTTTTGAGAGCAATTTATACCAAAAATACGAGTATAAAATAAAAACATGTTTTTTTGCTTTAACCCATTCAGATCCAGGATACACTATAGTGTACTATAGTGTTATACTATCCCTATTATATTTTTTATTTAGAACTACTTTTAATAAATTTCTATCTTTTTAGGTTCGGAAGAACAATTCCTGTAAATACAAAGTCAAAATATTGGGTAACAAGTCCCAATTTGTGAAAACCTTTTGATGAAAATTTGATCCAACCTGTCTACTTAAGATGTTTATGAAATATGAAAACTTTATTCCAAAAAATGATAATTCTGTGTCGATTTATACGAAATTTACAATCTCCCGCAGTCGTTTAAAGTTGATTATTATTAAATTTTAAGTAACCGATGAATAATTTTTATGTACTATGAATACCTCGACGTCACACCATCTTTGAGATAGAATATAAATATTATGTAACTATTTATATCAATTATAAATTGTATTATTTCTGAAACGTGTTTAAGTTTCATTTATATTGTTACGTGCCTGGCTTTTTTAAACTGTGAATCGTTCATTATTTGTAAATTTCTGTAATTGCTGTTGTCTTACATGCCAGTACATATTAGATTTTAAAATTATATTTATTATTAATAAATAGGAGTACTTATGGTATTATCGTTAGGTTAACTTGTTCAGTTAAAAATGAACTGCAGTCGCAATGACGTAATGGCTAGTTTACATTGTTAATAAGTTACTTGTACCTGTTACATGTACCAGTACTAGCCTAGCTAGTCAACTTGCCTGGGCACAAGGCAAGTAGCTGTGTACACACAAAGAATATGTATAAGTAGGCATGCATACTTGCCTTGCCAGTCAATTCTGTAAGTGTAGTCAGTAGCTACCTATCATGGCGCATCATGTACAAAATAAATTGATTAAAAAACAACTTATAAAAATAGTCTCATCCAACTTTCAAAATGTTTGAAAGAGGTTTATATCTTTCGTTATGGTACAATAAAATTTTATAATTATGTTCTAATTACAAATTAAATAATCTTCCTAATGTTTTTAAAATTATTTTTTTCAACAATTTTATTAAATCTTACGAAGTGTACACATTGGATAAGTCGGGAGGGGGGAGGGCGGTATAATAGCAAATACAGTGAAAAATTCACGCAGTGTGGGAAGGCTAGTAGGTAAGTAAATAGCTCAAGTAGCTAAATACTTGCCTGTCCTGTAAATAGTACAAGTGCTCCTACCTGTACCTGTCCGATCGGTTTACATTGCATTATTAGCTGTCTTGCAAGTTACTGGTACAAGCAACTAATCCATTTACTATGCCAATTTAAACTAGGCATAATACCCAACGTAGTATTCGCTTTGCACATATTATGTTTTTTATTAAACCAATAGACGGAAGACTGGCATATATAGGTAAGGATCCAGATGAAACCACAGAATACTTCAATAATCAGAGCATACGCACCAACAGGCGACAGCAATGAAGCAAATAAGGAGAAATCCTACTGAAAATTAGAAAAAATAATCGAAAAGATCAGTAAAAGAGATATTCTGGTGGTCTTGGGTGATTTCAATACCATGGTGGGAAAGGAAGAGTATATCAACAAAGTTGCAGGTAAAGAAACAATACATGACGTAACAAACGACAATGGGTGTACTAGATTGTGCAACCTGGCGGCTGCGACAAACATGAACATCAGCAACACAAAAAAATACACAAGATTACCTGGACGTGGCCGGGGGGCGGGAAGAGTGTCGGAAACCAAATAGATCATGTCATGATCACAAAGAACAGAAAAAACATAGTTAAAGATGTAAGAACTTATAAGAGAGCAAATGCTGATACCAACCACTACTTGGCAGTAGCAGAAATGAGATTCAACATGGTCCAAGAGCGTAAAATCAATGTATTGCGATGTAAAATATCCACGTATTTAATTTTAAATTTTTCTAATGGAAAATTATTGAATTCAAAATAATTCGTAAAACTTTAATTTTGTTTTAATATAAAATATTCAAAAATGGTAATGTTAAAATTTACGATAGCCGTATCGCAGTCGTCCGCTTATCAATTAAATTTGTAGTTCCTTGAACAAATTTTAATTTTATAAAATTTACAATTTTTACCATTTACTTAATTTCCAATTACGATTCTTAAACTGTATTCATTTCTATTTTTAATTAAGTAATTTTCTTCCGTTTAATTTTATCTTCCAAAAATCCGTTTAAACTTTCCTCACAATCAATATAATCCAATATAATAATTTCAATAAAACATTTTATCTTCAAAAACTTTTACTTGTATTCCAAAAATTATAAACTTATCAAAAATTATTCAGACATAAAAATTACACGTCCATCAACGTCGACCATTTTTTGGCAAAAGGCCTTGAATTTTTGGTGATTCGTCCCCACCTAACTAATTTTACAATCTTACAACTTAAAATCAATTTAAACGCAACTTAAATAACAAAATGAATTTTCATCAAAATGTATAGGGTGGGTCCGAATCACTTTTGAAACATGACAGTATATAACAAAAAATTAGCAACAGATAAATTACTTATCAAGAAAACAAAAAAACTGATACCAGGATACTTTAAGGAAAACAAAGAAAGAAGTGTAAGAATATGAAACAAGAATACGATAATATACATTCAGTATTAAAACGAGTGCAGAACAAACAATAAGATACGAAGAATGGTAAAAATAGAAAGAATGGTTTGATGATGACTGCAAAAGATCAGCAAGTTGGAAACAGAAGCAAGAAACAAATGGATAAGTACAAAGAGATGCGACGATCGAGAAAACTATAAAAAGAAAAGAAAAGAGGCATACAAGATATACCGGGTGACCAACCAAGGAACTGAACATAGGGAAATAACATGGGATATTGATTTTTCTAAATTCTTGCTTCCCATTATAACAGATAAGAATTGAAAAGGTATTAAATTAAAGAAATTTTTATTCCGCGTCTAAAGATACTCAACACTTGATATTTTATTCTTTAATTATTGTTGAAACTCAACAGCAAAATTAAAAAATATAACTTTTAAAAAAATATTAGCAGGCTTGCTAATAGTCTTAGTTGCCACATTGTTATTGCTTTTTTTAAATCTATTTTTGCCCACCAAAATTTTTGGTATTCGTATACAAACTGTTTCCTCTTTTTTTAATTTGCTTTACTTATTAGGGATTTCCTTCTTGCATATCTTGACTTATAACCATGTTTTCTAAGGATTAATGAATTTATTTCTAATCGATGATGAGCTCTTAACTGTGCTGCTATCTCTGATGACATTAATTTTAGATTATACTTTATCCCGGCACTGTATAAATAAATACGTGTACTATATTGGAAACGGCTCTAACAATTTTGTTCAAATTTTGTATTTATGTAGATAAGTTTTGACTTTTTAAGTATATTTATATAGGTGTCTTTTCTCAAAAAACGCGTTTTACAGACCATAAACATTCTACTAAATCGAGGTTTTCTTCTAACTATAAAAACGTATTCGCTATAGAGGGGAAATTTTACATAGAGTAGTATACAAAACGACAAGAGACCAAATGATTTACTCATTATAGTCGAGACTCGTTATTCTTGTTCTCATTCTACTGTATAATAATTTAAGGTACAAAATATAAAACTTACTTTTTTTCAATCTCCATTGATATATTTACTATAGTTCCAACAGTTGAAAAATGCTTTCGTAAAAATTCTTCAGTAATTTTATAGCCAGTAACATATATTGTATTTCCTTGCCTCGGTTTATCTGGCTTTTCTCGTTGTTTTTCAGTCAAACCTCTTTCTTCTCTATCTCTTTGATTAGCAAATGTGTCATATAAATTTTTAATTCTGGGTGGTTGATTTCCAGGATTATCGGGACCTTCGTCAGCTTGCACAGCAGAAAATGGTTGATAACCACTCACGGTTTTTTCTGATATTAATTTTCTTTCGAGTCCTAAAATTATATAATAATGCATAATTAATCATCAATTAATATGAAGAAAAGCATTAATGTAAATTATGAAAGAGATTTTTACCTCTAGGACGCTTAAAAGCTTGTTCCGATCTTTTTTCTTGCTTCGGTATTGCACTTATTGCTCCTGATTTAATTAACTTCTTAGCAACTTCTCTAGCATCTCTAGCTTCGGCAGGTCTCTTGGGTAATATAGGTTTTTCTGGTTCAGGTTTAGGTGCCTTTAAAGCTTGTAATGCCTTTTTCTAAAAGTATGAACTATATAAATACATAATAATTATCAAGTTAGTGCTTTCTACCTTCTTTTTTAATTTTAGATACTTCGCCTGAAGCATTAATTCCTCTTCGGTAAAGTTTGCAGGAAAATGTATGTAAACCATCGTAATAAAATTTCAAAAATATACAAACCAAATTCTAGGTTATAATTTTTGTATTTCGCACAATATCAGTGGTAGTCGATAAAAAATATTGTTGTGGGTTATGATGGGTTATGGCCAACCTTCAACCAAGGGTCGGCGTGTTACAGCTAAAATCACATGTTCTAAAATAAATTATAACAATAATAATTGAACTGAACTGAACAGTTTCATGGTTTCTAAGGTTTATGATTTTTTCTAATTGTGTTGATTTCATCTCAAAAACAAATAAATTGGAAATTGGAACCCCTGATCACGCCCACAGAACAATCACGCCTCTGATTTAATTTATAATATACAATTTCTATTTGAAGATTATAGATGTCCTTCTATGATGCTTCTATGATGTCCTTATTATCGGAAAATGTGTTTTTACACATCGCGAATTTGAAGGTTACAAGTTATAATTTAAAAAAAAATTAAATTTTTGACAAACTTTAATATTGTCGGAAAGAATTTTTATATTTTAAAACAAGCACTTGTCAGAACAAATATCAGTGTATGACTATTGAAAAGGCTATAGAGAATACTCGAACATGAAATTTGTAGTGAACGGTTTAACAAAATGTGGCCCTAGATTGGGTTCACTGAGAGATATCGGGAAGTTTCCAAATGTTAACTTGGAAACTCCGCTAACAATGTTATATACCAGGGTAAGTAGTGATAATATATAAAGAAAATAGACATATACATTGAAATATACATTTAGGGAGGTAGCATACCACACATTACAAACGAAGTATTTAAACTTGTTTGTAGAGACCAACATATAATTCAAATTCCCCTCGTTAGCACTTATAATTTCGAAGAGGCAATGACAGATTTTGATGGAAGTATTGCGGATTTTGTAGGTTTGAATCGTTTTTACTAATAATAAAATATGACGATTATTATATGGTTGTATTTATTTTTAATTTTAGGGATGAAGCAGTGTATATCTTGTGTAACTGTTCAGGATCCAGCTGATTACACTCAGCCTGGTCATCACTTTCAAGATTTTATTCCACTATGGACAAGGCAAGGAAAAGTATTGTTAAATGGAAAATCCTATATGAATTTAGTTGAATCCTTTAAGCCTGATATGTATTATTTGTTATCAGATGGAGATACAAATATAGCAAGTTCTGTAAAACGAAACAATAAAGCTGTTGACAACACCATAAGTTACTTTAAAGAATGTTTAGAGAGACACAAAACTTCAACAGTCTTAAAAAATTCATTCGTTATAGGATCTATTGCAGGTGGTTATTCGTTAAAAGCACGCAAGGACTGTATTAATGGTATATTATGTGATAACAACATAATAGGCGGTTATTTAATTGACGGTTTACATAACAACGGACCCGAAGTAGAATTACAAACGTTTGAAGAAATTAAACCAATTGTTGAATGTGTTATTGTAAGTACGGCATTTATTTGAAACAATTTTCTTACTCAACTGAGCTTTTCAGGAAAATTTACCCCCTGAAAAATTACGTGTTTTGCATGGTTGTTGGAACCCTGCTGTAATTATACAATTAGTTCAATTGGGAATTGATATGTTTGACACTTCTTATTGTCACATTCTAACAGAGAGATCATGTGCAATAGTATTTTCAACAGATTTATCGAGCAACAATGACGAATACGAGTTGAATTTACGGAATACACAGTAAATTAATAATTGTTTTACTTCAAGAATGATATTGATTTATAAATTTTTCAGATATGCAGACGACTTTAAACCAATTTTATCTGGTTGTACATGCTTAACATGTACCAAATATTCCAGGGGATACATACATCACCTTGTTACTGTTCAAGAATTATTGGGTTCTGTGCTGCTTACCATGTGAGCAGATTTAAATAATTTTTGTTTTTATAAATTTATAATTAACATTTTAGTCACAACGTACATCATTACTTGAAATTTTTTGAAAAAATAAGGGAATGCTTAAAAGATAATACTCTGGAATTATTAAAAGAGCAAGTTTTTAGGAAGCTTACTGCTCATCAAAGAATTACAACTCACCAAAAAGATAATGTGTTGAATAATCAGGAATTGCCTAATACAAATTAAGGAAATGTAATAAAATTACAAAAATCGAACAACTATTGCAGAATTTAGTGTACAATAGAATATTTTTACTACTTAATTTTTTAAATAATTTTTAAAAATTAGTATGTTGATTATGTAATTTTATTTTTGAACTTTTATGTAAATAATTTATTTATCAGTTTTTATATCAATACACATTTTTAGTATTACGCTTTTTGAAATATTTTTACTATAAAAAGATAAAGGATGATATTTTTAATGTTATTTAAACGCACGGTACTAAATGTTTTTGTATGGAAATCAAACTGTTGATGTAATTTATTAAAAAGTCTTAGTTTTTAATTAAGCATTTATTTAAACATGAATATAGTTTGTTGGAAAAATTAAACGTATATGATAATCGTACTAACGGCTTATATTAAGTACGTCAACTGCATCCATCGAGTTACTAATGTATTCTGCTGTGCACATTGGCGTTGTACTTACATTGCATTGCTATTATTTTTATAATCTGTTATCTCAACACTCTCCCTAAAAACAATGAGCAATCACATTTATTAATACTTAAAATTATTACAAAAATACTCAAATAGTTCAACAATAAGACAAAAACAAAACTTATTTTACTGTTAAACCTACTTTAGCTTTTAAAAATTCAAACCTTGGTTTACCCAAAGGCCTAATTAAAAAATCTGCTAATTGAATTTTAGGGCATACATATTTTACATTGATTTTACCTTGCTGAAATAAATCGCGTATAAAATTATATCGCACATCAATATGCTTTGAACGTTGATGGAACTCCTGATTCTTTATTAAACGAATTGCAGTTTTGTTATCAACATATAACACATTATCACTTCTTTTATCAAAACAAGCATTTGTTTCGTTTAAAAGTCGCAGTTCACAATCGAGCAAGAAGAAGATAACAAAATCACTTTTCTGGTCATACAATTAATTCGCGAAAGAAACTGTTTAAAGTATAAGTGGACCCAAAAGCAAACTTGGTCAGGAAGATACTTTAACTCCTACCATCACAAAAGCCAATTAATTACCACCGCCATAGGCCTTGTTGATAGATCTTTAAAATTAACACACGGCGAATACCGGAAAAAACACTTAATATAGGTAAGGAGACACTGTTTAAAAATGGATTTCCTAAAAAACTTGTAATATTGTAAATTTGAATTTAAATATAATGGGCGCGAAATTTAAAATTTAGTTCATTTCTGGTTACTTTAAAGGCCGTGTTCGATTTGGCACTTTTTTCGCTTGTAAGCGCCAACAAACACTTTTTACCCGTTCGATTTGGGACTTTTTCGTGCTTTTAAATGCTTAGGCTCCGCCCATTTTAAAAGCCTAGTTCGCTTTTTCGAGCTTTTTCATTTTAGGTGGGTCGACGAAAGCGTGGCGCTGTGGTGTCAGAATTGCGAATGAATTTGAATTTGTTTGCTTTAATTTTTATACACACGTTTGCGTTTGTTTTAATTATTTTAAACTTTTGTGGTACAACGCAACGTAACATAATATTTAGTTTATAAAGTGCATATTAATTATAATTTGTAAATTATAGTTGAGATAACTATAATTTACAAATTAAAATGGAGAGTCAACGATATAAACGTATATTAATAATTTATTGTTGAATAAAAAAATCAAAATATGGAGAACACTGTTAATATGATTTTATCCCTAATGATCGATGCTACAAAAAATCGTTAATTATTATAATTAATAATTATTTCACTTACTTATTATACTAAAAAATTCAGTTAGGTTAAGTACCACCCGTAAATTTTAAATTTTCACTAAAATCATTAAAAACCCTGTTCGGTTTGGAAGCACGTAGACACGCCCTTTTCCAAATCGAACGCATATTTCACATGCTTTTTTCGTAAAGCGAAAAAAGCGTTGTAAGTGCCAAATCGAACGCGGCCAAACTACAGCGATTTGGCAACAGAAACGCGGTGGTCATTTCCGTTAGAAAATTTTGCCGTTAGGATTTTCAAGAGGGTAGCCATTACAGATTCGACATTGAAATCGAACGGTTGGTCTTAGTGAAACAAGTGTGTAAATTTTATTCAGTAATTTAAATCTAAATTTGTTTAAGAAAAAATTATCGTAACCATCGACAAATTTTAAATACGTAAGTTAAATAAATTTATTAATTATAATCTTTTAAATAAAACAGGATCTGGTGTTAGAATTTTCAAGTTAATCGACCGCGTGGGTATGAGTTTAAAACTATTTTAAAATTACTTCATCTTCAGTATTAAGATTTAATTATTGGTTTGAGATTGTGATTTATACATTATTATATTTAAACGGGAGTTAATTAAGAAATTAATTATTCATGTATGTGACCTACGGAGTATCTTTATAGTACAAACGAGCGGTGATTAGTTGTTCTAAATACAAAGTAGGAGTATTTGTTTAAGATTGTCGCAACCTGGCTCGCTTTGAATTGAAGATGATGATTTAATTAAATGATGATTTATTAATGATAAAGGAAGCGGGTCAGGCGCAGTTTCAATTCTAAGGGGGAGAGATAGCGTCTAGCTGCCCCCAAGTACGGGAAGGGGATTAATGATTAAGTTGTACTAATTCTTAATCATCGGATAAAAGTAAAATTATTAAAAATATTAAATTTGTCGGGTAAGCGTGACTTTATATAAAAATGGGAAAAGAGGCGTAGGATGAACTGTTTTCTCTGACTAAATCCTACAATCTGTTTTATTGTTATTTATTTATGACTCTACCTAAATGACCCTCGTTGGGCTTCAACAAGCCGAAATAAAAGAATAGACGGTTTGTGTGTAATAATATAATGAAAATATATGAATTCATATGGTTCACAATTAATAATTTCCTATATAATAAATTTAAGAATTGAATTCTCTTACCTTATACTACGCTATATAATTCTTCTATTATAACTGAGTTGAACCCGTAGCTTTTCGTAGCTTGCGACAGAGTTATAGTAACGTTGATTTGGCTTTGACTAACACTTCGTAAAATAACAATGATTTAAAAAAAAAGTTAACACTTCATAAATTGAGTTGTCTGAATACGCGAATCACGAACTAAACTACAAAATAAATGACTATAATTGAATTGCAATCACTGTAATGAATAAAATGTAATGAATTGACTATATATAATGAATTGAATGTAATGTACTGAATAAATTGAATGTATATAATGCAATAAATCTTTTTCGTTGCTCCCGGGTCTTATATAAAAAATTGTAGGGGTAGTTTTCCCTCCCTAAAATCTTCGTACGCGGGATTCTTGGAACGACTTTCCAAAAGTCCTTCTTGTTTTTGGAAGTCGGGCCAAGCTTTCATTTTTTTATGACATGTGTTATGTTTTGTTAAAGATTTTTAAAACCTTTTTTCATACTGTGCTTTTATATCTTTGACTATAACTCTTTTACAATTTAAAAAAAAAATATACTTGCTACGTAATTCAAACTCAGTTTTTACAATGCATTTTATGACAGTTAGATATTTAAACATCCGTTAAAATAGATTCCATCTCGTTCAAGTTTACAAAGTTTTATGACTACCCTAAAATTGACAAAAGACCGGAGTGAAATCTTAGCAGCGCACGTGCACCTTGACTATTGAATTTATAAAATGCGAGAATAACGAGATGCATATATTGTCATGTTTCAAAAGTGATTCGGACCCACCCTATACATTTTGGTGAAAATTCATTTTCTATTTAAGTTATGTTTAAATTTATTTAATTGGTCAGATTGAGAAATTTGTGAGGTGGGGTCCGATCACAGGGAATTCGAGGTCTTTCGCCGATAGCGACCGCCCGAGCCTGTTGTGCGATTTTGGCTCGAGGCCATTATTTGATTTTGATATAAATTTTGAAATTGTGAGTAATAATTTTGATTTTGATTTAAATAAAGTGATTTGATGCGAATGCATTATTGCGCCTTTTTTTGGATGATATTATCGATGATACATTCGATTTGTGTTAAAAATTGGAAATTAAAATTATTTGTAAGTGCGAGCGTGTGGCCAGATATATAAACAGGCGATTTGGATAACGGTAAAACCAAAATTGCGATCCCTTGAAGAAATTTTTGATTTGAATTTAAATTGGATTTGATTTTATAATTTTGAAAAACAAATTTGATTTAATTAAAAAAGTAAAAAAAATACAACCAGGGTGAATTACACTTCAACTGGCATCCCTTAACGTGGGGCTCGAAATTGAATATTTGAACTTACTTGTAGACCCTGAGATAAGAAAGAAAATTAGAAAAACTTTTAACAAACCGTGCTATGGCGCAAAAACAGTCAAGTTTTGATGAAGTGGGAAGCCCTATTTTTAATCCAGATGCTAACAGCACTGAAACAGGCGGACAACAAACGCAAGAAAGAAAATCATCGTCGGACGACATCCTTAAAGTATTGGCAAAAATGGAGGAAAATATGGACAGAAAAATGGAAAAAATGGAGGCGAATTTAAAATAAGATATAAACGCAAATTGTAACAAAATAAATAACAAAATTGATAATATGGAGGATATATGGAAAAAGTCAGAAGCAGAGTTACAAGATAAAATAAACAACCATGATAAGGACATAACTAAATTAAGGCACGAAATGATTAGAAAGAGTGATTTAGACAAAATCGTAAATCCAATTATAAAGGATGTTACGATGAGAGGTTTAACTGAAAATTCTGCAGTTAAAGAAAAAATCGAAGAACTTATTGAAAATCGAGTATGGGATAGGACTCTCGGTGATAAAATAAGTCATAAAGTAATAGAAAAAAATGAAGAGAAAATAGAGCAAATTATTGAGAAGACATTTGATGAAAAATTGGAAACTGAAAAACTGGAAATTATAAAACAAGAAGCCATAAAATTAGAAATTGAAAAATTAGAAATGGTAAAACTAGAATCAGAAAAACAAGAAGCTGTAAAATTACAAGCGCTAAAATTGGAAATTATAAAACAAGAAGCCAAAAAATTAGAAATTGAAAAATTAGAAATGGTAAAACTAGAATCAGAAAAACAAGAAGCTGTAAAATTACAAGCGCTAAAATTGGAAATTATAAAACAAGAAGCTGAAAAATTAGAAATGGTAAAAGTAGAAGCTAAAAAATTAAAATTTGAAAAACAAAAAGCTACAAGATTAGAAGCAAAAACACAAGTGAAGATCATAATACAAAAAGAAACGGTTTCAAACTTAGAAAGGCAAGATCACAGAAAACAGGAAGCATTGAAAAGAAGGAAGAGGATCCGAAAGTTTTGGATGAGTCAGGGGTCGAAGAAAAGAGACAAGATCCCGGTGAAGTGGACGCCCCAAACCAAAATCAATCTGTGGAAGATTCGAAAGGAAAAATAAAAGAAAAAGAAAAAGATGGAAAAGAAATGATGCATGAAAATTTTGAAAGTAGATAAGTTTTTAGTTTAATTTGAATATTTTGAATTTGAATTTATTTGGTATAAATATTGTAATGCTGTGTAAAAATTTTTGATTTACATTATTTTTAAAACACGGACGAGTTTTGCAAATTTTGTTTTGAGCTGCGCTCGAAACTGCAATTAGCAACGGGGGTAAGATGTCATGTTTTAAAAGTGATTTGGACCCACCCTATACATTTTGGTGAAAATTTATTTTCTATTTAAGTTATGTTTAAATTTATTTAATTGGTAAGATTGAGAAATTTGTGAGGTGGGGTCCGACCACATGGAATTCGGGGTATTTCGCCGATAGCGACCGCCCGAGCCTGTTGTGCGATTTTGGCTCGAGGCGATTATTTGATTTTGATATAAATTTTGAATTTGTGAGTAATAATTTTGATTTTGATTTAAATAAAGTGAAAAAAAAAGTAAAAAAAATACAACCAGGGTGAATTACACTTCAATATGTAACGTTTGTTTAAATTAATTTAATCTTAATCGCTAATTATTCCTGGATACTACAAGATAAATAATATGAAGGCGGTTGTTTGAAGTGGAAAATATATATATAATATAAATTAAATTATCTAATGCTATATTATAGCATTATAGATAATTTAATTTCGATGAATTGCACAACAAGAGGGGGGATCGACGCTTAAAATCATAAGATGATCGTGGCAATATATCGCAGAAATGGCTAATCATTGAAAAGGACAACCGCAACAAAGGAAGCGCCGAAAATGATCAGGCATATTCGGTGAACATATTGCTTATTTTTTTTTCAAATATCTCTCAATGAGATAATACAAATTCTGATATTTCGGGACAGTTATTAATAAATATTAACAAAGTTTCTTATGATTATTTGCGACCACATATGAGAAAATACCCATTACGATATTTAAGAACTGCTTTTAACAAAGTTTTTTTATCATTATTTGCGGCTACGTAGTAGTTTAAGATGATGACGCTGGTTTTAAGTATGAGCGACTTATTTAGTTAAGTACAGACGACTTTTTTAGATTCAAGGAAATGACCAATTAGAAATTTAAGGGGGACGAACTTAGATTAAGGTGACGACATAGTAATTAAGTGACGATCTTAGTTTTAAGTTGACGAGGTAATAGTTATAAGAGCGGATAATTTAGCATAAGATAAGAGTTTATTATTTAAAGATCTTACATAATATAAAAACAATTGAGTTGACCATCGAAATACATATATGCGCTTCTTTACAAAGTATTATAAAGATTGTGGTTGGTCATTAAATATGAATAAACAATTAAAAAACATTACAGTCAGAGGGATTAAGTATCGAACATTTATTAAATCAAATTTCAAACTAAAGTATTCTGAATTAAATGATATCAAGGAGATTAACTTTGCTGGTAAATTGGTTGTTGGACTACCTTTTTCTTTTCGGTTAAATATATATTCATCGTTAAACCAAATCCTGTGTTTTATTTAATTTGTGTGTACTAATTATTTCTTCAGGTGTGGTTACGCCACTGGACATATAAGTTTAGGTGAAGTTTGAGGTTAGTAAACAAGGTAACGACGTTAGCATTCGAAGAGTCATCCGCAGATTTAAAAGGACTTGTAAGTGTTACTACGATGGGGATCACAACGTGCAAGGTTTGTTTGACGATCACAGCTTTGGTTTGGTTTAGAACTTTGATTTGAGAAGGCGATAATTCAAATTGAAGAACCAAACATTACAAACTTGTGATGAAAATTGTTAAAGACCGTGTTAACAAACTCTACAATGGTAGCAGTTTAAAGAAAGAAACATCAAACTTCACAGTCATGCCTTACGTCCGAGGACTAAGCGAGAAACTACAACGAATATTAGAACCATATAATATTAATATGACTTTTAGATCCACTAATAACATCGGACAACTGTACATCAAATTAAAAGACTCCGTTCCTGCAGAGAAAAAGTCAGACCTAATATACCGGGTGTTCATTTTAAAACTTCCAGCAATTAATATCTCAAAGACCAAAAGTCAGATAATAGATATTTTCGATACAAGTTAGGAAAACTAACATTTTTCCATTCAAGGCGGAGGTTGACGATCGAGGCCGAAGACCGAGATCGTAAACCAAAGCAGAGAATGGAAAAGGTAGTTTTCCACGAGTATTGAACAATATTTTTTCTAATTATGTTTCAAAAAGAATCAATAAGATTTCTCATTTCTCAAGAAAAAAGATAATAGGCGTTTTTACTATAAAATTTTTGTATTTTGCGGTTGGTAGCTCATTATAGACAGGTAGGTCATAGATAGTAGCCATTACAACGTGAACAGGTAAGTGACCACGTTTTTTTTATGGTTATACAATTTGTGTTTTTAGAATACTAGCAAATATGTCTGATATGTGGAATGTTCAGATGTGCAAAACAAACTACATGTAACCGTTAATGTATATTATAAATAAAGTAGATTAGAACTTTTTTTTCTTTCCTGCACACTTTCACAAGTGTGCGGAAAAGTATTACTTTTTACTATTACTTCCGCACTAGGACGGAAAAGTAGTACTTTTCCGCACACTTTTGAGTGTCAAAAAGTGACACTTTTTGAAACATAATTAAAAAAAAAAATGTTTCGGACAAAAGTTGTATGATATCAAGGTGGAAAAAATATGGCATGATTGTTTTTTTAATTTATTGATCTTTTCAAGGTCATTTGAAGGTAAACTTTGGTTTTTTAAATAGCACCTCATATTTTTTTACTCGAAAAGTCTACGTCTAATAAAAAATTTTTTTAAACAAAATTTGTTTATTTATTTATGCTAAATATGAATCTGCTAAAAAAAGTATAAGGTGCCATTTAAAAAACCAAAGTTGACCTTCAAATGACCTTGAAAAGGTCAGTAACTTTAAAAAACAATTATTTCATATTCTTTCTCCCTCGCTATCATACAACTTTTGTCCGAAACATTTTTTCATCTGACTTTTGGTCTTTAAGATATTAATTGCTGGAAGTTTTAAAATCAACACCCGGTATAAAGTCGAATGTATAACTTGTAAGCTGGTATATATTGGACAAATCAACCAATGGCTTCAGAAGAGAATGAGTGGACATATCTCTAGTATCCGTTGTAACAAACCCGAATCAACTGCTATAGCTAAGCATATACTCGTCGATGGATATAATGCAGACTTCAAAAATGCCAAAATTTTAAAATCAGTTAGCAACTATCAAGATAGACTTCTACATGTTAAAATGTAAAGTAAATTAAAAGATAATTTTTTTGATGTATTCAATTTAACATTAAAATTAAAAATAGCTCACATTATATGTTGTGGTGGGAGCTGGTAAAGGGAGGACTTGTGGTAATAAAAATTAAAAAAGGGTAGAGTCGACCAAGAACAAGCGACGAATACACAAGCGATCCTTTTATACTTATAATTATTATTTGTACTTATAGTTATTAGTTTATTAGTTTCCTTAATAAAATACCATTGATATTACTGAGTCTTATTAATAGTAAAAATAAAAACCCAACAGGTTATGGGCCCAGTAATCTCAGTTATCTTAGGTATTCACAGTAAATCCGGAAGTAAAATTTAAAAAAGTAAAAATTGAATCCGGAAGTAAAAATTTAAAAAAAAGTAAAAACTGAAGTGTATTTCTTCGAGTAAAAAAAAAAAGTAGTAAAATTAAAAAAGAACTTATTAAAATTAAGTGCAGGTGAATAATAGGCTTTCGCGTAAAAATTAAAACATTAAAAACCGCAGTTCTGTGTGTAAAATTTAAAAAAAGTGTTATTAGTGCGTATTCTTCAAGATGACGGAAGAAAAGTACAACATTGAAAACTTAAAAGATGGAAGTAACTTTGAAACGTGGAAATTTCAAGTAATAATATTTTTTAAAGCCAAATTAATATTTGATATAGTAAACGGTAATACTCCTCGACCAGAAGAATCTAAAGCTAAAAAAGATTGGGAAAGAAGCGATGCAATTGCTCAACGAATAATAATAACGACAATTGATAAACAACCACTAAGGCAGTTATTAAATTCCAGTACCTCTTTCGAAATGTTTGAAAAATTAACAAAGTTATACGAGCGAGACAATGAACAGAGAAAATATAATTTGCTACAAGAATTTTATAACTATAACAAAAAAAGAAGCGATATGACATCGTTCATTTGCGATTTAGAAAATTTAACTTATAAATTAAAATATTTAAAACAGGATATAAACGAAACGATGCTTATAACAAAAATATTAACTACACTCCCAGAACAATACAAATATTTTATAAGCGCATGGGAATCGACACCCACAGAAAAACAAAATATCTCAATTTTAACATCCAGGTTGTTGGCAGAAGAAAATAGAAACCAAACAGAAGGTCAGCATAATGAAGAAGTAGCATTTAGTTCTACAGGAAACAGCAGAAAATTTCATTTCAATAAAAATAAAATTGGTCGTGGAAATTTTAATAATAATAAAGGAAACTGCTTTAAATGTAATCAACCGGGACATTTGGCAAAATTTTGCAGAACACAACAAAAATGCGGTATATGTAAGAAGTCTAATCATATCGATAAAGATTGTTACTTCAGAAGTAAAACTAATGCAAGTAGTAATGATAATCAAGAAAATCGTAAAAACGTGACGTTTCTAACGCACAATAAAAACAGTAATAATATGGAAGACAACGTTGAATGGTGTTTGGATTCAGGAGCAACCTCTCACATGGTAAACGATGAAAACTTAATAACAGATTTAAAAATAAAAAATAGCGTGATTGCAACTGCAAGGAAAGGACAAAAAATGCGAGCAGAAGGATTTGGAAAAGTTGAAACTGCGGAATGCATATTAACAGATGTAGATTACGTACCGGATCTAACTAAAAATTTATTATCGGTTAGTAAAATAGCTAAAAGTGGCGGTGAAGTTATATTCAAAAATGAAACGGTAAATGTGTATAAAAATAAAATTAAAATTCTAGAGGGGTCTTTAACTAAAGACGGACTGTATATAATAAAATTACACAATAAAACAAAAGAAACTGCTCTATTAACGCAAAATAAAAATGTGGAAGATTGGCATAAAAAATTAGGACATTTGAGCTGTAATAAAATGTTAAAATTAAAAACAATAAGTGAAGGACTAAACTTAAGTGACAATGAAATTAAAAATTTTGAAAAACATGTATGTAAAGTGTGTATCAAGGCAAAACAAACGCGAAAACCATTCGAACAAACAAGAGCAACTTAGAACAACTAAGAGCAACCAGGCCGTTGGAATTAATTCATACGGACGTTTGTGGTCCTATCGAACCTACAACATGGGACGGTAAGAAATATCTAATAACTTTCTTAGATGATCACACGCATTTTACCACGGTGTACCTATTGAATGGTAAATATGAGGCAGTAAATGCAATAAATTATTTCATTAACGAAGTAGAAGCTAAATGGAATTTAAAAACATCTAAAATACGTTGCGATAACGGTAAAGAATATGATAACAAAGAATTAAAAGATTGGTGTCGTGAAAAGGGCATAATTTTAAATTTCACGATACCATATACTCCCCAATTAAATGGAAAATCGGAAAGGTTGAATCGAACGTTGATGGATAAAGCGAGGTCTCTAATTTTTGAATCAAATCTAGAAAAAACAATGTGGGGTGAAGCAATACGGGTCGCTGCTTATATAATAAATAGATCACCAACAAAAATGTTAGAAATTACGCCGTTCGAAATGTGGCAAAATAAAAAACCAAATTTAAAATACTTAGAAATATTCGGAGTAGACGCATACGCTAAAAATTTACAATATATTAAAAAGCTCGATGAACGAACAACAAAATTTATTTTTATAGGATATGCACAAAATGGGTATCGCTTATTTGACGTAGAAAAACAAGAAGTAAAAATTGCAAGAGATGTTATTTTTAAAAATAAAATAACAAAAGTAAAACCAATAAATAAAGATTCGATCCAATTAATAAACGAAGAAGACATAACAAACGAAGAAATCGAAGAACCCGAAGAAAACGAAGAACCTGAAAAAATTGAAGAACTTGGACGAGGAAAACGAATAAAAAAAGTACCTGTAAAATATGATGATTTTGCGTTGCTAACATACGAAGAAGCGATAGAAGGAGAAGATAAAACGGAATGGATTAAAGCAATCGAAGAAGAAAAAAGTTCTCTCGAAGAAAATAATACTTGGGAATTAATAAATAAAAGTGAAATTGATAATAAAAAGGTCTTAAGCAATAGATGAATATTTAAAATAAAAGAAGACGGCACTTATAAAGCAAGATTAGTAGTCCGCGGATGTGAACAAAAATTCGGAATTGATTATGAAGAAACTTTCAGTCCAGTAATAAGTAGTAGTGCAATTCGAGTAATATTTGCTATTGCAGCTGAAAATAATTATGAAATAGTAAAATTTGACATAAAAACGGCATTTTTATATGGACCATTAACTGAAGAAGTGTACATGGAAATACCCCAAAGTTATAATATTGAAAATAAAGTGTGCAAGTTAAATAAAGGACTGTACGGTTTAAAACAAGCTCCATTAAATTGGAACAATAGGTTTACTGAATTTTTAAAAGATGCAGGGTTACAACCAATAAAATCTGAAAAATGTGTATTTAAAAATGTCAATGGAACATTAATTCTTGCTATATACGTAGACGATGGACTTATTGTTGGAAGTGATAAAATTGAAATTAACGATTTTTTAACAAAATTAAATAACGAATTTAAAGTAAAAATTATTAAAAATCCTTCGTCATACTTAGGAATAACAATAAAACGTGACAAAACGGGCATAATATTAAAACAAACCGAAATGACTTTACAAGTGTTAGAAAAATTTAATATGTTAGACAACATCATCATCATCATCGGGCTTCCCATTCCTTGCGAAATATAGCCGCATCGTTTGATGCTTACAAATCCGTTTTCTGGGGTGGATTAGTCCCCATAAGTTCTTCTCTTTTCTCTCTTATAGTTTTTCGTGTGTTTTCGCTTCTTCCATCACCTTCCTCCATAGGTATCTATTCTGAGATCTTTCTTTCCAGTCATATATCTCCATGTTCCTCAAATCATTTAGTACTTCGGTCTTCCATCTTATTCTCGGTCTTCCTCTTGGTCTATCACTATTCGGGTACCAGTCCATAAGGCGTGAAATCACTCTGCCTTCGTGAGCTCTCTGTACGTGTCCGAACCAGCCTATCCTCATCGCCTTAATGTGTTTTACTATATCTTCTCCGGCTAATTCGTTTTGTATTTCTCTATTAGTCCTTCTTCTGTATTGGTCTTCTTCGATTTTAACTAAGCCGAGTATTCTTCTCAGTATTCTTCGTTCAAAGACTTTTAATTTTTCCTCCTGTGTTTTTGTCAGGCACATTATTTCTGTTCCGTACTCTACAACCGGTCTTATCAAAGTTCTGTACATCTTCATTTTGGTATTTCTACTAATTAACCGACTCTTCAGAAGCCCTTGAATGGCATAATAAGCTCTATTCCCAGCCATTATTCTCTCTTTAATAACATCTTCTCTATGGTTTGTGTTGTTCATTTGTAGACCCAGATATTTAAATGTTCTAACTTCTTCAAATTTGTAACCTTCCAGTTGTTTTTCTGCTATCGGTTCGTTTTTGTTTCTATGACATTTCATGTATTTTGTTTTATCTTCATTTATGACAAGTCCAACCTTCTTAGCTTCGTTTTCTAGTTTCTTAAAAGTTTCCTTTAAAGCGTTATGTGATCTAGCGACGATTACGACATCATCGGCGTAAGCTATTAGTTGTGTTTCCTTATTCATGATCTTTTCTCCGCAGTTCGTTCTTCTCACTATTCCTTCTAGTACAATAT
Organism: Cantharis rustica; assembly: GCA_911387805.1. NCBI lineage: Eukaryota > Metazoa > Arthropoda > Insecta > Coleoptera > Cantharidae > Cantharis > Cantharis rustica. The sequence goes on from OU426877.1 coordinate 81,762,565, forward strand.
TGAATAGTGTTGCCGACAGTGAATCACCCTGTCGTACTCCTGATTTAATTATAAATTCTTTTGTTTTTCCTTTTCTTGTTATTATCTCTGCTGTAGTTTGTTTTAGTGTCATGTGTGTCAATCGTATCAATTTTTTTGGTATTCTCATATTTTCCATTTCTTTCAGTAGTTGGTTTCTATTTATTCTATCGAACGCCTGTTTGAAATCTATGAAAAGCATTTCCAAGCGCATATCATACTCGTATGATTTTTCTAAGATCTGTGTCACTATAAACAGAGCATCTATCGTCGATCTTCCGGGTCTAAAACCCTGCTGGTAATCACCTATTAATATCTCGGTGTGTTCTTGCAGACGTGAATGTATCAATTTTGATAGTATTTTATATGTCACGTTTAGTAGGGATATGCCTCTGTAATTTTTACATTCCGTCGTACATCCCTTCTTGTGGATTGGTATCACACTTGCCACACTCCACTCTGCTGGCATTTCTTCCTTCCTCCATTCACTATCAACTCATATAATCTTTCGCATAGTAATTCATCCCCCATCTTTATGAGTTCACTATCTATATTGTCGGTTCCGGGAGTTTTGTTATTTTTCATTTTATTTACTGTTTTTTTGAATTCTTCATAGCTTGGTTCCTGAACCATTTCTTCTTCTATATTTTCCTCTTCTCTCCATTCATTGTTACAATATCTGATTTCTTCTGTGTCATCGTTAAGGAGTAATTGGAAATATTTCATCCATATATCTTTTATTTCTTCTTCGTTGTGTTTCATATTTCCTTCCTTATCCTTCATACCTCTTGGTTCTATTGCGTTCGTATGATTTTGTCCACGTATTTTTCTGTAAAATTCTCTGGGATTCTTGTGATTTTTTTCTATGTCTTCAATCTCTCTATCAATGCTATTCTTTTTCTTTCTTTTGCATGTTTTTACAGTAGCTCTTTTCATCTTCTTGTATTGTTCTTCATCTTCCATTGTTTTAGTTCTTAACCATTTTATTCTTGCTTCTCTCTTTGCCTGTACCATCTTTTCACATTCCAGATCATACCATTCGTTTAACTTTTTTCTTTCTTTTTGTCCCAGTACCATTTCCGCAATCTTCCTTATACTTGTTTTTATGTGTTTCCACTCTTCGTCGTTACTCTCATTCTTCTCTTCTTGGACGATTACTTCACGTATAGTTTGAGCGTATTGCTGTTGTTTACTTTCATTTTTCAACCTTTCCACTGCAAATCTTTCAGTTGGGGGTGTTTTCTTGTTTATTTCCTTTCTATTAAATTTTCTTGTTTTTATTTCCATTACTACAAGGTTATGATCCGTGTCTACACTTGCACCTCTGTATGATCTTGTATCGCATACTTTGAAGGGTTTTCTTGCTGATACCAATATGTGGTCGATCTGGTTTCCCTTGTCGGAGTCAGGTTTTATCCAGGTTTCTTTGTGTGTTCTTCTGTGCTTATAATCAGTACTAACAATAAAACAACAATAAAACTGTTGTCTGTTTATAGACAACAATAAAACTAAAATACCACTAAGTAGTGGCGACTTAAAAAGAAGTGACATTGTTCTTAATAAAAACTTTCCGTATCGAGAATCAATAGGAAGTCTGTTATACTTAAGTAATAAAACTCGACCAGACTTAAGCTTTGCAGTTAATTATGTAAGTCGATTTATGGAACAGCCGACTAGAAGTGATGTAAATAATATTAAGCACATTTTAAAATATTTAAACGGAAATCAAAATTTTGGAATAAAATTTTATAGTAATAAAACAAGTGAACTTAGCGCATATAGTGACGCAGACTACGCCGGAGATTTGGAAACGAGAAAAAGCATAACCGGGTATATAATATTTTATAACGGTGGACCAATTTCGTGGTGTGCGCGAAAACAACCAATAGTGGCCTTATCCACTACCGAATCCGAATACATAGCTGCGGCGGATTGTTGTAAAGACTTAATATATATATTAAAAATTTAATAGAAGAATTAAAATGTGTCAACGTAAATGCAGTGCTAAAAGTAGACAATAAAAGTGCGATTAATCTAGCTAAAAACGGAATAATGAATAAAAGAAGTAAACACATAGATGTAAGATTTCATTTCATTCACGAAAAAGTGGCAAGTGGAATTGTAAAAATTGAATACTGTAATACAGCAGAACAGATTGCAGATATTTTCACAAAGCTACTTGAGATTACAAAATTTGCAAAATTTAGAGATAAATTTATGTTCAATTTGTAAAATTAAAATTAATTAGATTTAAAAATATGTAGTAATATTAAGTTTTTGTATTTTTTTAAATGGTAAGAATCTTTTATTTAAGAGGGGGTGTTAAAATGTAAAGTAAATTAAAAGATAGTTTTTTTGATGTATTCAAGTTAACATTAAAATTAAAAATAGCTCACATTATATGTTGTGGTGGGAGCTGGTAAAGGGAGGACTTGTGGTAATAAAAATTAAAAAAGGGTAGAGTTGACCAAGAACAAGCGACGAATACACAAGCGATCCTTTTATACTTATAATTATTATTTGTACTTATAGTTATTAGTTTATTAGTTTCCTTAATAAAATACCTTTGATATTACTGAGTCTTATTAATAGTAAAAGTAAAAACCCAACACTACACGACAGTGGCGCAGCCAGGATTTTGTTATGGGGGGGGCTAAAAAATGCGAGCTGTGCCGAAGGCGAGCGCCGCAGGCAACAAATTTTTGAAAAAAGGGGCGTGGTCATCTTATTTTCGAGTATAATTATTGTGTTACCACTATTACCTACCTTAAATTAAAGTGAGAATTAAAGTACCGCATTTCCGAAATAACTCAGGGCGAAAGATTTATCATTGATTTTTGTTGCCAATCTTTTTATTGTAATATACCTATCTTTATTGGAACGAAGTTCCTTATGGGAGGATGCGAAGGGGGTACCCTAATCGGAAAAAAACGTCCGTAACGAAAATGCGTAAGATTTTTATATCGTTCGATAATTACACTATCTGGTGGTCAAAAGTGGAACATCTGCTCAGCATTAGTACATATTCGGAAACCACGAGTCATAAGTTTGCAAATTTCTCTAGAAAAAAAGTTGCCTTCACCGGGATTCGATCCCTCGGCTAAAATGTGTAGGCGGAGCCCTTTGCTCTACGCCACAATGGGTATCGTTAAAATTAATAGTGATACGCTATATAAGCTACTCTTTGCGTATTGCGAATTAAGAACGCGTTAAAATTGTTAAACCGACAAATAATTTAAAAAAATATAATTTAATCATTTTAAAAATTAATTTTAAAAATTTTCAGCCGAAAATAAAACCTTCAAAATTTAAAAAAAAATCGATTTTGAAAAATGCCACTCATGCAAAAAATTATCTAAAGCCGAATGTGCAAAAAACATTTCGAAAACTTTAAAGATGATCGCGATCATTGCGGATTTACATCGACTTTGACACATCATGCCGAAACCGCTATTTTGGAAATTTTGTAAAGTAGTTTGTGATTTTTATCGATAAAAAAATCATAATAAAATATTTATATCCGAATAATTATTTATTTTTTACCTCGACTAGAACTTGAAATTAATATTTATGTAATAAGGTACTTTGTTCCTATCTGGTGTCCCACGACACCACATTTTATATTTTTTTCAATAAATAGCAGCCTTAAAGTTAAGAATTGAAACTGATTGCTAATTATCTATAGTAAAGTTATTTTGTATTTGAAATTTCCGTACACACTAAAAATCCGTTGACCACGCCCCTACCTGCGGCCCCCCTCTCTTTGCGCCGGTCCACCCTTGTTAGCTCTTAAGTATAACAGGGGCAACATCTCAAAGTAGTGCCCATAGGCGACAATTTGATAAATCCGCTCTTGGGGGCCCGATGATGCCAGACTTAAATTAACTGGCTTGGCTTTTTGGGTTTTTTTTCATTGCACCGGTAAAACAGCGGCTATGGTCATTAAAAAAAGGAAGAGTGTCTGGGGGGGCTATAGCCCCCTAGCCCCCCCCTTGGCTGCGCCACTGCTACACGAAATGATATGCATCAAGAAGGAAAAGAACTCCATGAATAGGAAAACCGATATACATAGATGGCTTGAGCAATATCTACAGCCATCTACTTGTCTAATTACGTTCACGTATTGAGGTTAAGTTTTTCCTACTTTGACGGAAACTCATTTTAGGTTGTTCCTTAACCCACGATCATATACTCCTTGGTTTCAAGAATTTTTAGATCATAGATCGTTCAGATGACAATACGTTATTTTTCGGTTTCCATGTATATTGCTTGTTATTATTATTCTGACGAAGACGATACAACTCGCTGAAAGCTTATAAAATAAAAAAATTTTATATTTTACGTTTATTTAACTTGTTCACTTTTAAACTCTTTTGATATTATTTACTATTTACCTTATACTTAACATAATACGTAGAAGATTAATAAAAGTAGGGTACTTAAGAAAAGATTGTGACCCACCGGGCAAGAACAGGTAATATAAAACAGGTACAGGTACTCAGTACTTAATGCGTTATTAAGCCGATTTTGAGGGAAGTTGAAAACTTTGATGGTTTTTTCGGTTTATCTTCGAAGTTAAAGGTCCAATACAAATGAAATTATAATGGAACCAACATAGAACTATACTTGATTCAACGCCAAAAGAATTTTGAAAATCGGTTCATAAATGACGGACTTCTGAGGTAACAAACATAAAAAAAACTGAATTGATAACCTCCTCTTTTTTTGAAGTCGGTTAAAAAGAAAAACTATTTGAAAGTTATAAAACCATGGGGGGTTAACCTTTAAACACTCTTTGCACTTGGTTACAAAAATAACCTACCGCTTTTATTACTTCCTTTGTACATTTTTTTTAGTTGAAAGTTTAGAGAGGTAGTTATCTGTCGTATTAATTACTGTTTATTTATTTTGCTTTCACGTGTACATCGGAAACATTCTTAGAAACATTGCTTAAACGTAGTAATTATTTAGAATTATTAAACCCATAGAAGGGGGGGGATTCAACTCCCAAAACCACTTCCTTATATACGGCCCTGTCAGTATCGTTTGAATATCTTCGAAAGGAAAATTCTTCATACACTATACTTATACCCCAAGAGTATTTCACTGCATTCTGGAGGCGTTTGTTTGTCTTTCAAAAATACCACCGTTTGAGAGAATTCACTAAAGGGAAGATTCTGATCCCGGAATAAAACTATCTATCGAGCAGGGCTTTTTTGGTGGTTCAGATAGTGTTATGCTGCCTCTTCAATCTGGCGCTGGCGCGGTAAAGATTTTTTGTTTACTCCTACTATAAGGTAGATTCTGACAGGAGAAGATTTCAAATTTTGTTTTCTAATCACTTCTAGTAATTTTAAATTTATATTATAAATTATATAGATGTAAATACTAAATACACAATTTTTGATAAAAAGTCTTGTTCACTAATCAGAATTTACCAGCAAATATCCGCAATCTCTCACTGTCAGAATCTATTTTTATTGTTACCTAATAAATAATCAGACAAAAGTTATTAATTTACACTTTAATACCTATTAATATTATTATAATATAAAATATAAAATAATATAATATTGAAATGTAATATATTATAATGTATAAGCAAAAATTCGCCCAAAATATCTGCATCTGCCAAACTCTTCGTATTGATAAATTGTTATTTATAAAAAAATTTATTAACACTAAATTTTCTTATATTATGCTTATATAATATTTTATTATTAGTGTAGAGTGATATCATGTTGTGATAATTTTGTTGTTGCCATTAATTTGCTTTAAAAAAATAATACGTGTCTATTTCCAAGATGTTTTTTAAATATTTATTTCAAGATCGCCAATATTTCACTAGCACTACTAGCAGGTACTGTAATAACTAAAATTTATATTGAATATTAAGGAAAAGATTGAATTTAAAGTTTTAAATCACCGCCACAAAACAATCTCCATTTATTAAAAAAATCCTTGACATATTGCCCCCGTTTATCCGACGCCCATGATAGGCTTAGTTTTTGTTTTGTTTGCGGGGGTATAGCACGATAAATTTTACACCTAAACATGTTGGTGCCTTAATTATAATTAGCCAGATGTAGATAATGGTCACCTTTGTTTCTTTTTTACATTTGCAGGAAAGTTTTGTTATGTAATTCGCGATAAAAAAAATTGGTTATTAATAGTGATTTAAATGCTGTGACATTAATTTTTGTGTTGTATATTTTGGTTACTATTTTACTTTAAATAATTTTTTGCTGACAAGCAAAACAAATAACCTAAAATCATCCTTAACCAAAGATTTTCAAGTAGTTTGCTTTTATTTAAATTATTTGTTGCTAGTCGTAAACAATGAACGAAGAAAGTGCAAATGATTTATCTAAAATGGTAAACAAAATAAATGTAAATTCTGCCAATTTTAATTCGTTATCAAATAATAATAATAATAATCCTGCAAATGATTGTAAAAGCAATGAAGATGCAATAACAACAGATTCCGATGAGTATTTATCTGAACCTTTAAGGTGTAGACATAATGTTTTGTAAAATTTCAATTAACGTTGTTAAATTTTAGGTACAGAAGTTTTCAGTATTCTACATCAAGTAACAATTCTAATATTACATTAACACCACACTATACAAATGATATTGAAGAGAACGGAAATTGTATCACCGATTTGAGCTTTACCAATATAGAAATACCAATTGTGGGATATGAAGTTATGGAAGAACGAGCAAGATTTACTGTAAGTTAATAATGAAACGAAATTTGTAGTTTGTTCCATGGTTGAGGAACACTTTTGAAAGTTTACCATTAGTAAATGCAATAGCTATAACATCTTAAATAGCACAAGATAGAGAAAAGTGGAAGTCAATGTCGCACTGTTATTCTCTATTATTATTTTCTTCAATAAAAAATGATATGTTAGAATTGTTTTCAAATGTAAGTAACCTGTGTTCTGTGTACAAGACGAAGTTCTTTTATTGATCTACCATTGGATGTTGTGTAATTTGTTATTTGCATTTCATAAAATTATATGCTTTAGATTTGGAAACAATTACTAATTTATTAATTTAGAAGGATTTTTATGATTTTTAGAATTTAACCCCAGAATGCTATCATACATAAAATTTATGTATACCCAATACTAACTTACTACATCATTGTTTCAAAACTTATCCTGTAACTAACTGATTAGCTTCAAAGTTTTACACATTGGTGTAAACATGCAATTAATTAGTACGAACTGAAAGCGGTGTTACCAACTCTCGAAACACTGTCGTTTTGTTTTATTTTAAAATATTCCGATTTTAAATGCTTTCATTTTACCCTTATTTGAATAGCTGTTTTGATAATATTTTAATAATGTTAAGGGAGTTTTTTATCATTTCTTAAACTTTTAAGTTACAAAATTGTTTTTCGTCTTATCTTGTTTAGATTATGCTCCTGGATAATATTGAGCATTTCATAGATTTCTTCATCTTTCCATGTGATGCGTTTCTTTTTTTCCTTCTTTTCCATTGCAAAAAAATTCAACAACTCCAAACACAAGAATACCTACTAATCCTAATAATACCTAACTAAACAAGCAATAATAATAATAGAATATTTATTACTAACCCATATTATTAACCCACCAAATGGTTGGTACAATTGCGCTTAATTCGAGCTTAGCCGTATACATTCAAATTTAAATTCGAGCTAACATCTTAGCCCATGTTTTTAGCTTGACCTAACTTAGTGTATACACGAAAGGACTAACTAGCTCAAGTCGACCTAACGGCTGCATGTAAACGTGGTAATTGTTTCATTTTGTAAATTACTTGCGTTACTTTATTTTTATAAAATTTTGTTTAATTATAATAATATACTGAATTACAATAAATATTAATTTACCGGTAAAATGAATATAATTAAAATAAATATAACAAAAGTATAAATTTTTATTCAATACCATTATTAAATTACTATCACTTAAATAGCATGCACATAAAATTTACGTATCGATAGCATTCTAGGGTTAATATCACTGAAATAATAATATATTAAATTACTAATAAGTTTTATAAATTTAAATAATAATTATTACAGGTATTTAAATTGCGAATAGAAAACAAAAGTACAGGGGATTGTTGGTTCGTTTTTAGACGTTATACAGATTTTGCTAGATTATGCAATAAATTAAAACGAACACATCCGCAAGTCGTTCAACATTTACCAAGAAAAAGGTGGCTTGGCAACAATTTTGACCCTCTATTTTTGGAAGAACGTGTAAATGGGCTTCAAACACTTGTCAATGCAATTTTAAGTGAATCTGAACTTATCAATCTGCAACAAATTCAGGATTTTTTTTGTCTAAATGAACCACCAGTCATTTCGGATGCCAACCATGAATCGAGGGTAAATCGTACAATATTCAATTTTGCTTATAAAACTCATACAAGCTGCTTATTTTATTTAGGCAATGTTCGATGCATTTGAAGACACTATATATCAATTACAAAGACAGTTAAAAGAGAAGGACACTATGATAGATACCTTACAAGATTCTTTACATTCGAAAGTTATAGAAAATGATAATTTAAAAAAAATTATTAGGTAGGTACCTTTTATGGTTGTACAAAAATTTTTATCATGTTTTTTAAAAAAAATAACATATAAAAGCGGTTCCACCAGCTCCGATTAAATACTTTAATGTTGGTTAGTTGAAGTTAATCACAGTTAAATAAAAAAGTGTGTTCCATCAGTTTTTTGATCACGATTAAAACAAGTTAACCATTGACCAATTTCGACTGATGAGATGAATTTAATCACAATGCATGGGCATTGGGCATGCACAAATGTAAAAGCGTATTATTTTATGTCATTTACAATAAAATTCTATTTTCATCAAATGATTTTGTGGATGTCATTATTTATAGCAGACTGTGAGTTTAAATCTAAGATTGGATTATTATGAAAAACACAACAAACTTGTGTTTATTTAACGTTTTCGTCTACAAAAAAATATAGAGAATCTATTTTTATATTATTATTAAAAGTTTTTTCTTAACTTACTCTCAGAAAGAACTTTTCATCAAAGTCATTACTAGAGTGTGGAATTAGTATATGTAAATGCATATTTTTGTTGCTTGTTCCTAGAGTCGTAAAAAATTATATCTATGTGTTTCTATAACTTTAGAATTTACAACCAAAATTTGAGAGTGTATATTTCATATGTTTTTTTTGTTATTGTTATGTTATTTTTACTGCATATTTCATGTTTTTATTTTTAAGACATATAAGTGCATATTTTCATACTTTTAAGAAAATAAAATTTAAAAAAAATAAATTTTGAAAAGAACAGCTTCCCAGGCACGACTTGAAAACTAATTTTTGTTTATTTATTGTTGCATCCGCAATAAACATCATACATCAATATTGTCGTTTATTGTGCCGTCATAATGGAAATGCAGCTTATGATTATTTTATGACTCATAATAATTAGAGCACGGAATTTAATGAATTTGCATATTTCTTAAAATTGATATGTCACCAAAATCCATATGGATAAAGCCGAATTAGGCAAATCAGAATGCAATAAAATACTTTTTAAAATACATATTTTGCATACTTTTAACATTCAGTGGATATTTTCGTAAGTGCATTTTTGTACTTTTTTTATTCAACGGTTCCATTTTCAATATTTCAAAGGCGATTTTCTCGAAAATTTCTTACTCTCTGTCCCAACAGCTTTGGGGAATTGTTATTCGAGGACTGACCTTCCAGCACAATAAGTAACAAAAATTACAAAAATGTAGCTGGCGTATAATCTTATTGTTAATTCTAATTAAATCTCCCAATAAAATTAATTAAAAAAATGAAAGGTGTTTGTTTTTTAGTACATAATCTTTTAGTGCTTGTTCACAATGTACGTAAGACATAAGACAAACATAACACAAACATACGACGTAAAGTCTAACCTTTGTTATAAAGTTTGAAAGGTGTTTGAAAGTTTATTTGTTTATTTAGCTTATTTTTTTGTTATACGCGTGCGCAGTTGCGTATATTTCTTATGTTCATTGTGAACACTTTTGCGACTTATGTCAAAATTATGTTTTATGCTTATGATATTCTTATGCACGTCTTATGTTTTATGTACATTGTGAACAAGCACTTATTTTTAAAGCATATGCGTGCATATTTCAGGCATTTATTGCTGCATATGTATGTGCATATATTGGGTACTTTTTAGTGCATAAATTCCACACTCTAGTCATTACCAACAAAAAATAATATAAACCTTTTTTAGGATTATCTTGTAAATTGCAGGCTTTTATTAAACGACTTTGATAATTGATATTTTACTAATCAAAATTTAAAGACTAAAAAGTTGAAAATAATTATTCAAGTAAGAACAAACAAGGCAAAAATGCAGGGAGCTTTGTTTGTTCTTATTTGAAAAATTATTTTTTACTTTTTAGTGCAATTTGTAGAAAAAGTTTTGTTTAAAATGTTTTTTATAATTTTTTTTTATTGAAAATCTGGCAATTGACACTCGGGAAGCTTATAAAAGAAAAAATATTTTTGATTATTATTTAAATTACTAATATAATTTATTTAATAATTTGGTTTGCAATTTTTTATTAAAACGAACAAACTAAACAAAATGCTAAAATAATGAATTTTAACTGTTTAAAGAATACATACGTACATAGAAAAATAATATTTAAAAAACAGTAAAAAATACATTTATTTATATTTTAATAATTTACATTTAACAGGTTTGGACTTAGAATATTTGAATAAACAAGAAGAATAAAAATTATTATGAAAATAAAAAATGCTTAAATACTAACTATGTTTGAAATAAAAACTTACGTCATTAAAATAAGATAAGAATATAAAATTAAAACTTAGTAATACGATAGTAAAGGTCCTTATTTTACGATTATTTCCGACTTCAGTCGTATATAACTAAGAAAAACGGAAAAATAATGAGAATCAAGAAAATATATACCAAACAAATTAAAAAAGTAATCAAGAAATTTAAAAAAATTAGTATAGATTGAATGTGACTTACCAGATATAGTCGAATTTTTTTTAACTTGCGTATGACTAATTTCCAAATGCAGTGAGATGTAACGTATAACATTTGGTTATCTTTGTCATATTTAGAAAAAAGTAACTATTAGAAAAGAGACAGAAAAAAAGAATACGTCTCCGTAACTTTGTTATGAAAATGAATTAAACGTACGTCAATTTTAACTGTCATCTCGTTTGATTTTTGACACATAATTTCGTCAAAGATTATGACATCTGACCATCTCGTTTGATATAAAGAATCCTAAGACATACGTTTTGTAAATTTTGATTCATACAATTTTTTCGATGTCATACGCGAGTTAAAATGAATTCGACTATAAAAACAAATAACTATATAAAAATTTATCGTGTATCTTGTCACTTCGAAAAAATAAATTTTACTTTTTTTACAAACTAAAAATATTTAGTTTGTTTATTTTAACATTACATACTACTAATTACCACAATTATCCACTTATAAAATTCATTTGTCATTTTTTAAGTTCTTTTTCTAGTAATTTTTTATTAAATAATATTTGCGCGCCCCAAGCTCGTAGGGCGGTCACATTTTCTACCATAACTTTTGATCTATAAGGAAATTTTTAAAATCGAGAAATAAGCCTAAAACTATAGAGAACAACAATCTGTTAAAAAATAAAATCAATTTTTTGAAAATTCTGGACGTATGTAAGGCCTTAACTCTGATTTTTGTTTATTTCACTACTAACAAGTGTCATGTGACTATCTATCAACTAAACAGAATAGATTTTATTAGATGTCTAAACAATTTATTAATCATAGCTACAAAACGCTTAGTGAAACGCTTTCAAGTTAATGTTGGTTAAATTTTTCTAATTGTAATCAATAGATAAGTGGTTTAGGTAGTGTAACTCGATATTAATCATATAAAATTTTTAGAATAAACCAAAAAATTTGATGTTTTCTAATTGTGATTACTTAACCAAGAATTTAATCAGAGATGGTGTAATCGGCAAGAGTTTAAAAAAAATATTGATTTAATCAATGATAATAATTAATGTTATGTCAAAACTAAATATTTTTTGATGTAGGAATACAACTGCAAACTGTGAAAAATGCCAAAAAGATTTTGAGAATATGTCATACTTATACCAAATTAAATCAGGTGCTGAAAATTCAAATTCCAAAATGCCTTTGTCTTCCACTGCAAGTGACCTTAGTATTGTAGAATAAAGTTTTGTATTGTTTGATATACTAAGCGGTGCTAAAATTACTATCTAATTGAATCAATAATAAATTCAGTATTCTGCAATTCCAAAAATATTAAATTACCTGTGATGATATTGTACATTATGTATCTATTTATGTTGTGTACTGAATTAAGAGAAGTTTCCAGCTAATTTTAAATTATTAATACAATTCACAATTAATGCAGTTATTGCAATCCTTGTGCATTGAATTTTTCAAAGTGCTTAAGATCTGCTAAACTGCCAAATCTAACATGATAATAAAGGATTGAATAAGTAATTTGAAAGGAAAACCTCAAAAAATCTAAGTAGTTCCTGTTATAGGCAAAATTTGTAATTGCATTGCAAAGTTATTTACTACCTATTAAATTATTAAAATTGGTGCAACTGAGTATAGTCGCGTTCGGACTGGCACTTTTTTCTTTAAATTATTGACACTTTTTACCTATTCAGTTTGGCATTTTTGCGTGCTTTCAAACACGTTGGTTCATCTTTTTTAAAAGCTTCAAACGTTTTTTCAATTTAGGTGGGTTAGCAAGAGCGGCTGTGGTGGGAAAATTGCAAATGTATTTAAATTTAAAATTTGTTTGCTTTAATTCTTTCGTAATTTATACATTCAACAATGTCAACACAACTTGATGAAGAGAATAAGTTTAAAAATGTATTAACTATAATAATTACCCCATTATATTATATTGATATAATAATAATAAAACAATAATTGATATAATTGTATTATATCAATTAGATAATAAGAAAATTAACATAACATAAAAAGAATAAAATTATAATTTTTAAATTTCATAATAAGAAAATAGGAAGTCTATAATTTCTTTCACCACTCCAATAGCAAACATCACATTTTTTTCGGATCATCATTGCTAAAAGTTTTTTAATTTACAAAACAAATGTATTATGTAGAGTATTAAGTTAAGTACATACCTAGTTACTATCGTAAATTTCTTCATTTTAATTCAAGCATTACGTTTCACTCATTTGTACACTAAAAGAAATAAGTTAACTTAAGTTCAACTTAGAAATATTAAATTGTCAATATTGGAGTCCATTCCGTTTTGAAAGCACTTAGGTACACTTTTCTTCAAATCGAACGCAAATTTTTTATGCTTTCATTGTCAAGGTTTCAAAGCTTGGAAAGTGCCAGACCGCATGCATTTGATAGAATATACTGTATTTTTATAATAATTTATGAGACTTAACTATAAAAAAATAGTAAATAAGACCAAATTGAAATTGTTAATTTAAAAATATTTATTTGTATTTTTGTAAATAGTTGTATATAATTATTTTATTAGAAGTATTTTGTTATTTTAATTGAATTACCTACCAATTATTTCTTTTGCTTTTTAACCGACTTCAAAAAAGGAGGAGGTTATCAATTCGGTTATGTTTTTTTTAAAATGTTTGTTACCTCAGAACTCCGTCATTTATTAACCGATTTTCAAAATTCTTTTTACGTTGAATCAAGTATAGTTCCAAGTTGGTCCCATTATAATTTCATTCGTATTGGACATTGAACTTCGAAGATAAACCGGAAAAACCCTCAAACTTCTCAAAATCGGCTTAATAACGGATTAAGTCGATTTTGACGAGTTTTGGCTTAATCCAATCGCGGATTACGGTGGTCACGTCATTTAAACGGAAATGTTTCCACATTTAAAAAACTGTTACACGCGATTGAAGTAAAAGTTTTTTGGCGTTAAAACAAATGACGATTAAGTAAAAATAAAAATATAATAACAGAAAATTTAAATAGCTGTATATAATATAATCATCATATTTTTTATATAAAATTAATTTTTACATGTTACATGAAATTGAAATAAAATTTAATTCATAACTTTGTTCAAGAACTATTTAAATTTTAAATGAACGATATAGCTTGCTACATATTGTTATTATAACTTTATGCTTCAAATTTCGGATTCTCATTAGGCAAACCTGGAAAAATTATTAAAATAATGGAGAAGTTATGAGATTAAATTCAAACTTGATTAGAAGTCAAATTATTTTGACTTTTGTAAACCTTTTGTAACCTTTGTAACCTACTTGAAGCCAGAATGAATAAATAAACTTATTTTGAAAAATTCTAAACCGGACAACAAAACAAATCAAAAAGAAAAAACTTATATTGAAACGTTTGTTGTAATTAAAAATTACAATAGCTGTAGATTGCCCCAATTTCAAGATTTCATGGGTACGATCTTGGTGAAATATACAGGACCGATCTACATATTGATTTGTTATATTGTAATTGTTGGAAAGAGGGCTGATTATAGTTGCCGAGCAGCGACAAATTGTTATTAATTCATATGTGCAATATTATTCTGATGTATTAACATTCATTAGTAAAAATATAGTTGAGTTAGGGGTCAGTATTAAAACAATAAAATAGTCTGACGTTTCGAGTCTTTATTGACCCATTATCAAAGCTACAAATAATTAAAAACATATATAAATTACAAAATTGAAAATAATAAAAATAAAAATAATAAAGTAGTATCTGCAATATTGATATACAGAATTAAAAAGTTACAAAGTTTAGTTTAATAAAAATATAAAAATATCACAAGTTAAGAATTAATATATTTAAAAATATAAAAGTGAAAAATGAAAACAATTTAAAAATACTTAAGGTATCTTTACACTATTAGATTTTGTATTGGATTTTTGTATTTTCCACAACCCGTATGATATCTCGTCCCTTCTTTTAGAAAATGTCAAAAAACCGCCTCCTGGGTTCACAAAGTGTAAACCAGGAATTATGTTGGTAACTAACCGGATTAAAAATTTTTAAAAAAGAACGAGAAGCCAGGTGATAATGGAAAAAGTTAAAAATGTAAAAAATTACCGAAAAGAAAAATTAAAAAACAACGAAACTAAAATTAAAAATAACGAAACAAAAAATTAGTATTCCATCTAAAGTCTAACAATTACAGTCACGTTCATCATGTCCAAAACGCGCTTATAGCCTCCATCAAAAAATTCGACATCTCTCTTATCATTCATTGACGATCTTTGCGTGTAAATGTGAATAGCTTCCTTTATCTTCCTTTTCTTGTCTATCTACCGTCTAAGTCATGAATAGCCTTTGTGGAATACCGGGGCGAGTGCCCATACTTTCTTCAAAATGACTGGTGTCTTGCATCTGAAGGCATCAGGTAGAGGAATTCGCACACTACCGTCCGCCGTGGGAGCCGCCGACTTTAGATACGATTAGAGCCGCATCAAGACTGTTGGCGGGTTAGAAAATTTCATGGGGTTTTCGTGGAATCCCTTCTAGAAGATCGCTGATGGTGAGATGTGGCAAGCGGGGTGGGCCTATACGTAGCTGGCCCACGTTCATGTCGAGGCAGAGGCAGAGAGGCGTGTCGTAGGTGAGGCGAGGTCTTGGCCTTGGTCGCAGGAGGATCAGTCTCTAGAGCAAGGCCATCCACGCCGAGCGCGTCGCCGGCGGCGCACTCGTCTTCGCGTTACCTGGACTTAGGAGGGAGTCGGTGCGACAGGTCCGATTAGAGCCGTAGCCGGCACTCCGGCCTCCCTCCCTTCGTCTTGGCGGAAACCTGGTCACGGTACCAAATTAACCGGATGCGAGGGTGTCCTGGGACACGCTTGGTTTTGGCTTGGCTTTGCACCGTAGGGGAAATTGTATCGCCCTATTGCGCAAGGCCATTGCCTTGTAAAATAATAATAATAGAAAAAAAAAAAACGATTGATAAAAAGTTGGTATTAACTATTTTAGCTACCTAGCTGACTTACTACTGCAAATGGCTGAAAGAAAGGTGGGTTAGGTTGCAATTTATTATGGACAAACATTTCGATTGATAAAAGTATTTTACACAGTTTGATCCAGGATCAACCTGGGGACCCTGACTCTCCTATAATCTCCGAGTTGGTAATTACCTAGCCTTTTGATTAGAGGGTTGTCAGAATCAGCCAGATCGTCGTAGAATTTAGCCGTGGTGCGGCGGATAAATTCGCGGATAGGTTCCACGCCGGAATCTTCCTGGATCTTGGTGTTTGAGGCGAAGAATGGGGCCTTCATTGCTCGCCTTATTGCAATGATTTCGACCACGCGGATTTTTCTCATATGAGTTTCGGCCGCGTGTGCCCAAGCGGGAGCTGCATACGTCAGGATAGGCCTGATGCATGCCGTATAAATTCTAAGTTTATTTTTCCTGTTTAATTGACTAGAAAATCTGAGAAGAGGTTGGCGGGATGCTAGCGCACCTCTAGCTTTATTGCACGTCGCAGAAATGTGGTGGCCCCACCGGAATCCGCTGTCTAGCGTCACCTCTAAATACTTGGATGTAGCGCTCCAGGGGATTTCGGTGTCGAACATTCTGAGACGTGCTTTTGGTTCTCTCTTTTGAGATCGCGTGAAAAGTGTTGCCGTACTTTTGCTAGGATTGATACCTTATACGCCAAGTACGGAACCAGGACTCGAGTTTATCAAGGTGTCGTTGAAGGCATTTCATAATAAGTTTGGGTCGACGCTCGCTGCTGTACACCGCTGTGTCGTCGGCATAGAGCGCTATTTCAGTGTGAGTGTCTTCTTCTCTGTTTGGAGTAGGCATGTCGCTGATGTATATGTTGAAAAGTTTAGGGGCTAAGATGCTTCCTTGAGGGATACCGGCTGTGATGCACTTTAAAGTGGAGCACGTGTCATCAAGTTTCACGCGAAACTTCCTTTCCTCCAAAAACGAGCCTATTATTTTTATCCTCTGTGGGTATAATTTAGCCTCCGTCATTTTGTAAAGCAGTCCCTTTAGCAGGCACTTTATCAAATGCTTTGGCTACGTCTAGAAAAACAGCGCCCGTTGCGTTGCTTTTATTCTTACCCCAGTTTAGTGTTATGTGCTCCACCAGCCTAAGTATCTGATGGGTGGTGGAGTGTCCCGCCCTGAAGCCGAACTGTTCGTTCGGGAGGGTGTTGTTATCGCAGATATTCTCATCCAGTCTTTTCGCTATTAGCCTCTATTACTTTCCCCAGGCTGGGTAGTAAGCTGATGGGCCGGTATGATTTCGGGTTACTCAGGTTCTGGTTTGGCTTTGGGAACATGACAATGTCGGCCACTTTCCACCTAGATGGGAAGTGACCGTGCCGTAGAATGGCATTCGCAATTGCCCGCACCGCCGCTGTCGCCTTCTTTGGGAATTCCGAGATCATCCGGTTTGTTATCCCACAGGGACCTGGTGCTTTTCTTTTGTTTAGCTTTTCTAGTGTTATGGCTACTTCTTCGTAGCTGACCGGTCTTATTGCCTCATGCCTTCTTAGTTGGCTTTGTGTGGCGGCTAGTCTCAGCTTGACTTCCTCTTAGATCTTCTCGGTGTGTTTCCCGTCTGTGAGGTCAGTTTTAGGACTGAATTGTTTCTTCAGACTTTCGGCTAGTACCTCGGCCTTGTCCAGGAGACTGAGGGCCACTCCGTTGAATCCTTCGAGGGGTGAAATTTTCGCTCATTTCCTCTTCCCCTGAATGCTTTTAATGAACTTCCAGGCTGAGGGTTTCTCTAGGGATAGCTCTTCTAGCTTATTTTCCCAAGTTCAAGTGTTTTTTGACCTTCCTTTTGACCTCGGCAGCTAAATCGTTATAGAGACTGCGATCCGCCGGGTTGGACGTGCGTTGGGCGCGACGTCTGGCCCGGTTTTTCTTCCTAATCAGGTCTTTGACGAAGTCGGGAAGGCGGTCGCGAATGGGGATTGAAGTTGTCGCTTCGTACGCCGCCTCCGTAATCTTCCCTTCGAATTAGCCTACGAATCTTTCAAGTTCTTCGGCATCGTCTATCTACCGGTGAAGGATGACAGCGCTATTATAGTCGATGGTATGGCACCCATCAACCATAATGTCTGCATAGAGCCGTCGGTCTTTTGGTACACTTGTGCCCTCCCCTCACTTTTCCCCTCATTTTCGACGTACTGTATTTATAATATCACACCCTTACTGACAAATTTATTTCAGTTTGTATTTGTTGCACCTATGTTACTAGTTATTAATTTAAAAATACCGCCATATTGCCGTAACGCATTTTCGTTCCATTGTCGTCAATTTGCCCCTAGTCGCGCCTAAAGAAGTTTTACTTCAATAAACATAAAAAAAGATTTTTTTATATTTTTAAGTAGAAAATTTTAACGTACAACTTAATATTATGTCAATATATTAAATAAGAGTTATTCGAAGTTAATCTTTTAAATTCTTTGATTTAAAAATAGAATAAAGATTAACTTGGCACAAATGTATTAATAAATAATTTAATAAACAATAATTTTGTTATTGTAATAGCGTCTAACTTCAAAGCAATTTCATTGGTTTACGTTTCGAGGTCGTTGCTTTAGTACAAATTCCAATATTTTTCTTAAAACAAACAGACTATAATCTAATTTTATTAATCTTTTGGTATGATAGTGTTAGCAAAATTATACAAAATAAATGAAAATCAAAGTTCAGAAGAATAAATAAAACGCACTTTACAATTTTTATTTTATCGGCAAGATAAAACAATTATAAAAATTATAACCGACTCGGCAAGATCTTGCTGTGGTTCATTTGTAGACGGTGCTCGCAGTTCGCATAAGTTGAAATTGCAGCCTCCGTGTGGAACATGCGTTGTCTTCGCTACTATCGAAGGGTTACACTCCCGTTTCCAATTAGTTTCGTGTATTGCTCGCTTGTATTTTCTCCAAATTATCACTTGCCTTGTAGCAATCCAAATCAAGCAACCCAAATCCAATCTTGTAATCTTCAAGATAGGCTCCGCGTCTAATCGCGTCTAATAAACTGGATTTTGTGAATAGCCAAAGTCAATGGTTTCTGTATTCAGCGATGATTCACTATTCATCAAGTGGAAAAAATATGCGCCCAGAAAAAAAATCAATTTTTGCACACTCGTTTACATGCTCGTTCGCCGATCCCTTTGCGCATCTTTTTCCTCGCCGGAAATTATCTTCTCTTCAACTTTATAAACATAAATTTCGAAGGTCAATAAATTGTTCTACACTCTCGAAAATTTCATAAAATTCACTTGTGTTGGAGATCACTACATTTAATAAAATAAAAAGGAAAGTGGTGATAGTTTGTGTTTAAAGTTTAAGGCTGTTCTTTTAGTGCCTTTTTATAAGTTCTAAACGGCTGGACCAATTGACTTGAAATTTTGACAGAATGTGTAGTAGATTATTACAAACCTTTACAAATATCCTTTTTTGAATAAGTTTTTTGGTTTTTCCAAAAAAGCCAAAAAACCATTAAATTTGAGTTCTTCCGATATTTTGTAAATCTCGATTTTTAGAAACTTTTGGCTCAGACAGAATTTTGATATCTTAATTGGTTTAAAAGTTTTTAGGGCCTAAAGTTCAAATTGCTTCACGTAATTATAATTGACGTGTAGAAAAAGTATATAAATTGAGAAAGAATGTCTTGCATCTTTTACAATTCTTATCAAAGAGAGTAAGTCAGTCTTGCGATTATAAAGCATAGTATAATGTTACATACTACATAAAAAAATTATGTTAATTTTCTTTTAGGATTTTATATTACATAAGCTAATCACAAATAGGTACGCACTTTATAACTGTATCTATGAACACAAATTTTTTTTTCTTTCTAGAAATAACTTTTGGAAGAAATTCATCATGTGGATTTCTTTTTTCAGTGTTCTATTGGCACTATGTTTTTATCTCAATTTGTATAATTTGTAGTTAATTTATTAATATAATTATTTTAAACAAATTGATTTATTTAAACTTTACACTAATTTATTGTTTTAATATTATCTCAAAATTTTATAAATATATTTGCATTTTTATTATAATAAATAAAAAGTTGTTATTTCTATTGCTTGATTGTTGCGCCCTATTTTGTCTATAAATAATAATTTATCTTTTTGAGTAAGCGTCCAGTAAATGTTATATTTTATCAACAAATTTTACCAAATATAAGGTACATGTCGCTGCCTGGCAAGAAGAACGAGAAAACTAAAAAAAGCACTTTTTTCAATAGAGCGTTTTTAAACTACTGATAAGTAGTAACTTTGCATTACATGCGTAATGGCACTGCCGCTATAATAACAGCAGGTTATTAAAATTTTGCATTGTGACGTTATACACTATAAGATATAGCCAAATTCTGTCGATTTTAATACTTAACTCATTTTTGCCAAATTTTGAGTTGTGTCGTTATTCTTTCGAGGTAGCGATGTGTACGTGTTTGCATTAGGTAGGAACGACGGTCAAGTCATCGTAAGATTTAATGAAATTGTTGAAAAATATAATTTTAAAAACATTACGAATATTATTTTATAATTAGAGCACACAATTATAAAATTGTATTGCACTTCGGTAAAACTGCAACATCAGCTTATAGTAAGAATATCTGTTTACGTGCGTGGGTAGGCGATCCTTGATTCGTATTAATTTTTCTACCACGTTTACACTTTAAAAGCATTACAAAGTTTCTACACGTCAAGTTTGCTGTCTTTGCACAACACGGAATTTCTTTTTTTACGTTCAGATGGATATGCTCAGAGAACAGCCTTAATATAAAATTATTCTGCTTACACCAATCCTTATTAACTGTTGCCTCATACAAGCGAAGCGAATACTAACAAAAATCGAAAATAAAGGCTTTATACAAAATAACACCACAATATGTATTACTTAAATATGAACAAACAAGAAATCTAATTCAAATAAAACCAAATCTATAAATCTCTGAAAGGTTTATGCCGTATTTTTTAAGAAAAGGGCATTCTGTTAAATTCAAGAAGACCATAAGGAGTTGTAATTGCCGGTTTAAATTTATTTTTAGCTGCCACAGGAATTTAGCGCATACTAAATCGATCTTTGAAAAAACCGTGCAACCATTTAAATGTGAAAAATTTTGGATGTTGGTAGTGGATAACAATCAGTAGCCGTAAAATCGTTCAGCTGATTATAGTCACCGCATGCTCTTTAATCCGAACTGTCTTTTAAATACTATGTATTTTTTGGCGTTTTGGCCAACTTGGCGTTGGACAACTTGAGATGAACTAAGTTGAATAACGCCTAATTGAAACATATGTTAAAATTCAGTATTGAAAATTTTATATTTTTCTCGATTTCAACGACGTGGTCTGACGGTGGCAGTTGAACTTCAATTACAATTCTGTATACCACGTTATGTTTAACCGGAAAATTAAAATCAGGTGCAGCAAAGAGTGTAAGAATCTCTTTCAATAAATTTCCGTACTTATTGTCAATTTCCAAAAAATTTGGTTTGGATAATTTGATTCTTTAGATAAGGTACCTTAAATTTTATTTTTAATTTACCTTTTTTTTTTTATTTCGCAGATTTTTTTTAAACTTACACAATCTTCACAACGTGAAGATACTGCTGAAATAACTCCACATCGTGTTACCTCCCAAAGATCTTAAGTTCTATTATAGGTTTTTTACCAGCAGTTAGGATGGCTAGTTTTTTTTACTTTGTTAAATGACGATAAAAATTACTTGGTTTTCGGTTGCCTAACTTATTAAATCGTTTCTAATATACTTGTATAAATAAAACACATGTGATTGCATCTTCAGGATGTGAAGAAAGTAGAAGTTCGTATTTAGTCCGATCATTTCTAATATTCTTTAGACTGAATCGCTATTCGGCAACTGTAAATTAGCGACCGGATTATTGGTCTAAAATGAGGTTTTTGTTGTTCATTATTTTGTCGACTGAATTAAGATATTAATATAAAATAATAAAATAAAACTATAAACTATTAGAAAACAATAAATCTACGAGGACTACAGGAGGACTTAAATTTCTTCCACATTAGAAAATTGATGGATTTAGTACGAGACTGAAAGAAATGGTCCACAGAAGTCAATTGTTGGTTGACCAAGAAAAACTGCAAGCATATTTTGTGTTTTCAGCTGGAAATTAGTTAATCAGCTTATAGAAAGTTTAAAATTTAGTATTTTTTTTTTGAGTACATTGTAACTAAAATGGTCAAGAAACTTGACTCTTCTGTTTGCATAAGAAATAGTAAAAAATGTATGTCAACTTTTTTTTACATATATCGATGCTTTTTAATGCGTAGGACTCAGAAAACAGTTGGAGACAGGCAAATGTGCATAAAAACATTTAAAAATGCGTTAGAAGCATGCAGCAAGCGAAAGTCGCATTTCTTTATTTTTATAGGAGTGCGGAATCAAACACCAAGCGAAATACATCTGCACATGTACATCTCTACCTAGTACACAGACATCTGGTTCCACAAAATTCAAGAGGCACGAGAGCGGAAGCTTACATTTTGAGCTGAAGACAGATGAAAAGAGATCAACAATCATCTCTAGAAACAGCTAGGATTTGCTAATAAACATTTGTAAATATGGGTGGTGCGGGTGTAAACTTACCACTTTCAAAAAGACATTGGAGTTAATAGTATTTTAAAAATTTATAAATTATACACAAAAAGAACATAAAAAGCCACACCTGGCAGAAATTTGTCTCCTACACAAAGTATTTTGTTGATATTATTTTTTGAGAAACATTTGATATAAAATTAACTCGCCAAGCGTGGAACTCGAAGCCATAGAACTCGTCTGGGTGTCAAGTCTTCGACAAAACTTGGACCGATGGTCTAATACACAAAATGCTAAATTACCGGTTTAACAACCATATCAGTAAACTCGCGTATTCATACCTAACAGACAGAACTATCGCGGTCAGGGTCAATCACACAATCTCCGACACTAAACAAATACATGGAGCCCCTCGAGGCTCCCTGCTCGCACCTAAATTATTTAACCTCTACATAAACAATTTACCGACATTTACGCGAACACAAGTGGCACTGTATGCTGATGACTAGAGTGTGGAATTTATGCACTAAAGAGTACCAAATATATGCACATACATATGCAGCAATAAATGTCTGAAATATGCACGTATATGCTTTAAAAATAAAAAGATTATGTACTAAAAAACAATGACCTTTAATTTTTTTAATTAATTTTATTGAGAGATTTAATTACAATTAACAATGTGATTATACGCCAGCCACATTTTTGTAATTTTTGACACTTATTGTCAAAGGGCTGGAAGGTCAGCCCTCGAATAACAATTCTCCAAAGCTGTTGGGACAGATAGTAAGAAATTTTCGAGAAAATCGCCTTTGAAATATTGAAAATGGAACCGCTGAATAAAAAAAGTACAAAAATGCACCAATATGCACAACCTACAAAAATATTCACCTAGTGTTAAAAATATGCAAAATATGTATTTTATTGGATTCTGATTTGCTTAATTCGGCTTTATCCATATGGATTTTGGTGACATCAATTTTAAGAAATATGCAAACGCAATAAATTCCGTGCTCTAATTATGACTCATAAAATAATCATAAGCTGCATTTCCATTATGACGGCACAATAAACGGCAATATTGATGTATATTTATTGCGGATGCAACAATAAATAAACAAATTCGTTTTCAAGCCGTGCCTGGGAAGCTGTTTTTTACAAAGTTTATTTTTTTTAAATATTATTTTCTTAAAATTATGAAAATATCCACTTATATGTCTTAAAAATAAAAACATATGAAATATGCAGTAAAAATAAAAACACATGAAATATGCACTCTCAAATTTTGGTTGTAAACTCTAAAGTTATAGAAACGCACAGATACAATTTTTTACGACTCTAGGAACAAGCAACAAAAATATGCATTTACACATAATTCCACACTACTGATGACACAGCGGTTTACGCAAGCTCATTTAGCGCACAGGGGGCCACTATACAAATACACCTAGACATAAACGATACATGGACAAATGGAAGATCAGGTTGAACGCCGGTAAGACGGAGAAGATCATCTTCGCCAGAAAGCGCACTAGCCACAGGGTCTTCCAGAAACTGACAGTGGACGGACAGATTACGCCACAGTCCAGTGTAAAATACTTAGGTGTTACACTGGACTCCAGACTTAATTTCGACGAACATTTAAAACAGAGACGACAGCTCGGGTACGCAGCAATGCGAAAGATCTACTCCTTGATGAGGGGGGGGGGCAGATGAGCTCTGAAAACAAGCGAATGTTATACAAAATCATACTAAGACTCATCGTAACGTATGCTTGTCCCGTATGGGTAGGGGTGTCTAAGACCCGTCTTAGACCCCTACAAGTATTTCAGAATCGCTGCCTCCGACTCGTCACGGGAGCAGATCGATATACCCGACTTACGACATTACATGACGACACACAAGTAGAATTTCTTCGAGACCACGTTACTCGGTTATCGGAAAAATTCTACAATATACAAATACACAATAGCACACTAACGACAAACATGACACGAAACAAAACTCTCCGGAAATACAAACTTCCTTTCCAATTTTTACAAAAATTTACCGATCTACCTCCACATCTCGACGACGACACTTAAACGAAAAAAACTGCTACGCCACTGGAATAGGTATACTTGGATATTGAAGTGATGCGTGTGAAAGCCGTTAACGTACCATAAATAGGTAACTGTAAAGTGCTACCTGATTGCGAAATCATCTTTTCTATTTTTTTATTGTTAGTTTTTGTTATCATTTTTATTTTATAAATAAATTATAAAAAAATTTATTTTATATTCTATGTTTGTTATCGTAAAATTTGTAAATAACCGAATTATTGTAAGTTTTTTTTTTCTTATTTTCCAACAAATTAATGTCAAAATTTATATACCCAATTGTAAAATTAAAAATAACAATTTAATATTGTAAAATTTTTTAATTTTAAAAAAACACTCTGAAGTTATATGTATTCATGAGGTACTTCAATTTGTAAATTAATATAAATGTAGATCCAACCGGCTTCTATCAGTTGCTTTGGGCCATCAAAATCTGTAAAATTAAATTTAATAAAGACTTTTAAAGCCAAACTAAAACTAACGATCTAATAGGTAAGGGGTTCTTGGTTCGATTCTAGCATTAGTACTTTTTTTTTAATTTGATATTATTTTTTAATTAATTTTCTATCATTTACGTGTAAAATTGATCAAATCTATGTCCAATATATACTAGGTTACAATTCTTACATTCAACTTTATAGATTAGATCTGATTTTTTCTCTGTAGGAACCGGATCTTTTAATTTTGTATACAGCTGTTTAATGTTATTGGTTGATTTGAATGTCATTTTAATTTTGTGGTTTCTTAAAATTCTCTTTAGTTTTTCACATAGTTCTTTGACATAAGGCATAACAGCAAAGCTTAATAAAAACATTATTATAAAATGTTTAATTAACTTGTTTATTCTAAGATTATTTAATTGTATTTATTATTATTATACACATTAATAATATAAATGTAAAAACGGGGAAAACAGAGCTTTACGGCATCTAGTACATATTGCAAACGCAGATTTTGAATAGGCGCAAGGTGTTTTAGCGTATGGATATAGATTTGATCAATTTTACACGTAAATAATAGAAAATTAATTTAAAAAAAATAATATTAAAAAGAAAAAAAAGTCGAAATACTAGATTCGAATCAACTGCCTTTTGCTTATCGGGCCGGCTACTTTACCTCTTCGTCAAGAAACTTATGTTGTAAGTGTTATCTTCTATTACCTTAATCCGTGTAATAGGTGAAATATTCAAATTCGATATTCTCAAAATTGGCTGAATATGGCGCGCTACTATTTCATTCTCGTAATGTCTTAGGTGTAATCTTTACGTAGTGTAAGTATAAACAAAAAAAAATTTCGCATACCTGGTCCCCTCCTTGTTAGTGTTAAATAATTGTAGTATAATTTAGACCTTTCGGCGCCCTCCGGGCCTGTTTTAGTTTTTCACCTCACACATAATAATTTAAAAATATCCTTGAAAAATGACAGGACTCACCAAAGATGGAACTCGAAGCCATAGAACTTCTCTGGGTGTCGAGGACACCTAGCGTAGCGGAATGGCGATGCGAAGCGTTTAGTGCCGCAGGCGCTTTAATCTTCTTCATCTGGTGAGTGAATAACGGGAGTTGGAGATCTTGGATCAAAATATACGCTGATGCAGATTTGACCGCGTCGGTCTGAGTGGTGAGTAATTTAAAAATTTTGAACTTTAAAGAAGTTGAACCGAAGTTTGCCAAATGTGTGTCGGAAAATATCAAAAAGGGGATGTTGTGGGCGACCAGCTATTTGAACCTCAAAAAGTGTCGACCGCGACTGACAACATTAAAAGTATATCAAAGCACACGTACCGTCAACAAAATGAGGAGCGGGGACTCAACGTGCTAGTTACCGTCACGTATCGGGATGTATCATATTACATCTCCCTGCTTTTTGTAATTTTAAAATACTGTTATTTCGACAACTAATCCTAAAAAAATTTTGTGTTAATATACTCAGAAAATTGTCCTCTTTCTTATAGTGTAGATGAAATTTTTGAAATCGTGGGTCCACTTTTCTGACAATATTAACCTACGTTTTAAATTTAAGGTGTTTATTTTAATTTATTAAATATTGTTTATTTCAATACTGCAATTTTTTAGTTTATTTATAAATTTTGTGTGCCTATCTCAAATATATTGGGCTCACTTTGTGCCCACTCTTTTAAAAAATGCTAGCGCCGTCGTTGCTGACAAGCAAACACACGGATAAGTGACCACCCTGACAAGTGAACACACGGACGACTAACAGCCGTATTCATAAACGATGCCTTACTTATACTTAAAAAACGACTTTTAAAATAGACCCTTATTGACCTAGTAAATAAGGTTGCAATAAGAACAAATTCTACCTTATTGGTCTTACTTAGCACTTAATACTTGTCTATGAATCTGGGCGTAACTACGCTGAAAAGTGAACACATACACAACTGAACGCACGGCAACTGAACACAAACTTAATATATTTTAATTTAAGGTAGTACCATCGGTTATAGAATTACCGTTCAGAATTTAATGAAATTTAGCATATTAGTACTACATTATAATAAGATAATAAACCAATTAAATTTTTAAAGAGTTGCATAGAACCTGGAAAAAGATATGAATATAAAAAAAATTTTGCTTTTAGTATTGATCCTTATGAGATCTCACAGATTTTATTTTATTTCACCAAAAGTACCGTTCACATTTCAATGAAAATGGTACCAACGAACAGAAAAAAATTGACGAACATTTTGGTTACTCACAAATCTAGATTCAGAGACTGTGTTAAGAGTAATTAGCAAATAATTACCAAAAATCTACGATGTTAAGTACATGTTGCCCTCAAATATTATTTTATAGGTTATGACTTATGATCCGCGCAAAATTTAAACCTGTCTGTAAGATTTAATACTTTTGAAAAATTTGAATAATTTTTAAATTTTGACTTTGACGTTTCTATCTCGTTTGTTTTTACGCGGTGTTGCCAAACATAAATACTACGAAAGTCAAATAACACAGACCACACATTTGACTCTTGTGGTATCTGTGGTACTACCTTAAATATTTATTATTTATGTTTATAATAATAAAATCGGTGAGGTTTACTATTTTATTAATTATTCTTTTACATGTCAACTAAAAATAGCCAACAATTTTTGATTTTAACATTTTTATGTTGGTGATTTGTTAGTAATAATAATAATAATATTAGTTTATTTAGCAATTTGCTATTTACATACATACATTTGTATGTATGTAAATTAGTAAAAAAATTAGTATAGCATTACTATATCACCACATACAATACTATCTTAACAATATCCATTACATTTACAACAGCATTAGTTTTTACAATACAATATAGGCATGATGACAGATTTTTAAATACCTTTCCTTATTGTAGGTACACGTTCCCTATTTTCGAAAAAAAGTTTATTTCAGCAATAAACTTAAGTTTTAACGTAAATTAATGTATTTTCTGCTATGTAATTTGAATTAAGCGTGAAACGCTCGTAGGTGTCATGGCGTCGGCTTGTGACGTCACACCTTGGTAAACATTGCATTGTATGTATCGCGAGTGTATGCTAAACGAAAAAAGTCAACAAAATATCATGAATTCCAAAGTTTACAAGTGGTGTGCGGTTCCTATGTGCAAAAATACATCAATAGCAACACCTAACAAACTATTTGTTTATGTACAAAATAAAGCCTTAATATAATCTTGTTCCATCGTTGCGCGTTGGTGATTATTGGATTTCTTATTTTTATCACAGAACTAGTATTAACAACAAATTGCTAATTAAAATGACAGAAATATGTAACTGAAACGTGTAATCTAAACAAAACTTCAAGCAACACGATGACATTTACTGAGACGTGACATAACATGGCCGATTGCAGTATTTTATACTTTTATTTTATTGAAAATCTTATTAACCTTAATGTTTATATTAAAACGGGATCATTTTTTAGAACCCTTTTAGCACATATTTTTCTGTAAAACCATTTATTCTCTGATTCTTTAATAGTGTCATCATGTCTATTGCTTCTTTAATATGGGTGGCTAACATCCTTCTAAATTTATTATACATATCACATTCTCTTATTGCAACAGGCAAATCGTTGTAGAATACCAAGCTCATGCAAAAAAGAGACTTGAACGTTCTGATTGGCGATGGAACCTCTATATAAAAATCATCTCTCTGTCTGGTATTATAAATATGTGTGCACCTTATTGACAAACCTCAATTTATCAAATAAGTACTTGGGTGCTTTACCACTTCTAATCTTATACTATATAAAAATCAATGCTCTATACCTAACAAGCTGTGCTATACTCAT
Source organism: Cantharis rustica (assembly GCA_911387805.1). NCBI lineage: Eukaryota > Metazoa > Arthropoda > Insecta > Coleoptera > Cantharidae > Cantharis > Cantharis rustica. The sequence goes on from OU426877.1 coordinate 81,791,608, forward strand.
CAAATTCAAAACATTTAATATATTTTTGATTGGCGTATATCTATTGCACTGTATTATACTTCGCATTGCCTTGTTCTGTATTACCTGGAACTGTTGTGTCTCAGCTTTATTCATATTCAAAAATAATGACAAACAAAATTCAATATGAAGACTAACTAAAGATTTATATAATAATAATCTAGTTGATATACAAAAACTACCCGAAATACGTCTAAGAAAAAAATACCTTACGTTACATTTTTTTCATCACGTAATTGAAATGGCTCTTAAAGCTTAAATTTTCAACTAAAATAACACCCAAGTACTTAATTTCGATTACCCTATCTAATTCATTGTTTCCAATAATTAAAATTCCAATTTCTTCTAACTCAATATTTTTCAAAATTAGTTGTTTACTCAATATAATATATTTAGATTTTTTAAAATTCACGCTCAAACTATTACTGCAAAGTCATTCAAATACTTGTTTTAGTTCACTGTTTAATATTTCCATCATATATTTAATATTTGCTCCAGTAATATAAATCATGGTGTCATCAGCAAAAATCTTAATTTTACACACTTTTACACAACTTACAATGTCATTAATATACAAAATAAACATATCAGGACCCAATACTGTCCCCATGTGGCACACCATACTCAATATAAAGCTCATCGTAAATACTGTTACCAATTTATCACTGACCCCCCTACACCAATTCTTTTTATTTTTTTAATAAACAACTTTCGGTCGATTGTTTCAAAAGCTCTCTTAAAATCTAAAAATATTGCAAGGGTTATTTCTCTTTTGCTTAGGCATCTAGACCATTCTTCACAACAATTAATTATGACCGATTCACATGAATGATATTTACGAAATCCTGATTGATTTTGAACCAAAATATTATTTTTTTCACAATACTCCCTTAATTGATCATGTACTTCATGTTCCAATATTTTTTCGTAAATTCGCACTATGTTTATAGGTCGATGTTCTTCGCATAATTCTGAATTGGCAATTTTTGGTATGGGCACTATACATGACGTTTTCCAATTCTCTGGAAATATTCCATTTTTTAGTGATGCGTTTACCGTATTCAAAAAGAACTGGCCTACAACTTCAAATGAGTCTCTTATTACTGCTGTGTTGATAAGAGTTTCTGAATCTGTGGTGTTCTTTAATCTATGCATAATTTCTCTTAATTTTTTCATATTTATTATTTCAAATTTTTCCCATAGTTTCACTTGTTTTATTTCTTCCAAAATTTAATCATTATTCACACACACTTGGTTTCCTGCAATTATTTCTTTAATGCTGTCTATGAAGAACTTATTAAATTTATTTGCAATTTCTTTTTCATTTATCTCTGCAATTCCTTGAAATTTAATTGTATCCTTTGGTTCAACATTTTTTCCTGGCATTAATCCTTTCAGCTCTTTCCAGAGACGACTATTATTTTTATTTTCAGAAATTAAACTATTATAATAACTCTTTTTGTTAGTGCGTATCAGTTACCAGATTTCGGTGGTTTACATAACTTTCCCAATCCTTCTCGTTTCCAGTAAATTTGACTTTTTGGTATGAATTATTTCTTTTATTGATAAGTTCAAGAACTTTACTATTTATTCATTTATTTTCGATATATTTATATTTAATATTTACTGTTTTTATTGGGCACATTTCGTTAATTGTAGTGAATATATTCTTAATGAGCGTATCAGCTCTATCTACATCGGATATTCCACCATCCCATTCTTTTTCCAATAATAATTTTTGAAATCTGTCGGCATTATAATTTTTTAAATTTCGTCTCTGTATGGCTGCATATTTCTTTTGTAAAACTTTTCCTTCTGATTCAATATTTATTATGAAATGATCACTTATTCTAGGGACTGTAAGAACTTTAACTTTTTGTTCTTTATTATTTGTTATAACATAATCAATGACTCTAGTACTTGTTTTTGTAACCCTCGTATATTCATTCACCATATGATAAAAACCACATCTGGCAATAGAATTCTTTAATTTTAAAGTATAAAAACCATTTTTCGAGTAATCCAAATTCATATCTCCACTTATAATGATATTACCATTAAATTCCAGTCTCTCAAAGTAAGCTTCCATGTATTCTACGAATAAACCATCAACAGTCTGTGGAGGATGATAAATCACGCTTATAATAGAATCCAATAGGTATATCTATCCGATATGACAATATCCAAATATAACTCTTATTTGTTTCATTCAAGATAACTTCATATTTAACACTATCTCTTACATACAAAAATACTCCACCAGTTCTCGCGTTTTCAGTTAAGCATTTTTTCATTTTATAGCCAGGGATTTCGAGTTCATTATCATATATGTACGTACTCCGTTACATGTGTTTCCGCAAGGCATATTATATTAGGTTTTTTATTTTTAATCACCACTAAAATTTGATTTTTATTATTTAAAAATCCCTGACAATTAATAGTATATTACGGGCCTAGGTGGAAAAATGCTTTATTACAGCCGAGCGCTAAGTTAGTTGACTGTCAATTCTAAGCGCGAGGCTGGAATGAAGCTTGACACCGAGGTATGTATACAATTTTATTCACAATCAGTTTTTAAATAATTAAAAATCATCAAATTTCATTTTATTAACGCACATTTTTTGTTAGTTCCTTTTTTTGCCTACCGACAATGCGACATTGCAGGTCGGGAAGTGACCACTTCCCACCCTAAGGTTGGGAAGTAAAACAAAATAGCTTTCTGATTGGTTGTCAAGTGAAAGTATTAGTATATTACGTGCCGAGGTGGAAAATGCTTCATTACAGCTGAGCGCTAAGTTAGTTGACTGAGACGCGAAGCGCTGAAGTCAACTCTAAGCGCGAGGCAATATAACAATATTTTTCTAGCTATGCTATTTCACAGTTACGATTTAAACGAATTTGGAAAAGATATAGTTTTTTCGCAACTTATTCACGATTTCAATGAGTTGGAGACCAAAGGAATATTAATAGAAATAGACGGTCAAGTTATCAATATCAATTTTTGTCTTGTTCTTATAATTGGAGATAATTTAGGGATACATACTCTTTTAGGATTTTCCGAAAGTTTAACATCCAACTATTTTTGCAGATTTTGCAAATGTTTGCGGACTAAAACTCAAACTCAAACTTGTGAGCAAACCAATTTATTAAGAAATGAGATTAATTATAAATTAAATGACATAAGTAAAACTGGAATAAAAGCTCTGTGTAATTGGAACAACATAAACACATTTGAAGTAACTAAAAACTTTGCTGTGGACATTATGCATGACATATTTGAAGGAGTTAGGAGTTTTGACTTAATTTTGCTTTTAGATCAGTTTATCAATAAAGATAAATTATTTTCATTAAAAATACTTAACTCTCGAATTCAATATTTTAAGTATGGTTCCGAAATTAAAAATAAACCTTGTTTGATATCTGTAGATAATTTAAAAAATCAAAGTTTAAAAATGTCTGCTTCAGAAATGAAATGTTTTATACTATACTACCAACTCGCTCGTTCCTGTGCTATGAAACTATTTGCTAATTGTTTCACATCTTCTCTTCAAACTCCCTCGACAATATTTCAAAGTCTATTTTCTCGAAAATTTCTGGCCATCTGGCCCTACTGCTTTGAGGAGTTCTTATTGAAAAGCTAAACTTTCAGTACAATAAGTGGCAAAAATTACAAAAATGCGGAGGTCATATAATTCCCTTGTTAGTTGATTCTAAATCAACCCCCCTCCACAACTCCCCCCCAATTTCTCTATCAGCACTATCCGAAGTGCTGCCAAATTAAACAAAGGCGCAGGTAAGTCAGCCGCAGGTTTATATAAGTAGGTAGGTTTTTGCACGTCTTTGCAGCAGGAGAGAGCGTTGCAATAGTAGGTATAATGCAGTTCTTACATTTTTTTTTCAACTTACATTGAAGGTGCGATATGAAGGGAGCCACAATTCTCAATTACAATTTGGAATCGTTATGATGCTGCTACGCATCAAAATTCCAAGTGCCATGGAAAGAAAGCAAAAATAAAGCACCATTTTATAAAATTAATATTAATTTATTTATAACAAAAATTTTTAATAATTACCTATACAACAATTTATTTTATATTTTTTAATGTAGAACTATTTATAAGAATTTAGTCTTGATGAGTATTACAAGGAACAACTTCAAACAGATTTTGAATAATGTAGGTTATGCGATCTGAAATAAATACAAAGATTAGCTTTTGTGTGTGACATGATAGTGATTGTATTATAATATTATCTTTATATATTATATAATATTTTGTGTTTGTGTGTTTTCATTTTACTGCTGAACGGCTAGATCGATTTGAATCAATTTTTTTAAAATGTTTGTAATAGTCCGAGTAAGGTTTATATTGTCATGTTCCAAAATTGTTTTTCTTTGAATTTTTGAATTTTAATTTAATTGTGATTATTTTGGATTTTTAAATTACTAAATAGTTTTAATTTGGTGGGTAATTATAAATTTGAAGGTGTTATTGATTGTTTTTGGGAATTTTAATTTTATTTTGTAGTTGTTTCATAATATATTGTAAATATTGTAAATGTTTTGAATGTGTTGAAATTAGCGCGAGAAACAATGGAATATGGGGAGGGGTATTGATTGTGAGAGGCGTTGACCGGGTGGTCGTTTTTGGACGGAGCGAGCGTCTCCGGAGTAATAAAATTTTGAATCGTTTAATTGAGAACTTGATATTTTGATTTGGATGAAAATAAAAGGTTTTAATTAGTAGTGTGTGAATTTAATTAATTTATTTATTTTAGAACTAATTTAAAATTTAAAAGTTTTAATTTGCAAAGTATGAGGCATGTGGAATTGTTGCACATTTGACAAATCGAGAAAGATAAAATAAAGGATACATTTTTAAAAATTTAACAATTTTGGTCGAATTTAATTGAATTGCACAGAGAAAAAACATGAGTACTATTTAAAAAAAATTATGTACATTCTTAAATTATGGTTATTATTTATGGCCAAGAAAAGTATTTTAAAAATGTACAATGGTATATTTTAAATATTACCATGAGAAATGAACGGTGGTTGTATTACATTGTACGTAATAACTTGTAGCTTTTACGATATATTGTAAACACATTTGCAGTATTTACTAATAAATTCTATATAGAACAATTGATTTTGTAACATTCTCTGGTAGTATTCACAAATTATTTCTAAAAGGAACCGTTGGTTTGTAATTTCATTGGTAGTATTTATAAATCAATTGTAACAGAAACAATTGGATTTGTAAAATTCTCTGATAGTATCCACATATAATTTGTAAAAGGATCACTAATTTTTGTAATCCCACGGTCTGCTGCCTAGTTTTTACAGATACAATAATAATACTTTATAAAAATGTATTATGTTTTTAAATAAAATACTAATTTTTAAAAACAATTTTAAAGAAACTATCAATCAATTAAATTTGTTTTCTATATTCTATATGAAATGGAAAAAATGTGGTTAAATCATTAAAATAAGATAAATTTACTGTTTATTTTATTGACTTATAAAATAACATAAAATAAACAAACAAATAGAAAAATAAGCAAATAAAAAATAAAAAAAGGTTAAATTATTTTTGAAAGTATGAAAAAATTTCCGGTTTTGATACCATCAACGCAAAATTGTCAAAGTTAAAAAACAAAATTATTTTGTTACAATTAAAGAAATAATTTCACATTACGGTATAACAAATGTCGAAACACACGTATAAATCAAATCAAGTCAATTTATGTATGTATATATAAATTAGATAAATTTGAAGGATTTTAATTTTATTAACTAAATATTTAAGAAAACCATTTTGTTTTGAAGTTGAAAATTTTACCTTGGTATTGAGAAATAGTAATTTTCGAAACTAGTATAAAATTATTTATAACCATTTATTTCATTATCCTTTCAATTAATTTTTAATTATATTTAATAACAAACTAACACTTGTATGAACCCCACTGCCGGGATCTTTTATATTGTAAAAATATTTGTTTATAACTTGCCACACAGCTTCACTCGGTTTTGGATATGAAAAATTAAAAACAAAAAAAATCATAAAACAGACGTCCAAAGCCCTTAAAATATTGTGAAATCTAAATTTGATATTATCCCAGTACACATAAATTTCTTTTGGATCCAAAATGCTTTCTCCGATGATTCCTATATAGGGTTGGATGCTAGTTTCATGTTCATTTTGATGAATAATATAAGAATCCCATGCGGTTATTGTACGATGAATATTAATAATCGACAACTGGGAATCTTTAACAGTAAATCTTTTGGTACGCTTAGTACCATTACTAGCTTTGACAATAGTTCTTGTTGTCGGAACTAAAATAACGGGAAGCAAGTACAAAAGTGCTGCATTACGACCATCTAAAAATTAAAAAAAAAGTAAAATATTATTGCTATTATATGATACGGAAATTATAAATTTACCTTCAGTTAAACTGTTTTTTTGTAGATTTAGTTGCGTAAAGAGTTTTATACTATCCAAATCTTTAATTTTTTCTTCCATTACTGGTAATAATTTCTCAAAAAACGTATCAAATTCTTCATAAATTTTTGTATGACATCCATATAAATAATTAAAATCGTTAGAAATCTGAATAAGAAGTATCGTTAAATCGTCAAAAATCTATCCAACTTATGTACCTACCAATTTATATCCATAAGACTGTTTGTAATGTGGCCAGTTAGCATAAACTTCTTTCATGTCTCGACTTGATTTGATTTGATTTAAACGTGTGTTTCGACATTTATCATAATGCGAAACTATTTCTTCAATGCTAAGATTATCAAATTTCAAAGCTCGAATGTATTCTTCCTCCTGATGTTCATAAGAATTAAAACTTTCTGTTCTTTGCTGATTCATTTTCACATGGATATCAGCAACGGATTTTTTTAAAAATGATTTTTTGTTATGAAATTTGTTGTACAATTTTCCTCTGGGGCATGCATTTTTTCTATGACTGTAGTAATATTCCTAAAAAAACAACATTACAACATTAAAAAAAAACATTTGTAATATAATAATATAATTAATAGATACCTTTGTTTCTCCATTGAACGAACTTACTATTTCTTTTGATAAATTGTCACAATCTAGAGTTGTGAGCTCTAGTTTTTGCTGTAAATAATAATCTACAATTGCATCCAATAATAATTTTCGAACATCATTATTACTAATGCGGCCATTCTTTTTATAATGTTCCAATACATTTTTTCCATGAACAGAATTATTTAGTATATTAAATAATGTAACTCTCGACTGCATATTATTATTCTCGGTGTGGGTGGATTTATTTTTATTACAAGAGCTAGCGCACTCTGCATTATCAGAAACTATCCCAAGTTCTTTAGAATTTGTACTTTCCATCCATTTACACCAGGTATTAAAAAATATTATTTGTATTCCTTTAGAATACTTTGGTGGAAGTAAGTTTCTGGCCATTTCTTTATGTAGACACTTTAAAACACTAACGTATAGTTGCTCTTCTGAAAGTTAAATTTTAGGATTATCAACAGAAAACTAATTTTCAATATTAATCATTACCTATAAAATAATCGTATAATTCTTCCAAATTCCAACTTGTCAGCAAATTTTTTAATTGGTTAAGTTTTTCAAGAGTGTTCTCCTGTTGTAAATATTTAGATTTAATTTTTATACTTGTAGCTTTTTCACCTAGTTGCATATATGATTTTCGATCTGTTAGTAATTCTGTTTCGTTATTACTTGTTACTGTCGTTATAATTGATGAGCTATATAAAGATTCGGAATCTTGCTGATCATAAGAATTCATTATCTCAAGAGTGTCTCTAATAATAGCATTATTATTGTAATTAAGAATAGAGTTGCCATTATTAAAATCGGCCATCCCGCCAATTGCATCCATAATAATTCTTGAAAAACAGTGCTGATTACACAAGATGACAATATTTTCTTACAATTAAAAACAATAAAAAAAAAATAAAAACAAAAAAAAAATAATATACATTAAAAGTGCTCTTTTAAACGCACCATTACTAAGCCGTTTGTAATTTTATGTGAATTAATAGGTGGTCCCGAAAATGAATCGATGCTTATAATTTTCAAAGTTTTATTAACATTATCATCATTATCAGATGTTTTAATTGACCAAGAAGAGTAATGGGGATTATATTTATTAATAGAAATTTCCTCACAAATAATATACGGAACACTTTGATTAAATAATATAATAATTTCTAATATTTTAAATAAAACTAACTTGTCTGTAAACATACTTAAAAGAAATTTTTGTTTATATTTAGTACCTTTATAAATACATTCAGAATAGCATGTATAATTTGAATCATTGCTGGTATAATTGAAAAAAGAATTTATTTCAGCGTTATAACAAGATAAAACAGAATGACGATTTTCAACTTTAAATGTTAATGTAGATTGTGCTTCCATCAAATAATGAGCAAACTGTAGCTGAAATTTTTTTGCCAAAGTTAATGATATATTTGATCTGCTGGTTATTGATCTAGCATACATTTTAAACGGTTTATGCTTTGCTTCATATCGAAAACACCAATTATGTCTTGGTGGACCAGAGTTTAGAATTACCGTAACGTAATGCACCATAAAATGGTGTTTGGGTTTTAAAGTGTCATTAAATAAACGTACATAATCAGCATGATGCTTTTTAATATTCAAATTTAACAAATCGAGATAATCCCGTGGAATGTCAAAACTAAGTAAAATGTCAATGATTTCAAGTAAATTTAAAAAAAATATCCATACTTCATCTTCTTCTAATATTAAATCGCCAACCATCAATGGAAAAAAATGAATAAAGCACATCATTTCGCGAGCAGTCATTTTTAAATGCGCATTTTTTAAATGATTTTGAGTTATTTCAGGTGACATATTTCCTATTTCAATTTCTCCATAATTAAACATTTGTTTTCTTGTATTTAACAAATCTATAGAAAAGTACTTGGCATTATATACGAAATAATAAATGATGTGGCACATATCGTAATGGCACACGCCTTCAAATAAATCATGCATTATATCGACTGCATAATTTGAAGTGACATGAAATGACGGAATTATATTGAAAATACACTCTTCTCTTACTCCTGTAAAAGAAGAATTGTTCTGTAAAACATGTAGTTGATAGTTTTCCTCATTTCGCAATAAATTTTTATCCTCTTTAGATGATAAACGCGTTTCGTGAATATTTTGTGTGCAAAATCTACAAAAAAAAGTAGCCGAAAATGATCGAGTAAATCCAAGAACAGTGTTTAAGCCCAAATTATCACCAAGTACTAAACCCAAAATAAAGTGAACACGTTTACTTCCTGTGTTTGTATTTATATCTATGCCTACTTCTTCAAGTTCTTTTAATTGTTGAACTAAGGCACGCATGCATTTTTCAATACCAAATTGTTTAAAATCATTTCCTTTAATTACAGATGCTAAATAAATGTTGTCTAGTTTTGTTGAATCCAAAATTGGAAAAGAGTAATAAATCATTGTCATCGAGCAGGTATGTGATCCAAGGGGATTATTTATTTCTACATCGTCCGTATACAAAAAAAAAGGAATACAAATTATATCAGATCCTATTAACGTACTTACTTTTTGTTTCCATAAGTTTCCTTGTGTAAAATTTGTAAAACTATACTGACATTTTGAAAATTTTTTTATTCTTTCAATCGCATTTATTAAAGCATCGTTCTTCTCAAAAATCTTTTTAATTTGAAATTTAAGTGGAAGAAGCACGCCAGTTGTAATTACATTATCAAAACTAATTTCTCCATTAAAAAATACCTCCTTTATTTCATCATTAATTAAAAATTGTTGTATATTACTTAAAAAATCATTTTTATATAACCACTGAAACAAACTATATTCTGACTGACAATCGAGAAAAGGATTCTCAATTTTTGATATTAATTCGTTAAACTTCAATTGATCTTCACTTCCGCTATTATAATTGTTTTGGAAAAAATTAGTAACACTAGAAATTATGGGCTTCACGATATATTCAATTACCTCTTTCTGGCAGTTTACTACTTCTTTTCTTGCTACAGTATTTTTACTGTGTAGACTTAAAGAAAAAGCAATTCCTGATGGAATGCTTTTGCTATTACTACACAAATTATTACCATTGTAAGAAATAATATTATCTGTTATGTGATCAACGTTGTTTTCATCATTATTAAACAAGCAGTTAGCATCAAAACCGGCCTCGTCGTTAGCTTTACAATTTATTTCATCACGATGCGTTCCTGTGTTAATATTTTGGCCAGTGCTATTTACTTTACATGGGTTTGATTTAATTTTTTCATTTTCGTAATGTCTCAAGAAATGTTTGCGGTAACAAGCATATCTATTAAATACTTGGTTACATTCGCTGTAATTACATTCATATGTACCAACACCTCGTAATCCATGGAATAATCGAAAATGTTTTGATAGATCACGCCATACGGTAAATTTAGTATTGCATTTAAAACATTTCATATTTAAATTTTATTCTTGAAACTAAAATAATATAAAAAATAGTTCCAAGTAGTGTATTGACAAATACTAAAAAAAAACGCTTACATATCTACGAATATGCAATGACCGGGCCCACACAGATGCATCGACCTTCACTATCAATGCAATTAACCCCTTAATGTACACATTAATTTCGAATTTTCGGTCAAAAAATGATCGGATATTTCTCACGTGAAAATTTAGTGTTTCTATATTAGAAATCCCCGGCGTTGAATGAGAATTTGGTGAATAAATATAATAGTCGCCCATGTCCAAGGCTAGCGTTTCCAAAATGCCAGTAAATAGGTACATACTATATTAAGGGGTTAATTGGGGTGTAAAAGCTAAGATTTTTAAATTTTTAAAAGCAAATGATTCTAAGAAAATAGTACTTGCAATAATTTATTATAATTGGCATTATGTAAAATAATTATACTTACATTAAAAGGTAAAGGTGGAAAATATCACTTCTTTGTAAAATCTAAAATGCACAAATAAATCACGACACATTTGCATTGAAGTACAAATATAAAATGAAATTAAGCATTACATTTTCCAAGGTGATGGCGAGTTGAACCGTTGAAACAAGGCGATCATTCTTATCATAGAATTTGCAGCTTATGTCACGTAATCATTCTCATAGGTATATTTGCGATTTCAACAAGTTATTTTTATATTCAACAGATATAATTTTATACTTATTTTACAAGAGATGTTTATAACATCTACAAATATTAGGTACGTTAACAAATTCCAATAAAAATTTTACAGAAGATCATCGTAGATATCACAAAATTTCAATATATTTAAGAAAAGTTTTGTACAATGTACAAAATTTGATAAATTATTTTTACAAAAAAGCCTCTGTTAATAATATAAATTATTTTTCTCTGTGTGAAATATTTTTGGATTTTGGAGAAATTGGGGTCATCGCATCTATTGGCATCCCTTAACGTGGGGCGAAACTAGGTTTGGAATTCGCTAGAAACCCTGAGATAATTGGTAATGTTGGTCAATTAAAAGATTGGTTGAATTGATTATGGAAAATCGACCAGGTTTTGAACAGTCGGATAGTCCACAATTCATCCCCAATGCAAACAGTACCATAGTGGGCACTGAGAAGAATCCTATGATGGACGAGATGATGAGGCAGTTTACTAAAATGACAGAAGACAACAACAGAAACTATGAAAAACTAAATGAAAAAATTGATACGATGGAACAAATTTGGAGAAAATCTGAAGCAAATTTATAAAAAAAGATTGACAAGCACGACAGTGATATTAAAGAATTAAAAAACAAGGCTATTAATAAAAATGAATTGGACATAATTATGACACCCATTATAAGAGACGTTACAATGCGAAATTTAACAGAAAATTCAGTTGTTAAAGCCAGAATTGAAAATTTAATAGAAGATCGAGTTTGGAACAAAACCATCGATGAAGAAGCAGTATCAAGAATGATCGAAGAAAAAGTAAATGAAACTATCACCGTTTTAAAATTCACAAGTTACTTATCCAGAATTAACACCCAAGTAAACGATGTGGATTCAAAACTAAATTCACTTTCGATGCAAATGCAAAGAAATAATAGTACAAATTCAAGTGGTATTTCTTATAGTCAAGACACCTCTCTAATGCAAGCAATGGTCCAATAAATTAACATGAATAATCAAATTGATAAATTACCAAAATTTTACGGCGATGGTAACTATAACCCAAAATTATTTGTCAAAAATATAAAATCAGTAACAAATAAAATAAGAGATGCAACCAAATTGAAAGCTATTTTAAGGTCGATTCTTAAGGGAAATGCAGAAAATTGGTTTGGGATCGTTGAAGATGGAATTCAAAACTTTAATGAATTTGAAAAGGTATTCTTAAAGCAGTATTGGGGGGAGTCAGAACAGGAGAGAGTATGAAATAATCTCATTCAAGGAAAATATCGTGGTATGATGGACCAAACGCGCTGTAGTTATGCATTAAGAAAAATGAACGCTGCAAAACAATTAGATCCTCCGTATGTAGAAAAAGATATAATTAAATATTTAGCTAGGCATTTTGAAAACGAAATCTATGATCGTATGATTGTTGAAAACGTAAAGACTGCTGATGAATTTGTGGAGCTATTGAAAAGATTTGGTCAAAGAGGAAGTGCTAGTATAAAAAATAATTACAGTTCATCATACAACACTTGGAAGAGATTTACGAGAGAAGATCAAAATCACTTCAATAACGATAATTATCAAGAAAACAGAAACACAAATTTTAGAGAGCATAACAGATATCAAAACAATAACAATAATCACGGAGGTAATCAGAATAATTTCAATTCTCGAGAAAAATATAACTATAACAACAGCACTAATCAACAAAATCTTAACGCGAATTATTAAAGACGTCAGGGTCGAAGTGGAGGTTTAAGAAATGGTGATAACAACTACTTCAGATAAAAATAATGAGTCAAGTGGAAACGATTATCGCGATACTCACCAAGATAACCGTCGAATTAACCATCACCTATTAGAATCACAACTTATTTCTAGTACGACGAATAATAATGCAAACAACGTTACAACATCCAGAGAAGTTAACGCAAGTAGAAACACAAATGTACCAGAATCGTCGATAAACATCGAGGCGATTCCAAATTTTCATTAGAAGACAAACCAAAAATTGTGAACTCTTATCAACACCAAAAAGAGTTCATAAAAGAAGCACAAGGAAATAACATGGAGAATGAAAACAACCTACCATACATTTGGGTAAGAATAAATAACATTTTAGTGAAAACATTATTGGATACAGGGGCGGAAGTCTCTTTGGTCAATCAAGAACTAATCAATTTGAATTATGAACGCTTTGAAAATAATATAATAAAAACCAGCCCGGTAAATTTAATAACAGCCAATAATAAAAAATTTAAAAAATTAACAAATCGTTGATGGTAAATATTGAGGTCGGAGAAAAAGTAATTACTGATTGTATAATGATCATGAATGATATGAGTATGGATTGCATTTTTGGTATAGATTTATTAGCAAAATTGGGTATTAAAATAGACGTGTTTAATAAAAAGATAACTGTGGATAAAAAAGAAATAGAATGGATTGTGGATGTTAAGGATGAATCTAATATTAGTAATGATGATGTAATAATTATTAATAATATGAAAATGGAGGAAGAAAAGGAAATTGGTTTAGACGTGGAAGACAGTTATCTAGAAACAGTTAAAAAATTGTTAAATAAACACCCAGGTTTAATAAATGAAGAAGCTAAAGTCACCAAAGGATAATCACATAAATTACAAATTGATCGAGATGCAATATTCAAATGCAACAATTATCCGATACCACAATCCTACAAAAAGCAAGTATGGGAGGAACTAAATAAGATGCTTCAAGATAGCATTATTTGGTTTTAGTGTGGATGGGCACACATTTGTTTTCCAAGTTGTTCCCTTTGGTTTGTCTACAAGTAGTAGTGCTTTAGTTAAAAGTATGCAAAAAATATTAACCAAATATGAAAATTTCTGTGAACATTACGTTGACGACATATTAATATTTAGTGAAGATGAAGAAAAACATGACGAACATTTAAAAATAATTTTAAAAGCTTTAGATGACGCGGGTTTAAAGCTGAACGTGGGAAAATGTAAATTTTGTAAAAAAAGAATAAAATATTTAGGATTTATGGTTACAAAGGATAAGGTGGAAATCGATGAAGGACGAATTTCTGATATAAAAGAATATCCTAGACCTAAAAATTTAAGAACACTAAGAGGGTCCATTGGGGTGGTCAACTATTATAAACGATTTGTACCAAATTATTCGGAAATATTAATACCTCTGTTGGCATTGTTAAAAAAGAATGTAAAATGGAAGTGGTCGGAAGAGCAAGAGAAAACGTTTAACGAAATTAAAAAGGTCCTATTTGAAAACATGTGTTTAGTACACCCTAATTTTAACGATAAATTTATTTTAAGAACTGATGCTTCTAATTTAGCAATTTCTGCAACTCTTATTCAAATTCGTGATGAACTGGAGGTACCGATCTGTTTTGCTTCAAGAATTCTAAGGAAAAGTGAGATCAATTATACGGTCAGTGAAAAAGAAATGTTAGCAATCGTATATGCTCTAATGAAACTAATATTTTACTTGATTGGAAATAAATTTGAAATCCAAACCGATCACTCAGCATTAACATTTCTGATGAGTACAAAATTTTCCAATAATAGAATTTACCGCTGGTCGTTACTAATCCAAGAATACGAATTTGACATAAAACACATAAAAGGTAAAGACAATGTTATAGCAGATACAGTGAGCCGCAAAGATGTAGATGAAAAAAATAAAATCAAAGAAGTCCTAATTGCGTTAAATAGAATGCATACGGGCAAGAAACCATTTACGACCAGATGCATTAGCAATGCACAGAAGAATATAGAATTAGTGGAAATGAAAGAAAGTGTAAAAAACAATAACAAATTTAAAGACTATAAAATTAAAGATGGATTCCTAATTAAAATTATTAACGGTTATGAAATGTACGTAATTGACAAAAATTTAACAAAACAAATAGCAAAAGAATTGCATGAAACATATGGGCACATTGGTATCAAAAAGACGTGGTTAATGTTCCGGGAAAATTATTACTCTAACAAAGATTGCAAAGCAATTAAGGGAGTATTAATAGAATGCAGATTATGTTTACTGGGTAAATATAAAAATTACCATAATCAAAATACTGTTCATAGTATCAAAGTAAACGCTCCCGGAGATATGATTGCCATTGACTATATTGGTAACTTGATAAAAAGTGGACCAGGCCAGCGAAATATTTTAGTTGTTGTCGAATTTTTTAGCAAATTCGTCAAGTTGTACCCAACAAGATCACGCACCACCGAGATAACGATTGAGTTACTTGAAGATTTTAAGGATGTCATCATAAAGCCTAAAACAATATTAGCAGACAACGCCACGTATTTCAACAACCAAAATTTCAAAAAGCATTGGGAAGATCAAGGAGTGAAGGTGATGTATTGTGCGATTAGACACCCTCAATGTAATATAGCGGAGCGATACGTCAGTGAAGTAATAAAATTTCTTCGATTATTGACCCATTATAATAATTTGTTATGGTATGATAAATTACACGAAGTAGAAAGAAATATAAACGAGACTCCACATACCCTTACTGAACAATCTCCATTATACATAATGACAGAAAGATTACCGGAGAGACCGTGGACGACTAACGAACAGGAATTAAATTATAATGAAATATTGAACACAATTCGTGAAAAACTTAGAAATATCGAGAGGGTTATGAAAATAAAATGAATGCAGGAATTAAAAAGAAAACAAAATTTAAAGTTGGAGATCAAGTAATTGTTAAAAGCTTGAGGGTTGGAAAAAGATCACGGAATCAATGTGCGAAACTTCAATTGCCATATGAAGGACCGTATTTTATAAATAGAAAAGTAGCCACAAACACATATGAATTAATCAATCCAGAGAATAATGTAATATAAAATCTGAGAAAAAAATAAAAAAAATAAAATTCTGAAAATTGACTTAATGATCCCTAAGTATTACCGAACAACATACTAAAACTCCCAATACCTCAACCGTCTTGTTTAACGGTTGTTGTTTTTTGATAGTAACATCAGCGTAAGTCACATGTGTGCGTTTAATTTCATTTTCATTTTGAATATTTTAACTTCCATTTTCTCTTTTATTCGCATTTATGTATACTATTGTTTAATAAACAGTTGGAATTAATTTTTACAAGACATTTTTTTACTATATTGGTTTTATGTCTGTGCCTTTATTTAACAAAGTATAGCTTTCAAATTTTGACAATATTCATAATAATAATTATGTTCTTTCACTACTAATAGACTATCATTATAACTTATTAGCCAAGTCGCATCTGAAGTGACGTTTTCAGAATTCTTGTATATAATTTTTTCATTATACACTACTAGTTAATAATGAACATATTGATATTTTTTATAGTTTGGCGAATGTTTATAAGACAAATGTTAAAAAACGATTTTGTATAACCAAGAGATGCTATTTAAATGCATTTAAACTATTCAAAACGCTTTTTTAATACAATAATTTCATTTAAAATATTTTTAATAAACTGAAATTTAAT
The DNA here is from genome assembly GCA_911387805.1 of Cantharis rustica. Lineage (NCBI taxonomy): Eukaryota > Metazoa > Arthropoda > Insecta > Coleoptera > Cantharidae > Cantharis > Cantharis rustica. Next base: position 81,808,319 of record OU426877.1, read on the forward strand.
TATGATAGCATCCAATCACAATCCATAGTATTAGCCTAAACTTGCCAACACTTGTCAAATTAACAAAACAAAACAAAGTTGTCATTTGATTTAATATTTTAAATTTGAAATTTTTTTATTAACAAGACTTTAAAAAAAATGGTAATAAATCTAGTAGTGGAAAAAATTGTATACTAGAAGCCACGATTGTGATGACCATTATAGAGCCTGTGCCTTATATTCGGAGATGCTTCGCATCTCGGAATATATGTAGTAATCTTGACGATAATTCAATAATGACAGTCGTCACAACCTTGGCCTATAATATAATATTGTATTATTTCTTTTTTGTTTTGTTTGTATAGTTATCTAGTTTTTTTAGGTGAATTAAGACACCTCTAAAACTATTAATATTGTAGAATATTTTATAGTATAATATTATGCTAATATATTATGATATGCTTATGAAATAGTAAGTAACTTACCCATACATTTTGGTCTATTTTTTTTGTAAATAAACCAATAGTAAATAATCGATCCTAATACCATAAAACCAATAGCAAACAGATATTTAGGGCTGGGATCGGTTACTATAGGAATAACTGCTAAAAATATTGCTACTATGATTATAAAAACTGCGATCCAAGTTGGTACCTATAAATTATTGAAATAAAACAAATCGAATTTCATAAAATAAAAAGAGGCGTGTTACTCTATAAGGTCTTTCAGTATCTTTCATCGTCTTTCTTAAAATTAAGAGAGAAATCATCGAGGTTCCGTAACCTATCCATACCAAAAAGCTTGCGAATTCGATTAATTCCAGTATATTACCTGTCAAAATGTATAGATATGATATAAATCCCTACAATTTTTGTATTAAACTTTTTGTGTAGCTTATTAATTTCTTAATTACCTGCATTATGACAGCTGGTATAGGTGTTAAGCGTTTATAGTGAATATAAGATAAACTTTCGATCATGTGACCATCTTGACCTGCTACAAAGCATATCCTAAAATTGTTTAAGTTTTTACTTGTATGTATACATATATATATTTTAATTTTTGTGCATTAAACTATCACTATTTTTCTAAAATATCTATGCTTTTAATAAAGTTAATATTGTCTAGTTTCTATACAACTTAACAGTTATAAGACACATTTATTATGTCGTCGAGACATTTCTTAATAATGACGATGTTAATTGCTATGATCTATGGAAATTGGTAGTGTATAAATTCTAAACTATTCAAACAAAATATCTAATTGGAGAGATGGATTTTGAAACTGTCTATGAGTGAGTGTCAAATTCCTTGGAGCATCAGACACAAACGAACTATGTATGATCTAAATATCATCTTCGTAACAGCGCATATGATGTGATAATAATCACAAAGTTTATTTTTTAAACAGTCATTACACGTATATAAACACTTTAATATATAAATTATTAACTTGTGAAATATAATAAATTAAAAAGTTTTTAACAGAACAAGTTAATTAAACATCAATAGCAATTAATATTTAAATAAACATATTCTATTAAAAACTTTTTAATTTGTTACATATAAACTAACGTAATCAATTCCGAAAAACTATGTCTGAGGTGCAAATATAAATATTAATCAATATTAACTACAGTATATTGACGGTGCGTAACTGGTAAACATTAGAAACTAAGCAAAAATTGAGATCACTCAAATAAATAGATTTTTAATAAAATAGTTCTTCCCTAAAAAGGTAAATCTTCTAAAGTAAATAACCTTACCTTGTAACACTAAATTGTAAACTAAGAGCACAACCAAATGTAGCAAATGCTACCCCTACGGGAATAGCAAATTGCATTGGTCCGAGTACTTTTTCTCCATATAAAACAGCTACTGCAGGTGCATTTATCATTTCTGGTATAGTGAGTGCTGTCATGTACGATATATTCATGAAAACGTATAACAAAGTTACTATTGGAACACTTATTACTATGCTTCTTAATATATTTCTAAAAAAATTAATAACGTTTACTTGTGCTTTTAAATGTTTTACAATCTTACACTTCAGGTCTCTTAATTTCTTCTGTTACTGTAGTTATAGTGTTCCTTAAAGTAAAATGTTAGTAACAAATAATAGGTGTATTATAATAATTATAAACTTATAAAGATATTTATGTTCAATTGTCTCTTCGTCAATCCTATATTAATCATCCATATCAACAAGTAAAGAATGTCAAATTTTTCAATAAAATGTTAAAATATAAAGAAATAGAATTATTTATTCTATCCAAAAATACAAAACAGTTACTTCTTATGGAAAGCCCCTTTATAAATTTCTATACGTACTAGCGGGGCGCACCCACGGGAGAAGGGAAGCAAAATCTTTTTCATTAGCGCCTGTCTAGCAACTTTTGTGACGCACAAGCTAACTCCTGAAGTATTAGAAAATATATTTTGAAATTTTTGATATAAACATTTCTGTAAAATTACTGTTGCACCTGTAAGAAGTCTATAAAAATTTAAAGATGTAAAACTTCGCCTTCAGAGAAAAAAAGTACATTTCAATATTTTTGGCATATAACGCGTTATTTATTATCTTGACTGAAAAAAAGGCAGTGATAAAATTAAAGAAGATTAAATTCCCTACAAGAAGGGTATAATTCAGCTTCTGTAAAATTAACATTGCACAAGCAAATGAATGGTGAACAAGCAGATCGAGTATAATTTGATACAGGAAATTGTTGATTTCCGTCTCGAGTTTCTTGGTTGTTCTTCCTCGTGGTTGAGACCGTAAGGAGAGATTTTGCGCCGTCGTTTTCGTCGTCGTCGTCGTCGTCACGGACTTTCGAGACGGACGACGAACGGTTTGTTAAATATTTTTTGTGCACCTTAGTTTTGAACTTTCCTGAGGAGCTGACATCTACTGGGGAATATTTTTCCGAGCCACGCTCTTGCCTCCGCGGCAAATCAGCTAGTTTTTACTTTTCTATCTTCCGGAACTCTACACAAAAAAAAGAAGAAGACGAGGAAAAACTAGTTTTGTCTGAAATTCTTGTAGAAAAATCTTTCTATGTACATGTTCACATAATTTATTGTTATTTGCTAACTATGTTGTTATTTGTATCGAGCGCATTATGTCCGACTTCAAACTACAGCCAAATGTAGTATTTTAAATTCTGCGCTAAAAAAGAGGTTGAGCATAGTGGCAACAAATAATAATGTTATAATAACCTATAAAGGTAACAAATGATAAATATTATAAAACCTACAAGGTAAAACATAACAAATCTACTAGTATGTCGAAACCGACAAATGTAACAAATATAACCAACAAATTATAAAACCATCAAAACCATGTATTATTGTGTCTAAGCTCTATTTCTCTCCTGACTCACCAGTTCTCAAATTTACTGTTTTGTACGAGACCCATTGACAACTTGGTTTGTAGGAACTTTTTCTCTTTGTGCAAAACGTAGGGTTGATGACCATCGGGGTTGCGCTTAGGTAATTTGGGCTATGTTACGGTGTAGGGAAATGGGAGAAATTTGATTTTACGTTTTGCTACTACATAAGCTGTATTCTTTTTACCTATTTTATTTCCATCTCAGTTGCACAACTGAGATGAAGTAAGCTGAGATTAACTGAGTCAAAGTGAAAAAAAGATAAGGTAAAAAGAACAACGAAAATTTACTACTAAAGTAATTTTTGAATTTAATTATTTTGATGTTTGGTAATGCGAACCAAATTGTTTTTTGTATTATTGTATAATGTCAACATAAACTTCAAAAAGACAAATTAAAAATTTAAGGTGCAGTAGATATTAAAATGATTGCAATAAGTGACAAGTTTAATTCAAATCAACCAATCCGAGTCATTTCCCAATTTGTCTCAGTTGTAACACTTCAAAACGGCAAGATTAGTTTGGGTATGGAAGGGGATAATTTTGTCACGTAAAACTCAATTCGGCACGGCACAGTACTTATGTCAAAACGGTAAAAAAAACAACTTTTCAACTGAGTAACTGAGTATCTCAGTACAATCTTACTTAAAATAGGTAAAAAGAATACAGCTATAGTTATAGTTATTTAACTTATAAATTTGAGTAGCTCAGAAATTTAAAAAAAATTAATATGCTGAGTATGACAAACAACCACTAGATCTTTTAAATTCAATAATATGTAATTATTTACCAGATCTTTTAATATATTTGTTGTAAGGTTGTAAAATTCCAGATTGAAAATAGTCTATCCAGGTTACTGTGAGATGTAAACAGAGTTTCATTATTATAAAGATCTGTTAATTTTGGACAGCAATTTTTATGTATTCATTTTATGTCTTACTGCTACAATTTCTTATTATAGCCTAGATAATCAAACACAAATGGACGGAAATAGTAAATAGAAAAGTTTCAAATGTGGACGCTTGTAGACTTACTTTTGAACTTGTACAGAGTCCTGGAAAATTTAAAGTCGGAAAGCTCCGCCATCTTAGAAAATGGGTGCACTTTAACCATTTAATTAATAAGTAACGAGTTAATAAGTAAATTAGTAACAAACGTGTAATGTATTCATGTTAATAATTATTATAGTTTTGAATTTAAAAAGGTAGTAAGTTGGCGGGAAGTACCAACTGTAAATAATTATAATGGTTAACCTCCCAGGTTTAATATGATAAGCATGACAGTTCTGAATATGATTTTCAAAAATAAAGTATGTATCTATTTATCTATGATGATTTTGTACAAAATGGTTAATATAATAAATAAAATTGTAAATAGCAAGTTGGATTTTGATACATAACAAAAAATAACCTGAATGGACTATTCTCGACCTATAATTCTAATTCATCTGCTCTAAAGGCTAGAAGCATAAGTTATAAGTCTGTTGTTGGTTATACTCAGAACATTGTAAAATATTTTCAAAATTTTGAAATTTTCATTTTCTTAAAATGATAACTTAAATTAACTGTAACTATAACAAAGCTAGCAAATGACAGTAAATCATGTAAGCACGTAGAAAAGTCTTTTGGGCTTGATATTTTTCATTCATTTCCTCTAGAAATGGTAGTTAAAAGTGAATTAAATATTTTTTTATGGAGAATTTTATGCTTTTTAATTTTCATATCAAATTAAAAAAAAAAATACAAAAAATGCATAAACACTTTTAAGGACTAAAATGTTTTAAGTTAACACAATATAAATACACCGTATATATATTATCACAAACGTTTTCACCGTACTATGGCATCATCAGGCGAGGAACTAGAAAAAGAAACGAGAAAATTCCGTATTTATCGTCTAAATTGCAAGAGAAAAGAGAAGGGGTAGGAGGGGATATTTTTGAAAAATATGGTATATTTTAATGTGAATTTTCTAGAGGGTAGGGATATAATTAATATAAAATAGAAATAACGTAAGTGGATGTAGGGTAAATTAGAAGGGGGGGGGGATATTATTTATTAAAAACGTTTAGTAGGGGTGAGTTATTTAAGTCAGATTGACTATTTAATAATGAAGATTAATATTTTAATTTATTAATTTCCATAACTTTCAAAAATTCCGGTTTTTTACTTTTTTGTTCAATGTATAAAATTTCGTATCCCTCTTGTTTATGGTTTGTGTCTAGTAGATGTTTCGTGAAAGTCAATTTTCCATTTTTTGCAAGTCTGTGAGATTGCGTGCATTCATCAAATCGTGTTTTGAAAGATCTACCGGTATAACCAATGTATTTTTGAAAGCATTCACAAGTGAGCTCATAAACCCATGATTTAGTTAAAATGTTTGATTTTAATTTCGCGTTATTAATAAATTTGTTAAGTTTATTGTCCATTTTAAAAGCGATGTTGTAATTTTTATTTTTAAAGTTTGCGTTAGTTTTTTTTAAATTATTCGGATATATTGAGTTCGATAGAATTTTTTGTTTAATTTGGCATAATAAATTATCAATTAGCGTGACTGAGTATCCATTAAAGATCGCGATATATAATCAAAACTTTCTGGTCCGATGGTATGCTAATAGAAAAAGGATCTCAGGTATGCGGACACCAAATGAAACAATAGTTTCATTATAGAAATAGAAACAAACAAAGTAACCTAGTTGTTTCATTTGGTGTCCGCATACCTGAGTTCCTTTTTCTATTAGATTGCGATATATTTAATTCTGTCTACTTCTTTTTTAAAATTTACTTTACTTAGGGAAATTTTCATTAAGCGATTGAGAAAAGCGCGAAAAAACGCAATTTTATGTGTAAAAGAATGCGCAGAGTTATTATGTATTATCAGATCAGCTTCAGTAGGTTTATGGAAAATATCAAAAGAGTGCTTATTATTGTCTTTAATAATTGTGAGGTCTAAGTAATTGATTCTATTGTTTACTTCTATTTCTTTAGTAAATTTAATATTTTTATGTTGTTTTGATAAGGACAAGATGAAAGAAATTAAAAAGTTTATGCAAACCATCAGCACCGACTTGAAACAAATAAGAATTGAGAATAGTGAAGTTAAACAGGAAATAAGAGACCAGTTGGAAACTGGATTTAGAATCAAATCAAAAGAAAATGAAGGAACTTGAGAACAAATTGGAAGCGGTTGAATATAAACTAGAGCTACAGGAAAGACAAAAAAGGAAAAATAGATTGGTAATAACAGGATTTAAACCTGATGCAACCGTGAACACCACACTGGAAAAAAATTGAAAACTTTGTAAAGTAGAACCTGGGAGTCGAAACGAAAATGCCAAAGGTGTACCTGATAGGAACTGAAAAAACCGTAATTGAAGTAGAAACATGGGAGAATAAGCTTGCTATAATGAAGAACAAGTCAAAACTTAGCCGCCTGCCCGGAAGAAAAATATATATAGATAGCGACCTGACACACATGGAGAGAAAAATACTGTCTAAAATAAGAGAACAAGCTGAAGAGCTAAAAAAGTCCGGTAAAAGAGTAAAAATAGGTTACCAGAAATTATCATATGATAGTAAGCTTCTAGGATGGAACGGGGATGAGGGGTGCTTGCAGGAGGTTTCATAAACCTAAATAAACCAGGCTACCAAGTGAAATATAAGACGGACCGGCGAGACAAAGGAAAATTCAATGGAAAAATAAAGAACACACATAACGGAAGAGACGTTGAAAGAGATTTGGCTGTGGCTACGTGAAATGTGAGGGGTCTGTCTGAGGAAGGATTAATGAATCAACTAACAAGCGAACTGAAGAGATACAGAATAGATTTAGTGGCATTACAAGAAACAAAGCAGAAAGATGGCGGGGTCTTTGATTTGGATGAGCATACTTTCTTCATGAGTAACGAACAAAACAGAAGATTGGGTACTGGTTTTGCAATTAGCAAGAGTCTGAGAAAATCGGTTATAGGTTTCACACCTATATCAAACAGATTTTGTAAAATAAGATTGAGAGGAGATATTTAATGTACATGCACCCACCAGGACAAACAACTAGAAGTAAAAGAACAATTTTACGAAGAACTTGAAAGAGAATACGATAAAACACCAAGATATGATGTCAAAATAGTTATGGGTGACTTTAACGGCCAGGAGACAGATTTTCGACCAACAATAAGTAAACACAGCTTGCACACCGAATCAAGTGAAAATGGTAGGCTGCTGACAGACTTTCTACATTGCAATGGGAAGAAGAATGATAATTAGATGCAGATGTGAGCTCGGATCATTTTCTGGTTGGCGCGAGAATAAAACAAATGATACCATTTAATAGAATAAAAAGAGTAGAAAAACAAAAGAATAATCACCAAATTACATTACAAGATGAAGGGTCGCGAGATGAATACGAGAAGGAACTAAACAAGGAATTAGAAAGATTGGACCAAATATAGGGTATTGAGGAAAAAGCGATAAATATCAAAGATACAATAATTCGAGTGGTGTCAAAATTACAACCGACAAAGCGAAGAAGAATAGATAAAGGGTGGTATGATGAGGAATGTGATAAAGAGAGGAAGACGAGAGAAAAATTTAGATACCGAATGTTACAAACGCAACTAATGGAAGATAGGTGTAAATACGACAAACAGAGATAGAAATGCAAGACAATCTACAGAAATAAGAAGAGAAAACATAGAGAGGGTCTACTAGATGAAATTGAAGAAAGATATAAGAACAAGGAGATAAGAAACTTCTATCAAAATATAAAAAAAGTAAAGAAAGGATACCAAAAAAATACAGTGTTTTGCAGGAACAAAGAAGGAAATCTGGTTGGCGACGAAAAAGAAATTATGAATAGATGGGCGCAGTATTTCGAAGAGCTGTTAAACAGTCAACAAGACATAAACAGAGAGGTAAAGAACGATTATATGGAAGTAAATGGGATCATAGAAGCACCTAGTCTGCAAGAAATCCAAGAAATAATACTAAAACTAAAGAATAATAGAAGTGCTGGAGAGGATGGCATTACACCAGAAATGCTTAAATATGGGGGAGAGGAATTACATCAGACCATATTTAAATTGATTGCGGAAATTTGGGAAAAAGAGCAAATGCCCAAGGCATGGAAGGAGTCAATGATCTGCCCAATACATAAAAAAGGTGATAAGATGAACTGCAATAACTACAGAGGGATAGCTCTACAGAGTGTTGTATACAAAATTCTAGCCAAATGAATTAAAGAAAAACTATCCCAACATTCCGAAAGAATTATTGGCGAATACCAGTGCGGTTTTAGAAGAAACAGATCAGTGATAGATCAGGTGTTCACACTCAAACAGATCTAAGCAAAAAGTCATCTATTGAAACTCCTTACACATGTTCTTTTCATTGATTTTAAGCAAGCATATGACACTATTAAAAGAAATAAATTATACGAAGCACTTTATCAACTAGGTATACCATCAAAATTGATAAGACTTATAAAGATGACTATAAGGAACACCGAAAACAAAGTAAGAATAACCGGGTCGATATCAAGGAAATTTGAGGTGAAAAATGGTCTGAGACAAGGAGACCCTCTCTCTGCAGCACTATTCAACCTGTCACTAGAAAAGATCATGAGAGATAGTCAATTAAACAAAACTGGAACTATATGCCACAACACTCATCAGTGCTTGGCGTTTGCGAATGACGTAACCTTGATAACAAGATCAAAAAGAGTGCTGAGAGACTGTGTTTCGAGACTAATTTAGGCGGCCCACAATATAGGCCTAGAAGTTAATCAAAATAAATCAAAATACATGTCATGGGAAGACAAACAAAGTGCAGAGAACTACCACCTACGAATTGCGATAAACGCGCAGACGCACATTGATCTGTGCTAGAATTGCAACGGGAAATAGAAGCCTGGCAGCACTGAACGCAATCATCGCAGGAAGGATGCTGTCTAGAGCGGTCAAGATTCGAGTGTGTAAGACTAGTCTATAATACGACCGTTGGTGACTTATGCTAGCGAACTCTGCACCTTGACAAGGAAAGACCAACTTATGCTTGAGATATGAGAAAGGAAGATGCTTAGAAAGATTTATGGTGGGATACTAGAAACAACAGGATGGCGAAGACGAAACAACAGCGAAATCCAGGAACTATACGGAGAACCAGTAATATCAAGTTTCGTAAGAGCACAAAGATTGCGTTGGTTGGGCCATTTATTAAGGATGAGTGGGGAGAGAGTACCACGAACGATTTGAAATAGCGAGATTGATAGAAGGAGAAGGCGTGGTAGACCACTATCCGAATGAAGAAAGAATGTGTTGGGGGACTTGCGACTCCTGAATGTGACGGATTGGTAGGAGAAAGCCAGACAAAGAGGGGATTGGAGAAAGATTGTTAATGAAGCAAAGAAAACATTAATTTAATTATTTTGTAAAAATATTTTAAAGTTTGGATTTTGAGTTTGTTTTATTTATTTGTAAACATATTATATAAAATGAGTTTGTAAAATTTGCTGTGTAAATAAAAGGTGGGAAAAGTAAGAGGGAGTACAGCTAGTAGGTCGATGCAAGGACAATTAGGCTGCGGCCGTGGCGCAGAAAAGGTCAAAACGGATGAAACGCCATACCCGATAATTAAAAATTGCTTTTATTTTTAATAAATAAATTAAGTTGATTTCAGTTTTTGTTTATTTTTATTTAATTAATAAAGTGAAAAGACAAAAATTAAAAGGAAGAATTTGTAAAAGTTTAGTAAACGTGCAAAGGTGCATAGCAACAATTTGAGACCAGCTGCGAGATCCCAGGTGCGCTCGAACACGTATCGACAAACAAAAGTAAGCATTAAAAATTCACAATTACAAATTTTAAAATTTGAAGAGCTCATTTGCTATAAAGAAATGAATGCTCAGTAATTAGATTAATTTGTGGATAAAGGCAAATTTTTGTAAATTTTGTATAGTTCGGGTCAGTACATTTATTGGCGCCGCAACGTGAGGCTAGAGACATGTCAATATATATATATATTGCCGTGGACTCTCCGTGGAATTGTTTACAATCTTTTGTTTGCCTCGGGTTAACCCTGGAGTGCGGGAGCAGTTGATAATTTTTTAGGGGTCGAAGGGTTCTTGCGTTATCGAAATAAAAAAATATTCGTCTTGTCTCAAAAATAAAACAAATTTGTTTTCCAAAAATTATAAACAATTCAAATTCAAATAAATGTAAAATAAAATTTTATTTTGTCTTTAAAGGGAACGAAGTTTGATTTGTCGTTATCCAAATGGCCTGCTTATCAATTGCACCATTCGTTCGCACAAATATAATTTTAAATTTTCCAATTTTTAACTTCAAATCGAAATTTATAATTTTAACTGCTCTTTCCAAATTAACCAAATCAATCAAATCTACTACCATTCGATAGCAACGTATCAAAAAATATCCAAATTCTCAAAATATCAAAATAATCATCCAAAAAAGGCGCAAAATATGGATGCAAAATATCAAATAATGCATTCGCATAAAAATCACTTTATTTAATCAAAAATAATTACTCACAATTTCAAAAAATATCAAAACTCAGCGGGCATACACAATCTCGCATCTGCTGTCGGCCATAGTTGGCCAAAAAAGCCTCTATCTCTATCTTTTTCTCCCCACTCTGTACTTTTCCAATTTCAACGTTTAAAAATGAAATTAACAAATTTTTACAATTTAGCACAGGGTGGGTCGGAATATTTTGTTTCACGACAATATATATAAATATATATTATATGTTAATGTTATGTTAATATGTTAATATTTGTTAATAAAGTTGAAAAGTTGATCTAATTGTCTGAGGGAACCATTGAAACAAATAATGTCGTCAACATATTATGTATACCAATAAATTATGTTTTTTGAAATCTTTCTAAAAAATTTTATACGATTAATATCGGAGTTACACTACGTAAACCACTTATCTATTGATTACTTTTTAATCTTCATTACCATTATTTTTTCGATAAAGTTTAATAAAACATTCAAGTCACATTTTTTGATGCACGATGGCAAAGTTCCCATTTTTGAATTTTCCAAGACAGGTTCAATGTTAAGCTCGAATATGTAAACGTTTACACCAAATTTTAAAACATTCCTGTTTATTTCCTTCAAAAGCTGAAAGTAGAACTTTGTTGCCTGGGTTTGCTAATTGGTATAAAAATTTAAAAAAATAAACATAAGGTCAGGTGTATTATTGAATAATTTATATATTTTCTCAGTGAGTTAAAAAAGTTATAAAGCTCTCCCCAATGGCAATTTTTGAGCGCGCCTCCGCACAGTAGTAGGTAAAGTATCATCCACAACCACCAAATTAACCGTAGAATTAGTAATTAGAATTAAACGTAGAAGTTTGCCGCATTTAAATCCTATGCAGTTGTTCACAACCTCGAAATTAGTACTTAATGCGAAATTAGTACTTAGTACTTAATGCAGAACTTTGCAAGATCCAAGCTTTTTCACGTAAATTAGTCGTCAAGTCACTACTACGCATGCCTAAAAATCATTCAAGTGTCATCTGTGATTTCTAACCTAAAACCTGTTAACTTTTGTGACCTGAATTACATTTAATATTAAAAGTACAACGCTATGGTATTAACCTGTACCCGATTTAAATAGAAACATTAGGTTATCTAGCAATAACAACAATTTACCAACCGAAATACTTAAGTTTCAAACATTGACACTAGATGGAGTCACACTAATTTGCGTATTAATTTAAGCATTGTGAATGCTACCAAAACATTAATTTATGTTCAAATTTCAAGTACTAATTCTACGGTTAATTTGGAGGTTGTGGATGAGGCTTAAGTTTGTTTAAAATATAGTTACCATCCATCGTACGCCCACAATCCACTATAGAAAGCAAGTGCTATATCCTTCGGTGAATAACTTGTTCCTTCAAAGCCCTTATTCAAGTTGCTCAGATTTCCTACAATTGGTTGAAATTTTAAAAATATTCCATAAAAGTACACCAACCTACCTTTAGCAAATTCATAAATACCTCCACAAATGACTACTAAACAGGCAATAACTTTAAATGAACTGAAGATATTTTGTATTTGAACGTATAATTTAACACTAGCTACGTTTATGTACGTAATTACTCCTAGAAATTATTGTAATTAATTAAAAAATATAACCAATAAGCATTAGTTGCTCAATGCCGATTGAAAAAAATAGTTCACAATATCATAATTAATGGCGAAAAATTATAAATTAATTTAAAAATAGAATCAACTACCTAAAGCAACTAATGCTAAAAGTATTTTAATTTTTTCTTGATCATCACGATTTTGTAGTCCAATATAATCAAAAAATGGCTGACAACTATATCCAGCAAAAGTTAATATAATAACTGCTACTTCAGCTGGTCTTAAAGCGACTACATACATCCATGAACACAAAAACGCTGGTAGTTTTCCCCAAAATGGATGTAACGGTCCAAAAGAATCCATAAAATATGCATATTCGGCACCTGACCTGGGAACTACTGTTCCTAATTCAGCAAACGCTAATGCTCCTAAAATTACATAAAAAAAGTTTATTAAGTATAAAACTAAATTATTTATAGGGGTGCCCAACTTACATTCTACTAATTTCTTCTATCGGGCTTTCAACTTCTTCAAATTCTTCGTTAAATCTTGCTCGTTAAAATATTTGAGTATTAATTCCAATAGTTAATTATTCTGAAAAATGTTGGGCACCCTTTCAAAAATGATAAATACATTTTTTAACTTTTAAAACTAAAATTATACTATTTACAAATAATATATTATAAATTTTTAACTTGTGAAATATAATAAAATAAAAAATTTTTAGTTTAACAAATTTTTCCGGACCTTCGGTGAAGAAAATTATAAAGGATTGTATCAATAAAATTTATAATGGTAACACTTCGAAGAAAGAATCTTATAATTTTACAGTTATTTTACAGTTAAAACCTCAGAAAATTAATATAACCTTTAAATCTCTAATAACATTGAACGGCTTTATAGTAAATTGAAGGACCTCGTATCTATATATAAAAGGAGTCAGATTCACGAGGAGAACCCCTTAAGTATAACTATAGAATCGGGTCAGCTTTGGTAGGTTGAAAGAGCATTAAAATTCTGAAAAAATAGAGTTTCAAATTTTTTTGATTGCGATGCTTTCAGATAGTTTATGAAATAAAAATCCAAAGAATTGGAAGTTCCAATCTACTTGCGTACTTGAGATCTTAAAATTTATCCCAGGTTTGACTCCTTCCAAAAGAGCAGTATGTTTTAATACTGCTTTCCAAATACGATACAAAATATGCTATATTCTGCTATTCTTATAAGTATAACACAGCATTTTTCTTAATGCAATAAAAAGCAAAAAGAGCGAAATCTTGACCATATTGACAATAATCTTGACTGTTCTGCATCCAACTGCAGAACAGTTCGGATTTGTTGTTAGAGAAAAGATACATTACATCAAGGAATTCAATCTAAATGCAGGCGCTAAATGAAAACATAGAAAACTTGAAGAAGTTGCCCGGAAAATTCGGAATTAAAATTCGTATTCAGACGATTTCGGTGGCCGACAGATGGCGTACTATAAGTCAGGAGTCAAGACTACAGAGCAGGACGTCTGCCGGACCAGCTAGTTCTGTGAGCTAGTTAGTGCATTAAATTCAATGCAATAACTGCAATGTGGTATTTATAATTTATTGAACAAACCAACCAATGGTTGGAACTAAATCATCAAAAAAATTAGTGGGAATGTTTTAACTTCCTACGTAACAAGCCGGAATCTTCTGCTGTTGCTAATCATATCTTAGTTGCTTAATAATGAATTATAAAGATAGACTTCTTCATGAAATGATATTCACAAACAGAGAGAAAAACTCAATGATTAGAAAAACCGATATCCATAGCTTAAGCAGTATGTCTAGCTATTTATACATCTAACTACTTTCACTGGTTCACCCATTGGAATTAATTTTTTCCTACTTTGATGGAAACTCACTATAGATTGTTTTGTAATTCACAATCATAATTATATACTTTTTGGTACCAAGACCAAGATGAGAAATTTTATTATTTTTTTATTTCTTAAATCGTAAATCGTATCAAATGACAAAACGTTTTATTTTGATTTCCATGTATGTACCTACGTATTTTTTATAAACGAACAAATTTATTTTTGACGAAAGCAATATTTTTCGCTTTTTCAATGTTCTTAAAAAAATTTATTTTGTCACAATATTATATAATAAAAGATAGTATAATTAATTGATTCCTATTTTAGGTACATACTTGTAATTATCAATAATATGGAAGTAGATAGAAAAGATTGCGATAGTATTATAGTAGATATATTATGTACATGGAACATAATATGTATACTTATCAAGTAAAAGTGAATAGATTTTATTTTACAGTTTAGCTGCGAATATAGGTTTGATTAAAATATACCAAATTGTATTTTCCCAAGATTGTATGTAAGAATAAAATAGTAGAAAGAAAAATAAAAAATAGTAAAAATGAAAAAGTAGAAAGTTCTGTAAAAATTTAATATTAACAAATTGAGTACTATGTTGTTAGACTCATCACCTCATTCTCACCAGGCCAAAACTTAAATGGCACTCTATACCCTTTGTGACATCTCTAGTTAAAAAGATCTAGCCCGTTTTAGAGCGAATCTAAATATTATTTCAATAAGGTGGGTAAAACGTCACTTATAATAATTATAACTGATCTTCGGCGAGAGTAAATTATAAAATTATTTATCAGAAGCGCATAAAAATTTAGTAGGCATTTATAATACTGAGTTGTAATATTTACATGTTAAAGTTAAATTAATAAATTTCATAACTTATATATTTTACATTAAAATTTCTTTTTATAAATATTATAATTATGTTAATAATGTTATTAAAATATTGATACAGACTAGGTATCAAATTATGTTTTCTTACCTAAGAGAGAAATAAATCCACAAATAATCCATATGATAATACACATTCCAACAGAACCTGAGTATTGTAACGCAGAAGCCGAAGATACAAAAATTCCAGAGCCAATCATAACACCTAATATCATGTTAACGGCCGAGAAAAGGCCCAATTCTCTTTTAAGCTCCATTTTTGAGTTCTCATTGATAGACGGATTTTTTTCTTCTAAATCAATAAAAATATACAATTAAAACACCAATTAAAAAAATTAATCGTAAGTACACAACATATTCTTTTGTACTGAACAAAAGTAGAATTTCTTGTAGCAAATCTTTAAAATTAACAAATATAGATTAGCCACAAAATGTACCTTTTCTCTGAATAAAACACGTTAATTTATCTTCAAAACATAAAAAATTAAAGAACTTAAGCGCCGACCCAGGCGATAATCAATTGCTTTTGGACGTTTGGAAAAAATTATATATTCTTTTATAAAATGCAAATGTTAGACTTTTTGTGAGAGTGGAAGGAATCCAACAATTTACATTATTTTTACTGCCCGCCACAAATGACGACGGTATTTCAAAAAGTGAAATTTGAAGTTTATAGCATTTGAGTGACAAAAGTAAAGTTTTTACGTTTTCAGAAACAGTTTTTATTATTAATAAGATTCTAATAAAATAATATAAATATAAGGTTATATGATGTGGTCTTGTATCGGAGAGGATCAATCAAAAATGGTTGAATTCAAATTTGGAAATTATATTAGGTGTGCTAAAAAGTTCCCGGCTAAATTAGATAGTTTTTCAAACACTAAACTTTTATGTTCGAAATTTTTTATTTAAACCAAAATATTTAAATATATTAATTCTTAACTTGTGATAAATATATCAAGTAAATTTAAAAGTAAACAAGTTAATTAAACGTAAAATATAAAATTTTTATTTTACGTTTAATTAACTTGTTTACTTTTAAATTTACTTGTTAAACCAAAATATGCTCTATTTTGTTAGGAAACCTTTTGCCACTCTTCGGGCAAAACCATTATTCCGTCAATGTAAAACTTATGTGGTTTATCGGTAAAAAACTTAAATAAGTGGTTTTCACGGGCTTCTTTTGAAGCTAATTTTACATCATTAAGGGAATTCTGAAAAGACCGAAACAAATAATAATCTGATGGCGCAAGGTCCGGGCTATACAGTGGATGCATCAAAACTTTCCAGCCAAGCTCTTCCATTTTTTCTCGGGTCACCAAAGATACGTGAGGTCTGTCGTTGTCATGATGGAACACAACACCTTTCCTATTGATCAATTCTGGCCGCTTTTTTTGAAGCTCTTGCTGTAATATAGTTAATTGTTGTCAGTACCGTGCAGAATCAATCGTTTCACCAACTGGTAATAGCTCATAATAGAGAATACCTTTCCAATCCCACCAAACAGACAGCATCACCTTTCGATTGGTGGTGAATTATCAATAAAAAAAATTCGGATAGTTGTAAATCGCTTATTCAGGGACATTTTAAAAAGGAATCGACGCATCGCATTAACATTTTCAGATAATATATTTGTGATATTATAACGAAGGACAACATGAATTTTTTAACTCTAAAATTTTATTTATAACAATATTTATTTTAAAATTTAAAAATAATTATTAAATAATAATATTCTACTTATATTAGTATATAATATAATATAAATAAAAAATAAGGTAGGTACGCATGTAAACGAATTTGTAAATAAATTTTTGATAATTTATTTCAATTTATTAATTATTTACAATTACTAATTGTAAAACTAAGTACTAATTGTATTACTAAATTTTTTTTAAATAATCGACATAGCGGTAACATTAAAAGCAAAATAAATATTTGGCAATGTAATGCTACATAAACTCTATATTGCATATAGCAATAATCAAACTTTTTGCTTTGCTAGATGATGAAGTTTCGTTCCACTCCGATATATATTCTAGGGCTTGAATAATCACTTCTATTAATTCAATAAATTGTATTAAAGATTTGTTTTTCTCGGTCCAGCGGGCAGTGGCGTAACTATAACATCTAAGGTCCGTGGCAAATTCATTGGATGGGGCCTCCCAGTAAAAATCGTCACGTTGTAATTGAATTTTAATAAATCACTTAAGAAGTTATCCAACAGTATTATACCTTAAAAAATAATTCCTTGCGAAAAATACTTTTTCCTGCCGCTAAAAATTTTAAATTTTCTGACTTTCCCAGGTTTCACAATATTTACGGTACAATATCATTCTAAAACCTAGGCGAGTGGTTTCGTTTTTCTATTACTTTTTATTACATTATCAGTAAATCATAATGTAAATGTTTTGTTTAAGTTTGTTTAAGTAAGTTTAATTTGACTATTTATTTTAGTTCTTGATTTTTGTTGTACACTCACCTTATTAATTTTTATGTATTTTGAAAATATTAAAATAAGTATTTATTATATCGATGGATATTAACCACATCAATATTTTAGAAAACCCAAAAAATGCACACACTTTTCAAAATTAATTAGATATTATACTTACTGTGTATTTTATTTGTGATAACTCGAAAACATTTTAGTTCTGAAAAGTGTATGTGGATTTTCTGAGTTTTCTAAAATACTGGTATTTTATCATTTTTTGATAAATATTATGTTAATAATGTTAGTAGTGATAAATTATGTTTAATTATAAATAATTGTTTGCGTACTATGCTTATTTAATTTCTCAATATTGAACTCGGGAACCTATTACACTATCATCTTTATGTAAACCAGATTTTCGGAAGGAGATGAAACATACTTAAATATACAATTTTGCACTAAAACAATATCATTATTATTAAATAATTTTTTCGTAGTTAGATTAAATTCAAAATCAAAAGAAATTAAATATATACATATTTATTTAATATACATAATGTACATATTATGTACGATGAATTTCTGAACTGTTTACTGTTACTTTGCATCTTAAAGATAAGTTGTTCATAAAAACAATAAATAACTTCAATTATACTGACAATTCATGCATTCTGAAAAAACGAAGAATATGTTTATATAGAATCTATAGAAGATATCCATTATCCCTTCTAAGAATTCAAGGCAAAAATTTCAAAACTACCCTTATAGAGTGAATTTTTTTGATAGAAAAAAAACATTTCTTTCTAACTTCGACATTGATAGTATAATAATTATGGAAGAAGAATGAACTCTACATGGTATATTTTACAAAAAATTCACTTTAATTTCTAGTGAACTACACTAAATATGGAAAAAATATAGAAGCAGCTATTCCAAATAGAAAAGAGAGCCTAAACTAAGAACTCAGCTTTACGTTAGGTCTCACCGTTTTGCTCTTAGCTACCCCAATATGAAAAACTTAAATGGCACTATACCCTTTGTAATACGTTAAATTTAAGGTCGTTTAAAACAAAATCTTTTTATACATTACAAATTAAAATCGATAGAACTTAAAAATTTAAAGTGAGTTGTTTTCAAATGTGCATCTTGTATATAATGGTATAAGCATTGCGGTCTTTAATTTAGAATGTAAACAAAAACACTGTGTCTCTGGGCTTTTGCACTCATTTTTCCCCAGTTATACTCATAATTTAAAATCACCCATCAATTTGAAAACACATCAATTCAAACCTAACTGATAGGGTAATTCTAGGAGAGATGGACCACATTTCTAAAAAAGCTCATAACTTTTATTTTTTGATATTTTAAAGGTAATAAAAGTTACCAAATCAATAACTAATCATTCCTTTCTTATTTAATTATCATAAACTTACAAAAGAACGCAAAGCTTAACATAAATTTCCAAAAAAGTAAATGTATGTGTCGGCCCATCTCTCCTAAACAATATAGTAGAGATGGACCACACAGTATAATTATGTTTCTAATATTGTTTAATGTTTCTAATTGTTAATGTAATAATGCTTCTAATATTTTCCACCGAATTTAGAACATTTGCTATGCTTCTTCCACGTTTTCTAACTATTTTTATGGCTAAAATATTGAGAACAGGAGAAACTTCGTCTAACACTTTACCAGGAGTAATTTCATTTAGTTCAGAATGTTGCTTGGATGTGCTTGCTTGCAATTTGCTTCAATAATAGTTACTTAAATTCGAAAAATAATTTGAAACCATCAAAATTCAACAAGAAATTTTACGTAGCAACGTTCTAACTATCCTTTTAAATGTGGTCCATCTCACCTAATTACATAGGAGAGATGGACCACACTACTATAGCCGTATAAAGAATGATAGATTGTTTTGTAAGGTTAGGTAACGTTAGAAACAAATTATTTATTTAACACTATAAGAATTATTTAAAAATACTTGCCACGACTTCAGAAATCTTATTAACTAATTATAAATTATTATTTATAAATTATCTAATTATAAATTATTATGTACAACGTTCAAAATTTCTGGTACTAGTAATTTAACAATATCTTGATAACACAATGAAAATAAATATGATATACACAATACCCTCTATTAAAAATAAGCAATAATTCTCTCACTGGTCCATCTCTCCTCGTGGTTCAACTCTCCTAGAATTACCCTAAATTGTAGTTGCAATAGGCGGAGATATAATGTAAACAAACCATGTTACCAACCTGATACTCTCTAGTAACAAAATTGTAAATATTAGAATCAATAAAAGAGTTTTAAATAAATTATAAATAAAATTTTAAAAAAACACTATGTTTGTATACTATAATCAAAATAACTCTCCACAACTTCACCTTAGAAACACTGCAAAAACTGTAAAAAATGTGAATGGGATTGCTAAGAAGATCGTGAAATCTCAATATCCACCTACCTATGTTTTCATTAATTATATGCAATGTTAAAACTGTCTTATTTTAGACACGGATGACTTTATAGATTTGGCGTTAGCATAAAGAGATGCACAATAATTAAATTAAATTTTGTGTCTCAAGATTTTTATAATATTCTTTTTTTTTGCCTAGATCTGTAATTTGTATAATATACGTACACGATAAGTGGAATATAGTTTTAAAAATACTTCTTAAAAATTAAGAAGTATGGTGGTCTACGTGACCACTTTGTATTTTTAAGCTTTGCAGTAGAGACACTTGGTGCACGATCATCGGATTCAAAAAATTTTGCTAATGATATTGTAAAAATTTTAATTGAGAAAATTAGTGATCGTGTGCCAAGTCTTTTTTCATTCAACGTATTAGCCTGGATATTCAAAGGGGTAATACGGCCAGCCGGCCAGCATTTTAGGAAAATTTGAAAATCCGGCCGAATTCGACAAAATATTTTATTTATAATCTTAAAATATGTATCTTTGATCTAATGTTTGTAACTACCACACATAATATTATAATTAAGAAAAATATATATTATATATTACAATGATTTTTTTGTGAAATTTATCAATGCACTGCTTGTTCGTAGTAATACTCTGGTGTGCGGGAGCAGTTGATAAATTTTCAAAGGTCGAGGGTTTTTAGTTTCACAATAAAATTAATTCCAGTTTCAAATAATAAAATAAATAATCTTCAAATAAAATTCAATCGCAAATAATTTAGAATTAAAAATAAAATTTTAATACTTCTTCCAGGATCGAACTTGCGATTTTTTTTTATCAATTCGACGACTTATCGTTTGCTCTTACAAATTTTAATTTCCCAATTACAATGATCCAAATTCTAATTTATAATTTTAATT
Organism: Cantharis rustica; assembly: GCA_911387805.1. Lineage (NCBI taxonomy): Eukaryota > Metazoa > Arthropoda > Insecta > Coleoptera > Cantharidae > Cantharis > Cantharis rustica. The sequence goes on from OU426877.1 coordinate 81,829,347, forward strand.
GTTCTTTCTCTAAATTAATCAAACAATCAATCTATTTCCATTCAGCAGTAAAATATTAAAAAATTTCAAATCAATCTAAATATCAAAATACGCAATAATGCACAGGTATCAAAATCACTTTATTTAAATCAAATTAAAATACTACTCACAATTTCAAAATTTCAAATCAACTCACAATTCAATTATTCTAAATCAGAGCCAAAAATTTAAACAACCGCTCATGCGGCTATTTTTGGCAAAAAACAATTATTCTCTCTCTTTTCTCCCCATCTTATATTTTTAAACTCCAACCTTCAAAAATGAAATTTACAAAAAATTGCAATTCAGCACAGGGTGGGTCGAAATTGTTTTGTTTCATAACAATATATAAAATTATATATTAAAATATATAGTATTTATCAGAACACAATATGCATTATTTACGAATATTCCCGTTAACGAGATCGTATCTCAAATTAGCTAATAACCAATACCATTAGTAATTTAAGTAAATCAAGTTATTTGATTAATTTATCTAACTAATTGTATAGAGATATCTCAAGATGGAGAAAGCGGGCATCAGATTAGCTTACGTCTTTCTCTCAAAATTTTTGAGAACCACGGGTTGAGAATCTCTGTTCTAGGTTTACAACTACTGTTAACTACCAGTTGTACATATTATATTACAGACATATTATTTTGAATACTCGAAATTTATGAGTGTCTGATTTTCATAAAAATCACTTCAATTGAAAAGATAACATCTATAAATAGGAACTAGAATCAATACATTACCTCTACCCACTATTTCACATAATTAAATTAATTTAAAATAATATTACTTATTGTTTAAAAATATATTATATACTTAAGAATAACATACTTATGTCTATAATTTATACTTACCGATTTCCATAATGATAATTATTATATTAAGCCTAATTTATTTGTTCGTAGATTCACTGAAACTTATAAAATGTCCACGATACTCAATTCGACAGTTTGATTGTTGCAATCGTCAAATAATATTACGTGAATTTAGTCGTCGCACAATTTTATCACATGGTTTTTATATTTTGTCAATTTTGCACATTAATTTTAATGAAAATAATTTGCTTTTTTTCTTCACACGCTCTTCATTATAAGAACTGCATAAATGACATTAATCGTAAGTTCACTCAATATTATGAGTTGATAAGAATTCTTATTTGAAATGTCCTCCTACTTACAATCTATTACGATAAATTAAGTTTACGATTTAAAAATGTATGTCACAAATATTAAAATTTTTATCAATGTACAAATAATATAGCGCATAGTGTTTTTCAACTAAAATAAATTCACACGTTATTAATTTGTTAATGCAGTAGGAGCGATAGAGTTAATTTTTTAAACAGATGTACTTTTCTAATTTATCTAACTACCTATTATACTTTACTATTCATTACAAATTGACAATTTTATTTTAATGGCACTTGAAAATTGTAAAAATAAACAACAAATTTTTAAAAACCTAAGATAAACGTACTATAAGTTAATTTTACAATATGCTTACTTTGAAAAATTTTGAATTTTTTTTAAAACAAGTGGTTCTACATGAGATCAATCCTAAAATAGGGCCTGGCTTCGACTTGATAACTGGTAAAGTGTTGCAAGAAATAACACCTAAATGCTTAAAAATGCTTACATTTATATTAGGTATAATGCAATACTAAAACTACAACCAAGTCAATGGAAAGTTGCTTAAATTATTGTCATATAGAAACCAGGAAAAAGCCAAAACACGTAACTTCATATCGCCCAATAAGTTTATTGTTAATTTTACGAAATATTTTCGAAAAACTCTTCCTTACACGGTTAAAACCAATTATAGAAGAAAGATCTCTCATCCCAACCCATTAATTTGGTTTTATGAGTCAACACGGCACAGTCCATAGAGTATAATAAAACAAATTAGTAATAACTTGGAGTGCAAGAGATATTGCTGCAGCTTTCTTAGATATTAGCCGTTGAAAAAGTAGGACATGATGGATTATGCTATAAATTAAAGAAAAACCTATCTCATAGTTATTATCAAATAATGAAATCCTACTTACACAACAGATACTTCTTAGCCAAGTACGGGGAAGCATACACCGGTATATATGTCCAATTCTTTTGGATGTACCGCAGGGCAGTTTATTAGGTCCTATCTTTTACATACTATACACTACAGATTTTCCAGCATCTAGATTAACGACAGAAGCAACCTTCGCTGATGATACCGCTATTCTCGCTTTGCACAATGATCCGGAAATTGTTTCAAGAAATTTGCAGAATAATCTATGTAAATAAAATTCAAAAGTGGCTGAAGCTATAGAGGATCAAGACCAATAAAACGTAGTCTGCGCATGTAACATTTACATTAAGAAGAGGTAATTGTACACCCGTAATTCTGAATAATTGCGATCTGCCTCAGGCCGAGAATACAAAGTATCTGGGTATGCATATAGATAGAAGACTCACTTGGCGTAAACACATATTCAATAAAAAAAAGCAGCTTGGAATTAAATTTAGACAAATGTATTGAAATTCAAAATTAAGTTTAGAGAGTAAACTTTTAGTTTACGAAGTATAATACTAAAACTAATTTGAACCTATGATACCCAGCTTTGGGGAACTGCGAATCCGTCTAGCATTGAAATCTTGCAAAGATTCCAAAATAAGATGCTTCGAACGATTGTTTCAGCTCCATGGTACGTGACCAATGATTCAATCCACCACGACTTGCAAATTTCCACGATACAAGAAGAAATTAGAAAACACATTGTCAAATATGAAAATCGAATAAACCCGCATCCAAACAAATTGGCAAATGTCTTGCTGAACAAGGCAAAAATTGGAACAGGCCAATAAAATTCGTAGATTAAAACGCTTTAAGCCCACAGATCTATTCACACGCTTTAAGTAGCTATTTTGTTTATTTTTTTTTTAATACGTTGATATGTGATATTTTAATAATAATCAATACTGTACCTTACTGTGTTAGTTTGTATTTATTTTAAAATAATTAAGATTAAGTTAAATGTTAAAAGGATTAAAAGCAGATCAAATGATATCACGCTGGAAGAAATAAAGAAGGCAATTAAAAGACAGAAAACAGGAAAAGTTGCTGAACGTGACGACATTAAGCCAGAAATATTAAAATATCTTAGTGAAAAAGGACTCTCGTTAGTACACATAATTTCTAATTTGGCATGGACACAAGAAAAAGTCCCGAATGACTGGGAAGTAGCTGTAATACTGCCAATATTTAAGAAAGGGAATAACCAAGTGTGCGCCAACTACCGGGAATTTTATTTCATTTTATAATTTTGAAAGCACGATTAATACAGACTTAGGTATCAAACCAACTTTAGATGAAGCGTAGAGAGGATTTAAAAGAGGGCATGGCACTAACGACCATGTATTTACTATACGACAAATTTCAGAAAAAGAGTTAGCACATGGTAGATCGTTTTGCATGTGTTTTGTTGATTTGGTGAAGGCGTTCGATAGAGTACCTAGAGACACAATCTGGAAAATTTTGCAAAACAGAAAAATTGAGAAAGAACTCATAAGAGCAATAGAAAGTATCTACGCAATTCATGGAACTACGTGCAAACGGGAATGCAATATCGGAGGAGTTTAACACAACAGAGGAATTGAGACAGAATGGTGTTATGAGCCTGCTACTGTTTATTGCCCTAATGGATGATATAATTAAAGAAAACACAAAAATAACTAAAAAGATACTGATCGGACACAGAAACATGAAAAAAGTTGAAATTTCGGAATGTGCTTTTGCAGACGATTTAGTAATACAGTAGAACTTTCTTTTATAGATCTTTTTGATAATCCGGATAGGCTCTGGTCGCAATTGATCCGGATTATCAATATGTATTTGCAAGGAACGAGAAAGAACTGCAACACAATGTAAACGTCTGGGTAAAGAATCTAAAAGCAAGAAATATGGAAATAAACATCCAAAAGACAAAAGTTATGATCATAGACAAAGAAGATATAACGGCTGATATTAGAATAGGAAATAAAAGAGTGCTTCAGGTCAATTAATTTAAGTATCTCGGTGCAATGGTTGACAGCAATGGAAGTTACGACGCAGAAATTAACAACAGAGTGGGATCCGCTGCAACGATGTATCAAGCACTGAATAGAACCATCATAAACAAGAGAGAAATATCAAAACAAACAAAGTTGACAGTCTACAATACGGTATACCATCTGATACTGACATTCGGGTGTGAAACCTGGCTTATAAACTTCAGAGCGAAGGCTTCCCACCGAGATGAAGTACCTGAGAAAAGTGGAAGGATTGACCAGATTAGACCGAATAAGAAGCTGTTAAATCAGAGATAGGTTGAATATCGAATCGCTAACGGTAAAAATAGAAAGACAGCAACTTAGATGGTTCGGTCACATCAATAGGATGAGAAAAGATATGCCAGCGAGGCAGACGTGGTCGGCGAGAACAAGTGGAAAAAGAACACGAGGCAGACCTATGAAGACATGGAACGACAACATACGAAGAATACTGGAAAAAAGGGACTAACATGAGAGGAAGCTAGAAAACTCGCAACTGACAAGGAGAGGTGGCGCAGATTTATAAAATAATTTGTTGTACATATAAATAACATGTAAATTTAACAATCTTGTACACCTTCGGGTATAATGAGAATATTAATTTGATTATAATAATATATGAAACAATTTCCTGGATTTTTTTCAACATATTATACCGGGTGACTCGTCAAAGAACTGAACATAGAGAAATAACATGGAATATTGATTTTTCTAAATACCTGCTTCCCATTATAACGGATTAAAATGAAAAAGGTATAAAATTAAAAAGATTTTTATTCCGCGTTTAAAGATATCCAACACTTGATATTGCATTCTTTAATTATTGTTAAACACTCAACAATAAAATTAAAAAATACAACTTTTAAAAAGATATTTAAATTTTAATGCTATAACAATAGCAATGCGGCGACCAAGTCTTGCTATTATTTTTTTAAATCTGTATTTCTTAATTTTACCATTGAGTTTTTAACATCAAGTACAGAATAAAATATCAAGTGTTGAGTACCTAATTTCGAGAATACTTTAGGCTTACCAAGAATCACTTTTTAAATGTGCTAGCTTATATTATATCCTACGATATACAAAAAGTGCCTTCTACATTTGTAAAACATACTATTTCAACTTGTCCATCCCTCGTAGACAGGGCCGTATTTAGAACAGATTTTCAGGGGGGGTTTTAAAAATATTAAAAAATAAATAGCTAATTTATTAAAATACAAAGGAAAAATGAGTAGAGGGAGATTTTTTTGCCTAGACGACGAAGGCCTAGATTTTGCTCCGATGATTTTTTGAGTATAATTTTATGCAAGTATTTTTGCAATAAGATTTTATTTTTGAGTATTGTTATTGGAAAATTTTGTTTGCAAATATTTTGGTCGAAAGTGACCGCAAAAAAATTGAAATTTTGTGAGATTGTTTTTATTCAATTAAAGTGATTATTTTTTGGGCGATTTTTCTTTATTTCAGTTCGATATTCAGAGAAAATTTTGATTTTTCTGAACTTTATTTAATGGTTGAAAATAATTTGTTGAGGGAACGACAAATTTTGACTACAAGTTGACTTCTTGAATTAACGCCCCCGCGTTATCACGGATAAAATTTTGTTGGTGCCATTTTAAAAGTTTTGTTTACTACAATATTTTAAACTTACGTTTAAACTTATTCATATTTTAATTTTAAACTTTCTTGTAAAAAACAGTCTTTAAATACAATTTTTTAATTTTAAAATTTGAATAAAAATCACAAACTAAATTCTTATTTTACCGATGGCGATGGTAAAATAATGTTGTCAAAACGAAAAACTAAATTAAACTAAAAGAAAATTTCACAAATTTAAGCAAATGTACATATTTTCAATTTATTTACAAACAATTTATGGGTTTACAATGCTCACTCTAATTTATTGCGGAAGTATTATTTTAAGCTATGCTGCCGATGATGGTCATAAAATTTATTTTTCTTTGAAAGGAAAAAAATTTTCAAAAGATCTTTTACACAGTACTGTAAATTTATAGGGTCTTTCTATATTCTTCATCGTCAGTTTTTATATTTTTGCAATTTAGTAGTAGGTGCATTCAATCCAATGTCGCCAATCGCCGAATACGAAAAATACGAATTTCCGATTTCTTAATTTGGGATTTAATTTATTAGAAATATCTCTTTAGTTTTAATTTTTATTTCAACACTTCAAGTTTTATGTTTTTGTTATTAGTGTAAAGTTTCTTTTTGTTTTTTCTGATTTTTTTACGATTACAGTCGGACTGATAAATAATTTCGGGAGGGGTTGTAACCCCTAAACCCCCCCCCCCGTAAATACGGTCCTGCTCGTAGATAACATTGTTATGGTTTCGTGCTGCTTGCATAATTTATTAAGAGGTCCACGTGAATTCATGACACCCAAGACGATGACTTCAATACTTAGATGCCCAAAGACAATATGATAACTTTACGTTATACTGGTGGCAACTCTTTAGCAATAGCATTCCAAAATAGAAATGATTTTAAAAACTATTTTAACAGTAGATTTGAAAGTGTTGGTTGGCAAATGAAGCAAGTTACTAGAACGGATATCAAGTAATAACTTTATTAATACCTATAACAAAATGTTCGTTATTTATTTTTTTTACTTACATCTTGTTCATTATTTTCAGAATTTCTGTGAAAACGGTTGGTTTCCCAAAAAAAATATTTGACCAAAGTTGTAGCCCGTTAAATTCCCTATCCGGTTTGGGCCGTTAGTTTTTTTCTAAGACGTTTCTTTTAAGAGATACGAAGTTTGCAAGAAAAGTAAAAAAACATCAGAATTTTTTTAACATCTTTTCCCTTAATTTAATTTATAACTCGAAAACCGTTTATTCTAGATGATACGGGGATATAAACTAATTTGTAGATAAGTAAATAATTTTTAAAAAAGGTCTAATCCATTAAGTCTAAAAAATCAATAATATCGGAGCTATGGCCGTTTGAAACCAGAAATTCAAATTATTGCTTTAAAGAGAGGTACCCCCCAAGGGTTTGGACTTGGATAAAAAATTTATTTGAAAATTTGTCTTAGAAAAGCGTCCTTTATCACCACCTCAAAGATTCTCCACGGTCACGGGGACACCCTGTATATACATGTAGGTATTTACTGAATATTTAGGGCATTATATTTACTGTTGGATAGTATTTGCTTTGTAGGAATTATAATTTCAAGACACAATTTAAAATTTTATATTTGTAATAACTATTTAGTTGATCCGCTGTAAAAAAGTAAATCTGAATCCAAATCTAACTTCAGCCACATATATTCTTAACTAACAGAGACTGAGCGACAAGAGTATACGCAGTGGCGTAATTACCAGTGTTCGATCGAACAAGGGCCCGGCATTAAAAGGACCCGGCTCTGCCACGATCAGAATTCAAATTTTTGTGATTTTTAGTACTAAACAGTGAAAACACCGCTAAATTCAGAAAATATACTGCACATTTTCAAAATAAGGTGTCTGCCACATTTCTCATGTATACCAATTTAAAATAATTATAAAGTATATTTACTGTCTGTTTCGGCTTTCGTTAAATTGAACTTGAAGCCGGTATCGATAAAGATAAAACGGATAAGATAAAAAGTAAAATTTTGCATCTGGTAGCAATGCAATAGGTAATAAAGAAATAAACTATCGTCCTTAGCCCTTAGCAGATTCCGAAAAAATCCTTTAACAGTTAGGGCATATTTTGATTTTTATTTACATCACATTGCAGTTTGTTACATTATTTATGATAAGAACCAGTTGTTTTGTTTTTATAAATTATTTTAAGTTTTAAATAGTGAAGTTCAATTGTTTATTTTGGAGTATAATTCATTACAACCGTCAGATATGTTTTGAATAAAATTGTTGATTTTCTGTTAACTGTTTTTTAATTGGTAGCTAATCTCTAGAGTGATTTAAAAAAAAAACTAATTAATAATATTTATTATATTTTTTTTCATAAAAATTAATTTAAAACAATTGTTCCGCTTATAAAAGCCTGTTTACATTATAAAATTTTGCTCAAAATTTTTGTTAAAATTTTCATAAAATTTGTAGATTTTGCAGATTTGTGTTTACACCTTTATCACCAAACACACCTTAAAACTCACTATATTTTACATAAAATTTTAAGCAAATAGATGCTGATCTATTCCGTAAAAATTCGTTAAAATTTCTCTTAAAAGTTATTTTAACGAAAATTTTAAGGTGTAAACAGTGAAATTTTTGTCTTATAAAAATATTATAATGTAAACGGGCTTTAAGATTATTTAAAAAAAAATCCACGTTAATTTAATATCCATTTAGGGCCCGACAGTCGGAAACTTAGGCGCGTGGCTGCCTCGTTACGCCACTGAGTATACGAGCTATTATGCAGTCATTGCAATGGGAGTTATGTAGGAGAAAAGAGCAGATCGATTTCTACTAGAAGAGAGCATACTAGAGCATGGAAAAATCAAAATCCTGAATGCTCTAATTTTTCCAAACACATCTTGAAGGAGGGATACACTTGATAATACTGATGACAATTCAAAAGTACTTTACCTGGTGGAAAAATAGGAAAAAAGTGGAAATGATAGAAATCCACAGAAATCTTAAAAAACAAGACAAAATTGTCATCAATAAACGCAATGGCGGCTCGTGACATTTTCCAGTGGGAGGGCACAAAATTAAAAAATAATATTTTTTTTATTTATAATGAAAAACTCTATCCTTCTACCCTTATGGTTAGAAAAATTTTCAATTTCTTTATTATTATAATCTGGTATTCCTCGAATAAAGTTTTTTCAATAAACAGCACTGCCAGAGAATTTAATATGCATTTAATTTAATAGCTTTGAGAAATCAATTTATCGGGTGGAATATTTAATTTGGTTTGTAATTCTGTCACACTGATAAAATTTAATTTTATAAAAAAAAATAGATAAAATTTGCGTTATATAACCTAATGATTTAATAAAAGACCAGAATTGTTCACAAATTGATTCTTCATACATGTAACGAAATATTACAACTAATTGTTGTTGATTTGAATAACCTTTTTTTTTAATTAATTTTTACATGTTAAATAAATAATCTGTAGTTTCGTCCACTTCTATAGCTAAAAAATTTGCTGAGTTGATTTGCTTGATGACTTCACTTTTATAAACTGCGAATATTGCGTCTAGTAGTTCGTTTTGTATCGTTTTTTAAGTTCCTTTAAATAATTTTGCTTCTTTTATATTATGTACGCCAAATACGGAATCGAATTTAGCAGCAAAATCGATGAAACCCAAATAAATACGATAATCGATAATATAATCGAATATCGATAATCAGTAACACATTATAAGCAATTTCTGCATTTATATATGATATAAATAACTTCACCGTTAGTAACCCACGGAAATTTTTCTTTTTTTATCAACAAACAATAAAAACAAAATAGTTTATTAGTAATATGTATATTGCACAAAATGTATATTAAATACTTCATACATTTTAAAAGTAAAAACATAAAAACACAACTTGTAAACTAACTAAGCAACACGTCATACACTTCTGGTGTTATGAACCCAACCAAAGAGTATGTAGTGTATAGAGGAACAGCCATGTATTAAAAATTGAAACGTAGAGACAATCCCGTCTACCAGAGGGCGTAGCAAAGCCATCTATCGGCCGGGAACATTTTTATATTAAATACCTAAATATAAAGTTAGCTACTATATCGATAATTGCAGGTATATTTTTGGCGACTGTTCGTACCTGAAGTGGATAAGTAAGAAAAAAGGTTTTTTAACACGGTTTTATCATGGGGTCTCCATAGAAATTTTTAAATAGGGCAGTAAACATTACAATCAGTGTAACCACCATACGGTAGTTATTGTATATATAATAATACGATAATTTGTATTCTCTATAGCAGTGTTTTTCAACCTTATCGAATAGAGAATAATAGAGCCTTCTTAATCCTCTTATATAATTAATAATTATTTTAACACTAGTAAGAAAAAGATTTTTAACACTAGTGTTATTAGTTTATAATTTTTTGGACTCGCTATCGCTCGTTTCGCGAAATTCTCCACTAACAAAATAAAATCTCACTTTTAACACCTATATCGTAAATAGTTATTATAATTTATGTAAATTTATAATTTAATTTTATTAAAAAAAATTTCGACCCCACGAGCAAAACATCGCGACCCTTTGGGGATCGTGACCCACAGGTTAAAAAACACTGCTTTATAGTATATACCAGGCCTGGTCTATACGATAGTATTATGTTATCGTACGATAATTTTTTAAAATGATACGATCAATTTCCGATAAATCCAATAATTTAAAAATATACTATAAATTATTTAATAATATTAAATATCAAAGATTAAATATTTCATTTTTTAATTTGTTTTTTAAATTTTTGTTTTGAATTTTTTGAAGACTGCACTGATTACTGTTTAAAGCAGGGCCGTATTTAGACTAAATTTTCGGGGAGGGTTTTAAAAAAATAGCAAAATAAATAGCTAATTTATAAAATAACAAAAGAAGTTTTTCTAAATTTAAATTTTGTTATATTAATTTTTGAAATGTAATGTTTGGAGAAAAGTGACTAGAGGGAGGTTTTTTTACCAAGATGGCGGAAACGGCAGAAGCCTATATTTTGCTCCGCTGATTTTTTGAGTATAATTTTGTGCAAGTATTTTTGCAATTAAGATTTTATTTTATTTTTGAGTATTGTTATTAGAAAATTTTGTTTGAAAGTATTTTGTCGAAAGTTACCGCAAAAAAAAATTAAAATTTTGTGAAAAAATTGTTTTTATTTAATTGAAATAATTATGTTTTTGCGCGATTTTTCTTTATTTGAGTTCGATATTCAGAGAAAATTTCGATTTTTATGAACTCTATTTAATGGTTGAAAATAATTTGTCAAAGGAGCGACAAATTTTGATTACAGGTTGACTTCTGGGGAGGGGGGGCGTTTTTGTTTATATAATTTTAAAAGTTTTGTTTACTACGATATTTTTAATAAGTTTAAACTTATTCATATTTTAATTTTAAACTCTCACGTAAAAAACCGTTTTTAAATAAAATTTTTTAATTTTAATATTTGAATAAAAATCACAAACTAAATTCTTATTTTACCGATGGCGATAGTAAAATAATGTTGTCAAAACGAAGAACTAAATTAGATTGAAAGAAAATTTCACAAATCTTAAGCAAATATACACTTATGTACAAAAATGTACAAAATATAAAACAATTTATGGGTTTACAATGCCCATTCTAATTTATTGCGGAAGTGTTATTTTAAGCTATTTTGCTGCCCATGATGATCATAAAATTTATGTTCCCTTTAAACTTTTTGGTTCAAACAATTTATTGCAATTTAAAATTTTTACCATAATAGTAAGAATTAAGATAAAATACATATTTTATTCATTTCAATATAATTATTTTTCAAAAAATCGAAAATTAATTAATAGGAGTAATAACTAACAATTAACTAAGTGGTCGCAGACTTTTACACAGGACTGTAAATATTTAGGGCATTTTTATATTTTTCATCTTCGGTTTTTATATTTTTGCAATTTAGTAGTAGGTGTATTTAATCCAGTGTCGCCAATCGCCGGATTATAATACGAATTTTCAATTTTTTAATTTGGGATTTAATTTATTAGAAATATCTCTTTAGTTTTAATTTTTATTTAAACACTTCAAGTTTAATGTTTTTGTTTTTTCTGATTTTTTTACGATTGCAGTCGAACTTTCGAATAATTTATCGAATTATTTATCGATAAATAATTTCGGGGGAGGTTGTAACCTCTAAAACCACCCCCTTAAATACGGCACTGGTTTAAAGTGTTTAAATAAAATTTGTAATGTAAATCTAGTTTACAAATATATGAAAGATTTATATCTGTTACTCCACATGCAATAAATATAAAACATTCAGTTTTAGAAGAATTGCGAAAAAACAAATTGAACTTTTTTAAAACAATAATTGCAATAAATTAATATGTAATATTAATGTAATATGACAAGCAAAAAGCAGAACCCAAAAAAAGAATTTTAAGGCATGAATAATATTTTATGTATACTTCTAAAATAATGATAAATGTTTTATAATAATATTTTAATTTGATTTGATTTAAAAAATAAAATTCAACATGAAATTAAATACATAAAAATTAAAAATTGTGCCGAGAGATCCGAGTTGAAGCGTTGATTTGTTGAAGTTTAAAATTATTTTAGTTTTAACTTTGGTTTGAAATTTTAATAATCTTTAAAATTCGAAGTAAATAATAAAATTGTCTGTTTTTACGATACTTTGAAATTCTCTTCTTACTTTTATAACCATCTACCTGAAGGGATTACCAAAATCGTAACAGACAAAGACAGCTTATCATGCTGTCTCATTTAATGCTTACTCATTATATAATGCTCGTTTTTGCCGCTGAGGTCGTTACGAATCGACTACAATTTTATTGTAGGGTACGAAAAATGCTAGTGACAGGTATACCCATAAGAGCTGTTCCTCTATACACTACATACTCTTTGACCCAACTGATTACCGATAAGGGTTTCTTAGAGTGTGACCCGTTTTCAACCTGTCGGTCAACTTTAAAAATGCATTTTAGTACATACAACTTGACTGTCGAGCACTACCGTTAGCTAGCGTTTGGGTGACGGTTTGCGTGACTCTATTATAATAGTTTGTTGGAATAAACTGCAAAATAATGTAATATAAAATTTATTTTTTAAATAATCAATAATTAATTAAAAAATAAATAAATTATTTCATTTATCGCATCTTGTTTTTGGTTTTGGAATGGGAGGGCACCTGCCCTTGTGCCCTTTAAGACAAGCCGCCACTGAATAAACGTATTCCCGATATGTGTTCACCCCTGTTGAAACAGTTCGACATGGGTCGATTGTAAGCTTATCGAGCACATCGAAGCGATGTGATACAAACACTTGCCTGGTGGGCTTTGAATCAATTTTTTGCTTGCGTTTTGATTTTTAATTTTATAATAAATTAGAATAATATGTAAACTTTTTATATTTACATTTTTAATTGTGTAAATGGTAGATTTTCCATCGAAACTATAGTCAATAAATTTATTAAGGAGATTGAGTGGTTAAATCAGGCGTCGGCAACCTATGACCCCGGCCACCAAGCGAACCATTTGATAATTTCAAGTGATCCACAATCGCCAAATAAAGTATAATATATAAAAATAAATTATAAATGAGATTATTTTAAAATGTGTGGACTGAAAAGTAGGTATAATTTTATTTTTACAAGAGTCAAAATCATTTGACTTTTAAACAAGTATTGAATTTAATCGCATAACTTTTCAATCTATTACATAATTTTTCCAGGTTTGTTTAATGAAAATCGAAAATTCAAAACATAATGTTAACAATATGTAACAACTATATCATTGAATTTAATAGTTTTTGAACTTATATGTAAATTATGAATTGAATTTTTAATTTCAATTTCATGTAACATGTAAAAAATTAATGTTATCATAAAAATATACCCAATCTAGTTTCCGGGTCAGATGTTAAGGTATACATAACTTTTTTCAGACATTAAAATACATGTCCCTTAAATTTATCGTTCTTGACTAGGATTCCAATGGCATATAAGTTAATGGTTATAAAGTTAATTAAAGTTTTTTAAAGATGCTAGAATGTTCAGTTGAATTAAAAGACACTTTTCTCAACAGTTTGCATATTAACAAATTATTTCAAGTAAAGCATACAAAAAAGAAAATAGTGAGAATTGTGGATGAAGATCAAAGAGGATTTAAAAGTAAAATGTGATTTACAAAAAGAATTTGTAAATTCACAATGATTAAGAAATCGTCGCCGAGCTGTGAATACCTCCAATGTGACAAAACAAAAATTTTACAGTAGAAGCAAAAAACTAGATTTTTAGGGAAATAGTAAGGGTGGGTAAATACCACCTATGTACATTGTGAGCATCCGATAAAATGTTATTCAGGAGAAATACGAAATTTGTAATAACTCCAATGTAAGCTTTCGGTCACATTGGACATATTACTGTCCCAGTTTTAGCAAAGTGTCATATTGGAGGTATATTATTTTTTAACATTTAGCCATGTTCCTATGGTTTAGCATTATTGAATGTATTACCAATCTATCGAGAATTGAACATAGAATAATTATGATATAAAAACCTGATTTTCAAAATTTTGCACATTGGAGGTATTCGCAGCTCGGCGACGAAATATACTTTTGCAAAAAAATAATTTTTTTATTCAAAATTAATATAAAGTTAGCTTAAAAAATTTTCAGGCAACACCATAAAGTCTAGATTATTTGTGATCATGTGATTACTATGAGAGTTATCAATATATGAATCAAAATAGCTGTTGTTTTGATCAAAATTGTCATCACACTGTGGTAAATTATAATCGTCCATTTGAACTTGAGAAAAATAGCTTGGATTGAAATCATTTCTAGCGTTTTCTGTTCTAGTTATAGAAGGAACATCATCGTTATCAGTTTGGTTAAGACTTTCATCAGATTCGACATCGCTTTCAAGAGAACTTGTTTCATTACTGGTATCGTTATTTTTATTGGAACTGCAGGAACTTTTACTTTTAGAGTTACTAGAAGATTCACTAGATTTTCTACTTATATATGTATCACTTCCAAGAACTACTTCTAATTTATGCAATATTGGATGAGAATTATTTGCGTGTATTTGAAAAACAATGCACGAATTGCAATAATCCACTGGTATTGGTTCGCATGTTTTACAATGCCATCTTGCACCTTCTATTGTATTCTTACAGCAAGCACACTAATAAAAATAAAAATAAAATTATTGAAAAAAGTATTGAAAACAAATTTTCAACTTACTAGATGATCTACATGTGTGTATTTAAATTGGCCCGATTCGTATTTCAACATTTCACACTTGACTTTTCTCAATATCTCGATTTGTTTATTATAATATTCTTCCGATTGTTCGGTTGCCACTTCATCGTAAGTATACGAAGGACCAGGAATAAGGTAATTTGATGTTTTTGGTGGACTTTGCAAAGAAAAACTTGGACCCGGAACTTCTTCAGATTCATTCATACTTACAGGAATATCCAATTGTGGAAAAAAAGTGGTTGGTTTACATAAATAATGATTGTATCTTTGATGCGTATGCAATTTTGATTTCTAAAATGAGATTTTTGTATTAATCATTACACATAACTAAATAATCTTTGAATAAACAAGTTAATTAAACGTTTTGATAATAATGTTTTTATTGGGCTTTCGACATTGGTAAACGTCTTCGTCAGAATATTTTAATATTTTAATATTCTGACGAAGAATATTTAATAATTTAATATTTAATAAAAGAATTTTAATATTCTGACGAAGAATATTAAAATATTGACGACATATTATATTAAAATATTCTGACGAAGACGTTTACCAACGTCGAAAGCTCAATAAAAACATTATTATCAAAACGTTTAATTAACTTGTTTATTCAAAGATTATTTAATTATATTTCACAAGTTAAAAAATTAATTTATTAAATATTACACATAACAAATTTTTTAATAAATTTTAATTATTATTAACTTTCTTTAGAAAAAGCTTTGAGAATTGATCAACTGCTTGCAAAAATGTATTTTATTGTGTAGTTGGTTGCAAAAAAAAAACTTTTGAACTTCTTTAAAATATGAATCAATTTTTTTGAAAATTGATCAAAAACGAACAAAAGGACGTTATATTTGCCTTAATAAGTTAAAGTTCTGTTTTTATATTTCGAAATCACACAAGAAACCCCTGAAGATTTTACTTTGAAATTAAACAGTAATATGTGGAAATGTATCTGCTATTTTTTAAAAATTGATCAATAGATAAGTGGTTTAGGTAGTGTAACTCGATATTAATCATATCAAATTTTTAGAATAAACCAAAAATTGCACAAACACTTTTTAGAACTAAAATGTTTAAGTTAACACAATACATATAAATACACTGCATGTATATTATCGCAAACGTTTTCACCATACTATGGCATCATCAGGCGATGAACTAGTTCATCGTTCCTCCATCCATCGCCTGATAATGCCATAGCATTGTAAAAAGGTTTGCGATAAGTGCATTTTTTAGTTTATTCTAAAAATTTGATGTTTAAAAATTGTGTTTAAATTGCAAGTTATAATATTAATTTAAATAACCTGGTTATTTTAGGTCTGGCTATGCTGATGAAATATCAAAGATGCCAAAGCATATTTGCTGGATGCATAACTTAGATGTGTGAGCACCTTTACAATTATGATATCCGCTAATCTTTCAATTTTGCCTGATTGATAATAATTATCTTGGATGTATATCTGTAGTCGTATTGAACTTGCTCATGTATGGTGGGTTAATTAATACTTACAAAACGAGAGAGCTTTATTGCCTTTGGCAAATACCTACTTTGCTAAAACTTGCATTTCACCTATAGAGGCCAAATTTTCTTTACTTTAAAAAAACTTTAAACTACAACTACATTCCATTAAAAATTCAACTTATTAAAGTAACAAGCTTTTTCAACTGTAATTACAAGTAACATCGTAATGATATGTTTTGAAAACCTTAAGCTACTCAAGTCGAGTGTGATTAGATTTGAATAGTATGCTTATTCGTTCATTAGATTTACCTCCATTAGATTTACCTTCATTAGATCTTACCTTAGACTTCTCAGCATTTTTTGGAATTCGTCCAGGTATTGGCAGACCTGCTTTGTATAACTTGAGAAAATATTTTTGGACACGACTAGAAACTTGTTTAACAGTTCGATTTCCTATGATTGAAGTACATTGTGTTAACAATAAATTATTATAAAATAAAAATTATTTTTTATTATTATAAATAGAACCTACCTAATGCTGCAGCAATTTTCTTAAATCGACGTAATTCTACAACCTCTGGAGGATAAACAATTAATAATTCTTCGAGCCTCTTCTGTTCTTCGGAAGTCCATGACTGTAATAAAAATTAATAAAAATTATCTATAACAAAATAAAAAAAACAATAATTACTTTATTATAAGTGTTAGTTCTTTTTAAATGTTTATCGGACAAATTATTAACATTATCAGTCTTGTTAGTTGCATTTATAAACTTTAAACCTTCTTCGGGAATTTCAACATTATATTTAGACCAATCAATATTTGGAACCTAAAACAAAAACTTAATATATGTTCGAATTATTAAAGAAATATGTACCTCCGTTATAACTTGCAAATCTGGAACGTCTAAGGATTCCTGATTTTTAAGTTTTTGTACAAATAAGAAAGGATCTTCGAGAGCTTTCCGTCTTAACTCAATAACTTGATCATAATCCTAAAATATTAACCTTTTAGATTATTTTATAAAACAAATTAGTGAAATCATATTTATCAAGTTTATTTTTATTAAAATTTATTAATTGAGAATCTATTACCTTAATGGCTCTATTGCGTTGTGCTTCGAGAATGAAAATTGTTTTCAATAATTCACTATAATCTTTATTGCCCTTTAAAGCTAAATGATCGGATTCAAAATAAAACAAATCATCTTCAGAATCCAACTCCGAATTATTTGTATTTAAATCGTTTCCCTCCAATTGTTCGTCTGCCATCTGAATGCACTAAAAGTAACTATGCAACTATGAATATTTTTCAGTTTAATAATTTACGAGCATACTGGAACGTGATTTTCGAGAAATAAAAAGCTTTGAACGAATTCCAAACACTAAAGAGAAGTTTTTGAAACTTGTTTTTTCCGTATTAAGTTCAATTACGTCCAAGTTGTGTCAGGTAAGTTGACAGTTCATATACATAACCTTACCAAGTTCCACATTTTCACCAAAATATAGTTACAATAAAAGGAATTTCGTACCAAAAACGTAATAACATTGTAATTCAACAGTAATTCTAACAATATTTATGCGTGATGATTTAGTTTTGTTCGTCTGTAATTCATTAATTACTAAGATCCCTACCACAATAATAAACTTTACACTATAATGTAGCGGGAAATTTAAATTTCAGAATGTTGAAGATTTTACCCAAGGAATCTAATAAATTATTTACTAAAAGAAATGTATTGTCTACATTGTCAAATTTCATACATACAACAAGTTGTTGTAACGACGATAAAACGTGCACGAATAAAAAAGAATCGCCACTAAAAGCTTTATTGGATGATGCCGCTTCATTTGATGATGTACATAGCAGTCAGCAACAATGGGCCACTTTACCCTATTTAGAAGGAACGAATGTACGAAAGCAAGGATATTATTTTCAACAAACTAAGAAAGACCCTAAAGATCCCTCAATTATACTGTTTCCTGGACAAGGTAGTCAATTTGTTGGAATGGCCAAAGATTTACTCAAGTTCCCTATGGTTCAAGACTTATTTGAATTAGCAAATTATATTTTAAAATACGATTTATTGAAACTCTGTTTAAATGGTCCAAGCGAAAAGTTAAATCAAACAAAGTATTGCCAACCTGCTATCATGGTCACTTCTTTAGCCGCATTGGAACGCTTAAAAGAAGAAAGACCAAATGCAATTGAGAATTGCGTTGCAACTGCCGGATTCAGTTTAGGAGAAATTACAGCATTAGTTTTTGCTGGGGCGCTGGAGTTTGAAAGTGGTAAGTATTTTTTTTATTGAGTATTATATAGGGAGACCTGGGCACAGTGGTCATATTTTTTAAACAAAGCTGCATATTATAATGTTGCTAAATAGGTACTTAGATCTATAGTAAAATGTAATAGAAAAAGAACCCAAAAAATGAATTTTTTAAGTGGATAATGTGGTGGTTAGTAGTATGTAATGTTAAAATAAACAAACTAAACAAAATATTAAAATACATAATGAATTTTAACTAATAATGTGCAAAATTTATTTTTTTTATACTATTTATTTTGACTATCAATAGTTAGTAACTAAAAATTTAGTTACTAAACATCAAATCGAATAAAAACTACCATATAAAAAATTAAAAACTATCGAATAAAAATATAAAATATTATTTTAGGTGTTTACTGACCTTGACGGTTTTTAATCCGATAATATAATAAATAATTATCCGATAATAAACAATTAAATACTATAAGCAAGTTTGCATAAAAATTTTATTTATACTAAAAAATTTTTAAAATGGTTAAGGTTATTAACATGTGATAATATTTTTTATTCACAATCAGTTAATAATCGACACATCTCTGACTTTTAAAAAGTTGGGAAGAAGTTTATTATTTACTTTCACTTGACAACCAATCAGAAAGCTATTTTGTTTTACTTCCCAACCTTAGGGTGGGAAGTGGTCACTTCCCGACCTGTAATGTCGCATTGCCGGTAGGCAAAAAATAGAACTAACAAAAAATGTGCATTAATTAAATGAAATTTGATGATCTTTAATTATTTAAAAACTGATTGTGAATAAAATTGTATACCTACCTCGGTGTCAAGCTTCATTCCAGCCTCGCGCTTACAGTTGACTTCGGCGCTTCGCGCCTCAGTCAACTAACTTAGCGCTCGGCTGTAATAAAGCATTTTCCACCTCGGCACGTAATATACTATTAATAAAATTAATTTTTACATGTTAGATGAAATTGAAAAATAATTTAATTCATAACTTACATAAAATTGTTCAAAAACTATTTAAATGAATGATATAGCTTGCGACACCCTGTTATAACTGATGTTTCGAAACATCAGTTATAACAGGGTTTCCGGTTTAGAATTTTTCAAAATAAGTTTATTTATTCATTTTGGCTTCAAGTAGGTATAATTTTTGTTTTTATAAGAGTCAAATAAATTTGACTTTTAATCAAGTTTGAATTTTGAATTTAATAGCATAACTTTTCAATCATTTCAATAATTTTTCCAGATTTGCCTGATGAGATTCTGAAAATCGAAACATCAGTTATAACAGGGTGTCGCAAGCTATATCATTCATTTAGGTTACTGTCACGTAACCTATCACAAGAATTGACCATTGGAAAGAGGACAATTTTCTGAGTATATTAACACAAAAATTTTTTTGGATTATGCAATAATTAACGAAATTACGGTATTTTAAAAATGCGAATTAGCAGGGGCGTGTAACTTGATATACCCAGTTCTGCTGTGCTTTACGCATGGTCTAGAGTCAGTACTCTAGACCACGAAAAACCCATCGAAAACGCAATTAAAATTACGAATTTTAAAGCTTAAATCTTAACATTTCAATTTGCATGCTGAGCGGGTGGCCTACAGTACTGACTCTTGACCACGCGTAAGGCACAGCAGAACTGGGTATATCAAGTTACACGCCCCTGCTAATTCGCATTTTTAAAATGCCGTAATTTCGTCAATTACTGCATAATCCAAAAAAATTTTTGTGTTAATATACTCAGAAAATTGTCCTCTTTCCAATGGTCAATAGGAAAAAGTTCAATTCTTGTGATAGGTTGCGTGACAGTTCCCATTCATTCAATAGATTTAGTAACTAAAAAGTTTTTCGAATAGTTTTAAAGAAACTATCGATAGTTTGATTGAAACCTAACTATCGAATAATTCGATAGTCTCATCATTAATTTTAACTATGATTTTAACTGTTAAGTAAAGAATACATACTTACATAAGCCCTATTTCACGATTATTTCGATCATCAGTCGTATATAGCAAAAATAACGAGAAGCACGAAAAAATATACCAAATAAATTAAAAAATTAAAAAAACAAGAAATTAAAAAAATTGCTTTAAATTGAATGTGACTTACCAAATAACTAAACTAAACAATTATACTGTGGTCACGTGTCTAAATGAAATTTTTAAGGTTAATGGTGGTTTGCACGTTTGCACCACTTCTAGTTAAAATTTAAGCGTTAGTTATATTCCCTTAAACCTTATTTTAACCAATAGGCAAGCGGATAAAGTTGACATTGGTTAATTTAACTAACGTTTAAATTTTAACTAAAAGTGGTGCAAACCACCATAAATCAGTTAAATAAATAAAATTTTTCTTGTTTATTCCAATATTCTAAGTTCAAACCTGTTAAATTACTGTTTTTTTTTATTGTTTTTTAAATATTATTTTTCTATGTAAGAATGTATGCTTTACAACAGTTAAAATCAATTATTTTAATATTTTGTTTATATTTATAGTTAAATGGTTATATTGTAAAATAATATTTTTATTGCAACTCTGATAGAAATCGAAACATTTCTAGTTTCATCTAAACTAGAATATCAATGTAACTTTAATTTGGCTTGACTTGTAAAGTGTTCATTTATCATTACATGGTCAAGTCAAACAAATAAATTACAAAAATTTGACATTCTATGTTATTGTAGAAATGTATTGGAAGAAGCTAGCTTAGTAAGCCCCTAGGACTATCCTAGTCGATCTATCCTCAGTCCAGGCTGAAAATTTAGTTGGTCTGTCCTCCGTCGTAGTTCGGATTCCACGTTAAATCGTAGGTACCGTTGACATTACACACACTCGATGTAATTAGCTTCTGGCTGTTTCGAGTGTGTCTAAACCAAATAAAAATATACTCTAGAGTGAATTTATTTTTCGATTATTAAAATTATTATAATTTTTTATTTGCAACAAATTGCACTTCAATATTTTTTTCGGAATGATTATTAATTGTGAATCATTTAGGAGTAAAATTACATTTTTTTGTTTTTCAATAAAATGGAATTACATACCTCTACTAGAAAACTTTTGTTTTTGGATTTTGATCTACACAATGGTACTAGATACTAAATGGTTTACCCCTTCGGTTTCATTATATGACTGCAAACTCAATTGCAATCGCTTGCTTTTTGTTTGTTTTCTATTGTGAAGTTAGTAGTTCTCTACTAACCACATCATTAGCGTATTTCTATTTCTTAGACCATGAAGGATACAGTGAATGTTACTGGTTGTGGTAATCAGTTAGCAAACATAATGCATTTAAATTTTATTGTACCCAATCATTAAGATCGCCATGTTTATTTAATGATCTTATATTTTTATCTTCTTTTCCTGTTCTTCAAAATTTGCAAAAATAAAAAGCTAGATTAAGATCGATATTTTACAGCATTCAAGTTTCGAGATGTTCACATTCTATTTTAAAGGTGTCGTCAAGTGGTGGAACTGCAGTCGCAATGACGTAAAACTAATGACTAATTACATCACGTTTCGTCAACTTCCCTGTTGACAGATCTAATACTTGTTTATTGTAAAACGTATCAGATTCTAATCTGCGGCATTTTAAGGAAGTTTTTTTTGTGATTTTTTTCAAATAAAGTGCCTCGACCACTTCACGACACCTTCAATAAGCTAAGAAAGAATTACAGATAAAACTTTAATCTTAATGCATTTACACCTATTTATCAAATGAGATAGCAAAAATGACTTCTTTGCTTCAGGAAGACAAATATGCAAATATTAGAATAAAAAGTTTAAATATTTAATTTAATTTTTCATTTAATCACAGATGGAGCAACTTCTTTAAAAATTTGCTTAAAAGATATTGGAAAACGACCACTGTACTCATATGGCTACTGTATCTTGTTCTCCCTACAAAGACATTTAGATAATATTAGTATAATAGTAAAAGGTGTGACCATCGTAGTTATTTACTGATTTTTTTTTATATATTTAAGCATTGCAATTGGTTAAAATTAGAGGAGAGGCTATGCAGTTAGCAAGTGAATTATATCAAGGTGGAATGCTTAAGGTTTATTATGGACCAGACAGTAAAGTAAATCAAGCATTGCTAAAAGCCAGAGAATGGGCATTAGAAAGAGGAGCAGAACAGCCCGAATGTCATATTGCCAACTATTTATATCCTCACTGCGTAGTTGTATCAGGATGTGAAGAGGTATAAAAGTAATCAACAAAATTTTAAAATTTTTTAATTTGATTTATTTTCAGGCTTTAGAGTTTTTGAAGAAAAATTTTAAAGAGTTTCGTTTGAGAAAAATTTCTCGGTTGAATGTCAGTGGTGCATTTCATACCAACTTAATGGAACCATCCATAAAACCATTTAAAAAGGCTCTCGAAACAATAAAAGTTTCAGATCCTGCTATTAGTGTACATTCAAATGTAGATGGAAAACGGTATCTTAATGCAGATCATATTAGGAAACAGCTTCCAAAACAGGTAAGACTTTAATTTGCTAAAAGTAGAGTTCAACTTTAAAAGCTATCAGCTTTTTTAAATTTTAAACTTTTAAAAAATTAAAATCTTTTTTTTATAAATACCTCGGCCCTTATTTAAAAAATTTAAAAATAAAAGTACAGCCTATTATCTGTGAGACGAAATGTATGTGGAGCTTTTTGTAATAAGAAGATAGGAGGGGTACCTTTTAAGTTTTTACAAAAACTAGGAAAGAAAAGATTTTTTTGGAACAAACTGCTTTATTATTTTTCAAAATATTGGCCTTTAAGATTTATATACACTTTTGCATACGTGAAAACCAAGTTTTGAAACATTTTTCCACTCTGAAGATAGTATCTCAGAAACCAGGTTTTTGAAGGCTTCCAACCTCTTCTTGAGGTGATGAACGCATTTTTTATTTGACATTGGGGAACAAAAAGAAGTCATTAGGCGATAAATCAAGTGAATAC
Organism: Cantharis rustica; assembly: GCA_911387805.1. NCBI lineage: Eukaryota > Metazoa > Arthropoda > Insecta > Coleoptera > Cantharidae > Cantharis > Cantharis rustica. The sequence continues at coordinate 81,853,066 of OU426877.1, forward strand.
AGGCAATGAGACATTAATTCGATGTTTTTCTCATTCAAATAAGCAATCGTTTTACGTTCTGTGTGAGAGCTGGTATTGTCATGATGAAGAATGATGCGACGTTTTTGGTTGTTTTTCCTGATTTCGACGATGACTTTTGGCAAACAAATTGTTGTATACCATTCAGCATTCATTGTTCTTTGATCTTTCAAAGGAATGCATGCGACATGTCCAGTAAAACTGAAGAAGAAAGTGATCATTTTTCTGGAAGTGCTTCGTGAACGAACAACTTTTGTAGGATTCGATTCGTCTTGAAACGCTCGCACAGTGGATTACTGCTTGGTTTCTGGTTCATACAAATTTATCCAAGTTTCGTCACCTGTGATGATGTTATATACGGATTGTGAAGTTCTCTTTTCAAATTTTTTGAATATTTCCTTACACCAATTAACACGAGCCTTTTTATGAGCTTCAGTCAAGTTATGCGGAATCCGCATAACTTAAATGCAGACACATAAAATTCACATAAATGCGGAACAGATCTCGATCTTTTTTACCGCTAAATGTTCATGAAAAATCGAATGTATTGCAGTCTTCGATATGCCTAAAGATGCCCATTATGTCACATGTCGATCTTCTATCATGTTGCGTACAGCATCGATGTTATCTAGAATAACAACCGATTTTGGTCGACCTTCACGAGATTCATCACTGACAAACGCACGACCACGACGAAATTCTACAAACCAATTATAAACTGTCTTTTCTGATGGTGCTTTATTATCAAAAGTGGAATGAAGCGATGATCCATTTTTCTTACAAATATGTTTTTTAAACGCTCACGGTAAACAAACTACTTTGTCAATTTCTAACCTATGATTGGTGTCACAATAAAAATGTCAAATTTTACGAAAATAATAATGACAGATTTCAATAGCGCCATTTAGTGGTTGTTTGTTAAAACTTAAAAGGTGACTCGTATTAAATGTATTGTTCTTCCACTAACCATTTCAATTCTATTAGAGCAAGAGCCCGTGGCTGCCAGACCTTCGTTATTTTATAAAAACTGAAAGTTTCTCACGGCATGCTTCCAACACAGGTAGGAACGATGGCCAACTATGTACTTTGAGTCATCGTGGCTTTGGCAGGTAACAGGTAGCAAAGGTGAATAAAATACCGACTTACTTTCGTCAAATCATAAAGCATAATTTTCTTATATTTTTCTTCGGAATAATATTAGAAATCATTTCATCCATTGCCAGACACTTAACATCGTGGCAACCCTTTGCCAGACACCCTTAAACTTCAATAAATTGTAACTGTACTTACGTTATAGTATAAAAGCTGAATTTTATATATGTTACTTGTGTAACTATTAGAAGATGTTTCCTCAGTAGCCAGACAGTTTCGACAGTTCTAGCCCCTAGCCAGACAAAAATAAGATAGCTATAGGTGCGAGCGCGAAGTAATATACATTCGAGTAGGTTCGAGTTAGATAGTGATAGGTCTTTTCCGACTCTTCACTGCGCATGTTCAAATTATGTATTAGTCTATATATTTTTTTTTTTTAAATAAAATAAAAACGTTTATTTATATTTAAGTTAAAATAGCAATAGAATAATTTAAACAATAACTCTATTTTATATAATACACCTTGTTTATATGCCACACTATGTTTTTTACATTGCACGTACTGCTGCTCAGCGGTATTTTTTCTCATGACAACTCACATCAACATCTATGCGTCGTCAAAATGCGTTTACCAAAATAAAATGTCTTAAAATCTAGTAATAAATTGATAAACGCATATTTTTTTTATTTTTATATAATGGTTTTTAATACAATTAAAGTATTTTTTTTATTGAATTTTTTAACACTATTATATGAATAATTATTATCAATCAAATTTTAATGATTGTCGAATTTTGTATTAATCTGAAATTTAAAAATAAAGTTCATGAAATTCCAAACTATTATTTTGTACTACCAATTATCAATAAATCATACCAATTTATTTGCTTTTATAATCAATAACTTCATAAACATTAAAATGTTCAAGAAGTTTCCATCATCATAGTGTCGAATATCAAATTAAAATTAAAAGACTAATACATAATCTAAACATGCGCAGTGAATAGTCGGAAAAGACCTATCACTATCTAACTCGCACCTACTCGAATGTATATTACTTTGCGCTCGCACCTATAGCTATCTTATTTTTGTCTGGCTAGGGGCTAGAACTGTCGAAACTGTCTGGCTACTGAGGAAACATATTCTAATAGTTACCCAAGTAACATATATAAAATTCAGCTTTTATACTATAACGTAAGTGCAGTTACAATTTATTGAAGTTTAAGGGTGTCTGGCAAAGGGTTGCCACGATGTTAAGTGTCTGGCAATGGATGAAATGATTTCTAATATTATTCCGAAGAAAAATATAAAAAAATTACGCTTTATGATTTGACGAAAGTAAGTCGGTATTTTATTCACCTTTGCTACCTGTTACCTGCCAAAGCCACGATGACTCAAAGTACATAGTTGGCCATCGTTCCTACCTGTGTAGGAAGCATGCCGTGAGAAACTTTTAGCTTTTATAAAATAACGAAGGTCTGGCAGCCACGGGCTCTTAGACTATATAGTGTGGATGGAAAGATTTAAAGCATAGATTTAAATTATACTTGTACAAATTTAAAGTGGCTCAAAAGTAAAGTACATCAACAAGTACGTATTACTTTTAGTAATAATTACTTGATCGTAGCTGTAACATGTAGCTCTTCTCTACCTAAATTTTTTTACCGAATTAAAAAATTATTACAGATTGTGAAGCCAGTGAAATGGGAACAACTCTTACATGTAGTTTATGAAAGATCACAGGGAGTCGATTTTCCAAGAACTTTTGAGTGTGGTCCCGGTACATCTCTGAAAACTGTGTTAAAGCAAGTAAACATGAAGGCTTGGGATAAATGCTTTAGTATAGAAGCATAGTTGTAGTTTGTAACTGAAAATTTTAATTATTAAGTACAATTTTTTTATTGAAAGCACCTGTAGTTTTAATTTTAAATCATTTTATTATCGTTACATATAAAATATTTTATTTACATTATAATACAATATTGATAAATTACTAAAAGTCTTAAAGTTCGGTGGATATTTCATGTTCATTATATTTCCGATGACACACATGCTCACCTTTATCACCTGGCATTATATATGGCCCCTTTCTGAAAGTTCCGTATCCTTCTGATACCAAACTTTCACTCTGACTGTCCACAATCGCGTTAACAGATAAAGACAAAGGGTTTACAGTTAATTTATAATCAAATGTAGGATAAGTGTTACGTTTTTGAGGATACACATTATGTCCATTTGAATAACTTAATGCTTCAATTAGAGGTGTCGGATGTAAAGATTTTTCAAATTGAGTGCTGTCATCGCTATGTATGTGAGATTTTTGTGTAGGATATGGACTGTTTATTTGAATTCTTAGTGGTTCGTTATAATTCGAACTAATATTTTGTATTTCTAAGCTATTTTGATTAAGGTCGTTTTTATCATATTCTTCAGGAGATCGCCGCGATAACGTGGAAGAAACACTGATAGTTGAAACATAAGTTTTATTTAGAGGTTCTCGACGTTTTTTAACCGAATGAGTATAATCTCGAGTTCCTCTTCTTTTCAAAGTAAAGTCACGTTCGCCATTTTTTGCTTTACTGTGCCATTGAACCCAACTATATCGCATAATTGGATCTATAGGACCCCATTTTCTGGAGGGTTTAATTACTGCGACTAATTTCTAAAAAAATTACAAATTATAAAGGAAGGTGAAAGGACTTTCAAGCACACTTACATCTTGGAAAGTGTAGTATTCATCTTGTTTTTGTATTTGAAAACATGCAATTGCACATACATATATCAATGCAGTTAAAACAATGGCCCAACCACTTCCATATATCCATGCGCGATCAGTTGTCCAGATTCCGGTAAGCGACTCTGTAGATAATGTCCATATGAAAATGATTATTAAAGCTGTGGGTATTATCCACCAAAATGTAATCCACACCTTCGATAAGCTCTTTCCTAATATGAATTCAAAATCAAGTTGAATTCGTTTGGATCCTAAAAATTATAAAATAAACGTTATAGCTAAATAATTTTACATAATTAGGTAAAATTTTACCATAGAATGCTATAAACGCCAAAACTTCCAATACTACTGAAATTAAAATTAAATTTCCGACTACATAATGATCTAATAAATGAACAATTTTAAAATTTGTGGATAAAAGCATCATCGCGCCAAGTATGAATCCAATCAAACACCAAGCTACAGTTGTTTTCCACCAACTCCATCTCTCTTTCGTTTCAATTTTTACAGCTTTTAAAATTGTATAAGCAAATGTAATCTAAAATTAAAATTTTATTAATTAAATTATTATTACAATAATGAACTAGAGCAGGGGTCGGCAAACTCATTGGTCAACAGAGTCAAATATCAAAAGTACGATTGAAATTTACTTTGAGAGCCAATTGTTTTTTGGTGACCTTTTTTTTTAGCTCCTTGAGTAATTCTTTTTTATTAATAGTAAAATTTTTGGTTTGTCACAGTGGAACATTTTTTGACACTTTTTTTTACCCACGAGGGAAGAGCAACATTCAAGAGGCCAAATAACGGTGGTTTGCCGACCACTGCACTAGAGCAAGGGACTGATAATATTTATGTAGTAAGGGTACCATCAATAGATTATAATACCGAGGAAAATTTAAAGCTTGATGACAGGTTAGTAGACCTGAGAGCCTACCTATTACTAACCGTTACTTTGAAGCATCAAGGGGGGCAGATTATCCCCCTCCCTTGATCCGCGTTTGGTGGGTGTTTTTGTTAAGTAATAGATAGAATTATAAAGATATTATGATGTAAAAGAATCATAAAGGCTATTAAAGAAGTCGGAACGCTTAGTTGACAGACGATAAAAGGAAATATGGTGCATCTTGTAATTCAAAATTTGTGTAAACAGGACCGACAAAGCATTATGTCAACATCAAGAAATTAAGGTAGGATAGTTTTTCATTTTGTTATTTAAAAAATTTTAAATTCGAGTTTATATGTAATATATTTGCAAATTGCAAATCTTACTATTGAAAAATATCCAGTTGAACACTGAGATTGATTTTGCGACACGAGTGGCATAATTTTTTTCGAAGTAATAATCACTTTCATATGCGAGTCGAATATCATAATTTTTCCACGACAAATAAATCATTTCAGATTATACTGTTTGGGTATCTGGGTTCCCACAGGTCTGGAAGATCTGGAAAAGTCGGGGAATTTAAAATTGTACAAATTTTGTCAGAAAATTTTTGATTTTTAGGTGAAAGTCAGAAGTCAACATTATGGGTCAAGAAACTTTTTTTTAAAAAATTATGATTTTTATTTACGTACATTATTTAAATAAATTAATTTTTTAACTTGCGAAATATAATTAAATAATCTTGGAATGAACGTTTAATTAACTTGTTTATTCCAAGATTATTTAAGTAAATTTTTAAAATTTACAATTTCTGTAATTTAACAAATTCTTAAATCTACATAATGTTAATGCACACCGAAAAACCTAGTTGGGCACTTGAAACTAGAATTTCCACTGTAACTCATCCAAAGATCACACTAATCTACTGCCATGGTTAATTAAGTTAAAATATTATTATAGTTTTAGGCGAATTAAAAAAATATATTACTCGTACTTACCATACTGATAAATCCAGAGAACAGTAGCATGCAATAAGCAAGTATGATCCATAATTGAGCTTTGTCGTTTAAACGATGAATACCACTTTCGTAAATTAATGCAATAAGGTGTAATTCTGCCATTTTATTACTCTTATTTAGTGGAACTTCACCTCCTGTGAAGATAAACCAGATAAAAACAGAAAGTACTCCTAATATGGTATTTAACATGATGAAACCAAATGAAGTCCTAGAATTTCGAAAATTCTTTATTTATTTATTTTTTAAAAATTTATTAAAAAATTACCAAAAGGCGTTAGCTTTGCTAAAAATAATTCCCGCATTCGTAACAAATGATCCAAATCCTACGTACGTCGAAAAAAATACCTGAATTGCAGCATAGTACCATACCTACATATAAAAAATAAATACTTAAGTAAAAAATACATAATTAAATATTACAACTAACATTTGCACTTTTTAATATTTCCCAATTCGCATCGTTTATTAATTTTTGAAATTCTTTGGACTGCTCGTCTATTTCGACAATTTTAACTATCAAAGCAATAAGACATCCCATGCAAGGAAATAATAAAACTGTTAACGATTTTACGTATGTTTTGGTTCGACCCATTAATCTAAAATAACAAAATAACAGGTAAATTCAAAAATTAAAAAGAAAATCAAATACTTACAAGAGCATTATTAAAAACCATATTAAAAATGTAATTCCGACAAACATTCCAAACCATTTTGGATCAACAAAAGGAGATTCCAAAAATGTTTTTCTGAGAAGTAAAGTTAATACATAGGTAATAAGTAGTACACAGTTTTTGTAGTAAAATTTCGATATATTATGTATAGGTATATTATGAAATTATGCGGAATAAAGAGAAAGAATAGAAGTATGAATTGATTTTTTTAAGAATATAAAAGGTTCACTTTATGTCGATTGCTTAATAAAAGTATTACTGGTAAACGCAATAGTATCAAAACAAATAGATGGCAGACAGTAAAGTAATTTAGTGGGTAAGTATAAAATAAAGATAATGTTAATTAAATAATATAATATTTTTTCTTATATTTTCAGATAAACTAATATGTGTTATTCAGAGCTAAGGTACTTTTTGTGGATCGTCAATAACTGTGTAAAATTAAAGTAATTATCAATAGAGGTATCAATTTATTATTTCCTTTTATTAAGATTTTAAGTAAAATACGGTATATAGTACAAACATGTTTGACGCCCACTATAAAAAAAAAACATTAGTCCAATCTCCATAATGTAATGTTTAAATTTTTGGAGTTGACAGAATTTCTATCGAGAGTGACTATATTAGTTTTTCTTTAATAGCAATGAGTAAATTACATTTTTTTAAAGCAGATGTTAAAGTGTGGTTTGTTCTACTCAAAATAGTAAAATTTTAATTGCAAGGGTAGATAAAGTAACACTTTAACGGCAAGGATAATTAAAGAACGTTATTATTACTGAAATTACTATTGAGGTTGAAAAGTGTGTTTGATTTACTGTAAAATAAATAATGTCAAATAGTAATTTAATTTATATTTGTAATAATTCACTCATGACTTCGTCGCTTGTGAATGAACATTTTCCGCTCGTCTATAAAATAGTATTTTAACGTCTTGTAATTTTTCGCTCCAACTATTGACTAAGTTAATGTTTTTTATTTCACATTTATTGTGCAATTTAGGATCTGAACAAAAGGAAGGGCTTCTACCTACATAATATCTTTTTACAATATAATATAATTTAGTTTAGATAAACTTACTGAAGACAATCTTGTCCTGATATTCCATTTGCTTTGTAGCCAGACTAAAAAAAAAAGAAATTGAAATTAAAATTTTTTAAAATAATTTTTAATTAAAAAAAAATGTTAGCAAGTTTTAACAATATTAAGAACGATTTTTGCGAGATATTATGCATCCAGATATTGTATCGTGATACTTACTCATAAGACATGTCAAATATTACGACATATACTGTCGTGTTTCGAAATGCTATAAAAATATTAATTTAATTTATTTTGTAAAATAATTTTAAAGTTTGAGTTTTGTTTCATTATTTATTTATAACATTGTACATATTGTATAAAATAGTTAAATTAGCTGTAAATAAGAGTGGGAAGAGCGAGAAATTAAAAAAAGTAGGGCTCGAAGGTGGAAGGAAAGAGTGGGACTTGGATAGGACACTTAGGCTGCGGCCTTGACGTTGAATGGACGACCCGCAATAATAATTAAATTTTGAAAAATTAATAAAACGAATTTAATAAAAATAAATTAAGTTGATTTGATGTTTGTTTTTATTTAAATTAAAGTGAAGTGCCAAGAATTTGGAATTGTTAAAGAAAGTGGAAAAATTTAGTCGATGCATTGAATTGCACGCAGCAAAATTTGTTTAACCAGGCGTGCTGAAGCCAGCTGGAATAACGCGTACACGTGCGCTTGCAAATACCACATTGAATACCACATGCAAAGTAACAAAAATGAGCATTTTAATTTTAATTTACAAAGATTTTTAAACATTGAAGAGCTCATAGCTAGTAATAATCTGTATTACCTCAGCAAAATTTCACTACAGGGTGAAAATGCATAAATTTTCAAAGTTGGGGGCATAGCAATACATATAGAAGAGAAATTTTTTGTACTAAGTATATGATGGTTCCTATATTTTCTCAAGAGACAAATTGTATTAAGGTTTTAATTATTATTATTTGTTCAACAAGAAACAATCGAACAGTTTAGTTATTTTTAGATGACTTTATTAAAATGACAAAACAATTTTTTCACCGAGAAAAATGAGGATATTTTAAATATTTTCTATAACTAAATTAAATTAATAATAAGATTATAACTACCAGATTATGGTAGTTATTACTATGCCACGTATTAAAATAGTAACGGCAGGAAGTAGTAGTGTTAGGTAGTACCCGGGAGTCAGAACTGTACAAAGCACTCGGTAAAAGTAATTAAATTACCAATTACTAAATACTTTGTAAATGTTGAAAGTGCTTGAAATACCAAATACTAAATCTTCTTAAATGTAATTGACATATCAATTATTAAATAATTTCATCAACAAAAAGTAATTCCATTAATGGATACTTCATAGAAGTAGGTAATTTAAATACTTAAAAATTAACAGAAAGTAATTTAATTACCCCCAAATTGCCCTAATCACTTTAGTTACCTAAAATATTTCAATCATCCAAAGTAATTCAATTATCTAAAGTTTATCAATTACTTCAAGTATTTCACGATCCGAGCTATTTGAAAGTTAATGCAAAAATCAAAAGCTTATTATATTATGTTTACCTATATTATGTAATACATAATATACATAATTGTTTTTATTTACTTATTGAAAAATCAAAAAATAATTTTTATTTAAATTGTATCGCGAACGGTTGATTTATCCCCCAAGATTAAAACTGCACCTGTCCTTGATTTCAATTAAAAAAATGTAATTCAATTACCGAAAAAGCAGGTAAATTATGGATTGAACCTAGTAATTTTGAACTGCACACGTAATTTGTGTGTATATAAATTGTTTTTATAAAAGTACGTATGTATAGTAGATATATTATAGAATATGATTATTTGATTATTTTTAAATAATTTTCTAATTTATCTTTATAAAATATTTATTTTACGATTTATCTTATTTTTAAATTAGAAATATATTGGTTTACTTCAATAACTCAATGTTCATTTTTCTAATAATTAATTCAGATTAAATCTTATAAATTTAAATGTAATAAAAAAAATACAGTAAGTGCGTAATCGGTGAACATGAACATTAACTTCCGGATAATAAAAATTAAACTGGTCAAATAAACCTATACTGGTTATTATTACGTAAGAAATAAACAACAATTAATTGCATTAATGTATAAATTTATAAAGTAAATGACCAGTTTTTATTGTTTTAATGCTATAATGTGTACAGTAAAATTTTAAGTCCTTTTCCTTTACGCGCCATTAACAAGTAAATATATATAGTAAATTAATCATAATATTACATATTTATGAAGTTACTTACTAACTACTACCTACTACTTTAAATTTAGGAGTAAAATAGGTCAATATGTGAAGTTTGGCGACAAAGTATATTTAACATGTTAATTGAGTTTTAATTAAGGTGCAATTAAAATAACTAAAGTGCTAGTTGTGGTTATTTAAATTCGTTAAACCGTAATATAATAACTTCCGTGTACCCATTTTACAAAACTACCTACCTACTTAAAGTTTGATTTTTTAGCAGATAATATTAAAAGTACGACTTGAAGCGTAAAATAAAAAATTACTGGTTTGTAAAACTAATTGAAAATATAAAACATAGATCCATGATAATTGTCTACTAGTGTTTCACAAATAAAAAGAACGCAATATTATGTAGTAAAGACGATAGTTCATGTCAGGTGAATTTTTATGTTCCCGAAGCAGCTACTTTTTGGATCTTCTCTAGTCTGCCTTATTCCTTACCATTCACTGACGTTCTATGGCGATCGATGATTAAATGTATTTTAGACATCTTTTTGTTCTTTAATTTTGACACTCTAAGTGGACCAGCCAAATTTTAGGTGAGCCTGAGCCTACCCCCTAGCGACACCTCTACCCTAAAGTTACCAAATTGAATATTTATTGTTTGTTTAACTTTATCAGCATCAAGATCAAATCAACATTTTTAAATCAACACAAAATTATTATTTATAGGACATATTCTATTCACAACTAATAAAATATTTCGATTTTTCGAAAGGTCTTCTTTTTTAAGTACGAATTTTTAGTTTTTCATATACATAATAAGTATAATGCATGTATAATAGTATTCGATATTTATATCTTTTGCACTTTTAAAAGTAGCTGTCAGCACACACTTTGTCTAGAGAAATAAATTAACAGAAAAAAAATTCAATAATTCTATTTCTCCTTATAATTTCTGCTTTGGTACAGATATTTGCATAAACTAAGAAGTTTCTAAAAGTCTACTGCTTGCTTGCAAAACAACATAATATTTTTTAAAAATTGGATACCCATTTTCATATAAACATGGTTTAAGGCGAATCAGGATGAGTAGTTAGTGTGTTTCTGACACGCTAGATGACTCTGAAATTAATTAGCTGTTTACTTAAAAACTAATTGATGAATTTTAGATTTTAATGTTCAAATATACGTAGAAATAGAATAGAATTCACGCTAACGGAGTACATTTCCTTTTTTTAATTTTATTAAAAAAATAAACGAATTATATTTTTAAAAAACAAAAATATCAAAAAACTGGCAGCCAGCAATGGAAGGGGCCTTCTTGAAGAAACCTTAGAAATTATAAAAAAAATTTTTTTTTAAATTTTAGTCGATCAAAACAGAAAAATTAATTTTTCTTTGACCATTTGTAAGCCGCCAAGTCGGTCGGGTTGCAGTTAATTTATTAAATGCCTAATGCATAAAAAATGCATTACGTCATTTCCGACTAAGAAAATTTGCGATAAGGTAAACTAAACTTTAAGATATTAGAAAGAACGCGGTTCGATTTGTAGCATTGACGCTGTTGTAATGATATTATATTATTAGTTTGCTTATTAGTTTGCCTACACTACAAATGGCCGCCGCTTAAACTTAATGCTTCACTTTTATCCTATGCCAGGTATACGAAGTAGGGTATCTAGCCTTCTTACATAAACATCTCTGACCTTACCGAGTAGAACCGGTCTAGGGGGATAGTAACTAGAGCATTCGTCAAAACGGACCGGAGCGGAGGGTCGGTTTTGACAAGCAAAACCATAGAGGTATATATTAAAACTACTGGAGAAACCACTAGGTGCAACAAAACGGTCCGACGTAAGTTTACGCTTCCCCCACTCCTTAAAGGATTCGGTTCAAATTTTGTAATGCAAAATTATAGGATAAATGATGTTTAAACGTTTAAATAAATGAATTATAAGAAATTAGGATGTGATAAATAATTAAAATAATTGTAGACATATTATAATGTGATTTTTAATTAAAAATTCACACTCTAATTTAAAAAAATATATAATTATTTTCAAAAAATTAATATCCTGTATATTTCACTAAGTTCATACACATGAAATCTTGAAATTGGGACAATCTACAACTTTTGTAATTTTTAATTACAACTAACGTTTCATTTTAGGTTTTTTATTTGGGTTTGTTTAGTTTTCCGGTTTAGAATTTTTCAAAATAAGTTTATTTATTCATTTTGGCTTTAAGTAGGTATAATTTATATTTTTTACTAAAGTCAAATAAATTTGACTTTTAATCAAGTTTGAATTTTGAATTTAATAGCATAACTTTTCAATCATTTCAATAATTTTTCCAGGTTTGCCTGATGAAATTCCGAAAATCGAAACATACGGTTATATAACAGCGTGTCGCAAGCTAAATTATTCATTTAAATAGTTTTTGAACAATTTTACGTAAGTTATGAATTAAATTATTCTTCAATTTCATGTAACATGTAAAAATTAATTTTATAAAAAAATATAATTATTTTCTTATAAACACAAAAATAGAATTGTGAATTAAATTAAAAATACATAGCAAATAAAATTATAAAACACCGAAAGAGAAACAATTATACATTTTTTAATAAAATTAGTTTTGTAAGTTTACTTCTTACAGAACTGGCCTGCAAGACTTTAGAAATTGTTAGCCTTTTTCCTGCAATATAATATAATATATCGATACGAAGAGAATACTCTAACAACTTAAAATTCATAGTTTTGAGAAAAACAATTGGAATAAACAATTATTAAAGGTTTATTCTAAAGGTTCTATTGTTTATTACTAAATTTTTACATTATTATTATGTAATAATTGTGGAGCTTATTACTGAAAAGAAAACTTGCCTTTTATCAAAAGAAAACAACAAAAAAACTAGGGTTTTTACGGTATTGCCGTCAAATATGAAATAATTATTCATAATTTTTACTTACGAAACTTAAGATAGGTACTTAATTTTTATTAAACAAACATTTTTTTATTCCATGCTATAAAATCATTTATTTTCTATAACATGGCACATATAACTCCAAATCGGCATTTTTTTTGAGTTATAACATTATTTTTTTAATGTTTATCAACATTATATTATATTATTATAATATTATCAACATAATAAGTCTGTGTTGTATTTAATTTTGAGGAGTTCTCGTCTATATAAATCATATTTACCACGTTATTATACAATGTCAAATCGAGTTTATACCTTTAAGGAGTGGGGGAACGCTATGTAAAATCGGACCGTTTTCTTTTCATAGGGATTATATGCAAGTGGTGCCTCCAGTAGTTCTAATATATACCTCTATGAGCAAAACCACGGTAAATCTAGGTTCCATCCTAACCGATAGACCGGCACTAGTCGGTAGTAGTTTCATCATCGCCCACTCCATGGGGCTGAAGCTGAGATACGAAATTACGGCAACACGATCATCGGGTGCCTCATCGTAATTCTTCGGTTATACTCGCCAAAGGGCATCAAAGCTGGTGAGATTCTTAGTGATTTCTAGTGACTTTCGGTGTTATCTTCCTTTATTTTTTACTATATTATTATTTTTAGGTTATATCAGTTATATTTTCATTTTTGGTTCGTGTGTTTATACGAGACGCATGTGTACGTGAAGTGATGTGAAAATTTATTTTGTTGTATATGATTATATAACTTGTTCGTTTTAATACTTATTTAATATTATTGTTTTATGTATATTATATTGTTACTGCTTTTTAAAAATTATTTGCTGTTTGTTGTACATACATATTGTTTTTTTTATAAATTTTTGTATTAACTTGTGTTTAATATATTTCATATACATTTTTAATTTGACTGAATTTTTATTGATAACCAACCTCCTGATGTCAGATTTAGTAGATAATTATTTGAAATTCTCAAGAAATTTATTTATATATTTTCTATAATTACCTCTGTTTATTATAGAAAATTTATAAATAAATTTTTTAAGAATTTGAAATTTTAAATCTTGTAATAAAATTATGAAATTATAAAGAGCTATTCAAACGCCGCGCAAAAATTTTAGTTGTGCCCTACGGCCGCAGGAGGGCCGTGTTGCGATGAATTAACATGCGAGGTTCCCTTCTCCTACTTATATGTTCTGTGGCTTCGTCGGTCAACAATGGCGGACAGCGGGTGAAATTTTTGTATGTCCGCTGAGTTTGGATATTATTGTTTAAAATTGTGAGTAATATTTTGATTTAATTGATTGAATAAAGTGATTGTATGCGAATGCATTTATTGCGTTATTTTTGGATGATTATTTTGATATTTTGGATATTTTTGGATAAATTTTATGAGCGGCTACCAAACGGTAGTAGATTTGATTGGTTTGGTTGATTGGGAAAGGAAGAAATCAAATTATAAATTTGAATTTCCATTGTGAAATTATTAAGATTGAGATTGATGTAAAAATTGAAAGGTTAAAATTTGCGTTTGTACGAGCGAATGTGACCAGCTGGCGATAACAAGGCATTTTGAACGCGCATGAGGTTAAAAGTGCGAGCCCATTTTAAATTTGACTTTATATTAAAATTGAAATTAGTTACGATTTATTTGCGATTTATGAGGAAGATTTTTGGAGAATTTATTTGAATTTGGATTGTTTAAAATATTTGGAAATCGAATTTGTTTTATTTATGAGACAAGACGAATAATTTTAGTTGAATTTTTCGTGAACGCATAGAACCCTTTGACCCTTGAAAATTACCAACTGCTCCCGAAAAGAAGAGTACCCGAGGTAATAAAAAGTGTATGGTATTTCCACGAAAATATTATTGCAATATAATAGGGCAAATACAAAAAGAAATAATATTTCTGATGTTGTAACATCACATGAAATCAAAATAGTGGAAAATATCAGATTTGTATGCATGCTAGCTAACTCATTAGTAGTTGGTGAATCAGAAGCATTAAAAAATGCCTAAGAATGCGTAAAACCTTTAGTACGCAAAGCGCAGCAGTTAATAACTAATAGTACAGCAATTATGCCGAGAACTTCATGTTTTTGGTTGCAAAATTTAGTGGAACAAAGCAAGTCAATAGATGCAAGCGTGGTTCATACTGATATCGCACCCAAGGCGCAGGCGAAAGTTCTTCTCTTATTGTGAAGCACCTTGCTCTAAAGAGAACAAAGAAACTTGCTTCTACTAAAAGATCGCTGTTGAAGCAACCTAATTCAAAAACCAAAAGTTTGATGGTATGAAGGGCTCAGAAGATTATGGCATAGAGCCCGAAAACTTGGCAAGCAAAATGAAAAATTTTAAAAACAGTCTTCAAGTCACTGCAGCAGATGCAGATGCTTTAGGGCTCCGGACCAGAAGTCAAGCTGAAAATGAGTTGTAGTTTAAGGAAAGAAAATATCAATTAACTGCTTCCAATTTCAGCCGCATAGCCAAAAGACGAGCGACTAGTAAGTAGTCTAAACTAGTCGATACGTTTTTGTACGGCAATAAACACTTTGAAACTTTAGCTATACGATATGGAAAAATGCACAAGAAAGATGCCATAGCTGCATTTACAAGTAAAACCGGGAAAAAAGTTTCAGAATGTGGTTTATTTGTAGACGTGAAGTTTGGTTCTCTAGGCGCATCACCAGATAGTCTAACATCGATTGAAGTTAAATGTCTCTAAGTTGCGAGAGAATTGACTATCGAGGAAGCTGTTACAAAATTGAAGGGCTTTTGTTTAGATAAGAACGGAAAATTAAAAGGAAATCACAACTATTACTATCAAATTCAAGGCCAGCTCCATGTCGCAAATAAACCACATTGTGATTTTGTTATCTGAACTGGAAAAGAAACATCAATTGAACGGATTGAAGCAGATGAGAGTTTTTGGAAAGAAAAAGTTTTGCCAAAACTTGCATTATTTTTTGAAAAGGCTTTACTTCCCAATATTATCGATCCTAGAAAGTCGCGTATTATGCCTTATACGAGAACCTGAAAAATTCTTTCTTCATAAAATTTGATATTTTATTTTATCGATCCTTATCTACTATTTCTACTATTTAGTTGTTAAATATGTTTACCTCCAAGATCAACAAAATCATCACTTTCTGTGCAATTTATCGAAGCAAGAATGATACTTGGCGGTGTCGTTTTAGATAAATATGTAACCCGAACAATCATGGGCACGGGGCCGAAAGAATTATTTTTAAATCACCTTTATTTAGGTTATATTTAAATTTTTTTATTTTGGGAAGGCGCTGCGTTGTCTTGTAGTTTGCCGAAATAATTCTTCAATCTCCTCTCGTAATTAGCTATTGTTTTATACAGCACACTGACGACGCCATGCAAGTAACTATAGTGCATGTAAAATTGCGTATCACGAGCGAAAGTTGAAAAACGTCAAAAGAGGTTTTTTCTGTTTACGGTGACTAAAATCCAGAAAAAAATAATAAACATAAAATTTATGGTTTTATTCAAAAATTAATTTAATTTATTAATTTGACTTTTTATTTTATTAATTCTTATCTACTTTTTAAGCCAACTTCGAAACAGTTTAATCCTAAACTTACGGAAATCTAGTTTGTATATTTATATGTAATTTTATACTTTTATTGAAATATCTATCGCAAACTGATAAGTGTTCTTACATGTATACATTACTACCACGTGACTAGTTCACCAAGCGGAACATAAGAAACGTAAAAAAAAGTTTATATTTCTATTTAGAGTGCCAAAAATAAAAAAATAAAAGAAATTAAATATGCATTGTATTCAGAAAATATGCCTCTTTGGCGGTTGGCTAACACTTTTTTAATTTTTTTCTTCTAAAAAGATGCTTTTTTCGAAATTTTTAAAATGAAAGTCAAAATTAGAAAAGTACTCCGTTAGCGTGAATTCTAATATGGTTTTAAGTACTATAGCCTTTTTCAAATTAAAAATTTTTGTTTGTAAAGTGGTTTAAATAGTTAATTACTTTTCCGATATATTTGTCTCTCTTGCACACTTGTCTACAATTCGTGTCCGGTTTCGCCTTAAGTTCGCTGAAAATCGTCACCTCTGTTGAACGTTTAATAAAAACGAGAATTATGACTTTAAATTTTTATATAGTATGTTCAGTCCACAGTCCACTCTTACTAAATCGAATTCTTATAATGCATTACATTTTTTTAAATTAAGGGGAGTTTGAGTTAGAGAAAGTAAAAAAAAATAAAAAGAAGAAAATAGTAAACATTTGTGTAAATTATAAAAATTACATGAAATATGAAAATTAGTCATTCGCATACAAACGAAAATATTACATAAACTATTTAAAAAAAATGTTCATACATATTTACATTATATATACCATATACCTAGGCACAATTTCATACAAAGTTCAGGAAATCACGCGGCTGCGTCATGACACGTCAGGACCTGACTTAAAATATGGAGAGGCAAAAATTATACGTAAATTGACATTAAATGCCCAACATTGGATTCCATTTCAAGAAAGTTCGAATTAAAAAATTCGATTTAAAGAATAATTCTTACACATAAAATCCTATTCACTTGCACGTGTCAAAAAAATAATTCGTTTAAGAAAAAATTTGAAGTAAGGAGAGTTTGGTTTAGAGAGAATTGACTGTATTTATAAAGTTCTTTGGTTTTGAAAATATCTGTCATACAACAAAAGTTATAGGGAGAAGTAGTTACTATCGATTGCTATCAAGGCGATATTATTCATTAATATTGGCGCAATATTGCCCTAATATTTTGTACTACATAGATGAACAACAAAACCAAAAACAAAGGAAACCAGTGCCATATTATGCACTAGGCTGACAAGGCTAAAGCCTAAGACGCCTTTTGCAGAAAAGGCGATAGCCTCTAAAATTACAAGTGGCAAAACTCTTATTAAATTTAAGAGTTTAACTTTAATTTTTATTATTAACACATTTATGAAAATATATAAAAATAATACTATCTATATAGTAATATATTGTCGTGTTCTGTTTGATTAACAGAAGATTGAGTTGGCAGTTCTCATTTGGATAAAATTGTCATATCTGAAACGGGGAGTGATTTGTTGATATTTATACATAAAACAAAACAAAATTTTTAAGGACATTATAATTTGATTGAAATTGTAAAAATTTTTAAAGTATTGTGTGCTAGTATTAGTGACAGATAAAATTTGAAACACGCGCATCAGATTATCAAATATTGAAAAGGAAAAGAATAAAATTTTAGAAAAGAAGACTTGCCGCGATCTGTCGAGGAACGGATAAAAAATTCTTATTTCGGCGTTATTACAGTAAGGAGTAATTTTCTGTAAGTTGGCGACACATATCACGCGTAAACTTCCGTTTTCAATATTTGTGAAAAGGAGTTCAGATTTGACTACATTCGCTTTTTTTTTATTATAAATAACATTTATTTTTGATTTAATGTTTGAGTTTTCTTAAATAGCATTGACAATTTATAAAAATAAAAGTAAATATTCGGAACCCACGAACCCAAGGCAAGTTTCTTGAGTTCCGTCAAAGCAGAGCGACGACGCCGAGGCAAAGCAGGAGTCGTAGTCACTGTAGCACAGTTTACTTCAAAGCAAATGTTTTATGATTTAAATTATTAATAGGTGAATTAAATAGGCTCCAAATCTGTATTAGCCTAGAGCGCCAAATAGACGTAATCCGGCTCTAAAGGGAATAAAAACTTGCTCCCAGTAACATAAATTGGAGTCGACAGAATGATGTTTCTACAATATTGTTTTTAAAATAAGTACAAATAATACAAACGCAAAACTACTAATTATGTTAAGAATTAATCATTTCAAATTTTCTTGATGATTGTAATATTGTAGAATTTTTAATCTTAAAACTTTTACAAACGAGAAACTCTTGTACCGACTGGTACTTACTGACCGATAAAGAAATCAAATTACATTATGTTATAATTTTATTTTAAGTGCACTATGTTGTATACTAAAAAAAAGTAATAAAATAATCATAAATAAATAAATATGTAATTAAAAAAAATAATAATAAATAAACATTTAATATTAAGTTTATCGAATTAATGTAAACATAATTGTTTGCTAATTTACTACAATTTGAAGTGCAATTCCATATCGCGTATCAATTTTGAAGTAAATATTACTAAATTAAAGTAAATTTTACCAAATTTGATGTAAAATTTACTTCAATTGATGTAATATTTATACATTAAAATTAATGCGTAATGGATTTGTATTTAAAACATTTCTTTTTGTTGAAAAACAAAATGGTTAAACAGGTTTTTCAAGAGTTCCATTTGCCATTTCTTCTATCTATATCTATTATGTTGGTTCATCACTTGAGAACGGCCAGACTGATTTGGCTGATTTTTGTTTTGTTGTGTTCGTAATTTTTAGAACAAGGTTTGTATGAAATAGAATTTATGGAAATCCTACCCGAAAGAGATTTTAGTTGCAAGTGGTGACGTGCATGAATGGATTAACGAGATTCTTATAAACAAAAATTGTGTTGGCGACAGGTGGCGCTAAAATAAAAAAATTTAACATAAATAAATGAGAAAGTTCGTTTGTTAGATCGCTGTAGGTACACTTCTAAGTCCTTCGGCCGATTTGAACCAAATTTGGAACACTTGCTCACTAGGACTTGGATTACGAAATAACTTTACCGAAATTTACGGTAAATTCTTGGTAAAAGTTGTGACTGAAAATTTTTCAATTTACCTTCTTCATTACAGTCGAACGTCGAAAAACGACGGCTAAAGCGAACGTTTTGTGAAAAATCAATTCTTTGGAGTAAAATTTTTAATCGAAGGAGGCGTAAATTTACAAAAAGAATTTGCTCGAAAATACCTATCCAAAACCAAAATTTTTACTTGTGGTTTTGACCATGGTCGGTGATAAAACGTTGAATTACATTCGGGAAGGCTGTTCTTTTAGTGCCTTTTTATAAGTTCTAAACGGCTGGACCAATTGACTTGAAATTTTGACAGAATGTGTAATAGATTATTACAAACTTTTACAAATATCCTTTTTTGAATAAGTTTTTTGGTTTTTCCAAAAAAGCCAAAAAACCATTAAATTTGAGTTCTTCCGATATTTTGTAAATCTTGATTTTTAGAAACTTTTGGCTCATACAGAATTTTGATATCTTAATTGGTTTAAAAGTTTTTAGGGCCTAAAGTTCAAATTGCTTCACGTAATTATAATTGACGTGTAGGAAAACTATATAAATTGAGAAAGAATGTCTTGCATCTGTTACAATTCTTATCGAAGATAGTAAGTCAGTCTTGCGATTATAAAGCATAGTATAATGTTACATACTACATCAAGGATTTTAAGATTTTATATTACATAAGCTAATCACAAATAGGTACGCACTTTATAACTGTATCTATGAACACAAATTTTTTTTCTTTCTAGAAATAACTTTTGGAAGAAATTCATCATGTGGATTTCTTTTTTCAGTGTTCTATTGGCGCTATGTTTTTATCTCAATTTGTATAATTTGTAGTTAATTTATTAATATAATTATTTTAAACAAATTGATTTATTTATACTTTACACAAATTTATTGTTTTAATATTATCTCAAAATTTTATAAATATATTTGCATTTTTATTATAATAAATAAAAAGTTGTTATTTCTATTGCTTTATTGTTGCGCCCTATTTTGTCTATATTCCCAAGAATCTTGGAACACTAATCATGATGAAATACAAAAACAATTCTAAATAATAATTTATCTTTTTGAGTAAGCGTCCAGTAAATGTTATATTTTATCAACAAATTTTACCAAATATAAGGTACATGTCGCTGCCTGGCAAGAATAACGACAAAACTAAAAAAAGCACTTTTTTCAATAGAGCGTTTTTAAACTACTGATAAGTAGTAACTTTGCATTACATGCATAATGGCACTGCCGCTATAATAACAGAAGGTTATTAAAATTTTGCATTGTGACGTTATACATGATAAGATATAGCCAAATTCTGTCGATTTTAATACTTAACTCAATTTTGCCAAATTTTGAGTTGTGTCGTTATTCTTTCGAGGTAGCGATGTGTATGTGTTTGCATTAGGTAGGAACGAAGGTCAAGTCATCGTAAGATTTAATGAAATTGTTGAAAAATATAATTTTAAAAACATTACGAATATTATTTTATAATTAGAGCACACAATTATAAAATTGTATTGCACTTCGGTAAAACTGCAACATCAGCTTATAGTAAGAATATCTGTTTACGTGCGTGGGTAGGCAATCCTTGATTCGTATTAATTTTTCTACACACGTTTACACTTTAAAAGCATTACAAAGTTTCTACACGTCAAGTTTGCTGTCTTTGCACAACACGGAATTTCCTTTTTTACGTTGGGATGGATAGGCTCAGAGAACAGCCTTAATTCTCTCGAAAAAATGTGACTCTCGGCTGCGCCTTGAGCAGGGCCGCGCCGACCACCGCCAGCGCCTGTGTGCAAAACCTATGAAGCGCCTTTTTTTGTCGTCGTGTTTCGACACGAATATTTTTTTTGTTTTTAAAATTTTGACTGAAGTATGTTCTGCAGTTTTATATAGCATTTTCCTAAATAGTAGGTAAAAACGGTTCGCTTACCTTGATAATTACTGCGAAAAATAAAACGCTAATTAAATTTTTACATACTTAATTTGAGATATTATTTCAATGATGGGCGGTGACATTTTATCCGGCGCCCCTATCGCCTTGGCGCCTGTGTGCGCCGCGCACTTTGCATATATGGGCGGCTCGGCCCTGGCCTTGAGTGCCCATTTTTTCTTGTAGATTAGAGGCTCCTTAATCCCCTTATATAATTAATAACTATTAAAAAATTGGGAATAAAGCCATAATTTCTTATAAAAAATATTAAATAATAACTATATATTGCATTAATTTCATACAATTTGAAATCCCGACAACATAATTATAGAAAAATACGAAATAAGGGATTGAATCCTTAATTAATACTTTGTCGAGTTTCATTTATATATTATGTAGTTACCATCCTCAAACGTATATTTATTGACCTAGAAGCCACTAACTTTTCCGTATATTCTGATAAAATGTTATTACATTCGCTTACTAAAATTTCTTTTAGTTAGATTTTGTTACTAATACTATTGTCTTATGTTTTTTAACTTTTCTTTCCAACTGATTTCACAAATTTTTATATCGGAAGATTGTGCAGGAGTATCCAGCACCTTTGGGTAGTTATATTAAGGTTAGTATATGAGTAGCACTCATTTTAGAGTCCTTTTTAATTTCACGCACAATTCATTGCCGTTCCATCTTGCTTAATTTAGTTTTTCGACCTCTATATTTATTTATCTAGATTTTTATTACTAACCTAACTATATTATAAATATTTCGATATTTTTCTTCTTTTTCATAGTGAAAAATTACCAGCTGTCTTTGATCAAACATAGAATTATGTCCTCTCCTTAAACTATTTTAATTATTTAAGTTTTTTTCTAACATAGCCGCCTTTTGCATTAAAATTCAAAACAATGATTATAATAATTAACTTCTTATTTGTCAACTGTAGGTGATTCAAGTGCAACTAACTGTATATTCGACTAATATTAGTGACGAGATTAGTGATAATTTTACCGAGACAGCAGTCTGTCCGGATTTTAAATTGACTCAAATAAATGCAATCATAGCTAATAAATATTATTGGTTTCATACTGAATTATTGTTTTTTTGTTCAATTTATTTTTTATTATTGGCGTTGGTTAAAGTTGCACAAAATATATTTGTAATAAAAATTTCAAAAGATAATTTTAAAGTTGAGAGAAATTATATATTTTATGTTTATCGCTGTTGTCCGAATTTCATTAGAGTCCCTCTAAGTATAATAATTATACCAGTTTCAAATATTTCCGTAAAATATAAATTTTATCTAATCAATGCGAAATAGATAAAGCTAACTTACATTATAAAAACATTTCATTATATCTTTTTGAAACACCCTGTAATGCTTAAATAAAATCGTAAATTAAAAATAGTTGAAGGCCGTAATAATGAAATTAATTTAAAAAAGTAATTACTACACTAAGCACGCGTTAATGCTTGATTAACCAGAATTAATAGTGATAGTTCAAGAGTAATTTAATTAAACTGGCAGATATTAGTTGCTAGCACTTGGAAGATTCTAAAGTTGTTTACTACAGTGTAGTCTCGATAATTGCCAATTACGCGAGTAATTAATTTGAATTTGATATTATTAAAATATATCAATCATTGCGCGTATTCGGAGATACAGCTTAGATCACAAGCAGCTTTTAGTGCTAGAACTAATCACAGCACAAAGTCCTAAACCACTCAGCGCTGAGTATGAACTTCAATGTACGAGTTTCACTAGTCGCAGATTTTTAAAATAATGTATGTACATAAAACTATGATCAAAATGCTATTTATCCTTATAATTGGTGAGTCTCAAAACTCAGCCTAAGAATTTTTTAAAAATTTTGAAATTTGGAAAAGTATTTAAACTGAGCGCCATGATTGACCAATGAAAATTAACCATGATTATACGCTGTTGTTGAAACTAAAGATTGCTAAAGATCAGCTGTTTGAATATCAAAACAAGACGAACAACTACTAGATATCACGTGTAACAAGTGCGATTGGTATTTACCTTACCAATTTTCAACAATTTCGACTTGGTGATTGAGCTGTTTTTATTGGCTTCTAAAACCGCGCTATTTTTTGAAATAGGCGGCCCGTGGCGTCAACGGCCGCTCCTTTAACAGTTTATTTTTTTATCTTAGACGTACTCAAAATATTTTAGAAAAAATTGTAAATGCTCAGTTTGACCTCTACTTTCAAATAAAAAAATAAAAAAAAAACAGCGAAACTCGTCCATTATAGTATACTCTAATATAGGTTTTTTAACTCTTACCTTTGTAATTTTTACTGAGGCACATTCTAGAAATGGAGGAGGACCTTTTCCTAGCCAAATCAAGAATAGACCAAATAATCCTATATACAACGGATAATAGCAGCTGACTAAACATACTGCTACAAATTTTAAGTGTCCAACTCCTAAAAAAATAAAAATTCCAAATTTAAATGCAATAACTTATAATCAAGTAAAAGTAATTTTATATTCAGATATTTTAAAATCACTTGACGTTGCTTGTTGCGCAAAAATAAGCAATTTATTTGCTTTGGAAGAAGGAGGTGAAAGAGACGATAGAATCTAGAAATTTAGAAAATCGAGATTAGACTGATAGGGGGGTTTGGAGAATAAGATGCGATAAACGGATAAGACCGTAAACACTCGTTTCTACTATATCTATTGTCGTGTTTTGAAAACGATTGAAAGACAATTTTTATATTTATTTGATTTTGAAACTGTTTTAATTTTGAAAATGTAAATTTGAGTTGTAAATAATATTTTGTTGAAATAAGATTGGCCATAAAAGATAGACGCAGCGCAGCAGACGCTGAAATTTTGATAAGTTTATGATTATAGAAATTAAAAATTATTTTTTTATGAGAAATTGATTGAGAAACTTTTTGGCGAAAATGGTCGACGTAGCGGACGTTTAATTTTGTAAGTACGCTGAATTTTATTTAAAAAGTTGATAATTTTTGATAATTAAAAGTGATTTTAGATGCAATCGGTGCGGTGGTTTCATTGAGATTTGGTGCTTGTTTACAATGTACGTAAGACATAAGATAAACATAACACATACATAAGACATAAAGTTGAACTAGTAGTAGGCACAGTGTGCCTACGAAATTCTTATGTTTATGTTGATCTTATGTTCGGCTTATGTTTGTACATAAGATTGAAATTATGTTACATTTAGTGAAATTTGTGGTTTGAAGTTGCTAGTGTTTGGCCATAAGTTGAAATAAATTGACGAAATTGACATAAACGTAACCTTTGTTATAAAGTTTGAAAGTTTATTCGTTTATTTTTTTATTATACGCATGCGCAGTTTCAGATATTTCTTATGTTCATTGTGAACACTTGTGCGGCTTATGTCAAAATTATGTTTTATGCTTATGTTATGCTTATGCACGTCTTATGTTTATGTATATTGTAAACAAGCACTAATTTTCATCATTATTTTGATAAAAATAGTTTGCCATGAATGACAGATTATAAAAAGTGAGGTTAAAAGCGTCTAGATACATGCATACAATCGTTAGAAAACGAACACAAACGAAGCACGTCAGCCAATCAAAACCGTTCTTTCATCAAAATTAAACAAGTAAGTAACAAGAAACAGTCGTATTGCCATCGAAATATTGATGTGACGTTATTAAAATGGAAGCTACACCTTTACCTTTACAGCTGCACTGTAAAGGTAAGAATAATAAATATAGGCTTGCTGGAAAAGTAAGCGCTTATCTCAGTATCTCAACACAAAATTTTTCATCTTGATACATACCTCGAAATAGTGGAACAGCTCTCCAAGTTTTGGTAAATCCTTCTTGAGCTAATTGTCCTAAACCTAACTCTAGAAATAGTAAAGGTAAACCAATTAGCATGGATAAAATTATGTAGGCTACTAGAAAAGGTAATCCTCCTCGTAACAAGGTGGTTTGTGGTAATCTGTATAAATTTCCCAGACCAGCGGCTAATGATATAGCACATAAAACGGTTTCGGCATATGCGAACCATGACCAGCATGACTAAAATATAAAAATTAGCTATTAATGTTTATAAAAAGATAATGTTTTATTTTTTAATTTCTAGTTGTAGTCGAGAAACCATCTTGAATTATGAAAAGTTTTAATGCATAAAATAATTTTACGTTATATATTATTAAAAACTGTACATTTTCTAATTTAATCATAATATTATTACTTTTTTATTAAATACCTACTATAGTATATTATTAAAGTTGAATAAACATATAAAATAAGTAATCAAATAAATAACAATTAGAAAATGACGATGTCTACCTATTAGGAATATAAAATGCTATATTTATTCAGTGTTACATTATTTTATTTATATTATTTTTAAAATGTTAATTTATAATAATTGAGAATAATTTATAACATATAAAAATGACCAAGATGTTCTTTTAATTAAGATATTTTAAAATAGGAGGTAGCTTAAAATCGCTATATTAGAAAAGTTACCGCAACCGATCACAATAATAATTATTGTAAATTTTTATGGTTTTATTTTTTAATAAAATTATAAAAAACTTTCCCTACTTAAAAAAGTGCATTATTACTCAGTATAACGTGATTAAGGTGACAATTTTTTTATGCCAGAGCGCTTCAACTTGTTAAGACGTTCCTGATCATAGAAACCATGAATATATTTGAAGTATTTGTTTGGTGATCATATAAACACAAAAATTGGAGTAAAATTAATGTTCCGTAGAAGTTTTCAAAAAAAAAATTTAGTAAAAAAATTTGAAATTTTCCAAGACCCAAGAGTTCAAATTATCCTCAACCATGTTTTCAATTTATTTGTCATTAGTTACCCTGCCCTGGGAGTACATACCATACCATGACTAATATTTACTTACAGCTATGTATGTATGTCGAATAAAAATCAATTAAAACAAATTTCAAAAATTAGCAAAATTAGAGATTATGATGATATAACTAATTTCTACATTTTTTTTTCAGCTATTCGTTCTCTAATTCAATAAATTTAGAAAACACATTTTTACCGAATCATGGAGGGTTTTTCCAATTTTTTACTTTTTAACGATGATGATTGCATTAAACGATTTCATCACTTTAAATAATAATTATTGTAATTACATTAAATAATATGAAATAGGTAAATATTTTATAATAATAAATTTAGAGACATTTATTGAGCGATATTACACATGACTAGTTAGCATGAAATTATTTAACTTCCTATATTTTATTGGTTATCAATCATAATAGTAGTTATATAATTCTTTTATTTCATGTTTTTATTTGATTTTACAATAAGAGGAAAATAAACTCAGTACAAATAATTGTACAGAATACTATTTTGTACTATTGTACTATTTTTTTTATTTATTATCTAAATGACGTGCTTTTTTTATATTTTTAATTATAAGAACATAATGTATCAATATGACTATTAACATTTATTTTTATTTCCTTTTTTATTTTATTTAATAATTATTATTTAAAAAAAATTTTAATTTATTTTAAATAATTGATGTTTGGTCAAGTTTGAGGTTGTATATAGGTATTCGAATTCGAAATTTCTGTGCTATACCTCAACCAATGATCATACCAAACAACAATTAAATGTGGTCATTATAAACTTAAACTCGTTGGTTCAAATCCTGGCTGGGACAATATTATGGTAGGTATACAAAAGTTTAATAATACAAATTAATAATAAAATGAATATTACAGATTAAAACCGTCAAGAAAGGATTTTTTAATATTATATTAAAAATAAAAACCGAGACAAAATCAAACATCATTTAAATATAAAAAATACATTTAATATGTAATTAAATAATAAAAATGTTATGTAAATTTAAACTATTTTGATAGAACAGAAAATTTATAAATAATTTGTATTTTTTTAATGAAAAAACTAATAATAAATAATGAAATTGTAAGGAGTAGAAAACAACACATAGAGTTGCAATATACTGATTTTATGTAATATTTAAAAAAGGGGTAAAAAAAAGAGGGAGCGTGAAAAAAAGAGAGTAGTGAGGGTATAATAATAAACCAGGTTCCAGCTGGATTTTGAAGAGAAATTGATCTCTCGAAATTTAATTAAATAAAAAACAAAGAGAAAGAAAAGGACGATTAATTTCGAGAAGGATTGGGCTCTCGAAGCTATAAAATTGTGAAAAATAAAATTGTTGGAGAGGTAAAGTTTGGAAAGATTAGAGAAGAAGAAATAACTGTGGCGGAGCAAAAAGGCGACGGCAATAAAAGAGAAAGGAAAGAAAATAGTGCGACAAAAAATATGTGCTTAAAATAGAATTGTTTTCCAAATTTAAAAGAAACGTGAATGTCACTTCACACATTTGAATCACCCGTCGCCGGCAGTGAAAGTAATGTTAATTTAGTATTTTAATTATTTTTCATTTTGGAAGAAGAAATAATATATTTTATTTGGAGCAAACGTACATTTTGTGATTCAGCTGTAATTAAAGATCTCTTCCCACTCCACTCCAATCGTTTGTCAATCCTACAAACATTTTTTGTTCGCAATACAAAATATGCTATTTATAAATTTATACTATACTGATATATGATATAAACTCGTTGAGATTTTATAATCAATTATTTTTACCTCGGGTTAGCCCTGAATTGCGGACACTTTGGATTATTTTAGGGCGAAGGGTTCTAACGTCTTCAAAAAAAAATCAAAAAATAAAAATATTCTTGTACAAAAAAAATAGTATTCCAAAAATTTAATCTAAAATAAAATTTTATTGGGCTCGTACTCTTGATTTTACGTTTATCCAATTCGACGTGTTATCTATCTCGCCACACGATCGCACTTACAAATATTATAATTTTTAATTTTCCAATTTTAAATGCACATCGAATTTATTATTTGGGCTTATTCTTTCTTCAAATCAATCCAAATTAACCAAACCAGTCAATACACTACCGCTCGGTAGCGACTTCTTAAAAATTATCCAAATCTTAAAAAAATATACTTCCAAAATGACGCAATAATGCATACGCATAAAACTACTTTATTCAATATCAAAAAATCTCACAAAATTTCACAGAGCCAAAACTAACGACCGGCTCGAACAGCAATCTTGGCAAAAAGTCTCGTAATCTTCTTCGATTCGCCCCCACCTGCCTAATTTTACAATCTTACAATCCAAACTTATAAAAATAAAATTTCACCAAAAAATGTACAGGGCGGGTGCAAATCCCTTTGAAACACCACAATACATATAAGTTGAAAATGTAAGTGTTTTCTTACATGGCTCAGTCAGTTGCTAATAAAACCACACTAAAATAACACTACAACACTCTTGTTGCACCTAAAAATTTATATAAATAGGAGTTTTTATTATTTTTAGTAAAAACATTAACCCAAAACAGCAAATCTCAGAAAGAATAAAAGTTGAAATAAATAAGTCACTGTAACCGTTAAACTGTTTAAAAAATCTCTCGAAAACGGCAGATCTTAGAAAGATATAGGCTAGATAGGCAATCTCTGTTTTTAAGTAAAATTTGACTATATTTAACAAAATCTAATTTACAATAAAATTATACTACGATGTATGAGAAAGCGGAATTGAAGTACTTATGTAAATTTGACAAGCCCAACCGAAGTTGAGCCAAATGAGACTGCCAAATATTTTAAATTTACTATACAATAAAATAATATTATTTAGAAAACTTTTTATATTATATATGTACTACTTTCAATTATTTACATTTGGATTGACATGTTATTCTTCAGAAAGTTATCGCTTCAATAAAATCTCATATAATATTTAAGATTTTGCATTCAAAATTTTACATAATTATAAAGACACAATAGCCCGCATAACCAAAAAAAAATGGAATATTGACCGATAAGAAAAAGAACAGAAAAGATGGCAAAAGATGACCAGCTCTGAAAAGAAGGCAGATCGGATAACATAAGAGAATTCGGAACAGACCAATTGGTTTATTATGTGATAGTTGATAATAAAGACAGAACATTAATAGCCCATTCGCAACTTTACTCTTAATATTTACCAATAGTATTCATAAAAAAAAATTATCAACCTTGATCGTTTTCCCTTTTTGACAATAATTTGGCAATAATACAGCTTGTATACAAGTGTATAAACATGAGTATGCAACGTGTAGTTGCTTAGATTTGCTATGAATTAAAGATGTGTGAAATCAGTTGGCTTTGCTCTGTAGCACAGTAATTAAAACGGATGGTTACTCCAAAAATGTGTTAATTTTTGCAGTGCATGGTAAGTCTGTTTTATCAAAAAATATGTTTATAAAAACTTTAAAAAAACAACTGTGACTGTATTTAAAAAAAACTAAATAATAATTAAAATTCAATTTTAAATTTACACATTAAGCAACTAGAATACTTAGCGGTGACCAGTGTTACCAGATTTACTCATTTAAGTTCCCCTAGATATGCAACGCTTGCCGCTAAAAATCCCCTAGATTAAAAAAAATCCCCTAACTCAAACAAATTTCAAATTATTATTAAATCAAGGATCTAATTATCAATTAATATCACATTTAATACCAAATAGTATTTTATTATAATTTAAAATACAAAAATACATGAAAATCTTGATTTTTTTAAATTTAAATTAAAAAAAAAACATTTTTCAGTTTAAGCGATAGTACCATAAATATAAAATATTTTTTAAAGAAAATATATTAATAAAAATGTAATAATAAAAGCAATAAATTCACCTACAGTGAGAAGATGATACAGATGATGAAGGAAATGATGATGAGGCATTCGTCGAGACTTCACTTAGTAAGTAAAAAGAAAATGAATTGTCTTGTCGGCAGGCTGTAGCAACAATTTTTCTATTTTCTGTATTTTAAATTACCATACTTTGGTGGGTTTTGGTTAAAATGAGAGGTGTTAAGCTATCCAAAATTTAGTGTACTATACAATAATACTTAAAGTAAAAAAATTCTAATTATAATTAACCTTTCACTAAAATGAATAAAACAAGTGGCGAAAAGTTAGTAAAGACGCTAAACCGAATGCAGCATTTAAAATACTTAATAAACTACATAATAAAAATAAAAGATTTTTTTTTAAATAGCTGATAAAATGTTAACTTTGTTCTTATCTAATTCAATAATATAAAGTTAATAATTATTTTATATTTAATCTTAATAAATAGAGGTTTAGGGCAAAAAAATATTTTTTTTTTCTGGAGTTTTTTGAATTTTCATTATGTGTAAAAATAAATAAATGTAGAATTTTAACTGGGTTTTACTAATTCATGTTCTTTTTTAATTCTTGTTTTAAAAAATAAAAATTTTAATTTTTGTGTCATTGCTTTTTTATTTGTAATATAATCTTTAAGAATTTTTAAGTGCATTTTATGAAATATTAAGAACGTTTGAACAGAATTTTTTTGCTATTTTTAGAGCAATCGAAAACCGCCCTGCTCATTACTAGCATAAATTATGTTACAGGAAATGTATATTATCCCTTAATATCTACATTCGCTTTTGAAGTATGTACATTGAGTTTTTTTATTATATCAAAGTAAGGTTAGTTTTATAACAATAGATACGTGATAATAGAGTTAATATTAAAAATTGAAAAATTAATTACCATTATTATCGATTAACCACTATTTTAAAATAAAGTTGTAAATAATTTACATAATCTTACTTTATTAGGTGTAATTTTTATGTAGAAGCGATTGAAAGAATTTAAAAAACACTTAATTTTACATCCCCAGTTATTAAGATAAACACTTCGTTTTAAATAAAATCTAGGATGAATATTATGATACTCATATTTGTAATTTAAATTAAAAACTTGTGGCTTTTCAACATAAATCACAGTCATAACTAAAATCACTTATATTTCGAGGTTTGTGAACTTCAACACATTGCATCACCTGCATAAGTAAAAAATTTAATTGTTTTAACTAAGAAAAATTAGGGTATTTTGTTAATTTGATTATTACTTTCATAACGACCGACGAATAAAAGCAAACTAACTCGAGCATTATACCAAAGATATTTCCTAGCTGCCATAATCATCGAAGTGTAAAATATACTTCCTTTACGAATTTTATCGAAATTTATTAAAGCATATAAGTATTATGTGCTTCAATCGTTTACTGGTAAGGTGCTACTCGTGCTGATACCATAAAATAATTATGATTAGTATTGCCATTATGAATACTATCATTTATATATTATATAATCAACAAGTTTCTAAAACTACTTATAACTTGAACATAAAATGATATATAATTTTTCCAGACAAATTATAAAGAAAAGAAATTCAGCCTACATTTTCTCTACTAAATAAGAACTGCAAAATGATAAAGTCACGGTTTTTAAACACAAAAACCATAGCCCATTTTAATACGTTTATAATTTATTAGATCTTCATGAAAAATTAATAGTAGCAAATTTGTATTTAAAGCTTGCTCCGATATCTTCACAAGAAAAACACTTAACGGCCTAACTAATAGATTTTCGGTCATACCGTTTTTGGCAAATAACGGAAGTCAAATATTTAAATGATTTCGATTATAATTTGAATCTATTACGTTGTATACTTAAAAGTGATTTACTTCAGAATGATAATATTTAATACAAAAAAATAGAACGCACGACCTGAAGAGGTGCACATTACATTATAAAACAGTTAGTTTTTTGATTGTAAGTTAAAGTGTCGTCAAATGTATTTCCAAATAAACATATCTTAAATATATTTTAACTATACGAATGAACGATTATCACCTATTATTAAACAGATAACGTAGCTGTGTACACAAAAAATGTATAAGATGTTATTTAAAAATGTGTGCTATGTAAATCTAATGATGTGGAAAACAATTAAATGAAAGATAAATATACAATATTTTGAAATATAATTATCACAAAACAATATCTCAAGTAGGTAACTTCGAATAAAATATTAAAACTGTTGCAAGGAATTGTTAAAAATTTGAGAAATAATGAATTACTCATAATGATGATGGAACCAATAAACAATTCACATACCCAAGTGGTTCATCAAGTACCTACTATAAACATACTACGTCATTTCAATGACGTATAAACCAGTAATATCCACTTATTAAATTTTTTACAAAGAAATTTGTTGCCATCATTACTTACCGATGAAGATCTGCTAGGCGAAATAAGTCTAGCAGTTGATCCTTGATCGTCCCTTCTGCTTTCGACTTCAGACTGGTTATCCGCAATGGTCGTTGTTGAACGCAGAGTTGGATAGTCATATTCGTTTGTATAAATTATTCCTTTGCTATCCAATGCTGGCATATATATACTATTGGGAATTACTGTCGAACTTATGGCCGAGGGGTAATCATAAGAATTGGTAATACTCGCTGATGTTGAAGCTAATTTAAATTGTGAATCCACTTCGATTTCTTGTGTATACGTAAAGTCATCGCAAGTGTGAAAATCGTCCGTTGTTATGCTGTTGTATGTATTGATTGCTTTCATCGATGGCACTTTTGAAAGTAATTTTGGTCGATACATGTCTGTATATAAGGCGATACCTTTTCCAACCTATAACAAGAAATACTAATATTACACGATTGAAGTAGCCAAAATAAAATAATAAAAAAATAATAAGTTATGAAACCTTTAAAATTCGCAAAAAAATACAATTAAAAGTTATGTTCTAAACAACTGCAGGAATTGCGCCAATATAAATTTTATACCTGCAGTTTATTATTAAATATTAAATAATAATATGCAATTGGTATTAAAAATTGTAGTAAAAATTTGATTTATAGTTTCAGTAATGATCTCTCGCTCTCTCTCTCTCTCTCAATCCCACTACTTCTTCAACGCATCATAATGATTAATGAGAAATAGACCAAATTAAAAATAATAAGCCAGAAATTATAATATGTTCTATCGTAGAAAAGGATCACTTATAGAATTATAGATTTAAAATATTTAATGCTTAAAAGTAACAAAAATATATAATAGAAATTAACTTAAAAATTAATTTCAAGTAGATTTCTTGTAGTAATTAGTACCTATGTAATTATTAAATTTTTGTTTAATTTTAACAAAAATATAATTCAAGGCAAAATTGGCTGGACAATTGAAAATCTGATAAGACTAGCACATTCTGTATTAAAAGCTTTAATTAATTCTGGAAAACAATAAATACTTCTAAATGTACTTCTACTCTAATTTGCATTTACTAATAAAAACGGTAAACATTAGCCGAGAATAATAATTGATGAGCCTATATGTATTAAAGAAAATTGTAAATGGAAAAATTTGTATAAACAAAGTAAAAATAAAGAATTACTGTAGTCTGTCTCTGTCTGAATTAAAATAATTCTGTATGGTATAGGTTTTCGTGGTATAGGAATAAAATTAATGAATTAATTTTTATTATTTAATAAAACTTTAATAAGTTAAATACAAAAGATTAATGAAAAGGTAACCCAAGTAATTATTATATTTTTTAGTAAGACATTTTAGCTTCAACCAAGTTGATCGCCTAATGCATTTTATGTAAACAAATAGTTATTTTCCTATTTATATCTTCTTTCGAAACTTTCTACAAAATAGTAAAAACCAAATACATATCTTCTTAGTTATTAATTAGTACTAAAAATGTTCTTTTACAAGTCATTAAATAGATTATTCATAATAAGTAGTTAAGTACACTTTTAGTTTCACAAAATGAAGAATCGACGTGAAATTTTTTTCAATTTAAAAAAAAATTATTATGATAAACTGCAGTTTTTTTTTCGTCGTGAAAGTTGTATTTTCAAATTTCTCTGGGCTCAAGGCTGTACTCTCGATACCGAATTTTGCAAAGAAAATATTACTTGTAATTAGGGACAGGTAAAACCATAAGACTGCAATAAAACTTCTAAATAGAAAAATAACTTAAAAAATTAAATTTTTAAGTATTTATTGTGGTATATTTTAGTAGTATGCAATGTATAAATAATTAAACTAAACAAATGTTAAAATAATAAATTTTAACTGTTCAGTAAAGAATACATGATAGAGACGGTCGTCAGTTAAAGCGGTTAAGTGCGTTGCTGCTAATGCTGAATGCCTGATTAGACTCCGGGCTCAGTAAAACTTTATTCTGACCGTCTCCCCTCGGAAGGCAATGGCAAACCACCGAGGTGTCATCTGCCTTGTATATCTTCTCTGGAGATGAAGTGTATACACTTCCCGCGGTTCGGAGCCCGCGTTAACCAGTAGGTCCCCTATGTGTGTGATAATACTTCAAACGCACAACACAAACATAGGAGAGCGGTCGCCAACGTCCGGAGACGTTGACGTGGCATATCCAAACCGGATA
Organism: Cantharis rustica; assembly: GCA_911387805.1. NCBI lineage: Eukaryota > Metazoa > Arthropoda > Insecta > Coleoptera > Cantharidae > Cantharis > Cantharis rustica. The sequence continues at coordinate 81,887,736 of OU426877.1, forward strand.
TCGCACACGAAGAAGAAAGAATACATACTTACATAGAAACATAATATTTAAAAAGCACTAAAAATGACAATAATACATATTTAACAGGTTAGAACTTAGAATATTTGAATAAACAAGAAAAAAAATTACGTTACTATAGAAATGATAAAAATTTTTTTAAAATAAAAAGTATGTAATACGATATAAAGGTCAATCTTATGTTATATACGACTGATGATAAAAAATAATTGTGAAATATTGGCCTTTATATCGTATTATATAATTTTTGAATTTTTAATTTTAGTATTATTTGTAAATTTGCCGAGATAATAGTATCAAAAAAGAAGTGTTTGTGCATTTTGTAAAAATTATGGGTAGAACTAAAGGTTTAAAGACTGAAGTACGTGCAAATGTGCTTCTTTTTGTTGTTTAAACTTAAATTTAAATTTGTGTAAACGATCAATATGTATTTGTAGTTTATTAAAAAAACTTTAAATTTTTAAAAATAATGTTTTTTTATGTTTTATTGCTATCGTCTTATACTTTCTGACGGTAGTGTAACTGTGTGTCCAGTAACAAGTAATTTCCTAGTCTCGACCAGTAATATACGTGGTTTTTTCTTAGAGGTTTGTTCTTCAACTAGCAAAATTTTTTCCTGTGACAGCTAATTTGATAGCTGATAGATGAATTGTGCTCAGTTTAATTTGCTATTTCACCATGAATGCCTAATACTTATGCCTTACCTAATTAATGGACGCTCCCAAATTTACTTTCGATAATCATGGTTCAGTTCGCGAAACTTACCGAGCGATACGTCCGTTTTACGCTCGACATAATCGCCCATTCGAGCAAGTAACTCGAATAACCACGGATCGTTTTCGCACCATGCATTATCTAATTGTTAACACGTATATATAATAACACGTATAATAACTCGGAATATAATCTTGGCGCTAGGTCAATAATGATAGTCTTCACAACCTTGGCCTATAATATACTATTAAACTCTTGCTTTGTAATTTTTCAAGATGGCGTCCGCGTCCTAATTTTTAATATAAAATGTGTTTTAAACACCTGGATTCTTTGAATAATTAAAATTTAATTTCGGGAACTAATTAACGCCACAAATGATGTTTCTCTTCGAAACTTGACAATGGATCTCCTCTTCAAAGCTATTTTCATCTTTCACAAAAGTGAAAAATTCGTACTACCAAAATTAATTGTCGCTGACTCGCCAAACTTTCTGTAAGTCGACCCGGCCTTGACGACTCTTTCACCTCGTATCATGTATTTCCGTTCACCACGCCAATTTTCCAAAATCCCTGCTTCAAACGTAGGTTTATGACGTAAACGTCATTACGTCTTTAAACGTAATTCAAATTTTGTATACTCCCGAACATTTTATTTCCACTTTCCTTTTTGGTCACAGCATTTTATACTAATAATTGTGTTGCAAGTTTTTATGTATTAGTGTTCAACATAAAATGATACTGCTTACTTCACTTTTCAAAATCGGTTGTTTCTTTCAAGGCGAAGCGGTTACTGACTGTCAACCCGAAAATGAAGCCTTATCACAAAAGTCCACGAGACAATATAATCTCTTTTTGTATTAACTTTTACTAATATAAATTTTCCCAAAAAAAATACAGCAATTTCAAGTTTTATTCGCCATTTCTCCCCAACTTAGCCTATATTAAGAAAAGCACTGTTACCTGTATTATAAATATATTTTTTAATCATAATAAAAAAAAACATTAACACAGAGAATTAAAGTTAGAATTTATAAAAGTAGTTTCAAATATCTATGACCACAAAAATATCCCGAAGCTCGGAATGTTGATAGTGTAACGATATAAAATACTAAATATGTATAATATAATTAAAGTACCTAGTAGCAGCTACCTTAAAATTAAATTCAGTTTCTAAAAATTACGAAGATTTTAAAATTTAAACGAGTAAATGCTAAAATTGAGCTCATTATATTAATCACTAAACTACTATTTGTTTCCCGCATGTAAACTTGTAGTAGGTAATTGATAATATAAAGGTTGAACACTTTCAAATTTGGAAAATTGTTCATTATGATAGAATTGGAGAGGAGACGTAATCTTTAAAATATTCAAGTATCAAGCAAAAAATTGCATAAGTGATAATTGTTATGTGATGACGACCTTCGCTACTATGTTGTAATGGTTTTGTTTAAAATATTTTGCAGTAGGTACCTATTCCCATAACCGCATCACGTTCATTGTATATTATTTCTTTTTATGATTACAATTAGTACCTCTAAAAATGGCAAGTGCTTAATAAACATTGAAAGTGATTTTAAATTAAGCATTAATTAAATTATTATCGGTTCAAATGTCACAACGGCATATTTTATCTTGCCTACATCCTGTAATGCAAGAATGCGTCACAGTTCATTTTTTATCTACATTGCGAAAGATTTTTCGTCCAAGTTTCAGTTATTTTTTTTATCAAAAAGTACCATATTATTATAATCTGAAATATTCTACTTGTTATATGACGTATTGTATTAAAACGACGCGACGTTTGAAATTAACGTTACAGCACACGGCGTTTATCTACATTCTGCAATAAAGCACTCACTAACTTTGATAAGAACAATAAATTTTTATTATTTACCTGTATAGGTAAATAATAATTATAACATTATTGTTATAACATTAATGTTATAACATTATAACTAAATGTCCCAACTAAATGTTGGGACAAGCAATTGAAATACTATTATGTTTATAGTACATTACAAAATTTCTGCAATTAATGAAATTTATACCTATAGTGACTCCCATAAGTTAGTATTCATACCTCCCCCCCCCCCCCCCAACGCCATCATAATTTTAATGATTTATTTTATAATCTAATAGAATTTAGGCATACTCAATTAATAATACACATTCTTTAATATATTATGAAAGCTTTATAAACAATTATTTTTAATATTTAGTTAGACCCTCTTTTTGAATGTATGACGGCTTGTAGACGTCTTCTCATACTTTTCACCAAGTTTTTTGTACAAGATTCATCAATGTTGTTCCAAACTTCCTCAATTCTAATTTTTAAACTTTCCGTATTAGTAATTTCATAATTTCGTAGTTTGGTTTCAACTTCTGATCATAAATTTTCAATTGGATTAATATCCACACTTTAGGAGGGCGGGTGTTTCCAATTTGTGGGGCGTTTTGTATAATACCCATTGTTTGACAATATGGGCCGTATGTTTGGGATCTCGATCATGTTGAAAATAGTATTTGCCGTCAAGACCCAATTTAACAATTTAATTTAATTTTCCAATTTAATTGTTTAATTTACAATTAACCATAAATTTTTAATTTAAAATTATAAGGGCAGTATAATTATTTATCGAACTTTGAACACCCTGTATATGTAATCTTATTTTGTAATTATTCAAATTTACTAATATCTGCATGTTAGTAATGTTAATAGTAATGTTAGTAGTGATGATCTGACAATATAGTAAAATTTAATTTATAAATCATTGGCCAGTAAAGGAGCGCAGTTTAAATATTATTTTAAAATTCAACACTTTTTTAAAAATTCGGCACTAGGTTTTGAGACAAACCAATTATACATATTATAGCATTTTTATCTAAGTTTTATGTTTATATATTATTTCAAAGAATTTCTGACTATAGTGAAACACTCCCATTATAATGTAGATGTAGATGATTGATTACTCTACATATATATGTATAGTCTATACAATGTATAGACTAGAAATATTATTGAAATAATTTGTTTGTCAGTAGAATATTAAATAAAATAAGAAGTCCTGATTTGGTAAAAAGTATAATAATTAAATGAATCGTTTTTATTACAGGACATTGAAGTAGTAATGCTATTTAAGAACTAAGCTGTACCTGCGGGTGTTACAAAATAGATTGCACTGACTTTGTCACTGACAAACATACAGAATAATTGAAAAGCGAACAATTAACTTCAATAATTATGTAAATAATTTGTAGAAAATTTATTTTCTTCATTCTTTTCAATTTTATATTTTTTAACTTGAATTAACTGTAAAAATTATATCAAATATTTAATAAAATATCTTATTTATAGAATATTTATAAAAAATTATTCATGTCACAAGCCCTAATATGCTGTTATAGTCTAAGGATGCCACTATAGGATTTTTATACTCACCTGTCATATCAATGAAAGGCAGTAACTGTAAATGTTTTAATTTACTTTAACAATTTGTGCAATCTTATATTTGACTTAGTTAATAAGAAATTTTTTTTGACATATGATCGTCCCAACATCTAAAAACCGTATATCACCTGTTGTATCTGTCCTGAAGGTGGACAAATAAATTGTCCGAAACGTTGACGGGTCAACATATTTTATTTAGGTCCACTACCCAAGAATTCCATCAATCTACTATTACGTTTGTTTGTTTAGGCAATAAATAATATGCCAATCGAAAGATCATAAACTTAAACAACTTAAAAAACATTGCTTGCCACCATTATCCTGCATTTACATAATTTATGTTTCTTGATGCTGAATTCCCTAAGCCAAGTCAAGAATGCGTAGATCTGTTTGGCACTTAATTCTCTACCGTCTATTGCGAAGATGATTCTGTTGACGTTAATACGATCACCTGCAGCAGTTTTAATGTAACTGCTAAGCGATGTTTTTGAAGCAATCGGAAGTTAGCCCAACAGTTTTAGTTATGAGCCCGATGGTGTTGCTCTCTCATTTATAAAAAATACTGTCAGCATTCTCTTTCAACTATCGTTATCCACTGGCCAATCCTCTAGTATTTGGAAAAAGAGTTTCATAATTCTTATTTTCAAAAAAGAGAATCGCTGCGTCATCAGTAAATATATTATAGGAGTATTTCTATTTCAAAATCGTTTGAAAATCGAATACATGTAAATGCATGCAGAATTATAACAAGAAAGCTATATGTTTAACCCTTTAGAAGAATAATGCGGTGTTTCGAGCGAGAACATTAAACTACTAGTGGCGGTCCGCGAGTAAGTAATTTGGGGAGACTGGAAGTGTGAAGTATTAAAAGGTACTAATAACAGTATTTACTTATTAACTTATGTACATTATGTATTATGTACTATGTGTATGTAAATAATGTACATAATAATTCTTGAGTTTAAAACTGAAGTTACACACAAAATGTTCTTGAAGTAACTTCTCTTCTAAGAAATTTTTTCATGACATGACATGACATAAAATTTTTCTTGATTTATCAAATGATTTTTGGAAATAGAATGTTTTTCTGCTTTTCTTATAAACATTTTTTATTGTCGACAATTCATCAACATTCTTTTTCTCCGCCAAAAATTACGTAAATAAAACAAAACCTTTTATTTCGCTTATCACAACCAGTAAGCCACAAAAATTTAGTATACCACCTGCACTAAAATTTTCTATTAAATTTACCTTCTTTATATTCCAATAAAAGGCTGAAAGAAACAATGTTGGTGTGTTAGTTTTTAATTTATTGTTTATTTCCATTAATGAAAATAATTAAAAAAGTATAATAAAGCAATAAATAATATGGTTAAGGTTATTAACATGTGCTAATATTTTTTATAAAATGAATTTTATAAATAATAAAGCAATAAATGCACAAAAACGTAAAACTTGTAATAGCAAAAACGATAAATTATATCGCATAAACTTTGAAGAGACTAAACTCAACGTTGGAATATTAGCAAAATCCAATTTCTCCACTCCTGTACGTTCGTATACGATATGTATTGATCGCATTTAGCATAGGTGCATTTTAAGCATTAATCTTTCGTAAGAACGTCTTTCGTGAGAATACCATATGCTGTAGAGAGCTTATCAAAATGTCCAATTATTGACAACAGTGCTGAATATTGATGTTCCTAGACTCTCAGCAACACTCTCACGATGTGCTTCGATGTTTTGTATTGAACCACTTGTTGTTTAGTGTTTAAGATCACGAATTGATCCAGTTTCTCTAAATTGTTTGATTAATCTCTTCACAGTTGATGAAGTTAAATCACTATTTCGATCTGCCATATTTTGTACGAAAATTGCAAACTATAGCTGCCAAACATTCATTATTTTTAAAATATGTATTGCTCAACAATGAAAACGCTGTTCTTTCGTGTAGCGGTCCATTTTTAATAACCCTGAACTGCTGTCATGATGCCTTTTTTTCGTTGGGAACACTTTACCACACAAATGGCAACAAAATTCAAATCTTACGTGAAATTTGGGACACCCTTTACAATAATATTTCTACGCGACACGACTTCTGGACGCTCTTTAACGCCCGCTGGCGCTGTACATTCTACGACGCGACCCTCAACGCTCATAATCTGAAGACACCTAAATACATATCGTTAATTTTTTTTGTATCTTTCGACACCTTTATTAATTAACTATTCTATTCATCTGTGATGTCGCTATTAAAAGCCATTTAGTAACCCACTTCTTGCAAGTCTAAATGCAAAGTATGAGAAATTTTCAATGTATTCTTAGGTATTTAAAAATTTAAAATTTTGGTAATTAAAAACAAATTAAGTTTAATCCCACGTTTATTTAGAAACAATTCAACGATTAAAAGAATTAAGTGGTACATTTTTAGCAAGTACTTATGTATACCTACATGTATTATTTACAAAATTAACATAGTCTTAAATTTAAAAACTTTTATCTGTGATGTTTTATCATCTATTTTTTATATGTATCTATCATCCGTGACTAACTTAAAACAGTTTAATTAAAAAAAAATAAATAAAATAGATAATATATTATAATTATGTACTTTATTACAGTGGCTCCTTACATGGACTATCAACATTATTATTAGGGAGTTGTCAGTTAAATTTTGAGAAACAATTAATAATAAAATAAGTAATACATGCAGTGTTGGGCGCATTAATCGAGTCGCCAAAAGAAAAGGTAAAAAGTATATAAAAATATAAGATTTACAAACATACTATAGTTGTTATGTCTTCTTAATCACTTGAATTAGAACAAACCAAATTTTTCATTACAATAATTCACTATTATAATATTATATTATTCATTATAATAATAAAGTATGTTCAGTGAGTGAAAATTATACAAATTGTAACAACGGCAAAGTACTTCACATATCGAATATCGCAAAATGCATCAAAAAATTGTTATTTAATTTTTTTAAGTGAGCCATAAGCGTCATTCACATCCAAGTAACGTACATAGCGGACATACAAAACATAACGCGAGGAAAGTTGAAATGCATGGTTTCAAACGCTACCAGTGACATTCGTACAAAACATAGCCGACATGAAGTAACGTAACAAAGAGTTCGGTCAACTTCAACTTCTCCGTTATGTTTTCTATGTTTGACCAATGAGATGCGTTCATTTTACAAGGCAACACCTCCGTTTTAAAATTTTAAATTGTAAAGTGAAGTTTACACTTTCCACATTTAAACTTTTAGGTTAAATTACAGCGTGTCGTGTGTATCTTGTGACTGTGTTTTTTATTGATATTTGGTTAATTATGGTTGACGGAAAATTTATAGATCTACCCTACTGAGTGCCCTACACTTTATTCTCCCGCTTTTATGTATCGAGAGAAAATGATAAAATGATATGAAAAAAATATTCAGGATAGCCTTTTTATTTCTGGAAATGTAAAACAACTTTCCTTCCTTTTAACCTTGGAATATGTTGTTTTAATCCCGAGAGAACTTGAAATTGTAAAAAATAACACAAAATATTAAATTTTAATTCAAACATTTTTATTGTTCGAAAGATCAATATATGGAATTAACTTTTAAAAATGATTTCGGGCATATGGCCACCACGACTGTTCTTGACGAAGCGCATTCTGGACTTCCAATTTTGGGCAATTTTTTCAAGCCCTGCTGGCCGCATGTCACAAATAACCCCAATAATGTTGGCCTTCAATGCGCCAATTGTTGCTGGTTTATCAGCATAAACCAGAGACTTCACTCCCCACAGGAAATAATTGAGATTTCCATTTCCATTGATCGTAACGTGAGCTCCGGCCTCATTTATAAAAAATACGGTCCGATGATGCCACTATGATGTAAACCGCACCAAACGGTGCATTTTTCTGGATATAATGAAGTCTGTAAGGTCTCTTGTAGAGTGGTATCACTTATTAACAAACCCGTTAAGCAGAAAATGAGCCTCATCGCTGAACATAATTTTGCGGTAAAACAACGGGTTAGTTTCCAATTGCTTTAGAGGCCAATTGGCGAAAGAACGACTCACATGATGGTCTCGTGGCTTTAATTCCTACACCAGCTGAATCTTATACGAGCGTAGGCTAAAATTTTTACACAAAATTTCCCACGTAGTGGACGGACAGAATCCCAATTCCTGCGACCGATAACGAATCGATAAATTTGAATCTTCTTCCACACTTTTCATCACCACGGCGATATTCTCTTAGGTACGCACATTCTTTCGACGTGTTGGTGTTATTAGATCATTTAGAGATCATAACATAGAGATCATATAAAATCTATCCACAATTCGACGAATAGCTTGCGCAGATGAACGATTATGTGTGCGCAATAAAAATCATAAAGTCGTCTATAAGTTGTTCGAATTGATGACTGATTTTCTAATTAAATTTGCATAATTTGATATTGTTGTTCAAGCGTGAGTTCATGATGATTTTCCAAAGTATACTGATCATAAATGTCAAAATGCAAGCACAGTATGACAGCTCGTTTGACATAAGTTTAATAAGTTCTATCTAAGCAAAAAAAACACTCTAACATATACGTCGAACCAATTCCTAAATCAACAAACGCCAATAAATTCGGCCGACTAAGATATCCGTTAAGTGTACGATTCGAAGTACTAAGCTCGAAGATTACCTGTCATAAGCTTTAGAAAATAGAACGTATAAATAAAAGAGATTATGTAAATTGCCTTCCAAAATTAACTAATGACAACTGCCTTCCGAGGAAAACGGTTGCCACTAATTTCACAGTAAACTGTTTTCCACCAAACTACCTTACCTTTATTATACGATTAATTTATTAAATTCATAAGCTCTAATAAATTAATTAAAGCATTCTTCTTTGAGTTTCATACATTATGCAGTGCTTAGGCGATCAACTCGACAGAAGCCAAAGTGACATACCAGGGAATTACTAAAGAAGTGGGTTTTCGTTGCCTTCTGCATAGCCTACAGATCGATATTAGGCTTTAGATCACAATAGTATAGTGTAGTCGGTGCAACTAAATGTCTACATGTTTGGACCAAAAACCGTCTTCCAGCCGAATTCTGCAGAAAGAAGATTTGAAGTATGCCAAAAGTAATGCCAACAATGTACGACGCAAAACTGTAGGTAATTTTCTAAACAATGATGAAAAAGTATACGAAAAACTCAAAGAGATGAAAGTAAAAATTGCTCGAGGTGAAAATTTTCTGATAGTCAACAATTCACATTCAAATCTTCTTATGCTTTCGTGTTCCATAATCTTGAATGCATTGGCAGGGATGGTACGTTTGAATACTGTACGGATTTTGTTAAGTAATTATTTACTTGCTACAAACTTTTCAAAGGCCATTTATGTGTTGTTCGTTTTTTGCGTGTGGCCGGGTAAAAAACAAGCGACGTACATGAATTACTATAAAGAAATATGCACGCTTGGTAGTGGGCTGGGTTGGGCTGCCGTAAAACTTATATTATATAATATCTTAAAAGAAATATTGTGATTAAGATTTGTAAAATCAGTTTTTTTTTATAATTACTCTAAATTTTTATAAACGTGTGCAGGTTACGAGACTGAAGAGGTCCATTGCAAAACCTATTAAGCCCGCTTTTGTTCAAAAATGAGTTAGACATGTTTTCAAATTGTATTTACTCTATTAATGGTTAAAATTCCTCGTTGCTAAATTTGTTATAAAGCATAGAAAATCGTTGTTGAAAAACTCAAAACTATTTTAATCCACATGTTTTACCCAACCAAACTCATCAATTCCACAATATCACAGCAAAACTAGTTAAGTGCCAAATTCAAATTTGAATAATATGAAAAATATGGCAATATCAAACGTAAAAAAGAGAAAGAATGGAAAATTTGGTATGTCTTTACATAAATAATTATCTGTGCTCTAAAATATTGGGCTAAGTGAGCCAAACAGTTTTTTGTTTCTCCTGTAAAATTTACTAAAGTAGACTTAACGAGTTTTGCAATGGATTCCCTCATTTGTCCTATTAAATATATTGAAGAAGGCAACGGAAAACTACCCCATTAATAAATTATTTTTCCTAGTCAATCATCTTGGCCCTGACCAAGTTGATCGCTAACGAATTGCATTGCACTCGAATAAGATATATGATTGTAGCAAATAAATTTAATAAATTTTATTTTTGAGAATTTGGAAGTACTTTTGAGAATAATTTATTTTGGGACGGCTCACATGTAGACTTTTTTGGTCGGAGGAGTTTGTACTTTTCAATTTTTACCTATTTGATGTATTGGGACAATTTACAATCACTCAAATAAAAAGCGAGCTATACGCTAAAAATTTAAACAAATATTTTGCGTAATTTTCACTGCGACAGATAAAACGTAAAATAAAAATTAGAAACAGGAAAGAAAAATTAGGAAAACAGTTCAAAATATCAAAAACAGTAATAAATATCATATCTATGATGGAAAAGAACACGAACCACGTGTTTCGATTAAATGATTACTCACATTCAATTTTGCAATGAAGAAATTTTCCAGAAATTTGGTGAATCTAACGATTACGTATTATGTTCGAAGTTGTATTACTTTTAATAATATTACATTATATTGTACTTTTTCAAGTAACATCAAGTAAAGTTATCTAATACAACTAATATTATGCTCCTTAATTCCTTCATACTGCATACAACTTACCTAATTTGTAGCACATACATAAAATTAAAAATTATCAAAATTTGATTTATCTATAGCCTAAAAATATATTTATTTAAATTTTATATAATGAAAATTTTAATAGGATGTTAATTATAGTTTTGACTTTTTTCCATCATACCTAGGTAAATGTGATATTTGTCTAAATAAAATCTATAACTTGTGTTATTATTCTTCAAATAATATTTAATATAATGTATTAACATATTTTTTTGTAATATTAGTTATTTCTATGTATGTATGTACCTATAATAGCTAATTATTATAATAAATGATAACGTAACATCAATTATTGTTGTAGGTATATTTGAAGGCTATTTAACGCGCGTCAATTGAAATAGAAAATATTTTATCTGCTTTGCAATAATACAAATTATAATACAACCAACAAAAGCATTCAAATAATATCCTTACCGGTTGTCCTTCAGCTGCTTGAAGATCTTTCTTATTCCACTTTTCCCGCATTATCACAAATTTTTATTTAAAAATTGTTATTTAAGTAATTGTTACATAAATATAAAGTTAATATTTGTTTACCACCGTCACGTCGCACACATACGATTTTTTTAAATAAATGCATTAATAAAGAATAAGTCTGTAATGATAACAAAGCATTGCGATAAGCTGATAAAATTAATTTAGTTTATTTCACCTGATACGATAATTTAGTTATTTATGTATTTATAAGGAGAAATTAAATTGTTCTCATTGTATCTAACGAACAACACAGCGACGTGCGACACCACTACCGCACTGAACCGCAACTGAAGGTACTATAAAAAGTTGACGAGTGTCTGTGCTCTGTAGTGGTACCTTTCTCACACATACACTGCATATTATAATCTTCCAGATAAAATTAATGATAAAAACTCAGATAATCTGATAACAGATAATTGTTTATCATAGTGACGTTCAAGTGCTGTAGTAATTTTACGTAAGAAAGAAGTGAAAATGAATTAAAATTTACAAAATTACATTCTGGAGCCAGACGATAAACGCAGCAAATGAAATTAGCAAAACAACGATGTAATTACTGACAAAGATGCTATCAAGTACATAATGTACATTTCGGACTTTCTTAAGCAAACGATTTAGTTTACAATCACTGAATATACAATCTATCATTACAATTTAATTTATTCACTCGAGATGAAATAATAATTTTCAACAACACCGCGACAATTAATAATTAGAATTATTTTAATTCTTCTAATTCATCCAGTTGATTAATTTTTATGCACAAAAAAGTTCAAGTGTAATTGAAAATTGACACATTCAAGACATGAAACGTCAATGGGCATTTTTGTTTTTGTATTGCAAACATTTCACTTAATTCAATATGTTATTATTTGAAATACAAAATTATAGCCTACAATTATAATTTTCAAAATATTTTTCTGGTTTTTCCTCGTTATCGAGTTAAAATTATCAAAAAATTAACGCTTAGTGACTTTATAATAAATTTTAATACCACTTAATTCGCAACGATGGTTTTAACCCATTAGCGACCACGAGTAACTTTATATACATCAAATTTTGATATTGCGCCAAAAATAAACTAATGTACTTTTTTCCAAGTTCGTAGTTAATTTGGAAAGAAATGACATTCCTTTATATAATACATACAAAATATTTAGTACTTTATTATGCTTAGATGAGGTTCTAGCAACCCTTTCTCTACTTCATTTTGCAAATGTGCCGTTCTATCGACAAATTTCAATAAATCAAGAGGTAATTCTAAATCCGTTTTCTACAATTTTCAATTTTTTCTTTCATAAAACGGTTTAGTATTACGTTTAGTTTATGCACTCAAAAATTTATTTAAAAATACATATTACATTTACCTATATAAAATGGGCACTAAAGTTCAGCCGCAACTAAAGATTGTAAGGACCTCGGTGACCCGGGATTTTTTAAATTAGTTTTCCTATCATTGATTATAGCCTAAGAATGGAAAAAAAGTGAAAAAAAATAAATCTGTCGATTGGGCTTTAATGGGTTAAAATAACAATTTTTCTAAGATACGAAATAATATTTTTCTTCAAATATATGACCAATTGGACATTAACATTTGGCGGAATTTAATGTAATTTAGAAAAGTATTTCTGAAAAATAAAATCATCAGTAAATAAAATCATCAGTCAAATGGATGCAAAAATCATTTCCTCATACTTAATGACCGGCTATAGCAGTTTTTATTTTAATAGAAACGGGATATGCAATGTAAATTTTGAAAATTAATTCTAGAAAAACTGCAAATTCGAGTTTCTTAATTTTTAGATATTTATCAGTAGGTATTATTCTCATTAAGTGTGCATGTATAATCTTCTTACAAAATATTTATATTTGTAGAAGTTACGCAACTTGGCGTGCAAAGTTATTCCTCTTGTGTAGTCGGATGATATACGTGTTCCTGGCAATTCGGTTGATCTTAAAAAATTAAAAAAATTGTTTTCATTAATATATTGGGTATGGCGCGATGAAGGATTTTGTCAATATTTCTTTAAATTGTTGAAAAAAAAATTTGAATTTATTTTTGTAAAAAAATGCATACTTTCTACACTATTTCTTAAATAAAAAATTAACGAAAAATAATTTCAACAAAAATCTTTTGCCACACCGAAAAATTTCCCGAGAAATTTCAAGTGAATTCATTTATAACATTTTTAAATAAGTTTCCAAAAATTAGCCAAAAGAATACAATGAGGGCGGCGGGTTAAAATTAATTTAAAAAAAAATATCCCGAAAAATCCTTACGTAAGGTGAGAAGGACAGGGTCAAAAATTACAAACATCGTCCTTACGTAATTAATGGCCGCTCCCCTACTAGGAAAAAGATAGATCTCCGTCAAGTGCACTCGACTTGTGATATTCGTAATTTTATATCTCGACAAATTATAATAATAATAATAATAATATTTGTTTTACGGATAAACCATTTTACAACAAAAATTGTGTACAAAAACAACAGCAATTTATTAACAGAACAAGAAAAAAAAACTACATGATCTATATAATCAGACAACCCCCTGATGATTAAAATCCTAGCGTAGCAAAGTCAATGTTCCACAGACCCTTCTTAAATGCTACTAGCGACACACTGGCTAAGTCGAAAGACTCCTCCACATTAAACACATTTGTCAGCCGAATCATTCTTGAAATGGGACTGTATAAACCGTAATTGGTAGTATGTCGCCTCTCCTCGAATGTCTTCTTTGATCTTGTGAACCTGTTCGGCTTCCAAGGGATGAAATAAGCAAGCAAATACCTACAATCAACTTTATTGTTAAGTAAGCCATACACAAAACACAGGTCAGAAGTTAGTCTTCTGTGAGCCAACGACCTTGTACCACAAAATGCAAGGCACTCGTCATCAGAGAAGTCCGCAGATAGAAGTCCACGTTTTGTAATGCAGATACTTAAAAAACCTGTGATAATATAAATCTGATAACGAGGAGACCAGACACATGATGCATATTCCAACTGGGAACGAACCAACGAGAAATACAACAACTTTACTGTAGCAGCTAAAAAACATTCAGGCTGTCGACGAACAAAACCTAGAGAGCGGTAAGCTTTGCAACAAATGTTGGAAATGTGACTTTTAAAAGTCAGACCCACATCAAAACGCACACCAAGATCGTCAATTTCGGTGACACGTTCAATTTCTCTACCATTCAATTTGTAAGCAAAAGAATACATTGACTCCTCGAAAATGAGGTAGTGTAACATTTGTCTAAATTGAAATTTAAATTATTTGATCTGCACAGTCACACAACTTGTTCAAATCATCTTGCAATCCTGCACCTATCAGCAAAAGAACTGATAGTACGAAATACTTTCAGATCATCAGCGAATAGCAAGTGGGACGAATTACGAAGAACCTCGTCCACATCATTGATAAACAACAAAAACAGTATAGGTCCGCAGTGAGAACCCTGGGGAACGCCAGAAATCACCGATATTTCAGAAGAAATAAAGCCGTCAATTCTCTCTCTTTGGGCTCTACCCATTAAATAGCTTCCAAGTCATTCAACAACGATGGAGCTGAAGCCAAGAGACGAAATCTTTGCCAAAAGAGCCGAGTGATCCACTCGATCAAATGCCTTAGCAAAGTCCGTGTATACAGAATCAACCTGAAGATGCTTCTCGAATGCATCAAAAGAATACGTGACAAATGACAACAAATTGGAAGAAGTTGATCGACCAGGAAAGAATCCATGTTGGTTATCAACAATAAAATCTCTATAAAACAGACTCAATTGTTTTGACACCAATTTATCAAGTATTTTGGGTAACGTAGATTAAATGGAGATGCCTCTGTAATTACCGATGTCGCTTCTTTCGCCCTTCTTGAATAAGGGCGTAATAAAACTTTCTTTCCAAACCTTCGAAAAACAACCACTTCGAAAAGAGATCTCAAAAATATTATAAATGGGACCACACAATGAAAACAAACATCTTTTTAAAAAATATGATGGAACACCATCAGGTCCCGTGCTAAAGCTGTCAGATAGGTTAACGATGGCATCAAAGACACAAGCTTCGGATACGCTCAGGTGACACTCGACACGCTTATCAGAATGATACTGGTAATTAGAATGACCACAATCGGTATATACCGTTGAAAAGTATTTAGCAAACAAGTCAACACATTGCTGACCATTACTAGATTTTGAATTGTTTAAAAACATCTAAGCCGGATAGCCTTTGACATTTTTCGAGTTATCAACGTGGCGCCAAAACTTCTTAGGATTAACAAGAATTTCCCTTTCCACGCCGGAGATATATACACGATAAAGCTCAGAGCGAAGCATCTTGACCTCATCATGAAGCCGAAGCACACAAAATGATAAGTAATCGCTCACGAATTGAGTACGCTTATATGTTATGTGGGCGTGTTTTTTGCTCTTAATTACACAAACTAACTCACTTGAAAACCAGATGGAATAATTTGACTTGTACACTCTCTTCTGAGGAACAAGAGCATCGATGACATACCAAAGTATAGAATAAAACTCCTTAACAATGCAGTCAACATCACCCAGATTTAAAACATCGGAATAGGCAACAGAAAACAAACAATCGTTGATTGTCTCAAAATCAGCAGCCTTAAAATTATAAATAAATTTATCTACTTGAAGATTATTCCGCAATGCGTCACCTACTGGGAAGACCGGAGCATACCCTTCGTGATGCATTGATAAACCACAAAGAGCATCGGCCGCAATACTAACCGATACATCGAAACTATCAAAAACCAAACTGTAAGAGACTATGAAATGAAAAGCATTCACCCAATTGCCTTACGGCAATTATTGTTAGAAGAAATAACCTTTAAACCGTCAGAAGCCCATTTAACATTGGGTACATTAAAATATCCACAAATAGCAAGCTTGGATTGCGGATAACCATCACATACATCATCAATGATACAGCAAAACGCTTGGTACTGGAAAACGCTGGTGACAGGCGGCAAGTACACTGCACCAATAATAATGTCACATACCCGAACAAAAACATTTTCAATGTCACAAGAAGTGACAAGACGATCACAACAACCAAGGCTATTGTGAACGGCAATAAGTACCCCACCACCTCGAATTTTATCGCTGGATTGAATTGATCTATCACAACAAAAGATAATGCAGTTATGAAAATTTAATTCACTAGATAAGATACTCCTATCAAGAAAAGTTTCAATCAAAATTATGACATCGTAAAAGCAGCTGTTAACGTTACTACTAATATCACTGAGTTTGGTTGTTATGCCACCACAATTTTGAAAATATATATTAAGACTGTTTATCCTTTTACCAGTGCGTCTTCTGCCCTGGGAAAATTTGCGAGCCGGATCGTTTTATTGTAAAAGACAAACTCGCTGACAGCAATGTCACATGGTCATAGATCTTCGTTAAACAACGTATGAAAGTCACTTTCAGATACACCAACCTTAAAACTGCTTCTCAATTTATTTGAAGTAAGTTTGTAACAGCTTGAATTAATATTAAATTTATCAGAAATATATTTGATCAATGAACGGGGAGACGTACTGGCGCAAATTCCAGTAAGAAACGCCCAACGGCGCTTACTGATAACCGCAGCTGCTATGGTTGAATTCCCACCGGCAGATCTACCTGAAATCCTACGAGGATTTCCATTGGATAATCGCGAAACCGGACCAGTAGCCGCACCACCTGAAGCACCGGCATCGTCGATGTCCAGAGTCAAACCAGCAATAACATCAACAGAACTATCCCCAACAGAAGGCAACCCACCCGCAACATCAGAATTAGAAGCGGTAACTACAATATTGTCACGTCGATTAATCGACTCTCCGGATAAACCCCGTCCGGAAACGGAATCGCCACCGGTAGAAACTGAAGCAAAAATATCACTAGAACAAACATTGATAAGAGTCTTATCTCTCTAACAGAGAGATAAGGTGCTCTCCTGCACCTTCCTACTTCTGGTAATCACGCCATCACGCAGTCGGCGTGAACCATTTAGAGCGCACGTTATGTACAAAAGTGTTGGCGAGAACGCACCCCAAGTCAAGAGTTGACAAGAACGCGTCCCAAGATGTAATTTTGCACACACTAATATTTTTGTTTAGCGCAAGCGTAATAGAAATATAAAATTGTAATTAATTTATTACAAACAAATTAATTATGACCTAACGATAAACATAGGTGACCAATCGTTAGCAGTGCATTTCCTACCTGTTTCCATTTTTATTTCATCGAAATCGTTTAATGGGGAGGCTAACTTACCAAGAAAATTTTTAAAACTTGAATAATTTTTTTTGATAAAACTAAAAGTGACCTAACGATAAAACCAATTGACCTTTCAAGACCTAACGATGACTTAACGATTTCATATTTTTTTATATCAAAATGTTATATTTTTCTTACTTTTATAAGAAAAATTTCATCACAACTATATTTTTGTTTAGCGCATGCGCAATAGAGACATGATATTGAAATTAATTAATTGCAAATAAATGAAAGGTGACCTAACGATAAATATACGTGACCAATCCTTATCAGTGCATTTCGTACCGGTTTCCACTTTTATTTCGTCGAAATCGTTTAATGGGGAGGCTAACTTACCAAGAAAATTTTTCAAAACTTGAATAATTTTTTTTGATAAAACTAAAAGTGACCTAACGATAAAACCGGGTGACCTTTCAAGACCTAACGATGACCTAACGATTCCATATTTTTTTATATCAAAATGTTTCAGATGGGAGGCCAACTTCACGGAGGTATATTTTGAAGACAAATTTTAGCATTACTCAAAAGATTATTTATTTGTTTATCCGGATGTAGATGTCCGATTGTCGTAAAGTAAATCAGGTAATAAACGAATAAACCACTCATTTTAAATAAAAGAAATAAAAGGCTTACATTTCTTACTTAGAACTTTGTCGGTTTGTAAAAATAATATCTTTTTTTGGAAAAACCCAAAATGTACTACCTAGAAAAAATTAAGCATAATCTGACGAGCTTGCCATCTTGCATAATTTGGATTTATTTTGAAAATAATTTACCTGCAGTCAGTAATTTCGAAATTTGGTTTTACATCAAAGTTTGCTACCGAGTTCGGAGTTCTAAATCAACGAAATCAAAGAATTCTCAAGAGCACTAATCGAAACATACAAAAGTGATGTCAATTCAGACTTAACTGATGAACTTTATTTTTTTTGTGATTTGTTAAAAACCTATAAGTTGAAGTCAACTAATCCCATAGATATTTACAAATTAATAATTGAAAAAAATTGCTGGACTTTTTTCCGAACATTTACATTATTTTAAAAATATATTTATGTATTCCTATCGCTAATTGTGAATCGGAAAGATCATTTTCAAAATTATCCTTTATTAAAAATAAATTAAGAAGTAGTATTACACAAACACGTTTAAGTTCGCTAACTTTAATGAGCATTGAAAGTGATCTACTTCGACAAACAAATTTTGATGATTTGATGACTGCATTTGTGCATCTTAAAGTTAGAAAAAAAATGTTTTTAAAATGTGTATATATTTTGTATAAATGTGTATAAAAACTATAATCAATTATGTATAATAATTATTAACCTTTCAAATATTTGACATTTGATCTAAGCGCGGTTGACCTTGAATAATCAAAAACTTTTGCCTGCGGTGCATTTTGTTAAAACATACAAATCCAAGGGGCCTCCAAAGTCGGTTATATCCCATCCGGAATAGGTACAGATATTATTTTATTTAAAATTTCCAATGATGTTGCTGCTTCTATTGTGATTACTGCAAAATGTACAAGACCACTTAAAAAGGCAAGCTCCCAAAACAATTAGGAAAAATTTACAAATAGTAAATTTAAAAGTTTTGTCAGATAAGTAATGAGAAGGAACTATTAATTTGCTTGCAAGATCCCTAGATTTAACTTCTCTTGTTTATTTTTTATATGGTGCTATTAAAGCGTTGGTGAACAGCAACAGAAGAAAGCCCGACGCCAGAGAAGAATTAATGAATAAAAAATTTAATTTGTTTTTAATTAATGTATTAGAACAGGCGATGTATTTTGAATTTACATAAAAATAATTTTTATAACAAGTTGTTATAACATGTAAGTTAGAAAAACCAAAGAAGAAAGTCTTCTTTGAGGATATCGTTTGAGGTATTCGATTTTAGCTGCTTTTGCGCTGCCATTACAGTCAGCCGTATACAAAATGCATATCAGCATATTCATTATTTGAAAATAACATTGTAAATATAGATGAAATCAAAAAACATTTTTACTAGACGAAAGTGTAGTCCGTTAAATTTCCTATCCAGAATAGAGCGTCAGATTTTTTGTAAAATATTTCGTTTAAAAGATACAGGATTATGAAAAAAAAATCACGAATTTTTCAACATTTTTTACTTATCTATTTTAATTCATAACTCAAAAGCTGTTGATTTTACACAATAAAAGGTTTCAATCTAGTTTGTAGATTATTTCACGTTCTTTAAAAAAGCAGGTGGAAATTTAAAAATACTTTGAAGAGGTCTAATTCTCGAGGGCTTGAATTTGAGGTTGGCTATAATTTGTAATTATTTAAAAAATATTTTTTCTTATCTTTAATCATCTGAAAGGCTATCCCAATGGAAAGTGATCGTCTGTTTATTTTATGATGTTTAGGCACGAATAAACGTGTATAAACAAAATATTTTCGAATCCTTAATTTGTCAAACTATTTCCACTGACCTGAAATGATAATTATTCAAAAATAATACGAATATTATTTTAATAAAACTAAGTTTAATTTTTTATATTTATTAAAATTAGTTTAATACATGAAGAGGACTAGAATTTTTGTTATAAAGTTTGAAGGTAAATTTACGTACATGTTTAGATAGATATAAAAATTAAATTATAAAAAAATTAGCTGGCCAAGTAGGTAAATATTAAAAACAAATTAAAACTATAGGTTTCTATTTTACTGTTTTGGTTTTAGCTTTATTTGTAGAAAAAGCAAAAGAAACCGTTTAATTTACTTTTGAATTTAATTAAAATTTTTTTATTGTTTTACTTCTTCGCTTTAGCCAAGAATTGGTTAATCTCAGCTAGTAATTTATGTTATATTTTAATATTTTATTATAAATACTTACCTTCTCACATTTTTTATTACCATACACACTAGTAAAAGTACCATACAGCTAACACTTACAATTGAATAAGTTATTTTTACTAACATTATTGGCCACTTAGCTTTTTAAAACCAATGCTTCGTTTGTGTGTACTATTATTTATATTTCTTCACTTTTGATTGTAATATTAAAATGTATGAGCGTTACGACAAACTCCACATCCTAATGCAAACTCTTCACCAGTAGGTGGATGTTTGACATGTAAAGGGCATTCGTCGCCCTCCAATTGTTTAGCTTTCGGACCTAAAAGAAAAAGTTTGAACATTTTCTTTTAGACCAAACTATAAATTAAATATTAATATTATTTATGTAGCACACATTACCTGCAGGACAACTGGGCAATAAATTACGAGTCAAGTTTGTGACACGTTGGAAATCATCATGACAAGCATTACAAAAATGAGTTGTTCCAAAACAGAAAAATACAGCAACCGAACAACAATAGCGACATTTATATTCCAAAAAGTCGGTCCCATGTTTAGGGCACATTTGTGCACGCGTTACATCCGAACAAGCACCACATACCAATTCGGTTGGATCATAATTTTCACCAACTTCTGCATCGCATCGAGCTTCTCCTCCATAATAAGCCTACAATATATTAAATGGTGACGAAAGACATTTAACAATAAAAATATGTTACCTTATTGCATTTGTAGCAAACATAATATGCGTATCGATCTAAAGCATATGTAGCTGGGTCATTATAATATCGTGTACCTGGAGTTGTAATTGCATCGACAGTATGCAAACCTTCATACTCGAGCCTCATTAATGCCTTTCTTTGAACGTCTTTAAACAATTCGTGCACTGGCTCTAATAGTTCGTTCAATATACTGTGTTCAATATTTTTCTAAGAAGAAAGGTTATTCTTGAATATTTAATTTAAAAAAAGTCAACTAACTACCTTGCATATAGGACACAATGTAAAAGAAAACGTAATTCTCGGACCAACCCATCTTTTCATTAGCACAGCTTTACAGCAATGTAAATGAAAAACGTGACCACATTTCAACTAAAATAATTTATATGTTAATTAATCAACATAGCAGATAATATTACGAGAGTATTTCTCATTCGAACCTGTATAGCCGGCGCACAAGATAAAGCTTCGGTAAAGCATATCATGCACATGTCATCGGCATCTTGTTTCAAATTCGAATCTGACGAACATCCATGAAGACACGGTAAACAATCCTTCTCATTCTGTACACCTCCACACATGTGACCACAACTCAAAAGTTTCGTACAAGCAGTACATGAGTATTCCTAACGAGTTAATTTAAATGTGTTATTATTTTTATTAACTAATTGCAATAATAGGTTTCTTCTCACCTGACAATCGTGATCAGCACAAACATTTCCTATGGCTAATAATCCAGAATTTCCTGTTGCTCCGCAAAAACGACAAACGCCGTTAGTTGCAGAACCTCGACCACTGGGACCACCTTCTCGAAATTCTATTAAAGCTTTCAGAGTACGCGCATCGGCAAGTGCTAATAACCAAAATAACTTTGTACGTCCACAACCTTCATGTAATTCCACTTTGATTGCTTCTTCTTCTTCTTTACAAACTTGTCTTTGATGAGTTCTTGTTTTTCGATGAAGATGTAAAAATCTATCGCACTCGGCACATAAATTTCCACACACATTGCACTGGATGATTGCATTAGTTTCGCCATCATCGTGATTTGTACAAGTTGGTCGAGGAGGTGCCGGTAAACCATCTGCGTTGTGCCATTGACCTATATACCAAGAGTTTTATTGTTATATCTTGAGTTGTCACTATATATTGTGGTGTTTCAAAATGGTTCACACCCACCCTATACATTTTGTTAGAAAATTATATTTTTATAATTTGAAGTTGTAGGATTGTGAAATTGACAGGTGGGGACGAATCTAAAGAGATACCAGGCTTTTTGCCACGGGTCGCCGCAAGAGTAGGCGATGCGACTTTTGGCTTGTTAATTTTGACTCGGTGAAATTGATTTTTGAGACTTTGTCATTTATAAGTTGTGAGTAGCAATTTGAATTTGATTTGAATAAAGTGATTTTTGTGCGTTTGCATTACTGCGTATTTTTGATATTTGGAGTTGATAATTAAGTTGCTACCGAGCGGTAGTAAGGCGATTTAGTTTGATTGATTTGGAAAGAGAATAGTTCGGATATAAGTTTCAATTTGGATTGTATTTAAAATTGAAAAATTAAAATTACATTTGTAGGAACGAACGGTGCTATCGATAAGCAGTTTATTTGGATAACGGTAAAACCAAAACTTCGATCCCTTGCAAGAATTGGATATTGAATTTAAAATAACGAAGAAAATTTAATTTTGTTTTTGAAGACGCTAGAACCTTTCGATCCTAAAAATTTCCCAACTGCTCCCGCACACCAGGGTTAACCCGAGGAAATAAAGAGATTATAGATTTTCCACGGAGAGTCCACAGCAATATACACAATAATACCATTAACTGTTATATTGCATAAGATGCTTTATTTGCTACCTCCGCACAACTCTTATGCAGCACATGGAGCACATGCTCCTTCTTATATATCTTCTCTGGTTCCTTTTTGGTTAGTACCTGTTAGGTACTAACATTCGTTGCTGGATGCAACACCTTCACCTCTTAGGAAGTGATGAAATCCGCAAGTCTCGATGGTTGTTTCAAAATCCTTGTTGATCTTCATAGCGGCGGTGCTACATACAGTGGTGATGATGGTACAACCACTTGACTACCTTCAATCAGTACTGATGCATTTGTTTCGTTTTGTTCCGATGGTACCAACGTATCTTCTTCATTGAGGATTGCTCCTTGAGATTGGCTGCAATGAGGTGACTCGATTTCGAAATCCTGATGTAGGACATCCACTGGAGGTAACCCTTTACTTTCTTCAAAACGAGGTATGAGTTGATTGATGTGGAATCTTATCAATCCTTCATCCGTTAGTGCATTGTACATTACCTTTCCCCTTCTTTCAATAATGGTTCCCTTGGTCCAATAAGATGCATTTGATTTGTATCTTTTTGCGTAGACAAGATCTTTTGCTATGAAAGTTCTTGCAATGACCCCATGTTTTGAATTGTATTGTTGTTCCATCGTTTCCTTCCTATTGCAACGATTTTCACTTTTGTTTGGCAATACAAGGTCTATTGGTGTTCGAGGTCTTCGCCCTAGTAGAACTTCAAATGGCGATTTTCCATTTGGTGTGTTCTTATTTGGAGTTGTGCGGTAGACTGATAGAAATATCAATAATATGTTCTGCAAACTCTCCTCTTGTTTCAATTTCTTTAGTGATCGTTTTAGAGGATCAACAAATCGTTCAGCTTGTCCATTTGATTGTGGATAATAAGGTGAGCTTGTAATATGTTCGATACCGTTTTGAAAACAATACTGTTGAAACTTTTTGCTTGTGAATTGTGTACCATTATCAGATACTATTGTTTTTGGGATGCCAAAATGTGAGAAAATTTCTTCTAGTTTCATGATAGTCTCGGTCGTTGTAATTTGGTTCATTATAAATATCGCTGGCAATTTTGAATGCGAATCAACTACAGCAAAAAAGTATTTGCTCTCATGTGGTCCTGCAAAATCTATGTGTAACCGTTCCCATGGATCTTTAGTTATTGGCCATAAACTCAGAGGGTGTTTAGTTGGGTTCTTTCTTGATGATATACAACTGTTGCAATTATTGACAAAATTTTCGATTTCGCTGTCGATGTTTTAAAATATGATTTCTGAAGCTCTTAGGAATTACTATTCGATTTCCATATAATATGCTATTGTTAATCACTGATAAGGACTCCCTTCGTGAGTGAAATTGTTTTAGTTCTTGATTGCTGATTTATGTGGCCAACGTGTCGTTACAAACTCCTGAACAGCTTTTAGCAGTTCTTCCTTTCCAGATTCCTCGTTGATCATTTTGAATGTTATTGGTAGCTGCCCTAGCGACTGTGAAATTTCTTTCCGAATATCATCATCTAATTAAAGTGAAGCAATAACGTAATCTTCACTGGGGCGGTCATGTGAATCAATAAGACGCGATAACACATCTGCGTGGCCAAAATTTACTGTCGAGATGTAATTTAAGGTGAAATCATAAGTTAAAAGAGCTAAAGCCCATCGTTAAATACGGTTGGCAGTATATACTGGTATTCCACTCTTTGATCCAAATATAGCAAGCAACGGCTTGTGATCTGTCTCGAGTATAAATTTTCTACCAAAAATCATTCTATAAAATTTTGTAACTGCAAATACTAAAGCGAGAGCTTCCTTTTCAATTTGGCTGTAACGTTTTTCGGCAGGCGTTAGTGATCGAGATGAATGACTTATGGCTTTCCGTGTACCATTTGGAAATTGATGCATGATACATGCTCCAAGGCCATAATTGGATGCGTCCGCTGCTACAGTTATCTTCAATTCAGGGTTGTAATGAGTAAGAAGCAAATCGGATTGTAAAACGTTTTTGAGTTTTAAAAAGAATTGTTTACACTTATCCGACCATCTCCAATCCACGTCTTTCTTTAGTAGTTCGTCAAGAGGTCCCCGAAATCCTCTCATGTTGTCAACGAATTTCCCATAGTAATTTATAGCACCAAGGAACGATCGAAGAGTTGCTTTATCGTTTGGTTCTAGCATATTCTGGATTGCTTTAATTCTATTTGGATCTGGTTGAATTCCTTGTTTATTGATGACGTGGCCCAAGTATGTTATCTCGGTCATGAAGAATTTACATTTAGCACATTTTAAACGGAATCCATATTGTTGAATTCTTTCTAAAACAGGACACAAATTAGAATTATGAGCACTTTCCGACTTGCCAGATATTATGATGTCGTCAATGTATGCTCCAACGCTTTCTATGACGGACAGCATACTGTCCATTATTTGCTGGAATGCCCCCGGGGCACTTTTGACACCCTGTGAAAGCCTATTTACCTGAAATAGCCCTAGATGAGTGATTATTGTGAGGAATTCTTTTGATACATCATCTACTTCGACTTGTAAGAAAGCGTCCGAAAGGTCGATGTGACTGAACATCTTACCCGTTGCTATTTTTAAAAATATTTCTTGTAGTAACGGAAGTGGATAAAAATGTGGCTCCAAAGCTGCGTTTAAACCTGTTGTATTCAACAGGATTAAACAGCAGTTTTTGCCTCTTCGGTTGATGTGTTCTTTTGAATTTGAATTTGTGCTGATTATTATCATCAGCTGATTATTATTAGCTTTATTTACCACTACGATTGAAGCTGCCCATTAAAAATAATCCACTAGTGTGATTGCGCCTTGGTCTTCCAGGCGTTTTAACTCCTTCTCAACTGTTTCCATAACAGCAAATGAAACTGGTCTTTTGGGTCGAAATATGGGTTGTGCATTTGAACGTATGTGTAGTCGAACTTTTACTTTTGTGCATAATCCTAATTTTTCTTCAAATAATTTTGAAAAATTCGTTTTGACATCCTCAATCGAATTTATTTTGGTCTTTGATAATTTGAATTTTTCGATCCAATCGATACCCAACAGATTAGTATTGACTGATGCAGCAAAACATCTTCCATCATCTGTCTGTTTGACCGTGGTAAGAAATCTGACATTCAAACTCAGCTGTGATTCGCAACGATTCTCCTGAACCAGTTTTTGTCTCTTCGGTTTCCTGGTTTCCTTTTGAGGTTGTCCTATTTTCTTCCAATTCTCTTCAGATATTATCGTTATGTCCGGTATCAATTTAAAATTTGATTTGATAATTATTTACTTGAGCAACCAAATATTTTCTTTTCGAGTCCATGCTAACGCTATTGACATGTAAGTAATTCGCATTCGGCCAATGAGACTGGGATTTATTATTTCTCCACTTCTTTTTGAATTTGTTTGGTGGGAATTGGGATTTTGAATTGTGTTCATTAATTGGATGACTTGATTTGATACATCCGCAGTTCCCTTCTTTATGACCGACCCTGGAAAAATTCCTGCAATTGTGGTTTTTATATGAGCAGTCCTTTGAAAAATGCATTCCTCTACATTGCCAGAAAGGTGTTCGTGGTGGAGATTGGATTTCTGATACATTTAAGGTTTCTTCGGTTGAAATTGCCTCGATATAGTTTATTGATGCATTGCTTGCTTCGGATGCATTTTCAGCGATTAGGACGTTGTCTTGTTTTAACATTTGTAACATTTGACTTTCTGTAACCAATGATTGTAACGTTACCTTTTCACTTGTTTTGTCATTGTCCAGTCGAGCAAGCAACCGCGTTCGTAACTCTACATCTTGTGATGAATGTAGGCCACTAAAAAAATCAAGCATTTAAATTGATCGATCGTCACATCTTTCAGGTTGAAATCTTCGCACGACTTGTTCACAACCCCTGCATAAGTAATTATATCTTGAAATGCAGGTTTTGATAGTTGTAAGCACTTAAATCTTGTATGAAATATAGATATTGTTCTACCAAATAACGTTGTTAACAATTTTATGATTTCATTAAAATTATAATCGCGAGGGTGCTTTGGTAATATGTAATTAACATATTTTCATGGCATATTGTATTTAATTTTCTTACAACTAATCGTACTTTTGCTGCATCAGTTAATTCCTTACCATCCAACAGAAACAAATCATCGTATCGTTTGTACCATGCGTCGAATGTGGGTCAATTTTCAGGATCGTAAATAAATTCATTAACATTGTTTACAAGCGAGTCCATTATACGTTCAGTGTTATCACGTGTGTGTTCGATTCTAATTTTTTTGTTACTGCTTCTAGGTTATTCTGTAGTAATGCTATTATTTGTTGTAGTTGATGAAACAATTTTAACATTTCTGATTCCATGATGATTTGAGGTTAATTTCCCAATAAAACAACAAAAAAAGATCGTCTACGTGTTTTCTCAAAAAAATCATTTTTTTGTTTTTTTTATCCTACGTCGCACAGTGGGGTATTTGACACTAAAAACCGGACAAAACTCTGAAACACACCAAATGAGTTCAAAATATGCTTCGAATTTTAGAAAAAATAATCAAAAAAATATATTGATAAATAGGGTGGTTTTCTGGGGGTGCAAAGCAAAATAACAGAATAAAGTTATAAAACTTTCGATATGTTGAGAATTTGACCTAACAATTCGTGGAAAAATAATGAAAAAAATTACATTGATAAATAGGGTGGTTTTCTGGGGGTGCAAAGCAAAATAACAGAATAAAGTTATAAAACTTTCGATATGTTGAGAATTTGACCTAACAATTCGTGGAAAAATAATAAAAAAAATTACATTGATAAATAGGGTGGTTTTCTGGGGGGTGCAAATCAAAATAACAGAATAAACTTTTGAAATTATTGATATGTCGAGAATTTGACTTAGAAATTTATGGAAAAATAATAAAAAAATTATTATCGATGTATTGTGGTTATTTTCGAAGGGTTGAAATCGAAATAAAATTTCGAAAAAAAAAAGTAGAATATATTTATAGGAAATAGGAACATAATATTTATTTTTAAAAACAGTCATAAACAAACAAGGTTTTGGTACAATTAAAATCATACAAAGTCACTCACTTCACACACACTTTCTGTCCTTAGTTCTTGGATACTTTCAGCGCCAACTTCTGCAAATAATGCTGGTTTCTGGTTTCTGGTAAAAAACTCATGCTGCTTTTCAATTTCTTTCGTCTTCGCCCACAACTCAGAAATGGATCCGAAGTCAACAAAAGCCTATTGAAAACATCTTTATTGCATTGTATTCGCGAGAATTTCCTCGCAAAATCTAGTCTATATGAACGAAAATGTTTATTGCGTGCTTCAGCAGCCTCCTCCGATAGTTGTCCGATGGGTAGAAGAGCAAGTTTAATAATGGTAGAACCATGTACTAGGATTTTATGTAGTGTGGGTGTCATTGGATGCCAACCGTATAATTTGACATACAATTCCGCAGTCTCATTTGCAAAATTCCCAAACTTAGCTTCATTAATTTCATAACCGGAAGAAATGGCTTCTAATATTACTTTCAGCTTCTGTATGAGACCGATGTCAATACCTGTAATTTCAGCAGCTGTTTCAGGATCACTGAAAAATCTTCTGGATGTATTTCCCGAGTTTGAGTTTCCAAAGCCGGCTTTAGGTACATCTACTAGTAGTCCTGTTTTTTCCTTAAAATCTTTTTGAATTCTTTCTTTTGTTTGTTTCACAATTTTTTTATCATTTTCACCCCTAACTTGCCACTTTTTCAAGGGCAGTTTATAAGCAATATGTAGAAGAGTCTCAAATAATCTAATTCTTGCATGTAAAGTAGAAATTCCAAAGCTGAGTGCTTCAGGGTTTTCAGTCTTAGCTACTTTAAAATTATTAAATTCTTTGGATGTCTTTCCACATATGTAGCATTTCATAGTCGAGGTTGTATTTGTGGCCGCATTACACACTTTTGCATCTATCATAGTTAAAACCAAGGTGTGCAGAACATACATCACTCCTCCATTCGAATTTGTTAATTCTGTCTTCGTTAATGCTTCTACTTGGTCCGTCACATACTTTATTTCGTCTCTCGTAATATCAGCAGTTTCGCGTAGGAATCTTATCCGGATTGGTCGACAGAATCGTGGTGATGAAGGCGTTGGATTCTGCCACAAAATTTTCTTTTGGTTTCCAATATTAGATTGTAATCTTACGGGAACCAAAGAACTTAAGAATATATTAGAATCATCTTCTGAATTATCTTGAAATTTTTGCTGGAATCGACTCTGTTGACTACCATCGCAACCCCATTTCGTTATAAGTTCCATATTTAGCAATTCTTCTGGAGTACAGGTTTCAAATACATCCTCTAGATACCTGCATAGCCTTGAAGCCGTATGATTTAATAAGTCTTGAAGGATAACTTCTGCACAAGTTTCTGTTACACGCATAGACTCTTCGGTCGGATAGCAATCCTTTTTTGCTTCTTTAATATACGAATAACACGGATAGATACTCTTATTTGACTCGTGTAGTATCTCGTACTGTGCCTTGGTCAAATCACACTCAATTAAAAGGCTCAAAGCTTCTGAAGGTGAATGTTTCTTTACAGACACTTTTTGTGACTGAACAAGCGCAGTTTTAAACTTTTTGGCTCTTGTTGGAGTAGCAGTGACTTCTTTTATTATTTTTGATGCTTCGATGTTTCCTGATTTTCTTTGACTAACACTGGCAGCGTATGTTAATTCTTGAACAGGCACGTGCTCTCGAAGTTCTTTAGTTTTTCGCCTCTTGCTGCGATCAGTTAATTCCTGAAAGGATTTGCTTGGTCGTCCTTGTATTGATGTAGATATTGTCAACCAACTATGCATTGTTATGGAACTTTTTAGCCAGTTTTCATTCTTAATTAAAAAACGTGCTTCTGTATTGTTGGCTAAACTCCATCTTCGCTTAAGATCGGATTTAAAGTGACTCAAATCAGATGTTAATGTTCGAAACTCATTTTCTGGACATTTAGTAATTTTTCGTAGCTCCTGTTCCATTTCTAATAGCTTTTCATCCAGTTTTCGTTTATTGCTATTCTTGAAAATCATGTACAATGATCTTCTAGACATTTGGATGTAATTTGGGTCGGGACCTAAAATAAAAAACAGCCTATAAAGTAAATGTGTTAAATTATGATAAAATACCAATAAAATATAAACTGTCTTTTTTTTAAAAGGTGGGTAGATGGGTGAGATATTTTTGATTGGTTAGCATGACTAAGGTGTACAGTTAACTATAAAAAAAAAATCTTAGCCCGATCATGCCCGGAACTAGTACAAAAACACCTTTCTTTTAAATTATTTAATCAAAAATATTAATATTTTAGTATAAGCCATTTTCATCTCAAAAATAAACTAAATATCAAGAAAAACAAACATATTGTGATATCAAAATTAAGTACATACCTTGATCTTCAGTATCCATTGAAATATTTTTCAAAAATCACTACCAACAACTCAAAACACAAACTGCACAGTTATTGTAATTGAAGGTGTATCGAGAATAAAGACGTGTGCATTTAACATCAACTAGATTTCAACTATCCATTCGTCTCGAGCGCGGTTCCCAAGCCTTTTTTGAAGCAAGTTTAAGTTAGCTTGATTTATGAGGTGTGAAAAAAATGATATATGGGTGTCTTTCGTTAAAATTTCTATTTTTGATTTTTGTCCGGATTTTTAAGTTGAATACTCGTCCGTGCGTCGCCACTTTTATATCTTGGGTTGTCACTATATATACACAATAATACCACTAACTGTTATATTACATAAGATGCTTTATTTGCTACCTCTGCACAACTCTTATATTTACATGCTCCTCCTTATATATATCTTCTCTGGTTCCTTTTTGTTGGTACCTGTTGAGTACCAACATTCGTTGCTGGATGCAACATTTAGTACAAAACATCGTTTTTTTTAGAAATGATATAAAAATTTCACTTATTTCAGCTTTAAGTTTTACTTCTTGCGAAAACGATATTTCACTCTAAATAATGCAAGACAAAATTGTTTACTTTCAATTTTGCTGTATTTTGAATAATTTTCTTGAGAAAGTGTATGAAAAAAATTCAATAAAAATTCCACACACTTTTCAGGACGGCGCGGCGCGGCGCAAAAATAGCTGCCATATCATTTATAATGATATAAGTAGACATAATAAACCGTATAAACTAAAAAAATTAATTTTTATCACGACTATCGATAATATTAATTTCTCTGTTCTATAATTAGGTAGAAAATAAATGTCAAATTTAAAATATTTAATGAGGTACCTACCCGATGATAGCCTTTCGACGTGGTCTTTATCCAATACGCAAAGAGAAGCTAAAGCAAGCCACAATGTAGGCGTATGTAAACACGAACTTGGAATACGTTGATCTTCAGATAAATGCATTAAATTGAGAATATTTTCGGCTATGGCAGCTTTGGTAACATTTGCCCATGGTTCTGATAATTTTCCCTGCAGAAATATGTCAACTAGTAAACAAATATTTATAACATAACTTAAATTCTTACTGCAGCCATGTCTTTGACTAAGTTAACGATAACTTCGGCTAATTTGCGATTAGCAGTACCTCGTAACCACCATCGTTTCTGCATGTAATCTTTTTGTTGTATAGAATTGGATAAGGTTACGGTATAAATTTCTTTCGCAGCTCCAGAACTTGTAGTTTTGCTTCGCATTTTAACTTGTACGGTTAGAGACTTCGCTATTATGCTTAGAAATACGTCCAATATTCCAACCCTGGTGAGAACATGAAAGAAAATTTAAAAAATCTGTACCAACAAATTAATTAAATATAGGTACCTATGAATCTCGAAGTCGCCATTGTTAGATAGTTTATTAGCAGCAGATATAATACTGAAATCTTTAGGTGGCAAACGAGTAATTCCAAGAATTTTAGCAAAAAATTCGGGTGTAATTTCAGGTAACATTCTTCTTAATAAAGCAGTCACCTAAAATTATTTCAAATAAAAATGAAGAAAACCATTATAAAAAGTGAAACATACTTGTCTTTGTACTCTTGCACTGCTCGTATGCAAAAGACTTAATAAATCGCCCAACAATCCACCTTGATGAGATAAATAAGTTCTTCCAACAGAACTACCAGATAGTGCTAACACCATAGAAAGCATCTCAAAACAGTAAGTATCGGAATTTTTTGCAACTTCAAAACTATGATCGGAACTTGCGGAACCGGTTGTAGTTGATCGTAAAAGTAATTCCCACTCATCTCTTACCCTCAGAGTTTCTTTACGGATTGCTTGGACGATGTGAACAATGACCTATAAATTTATTTTAAATAATGACGTTGCTTTATTATTTATTTTTTTACCTGTTTTTGAAGATGTGTTAATTTACTCCTGCTAAACAAAATACCAACCATGTGTTCTCGCAAATCATTACTTTCTTCTAGCGGTTCTACCAATTCGCTGACAGATGTAGTACCACGATCTAAATTATTTAAGTTGTGTACTTCGGGATCTCCAATTATAAGTTTACCAAACACCTGAGAAGTTATTAAACGAAATACTCGTAATGTTTCACTTTCACAATTTCTTTGTTGTATTGTTGCGGCACTATGTTGTTTCCCAATTCGAATTGATTCGCCTGATATTTCACCCAGAACTCGAATTTGACGAACCCTCACCGAATTATCGGGACCTCGAAATTCTACTCTTAAAATTGTGTGGTCAATTTCTGTAAACACAAATAATTTACTTATGATTAACAAAGATGTTTTATCACAAATTTAATAACCTTGTATGGGACAATTTACCCAGCCTCCAAGAAGTCTAGATTCTACTTCCACTGTTCTAATTTTCACGAAATCGTCGGAATTTATTCCCGAATAAAACGTCATTACAGAAATTTTGTTCTAAAAATAAAGACAAAATAAAAACATCGTCATTTTATCATGAGCGTTTTGTTATACCGCAAGATCTCGACAGTTGTCAATGTGAACGCACATTAATCTAGGATGATAGCCCAAATTACAGGTGATAGTGAGAGTTTTTGCTTTATTTCTATCTTCTTCGCCAGATTCCCAAAATGTTTCTGTTGAACCATCCGTTAAACTACCAACCATAGCTTGACGACTTGAAGCTTTAATTTCGGCAGCGTTAGTAATATCCTTAAGTGCTTCGACTATACACATGGGCTATTAAAAAAATTATAACTGTATATAAAAATTTCTAAGACTTTATTGTGATATAATTACTTGATTTGCATTACTTTGATGGCTTTCTTGCATGGAAGCTGTGCAATCCTCAAATTCTTCGCTTCTTGATAATATCTTACTGATGTTGCTAAATACCTACACAATATCAAAATCATAAAAAGCATTAGAAAAAAAAATTCAGAAGAAGTTTCGGGTTCTGCAGGTCAGCAGTTAAAAAAAGCTTTTAAATATTTAAATATGAGTAAATGTCCACAATAGGACAAATTAGCAAATTTATGATACCAATTCGAATCAAAATTAACAAGCAATATCCGGCGGTAACATATCCGAGGACGATCTTGGATCTATTCAGACAACATGTCTGATGTGATTATAAAGTCAACATTATTTATCCTTTGGAGTACAAGAATACATTTACACACAAGCGCAAGCCCTAAGACCCCTTAATTTTTTTTTGTTTCAAAAAATTTATTTATAATCCCACAATATAACAAAAAATAAAATAAGTAATTATTGTTCTTTAAATCAAAAATTGAAAATGCGTGTAACCGTCACACGCAATTGAAGTAAAACTTTTTTGGCATTAAACAGATGCCGATTAAGTTAAAAATATAAAAGCAGGAAATTGAAATGGCTATCAATATTATAATCATCAGAGCCCTTTTATTCAATAGAAATTCTAGCAAACCAAAGTATAAACTCGAATGAAATCTGAATATAACCTTAAATTATATTATGTCAAACTTAACAGACAGTCACAAATTCACAATAGAAACTACATTCATTATAATTATTATGCACGCTAAGAACTAATGTAGCTATCTTTTTTTAACGCATACATTGGGTATCATTATTATTTTCGATGTATCGTATTTTTAATTTAATTCGCACCCTTATGACAAATTTATTTCAGTTCGTCTTTGTTGCACATATGTTACTAGTTATTATAGTAGAATTTATTTTAACTCGCGTATGACTAATCTCTAAATGCAGTGAGATTTAACGTATAACATTTGGTTATTTTTGTCATATTTAGAAAAAAGTAACTATTAGAAAAGAGACAGAAAAAAAGAATTTTGTAATGAAAATGAATTAAACGTACGTCGATTTTAACTGTCATCTCGTTTGATATCTGTCATAATCTCGTCAAAGATTTCATCTGTCATTTCGTTTGACATAAAGAACCCTAAGACATACGTTTTGTAAATTTTGATGCATACAATTCTTTCGATGAGTCATACGCGAGTTAAAATGAATTTGACTATAATTTAAAAATACCGCCATATTGCCGTAACACATTTCCGTTGCATTGTCGTAAATTTACTCTAGTCGCGCCTAAAGAAGTTTAATAAACGTTTAAATAATAATGCCGTCGTTATTAATGCATATTAATGCATTAAAATATTTCCACAACTTAAAATTAACGTACAATAAAAAAAACTTAATATCAAATTCATAAAAAATAAAGTCACATACATTTTGGAAACATACAAGTTTCTGGTCTGTATTTTTATCATTAATAAAATCCTAATATATAAAATCCCAGTTCACTCCTGTTAGAGCGTGTCATATTTTTGGCAAATTTTTTGGACGGGGGCGCACGAAGATGCGTGGTTAACAACATAATTATCCAATAATAATTTTTGATTTATTCAAAATAAAACATAATAAAGGAAACCGGAATTATTTCAAAATCAAATTAATAAAATTAAAGCCGTACACCGGTCGATCTCAGGTTAACGTTATGAATTCTTTAGTTAATACCGCTAAAAAAGAGATCCACCGTTTAGCTGCCCGTCTGCGGGCGGGCCTTCCAGCTGGTAAGTAATAAAGTACAATCAACAATGTAATAGGTAATAAAAACCTAGTATGTACTCAAAGTTAATAAGCAATTAATTATAAAATTCCAAATATCACAGCGTCGAGTGCACATCTAAGGAGATCAACCCTGTTCCAAGTAGCACACTTTGCGAGTAGGGCCGGTCTAGAGACATATTTTTAGTGAGTACACGGCAAATAAATACAAGCTCTGTAATGTTTCACTGGTACTATTTTATTCCATCTTAGTGATTATTTAGCAAGTATAAAAAAGATTGGACTAATGCCAATTTATAAATGTTTTATATTATTTTAATAGGTAGAAACAGCATCTTAATGTACATATAAGAGTAGCAGATTACATAATGTCCCAAAACATAGACTCACGGTTATAGAGAAGAATTGTTACTATGCTTGCATTCGTTGTTTCAACTGTCTATCGCACATAAAATGTATATGTAATAAGGTAGAATTTAAAAAAGTTGTGTTTAATATGCTGATTGATAGGTAACCTTACGGTATAAATGAGTTGTTTTCAACGAATTAAGTTAAAGGAATTAAAATTTTAACGATAGGGGATGATTTTGT
Source organism: Cantharis rustica (assembly GCA_911387805.1). Lineage (NCBI taxonomy): Eukaryota > Metazoa > Arthropoda > Insecta > Coleoptera > Cantharidae > Cantharis > Cantharis rustica. Next base: position 81,923,389 of record OU426877.1, read on the forward strand.
GTTAATATTTTTGTTTGTGATATTCTGACGTTTTAGAATTTTCTTGGCTTTGTGTACAGTGACGGATTAACGCACAGGCGCATGAAGCGCGCGCTTGGGGCCTCCTAATTTTAGACGGTCTCAAAATTTGTTTATTTAAAAAAATCATACTTTGTGTACTAGAACTTGAAACTTAAAATTTTCTAAAAATTGTATCTCATTCTTATGCATTTCAAACAAATTTTTATACTTGTACAAGAAAAGTACACATTCTTAAAATGTTAAACTTCCAAAAAGTGAAGAATTTAAATATGCAGAATACCGAAACAAATCGAAACCAAACGAAGTTGATAATGGAGAGATATATGTACGTTTTTGATAAAATGAGCAAGGACAAAACAAAAAAATTATGGAGATGTGATCGAAAAGCGGACAAGTGCTGTGGTCGTATCCATACAACATTGAAAAATGAATACGTGTGCTCAAAAGGTAATCACAATCACGAACCTGATGTGGTAGGAACAAAAGTTGTCAAAATAAAGGATGCCATTAAAAGACGTGCGGAAGAAACCGTAGAAACTCCTGCTCAAATGAGGAATGCGATTTTACAAAATACTGGAGCAGCTATCTAAGGACGAATGCCCAATACGGATGCTACAAGAAAATCTTGTCAACGTGTACGAAACATTGTCGCTGGTGCTCCGCCAGCTCCAATAAATTTGGAAAGTTTGATAATTCCAGAGAGTTATAAACGCTATGAATTTGCTCCTGGACAAACTTGAAACTTTTTGTTAGCGGATACTGCCTCAGAACAGTCCGACCCAAACAGAATAATAATTTTTGGAAAGAAAATCAACTTAGAATGGAACGAGCAAATAAAAAACATTTTTATAGATGGAACATTTCGGCAAGCTCCTCCGTTATTTCATCAAATTTTTGTTGTTTTGGCTAACAGAGGTGGATTTGTTCTGCTAATATTATATGCTCTTTTACCAAATAAGCATTGTGAAACTTATGGTAGGTTGGTCGACCTAATCAAAGAAATGTAGCCGCGATTTGAACCACAAACCATATCTTTAGATTACGAATTAGCTGTAATCAATTCAGTTACTGCAGCTTTTCCGGCTGCGCGATTACATGGTTGTTTATTTCACTTGGTAAAAAATTTTAAAAAGCAAATTCGTGATAATGGACTGTACCATCAGTATATAAACGATTCCGAATCGGGTCTCCAAGCTCGCATGATAATCGCTATCGCATTCGTTCCAATTGATGATATTGATTTTGCACTTGAGGAACTACTACAGCATCTTCTAAATGAATTAACACCAATTTTAAACTGGTTAGAAGATAACTACATTGGAAGGCCATTGTTTTCTCCGCAAATATGGAATGTTTACGATCGGGTGCCAAATAATCAAAATGGAACTAATAATATTGCTGAAGCAGCGCATCGTAGTTTACAATGCCAACTAGATGTGGATCATCCATCCATATGGAAATTAATTAATGGCCTACGAAGTGTCCAGAAAGGAAAAGACGCATTACACGAGCAATGTACACGTGGTGAAGCTTCTCCCCATAAAAGACAAAAATATCTAGCAGTGGATACCAGAATACAACGAATCGTCGAAACATATCAAGATAGAACATTATTGAAATATCTTAGTGGGATTGCACATAATGTTTTAATGAATTAATAAAAATTATAAGTTTCTAACTTTGAAAAGACACCTATTTTATTTTATTTATTTATTTGTGTCTGTACTAACTAGTGTTGGAACTCTTGTCTTGCTTTTTCTTGTTCTTGTCTTGCTCGACAAGACAAGACTTTGATTCAATTGCAAGACAAGATATTTTTAGCAAGAAGCCTTTCAAGAAGTCTTGGTTTTATGTAACTAATTAGATGATAATTAATGTATTTTATTTAAAATAAATTTTAAACAAACCACTTTTTGGTCAAGTGCAATTTAAAAAAATGTCCCAAAGAAAACACCTCACAATTTATTAAAAATAATGCGATTAATAATCGTCGATTATATTAATTTAGTTTAACTGTATCCAACAATGATTTTAATTTATATTATATATTTATATGCAAGATTACTTGTTTTGGCCATCACTAGTATTAACAATCAATGACTAATTAAAAAATTATAAAATAAAAAGTTTTATAAACAGTATAGTCCCGGCGCTCAAAAATCCGGCGCCCAAAAATCCTAGCGGCCAAACGGCGGCGCCCAAAAATCCATAGCCCAAAAGTCCGGCGTCCAAAAGTCCCGCGCCCAAATGTCACGTACCGCCTTTTTGCACCCAAAGGCACGTTACTATAATAATAAAAAAATAACCTAAATAATGAATTTTTAAGTGAATAGTGTGGTAATTAGTAGCAGGTAATGTTAAAATAAACAAACTAAACGTAATATTAACATTATTGTTTTTTAAATATTATTTTTCTATATAAGTATGTATTCTGTTACACACATAACAGTTAAAATTCATTATTTTAATATTTTGTTTAATTTGTGTATTTTAACATTACATACCACACTACCACATCATCTACCACACTATCCACCTAAAAAATTAATTTTTTAGGTTATTTTTCTATTATCCAATAAATGTACATAACATATTATTATTATAACTAACATATTATGTTAGTTACAGATAAACACCCGAAGTAATAGTATATTAAGTGCCGAGGTGGAAAATGCTTCATTATGAAGCTTTACACCGAGGTATGTATACAGTTTTATTCACAATCAGTTTGTAAATAATTAAATATCATCAAATTTTATTTTATTAACGCACATTTTTTGTTAGTTCCATTTCTTGCTTACCGACATTGCGACATTGCAGGTCGGGAAGTGATCACTTTCTCACCCTAAGGTTGGGAAGTAAAACAAAATAGCTTTCTGATTGGTTATCAAGTGAAAGTAAATAATAAACTTCTTCCCAACTTTTTAAAAGTCAAAGATGTGTCGATTACTAACTGATTGTGAATTGCTCAAGTCCACTTGAGACTTGAGCAGGTCAGTGTTTTTGTATTGTTTTAAAGTCTAATGGTTGTTATTATAATTAAATTATTATTATGTGTGTATTTATCTTTGTCTACTGCTGATTTTCCCAAAAGTAAAAATTAGTTAATTTAAAGCCAGTCAGGTTAAGATGAGCGGTATTTCTCTCCCACTCCTGATATAATTTTATATAAATTTTTTACCTGAGATCTATGAAGAAAAGAGTGATCAGAAGAAACAAATCGAAGACCCCAACATCTAACCGCCATTTGTTGCAGCGCAGAACCCATAGGAAGTAAAACCATTAAATCGGCGATAGTTTGCAGCAGTCCATGAAATGTAGATGGAAGAGGATTAACAGCTTCGCCTGCTATTGTAATATCCGATAATGGATGTTCGCACAAATTCATATCGTGCTATAAAAAAACAGTAAATATTTTTAAAAGCAAATAAATTGTTAGTGATAAAATGCCTACCTGCTCGTCAATTTTTTTCATTGATTTGAAATCATCCTCAACTTCACTATCAAATTCAACTGGCGTTAAAGAAGTAACAAACCACCACAATAAATCATGAAGACATATTGGTTGTGTGACAGATCTTAATAACCAATTTAAAGCTTGCATTGCATAGACTCGACACATTGCTTTCCTGTAAAATAAAATATAATAATCTGGTAAACAGAAATTATTCCTAGAATATAAAAAAAATACTAGTAAAGACAAGACGGTTATATTTTTTATATTATTATACTGAGAAGTATAACGAGAAATGAATACAGTGGAACTCGATTGATATGGAGCTCGACTTTATTTTTTTTAAATCTGTATTTCTTAATTTTACTATTGAGTTTTTAACAATAATTAAAGAATAAAATATCGAGTGATGGGTATCTTTATACGAGGAGTAAAAATGTTTTTAATTTGATATCTTTTTCATTCTTATTCGTTATAATGGGAAGCAGGAATTTCCCTATATTCAGTTCTTTGACCGATCACCCGGTATATAATTTAATTTAAACAAAAATAAATATTTTTTTTGTTTGTTAATGTGATTACATATACAATTGGGTCACTGGGATTCATATCTTTGGAAATAACAGGAAATATTCTGATAAAAAAGAAATTATCCATTTCAAAATATATAATAATTTTACAATAAAACATAGTTAAATATATTAATTGTTAACTTGTGATAAATAATATAAAATAAGTTTAAAATAGAACAAGTTAAATAAGAAGATCCCTTAACTTTAACTCCTACCATCACAAAATCCAATTAATTAGCACCGCTATAGACCTTGTTGATAGATCTTTAAAAGTAACACACGGCGAATACCGAAAAGAAACACTTAAAATAGCTAAAGAAATATTGTTTAAAAATGGATTTCCTAAAAAATTTGTAAAGAAAATTATAAAAGTTCGTATTAATAAACCCTACAATGGTAGCACATATAAGAAAGAAACATCTAACTTCACAGTCATGCCTTACGTCAGAGGACTAAGCAAAAACAACGAATATTGAAACCTCATAAAATAAATATGGCCTTTAGATCCACTAATAACATCGAACAACTGTACACCAAATTAAAAGACCCCGTTCCTGCAGAGAAAAAGTCAGACCTAATATATAAAGTTGAATATACAACTTGTAAGCTAGTATATATTGGGCAAACCAAGCAATTGCTTCATAAGAGGACGAGTAGACGTACTATCTCTAGTATCCGCTGTAACAAACCTGAATCTACTATTATAGCTAAACATTATACTCGTTGATGGACATAATGCAGACTTCAAGAATGCCAAAATTTTAAAATCAGTTAGCAACTACAAAGATAGACTTCTACACGAAATGATATGCATCAAGAAGGAAAAAAACTCCATGAATAGAAAAACCGATATAGACGGCTTGAGCTATATCTACAGCCATCTACTTGTTTAATTACCCTCACGTATTGAGGTTAAGTTTTTTTTAATCATATCATAATCAAGCCAAAGAGAAACAGAAAGCATATCACATGCTTCCAATGTAACATCGTCTACAAGTCAAAATCAAAACGAAAGTAAAATGTACTTCAACGGTATTGGTGAATAGCCGAGCAAATTTGATCGAGATGATTGGATTGAGAAAGAAAGTAGCAAAGTGCAACAGATATACAGTGATTTATTGTCTTCAAAAAAAAAACGTACATTAACGAAAGTAATCCACGATTTTGTTAAATGTTGTTTTTCATAATATACCCATAAACCAACAAATAAAACTTACGTAAGAGATTGGTTATGTTATTCAGAAACTAAAGGAAAACTTTTCTGTTTTGTTTACAAAGTTACTGATTCAAGGTATTTGTCACGGTTTATTAAAGACCGGTTTGACGACTGGAAAAACGCACATAATTTGTTGAAATTATACTGTATATTATATGTATTTAATTTTTTATTATCATACAAAATCTAGCGGCCCTTTGTAATATTTGCTACGGGCCCTGCGCTGGCTTAATCCGGCCCTGAACATAGTAATCTGTTATTGTAGCAACATTATTTTGTGTCTCATCCTCACCTTACGTTATTAAAAAAGTAAAAAAATTTAAATACTTTTAATAAAAGTATTATTTTTATTTTTTTATTTATTTTTTTATAGATAAGGTAGCATTGTTCAAGTTGATGTAAAGCAATCAAAAAATTATAATTTGCAATAAGCAAGTCAATTTTGATAAAAGTAGAAGAACAAAAATTTCTTACCTTAATGCTTGCTTCATGGCCAATTGTAAAGATTCCAAATCGTGCTGTTGAAAAACAAACAGCATAACAGGTCTTTGTAATAATGATAGCTTATCGATTTCTTTTTGTGAATTCAAAGCTTCATTACTTTGATTATTTGTTACTATAGACGAGCCATCCATATTAGGCACAAGTTTTTGTAATCTAGTTGATAAGTTACACAACAAGGAAGATCCTGCCTCTGTAAAAAATAATATAACAACTAAACTGATGTGGCTATTCCTGAAATTCAAAGATATTTGTAATACCCTGTATTATATTATATTTTCTTTTGGTTTTTAAATTAAATAAGACCGGTCAAGTCGATTAACAATTTTAAGTTGGTTACAACCCACATTAAGATTATTATGTAAGGAACTCTACCGGTCATTGCATAGATAAAAAAAATATTCCTTGGGACTTTATACTCCCAAACTGATTTAATTATGTGCACCATACCATTTGATAATTCACTACTACTATTATTTCTTTTTCTCATCATTATAATTCGCCCATCACAGCCTGCCTTTCCCCAAAGTGCTCCATTGGTACCCATTGATACAGATCTATGAAATCGAGCTCCTTTCATACTATCAGTGTCTGTATCAGATAAAGACACTTCCGAATAAGGCTATAATATAAATTTGCATGTTTTATTTATTAAAATAATTTTTTTTAATTATTTACTCTTTGACCATTGGACGGACTGGGAAAGAATCCTTCTTGTATACTTTGCCTACGTAATTCTTCCTCAAAAAATGGAGTTTCCTCGTATGGAGATGTAGCCCCTAATGCTTGTAAGCATTGAAACGGTGGAAGAGGACTAAAAGGACCTCCCATATCAGGAGGTGTATTATTTTCTGATAGCGATGGCATAGCACTTGTAGAAGATCGCCTTTGGTGAGACATGTCTGAAAATATATAACAAATTATTTTTAAACATTCATACAGTAAAAAAATAGTAAATAGTACTTGTATCTGCAGAACTTGCTAATTCTAATAAAAATTTTGCGTTATTTTTCATAATTATATGAGCGTCCGTATGAATTCCACTTCCAGGTGATGTAACAGATTTTGTAAACGTATTCTTTCTTTTAACAACTTTTTCGTGTACGTTTTGTTGTTTACTTCTAAATAATTTTACGTATTTGTCTCGACAAGTTTCACATAATAGGTACCACGAGCTCCCAGCTAAAAATGGAAACAATATTTTAAAACATAAGTAACAAAAAAACATTTTAACAATCCTACGTAATCCACCTTCTCCACAATTTCCGGCCCATCCAAGACAATAATTTCCACTAGAATTATAGCCTCGACCCTCTGCATGTTGACCACAACCATTATGTGATTGGCGCATATGATATGTTACAGGATGAGGAAAAAATTCACCACAGAGCTCACAAAACGTTTCTCGATCTACTGTGGTGATATTCATATAACCGTATAATCCTACTTCATCTAAAGAAAAAATCCGCCATAAATTCGTTGCCACAATTTTATTACTCATCAAATTTACCTAAATAATTCCTAGGAAATATTTTCTTTTTACGACTCTTTTTAATTTCCTTATCAAGAATGACATTCTTTTCTTTGACGTCCTTACTTTCAGTTTTACAGCCAAGAATTTTATCAGGAACGTTTCTTTTCGCTTTACCATGAACAGGAGTTAACACCATCATTTGTTGACTCATAGTTTGAATGCAATTAGCTGTCAACTCTTCCCATAAATAAACGAGAGATTTTAGAGCCGGAGGCAAAACCGATACAGTTTGAAAACAAGTACCATCTGTAAGAACCTCTTCTTTGATAACACCTTCGTGCAGTTTTCTAGTGCGACTGCGATTGGCATTGGCATTTACAGCTGAACGAGTCAACGTCTCTAAAGTAGATGGCTGTATATGTAAATAAGTACCAGCTGTGCTAACTTCAACAGAATGTCGTTGTCGTCTGCGCTCTTCCTTTGTTAATTCTTGATGGCGTTTATCAATTGCATGATCAGAAGGACCACGAGTCACCACAATTGCACCTTGCTTTGGTAGACTTGGATGAAATTTTAAAAAAGATGCACACGCCATAGCATCATGTACAATACCTTAAACAATTTTTGTACAATGTAAATAATCATATAAATATCTGACTTTATCTAATAAAACAACTGTACATTACAAAAAAATGTAGGTACATACCTTCGTGCCAGAGAAATGCAGCAAATACTGCACGAAGAGACTCGGCTACCGAAGGACTCATTGCTTGTTTAATGGTCTCAGTTCCGTTATAATTAACTTTACTACTAACAGAAGACAATTGGTGCATATTTGCAGGCGAAATTGCTCGTTTAGGACGAACTTTTGCTGTCGTGCGTTCCTTGCGGTTCAATTTAGGAGATATTTTATCATCACGGTTAATTGTACCAATTGAAAAATTGCCTTTCAATGAAACCTGATTGCTATTTTCAGGAGATGTTTGTGTTCCCGTTTGTGTCAATTTTCGCGGAATTTGTTCTGTATCCTTAAAGATTTATATGTAGCAAAAAAATTAACAGATAATAAACTACGTACTGTAGGTATCAGCTTTATATGAGATGTTTGAGGTGGACTACCATCTGATTTAGTGTGAAGTGAGCTTCCACTTTGACTAAGTGATATATCGCGAGGCTGAGTAGCTTGACTAGGAGATTGAGACAAATCTCGCGTAAGGCTGCTCAAAAGAGCGCTCGTGTCAGATTGGTTTGAGCCTCTTCTGGCTAAAATTGCAACTTTCACTTTTAAATAAAATTAATTAAATTATTTTAAAGCTTACCCAATGGGGAAATGACATTTCTTGAAGAACCGCATCCGTGAGAACTGCCACTACCGCTCTCTTGAAATAAATTTCTTCCAACTGCAATAAAGCGCAAATAACAAAATTATTTAATAAGTGAATTTGTTCATACCCGGAATTGTTACGGGACTTGAACTGCGACTTAAAACTTTGGGCGACAGATGTCCCACTTTTGAAGTACTAATTCTTTTTGGTGTATCTGGAGGTGTAACGCCATTACCATTAGCCCTAGATTCTCCAATAGCTTTAGCAAGATCTTTCACAGATATTCCCGTGGTATCTGATGAGGTTGAACTACTACAAAAATAAAATTGTTTTTAAAATACTTTTAAAAACCTATAATTACCTTTTATCGTCGTCAGATTTCATCCATTTAGGTACACCGTTGGGTTTACTATCTTTATTTTTTTCTTTGCGGGGTAATTTTGGCGCTTCACATTTTTCTCCATCGCCAAATACGAATGGATTTGAACAAGAAGCCTCAACATTTGTTATTAAGGGAAGTTGGTTTTGTTCGTGCATACCAAATGAAAAAGTCGAGTCTAATGGATTAGAAAAAGAATTTTGAGAAAAGTTGAAACCTTGTTTATTAAAATTTGGACACGACTGATAATTTTCCGCAGAAATTTGTGGATTGATTTCTATTAAAATTAAAGTGTTACAATACATGCAAATTCTATAAGCGTGTACTCTTGCATCTCTTACCTGTATCCGTATCACCAAAAGTTCCAATATAAAGAACATTTTTATGATCCATGGCTAATGACCAAGCTTCACCTTCAATATTAAAACAATACTTTTCTTTTGTAGTTTGATCTAATTGCACCCAACAACCGTCACTGTTGACTACATATTCGGTAACTCCAATTCGATTTCCCAGAACCAACATGCCTACAGGAGGAGCTTTCAAACTAGGTCTGGCACGTACATTATGGCCCGATGCTCCACATTTAATCACTTGATAAGCACCTGTAAATTCGTTTGAAGCCTTACGTCTGTAATCAGAGACATTATTTTAGGTCATTTAAATAACTATAAATTTACCAACCTATCGTGAATTTCAGGTAATTTTCTCATAATTGTTTCTGTAATTACTTGATCTAAAATCGACTTTGGTTCCTCGACTGGCAATAACAAAGTTTTTCCTAAATGTTGATTATATTGTAAACACCACGCTTCCATCGCCAAAATAGAACAATACTGTTTTATAGTTTCTGGAGACAATCTAAGCCACACTCCATCGTCATTATGAATCTAAAATAAGTTATTAAAACCAAAATTTATTATACTACTTCGAAATGTACTTCGTCGATAAAAGCAATTGTTCCATTAACGTGAACAATTCCTATTTGTTCACTTTGTAACGTTGGATGTGTCCGTATACGTAACCCTGCAGAATTTTTAGCAACAAATTTTCGCAATTTACTCGGTTGGTGTGCAGGTTTTTTTGCCGAACTTTGCATTGGAGGTGTCATTCCTTGGGGCGGTTCTTTAACTTCTACTTTGAATATCTAATATTATACAAATTTATTAACAAACAATTATTTTAAAGTGATATTTAATACCTCTTCCATATCGTAGCCATCGATATTTATTACAACTGAATAAAATCCTAATGAAGCAGGAGTCCAAGTAGCGCTATATGTTCCATCACAATTTGGCCGCACCAACATATTTTCGCTAGAACGCTTAACGGGAGGAGAAGTATATCTTAATTCTTCAAATGAATAATTTTGATAAGGCTAATAGGAATTAAAATAATTTTACAATATTTATTTTTATTATAATTTATTTAGTTTTACCTTCATGACGGTAATAGCATGAAAACACATTTTATCTCGTACCGTTTGTTCATACGGATGGTGTAAAGGGGGAGGCGGTAATCCTCCAAACAACATTGGATCGTGTAAACTAACTCGACGCATTTTTCTTCCAGTTTCATAATCTCCCAAATCCTTTTTATCTATGGGTATTGCTTTCACTTCAACCTTAAATATATTTTAATAACACAAATACGAAAAACTCGTGTTAAATATGCACCTTCATATTGGGAACATGCACGATATCTGAATATTGATCTCGGGTAAGAATAGTAACAATGGCTGGCCAACCACAATATAGATCTTCTCGGGAATAAAGAACTTGACATTTCGTAGGATCAACTCTACTTCCAGGCTGTAACCACTGTGCTAATCTTCCTCCGCTTGTTCCAGCTACACATCCCACGAAATCTCGAAGAAATAGTCTTTCATTTGAATGAACACTGGAATAGAGAAAACATCTCTTTTAAATTTTAAAAATATCGATAACTACATAGTATTTCCAAATAAATTTATCATATTCATAATAATATTATAATATATGTATTGTTGTGTCCGCACTAAGTGGTTAAAATAGGTTGCGAACTTAGCAATAAAGTAACTGTATTTGCAACTAGAGGAACAAAACAAAGCAAAACTTTATTTTAACATTTTTATTACCAGTGTGTTTTATTTTTGTGTATTCTTTATTTTGATTTCAGTATGTTTAATATTTTATGTTTGTCTAGTTAGTAAGTTATTTGTTTTTCGATTTTGATTTTATTATTTTATGTTTGTATTATAACTCACCAAATGCCGACCACAGCAACAGTATTTAAATAACGAAAAATCTAGATTTGAAAATAAAAGGACATTAAATTACAACCAATGAAAAGAAGACACATTGCAAAGAATGTCCAAGGGAATAGAAGAACCAATAAAGAAAATAAAGAGTCAGAATAATTTGACCAGAGCGGTCGATCGATGAAAGTTTAAGAAGAATTTTATGAATTGAATTGAAAGAGGAGTCGTGTTAATACCTAAGAGGCATACAAAAGAATTCAATAGAGGTTTATTCGTGTGAAGAATAACAGTCTTATGCATAGTCGTACTTTTAAAATGGTTTTAAAATGAATTAGTAGCTACTAGTTAATAGCATTCTAGAAGCTAGTAAAATTTTTGTTATGCATAGTTCTTTTAAAAAGAAAGTTAGTATCCTTTTAGTTGGTAGAATACTAAAGTATGGTTTTTGAAATATTTATTTGGCAACACCGCAAATTGACAGCCGACAACTTAAAAATAATTATTTTTACCTAAAACAGGTACCTATAAACAGCTTAATGTTATTTACCCTTGGCAAGTACATTGTTATTGGGAATTTACATTAACTAAACGCCACCATACGTTTAAAATATTAACTACGTTAGGCGGTATAACCCAGTATACTTTGCATAAGTTTCTTATGTTTCTTTTGGTAGATATGTGTGCTTTTTGCTGTTGTTGGTATATTGCAGTAATTACACAGGAATAATGTGTTAACATGTGTACGTTTCTAATACAAAACAAATCATGTTATACCGCCTAACGAAGCCATGTTGCCAAAACGGTGGCGCCCTCATCGGTAAGGTAAAATCCCAATAATAAACCAAAGGATTTATATGATTCACATATACTTTTAGCCTCCTATTTAAATTTAGAATAATATCTTGAATTATTTGAATTTATTCGATTTCTTCATCAACATTTATACAATCTTCCATTATTTTTAAACGAATTTTTTATTTAATTAATTTAATTAGTTTTATAATTCAGCATTATAAGAATAAATTCAATAATTTGTAATTGAACAAGTTAACTAATAAATACTAAACAATATTTGATAATGTTTTTTATCACAAGTTAAAAATTAATATATTATGTATAATATGGTATATTATTACTAAATATAATTTTCAAAATTGTCTTTTCTTTGTAAAAAGTAACCTTAAAATGGTCTTAAACATGCTCAAAACCCTCACTAAATATTTAGTAGCAAACCAACGATTTTAGTAGTCCTACTAACAAGGGAAACGTCAGGTATGCGAAATTTTGTTTTGGTTTACACTTACATTATGTAAAGATTACACCTAAGGCATTACGTGAACGAAATAGTAGCGCGCCATATTCAGCCAATTTTGAGAAAATCGAATTTGAAAATTTCTTCTTTTTGCACGAAATAACTAAATAATAAAAGATAAAACTTGCAACAAAGGTTCCGTGGTAACGAGGTAGAGTGGTGGCTTTAATAAGCAAGGGTTCTAGGTTCGATTCCAGCATCCGTACTTTTTTTTTCAAATATTTTTTTTTAATTAATTTTCTTTTTAAGTAATATGTAAATTAACAGATATTTAATAATTATTCGAAATTATTAATTTTTAATTAATTATTAATTACTAGATCCCGTAAAACTTACTGTTTTCCCTGTTTTTACGATGAATACCACCCGGGATCGTGCGAAACGTCGGTGTAAAAAATTATACAATGTAAAATGATCAGAAAATAATTAATATGTATAATAATAATATACTTCATATAATATGTAAATACTTATTCAATTATGTAACTTTTCATTTCTTATTAAATATATAAATAAAATACGAAAAATATATAAATAAATACTTATTTAATTAAAAAATATAATTTTTAACAAATTTCAAAAATTTTTGAACGTTTCGAATAATAATCAATTTAAGAAATGTTTGAAAATACTGTTAGTAAGACAAAACGATATCGTCCGAATGTTGAGATCTGAAAAATTAACAATTTCGAATAATTATTAAATATATGTTAATTTACATATTACTTAAAAAGAAAATTAATTAAAAAAAAAATATTTAAAAAAAAAAGTACCGATGCTAGAATTGAACCTAGAACCCTCGCTTATTAAAGCCATCACTCTACCACGTTACCACGGAACCTTTGTTGCAAGTTTTATCTTTTATCACGTTATTTCAGGCAAAAAGATGAAATTTTTAAATTCAATTTTCTCAAAATTGGCTGAATATGGCGCGCTACTATTTCATTCACGTAATGTCTTAGGTGTAATCTTTACGTAGTATAAGTATAAACCAAAACAAAATTTCGCATACCTGACGTTTCCCTTGTAAGGTTAGTACCCTTTTAACTCGTCTATGCATACAAGTTGCATGCTCCACTAGTACCTGACCGCGTTAGTAGCTACTTAGTGTACTTAGTAGCTACTTAGATGACTATGCATAAGGCTGTAATTGTTTAAAGTGGAAGAAGAGTTGGTGATAAAAATAAATGTTTTTTTGGATTGAAGATATCCAGAGAGCAGTAGAAGGAAGAGAAAATAATCGAGCAGACAAAGCTGTTCAAAGAAATTGAAGATAAGAAGGTCGCGTGTTATTTGTGCGCGATATTATTTCGAAAGAAGATAACGTTTGGTTTCTGCAACAGAAAAGCTGGGGTCGGCTATTTGCGTGAGTTTTGCTTTTTTTTATAATTGTTTCTATTTTATAAAATTTTTGAGTTGCAAATTAAAATAAAAATAACCAACAGTTATTTTATTGTCTTACTTGTAACAATTTTCGCATTCGAGAACCTACGTATCCCATAGACAAGATAGAAGTTTTGTATGTAGAGGCGCGCATAAGGTCGCAGCAGTATATTACGTACCTTATAATTATGATATAGTATATACAAGATAAATATCGACAAAGTATAAAAAATCATTTGTATTCGATTGACTGCAAGCAAGACAGGCAAAATAAATAAGAATGTGTATTTAAAACAAAAATTAAAAATTTATTGCTTTCATATAAATACTAATTTAAAATACAAAATACGTTATTTCAAATAGAAAACACATTCTATTTTAATTTTTAAATGAAGACATTTGGTACCTATTATAGGTAATAACGAAGTTTAAATTTATATAATAATACAGTGTTAATATAAACTATTTATAAGTAATTTTAAATTGAAAAGTAATACTCTTATTATAATATTACACCTAATATATTGTCGTGTTTCGAAACCATAACAACATTAATTTAATTTAATTTGTAAATAATTGTAAAGTAAAAATTTGTTTAGTATTTATTTATCACATTGTACCAAAAAATGTTAGTTAAAATTTGATATGTAAATAAAGGTAGGGAGAAGGAAAGTAGAACTAGAAAGAGTAGGGCTTGAAGGTTGTAGAACACTTGGGCTGACGCCTTGACGTCGAGTAGTCGAGCGGACGAAAAATCATTCCCGCAATAATAAATTAATTTTGATTGTTAATAAAGAATAAAATAAATTAAGTTAAGTTGATTTGATGTGTTTATTTAATTAATAAAGTGAAATGGATGTTAATAAAATTGGAAAACTTGAAGAAAGTGAAAAATTTAGTCGATGTGCAAAAGTGCATCGCAACAAATTTGGTAGATCAGCTGCAATAGCACATGTGGAGCGCGCACGTGGAAAGTAACAAGTAAAATACCACATGCAAAGTAATAAGTTGAGCATTTTAATTGAAATTGACAAGTAGTCAATTTCAAGCAAGGCTAGCATATTACTAGAATGTGTTTTGCCAGTCCTCAAAGAACTAAAAGTACCAGGTTAGAATAGGATGACGTCCCAAATTAAGTGGAAAAGAAATAATATTAAAAAATATGCAATTCATATTTTATAATATTTGAAATACACACAAGCAATGGTAGTGTGCTGTGAATATTGCATTAAAGGGTTCACAGTTTTTATCATATATTTAGATCTGCCTAAATTGAATGAATACAAGTAACATAAAATTATTAAATTAAATAAGTTATTATTAATATATTTAAAATTATTAAATAAATAAATAAATAAAAATCCAAATTGAATAAATAAAACAATACTTTCCTGCTATATAGTTTATTTTATAAGCACAGGTTAAGGCTAGGATTTTACGGCGCGCTGTTACATCTACCAGAACAATTAAAAAACGGCTGAATAGATATTTTTCAAATTTGGAAATTATATTTATGATGAATTAAAGATTGCTAAGCAATAACTTTTTTTTGCAAATTTTGAAATTTAGAATTCAAATTCTTTAAATACTATAATTGTAATTTATTTAACAAAAATTGAAGTAGAGGAAATGATTACTAACAAAGAATTGTTAATAAAAAAAAAAAATTTACCAGGTGCAAAATTAAATCACATCTACCACTCTATTTAAAAAACGGCTAGACAGATTGGTTCAAAATTTTGAGATAATATTTGTGACATTATAAGGATTGCTTAACGGGGTTTTTGAACTAAAAAATTGTATTTATAACAATAATATTTGTTGTAAAACATGAAAATAATTATCAATTAATAAAATTTTACTGACTTAAAGAATGTACATCTATAAATGAATTCGTAAAAAAATTTTCAACAATTTATGTTACCTATAACGCATTAAAAATGAAATTGAAAATAATTGATGAATTCAAATAATTTTAGATAAAATGGATCATTATAGTTCAATCAATAGCCCACAGATGGTTATTATATTGTATGCACTTTTGAGCGCACAGTTTTTTGTTTTGTGCAATCGTCCAAATAAATAGACATAATAATTTACTATTCATTATTATCGTGAGCTTTTCTGGTGGGATATGCATTTCAAATTCATTGTATATCATGTGGCTTATGATAATAACTAGATGTCTAATGTGTTTACTTTTTGTAAACTTTAACAACATTTCATAAAAATTATAATTCGCATAATTTTAATGGCGGTAGCAGTGGCGTAGCGAAAGGGGGGGCCTGGGGAGCCCCCCCCCCCTAAATTATTAATTCGTAATTTTACAATGACATCAAACCATGTATTTCTATATAAATGATTTTCAAGACACTAATGATACTATATTTGAAGGCAAATGGCCGATTTTGCATCAGAAATGAAAAAACCATGAAGGAGAGCTTTCAAAATATACAAATGGAAGTTCGATATTGATGTTTCCGAATATATATTATATTATTTTAGGAACATTAGCGGTTACTACAGCCTCTATAGAAAGAACATTTTCCATCTTAAAACGAATAAAGACAAATTTTAGAAATAGTACGGGCGAGAATAGGTTAAGCGGTTTAGTTTTACTAGCAGTTCACAGGAATGTGCCTATATTAATGTAGAAGAGGTTATAAATACTTTTGAAATAAAAAAAAGACGCAATGATTTTACAATTATAATTATATTATAATAATAATAATTTCTATGACATAATTTTTAGTGTTCATTTATGTAGTTGGAAACTATTATTATTGCCGTTAACGTAAAAAATGTCCGATGAAACCCTTTTTTCGGAAAAATTATTTTTTGTTCTAATTTTTTAACTTTTTATTGAGCGCATGACCTTAAAAATTTGAAAAAATTTTGCCTGCGGCGCTATTAAAAAACGACTCGCTGCGCTCCCAGCCCCCCCCCCCGAACCAAATTCCTAGCTACCTACCTAGGTAGAATAATTTTAATTCTATTTAAAAAAAACATACAATAAAGTGTAAATGCAAAACTAAATAATTTTTTATAATAATTTTCTTGTACAATCAAACGAAAATAAGTGATTCAAATTTTTATTTTTTTTTCTTCCTTAATGAATTGGTCTTGTTATCGTTTTATACATTTTTATCTTGGTATCTTTTTTTAGGTTTCTATTTTTCAAGAGTACTTTGTTTGGATAATAAGCTTTATTACCTGTTTATATTATTTTTCTTATTTTCTATTGCCAACTACTGTTTCTGTCTTCCCTTGGAAGAAAATGGCAAACTACCAACGTAATTTATCAAGAAAGTCTATAAAACTCACTCTACTATCTAGAAACATACGAAAAAAAAACAATAAAAACATATCATTTTTGTCTTTGCTTGGTTTGCGAGTTTTCGGTTACCCTAAAAAAACTCGTCAATCTCAGTTTTGTATACTCAGCCTCAAAGTACGTAAAGTTTGCTCGCTTCTTACTTGAACATGAAGTTGATAAAAAAGCTGTAATAATTTGTAAAGCTATAAAAAAGATAACTATATTACAATTTGAATTATTTCAAACTTTTACTTCGTGTTTAATTATTTAATGCTTTCTTTAATTACACAAATAAAATAGTTTTTCGCATTTTGACTAATAATGTGCTGTTTTATTAAATTCAAAATCATTTAATAAAGTGGCACTTTAGCACATAGATATATGTCACTTTATTGTATAGTAATGTCACTGTCAATAAAAAAACTATTGGATAGAAGATTGTTTATTTAAATATTGGAATTATTCTTATACATTTATGTATATTAAAAGTACAAAATTATTATTTAAACTAGAAAACTTAACAATCTCACTTTTATAATTAATATTATGTAACTTACACAAAATTTGAATCAAAAAATAAAAATTAACTGTTGTTATGTAAATAAATAAAGCCGTGTCTGGTTACTAGATTACGAAAATTTTACACAAATATCTATTTAGAAACTTTTTGAATTAGTAATAACTCAAGAACGGCGCTAGATATCGAAAAACTGAGTAAAAAATTCGCCCCCCTCGCCTCGTACTCACCCCCCGTGAATTATCAGTAGGAAGGCATACGAAAAAATTTAGACCGATCGCGCGCAAAAAAATTTACTCATAAACGTCTAAATTCATATTTTAGATTAGATTTTCACAAAATACGAAAAAATTGTATAAACAAACCTCGTAAGAAAAGTAGTTTTACTGAACTCATATAGCTTTTAAGTTACTCGCTCGCTGTGCTCGCTCATACTTAAAAGCTATATTCGTTAATAAAACTTTACTTTTCTAAACTTGTTGTTTAATATACTATTTCATATCTATATTGCCACAAAAAAATGTTTTTCTGTTTGGATTGCAAAAGACTACTTGAAGACAATCAAAAAACATTGATTATTCCCGTGTGGTGTTTGGATTATAATAGTACAAGCAGGACCGGAGATAGGATATTTGACGCCCTAGGCAAAATTTTATCAGTGCCCCCCCCCCCCATTTATATAGCAGTGCTGAGCTAGGAAACAAAAATCCGCGATATTTAAAATAATAAAACTTTAAAAAAATCAAATTTTAACTTTTCTAGCTTTTCTTGCGGCTAAAGTTGTTACAAGTTCTTTCAAATTTAATGTCGAGGTTTCTTTCTGTTCTATATTTCTTTTCTATGTAACTAATATCTATGTATCTTCCGGTACTTACGCGTCTATCAGACGCGAGGCGCCACGCCATCAAATATTAGGAATTATTTTTACAAGCAGTGAGACACATACTTCCCCTTCTATGTATACTAAAACATTGAAATCGCTTACAATGCCGGGAGTTCTTGTTTCGCGAGAGACAAATTTATAAGAAAAATTTATATTTAGTATTAATATTTCATTTTACGTTGTACACTGCAATTAATTTTTGCATCTCGATCTGGTATTATTATACGCGCTTCGGTTATTACTCGTACGAGTGCTTTTATTGTTGTGTATTGTGAAAGAAGTATTTTTATTTAATAGACCCTGCCACCGATAACATTGTTTTTTATATAATTAAAAAATATTTAGTAAACAAGAACATTTTTTTAATAAAGTTAAATTCAATAATCAAAACGTACCTTGCTGTTTCAATAACGACGCTATCGTCATTATTGCTATAATCCAAGTTGAACTAGATTGACTTAGAGTTAAACATTTGATTTTAATCTAACGAAATAAAATATTGATAATATACTTTAGTTATTTTGAAATAAGCTAATTACCTCAATAATTTCAAGCGCGAATGTAAGTGGACCGTTGTTTTAGATTAGGGTGATCAATTTACCAAAAAATTTTCTTGCCGGAAAAAAATATTCACACTCCTTAAAAATTACCTTACTTCAGAAACTATTGAATTTTGTCTGAAAATAACACATTACTGATAAGAAAATGAATATTTGTGATTTATTGACGTGAGAAAAAATACTAAATATTAAGGCGGTATTCTAGTCTAGAAGCACGAATTTTAGGTGTTTTTTTAGGTGCATTAAAGAAAAACAGGCACTATTTTTATTATCTATTATTTTACAAGATATTTATTAACGTTTAAAAAATACATGATAATAAAAAAAATGTATTTTCGAGAAAAACGAGATTAAAATTTCAGGTAAAGTTACGCGAAGTCTAAGCCATACATTGATACTTTATGCTTACATTTTTTCAATCAGCGATTCCGGCTTCATATATCGGGCCTTCTTCTACCTCAAATTGAATATTTAAATAAAAAAAATTTAAAAAATACATAAAAAAGAAATAAAAAGTATTTTTTAATACTTTTCTTAGAATAGTTCCGTCTAAACCGGTCGAGTTGCCACGACACTAAAGTGGCTATAACTTTTAAAATAATTCGAATTTCAAAAAATCCTTTTACGACAAGATTTTGACATCTAAACTATCAAAATATAAAATCAAAAATTTTCGAATTTTTCAGTTTTCTAGACTAGAATACTGCCTTAAGATTTTTTAATTTTTTATTAAGATTTTTTTTTTAATTACCCATAAGAGCTTAATAAAAGTAATTAAATGCAGTAGAGCATCGATAATCCGGATCAATTGCGACCAGAGGCTATCCGGATTTTCAAAAGTCCGGATTATCGAAGTACTACTGTATAATCGCAAAACGCATTAATTAGATAAATAAATTCTATTATTATACCACGAATACCTTACATTTTTTGGAGTAAGTTTTGAAGATTCCATTTCTGTTTGTAGTGAATTAAACTATATAATTTCGAAAATGTTTTAGTTCTGCTAGGGAACATCTGGGAAATCTTTCTCCCCCTTGGTTCCGCGTTTGGGTACTTTCTTTATAAAAAATAATTATAGTAAAATCAAATTCATATAATGGTAATAGAAGAATTAAATCGGTTGTGAAACTTTAATATTCATCTTAGAATAAATAATGCTTTCGTCGATTTTTTTAATAGAAAATTCAGCTTTTACTTTGGCTTATTAGTTTTTGCAGCAATAGTGATAAAAGGCGAATGTGCCATTCCTTCATCAGATTTAAATAAATATTTTTAATTTACCCACAAAACTGTCGGATATTTAGACACTTATGGTTGATTGCCCAATGAGATTTCAAATGCCATTATTATAAGAGTTATCAAATAATATTATTATGTGTTATGTAATAAGTAATAACAATGCATTTCAATTTTTGTAATTATAGTAAAATTTTAATTTTTGCTTTTTTAAATATATCATTTTATAACAGTATAATTCAAATCATTTTGAACAGTGATCTCAAGACATAATAATTATTGTCGGATAACTGCAAAATAAAAGTGGAATCGAATTTTATGCATATCTCTCTTGCAAGGTTAAATCCCAGTTGCATTGGGCTTAGTTTTATACGATAACGAAAAATTTTATTAATGTTATATAGTCGAACAAGTGCGAAATTATAATATTATATCAAATTTATATGCATTTATACTTATTTTAGTGTTAATAATGTTTTATCTTATATAATCTTAAATTTATCTTAAACATTATATGATTTCATTTAAATCACCAACAGCTTTGTATACGCTTAGTTCTAGGAAACTAAAAAGTTGTATAAAATTAGCAAACATAAAATATGTAGGAGTATAAAAATACTAAGTAAACCTTTAAAAATTCTCCCCGCTCTTACAATTGATAAAATTTTTAAACTACATAACAAAGAGGGTAATTTTCGTATTTTAAAAGGAGTTGATACTGAGTTGATACGCGGGTGTTAGTAGTGAGGGTGCTTTGAGGAGTTGACCTGGACGCACGCACTGACGCTGACGACACATACGCAATAAGTAAAACACGATTGGGGTCATTATTATAACACTAATTAAAATAAAAGCTTCCAGAAAACAACTTGGGTTGCATAAGTGCAACCATCTATAATAATTTAATAAAAAGTACAAGATTCACCAGAAAAAGAGCAAACAGTTTGCCATCGATAAAAGAGTACATCAAAAGAGCAAGAGAAACAACAGATACAAGTACAGAGGAAGAAGAAGTTTTCCGAAGAAGTAAGAAAACACCTGGATCACCACAAAAAGTGACTAACGAAACGAAGAAAGAGGAAAACATGGACGAATTGAAAGGGATGGTAGCAGAATTGGCAAGAATGGTTACTGATGGCAATAAAGTAAACATGGAAATAAAGGAAAAACTGAACACGATGGAAACAAATTGGAATATTAAGGTCCAAGAAATGAAACATGAGATCGAGAAGTTAACAACGAAAACTAGTAAACAAGATGAAAGAATAAACCTACTAGAAGAACAACTTGAAAGATATAAAAAGGACAAAAGAAGGGAAAATATAATTATAAAGAACCTGCCAATAGATGGAATAGTAACACCTGGAAGAGTTGAGGATTTCTTGAACAGTAAGCTACAGATAAATATTATGGTGGTGAGCGCATTCAAAGTAGGAAAAAACATCGAAAAACAGGTAGTCCTGGTAAAACTTAAAGACAGTACACAAAAAAGACAGGTAATGGAAAACAAAAATAAACTTAGAGGAACCAACACTTTTATTGAGAATGACCTGACCAACAAGGAAAAAGAGATACAAAACCAAATATGGTCGCAGGCTAAAGCTGAAATGGGTAAAGGTGAAAGAGTAAGAGTGGGATACCAAAAGATATACAAACAGAATAAAGTATACGTATGGGATAGCAAAGATAATGTTCTGAAGTTGAAAGACGAACGTTATCAAACCTCAAAAAACTGATACAAGAGAGGAAATAGAGATAGGAAGAACTAATAAAAAAGAGAAAAGACGTGGCAAAAAAAGTAAAGTTAATAGAATAGCAACATAGAACATAAAAACACTGTTAAAGTCTGGAAAGTTAAATAAGGTTGCAAAAGAACTACTAAGATATAAGATTGAAGTTACTGCGCTACAGGAGGTTAGATGGAGAGGAAAGAGTGAAATAAGCGGCAAAGACTACGTGTTCTTATATTCTGGAGAAGAAATACAGGGGAGAAACGGCACGGGCTTTATGGTCATAAAAAAGTACCGGAAGGCGATATTGCAATTTAGACCTATGGGCAGAAGAATGTCATATTTGAGAATTAAAATGAAACCCAACAACTTATCAATAATAAATGCTTACGCACCAACGGAAGAAAAAGGAGAAGAGGAGAAAGAACAATTTTACCACGACCTGGAACAGCTGCATAACACGATACCGCGGCATAACTCCACAATCATAATGGGAGACTTTAACGCACAAATCGGAAAAGAACAACATGTAGAAGATATAGCAGGAAAACACACAATACACATGAAAACTAATGATAACGGAAACAGACTCTGTGACCTAGCAACATCACTTGGCATGATTATCAGCAGCACGAAGTTTGAACACAAAAAGATTCATAAAATAACATGGATGTGGCCGGGATGCGGTAACGAGGAAGGAAATCAAATTGACCATGTGCTGATAACAAGAAGGAGAGCTACATCAATAAGAGACGTTAGGTCATACAGAGGGGCCAACGCTGATACAGATCACTTACTGGTAGTCGCTGAAGTCAAACAGAAGATAATGATAGAGGATATGAAACATGAAAACAGAAAACCACTGGCAATTGAAAAACTTGACAATGAAGAGAATAAAATAAAATACGAAGATAAAGTGACAGAGAAATCGGAAAGAAGAGGAAATAATGACAACATAAATGAGATATTTATATTAAAATTGATTTTTACATGTTAGATGAAATTGAAAAATAATTAAAATCCATAACTTACATAAAATTGTGCAAAAACTATTTAAATGAATTAGTCTGCGACACCCTGTTATAACTTGGTGTTTCGATTTTCGGAATCTCATCAGGCAAACCTGGAAAAATGTAATTTTTCGATAATTTCTACATTTTTCCAGGTTTGCCTGATGAGATTCCGAAAATCGAAACACCAAGTTATAACAGGGTGTCGCAGACTAATTCATTTAAATAGTTTTTGCACAATTTTATGTAAGTTATGGATTTTAATTATTTTTCAATTTCATCTAACATGTAAAAATCAATTTTAATATAAATATTATCACATGTTAATAACTTTTACCATTTCATAAATGAGATATGGGACAGTATTGCGAAAAGTCTTAAAATAAGCGCAAAAGAAGTACTGGGCTCTTCTCTTTCTGGGCTACAGAAAGAGAAGAATATGGAAGCCGTGGTTTGATGAAGAATGCGAAGAAATGAATAAGACAAAAAAAAGCGCAAAAATCAAATGGCTGGAAACTAACAAACTAGAACACCTAGATGAGTACAAAAAAAACGTAAAGAGGCATATAAACTGTACAAACGAAAAAAGAACGAATGGATTGGAGAGAAAATGAGAGAAATAGAGATATGTAGTGTAAATAACAATGCCAGAATCTTTTATAAACAAATAAGAAACACAAAAAAAACACACGATAAAAAGCCGAGGAATGAAAAACGATGATGGAGCGCTCGAGAATGGAGCTGAGAAAGTTAGGAAAATATGGGAAAACCACTTCAGAAAACTATTTAATTCGACACAAACTGAGTTAAATGAACAAAAACAGACAGAAGTTATGCAAACTGAAGATGAAATATCTAAACCAACAAATGAAGAAATTATACAAACAATACAAAAGCTAAAAAAACCGAAAAGCACCCGGGTCCAACGAAATCACTGCGAAAATGATCAAAAATGGAGGAGAAAAAATGAAAACCGAAGTATGCAAACTGATAAAAAAGATTTGGAAAGATGAAAAATTGCCAGATAAATGGAAAGAAGGAGTCATTGTGCCAATAAAAAAGAAAGGTAAAGCAAAGGAATGTAACAATTATCGAGGTATAACACTTCTAAATACGGCTTACAAGATCCTCTCAACAATTATACACAATCGACTCACAGAGTATACACACGAAATACTAGGAAATTATTAGTTTGGATTTAGAAGGGGAAAATCGACAGTGGATGCAATATATGTGATAAAGCAGATTCAGGGGAAAACACATGAACATGGAATGGATGTGCACTTGCTATTTGTGGACTTTAGACAGGCCTTTGGCTCAGTGGACAGACATCAACTAATAAACATTATGAAAAAATTTAAAATACCACTTAAACTGATAAGGATGATATCTATGACTATGAAGAATTCGAGAGCCACTGTAAGAACGTCGGCTGGTGAAACAAATAGCTTTGAGGTGAGCGGAGGAGTGAGACAGGGGGATTCCCTGTCGGCGACGCTGTTTAATATTGCACTGGAGAAAGCGATCAGAAGTACTGGGTGCACAGGCACAATAATAAATAAAGAATGCCAAGTAATGGCTTATGCGGACGACGTGGTTATTTTGTCAAGAACAAAAGAAGGCATAATAAATACATTAAGAAACATAAAAAAAGAAGCAAACAGAGTCGGTCTAAGCATCAATCAAGAGAAAACAAAATATATGAAATGCACAAGAGAAAAGAATGACTTCAGACCCGACTTAATGGTTGACGACGATGTATTTCAACATGTGCAAAACTTCAGTTATCTTGGGGTACCAATTAATTGCAAAAATAATAGAAATACGGAAGTAAAAGCAAAGATTCAGGCAGGCAACAAAGCGTATCACGCAAATAAACACCTTTTGAGAGATAGACAAATTTCGAAAAAGACTAAAATAAAGATATACAGGACATTGATAAGACCGGTAATCACTTACGCAGCTGAAGTTATATGCATGACCAGAAAAGAAGGGGATGAATTCCGTGTATTCGAGAGAAAGGTACTAAGGACGATACTAGGCTTTAAAAGAGATAACGGAGAGTACCGGATTAGAACAAACACTGAAATACTCGAGGAAATAAATGGAGAGGATCTTGTAAAATATATTAAGGCACAGAGGTTGAGATGGTAGGGTCACGTGATGAGAACCGACATAGAAGAAACAACAAGAGCGATAATGGCATGAAAACCCAGTAAAAAACGTAATAGAGAGAGACCTAAACTGAGATGGAGCGATGAGGTGACAAAAGACCTGGAAAAGATGGGAGAGAGAGGATGGAGACAGAAAGTCACAGACCGTACAGTCTGGAGAGAAATTGTATAAAACGCTAAGATACACCATGACCTGTAATTAATTAAATGTAAAAATATGAGGATTAATCCACCTCAAGAAATGGGTTTTGTAAGTCCGAAAGGACAGCTAAATTCCTATCCTGGAATGTAATGCTATAAATAAATAAAAAGGAGGAGCTTATCGTATGTTAGAAATAGCAACGCGTATCGCTAAAACAATAATAAGTTAGGTGACTTAAAAAATTGTTAAACGTGTTGTCTACCCGCGAATTATAAAATACAACAAGCTTATAAGCCCCCTCGCGTTCGTGAATCAAAGCTAGCTGCGTATATCTTATCCTTAATTGATGTCGTAAAAGGATAAATTTGAATTGTTAAATGTGCAAAATGAACGAACGTAGATGTGAATCAATGTACGTAAATTGGGGCGACTTTGTATGACGGGGGGGGGGCTTTGATAACTGCTCCCACAAACTTCAACCCCTGCAACCGCACTAGCGGCTCACTGTTACATTTTAAAAGTACATATTCAATTGCATTAATTACGTCCACGCCTACAAATCTTAAAATCATTCTGAAAATAGTATTTTTATAAAGTAACGTGCAATAAATTGATTAAAAACGGCGGTCATATTTTATAGTATTTTTTAATTATATATTGTTAATCAGGCATGTCTTGAGAACATATATAACCTCAAATAAGATTTACAAGAAAAACTATCGTGTGTTTAAAAATCTTGTTAAACCGTCGTTGAGGCACTTTGATCACAACTAAGGGGCGACTTTGATTAAATGATCAAACTGACTCCTCGTCTTATATTCAATAGTTTTTCGTTATTTTGAGCTAATTTTGGACAATTTTGGCTTCAGATGGTCCGAGTCTATAAGAAGAAACCCGGAACTAGGAATTATAATTGATTATAAGCATTACTCACAAAGTCAACTGGATGAAGCCATTCAGAGAATTTTATTTAAGTTTCTAATAAGTACTGTAAAACGCAAAACTAAACGTATTAAACAGTTCTTTTTTTTTTGTTTTTGATGTGTAAACATCTTTCCACTCGCTTATGGGGGTAATTTCGTGAAATGGGACGGAAATGCGTAACAGGATGCCAGAAAAGCGCGCGTTATTTAATTTGACTAATGAGCGCCAAAATTATTTTATCGAACATCATTTGTATTATAAAATGCCATTAAAAAAAACTGCCCGACCTTAGGTTCGAACTCGCGATCACCGAATGATATAATTATGTTGCAAAAACATAACGCAAAACGCTGTTTATTATCTGTTACAGATTAGGGTTACGGTTACTGATAACGTAATGCCGTTCCATCTACTTTGCGATTTTTAAATGATTTATAATTATTAATTATTTCAAATAATAATGTTGCTTCTAGCAAGGTTAGATGTCAGATGTTACACATCATATCCGAGTACTGTAAGGCTCGCTCGCACGTTTTTTTATACAAGAATGGGTATTTTTTTATGGAAATAAACATCTTATACAATAAGATGACTTCGATCAAAGTCGCCCTCAAAACAATATCTGTTATAACTCAAAAATTACAACACCGATTTTAACGCGAGTCGAAAGTAATCACTCTAGACAGGTTCTCTGCATTTTAAAGGTATTTCCGGGGGGGTGTTCAAAGTGACTCCACTTCGAGGTATAAAGTTGATCAGCAAGTTTTTATTTTTTTACTGCGCGTATTACAAAAAATTAAGTTCTTTTCAGCATAAAATCGTCTCTGCATGTCATCACCAATCGTTTGGTATTTTTTAACTTTAAAGTTATAAACAATTAAATCTAATATATGCGAAATACAAATTAAATTGATCAAAGTCACCCCATTTTACGGTATGTTACTTCGCTAAATATATTCTTCTTTTCATTTATTTTACTGTAGATGAATAATCCCCTTCCTTTTTACCTAGTGATTATTCTATCAATTGACGCCCCGGATTCTTTTTTAGTTTCTTTTACGATAGAGCTAAGAGTAACCTGAAACCAATAAAAAGCACACTCCCTTAAGTTTTGGTTCTTACTTCCGAACAACTTGTTTTATTTTTTGAATTGCCCGTTAAGACCTTATCAACTACGTACAAAACAATGAAGAAATGATATGCATCAAGAAGGAAAAGAACTCCATGAATAGAAGAAAAACCGATATAGATGGTTTGAGCAATATTTACAGCCATCTACTTCTCTAATTACCCTCACGTATTGGGGTTAAGTTTTTCCTTACTTTGACGGAAACTCATTTTAGGTTGTTCCTTAAACCACGATCATATACTCCTTGTTTTCAAGATTTCTTAGATCATAGATCGTTCAGATGACAATACGTTATATCGCGGTTTCCATGTATATTTCCGGTTATTATTATTCTGATAAAGGCGATATAACTCGCTGAAAGCTCAAAAAATAAATAATTTATATTTTAACGTTTATTTAACTTGTTCTAGTTTAAACTTATTTGATATATAAATTATATTTAGGTATATTTAAAGGGGACGTGGTGCATTTCTGAATGGCCATTATAGATTAAGATATTTGGACTTGTTGATTTCTTTGCTATGTATTTAAATTTCGTTAATATTTGTATAAGGGTTTGATATATTTGATAATAAAGAGAAGTACCGTAACGGGCCTCTTAAGTTCTAGTAACTTTATTTATCATTTCAAATATCTCTCAATGAGATACGAATAATAATTATTTAACATGTTTAGTATTAGTTAAAGATTTCTTTTTACAGGATTACTTACGCTTACAATTTATTTAAGATTCCGACGATTTACTTAATACCACGATTTAACATTAAGGATGAGACATAATTAATTGAGGGCGTAACAATTTATTTATTAAGGTGTGATGATGTGTCAAGGGGTATTAGATCTATAAAATATTTTAAATGGTTATCGAAATGCATATACAAAATGTTACAAAGATTATGATTGGTCGTTACATAAGAATAAACAATATCTGATGTTAATGGGGGAGTTACTTATCGAACAGTTATTTAAATCATATTTCAAATTAAACGTGTGCTGAATTAAATGATATCAAGGAGATTAACCTTGCTGGTAAATTGGTTGTTGGACTACCTTTTTCTTTTTGGTCAAATAAATATTTATCGTTGAACCGAATCCTGTGTTTTATTTAATTTGTGTGTACTAATTATTCCTTCAGGTATCCTGTCAGTGGTTCCGCCACTAACACATATAAGTTTAGGTGAGAGGTTAGAACGAGGTAAACAAAGGTAAAAGACGTGAGCATTCAAAGAGCCATCCGCAGATTTAAAAGGACCTGTAAGGGCCACTTGTACAGTGCTAGTTTAACGGCCGTTTAAACCAAATTTAACTTAAAACCAGGTTTAACTATTTTTTCACCTTGTTCAGTCATAGTTTAAGGATTAAACTAGGTTTGAACCAAGTTTAAGTTAAACCATCGAAGTTGATGGTTTAAGAGCAGTTTATAGTTGAAACATAACCAAGATATTCACAAGCATTATATTGTATTTTTAAAATGGACTCTTTGAGAGAATAAATGTGCAAGCTATATGCGATGCAAAATTAAAAATTAGAAATCTAGTTTGTAGATGGCCAGGTTCCAGTCACGATTCTACTATTTTCAATAACTCTAGAATTAGGGCTAAATTTGAAAATGGCTTGATGGGTGATAGTTTAATAGTAGGTGCAGAACGGTTGTACCAGGTGGGTTACTATATCTTGTAATCTGCGAGTTTAATAATAAGTACTGATTATTGTAGAAAAAAACGACATAATTTTAATTTTACTTATATTAATAATTAAACGTAATTTGATTTCGAGTTTCTAATATAGCATCTGCCAAAAAATAATTTTACTTCTATTTTGATAATAGTATTTATAAGAAACTTGGTAAAATTTAAATTTGTACTAAATTTTCAAATTACATTATATTACGAGTATTAAACTATTGTAGTTTATTGTTTAACAATGTTGTTAAACAACATTTAAACAATTTAAAAAATCAAAATAAAGCAGACGCTTCGTACAATTTACAAATGTCAAAATATTCTCGTTAGTAAATAATGCCAAATTAGTTAAATATAAAACAAAATCCCTAGAAATTTTAATACCAACTATACAAATTACTGCTAAACTGTAGATTATTTAAACCCTTCTTAAACTTCATTTATACAACACCTACGTTTTTAAACGTCGTTTATAAATTAAACCAAGTTTTACAAAACTAGAAATTAAACTCACACTGTACAAGTGGCCCTAAGTGTTACTACGAGGGGGATCACAACGTTTGAGGTTTGTTTGACGATCACAGCTTTTGTTTGGTTTGAAACTTTGATTTGAGAAGGCGGTAATTCAAATTGAAGAACTAAATGTTACAAACGTGACGATTTTAACCCCATCCAATGAATTTGCCACTTGCCACGTGCCTCAGATGGTATAGTTACGCCACTGCGTGCATCCTGATAGTACACTAACCGTAGTTCGTAATTATTGTAAGTTTGGTACTAGAAAAGCAATTATTTGCTTAGTTATTATCTAACCTACCTTTGAAGTAACAATAAGAACATAATTTCTCTTTAGGGCTGAAATTCAAAGTTATTCTCTCTTGGAAATGTATTAGTTCAATCAATTAACCAAATTTACATCATTTTCTCAAAAACTCATAATGAACTTCTTGGTTTGATGGAGTGCCAGAGCAAAACTTCACATCACTCTCATCTGGTTTAGTAAACGGAGGTTGAATTTGAATCCTGATTTTATCTTATGTGAGCACAACATCACCAGTTGCCTCGGCCCAAACTTATAAATATTTATAAACATATTTATTAATTATTATACTCATTTTGAGATACAAAAGTAAATTTACCGTTCAAATTCATTTAATTTAAAAGAATCAATGGTATATAGCATAATACTTGACCAACGTATAAATAAGTAACAGATTTATAATTTAATTTAAAATAACCTCTTTAATTTAACCTAATTTTGAATTGACATTTCAGAATAATTTTAAACGTTGACAAGGGGAGTGGCTGTAGCTACCATTTTTGTTATTGGATAAGATGATGCATGTCAGTATTTACCGCGTTTTAAATTTTAAAAAAAATATCAATTTTTAAATTTGAATACGATGACTAAAACTGATGAAAAAGATATGAGGCGATGCGCCGGTGCTCTACAGTGTCAATTAAAATGTGAATGTGACGATGACTAAATTAATAAAAAAAAATTTATAATGAAAAAATTGGATTTCAACAATAAAAAACATTTGTGAGATTAGTCTCTTAAAGAAAATTCTGTAGAGTACAATTATAAATTAATTATCATTTATTACTTTAAATTAGCACAATTAACTTTAAATCAATTTAAACTTTGACCCCAAAAAGTTATTAATGTGATACAAATCCCAAAAGTGAATTCTTCAAAAGAGCCACGTAATTTTTATTAATATGATTCTTTTATATCTTCATTGAGATGAGACATAAAATTTGCAGATAATATTAAACTCTAAATGTTTACTATAGCAAAGTTAACATAGATATCGGAATTTCTCATTTACGGTGTCATATTTAAAAATATTAATGCAAATCTCTCGATAAAAATACAACTAAAATAAATAAGCAATTTTTGGTTTAATATATTTTATAGAAATTAGTACTAAAATTATTAATCGTAATTATATTGAGCTTTAAAGTCATAATGAGACAATAAAGTTATCCAATTTGAGGGAAAGTAAATAAAAAAAATTGTACCTAGACTAGACTAGGATAATCTAAAAAGGGAACGAGATATATTCATTCTCAGCGTTCCTCCCACGTCTCTCGCCGCTACTACACGGTCGTGCGGTTGCTGGTAGAGACAAACCAACTAGTCAGAGTCGTGCACCAGGTCATGTTGATGTTAAAGGAATTATGATTCATCTCCGTCATGGTCTTATCGAAAGAACAAGTGCAACAAGTCGACGACTGCTCTAAATAGGAGATTTCTTAAATTTTAAAAACAATGTAGGCATGTGTGTACACAATGAGTGCTCAGTGGTGTTTATCTGTTATATTTTGGGTGGTAGTTGGTGTTGTTTTTGTGAAATCGGTGCCAGCATTAGTCGAAAAAAGTACTTCGAGGTCTACGACCGATGCGTGTCATATTCCAGGGTGCAAATGTACGGACGCAGCCAAAATGTGGAAAATTATAAATTGCACTTTTAATAACACTCAGGTTAGTTTTTAATTGTGCCCCACTATTTTAAAGATTTTGTATCGTTAAAAATGCCAATATCTTTTTCAAAAGGATTTGGTGGTGCCGAAAAGTCGTTAGAACAAATTTAATTTAAGAAGGGTAAATATCGTAAATATTCAAAGTATGCAATATACCTAACATATACATTCTAAGTTTGGACTGCTTTGTTAACTTGAAAATATTATTTTGCTCTATGCCCTTAATCATAACATAGCCAGTCACTTTCTCATACATTTTCAGAACTTCATAATACAGTGGTTTCTCTTTTGTTTTTGTTAACAAACACATGCGCATTAAAATATGTTATACATAAATAATAACAGAAAACAAAAGTCCAATTTTCGGTTTACTGTGTAGCGAACAAGATAAATAATATTGATTAGTTTAATTTGGAATATTAGATTTATTTTTTTAAATTCTATTAATACTTAATTAATAATTCATTGCGATAGAATCAAACCGGAAAATCAAATTATGCAAGAAATACATAATGATTATATCAACATATTAGCATAAATGGCAGAGAGCAAAGAGGTAAATATGAAGGTTCGGCATTGGTAACGAAACTTTAAAATATACATCTAACAACCTAGACTAAAGAATCTTCTAACATTATAATTTTTATCACGAATAGCTTCAACGTTTTCTCTTAATAAAAATAAAAAATAATAGTAACTAACATTACAATTTATTATCTTTCGAATATTATAATGAATTCGAAGCCATGAATATGTAGGTACCTACAATAAATTAATGAAATCGAAAGTTGCAGTTACAAAAATGTGTGTCAATATAATATGTCGATGGTCGTTTAGTAGGTTTTGAATTTTGATCAAAAGCACACCTACTGTTTCTTTGTTATAATGTAGGTTTAGAGAATTTTAAAAAGTTTTGAACCATAAATTTGTGTTTATAATAAGCAAAAAGCAATTATTATAACTTTAGCAATTTAAAGATTAATGTAATTGTTGTACGTCGTTACACCAACCATTCTTTGTTGTTGCTTCAATTTTAAGTTATTACTTTCACGTTTGGCTTTGTACGAGTAAAACGTAAATAATCATGGCAATTACTTGCAAAATATGAATTATTTTAATTGCGTGCCATAAATTCGTAAGGAAAATGATCATCTACCTATCCGCATTGGGAGGAAATAATTAAAAATGTATGTAACCAATTAAATACAATTTGACATGATCATGGCGAGGACCAAGATGATTGTTCTAGGAAAATACAACAATTGTGGGAATTTATATGCCCTTCTCTTTTACTTTCTTGAAAAATAGTAGCTACAATTATAATATATTCTATTGCAATTTTTTTTTATCTTATTGATACCCCTTTGTCAATCTTTGTTTGTTAATTAAGTTAAAAATTTTTGCTCTATATCTAAAAGCCCATTTACTCTTTGATTGACCAGGTGTTTAGTGCATGTCACACACACTTGACTAATCATTTAACCTGTCCAAACGTGTTTAGTACTCACTAAACGCTGGTAGGTACTTACACCTGCACTAATCACTAATCAAAGTGTAAATGGGCCATAATACGTGCAAAATGCACCTACACTGAATATCTCGGAATATCCATATTTGTATTATCTGAATTTTTCTTGAGAAATTATATCATATCCTAATAAGAAATCGTCGGTTGAGTGGTGTATAAGGATTTAACCGTCAACTATATTTTTATAACAAGTTTTCATTTCGATCTATCGTGGCAGATATTAATATTGGATAGCTTAGTATAGAATAATTGTTTTTCTTGAATTGTTTGATTAGAACTAGACTGAAATACGGAAATACCACATTTTTTCTTGATAATACCTAATATTTACAATAATTTTTATGATATAATCCTCCCTATTCACCAACTCAATTGTTAAACATAACGATCGTTAAATCTCGTCAAGTTTGGTTTACACATAATATTTATCGTTAGTTGCAATTTTTTAGGTAAATTTTGGGTGTACACCAAACTTGACGAGTTTTAGCAATTGTTACGTTCAACAATTAACTTAGCGAATAGGGATAAATATCTAATTATGTAAGCTTTCGGCAACGGTTTACCGTTTTCTTGTATTTCTTTAATAGTAAACAATGAGGGTCGAGTCCATGGGTGAGAGCTTTGGTGTACACACGGCAAAAAATGCCTAAAAGACAAATACATTTTGTAGATGAGATATGGCAGATCTGGGGATGTTGATGTTGTTGGGGAATGTTCGCAGATTCACACAACATTTAAGTATTATTCAACGCGGATTTTGCCAGGTGCTGCATCTATATTTTTCTAAGTATGCGTAAATTCTTTTATGTTTAATAATTATTTGAAATGTGTGTATTGTATTTGATCTATTTAGATGTTGTAATGCTAAAAAAATTATTTACCTCCAAGATCAATGAATGTATCACTTTCTGTACAATTTTTCAGGCCGAAAATAATACTTTGCGATATTGTATTAGAAATTATATTGTATTGCATTTTCTAGCCATGTTTATTCGGGTTACCATTTTCTGTCCATATTTATTCAGATTACATTTTACAATTTGTATAACTTAACATTTGTAATAATTAATATGTTATGTTATTATAAAATAATAACATTAGGCCTGTATAGATTGATTGGGTTATAAATGGTAGTATTAAGTAGTTCCGGACAGTGTTAGATATTAGTAGAACCAGCAAAAATTTCTAATTTTACTCAAAAAAATGTATCCATTCGAATAGTAAATT
Source organism: Cantharis rustica (assembly GCA_911387805.1). Lineage (NCBI taxonomy): Eukaryota > Metazoa > Arthropoda > Insecta > Coleoptera > Cantharidae > Cantharis > Cantharis rustica. The sequence continues at coordinate 81,957,813 of OU426877.1, forward strand.
TATATAGAGAAGCGCTACAGGCTTTGTAGACCTAGGGCTGATTAGTGTTTGGGTATTTAATACCTCTAAGATCAATGCAATCATTAGCATTCAAGCATTCGAATTGATGAACGATGATTGCGCTCTCTTCTAATAAATATTATTACTAAATACTTCATAATATTGCCTTTTACTATGACTTATTTCGCAATACTGCCGATAATGCTTAATACGAGTATTTTCGATACTGGCATTTACTGATAATATTGTTATTTACTGTTCAAAACTACACTTTACTGCTTAATGCTACAGAATACTGCCACGTACTATTAATACTATCTAATACTTTCGTTACGACAACTTACTACTGTAATTTTAAAATAAAAATTATATTAATCCACGACCACTATATTAGGAAGGTTTAATACGTCCGTTTTCCGTGGATTAGAGGCCTTTTAATACGCTAGTGGATTAGAATAATAATTCACAATACACTAGTGGATTAGTTTTCAGCTCAAAATCAGTGGGTATTGATCAAAATAAATTTGTCAAATCTGACGTTTCTCAAAACTAAAATTTTTACTTGTTGTTTTGGGCATGGTCGTTGAAATGCCATTTACAAACGTTGAATTACATTCGGAAATTAACAAGCCTCTAATCCTCTCGAAAAAATGTGACTCTCGGCTGCGACTGTAGTGCTCATTTTTTCTCGTCGATTAGAGGCTCCTTAAATCCCTTATACAGGGTGTTAGGTAAACATGCGGTAAAAATTCAAGGGTGTATTCCTTGGCCTATTATAAGAATATTTAGTCCTATGACGATTTCTGAAAAACCCCTTTGTTTCGAAGATACAGGGTGAACAAATTTTTGACAGTAACAACATTTTATTATCAAAAAGTACATGTAAAGTTGCTTGAAATGACTTCCTCCAGCCTTACAAGCATTCAATCTTCTCGTCATTGAGTGCCGAACTCTTTCAAACATACCAGGATTCTTTCTAATATTGAGTTACACCCAGCAATTATGCGATTTCGCAATTCGTCCAAATTCTCCACTGGAGTAGCGTAAACTAGTGACTTCAGAGACCCCCATTAGAAATAATTCAGGTGATGATTACTGATGAGACGTATAATTATATTAAAATGAAATCCACTTGCGTTTTTTTTTTACTTTTATTTACATTAATGATTTCAACAAAAATATCGAATATGATTATTGCAAATTTTGTTCACCCTATATCTTCGAAACAAATGGGTTTTTCAGAAATCATCATAGAGCAAAATATTCTTAGAAAAGGCCTAGGAATAACCCCTTGAATTTTTGCCGTATGTTTACCTAACACACTGTATAATTAATAACTATTAATTACTATAACTAAAATTAATATAATCTAGTTTTTGTTCTAAAATACCACAAAATACTATTTATTTCTTGTATCAATAGCACAAATGAATTACAATTTTTACATTCTTTTTCTTCATATGCTATATCCGTTTCCCCGGACGTTGGCGACCTTTCTCCTATGTTTGTGTTGTGCGTTTGAAGTATTATCACACACATCGGGGGCCTACTGCTTAACTTCATCTCCAGAGAGGATGTACAAGGTAGATTACACCTCGGTGGTTTGCCATTGCCAGAATAAAGTTTTACTAAGCCCGACTGGTGGAGTCGAACCAGGCATTCAGCATTAGCAGCAACGCACTGAACCGCTTTAGCTGACGACCGTCTTTTTTTATATTATGTAGGTTAAATAGGCACGTGTAACCAAAATTATTTTGGTCCTTGTAAGAAAATTTTAAATACAGAATGTTACAATTGTCCCTGCTCTTCACTATAGGGACACATCTTATGGCAGATTAATAAAATATTATAATGAATTGAGTTCGTGGAACTTTCAAATTTGTTTAGTATATTTTCACTTGATTCTCATTATTTTTACGTTTTTCTTATGTTAAATACGACTGATGATCAATAATAATTGTGAAATAAGGGCCTTTATATCTTATTATAAACTTTTTATTTTAAATATTTTTATCATTTTACTTCAGAATTCAATTTCTTGTTTATTCAAATATCCTAAGTTCAAGCCTGTTAAATGTGAATTAATGTCATTTTTTGGTTTTTTTTAAAATATTATGTTTCTATGTAAGTTTGTATTCCTTACTTAACAGTTAAAATTCATTATTTTAACATTTGTTTCCTTTGATTATGTTAACATTACATACTACCAAATATCACATAAATACTTAAAAATTCATTTTTTAGGTTATTTTTCTAAGTAGTTTACACTATGCTTTATACAATTTTGGTAATTTATAATAATCTTTACAAAATTAAAATTAATGAAATTAGTTTGAAATTCTTTAAAATTATTTTAATTTGAACAAATTCTGACATAACATTGTAAATAATATATGTACGGTAAAATTAAGTATTTAAGTAAATTAAGTATTCGATACTTACTTTAAATAAATTTACACACTTTCTATATAAATGGAGGTAAAAGTTATCGTTTATTCGCGATGATTAATTAATGCATCACAGATTCCCTAGTAGAATAAGGTGCTCACTCTTTTAGACAAAAATGATATACGCAGCAGCTGATGGTGCATGGAGTAGAGATGGTTTCAGTTCACAAAAAGTTTTAGTTCACACTAAATCCGTCTCATCATAATTGAACTTGAAGAATGGAGAGGGCTGTAAGAGTTTAGACCACATAAAATCCTATGGTTTAGACTCGAACCGTATATCTCAATATCTGCAGTTACTCCGCTGATATACTATAGGCTAATAATATTATGGTCATATCAATCAGTTGTTGAAAAAAAACTAATATTTTGTAATAATAATAGCTTACCATTTATACTTTTTGATTTAGTGACATCATATAGTACATAATAGAATTATTGTAATCTGATAAGCAATAATCTTGACGTAATTTTTATAGTGCTTTTTCCATTATTTTCATAATGATTTTAATTTTTCATTTCATTTCATTATCACTTTTGTAGTCCTGAAGAAGGAAATAAGCGAAACGTCGACGGTTACTAATTATTTTATTTATACCTGCGTCCAAGATTCCGATCAGACTATGTAGTTTTATTGAATTTTAATTTAATAGTGACACATTATTCTGTTACCTCGTTATAATTTGTTTTTATGTCCAATTTATATGAATTTATAATAGGTATTATTTCTAAATAAAAAATTAAATTACAGTAACTTCAAGAATACCGTGCATATAGATAAAATTAAAATAGAAACAACATATTATACAGTACTACTATCAATGATAAATGATAATTATTGAGGTAAAAAAATTTCAATTCAAATGAAATGATATTCAAGCAGGAATGCTTATAATGTGGTGAATGTTCTATAATAGCTTTATGTGCTTGTTTTATAACGTTAAAAATAACTAGACAAAATTTTATTTGGCAAAATGTTAAGTGTATTTCACAATATGTCGAATATTTCTGTTTTACTTCTGCAATTTTATAAAAGTACCTATATTGTATTTGAAGTGGCAAAACGATGAACTCTCGTCAATATTTATTTAAAGGGCATTTCAATTTTTAGTAATTGGCCACGGTTATTGAAATACATAAATTATTGTTAATATATTATTATAATTCACAAAACTGGTGCTTATGAAATGAATTACTAATGATATACAACTTACAACACTTATCTAACATTAGTAATTTCGTATCTTGGAAAAATTAAAACAGTAGGCACTAAATTCAGATAAGCTTCGGATTATTGTGTTACGACTGATTGGTTAACACGAAGTAACGTTCCATGAGGGATGCAGCGCACATAGCTATATAACTAATTTGTTTAGTGAAGTTATAACTAGAATACTAGAAATAATATTCAGATTTAATAAATTAATGTAAGTACCAAAAAACAATTTATTACCAGTTATCTATCAATTTCATTTATCGGAGAAAAATTCTAATTATATTAATTTTATGTTCAAAATACGAACTTGATAAAGTTTCAGGTGAGATAATAAATATTAGTAGGGATTTGTTTTAACATAATATGTATCTAATACATATTTACGATTGGGTGTTGTTGAGTTTTGTAAAATATCAAAAAATAACTTCTTCTTTCGAACTCCATCGTGTAAGGGAGAAATTTCTTTACAGATCCAACATATAGCACAAACATTGTAATGTACACAAAGTTGAATAAAAAGAAACTGTTATCATGCGTTTCCGTTTAAATAAACCCGGTCTTGATCGTAATACACAACTTCTTTGTACTATTATCACTATCTTAAGTGGAATAATTTAACAAATTTTGATAATGTTACATTTGCAAGTAGTACATAAGTTTTTTCATTTCTCGCATCTCTTTCAATATTGCATGTTTGCAGTAACTTAACTAAAACAGTTTATTTAAAATTATCAAGTAAAATATCTCATAAGAACTGCAAATCATCAAGATTGGCAAATCTTCAAGAAAAATAACTACTAACTGGTTGTAGTATACCATAATGGTGCAGCAAATGATAACACCACAGTAGTGAACGAACACCTCACTTTATGTAGTATTTCTCCATTCTCTCACACACATACATAGATACATAGATACAGCTACTATATTATATTATTGCATATACAAATAGCATGTAGTTGGAAGGCAATGTACCTCTTTTTTTTTCGTTGTAATTTCTTCCAGGCTCTCGAGTTGCAACCCTGAAACAGAAATTAGCTACGCGTGGGAATAGGAATATAGGCTAAACTCAATGAATAGACGCGCGCCACTCGGTTTTTTATTAACATAAAAACGGGAAAAGGAATACAACGTGCTCAACCAACAACACATAAATCGACCAGATACAGTACAAAATACCTAGTTTCCTAAAAATCCGGGTTAGCAACAATCTTACGCAAAAGCCCTCTTCTAGTTTTAAATCAGACCTTTCAAACAAAAACCTCCAGATATCCTGGCTAAGTATACCAAGGAATTGACCGGTAATTAACAAAAAACTAAATTTTCTCCAACGGTCAAAATCAATCTAGGCAGCATAACTTTCTAAAATCAATCTGCTCACTCTTGGCAATCATTCTATAACATTCTCTATAGTCCGCGTAAATCTACTCCTCAACTCACACTGACTGGCTTATTCGAAATATATGTTACGTCGTATATTATGTTACGGAAAAAGCACGTATAGTGGTAAAAGTGCACATTTTCTGGTAAATGTACTACACTTATGCCATCGCCTATGGTAAATTTACATACAATGTACTTTTCCCAATAGAAATAGGAATATCTGCACATATACCAAGCTATGTTGGGAAAAGTATATTTTTTATCTTTTATCATTTATTTATCTGAATTTATATTATTATAACTTACTATATTAAGTGAAACAAACTCAAACAAAACAAAATATAAAACAACAAAATACCAACTGCAAAATAATATATTTAAAACATTAATTTTAGAAATTCATTTAAACTTATCATATTTCAAAATATTTAATTTTGAAAAATTAACGATGGAAACATAATAATTTAAAAACCCCCTCTCTTTCTATCGTCACGTAAGTCTAACCCCCCCCTTTCATTCATTACGTAATTTATAAACTTAGTGTGCTATTATAATTCCACAATACCCACTTAGATACTTTTTTAAATAAATTAATATGTGAAAAAATAAATATTATTGTTTTAAATTGGTTTTTAAAATTTTTCAAGTTATTTATTTAAAAATATAACATTGAAATGTACGTTAGTTAATTTATTTATATTCCCATTATCCTGTATTCTGTATTCGTTGATTCACTTTTACCAAGGTACTTGTTCGCATATATACATTTACCGGTAATTGTAAGAATAATTATGTTTTTTAAATTATTCAACGCACTCCTACCAACTTCCGTGGAATTTTGAGAATTGATTTATATCCAGGAAATTAAAATATATCGAGAAAAGAAATACGAAACCCATTTTGTTAAAATCAAACCGTGCATAACAAAGCAACATAATTACCTATATAGGATAGGATTTTTATTCCAAATACTAAGTTGTAAATAAATAATTGCATATAATTTAAAGAAAATATTTAATTTAAATTTAAAGTTGAATTAAAACTTTAGTAACAATTCGAAAATGGTAGCGAAATGTCCAGTAACGAAATTTCCGATCGGTGTTATATGATTTACGTGTTAAGATATTATTGTGTGCAGGCACCTTTACAAATTCGAATGGAGATACAGAAAATGTATACTTTAGCATTCTTTCGTGTAAGCCAAATAAACTTTTGCTCTATAATTCCTGTATGTGTTACCAATTTGCATAAATATTTTGTTAGAAATATCTTCTTGTGGTGTAAAGTATAAATAGATTTATAGTGAAACTAGTAATTATAGTGGATAATTACTATAAACATTTTTTTTGTTGAATTTCTAGTTCGATCTCCCAAAAAATGCAAAGTACAATAATTATTATTATTATTAATGCTCTAATTTATATACACCATAAGATCTAAAAATGTGCGCTTATTTATGCATATAGTTATTTATAAAATCTTACAAAAACTAAACACAACATTAAAACTACTTTATACCTATGTATTTACTAATGTAAATTTAAATTTGCGTATTATAGTATATACATTATATCTATTGTAATGTTTTCTTCCTAGTTCCGAAATTTTTGCTAACCGCTTCAAACCTTCATTTTCTAATAGAGAATTATTCTGTTTTTATCTAATACAGTTTCTTTTTTTCTTAAAATTTTCTTTTAAAATTATTAATTAATCCTACAGCATCTCGCGTTACATTACAATGCAAGATTGTTTTAATAAAACCTTGATTCAGATTATGATTTCTTAAACTAAAACTATAAAATATCGGATATCGAACAATATTCTGCAGGGCTAGGATTGCGTGGTTACTTTTTTGCCAATATACTATTCACCAGCACCATTTCAAATGTGCATAATAAAGACAGATTTATTTGCCATAATTTATTCAATTCACGCCAGTTGATTGTTGTTAGCTTTTTCTTCTCTAAGAGAATTTTATAATTTGTAACATAATAAAAACAGCGAAAATTTTGTTTAAGTTTACTTGAATTGCAAATTTCGAAAAGGGCTCATCTCCGAAAATTAAAATTTTTTAGGAGGCACAAAAAAACTGAATTTCTGTCTGAAAGTCTATGCCTTTAGAATATTATGTTATTGTCTTGGCACTAAACTTTTTGTTTATAATGCTACTCTCTATTAAATGCATGTACTACTGGTGAGGGAACTCTTCGAATTTTTCGCTTTACGGTCGCAAAATCTCTGTCACAGTTTTTATCAAGAAAAAATTGCATGTCTTGCATTGTTGCACCTGTCGATTTGTGGTATTCAATACCTTCAGTTAATTTTGAAAAGGGCTTACCTTATCTTGGTCAGATGAGTCTGAGATTAATGTATTTCAAAAAGTCAAGTGTATTTATCTACTATGACAACCAGATATGAACTGTTCTCGCTCGTAAAATATCAGTTTATATCAGCGGTTCCCAAAAGGAGTTCCGCGGAACCCTCGGGGTTCCGCAAAAAAATCCAAGGGTTCCGCCAAAAAGAATTTCAAAATGTCGTAAAAATAAATTTTGCCGCTTAAAATATATTTTTTAACTTTTTTCTATTCCATTCAATGGCAATCCATTCATGGAATGCTAACGTCCAGTCGAATTTTCTGCTGTAGATTTCGAAAATCCAATTGAAATTAAGTGCGATTTCCAATTGGAAAGTAAATTTAAAGAGGTTCCGCTTGGCGTATTTTGGAATAAACTGTTCGAGGAATATCCGGAGTTGTCCAAACGTGCAAACCGTATTTTTGCTACCATTTGCGAGCACATACAAGTGTGAGACTGGATTCTCATTATATTCAGGAACAAAAACAAAGTATTGAAATCGACTTGACGCAGTTTCTGACATGAGAATCCAGCTTTCAGAAATTGGGATCTGTCAGAAATCCTCACCTACGATTTTAACTTTTTCCTATTGAAAATAGGTAAAAGGGCACTTTTCTAAGCATACTAAAACAAAAATTTTGTAGGATAATGCAAAAGTTTTGGAAAAAAATCGAATTAAAAATGTAAATTTCACATGTATTTTAGATACACCTTTTAACACGGCTGCATGATTAGCAGTTGTTGAGTAAGGCAAAAAAATTTAAAAATATCCCTGAGAAATGACAGAACTCGCCAATAATACAACATTAAGAGTATATCAAAGCACACGTACCGTCAACAAAATGAAGAGCAGGGACTCAAACGTGCTAGTTACCGTCATGCATTGGGGTATATTATGTTACATCTCCCTGCTTTTCGTAATTTTAAAATGCCATTATTTCGACAACTATTGCATAATCCTAAAAAATTTTTGTGTTAATATACTCAGAAAATTGTCCTCTTTCCAATGGTCAATAGAAAAAAGTTGAAATCGTGGGTGAGGATTTCTGGCAGTAACCCAGAAATCAAACCAAATATTAAAAGAATTTATTAGAAGAAAACAAAATGTCATACTTTTCACTAATAATAATAAATTGTAATAATTTGTAATTCTGTAATAAATAATTGTTATACTTGTATTTACTTGGTCACTGGGGAGGGGGGGGGGTAGTGTGCGTACACAACCTTGTATGCAGTAAACAAATCGGCTTGGGGTTCCGCCAAATTTTTTACATCGCCCAAGGGTTCCGCGACCAAAACTAATTGGGAACCGCTGGTTTATATGAGTACATAAAAAAAAAAAAAAAAAATATCCATTTTAAAAAAATTCCGAGATGAGCCTTCTCGAAATTTGCAATTCACTTAGTTACTTGTTATATTCAAATATTATATTTGGGTTTTATAGAAATAGTTTGGGACGTACTTCACTCTAGACAGATTACGCATCTTGTGTCTGTATTTTCTCTAAATGCTAACGGACTTCTCTGAATTACAGTGACTCCAGTATGCCAAGTAGTTTTAAAAATGTTGACAAGAGTAGCATAGAATAAAATTTTTTTGAAATTTTTAATAATGAAGATTAATATTTCTCTTTTCTACATTTACTATTATAACACAGATAGACACTAAACATTCCATTAACAAGATTTTCATACCCCAAAAAATCAGGTAAATTTATTTACTGCAGGCACTTGACTCTAGAGTAATACATATTGATTTAATATTAGTTGTATGATATAGACTTTTAACGTCTACTATTGAAGTTGAAAGTAATTTTCCTTTTATGGGTGATATACATAGTGTATTTAGTTGAGAGCTCCGGGGCATAATTTGCTGCTAATGTGTATAGAAACAGGTTGTACTACGTTTTAACAGGTCTTGGACGTAATTGTATTTTTAGGTATCGTGACTAATATTTGATTAGGATTTTATTAAAATATAATTATCTAACCGGTAAATAGTTAGTCATATTCTGAATATTTTTATTCCATGGTCCTAACCTATATTTTCAAATATCACTTGAAATGAGCAATTTAAAAATTGATATTGTAAATTGATTAATAAGAACCCAGTTTAAACTTTGGTTAAAAAAATTTTTTTTATGGTATTTATAAAACTTAAAACAATACACCTCATAGATATAAATTTAATACCGTCATCATTAACACCATATAAAAATTAAATTCCAATTCCAAGTGAAATACGATTGTATAGTGATTTTTATAAGTTTGTTCATGTCAATCTGTGTTAATAATACATTACATTGTTTCATGTTCGAATGACAGTTCAGTATGTTGAATCGTTGTAATCGCATGGTGTTTAAAATTTTGACAACGTTGTTCTAATGTGACGTCGTTAATGTTCATGAGGTGATTGGTTTAAGTTTTACAAACCCTTTTTATTTACAATACTTTATCAGGAAAATTTCTAATATGATTAACGTAAAACTTGAACCGATACACGATACAGATATAAATTTGATGACGTCTATTATTACTACATAAAAATTAAATTTCAAATTTTCGCATATTATGCGAAATACGATTGTATAGTGATTTCTAGTTTAATAAGTTTATTTATGTCAACCTTAATTTATCATGTTGTAGTGTATTCGTATTTTGGGAACCGTTAGTTAAGCAGGCCCACGAATTGAACTTTTTCCTATGCACTATTGGAAAGAGGACAATTTTCTGCGCATATTAAAACAAAAAGTTGTGCGAATTATCTATTAGTTTTCGAGTTCTTATTAATAAAAAAAAAGTTCTTATTATTTATAACACAATCCGAAACGTTCTTTGTAGTAACATTGGCAGATACATTTAATATGTGGAAATGCGTAGGCATATTGCATTAAGAAAGGTAATGAAATATTGTAAGAACTAGGTTAATTCAGCCGCACTTAAGCAAGACGAAAATACAAAACATTCTGGAATATATTTTTGCATTATTCCAGCATTTTATTTTGATTTTATTTATATTTTTTTCGATAATAATTTTTACAAAGTATTACCTAAGTACATAATAATTGAAAAGAAAGCAAAGTCTATATTGAAGTTTTTTTTTCTAATTTTACACCACGTTTAATGCTTATCGTAATAAAATTAAATTTTTAATATCATCATTAATTATTATAGTTGGGCTCAAATAAATTGGCACCTGTGTCACAAATTTCTAATTAAATAACTTACGGAATATAATTTATGACATCGTTTAGCTTTATTTAAAAATACAAAAATATTTGCAGGTCCAATAAAAATCGTACGTTACCAATATTGTACATTAATAATAATAATAATATATTCTTTATTGCACTTCAACAAATTTATTTGTACTGTACAAACTGTACAACAATAGTCAAGAAAAACATACAATAAAAAATTAGTATGTTGTAACTTCTTCTTTGAGTGTCATACATTATGCAGAACTTAGACGATCAACTTGGCAGAAGCCAAGATGACACATACCAGGGAATTATTAATGGAGTGGTTTCCCGTTGTCTTCTCCATAACCCACAAATCAATATTGGGCTAACAGTGTAGTTGGTGCGACCAAGCAGCAAACCGCGGTCTCCCTCGTCACAGCATGTCAATTTAAGCCTTACACCACACTATGCTGGATGTCGTAACTAGTACTACATTATAAACCAATAAAATTTTTGAATCGCCTAGTGAAACTTGGTACTTTATAGTACACATGAAATAAATTTGCCGGTATGTACCTAATAGTTTAAAACGAACGACGCGACGTCCTAAATTAGCAGGAAAAGATGCATGTTTGATTCAAACGTTTTTGAACTATGACGCAGGTGCTCATTTATTTGAGCTCAACTATATTTACAAATTATCAAATTTAAAAATTTTAATTGGTATTAAATTTCGATTGGTATGTAATTTATATAATGCTTACTATAATGTAACAAAAAAATTTTAACAAAAATAAATATTAATTTTAAAATTTTACTATCCTACGAACAAATATTATCCACATAATTAAGTATGAAAAGATATAAAACACTGTTTATAAATTTAGATGAGGTTATTTCCTGTTACAAATAAAAAAAATGCATATTTTATTTCTGGCTATGTTTAAAGCATGAAAGAGAATGAAAAGATGCTACACCGGTTTTCATTATTTGTTCTCTTTACCTCTTTTGAAAAACTATGAGATTTAAAAATGGTTTTCTTGATATGGTCGGTTTTAACTGTACATAATTTAATTTTACGAAGGAGCCTAATAAAGAATTTGTCAAATAAATATGGTAATATATTTCCGGTTTTGTACCATTTACTCAGTCTGTTTTTTTCTGCCCGTATCCATTGCATGTTGAAAATATAATATGATATATACAGAGGCCTTCAATAGTTTATTCCAAATCATACGAATAAATACACAAGATAATATTTGCTTCTTCGGATTTAAATACTTTTGATTGATTCCTACAGGCACGGAAGTTCGTTTAAGATTAAGGGAATGATATTATTATCCACTTCCTTTGATTTTAAAGTAATTTCTATATTGAACTTATGGGAAGGCTCCCAATAATTTACAGAATGTTTTACTTACTATTTGTTTTACTATAGTACATTCATAATTCAATGGTAGAGATAACACTACAGATAACCCATCCAATATATTTTATTAGATGTCCCTGTTTACTCATAGTATAGACGACTGAAAGTAAGTGATAACTAATCAAAACACCGCCTCTTTTAGTTTTATTTAAACCCCCGACCTGCAACAGGGAAGAAATTTGACGCATTATGTTCGTCTGTATGGTTTCATAACAGATGGGATTTTGATGCTTTTTTTAAGCTTAAGTTTGTTAATCGATAACTTCCAAACTAATCATCAATTTTTTCAAAAATCAGTTATTTAGCGACACCAGGATACAATTAAGTGTGAACTATCTGTGTCGATAAAGTGAGAATTAATAAGAAAAACAACTAAATCTAAGGCTGGGTATATTTTAGGGAGAATAATAAATGACTCAAATTATAATTAAATAAAGTTTTACAGACATATATAATAAAAATGTCTTTTATTATGTTCGCCGAGAAAAATTCGCCATTTTTATTAGTGAAGTATGTGAGGTAGAGTTTAAATAAAACAAAATATGCTTTTATATACTCTTACTAAATAATAATTGGAAATTCGGAACAACGACCTAAGTAATTTTTTTACATTTTAAGATATGTTTAGAAAATAACGTGCAAAAAACAATGCTTTTGATGTAATGTCTTCAAATGTGAAAGAAATGAGCTTATATTGTTTCAAATTGCCACAGAATTATTATAGCCATTTATTTAGTATGAAAAGTATACAGTAGTTGTAGTATTGAAAACACAATAATAATAATAATAATAGCACCTATTATTAAAATAAATTGACCCAATTAAATAGTATGCTGTTAGAAATTTGGAAAGCTTGTTTGATCGCTTATTTAAATTTCTTATTTTTTCAAATGTTCAAAATATTAACTATGTAACTGTTTCAACTATAGAGCTCTCCTGCAAAATTTACATTATTGACTTAAAATAGTACAAATTCAAAACTTATCAAAATAAAATGTCTACAGATGAACTAGATATAATTATTTGTTGTTAAATAGTAACTCCTAATGTCAATTCTTTTAAGAATATTTTTCATTAATTTTAGGCAAGGCTATTATTGGTAAATTGTCATAGACAAGATTGTCACAAGAAGCATAAACTAAAACGTTCAATAACATTATTGTATGACGCTGTAATTTATAAATTATAACGCTAAAGTACTACAAAGGAAAATATTTATAGTCAATTACTAATATTGTGATATTATCATATTTCTCAAAAGTGAAGACTTGTGCGACCTTTGAGCTTATTCAGAATAATAGAACTATGAGTGACGGTCGTTATCAGAGACCTCGTATGCTTTTGGAAGAAATATCTGAAATAGTCTATTGTCTATTAAAGGCAGAAAGTAATCAATAACAATTATTTATAAATAAAATTATAATTTAAATTAATGAAAAATAATTCAGAACATGTCATAACAATAATGCTAACTAACAGCGAAATTAGCTAACTTCCTTCCGAAAGTAGTATCTCACACAACTATGTGACGAATGCTTATTTAATGTTATGAATTCGCCGCCCTACCTTTTTGATTAATAATAAACGCTCGTTTTTCAACCCAAGAACAGTTTTTTTTACTAATCACGAACCATCATCATCAGCCCTGCAGTCCACTCTTGGACCATCAATCTTTCTCTGTCGAGAAACGGTTTTAGCATTTAAACCCCACGGTTGCTTAGGCTAGATTGGAGAATGCATGTAACTCTGTTTTTAATAGTTGAATGGCGGTAATCATTAACTAAGGAGGACCGCCGATTTTACGTGCCCTCCGAAGTACGGAGACGATGATAAGAAAGTTTTTCCCTACGTTTTTTAGTATGTGTATTTACACAGAGACGATTGATGCGCGGGCTATCACGCGTGCTTCCTATCTAAGCAATAAGAAAGAGGAAGACCACGTTCTAAGGACAGGTTTTACGGTCTTCATCTTTATTATTGCCTAGATAGAAGCACGCGTGCTAACCCGCGGATCAGATCTCTCTGTGTAAAGGCACCTAATCTCGTTTTGCACATTTCAATTTGGAATTCAATATTTTACTGTAGCCAAATTTGTCTTACAGAACAAATTTGAATGCTACAACTAACCTAGTATGTATCGTATGTGTGATAGGTAAGGGATTTCATATATTTTAAATATCATTTAAGCTAATAGTAAAAAATTGTCTACTATTTTAATCAATAATTTAACGTTATTTTTAAATATTGCTCGTTGCTCCTATGCTAACATCGGAACACCTTATGGAAAATCTTGGAAAACCCCAAAAAAATTGCCCACAGACTTTTCAGAAACAAAATATTTTTAAGTTATCATGAATAAAATACATTGGAAATATAAATTTCGGAAAAATTAAAAGAAATGTACACATTTTTTGGTTTGGTAAACCACTTATCTGTAACTTACTAAAATAGTTATAGCTCACCGCAGTTAGCTTGAACTCAAACGAAGTAAAATAAATAAAAGTAAGTAAAACGAAGTAAAATAACAAAATAAATGGTTAGCTTTCAACTAGATCCAATCAGGTTTACTATGTATTACAAACTTTATTATGAAGGAGACCTCTATATGATAAAATAAAGGTTTTCGTCAAAACGGTATTGCGTATCGTTTTCACGACCACTATATAACAATGATCTTTATAGTAAAGGTTTTCATAACCTTTATAGTGCAAAATAATTTTCGTGTCGGACTGCTTCGAGTTGTGCCCGATCTTGAACCGAAAATTAAAATAGGCAATGCCAAATGTATAGTAACCGCTAAGAAACCAGGTTATTTTAAAGCTTTATTTTAACATAAAGGTTGACCACTATTCTTAAAGGTTGTTTTATTTTATATAGGCATAAAAAATAGACACGAAGAAACTATCGCCGTGCCTTGATTATGACCAATTATTTAATAATCAATGGATAAGTTTTTTTTTTTTTAAATTTGATATGACTGATATCGAGTTACACTACCTTAACCACTTATCCATTGATTATTAAATAATTGATGATGTCATAGTATGGTGAAAACGTTTGCGATAATAATATACTGTAATGGTATTTTCGTAGAAAATTCCCACACCTATTTTTGCTCAGGCAACCCTGGTGTGCGGAAGCAGTTGGTAATTTTCAAGGGTCGAAAGGTTCCAAAATTATTTCTTCAAAATATAAAAACAAAAGAAAATTTTTCTTCTCCAAAAACAAATTAATTGTCCAAAAATTATTAATAATCAAAATTCAAATTAAATGAAATGTTTTAAATATTTCCTCAAGGGATCGTAATTTTGATTCTCGCTTATCCAAATCGACGAGTTATCAATATCTCGCACATTCGCTCGTACAAATATAATTTAATTTTCTACTTTTATGTGCAAAACGAATTTATTCGAAATATTCTTTTTCCAAATCACTTTAAATCAACCAAATGACTACTGCTCGCGCTCGGCAGCGACTAATCAAAAATATCCAAATTATCAAAATATCAAAATAATCATCCAAAAACAACGCAATAATGCATACGCATAAAATCCACTTTATTTAAATCAAATCAAAATAAAATATTACTCACTAATTCTCAAAAATATCAAAACTCAGCGGGCATACAAAATCTCGCACCCGCTGTCGGCCATAGTTGGCCAAAGAAGCCCTTATCTCCCTCTTTTCTCCCCACTCTGTACTTTTCCAATTTAAACGTTTAAAAATTAAATTAACAAATTTTTACGATTCAGCACAGGGTGGGTCGGAATATTTTGTTTCACGACAATACATACGGTGCATTTATATTGTGTATAACTGAAAACATTTTAGTTCTAAAAAGTGTTTTTTTGGTTTTTCTAAAAAATTTGATACAATTATTTAATTATTACGAAGTCGAAGAATGGGTAAAACAGTTCTGCCAGCAATTTTTCTTTTTAAATTATAAAGTCACATTACATTGAACATCAAGGATATGGAGGATACACAAAGGTAAAATGGCGGCATCCTGTTGGGCAAAATAGAGCAATATGGAAACAGATTACTTTAGAGTTTAGACAAAAGATAGTTTAAGATAAAGAAATTGAATTTCATTGTTTTAGGTTAAAAATTTAGTACAATTTGGAGTGTTCGAGGAAAAATTTTTGATGTTAAGTATACAAAAAAATTATCACGAAAATTTATTAGGTAATTTTTTTACCCTTAAAAAATAAAATTACTTAATCATATTATGGTAATTTCGTAGTAAATAATTATATTTTTTTGATATACAATAGAATATGCAGAAAATTAAAAAAAATAACGAATTTACAAGTTCGTTCGTACTTTAATATCGTAAATAAAAATACTGAATGCTGAATGAATTAATAATGAATGCACTTTTAATTTCTTTATTATTTTAATAGTAGTTTGCACGACAGAAGAATGAAACAATGAGCAAGAAGCTAGATTAGGTCACGGTCCATTATTAACCTTTCACATGAGTTATTAAAGTATTTAAACACAGAAGGATGTTTGTAGCTCTTTATTTACATCAAGTCGCCCTTATGAACCGGTAAATAAGATTCTAAATGACTAGTTCAATAACCCTCATCAGAGAACCTGATGAACCGGAAATTGTTACAACTTCCCATTTTAATCATACCCAGAGCTTTGCTTTACAAAGTAGCATAAAGTTGTTTATTATTATTTATTTTTCAATAAGTAACAATGCAATTTATATATAAATTTGCCAAACGCATCATATAAGTTAGTATTATGAAGTAAACGAACATCGAAAACCAAAACAATGCCCAAATATAATTCGGCTTGATATTACGTAATTGTATATGAATGACCAAGTATGAAATAACACTTAACGAAAGTATAATGGAATAATCGTATGGGGGTTTACATTTATGGTTTTCGGGAAGGGTGTTTATTTCATTAAGAACAGATGCGGGTGCTAAAAAAAATAAATACTTTGACAAACAAAAAATACTTCCGCTTCTTAGATCGTGGTACCTAGCGGCACATACAGTAGCAAAAAAAAGTTCAGTTATAATTTCGATCAAGAATAAAAATGTGTAATTTGCGAATCTCAACACAATACTGAGAAAATTACTTGAGTAACAATTATGGTTTCTTACTTCCGTTTCCTTTTAGATTTTAGTTTTTAATCCATAAAATGTTTAATAATAATTGATATTCTAAAATTTAAATCAAAGGAAAATTCTGTTTAGAACTTTATGAATTTAGTTATACATATACATGTACTATTTGTAAAAGCTTTTATTGTCATAACGGCAATGATTCAAGAATTTATTATTAGCCATTCGGGGAGTGAAACAAAAAATAAGTACATAAGTACTAGTAGGTACCTATAATATAATATATTGAAATTTCAAACAGTGAAGTCGAAAACACAATATTCATCACATCGATATTTATTTTTCTTGTAATAAAACGAATGGGTTACATAGGTGTATCATTTATCTATAATTTATCATTTATCAATAGTGTAAAAATTAAAACACTTCATTCAAGTCAAATTTCATGATGGACACCTACTGAGCACAATAATTATTATTAGTCGCTAGAACGTAGCGACAACTAAAAGGTTTGTTTCAACAAACAGTTCTATAGTCCGATTTTGTTAAGAAAAATATTGGAATTTGTACTAAAGCGACGACTTCGAAATGTAAACCAATAAAATTGCTTTGAAGTTATATGGTATTACAATAACAAAATTTTTGCAATTGAAGTGCTATGCGTGTTGCCTAAACTGAACCGGGTAAATTCATAAATAAGATAGATGTGAACAGAGTTAAATGTAAATATCGAATAGACGTAGTTATTTGATTATAATATTTTGCTTTTTTGTGGTGTATATTTAATATTACTACAAGATTAAGTATTATTTAAATTATCTGAAGTTTCCCAGTGTAAATTAGACTTTGCAAACGATGCGCCACCTATATTATTCATATCTTGGATCGACTATAGGCACTATACGCACACCCTTTAATTAAAATTTTAACGAAATAATTTATAACACCATAATATTTATATAAAGAAGCACGGGTATTGTCCTAGAACTGGAGAAAACTGTTTGTTGGAACAAATCTACACGGAACTGCGAATTCGTTACTAATGGAACGATAATATACGCACATTCCTGTTACGTGTGTGCTACCACAATGAAAAACACTTTTTTGGCAACAAAAAAATTCTGGAGACTTTCCTGTGACTTACGCCTCTACGTTCCAATAACATTATCGTTACGTTCTGAGGTTCCGACCACTAACCAGAGTAGTGACTACAAATCCTACAAATTTCGCAAAACCATACCACCTACTCGTTTTATTTACGGTTAGCTACTTTGCTTATTGCATCGAAACTTATTTTACCTCCAAAACTAACGAAAGTATCACTTTCTGTACAATTTATCAGACCGAAAATGATACTTTGCGGTATCGTGTATCAAACACGTACAGAAAATTTTATTTTCGGACCATATTTATTTCCACCATTTTTTGTCCATCTTGATTCAGTTTACATTTTTTTATATTAAAAAGGTCCTGGCGTGCAGGTAAAGTTGCATAGTACGTAGTTCGCGCGAAGGCTAGGGTGAGATAATTAAAACGAATGCAAGTTTATTGTGAAACATATCAAAATTAGGCGCTTTTGAATTTTGAATTTTTTAAATTAAAATATTTTATTTAAAATATTTACCATTAAATTTAAAAATTCAACAATTTTTTTATTATTCTTTATTCATTAAATAATAATTTTTTTGTTATTTTGGCGTAAGATTTATATTTCACTAAAAAGTAAAAAATAATTTTTCAAATAAAAACAAACCACTCCCTGAAAACATCAATATAAAAAGCGTGGGGCTATGACTATAATAGACCCCTCTTCAGGGAGCTTTGTTTGTTCTTATTTGAAAAATTAGTTTTTTTTAAATTTATTTTATTTTCAACTTTTTAGTCTTTAAATTTTGATTAGTAAAATAGCAATCAATTCCGCTTTTGGTTTTCTCATATTTATCTTTTCGAAAACGCGCAACGTTATTATACCTACATAATATATTTAAATCTTGATTAAAAAGTTTTTTATATTTTATATGAATTTTTAAATGTTTACGTTGATAATTTTTTATTAAATATTTTTTTTATTTATTATATTATTTATTTACATTATTTTTTATGTTGGTAATGATTTTCCCGAATTAGTTATTTTTATTATTAGGCTGGAAACTGAATTTTTCCGAGTACGAGTTTTTTTACAGGCCGAGGCGGATTAGCCGATGCCTGTAGTTTTTAGTTTTTTTAGTTGGATTTTTTTTTGGATGTAAGTTAAGAAAAAGTTTTGAAAAATGGCGCATTGCCGAAAAATAACTTTCCAATTGTCTTTACCTAAAAATGTTACTTTCTTGACGCTAGTGACGGTGATGTCCCCCTTTCTACAAATACATAATGTAACTTTAAAGTTATTTTTGTGTAGTGTTTGTAGTGGTGTTTTGTTGCTGATATTCCTTGGTAGTTTTCGACTATAGTTTTATGTAGTATTATATTTATTATAGGAATCAAAACTCTCTCGTTCGTTTATTAAATTGTGCTGGTAATCACGAATCGATTCCCTTTGTGATTCAAATTTATTTTCCCGCTAGTTGATGAATCAGGAATTTGTATTTTTCAGCAGATAGTAAGTCAATGATATGTATTGCTATTCCCAATACTTGTTATGATGTTATACTGACATTTTTTTCTCGAAAATTCTCTCGACTCGAGCACTAATTAAAAAAAAAAAGCCATAATATCGGAGTATTGTAAGTAAATACATAATACGAAATCGTAGAAATAATTATTAAATCGACAAGCTTTAATCGATAGGCCTTGGGGTCAATTTGTTGTAAGATAACTATAAATTATATCATTTCTGATTCTTCAATATTTTTGAATTAATCATGTTAATTTTTCTGAATAAGTATTGCATTTAACTGATTTGTGTTGCATTATCGGGTGCTGAATTAGTTGACCGAACATAGGAATTTAACATGTAAAAACTTATTCGTGCAAATTCCTGCTTCCCTAATTATTTTAGAGAAAACATGAAAGACACAATAATAATGCAAAAATATAAACTACAAAAATGATAAGAGCTTTAAAAATTGTTAAAATTTTTATTTATCAAGCTGGTCATGTCAGTGGTAATTATTTTTGATAAGTAATAATAATTGCACGTTGTTTACAGTTTTGCACTTTTTAAATTTTAATTTCATAAAATGGAAGCAAAATACACTATTAGTGAAAAAAATCAATTTTTAAAACTATACTACTACTCGGGAAACAGTAGTTATGGTACGAGATCTCTTTGCTAGTTTATATTCAGAAAAACCAATCCCTACTCTTTCGACAATTCAAATCAATAATAATCAAAATCAATATGGATCTGTATTTAAGCTATCATGCAAGACTTTGCAGAAATAAAAGATTAAATTTAGAAGAAATCAATATTGGTAAAGCTCCAGGTACGGATACCAAAACAAATGTAATTGCTGCCGTAGTGAATAATCTTTGTATCAGTACAAGAAAAATTGGTGCGGAGTTAAATATTCATCACACTGCGGCGTTCAAAATGATAAAAAAACATAAATTTCAATCTTATAAGTTCCATAACTATCAAGAAATTTTTGAGTAGGATATGTACAAAAGAATGATTTTCTGTGAAGGCATTATTGAAAAGGCAAATTTGGATAGAAATTTTATTAAAAATATTTGTTTTACCGATGAGACAACTTTTAGTATCTAAGGGGAACCAAATGTTCAAAATTATCGGTTTTGGTCCACCGAAAATCCTCATTTAATGATCAACAATCGTTCACGGTACTGTAAAACGAGGTGACTTTAGCCCGGCCAGGTGAGATTGTCTCAAAAATAAAAAAAGATTAGTGGCACAAAATCTGAACAGTTATAACAATCGAAAAAAAATATATTTCTAGCAAGTCCTGATTAACATAAAGCTAAGTAGTATAATATTGTATTTGTTTAATGAGTGTGTTTAAAAAAAAATTAAAACTGAACTGCTGCGTGGTGGTCAAAATATGTATGCTTGCAAAATGTGTATCTACCTTCAATGCAAATATACCAATCTGCGTTTTTAATGTTCTGAAAATTGAATAAACTGATTAATACTTCTATTAGTCAGTCTAATATTTACACGCTCAAAAGTGACTTAAATATTATTACCAAAAAAGTACATTCAATTATATGTTTAAAATAGGTCAAACTCACCTCGTTTTAGTATCGCCAAACTGGAAATGTTTGGGCAGGGATATTAGGAGCAAACATTATCGGATCAATTTTTATTAATGTGAATTTTGAATGGCCTAAAATATCTAGAAATGTTAGAAAATCTAGATATCTTAAAAATCTGGAAAGAAATTTCTTTTCAATTTCGTTCATTAAAATTTAACAATTTTAACAATATCATTCGTAGTTTATATTTTTGCATTATTATTGTGTCTTTCATTTTTTCTCTAAAATAATTAGGGAAGCAGGAATTTGCATAAATAAGTTTTTACATGTTAAATTCCTATGTTCGGCTAACTCATTCAGCACCCGGTATATTAGTAATATAAAAAAAAAGTTGATTCGTAATTTACATTTATTATTACGCTTGTAGTTTAGTCAGTAATCTGTATTTTCCAGCCAATTAATGCTATGGTAAGACAGGTATGTATTGTCCTACTGTTATTGGGAAAATTTGGCCTTTGTTGTGTCATGCCGGTACACATACCTGATTTAGCACTGACTGGAACTACATAAAAATGGGGGGAAAATTAATCTGAATCGCCAATATTTGGAAGAATTATATTAAACTGTTCGGAAAATTGTAAAAACAGGAAGTTAACAATTTGAAATTTAAAAGATCCTAAAACTTATTTTTAATTTCAGAATCATTTCTAAAAATTTTATAATTAGTTTATAATAATAATTATTATTATAGTAAAAATTTTACATTTATTTGTTTTCTTAGAAAATTCATGTAACTTTTTTAGATTTTATTCGTGATACATTCATTCATCTTGTTAACTAGATAAACATTAAGCTTAAGTGAAAAATATTGTGGGCGATTATTTCATATTTTAATCAAGGCACGGTATAAAAACCCAACAATTTGAACTGTAAATAGGTCGTATTTACTTGTATGTATAATGAAAAATTTCAATTTTGCTATCGCAACTGAAAAATTTTCTAATCATGAAATGCATGGCCATATGGCATTTTCACAAAAAAACCCTCAGGGTAAATCCCCCTACGATCATCACCTTCCTAATGATTTACATACGATTTGAAGCGAAGATAAATGCTGCAATGTATTTTTTGAATTATTGTCTTGCAAAGACAATTTGAAACCTTTCACCAATTTTCTGGATTATTATTCCACAATTTTTTCTTGTCGAGTTGGTGATATGGAATAATATTTTCAAGTTACTGTCGGTATTACACTTACGTGATAATAAAATATACATGAAGTACATATTTTGTAAGTACATACAAACGTAGAATTCAGTGGCGCAGCCAGGATTTTGTTATGGGGGGGGGGGGGCTAAAGGATGCGAGCGAAGCGAACTGTGCCGAAGGCGCGTGTCGCAGGCAAAAAAATTTCGGAAAAAGAGGCGTGGCCATCTTATTTTAGAGTATAATTATTTAGGATATTCACACTCTCTGGTATATTTAACACGTGGTAAATTTACCACACATTAATACCATATCTGTGAACACACCTCGTGGTATTGAGTCTTGGTACTTTAACTTTAACCCTACTTTCGGCACAATCAACTGTTATTATTTTTGTAAGTAGTAGTTACTTTAAATCAGCTGTGTGCACTTCGCCATATTAGAAGTAAAAATACAACAACGCAGAAAAGCGGCGCACTGGTTTAACTTTACCATACTAGAAATACACGGTCGAGGGCTACTTACGAATACCACGAGGTATGGTATTTGCTCTTATGGGAGATTACTACACAGTCAAATAACACCCTGGTAAACGTGGTATATTTACCACGTGGTAAATTTACCACGGGATATACCAGAGAGTGTGAATATTGTGTTAGCACTGTTACCTACCTTAAATTGAAGTGAGAATTAAATAACGGCATTTCCGAAATAACTCAGGGCGAAAGATTTATCATTGATTTTTGTTGCCAATCTTCTCATTATAATATACCTTCCCTTATTTTCAATAAATAGCAGTCATTAAGATTAAGAAATGAAACTTATTGCTAGTTATCCATAGTGAAGTTATTTTGTATTTGAAATTTCGGATAACACTAAAAATCCGTTAACCACGCCCCTATCTGCGCCCCCCCCCCTTGCGCCTGACAGCCCCTGTTAGCCCTTAAGCATAACAATGGCGGCATCTCAAAGTAACAATTTGGTAAATCCGATCCTGGGGGCCCGAGGATGCCAGCCCTAAATTAACTGGCTTGGCTGATTAGCTACGAACAAGCAACAAGTACCTACACTAAAAACAGTACTTAACTAAGACAGTTAAGTAACTTAACTTAACTGTACTTAACTTAACAGTCGAACATAATAATTTTTTTGTTTTAAAATATTTTTCATTGCACCGGTAAAAAAGCGACTATGGTCATTAAAAAAAAAGGAAGAGTGTCTGGGGGGGGGGGCTCCCCCCCAATGATAGCCCCCTTGCTGCGCCACTGGTGCTAATTATACACTGGTACATTATAACCTTAAAAATTTACCAATAATAAAGATTCGAAGCGTCGGATAAAGATATTTTTGGTTTTAATAACAACAAAATTTAATATCATTCGAAAGGTCAACTATATTCATACCAATTTGTTTCGGTTTTTAATTCTGAATAATGTAGCTACTATTTAAATTGAAGTTTTTTTTTTAATCATCTCATTTTTAATGTATAATATAGAATTAATGAAACAAAAATTGATGTACTTACCAACGTAAGTAGTATTTGTAAGTAGTACCAATGTATATTGGTAAGTATTTAAATAATTGCAAAATGTAATCTCCATTTACATTTTGTCGTTTCCTTGCTTTCAAAATCGATTAACAATGCATTTTTAAATTAGATACCCTACCTTCTATTATTTTTTGCGCAACATGTTTTTCTTTTTCTTAATGCAAATAACCACAGTCATTGCGATATTTTTTAACTATTCCTTAATTGTTGCACGTACTAAGTTTATGAATAAAATGTAACAAGATGATGACTAGAGTCGAAGCAGGCCGTAGGCCTAAACCATGGCGAAGTAAATGATAATGATGAATTAAAAAATTTTGTTTTTGATTTTAAAATGTAACGACCGACACTTTTAATATTACCTATAACTGCAAAACGATCCACTTTAGAATGTACATTTTATGGTAAATTTTTTAACCACAAATAATTTCAAAAATTTATATGCCATTTATGTCACAAATTTTAAATTCAATAGTTTTTAACTGAAACTTAACTAAACAATATTTATTAATATTTATCGCTTTCTGATTAATTTTCTGATTCAGCGATAAACTTCGCTGAAAGCTTAATAAAAATATTAATAAATAGTATTGTTTAGTTAAAAACTATTGAATTTAAAATATTTCACAAGTTAATAATTTATGTATTAAAGTATTTATGTTACACGCTGTATATATTAAAAAATATTTATTTTATTAATTCGATTTTTATAAATTTCAGAAAGTAGAGTTTACTCCAAATTCCATTCCACCTACAATTATGGAAATATCTATTAGCGGAGGAGATGAAGTAATATTTCAACCCCAAACATTTAATTCCTTAGGAGGATTTCATCTGGTAAGAATAGATGGAACACGTCATTTTAGGATTCGAAAAAGTTCATTTCTGGATCTTACTTCTGCTAGCCTTCTGCTTCAAATTCAAAGCTGCGATCATTTTATTGTTGACACGAATGCTTTCAAAAATATGCAGGTACATAATATATACAAAAAAATGTTATAAGTGGTTTTGGGAATGTTCTAATTTCATAAAATGATTTACTTACTGTTGAAAATTTTTTTGTAATATTTATTTTTATTTGCACAAAATCTGTGAAAAATTAATTATGGTTTAGTGACGGCTGAGACAAGAAGTCTCGCAAGATTTAGACAAAATTCAGATGTCAAGTTTCTAATCTTTATTAGCACTAATAATAATTATAAATTAGGAAATCGAGATTGTACAAAATATCTACAAACAAGATGGAACTCGGATGACCGCAGGTTCCTAGGTTTCTATAGCTACGCTTCTGGTTCTATCTATATCTGCTATCAAGTATCTGCTTGAAACTTATTGAAAGATTTAAAAATATGCTAGGTACTAGCATCTTCTCTATATTCTATATATGAAATCCTTCCAAAAGGTTAGAAGGAAACTAGCAAATAATAACAACTTTTCAAAATAGTAAATTTGTAGTAATTTTTCATAGATTTGTCGGATTGTTTTCCTAACCAATGAAATTTATTTCAGACGCCCGTTTCTATTGAAGTAAGTCGTTGTTCTCATGTATTGGTACAAAGATCTGCTTTTGGACGCCTTCAAGATGGAAAATTTCATAAGATACCTTATTTAGAATTACAAGAAGGTGCTTTTAATTTTGAAAATCAAGGAATTGTTAGTCGCCATGGTCCAGTAGCAACGGTAAGCTTTATTAGGTAAGGTTCTTCGGTTGATCTAAATGGATGTAACTTTTTAGCTTTCATTTGATGAAGTAATTATACCAATAATACCAAAAGCCGCTTTTCAATCATCTTTAGCTGAAGTGAACATCAGAAATTCAGAAATCAGAGAGATTCATTTTGAAGCATTCAGAGCTAATCAGATTTCTTTAATTTCAATTGTAAACAGTTCTGTGCAAAAAATTCAGTCAGGTGCTTTTAGCGACCGAACCCTTTTAATTAATTTCAAATTATCAAGATGTAAAGTAAAAGTTTGGGAGGCGAAAGCAATGATGGCATCTATGACTAACTTAACTGTAGAGCATTCCAGGTTGGTAAAACATTTTTCAATTAATTTGATTAAGGAATATCTTGACTATAATACCAAAGATAATATTAAATTTAATAATGTAAACGTTTTGTAAACTAATGACACATTTTGTAGGATTACAGAAATTCAAACAGGAGCCATCAACAGCACGGTAGCAAACGTTGTAATAACCGATAACGAAATAGAAAATTTTAAATCTAGCGGCATTGTATTGCATAATTGGAACCGAATCAGCGTGAACGATAACATTATTAAAACTATTCATAGCACATTTTTAGACTTGCCTTATAATCCAAATATTCAACAATTAGAATTTACATTTATAGGAAATGAAATTTATAGAATTGATGATGGTGCTTTAAGTTTTATAACAGATTTAAAATTAAGGGTCAACAAACTAAAATTTGATAACAATTTCTTTAATCAAACTTGCCAATGTGATATAGAAGAATGGATTTTTAAATGGCTGGGTATAGCTGGAGGCGATGTTTCTTTTGTGCTTAATTCAAGTTATTGTACCATAAATTCTCTATTAGCACGTTGTTTTGAATTGAAAGAAGGACTAATCAACATGCACAATTTTACGCAGTTGGTATGTGGAACAGGAGAAAGTATTAAATGTGAACCCTATGCTGGGGACACCAAAATACTAGATACCAAATCGACCATGCTAAAAGAAGACGCCGGCGAAGCAAATAATAGTGGCCTCATATTAGGAATAGTATTGGGAGCTCTATTGATAATTGCAGTGTGCGGTACAATTATCATACTCCTTATACGCGGTAGTTTGTGGCTTAAACGTAAAGGTTATTGTATGCGTTTTCGAAACCTTCATTATCATGAAGGAACCACTCCCGATGACGAAGGAACAATAGTAACTACCGAAACTAGCGATAAAGGAGATATTCCTGAGGAATTGACTCCAGAAATTCTTCAGAAATTAAGAGAACAATTAGAAGATCCTTCCACGCATGATGATGCTCGTGAAATGATCGAAAGGCTTTATGAGCTTTTTATAACGGGAGATAGTAGGCAAGATGAAGAAGCACATTTGTATGAAGAACTAGGAAATTTGCAACTTCCACAAAATGCTCAACAAGAAAAAAGACACAATAATCACAATGGTGAATATAACGAACCGTTTGATTTTCTCAAAATGATGGAAGAAAAATATAAAAATGGAGCAAATGTCATTGTAGAGAACACTTCCAAGCAACCGCCCATTGTAGGCGATTATTCTGAGCCAACCGATGCTGCCGTCCATTTATATTCAGAATTACAAAACAAAAATGATCAAACGAAAAACTACGAGAAAGGTAATTCTCTTAAATCGCTTAAGAGTAACACGCAAAAATCAAACAATTCTATGGCATTTAGGCCTTTGCCAGAAAAACCAAGAAATAATTTTGATTCTGAAGCAGGTCCTTCAAAGAGTTACTGTGATTAAATTATTTAAATATTTGTTGGGAACTACCTACATAGAAATATAAGTTATTGTGTGAACAAAAGCAATGCTAAAATTTTATTAATTAAAAAATAATGGAAGAATTACTATTATCGTATTGACTTATTATGGATGTGATCTCGACTTGTATGTATAATTAAATTGTGCTTCCATTGTTTGTTTTTAAAATATTGATATTTCATTTACTGAAAATGTTTTAATCTTAAATTCTTAATAATATTACCTTTACGATTTATTTCAGATTAATATGAAAATAGATTTAAGAATAGACTGTGATAACTGATAAGTGTACAGTTTTGTATAATCGCCATGTTAATATTTGTATATATTTTGTAATACAGTAAAAAAGTCATATTATTTTAATTCAAATTTGTAATATATTGTAAGTAATTTAGTGTTGATAATTTCTGTAGATTTTTTAAAATGAAAATATAGTGTTTTATAAAATAATTTTGATTCGTTACTTACACTAAATACTGCTTTTATTAAATTTTCTAAAGAGTTTTAAAAAAATTAAGTTATTCTAGTGCTACACAAAAGATTTGTCTGACCTGCTAAATTTAACCTGCTGTAATGATTAATTGGTCACTTCGTCATGATGATTTATAAAATAATTATATCTAGTGTCATTAACCCATAATTGTCACAGGTTTCATAAAAGTTGAATGAAATAAATAAAATTATTAACATTTATTAATATTATGGGAATAAATAATCCAATACATTTCATAGCAAAGCTTTTTAAATACTAAAATGAATGTTCTTTCAAATTTATTCCATATTATTGAACATAAAGGTGTGAATATTAAAGGTAGTTATATCATTTAAATCATTATCGAGTGTTAAATTATATCAATAATCGGCATAATATTATTGTTCACTGTCGCATCCTGTATCATGTTTTTTCCTAATCAAATTTCATTCCCGACAGTGTAACATCAATTTTCAATAACACTATGTAAGATAGTATATTATAGGCCAAGGTTGTGAAGACTGTCATTATTGACCTAGCGCCAAGATTATATTCCGAGGTGCGGAATATAAGGCGCGGGGTTTATAATGGTCTTCACAACTGTGGTTTATATATCATTTTTTCCACTACTAGATTTATTACCATTTTTTTTAAAACTTGTTAATAAAAAAATTAAATCAATATTGATTAAAAAAATAAACTAAACGACAACTTTGTTTTGTTTTGTTGATTTGACAGGTGTTGGCAAGTTTAGGTTAGCTGTCATAATTAAATTCCACTTTTTTAAAAATATTTGAAACGAAATTATTCTATTAAAAAAGCGTTTTGAATAGTTTAAATGCATTTAAATAGCATCTCTTGGTTATACAAAATCGTTTTTTAATAACATTTGTCTCATAAACATTTGCCAAACTATAGAAAAATATCAATAATATGTTAATTATTAACTAGTAGTGTATAATGAAAAAATTATACACCAGTAGTATAATTTGATAACAATTTCTTTAATCAAACTTGCCAAAAGTTATAAATATTTTTCAGACGAAAAACGTCACTTCTGGTGCGACTTGGCTAGGTTAAAATGATAGCCTATATGACTAGTAGTGGAAAAACATTTATTTGAAATTTATAATTAATTTTTCTTTGTTACAAAGAACTTTATCACTTTGTTATTTTGTCAAAAAACAGGCTTTAATCAACAAAGAATTTGAAAGCGATGATCATCAAGTTGAAAATGTCTAATATTGAAAAATTAATTTCTTCCTGCTACAGAACTGATTTTCTTTACTAGTTGACTCGGCCAATATAATACTACTAATTGATATCATAAAAGTTCTTGCATTTACATTACCGCTGTAACGGTTCAGAATTTGTGGAGCAAATATGATTCAGATCTGTGGGTTGGTGAGAAGACGTTTTTCAAAATTGCTAAAATAAACAATTACATGGTTTTTCTTTAATTCATAACTAGCGTATTTTTTTGTCATCTTGGATCAACTTTGATCAGCAAAGCAGTCGAGTCCTTTTGTTTGGTTATTTAGTTTATTTTGAATGGAAACAAACATTTCCTTGCTCTATTTATTTTGTTTACAAGTGCATTTTAGAAAGAGTAAAATTATGTTGTAAGCTCTAAGTTGATATTTGTTATTAGCACACATTTTTCCGAAAAATTTTGAAAAACAAAAATAATTGACAAATCGTTAATTTTGGTTTTTTGAAAAATGTTTTACTGAATTTAGAAAAGTGTTCTGAAAATGGGTATCGGTTGTAAGCCCTTCCGGATTTTTAAGATTTATTCGTTGTACTTAGCGTTCGAGATTATTTGTAGATTATTATCGTTTTTTAGAAGATAAAAATCTTATCTCCTGTGGAGGATTAACCGTTCAGTTTCTTTGAAAATTACGACAGCTTTTTCAGTGAAAGAAAAACTGTTTTCATAAAAGTGTGGGTAAAAAGATTAAGTTATAAATATTATATTGTATCTACTTATTAATTATTATTTATAGAAACTAATATTTCTAATAAATAAAATTAAATCTAATAATTATTATTAAGCTAACTTAATTAATAAAATCGTTTATACAGTAATTGCAACTCACTCTTGTTTCAATTAAAATGCACACAATGCTTTTGCTGTCATTCTGCATAACTTCTTTGTATGTATAAGAAGAAAAAACATCACTTGTAAATACTTAAAACTATCATCTAGTCAAGTACCTTCACATTTGAAATTCTTCCATGAATAACAACAATTATTAGTTCAAACTTATCTGCTCAAACATCTTCAGTAAATTTATGTTCGCCGGATGAGTGTTAAAAGCAGAGTAATAATTTAAATTAACATAAGTGTTATCAAATCTTCTTTGTAAACGTCAAGTGTGGGGGGCTTTAAAATTCTAAAACGTGGTTGAAAAAAATCACACATTATTTATTATTTATATCAATTTACTAATTCACGAAACAAAAGATAATTAAATTTTACTACCCATATAAATATTATTTTAACCTACTCTCTATGCAATAAAATAAAATCAGTTATAAATATTTTGTTGTAGCTAAAATTATTGTATACGATTAATATTAAAACAACATTAGTGTTCAAAAACTTATGACCCTGTATTCTAATACTCATGAAATAATGCAGATATTTTTATTAGTTCAAGCTGAGATAGTAATAAAAATAATAGGTCAAAACTTTTCGTGCGATGAATTTTGATTTATTTTACGTAAGGAAGACCTTTATTGTTTCTCTCACTGAATTCATTTGGTAAAATGTTCTAACCACGGGTTCTAACAATCAATTAAAAATTTGAAAAATTATCGGTCGACGTAATTTTGAAAAATAAAAAAATCTAGCATTCCATAAAAACACATCCAAGGTTCCGTTTTAAATTTCAATTAAATCGGATTTAGCATTAGATATGGGACCATTCAAAACATTATCCAGATGTTTGTTATTTTCTATCATCTTTTAAACTTTGAAAATAATATGTAGTAACTATGTAGGGTAGAGTCCGTTCAAAACGCCAAGTCTCATGCAATGCGCGAAGCGTGCAAAATACATAAAAATAAATGTTAAATAAAAACATCAGCTTGGCGCAAAAATTCAAAAAATTTGACTTGAACATTATTTTCATTATAATTAAATTAAATTGTTGTTATAACACAATTATAACACAGTATAATAAAAACTATCAAATAGTGTTAAAAAAAGACTAATTGTTATTTAAATTATCAAATAATGATAATACCACAGATTAAATATACTACAGATAGCTCGCTTATGGGAGAATGGGTGTCCGTTATTCATATATTTGGAAGCCAATTCTGTTAGTATGGAAGCCATTCATTATATAAGTGTAACGAAATTTAAAACGTTTATTTTATTTCTAAAGGGCTAATACAAATATACAGGGTGACCCAGACCACCCGTATCAATACTTTTTTTCAAAAACGGTAAGTCGTAGAGAGTTGGGCTAAAAAATTTATGACAAAAGCCCTATTGACGAATCTAATGGTGATATTATTATTTCCGGGAAAAGTCGGCATCCAGAGTAGTTTGCTTCAGAAAGTCCAGAAATCCAGAATTTTAAATGGCACCATATGTCGAAAGTGGTATCGTTGGAAAGCTCTTTAAAAAATAAGCAAGAATTTTTGAATTTTATGAAACAAAAAGGTTTCTCATATCTGATTGATTTTATGTCAAATTAGTTAACCTTCTTGCCATTGGTGTCGGTCTAACTTATTCGGTTATGCCGCTGTCCAATTGCAAACAAATAAACTTATCGGGATAATTGTTTTGTAAATATCTATTCAAGAAATATCACAAACCATATGGGGTTTTACCATAAGTTTCTCGACTAAATTTTCTACATATTGGCATTAAAAAGAAATTTGATGTTTTTTGACATATGGGGTTAGTCTTAGTTAGTCTTTGATAAGTGATAGGAAAGTGATGCCGATGCAAAAGAGAAATACCGCAAGCAATAGAGATGCTGCAGACCGAAAGAAAGGTGAGGGTGCAAAACCAACAAGCGGAATTGAACATCGAATGAAAAGCACAAGAATCGAAGAAAAAATAGACCGCCTTACGGACATGATGGCTAAATTCGCGACAGATATGCAGTTGAGCGTCGAAGGAATCAAACAGAAAGTTAACAAGATAAAGAAAGAAATAGCAGTGGTCAAGAATGACAGCAAGCAGACAGATGTGGCGATGCAAGCAATAAAATTGGAAAGCGACCAAAATGCAATAGAAATAATAAATGAAGTTGGAAAACTACAACTGAGAAATATGGAATTAGAATACCAAATGGAAAGGATCGAGAGAGAGAGAGAGAGAGAGAGAATTCGAAATAACCTAATTATGACCGGAATTACAATTATTGAGAATGAACCGGAGACGATAAGAATAACGGTGAAGAATATTATTAAGGAAAAAATGGAAGTAAAGAAGGCGTACAAAATAAGCGCAAAGCGATACGTAATCGAACTAAATGGATGGTACGATAAGATGAATGTATTGAAAAACAAATTCAAGTTGAACGGAAGCGAAATATTCCTAGACAGTGATCTTACAACTATGGAGAGACGCATCGTGAAAGACATCAGAACCCGAGCAAAAATTGAGAGAGAGAATGGAAAACAGGTGAAGGTAGGCCATCTAAAACTCACCGTGCAAGAAAATACAATAACCTGGGATCATCAAAGAAGAAAATTGGTTGAAAGAAGAACAGACTCCTTAAGACCCGAATGCAAAAAACTAGGTGGCTACAAAACGGAAAACGAAACTATGACGAAAAGGCGAGAAAACGAAAAATCGAGTTCATATATAAGAAAATAATGTCAGAAATGATTAAGGATGGAGTGCGGATATTGCATATTAAGATCTGTGAGCTGGTAAAGGAAATCTGGAAACAAGAGAAAATGCCAAGAACGTGGAGTAAAGGAACTATAATAACAATTTAAAAAAAGGAGATGTAGAGATTTGCAGTAATTACAGAGGTATTACGCTGTTGAACATCGCCTACAAAATATTAGCATCAATAATAAACAACAGACTTAATGTGTATACAGAAAAAAATTTGGCAATTACCAATACGGATTCAGAAAAGGAAAATCGACAATTGATGCTTTACACATTATCAAACAGATAGTTCATAAAAGCTATGAATACGGCATAGACATGCATTTGCTATTTATCGATTTAAACAAGCTTTCGATAAGGTGGATAGATATGAGCTGGTGAAGACCATGAAAGAAGAGAAAATACCATCTAAAATAATAAGAATGGTCAACATGACACTCGAGCAAACCTCTGTTTCAGTAAGAACAGAAGAAGATACGGAAAATTTTAACATAAACAGCGGAGACAGGGGGATGCGTTGTCAGCCAACCTATTTAACATAGTCCTAGAAAGTATACTGCAACGCACAAACTGCAGAAGAACAATTTGTAACAAGGAAGCACAACTGGTGGCATACGCTGATGACGTCGTGATAATCGCAAAAACGGAAAAATGTTTGGCTAAAATGTTCCAAACCATAGAATAGGCAGCAAAGGAAATGCGTCTGCTTTAACTGCGAAAAGACAAAATACATGAAATGCGAAAGAACATCAAATGACACGAAAAAAGAAATAAAAATCAACGATCATGTGTTCGAAAAAGTCGACAATTTTAACTACCTCGGGGTGCAAATAAACAGTAAAAACTATAAAAACCTGGAAGTTAAAGCAAGAATACAAGCTGGAAACCGAGCTTACTATGCAAATAGAACGATGCTGAATGATAAAGGAATAACGAAACCAACGAAAATAAAGATATACAAGACACGGATAGAGTCATGTGTTCTATCCCAAGAATTGAACTTTTTCCTATTGACTATTAGAAAGAGGACAATTTTCTGAGTATATTAACATAAAAATTTTTTAGGATTATGCAATAGTTGTTGAAATAACGGCATTTTAAAATTACGAAAAGCAGGAAGATGTAATATGATACACCCCGATGCGTGACGGTCGGTCTCATGTTGATTTCCCTGCTCTTCATTTTGTTGACGGTACGTGTGCTTTGATAATACTCTTAATGTTGTTGTCAGTCGCGGTCGACACCCGGACGAGTTCTATGGCGTTGAATTCCACCCTTGGCGAGTTCTGTCATTCTTCAGGGATATTTTTAAATTGTTATGAGTAAGATCAAAAAATAAAACAGGCCCGGAGGGCGCCGAAGACACTAATAAGACCAGTGCTCACGTATGCGTCAGAAGCAATGTGTATTAGGCAAAAGGAGGAAGAGGTAATGAGATGCTTTGAAAGAAAGGTTTTAAGAACGATTTTGGGTCCAAAAGAAGAGCGAGATGGATTCAGACCAAGAATGAACTTTAAAATTAGAAATGAAAGGGCAGGTGAAGATATAGTCAAGTTCATGAAGGCGCAAAGAGTAAAATGGTCGAGACACGTAATGAGAGGAGACAACGAAGAACCCATAAAACTTCTGACGAGGTGGAAGCCATATGGCAGAAGATGTCCGGGAAGACCCAAACTAAAATGGTGAAACATCGTGATGGAGGATCTCAAGAGGATAGGAATAAATAACTGGAACCAGCAAATTAATGACAGAAAGAGATGGAGAAATGTGATTAAAGAAACAAAAACACATCCCAATATTTAGAACAATATAACATGTAATTTGTAAGAAGACTAATCCCCCTCTAGAAATCCCCTCCTGTATGGACAGCTTTATTCTACGGAATGTAATGCTATTTTGCATTACAAGATAAAATAAACTATTTTGTACTACGTTTTACCATTCGACAAAAATTATAGATTTCCCGTTGAAAAGAATGTCGCGTCACGTAGTAGATGATTGGTATAATAGCAATAAGTTTCACTTCAAAGAAATAATGAATTAGGCATAATTTGTTATTTTGTATTTTCATTGATTAATTTATTATGTCAAGTGCAGTCTATCCGTAAATATATATATCCATTATTATTATTTGTGTAAATAATTAAATAATTCCCAAGTAAACAAATGTGTAATTACTAATAAAATTAATTTTTGTTATGCAGTAATGAGGTCGTCGCGACGCATAAACAACGCTTAAATAGTAATCGATGGCGCCCGCTGCTAGTGCAAAACTTGAAAAACAAATACTTGTACTATTTTACTCTGGTTTCCCTTTAGAGCGAACAAATCTTTCGCTTTTTACTAGTACTATTTAAAAAATCAGTAGCGCACCTAATGTTTTATAATAATTATAAAACATTAGGTGCTTTGATTAAGGTAAGCTTTGATTTTCAGCACAATACCGTTAACTCAAAATATACATAAATAATATTACTGTATACAAACATAATGTAGGTGCTATACCATGCTGTACTCCTGATGTATAATTTATTACATTATAAATATAAACAGTAAATTTGCATGATAAATATTTACAAAATGCATATTATATTATTGTGTATTATTTATATAATGACTAATCGAGTATTTATTGTTCAAGCCGCTTTCTTGTTCCTTTTCTACTATGTCCAAAATAATAGACTTATTTAGTTCATATCAATTTTTTTAGAAAAACCAAAAAATGCACAAACACTTTTTAGAACTAAAATGTTTTAAGTTAACATAATATAAATACACCGTATGTATATTATCGCAAACGTTTTCACCATACTATGGTATGATCAGCCGATGAACTAGTTCATCATCATTCATAAAACATTTTAGTTCTAAAAAGTCTTTGTGCATTTTTTGGTTTTTCTGAAAAATTTTATTTGATTAATATCGAGTTATACTACCTTAACCACTTATTCATTGATTATTTGTTTAAAGTTGCCTACAAATATAGAGAATCCATAGTATAACGTGGGCTCTAAACCGCGGAAAATGTAATACACTTAAATCACGGAGAATATTATTTAATATCTTGAAGATGTCGCCAGCACCTTATGAAAAAAATTCCAATGTACTTAAACGGAGCTTGAATATTGCAATAAAAACAATTTATATAAATTTTTATAAAAAATGTAAGGTAGGTAATTACTTTCAAGTAGATTTTGTGGTAATTAGTTTTTGTTTTTATTCAAATATTCTTAGTCCTAGCCTGTCAAATGTAGTAAATTAATGTCTTTTCATTGTGTTTTTTAAATAGTAATTTTCTACGTATGTATTCTTTAATTGACAGTTAAATATCTATTATTTTAATGTTTCTATTTAGTTTATTTTTAATTTTATAATTAAAAATCATATAAAATTAAATTGAAAATAAAGGTAATTTATGAAGCTATTTCTTATATACTTAAAAGTTAAAACATAACTGTTTTATTGTTATTTAAAAATATTCTAAAGTGTTATACAAAGATGATTAATTTTTTTGTACCTTAAAAACGGTCGCCTCTGTATAAGTAAATTTGATCTCCATGACAACCTTGGAATCAAAACGCAAACATAAGTGCTGCAAATTTTATATAGCAAAATGTTCCGTGTTGAAAACACAACGCTTGACCATGTAGTCTTATTTAATTTTGAGTAATTTTTTCATATAATATACGCATCTCTGAGTAGCTGCTTATATTATTTAAGTACATATAGTATAATATATAAATGATGTTACAAAATACACGAGATAATTATGCACTTCGTGATTATGTAAGTAAGAATTTATCAATTAATATTTTTATTTAAATTAATGTAAACAAAATTTGTTACTATCTTTATAAAATTAAAATGAAAAACCTCAAAAGTGCTATATTAAAACATACTAAGGTAAAATAATACTAGGTACATAATAATGTAATAATAAGTTATAAATTCCGATAATTCTATGGCTTAATCAAGTAATTCATCGCAATTTATACTAATTTTATCAAATTTTAATTAACTAATTAATATATATTTACAATATTAAAACAGTGTAATATTAGTTCCGCGTCAATACTTATTTTTCTAATTTTAATTTAACTGGGAATAGTTCATTCTTAATAATTTTATGATTTGAAACATTTAAAATAATTAGTTTATTGTAATATAAGCTAATGAATTATTTGTTACGAATAGTGTGGTATGTTATAAAATGCAATAGACTAGCAAACGAAGCGACGAAAAAGCGTTTTATTAATATTATTATTACATTTAGATATTAAATATTTCAGAGCTCTCTGTTTAATAAAACTAATTTTCATGATTTCGTGTGACGCTGTTTTATTAAAAAATATTTTCTTCACATTTGAACGTTATTTGAAAATTTGTGGATTTTATTTGGTATCTGAACAACCGTGCATCCAATTCGCACGAGAATCCTATTAACTGTGAAGTTTTCGGTCAAAATAATTACAACAACATTTGTTAATTAAATAATAAGTTTCTGTGTCGATTATTATTTATCGGCCATAAATAATTATTTTTCAGGTTCATCGGACAAATATCTTAAAATCCTTTTACAAAAAAAGTAAACATACAATTCGTGCACGTTAATCATCCGGAAGTTATTGAGATTTGTTTATTAAAATGACGAGACTAAATTAATAACGCCTTGTGTAAACAATTTATAAAGTTAAGTTATAGAAAAACGAGGATATTTTAATGTGAACTTGGCACAAATACTAAAGCTATTTATATTGATTCAAAGTTATGTGTATAGAATTAAAAATTATGTCATCTTAGAAAACAATACTAGTTACCCACATGTATTTCTACTTCCATGTATCCTTTTCGGTATCATAATTTTATTTTGCATCGGTGGTGGCTTGTGAGAAATTTAGATAGTGATGCATGAGTGTGAAACCGAGGGGTATGGGGTTTTTAAAAAATGTAAATTATTTTTTTGAGATAAGAATAAACACTTGGCTTGGTGCGGCACTGCTTACTCCTACAAGCTGCCTATGCTTTATATAATTAAATCGCACGGCGTGGGCGATTAAATTAAAACTAGTTTACTTATTTATTGACTATTTTGTATCAAGTTAGTAAATACGCAAATCAAACTAACACTCCAACGTAAGTCTAACAACGCCACGATTCATGATGTTGATTGGCAGTGCTGAATGTGTCAATGGGCCGTATAGGCCGCGGCCTAGGGGCGACAGATTTCAGAGGGTGTTCACTCGATTTGGTAATCCATGAAGTTCGTGGGCGATTATGAACATAATAATATTCAAAAAGTCATTACACCGGATGCGGCACACGTGGATCAACTCGCACTTGTGAGTTATTTTCGATATTTTTTAGATAATAGAGAGATTTCTTAAATTCTTACCTTCTGTAAGACATAAGGACCAAGAAATGTTTGATGCCATTACTAGGAAAGCTAGGAAAGCTCCAAAAAGCTAGGAAAGTTAAACATAAACCTAGAAGATTGCCGTGGTCAGTCATATGATAATGCCTCGAACATGTCTGGAATTTATAATGGTTGACAAGTCAAAATTTAAGAACAAGCACTTAATTTGGAAAGCGAAATAAAGTGAGTGCTCAAATTCAGAGATAGCAGGGAATATATTAGGAACAAATAGTAGAGTGAGAAAACTTTCATTATTTCGAAGGAAGTTCAATTAAAATGAGTGCACTAAGCAATATCAGGGCGACATTAAGAGCAAGTGGCAACCCAAAAGAAAAAAATTTGCAGGTCATCAAATGACGAAATTGAAACAACCACCAGAGATTCTTTCAGAGTACATACTTTTTTGGTCATCCTTGATAAGCTAAGAGATAAATTATTAAAGATAAGGTATGATGCATAATGTAAACTTAAAAAAAAAATCATTTTTGACTAAAATGGGTGAACTTTCAACACAAAGACTCGCAGAAAAAGCTCAGTCTCTCTTGCATCATTATTCCAATGATTTAGAAGACGATTTGTATCAAGAATATATATTTTCACAGTCATGTTTCCTCTAACAAGACTGCAGAGAAACCTGAATCAACATCATTACTCAATCTCTCTAAATTTTTGAGAAAACAGTCTCTGTGCAACGTTTACCAGAACTTGAATGTTGGATAATATATTGTGGTGTTTCAAAGGGATTCGCACCCATCCTGACATTTGATGGAAAATTTAATTTTAATAAGTTTAAATTGTAAGATTGTAAATTTGAGAGGTGGAGGCGAATCGGAGAAAATTTGAGGCTTTTTGCCAAGAATGGCCGCACGAGCCGGTTGTGCGTGTTTTTGGTTCTTAAAATATTTTTGAGATTTTATTATTTAGAGTTTGTGAGTAACATTTTTGATCTGGATATTAATAAAATAAAGTTGATGCGTTTGTATCATTGCGTGTTGTTTAATGGATATTTTTGGTGATTTGCTACCGAGCGGTAGTAAATTGATTGGTTTGGTTGATTAAGAAAAAGAACAGTTAAAATTATAAATTGGATTTAAGTATTATTTAAAATTGAAAAATTAAAATTATATTAATAAGAACAAACGTGTGGTAAAAGTAATAGAGACAATTTGGATAACGAAAATCGAAACTTCCGATCCTTTTTAATAAGTATTGAAATTTTACATTGGATTTTGAATTATTAGTTTATTTTTGGAAAACAAATTTATTATTTTTTGACAAGAAAATTTTTTTCTTTTATTTTGAAAACGCTAAAACCCTTCGCCCTAAAATTGTACCAACTATCCGCAATCCAGGGTTAACCCGAGGCAAAACAAGTGATAGAAAATTCTGTACGAAAAATATCATTTCAATATGTACATAGCTCTCCGTATCGCGCTTTGCGTTCCGAACACAAATTGTTCTAGAGAAAGGAGCTTTTCTTGTTTAATACGATTTTACACTTTTATTTACCCTACCTATTTAGGTCTAGGTCTAAATAATACCTAGTAGGTATTATTTATCAATTCGAGCAAAATAATTATTTTAATCTCTTGTTGGAAAGAGTATAGACGAAGTATAGTATAATATATACATAATATTATTATACTACGTGTAAGGAGGTAATCACTTACTAAATTCATTTCGTGATTTTTTAGACACCCCTTTGACTACATGTAATAATTTATTATATTAGGTATATATTTTAAATTTAAAATATAAATTATTGAATATAAACAAATTCGTCATTTTAAAATTAAGCAAACCTAAATATTATCTAATTATTACAGGAAGTGAGTTTATAATTGAATTATTGACAATTATGTATTTAAATTGCATCTTCTATATTATGTCAAGCACTTAAAAATTTCGTTTACTTAGTTGAAACCCGTTCCACATGTGTAAACTCAAATGTCTGCCTTAAATGTTTATAAATTTTAAGACAAGTATAATATATACCACATAGTGGGTGCATAATATACACTATCTACGGTAACTTATAAAGACAGAAAATATTTCTATCATAGTTGAGCGCGAGTTTGCAAGTTATTGTGGAATATACTATTGATAAAAATATTTGAACGTATATTTTATCGCTTCGATAACAACGGCCGAGTGTGCGCTACAAATGCAATCCTTCCTTCTCGGTGCGATATTCCAGAGGTAATAATGATAAGAATGTGACGTTATCATAAAAGCGTTTGACTCACCGTTTTATAACTTAATAATTGTAAGCAGTGATCGCAAGTATTCAGTTCTATTAGAAATAGTACCTAGTTTTTTCCTTTCATTGCCTTTATATTTAAATACAAAACTAGAATTTGAAAACAAATGATTCAATTAATTGTTGTAAATAAACCAATGTAAATACGTTAATAGGCAATTCATACCAGTATTTTCCTAAGGTAGGTAGTACCTTATTTATAAATTTACTTGTGTGCGTTATTATATTGCACACATAGTACATGTGCATTATACCTAATAAAATAATTGGAATTATTTATATCGAAATATAATTTCAATCTTTAACCAATAAATTCATTATAAAAAAACGGCAAAAATTTTAAATAAATATAAACACACCTAATAATGTGCGTATCAATTTATTGTTATCTTCAATTTAGCACATACAAAATATTATTGTAATGGTTAAATAATGTCATTAGTACCAATTCGTACAAATTATATACTACTATGTAATATATTTTAATTTCAGATTTCATGAGAACTAGGTGACATAATTTGTCCCTCCCAATTTGAAAATAATGTGAAGATTTACAAAGTAAGAATAATGCCAAAGAAGCTATTACTACAGTGGATTTTTTTGTTTTGCTTAATTGATTACCTGGATACACTTTTAATTAATAATGACATTACCGAAAATGCCGAATTTGGGTGCAAATGGTCTGGCGGAAATTATGAAACTGGATTAACGTGTATATGCCAACCACATTCAAAGGTAAATTTATTTTTTATCTATTTTTAAATGACCGTAGATTTTTGTCTGTATTTTACAGCAAGTTGATTGGTATGAGAAATGTATAATCTGTATTGGGATATTGATAAACTTCATAAAAATAATAAAAACCCAATATAAAAAACATCTTCGAATAATGTTCAATGAGACAATATTTTTTATATATCGTAGTATATTACACAGGGTGTCCCCGTGATCGTTCTAAGACAAATTTTCAAATAAAATTCTTGTTTAAGTCCAAACTGGAGGTTAAAAATAAAGTTATAACCCCTTATATTCTAGAATCAACGGATTATGAGTTATAAATTAAATTAAGAGAAAAAATGTTTAAAAAAATTCAGGTTTTATTTTTTTACTTTTCTTGCGAACCCTGTATCTCTTAAACTAAAGAGCTTAAAAAAACTGACGGACCAAACCGGATAGGAAATTCAATGGGCTACAACTTTGGTCAAATAATTTTTTTTGGGAAACCAACCATTTTCACAGAAATTCTGAAAATGATGAACAAGGTTTAGGTAAAAAAATAAATTATTTATTAAGCCATAAGGCTGCCTAAAAAATCAATAATATCGGAACTATGACCGTTTGAAATCGGAAATTCAAAAAATTGCTTTAAATGGAGGTTTGCCCCCCCCCCAAGAGTTTTGTCTTAGAAAAGTGTTCTTTATCACCACCTAAAAGATTCTCCACTGTCACGGGGATACCCTGTAGTATATACAACTGCGTTCAAAATAATAGCAGTGCAATATCACAAAGCGGTAATCTTAAATAATTTTCTTATATGAGTTGCTGGTGTTGTATACTAATTGCATATTATGGCTAAGATTAAAAATGAAAATTAGCTTATCAAATGTTTCATTAGCAAAGTAATTCTAGTATTGCTTACTACTTGGTTGTTATTTTTTTCAATTTCAGTGCGATCAAAATAATAGCAGTGGTAACTTGTTCTTTATATTTACAACAAGTTGTTATTCTGTCGTGGGTTCGCGGACCCCCAGAAAACATGTCGTGGATCCCTAGGGGTCCGCGGACCACTATTTGGGAAACACTGGTCTAGAATAAACGAATTTCGAGTTATAAATTAAATTAAAAGAAAAAATTTTTATTTTTTTTACTTTTCTTGCGAACCCCGTATCTCTTAAACGAAACGTCTTAGAAAAAAACTGATAGCCCACACCGGATAGGGAATTTAACTGGCTACAACTTTGGTCAAATAAATTTTTTGGGAAACCAACCGTTTTCACAGAAATTCTGAAAATAAAAAACAAGGTGTAAGTAACAAAAAGACGTTTCGGTTAAGAGATACGGGGTTCGTAAGAAAAGTAAAAAAAATAAAACCTGAATTTTTTTCCTTCATTTAATTTATAACTCAAAATCCGTTGATTCTAGACTATAAGGGGTTATAACCTAATTTGTAGATAAGCGAACGATCTTTAAAAAAGTTTTAATCCATTATAAGCCTAAAAAATCAATAATATCGAATCTATGGCCGTTTGAAATCAGAAATTTAAAAAAATGCTTTAAAGGGAGGTACCCCCCAAGGGTTTGGACTTGGAAAAAAATTTTATTTGAAAATTTGTCTTAGAAAAGTATCCTTTATCACCACCTTAAAGGTTCTCCACAGTCACTGTTTGTTTATGTTCATGTTCAGACGTGAGTGAATTATTTGATTTCACTTTTCAAAAAAATTATTGTAGTTCATGTGTGTTTGCCAAAATTTTCTGTTAGGCAGGTATTATATTGTGATTGAATACCTGACCACGAGTTGAGCTTATTATGAATATTGAAAAACACTCCTTCCCTGTCGGGTGAGCTGGCATAGAAATAATTTTCATAACA
Organism: Cantharis rustica; assembly: GCA_911387805.1. Classification (NCBI taxonomy): domain Eukaryota; kingdom Metazoa; phylum Arthropoda; class Insecta; order Coleoptera; family Cantharidae; genus Cantharis; species Cantharis rustica. The sequence goes on from OU426877.1 coordinate 82,000,914, forward strand.
ATTCAAACCAAGGAAGCATTAGATAGGTCCCCCGGGCCCAGGGGGGGGGGATAGAGAAGGGAATCTATCGACTTGACAATAAAACATCTTATAAGGAACGGTACTTATTTAATTTCTAACATAAAATCATTTTATAAAATGTGCAAATTTTTTGAAAATTAGATCACAATTTACAAAAATTTACAAAAATATTTTACAAGGAGCTCGTAAAATTTAGAACAAATTGCATAAAAATTTACATTTTCAAAAAGATTTATGAAACCTTTTCTCAGAAAATCTTCGGACACGTCAACCTAATTTTTTAAATGCTACTTTTTTTCTGACATTCACATTTTTATCGTGTTTTGTTTTTGAGCTGTGACGTCATCGTACATTTTTTAAATGCCAACCCTTATTTTTTTTACTGATTTGAATCGGATACAATTTGGATACACCAAGGTTTACAAAGTAGCTTTAAAAAGCTATTATTTCAATTTTGTTTAATTATTACTCTGAAAATAAAGTTCTTAAAATCGTGATAACTTGATCTATCATTCAAACAAATGAATTTTTAAAAGTTACCTAAATTAATGTCTCGGTAGGTTATAATTTGGATTATAATATTTTTACCTACCTATTACTAACTTACTTGAAAATCACCAAGTTAAAAATATTAATTTTTATAAATATACGTTTGGATAATTTATTAGATTATGATATGCTATTTTTAATTGTAATAAACATCCTGTCATCATTAACCTTTAACTTAATATGTAAGCTAAACCTTACCATGCTTATTAACAAAAAACCGAGTTTTTTTTATTTTTGAATTGATGTTCTGTCAATTGGCCAGATTTATGTATATAAATGTAGAACCAATTCTTAAATCTACTTGCAGTGTGCATTTATATATTGCATACCGAATAGTCGAACTAAGAAATTCTATCAAGTCTGTTATTCGAACCTAGAATTTCCGCACTGTAACTCAACCTGTGATGATAAATTGCATATTAGAATTGAATTCAAATTATTTTCAAAACAAGAAGTTTTACGTTCAAAAATCTAAAGAATGTAATGCACCTCTCCAATGAGGTGCAATAAAAGTGAAACATATCTTATAGTGGTTATATTTAAATAATTTTGTGCTAATTTAAAATAATATATTACATTTAATATTTAATCAACATAATTTTAGAAATTTTTAATATTAAAAGCTAGCAGGCATTAGCCTTAGACCATATAAACTTATAGACACGCCCTGATGTTCAAGCAGTGAAGCAAACATAACTCGGCGCATGTGACGTCACGTGTGGGCTAAATTCAAATACATACTTAGACTTTATATTGTAAAAGTGAAAAAAATCGTTTATTTTAGTTCGCTAAAAACTTTAATCTTAATATTACAAGAATATTTGTTTTCAACTAACTTTTAATATAAGAATATAATATATCAAAAATTTTGTTTATTTTACCTCAAATTCACTATTACATGTTTTGAATACATTTTACTTATCCAAAAATAATACTCAAAGCAATTTGTGGTCCTCATTTATTATTGAAACAAAGAAATATATTTATTTTTTAATTATTGTTCAGAAAACAAAATTGTTTTATTTAATTTGCTTCTTAATCTATTAGATTGTTTGAATTCCTGCATTCATCTTGCTAAAAGTGAAGTTATTTATTATTGTCCGTTAACATGCACGTTAGAGGACAACCGGCAACTGTCAAATAACGCGTCACGAGTGCCCACTTGTATGGCATGTTTGCTACAATTGGTATGTAGGCAGGGATAGTCTAAGGCATTAGCAAATAAAATAAGATTTTTATCTCTGTTATACCTATACCAAAAACACACGCACGAATATAAAGTAAAAATCTTAGATTTAGTCATTTGTAACGTAAGCGTCATTTTAAATTGTACTCCAAACTTAATATAATTTTAACGTTATATATTTTTTCAGGAATTTTATATTCAAGAGAACACGATACCAGTCTTCGACACAACTGTTATAAAAATCAGTAACTGTAATAAAGTTCGATTTGGTCATAAAGCCATCAATGGCATGAGAAACTTAAGACGGATTGAATTAATGGATATTAGGAATTTAACTTTTGAAAATTTCGGATTAACTTGGAATCCATATATACAGTTAAATAACGATTATTTCAATTTGCGACAAAATGTACCAACACTCAAAGTTCAGATAGAAAACTGTCTGATAAACAAAATATCCAGTTATACGTTCCAAGGTCAAATAAGTGATATTTCTTTTAAAAACTCTTATATAGAAGACATGACATCGTTTGCGTTTTCCTCATTAATACATACAGAAAACATTAGTTTTTCTAATGTAAAATTCAATTCAGTACAATCACAATCGTTCAAAAAATTTAATACCTATAATTTGATTATTAGCGATTCCACATTCAACGTTCTTCCGAGTCGTTTTTTTAATGATATAACGGTGTTTGATACTTTTAAAATACGAAACACCAGTTTTGAAACTATTAGAAGTAGTGCATTTGTGATACAACCAAAGAATTTTGAAATCATCAATTCACAAATAAATTTATTAGAAGGGGAAGCTTTCAAAGTTACTACCAAAGGAAGTGTAAAAATAAAAAGTAACGTGTTTAACGTCACACAGAGTGGTGCATTTTTTGGAATTAGTTTAAATAAAGACGTCACACGTACAGAAGAAGAAATACTATTTCATTCGAATACATTTTATAGTCTCGAAAAAAATTCTTTGAAAACTAACGTATCAAGTTTTTCAACCAAATTTATAGACAATATTATAAAGCAAGAGTGCGATTGTACATCAAACTATTATGAGAGTAATCCAGATGATCTTTATTGTATGTTTCAAAACAAATCGCTTACAGTAAAAGAGTTTAGAAGCCATAGCTGTTCAATTTTACAAGGTTATTCAACCATAATTATTGTCTTAGGTGTAGTATTATTATTATTCATATTAATTTCGATAGGTTTAATATTCTATTTTAGAAGAACATGTAGAAAAACTACCGAATATCTTACAGATAAAAATGGTAAGCCAATCAGTTTAATTATGCCCGATGGACGTACTTATCGTGAAACAGAGCTTCACGTTGTAGTCGAAAGGGCAGATTTGTTAACTACGGATTTATAAATCACCCATTTTTTATTGATTTTGTAAATAATGTAAAAAAAGCAGGATGTATATAAAAATTGTTGAACCAAGTGAATCACGTTAACATTTATTTATTTGACCTCATAAAATAAAATTTGTTTAAACTAATACTAATATTTGCTCATTAAAAATAGGAACACTGTTGACTTCTAACGTGACTTGAAAGATAGATAATATGAATTGAAATAGGTAACAATACTGACATGGCTATACTACCGTTAAAAGTTAAGATTAAACAAATTAAATGATTTCTGGCTTAGAATATTCAGTTTTATCTGTGATATTTTAATTGGAATTTAATTATTAAGCGTTATGTACTTCAATAGATTGCTGTAAGCCATATTACGCACTCTGCATTTTCTTTTATAAATTACATTTTTATTTCTTAAGTTACCTACAGTTAAGTAGAAATTGACTGAAATATGTGTTCGTAACACTTTGTATTACAACTTGCTAGTCTGTTATATTATAGGCAGTTAATAAAAATTGTAGTTACTATTATTTATAAAATAAAATTTAGTACAAAAGTATAAATGTTACCTTTTATAATCATTATAACAAAAAACGAGCAATAGACACAAAAAGAAATATTCAATTGACTCACCTATATGGTAGTGTTCCATCCAAAGCTTGGGTGACGGTAGGTGGATTGTTTAGTGCTAAACCCTTAGCCAGTAATAATCCATGTGAATTCAAAACATGCGTGGAAACAATTTCAGCAATTTCTATATCTATTTCACTCTGATTATCTGAAAAACCTGGTGATTTAAAAATATTTAATTCCTTTTAATATTAGCAAACCTACAATCATTAAAAGGTAATTGAAGATCCTTCTTCATAAGACTAGCAGCACACATTCCTCCTAAAAATGCCAATTCAGCTTCTAAGTGTTTCAATCCTTGCGTACCACCATCATTGGTAGGATATGGCCAATCATAACCAACCACAAGACAACGAAAACCGTAAGAACTTGCCTTATCATCTTTTAAATAATCAGATGCAGTTTCCAGAGAAAATATTACCTCATTTCCTGGTAAAATTATTGCAGATTGTGGCCATTGTAAGCTAAAACAATATTAAGAGCATTTTATTCAAATGTTTTTGAATTAAGTTATGTATGTTTCTCCTTGTACAGAATATTCTTGTGTTTGAAGAATAAAAATTCAAAATAAAATAACAGTTGATAACACGTTTATTGCTGTGTTTGACGTCAAATCACGTGATTTTGAAGTGATCAGACGTAACTATGTCAACTGGGATAATAGGTGAATTAGAGCCACTTACCACTTGGCTTTTTCAATTAGAACTTGGGCCATAATTTATTCTATTATTTATATAAAAATGAGACAAGGAGGACAATTTATAAAAAGTAATTGAGCACGGTTGTGGGTTAGCAGTAGAGTGCTGGATTGCCATGTTGATGTTGAGGGTTCAAATCTCGACCAAGTAATAGGAATTTTTCCGACCGTGTCCCTCACACCGTGTTAACAAGACGTCTAAGGGTATTAAATAAGACTTAATAACTCCTGAGTATACACTTCCCGTTCAGAGCCGGGGTTAAACTGTAGATCCCCTGTCTATTTAAGCCACTTTAACACTCACTATGGATATAGGAAAGAAATAATGAGAAAGCATGACAAACTGTAAATACTTGATTATACAAGTATAATGCATTTGCAGAGAACTTTGTAGATCTCGATACCTCTCTTTGTTTATTTTGTACAGGTGTCATGCTACAGATTAAAGCGTAACGATGTTTAAAAACACCATAATTAAGTAAAAAAACAAAATTTGAAAATATTTTGCAATGTGTTTTTACGAAAGTACGTTTTGCAAAGATATGGGCATTTGAAATTATAAAAACTAACTTTTTTAAATTTATCGCTTGAGAAGAGAAAACTCTTTCCAATAATAAGATCGACAAAAAAAATTATTTACAAAAATGAAAGTCATCATTATAAATTATATTTAAAATCATTGAAGAAGCTTAGAAATTAAAAAAAAGTCTTAAATTATTAAGCAGAAGAAAACAATACCAATAGGCTGGCAGTTAAAGTGTTGAATTGCTATACTGTAGTCATAGATCTACCTCCCAATGTGCTGGCAATAAGTGTACACACTTCCTACAGTTCGAAGCCCATGTTCCTGTGTAGGTCTTTTGTCTGTAGGTAACTTTAACGTGCTCACTTTGGACACAGTAAGAGAGAAGGAATGAAAAAGTTGCGCCAGGTGTAGATACTACTTCATATACAAATTATTTAAATTTAAAAAACATAATTTACCTTCCACTGAATTTATGTAAGATAGGCCAATAAGGTAAAGGTGGACAGTCATCTTCAGTTTCTAATAATTTTGAATTATTCTTTGTATTTAAATGTCCCAAACTTGGAACATATAATTGTAAGAAGTCTTCTGGTTGAGCAGTAGAACAAGCGGGATCAAACTCCACAGACATCCATTGTACAGAATTGGGAAAAGCAACTCTTTAAGAACATAAAAATAAAGGTTAATGTTGGTTTCCGATACAAGTTGTTTTATATTACCTGTAGTTTGAAACACTACAAGGTTTGTATGGATGATCGCTTTGAACCCAAGTGTAATGTTGACTGGTAGTGCTGTTAATAAGATCTGCTACGTCCGAATGATTTATTGATCCTCCAGACATTACGGTATTAAGAATTGCTGTTGATCCTGATAATAAATTTAAAGCAGCCACGTGCGGCAACATATCTTGTATTAAGCTTAATATGTGAACCGCATTCTAAAAATATTGCTATTAATTTAATTAATTTTTAATTATAAACAGTTGAAATTTACCCGTGGATCACAGGTGGCTAGAGGACTAATATGCGCCATGATAAGAGGTAACAATGTTGTGACAACGTAAGAATGACTTAATATATCATTAGTTGGTATCTCGTCGGCCTTTTCTCTTGCCATCGCTAAAAGACTACAACAACTGTGAACAATAGATGATGTCATATCCAAAACTCCTTTACGTGCTTGTTGTTCTAATTTAGTACTAACAACTTTAGCAAACTCAATTGGATTACTGAAACAAATGTTCCTTATTATTTGTACTTACTCAAATTATTTAAATAATATTTAAAATACCTGTAATACAAAACGATTGGTATTTGACCACGTGTAAGAGTAGTTCCATTAAAACTTAAAGAGCAAGTTGAATAGGTAAATGTAGTGTTATCTGTTCCTTTAACCGAATTTAGTCCACCATCCCCATTGTTAGTTCGACCACCATGATTTCTCAAGCGCAACGCATATTTAACGTTTTCCTAAGATTATTTTATATGGTAAAAAAATTCAGCTTTCTAATAACTGAAAGTACCTACTTTAATGGCAACAGATCTCTCAAATTTTATTTCAACAATATCAGAAACAAAATCTTCTTGACCAAAAGATCCCCGAATTATCTCCAAACTATTCCATCGTTGAGTATGCACGTGACCTTCCACACTATTCATAGAGCTTTGCTAAAAATGTAATGAAAAGTTTTAAATTTGATTAAGCCATCATTAATAACATACATCTTCCAATAATTCTAATTCGTATTCATACTGGCCTAATCCACAATATATACCCACTCCAGCAATAGATATGCCAGCTCTGTCTACTTGAAAGCATATAGCATCTGGTGATCCGTTTCCTGTATTCCATGTTCTAGAATGATTTGTGCGAGTAAAACGTGAAGCAGTCACATGAAGAATACGTCCAGAAGCGCCCTGAAGGTCGTCCTACAAAAATATTATTATTGTAATTACAAGAAATGTGCAAGAGTTAAGAACAAATAGAAATTCACAAGAAATATAAAGCTATTTTTTCTGATCAGGGATTCAATACAACTTGAGGAGGTTTCCATTTTGCAAGTTGAAATTTTTTTGACATATTTTGCTCTGGAGACTAATTTTCTAGATTTCAGTCAAAACTTAATAGGTCACTTTAACGTTGTTTATTTATATTACAAATTATATAAATTAATATTACTTACATCTGTGGAACTGCACTGATGTACCAATTCGGCTACCACTCGAGCTAATAAATGGCAACAATATTTAGTTAAATTTGGATAAAAAATTACTTTGTGACCGAGTAGCGCATGAGTTACAGGTTCGCACACTAATTTTAATAATTGATCCAATACTTTGCTCCATGACATACTAACACCGCTTCCATTGGATTCCATCTAGATATATAAGTAATGTAAAAATCATAACGACAATAATTCACAGTGCTATGCAACAATTTACCTGACTACGATAAGTCATCTGTTCAACCAAAATAGGGTAATGATGCGAATCCGTACCATTCATAGCCGGTAAACCTGTATTATCAGATGGACTTAAGCCACGATTCATAGAATTTTCAATATTAGTACCGTTAATAAGCAATGGAAATGTACTACGAAGTCTGATACTGGGGCTACACAATGCACATAGAACTGAGCTAAGTAATCGCTGACTATTAGAATTTGATTTGAATTCGGTTTCCTAAAATATAGTTCTGTATTATTTTTTAAAATGTTTTTACATGAGTAGATATTTACATCTTTGATCCCACTTAATAAGTCGCATAAGCACGTCCATTTTAAATATGAGGTCGGATAAAAAGCGTGGAAACATGATACAAATGTAACATGGCATTCTTCTAAAATACTATTCATCATTTTGAGATTAGATTCGTTGTTTTTCATTATTTTGCATTTGCTTGATTTTTTAGATAACATTAGCGCCGGTAAATTATCCGATAGAATTTGTTTTAGTAAAGCTCTAATGTCACCAATACATTCTGCCAAATTAACATTCTCAAGAGGAGCCTTCTTTGAGACTTGAGATGGATATATTTCGTTGGTATATGAACATATTAAACGTAAACTGGCGCGACTAATGTATACCAATCTCTCTAATTCTAAATTATTATAAGTGTGTTGTTGTGACACTTGCCCATCAATAATGCATAATTTAAAAGTATTCCAAGACCATTGTAACAACGAAAGTAAACTCTGAAAGCATTCTTTTGTTACACTTCTTGAAAAATCCTTAGAAAGTATATGAATTGGTTCCGCAACATCATTCTGCCGACGTGTTGGTTGTATTTCTGCTGTTATAATTTTATATAAAATTTGAGGAATTTGACCCGCATTTACGTCAGTTCCATTATTTGATTTCTTTGATGATTTAAAGTAAAATAACACCTGATCTTCAGTTGTTATCATAGTTTGACCTGATGATCCACAGTCACTGCTTGGACCACTAATTCTACCCCAGGCTACATACCATCGATGAGCCTAAAGTTTATGAAATTAAAAATTCGCATATAAAAAGTTTACAAGTTTTAGTACCTGCAATGAAACAGGCTCTTCAAACATCATAGGATACTTTTGACGAGGACCACATTCGTATGGAATTTCATCAGTTTCGGCTAATAATTCACCATCGCCTTCTTGTTCTCCGCCATCTGGCCCAATATCTAGCAGTTTAATTTTACCTGTATATTCGCCCCTTCCACCAAAAAGTCCAAAACCACCTAAATATTCCAGTTAATTTAATTTAATAGACATAAATTTGCAATTTAAATTTTACCTAAAAGTATATCAGTGTCTGCCATAAATCTAATTGCCTCGATGCTATGTCCGGAATAACCCCATCCACCACCATGACTTTCAAAACGATTAACAGATTGAAAATCATCTCTTGTAAACTGTTTCGACGTAACTAGTCGTCGATCATCATTATCATCTTTAATTGCGGTCATTTGTAAATTATTCGCTATGGTCAATGTATCCAAACAACACAGTAAATTTATTGCAGCTTGTAACCGTGTAACAAAACAATCAGGAATTACGGGTAAAGTCAATTCAGGGGTTAATACCGACAATAAATTGAAATTAGGCGATTTAAACTCCGATTTCATTGTGTGTGCCATAGTGAAGTGACGAAATTCATTTGTAATACTCTTATCTGTTGCATTTCTTGAGCATAATTCGGTAGCAATGATGTTATAACAATTTACTTCATGATTTAATAAATTGTACGACCACAGCACATTATAAATTGGATCCATACAAATAGTTTTATTGTAAAAATCAACTTGATCTTTACCTTTAAAGGAATTGCAGTTTCCTTCTCGTTTATTTATAACTAAACTTTGGAAACCGTTTGAATTATCTAGTTGATTGGGCAGAAGAACTAAAAATTGTCTAATTAATATTCCTTTTTTGAGTTTTTTATAAACTCTTACTAATGTAATCTTTGTTTGCTGTTACTGTGGACTTGGCAAGACTAACCGAATTAATTAAACTTTCATCAATTTTTAAATAGGTTTGATCACCAGAGGCTCCTACCCATGTGGCTCTCCGGCCATTTCTTGAACCTATATTTGGAATAATACCAGGTATGGAATACCAAGGACATCTGGGATCACGAAATTTTGAATTGGTACTTTGTCCAGGCTGGATAACATCTTGAGGTGATGAAGCAGGTGGTAAACGACCAAGTTGTCCTTTCTAAATGGAGTAATTGAAATGATAATACAGTTTAGTATTTCTTAAGATGCCTAAAACTATGTTTTAGTCTTTTATAAAACGACAGGATATAACCAATTTATTAACATTATTATATTCTACAACAAACAAAATTCAACATCTTTTTGCTGTAAGATAGAGCTATTCTGTCTTTTATAACATTTTTATAAAATTTTTTTAGTCAAATTGTAAAATTCGGTATTTATTCAGCATTAACTCGGTTAATATCAAAATAAAAGTTCATTTTATGTTATGCGAAATTAAAAAATTAGAAGAATAAAAACTTACTCACTTGATAATTTCCAAAAGTATAAACTTCTCCTTTAGCAGTGAGAACAACAGTGTGATTGCTCCCTGCAGCAATGTGAACTGCACTGCAGTTAATCTTTACCAATTGAATAGAAGACTTGGCTAAAATATCACCACAACCTAACTGGCCATATTGATTAGATCCAAAGCTATAAACCTGCGGATAAAGATGGTTACATAAATTAAGAATTGATAGGTACAATATTTTACCTGTCCATTTTGCAATAATAGTACACTGTGGTGTAATCCACATGAAATTTGTACTATCTGACTATCGCTAGGTAATTGAATTTTAGCTGGTGGTAAGCAAACTATTCGAGCTGTATCTCTGTCAACATCCGAGTTTCCTTCCTTACCTAAACAATAGAATTATATTTTAAGCACAACCATTTTATTGTGATGTAATCTTCAATATTTATTGAAAATAAAAATAGAAATATTTTATATCCTTTTGTTCATACACTGATGATTTTTTGAATTTAAAAAAGAATTTTTATGAAATTCAACACATTAAAAAAAATCACAACCGACACTATAGTCTGTTTTTTTTAAGAAAAATATTGGAATTTGTACTAAAGTGACAACCTTGAAATGTAAACCAATGAAATTGCTTTGAAGTTAGGACGCTATTACAATAACGAAATTTTTGCGATTGAAGTGCTATGCGCGTTGCCTAAACTGAACCGGGTAAAGTCATAAATAAGATAGATTTGAACAGAGTTAAATGTAATATCGAATAGACGTAGTTATTTGGTTATAACATTTCGCTTTTTTGTGCTTAATGTTTAATATTATTACAAGATTAAGTACTTTTTAAATTATCTGAAGTTTCCTGATGTAAATTAGACATTGCAAGTGACGCGCCACCTATATTATTCATATCTTAGATCGACTATACATAAAATTCATGAGATCAATTTAGCAAAATATAAATCTCTGCTTTTAATATCTTAATATGTACATAGATTCTTCAAAAATTCATTATCTCAAGAGTATTTCTTGAATGAAGTAAACATTATAAAGAAGAAAACACACTGTATTGAACATTTATTTAAAAAGAAAAAAAATTTCTTTCTTTCTTTAATTTTCAGTAAGTATTTTAAATATTTCAAATAATATAAAAATTTATTTTACCCATCAGATTTGCTTGTCTTATGGCATTATTAGGACGATGAATTGGTGTGTTGGGCACTATTGCAGGGGACGAACGTGTCGTTTTTAGTTTTGCTGTTACTTGTTTACTAGAACCAGCAACAGATATCGATTTTCTTGTTCTACTCTTTCGTTCTTCCAGTCGACTTTGTAACTATGAAATAATTATAAAAATTTTAATTTTCAAATTTAAGACTGTATTATACCTGATCTTGAAGTTTACTGCGCTGTCTAAGAGGAATCAATTCTTTAACCTTATCGCGAAACATTAAATCCAATCGCATCATTCCAGAAAGATCTGGGGCACCATCGGGTCCTAATATTGATAATTGATGGTTGTCTACCATGTCTCGGGCACATAATCTACAACATCCACACAAAGAGCATCCACTATCTCCTTCGCCGCAGCCACATTCTCTGCAAATTAATACTAAAATATAAAAATACAAATAAAATTATTACAACTAACTGTCCAGGTTTTCGATCAGGTCTCATAGAGGATAAACAACTTATTGAGTATCCCGTACATTCCTGACAAACTGTGCAAATCATACACATGTCGTGTTGCCATTGATGACTACCAGGTTGACACATTTGGTCACGATTTGAAGAATCTACAGGATTACTGTCCGAACTGCTTGGTCTATTTTCTATATCTTCTTTGTTTGGTAAATCTTCAAGGTCTTCGTAGATATCTTGCTCATCGTGACTGATACCACCGGTTTCCATTGCTACAACTATGGATGATGATTCTTAAAAAAAATGTCTATACTGTTAAAAATATACTTGACAACAAATGTTGAGTAACAATGAGCTACAAAAAATACCTTCTTTGTTTAATGGAACAAAGTCTCTTCCACACTGATATTTGTTGTTAATTCCAAAAGTATAAACTTGTCCTTTATTAGTTAACGCCACTGCATGAGCTTTACCCAAGGCAATTTGTACTATAACTTCGCCTTTTAAATTGCAAACCAAACCTAAAGAAAAATTTAGAAATCTAAAAACTGATTATAGTGTTGACTACTATAAACATACCTGTGGTGTGATCTGTATGAGTGGTATCTTTTCCAAACATAAGTAATTCGCCTTCTCTCGTAATTAGTGCTGTAGAACCGTTATTACAAGCTGCATGAACTATATATTGACCATCCACCTTAATCATTTTCTTGGGTTTAGTTGGTTTAGGTTGTCTTCTTACTTTGCTTTGATCCCCATCTTCTCCTCGACGTGAAGTACCTTAAATAGAAAGATGTTTAAATGTAAGATCACTCCAATAAAAAGCTTTAAAATAAAGGAACAATAATCTCTTACCAACAAAAAATACAGAACCGTCTTCTGTGAGTAAAATGGCATGTAACCCTTCGTGACCAACTGCAAGGTGAGTAATTTTAGGCGATTTAGTTAATGTCAGCTCTGACCACTTTCCAACTTTCACTGATGCTTGCTTAACGCCAAGTGATGCAGCTTTCCCACAATAAAAGACCTGTTAATTTAAAAATTAATTTGAAACATTGAATCGATTTTAAAATTAATACTTTTCCAGAAATTGTACGTAAAAGCCCAAATTCCTTTCCTGCACAAACGCTAGCAACTTCTTCTTCATTTTTAACGTTAATCGTATGAGAAATGCCTTCTGCTTCAAATAAAGCAGCCCCCAGTGCATCGACACATTTACGAGCCAATTTTAAAGGTAATTCTGTTACAACTGATGCTGGAATTGTTCTATGATTGAGCATTCGAACGACAAATCCATCCTAGAATTTATCAAGTTTATATAAACTAAAATTGCAGATATTTCATATTACATCTTTAGTAGGAGAAACTGTTCCTAAACATTCTCCGTCAGAAAATACTACAGAAGCTGCAGCATCTCTAGTATGTAAGGGTAAAGATCCGGATATAAGTAAGCCTTGTTTATCTACAATTAAAAATTCACCTCCTCTTCGACCGCACAGTTTTAAATATAAGTTATCCTAAAATATTATCTTTATAAAATTCCATCAGCTACAAATGAATTACACTTACATCACAATAAACCAGGTTTCCTTTGTCGTTGGGATAAAAATCGGATTTGTACATGTAAATGTATCCCTTTACAGTACCACTATAACCTGATCCAATTTTAAATAAGCCTTTAGAAGTAAATAAATACAGATATTGACCATCGCTTGATAATGATTTTAATATTAGGGGAGAATTTTGAATTGTTGGAGGCATTTTGACTTGAAATGAATTTATTTTAGAATTATTTGGAACTCCTGACGTTATCCAAGAGGGTCTTATATTTTTGCCTAATAATATCCCATGAATACTTCGCTGTAACGATGTTAAAACGGCAGGCATCTAAAGAAAATAATTATTATTTGCGTTGGAGTAGCGGCATTTGGATTGCAAGTCATGACCATGGGATAACACATTTGTAAAATATTTACTTCACATAATTATGTAACAATTACCATTAATGGTGCGTTTACATTAGTCAAGTGAGTTGCTCAACTCACATGAATTCAATTGAATTCAAGTCAAGTAGCTGTTTACACATTCATTTGACATGAATAAGTGTCAGTTGATTCAAAATGGTAAAAGTGGCAATACGCAAAGCTATTCTTGAAACAGCAAAAATTTTATCCCGCGAATTACAACAAATTATTCAAAAAATAAGTCAGCAGAAAAAGAGAAAATGGGTGAGAGACTGGATTCATCGCAGAAGAACTTATGGTGCTTCTAATAATCTCGTAACTGAATTGAGATTAGAAGATCCAAACACGTATAAAAATTTTCTCAGGATGAATTGGAGGATTTTTCAACTTTTCTCAATTCAGCCGTGTACGTAGTTCGGTATGCCTTAATGCTATTTTTAACATCCTATTCTGTCAATTCAACACCATTTTCGTGCATTTCTAAAATTATTTGTCAAATAGCAATTAGTATCCCTATTTTTGTATTCATTACATCTTGTATTCTATAAACATTTAAATTTTTATAGACACCAATAAATTTAATTGATTTGTCTTTCGACCACCTAGTTCTCGCCATTTAAAAGCACGTGTTTTTATTTCAGTTGAACGAAAAAGTTAAACGTGTTCAACTCAAACTGATTCCATTTAGATGAACAACTAACTCGAATTGGGAAGGTTTATACGTTCAAGTCGCATTCAATTCAATTGAATTCATGTGAATTGAACAACTCACTTGACTAATATAAACGCCGCTTAAAAGTAAATTTTATTTTAAAAATAATTAAAATCTTTTTAAAACATTTAACAAAAAAGTTAATAATTTTAAAGAAAAGGTAATATCATTTATTCTTGCCCTATGTAAGATTACTGTTATTAAATTATTATATTTTTTAATTAAAATAAATTAACTTAAAGAGAGCACTTATTTCATGAAGAAAATGTCGTTAACAGGTTCCGCAAAAATAGAAAATTAATTCGATTACAATATTTTCCTTTACAATAAAATGGTTAAGGTTATTAACATGTGATAATATTTTTTTATAAAATTAATTTTATAAAAAAATTTTTTCCTTTACTACATAAATGGGAAATAAACAACATCTTATAATAATATATTATATTTTTATATAAAAATTCATACAAATAAGCAATAATTAATTTATGTGATGAGATTTAAGTTAAATTTTTTTTAAATAAGAACTCAACCGTCATACTTTTAAGTACATATTTTACAAACGTATAAATTATATTGATGGCAGTTTATATACAAAAATTCAATTCAATATGGCCTTTTCTAAGATATTGTTTATAAATAATATTCTTTCTTTATAGTGCTATTATAAGAAGTAAAAATAAAACTCACCTTTATATTTTGCAATGCCAATGCTCTTGGACACATAAGTAAGGCAGCAGTTGCAGACAGATATTTTCCAGTGTCACCTCTTACAACAACCAAAGATAACAGACATGCACAAGCTATTGCGGTTAAATGATTTCCATCGTTGGGCACAGAACTTTCAGGTCCATGTAGTGTAGCCAAATCAAGTAATAATTCAAAAAGAGAGTCAATAGCATCGGAAGGTTCCACTTTTAAACCCTCCGGTGTTTGTCCTTGTAAAACATCGAGCAATGCAGATAAAGCTTTAGTACAAAGTACTGGATGTGTGTTACGACTTTCTTTAATAAGTTCGAAAACCGATCGTAACCCTAATCCCACTACCTTAGACACTCTTAAAGGAACGTAAGTAGAACTTGTTTGCGAATTATCCTCCGTGTCTGTATCAATTTCGCCTTGATCTTGCATTGGATTACTGCAACTGCTCTGCAAATATATCTGACTGGCATATTTAATCCAACGATCTAAAACGGCCAATCGAACAGAAGCAAACATTGCAAATGCAGATGCATTTCCAGGCAGTTCCATTTCAGGTGGAGTTTGAATATCATTTTCACTTATTAACTCAATTTTATTCTTTTGTCGATATTTATTTTTTATAGATTTCCTCTTTGATTTTTTCCATTCCTGCTTTTTTCTGGAATAATTATAAAGAGATATTTATGGATAAGAATATTTTAAATATTAAAATAAACAAACCTTTGATTATCAGGTGAAATTTTATATAATTCGTGAAACAAAATGCCAAAATCTTCGGGATCTGGTAACATACTTGTTAAATCTTTCATTTAAAGGGCTGTTTATACTTCAACTAAAAGTATATATTGATTATGAAGGGATGATTCACCCCAAGCGAAAATCGATTCTTTCTTAACCTAACATTTGACTTGGTTAATTTATAATGTTTTATATTGCAAGTAAATGTATTTTTATAAGCATAGCTTTAACTTTAGTAAATCAGATTAGTTTGCAATAAAGAGAATAATAAAGAAAAAGCAGCAGGTACAAATACATAATTAGTAGTAAGTTATAGTTAAATTAATATGCTCTTCAAGTACTTAAGTACGAAAACCTTTTAACATCAACAATAGTACGAAATAATTTTATCGAAATAAATAATTTCGTCAAACATATAACTTCTGTAAATTAAAATTATAGAACTTGAAATTTGTATTCGAAACGATAATTTAAAATTTTCAATTCTAGTGTTACCAATAAAATTTAGTGACTTTTTAAAAACACTATTAGATTATTTCGAATGAAACCTATAGGGGTGTTCACAAAGAATATAATATAATATACTAAAAAAATATATGAGTCTGCTAACATAAATTCTGCCAGTCTGCCATTTTTATTAATCAATTTAGTATTTAGATATTTTTTAAAATAAATTCTATAATTTATGTAGGAATAGAAGACGAGTTCGAAGAGGAGAGAGAAGAATAGTTAAAGCCTGCGTGGAGCAAGAACTTAATTCTAGCCCGTACCATTCCAGGCCCGTAGCTAGGATTTCATTTCGGAGGTGGCACTTGTAAAAAGTAACATTTTCGGGGGTTCCCCTTCCGAGAATTTTTATTATTACAAAGTTTTTTAATATTTTATTTTTCTAAATTTATTAAACTTTTTTTTTTAAAGTAACTCATTTATTTATTGGTTACTGTCAGTCAAACTACCCAACGATTTGAACTTTTTCCTATTGACTATAGGAAAGAATACAATTTTCTAAGCATATTGTAATTATTTCATATATTGCATATTGCATATAGCATATTGCATATTTCGAGGATTAAGAATTAGTTGTGGAAAAACCGACATTTGAAAATTTGAAAAGCAGACTTTTACAACGCCAAACCTATCGCGCTAGGAGTAACAACTAGTAAGCTTCCCCGCTCCGAGCGATCAGGTTTTCTGTTGACGGTATGTGTGCTGTGATATACTCTTACTGTTCGCTATCAGTTGCAGTCGACACCCAGACGAGTTCTTGGTATTCGAGTTCCACCGTTGGAGAGTTCCGTCATTCTACAGAGATATTTTTAAATTCGTTAAGTATTTGTCAAAATACGGGCCCAGAAAGCGCCGAAGGCGTCCGGAAGATCCCAATTATTTATTATTATAACGATCAATAAAAATCAAAATTTTTATTGATATGAATATTCATTAGCGCAAGACCGTTTAGCCTTTCTTCACCAGTAGAATTTCTTAAATAAGTTTTATTCGTTTTAAACTGGAAAAATTTCTTTCGGCAGTTGCTGCAGTCACTGGTAATATTACAAATATTTTTAATATTGTTCTGACATTGGAAAACAATTCTTCAGAGCATTTTGTCAATGTATCTAACAAATTCTTTGACAAATCGTTCACAACTAACTATTTTTGTTTCCAGAAATCGAATTCTTCAAAAATTACTGGATATACCTCCTCTTTAAAATATACCTATTTAATTTTAGAAATTCAAATTTTTTTCTTTCAAAAAATCTTTTCGTTTAAACATTTCGAGGAGGGAGGGCACGTGCTCTCCCTGGATACGGGCCTGAACCATTCTAAACCGTCTTCCCTTGGCAGGCAATGGCAAACCACCGAGGTAATCTGCCTTGAAAACACTTCCAAAAATTAAGTAGTCAGTTTAAACCTATTATATCATAAACAAAAAAGCATTCCAAGCTCGAATGCCTTGTTTGGATTCAATCCATTTTGTATACTTAGCAGGGGCGGTTCTATCATAGGAACTGCAGAGCTGCAGAACCGCCAAAAATAAGAATTAAGTGTACCAAATTAATTATTACTTATTAGTATAACCACCACATTTCAAATTATTTCAATAATTGAAGAATAATCAATTTTGGTTTAAAAGCGCGCTTGTTATGTTGCCTTGAGTTATAAGTACCTTTATCAGTCAGTCAAATAAGTACTGTAATAATAATTAGTACAAGTCCGTTACGCTTTCAAAATCACTGTTTAACTTCGATGTGCTGGATATGATTCTGAACATGAAATGACGCGAGCTATCGGGTGGAATCGTATCCATATCCAGTATACATCGTGGTGTTAGGACAATCCTAACACCACGGTATACATTACAAATTGTGCTGCATCTTTATGCAGAATTACATGCCGTATTTTTGTCATATATGATTTAAAATTTGACTTATGAAAACAACTAGTAAGTTAATTTTTGTTCATTGATTGTTTAACAACATTGTTAAACAATAAAATGCAATAGTTTAATACTTGTAATATAGTGTAATTTAAAAATTTAGTACAAATTTTAATTTTACCAAGTTTCTTATAAATATTATTATCAAAATAGAAGTAAAATTATTTTTTGGCAGATCCTATAATAGAAACTCGAAATCAAATTACGTTTAATTATTAATATCAGTAAAATTAAAATTATGTAGGTTTTTTCTACAATAATAATGTTTATTATTAAACTCGCAGATTACAAGATATAGGAACAACCCACCATGGTACAACGTACAACCGTTCTGCTCATATTTCAGCTCTGGTTTTACAAACATATACGATTTTATTTTAAACACATCTTGCGTTATGAACTTTAATTGAAATTATGAATATCGAAGATAGTATCTTATACCTACTAGTACATAAAATAAATGCTTATGAATATTAAATGAAGAAAAAATAAAATGAAATATTACTAATATTTTTAACACAACTCCTCTCATAAGCCGTACTTAATAAAATTTTTTCGAAAATTAGTTAGAATTGCAATTTATTGTAAAAATGTAAAATCATATAAAGTACTATATTCTAGATAAGTGTTGTACGTTTAATATTTAAAAATGTGCAATAAGTAAGTTTATTTTTTGAGATTGCCATTTTCTGATATCTTGCCATTTTTATAATGCAGAACATCCAAGAATATTTTTCACGAGCCGCCACTGATACTTAGATTTATCCAATTTGGTAGAGAATGGCGTTTTCTCTACTAATATTATTAATGTCTTTACACGAGATGTGTAGAATATGTTTAAAACATCAAACAATGGGATACTATGTAGATTCTGCAGTAATTGTAGAATACTGCAGAATTTTTCCGTTATAGTTGATCCAAAATATGAATAACATAAGTGGTGCGTCGTTTGCAAAGTCTAATTTACATCGGGAAACTTCAGATAATTTAAATAGCACTTAATCTTGTAGTAATATTAAATATTCACCACAAAAAAGCGAAAAGTTATAACCAAGTAACTACGTCTATTTGATATTACATTTAACTCTGTCCACATCTACCTTATTTATGACTTCAACCAGTTCAGTTTAGGCAACACGCATAGCACTTCAATCGTAAGAATTTTATTATTGTAATAGCGTCTAATTTCAAAGAAATTTAGTTATTCAGATTCCCGAAATTTATTTAATTTTAAATGTGTCGCTATAAATCAACTCAAAAGAGTATGGATAATGCATGAACAGCTTCCTTTAGGACATAAAAAAATTGTTCAAAACTTAACATTGTTTTGTACACATACAGCAAGAGAAGGAATATACATAATGGCTTCAACAAAATTTAATTAAATTTTAATATCTTTAGTTAGCACAAAATTAATACTACTAGTAGATATTAAATTTTAAATATTTATAAAACAAATTTTGGCAAAAATATTTTTTGTCCTATTTTTAAGAGTAATTTAAAGAAACTTTTTATTTTAATAATTTAATGTAAAAAAAATTTTAATTTCTACATAAATGTTTATATTATATAATTTTTATTTTCCGAACTACATAGTAAGGCAATTATTGTAATCTTATAAATTTAGCTCTCCGTTTTTTGGCAAATTTTTATGTTTCGAGATTTTTTTTTCACAAAAATTTTGCTATTGTAAAACCGTTGAACTTCAAAGCAATTTCATTGGTTAACATTTAGAGGTCGTCGTTTTAGTACACATTCTAATATTTTTAAAAAAAAAAAACGTACTATAGATCGGTGATAATCAAGACAAATTAATGTTATTTAAAAAAATTGTGGCTTAGAATCCACATGAACTTCGGTTGACTTTGTTCTAGGTAATTCTGTCTGCTTATTATTAATCTACCTTTTGTTTGTCTCGTTGTGTAAAATGTTTTTTTTAATGAGGAAATACTCTAACTCATTCCGAATTTAAAAACCTTGTATCTAGAGTTTACAATCACAATCGGTTTTGTTGTTAAAAAAAAATAATAAATAAAATTTAATGTTTTCAATATATTGTGTTAACTTAAAACATTTTAGTTCTAAAAAGTGTTTGTGAATTTTTTGGTGTTTCTAAAAAATTTTATATGTTTAATAGTATTTCTAATACTTAATACTATACACGGAATTACCCAAGGCATGGATCAAACGGCAAAAATGTGCACACTACAACTTCTTTTCTTAAACATCTCCAGGAAAATTTCAACAGATTTTGGAAGATATCCCCAAATATCTCGTACATTCTAACACATCTGCGCCATCTCTTACTTAGAACTCCCAAACACTTCCTTACAACTACTGCCCCATGTACACCACAACACTTTCATGATTTACAAAAACTAAAAATTATTAATATAACTTTAATTTTTATTTTCTGCAATAAAACTCTAAAAAAAAATTATTCTCATTCTTAATCGACTATCACAGTTATAAAATTAGGTACATTAATATTTTATTAATTTATTTACATAATTGTCAATATATTTTTAAAAACATCAATGAAATTACTATTTTTATTAAATAAATCGCCACGCAGGTTTTTATGATGAATTTTATCTTCCATACCCACAAATTCATTCATGTTTATTAAAAGCTATAATAACACTACCCTCATAGGGTATACAAATACATTTTGTTGCAACAAAACAAAGCCAATTGTTTCCGATAGTTCTTTTTCCATAGGTTTTAGCACCTATAAAAAAAATAGCAAGACATGATAGAACTTCTATGATGTGGACGCCAATGAAAGCTTATTATATCTTGTATTTGAATACTAAAATATAAAAATGTAAGTTTTGCATTAGAAAGATTTTTGGACCAAAAATGAGTCTTGGTTGCAACGTTGAATGAAGGATTATGAGGTGACTTCCACCTCTCTTTATTTACTGCGCGGTTCTGAAATAAAAAAAAAATTAACCAAGAGCTAGAACTCGCTGCAGGTTACCACTGGTTTAATCTAGTTTTTCTTAAAAATATGACGTAATTTTTGAAAAAAGATTAGTAATATAAAGAAAGAACTATCGGAAATAGTCAAGAGTTGTTCTTATTTAAAAATTTTGATAGCTAGTGTAATCAAAAGATTCGAGATAGAAAGTTATTATTATGAAATTATAACTTGATTAATTGAACAAACAAAACCAAACATCTAGGCTTAT
Source organism: Cantharis rustica (assembly GCA_911387805.1). Classification (NCBI taxonomy): domain Eukaryota; kingdom Metazoa; phylum Arthropoda; class Insecta; order Coleoptera; family Cantharidae; genus Cantharis; species Cantharis rustica. Next base: position 82,022,274 of record OU426877.1, read on the forward strand.
ATTTTTGAATATATTTTAACTATCAGTTATAAGTATTTACACTTTTTGCACTTATCTCTAAAAAACAGTAAATATGTTTCCTTGAGAAGCAAGTCACGAGAGAGATGTGAGGTAAGGTAGGAGGTGTAAGGAAACGTTTGGGAGTTCCGAGTGAAATATGGTGTAAATGTTGGAAAATATGGGTGGAATGTATGAGAAAATGACCTAAAATTTGTTAAGAATTCAATGAATTTTAGAGATATTTATGAAAAGAAAATGTGACGTACACATTTTTGCATCGTGATTTGCTCCTCACGTTGTCTAATTTTAATTACATCTGGGTCAACTTTTTTTAAACTAATTAGACTTGACTCTTAAAAAAATTACATATTCTGGACTAGAAAAACCAATAGGAAGACTAAACTGTTAAAATATCACAATCCAATTTATATTATTCATTTTCAATTCATATTTATAGGTTCTATTCCATAAGTATATATCTGTAGCAAACATGCAGAAGTTGTTGTTGTAAAATTATATATGCAGAAATGACAAAGTTTTCTCAAATAGGTACAGGTTACACCGAATAAGTAGGTATCGTAGCTTAATTTAAATCCTTGAATTTTTGTGTAACTTACTTTTGAAATAGTTAAGCATGAAATAAAAGCAAATACTGATTTTAACAAAATAGCACCAATACTCTTTTCCCTATACTGGCGAGCTAAGCACAGAAGTGGTATCATCAACATAAAAATTTAGTTGCTTTATAAGTCTATAAGTCACGATTTAAGTAAAGGTGTGGATTCTAATTTGTATGTTCACTATTAATGCCAATTAGAAGTCTATTAAATTTAGTGATATGTACAAGCCAGCATTTCCTTGTTCGTAAAATATTGATTACCTCAAATCAACAGAAACTAGTTACCACTTCTGTGCTTAGCACAGCAGTACAGGTATCTATGGAAAAGTTTGCCATCACTTAATTGTTTATATGTGTTTGATGCAGATATATTTCTGTACTTAACAATAATTATTAAACTTAATTAATTTTTAGAGCAAGCAATTAATTTTTCTCCACTAGCATCAAGAAAATGTTTTTGCAAATAAAATAACGAAGGAAATATATGCTTTTCATTTACAGTAGGATCAATTTTTTTATTTTTACCGTGATTTTTGTCATATATTAAAGCTGCATTCCAACCAGCATTTACTGCACCCATATAATCAAGATTAACATCGTCACCAATATGTAAACACTCGTGTGGTTGTAAATTCTCAATTTTTGATAATTTGATAGCTTTTTCAAATATTTCTGAATTTGGTTTTTCAATTCCAACTTCGTATGAAGTGATAACAAACTTAAAATAATGTTTCAACTTGGCATTTTCTAAAGTTTTATTTAGTCTTGGATCGAAATTGGAAATAACGCCTAAAGGAATTCCTTTATGTTTTAAATACGATAATAAATCTAAAGCACCCAAACAGTGTTGCCACATTTTATTTGTTTCATAGGCGTTTATAAGATGAGAAGCAATATTGTCCAATTGATTATTATCGACATTGGTTTTGGTGTCTTGAAACGTTTTGGTGACAATTTCTTTCCACCAATTTTCCCAGCCCAAATCCTTTTGACCAAAATTTGGATGTTCTTTACTCATTTTTTTAAAACTATTTTTAAAATTTTCAGCAAGCAAGTTAGTATTGCATGATATTCCGTATAAGGTACCTATTTCATCGTATTGTTTTCCAATGGAAATTCTAAACTTGAGCAGAGTATTGGTTACATCAAAAGTTAATAAACGAAAACTGCTTAAATTCATAACTGTTGAGTTATGTAAAACTTCAATTAAGCAATTAATTAATAAAGTAGTAATTAAATAAATATTACACAAGTAAAAATTTTACTTTATCACATAATAATAACTAGGTTATGTTGGTATGTTAATTAAACGAAACTGTCATTATGAATTTGAAAGCAGTGGCGTACAAAGAATTAGACATAAGATAAACCATAACACATACATACAGAGCCGTGTGGTGAAATTTTTGCAAAAATCGACGATTATCTTTATTTTTTAATGGAAAGTCGTGTTTTTTAACTTGTACTGGCTCTTTTTCAACAAGTAATTGTCGAAATTTATTGTTCATGATATTTTTCTACAAAGCAGGATCTGTAGAAATTTCGAATACTGTCAGACAATCCTCACCACGAATTTCAAAATTTCAACTGCACTATAAGAGAGATTTTAATTTATTATTGACAATTATTTCTATACCTACTCTTTTGTACCTCCAAAGCTTTTTTTCTGAAATTATTTATAATTTTTACCGATTCCACTAAGGAAACGTCCATTAATTAAGTAAGAACAATTTTTGTAATTTTTAACCCTCCCCCCCACGTAATGTTACGTAAGATTGTGGCAACACCTTTCCTTTCACTTTACGTCTTACTTTTGTTTAATTAATGTTGCCCTTCCTCATATTGCATTCCGCTGACTAATTTTTGGCAACTTATCTAAAAATGTTATAAAGAATTTTTATGTCGGTTATTATGAAATTTTAAAATATAATTGATTTAAATCGTATATTAAAAGCAGCTCTTTGAAATTTGAGATCTGAACAAATTACATAAAAAGATGCATTTTAACGTATAGTTTTTCCTGCTTTTTTTGCTTTTTTTGCGATTTCTAGCTTATTTGCTTTATTTGAACTTATTTTGAGCTTATTTTTGAATAAAACACGGAATGTCCATTTTTTTACAAAATGAAACCGTTAAACCCATTTCTTATTTCTTTTACTAAGAAACTAAGAATGTCTACTGTTGATATATTTATATTATTATTGACATCTGGTAGCAGGTTGTTTTTGGTGCTATACCCTCATACCCATTGTAAGACTAGGGTAAGCATAAGTAATAAAATAGCGAAATTTAGGGATATTATGTTAGGGAAAATGAAGTCACCGCCTAATTTAAAAAAAAAACATTCATAACTTTGAAATTTTAGCTTTGCTACAATAGTAGACACGTCACAATAACTTACTTTACTATTATTCTGTTATGCCTAATTTAAAGAAACACATAATTTTAAAATTTTATAGTTTTGTTTGTATGATATGATAAGAATATTTTTAAAAATACAGGGTATTCTAAGTTGATTTTTCTCTATATTTTCTATTTTCTCTATATAAATTAACTTTTGAAGAATTAAAAATGTTAATTTTTATTTATATTATTATTTATTATGTTAAATAAATACGAGCAAAAGTGCTTTGTTTATTTCTTTCGAATAATATTGCCTAAGCTGTAATCTTTTTGCTTTTTTTTGTTTTAATTATTAACTTTTTCATAACTTTTTTTGGCATAATTCGAACTTATTTTTGTAAAATATCGCGCTTTTTCAAAAAACCGTGCTTATTTATCCGGTCTCTAATTATCAGCGTACTAGCAACTTTCTGCTATATAATGCACCTAAGTCAGGTCTGGGTGGTTCCCCGGTTTGTGTACAAAATTTTGAAAAAAATGCTTATAAACTGCAAACTAACTCCTAAAAACTAACTAATTAAAAAAATATTTTAAGTTAAACTTACGTAAGGAATATGTCGAACCCACCCCGCTAAGGATCCGTAAGATTTCTAATACCCCCAAACCTCCACGTAATTAATAGACGGCCTCTAAAAGCATTTACATTTTTTCCAAATTTTCGATAGATGTTGAAACGCATAACCGTCCCATAACCGAGTCGGTTACCGTTAGGTGGCACCGGGAAAAGCTGTGTCGCGTACAGTGCGTTCTCTTAAATTGTAAATTTTAAAATGCCGTTTACTCAAAAACTAATTGATAATAATCCGTAAAATTTTTTGTTTTAATATGCTCAGAAAATTGTCCTCTTCCAATAGTGCATAAGAAAAAGTTCAATTCGTCGGCCCGTTTAACTGACAGTTCCCAAAATGTTTATTGTTCCTTAAAGGTGTCGTGAAGTGGTTGAAGCACTTTATTTGAAAAAAAATCAGGAAAAAATCTTTTTAAAAATGTCGGAAATTAAAATCCGGTACGTTTTATAATAAACAAGTATCAGACCCGTAAACACGGAAATAAACAAAACGTGACGTCATGCGTGCTCTGCGATCGCTGTAATATCACATACACGCAGAGACGGATTACTGTTTAGGCTAGCTAAGCTCGTGCCTAGGGGCGCACGAAAAAGGGGCGCAATGTACCAAGCAAAATACATGACATTCTCAAAAATTAAATGTAGCAAAAAATACAATGATTAGAGCAGTTTTTATTTACTGATTACAAAATATTTTCCTGTAGACCGTCGTGTTGTCACTTGGCGGCGCAATAATATATAGTTACTCACAAAAGTATGCGGACGCTCCTATGTTAGCAGCGTAAATTGTACTTTTAGAAAACCTTTTTGGTATATAAAAATTGCTTTTACAAAAATACTTTTCAGACATTTTTTGTGGATAATTTCTTTCCCTTCATTTTTGTTTCTATATTTTTTTTATTCGTCGCCTCGTTTTTGACCGAGAGTGACATAAAGCAGTCTTAGTAAAAATCTCATGAGAATCCCCCGAGAAAACCATAAGAAACCCATAGTGCATTTTTAATTTTATTAAAAACTTTTACCGAGCCTGCGTTAAGTCACTCTCGGTCGAAAACGAGGAAACAAAATAAAAAAATCTATATGAACAAAATTGAAGACAATGTTTGCGACAAAAAATGTTTTACAAGTATTGCTGTAAAAACGATTTGTGTATGATAACAACAGTATTCAAAAGGAACAATTTACATTTTTCGGAGCGTCCGAATATTTTTGTGAGTAACTGATATGTACATCGTACATAAATTACAATTTTACTTTTGCTGACAAAGAATTATTTAATACTTATATTTAAGAACTTATGAAAAGAAAAGAAGCTTATACGATCTTGGCCGAAAGATTTTCGATTTTTAGCACATTTTTAAAACTTACACCTTCGGAAATCCATGAACGCGTCGCTACATTACGAGCAATATTTTTTGAATATACTGCCGTGTTACGAGGCGATTTAACTGTCCTCGATGCTTTGTTAATATTTTCTGAATTCTAAATTTGAATTAGGTGGTACAATTTTAAAATGTAGTAGGTGGCAGAAAGTTGAGTTATAGTGGGGCTTTTTTTTGCCAAGATGCCGAAAACGGCGGAGGCCTAAATTTTTGATCTGCCGATCTTGAGTTTTTATTGTGCAAATAGTTCTTACAATTGAATTTTTTTACAAATATTGTTAATTCGAATTTTGTTATGAGAGTATTTTTGGTCAAAAGTGGCCTCAGCTAAGATTTTGATTTTGTGAGTTTTTTGAATTTTTTTTTGATTATTAAAGAAGATTTTTATTGGACGAGCTATTTTTTTATTGGAAATCATTAATTTGAAGTTATATTAGATGTTTTAAATATTGCATGAAAATTTATTAAAGGAACGACAACACAGTTTGATAAGCCGGGTTGCGGATCGGTATCATAAAATTTAATCATTATCGGTAATTCCATTTACTATTTTAAATTGAATTGGAATGAATATTTTTAAAATTGAATCATGGTAATAATTTGTCGAGAAGATGTAATTAAAATAATTAAAATTATTGAAGAAACAATTTTTTTGAATCCGCGATTTTGAGTAAGCCTGACTGCTCTCGCACCCCAGAGCTCACCGAGCAAGCTAGTGTTTAATATTCAGAAATTTTACACCAGTATTAATCAATACTGCTATGTTTATTCTTGCCCATGACACTAAAATCTTGAATTATTCATAGTTCGGGTAAAATTAATGTACAACGACTTTGATCGAAACCATTGAGTTAAATAGGGAAATCATCTTAGAATTATTTTTAGCAAATTTCTTTCCAAGTCTTCATTGGGGGAGATTCAACTGAAAATAAAATGTTTATTAATTTATAAAGTAAATTTAAGCAACGTACCAGATATTTGTTATCGGAGAACCTTCAGCTACGTTTGGTCTGGCATTGCAAGTTTTGTTATGGTTAAAGTCAATCTGGACATTCCAATATTGCAAAGTTGGATTGTTTCCACCATAAAAAAATCGTTGTGCTGAAAATTGAAAATATTAAACATGCTGGAGTGAAAATTGTATAAAATTTGTGTATTATTGTTAGGTTAAGAATAGATTTAAGTGGTTACATTTTGGGACGATTATATTGACCAAAATATTAAAGGTGCGATGAAAGACGATTAGGTTCGCGAGTGTTCACGAGTTTGTGAAAAATTAGGATTTTTGTGGTGCAAATGCCTGTAAGAAAAACGGTTGCATCGGAATTTAACAAAAAGTCGTTTGGACTTACGAAAAAAGAGTCAAACGAGAAATGGAAAACATCATCGGAAAGAGCAGGAAATTCTCTTTAATTTAGGACAATTTGAAGATCCGATGATGAAAATTAAGAACATAAGAAGAGATTCCATCCGAGAATGTGGACGGATCTGGACAATTTGAACTTTTTAATTGAAGCTGGAGTCCGACCGAAAACATATAGGATAGGAAAATTTATACCAAAAGATGCAGGATTAAAAGTTAATGACTTTAGATAACTTTTAATCTCAAGAAAATTGTGTTGGTGGATACACCAAGTGAAATTAAGTACTTTAGTTAGTACAGAAATGCAAAATTTTGGCATCCTATGGAACCGCGAATTATTATTGGCCGACGCGAAGATCATCCACCACCCTAAATTTTATAAGTGATTTAGTGGATTGTTATTGGTAAATGGCATTATCGATAGACATTGGTCAATCAGCCATAAAACGAATAATTTGGCCCGGATTCCGTATAAAAGGAGGTGCGTTTGTAAAAATAAGTGAGTTCGTTTCCAATTTTTGGACTGATTGCTGCGGGAGCTTCTGCCCGATAAATCAGCAAATTTAAATAAAGTATTTTTCGGTGATAGAAAAAATTTTGAAAAGTAATTTTCAGTGTTAGAAAAATTTGATGAAATTTTTTTTGATAATTAAAAATTAATTTAATTATTTATGTAGTGAAGTTATAATTGTCGAGCAATGGCAAATTTAAATAAAGTACTTTTCGGTGATAGAAAAATTTTGAAAAGTAATTTTCGGTGTTAGAAAAATTTAATACAGTATTTTTCGGTGTTAGAAAAATTTGATGAAATAATTTTTTTTATAATTAAAAATTGATTTAATTATTCATGTAGTGAAGTTATAATTGTCAAGCAATGGCAATTTAAATAAAATAACTACAAAAATTATTTACTATGAAAATTTACTTTCAATAACCAACAATTCTTCAAAGAAGAAGATGTTCATGGAGAAGATATAGTCAACTATAATTTCAAAAGGATTACGTGCAAATTTACCTGTTGGTTATGTGATAGTGCCGTCCTGAAATTTAAGTGATTAGGTTGTGTTGAAAGAATTTAAGAAGAATATACAAGGTAGATAAAACAATTTTGATTGTAAAAAAGTTGTGTTTTTTTTAGGTAAAAACGTTTTTTTAGCTTAAGTTTTAAAAATATGTGGGGTTATTTCAGCGGACTCCAACGGCGCGAATGAATCTACCCAACCAGGATCAACCATTCAGCAGCTTCTAAATTCTTTTCGTCGATTGGGAAAATTTCAAAAATCCTTTCGATAACAAACTCAAACTACCCAACTATATTCAAACAAAAGAAAACATCGATCACGCAGTACAAACAATTAGCGAGGGCATTACCCACAATGTAAAAGCCGCTAGTACAAAAACTTATCCAAGAAAAAAGCATGCAACCGAATTCAATCAACCATCAAAGTATATCTTTGACATAATCAAACAAAAAAATTACACAAGACGTCTGTGGCCAAGAATGAGAGATACAAACATTAGAACCTATTAAACAACCTAACTCACCAAGTCAAAAGAGAACTAGATAAATATAAAATCAATTCATACAAAAAATATATCAGCGAATTGGAACCCGGTGAAGAGGGACCGTGGAAAGCTACAAGAAGGCTCTTACGTAAACCTCAAGAACTCTCAACAATACAAGAAGGATGCTCACTATACAGACGAAGAAAAATCCGAGTTGTTCGCGAACCATTTAGAAAAACTCTTTCAACCCCACCGATTGAGCACTCCTGGACATGGTCTACATGTACAGAACTATATCGAGACGAATCTCCCACCATCTGGAATTGACTTGGAACCAACCTCGCCTAACGAACTATCATTAATAATAAAATCTCTGAGCACTAATAAAGCGCCAGGTGAAGATCTAATACCCAACATAGTCTTAAAAAATCTAAGCAAAAAGACACTATCTATTCTGACTACCTTGCTAAACTCTTGCCTAAGACTCGGACACTTTCCAACCAAATGGAAACACGCTATTATAATCATGTTTAGAAAACCGGCTAAACCAAAAAGAGAGCTCTCCAGCAATAGGCCGATAAGCCTGCTAACTTCTCTATCAAAACTATTTGAGAAAATCATTCACATCAGATTAATAAAAATTTTTGAGGAAAAAAACATCATTCTGTCACATCAGTTTGGTTTTAGAAAAAACTTTTCTACCACACACCAACTCTTGCAAATTACTGAAGAAATAGAGTGAAGATATGAAACAAAACAATTTACAACAATACTATTCCTAGATGTACAACCGGCATTTGACAGCGAGTGGCTAGAAGGCCTCAAATACAAAATCCTTTGCTTACCTATCCCTGCATATCTCAAGGCAATTCTTTCATAATTTCTTACCAATCGATATCTTCAAGTGAAAATCAGCAATTCCAGATCCGTGCTAAAAAATATCAATGCCGGAGTGCCTCAGGGCAACGTTTTAGGTCCAGATTTATTCAGCATATACACACACGACACTCCCTCCTCGACAGCTGAGCTAGGCATGTTTGCAGACGACACTTACATCTTGACTTCAAGCATGAACCTCGAAAGCTCTATCAAACGTCTTCAGGTAGCTACCAATTTATTATTAAAATGGTATAACAGTTGGAACTTAAAAATGAACAGCTCAAAATGTGTTGCTAAAGTATTCACACCGAGAAAAATCGGAGAACCCACAGAATTGTCGTTAAATGGCAAATTAATCCCATGGAACCCAACAAACAGCGCCCTAAAATACCTATAGGAGTACAACTGGACACTAAACTGAACTAGAATATACACATTCATAAAAAATTAGTCGAGGGCCATTTTAAACTAAAATTACTATATCCTCTCATCAATAGGAAATCAACAATGTGTTGCATTCTTCTTTACAAATCCCTTATAAGGTGTTCGATGATGTCCGCTTGCGCAATTTGGAGAAATGCAAGCGAAACAAAAATCAACTGTTAAAATCGCTCAACCACAGGAATTACTTCGTCCCACGCATCTTCGTTTTCTATCGTCGTCATAATTGTCGTAATTAAGGTCCGGTTTACTCTTTCAACTTGGCCGTTTGCTCTTGGTCATTGACTACTATTTAACGGTAACCGTCATTTAGGCGACGGTAAATTAGGCGACGTCAATTGGCCGACGTTAAATAGGCGACGGTCAATTGGACACCGGCTTTTTGGGCGATGTCTTATTAGGCGACCCGAACTAGGCGACCGGTCAAATAAGCGACGACGCTTATTTCTTTTGGAATTTGACCCGAGGTTCACAAATTTCTGCAATTACGTTTTAGCACTTGTATTTCTCATCCTCATTTGTTCATGTTTTTAGATAAGTTGAAAGAAATTCAAAAGTCGTATGACATAGATTATGAACGAATTATTGTAGGACATGAACCTAATCGAAAGCGAGCAAGGTATAAAGAAGCTGATGAAAGAATTTTAAATAAGGTTCCCCAATACCACAATTCAGAAAATATTATAGAATACCTTCGCAGTTTATCCTACAATTATAACATGGATTGAAAATTTTTAATTTTTGTATATAAATATACAGGATTTATGTATTAAATAAATTAAAAATAAATTTTGTAATTAAATACTATTTTTATTCATTTGTTTTATTAAAAATTTTTTTCGAATTTTTAGTCTTCAAATTTGTACGTCATCGTCGCCTAATTTGGGTCGCCTAATAAGACGTCGCCCAAAAAGCCGGTGTCAAATTGACCGTCGCCTATTTGACGTCGCCCAATTGATGTCGCCTAAATGTCGCGTACCGACTATTTCATGTATGTTTGATTCCGTATTTGATTATAAACGTTGGGAATTTTTCTGAAGTAAAGCTGTTTCCTCGATCTGTCACGATTCTCTCGGGAATTCCAAATTGTCTGATAAAATTTTCTAGCGCGTAAATTGTAAAATCGCTCCGAGTACTAGGTACGGCATAAAGTTTCACGTATTTTGTGAGCGCATCTACTATCACTAAGATATGTACGTTCCCCGATTCACTTTTTATAAATGACCCGACATGATCTATGTGAATCCTCGCAAATGGTCTTGCTGGTGGTCCTGCTTTTGCGTTAAAATGCCTGAAAGGTCACTCGAACTCGCGTCCGTAAATAGAGCCGTTTCGGTCGCTTGCGGATTATATAGTTTTAAAACCGGTTCCGATGTTAACGCGGTTCTTAACACATTAAAAGCACCTTGTTCTTTCTCTTCCCACTAAAATAAAGTTAGTTTAGGCGTTAAATCGCTTAAGGGTTTCGCCCTTATCGCGTAATTTTTCACTAAACGTCTGAAATATGAAGTAAGACTTAGAAAACGCCGAACTTCGTGTACGTTCTTCGGAACTAGAAATTCCTTAATGGTTCGACCTTGCGCTGTTTCCTGGTCGCAGTTTGCCTTCGGAAATCACACAACCTAGATACTCAACCTCTTTTCGTCCAAACTCACATTTTCGTAACTTTAAGGTAAGATTTGCTCTTTTCAACGCTTCAAAGACCAATCTTAACTTTCTCAACATTTCTTCCCAAGTTTTTGCAAGAACGATTATGTCATTCAAATAAAACATCGCCACTTGGTTTTTCAATGAACCTAACGCCAAGTTCATTAACTTGCTAAATTCGTTGGGTGCGTTTGTCAATCCAAATATCATTCTTTCGAATTGCCCGGTACAATCTGGTGTTATGAATGCTGTTTTTAGTTTCGCTTAGTCGCTTAACAGCATATGTAAATAAGCATGTGCTAAATCCAGAGTTGTAAACAAGATCGCCTCACTCATATTTTCTAAATGTTCTTCCACTGGTGCTATAGGAAAATTTGTTTTCTTGGTATTCCGATTTAGCGCTTTAAAATCCACAACCAATCACGGTTCTCCTTTTTTTTGTTATTAATAAAACTGGACTCGCATATTCAGAGTTTGTATCGCTCACAATTCCGCACTGTTTCCATTCTTTTACGATGTTGCTAACGATTTCTCTCTCCTTTAAGTTTGTTCTGTATGGTTTTGCGCGTACTGGAACACTATTATCAACAATATCCATCTTCATTAAATTTGTCACTCCGAGTTTGTTTAGATTAAACGCAAAACACTCTCGAAAATCCTGACACAATTTTAAAAGTTCTTGTTTTTTATTCGCAAAAATGCGTGAATCGACATTTAACATTTCCAGTGTAATCGGTGTCCGATTAATAAAAACCTTATCTATCTGCCGGTGCATTCCTTCGATATCGTTGCGGTTGCCTCGATGTATTCGACCCACACTGACTGACCTGCCTCAATAAATTCGTCACAAAATAATTTATGATAGTTTTTATAAAAAGTAGATTTAAAAACAAAAGTTTTGAAAAAAAGTGTCATTTGCCCAATTATTGACGTAGTTATGAGCATTTAAAAAAAAAGTAATGTAATTTTCCGTAATTTTTCAAAAATTTATTTCTTTTGAATGACTTGATAAAAAAAGCTAAAAACAATAATGGAGACTAGGCTCAACTAGTACTAAAAGAAAAAAATTTTTCAGTAAAATCCGAGATGCAAAAGCTAAATGGTGTCCGATTTGGCGTGGAATGCCTCATATATTTGATCAATTTTACACGTAAATAATAGAAAATTAATTAAAAAATAATATTAAATTAAAAAAAAAAAATGTAGTGGTGCTAAAATCAAACCAAGAACCCTTTGCTTATTAGACGGACTACTTTACCTCTTCGTCACGAAACTTATTATTGCAATTGTTATCTTCTATTACGTTAATTCATGCACATAGGAGAAATAATATTCAAATTCAATTTTCTCAAAATTGGTTGAATATGGCGCACTACTATTTTATTCCCGTAATGTTTTAGGTGTATTTTATACGTAGTGTAAGTATAAACAAAAACAAAATTTCGCATATCTGGTCTCCTCCTTGTAAGTAATATTAACGAACTACTTGTAGTAATATTAACAAAATTTATATCGGATCAAACTTGTAGTAAAACGACAAAATTCGTTAAATATACACAGTTTTTTTTCAGTGTATATGCATATAAAAGCCAAACAAGAGCTCGATCCTTTGTTTAGGGTTGATAACTTTCTATCTACTATGTTTTTACAGAATAAAAGTGGTTTTCGATACCTACTATCTTATATTATGCACTATTATAATAATTATATTCCCTGTTATATCTAATGAAAATATTATACAATCAAATGACGACATGCTATTCGCGAATAAAATTAAGAATGCGACATCTGGTGGCAGAATTGAGAACACTTCGTTGCGAGTACTAAATGTGGTTTATTGTATTATTTTAGAGCAATTTGTTTCGTCATTTCACCTTTTTCTTTGATAATAAATTCGAACATACAAAAAGATTTACAAGGTTGACTCGATCACTGTAAACATAACTATAATCTCAATTTACTCGCATATGACGGTAATTTTGATAATTTAGCAGCGCCCTCATCGTTAATTTTATTCGCGAATAAACATATATATAAAACATATATATATAAAATTTACCCGTGTATGTATGTAATTTAACTGTCCACGTAACCAATGACAACAGAACCCATAGAGGCAACAAATAACAATATTATAAAACCTACAGGGTAACACATAACAAATTTACTAGTATGTCGAAACTGACAAATGCAACAAACATAATCAACAAATTATCAAAACCATCTGAAATATTAATATGTATTATTGTGTCTAAGTTCAATTTTTCTCCTGACTCACCAGTTACCTTTAACTTCACTGCTTTATACAAGACTCATTGACGGATTTGGTTTGTAGTAGTGACTTTCTTGTGTACACAACGTGGGGCTCCTGGTATTAGAAGATACGGTATGATTAGGTTGATGGCCATCGCAGTTCCGCTTAGGTAATTTGGGCTATGTTCTAGTGTAGAGAAATGGGGGAAATTTGATCTTACGTTTTACTACTACAGTATACTTATAATTTAGTTTATAGAAACATAAACAGAGACGGTCATTAGTCTAGTTTGTTAGCTGAATAACTGCTGACATTAAGGTACTCGGTTCGAATCCGGGGAGAGTCTAAAATTTCTTATGATCGTCTCCGTGCTTCGGAGGGCACGTAAAGCCGGCGGTCCCCCTGAGTTGATGACTTGCCTTCATCAACAACAAAAACCAGAGCTACTGGCACATCTGAGATAAGCCTAGCAAGCTACCTTGGATGTAAAACAATAAATATGCTCATAGCACTAATAGTAACTTCGGAACATCACCGAGGTTTAAAGGTTTTCTTCTTTAATTAAAGAAGAAGAAGAAGAAGAAACATAAAGGAACAAATAGTAATCAATTTTTCATGACCTCTCTGTCTTCTATGTAAGCCTTACGCTATTATAGATTCAAATAAAGTTCTAGGATGACATTTTTCTGTAAATTCTAACAGTTGATCTTTTCGATCATTAGATTTGATTTATGACATATACATTTGAATCGCAATTGCAACATAAATTCGTTATTTATGTTAAGTATTTAAGTTTGTTTAAGTACTCAATTAGTTATCTACTCTAATACAGTTTTCAAAACGTAATCTTTTCTAAAAATTGTTCTTTTGCTTTATAATTAATGTTACGTTTTTCCGCTACACGTATTACATTATATTTTAATTTTTAGTAAAAAATAATATGTAAGTATAAGTACATACTCGAGTCGATAAGAGTATTGTTCCTTTAAAACATAAGATAAATTAGATTAGATATTGAGTCTAATAATAAATTTTTTATAAATGATATCGATTTAACTGATCCTTATCTATTGTAACGAAAATTATTACGTTTATTTAATTTCTAAAAGGTTAAAACAAATCTATAGAGATAAAGGTTAATAACAATAAAACAATTACTACACTAAGATTAACACTAATACAAAATTACACTACAAATATTTAACAATAAGTCTGGATTTATTTAAACATTCGGTATATTGTTTATCACTTCACTATTTATTTACACTTTATTTATGTTAACACTTGTAAATTCAAGTTAGAATTAATTCTGTCACAGGAAATCATCTGTATTTATACCTAAATGCAGCTTTCCAGAAACTTCCATGTAATTTCTATCCATTTTTATAGATTTCGAGACTGCAAACTAAACAATATTTGAATGACAGCGATGTTATTATGTATGACTCATCATATAATATGACTTCATACATTGATCATCAAATATAATTAAACATCATGATACAATGAATTTACAAGGTATGATATTTTACGAACCCATTTTCGTCCGTTTAACTCATGACGTCATTTTGACGTATCTAGGTTCTAAAGAATCAAATGGAATAGTTCCCGCCGTAGTTGACCGCCAATACTCGGTCGTTCTCGCTATTTGTTTAACCCTAGAATGCTATCGTACGTAAAATTAAATATAATACGATACCCAAACGCTTACCACAACTTACGTAGGTAGCATGCTAGGGTTAATATCTGAACCAAGGTACGTCACAGTCCAACCAGTCTAGCCTGCACAATATCATACCTTGTAAATCTATTGTATCATGATTAAACATTGTTTTGCAGAGGCATATGGGACAACCGGGACATCGGGCATATGCCTGGTGTGCCGGTGAAGCGTGGGCCGGTTTATTGGTCGAAGAAACAAAATATTATAATAGTTATTATTCAACTTTATTTCTTATCTTACTGGTAACGTATTTAATTTTTCACTATCTTTAAAAAAGGCAAGAAACCTACTATACCTAAGTATAAACCGACTTTTTTTAACGATTTTATCAATGTAGAGAAAAGAAAAAATAAATAGGAAGATTAGCAGTGTGGTGTAAGGCTTTAATCGACATGCTGAGATACGAGAGACCAGTCGAGTCGACTACACTGTTGTGATCTATAGCCCACTATCTATCTGTGGGCCACGGAGAAGGCAACGGGAAACCACTTTATTAGTAATTCTCTGCTATGTCACCTTGGGCTCTGATCAATACATGAATACCACGATACAAAATAATTGCTGTGGTGTTTAAAGACCCATGATAAATGGTTTTTATATTATTTCCAGTCTAAACAATTTCATGTACCATTAGCAAACGGCATCTGTGATGTTGATAAACTAAAACATTACTTTGAGTATCATCCTCAAGTTCCAACAAACCAAAGTAATATTCCTTTTGTTATTTCTAAAGTTTTCAATAGAGAATAAAGTTTTCAACGCGATCTCAAAGAAAGTGGCATTCTTACATCGCAAGACAAAAAATCTTACACCGTTCCATTTGGATAGCATTTTCTGGATATTACGAAAAAAATATTCTTACCACAACTCAATAACAGTGCGTTACTTTTTAAATTAAAGAGGAGTTAATTCGTTTTATAAATAATTGGGACCTCTATAAAATGACGTATCCGTATTCATAATCTCTCAGGAATGTTTTAGTTATAACACTGTTATAGGTTATGGGTTATAGGTGATTGGTTGTTTTAGGTTACGAACCGCTTATATCAGTTTTATAACAGTGTTTTAGCGCTATCGAACGTTTATGAATAATGTTTTTTGACACTTTGCTTATAATAGTTTTATAAACCTGTTGTAACTTTTTATGAATACAGCTGTGAGTCTTTAAGAATCTTTTAAAATTTATGTCACAGAAGAATTTGAAGTTTTAACGTTGGAGAATGATGACGACTCGTTGCCATCCACAAACGTCGTCGTCGTGTGTGGATGTGTATTCTGAAAGTAAGTGCCAAGATATGGAAAAAGATGGCTGTATTTATAGGAATTGTGTTCGTTGTTGCTATCTTGCAATAATTAAATATAATACCTATGTGTATCAAAATGCATACTGTTGTCTGTCTACAGTTTATAAATTTATTTTAACTTTACCTGTCACGCAGGTATCTTGCGAGGTATGAAGATATTGTTAATCAGCTCTTTAAGTTGAGTACTTTGTTTCGAAAATCTTTAATGGGGTACTGTCAGACAACTCTCATCACGAATTTCAAAATTTCAACTGCACTATAGGAAAGAGGACACTTTTCTAAGCATATTAGAACAAAAATTTTTGCGGTCCGTGCATTAGTTCTTGAAAAAATCGAATTTGAAAAATTTAAATTTACATGTATTTTAGATACACCTTTTAACACGGCTGCAAGATTAGCCGATTTTGTGTAAGGCAAAAATATTAAAAAATATCCCTGAAAAATGACAGAACACGCCAAGGGCGGAACTCGAAGCCATAGAACTCGTCCGGGTGTCGACCGCGACTGAAATCAAACATTAAAAGTATATCAAAGCACTCGTACCGTCAACAAAATGAAGAGCAGAAACGGAACGTGCAAGTTTACCGTGGCTCGACTAGTTGCAACGGAGTGTATCGGGTTACCACTACCTTGCTTTTAATAACTTTAAAATGCATTTTTTTCGAAAACGAATGCATGGACCGCAGAAATTTTTGTTGCATTATACACAGAAAGTTACCCTCTTTCCTATAGTGTAGTTGAAATTTTGAAATTCGTGATGAGGGTTGTCTGACAGTAGCCCTTTAATGTATTAAAGTAGCAAATAAAATAATCCTGAAGTTTCTTGAGTTTTAAGGTTTTCAGCCATATTAGTTTTAAGGCAATTTTAGCTTAAATTTCTCTAAAATGGGCCGGTTGGCTTCAGTGCCCAGGCCGGTTGGCTCTTAAGTGCCCGGGCCGGTCTGATGTAAACCATCCGCCTCTGTAAAATGTTTCGTAACACTATTTATCTTTTATCTTTTTAGTCTTTTATTTATCGTAATCTTTTATCTTTTATCTTTTTAGATTTAGTGGGTATTAAATAAAAACAAAATGCAAAAATAAAACCTAACAGTCAAAATGCGTCTTGCTGTGTTGTTGAGTGTTGTGCTGAGTATAGTATCATGTACTACATTTGAATCTTTTTATGAAGGGTAAATTTTATTTACATAAAATATATTATTATATTCTATGCAGCATACATTTTATATTAGCTTTGTTATGTTTTAAGTATTTTTTTATGATTATATCTATTATATACCTGTACCTTCAGTTTGATCTTATTATCATTTATAAAATTTCAGATACAAAGTTTATCGCATCAGTCCTCAAACAGAAGAACAAATTAAAATTTTAAAACAGCTGCAAAATTATGAACAATTAGATTTTTGGACTCAAATAAATAACTATGGAAAACCTGTAGATGTTATGGTATCTCCAAATGATCAGGAATATATAATTCAGTTTTTAATAATTAATAATATTCCGCACGAAACATTAATAGATAACGTACAAAGGTAATAATAATTATTACAATACATTATTTCATTGTGTATTAAAAAATAATTAATATAATAAAAATATATTTAAGCTAAAATATCAAATAAAAATAAAATATTAAATTCTACTTAAAATTTTATATTAATGCACTTAATTAATTAATAACAATTGAGATGTACTTAAAAATCAAACCAGATAAATTTCTAAAACCAAATTTTAAGTTAAAAAATTATTCCAAATTAGAAAACAAAACTTCTTTTTACGCTTTTTACCTTAAAATTAAAAATATTTCGATTTAAATAAACTGGATAAGTGTATTAACCACCGTAGCTTTGAACCGTACAAGTCTGTAAACTCAAGAAGGTCCCATTTGTTAATTTTGTAATTTGCAGTTCATAGTTTTATTTTATATTATTGTACGTGACTTTTAAAACATTTAAATAGTGCGGGATGTTAATAAAAAAAAAAATAATCAAAAGACTAGATAAAAAATGAGGGAGAATAAAAAAAACAAGGTTTGACATTGATTTTGAGAGAAATTACCAAATGAATTTAATTTAATTTAATTTAAAAGAAAAAGACGATTGATTTCGAGAAGAATTAGGCTCTCGAAACTATCAAAAATAGAATTGTTGAAGTATTGTAGAAATAAAATTTGGAAAAAAGATTAGAAAAGAAGAGATAACTGAGAGCGAGAAACGGTGGCGATAAAAAAAAATAAAGAAAAAGTGCGACAGAAAAGAAAGGTACATTTTCTGTTAACGGTATAATTATTATAGTTTAATTTTGATTAATTTAAGTTTGTGTTTCTGTTTATGTTTATTAACCGACTTCAAAAAAGGAGGAGGTTATCAATTCGGTCGTTGTTTTTTTATGCTTGTTACCTCAGAACTAAGTCATTTATTAACCGATTTTTAAAATTCTTTTTGCGTTGAATCAAGGATAGTTCCAACTTGGTCCTATTATAATTTCATTTGTATTGGACATTGAACTTCGAAGATAAATCAGAAAAACCCTCAAACTTCTCCTCAACTCCGCTTCAACTCTTCTCAAAATCGGCTTAATAACCGATTCCAAACCAAAATCGAATTGAGGACATTCTGATGAAAAACGGTAGGCATGTAACCTTTCCGTTTCATTAGATAGGCGATCGCGGATTAAGCCGAGACGGTGGACACGTGTTTCGATTGTTTTCATTATTCAATACCTTTTTATTGTAAGCTCGCATTTGTGAAAAGCTTTTTTCACTCAGTTCACTACTCTCTTTTGAAATAGCCTCGGATCTAGATTTCCTACTTTGAGATGGGCGTTTCTCCTTTTCTTTTTCTCCGTATAAGCAACACGTTTAGTAGATCTAATCATATTGGTTTGCAATAAATATTTACGGAATGCAATATGCACTAAAAAGTATGAAATAAAAAATTTAAAAACCGACATAAAACTGAAAAAAATGCACTAAAAAGTAAAATATAATTACGTTATTTAGTTACTTCAACTAGCTGGCACAAGCGGTCAATTATTGTAATCTGTGGAGTCGGTGCCGGCCAAGCTCTTAAGAAATTTTTGGAAGTTTATATAGGTACATCTAAGTGAAAACTCAAACAACTGATCTGGTCAAAAGATCAACGGATCTGCTCAACAGATCTAAACTACTATCGCCCGGTTTTTTAATCGTTGATTAACTATTAGTTCATAGTTAACTATTAGTTAGGTTAAAAATTACGTTTTTCAATTGCAGGTTAACGTAAAGTGTTGGTTACGTCGTGATTATGTTTACCAACACTTGGGGTGTGGGTTAACTATAGATTGGCGAATTACTAACACTTTATAACCATAAATTGTGACAGTTTTCATTCAGAAAAATTCAATAAGTTAATTAATTTTTTTATCTATGAATTATTACGATTGCGATATTAATACGTATTGCATTGATGAAGAAATAAGAAGGCCAAAAATAATTCGTTACAGACCTAAGTTTTTTGAAGAATACAGTGGAAGGGGATTCAAGGGAGGCTTGATACATCGGGAGGATTGAGACACATTCGTATCTTACGTTATATTATTGGTATGAGATTCTGTATGAGTGCAACGTGGGTTGCGATTGATGAACTAATCTAGTATGCAATATAAAAGTGAATGTGCGTAATCTGAACGTTTTAGAGGTTAAAGTGTGTTTTCCTGCACTTCAATGTAAATTTTCTCATATCTAACGTAAGATTTTATGATTTTTATAACATTTCAAAAATTTCATTAGTACTACGCGAATCTGCAATCAATTTAGCCTATGACATAAGTGTTAGTAATGTTAAATCGAATTGTCTGCTTTCATAACTTTGCTTATTTTAAAAATTTGTCGTTCGGGGAGGTTTAATAAGTTTAACTTCGGGAGGATCGATACAAGTATCAAACCTCCTTTTATGCGTGCAAATAATGCTATATTTATTTGAATAATGAATTATTTGCAAATTATGGTGTACCATGGCAATTGCTGCCGTTTAATTGCCAATAAGATGCCGTTTAAATAAGTATCTAAAAATCAAAAGAAGATCTCCCCTAACAGGCAGAACAGACAGGTTCCCCTGACAGGTACTCCCCATGTAACAGAAAACCAAGTTGTAAACGTAGAATTCGACAAATTAAAAAATTATGTAGCAGCTCAACCTGGTACCTTTATCAAGAGTTACAGGATTTACCTCTAAATGAACCAAACAGTTTTTTATATAGTAAAAAAAATGGGACAAACGGAACTGGTCTGATTAAAAGTCCGAAAGAAGTTTGTTCGTTTTCTAAAGCACTACCAAAGAAAAAAACAAGAGGAAAAAAGCTTGGAAAAACCCGAATTTTAACTGATACTCTAGAAAAAAAAGCTATTAAAACCGAACATAAAATTAGAGCAGAGAAGAAAGAAAAATAAGTAAAAGCTCAACAGGTCAAACGCAACTTATTCATTAGCAAAGAAAATGTCAAGAAAGTGAAAGGCAAAATAGCTGCTGAGACTTATATTGAAAACCATAGCGACCAAGAGCCATATTTTGAATCAGATAATGGAGAAGATGCTGCTTGCATCTATTGCAATTCATTATATTTGAGGTCTCGATTAGGTGAAAATTGGATTCGCTGTCAAAATTGTCTAGAATGGTGTCACTCTGACTGTGCTGGTGTCAACCGAGAGCATAAAAACATTTAACTGTGAATTGTGTCGTAATTAAAGTTCTATGTTTTATTCATATCCATTCTGTTTTTTTATTCTACGCGTATTTGCACTTTTGTATGTAAAATATTTTGTTTCTATTGCTTGAGTTTATGTACTGATCTGTATTGTATCAAACCTCCCAATGATTGTATCATACCTCCCTCATAATGGGAAGGTTAGAGTCATTTTGCAAGGTCACGTAAAAAATTTATAACACAGTCAAATATTTAAATTATCAATAATTATAATATTTTTTAGTTGCAGAAATAGTCCAAGATAGTATTAATATATAAACGAGTTTGGCAACTGTTGTTAAAGTAATTTTAACGTTGTTTTTCTAAAAAATGTATCATGTCTCCCTTGTCTCCTCTATTGACCTTTTTAATAGATTTCGACTTACGCCAAGAAAATGTACTAGAAGAGATGAAGTATTTAATTTCTTATATTAGTCAATAATAATAGCCGTTATATTATATTAATAAATATATTTTTACTCTAGAAATTATTGCCTTTCTGCTCGAGACCAACTATTGGTAACGTTGAATTTTTATGCAAGTTGTTCGTTTTTAAGAACGACTGGAGATTTTTCTGAGGTTAGCAAATCTACTGCAAGTAAAACTGTATTACGAGTCAGTTTAGTTCTTACAGGTTTGAGATTGCACACATGTGAAAATACAGTCACCTGGATGTGATTATACTGAAATTTTTCGTAATAGAATACTAACAAAACAAATTTCTTTTATTAATATTGTTAAATGCATTCTCAACTCAGGTCTAAATCGCATCTTTCTCTTTCCAAGTAAAAGCACCAGTTTTTTCGGATTCTAAAACATTTTTATGTTGCTTTACAATAGTAACTACAAGTTCTTTTTTCTCTTGAGTAAAATTCAAGGCACGTTATTTACTATTTGCTTCCGTATCAGAAGAATAATACCTATAGATAGCATTATAATTATTTATTTTTTAAGTATTTGTTTATATAAAATATTTCAATATATTTATTAATAAAAATCTAAAATTATCATTGCTTATAGTTTCGTAACAGACAGGGCTGCGCCGACCACCGGCAGCGCCTATGTGCAAAACCTATAAAGCGCCTCTTTTTTTGCCGTTGTGTTTCAACAAAAATATTGTTTTTATTTTTCAAATTTTGACTGAAATAATATGTTCTGCAGTTTTATATAGCATTTTCCTAAATAGGTAAAAACGGTTCGCTTCCGATTGGTAATTACTGCGAAAAATAAAACGCGAATTAAATTTTTACATATTTAATTTGAGATATTATTTCAATGATAGACGCTGGCATTTCATCCGGCGCCCCTATTGCCTTGGCGCCTGTGTGCGCCGTATACTTTGTACATATGGGCGGCTCGGCCCTGGCAACAGATTCTAATAAAAATGAAAAACAATAATTATTATGAACACCAATAAATACGATCATACAACGACACCTGTCAACCTACTGCCAACTATAGGCGATCCAAGATATGAAAAATATAGGTGGCGCGTTGTTTACAAAGTCTAATTTACATCGGGAAACTTCAGATAATTTAAATAGTACTTAATCTTGTAGTAATATTAAATATTCACCACAAAAAAGCAAAAAGTTATAACCAAATAACTACGTCTATTCGATATTACATTTAACTTTGTTCACATCTATCTTATTTATGACTTTACCCGGTTCAGTTTAGGCAACACGCATAGCACTTCAATCGTAAAAATTTCGTTATTGTAATAGCGTCTAACTTCAAAACAATTTCATTGGTTTACATTTCGAGGTCATCGCCTTAGTACAAATTCCAATATTTTTCTTAAAAAAAAACAGACTATACACTCAAATATTTAGGGTTAATCACGTTTAATAGTTCAGATGTACAGTAAACTAGAAGTTACCTTACCAACACCTAAATATAAATTGAAAAACTATAGGTTTGTAATATTTGGTTTTTCAATTTGAATTACCGCCTTCTCAAATCAAAGTTCCAAACCAAACCAAAGCTGTGATCGTCAAACAAACCCTGCACGTTGTGATCCCCCTTGTAGTAACACTTACAAGTCCTTTTAAATCTGTGGATGGCTCTTTGAATGTTAACGTCGTTACCTTGTTTACTAACCTCAAACCTAAACTTATATGTGCCGGTGGCGTAACCACTGACAGGGCACCTGAAGGAATAATTAATACACACAAATTAAATAAAACACAGAATTCGGTTTAACGATGAATATATATTTAACCGAAAAGTAAAAGGTAGTCCAACAACCAATTTACCAGCAAATTTAATCTCTTTAATTATCATTTAATTCAGAATACATTAGTTTGAAATTTGATTTAATAACTGTTCGATAGTTAATTTCTCTGATCGTAATGTTTTCTAATTGTTTATTCATATTTAATGACCAACCACAATCTTTATAATACTTTGTAAAGAAGCGCCTATATATATTTCGATGTTCAACTCAATTGTTTTTATATTATGTAAGATCTTTAAATAATAAACCTTTATATTATGCTAAATTATCCGCTTTAACTATTACCTCGTCAACTTAAAACTAAGATCGTCACTTAATTAATATGTCGTCACCTTAATCTAAGTTCGTCTTCCTTATTGCTAATTGGTCATTTCCTTAAATCTAAATAAATCGTCTGTACTTAACTAAATAAATCGCCCATACTTAAAACTAGCGTCATCATCTTAAATTATTATGTAGCCGCAAATAATCATAAAGAACTTTGTTAAAAACAGATCTTAAATATCGTAATTGGTATTATCTCATATGTGGTCGCAAATAATCACAAGAAACTTTGTTAATATTTGTTAATAACTGTCCTGAAATATCATAATTTGTACTATCTCATTGAGATATTTGAAAAAAAGAAAAATAAGCAACATGTTCACCGAATTTGCCCGATCATTTGTACGTCCTTGTTGCGGTTATCATTACCAATGATAAGCTATTTCTGCGATATATTGCCACGGCCATCTTATAATTTTAAGGGTCTACCTCTCCTTTCTTGTGTAATTCATCTAAATTAAGTTATCTAATGCTATATATATTTTTCTACTTCAAACAACCGCCTTCGTATTGTTTATCTTAAGCAAATACTCCTACTTCGTACTTAGAACAAACCATCGATCGTTTGTACTATAAAGATACCTTCCAGGTCAAATATGAATAATCAATTCTTTTCATTACATTATCTCACTTTGCTTAAACATAATAATGTATAAATCACAATCTCAAACCAATAATTAAATCTTAAAACTGAAGTTGAAGTAATTTTAAAATAGTTTAAATTCATACACACGTGGTCGATAACCTATTACAAAAATTTCTAACAACTCATCCTGTCCTTATTTAAAAAGATTATAATTAATAAATTTATTTAACTTACGTATTTTAAATTTATTGATAACTAAAATATATTTGAAATAATTTTAAATTCAATTATTGAATAACTTCAAACATTCCCCGCACGAAAAAACCACAACCTGCTCGCCCGACGTTCAAAAATCTAAGGGTTTCTTGTTACCTTCTTAGTTCTAACGGAAACTCGACTTCCTGTGTTTTAAAACCGCTGTTGCCAAATCGTTGTATCTTAAAGTAACGAAATGAACTAAATTTAAAATTTCGCGCCCATTATATTTAAATTCAAATTTACAATATTACAGGTTAACTTGAAAGTGAAGGTAACCAAACTAAAAAGTTAACCAACGATTGAAAAACCGGGCGTATGTTAGGTTAAACTATATAAATGCGTGAAATAAAGATAATATAATGATCAGTAAATACAACGGAAATACATTATCGTATTAATGTAAATTGAAATATATTTTGTAAGTTTTAGAAGACTTCCAAAAATTTCTAAAAAGCTTGGCTGGCACCGACTCCAAAGATAACAATAACTGACCGCCTGTGCCAGCTAGTTGAAGTAACTAAATTATTTATTATTTATAGTAATTATTTTTTACTTTTTAGTACATTTTTTTCACAGTATTTTTTTAAAGGTCGGTTTTATTTTTTTTAAAATTTTGTTTGTGTTTATAGAAAATAAAGTTACGGTGTTTCTTTTTAAAAATACAACTTTTTACACTACGTACCACCAGGGGATTTATCTGGTTAGAGTTTCTAATAAAAAAAAACACGACAATATTAATATTAGATATCCATAATTTTTAGAACATTGGAAAATGAACATAAAGCACAGTTATCAGCGTCCCGAACTCCAGAAGGGAAGATTAGCTTTACGAAATTTAATACCTACGAAGAGGTAAGCAATTTTAAATAGTGGGGAAATACAATACCCGTACCTACTAGTAGTCGATACTTCGCGCGATCAAGTACTTAAAACGACCCAAGTATCAAATCAACCAATTAAAATAGTCAATTTCGTACTTATACGTTGTACTCAAGAATTACTCAAACAAAATATTAACTCTAAGTAAGGGCGTAATAAGTCTAGTGATTAGTATATTAGTCAATATTATTTATTACTACTTTGCAATAAAAATGCAGTAAAGTAGATACTAACAAAAGTTCTTTGTTGTGCAGATTAATTCTTATACTAAAAAGTTAGCTGAAGATTATCCTGATATAGTATCTATTGAATTAGCTGGTCATTCCACAGAGGGTCGTGAATTAAATATAATTAAAATTTCAAAAAATCCCAATGCAAAAAAGCCAGTTATTTTCATAGATGGAGGTATTCATGCCAGAGAGTGGATCGCACCAGCACAAGCAATTTACATTATTCATCAACTCGTGGAACAAGCAGACAATTCTCAATTATTAGATAAAGTAGACTGGCACATTTTGCCTGTTGTTAACCCAGATGGATATGAATTTACACATTCATCTATCAGAGTAAGTTTATATCATTTACATTAAATCATAAAATGTATCTACTTACTAATATATAAGATTGAACATTTTAAAATAAGATAACTGCTGTTGAAAGCTTATGAAGTAAAAAATAAGTATTTTATTGCGATTACGTAACTTGTTAGTCTTTAATTTATTTATGATATATTTCTAGAATCGATTTTGGAGAAAAACTAGATCAGTAGGGAAATCGTGCTATGGTGTTGACGCAAATCGTAATTTCGATTATTATTGGGCAGTAGCAGGCTCAAGTAATAGTGAATGTTCCGAAATTTACCATGGATCTAAAGCATTGTCTGAACCCGAAGCGCTAGCACTTGCAAATTATTTAAATAAATACAAAGACACCATTAAGCTGTATATTACATTCCATAGTTATGGTAACTTCTTACTTTATCCTTGGGGTTATACTTCAGAATTACCAAATGATTGGAGAGAATTACAAGCACTTGCAGAAAAAGTTGCAGATGCTATTCGCAAAGTTAGTGGTACATCATACCAAATCGGAAGTTCCAGTAATGTTTTGTATCCTAACGCTGGTGGAAGTGATGACCATGCAAAAGGAGTATCAAAAATTGAATTATCTTATACCATAGAGCTTACAGGAGGAGGTTCAACTGGATTTGATCCTCCAGCATCAAAAATTCTTCCATTTGTTTCAGAAACATGGCAAGGAATTAAAGTTTATCATGAGTATATAGCTGCCAAATTTGGATAAGCTAGTATTCACAATATTAAATAAAAACATTCTATTTTGTTTATATTATGTAGTATATAAAAATCTTGATAAAAATCTAATAGTGATATATAAGTTTAAAGTTTTACATTTGTACTTGAATTAAACAAAATATTTTAAAAATATATTACATAATAAACTTGTTTAAATTTATTAAAATATAAATTTACTTACCTATATTTCAAGATTCAATGATGAGAACAGTTAAGCGTTAAAATCAAACCAGATGTTATCATCAATATTTATATCAATCTTTTCTGCCCACTGTAAGACAATTAGCCTATTTCTCTAAAAAAAAAACATTTCAGCATTTAGACTCCATGGCTACTTAAACCGGGTTGGAAAATGCTCGAATAATCTTGATTTTAGTGGTCGACGGTGGCAATCATCAACCTAGGGAGACCGACGGAAAGACGCAGACGATCAGAACAAAGTTTACACTTTTCCCGTATTTAAGGTTTAAATACTCTGTGATTATGGTATTGGTATTGGTAACCAAAAATGCTAATTATTTCTTTAATTTTTGACAATTTGTTCACCTACATAATAGATTGTTGATTGATAAGTACCTAAAAGTTATTTTACGATATATTATGTACACTGTTTTGTAATCTAGGAAAACTGTAAAATATAGTCTATTTTGACAAAATCTCACTACAAATATTATATATTGTGTTAAAAAACTATAGTGATCTGTAGCTGGTTTTTCCGATTATGTTATCAGGTAATGTTATTCGGCAATATAATGATTTGCCAAATTTATTTTTTTGATCTCTCTCGCACCCTCTTTGGGTAGGAATCTACATAAGGTAAAGGAGGAACATGACAGCAATAGAACCGATGAGCATTATAATCGATGTGATGTTTCAATAATTGTCATAATAATTAGTTGTTAATTAGCAACAGAGCACTTAAAGAAATCTGGTAAAATTGGTATCACAACAAATTGGTCGGTAATTCAATATAACAGTTACTTCTTATCAACTCTTCCTTTTGAGTTTGTTCAATGCGTATTAAGGCAGTATTCTAGTCTAGAAGCCTGAATTTCGGACATTTTTTGACGGTCAATAAAAGAAAAACAATTAATATTTTAACTATACATTTTTTTGTCATTGATTTATATATATTTTAGGAATTCACAAAACAATTTTCAAAAGAAAATAAATAAATTTCACAAAGTTACACGTTGTTGAAGTAGAGAGAAAAAAAAACAGAGCGTGTTCTGGTTGACACGATTCCAACCTTTCTGGTCATCTGAAAAAAACAAAAAAAAAGATTCTTTATCAGTACAAATGTCATTATGGTAGGAACCAGGAAAAATGAAAAAAAAGATTTTTCTCGCGAAATAGCGGCTACTCGGAAAAAAAAGTTGATTTTTTCAGTTATTTTTTAACTTTCCGAATTTTTAAAAAATAGTAAAAATTGAAAATTATGATTTTTTGTTAGTTCCAACTATAGGGAGATATATAAAGAAAATTCATACAAAATTTCAAGAAAATCAATCAATTAGAACGAAAAAAGTAGTTTCGATAAAAACACGATTAAAAAAAGTTAAGTTTTAGGCAGTCTAACTGATAGAACAATACATATTACTTACATTTCTTCAATCAACGATTCCGGCTCCATATATCGGGCCTTCTTCTACCTCAAATTGAATATTTAAATATGTAATTTTTAAAAAACACAGAAAAACAATAAAGAGTATTTTTTAATACTTTTTCTTAGATTCGTTCCATGTAAACCTGTCGAGTTCCCACGACACTAAAATGGCAATAATTTTTAAAATAATTCGAATTTCAAAAAATCTTTTTAAGAAGATATTCTTGAATATCTAAACTATCGAAATATGAAAACAAAAATTTTCGATTTTTTCAAGTAACGAAATTAAAAAACGAAATTTCTACTTTTGCAATAAATTAAAAATTTTTAAAAAAATGTTATACATTTACAAAAAATTGAAATATTGTTTTGTATTTTTATATTGTCAATATTGTCATATTGTCAATGTGGAAAATAATTTATAAAGTTCAAACGGGGTTCATACAAAAAGCATAACATGAACATTCCTAAGGATGTGTGACATTTCCGTTACTAAAAAGTAGAGTGTGGACTTTATGCACTAAAAAGTACCCTATATGCACGTATATGCTTTAAAAATAAAAGATTATGTACTAAAAATAAAACACCTTTAATATTTTTAATTAATTTTATTGAGAGATTTAATTACAATTAACAATGAGATCATACGCCAACCGCATTTTTGTAATTTTTGTCACTTATTGTGCTGGAAGGTCAGTCCTCGAATAACAATTCACCAAAGCTGTTGGGACAGATAGTAAGAAATTTTCGAGAAAATCGCCTTTGAAATATTGAAAATGGAACCGTTGAATAAAAAAAACACAAAAATGCACCTACGAAAATTTCCACCTAGTGTTAAAAATATGCAAAATATGTATTTTAAAAAGTATTTTATTGAATTCTGATTTGCCTAATTTGACTTTATCCATATGGATTTTGGTGACATATAAATTTTAAGAAATATGCAAATTCATTTAATTCCGTGCTCTAATTATGACTCATAAAATAATCATAAGCTGCATTTCCATTATGACGGCACAATAAACGGTAATATTGATGTATGATGTTTATCGCGGATGCAACAATAAATAAACAAATTTGTTTTCAAGCCGTGCCTGGGAAGTTGTTCTTTTCAAAGATATTTTTGCAAAGTTTATCTTTTTCAAATTTTATTTTCTTAAAATTATGAAAATATGCATTTATATGTCTTAAAAATAAAAACATATGAAATATGCAGTAAAAATAAAAACATATGAAATATGCACTCTCAAATTTTGGTTGTAAACTCTAAAGTTATAGAAACGCATAGATACAATTTTTTACGACTCTAGGAACAAGCAACAAAAATATGCATTTACAAATAATTCGACACTCTACTAATAAGAATTGTTTAGGTAACACATATAGAAAAAAGGTGAGGAACCCCGAGACGATATAGATCGATTGTAATCGTCCGGTGATTCGATCCAAATTAAAGGAGTGGTTAAGGGAGGTTTGGCGAGAACAATTAAAAAATTAATAAATCAGTCTCGAAAGAAGTCTCGCCGTGAAGTGACAAGAAGAGAAACTTAACCAGTTCCTTCCCAGCGAGAAGATGGGCCAATCATTCCTACCTCTCGCCATAATTTGTATACAGTAAGAAATAGTCTTAAGTTTGTAAATAGTTAAAGCGTCGTTAAGAGTGTATCCATGCAATTTTATCAGTTAATAGAAATAACATTTAAACAAATATTCGTTTTACTGGCTAATCTAACACCCATTTGACAAGGGAATTATATGACCTCCGCATTTTTGTAATTTTTGCCACTTATTGTGCTGAAAATTCGGCTCTCGAATAACAACTTCTCAAAGCGGTAGGGCCAGATGGCCAGAAATTTTCAAGAAAATTGACTTTGAAATATTGTCGAGAGAGTTTGAACACAAGTAGTGAAACAATTATTAGCAAATAGCTTTATAGCGCAGTTAAGAACGAGTTAAGCGTCATTTACATCCAAGTAACGTACGTAGCGGACATACAAGACATACGCGAGGAAAGTTGAAATGCATGTTTTCAAACGCTACCAGTGACATTCGTACAAAACATAGCCGACATGAAGTAACGTAACAAAGAGTTCGGTTAACTTCAACTTCTACCTTATTTTTTCTATGTTTGGAATATGTATGGAAAGTTTCCAATGAGATGCGTTCATCTTACAAGGCAACATCTCCGTTTTGAAATTTTAAATTTTAAGGTGAAGTTTACACTTCAGACATTTAAACTTTTAGGTTAAATTACAGCGTGTCGTGTATTTCTTGTGCATGTGTTTTTTATTGATATGTGGTTAATTATGGTTGACGGAAAATTTATAGATCTGATACATTCGTATCCGTTCTTCTACGATCGTAGAGAAACCAATACCATTTACCGTAGTCAACTGATTGGGTGAAAATACGCGTGCGCATTCTTCACGTTTCTGTTTTTTATGTTGATGTGAATGGCAAGTCATTTGCTATGTTTTGTACGTTGTCTTGTATGTCCGCTACGTACGTCACTTGGATGTGAATGACGCTTTACAAGGGAATTATATGACCTCCGCATTTTTGTAATTTTTGCCACTTATTCTACTGAAAGTTTAGCCCTTCAATAAGAACTCCTCAAAGCAGTAGGGCCAGATGGCCAGAAATTTTCGAGAAAATCGACTTTGAAATATTGTCAAAGGAGTTTGAAGACAAGATGTGAAACAATTAGCAAATAGTTTCGTAGCACAGTGGCGAGCGAGTTGGACTAGAAACCAGTAGGTCCAAGGCTCTATTCCCATCTACGCTAGTTTTTTTTTTTAATTCTTTTTTCTCTAGTGCGTATTATTTTCCTTAAGTAAATGCTCGTAATACACAAGAGCATCTTTCATGCGTAATTTAGCGATTTCACTGCACAGACTATCTTCGACGGTGTCTTCAGCCCTCGTCCAGGAGCCAGGCAAATTAAGGGATAAATATCAGACATGATAACTTTTCAGTAACTACGCTAGATAATAACTAAACTGTTGAAAATGTATTTTAGGATAAAAATATGTAGTTTTAGGATATGTTGGTTTATTAACTTTTTATTTCTTATTAAAATCTAGTCAGTTGCATGGCTTTATTAGCCACATCATATTTGCTATATCTACCAATCGTAAAATAAATAAATTAAATCAGATGATAAATTATAAATAAATATTAGGTAAATTATTTCCACCAGATGATATGTGCGCGATGACATATGAAACTAGTCCTGCTGAATAATAATAATTAAAACATTTGATTTTATATTTGTTAAAAAAAAAATTGAATGTAATTAATAAATTAAATGTTGACACATTTTAGTCTACAAGCATAAATTTAATGAATTTTACAATAATTAAATGGCCTGAATAAGCACTAGAGAGAAAAAAAAACTAGCGAAAGTGGGAATAGAACCGCCCACTGGTTCCTATTCCAACTCGCTCGCCACTGTGCTACGAAACTATTTGCTAATTGTTTCACATCTTGTCTTCAAACTCCTTCGACAATATTTCAAAGTCGATTTTCTCGAAAATTTCTGGCCATCTGGCCCTACTGCTTTGAGAAGTTCTTATTGAAAGACGTTTAATTCATTTTCATTACAAAGTTACGGCGACGTATTCTTTTTTTCTGTCTCTTTTCTAATAGTTACTTTTTTCTAAATATGACAAAGATAATCAAATGTTATACGACAATAGTTTATTTTTTTAAGGAATATCTAAGACGATACAAAATGATTTAATGGAGTGTGTAACTTATGTACATTATTTACATACATTATGTATCTGCATAGTTAATAAGTAAATACTGTTATTATTACTTTTTAATACTTTAGATTTCCAGTCTCCCCAAATTACTTACGCACGGACCGCCACTGCAAGAACCAGAATAAAAATAGCAGGTTTGCTTACAGAAGAGATTTCAATTAAAACTGGAATCAGACAGGGGGATAGCCTGAGCCCTACACTGTTCAACTTGATCATGGAACAAATAATCAGAGGAATTAGAGACGCTAACATTGGCTATGGGGTAGAGGATAGTAGAATACAGATGGTGTGCTATGCGGATGACGTGGTTTTGACTGCCGAAAATAAGGACGATCTACAGCTGCTCTTGTTTAGACTCAATTGCTTATCAAAAGTGTTCAATATACTTAAAGATATCAACCCAAAAATCAAAATCGATGGTGATCGCAAAATATCCCATACGCTGCAAACTGATGGTCGACGAGGAACCCGTCGAGCAGGTTAGCAAGTTTACATACCTGGGTGTAGATATAACGAATGACCGAAATACCATATCGGAGGTGCGTACACAAGCGTCTAAATCAGCCATGATCTCAGGTTGTCTATGTAATATTATATGGTCCAACAAACACATGTCAATCGAGAACAAGGCAAGAATATACAAAACATGTGTACGATCAGTCCTGACATACGCAGCAGTGACAAAGGCCGCAACATCAAGAACGAAGCAAATAATGAGAACTACAGAGACGAGAACTTTGAAATCGATAGCGGAAGTGACGTTGTGGGATAGAGTAAGAAGTGAGGTAACGCGCGAAAAATGTAAAATTCGGGATGTTGTCAGATGGACTAGAGCCAGGAAAAGGGTTTGGAGAGACCACATCAACAGAATGGACAACGGACGAATCGCAAAAATTGCAATGACAAAAAGCCCTAAAACCAAGAGACCCCCGGAAGACCCCCAAAGAGATGGAAGGACAGCTAGACGTCTAAATCCCAAGAAGGCAAAACTTGATTAACGAACAGGGCTAAGCCCTATTATAAGAAGAAGAAGAAGAAGAAGAATATAAACAATTAATGTTTAATATCTTAAAATTTTCGGGCCTTCATTGACATTTAAGCAAACACGAAAGATTTTGGTTTTAAATACATGTTTCCTAGGAGGTTCAACCAAGATCTTTAAGAAAATTTGTTTGGTCAAATAAGACGGAGGGAATAAGATATACAAATCTAACGGTAACTGCATTTACTTCATTTTACAAGAGTTTGTTGATAAATAACTACAGTAAGGGTTATTCAGAAGGTAGTAATTGTAAAAATGATAAAGGAGATTGAAGAGATTTGTGCAACAGGTAATTACTTACATGTGATGTAAGGATCCTACATTAATCTACTCATTATTTTAGAATGTAGAAGTTGAAGTTCAGCCATTACTCTACAGTAATGAAGACTTCAAGATTCCTGAAATTTTCGAAAATCTAAAAGATTTGGAAGCAACTATATTGCAAGACACGAGTAGTTTTGTTTCAAAAATAGTTTTACCAAAAGCAAAAGATTGTAAATCTTGCAAAAGACAAATTTTATCTGTTGAAACATGGGTAGGAAAACAAAAATTTAAATATTTCTTATAATAGCAAGTTCATCGATTATTTAACCAATACAATACTTTTAACTACATATTTCCTATTATTAGTCATATTAAACTACTAGGTACTATAGCTGTATTCTTTTTACCTATTTTAAGTGAGATTGTACTGAGATACTCAGTTACTCAGTTGAAAAGTTGTTTTTTTTACCGTTTTGACATAAGTACTGTGCCGTGCCGAATTGAGTTTTACGTGACAAAATTATCCCCTTCCATACCCAAACTGATTTTGCTGTTTTGAAGTGTTACAACTGAGACAAATTAGGAATTGGCTCGGATTGGTTGATTTGAATTAAAGTTGTCACTTATTGAAATCATTTTAATATCTACTGAACCTTAAATTTTTAATTCGTCTTTTTGAAGTTTATGTTGGCATTATACAATAATACAAAAAACAATTTGGTTAGCATTATCAAACTTCAAAATAATTAAATTCAAAAATCACTTAGTAGTAAATTTGTAAATTTGTCTTAAATCTTTTTACCTTATCTTTTTCTCACTTTGACTCAGCTAATCTTAGTTCGTCTCAGCTCACTTCATCTTAGTTGTGCACCTGAGATGGAAATAAAATAGGTAAAAAGAATACAGCTTACATATATTAAACTACCACAGGAATATTAAACTACTTCAACTTATTTTCAAAACATGTAAATGATATTAAAACATGTCATCCGGTAAGGTGTTCTTTGATTTTATAATTTTTCTTGTTAATTGTTTCAATAAACGTCAAATCTTGAAGAATGTGTTGATTTGGGTTGCTTTTGTTACCATGATTTGTAAGAAGTAAAAATTAATTAGACCTGTAGATTATTTTTATACATTTATTCATAGATGAGAATAGGTTATAATAATTATTATTTAATTATAATTAAGAATTATAATAATTATTACCTATTCTCATCTACGAATCTTCATCATTTTAGTTGAGTCAACTAAACAGTTTAAGAATTATTTATTTTTAAATTCAAATTTTGAAACATAAATTTCATCAATTTTCACAAGTGCTCTTTCAAATTTCGTACATTTCATTATCACAAAAGTAATTGCGCAGTCATGATCAGAAGATTTGAGGTTTTTTTGAAAAATTGGAGACTATAGTCTGTTTTTTTAAGAAAAATATTGGAATTTGTACTAAGGCGATGACCTCGAAATGTAAACCAATAAAATTGTTTTGAAGTTAGACGCTAATACAATAACTAAATTTTTACGATTGAAGTGCTATGCGTGTTGCCTAAATTGAACCGGGTAAAGTCATAAATAAGATAGATGTGAACAAACTTAAATGTAATATCGAATAGACTAAATAGTTACTTGCTTATAAGTTTATAACATTTCGCTTTTTTGTGGTGAATATTTAATATTACTACAAGATTAAGTACTATTTAAATTATCTAAAGTTTCCCGGTGTAAATTAGACTTTGTAAACAACGCGCCACCTATATTTTTCATATCTTGGATCGACTATTCAATTTATTGTATTTTCATAAAATCAGTATGGGTTTGACGATATCAGTTTCACGAGTAGAATCGTGAATGAGAACTTCTTTTGATGAAACATGAAAAAGTAAAAATTAATATCGACTTGTAGATTATTTAGAATATATTTTGTATTTATTTGTAATTTATGATATAATTATTTATTTTATGTTATGTTAGCTTTATTTAGGTAGTAATAAAATTTTATAATAAATTTAAATGTCTATTTTAAAAATTACATCAAAATTAAAGACATTTAATTTTATTATCATAAAATTTCATTAATTCTTATAGTAATGTATATGTATACACTTTATTAGTGCTATTTTAATACATTACTTAAGGAAATAGTAAAATTTTATGATTACAAAGTTACAATATTAAATAAGATTATAAAAATTTAAAAATACCCGCTCTTGGCTTCACGCAAATGACCTTGAAAGGATAAAAACTGGACTTTAGCGCCATCTCTCCGTGTGGGTGCACATTTTTAATGTCATTTCCAATGAATCAACTCATACTACGCAAGATCTTCTACCGTGGTCCATAGTATTTGGGAGTGGTATTTTATTTTCCAATGCCGGTGAAAACATTCTCCTATCCGACACCTGGGGCCGCTATTAGTATCTTACTCCTACCTCCAAGACTAACGAAAGTGTTACTTTATGATGTACAATTTATCAGACCGAAAATGATACTTTGCGGTATCGTGTTAGAAAAAAAAAAAACATGTATCCTGAATAAACACGTACAGAAAATTTTATTTTCGATTCATATTTATTCTGGTTACTATTTTCTGTCCTTCTTTATTCAGGTTTGACATTACAGTAAATGAATGTAGTAAATGTCATAAAATTATTTACTTACTTATTTGTAATAAAATGTTAAATATCGGTGAGGTATAAAATTAAATATTATACAAGAAGTATAGTTTTCAAAACTTAATTTTTTAGGAAACGACATATCCAATATCTGTGTTTTGCATAATAGCAACTGAATTTTGTGAAAGATTTTCTTTTTGTGGTTTGCGAAGTAAGTTTTGCATGTTATTGAGATGAATACGGTTAACGTTTTTTTCATGCCGGATTTATTACTAGCTTAATAATTTTAGCTATTTTATCGTTGTATCTGCGGAATGAATTGCTGTTTAGCGAAAATGCGGCTACAATTATATATCATATTTTTATTATGATTTGTTACATAATACCTATAGTAGGGGCTATATGTGCAGATAGCTACATAGGAAGATACAGGTAAAATTTGAAATTTAAGTATAAGTAATTTTTTTCTCTTAGAATAAAATATCATGATAATATTTAAAATATATGATCAAAGAATATTTTTAAAAACTAAATTGTTTAAGATTAGTGTATGGTAGCAGTCAAGCGTAAATCCATAGGAGGGATGAAGTAATACTGATTCTGAGAGACTTTATCGAATCATTTATTTAAAATATAATTATTTTAAATAAAAAAAAACAAAGAATTTTTTCTGGTATATCATGTAATAATATCTAGATATTTGTTGTTTGTTTTAGAACAATTTTGTGCTTTTCACTAATTTATTTAATTGGAAATATTTTAATGTGTTTTGCTGCAATACCCCGATTAGATGTATCACCTATGTAAGTATTTGGTTATTATAATTTACAAAATATTTAAAATATTCAAGTTTTTGCATGAAGCTTCGAGAGGTTTTAATCATTTACATAAATCTACAAAATGTAATATCATTACAACTCACCAATGAATGCTTGAAATATAGTAGTACAGCCTATAAAGCTTTTATAACTACTACTTCAGTAGAGATCTTCTTATTTTATTTCCTACAGTGTATTACTTCTTAGCTTTTAATTGTTTTTCAATTTGTTATTCTTAGACGTTTTCTTACGTTAATTTAATCGTGTCTCATTTATTGCCAGTTCTCATCACGTGGCTCAGTAATTTAATTCATCCATCTATTTTTCTTTTGTTTATAAGTCTTTAAAATTTAATTCTTCTTTTATACGATTCTAAATTTTGACCAGTACAACGTTTTGCATTTAATGACCTAATCCTGATTTTGCTTTACTATAAGCTCGAGTGGTAAAAATTTGAATAATAAAATATATTTAATATTTTAGAATTTTAGCAAGCTTTGGATTAAGCTTAATAGCTATTGGAACTGGAGGTATTAAACCATGCGTCGCTGCGTTCGGTGGGGATCAATTTCATCTACCTCATCAAAAACATCTCTTGCAGCAATTCTTTTCTATTTTCTATTTTAGTATAAATTTGGGTGGGTTTGTTGGTATGATTCTCACACCTGTTTTACGAAAAAGCGTAGTTTGCTTTGGCGAAGATACCTGTTATGCTCTAGGATTTGGGTTTCCCGCTATATTGATGCTTTTAGCACTGTGTAAGGATATAATAAAACTTTACTAATTTGAATTATATAATATTCATATTTTTTCTTTCTAATTATCTATGCAATACAATTTTATTTAAATTTTATAGGTCTGTTCATTTTGGGAAAACCATTTTATCGATTAAAAACTCCCAAAGAAAACATAATGTTATGTTTCGTACGTTGTGCCTTAGTAAGTTGTCAGATTTACCAATTAATATACAATAATGTAACAAATTCAGAATTTCAGTATGCCGTATCTCAAAAATATAAAAGTAAAGATAATACTAAAGAACATTGGTTGGACCACGCAAAGGGAAAATTTAATAGCAAATTAATATTTGATATGAAAATTGTGTTTGCTGTTCTTTTCCTGTATACTCCGTTGCCGATATTTTGGTCTCTTTTTGATCAGCAAGGCTCTAGATGGACTTTTCAGGTTTAATATAAATTCAAAAAATAATAATACGTTAGATTATTTGAATGTGAGCAAAAAACCTAGTAATATTAATTTATTATATCCTTTCTACATACTGCAAGTTTTAAAAGGCATTTATTAGGTTGTCAGGTTAAGTTATGTTAGGGTGTCAGGTTTCAATTTAAGAAATAGCAATTAATTACGTTTTCAAAAATGTATATAAAAATATATGGTCAATCAGCTTTAGATATCCTATTTAGAAATACAATCAACGATATTCTACAAATATTGGCAATAATTTAGTTCAATGCCACCAGTTGCTTTGATAACATGTTCTATATTAAAAAAATTATAGGAAGCTTGATCTCTGGAACTTGATTAGGAGCAACTGATAAATCAAAGCTAGTTATAGAGTATAATACCCTGAAACAGCGCCGACAGCAATTATAGGGTTTTTTTAAGAACGCTTGCTAATCTTTCAACTTGGCAGCCATGAGACTCTAATTCAATGCAACCAGATAAGTAAAATAAAGTGTATTCAAAAAAGACAAATCTAGTTATTATTGAATCTAGTCGATCCAACCATTAAAAAAATTCTTGAAATATCCAGAACTCAAAAATTATTGATTTAAAGAAACAAAAATCTCTTATAACAAAAATTTTAAAAAATCCTTGAGATACTCAAAATTTGAAAATTACAGATCTACAAAGACGCAGATCTATGATTTTAAGTTAAATTCGGCCATAATTATTAAAATTCAATTTATTTAAAATAAATTTATTAGTAATAATGTTGTTACTAGCAGTGTGGTATAAGGCTTAAATCGACATGCTACGGAGTGGAAGACCGCGGCTCGGTGCTTGGTCGCGCCAACTGCACTGCTGTGATCTAAAGCCCGAGTTTGATCTAAGCGCCATGCATCTGGCAAGGTTAGCACCCTACCAGAATATTAATGCAAATGCTCACATACCAAGAGTGCCAAGTGTAAAAACTTGGTGCGTTAATGGTAAAAAACAGAAAAAAGTTCTAAAATAAGTTAAAGAAGAAGAAGAAGAATGTCGTTGTAGCTAAAACATACTGCAGTACTCATTTACCTCGAGCACACATACCGTTAACAGAATAAGCTAACTATAGACTTAATATGCAAAAAAAAGAAACTTTAAAATTGATTATTTCCTAAATTATTCGATATGTGGATTTCGCGCATAGTTTAATTACTTGATTTTAATGTTACTTATAAAATTCTGCAAAAATGTTACCTATACCTAAAATATCTTCTCTCTTCTTTGCGATTTACTCCCGCGCCAAAGCTTATAGCATACAATACACGCTTATAAGCGCTAATGAGGAATTCTAAACCGAACCATGCATTAGCACTGTCGGTGTAAATAAGAGAAGGTACTTTTCAACGTCAGAAAATTTACACAGTCGGCTTCTCTTATAAGTAAAAGAAAAAACAAATAGTATATGTTTGACTCTCGCTTTATATAGGTTTTCATTTTTCACTTATATGCAGTTAAAATGTCGGGACCTGTTAATTATCAAATTTTTTAGAAAAACCACAAAATTTGATATGATTAATATCAAGTTACACTACCTTAATCACTTATCTATTGATTATGTTAATTAACCTGTTAATCATTCTCATTTATCTAGTTTTCTCGCTTACCCAGTTCTCGCTTATCCAGCTTCGACTGTATTAGATTTTCAAATTGCTTAGTAACTTTGTGAAGTTGTTATAACAAACTAGTAAAATTAGCAAGCAATTCTTCTTGAATCTAAAATATAATATTATAGATATTGTTAAGTTTACATATGTTATACTAAATCCTTGAATAGCAGTTTAAAAGAATTGTAGTATGTCAAGAAAATAATATTATGTTAATGACATTATGAATGAATGAATGAATGGCCATTACATTAATCTCCATTAAACTTATAGTATATATCAAAGATATTACTCTTGATTATTAATTTTTAGGCTTCAAAAATGAATGGAATGGTATTCGGAGTGCAAATATTACCCGATCAGATGCAAGTTATAAATCCAGCAATCGTCTTGATATTAATACCAGTTTTTGATCGTTATTTTTATCCATATTTTAACAAGATTAACTTTTTGGAATCACCATTGCATCGAATGGCAATTGGGGGTTTAATTTCGGGCTTTGCATTTTTAGCAGCTGGAATTGTTGAATTGGTTTTGGAAACTACTTACCCTGAATTGCCACATAAACACAAAGCATCCATAAATATCATCAATACTTTACCATGTACTCTAAAAATAAGTGGTCCATTTAACTTAGTCTATGATTTAAAATCAGCGGAACTTTACACTTTTAAAAATCTTGATGCTTTTAATACAACTCAATATAATATAATAGTTAATGCTCCAAAGATGTGCTCAGATTTAAAACTTTCTGGAGCTGAATTCAAATTAACAATGCAAGCTATTGAATCACAAGTAGGTACCTATTTATAAAGTTAAGCAATAATTATTATTGTACTGCATTTATCCAGGCTCAATGGATTAAAAAGTGAAAACCGAAAAAAATGTATAATGTTTAGATTAGAAACTGGTCTTAAAATTATTTAACAGAGTGTTACAATTAAATCTAACTACATTATTTATATATAAAATTTATCAAATTACCAATATACAATAGAATTTCACTTACATTAGTCGTGCATTCATTCACTCGGTAACCTTTTACCAACTAAAAAAAAGTAACACTCTGATCGGTCAACGTTTTTTACTAACCGGAAAATACTTTTAAAAATGAAACAAGAGTGACCTCCCAAAAGTGACCCTTATTATTTCTATTGAAAATACAGTAGACGCCGCTTAATGTGATCACATTGGAACTCAGTGGTTTTGATAACAATACACGAAAAGATTCTTTTTTAATTTTACACAAAAATAGTTGCGAAATGCTTAATTGTTTTGCTGCATTCTGCTTCCTAATTTTTGGCAACTGATTTAAAAATGTTATAAAAATTTTTTATGTCGCTTATTTTGAAATTTTAAAATAAAACTGAATTAAATTGTACATTTATCAGTATACTAGCAACTTTCTGCTATATAATATTACACCTGAATCAGGTCTGGGTAATGAATATGTCTGAGTGGTTCCCCGGTTTGTGAACAAAATTTTTAAAAAATGCTTGTAAACTGCAAATTAACTTCATTTTCAGTGGGAAAAAACAATCTTAAGAAAAATAATTGATAACATAAACCAAATTTTTGATTATAATAAACTGTTTTTCACGTGTAGTCATATTCGTTCGGACCGTTCTTCGCGAAAGTGATAATAATACCCAATTAATAGCATTAACCGTGATTCTAATAAGCGGCGTCCACTGTAGTAATTTTTAATTAAATTTGAATATTTATTGCCAAACTTAAATTTACTTTTCTAAGTTGAAAAATAGAAATAGAAGAAATAGAAGTAGAAAAACAAAGTTGATTTTAGGTCACATTGCTTACAAAAGAAAAATGTACATATAAACATATGTACATGAGGCGATATCAAATTGCTGTAACTTTTGACTGTTTGACTGAAAATGCTTATCAAGTTATATTCTCATAGTAAATAAATTAATCAAATTACGGCTTTGCAATTTAATTTATTATCGGCTTGTTAATTTTAGTTAAAGATTGTTCATTCAAAATTGCTTCATTTAATTTTTTTCAGCAAAGTAACTCAAAACCAACATTGTTTTGCTTACGACCGATCTTTTCATATTTTAATTATACGTCAAGTAGTTCATCATTATCAGCCTCTTCAGTCCACTGCTGGACTAGCCTCTTTCTCTATCGAGAAAGGATTTCAGCATTTAGACCCCACGATTGCTTAGGCCGGATTGGGGAATGTCAGTAACCCTGTTTTTTTAATAGTTGACGGTGGCAATCATCAACTCAGAGGGACCGCCGGCTTTACGTGCCCTCCGAAGCACGGAAAAGATCATAAAAAAGTTTAGACACTTCCCGAATTCGAACCGGGTACCTTAATGTCAGCAGTTATTCAGCTAACAAACTAGGCTAATGACTGTCTCAGTAGTTACTTGACGTTTACTTTACTTGAGCTTTAATGGTTGATTTATGCCCGTACCTATAGTCAATGCTTGGCTGGAGCAAAACTTGAGTACGGCTTAAGTACGAAATGAACCAATCACGATCAACAATTTCATACTTAAGCCGTGCTCAAGTTTTGCTTCAGTCAAGCATTCAAGTCAAGTTCGGTCTTTTCATCGAATTTTATACAACCGGTGAAGTATAGTACGGTTGGTATAGTACTATTATATTTAAAACTAAAATTTAGAGCAATAGGCATGATGACACTATTAAAGAATCGGAGAATAAATGATTTTACAGAAAAATATATGCTAAAAGAGTTCTAAAAAATGATCCCGTTTTAATATAAACATTAAGATTAATAAGATTTTCAATAAAATAAAAGTATAAAATACTGCAATCGGCCATGTGATCTGAAACGGCAATCAGAGCAAATGACGTCACGATTCAGTAAATGTCATCGTTTTGCTTGAAGGTTTGTTTTGATTACGCGTTTCAGTTACATATTTCTGTCATTTTAATTAGCAATTTGTTGTTAATACTAGTTCTGTGATAAAAATAAGAAATCCAATAATCACCAGCAATGGAACAAAATTTTATTAAAGTTTTATTTGGTGCATAAACAAATAGTTTGTTAGGTGTTGCTATTGATGTATTTTTGCACATAGGAACCGCACACCACTTGTAAACTTTGGAATTCATGATATTTTGTTGACTTTCTTCGTTTAGCATACACTCGCGATACATACAATGCAATGTTTACGAAAGTGTGACGTCACAAGCCGACGCCATGACACCTACGAGCGTTTCACGCCTAATTCAAATTACATAGCAGAAAATACATTAATTTACGTTAAAACTTAAGTTTATTACTGAAATAATTTTTTTTTTGAAAATAGGGGACGCATACCTACAATAAAGAAAGGTATTTAAAAATCTGTCATCATGCCTATTTGAACTAGTAGCTCAGATTAACTTTAACAATAGATTAACAATAAAAGTGATTGATATTAAAAGTTTTTCATTTTTTATTTAAAATTAATGTAAATTTAAAATTTTAAATATTTCAGTTATTTTATTTCTGCATAGAAATGTTTTTAATTATCAGTATTTTATAATGCACTAAAATTGCATTGATTTGACCTAATGATGATGGTGCTTTTTTTGCTTTTTTCTTAAGATTTTTGCTTAAAACGCACGTTAGTGCTTATTAGAGCTTTTTTTAATGTTTTTTTTATGACCGATGAAGTACACGATTAAAACTGATACAGAGCTGTACCGGTATTCGTACCTGTATTTTATGAAAATTTTATTAACTGTACATGTCAGGCACATACGTTCTTCCCTGTTGCTGAAACATATTTGTCTTCAATTTTCTTTGGTTAATGATTTAATTTCAAATGGAAAAATAATTTTTGTAAAAGCGCCTTTGATAGTGCAAGCTATTAAAGAAAATTTTCCCGATACACCTCTACTTTCTAAACCAGTGCTTACAGGTGGGGAACGTAGTTCAATATTGTCCTACGTATATTATGGGACAAATTTTGATAATTTTCAAAGATTATTGTTTCTGAATTGTCAGAATCGTCGTCGTTTTTTGAACCTTTTTAAAGCGCTTATTTTGAAATTATAAGTGCTAAAGTGCTTATAAATCCGGGCTCTAATAATTACGTCTTCAACATCTTCGGGCATTGCATCGTTTACTTCACAAGCAATATTTTGAAGTACGCAACTACTGCAACAATAATGTTTAGAGAAAGTTCTATTTTACATCTAATTCCTAAAGATAAAATAAGAAACCTTCTCTTCCAAATATCATTTTTTTTTCTACCACAGTTCTTG
Organism: Cantharis rustica; assembly: GCA_911387805.1. Lineage (NCBI taxonomy): Eukaryota > Metazoa > Arthropoda > Insecta > Coleoptera > Cantharidae > Cantharis > Cantharis rustica. The sequence continues at coordinate 82,065,881 of OU426877.1, forward strand.
TTCTTATCTGTGCTTCATTTTATAAATTTTCAGCTTCACTTTGAAGATTTGTTAATGGAGTTAATAAATATTGTCGCGGAGGACAACCACTATCACCTAGCAGTATACTATTGCCCATTTCAGCATTTTCAAATTTAAATTTTAGATTTGAATGATCAAAAATATTGCTATTATGTGCTGAACCTGGCCAACGAGCAACTATATCCATAATTTTATGGTAAACTATTTGAACGTTTAATGAAAAATATCTTTTCTGATTTCTAAACAGTTCCGCATTATCTTCACTTATTATAAAAAACATTTTTTTTTATAAAAACGATCACTAAAATTATATTCTAAACAAATTATTATTTAAAATGTTTTTATAGTTATTAATTATATAAGGGGATTAAAAAGCCTCTAATCCACGAGAAAAAATGAACACTCGAGGCGCAGCCGAGAGTCACATTTTTTCGACAGGATTATAGGCTTGTTAATTCCCGAATGTAATTCAACATTTTATCCACGATCATGGCCAAAAGCACAAGAAAAAATTTTAGTTTTGAGAAACGTCAGATTTAACAAATTAATTTTGACCAATACCTACTGATTTTGAGCTGAAAACTAATCCACTAGTGTATTATGAATTCTAATCCACTAGTGTATTAAAAGGCCTCTAATCCACGGAAAACGGACGTATTAAACCTTCCTAATATAGTGGTCGTGGATAAAAATACTAACGCTATTTTATTTGAAACTTGAGAAAACAGAATCATAGTAGTTCTATTTTTTTGTTTTCCAATTTTATCATGCTAATAAATATTAACAGGCCTGTGGAGATGCTCATAACATTACTAGCCAGTAAGCTGATTTACTAGGCTACTAAATTTTAGTAGTAGTTGAAAAAACCGAAAAGTAACTTACTTGTAGATTAAAACTTATTTGAGCTTTACTTGTAGGTGAAAAAACCGGCCCTTAATATAATAAATACTTGCACATAATTTTATTTTTTTAGATTGATACTGTTCTAGTTGGTGTTAATAATGAACATGGAATAAAGGCTTTTACTACTAACCCAGTAGATTTAAAAAAATCGCTAAGTGGGAAACCAAAAATAAGGTTTGTTAATAATTTATAATTGACTCAATAAATTTCAATCAAATTTAAAAAAATGCTCTTCTTAAATAGATCATTATTAGTGTTACGTAGAAGCTCCTGAAATATATACTAAGGTACAACTTAAGATAATAGTCTAAGAGCTAGTGAACCATCCGACAAACCCGTTTCCCACAATGCTAAAAATTTTTTAAATGATGTTTTATTATCAGTGAATTGAGAAAGTACCGTTCTGGCAGGTATCTTGCGGTTGCGTCATTATCCCTTAAATTTTTGAAAATGTCCTCATATCGCAGTAAATTACGTATTTTGCAGATAAATTCTGATTGACAAATAGAATTTTATTTCAAATTTAAAAAATTTGATATAATCTACAATTCGTTATTGCCAGGTTCTACCTTTAGACTTGATAATTTACTTTTATACATATAACTTTGGTTTCAATTGTTAAGAAAATATTATGTTTTATACTTCATGTTTTACTCTTAATGCTTCTAAGTTATCACTAATGAACTTCAATTAATAGTATTTTGTGTAAGGACTAATAAACAAGATTTTAATTGTAGAGTTGTATATATAAAAAGTTCTCCGATTCTTCACAACGTAACAGTAACGCTTCGAGGTGGAGGTGGATTAAGAGACGTATATTTTGTAAGTGATCAAGCAAAAGACAATTTGGCGGTTTCAGAATATATGGAATTACCTGCTGGAGAGTTGGTAACTCGCACAATATATTTTTTATAAAAATAACATATTTATATGTACTACAGGTACGAATACATTATTGAATCCAAAGAAATACCCAAGTTGTTAGAAAACATGATACAGTTACTATTGGGAGGTGTTTACACTTTAGTATTACGTGAAAACCAAGGAATTATTAAGGTAACCATATAAACATGTCTAGCTAATAATAATAATAATATAACAATATAGCTATTATTACAACTAGGGTAATATAAATAGTATATTTCCCGAGGTTGGCTAGTTATATATTGCGATGTATCCAGCTTCATCCAAATTTGAAAAATAATTACTAAGTCCAATCCATAGTAAAACTTTTAATTTTAATCTCAAATAAAATTTTAATTTTATTTTTAAAAGGAACGAAGTTTGATTTCTCGCCTTATCCAAATTGTCGGCTTATCAATCGCAACACTCGCTCGCTCTAACACAATTTTTAATTTTCCAATTTTATATCAATTCAAAATTTATTACTTATTTATTATTTTTCTCAAATATCAAACATCCAAATCAATCATCTACTGCTCGGTAGCCACTCACAAAAATATCCAACTCGAAATATCAAAAATAATCCAAAAATTACGCCATGATGCATTCGCACCAAAATTCCATTTATTCAATCAAAATAATTATTCACAATCTCAAAAATAACACAATTCTCAAAAATAACTCACTTGAGTCCAAAATTAACGAGCCCAAAATATCGGCCCGCTCGCTCTCTCGTGCGGCTCGTCGGCAAAAAGCCAATATTCCCGTCGATTCGCTCCCACCTGCCCAATTCTCCAATCTTACAACTTAAAATTATTTAAATAAAATTTTTATCAAATGTACAGGGTAGGTACGAATCCTTTTGAAACACCACAATATATTGATATACCCCATTCTTGTCAATCTTATAAAAATTGCTTATGCTAATTTATTTAATCCAATAACTGGGCATTCATTTTTGTAGCGATGGACTCTTCAATGTTTTATAAATTTGTAAGTTTATAAATTAAAATGCTTACTTTTGTTGGTTTGCATTGTGGTATTGGATTCACGTGCGCTTCTCGAATGTGGTGTTATGCAGCTGGCTTAATTACGCCTGGTCAAGTTTGCTGCGATGTAATTTTTGCATCGACCAAATTGTCACAAATTCTTTCTCTTTGCCAATCCACTATCGCACTTCACTTAAATTAAAATAAAAAAAAAACTCAACTTAATTTAATTTATTTATAAAATAATAAAAGTAATTTTTAATCATCGGGTATGGCGATTTCCGCCAGGCACCACGGTCTTTGCCTAATTGTCCTTGCATCGACCTACCAGCCGTACTCCCTCTTTTTCTTCTCCCACCTTTTTATTTACATAGCAAAACCCAACAACTTTATACAGTGTTTATAATGTTGTAATAATGAAACAAAACTCAAATTTTAAAATAATCCACAAAATAATAAAATTAATGTTTTTGCATTTCGAAACACGACAATATATATATTGCAATGACCCGAGCTATTCAAATCTTATTAAAATTTGCTCAATTTACAAATCAATTTTATAACTGGGCATTTATTTTTTGTAGCAAGAAACTCTTCATTATTCCAAAAATTGTCTTTCAAAATAAAATAACACTTCTAAATAAATGGTTTTCAAAATAAATAGTAAAAATTTTTGGTCCAAAAAATTTAATAGTTCTCCAATAATAATTATTCTTCAAAATTAACTCGCATGTATTTTAATTCCAATATAAAATTAAAGAAATCAAAGTTTTGATTTTATCCTTATCCAATTTGACTGCTTATAAATATCGACCATTCGTTCCTTCAAATGTAATTTTAACTTTCCAATTTTAAGTATCCAAATCGAATTTATTATTCGAAATATTCTTTTTTCCAAAAATTAATCATCCAAATCAACTTACTACCGCTCAGTAGCCACTTATAAGTAATATCCAAATTAATTCCAAATATCAAAAATATGCTTCCAAAAACAACGCAATAATGCATTCGCATCAAATCACTTTATTTAAATCAAATCAAAAATACTACTCACAATTTCAAAATGACAAAATCTCGTATCAAAAATCAAACTCAGCGGGCACACCATACTTGGCATCCGCTGTCGGCCATAGTTGGCTCAATAAGCCTCGATAAGAACCTCACTTCTACCAACTTTAATTTTCAAAGTTTTACCTCCCAAAATTCAAATTCAAATATTTCATAAACTAACATCAAAATTAATGGCAAATTAACAGGGTAGGTAAAACTTTGGTTCGGAACATGACAATATAGTAGTAGTATATATAGTAGTATAGACAACCAAGGGAAATGTATTCATATTTCCCGTGTTGTAATCAATAGTTTTCTTCTGATTGAAAAATATATTATTAAATATATCAATATTTCATCAATAATAAAATTTGAGATTTTGAATTTGCAATAACTCGAAAACGGCGCTAGATATCGAAAAACTGAGCAAAAAATTTACCCCTCTTTGCTCGTTCTCAACCCCCCCCCCTAGCAATTTGTCGAAAGAAGTTTTATGCAAAATTCTAGATCTATAACGCGCAGAATGTGCGCAAAATAATTCAGAAAAAGTTAGGTTGGCTTTTAAAATATAAAAATAAGTAGGCACATTTTTTATTTTAAACGTCACTTAAATGTCACTTTTTAACAGGGATGGCTTTAGTATTTACTTTGCGTGTTTGATTGTCCAATCACCGTGCGCAAAGCATACTTTAAAATGACGTTTCATATTTCCCTTGGGAAATATTAGTGTGTTATGACATATTGTAACTAAGGCGATATTGCTCTATATTGTTTCAATCAGAAGAAAGCATAATAATATTATGTAAATAATAGCTATTATTACAACTAGGGTAATATGAATAGTATATTTCCCGAGGTTGGCTAGTTACATCTCGAGGGCAAAGCCCGAGAGATGTATAGACAACCAAGGGAAATGTATTCATATTTCCCGTGTTGTAATCAATAGTTTTCTTCTGATTGAAAAATATATTATTAAATATATTAATATTACATCAATAATTAAATTTGAAATTTTGAATTTGCAATAACTCGAAAACGACGCTAGATATCGAAAAACTGAGCAAAAAATTTACCCCCCTTTGCTCGTTCTCAACCCCCCTAGCAATTTGTCGAAGGAAGCCTTATGCAAAATTCTAGATCAATAGCGCGCAGAATGCGCGCAAAATAATTCAGAAAAAGTTAGGTTGGTTTTTAAAATATAAAAATAAGTAGGCACATTTTTTATTTTAAACGTCACTTAAATGTCACTTTTAACAGGGATGGCTTTAGTATTTTGTTTTGCATGTTTGATTGTCCAATCACCGTGCGCAAAGTATACTTTAAAATGACGTTTCATATTTCCCTAGGGACAATATGAGATGACGTTTCATATTTCCCTTGGGAAATATTAGTGTGTTATGACATATTGTAACTAAGGCGATATTGATCTATATTGTTTCAATCAGAAGAAAATAATATAACTTAGTTGGTAGGGTCGGCATTGTGTAGCTATAGTCCGTTTTTTTTAAGAAAAATATTGGAATTAGTACTAAAGCGACGACCTCTAAAATTTAACCAATGAAATTGCTTTGAAGTTAGACGGTATTGCAATAACGAAATTTTAGCAATTTAATGCTTTGTGTGTTGCCTAAACTGAACCGGGAAAGTCACAAAAAAATAAGATAGATGTGGACAGAGTTTCGCTTTTTTGTGGTTAATTTTAATAATTTTAATATTAATTTAATTTAATTAATTTTTACATGTTAGATGAAATTGAAAAATAATTTAATTCATAACTTACATAAAATTGTTCAAAAACAATTTAAATGAATGATATGCTTGCGACACCCTGTTATAACTGATGTTTCGATTTTCAGAATCTCATCAGGAAAACCTGGAAAAACTATTGAAATGATTGAAAAGTTATGCTATTGAATTCAAAAAAATTAAATTCAATTCAGTTTTGAATTTTGAATTTAATAGCATAACTTTTCAATCATTTCAATAGTTTTTCCAGGTTTGCCTGATGAGATTCTGAAATTCGAAACATCAGTTATAACAGGGTGTCGCAAGCTATATCATTTATTTAAATAGTTTTTGAACAATTTTATGTACTAAGTTATGAATTAAATTATTTTTCAATTTCATCTAACATGTAAAAATTAATTTTATTAAAAATATTATCACATGTTAATAACCTTAACCATTTAGTTAATTTTAATATTACTACAAAATTAAGTACTATTTAAATTATCTGAAGTTTTCCGGTGTAAATTAGACTTTGAAAACGACGCGCCACCTATATTATTCATATCTTGGATCGACTATAGTAGCTACATAGACATGACTCGATTTTCAGACTCGCATGAAGATGTTCGAACCTCGACACATCTTGAGTTAGTCGTCTAATTCATCTGTTGTGTACATTAACTATTAGATTTTAAAAATTATTGGCAAATTTGTTTTAGCTGAAATTTATTTAAAAAAGAGAAATTTAACAATACTAAATTTTTTTGCATGCCTGCAACTTTTTTTAAGAATGAAAGGTTTTATTTTATATTATGTAATAATTTGTAATTATTATTTTTATTGTGACTTATTATTAATATTATAATAGTAATAATACTTAGCAAATTTATTTAATCATTTTATTCCAGTTTTCAAGAATGTACACAATGTCTCCTCCAAATACTGTCAATATATTGTGGTTAATACCACAATACTTTCTAATATCAGTAGCTGAAATAATGTTTGGAATTGCAGGATTAGAATTTTCATTCACCCAAGTAAATCTGAATTATTACAAGAATATTTTACAAACTTTCAGTTTGTTATTATTTTAGGCTCCAAAATGTTTAAAAACTATTACATTAGCCGCCTGGTATTTATCTGTAGCACTAGGAAATTTTCTTGTAATTGTCATCACTCAAGCAGGATTTTTCAAGAGTCAAGTGAGTTAATAGAAAATATAACAATTTTGTTTCAAAAAGTTAACTGATTTACATTATAAGGCGAATGAATTTTTTTTATTTGCTATGATGATTGTTGCGGATATGATGATATTTACCGAAATGGCAGCACACTACGAAATCGTACAATTAGAAGCAGACAGTTCTGCGTTTGTTTGCAATAACGATGAAGATGAGCCTTTGTTAAAAGAAGAATCAGAGTTTTAGTATTAGAAATCATTTTATTGTAATTACATTTTTTTTTACTCAATAGTTATTGAATATTGTTCAATCCTAGCATGTAATTCTTATAAGCAAATAAAATTTATATACCTAATTACTATAGGTTGAAAAGCGTAACGAAAATGTATGTATATCTCAAAGATTCTAGGACGATTCATCCCAGGACGATTCATCTCGGACGATTCATCATCGTAAAACTTAATTTGCCAACTTAATCATTTTTATTAGCACGATAGCACGGATACTAAAATAATCCAATTTTTGCCAACTTTCAGTAGTTAAAACAAACTTTTGTACAACAACGTTCTATTTACAATATTTTATTTCTTGTAATATTTGATTATATATGTAATATTATATATGTAATTTGTGATTATATAGTAAAATCTGGAATAATATAAATAATATTATTATTATAGTAATACATATATTATATTTATATAAATAATAAAATACTAATAATACTGGTAATGCTAGTAATAATAATAATAGATCATTAATAAAAATAATTAAATTGGCCGGATACCATCTCAAAAGCTTTTTTAATTAGGATAAATAGAAATAAATTACTTTTTCATCCCTTTTATTTTTTTCTTTTCTTTTTTATTCTTTTATTATTTTTAAAATGAGTTGGTGTTCTTTTAGTGTTTTTTGTAATTAGTATTACATAATTATATTACATAGCAAGAATATAAAGTTACTTATCTTCATTTAGGTAATATGTAGCCTAAAGTGAGCGCTAACAAGATGCCACTTAGTTAACCGTAGGTGTTATTACACGGTTGGCCAGCTATTGGGATTTAACCCACAGTTCTTCAAGCGATGGGTAGGTATGTCCACCAATCGCAGGTTCTTTGGTAGATTGTTCCTGGTAGTGGGTTATCACAAAGGGTGGAAATAGCAATACTATCAACTTCGAAATGAAATGCTCTTAGGGCGCCAAATATTGAAATAAAACTCAACAAACAGAATGAAGGGGATTTATTCAATATTAAAGAAGAGAATTAAAGTTGAGTTTCGCAAACCACAGATGTACAACAGTCATACAATAAATATTGGACTCTTGGTCCCAAACAGTAAACGCTGAAGGCGTGTAAAAAAAAAGCAATCTACTGCTGACTGACTGATGGTCGCCTGCAACCAAATAGATGGAGTATCCTCAACATCCACTCATCCAAAGCTAATCAACTAGATCGGTGCAAGGCTTGATGTGTCGTTAGACAACAAGTGACTGTAAAATACCAAATGAACAGCACTTACCCAGTTTTACTCCTTTCCAACCTGCTATTTAGTAATTGCAGTGACACAAGTATGTTAAATTGGTCCAACTTCCTTCCAAGAGCTCTTTTCTGGGTCCGGATCTGTGTCAATGAAATAGAAACTACTAAAACAGATAAATGCTATTCACACAAGCAATCCACAAACCACAAATTGTCCAACTCAAGCTAACTAAATTGACCAACCGAAAACAAGTAGACGATCGGACAAACCAAAGATCTGATTACATAAAACTAAGGTTTAATCAGCAGCAGTAATTATAAATGTTCAAAACAATTTATCAATCCAGAAGGTAAAAAAATCAGTAGTCCAATCCAATCCAGTTTCCCAAATCCAAATCACCAGATACGGTGATTGAAGGATATCCACCAATTTGTTTCTAATTAAAACCAAATGGATTAAGTTTTATATTAACTTCCAATATCATACAAATGTGGCGCGGTAACTTTTCAAATTGGTTTATCTGCTGATTAGTTCTGACCTTACAATTTTCTTCCAGTCATAAATATTTAAACTATTGCCATAAACCAGATCTTCAGTATTAAAAAAATATCCAATTAATAATAGTTCAATAAGGTGTTATTAATTTCAATATGAAATTTATCCAAATTTTAAAGGTTATTCCATAATTATTAATAATAACTTTCGCTTTACTATAAAACGTCACACCAGGCTCGTTCTCAAAATCAAAAAACCTCTTATCAACGTCGAGCGCTTGGTTGATTACAACCTCTACCGAGTGCTTCGTAATTATTAGAGTAGGATTTATTAATTACTTTTATGTAACTACTTTTGTAACGTTACAAATACTATATTGTCGTGTTACAAAACGATTTGGACCCACCCTGTGCTCTTTTAGGAAAGTTTTGTAAATTATAATTTGTTTTGGTAAATTTGAAAAGAGTGCAGGTGGGGAATCGATAAAGTTAAGCTCGCCTCACACGATGCTTGTTTTGCTGATGGTTTCCTTGTTTGTTTCTGTGCATGGTACCAAGCATGATGGCTCCTGTGCATGGCTGGCTTCACACGGGTTTTGTGCATGCTGGTTTGTAAGTATGGTTTCAAGCTTCAATGCGCACGCAGTGACAGTCTCAAGTTTGTAAAAATGAACGCCTTTTTAATAGAAATTTAACGTAGAATATTAGCTGTTAGCATATTTTTGTGCAAAATACACAAAACAATATAATTGCAATTATACACAAATCGAACTACCAATTTAAAATGATAATCTTTTTCAAATATGGTTAACCAAAAAACAATTTCAAAAAAATTATAAAATAAAGAAAATAACAAAAAGCAATACTAATGACCAATATAATAAAAATATTTTATTATTTTTAATATTAAAATAAATTAGGTTATTTAACCTAATAGACTTATTTATTTACATCATTTCAATTCAAACTCGACTGAAACTCGGCATTTCTCGGTAGTATTCGCACGATGCGGCTTTATCATTGGTTAGCGCTGAAAACATGCACGTAAACCATCACAGAAAATAGCACCGGTTCTATCACAGAACATATAAGTAGGAGAAGGGAACCTCTCATGTTAATTCATCGCAACACGGCCCTCCTGCGGCCGTAGGGCACAACTAAAATTTTTGCGTGGCGTTTGAATAACTCTTTATAATTTCATAATTTTATTACAAGATTTAAAATTTCAAATTCTTAAAAAATTTATTTATAAATTTTCTATAATAAACAGAGGTAATTATAGAAAATATATAAATAAATTTCTTGAGAGTTTCAAATAATTATCTACTAAATCTGACATCAGGAGGTTGGTTATCAATAAAAATTCAGTCAAATTAAAAATGTATATGAAATATATTAAACACAAGTTAATACAGAAATTTATAAAAAAAACAATATGTATGTACAACAAACAGCAAATAATTTTTAAAAAGCAGTAACAATATAATATACATAAAACAATAATATTAAATAAGTATTAAAACGAACAAGTTATATAATCATATACAACAAAATAAATTTTCACATCACTTCACGTACACATGCGTCTCGTATAAAAACACGAACCAAAAATGAAAATATAACTGATGTAACCTAAAAATAATAATACAGTGTAAAATAAAGGAAGATAACACTGAAAGTCACTAGAAATCACTAAGAATCTCACCAGCTTTGATGCCCTTTGGCGAGTATAACCGAAGAATTACGATGAGGCACCCGATGATCGTGTTGCCGTAATTTCGTATCTCAGCTTCACCCCCATGGGTTCTATCAGAGAAATCGTGCACGAAAACATGCAGCAAAGCATGCACGGCAACTGCGCACCCATCAGCGCACCCATCACGGCACCAAACAAGGAAACATGCAGGGAAACAAGCTACAGCCATACCTACAGCGGAGGTAAAATTTTAATTCCCGCTGAATTGTTATATTGTTGTGCTAATTTTTTTTTTTTTTAAGCTTGCGCAGGGAGGAGGAAATCTCGTACGAGACACCATCATCATCTATGACGGTAGAGTCAGACTTGCACTGACTAAAACCTTCCCCCTACCCCCCATCTTGATCAAGAAACCGCCGTTAGGCATTACTTTAGATCGAGTGGAGGTTGTTCGTCTTCCGGGTGCTTTTTCTTCTTTCGCCGTTTGTTTGATGTTGTAGCTTCTGTTCTTTGTCATCTTTTCTTTTCATTGGTTCCTTTGTTTCTCTCGCTCCGCTTGCTCTTTTGCGGACAGGACCGTGTGAATCATCTTTTCGACGGCGTTCCAGTCCTCCGGGCTTTTCAGCATTGTGGCTACTACGTTGTCGGGCGTAAGTTGCGAGTCTGTGCCCAACTCTGCGGTGACTCTTGCCAGCTCCCATCTTGCACATTTGAAAAAGGTGTGCTCGGCAGTGTCTTCCGCGTCGCAGTAGTCGCACTTGGGTGCCGTTCTTCTGGCGAAACGGTGGAGGTATGCGTTAAAGCATCCGTGACCGGTGAAGGCTTGCGTGATGTGGTAGTTTACCTCACCGTGGCTTCTGGCGACCCAACTTTTGATGTCGGGTATGAGTCGTCGTGTCCACCGTCCAACCTTGGCTTCGTCCCATCTGGTTTGCCAGAGGTTCATGGTCGTGTCGTTGGTGTTCACTTGTCCGGAGTGGGTTCTCGCCCTTTCTCCGGCCTGTAGGTCAGCTGGTGTTATTGAGGCTAACACTAGCGCTGCTTTGCCCGACACGGTCCTGTATGCACTTATCACGCGTAGAGCGGCTCTTCGCTGTACTCTGTGTACTTTGTCTCGGTTTCGTCCTATTTGGAGGGCGTCGTACCAAACGGGTGCAGCGTAAAACATGATAGAATGCACCACGATTGCGAGCACTCTTCGCTTGGCTGCCTTCGGCCCTTCCACGTTGGGCATCAAGCGTGCAATGGTGGATGCCGACGCCTCTGCTTTCGCCGCCGTTTCTCTGATGTGCTGGGAGAAGTTGAGGTGTTTGTCCAGTCTAACTCCCAGCACCAGAACGGATTCTTTGATTCTTATGGCCGATCCGTTCATGTGGATGCGGATGTTGAGCATCCTTCTCCTTCCGATAGCCATGACGGCTTCAGATTTTTCCGGGACCAGCTGGAGCCCTTTGTCTCTGATCCACTGAAGGATGATGGAAATGGCCTGGTTTGCCTTCGTTTCCATAGCCTGGGCCTCCCGATCGCTGACTATTAGCGTCAGGTCGTCGGCGAATCCTATCAGTGTCACTCCCGCTGGTAGACGGAGTTTTAGCACGGCGTCGTACATCAAGTTCCACAGGGATGGGCCAAAAACTGATCCCTGCGGCACGCCGCTTGTTGCCCCCATGTTGTCGTCCTCTCCTTTCCTTCCAAGGATTATCGTCCTCCTGCTCAGGTAGCTGACCATGATGTTGTAGATGTGCGGGTCCACCTTCGTGTCTCGAAAAGCTTTTAGGATATGGCTCCATCCGGCGCTGTAGAAGGCGTTCCGCACGTCGAGGGTCACCACCAGGTAGTACTCGCGGGTTCGGTGTGTTCCCACTTTGGCCGTTCTCACCGTGTCTGCTATCTTCTTTAGTTGTTATGCTAACTTGAGAATTGTGAGTAATATTTTATTTTGATTGATTTAATAAAGTGCTTTTGATGCGTGTGCATTATTGCGTATTTTTTGAAATTTGAATTTATTTAAAATTATTTAATGTTTTGCTGCCGAACGAATGTGGATTGATTGATAAGTATTATATAAGAGAAAATGACAACAATTAAATTTTCGGATGTTGATAATTTAAAACAGAAAAATAACGGTTAATAAATTTAACGTCAAGGGACGAGCAATCGACCCATTTAAAGACCGGTATCGGAAATTATTTGAGATATTATTTTAATTTTTTATAAATTTTGTTTAGAACTTAAATTTATTTTTGATTTGAGATTGAAAATTATGAAGACAATTTTTATTTATAAATTTTTATAAATTTTTTATAATATAATTTATAATTTTTAAACTTAAACTTTAACCGCATCGACAATTCCCGAGCGTATATGTGACGTCACATAGCTACAGATAAACATAAAAATAAATATGTTTTAATTTGCTTCTATTTGACAGACAGTTGATTTGTGTGTATTCTCTGTGTATTGTATTGGACCTGTTTCATACCACTTTAGAGAAATACTACAATAAGACACCTGAAAAAACGAACCTTACGGTATTCTATATGATGTGTAACATCACCTTGGTAGTAAGCAACATTATTATTTGAAATAACTAATAATTATAAATTATTTAAAAATCACAAAGTAGGTGGAACGGCTTTACGTTACCTGCAGCCCTAATCTGTAACAGATAATACGAATTAAAACAATTTTATTAGCTGAACCTTCACAGCGTAGTGCGTTATGTGCTTGAAACATAATTACATCAAGACATCTAACAAGCGACTGCAAAATAACGCCGGAAATTCCTGCCATATGTGCCAACTAATGTCAAATTGAAACAAAACATGAATTATAACTGATTAACCATTTTAGTTTTGCTTTAACAAAATTTCTTTGTTTAGGATTCGTACCAGCTTAATCACATATATTGCACTTATATTTATCATTATTGATCACTTTGATTACACGTAAAACTCTATCTCGTATTTGAAACTTTCCGTTAAGTGTGCCATATTTTTTAGGATCCTCCCATTTGACGGATCCCAATTATTTTTATTAACATAAAATTTTTGATCACCAATAATAACTTTGTACAGTTATTTAAATTGTTGAATTTTGTGAAGAACAAAAACTTTTTATTTATATCGAAAAATTTGTCGAATGTGAACGAAGAAACATTTATGCATTATCTCAAAAAACCATACCGTGGTTAAATGTGTTCTGTGCATTACATTTTTTACTTTATCATACGAAGTCTGAGAAAGTATTGTAATCGTGCAGAAAAAAAAACTTGAGATTTTGATGAATTTAGACATTTTAGGGTCACAGAAGCGGAAAATCGTCATTTCAAAAAAATGTCTGTATGTATGTGTGTATGGATGTATGTGGTTAAATTTTGTGTGCGCTCTACCTCAAAAAGTAATAGACATTTTTTAACAAAATTTTGTATTTAGTACATAAATATTGAGACTTAGAGCTGATTAGATTTTGGTTAAAATCGGTACACGGAAAAGCAAAATAAAACAATATTTTGTAAATTAAAAAAAAATTTTTTTCTTATTTTTAAAATTTTATTTTTTAATCATATTCTCCTCCAAAATAATAATAAAAAAGTATTAATCAATAATCGTGTAAATATTCTATTTTTGTTTATATAGTTTTTACAAATTAAAATAAAATTTATTTTTTTAATTTAAGTATTAATTTAAATTTAAAAGTTAAAAATTGAAAATTAACGTTATCAATTTAATACCAATTTAACAAAGAAAAAAATACAAGCGATTTGTACAAAAAACATCTTAAAATCGAATAAATAATATAAAAAAAAAATAATAAAAAAAAATTTTTGCAAATAATTTTTTTCTTATTTTTAAAATTTTAACTTTTTAATATATTCTCCTCCAAAATAATATTTTTTTAAAATTCTTTTAAATTTATTATTATTTAAAAGTATGATAAAGTTATGGGCATGGTCACATCCGATTTTTTCGATGTAGAATTTAATAGCCGCAGCAACACCGTGATTAATTAATGCTAAAGCATAACCCACATTCATTTTATCAAAATGGTCTGGTTTAATAATATGTATGTTCTTTAAGTCGAAGGGCAATTTTTTATTCAAGTTTTGCATCTTCCAATATAACTTCTTTTTACCGAATCAAAATTTATTTCATTTGATGGTAAATTAAAACGTTGAACCAATTCCTCAGACAAATAAAATAATTGACCTTCAGTCAAGGCTAATCGCATATTCTTAAAAACGTGTGGTGAATCTGGCATAAAATATAACTTCTCTGGCGTATCTCCACTTGGACACGGATGATCACGACAGCATGTGGTTTCTGCATGTCGAGAACAAATGATACCATTTATTCGCCAAATTGCTTGATTTTGTAGACCCATATCTGATACAATTGCACAAACTCCAATTTTCCAATTAATGCACTTTTTTTATTATTTCGGCAATTTTTTCGTTGGCTTCATTTGCATCAAATGAATTTTCTGTGTAATAAAATGTAACGGTTTGCTTCCAACGTGTTGTCAAGCCAGCAAGTATAAAAACCAATGCATGTGTAGCTACTTCACTTTTAGAGCATCCTCCCGAACTATACTTTGTAGGTCTACCTAAAAAGTAATTTGTGATAATTTAAAATTTATTTTAACTATTATGATAAATACCTACTACTTCTCCTGTAGTATTGTCAAATTGAAATCCAGGTTTTATAGCCATTTCGTCCATTAAGAGAACTGCATGTCGTTCTTCAGGTTTTATCCCTTCCATTTTAGTTTGTAATAATGGGAATATGTCTTCTAATATTCCAGGACGAAATTTAAAGTTTTCTATTCTCTTCTGCAAAGTTCGGATACCAGGCAGAGGATAATTTTGTTTTCTTAGTTCTTCATAACCAGTCGTACCACATGATAAATACAATTTTTTATTGTATCACTTTCCCATGTATTACCAGCCATCTTTCCTTTTTGTAAAAATCTAATTTGATCTTTATTAAAAATGGTATTCACTTGTTTTGTAAATGTTTCATTTTCTTCCTTCAAATTTCTGATGGTTTTATACCCTAGTTGTAATTTTCGCTGTAATTCCAGTACCCGTGGATGTGTTTCTTCTTGTACAGAACTATTACGTTGTATATCATCTGGATGTAATAAATGTAATTCTATAGGATCTTCAATCATCTGGTCACATGTCAGGGACATCTACAAATAAGTTTAATAATCATTATAGTTCTATAATTAACATGTACGAGATAAAAAGCACATACTTTCTATTTTAATTATTGTCTTATCGATTATAACTTTTGGTGGTTTTCGTGGTGTTGGAATAACCTTATGCGAAAATAAGATAGGAATAGCATTCCACCGTAGAGGTCTTTTATTATCCTGCCGATTATTTTCAAATTGATCGTGAGTGAAATGATTCTGCAATGTAAATTATATAATGTAAAATATAATATTATGTAAAATTATATTACGCAATAATTAAATTATGGTAACTAAAAATCCGAGTCTTACCTCACAAACAAATGCTTCTTCTGGCAGATTTGTCCGATTTATTGTGGCTCTAAGTACTTCTTCAGTGTTTAATGATCGACAGGCATTGCAAATTCTGAGCTTTATATCATCTCTCATTGTCGGTTATTCTGTATAAACAATATCTTTGATCCGACCCCAATAAAAAAATTTTTCCTACAAAACTTGCTTATTTTTTAAAGAGCTTTCCAACGATACCACTTTCGGCATATGGTGCCATTTAAAATTCTGGATTACTGGACTTTCTGGAGCAAACTACTCTGGATGCCAACTTTTCCCGGAAATAATAATATCACCATTAGATTCGTCATTAGAGCTTTTGTAATAAATTTTTTTAGACCAACTCTCTACGACTTACCGTTTTTGAAAAAAAGTACTGATACGGGTGGTTTGGGTCACCCAGTATATATTGCTGCGACCTTATGCGTGCCTCTACATACAAAACTTCTATCTCGTTTATGGGATAGGTAGGTTCTCGAATGCGAAAATTGTTACAAGTAAGATAATAAAATAACTGTTGTATATTTTTATTTTTATTTGCAACTCAAAAATTTTATAAAATCGGAACAATTATAAACAAAAGCAAAACTCACGCAAATAGCCGACCCCAGCTTTTCTGTTGAAGAAACCAACGTTATCTTCCTTCTAACAAATATCGCGCCCAAATAACACGCGACCTTTTTATCTTCAACTCCTTTGAACAGCTTTGTCTGCTCGATTATTTTCTCTTCCTTCTACTGCTCTCTGGATATCTTCAATCCAAAAAAATCACTTTATCACCAACTCTTCTTCCACCTTAAACAATATTCTTTACACGAATAAACCTCTATTGAATTCTTTTGTATGCCTCTTAGACATTAACACGACTCCTCTCTCAATTCAATTCATAAAATTCTTCTTAAACTTTCATTGACCGACCGCTCTGCTCAAATTATTCTGACTCTCCATTTTCTTTATTGATTCTTCTATCCCCTTGGATATAATGCTTTTCATTAGTGGTACTTTAATGTCCTTTTATTTTCAAATCTAGATTTTTCTATATTTAAATTTCGTTGCGTGGTTGTCGGCATTTGGTGAGTCATAATACAAACATAAAATAATAAAATCAAAATCGAAAAACAAATAACTTACTAACTAGACAAACATAAAATATTAACTATAATATTTAACACACTGGTAATAAAAATGTTAAAATAGAGTTTTGCTTTGTTTTGTTCCTCTAGTTGCAAATGCAGTCATCTTATTGCTAAGTTTGCAACCCATTTTAATCACTTAGTGCGGACACAACAATATATTGTCATGTTTCAAAAGTGATTTGGACCCACTCTCTATACATTTTGGTGATTATTCATTTTGTTATTTAAGTTGCGTTTAAATTGAATTTAAGTTGTAAGATTGTAAAATTAAGAAGGTGAGGACGAATCACCGGAAAAACCAGGCCTTTTGCCAAAATGGTCGACGTTGATGGACGTATAAATTTTATGTATGAGAAAATTTTGATGAATAATAATTTTTTTAAATATAAGTAAAAGTTTTAAAACGAGAAGTTTTCTTTATTAAGATTTGTGGTTGGATTAATTAATTTTGAAGATAGTGTGAACGATTTTTAGAAAAATAAAATTCAACGGAAGCTAGGAAGATAATTAGAGATAAAAAGAATTAGAAGAATTTGGATTTATTAATTGAAAAAATTGTTTTGGATGCAAGTAGAATTTTTTGAAGTATATTTTCATATAAAATTAAAATTTGTTCAAAGAACAACAAATTGTGAGTGATAAGCCGGACTGCGATACGGCTATCATAAAATTTAACGTTACCATTTTTGAATATTATATTAAAACGAAATACGTATTATTTTGAATTGGATAATTTTTCATTAGAAAAATTTAAAATTAAATACATGGATAAATTACATCTCAATATATTGTCGTGTTTTAAAGGGATTCGCACCCACCCTGTACATTTTAAAGAAAATTTTGCTTTAGTAAATTTGAGTTGTAGCATTGTAAATTGGAGAGGTAGGGGCGAATCGACGGAGATACGAGGCTTTTTGCCACGAGTCGCCGCAAGAGTAGGCGGTACGACTTTTAGCTCGTTAATTATTGAGATTTTTTTGTTTTAATTGATTTGAAGTTGTTAGTTATAAATTTTGAGTTGAATAAAGTAATTTTTATGCATAATTTTTTAATCATAATTTTTAGAGATGAATTTATTTTTTTGGATTGGAAATTTTTGTAAATTATTTTTAGAAGTGGCATTTGTTTATTTGAAAAAGAGCGATTTAATACCCACCTTGAGATACGACCGTTTCTACTCCCGCATTTAAAAGCAAGTTTGGAGCACTTAGGAATGCTTCATTTGGTGTCGAGCAGTGCTACAGTACGGTTATGTTTAGCAAGCGTGTGTTACAGTGTATCCGGTCGCATCATAGTATTCTAATAATATTATTGTGCAACATTATTAACTTATTATTTAAGTGTGCTGCTTTACCTAATTAGAACAACTAAAGCCAAAACAAAATTAAACCCTAAAAATCGCGAGGATCTTTCTCATGTAATAAAGAATTTTCTTAAAACTTGCGAAAGCAACTTCGAAAAGAATGAAATAATGGCAAAATCCAACAAATTAAAACGAGATACCAATTCGGTAAGCTCTACCGCAAGTACAAGCAAACAAATCGAAGTAAAAAAGTCGGAAAATGACTTAGAAACAAATTATAACGTCGACGTTACAAATAAATTTAGTATTTTAGAAAATGAAAAAACAATGGAAACTACCGAGGTAACACAATCTAAACTTATTAACACCAATACAAAACCAGTTAAACCTAAACCAATTTTAGTTTCAAATTTACCAGTAAATCATATGAGTTTCACCAACGATATTAAAAGCGTTGTGAAAAAGAACTTTCACTTAAAATACTTAGGTGATAAAGTAAAGATTGTTACTGAAGACATTAATAATTTTAAGAAAATTCAGGAAGAGCGCAGAAAGAAAAATCGGCAATTTTTCACATACTGCCTTGATAGTGAAAGAAGAACCATGGCTGTACTAAAAGGCCTACATCGCATAAACGAGGAAGAAGTTCTTGCATGCTTAAAAATACAAAACCAAAAAGCAGTAAGCTGCAAACTCTTAAATAAAGATAACAATATGTATTCTAAATACAAAATAGCTTTTGAAAACGAAACAACATTTGGAGAAATCCAAGCTATACGGTACGTAGCTAACGCTAGAGTATATTGGAAAAAGTACAGACCCAGAAAGAGGCTTACCCAATGCTACAGATGTCAACAGTATGGACATGCAGCTAATAACTGCAATGTTCGGGCTGCATGTCAACAATGTGCTGGCAATCATTTGTCAAACGAATGTTCCATTACGAAGATCACGCGTAATCATCACATCCCAAATGCGCGAACAGTCAAGGACCCCACCTTGCAAGTTCCAAAGAATGCCAGGTTTATATCAAAACATTAATGAAACAGTCGAAACCAACACCAAAACTTTTAAAATCACGTGGATATCAAATTCGCTCGGAACAGTTTCCTTCCCTTAACTCAAACTGCCAAATACTTCATAATTTCACACCTCAACCTGCAATACAAAATCAGCAATATGCTGAATTAACCAATGCAAGAGTTCCACTAATTAATAATGATGTACAACAAAGATATCCGACTATTCATCGTCGACAGCCTGCAAATTATGGCAGCACTTTAAGAACCAATGATCAAGCTGGTCTCGAAAATATAAATTCACTTTTCAGCGAATTCCGACAACTGAAAGCCAAATGTGATATTGGCAAAATGTTAAACGCTCTACGCAAATTAAATTGAGTCATGGACATTACGAAAGATGGTGCCGTTAGAATGTCGGCGTTCATGAAATGTATCAGTGAATTCGATGGCTAATTCCAGCAATGCGGAAATAACAATAATTACTTGGAACGCTATCAGCGTTTCAAGCAAGTTCAAAGATCTTGAATTATTTTTAAATGAACATAATGTACATATCGCTCTGGTAACAGAGACGTGGTTAAAACCAGGAAATACTGTAAAGTTTTTAAACTATCACATCTACAGAAAGGATAGACTCAACCACCGGGGTGGTGGTGTAGCGGTTCTCATACGAAAAGGTTTACCTCACGAATTAACCGAGCAGGTAAACACGACGGCAGAATTGTTGGTTGTTAAAATTAAATTAAGTACACAATTTTACGTGGGTGCCCTGTACGTTCCTCCGTTGACGAAACTGACTACTATTGAACTCGACAACATTATGAGCAAATATAATAAATTAATCATTGGGAGCGACTTAAATTCCAAGCACACTCAGTGGAACTGTCGTTATCCCAATAGAAATGGAAACGTACTAAAGGCTCATTGCGATCTAAACAACTACTTGCTTTTATACCCACCTACGCCTACCTTCAGTGCGCCCGGCTTACAAGCTTCCACGATAGATCTATTCTTGATGCAAGGCATAGCAAATTATACAGAACCGGAAACCTTCAACGATTTAAACTCCAACTATTGGCCTGTCATGGTAAAACTTGCCTATCAGTTTCCACCAAAAATTGTCATTTCGAAAACCAATTGAAGCGAATTTAGAAGCGAATGCAAAAACAGAATTCGAATTTCACCTAACATCAATAACGTTCAAACAATTGACGATGAAATTGCTAAATTTACAAAAGCACTTACGGATTCCGATAAAGTAGCAACTAAATCCAAAATTATTAAAAGAAACTTTGTAGTAGACATAGAAATAATCGATCTCAAAATAAGATGCAATAAAGCGAGACGGAAGTGGTTAGAAACAGGTCAAGTTGAATACCGACTCGAAAAAAGTTAACTTAGCGAAGAAATACAAGCAAGAATAAAAACCATTCAATGCCAGAAATGGCTCGACAAGACCAGAGATCTAGCCATAAAAAACAATTCTTTATGGAAAGTGTATAGTGCGTTAAGAAGGAAAAATGTACCCACACCAACTATTAATTATAAAAACGTCAAACAATATTCTAACCAAGAAAAGGTAGAAACATTTGCCAACATCTTTGAAGAAGTGCACCAAACTACTATCAACTTAGTCTCTTCAATAGAGATACTAGTTGAGAACAATATTATACCGTAAACTCCAACGATATGCCTAACAGCATTAATATTACTCCAAATAAAATTAAAAGAATTATTCGTAGACTAAAAACGAAGAAAGCTCTTGGAGATGATAAAATCTCAAACAAGCACATCAAACATCTTCCGAAAAAAAGAATAGTACAGCTTTATTATATTCTGCGAGCATGTGTAAAGCTATGTTATGTTCCATGTATATGAAAGATAGCTAATATTCTGCCAATTCCTAAACCAAATAAAGATAAGAGCGAAGCTACGAATTATCAACCAATAAGTTTGCTTCCATCTTTGAGTAAGGTTCTCGAGAAAATCATTCAAGAGGAAATAACGGACCACCTATCGAGTAATAATATAATTACACTAGTCAACAAATCTAAACTTTTTTTTTATAACTTTAGTAAATTTAACTATTTTTATATAAACAATGCCTATTGTTCAAGAAAATGTCTTTAAAAAGTTCGTAGCACCCTCA
The DNA here is from genome assembly GCA_911387805.1 of Cantharis rustica. NCBI lineage: Eukaryota > Metazoa > Arthropoda > Insecta > Coleoptera > Cantharidae > Cantharis > Cantharis rustica. The sequence goes on from OU426877.1 coordinate 82,087,464, forward strand.
GATTTTTTGTTATTCGACTTGCACGAATTTACAAAAATCGTTGTTACCTATAGCATGGAGATCATTTAAAAAATATATAATTACAACTGCATTAATGAAAATTAATTTTTATTCTACAAATAAAGACATTCTCTGTAAGGTTAACAAAATATAAATCATAAAAAAAACATTAAAATAAAAAATTATTTTTTTCTTTTATGAGCGCTATCATCTTCCCTCTGCAGGAACCAGCAAAAGTCTCCCATCATTGTAGAATCCCACCTTCCTTGGTAACGATGTTCCATTATATTTATGTCTTGTTGAAATCTTTCTCCTTGTTCGTCACTTACTGCACCCAAATTTTCAGGAAAGAAATTTAGATGAGAATGTAGAAAATGAACTTTAAGCGACATACGGCATCCTAACTCCTTATAGTTATGTAACAGTTCTTCTATCATATTTTGGTGGTGAACATGTTTTTTGTTGCCTAAAAACTGATCTACAACTATTTTGAAAGATGTCCAAGCAGCCAATTCTTTAGTGTTCAATTTTAAATTGAAGTTTTTATCGTGTATTAGCTTGCGTATTTGAGGTCCAACAAATATTCCTTCTTTAAGCTTTCCATCACTTAACTTCGGAAACTTATCCTTCAAGAAAACGAAACTATCATTATTTTTATCTAAAGCTTTTACGAACTGTTTCATTAAACCTAGTTTTATATGTAATGGTGGCAGTAATACCAGTTTTGGATCTACTAATGGAACATATTTAATATTATTTGTGCCGGGAATGAATTCTACTCGTTGAGGCCAATTTTTTACTTCATAATGTTGTTGTCTTGCACGACTATCCCACAGACACAGAAAACAACAATATTTTGTATATCCACTTTGTAATCCAAGTAAAAGTCCTATAACTTTTAGGTCGCCACACAGTTGCCATCGATAGTTTTTATATTTTATAGAGTCCAATATGAGAGACATTGACTGGTAACTTTCTTTCATATCGACAGCATGTGCTACAGGTATTGAAGGTTTTTTGTTTCCATTATGTAACAAAACTGCCTTTAGACTTGACTTAGACGAATCAATAAATAGTCGCCATTCTGATGGTTTATGTTGAAATCCTAATTCAAGTGCTAGGCCATCTACATCGGTACATACACATAGTAAATCTTGCTTACTATAAAATGTAGACAATTTTTGGTGCCTGTTTCGAAATACTGAAATTTTGGTATTTTTATCCAAAAGATTCCATTCTTGTAACCTTGATCCAAGCAATTCTGATTTTTGTTTAGATAAATTTAAATCTCGCACTAAATCATTCAGTTCAGTTTGAGTTATTAAATGTGGTTCGACATTGCTTCGAAAGTCGTAATCCGAATCGGAAGAAGTCGATGGACCTGCTATACCCTCTTCTATAATTTCATCTGATGAATTTAGATATTGTTCCCAATCAGAAGGTGGTTTAGGAATTGGAATGTCGATACTATGTAACACCGGTTTTATAGCAGAAGGAATGTCGGGATATTTAATTTTATGTTTGTTTTTCTTTGAAAATCCAGAAATTTTTGTCATACAAAAGTAACAGTCGGTAGAATGATTTGTAGATTCACGCCATATCATTGGTACCCCAAATGGCATAGTACTTTTCTTTCCCTTAAACCACTGAACTAAAGTTACATAACACGATATACAACATATATGTGGCGCCCAGGTTTTCTCTTGATCTCCAATATGACAGCCAAAATAATTATGATAGGCTTGTTTTACTAGGTTTGTTATAATTCTACGTTGAGTTTTTATTGTAAATTTACCACACACATAACAAAAATTGTCTGGTAAATTAACACAGCTACGATAACGTCTCTTCATTGTAATTATATAAAATGAACAGTTTATGCTGCTTTTTTCACTATTTGCATTAAGTTTAAACTAATACTGATGAACTACAAGATAACAAGTAAAACAAAGAGACTATACACAATGCTCCCCTACCTTAAACCTTAAAACTATCCCTTCTCTTCCAGGCATGAGCGCCAATAATACAAATAATTAGGATAACATTTATTTCATGAATAACTAAAAATTGTGATGTGATAGAAATTTTTTGTTTTCATATTTGGAAACAGGGTTACCAAAGTAAACTAAAAAATATTGTTTTCGTATATGTTAGAAAAACCTTGTTGACTAGTGTTATTAAAGAACAATTTGGCTTTCAAAAGAGTCACGGCACCATAGCTTACTAGGGTAGTCGAAGATGTGGTCTTGGAGTCCGCCAATGACCACCACACAGGAATGGTGTTACTAGACTTAGAAAAAGCATTTGACACGGTATGGCATAAAGGCCTAATTTACAAAATGTCACAAATGAACTTTCCAACTACGATAATAAAGATTGTTCAAAACTACTTGCATGGCCGTAGCTTCTATGTTTCATTAGTAGAAACCATATCTTCGTCGAAACACATTCCTGCGGGTGTTCCGCAAGGTTTGATATTGGCGCCTACACTCTCCTCTATTTACATCAACTATATTCCTAAGCACGCGCACACTAATCTTGCACTATACTCTGACGACACGGCAATTTATTCATCATGTTTAAATAAAGAAATCGCTATCGAAAACATTAATGAACATCTTGCGTTAATCCATAAATTTTTCTGCGACTGGAAGCTAAAACTAAATGTGAACAAAACCAAAGCCACAATGTTTACAAACAGCAGAAGAAACCCAACAACCAATATATCAATCAATGGTGCAAACATTGAATTGAAAAAAGATATGAAATATCTCGGATTAATTTTAGACCACCGGTTAACATGGAAGAAAACTATAAACGAACGTGTGCAAAAAACAAACTTCGTACTACATCTACTATACCCACTGATCAAGCACGACGTAAGCTTGCCGAAAGAATACAAATTACTTCTGTATCGTACTTGTGCCAGGTCGGTTCAATCTTACGGGTGTACTATATGAGGAACTGCTGCAAAAAGCAATTTAATTGCAGCGCAACGTGCACGAAACAAATTTCTAAAAATTATTAACAACTATCCAATGTATACCACTATTAAACATATGCAAGACGATAACAAGATAGACTTTGTTAGTGACTTTATTAAAACAACAACAGAGAAGCTACTGAAAAATTGTTCCAAGCACGAAAACGAATTGATCCTAGGCATTGGAAATTATAACCTGGCAGACACAATTATATTGAGAAAGAAGGACAAATTATTGAAATCAATTCTAGTGCGTCGTTTCAATTTCTATAAGTAGTCAATCCTTCCCGGAACTAAAGTGCAATACAGTGATGTGTTGTGATGTATTGCATCGATTTTAAATATAAATCCCTCACCTTACCTCTGTTAAAAGCCTGTCCTCCTTTCCTATCCCATTCCTTTTTTATTATTTTTATATTACCATTTTATAAAAGTTAATTTATTAGGCTTTTGAAAATTTTGTCCTGAAACTAAATAATGTATATAATATGTAAAACTTATAACTACTGTAAATAATTAATTCTAAGAAAGGGTTTAACCTAATAATAGATGATATATTTATAATTATTTATTAACATTGTTTTATGTATATATTTAAAATTGAACAAATAAATATCTATCTATCTATCTGAATGCTTGGGAACATAGCTTTTTGCTAAAAAACCATTGCAATATACATAATATTGTAACGAAAATTAAAATGTTTATTTAATTTCAAAAAGGCTAATACAAATATATACAGATACGATTTATACTAATAAAATAATTACTACACTAAGATTAACACTAGACTAAATTACACTACAATTTATTTAACACTAAGTCCGGATTTATTTTAACACTCGGTATATTGGTTATCACTTTACTATTTATTTACACTTTATTTATGTTAACACTTGTATGGTCAAACTGAAATTAATTCGTCACAAGAAAGCATCTGTATTTATACTTAAATGCTACCTTCCAGAAACTTCCATATTATTCCTATACATTCTAGAGTGTAAGTTCAGCAATATTTGAATGACTAATGCTGTTATCATGTATGACTCATCACATATGGCTCATCATATATGACTCATCATGTTTGACTCATCATACATACATTGTTATTATTATTTATAGCGTTACATTCCATTAGGAATACAGCTGCTCTCAAGGAACTTACAAAATCTATTTTTTATTTAGAGGCGGATTAGTCCTCATACATATTTACCTTACATTATATTTACATTAGGTTACAAGTCTCTGTGTATTTTCGCGTCATTGATTAATTTTCTCCACGCTTTCCTATCGGTCACTTTCTGGTTCCATTCTCTCACTCCCAATATCCTTAGATCACTTGTCATCTCATTCCACCATCGCATCCTAGGTCTACCTCTAGCTCGTCTCTTACTGGGTCTCCACAACATTAACATTTTCGCTGCTTCTTTACTATCACTTCTCCATACATGTCCTAACCATTTTATTCTTTGGGATTTTATAAATTTCACAACGTCTTTGCCTCCCATTTCTTCTAGAAGTTCAAAATTCATTTTTGATCTTAATTCACCGTTTATATATTTGGGACCCAGTATAATTCTCAGCACCTTCCTTTCAAAGACTTCCTCTCTTCGCGTAATGCACATGACTTCGGATGCATATGTGAGGACTGGTCTTATCGTTAACTTGTAAATTTTAATCTTAGCCCTCTTGGATATTCTTTTATCTCTGAGGATGTTCTTATTTGCAAAATAAGCTCTATTACTCGCTTGTAACTTTTCCTTAATTTCCTCATTTCTGCTGTTTATTCGCACGCCTAAACATATAAAACTTTCTATTGCTCAACATGCTCAATTCTACAGTCTTCTATTATCAGATCTTTTTTGTCTTTACCTGTGCTTCTCTGGCATTTCATATACTTAGTCTTTTTCTCGCTTATGATTAAACCTACTTTAGCTGCTTCGCTTTTAATAATTTTAAATATTTCCTCCATCCCTCCTTTCGTTCTCGACATAATTACTACATCGTCCGCGTAGGCCACCAGTCGATTTTCTTTATTTATTATTGCATCCTTACAATCGGTACTTCTGATTATTTTTTCGAGAACAATGTTGAACAGCGTTGCCGACAGAGCGTCACCTTGCCTCACTCTTGTGTTTATCTCAAAGTTGTCGGTTTCACCTTCCAATGTTCTTACAGTAGCTGTTGTTTCTTCTAATGTTATCAAAATAATCTTTATGAGTTTTCTGGGATTTTAAACTCCTTCATAATAGTTTTTAGCTGCTTTGTATTTACCATGTCAAACGCTTGTTTGAAATCTATGAAGAGCATGTGCATATCTATATTATATTCCTGACTTTTTTTCATTATTTGCTTTATTATATGCACTGCATCCACTGTTGACTTGCTCCGTCTAAAGCCACATTGATATCCACCTATTATTTTATTGGCATATTTTTCAAGTCGACTATGTATCACCGATGACAGGATCTTGTATGACGCATTAAGCAGTGTTATGCCTCGATAGTTATTGCAGTCCTCTGGGTTTTCTTTCTTTTTTATTGGTATTATCACTCCTTCCTTCCATTTCCGTGGCATCTTTTCTTGTCTCCATACCTGTTTTATTATTTCACATATTTCGTAGTGCAAAATATCTCCACCGTTCTTTATCATCTCCGCCGCTATTTTATCTGTTCCCGACGCTTTTATCTATTATTATTATTTATTCTATTATTCTATCGCTCTTAGAATTTCTTCACTTGTCGGTTCTGGTACTTTATCGCAATTTCCTAGGCTTTCTTCCGTAGTGAACGGAATTTCATTATCTTGCCGCGTATTTAACAATTTCTGGAAGTGATTTACCCATATTTTCTTGATGTTCTCCGTACCACTTTCCAGCGTTCCTTCTTCGTTTATTAGTGCTCTAACTTTTATATCGTATGTTTTCCTGCTTTCCTTTAGTTGTCTATAGAAGTTTCTTACGTTGGTAGTACTGTTTTCATCCATTTTCCTCATTCTTCGCTCCATCTATTCGTTTTTCTTTTTCTTATATAGCTTGTTCGCTTCCATTCTTTTGCCTTGCCTTGCTTTTTTTTTTCTACAACTTTCCTTGCATTTATCATCGAACCATGCTTTCCATCCTCTTTTTTTTTATATCCTAGTATGCATACTGCGCTTGATTTAATACTTCTTTCTATGTTGTTCCATTGTGCATCAATATGTCGTTTTTCTCTTTTTCTTCAATTTGACATTTTATCATTTCTTCATATTGGTTGATATACGGCTCATTATTAAGTTTCTCTATTGCTACCCACTTTTTGGTTTATGTCTGTTATGTTGTTTGATGAATAAAAGAAAACATAATTATTAAGTATCTTTATTCATGCTAATTGCTGAGTACTGTAATGGTCGAATGCTGGGGTGGTACTGGAGCTTATGTGCTTGTACCTTATAAGCTGGTGACGATCTTGTATACGTCATTAACAATATATGACATATACAACATCCCCATTATTATCTTATTGAAATTCTAACACTTTTAACAATTAAAACATTTTAAAACTAACATTGATAATTTTTTAAGTAATTAATATTTTTCACAATTAAAACATTCTAAAACTAACATTGATAATCTTTTAAGTAATTAGGCTTTTGTCTTATCCTAGTAGATCTGTGGCTCACAAAATTATTCATCCACCACTGAAAACTTACTAATTATTGAAGTATTTTCGAAATGAAACCCCTAATTATTTTTATTTAATTTTTATTATATTAAGTAACACTTGACAATTGATAACAGAAAAGAAATATTTAAGAAAAACTTCATTGGAAGACGCAATTTTAAGAAACATAACGTAATAACGTAAATTCATAACAAACAATTATTCATCCACAAGTAGATTGCACCGTAGTTATCATGTTTCTATAATGTAATACTATCTAATTGTCTTTTATAATGCTGTAGAAATGTGCTTACAAGCATAATAAAGCAAAATTACTGGAATGAAATAGTTGCACTTCATATTTCGGTAAGAGGGTCGCAAAGAAAGCGAAACTAGTATTGAAGAACGAAAATTAATTCTTAAATTAGTATGCGAAGAAAAATCTATGCGTGAAACCGCAAAAATTGTCAAGAGGAACCATTGTACAGTCCAGTACATAATAAATAAATTTAAAAATGAAGGAAATCTTGCAAATAAAGCCGGTCGAGGGAGAAAGTGTATACTGACACCAAAGACTAAAAATTATATTATTAAGCAAATTAAGTGTAATCCTAAGAGAAGTGTTCCAAAATTGACTGCGGAGGTTTCAAATATTATTGATCAAAAAGTTTCTGTCGAAAGTGTCCGTCGGGTCCTTCGGAAAGAAGGGTATAATGGTCGTATTGCACGCAAGAAACCATTTGTATCAAAAGTGAACAGAACGAAAAGACTTGAATTTGCAAAAAAATATATAAATGAAAGCGTCAAATTCTGGAAAACGGTCATTTTTAGCGATGAAAGTAAATTTAACTTATTCGGTTCTGACGGTAAGCAAGTGGTGTGGAGGAAACCTAATACGCAGTTAAATAAGGAAAATTTATGCCCAACTGTAAAACATGGTGGTGGGAATGTGATGGTTTGGGGGTGCATGGCTGCAAATGGAGTCGGAAAACTTCAATTTATCGACACTACTATGGACAAGTTTCAATATCTGAACATTTTAAATGAAAATTTAAAGCCTAGTGTCAATAAATTGGGCTTACAAGACGTCTATTGCTTCCAACATGATAACAACTCCAAACATACCGCTTATATTGTGAAGGAATGGTTACTGTATCATGTAAGAAAACAGCTTCACACTCCTCCACAATCACCAGACCTCAATCCTATTGAGAATTTGTGACAGGAATTAGAGAGGAAAATACGACAGAGGCCTATTTCCTCTAAGGAAACCCTTAAAAGCATTATTTTAGAAAAATGGCAAAAAATTCCCGAATCTACAACTAGGAAATTAATTGAATCCATGCCACGACGCTTACAAGCTGTTATAGTTGCAAAGGGATACCCTACAAAATACTAACTTATTAAATAAAAGCAAAAATTGTAAGCTTCCTGGTACTGGATGAATAATTGTTTGACATGGTTTTACTTTGTTATGTTTTGTTTATTAGAATAGTGTTTTTGAATTAAGTTGTTTTTCATTATTTTCTTGTTTATATTTATAGCAAAGTATGCTTTAATGTATTAAAAATTAATTAAATATAATTTGGTATTATTTGTAGAAGTTATTGCAATAATTTGTAAGTGCTGTGTAGTGGATGAATAATTTTGTGAGCCACGGTCTAACTACTATTTCAGGCGGGTCTAAGTTTGGTACCACTCGTGTAACATTGTTATTGTTTGTTACATCATCAAACAAAATATCCTCATCAGTATCCTGATGTATAAAAGTTGGGAGTTGACCTCAAATGGTAACTATTTCTTCTTAAAATTTTTCCATCTTTATTTTTAACGATATAGGAACGTGGTGCTTTATGTGTACTTACTACTAACCCTGGTGACCACGTCTTTTTCGGTAGATCTTGAATTATCACATCATCCCCTTTCTTAAAGCCTGATCTTATTTTGGCTGTTTTATTGTAATGTTTTTCAAACTTAGTCCGCCTGTTTATGAATTGTTTTTTAGCATCTTTTATTATTACTTTGGGTTTCAAACTATCAGCGGTACAGGGCAAATTAGTTCTTAAATTTCTTCCCATGAGCAGCTGAGCTGGACTATAATCCGTACCGCATACCGGTGTACTTCTGTAGTTTAATAAACCCATAGCAATATCGGTGTTGTCACTTGTGCATTTTTTTAATATACTTTTTGATATTCCGACAGCTTTTTCAGCTAATCCATTAGATTTAGGATATCGCGGACTTGACGTTATGATCTCAAAATCATAGCTTTTTGCAAACTCACGCATTTTATAGCTGTTAAATGGAACATTATCCGAAACAATAATTTTTGGTATTCCGTGAATACTAAACATAGATTTTAATCTACTAATACTAAATAATCATTTCCTTCAAAATGAAACAAATCTAGACCTATTTTATTAAATGACAAATTTGGAACTTCATGAGAAATTATTTCTTCTTTGACATTACTTGGCCTAAACTTTTCACAAATTTTACATGATTTTATCAATTTTTCAATATCATTTGTCATTCCATACCAATATAAGAGAGAACGTGCTCTTTTTTTTACATTTTGTTATGCCTAAATGTGAAGAATGTACAATTTTTAACATTTCGTCTCTTAACTTTATCGGCACTATAATTTTATCATTATAAAATAAAAGATCATCTTTCAATTCTATGGCATCTTTTATTTTATAATAATTAAGCAGTTCTGCATTACATAGTATTTGACTATCATGTTTGCTTGGCCAGCCGTTTTTATAGAATTTAATTACTTCTTGCAAATTTTTATCGTTAATGGTAGCAACCTTGAGCTGATTAAGCCTGTGTTCGGAAACTGGTAATTCTTTATTTAGCACGTGTACCGTCTCACTAGTTATGACTTCATCTTTTGCGTTACTTTTTATTACGTTACGCGACAGAAAATCAGCTAAAAACATTTTTGTTCCCGGTAAATATTCAACAGTTAAATCATATTTGAGAAGTTTCAATATCATTCTTTGTAATCTGGCACTTATTTTGTTTATGTCTTTTTTAACTATTGAAATTAATGGTTTGTGGACGGTTTTTATTACTACTTTTCTGCCATAAATAAATTGGTGAAACTTTTCAACAGATGTACAAATTGCAAATAATTCTTTTTCTATCGGTGCCCAGCGCACCTGACTTTCAGTGTAGGTTCTAGAATAAAATGAAACTGGCTGTCCTTCTTGTAAAAGACACGCTCCCATCCCAAAATTTGAACTGTCTGTTTGTATTTCTATTTGCAATTTTGAGTCTATTATTTTTAATGTAGGCGCGCAAGTTAAGCTTAATTTTAAGTTATTGAACGAATCGGTTTGCGCTTGGCCCCAAACCCATTCTACATCTTTTTTAATTAAATCCCTTAATGGCGCTGTTATTTCCGAATATTTTGGAATAAACTTACTTAAGTAATTAGTCATTCCTAAAAACTTTTGTAACCCTTTTACATTTTTAGGCGGTTCAATTACTAATATCGCTTCAACGTGTTTTGGATCTGGTTTTATACCTTCTTTTGAAATTATTCGTCCCAAGTACTTTACCTCTTTTACTTTGTACTGTACTTTTTGTTTATTGAACTTAACGCCATACTTTTTGGCCCTATCTACAACTTTTTTGAGAATTTCATCATGATCATTTTTGTTTTCCCCTGCTATTATAACATCATCGAAATAAATTTTAACCCCTGCAATGTCCCCGAATAGCCTAGTATTTAATTCCTGTAAAACTTCGGCGGAGGAGCTAATTCCAAATGGCATACGTTTAAACCTGTATCTACCAAAAGGTGTTCCGAAAGTACAAATATAGCTACTTTCTGTATCTAACTCGACTTGAAAAAACCCATCTTTAAAATCAAGCACGGTGAAAATTGTTTTTCCTGCTAGATCATTGCAAATTTCTTCTTGAGAAGGTATAGGATACCGCTCGCGTATGATATATTCGTTTAATCTTTTCGGGTCGAGACATAAACGTAATGATTTATTCGCTTTTTCTACTATTAATAAATTTTGACATCACTCTGTCGGTTCAGTTACTCGCGTTATTATATCCTGCTTTTCTAACAAATCAAGAGCATTTTTTAACGGCTCTTTTAATTTTTCGGCTATTCTTCGAATAGGATTTACTATAGGAACCGCATTTTCCTTTAGTTTAATTTTATATTTTCCTATTTTTCCCAAGCCCATAAAAATTTCATTGTTTTGAGTTATGAAGACTTCTTTTGATTCTTTCATAGATATTTTATCTACCCGTTTTATTAACCCAAACCTTATGCAATCTTGCAACCCTAATAACGGCGTCGCGTTAGTATTTATTACCATGAATTTGCATGTTAACTCTTTGTTTTGTATTTTACAAACGCAAGTTATTTCTCCTTCCGGTTTCATTTTATCACCACTGTATGACGTAAGTACTACGTTTTTTGGCTTCAACTCAAGATTGTTACACCTATCTTTAAGAATTTTATAAACATTTAAACGTATCACATTAGTTTCGGCTCCTGAGTCTAATTTAAATTCTACCTGATTATTACAAATTTCTACTTTTTGTAACCATTTTTTCTCATCTAAATTACTTAATGAACTAACTTGAACATTTTTATGCTTTCTTTGTTAATTATCCCTATTGATTCTAAATAAAATTCACTGCCGCTACTTTGACCTTGTTCTCTTTTCACTTGGTGCACTTTTTTGTTATTTCCACGAATTTCTTTGCGCTTAACTCTGTTTTCACACATTTTCGCGAAGTGATTTTTGGCGTTACACTGTAAACATGACTTACCAAATGCTGGGCAGTTTCCGTATCCGTGTTTGTTACCACATTTTCTACACTTGTTTTTCTGATTTTCACTTGATGCGCCTGGTCGTTGCTTTGGTCTTCTTTTTTCAAAGTTGGCTTTTAGTCCATGTACACTTGTTTCAACTTTTTCTTGTAGCGTTTTTACTTGCTCTTTGCCAGCTTCTGCAGCACGACACTGATTTATCGCGGTGTTTAATGACAAATCTGGTACACACAGTAGCCTTTCTTGTAAACTTGGATCACTAATACCTATAACGATTCTATCCCTGACCATCCTTTCTTCTTGGTTTCCAAACTCGAATAATTTTGCTTGCATGCGTAGTTCTGTAACAAAATGGTCGAACTTTTCACCTTCCTTTTGAGCTCTTCCGTAAAACTTAAAACTTTCGAAAATTACATTTTTTCGCGGTATGCAATAAGTTTCGAATGCTGTCAGTACTTCGTCATAAGTTTCTCTTTGGGTTTCACTAAGGTTAAGCGTTTGAAACACATCCAAAGCTTCTTCTCCAGCTAAGTTGAGGAATATGGCTATTTTCACTTAATCTTCTTTTTCATTATAACCTGTAGCTTTCATATAAACTTCAAATTGTTTTTTAAATTTGACCCAGTTTGTACCATTTTCTAATAAAAGCTTCTTAGGTGCTTTTAGGTTTAGATCCATTTTGCGCGGTTTTTACACTTTTGTAAATGTTTTTTAATCTTTGTGAAATTTTTTCACCTCTAATTTTTACACTTATTGTAATTGTTTTATCACTTGACACAAGTTTTAATTATTAATTCCCGAAATCAAGTAATAATTTTCACTTCTGACACCATGTTATGTTGTTTGATGAATAAAAGAAAACATAATTATTAAGTATCTTTATTCATGCTAATTGCTGAGTACTGTAATGGTCGAATGCTGGGGTGGTACTGGAGCTTATGTGCTTGTACCTTATAAGCTGGTGACGATCTTGTAATACGTCATTAACAATATATGACATATACAACAATGTCTTCCGTTCTCTATTGATGTTTTCTGCTTAATTTCTGTCACCACAAGCAGGTGGTCAGTGTGAGCATTGACGCCTCTATATGATCTTATATCTCTAATCGATGTAGCCCTCTTTTTTGTCACCAACACATGATCAATCTGATTTCCTTCCACATTACCTCCACCAGGCCACATCCAAGTCATCTTATGTAGCTTCTTGTGCTTAAACTTCGTACTACTGATTATCATTTCAAGTGCTGCTGCCAGGTAGCATAATCTATTTCCGTTGTCATTTGTTTCTACGTGTATTGTTTCCCTGCCAGCAACACCTTCTATATAATTTTCTTTTCCAATTTGTGCATTAAAGTCGCCTAAGATAATCACAGTATCATATTTTGGCACCATGTCATATAATTGCTCCAATTCGCTATAGAATTGTTCTTTTTCGGAATCGCTGCTGTCTTCGGTTGGTGCATACACATTTATCAACGACAAGTTATTTGGTTTCATCCTAATTCGTAAGTAAGACAGTCGTCCACCCATCGGCTTGAAATGCAAAACTTTCTCGATCATTCTTTTGGCAATCATAAAACCTGTACCATTTCTCCACTGTTTGTTCTCTCCAGAGTACATAAGCACAAATTCTTTTCCATTAATTTCCCCTTTTCCTTTCCACCTGATTTTTTGCAAAGCAGCCACCTCTATTCTATACCTCCTAAGTTCATTTGCTACTTCCTTCACATTTCCAGGTTTCATTAACGTTCGTATATTCCATGTCCTACTCTCAAGAGTCCTTGTTTTGTGGTTTTACGTTTACCATATCTCGATTTCCCATTTTCTCGCCTAGTCGTTTCATTTTTAGCTTCCGGGTTGTTTGCTTCTAGTTTTTTGATCGCTGGTCCAGAAGGTGTATTCTTTTCTCCATCAATTTTTCATTTTGATGGTCCCAAGTTACAACGCAGCCTGGCATAAAAAGTTTTAGATGCCCACTTTTACTGTTTTACCATTTTCTCTTTCGATTCTTGCTCGGGTTCTTATTTTCTTCATAATACGTCTCTCTATAGGTGTGAGGTCGCCATCTAGGTATATTTTACTCCCACTTAGTTTGGACTTGCTCTTAAGTATTTTCATTTTATCATCCCAACTGCATAGTTCGATCACGCATAGTTTTTCGGTTATCCTATAAGGTTTTTTACTGCTAATCTCAGTTTATTTGGTTCTTTTTCATCAATAGTTATTCCAGTCATGATCAAATTGTTCCTTATCTTCTCTTTTTCCATTCTTTCAAGTTTGAGCTCTAGCTCCAAATTTTTTATTTCCAGCTTTTTTACTTCTTCTTTCACCTCTTTTGAGATTTGATCATTCTCTTTTCTGATGATTTGAACTACTTTATCGGACTTTTCTGATTCGTTCTTAATTTCGGATATTTCTCTTTTCAAATCACTCACCTCCTGCTTAATTCCCTCAAAATTTGCCTTCATATCTGTCATGAAGTTAGCCAACATCTTTGTGAGAGAATCCAATTTAAGTTCCATCCTTGAGTTCTCCAAACTCATTCCATGCTTTCTGGATGGTTCAGCATTGTCACTGAGCATATCATCTCCCCCATCTCCATCACTCACGGTCATTTGTTTTCGTAGCGGTGATTTAATTATCTTCTTACTCCTTCTGAAGATATTAAAGTCGGCTAATCTCTTCTTACGGTTGTCGTCCGTTGATGCACCATCGCTGTCATCTTTAAGGTCTTTATTTTTAAATTTGTTGGTCATGTTAAACGGTTCTTCACCCGTGCAGCTGGACTAATATAGTTTCTCGCCTGTTGTTTTGTGTATGCTGTGTTGCCTATAGCAATGCAGATTATTTACCGAGCAAAATGTTCAATTCGGTTGAACACCTCGAAAATTGACCTTTTAACCTCACTTATCAAATAGTAATTTCAATTAACTTACTGGTACAGATCTCTCCCACCGGGAAAACACTGTCACCCCACAACAACACTCTCGCAACAGATCTCCTTCACTTTTAATGTCTAAAATCGCAAATTACTAGTTATTCCAACTCAATTATTATAGCAGTATCAGATTAGGTTACTCTCACCATAGGCGTACGCTCCGCAGTTTTATCAAACATTAGTCATCAAATATAATTAAACGTTCTTTCGTAACAATATAAGTCCGTGTGCAGACCAGGAAAATGTTTAGATGAACTAAACCCACTTGAATTACAAATCGGAATACCACCAAAAATCAATAAGCTTAAAGATGTTGCATCGCTTTTAATAAACCTTTACAGAGCAAAATGAAAAGATTTTTTTAAATTCGATTATTACAAACAGGTATTAGAGAAGTATTTTGGAGAAAACGACGAATAAAATAATGCCGATGTAGAGAAGAACATGATATCGAATCTAATCATTTGTGTAAAACGGTACGGTAGAAGATGTTCTAGACGATAAGGGGATATAAACTAATTTGTAGATAAGCAAATGATCTTTATAAAAGATCTAATCTATTAAGTCTAAAAAATTAATAATATTGGAGCTATGGCCGTTTGAAATCAGAAATTCAAAATATTGCTTTAAAGAGAGGTATCCCCTAAGGGTTTGGAATTGGGCAAATATTTTATTTAAAAATTTGTTTTAGAAAAGTGTCCTTTATCGCCACCTCAAAAGTTCTCCACGGTCACGGAGACACCATGTATTTAATTTAATATTTAAATTGTCATATTATGTCATGTCAGAAATTACTGTTATTTGTAATATTTACTAAATTTTACGTATTTAAGTTTAATAATAAGTGCTTTAACTATTTATTGCGTTTAAAAAAACAGTTTTTAGTTTGTGATGCGGTATTTTTATTATGAGATCTATTAGTTGAATTTATAATTTTTGAACTCAGTTCTCGATTTTCAATTTGTGTCGATAAAGTTAAACCAACTTCGTTTACTCGGTTTTATATATGTGTAACAAATCACCTCCAAATCTAAAGCTAAGACGAAGGTAATTTATGCGAAACCAACTCAAACGTTTATATGCATCGCTAAAAGCGACTGGTTAAAATTCCTTTTTTTGTAAATACAAATAAACTACCTTCAGCGAGCTGGAGACTTAATTAAGTATGATGCAATTAAATTTGAGTGACAATAATTTGGAACATTCTAGAAATACACACTACATGAACACATGTTGAAATCGGTTAGGGCAGGTCGGACCTTTATTATTGTAATTATATTGAATTTGGTTCTATAATTTTGAATAAAAGTCTGATTATTCTGATTTTAATTAGTTTTAATGAATTTCTGTAAAAACGTGTTGACACCTTTTATTAATTTATTAAAAACGTCATAATAATCTAATAACAAAAACAATTGAATGCAACAACAAAAACACAATGAAATTCGTGAATACTATTCTAACACTCCTCCTTATTCCGATTTCATCACACCGCATTTCTTTCGTAACACTTTGATGCGAGCTGCTGACAAAGGTTTCGTTAATAGATCCGCCACCATTTCTTCAGTCGGACAATAAATACATTTAACCACTTGTTTATCAACGTAATCCTTCACGAAATAATATCGCACATCGATATGCTTTGATCGTCCTGAAAATTTCTCCTCCTCAATTAGTCTCAAACAGCTTTGATTGTCCTCGAATATTGTAGTTGGCTTGTCCATTTGTCGATTAAAATCTTTCAATATACGACGGATCCATAATACTTCTTTGCATGCTTCTGACAATGCGATAAATTCTGCTTCAGTTGACGACAAAGAAACGCATGTTTGTCTCTTGCAACTCCAATTGATAACTCCGTCAAATAATTTGAAAACATATCCACTATTGGATTTTCTATCGATCCTGTTTTCCGCCCAATTTGCATCCGCATATCCGATAAGATCATTCTGGTTTTTAGCACCACCAAGTATCAGCGAGAAATCTGCAGTGCCTTTTAAGTATTTGAGTAAGCGCTTCAGTTCGATCCAATCCTCTTGCGTTGGTTCAGAAACCTTTTGTGCCAAAATTGATACACTTGCTGATATATCAGGTCTAGTATTCACCGAAACATACAATAAGCAGCCAATTAACCGTCGATAATTTTCGTTGTTGGGTAGCTTTTCTGAACCTCCACCCTTATCATATGAAATGCTGATTGGAAGATCAGATGATTTTGCATCCGTTAGACCAAAATCACTAACGATCTTATTAATGTATGCCGTTTGATTTAATGCGAAACTACCCTGAAAGTTTCTGTCGATCCGTAGTCCAAGATAATTTTTAATTTCACCCAGATTATTGATGTTGAATTTTTCACCCAGAATTCGTTCACATTCTAGTAATAACTCTTTGTGTTTGCTAGCAATGATCAGATCATCAACATATATCAAAACATAGCCAAATTTACCTTCAATCATGATTGCGTACAGACACGGATCGTTTTTGCTCTGAATATATCCAGCATCAACTAACACCTGATGAATTGCTTTATTCCAAATTCTTGCCGATTGTTTCAATCCGTATATGCTCCTCCTCAAGAGGCAAACATGATCTTCTTTTTCCTCAGCTTTGAATCCTGGTGGTTGCTTCATGTAAATTGTTTCATTCAGTTTCCCGTTGAGAAATGCTGATTTCGCATCAAGATGAATCACTTTCATTTGTTCATTCGTCGCAATTGTAAGTAAAATCCTAAATGTTGCTTGTCTTACCACTGGAGTGAATACCTGATCATAATCTGATCCAAACTTTTGTGAGAATCCTTGTGCACTTTACCACTGGCATCTGTTTTAATTTTGAAAACCCATTTACAGCCAATTGCATGACAATCATCTGGTAATTTCACTAATTCCCATGTATTGTTTTCCCTCAATGAAAACATTTCATTCTCCATTGCTTTAATCCATTCTTCCTTTTGTTTCAATGTAATTGATTGATTATAACTTTTTGGTTCCATTACTTCCTCATTGACTGTTTTCATCACTTGAATCAATCTATTGGGTGGAACACACTTGTTTGACCGATCTGATTTACGAACCTCTATTGTTTCGCTATCAGCCGCTGCTCTTGTAATATTTTCTGTTAATACATCGTTTAGTTCTGCTTCATCACTGAAAAATTCTTCTTTTTCTTGTTGATCCATTTTCCAGTCACTATCTTTATGGATGAATTTTACATCTCGACTAACGATGACTTTTCCTGTTGATGGTGCATAACATCTGTATGCTTTCGAATTCATATCGTATCCAACAAGAATTGTTTGAATTGCCTTTGAATCTAGTTTTCGTCTTCTTTCATCTGGTATATGCGTGTAACACTTTGATCCAAAACGTTTGATCCGATCCAAGTTAGGCTTTTTACCTAACCAATTTTCATGTGGCGTTTTCTCAATATCTCTTGCTGGTAAACTATTTTGTATGTAATTTGCCATAGTAATTGCTTCGCCCCAGAATTTGTAATCAAGCTTGGCTTCTATTATCATGCACCTAGCCATTTCCACCAGAGTACGATTCTTTCTTTCTGCAACACCATTCTGTTCTGGCGTATATGGTGCCGTTTTTTGATATTGAATACCATTTTCTTTTAAATATTTTAAAAAATGCACACCCATATACTCTCCTCCTCGATCTGTACGAATAACCACTGGTTTTCTTTCAAACATCGTCAAACATAATTGCACGAATTCCTTAAACTTTTCAAATGCTTCTGATTTATTCGCAATTAAATAAATCACCGTATATCTTGAAAAATCGTCGATAAAAGTAAGAACATATCTTTTTCCTGATGGTGTATTTGTTTGCATGGGTCCACAAATGTCCGAATGTATCAAACCTAGCATTTTACTTGCACGATTTTTTGACTTTTGTGGAAATTTCATTCGTGTCAATTTTCCTTGAAGGCATACTTCACAGTTTAAAATGTTTTTGCACTCTTCATTACATTTATCGAATTGCACACCATCGACAAGTTCACCTGATGCTAATGTTTTTACAACTTCGATGTCTCTATGTCCAAGTACACTGTGCCACTTATGGATACAATTATCATCTAAGTCAGAATTTGATCCATATTTCGAATTTGGATCATCATTTTTAACTTTAAAAACTTTATTTGCCGTTTTCAGTTTAAATAAGTTGCCTGCAATTTCTCCTGATGCAACCTCTATATAGCCTTTCTTTATTTCACATTCTCGTTTATCAAAAATCACCGTGTAACCTTTATCAGTCAGTTTCTTTACGGAAATTAGATTTCCCTTTATACTTGGCACATACAAAGCATCTACAATTTTTACCATTTTTGTATCACCTGATTTGGTTACGAAATTAACAAAAACATTTCCTTTACCAATTGCTGTAACTTTCTGACCATTTGCTACACACACCTGTTCACGATGACTTTCATTGAAATCGATAAAACTGTTTCTTGACCCAACAATATGACAAGTTGCTCCTGAATCTATTATCCATCCATCATCAATTTCTGATGTTGAAAATAAAAATTCGACAACAGCATTATTTCCGCTACACTCTGTCAAATTTGCCCTTTGTGAATTTTCACTTTTATTTTTCAACCATTCCCTGTATTTTTCACAATATTTTTTGAAATGGCCAGTTCCTTTGCAAAAATAACAGATAACTTTATTTTTCTTAGCTGGAGCACCGACACGTAATGCAACTTCGTCATCATTTTCTTTTCCTTTTTCTTTACGACGTCTGTATTCTGCGATCAATTTTGAACAAACTGTTGATGCCGTTAATTCTTCACTGCGAGCTTCCAATGCAGTTACTAACCCATCATAACTTTCTGGTAATGAACCAAGTAATGCTGAAGTTAAGATGAAATCTGGTTTAAAGTTTCCATCGAAAGCCAATAATCTTTGATACAGCTCGTTCATTTTTCCTACATGAGCCTCTACGTTACCATCATCACTAACTCGTTGTGTAATCATTTGTCTCATGACGTACAAACGATTATTTGGCGAATCTTTTTCGTGAAATTCCTTTAGTATGTCCCATGATTCTTTTGCTGATGTAGAATTTCTTATATGCTGAATTTGGTCGTCTTCAACTGATAAAGCAATTGTCGAATGGGCTTTTTCGTCTTTTTCAGTCCATGCAGTCGTCATTGGATCCGGTTTTTCTGATCCGATCGCACTCCAAACACCTTTTTCTATCAACAACATTTTTATTTTATATCGCCAATTGAAGTAATTTGAATTATTCAATTTTGCAAGCGTATATTTCGTTTCAGTTGGCATTTTTCTTTCTGATTCTTTTCCTTACGATACACCAACACGATCTTGACTTAAAAATTTTGATTTATTTTAATCCAAAAATATCCTTTTAATCTTCTTTATTTTTACCGAAATAATATCACCATGCGCATTAGGGGCCCATAACCTATTGTAATTATATTGAATTTGGTTCTATAATTTTGAATAAAAGTCTGATTATTCTGATTTTAATTAGTTTTAATGAATTTCTGTAAAAACGTGTTGACACCTTTTATTAATTTATTAAAAACGTCATAATAATCTAATAACAAAAACAATTGAATGCAACAACAAAAACACAATGAAATTCGTGAATACTATTCTAACATTTATTACCAAAAAACCCATAAGATAGATAAGTTTTCGACTTTTTATGACAGGTCACATTAAACAATTTACACACTAATTGCCAGTAAATGCGAAACCCGCGACATTTCAGAGTCGAAATTTATATGAGCTTGGAGCTAATAAAATTTCAATCGGGAGTATATAAAATTGAACTAGCGGATTTGCGATTTAGATAAGTAATTATTGAATTTCGAAGTTCCACTGAGAACATCTGGAGATCATAAACCATTAAATACAAGTTCAGGAAATCTCTCACTGATATTTTTTTTTAAAGATTAAGGGATTGAGCATCATAAAACTTTCACTGACCGAAAATAACGGCTATAGTCGCACTGGACTAGACCAGTGAACCCAAAACCGTTTTTAAAATCACATGTTAAAATATGAATTTGAATCAACTTTTGATACGCACTGGTTTTATTTCATCGTTTCATGATCAATTTGCTGGATTTGGATTAAATTTAGAATACATATCTCTTTAATCACAAGCAACACGACAAAATTGTCATTTTAGAGTTTTCACGATTTATTCAGTTTTCGGGATTAAAATTGTATCGGTTAAGCGACTTTAGTCCTTATTGGAAACCCTGGAATTTAACATAAATAGGGGTTCCCTTCCGGTCACATTCATTCCATCTTCAATTTTGTTAGTAACAGTCACTCAATTCATTTTCATTTTTTTAGTTAAATAAACTACAAGTATTAGCTACATTTTTATTATATTTTCTTTTTGCAACTTAAAACAAACTAAAGATTTAAATTCTTTTTTTTTCTAATTATTATTCAAGTGAAATTTTATTTTATTTTTTTTAAACTCGTGGGTGTGTGTTTCCTGGTTCGCTAAATTCAATAAAAAGGTAATATATAAACAATCTATGTATCGAAAATTGTTCTTTTTCAGATTTGTGTAGCAACATAACTAAAATTGTTTTTATTAAATATTAGTTGTTACTTTCAACTAAATAATTTCTTTCTTTTGTATTTTTGTTTATGAATTTCCAGTGTATTATTTCCTTTGCTTTATATTGATTAAATAGATATAGATTTATATGATTTTATTCTTTTCTTGCTATCGCAAGGTGATTAAATTGTTAATAATCCTACGTCTCCGACCTTCAATTTATAAGTTTGGAATTGGCTTCAATCAATTCTTGGTGGCAGCTCATTAACATCCGTTACCACACGACGGCCGCGATTATTTAATTAATCAAAGCCTACCCGTGTTACATATGAAACTGTGCTGTACCAATAATTGTGAATTTTTAATTAATCTTTTTGTTGATTATTTTATCTGGAGATATTGAACAGAATCCGGGCCCATTTGGGTATTCTCAAGATTCTGGTCTATCCTTCGTTGATGCAGCAACTGCTTTGTCGACTTGCCCTCATTGTGAAAAATCAGGATTCAAATGCTTAAAAACACATATTACTCGTGCCCATAGAGAATTTTCTAGTAACTCGATTTTAAATGAATCTAATAATTCAATTAATAATACTTTAATTAATCAAGATGAGATCTCTTTCTTAGATAGATTAAAAAAATACAAATCTTCAAAGGCAATAGTTAGAAGAATACCTCGTGGAGCTCGTGAATCTGTATCCAGAAAATTGTCTAATATAATAGAAAGTTGTGTGTCATCTAATGACTTTATTAACTGGCAAGAATTGTTTTATTTTTCTTATTCAGTTCTTCAGTTTTCAGTTATTCTTATTCAGTTTTTCTTGAATAACAAGAAAAATAATGGTAAAAAAGTATCCCTGATCACAAAAATAAAGCATAATTTATCTCATTATAAATTGCCAAGTATAGATTTGAATCTTCACAGTCGTAATACGTCTATTTATAGAAAAGCAGAACTAAAATTATATGACGGGGACGTTCGAGGAGCAGTACGCCTATTATCGTCGGATGATACTATAGTCCCCGATTAGATTCTTTGAAGGACAAACACCCTCTTTCTTTGCGTCCTTTTATAATCCGTGATGACCTACCTGACAACCTGCCACATGTAATTATATCGGAAAATGACGTTTTAGAAGCTGTTATGTCATTTCCTAATGGGTCTGCTGGAGGCATGGATGAAATTTCACCACAACACCTAAAGAATTTGCTTGTAACTTCTAACGGTGAATCTGCTAAAAAATTACTTCAAGCTCTATTGAAACTGTCAAATTTAATTCTTAATAGTAAAATTAATAATCAGTTCATTTTATATTTATATGAAGCAAATTTAATTGCGCTCAAGAAAAAGGAAGGTGGAATAAGACCAATTGCCATTGGCTGCACATTTCGTAGAATCACTTCAAAAATTGTGTGCAAAGCTATAAAAGATCCTCTTATGAATATTCTAAGTCTAATACAATTGGGTTTTGGTGTTAAGTGTGGTTGCGAAGCTGCGGTACATGCAGTCAGATCATTCATTCAAAATGACAGTGAAGTTGAAGTTATTTTAAAAGTAGATGTTTGCAACGCGTTTAACTCTTTAGATAGAGACTCAATTTTAAATTCAGTTAAAACCGAAATTCCGCTTGCATTTCCTTATATTTATTAAAATTATTCGAGCCCGTCAGCACTTTTAAAAGGAAATTATATTATTTCATCTGCCGTTGGTTGTCAGCAAGGCGACTCTATGGGTCCTGCTTTATTCAACCTTACAATTAATCCTACTGTAAGTCTTCTAAAATCACGTCTTAATGTTTGGTACCTCGATGATGGAACAATAGGTGGAAAATCTAAAGATGTTTTAAAAGATTTAAATATTTTAATTCATAAGTTTGGTAAAATTCGTTTAAAACTTAATCCAACCAAATGTGAGGTTTTTTTCTCTTCGTCATTTTCCTTAGCCAAACAACACCATATCATTAGTCACTTCGACAATCTTATTCCGGGATTTCGTGTTGTTTCCAAAGATAATTTTTTTCTTTTGGGTGTACCTTTATTTGAAGAATCGGTGAAACCTCTTTTTGAAGAAAAAATTATTAAAATAAAGTTTTTCATTGAACGACTCCACAATATCCAACCACACGCAGCATTTTTTCTTTTGCGTCATTGCTTTCTAAATCCATGCCTAATATATTTTTTAAGGTGTAGTCCTATTTGGAAGAACACATCTTTGCTCATTAAAATGGACAATTGTATTAGATCCGGAATCAAAGAAATTTTAAATATTCAATTAAATGATGTTAATTTGTGGCAATTAGCCAGCCTTCCAATTAAGTTTAGAGGAATTGGTATTCGACGTGTTTCGGACGTAGCTCTTCCCGCCTTTCTATCTTCATCTCATAGCAGCTATAATCTCGTTGGTAAAATTCTTTCTCCGTCACTTCACAGTGACTTTAAGATCAACTTTATGAATGAAACCGTGAACGCTTGGAGGACATTATGCCCAGGTTTAGATTTACCTGCTTCTCCAAATTTGCAGAGTATCCCAAATACGTTGGGATAGCCCAAATATGGAAATTCAACATAAAATCATTTTAGAGAGCAGTTCGGATGTTAATCGAGCACAAATTTTAGCTTCTTCACAATTTGAAGCCGGTGCGTGGCTTCAGGCTTTCCCATCTCCAAACCTTGGTACCCTATTAGACAAAAATGTGTTAGGTATTTGTCTCGCGTTAAGAGTGGGTGCAACGATTTGTCAACCTCATAGATGTGTTTGCGGAACAAGTGTCAGCTCGCTCGGAATCCATGGCTTCTCGTGCCAGGAAAGTGCCGGCCGAATCTCGAGACATAGCAGTCTCAATAATATAATCAAGAAGTCTCTTGCATCTAGTAACATTCCTGCTGTGTTGGAACCGCCGGGCATGTTTCGCGAAGACGTGAAGCGTCCTGACGGTATGACTCTGGTGCCGTGGTGTCGTGGAAAAACACTTGTGTGGGATGCCACGTGCGTAGACACGTTAGCTCCAAGCCACGTTTTGTCTTCATCTCGGTCCGGCAGGAGCAGCAGCTTTGAATGCTCAAAATTTGAAATCAAACAAGTATGCTGTACGTGACAACTTTGAATTTTAGGGCTTTGCGATAGAGACACTTGGTACGTGGTCATCTGATTCTAAAAAATTTGCTAATGATATTGGAAAAATTTAAATTGAAAAATCCGGTGACCGTCGTGCTAAATCTTTTTTCATTCTACGTATTAACCTGGAAATTCAAAGGGGTAATGCGGCGAGCATTTTAAGAACGTTTAGTAATCCGGCCGAATTCGACGAAATTTTTTATTTGTAGTAAATCATTTTTATGTGTAATATTAATAATATTGTTTTATATTTAAATTAAATGAGTGAATTAAAAAAAAATAATTACATGTTTGGTTTGCTTTTTTCTTGGATTTTGTATAACAATTAATAAAGTTTTGTGCTATTTGCAATGTATTTCTTTGATGGATGTATTTCAAAACCCACCAGATCCACTTTACTAACTTTAAAATTCCATTAAAGCTATTTTTATTTTCAAAATTGTGCATACATATATTAAAAAAAATTGAATATTTTTATACTTTTGTGAGATGGTATTGTTATCAATTAAAAAAAAAATAATAATAATTTTAAAGTTGCTTCCAGAACTTAGTTAAACCAAATGTTAAACAGTTTTTCGTAATTTTTACAAAACTAATTAAAGTTTATTTGTCATTCTATCATTCAATCAATCAATTCTATGATTCATTCAAATCATTCTATCTATGAAAATCAATTTTCCAAAATCTCTTCCAATCTTCATGAAATTTTACAGGAACCTTCTTGTTCATATACATGCTGAAAAAATCTTATTTAATTCTGTTCAGCCGTTTTATTTTAAATAGAAAAAATAACTTTGTTCAAAACCATGCGGTTAAATTTTATCTATTTATTGACTTCTCATTTTAAATCTTATACCTGCACATCTCTTCTTTATATCAAAAATTCGGGCACTTGAATGCGCATCTTTTGATATCTGTTAGAGCTTCGCCCCATTATTTTTGATTTTTCTATTACACAAAAACTACTTTGACAGTTGTCTACGAAAGTAAATTTTGAACTTTGGTCTTTTCTCTTAATATTAACATTTAATTCTAATTTAAAACAAATCAAACATATCACTGGAGGTGTATTCATACTATTGCTATTACATTTTTCAGTCATAACTACTTTTAATAAATTTTTTAATTTCTAGGTAGGTACGAACGAAGAATAGCTGTTCAATAAAATTGTAGATATTGGGTAACAAGTCCCAATTGGAGAAAACCTTTTGATGCAAATTTGATCCAACCTGTCTACTTAAGGTGTTGATGAAAAATGAAAACTTTATTCCGAAAATTGACAATTCTGTGTTGAATTATATGAAATTTATAACCTCCCGCAGTAATTTAAAGTTGATTATTATATAAATTTAAGTAACCGATGTAAAGTTTTAACGTTTTAAGTGTTGTGCTGTACCAGACTTACCATCCTCGAGGTGGAATACGCAAGTGTAACAACTGTTAATATCAATTTTAAATTGTATTATTTCTGAAAAGTGTTTCATTTATATTGTTACGTGCATGACTTATCTGACCCGTAAATGTTTATAACTTGGTCAATGCTGTATTGGTGATGTCTTAAATGACAATATATTATGATCTAAGCATAGCACAAACTATATGTGGTTAGGTACATCGTGTATTGACATATTTAGTACATTTCGGTGAATCACCTTGTATAGAATTAAATTTAATACATACTTAACCTTACTTCATGAATCTATTCTAGTCTGTTTTGTGCTTTAAAATTGTATCTTATCTTAGACTTGGATACAATATTTCGTCTAAAATTAAAGTGAAAATTATTTATTTTTAGAAGCAATTATTTCAAAGACTTTTTTTCGATATGACCGAGGTATGATCAATTATTTTTTATTAATGAATCAAATTTTTATTGTATTGATCAATTTTAGACTAATAAAAGGAAAGTTCCTCCAGTTTTACAGAAAGTACTGGATTATGATGTCTATCTCACACAAAACTTTGTATTGTGGGCTAATAAATTTTTACCCTTTCGATCATTTAAAGTTCATTACAAAGCCCTAGAGGTATTTATTATTTAAAACATGAAATGTGCCTAAAATTTAGTTTTTCAGTTAACGTGTCACGGAATTCCATGGTTTGCATGTTGGCTGGCATTTATGTGGATTTATACTAACGAGTCAATAGTACAGATGCAAATTAATATGTTATTAGGTATAAAATAAATACGGTTCGTACACATTTGTACCAAATTAATGTAATTCAAATTTCAGGCCTTATAATCGATATCATATTTATAGCACTAATTAAAGCATATACACGACGTCGTAGGCCTATGTCTAATACCGATGACTTATTAGGATCAATTGGACCTGATAAGTTTAGTTTTCCTTCTGGACATGCTAGTCGTGCTGTATTTGTTGCTTACTTTTTTATTAATTTATACCCGATATCAATATTCTGTTTTCCCCCTCTTTTGGCTTGGGCTACATCTATATGCTTTAGTAGGGTTTTACTTAATCGTCACCACATTTTTGATGTCTTAGCTGGGGTTTTACTGGGTTTATTTGAAGGATGGCTTTTAGGGTTAATTTGGCTAAATCAAAATACTTCAACTTGGCTATGGTCATCCTTGACTGATGAGAAATTAGAAGGTGGCGAATATCACGTGTAATTTTTCTAATTTCGAGAAAAATATTTTATAGCAAGTAAACTTTTTTTTAATTATATTTCTTCACTTCTTATAATCATTTTTGACCTTAAAAAGTGATATACTGTGTATAACTGCTAATGAATAAAGGGTTGGAATTTTATTAAATTAATTTTTGTTGATTATGATACTCTTTTGAATTGAGGGAGATTGGTAAATTAAAAAAACCAAATTTACTACATCCAATATTGTTACTATTAATAGAAGGTATAATACTACAACACAAATTCAGATTATTTATTTCTTGGACTTCACTATTTGGTTAATTATTGACTACAATGAATCTGAAACCAGAATAAAATAATACATCTTTTTGAAACTGCTTGACAAAACATTTGTCATTACAAAGAACTACATTTTATGTTGATTAATTCATAAAAGTTACAGTCAATTTTTTTTCATTATTTTCAGCATTTCTACGAGGTTTCAATATTACTTAAAAAGGTTTACATAAAAGTTTATTTTAGAAATAATTTTTTCTGAAGAACATTCTTATAAAGACCATGCTTTTTCATGTGTAAATTGAAAAAATATCTTTTAGTATTTTAAATTATGTTTTAAATATATTTAAGTGCTAAGCGGATCAAGATTGTATGAGGCCATCTACAAGTTTAGTCACGCTATTTTAAGCACTTATCTCACCCCCAAATAGTCACATTTCATCAAAATTTATTGTAAATTCACAAATGCGATCCTCGCACCCCACCCCGATCATAAAATACAAAAAAAAATTTAATTTAAAAAGGAAAATTACTAATTTGGATTATAGTAACGTAACATTGGCGTAACTACCGGAGTTTGATAGGTCGGGATCTATCACGACCAAAAAAATTAAATATTTTATATATTATGTTAAGTGCGAGTCTGCTATTATAAAAATTGTTATGACGAATGAAGGTGAATTAAAAACTGAACAAAAATTGTTCCTCGGTTCAAAAACGTTTTCCTTTTGTATATATTATTTTATTTGTATTTCTGATTTTTGTTTTTTTGCTCAAAATCCGTTATACCAAAAAATCCGGAGTGATTTTTAACTGAAAAATATTTATTAGATACTTTTTTTAAAATAAACAAAATAAAAATTCTTCTACTTAAAGGGCTCTATAAAAATATTTCCATATTAATCACCACCCAATTATCACCTGATAAAGTCAAAATAGCAATCATGATCGCCAACATCCGGAATGGATAGGCACTCCAAGAAGAAGACCCATTTGGTGACCAGTTCAACTCCAGAACACAGGCCAATGGCTGCATTGTTACGCAACTTCCCCTCTACATTATACAATTTCTATTAAAAAAATCAAAATTAAATCTTACGTGAGCAAAAATATTTGAATTAAAATGTTCAAGAGCCGATTTTGTACGCCATTTAAAGATTCAACACACATTAAAATTAAGAGTTCCTTGAAAACTTTCCTTTCATTCAAAAATGTATTGCACCAGCTTAATTTAATGATAATTTGTAACCAGTACCTATAATTTAATTTAAATATCTGCTTATCCAATAATTCATTGCACCAACCAAAATTAATTAATAGCAGTTTTTACATTCTTTTCTTCCATTAAACTTAAATGTCTGTTAAATCCCTTCAATAACAATAAAGATCACGTCTTTAATACGAACAACATTTCCATGCCTATTACTGTGCATGATCCACTTGCTCTTTAATGCATTAAAAATAAAAAAGCACTTTCTTTTGATTAGCATTTTCAGGAGTTTATTGCTTAACAATAGATTCCGATATTAACATAATAACATTAATTTTATTATACTAATACTAACAGTTCTAAAATAAGTATATAAATTAATAGCAATTTAATAAATAAAAAATGAAAATGATTAACACGATCCGTATAAATATAGAAAAATATTAAAATAATTTAGTTTAAGTAAAATGTTCTGTAAAGAAATTAAAATGGGCCTCGATCAATTTTTATGGTAGTGTAACTTTAATTAATTTGCAGTTTATAAAATAAAATGTGGCTGAAATAAAATCGCAGTACTTCAAAACCAAACTTTTGCTAACGGATATTATAGAAAATTAAACACGAATTTCATAATAGAAAATAAAAGTAAAAATTTAATCAATATTTATAAAAAAAATTAAACCATATAAAAATGTGTGAGTAAGTACATATTATGTAGGTACGTCTTATGTTAGTGGAAAGTGCATAAATAGTTAAAACAATTAAAATAAATTATCTTATTTGTGCTTAATAATATACTTAAAATTTTTAAAGCTAGCAGCTGCATTGGTTCCACTATAAATAATATAATTAGGGTGCAAACGAATGCCCATCTGAATATTATTTAAATACATTAAATTGTTTACATAAATAAATAAATAAATTATTGCTACATGTATAAATTATTTAATACCAAACAACAATAAGGTGTATATAAGGTAAAACAGTATCAAAATTGATAATGTAATTAGAAATTACATGGTTATTATATTTAAAAGTATATTATTACGTTATCAAAATAATAAAAAGTAAGGTACACAAGATCACATATAATAGCCAAATTCATAAAATGTAGAAAATTATCAAAATGCTTACAATATGTTAATTTTTTTACCAAGTCATTTTATGGATATGAAATATTTGTACAAAAAAATTACCACAACCGTGAATGATAAAATTTCAAATCCACAAAACCTTGAGCTGTTAGTGGATTAGGTGATTTTGACCTGTCAGTTTCATCACCATCGTCCACTTCCTCGTGTAGATTGGCACCATTTAATTCAACATTATTGTCGACTATTTTTAATTTCTCAATCGCATCTCCAATTTCAACATTATTTGAATTTAGTGTTGGTTCAAAGTGTACCTCACCTTTAACATTTTGTAAAACTAATTTATCTAGAGTTTCAGAATCCTCGTTGCATTGTATAGATAAAGAACGAGGACGCTCCAATTTCGGCGATTGATTTGCAGACTCGTAGGTAGCGTCTTGAAGTTCACTGGAATATTTGAAATTTTCTAAATTATCGTAACCTTATTGTGACGCTATTTGGGGCCTGAGGAGGAAAACTTTAAATAAAATAAAATAAATAAAATAATAATAATAATAGTACTGTTATGTGACATATTTTATGTAAATTTTGAAATAATACCGAGCAGGTTCAATTCTAGTAAGATTATTGTATTTCTTTGAGTGCCATACACTATACAGTGTGTAGACGATCAATTTGGCCGAACGCGAGATAACATACTAGGGATTATAATTAGTGAGCTGGTTTGGATTTCCAGTTGCCTTCACCCTAGCCCACATATCGATATTGGGCTTTAGATTTATGCATTACAATCCGCTCAATAGTTTTTGTCAAGATGGCTTTACGAAATATTTTTATATTATCAGATACATATTAATATCGAGGAATAAATCAACTAGATAGTCTGGTTAGGAATTAGTTAAATCTGGCTAGCTATTAGGAAGTCCTGGGTAGTCGAGAAGAAGAATCAAATTTTGGAATAACAGAAATTACAATTTACACTTTCTGAGAAAATCAGAAGTAAAACTTGCTCAAATTTACCATCTCTCCATCCATCGAGCCACCAAAAAAACCGGAAACTATTATTGATATACCTATACTATTGTGTATTACTATTATTTGTTTGGTGTACTATTATTTATTCATGATGATATTAAGAAAATAAATTTGCATAAAAGACAATTTGAAAGTAGCCAGTAATTTTAAATTTTATGTCAGACAACATTACTAAAAAAATTAAAATATAATAAATTTTTAAAATAACTTAAATTACATAAAAAATAAATTAAATAATCTTTGAATAAACAAGTTAATAAAACGTTTAATAACTTTATTATTAACTTGTTTATTCAAAGATTATTTAATTATATTTCACAAGTTAAAAAATTAATTTATTACATAAAAAATAAATTCTAAAAATGTTAAAAAATAAAGCATAAGCTAAAATAATTCTGCACAATTCTAAACAAAAATATTAAATCATAAAAATATTCCCAAGACATATCAGGTCAATTTATTCTAAAAAAAAAAATTTGACAAAATTTTTAGAATTGGCAGATCTATTGGGTACTGCATCGCTTTATAGTACATAAAGAATTAACACGTAAAAAATCATGGTAAAAAATTACATATATTATGCAATTTCATGCTCTTTGATTATTTAATGCCAGTAGTACTTCTAGTGGATACTTCGCTCGAGTAATACTTGAGTTAGTAGTAATCTCTAAAATCAACAAGATAGTAGGAAATTGTATAATATGCGAGTTTTACGTGTTAATTCCTCACGAGCTACAGGATAATTCAGCACCCTGTATAGTAGATATGAAAACTTAATATTTTACCCGCTCATATGCTGGCTCTGTGGCTGTACACTGTGCGGGGACATTATTTGACCTGATTGATCTTGGTTTAATGTGGGACTAGGAAATAAAGGATAACGTTAGTGCTTTCTTTAAATGTTATTTCAAACTTACGGCAACATTTCCTGTTGGGTTAATCCACAGCGTGGCGTATGTACTCGAGATCTTGGAGTGCTAATATAGTATATTATTACCTTAAGGTTTATAAGCGGGCAACTTATAAACTTGACAAGACTTACCGTAACTTCGCTGATGTAGGCGATATTTCATCCCTACATAATGAATTTAATAACTAGGTGTTCTAAGTAAAAGAATGTTATAACTTACGTATTTGTTGGGGTGACATAATTTTCTATAGGTTTTTGAGTTTCTATCATATCTCTAATAACGATATTAAAATATTGAATTAATTCGTAATTAATACTAACCGAGTATTTAGTTCATAAATTACTCATTGAATAATTAACGCGAAATTTCAAACAAGTAAAATGGGTATATATAGTCGGATTTTTTTTAACTCGCGTATGACTAATCTCCAAGTGCAGTGAGATTTAACGTATAACATTTGGTTATCTTTGTCATATTTAGAAAAAAATTAACTATTAGAAAAGAGACAGAAAAAAAATACGTCGCCGTAACTTTGTAATGAAAATGAATTAAACGTACGTCGATTTTAACTATTTTAACTGTCATCTCGTTTGATTTTTGACATATAATCTCGTCAAAGATTATGACATCTGACATTTCGTGTGATATAAGGAACCCTAAGACATACGTTTTGTAAATTTTGATTCATACAATTTTTTTGATACGTCATTCGCGAGTTAAAAAAAATTCGACTATAGATGTATTGTATCACAATTCTGTAAAATATCAAAATCAATTTTTTTAATCAATAAAGTTCAACAATACAGAAATCATCAAATTCAGGACGTTTTTTAAAATTACTATCACAAATATTTTTGTTAACCCCCCCCCCTCCTGAGTACTGCAAGAGAAGCTGACATTTCAACTAATAGCACCCATTTAAAAAATGCCTGCTACCAGATTAAAATTTGCAACTCGACATAATAATAAGTGCTCAATGCCACGCAGCGGTTGCAGGATTTTTCTCAAGAATATTTGGGTTTTTTAGTTCCGCTGGCTTATAAATAACTTATTATTTAAAAAACATAACAAGTTACATATTACATTTTTATAATAATAATCATCCTATCTGTGTTTTCTGGATCATTGCCAACTTTAAGACTTAGACGTTTTCACGTTGTTCAACTGCTTGATGAAATTGAAATTGTAAAACTGCATTTTCAATTTTCGTTGCAAGCCTACATCTTCACTAAATTATCATAAATTAATACAAGATTGTCATAATGCCGATTGTGAGGAAAGCTTCCTACTAACTTTTATGAGTGTGCGTGTGGGTGGATTGCATTATTTTCCATTGCAGTTTTTTATCAATAAATAAATTTGATTGATATAATCTTGACGAAGTCTCCGCCCGATATTGTGTACATAAGTTTTCAGAAAATATTTAAATTGGCCTCATAAAATAACCGATTTACGCAAAATAATCAAATAAAACCGACTAGTTTGTTTTCGAAATTAATTAAGGGTTTAGGCGCACTTAAGATATTTAAAAAATATCGATTTTTCAAAAATTCCATTTTATTGAAATATTTGATAATAATTAGTCATATTACGTAAAATTTATATTCTAATTTTTGCTGTCATTTTGGCAAAATTCAATTTTTCGGAAAACAACTTCGTTAAAGACCGGAAAATGTATACATTTACCGGTAAATGTGTACATATTCCACGGAAGTTGGTAGAAGTACATTAAGTAATTTAAAAGACATAGCTAGTTATTCTTACAATTACTGGTAAATGTACACATGTGAACAAGTACCTTAGTAAAAGTGAATCGACGAATACAGGATAATGTGAATATAATAGTTATTAATTATATGAGGATTAAAGAGCGTCTAATCCACGAGAAAAAATGGGCACTCGAGGCGCAGCCGCACACATCAAAAGGTGGGGTGTGCCTTGGAAACGTGCATTTGAAGTGTCTGTTCTGTTTAAGGTCGTAACTCAACTATCAGCACAGCAGAACCTGACAAATCGTCATAGCACCGTTAAGTGGTCAACTTGATGGTTGTGTATAGTTTTATATAACGCCTCGGCACCGGAACAGCACAGCCGCGGCATCGGACTCTAGGCTTCATATGGTAAAGGTTGTTTGATTGATTACACTCGGCTTCATCGTCGGGAAGTTTTGAAAAAATTTTTCGTCGGGAAAGTTGTATTTTCTAATTTTTCCCTAGGCTCGGGGCTGTTACTTGCAAGAAAATCTTACCATAAATAAAGAAATCCTTAATATATAAAATCCCAGCTCACTCCTGCTACAGCGTATCAATATTTTGGCAAAATTTTTGGAGGGGCGCATGGAGGAGCGTAGGTCACAACAGAATTATCCAATAATAATTTTTGATCCGTTTAAATTTAAAAAATAAAGAAAATCTTACCATAAATAAAGAAAACCAGAATTATTCATAATCGGAAATAGAATATAATATATTTATTATAACAGAATTATCAAATAATAATTTTTGATCTGTTCAAAATAAAATATAATAAAGGAAACCGGAATTATTTCAAAATCAAAGTAAAAGTGAAAACTTCAAAACTGATCGATCTTAGGTTAGCGTTATGAATTTTTTAATTAAAACCGCTAAAAAGGAGATCCACCGTCTATCTACCCATTTGCGGATGGGCTTTCCACCTAGTTATATAATTTTTCAAATGAAAATTTTTAACAGTTAAGAAATTTACAAAAGATTTTTACCTCGACGAAAACGTGTAAGCGTGGATTGAATTAATAACTTATAGTCCGGTCAAATTAGTACAAAAAATAAGAGTGAAGGTACAGTAATTCCCAAAAAACTGAAAATTGGTAAAATTGTTTAAAACATAATTATAAACGAAATTTAAGAAGTCCTCATCGTTCTGGTACGTGGAAAAAAATTTATTCGAGGTCAAAGGTAAAAAAAATTAGTTTTTCATGATTTTCTGCAAAACGGCAAGTTTTATCATAAAATTAGTTCACACAAAAATTGTAGATCATATAATTATCTATAAAAAATGATAAGTAAAAATATTTTAATTATTATATTATATTCAATTATATTCAATATATCGTGGGTATTCTGTGAAAATGCATGAAGTCAATAATCATAATTTTGACATAATTGAATTTAAAAGTTTGTTTTCTCTGAAAATCTTTATGTATTTTTGACTTATGGAAGAAATTATCTTGGCTAGTTGTATAAATATGACTTTAGTGCGTTTTTGTAGACTATACAACGTTCACCAAGCAATAACAGAGCATGATTAACTAAACAAAAAACAACAAAATAATTTTGACTTAATGCATTTCCGCAGAATACCCACGATATGTAACTTTGTCTACGAAAAAAGGGTGTTAAAAACTCATTTTCCAGTTTTTTGCTGATTTGGATTGAGTTTGAGATGCTCTTTCACATGGTGAAAACCAAAGTCATAACTTGTTTAAAAGTTCACTAAAAATTAAGAGGAAAAATAGTACAAATACGAAAAAAAAACAGAATTTATTTTAAAATCTGGAATAAGAAAAATTCATAGAATTATGAGATAAAAAAACATGATCTACTTTATTTGTATCCGAAACGAAGGACAGCCGACAAGTCCAACCTAACGAAACTTTGTTCCATATCATCTTCTGCCTGAAAGCAATGTAGTTCATTATCATCGTCATTCGAATTAACATCGTCGGCAAACCTGTCATTGTCCTGGACGTTGTCTTCATCGTTTTTACGAGAATATTGTCTGTAGCCGGCACTGAACTTTTCATCAATACTCTTTTTTCGTTTTTTTTTTGTGATGCGAAAGACCAACAGAAACGATTGCATAAACGTGATAACATTCATAAACTCATATCTTAGAAAAAAAAGTATTGATACATTTTTTATAGATAATTACATGATCTACAATTTTTGTCTGAGATAATTTTATGATAAAACTTACCGTTTTGCTGAAAATCGCAAAAAATCAATTTTTTTGACCTTTGACCTCGAATAAATTTTTTTCCACGTACCGGATCGATGAGGACTTTTTAAATTTCATTTATAATTATGTTTTGAACAATTTTACCAATTTTCAGCTTTTTGGGAATTATTTTACCTTCGAATGTCTAAATTGACCGGACTATTAACTTTTCAACGAACATATGAAAAATGCCATAATTGCAAAATATTAAGTCACGAAAAAATTATAATATGAAGTATATTTCCGAGATATACAAGCTAATTTTTCAATCTTAACATTAGCTAATTTTGTGGAAATTTCTAATATTTCAATCAGCGCTGAAACTTTGATATTTCACATCAGAATTGTTACATCAAATTTCTTCAAGGAAGAAATTTATACCAAACCTTTTATTTTTAAGTACTATAGTTGAACGATAACTAGAATATACTTTAATAATAATTTTAAACTTACCCAGAAGCATTACAGCTTTGATGAACATTTTGATTATTAGAAATAGTATTATATGTTTGTTTTACATCAGATTTCAAAGTTTGATTGGTACTAAAATAATTTCACAATTTTTCATAATTCTTTCGAGTTGATTTTACGAATTACCTGTCACAATATTGATATTGTTGAGGTGTACTTTGAGTGGACATAATATTAGTTGTTTGGTGATTACACAACGGTTGTTCAGAATTCGGTGGTTGTATATATTGTGGATTAGTTACATTAGAAATTGATTTATTTGGCTGTACATTTTCTTTCCAAGATACATTTTGTGGTGTACTAGCTATGTTTTGTTGTTCGTTAATTAGAAGTTTGGGAACGCTTTGTTGTTGATGTATAAATTGCGGGGTCACCACTTGCTGTTCCGCGTTTATAATTTGATTCGGGTGACTGACATTGTGCGAAATAAGTGATTGTTGGATATGTTGCATTTCTGAAGGAACGTTTTCAATTTGTCTATGATGTGGTTGCGATTGTTGAGGTATTAATTGTGATGTTGGATGTTGTAATTGTATTTGTCGTTGTGATGATGCATATTGCAACACCGCTGGTTGTTGTGGTTGTTGTGATGGTACATATTGGGGTTGTATTTGCTGTTGCGATGACACATTTTGAGATTTTAGTTGATGCTGAGTTATTTGAGTTTGCTTCTGAGTTCTTAGTACTTTATCTCGATATAAATCGGGATAACCACGATCACAAAATTCATTAGGCACAATATCTGATGATGGGTTTCTTAGAGGTGACAGTCCATTGTTATATCGTTGACGATATTTTTGAGCATTTACTTGTGATTCTAGCTTTCGTGAGTGTAATTTTTCAGTTTGATGCTGCGGTATTAGTTCTGCATTTAAATGTTGCTGAATTTCACGGGAGTCCTGATAAATTTGATTTTGTTTATTAACAGAAGGCTGGTTTTCAATATAAGGTTGACTATGATTATTGGTGTGGGATTGACTTTGAATATTAGTATATGTTTGATTTGGAGCGTTAGTGTAATGTTGATTATTTGAATTTAGGAAAGGCTGACCTTGAGCATTAATGTTAGGGTGACTTTGAGTATTAATGTTATGTTGACTTTGAGCATTAATGTTATGTTGACTTTGAACATTAATGTTATGTTGACTTTGAGCATCGGCATAAAACTGATTTTGTATACTTGATGAAGGTTGATTTTGAATATTAGTATGCGACTGATCGAAAATATTTGTGCAAGGTTGACTTGGAACATTTCTGTAAAATTGGTTTTGACTATTAGTGTAAGGCTGACTTTGAATGTTCGAGATCGGTTGACTTTGAACGTTCGAGATCGGTTGAATTGGAACGTTCGAGATTCCTTGATTTTGAACATACGAGATCGGTTGATTTTGGACATTCGTGTAATATTGATATGCAGTATTAGTATGCGATTGATCTTGAGAGTGCCCACTTGGTTGAGGTATTTGTATATTTGAATGAGCTTCTTGTTGCTGCATTTCTCTAATCGGTTGAGACGGTAGTTGAGAGTATTTTTGGATTTGCTCATTAGACTGGACTTGATGTGATAAATGATGTGATTGTTGTGTACTATATTGTTGCATTGTATTAAGATTTGAATTAAGTCCTTGTTGCATCACATCTGGTTGTATTTCATCGTTATTTGTTAGCTGTTGTTGATTATATACTGCATTAGTATAACTTGGACAAATATTTGGTTGTGATTCATTTCTAAAGAAAATTTTATCACTTACCTATTACTCGATAAGGTCAAATTGTACTAAAGTTATTACCTGGAATTTTGCTGTTGAGTTATAGCAATTTGTGAAGTATCATTAGCTAAAGACGTTTGATTTACTTCGATATTTTCACTATAGAAAATATACCATTGTTAATAGAGAAAATGTGCATGCAATTGTGTAATAAAATAAATTACTATTTGTTATTTACAAAAAAGGTTTATAAAAATTGTTTACATACCCTGATGGTTCATTTGATTGGACTGATGTTTGATTGTGAATTATCTATAAAAATACAAATATAAAAAATCAAACATTGACATAAAATTAATCTCATGTAAATAATTATTTATAAGATAAAATTTAATTACCTGTCCCATACTGCAAGTTGGTCTAGGTGCCCCATAGCGTCCGTAAGGAGAGGGAAAATTTTGGAGTCCATTTGCAGAATGTTTAGCCTTGCAAGGTGATTCACTACCACCATTGTTAATAAATTTTAAGTATTAATATTAAATGAATGCCAATTATTATATTATAGTTTATTTTAAAATGTGTTTGTCTGATATTTATTAATTGAACTTATCAATTAAAATTAATATTGAATAGAATACTACAGATATAATATATGTATGTATTATGTAAAGGGTTATATTCAAATTGAGTGCAGTATCTTTAAACAGGAATATAATATCAATGAACATATTTTTATGCTATATTTTTAATAATTTTTAAGCTTGCTTGGCACAAAAAGTAATTAAAATTACTCGTACCCAATAAAATGAAAATATATTATATTCTTTATTGTATTTTAAGTTCAATTTCAAATAACAAAAGTCGGATTCAACCGTCCGCGCGCAACCCCGGAATCAAACTTCCTAAGGCCATGGTTATGTTGATTCATAGGGTAATTTGTTTCTGTGAGGGTTATTTGTTGAAACAGCCGCGTATAGGGGTCAACGCCAATAATACAAATACAACATTATTAATGAAAAAGCAATGTCACAACCGTCATTGGTGAAATAGAGCTTACAATTATGTAAAAAAATAGTGAAAAATTGAATCAATTTAGTGTAGATTACGGATATAGCTACATAATTATGTATTGTCGTGTTTTGAAATCTTCATGAAAAACTGTTTTGTTATTTTTGTAAAATTTTGTTTTCGTTACGACGTTGGTAAGGAAAGGAACAACAGAGGGAGAAGCTGAGCCTTACGCTGAGGAGCGTAAAGGTCGGTGGACGTGTTTTGTTCCCCAATCTGT
Source organism: Cantharis rustica (assembly GCA_911387805.1). Lineage (NCBI taxonomy): Eukaryota > Metazoa > Arthropoda > Insecta > Coleoptera > Cantharidae > Cantharis > Cantharis rustica. The sequence continues at coordinate 82,126,093 of OU426877.1, forward strand.
TAATTTGATTATTTCTGATTAATTTTGATATCAAAAGTGGGTTTATTTTAAGTTAAAAGTTGTTTTAATTATGCAAAGTGTTTGAAGATAAAAATGTTGACGATTTTAGTGAAATTTGAAGAAGCATTTGTTGAGTTTCAATTGATAAGACAAGCACCTGAGCGCAAATTCGATGCGCATGAACGTTTTATGACCATAAGGTAATATAACAAATTTATAAGACAACCTTTATAAGTAAATTAAAAACAAAAATTTTATAACGATAATAAAATTATATTTAAAATTTTAAAAGAAGAGTCTGATGCTCTAAGAATTTGAATGTACTTCCAACCCATGAGTTAAGATTAAAATTGAAGTTTGATTAATTTTTTACATTTTGTAAAATTGTTAATGGGGATACATCGCAGTATATAGCACTACTATATGATAGAAACTTTATCAATTGTGATTTTTTTATATAAACAGCTTTATAATTTAAATATTATATCTGATATCGATCTCAATTGAAATTTATATAACATGTTGGAAAAGTTTTCTTCTTTTTCTATTAAAAAAATCTCGAATTGACGTTTTGAATCAATCGAAATAAAATACCTGAAATATCTTCAATAGTACTACTTAGTTCGTGTTTTATTTTACTTTAAAGATGTGGCACTCAATTTATGGATAACACCGTGTATTAGATGAATCTACTACTTAGTTTAAAGTCTTGGAACCTACTTACATCGAGTCAAGATTACAAATACTATATTTTTTAACAATAATTTAAGATAAATTTTTATTTTAGTTGTGGCATAATATTTTATGTATAGTTTATTTATAGTTAATCATCAATATAAATTGCACCACTTTAATCTTTTAGAAGACTCATTCAATATAGACTATATAGCAAATTATACAGTTAAAGTATTACAAATTATTAACAAATAATGAGTATTTTTTAAATGTGATATGTGTACTAAAACGTGTTAAATGAAATTGTAGTATACATACATAGGTGGCAATTAATTTTATGTGTTTATTTGAGAAGTTTATTAGAAGTAACGTAACTCAGTATGTTTCTATTATTTTTTATGCCATTATGAATCTCCTACGATTTAATTAAAACAATTTAATGCTCAAGAACTTCTAATAAATTAATATGTAATTATAAATTTTTGGATAATAGCTGTGCTTACATTGCACCATATCGGTATATCAGTGACCACAACTGAGCTATTACCAGTTTTACACTAATCATTCAACTTCAATAATTAATTATAAAACAAACAACTCGAATGTGTAACCTTTTCGTTATTTCAATAAATTTTGAAAAACTTTATAATTACGAGCGTAGTCTGAAAAGTTCTCGGCATGATAGAAACTTTTTGTGACGTGATGTTTTATTTTTAAATATAATTTCTTGAAAATTCAAAACAACAAAACTGCAATTCTAACACTTTTCCGATAATTTAATATGAAAAATGATTTTTTCTTCTTTAAAGGTTACAGTAATATTCAGAATTAACTGTTTCGGAAGTGTTCGATAAACAAAACGTGGGCAAATTTCAAATCCGAAATTCCGCTCAGTAGTGCGACTAATTCCAAAGTTACATTACCTCTTTTTACCTATATAATTATACCTATAGGTATATTAATATTGCGTGTCCTTTAAGCATTGTGAATTGCAAAAAGAAAATTTAGTATATACCTGATGTTTGCTTCTTCAATTTGATGGGCATTCAAGGATTCGGGAAAGAATCCGTCGAAAACTACGTAGTTGTTCATTTGCTTCAAAGCATTATTCAAACTGTAATGCTTGCCAAGAAACGACAAAAGTTTTTCGCTGGGTCTATCAATGGCCAACTTGACCGGATCAACTTGCTCTTTCTATAATAAAAAATATTTTTTAAAAATTATACGTTAACTTTACACGAACATCCTCATATAATAATTTATTAACATTCAACAAGCCAACCAAAATCAACGTGAATACCGAATTGTTTCAAGTTTTGTTGTAAATTGCAAACTGAGCTTAAAAAAGTTATTTAAAAAAATTCTAGATCTAGGGGTCTAGATGGAACCCTGTCGAACTGTTAAGGGCTAATTAAGTAAGCAGTTCAATTATAATTATGAAATTAAGTAGGTTTCCTTTTTGAAATTTCTCTCTGCTCCTGACATTTTCCATAATATTAATATAGTATTAGAGATTTTCGACTTTTAAAGTCATATAATAATATACTAGTATGTATATTAGGTATAAGACTACAAGTGTGGATACATATTATATTGGTAGTCCCAAAAAGTGCTGGAACCTTTTCTAAAATTTTATTTTCATGTGTTTCACTTGACCTTTTGTTTTACTAAATTGGAAATTTACTGTAATACGATAATGTTAACCAACTTTTATTAAGCTCATGCGGTTTATAGGTAGGTAATAATAAATTATCTATACCATTAGCAGATACCTATCTAAAAATTCTCTTGAGAAAACTAATTTAGAAATTATGATGTAGGATAAACATATTAGTTAAATTTGATATGCAATTTTAGAAATTGAAAGTGTTTATTAATCCATTAATAACGCTATGAAAAATTCTTGAGGAACATTTTATAGAAGCAATAAATTGATTAATATTTTGGGTGTATGCAAATCAATATACTGTCATACTTCGCGAAAAGAAATTTACTTTTAAAATGTCACAATTAAAACTAAAAACAATGGGCCTTTTACCAATAACAAATCTTAGTACCAACTCTAATTTAGCAGCAGCAGTCTACTACTAAGTAGCTAGTATCAACTAAATTTAAAGCAGACCTTAAATTTTTCTACCAATAAAGTATTTAGTGCCGATACTAATTTAATATCTATATTTAACCTATATTTGAAAAGGTTAGTGAAATTTGGAAGAAGTAAGAATAAATAATTGTGACAGAGTACGTGTATTTTTAAAAAAAGTTTTTAAAATATCTATTAATAAATTCTCCTCTAATAGCTGCTCCTGGAGTTCCCTCTGGTAATGGGTGCACTTCTGCAACTGAATTGTTAATCTCCGTTGTATCATTTTCTTCATTATTTTCCATAAAACCTACGTTTCTATTTCGTTTTGAAATATTGTGACGAATGGAAATAGCTACTACAATATTTTTCGCTGTATTTAAGTTTAAAACAAATGCAAAATTTGCTTTTTAATTGGCAAAAAACTTTTTCCACAACATTTGTGGTGGCTGCATGTGCTTTACTGTATCTTTCTTCAGCAGCAGACAATGTAGCCGTTGGTCGAAAAGTCAATAATACTTTAGAATTGGCGTAACCAACATCTCCCAATTTTACACCTCCATTTAAATTGGTGCTTCCTAACTTTCTTGTTATTACTGATTGTCGTCATATTCTTGAATCGTGAACGGAGCCTCTCCACCTTGCTACGATATCGTATATAATATAATCTGCATCACTAACAAATCCTTTTCTGCACCTGTGTCGACCTCCTCATTCTTCCCATGATTTTTGATTTTAATTTGAGTGCAGTCAATCAAACAATTACATTGTGAAAATTCTGCAAATCGATAAAACGTTTGCTTCAATTATTATGTAGATATGGAATCAGTGGAATAACCTATAAAAGATATGATACGAAGAGTCAAAGCAGTTGTTACACCTCTCATGACTCCGTTCATCGATTGCTGCGATAAGCCATGCATTTCGGAAATATCTTTCTGATAAGCTTCTTTAGCCAAATATCTAGCTATCACCTTTATAGCTGGAGGAATCGGTTCACCTTGCGCATAATTTCCTTTTTTGTCATCGCTGATCAAATCTACAATTTATGTTGCAGTCTCTTTGCCAAACCTTTATTTTCATACTAAAGATTGCTAGTAATCATTTACTTACCTATAGAAAGCTATAAAATCTTTATCTGGATAATGATTAAATGGATCTATTCTTTCCTTATTAGGTTTTCACTTTTCTATAAGTTGCAGCATTATTTAAAATTTGCAAATCTTCCAGAATATTCTCTTCTATATCCATAAATAGAAAATAACTTAAAAAAGTTTTAGAATTTTTTAGGTATTTTTGTGGTATTAAGTAGTATGTGATTAGAATTAAACCTAATAAAATGTTAAAAAATAAAATTTCCTACAGCGTAGGAAAAAGATTCATTTATGTTTACTTAACCTAAAATTTTATTTAGACACGCGAACTCTTCTAGTTTGGTTATTTAGTAAGCACAACATTTATTTTAAAAGTTTTGTTAATTTCTTGATTTTTTAAATTTTAAATTTTGTTTAGTATATTTGCTCTCACTTGTTATTTTTACTGTTAAACATGACTGATGATCGCGAAATAATTGTGAAATAAGGGCCTTTATATTATGTTACAGGTTTTTTTATTTTATAGCGTAATTTTTTCATAATTCTATTTTCTTGTTTATTCTAAGTTCAACTTTGTTAAATGTGAATTATTGTCATTTTAGCTTTTTTTTAAATGTTATGTTTTCTTTGTAGTATGTATTCTGTATACTTAAAAGTTAAAAATTTTATTTTTTAACATTTTGTTAGGTTTAATTATTATTCTACATCCATATTTTAACTTTTTTGTAAATTATATGCGTACTATTATTTACGTCTGCAATTTTACAATGAAAACTTCATGAAGTTCGAGGTTAAAAATCCGAAATTTTAGGTATAGTATCGGCTTTTAATGTAGCTTATACTAGCTAATATTAAGCCGGCACTAAACAAAAATTCTTACACTAAATTTGTTATTGATACACTTTTTAAGTTAGTATGAGCTTTTAGTTGATGTCCAACTTAGTATAACGTTATTGATAAGGCCCAATGAAAGTTTCCAAATATTATCGCAAGGCATAATCCGACAAATGAGGGATTAAAATTTAAAAATATAATAATTGAAAAATAGTATTTAACCGATACGGTGACCGGATAGAACAGAACATAAAAAAAAGAGCATGAAAAAAACAGAGTAATCAAAAAACAGAACAATGAAATAACAGAACGTTGACAAAAGAGAACTACAAAAAATGAGAACAAAAATTTTTTTTAAATTTATTAATTTTCAAAAAAATTACGAAATAAGGATAATGGAGTGAAGTAAATTTGTTTAGCTATTATTAAAGTTGTTTTGTGGAACCATATCGAAGCAGCTGCAGAAAACAGTCCAAAAAACAACAAATTGTTGTGAAGGTTTCCGCAACGCTTTGAATTCCATCTTCTACTGCAGCCATCCCAGAATATGGAATTTCTTAGATAGATTACGGCGAGATATTGCTTACCAACGTTTATTGCTAGCCAATGCACGAACTGGTCGTCCAAAAGTGAGAAAGAAGTGAGAAAGAAGACCTCGGCAATAAAGTGACAGCCGTTGTTGCCGAGAATGAACATTATTATGATAAGCTGAGGTTCTTTCGGCTAATGGCAAACTTGCAGTGATGCAACTACTTTTATGTATTTTTATTGTCTAAATATATAAATGAAGTTGTAAAAAAATTTAATATTAAATTAAATTTTTTTTTAATTGAATAAGTTATAGTCCGAGAGCTTGTAGACAATTTTGAGTAAGTATTTGAGGTATGCTGAAAACTTGTCTCATACTTCTCCTATAATATCCAAACACAGAAGCGTAGACCTGGCTGGGGGATAGCGGGGCTAAATCAACCCTTATATTTTTTAATACTCGAATTTTTTTTGCTAAAAATATTTTTGAGGCATTTTCAAATTTTTATACCTTTAAATTTGACATTTAAAGAGTAAAAAAATTAATAAGCCAGATCATTTAATTGGGACTTAAACCTTGCCAGGTGCTCACCAAATTATTTTGCCAAACATTTGAGAAAACGTATTTGAGGCACGCTGAAATTTTAACAGTATATTATTTATAATTAAAAATAGATATTCTAAAAAAGACAGATCATTTTGGTGGGACAATCTACCTGCCAGGTGATCGAGAAAGTGATGTATTCGCGTGAGTGAAAAGTGCTATAGGTAAGTTGCAGTGTGAGAGAGAGCGTATATCGGCAACTACCTGCGTGCTATGACGCGCGGTGTTATTGGTTCTGGCAAGACCACGTGACTAACAATATTCATGTTGTTACGAGTCGGGATTTCGGAGTAAATATTATATTTCCGTTTGTAATTTTTTTATTTGATAATTTTTATATATTCATCGATGTACAAAAAAAGTATAGTACTTACCCAATATAAATCAGCGAATTATTATCGACTCTCGTTATTTATATTTAATTTCATTTTCATTACTCTAAAAAATTGTTGCGCATTAACGACATAAATGATTTTAAATATTAAATTTAAAAACCAGATTTATTAAGATTAAATAATTATAAAAGTATAAAAATATAATTTTGAGAAGAAGAGGAAGAAGAAGAAGAAGGAGAAAAATCTTCCAGATCTGATAAAGAGATCGCAGAAGACGAAGACCCACCAAATTCTGATGCTGAATAAAAAAAATATATTTTTATACTTTTATAATAATTATTTAATTTTAATAAATCTGGTTTCCTAATTTAAATTTTAAATTATTTATGTCGTTAATGCGCAACAATTTTTTAGAGTAATGAAAATTAAATTAAATTTAAATAACCAGAGTCGATCATAATTCGCTGATTTATATTGGGTAAGTATTATATTTTTTTATCAATGAATATATCAAAATTATCAAATAAAAAAATTACAAACGGAAATATATCTATTCCGAAATTCCGACTCTAAACAGCATTGATATTATGAGTCACGTGGACTTGCCTGAACCAATAGGGTCTGGGACCGTTACTTTGCCCCCCCCCCCCCGGTTAATATTTTTACCCCAAAACATACCACTGGGATCCTTAGAGCTAGCACCAAAAGGTAAAAGCTAGCACCATTACAGTTTTTTTACAAATCGACTTTGATATCGGAGGGGCCAAAGTAACGCTAGTCCCTCCAACCCGGTTAATATTTTTACTCCAAAACCTAGCACTGGTATCCTTAGAGCTAGCACCCAAATATGAAAGCTAGCACCATTATAGTTTTTCCACAAATTCATTTTATTTATTTGCACCTAAACGCCTCTTCTACTGCGCACGCGTTGCTAATTTATCGCCGTCATTTTTCAAAATAACGACCAAAATATTGCCAATGAACTTTGCTTATCCGCGGTTTTTTTATATTCTATAATATTATTTTTGGTAATATATAGCTTTACCAAATTCAGATTGGTCTCCTGCACAGAAATATTTTTACCATATTTTTAATCCAACATAAACTATCATAATTTCTAAAGTTAAAGTTAAGGTAAAGTTATAAAATTGAATTTTTAATTTTAATTTAACATGTAAAAATTGAATCTTATCATAAATATTATCACATGTTAATAACATAAATCATACTAATAGGATATTACTATAGATAATGCAAAAAACTTCTTAAAAAAGTCTCAAAGTTTTTCTTGTATACGCGTGATTCTTTGAGGTACATGTACATACGTATATTATACATGATTATACACATACACATTATTATATTTAATAATAATAACTAATGAGTGGATCCAGTGGAATTCTATTGGTGTGTAACTCAAATAATGCGATACTTGATTGGTGTACACTTCAATTGCTGTGAAATTCAATTGGTCGCCATATGTATTTAGTTAGTGAAAAAAGGCGATTCATTCGATTATTTTTTAGGTTGGTTATAAAAATTGACTAATCAACGCGTGGTCTCATATAGAGACAGATAAAAAGAGATATAGAGTTTGTATGTAATTCTAAACTATTGTAAAATCTTTTACCTCCAAAACCAACAAAAGTATCACTTTCTGTACAATTTATCAGACCGAAAATGATACTTTGAGATATCATGTTAGAAAAACATATAATCTGAATAAACAGTACAGAAAAAATTAATTTCGAGTCAATTTTATTCAGGTTACCATTTTCCGTTCATCTTCATTCAGGTTATATTTTAGTTGTTTTTATTTTCGTAAGATTCTCTTTTGGAGGTAAAGTTGCATGTGTGGTTTGCAACGAAACAATTTTGTACGTAATTCGTAGGCCACCAAAACTCGTCGCACCGGGACTCGTTCTGCTCGGTCGCTCTGCCGTAAAGAGAGAGAGCTATTATTTTAAGTTTTACAACAAAATATTACTTAAACTTGATACAAAAATGTAAAAAAATTACAATAATTTTCATACAGTGTAATGTTATACAATTTAATTTATTGTATTTTCATTATTAGCTTTGAAAAATTAATGTAGCTCTCAAAGAACAACTAAAAGAAGTTGGATAAAAGAAAGTTGTTTTTTTATAAGTTAATAGGTAAATAGCAAAGATTTTGAAATTACCAAACTTTACAAGAACATTCGATAAAATACACGCAATTCCTATCTAATAGAAAATCTGGAAACATGCAAACAATAAATTAGAATTTTATATAGGTAATATCTACTAGTAAGTGGACAATTTTATAAACATTAGAAATTAAAGTTTATTATAGTTTGCGAGTTTAAAAAATACAGCTAGTCAAAAATAGGTTACTGTCAGTTAACCCTTACCACGAATTTCAAAATTTCAACTACACTGTAGGAAAGCGAACAATTTTTTGTGTATATGCAACAAAAATATTTTGGATTAGGCTTAGTTTTCGAAAAAATGGCATTTTAAAGTTACTAAAAGTAGCAAGTTGTAATATGATATACTCCGATGTCACCGGTCGCGTCACTGTAACTCGCACGTTAACCGATCCGCTCTTATTTCTGTGACGGTACGTGAGCTTTGATATACTCTTACAGCTGTATTCATAAAAAGTTACAATAGGTCTATAAAGCTATTATAAGCAAAATGTCAAAAAACATTATTCATAAACGTTCAACAGCGCTAAAACACTTTTATAAGACTGTTATAAGACTGATATAAGCGGTTTATAACCTAAAACAACCAATCAGCTGTAACCCATAACCTATAACAGTATTATAACTAAAACATTCCTGAGCGACACTTTAAGAAATTTTTATGAATACGGGTGTTAATGTTATTGTCAGTAGCGGTCAACACCCTGACAAGTTCAATGACTTCGAGTTCCACCCTTGGCGATTTCTACCATTCTACAGGGATATTTTTAAATTGTTATGTATTAGGCGAAAAAATAAAACAGGCCCGGAGAGCACCGAAGGCGTCCGGATTTTTTTGACTAACTCAACAACGGCCTATCTCATGCACCCGTGTTAAAACGTGAATCTAAAATACATGTAAATTTTACATTTTTAAATTCGATTTTTTCGAAAACTAATGGATAATCCAACAAAATTTTTGTTCTAATATACTTAGAAATGTGTCCTCTTTCCTATAGTGCAGTTGAAACTTTGAAATTCGTGATGAGAGTTTTCTGCCAGGCCCCTGTGAAGCTAAACAGCTAGTTTTTATAAAGGGCAGCTATTAATAACCAATAATTTCAGAAAATATAAAATAAGCTATTTTTTTTTAATTCAGCTTTCTTACGCTGTAAGATAGCCTTTAAAGATGAGACTTTAATAGAGGCCATCAAAGAATAAACAAAAAGCGAAAAACTGCAATTTAATTTCTTCAAACCCCAAACCAAACAAATTAACTATCAAAGCAATTGTTTTAATTGCATTACCCACCATCTTTCATTTTACTTTTAGTGACCTTCGTTACCGATAGTAAAAGTAATCAACAATTGCATGTTTTATTTGGACGAAAAGTACTTTTATGTGCAATTGTACTATAATATCCATTTTCAAATATACAAAACAATACTGAAAGTGGCGGTTTTCAGTATGGACACGTGATATTTTACTTTTTAGTACAGGCATGTGACCACTTCAAATGTTTTTTGACAGAAGAATTTTTGAGCGCGATCGATCTGAATTTTTGCATATGCCTTCCTACCGAAAATTCACCGGGGGTGAGTATGAGACGAGGGGGGCTGAGTTTTTTGCTCAGATTTTAGATATCTAGCTCCGTTCTTGAGTTATTGCTAATTAAAAGAATTAAGTTTTAAGATAACCCATTTTGCAAAATAGTTTGACAGAAGATTGTTTTGACAAAAGAATTCTTGCGTGCGATCGATCTGAATTTTTGCATATGCCTTCCTACCGATAATTCACCGGAGGTGAGTACGAGACGAGGGGGGGGGATTTTTTTGCTCAGATTTTAGATATCTAGCTTCGTTCTTGAGTTATTGCTAATTAAAAGAAATTGACGTATTTTTTAATTTCAATTATTTTATTGCTTACCAACTTGATCATTCCAAACCATTGACACCCAAGTCCAAACCCTTTGGGGGTATCTCCCTTTAAAGCAATATTTTAAATTTCTGATTTCAAACGGCCATAGCTCCGATATTATTGATTTTTTAGACTTACTGAATTAGATATTTTTTAAAGATCATTCGCTTATCTACAAATTAGGTTATATCCCCTTATTGTCTAAAATAAACGGTTTTTGAGTTATAAATTAAATTAAAAGAAAAAATGTTAAAAAAATTCTGATTTTATTTTTTTTACTTTTCTTGTGGACCCCGTATCTCTTAAACGAAACGTCTTAGAAAAAAACTAACGGCCCAAACCAGACAGGGAATTTAACGGGCTACAACTTTGGTCAAATAAATTCTTTTGGGAAACCGACCGCGATACAAAACTAATATTACGTTACGTATATAAATAAAATACAAAAATAAATAAAATTAGTAACGCGATAGAAGGCACTATTTCAAAATCATTTTTGATCTTCATTCGCATGTAACTAAGAGCTAATGAATCGTTTTTAATACTATGGTTGTTGTCCAATAAGATTTCTTTCTACATGAAATTAGATAACTATTATTTATACACCGTTAAGTTTTTGAAAAAGATTCGACACGATCGATAGCTAAGCAAGTAGTTCTTTTCAGGTGAGATAACAAGATAATAATCTTTTTATAAATTAAGTGAGATATTTATTTTTGAAGCTATGCTTTTCATTAAAATTGATTATAATTATGTATTATGATAATAGAATCTAATTAGTTATAGTAGTTGAAATTAATGAAATTCAAATTCAATTAATAAATTTGACTAGATATATCTAATTATTTCACTACTTTTGTTTAAAATTACTCACCTGAAGCATATATTCAAAAAGCTGTTTACCTAAACCAGTTCTCTGCCTAGATTCGTGGACGTAAAAGTCAAGAATGCATGGTGGCGAAACTTTATAGTGTTCTCCTTCACGGTCAAAAATGTATAAACTTTTTTTTCCAGTTTTTAACATCCCCGTGACTACTCCTTTTCCACTGAAATGCAAATAATCATAATTAAACAACTGCAATTATCATAAAGGAAACACATATTATATAAAACTTTGAAAAAAATTCAGTCTTTTTTTTCAGGGTATCATCTAGTAAAATCCATTTAAGTCTGTTGACAAATCGTAAAAATATTTAGTTTTTATCTTTAGGCTGCCTCTCAAGAAGTTTCTGGAGCAGCATCTCAAGCAATTATTGGTGACGAAGTGGTGTGAAAATATGTTCCACGGTACTAGTCTAGCTCCAATTTGAAATAAAATTTTATTATTAATTGCATAACAATTTTAATAGGAAGTAATAGCAGCCTTCGCCAGGTAGGTGAGGGAGTGAGTCCTATCGCAATGCAGTGTAAGCAATCTAGTCTTCCCTTTTCTATCTAGAAGACAGTCTTTTACAGTTTTTCAATATTTGGTGTAGTTCATAAACTACATTTTATTGGTATATTATTGGTAATTTAAAGTAGATCGTTTCCAAATGTACACCTTGTATATAATATTTTCTTAATGCAAATGAAAATAATCTGGTTCATGAGAATTTTTATTATATGAATATAATTTATAGAAAGTTACATATATACAACATTTCATTGTTTGTATTTCAAATCTTATTAACTTTTAATTTACATTTGGGTGAAAGTAAAAAACTCACTATGATTTTCAAAACCTAAAAGATTATTATGTTTATATAAAAAATTTTATCCGCATAAATATCTTCTATGAAGAAAGATGAAAAAGAAAAATATTATTACATAGTATTTCGGTAAATTTAGCCTATTTTGCAATATCGTGATAACTGATAACTTACCAAATTATAATATCTGTATATCCGTATTACAATTTTAGTCAATGTATAATAATTTTAGTCAAATTATGTGATATAGTAAACGTGATTACGTGATTGTTGCAATTTAAAACCAACGTTATATTTCAAAAGCTCTGCGGACACGGATTAAAATAATCACATGAGATTTTTTAAAAAGTTGTTAAAAATTAAAATTTTACAAAATAAGAATTACCTTAATAATTACCTACATATTATGGAAAATAGCTAAACTGCTAAAAAGATTTTTTTTCAAATTTCAAACGTTATAATATTTAGTGCGTAGGCGATCAACTTAGCTGAAACCGCGATGACTTACTAGGGAATATAATAATCAATGGAGCGATTTTCCGTTGATTCACAGATCGATCTGTTCAATTCTTCAATTTCTTTCTAATTTTAAATAACATCAGTGTATCTGGTGCAATCAGGATTTGAATTTAAATCAACGACTGACTGATTTAAAAAAAAATACATACGTATAACTATTGAATCAAGTTGAAAAAATGCATAGTTTCTCCAGAAGATGACGCTGCATCACTTACGACAAGATTTGAAGAATGCAGTATTTTTCAACTACGGCATTTTTTCACTTCATGTTAGATCCGCTATCATATCCCTAACTTCTCAAGTTAGCCAATGGGATCTACATTTCATTTAGCTTAAAGCAAACAGCTTCTACATTTAGAATAATGTATCCGTTAAATCTTCGCCAGTTGTATCAGGTACTGGAATAAAACGTTCACGAATTTTTAGTTTTTCATTGCATCGTGTTACAAATCGACGAAGCGTTTGATCAAAAATTGAAAAATATATTTTTCATTAAATGTTAATAATTTGAGATAAAAGTAAATTCTAATTTTCTTAAATTAATGACATAATGAGTGTTTATACGTGGAGTATAAGCATTTGCTTCTATTTTATGCCTTTCTAGATGATGAATGTACAGTCATATTATATCTGAAAGAAGTTTTCGATATTTATTTAAATTTGAAGTATAAGCATTTGCTTCAACTTTATTCATACCACCTAATTGCAAGTTTTTCAAATTAAAGCAAATTATAAAATAAATATTTGTAAAATAAATAACATCATATCGTACATTTAGGAATCATCAAAATATACAGTATAAAACCATTTGTGTTCAATCGTAATAATCTTTTAGTAAGTTCGTGGTTTTAATTTTAGTTATAATTATTTACAATAAAAAAACTAGTATTAACTTACTTTTTAGCATTCTTATCAACGAGTAGGTAAATGGTTTGATCTGAATTTCTGAGTCGATCGGATGTTGTAATGGGTTTGTTGAGTCCTTGCGCAACAGCTGACGAATCTCCCATAGCATTTACTATCTCAGATATTTTTGAAACAGAATCCCTATAAATAAACATATCCATTAAGTTATTAGTCTTTAACAGATAATAAAATAAAATATCTTATAATATACCAAGCATTCCTATTAATTTTCAATCATATTCAACTATACCATAACATACTGTCGTGTTACCAAATATTTGGACCCACCCTGTACTCTTTTAGTAAAATTTTGTAAATTGTGATTTTAGTTTGGTGGTTTTGAAAGAGTGCAAGGTGGGGAAACAAGAGAGGAAGAGAGGCTTTTTTTCGCCAAGATGGCCGACCAAGCTGGTCGATGATTTTGGCTCTGTAATTTATTTTTGAGATTTGTGATTTTTTTGAAGTTGTGAGTCATTAATTTTGATTTTAATAAAGTGATTTGGATGCGTTTACATCTTTGCGTAATTATTTTTTGAAATTTTGAAATTTGCATATTTTTTTTGTGAGTGGCTACCGAATGAAAGTAGATTGATTGATTGGATTGACTTGGAGGAAACAGTTGGAATTATTTTGGAAATTGTGTTAAAATTGAAAAATTAAAATTTATTGCATTCGTATGAACGAATGTTGATATTGATAAGCGGGCGATTAGGATAAGCGTAAAATCGAAAGTACGAGCCTAATAATATTTTACATTAAATTATTAAATTTGAATTTGAATGCAATTAATTAATTTTTGGAACACTACTTATTATTTTTTGAGACAAGACGAATTTTATTTTATTTTGAAAACGCTGGAACCTTTCGACCCTTGAAAATTCCCAACTGCTCCCGCACTCCAGAGTTGCTACGGATAAACAAGTACGAGATAATAGAAAAATATCACATCAATACATATTATTATTATATGAACATATAAAATTGCAAAACTTTTGTGGTTTTTATGCGAATTTCTGAGGATGATTTTAAAATTTGTATGCAGTTGTAATATGGAGCGTCTAAGAATTTTTGCACGCATGCGTAACTATTTAAATTTTTCTTCATCGAGTATCATACACTATGCACTATGTAGACGATCAACTTGGCAGATGCCAAGGTGACATACCAGGTAATGACGAATGGAGTGGTTTCCCGTTGCCTTCTCCATAGCCACATATCGATATTGGGTTTTAGATCATAAAAGAGTACACTGTAGTCGGCGCGACCGAGCATCGAACCGTGGTCTCCCGCATCACAGCATGGCGATTTAAATCTTACACCATACTGCTAGTCTTTAAATGCTTAGAGCTCTTTATTAGTAAAGAGCCGATTTCAGTGGGAAAATAGCCTCTAGTGTTGCAATTCATTTAACAGTCCAAGTGATCAGATAAATATTCGAATTATCTTCGGCTAATCACCTAACCTAGACAATTACTCGGTATTATTCTTGAATAATATTTGAATTTTTTCCTCATTTTCGGGCAGTATTCTTAGAGTCTAGTTGTCTAGTGTTATCTTGCATTACCTAAGATTTTCGAAAAAAATTGCACAGCAATGCACTATATCCACTAACTCTTGCAGAAAATTTGAATATTTATAATATTTTCTGTATAATCCACATTCGAGTTAGTGGATATATAAAATATTATGTATAATAATTGTTGATATTTCTGATCAAATAAAGTCTTATTCGTTTAGCGCAGAGGAATCAATTGGTATCATAAATTAGCAATCAAACTGATCGCTGCAGTCGTAATAAACAATGCACTCGTTCTTTACAAAGCTAATAACTAAAAACAAAATACAGATGATGACGTTGAAAGAAGAGATAATCAAAGATTTATTCAAGGAAAAAACCTAAAATCAAGAAGAAGATACAAAGTATTCGAAAATACATTTTCAGCGGGTGGCAATAATTAGAGTAAGTTTCGGCGTAGAGAAAGTCATTTCGTTATTCATTTAAACAAATAATTTTTTAGTTCCAATTTCCAGATATTTGAAAATTTGTTTGAAATTTGGAAACCAAATTCCCAACTTCCTTTTCCTAAAAATGTTTTTTTAATTTTTCTAATAGTATATTGGATTAACAATCCAATATTGTTGATAAATTCTAGTTAACCAATTATTATTATTTATTTTATTATTATTTTAATAAAATTTTTTTATTATTTTTATTATTTATAAATAAATTTTTAAATTTTATTATTTATTAAATTATTATTTATTTCATGATACGAATAAACTAAATTTGTTATTCAGAAGACAATATTATTACCATCAACAGAGTACAATAAATTCCAAATAATTGTTGAAACTGATGAAATATAATTAATATTGTGTTTGTTCTTACATGGCATATTTAATGTTTTATATAAAATAAGTGGAATTAAAGTGTAGAACTATTTTATTTATTATATCTATTATATATACCATATATACATATTACATAAAAAAGAACTACGAACGAATTTGCCAAATTCGCATGGCTACTGTTCTGAAAATATTAATCTGAAAAATAATTTTTTTTATAGAGAATTATTTTCAATTTTGTAAGCTACGATTTTTGGTATAGGATTAACAGAAAAATAGTTATCGCACACATTATTTTATATCCACATACTGATAAATTAATTTTAGTTTAAAATGCCTACCGCCTGATTACGGGTACTAATTTCTGAAATAAAAATATTACGATATATTTGATTTTAATGTAGAAAGTAATAATATTTATATTGTATAATATAAATTATAATATATATTATTATTATTGATATCGGGGTTGTTACATTATAAAATAAAGAATCATAATTCTAAAAATATACCTATTACATTATATTCTGAAAATCTTAACACGTACATAGATATTATGTACTATGCATCCGAAATGTTTACCCTTTCTATTGATTTTGTTCTTACACTAAATTAGATCATAATTGAGTATTAGGCAAATATTTTGCACCGGAGTCACAGCTATGACCGTGTCATAGTTATTATAATGCCATTAAGAGTGTTGATTCTGTACCGGTCGTTTTAAAAATCTATCCGACTTACCATAATGCTCGCCTATCTCCATTGAAGCCGGGTGGAATGAGGGTGTGATTAATTTCAACGATGGGGCTCTTAAGAACCTCGTTCACGTTAAATTTAAATTCCATATTTAACACAACCAATAAATTAGAATTGTATATTAATTAGCTCGAAGGTCAATATAAAACGTCACCGTTTTAATTGCACATAACAAGGTGTACGTAGTAAATTAATAATCACAAAGGTACGAACGAATACACAAAAGTAATGTTCAGTTTATAATCTATCTGACAGTACGAATCTTTTGTTTTAAACGCTTACTACTCGGCGGGCGTAACAATACTCCGTTACTTTTTTTTTAGAGAAAGTTAGCACGGTGCGCTGAACGTCATAGGCGGAACAGAATAAATCTAATATAATTTAGTCACCATTGTCTTCAGTTTTTTTTCGATATAAAATTATATTTTAAAATGTGAAATCAAATTTCAACTTAGGTATTTCATTTTAATTTTCTTCTTCTGTAATCGCTAAAATATAATCAATTTAATAAAAGTTTTACAACCTAACGTACGCCATTGAATCTTTTATCGATTGATTGGGTTACGGGAAACTTGCGCAATATACAATTTCTCACTTGGATAATATTTTATGTAGAACTTATTTTATGATTTTTAAAAACATCAATAATTTGCTTTTTGGAAAAATTTCCGAAAGACACTTGCAATAATTTATCTAAACGGTGGCAACCAAACCCACTATTATATGTGAATTCATGTACAATAAAATGTACAAACATAGCTTCTGTTTGAAACATCAAAAAAGAGGTCTTTAAAATTAAGCAGATGTTGTAGTTGGAAAGGTTCATATCTCGACATAGCTAATATTACTGGCTGTCTTTTCATTAAGTGATACAAGAGGGCATGAACATATAGTTCTACATCATTTTCGATGTTTTAGTTTAACTCGAAATTACGATGTCTAAAAAAAGTCTAAATATCATAACGCGGTAATTTAGTTTTGTAATAGTCGAAATTATTAACCAATAATAACTATTTGAAATAATTTAATAATTTAAAAAAATTATTTTTATTTTTTTATATTTGGTGTACAATTTATTTTTTCTCCGATGAAGAGCAAAATTTATTTTTACGCTCTGATTACATGAAGCAAAGTGCCTTTTTTCCATCCAGCGGGTGAAAGGAAAATTATTTTCTTTCTCGGCACCGAAGTGCTGTCAATAAAACTGGATTTTTAATAGAAATTTTTTTTAATTTTCTTATTACACAGTATCATATTTTAATTATTAACAATTTATGGTAACCGTTGGTAGTGGTAGTACTACCATAACTAATAGTTGACGCTGATGATCTCCGTAAGCAGTGGCTTGTACATAACTGCGGATATTTTAATTAAAAAATTTTTTTTTGGGATTGCCCCCAACTAAGGCCGGATTACGTCTATTTGACGCTCTAGGCTAATACAGATTTGGGGCCTATTTAATTCACTTGTTAATAATAATTTAAAACATAAAACATGTGCTTAGAAGTAAGCTGCGCTACAGTGACTACGACTCCTGTATGGATAATCACCACACCTAAGCTTGCCTCCGCGTCGCTCTGCTTTGGCGCTTGGCGGAAGTAAAAAAACTTGCCCTGGGTTCGTGGGTTTCGAATATTTACTTTTATTCTTATAAATTGTCAATGCAATATAAGAAAACTCAAACATTAAACTAAAAATAAATTTTATTTATAATATAAAAATACAAAAGACGAATGGAGTCAAATCTGAATTCCTTTTCACAAATATTGAAAACGAAAGTTTACGTGTGATAGTGTGTCGTCAACTTACAGAAAATTACTCCTTACTGGAATAACGCACAAATAAGAATTTTACAATCCTGCACTAAATCACAATATTTCCGCAGCGGAATATGCACAATTTGCTAGTTTCTTGACAGATCGGTAAGTCCTCTTTTCCAAAATTTTATTCTCCTTCTTTTCAATAATATTTGATAATCTCATCTCGGGGGCGAGTTTCAAATTTTATCTATCACTGATACTAGTACAAATTTTGTTTACAATTTCAACTAAATTACAATGTCATTGAAAATTTTGTTTTGTTTTATGTGTAAATAGCAACAAATCACTTCCTATTTCAGATATGACAATTTCATCTAAATGAGAACAAATCTCTCTATTGAAACCAAATTTAACAGTTTTCTTATATTACAACAAATTATTCTCTCTTTCTTGCCTCTCAACTCACTCAAAAAAACAGTCTCCCAGAGCTACTGACAACTCAATCTTCTGTTAATTAAACGAAATCTTCTTCTTCTGCATGTATTAGGTAGGTATACCCGTTACGACACCATCAATCACTGATCTTTTCATCTTTTCTTTGGTCTTCCGACATTACGCCCGTCTTTTGGGTTTGTACAGGTATAACTGCTTTGGAAGTCGGGTATCATTCATCCTCATGAGGTGTTTTTTTCCATATTTCACGGTATTCTTCTATTTTATCGTTTAGATTAAAGATATTTAAAGCGTTTCGAATATTCATGTTTCTCACCCTATCTCTTTGAGTATAGCCCATAATAGATCTTAAAAATCTCATCTCCGCATGCTGCAATCTACTTTCCAGTTTCTTTGTAATCACCCATGTCTCGCTGCCATAAGTAATTGTAGGTACGGACATCACCTTATAAAATTTTAGAAGAGTGTCTTTATTTGTGCGTTTGTTCAATGTTTAATCGTTCCGTTTAGGTAATTAAACCTTTCGATTTTTTCTTGTATATCTCTCTCCTGGTGTAAGTCTAACGTGCAGCCCAAGAATTTGAAGCTGCTTACTTGTTTGATAGGTGAATCCTCGAGTACTATTTTAGATCGTATATATTCTTGTCCCAGAAACGCCATTGCTTTTGTTTTCGATATTGAGACCATCATATTGTATTTTTTCATAGTTTGCTGGAGTTTATGGAATGCATACTGGAGTGAGTCTTCACTGTCTGCTATCCAAATTTGGTCGTTTGCGAACAGCATTGTTATCGCCCATTTTTGTCTGTTGATATTAGAGGTATAGAAGTGTATACTGTTTTTCCACTCTCTAAGAGCTTCGTCTAAATATATATTAAACAGTATTGGTGAGAGGCTACAGCCCTGTCTCAATCCACTATTGATGTGTCGCAATTTATCCTCATTACCTGCTATACATATCTGTGTATCTCTATATATTTCTTTTATGACATTGGTTAGGTGTTGTGGAATTCCTTGTTTGCGTAATATTTTCCATAGTTTGCTGCGTATTACTCGATCAAATGCTTTGATATAGTCAATAAATAATATGTGGGTTTCGCGGTTGAATTCTCTGTGCTTTTCTATAATTTGCTTCATGCTGAACACGTTATCTATGCATGATCGTTCCATTCTAAAGCCAGACTGTTCCTCTGATAGTATATGTTCGGCTATTGTTTTTAATCTGTTGGTTATGATCTTCGAATATATTTTGTAGGAGGTATTAAGAAGGCTTATTCCTCTGTAGTTTTCGCATGATGTTCTATCTCCTTTCTTATATATATAGCCTTCACAGTTGCTACTTTCCATTCATTTGAGATTTTTAGGCTTGTCCAGCATTGATTTATCAGGTTCAAAAATCTCTGCTTTGTCATTTCCTGCAGCTTTTCTGTTCTTAGTTACTCTAAGTGCGTCATCTAGTTCTTTAATTTCTATTGGCTCAGCTTGCTCATAATTTTGTGTAACAAAACAACTGTAACTGTAAACAAACTGTAACTGCAAACAACAGTGAATCTAAAAACTAGATGGTTCAAAAAGAAAAAAAAATAGATAACGGGAAAAACTTGTTCAATGTACATTTACTGGAAGAATACTCAATAAGAGATTTAACGAAATACGACAATATATTACGAGAGAGTATTATTTTTGTATATTTTCATAAATGTGTTAATAATAAAAATGAAACTCTTAAATTTAATAATTGTTTTGCCACTTGTAATTATAGGCGCCTTAGGCGGATCCGCCAAGTAAGTATTGTCGGAAGAGAAATAATTAAAGATAAATTAAAATATATAATTCAAGATCAATTATTATTTTGTACTACTTCTGATACTAAGACTCGACGTAACCAAGTTATTTTGAATAATAGTTAATTATTTATTCGTAGTTTGGTTAACAACGGAATTATATGACCTTCGCATTTTTGTAATTTTTGCCACTTATTGTACTAAAAGTATAGCCCTCCAATAAGAACTCCCCAAAGCAGTAGGGCCAGGTGGCCAGACATTTTCGAGAAAATCAAATTTGAAATATTGCCGAGAGAGTTTGAAGATAAGATGTGAAATAATTATCAATAAGTTCCGCAGCATAGGCAAGAACGAGTTGGGCTAGAAACCAGTGGGTTCACGGTTATTTGTGAATTATTAATTTTCTATATTATTATAGAATTTTTCTTAATAATATATTATTTATATATTTATTATTTTATTATTTATTATTGTTAACATTATAATTTCATTACTAGTAATAAAATAATATCTTGTAATTTTACAAAATTTTTTGTAATTTTAAAATAAAAATAACAAACTTGTAATAAAAACAAAATAAATTACCTAATAAAATAAATCAAAACTACTACAAAATTCAGTGTATATTGCACGGAGATTTTCTTAAATTTTGTAATAAATTGAATATCTTTAAATAGTTTACAGCATTCGCCAGCACTTCACGAATAAGTTTAAATAAATTTTTATATCTAATGAAATTTAAATTCAGAGGGGCTATAACTTGATGTTTTTGTCAAAAGTCAATATTTCAAAACATTAACGCACCCAACATTTTCAAAACAATTTACACCATTCGCCAGCATTTCGCGAGCATTTTCAAATATATTAAAAAAAATTGAAGATTTCAAAATGGAGGAGCCAACTTGACGGACCCTGTTCACGATACCCAAGTTTATTTGGGTGTTCAACCAAATTGGTAAATATTTTTTGTTGTTTGTTTGTAAACTATTGTATTTGTGCGTACAATTGTATAAATACCTTCATCTGAAAATTCAATTAATTTTACGATTCATTACTTTAAATCATTTAGAATTATTGATGTTCAAGGCTTTATATTTATAGCATTCAACGATTATTATGGGTCATTTTACATTTATGTTAAAAATGAATTTAAGATTGTTGATTCATGGGAATCACTAACTGTAACTATTTTACTCAGCTGTCATTAGACCAATGAAATGAGAAAACGAAACATTTAATCAATACCTAGCAATCGAATTGCAGCAACATTTTTTTCAAATTTATTTTAAAGCAAATATAAGCGACAATTTTTTTTATTAACTTCAACATTTAAATAATACATTGTAATGGTATTTTCGTAGAAAATTCCCACACACTTATCTTGCTCAGGCAACCCTGGATTGCGGGAGCAGTTGGTAATTTTCAAGGGTCGAAGGATTCTTGCGTTTTCAAAAATCAACTAAAAAAATTTTCTCTAATGCAAAAAAAATAAACACTCCAAAATAAATCTTCTTCAAAAATAAATTATCCAAATTTAATTATATCCAATGTAATGTAAAATTTTATTGGGCTTGTACTTTTAATTTTATCCTTATCTAAAACGTCGGCTTATCAATATCGACATTCGTTCGATCAAATACAATTTTAAAATTTTCTAATTTTAAATGTTCCACGTCCAATTTATATCTTCCATTATTCTCTTTCCAAATCAATTAAAACCAATCAATCTTCTACCGCTCGATAGCAACTTATCAAAATTAATCCAAATCAATTCCAAATAACAAAAATATTTATCCAAAAACACGCAATAATGCATTCGCATCAAAATTATTTATTTAAATCAAGTCAAAATAAAATATTACTCACAATTCTCAAAAACATCAAAACTCAGCGGGCATACAAAATCTCGCACCCGCTGTCGGCCATAGTTGGTCAAAAAAGCCTCGTATTTTTATCTTTTCTCCCCACTCTGTACTTTTCTAATTTAAACATTCAAAAATTAAATTCACAAAACTTTACAATTCAGCACAGGGTGGGTCGAAATATTTTGTTTCACGACAACATAATTATTATGATCTACTTATTAGCTTGAAAAAAAAAGTGCTTTCAGCACTAACTCAAATTATAAGTTTGTACATTTTATAAATCTACAAAGTGCCTAATTTGTAGATTTATAAATTCAAATAACGCTAAAGAAAAATTACAATTTGAATTATTCTTGAAAGCACAATTCCAATTTCGTCATATTCCTGAAATGCAATGGTCGCTGAACTCACTTTCCGTTTTCTGGTTGAATTTGTAATGTTTCTTTTGTGCATCTCGTGCATCTAGAGCGCCTTAAATACAATATCACTGAACGGATTGACATTTATATTATAAGTATTCAGAAAAATATTTTTCCTGTATTAATTTTGCAACCGTGGTCAACATGTGCTTTACAACTCGTTCTTTGCAATTATTTCCATCAGTTTTGCGCAGTTAACCAATATGAGCACCACATTTTCCATTGTTGTATCTTGTAATTTATAATTTTTTTTCAAGCAAATATCCTTTCGTGCATTTTAAATTAGTAGACAAATTTTTTTGGTTTTCACTTATGCGTTTCTTGCTTTGCGGCAATTTTTCCTCCTCTTCGAGTCGGGAAAATTGCAAAAGCAACAAACGAATTCGTGAGCTTAAAAAAATAGTCGACAATATGAATGCACTTGGTTGTAATAGTTGATTCTTCAATTTGAATTACCGCCTTCTCAAATCAGAGTTACAAACCAAAGCTGTGATCGTCAAACAAACCTCGCACGATGTAATCTCCCTCGTAGTAACATAACACTTACAAGTCCTTTTAAATCTACGAATGGCTCTTTTGAATGCTAACGTCGTTACCTCGTTTACTAACCTCAAACCTAACTTACATGTTTAGTGCCGTAACCACTGCTAGGACACCTGAAGGAATAATTAGTACACACAAATTAAATAAAACACAGGATTCGGTTTAACGATGAGTATATATTTAACCGAAAGAAAAAAGGTAGTCCAACAACCAATTTACCAGCAAAGTTAATCTCCTTGATATCATTTAATTCAGAATACTTTAGTTTGAAATTTGATTTAATAACTGTTTGATATTTAATCCCTCTGATCGTAATGTTTTCTAATCGATTATTTATATTTAATGACCAACCACAATCTTTATAATACTTTGTAAAGAAGCGCATATATGTATTTCGATGTTCAACTCAATTGGTTTTATTTTATGTAAGATCTTTAAATAATAAACCCTTATATTACGCTAAATTATCCGCTCTTATATAACTAATACCTCGTCAACTTAAACTAAGATTGTCACCTTATTAATATGTCGTCACCTTAATTAATATGTCGTCAACTTAAAACTAGTTCGTCCCTCTTATTGCTAATTGGTCATTTCCTTAAATCTACCGTACTTAAACTATTATGTAGCCGCAAATAATCATAGCCGAAAATAATCATGAATAACTTTGTTAAAACAGTTCTATAATATCGTAATTCAATTGGTATTGCCTTATACGTGGTCGCAAATAATCATAAGGAACTTTGTTAATATTTATTAATAATTGTCCTGAAATATCAGAATTTGTTAGTATCTCATTGAGAGATATTTGTAAAAAAAAAGAAAAATGAGAAACATGTTCACAGAATTTGCTTTGTCATTTCCGGCTCTATATATAGATTGAGATTATCCTTTTCAATGATCGGCCATTACTGATATATATTGCCACTACCATCTTATGATTTTAAGCGTCCACTCAACTTGTTGCGCAATTTATCTAAATTAAGTTATCTAATGCTATATATATATTGCGGTGTAAATTATCCATGTATTTAATTTTAAATTTTTCTGATGAAAATTATTTCTATTCAAAATAATTCGTAACTTGAATTTTTGTTACGATAAAATATTTAAAAATGGGAATACAAAATTTATACGATACCGGTATCTCAGTCCGGCTTATCACTCACAATTTGTTTTCCTTGAATAAATTTTAATAATATAAAACTTTCTTAATTATTTCAATTGTAATTGTTGATCCCATTCCATCCAATTCCACTTTTTATCTTTAATTTCTTTAATTAGCTTCTGTTTAATTTTAATTTTCAAACCCACTCAAAAATCTTTCAAAATTGATTTAATCCGACTACAAATCTTAATAAAACACTCTTCATCCATAAAAAAATCACTTTTATATTTCAAAAACTACAGAACTTTTGGCAAAAGGCCAAAATCACTTATATTTTAAAAATTACAAATCTTTTCAAAAATTTTTCAGACTAATAAATTAATACGGCCATCACGTCGACCACTTTTTGACAAAAGGCCTTGAATTTCCCGTGATTCGTCCCCACCTTGCCAATTTTACAATCTTACAACTTAAAATCAATTTAAACACAACTTAAATAAGAAAATGAATTTTTACCAAAATGTATAGGGTGGGTCCGAATCACTTTTGAAACATGACATCTTACCCCCGTTGCTAATTGCAGTTTCAAGCGCAGCTGAAAACAAGATTAGCAAAAACTCAGGCGTGTTTCAACTAAAACAAATCAAAAAATTTTATACCATACCACTACAATATTTATAAATAAAATAAAGTTAATTTCAAAAATTATCAAATTAAAATAATAAAAAAAAAGGCAAATCTATTTCAAAAATATCTTCCATTTATCATAATCCATCTTTTTCTGTTTCATTCATTTTTCTTTTCGGACCTTCCATAAATTAATTTTGGTTTGGGGCGCCCACTTCACTGGGATGTTGTCTCTTCTCTTTTTCCACCCCCGACTCATCCAAAACTTCCAATTTTTCTTTTTTTCTTTCTTGGCATCCTGTCTTGTGTGATCTTGTTTTTCTAATTTTGAAATTTTTTCTCGTATTATTATCGTCACTTGTTTTTCTGCTTCCAATCTTGTGGATTCTTGTTTTTCAAATTTTAATTTTATAGCCTCTTCTTTTTTAGTTTCCAATTTTCCGTTTCTAGTCTTGCAGCTTCCTGCCTTTTAACTTCCAATTTTCTCGCTTCTAATTTTGCTGTTTCTAATCTTCTGGTTTCTTCTTTTTCAATTTCCAATTTTTTAATTACATCGTCTTTTACAAACGATGGATTGAGCGTCATGTTCAGCATTTTATTCATCACATCCCTTTTACTTGCCTCAATACTCTCCCGTAATTCATCTTGAGTTACTCTGTTATTTATTATTTCCCTAAGCGTTTCTTTCGTAACTGTTTGTTGTTTTAATGTATTAATTGCTGTTTTCGTATCATTTATCTCTTCTGTAAACCTAAAATCTCTTGCTTTCATTTGATCTTTTAATTGTTCAAGTTTATCGCTTAGAGCGCCAAAATTTTTTATAATTAAATCTGTTAAAATGCTTATTTCAGTTGGCATAACTTCTGTTCCCCTGCGAGTGCTTGCATAAACAAGAGAATCATTCTTTTCCTTTAGCAACATTTCAGCTTTTTGTTCCATTTTTCGGTTTTGTTTTTATTTTATTTACGAGTTTTTAATTTAATTTTAATTTTAAAAAATCTCAGGGTCAAAAAGTAGGTTGCTTTTTTTTCAAGCCTCACGTTGCTGCGCCAAAAGAATGAGATGTAAAATATTCATTAATTAATTTTTTAAATTTTTTTTTAATAATATCTTCTAATTAATAATAATGCGTTAAATTTCAATTTTCGTTGCAATAAATATTCAAAAATGGTAAAGTTAAATTTATATGATACCGGTATCTCAGTCCGGCTTATCACTCACAATTTGTTTTCCTTGAATAAATTTTAATAATATAAAACTTTCTTAATTATTTCAATTGTAATTGTTGATCCCATTCCATCCAATTCCACTTTTTATCTTTAATTTCTTTAATTAGCTTCTGTTTAATTTTAATTTTCAAACCCACTCAAAAATCTTTCAAAATTGATTTAATCCGACTACAAATCTTAATAAAACACTCTTCATCCATAAAAAAATCACTTTTATATTTCAAAAACTACAGAACTTATCAAATATTTCTCGGACTCACAAATCATACGTCCATCACGTCGGCCATTTTTGGCAAAAGGCCAAAATCACTTATATTTTAAAAATTACAAATCTTTTCAAAAATTTTTCAGACTAATAAATTAATACGGCCATCACGTCGACCACTTTTTGACAAAAGGCCTTGAATTTCCCGTGATTCGTCCCCACCTTGCCAATTTTACAATCTTACAACTTAAAATCAATTTAAACACAACTTAAATAAGAAAATGAATTTTTACCTAAATGTATAGGGTGGGTCCGAATCACTTTGAAACATGACAATATATATATATATTTCCCACTTCAAACAACCGCCTTCTTTTAAATTATCTTAAACAACTATTCTTAGTTCTTATTTAAAACTAATCACCGCCCGTTTATACTATAAAGACACCCAATAAGTCACAATACGAATCATCAATTTCTTCCATTAAATCAGCACATCCCGTTTTTAATATAATAGTATATTAATCCTAATTTCAAACTAAAATTTAAATCTTAAAACTGAAGATGAAGTAATAAAAATATGATTCAAACTCGTCTTAAAATTATCCAACCACGTGGCTAAGAATAATTATACATAAATTTTAACGTAATTCTGTATTAAATTCTTTTAGAAAAATAAATCAAATATTTAAACTTACGTATTTTAAATTCGTCGATGGCTACGACAATTTCAACAAATTTAAATTAAATTACTGGACAAAATACTACACAATGGTTCCACAAAAATCAGGTGTTCGGCTTCTCTGCAGAATCCGTAATGACTACCCTCTTGAAAAATCTAACGGAAACCACCACCTCTTTAAACCCCCTGTTGCCAAATCGCTGTATTTTAAAGTAACCAGGAATGAACTAAATTTAAAATTTCGCGCCCATTATATTCAAATTCAAATTTACAATATTACATGGTATATTGTATATGATAATTTAATTATAATATAGTTAATTTAATTATTTTGGTGTTGGATTCAACTAATTTTGTTGCATAAGGTTTTTAGGTTCTTTTGGCTTATGATATGTAATGCTGCTAATTTTTTGAACTTAAAATTTATTAAATATTTGTTTTTGTTTTCTATTCTATAATATATTGTTGTTTTATACACTATTTGTTGATAACATGGCTTTAAATAAAATAACTTTCTAGAACTAACAATTTTTGTTACTACACTGACCATCTGTTTAAAATACTGTGCTGACCAAAAATGTTTAAAAGTACTGCCACAATAAATAGTAATCCATAATTAATATTGTTTTATATTTTTTATTTTTAAAACAATACAAAAGAAAAAGAAATTGCTGAGCATAAATTCAAATAATATGTAAGAATTGGGGTGTAATAATTAATTAAATTAACAGTTATTGGATGTTAAGACGTGGTTTGCGATGTGGCTGAAGTTAGATTCAGATTTAGATTTCGATTCAGATTCAGATTTACTTTTTTACAGCGGACCAACTAATTGGTTATTACAAATGTAAAATTTTAAATTGTGTCTTTAAATTATAATTTCTACAAAGCAAATACTATCCAACAGTAAATATAACGCCCTTAATATTCAGCAAATACACATGTACGTATATATTGTAATGGTATTTTCGTAGAAAATTTATCAAATAGTCCCTGCGCTGTGGGTCAAAAAGATGTAATGATATTTTCTTAGAAAACTTCCACACACTTATATTTGCTCGAGTAACTCTTGTGTGCGGGAGCAGTTGGGAATTTTCAAGGGTCGAGGGTTCTTGCGTTTTCAAAATTCAAATAAAAAGAAATCTTTCTAATGCCAAAATAATTAAATACTCTAAATTAAATCTTCTTCAAAAATAAATTAATAAATCGTAAATAAATTCAAATTTAATTCAATGCGAAACTTTACTAGGCTCGCATCTTTAACCTTTCAACGCTTATCCAAATCGCCTTCTTATCACCATCTGGCCACACGCTCGCACTTACAAACAATTTTAAACTTTCCAATCATACAATCCATATCCAAATTAATTTAATTTAAATTGCTCGTTCCAAATTTTACCAAATCAATCAAAACTATCAAAACTACTACGGTTCAGTAGCAACTCATCAAAACTTATTCCAATTCCAAATATCAAAAATTATACTTCCAAAAATAGGCGCAATAATGCATCCGCATCAAAATCATTTATTCAAATCAAAATCAAAATTATTACTCACAAATTTAAACTTATATCAAAAAATTTCAATAATTGCCTCGAGCCAACATGGCACAACATGCTCGGGCAGTCGCTATCGGCGAAAAGCTAATATCCTCGTCGGTTTACCCCCACCTGTCTGATTTCACAATCTTACAACTTAAAATTATTAAAACAAAATTTTCATCAAAATGTACAGGGTAGGTGCGAATCCCCTTTTTCACCACAATATTATAGTGGTATTCTTCAAAAAAATATTGGAAGAAGCCTTTACTATCATTTTTTTAGTTTTCCTCGGCCACCTTTCCAAACGTCGGTAGCATTGAGCTCTACTCAAGAGTCGGTTCCTATGGCAGTTACGGCAGTTATTCAAATTAATATTTCAAATCGCATATAATTTAAAATTCAATGTAATGTAAATGTTAAATAAATTATTAATTTTATTTAAAGAGAACGAATTATCGATATTTATCCTTATCCAATTCGATGTGTTATCTATCTCGACACACGCTCGCACTTACAAATAATATAATTTTTAATTTTCCAATTTTCTAATGCAAATCGAATTTCTTACTCGAAATATTCTTTTTCCAAATTAATCAACCAAATAATCAACTACCGCCGGCAGCAACTCATCAAAAAAATATCCAAACCAATTCTAAATATCAAAATAATACTTTAAAAAAAGGCGCAATAATACATTCGCATCAAATCACTTTATTTAAATCAAATCAAAAATATTACTCACAATTTCAAAATGACAAAATCTCGTATCAAAAATCAAACTCAGCGGGCATACCAAACTTCACACCCGGCCATAGTTGGCCATAGTTGGCCAAAGAAGCCCTTATCTCTATCTTTTCTCCCCACTTTGTACTTTTCCAATTTAATCATTCAAAAATGAAATTAACAAATTTTTACAATTTAGCACAGAGTGGGTCGAAATATTTTGTTTCACGACAATATATTGAGATGACCCGAGCTATATCAATTTATAAATTTTTCTTATTTTCAAAATTAATCTTTTTCTTTGCTCGGTGAACATCCATTATTTGTAGCTATGAGCTCTTGTAGTTTTTAAAATCGTCAATTAAAAATTAAAAATGCTCAACTTTTCTTTGTAATCTGTGACTTTGCAAGCGCACATGGGTTTCACATCTGTCAACGCCTGTACAAACAAATTTGCTGCGGCATAACTTTTACGCATCGACCAAAATTATCACTATTTCTTCAACTTTTTATATTCTAAACACCCACTTCACCACAATTAAAACAAACAAAAAAAAACAACCATAAATTCAAATAAAATTACTTTTTTCTTTATTTTTACACAATCAAAATTCAAAATTAAAATATCGGAATGAACATACCGACCGGCTCGCTGGTGTATTGCCGTCTGTCGGCTTTGCTGAACACCTTTCTTTTTCCCACTTTACATTCACGCTCCCATTCTATTTAGCAAGCTTAACTCTATGTACAGTTTTTTAAAAATTATTTCACAAAACAATAAAATTAACGTTTTTTATGGTTTTCGAAACACGACAATATATTAAGAGGGAACCACAAAAAGAATTTTTCATTTTTTCAAGACTCTATAATGTCTCATAGAAAGAAAAAGTACACTGTTATTATTTCAACAATGCTACAAATACATTTGATTTACATTGATTTAATCAATCATTCGGCGCCCTCCGGGCCTGTTTTATTTTTTCACCTTACGCAAAATAATTTAAAAATATCCCTGAAAAATGACAGAACTCGCCAAGGGTGGAACTCGAAGTCATAGAACTCGTCCGGGTGTCGACCGCGTCTGACAACAACATTAAGAGTATATCAAAGCACTCGTACCGTCAACAAAATGAAAAACAGGAACGGAACGTGCGAGTTGACCGTGGCTCGACACGTTGCAACGGGGTGTATCGGGTTACAACTACCTACTTTTAATAACTTTAAAATGCCGTTTTTTCGAAAACTAGTGAATAATTCAAAAAAATTTTTGTTGCATTATACACAGAAAATTGTTCTCTTTCCTATTATAATGCAGTTGAAATTTTGAAATTCGTGATGAGGAAATTCTGACAGTAACCAATAGAAAATATTTAGTCTGTTTTGTGAGAAAATATCTAGATTAGCAATAGTATTACAAAAAATATTTTGCTTTTTCTGCAATGTATTATGAACACCTTGATAAGCTAATTATTAATTCCCTGCCTAGGTTGGAAAAGAAATAACTAGATATATGACATTATTTTAAAATTTTTAAGTTTATCTACCGTTTCAAATATAAAATTTTAGACCGTAATTTAGAAATAAATAGATGTTGACATTTAAATTCTACAATACACCAACTTAAAATTTTATTTTTAACCAAATAAATATACTATTTTGTGCACTGCTTTAATTTTAACTAATTATGTATTTTTTGACGAATTTTTTCACATGTAAATATTTTATTTTACGGGAATACTTACCAGACATTTTTTGTTTAAAAATTTCCTTCTCTTGTCATTAATACAGTTCCAATACAAAAATGTAATTGTAAGGGAATGTTGTCAGAGTTGGCCCGTCGTCTAGGTCGGCCCACTGCGATTTTTTAGTGTAGATCGCTGAAACCATCTATGTGCGAGTGTGGCAAAACATCCATTACTGATCAATGCCATTACTGATTTCGGAGAGTAATGTTGAAACGTGTTGTGCACTCATTCATTGAACCAAGACAAAAAAAGTTTTCCAGCAGCTGCAAATAGAGCATGAAAACTTGGAGGAAAAACATTAATTCGTTAAGATAAGCATCTAAAATGTGTCATGTGGATAGTTTTTAAAAATTATTCAAGAGAAACATTCAATTTTGCTACCTGTTTGGATGTAGTGTGACGCGATATGGTGATGGAACTTGTTGTCAAGGTTGGACCGTTGCAAAAAACCACGTTGGTAAATGAAACATCTGCTTGAAAGCGAATGCTTGGTTGCCTGAACTCTATTGCGTGCATTAAATGCAAAAAAAGTGCATTTAAAAACTGCCAAAATGGCAAGGAGTTATTTTATTTGCCAAAACGGTGATTCGGAATTATGTGTCATGTAAATCAGTTCTCTGCGATATTATATTGTAAAGTTTCACTCAATCAAATAAAAATAAAATGAATTTGGTTTATTGTTTCATCCAGTTAATTTTTTTGCATGAATTTGGCAATTCGCAACGGTGGGCCAATCTAGACAGCAAGGGTCAACCTTGACAGTATTTTTTTTAAATTCTCGCATAAGTTCTCTATTTTTTACCCAATCAATTTGCGATTGCCTCGAAAGTAGCTTTATTCCTAGATCTTTCTGATCATGTGCTTAAATTAACAAAATTCTTTCTTACACGGAAGTTATGGGCAAAAGTTAAAAGGGTGGCCAACCCTGACGACATTCCCCTACATATAAATGGGAGATCCGTATAACTGAAAGTTAATATAAGCGAGACTCTACTGTATTTATTGGTCCATCGTTAGGGCTAAAATATAACAGAGATGCTACAATCTTCAAAAGGTGTTAGTTATAACACCTTATATATATATAATGTTATAATATGACATAATATATTATATTGTGAATATGCTAACGTCAAAAATCATAATTTTGAGATAACGGAATTTAAAAGTTTGTGTTGAAATAAGTTTTATATTTATTAAAAAGTCGTGGAATTAATGTTTTCGAACAATACATTGTTTTATCAACAAAAATATTCCTTAATTTGTTATTTAAAAATATTTGTTCATTTGCTACTTTTTTTGAACAACAATAGCAGTATATGACTTAATGCATTTTCTTTGACAAATAAAGGTGAACAAAAGTTTTCTTCTGGTGATTCTGGTGATTATTTAGTAGGAACTTACAAAGTTTTGGGATAGAAAAACAAGCATTTACAGCTAATGAATAATTGGTTTAGTTTATTTTCCAATTCAATATTACAAGATTCATCGGTGCTGATTGGATTGCGAAGATTGTCAATTGGTTTTGGATTTAGGCCGTTTTTTGTAATTTATAGAGATTAATTGCGCAAGCTTTTCTATGAAGAAATTTGTTTGGGGAAAATTATATATACCATTATTTACGTGGCTTTGTGATTTGACAAAAATTAAAGCTATGCTCAATCCGATCAATTCAGCTTCTTTATTAATAGATAAACACCATCATATTAACTTAAATAATAAAATTTCGACGATAGTGTGGTGTTCTTTTACACCAATTTCAGTGGTCTTCGTACGATCAGCTATTCGTCGACCTATTGAGCGAGCAGTAACCATTATTATTTAATTGTCGAAGAATGTTTTTTTAGTCACATTAGAAATGGTGACAAAATACATGCGTATTAGAGCGGACATTACTTGCATTCAAAAAAGAAAAATTAATAGTTTCATAATCACTAACGCTCCTTGTTTTGTACTAGACGATTTTACTAAAAGCTCTTCTTCACGTATACTTCGAGTATAAAATATTAAAATTACTTGACAATAGTAATCGATCGAATGAGAAGATTAAAACAATACAAGCCACTCGATTTCAATAGAATGCTTTAAACTTAAGACGGCTGTATATGTACAATTCACTAAAAGAAATTTTACCGATTGTCACTATTTCCGTCAGCACAATCAGTGGTAACTGATTGAATAATACAATAAATATGCATCTTTATCAAATAGCGTTCATGGTGCGAGAGGGCACTACCATATAAAGATTTTAATTCGCTTTTTTATTTTTATTTTTTTTTTTTTTATTTTTATTTTTTTTATTATGCATTTATATAAGGCTTATTTCTTAATATATAGATATTTTAAAAAAATTTTAATTTTTATAGTTTGGAAAATCATTTGCAGGTTATTTGAATGTTAAATTAAAAAAATAAAAATAAAAATCTTTTTTTTTTAAAGTTGTTAATGACTTTCCACGAAACTAGATTTTTTTTTCGAATCATTTACTTTAAACCGCATTAAATTCCATGTATTAGTAAAAAAGCTACATGAATATTCGTTAAAAGTTAGGTGTACAACCCTCTTAAGTTAACACAATATAAATACACCGTATGTATGAATTGCTAACTGCAGAAAGGGGACATGTCACATTTTTTATGAAATTGAAATTTTGATATTTTGTTAATCTAGATGCCTAGACGCACAATGTACTGCAAAAATGTAACATCTTATATTATTCCCCTTGATACTGTGAGCTGTTAAAGAATTCAGGTACTACATAAACGGGACTTGTCCAGGACATATAATTTTTTTTGCAGTAAAATGATAGCAAACTGCTAGTCTGTCGGTTAAACATAGTACATGTTATCCTAACCTATTATTCATAATATTAAATAAATACATTGGTGTCATTAAAAACGCAAATTTATCTGAATCCGATTAATTAATAAAAAGAAGATGGCTGATATAAAAAATACGATCAAATTCATCCCAGGTGCTTATGAAGGATTTTGGAAAGAAATTACAGCGTAGCCAATTAAGGACAATGAAGACAACGATGAATAATACTGTATTTTTACTATTTTTTAATAAAATACTTAAAAAAAAATAATTTTTTTGTCTTTTACTGCAGAAAAGACACATGTCCATATCTCTAATTTGGCAGTTGATCTAATTGAGAAAACAAAAATTAAATGCATTATATCCTAATTCGAAGTACATCTTCTAAGGCATGTCTTGCCAAAAATTTGAATAAAAAAGATTGACTTTTAAGTAATCACACAGTTTTTTTTATTTCCTGAACATTTTTGGAAATGTGACATGTCCCCTTTCTGCAATTAGCGATTCGTATATTATCGCAAACGTTTTCACCATACTATGGCATCATCAGGCGATAAACTAGTTCATCGCATGATGAACTGAAAACGTAATTCGTTTAATTCGTTTTCTTATTATGCAAATATATAAGGCTTAATTCTTAATATATTGCCATGTTTCGTAACAAAAAAATAAATAAATAAAAATAAAATAAATAATAGGACAACTGCTTTATAAGAACAGTAGCTGGAGTAGTTAAATTGTAAATAGTTTAAAATTGTGGGACCATTTATAAGATAAAGAAATTAAATAAGAACGTAAGCAATAAATTGTATCAAATACAGACCTACAAATGTGAACGCACCTTATAAAATTAAAAGTAAAATTTAGAAAATTAGAAGAGAGTGGTTGGTAACATTTTTCCGGAGAGAGATTAATAGAGAATTTTTGATAAAAGTGGAAGGTTAAAAAGAAATTTTGGAAGAAAATTGTAAAAGAGTATTTTTCGTGATAATAATTAGATTTTCTTTATGAATAATTAAGAATTTGGATTATGACGATAGCGACCAAAATATCGAATAAAATTAGAATTGGTTGAAGATTGAAGTTTATGAGGTTATTACGATCATTGTCGATTAATTGTAAGGAATCCGACTTCTGAAAATTCGAAGTTATTTTTTTATATTTGGAAAATTTTACCATACTGGATTCACACGAAGGAGGCAAAGAAGGAACAGGAGTTTACATGGTTTTGAGTGTTTGAGCAGTTGGACAGTTAAGAAAAATAAGAAAATTAGGTGATATCACGGAACTATTACTGGGTGAGAGATTTAACGTTAAATTTAACGTTTCAATTGATAATTTATGAACTACACACATTATTTTTACACTTTTCAATTTAAAGTTAGAACTTAAAGATTACAATATTTGAAAAAAGCTGAGATAATTGCCAATTTAATTTTGTATATGTTTGTAATCTTTAAAACAACCTACGTTCAGGTCCGGATTGTGGACAGAGGATTTTATTTTGTTTTAATAAATGGTCTTATTTGTTTTCAAATTAATCATTTAATTTTAATACAAGTTGCAAAAATTTTGGTAGTTAGTTGATTGTGTGACAATCATAGAACTGGCTCCTGAGATTAAAGAGGTTGTTCCTGATATTAGCTAGACTGTGGTAAGTTGCAGATAAATCTAATAAAATAAATATAAAATTCCATTGCAATATAGATATTTTAAAAAAATTTTAATTTTTATAGTTTGTATATACATGGAAAGTCATTTGCAGGTTATTTGAATGTTAAATTAAAAAAGTAAAAATGAAAATCTTTTTTTAAAAAGTTGTTAATGACTTTCCATGACTTTCCATTAAATTCCATGTATTAGTAAAAAAGCTACATGAATATTCGTTAAAAGTTAGGTGTACAACCCTCTTAATAAATTAATCTTGTGTAGAAAAACTTATTTATATATAAAATAAAATGAAAATAGCTTTTATAATCTCATAGAATGCTAACATTATAGTGTAAAAAAAGAAGAATGTTCTATTATGTAGTAGATTGTAATAGATTAATATTGGATATTTAAAAAAGAACCGATAGTTAAAGGTTAAATATAATTCTATTCCTCAGGGTAAGAGAATTTGTGAACATTTTTTTTTGGAAACATTTAGCATCTAGTAGATGATTGATAATAATTCTTTATAAATATTAATAACCATCCAAAATTATAATTTATAGATGTAATATCAGGAAATGTAAAACTCATTATTCTGTAACAAGCTGAATTAAAAAATGTAATAATACAAAATACTTCTCCAACTACTAGCCACTACTTACTAATACAAGTAACATAAAATAATATTATATATGTATGTGCGAATATGAAAAATTATACATTAATCATAATAACTAACCCTACGGTCAGCTCCATGAGCTCTCCAAAGACCACAATTCGTAAGCACCGTACATCATTCAGACATATTACATCTTAGGTGCTCTGGCTAGCTATTGTGGTAGTTTCCTCTACATCTCCAAAATTATCTTTATTTAATATTGAAATCATAAACAATAATATTGTAGTACATACCTACTAGAGAAAATATGTGCATTATAATAACTATCAATAAAAAATGTAAAATCATTAATTTTTCTGAAATTTTATTCATTGAATCTACTCATTATAGTAATTGAGTATTTTATATTTAAAACAAGTAAAACAAGAGCAGTATCTCCATAAAATATTATTATTGATGATTATTGCGTTACATTGAGTTATCAATTTTAAAAATATTAATTCTTCCCTATTGACATAATCGAGTATTTTAATTTTAATTTAAATAAATTAATTTAATTAAAAATTTCAAATTCGCACGAGCCGTTTTTGGGGGTAGATTTCTGACTCCAAGTTTAAGAATAAAAAACTATAAGATGTGGCTAATTCTAACCTAATACATTAAACCGACAATATTTATCCCAGCTTGTGTAAAAAATTGAAAAAAATAATTTGATGTTTTCCATCAATAATTGTAAGTGTAATTTAAGCATAACTAGTATGAGTACGATACAAACGAGCATTTGAATATAAAAGATAATATCTCAGGTATATGTAAATCTCGATTATAAGGACAGGGCTTGCAAACAACACTACATATAAGCGAGACTCGACTGTAGTTTGAAACGTCGGCCAGCAGTTGATACGTTGTTTGATTTGCTTCCTTTTATACCCAATATCCGTCTCTTATAAAATAGTGTTACAGAAGAATTAATTTTTGAATAATCTTAACTATAGTCGATTCAAGATATAAATACTATAGGTGGCGCGTTGTTTGCAAAGTCTAACTTACACCGGAAACTTCAGATAATTTAAAATAGCACTTGATCTAGTAGTAATATTAAAAATATTCACTACAAATAAACGAAATGTTATAACCAAGTAACTACGTCTATTCGATATTACATTTAACTCTGTCCGCATCTCCCTTATATATGACTGCCCGGTTCAGTTTAAGCAATACACATAATACTTAAATCACGAAAATTCTGTTATTATAGAACCGTCAAATTGCAAAGCAATTTCGTTGGTTAACATTTAGAAGTGGTCATTTTAGTACAAATTTCAATGCTTCTTAAAAAAAACGTACCTTCTATAAAAGTAACTATAAATTAAAAATAAACTATTACTTATATAATAATCAATAGATAAGTGGTAACTAGGTAGTGTAACTCGATATTAATCATATCAAATTTTTTAGAAAAACCAAAAAATGCTGAAACACCTTTTAGAACTAAAATGTTTAAGACGGCTGTATATGTACAATTCACTAAAAGAAATTTTACCGATTGTCACTATTTCCGTCAGCGCAATCAATGGTAACTGATTGAATAATACCATAAATATGCATCTTTATCAAATAGCGTTCATGGTGCGAGAGGGCACTATCATATAAAGATTTTAAAAGATTTTAAAGCAAATATATAAGGCTTATTTCTTAATATATAGATATTTTAAAAAAATTTTAATTTTCATAGTTTGTATATACATGAAAAGTCATTTGCAGGTTATTTGAATGTTAAATTAAAAAAATAAAAATGAAAATCTTTTTTTAAAGTTGTTAATGACTTTCCATGAAACTAGATTTTTTTTCGAATTATTTACTTTAAACCGCATTAAATTCCATGTATTAGTAAAAAAGCTACATGAATATTCGTTGAAAGTTAGGTGTACAACCCTCGTAAGTTAACACAATATAAATACACCGTATGTATATTATCGCAAACGTTTTCACCATACTATGGCATCATCAGGCGATAAACTAGTTCATCGATTGATGAACTGAAAACGTATGGTTAAACGTTTGCGATAATATACATACGGTGTTTTTATATTGTGCTAACTTAAAACATTTTAATCAATCGAAAAGTGGTTTAAGTAGTGTAACCCGATATTAATCATATCAAATTTTTAGAATAAACCAAAAAATCAAAAATTTGCGATAATATACTGTCGTGTTTTTTTTTTTTACTTCAACCAGATAAATTCCCTGGTGGTATTTGGAGTTTTGGTCACCAATCTAAACGTTTTTTTTTAATTTTGAAAATAAAACTGAATGGTTAATCACCGTACCTTTATTTTCTATAAACATAAAATATAAACATAAACAGAAACAGAAACAGAAACTTAAACTAATAAAATTAAACTTGAAATATACCGTTAACGGAATACCTTTTTTTTTTGTCGCACTATTTTCTTTCCTTTCTCTTTATTGCCGTCGCCTTTTTGCTCCGCCACAGTTATTTCTTCTTCTCTAATCTTTCCAAACTTTACCT
Source organism: Cantharis rustica (assembly GCA_911387805.1). Lineage (NCBI taxonomy): Eukaryota > Metazoa > Arthropoda > Insecta > Coleoptera > Cantharidae > Cantharis > Cantharis rustica. The sequence goes on from OU426877.1 coordinate 82,164,855, forward strand.
CTCCAACAATTTTATTTTTCACAATTTTATAGCTTCGAGAGCCCAATCCTTCTCGAAATTAATCGTTCTTTTCTTTCTCTTTGTTTTTTATTTAATTAAATTTTGAGAGATCAATTTCTCTTCAAAATCCAGCTGGAACCTGGTTTATTATTCTCCCCTCCCTACTCTCTTTTTTTTACGCTCTCTCTTCTTGATTATTATTTTCCTTTTTTTTTTTTTTATTAACCTCGCGCACTCTTTAAACGTTTTAAAAGTAATAATGTACAATAAACTAAAATAAAACTATAAACTACAAATTACAAAATTAACAAATGGAACCTTCTTGAGTGTACAAACTTATACGGTTCAAAGCTACGGTGGTTAATACACTCATCCAGTTTATTTAAATCGAAATATTTTTAATTTTGAGGTAAAATGTGTAAAAGGAAATTTTGTTTTGTAATTCGAAATAAATTTGTAACTTATAATTTGGATTCAGGAATTTATCTGGTTTGATTTTAAATTCATCTCAACGCACCCGATATTTTCAGAATGTGACAATTTGTTGGAAGATTTTGAAAATCTATTGAAATGAATGAATTTAAATATTGACAATTGATACATTTTTGATGATCTGAATTTTAATTAAAAATATTAAATTACATTTAAACATGCCTGTTCTTTACAATTAATATTGACCATCGTCAGTGTCTAATGAAGTTAGAAAGTTCCCCCTCTTTCTTTTTAGCTACTGTAAAATATTATTTTTAGCTCTTACGATGTTGTATTAATCTGGATTCATGGCATTCGCGCACATTTAAATCGTCATCTTCGTTTACATTTTCATCATCCCTCATTTCTTCTTTCCATTCATACAAATCTTGGAGGTGGAACTGACCTTGGATGCGTTCTGTTATTTTGTTGTATAATTTGTATGTGTTTTCTGATATCTTCCTGTTTATTATGTATGGACCTTCGTAGGGTAAATGTAACTTGGCACATTAGTTTGCAGACCGTAAACCTATTCTCAAGCTTTTGACTACCACTATATCTCTTATAGAAAATGTAGTTTTCTTTTTGATCTTTCCATTCACCTTTTGTAAATATCTTAATCTTCGATTCAGCTTTTCTCGCACTCTTATTAAAGTTTGTTGGTAATCCAAATTTTCATAATTTATCATCCATGATCTTCTGGGTAATATTTTCTTCTTTTTGATCTTAAATTTTTTCAATAGGTCAATTCTTATTATATTATAATCTATTTTCATGTCTTGTATCATCATAATTCCACAATTATTTGTAGTTCTCCCAATAGTTGTTATGCTTGAATTTAAGTTTTTATTAATCCTTGTAAATGAATTGTTGTTTGGAGATATTAATTTTACTGGATGGGTTTCTATAACTTGTTTCTTAAAATGTTCAAAATTTAGGTCGTTAATCTTTTCATTCAATAGCGAAATTTCCGCACCCGTGTCTACTAATGCTTTCAGCTGAATATCGTTTATTTTTATAAAAATGTATGGCAGTCCATTGACACTTTCGTCTATTATAGTATTATCTTTCTTCACCGTTGTTTCCTTGATTATTTTTATATTTTCATCTATTTTGTTAATATCCTTTTCCGCAGTTCGTTGTGATGATTTCAATTCGTTGATGTCTTGGTTTGATTTTTCTTCTGCGTGCCTAAATATGTCTTTTATTTTCTGTAAATTTTCGTCCATTTTCTGCATGATTTGTTCCATCATTTGTTGCATTGTTTTCGTTAGTTCTATTCCTACTTTGTCTTCCATCGTATCCTGTTTTTCCGTAAGCTTTTCTTCGATTGTTAATACCGTTGCGTTTTCTTCTATATCTCGCAATACTTCGTTCGTGCTTTGGTCTATTATTTCTGTGCTTTCTTGAATCTTGTCGTTCTGTTCAACTTCTGCTCTTGCTATGCTTCTTGTAACTCTTATGTCATTCATTTTGATGGTTTTAAATACAAATTAATTTCAAAGATTAAAAATAATGTAAAATATTAAATTTTCCTACAATTGTAATTAATAACACACTTATAATGAAATCTAATTGTTTTATAATCTTGACGTATTTAGCAATCTGTCAAACTTTTCAAATGTCAATATTGTAAATATCGTGTCAATATTTTATTAAATCAATATTCTGTTTAATTTTTTGGGTCGTTCTGGTGAATGAATTTTTGATTAATCTCAGGGTCGTGGGTTCGAGCCCCACGTTGGGCGCCAATTTAAATTTATTGGTTGTCGTGTTTTTTTTTTTTACTTCAACCAGATAAATTCCCTGGTGGTATTTGGAGTTTTGGTCACCAATCTAAACGTTTTTTTTTAATTTTGAAAATAAAACTGAATGGTTAATCACCGTACCTTTATTTTCTATAAACATAAAATATAAACATAAACAGAAACAGAAACAGAAACTTAAACTAATAAAATTAAACTTGAAATATACCGTTAACGGAATACCTTTTTTTTTTGTCGCACTATTTTCTTTCCTTTCTCTTTATTGCCGTCGCCTTTTTGCTCCGCCACAGTTATTTCTTCTTCTCTAATCTTTCCAAACTTTACCTCTCCAACAATTTTATTTTTCACAATTTTATAGCTTCGAGAGCCCAATCCTTCTCGAAATTAATCGTTCTTTTCTTTCTCTTTGTTTTTTATTTAATTAAATTTTGAGAGATCAATTTCTCTTCAAAATCCAGCTGGAACCTGGTTTATTATTCTCCCCTCCCTACTCTCTTTTTTTTACGCTCTCTCTTCTTGATTATTATTTTCCTTTTTTTTTTTTTTTATTAACCTCGCGCACTCTTTAAACGTTTTAAAAGTAATAATGTACAATAAACTAAAATAAAACTATAAACTACAAATTACAAAATTAACAAATGGAACCTTCTTGAGTGTACAAACTTATACGGTTCAAAGCTACGGTGGTTAATACACTCATCCAGTTTATTTAAATCGAAATATTTTTAATTTTGAGGTAAAATGTGTAAAAGGAAATTTTGTTTTGTAATTCGAAATAAATTTGTAACTTATAATTTGGATTCAGGAATTTATCTGGTTTGATTTTAAATTCATCTCAATACATACATGCGGTGTACTTATATTGTATTAACTTAAACGTTTTAGTTCTAAAAAGTGTTCGTGCATTTTTTGGTTTATTCTATAAACTTGATATGATTAAAACATTTTAGTTATAAAAAGTGCATTTTAGGTTTTTCTAAAAAATTTGATATCAGTAAAGAATATAAACAGTATTTATAATACAATATTATGTTAACTTAAAACATTTTAGTTCTAAAAAGTGTTTGCGCATTTTTTGGTTTTCCTAAAAAAAATTGATATGATTAAATCGAGTTACACTACCTAAACCACTTATCTATTGATTTTATTTTTTACAGTTAGGCGCAGCCGTTTTGGCGCCGGTACGGTTTGGTGCAGACCTGATTTGGCGCGAGTACAGTTCGACGCGGACCAGTCGGTGTAAACGCATCAGATTGCGTTTCTCAATTTTCTCGTTTGTTTCTCGAGAAACAATTCTCAAATTATCTCAAAGGAGAATACTTTTATTTTATTAAATAGAAATTTTGTTATGTCTTAAAAAATTAAAAGTGTTTTATTATGGTATTAAAATAATAGGTACCAATGTAATAATACTAAATTATAACTTAAAAATGTATACGTTGGTATATTGTCTCTGGCGCCGAACCGGACTGCGTCGAATCGAGTCCGTGCCGAATCGGGCCTACGCCAACATGTACTCGCGTCAAACTAGGCCTGCGCCGAAACCGCTGCGCAAAAAAAGCGTCGCCGAAACGGCGGCACCGAACCGAACCGTTTCCTATTTTTTACGTTTACCTTTAATATTTTTGAAAAGCTTGGCCGTTTCCATGTGTTTATGAGTAAAAAATTCACAAAAGGTTTGTAGCTAAAAAATAATAATACCTGAATATCTTTACTGGGATCAGAAGGCGGAGGTTAGAGTGGAGAACTAACTGACATAAGAAATAGAGATAAAAAAAAGGAGTACGTCAGGTTCCATCTCCGCTGCTGTTTAACGTACATAGGTACTGTTGTGTCTACATCAAATGATATGAAGTGGGTTGCGTATTTTAGAAATAAAACATTGACTTTGCAACCTGCGGAACAATAAAGGCAGGACTTTACGTTCGCACTCTTAAGTTACATCCATTGATGCGCGATTGATTATGTTCGTTATGTTAAGATATTTTGTTTAGTTTAAGTTATTGTTTTATTTGTATATAATTTTTAATTGTTTGAAATTTATTGGTATTTTATTTTTAATTGTTTGAAATCGTTTTGACTCACCAAGAAGCAAGTCAGCACAACTCGACAAGCAGTAACATTGATTTTCTTGAATTAAAATAAATCTCAAATCTAGATTAAATTTGAAAAAAGAGAATCATAGGAGAACCATTGAAAAGGATTAGAAGCAAAAAACGTTGAAAATGAAATAATAAACAGACATGGAGATGAGTTATCATTTAAGCGCAGTCGAAAGCAGTCGTGTTTAATTAAATTAATTAAGCGCGTGTCAAGAAAGTTTGTGAAGAAGTTGAATTGTTTGGGAAGTTTACTCGATAGGCTAAGAAGCTAATTTGTTTCCTAGTGTGGAAACCATAATCGCTACGCGCTTAAATAAAGTGAGAGTCTCGCGTTTATGTAGAAGATAACAAAGGCGAATAAAAAATATTTCAATTCAGAGGCAGTCCAGTAAAGTAGGTGCCTACGATAAAGTTAAGATTGGCGAAGAAGAAATCCCGTGCAAGAGAGAGTTAATTTGTTCTTTGAACACGTGCTGGCCTGCGAGTTGAGTGAGTTCTGTTTTGTTATTATTGTTTATTACTCAGGTTGCAAAATAAATATAATTTTATATCGTCAATTGTTTTATTGCCTTTCCATGTAACCATTTCTTTCAGAGAATCATACGACCCATATGAGCAAATGAGTAAATTAAGTAGTGAACCATTACAGTACATATAATCAGAACATATTTTTAAAGAAGCATTCCAACATGTGCAGGTGGGAATAAATATCAACGGAAGAAATCTCAATAATATAAGATATGCAGAAGATATTTAATTCTGGCATCTGAAAATAGAGATCTTCAATTTATAATAGATAGAGTGGCTGAGGCTTCTGATCAATATAGATTAAAACTGAACATACATAAGATGAATTATATATGATCATAAGCAAAGAGAATTCAGTTCAGGAGAAGAGCTTATATGTCAGAGAAATAGCAATGAAAAGAGTTCCTAAAGCGGTATATCTCAAATGTAATATCAATGAAAATTGGGATTCTTCTGTTGAGTTAAAATACACATCAAAAAAACCCATGCAGGATTTATACGCATGAAGAAGTTGTTCTGTGGTCAAGATCTGGCGTTAAGTCTTAGCATGCGGTTGGTGAAGCGTTTTCCTTGTTCTCGTATATGGAATGGAATTATGGACAATCACCGAAATAGCTTTTAACCGAATAAAAGCATTGTAGATGTGGATATATAGACAGATGTTCAAAATTAGTTAGATGTACAGAGTTACCAACAAAGAAGTATTGAACCGCACGAAAAAATATATTGAAATTAAAACGTATTAAACGGCGGAAACTTAAGTATTTTGGACCCATCGTGCGGCAGAGTGTAGGATACGGGATACTGTACCTCATTATTCACGAAAGCCTGATGGCAGGCAAGGCCCCGGTAGAAGAAGAATCTCATAGTTAAAAAAATCTAAAGCAATGGTTTGGACAGTCTTCGGTGCAGGTTTTTAGATCGGCTGTCGATAAGATCAAGACAACCAATATGGTAGCCAGCATGATCGCTAACGATTAATAATGATCACGGCACTCGAAGAAAAAGAATGATATGTGGAGTTTTACCGGATATAAATTAATGTATAGATTTGAATTTTTTTAATATAAAATTTAGTAATCCAATGAGCAATTTGGATTTAAAATTACATATTAAAACGAACACTTTTACTACGTTTTCGATAATACTTCTTGTAACAATTATTTGCATAAATGTTTTCCGCGACCCTTAATTATCGATCGCGCCTTACGCCCATGGTGGGATTTCTTCCTATCAAACCATCTACCTCGATACCCCCTCTGTTCAACAACCGGTTACCCGGGTACCCACTATGTTACTACTATGTATGAAAGCCGGGTTTATACACACTGAAAAAACCGTTTATCAAAATATTTATGTATCTTGACTTGTGAATAAATAATAATCATCAATATTGTTTGTAATTTCCTTTATTTAAACAATTTTTATTATAAATAATAGTAAAAATAGTAGGTAGATAAACAACAATCCACTTTAATTTTTATTTCAGTTATTTTTTTCTTTTATTTATAAAATAACACAGTACCGTATAAAAAAAACAAATAGATCTAATTATTTCGTACACTCCTGGCATGTCGTGGATCTTTTATAGTACCCTATTTTTGTAATCATAATTAATATTGGTTTCGAGTAAATCCTGTTTTATTTGACCTCTCAAAAAACGGATAGTTGCCTACTGTAGCGGATAGTAGCCTAAGGTTAAAAATGCTTATGGAGATACTTGCCTCGTGCTGGGATAGACGCCTCACAATGATTTTTTTTTTAGATAGTATTAAGTTTTAACGTTTTAAACTATAAAAATGCAACCAAAATAGCCTTGAAACTTTAAATTAGGTAAATTATTAGTAAAATATTATTGTTTATCTAAAAAGTAGAACAATATGGCAATCAACTTTGGCATTAGCATTAATTATAACTAAAAATAAGAATTTTCAACTTTGCACATCTCATGCAATGGTTTTTGAATGTTGTACAAGTTTCATGCAACCACATTCGACAAATCTCACATTGAATCCAATCTGATTTCGGTTTAGTAAAATTGTAATTCTCAAACCATTCTGCGCAATAATCATCTTGTTAAAGAATGTACAGGATAGATAGTTGCTCCAGGGGTAACTATCCGCATAAGTAAATAGGGCGACTGTCCTTTTTGATGCGGATACTTGCTCTTTTTATTTTCAAAATAAATAAAAACTGTTCAACAATAAAACGTAATAAATAGTGTAATTTGAACTCTAATGCATGCAAGAAATTGACTGAAACCACAATCAGTAATAAAAATATTCAATAGAAATTACTTACCAATATAATTTCGAAGCTCGTCAAAGTTTCGCCGCGGAAGATTTTTGTTCACACGGATAAAACGCGTGCGTCTATTTTTATGGCTTAGATGGCATTTAGGCCTGTGGGAGGGCCACTTCAAATTATAGTAAAGCCTTATCGCGACCAACGTTCCTAGGATAGTGTGTTCAAAACCGGGGCATATATCCCACTGAGGCAACTATCCAGCTTTTACTCTATTTGTCTACGTATTTGTGCATTTATTCACTTATACTTTTTAAATAATTTTCAGCAATGAAAATAAACAATATATTGCACTTTTTGTTAAAAAATAATTTTAATAACGTTATCTTATCAATAAAAGTGTAAATTAACAACTAATAAACTAACACCCAGCCTTTCATTAGAATCTAAAGAAAGTAAATTTACAAGAAAATTTTAATGTAGTTAGTATAGCAAATTTTTGTGGCTTACTGGTTGCGATAAGCTAAATAAAATGTTTTATTTTACTTGCGTAATTTTTGGCTGAGAAAAACAAAGGAGTGTTGATAGATTGTTGACAATAAAAAATTTTATAAGACAGGCAGAAAAACACTCTATTTCAAAAAATCACTTGAGAAATCAAGAAAAATTTTATGTTTTGGGTCAAGTTAGAATTGAACATGTTTTATGAGAAAGTAGACAACTTGCTGCTCTAAAATATAGTAGAAAAAGTCAGTATAAATAAACGTTTACCAACACGTTTAATCCATGTTGTTTGTTTTTTGGGTAAACAAGAAATTGCTTTTCATCCAAAAAATAACGAATTTTTAAATAAAGAGAATTATCTTAAATTACTAGAACTACTTACACAAAAAGAGAAGTTACTTAAAGAACATCTTTTGTTATCAATAACATTTAAAGGAACATCTAAGCCGATACAAAATGATTTAATAGAGTGTGTAACTTGAGCTTTAACACTAGAAGCGCCAAAGGGGCCATTTTGACACTTTTCAAACATAATTGTTCTGAATCTTCAAATGCGCCAAATAGACCATAAGCTATTATTTCAATCTGAGTTTTTCAATATATAAACAAGAATAGATTGCAGTGTTTTATTTTTTATCCATCCAACAAAATTTATACAATATAAAATGACAGAGTCAAAATGACCTCTGTGGCGTTAATAGGTATGCAGGTAAGCATGGCGCTTCTAGTGTTAAACTCAAGAATTATTATGTACATTATTTAGATACCTACATAGTTAATAAGTAACTACTGTTATTAGTACTTTTTAATACTTCAGACTTCCAGTCTCCCAAAATTACTTGCTCACGGACCGCCACTGCGCTGCGTATTGACCACCCAACTTATTTAACTTATTTAATTTTATTTTATTATAATGCTAATAATTTTAAATTTTATAATAATCTGTAGCGTAGCATTGTAAGTGCTATAAATAATAATAAAAATTTTACTTTTTTTTCTCAGTGCATAGAGGACGAGAGCGGTTTAGCCTATCGCATCCCTTGCTAAGATTGCAATTCTGTATACGTAGGTAGAAGTTTTAGAAAATTAGGTGTTTGCATAGAGAAGCATAACAGAGAAGTTAGAAAAGCTCGCGTTTTCATGAAGAAGGAGAATAAAACTACTTATACTACTTAATGGAAACTTGCACCTATAACTCATATTTCATAAAACATACGATATCTCATTAATAAATCGGAAAAAAATTAGACAAAACGGATAATATAAAAGAAGTCATTAACATCCATATAAACGCCAAATCAATAAAGGATAAAAGAAATTTGCAGTACTTTGATGATCCAAACATATCCTGGACCTAAGCATGACATAATAAGCACGAAATATTTTTTGATTAAATTCTTCTACTAAATTTTCTTCCTAAAAGCTAATGTATAGATGAAAAAGTATTACATGCTTCCTCACAACTTATAAGTTACTTCGCATACTATATGATTCTCCAATAATATAATTATTTGTCAAGACTTAGGTCAATAATATTTATCAAACTTATTGTAAGAGTTTTAAGATTTTATATTAAATTTATTTTAAATTTAAAAAAATTTAGCCTTAAAAATGGGTCAACAAAACGGCCCAAAACGTCAAACAATTTAAATTGTTAAAAAAAGACCTAAATCTTAATTAATTTTATTTAGACAAATACGTAAATTAATTATTTAATAAATTCGCCGTTTTCACCATATCGAACATAACAATCTGATAAGTAACAGATTGACAACATTTACAATTGTACTCATTATCTTTAAAAAAGTTGAATTTTTGAGTTTGGGTAAATTTCATAATAGTTAATACTTTTAAAACTTATCAGACTATTAATTTCTAATCATCACTGGTAAAAACCAAAAGTTGGACTTCGCAAAATGTCTCTGAACTCTGATGTCTTAACTTCATTATTAAAATTAGTTCTCTATATCAGCATATATAATTAGGTTTAAAATGAGTATAAAATTTCAAGTTGTATTCAGGATATAATATCATGTAAGTCGAAATATATTTTCTTTTACCTAGTAAAAGTTTTCTTATTTTGTGTTTTTAAATTTAGCAATTTGTAAACAAACGTTTTGTTCATATCATTGGCATTGAGGAAGTATAGAAACCATTTCTGATCCAATTCGTTTTTATCTGAAGCACGTCCGCGCAGGACATAAAGCCGGGTTAGAATTAAAGAAAGGAATGGCCACACTTGTCCCGCGGGTCTATAAACATGGCCACATAAATTTGATGCCCTCTGCCGACCTCCTGCTTGAATATTGATGGTACTGCCGCACTATATAGCTCCAAAGATACAAAGTCTTCGTGGTTTCTTCAACAGTTAAATTGCTTTTCTGTATTTATAGCACAAATTTACACTCACTTCAGCTACTTGCTTGCATATACGACTTTCTAAATTACCATCGTAAATGATAAAATTATTTAACGCTTAATGAAGTAAATTATATTAATTCCACAATTAAGTTTTAATGCAGTAATTAAAATTTTGATTTTACGCATAAATATTTGTTTTGGTTATTTGAAAAATTGACCATTTATTGAATAGGTGGTAAATATTTGTTAATCTATCATTATTTTATTGAAATATTTTAAAATAATATTAAAATTTTTACGTGTAAAAGTTTCACAGCTCTAGTACCATAAAATTACATTTTTTAACATTAAGTTAACTGTAACCATTGATTAGTAGTGCTTTAACTACGATTAACTTAAGTGGTAGAATTTTGGTCAACTACAGCATTGTTAGTTAATTAAAGCTAGTAGTTGGTGTGGAGTAGCGGGCGGGAATTATTTATTAAACTTTCTTAAATACTTTTTGTTGATCTGATGGTTTTGACTATCAAATATGACTTCTAAGTAACTTTCAGTGATACTTCAGTTCGCTTTCGAAAATAATTTTTGATGAATATATTATAGTTTCAAACGGAAATATGGCTAATTTTAGTCGCGGTTAAAAAGTTTTGAGTAAAACGAATGTGGTTATATCAACTACAACACATTTTTAATCTGTTTAATTGCAATTAATCTTACTAAATTAAATTTTAAATATATAAATTACGTACTTCTTCGGTTAAATTATAGTTAATAAAACTAATTTTTGTTCTGTTTTTTTTAAACAAAAACGTGTAGTTAACACACATTCGCAAGTTCTGTTACAAAGGAAAAATAAAATGTTTAGATATAAAATAAATAAATAAAATAAATAAAATGTTACCTGTAATCAAAATAAAAGTTTGTTGTTCTGAGTATTAATTATTATTAGATTAATATTTTTTTAAAATTATTTTGAACTTTTGTTACCTTCACAGTAAGTACTATTTTATAGCCTAAACTACATGTAATTTCCCTAAAAATTTATAATAGCTAAACATGTCAAGAAAACTCATATTAATTTTATAGAATTTATTTAATTAAAATAACTTCGTAGAAAAGTAAATAAAATGAAAGTTATAATAAAATAGGGAATCGGACTAATAAGTACTAATTAATATATTATTTTATGCAAAACAAAGTTAACGGTTTAAAAATTTTTACTTTACAGCCAGATATTATACAATTTTTGCATGGTTAAATGTCGGATATTGGAAAATGTCCCGGAAATAGAAAGATATATTATTATTAAATTATAGGTATTATATCAAAACGTTTATCGATAAAAAATAGTGGTTGTATTTAATTTTATTTTAAAATATTTCTTACACTATTGTTACCGTGTTAATAGGTATTTCAGTTTTAAAATAAAATCTTAATAATGCAGATTAAATTCTAATTGTTTCTATGGTATATCCATTATGATTGAGTCTGCATGAAAGATTAAAATTGCAGATTACCCACGTATCTTGCATTGTTAAAGGTTATAGTTTCCCTTGTACCTTATTTAAATATTGGATATCACGGTATTGTACTGATGAATAACCAAGCAAATTTTTAATATTTATTTGATAATTAAAATTTTATTATATTTCTAAAAATTCATGACATTTATTATCGCAGGTTATATTGACACATTGAAAAGGGTTTATTTGAGGGTGATGGTGTGACACTATTGACCTTGTTTAGCGCTGTCAACGTATTTTAAAAATGTCTATATTTTTATAATTATTCTTTAACTTGTTGATTTAGAGCAGATGACGATTTTAAAATTGTTGGACCTTTCCGTGCAGGTTGTACTTACAGACTTACACATTGATTCCTGCGGTAACGAGAATAAATAAATAAATTTTCGAAGTTGACAATTATTAATAATTTCTTATTTCGGCTAAATCAGAAGATAAAATTATTATTTTGACAGTCTAATTTTTATAATTCACCTTTTACTGCTAAGGATTGGCCAATCAAACAGTATAAGTTTGGAAATTTGAGGATAATTACCGATTAGAAATTTTATTTTTTTTTGCATTGATCTCACTTCTTTGATTGGCCAATATGGCAGAAAACTACGCCAAAACACTGTAAAATTCGAGTGTAACAGATTATGTAAAGAAATTTTTAAATCACGATAATCGAGGTTAATTAACTAGTAGGTAAATATTAGATTTAGATGAAGGAGGGGCCTAAATGAACAGGAATTATTTAAACAATTCTATAATATTCTAGAATTGTTTATAATATTGCTGGCGAATTGAATCGGCAAACATTCTGTATAATGTACTTTTAAATTACATAGTAAGATATAGTACCTCTCTGACATGAAATATATTTCAAGTAAATTTTAGTTCTAAATTGAACCTGTATCGTGACCAGTAACATTAAATTATATTTAGTGGTTGAGTAGACACATAAAATATAATAACAATAATTTGAAGTGGTATCGTTAAATGGACGGTGGGTATAAAGGCTCCCTTGTTTATAGTCAGAGCTAGATATTGCAGAAGCGACGGTTTCAGAAGAGCGCTGACCACTTCGTCCGGCCTGGAATGGTCCGGAACGCGCGCAATTTCATACCGATGTATTAAATATGTATACATGGACGAGGAAAGAAAACAAGATAAAATACGGGCATAAACAGAAAATGCCTTAAATGAAGTTACGTGAATAATTTATCAGCTCTTTTGCATTTGCACACCAAAGTGATACATTGTTTTTGCGTAATTTGTTATACACCCGTTAAAAATTAATCTGCAGTTTAAAGAAGAAATAATTTAAAATATCTTATTATAAAGTTATAAACTTTCGAATGTAAAAGTTATACTTTAAACAGAAATTCAATTCTTAAAATTAAGTTTGCAAGAAGATATATTATCAAGTAAATAAAATTTATGTACAAGAAATTTGAATTAAAGCTGGTAGATGCAGGCTGAAGGTTGAACTGCATTAAAAAACGCGCTTGTAGAAAAAAAATAGACGAGAGAATGAAGACGATTCGTTCGTTGGATGGTAGCTGGAGTAGTGTTGATTTCCCAAGAGTTTCTATCACAATGCAACTGGCAGATAGCACACTTCACAGCCAAAACTATTTGCAGTTTTCAGTAAATGACGCGCACCACCAATTTCAACTTTATCGACGCACCAATACTTACCTCAAATGAGTTTTTTCAATAGCTTCCAATTTACACTTTCATCGAATTACAGCTTTATTTGAGTGCAACTTTATTGGTTATTTATTTTAATGTCGGGCCATTAAAGTAACATTTTTAAATTTGACCAAAATTATCGAACAACTTTATCGAAAATTTAGCTACATTTTTGCAATTTTAAAATGACTTTTGTATTTAATTCTACTTTTTATAAAAACTATATTATTTATGATAAAAAAGAATCAGTTCCATTCATCTACTAACAAAAAATATTATAAATAACGATCAAATGTCATACTATAGTATATAAAGATACAGTCAATTGTTTGCATGATAACTTTAAAAGTAGCTTAGATTCGTGACTCCGGCATGCCATTATACATCCTCCTAGTAAAGCTTCCTTTTCAAAACACACCACCTAATTAAAAATTAAAGAAAAGACGCCATAATTCGTGTATTTACATGTCAAATCGACATGCTATTGCTTTATAATTTAAAGCGTATATGCTATTTGAAACATGAAACGTTTTAATTCTCGTCTAGAAGTAAAAATTATAGTTCATCGAATTAGAATATTTATTGTTAACCTATTATTAAAATATTTATAGGTTCGTACATTTTTTAACTGTAATTATTGGGTTTACAATAAATTTGATCATATTCTGTTTGTCTCAATCATATTACAATTTCTGAGTTGTGCTATACTAACATTATTTGAAATAGCTTTTATGCGTTTTAGTTCATAGGATGAATATTTAAAATTTTTGATAATTTTTTTTTAATAAATATCTGGTAACTACTATGTATAATAATATAATCTTTTATGTACGGATATTTTACGTAGTTTCTTCTGCAAAAATTCTACACAAACTAGACATATTACTTACTGTGTAATATTATTTTAGAACTAACACTTTTTAGAACTAAAAAGTGTTTGTGCATTTTTTGGTTTATTCTAAAAAAATTTGATACACTACCTAAACCACTTATCTATTGATTATTTTGTTAATTAAAATTTATTTATAATTTATGTATGGAAAAGAAATATACAAATTGTATTTGAAGTTATTCAAATGCTAAAAAAGTAAAGAATACATGTTAATAGTATAGCATGTGGGTCTAAATGATACAATAGAAAAGAGTAGGACATTATTATGAAATTTATAACTGTGCTGTGGTATAACTATTGTACAATCCCAAGTGCAAAAGAAATATAACTATAAAATATTTTATAACAAATTTATCATTTTTACTACTTTTTCGTAAAAGTAAAAAAAGATTTACAGTGCGATTAGTTTCGTCTTTGTTTATGACGTTTATAATCTAATTAAAAACCGCTACTGCGCATGAATAAAGAGTTAAAAGTCAAATTTTGCGATTATGGGGTTAAGTCGAATTTAGGATCTAAATACTCATATCTTGGTATGTGTAAAATGAGGTAAATTTATAATGCATTTTTGTATAGGTTTTCGTATAATGTACAATAGAGCATAATTACATAATTACAGTGCAAAAGAAGACAAGTTGATATAGTATGTACCTCGCTTTACACCTATTATAATATAAATTGCTGTGGTGGTTTTATGGAGATAAGAAGACACCTATTTATACAGATTATTTGAGATTATTATTAAATTTTAATTTGGAATATATTCAACTCATTTTTCATAATCTTACTGCAGTTTATTAGTTGTGTAGTTGTGTGGACTGTTCTTAAATATGGGCTCTAGAGGAAAAATAATACTACTATTAAATTTATTAAAAGATAACCTTAATACAGTTGCCGAAGGTAAGTGTAAGCTAAAATACTTTTGTATTTAAATTATTTATTTTTTCCTCTTATTTATTTTAACTATAACATTAATAATAATAATAATATTAGTTTATTTAGCAATTTGCTATTTATATACATGCATTTGTTTTTTACGAAATTAGTACAGCATTAGTTTTTACAATACAATTTATTGTTTCTTTAATATGGATGGCTAACATCATTCTAAATTTATTATACATATCACATTCTCTTATTGCAACAGGCAAATCGTTGTAGAACACCAAGCCCATGCAAAAAAGAGACTTGAAAGTTCCGAGTGTCGATGGAACCCCTATATAAAAATCATCTCTCTGTCTGGTATTATATGTGTGCACCTCATTGACAAACCTCAATTTACCAAATAAGTACTTGGGTGCTTTACCACTTCTAATATTATATATAAAAATCAATGCTCTATACCTGACTATAGTCTGTTTCTTTTAAGAAAAATATTGGAATTTGTACTAAAGTGACAACCTTGAAATGTAAACCAATGAAATTGCTTTGAAGTTAGACGGTATTACAATAAGAAATTTTTACGATTGAAGTGCTATGCGTGTTGCCTAAACTGAACTGGGTAAACTCATAAATAAGATAGATTTGAACAGAGTTAAATGTAATATCGAATAGACGTAGTTATTTGGTTATAACATTTCGCTTTTTTGTGGTGAATGTTTAATATTATTACAAGATTAAGTACTATTTAAATTATCTGAAGTTTCCCGATCTAAATTAGACTTTGCAAACGACGCGCCACCTGTATTATTCATATCTTAGATCGACTATAGCTGTGCTATACTCATCAAATTCAAAACATTTAACATATTTTTGTTTGGCGTATATCTATTGCACTGTATTATACTTCGCATTGCTTTCTTCTGTATTACCTGGAACTGTTGTGTCTCAGCTTTATTCATATTCAAAAACAATGACGAACAAAATTCAATATAAGGACTAACTAAAGATTTATATAATAATAATCTAGTTGATACACACAAACTACCCGAAATACGTCTAAGAAAAAATACCTTACGCAACATTTTTTTCATCGCGTAATTGAAATGGCTCTTAAAGCTTAAATTTTCATCTAAAATAACACCCAAGTACTTAATTTCGATTACCCTACCTAATTCATTGTTTCCAACTAAAATTCGAATTTCTTCTAACTCAATATTTTTTAAAATTAGTTGTTTACCCAATATAATATAATTAGATTTTTTAAAATTCACGCACAAACTATTACTGCAAAGTCATTCAAATACTTGTTTTAGTTCACTGTTTAATATTTCCATGGTGAAATATGGTGGTGTCATCAGCAAAAATCTTAATTTTACACACTTTTACACAACTTACAATGTCATTAATGAACAAAATAAACATATCAGGTCCCAATACTATCCCCTGTGGCACACCAACTCAGAATAAAGCTCATCGGAAATATTGTTTCTAAATTTGACTTTTTGTTTTCTTTCACTCAGCTATCTTTTTATTTAATCACGGTACTTGATGTCTTGCAATAATTATCTATATATTGTCATGTATGTCATGTCATGTACATGAAATTTTAAAAATTTGTTTGCTTTTGCTGATTTATAGTCAACTGTTGCGGGTCGGAAAGTAAAAATAATGCTCATAACTTTTACTAAAACCTTGGAAATCTTTAGGGGTGGATAAACTTAATACAAATGTAAACTGAAATTAAACAATAATAACAAAATTTTGAAACAACAACAAAATACTTAACAAACAGGTGAAATTTATAAAAAAACTGAAATACGAACACTAAATACACAAAAATTTGTTAAAAATTTGAATAATTCAAAATTTAAAAAGATGCGTGAGTTTAAAAATAAAGTAAAATTGCAAATTGTAAATTTGAAAATGCGCAAGTTCCGAAAAGGCGGAAAGATTGGAAAATTTTGGTGTGGTGTGTCGACGACCATCGTAGAGAGTTGTCTAGCGTTCTACGCCATCGACATCTTTTTGAATATTTTTGATTTGTGTCGACGACCATCGTGGAAAGTGTCAAGCGTTCTACGCCATTGACGCATTTTTTTTGAGTTTGATTTTTATTTGTGACGACGACAATCGTAGACTAGTCCAGCGTCTTACGTAATTTACGCCTTTTGTTTTCATTTTGAGAAGAAATTGTGGTCCACGATACGAGAAGAGAAGCCGACATTTGGGAGCTGAAGAAGAAAGAAGAAGATCTTCGCTACAAGCAGCTATGAGTAAGAATCATAAACTTTTGCACAATTAAACTTTGAGCGGGTGTAAAATTAACAATTAAAATACAAAAAGACATTAAAATAATAAAAATTTTATAAATTGTAGACATATTTACACACGTAAACATTAAGACACAAAACCTGGCAGAAATTTGTCTACTACAAAGTATTTTGTTGTTTATTACCATTTATGATTTTGAACATTAAACAAAACTTTTATTTTTTTGAAATTTTGATTATTTCACCTGCATTAAGGAATAAAATTAGAATCCACTCCCCCGACGAGATCATCTTGATTGGTAAAGTTATCCGAGGTTTTTTCATAAAAGGTTTTGAATTTAAATAAAATTTCATTACAATATATCTACTTTACAGCTAAAATATCATATTATATATTATTCTACCAGGCAAAACCAGGTAATTTAAAAGTTGAGCATCTTCACGATTGAGCTCAATTGATTCGACAAGTTGGAAAAACGAAACCATTTTTCGTAAATGAGATGGAAAGATTAGATTATTTTGATTTTACTGGACTATATATGGCTCAAACCTTACTAACCTAAAACAGAATATTTCAGGCGAAAAGCTTAATTGAAGAGAAGTTAGATGGCTGCGATGCGAAAAAACATAAAAAATATTTTTTACGCATCCATCAGTCAAGTGTTCAATATTGCATATTTCAAATGCGGCTTGAAAAGCTGGTTTTTTCGCTTAGCAATTTTGATGTAAATGTATGCATTGATAAGCAAGAAATTGAACAACTTAATGAAATAAAATATTTGGGTGTAATTATTGATAAAAACTTAAATTTCAATAAACACATTAGCGGGTTGTGTGCTAAAATTTCAATGAAAATTAATTTATTGGCAAGAATACGATGTAAAATACCAAACGATTGTATTGTAAATGTTTATAATACAGTTGTGTTGCCGCTATTTAATTATTGTAGTACCATATTGTTTATGTGCAGAGAGGGAGACATACAGAGATTGGAAAGGTTGCAGAATAGAGCAATGAGAGTGATTTTGAGATGTAATAGATATACAGCTATCAAGGCTATGCTAAGTAGTTTGAAGTGGTTAAGCGTTAGACAAAGACTAAATTTTCAAATTCTGATTTTGATATTTAAAATGAAATACAACTTGTTGCCGGGATATTTGTCAAAAAAATTAAATTATGTTAAAGACGTGTGTAATGTTAACCTGAGAAATAAGAATGATTTCAGGGTCGATCAAGTTAGGCTAGTAAAATCACAAAACACTGTTATGAATAGGGGTTTAATTATGTTTAATGAAATGCCTAAAGGCATTAAGGAAGAAACTAGCTTGAGTTCTTTTAAATGTAAGCTATCTAGATATGTTTTTGAAACTTTTTAAAGCTAGTGTGAGAATATGGTTTTTGTAGGCTTTCTTATTTTTGGGGTGTACATAAATATCTATTAAACTATTTTGATAATTTGTAAATTTATTGTAAATATTTGTACAAAAGTTTTTTCTTAAACTAATAAAAAAAAAAATAAAAAAAAAGTATAATTTCAGCAATTGTCAACGGCTCTCTTCTTTTTAATTGCAAGAGCGTACACCCTTTCTCCACCGCGCGGGCATCTTTTCCTCGTTCCATACATGTTGCACAAGCTCGCACAGCTTTTCGCATATTTTCTCCCCTCCGTACTTGATGAATTCTAAGGGTATTTCGTCATTTTCCGGTGCTTTGCCATTTTTTATCTTTATGATAGTTGACCACTATTTCCTCAGTCGTTGGAGGTGTTATTTCTTCGTTGTTATGTTCAGTCGTTCTTGTAAACATTGGTTTTCCTTCCTGTTGTACATTTAATAGATTTTGAAAGTGTTTTTTCCATATTTGTTTCTTTTTCTCTGTGTCATGTTGTATTTTACCCTCTTTATCTAGTAATCCTCTTTGTTTCATTATGTGTTTCGGAGTCTGCTTTTTTAACAGTTGATAAAATATTCTTGCATTGTTCATCTTGTTACTAGTTTCGATTTCGTCCATTCTCTCTGAGATCCATGCGTTTTTCTTTTGCTTGTATAATGCGCTTGCTGATTTTATACTTTCTTTATATTTCTGCAGGTCATCCTGGTGTCCTGTTTTCAGCCATTTCAATCTTTTTTCCATTTTTATTTTGTTACTTGCACTACATTCGTCGTCAAACTATTCTTTGTTTCTTCTGTTTTTTCTATAACCTATTACTTCTACAGCACTTATACAAACGCTTGTTATTATATTACTCATTTCTTGTTCGATCTCTGACACTTCTTCTCTTTTGTTAATTTCATCTCTAACTCGCTCTGTATAACGTTTTCTTAAATCAATTCTACAAAGCTTCTCCGTCGCTATTATTTTGTTATCCTCTGTTCTTATGTAAATTGCTGCTTTTTGTCTCAACCACCAGATAGTGATCGGAGTCAGCGTTAGCGCCTCTGTATGTTCTTGTATGCAATATTGCTTTTTTCATTTTTTTTGCTATCAGTTGTTACGTTCACTTTTAATTTTGGTTAATAAATGAAAAGTGTTCGTACTTTAGAAATTAACTCATTGAAAGCACCTCGTATTTTTTAAAGATTGCATAATAATTATAATGTATTATCAACATACGCGGCAGACTACTAGCTATAGATAGGTTTATCTGCCGACCATCAAAGAAAAACCAACGCAAGTAGCAGGTGTTTGAAAATGCAAGAGAAGTTTCCCATCCGAACTTGCACCTGCAGTTAAACATTAAGTCCGTTGTCTCGAAAGAACCAATCAAAAATTAGGATAATGTCAACTTTTTGAGCAACGAGACGAACGCAGTTTCAGTTTTTTCAAGAAAGATCACCAATATAGTTGATAAAAAAAAACTCATGTAAATTATGGTTTAGGTACTCGAATTAATAATTGTATGGTTATAAGGGTTTGGAAACAACAAAAAAAAACAAAATATATTAATAGTGCCGGTAAATAAAGTAAACAATAGCGTTTTTAATTAATAGTGTCTTCAATGATAACAGTCTAGGTGAATTTGGTATAAATAAGGACAAAGAATATAAACAAACACGAAAATCTACAAAACTTCGAAAATAATTGAACTTCGATAACAACAAAGTTATAAATTTGTGATACGGTTTTGTGTTAAAAAGTAAAAACTACAGTTAATTTTAATACGTGTAAATATTTTATTATAAGTTCTGTCGAAAAGTATATTAAGTGCAATTTTGGATCGATAATAATTTTTTATGGTCTTCTAAATACATCATCTTCAGCACGAATAAATCTGCGAAACTGATCAACAAATCTGCTAAAGCCACGACGAATATTCGTACTTAAATAATGAACTATATGGGTAAAGTACCATTTTAATATGTTATTCAAAGAATGAGCCAAGTGTAATTATTGTAGAAATCATTAGTATAAGTTAAGTTTCTTGTTTTTTTTTTTTGATTATTTTATTTAGATACTAATCAGAATGAATGAAGCGTGAATGTTATGGTTAAAATTAGTAATAAGTTGATTATATTTAAAATTTCTTATATTTGTGTAATTAAAATTATTGTTATTGCAAAGATTTTTAATTTTTCTAATAAGCTAAAACCAATAAGTCAGAATTTCTACCAGGCCCGAGAAAAGTTTTATTCTCTCCGTGAGAGCCAGTCGGAGAATTGTTGGTAAGTTTAAAAAAAATTAGGGAAATGCAACACAGTACGTGGTCTATTTGGTTTCCGTCCTCCTTACTTCCTTCCGGCCAGTTCCATGTTACTTTATGTTGTTTTTTGTGTATAAATTTTGTACAACTGATCACTGTGTTTGTTGCTATAGCCAAATTGCACAATCTGTCATCATTTGGACTTGTCTTTTCGTGGATGGTATATTTTCCTGCTACGGGGCTTATGCGGTCTTCTTTTCCTATTTTAGCGTTGAAGTCTCTTAAAATTACCAACATATCTTGCCCAGGTCCAGACTCACATAGAGTTCAAAGCAATCAATGGAAGACTGGCATATCTGGGAATTGAAGCAAAACATGCATGTCTATTATTAACGGATACGCTCCAACAGAAGAAAGTAGCGATGATGAAAAAAATGAGTTCTATAACGAAATTGAGTCTCTATGTGAGTCTGTACCTGGGTATGACATTAGTTAACATTAACTACGTCTATTAACTCCATTCATCCGAGAAGTACATACATTCGCATCGACGGATAACTACTTAACGCATATATAGGTATAGCGCACATTATATATTTTATATTATTGCTTATATTTGATAATCTTTAAATGTTCAATATAGAAAAAACCCAAATTCAGAGAAGGTGTCGATTAAATAGAGAACAACTACAAAGATGGCGAGATCGAAGGGATCTAGAAGTTTTGGATAGATCACGACGAGAGAACGTTATTTCACATAGAAATCGCATTCGATAAGACACACTGGAACAATCACAAGCCCGACGTACTGCTGATGCTTTATCTCATGAAGATCGCATCCGGCAAGAAACACCGGAACAAACACAAGCGCGACGTACTGCTAACGCTCTATCTTAATCAAATTGCATTCAACGCGAAGAGCAGGAACAAACACAAGCGCGACGTGCTGCTGATGCTATACATCATGCAAATACAAGACAAGCGATACAAGAACATCAGAATCAAATTGTTCGAGATCAAGCAATACACTTTGATGAACTTCAAGTGATCCAGCATAACTGCGGTGAAATGAATGAAATTTTCCAGTTTTTCTTCTCGCAAAATTTTGCTTCTGAGCGTCCAGCAGACGGAAAATTTTCCAGTTGTTGTCAAAAGGGAAAAGTGAAATTACATCAACCCAGCCAGATCAAGCCTAGCGCTTTAAGAAAAGAGGAAAGAAAACCTCAATAAACTCCAACGCCCGCTGCCCACACGAGTTGAAGGAGATAAACGGTAACACGTGGCAACTCCATATAACCAATAAGTTATAAGCTGATGGCACAGCCCAAATTCGAAGTAAAACAATAGGAAATGGACATGTTGTGCCATATAATCCGTTTCTTTTACTAAAGTATAACGCTTATATTAATGTGGAAGTTAGCACATCACTCTCTGCGGTTAAATATATTTATAAATATATATATATTGAGATGTAATTTATCCAAATTAATTTTTAATTTTTTTTCAATATCTTCTAATTAAAATAATGCGTTAAATTTCAATTTAATAATTTATTTAAAAATTGGGAATGCAAAATGCTACGATAGCCGTATCGCATCGCCCGCTTATCATCAACGTTTGTGTTACCTTCAATAATTTTTAATTTTATAAAATCCTGCCCATCCAAATAATTTTTTATTAATAAATCTGAATTTTTCCAATTCCTTCGTATTTAATTTTGTATTTAATTATTTAATCAGCTTCCATTTAATTTTTTTCTTCCAAAATAAATTCACACTTTCTTCAAAATCAATATAATCCAATATAATAATAATTTCAATAAAACATTTTATCTTCAAAAATCACTTTTACTAGCATTCCAAAATTTACAAACTTATCAAAAATTATTCGGACTTATAAATTAATGCGGCCATCACGTCGACCATTTTTGACAAAAGGCCTTGAATTTCCGGTGATTCGTCCCCACCTTGCTAATTTTACAATCTTACAACATAAATCAATTTAAACATAACTTAAATAAATAAATGAATTTTTACCAAAATGTATAGGGTGGGTCCGAATCACTTTTGAAACACGACAATATATATATATATTGTAACATGCATTTTGCATCTGTATCGAGAGAACCTTTCGTCACCTCTAAGATAAACAGGGTAAGTGGCTTGCAAGATTCTATTATAGCATATTTGTTATTATTTATTTGCTGCGTTGCTTTCATTTTGTGCATATTGCACTGTTACACAAGTTGGTACTGTGAGTTGCTACCTCACTGGTCTCTATTTAGACTTTTTTGTAATTTCTTTTTTTGTGCAACTGATTATCACATTGCTTATCGCTACTGGTAACTTTGTCACACTGCCCGCAACAATACTACCACAATACAGAAGTGATAAAGAGTGTGGATTGGAATTTTCCAATCATTATTACATTGTTACGTCAACGAATACCGGTGTCAGTTATCCTTCTTGTAACTATTTTTCAATTTCATTTAATAATACAAAAATAAATCTTTTTTCCTGCTCTATTTGTTTTATTTTGAGTTTTGGCTCCGCAATTCTTCTGAGTAGATTGTCAACCATTTCCAACACAAGCAGAAGCCAAACAAATCTCACTCCCCGAGGTAACGTCTCATTGTCACCAAATTTTCTGGATTAGCCGTTACGTAAAGTACACCCACGAACGCTAATAGGGCCGTGCTAGCGCAATTGGTGCTACAATATAAAGGATTCGACTGCGTCAACATGGCCATCACCGCTGCGCTACATTCACAAAATCGGCTAAATGAAATAGAAAACTTTGTTGACGTCCGATATGTTAGTGCACCAGAAGCTATGTGGCGTTTGCTCGAATTTCCAATGCATAATCGTTCTCACGCTTTAATTCGATTACCAGTGCATTTAATAAACAGACAACGGATTGTTTTCGAAGAAAGGCGAGAAGATGCATTAGAAGCTGCCCGTGTTGGCCAGACAAAACTCGAATCGTGGCCGTGGTTTGAATTGAATATTGTCGATGAAACAGCACGACAACTTCTTTACAGCGAAGTTCCATACCAGTTTGTATATATTAGAAACAAGTGGCGACGACGACAACGGGGAGAAAATTCCATCGTCTCTCGGTTGTACAATGTCTCAATAAAAGACGAAGAGAGGTTTTATTAGCGAATGTTGCTGCTTTATGTTCCAGGGGCAAAAAGGTTTGAATTCTTTAGGTCTGTAGATGGTATTTTCTACGACAATTTTAAAGAAGCTGCTTTTCATCGCCATTTATTAGATTCGGATAAAGAATGGGATCAGTGCTTGCAGGAATCTGCGACATACCAAATGCCAAATCAAATGCGGCAAACTTTTGCCTACATCTGTTGCTTCTGTGCGCACGTATACCAGTTGTGGAACAAATACTGTGGCCAAATGTCTCTTGACTATTTGCAGCGTCACACTGAAAATATTGCATTCAATTTTGCGTTGCAGAATATTAATTTAACGTTAAAGCAGCATGGCCTATCGTGTGAAGTGATCGGTCTGGCACTTCCTACGGGCGATTTTGACGAACCACAACTATATCATCGACTGCAGGAGCAACAGGAAGCAGAAGTAAAAATTCAAACTTTTAACATTCCGCAACTTGACGCGTTTAATCAAATTATATGTGCTGTAGATGATAACAATGAGGCAAATAAATGGTTTTACTTGAATGGTCCTGGCGGTTCCGGGAAAACCTATTTATACTCCGCGTTGCTATCGTTTCTGCGAAGGAAAGGTGAGATTGCACTACCGTTTGCCACTACTGGTATTGCGGCCACGCTGCTAAAAGGTGGGCGGACGGCGCATAGTGGTTTCAAGCTTCCCATTCCAATGTCAGATACTTCCGTTTCTTCCATGAGACTTCAGTCGGACGACACTCTGTCTCTGCGACAGGCAGCGCTAATCATTATTGACGAAGTAACGCTTCTGACTAAACATGGACTTCGATGTATAGATCGACTTCTTCGTGGTGTTATGAACAACGAAAGTCCTTTCGGAGGTAAAGTGATTGTCATCGGTGAGAATTTCAGACCAACGTTGCCGATTGTCCCAAGAGGAACACGTGTTGCTGTCATCGAATGCTGCATTAAGTCTAGCGCATTATGGAGGCAATTTTTAACGTTGCCACTTATAACTAATATGCGAAGTAAAGGCGTCGATGATTACAATACGTTGGTTCTTAAAGTTGGTTCGGGGAATTTAGAGACAATTTCTGGAGTCCATTAGGCACTGTCAAAATTCCAAAAGAAATTATTTCCGATACAAATCTTATTGATAAGGTCTATGGTCAAAATTTAGAGAATAAGCCACTCGAGGAGCTCTCCAAACGAGCTATACTTGCCCCGATTAATAGAGACATCAAATGAATCGGAAGATCATAGGTAGAATTCCCGGCAAACTACGTTTATATTACAGCGCCGATTCTATCGTTTCCGAAGACCCCCTCCGATGCGCTGAATTACCAACCAGAATTTTTGCACAAGCAGAAGCCATCTGGTATGCCGCCACATATTTAAGACTTAAGCCTCTAAGGCATGACTTTGCAATGGAACTAGATTAGTTATAAAATCGCTTCACAATAGTTTTATTATGGCAGAAATCGTTTTGGAATGTAACCGCGGTGATATAGTTTTTATTCCGAGAATTGATTTGGCACCGACCGATGTCAGACTACCTTTTATTTTAAAACGTTGAGAGTTTCCAATCATTTCAGCTTACGCAATTAATAAAGCGCAGGGTCAAACGTGTGAACATGTAGGAATATATTTAAACGAGCCCGTTTTCTTCCATGAACAGCTTTATGTTGCATTATCCAGGTGTAAAAATCCCCAGCAAATTAAGGTATTCATACAGCCAGATCATCTACAAGGGAATCTTCTCAAATGCGATAGATTATTCACGCAGAACGTTGTTTATAATGAAATACTTTTTTAACATGATTCTATTCTTATCGGATTGTACCATTAGTTGCTGCGAAATGGTGTTATTGTTTAAATACAATAGCTCACTCTTGTATCTGTGTATCTTTATTTCTTAATTAATAATTATTATTAACAAATTGTTTATTAATTATTGTCCATTAATCCGATAAGCACATGGGCATTATCGAGTCGCTCCGGACGATTTTAGGGTCGAAAAATTATGGTTTTTAAGTATACTACCGATATTCCCCCTGTAAGGCCGAAGGCCAAACAACTATATTCGATACAGTCTAGATGGCTAAAGGCGGTCAAAGGACACCTGTGCCAGCTAGTAACATATAACCTTACAGCTGTATTCATAAAAAGTTACAACAGGTTTATAAAGCTATTATAAGCAAAATGTTAAAAAACATTCATAAACGTTCAATAGCGCTAAAACACTGTTATAATACTGATATAAGCGGTTTATAACCTAAAACAACCAATCAGCTGTAACCCATAACCTATAACAGTATTATAAATAAAATATTCCTGAGCGACACTTTAAGAAATTTTTATGAATACGGGTGTTAGACTATATAAACTTATCGACATGCCCTGATGTTCACTGAGAAAAAACTTGTATAAATTACACTACAATTGTCAAAATAATCGCTAGAAATTGTAGTTCAATATGAACTAGGTACAACATATGTTACTATTTTACAAAGATTTGTCTCAACTTTATTGTAACATTTAGTTATACAAAGTTATATGAATTTTTTCAAAATGCGGTTACAGTAAAATGTTCGACAAACGTCCCAAGTAACATTTTCCCTGTGGAAATTTCCTGTGACTCTGTTAGACCACTGGCAAATGCCTATTAATTAAGTATGCCAGGCCTGTTAATACAGGGATTTTCCAGGTACCTGTTTACACACTCTTTGTGGAACCCTGTGAAATGCCCGTCGTAGGAATTAGCCAGGGATCTGTTCACATATTCTTTGTAGATGCCTGTGAAATGTCCGAGGTAGGGATTAGCCAGGTACTAGTTTACAGATTCTTTGTAGGGCCCTGTGAAATGCCCATGGTAGAAATTTGTCAGGTACTCATTTACATGTTATTTAGTAGGGTCTGTGCTAAATTTAACAACAAATAGAAAAAGTTTGTTGATATTATTAGTAGACCAATAGAAATCATTCATATATATAAAAATATTATAGTTGTGGTTTTTTTATTTTAAAGCTTTATTTCGGCCAACTATACTTAGTTAAATATTTTACCAATAATATAATTTATTTCTTAAACTATGGTTTTCTGTTGTTGGTATTTTGTTTTAGCACACTGAGATTGCCAGTTAAAAATGCTATATGTATGGTGAACTGTCAAATTTTGTTGTGTGTTTTATTACTTATTTTATAGATGTCTAATCAAAGAGAGAAAATTTTAGGGTTACATCAACAAGGAATGCGCAATTGTGACATCGCGCGAAGGCTCGGCATAGTGACACCAAATGTAAGCCGAACAATAAAACAAATTGAGAACCGTGGCTATACCGGACGTCATCCAGGAAGCGGAAGAAAGCGAACAGTCAACACGCCGAGGGTCCGTCCAATCATCAAGAAACGACTCTTGCGAAATTCCAGGGTCTCAATGAGAAAAATTGCTTGTGAGATCGGTGTTTCACGTGAATCAGCTCGCCGAATAGCTAAGGAGCACCTTAAGGTCAAGCCTTATAAGCTTCAAAAAGTTCAACTGTTGACCGATGGTAACAAGCTCGTGCGACTTCAAAAATGTCGTCAGCTCCTTCGTCGCGCCGCTCCTCTATCGTGGAATCGGATTGTGTTCACAGATGAAAAGCTTTTCACCGTCGAGCAAGCACACAACCGTCAAAATGACCGGATTTGGTCTGTTAATGCTC
Organism: Cantharis rustica; assembly: GCA_911387805.1. Lineage (NCBI taxonomy): Eukaryota > Metazoa > Arthropoda > Insecta > Coleoptera > Cantharidae > Cantharis > Cantharis rustica. Next base: position 82,192,560 of record OU426877.1, read on the forward strand.
CAGGTACTTCTGCTGTCGTAGAGCACCGTCAATATCCACAGTCTGTGATGGTTTGGGCCGGAATTTGCTCAACTGGAAAGACCCCCTTGGTTTTTGTGGATCGGGGTGTGAAAATTAACCAAGAGGTTTACCGACGCGACATTCTCGAAGCCGTTGTCCTTCCATGGGATCATCAACATTTTGGCGATGCGAATTGGACGTTTCAACAAGATTCTGCTCCAGCGTATAGGGCAAAAGCCACTCAAAATTAGTGCAAAACTCATTTTCCCGGATTTTATCACATCCACGGAATGGCCCCCCTACTCGCCAGATCTCAATCCGATGGATTACAGCGTGTGGTCAATTTTGGAGGCCAAACCCTGTGGAACACCGCACAAAAGTTTGGAAGCGTTAAAGCAGTCGTTGTGCCGTGAGTGGGATCGGATATCTATAGAAGAGCTTCGGCGCGTAGCCTTAAATTTTCGGAAGCGTTTGACGTTGTGTATAGAAGTAGAAGGCGGCCATTTCGAAACTACATAATTATTTTTCTCAACAATAATGTTAGTTATTATTATTTGTAGTGAAAAAGTGTTTCCTCAGTTTAATAAAGCTTTCATGATAAAAAGTTTTGTTATCATTTTTTTTGGGTCACCCTGTACAAGTAGGTATAAGTAAATTATAAAGAGAAATATATTATATACCCTCCGTAGTGAAAACGTTAAGGTGTGAAGTTACAGAACATTCCATAAATGCTATCGCAGGTTGGAATCCCGGGAAGTTTTAAAAAATATAGGTAAACTTTCTTGAGATATTTAAATAAAATGTAATTGTTAACTTTCATATCGTTGTTCTAGAGGCATAGTTTATAATGTAATAATTATAATGTTAACAATATAATTATTATTTTTTTACATTTTGCAAATCTCTCTGATAGATTCCTGTGGCAGAGACCTTGGTAGACCCCTGCCAGTGTACCTGGTAAAGGTGCTTAGTAGACCCCTGTCTGGGCATCCCTAGTAGGGGTGCAAAATGTGCGCCATTATGCCCTGGCGCAGACCCCTGGTTTAATTCAAAAAAGGGTTCTAGACAGGGACAGGTACCTATGAGATTTCACTACTAGGGGTTTATAAGAGATTTACCAGGTTGAAAATGTTACTTGGGGTGTATGATATTTCAATATATTTTAATATCATAAAACCCAAAGTTTGCTATTCTTTTTACTAATATTTTGTATTAGGCTTTTATAAATAAAATCTTACTTTTTACCATACATTTTAGCTTTTAGTACAATTATTTTTTAGGAAAAGGTCATATTCTACGAGTAACATTTTGCTATTACTTCTCTCTTTTTCTGCTATAATATTTTGAGAAAAATACTATATATTGTAGTAAATATAGGAGAAATTATAGAACACGGTTACAAAAATTATAGTACTGAACGGTATTACTTTGTAGTAAAAATGCGTATTTTTAATGCAGGTTTTATACTTGAAAAAATTGTAAAAATTGCTACAAAATTGTAGCTAATGCTAGAAAAAGTCTAGTGAATTTTTCGGATAGGTAATTGAAAGTTTGTATTTATTGTAGTAAATATTTATTATAAAAAAAAACAAATTATAGATAATTATATACTAAATACTAACATAAACAGGATGTATCGACTCGATTTATGCAAAGATGTGGGGTTTGTAGCTCTCTAAAGCTAAAGTTATAATATGTCTTTGCCTAAGTTGAATCGATACATCTGGAATAAACACCTATTTATATCTAAAGAAATACAATATTCAATTAGTTCATTCTCAAAAATTAAATATAATATGCGCAGTTAAATCGAAATTAACAAGTATTATATTACAATACAATGCTTTACAGAAATAAATTCTTTATTTTCCAATTTAGTCATTATCATTATTATCTACAAAAAACACAAACAATCAAATAATTATAAATTTAAAAGAAAAAAAAACGAAATTAAAGTTATTAGGCTATTTAGATAACTTATGTTATGAACATAGTAAAAACTATTAAAATCTTAGCAACAAACAGACATTAGTCTCTATCTAATACTAGGTACATAAATACATTTATGTGTAGTGTTTTCGACTTTTGTAGTTCATTTTTCTTTGGAATCACTAGATAGAGTAGGTGAATATAATTTAATTAATTACTTACCTACATTTTCGGTTGAAGTTGAAGGCAACGATAGTTTCAACTTGTTTTTAAAGTAACAATAAGTCGACCATAATTTTCCCCTGGCAGCTCTTGGTTAACCACTTTTATTTCTGATGTATGGTAGGTAATAAATTTCGGCTCGCTCATGGATAAAAATATCATTAATTTCCTTAGCTATTTGTTGGTATCGTGTCGTTGTAATTCTTAAAAAATAATAAGTAATTAGCCACAATGAAATATTATTTAGTGAATAAAATACTTTCTATCAAAATCGCTTTTCAGCTCGTGTTAAAGTGTAAGGTTCTCCTATAGTAGCTTTTTGGGCATAATAATTAACGTTTTCGCCTAATATAAAATGAAAAAGAATTATGTTAAGATTATATTAAGGATTCTGTTACATACCATCAGTAGAAATATCAAACAAATTGGTCACCTCTAAGATATTTATATCGTTATCTATCAGATATAGATGATCGGTGGAAAGATTCTGTCAATGCTAGCGAAAGAGTTTTCGATTCTTGAGGTAGTATTATTAACTCTGTATTAGAAGCCTACAATGAAATTTGATGTAATGTGTAATACATAGAAGTCTCGCCCTAATGATCGTCATAAATGTGTTGAATTTGTTTAGAAATTTTCTGCGTAACCCAATTATGAGAATTAAATCTCTAATGTCGTTCTCGTTTAGTAAAAGAAAAGTCTCTTCATCAATTTGGTTTACTATATTAAATAAATTAAATAAACATATCAGTACATATTACTAGAGCAATTTTTGCTGACTGAAACTTTGTTTTTCAGTTTCAAAGAAAATCTAGGGAGGTTTCTCTAAGGAATTTAAAAAAAATCAATCTCCACGCAAAATTAGGCTTTGAAGTGAGAGAAAGAGTGGGTGGAATTTGAAAAATTCGAACAATGAGCTAATACAACTATGGCAAATTGACGCCATAAAAAAAATATCATAGCAAATTTTTCTAAGCAACAAAGAAGTTATACTTTGTTAAAATGCAAAATTTTAAATTAATAAAAATAAACAATGCAATGCAAAAAAATAAACAAATGAAACAATAAAAATTTGAAAAACGTTCACACATACTACATACGTACAGTTACTCACAAAAGTATTTTAATAAAATTAAAAATGCACTATGGGATTCCCATGGGATTTTTACCGAGACTGCTTGAAGTCACTCTCGGTAGAAAACAAGGCAACAAATAAAAAAATTTATAAAAACAAAAATAAAGAGAATAAAATTTTCTGCAAAAGATGTCTGAAAAGTATTTTTGTAAAAGCGATTTTTATACACTAAAAAGAGTTTTCAAAAAGTACAATTTACATTGCTAACATTGAAACGCCCGAATATTTTTGTAGGTAACTGTAAATATATGTACGAGAAATCGGGGGTTCCATCTCTAAAAAAACTGCTCTTGGAAATAATGTAGAAACATTTCTACGATTAACCCTTAATCGATCGTATCTAATCATAATCATAAACGAAATTCGAAAATACAAAGAATTTTTTAAACGTATAAGCAATTTGAACGATTGACCAAGAATTATAACTTATGAATTTAAAAGATAAAAACATGCATTAATAATATTATAATATATTAACTTTATCTACAAAAGCTTCTTGAAGATCTTCTAAATTCCACTCTACTAATTTATTGGTTACATATTCATCCATTTCAAAATATCGTAATATCACAATAATCACAATTATAACCCAAAGCCAACTAATGCCGTAAAGCCGTTACATAAAATGATAAGTTAGCTCGACAACATACACCTACGCATAGTATGTGCATACTTTTTTTTATAATAATATAAAGTCATTATGGTGTTCCCTCGTTTTTGCATTTTTGCAAAATTTGTCACGTACGCCTGATAAAGTAATACAATGTGTAGGAATATGTTATACATCTTACTATATGGATGTACTACAAATTTTGTGTTATAAAAGATTAGAATGTGTAGTAAAAATTAAGTTTTTTTGTTTTAAAGTTTTCTAAAGTTAAATAAATTTAAACTACAAAAACTGTATAAAAAATTGCATTACTAATGCGCTACGAAAAATAATAAATTGTGGTGGTTTTTTAACAAAATTTGTTACAATAGATACAGCTTAACCTTCCTATCTTAGACATTTCCTAGTCAAACAAGAAATCGATTACACCAACTTTCACCCAATCAATGCGGGAGTTCCTCAGGGAAGCGTTCTCGGTCTTCTCCTGTACCTCATATATACAAACAATATTCTATCAGCAGGACTTATTACGGTCACCACTTTTGCTGACGACACAGCAATACTTGTCTTGCATGCAGATGCAACTATAGCATTTAGACGTCTGCAAGATTACCTCAACAGAGTGAAGAAGTGGATGATGAAATTGAGAATAAAGGCAAACGAGACCAAGTCTGCGCATGTGACTTTCATTATAGAGAGAAACAGCTGCCCACTTGTAAAGCTAAACAATTGCCAATTACCACAAACTGAGAATACCAAATACCTCGGTGTGCATCTGCACAGACGCTTGACGTGGAAAAAGCACATAAACACGAAAAGACTACAACTTGAACATAAATTTGAGATAAATGTATTGGTTTATCGGGCGAAATTCTCAGTTGACCATCAAAAATAAGATATTATTGTATAAAGCCATACTGAAGCCGATCTGGACGTATGGGATTCAGCTCTGGGGCTCAGCTGCCAACTCAAGTATAGATGTAATACAGAGATTTCAAAATAAGGTTCTTCGCATCATAGTCGATGCACCGTACTACGTGCCCAATGCGGTTATACCGGTTGAAAAAAATTAGAAGATACAACGACAAATACCGTGAGAGACTTTCAGGTCCCTCAAATGTTTCTACTACCCAGCTATTAGCCAAGAACGAGAGTGATATGCGTAGGTTAAAAAGATATCAACCAGCGGATCTAGTGAATAGACATTAAAGGATAACTCGGAATGGTTTTATTGGAATAAAGGCATTTCTCACTGGAACAATTCTCTACATGTTATTGTAATTTGTATTGTAATTTGTCAGTAAAAAAAGCTTATTATCCTAGGATAGATTGCTTGTATCGAGAAGGAGTTAATAAAAAAAAAATATTTATATTTTCCGTAGATGTTATCTGATGTTATGAAAGAGAGACGTATAAATCTATGAACGAAAAACCATTTAGTTACTAGAAATTTTCAATTTCTCAGTGTATTCTTCCCATTTAGTGCAGGTATTTCCCAAGTGATTAATCTCTAGCTTACCTATATTATTTTGTAAATTTAATAATTGAAAAATAAATATTGTACAAACTTTATGTAAAATGTTGTATGAGATCATTAACATATTCTGAAAGTTTGTGGTCTTATAAAAGTGTATATATGTAATTCTTGTAAATTGTATTACGGTATGGTAAAACCATATAATAGAAAACTATACTTATAGAATAAGAATTTTTAGAATTGAATCATTTCAAATCACTAGGACGGTCGCAAGCGTAGTTTTTACAATAAATTATTATTATTGAAAAAATTATTGCATTAAATAAATTATTTTTGTTACTTTCTAGATGAGTTAATTTAAGTACTGATATAATATTGAGCTGATAAGTTTAACAGGTTTCTTAAATTTAATTCGTAAAATTTACTTTAAAATGCGGTTTTCAAATTTAGGGTGGAAAATTTATATAATTCGAGCATAGAACATATTGACACCCGATTATGTTGTTGTAACTCATATTTACATATATTTTGTCAGGTGAGCGTTTTGAAAGTTAAAAAATTTCCTGAAGATTTAACTAAATTGCAAAATAGTTGATTTAAATTAAAAATATAAATAGCATGTTGAATTTCAAAAGAGTACCGTCATAAATATTTTGTAAAAACGTTAATCAAAAATGTTAAGGATATTATGGAACTATAGAACATATTGTAGATAAAATAGATACAATTCAAAATTTATCTCTATAAAATTTATATCTAAAAATATATTATAAGCGTTACGCAATCAAAATATATCATTCATGCAGAAGCATGTAATTGAATAAAAGCAGGATGTAAAAGTAACAACTGGTTTTTAATTCTCTTCTGTTATTTAGGGGCTATAATCTATCCATTAAGGATTTAATATAATAAGTACTTGAGATTTGCATTGAATTATAATAATGCCAAAGTGTTGACAATAATATTTATATTTTATAGCTGTCATTAATTAGTTGATGTAGGTTATGAGATATCAACTATTCCTGAAAAATACTTATGTATTTATGATGATACGATTTAACATGAAATAATGCTAACATTGTAGAATTTATTAATTAATACAACAAGATAAATAAAATAATTGCACCTAAAGTCCATGCAAATTTTGATGAATGATATCCTCTGCGGCAACCATGACATAGAGGTAATTTACAATGGTAATCAGTTGACTGGACCATGATTAAGTGTATGAATACGAGATTTGCTGTGAAATTGCTTATTTGCATCCCTCATTTCATCATGAGGGTGGATTCCATAGCTTCTGTGGACACCTATTTTAGGTTATAAGTAATTATTTATTCACGAATTAATATTCGAAACAGAATATTAAACACTAATTCATATGGATAAATTTCTTGTTTTATAAAATTTAAATATTTTTTGCCGAAAGTTTAATAATAAATAAATAAAATTAACACAATATTATAACCGAAAAATATTTATATCTTATATAGTGATTAGTAAAGTTATAGATTTACAAAATATGCCAATAAAATTTCAACTTTTCAACGTGGTAAATTTAAACTGTAATCGAATATAGAAAAGCGCGTTACCTATGAATAGGAATAACAGTGATCCAAAAGCGATTACAGCTGCCAGAAATGAGCATCAATAGAGCCCCTTGAGGTTTGTCCCTTCCTCTGGGGTGGATGCGTATATTAAGGGAGAAGGGGGTTGATATGCATTCTAACAACATCACATAAAGTGCATAAAGGTAATGCATCTAACAAAAAAGATAATATTATCTGAAACACGACAGATTTGAATCTTAGTTTGTCTGCAGAAAAATTGCATTAGTTTTAAAGCTTAGGCACTTTCATTTGCTAATCGAACTGCAAACATTTTCAAATTTTATGTACTAACAGATTGGTAAATTTTTTTTTTTGATTATAAATTTAGTTTTTTGCATTATTAAGTTTGGTAGTACTACTACAACTGTTGATATTTAAAATGGATAATTACCTATTCATGCCTACATATTTCATAAGATGTAACCAATACACAGAATATTTTATTTACACGGAAATAATGCTTGAAGAAAAGAGAATAATTCACCATATAGAGTATAGACGGTTGTATGACCTACCCGAATGTATCCATAAAAAATGTAGACATTTCACTTTTTAGTTTATACTATGTAAACATTATTTATTTATCACAGGATAATATCTAGCTGTTGGAACTTCTATTACTTATTGTTATTATATAAAGTTATTATCCTTTTACGAAAGAATAAAAATAATTACTTTTACATAAACTTTTAATAATTTGTTATTTGTCATATTTTGCTAAGAGTTAACGAATTAAATATGTATATGTATAATAATATTGACAAATCGTTACATTTCAAAAATTGATTTTTGAGATCAATTAATTTTATTACTGTTTAGTTAATATTAAAATGTAATTACATAATTATATCGAGAGCTTAGAGTCGAACAACGCTAACTACAATACTATTCTTTTAAGTCGCATAACTTTAAGTCGATCGACATTATGCTAATTTTAAATAGTATAGTTATAGCCCAAGCTAACTTAGAAAATATCAATCGTAAAGATAGAATTTTTTGACATTTGGCTTAGGCAGTTTGGCTTTAGTACTATTAAAATAAACAAACTAAACAAAATGTTAAAATAATGAGTTTTAACTGTTAAGTAAAGAATACATACTTATATATTAAAATAATATTTAAAAAACAATAAAAAAGACATTGATATACATTTAACAGGTTTGGATTTAGAATATTTGAATAAACAAGAAAAATAAAAATAAAAATTAATAACAAATTTTGAAATGCTGACTAAGAATGTTTGAAATAAAAAATTACGTAATTTTTAAAATTCGTTATTTTACAATTTGTTTAGTTTATTTATTTTAATATAACATACTACTAATTACCACAGTAATCCACTTAAAAACTTATTTTTAAGTTCTCTTTCTATTATTTAGTTTTATTTATTATTCTTTTGTTAATATTATCTCAAAATTTTGTAATTAACATTTAATTCTAAGCTTCCATATCAAGAACGACTTGTCATCCCTTCGTTTTAAATAGATAGTGAGCATATTGTTTAGCATTTGGTTATTAGAAAGACCAGAGAAATTCAATTTTATCAAAGCTATAAAAACTATCCAATTTACTAATTCTTTAAAAATTAGCATTTTTATCAAACAGCTGCAAGATTTTTGAATTTTCAAAAATATTAATATTTAAAGCACGGTCATTTTATATCAAATCAATTAATAATTTAAGTATCAGATCATACTACTTTAAACAATATTTAATTTTATTTATACATTTTAGTAATTTAGATAACTTATTATTATTAAGAATCAGCAACGAATGAAAATGAAACAACTTTGTGCAAACATTAACGAAAGAAGTATTTTTTGTGCATTATTTAGATGAATACTGAAACAGGAAGGTTTACATAGAAAAATAACCCAAAAAATTAATTTTTTAAGGATGTATTCTTTACTTAACAGTTAAAATTCATTATTTTAATATTTGTTTAGTTTCGTTAGAAAGTTTTACGTAAACAATTTTCAGATGCGAATATGCAGCTATAAAGTTCTATTCTTGGAAATCATTTCCTACTAAAATTGATATAAATTTATATCAATTTAAATAAAATCGTACAATATACGTACTTGGTAAGTCAACAGTCTAAATCAAAACTGTTTTGTCAAGGTTGAAAATTCTCGTTAGATATGAACGTTTGCTAGTAAAAAAACTTATGTTTTCCCCGAAATTCTCAAAATGATAATAATAATAATATTTATTTGCGCTAATAGCAAAGTTTTATAAACGGACCGTCGTTACAATAACAGATAATTTTTTTCCATACATAACATAATACATAATAAATCACATCACACGGTGCCGTCTAAGGTAAGGAGCCAACACGCATGTTCGTAAGCACAAGCATCCAAGAGAAATTTACCGATAATATAAAATGATTTTCTAATTAAATAGCCTTTAAGAATTCTCTTATATCCGGTTAGACCTAGTTCTCGTACCTCAACAAATTAAAAAACTTTATCGCCCAATAGTGTCTCTTCGAGATCTCCCCAAACACAAAAAATCGAGTCGAACATATTTTTTACCGCGCTTATCGTATTCGTGGTGTTCGTCTTTTATTGTGTGACCCTGGGGGTCTCTTTCATATTTACAGTAGACATTTCAAAATGTAATAATATGATGTCAGAGTTATTATCCCAACTGTCAACATGCAGATACCCGCCCAAACTTAATTCTAATAAAAAAGTATAACAATATACAGTTGTACATTTACATACATATTATATACAAATATAAAACTAAAAATAAATAATTAGAAAATTATATTGAGCTACTTATACTACTGTCTGATTTTAAACAAAAAATTCCTTAAATTTCTGAAAATCTAAATAGAAAATTTTTCTGCTAATATGGGCCTTGTTGTTTGCATTTCTCTTACTTACCTATAATTTGAATCAATAGTTGATTTTACACTATAATAATTATACAAAGAAATCGGGAACGCAAGCTAGTGGAAACAAAATTTAAATAATGGCTAAAGTAAGGATGTAGGTAAAGCACCTATACTAGTTCTCAGGAAACTTTAGTCCTCGTTTTATATCTTTACCTTTATCCTCGTTATTACAATATATAGCCAATAGTATTAATAAATGTTGTTATATTATTTGTTATAGTTTTTCTTTCTGGTTTCTCGCTAAAACTTGTAAAATTTACATTATGTGACAACCAAACTCATCAATTTCACAATATCACAGCAAAACTAGTTAAGTGCCAAATTCAAATTTGAATAATATGAAAAATATGGCAACACCAAAGTTCAACTTCTCGCTGTAACTTTTAATTTTTATTTTTATTAATATTCCAATCATTTGTAAGTCATCTAATTATCTACTTATTTTAATGTAGACAAGTAAAAATTGAATTGTTTGTATTTACTAATAAGAAAAATGGTTCAAATGTATGTTCTAGTTCAAACTAGAAGGTATGAAAAAGCAACGCAAAATCTAGAGACATTTGGCTAGTTAATTAAGAGATACACTTTATGAAACCAAACAGAATTTAAAATTTTTTGAATTTTATTAAATATTTTAGTGTTAACAATGCACTACAAAAGTTTTATTTATAAAATTAAATAAATAATAGAATATCAGTTGTTGTCGGCTAATGAAAATAGTTAATAGTCATGACATAGTAAACGAAAATAATTAATTATAAATATAATAATTAAACTTTAAGTTTAATTCACTAAAAATTAATATTATTCCATTTTTAAATCTAATAGTACAGGATTACTTACAACATTTCCGATTTCTTTAGCTTTTTAAATAAGTTAGATTTTTATTAAACATAGCGATTAATTTATATGCAATGTTTATTTTTTATTTCAAAAATAAATATCTATCATGGAAATTTGGTGATATAAAGGCATAAAATATCATTAAAATTAAGTGGTTGCGTTTGGTAATTTATTGATTTGAGGCATAATTACTCAACTATTAATGTCGATTAGGTATAGTAGAACTTATAATAGGTAAAAATAGGTACATACCTAGATAGTTATTCAAACTGCAGTTGAACATTTTCTGTAACCAAAGGAGTACCCCAAGGCGTGCTATAACATAAATACGTTTTTTAAATACATTATAACTTAATAAATTAGTTAGGAAATTTTGAAAAAATTAACATTTTTAAAATAAAATGTACAAAATATATTACAAAATATTAATATTATATTTTATGAATAAAAAGATTTAAAAACACATAAATAAATTACGATGAAAATGTTTATTAAATTACAAAAAAAATTATTTGCTACTGTTTCTATTCTAGTTCATCGATTACTTTATATCTACTTTCCAACATTCAACAAGTTAGTATATTTTTCATATCGAATTCGATTAAACTCTACTTAAGTAATTTATCCGGTTCCTTGTTTATAGTCGTTAATTCTGAAATCTATTAGAAACACATTATTAAATAAGTCAAGCGTATATGCAACAATTGTAAGCAAAATATAAATTTTTGCTTCTATATTACATATACAAAACAAGTTAAGTTTTCTGTTATACTTCAAGAATAAGAAGACTAGCGCTTGCGTGCTCTTAAGAAGGGCCATATAAAGCTAGGGCTGCAGATTCTTGCCAATCTGTGCTGAGAATGGCGCGATTGTAGTTACGTCATTGTTAGAACCCGCCCTATTTATTATTCATGTCGCTATGCCATGGGGGCGGCTAGAATCTGTAGGGGCAGCTGCTGTCGGCCTAACTCGAGGAAAGCATGCACTTGATTTTACTGTTTATAATCTTGAAATGCAAATATTACTTGACATACTTCTCTAGCAGTTTCAAGTAAACCTTCTCATTTATTAAGGAATTACAAAAATTAAATTATATGGATTGACTTATAGGTGAAATAATGGTTAATTAAAGTCTATGAATGTACATTTGAAGAAAATGCCTAAAATATAAGATTTGCGCACTTTGATAGGTATGATAAGATTAAATTTTTAACATGTTAAATGAAATTGAAATTAATATTTAATTCATAACTTACTTACAGTTAGTTTTTCTCCTTATGTTAAATAACATGTTATAAATTTAATCTAACATAAATATTATCACATCATGTTAATAACATTAATCTTATAATATGGGTGATAATCCTATATGTAAAAATTTGAAAAGTTTAAACTTAGATTGTGAATCGGCATTCATTATCGACGTTATTATTTTTATATATTTGTAAAAATAATAACGATTTTGCTAGTATAATGTTAAAACTGGATAGTAATAGTTGCTATCTTATACTGATACACATGGATCATAGCTCTTAGTAGCAAACCCTGTAAAACAATAATTGTAATTTTACACGTGAAAATTCCGTCTTACCAAGCGTCTTTGATAAAAAATTTAAATTACATTTCATGGTTTTCCTTTCCTTATAACTTTTAGCCATACCTATATCAAAGTCCTAAAATAATTTTTTAATTTTTAAAATTAATTTAATCCAAATTTGGAATAATAAATAATAATAAATAATTTTTATAATACAGAAACAAAAAGAAAGACAAGAATACAGAAAGAAATACAATGAATTTTTGTTTGAAAATAAAACATTTATTACTTAATTTCTTAATAGTACTTGCTTATTAACTTTTAAATTAATAACCATCATACAGAAAAAAACAAGTTATAATATCAGCATCAAACTATTTCTTGTACCTATAATAATTAAATAAAATGAAATTATATATTTAAACCATTTTAGTGGATAATTAAATTTCGTAGAAAAAAAAAATAACTTAGACGTGTAAAACATTAAGAAATCTCGCATAACAACTGAAAAGTAAAAAATTGAACTTTTGAATAACTTGCATGCGTAAACCATAAAAAAATTATATCAAGTAAATTTAAAAGTAAACAAGTTAATTAAACGTTAAATATAATTTTATTTATTTATATTATATAAGCTTTCGATGAGTTGTGTCATCTTCGTCAGAATAATTATTATTCTGACGAAGATGACACAACTCATCGAAAGCTTATATAATATAAATAAATAAAATTATATTTAACGTTTAATTAACTTGTTTACTTTTAAATTTACTTGATATAATTATCACAAGTTAAAAATTAATATATTTAAAAAAATTATATGCTGTGGATTACTATTTTGTAAGAACTTTAATTCTCTACAAATTTTCTATTTATAATTTTGTCGTAGCACTTATTTTCAGCATTTTCTATTTAACGTAGCGCCGTAATGTATCTTCTTGTTTATGTTTTTATCTCAAATTTAAATGATAAAAAACTTAAAAATTGCCCTTGAAGAGGGGAATTGGTAGTTACCCTACTGATAGTTTCATCGTACAACTGTCGACCATTGATAAAATTTATATAAGAATACAATAATTTTAAATTATATGAAAATCTAATACTACTTCAATATATTATATAAAATGATATACATACCTTATGTTGTATTTACTTATTTTTACGTCGAATCCGTGACATTTTAATGTAGGTACACAATAATCATTTGTGTACTGAAAATATAGAGATGGATTTTATTAGTGAAATTATTACGATACATAATACTCTGAACATAATTTGCATTTTTGTGAATCACTTATTGACTAAATATTTAATTACATTTATGTAGTTTTACAATGTCACATAAAAACGTCTATTTTCACAGATTATATTTATGATCATTGCGTTGACTTGTCACAAGAGAAAATTATAACGATATTTACCAGTCATATAAATTTTCCAAATAAAAAATAATAATTTTGATCATTCCATATTACGCGCTTTTCCAAAATAATAATTGTAGAGTACTATATGCAATATTCTAATATTGTACTGTGCTTAATTAATAATAAGCTTTCCTGTAAAGAATGACGGCACATCTTGAAAATCGAATTTAATTTGATAGACGTATGGCAGTTTTCTTAGCTAAGAATAAATAAATTTTTCATATTAGAATTATTTAATATAAACTATTTCTATGCAATTGTACAATATTGTATTTGTTTAATACATTTCATAATATTTACTAAAGCACTAACGTTAGAAAAAAAATTGCTTCGTAAGACATTGCCATCACTTTACCACGTTTACACGGGCTCATATAAATCTTATTGAATCTTAAATAACACGTTTTGTCTTCATATTTAAGTCAAAGAAATCATTGCGGTTAGTAGGTATATTAAAATGCAAAAGAAATAAAATTATCACTTTTTAGATTAAAAATGCACAAAGGTTTTACAAATATAATGGGTACACTTTACACTGTTTAATTTAGTTTTGTAATGCTTTTTAGTATATTTGTATATAATAGTTTATTATACAAGGTGTTCTGTCTATTTTCGGATTATTCTAAAACCGATATAACCTTCATCACATAAACTACCAATCTATTGATTATTTTAAAAATATTTCTGTAACGGAACCGTAACTTATTATTATTATCATTAATAATTACCCATTTAAGCAATACGTCTGAATTCTACTATTTTTAAAAATTTTATCTCAATGCTCTCGTAACCTGTTTGTTTGTGTCAATAATCTAAAAAGTATAAGTTTGAGCTTGTAATGTACTTAAATAAATTTAACTATGTCAACCCCTCATGCTTATTACTTATTACATACAGAAAGTTTGTATTTCAATAAGAATTCTCAATTAATGTAGTTACAAATATTGATAATATTATACTAGTGCATTATATCATTAATAGTATATTACTGGCCGAGACTCGAAAATTACTCGTTACAAGATATACAGCTATATTGAAATACTAGCGCATGCAAGCCATTTGAAGCTATAAGCCCTCTAATACAGATTTTTTTTAGTAGAGGAATGAATTTGTAATGATAAAACATTATTTTATCGAAAATCAAAAAAATTAATTATTATACCAAAAATATTTACAATAACAAAAAAATATTAATGTTCAATGCGTTATGAACAAAAACTAATAATTTTACTTCTTTAATGTTTTTTTAATATAATCTGGAAACAAATTTACTAGTAAGTATATTATATCTACAATAAAATAATAGATATCTACTATAAAAATATTAATTTTTTGTAATTTACATAAATTGTATTACTAGACAGCATTCGGTACTATAGTCGATCCAAGATATGAATACTATTATATGACGTATATATGACGTGGCAACGTCATTTGCAAAGTTTAATTTACACCGGGAAACTTCAGATAATTTAAATAACACTTGGTCTTGAAGTAATATTAAATATTCACTACAAAAAAGCAAAATTTTATAACCAAGTAACTACGTCTATTATATTACATTTACATCTCCCTTATTTATAACTCTGCCCGGTTCAGTTTAGGCAACACACATAACACTTAAATTGCGAAAATTTCGTTATTGTAAAATCGTCTAATTTCAAACCAATTTTATTGGTTAAAATTTAGAGGTCGTCGTTTTAGTACAATTACAATATTTTTCTTAGAAAAAACGTACTATAGATGAAAATTTTTACCATTTCGTTGTTGACCTTACCACTTTTAACACTTTACAAATCTGATCAAATATAATTAGTGTAATTTTGTTGAAATTTAAAACGTTTCGCTTTCTCGATCTAGTATTGAGCTTGTCTAGCTTGAAAAGTATCGTTTTTTCTATGAGTTCCTATTAAAATATTTTAACACGTTAAGCTTCATAATAAACATCGCACTATAATAACGAATGTCAAGAAGTTTTTGAACGTTTTTTGTTGTTTTGGTTTAATAATAAAAGAGATAGTTATATATAGTTTACCTCAGCAAATAAAAATTAATTAAACGGTCTGAGTCTTATGAATTCTTTCGATTTTTTTATATATTGCAATGACCCGAGCTATACAAATTTTATAAAATTTGCTTAATCTCAAAAATTATTCTTTATAGCTGGGCATTCATTTTGTAGCAATGAGCTCTTCAATGTTTATAAATTGTAAATTCAAAAATGCTCAAACTTTGTTACCTTTTAAATTAATTGTGGTTAAGTGCAAATTGTTAAATAAACAAGGAAGAGTTGAAGAATTTGTGATAATTTGGTCAATGCGAAAAAAGTAATGGTCGATTTATACTCAACATTTAACATTTATCATTTAACATTTAACACCTAACATTTATCATTTACATTTAACATTGAAGGGTCCCGATACATACTGAGCCCATTTAACATTTAGCACGTGCTGACAGTTTTTCGATATTTGACATCAGTAAATCTTGGTGAAATTTTTATTTGTGTGAATATCAGTTTGTTTTATGTAATGAGAAAAGTAGAAGATATTGCTGTGGTAACGAATTACTACTATTAATACTAAAAAATACACGCAAAATACACGATCAATTTTCGCGCGCAGTTAGACTTGCGCAGTGTGACCAAATTTCTTAAATGTTAAATGATAGATGAAAGTTGGTTATCTCTTAAATGATAAGTGATAAATGTTAAATGTTAAGTGTTAAATGATAAATGTTAAATGTTGAGTATAAATCGACCATAAGTCGCAGCAAAATTTGTGAGACCAGTTGCAATACTACATGGGAAGCGCACACGTAAAAGTTACAAGTAAAATACTACATGAAAGGTAACAAATTTGAGCATTTTAATTAACGATTTAAAAAACAATTTGAAAAGCTCATAGCTAAATTAAATAATCTGTGTTACCTCAGCAAATTTTCACAAGAGGGTGAAAATGCATACATTTGTAAAGTTGGGGGCATAGCAATACTAAATATCTTTTCTGTTTTGTATATTTATGTCTAAAAATTAAGCAAAGAATTCTAGGTTCGATTCTAGCATCAGTACTGTATTTTATATTATTTTTTTAATTAATATGTAAATTAACAAATATTTAATAATAATTATTCGAAATTATTAATTTTTCAGATCTCAAACGTCGGACGATATTGTTTTGTTAGTGTATTATCGTAAACTACCTAAACATTACCTAAACCACTTATCTATTGATCATTATAAAATATAGTATTAAGTTTTAACGTTTTAAACTATAAAAATGCAACAAAAATAGTCTCCAAACATTAAGTTAGGTAAATTATTAGTAAAATATTATTATTTATCTAAAAAATAGAACAATATAACAATCAACTTTGGCATTAGCATTAATTATAACCAAAAATCAGAGTTTTTAACTTTGCACATCTCATGCAATAGTTTTTGAATGTTGTACAAGTTTCATGCAACCACATTCGACAGATTTCACGTTGTTTGCTGTTACTAATCACATTGATTTCTGTTTCGATTTAGTAAAATTGTAATTCTCAAAGCATTCTGCCCAATAATCAGCTTGTTAAAGAATCTACAGAATGGATAGTTGCTCCAGAGGCAACTATCTGCATAAGTAAATAGGGCGACTATTCTTTTTAATAGCGATACTTGCCTTTTTTATTTTCAAAATAAATAAAAACTATTTAAAAATAAATGGTAATAAATAATGTAATTTAAACTCTAATGCATTCAAAAAAACAAAAAATTGACTGAAACTACAATCAGTAATAAAAATATTCAATAGAAAATACTTACCAATATTATAACAAAAATTAAAACGTTTATTTATTTCTAAAGAGCTAATACAAATTATACAGATACGGTTTATTACAATAAAATAATTACTACACTAAGATTAACACTAAACAAATTACACTATAATTTATTTAACACCAAGTCCGGATTTATTTAAACAGTTGGTATATTATTTATCACTTCACTATTTATTTACACTTTATTTATGTTAACACTTGCACTTTCAAACTGGAATTAATTCGTCACTAGAAATCGACCTGCATTTATACATAAACACAGCCTTCAAGAAACTTCCATAACTCTCCAGGAATTTCTATACATTTCTGGACTGCAAGTTAGCAATATTTGAATGACTAACGATATATATGACTCATCACACATGACGTCATACATTAGTCATCAAATATAATTTCGACGCCCGTCAAAGTTTCGCCGCGGAAGATTTTTGTTCACACGGAAAAAACGCGTGCGCTTATTTTAATGGCTTAGATGGCATTTAGAACTGTTGGAGAAAAACTTCTAATTATAGTTAAAAACGTGCCTAACAGAGTGTATTTAAAACCGTGGCATGTATCCCACTGAGGCAACTATTCGAGTTTTACCCTATTAAAATAATATAAATTTAAATCCCTTCAGTAAAACTACGATGCAACATATATTACATACGTAGCGCATAATATCAAACTATAAACACCTTGATTCGTATTAATTTTTTTACACATTGAAAAGCACACATTTACACTTGAAAAGCTTTATAATGATTCTACACGTCAATCAATGCTGTCTTTGCACAACACGAAATTTCTTTTCATGCGTTGGGATAGCAGTTCTCAGAGAACAGCTTTTTACAAAATTGAAAATAATAAATAGAAATTAAGTGTAGAGGTAATGTTGTGAAGTCTTCTTCTATTTATACTAGAAACTTTTTTAAGTTGGCAAATCAATAGAAAATAATATTAAATGTTATATTATATAAATTTTGAATATTATTAATGTCTTAAAGAAGTATACCATTGTAAGGTGGATTAATTAAATAAATAAAAAATAAAATTTAACATTTTTTATATACTATATGTAGATAAAACAGATAAACAACATCTTTTATAATTTTGTAGTAGTAATTCAAGGTAAGTGAACATAAAGTTCGATTATGTCTGAACCACAAGAGCTCTCTTAATGCTGAAAATACTGTAAGCGAACGAGGTAGCATAAGCATAACGGAGGATAACGATGATGATGGTGAAGTAAAGGAACTAATATTACTAAGGTCTATCTATACCTATATGTATTATAACATCAGTATAACAATAAGAGCAATACAATTTTAATCTCTAAAAAATGGCCACATAAAAACCTTTTTTTACTATGAATTTGAGTAATATAATTCAGTTGGTAGATATTAATTCTTTGATGTTAAAACTGCGTGCGTCATAAGAAAATTTATTAATACATTTTCTGCGTTAACCAAGTAAATGAAACAGTACTAATTACAGTCTGATTATGATTAGCTTTTGGACGGATAATCTTCTCGGCTTATAAGCTTTGCTCTCGCGTATTTGGATAAAGCTTTCACAAAGCTTAATGCTAGCGCTGACGTACATATTTACATGCGTGATCCTGGATATATTCGTTAAAAGTAACATTGTGTGTGCACGTAATTTTTCACTATTTTATAATCGTTTGAAAATTGCCAACCGAAGCAATAATAAACAATAAGTTTGCTTTTTTAATAAAATTAGTTTTGGAATTGCTTTGGATGCTTTAAAGTTCAGCAAGTTGTTTCTATTATAAGAAAAAACTTAGCAGCTGGTTTCTATAAAGCATTAAAAGCTGTTTGAGCACACGCAAAGGTAACGAACGGTCTAAAAAAGGTTTGTATAAAACTTACAAAGTTGTGCAATAATGCTTCAGAAAGTTGGTTGCGTCATCAATATATTTAACATTATAAATTTGTAGGTCTTCTAAATTTTAAGCACAGCTTACGGTCTTCTAAATATTTATTAGGAAGTTTCTTTGCATTTCACCCTCTTGAGTTTTAAGTAATAATCTTTCCCGTGTTTTAGAGTGCATTAGAGCGAGCAGGATAACTTTAATCGAATACTGTAAAAGAATGACAAAAATGCTAAAGACAAAAAGAGAACAATAATGAACTAAATGTGTTTTAAATTGAATAAAATATTTTAGACATTATTTAAAGTTTGTTAAATATGACTTTATAAATATTTATAAAATTGATGTGCTTAGTAAGCTTAATTTATTTTCACATTTTCGATAATTGAAATTTTAAAACAATTTACTAAATCAATTTGTATTAAATATTATAAGAAGCTAATATCTGCCTATAATTTGTGAGTGCAAAATAATTAGATAAATAATTTTATTTGAAATTTCAACGATCGCGAGAAATATGTAGTACCTACCACACATCATTTTTAAGTTTAGGTATTTTATAATTTGGAACGTAAAACTTTGGTTGTAAAAGCAAACTATGTAAGCATTTCTCGGTGGATTCAAGCAGTCGTATTTTACAATTACTACAGCGGCTCGAATCATACACATAATAGGTAATTTCTTGCATTAATTACTCGATTAAATATTAATGGTGGCAATCATAACGGCGAGCTGCAACCCTTCCGACGGGCCCTATAGATTATGCGGGGCTGGTAATAACGGGTATTCCCTTAACGCACTCCACAATGAAACTTGTTACGAAATGTTTCACTTCTACTATGAACACAGTTATTTAGTTTCGTTGGTACTGTTTATATTATTAGTGCCAAGTTAGTTAAATTAGTAAAACTGCCGGTTACCTAATATATTTCCCAGTAACGTATCATTATTTATATACCTAGTATAATATAGAGAATCTAATTTTATTGAAATTAACATTATGAATTAAATGCTTGCTCAAACTAACATAGGTAACAGTTTCTGTTTAATACTTGGTGTGCAAGTTTTAAAACCTTTGCGCGTTAACTACTAGGTTATTATTGATAAAATGTGATAACATATGTACTTGGACTCAAATTGTTGCATGTAGTTGGACAGATGAAAAACAGAGCTTGTGCTATTCTTTTGTTAACGGAATGTGTCTTATTATTGATTCTTTAAATGAACTGAAAAATGATAAAGTTATAGAAGATGATCAAATTTGTCAAAAAGCTCCATAAATGAACAAAATCTAGAGTTCCGAGTTTTCTATACATATCCTAAGCCAAGATGAATATAAGAAAAATTTAAATGATACAAAATTTTAGGAAAAGTAAAAAATTATTGCTCTAAGTAGTTTCTAAATTTTGGGTTTTATCTTTTATTTAGCACGTTTATACATTTTGAAAATATCCCAATTTCAGGTCGATAATTATTGTAATCTATGGGCCAGCTTTTCAGTTGTGAGTTAACTTTTAGGTTAGCTAATTTGGCTTAAAATGTAACTAAAATCTTAAACTAGTTTAAGACGAATATGAGTTTTTCAGTGATTTAGACTCCGCCTCTCAATATTTTAGTTAGCTAACCAAAATATTTGGTAAGTTGGTATCGGAACGAAGTAAAATTTCATAATTTGACAAAGAACGTACGCTTATTTCCGGTGTTTATGACAAATTACAAAGTTCTGTTTTTTGTTTAGTTGTGCATAAAATTTAAAATGGATTAATTATTATTTGATATTTAATCTGATGATGAAGATATTTTTGATTTTGTCGAGCATTCCAATAAATAGTGATAAAGTTCAATGGATAATTTATTGTAGCCACAGCTGTACAACATAATATGGTTTGCAATTTCCTAGAACGAGATTCAACATTGCTGAACAAAGACGAACAAGCAGCATTTAACCTTGTTACAAATGTTTCTTTTATTAATAATGTTGGAAATAATGCAAATAGTAACAGAAAAAGATATTATTTATTAATGTATTTTTACAATTTGTGAATTTAATAAATGCTCTTATTTCCAATCAATAGATAAGATTGTTTTAGTCGAAATTCGTGCTCTTCTAGAAGCAGTCGCAACCAGTCATCCTTTTACCAATAATATCATGGACAATCATGAACTGGTGTTTCGTCCACAATTTTTGTTCTGGGTCTTTCTCCAATTTGACGAGTGCATTTTTTCGCCTTTGCTGTACTTTTTTGTACTTACTTTTTTTGTATTGCTCCACCTTATCGCAAACCCTATCTAATAGAGTTTTCTTCCTTCTCGGGAAGAAAACAACTACTAAAGGATAAAGTCGTAGCGTTGAAAGCAAAGAAGAAGTAACTCTTCACTGGTCAAGTTTTTGGCACGTACTACCGCATGTTTATCATTAGGTCTAAAAACACATTTAGAATATAAAATAATTTTTAATCCTAAAGTACTTCATAATATTATAAAATTAATTATTATTTTACTTACAACATTTTAGATAATTCACTTTAACGTCACGTTTAGTAGCATAGTTAACTAAAATAATTTAGTTAAACCCTCACATGCGCAGGTGTAAGTATTTGTTTAGAAAAAACTGCCAACCTAAGAAATTTTGTAGTTAACTATTTTTATTTGGTTTAAACCACGACTGAAAAACTGGGCCTTATTATGTAAATTCTGCTAAAGGAAAACAAACAATTCCTGCAATTCAACAAATTGCAGTTTTGTACATCAAAACTCTTTGCAGTTTAAGGCTTTGATCTATAATAATTGAATTTAATGTAACTTATAAACTTAGATATAGCATTTCAAAGAACTACCATTTACATTCAATATTTGAAAAAAATTGTAAATGGCAGTTTTTTGTATAGGGTGTTCATTTTAAAACTTCCAGCAATTAATATCTGAAAGACCAAAAGTCAGATAAAAAAATTTTTTTGGACAAAAGTTGTATGATAGCGAGGGGGAAAGAATATGGCAAAATTGTTTTTTTAATTTATTGACCATTTTCAAGGTTATTTATTTATTTTAAGGTCTACTTTGTTTTTTTAAATGGCACCTTATATTTTTTTAGCAGATTCATATTTAGCATAAATAAATAAACAACTTTTGTTTAAAAAACTTTTTTATTAGACGTAGACTTTTCGAGTAAAATGCATTGAAACAAAATGAAAACTTAATGACATTGTTAATCAAAATTTAATATTTAAAAGGTTTAGAAGGCTATTTATTAGTATAAACAGTAGAAAACATGTTTGTAAACAAGTGTTTTCATAACAAATTTTCAAAATGTTCCCCATTTACAGCTAAACCAGCTGGCCATTCTATAGGTCTTCTTCTGCCGATCCACTGACCAGGAAATGTACTATCTAACCAGTTTCGAACAGGTATAGTATAGTGAGGAGGTGCTCCATCTTGTTGAAAATGCAAAACATTTTTATCGAGCTCCATGTGCTCTTCTTCGTCGGTTTGATTCTCTAACGCATCAACTATTAAAGAATGGATTGCATTTTCAAGCATTTCGAGATATTTTTGGCCTGTTAAATTTCCATCAATAAATAATGGTCCAATAATTGTATCACCAAGTATACCGGCCCACACATTTACCCTTGCGGTCACTGTATGTTCATTAATAAACACATGAGAATTTTCATCGCATCAATATCGACAGTTGTGTTTATTGATAAATACATTTTAAAAAAAGGTTGACTCATCCGAAAAACAGGTGGATTTCAATAAATGTGGATGTGTGGTTAATAATTCAAGTATTGTTTTACTAAACTCCACTCGTCTGTCTGGATCATTCTCGGTCCAAGTTTGATGAATCTGCAATTTATATGGGTGAAATATATGCAATTTTAGCGTCTTATGAACAATACCCACTGATAGTAGAAACTTCACGCACGAAACTATTAGGATTTGAAGCATAATGACCTATAATTTTAATTTGAGCTAAGTCATCTAATATTCTAGAATTCTTGCGTGTTTTATTTTTGACGGATTCTGTTTCCCGAAATTTTGAAACAAGGTTTATAGCATACCTTTCGACCAGGCTGTCTCGCGTTATAAGATTTTGCAGTTCTTGCAGCATTTTCATTTTGAGCTGCGTACAAGAAAATTAATTATATTCTTTCTTCTACAGTATAAATCATTGTAATGATCCGATTTCGAACTTTTGTCACATCTAAAGTTAACGGGGAAAATAAAAACTCACTGAAAATCACAAAACTAACAATACTTGAAGAAACTAATGTCAATTTAATTGTTTTATGTAACAGTGTTTTGTTTTTATCGCCCTAAAATTAATAAGTTGAATAATAACAAAAGCAATAACAGTCTTCTAATTTAAAAAAAATTAAATTTCCATTATAATCAGCTGTAGTTTATTTAAATGTTTTTATTTTGTTTCAATGCATTTTCTACGTCTAATAAAAAATTTTTTTAAACGAAAGTTGTTTATTTATTTATGCTAAATATGAATCTGATAAAAAAATATAAGGTGCTATTTAAAAATCCAAAGTTGACCTTCAAATGACCTTAAAAAGGTCAATAAATTGAAAAAACAATTATGTCATATTCTTTTCCTCTCGCTATCATACATCTTTTATCTAAAACATTTTTTTATCTGATTTTTGGTCTTTGAGATATTAATTGCTGGGAGTTTTAAAATGAACACCCGGTGTTATGGTTAATGATGTAATTCTAGGCGTTCACGTCAATTTCCATTAATTTATGCTGGTAATTAATGTTATTGTTCGGCCATTGACGTGATTGTTCATTAACGGTGGACAATTATGTAAATATATTCATTTTCGAATTTTGTAATATTTACGTCTTTGGCCGGTCAATGACGTTATTGGCCAAAAAGTATTGGACAATGGTGATATAATAAAATTACAAACTGCGTTTTAATTTAAAAGTTTTATTGATCATTACATTGATTTGTTTTGTATAAATATTGCTAACACTATTACACCATTAAGATTAATAAAAATAGATGCTAGCACGAGTACGTTTGATGATAAATGTGCATCAAAATTTACGAATTCAATTAATACACCTAATTTTTAAATCTACTAAAGATGAAACTGTCACCTACCGAATTTTATCTTTCAAAAATAAATTAAATTTAGTTTGTGTTAAAAAGAGCATTTTTCTTTTCACAACGACAAATAGAGTTTGTCATAGGAACTCATTTCTGAGAGAACTCACTGCTCTACGACGAGTAAAAAGCTAGCCGAGGTAAAACTTTTAGACATAGTAAAGGGTTCCTTTGACGAGTAGGACTAATCTGGGGGAATATCTTTAGTAAGCATAGCATTCTCTTCTGCACCTTTTGCTTTAGTTTCTTTTGCTCCGGGCCGTTTTGACAAACGCAACCACGGCAAATCTCGGATCCACCCTAACCGGTAGACAGGCGCTGATCAGTAGACCGTACTCGATAACAGCTCCTGTTTTCCAGTTTAGGTATAAAACATTCCTCACCATATAATAGTAGTTTTATCATCGCTCACTCCGTATTGAGCAATGACGTCATTGCCCGGACAATGGTAGTCTCATGTTAATATTTTGAAGCAAACCATCACTGTCTACATTTTGATCTAATGCCGTCTTGAAGTATTGTGTTTTTTCTTTAACAACATATCTGAATTGTTATGCAGTCGACAAATAAAATTTGTAATTTTCGGCCAACTTCATAGAACATACAAACAAAAGGTGGCAAACATATTGTTACGGTACAAATTTACAAACACACCCTCCTCGCGATAAAAGTTACCGGTTAAGCTTAGTGGGGTGGGTTCATCAACTAAATCAGAGGATGTGTTCGTCACACCGAAGTCGTAATTTAAGGGCGCCACCACAGTTAAAGTCAAGGTGTGCAGATTGCAAACAACTACGAAGCCCGCAAATCTTACCTATATGTAAATACGCCGGTCCTGAGAGAGATCAAAGCAGCTCCGTTCTTACACTGAAATTATAAATTAAACACAAAAAGAACACGCAACAGCAATAATTTAAACTGGATGATTTAATTAAGTTTTTAATAACAGGTAAAACAATTAAAAGTAGAGGTAACATGTAAATGAATCAATGAATTTTTAACTGCAGTTATCCTGAATGATTAAAATAACTTTAAAAATTTAACTTAATGATAACAGAAAAAATAAAAATAGAAAAGCCTTAAAAATTTTACTGTGATTACTCTAAAATGTACGTGAGAGATTAATTTATTGTAAATTATCAAATAACAATCATAAACTTTACTTTTTACTAAGGACGGTTTTACTAAATTGACGATTAAAATTGCA
This sequence comes from Cantharis rustica, assembly GCA_911387805.1. Classification (NCBI taxonomy): domain Eukaryota; kingdom Metazoa; phylum Arthropoda; class Insecta; order Coleoptera; family Cantharidae; genus Cantharis; species Cantharis rustica. The sequence continues at coordinate 82,218,273 of OU426877.1, forward strand.
CGGCATAAATTAAAACGTGTAAGTTACGGTGGCACTTAAAAACAGCACTGATTTCACCAAATTTAAAATATGTATACCTACTTAAAATTAATCACAATATAAGTCCAAGTGAACGGATCCGGACACCTGCTTTGATGCGCTCTCCCCGGAGTGGCTTGCAGCTTCGGATTAGTAGATACGGGTGGTTGAACGATGCTCCATAAAATTGCATTGATTCTTCATATGAAGATAGGAAAATATATTAACGAAAAATCAGGAACAACACTTATTCTCAAACTACAGGGGCTTCCCAAATAATTAATCCCCAATTGGGTAAACAACGCGACCACTAATGGCGGAAAACGTAACAAAATACCAGAAGGGTAATGGAAGTCTATAATGAGAATATTTACAATCGTTCGGACTGCAACTTCTCACCACACTTGGAATTCATCTTTTCCAGTAAAAATATGTGTGTGATGAAATGGAAAAACAGCTCTTATTAATTTTGGAGGCAAGGAGTGTGGATCCTGAAAAAAAATTTGCTTTCACTTTCTCAAAATAAAAAGACCGATAATTGAGAATCGTATAATGGTAGTAAATAAAATGCAAACAACAAAATTTACTCAACGTTCTTATAACAATTTCCAATCTGTTAAATATGAATTCCCTCTATCGTTTTGTACCACGTTAGTAAAGCAAGCCAGAGATGTGCTTCAACTGTGCGTGAGTAATTCCCATGGGCGTACGGTGCGACCGACAACTGAGGTCGCGGAAAACAATATGCAATAAATTGTTACAAGTCATGGAATAAGTTATTGTGCAATTGATTGCAAGTTCTTAACACCTTATTATTCAGAAAATCATTAATTCTACCAAACAACCGTCACTTGAGTTATATTTGAGGTAACCAAACTGGTCGCGGAGCAACTATATAATAAATAATTACTGTGATAATGCGCCAAATTTTATTTTAGTAATCTTGCTCGAGGCGTAAGTTGATAAGATCATAACCTAATTGATGAAGCAAGCGTGCTTGCGACTTGGGTTCGGCGAGTCGCAACTGCGCATTCTCACCAAATTTACAAGAATCAACCAATCCCTGATAAGCACCGTTTCAAAAACGTCTAGGATGAGACACATTTTCTACTTGGCTGCACTACGTCATAGCTAAGCAGGCGACACGGTATTTCCCCGAGAGTGATTTGTAAATCGCCGAGAATGATTTTAAAATTTCATCTTACGATATACAAAGCTATTTATCAACGTTGAAATAAGAAAGGCTAGGTATTCTGCTGAGTAAATATTTATAATAAATTTATTAATTCATAAAGCTAAACTCAGAAAGAATTGTTTCAATTTAAAATTTTTTTAAAACAAAATTTGAATTACAAATCTTTTTAAAAAGTAGGGTTAACTTCACCCGAAACCAAAACAAACTGTTATATAAACTCTTCTTTATTACTCAAAACAATTTGAACCATGAACTTCTAAGTTCAAGATTTAAACGCAAATCGTAAAAAACATACAGTTTAGCCAACCTCGAGAGAAATCGTATGTTTTCTCTTATGAGAAGTTCTGTGTGAAAACTTTGTGGCCTTTAGCCACATAGAAAAATGTTAGCCAGCACAACGTTTAGCCGAGTGACCTCATAGCCTGGAAGAATTACTAAAATTTCCACAATCATCTGGTTTATTGAACAAAATTTTATATTTTTTTTTCATTACTTATTTATAATAATTATTGTTAATAATTTAAATCTATTAACATTACCTATTTATTTATAATTTTTAAATTTATTTTTAATAATACGTTATTATTATGTTACTAGTAATAAGTTATTACTAATACCTTTAGTAATAATAATTATTGATGTATACAATTTTTTAATTTTTGTATTATATTTTCATTTAAACTAAAAGGAAACTAATTTCAAATCTACCTTTTAATTCTTTGAACAAATAACCATTAGAAAATTATATTTCTTAATTCCAAATTGCTCATTCTCAAGTCTCATTTTCATAATGTACTACTGATATGAAAAACTATTTTCTTCTTGCAGAGAAGACCAATCTTTTCTCTACACGCTGAATAATAAAAACTAACCAGCTTTCCTTTCGTGTAGAAAACCCTAAGCCATGTCAAGTTAAATAGCTGATTTGATAAAACCTTTCTTGGCCAGTCCAACTCCTCAGAAGAAACACACAAAAGAATAACAGATATTTAATTAATTTAATATTAAAGATCACAAAAAAATACAGGTGTGTACCATGGTGCAATCATCGGTATTGATGCTCTCAACGAGCATACTCAAAAATAATAACCCAGTAAACATTCTTACGTAAAATTGACATCAGAATGACGTCAGAAATGTCATAATTTACATAAGATATAAATCACGTGTGAGTCATAACTGAATCATTATTTCCCACTTCCTTACGTAAGACTCTGACGTAATAGATATGACATAAATATGACGTCCACTTGACATAATGGTGATCCCGTACTGATAAAAAAATGACATAACAGTGATGTTATAGTGATATAATAGTTATTAATTATATAAGGCGATTAAAGAGCGTCTAAACCACCAGAAAAAATGGGCACTCGAGGCGCAGCCGAGAGTCATATTTTTTTTCAGCTGCACCCCGAGTGCCTATTTTTTTTCGTAGATTAGAGGCTAATCACCTTATATAATTAATAACTATTATCTACGACTGGTACATAATACAACACATTATTACGTATTACAGTTATGTAATTCCCTTCACAATCCACACCCGTGGATTATGAATTCTTGCCCGTGGATTATGAGTTCTTGCCCGTGGATTATGAATTTAAAACATCGAACTGACGTTATATCAATGTTTTTATATAATATTTGTAAACCACGAGTAATCGGTTTGCAAATTTCTCTAGAAAAAAAGTCGCCTTTACCGGGATTTGAACCTGGATGTGCTGGTCGGTAGCGGGCAGTGCTATCCATTTACCCATAACGGTCCTTGTTAAAAGTAATAATGCGATTTGCTATATAAGCTACTCTTTGAGTATTGCAAATTAAGAACGTGTTAAAATTATTAAACCGTTGAATTATTAAAGAAAATATCGTAATTTAATAATTTTAAAAATTTTAAAAAGCCAAAAAAAAATTTTTGAAAATTTTGATTTTGAAAAATGCCACCCGTATGCAAAAAATTATCTAAAGCCGAATGTGCAAAAACATTTTCGGAAAATTTAAAGATGACCCGGATGATTGCAGATTTATATCAACTTTGACACATGCCGAAATCGGCTGCCAAAATTCCATTTCGATTGTAAATTAATAAATCAACTTTTTGTAAAATATATAAAAATTTTTATTTTGAGTCATAGATAAAACGTCGTATTAGACTCGCACGTAATGGCTATAATTCAGTCGGATGATTATCTCGCCTATGGCTCGCGTATAAACTTCATCCTCGTGGATTATAGTCTACATTATATGCTCGTTTAATAATATACTATTTCGTAAGAGTTACTTCAAAATGACTTTGTCATTACAAAATACTGTGACATAATAATTATGATATAAATATAACGTCCACTTGACATGGTGATCCTGTAAAAGTAAAAGTATGTTGTTTTTGTTACATCAGTGTTACATAAAAAGAGACTTGTTTCTTATGTAAGGATATGATTGTATTATTATATCACTTTTACGTCACAAAATTGTCACATAACTTATGTAATAGTATGACGTAGATAATACATAAAAGTATGACTTCAATCTTACGTAATGGTATGATAAAATTATTACATAGGATGTACGTAACATCTAAGTCATAAAAATGACATGATCCGAGAGTCAAATTTTATGTCAGTATGATGTCATAATGATGTCATGCAACATCACATCATATGAGGATCACGAATAGAAGTCAATTTTATGTCAAATTTACGTAAAATTTCTTTACTTCTATATGATTTACGTGTGACGTAAAAATTAAGTCATGTGTTCACTGGGAAATTAAAATAAACTGAAAAAAATTTGTTTGTGCATGGTGCAGATGATGCTAAAGGTCACTAATCAATGTAAAAAAAAATAAATGCAAACTGCTCTTCCAAAAATTACAGACCCACATATTAAAGATAAAGAAAACTACTCACCCCGATAGCTATCGATGATTTCACACAATCTTCATTTATACAGATTACACCCCTAACTCACGAGTCTGGCAGTATAGAGTTAATCACAGTCGCCATCTTTCTGCGGCCACAAACAATTGGAGATGATGATCCAAACAAAAGCGCAAGCAGTTCAGGTACAGCTGCCGCACACTCCTCCAAGAAACCTTCCGTGTCGGAACCATCAAGACAAATTACAAAACACGGTCAATAGGTCACTTCAAAAATTTAATGATATTAAGGTCAAGGTACATGATGGTACATGATGGTCAAGGTACATGAGGTATCAGTTTCGTTAACATAACCAGAACAATAGTAATAAAGATGATCAAACAACATAAGCAAAAAAGATGGTAAAAGGTGGTAAAAGGTGCTTTCTAATAAAATTTAATTTCACCTGCACTGGCTGGTTGCAATATCAAAGTCTCGAAATGTCGCAATATTATCTCTCGACATTTCACAAATTCCGTGTGCACATGTCTTGGGGTACAGGACCGTATGCAAACCAAAGAAAATAACAAAATATTGTTACACTACATAATACTATATGCCGAATCTATGGCGTTGTGTATTATGTTAAGGAAAAAGTACGTATGTAACTGTAAAATGTATACATTTACTGGTTCAAACTTGCATGACGTTAGGGCAAGAGGCTTGCGAAGTCATATATTGTTAATTTTTAAAATTTTATTTATTTTTAGAATTTTAAAATTTTTTATTTTGAAATATGAATTTTGAATGAATTTCTGAAAGTAATATTTTAAATATATTATTTTGTAGTTGATATTTTGTTGTTTTATGGTTATTTTTGTTTGGATTTCACTTGATGATAAATAATAAATGATAAAAGATAAAAAATGTAGTTTTTCAACATCGCTAGGTATATCTACATGCACATATGCAAATATTTCTAATTCTATTGGGAAAAGTACATTGTGCATAAGCAAAAGTACATAAGCATCAGAATAAGTGTACATTTACCGGATAATGTGCACTTTTATCTGTATACGCACTTTTTCCGTAACAAATATATACATGACTATATAGTGAATTAACGAAGGAGTTCTTCTCAAATATATTAAATTTAGACAATTTTTGTTTACTTTATAATCGATGATAAATAATAAAAAAAATTTTGAACATTAAAATTATGCAAATTAGTTTTAGCAATGAAAAAAATTGTTGTAATGTGTGGTAATTATGAATATGTTACATTCCCGATTAATGCATACAAATAATATAATGGTATAATTTAATATGTTTTAAATAAATTGTAACACTTAGCATTCAGTGGTAAAGTTAACGTATAAGATTCGTCTATGGTGCAGATTTTACGTAGGAGTTATAAGGTGTACGAATTATTTTTAAGTTGAATTTAAATTTAATCAATTAGTTCTTCGAGTTTATTTTAATAATTTATTGTATAAATTGTATGCGTATTGCATATGAAAAATTAGTTACTGTACTGAAATGACCTCTCGAGCTTCATATCTCTATAACTTGTTTTTCTACCACTATGACATGAAAACTTGAATCTCATCTTTTCGGGAAAAGACAATTTGGGTACTGTTGCGTATCCCATCCCACGATTTTAACTTTTTCCTATTGAAAATACGTGAAAGGACACTTTTCTAAGCATACTAGAACAAAAATTTTGTTGGATTATAAATTAGTTCTCGAAAAAATCAAATTTGAAAAATTTAAATTTACATTTATTTTTAGCCGATTTTGTGTAAGGCAAAAAAATTTAAAAATATCCCTGAAAAATGATAGAACTCGCCAAGGGTGGAACTCGAAGCCAAAGAACTCGTACGGGTGTCGACATCGAAGCGTAGCAGATTGGTGATGCGAAGCGTTTAGCGCCGTAGGCGCTTTAATCTTCTTCGTCTGGTGAGTGGGTAACGGGCGTTGGAGATCTTGGATCAAAATATACGCTGACGCGGGTTTGGCCGCGTCGATCTGAGTGGTGATCGACATCGAATGAACACAACATTAAGACTATATAAAAGCACACGTACCGTCAACAAAATGAGACCGTCACCGACGAGACCGTACCTTAACGTGAGACCGACCGTCACACATCGGGTATATCATATTACATTTGCCTGCTTTTCGTAATTTTAAAATGCTGTTATTTCTACAACTATTGCATAATCCACAATAATTTTTGTGTTAATATACTCAGAAAATTGTCCTTTTTCTAATAGTAAACAGGAAAAAGTTAAAATCGTGGGATGGGATATGCAACAGTAACCGACAATTTTTCTCTACAAGCTGGAAAAAAATAAGCAGTTTCTCTTTTGTGCAGAGAGTCCTAATTGATATTACAACTAACTGATTTTCGCGAAAGCATAAGAGAGGTTTAAAAACATCTCCATGGCAAATTTGGGGTTAATTATTTATTATAATAGTATTATGTAAGATGGTAGATAAACAATCTTTTATTTTAATTCGTCAATTTATTATGAACTTATTCGAGGAAATAAAAATTAAAAAATGTTAGTCTGTAGTCTGTAGGCAGAAACAGATAATTGCTATATTTGACAAAAGCATTATTATGATAGAATATTTTTGTAAGATTTGAACCGGGTTAAACGTAAACAAAACTTACAAATTGTTTTATGAGAACAACGTAAAATGTTACAATGAGCAAGTGATATCAATGTTTTCAACTTATTTTATCAATGAAATTTTTCGTGAATAAATTATTCTTTAAAATACTAATTTATTTCAACATGTCAATGTCCATATACCGTACTATGTACTTCGATTCACATCGAAAAGTCATATGAAAACTTTCTGTACTAAATAGACACTAGACGGAACATGCTGATGAGTGTAGTTAGTCGAAACTAGTTCATACATTTATAACAGAAAATAAAATGGTTGAGAAAGATTTACTTTTATTATTGTCCTTATTCTTATAATAATTTCCAAGAGGTTTGTAATTAAACTTATTCATGAAAGCTCTTCTTTATAAATTTTTAGGTTTCCATTCAATTTTTTAAGCGTATAAAAGTTTTACATCTTATTGTTTCATATTATTATTTTTGAAAGTAAATTTTTAAATACATGTCGAGAATTATAAAAAAATGTTATATGTACTCTTTATTAAAACAAAAAAAGAAATTTAAATTTTTATGTAACTGGAAAAAGCAGCTTATTTTGAATTTTAAATGAAATTTTAATGTAACGAAATTGTCATCAAAATTGAGCTATATAACTAAATCTAAATAATGTAATTTTGATATAATATAAAAAGTAGTATTTGATAGACTCATTTGATCTACTTATTTTAATAATGGTATAAATTTCAAGATAGAAAAGTTGAAATACATATCTAAAATAAATAAAATTGACATCTCGAAAATGTTTTATGGAAGTTAGGCATCAAGTTATTGTACTTATCAAAACGTTGTAGGAGCGGTGGATGGGGGATCTTTACAGTGGAGATGTGGAGGTCGATCAGTCTGAAGATTTGTGTGCCAGTCAAGTGTGCTGACACGAGGTCGAAGAGCTGAATTATACAGAAGCTTGCATACTGCATGAGCACCTAAACGCGCCGGTTAACTCAGCCCACCTCTGGACCGATCACTTACCGTCGGAACTTCCTTTAGTACAAACAAAACTAAGCTTGCTTCTATCAAATTTCCTATTAAATTTACAATTTATAACAAAAATATTCTTTTACTGCATTTTGAAATAATGATTTAAGTATTTATATCGCTAAAAATTCCAACTAAAGTGTGTGAAAGGGTATAAAACTAATTTTTTTCGGTTGCTGAAAACATAATCTGATATTTTCATTACTGGTTTAACGCATACATTTTTGATGAGAAATTTTATTTTGGATAAATTCACATCCACGTACATATGCCTGCACAATTTTTATTACTAACTCTATTCAATATCCAATATTGGTTATAGTTTAAGGCTACTTCTATAGTTACAATACCTACTAGTGATACATTATTAATTAAAACAATTAAATATTTATGATAGGTACCAACTTTCGTAAACGTTTTAATCAAATATTTTACGAGATAGAACATCTTAAAACGTTGTTGCTGTTTTTATTTTTGTACAAATACTTTTTAGATCGAACTCGAAAAGTAAACTATTTTAAGATAATTACAGCACTGATTGGCAGTAGATGTATTTCTACGGTCCCTTAGGAACTTGCTGTCTTACCAACTGTCACAGACCCCTTGTTAGTTCTTGATGAAACTTACTTCTAACTTGGAGTTTCTGAAACTGGTCTCTAGTTTAATTTAATGTGCTTTTAAAGTTAGTTGTAATTCAAAATTTTCAATTGTTAGTAGTTTTTCAGACTAAATTATGTTATATATCTATTTTATTACTCTTTAATTATTATTTAATTTCGTAATAATATAATAACTGTGGATTACATAATTGGTTAATTTTAAATAACCAATTTAAAAAAAATTAATATACTTACATACCACTTACTTGCTTTGCATTACATCAATAAAATTCTTCTAGTACTCGTTGAAGAAATAAAATCCACATGTACATTTACTGTTAATTAGATTTACATATCGTTTGGGACTTTGTTTTTAAAAGCAAAAATAAAAAGTAAAAAAACAAAATGAAATATTACTCAATAGTTTTATATTATGATCCTACACGTAATCAAAATTAAAAATTGAGAAAATAAGTTTGGAAGTTATTTATTTATTTTTTTATTTGGCTTAGACACACTCTAAACAGCTAGAAGCTAATTACAGAAAGTGTGTGTGTAACGTAACATCGGGATGACGCTCGTGCTTCAAAAAGCAACGGGACCTTACAGATTAACGTGTAATCCGAACCATGACGGTGAATTTTTGTGCAAACTTTCAAGAGCGCCACCTAATCTACCGGCAGCAAACTATCGAGGTCACACAGGTCTACACGCGGACTTGGAAAGTGCGTCCATACCAACTAAATTTTTAGCCTGGACTGAAGATCAAACTCGTGGTTTCCAAGCAAGAGTCATCATTGGGGCTTACTAAGCTAGCTTCCTCCGTAAGCTGGAACTTAAATACTTAAACTTAAACTAAGTACTTATAAGTTCTATTTACGTATAAACGCAGAGGTAATACTTAGCAGAGGTAATAATTAGGCATACATAAAAAGGACCTACAACTTAACGTGGGATCCCAACACCTGCATAAATAATTGGGTAAAAATTAGAAATCAAATTTACAGTGCCCGAATATAAAATAGTCGGTTATAAAAATTTAATTTAATAATTTACAAAATAGATTTTAATCTTATATTGCCTAAAAGCAACAGTTTTCGAGTATCATTTAAACAAAACATTTTATAAAACATCTGACACCTCATTCCGGATAGGATATGTAAAGTAAAATTTTTTAAAAATCAATCCATTTCACAGAAAATCAGAAAATAATAAACAAGGCAGCTACAAAACAGAAAATTAAATTTACTAAATTTCTATTTTTATTGAAAAATTATTTTAGTAATAAAGGTACTATTACATATTCTACTATTACATTATTTTAGTAAATGTTTAATGATCACCTTCGTTTTTAATACACAGTCCTGATCGTTTTAAAAGATGTTGTATAGTATTATTTATAACATTTTCGTTTTCGTTAAGAGCCACTATAGTATTTGTTACACTCTCAATTAATTTCTTTCTGGTGTCTATGGCTTTCTTCTGTTGCTGTACACCAACGCCTTAAGAGCACACAATAAAAAATAATCAAGAGGAGTCAAATCTGGGGATTTCGCTGGCCAATCAACAGTTTCTCTTTTTCCGATCCATTTTTCAAGACATTTTTTTTATAAATTAAATATAATATAAAAAAATATAAAAAAGCAAGATATAAAAGTTTATTTGAAGTCATAAATAAAATTCGCCTTTGGATAAGAGAACACTTAAACATGCAAGCCCTAAAATTTCAAAATTTTTCAAACGAGTAAATCTTTTATAATTGTATGTATTGAAATGTCCCCAGCTATACAAACTTTTTAATTTTTACTTATTCAAAAATATTTTGCTTGGGTTCCTTCATTATTTATTTTACTCTCAATTGTTTTAAATTTTTAAATAAATTGTAAATTTTCGTGTTAATTTTCAAATTTCAAACAAATTTTCTGCGATGTATTTTCACACAACGACCAAAATTATCACAAATTCTTTATTTTCTACAAATTTTGTAATTTTTTAGACACTTTACCGATTATAATAAACAACCCTCACTTCAAATTTTTTTACTTTTTATTTTTTAACAGTCAAAAAGAAAACCATAATTTATCATTGTAGGAATAACGATCATCCGCCCGTCAAGACTAACGCAACGGCGTCTCCCTCTAACTTCAACAACCTACTCCCACTCTACCTTCAGCACGGTTATACCACAACATTATTTACACTTAAAATCCAATGAACAGCGCACTTACAAATAAATAAACAACATTTTCAAACAAACCTTAAAAATAATTTTACAAAAAAAAAAATTGGTTTTTAGCGTTTCAAAACACGACAGTATATAATCAACAGTAATATCACAAAGTGCTTAAAAATATTATAATCAATTAAGTTTTGACGTTTATGGTCAAAATATTTTGCTAGAAAATATATACTCAGGAAATTTGCCACGCAACAAAATCACGAGTGCTCAGCACACGGAATTTTGGGTGGAATTTACGATATTTTCTATGAAATCCTTTCTATGAAAATATTTTGACTAAAAACGTCAAAATTTAATGCGGTTATTTTTATGCATATGGGATTTTGTATTTTTATTTATTTATTTTATTGAATATTTACATTTCGGCAGTTGATAAAAAAATAGCAATTTTGAAAAGTATTTCTATATTTCGCATCTGCATTCAAAAATGATACATTCCACATTGTTTTTAGAACATCCTTTTTATAATTTACTTCTGTTGATTTTTCTCATCTTTTGTATGACCAATCAGCTAATATTCGGGAAAGTTTTTATGTGCTAGTTGTTACATATTGCAGTGGTTTTCTCGTGATGCTCAATGAAGAGGCAGAACTCTTTACTGTCTTTATTTTACCTCGACTAGCTCTAACTCATTAGAGCCTGGGACTTGCAGAAGTGGGTTCCTGTGACTAACCCTATTGTCGATGAAAAGAAAAATGCTCTTTTTAAGGCAACTGAAATTAATTTTATTTTGAAAAACGGAACCGGTTGGTAACAATTTTACCTTTCGCAGATTTAAAATTTGGTGTTTCATGTAGGTTCGTAAAACCAGATGCACATTTAATATTAAAATTGTTCGCACTAGCATCCAGTTTTATTAACTTTTTGAGTGTAATGTGTAAATAATTTAAAAAAAAATATTATTCAGGTTTAAAAAATAAAAAGTTTAAAAAAATAACCTGCAGATTGCTTCTGAATTGCTCAATCAAGTGACGACGCAACCTTCTTTGATTCTTTGAATGTTTAAAATCAACTGCAGGAACCAATCTAACGCCGCAAAAATTCCTCCTTCGAAAATTGACGATGATGAAAACTCAGCTTTAAAACAAATTTGGTTTTTCACAAATACTTGTGAAAAATTCACTATCAAAAACTCTTTGTTGCTCAAGATCAAACGCAAACTCGATCAATTTGTACGGCCTTCGCGTCTCAAGTCTTTGCATTTTCGTCTGCTGCTGGTTTTAATTTGCGTGTGTGCCCAAATTCAAATAAATAACATAATAAAAATACACAAAAACTTAAATTAAATGCAAATGAAAACAATTAAACAAATTAAACTAACAAAATCTTAACATAACGAAACACAATATTAGTAGCGCGTCACGGGTTAACATACGAGGAATATAAATAAAAGAAATCCTGCTTTATATATTTTTATCAGGTTGCATCGTCAATCCTTTAATTGCTCAAGTGCGCAACCCACCTCTTATGCCTTTATGTGGACACAACAATATACATATATTGCAGTGTTTAGAAAATCTACGACACCTAAAATCGTCAACTATCTGTAGTTCGGGTTATTCATGTACGGCCAATGTCAGCCGATGTAAGAAGTTTGGGTATAGTATCCATCCTGTGATTTGTTTAGTCAAATTTTGTAGTCATCACCTGATATGTTTCCGGGTAACTTGATTTAGGTACTTTAGATTACAGGCTTCGTTACTATGGTTATCTTTGTCGATTAAAGTCAAATTGGACAAGCCAAGATTGCAAAGTTGGTTTGTTTCCATAACATCAAATCGTTGTGTTGTGTTAAACACTCGAGGTCATTAACCTGTGGATGAAATTGTGTAAATATTGTTATATGTTAATTTTAAGGATTTAGTTTAAGGAGTGTTTTAAATTTGGGACAATTGAATTGACCAAATTATAAATTTATGTGTGATGGACAATTAAATTTGATAGTGGTGAGGGAAAACCAAGAAATATTTGGACTTTTTGGAATGCGAGACAAACGGTGAATTATGATTGGTTGGCGTGGAGACAGCCTCCGCCCAATTAACATGACGTTCGGTTATTGGTTAACTTACTTTGGGTAAAAATCCGAATTCCGCCCGGATTTCGTATAAAAAGGGGCGAATTCGCGAAATTAAAAAAGTCTTATAAAAATTTTTGAGAAAAGAAGCCGCGGGAGCTCTTGACACTCCGGGCAATGTTTGTTACATAGTGAACTTAGCCTGAATTTTGATAATTTTGGACATAGACAAAATTTTAATAATTAAATTTTTTTTTTTGAGCAAAGTTGCTCAACATCATAATCTGGTTGTGCAATGATCGTTCATTGGTAACCAAGTTCAACCAGTGAAATATTTTTCAACATAAAGGAAAAATAATTTGGCAGAAGTGCTACGACAGAAGAAGGAATAGGATACAAGAAAATTCAACGTACTCATCTTTAAAACGCAAGATAATGAAATTTGTGAAGTGCGTCGAAATTTGTGTTTTGTGTCAAGTGAACGTTGCTGATACGGTTCTGGATATTTTGGAGCATTGAACATCTACAACACACCATTAAACAGGTTATGTTAGGTTGTATAATTTGTTAGATTTAGTTCGTTTTTTTTTGTTTATGTTAATTTTAAAATTTGGGGTTAGATTAAAAAGTTTGTTTATAAGTTTAAAACTTACCTTTTTTCAAATAAACCAGTGTGAATGCAAACTCGATTTCATTTAAGAGAACACTTCACAACGAACTACAATTTTAATTTAAACAAGTTACAACAAAAACCATAATAAGGAGTCTCTAGGTATTTATTTATGACAGGTTGGGTATTAGACCTACTTCTAAGGAAACAGTGGCGTTTCACAAAGTTAGATAGTTGGCGACGAAAAGGTGAGTCAACTTTGCAGAAAATTTGTTATTGTTTTACAACTGGCACCGGACAAATCAAATTAAGTAAATTCATTTAATTATAATTTATAGTAAGATTTCACTGCAATATATATATATATATATATTGTCGTGTTTCGAAACCATAGAACCATTAATTTATTTATTTTGAAAAATTATTTTAAAGTTTTAATTTTGTTATTATAAATTATTAAATTATTTATTCTGTAAAAATGCAATGTAGATAAGGTTTTAGCTGTAAATAAGGTGGGGAGAAAATAAAACTAGAAGAGAGAGGGGCGCTTGAATAGAAAGACTTGGGTTCAGGCCTTCGCGTCAAATAGACGGGCGGACGAACATCATTTCCCCAATAATAATTTAATTTTGATTGTTAATAACGTAAGAATAAAATAAATTAAGTTGAGTTGACGTTTTGTTTTAATTGTGGTAAAGTGCAGATTGTAAAATACAAGTGAATAAAATTAAAAATTGAAAGAATTTGTGTTAAAATTTGAGGAAATACGCCGCAACAAATTTGTGTAACCAGGCGTACTAAAGCCAGCTGGAATACCACATGCAAAGCAAGCGTGAACGTGAAGCGAGAGTCGAATACCACAAGCAAGGTAAAACAAGAGCATCTTTTAATTAACAATTTTAAAAACTTTAAGAGCTCATAGCTACAAATAATGGATACCCAGCTAGAGTAATTTTGGGATAAGCAAATTTTATAAATTCACATAGCTCGGGTCATCTCAATATATATTGTCGTGTTTCGAAAACCAAAACAATATTAATTTCAATTATTTTGTAAATTATTTTAAAGTTTAAATTTGTTTTAGTATTTATTTATTTGTATCATATTGTATAAAAGTGTTTGTTAAATTTGCTGTAAAAGTAAGGTGGAGAGAAAATAAAACTAGAAAAAGTGGGGCTTGAATTCGCGAATAAAATTAAGAATGCGACGTCTGGTAGCAGAATTGAGAACACTTCGATGCGAGTACTAAACGTGGTTCATTGTACTTAAATAAAGATTTTAGAGCAATTTGTTTCGTCATTTCACTTTTTTCTTTGATAATTCAAACATACAAAAGATTTACAAGGTTGATTCGATCACTGTAAACACAACTATAACCTCAATTTACTCGCATATGATGGTTATTTTGACAATTTAGCAGCGCTCTCATCGTTAATTTTATTCGCGAATAGGAAGACTTGAGTTCATGCCTCCACGTCGAGTAGACGATCGGACAAACATCATTCCGGCAATGAAAATTAAATTGTTAATTGTTTTTGAAAATCAATAAAATAAGTTAAATTGATTTGATGTTTTATTTTAATTGTGGTGAAGTGAAAACTGTTAAATAAATTGGAAGAATTGAAGAATTTAGTGAAATTTTAGTCGATGCGAAAAATTAAATTGCAACAAATTTGTTTAACCAGGCGTGGCCAGATGCAAAAAACCATGTGCGCTTGCAAGTCCACAGATGACAAGAAAAATTTGAGCATTTTAATTACAATTGAATTAAAAACTACAAGAGTCTCATGTTAAATAATGGATACTCATCTAGAGTAATTTTGGAATTAAGCAAATTTTAGAGATTTGTATAGCTTGGGTCATCTTAATATATCTTCATTTACAAAATTCCATAAATTGGAACCATATACACGTTTGATTGTTTTGTATTCTTGGGAATAGTTTCATTTATCGCTAATAAAATATTTTTATTTAAATTAAAACTTCTTGTCTGGCAAGAAGTTGTCACGATGTTAAGTGTCTGGCAATGGATGGCGTGATTTCTAATATTATCGGAAGAAAAATATAAGAAAATTACGCGTTATCATTTGATGAATTTAAGTCGGTATTTTATTCACCTTTGCTACCTGTTAGCTGCCAAAGTCACGATGACCCAAAGTAGATAGTTGCCCATCGTTCCTACCTGTATTGGAAGCTTGCTCTGAGAAACTTTCAGCTTTTTTAAAATAACGAAGGTCACACACTCACGAGCTCTTAGACTATAGGTGCATCTGTTATAATGCGAAGTACCTTGTTTTGGAATCTCTGAAGAATCTCGAGGTTTGATTCCGCTGCTGAGCCCCAGAGTTGTACTCCGTAAATCCATATCGGCTTAACTATGGCTTTATAAATTAAGATCTTATTCTCAATGGAGAGTTGTGAGCTTCGTCCAATGATCTAATATATCTGGTTTAATTTTAGCCCAAGTTGTTTCCGCTTCGTGAAGATATGTTTTCGCCAAGTAAGTCGTCTATAAAAAAGCATTCCCAAATATTTTGCATCTTCGCTTTGTGGTAACTAGCAGCCATTAATTTTCACCAGTGGGCAAATGCCTCTCTTCATGGTGAAGGTCACTTGTGTTGACTTTGTTTCATTTGTCTTTATTCGTCACTTCTGTAGCCAGTCCTGGAGTTTGTTTAAATTTTCTTGAAGATTTCCAGATGCCATAGTTGAATTGTTATGCGAAGAAAGAATTGCTGTGTGGTCAGGGAAGGTTGCTACTGTGGTATGTTCTGTAGTTGGTAGATCAGACGTCAGTGGCGGTTTTAAGGAACAGGCAAGGTAGGCCCGGCCTACCCAAAATTGAATGTAGATAAATAACAGTTTCTTTATGTATAATATAATTAATATTTTAATATAGCGGACAATAAATCTTTGTAATTTTTCATTATTTACACTTAAAATTGCAATTACAGCTGCAAAAATTAGCGCGTTTTATATTTTTATTTGTATCTGCTTCAAAGTATTATAGCGTAGGCACTGGCCTAGCTTGGTCCATATAGCGCAATGTAACAGTAGGACCATGACGCCAGATACAGCAATACTATAGCTTCAATAGCGTGCGCTTAGGCCCGGGCCTACCAGATACTTGCAGTTATACTATGATACCACGCGATAAACAGTTTTTCTTATCGGACATATGCGATCGGTATTTTAAAACTTTTTAGATGACAAAAAAGAAAATTTATCACAAATTAATCGATAGTTTGCACTTTGTAGTATACTTTTATTATTGCAAAAATAGTTTAAGGGGTAGGTTGCTATTGCTAAGAAAAATTGTTGCTACAATGTCCCAAGATCGTCTAACTTCACTTGAACTGTTTTCAATACAAAAAGATATAAGAAATTATAAATAACTCGAGAAAATATTCTCACCTTCCGCAGTTTTTATCTATTCGTAAAATATTGCTGGCCTACCCAAAATTTTTCTCCACGAGCCGCCACTGTCAGACGTATATCGCAAATATAAGATAGGACCGAGGATGCTTTCTTGAGGCACTCCAGAATTTATTGGAATAAGGTTAGTATATTCGTTCTGCTGCATAATTTGGAAATATCTATTACTGAGATAGGATTCTAATATCTGGTAATAATGGTATGGTAGGTTTTTCTAAAGTTTGTATAGCAGTCCAAGGTGCCATACCTTATCAAAGGCCTGGCTAATATCTAAAAATGCCGCCGAACAGTATCTTTTACATTGCAGGTCTCTGTTTATGTGATTGACTATTCTGCGAACCTGTTCGATTGTTCCATGGTGGTTACGGAAGCCAAATTGGTGATTAGGAATTAGATTACATTCTTCTATTATAGGTTTTAGTTGTTGCAGAATTAGTTTTTCAAATATTTTCGACAGTACAGGAAGCAGACTAATTGGCCGATAAGATTTGACATCGTCCGGTTTTTTCCCTGGTTTGGGAATCATAACATAAAAATATAAATTAAAAATTATTTTTTCCACCTCTTTAAATGTGAATATCTTTATAGGAAAGTCCATTTGAAATGGTGTTTCTTGGAATTCTATGATGTCATTTTCTTTTTCTGTGCTGCTAGATGGTGGGTATGATCAAAAAACCTTTGCCAAATGTTGAACAAAAACATTTGCTTTCTCTTTGTCTTTCCTGGCTCATTTATTATTTTCGCCTTTTATTGGTGATATTGATACTTGAGGGCTCTTCAATTTTTTTAGTAGCCTTCCATAAGGAGTAATCGCCTGCTTCTGATGCGCTGAGATTCTCCAGGTAAAGTTGTATTTCTTTCTTTCTAAAGTTTTTTGTTTGGAATATCATTTCTTTTAGTCTTTTGGTCACTTTATTTAATTTAGATTTATCGGAAGGCTATCTAGTTTTCTGCTATGTCTTCCGTAGAGTTCGTTTTTCGGTTATTTTCTGTTTTATTATATGTGATATTGTTTCTTTTATGGTTTTAATATGAGAATCCGGAGTAGCTTGCCATACGGCTTGTTGTATATTGATTGTTAGTGTATTCACTGCTTCTTCCA
This sequence comes from Cantharis rustica, assembly GCA_911387805.1. Taxonomy (NCBI): domain Eukaryota; kingdom Metazoa; phylum Arthropoda; class Insecta; order Coleoptera; family Cantharidae; genus Cantharis; species Cantharis rustica. The sequence continues at coordinate 82,236,020 of OU426877.1, forward strand.
GTTCTTTTTCAGATTTCAGTGGTATATTTAGTGAAATGAATTTGTCTAGTTCGTCTCTGTACTAAATAAAGTTGATCTTTTTTTTCTATAATTTGTGAGTAAACATTGATTATTATTGATGAGTGATCTTACATAAAATTAAAATTAAAATTTAATTCATAACTTACATATTAGTACAAAAACTATTTAATAATTGAATGATATAGTTTGTTGCATACTGTTAACATTATGTTTCCAATTTTCGATTCTCGTCAGACAAACCTGGAAAAATTATGTATTGGATTGAAAAGTTATGAGATTAAAATCAATACTTGTTTTTGTACTAATATGTTGCAATGACCCGAGCTATACAAATCTTTTTAAATTTACTTAATCTAAAAATATTTCGCTCGGATACAACCATTATTTTGAAAATGCATTGAGACTCTTAAAAGTTTTTAATTTTAAATAAAATTGTAAATTTTCGCGTCGTAAATTTTACCTTTTTTTATTTCTTTTATTGTATTTCTTCATTTGTTCATGCTTTTGTTTATTGTTTATTATGACTTTTGTCTATCTTTTTTTCTAAATTTGTTTTCATGTCAGACAACTTTTTTTTTTAAAATTTCATGTCTGTAACCGATATTCCAATTTTTTCCATTTTATTACGTTCTTGTTTTTAAACTTTATCCTATAATTTTATTATATTCTAATCTCAGGGTCTAATGTAGGTCGCTTTTTTGAGTACCACGTTGTCTGCTCCATTTAATAAGATGAATTCAAAATTTTTCAAGCTCTACGTCTGGGATTTATTTAATACACTTCACAAACTTTAATTTTTCAAGGCCAACGATTGCGGTGTCAATTAATTGCTATGCCCCCAACTTTATAAAATTATGTAATTTTCACCCTCTTCTTAAATTAGCTGAGACGCACAGATTATTTGAGAAGACGAGACTCTTTTTAATTTACCTTAATTTCAATAAAATTCAACGATATGTGTCGATGCAATATTTAATATTTAAAAAACATAATTATTAAATTTCAAAATAAAACCTTATTATAATTTAGAATTTAATAAATATAGCACTATAGTTTTCTCACCATATGTTGTTTAAACGTTGGTTGTGAACTCCTGGCCACTTGCATCTGGTTTTTATTTGTAATCTGCTATTGTCCGTGTTTGATCATTGAGCATCTTTTTCATTCGTGTAATTCATCATCATCATCATCAGGTAAGTTATTGTCATTTTTATATCACTTTTGATTGCGGTATTAATTTATTAATCAAATTTTTAATTCTAGATTAAACCAATGTCCAAATTCTGTTGGAATTACATATATTTAAACGACTTTCTCGTTTGCTCGTTCATACCACAATGCCCTCAACGAATTCTCCTTTACGCAGTATTGCTGCAAATTTTCCAAAATTGTCTTCTTATACCACTTTTTCAAAATATTTCCCCACCTACCCTCTCTCTTTCTCTTGCATTTTGGACTATAAATACGGAATTTTTTTCGTTTGTCTTTTCTAGTTTATCGGGTGATGATATCATAGTATAGTGAAAACGTTTGGGATAATATACAGGGTGAATATGAACTGCGCAAATTTGGCAGGTATAAAAAAAAAGTGTAAATTGCGCTTCGAGCAAGAAGGTCGACAGTAATCTGAAATGTAAATTGCGCAAATCTAGGTACGGTATTAATTGTAATAGATTTAAAAAGATTAATATTATAAACTTTATTTTTAAAAAATTGTACAAAGTTATGAAACAAGTACATAAAATTTATAAGTTTTACAAAAAAAATAATTTATTAAAAAAAACTTATTTTTGTTTGATATTTGTTTGTTATTGTAGTTGAATAATAGTTCGAAAATCTATTTTTGCTTGTTTTTGGAATTACTATTTTGTATGGGCGGCTTCGCAGTACTGTTTAAAGCAATATAAACTTTGTTTTGCTCTTGTTGAAGAGCATGTACAAATTCGTATATATTGGGATGAGGACTATTAAAATTAAGTTTAAATGCGGCATGGAATGATTCACAACCGTTAGTTGTATAAATCAAATCCGCAGATGGTTTAGCCCATACTCTCGGAAGAAACACGGCTTGTCTACCCACATAATAAGTTAATAAATAATTACAAAACTTATCAAGATTCCCATTAATCGGTTTGATTTCAATTAAATCGTTATATGTTTTAAAGGCATCTTCCGCTTTCAAAAATTTCATACCAAAACAATAACGCAAACATTTTCGCACTTCAAAATGTACATCCGTGTAATATGAAGCCAACCCGTTCCTTTAAACAGCACCATACCATGCTTGACCAAGATGAAACCTGCAACCTTCCACCGATGCTGCTAGCCATTGGGTTGCGCATGCATTTCTCATTGCTATTTCAAAATCTGTTACGATTCTATTAATTTGGAATAGTTGTAATTTTTCGCATAAACTGCTATCGACAAAGGAGCTAAAACCAAGAGTGTATATTTCTTTAAAACAATTTTCATAAGCTATTTGTTTTTTGTCCGGTAACAAGCAGAAAACGAGTGGTATGTAATGACCATTAAAAAGTCCATGTATGGTAAATAATTGGGCGAAATATTTGGTACAGTAGTCAAATGTACCATCCATATAGATTGCTTCCGCTCTTTCCAAAGCAGTTAAATTTGTAGCACATGAAAATATTATAAGATGAGAATTGAGATCGTTTGTAATTAGAAAATTTTCATTTCGGCTAGTTTTGATTTCCATATGTGTAATCTTGTCGTGCACTTCTTCAATATTTTTGGGAATAGTACCAATACTACTTACAAGAAATCCAATAGCGAAAAAATCAAAAGAATACAATTTCCTTAAAATTGGCGCAAATCCGCAAGAAGAAGAGGTGGTAACTGCAGGAATTCTCACTATACAAAAAATCACCGACAACTACACAAAATCAAAGGTAAAAATCCACTTTTTCTCTTTACAAAATCTAGCTCTTTTTCTCATCACCCCCGCACTCCTTTTTCTTATCTCCCGTCATGCGCCAAATTGTCTTGCCTCAAAATATTCTCGTATTATTAAAATACAAATACGAGGTGTAGCCAAAAGAATATAACAAAATTCAAAATTTTGTTACAACAGTCGTGTTACAAAATGATTTTGGCCACGCCGATTATTAATTGTAAATTTGTTTGGATGATTTTGAATTTGAATTTGAATTTGAATTGAGTTTTGTAAATCTAATGTTGGTAGAAACTGAGAGAAAAACAAAAACAAAAAAAAAACAAAACAAAAAAAAAACAAAAATTAAAAAATTAATTGAATTTAATTGCATATAATTTTTTGAAATTGTGATTTGATATTTGAAGATTGTAATTGGTATTGTGATTGAAAGTATTTTTGGTCGAATTTGTCCGCAGCTAAAACCAATTTAAAATTTCGTAAGTTAGATATTTTTTTAGTTAATAAAGAATATTTATCTTTGTATGAACAAATTTTTCGGATAAAATTATAATTTTGGAGTAGATTTTGATTTATTTGAACAATTTAGAAAGTTAAAGGTATATTTAAAAGAGCGAACGTGTGGCGTTGCTGATATCACTTTGCATTGATAAATTGAAATTTTTACGATTTCATAAAGCATTAAATTTCTTTTGTTTAAAATAATTCGATGGCTAGTTTATAAAATCAAAGTTGATTTTTCATTTGCCGAGAAGGCGAGCAACAAAGAATAAGTGGATCCACTACTTGAAGCAGTCCGGCTGCTCTCGTACACTAGAACTACCGAGAGCTAGTATTTTGGTGTTCGCGGAATTTTTACCCAAATACCATTATAATACATAGGTACTGTGTATATACTTATATTGTGTTAACTTAATACATTTTAGTTCTAAAAAGTGTTTGTGCATTATTTTCTTTCTTGAAAAAATTTGATATAATCGAAGCTACTTTCTTTAAATGTTCATCTGTTTCCCATAGCAAAGAAATATTTTCTTTCAAAGGTGCTATCGTGGGATTGTTCTCTTTATAAATCAGGTGTTTTAAGGTTTTCAATCATTTTCTATTAGATTTTGATCAGACAAATTACCTGGCCAAGGCAACAATTTCATATGCAGCTGTTTAAACGTATTCATGATTGTTTTAACCCCATTATAGTAGAGTGCCTCATCCTGCATAAAAGTGTAACTTCTAGCGTTACTATCTCAAGTAGTCACATAAGATACCAAAACCGATTCAACCACTTTTTTATACTGAACTTGATGTATTGTTTTTCTTCTTCTTCTTCGCTTCAAGTATTAGGCAACTTTGCCTGTTACGGAACCCATCTCTTTATATTTCTTTTTCCTATGCATTTGTAATTCATAGCTTTTTTTGGTAATCTATCCTTATTCATTCGGTCAACATGTTCTTTCCAGCTACTTCTATAATTCTTTATTCTCTCGTTTAGGTTATATATGTCCAGTTCATTTCTTATATCTTCATTTCTCAACCTATCAATTCTACAACAACCTTTCACTCTTCGAAGAAACTTCATTTCTTGTAATTGGATCCGGCTTTCTTGTTTTCTTGTTGTTGTCCATACTTCACTCCCGTATGTAATTGTTGGCACTGCAATCGTTTTATAAAATTTCATTTTGGTGTCTCTCTTTCTACATTTAAATACACGAGGTGGCTTTGCTGATATAGCAGCAGATTGTTAAATATAAATGGAAGGTTTGATCATCGATCAAGTATTAAAAAGCTTATAAAAAATTATTAATTAAAAATATATAAAACCGCATTAAATTGGCGCCGCAAAATGAGGTTTGCAACAATATAACGTGTTGCGGAGAACGGTGTACGGCGTACGGTGTACGTATTGCAGGATACGTAGATCTGCAGAAATGTTAAGCCTAGTCTAGTCATTAACGTTGGCCCATTCGGGTCTGTTTCGTTAATATAACTGGGATTCCAACAGTAAACATCATGGAGACGGGTGATTTTGAATTGTCATCCGGGCTCGTCTTACATCAAACGTTGGGGAAAAAACAATGATTTGTTCACTCCAGACCTACGATAAGTTAGATATAAGTGTATGTTCATAGTTTCAGTTAGTTAGTAAGTAGTGTTAGTAAATAATCAAGGTTATCCAGTGTAAGATGGAAAGGTTGGTACACAGCTTATAGCTTGAAGTAATAATATGGACAAGTTTTTAGACAAGCAAAATTAAAATTTCAAATGGCATGGAGTGTCATTAATTAATATTTAGCAGAAAACGTATTTGGCGGAGTAAAACAAGAAAACATCACGGTTCGGCGTAGGAATCGAAGTATTCCAACGGTTTTTGACTACCTTTTACGCGGATGCGTAGTAATACCATTTTTACGAGACGATCGGATGTTTTTCTCCGGCCAATAAGGAGACTGGATGCCAATCACCAATGAAAAACGTTGGCACTACGGAAGTTTTTTATTGGACAACGCGGAAGAAGCTCCAAAAGTATAAATAGAGGCGTCGAAGAAAATTTGAGGATTGAAAGTTAAGTGCACTACAGTTTGGTTGAAATTTTGTTTGATTTGGAAGAAATAAAGATTGAAATTTTGCTTGGCTTGGAAGAAGAACAGTCCAGGTGATTTGGAAAACGTTGGCCACATTTTCAAGTGAATTTAATAAAAGGTGCAGTGCGCGAGTTTACCAACCTCCACGGACGTCACTGGAAACCGAGTAACAAAAAGTTAGTTTTTTTTGGAAACTATTATTATTAAATTGATTTATATTTTAGTGTTAAGTAGTTTAGGAATTGTTAGAATTAGGAAATGTTAGTATAAGAAGAAGAACATTAAAATCTCAATCGCAGCAGTTGATTTTAAATTTGTTGAATTATTTTGAACGTGAAAATCAGCATGGAATCTCCAATAATAACCTATATTTGGTTTGATAGATGACAACATGGAATTTGTTAAACTAAAACGAAAGTGAGAAAGAAAATAAAAAAAAAAGATGACCAAATATATTCATATTTTAAAATACACTTCATTTGACTAGGGATTCTTTGCTTAGTTCATACGATTTTGGATTGTGTCGTCATCAGTGATTTTGTATAGTATAGATACCAAGACAATATCTAAACTTGTGGCCAACATATCTACGCATTACTTTTCTATTGCTATCTCTTTCTACATTGAACTTTCTGTATTTGGCATCTCTTTCGTTAGTTCTGGCTGTGAGCCAATTAGAAATTTTCGTACGAAATCACTGCAACCAATACCAGACGGCCATAGTAGGTGGGAATATTTTAAATTGAAATAGTTCAATTTAAAATCATTTGTGTGATGTTATTACTTCGTAGTAAAAAGTGATTGTAGTAATTTATTATTTAAATCCAATATTACATAAAGTATTATGTTGAAAGATATCAGGATTATTTAAATGATTGTAGAAAATAAATAACGTTTCTTTTTTAATAGAAATATTAATTCTTATAACTGAATTCGTAATTTATAAAATTGATTAAGCAAGAAAATGTTACAAATTCATGTCAGAAAATAATGAAAATGCAAAATTCTAAGATGCGAATGTATTTGTATTATATATTTGAATATATTTGAATGTAAATTAAATTAATTAATTTTATTGAAAAATTATTTTATTAATTAATAGGTATATCTTTTAAAACAATCACAATTGTGTATTGAAAATGAGGGTAGTCATTTTAAAGATTTACTTAAATTATGTAATAGCTCAACCTTAATTAATACAATAATTTTTGTAAATTTTCCTGTATAAATTTTTTATTTTTGTATAAATTTTGTTTTCGTTTAGGAGAATAGTAATAAATTGACTTTTTCTATTTTGTATTGGTGTGCTTTCTTTTCAAGAGAAGCGCATTAATTTTAGTAGCACAGGGGCGTTGTATATCTTAAGACGGCCCTGCTTTCCCCACTTTGACAGCGTTGACAGTAAGATACGTCTTTACTAATCTGAGAAATCTGAGCCTGTAAAACTAACAAAAGAGACGCTTATTGTAGTACTCATGTAAAAGAAAGATGGATACAAAAAAATATGTCGAAACATCTTGGCACAACGGTTCTTTCAAACAAGTATATGAGTATTGGTATAGTCGAATTTTTTTTAACTCGCGCATGACTGATCTCCAAATGTAGTGAGATTTAACGTATAACATTTGGTTATCTTTGTCATATTTAGAAAAAAGTAACTATTAGAAAAGAGACAGAAAAAAAGAATACGTCGCCGTAACTTTGTAATGAAAATGAATTAAACATACGTTGATTTTAATGATTTTAACTGTCATATCGTTTGATTTTTGACGTATAATCTCGTCAAAGATTATCACATCTGACATCTCGTTTGATATAAAGAACTCTAAGACATACGTTTTGTAAATTTTTATTTATACAATTTTTTCGATACGTCATACGCGAGTTAAAAAAAATCACTGGTCGTCATCGTCATCTTTCATGGGAATCACTATATTATAATAAATTATTATTATATTTTAAATATAATTCTGATATTACTTTCTGCCAACTTACTTTCTTTTTACTGTTTGACATTCATAAAAATTTAGGTTAGAAATGTTTAATACACCTAATTTTGAAAGTAATGAGACAATTTTATTAGCAACCTTGCTAAGCTAGAAAATTTAAGAATATTGCTAAGGTGATGGGTTACAGAATACCAAAAATGTCAAAATTACTAAGGACATTACTAAAATTCTTAATGCGTATAACAAAAAAATAAACTAAATAAAAAAATAAACTTTCAAACATCTTTCAAACTTTATAACAAAGGTTAGACTTTACGTCTTATGTTTGTGTTATGTTTATCTTATGTCTTACGTACATTGTGAACAAGCACTAACTTAGCAATCTTGTTAGAGTTAGCAATATTGCAAAAATGAAAGTTACAGAATAGCACTGAATATCTCGTGTTAAGGTTCGATTAGATACCTGTAATAAAGTGGTAATCGCTTGTGAGTGTTATAGAAGTTTGTTTCACGAATTATTATTTATTGATGTGATAATGCCAAACCATTGTGAAAATTTCTGCAAAAGAGGTATAATACGTTAACTATCTCCACAAGTTTTTACAAATGCAATAAAAATTATTGAATTTGAAAGATGAGATTACATTGAAGCTATTAAACTGACGATCGATATTAATTTTACCTTTCAATTGATTAATTCAAAAATATTGAGTTTTCACATAAAGATCGGTGAAGTTTTATTCTGTAGACGGTATGTGTACCCAACGTAAACAACTTAAAAACTAAACGTAAAAACTTCTGCATCTATATGCAGAAGTGCATTTAAGTGAGCGGAGCCACTTGCAGTTTACTTTTAACCGTAAAACTACCAATAGCATTAAAAAAATTATTTTAAATTGTATTTCATTAATTATAACTAAATTTAGCTTAAAAACAAAGTTTTGCGTCTTTGTAGTTCTGTAATTTTTAATACTTTTGCGTAATTAACAATGAATAGTAGACAATATGTTTGATTCATTTGTCTTCCTTAGTACCGTATATTATATAGATAATCAACTCTTAATTATACAATATTACACTAGTATGCTGGCATTGTCGAATGTTTAGTGTGATAGCCGCTGAAGACGGCAGTCGCTGAAGCAATATTGAATATTGACAGTTGGCTATTTATGTATAGGATACTGAGGAAGACTAATAAGGCAGAAACACAGTATTTACCGTTCATACTTAATTAAGAAAAGTGTTTGAAATTGATTGAATTTTTCTAAATGCAGGAACTTTTATTATGATGTAATTTTTACGAACCGGCTACTCCAGGAATTTTTAATCTCTTTTGATTGTTGATTAGAGTATCTCTAAATCAGTAATTGTCAAGTTCTGGGTCTTTCAAAATCTGTTATTTTGTAGTGTTACTATAATAAAAATACTTAATTCTAAATATGTTTATCCACATGAATTGATCTAGATGGCTAGATACCAATTTGGAAAGCATAACAGCTAGCCCACGGTAATACTGATTTAATGTTGCCCAGTGGCCTTCCACCATATTTGAACACCCCGGTATCAGGATATACAAATAAACCACTGCCATTTACAGTCTTGTAAATATAAGGTTAAACACATTTTGAGATTCTTTAGTTCCGAATAGCCTCCCCAGCCATCTGACTAAAGTTCCATCCCAGTTTTTACAAATTTCAGAACCAGCCGATTTATTTTTTTGTGAACACGCTAGTACCACGTTTATAAGCGGTGCTGTACATACTCAAAAGTCATTTCTCTTCTCTAGCTGGTATTCTATCAATCCCATATTTCCTGTTCATTATCATGCTTTAGTCAATATGTACCACCTGGCCCGTACATCTGATTGGAAAGAGTTTTGAATCAATAAAGAACTTTCAATAGCAAATATCTCAAAATGCAAAATATAGCATGTAATCAACGCACTTTGGAATACTAACAATGCTGGTTCTGTGTCGCATGCCCACAGTTACAAAAAGTAAAATTAAATTTTTGACGCAGCCTAATGATTTTCAAGAAAGTATCATCAGTCAACAGGGAATGTTCTCTTTTGTATCTTAAACATCTGAAGCAACGTTTCAAGCGTTCTTGTTTGATAATAATTAATATTGCTTACAATTAATATTGTGGCATTGCTTGTTCTTGGGTAACAAACGTAAACACTGTGGCAAAGTACTTTGTACTTCTGTATACTTAGTCGCAACCAAAAATTCTTACAAGGACTTACTTGGTAGTTCATCACTGACAAATAAAATCCATGACAAATAAAAGATGTAAACTGAAAGAAATTTATATTTTGCCACTTCTATAATCACATAGACTCACATAAGAAGACGGGCAGCCGGAACTAAGCTTAATTATTTATGATTTTTAAAATGGTAGGGGCACTTAACGTACTATTTCTTGCAAAAATTATAGGAGTATTTAGTTAAGAGTAATAAAGTTTGTATTATTTAAGTACGTAATTTAATTAATTTTTCTAATTACGATTTATTATTTTATTAAAATAAATTTTAATAAAATGAAATAATGTAATAAAGCTTAGATTCACTACAAGTTAATTAAAATTGTAAACGAGATAAACAAATTCGCAAATTACTGCCATATGCATATGTATTAAGTCGATAAACTTTTGTAATATTTTCAAGTATAATAATTTACTTTCTTATTTAGATTATAAAATGCCTTATTTCTGGTTCATTTTTTTAGCATGAGCCGAACGTAATTAATTTTTACCCCTAAAGAAAGAACACTTTAAAAATGTTTTTAAGAGCTTAATCAAATTTGAAACACGTTGTAGAACCTACAATTCATAAAGTAATATTTCTTTGCTCATCAGAAATTCATGAATAGGAACAACTTAACCAGTAAATTAAGAAATTAACGTATTCCCACTTGCATGGTTTATTGTGGCTTTACTTATTTAAGCTTGTAGCTCAGCCGGGAGGAATCATGCATTCTAAATTACTGGCAGTTCGTGAAATGTCATGTCGCTTCTTTTTATTCTGCCACTCGACTAATTCATCCGTGACTTTCTTCTATGTTTAGGGTTTTTTGATTCTCGCTTGTTTATATGTCAAAAAGTACGACGAGTTGTAATTGAAAACCTTTAAAGCAATTAGACGATCGGTTATTCTAATTAATAGCTTTTTTTATTGAACCTTTCTTTAATAAAAATACGTAATTATAGGTACTCTCTCTAAACGCATAATTGATATCTGAAGAAACAAATCAGATAATATTTTTACAGTTGTACAGTATTTTTTAATAGTGTTTGTATTATATCTACATAAATTAAAAATTTTATATCAACCTTTATTTAGATCATTACCGAATTTTATAATAAAATTTATCAAAAACATAGTTCTCTTAATAAATTAAATAAATATCATCTACGAACGTGTAGGGGAGTGATTTAAGTATAAATCCTTATATATGGCTAGATTTACGGATTTTTATTATGTAATAAAAAATTCTTTAGTACTAATAGACACTTATGATTATTATTATTTATAAAATCAGTATTATTATAAAATATGGCTACTGTCATGGTAATTCCCATCACGAATTTTAAAATTTCAACTGCACTATAGGAAAGAGGACAATTTTCTGAGCATTTAAAAAAAATTCATGGACCGTTCATTAGTTTTCGAGAAAACGGCAATCTAAAATTACGAAAAGCAGGAAGATGTAATTTATGATATATCCCGATGCGTGACGGTAACTAGCACGTTCAGTTCCCGCTCTTCATTTTGTTGACGGTACGTGTGCTTTGATATATTCTTAATTTTGTTGTCAATCGCGGTCAAAAAAACACACGAGCCAGCCTTAAAGCGAGAAGCACATGCCTACAACGAAAAATGACCAGACGTAACACCAGAAAATCCAAGCGACAGCCGGCAGAGGTCGCCAGGGTAGAAGTCCCCAGTAGACCAATGACGTTAGTGCAAATCATGGCTGCACTCAACGAACCTGCAAAGGCTAACGAGGTACGGCAGATAACCAGCCCAAGCTAAAGGAATCCGGACACAAGCAGTCGGCGGGTCTCAACCGAGGACCCGGACTACCTTGCGACACTGGTGAGCCAAAGAGCCCAGCTTACTAAAAACATGAAGGAGCTGATGTGCAAGGCCAGCGACCTCGACGAAGAAGTCGCGAGCCTTTCGGGAGGATCTACCCCTCTATCTCCGGGGACAGCCAGCGCTGCTAGCGACAACTCCAGCGCAACCAAGAAGAGGGGGACTTCCAGGTCGTTCAAAAGAAGAGGCCTAGAAGAAGGTCCATTATCTCGTCTACCGAGGATTTGCACGAATCAAACAGGTTCAAACCCGACGCGATCAACAGAGTACCTTCCGAAGAACAAATCGGAATGAACCAAGGAGCAGCAGCAAGACAAACCTTAACACAGAGGTGGAAAACGCAACACAGGGAGCGGTGCGGACAGTCAACGAAAGTCCACCCGAACCCCAACATGACCCAGGACCGGCTTCCAGCGATAAAAAGCAGCCTGAAATCCCCAGACCGGCCAACACTCGTAAAAAAATGGTGCTACCAATCATCCTTAAGAAGGTCTCAATCTGGACGAAACTGAGATTGGCTTTCAAAGACAATGGCATCAGCTACAGGAAGGTCACCAACGTAGCTGAGAGACTTTCGATCACACCGTCATCGCCCGACGACTATCGCAAAATGACGAAGTATCTCGACCAACATTTAGACCAAAACAAGGGTGGCTACTTCACGTACGCCACCAGACAAGAAAAACGTCTCCGAGTAGTACTCAGGGGCCTGCATCAAGATGTAGACATCGGCCACATCAAAGAGGACATGTTAAGGAAGGGCCTCAAGGATTTCACTCTCACCAGGATGCACAGAGGGCGGGACAGAAAACCTTTACCCTTCCTCCTAGTAACTATGGAAGTCACTCCCACCAACAAAAAGATCTTTGATTGAACTACCATTCTGGATATCAACATCCAAGTGGAAAATCTAAACAACAAAGCCCGCACGACCCAATGCCACCGATGCCAGGGATTTGGACACGTACAAAGAAACTGCAAGGCAACACCAAAGTGTGTTAAATGTGCCCAACCACATTTAACCACAACTTGCGTGAAACCAAAAGACACTCCAGCCACCTGCGCAAACTGCGCAGGCACCCATTCAGCAAGTTACCAGGGATGCCCAAGGTTCACAAAGATACCGAGGAAAAATCTCCCTCGGCAGCGATACAAGCCAGCCAATAGAATCCAACAGCGGAACCAAGCTGAACCCTCAACGAGTTCCAGCACGATCGCTGTACTTACAGCTCAACTTATACGGCACAATATAGACGGCAAGGTAATTGCAAGCATTGTGGAAGGCATGCTGAATCACCTTGCGACACCATCACCATAAGCCACGACAACCCCAAGCTTCACAGCGGAAGACTCCCTTCCTAAATCCTGCACTTCAAGAAGACGGTTTGACGTCTTCCGAGCTCGGCTCGTAAAAATTCTAACGTCAAGTAATCCAACAGATGAAGGAGCATAGATACATAGATATCGGCACTCTACTGTGACAATTCATGATTTTGATTTTGAATCGCGGTCGACACCCGGACGAGTTCTATGGCTTCGAGTTCCACTCTTGGCGAGTTCTGTCATTCTTCACAGATATTTTTAAATTGGTATGTGTAAGGTGAAAAAATAAAACATCAAAAATAATTATTTTATTACAAAAACAATGAACAGAATGTAACCAAACTATGTCATTGTCACGGACTTAGATATATAAACTTGAAACTTAGAAAATTATCAAAAAACTTTTAAATTTTACAGCAGCCTTGACCAGAGGCCTTGACAGGTAAAGGTTTCATCTAGTGGCGATGATTCATAACAACTGTTTTTGGTCACCTAATAGTGTGGTTACTAGGGAATAGATGGGGTAATAGATGGAGACCAATCAGAGGTGCGTTAGGGTAAATTTTTCAAAACCGACTAATCAGAAGTGCGTTACGGGATAGATACACAGACAGGGGATATTATATTATGTATTGCAATATTTCAATGACCCCAGCTGTACAAATTGTTAAAAATTCTCTTAATCCAAAAATATTTATTCATTATTATAAAAAAGCAATGAGACTCTTTTGTTGTACTTTTTATTTATATTGTTACGAATAATCCGGTTGCTAAGTTAAAATTTGTTACCTTTCATGTGGCCTTGCAAGCGCACATGGGTTTCATATGTACCGGCGTCTATCTAATAAATTCTTTGCGATGTATTTTAACCAATGATCAAAATTATTGCAAATTCTCCAAATTTTCTTTTATTACTTGCAGCACTTCATCACTCAATCAAAACAACTTTAATTAAATTAAAATTCACTTTTCTATTAAGATTAATCAAATAAAATTTAAAATTGAAATCTAGCATAGTCGGAATAACAATCCCATGGGTAGCCCAATGCAACGGCATCTGTCTTTCTTTTCACCACCTACTCCCCTTTTTTTATTTTTTGGCACGGATACCAACACAAAATTTCCAAACTTAACTCTATGTACAGTGTACTTACAAATTTACAAATTAATAATTTACAATAATAAAAACAAAACTTTAAAATAATTTTACAAAATAATTAAACAATGTTTTTTAGCGTTTCAAAACACGATAGTATATAATTTGTTATTACTTGTTGTGAAATATTTACCCTTCAAACAAAAACCATAGCAATGCGAGAACTATAACGTAACGCGGCTACAAAGCCTGTTAATATTTTTTAAACACTGTATTTTTAAATTTTATTATTAAGTTATTAAAAATAATTAATAAATAAAATATTAAGTGTTGGATATCTTTAGGCGCAGAATAAATATATCTTTAATTTAATACCTTTTTCATTCTTATCCGTTATAATGGGAAGCAATAATTTAGAAAAATTAATATCTTATGTTATTATTTCTCTATGTTTAGTTCTTTGGGCGGTCACCCGGATGGGTATATAGTATATTGTCGTGTTGCAAAATGATTTTGACCTCCTCTGATATATTTGATAAATTTTTGAATTTGAAGTATGTTGTATTGATTTTATAAATGCAGGGCTGGCGGAAAACTGAGAAAAGAAAGTGCTTTTTTGCCAAAGATAGCCGCCGGCCCCAGCAAATATTGACTAATTCGCTTGGCTCCGTAGATTTTGAAAATTTTGTAAGAAATAGTTTTTGCAATTGAATTTGTTTTGAATATTGTTGAAGAGAAGTTTGTTTGAGAGAATTTTTGATCGAAAGTGGCAGTAGTTAAAATTATTTTTTTGAAAGTTAGATTTTTTTTATTATTAAAGATTTATTTTTTTTGATGAGCGATTTTTTTGATAAAAATTTATTTTGGACTTAGTGTTGGTTTAATTAAAAGATTTAGAAATAAAAAATTAGATAAAAAGAGTCGAACGCATTGCCTCCCAAGTAACATTTGGTGCTGAAAAACTTGGTCAGCAAATTATTTGCTGCTATTACGGTCTGTCAGCTTAAAATTCAGCTGATTTTTAGCTTAAGCACATTAGCTGAATTTTAAGCTGACGTTTCGAAGGGTCAGCTTCAAATTCAGCTGTTTCTCAGGTTCGACAAATTAGCTGAATTTTAGGCTGACGTTTCAAAACGTCAGCTTTAAATTCAGCTCTTTTTCAGCTTCGGCAAATTAGATGAATTTTAATCTGACGCTTCGATACGTCGTACGTCATACGTCAAAATTGAAGATTATTATAATTATTACAAGTATACATTTAACAAGTATAATTCATTAATTAATTAAAACCAATTAAGATAGATTTACGGTTCAGTTGAACACGTGTTTTTATAAATCGATTCATTATTTTATGAATACAGCAGTGTAGAAAAATAATTAAAGAGCTATAAGCTATTCTAAAGCATTCTTCAAAGTTTCAATATTTTGTCGTTTAGCAAACATTTATAATACAAATTATATTATTTGTATTTTATATTGTCAATTGATTAGTAATTAAAAAAATAGATCAACATTTAAAGTGCACAAAATTTGTATTAATTTTCATCATTTTCATCATCAATAAATAAAAATAGTGTTAATTAAAATCGAAATATTTTTCAATGTAAATCTATAATTTATTTACAAATGCAATATTGGGCTTTCGCTTTAAGACATAAATCGCATACAAAAGCAAAATCGGATAAATTCGACCGCATGATAAAAGAAATTCGCAAAAATATCATCAATC
Organism: Cantharis rustica; assembly: GCA_911387805.1. NCBI lineage: Eukaryota > Metazoa > Arthropoda > Insecta > Coleoptera > Cantharidae > Cantharis > Cantharis rustica. The sequence continues at coordinate 82,251,722 of OU426877.1, forward strand.
TTTTAACTTTATTTTTAAATTTTTTAATTTTTGTCATTAATAAGTCATATACTTTCGCGTGGTAATTATATTTTTCAATATTTTATAAAATTTTGTGCACGTTTTTACGATCCCCAGTGCAGACATATTTATATTAATTTTATTTTAATTTTTTTTCATAGTAAAACAATTTTTAAAAATATGTTACCGATTATAATCGATTGATTTATGCAAAATTAGGAATTTTTGTGTTAATAATTAACCAAAAAAAGACAATCTTTGTTATTTTTAAATTTCAATGTAATCGAATTTAACACGGTAGGTGTAAGCCTACTATTTCTTTTTACAATATTGTATCTAATTTAGTGTATTTTTAAAAATTAATTTTTATAAAATTAAAATTGTCGCAATTTTGTAACTATATGTGCAAATCAATTGTAACAAAATTATTTTGGGAAACCCAAATTTTATAATCTAACTAATGAGATTATACAAATAAGGAAAAAAGTATTTAGAATTTGTAGTAAAATTTTTTTGCGTAAGTATTTATTTAAAAGTTCAAAATTTTGAAAAACCAGCATGAAGTATAGTGGTGTGTATTTAATTATTTTTCGATAACTGATGGTCAAATACTCTACACAAAAATAGATTGAATATATTTAAAAAAAATCAAAAACGTTTCATATAGCTTTATAGCCTAGGCAGTTAAACTTTCAAGTTCCAAAGTGGATACCTCAGGTTCAAATCCCACTTGAGGCGGCGGACGTAAAAAACTTAACTTAAAGTTATACATAATAATATATAAATTTAAAATCACTGTAATATTTCAGATTGTATTCTAGGATATTGTTAACGATATAAGATATTGCGACTGATATAAAATGATAAATAAATAAATGATGTAATAAAGATTATAATATATTTATATTTTTTGATGTTAATGAAAATAATAAAATAAAATCTTCTATAAATTATGGGCGACAATTTAATTAGATAAATATAATTATCAATTTAAAATAATTTTTTAATAGCGCAGCTATTGAGCTGCATCAGTTGCTGATTTTTAGTAACGTCAGAAGCTGAATTGCTACTGAATTGCTAATTTGGCGGCAAAAAAGCAGCTGAAATTGCTCTGCGTCAGCTGTTCAAAATGCTGAATATCAGCTGTATTTTAGCTGAATTTCAGCTGATTCAGCGCTGAATATCAGATGAGTCAGCATTTTTAACAGCTGACGCAGCGCAATTTCAGCTGTTTTTTTGCCGCCAAATTAGCAATTTAGCAGAAATTCAGCTTCTGACGTTACTAAAAATCAGTAGCTGACGCAGCTCACTAGCTGAATTTTAAGCTGACACAGCGTGCTCGTAGTTGATATTTAGCACAAAATGTTACTTGGGCTTGCTGATATTGCTTTGAATTTATAAATTAAAATCGTAAGTTCCATCTTCGAGCAAGTATAAAAATTTTAAAGTTTAAAATAATTTTAATTAGAAGTTTTTAAAATCGAATTCTAGTGTTTTTTTTTATAAAATATAATTGCAATATATTGTGGGCTTACAAGTCAAAAATAATAGTTTTGAGTAATCTGAATTTTAAAGCTTGCTTTCATTTTGAAATAATAATAAATTTGCTATAATCACACAAAATACATCAGATATGCTACTATATGTTTTTGCAGTATGAAGATTATAAAAATTTAGATCTATAAATGCACTAAAAAAAAAGATAATTTTTGACTTAGTGTCTTTTTCTTGTAAGCTCACGATAGATTGTCGTGTTTTAAAATCTTTTTAAAAAACTGTTTTGTAAAATATTTAAAATTTGTTTTGTTTTGGTTTAAAATTTTGTACCAATTTGTATATTTGAAATTTTTGAGTTGTTTATTTGGTTATGATATTGGTAACAAATTTGGTCAAAATGGTCGATGGAAGGGACCTATATTTTGTCCGCGTCCATTATATTTGAAAATTTGAGTTTGATTTTGATTAAAAGTGCAATTGTTTAAATTGAAAAAATGTTTTATTTAGTTGAAAAGTATAACGACAAATTTTATGTGATAAGAAGACAGCTGCGAGACGATATCGTATAAAATTTTGCTTTACCAAATTTAAAATTTAGCAAATTGTTTATAAAGTTGGATCATTTAGAGAAATTCAAATTAATTATAAAATTACATTACAATATTTATATACTATATACATATAAACCTATGATATTTTGCATTGTATATAGAAAATACTACTCAATCATGACATATAGATAAAACATAACAGGATGACACTATTCTGATAATCCTACTGAAAATTATTTTGCATAGTTTGTAAAATTTACAAACACAGTTAAAATAATTCTAGCAAACTAATTTATTTTTATAACTAATACTAATTTCGAAGACAGCCGTTTGTGTTGATGTCAAAAAAGTTCCCAAATAATCTTAAAGCAGAAATATATGACTCCTGTATACTACGAGTTCTGAACTATGACTATAACTATCACTCATAAGACTGCAAGTGGATTGGCAGTGATACAAAAAGCAATGCAGATAAGAGAGCTCGGCATAACTTGACGTAAAAGAAAACGTAAAGAATGGATTCGTGAAAAAACGGGAATCACGAACAAAAATACAAAATTAACAAAACAAAAATGGAGTTGGACTGGACATGTTAGGAGAGCGGAGGACGACAGATACATAAACTGGAGACCGAGAATCTGAAAAGAAGTTTCGGACGACCGCTCAAAAGACGGGCAGATGACATAAGAGAGAATGCCGGAAGATAGTGGATGCGAGCAGCGCATAACCGTGAAAACTGGAAAAATAATGGGAAGGATTATACCCAATATTAGAACGAAAAAGTCTGAAAGAGAAAAAGAAGAATTTATTAGTAGTATTTGTTAAATTGTTAAATATTATTTTGTGAAATTCTTTAGTCATTCGCTGAAACATTACCGAAAATGTAAAGACGCTTGTTTTAATATGAAATTTTAAATCCAACTGGCTTATTAGAATGCTAAACTTTATTTAAAAAAATTCGAAACTTGAATTAATTTCCGATAATATTCCACCCGTGGTATTACATAATGATAATACGCACTAAAAATTAACTTATGTTTATGAATAAAGTTACGAATGCTAGGAAAATGATTATATTAATTTCCGCTATAGTTTTGTATTTAGAGATTTATTTATGAATTTATATTAATTAAAACATTTGGTACCTAAAAATGATTTAATTTAAAATTAATATTGTTGATATCTGTTTATTTTCCTACCTACTTATGGGATATTTATTTTATTCCGGTACTTTTAGCTTAGAATCATTTTTAACATTTCTTTTATAAACCAAAAATTACACCAGGCATGTAATTAGAGTTATTAATAATTTGCAATTTACAAAGTTGTCAAATACGTGGTAAGTAGTATATTAATTTAAGCTATGATATCACTTATCAGTAATTGTTAGCTAGATTTGAATGAAAATCATGTGTGCTTCTTACTGTTGATATTGATTATAGATAAGTAATAATAAATTAATGCGTCTTTATGTTCTGACGAGAAAATGCAGCAATATTAAAAATATACATTACGACCACCTATAAAAGCCTAGAAATTAAGGTACAATTTGAAACATTAAAATATACATTCATAATCAAGACGTTTAAATAAAACTTCGAGTTTTAATTTTGAATGTATACAATTAGCAATAGTTGACTTTATTTATTGTTACTTAGTATAAGTTTGAATTTGAAAAAATTATTTCATCAACTATGCGCTACATGTTCTCAATTTGATATTTATTTATAATCGGCGCTGTTTTCCGAAAATGATTTAGTAAAATCGAAACCGGTAGGTAAAAAGTAATTTTATGCAATACAACAAGATACATTTTTTGAAAATATACATTTTGAACTTGCACAATGCTAGCATTTATTATTAACAACTACTATAAACAGTTTGAGCTCCAAAATGAGAAGATTGAGAAGATCTACGAATTGTAAAACGAATTACACCATATTCTTTCGTCCTCGCCATTACACATCTTTTATCCGAAACACTTTTTCATGTAACAATATTAGGTAATGTATTATGATTATCTTAGATAATGACATAAATGTATTTTTCATTTATTTAGAATTAATACAAAGACTTGACAATATAGATAAAAAAATTCAAACTTTTTATTTTTTTTTATTATAACGCACACTTCTAAAAGAATTAAAAAAATTATCAAACTTATCTCATAAGATCATATTATAATTAGATGTTTTAATTGTAAGAAGATACACACGGAGACTATAACTTACGGCTTAATAATTATGAAAAAATCATCGTTTTTTACTGTTTAGATAATTATAATGTCTAAGATTTTGTTTATCATTTTCTATCGACTAAAAAAAAAGATTATGATTAAAAACTAAAAAAATTATCATTGCTTATTACTATTTACTTAAATAAAATGGGTAGAGAACTAAAATTTGCATTAAAACTTTCTCCATCTTATCCGGCTATAATATACTTATTGAGCATATTTTGAAACTAAACAATAAAAACAATTATGCAACGAAAAAATATTATTTGTGGCTATTCTTAAGTTCGCAAAATAAAGTTAAATCATACCATTACTATAAAATAAAATTAAATAATAAAATTATTAGTTATCAACATTTACAAAATAAATTTCATTTATTTTATATTATGTATATCTATAATAGTAATTCAAAGTTTAAAGAAGCACAAAGTTAAATAAACAGTAATACTTTCTTTTGTCATAAGGTTATGCATTACATATTATTATTTATTAATCTATTTTAAAAATTTTGAATTTAATTTTATTTATGTTTGATGTAACTTCTGTTTGCTTTCTTTTTCAATATCTCTGTATAATATTAAAAAAGTTTATTACCTACCCGAAGTAAATAAGAACTCATTTAAACACATGTCAAAATATTTTGTGCGCAATACGCAGTTAGTTATTTTTATTAAATAATAGCGTAACGTACTAAAAGGCGCATTGTTAACATGCTTTAGGAAAATTAACTTTTATAATTTTCTTTCTTCAAGTTTAGGAATAAAATGTAAAGTTAAAACGTGTTAAAAGATGAAGTTGACTTTCTGTTCTTCATCCCAAAGGACATCTTGTCGCCTTGGTGATGCATAATACAACAGAATTCTTGTTAATTATTACTTACTTAGACAAGCGACTTGGAACGAAATCTTAACTAAGAAAATAATAAGTATTGCCATTTTTAACATAGTTATAATATGAACTAAACTGAGTTTGAAATGTTAAATAAAAATCTACTTATCTGATTTAATTTAAAAGATTTATCAAAATATAATTTTTGTAAATAACAATGCACCAGAAAATATAGATATACGGTAGTCTACCATATTATAAGATTTATAAGATTTTAAGTATTGTATTAGAAGTTTGAAGTGGAGAATATAGTAACTCTTATTCACTTAGTAATTTTAAATTTTATTATAATTACAATGTACAAAATTTTTATTGATTAATCTAGATACTGCGTTTTTCATACTTATTTTTTCAAACTTATTTTTAAGTGGAAAATCGACTTAAGATTCGTGGTTCGCTTTTTGGTCAGAAGAGAAAATAATATATTTTTTTAAAAATTAGCTCATGAATTTGAAATGCGCTTTGTCTGTCTTATCAAAAAAATACGATAAATTTAATTAGAGTATCTGCAAGCTAAATTTCAATTGTGATGTTAATACCAGTTGTCTTAATTTCATTTCCAATTTATTTAAATGACTAAATTTTTATAGACTTTGTTAAATAAATTTTGAGAAAACTGCAATTTATCTTTAATTCGAGAATAAACTCTAATAACTATTTAAATTAAATCACTCGATGTAATTAATAATAACTGTGTACCTACCTACTAAATTAGATACATACATACCATATATAGCCTAAAGTAAGAATCTATGTTACAGGTTCTAAACAAAATTTTAACAAGTATTTTAAATAAAACAAGTAATGGGTATACATTAAAAATACTTTTTTTTAATTTAAAAAAATTATTTTATTATTTATCTGATATATGGTTTAAAATGTGCATGTTTATATAATATTGCAAACGCCAATTAAAGTATATTAAAAAGTTTTGCTTATAAGTACTACAAATTAATTCTTTAAAATGATTCAGATGTAAGGATTATCAACATTATAATCATTGTAAAATTGACTAGAAAATCTCTTCCCTTGCGTATCGAACCCCATCTACTTAAAAGCGTGAAACGCTTCTGACATGTAACAACAGACAACCCTTGCTTTTATGCTAGTCGATAAGAATTGTATAAACATATAAACACTAATGCATGATAATCTTTGAATGCCATTATTTTGGGAGTTAATGCTAGTTCTTAATATCTAAAAAAACCGTTATAACGGCTAAAAGTGTAGGTGGTGCAGACGGGCATTACCTATAGTTCTGTTCAGAGGTATGCTGGACAAAATGGTATGCAGGTTCAGCTGGTATGTAATCAAGAAAAATCAAGAAAAAATTTAATTAAAAATAATTTTATAACCTTTAAAAAAACCTAAAATCTCGAAAAATTTGGGATTTTTAGAACATTTCCCAAATAGCAAAACTTTTACATACCTATTTATTAAGATTTTTCTGAAGAAAAATTTTTATAGAAAAAGGGATTTTGACATTTCTCGGCAATATAAATTAATCAAGGTACCAACAACTACTTTCTTTTATTTATCAGGTGACAATAAAATCGGATACTGTTTATACATTTTTTTCAACTACATAATATAATGTACATATATATAGAATGATTTTTAAATGTTTGTTTTTTATGTATACATAAAAATAAAAAGTTTTTTATTAAAAAAAATCAGTTCTATACATTTTATTGTTTTAGTTATCATGTCTAAAAAGTCGTTTCTTTATTATCGAATTGTATGAAGCTAAAAATTTGGCAAAAAATACAGTCTTTCCTATTTAAATCTTTTATTTCAAAATTTAACAGTCTTCAAAGCGATACTAGAATAGCGGGAGTTATAGGTAATTATTCGGACCGAGAGTCCGCGCGCTGTCAATACTCCACAGCTCTTCAATATCATCAAATGTCGGATTCACCAAAATCGCAAATGTCATACAGCCAAGGAGTCTTCAATTAAAATTTTAAAAATACTCAAAGAAGACCTTATGACCCCATTTTCGTTACTCGGAAAATTTTTTTCTTTTTTTTTAAATTTTCATAATAAACCTTAAAATGTTACAAACAATATAAGCGGATCGATCTCTTAAATATAGTGCGATGATTATTGTGGAAAATTTTTTTTAAAATCAATCATTCATACTTGTCGATGGTCTCAAATCAATACCACGTAAGTTAAAAATATCCATTTTTGGATTTTTAGAACAACGAAATCTATTTCGCGAGCTTCACCATCTATTAGACGGTGGTAATTAAAAAAAAATTCTGTTACACCAATATAGCCAGAAAAACAATACCTCGTTTTTCACAATAACTCGTAAGTCTCATTTTGTAAGGTTTAATAATGAGTAAGTTATATACAAAATAAAAATACCTTTATACAAGTTTTTTTAAAGAGATCCATTAACATATTCTAAGTTTAATATTAACAATAATTACTGTAAACACAATGAAACAGTTTTTCTGTCCTCCTCTAAAATCGTCATTTTTGACTTACGTGGTATTGATTTGAGACCATCGTTATGGTTTACCACGGGCCTATAGTCTGTTTTTTTTTTAAGAAAAATATTGGAATTTGTACTAAAGCAACAACCTTGAAACGTAAACCAATGAAATTGCTTTGAAGGTAGACGATATTACAATAACAAAATTTTTGAGATTGAAGTGCTATGCGTGTTGCCTAAACTGAACCGGGTAAAGTAATAAATAAGATAGATTTGAACAGAGTTAAATGTAATATCGAATAGACGTAGTTATTTGGTTATAACATTTCGCTTTTTTGTGGTGAATGTTTAATATTATTACAAGATTAAGTACTATTTAAATTATCTGAAGTTTCCCGATGTAAATTAGACTTTGCAAACGACGCGCCACCTATATTATTCATATATTATTAGATCGACTATAGCTCTGATTTTGCAGGAGTAGGAACACTTTTCAAAGTTCTGTTTGGTGGTTTTTCGCTTGACCTACTCAACAAAAATTAGAACAGAAATTGAATTTTAAATAATATTCAATTAAAACTGAACCATTTATTATAGAATATGTATTCCATAAGTTTTTTCTATGAGTAAATTTTTGTATTTTACTTATTTATGGATAAATATGCAACGCAATATATTTTTTGACATTTACTCCCACTTTTTTTAAAACTTATATTTAGGAGTATTTATGCAATTTTTTTTTATTTCATTGATCAATTTTATTTAAGCTTAAAGCTAATTTAAAAGGTTATTATCACTGAACTACTAACCTTATTCATAATTCTTCAGAGAATTATATAAATTGTTTATAATATTGTATTATTGTTTTCTATTATATAAATATTGTATATTATAAGAAAAGGTGAATAGAATAATGCTGCGAGCATGCGTTTTTAAATTAATTATAGTAAAAATATTAATTTATATACAAGCGGCACTTTGTATAGGTTCAATTTTGACTATTTTGTTGATTAATTTTTAATGATATTATATCAGATGGTATGTTTAAAATTAGTATAAATCAAAGGGCACGCGAGTGTCTCGGGAGACGAGACTTGGACTCGAGGGAAACGTACTGCATTATCAAATTACCACCACCGCCCCCCTGGTTTTTGTTAATCTGTTTTCAATGAACTCCGTATTTTGCACACATGATACTACACACGATGCCCTTTAGATGTTAATGCCAATGCAATTTTAGGGGTGATCGAGAGTTACAGAATATTTATTTACAAAGATGATCGGGTTAAATGTTCTTTTCTTGTTTCTTTTATCATTGATTATAAATTACGTTCTTTCTACATACATTATAATAAATAATACTTTATTATAATAAAACGGGAAATTGCATTTATTAATACGAAAGAAATACTAGTATATTGATTTTGTGAACAAATTGCAATTTTGCTGTAATTTAGTAGTAGTCGTTTATAAATGTTTATAAACATAATTATTTAAAGACAACTTAAATATTGGTAGCTAATTGGTTAATATTAAAACATGTACCTATAAAATTTAATTTTTGGTAGTAAACACGACATTAAAGAAATTAAAATTAAACAAATCTAATAAACTAATAAATAATTTTGAAATTAAAAATTTAACCGTATTGTGTGTGTATATCTATATTATTTATGAATATTACGAAAGGATATTTTGAGAAAACATTTGGTCAACCACCAAAAGTATACGTAACTTAATTTTTAAATTTTATAGTGAATTATGTAGCGCACCCCATTACAAGATTTTCATTTATTTCAATTAATTGTGTATTCTAAATTTCATTACGATAATCAGCTTTAAAAATGTATTCGAAACCAGTAACATTAAAACGTTTTAACAGAAAACCGACCCGTCTATTTTATTTTGAATCTGAATAGATTCAATAATAATCAGAATAAAATTATCATGAAAAGCTTTTGCCGTGGATATTGGCAAACTGATAATGTAAAATTAAAATTATGTCATGATATTTTTATATGCCTTTGTAAACTGCTGAAAATTTTAATTTTAATAATCATTTACAGCTAACATTAATAAAAAAATTAGTTTTTGTATCGCAGAAAAAAAGTAATTATTAATGAAATAAAGGACAGACCGTTACATTGATGACAAGCTACTTGTATTGTTTACTGTCATCGATGTCACAAAGTTCAAACAAAGCATTGAAAAACCATTTAAGGTTCGTGTAAACTCATTTAAATCATCAATTGTTGCCATCTGGCTATTCTATCAATAAAATCTCTAATATATTTTATAAAATTGAAAATATTCTTATGGCTGTAATTTTTTTTAAATTTTAATTTATTAACATACCTAGTAGGTATAAGCGATATGTGAATATTATCACAATTATAATATAATCTATCTATAAAATGATTTAAAGGTGTATTCAAAATTTTCATAAAATTTAATTTATTTATGGGTGAAGGCAAGGGTCATGGTTCAAAGTATGTAGGGTATCCGGATTGATAGCAGGACCAGGAAAATACATAATACATAACTAAACCTGTCACTCTATAATACGTCAAGTGGCTTTTAAGTTAAAAGTGGAACAACTAGGTTTTTCTATAGGTATATTATATACAGCTATAAATTGTATTAAAAATATCAGTTAGGCTAAAAACAAAAATGTTAAAATAATCATAATAAATTAAGTTTAATTTCTTATAACGTACTATCTATGCTACAACTTTTTTTCATGGTTTCATTTCTGGAGCAAAATAAAGATAAAACACATTAAATTCTTGTTTGCATATGGTGCACCCTCTTAGGCTATTTCTAACTACTATACTTTACAACTTTATGACTCACTTAATGTGTGAATTAAAAAACTTATTAGCTTTTTCGAGTGCTTGGTATAATACAAATTAGAAATTAATTAAGATAAATTTGTCGTAAATAGGAAACTAGGGAATTATAAACAGTTTTTTATTTTAATTTACAAACGCAAATACTTCAAGCGACTGGATGAAAACTTGAGCAATATAAAGTTAATCTTTCAATTTATTTACTTATTTAAAATTTTATTATTTTTTTTAATTTTCTTTTGCTATATTTTGTAATCTTACATGTTTGATGGAAGTGTAAGAAGGAAACAACTTATTTAATCCGCTAGTTAATCCAAACTAAACTGTGGCTGTGATCTAGGATTATATAGCGCTGATGAATTTTAGCTTTATAAAGGAAGAAGCACTTTGTTCAAGTTAGTTTAGCTTATTAATATTGCAGTTGTTTTAAACAGTTTATAAGTCATTGTCGTACGGGATCGATAAATTTCAAAATTTTGTCAATTTTGGTCATGCATTTAAGCAAATTGGCTATAGTTAAATTAAAAATTGTATTTTTAATCTCTTCTGTGTTCTTTGTCATAAATGGTATGAAAACATTCTTATACCGAAATATATAGTTTCCATAAAATTTCCACAATCTTAGAAAAGTCATAAATTTTTTTAAATTTTAAAATATCTTAAAAATCCAGGTAGCAAATTAGTCATTCATTTTTCATTTTATTAAATGAATTTGCTATAATTTAAAAAACACTTTTTGAACAAATTATTGTTTATTATTATTTTAAAGAAAAACTTCAGATTAATTATTTAGAAATTAAATTAACAATATGCTGTACAGTTTAAAGTAATTAATCAATATGAAGATTCTTATAGTCACAATATTTTAGAGCCAAACAAAAAGCAAAAAACTAGACATATATTATACATAATATAATATTTCAAAAAGAATGTTAATTTAAGAATCTTAAACGAGCTAATAAAATAAGTAATCTAATATTAATGTAAGTAACCAATTGTAATTGCAAATAAACAGAAAACAAATTGAAAATATTATTATTTATTATTCAAGTAATAAAACAATACAAATAAGAAAAATACAACTAATATTTGTTTAAAAAATAATTGATTTTCTATATTCAATTATTATGTACACTAACTTACGCTATGTAATGAAAACTGTTATCAATCATTCATTTTATGACATACTTGCATTATATCAAGTTCATTTATTTCAATCAATTGTAATGGTGTTCTATAATCATATTTATATCATTCGATACAGCAGGAAAGAAATATTAATTTAATTATTTTGTATAACGACAATTTCTAATAGTACCCAAACCGAGAGATTGTAACGACAAGGTCGAGTTGACAGTATTTAAAAAATAAGTGTGAAATATTTGTTCGCTGAACAACCGGTGTGATTCTTTATTCTGTCTGCAGTGTCGGTATTAGTATGAGTTTGTAGAATTTTTGTATACATAAGAGAAACTTACTATTTAACGATAGTTACTTATTACAAGAAGAGCAATACAGTTCTTCTTGAGAAATTTTTTGATAATAGATTATTTTAGTGATTTGCCATTATCGTCCGATGAGAGATGGATAGAATGAAGTTATTAATTTTACCGTGTACCGCGACATTAGCAATCAACATATCATAGCCGTGTGAAGAAAACCCTGCATCCGAAGCCAACTCTAATTTTGCATCCAATTCTTTCTTAAAAACTTTAAAATTAATTAATTTAGTTACTTATTAGTAAGCGCCCCTCTGACTTCAGTGCTCGCTGTAAGAGCTCCCTGTGCCTACCTTATTTGTAAGAGAAAACGGTTTATTATATTTGAACATCTTGTTAATACAATACAAACTTATAAATATTACAATTTAAGCAATTGTAGGTTAAATCACACAATAAACATAATAATGTACTGACATTATGTTAAAATTTAACAGATGTAGGCTGTAATTGTTTCCAAAACGGATATAATATACAATATCGATTTAGAAATACATATATCTTTGTTAATTACCAAAGTTTTAAAAGCTAGAAAAGTTTTATTCGTAAATTTAATTGTAATATTGGTAGTAGGAAAAAGAGTTAATTCGTCAAAAATTAAATATTCTTTTTAGAATTTACTATTATAAATCAATAATAATATTAATAAAATCAATGTTTATAATGACGAATTTAACTGACTGCTTTCCTTGACGTTACGGTCTCGACTAAAAGTAACATTTTACTATGGCGAAAAAGAATAATATAGCGCATTTTGTGCGAAAATAAATATTCTTTACAAATAATAAAAATCGAAAATAAATAAATACGTCAAAATTTGATATTTCACTTTACGGCTTACAAGAAAATTACAAAAAAATTTTATAGTATATTTTCATAATTATTGTGTTTTTTTACTGAGATAGATGTTAGTTACGGAGTATGTCCTACGTTTTTAAATATTGAATTTACAGTATAATATATAGAAACAAATAAATATATAATATTATGTAGTATTGTAGACTTATATATGATGGAGTGGTCAAAACAGGAGTGAATGAAGTCCATATTGGAAATTTTTGGAGTTATGGTTCCTAATGCGTTCTAATTCATAACTTTACTTCGGTGCAAAAGTAGATTAAGTCACATTTTGTTTGTTTTGGTATCCTATGTAAGTTGTTTACTTTTTTTACTGACAATAATATTACATGTTTCCGTATTGTACTGTTAAGTTTCGATAATTTATAAACAGCATTTATGGACTTGATACACTGTTATTCTGACCACTCCATATTTAGAATGATTTTATGTTAAAAATTGTAAAATAATAGAAGTAATTAGTGAACAGGTTAAGTTTTTATCAGTAAACGTGAAACTTAATAACATTTTTAAATACTAATCGCTTTTCTTATATAATTAATAAAAAACATTTTTGATTCAATTAATAAACATTTTAGTTTTTAAGTTCAAGTACACAGTTTAACAAACATAATAGTAGGTGTGTTAGGTATACAACACTGGTCTGCATTAGTGTACACTAGTCCTTTAATTTGTGAAAAATTGCTTTGTTTTGGTAACCAAATCTTTTTATAAATGTTATGTATAGGGTGGCTGAGGGATCGAAATTGAGCCACCCTGTACAGCTTTTATAACATATTTGTATTCTGATTTTGTTAGTGAAAAAAGGGAAATCAGCAAAAAAACTATGGGCGAGTGTGCACTAGTGCAGCATACCAAATACACCTAATATATTAAGAAAATTACTTTCTTGATAATCTCGTTGAACTTCTTAAATGAAAGCTTCGTAAACGTTACTAAAATTTATTTTAGATAAAGTACGATAAGTAAAATAAATATCTAACAATTAAAAATCAAAATTACTCAACCTTGATTAACATATATGACATAGTATTTTATTAAATAACAATATTCTTGATAGTGTTAATCAGGTGAATTCATATCTATTGTCGTGTATTTTTTTTACAATTTAGGGGTTTGCAATGTGAAACTTTTTTCTTATATTTATGAATTCGTTTTTAAATTAAAAGATTTTGTTTTAAAAAGGTTAGCAGTAAGAGCAAGATGGCGAGTAGAGATAATGTTTCATTTTGGATTTAGTTAGTTTAAGTGATATTTTTGATAAGTTGTTTTTTCTTAAGTGTAAAATAATTTTTTTTTTGAACTCGGTGATTTAATTGAACAGTGAGATTGATTTGCAAGATTTTATGGTAATATAGCAAAGTTAAAAGATAGAAAGAGTCTCATGCACTATTGTAAGTAAAGGGTGGTTGCGATTTATTAGGGAAGAAAAAATTAAGAAATTATTAGAAGACACCCTATACATGACACTGTATATCCCAGGATTTCTTCAATTTTATAATCTTTCTGTTTCTATATTTGAGTATAACTTTAAGATGCTATCAAAGTGCAATAGTTAACATTTGTTAGAGATGTTGTTGATGTATATATGTTTATTTGTTAGAGTATTATGTGCGAAAGAAGTAAAACAAAAGAAGTGATCACATATTTTCTTAAACGCGTTCTTATGATTTTCCATGGAAAGTATGTAGTAGGTACATATTAGTTGTTTTGCACAACACCTAAGAAACTGCTTAAAATAATAACTATACACTTAACATTTGCTAATATTTGGCAACCGTAATGTTGCCGATCAAAACTTGTGCGTGCACTTTAATTCAGAAGCAAGAAAAGGATTTGCACATTAATTTTGTCGAAAGTAAAATGTATTTTTAACCACATTCGTATTATATATATGTGATCTCGAACTTTATGTGAAATACAGTTAGATGTAGACTAAAGTAAACTAATTAATTTTGTTAATACCGCTGCGATATAGGTACATGTTTAATATGGATATAAGGTATACTATATTTAGACCTTACGTGTCCTATATTGTGATAATGTGACAAGAATTGAAAAATAACAAAAAATAACTATGAAAATATAGAAAGGTATATAATACCTAGTTCTTATTTAAATCTTTTTAAAAAGAACATTTTATTCAAAATATATGATATAATTCGAATAAGAAATAAAAGTAATAAATAATAATCAGTAAATAATATACATTTAGTATACCTATTACTAAAAATAATAGGTAAATAATTATAAGTTACGACTTTTTTTTAATCGAATTTTTACCTGTTTTTAATTGAATTAATAATTATTTTATTAACATTAAACATTTTCTATCAAACAACATAAGGAATACAATGAATACCGAGCACCCTCATGCATACAACGCTTTCTAATCAGCAGTTCATATTTGTATATAATTTGTTCATATAAAAGCAGCAAACCCCTCGTATCGCTTACAATGTGACATACGGCCCTGTGAGAATCTCTACACAAAGGAATCCCCTACAGCAGCTTCAAATCGACTAGATCCCTGTTTATATAACCATATGTATATCTTACGCTTGAATACTTTCAAAAAGTCACTTGTTTTTGCATTCCTATGCTTTCAATTTTATATTTGCCTTTGATTTTATGCTTTCTCTAAAAAAAATATTATGTGTTTCAGTACTTGTGATATTCTAACTTAAAAATTAATCTTGATGATTTTAACCTTACCTCTCCGATATATCTTTAGTGATCGTCATAAAAAAAATAATTAACGAACAAAATAGTGTAATACGAACTAAAAATAAAAAGTTTAACTTGTACAGAATTTTTTTACGAAATATATTTTTTCGACAGTTTCTATTTAACTTTAATTATTTTTTAAACATTTTTTTTTGCCCAGAATATTTACAATCTGTCCATACAAACAATAAGTAAATCACATGTCAAAAAAAGAAAAATAAAAATAACTTATTTAGGTATAATCCCAGTGGTTTATACCTTTACAACCTTAATTAATTGAATTATTTATGTACAGGGTAAGTTAATAATATGTATACTGATCAGATAATACATTACTTTTTGAATCTGTTAATGAAGTCTGTTGGCTTGAACTTTTTCAGTCTTCTCGTGTCGTGAAGATGATTCCATCAGATTAGTTGTCAGTTGGCTTAGATGTGAATTAATCCTGTCTCTGTACTTGGTACTAAATGCTTCTATCTCTTCTTTTACCAATGGAATGTCAAGATCTTTTCTGATAATCTCATTTGGGACGAACCATGGCGCATTCACTATATTTCTGAGCACCTTTGCTTGAAATTTCTCTATTATTTCAATATTTGAGTTGGAAGCAAAACCCTACAGCTGTATTCCCTAGGTCCAGACAGGTTTAATTATTGCAATATAGATCAGTAGTTTATTTTCCAGTGAGAGTTTCAATCCTCTACCTATCATCCAGTTCATTTGCTGTATTTTCTGGTTGAGTTGCTTTCTTTTTGCCCAAATGTGATTTTTCCACGTTAGTGGGCGATCTAAGTGCATTCTCAAGTACTTCACAGTCTATGTTTGTGGAACCTATCTGTCATTTAAGGTTACTGAAGAACATGTTCCATTTCGTAGTGTGAAAGTTAAATGTCTATATTTAAGTCTTTTTGTCTTAATTTTCCATTTCTCCATTCATTTTTAGATTTTTTTCAGATTTATTTGTAACAGTTTTGAGGCTACCACTGGATTAGTATGTGATGCCATTACTGTATCATCCTGTATCATCCGCAAACGTAGCTGTGGTGTTCTGTTCTATTGTTCTCAAACCCGCTGTGTACAGGAGATATAGAATCGGCCCCAAAACACTACCCTGTGGCACGCCTGCCTCCAGTAGACATATTTCTGTGTGTTCTTCTTGATATTTGATAAAAAAGTGTCTATTACTAATATAGGATTTGATTAGTTGGTACAAGTCGTAAGGAAACACTTCTTTTTATTCTAGACAACAAACCCGGATGCCAGACTTTATCGAATGCTTGCGAAGTCTCTATGAATACTGCTGAACAATATTTTTTTAGGGCTTTTATTGCTTTGTTGAGTTTTGCTTTGTCGTGTGGAGATCTTGTTATTTGCCATGTTTTTCGTATTTTACGTTTCTCTGCAATTTTAATTCTGGCAGTTATTGTACAGGCGTAGAGCTTTTTTGTTGTTTCAGATTATGGAGTAACTTCCCAGGCTACTTCTTGTATTGCTATGTTAATTTTTTTTATTGCTGTTTCAATTTCTTCTTTTGTTTTTAGGAACACATTATAGCTAATTCGATTGTTCAATATGTGTCTCAATTCATTCCAGTTTGTTTCGTTATTGTAAAATGATAGTGAATTTTTTTTCTATTATACTATGTGAGCTGAGAGTCACTATTATAGGTAAATGGTCAGATGACAGATCTAGACATGATTCAGCTTTTATGTTGTTTGCAAGTATTCCTCTGGTTACACAAAAATCAATTAGATCAGGAATCTTTCTACGATCTGCAGGCCAATATGTGGGCTCTCCAGTTGATACCGTTTAGAGATTATTTTTATTCGGGGCTAGATATAGCTGCCTGGCCTTTGGTGTTGGATTATGTAATCTAGAACCCTACCAAGGGTATCTTCCCGCAATAAATCTATTACCGAATGTTTTGAAAAATTGGTTGAATTGGTCCTGGTTGATTGCGTATCTTGGTGGACAGTAGACAGCTGTAAGGGTGATCGTCCCAATCCAGACCTCTATGTTGACATTGGTTGCTTTGTAAGTACTCTTTTTTAAATTGCTCTCTTTCATGATTCTTAATAGATGACTTTATTAGGATTATAGTGCCCCCGTATGCCGCATCAACCGGGCGCTATGTGTTATAAATGTGGTATCTTGGCATTTTTATCATATAGCTTTTCTTTGTAAAATGTGTTTCTGTTTTGGTTGGTTAGAAAAGCTTTAAGTTCTGGTTCTCTTTGGACCAGGCCGTTGGCATTCCAGACTGCAATTTTTAGCGTGGATTATTAAAATTATTAAATAAATTAATTTTTTAACTTGTGTAATATATAATTAAATTTAATAATCTTAGATTGAACAAGTTAATTAAACAATTTTTAATAATGTTTTTATTATTAAGCTTTCAACGTAGATTAAAAATATTCTGATGAAAACGTTAACCTCCGTTGAAAGCTTAATAATAAAAGCATTATTAAAAATTGTTTAATTAACTTGTTTAATCTAAGATTATTGAATTTAATTAAAGTTATTAAATTATCAATAATAATAATAATAAGAAATAATGATAATAATAATAACAATAACCTTGTTCAGAATTTTATAGGTAAAAAATAACAATGTATAAAGTACCTTTCAGAACTATATATGTACAAAGTATAAAAATTGCTTATAACACAATACATTACAATATCCATATTATCAGGTAACCAAAAAAGTTCGTGCGGTTCATCTTATACAGAGTGTCATGGATATTTTTTTTAGTTATTTATTGATAGCACTTGTTTATGTTCTTTAATTTTGTATAAATTTCTCTTTCATTTGATGTACTATACAAATTTTGCGACTATTGCTTAATTCCTATTGTGAAATAATTTAAAATGGCCACAAGCAAAATGTTAAATCAAAGTTGTTTACTCTATGAGTATACAAATTTATCATCAAAAATATGTACCGTATTCCGAAAAGATGCTATAAGTGATCGGACAGCACAGAAGTAGTTTCAGAAATTTTTTTTTGAAGACTTCGGTAAAGTTTGGAAAGATGAAGCACACTCTGGAAGATCGACGATCACTAAAAAATCTTAAAGAAGTTGTGGAGGCAAAGGTTCAATGTGAGCGATAGAACCATTTGCTTTCACCTTCACCAGCCAGGGAAAAGTAAAAGTTAAGCAAATGGACCCTACATGAATTCAGATGAGAATAAATTAAGCCGCATTACTATTTATTTGTTGTTTGTTTTCATTGCCATAAATTCTTTGTATTTGTTCTCGCGCTATTAAAATTAACATTTTCTTGATCAGTTGTTAACTTGCGACAAAAAGTGGATACTCTACTCCAATTCTAAGAAATCTTATCATAAGTTGTCACCAATGGATTTAAATACCACATTCTTTAAAAAATTCCTTGAACCCAAAATAGATTTGATTGTGTATTTTGTGGACAGCAACCGGAATTGTCTATTATGAGTTCATGGAAACACGCCAAACCATCACTATAGTAGAGTATTGTAATTAGTTTCAACAAGTACAAGCAGCACTCATTCAGAAACAGCCTTCTTTGATCAATCGAAAGAAAGTACTATTCTTACAGAACAACGCTAAACCTCTAGTGAAAGAGTAACTCGGAAAAAAAATTTTGAGCTTGACTGGGAAACGTTACAACACTCATCTTATTCTCTTGATATTTCGCCAAGTCATTATTTCCTGCTTCTATCTCTTGATAATTATATGAAACATGCCTATGTTCACTCGAGTTGATGTTAAAATGTAGTCCGCCTAATTTTTTATTCCAAATCCATAGATTTCTACAATATCGGCATACAAAAATTGGTGTCACGTTGGCAGGTCATTGATTGGTGATTGTGAATACTTCGCTGAATAATAGTGTATTCTTCTCAATTATTGGCCTTACATAAGGGTGTAGTGACCACTTCTTCTTCAGAAGGGTTTTCTTGGCAGATACCTCGGTAGTTTGCCATTGCTTTCCGAAAAAAGACGGTCAAAATAAAAGGTTTACTCCGTTCGGGATCGAACCGAGGATCTCGGATTAGCAGTCGATGCACATAAGCGTCAGGCTGTGACCGTTTTCAATGGTGTATTACTATTTTGTAATAAATTTTTATTTTTTTTCATCAAAAACCGCACAAACTGTTTTGGTTACCTGTATTGTAAGTATATGCAAATATATTACTTTGTCCATTATATTATTATATTATAATTATTAATTTTTAACAAAATAGCAAAAGATTGTAGTAACAGATAGTTCTGTCGCCTTGCATTGTTGCTTCAAACTGCTGTCGAAGCCTCCAAGACCTCAAATCACATTTAACTACAAAGACAAAACTCGAAAGTATTTATTGAGATGTTTTGTGCAAATTGGCATTTATTTACTGAAATATTACAAGTAGTATTTTTTTATTATACTATTATTATATTATCAATATTATTATAGAATAATATTATATTTCTAAAAATAATTATTTTTCTTTAGGTATACCATTGTGGTTACTGATGTGATGGTTTCACATTTCTACAAGCTCCATGTTACAATGCAAGAACGAACAGCTTTAAAGCTTTTGTTATAATATTTCCGTTTGATTTCATTTTTGATGTTTTTGTTTGATTAACTGAAAATAATCAATAGATAAGTGGTTTAAGTAGTGTAACTCGATATTAATCATATCAAATTTTTAGCATAAACCAAAAAATGCACAAAACACTTTTTCGAAACTAAAATGTTTAAGTTATCACAATATATAAATACACGGTATGTATATTAGGCGTAGTTCATCGCCTGATGATGTCATAGTATGGTGAAAACGTTTGCAATAATATACATACAGTGTATTTATATATTGTGATAACTTAAACATTTTAGTTTCAAAAAAGTGTTTTGTGCATTTTTTGGTTTATGCTAAAAATTTGATATGATTAACTGAAGTTTAGTAATTAAAAGTTCTTTTTATATTATAACAAGAATAAGTCTGTTGTTGTATTATAAATTATAAAACAATTAAATTATTGTTTATAATAATTATTAAATTAATAAATTCCATAAACAGCTTACAACCTCTGTACTACCTCTGCCGGCTACATCTTCAGTTCAAGTTTGCATTACTGATAGGTGCCCCTCAGTAGTGATAACGTAAATTCCGAAGTTGTAAAACCAAAGTTGCCTTAGGTAGAACACCTTCGACGTAGTTAGTTTTGGCAAGGGCATGGTCTGTTGGAAGTCAACTGTTATGTAGCACTCATTTTCGTTTTTTAAAGCGGTTTCGCGGTTCTTTGCCATTTAACATTTTTTTGCTGTTCCTCATTTGATTTTCCAGAATTGCACTTGCTGCAGGTGTCGCTTTTAGAGTGACTAAATGATAAATTAAACTTGCTACAGAATATTTTAGAATATGTAGACTTTTTAGACATAGGAGAGAGGTCGCCAACCTCCGGGGAACCGGATATGGCACATGAAGAAGAAGAAGACTTTTTTATTAAGAAATTGTCTGCTTTATTCATTTCTTTACACTCTTCAATGTATAACCTATACATGTGCGACATATTCAGATTGAGAGCCAGATACCTTTTATCTTGTTTATTACGCGCATCTAGAGCTTTCTGCACCATCCGTTGTCTTCGAGACAACATTTCTACATTTATGTATATTCACTTCACACGATACACAAACTTACTGCCACAAACACTGTCACTATAGAATAAATTTTATGTTTATGTTACAGGTGCTATGTAGCGCACGTCAAATTAAAAAGATACATTCTAGAGCGGTTGAAGGTGTTATGGACACATAGCTCTTTCTTTCACAATACCTCTGATTATTATTAGTGTAACATGACTCCTTCTACCACTCTGTATTTGCTTTAATTTAAAAGATAGAGTCAAATACTTAGGAAGCAAGTTGTATATGCACATAACTCCTTCATCCACATTAAAACCTGACTTTTTCAGAAAATGTTACTTAACACCTTTTTCCACTTGCCCCTTCAATTATTAGCGTATTATAATCTTTTTTTGCCAGTGGTGTACTGATCCAATGTCTACTTGGTTCAATGTAATGTAAAACACGATAAAATATAATCGAGGCAGAAATTTAATTATAAGATGAATTTATAAAATACACATTAAATACATATTTACAGCTGTATTCATAAAAATTTACAGAGCTCTTCAAACCTATTTTAGCGTAAACGCCAAAAACTCTATTCATAATCACGTTTTAGCCCAAAAACCTTCTGTAACAGTGGTGTAACTTTGGCAATATTTAAAGTAGGGAGGAACCTTCTTTAAACCGAGTTTAAGAAAATTTTTATGGTAAAATACAATTTACACTGTTAAGTCTATTTGACACGACGTTAAATTTTACATAAAATTTACATGTTGCATACAGAAAATTTATCAGCAAATTTTGTGTTAAATTTTTATGAGAAAAATTTAGAACATCATGTTCTAAATTTGGTGGTAAAAGTGCGTGTAAATGTGCGCAGCAGATATTTTCACGCCCAGAGACAGACATATTAAAATTACTCTATACTTTACAAAGCATAAGAACACGATAAATTTTATGATTTAATTACTACTTAGGTTTTCTGAAATCTCGTGGGAAAACCAAAAACTTCCTTATTGCTTCCAATATTATGTGTTAGCTGACTGTTCATTGAACAAAATTTTTTAATATCGCAAAAATTGGGGCGAAACGTTAAAGCTAGGATATTGTAAGTTGCTTCATTGGGAAAAGTTAATCTTAAAAAGTGTTTAACGGGTTAATTTAAAATACATGTGGTACATGTGGAACACATTAGAAAACAATAAGATATACTTTATAATTTTGTATTTAAAAAGAAGCGAAAAATCTACTTTATAATTTCTTTTATTCAAATCAAATTAAAATATAGTTTATAAGGATTACTATGATAAAATAAAATAATAAAAAAATTTTAATTTTTTATTCATTAAAAAGTTGAATATTTTGAGAAACTTCAGACTCAAAACGGCTGAACCGATTAATTTAACATTCGGGTATGATTTTTTATGTCATAAAGACCTACAATTATAATTTATAACACAATAATAAACACAATAATAGTATATTATAGGCCAAGGTTGTGAAGCGTCAAGATTATATTCCGACGTGCGTCGCACCTCAAAATATAAGACGAGAGGTCTATAATGATCTTCACAACTGTGGTTTATATACGATTTTTTCCACTACTAGATTTATTAGTGCTTGTTCACAATGTACGTAAGACATAAGATAAACATAACACATACATAAGACATAAAGTTGAACTAGTAGTAAATCAACGTAAGTGTTCACAGTGTGCCTACGAAATTCTTATGTTTATGTTGATCTTATATTCGGCTTACGTTCGTACATATGATTGAAATTATGTTACATTTAGTGAAATTTGTGGTTTAAAGTTCGTAGTGGTTGGTCATAGGTTAAAATAAATTGACGAAATTGACATAAACATAACCTTTGTTATAAAGTTTGACAGGTGTTTGAAAGTTTATTCGTTTATTTAGTTTATTTGTTTGTTATACGCATGCGCAGTTTCATATATTTCTTATGTTCATTGTGAACACTTTTTCGGCTTATGTCAAAATTATGTTTTATGCTTATGTTAGGCTTATGCACGTCTTATGTTTATGTACATTGTGAACAAGCACTTACCATTTTTTTTTAATTTTTATTAATTAAAAAATTTCAAATTTAAAGTATTAAATCAAATGACAACTTTGTTTTGTTTTGTTTTGTTTTGTTGATTTGTAAGGTGTTGGCAAGTTTAGGTTAGCTGTCATAATTAAATACAAGTTTTCTAAAAATATTTGAAACAAAATTATTCTATTAAAAAAGCATTTTGAAAGTTTAAATTCATTTAAATAGCATCTCTTGGTTATACAAAATCGTTTTTTAACAACATTTGTTTTATAAACAGTCGCTAAACTATAGAAAAATATCAACATGCTCATTATTAACTAGTAGTGTAACTATAGCTGTATTCTTTTTACCTATTTTATTTCCATCTCAGTTGTACAACTAAGATGAAGTGAGCTGAGACGAACTGAGATTAACTGAGTCAAAGTGAGAAAAAGATAAGGTAAAAAGAACAACCAGAATTTATTTTGAAATAAATTTTAGAATTAAATTATTTTGAAATTTGGTAGTACTAACCAAATTGTTTTCTGTATTATTGTATAATGTCAACATAAACTTCAAAAAGACGAATTAAAAATTTAAGGTGCAGTAGATATTAAAATGATTGCAATAAGTGACAAGTTTAATTCAAATCAACCAATCCGGGCCATTTCCTAATTTTTTCAGTTGTAACACTTCAAAACAGCAAGATCAGTTTGGGTATGAAAGGAGATAATTTTGTCACGTAAAAATCAGTTCGGCACGGCACAGTACTTATGTCAAAACGGTAAAAAAAAACAACCTTTCAACTGAGTAACTGAGTACCTCAGTGGAATCTCACTTAAAATAGGTAAAAAGAATACAGCTATAGTATAATGTCAACATAAACTTCAAAAAGACGAATTAAAAATTTAAGGTGCAGTTAGATATTAAAATGATTGCAATAAGTGACAAGTTTAATTCAAATCAACCAATCCGGGCCATTTTCCAATGTGTCTCAGTTGTAACACTTCAAAACAGCAAGATCAATTTGGGTATGGAAAGAGATAATTTTGTCACGTAAAACTCAGTTCGGCACGGCACAGTACTTATGTCAAAATGGTAAAAAGAACACTCTTTGAACTGAGTAACTGAGTATCTCAGTACAATCTCACTTAAAATATGTAAAGAGAATACTTAGAACTTATAATGAAAAAATTATACACCAGTAGTCTGAAAAACGTCACTTCAGGTGCGACTTGGCTAAGTTATAATAATAGCCTATATGACTAGTAGTGGAAAAAACAATTTTTGGGTTAACGTTTAGTTCAGGTGTAATGGTATATAATATATGAAATAGTTCATATATTTCGAAGATACCAACTCAACTACATCAAATTCACTTGAATCGATATTTTTACACTACTTTAGTTAAAGAAGGATTACGACCCGCTTATAAATGAACAAAAGTTAAAAAGCTCTCTAAGTCTTAAAACACGTTTTAACTAAAATAGGTTTAAAGGGTGTTTTACAATATTTTTATGAATACAGCTGCTAGTGTTTGTAGACACACAGGCGCCGCGCCGGTAGATTGAGAGTAGTTCAGTAACAATAGACGAATAATAGTAAATAGAAATTCCGGTTACTGTCACGTATGTGATCACAAAAATTGAACTTTTTCCTATTGAGCATTGGAAAGAGGACAATTTACTGAGTATATTAACACAAAAATTTTCTTGGATTATGCAATAATTGTCGAAATAACGGCATTTTAAAATTACGAAAAGCAGGCAAATGTAATATGATATACCCGATGTGTGACGGTCGGTGTCACGTTGAGGTACGGTCTCGTCGGTGACGGTCTCATTTTGTTGACGGTACGTGTGCTTTGATATAGTCTTAATGTTGTGTTCATTCGATGTCGACACCCGTACGAGTTCTATGGCTTCGAGTTCCACCCTTGGCGAGTTCTGTCATTCTTCAGGGATTTTTTTTAATTATTTTGCCTTACACAAAAATGTCTAATCATGCAGCCGTGTTAAAAGGTGTATCTAAAATACATGTAAATTTAAATTTTTCAAATTCGATTTTTTCGAGAACTAATTTATAATCCAAGAAAATTTTTGTTCTAATATGCTTAGAAAAGTGTCCTTTTACCAATAATCAATAGGAAAAAGTTAAAATCGTGTGATCACATACTTGACAGTTCCCGAAATTCCAAACACTATAAGTCGATACTTGATTTCACATTTTTTAAAATTCAATCATGTGTTTTGAGCAGCTAACACGTGACTTGCCCGAACGGATAACGGTAATCTTGTAGCGAAATTATAGTAACTTAAAATTTTAGAAAGATATCTAAAAATCGGGTGCAATATAAAACAGTTGCTATTATAAAACAACAAAATCTGTACAAACCGTTGTGTAATAGATATTTCTTTAACTAGTCAGTTTGCACACGATTACTGATGCCCGAAAGATATATATTCTCACAAAATTAGATACAACTTTAAACCTACCTACCTAACCTAAGGTCAGTTGTTTAATTTATTTTCATTTCATAATGTACAACTTTTTTTTATCAAATGAAGTTTTTTCGATTTTGTTGAAACGTTTGTATCGCAAACGTGGTTCCGATCTTAGTGTAATCTTTTTACTAATTTCATTTTAGACAATACTGTGAAAATGAAACTTGTTACAACCTAAACTGTTGTAATTATAATTTTAAATTTGTTTAATATGAAATATTAATTTATAAACCTTGATAATCTATCTGCGAAACTATTGAATAATAAGAATTGAATAAACTATTGTAACTTTTCATCAATAAAAGGTTGCAAGGCTAGTCACATGCTTCTTGCTTAACATTGATTTGCCTATCAATTTTAATTATTTTCGGGATATTTTTATAGATCCAATTTACCATAATTTAAAGTAATACTTGGAGACGATTTTATAAAGAAATTAAGGTAGCATTAAAATTTAAGCAAGAAATTAATTACTGTAAAATTGAGCTTTAATTTCAAGTTAATTCTACGCTTGAACTTTAATACTACCTTAATTTTCTCTATTAAATTGGCCTTCATTAAAATTATTATAGTAAAGTTGTCATTAATATATGGTAAATGCACACTTATTATAATAAATATTAGCTGAGGTTTTAGTATGTTAAGTATTTATTTATATAGAAAAACGAACACAAGACTATGATTACAACGAACCAAAATTATAATATTTAAATCGTTGTGGTGACGATTATTTTAAGGACCGATTTTAACTTTACCGTTACATCTGTTACTCAGAACATCAGTAAATGTTGACTATTGACTTGACTGAAGCCAAGTTGGCTTAAGAGAAAATGTATTATATTGGTCGAGTTTCGTTGCTTTCCTAATAACTTACAGATCGATTTTGAACTTCGTAACAGTGCATCAGGGAAACCTGGAATAAAATCGGGGGTTTCGCTCCCTTCCTGGTTAATTATTTTTCACACAACACTGCTTGCTTTTGCTATTATATATTTTGAATTAAAAAAAAACAAATAAATTTTTAATAACAAATTTTATTTAATAGCATTGTAACCTAACCAGCTATCATATCACCTTAAAATCTTGAAACCATATTTTATAGTAAGCTTGTCATATTTAATAGTGCTTATCGTCTGTAAAGACAGAACGTATGGTATCTTTTCTGTATTTTTTCTAGATAGCAAAACGAAATTTAGATATAATTTCTTAAAAATTAACTCTTTTTTTTGCTCTGTAGAAAATATATAATAATAAGATGTATATGATGTAAGAGAAATTAAGGAATAGGTAAGGGTTAAAAAGAATAACTTAAGAATGCTGTTTAGTTTAAAAAGAATTGATTGTGCGTAATTTAAAATAAAACTGCATTTCAATTCGAATGTAACTTTATTACATTATTGGAAAAAAAATTGTACATTTAAAATTGGAAATTATATCACATTTTTTGTTCATTTTACCACTTGACTGTTGTACTAGATTATAATGACCTGAAATTCTGTTTAAAATTTGGAAAAATGTATTACATAATAATGTACTATTTTATTATAGGTAGGTAATTTAATCTGACTTTATTTATTGTTATTAATTTATTAATAATATAAAATTGTATTTGAACCAAACCAAAGTTAGTATTTTGCTCCGGGCTGTAAATATTTATATTAAATCAATAATTAAAGCCAAATGTAGTTGACTAAATAAAGAAGAAAAAATATTTACAATATATCAAATATTAAATAAGAAAATTAAGTATATACTGCAAATTGATATGTATGTATATGAGACTTTCTATTACTATTTAGTGATATGTCTTCTTACCCTGTTCTACTCAGTTTAGATTCAGAAAATTTTGCAAAAATGTTCAATATATTTGCACTTTTTATTGCTCGTTTTAGAATTAACCTTAAAATAAAGTACAAAATGCTATTATTTACAATCAAAAAGATATTTACAAAATTATTAATCAGAATAATGATATTGCCTAAAATATATTGCACTTTCAAATAATTTATTACGCTAATAAAAAATAATATCACTTGAGACAATGGGTTCCTCAAAATACTGTTAGTTCGTATTAATACTGTTGTGCTATGGTCCATCAATTGACTGACTATACAATGACTAGAATGTAATTCACCGACTAGATAAGTAAGGTAATTATGTACAAACTTTATACATTAGGTAACTAGGAGACAACTATGTGATTAATTTAAATTGTATAAAAGTTGTACTGATTAATATTTACAAACGAGTAAAATGAAATTTCACATTGTTGAGCTTTAAATTAATTTATCTATAACGTTATTTATAATTATAACAAAATTATAGTTTTATATTTAGGAGATGCTCATATTTTAAGTATCTATACTAATTGAGCACAAATTCAAAATAAATTACTTGCTATTTTACACAATTTGTCTTAACCAACCATTTAAATAGTTGTCTTTTGTAATTTAATTCATTGCAAAACCCGAAAAACTTCCGTCATGTCAGTGTTGCGCCGCAAATTTCATTCGCTTTTGTTTTTGACGTTGATTGCAAAACCAAACACGTACTACATTTTTCTTTAAATCTAATTTTTCCGCAATCGCTGCAATTTTTTCACCCGATGGTCTAGGTTGAACAGCAAAATATGCTTCTAAACTTCGTTTTTCCGGAGCAGCTATAGATGTCCTTTTTCGCTTTTTTTCTCCTGCGGGAAGAACACTTGGAGCATCCGGATCTCTCCGTTTGTTTTTAGCTTGTGCTTCTGCTTCTTCGAGCCAAGCTTGTAAAATTGGTTTTAACGCTATCATATTATTATGCGATAACGTCAAAGATTCGAAACGACATATTGTGGATTGTGATAAAGCACCGACACCAGGTAATTTCAAATTTGCTAACGCCTTTCCTACGTCGGCTTGCGTTACTCCTAATTTAATTCGTCTTTGTTTAAACCTTTCTGCAAATGCTTCTAATTCTCTAGGATCAGTATCGGCGTCTGGATGAAGACCGGCAACTGCTGCAGCCGCTGCCGCTGCCGCCATAGCAGGATGATGCGCTCCAGGATGACCTCCGTGATGACCAGGATGATGACCTGGACCTCCGTGACTTGATAATGGACCACCGTGGTGATGATGATGATTCATAACGTGATTCATTCCGTACGTGTGCATATGTGATGGTGTTTCTGGCATTGGTGTTAATGTTGTCATAGATGATGTAGATATTGGATCTAACATATCTAATCCATCCATGTGTCCCATCTGAAACAAAGAAGTATTTATAATTTTAACATTTACCTTTACAGATAGAAAGTTATAGGTATAAAATATAATAGGTAAGTATCATAAATTACAATTAGTAGATTTTAACTCAAAATTAATTACTTTTCGAAACAATGGTTATATTTAGTTTATTGAATATGATTAGAATTATTTGCTGTAGATTTTTGATCGTTGTCGCATATATTATAATTTACAAATCAGTCGACAAAAAGTCTAGATTGGTTCAATCAAAATGCGTGTTTTCCGGACAATTACCAGTGAATAACGCAGATTATTAAATATTTATGATAGTCATATGCGATCAGCTATCAGATGTAATTGATTATTTCCTGCAGATTCATGCGCATTTCGTGCACGGTTTTGGCAATTATTTTAATTAACTTTTCTTATTGTTAAAATTAAAGTTAAATTTATGCTAGATAAGTAAATTATAGTAATAATTTAAATTTACAGTAGACGAAATCTATTTGTATTATAGTATAACAAAATTGTTGCAATATCTTAGTATCTGTAGGTAAAAATTTCGCCAAAATAACATAAATTATTAGAAAATTAAATTTAGAATAATTCTTAATAGAAATTATTATTATTACTGTTTTTCATTACAATCGGCCGTCTTCTAATATTGATTTTTTATAGAAAAAACATAAGTTAAAAGAGCGAAAACCTATTTTGATTTAGGTGTATCTTTATTATAAAATTATTATGAACCAAAGTTAAGTAGATTTTTTTTTATTGGTTAATGCTCGTATCATATTATGTAATTATTTAAATATTAAATTTAAACAATCTGTACTCAACTGGTACATTTATTTGTTTATATATTTCTATGTAAATACTTCATTAATTTAGGCTATTTTTATCATTCATATTTTATTTAAGTGGAATGTGGCACTTTGGAATACAAAAATATGTAACTAGTAAACAAAAGTTCTTATATAAAATATCTGTGATGTACTACTACTGAAATAGGTCAACATTTTTAACAAATAAATTTATATGGAAGATTGTCGTGTTTATATAGTGGCCATTGTAATTCATATTAACATTACCGCCAGTTATGATTGTTGGTAATTTCATGTGTGCATGCCATAAACACGTTACAGTTTCATATAGTATGTATGTATATGAATATGTACGTTGTAGATATCTACTGAAGTATCTATCATAGTATTATACATTTTTTTATTTTTACGCAAGCAAAATAATGGTAAACAAAGTAAAATTAAATATTTTGTATTTGAGAGGTTTTGCAATTTTTATAACGAAAACTGTAATTTTAAAATTATTCTTGGTTTCATGTTTTTATGTACTTCTATAATATTACACAGTAATATGCATATTAAAAAATGGTAAGAAACTAAAACTAGTAAATTAAAAAAAAAATTTAATCATAATGCTGTTTTATAATTAAAATAACTTGACTATCGCTATGGATTATGTAAGGTAATGAAAAATGTACAAAAATTGTGCATTCTTTCAACGTTTTATTACTTTATTTTATACTTTACGTAATTTAATACAATGACAAAATTTTACGCTTTATGTTTAATTTTTTTATAACCTTAAATTACGTCTTTTGGGCTTGTATAATACATATACACAGAAATAAAACATCGACACAACTCCATGCCACACTACACATAATTATTATTTTTATTATAAGTACAACCAAACTGTAACAAAAACTTGTCAGTAATTTTGAGATATTACTTTAAATTTTAATCTACAAAAAATATTATTCTTTTAATATTATCATTTAAATAATAATTACAGTTACATAATAATAAATATTATTATTTGAAAATGATACAAGTGAAAAAACAAATAACTATAATATAAAAAATGATTAGGTACTCTAAAAAATAAAACTATTTTAGTAATTTGATTTTTATTTTTTTATTTTTTGATTTAGTAATCATTTTTTATATTTTTTCATATAAAAAAATCGTTTTTTTTAGTAATTTGATACTATCTGGTCCACAGATGGATCTAAAACAGAAGCACATAAGCACTAGAGCAGGGGTTCGAGGTAGCACACCAACGGATACTTGTAGTATTAATTTGGGACTCCCTCGCTACTGTATTTCAGGCAGAAATAATTGCTATATTGGTTTGTGTTGAAGAATTGGTATAGAGAAACTATGCAAATAAAAGAATATGTACCATGACTGACAGCCAGGCAGCTTTAAGAGTTTTGAAAGGAGTTGAATCACATGCCAAGGTTGTCAAATAATGCAAAGATGCTCTGGTAAGACTTGACCTCCGAAACAGGGTCACGCTGATAAGAGTGCCGGGACACTAGGGCATCAAGGGAAATAAAGAAGCGGACTCTCTAGCCGGGAAGGCCGCTAACACAAACCTAACTGGTCGGAGCCTTCCTGCGAGATCGCATATACGACTGCTAAGGGTCAAGCATAAGGGACATAATTAGAAAACAACACCTTGCTCACTTGGTAGACCTCCCTGGACTGAGGCAATCGCGGATGTTCATATGGGTACAATCGAGTGAGTCTAAAAGTGAAACACATAAAATTTGAATCTTATCATGCATATTTATATTTATGTACCATTTTTCATATCGCAGATTATTCATCTTTTCACTTGTACTTTTTTCAAATAACTAACTTGTCCTAACTTGTCAAAAATAGCAAATTAATAATTTTCTACTTATGTATTATATTCTTCACTTTACGACTAAATTCTATTATTTTAAAGTTCTGTTAAATATTATAGCCTGTTTACACTATAAAATTTTGCTTAAAATTTTGCTTAAAATTTTCGTTAAAATTTCTTTAAAATTCCTTAATAAACTTGCAGATTTGTGTTTACACCTTTATCACCAAAGACACCATAAAACTCACTATATTTTTATTGTAAACACAAATCTGTACATCTACAAATTTTAAGGAATTTTAAGGAAATTTTAAGGAAAATTTTAAGCGAAATTTTATAGTGTAAACAGGCTATTACTATATAAAATTATAATTTTATTTGAACAAAAATTTATTTGGATGATAAGAACTTTCGGAAATCAAGTTGTCAAATTTAATAAAAATTTTATTAATGGATTTAGGTTAGAATAATTCAATTTAAGAATGCTATTGTAATAATTGTATGCTAATTGTACGTAATATTCTACGTGATTGAAGTTGTACAGAACCACATACTTATAGTGCACTTGACAAGTTGTATCAAGATCAAGAATTGAAACTGTCAAATTTTCTATTTCTACATTTAAATTAAATAATAAAGAATTGATGAAAAATAGAGCAGGAGTGAGAGTAAGATGGCGATTGTACAAATATAATACATAATTATGGAAAGTATAATGTACCTATATTTGTAGTAAATTTTACCTACCCAGATAACTTTCAGAATTTATGAAGAAAGTATTCATATGTTAATTTTCTTTTGATTACTATCTATCCACTTTGCGTCGTATAAAAAACTTAACCAGAAGTAAATATAATATTTAGTTTTTAAAATAAATGTAAATGTTTTATACATTGTAGAAATTGTTATAATTTAAATTTTTAATCATATGTTGTACAGAAATGCTATTTTTAAAATTCTTAGTAAGCTAACCTTTAAATGTTTTGTCCAGAAAACGTCTTATGTTAAACATGTGTCATATAATGCAATTTAAAATTAACATGAACTTCCAAATTCATCTTGTTCATGCAATGAACTAAATTGCTTTGATCTATTTCTACAAAATTTAATATTGAAAACGTTCCTAATTTGTTAACTTTATGAAAATCTGCAATTTGTCGAATTTCGATGCTCGATGCGGCTATCATTTGTTTCCAAAATTAATCTTGTGAGTAAAAATAAAATTTGTTAACAATTTGTTAAGATGTTTTCTAGATAATTACTAATTTAATATTATTGCTTATATAGTGTTGGCATGATATTGCTTATTGGAGTACACATACAAAATTTGATATAGCAAGCTATTGCTATTCACCGCAATTGTTCAATTCTAGAGACAAAATATTTCCATAGCATCTTTTTTTGTCCCATAAAATCTTTTAAAATGTTCATTAATTTCATAGATCCAAAGTACGTAAATATTTATATATTTAACACGCTATATCAAAAGCTTTTACGCAATACTTCCCTTACATTTCTCAACCGATCTTTATAGTTAAGCTGTCTATCTCTTCTGATATGCACGTAGATATTCAATAAATAGTAATAATTTGAAAATTGTATTCAGGAAAAACCTACAGATGAGACAATATTATCAACGTATTGACGCATTTTCTATCTATCTGAGGCAATTTAATCTAATTAATCTACTTAAGAATATTATCATATAATCTTTAGATTAAATAATTAATTTTACTATTTAAAAGAGTTGAGTTGAACTCAACTTACGAGTTGAATTTTTATGTTGTCTCTCTCAATCATTTTCAGCAATCATTTTTAAAGCCACCTTCGGCAACCTCGTTAAGTATATCTTGCAGTGGTTTCATATCCTGGACATCCGGTACAAATATTGGGGGTGGTTTCATTGGTTTAGGCTCACTTGCTTCAGTTTCGTCTTCGTCCACATTAATTGGCTAAAAACGATTAGTTGTACTTACTTGTGTGTTTTGTTTTGGTGCTTCCTTGAGTTCACTCTTTGTCTTTTCAAATTTTCTACTTTTGTGGGATCATTTTCATTCGTGTTTTGATTAATCGAAGGACTTTCCGATAACTGGGATTGCAGTTGGTGTAGATTTCCTGATTATTCCTAATAGATGTTTATTTTTAAATTAGTATCTTGTAATGCGATTGGTGCTATGTTTTCTACACAGCAGCTGTTACAATTCCACTGGCTTATTTTTCCGCTACTATTTAACTTACTCCATGTCTCGATAGTCATACCGATGCACTGAATATGATAGTTCGACTTGCATTTTATTTTACATTGTATGCAGTCCACATATCTTGTCGTACTTTTCTTATAAACTCTACACGTCAATGTCAACATAATGGCATTAGTTTTATTTCGTAAAAAAAGTAAAAGAAATAAGTCAAGTACTTTCTATTTTTGCATCTGAAATTACAAAGAAAATCATGGGCAGCTAGTTTCTCGAACAATTTATGAACGGGAATTCTCAAAAACTAACTTGAAATTTAAGAGACCAAGTTTCAATACTTGCCACAAATGCAATTTAAAAAAAAATTAAAACTAAAAATAAAAAAAAATAATTAAAAAATAAAATATAAGTGTTGACGGGCATTTTTAGCCGCGGAATAAAAATCTCTTTAATTTGATACCTTTTTCATTCTTATCTGTTATAATGGGAAACAAGAAGTTATAAAAATCAATATCCTATGTTATTTCCCTATGTTCAGTTTTTTGACCGGTCACCTGGTACATTCATACCATTCATACGTTACGGAAAAAGTACGTAACTGGTAAATATAATACTTACATACCAATAAATGTGTACAGCTTTTACGGGATTTGGTAAGAATGCGTTGAATAATTTAAAGAACATCGTTATCTTTACAATTACTGGTAAATGTATACATGTGCTCAAATTTAATCGACAAATGCAGGTTATTGTACAAACATAATAATAACATAAAACTAAAGTAAGCTAATTTGTTGTAAATTCTTAAAATACCTCTTTTATTAGCACTCACAGATATTCTTAATTCTATTGGGAACAGTATACATTGTATGTATACATCGAAGGTTATGAAAATTACTCGAAATAAACAACATGCCGATTTATAAAAAAATATATATTTACGTTGAACGGTGAACATGATGTTTGTTTAGTACAACTTACTAACAACTAACTTTTAGATTTTTAGTAATTTTGTAGCACTATGGTTTGTATTTCACGTTAATTTGTAAATCTCACGCAGGATTACATAATGAATATATAAACAAAGCAAATAAGCAAATACTGTTAGTAAATAATTTGCATTTTTTATTGGTCAAGGTATTCAGCAAACTACTCAAGCAGGTTAATTGACAAAATCATATGTAAGTCGCACAAAATTCTAGTTGATAATAATTTATGTTATTTTAATAAACCATATAAAAATAATAACGAATTTAAGCAGATAACGATATAAAACCAACATAACTATTTTTTAATTTTACTATTTTAATTTGTACCACGGATGTATAATATAAAGGTGAGCTTACAGCGCAAATTTCATGGCTTACGAACGTCCCCTTCAATGCTAGACAGAGAGAGACAACACGCTGCAGTTAATACCAGTAGTCTTATGAAGTAATATCGGAAATATTAGTATAGAGACCTACAAGAAATAAATAAACAAATTATTTATTTAAGGACAGTATTAGCTACAATTAGAAACAATATTAGGTATATATTTTGAACTAAAAAGTTAATAAGTGTACAATAAAAAGATAAGAAATGTAATAATTTCGTTAAATTCAGAATAAATAAATTAGTATCATATTAGTATCATATCATGTTATAATCATTATAATGATTACACTGTTAAACACACATTTTGTGACAAGGAAATTATTAGATGTTTCTGATGTATTTCGGCACCTTAAAAACAAATCCAAAAACAGAAATTTCCTATCACCTACCAATTTTTAGTAAAAATAATTTTTATTTATGTAAGTATGCAACATATATTATGTTGAATATATATCCCAAAGTACCATCAGCTTTTTACCACCTGTCGAACATAGTGAAGAACTTCCTATCTCAAAACCACCAGAATCGTGGAGTTCAGAAGAAGCAGAACCTGGTTGTGTCGGTAATCTAACTGATGATACGCTATTTGCGCAAGAAATAGACAACGTCCAGATTTTCAAGCACCCGAATGTTTCATAGATTTTTAGATATTTAATTTATACATTTGATTTTGCAGGCTGAACTGAATGATTTGGTTTAAGGTTTAAATTTAGCAAAATCACAGTCAGAACTTTTAACATCAAGATTAAAAGAATAGAATCTTCTTGAAATCTAACTTCCCAAAACGTGAAAAAGATGGGACTTTGATATACTGTACGAATGTTGACAACTTATTTGATGCATTAAGACAGAAACATGAACCAATCAATTGACGCCTATTCATTAATTCTTCTAAACTTCGCTTAAAATTTGTTTTTATTTACAACGACAATAAATACCCCTATAGCTTATGCCGTTCATATAAAGGAATTACGAGAATATGCGATATTTCCTAGAACACATCCGGTACAAAGACTATAAGTGGTCAATTAAATCAAATCAAATGTAGAGACCTAAAAATGATTTCGCTTCTTTTTGAACTGCAGTTGCAGTCCAAGTTGTATACTGCTGTTTTCTTTATGAATGCGACCGCCGTGCACGAGGTCATCACTATAATACAGAAAGAGTAGCCACTTAGTCCGGGTCTAAAAAATATTAGCAACGAACTAACCATTCTCTAAAAGCAATCCTAAAAACGTTTTTCTACCACCACTGCGTATTAAATTGGAATTAATGAAAAATTTCGTTAAAAAATTAGATTGGAACGGTAGAGGGCTCTTGTATCTGAAACCAAAGTTTCCGAGAATTAGTAAAGCAAAAATTAAAGAAGGCATATTTGTGGGTTCATCAATACGACAAATTATGAAAAATGACAAATTTGACAACGTGCTGACTGAAGTGGAACTAAGGGCATGAAGAGCTTTTAACACAGTCATGACCAATTTTATTAAAAATTTCAAAGCTGAAAATTAAGAAGATCTTGTAACTGAATTACTTGATGCCTACGAAAAAATGGGATGTAACATGTCATTCAAAATTTATTTTCTGCATGTTCATCTCACTTTCTTTCCGGAAAATTTAGGTGCCGTATACGACGAACATGGGAAACAATTCTACCAGGACGTAGTAGCCATAAAAAGCGATACCAAGGCAAATGGAAACCTAGTTTTTTCTGCTAATTACTGTTGGGGATTAATCCGTGATGCCACAGGAACAAAAGATCGCTGTAAAACAACCGCAACAACATTTTGAGGTAACTGTAACATTAAGAACATACCGATATTGATATATTTCAGTGTAACAACAACACAAAATCCAAAGTCATTTTCTGCTTTTTAGTGTACTTTTACATAACATTCCTCCAGTTTTATAAATGTCATAAAGAAAAGTTAATTTTTGTTGAACAGTGTTATTAGTTTCAAGATTTAATGTAATTTTGAGAAATAAAAAATAAGAAATAAATTATTAAAAAGCTGAAATTATTAATACAAAATTAGATAACTATTATTGAATTATTATCATATCATAATATTGAATTACGACTTATGTAATACGACTTACGACTTTTTTTATCGACGGCTATCTGACATCTTTAGAAAAATGTTTCTTACACAAAACGTCATTAATTTCTAATTGTTTGTCCGCATGTGAACTCATAGCACTTCACAATGTTAATTTGTTTTGGGCACTTTAAACAAGAAAATTTTGTCTTTATTACTATGATACCCACTGTGGCAATTAGGTTAGACACAGTATCTTCGAGACATTGCTAAAAATTAATACAAATATTACGTTAATTAATAATTTTTTAACTTAAAAAGTGCATTATAATGTATGCTTCACTTATGTACTGTGCAATTTCACGCATAGAGTTGTCTATCTCTGCAGCTACCTCTCCCTCGCACACTAAGGAAGGTCGAGACTTGCTAATAGTATGTGATAGAAGCATATGCCGTCAGATCACCTTAATAATTATACATCCGTGATTTGTACCTACTATATGAATACATATTATACTATATAAATACATTTGATATTTTTTGTTTAGATGATTTGTTGTTAAAAAATGATAATTTATTTATCGATTAGACTTTCTATTAATGTATCTAACATATATCTACATTATAGTGATTTCCGTGTGAAAAATCATCACACTAGCTTGCCTCGGTTTTGCTCTGCTATGGCGGAAGTAGAGAAACTCCTCATGAGTTTGTGGGTTCTGCCCAAAATAATACCAAAATTTTGACTTCAGTAATGCACAATCAAATTATTTTAAATTTGTTTGAGAATCGAACCATCGATTTCAATTTATCAATCCAATACTCTATCTGCCACACCCACGTCGTGTTATTTTTAATGTAATTTCGTTTCTTTGACGAATTTTCAAAATATTAAATCAATTCTCATCAATTCCAATTAAAAATCTCAAATTAAACAACTTTTCATCCAAAAATCACTTATATTTAAAAAATTACCAAATTACTAAATCAAAATTCAAACTCAAATTTAACGGAATCACGAATTACATTTCCGCTGCGTCGGAAAAGTCAATCAATCAATCTCATTAAAAAACCAAAATTTTTCTTGGTCGTTACCTTCATAACACGACAACATATACGCACACTAAAAACATAAAAATCGCAAAGCCGTTTTTAGAATCATTGCCAAATAAAAAATGCTAAATTATAAAATAATACCTTACTCAAGCACTTGAGGCTCAAGATCACAAAGTAGCTTGCATAACGAATATGACGCAGAAAGAAACAAAGTATCTTTTATCTATGCACCTGGTAGAACTGATACCGAATAATAATAATAAAAATATTTATAAAATTAATCGATTACTAAATTCAATGATTGTAGTTGAACCACCCCACCAGAGGCGTGAAATAGTACAATGTTTTCGATGCCAACGTTATGGACTTACGAAAACTCCTCTAACATTACAAGTAAAAATAGACCACCATCTTTGTATAGTAAGTACACCGACTGGGATTCGTTTAAAACATTGATAAACGGTAAACTAGATTTGTTGATATCATTCAAAACGGAAATGGACATCTTTGAGGCGGTGGAAAGCCTAACAACTGCTATCCAGAGTGCTGCATGGCTGTCTACTCTCATATACCTTACAATACTACAAAAGACAAAAATTGTTTACACAAAGTGAAGAAAGTCGTCTCAGAAAAACGGAAACTTAGAAGAATTTAGCAAATTTTTCGACATTTTAGTGTCAAAACAAAATTAAACAAATCAACTGAAAACATCTACTAAACGACTTAAAAAATAAATCTATCCAAAACTACCTAGAAAATTTATCTCCGACAGAAGCGACAGACTACTCACTTTGAAGAACCGTCAGGAAAATACAAAGACCAAAGAACATTTGTGCCGCGTCGCGTTGTGCATAGCGTCTTCTAGCTATTCCAACCAGAAAATCAAGAAGTCCAAATAAGTGCCAGCGAACAGATAGACGAGCTCCGCTATATTCAGAAGATGAATAAATTATTCATATTGAATGATGATGAGCAAGCTGTAAAACTTCACGTAAATCCAAAAAAGGCACCCGGTTACGACCTCATCACTGGAAAAGTTATAATAGAGCTGAGTATGAGACTACTTACTTACCTCTTCAATGCTTCTCCTCGTTTAAATGTATTCCCAGCAGATAAACATGCTGCATAAGATTGGCATGCCGCCTCAAGAACCCACTTTATACAGACTAATTAGTCTCTTGCCGATATTGTCGAAATTGTTTGAGAGATTGTTATTACAGAGGATTCAGGCAATCTTGTTAAAGAAGAACATAATACCAGAGCACCAGTTTGATTTCAGAAGCACCATTCTACTATCGAGCAAGTACACCAAGTGGTAGAGATTATAAATAAAAATCTCGAAAATGGAGCATTCTGCACAGCCGCATCCATCGACGTCTCCCAGGTCTTCGGTAAGGTTTGGCATGACGGTCTCCTAGACAAGATTGGGACATAATTACCTGAATAATATTTGCTCTTTAAGTCCTACCTTACGGGCAGGATTTATCGAGTAAGGTACGGAGAAGCATACTCAAAACTTTGTCCAATTAACCCGGAAGTGTCCCAGGGTAACATACTGGAACCGGTTCTCTACTTATTATACACTGCAGATCTGCCCACAACCGAGTTCACGACAAGCTCCACATTTGCAGATGACACGGTAATCATGTCTTTCCATAAAAATAAAAATAAAGCTTCAGCTGACTTACAAGTAAGTTTAGATAAAATTCAAAAATGGATGAGGAGATGGCGTATAAGAGCAAACGATACCAAATCCGTGCAAATGTTCTTCGCGACAAAAAGAGAGAATTGCCCACTTGTAACACTAAATGGCCACAAATTACCGCAGGCAAATGACGAACAGTATCTGGGTATGCTCTTAGACTAACACCTCAAGTTTAAGAAACATATTTGGTTAAAAAGAAATCAGCTTGGTATCAAGTACAGAGAGGTGTACTGGCTTCTAGGTCGCACCTTTAAGTTGTCTTTGGAAAACAAGCTACTGTTATATAAATCGATTATCAAACCAATTTGGAGTTATAGTATGCAGTTATGGGGAACGGCAAGCAATTCCAATATCAAAATTCTCTAACGATATCAATCTAAAATGCTTCGTACCTTTGCTAACACGCCGTGGTATAAACCCAAAAGTATAAATACCAGCACTGTAGTATAAGGCTTAAATCGACATGCTATGGAGCGGTAGACCGCGGTTCAATGCTTTGTCGCGCCAACTGCACTGCTGTGATCTAAAGACAGAGTTTAATTTAAGGAAGGTTAGCACCCTACCAGAATATTAATGCTCACATGCATTAGTGCTCACAGACCATGAGTCCCAAGTGTAAAAACTTGGTACGTTAATGGTAAAAAGCAAAACAAAAGTTCTAAAATAAGTTAAATAAGAAGAAGAAGAGGTCATACAGAACGATTTACAAGTTAAAAAATAATAATAATAATAGTAATAATAATAAATAATAATAAAATAATAAAAATAATAAAAAAAATAATAAATAATAATAAAAGTGCATAGTAAAAAATATAAAAATA
This sequence comes from Cantharis rustica, assembly GCA_911387805.1. Lineage (NCBI taxonomy): Eukaryota > Metazoa > Arthropoda > Insecta > Coleoptera > Cantharidae > Cantharis > Cantharis rustica. The sequence goes on from OU426877.1 coordinate 82,292,489, forward strand.
AATTACGTGACAGGCTTATGAATAAGCCTGTCTATGAATCTTTTTATAAACAATCATACTCAACGTAGATTAAAACGATACCACCTATGGGATCTCACGAGCAGATTCGACTAGATTTTTATTAACCTAATTCTGAAAGTGTAATAATTTTACCAAATCATTATTAACGAATTTAACAAGTACATGTGCATGTAGAGCAAAATTTTTATTTAACATATATTAATTACTCTGTTAATAGAATAATAAAAATTGGCAATAAGAATAATATAATCTTTCAATAATCAATGAATAAGTTAAGGTAGTGTAACTCGGTGGTATAAGGTACTGTAATTTAATATGATATAATCTTTCGTTTAAGAAGGTCGAATATATTTAATCCGGTGCAAAAAACTACTCGAACTAGCAAAATTCTAAACAGTAAAATCTAATGGGCCTGCCACTATTAACTTTAGTACATTTGTTTTTCTTTTACATTTTCTTATTATATTAAATAAATCGGTTACTGTCAGACAACGATCATCACGAATTTCACAATTTCAACTGCACTATAAGAAAGAGCACAATTTTCTGAGTATAGTGCAACAAAAATTTTTGCGGTCCATGCATTCGTTTTCGAAAAAACGGCATTTTAAAGTTATATAAAAGCAGGTAGTTGTAACCCGATACACCCTGTTGCAACGAGTCGCGTCGCGGTAAACTAGCAGGTCGACTACCTGCTCTTCATTTTGTTGACGGTACGAGTGCTTTGATATACTCTTAATGTTTGTAGTCAGTCGATGTCGACACCCGGACGAGTTCTATGGCTTCGAGTTCCACCCTTGGCGAGTTCTGTCATTTTTCAGAGATATTTTTAAATTTTTTTGCCTTACACAAAATCGGCTAATCATGCAGCCGTGTTAAAAGGTGTATCTAAAATACATGTAAATTTAAATTTTTCAAATTCGATTTTTTCGAGAACTAATGCATGGACCGCAAAAATTTTTGTTTTAATATGCTGAGAAAAGTGTTCTCTTTCCTATAGTGCAGTTGAAATTGTGAAATTCGTGATGATCGTTGTCTGACAGTTCCCAATAAATCTTTATTTAGTAAATTATATTCTTTTACGTAACAGCCGCCTAGCAAATTGTTAAATTGTTAAATGTAAATAATTGTGTACTTGAATTAATAGCTATTGTCTATCAAATAATTAGCACCTATTCATTACAGATAAGACAACAAATAATACTTACTTAGTATTTGTTATTAACAAATCAGAATTAAATTACAAATTAAAATTTTATACCAGAAATCTATATACTACGTCAATTAGGAGTAAGTAATAATGTATGCATAATCAAGGCTTTTGATCGACTAAAAGCGTATGTTTTATAATTTTCCTGGTCCAACTCTCAAGAGACAAGTTCTAAACTATACCAACAAAGCAACATAAATGTAAACTTGCGTATAAACACAATTTCTGATCTAGAGCGATTATCATCTCCCAGAGCGTAAAACAAAGAGACAATAAACTTGAAAACAAAGCAAACACTTAAAAAATGTTTCTAGTGTGTAACACTTGACAAACGGCAACCATGTGTAGTTGGCAAACATGCGACAAGTGTGGCCCCAGGTCACACATAACATTTCCCGTGGGTGCCGTGTACGTGCCCCTGCTTCGGGCACCCCCAGTTCATGTAGTACACGTCAAATGACCACTTTACAGCAATGTGAGTCCTAATGATGAAATATTTTACGTTTGGGAAACGTTGAATCATTGGAATCTCGAGTCGATATTGTATAGCCAAAACAGAACTTACAAAAAAGTAATCTTTGAAATTTAAATTAAATAGTCAATTGCAATTTAAATTTTGCATTAAAGCATTAAATTTTGTTGAAAATAGATAATAAAAATTTAAAACCTACGTATATATTTATATCTTATACGATATTATAAATAATACTTCAAATAATTTCAATTTATTATTTATACTATTTTTTTTATAACAAATTCAAGTTTACTAAATATATTATATAATTTATAATAATAACATTATAGCACCTTGCTGAAAGATATCATAAAAGTAGCGGCATACGAGTACATATTAATGCCATTTGGTAAATGCAATTCATACGCCCCTAAAGTTAATATCCCATCAATGGACTTTTGTTATATTACTGAAATTTCATGGTTTAATTTAATATACCTTTGAGATTTGGGGATATAATACAGAGCAAATGTTACTTTTTAAAATTATTACATTTAGTAATCTATAGCTATTAGCATTGGTATGTCTTTAGCTCAGACAAAAATATGTATTAGAATTTTTATTTACAGCAGCATATATAATTTAATGCAAGTATTATAGATTATAATATATTATTCTAGTATTTTTAAACGAGTACGAAATGAAAAATTTTTATTTTAAGAATTTCATACAATTACGGTTTAATGGAAAACTTGAGTTTTCATATAAATACATAAATCTTGTACTTGCCTGCCTATAAGCAGAAACTGCTCAAAAAATATGAAATCATAACATCTTGGTTAAAATTTAAAAGCTTATCAAGGAGATATATTAGTTATTTTTGAAATCAATTCGAAATACTGTGCTTAATTATTACAAATTATTTATAAAAATGTAGCTCAATAAACAGAAATTATAAAAAAGATGAACTCAAATTCCCTATCCGTATGTATATTTAATTATTTATTACCAGACTTTCTCTTGTGAAAGTACTTAAACACAATAACCACTGCTTTTAATGTGTAGCTGTGCAATACAAAACTTACTTAAACTAAATTTTTGAAAATCTTTAATATTTTTTTGTATTAATATATATGTAGTTCAGTAAACCCAAAGCTTTATAATTAAAAACTTACGCATCTATAACTTCTGTGATATACCTACAATAATATAAGTACCTGTTCTTTCCAGTGCTGCTAAAATAAAAAGAAAATTGTATTAATTTCACATGAAATCTTTTAAAATAGGTAAATATTAAAAATTAATTAAAAAATTATCATGTTTTTAATTTATTTACTAGCGTAATTTAAAACTTGATATATTTATGATTGTAACGTATAAAAAGTAACTGTGTTCTTTTGGGCATCTTTGTATAACTTCTAAACGGCTAGACCAATTGACTTGAAATTTTGACAGAATGTGTATTAGATTATTATATAACTTTGCGTGTATTCTTTTTAGTATAACTTTTTTGGTTTTTCCAAAAAAGCCACAAAACCATTAAATTTGAGATCTTTCATTCGTTTGTAAATCTCGATTTTTAGAAACGTTTGGCTCAGACAGAATTTTGATATCTTAATTGGTTTAAAAGTTTTAAGAACCTAAAGTTTAAATTCCTTCACGTAATTATAATTGACGTGTAGCAAAAGAATATAAATTGGGAAAGAATGTCTTGCATCTCTAGAATTCTTATCGAAAATAGTAAGCTAGTATTGCGATTATGTATAAGCATAGTATATGTTGTTATATGTTATATGCAGTGATATGTTACATATTACTGCATAAATAAATTATGTACAGCGTATCTACTATTATAATTTAAAATTTTAAGCTATAAATTAAAAATTCTTTTTAAAAGTAAAAAGTTTATTGGTTTGGTGTTATGAAAGTATGTTTAAATTAATTTTTCTAGAATGGTGACTACTACATACAGTAACTTAAAAATTATTTTTTTAATTATTTTAAAGGGGCACATTATAATATTTTGGCAAGTTGACATATTACGTACCTCTGTATGCAATTTCAAAAATCAAAATTTCAAATTTAAAAACTCCTATTTCAAAAGTACTGATGTTTTAAAATAAAATCTTTTCATATATATGTTCAAGCATAAAATTTAAATATGCTTTACCAGCTTAATAGAAGTAGTGTATGCTATGATGTAATCATTGTGTAACATTATAACTATAACGATCCAAACACTTTATTTTGACTAATTTAAAATTTTTTTTAAAGACAGTGATTTATTTAAATGCAAGTACTTATATTACATGGATAACAAACTACGATTTTATCAAATTCTTTGTTTAGAACGAATTTTCTGGAAGATATAGGTAAAATCACACGAATAAAATTCGCCCCTTCCCCTTTAACAAAATCCAGTATTTACACCTGACATCAAAAAATTCAATATCTTCAAAATGAAAGAACACTGATATCAAAAAAAGAAATTTAGAAAAAAAAATAAATAATTTTAAAAACATTACAAAGATTATTTAATTTATAATAAATTAGAACATAATTATAAAATTTGATTGTACCATTACGAAAGATATTAAAATAATATATTGTCGTGAAACAAAATATTTCGACGCACCCTGTGCTAAATTGTAATAATTTGTTAATTTTATTTTTAAACGTTTGAATTGGAAAAGTGCAGAGTGGGGGGAAAGGATAGAGATAATGGCTTCGTGTGCCAACTATGGCCGACAGCGGGTACGAAATTTTGTAATCCCGCTGAATTTTGAGATTTTTGATATAAGATTTTGTGATTGTGAGAATTGTGAGTAATATTTTATTTTGACTTGATTTAAATAAAGTGAATTGGATGCGTTTGCATTATTGCGTAATTATTTTTGATATTTGGAATTTGGATGATTTTTGATGCGTTGCTACTGAACGGTAGTTGATTTGATTAGTTTGGAAAGATTCGATGATTTGATAAAATTTGACAAGAGTGGTTGAAGTTGTAAAACTTGAAATTGGACGTGGGTTATTTTAAAATTCGGAGAATAAATTTGCATTTGTACGAGCGCGTGGCCAGCTGATAGATAAGCCGACGTTTTGGATACGCATAAGGTTGAAAGTACGAGCCCATTTAAAGTTACACATTGAATAAGTTTACGATTTATTAATTATTTTAAAAAAAGAATTATTTTTGGAACAATTATTATTTTTGAGACAAGACGAATTATTTTATTTTGAAAACGAAGACAGTATCGTCACAGGAATTCGCTCCTGAGGTCGAATTGCTCCACCGTGATAAGAGCTAGTCGAGGTATTTTTTTTAGAGTTTGGTAAAGGATTTGATTGTTTCAAAAACAATCAAACACCACCACAATATATTTAAATGCCTTCAGTAAAACCACGATGCAATATATTACATACGTAGCGCATAATATCAAGTTACAATATCAAGCTACGTTTGTATTAATTTTTCTACACACATTTACACTTGAAAAACTTTATCAAGATTCTACACGTCAAGCAATGCTGTCTTTGCACAACACGAAATTTCTTTTGATGCGTTGGGATAGCAGTTCTCAGAGAACAGCCTTAACGTTAAAAGCTCACAATCTATGTTTTTTGCAATTTAAGAATCTTTTTTAACTTTGTCTAAATTATAGATTAAAATTAGAACTTAAACAATGGCTAACAATAAAAGTTTGTTCGTTTGTCATACTCCGATTTACTCTGATGAGTAAGTTAGAGTAGAATCATTTGGTGTAGAAAGTGTAAACTAGTGTAGTTTGATGTAGTTACACAAACAAACGCATTTAGTGTAAACAGAAACTGTTTACCCTTAACCTTAACATGTCATATTTAAGTCATCATCACTACTTGATGAATTACTTAAAAAGATCGTCTATTTCATCATCAATAACATTTGTGTTTATAATTTCTTTCATTTTAATTCAAAATTTCTACAATTGACTATTTTCTAGGTTAACTACAAGTAACCACTTTATACTATGTACATATATTACACTGCCCTCGAAGCCGGTGTAGGTTAGAGTAACTCTGAACTACACAAAGTAGCCTACACTGAACAAACAAACACGACCAAGTTTCTTACACTGTAACAAACGAACACAATTTTCTACGCTACTTTACTCGGAGAAACTTAAAATAGATAAACGAACAAACCTTAAGGCTAAGACTATAACCAAGATTTGAGTTAGAAAGCTTGTTTACAATGAACTTGTTCGAGTATGTGGTACCCATCGGCAGGGTACCAACTTTAAGTTATATAAATTTTTGTTAATTTAAGTTTTATCAACTAACCCCGTTAAATTCAATTAATTTGATAATCAAAATTATAAACAATTAGTTTAATATACCGTGAGTTAATCATAATAATAAAAGAGCTGTCACAATGTCAATTAAAATCATTTTTAGCAAATGTCCAAGCGCACCATAAACCAATTCTTATTTGTGGAATTAATAAGTATTAATTATTTATTTATGAAACAATTAATTATAAAGAAATAATTACTGACATTAAAAAAACAGTAAAAAAAATTTTTTAACTGCGAGACTAAAACGCATAAAACTAATTAACTTGTCACACAAAGACAATTATATAAATCGAACCAAATATTACACAATCAATTGATTCGATAGATATACTACATAATATCAACGTGTTCAAGCAGACATAAGCGCTAAAAATTCAAAAAGGCGTTATTGATATCATTGGAAAGCTGCTGTTATGCCGCATCGAATGGTTCTAGTGACATAAATGATAAAAATTAATCAAACCATATAATATCTAAGTTTTAAACGACAAATCTAAACTATTTATATTTTTTAAGCTTTTGTACATTTTTTATTTACGTAACTTGGTAAAACTTATATTAATTTTTACAATTACTTGATATAAATATTACAGAATTGTCTGTGCTGCTCCACCACAACGTAAACGCCATTTTTTAACATACTTTAAGCATATTAAGAAATAATTCCAAGTTTTTTTTAAATTTTTAAAATGAAATAAATTAAAAAAAATATATAATAATTTAATATTAAAGAACTAATGTTTAATTCAAATGTATTAAATCAGAAAAACATTTTTTTGTGTTTCCTGAGAACTTTACTTAATGGCGCTTATGTCGTTCTGGCTTGAACACGTCGGTATATTGAAACCCTAACAACAAACTAATGGAAGTTCTACTGAAAAAAGTATTCCTATCTGTTACTGTAGATGATAATGTATAAGTCAATCTATGAAAACTAACAATCTGCCCATCTCAAAAAATATATTATGTAAAATATATAAATATCTTAAAATATTGAAAGCTCAATAATAATTATTGAACCAAGAAAGAGCTAATAAATCTGCATAGATGCAGATGTATTAAACACATAAATATTTATTGCTTCTTGTATGTATGTAACCTTGATGTGTAAAATGTCACTAAAAATCAATTAAATCGTGTACCTTGTAGTAACTGTGAAGTTATTGAAAACATTTTATAGAATTTCAAATCAGCTAAGTCAAATAGCAAGTGCAGTTATACGAGAAAATCTATCTGCAAACCAACAAATGTAGAGACATCACATCATCAAACCATATTCCAGCATAATGCAGGTAATCAATCGCGCACGGTTTATGTAACTAAAATCAAAATAGAACACTCAAAGAAGTTATTAGTTATTAGTTAAATTCAATTTTTTCATCAATTTTAATTCAATTAAATTTTAAATATAAATAAACATTTTATCCAAGAAATTAAAACTTTCTTAATAACGATCTCTTCAATATGTTATTAGGGAGTTATCGCCACACCACGGTAAACTCTTCGCTAACGCTAAAAGTCACGTGACAAGATACGGTATTTTACAATAATGGGAATACAGTTTAAGAGTTATCGCAAATCCCGCTATTTTTGTGACGTTATTTTATAGTTATAGTAAATTCCTATAGATGGTGCATTCTCAAATTTTAAGTTGTCTTGTTATTGTATTCTATTATTCTATTATTCTATTATTAGCCTTTACAAACTCCTACCATCTCCTGCGCTACCTGCTGCACAGAATTACTAGTAATGCTTAATTTACACGTTGTTAGAGCTTATTTTTCCGGGCTCTAATTATAACAAGGTACCAAAACCTAATTTAACTAAATACCTTAAAATATATAAATAACGTAACCTTAAATACCTACGCTATTTTATGAGAAATAGCGGGGCACGGTAACGTTATTTGCATTACGCTATTTCTGCTCATGCGCATTTGAGTTTAAAACTAGATTAGCGTTAGCGTAAAATTTACCGCGGTGTGGCGATAACTCCCTATTGTTCTTTAATCTGAACGTTAACAATATAAAATTACAAAGATTACAAGATTATTAATATTATATCATTCTTATACAGCAGCGCAAACAGTATCTGGTGGAGCAGCAACTTTTAATGAATGTTAATATAATATTAATTAAATAAATAAAATGCTATAAATATTGAGAGCACGACCGTACGCTAGCAGTTAGAGCGTTGGACTGCTATGACGTATAGTCGCAAGTTTTCTTCCAGTCTAAGCACGACGGATTATTTCCGACCGCGTGTCTCTTACAAGGTGTTGGCAACATCTCTGAAGTACTAGTTGTCAATATGAATAATTAAATCCCTCCCTAATTAAAATGTATAAATTTTTCTCACTAGGAAACTCGCTTTTAACTATAAGTCCACTACGTCTGCAGATACTTCAAAATGGAGAACAACAAAAGTTTTCTTGAACGTAATCTATCTACAACATCTAACTCCAAATATAGAAAAAAAAGTATAGGTACATATCACTATGTACAAGTTAATATATCTTGTTAATATACTATGAAATAAAAATTAAGTATAATGTTGAACTGGTAAAAAATAAATGAATAAAAATAAAACACTAACCGCGTTATAGCTGCTAGATTTATTTTTTATTCGTTCATTAAATATCAATTTTAACATTATTTACCAATAAAGTAATCTAAATTTTTATATTTTGGATTTAAAATTAAAAAATATTTGTCTTTATTTTTCAATTTACTTAAGTACTTTAATTACGAAATTATAACACTGCTAAGTGATAAATGTTGCTATATTTGTTTATTATTAAAGTATGTACTACTTTATATAGTTTTATAACTAAAATATAATTATTATATAGTTTTATAACACTATTTATATTTTTGTCAACAGTTTTTGATGTTGTTCCGATTGTCAGCTATGATTTCTTTTTTGAGTGACAAATTTTTTTTTGTTACTTCATATTTCTGCATAGTTTGAATTTAAAATTTATCGATTAAAATAAAAAATTGCATGATTTTCATTTAGAGAGAAATATTATTTTAGAAGGCATTGAATTTGTTCTATATTTTAGGCACACGTTATATATGTACAATTATTTATATTATGCAATATTAAAAAACTATGCAAAGAAAAGAATGAGATATTCCATTTACAAGAAGGCAACTTAGATTCTTCTCAGAAAAAGTACAAAAAAGATTTGAAAACTGCCCATTACCATGCAAATCTGTTTATCGTATATGAAAATTGCTTTTAAACTCTTTAACCAGCTACAACTTTTGTAAATAGAAAATAACTTAAAAAAGTTTAGAGTTTTTTAAGTATTTTTGTGGTATTTAGTAGCATGTGATGTTAGAATAAACAAACTTAATAAAATGTTAAAATAATAAAATTTTAACTATTAAGTAAATAATACATACTACGAAGAAAATATAATATTTAACGAAACCAAAATGACAAAAATTCACATTTAACAGGGTTGAACTTAGAATATTAAAATAAACAAGAAAATATAATTCTGAAAAAATTACGCTATAGAAGTGGTAAAACTTACAATAAAAGACAAAAAAACCTGTAACATAATATAAAGGCCCCTATTTCACGATTATTATCGATTCTCAGTCATGTTTAACAGTGAAAATAACGAGTGAGAGCAAATATACCAAACAAAATTGAAAAATTTTAAATTTAAAAATCAAGAAACTAACCAAACTTTAAAATAAATATTGCGCTTACCAAATGACCAAACTAAGAAGAGTTCACGTGTCTAAATAAAATTTTAGGTTAAGAAAAGATTATTATTATTATTTATAGCGTTACATTCCATTAGGAATACAGCTGTTCTCAAGAAACTTACAAAATCTAATTTTTATTTTTGAAGAGGATTAGTCCTCATACATATTTACCTTACATTATGTTACAAATCTCTGTGTATTTTCGCTTTATTGATTAATTTTCTCCACGCTTTCCTATCAGTCACTTAAGAAAAGATTATGAAATCTAAATCCCATACAATAGGTATTATTTGTATTATGTATGTAATGTATTATTTACTTAATAGTTAAAATTTTATTATTTTAACATTGTTAAGTTTGATTATTCTACAACTTTTGTATTTAAAATTGTTATACATCGCTTACGAAATAGAGAAAACACAGTAGTTAGTTAAAGTTTATCATTCTCTATTTCAAATTTACGTTTATACTGAATGAATATCTATGTTTCTGTGATAAAAATTTTGTTTCTCTTTTAGTCAATAGTGTATCGAATGACAGTGCACGTGATGTCATTTTTATTACAATCGCTAATCTATTATGTATTAACTGAAAAACTAGTTATGAATACTAAGAAGAAATTTACCAATTAACTATAACTGCTCTATTCGAACTGAAAAAATTAGATTACGAATTCAATCTCTGTCTGATCTCTGTAATCCACCTCTGATTTGAAAACTTTTAAACAACTTAAAAATTGGAACCAAAGAAACTTTTTCACGTCGTACCACAAGTAGTTTTCAAATCAATCAAGTATTAGGACACCTGAGCTGTAAAGTTAAGCAGAGCGAAAATACTAGTAATTTACAATATTAACCCCTAAGTCACTTTGAAAGCAATCTAGAATTTCAGAACTTTACTTTTAGGCGAATAGTTAAATATATATAACTATTTGATCACACAGGAGTTGAGTGAAGAGAAAATGTTGTGAGTGATTGTTTAAGAATTATTTATCGTGTTAAAAAAACCTCGTGGCAGTTATCTGTCCAGTATAAAGACATATCAGAATTTTGAAACACATAGTAACTAGTACTTATTGAATAGTGACTGAACCAAGTATTAATAATAAGAAAACGAAAATAGTAAGTAAGTAATAGTAGTAAGAGAGTTAGGTGTACAATTTTATATAAAATAATTATGCGGTTAGGTGAAAACAAAATAGATAATTTGTGACGAAGTATGAACATCCATAAATAATACACAATGACAAGCAATATGGAAAATAATAATACTTGTAATATAATAATATGTAAACAAAAATAAAAAGATTGAATATCCAAAAGAAACATAGAAGTTTGGTTGTTAAATAAAAATACATAATTTTAGAGGCACATTAGGATGCCCCAAAAGAAATGAATAAGTTCTTATAAATATAACATAAAAGAAAAATCAAAAAAGGCTTTAATGTTAGTCTAATATTTTAATAATAGTTTAATAAATTTAATATTCAAATAACAAAACCACCGCTTTTTTTAAAATTCTTTTATTACTTGGCAAAACTAATTAAAGAAATGTTATTATTCTTTCACGGAACATGACATAATATAAAATAAATAATTTTGTCGCTATAAGTATTAACAAAAATAAACTTTCAGAAAACAAATAAAAATCGAAATATTAATTATTATTGTATTTAATTAGAAATTTAGTCGTAACTTTTGGATTGTTTTTAATAATAATTGCCGAAAATAATTCGTTGAATAAGATATAATATAAATTATCACAGTTAATTATTAAAATAAAACTTTTTTGTTGTAATATTGTGATTACCGAATCAAATAATTCAATAAATATCGTATTTTCATTAAAAAAAAGTCAAGTTTGCTAAAATGTAAAATAAATAAATAAATATTATGTATAGAACATTTTAGTAATTACAGCTTAGTAAATAATTCAATGTAGTAAATAACATGTTAATCAATATAATAGCTTTTATTGTCGCATTCACAATAAAATAAATCATAATTGCACCTTTCCCTTACCTGTGGTCTACTAACAGGTGGAGGCGCTCCCATGCTATGGTACATCATGTCGTGTTTAAGTTGGGGAAGACCGGTAGGCCCTCCAGAACTTTGATGTTTAATATCGACGGCGGCTAATGCCTCTGCTCTACTTATTAATCCGTCATTTAGTCCGGAGAATAAATCACCCTGAAAAAGAAATAATGGTTTAATTTTATTTTAAATAAAAAATTGTCAAGTGTTACTTTTTATAAAAATCACATACATCGAATTAGAAATTGAAAAAAGTATTAAACCGCTTAGTTTAAAAAGTACATAAAGAGCTTACAAGTTACACTCAAACCTTACGTCCACAACTACTCCAAAATTTATGTGTTGAAATTATGATAAAATGATTCGTTAAATTATTTATGATTTTTCCACTAACTTTTGCAACGTTCGCCGATTATTCATGTTGTTTTTGTAAATAGAATCTTTAAGCGATCCTCTGACGGTTTACTTTATTAAATATTAATGGTAATGGATGTATAAGTTATTTCTACGTACGTTATTCTTCGAACGTAATCAAAGTTTTTTATGGTTCAACAAAGGTTAAACATTTATTGTTGCACTTTTGCGTACCTTGTTCTAAACTGCAAACAAAACCTTTATGCCCTTAATGATATTAATATGTAATAGAAAGTAGCATGTTTATAGGGTTCATAGAAGATAAAAATGTAATTGGTTACAAATTTATACCAAGTATTTCTCACCTAATCTGAATATGTTTAAGATAATTTTTTTTTATTTTTGAAGTTTAAGTTCATTCTTTGTCACTAATGTTTTTATAAACTAGTTTATCAGTTCTTGGATTCACCGTATAGAACTTTTACTCTTCTCATTATAACCATGGTATCACAATGCTTTTTATATATTTTTAAGCATGAGCTTCTGGATTACAATAATTATTTCTTTCAGTTTTATGTAACTGTCGCTACACATACGTATTAGGTTTCGCAGAGTTTCTTTTAGCATATCTTCTGCACGGCACACGTTTTATTGTTGCTATTTGGACCGTTGCTGTCAATTATTTTTTGCCTTCCTAGATTCACAGACCGACGTATTTGAACATTCAATATGCAGTACAAGTCTAGGTATACCATTATAGTAGTTGCCCGATTAGCCATATTGCAGATGCAGCAAATGCTACGGGCCCCGCGCTGTTAGGGACCTCGCGTCTACAGTAGAAAATATTTGAAACTAAAAAAAATAATAATCCACAATTTTGTCAAAAGTTGTTTTTCATATATACTCATAAACCAATAAATAAAACTCAGGTGAGAGATTGTTATTTTATTCAGAAACTGAAGAACAACTTTTCTGTTCTGTTTGCAAAGTTACTGATTCAAGCTCTTCGTCACGGTTTACGAAAGAAGGATTTCACGATTGAAAAAACAAACATAATTTGTTGAAATTATATACTTTACTTATATTATATGTATTTAATTTTTTAATGTCATACAAAACCTAGGGGCCTCTTGGAATATCTGCTACAGGCCCCGCGCTTGCTTAATTCGGCCCTGGTTGTCACGGAATTTTATACCTCGTCATAAGCTGAATGTAGCACAGACAACCGAATATTTGTATTGACAAATACATACAATATGATAGAAATAAAATCTTATGACATTTAGATTTAGATCATATGGTTTAAAATTATGACCAAGTCTAAAGTTTGGTAACGACTATAATGTACTATTTCTTTTTGTTCTTTTATTGTAAATATTTGAAAACAAAAATTTTAAGGAACAAATTTACTTGTTTTTTATGAAATCTGATAACAAATTTTATATAATATTTTGGGGGTCAAAAAGCCTTTATGTTAATTTTTAAATTTGAAAACTTCAGAAATAAGCTATTACCGCCCAATGCAAGTACTGGATATTTACTATATGTATATCGTAATAACTTATATAGCTTATACATAACTAGAGTCCGGATTTATAAGCACTTATAATTTCAAAATAAGCGCTTTAAAAAGTTTTAAAAAGCAAAGAAAAAAGTCCTATAAAATTGAAAAAAAGCACTAAAAATCAAACATCAAAATGTAATTTTTATTAAATATTAATTATAAAATCGCTTAATAATTATAAAAAAATTAATTATCATATATTTTTTTAAATTTTTTATTATGAAAGATTGTTGTCTGTCGTTTAACACCTGCTTATAAATCAAAAAAATTTGCTCAATATCAACCAACGTAATAGGAGCCCATTTGAGTTATTGTCAGTTAATTCACCTCACGATTTGAACATTTTTCAAATAATGTATTCTTAAAAATTTCTTGAAATCTTTTTATTGCTGCCGAAAATATTTCTGGCAATTCAGAAACAATAATAATCTTAGAAAATTTTCAAAATTTGTCCCATAATATATGACAGCATTGAGCCACGCGTTCCCTACCTTGTAAGCACTGGTTTGGGAAGTAGAGGTGTAATCGTAAAAATTTTTTTTAAAAACTTGCATTCTCAAAGGCATCTTTACAAAAATTCATTTTGCATTTAAAATTAAATTATTAATCAAAGAATATTTAAAACAAATTGTTTCGGCAACACGGGATAGCTCATGTGCCAAATTAAATTTAAATTAAATTAAATTAAATTTTCATAAAAGACTTTGAGTTCTGTTCCAGCTTTAATCATGTACTTCGTCGGTCATTAAAAAAAACATTGAAAAAGCTCTAGTAAGCACTAACGTGCGTTTTAAGCAAAATCTTGAGAAAAAAACAAAAAAAGCACTATCAACATTAGGTCAAATCACTGCAATTTTTAAGAAACGCTTATAATTTAGAGCAAAAGCAAAAAGCTCTACTTATAACAACGTAGATTTAATTTGATGGTTAATTCTTCGGTAACCGTCATTTAGGCGACGGTCAATTAGGCGACGGTCAATTGGACACCGGCTTTTTGGGCGATTTTTTCCGTTATTCTTTTGCCTTTTCAATGAAATATTTTCTTCATGTTTTAGTAATTTTGAAAAATTTGAATAATTTTTTAATTTTGAGATTAACTGAGTTTCTATGTCATTTGCTTTGCCAAAAAATATAAATATGCTATGGAAGTCAAATAACACAAATCACTCTTGACACTTGTAGTATCTGTGGTACTACTTTAAATTTATTTTAAAAATATCTAAGTGAGTATTATAAAATTACAATTTGAATTATAGCACAATACTTTGTTGTAAAGTTTTAATACACTTTCTCAATATCGCTCTGTATATGTGCAGATATTCTTAATTTTATTGGGAAAAGTATATTGTATTTACATTTACCATAAGCGTCAGTAGAAGTGTACATTTATCGAAAAATATGATTTTATCCGGTATACGTACCTACTTTTCTATAATATACTAATACTCTAAAGTTTAATTCAAATATCTGCGCTTCTACGTCCTGAACGTCCTGAATGAACGTACTACTATTAGGGCGTCGTTTAGCTTCATTTAAAATAATACAAAAATATTTGAATGTCTTACTGACCGAAATCAATAAAAGTCATACGTTACCAATATTGAACATTATAAAACATACAAAATTTATTAGTATGTCTGACCTATTACTGCATGGTAATAATATAGTAAAAATTTTGTATCGCATAGTGATTTATATTTTTTATATTATTTCAAGTTGTGGTGAAAAGGGTAAGCTATATTAAAATAAAAAAAAGGTTCATTTTAAAAAGCATTAGATTGACTATCGATTTTCAGCTTTCTTATACAATTTTAAACTATTAAGTACCGGCAAATTTATTTAGTGTGGATTACAATATTATACTATATTATAACATATTATATAATTACCTTATATAATTTATAACTAACTAATTAAATAACAATTATAATAAACGTGTAAATGATTTTTATAGAATTATAACATTTAAGTAAGTAGTACAATTTTCGTTAAATACAATAAATTGACAAACATTGCATGTCTGACATTCACATGTCAGAAATACTCATGGTTAACGCCTGACTAAATCGGCTTTTAAAAATTTACTTTTACTCGCGACGTGTTTTTGTGATATTTTTCAATTTTAAACATCAATAACTTTACACATCAAAGCGCGGGCAATTTTGAACACGTTTTTAGTGATAATGGTTGTGCTAACCTAATCCTATTTATAAATTCATGTGTTATGTAATAGATTTTAAAATATTTATATTTAAAGCTGCCATATTTATTGGTATTATAATTATTAAATCTATATTGTAATTATTTAGAAAAATTATACAAACATAAAATTAATCTCACAGGCATTTAATTCAATTTAAAAAACATTAATTATAATTTAAAACGTGGAGTTAATAAATAGCTACGCAATAAGTTATCTTTAATAACAGTTTTTGAAGAATGACTAAACTGCTTGTTAATATAATACTCGTGAGTTAGTAGAATGGAGTAATTTGTAAGCCGAGAAAGACGAATGAGGACCTAACCTCTAAATGAGTTGGTAGCCATGATAAATTTACGTTGTTTCCCCACCGACCGTACAAACGAGAAACAGCAATGAAATTAAGGCGATTATCACTTGTCTCTATTGCTATAACTCTTCATCTATTTTAGCAGTATTATTCGTTGAAGCTAAAATTTTACTTCAATTTATACGGAAACGTTATACATACGAAAAATAAAATAAAATATATCTATTCTTTTAACTTTAAAATTTTATATCAGGAACATTACCCACTATACTGAACAGTATATTTTTTAACGAAACGTTACCTGTCATAAATATATATATAACACGTACTATTATAGTCCAACCTTGACAGCAGTATATTTGAAACATTTCTGTCAAGTATTTACACAACATTCAAAACATAAAATAATATTAAATGCTTCTACTTGATGATTTTAGACTATATTATATACATATTATGTTAGAAGTATCTTTCTATTGTTTCTTGGTATTAAAGAAAAATTGTCTTAAATTGAAAGCGTTTAATATAAAATTTGCAGAACCAAAAATAACCGTTACGCAAATTTCTTAAAAATAATTTTGTTTTGTTGTTTTCTGCAAAATCTAAATTTTGTCAACAAAGTTAATTTTTTCATAAGTAATGATAAACTATTATATATTATATAAATATTAAGCAAGCAAGCTTAATTAAGCAAGCTAACCATTAAGGTAATAGTTATTTAAGCTGCTACGGATGTAGGGAATCTTTAACATTTAAAGAAAGTTTATATTACTTTCCGAGTGTGTTAATAGTAACTCACATACTGTGTGCTTCTTACATTTTAAAAGTTAACGAAAACTAAACAAAATATCAAAATAATGGAATTTTAATCATAAAGTAAAGACATCATTTTAAAGTTCTGTTTAGATTTTCTTAAATTTTATATTTTATCATACATACTAAATATCGCACAATCTACTTAAAATTTATTTTTAAGTTTATTTCTATTATTAGATTTTGTCCACATGTGGTATATAAGCTCAATACAATCTGTTTTTAGATTATAATTAGAATTTTTTTATTTTCACTTTTAAAGCTTGTTATTTACAACATGCTACTATATATATAGTCTTATATACCTGTATATTATCTTATAAGCTAATCTTATAAGAAACAAGATTATTTTGTCTGTAACTTTCATTCATAACGTTTGTTTTGTTACTAGGAATGTAAACGCATCTTTAAATTTTGTTATCAATGATAATCTATTTGTTTTCATATAGAAAAGATGTTTTCGAAAAATCCTACAATACTGCAATATGACAGTACAATAATTCTATGCATACAATTTCCGAATCTGTTTATTTTGTTTTGTTTATTTATATTTTTGTTTTATAGAATGTATGTGGCACTAAAATTTTACATCTGACATGAGCTGTATTCTTTTCACCTATTTTAGTGAGATTGTACTGAGATATTCAGTTACTGAGTTGAAAGGTTGTTTTTTTACCGTTTTGACATAAGTACTGTGCCATGCCGAACTGAGTTTTACGTGACAAAATTATCTCCTTCCATTCCCAAACTGATCTTGCTGTTTTGAAGTGTTACAACTAAGACAAATTGGGAAATAGCCCGGATTGTTTGATTTAAATTAAACTTGTCACTTATGCAATTATTTCAATAATATCTACTGCACCTTAAATTTTTAATTTGTCATTTTGAAGTTTATGTTGACATTATACAATAATACAAAAAACAATTTGGTTATTACTACCAAACTTCAAAATAATTAAATTCAAAAATCACTTAGTAGCAAATTTTTTTTGTTCTTTTTACCTTATCTTTTTCTCACTTTGGCTCAGTTTGTCTCAGCTCACTTCATCTTAGTTGTGCAACTGAGATAAAAATAAAATAGGTTAAAAGAATACAGCTAATGATTGTGATTCGAAAAAAATTCGAAACGCGTCGCTAAAAATAATTATTTAAAAAAAAAATTCAAGTAAAGTTTATCTACATAAAAAATATCCTTACAATGATAACATAATTCGCGTTTTACAAAATGTGAAGGGCCACGTAGTGTCCTTAGCGGGAAGTAGCATAGGCAGTAATCGACGTCGTTTTCGCTTTGAGTATTTTTAAGTAATATGGATAAAAAGATCCTGAAAAACAAAATTAATAATATGAATTGTAGTGTTTACGAATGTCAAAGGTGAGCGGGTAAAGCAAAAAATTTTAAGTTTTCATAAGTTTCCACGCAAAAATAGTAGGTATGATGCTAGTAATACCGTAGAAATGTGCTTACAGCGATCAGAATTTTCAGCTTTGCAAGTGCATAATGCACTTTTGATTTCAATTGCCTCCATTATTAAAAAAGAAAATTGAATTTTATGAGGTTTTTCCATTAAAGCAGTGGTCTGAAAGCACAAAGCAAATATATCGATAGCATCGGCATCTAGGTGTTTAATTCCACAAGCAATGAGGTGTTTGGCATTTAAAACTGCTTCTCCCTTATTGATACAACTAGAAGACGGCAGAGCATCTAAATAATAAAATATTTTTGCTAATGAAAGTAATAATGATGCATTTTCAGTAGCCATTTTTTCTAAAAGAAAATTTAAGAGTTAGTTATCTACATTGAATAAATTATGAATTAAGTGAATTTCAATTTTTTTTAAGTTTTTTTTTCTATATTTATCATTAAATATCTTATAAATTATAAAATTTACTAATGTAAACCAAATTGATTTAAAAAACACGATTTCCAATTCTGCATAAGTCGGACATATTGTTTTAGTACAGCGCCACCTATCGGTAGTGTAAAATGCAAATAAAGAAATGTTATGTACATCTTACAGCCATCTGACAAGCTTTTCTAAAGAAAAACATAGTGTAAGTTCAAATTCATAAAATCATAAGAAATAATATACATACACTAGGTAGGCACATTTATTTAATACATCATTATACAGTTTTTAAATAGAAATCTTGTAGTTTGCTCACGAAAGTAATTTTTTGCTTTAGTAAAATTATTTTATTTAAATTTTTAAATAAAAAAATATGTATTAGATCAAATCTATACTTGAGCGGCAGTCACACTTCTAAACATTTGTTGTTCTCTCATATTTTTATTCATAACGCAATAATATAATAACTCAGAATTACTTTCTAATCTATTTTTATTTAATAAAGATAAGGACAAATTAAGATAAGAACATATTTCATGGTACCCTTACCGGTTAAAATGTCAAAAACTTTTTAAATTAAAAGTTATTATATCTTCTTGACATAGGTAGATAACTTAAAATAATTTGTAGCTATACAGAATGTTTTTGTGAAAAAACAGAATATACCTATATATTTTTATATATTTATATATTATCACCCGTATTCATAAAAATTTCTTAAAGTGTCGCCCAGGAATGTTTTAGTTATAATACTGTTCTAGGTTATGGGTTACAGCTGATTGGTTGTTTTAGGTTATAAACCGCTTATATCAGTCTTATAACAATCTTATAAAAATGTTTTAGCGCTGTTGAACGTTTATGAATAATGTTTTGTGACATTTTGCTTATAATAGCTTTATAAACCTGTTGTAACTTTTTATGAATACAGCTGTATATCTATAAAGTTATACTATAAGAGTGTACAATTTAAACTATAATGACTGATCTCTAATCTGCAAGCAGTTTAAAATTTTTGAAGTATTTTCCCGAGAGTCGGAGCAAAAATCAAAATTACGATTTTAAATAAAAATTATTTTTATTGTCCTAACGAGAATTCCATGCAAACAAATAGTTTGACCAATCAAAATTAAAGTAGCGGAAATTGTACCAGGCACAATTTTCACGTTCTAAGTTTTTTATTGGTTCAAAATGAAAATTGTGCCTGGTACAATTTTCGCTGTTTTAATTTTGATTGGTCAAAAAATTGGTAGGTAATAAAGTACCTACTATGTGAAATATTTATATAAATGTAAAATTATACATTTAAAAATTAATGCTATTGGCAGAAAAATTGCAGTTGTAATAATTAACAATTTTTGTATCTTTACTGAGAGATTGATTTGTTTCGACACAACTATTAGTGGGGTTCCTATTACTTGTGTTGCTATCGTCTCTTCTTAATTTTTTAACAATTCTTTCATGATGGTCCTAGTCAAATTGAAGATATGGTTTTAACGAACTGATATTCGAGTGCCCCGTGAGTTTGATAAGTTCTTGGTGTTGAGCTCCAGCTTTTGCCATAAGAGATACAGCGCTGGTTCGATTAGAATGGTTTGTTACTTTATTTTTTTCCGTATCAATTCCTATTCTTTTTGCTGATGTTTTAGTCCATTTTGACATTGTGTTTTTACCAATAGGACAATTTTTGTACCATCCAATAGATTCAGGCTTTCTCCAATTAGGATTCGGTGTTAGAAAAACTCGATCAGTTCTTATAACGGGTGTTCTTTTAGATAACATTTTCTGGAATAAGCTAAGGAAAATTATTATTAGTATATTTTTAACTATAATAAAATGTATTTGTAATTTATACCTAACTGGACACCTGCCTGGATTTTCAACATTTTTTACCAACCATTTGTTATCAGCTAATTTCTGATCTCCACCCTGCCTTGTTTTGCTAAATACCGGATTGTACTGAATTCGTCTAGTAGGAACATTCTTGTTATCTTTTTCCATCACAAAATATTGAACTAAACAGTTTGATCTTTCATTTCCGCGCCATGCTAATTCAACAGCCGCGATGTGATAAAATCGACGTTGTAAGCCATCGGGTGTATTTTCATCCCAGAGACAAAGTATTTCTTCATATTCTTCTGTTTAAAGTTTGAAGAACTGACCTTTCTTTTTTCCGGATTAATTTGTAGAAGTTTCCGCTTAGAATTACGTGCATCTCTAGCTAATTTAAATTCAATGTCATTAAAAGGGTTGACATTTCTCTTAAATTCATTAAAATATTTTTCACGAATTAATTTTGCAGTTACATTCCACATCGTTTTTACTACAGACTCTTTATAGTCACTTCCATCAGATTTCTTCATATTATAACCCCAATCAACTAAAATTTGGTTTAGCTTTTCTGACGGGGTATCTGCTTTAAACAAATAATTTCTTTCTGCACAGAACACTTCAAATTGATTCCAGACAGATGAGACTTTCTTGTTATTTTCTGGTACACTATCAATAATTACTTCTTTAATTGAAGCAATGGATTTTTCACCAAAACGTGAGACATTCGTCATAATAATAAAAAAACTAATTATAATTTATTTATTTTGTTTTGTTGTTTTTGTTGCTTAGCTTCTAAGTAAAAATAGCCTTCTAGAATTTTGTTTTTTTAATTTATGTCAAAAAATATCTCTTAGTTTTTGCATGGAATTCTCTTAATGAATATAACGCTTGCTAAAATTTTCATTTAAAAATTTAAGCACTTGTTATATTATATATGACAATTTTTTACTTGTTAAATTTTAAGTTTAATATTACTTTTAACTATTTATGTTCCATATAAATATGTTTAGAAATAGTGAGTACTATCTACTATTTATCTTTAAATATAGTATGATAATGAAATGCGTAATTTATTTAATCTAATTCATCATAATGATAAAATATTAAACAATTTAAAAATATTGAACAAAATAATAAATTATTAAGTTATGATAATTACATATTACTATATACATATATATTCATTATTCATAATGATTGTTTCGACCAGGTTCATTGTTGAATATAATTAAATTATATAATAATTTAATTATAAATAATTATTGAAAATAATGAAGAACACGGGATGTATTTATTAAAAAAAAATATATATATTAATGTCTTTGCTAGGAAAAATGAATATAGCGTCACTATCATTTGAAATTGTTAACCTGTGATTTAAATCAAATATTAGAAGTAGTAAATATAGACAAGATACTCATAATTTAATATCTTAAAGGATCAATACATAATAGAGAAAAATCTAGTAATAATTAATATGTATTAAGGTAGTTGCTCGGTTAATTTTTGTTTAAATGACTTAATTAAGAATTAGGTATAGATCATAAATATTTTAGAATAAATTTTATCATTATTATTATTTAAACTTTTTAAAGTTAATTTTTATTTAATTTATTAGTTTTTACATGAGTATATTAAGAATAAACTCGTTATTATTATTTAAAATAAATTGTAGTGACATTTGTCAATTTAACAATACACAAATTTTATTTGATGAAAATGTACTCTAAAAATCGGATAAAAGACATTTCGTTTTGAAATGGTTGGCAATTTCTTGGTTAGAAATTATTTTTGACTATATAAGTAAAATTATGCACAGTTTAATGTTAACAAAACTTTTTTTATTCCCAGAAACAAGCAAAACTAAATATTAAGTTTAAGTTCCATTAGTAATTTAATTCTAATAAGAAAATAAAAGCGACTATTGATAATAATTGATTTATAAAACAATTAATGCAAGAAAACACCGATAAACGATTATATAAATAATAAATTACTGTGTGAATAATAAAACTTCCGCAAAAATTTTTCAGCATAATTATTTAAAAATGCAGTAGCTTACATAATATTAGCAAGTTATATTAAAACGAATATTATACCTTAATAAATAAATAAAATAAATATTATAATGTACTTTATTCATAATAATAATTATGATTACATAATGTTAACAGTATGTAACAAACTATAATATCATTCAATTAAATAGTTTTTGAAGTACTATGTAAGTTATAAATTAAATTTTATTTCAATTTTATGTAACATGTAAAAAATAATTTTATAAAATAATTTTATTCATTCTTTCTATATTTCGAATTTCATTCAAACGACAAATAGCTTCATGTTTATTGCATTTAAAAAATGTGTTTACTAAATGTTTATCAGCAACAGATTGTATTTATTTAATATAAAATCAGAGTGCACATAAACACTTTCTGATCTGTCCAAAACCTAAAGATAACATATTTCCAAAATTATTAAAATTAGTATTAGATTGATTCTAACTGATTATAAACGAAATAGTATACAATGTACTATAGGTACATACCTCGGTATCTAGCTTTATTGCAAATTCTCGCCGTAGTCGACTTCGGTATTGTATAAAGTTAGTATGTATTTTAACATATTTTACCAATCTGTTTGATTCCTTATTAATTTTAAATTTTTGCTTTAAACATTTTAGATTTCGCATATTTATTGTTCTAACGTAAGGTGTAGTAAGCTTTCTAAATTTAAATTTAACCAAACATTTTGTGTGACTGAATATTATGTACATATCATACCAATTCTTTTTCTTTCAGAAAAACCAAAAAATGTACAAACATTTTTTAGAACCAAAATACAGCATATATGTATATTATCGCAAAAGTTTTCACCATACTATAGCATCATTATTCATAATTTTCATATTCCGTAATACAATACGGAATTTTCTCTTTTCTTTTTCTAGTTCATCGCCTGATGATGCCATAGTATGGTGAAACGTTGGGATACTATACATACGGTGTATTTATATTGTGTTAACTTAAAACATTTTAGTTTTAAGAAGTGTTTGTGCATTTTTTTGGTTTTTCTAAAAAATTTGATATGATTAATATCGAGTTACACTACCTAAACCACTTATTTATTGATTATTATGTACATATGTATTCTGATTAGCTCTTATAATTATTGTAGTAGCCTTTGATAATGTGGGCAAGACACACGAAACATGTTGTGCAAAAGTAATTATTGTAGTTATAGTGGTTATCACGAAAGAAGAAGCTGACGTAATTTTCGATATTGTATAAATTAAATAAGTGTTTGATATAATAAATGTAAATTTTAATATCGAAAAAGGAAATTAAAATGACTGTCAACACACAATTATTATTATAAAGCTCTGGTTCCATAGTCAAAATTTTTATTATCGCATTTGCGGTTTTACTTCAAATTGACATATTTTATATTCAGTAAAAATAAACCTAGCAAACCAAAGTATGAACTCGAATGAAATCTAAGTATCACCTTTAAATTATAAACAAACTCAACAGAGTCACAATAGAAACTACTTTCACTATAATTATTATTATGCACGCTGAGAGCTAATGCAACTAACCTTTTCTGTCGCATACATTGGGAATCAATATTATTTTCGACGTATAGTATTTTTAAATTCACACTTTTATGGCAGATTTATTTCAGTGTGTCTTTGTCACATCTATATCAATTTAAAAAACAAATTGTCGGTACTTCATTCAGATGGTCATGACGTCAGGTTCATTTTTCGTGATCACCACTTTACCTAAAAGTGTTGTTTTATTGTAAACTTAAATTCGAAGGAGCACGATAAGATATCAGTACATTATAAAAAATGAACGTTGCTTAACAAATAATTTACAGTTTTTAATGTAAATTTGCATCAAGTTAATTTTTTTGAAAATTATTTTTAAATTTATGAAAAATCTAAGTCATCGTTCAGTTTAGATCATGAATCATGTCAGCAGAAGTGTTGTCTAAAATTTAGATATAACCCATATATTTTATTGATTTTGCAGGAAAATGTAACATTCTCTACTAAACCTTTCTATATTATATTTTTATCAAATACAAAAATTGAATAGAAATAATATTTCTATATTACACAAATAATAATTATTCTATTTTTAAATAATTCGAAATTGCAGAAGCAAAATAGAATACAAGAAATATTAATACATAATTATGTAAATTAAAAAAAAAATTATTTCAGAAACATTTGCATGGTTTTTATTTAAAAGTAGCGAGAAATATTAATTGTTCAACTGAATCTGATATCAATTAGAACTCATAACCCGTCACTTAATAAAGGCTGTCCGGAAGTGCTAGTGTTGTACCGGAAACAAGAACGGAATGGTGAGGGGAGCAACTGTAACAAGTAGGGCCGTACTGAATTATAAATGAGATGTAAGAACTAACTTACGCAACCCCTCTGTTTTTATGCTTCCTCCCTCTTCAAGCGAATTTCTAAAATTTTAAGCTTTATATTTGATGATAATGCGAATAGTGGTTCGATTATTAAGGAACAACTTAAAAATCCTCCATTGCTTTTAGTTAACGAAAGGGAAAACTCGTGTTTGTACAAATTTTTAAAATAGTTACTTAAAGCTTTATTAATAATTAATGTTATTCACTTTCGAAACAGGGAACAGGCGCCCCGGTATAATATTACTTTCTTTGAAGTAAGCGCGTTTTTTAATACAGAACAACATTGAATAATATTGAAGCACTGTATATAGTTTTTGAATCGGTGGCATTGGATTTTAGTACTTTTACATTTTTATCATTATAATATAATCACTTTAATCGAAAAATGTATACTTACATTATATTTCGGTGACCAGGAATTACACATTATTGAAGCATCTTCTAATATTCGACTCTAGAAATAGAAAGAAAACATTATTTAGTTTGTTTTAAACTAATTCATGAGCATATAAAATTTTTAAATGACTTATTTTAATGATTATTTATATTTAATAGATATGAATAATAATTTATTGCAGTTGTTACAAAATTGTTTCAAATATAATATTTCTATTTAATTCTTAAAGTATACATAGTACGTAGTATTCCCAATTTCCATTGTTTGCTTCAGTATTTTAAACATTGCTCACACCTATTGAAGGAATATTTTACAAAAACTGGGTTTAATTTTGAGTATACGATTAAATCTATAAAAGCTTAATTTTGATATTGTACCAAATCAAGAATTTTAACAAAATTTCATATAGGTAAAGAAAGAAATTACTGGAGTAGATATCCCACCAAAATTATGTTGCGTAGTTAATCAATGACGGAAAATGAGTGTGTACAAAGTAATTCATTACCGAACCCGGGTGATACAAAATGAGGCATTTATTATATTAAACACATAAAAAGAGCAAAAACTCCACAAAATAAAAAAATCATAGTCAAACATTTGCTTTGATAAAGATGTGAATCTTTAAGTTTATTTATTGAACAACATAAGGACAAGCATTTCTGACGTTTAAAGAAAGACGCACTTTATCATAAAGTAACTTTGTTTTGATCAGTTATTTTTTGTAAGAAATTTTTGTATTTTGTTTCATTTTTGCGCACGGCACTGCTTTTAGTGCGTTTGGACGTTACGCCTATGGCAGATTTGTATCAATGTTAGACACCTAGGGGCCTAGATAGTACATCAGCGTGAACAAGGGTGCAGGTTTAAAATTTTCAATTTTAGTTGGATAGGTATGAAAAATTATTTTGTTTTCGTTTGAATTTCATATTTGAGTTTTGTAGGAAAAATCTTTTTAACACCTAATGTTTATTTGCTGTGTCCTATTGGTATCCGCCGTCAGTTGCCAATATATTTTAGGATTTTTAATTTGAGCGAAGTAAATTTTTATCGCGGCCTTGATCTTGACCACAATCACCAACTGTCAAGTTTTGATTTTGAAGTAGCTCCTTATTCGATTAAGATTGTCTCGAGGGCTAGACAGCAAAGTTTCCGTTGGAAGAGTGTGCAGCAGCAGTCGCAGAATTTTCAGATTTGTTGGTTTATCATCTCCAATTGTTCGTGATACAAGCGACGATGGATGGTGGGCTCAAATCGATACTGCTGGACTCATAGTTATAAAAGTATCTTTGTATAAGGTAGATAGCTATCAGGGTAAGTAGTTTTTATATCAATTTTCATCTGTGGGTCCATATTTTTCCAAAGAACATTTGCTTTATGTTTTTGGTTACATTGAAAAGTGTTTTCAATGTTTGAGTTTTTGTAATAATTTTCGTGTGTTCTGTGGGGGCATTTATACCAATAATTGTTACCTGTATGACCACGTTGCAAATTTGTTTTTATTCATCTCTGATATTAGAGTACATAAAGATGTGTTCTTTTTAAGTGTGTTTCTTTCTAAGAAGCTGGACTTGCCGGAAACGGTTTTTGAACCTCGCTTTCGCTTCCGCAAAAATCAGTTAGTTATAACATCAATTAGGGCTTTTTGCACAAATGAAAAGCTAATACTTTTTTCCAGCGTGTAGAAGAGAAATTGTATAAGCATTTTTTAATGCTTATACAATATTGCTAAGTGTACCACTTATGGTGCACGGCTGAACATTATTTTCGTGCCACGTGTACTATATTTAAGGTACACTCGAGTTATTGACATAATGGGTATGGGTATGCATAAATGCAATTTTCCTATAAGAGATGTTTGGCTTCCTAGTAATGGTTTAGTATAAATTTATAATTTGTATAATAATACCATTTATATAATGGTGTTTATATACCATTTTTGGTACATATTAAATAAATTAATTTATTGATATAAATAATTACATTATAACGATTCAAATATTGAGAACGTAAATTATTAAGCTTATTTTATGATTTTTTTTGATGTAGCGTATTGGATAAACATTGTAATAAATGATATTCGTTACATAGCAATACAACGCAGTGTACCATATATGGTACACGTGACAGTTAACCTGTTACGCAAAAAAATAAGAAAAAATATTTCTTATGTTTACAAGTCTTGCATATAATTTTCGTGTAAGCAAATACACCATTTGTTACTTTCTGATCGATAGCCGAAGGCCTACTTTTCATTTTGATTGTATAAGAAATATATTGTTGTGAAATTAACCCTTGACAATAATTTAATTATTTAATTAAATCCATTTTTCCAATCAAACATTATTTTATTTGAAATAATTCGATTCGTAACTTTATTTTCGTTGCAATACAAAATTCAAATGGTAATGTTAAATTTTACGCGATACCCATATCTCGGTCCGTGTTATCATTTAACAATTTATTGTTCCTTGAACAAATTTTAATTTTATAAAATTTACAATTTTTACCATTTACTTAATTTCCAATTACGATTTTTAAACTGTATGCATTTCTATTTTTGATTAAGTAATTCTCTTCCGTTTAATTTTATCTTCCAAAAATCGTTCAAACTTTCCTCACAATCAATATAATCCAATATAATAATAATTTCAATAAAACACTTTATCTTCAAAACTTTTACTTGTATTCCAAAAATTATAAACTTATTAAAAATTATTCGGACATGAATTTTACACGTCCATCATGTCGACCATTTTTAGCAAAAGGCATTGTATCAAAGTCATCGGTCCCCACCTAGCAAATTCCACAATGTTGCAACTTAATAATCAATACAATAAATTTACAAAAATGCACAGGGTGGGTCCGAATTATTTGAAACACGACAATATTATTAAATTTACCTAAATTTGAAATTAAGTGAAATTTTTAAAATTGAATCTTTTTTTACTTATCAGGGTATTATTAAATTAAAGCAAAGATAGCTCTATTTTATTAAATTATATTTAAAAATTAATGTTTAGCTTTGCTTTTATGCAAAATATTTTGATGTGCTTGAATTTGTTCAATTTATAATACCAATTATCCGAGTCTAAAATAAGCAGAAAGAGAATTTCAGAAGAGTTTCTTACTGCAAGTGCATATTATTATAAAGCCTTTATGGGCTAATTGAAGAGATGAATGAATAATAACTTTCATTTGTACTTTTCATCGCAAGTTAAACCCTATCTTTTTACTAAAATGAGGAAACTTTTAAAATAAAACGGTATATCATTTAGTTTAAATCAGCTTTTATTTAAAAATGTGTCTTTAAATTTTGAAATCTTAAATGTAAATGTTGTAAAATAATATGAATAGGTAGACATATTATATTTATGTAGGATACAGGTCTTTATGTCAGACCAATCTGGCAATTATCTCATTGGCACTAAAAATGGTTGACCAGACATTTCGCTACTAGAACATTTAGCTATCCGATATTTTCCTAATTATATTCTAGAATCTGAAATATTTAAGCTATTTATATACATTTTTCATTACTTTTGCAGCGATTAATCTAATTTCATCATTAATTTTCGTTTAGGTGCAATGTCATAGAATCATAAATATTACCCACTCAAATTTAAACCATTTTTATAAATTGCTTTGACACTTATTAAGAAAACAATAGCCGTTATTGATAATCTTGTTAAAATTTATTTTTTTATGAAACTTTTGTAAATTTTTATACAATTACAGTGAAGACTAACTTCCAATCTGATTATCTCCAATGGTTGAGATTTGAACACTATTATTTTATTCTACATAAAATGTTTTTTTTTTCTATATTACATGTTACTTTTAACCATCATTTTTGATTTACTAGAGGATGCTTATTTTTAAATCTGAAAACCAGACCCACTCCCTAGTTATAGTTATAACTAGAAAATAGTGGACAGTAGTATGTTATTGGTTAAAATTGATTCTTTATACGTGCTGACGTATTAACGTAGCTTGACAGCAGTTCAAAAACGCTTCTTATATGGCCCATATCTTTAGTTTATCAAAAGTTGTTTTGTAATCTACAAAGTTCAAGAATTTATAAAATTAGATGGTATTAAATAAGTTTTCTCGGGATAGTTATTATTCTTCTAATACTTGTATTGGATTATTATTAATCGATCTAATTCATTAATAATATTAATGAATATAGGTATATTAAAAAAATGTAATTTTTTACTGCTGTCTGTCATATAACCTACCCCACGAGTTTAAAAATTTTAACTGCGCTATAAGAAAGAGGAAAATTAAAAAATTTATTAAACTAAGAGTATATTAACACAAAAATTTCGAAGAAAAATTCATAAGTTGACGAAATAACGGCATTTTAAAATTACGAAAAGCAGGGAGATGTAACATGATACACCCCGATGCGTAACGGTAAGTCTCACGTCCAACTCCTGCTATTATTTCTGTTGACGGTGGGTGTGTGCTTTGATATACTCTTAATGTTGTTGTCAGTCGCGGTCGACACCCGGACGAGTTCTATAGCTTCAAGCTCGACTGTTTTATTTATACTGAGCCCTGTTTTATTTTTTTTCCTTACTCAACAACGGTTTATTATACACCCGTGTTAAAACGCGTATTTAAAATACATTGAAATTTTACATTTTTAAAATTCGATTTTTTTTATAATTTATGGTTATTCCATCAAAAATTTTGTTTTAAAACACTCAGATTATGGTCCTCTTTCCTATAGTAGAGATGAAATTCTTGAAATTGTGGGGGAGGCTTTGTGACAGACCCTTTTTTACTATATTGAAATTATATTTTAACTAAAAAATTTATCATCCACTTATTTTACTCAGGTAGCGCTTATGTACGGGTCAGTCCGTATAATTTTAAGGTCAAGGCTTCGAGCGTTTCAAAATAAAATTATAACACAATAAAATCAATTCTAGTTCCAAATAATAAATATAAAATAATAATAATAACAAAATAATTCAATGTAAAATTTTTCTACTTCCTCCAAGGTTTGAATTTTTAATTTCTTTTATCTAAATCGTCGGCTTATCAATCTCGCACGTTGGTCCTTACAAATATAATTTTAACTTCCTAATTTACATCAAATTAAACTTCCGAAATTTTAAAGACAAATCCAAACTCGCATTAAAAAAATTTTTACTCGTCCAAAAAATATCTTTTTCAATAATAATAAGAAAAATTAATATCCAAACTTACGAAATAATTTTATTAACTTCCAATCGGTTCCAAATCAATTTAAATAGTATAATCAATTTTCAAATATTTATCCGCAATTATTAACTTCCAAATCAATTTAAACAAAACCGCAAATCATAACTCAAAATTAAGGCCAAAACATCGCACGACCAGCTCTTGCGGCCATCTTTGGCAAAAAGCCCCTTATTTTTGGTGATCCGTCCCCACCTAGCAAAATCTACAATCTTACGACTCAATTATTAAAATAAGTATTTCTACAATATGCATAGGGTGGGTCCGAATCACTTTGAAATACCACAATATATTATGTAGTATATTGTAGTATATTGTTATAAATAGTTTGTGTAATTTTGTTTTGAACCCAAAAATGTATCGATCTATCTATCGTACATCGCTACAACCCAATGTAGATTTTGGCTTACTTAACACTATCTCTCGAAAGTTTTGATTTTTTCTATCTGATCTTCATATATTTCCATGATTTTGAGGTATGCTCTGATATTATCCCGCCATCTGAGACTCGACCGTCTTAAGGATTTCTTTCCTTCAAGTACTGCCTTCCATACCATTTTGATCAGTCTGTCATTTGGTGGTCTATGTACGTGATCAGCTCATCTTAGTCGTGATTTAATTATTTGAAATAATATATAATAAAAAATATATTACTATATTATTTTAAATATTTCTATTTGCTACGCAAATATATTTATTTTCATCTTGCGAGCGGAAAACAGGACTTAAAATGGTAAAGTCGTTAAGGCTAGAATTTGTGTCTTTAAAAATTAATTACGAAATTGTAAAAATGTGAAAAAGTATTTATTTATAAGAAAAAGATGATTAAAGATGGTGACTTAAAAGTGAAAGTGAGCTGAAAAGCAGAAAATATGAAAATTAAGCAATTAAATTTTAATTTTGAATTACAATTAGCAAACTGAAACAGGTAGACTAGAAATTAAATTAAATTAATTTTTGTCAATTAAATTAATTAAAAAATTAAAAATTATCAATAATTAATTAAAATTAGTAATGAATAAAGTTTTGAATTTATTGAAAATTAATAGAATATTGGAAATACTGCATAATGTAGCTATTGGCTAGTGGTATATTTTTATATTTAAATTTATCAAAAGTTTGGATTTTAAAATTAAATATTTTTCAAATACTGTTATTGAATTAGAGAACGGTTACGGTTGGATGCTTAAGTGCTTCCGACTACCAAGCGGAGATCCTTGGTTCGAGACCGAGTGGAGCAAGAACTATAATTTCTAACCGTCCTTCTTTAGCGGGAAATGGCAAACCACCGAGGTAATGTGCATTGAAAAACTCTTCATAAAATAAAGTAGTTAGCCAAACCTCACTGTAGGTTGTAGTGCTAGTTGTATATTGTATATTGTTATTGAATTAATTATAATAATTATGTATTATTGTAATATTATTCTGTTCAATGTGATTAAAGCTTCAAAATTGTTTAGCTTAGGGTGCTCAAACATATTAAGACGGCCTTATAGTTTTTCACGTTTTTTCACAAAAAATATTTAAATTTGTATTAAAACGACGACCTCTAAATGTTAACTAATGAAATTGCTTTGGTATTAGACGGTTTTACAATAACAAAATTTTCGCGATTTAAGTGTTATGTGTATTGCCTAAACTGAACCGGTCAGAAAGATGAGAGAGATGTGGACAGAGTTAAACGTAATATCGAATAGACGTAGTTACTTGATTATATATACATATAACATTTCGCTTTTTTGTGGTGAATATTTAATATTACTACAAGATTATGTGCTATTTAAATTATCTGAAGTTTCCTGGTGTAAATTAGACTTTGCAAACGACGCGCCACCTATATTATTCATATCTTGGATCAACTATAGGTATTATATTTACATTAAAAACGCAAGCCTAAAATTGCGTACCAGAGTTAAAACCTACTCAAAACAAAAGGCAAATGTTTTTGTGTTGTGCATAAATCAACCTAATAGAAAAAAAATTTATTTCTGAGTTTTTTATAATTTTTTATAATATTTGTTTGTTCCATTTAATTTTTTTAACTTTAAGTGCGCACTTATAAAACCGCACATTTTTGCAATTTAATAATTTATTGATATTGTAATAATAATCAATCATTAAAATTATAATTAAGTTAAAATTTCTACAAAAGGGGCCAAGTACGCATAGAGTACCTGCCTAAGTACGCATCAAGAAATAAAGTGCAGAAAAAAATCGTATACACAAATTTCTCTTTTGCAATTACCTGCAATTCCTTTACTTTATATTATCTGCAATTACTTCCTTTGCGATTTCTAGACTAAAAACTATAAACCAAAAAGGTAAAAACCATCAAGTGCATATTTTAAACCGTTGAGTAACTTAATTCTATTTATTAGTTACTAAAGAATCGCTGTATTGATACAAACCTTCTACTTTCTTTTCGTTTTGACAGATTCACGAAATTTATTTTTATTTTAAAGAAAAGAACGTTTTTAGGAATGTTAAAAGTAAAAGATAAAGTTATGCAGTATAGAGTAATTTTATTAGTACTTTAATTGTTCTAACAAATTTTACGAGAAAACGTGCCTGTGGCGGCATAATCGTCCAAGTTGGCAAAGTGAGCATTTTGTGAATACTATTTCAATTATGGCGCGATTTAGAGTATTCCTCGTTGCAACAGTTGTTAGTTGAGATTTTGTGCTAATATCGACTAGATCCGTTTATTATTAGAACTTTATTATAAAAATTTTCTTCTTCTCACTTTTATATTCTTATAACAGATGCTTTCGCTTTCCAAAAACTACATCGAAAAATGTCAGAAGCGCGTAGAAAGTAAAGAGAAATTTGGGATGCCCAACAGTAGTCCTGAAATATTAGTTATAATGAAAATAACCAACAGAAAAACAATGAATAACGAAGAAAATCTGCTCTTAGTATAAAGAAAAAATGAGACAGACAGATGAGGATGATTACACGACATTTATTGCAATACGTTATTTTCACACTCAAAGAAAACTGAATGGTGGTTACGATATCAAAAATGTCATAAATGGGTCATTGTTAATGCGGCTTTCAAGAAATGTAAAAATGTATATTTGTGAATTTTGCAGTTAATTTATTAGAGCTGCAACCATGATATTTTATATATTTTTAATAAAACAATGTCTTTATGTAGTTTTTACGGTTTTTGTCTACTTAGTCCAGTGGCGCAGCCAAGATTTTGTTATGGGAGAAGCTAAGAGATGCGAGCAAAGCTAGCTGTGCCAAAAGCGCGCGCCGCAAGCAAAGTTGGCATACTATGCGTATGTTGCAACTTTTAAAATATGCATATTAATGTAGAAAAATCTTAGTGTTTATGGTTTGTTGTAGCTTTAATAACTATCTACGTAACTGTTTAATGCTAATAAAATATCAGTAACACAACAAAAATAAAGAGTTTTTAAAGAAAAGTATGTCAACTTAGACACACTTCCTCTATTATGAAATAGATACATTAAAATAAATAAATTATTATTACAACTAAAGTTGGTTGCGAACTGCAACATAAACTATAACATTTTCTGATTAAATTTAGTTTAATCTGTTGGTGCTTTGATAACATTCAGCACTTAAACAACAAATTGGTGAGCATTATCGGAATAAATGTTTTAAAAGAATTTTCATTTTGTGGTTAAAGCAGTAAAAGTTGTAGACTCAGAGAGATGATTTAAAAAATATTTTGCTGCTTATAAAACACAAGTAAAAGAATTCAAAAAGTCTATTTCAAGATGACTATGTTCCGTTCCATCAAAATAAAAGCTTAATTAAATATTTATGGTTCTTATTGATATAGTTAATCATTTTTTACATTTAAAAAAATGTAAAACACCTAAATATTTCAGTTAGAAAACCAATTTTGATGTAAAAACCAAAGTGATAGTATACATAGAAATAACTCCGATTTAATCCTGTTTAAAATTTAAGAGCCAATGTTGGAAATGAAAATCAACGGCTGAAACCTCAGATATTAGCATATTTGAAAAATGAATCAAAAATGCCACGTCCAATAGTCAAAAGCCAACATTTATTTTGAGACTAACGGCCTTGAAGGACGCTTTCCAGTTTAATATATTATCTAAAACCTTTTTGAAAATTCAGAAAGTTATAATGGCTACTGTAAACCTATTTTCATCTGACACCCTGAAGACTCAAAACTTTAAACGCAGTGTTTTTTAAACTACATTTTTCTAAACTTGCTGCTTCTAATATTTTATATTATTGACAACAGTAATTGACAAACAAACAATTTGATGAAAATTTATCATATATTTTGTTAGTTTAAATTTTTAGAAAGTAACCTAAAAACCTATTTTAAGCTACAGAAGTAGATACAACCTATTATCTGAACCGCCAAAAAAAAGCCCAGATCATTATTTTATGAACTTAGAATAACAAGATATACTATAATTTCCTTACATCGTTGAACGTAAGAGAGACAAGGAGGCAAAATAATGAGTTGTCTTACAGACAAAAGCTATGAATTTGACGAACGTACGTAATATATACATAATATGTACTCGTTTTTGTGTTAATCTAAAAATTATATTATTTGACAGGTAGAATGCAGAAAATTATAAGGTGGAGTGTTAATACTATATGAAAAAGGCGTTGAATTGATTAGCTATTCTCGTATTAATTCATACTCTCATTATTAATGATGCAGGGCTTTTGTTTTGTAGTTCAGATAATACCTATCAGATTTTTGTTAGAAAACCATTTTAACAGTTTAATAATAAGTGTTAAAAAGCCAATTGAATTTATAGCTACTTTTCGAGATATTAGCCATTTTCGGATAAATGGTTGCAGCGGACTGTTAGGTGGAACAGGGGCATGTTGCAAATACATAAAAACCACATAATACACAATTATAAACATTTATTTTTTATATCACATTGGATCAACATTTTTATAATTATATTGCTTCAGTTCGGAGCAACAATAAACTAAAAAATGAAACAGTATTTCCGAAATATTTTAAACAAAAGAAAAAGATTCTTAAAATAAAAAACGAGGTAGCTTAGCTAAAATTTTAAATTTAACTTCAGTCTTTAATTCTTTAGTCTTAGTTTTGTACTTTTTGGTAAGTAATTATTTGTAACATCTCACTAGGTAGGTATTCTAATTTTAAATATAGTAGAGATTTTTAACTTAAATAAGTACATTTTTTTATCTTAAATTTAAATAAAGCACGTAAAATCACAAGGTAGGTAGGTATCATAACAATAAAATCTTACTTATTAAGTAAAATCTTTTACAACGAGAAAACTAACGCTCAAAAACAGCTACTAATCCTGGAAATTTATAAAATATTCTTTTTCCCTTACGTAATATTTCAGGATAGTACAACTTATGTATTATTTGGTAAAAGGATACATCTGAAATATCATTTTCATCTAGTCTAAAAGTTTGTACTTTATCATTACAAATCTTCAAAAAAGTAACTCGCAAATCCTTGTATTCTTCATCAATTTCGTTAATCACAGCAGCATATCGATATTCTACATTTTTTGTTGGGAATCTCACCAGAACGTAGTCTTCGGGTTTATAATATGACTTCTGTTGGCCACTGGGTCCAACTTCAGCATAATTTTCTGTCAGTGCTGTAGTTACCATTTCTGGCTTAACTTCAGATAAAGGAAGATTCTCTTCTGATTCTGACTCTGTAAACACTTCATCCACATTCTATTTCGGTTTTGAGTCTTCTCTACCATCAGGTTTAGCTAACATCTTTAGGATTTTAGTATCTGGTGTATCTTCAATACTCTTTTTTGTTCTACCTTCAAGTCTAGCCAACCTTTTCCTGTACTTCTCAAGTTTTTTCTGTAATCCTGCAATCCTTTTATTTTTCTCCTTGTTTTGTTTCTCTCTATGCTTTTTTGCTTTTCTTCTTCTCTGCATATATGCACTCTTGACTGTTTAATTGGGAGCTAGAGGATGTTGTTTTGGAACTAGTGTAATGCGTCCTGAAGCTGGTACGAGGTGTTCAGAATCCGAGGACGGTGTGTTTTCGCGTATAAAGTTGTTGGTAACTCTGTTTAGTTCCTTTTTTTTGTTCCGGTAAACAGCACAGTACTTCTTCTAATTTTTGAGGGCAGCTCTATGCTCACGTGGAGTTATATCTTTGGCAAGTTTTCTCTGACCTTTTTCTTTTTTTTTTCTGGTATTTTAACCTCTCCTTTTCTTTCATCTCTTCTCTCTTTCGAGGATCATTTTTTCTACGTTGGTACCTTAGACGTTCCGCATCTCTCTTTTTCTGTAATAATTCCTCTCTGGATAGCTTTTGCTATTCAGAAGGCATATCTAATAAGCCTGGAACAAATCATAGAATATCATAGGATTCAAATAAGGTATCAATAACTAAAGTAATTTCAAAAAAGAGACTGTTGTCAAATCTAAACAGTCCCTTGAAATGAAAGACAGTCCCCTGCTACATTACAAAGCAGGGGACTGTTGCCAGGGAACTGTGTATTTTGACAAAATCATGAATTATCAAGCAAACTATGTTATGTATTTAATTTTGTGAATACTCTATAAAGATGTACACATATCTTTATAAAATTTGATATGTAATATATCCAATTCGATAAATAAACAATAAATAAAATAATTACCAATGGACTGTGTGTCGTAGCGACCCTGACACGTGCTATCGTCACAAATGATGCACTGACACTAAATAAAATGGCACAACAGTGCCGCTAATGCTACTGACGCAAACTTTAAAGTAGTTACGTTCCTTTCTACGCAAAACAACATGAAAAAGTGCAGTAGAAAAATTTATTTTTGGTATTGAATTTTTGGCAGAGTACTGTTCTTAAAAAGCCCGGACAAAATTTGATCAAATGAATGAATTGAAATAAATCAATTTTAGATGTCAATTATTTCGAAAAAAAATAGGTAAACTTTAATTGTTTTTAAAAATTGCGCATAAAATTCTATATTAAACATAAATATCTAAAAAAAAAATCTCAAAGTGTTAATTCTGGAAATGGGACAGCACAGGGGACTGCTTTTATGGTTGTTTGGAAAATTTTTGATAAAAAATGATAATTAATACCATTATAACTACATCGGCACTAAAGAGGAATAGCCTTAGGCTTGCGTTCTAAGATATTTTAATTTAGGATACAGCAATAGTTTTTGGAAAAAGTGGATTGCCAGCCAGTTAACGTGTTTACAGAGAATCGCCCACCTACATGTTTATTCAGGTTTTATGTTTTTCTAACTTTTCTAACATCATACCGCGAAATATTATTTTCGGTCTGATAAACTGTACAAAAAGTGATACTTTTGTTAGTTTTGGAGATAAAATACATTATATATGTTAAAGTCATCATCATCATCAAATAGCTAATTCGACCATCGTCGGATGTTGTTCTTATCTCTGCTGTTCTTATCTATTCATAACCCGCGTGACGTTTTATGTCATCCGTCCATCTGGTCTGTGGGCGTCTCATACTGCATTTGTGAACTTGTGATGTTCACTCTATTATTTTTCTGGTCCAACAATTATCTCTTGTTTTGGCTATATGTCGTGCTCAGTTCTATCTTAATTGACAGATCATTTCTACTACGTCGGTTACCATAGATCTTCTTCTAATTTCCGTGTTTCTTATGTGGTCTCAAAGCGCGATATTTAGCATGCGCTTCTCTATTGCTCTTTGAGCTATTTGCAATCGTTCTCATTCAAGGCCCATGTTTCCGTACCATATGTAAACCACTGAAAGCACGTATTGGTCCAATATCTTAGCTTTAAGCGTGTTAGGTAGTTATGATTAAAGAATTTCACGCAGTTTGCTAATACCTGCTCATGCTAATAATATTCTTCTCTGTAAGTCTGCTTTTAGGTTTGTCTTTGAGATCTCGACCCAGATATGCGTATGATTTCTTGTTCTTCAATTTTTAGATAATCGTTATTCGTTATTGGTCATATACTTTGTCTTGGACATGTTTATTTGTAGTCCTATAATTTTTGACTTTAAGTTTAGTTTGCTTACCATCTCCTGTAGTTTGTCTCGAGTTTGGCTTATCACCATAATATCTTCCGCAAAACGCAGATGCTTAGATTTTCTTTATTGATCTTTATTCTCTTTTCTTCTCAATCTAATTTATTGAACAAATATACTATCTTCGTGAGACTACGTAAAAAGTTTGCGTGATATGGAGTCCATCTGTGACACTTATCTTTATTTTGATTATTTTTTGTTTTTTCTTCAAGATTTACTTGAAAATTAGCATTTTTATAGATGTTTTGTATTAGAGTAGTAAATCTAATGCTTTCTCGTAATCTATAAAAGCTGCTCATATCACTATGTTGTATCCATTGGTCTTCTCTATTAGAATTTTCATGAATTGTAGGTTGTCTAAGGTGCTATACCCCTTTTGTCTGTTATCTGTTCTCTGTCAGCCTGTTATCTGGGTTGATATTGATCAAATTTATGTACTAACCTCCCTGCTATTATTTTTGCGAAGAGCTTGTAGGGAACCGATAAAAGACTGATTGGTGTATAGCATTATAATTTTGTTTTATTTACTTTTTTAAAAAGAAGTATCACAATTATTGCATTGTTTCATTCTTCGGGTATTTAGCCTTCTTCGAAACATCTACTGTATAATATTTTTAGTAGTTTTAGAACTGGTGTTTCTTCGAATTTCAACATTTCCACATAATTCCATCATCTCTAGAAGTGCGTCCGTTTGGCATTTTTGCATAGCGTATTTACTATTTCATTTTGTGTTCTATCTGGGATAGCTTCTGATCCTATATTCAGAACTCTTGATCTATCTTTGTCTGTGGTAATATTTTGGTATCATATAGAGACTGGTATTACAATAAGTTTTAATTGTTGGAGCTATGATTATAATTTGAAAAGTAACATAAATTTTAAAATTCCGTATGTGAAACCTACTATTAATTATTACGCAAATATAATAAAAAAACTTAGTTTTTCGTTAAAACTGTAAATTAAATAGTATTTTTTTTATGTGTACAAGTAAATCAATCACATAAAATTATATAAGTATGCAATCTTAGATGTTAATTTACACTATGTAAAATAAATATTATTGTCGAATCTTACTTTATTTTATCATTTCAACGTGCACAAACGTTTTTAGTATTTATTATATTTTAAATTAAATATCTATTGCAAAAGATAATGTAAATTCTGATTAAGTACCTATACTTAAGTCAGGTAATTATGTCAATAGTCGAACGTTTTCACCATATTATGGAATCATACTAGGATAAACTATTTCATCGCCTGATGATGCCATAGTATGGTGAAACCGTTTGCAATAATATACATACAGTGTATTTATATTGTGTTAACTTAAAACATTTCAGTTCTAAAACGTGTTTGTGCATTTTTCGGCTTTTTTTTAAATTTGATATGATTAATCGAGTTACACTACCTAAACCACTTATCTATTGATTATAATTAGGTATACTATTTTTACCTTAATATGCTAAGATAATATTATTAGTATATTCTTAAAATGGAAAAAATTTTTTTGTACAAGTGGAGTTGTACACATAAGTAAAATCCTCACCACTTACTTCACTTACTTCATCTTCACAATCCTTACTTTACCCTAGGCCAGTCGGTAATCAGTTCAATAAAAATTCTAGCACGTTTAAAATTTTAAACTATTCATTGGATCAATACAAAGTTACAACTGAATTTTCCCTCTCTCCTGACCTGTGCACATCAAAAGCAGCCGAAAAATAGCTTTAGAAATAATTTATTGTTTCGCAGTTGTTTTTGTGAAAATACAGTTTGCGTAAAAATT
The DNA here is from genome assembly GCA_911387805.1 of Cantharis rustica. Taxonomy (NCBI): domain Eukaryota; kingdom Metazoa; phylum Arthropoda; class Insecta; order Coleoptera; family Cantharidae; genus Cantharis; species Cantharis rustica. Next base: position 82,333,075 of record OU426877.1, read on the forward strand.
AAAGTCTACACAATGTCTTACAAGAATTGCTTATTCATATTACATTAAGATCAATATTTTTTTGACAATGACTTTTCAAAGTTGGATATTATTTTACAGTAGTAAAATTCAACTAACAAGCAGTTTTTGCCGTCGGTGGAGGTTGAAATTGTAAGGACATAATTATCTAAAATTCCACATTTGTTGTAGTTGTGGTACTACTATCGTGGTAGCTGCATTAAAAACTATTTGAAATATTTCAAAAAATAATTCAAAATAAATAAGAACAAAAATTACTTCTAAAGTAAAATATGCTAAATCGTTGCGAGATGTACTATTAGACGCAAAATTTATTTTTCTGAAATAAATCACAAATAAGCCTGAAATTGGCTCATTTATTTAGATTAATTAAATGAATATACATATCAAATATAAACCTGCATTCAAATTAATTAAACGCGTTTTAAACGTATTTTAATAATTTAATTAAGATAAATCTACATAATTTATTTGGGTCAAATAAATGTATTAGTTTCCACGTGTAGAAAATAAGAATTTAGACTTTGTTCTTGGTGTCTCGTTACTCTTCCATCTCGCTTTTATATTTGCGTACCTACTTGTTTCTAATTTGGTAATTTCAAATTTAAAATCGTTAATTTATTTGAGAAAAATAAATTTGTTAATTTCTGTAAATTGAAATGGTTTTAAGATAGGAGAACTTGATTAAAGTAAATTTTTTACTTAATATAATTTTATTATATAACCGGTTATATAACAGGGTGTCGCAAGCTATATCGTTCATTTAAATAGTTTTTGAACAACTTTATGTAAGTTATGAATGAAATTATTTTTCAATTTCAAGTAACATGTAAAAATTAATTAAATTGTTTTATTTGTTTGTTTATTAAACTTATTTAATAAATATGTAAATTTAATTATGTAAATTTGTTTTATTAAACAAATATTATCACATGTTAGTAACCTTAACCATTTTAATGTAATTTTAGAAAATGTTTGTGCAAAGAAAGAACTTGATTATAAGCAGAAGAAAAACATATATAATGGTTCGACGAAAAATGCGTTGAAGTGAAGAAAATGCAAGAAGGCAGAGACAAGGCTAAAATAGATGAAAACCAGAAAGCAAGAAGATCGCGATATGTATAAAAGAAGTACAAGCGAAACAAGTAAAATATATAGAAGAAAAATGAACCAATTGATAGATAAAACAATGAAGCAGATAGAAATAAGCAGCAATCACAATAAATCACGAATATTCTATCAATTAATAAAAACACAGAAACCAGCTCAAGATGCATAAAAACCGAAGACAGAGTGATAGAACATAAAGAATAGATAATTAGACAAGTACGAGTAAGACATTTCCGCAAGCCATTGAATAGAGATTATGAAGATGCAAACGAAGGAATGTTATCAAATCACATTGTTGTAAGTAAATAAAAAAAATATTTATAGTGCTTTATTTCAAAGTTTTAAACGAAATTTAAGCATATACGAGTAATTAAGTTTAGCAACTTCTTGGGATCTAATTTTTAATAACAAAATTTTAATTATTTAAATTATTATTCAGAATTCATAATATCATTAACAAACCTTCTGCTGTTTGTTTTCTAAAAGTTTACTAATTTTGGTTTTGATTTAGGCACTTCATAAGTATTTTTGTATTAGACACTTTGGTTTTTAAAATTTTTTAAATATGAGGAAATATAAAGAAGCAAGTGTAAAAATAATAGACCTTAATTTTTATTAGTATAGGTAGGTCTGTACGTAAAATTCATTTGGCAATTTGTTAGTTAAAATGAAGTCGGTTAAAAAACAAGAAATGAATACGATAGATTGCAAGAAAAATAGTGGTGTCAAGAGAAAACCGACTATACAATAAAACAAGATTTTGAAAAGCAAATTATTGTAAGTTTTGACACTTCAGAAGACATTAAAAATATGTTGGCAGTTTCAACTAGAAATAAATATTAGTACCGAAACTATACGAAAATGGCTTTAACTTGCCAAACTTGCCTAAATAGCCAAACTTAATGCAAAAATTCTATAACAGAAAACTATATGTATTGCGATGTATTCATCTTCTCCAAATTTGAAAAATAATTTATTACATCCAATTTAATTCAACGTACAAAATAAAAATAAAATCTTAATTTTATTCGCTAGGCACGAAGTTTGATTTGCCTTATCCAAAGCGTCGAGTTATCAGTCACAACACTCGTTCGCTCAACTATTTTAACTTTTCCAATTTTAAATTCAAATCAAAAATTATAATTTTAACTGCTCCTTTTCCAATTAAACCAAACCAATCAAATCTACTACCGTTCGGTAGCAACTCACAAAAATTTATATCCAACTCCAATCATCAAAATATTCCAAAAATTACACAATAATGCATTCGCACAAAAATCACTTTATTCATTCAAAAATAATTATCACAATCTCAAAATTAAGACAATTCTCAAAAATAACTCACTTGAGTCAAAAATTAACGAGCCAAAAATCGGCCCGCTCGCTCTCTCGCGCGGTTCGTCGGCAAAAAGCCAATCTCCTCGTCGATTCGCCCCCACCTGTCCAATTCTACAATCTTACAACTTAAAATTATTTAAATAAAATTTTCATCAAATGTACAGGGTAGGTACGAATCCTTTTGAAACACCACAGTATATTTAACTCTAAAATGCAACGTCATTATTTGTTAAACTGAACTCGATACTCGGAAAATTTTAACCGAAAATTAACAAGGAATAATGCTTTGATTAAAATAAATATTATGTTTATTTTATTTTATTTATTTTTTTATTTATGAATATAATTTGTATAATAAATAAAAATTGATTATACAACAACATAAAATTTCAAATGAAATATTTGACTAATATGGAAAAGAATTCCTGATGTAGTTTTCATGAGCGCTACTCTTATGTAGTATCTCTAATCATACTAGTATTTAATAATAAAATTCGATTTAAAAGTATTTAGTTTATATTTAGTTTATCATTTAAATAGTTTTTGCACAATTTTATGTAAGTTATGAATTTAATTATTTTTCAATTTCATCTAACATGTAAAAATCAATTTTAATTAAAAAAAAAAAAAAATATTTAGTTTATCTTAAGTTAAAAATAAATAGTTCATTAGTAATTAGCACATACAATGTTTTTTTGTTAATTACGTGGTAATATTTCTATCATTCCAGTCTATCAAGAACAAAGCGCAGGATCATGGTAGTTTGCAATGGATAAATGTTTCGCTCGACTCCGCATGTTGATTTTAGCTTTCACGTCTTATTCACGCAAAATTTTGCAAAATTTAAATTATACGATTATTTAAAGAAAAGTACTATTATGTAGTAACTCCAGGTAATAAATGGATTTATACCCATTTATATGACCGACAGTTAAACTTTTAACTGTAAGTTATTTTGATAATCTACGGTTATTCCATTGCACGGAGGTAAAAGTACAGATTAAAGTTAGTAACCGTCAGCTAAATTTAATTCCCAGAATTCTACCGATTAAAGATTTAGTTAATTTCAAATACCTAGGCCATACTAAATTAAAAACAAGTAATGGATTTAATCGGTATTAGATGGATAACAAACGACGATTTAGAGATATTTGAAATATTGAACGTAGGTTTTTCTCGTGAAATATAATGTAATGTAGGGATAGCTTCGCGGGCGCGTTTATAAAAATACACAATTATCAGGATTAACATAGATTATAATAAATTCATTCGGACGGTACATAAGTTCATAAGTTTTCTTAAGCCACATAAATTTTACACACACCTAAGTTCAAGTCACAAGTTCAAGTACATAATTTGTCTCCCTTAAATTCATTGCATAAAACCATCTAACTTAAAAGTAACTATACTAATAGCGCGTAATTTGAAATAATAGCCTACAGTAAGAACTCAATATTTCGATTCTTTTAACAAAATGCAATTTAATAGACCTGAGAGACAAAGAATCTTCAATCGGTGACAACCAGGAGCAACATATTTTAGATATGGAAGTTACACAAGGACATGTTCCGAATTTGAACATGATTGATTTACAACAAGCAAGATCGGGAATCTCTATACGCAATATTTTATCCAATGAATATTGGAAATATTGAAATTAATTGAAATTGAAATTAATTTATTTACAATAAATAATTATTTATTGGATAATAATTTTTCTTTTAAAAGTACCTAAGTATATCTAATTCTACTGTCTGCTTTTGCCATTGTTTCAAGTTCTTTTTCTTTATAACTGTTTTCAACGTAATTTTATCAAAAAAAAAGATTAATTTTTTAAATTTGCAACGTTGCCAATGTGTAACTTACAGTTGCTAAATCTGAGGTTTAAGTATGTTGTTGCAAGAAGATTTAATTTTAACTTACAGTTTATTTTAATCCCTGATACATAACTACAATTTTTAACCGGCAGTGGTGCAAATGGGCATTAATGTTTAAAAACTTAAGGAAAATTGCTATAGTGGTATAGTTTTCAAATAAAGCAAATTCGCGAAGCACACATTTTATGTCTATTTTGTTATTAAATTTGTTTTTATTATTTGTTTTGTGTCATCTTTTCCTTGTGGTTAATTTTTACAATGGCCTACTACGTTTAAAGATCTGCACGAAGATCATGGTTTTCTACTAGTTGGCCTGTAACCCAAATAATCTGTTGTGGATTATTCTCTTACAGAATTACAATGTAACAAATATAAATAAATACTAAATTTTAATAATATCTACATATACCAGTGAAGGATTGTTTATAATGGTTATGAATATTATGAAGGTTTTTACCGAGCTTCGCAAATAGAAATTATTATTAATTTGACATATTTTTCGTGAATCAATTCATCCATAGACGTTTAAGTCAATTATTCCAAGTCACATGAAAACCATTCTTGACGTTTGATAAAACTTTTGTCTAAAATTATAGATACAGGCAAGCATCTGTTGCTATATAATCACTACTGATTGGCAAAAACTATCTAATTTTGTCATTCTACAAATTAGAAACAAATGCACTGATTACCCCTTTCAGACCCAGGGTACACTATAGCGTACTCGCGTTTAATTAAATTATTTTGAAGTTTGTGACAAACAAAAGATAGCAATTATTTGTTGAAAGAAAGAATTATGGAATTTCTCGTGGTTTTTTCATTGAAAAATGATTGCTCATCTAGCATTTAAGTTTGTCACCAACTTCAAAATAATTTAATAAAATGTACACTATAGTGTATCCTGGGTCTGAAATCTGGGTTAACTATGTAGATACATAATGTATGTAAATAATGTACATAATAATTCTTGAGTTTAAAACTGAAATTTTACATTCTCTTAAATTATTTTGTATCGTCTTAGATATTCCTTTAAATATTATTGATAACAAAAAGTCTTCTTTAAGTAACTGGTCTTTTTGTGCAAGTAATTCTAGTAATTCAAGATAGGTAATTCTCTTTATTTAAAAATTTGTTATGTTCTCGATATCCACGAAAAGCAATTTCTTGCTTACCCAAAAAACAAACAATATGAATTAAATGTGCTAGTAAACGACATTTTCATTATGTTTTAAGCAAATAAGCAAGTCGTCGACTTTCGGATATTACATATCCAATTCGAATTTACCCAAAACATGAAATTTTTCTTAATTTCTCAAATGATCTTTGAAAATAAAATGTTTTTCTGCTTTTCTTATAAAATTTTTTATTGTCGACAATTTATCAACATTCTTTTCTTCCGCCAAAAATTACGAAAGTAAAGCAAAACATTTTTTTCGCTTATCGCAACCAGTAAGCCACAAAAATTAGATACCAACTACACTAAAATTTTCTAGTAAATTTACCTTCTTTATATTCCAATGAAAGTATTGTTTATGGTATTAATTAATTTTTAGTTAAAAAATTAGTTTTTAATTTATTGTTATTTCCATTTAAAAAGTATAATAAAGCAATAAATGCACAAAAACGTAGAACTTGCTATAGCAAATACATAAATCATATTGCCATATTGCATAAACTTTGAAGAGATTTAGACTCAACGTTAGAATATTTGCTGTATGCAATTTCTCCACTCCTTTACGCTCGTATGCGTATTGATTTTTTTTTTATTTAAAATGCAATATCATAGCCAATAAACAATTAAGGTGTAAGTACGAAACTCCAAATAAACAATACGTCAAGTGACCTAAAAAAAAGTAACCTAAGTAACCTAAAAGTGACCTAAGTAAAAAGCTCTTAATATTTTGATTTTTTAAAAACATTTTTAATTTATTGCAGAAGTTCATCTATGAACTTTTATCAATTATTTCTCATCAATTTTCTGCATATTTATATATTTTATAGCTTTTTGCATTTCGTAGGTAATAATAATTATAATTAGATTGGATACTTTTCAATGAGTCTACTCTTTTATAAATTTTTAATTTTTGCTGCACGTAAGCAGCATAATTTACGTACTACAAGTTTAAGACTTTCAAGATACTAAATTCTTGAGTATGCCTTGTGATGAATCTTAACATTTTGTTACACTTATTAACAATTTTGTTCAAGTATAACGTAAAATCAAATTTGGAATATATCGTCAAATTTGAAACAGTTTCAGTGACCATTTCTAACAAGCTATAAGTGTGATTACTATGGTTCCTCTTTTCAGAAATATTTTGAAACTTGCATTTTAGTGACATTTTACTCAATAAAGTTTGCATTACACCATAATACGAAAGAACGAAGATCCTTGGAAATTAGATCGTAATCATGCACCGAGTTTGCAATCCTAAATATCTTGACATCATCGTGCATTCAATATAAATTCACAATTTTCGAAAGCTGATTTAACATCGTTAATATACAATATAAACAGCAATGAACCAAAATGGAAACCCTGCAGAATTCTTGATTTTACTAGGATATCACGAGAATAAGGGTTAATAATCTTGATCTTTTGATGCCGATAAGATAAGTATGATAACAACCAACTAAGTAAGTTTACATCCAATCCCTAACTTACCCAACTGAATATTATAATAAAAGTTATAAATATTACATATTATTATGCAATAAATTAATCTACGACTGGTACATGATACATTCATTATGTACGTAATCACAATAATGTAATTCCCTTCATAATCTACAGGCGCTGATTATAAACACCTAACTGACGTTATATCAATGTTTTAATATAATATTCGGAAACTACGAGTCATCGGTTTGCAAATTCCTCTAGAAAAAAGTCGCTTTCACCGGGATTCGATCCTCGGTGTGTAGGTGTAGCCGGGCAGTGTTATCTATTTGTCCATAACGATAATGCTTGTTAAAAATAATATACTAACTATAAGTCTATTTGAATGATTATTATAATCTACATAAACTTATCGAAACATGTCGACATAATTTTATAAAAAATTTCTTGTTTAAAAAATTTAATATAACATTAGAAATTTTATTGACCCGATAAACATAACGTTTTCTACCGGCGATGAGCGCAGATAAAGAAGTGAAGCTTTAGCCCGATTTATTGCACAACATAAACATATGGCTTTGTCGATGTTTAATGCTCAATTTACACGTGTAAAGTAGCTTAAGCAAGCTGCTAAAATAAATCACTAAATTTAGTTACTTGCATGGTCTAGACTACATTACTAAAATGTGTGTAGATAACTTTGTCCAATTTAGCCACTTGCTTTAGTAGCTTGCTTAAACTACTGTACACGTGTAAATTCTGTTTAAAGAAGAAATATTATATATCTTTTTAATACACTTGACATTATGTTTTATTTAGAACCATGGTGACGTTTTGTGGTTTGTCAACCAAATAAATTAACCACGAACATTTCTATTTTTGTTATTTTGCATTATCTATAGGTACTATTTTTAATAAAAAATAATGACTATTGTGGAGATGAGTTATGCTTACTCAAAGTCTCTTTTTATAAATTGACTATAAAAATTTATTTAGATTTCTTAATTGTTAAACTACTAGCTACTATGTAGGTTCACTTTTAATTTATTCTTTAAGGGATTACATCATGTCAAGCGGTAGAAAAAAGATGTTTTTCATAATTTTTTGTTTCAAATTATTGCTACCGACAATTAAAAATTAACGCTAACACGTAACAGTGCTAATTTAAAACAATACATTTTACCCAATTAGATAAAAATTCTATTTTTTATTAAATAAATTGGTGTTGCAGTTTTTTGACCGCTACTGTATATCTATCTAATTCCTCGAGCTAATTTAAGGTATAGTTAAAAAAAAATTGAATATGTTTAGAATTATCTATTCTAGCAAAGTAACTACATAATGACAAAAGAAATACTTAAATTAATTATACAAAGTGCCAATTCAGTCATAGAGACAATTGATTACCTAAATTCTACAGGATATAATCATAGTTGATAGTCTCGACTGCTCCGATCCGTCTGTACAAAAACCTTTGCAGGTTTTTCAATTTTGTTCAGATTAACATAAAATTTTATATACATAGGGCAAATGTGTATAAGAGTACGCACCACTGATATTTCATTAGACCACCACCTGTTTGTAATTTTAACGAATTAATTACAATCAAAACTGCATCTTATGACACAGTCCAGCGCGAGATCTGCTATTATCTATGTGGTTTGAAACATACAGGTTAAATATTTTCGTTGCCGTGCACTGTAATTTTCTGTGTTCAAATTTTAGTGTTTGTGAAAGTAAGAATTACAGCTTTGACTTTAGAAATATTGAATTTAGATACTGCATGGTTTACTTCATCTGCAGCCACCTGAAAACGGTTAAAAACTTATTTTTTGCTAGAATTCCTATAATCAATAATATTAAATTTCACGTATTTACGCAAATTTACGCAATGTTAGTAGCAAAACAGTACGTGGTGCGTACTCCTACGAAGCACCGAATTTTGAGTAACAGAACTAATTTATTTTTTGCTCTTGGTTATTCAAGACAATGAGTCGGTACCGAAGAAGAAGTCAAAGAAAACTAGTATTTACAAATAAATCATGTAGGATATAAAACGCAAAATTGCGGAAGGCTTCAGCAAGAGAAGTATAGCCAAGGAAGTGGGAATAAACAAAGCAACATTGTTTATAAGTAATATTCCTGCTAATTTGAAAACCGAACTGGCCCAACGAGTACGAGATTTGAATGAAATAATATGTACTACCTTCTTACCAACCCTTCTAAAAGTGTTTTATATTTAAAAAATATTTATTTTTGAGCTTCGGATATGTTAAATAAGAATTTATTTCTTCGTGCATTATTTATTAATTACCTACTCCTGTTTGTTATTCTTAAAATTAGTGAAATATTGTATTGTAATAGTGTGCGTACTCTTAAAAATAGGTACTCTATACACACCAGTGCATAAGAGTATGCATTTGCAGATGTGCAAAAAACTTGAATATTTCATATTTATGTAACATTTGGATATGCGAGACTATGAAAACATTTTCTGCAATGATCGAAGTTCGACGATAATACTTGAAAAACGGCCTTCGTATAGAAAATCGATCAGATATTGAACTTTATTCACTAAGTGCGTACTCTTATACACAGTTACCTATTTTTGAGATAAGTGTTATACTACTTCATAAAAATAATAAAAATTATTGATTTTTTCAATTTTATTTTATTATTAGATAAAACCCCTTATAGTGGACATACAGATTTCCTGATGAGTAAGTAGTGATTTTAACAATAATCTCGTATCAATAACTTATACCATTATGAAACTCATAATGGTAAAGTAACAACTTATTCGAATTTGTGCAGGTTAAGAACTTACTTTCAATTTAATTTAAAATTTAATTTACAAATTTGAACGTGGTTTTGTTAAAATTTATTAATTTCTTATAAATTTGCGAATTTGCACATTTGGGAATATCCGAAGAGACTTGATTACACTTATTGTATTTTGTAATCAATATTTGACATGATAGTAAGTACGTGAGTTCTTAAATTCAAAATAGAAAAAGAAAAAACCAATGCTAATATTTCATTGCTATAAAATTCACCTCCGTTATTGTCAAGTTAATGCAAATCAGTCGATGCTGGACCGTAAACTATAATAGAAAGATACCTATTATATATTTATTAGTACCTAGATAAGTAGTAGTACCTATTACATAGTACGTAAATAGGTATCTACTTAGCATTTAATGTGTAAAAATTATATTTTAAGAAGTTACGTTTAATTTTGTATTTGCAACATTTGGATAGATCGTGATTTGAAACTCGACTAACAAACTACTCAGTAAGTTGACAGTCCAACCTTAAATTTATATTTGATCACTTAACAATGGATAAATATTTACAAACAATATTAAACATTTTAAATTAAACTAACATAACAATAACAATCACCAATCTATAGTAGCATCGACATTCATCTGTTTGAGGACAAAAAGTTTAAATCTGTAACAACATGTACATTGTATTTTACAGGTTACGGAGGGAGTCGAGCTTTTGGACTAAAGGGAGTAAAATGGCGGACTGAGTGGGAGAAAGAGTGACATTGCGATCGATAAAGCTCATGCTCTGATTGGTGCATTGAGCCGATCGGGTGGAGCGAGCTTTTAATAGCACAATTTTACTATCTGTGATTTCAATGGCATATCTTGATGTAAATTTTTATGAAATCCGTTTATATTGTCGTGTTCAGTTGAGATCTATGATACCGATGATTTATTCTTGCAAATCATATCATGTTTCAGTTAAACTATCATTTTTATATTACCAACATGGTAGATAATAGTCATATTAAAATAAAAATACTCTATTCTTATATTTAATTAATCTTATTAAAAAACATAAACAATAAATTTAGTTTTAATTTATTTAAAATTTTAAATATTTATTAGAAGAAATTAACATTTAGGTACATATTATATATATTTATATTAAAGATTTAACTACAGCTGCAAATGTATTACTAGTTAATGTAGACCGAGTAAAACCTTTTGCTGTTAGTGTTGGCAATTTTTGTCTTGTTTTTTCTTGCCATTTCTGGATCTTTCAATTGTAAGAAAATACAAGATAATTTTAGCAAGAAGTCTTGCTAGACAAGACAAGAAATATGTAAGAACAAAAAATCTTGCCAATTTTTTTTTTATTTTTGCTAGTTTTGGTTATAAGGTTATAAAAATATGTAATATATATTATTATCTAATACAGCTTTTAGAATTTAAAGCTTAAGACAAACAATATAGTTTGGCTTACATAAATTGGCACTTGCGTCATAGTTCAAAATGGTATAAATCAAACCGCAGTTTGAAAATTATTTAATTAATTTAATAGAAGTGCTATTTATTTATACAGTGAGTTCTTAAAATTTGTAATAATTCGATGAAAAATTTTAGTGCAATTTTTTCAAAAAATGTTCGAACGCGAATCTTATTTTTTTATGTCACACTTCTTCTGTCATTGACATTTTCTAATAGTGTTTTCTTTTTGAGCATGAACATCATCATTCAAATTTTTAAATGACAACCCTTGTTTTTCATTACGAAAATAGATAGACCACATTTTTCCGAGTTTGAATAAAAATAAAATTACCGTAAAGAGAAAGGTTTATTTCAATAGATCATTGACGAACTAAAGAATAGAATTTACTGTTAATAAAAAAATATGTTTGGTTTTCTAATTTTAATTAAGTACTGAAGTTGTTCGTTTGAATAAATTTTGTCGACTATCAAAATTATTTTCACCACATCCTTAATGAATGATTAGTTATTTCAATAAATAATAATCTTAATAAGTATACTTTTATGAAACTTTAGGTTTGATTATCTTAAAAACCTTCTTATTTAAGTTTATTTATTCACATACATCTGTATTTAAAAAAATGTAGTCTACTTCAAATCGCAAAGAAATATAAAGCTACTATTTCAAAAAAAGCTCAAAAACGAAATAGGATAAAAAATGTTAATAGCGGAAAATAACAAAAATTTAAAAATTAAGGTCATGTCCGACGGATTCATCAGAGAACCCCTCTAAAAATTTTTATAGAATAAGTTCAAAACTTGACAAAGCTCACTATAATATTGTTCAATAGTAAAAATTTAAATTCTTTAAAAATTTACCTCTTTAGTATAAGTACTTAATTCTTTTATTTTTTTTTAATTGTTATTTCTATTATGATATTAAATTTCAATTTCAATTTACATTGTAAATTTTAAAATTTATTTAAAAGCCTTAATCCAGAACTCTTTTTTCGTATTAGTAATGTATTTGTATTGTTGACTCTCCATTTTTATTTGTAAATTATACTTGAGATAGAGGTCAGTAATAAACAATAATATTGTCTGACATTTCGAGTCTTTATTGACCGATTATCAAGGTTACAACATATTATATACAAATAAATAAAACTTAAATAAATGAGAGAATTATAAAAATTACAAATTTTAGATAACTGAAAATATAAAAGTGAAAAATGAAAAAACTGAAAATACTTTAAATGAAATACTAACCTATATAAGAGATAAATGGAGGATAAATGAAGATAAATAAGAAATAAGGATAAATGGATAAATGAAATGAACCACCATATTCCAAAAGTTACGTTCTTTTTCCACAAACCGTACGATGCCTCTTACCGTTTTAAAAATTGATAAAATATTGACTATCCCAAACAAATGTTTAGTTCAAACTAAATAAATTAAAATAAAATGAGGTTACCACCTCTTGGGTTAACAACGTGTAAAACAGGATTAGCTTGGTAACTAACTGAATTAAAATTTAAAATTTTTTTAAAAAAGATTAGAAACCTCGTGGTAATGGAAAAGTTAAAAAATGTTAAAAAAAGTACCGAAAAGAAAAATTAGTATTCCATCTATAGTCTAACAATTATAGAGCCATGTTCATCGTGCCCAAAACCCGTTTATAACCTCCATCAAAGTATTCGACATCTCTCTTATCATTCATTGACGACTTTTACGTGTAGATGTGAATAGTTTCTTTATCTTCCTTTTTTGTATATTCATTCACGGTCAATGATGTCAACGCTGTTGTAGTCGATGGTATGGCTCTCATCAACCATATGTCTGCATAGAGCAGTAGGTCTTTTAATACCCTTGTCCCCCCCCCCAATCTCTATCAACCTTGTCAAGGGAACGAGCATTTAACATATCTTTTCTAATATTGTTGAACTTATTTAATAATTGATCTCTACCGAAATAAACCTTTCTTAGAACCAGTAGTTTTTAATCGATAATTTTCGCGAAATTCTTCATTATTGTTATGAATCAAAGTATCCATAGAATCCATTTCCTTGTACGTGGAAAAAAGTTAATAATATAAAGTAATAATGTGACTTAATTACTTTTATGTACTGTTATACGTTGTACATATGAAGAGTGTTATTCCAAAACTGCTTAAGTCCAAAATTCAAATATTAACGGTTAGAGTGTTATAATAGAAAGTAAATTGAACTCTATTAATCTATCCATTCGCATTTTAAAAATATGCTTTAAGTCCAGCTAAAACAAGCCGAATTTTTTTTAGATATATTCCAAAACTGCTCTAAGTCCACTAACATTATTATTTCAAAACTAAGTTCTTTGCTTCTGCGCTTTTAATTAATGCGATTGTCACCTGATTAATAAAGTGCATTCATTATTTCATTACATTATAGTATGTGCTAGGTTATTCCTTCATATTTGTGCATTTAGTTAAATAAAATGTGTGCCGATTATAATGTTGATGTGACATGCTCTTCAAGAGGAAGACGCAAAAAAAAAATAAAAATTTGTGGAAAAAAACAAAAAGCTCTATAAAACGAAATGATAGAAGTACTAAAATACCTAAAATTTCATATAAACACGATTATAATTTTTTATACTATTGTATCATATTATACAGAATAGTACTTTTGACGAAATTCAGCATGTATTTCCCATAAGAGGACACAGTTACATGCCTCCAAATCGAGTTTTTGGATGCTCTGAAAAGATTATTCGTAGAAAAGAAATCATCGCCAGTCCTAAAGAATATTATGAAATTTTTGCTCAAAATTCTTTAGTATTAGAAAATGGCAAAGATTGGAATATAAAAGATTTTAAAACATTATGTAGCTCTCTGGTAAAATCTAAATTGCCCTTCAAAATTACAGATTAACGAGTTTTTATTTATCAAAAAGGTAAAAAGGTAGTGTCCGTAAAAAAACACATACACCGGCTCTTCATGCTCGCATCATATCTTAAAGAGCAATAATCTAAATATTTCGAATATATTAGAAAAAGTAAATCCGTCACCAGCCATAAACAAAATTAGCGTTGCAAAAAATCTAACGTTACACACCTTATAAAATATTTGCAACTGACAAAAGAAGAGAGCGATTTTTATAAAAATGCTCTAAAAAATGTAGGAAATATTAATGATGACATCATAGAAGACAATATCAATGCTGATGAACCGTTTTTGTAATAAAAATTTTTCTATTTTATTTTTGTAATGTTACTTTTTTTCCAAATGTATTTTAAGTCCGTGGACTTGGATTAGTTTTGTAATAACGTTCACAATAAAAATTTGTTTTCGAAAGCAAAAAAATAAATAAATTCTAAATTTTCATTAATATTCTTTTTTACTAAAGTTATCTTAAGATAACCTCAAAATATTTTAGTAATACTAGCTGTGAGTAAGTTGCTATAGAAAATCAATTATATCTAGAAATCAACATTTTGGACAGGAAGTTTTGGAATAACGCTTTTCATATATTATTCTATAGAATAGGTAAGCGAATTTCAGCTGAAACCAAATTTTAACTAATTTTTTACGGTAAATTAAATTTGATATATATTATGTATATTATTATTTAAAAAATGTTGTAGTTTTAATTTAATTGCTCACTCTGTGCAATTTAATTTTTTCAAAGTGCAATTAAACTTATAGAAGGTAAAATATATTTCTTATTGACATAGTAGAACTATAAATATAAATATTAGGAAAAGGTGTTAAATATAATAAAAATATAGAGAAAGGGTTATAAAATATTTTATCGTCATTGTTCAAGACAAGAAATTGCAAGATATAATATGCAAGATATGACGAGACATAGCTTTTCAAGAGTCGAGCAAGACAAAACAAGACTTGGCTCGGCTATCACTATACTTGCTGCTATTAAAAAACATTTTCTGGTTGATAAAACATTAATTGAAGCAACTAACGTTATATTTTTAACAATATTTTATTGTTATGAAGCAACTAGTTTTGTGTTATAATAATAATAATAATAATAAGTCTTTTATTCCTGTTGGAATTTGACTGCCTCTTTGAGACATTACATATCCTTTTTTTGAGGTGAATTATAGTCTTCTTTTACTTAACATTTTATGTTACAAGTTATTATTACTTCTTGCGTCTAATACTATCTTTCTCCAGTATTGTCTGTTTTTCGTTTTCTCTCTCCAACCATTAACGCTCATTTTTCTCAAATTCTCCGTTACTTGGTCATACTACCTTAACCCTGGCCTTCCTCTTGTACGGTCTTCCGTGGGTCTTTATTCTGCGATATTTCTCACCATTGCACCTTCACTCTTTCTCATAACGTGGCTAAGCCAACTTATTCTACTCGATTTTATTCTTTTTACTATATCCTCGTTGTCCATTGTTCTTAATATTTCTCTATTTGTCATCTGTCTAGTTTGCTAATCATTTTCTCGTACTGGGCCCAATATCTTTCTGAGTATTTTTCTTTTGAAAATTCTTAAGTCATCTTCCTCGCCTCTGCTCATACAGAACGTTTCTGCTGCATACGTAATCACTGGACATTATAAATTTTCATCTTCGTATTTCTTGATAGATTTCTTTTCATCAGTAGCTGTTGGTTTGCGAAGTATGCTTTATGTCCCTGTTGTATTCCTTTTTTTAATTCATGTGATCTTTCGTTTTTATTGTTTATTTGTATTCCTAGATAGTCGAAATCATGGACATCTTCGCATGTTTCATTATCGACCTTCAGCACGGTTTTTTCTTCTAAGTATCTTTTTTGGAACCTCATGTATTTTGTCTTTTGTTGATTTATTCTTAGACCCACATATTTTGCTAGGTTTTTTATTTGTCTGATCGTTTCTGTTACCCTTTTTACGGTTCTGGATATTATTAATACGTCGTCGGCATCTGCTACCACTTGTATTTTCTTGTTAATTATTGAGCTATTAACTTTCGTATTATTGTTTCCAATATTATGTTTAACAGGGTCGATGACATCGCATCTTCCTGTTTCACTCCAGTGTTGATCGTAAAATCTCTTGTCAATCCATTTGCCGTTCTGACGAAGGCTGTTGTTTCTTTTAGGATCATGTGTGTAAGTTTTATCAGTTTGCTTGGTATTTTCATTTCTTGCATTGCCTTTTTTAGTTTATTTCTATTTACTTTGTCAAATGCCTGTTTGAAATCTATGAAAGCCATGTGTATATCGATATTATGTTCCTTACTTTTTTCAATTATTTGTTTTATCATGAACATTGCGTCTACTGTTGACCTTTCCTTCTGGAAACCACACTGATATTCTCCTATTGTTTTTTTGGTATTTTCTTTTAATCCTTTGTTTATCAGTGTGGACAGTACTTTGTAAGCGACATTCAACAGGGTAATTCCACGGTAATTCTCACATTTATTTGCGCCCTCTTTCTTTTTTATTGTTACTATGACACCCTCTTTCCACTTTTCTGGCATCTTTTCTTCTATCCATATCTGCTTTATTAGTTTGTGTATTTTTTTATGCAAAGCCCCACCCCCGTATTTTATAAGTTCCGCATTGAACTTTTCCATGTGCTTTTCCATTTTTAAGCTTGTTCAAAGCTTGTTAGACCAGCAAAATACTTTTTGCTAAGAACGCTTTTGTTAGAATAACAAAAACATTTTTTTGTAAAGGTGCAGATTAGGACAAATAATTTATTTCAAATATAATAAAAGTATGTATTTGGATAACCTACTGCATACTTTTCAAATTTTAGTTGAATTAAAAATCAAAATTTGTTAATTGCAATGAATAGATAATATTATAATAGAGATCGATATTAGTAATCGATAGAGTAATATGTTATGGAAATAAATATTATTATACTACATATTCGCTCAGTAGTAGATACTTAAAGTGAAACTGTTTTACAAAATATTTTATATCCAACAGAACAGTTTCAGTCTGAATTTTATATTTACCTAGGTAAATGAAATTTTAAATAAAAAAGAAAACATTATTTTTGGCTATAATAATAATAATAGGTATAGATACGTACATTATATAAAAAAGATACAATTTTACCTGAAAAAATTACCCGGTTTATATTACTAAATTTACTCTAAAAATGACGTAACTTCATGTTTGACTGCAAAAAAATATATAAAATTATCTCGAAAATAAGAATATTAAGTACACGTTAGAGTAAATTTACTCAGTGGTATAATTTTCTACAAGGTTAGGTATAGGTCATGATATAGGTCTATATAATTATAATATGATCTTTGACCACTAATTCATTCTAAAATTATTTAAAAATTCAATTATCAATCAATAATAAAATAAATGCAATTTATTAATTATATTTATTTATAGTATAATTTATTATTCCATGTAATATTTGAAGGCTAATATGCAAGGCAATTCTGAGATGAATCGGCGGTCAGGTATGTCAAGCTTTTATATCGTATTATCTACATATCAAGAACAATTGAAAATAGTGAACAAACTTAATAGTAATCAATTCGTTTATTTGTTTAATTTAAAAGACAACAGTATTTATCGGCGTTTTAAAGATCTTTTAACAAACCTATTATTTGTGAGATTCAAATTACCTACTTACTATAATGCGAATATAAGTTTATATTTACAACTTTTGAAATTTTCGATACTTCGCTTGGATTATTAACCAATCGTGTAAAAGTATATTTGCATAACAGAGGCAAAATGAAACATTTATAAATTAAAATAAAGAACATGTGACAGACAGGTCTCACCCTATCTATTTATGCGGTAGAGAATTCGAGAAAATCCAATACATTGAGGTTCTAGCTTTTACAGTTACTATACTACATGAATTGTATCTAAACTTTTAGATTATATAATAATGTATTGTGTAATTTTTTTTAAGGACAGATTGATTTACTAAAGATATTTCTTATGAAATTATATTAGAGTATACGTGTTTACACCAAAGAAACTATTTCCTTACGAGATATCTTTTATTAACCATTTTGTATTAAGAAAAATTATTACATCTTCATGCTTGTAAAATTATTATGGAATATTCAAATCAAAATCTAAAATTTTAAATATTATTCATGTAGTAGTATATATTAATTATAAAAGTTAGAAATCTTATGGATTAGTAGAAACATAATGAAACGTTTCGTTAGTAAAGGTTTTATGTTTGTTTTTGTTATATAAATATATTTTTATATGGTTTGCTAGTAATTCAAAACTTCTGACAAATAATTGTAATTGAAATAATAATTTATTGTAACCTACAGTAAATTTAGAATTCATAATTTTAAGAAACTGTTGATATTAGAAGTGTACAGTTTTTAGCTGTTTTTATACAGACATCTATACTTTTGGCACTTTGTCTTATAAGAGAGGTTTGCAAAGTCTTTTTCAGTTCAACTGATTGTTAAAGTACGTTAAAAAAATTAATTCTACTTAAGTAGTCTTGTAAGTGCTATTATATTAGTATAAAATCACTTGTTTTCATAGTGTCGATTCATAATGAACATAATCGTAAGAAATACATAAGATACATATATAGTAAATGCAATTAAAAGCTTAATAAGGTATCGAATAAAGTTGAAATCATAAACTACATCATATGATATGGTTTTTTGTGAATATCAGAATTACTTCAATATTAGTTAATTTTCGATTAGCTATACTTTCATTTGAATTTATATTTCTTATGTCTTATGTATTTCTTATACTTATGTTCATTGTGAATCTAGACTTACTTTTAATGTAACCTATAATATTACTATGTTACTAGCAAACTCTAATTTTAGGCCACGTCAGTTTGGCATGATTGAAATTAGGCAATTTATAGATAAACTTATAATTATTAATAATACAATTTATTTATTCTCGGTTTGATCTCGAGCAGAGTAAAAGCTTTATTCTGACTGTCTTTCCTCGGAAAGTAATGGGAAATTACCCAGGTATCTGCTAAGAGAACCCTTCTGAAGAAAAAGTGGTCACTATGCCCTTACATAAGGCTAAGGACTATGAGAAGAAGATACCATTAGAAGTTCAGTATTATTATTATTAATTAATATTAATAATTATTATTGGCGTTGATTTAAAAAAATTTAATCACTTACGCATAGCCTATACAGTCAGGATAGCAAACATTATTTCTATGTAAAATTTAACACAAACTAAACAAAATGTTAAAATGAATTTTAACCGTAAAATAAAGAAGTCATAATTATATAAAAATTATTGCTATTATTTTTTTATAATATTATTTATAGCTTTAATATAACAAGACATATTTTTGAATGTAATGTAATGTAAACATTTATTTGTTATATCGGTTGTGCTCACCTCCCAATATATTGATACAGTTGGAGGTTGAAACAAAAGTTGTTCAATAATTTTTCGATTGGTAAAATTAATAAATGTGTGAGTAAGTGAGTTTTGTACCTAATTCTAATGTATTGCAATGATTTTTTATATAATTTAAAATTTGATTAATCCTGCAACCTCCCTTAGCTAACTTAGTCAGAAAACAACCTTTTAACCCCAGTAGTCGGTGTAATAAATTTAGACTAATTGATTTGTTAACAACTGAGACCATTTATTTTAAAACAAATTAAAGTTTTGTCCACAATCTGTATCTAAACGTATTGGCTGTAGAGATTACAAACATAATTTATTATTTTAGCAATTGTTTTAGCCACAAATAAACTTTTTAATCTCTAGGTTACCACCCAACAATGAATGTGTAAAACGAATCTGAACTAAATCCGTCTAAACTTTCTTATGATCGGCTCCCGTGCTTCGGAGGGCACTTAAAGCCTGCGGTCCCTCTGTGTTGATGACTTGTCTTCATCAACAACAAAAACCAGAGTTGCAAGTACATCTGAGACAGGCTTAGTAAGCTACCTTGGATGTAAAACAATATGCTCACAGCAATAATAGTAACTTTGGAACATCATTGAGGTTACTGTTAGTAAATACAGGTTGCAGACAACCTTACAATTAATGTTTTCTTAAGTAATTTTTCTCTCTTGTCTTTGATTCGGGTCGATTTTTAAATCTATAATGTACAAATTTCTGGAATTTTTCGATGCTTTCTCAGTATACAAAATTTGGTTTATGCTCCATACTATGCATATCAAGTATACCATAGATTAATGTAATATTGCAGAAAGGCCAAAATATATAAATTAATATTATTTTAAATTATTTTTAAGAGTTTCGTGGGAAATCTTTGTCTATTTAATTATTTCTTTGCATATTTGAATAATATTCATATTGAAATTAATTCTTTTAAGTTAATAGTAAGATCTAAACTTATAATATTATGTTATACTTAAGGCAGAAACGTACCTATAGGATAATTTTATATAGCGTATAGAAAATTATTTTATATTTTTCTTACCAGAAAAAAGTCGTAATCATGTGAAATCGAGCACGACTGATATCAATTTTTCTCAAATAACTCCACTGGCGTAGCATTACAAAGGCCTAGAGTAGTACTAATCTCTCTCCTTTATACATTTAAATTTTTATAACTAATTGTTACAAAATTTACTTTAGATAAATTAGATTTTTACTAGTTTTTAGAATAGAGCTAAAGGGCAACTAGCCATTACACAGTTTTGTTGCTGTTTCGTCAGAGTTTTGTTGTTAATCAGTTAACAAACCATTGTCGACTAATTGGGTTTAATAGAACAGTTATAAAACAGAAATTGTTTATTGGGCGGAATATCGTAGGTTCTTTTTATTCAGGTGCTCGTCTTTAATTAACTGGAGCAACACATTCAGATGTTTATTCAAACGACAGAAATAGCTAAAACAGTTGAAGATTAAGTGGCTGTTTTATCGTCACAGCAAAAAATGTAAATTTAAACACAATCATAATGCCTTTTAGAAAAAATTACTAATTCGTATTTTGGATAAAACGTATTATAATTTTAAATTAAAATTATATTTTTAATTAAATTTTTTTAATCTCATTGATAGTTTTATTTCATTTCACATTTTTAGTTTTGCTTAAATTGCTTCTTTGCATATTTAACACTTTAGGTAGGTGCTCCCGCTCGTCATGCTCTACTTACGTTGTTGTAAAGTTATAAGAAGGCGTCTAAAATTGATTTAAATAACAGGAAACTTCTAATTTACTAGTAATATTAATAGATTTATAACATATACATAATACCTAGGTACCTACCCTAAAACTAAGGGTGATTATGCTCCCTCCATGCTTGACAGGTATGAAAAAATAAAACACAGGTGATTTTTAACCATATGGTTGATTTGGTTGATATAAATCACAATGGTGTTAAAGCCAGATGTTATGTTGTCGAAAACGCTACACATCGATTTGTAAAAAGTATGCATTGGGAGAGGTTTTTGGAAACAAATAACCATAAACTTTCAATCAATGCAATATTTATTAAAGCAATATAAGACCATAGTGTTTAATCTAAGAAATTAGCTACGAAAATACACTTGGAAAAAGTATTTTGAAATTTAAATTTCATGTAATAAGTTGAATTAAAATTATTATGATGTAATAAGTTGCGTGTCTAGTCAGCCCATCACGCACGCTAATGAAATATCGAGTAATTAGTTCTAATGCAATAATGGCCATATGTTAATAATCTATAGCGAGTGTGACCGCGATACAGTCGTGATGACACGATTCTCGAGTAAAATTAAGCAAACCGAAAGAAGATTTACTTTTGAAATTATTACATTACATACCCGATGATACCCAGTTTTTGCAAAACTTAATAAAAAGTTATTGATAATTTTATGTAGAGGGTCATCTCACATGTTTCAGTAAAAACATGAAACATTTATTTGGATTATAATATTTAACAATTACATATACATATTAAATAGTTACCATACAATTTACTTGAAATTCTTAAATTTTTTAAGTTCACTTCTACAATTTGAATTGCCTGAAATCCCGTTTAATTTTGACTTGGTTGTTTTGAAAAAGAAGAATTATTTTTGCTATATATCCAACCTAGTAGTACATTTTGGTTTGTAAATTAAATTATAACATTACTAATACGTTATAGAAGTACTGTTGAAGTACGTACTATAATAAGTACTATAATAGGTTGGTAAATAAAATGAAAATTTTCTGACAAGAACAGATATTTGAAATGTGAAACCAGACTACAGATAAATAAACGGTAAGTAACTGACTTCCGGCGATCTGTAGTTTCGTGGGCCACCCTGAAGAAATTATAACGGCCAATTTAAACTTTTACGAATTTACTGCCTTGTACTTCTTTGATATTAAATATTGTTGTACTTGATATGGCAAAGAGAACATTTTGCGCTTCACCGATGGCTTGTGCAGCAGACTTTTGTCTCGGGAAAACTGAACATGCGAAAATAAAAAAACATTTCTCAGAATTCTTTTGAAGACTTTCCTTTGCTTGTGTAAAAATGCGTTGGAATTTTTACAATAAAAAAAAATTGTTAACATAATGTTCTTTACTAATTCAATAATGTATGTTACCATATATGCTTTAAGTACCAAATAAATATATTCACAATGTGATACATAATGTCTATCTTTTTTAATAAAATTAATTTTTACATGTTAGATGAAAAATTAATTTTATTAAAAAATATTATCACATGTTAATAACTTTTACCATTTCATAATGTCTATCTACTCGTATAAGACAGGATCGGGCAGGATACACACAATATGTAAGTATATAATATTTAATTGTGTATTTTCCTTACACCATCATAATCAACATAAGACTTTTTGCTTTATTTAGTATACTTGAAGATGATGACAATTCGAATATATATAAAGTTCAGTCTGTAATGTATTTTTATTTCAAAATATGTTCACTTTTTAGTACCTAGTTGTTATAGATATTTCTAAATATGAAAAAATATATTATATAAATAAAATTTTATTTTAAATTATTAGACATTAAATAAAGAAGATTTTATTACTTTCATAGTTTCAAATATTTAGTTCGAGTCTTAAATATGATGCTAAACTTTATATAATATTAAATAATAAATAATCGAATTAAACTTTTAGTTTTTTATACTAAGTAGAAGATAATTCCTCTTTTCATACAAAGTATAACAAAAAATTGAATAGTGCTAATAACTGTTGATTTTTAGTTGTGAGTTAATTTTAGGGTTTTCTTTAAAAATGTTGATAAATCTTTCGAAATATTTTATGTAGTTTATAAAATATGTTAAAATATAATAATTAATGCAAATGCGTTCACCGATGTTAAACAAAAACAAATGATAAAAATAGAGCGAAATAAAACAGCACAATTTAATAGTAAAATTTCGTATAAGGATAAGGTAACATTGTTTGAATGTTCTCTATATAATGACACCTCTTGGACAACTCGTCCAATATTGATTATCAATTACTCATATTTCAACCCTGTTCTTCAACTAACCCCTACAACATTGTAGGAAATTACTTGATTGATATTTACGTTATTTGTCATCAAAATTTTGTGTTATTATAAGTAACTCTAACTCTCTAATAGTAACTTTAACAATAACTCTTTTCACAGTCTTTAATTATATAAACTAATTTTAGATTGTCTTTATTATCATTATTTAATATAATTTTCTTGCAAACTTTGTTAATATAAAAAAAAGGCTCAAGTGGAACAATGGCGTGTGTGCTATACGTTCTAATAACAGTAGAAAACGTTGCGGCGAGTTTAAGTGACGTATAATCAGGTGGTAGCACTTGCGAATTTCCCACGATGCTCCAATATTACCAACCTATTATTAATATACTGTTAAAGGACAATTATTATTTCCCTTCTAGTTATTTCAATTTTATTATTATTGTCTTTATTTCGTACACAACAATTTACTTGTAGATAATTAGCATAGTAATACCTTACAATTCACATGCTACTGTTAAAATTTGTTGGTTTCTAATTCTAAGTATAGACTGTAAGTACATAATTATTGTTACCAATGCACAAATTATGGCTATAATTGAAAAGTAAATAACTGTTTTTTCTAAATAAATTTTATAAAATTCTATACCTTATCTGAAAATTAAATGATATATTATGTAGCCTTCAGTTGGAATCTAAGAAAAACTTGTTTGTGGCCTTATTTCATTTTTGTTTACATTCTGAAAAACTGACTTTTTTAATAGAATTGCTAATTAAACTAGAAACACATACTACTGTAAACTTGATACTTTCTTTGCTGAAGATTATCAAGTATCTAAAGTGAAACTTCTTTTTTGAATAAATTATGTAAGTAATATTTATTTCAGTTTTTTGCCATTTTATGTGTATATTATGAGTAAAACCTTTTAAATTTAAACACTATCAAGTCTTAAAAAAACTTGTTTTTGTTGATTTTCATTAGTTAGGTAAATTATAGTAATAGTAGTTAAATTATGGCTACTATCTTATACGAATCTTTTTTACAAATTACTTTTTGACTAGAATATGCTCTATCAATTGGTATAAGAAGCTTAATTGGAAAACTTAGTTTTCGGTAAAACAAGAAGGAATATTGTAATGCAGGTTATCAGGCAATTATTTAATATTCATTTCTGGTATAATATGGTTATTTATATTTATCATATCAAACTTTTTTTGAAACCAAAAAATGTACAATCACTTTTTAGAACTAAAATGTTTTAAGTTAACACAATATACATATTATGTAAATACACAGTATGTATATTATGGCAAACGTTTTCATTCGTTCATCGCCTGATGCTGCCATAGTAGGGTGTTAACTTAAAACATTTTAGGTCTAAAAAGTGTTTGTGAATGTTTTGGTTTTTCTGAAAAATTGTGATATGATTAATATAACGAGTAATCACTACTTTAATTACTTCTCCATTGATTATATTTAGATTTAGTTTCCAATTGAAGATAAAATAAAGTCAAAAGAGCATACAAAATAGACAGCTCTTCAACAATAAAAAAAAATTGCCAATTTCTGACTTAAGCCCTTTATACCATATGACTGAAAATTAATCATTAGGGATCAAAAAAACAAATATGTGCTAATAATATACACGCAATGGAAACAACAGGATCAAGTTCTAAAAGAATAGAATGAACGAAATTGATATTATCGAACAGCTAGCTGTCACCAAACCTGTTCCCAGTTAAAGCTATAGAAAAACTAATGCGAAGAACAGCAACTATAAATACGAACAACCTTACTTTATATAACATAAACATAAATAAACAATATGAAAAAACAACTCTTTAGAATTAGAAAACGATTTATTATCAAGCTTAATTAAAATAATTTAATAAATGTACCTAAATAGACGAGATAATGTAATTAATTTATTAAAAATAAACATATAGTAGTTATATTAAGAATGGACGAAAATGATTTTAGCATTTAATGAAATTAAAAATTATAAATAATAATTATACTGTTTATGTATTGCATAATAAGTAGATATTTTGTTAAATTACTAGAACACCTGCCAAATAGAAATAGAACCGTCAATTTTAATAGGCCATGTCTGCAAGATATCTCCTAGCAGTTCAAGAACACTAAAGCCACTCAGTAGCGCACCGAAGCTTTCTTGCAATATGTTACATATTGTTTTAGTTTTGCATTTTTTTACGTTTTCAAAATATTGGTACCAACTATTATGTGATTGTATGTACATTTAGTATAGTGTAACTATATTACGTTTGACGGTTCTATTTATATTAGGCAGGTGCTCTAATAAAAACTGTAGATATAAGGATAAATAGTATTTGAATTTATGTAAGCACAGTTTTATTTAATTTGTAAATTGATAAAATGTATTTATTGTGTAAAAATATTTCGCCAAGTTTGAATTTTATTATTACCAAATTACGACATAAAAAATTAACAATAAAACACCATTGAAAGTTATATATCATTTAAATTTTTTTTAATATAATTATTCGGTATTCGTTTTAAACATATCCGGCCCCGCGCCGGCATCAAAATACATTTTGTGTAAAAACGTCTCTGCGTAAAATTATTTTCACGTCGAAACTACGATGGCGAAGCAATCACGTTAAACTGACCGAGGCAAAATAATTTATTCCATTTACATTAGTTAATATCAATAATATTTTTTTGTCGATGTAAAAAACAATTACGCGACTAAAATTACAAAAGCATTTTAGTTGCACAAAAGTTGCACAATCGCACAGAAAGCGCAAAAAGAATTAATGTTCACTGTAACCACGGTGACAAAAAATGTAAAAAAATACTTTGTTTCTCCACGGTGCTTTGAGGCTGCGTCTCACTATAACTAGCGTAGACCACCAATCAAAAGTTCAACCAATGGAAGTTGTTTATTTATAATTTGCATCAATTGAGTTAAATAAATTTTTCGACCTAATGGAAATATATATATAGTTATATAGAAATAGTTTAAAATTTAACAAAATTCTTTGAAAATCGTATAACATAATACATAGCCGAATTCATAATATAATGTAATATTATAACGTAGAACATACAAATTTCTTGTATGTAATGTTTATGTAATATTCAGAATTGTTATTGACATAGCAGTAAAAAATGGAAAACTCAATTTGTCAAAGATTATGCATAAAATCTAGATATTTTATACACAATATAGCGAATATTTGTGATTTCTTAATTACAAAATATTAAAACCGGATTATCCTATTTAAAACCCAAAATGTACAAAATGAGAATTTCCTTCCTTTTAAAATCAAAGTTTCCGAGTTTCATCTCGTATCGTATATATTACATTATGATAATAGTAGATATTAGATTTTATTCTAATTATTATTGGTACAAACCATTTACTGTATATAATGGTGAATATGTGGAGTAGGTACTGATAATAATAATCGCATCGAATTTTTACCACATAGTGCTTTCTTTTTAAGTTTTCTAGATCAATTTCATGTTTCAGTTTGAACTTTAAAAATAAAAAAAAACCAAGAGAAATAGCAGATATCCATCAAATTAAGATTATAATCTCCAATTAAATGACGTTTTCATTTTATTAATAAATTAGTCTGTGCGAATGTTGTATAAAAAATTTAATCATTTGATATTACATTTTATAGCACACAAAATATTTAAAATATTGCAGTTTCTTACTTAAATATTTATTTTAAATTAAATTTTAAATAACAAAGTGATTATTAATTATTGTACAAGACTAAATTTGATTTTATTCTGTGTAAATAAAAATATTACTTAAATTATACGCAATTATCATTTTTAAAAACAAATATAATTTTAAAATGTTTTTATATATTTTTTAATTTAACTAAAAATTTAACGATTACTTTTTATCAAGTAGGTTTCAAGATAAAACTGTAGTTAAATTGATAAAAGTATATTGTTGGGAATTTAGATTTTGTTTCATCACTAACCGGCAGGTCAGAGTTTGTCAAAAATTACAAAATAGTAAATGTTTTAATACAAAATATTCTCAATAATATTAACTTAAATTTAAAAATAATTAGCAATAATTAGAAAAAGATTTATCTAAAATTTTTAAATATAATTCAATTTTAATTCAATTCAATTTTCGGATAAATGCTTTCACAAACCCGCAAGACCGAATTACAGGTTGTTACTTGTTAAACACAAAGAAGGATCTCCATCTAAACGTGAAATCATAACCACGGTACAAACAATTGGGAAGCTATGCATTACACCAACTGTAATTGCAGTGGAAGTAAAATATTTGCCCTTGCATATTTTAATATCTAAAATTTGTTCAGCATGTTGAACAACTAACGACTGATGAAGACCAATAAGTGCAGAGGGTTTTAGAATTTATTTTGTAACAACGCAGTTTTGTACTATTTGTATTTCTAAAATGTTGTGTTTGAAGTTGTTACATCCATTCTAAAATGTGCATGAATAATTTATATTGTTAGGAGCACATATTTTGATTTTATTTTAACCTGCACAAAACATTGCACAAAATTTTAATACAATAATATAATTCGTTAAATATGCAAAAATGCTAGAGTAAATCAAATATTAAGGGTAGTCCGGATTACTCGACGGCCCGTCGTGCATGTGTGTCACTACATATTATGGTGTCCACTTTATCAAATCCGAGCTATTTATTATTTATAATATATAATCTGCAAAGAGAAATTACTCACGATATATATAGTTATAGTAAACGGAAAGATTTTGTAAGTTTTTTTATTATACTCGTAGTATATAATAGTAGTTATAATATTTAATATACATAATATACTATTTGTAAAAAGGAATAATTTTAAATGTATGTATATAGCATATTATATTGTATATATCTATAATAGAGAGATTGTGATAGAGTATTATCTATCTTATATAATAAAGTATTTATAAATTATGCTAACTTGTAATATTCGATATAATATATACATATTATGTAGATATTTAAAAGCCTGAATCTGATGTACAAAAATATACAATTGATAGACTGATTAAAAAACTTAACTTGAAAAATAAAATTAAAAGTAACTAAGTATGTATGTATAAGTAAATATTATTACAGTTATAGTTATTGTAAACGTACAGATTATGAACATTATTATTGATGTAGTTAATTAAACGGTTCTATTATAGTCGAGTAACATAGTTGATTACAGTATTTGGCTCAAGTTTCCAAGTGAAGATTGATTATAAGTTATAAACTTGTCAAATATATTCTAGAAACCTCGTGCCTCTTATAAATTACAGTAATTAAACGAGTGTATTCTAGATAAACTTAAAAAAACTTTTTCGTTTAACTTTATAATCATTTAACTTTTCATATCGATTTTCAATTATATAATAACATAAATAATAAAACATTACGTTTTCCTGACATATCTTGCCTAGCTCCTAAAATACGATGTCGTGAGGTATATAAACTGCGCTATAACTTTAGCAATGACCGGTGTCCGACATGGAGCTACCATAAATTAATTTAACAACTTTAGGATGTCTTAACGCTTACCACAATTTACGGAACCTTTGGGAATTCCACGTCAATTTATATTATTAATTAAAAATTTTTTGGCGTTATTTACACACGCAAAATTTTAAATTCCGTATGTTGATGTAAAACTGTTATTTGCGGCACTTACGCTTAAAAGTTTTAATGACTATAATTAATGATGATTTAAATAAAATTTAAATTTCAAAATAAACAAAAAGAAAATAAAAGTAGTAAAATTATATATAATTTTTAGCAAAATGAAAAGAAATAAACAAAATAATGGTAGCAATCTGAGCATTTTTGTGTAAAAGCTCGCCAAACAAGCAAACCCAGCTAACTAGATCTAGTGAGTAATGCATGAGACCACGATCGTAGCGCTCAGGTAAACCCATCAATGATGCAAAGCGTCATCCCAGTCTTGTTGACAAACATTCCGTTAAATTACGCTATCAGTTTTCTAACTTAAATAATACTTTTTATTACATTTTAACTGACACACGTATTTTATTCTATTGGTGTACCAACTATTGTTATAATAAATAATTGATTTACTAACGTTCTTCAATCACCACAAAATCAATTGCGAACCCAAGTGTTTTGTGCTTACTAGTATATTTTACAACGTAGCAACAGAGTTGTGTATAATATTTTAATTATATATTATATTAAATTAGTTTAATAGTAAAATTAAAAGTTAGTAAGCAGCGCGGCGGGACGAATATGAATATATGATATTATTTAAAACAATATATTTGGTAGGTTATTAGCATGTTGATTAGATGAATTGATTTAGTACAATAAAATGGACATCACCAGTTAGACCAAAAAATGTATATATTTGTTTGTTAGATCATTTAAAATAGAAAACTTAAAAAATTTGAGTAAGAAAAATTTGCAGTTGTGGTAATCAATGGGTATCAATTTCAAAGAATCGACTAAGCTATTAATTAACATTTAAGATACACCGTGATTTTATTCTTCGCAATACCTTTTTTGCTGAAATAATAAAAAAAGTTTAATAATTATAATTTTTAATTAAAATTTATATTAAGTTATTCGAACTTGTAGCATTTCCGATATTATAACTTGCACACACAAACTATATTTATGGTGTCCTATGGTGAAACAAACTCATGTTGTACAAAAACTATTTCAATTGTAACACTGAATCCGTCGTTTAATAATATTCTTTCAAACAATATGTAGATACTATTAAAATTTTTAATTTAAGTTAGGAAATTTTTATTATTATTCTTTTGTGCTATTGAAAAACTTCATAGAATGTATTTTATTGTAATAACACTTAAATAGAATCGTTATGCAATGAATTAACTTAGGAAAAATTTTTATGTAATTATATAATTTAATTAGTTTGAATGTCAATACAATGAAAGTCGAAGTACCATCAATTAAGATGCATTATTTCTAATCGATTTAAAAATATTAAAAATTGTGATTATCTTAAACTCTATTTCTAATATAATTAACTTACCGTATTATTTAACATTAAGTTTTCTTCTTTAATGTATGCCATTTTCTGTTACAAAAACAAAAAAAATACTATTTAATTTTATTGATTATTTTGGTTTACAAGATTCTATTCAAACTTAATCCGATTATTTAAAAAATAATTATAACAGCAAAAGACAAGCATTTAGACGTTCATTTGATGACCGCGGAAACTAATATTGTATTTCGTATTGCATTATTTGAAATAGTGTTAATAAACGGAAATTATGTACAATAGCTTGTGTAGCAAAATTGGTATTTAAAGTTAAAAATATCTTGGTTGTAGAAAACTACATTCAATTGCAATATCCTTGGATTATTCAATATATTGAAAGTTTTCCCGACAAACTAAAAGTTTTGCGTATAAAATTGTATCGGTAAAGAACTATATTAATAACGCGGTTAATAATTTGGTTAATTTTTTCTTTTTCTAAATTTATATCACAAAACTCTACAGTGAGTTAAACAAAATTGTACATATTATTTTATTATAGATCGTTCAAGTAGGTACCTATGTACTTATTTAAACAGCACCGCAAGGCTTTTCGTGCTAGAAATGCCTAATATAAACCTATTTATGTAGGTATTATAATGAATTTGGATTCTTTCTAATTTTTATAGTACAGATAGTAATCCAATAATAAAAGAACAATGTTTAAAAAAATTAATAAATAATCTGGAATTTTCTAAATTATATAGATGCAACTTCTTTTCTTATTTAGAATCAAACTTATAAATTTTCATACAAATCTAAGACCATCAGTTAAAATGTCCTCCTATTATTAACTATAATTCTATGAGCTCTTTGATTAATATCCTTAAAAATGGTAACAATAACTCATTTTAACTGATTTTTACTGCATATAAATAACAAAATAATTGTTTTATAGTTATTGAATTACTAAAACAATAAAATAGAAAAAAATTATAAAATTAATCGATGATTTAGGTATTAATTAAGCTTTCTTTTTATTTATAAATGAATTGATGTTTTCAAAATGATTTTACGAGATACATAAATGTAGGTAATTAATGAATTTCTCGGTAATCCTCTTTTAAAATTGGCTGTTAGATTCGTAGCAGAATTATGATAGTCAAGTATTGAAAATCAAAGTTTAGACTTTTTTGTGCCGTAAACCGATAGTAATTATTGCCATTGCAGTTTACATTTTTTTTTAGATCTTCTATTATTTATAGTCGATTGATCTAAATTATATATTTTGGTTATCCTGTTTTTTCTTTTCTTCGTCTGCTCTATTATCTTTGTTAATTTTGTGTTTTCATGATGATTTTAAATTACATTAGATATATGATATTAATATTGTTAATCAACAAATGCAATGACTTAAAAATTTCTTGTTTGATTCCTTCCAAATAATAACACAGAATTTTAAATATCAATGCTCATGATTAATAAATAAGTAAGTAAATATATCTTATTTAGTCATATACATAAATTAGTTGTTATAATAAATCAGTTTAATAAATAACTGATTGTAATTGGGTTTATTACATTAGAAACATACTAAACATAGTAAAGTAAAAAAATGTATTTGTTAAGCATGAAATTTGAAACAAAACTTCAATTTGCATTTTAGTTTCGTGTCGCTTGTATTAATCAAATTTTAAATGTTGGATTATTATTTGAATAATCTTGTAAACATAATTATTAATAATTATATTCCTACTTATTATAAAATAAAAACTATTATTAAAATTTAAATAAACCAAAAAAAATAACACTCGTATTTCAACAAAATGAATGGAAATACAGCTTGAAAGATGGAGGCAAAACAAAAAATTCAAAACATTCAATAACGAAAGTAAAAATAATAAAAATAAACTTAGATAACTTTGAACTGAGCTTTTACAAGCGATTCTCAGTTTATTGAGTCGATACGCGGTTTGAAAGCTCGCCACTTGTGCTTGCGAAAGCTTTTACAACCCATCGTTTCAAAGTTGTGTCTTTACATTGACGCATTGCATAGCTGAAGCTCAACTTTTATGAAACGCTTTACATAATCAAAGATAGTTAAATAGGTGCAAATGTTAAAAATCTGTTACTTGAAATTCATCATTAATAGAAATTATAATAAATTTAAAAAAAATGAATGTATTAATAATAATTATAAAATTTTATTAAATTAATGTTATTTACAAATTTTAGAATTCTACTTACTGCTTCCTATAGGAAGCAAAATTAACTTTAATGTTTACGACATCTGAGTTTAAGTTATTGTTCTTCCTCGATTCGCCCCTAAGCTTACTTCTTTAATATAACTCTAATATAAGATGTTTATTTGTGAGTTGAATTGAATTATAAATTTTAACTTTCTAAGTGTTTTAAGGAACTTAAACGGGGTTCTTTACAGTAAAGAAATTATTTTAAATAATTACACAACGTAAAAGACGAGGGAGAGAAGTCTTTTAATTACGGCATTACAATGAAAACTTTTATTTATGGTAGTTTTAGTTTTTTATAATGTAACGTTTTCTGAGTAATCTTTTAAAGTAATTTTTATTACTGTTATAGCTTGATTCAATTGTGTAGGTAATATTTTTTATTGATTAATATAATATTAATAATTTTCCAAGTCAAGGCAAAATTTTAATGATTAGATTTTAATGTTATTTTTTTTACTTATTTTGTCGTTAATTATTATATTTGTTAGCTTGAAGTAGTCTTGTTAATTAAATAGCGACTTAAAAGAAAATATACAGGTAGGACACTACCGAAAGTTAGACTTACCGACGGATTGGGCATACAGCGTCGGCCCATAGATTCCGGACTTCTGTATGTTGGAGAATATCGTCCGGGAAAACAAGGTCCGGTGGATGTTATAGGTCCATGTAATGCTGTGGGTCCTTTAGATCCCATCATTTTATCGGGCGCATACATCACACTTTTTTACTTAAGTTTACGGGGTTCATTAATTCGTTCAACCACAACACAAAACTATAGTTTTTTATTATTATAAGTACTATACTTAATGACACTCTGGTTTAGAAATAAAATTTATTATTGATTTATTATTATTTTAAAATTTCAGTCAATTAATTTTGTTCCAATAATGATATAAATTCATGGTAAAACTAAAATAGTTCATTTGTATTAAAATTACTATATTTTGTTTATAACCAATTAGTAGTAACTTTTTTAAACAACCTGTAATTGTGTAAACCTTTTATTCGAAACTATAGTCCAATTGAGCTATTTATACAGCACTGTCAGATATATCTTCACCCCTGTATTCAAAGGATGACTAAAATGTAGACTGAGAGTCTGCCATTGGAGTCCTGACGCCACATTCGGGGTGATAGTTCTATGCGCAGGACGTAGCGTCGTGACGCCCGCCCTCGCCACTCTATCTGATGCCGCATTCGCCTCCAACAAATTAGTGGCATTTTGATGGTATAGATTTTTGAAATGCAATTGAAATTGTGTTATAGAGTTGTAGAAACATTTGTGGTTAGAATTTTAAGTTATTAATTATTATCAAAACCACCACATATTTCATATAAACTTTTTAATTAATCGGCGATTACTTTTATATTAGAAATTAATGATTTGTTTAAAAATTGAAACTGCGTATTTATTCAACGAATCCGTTTGAGTTTTAAAATCAATTAATTACAATATCAATTATAATAATAAAAGGTTCAGGTTTTAATAAAATCCAACTATTTTGAATACAGTCTATAATATTATTAAAATTAGGTAGGTATTCTAGAAACCAAATTATAATTTTTGATTTTTTTCCTAGTTCGGTAAAACTAAATTTTCATTGTATCTACTTATTCCACAACCGCAATCGATAATATAAATTACATAATAACACATTATAAATAAATTCAATATTATATTTTCCTTATTTACTCTTATAATTTAGAGTACAAATATGTTTTTTTTTAATAATTATGTATAATAGTGATAGTTTTGAATATAAACTAATACTTTTGAAAATAATAAGTTATTCCCGTCAGCAAAATTATTTCTGTTGTTTATTATCAATAAACAATAACATGTTGTATAAAACTATTCAAATCAAAGCTTTATTAAAAAAATTTTTTTTTGCTAAATGGCATAATTTAACAATAGTTATTTAAAACATAATATTTGTTAAATTAGAATAGTATCGCAAAACAATAACAAACATTAAAGTATTTTTATCCTAACGTTTTAGTTGGGGTTTACATTTTAGATTTGAGTTCTTTAAGATTTTAGTTTTTATTTATAGGTATATTTACATAATATTATGTATACTCAAAAATATAAATAAATTTTCAATCTTTTCATTTTTGAAAAATCATAGGAAAACTCAATACTTTCTCTTCTATGTTAACCGTCTTTGACGGTAATAATTTTGATGGCAGTTATAATAAAATTCGTAAATAATGAATTTCAGTATCAGCAAGTAAAACACTAGGCATTGAAAAGGATGCACCTATATTATGTATAAAACAGCATTATAAGAAATTACAAAAATTTGATAATCAATAAAGACTTTAATAAATTACATCCACTGTAAAATACGTTATGATGGACAAGTAGAGTTAGAACCATTTGTAAATCGATCTACCCAACCTCTTATATATTGTACATGCTTGGGTAGGTATTGTCTTGCAAATGTTTTTCTTAAAGACGGGATGAAAATCATAATTGCAGATACCACAAAAAATGGCCACAAAACAGAAAACATGATCTGCAAAATAAGGAAAGTTTTCTAGATCAATATAATTTTTATAATGTAATTCTCAATTAATAGAATACCTGAACAGCCCATTTAAAAATTACCCATGCTCCCACACAGCACAATCCTGCAATTATAATAGCTTGAGTTTCAACATCCAAAATCCAATGTGGTAATAGAGAATCAACGACATATTTGCTTCCTAAAATTTCGTCCATTTCAAGTTTTATGTTTTTCATTTTATAGTTTTTACAGTTGTCAAAATTCTACTGTCTAATTTTTGTGAATTTTCGAGGTAACTATGAAAAATTATTTAGTTTGCTATTTCATAAACCAACCCTTAATATCGAGTGACCACTTCCGCTTATATCGGAAATGACGTCATCAAATCGAATCAATTTTATTATTACAAAATTGTTTAAAAGTCCAAGTCATGCATGCAATATGGAATCACGGCAGATAACGTTTCGTTACAGACAATTAGAAAAAAATATTACAAGTACAATTTATTGTTTTTCAATTTTAACATGTGTTCGAATTTTCTTTTATTATAACACCTGGTTTCTACATGCGTATCTACATATGTTTAATAATAAGGTTGTCGTAAAAATTTACCTATTTGCCAGCAGGTATAATTTTCTTCGATATTAAAACTGTAATTAATTACTCAATATACGTGCAACATTTAATTAAATATAACTGCGGTCTATGTAGTTATCAGAATTTTACAAGTTTTTGTACACCCGATCAAAAATTTTATAATTTGTTTAAACCGTCGTTAGCCATACTGTTACAACCTATAAAAAATAGCCTAGGTACTATGCATTTCTTCCAATATAGTGCATTTATATTTTTCACGATGTCTTTTCTTCATATCAATTTTAGTGAACAGATTGAGGAATCCAGCATACAATCTCTGCCATCAAAAATTAATGCTACGCTATTTAGTTGATATAAAAATAAACATATTACTATAATCAAATGGCTAATAATATTGTTGAAGTTAGTTAATTTCATAAAATTTTAAATAACTAGTATCACTTTGTAATATTTATTATTCATCAATTAGTAATTTATTAATTTGTCACATTGTACGATTATTTATACGATCATCTAACTTAGTTAATAATCTACGAATGTTAAGATAACGAAATCTGAACAAAACAAAAATGTAATATTTAACAATAAACTGAACGATAAATTAATAGAATGTTACTTCTTCACTTTTCGGTCTATATTCATTATTTTCAAGCCAAAGATAATATAAACTAACACATTTTACATATTATACATAACAAATAATAACTACCAAAATTAAAATTTATAAGGTCAGATTATTGCAATAATTATATTATGTTGACTTCCGCAATATATCTAATATCTTTTTTATTTTAACTTATATGTTTTTGGATATAAAAAATTAAAAATAAACTTTAAAATAAATTTTAATTCAATTTTGTGGTAGTTTAGTATATATCGTAAAATATAACTTTAACTTATAATATAAACTTATAAACTATATAATTTAAATTACTTAAATATATTAATTGTTAACTTATGATAAATACTAGTATCAAATAAGTTTAAAATAGAACAAGTTAGATAAACGTTAAAATTATAAATTATTTATTTTTTGAGCTTTCAGCGAGTTGTATCGCCTTCATCAGAATAATAATAATAAGAAATATACATGGAAACCGCGATATAACGTATTGTCATCTGAACGATCTATGATCTAAAAAATCTTAAAAACCGATATAGATCTAGGTAAAAATATAGTTTTTACTTCAATTATTATTTAAAAATAATATTAATTGATCATTAGATATTCGAATTAAAACTATGTCATTGTCATTATTTAGTCATCATGTGCTTATTTGAATGGATCGTGATGGATTGTTATTTAAACAATAACATTGAATATTGTAATATCTGCAATTGAAGTGCGTACACTTTTAGTGTATCATAGCACTAAATTGTATATATAATTTACATAACAAGCTCACAACGGATACAGTAAGAGACAATAAAAAAAAATATCTTCAAATATAAAATGTTCTGCAATTTTTTTTTTTTTTATTTAATTTCCAAGATAACTTTACAATCTGTACAGGTACAATAAGTAAGTGGTATGAACATTCAAAAAGAGAAAATTACAAGTAGAAAATGTTCCAGTAAACTGCAACTATGCAACTATGTTTAATTTGAAAGTAAAGAAATCTTTTCCTGCTTAATATGTAAAGTGCTATTTTACTGATTAGGCAGTAAATGTAACACTTTAGTGCTCGCTAACTGTTCTCAAATTAGAAATTCTAACTTTTCAATTCGTAATATCAATCAAAGAAAAAAATGATGTATGTAGCTAGGTTATAATAGCATTGTGTTGCTAATAGCAGTATATAATATACATTTCTTATTGTTAGTAGATAAATATTTTACTTTTTATAAAATTTTATAAGTTAGGTTTTTATTGCAATTATTAACATTATACATTTAAGTAAAATTGATAGTATTCATATGATAAATGTAACAAATTACTTAGTTAAAAGCACAAAAACCACAGCAAGTGGCGAAACGGAAGGGCGCAATCAAGTTGCGTGGCGGAACACGTGGCAGCCACGCGATGTACTACAGCTACATGATTATTCGTATCTAATTGCAAACGGATAATCACTTGATAGAATTAATGCTTTACTTGAGGGCCTCGTGTCGGTGTAACATTGCATTAAAGTACAAGAGCTTGTTTGCTTTACCTACGGCACGCGCCTATGTTGGGGGTTAAATTGCAAACGCTCAAGTTAGACACCCTGTAATAACCTTTCGGCGACGTTTGTTTTTTTGTGTGTGTTGTATGCTAGGGTTTAAACTAACATTTCTGGAGTTGAATAGTTGCGTGCTAAAAATAATCATATTAGCATTAAGTAGATACATTATCTAGTGACGTGCACTCGTCTTCGATGGTTGACAAGAATTAACGTTACACGACATCTTCTCCACTACCAACTACACAGTAGGTATTATACATATATACCTACTCACGCATAAAGATAATAAAAATTCAACGTACTAGTTTAGTAGTATGCTTTTTTTATATATATTTATGTTCATAATTATGAAAACACTAAAGCTTGAATATTTAATTTTATTCACTTTCATAATTTTTGTGTAGGTAGGCCTGTATGTTATGTATGTTGTTATGTATATAGGCATAATATATATTATGCCTATATTATTTGCCTAGTATTAGATTACACATACCCGAAGTTGCTACAGAAAACCAATAAATAAATAGGATCTTCAATTACATCGGGATTTTATAGGATTTTATATAGGCAGATATTATAAAAGATTTTCAAGTCAATTCTACGAAAGTGCATTTTAAATCGGTAAACTTATACTTATCTACCAATGCTTGTTTAGAAAGGCATCAAGGAAATAATAATGTTTACCACAGTACTATTACCGGTACGTTAAACACCCCTCTAGATAATATCGGGTCGACTTATATCCTGTACTATGGATCCCTTGTTAGTTTTATTGAACATAATATTATAATGCTTTTCTTTGTATTGAACTTTCTTTAAATTTATTCAAATACTACTTTTGTACTATATTATAGTATATAAAGTACAACTCTTATATTCTTTTATTATTTTTAACAAATAATTTAACAAATTACAACTTGAAATATATACCTTTTACTTTTGGTAAATCATGTCACAACTAAATTTAAAATTACATATTATTAAATATGATAAATTACAAAATAATAATTGACAAATACATATATTTATGCAAATTACGATTCTTATACATTTTTTGAATATTACTAAAAATCACAACTACTATTTTCAAACTTTATTTTTCCTTTCTTGTATCCCTTAGAAAATCCCGATGTAATTGAAGATCCTATTTATTTATTGGTTTCCTGTAGCAACTTCGGGTATGTGTAATCTAATACTAGGCAAATAAATCCACATTTAGGTTGACAGAGCTGGGCAATCTTGAATGAATTATCCTTTAATAAGATTTTTAGGAACACAATATATACAAATTTGAAATATACAATGCATAAAATAAATTTTAAAAAGTTGTATGTTTGTTTCAGTAAAATATTATCATCGAGAAGCATACTACAACAATTTACTGCAGAGAGAATACAATATCATCAACATAAAACTTCATTGTAGAAAATATCCGAATATAAATTATTATTTTTATTGATTGATATGTTCCCTATATATGGCCGCTTTATAGAATTTTACGTTAAGCAATCTTAGCACAAGTGTACGTACACGACAATAAAATAAATATACAGGGAAAGTCCCTTTGATCCCTCACTTTGGGGAGTTGTCAAACTTCCCTTCTTGCTTTATGTACTTACACGTGCTTTCTATGGATGTACAGATATAGTGTCTATTGATGTATTTTCGACTTGACAAAAATGATAAAATAATATTTGAAAATTATATGACAAAAATATTTTAACAATACAAAAAAACTTTTATATCTGAATTTTCTAGTATATTAGTTGTACTTACACTGTTTATTGACATAAAAGGTACTATTGGAGATTAATTTTGTTAATATGTTTAACCAAAGTGATGATTTTTTTCATTCTTCTTCTTCTTCGTGTGCTATATTCGGTTCCCCGGACGTTGACGACCTCTCTCCTATGTTTAGTTTTCAAACAAAAACAATAACAATAAAACCTGTATTTCTTAATAATTAAGTAATACAGACTAAAAAAAATATATTTGCAGGCGTGATTGCTATTGTTTTTGTTTGAAAACTAAATATTTAATAACAAGTTATACTTTGACAAATTATAATTAATTTGGTTAACAGACACAGCTCACTCTGTTGAAGAAAAAGTTTAAGTTCATGGTATAGCTACTGTTTTTGCTGTTTTTACTTCAGGTTTTCCTATCGTAGTTATTTGCAGTTATTATAACAAGTTGACTAATATTAAAAGTATAAAGTAAAGTAATAAAAAAGTACGTAGTTTTATTTAGTCCACAAATCCTCAAGAACAAAAAGAAATTAATTGGATTTTAAAAAAGCAAAAAAAAAACAATAACAATGTGGCAACTAAGACGTAACGCGGCGATCAAGCCTGCTAATATTTTTTTAAAAGTGGCATATCTTAATTTTACTGTTAAGTTTTTAACAATAATTAAAGAATAAAATATCAAGTGTTGAGTATCTTAAGATGCGGAATAAAAATTTCTTTAATTTGATATCTTTGTCATTCTTATCTGTTATAATGGGAAGCAGGAATTTAGAAAAATCAATGTCCCATGTTATTTTTCTATGTTCAGTTTCTTTGCCGGTCACCCGGTATGTACGTATATAATAAATAATGAAATAAAGTTGCTAATTACTGTTAATTTATATTAGTCATTAGCGGGAAGACAGTCACTTAGAACATTATTAAAATTCGGATAACTTAACTAATTTCTTACTGAAAGAAAATGTATTGTCTTATCGATCATGCCATATTACAGGACATCTTTCTCAAAATACCTCCCATGTGTTTTGAGAGCACCTAAGAGCAGCTTTATTATTATAGCGCAATGTCATATTTAGAATAAAATATATCACATAAAATAATAATATTTATTATAATATAAACTTATAATCAAATGGATAAAGTCGTATTAACATCGAACAATCAATCGCATTGCTATCGTAACAGCCTTCATCAATTTGTTTTGCTTTTCATTTTCTTTTAGTGTAATATTATTTTTCTTTATAAATTTAAATATTATGAAATTGAAACTGAATTATTGTCATCGTTTTTATTATTTTTACTGGAAATTACGTACAATCAATAATAAGTAAACATTAATATTTAAACACAAAGCGATTTCTTGATGTAAATTTAAGGAATGCTATCTACAAGGAAGTAATATGGCAAAAGAGGTAAACTGTTGAGATGCTAATTTATAGTTAATACGCAAAAGGTTAGGACGTAGGTGTGATGAGTGGCGCGACTCCCGGGTGGTTTTATAATCAATCCGGCGGCTAGGTGTCAAGTTCCCGTTTACAGAAGCTAAGGTATTGAATAAAAGAAGAGCCAGAGCCGTGTTAAAAGCCACGCGGCTCAATTATTAACTTGCTGCTTGACCCAGCCTGCAACACCCTCTCAAATATTTAATTGTTCAGCCACTCGCACTGATTTGTTATGCCTATCGTTTATTTTTATCGCTCTTTGAGTTTCTCCGCATTTAAGCTCATTGAAGCATTGACAGTTATTTTGAATACAAGATTTCATTAGATATTTAACCTAAATATAATTGTTGTTTCAATATTTATTTACTTTACTTACTTTTACTTATATTATTTTAGATTTACTTATGTAGTTACAATATTATTTATTCTGATTTAGTAGTATAAGAAACAAACACGTTTCATCAATTCAATACGCGTTTATTATTATCTTTAAGAATATGCACTGTTAAAAGCAACAGAAAATATTTGCTCTATTACCTGTAATATTATGGAAATATTATTAATTTATTATTTAATTTTAATATTTCAAAATATTGTTATCGTGTTATCAAATAGACAGCGGTGAAATTTAATTTTGTTATGTTCAATTTTATTTAAATATTGTTTTGAGACTAATATTTTTTACGTCTAAGCCAACCAGACGTGTTTTGTGCGATTTACCTGAACGGTGCAAATCAGTGATATTATTGCGTTTGGATAGAACGAGTTTCAACCAAATAATTTATGCATTCATTTCTTACTACCAATTGGTTACTGTCAGTTAATTTATCCCATGGTTTACTATTTGACTGCTGCAACCTCTACAGGCTCAGCTAACGGCTGTACAGGAACTCACTTTGGACCATTTTTCAGTACTTCTTCTCTTGGGAGATAACATAAGGACGAGAACCGCAACAACCCGATCAAATTTTTGACGATCACCTGTTGGAAAATATGAACAAATCTCGATCATGACAACACTCACGGAATTGGACAACTACATAGAAGCCCTTCAATCGACCATCTCGCGATCCATCCAACACGCAAAGAAAACCGTCGACATTGCTGATATCAGAGATATTACTTTTAGAAATTTTTATGAATACGGGTGTTAATTTTTACATGTTACATATTGCTATGTTCTCTATGTTAATTTTTTAATAATTATTGCGCAATGCAAATTTCTTTATTTTATAATCATATAAGTACGACTAACCTTCGTTTTTATTCTTATCAGCTACTTTCACTTCAGCAAAACAAATTTTGTGTTCTCAAATTTACCTTTATTATTTTAATATTTCCATTTTTATTTTTGTGGATCACCAATTTACGTCCACTACTATCGCTATCTTCTTCGCTGTCCCCCCAAAACAAAATTTCCCTGCTCGCAGACCCGGGCTGCACCAGTACACAAATTCGTATTGCCTACAAAAATCACAGCAATAGGTACATAAAATTAAAATAAAATTTAATTTATAACTTACATAATATTTGTTCAAAAAGTATTTAAATGAATGATATAGTTTGTTACATACTGTTAACATTATGATTAAATTAATGAATACAACTATTGAAATTTTTAATTACAACTAACGTTTCAATATAAGTTTTTTTCTTGGTTTGTTTAGTTGTCTGGGTTAGAATTTTTCAAAATAAGTTTATTTATTCATTTTGGCTTTAAATAGGTACAATTTTATTTTTACAGAAGTCGAAATAATTTGACTTTTAATCAAGTATTGAATTTAATCTCATAACATCATCAATTTAATAATTTTTCCAGGTTTGTCTGATAAAAATCCGAAATTCAGAACATAATGTTAACAGTATTGTTGTGTCCACATCAAGGCATAAGAGGTGGGTTGCGCATTTGAGCAATTAAAGGATTGACGATAAACCTGATAAAAATATATAAAGCAGGATTTTTTTTATTTATATTCCTCGTATGTTAACCCGTGACGCGCTACTAATATTGTGTTTTGTTATGTTAAGATTTTGTTAGTTTAATTTGTTTAATTGTTATCTTTTGTATTTAATTTAAGTTTTTGTGTATTTGTATTATGTTATTTATTTGAATTTGGACACACACGCAAATTAAAACCAGCAGGTCACATTTGATCTAAAATTTAAAAGCAGAAAGAACCTTGATTAAAATCAAAAAAATCAAGAACCAATAAAAACATTACAAGTAATGAAAAACTTAGCGATGAAGAAAAATAAACAACGGTCAATGGACAGTCTTTATTGGAGAGCAATCTAAAGTGGTCGTGTGAATTAAAAATAATTCAGAGGAAGATTGATAGATTTGTTTGGGAAGTTTACCCAAGGGGCTTGAGGCCATAGTTTTTCCGTGTGTGGAAATTAATATCGGCACGCGGCTGAATAAAAGTTTGACTGTATCGTGTTGGATACAAAGAATAAGAAAGAGGTGTACGAGTAATTAAAAATAGTTCCTAGTTGAAGTAGGTACTAAGTAAAGAAGAAGAAGAAGATTTAAGTTGTGAAGAAGAATTGTTTATGTTCGACGGTATTAGCTGGTCGACAAATCGCGTGAATCCTGCTTTTGTATTATTGTTGTTAATTATCAGGTTGCAAATAAACGTTAATATTTATATCGTCAATTGTTTGATTGCCTTAATTGTAACCATTTATTCGAGGAACCTGCAGATCCGTGAGATTTTCATAAATAAGAGTCACGTA
Source organism: Cantharis rustica (assembly GCA_911387805.1). Lineage (NCBI taxonomy): Eukaryota > Metazoa > Arthropoda > Insecta > Coleoptera > Cantharidae > Cantharis > Cantharis rustica. Next base: position 82,377,095 of record OU426877.1, read on the forward strand.
TCATCACAGTATGTAACAAACTATATCATCCATTTAATTAGTTTTTGAACAAATATTATAAATAGTTAATAAAACATGGTTTTATGTTGAGTTCTGTTTTCATCGCTTAAGATAATAATCAATCATCCTAGATTAATTATTTTCCAACAGGTTAAGGGCTCATCTTGAAAAACAGAATAAATTGTTTCCGAGTTATAATAATTATTACAAAGTTGTGTTTTTTTTAAATAAAAACCATAGTTAGCTATAACATATTTAAATAGGGTTTTTTATCCTCTTTACAATTATGTATATAACATGTAGAGTCTATTATTTGAGTTTCATCCGGTTATATTAAAAAATGTTAAATAAGAGTAAAAAATCAAAAAATTATTTGATGTTCGCAACTTTTTTTGCTTCTACTTTTTTTTTGTTTTAAGGTCAGTTATAGAATTACCGTTCAGAATTTAATGATATTTGGCATATTAGTACATTATAATAAGATAATGAACCAGTTAAATTTTTAAAGTGCTGCAGAGAACCAGGAAAGAGATATAAATATAAAAAAAATTTTTCCATTAGCATTGATCCTTATGAGAAATCACAGATTTTATTTTATTTCACAATAAGTACCGTTCAGATTTTAATGAAAATGGTATCAATGAACAGAAAAAAATTGATGAACATTTTGGTTACTTACAAATCGAGGTTCAGAGACCGTCAGAAGAGTAATTAGCAAATAATTACGAAAAATCTACGATGTTAAGTATATATGTGGCAACGCCGTCAAATATTATTTTATAGGTTATGACTTATGATCCGCGCGAAATTTAAACCTGCTTGTAAGATTTAATAATTTTGAAAAATTTGAATAATTTTTAAATTTTGACTTTGACTTTTACATTTATATCTTGTTTACTTTTACGCGGCGTTGCCAAACATAAATACTACGGAAGTCAAATAACACAGAACACACATTTGACTCTTGTGGTATCTGTGGTACTACCTTAATTAAATATGATAAAATTTATGTAATAATGCTACAGTATGATGTACATATTATATATTATATTATTATATAAAATATTGATGGTATTATTAGTAGATGCAATGTTAAATAAATATAAAATCTTGTCCTGGTGTCATGCAAATAGTCTTCGTTCTAACCCAGAAAAAGCCAAGGTCGTCACATACAAAGGTAACCGCCAGCCTATTAATCTTGGAGATGGTTTTATTCAAAACGTTGAATCAACTAGGTTTCTTGGTTTAATCATAGACCTTAAATAGTCTCATCATATCGATGCACTTACCAGCAAGCTATTCGAAGTTTTAAAGTCGGTAGCTGATGTATTGGATGCGGGCACTATTAGAACGGTTTACTTTGCGTTATTGAATAAAGTGATATACATTATGCTGCAATTAAATCAGAAATATAGCATACAAATAATTCAAGCGTATGCACGTACCAATACATCTAGCGAAGAAGAAATAGAACAATTTTACGAATACATCGCGAAGGCGAAAAGAATAGAAAAGCCACACTTATCAATGATTGTCGGAGATTTTAATGCAAAAATTGGAACAAAAACTGATGATGACGAAGACATCAAAATTATAGGACTCTTTGGCGAGGGTACTAGAAATGACAGGGGTGAAGTAATGCTAAATTATCTGCAAAGTGAAAATCTGTATTGCATAAATACGTTCTTTGAAAAATCAATACAAAGAAAATGGACATGGAAAAGTCTCAACAATAGAACCAAAAATGAAATCCACTATGTGTTGTGTAACAAGCCTAAAACAGTAACAGACGTATCAGTATTAAATAGGTTTCATACTGGTAGCAATCATAGATTGGTAATAGCCACACTCTGAATTAACATAACAATTGAAAGAAAAAAGCTAATCTCTATAAATAATAACCGCTTAATAACAGATCAAATAAACCAGAATAGAGGTTTATTTCAGAAAGAGCTTAACAGATTGCAAAAAATCCAAGATTTTAAAGGTCTAGAGATAGACCAAATAACAGAAAAGGTTGTTACAGCTATTCCAACGACTACAAAGAAAATATGTACCCAAAATAAAAAGAAAATCAAACAAGATTGAGCAACAATGCAATTGAACTTATGTAGAGAGGAAGACAAACAGACCGAGAAACAGAAGAATATGTAGAATTATAGTCTGTTTATTTTAAGAAAAATATTGGAATTTGTACTAAAGCGACGCCCTCGAAATGTAAACCAATAAAATTGCTTTGAAGTTAGACACTATTACAATAACGAAATTTTTACAATTGAAGTGCTATGTGTGTTGCCTAAACTGAACCGGGTAAAGTCATAAATAAGATAGATTTGAACAGAGTTAAATGTAATAGCGAATAGACGTGGTTATTTAGTTATAAAATTTCGCTTTTTTGTGGTGAATGTTTAATATTATTTCAAGATTAAGTACTATTTAAATTATCTGAAGTTTTCCGATGTAAATTAGTTTTTGCAAACGACGCGCCACCTATATTTTTCATATCTTGGATCGACTATAAACAAGACCATTTGAAAAGAAATACGAAAAGACATAAGATCTTATAACATAAAAATAATTCTAGACACTATCAAAGAAAATTGCAATATGAAGGTCCTAAGATCAAAGATGTTGAATGCTAAAATAAATCAGTTGTTACTTTATCGTCCATGATTAATACATTCAGTAAGGGTTATCGGGATTTGGACTACTGGTAAATAAAACCACCTCTTTATCAATCAGTCGACGTTTCGAGTTTTATTTTACTCTTCTTCAGGACTACAAAAAAGAAAATTTGTCACAGCCTCAATTCAAACAAAACCACACCCTACCTTCAGTAAATGAGGTTAGTAATGATATGAAGTGAGCAAGGCATATTAACAATTAAAAACGTCATCACCAATTTCCTCGCATGAATCTCAACATTATCCAAATTACAAAAAACTTTAAACTTTCAAAAAAACATACAATGTAAATATAAAATCTTAAATTCGTCAAAACCATAAAATTATTAAAACTCAACAATTTTTAACATAATGTATAAATAAAATCGAACAGATCGTGGGCATACAGGAAAAAGTGACTATGTCAAAAAATTTCGAAAATGAGTTAAAATGTTCAAGTACCGTAAAAATATAAGACTCAGGTCTGGAAAAAACGTCTATGTTCTAATAACGTATTGAACATGTTTTATTATTCAAAAACAAATATTAAAATATTATAAAGCTGATTTTTCGCAAAATGCGAAACATTCAATTTGACATTTCTCGAAACTCTATTTTTGACATAGTCACTTTTTCCAGTATGCCCACGAGATATCCAATCTCTCAGTACAATATCGCCCAGACTATTTTTGTTATTAATTAAATAAATATATCATTGCTAAAACGGCAGGTTCCCAATCTACATGAATATACTCGGTGTCGATAATATCACCATAAAAAATACTCAGCTTCTGTGTATCTTCCCTGTAATTAATACTGTTTTTGTTCGTCTTTGTAAAAAACATTTCACTAATATTTCTTTTTAGTAAATTGGGTTTGTTGTCCAAGATTTCATATTTGTCAAACTTGAAAGAATGACCCGTTTCTGCATGGTGCTGTACCAATGCCGTGGTACCCCACCCATTTTCTTTTTCTTTTTCCTTATATTTATCAGTTGTTTTTTGTTTCCCTGCTTTTTTGTCGCTCTTGTTACAATCGTATTCGTGTTGCTTAATTCTATTTTCCATCATCTGTTTTGATTGTCCAATGTATGTACCTCGGCAACCTCCGCAATAAATCTTATAAACCACTTCCGATTTTTTATTATTTTCTATTGGGACCTTTAGTTGTGTAAACAACCCCCTGTGGTCTCTCAAGTTGTATGGTGCCAGAGTACAATAGGGTTTTAAGAGCCCAGAAGAAACGATAGAATCTTTTTACTCAGATGCAGAAGGGAGAAAGTAACCCCACCCCATATAGACTATAATTTTAAAGGTGTGGTATCAATGTTGTTGGGAGACAACATTTAGAAAAAATTGCTCTAGCTCACATAGAGAGATGCAAAGAATCAATATTAAGTTTTGAAATTGGAGTAGTTTGTTGGAAGCTGAAGGAGTTGGATAAACAGAAAACAGAATTGAAGATAAAACTTAGAGAAGAGTTGGACGTTAATATTTACATGAGATTCATGAGAGTCATGTAAAGCGCAGTACAAAGTAGTATTCCAAAAGAAGAAAGCGATACAGAGAAACAAGATCAAAATGTTATTAAGCCGAAGAGAAGGAATAAGGAATGTAGGAATAAGTAATAAAATTGTTAATTACACAAACCTGATTATTCCAGGTTTCGCAGCATCGTCATTGTCTTCTAGCTCACTGTTTACAGTTCTCATCTCTGTTTTTTTATCTTTTTGTTGCTGTTCACATCGTTTTATGAGTCTGTCTACCAACCACCTTGGAAAGTCATTATCTTTCAAGAGAACCTTAACCTTCTCCATACTTGCTTTGCAGAAGTCTGGATGGCTAATAGTTTGTACTCTTTTTATAAGTCTTACGACCAATGCCGTCTTATATTTGAAATGGTGGTATGATCTATAGCTCATTAACTTCTGTGCAGCATATGGCTTCACATACCAGTTTGTAGCCAATTTGTCATCTATTCTTCCTACCTTAACATCTAAAAACACTATCTCTCCATCGTTTTCTTTTTCTAACGTGAACTTAATTCTATTGTCGTAATTGTTGAAAGCATTCAAAATTGCATCCTCCGTATCTTCGGGTACCGCGCAAAATTGCGCGGTACCAAATGAATGTCAGCATTCTGAATATGTTTCTTCTAATGTCAAAAGCAGTAAGAAAATCGAGACTTTTTTTATGCCAATTAATAGAGTATGTGCCACAAAAGCGTACTGTTTTATCTGCAAAAAAACAGCAAACATTATTGATGTACCAATTGAAGCTCGTCTACAAGTTTTTTCTAAAATGCAACTATTTATTCCAAAACGAAATCGATGTTGTATCGAGCATTTAATCAAGAAGAGATTTTATCAAGAAGAATTTGCCAATATGTTAGTTGTTTCGACAGAATCAGAAATCGATGTTGAAGACCATTTGCCAACTTTGAAATAAAGTAGATGCTCGGTTCCATGATAAAATTGATGAATACGAAATATCGGAAGAACGCTTAAAAATTCTTACTGGTCACACTTGGAATGACGTTTCCGTGCTTCAAGATATGCTAAAAGAACATATGAGGGTATCATGCAATCGAAATATTGTACAGGCAATTGTAATTTTTTTATTTAAATTGAGGTCTGGAAATTCCGATGCTTTAATTGCTGCTATTTTGGAGATAAAACAAGAAATTGTACGCGACTCCGTACATTCTATTTTAAAATGTTTCCGAAAATATCTGCTTTCAAAACACTTTGGAGTTGATAGTAAATCCAGAGAATTTTATGTGAGTCAAACTGCCGAAGTCGTAAATATATTTCATGATTTGAACGTCAATGTTTTAGTCATTATTTGTGATGGTACATATTTGAGACATCAAAAAAGCTGAAATAATGTCTATCAGAGGATTTCTTACTCTGGACAAAAGAAATGTCCGCTATGTAAGCCATCCACCGTTTGTATCACCAACGGTTACGTAATTGAACTTGGCGGTCCTTTTGAAGGAAAACTCAACGATGCCCAGATCTTGGAACGCTTGTTGGATGATCCTCATGGAATTTCTACCATCTTAAAAGCAGGTGATATTTTTGTATTGGACAGAGGATTCAGGGATGTTGTGTCGGATGTTGTGTTGGAACCGAAAGGTTATGTAGTTTTTATGCCTGCTTTAAAAGGACAGCGAAGTCAATTAACCACTGAAGAATCTAACCACTCACGGTTTGTGACGAAAATTCGTTGGGTGGTAGAAGCTGTGCATGGCATCATTGCGCAAAAGTATAGTCTTCTTCATCATCAATTTAAAAATCAATCATTACCAGATGCTGGCATTTATTGTAAAGTAGCTTGTCTTCTTTACAATCTGTTTGGAAAACGCCTCAATTGCGATTCAGAAAAATTGAAAGATATAGTCACAAGAATGAAGTTAAAAAAAAATATTACGAACACCTTAGCTGAAAAAGTAAACAGTGCTAATTGGAATCGAAAAAGTTCTCCGTTTCAAGATTTATCTTCGCGAGACTTGTTAGACTTTCCAGAATTGACTATTAATGATTTGGAGATTTACTTTGGTGGATCTTATCATAATCAATAGATAAGTGGTTTAAGTAGTGTAATTCGATATTAATCATATCAAATTTTTAGCATAAACCAAAAAATGCACAAAACACTTTTTCGAAAACTAAAATGTTTAAGTTATCACAATATATAAATACACTGTATGTATATTATCGCAAACGTTTTCACCATACTATGGCATCATCAGGCGATGAACTAGAAGGAGAAAGGAGAAAAATCCGTATTTATTGACAAATTGCAAGAGAAAAGTGGAGGGGGTAAGAGGAGGAGGTAATTTTAAAAAAGTAATTATGTGTGAATTTACTAGAGGGTGGTGTAAATTTAATACAAAAGAGAAAAAAGGAAAAAACGGGGGAAAAATGTAAGTAGATGTGAGGTAAGTTAGAAGGGGGGGGGGAAGTATTATTTATTAAAAATATTTAGTAGGGGTGAGTTATTTAAATCAGATTGACTATTAAGTAATGAAGATGAATATTTTAATTTATTAATTTCCATAGCTTCCAAAAATTCCAGTTTTTTACACGTTTTTGTGCAACGTGTAAAATTTCGTATCCCCCTTGTTTATGGTTAGTGTCTATTAGGTGTTTCGCAAAAGTCGATTTTCCATCTGCAAGTCTGTGGGATTGAGTATGTTCATCAAAACGTGTTTTAAAAGATCTACCGGTATGACCAATGTATTTTTGAGAGCACTCACAAGTGAGCTCATAAACCCCTGATTTAGTTAACATGTCTGATTTTGATTTCGCATTATTAATAAATTTGTTGAGTTTATTATCTGTTTTAAAAGCAATGTTATAATTGTTATTTTTTAAATATTGAGAAGATGCAATTTTATGTGTAAAAGGATGTGCGGAGCTATTAGGAATAATTAAATTACTTTCTGTAGGTTTATGGAAAATGTCAAAAGAGTGTTTATTATTGTCTTTAATAATTGTGAGATCTAAGTAATTGATTTTATTGTTAACTTCTATTTCTTTAGTAAATTTAATATTATTGTGTTGTATGTTGATAAAGTTAAAAAGTTGATCTAATTGTCTGAGGGAACCATTGAAGCAACTAATAATATCGTCAACATATCTGTACCAATAAATTATATGTTTTTTGAAATCTGAACAACAAATTTTGGTTTTGACATGATCCATAAAAATATCAGCTAGTAAACAAGATAAAGGGTTTCCTATAGGTAAACCATCATTTGAAGATAAAATTTTCCATTAAACTTAAAATAGTTTTGTTTAAGGCAGATGTCTAAAGCGGTAAGGATCTCTTCAATAATTACGGGATTAGTTCTATTATTTTGTAATAATTCTCGTATAATATTAACGGTATCTTTAATGGGTGCGCTTGGAAAAAGGTTAGTGACGTCAAACGATACTAGTTTATTGGAATTATTAATGATTCTATTATTTAATTTTTTAACTAAATCTAGTGAATTTTTAACAGTATACTTGGGTTCAAATTTTGTGTAGAATTTAATAATGTCAATTAATTTAGAAGCTAAATTACTGCACGGCGAGTTAATATAACTAACAACAGGTCGAATGGGGTGTTTCAGCTTATGTAATTTGACAAGACCATAAAGCCCAGGAGCTTGTGAGTTCATCCAAATTAGGGAATACCTGTCTTTTTTGGAAAGGATAATCTGGGTACTCTTAATAACATCTTTTATTTGTATTTGGAATTTAGAAGTAGGGTCTTTTTTAATTATGGAAAAACTTTCCGGCTTTATGAAGTCTTCTACCTTTTTAATGTAGTCGTTCTTATTAATACAAACAATAGTGTTGCCTTTATCAGCTTTTGTGAAAATTAATTTTGAACTATTCGCGAGTTTACGTATAGATATGGCAATCTTTTCTTCATGTGTTAAACCAGATGAAGGTATATTATGTGATACATTCTTAATTTTGTTCGTTAATTCTAATCTTATTCTAATCTAATCTTATCAGCTGTCACAAGCAATTTCATATTTAGGTGAAATGGTTAGAGAAGACGATTCAATAAAATTAACTTTTGTGAAAGATGAACCAGAAATAGTTCGTTTTGAAGTAAAATGGCGACATATAAATCAAAAAATGTATAAATGTTATATCGAATACGATGCAAATGATTTGGGAATTGATGCCATCAGAGGCACTGCTGCAACTGTTCAAATGGTCTGCGGACTGTTGGGTGCTGTTCCCACGTCGCCGCGCTGATATATCATATGGAAGATTTTTATCTAGAACTTTCCGATCTGCAGCGGTATTGACTAATCTTTTCGACATTGATAATGTCTGTCCTATAGTCAACGAAGATAGCAATGAGGACTAGACATAGTTATTAAATGAGAAACATATGTAACTAAAGCATAGAATGCGATAACGAAGTGCTGTATTGTTTATTTAGAATCCTTCTTTTATTTTTTATGTTTTTTTAATTCATTATTTCATGTGCATTATTTATTAATGTAAAAATAATTCAATAAATATGATTAAAAAAAAACAATGAATAAATAGACAAGAAGATTAAGATTTTTTTTTTCTTTCTTTCTTTTTTGACTTTTTATGGTTTTGTTTTGAAATTGTACAAACGAGTTATTTCTTCGTAAATAAAGCTTAGTATTATTATTATTAGCTCTTAAGAAGCATGAATTGTATTAATGTAGTTCTTGTTTGTTTTCATGGCTTGCAAAGTTTCGTATGTAAGAACAACCATATTTCAATTAGGCAGAGTAAGAGAAAGAGGCAAAAAACGTACCTAATGAATAGACTGGACCAGTTCAAGAAAAATCTTGATTTTCGTCAAGTATTATCTAGCCTCTCTAAAGGAACAAAACGGGACAAAAATAACAAAAAAGGGATACATTTTTAATAGTTTAATTCCTACAATGAGTTTTTCGATTTTACTTTGAGTCTTTGCTTGAAAAATATTGAATAATATGCCAGTAAGATTAATTTTCTGTGAAAAATACCCATGATACACATTTTACAAAAAGTTTTAGTTGCGTTAAGAAGCCTAAAATAGCCAAGAATGTTAAAAAATGCAGAAAATATGATTTTTGGGGTTGGCGCACCTTAGCAAAAAATCTGAAAAAATTCAGGAAGGTAGATTTAAGTACATCCTAAAAAATTACAAAAAAATTTTTTGCTGGTCTTCAAAAAATAAGAAAAAAATCGATTTTTAACTTTCTGGAATATTTTTAAGAGGCATATAGAGTGTTCAGGGTATCAAAAAAAATTGTGTTGAAAGATGACTCTAATCACTATAAGGGCATTTTGACTATCTTATCCATGGGTACCCTTTTAAAAAGCGGAAGGTAACAAATGTTACACCGACAAGTAGAGTTTAAAAGAAAGACAAAAGCTGGTATTCGTTCGACCACATTTGAGGAATTTGCCGAAGCAATAAAAAAATACATAAAATTGCTACACTTCAATGAGGAAGAACAAGGCAAATTAAAAGCCGAATCCGAAAAAATAAAAAAACAAACTACGTTTTTCAAAATCTTGAGCCGATTGAAAAAAATTGTCTGAAAATTTTTATATACCAACAAAAAATACAAAATTAATTTATATTATAATCGCGAACACGTAAAAATACACTTTTCGATTTTGAGGTTACTTTTATTGAAACTGTCATTATTATCTTTACTTGTTTGCAAGAAATGCGCATGCACCTAGCATTAACCGTGATTAAACTCAACTAATCGCCCAAAATCGGTCGATTAGTTTGAAGTCTATTTAACCATGATTAAACTGCTTTAACCATGATTAAATAGATGGTGGAACGCTCTTTTTCATTTAACCATGATTAACTCCAACTAACCGTAATTAAAGCATTTAACCAGAGTTGGTGGAACCGGCTCTAAAACTTTCAAAATTTTTCTGCTTTACGTATTTATCCCTAACAGACGCGGCTTTTCAATTTTAACGTGCGTGCAGTCCATAACTCCTATTGAAGTCGGAAATCTCTTTTTTACTACCTATTTGACTTCGGCTTCCATAATTTCATTTTAATATGCTATTTACTCGGATAATTTGTCGTTTAAATGATAAATCATTATGACCTTCCTTTCTGTTCAGCTTCTACAAAAACTACAAATTTTTATCATAATTTCTTATCTTATATAATATCATTTTAAATTTTTTAGAATAAACCAAAAAATGCACAAACACTTTTTAGAAACTAAAATGTTTAAGTTATCACAATATATAAATACACCGTATGTACACCGTCTAAAAAATTTGATATGGTTAATATCGAGTTACACTACCTAAACCACTTATCTATTGATTATTATCTTATATACTTATTTTATTTTAATACAATATAAATTGTATAACTTTCTTTTATTTAAACTAAATATTATTGGATTAGTAGAAAAACTCGATATTTTATTGTTATATAATATTTCTTGTAGAAGTCTTCTTTATTCAATCTTTTACAACCAGGCCGCCTACTCACATTTGCCACACTATAATCAAATTTTAAAATTTTAGCAAATAAAAATATTTTTTAATCTACAAATTTCTTAACATATTATGCGTAGTTCAGGCTTCGCGTTATATTAAAATTAGTCCAGTGTATATCCAAGTGGTAGTAAATAATCGAAATAAATTTTAGGTTTTATTAAAACCAATATTTCACTTTCTAAATTTGAACTAGCTTTATACTATTATGCATTTTGAAAACTTTCGACAAAATAAAATATAATATTATTAAAATATTATTGAAATAAATGATCATTCAACCTATACATAAACTTAGTATAATAATAAGTATATGAATTGTTGGTTATATTCCCTTAAATGTGAAAGGTACATTATAAATAGCCTAGTAGTTAGTAAGTGGTATAATACAACCATGTTTTCGATAAGATAAAATGCTTATAAAATATTACAAGTATACATAGGTAGTTAAGGGGTGACATCAAAAGCAGTAAGAATCGTGCATTGTTGAAAACTTAAAGCTCCTAGTCCCGTAGCGCTAGCACGTAGTAGATGTTCGCCTGCGGGACTTCTAGATGGAAGGAGACCCCCAGGACTCGAGTTGAATATTCTTTATACTTTACACTAAACAAATGTCTTCCATATCAAAACACTCTTTTAAGTTACACTAATGTAAAATCTACAACCTTAACAATAGAGCAATGTTATAATATAGAAATTACTACTCTACTGCATACCTAAACAGATTAAGCCTGTTCAAAAAGATCTTGATCAAATTTTGTTTCCACTTGTGGTTAAACATACCTATCTATTTTATGAAAGTCAATATTTAATATTTGCTATTAGTTAGTTTTGTTTAATACATTTCAACCATTATTCATTCAATTCAAGATTCCTAACTATTATTAAACTATTACAAAATTAAGTATTGTTAGTAACTATTATTTTTCTTAAAGAACATATATTTTTATAATGATTAGTAATTACGAGACCATTTTTCAAATATTTTAGTTTATCTTATTCTAAAGTTCTAAAGATGACGCTATTATTTTACCTAAAACTTACAGTTTTTTACACAAACATTTATTTGAACATAAGCTTAAGTTTAATAATAATACCTAAGTAATTATTACTTGATCATGAAATAGTATATTATACACTAAAGGCCAGTTCTACCAACTCTGATTAAATCGTTGATTAACTAATCACGGTTAATCATTAACCCAGATTAGTTGACCGACATTAATTTCAATGCGTTCCACCAAACGTTTAGAATCTATGATTTGTTGACCACTTTTACTTCGAGTATTCTCGGGTACAATCTTGCAAAAGCTGTTCTGATTGGTTGATATGCATATTAGTTCCTATGCACTACTTTAGACTGCTTTTAAAAACATATTCAGAGTAAGAATAACCTTAAATTTAATTTTGTTGCTGTTTCAAATATAAATATTTTACGAGTTTTCATTTCATGAGTGAAGCAAAATCATCAACTACCGTAAGTAATTTTATTAATTTATTATATTTAGATTTCGTTGTACATTGAAAAAGTTCCACGGGCAATTTATAATAAGTAGACGATAACACTTTTTTGTCAAGTCGACGGTTTTTGATAATAATTATTATTTTACAGCCTGCAAAAAAGCGGGGTGCAATTTCCGAGGAAAGAAAAAATTAGTTTGTATAATAAAAAAATACGCCTCCATCATGGAATGTAAACAAACCGATACAGTAACCATGAACGAAAAGGAATCCGCTTGGAAATTGATTTCCACAGAGTTTAACTCGAAAGGGGTGTGAGTTTCGAACAACTTCCAAATTGAAAAATCTTTGGGATAATTTAAAGAGGAATTCGAGGAAACATTACGCAAATGTTCGTAAAGATCAGTTTCGAACAGATACACTATCGGTGTAATACACAAATAATTAAGAATATCAAGTTCAGACCTGTGTTACTACATTTTATCAATTGGTTTTATTTATTGATTGTTTTAACAACAATGTTTACATGTTTCAAATTTTTTAACACAATATAATGCTGTTTATTTATTACATACATTATGTTATTTTTAAGCTTACCAAGTTATCGTGGCTCAGTCGGCTCAATCGTGCCATTTATCTCTTTAATATGTCCAAACAAAACCTCATCTTTTGTAGCTCCTTATGTGCTATTATATTTGGTTGTCTATCTCCTATATATACCATTTATTAATTTTAATTGACTATAAAAAAGATAAAAATTAAAAAAAATTTGTACCTGTATTAAAAATATGTCCTACCAAATCTCTTATGTAATTTAATTTAAATACTATTTACAGTTTTCACTACAGAATTGGTCAATATGGAATCCGACACTGTTAAGAATTCCAACGAGCCAGGCTTTAAGAGTGCCGGAAGCTATAGCTGTTGTACTGTCAGTGCCGGAAGTCACAGCTGTTGTACCGTTAGTGCCGGAGACCACAGAAGTTACATTGTCACTGTCGGAGACCACAGATGGTATACCGTCAGTGTCGGAGACCACCGATGTTACACCGTCAGTTTCCAACATTGAAGGCAGTAGAAAGCGGAAGACAACACAGCAACTGCATCACCAACTACAAATGCTGAAAAAAGCAAAAAATGCTAATCGTTCCAACGTATTTGAAGAATTTGCAGAAGCAAAAAAAAATTACGTAATATTTTTCTTCTTCGTGTACCGTATCCGGTCCCCCGGACGTTGGCGATTACTATGGAGTAAGCTTCGCGATCTTCTGCCAGTCGAAACAGTTCACCGGCATTGCGAATTCCGGTTCACTCTCGTAAATTCTTAAACCAGGACATTTGTCTTCTTCCCACGCCTCGTTTGCCCTCAATTTTGCCTTTCCATATTAAATGCAGCCAACTGCACTTTTCTCCACGCAGCACGTGACCTAAATATTCCATCTTCCAACACTTTATCACCGTCACCAGCTCTCGCTCTGTAGCAGCACAGCGGAAAACCTCTTCATTTGTAACACGGTGCACCCAGGAAATCCTGAGCATTCTACGGTGTATCCAGGTTTCCAATATCTCAAGCCTGTTTAAAATATTTATCCTTAACTTCCACGTTTCTACGCCGTATAAAAGCACTGACCAAATGTAATTTTTGACTAATCGTTGTCTTAATTTAAGATTGGAGTTGTCATTATTAAAGAAGGATTTCATTTTTCCGAAAGTCGACCTGGCTATCTTAATTCTGGCTTTTATCTCCCTATCGGGATTAAGATCTTCTGTGATTATACTACCCAAGTATTTAAATTTGTGTACTCGATCAATAGTGTGTGTGTTTAGCTGTAAGTTTGCATTTTGGTGTTCATCGCGACTAAAAACTATAAATTTAGTTTTTAAATCAAGCAATGTGTTCGGCTGCCTGGTTTTATAGATACCAGCTATATCTTTGACCTTCTCATGCATACCAAATATATTGTGTTTCTTTTGTAGTTTTTCCATTTTAATACACTTATCGCGTATCAATACTTCTTTGCCTAATTTGATTTAGGTCTTGATACATTTTTGCAGGTTTTTGTATCTTTGTGCATTACCTTTTGCTATAGCCTACGTTGTTCAATCAAGTTCAATATTTTTTGTGTCATCCATTTTCTCTTAATTATACTCTACTCTGATGAGATGTCAGCCCCTGGGTATGTTGTGACCCGCTTAATACAATTTCGGAAGCGTTTATTTATCAGTATAATAATCAATTTGATTTCTTACGTTATTATTTGGATCATTAATCGGTGCCTTCCAGGTATACATGCGTCGTTTGGGCAGCTTAAACCAGGTGTTTGAGAACACCATATTGGTATTTTGGCAGAATTCGTATAAACGGTATCCTCTTTCATTTGCTATTCCCAACCCATATATCCCCACTAAATCTGATTGGTTTCTTTGTTCAATCTTTGCGTTGTAGTCGCCAATTATAAATGTTATGTCGGTTCTCTTCAACTTGTTTATCACTGATTCCAATTCATCATAGAACTCTTCGACGTCCGCATCATATTTCTTTTTAGAAGTGGGCGCATATACCTAGATTATGTTTATTTTGAAGGGCTTCCCCCGTAGTTGGAGCATCATTATCCGATTGGAAATTGGCACAATGTTGGTTACATATTTAATATAGTTTGATGCCACAAAGATTCCCACTCTGTGACGGTGATGTCGATCACCGGGGCCGCTGACCGAATAGTATAGATTACCTTGTTCGAGTTTACAATTATCTGATTCGAGCCATCGTACTTCACTTATGCCCAGCATGTGGATATTCATTCTGGTCATTTCTTTTAGGGTGTTATCTAGCTTTCTTGTTGCATATAGGCTTCTTACATTCCACGTGGCTATACAAATTTTGGATCTCACTATGTGGAGCCGGGAGATTCTTTGCACCCCCTGCCCATTAAAGGGCTGCCCGGCCATAGTATTTTGGTTTCTCGTCATAGTAATTTCCTGGGAAAATATTCACTGGGGTGGTTTCCCGTTGCCTCCCCTTGTATAATTCAGCCGCTCCTAACATAGAGAACAGACGCTGTTTGTAGCCGCCTACTATAGATCAGTCGCTACTTTTCAACATGTCTGGCTACCCTTATTTAGTTTAACCTGCAAGTCAATGCAGTTTACCGGGGTGTGGCACTTGAAGCCATAAGTGAGAGCTGGGCACCCTACGAGGACCAGTCTCCAACAACCATCTCCTGTATATTACACTCGATGTGATTGTTGTGGTAAAAGGTGCTACCTCTATAGTGTAACCCCATAAACTCCTTAACGTAACATTGCTGCATTCTAATGAAAAAAAAAGGCAGCTAGAATTGAATAGAGCTCGAATGATGAAAGAAGCCGTCAAATTAGAAAAACAATTAATTGCTCAAAAATTAATAAATAAAAAATTAAAAACATAATTATTACATAAACAATTATTATAAAAATACATTTTATTTATTTATTTACAAATATTTTTTTTCTTTTATAAGTTTCTAAAATAATCAATTAAATTTATTTGAGTGACGTTATTGTTATGTTGTTGATGTTGAAAACGCATTCCTGTTGCTAAACATGAAAATCTACATTTCCAAATGCCAAACGTTCTTTCGATGACGCAACGAGTTTTTATTTGTGACTCGTTAAAAAGTTTTTCATCGCATAACCACTATAGCCTAAGATTAACACACAACCGTACACAAGTACGACTAGAAGACAGGATTTGGCAATGCATTAATCTTAGGCGATAGTGGTTGTAATCATGTGATGCACATTTAAAAGTATCCAACATTGTTGCACGCTGGCGTGGAGGTACCTACGATTCTACAATATTAAACAATTCCCGATTTAAAATCGGGAATTATGGGTACCTCCAGGCCAGCGTGCAACAATGTTCGATACTTTTAAATGTGCATCACATGTTGCTCTCACGTTAATAGAAAAATATCCCTTTTGTTCTTGTCACCTGATGAACAATTTTATGTCCGCTGGTTGATAAACAACATTCACAATATTTTCATCATTTAAAGAAGGTAAAACATTGTTGTAAAACGTTATAAATGATGATATCAAAAAATAATCACTATTATAACTATATTTTTACGCATAAATATGGTGTTTCCGTTTTGCTTTTTAGGCTATGTATGTTCAAAATTTCAACATTATCTTTTACTACATTGAAAGAAATGCGCATGCACCGTGCATTAAACTCGTTTAACGGCCCAAAATCGGTCGATTAGTTTGAAGACTGTTTAACCATGATTATACTGCTTTAACCATGATTAAATAGATAGTGGAACACTCTTTTACATTTAACCGTGGTTAGCTCTAATTAATCATGATTAAAGTATTTAACCAGAGTTGATGGAACTGGCCCTTAGGTTGAGAAGTGAGCCATTATTTACCGAGCACGATTATATCCTGAAGCTCTTGCGAGGTTTATAATGGCCTTCTAAACCAAAGTATTGTAACAAACCACCCATAGATTTGCAAGCCTAAACGAAGATAATTTATGCAAATTTAGCATAGACGCAACAAGCGACCAATTAAAATTTTTTTTTTTATATATATAAGTTACCTTTTTCTAATTGCGAACATAAATAAGTGAGACGTAATTAGTTAAAAATTATACAATTAAAACCGTAAATGTAAAAAGTTTGAGAAGCGTATATTTCAAAATATATCGAAACGGCTTCAAGGTTTCACAACTTAAGTGGTTGATAAATTCTAATTTAAGGACTTTAAGAGGGAGTCCTAGAACGTCTGAATTATGAGACAGATATGTCTTTTTAAAAACTAATTAGGACTAACGAATTTTGACCTTATTGACTCTAAATTCGAACAAATCGGTCATACAAAGTTTAAACTTACACCAAAAAAAGCGTAATCTTTTTTGCTAGGAAAATCCCATGTTATGTGCCAAAAATTTTGCAAAATAAGTAAGAATTACGTTTTTAAATTAAAAATCAATTACTTGAAGTACGGCGTTTAAAAAAACTATAAATTAATTTTTAAATAAACACATCTTAAACCATAAAGGCTAAAAAAACAGTCACCTCAAAACTGTTCTAAAAACTATATGGTAAAAATCTAAATTATAGCCAACTATTGGAAATCACCGGTTACACTTAAATTAAAGGGGAAGATAAGAGCAAATCTATTAGATTATCAATTTGAAGTGATCGTTTTTACAACTAATTGACATGTGTTAAAAGATTTACATTCACAAACAGTGACTCTGAAACATTCCCTTAATACGTACACACAAGCTTGAAATCCAAGTCAACTTTTTGTGTGCATTAATTTCAATTCAACGTTTCGCGAATATTTCCCTAGATCTCTTGATTGCAATCAAAATACATGTTAACCTGATTTTGGACGATGCAATGAAAATGTTATTTAAGTTTTTTCGCGATTCCAAAAAATCAATTAACTGCGAATATTTGCCAATTTTTCAATTAAAATCGAATATGATTATTTCCTATCCGTAACAACAATTAAAAACGATAATACCAATTTTTATAATTAAAAATCCAGTTTTTAAAAACCAAAATTCGTCGATGGATACACCTCAACCTTATCGACATGTATTCCAAAATTTTATATAAATAAGGACTGTCCACGAAAAAATCCGACCACCTGTATTATTCTGCTGAATGAAAAACTGCAAAAATTTTTAAGAAGTAATTTATTATATGTCATTTACAAAGTCTCTTTTAACAAAAAAAAATTTAAAAACAATTATTTTAAGTGTCCCTAAAAAATGCTCTCACTTTTCGATTTATTCCACTCATTAAAGTTTGCACAGCATTGACATCGAAAGAAACGGCGGCTTTTTTATATATTTTTTTAAATTTATCAACATCCGTTGTTTGTCCTTTGGTTTTTTTAGTTTTTGTTTTATTTGCGCCCAATATTTTTCGATCGGTCGAAGTTCGCGACAATTTGGCGGATTTGCAATCTTGGGTACAATATTGATCGCATTTTCTGCATAGAAATCCATACACCGTTTGCTATAATGGCAGGTAGCCAAATCAGGCCAAAATAAAGGGGGTTGTTTGTACGATTTTAAAAATGGTAGTAATCGTTTTTTCAGACATTCATTTTAATGAATGAATCATTCACAATAAATTTCAGTATTTACTGACCGCGCTGTAACAAAGGGTGGCGATTTTAAGCCGCACGAACAAATGGCCTGCCATATTAAGTATTTTTTCGAAAATTTTTACATTTTTACCGTTCTGTGCTCTTTGGCTACCTGACTGCGACTCTTGGCAACATAAAATTCTTCTCCAGGTAACTGCCGGAAATCGGCTTTTAATACGTCTTGTCGTCCATTACCACACATTTAAATTTTGTTAAATAATCATTGTGTAATTTACGCGATTTCGTTTTAGCTGTCGATTCTTGAGTTTCGGATCTGTTAGCAATCTTCTGAACTTTAAAGGTCCTTAATCCTGCACGAGTTTTAGTATTTTGTACATTAGATTTCGATGTACCGACTTTATCGCCCATGTCCCTAACCTATGTGTTCGGTTTACGCTTAAATTCTCTTAACACTTTGTTTTTTAAATCAACATTAACTGAATCCTGTTTTCTACCAAAACCACTTTGTCTCTCAACACTACAGCCCTTTTTAAATCTCGCCAGCATATTTTGAATAGTCGATTTCGGTATTTTTAATTTTTTTGCAAGTTCTCTTTGCGACATTTGCAAAGCGAATGTGCAATTTTAGCAATGCGCGGCAATAATTGCTTTTCTTCTTTTCACTTGTTTACTCTCCATGTTTCTCCATGTTTAAAAGTATTCATAATATAAATAATTTTTTATTCATAATTAAATTTTAATTTTAATTTTTTTTTTGTGGTTTTCTTTTAAATCTTTTTTTTTGTTTGGTTTTGTGCGCTCTTCAACGACCAGAAAGGTAATAATCAAATTTATATACTTAAAATTGTATATAAATAATCTCGGTATAGAGATTATAGAGAGGGCGGATGACTTCTGAGTGTTAGCAGCCTCACTAACAAATTTTTAGGCTTGGATCTCAAAAGTCATCCTGAATGGAATAATAAAACTCAAGTCGAAGTTAAGTTTTACGGAGTTCGATTGATACTCTATTTATTTAACAAAATTTACATACTTATGCTAAATTAACAAATTTATATACAGAAATTAATAGGTAATTACATTATAATATAAAAGAATTTGTAATCTTGCGAGATATATATAAATAAATTGTATTAAGTGTTTTAGTTTCCTACATTAAAGTAGATTTTGTGAAATTGCATTTTGTTGATGCTGCATGTGAAACCTGTCGACATCTTTATTAAAGTTTTAATATATTTTTACAACTTGTTGATTTAGTAAATTTGAATAATTGCAATTAGTTTAAATAAAATTACATATACAGGGTGTTCTGCCGTTATAATTTTAAATTGTTGGTTAATTGTAAATTAAACAGTATGTTTTTTTAAATTTTATTTAGGTGAGTCCCAACGATTTCAATGTAATTTTTACTTTATAACAGAAAGTTAACTTAGTAAATTAATTCTCAACAATTATTTTTTTATATTATGTTTTATTTTGTAATTATATTTTTTTGTACCGTTTTGTCATTATATTTTTTTGTGTTAAATAAGTTAGTTGTGATTTACATGTTCTTATTCTTTTCTTGCTGTCAAAAAGGCGATCGACTTGGTAATAATCCTACGTCTCCGATCTTCAATTAAAAAGTTTGAGTTTGGCTACGAACAGGCTTTGGTGGCAGCGATCTCTACCTTCAGTTAACACACAACGGCCGCGATTATTCAATTAATCAAAGCCTACCGGTGTTACAGTATATATAGAATACCATATACAGTGGTGGTCATTGAAATAGAGCCACCGCATTCATACGTAAAAAGCATGGTATAATAAGTTTTAAGGTAGGATATCTAAGTAGTTCTGCGCATGGTAGGAGGAGTTACTGACGTCATACGTGACCTGTTGAGTATTTATTGTGCATAATTCTTATGGTGAAGACTTTGTTTAGTGTTTTTTTCAAATTATTTTTGAGTGTTTTTCATTACAGGTTATATTTATAAGCTGTAAAAATAAGGTGTGCAGAGTTTGGCTGAAAATCCGATAACAAAAGTTAAATATTTTGTGAAAAAATAGCGTTTTTCTGCTTTCCTCGTAACAATCCTGAATGAAATTTTGAATGGATTCATTTGTGTTGTCGGTCTGATAAATTTAATGTTGACAATTCAAGGATTTGTTCGATAAATTTTAATAAAGCAATTATTATGGACGTATTCTTTCATAGTAACAATTTTAATTATTATTTAAATGCAAATCCCAGCCAACCTGCAACTTCCTTACCATACTTTATTATTTGGGTGAAAATTGCTCTCTTACTATTATTTAAATTGTTATTTATTACTTAAATACATTTATATAATATTTTGTTGAAAATAAAATTAAAAACTTCGATTATTTTA
Source organism: Cantharis rustica (assembly GCA_911387805.1). Lineage (NCBI taxonomy): Eukaryota > Metazoa > Arthropoda > Insecta > Coleoptera > Cantharidae > Cantharis > Cantharis rustica. The sequence goes on from OU426877.1 coordinate 82,397,719, forward strand.
TTAATTTATATACGCTCCTGTACTATGCTTTTAAATCTGGTCACGTGTGACGTCACTGCGCAAACTTGAACGTGTTTAGTGCGTTTAGATATCCTACCTTAAAACTTATTATACCATGCGTAAAAAGTATATAATTTGAAGTGCTTAACTTTATATTAGCGTTGCCTGTTAAACAATATTTGAACTATGTAGTATGTAGAGTTAAAAAGTATAAATATTTTTTGTTAGAGTACTTTTGTATATGTTGTGGGAATTCATAATTTATTAAAATGTCATATAAGCTTGGTCAATGAAATAGAGCCATACCATAATAGTGGTAGTTTTTATAAGAACAAGTGGTTAAACGTGTTAATTTTTTGTTAAGATTTTTAGGTGAGAATGTAATTTATCTAAATACACGAGATTTACATGAATTACTTTGTAATTTTTAGTTAACATGAGCCGTGGTGTCCATAGCACTCTTCTCAAACGAGTACAAATTCATACCTTACATAGAGAAGGAAAATCCCAAAGCCAAATAGTAAAAATTGTTAATTGCTCAAAAAAGATGGTGGAAAATGCATTAAATTTAAAAAATACTGTAGAAAATCGGAGTTCAATATGAAAAACTTCGGCCAAGACTGATCGCAAAATTGTGAATACTTCTAAAAGCGATCCTTTTTTATCTTCTAAGGACATTAGAACTGGATCTCACTATAAGTGCACGTACTATTCGAAGAAGGTTAGCAGAGAATAATTTAAACGACAGAGTGGCTAGAAATTTTCCTCTTGTATCTTTAAAGAACGTTAAAACTAGAATGAAATTTGCGAATGATCATTTAGATTGGACCGGCCCAGAAGGAATAAAAAAATGGAAAAATATTCTGTGGTCTGACAAAACTAAGATTAATTTGATGCTATCCGAAGGCAGGAAATATGTATGCAGACCCCTGAATCAGAAATTCCTCTCTAAATATACAAAAAAAAACAGTAAAGCACGGAGGTAGAAATATAAAGTTATGGGGAGCATTTTCGTGGTATGGTGTAGGTTCTATTTATTGGATGAAAGAACACATGGGCCAACACGAATATATCAATATATTAGAAAATGTTATGCTGCCTTTTGCAGAAGAAAATATGTCTTTGATATGGTTTTACCAGCACGATAACGGCCCTAACTATACCTCTAAAAAAGGAAAGATGTTTCTAGAAAATCAAAAGTTATCGGTTTTACCGTGACCTTTTAAATACCCTGATATAAAACCTTTTGAAACCCCTTGGGGAACCCCTTCTGCTTCAAAAATTATATTCCAAAACTTCAAAATCTCACTTGTACACTCCAAAAATCTTACGTCATTTTCTTTCAACGGCTCGAATGTTAAGAGGGCCTTTTCCATCTAAAATTTTATGTTGCTCACTCGCAATCTCCCCCTAATTATTTATAGCTGCGCAAACTCACAACAAACAATGCGCACTTTTTGTTTTATTTTAAACAAAGACAATCTCAAAATTAAAATAATTTCTCTTTTCTAGAAATTTTACATAAATAAAAATAAAAAATTCCTTATAAAAGAGCATTTCTTGACGTCGTTTCCAAAATTACGCAGAACAATCCTCTGCTGTTTAATCACAGATCTACGGCATCAGATTATTATTAAAAGTTATCAAATTTTATACACATCTACATGTTTCTTTTAAAAGATCCTAAATTATACTGTTCTAACAGGTGCATTTCGCCAACCGCCCCCTCCCATTTCGAAGTTTTAATTCAAAATAGTTCTTATCGTTTGACCTCATTTGTATCTGTTTGTACCTTCTTTATTTTTGTTTGTACCCATGTAGTTTTTTAGATATCTTGAAATTTCTAAATTAAGCATCTCATCAGCCCTTTCCATTTCGAATTTTGGATCTAAAATAGTTCTAATCGTTTGTACCTATGTACTAGGCCGCGTTCGATTTGGCACTTTTTTCGCTTGTAAGCACTAACAAACACTTTTTACCCGTTTGATTTGGGACTTCTGCGTGCTTTCTAATACTTAGGCTTCGCCCATTTTAAAAGATTAGTTCGCTTTTTTGTGCTTTTTTATTTAAGAATTGCAGTCAGAATTGCGAATGAATTTGAATTTAAATTTGAATTTGTTTGCTTTCACATTCACTTTCCGTTACGTTTGCTTTAATTATTTTACAATTTTGTGGCACAACACAACGTGACATATATATAAAGTGCATAAAAATTATAATTGTTGAATAAAAAAAATCAAAATATGGAAAACACTGTTAATATTATTTTAACCCCAATGATCCATACTGCATCGTTTTGTTGCAGCATTCTGTATTTTGAATTTACGGTATTTTTTATGGACAATTATCTAGAAAATTATCGTCACTACTTTTCTCTTTATCAGAAGAAAAAATTAAGCCTATAATTTCTTTCACCATCGCAGCGATCAACATCGTCTTATCTTCAAGAACCATTGCTAATATATTGCAGTGAATTTTTAAAAATTGTAAATCCCTGTCCTTTATTTTCACGGTCTAGCTCTTCTTTTTGGAAACTGAGGTGTCTTATCCAGGGTGTAAGTTCTAAATTATTATAACAACGCTCAGCACTGTTATTTTGCAAGAAAAATAATTCAATTGAACAAAAAAAACTAATCTCAATTTTATTAATCAAAGAAACAATATTGTCAAACGTTACTTTAAACTCACAATACTTGAGTAGAAGTATCCGTATCTGATGTGATCCTTTTGCTAAAGCGCGGATAATATGAATTAAAACGAATTTGTATAACTTGCTCTCGCTTTTGCAATTGGATAGTGTAAATTATGTGTACCTCTATTGTAAATTCACTATTTTACAAAAAAAAACAAATTATTATTAAAGTTAATAAATAAATTCTTTTGTACACTTATGTATTTTGTTCAGAAGCGCCCATACAATCAAATAGAGAATTCTCTTACCAATTTCACTTAAAACAGGTACCGTGTCGCACATACAAAATCGTACCAAGTTTTCTTGGTACGATTTAACCACCAAATTTAAATTTACACTTTTAAATACAATATTGTCTTTTATATTGAAATTTGTATAATTTTGTGTAGGAGTTACAATTTTACTTCTTAAACAAGAAAGGACAATATTAAATTAATGTGAACCGTTTATTAAAACTTAAAATAAAAGCAAAAAAATGATTCCTCTTGCATCACATCAGGCTACTGACAACCCAATCGCCCAATCTTTCAAACAGAACACGATAATATATTCTTAATTCTCATTCACAAAAAGTATAAATTTTTATAATTATTAATAATTATTTCACTGATTTCACTTACTTATATACTAAAAAATTAAGTTAGGTTTATATACCACCCGCAAATTTAAAATTTTTACTAAAATCATTAAAAATTCCGTTCAGTTTGGAAGCACACGCCTTTTTCCATATCGAACGCATATTTCACACGCTTTTTTCGTATAGCGAAAAAAGCTAAGTGCAAAATCAAACGCGGCCGTAGTTTTTCAGATATTTCAAAATTTCTAAAATAAGCATTTTCCCAACCCCCGCCATAGTCTTGTAAAACTTTAACCGAGTGTCCTTTCTTGTTTTGATCTTTAGATATCTATTTATCGTTCCACAAATATGTCCAAATCGTCTTACTTTATTTTCAATATCTTTATCGTAACCGTAGGATATGTCACAGCCTAAATAGTTAATATGGCTAACCTGTTCAATTGGTTTATTATTGATAACAATTTTTGCTCTTTTAGGTTTATTTCCTGTAAACGCCTTGACTTTAGTTTTGTTTGTGACAATTTTCATATTGTAGGACTTGCAGATCACATCAAGTGCGTAAATTGCTTTTTGTAGATCTGTTTCGGTTTCGAAAATAATTGCCAGATTGTCTGCGTATAGAAGCGAATTGACCATTGCATCTGCACTAACCTGTATTCCAGATGAAACTTCAAGTTTCCATTCGTTGATAATAGTATTCTTTTTACCTATTTTAAGTGAGATTGTACTGAGATACTCAGTTACTTAGTTGAAAAGTTGTTTTTTTACCGTTTTGACATAAGTACTATGCCGTGCCGAACTGAGTTTTACGTGACAAAATTATCCCCTTCCATATCCAAACTGATCTTGCTGTTTTGAAATGTTATATTGAGAAATGGCCCGGATTGGTTGATTTGAATTAAACTTGTCACTTATTGCAATCATTTTAATATCTATTGCACCCTAAATTTTTAATTCGTTTTTTTGAAGTTTATGTTGACATTATACAATGATACCAAAGCTGTATTCTTTTTATCTATTTTATTTCCATCTCAGTTGCACAACTGAGATGAGGTGAGCTGAGACGAACTGAGTTAAAGTGAGAAAAATATGAGGCAAAAAGAACAACGAAAATTTACTACCAAGTGATTTTTGAATTTAATTATTTTGAAGTTTGGTAGTACCAAATACCTTAAACATTAATACCAGTTACTCCCACGCAAAACGTGCGACAAGTAGACTACAACGCCTCTATACGGTTAACTTTATTGTTAAATATTTTAATTTTGTTTCAAATTTCGCGGGTTGTTGTTAAATTAGATTTAGTGAAACAATTAAATAAATTAATTAACGAACAATGTCAGGCAAAGGTGGATTTATTTAAAATTGCCGGCAATTCTTCACTCCTAGCCGTTTGGTGGCGCTATTATCGTTGTCGCAATAATACATACGTAAAATAACCGAACTGTCCGGTATTAATGTTTAAGGTATTTGGTAGTACTAACCAAATTGTTTTTTTTATTATTGTATAATGTCAACATAAACTTCAAAAAGATGAATTAAAAATTTAAGGTGCAGTAGATATTAAAATGATTGCAATTAGTGACAAGTTTAATTCAAATCAACCAATCCGGGCCATTTCCCAATTTGTCTCAGTTGTAACACTTTAAATAGCAAGATCAGTTTGGGTATGGGAGGGGATAATCTTGTCACATAAAACTCAGTTCGGCACGGCACAGTACTTATGTCAAAATGGTAAAAAAAACAACCGTTTAACTGAGTAACTGAGTATTTCAGTACAATCTCACTTAAATAAGGTATAAAGAATACAGCTAAAAACAATTTGGTTAGCATTACCAAACTTCAAAATAATTAAATTCAGAAATCACTTAGTAGTAAATTTTTGTTGTTCTTTTTACCTTATCTTTTTCTCACTTTGACTCGGTTAATATCAGTTCGTCTCAGCTCACTTTATCTCAATTGTGCAACTGAGATGGAAATAAAATAGGTAAAAAGAATACAGCTATTGTCGTCAATATAGATGTTAAAAAGTGTTGGCGATAAACTACAACCCTGTCTGAGTCTTTCGTTTGTCGGGATTTCATCTGTTATTTTACCGTTTATATCTAAAACTATAGTCGTGTCAGTGCAAAGTGACTTATGAGTGTTATTAAATGGTATGGGTAGCTTTTTTTTATCATTATGTTCCACAGCTTTTTTCTATTTACATTATCGAAAGCTTTTTCGAAATCTATGAAAGCGATAAAAGTCGGTCGGTTAAACTCCCGGTGTTTTTCAATGATTTGTCGAACAGTAAAGATGGCGTGTGTAGTAGAGCGACTCTTTCTGAATCCCATTTGTTCTTCATTCAGTACTTGTTTGGCTATTGTTTTGAGTCTGTTATTTAATATTCTTGCGTATAGTTTGTAAGAGCTTTCAAATAGGCTGATTCCTCTATAATTTTTGCAGTTGTATTTATCGCCTTTTTAAACAGAGATATTATTACTTTTGCTTTTCTCTAGCTCTCAGGTATGTCCTTGTTTTTCCAACACATATTGTAAAGGTGTAGAAGTCGTAAATTTAAAAACAGTCCACCGTCTTCAGAAGTTTAGTGTTTATCCCATCCAAGCCAGTGGCTTTTCGATTTTTAGTAGCTCTTAGTGCTTCCGTCAATTATTTAATGTAAATATCATCCAATCCTTTTACCCCAACTTGTGTAGTCCAAATTTCTTGTAATATTATATCATCTGTATACCACAGATGTTTATAGTGTGCCATCCATGTTTTCTTTTCTATGTTGTTCAGTTATTGTATCATTTCTTTTGGTGCTTTATTAAAAGATTTCATAGTCTTATATGCTAGGGTTTTTTTAATGCATTTCTCAAAATTTTTCCACTCTTCGTTGATGTTGTTACTAGTTTCTGTTTTCTTCTGTTTTTTGGAGCTGTTCGTTTAATCGTTTCTGATAAAGTTTTTGTACCTGTTTGTACCTTCTTTATTTTCGTTTGCACCCATTTATTTTTTCAGAACCAATGGCATTGAGTCTCAATTTAAGAAAAATGATATAATTAAAGATAATATTAATATTAGTAGGTATAAAAAAAATCTTGTTACTAAATCAAATTTAGAGGAACATAAAGATTCTAATATGATTGACAACGAAAATGAAGAAACTAAACAACTTTTTGATAACATCGCAGAACAATCGGTAGAAAACTGACACGGAGAAGCTAATAAATATTTCCAAGAACAGATTATTGCAAAAAAAAATTAAAAAATCACGTTATGTAGGTGTAAATCCGAAATTATTCGTATATATTTTAAAACAGTAAAAGTAAATGTTTGGTGATTGGAATATTATTGAACGGTAATAATACAAATCTTAAATTTGTTAAATGAGCAAAAATTATTACCGAGTAATTAACACTTGCGTATTCGATACAATGTTTTACATTTTATATTCTAGTTATATCGAAAGTAATAATTATTTAAATTTTGTTAATTCCCATTCAGATGATTTTAAATTCTTTGACATGATAAAGAACGCTGCTCGAGATGCAATTATAGTGCAGTCCTTGCAATAAAGTAGGTAATCGAATTTATAAAACGGTAACTGTCAATTTAAAAACACAAAATTGACAATTTTTACAAACAGAATTAAATGATGGTCTGGAGAGCTGTGTTAAATGCGAATATTGTGGTGCTGATACCATATAAAGAACTTTTACATTAGGAAATCATTTATTTATTGAAAGAAGAGTTTTAAATTTAATCGGGAATTTAACATACCACTATCAAACATATACCGCTGCAATTAAAATGTTTAAAACAATAATTTTATGTGCAGGGTTTAATTAGTTTTATACCTCCGATATCAAGACAAATATCCGCAATAGGTCATTATGTAGCATTTTGTTGGAGAGGCCAAGAAATTAAGTGGGAGAAATACGATGACTTAACATCCCCAGCAAAAACAATGCGACTATCTTAGTCCGTTAATTGTCAATTTCTTGTTTATACATTATAAAAACAAAATTTTAATTTAAACTTACTTATACTTACGTATAACGTAAGTACGTACTTTTAACTTTTAACTTTTAACTCCGCCTTTAGTTGAGACTGCGGATGGATTGAGTAGTTCAGTTAAAGCTGTTGCCGGTCCCAAGCCCGGATAAAGGAGGAGGGTTGTGGGTTAGGTTAGTAGCCTGCACGCTTAAAAAAACAATTGCTTATAGAACCAGCAGAATTGCCTAGGATAATAAACGGATTTTGACTATGACGACTACGGCGAGAAAACTGTTAATTAGAAGTGGAACACAATGCGAATTGCATGCTGGAATATAGTAACATGGGCTAGACGAAATCAAGAAATAATTATTGAAATGAACCAGCACAATATCGACATATGCGCTCTTTCTGAAACAAAAAAGAAAGGTAAGGGCACAAGCAAATACCAAAACTACGTATTGATACATTGCGGCAAAACAAAAGAAGAGCGAGCGACATTCGGGTGTCGGGTTACTGATACATGAAAAGTTTGAACATAACATAGAAAAGATTGACTACGTAAATTATCGAATTTTAAAAGTCTAAAATTAAAATCATCTAAAATTAATATCGGTTACGGTCCATATTTGGGGAAGCCTAAGGAAGAAGTAACAACTTTTTATAACAACTTACAGAAGGTCCTGAATAAAACACCTCTCAACGAAAGAACTATTATACTTGGCGATATGAACGCAAGAGTTGGAAATGAAGTCACGATTTGCAGAGGATGTTATATAGTTTCAATAAAGCGGCAGAAAAATACAACATGAAAATATCGGAGGAAAAAAACAAATGTCTGGTTATAGCTAGAGAACCCGTCAGATGTAAACTGGTCATAAATAATAGAACCATAAAGCAGGTAATGACATTTACATACCTCTGCGTTGAAGTGTCTGCCTATGGAGACTTGGCAAGACAAGTATTTAGTAAAATTACCTAATCCGGGGCAATAGCAGAATGCCTGAGAAAGGTAATATGAACTAATTAATTTCTCAAAACTGAAGGCAAAGTGGGAATCTACAAAACCCGTGTTTGACCTGTGATGACATACGCAATCGAAACTCGTGTCGATAACACCAGAACTAAGGCATTAGTCAGAACAGCTGAAATGAGGGTACTGAGGACCATAGCCGGCAAGACGCTCAAAGATCGTGTAAGAAACAGCGTCATAAAAGAAACTTGTCAAGTCTAAGATATTGTGAGATGGAACAGACAACGCATACGAGAGTGGAACGCCTATGTTGGAAGAATGAACCGCGACCGATTAGCTAGAATTGCAAGAGACGGAAAGGTGAATGGTCAAAGACCGCCAGGAAGATCACGAACCAGATGGTGAGATAGTTTGCAGTCAATATCGCAAGATAACACAACAGATAATTGACCACATACTGGAAATAACAAGCTTTTAGACTTAAATTCAGTTGAAGGAGAAGAAAAAAAAAGAAGAAGAACTTTGTAACTATAATAATACTATTTAACACTCACTTCAGTTACTGTCACGTATGTGATCACAAGAATTGAACTTTTTGCAATTGAGCATTGGAAAGAGGACAATTTTCTGAGTATCTTAACACAAAAATTTTCTTGGATTATGCAATAGTTGTCGAAATAACGGCATTTTAAAATTACGAAAAGCAGGGAAATGTAATATAATACACCTGATGTGTGACGGTCGGTGACGGTCTTATTTTGTTGACGGTACGTGTGCTTTAATATACTCTTAATGTTGTTGTCAGTCGCGGTCGACACCCGGACGAGTTCTATGGCTTCGAGTTCCATCCTTGGCAAGTTCTGTCATTCTTCAGGGATATTTTTAAATTTTTTTGCTTTACACAAAAACGGCTAATCATGCAGCCGTGTTAAAAAGTGTATTTAAAATACATGTAAATTTAAATTTTTCAAATTGGATTTTTTCGAGAACTAATTTATAATCCAACAAAATTTTTGTTCTACTATGCTTAGAAAAGTGTCCTTTTAACAATAATCAATGGGAAAAATTTAAAATCGTGTGATCACATACGTGATAGTTCCCCACTTTTCTAATAAATAGTATTGTTTTATTAAAATCTCGTTGATCCATTCTGCGAGAAAAATTTTTTTTATATTTCTCAATAAAAAAAAATTAGTACAACACACACAGCTAAAAATAGTTTAAATTTAGACTTTTTTGGATATATAATTAAACAAGGAAAAATATCTCACCACTGATGAGCATACCCAGGTGCTGGTAAAATGGTTATTTTAGATATTTCAAAATATCTGAAAAACTAAATGAGTACATACGAAAATAAAGAAGGTACAAACAGGTACAAACGAGATACAAACAATTAAAACTATTTTGAATCCGAAATTCAAAATAGAGGGGGTTAGCGAAATGATTACTTTAGATATCTCAAAATATCTGAAAAACTAAAATAGGTACAAACGAAAATAAAAGAGGTACAAACAGGTACAAACGAGGTACAAACTCTGGCGAAATGCACCTTGTTCTAACGTCTACATAATTGGAAATACAACAATATTGGAAATACAACAATCTTCTCTTGGCGATGTTGATGGAAATGGTTTAAACACGTCGGAGAGATGTTTAGCGAATGCATGTGATTTGTCCTTAACGCTTCAAGTCCAGTTATCGCGTTCATCTCTGACTGATCTTAATGCATCTTATGGATGTTTAAGGCAGTATTCTAGTCTAGAAGCCCGAATTTCAGACATTTTTTGACGGTCGATAAAAGAAAAGCAATTAATATTTTAACTATACATTTTTTTGTCATCGATTTATATATATTTTAGGAATTCACAAAAAAATTTTCAATAGAAAATAAATAAATTTCACAAAGTTACACGCTGTTGAAGTAGACAGGGAAAAAAATAGCGTGTTCTTGTTGACACGATTCCAACCCTTCTAGTCATCTAAAAATCAAAAGGTAGATTCTTAATTAGTACGAATGTCATTATGGTAGAAATCAGGAAAAATAAAATAAAAAAAACCAGCATGAAATATAGTGGTGTGTTTTTAATTATTTTTCGATAACTAATGGTCAAATACTCCACACAAAAATAGATTGAATATATTTTAAAAAAATCAAAAAAGTTTTATATAGCTTCATAGCCTAGGCAAATATTAATTGCTTTTCAAGTTTCAAGGTGGATACCTCAGGTTCAAATCCCACTCGAGGCGGCGGACGTAAAACAATGTAAGTTTAAACTTAACCTAAAGTTATACATAATAATATATAAATTTAAAATTACTGTAATATTTCAGATTCTATTCTAGGATATCGTTAACGATATAAGATATAGCAACTAATATAAAATGATAAATAAATAAATGTAATAAAAAATATAATATATTTATATTTTTTGATGTTAATGAAAATAAGAAAATAAAATGTTCTATAAATTATGGGCGACAATTTAATTAGATAAATATAATTATCAATTTAAAATAATTTTTTAATAGCGCAGCTATTGAGCTGCATCAGCTGCTGATTTTTAGTAACGTCAGAAGCTAAATTGCTACTGAATTGCTAATTTGGCGGCAAAAAACCAGCTGAAATTGCGCTGCGTCAGCTGTTGAAAGTGCTGACTTAGCTGATATTCAGCATTGAATCAGCTGATATTCATCATTTGCATTAGCAATTCAGCAGCAATTGAGCTTCTGACGTTACTAAAAATCAGCAGCTGACGCAGCTCACTAGCTGAATTTTAAGCTGATACAGCGCGTTTGCAATTGATATTCAGCACAAAATGTTACTTGGGTAGGCAGCTCTGTCTGTGGAAATGTTAAGCTTTATTTTGCGTCTTAAATCAGAAAACTGTTTATAATGAATCTTTGATCGATAACGTTTGTATAGCCTGTGAGTTAATTTCTTTCCCAAATTAACGCGCGAGTAATGCCGGAAAACCATGGAGGAAATGAACCCGAAGCCACGGCACGAACCCTCACCAATCTGTCAAACACGGACAAAAGAACCTCATAAAATCTGTCGACGCAATCATCAATAGTTAGACCATACGATAAGAACGTCCAATCGATAGATGACAGATTAGAATTGATAGCACTGTAATCACATGATCTGAAATCATAGTAGAAGTTATCACCTTGAGAAAGACTAGAAGTACGCACCCCATCAATTGAACAGACAATGAAGGATGATAAGCATCACACTTAATTAACGTGTCTTTGTTATATTAGTCACTTTAATATCGGAAGAGTTATAAAAGATCAAGTCTAACATGTTACCATTTGCATTCGGAGTCGAATTATACTGCATTAAGTTACAAGAAAAGAGATTATCACAAAATAAACTGCTACATTCACTATCACAGTAAGGTGCGAGGCAACAGTCGTTGTCAACAGCAGACCAATTTATGCCAGGGAGATTAAAATCTCCGATGATACAAACAATGACAAGCTGGTTTGCTAGCTGATATTTCGTTAACAGAAGTAGTAAATTCAGTGTATGTATATAGCTGAACTGCTATTGGGTGGAATATAGACAGCGCATATCAGTAATAGAGAAGATCCGACACCCAAGCTTACCCAAATTAACTTTCTGATCGAGGTGTGTACATGAACTAAAGATGAGTTTAAAGAATTAAGAACCAGCACTCCTCCTCCTCGTGACTTCTGAGTGACCACCGAAGATCTGTCTCCGTGAAACACATTATAACGGCAATCAAAAAACTCGGAACTCAAAAAACTATCATTCAGCCATGTCTCCGTCAATACAACAATCTGATAATTTTCGGAACGAACAGAATTATATAATTTGTGCGAAGATCATAAACGTTTTGATAGTATAACATGATAACGTTGCTGAAATTAAGAGAACTATTAACATTAATATTATGGAAGTCAGTGTACATACGGCTATCAGTCCAGTCTCGCGGATCATTATTACGTGCATCCAAGTTCAATTATTGCGGATTTGTTCTAATGGGCTGATATCTAAAAGATGGTCTTTTGGGCAAGAACTCACGTACTGCAACTCCTACAGGCCATATGGCGGAATTTAACAAGTTTGGCAATACACTTTTACGTACAATGAACAGCATTTTGAACAATATTCCTGGGTTCAGTTCTTCTGGACTCGCGAAGCACTTTTAAATCCTTATTCTGAATGACATTCCTGGGTTTAGCTCTTCTGGACTCGTGGTGCACCTTTAAATCCCCATCCACCATCGGCTCTGAGATAAGTATTTTAGGTGATAAAGGATTTAACGGAACATCCAAGTCATCACGATTATCCATCAATTCCGGCAAAACACCGGCATTATCACAATTCGGGATGCGTGGACTAACAAAACCAGCAGAGAAAGCTGCGGGATCAGAGACTCTCTGAATTATATCACCAGACCGATTTATCAATTTCATAATGGAGTTGAGTTTCTCTGTGTGGTCGGCAAGAACAGACATAATTTTATCAATTTCAAGTGAGCCACTCACCCCATCGGAAAAACTGTTGCATCCATCACATATTCAAGATTTTTTAGGTTCCAGATGGTTTTGAAAATTGATCTGAAGATCTCTGCATATTTAATAGCATGCAAGTGCGATCGAAATATTCTGCACCTAACTATCTTGCTTAATTCTGACGAGGTGAAGCACTTACTGCATTCAACAGCACTCATAGTTATTATAACCAATTTATTTCCAAAAAATGAGGTTATGCTTCTATGATTTTCTCCAATTTTGCCTCCTTTCAGCCACACTCAACCTTCTTCTCCTGTCTTAGTGGACTTCAAATAACAGCTCCAATTCTAATCTATTACGTTATTTCGCAGATAATCTTCACTTTTTTGGATTAACCTTAATACACAATGCACAGGACCGCACTCACTCTAATTCTCCATAAATATGTTCTATTGTTGAGTTTTAAGACGAGTTTAGTAAAGAAATAGATTTTTATGAACAGTTTTGCAGTCATTGTATTTAGAAATGGTTTATTATATTTATGATTTTGATTATTGTATTAATAAATTTATTCGTTGTATTGGTTTATGAAAGTTTTCAAATAGTTCATTAATCATTAGTTAAATTCTTTTCCAGAGTATTACAAAATAACCGTACTTTCTTGATTTTCAAGAAATTAATAAGTCAGTCATGAAATTAATAATTTGATTGGTTTAGCCTTCAACAATGCACACACTCATCCCGCAAATATCTCACGAATTTTTATTTTTATTGGGTAAACACTAAATATGATTAGTTATGAATTAAGTTATGTATTAAATTAATTATAAACAAAAGTTTCTTTGTTTACTCTTTTAATATTCGTGCATTATAAATAGGTATGTTTTTTACAATGAGCAAAAGTAGAACTTTCTGTAACAAGTCTATGAGGTTGACGAACGAACGAAACGATTTCAACAAATGGAGACTAGCTACAGAAAATACTCACAATATGAATAAAAAATACTATTTTTATCAAGCATAAAAAATAATTTTGAGTTCAATAAATTGATAGTGACTTTAAACAATAATAAAATGATTATCGAAATTATTCAACTTGGGTCACGCCTCGTTGAACAAAGTTTGCACCATTCGCATCTTGAAACTTATTGATAGATTGATTTTAATCAATGATTCAATTTTAAAACAAAATGTTGACTTTCTATAGATGTTCATAATCAATTTAAATATTAATCTTTGTATAGACCTATTATTTACTATCCAGTGTTGCATAATAAAAATTACACTGCAAAACATGAAGTGACATGCAAGTTGTGTTAACTGCATACAATTCTATTGAATAATTGTATTATCTAGAGTAAAACCCTTTTGGGAAATAGAACTAAGTGACAAGTTGCATCGAGGGCTAAAGGACATTATTACCATGCGACTGTATGCTTTTGTTTAATTGGTTAAGCGTACAACATCCATAATTGTTTTATTGTCTATGCTAATTTGTTTAAATGATTAAATAGATAATTATTTATCAAGTAAGAATTAGAATAAATTTATATTTTTAAATATTAATTCACCTTGCATCAAAATTGTTTTTATACTACTGGTTTTTTAATATTTTAAAGTAGGTACAAGACTTTAAGAACTATTTCAAAACATCATTGGGTGTTAAATGACGATGACTACAATAAATAACTACAATAATATATTTTTTAATATTAGTTACAATTAAAATTAGTTATTTAATAGTTATAAAATTATAATTAGTTAAAAACACACAATTATATTAGTACTACATAATATACGAAGTCCGCGATTGAAATGTATTAAAAAGAATATAAAGTTGTTCCACGAATTATTCAATTTTGCAAAAATAATTTTGTTGAATTTTGGCAATGCAAATCTAAATTAAATAATACATGTTTTGAAATATAAATGTAATTTTTGTGTCAAAAGTTTAAAATTTACTTTATTTTGAATATTTGCAATTTTATTGATTTTAAAATACTAAACTGCGATTTTATTTCTTTATAATAAATGTTTTATTATTATATATTTTTATAATTATTTACTATAGTAAATAAGTTAATAGTTCATGGTTCACCTAAACTAATAGTTAGAAGATATTAAAAATTAGTTTAAATTCATTTATATTAATTAATTAACATTAACATTAATGTGCATGTAATGTTTAAATTTAAAAAAAATAATAGAGAGAGAGATTATGTTGCAATAATATGTGTGACCAATAATTCATTTATTATTTCAGTTTTCTTAAATTACAACGTCAAAATACGTTATAGATAATTTGCATCATCTGATCCTGTCATTAACATAAGCTGATTGATAAGTGTTTTAAACAGTAAGTTATATAATACTTATAACTATTTGATCGTTTAAATAATTTTAATTCGTATTGAAATTTATATACACTGGCTAACTTAGATAAAGATTACTTTAAAAAAAATATGTATTTAGTTATTAGTTGATGAAACTGTTTTCAATGTGACTGTTATATTGTTTAGTTAGTCGCTTTTGTTCAAGAATACAATACAAAGCTTATTCAAACTATAAAAAGTTGCTTTGAAAGGTAGCACTTGTAAAAGTTTTGGTTTTGCAAATTTAGTCGAAACAAGTCGGTAAGTTTTATTTCAAAATAGAAGTAGATTAACATTACGCGTCACATAGCATCTCTTAATCAAACACGTATCAGTTACGTTTAAATCAGCCACATCTGTGATTAGCAAACAGAAAGTGAGCTAACTGAACTAATGACAAACATTGCTCCGGGGGTCAGGTCTTAATCAGGGCTGTTCCCTTGTGAACCCCAAGGCTACATCGATACGCCACCAAGCTGGCTTATTAAAAAAACTGTATTAAAAAAAGTTTAGCATGTCCGTTAATTTTAATGCTATTTATTTTACTGTTTTTGATCTGCTTTTCCATTCTTCTTGCATTTTATATTGTGTTTGGTTTTATTAATTTTTGTTAGGTTTTCCCTTTTTGTTTGCTTCTTGGTAGTTAAAAATTTTTAATTGAAATGTATTCAAACTTGTAAGTACATAAATATTAAGCGCCATATCCTTCTCTTTAAATTAAGCAAAGTTTATTAATATTATTATAGGCAACTAATTTTTATATTCTAGATGTCATAAAGTATTATAGTTATTACTACAAAAACTTTATAGCCATTATTTTAAGAAACCAGTAAACATACATATGTGTAGATGCATTATTCAACAATCGAAGAAAACTCAATGCTAAGGAAAAGCAATACAAAATTGCAGGGAAATAAAATATAAATGTTAAGTGCGATATAATAGGTATTATGTTTTCGCTTATCAACGAAGTAGTAGGTATTACATTTAATAGAAATATCAATCACTATTTTAAATATTATTTTAAACGATAAGCCAATATAATTCTCATAAAACTTCCCGCTATTTCTTGGGCTTATTAAGATCAGGTTCTTGAAAACTCGCATCCCTGCTATAAAGCATTCTTCTTTATAACCAGCACACGGAAAGGTATACAATAGCTTCGCTACGCTTCCAGAAAGCAAATTGCAAATGTTAGATGTTATAGATATAATAGGTACACACTGGCGTCCGTTAATATGAAATTCTAGAAAAAATCGTATTAACTGTTATACGTTAAAACTTTGTTGGAAAGTAATAATAAAACGGATTGTTTTAACAAAACGCATTTATAAACATTTTCCAGGTACGTTAAAAGGACGAAAGCATAGCATACACATTAAAAAAATAAGTCATAATTTTCTACAGCACTGGAAAAATACAGTTTTACACCTCTCACGAGAGAAATTTCAGGTCGTGTTTAAAATTGGAAAATTCTTAGAGTTTTCTTTATTTCACTTAGTGTACCTTTTTTAAGATTAAGGTTATTACTTACCATTCAACTATTATTCACCTTAATTATATAAATTTTATTGATTATTGTTGCTACGTTTATTAAAAAAGTTGTATGGACGATTCATAAATATTGGTAGGTCGATAACGGCAGCGGGTATAAAAAAAGTTTATAAAATGTATATTTTATTGCAAAAATATAAAATATTTAAAAATTTCTCATTTCTAGACAAACTAGTTCATGTATAAAAGAAACAGCTCATGCACGAAAGAAAATCATCTGGTTCTATTGTGGCAGAAATAGTGAAACATGTCTGGCAACTCACGTGCCTGAGGCCCAAGGGGGCAGTAACACGCCAGCGCCATCGTGGCCTTCTTGAACTAAGAATAATAAAGTCGACTTATGGAGCGCAATTACACAAAATATATTCACGGTTTTTTATCGCTCCTTGCGGCCAAAGAATTGCTCCATTCTTTTATTGTTCCGAAGAGAACGGAGAATTGATATGTAATTGTTTTTTTGTCGGTTATTACTCGCAATTTTCTTTTCATTTTCTAAAAGGTTGCACGCTCTGCATGGTTCAATAAATCTCAATTGCAATTTTTCTGTAAATTATGGTTTTTTAAGGAAAACTTATAAAAAAGCGATATATTTTAACATAATTGTTCATAATTAAATTAATTTATATTCCAATTATTATTTTAATCGTACGCTATTAAAAAATAATTTTAATTAATAATATATAATATCTATTTATAATCTAGCATTCAATTTGAAAGAAGATCAAAAGTTTTTTTGCTTATTTAAAATCAACTAAATTATTAATTAATTACTTGATTATAAATAAATCACATAGATATAAACTGAATAATTACTTGTGTTTTATTGATTTTTAATTAATCATTAAAAAAACTAAAAGGAGCAGATGCTTTCCGATGTAATAATTTGGAGAAATTTAAAAATACCATAATACTGAAGAAAATTTAGTTTTTGAAATATTGTTAAATTTTCATTGTAAAGCAAAACACGTGAAACGATGCAGATGAGGAAGTAAAGGAATGATTCCGTCAGCGTATGATGTACGCGTTTCCGATATGAGTTATGGGCCCCTGGTGACCGCGGCGACGACTTGCCAAGGATTGCTATCAAATATGAACGCCCATGTATATGTATGCCCCATGTATCGCCCGTCCGCACCTCGGTAGCCCTGCAGGACTACTGCGGTACGTTCGTTGAGGGAATGTCAAAGTATTTTAAAATATGTTAATATGTAGTATATCATAATGATTAAGTAAAGAAGCTTTACTGCTCTACAGTACAAAATCGATTTTGAATGTTCCAAAAATTAGGATTAGGAATTAGGATTAAATTTTAATAGCTCATTTATTATTTTAAAACATTAAAATGAAAATATGCAGTGCAACCCCAATTAATCGAATCAGAAAACTTAGCAATAATATAATTTGTTGCATTTATTGATAAAATGATACACACAGGTGTTTAGAAAGACTGCTTTGACACTACTAGTCGGAATTATATCTAATTAAGTAATATTAATTACTAAAAATGACTTCTATCTATGTATCTCCAGTAAACACATACCCATATTAGAGATGCAGATGCACTTCCCGTCGGGAAGTGAGATGTTCTGATCTAGTACCTACCTGTTAACATCTCTAAAACGTTTCTAAGACGTTCTTACGTCTGACTTTCAAGAAGCAATATAAGATGTTACATTCATATGTAATTTAACTCTCACTAACCTACTATATCCCATAGAAGTTTTAGATATACCGCTATGTGACTAACAACTATATGAAATTTAATAGATGGCTCAAAAAGAAGTTATTACATAGGAATAAAATAAACAAAACATTCCATATAGTTTTGTGTTTATTGGGGCGGTTACGTAGTGTCTCTAACGTCTTCCGATACATCGGAAAAGTTTTTGGTAAGTGCATTTTATGAGTGACAAGGAAATAAGTAAGCCGTAATCTGATCACAGTCACGGCCTGATGCTTATGTGCGTCAACTGATAAGCCGCGATCCTCGGTTCGAATCTGAGCGGAGTAAAAACCTTTTTTCTGACCGTCTTCCATCGGCAAGCCATGGCAAACTACCATGCGACCTAAACTGAGAATCACTAGTCAAATGTATGTTTGTAAACATAACTTTTTGTGAAGTAAAATAGAGATTATCTTTCATTTTCACTACTTTCTTCCCATTCAAAATCGCTGTTTATACTTATTTGAATAATAATTTTGTTTAGAATTCTACTTAAAGCGTTTACTTTGTCCGTGACATTTTGCGATAAAAGTCAAATAAACGGTAATTTTAATTAAACAGTATATATTATTTGTGATGGTACTATATATTTTTTGTTTCTTCCTAACTTACAATGCTGCCAATTCCAATATTTGTAACGTATGTTGTACATTACATGCATGAAGATGACATGACATTTTATTTCTATCTTTGTTATACATATCATTTGTATTTGTCAATGCAAATAATCAGTAGTTGTCTGAGCTATATTCAGCTTATCACATTCAAAATAAACAAACTAAACATAATATTAAAATAATGAATTTTAGCTGTTAAGTAAAGAATACATACTTTCATAGAAAAATAATATTTAAAAAGCAATAAAAACGACAATAATTTACATATAACAGGTTTAAACTTAGAATATTTGAATAAACAAGAAAAATAACTAAAAATAGAAATTGACAAAAAATCTTAATATACTGACGACGAATTTCGAAAAAAATTACGTTATAAAAATGATAAAAATTTAAAATATGAACTTTGTCGGTATATAACATAAGAAAAACGTAAAAATACAACGAAGCAAGAAAAAATATGCCGAACAAAATTGAAAAAAATTATTAAAATTAAAAAAAGCAAAAAATTTAAAAAATTACTTGAAATTGAATGTTACTGAGCAAATAAAATCAAATAACTAAACTAAACAATGTCACGTGTCTAAACGAAATTTTTGAGGTTAAATAAATAGAAATTATTCTTTTTACGGTACAACTGGATTTGAGGTGGAGAACGCACAGCGCCATCTGTCACTTCTAAAACTAAATTTGAAAAAATTAAAAAAATTTGAATTTTTAAATTTTACCTCGTTTTTGCACCTAAAAGTACGTTACTATATAATAGAAAATTAACCTAAAAAATGAATTTTTTAAGTCTATAATGTGGTAAGAACCAGTTCTACAACGAAAATATAAAGTCCCGAATACGTATTCTCCGCATATCTTATTCCATGATTTATTATTCCGAGTATAAAAGTCATCGCGTTCTACAATGCTCGTATACGTATGGCATTACTATTCCTGAAAAGTAATTTACACGCACCTCTTTGTTTGACATTTTTGTTAACATTATTTAACATTTAAACTGCCGTTCAAAAGTTTAGAAGCAGTTAGAAAATTCAAATATAACCATAGAAAAATAAATATTTAACTTATTTATTTAAATAAAATAATTAATATTATAATAACGCAGTTTTCCAATTTTAAATACAATTTTAGCTTCATTGAAATGATCGCCTTTATTTCTTATCATTTGCGAACAAATTTCTGACATTCTATTTATTAATTTTCTAAAATATTCTGGACTCAATCTTTTCCACACTTCTTGTAAATATTTCCAGAGTTGTATAGCACTGGTTGGAAAACGATTTTTTACTTGCCTTTGCCAACTTAATAGGAGACAGATCAGGAGATTGGGACAGCCACTCTATGATTTTCAGAACATTTTTGGTTTCTTTCAATATTAACGAATTATATCCCATTGTGCTCATATCAGTGCTTCCAAACTTTTGAACGGTAGTGTATTTAACCTTAAATCGTAATGTTACTTTGAAGAAGTGTTTTCGAAAAAGAAAGAATTTAAAAGTAATTCAATTTTGAATTTGTAGTTGGTACCACCATAATGGTGGTACAAAGTATATATTGTGATGATACGTGACTTTTATTTATGAAAATCTCACGGATCTGCAGGTTCCTCGAATAAATGGTTACAATTAAGGCAATCAAATAATTGACGATATAATAAATTATAACGTTTATTTGCAGCCTGATAATTAACAATAATAATTCAAAAGCAGGACTCACCCGATTTGTCGACCAGCTAATACCGTCGAACATAAACAATTCTTCTTCACAACTTAAATCTTCTTCTTCTTCTTTACTTAGCACCTACTTCAACTAGGAACTATGTTCAATTACTCGTACACCTCCTTCTTATTCTTTGTATCAAACACGATACAGTCGAACTCTTATTCAGCCGCGTGCCGATATTAATTTCCACAAACGGAAAAACTATGGCCTCAAGCCCCTTGGGTAAACTTCCCAAAACAAATCTATAAATCTTCACTAACTATCGACACGCTCTGAATTATTTTTAATTCACACGACCGCTTTCGATTGCTCTCGAATATTGACTGTTCATTGACCGTTGTTTATTTTTCTTCAGCGCTAAGTTTTTCATTGGTTCTTGATTTTTTTGATTTTAATCAAGGTTCTTTCTGCTTTTAAATTTTAGATCACATGTGACCTGCTGGTTTTAATTTGCGTGTGTGTTCAAATTCAAATAAATAACCTAATACAAATACACAAAAACTTAAATTAAATACAAAAGATAACAATTAAATAAATTAAACTAACAAAATCTTAACATAACGAAACACAATGTTAGTAACGCGTCACGGGTTAACATACGAGGAATATAAATAAAAGAAATCCTGCTTTATATATTTTTATCAAGTTGCATCGTCAATCCTTTAATTGCTCAAATGCGCAACCCACCTCTTGGACACAACAATATATAAAGTGTATATAAAGAATCTTTCTTCCTTTGTCGATGATTATGCAGAAGGCTATGGACATGTTTGTTCTTCCTGATTGTTGGAAGTCGGCAACGGTAATAGCTATCCATACGAAGGATTGCAAGCTTAGCCCTGAAAATTACAGACAGATCAGTTTCACTCCAGTAGAGGTTAAAGTAATGGAAAGAATTGTTGACTGCATAGTGCCGTTCTTGCTTCTGTATAAACTCATACCTGATCAGCAACACGGATTTCTTCCCGGACGGTTTACTACCACAAATCTGCTAACGTGTTTAAATAGTTGGACCAAGTCTTTGGACGAGAAATTGCCAACCGACCTGATATATCTGGATTTCTCGAAGGCCTTCGATCGGGTTCCGATTATGCGTCTGGTCGAAAAGTTGAAATGTGCCGGTATACGTAGACAGTTACTGAGATGGATAGCTAGCTATCTCCTAGGCCGAAAATTTAGAGTTAGAGTGGGTACTGACTTTTCAGAATTTAGACTAGTGATAAGTGGATTAGTGATTAGTGTACACATGCAATCTGGGGTGTTCCTTGTCATGCTGATAACACAAAGATATACGCGAACTCGCTGACTCTGCATAGTAAGCTCCAGAGTGACCTAAACACTGTGATTAGTTGGTGCCGTGATTGGTTGATTCCTCTCAATGTAGACAAGTGCGCGGTGTTGCGCATCGGTAAAAACAATCCTCGCCTTAACTATGTGATTAATAATGTTGTCGTCAAAAGTGTTAATAAAATTACCGATCTCGGTGTTGTTATAAATTCTGATTTGATGTGGTCTGACAATATTGCGGTCAGGTGCAATAAAGCTAAATATGTATTGTATCTCTTTAAAAGAATTTTTAGCAACATAAATGTGCCCACTAGTTGCATTCTATATAAGACATATATACTACGTCTAGTTTTGGAATATGGCTTTGGTGTTTGGTGTCCTACTTGGGCCAGAGATTTTATTCTTATTGAGTCTGTGCAGCGTGCTGCTACTAGACTCTCTTATGGCAGGCAGCGACCGTCTTACCTGAACCGTCTATATATTTTTGATCTTTCAAGTGAATGCGATCGACTTGTTCGTGGTGACTTAATCATTATTTATCGCTTGGCTCATAACTTGTTTTCGGTTGACCTTAGTCACCTGCTGCGGTTCAGGGATGATAAGCGTTTGCGTGGAAATGGCCTCATACTGACTCATGAGATTTATCGTTCAAGAGCCAGGGAATACTTCATAAGCAATCGGGTTTTTAATGTTTGAAACTCACTACCGCCAGATGTTGTTAGCGCCGTCTGTAAATTCTTTTAAGGACAGACTTGATGGGCTTTTGATGGCTTGATGGGCGTATTTCTTTTTTTTTTTTACTCAGCAGTTGTTTGTAGTGTGATTAGATATTGCTTCTTGTGTTATATTGTAGAATGTTTTAATGTTTGTATTATTTTGTATTAGTGTTTGCTGTAAGTTGATTAGACTTGTTTTTTATTGTATTATGGTGCTTTTGAGCAATATAGGTACTTTTGTGCCTCTGCTCTAAACTGTAGTTGATAATAATATAATAATAATAATAATATTTATACCAGCGACGGTGCCAGCATTTTTTAAATAAGTGGGCACAAAGTGGGCCCAATATATTTGAGGTAGGCACAAAAAATTTATAAATAAACAAAAAAATTACAGTATTGAAATAAACACTTAAAATTTTAAACATATTGTCGTGTTTTGAAATGCATAAAACCACAATTTTAATTATTATTTTGTAAATTATTTTAAAGTTTGTGTTTTATTTCATTATTATTTATAACATTGTACATTGTATTAAAATTGGTTGTTGGGTTTTGCTATGTTAATAAAAAGGTGAGAGAAGTAAGAGGGAGTACGGCTAGTAGGTCGATGCAAGGACAATGAGGCTACGGCCGTGGCGCCGAATAGGTGGACGAAAACCAATACCCACAATTCTAATTAAGATTGTTTTTTTGATAATAAATAATTAAATTAAGCAGTATTTTTGGTTTTAATTAATAAAGTGAAGTGACAAAAATTAAAAGGAAGAATTTGTAAAAGTTTAGCAAACGTGCAAAGGTGCATAGCAACAATTTGAGACCAGCTGCGAGATCCCATGTGCACTCCAACAATACAACGCAGACTAACAAAAGTAAGCATTTAAAATTCACAATTTACAAAATTTTAAACTTTGAAGAGCTCATTGCTACAATAAAAAAAAATGGATGCCCAAGTATTGGATAAAATTTAATTAATTTTTTGGAAGTGGGCAAATTTTAGAAGATTTGCATAGTTCGGGGCATTACAATATATTCTAAAAAAAGAAAAGGGAACTGTCAGTTAACCCTTACCACGAATTTCAACTACACTATAGGAATATGTTACTTTTCTAAGCATATTATAACAACAATTTTGTTGGATTATCCATTAGTTTTGGAAAAAATCGAATTTAAAAATCAAAAATTTACATGTATTTTAGATATACGTTTTAACATAGATCTACGATAGGCCGTGGTTGAGTAAAACAGACCATCCGGACGCCCTGGCGTCTTCCGGGCCTGTTTTTTTGACTAACACATAACAATTTTTAAAAATATTCCTGTAGAATGACAGAACTCGCCAACGGTGGAACTCGAAGCCATAGAACTCGTCCGGGTGTACCGGAACGGTACCGGAACGGAAAGGTGGAACCGCGACTAGCGTAGCGTAGCGGAATGGCAATGCAAAGCATTTAGTGCCGTAGGCGCTTTAATCTTTTTCATCTGGTGTGTGAATAATAGGCGTTAGAGATCTAAGATCAAAATATATGCTGATTCGGATTTTGACATAGTCGGTCTGAGTGGTAAGTAATTAAACGGGAATTAAAAGATTTTGAATTTTGAACTTTGAGGAAATTGAACCAAAGTTTGCCAAAAGTGTTTCAAAAAGTATTAAAAGGGGGTTTTTGTGGGCAACCAGCTATTTGAACCTCAAAAAGTGTACGCATCTATATCGTGAATGAACCGCTTCGGACGTCTCATATGCGTCGTGCAGGGATGACCAGGAGAAAAGGTTGAAAATGGATGTTCTTGAACCGAGAAAAAGCAGCTGCGCGATTTAAAACACGATAATCAATCAAGTTTAGAACATCACTGCTAAAGTTTTCCGTGTCAAGAAATTTCAAATCTTGCGGTGTCTCATCGGTGATAGTAATTGATGGTATAACAGATGGTATAAAAAAACTAAATAAAATAAAACAAATTAAATTCGACCGCGACGGACAGCGAGCATTAAGAGTATATCAAAAAACAGAAATAAAAGCGGGGAGCTTAACTAGCGAGTTACCGTCGCGCGATTCGTGGCATCGATGTGTATCGTATTACAATTACCTGCTTTTATTAACTTTAAAATGCCGTTTTTTCAAAAACTAATGAGTAATCTGCAAAAATTTTTGTTGCATTATACTCAGAAAATTGGTTCTCTTACTCTTACTGCTGAAATTTTTGAATACGTGGTGTAGGATTAACTGACAGTATCCGTAAAAATATTGTCAGATTACTACATATTAATTTCTTTTAATTTCTTACAATTTGGGTGAGCACTTGCGTGGGCACTTCAGTCAGCAGGATGGGCACGTGTCCACCCTGGCCCACCCCTGGCCACTGTTGTGATCTAAAGTCCAAGTTCGATCTATGGGCTATAAACTCGCTAACACGCTCGGCAAGCGTGGCATTTTAACTGCCAAAACTTCATTTAAAAACCCTTAATTGAAGTGAGAAAAAAAGAGGCCTATGTTTAGGAGTAGACGAATAACTGCTGAAAAAGAAGAAGAAGAAGACAAACAAACATTTTCATAATTGTTGTTAAATGCTAATTGTAACAAAAATTTATCTATTGTTGAACATTCTGTTTTGATACCACAGAGAACAAAACAACAGATTTTCTTTCAAATAATAGCAAAGATGCTGAGTGACAAAAGTTAGACGTAAAATTTAATTCTTCCTGTGGTACATAAGTAAACAAGCAAAAATTGTACAGAGTAGGTGGTGGATCATCAGCCGAAATAAAACTAAGAGATCTTAGTAACAGAATATTAGCCATAATCGGTATCGGAGCAACGGAAACTATAAATCCACACGATTCTGATTTTGTAGATAATAGTGCAAGTGGCGTTTCTTCACTTGTTTTTTATTAGCTGTAGATTTTTAATACATTATTTTTACAGTATCTGAAATATTCGATTTTCTTGAAATACCTGCCGATTCTTCAATTATTATAGAATATATATATGTAGAATCAGAGGTATGGTATGTAGAGGAATGTCGTAAAGGTTGGGACGGATTCCGTTTTTAATCTATGATTTTGAAACGGATGGGAATAATATTAACTTAGATAAACCAATAAAAGCATATGATCATTGGCTACAAGTTTTCTATAGAAAGGTATTTGATATCGCGACCAAGTCAAAAATAATAATCATTTTAATGAAGACACTTTTTTTAGTCGAAAAAAAATTTACCGTATAAGTTGGGACACTTTCAAAAATTTGAAAAATAAGCCAAAGAATGAAGTAAAACTGCATGATATTATTATGATTAGAATATTTGTTGAAACGTCATGTTTCAAAGAAACAATTTAAGTAAAAAAATTATTCTATTTAATCAGATTTGCAGTTTGTATGGCCTTTTCTTTTGCAGCCATTTGTTTATTTTGCTTATCGACTTTTGTCTACGATTCAATTTTTTGGCTAGTGTTGATACCTGCAAAGATCCGATCAAAATCAAAATCGATGATAAGCAAAATTCGTATGGCAATATTGATGATGTTTTGGACGTAGTGGCCTTTTTGGAATTTTATAAGCTTTTGCGGTGGATAAAATGCCTTTATTAGCCAATTTTATTTCCTCGATCGCTGCTACCAATGCATTGAAAGCGGTAATTCCCTGATTGGTTTGTCGTACGTAGCGTGACATTGCAAAATTCTAATCAGATAAAGAAACGCTTTTTAGTTATTATATTTACAAAATTGCATTCATAAAATATTATAAAAATATCATTTAAATGGCATCGCAGTGTCTTGGATTAAAAAAAAGAGCTGTCCCAATTTATATAACATGAGTGTCCTAACCTTTACACAGCAGCCATTTTGTAAAAAGATAAAAAATTACTTTGAACAACACAAAATTTTAATATTACCTTTTCACACAATGAAAATGCACTCAAAACAAGACATATTGAACATAATTATTTGAATCAATAGATTTAAATTTGGCAAATTATGAGCACGCAAAAACTATTGTAAAGATCTTTCTTATACGACAATTTACGCCTTGTTTGGCATAGATATAATGAACCCGAATTTTTCATTCTAAACTACATGGAAAGTTAGCTTGTAATAGTTAGTTCTTCAATTTGAATTACCGCCTTCTCAAATCAAAGTTACAAACCAAACCAAAGCTGTGATCGTCAAACAAACCTCGCACGTTGTGATCTCCCCTCGTAATAACACTTAAAATCTTTTTAAATCTGCGGATGGCTCTTTGAATGCTAACGTCGTTACCTTGCTTACTAACCTCAAACTTACATAAACTTTATATCTGTTCAGTGGCGTAACCACTGCTAGGACACCTGAAGGAATAATTAGTACACACAAATTAAATAAAACACAGGATTCGGTTTAACGATGAATATATATTTTTTTACCGAAAAGAAAAAAAGGTAGTCCGACAACCAATTTACCAGCAAAGTTAATCTCCTTGATATCATTTAATTCAGAATACTTTAGTTTAAAATTTGATTTAATAACTGTTCGATAGTCAATCCCTCTGATCGTAATGTTTTCTAATCGATTATTCATATTTAATGACCAACCATAATCTTTATAGTAATTTGTAAAAAGATCATATATGAAATGTATGTATGAAATGCCCCCAGCATTACATTTTTTAATTAATTTTCATTTCCTTATTTAAATACTTTCTTAAAATTTTAATTTGGTTTGCAATAAAATTTTAAAATGGACACGTTAAAAATTATTCGATACCGGTAAAGCAGTCCGGCTTATCAATAACAATTTGTTGTTCCTTGAACAAATTTTTAATTTATAATGTAAAAATTTTACCAACTACTTCATTTTAAAATTATTATTTTCTTCTTTTTTCTTGCTTTATTAGTATCTTTTTTATCTTATTACAATTATCTTCGATAGCTTCCGTTCCAATTATAATTCCAAATCACTCAACTTTTCTTCAAAAATTAATATACTCCAATTATATTTATCAATAAAACATTTTATCTTCAAAAAATTTTAGTTGTATTCCAAAATTTATAAACTTATCAAAAATTACTCGGACATAAAAATTACACGCCCATCAACGTCGACCATTTTTGGCAAAAAGCCTCGATAAGAACCTCACTTCTACCAACTTTAATTTTCAAAGTTTTACCTCTCAAAATTCAAATTCAAATATTTCATAAAGTTAACATCAAAATTAATAGCAAATTAACAGGGTAGGTAAAACTTTGGTTCGGAACATGACAATATATACTTCGATGTTTAACTCAATTGGTTTTATTTTATGTAAGATCTTAAATAATAACCCTTATATTCTAAATTATCCGCTCTTATATAACTAATACCTCGTCAACTTAAACTAACTAAGATGGTCACCTTTTTAATATGTCGTCAGCTTAAAACTAAGATTGTCACTCATTTAATATGTCAACTTAATCTAGTTCGTCCCTCTTATTGCTAATTGGTCATTTCCCCCATACTTAAACTAGCAAATAATCATAGCCGCAAATAATCATTAAGAACTTTGTTAAAACAGTTCTTTAATATTGTTTTTTAATTGGTATTACCTTATATGTGGTCAATTGATATTATCTTATATGTATTCAATTGTTATTATCTTATATGTATTCAATTGTTATTATCTTATATGTGGTCGCAAATAATCATAAGGAACATTGTTAAATTTATCAATAACTGTCCTGATATATCATAATTTTGTAGTATATCATTTAGATATTTGAAAAAAGAAGAAGAGAAACATCACAGCATTTGCTTTGTCACTTCCGGCTCTATAAAAGTTCACCTCTTCAGTGATTAGCCATTACAGCAATATTGTCACGGCCATCTTCTGATTTTAAGCGTCTATTCAACTTGTTGCGCAATTCATCTAAATTAAATTATCCTACGATAAATATATTTTCCACTTTAAATACCCGCCTTCATTTAAATTATCTTAAACCACTATTCTTATTTAGAACTAATCACCGCTAGGTACGCCATTGGTAACATTATATGAATAATCTATCTCTTCCATTAGATAATCCCACTCTCGTTTTAAATGATAATAGTATTAAATCACAATCTCAAACACTAATTAAATTTTAAAACTGAAGACAAAGTAAATAAAAACTAAGATTCAAACTCGTATGTAAAATTGTCTAACCACGCGGCTACGTACAATTATTACCTGAATTTTAGCGTAATCATGTATTAAATTCTTTTAGAAAAATAAATTAAATATTTAAACTTACGTATTTTAAATCTGTTGATAACTAAAATATATTTGAAATAATTTTAAATTCAATTATTGAATATTCTTAAAACATTCCAAGTACCAAATCACCCACAACCGACCATCTCGACGTACAAAAATGTAAGGACCCTTTGTTCGATCTCTAACGGTAAAATCTAACGAAAACTCGACTTCTTGCGTTTTAATACCCGCTGTTACCAAATCGCTATATTTTAAAGTAACCAACATGAACTAAATTTAAAATTTCGCGCCCATTATATTCAAATTCAAATTTACAATATTACAAGCTTATAAATGAATCGCTTATTTCAGAAACAACCTAAGTCACATTTTGATAATTTTGAGTTTAGTAAACAATCATGTATTTTTTGGGGGTAACACATAATTTAATTTATAATGCTTTTGTTTATGATAAACTCTTACTTTAGTGGTAAACTTTTGACCTCAAGCTCAAGTTTTTTTGAAAATGTCTAGATAAACTTATCAAACGTTTTAATTCACCTCCTGCAAACTGCCAAAATGTGACTTAGGTTGTTTCTGAAATAAGCGATTCAAATAAACTTTACTTCGACAGTCATAACATAGGTGTTGTCATCAGTAGGTCATCAAAAAGTGTCATCAATACCGACAATTCAGATATACAGCTGACCCAACTTATACGGCGTCCCAACCTATACAACTCTCCCCTACTATTAATTAATAGACACATAATAAAAATAAGTTATTTATTATTATAGCCTAGCCACAGCAGAATTCGTGGAATCCATATCAACTCCAACAGCCCATATATTCAGTATTATAAATTTCAAATTTAGGTTTGTATATTTATAATTATAGAATACCAATAACATAAAACTACTGTATGTTGTAGATATTGAACTAGAACCAAGGGGACTCGAGATTGAAAATATACTGCAAACACCCGGTAATAATATTTTGAAAATTACTCCAAGCAGTTCTTATACCTTAATGTAAATTTTTCTAGATCCTGCTACCAATACCAGAAAGCGGAAATAATATCAACAAGATTCAATTCACACAAGGCTGCAACAGCAACGTTCGGAAGCAACATATGAGAAGGTGGCTAAAAAAAATTGAATTTATAGATTTCCAGATGTTTCTTTTAAATGAGGAAGCAGAGAAAAAAGAACAGCGGCTGGCAGAAAAACATGCTTTAGAAGTTGCAATATTAAAAGCAGAATTAAAAAATAATGTAATGAAAATTAAAACGTTTATTTAATTCTAAAGGGCTAATACATTTATACTTAATTGCAGCCTTCCAGAAAATTCCATAACCCTCTAGGAATTTCTATTCACTTCCGTGCGTTTCTAGATTGTACATTCAGCGATATTTGAATGACTAATGCTGTTATCATGTATGACTCATCACACATGACTCATCATGTTTGACTCATCATACACGACGTCATACATTAGTCATCAAATATAATTAGACGTTCTTTTGTAACAATAAAAATAATCTACAGTAAATTAGATCTTTATTGCTTGCTATATTTTATTTACAGTAAATTGGCAAAATAATTATTATTAATTAGTATAGTTTACATTCTATTATTTTCAATAACAACGACTGTATTTTGAGCAGGTAAATGTACAGGCACATTTTCAACTTGAAGATCATTCAGTGGTTCACACTCGTGTTCTTCTATTGCAACATGGTGAAGAAAGGCAGTAGCAACAATAATTGCCTGTGAATGGTCAAGTGACACACGCATACCCATTGAAAGAATGGGAAATCTACGTTTCCACACAGCATATGATTTCTTTACATAATTGCGTGTACGGATCTGAGACTCGTTGAAAAGATTTTCAGCTGGTGTATATGTTTACTGTAAAGGTGTGATTAAAAATTTGTGTTGCCATATCCACTGTCTCTTAAAATAATTGAATTTCCAAACTCGTTGTTTTGTAATCTTCCCTTTATCTTACTGTTATTAAAATTAGTTTGGTCATGGGATGAACCTGGCCAACGAGGTACAATGTCCATTATCCGCAAACGAGCATCGCATATTGATTGTACGTTCGACGAAAAGTATCCTTTTTGGTTTCTATGTCATTCCGAGCCATTTCCACCTGGTGAATTTATGCGTACGTGCGTGCAGTCTATCGCACCAATTACATGTGGAATTCTTGCAATACTATAAAACTCTTCTTTTATTAGTTGCTGATCAGCTTGTGTTTCCGAAAACTTTACATATTGTGTCTTAAGTAATGATATAATTGGCTTCGATATTTCAGTAACAATAGGACATGCCGACGTTTTGCTTACTTTTGCACACCAGCTACAATTAGCATACTACCTGTAGCCTAAAATCGTAAGGTCAAGAGGGTCTGTTACTTTGCTTTCCCCTTCCCGGTTAATATTTTTACCCAAAAACCTAGTACTGGGATCCTTAGAGCTAGCACCATCACTGTTTTTTTACACATCGACTTTGATACCGGAGAGGCCAAAGTAACGCTAGCCCCCTCACCTCTCGGTTAATATTTTTGTCCCAAAACCTAGCACTAGGATCCTTAGAGCTAGCACCAGCTAGCACTCAAATATAAAAGCTAGCACCATTATAGTTTTTACAGAAATTCATTTTATTTATTTGCATCTTTAACGCCTCTTCTACTGCGCACGCGTTGCTGATTAATCGCCGCTATTTGAACTCTTTTTCTTCTAGCTGTTCTTTCTCAACTGATTTATTTTGTTCCATTATTTTTTTTTTTTAATTTTTCCTTTATTTCTTTATTCTGGTCCTTGCTTTTTCACCTTAAATCTAGCCTTTTGATTTTCTTATCTCAGCAATTCTGTTGCTTTTCAGATTTCTTCTATTTATTTATCGTATTTTTTTATTCTCTCGTTGTGTTCTTCTTCTCTTTTCATATTTCTTTTTCATAGCATCTTCTTAACTTACGCTCAAAAGAAAAATCCAACTAAAAAAAAACTTTTCGTCAAAGTTGTTACCAATGTAATGAAACTACCATTTTTTTGATGAAATTTTATTTAAAATCGTAAAACAACCTTTTTAAAATATAAAATTTAAATGATCGCCAAGCAGACCTATTTCGAAAGCATTAACGAAACAATACCTGCCTTGGAAAGGAAAATTTATACCAAACCAAAACATTGAATGAAAACTTAACTGGTTAGTTTTCCTAATAGAATCCTTTGTCATCTTTACCAGTAGTCAATGTATTACAGGTAATTGTAAACATCTAACAGGTTCCTTTTAACCCACCAAGATTGATAAAACTTACTCAGCAACATGGGTTGCCTATCATTTAAATTTTATATTTTGAAAAGGTTGTTTTACGATTTTAAATAAAATTCCATCAAAAAAATGGTAGTTTCATTACAACCCCGTGCCTTCCGGGGAAACCGAATATGCAAAAGATGACACCAACTAACACCAACCAAAAAAAAAAAAATTAGAATTTATACATAAAAAAATAATGCCAAGTATTTGGTTTCACTTCTTGTTCGCATACTTCAGCAGCCGCTTCAATCGTCGGCAGCGCAGCTCCAATGGCTTACCGTCGCATAGAACGATGGAAGTGTAAGAGCGTTTTTTCATCCCATTGTCTATAATCTTTTGGATAATTCCAATCTTGGTGATCATGGGCGGAGACAAGATTACGTACCCGGTTGTGCTGGGGACTCGGGAGGCATCCACGGGCAACGAAATATTCTCTATTGGTATCGCCGGGCTGCTAGCTACCTTGGGGTTCTCCCCTGGAAGTGGAATGTTCGCCACATATTGATTGTGTTACGGTATGGGCCTCGGAGTGGTTTCTACCGAAGGGACTATCGTTGATGTGGTAAGGGGTTTAATAGTAGAACGAACTTCGGTGGCCGGCGTTTTTCTTGCGGGAGCTCTGGCGATTCTCCGGGTACCTGTAAGACTGTTATTTATCGCAAGAGTATCCATACCTTTTAACACCTCTGAGAAGGTGTCCTTCTTCTTGCTTCCCTTCTTACTGGTTACCAGTAAAGGTCGGGTTGGACGTCTTCCCCCGGTTGGATCTGGAGGTGGGATGCAACGCCTTCTCAATAACTCCGCCTCTCGTTTGGCTTTTCGCCACAGCTTCCTCTCTTGCATCCTCGACACGGGTCGTCTAGCCAGCGCCTGTATGTTCGGTAGAGAAAAATTCACCGCTTCTACTTCCTTCAGGATTTCTTCCAGAAATCTTGCTCTTGATCTGGGTTGATCTTGGGGTTTTCCATTTTAATTTCCGGTGCCACTTTTACGTGTTCGAACGCCACAAACTAAATTTATCAGACCGCTCTGGTGCAAGATGTTTATATGGAAAATGATATCTAATATCAAAATTAATTTTACACTTTTAAAACTAAAAATTTTTAAAATTTAAATTATTGCAGCAGGGTCGGATCAGGTTTGAAATAAACTTTTCTTAAAATTCGGCAATATCCTCGGCCAGCTTTTTCAAGATAACCCTGCCCCACAACTGCAATTGGAGGATACCTCTAGCCACCATTTGAACTAGCCTTCCTTCTCCGGAATTGAAGGCAAGGGGGTTCTGGATCCACTTTGGTCATCCTCCGGACTGGACTGGACTGGAGCGGCCGAGCCATGCTAGGTAACTCGCCGGGACATCTCTTGCATTAAAAAAAAAATAATTAAAGGTAAATTTTTTTTTTGCTTACCAATTTTTCCTATCTGTGGCTGATGGTCTAGTTTTTGCAGGGTTCTGGCGGTTGACTGGAAACGCTGAAATTATCGATTTCTTGGTCGATTTTCTTCTTTAGTTTAAGGATTTCCTCGGTAGCGTTTCTTCTTTAGTTTAACGACGTCTCGGTCGGATTTCTTCTTTAATTTCAGGATTTCTTCTTTAGTTTAACGACGTCTCGGTCGGGTTTTGCTGGTGGCGAATCCGACATGATCTACGCAATAATTGATCTTCTTCGGGTTCTTCATTCTTCCCTTGGAAGTGTTAACGGGCTGGTGATTTCTGGTGTAGTTCTTCCCATTAGATCGAACGTGAGTATTTTACGACTTTCCATTCTGAAAAAATTTTTATTAGCGTCGAGTTGGGTGTATCTAATTTCTATTATGATCGGGGTTGCCTATTCCTACTCTTTAATCAACAACCTATAGTTTCGGATCGCGAAAAACCAAAAGTTTTCTCGAGGGGGAGTGTGTGTAGCGGTCCCTGCGCGGGCGCCAAATTTGTAGCGCGACCAATTTACCTTACCTAAATGGGAAGGTGAAATCGCAGCTACTGGGTAGCTACGGAAGCTTGAGCCAGGGGGTGAACTAACTTGTCGAATTTTTCTTGCTATCACACTCTCTTCTATTTACGGAAACTTGGTGCGTGGGCGCCAATTCGAATAAGTCGAATACAATGACTGGAACGGGGGGGGGTTTAAATAAACAATTGATTCGAAAAACAATAACAAAAATATTTATTAATAAAGAGAAAATATATATTTACAAACTTAAACTGATTTATAACACTACGAGGAAATAGTACTGCGTACGGCACTGGTTCTTTATTTACAAGTTTAATAAAAAAAATGGCTGGTGTATATTGATGTCGGTTTTAGTCTTCTGCATTTTTAGTTTCAACAAGGAGCAGTTACAGGTAAATAAGGAGAATCTAATTGCAATGTTGTTACTGAAATATCAAACTAAAAGTGCCTTTCTTATATTTTAGACGAACTACTAGTACCTAACTGAATTGCTGGTTAATTCAAAGTTACGATTAAAATATTACTATCGCGGAATCTGGATTATGAGTACCTGTGTCTGGATTGTTGAATACAACTGGTTCGGCTAACTGGGATCTAATACAACCTATACCCGTTTTTGATTGTCGTTTCTACTGATAACATAACTATGATTACTTAGATGGTTTTTTGAATCAATTGTTTATTTAAACCCCCCCGTTCCAGTCATTGTATTCGACTTATTCGAATTGGCGCCCACGCACCAGGTTTCCGTAAATAGAAGAGAGTGTGATAGCAAGAAAAATTCGACAAGTTAGTCCACCCCCTGGCTCAAGCTTCCGTAGCTACCCAGTAGCTGCAATTTCACCTTCCCATTTAGGAAAGGCAAATTGGTCGCGCTACACCAACATAAAACATAATATAAATGAAAATTTTTTAAACAAAACTTTTTCTAGAAATTAAATATAATTACTAGAAGACCCGAAGTCTGGTTTTAAAATTATTAAAGAACAATAATATGATAATTAGTTTTAGTAATTTAAAGAAAAATTTCATAATTAATATTTTACTAATCAAAATTTAAAGACTAAAAAGTTGAAAATAAAATAAATTTAAAAAACTTTTTAAACAAAGCTTTTTCTAGAAATTGCACTAACATGTCAAAAATTATTTTTCAAATAAAAATAAACAAAGTTCCTTGAAACATCAATATAAAAAGCGTGGTACTATGATTATAATAGCTATACTACTAGCTATACTACTGTTACTTCCCAAGTAACAACCTGGTAAACCTGTTCAACCTGGTAAATCTCTTATAAACCCCTAGAAGTAAAATCTCATAGGTACCTGTCCCTGTCTAGAACCCTTTTTTTGAATTAAACCAGGGGTCTGTGCCAGGGCCTAATGGCGCACATTTTGCACCCCTACTAGAGATGCCTAGACAGGGGTCTACTAAGCACCTTTACCAGGTACACTGGCAAGATCCCTGCCACGGGATCTACCAGGGTTTCTGCCGCAGGGATCTACCAGGGAGATTTGCAAAATGTAAAAAAAATAATTATATTGTTAACATTATAATTATTACATTATAAACTATGCTTCTAGAACAACGATCTGAAAGTTAACAATTACATTTTATTTAAATATCCAAGAAAGTTTACCAATTTTTTTTAACTTCCCGGGATTCGAACCTGCGATGGCATTTATTGAATGTTCTGTAACTTCACACCTTAACGATTTTGCTACGGAGGGTATATAATATATTTCTCTTTATAATTTACTTATGCCTACTTGTATAGGTACTAGTATAAAGTATTATGTATAGAAAAATAATAATTTAATTTTGATTTGATAAAAGGTAGAAAAAGAAATGGAAAACCATAGTTTAAGAAATAAATTATATTATTGGTAAAATATTTAACTAAGTATAGTTGGCCGAAATAAAGCTTTAAAATAAAAAAACCACAACTACAATATTTTTATACAAATGAATGATTGCTATTGGTCTACTAATAATATCAACAAACGTTTTCTATTTGTTGTTAAATTTAGCACAGGCCCTACTAAATAACCTGTAAATGAGTACTTGACAAATTTCTACCATGGGTATTTCACAGGGCCCTACAAATAATCTGTAAACTAGTACCTGGCTAATCCCTACCTCGGGCATTTCACAGGTATCTACAAAGAAGCTGTGAACAGATCCCTGGCTAATTCCTACCAAGGGAATTTCACAGAGTTTCACAAAGAGTGTGTAAACAGGTAACTAGAAAATCCCTGTATTAACAGGCCTGGCATACTTAATTAATAGGCATTTGCCAGGGGTCTAACAGGGTCACAGGAAATTTCCGCAGGGAAAATGTTACTTGGGTTATAATGACTATAATAGTTCCAAGATTTTTATATTGATGTTTTCAGAGAGCTTTGTTTGTTCTTATTTGAAAAATTATATTTTACTTTATAGTCCAATTTTTAGAAAAACCTTATTTGTTTAAAAAGTTTTTTAAAATTTATTTTATTTGTTCTTTTTCTATTAATTCTTTCCTATATTGTTGCGTCAAAATAAAGATTCTTGTAAAAATAAAATTACAAATCATAAAATTTTACTAAACAAGTACAGAGTAGGATCAAATCGTTTGGTAACGATTTGCAATACTCCCTTTTCCTATATTTTTTAAATATTTTTTATAATTTTCTAGTGGGTTTGTGTGGAGGACATGCAAATATTTAGTGAGCATGAAACTTTTTTAAAATTTCGTTTTACTTTTCATCCAAATATGGTCAATAATTTTGTTGCTAAGTTAAAATTTTTTTACTTTATGGTATCATACTACACGTGCCCGACCACAGCTGACCGCTTTGTTACAAATTCTCTGTGAATTATTTCCACAATCATTAAAAATCTTACAAATCTCTCAAAATTTTTATCTAGCAGCACTTCCATTTAATAAAAACAACTTTTTTTTAGATTAAAATCACTTTTTATTAATAAATCAATAAAAAAAATCATAATTATTACATCAGGGAATAAATACTTCCACCGATCTTCCACGCATAGCAGCGTTGATTTCGCTGTTTGCGCTCTGTTCTTCTTTCTTTTCTCCGATACCAACATAATTCTTCTTAGCCTGTATCTATCCACTCCTGAATATTAGGCCTCTCTCATTTTTATTTGAGAGGTTTAGTAGGCTTTAAAACGCCACGCTTGCCAATGCGTGTTGGCGAGTATAGTCCCAAGACGTAAGTTAGACTTTTTAGATCACAGCAGTGCAGTTGGCGCGACCAAGCATCGAACTGCGGTCTCCCGCTCCGTAGCATGTCGATTTAAACCTTACACCACACTGCTGGTTCAACATAATTATTTACACATAATTAAATAAATTTCTATATACAGCACGTTTACAAATTTACCAATTTAAATAAAATAAACTTCACTCAATTAAAAACACTCCCATATTGTGAAAGATTTCATAATATAGAAATGTTATTGATTATCTGCGGAGGAATTGAACGTAATATTTACATACCCAATTGTATACCAATTCTAGCTTTTTTGTGAAAATTTAATATAATAACAACTTAATTAACAGTGTTTCACCGATTGAAACTCATTTTTCATTCATTCATTTTCAATTAATTTTTAATAAAAATTTTCGTACATTTACTGTGATTTGTGTTATATTGACATTTCCGTCATAAATCATCAAAATATATAAAATACCAGCTCATTCCTGCTACAGCGTGTCAAATTTTTGGCAAATTTTGAAAGGGCGCATGAAGGGGCGTGGTTAACAACAAAATTATCTAATAATGTTTGATTCGTTCAAATTTTACTATAATAAACGAAATTTTAATTTTAAAGGCAACCGGAATTATTTCAAAATCAAATTAATAAAATCAATTTTACTATAATAAAGGAAATTTTACTATATAAAGGAAACCGGTATTATTTCAAGATTAAATGAATAAACTCAAAGTAAAAGAGAAAGGAGAAAACTTCATAAGCGAATACCATTCCCAATTTAAAATACCCGTTCCAGTATTTGAAAATTCCACTTCGAAAATTACGATGACCAGCTCCGATATCCAGCTTATTAAGAAAGCTATAATTTTAATATTAGACGAAGCTACAATGGCCTCAAATAACGCACTAAATTGTATCAACAAACTCCTTCAAAAGATTATGGAAAACACCAAAGCTTTTGACGATCAAGTTTTAATTTTTTCTGTCGGAGCTCATAAAAAGAGGTCGGCAATTATTCATTCAAGCTGTAATGTGAGTTGGCTTTTTAGTTAGTTTCCGTAATTAAATTCCCATTTTTGATTCTAAAATGCATTTCAACGCCATCTAGTTTGTGAAAGTCTTAGCTTTTGTAGTTCTTGTAATTTCCGCTTCAAAAGTAGCTCCTGCGCGTTACGTTACTGATTATAATTCAGTACGGAGGTATTCCTACTCGAAGGATGACTTGTTTTTGTTTTTTTTTCTTTGCAGCACATTTTCTTTGTGGTGAATTTTGGATAGTTATAGGGCTATGAATAGTCGGGAATGGATCATTTAGCCATTCTGCTGCTTAGCAAATTTGTATTTATCCAAAATGCGTAAACTAACTTCCGGCACATGTAAGTGCATATCGTCTAACGAAATATTTATGGAAAAGTTACCATCGCTTTAAAACAAACCAAAATCGTCATTCTCTATTGCTGATATTACTATTAACGTTCAAGTTTCTTCAAAATTTATCAAAAATCTAGAATCGTCTGACCGATGAACGCCGATAAAATTTTCGCCTTCTGTTGTTCCGCCATCTTGACGACGCTTTGCTCACTTTGTCAATAAAAGATATCTACATCGTAAGTGTTTATCTGCAATTGTTTTTATCCATTAACCAGTACTCAATATGTGTGCTTTAAAAATTATTCAAACTTTAAAATTCATTTTCGTTTTTGGTGAAGTAAATTTTTAATAGTTAAATCACGTTTTAATTTTATTTAGGTCATGCAGTAGTTCATCCAGCGTCGCACGGATGGTAATTCAATTTAAGTTCAGTGGCGTAACGTTTTATTGATTGTTTAATTAAAATAATAATTTTGACGACTTAAATTAAAGTTTTGCGGATTGAGTGTTTTTTTTGTTTGTACTTAATTGTAAGTTTTACTAACTAATTGCAACTCCTATTATTTTGACTAATAATTTTGACGACTTAAATTAAAGTTTTGCGGATTGAGTGTTTTTTTTGTTTGTACTTAATTGTAAGTTTTACTAACTAATTGCAACTCCTATTATTCAGTTCTCGTAGGATTTTGTTGTAGTGGGTAATTTGGCTCAGCTTTCATGTTTTTGATTCCTACTAGTACAAATATAGAAATAGGTTGTTTTATTTTATAATTTTAATAGTTATTAATTATACAAGGGAATTAAAGAGCCTCTAATCCACGAGAAAAAATGGGTACTCGAGGCGCAGCCGAGGATCACATTTTTTCGAGAGGATTATAGGCTTGTAAATTCCCGAATGTAATTCAACGTTTTATCCACGACTATGGCCAAACCACAAGTAAAAATTTTAGTTTTGAAAAACATCAGATTTGACAAATTGATTTTGACAAATACCTACTGATTTTGAGCTGAAAACTAATCTACTAGTGTATTATGAATTCTAATTTACTAGTGTATTAAAAAACCTCTAATCCACGGAAAACGGACGTATTAAACCTTCCTAATATAGTGGTCGTGGATAAATTTATTAATGTGTTAAACCCTCTGATATTTGACGTTAATTGGGTTGTCTAACATACAGGCAACAACTTTAAGACAGTGTATTGTTTTACTTAATTAAGTGTGAATAATTTGCCTTTTTATTAATGTTTTAAGTCATTTTGTTTTTTATGTGTTTTAGTTTAAGATCATTCATTAACCATTTAAAGTTAAGTTCATTATTTCACAAGGTTAAATTAAAATTATTATCAGTTTTTAATTATTTTATTATTGTAACGATACTTTTTTTTGTTTACTATATTATTTGGAATTCGCATCTGATTAAAAGTATAATCTCACTGTCGATTATTTGTTTTCGATCTACCTTCTTTACCACCATTTTTAGTTGAGGATTTTTGTCTCGGACCAAACTCAATTTAAGGTAGATTCGGTTGTTTTGACTTTCGTCCGAGTGGCGCTCTTTATTTTGTTTTCTACCGGGATGTGATTTAGATCTCTCGATTAAGCTTGGACTCAGGATTTCCTTGAACTTGCGATCCACGAACTCGCTTCGGCTAGAGCTAGCGGCAATCCTGATTCTCCAAGTGGGTTTTAAGATATTTCCTCCTTATTGCGTCATCTCGGCCAATTTAGCTCGTTACAAAGCATTAAATTTTTATGATCTGTGCGGTAAATTTAAAGTATTAAGTCAAATTATTATTTTTATTTTTTTATTTAAATTAAGTCAAAATTGGCAACAGTCATTTTGACAAAGATCTGTTTGAAAAGATAATTGAGATTCCGTATAATTGTATAATTATATTATTATATATAGAAACTTCTCTTATCCAAGAAATTTTTGGAAAAAGCCTTAATGCTGATGATGTAAAAAAATATTCCAAAATGGCAATACTTTGCTTAAGAAATACTGACGATAACCATATAAAAGAGTAAGTTTTGTCCCTTTCAGACAGCAGCATGTTCACTTATCTAAGTAGTGATTCCATTAACAACAGTAATAATAACGATAAGGAAAACTATCCGATGGAATTTTTGAATGAACAAACTCCCTCAAGGATGCCAGTGCACAAAATTCACTTAAAAGTTAAAAGTGTGATTATGTTGCTCAGGAATTTGAACACTAAACGTGGTCTTTGTAATAGGGCGCGCTTAACTGTTAAATTATTAAACCCTAATCTAATCGTCACTGAAGTCTTGACAGCAACTACAGAAAAGGAAATTGGTTTTATTTTGCGAATAGATTTACCCTCAACAAGTACAGACACACCATTTCTTTTAAGGCGGCGACAGTTTCCAGTAATTAATCACATCTAAAAGAACGAATTGTAAAAAATTTGATATGATTAATATCGAGTTACACTACCTAAACTATTTATCTATTGTTTATCTAATAATTAAACTTGCCTTTTTCATGACGATTAACAAAGTTCAGAAACAGACGGTAGAAAAAGTGAGAGTATATCTGCCCGAACCGAGGTTTAGCCACGGTTATCTCTATGTAGCAATGCCAAGACTATGGAGATTTGAAGATAAAAATAGTTGATGAAAAAAAGTATGAGAATATGATTCAAAGTTTACAAGCAGTGTAGTACACGAAAAGTATTGTGTATAAGGAAGTACTAACGCACTAGGCAGTGGTAAAGATTTTATTTGCAAAAATAATTGATTTTTCATTAACAAAAACAATTAAAATTAGCAATATTAGGAAACAATGTTGTTTTTATTTAGATCATTAAAATAGAGATTGTACACCGCACCGGTCGATCTTAGGTTAGCGTTATGAATTTTTTAATTAATGCCTCTAGAAATTAGATCCACCGTGTAGCTTCCCGTCCACGGACGGGCTTTCCAGCTAGTTTTTAATAAAGCATTTTTGAAAATTTGTTTATAGGAACTTTACCCATATTTTGTAAAAATTTATACCATATTTTAATATCTTGTATATTGCAATTTTTTATTAAAAAAAGTAGCGAAAATAACCCTATTAGTCTAAAGATTAGATTTTATAGCGGACCGAACGATTAGTGCACATATTTTCTTATTCTACTAAAGCCGGGATTTACAAAAGCATGTTAAAATTTAATCTATGATTAAAATTTTACAACAATTAAAATGTATTGTTGCCTTATTTTTGTATCTTATTGTCAATCTTAGCATGAATTTAGCATCTTAGAATGATAGCATGAATTTATTACTTCTAAACCATTTATATTTTTTTGTCGACGATGATCGATGCTTCTCATCATTAATCATTTCGCTATGGCCAAACGTTTTGTAGAGGAAGGGGAAGGGAGGCGTGTAACAAAATTTTGAATTTTGTTATATTCTTTTGGCTACACCTCGTATTTGTATTTTAATGATACAAGAATATTTCGAGGCAAGACGATTTGGACGTATGACGGAAGATAAAAAGAAA
Organism: Cantharis rustica; assembly: GCA_911387805.1. Taxonomy (NCBI): domain Eukaryota; kingdom Metazoa; phylum Arthropoda; class Insecta; order Coleoptera; family Cantharidae; genus Cantharis; species Cantharis rustica. The sequence continues at coordinate 82,440,001 of OU426877.1, forward strand.
GGTGCGGGGTGATTAGAGAACAAGAAGAGCCAGATTTTGTGAACGGAAAAAAGGGGTTTTTTATATCAAATTTTTAGCATAAACCAAAAAATGCACAAAACACTTTTTCGAAAACTAAAATGTTTAAGTTATAGGAACTTTACCCATATTTTGTAAAAATTTATACCATATTTTAATATCTTGTATATTGCAATTTTTTATTAAAAAAAGGATGGATGAACTAGTTCATCGCCTGATGAACTAGGATGGATGAACTAGTTCATCGCCTGATGATGCCATAGTATGGTGAAAACGTTTGCGATAATACAGTGTATTTATATATTGTGATAACTTAAACATTTTAGTTTTCGAAAAAGTGTTTTGTGCATTTTTTGGTTTATGCTAAAAATTTGATATGATTAATATCGAGTTACACTACTTAAACCACTTATCTATTGATTATTTTAAGGAGGTTTTTACCTTTAGTTTTGAGTAGTTATCGGTGATTTTTGTGTGTAGTAAGAATTACTGAAGTTAACACTGCTCTTTCTTGCGGATTTGCGCAAATTTCAAGGAAATTGTGTTTTTTTTCGAAAGATCGAGCGATAGCGACCACTCAGCTACTTTCACCAGCAGCAATAAGATAAGTTTTTTTTATCTTATTACTTTCTTTTCGTTTCTTTCATCTGCAAAGTTGTACAACACCGATATTATTTTTGATAATTGTCAGCTGCGTTCGTCGATATAGCCGACGCTCGCTTCGAATATTTAGGATTTTTTGATTTAGTTTTGAGCTCAAACACCATATGGCAACAATACATTTTAATTGTTGTAAAATTTTAATGATAGATTAAATTTTAACATGCCTTTGTGAAACCGGCATTAATATACTCTATGTTTTAATTTACATAAATCAGGAAGTTGCGAGATTGGCAATCTTAGCATGAATTTAGCATCTTAGAATGATAGCATGAATTTATTACTTCTAACCAGTTGTGTGCTTTTTAGCATACACAAGCTTTAAGCAATCATTGTGTAATGTTATCAATGTAGTGCGTTCAATATATTATAATGTTCAATACAATCTTACAATATGCATAAAATATAGTTAAATATAAATAGTCTTTAATAGATAGATTAAAGTAAATATTTTTAAATTAGTTTAGCACCGAAACTATTTGCACCAAACCGAGCACGCACCGAAATGGGTTAGCACTGAACCAACTACATGGAATTGCTAGCGTCGAACTAGTATATATACGTATAGAACCATATACATACATATAGTAAATATCAACATTGTCAGAAAACAGAAAATACAATTTATATCTACGTACAAGTTTGCTAGATTACATGAACAACGTTTACTTTTTCTAATATAACAGATAGTTATATCTTATATTACATAAAGATGCATGTTTTTCTTAGAAAAATTATATATTTTGTGTCAAGAATTCAGTGATCGCTAATTATTAGCAAACTTAAAAATGCTGTTACGCCCTTTCAAATTTGCACGGCAGTATGATATTTTATAAATATACGAAATATGAGTTGAAAGAATCGGAAGTAATATCAAATCGAGTGTTGCTAAATAATGCATAATGCCGTATCGCTATGCGACCCTTTGGGTTGAAGGTGCTATGCATATTGCATGTTGTCTTTCAGCTACTGTTCGCTCTTTGACTTAACTCCCTTAATTGCCTAAATCAGTTTTACACAGGTTATTATTCCTTTACATTAACTGTTTATACTTCATACTCATCTAACATATAATTTTTTAATTGTGTATAATATAATGCATGCTTTAAAGTCTTTGACTGCATTCTTAAATTGTAAATTGTGAATTTATAGAAATGCAATACAAAAAGTTTGTTTTTGATCTAGGCATTTAAGAACAAGAACAAGAACATTTTTATGCTTATTTTTATATTTTTAAATCTAGTCAGTCTCTCTATGACACTATATTTGTAATTTTTTTAATAATTATATTATCTAATTATCCAACTACTCAGTCAGTGTAAATGGTGAAAAAGAATAAAAAAAGCATCTAGATCTGGTAGGTTCCAAAGTAGATGATCATGTCGACATAAGTGATCTTCAGGCAGTTCTAAAATTTATATGATTTAAAATTTGTATAAAAGTATTACTTATAGAAAAGTCTTAATAGGTATTTAATAATTATAATCATCTTTACTCTTAAATGTCTAATAAGTTTAATGAAGATTCTAAGGGATTTTGTATAAATAAATAAAAATCTGTTAATAATAAATTATTATAACTAGTCTTTTTTATATTTTACTTTTGTTTTGGACAAATCTCATTTAAAATAATATTTTGATCAGAATAATAAGTAATGGTGAACTCTATTAGATTTTTTGATTGCATTTTTAGAGATGTTATGAGATATAAAATAGTGTGATGATTGTTGACCTTCTATAAATATATTGTCATGTTCCGAATCAAAGTTTTACCTACCCTGTTAATTTGCCATTAATTTTGATGTTAAGTTTATGAAATATTTGAATTTGAATTTTGGGAGGTAAAACTTTGAAAATTAAAGTTGGTAGAAGTGAAGGTTTATCGTGGCCTCTTGCCAAAAATGGTCGACGTGATGGACGCATTAATTTATTAGTCCGAATAATTTTTGATAAGTTTATAAATTTTGGAATACTAGTAAAAGTTTTTGAAGATAAAATGTTTTATTGAAGTTATTATATTGGATTAAATTGATTTTGGAAGATTTTTGAGTGGTTTTGAAAATAAAATTTAAACAGAAGCAAATTACTTAAGAAAGGATAGATAAAAGTGAAATTAGATGGAATTTGCAATTTGCAATTGGAAAATTTAGTTAACGGTAAAAATTGTTTAATTTAAATTAAAAATTTGTTCAAGGAACAACAAATGGTTGGTGATAAGCCGGACTGCGATACCGGTATCGAATAAATTTTAACGTGCCCATCTGAAAATTTTATTCAAATACAAAATAAAAATTTAAGAAAATATTTAAGAATGAAGAATTTCAAAATTAATTAAAAAATGTAATGCTGGAGGCATTTCTATATATTGGGAAAAATTGTTGAAAATTGCGGTCAAATAAAACAATATAATTGTCCGACGTTTCGGGATCTTTACTGTCCCATTTTCAAGGCTAAGAGGAGAAAAATGGAGGTTAGAAAGCCACTATTTTCCAGCGTAGTGCCGTCCTTTGTCAAACCTCAGCAATAACACGTGGCGATTTCTTATTCATATACTTAGAGTAAACACCAAACCAACCTAAACGAGTAGTTAAATTGAAATGATCATTTCACGCTGGAAAATGGTGGCTTTCTAACCTCCATTTTTCTCCTCTTAGCCTTGAAAATAGGACAGTAAAGATCTCGAAACGTCGGACAATTATATTCTTCATATCAAAATTAATGGCAAATTAACAGGGTAGGTAAAACTTTGGTTCGGAACATGACATTATAATGCCCTCTTATTTTTTTTCAAAATTTGAAAATTTACAAATTAAAAATTTTTAAAACAAAATAAACTGATGTCTTGTTACGAATCAATAAAGTCAAAAAAAATCTACCAAATATCAGAATATCTACAATATTTGCAATAAAAACAAACAATAACCAAATAAATCAAAATCAAATATTATATTTCATAATAATATGAAATAAAAATATATTTCATAAATTACATAATATTTCTCAAATCATAGAAAATCAAAATCATAATTAAATCAAATTTTCACGTAAATAAATAAATTCAATAAAATTTTTTATAAATAAACAAATTTTTAATAATACCAAATTTTGTAATCGGAATTCTGTTGTTCTTCCCTTTCTTCTTCGGTACTTCCACACATAAATTTTCTTCCTTGGTGTCCACATCTCCGGCATCGCTTTCGGCCACCCCTTACTCTTCTATTTCTGCAAACATCTCTCCGATCCATTAAATTTTGTCTTTCTTGATGTTGGATTTTTCTTATCTTCATTTTTCATATTGTACTTGTTTGTTTTCATTGATGTTGAATTTTATGTTTTGTTTGGTACTTCAAATTTTATAATTTTCCGTTTTCCTTGTTGTCACCGTTAAGTTTTCAACTTTTAATATCTAAATTTTTCCTTTTATTTTCTTTATCTGTTTTGCGTTATTCTCAATGTAGCGTTTTAATTTTTTTACTATCTTCATTACTTTTACTGGAGCAAACAATCTAGTAATTTTAAATTTTTTTTCCTTAACCGTCACTTCATTCATAATTTTATTATTTTTCTTTTTTATCATCTTATTCTTTCTTTTCAAAACTTTTCCATCAATTGTGCCCTCTCCACTTTCCATTATTGAATCCAATTTTATTTTATTACTATCTGCTTGTGATATCTTCAAATTCTCTTTCACTTTATCTATTCTTGCATTTGTTTTTGCACTGTTTGCATTAATTTCTTCTTTTAGTTCTTGTTAAGTTCTATTATGTTTTTTTGATTAGCTTGATGCATGCTCATTAGTTGCTTAAACATTTCTAAGCTTAACATTTCTGTTTCACCCTTTTGTTTCGTTCCCATTTTTACGTTTTTGTTTTTTAAAATCTCCTTTACAAACCAATTTTATTTTATCTCAGGGTCAACAAGCGCGTCTTAATTTTCAAGCCCTACGTTAAGGGATGCCAATTAATGAAATGCCCCCAGCATTACATTTTTTGATTAATTTTCAAAAATCTTCATTCATTTGAAAACGTAATTCTTATAAATTTTTATTTCAATATCAATAAAATGGTAATGTTAAATTTATACGATACCCGTATCGCAGTCCGGCTTATCACCAACAATTTGTTGTTTCTTGAACAAAATTTAAATTTACAAATGTAAACATTTTACCATCTACTAAAATTAACAATTTTAACAAAATTAACTTTTGTAAATCCCATCCAATTCCAATTTTCTATCCTTTTAACTTTACTTAGCTTCCGTTTAAATTTTATTTTTAAAACTTCTCTAAGATCTTTCTTCAAAATCAATCCAATCCAATTAATAATATCAAATAAAAACACTTTTATCGAAAAACTTCTTATATTTTTATAATAATATTACACTTATTTAATTAAGTTTTCGGACTAATAAATCACACGTCCATCATGTCGACTATTTTTTGGCAAAAGGCCTCGATAAGAACCTCACTTCTACCAACTTTAATTTTCAAAGTTTTACCACCCAAAATTCAAATTCAAATATTTCATAAACTTAACATCAAAATTAATGGCAAATTAACAGGGTAGGTAAAACTTTGGATCGGAACATGACAATATAGTTATGAGATATATAGTGACTTTTAGCATTCAAATTTCTCTTTAGCAATAAATTTAACTAAAAAATTTCTTGCTTTTCTTGGTAGTAAAAAAGAATATTTTTTAAATCGCCCTGTTTATCTTATTTAGGAACAATTTAAAATTAATAAATTAAAGAGTGTAGATTAAAAAATAATTGCAAAGTCGGTGTAGTCGCGTGCGTTTTTGGAATTGGAATTCGATTTCGAGAAAACAAAGTAGAAAAATCAAGCAAAACGACGATGATTTGGGTTTTTAATTTAAAAAGTTCTTTCTTTCTCGAGTTTCGGGATTATGGAACAGTTGTTTATGGTAGATTTTTATGCAATGTAATCAATTGAATTTGTAGTGACTACTGCTAAAATCTACGATAGTCAACTTTAATATTTCGCACGTGAAGTTGAATTTATTTTTAGAACAGTTATTAACAGTTAGTAGCAGTTATTAACAGATATTAGAAAATACGTTGATAGTTCGTGTATTAGTCGGAGCAACGTGTGTTTGTTTATCACCTTCAAGATTGATTTTATGAACTAACTGTTCGTTTTCGAAGTTTATCTGGAAACGTTACCTTATCTGTTTAGTCTTCTTGTTTGGTAAACAGTAGCAGAGATTATGAAAAAAAAAATAGATGGCTGGGACTCTTTAGAAAAGGCCCAGCAATTTTTTTTTATTTTTTTTTTTAATTCTGTTTTAAATAATCTCAGTATTTTATATATAAATATCCATTAATAATTTCTCATCCATAAACTAAAATTATTATAAATTATCGAGAAGTTGGACCAATGGTTAATAAATTGGTTAATAAATAAATAACAAATTCCCGATAATTTATAATAATTAATACATAAAGTTGCATTATTAAATTAAAGTTATGATTTTAACTTAACTATTTTGATACCATTATTTAACATAATATTTTGTTTTGTTTTAGTGTTTGAAAGGATAAATAATGTATAGCTGTTTTAAATTGATTATTATTTTTATTTAATTAAAAATATTCATTTTAATAAAAACAAGTATTTTATTTGTCACGTGGTAGACCAACTAAACATATTATTAAACATTGTTTAAATAAAAATAAATTGTTCATATGTTTTATAAAAATTTAAAAATCCAATAAACCATCATAATAACTAACCGCGAAAATGTATCGAATATTTATTGAAACTTTAATGACTACAATAGGTTTGTTCCAACGAGCCGATTCTATTCTTATTACTAATTTCATTAAATTAAAATAATTATTTAATAATTTTTTTAAATAAAATAAATATTTATATAATACAATTTTATTAAAATATATTAATTCTTAACTTGTGAACAAACTTACAACAAATAAGTTTAAAAGTGAACAAGTTAAATAAACGATAAAATATAAATTATTTATTTTATAAATTAAATTAAATTAAATTTTAATTTATATTTTATCGTTTATTTAACTTGTTCACTTTTAAACTTATTTGTTACAATTTTATTATTATATTTTACAAGTTAACGAATTAATTAATTATGTAAATATTATATTTATCCATAGATATGTTTTTCATTGTTAAAAAATAAGGTTAAGTTACGACTAGGTGCATGAATCAGTCACAAATGCGTTCCAACGGTGGTAATTTTTACATCAACATTTTACGATACAAAATTCACGGCTGCGCATAAAAGCTATCCTAACAGTTTCTGTACGGTTTCAAAATCGTACAAAAGTGGCACGTTGGAACAAACCTAATATATTTGAACTGCGATGTCCACCGCGGGCAAGGAAGAGAGTTCTTGGTGAGAGGGATTTTCATTATCCTACAACTGTTTATAGCATACTGGAGATCGAGTAACAAATTACCATCGTTGACTTAATTTTAATCTTGTGTAAATAATTTAAGTTACCATGTTCCTAATTTTAAGTTTTAACGATTTCAAATTTGTCCCGGTTTATATTATTGGTATGAAATAACGATCTAGATAGGATCAAGTTTTGGATAATTTTTTTATAAATTGAAAAAAAAGAGCGGGCTAAATTGAATCTCCAAGGAGGATAAGAAAATAATAATGCACAGGTCGTAAACATCCGCATGAGCGGAGCGGTCGATAAATTTTTTGGCGAAAAAAAATTGTACCTGGTAAATATAAGGTTACACAAAAGTCCGCAAATCGGAGAAGACGTCAAGCTAATTGTGCTGCGGTACAAGAAGAGAAGCCAGTGTGTTCTCCAAGCCACCGAGAGAAATTCGTGCCATTTTGATCATTTTGATCATTTTGATTGGACCGCGCTCGTGCCCAAAATAATGCAACCACGCGCTACAAGTTAAAAAAAAGAAAATAAGGTCGTAAAAAAATTTATAAATCTTATTAAACTCAGACTATCATTTTTATTTTTTTATCTTTCGTTGTGTTTTTTTTTGTTTAATTGTTGTGTGTTACTATTACTAGAATTAAGGACACGTACATCCACGAACATTACACTAACACGTTAGTTTTGTTAATTTGTATAAGTTGATTTCGTTTTGTTCGTTTATATATATTTTTTTTTGTTAATAATAAAATTGTGTTTCCCATAAACACCCTCTTTGATTGAGAAAAACAACGAAGAACAATAAGTAATAGGGGAGGACAGAGCAGAAAATATGGTACCGTTTATGTGCAGTTTTAACCGTACCGTATAGCTACAGTTTTAGCGGTACCGTTTTGTTACAATAATTACATTGTGATCTTGTTTTAAAATGATTTTGAAAATAATTCAAATTTTTTGTCTTAGTTTTCGTGTAAGTTGTTAATTTACTAAATTTTTTAAATTGATTATTATTTTGATAAAAACAAGTATCTTTTTTGTCACGTGGTAGCCCAGCTAAACAGATTATTAAACGTTATTTAAATTAAAATAAATTGTTAATATATTTTATAAAAATTAAAAATACCCAATCGACCGTCATAATAACTAACCCCGAAAATGTATTGAATATTTATTAAAACTTTATTATCTGCAATATATTTAAACATATGGTACCGGTTAGGTGCAGGTTTACTCGTACCGTTTCGTTACAATAATTACATTGTCGTCTTGTTTTGAAATGTTTTTGAGAAAAATTGAAATTTTGTTTTCGTGTTTGAAAGAATAATTAATTAACAAATGTTTTACATTTATTATTATCTTTATTTTAAAATTTTTCATTTTAATAAACACAAATATTGTATTAGTCACGTGGTGGCCCAGCTAAACGAATTATTAAACGTCGTTTTTTAAATAAAAATAAATTGTTGATATTATATTTTATAAAAATGGCAAAACTTTTGTTACCTTGTGCTACCCTAAATTCTTTTGATAAAAACGTGACACTATGTGGGGGGGGTAGTTAAATGTATTTTAATAATATAAATTTAGGTACATTTAAAAACCACCAGGTCGATTGGCCAATATGACCGATCCGGATACCAACAAAATTTGTGTTTTACAAGGCATAGAAAGATACCGAAGAAACTGGGTGAGCTTTCCTCCACCACTTATGACTCATTAAAATTAACAAAATCTTCGGTTTCTATATCACCGGTTTTGATGCCTATACAGTGCCTTGGTACCAGAACCGCATCATAAATTTCAGGTTAGAATAAAATTAAGACTTTTGATTGTACTTTATAGTAACAGCCCTGCGCCGAGGAAAATTAAAATAACAAATCTCGCGGTGGTCATATTAGATTTTTTTGTACTCGGTAATCTTCGGAAATACGTATATCAAGGTAATACAAACCTCGAAATACGAAAATTCCCACAAGTATAAAACCATTTAGCTAGGATTTCTCATGCCACTAGAATGCCGTGTTAAATTCGTTAACATTGAAAACGTAGTGTACAGAATTTTGTGAAAATATTGAAAAATATTATTACCACGCGAAAGTATATAAATTACTAATGACAAAAATCAAAACCTTTGGAAAAATGTTAAAAGATGACCGATATATTTGCGAATTGCTTTTACCATGCGGTCGAATTTTCGGCCGGCCGTTCCGGTCGGTTCATTATCTTGACTAGAGCTGTATGCAAAATTTAGTGAAAATATCAATTTTTATGAAGTTAGTAAGCCTAAACCGACCAATAAAGCTTAATATCAAAAAAACGATTACATTTGCTTGATAAATAACGCAAAAATTAGACTTGAAACAATAAATTCTATATTGCTCGGAGCCAGGACCGGCGCTAAACACTAAGCACACTAGGCGACTGTCTAGGGCGCAAACCAGATCGAGGTGCAAAAATTAATTGCAGTGTTTAATGTAAAATTAAATATTAATACTAATAGTAAAACAGAATAAAAACAATAAATTTTTGCTTTGAACACGTGCTTACAAATTTTTTTCTCGCGAAACAATAACTCTCGGCATTGTAAGTGATTTCAATGTTTTAGTACACATGGAGGGAGAAGTATGTGTCTGTGTGTGGAAGTATTTGATGACGTGACGCTCCGCATCTAATAGACGCGCGAGTACTGGAAGATACATAGATATTAGTTACATAGAAAGATAAATATAGAACATATTTTTATAGGATAGTAACATAGGTGCAACAAAGACGAACTGAAATAAATTTGTTATAAGAGTATGAATTTAAAAATACATCCGTTGAAAATAATAATGATACCCAATGTATACGTTGAAAAAGCGTTAAAATTAGCTCTTAGCGTACATAATAATTATAATAAAAGTAGTTTCTATTGTGAATTTGTGACTGTCTGTTAAGTTTGTTTATAATTTAAGGTTATATTCAGATTTCATTCAAGTTCATACTTTCCTTTGTTAGATTTTCTATTGAATAAAAATGCTTTATAATGATTACTATATTAACAGCCATTTAAATTTTCTGTTTTTATATTTTCATTTTTAACTTAAGCTGGATATAAACTAAACTATCAAGATTGATAGTTATAGTTATATAGTTAGACAGTTACTACTATCTTGTAATACTACTATAGTTTGACTATCTAGTCAAACTATAAATCCAGTTTTAATTGTCATCTGTCACAATGCCAATAAGTTTTAACTTCAATCGCGTGTGACGGTTACACGCATTTTCAATTTTTTTCTAAAAATATGGAAATGTAAGTATTATTTTTTTTAATATTGCCGATTCTTAACCTTTCCTTGCTCAATACTGCTATATAAATAGGGGGGGGGACACCGATAGAGTTTTGCTTATGGCGTCAAATATCCTAGCGCAGGCCCTGCTCAGAGCAAAACTATTGCATAAAGTATAATTGATGTTGCTAAGTAGGTAAAAATTAAATTTTTTTTTAAATTATTAGAAAAATATTCTGCAGGAATTTGCCGTCGACAATCCTTGGCACAAATCCCTGTAAATATTTTTTCCAGTCCAGTTCAGTGGCTGTTAGAATTTTAAATGATTAACATTAACTACCACACTATTATTGACTTGTAAATAACTTTTAAGTTAATTACTTTTAGGTTAATTTTCCATTAACATAATGCTACAATATTTTGTAAAAATTTGATACTGTTTTTTTATCAAAAGGCAGATAATCAGTCCGCGGATCCAAAAATAAAAATTTCGCGAAGTGACTCTAACTGCCGCTCGCTATTAATTTTGTAATTAGTAATTTTTTCTAACACTAATATTTTATATTGTTTCTATGGTGCATTTAAGCTCACTTGTTATGTTTCCTTTAAAATACGCTTTTTCTATAAAATACGTCGTCATTGACGTTATATTATAAAATACGCTGCTGTAAAATTATTCAACATTTTTTAATTTATAATTTTTACAAAAATTATCTCAAAAGTTAAAAGTACAATTATTGAATTGAAAAATATGATCATTAAGACATGAGCTAGTACTTGCACAATCCACCTTAATGCTCTTCTTTGTAACTTCTTTTTTAACTTCTGTTGCTATTTCACTACCGAAAACTTTTCTGGCAATCTTAACTCTTTCTTCAGACAATTCCTGTATATAAGATTCTGTCACATTTGACGATTCCCACCGTCCATGCCTCTTCAAAGTAGTAATATTTCCATCTAATGCAAACAATTAAATTAGTTTGGATAATACACAATATACTATACAGTACCTGCGTTCACCAAAAGAGTCGCCGAACTGCGGCGAAAGGAATGCCCAGTGTAATAAGTGGAATAACAGCATAAATTGACCATCATCAAACTTAAATCATCTGCACACTCTAGGTAGGTGTGAGGGTTAAGTAGTATACTTTCAAATAAAAGAACTCATGCAGCACGGGTTGCAGCCGCAGCCGCAATATTATTAGATGATTAATGTTAAACTTCAGATATTTCAGGAATGTATACTCAGGAGGGAACCAATCATCAACCTGAGCCCAACGGCTGGAGCAACATCGTAAATTCTGATTAAATAATTAAAATTTATAGTACAAATTTAAATAAATGGGATTGGCACAAGTCAACGATTTAAACATTGAATTTCTAAATAATTACAGGAATTAATTTTTTTAATTATTATTGAATATTTTTAAATTATTTATTTTAATTAAAAATCAGTTCCGATTAGGCATGTAAATTTTATGTATCCAAAGGACACTGCAAATTTTTAAATATTCCGTTCATAAAAAATCAACAATAATATGTACATAAACGATTCACCAATGCAGTAACGGAAAATTGAACAAATCAATACCGTACCGTTACGAAAATTCCTATACCGTAAATGTACATAAATGATACATCAAAACAGTAACGGCTAAAGCGGTAGTAAATCAATGCCATACCGTTACAAAAATATCTGTACCGTATCTGTACATAAATGACACCTTAAAACAGTAACGATAAATTGAGAAAATCAATGCCGTACCGTTATGTAAATATCAATACCGTATATGTACATTTTTGACGGCTCTGTGCTGCTTGAAATGTGTTGCTCATTAAAATGCCTTGACTATTTACAAAAATTTTTTGAACACGTCTTGCACTTACGGCATGTTCAGGGTTTCCCTTAATTTGAGTTTCAGTTACTAATTCTTTTGCAACCATTCGTAAAATGGAAGCACGTTTGCATGTTTGCATGTCTGTTAACTTCTTGTTTCCTTGTTTGAAGAAATTCTTTCATAGGAATCACCTAGCTTAAGAAAGTTGTTGACTACTCATAGCGATCTACAAATTTTTACTGAAAGTTAAAACTAAAATAAAATTATACTTGAAAGTAATACTAATGACTCAATTTTATTCACTTTGTTAGTTAACTTTAAATTTTTTTGTAATAAGCTGTAAGCTTTAATGATAATTCGGTGAACTTTAGACTTAAGTTACTATAGAGACCGTGTACAGAACAAGCGCCAGCGCCAATCTCGACTCTAGCGGACACAATCCAACTAACTGACGAGAGATCTGAAATAGCAAAATAGCGCAATATATGATTAAACTATTACTAAAAAAAGTATTTTTGTAATTATATTTAATTGTATGATATAATTATTCGATAAAACGATGTTGCAATTAAACAGCGATGTTTGGCATAATGTGCCAAACATATTTTTTATTTTTAAATAATTTTTATTATTTCTATAGCGTAATTTTTTCAGAATTCTATTTTCTTGTTTATTCAAATATTCTAAGTTCAACCCTGTTAAATGTAAATTATTGTCATTTTGGTTTCGTTAAATATTATGTTTCTTCGTAGTATGTATTATTTACTTAACAGTTAAAATTTTATTATTTTAACTTTTTGTTAAGTTTGATTATTTTAACATCACATGCTACTAAATACCACAAAAATACTTAGAAAAAAAAAATTTTAAACTTTTTTAAGTTATGTTCTATTTACAGTAAACGTGCTTCAGGTACTGTTCTGTTCAGATACAGAACACCCTGTATGTGTAATTTTATTTAAACTAATTGCAATTACTTAAATTTACTAACTCAACAAATTGTAAAAATACATTAAAAACTTTAATAAAGACGTCGACAGGTTACACATGCAACATTAACAAAATGCAACTTCACAAAACCTACTTTAATGTAGAACACTTAATACAATTTATTTATGCATATCTTGCAAGGTTACAAATTCTCTTATATTACAATGTAATTACCTATTAATTTCTGTATATATATATATATATATATAATTCTGTATATATATTTTAATTAAAAAAGTTTAATAAAAAAAACGGAGCATCTCGAAATTTTTAAATTTTACTTTTAGGTAAAATTCTTCTTCTGTACATAAGAAAGGAGATAGAAAAGACTGCAAAAACTATAGAGGTATAACACTGCTAAGTACTGCGATGAAAATATATGAAAAAATACTAGAAAAAAAAACTAGGAGCATTTGTGGAACTTAACCTTGAAGAGGCTCAGAGTGGATTTAGGAACGGTAGAAGTGTACAAAACCATATATTTAGTATTAAACAGATTATACATAAGACATTGGCGAGTGGGACAAGTGCATATTTCGCATTCACAGATTTGGAGAAAGCATTCCATCGAGTACAAAGACAACGAATATGGAACATACTAAAACAACGAAAAGTTAGTGAAAAACTGATAGAAACAATAAAGAGCCTGTACAAAGAAAATTACAACTACGTTAGCACAAGAAACATAAAATCACAGAAATTCCAAATACATCAAGGATTGAGACAAGGAGGAGTAATGAGCCCTGTATTATTCACGATATTCCTGGATGAAATAATGAAGGAATGCCAACATAACGTTAAAAAACTAGTAGTGAGCCATAGAAACATGTAAAAAGTTGAATTTGCAGAATGCACTTTTGCAGATGATATGGTTATCATGGTGGGAAGCGAAGAGGAACTACAGCATAACCTCAAAGTGTGGAATGATAAACTACAGGAGAATAGAATGAAAATAAATAAAGGAAAGACTAAAGTAATGGTAACATCGCCCGAGGAAAAAACACTAAGCATCACGATTGATAATGAAAACATCAAACAGGTTGAGAACTTCAAGTACCTAGGAGTGATTATACAAAGTAATGGGAAGCAAAAAAAGGACATTGAGGAAAGATGCGAGAAAACGATGAAAATGTACCATTCCACCAACAAAAAATTTATAAGAAGAAATGAAATTGCAAAAGAAACAAAGATTACCGTGTTTAAAATCATCTTTAGACCAATACTAACCTATGGGAGTGAGACATAGGTCTTGAATACGCCACTTAAGAACAAGGTACAGGCAGTAGAAATGAAATTTTTGAGAGCTGTACAGGGCATCACTATGATGAATAGAGAAAGAAATGTGGATGTAAGAAAGAACCTAAAATTGGAATCAATATAGGAGTATGTAGAAAAAAGGCAACTAGGATGGTGGGGACACTTACGAAGAATGAATGAGAATCGACAAACAAGAAAAATATGGAAAGCCAAAGAAGGCCGTAGAAGGAAAAGAGGTAGACCACAGGAAACATGGGATGGCATCATAGAAAAAGTAATCACCAATAGAGGAACTACAATGCAAGAGGCAGAACAACTAGCTTTAACTCTACATACTAGATAGTTTAAATATTGTTTAACAGGCAACAACGTTAGCATAAAGTTAAGTACTTCAAATTATAAACTATTTACGTATGAATGCGGTGGCTCTATTTCAATGACCACCACTGTATATTTTTATCAGGTTGCATCGTCAATCCTTTAATTGCTCAAATGCGCAACACATCTCTTATGCCTTTATGTGAACACAACAATATGTTCTGTAACGACATATTGCAAGTACAAGTACTTCCACAAAAATGTACTTAAGTACAAGTACAAAATACTTGCTCTTTAAAATGTATTTAAGTACAAATTTGGTCAAAAGTTAAAGTACTTTTTATAAGTACTTTTGTAAATACTTAAAAAAAATATATAAAAAATGTTACTATAAAAAAAATTAGCATGCAATTTTTTTTTTAATTAAGAAACTATTTTTTACAACAATATATTTTTTTATTCACATCATCAAATAAAACAAATTATAAATAATATGTATTGAAATGTTGTATTTAAACAAATTTATTTCACCACAAACCAAAAAAATTACCACGACTAGCTTTCTCAGGTCGAGCAAGTATCGTCAGGGGTGAGTTCACCTGTTCGCCCTCATTAACTACGGAAGGAAAATGCTCCTCCAAAAATAAACAATTCACAATGTAAAATACAATTTAAGTTCAATGTAATGCAAATATTAAATTGTTATTGGGCTCGTACTTTTAATTTTAACGTTTATCTAAATCGCCTGCTTATCACTATCGACGTTCGTTCCTACGAATGCAAATTTAATTTTTCAATTTCAAGTATCCAAATCGAATTTATTATTCGAAATATTCTTTTTTCCAAAATTTAATCATCCAAATCGAGCCAAGTCGATGCACTACCGTTCGGTAGCAAACTATCAAATAATCCAAATTAACTTCAAATCTCAAAATTATGCTTCCAAAATAACAACGAAATAATGCACACGCATCAAATCCACTTTATTCAAATTAAATCAAAATAAAATATTACTTACAAATATCAAAATTATCAAAACTCAGCGGGCATACAAAGTCACGCACCCGCTGTCGGCCATAGTTGGCCAAAAAAGCCACGAATTTCCTGTCATTGGTCCCCACCCAACAAATTCTACAATGTTACAACTTAATTATTATAGCCAATATTTCACCAAAATGTACAGGGTGAGTCGCAATCATTTTGAAACACCACAGTATGTAAGTAAATAAATTATTTTAAAAATTTAAAGTAGAAACTAATTTTTCTATTTATTTTATGCATTCACTTTATTGCTCTTCAACATAACTAATTTTTCAAAATTGTTGTCCGTTAATAAACGTCTTTTAGGGGCGTTTATGATCGTAGCAAATGCAAACAGTCTTTCTACGGACGGGGGTAAGATTCACCGATGTTCACACTAAAATCCTTTTTTTTTGCTAAGCTCCCAATGAGTAACTGGCAAGTTCCACCGCTGGCAAAAAAGGCAGCCTGTAAGTTCCACCGATGCAAAATGAAGGCTATTAATGGATTAACTCGCAAAGCCGCTTATAGTATTTATAATAATTGCAAAGAGAATAGAAAATTTAACGAAAAAAATAACATAAACGTTCAATTTGAAGAAATACAAGAAATAAGAGTAACATACCCCACCCCCATTGATTTAAATAAACTTAAGTAAAAAAAATGTGATTTTGAGTTATTGGTACCATAATGTTTAAAATTTTGCGTTCTATCGATTGCTATAAAGAACTTATATCAAGCTTGAAAACTAAGAACGAGAAAAATTAAAACTTTAGAGTTTTTTTTAATAACAATAACCCCCCCCCCCCATCTTTAAATGTCACATGAGAGGAATTCTTTTTCAGTAATGTAAAGAACACAATTAGTTTTATATTAGTATTTTATTTATTGGAAAAAATGTATGTATTTGTATATACATTGTTGTATATTCTAATAAATAAATTTAACATCCCCCCCCTTTATAATTAAGATTCTTCTTTTCCATCAATTATATCACTGAAACGGTTAGAGATATTTTTTACAAAGTCAAACCTACTAATCTGTTTCATTGAATATAATTCAAGTAAATACTGCAACCGTTTACGTTTCTTTGCAGTATCACTATTAGGCTCTTTCTGTATGTGAATGCTATTCAGTTTAATGTAGGTTTCTGCTTGCACTTCTTTCAATTTATCTAAAAACGTATATAGTGGTGGGTGGGCAATATAAAACTGAGAATTAAACATATTGTGAAAATCCGACACATGCTCGCTGTATTGGCAGTCCAAAGCTGAGGAGGATATGCAGAATCTGCATCTATATACGTGCGAAATAAGTAGTTCGAATATTTCTCCAACCGCGAATCGTCCGTTAATATAGATATTAAATCTTCACTATATACGGCATCAACTTCATCCGGACTTAAATACTGTAAACCAAAACTGTACCGCAGCCAATTACCAATTTGTGATTTAGCATCTTTATATTCTCCAGCTAATCCAAATTTCTTAATATTTCTATACCAAGATTGACCTAAATGAAATCTACAGCCAATTAGCGTAATATCTTTCCAAACATATTTTAAGCCTGCGTGTATTGCATGTTTAAAATCTACAGTGGCAAATTTTGATTGCAACTGTAAATCGCGTTGTTGACAAATTTCAATTAACTTTAAGAAACAGTTACGGTAGGTATCTTGTGTCTTATTTTTTAAGAGACAAAAAACCAAAGATATATAATAGCCGTTACTGTACCCATGTATGGTAAATAGCTGGGTAAAAAATTTCGTGCAGTAATTAAAAGTGCCATTCATAAATACATTTTCAATGGAACAGAAGGGGACAATGGTTGAATTCACTCCTCCCCTTATGTCAGTCAGTAGGTACGACCCTGGAATAGACAGATATGTAAAATCTGAAAGAATTAACTTTTCAAAGGCTTAAAATACTTAAAAGATTAATAATACTCCTGACCGCATCGACTTAAAATTTCCCATCAGTGGAACTTACAAGTTGAATAAGAGGGACCCAAAACCAAGCGGTGAAACTTACATGTCAGATTAAAAAAGATTTGACCCATCGGTGGAAGTTACAATCGCTCCTTTCTACAGACGCTGATGAAGACAAAGAAGTGTTATATTTAAAAAATAGAGAAAGACTTTTACTATTAAGTATATTTTACTATACCTTTACCAGAATAGAATCCCTTTATTAACCGACTTCAAAAAAGAAGGAGGTTATCAATTCGGTTGTATTTTTTTTTATGTTTGTTACCTCAGAGCTCCGTCATTTATGAACCGATTTTCAAAATTCTTTCGGCGTTAAATCAAGTATAGTTCCAAGTTGGTCCCATTATAATTTTATTCGTATTAGACCTTAAACTTCGAAGATAAACCGGAAAAACCGTCAAACTTCTCTTCAACTCTTCTCAAAATTGACTTAATAACGCATTAAGTACTGAGTACCTGTACCTGTTTGATTATATTGCCTGTTCTTACCCGGGGGGTCACAATTTTTTCTTAAGTACTCTACTTTTATTAATCTTCTAAGTAGTACGTTAACTATAAGGTAAATAGTAAATACACTTATATAAACTATGATCGGATTTTTAAAATTCTTTTTGCGTTTAGTAGGTCTACCCATACTTGCTTTTGATAAATAGTTACACAACGCAACATGCACTGAACAGGATGAAATAAAAAATAAAAAAAAAAATAATAAAACCGACTTCAAAAAAAAAACTACTGTGAAAGAAATGCACTAAAAAGTAAAAAATAATTACGTTATTTAGTTACTTCAACTAGCTGGCATATGCGGTCAATTATTGTATTCTTTGCAGTCGGTGCCAGCCAAGCTGGCTAAATTACTAAAACTAAATTTTTTAATAGCCAAATATCTAGGCATCACCTTTATAGCTGGAGGAATCGGTGCACCTTGTGCATAATTTCCTTTTTTGTCATCGCTGATTAAATCTACAATTTATGTTGCAGTCTCTTTGCCAAACCTTTATTTTCATACTAAAGATTGCTAGTAATCATTTACTTACCTATAGAAAGCTATAGAATCTTTATCTGGATAATGATTAAATGGATCTATGCTTTCCTTATTAGGTTTTCACTTTTCTATAAGTTGAAGCATTATTTAAAATTTGCAAATCTTCCAGAATATCGTCCTCTACATCCATATTTTAACTTTTTGTCTACAATTTTACAATGAAAACTTCATGAAGTTCGAGGTTAAAAATCCGAAATTTTAGGTATAGTATCGGCTTTTAATGTAGCTTATACTAGCCAATATTAAGCCGGCACTAACGAAAATTCTTACACTAAATTTGTTATTGCTACACTTTTTAAGTTAGTATGAGCTTTTAGTTGATGTCTAACTTAGTATAACGTTATTGGTAAGGCCCTATGTGTAAGTTCACAACTAGCGCCCACTGGTTAGGTACGCCGGAATTTTTCATGGGATACCTTTCAGTTAAAACACATTAAACTCACAAATAATTTGAGTTGAAAACCCGTGGTACGGTAAAATTGAACTTTTGGATGTGCAACGTGTACATTTGATAATAAATGCTTGGACAACACTTAAAAGTACCGTCATCTGCCCAACCACTTGATTCTTGAAGTTTTTTGATTGCAGCATCTGTTGCAAATATTAAAATTCGTTCTGTATCATCTTCTCATCCGCTATTGTATTGTAAGAATTTCAAACCAGAATTAAGATTTTGACTACTTGGGAGATGTCTCTTTCTATTGGCCTGTTCATAGTAAAAGTCTGTAGCTCCCCGGGAGCGAAATGTCCGGGTGCAAAATGTCCCGTAGCTAAATGTCCTAGAATCAGACATCTGGTATCAAAACGTCTAAACATAATAAGAAAGTACATATTTAGTTAGTTATTTACTTGGTTACTTTCCAAATTTATTTCGTAAATTTTAGTAGTCAAGTAAATTTACTTTGAAATTAACTAAGTAGTGATTTATTTATGCTTTATAATACCGGCTCTTAATCTCAACATAATTAAAAATCTCGAATTAAACGTGACTAAACCTACGTCCGTCACATTGGACGCTCTTCCGGCAAAAGCATTGTTGTAACCTTTCGTTACCAACCTAGTAACAAAAACAAATTATTTATAAATTTTTAAATGTACAGTATGTAACACAATTTAATATCGAAACAAAATAAACTTTAAATTCACAAAAATAACAAAACAGTTTTTAAGTGGATTTCAGAACACGACAGTTACCTCCTCAAATTTTATAAAAAAATCAAGGAGTTCATGAGTCAAATTTACATCTTTGCCGTGGTTTGAAAAACCACAACACTTTAAATTATTTGAAACAATAATTACATTAACAAAATCAAACTTTTATAATCTAATAAATCCGTAAATCAAAAATAAAACCCTTTCTTTATTCCTTAAATAACTTTTTACAAATTTAGATTTTAAATCAAACTATTCAAACACTTTTTTTACAAAAAATAATCTTATCAATTAAATTTTTTACAATTCAAATTTTAAATTTAAAACTATTCAAATTACATTTAAAAATATTTAAATGTTTTACAAATAAAAATCATGATAAATCAAATTTTTATACATCAAATCGTTTAAATTTTTATACCGTTTCTTGTTCTTTCCCATTTTCTTCTCCTGTACTTATTTCCATAAATAGATCCTCTCATTTGAAGTTCACATATCCGGCACTAACTTCTGTTACTGCCTATTTCTTGTTACGGTTTGATTTTATTTTTAGTAAAATTTAATAGTTGTGAAAGATTTTCAAAAGGTGGCGTTCTAATTAACTTTTGAATTTAAATTTAATGGAATTAAATTTAATTTAAATTTAATCAAATTTCGGGCCAGCATTTGAACCGATTTATCGTCTCGACTGGAGCTAATATGCAAAATTAAGTGAAAATATCAATTTCTATGAAAATACTCAGTCTAAAATCGAAATTACAGCATGTTGCTCGGAGGTAAATTGCAAAAATTGTAATAAAAATTGTATAAAAGCGACAAAAATCTGAAATTAATTAATGATTGAAGCGGTTCTCGCGTTGTAACTTATTAACTTAAACTTTTATGACCGGACTTTTCATATTGCCGCCACGTATAACAGTATAACAATAAATAAAAAACAGTTATTTACTTGTCATAATTTGAAAAATAATACACGTAGCTTTAAATTATCTTAAATGAATGTCGGCTTACTACCTAAACAAGATAAGTTTAATTTTGGCAATTTTTGGTTTATTTTTTTCTCAGAGATATTATTTTTATAAGTTTATTTAAGAATTATATATATTTCTTATACGATCTTGCGTTTATTACACATATTTCTTAATTTACTGATTTTTAATGTACATCTAAAATTTAAATCTCTATTATCTCAAAACTATTAGTATGTTACTTATCTGGTTCTTGCAGTGAGCCGACGTAATACTAATTAAAGTAATAAATTATATTCATTGATATTTTTAAACCGAATTAATATAGTTATTGTTGGAAATGGAAATTAACTATCATCAAATTTATATCTTTTGTATACATCCTTGGTAGGTGTGACGCTTAAGTAGTATACTTTCAAATAGAAAGTTCGAGTTCGAATCCAACCGCCGTTTAAAAAAAAGTAAGTAAATATTAATTGGGTGTTTAATGTTAAATTTCAGATATTTCAGGAATGCATGCCCAGAAGAAGTGAACCAATCATCAACCAAAGCCCCAATGGCTGGAGCGCCATCGTAAATTCTGATTAAATAATTAAAATTTATAGTACAAATTTAAATAAATGTGTAATGGTATCTGAATATAAATAAATAATCAATTGGCGCAAGTCAACGATTAAACATCGAATTTCTAAATAATTAGAGAAATTAATTTTTTAAATTATTATTGAATATTTTTTAACTATTTATTTTAATTAAACATCAGTGCCGATTAGGAAGGTAAATTTTATGTACCCAGCCGACACTGTAAATTTCTAAATATTCTGTTCATAAAAAATCAACACATAATATGTTCATAACTGATTCACCAATTCAGTAACGGAAAATTGGGCATATCAATACCGTACCGTTACGAAAATTCTTGTACATTAATGTACATAATTGATACATCGAAACAGTAACAGATAAAGCGGTAGTAAATCAATGCTATACCGTTACGAAAATATCTGTACTGTATCAGTACATAAATGACACCTTAAAACAGTAACGATAAATTGGGCAAATCAATGTCTACCGTTATGTAAATATCGATACCGTATATGTACATGTCATTTTTGTACATTTTTGACGGTTTTGTGCTGCTTGGGTTGTTTCTTGTCCAAATTGTTCGGGAAACGGAGGAATGGGCCATTAGGTATCCGGTCTAAAGTCCAATCTCATTGCAATCCGGTTAATATTAAATGCAAAGAGCCATTAAAACACAAAATTCTTCTCGATTATAATTTTTCTCATGCTGATGGTGATCAACGGTCTTATTTACGAGTTTCGATTTTGAATCGTAGTATTTTAGCTTTATTAGATTCAGGCGCTACGCGCACTGTAGTTAGAATATCTGGGGATAAATTTCTATTGAGTTAAGGGTTGACACTAAATCCAGGAGAAACTGTTGCGTGTACCGTTGCAAACGGTCAGACTTGTAAAAGTATTAGTTCTATTAGTACTCCCATTTGCCTCAAAGATAAAGTAGTTGTTTTAGAAGTCTTGATAGTTCCAGATTTGCCTCGCGAGTTAATACTCGGAACCGATTTCTGGTTGGCTATGGATTTAGTTCTCGATCTCAAACGAGATTTATGGCGTATTGAATCAAATCCTTCAGTTACTGCGATTGATTTTATTAAGAACGACTACGAATTAAGTTTAGAGGAACGTCTTGCTTTAGATAAACTTGATAGAAATTTTGAATTATTAGGTACAGGCGTCGGAGTAATTAACGCGACTGAACACGAAATTATCACTGATTCACCACCCATAAAACAATGTTGTTATCCAGTATCTCCGGTAAGGCAACGTATTATCAACAAAGAAATTAAAATGATGTTAGATGATAAGATTATAGAGTCTTCGAAATCATCTTGGGCCAGTCCAATTTTGTTAGTTCCCAAAAAGAACGGGACTTATAGGTTTTGCGTTGATTATAGAAAACTAAATTTTGTAACAAAAAAAGATTCGTACCCTTTGCTTTTAGTTAACTCAATTCTTGACCAATTAAGAGACAATTAAGAGACATTAGCTCAATCGACATTAAATCTGCATATTGGCACGTTCCTATAAAGGAATCTTCTCGAGAGTATACGGCTTTTACTATTCCTGGTGGATTATATCACTTTTTGCGAATGCCATTTAGGCTTACAAACGCACCTGCAACTTGACAGAGACTCACTGAGGAAATTTTAGGCGCCGACCTTTTGACCTATGTATTGGTGTATCTTGATGATATAATCATTATCGCTAAAAATTTTAAGACTCATTTGGAAATTTTAGAGAAAGTGTTTCAGCGTTTACATGCCGCGGGACTTACGATTAGTCGCGAAAAATGTGAATTTTGCAAACCTTAGCTTAAATATTTAGGTTATATAGTCGATGGCGGTGGTTTGAGAGTTGATCCAGAGAAGATGAAGGCAATTTTGGATGTTCAAGCCCCGAAAAATATTAAGGAGCTGCGACGTGTTCTTGGTATGTCACAATAGTATCTGCGGTTCATTAAAGATTTTTCTACTATCATTGCTCTTTTAACTAATTTAATTTAAAAAAATGTTGCTTGGTTTTGGAAACCTGAATGTGAGCAAGCCTTTTCATCCATTAAAGAGCAATTGGTTACTGCACCACTACTACAGTGTCCCAATTTTGAGGAGGATCTTTATATTGCAAACAGATGCTTCTGCATTTGGAATCGGAGCTGTACTGACGCAAAACTTTGAAGATGGTGAACGAGTTATATGCTATTTATCCAGATCTCTCACTAAACAAGAGCGAAATTACACAACTACCAAACGTGAATGTCTAGCTGTAATATACGCCATTGAAAAGCTTAGGCACTATCTTGATGGTGTACGTTTTATGGTGGTAAAACCGTGGTACGGTGGGAAGATTGGCAAGATGGTCTGTTCGCCTACAAGCTTTTGACTTTAAACTTGTGCATAGAAATTAAAAAGATTACGTTGTACCCGATTTATTATCCCGCTCTGTCCTGGTAGACAACATCCAATTACAGACAGGCGATGATTTTAAGAACACCCAAGATTCGTGGTATTTAAAACTCCTTCGGTCAGTCGAGCAACATTCTAATAAATACCCACAATGGATGATAGAAGGAAGACAATTATTTAAATATGTGAAAAGTCGAATACCTGAATTAACACCGGAGACAGAGAATTGGAAACGCGTTGTGCCTAAAGATTTTAGAAAAGCCAGATTAGCAAACCATCACGATGAACCAACTGCCGGACATGTTGGCATTTATAAAACATTTTGGAGACTTCATCATCGTTACTTTTGGCCCAAGATAAAGAATAATGTCGCTAAATATGTAAAATCATGTAAAGTTTGCGCCGAGCAGAAACCTAAACAAAAGGCTCCAGCTGGCTTGATGGGTACTAGACCCAAAGTGACACATCTTTGACAGATCTTATCTTTGGATTTTGTTGGACCTTTACCGAGTTCCACTTTGGGCTATACTTATATTTTAGTTGTTACCGATTGTTTTAGCAAGTATTTTATACTTTTTCCTATTCGTTCTGCTACCGCTAAGTCCTTGGGAAGGAATATTGAGGACGGCATTTTTCTTGTTTATGGTGTGCCTCAAGCCATAATCTGTGATAACGGTGTTCAAATGCCCAGCAATGAATTTCGAAATCTTTGTGAACGCTACTGCACTAAAATCTTTTACACAGCGTTATATTATCCTGGAGCTGATCCCACGGAACGCGTTAATAAGGTAGTAAAAACCATGTTATCTTCTTACGTAAAGGACAATCATCGTAAATGGGATATTTTTTTTTGGTTTTTGTAGCTTGTGCTATACGTACCTCCAGAAATGAAACTACAGGCTATACTCCATATTTCGTGAATTTATTATCTTTATTATTATATATTATCATTTTATTGTGAGCAATTGATAGCTTACTACGTATTCATTTTTTTTATTAAATCGGAAACAACAAACATGTTTACATGTTCATTCGACGAAAGAAGTGGAACAAACATGAGAGCTGTCGGAAGTCGTGGAGTCGACCCAGCCATTACGGGTTGGATTAGCTCCACCCTCAGAGACAGGAAAATTAAAGCTAGTCTGGGACAGACGACTGTGGAGGTGTCTGCCGCACGTGGGTGTCCGCAGGGGGGGGAGGGTCCTCTCCCCCTTGCTGTGGTGCCAAGTAGTGGATAGTCTTCTGCGGGAGCTAGAACAGGCAGGGGTACATGGACAGAGATTTGTTGATGATATCACAATTCTTGTTATTAGGAAATTCGAAGGAATCGTGTCATTGTTGATGCAAAACGCACTCAGAATCATCGAAAGATGGTGCACAAGAGAGGGGCTATCGGTAAACCCGAGGAAAACCTCTGTTGTGGCGTTTACACAACGCATTAAACTTCCGGATGTGAGAACTCTGAGGTTGCGGGGGAGGAGCTGCCTTTGCAGAAGGAGATCAAATACCTGGGTCTAACTCTAGACAACAGGCTGACCTTCACGCCTCACATCCGTCACATTACGAACAAAGCGACTAGGGCTCTCTGGGCCTGTAGGAGCATGATCGGTAGAACGTGGGGACTAAAACCTAAAATGGTACTTTGGTTGTACATCAAGGTGGTGATACCCACGATCACATACTCAGCCCTGATCTGGTGGCACAAAGCTAGTAAAAAGGAAAGCATAAACCAGCTCAACAGGCTGCAAAGACTGCCGTGCTTGGGTATTACGGGAGCAATGACATCAACGCCCACCGCTTCCATGGATGCTCTCCTGGTCTTCCACCTTTACACCTAGTCGTGGGGTCCGAGGCTCTACTTGCAGCCTACAGGTTGAAAATTAACGGTCATGGTGAGATCAATCCTAGAAAGGGGCACCACATCATGATCTTAAACTCAATTAAGAGTAACGGCTTGCTTAGCATGTACCCTGATAGAACTAGCACCGTGAGAGACTTTAGAAAGCCTTATAAGGTCCTAGTACCGGATAGAGATAAAATTGAAACCTCACAAACGCTGGGGCTTAAGCTTAAGTATGATACCATCTGGTATACAGATGGATCAAAGACTGAGACGAGTACTGGAATAGGTGTGCGAGGCAGAAGACTGGGGGATGCTTATAGCATTAACCTGGGACCTCTCGCAACTATATTTCAGGCAGAAGTAACTGTTATATTGGTCTGTGCTGAAGAGCTGGTATGGAAAAACTATGTAGAGAGGAGAATCTGTATCAAGACTGACAGCCAAGCTGCTCTAAGAGCCTTGGAAGAAGTTGAATTACACTCCAAGGTTGTCAAACAATGTATAGATGCTCTGGTAAGACTTGCTCTCCGCAACAGCGTCACACTGATGTGGGTGCCGGGACACCGGGGCATCAAAGGAAATGAAGAAGCGGATTCTCTAGCTAGAAAGGCCGCTTGCGCAAACCTAATGGGCCCGGAGCCTTCCTGCGAGATTGCTTACACTACCACAAAAGGAAGAATTAGGGATATACTAGCAGAACAACACCTTGCACACTGGATGGACCTACCTGGACTGAGGCAATCGCGTACGTTCATAAGGGCACCGTCCAGGAGCAGGCTGCGTCACCTCGGTTTGACCTACCCAACAACCGAGGAGATAGAACAATCTCCCTTCAACTGTATTCTCGACCTGGTCGAAGAGACGCAGTTGTTTGAGTAAACTCGGATGGGTGCACAATAAGTTTAAGCTTCAGTGCAGTGGGGACATGTACCACAGCCCGTTACTAATAATAATAATAATAATAGCGCGTCATTGATTTACCTTTAGATCTACTCAGTAATTACAAATAAGAAACAATACTTTATCTTTTAAATAAAAATATATTTTTATTTAAACACTTTATTTATAATAATTTAAAATTATAAAAATAATTTAAAAAAAATATTTTTAAAAATTAAAAAAAAAATATTAATAAATAAATTTTATTAACTTATTTAAAAATACTATTTTTATATATAATATTTATATTTAATACTAAGGTAGGTAATACTAGGTAATACTAAATCATAATAATAAGGTAGGTAATGGTCATTGCTTACCTAAATGGTAATTGCCAACCCAAAATTTAATTTGTTGGTACCACCAAATTTAGCTATGTTAAATTGTCAGAGCAGGATCTTATGTATTTCTTTTCTTTTTAATTCTAGAAAGTATATGCCCAAATATGCACGGTAAGTAGATTTCAGTCAAAATATGCAATATCCTAAAATAATAACCAAAATATGCAAAAGTATTAGTGCGACCTTTACGCTGCAAAATTTGGTTCTTTAATTTCTACCAAATTTGTATATTTTATATAATAAGTTAGGTTAAAAATTAAGTTAGGGTGAGTTGTATAAAGCTTGGATTAAAATTAAATCTAACCTAACTCAGTGCTTATAAAATCACAACGCCAAAGGACGAGTTAGATTAATTTTAATCTGGACTTTACACAGCTGACCCTAACTTAACTTTTATCTTAACGTAATATTATATAAAATATGCAAATATGGTCAAACTTAATTGGTTGGCAATTCAATGCACCAAGTTGTGCGGCCTGAAGGCCGCACTGATACGAAACAACCTTTCAATTTTTATAGGTTTTTAACTTAAAATGAATAAATCAAAGGTACGTTACGAACAGAAAGACAAAGTTTCTTATATATTTTACGATTTAAAAAAATAATTATAAAAAATTAAGTACTAATATAAACATTAAATTTTATGAATACTTTTAAATTTCTGGTAAACATCCAGTTACAATTTTTTGATTGACTCTTTTTATAAGATTAGCCTACCTATGCTGTGTTTTTATGGGTTTAAATTGCACTCGATAATGGCAGATCTAGAAAGCGCAGACTTTTGAGACAATATATTACTCAAGTGCAAGCTTTTTTCCAAAGATGTTACAATTATTATAAATAAAGTGTTTAAATAAAAATATATTTTCATGTAAAATATGAATTATTGATTTTTATTTGTAATTACCGAGTAGATCTAAAGGTAAGTCAATAACGCCCGGCAGCGCCCTGTACCGACAGCGCTCATCGCCCGTCACAAATAAAATTTTTTTTTTAATCTAATCACGAGCAGTCAAATTTTTTCGTGAATTTCGTTACTTAAATGTTCAATGCAAAATACTAAGAAAAAAAGATTTTGTTTTTTGTGGGAGAAGTCATTTAAATTTTCATTTGTTAACTTTAAAGTTAATTAACAATATGAAAATATATAAATAATTTAAACTCTTACATATTTCATTAAAATACAAGTATTGAACTATAAATTCTGAAAGTTTCATTGAAATATCTCTGATAGTTTTTGAATTATCGATTTTTTAACTAAAAGTCATAAAAATTTTCATTAACCTTCATCCGGGCGCGTGGGCGGTAATTTACCGTTTTATTTATAATAACGCGCGAACTTTTGCGTGCAGGTGTTAAGGAGGGTGGAAGTGCTTTGTATTCCTAATTGACTTAATATGACACTAGATAGAAGTGTCGTTGTTACCTACTTTTCATTTTTAATTGTCTCAGCCAACGCCAAACTTGTACAGTCGAATATCGGCGGTAGATTACCAGTTACGCTCCCATTAGTGATATTTATTTTCTTCAGCCATTGCAAGGAAATGTAATTACCGATTTTATATTTTTCGTAGGTATTCACAATTCAAATTACTTTTTTTACAACTTAGTAAACTATACTCCAAATACGTCACTATCGTGACGTCACATATCAGATTTCACATTTTTACTAATGCATATTGCATGTATTGGTCTCATGTCAGGGCATGAAAAATCCGGAAGATACATATACATCGACTTCTTGAGATGGATTCAAATGAAGAAGAGTAAATTGACGATCAAGACGATATTAATTTTGAACCTGAAGTCATTGAACAAGATAAACACAGCAGTGACTCGGAGAAAGATAAAACAAGGCTTAAATGTTACTTTCAAATCATTTTTTTGGAAATCATAATCAACATAATCAAGTACTACACTAATATTTACATTGCTCAAAAAAAGGCTGAAAATGATAAGTCGTCTGATACTCCTATTCGGGATAGGGATTACAAATTAATACCTATCCCTACTGTGTTAGCTTATTTTATTATTCAAATTTTAATAAAAATGAAATTTTAATAAAAATGTTTTATCGTTTAAAAAGTATTATAATGTTTTTCATCGTATTTATCCCGATTTTAAAGATTTTGGATGAATGACGAAAGAAAAACCGAAGACGGTAGATTACCGTTGCGCGCCCGCTAATGTTACGGAAAGTGGCGCGCCCGGATGAAGGTTAACAAAAAATTTGTTGATAAAATGAAAATTTTTAAAAACTGTTTTGGAGATTAATTGTTGATAGTGACTACTTCATAAAAAAATACTAAGATCAAAATTCGATGATCAAGTGGAAAATGGGGGGTCCACTTGACGCGATCTTGCTCATTGCAACATTTATCAGCATGCGAACTTCATCTTCCATAAAATTCTTGGACCGCTTCATTTTAGAGATCTTTTCATTTGACTGTAATTATAATTGTATGTATGTACATGATATACAATACAATACAATACATGTATGTGAAGATATACAAAATTACTTTAATATTTGCTGACATTTACTAATTAACGTCATTCAATTCACTGCCAACCTTAACATATACACACGAAAAATTGTTCAAACTACTTTTTTGTTAAAGTTATGATAAATTTGTTTGGAAAGACCGGTTTTCTTAAAAGTATGTTTAATGTGGTTTTTAATTTTATCTGCCTGATAGATAAAAGGAACTTTATAAAGGGATGGAAAGATCGTCCCTTTGTCTACAAATCTCAAGAACAAAAAGATATCAATTGGATATTAAAAAAGTAAAAAAAAACAGTAACAATGCGACAACTAATACGTAATGCGGCAGCAAGACACTGCCCGAAAGGTCGTGGAATCTACTAGTTAAGGGTGCGATTTATGGACGTATTTCAAAACTTCATTTACAGCGCAAAATTAGCTTAAGATATTACGATAATTTTTTTTTAATAGAGAGAGGATAATTGTTCGAATAACCGTATATAATTTTTAAGATGTTTTGATAAAAAAAGAATTATTAACATTTTCAAATATGTCATACCGTAGCTAATGTAAAGATTTTACGTAATCTGCATTAAAAATTTAAAAATTTTTTTCTATTATAAGAGATGCAAATGAAGTTTTGTTTCGGCCATACATTTAATGATTTGAAAACGCGCGCTTTGATAACAGCGCGCGAACAATTATCTTCTCTATTAAAAAAAATCATCGTAATATCTTGAGATACTTCATTTACTTCATAATATATAGGTCTAAAAATCGCACCTTTAACATTAAAACATAGTTCAAGTTAATAATAATTTAATAATAAGTTAATAATAATAATAATTTAAATACATAGAACACATGTGAACTCCACATCAACTTTTTTTTTATTTAGAATTACTAAGAATCCGTATACTTGAAACATTCTTTTGTAGAAATTAATTTACTATAACTTGCTCTTAGATTTTATTTTAATATTTTCGATTTATAAGTTTTAACTTTTTGCAGTCGCAATAAAAAAAATTACCATTAAGTTTATTTTTATGTTGCAGTTAAAAGATATTAACTTTTACCAAAAAAGTAGAATTAAATAATTTACAAAATGGTAAATGTTATTAACATGTGATAATATTTTTTAATAAAATTAATTTTTACATGTTAGATGAAAATAATAATAAATTAAATAATTTACTGAAAACACCATTTAGAAAAGTACTTATAAGAAAGCGAGTGTGATACAAAAAAATTTACCCTACTCATTTTTGGCTTTTCTTATTTGTATTTATACGAAACGAGAAATTCAACTGGTAGCTAATGTAACGGTAAGTGAATCTGACAAATCCCAGATTACAGGATGTACACCCTCATCGTTAACAAGATATTACTTGATCCTTATAACGCCATTATTTTACTCTCTTTTATCATTTCAAAGTTTGATATTATATAAATTAATATAGACAACTGTTTAGTTTTGATTTACTGGTATTCATAATAAATTAATCGTAATATTATTTTTATTTGTTTCATACTTTCAGGGAAATTTTATATAAATTTATGGGAAGGAATTCATTATTCCTTATGGCTACTTTTCTACAAGTTAGAGATTGGAAATCACTCACAAAAACACAAACCCACTAAAATGAGAAAAATCT
Organism: Cantharis rustica; assembly: GCA_911387805.1. Classification (NCBI taxonomy): domain Eukaryota; kingdom Metazoa; phylum Arthropoda; class Insecta; order Coleoptera; family Cantharidae; genus Cantharis; species Cantharis rustica. The sequence goes on from OU426877.1 coordinate 82,471,177, forward strand.
TTTTTGGCTACGGAAGATAGCATAAAACAAAATAAAACAAATTCTAGAATATGGGTAACAATTTCTCCCGCATTAAAATATTAAATACTATTTTTAGTAATATTAGATTATAATTATAATACATAATTATTATGTATATTATAGCAAAGCATAAAATGGCTTATAAAGAGTGGTTGTTTAGTTGCATAAGATCTTTCAATAGCGATAATAATTGAACAAAGTTTGTCATGGTGACAGTATTTGTCAATTGTGTTTAGAAAGGTTTACCATTTAGTCATGAAAAAATTTACTGTTGAAGAACGCTTCCTAATTTTGAAAATTTATTTTCAAAATCAGAGTTCCGTTCGCAAAACTTATATATACTGCCGTATATAAAGTGAGACCAATCCGGCACCAATCTTAAAACTCCATTGATTGTTTGGTGTGGAGTACACGCCAAAGGCATTATCAGTCCATATTTATTTTGAAATTTTGTTTTGAAAATTCTGTTACGGCGAATGCTGTAAGATATCGACACATGCTCAACACGTTTTTGTTCCCAAAAATCCAAGAGTTAAACACATCGACAATTTATGGTTTCAACAGGATGATGCTACGTGCCACACAGCCAACAAAATCATCAATTTCTTAAAAGGACAATTTAATGACAACGTTATTTCAAATAATGGTCCTGTCAATTGGCCTCCAAAATTCTGTGATTTGACACCTCCAGATTATTTTCTTTGGAGGTATGTTAAATTCATGGTTTGTGTTAACAAATCAAAACCTCTAGAAGCATTGCAGCTCAACATTCAGCACGTCATTTATGAAATAAACCACAAATATTGAACAACAGAGAAAGTGGTAAACATTTTCACCGATCGGATGCGGTTCATAATGATTGGTGGTGGTTACATATGGTACATGCCAAAAATTATTTTTAAATCATAAATGGTATTAAATGTACTATCATAAAAACTATTTGAAAAAAAATATTTCATCAATTTTTTAATATTTTTATTTCAATTTGAATAAATTCTCATGCTGCTTAAGAAACACTCTGTATTTAGAGTGCAGCATGAGAACTTCAAATTGAAATAAAAACATTTTAAAAATTGGTGAAATGTTCTTTTTATTATTTTTTATGAAAGTAAATTTATCAAATGGTTAAGGTTATTAACATGTGATAATATTTTTTAATAAAATTAATTTTTACATGTTAGATGAAATTGAAAAATAATTTAATTGATAACTTAGATAGTTATGAGTCACAAGTCAAATTTATTTGACTTTTGTAATAACAAACATTATACCTACTTGAAGCCAAAATGAATAAATAAACTTATTTTGAAAAATTCTAAACCGGAAAACTAAACTAACCCAAAAAAAACTTAAAATGAAACGTTAGTTGTAATTTAAAATTACAAAAGTTGTAGATTGCCCCAATTCCAAAATTTCATGTGTATGAACTTAGTGAAATATACAGGACAGATCTACGTATTAATTTGTTATATTTTTAATACGTTTTAAACGTTAAGAAAGACGGTTGCATTTTAGTGCAGCGGACCGAAGTTCGTTCGAGTTTTAGTAGAAAAACTCCTTATCAGCGAGTAACGCAAGGTGCCAGTAATTGGGATTTTCAACCTAAGTGTAGTGTAACAGTAAATTACCAACAACGTTAACGTCGACATTTAATATCAAAATAATTGATGAACGTTTGTTCAACCATTTTGGAAACGACAATTGAAGTCGTGTTAATGTTATCTTGTTCTTTCGTACTAGCATCGACGACCTACAATGTTCACGTGTTAGTGATAAGTGCTTCCATAATAGTTGGACGAAGCTACTCCTGTTCCAGCATAGATTTTATCGTCCTTCTGCCATGCAGTTCAGCAAGCTACCGTTTCTTCAACCGCAGCGAGGAAGAAGATCACTTCGACAACCTTATTTTCATAATTGGAAGCACAAAGGGTCTTGGTGGTGTAACCGCCGTCTTACATAATTTTGTAAACATATCCGAGCGCTTGGGTAAGTCAATTTTAACATTACCAATTCCCTACTGTGTTTGATTTCTTTGGAAACGTTGTTAGTTCCAGATTGTTATTTGCGACGTGGCTTATAGGCCAGATTTTAGATTATCAAATTGGAAATTGTTGTAGCCAAGTTAGAAAAATTTGTTGTTTGTATATTATTACTAGCTCTACGGGCCTTGTAGACCCATGACTTGTTTAACCACGCTGAACCATTTTTTTCGATCTCGAGCTTTGTCCATCCATTTTCTGGTAAGCAAGAAATTCAAGTCTTGTTGCACTTCTTCTTTCCATTTGGACTGGTCTACCTCTTCTTCTCGTTCCACTTATGTTTATCTTTAAAATCTTGTTTGGGATTCTTTCTTCACTCATTCGCACCAAGTGCCCTAACCACCTTAGACGTTGTGATTTAACCACTTCAATAATGATAGCATCATTATACAATTCATATATTTCGTGGTTGATTCGCCTTATCCATTGTTCCTTCAAAAATTTTCCACCAAATGTTCTTCTCAATATCTTTCGCTCCCATATACTTAGCATCATCTGTTCTTGCTTTCACAGCGTCCAGATCTCGCATGCGTACGTTACTACAGGTCTTATTATTGTCTTGTATAATCAAAGCTTAGTTGTCCTTGAAAACATTCTGCCAGTCAATATCGATTTCAAGGCAAATGTGCTTTTGTTACCCGCTGTAATTCTGGCTCTTATTTCTTCACTGCTTCCCGTTTGTCTCGTCACTAAAGTTCCAAGATAAGTGAATGTTTCGACCTTTTAGAATTTTACCACTTTGTTTACCTCCAATTCCACTTGAAAAAATTTACCCTGTTCAAAAGGCTTGTCATCCCACTGCATGTATTTATTTTTTCTTCGTTAACCAGCAAGCCCGTTCTTTGTGTGGCATTTATTATCTTTATTATTACTTTCTATAGTTTGTTTCTTGTTCTTGTTATTATTGTAACATCATCCGCAAAGGCAAGACATTGCTGTCGGTTTCGAAATATTATGTTCTTTCTACCTATTTTGCTATCTCTTATGGCTTTTTCAAGTACAAAATTAAACAACACTGCAGACAGTAGATCATCCTGCCTTAACCGGCATCCAATTCTAAACTTCCTTGATATTTTTCCATTTATTTTGACCTTGTTGGTTGTTTCATTAAGTGTTATTTGTACTTCAAATTTTTTTAGTGCTACATATAGTTGGTTTCTCTTGACACTATCGTATGCCTGTTTAAAGTGAACAAACAAAAAGTATGTCGGTAGTTTGTATTTATGACTTACGGACTGTATTTCTCTTAGTACGTATTGCTATGCCCCCAGCTTTACAAATTCATGCATTTTCAACCTCTTGTGAAAATTCGCTGAGGTAACACAGATTATTTAATAGCTATGAGCTCTTGTAGTTTTTTTAAATCGTAAATTAAAATTAAAATACTCAACTTTTCTATTTAATCTGTGACCTTGCAAGCGCACATGTTATTCCAGCTGGCGTCTGGTCAAACAAATTTGTTGCGACGTAATTTTACGCATCGACTAAAATTTCACTAAATTCTTCATCTTCCAAATTTATTAGCACGTCACTTTACCACAATTAAAACAAAACATCGACTCAACTTAATTTATTTTATTAATTTTCAAACAATTAACAATTTAAATTTGTATTGCGGGAATGATGTTCGTTCGCTAATCTACTCGATGTGAAGGCGTGAGCCCAAGTCTTGTAAATTTTTATACCTTATCGAGGTTCGAACCTTTGATTTTATTATAGCAGTCCTATGCTTTAGTGCGTTACCTATCGTCTGCACCTTTATTTATACAGCTAAAACCTTATCTACATTGCATTTTTAGAATAAATTTACAATAACAAAATTAAAACTTCAAAATAATTTTACAAAATAAATGAATTAATGGTTTATAGCATTTCGAAACATGACAGTATATTTGATACGTTACCGACTTGCCTTTACGGAATCCACTCTGGTATTCTCCCAGTGTTTTATCTGCATATTGACCAATTCTATTTTTTATACACGTTGCCAATATCTTATATGCAACGCTCAACAGGGCTATTCTCTATAATTACAATCAGTCTTGTCACCTTTTTTGTGGATTGGGCATATTATAGCGTTCCTCCAAGTCATTGGCATTTCCTCTCTTTCCCATATTTCTTTGATTAGTTCATGTACCATCGCTTCGATTGTTTCTCCTCCATATTTTATCATCGCTGCTTGTACAGCATCTTCTCCAACACTTCTGTTACTTTTCAGGCTTCTGAAATGATATACATATATTTCGTATATCTTCAATCGTTGGTTGTTCTACGTTTGATTCCATAATGTCACTATCAAAAACTTCTGTTTCTTCTCCTCCATCTGCTAGTTTGTTGAAGAGTTCCTCAACGTACTCTGCCCATCTTTCTATCGCTTTATCTTGATCTCCTATTAAGTTTCCTTGTTTGTCCTGGCACACAGTTGTCTTCGCCTGGTAACCTTTTTTTACTGTTCTAATACCCTGGTAAAAATTTCTAATTTCCTTCTTTCTATATTTTTCCTCTATCGCTTCTAAATTTTCCACCAGGTGCTTTATTTTCTTCTCCCTAATTAGTGCTTTACACGTTCTTCTTTACGCCTAATATTTGCGTCTATCTTCTGGTGTTCCTGCTTGTAGCATTATCTTCGTAGCTTTTTCTCGCTTTAAATCAATCTCTTCCTGGCATTCCGCATTACACCACTTCTTATTTTTGTATCTTCTTACTGTGTTTTGCTTAAATTCTGCTTTTCTCATTACATTTCTTAAAGTATTCATTCTTTCTCTATGCTTTGGGATTTTCTTCTGCTTTTAGTAGTTCATTAATTATTTTTGAATATTCTTCCCGTGTTTTATCTTTAAATTCAAGTCGTATCGTTTTGTTTGGTGTTTTTATCTTCGTTTGTTCTCTTTATTAATATAATTTTAATTAGCTTTGTTTTTACCATGAAATGATCGGTATCGATATTGGGACCCCTACAAGCTCGCACATTCCTTACGCTTGCTTCACTTTTTCTCTCTATCAGAACGTGGTCGATTTGGTTTATGTTTATTCCATCTAGTCCATGTTTTCTTATGAACTTCTTTATGATGGTAATGCGTACTTATTATCTTCATGTTGTATTCCGTAGCAAAGTCGATTAAGAATCTGCCATTTTCGTTGGTCTCTGCGTATTTGCTGTACTTTCCTATAATTGGTTTAAAGTCCATCTCTTTTCCTATTTTGGCGTTACTATCTCCAATAACCATTTTTAAATCATACTTTGGCACTCTTTTATACTCTCTGCTTAGTAGTTTGTAAAATTCCTCTTTGTGGTCTATTTGTTTTTCCTCGATTGGTGCGTGTATATGGATATCTTTTGGTATTTACCTCTTAGCCGAAGAACACACACTCTATCTGTTTCTGGTAAATATTTTATGATGGAATGTCGTAATTGGTCGCTTACAATAAAACCTGTTCCCAATCTCCTGTCGGACCCACTGCTCATAAGGAATGTGTATCCGCTCATTTCAAAAACCTCGCTATCTTTATGTTTTGTCTCTTGTAGCGCTGATATAACAACTCTATATTTTTTCAGGACATTTACTAATTGTATCATCATACCCTTTTTAAAGATTCCACTTACATTCCAATTTGCCACAATTACAATGTCATTTTGCTTCACCTTTTTATTATTTTTTGATCCATAATCCAATTTGCTTTTTCCATATTTCGCCATTTTTGCCCTTGTTAGTTTCTCGGTATGTGCTTCCCACTTCCAACGCTCTCTATCTATAAATATCTTTGTGTAGCCCACCGTAGCTTTCTTCCTCCTAACTCGTTCAGTCTTTGCAATTCATCTTAACTCAGCTTGCACTTTTCGTTCCTCTTCAGTCAAATCGTCATCGATGTATTTTGCGAAGCTTCGTAGAATTTTTTTCTTCTTCATTACCTTCATCTTTTCGTTCCAGGATTCCATCGTAGCCACTATGAACGGAGGTACAGTTTTCGGCTTTATACATTCCGCTTTCTTTATTTTGGTGTTGACTTTCAGCTCAGACCTAAGGAATTCCTGCACCTCCGTCTCCAGCTCAACCCCTCTGAAATCCGCTTCTTTTATTATTATATTATTTTTCTTCTTTATACCCTCCATACGATTTATCTTAATCTCAAGCGCTGCAGTTCGGTCTCTTAGTTGATTATTTTGTCATTTTAGTGATTTTATCTCTTTCTCATATCTTGTTTGACTTTTTCTTACCTCTATAATTTCACCCATTAGCTTGCGCATCATATCCTTTACTTCTTCTATTGCCGTTGTTTTCGCAGCAACCTTTGTTGGCGTTCTTATGGTTTTCTTGCTCTTGTTAAATAATTCATAGTTAGCGGTACGTTTTCTTCCTGATTTTTCCGATACGGAATCCGCACTATCAACTGCAGTTTTCACGTTCACTCATTTTATTTCCGCGAAAGTCAATTGCAAACCGGATCGACTCTTCAAAGTTTACAATTTTCTGGGCATTTTGTGTGTTGCCTATATGTTCATTGTTTACATCTTTAAATTTAGCCTTGTTCAATCAGATTAATAATAATAATAGGCATTTATTAAGAGAGCTACTTTACAAAAAAAAAGGTCTCTTAAAAGGATGATTTCTAACAAGTTAGATTTTCAAATCACCCCTTTTAACAATGTATTATTTATACCAATATATAACGCATAACAAAATTTAAATCGCATGATTCCTACTGCTCCAATTGCAGTGCGTCGGTTAAACCACGGCGGAAAGCTGTCAAACTCGGAGATTCCAAAAATAGTCGTCAAACTTGGCTGTAAATTAGGATTAGGATTTTATTCATTTTCACTATTGTTTTAATTTATCAATTTATCCACTCCAACCTTTATTGTAATTTTCTCCTCTGGTCCTTATATCACTTCTACAACTGCTCAAATTATATTAATATTCACAATTCTCTAAATTTAATACTACGAAAACGGAGCCGCTAGGTACGGTTATCATGTTGTTCAACATCATACTATGTTTTCTATTACCATTATACGATTCTCAATTATCTGTGTTTTATTTTGAGAAAGTGGAAGCAAATTCTTTTTCAGGATTCACGATCTTTGTCTCCAAAATTAATGAGTGCTGGTTTTCCATCTGGGTTTCACCACACACATATTTTACTGGAAAAGATTAATTCCAGATGTGGTGATGAGTTTGCAATCCGAGCGATTGAAAATATTCTCATTATAGTTTCATACTGGTAGCGATCAAAGATTGGTGAAATCTACTCTCCGAATTAACATAACAACAGAAAGGAAACAGCTAATCTCTAAAAATCATAACCGCTTAATAACAGATCAAATAAACCAGAATAGAGATTTATTTCAAAAAGAGCATAATAACAGATTGAAAAAAATCCAAGATCTTAAAGGTCTAATGATAGACTAAATAACAAAAAGGGTTGGTACAGCTATTTGAACCACTACAAAGAAAACATGTACTCAAAATTTAAAAAAAAGCAAGGAAGATTTAGCAACAAAACAATTAAACTTATGGAGAGAAGAAGAAAAACAGACCGGAAAATAGAAGAATATGTAGAATTAAACAAGACCATTCAAAAAGAAATACAAAAAGGCACAAGATCCTATAACACAAAAGTAATCTTAGACATTGTCGAGGAAAATTGCAATATGAAGGTCCGAAGATCAACGATGTCGAATGCAAATACTATCAAAATGAAAGATACCCAGGGTAACATAATAACAGAAAAAGCAAAATTAATAGAAACTATATGATCATTTTATAAGACATCGAATCCTCAATTCCCGAATCAGTAAGCCGAAATGCAGTAGTCAGGAATGTGGGATCAGAAGACATACCTAAAATAAATGATGAAATAAATAGCAGCATTAAACAAAATAAAAAATAAAAAGGCATGTGGAGAAGACCAAATCACCACCGAAATGTTAAAAGCCGGAGGAAACCAATATTGTAGGTCCTGGAAGTGTTGTTGAATGAATGTCTCGAGAAAAGAAAAATACCAACACAATGGCAAAAGGTGACAAAACAAACATTAAAAACTACCGACCAATAAGCCTGCTATCGCATCTGTACAAACTACTAACAAAAATTATAACAAACCGTGTAACCAACAAATTTGACTTTTACCAACCTGTCGAACAAGCCGGATTCCGTAAGGGCTACAATACATTAGACCATATCCAACCATTACGTAAGTTAATAGAAAAATGCATGCATGACGCGTTTAGAAGGACATCCTAAAACGTACAGATGTTCCAATAAACTGAAAAAGAAAAATATATACCGCATGCGTTCTACCCGTCACCACATATATGGCATGGAAAGTATGGCGATGACGGTAACAAATGAAAATGTACAGAAAATCTAAAAGAAGCGTGGGACAAACGCAACCACAAAAATGATGGTTGGACAATGTGAAACAAATAGCGAAATGGGAGTGAATCCGGAAGGCAGCGGATAAGGAAGCATGTAGAGAAATGAGAAAAGCCTATATTCAGAAGTGGATGAGTACAGCTAAGACAAAAAAATAGAAGAAAAAGAAGAAGAGAAACTAAAACAGAGCTAAAGCTGTGTAATATTGTAATTTAAATTTAAATATAATGAGCGCGAAATTTTAATTTTAGTTCATTTTTGCTTGCATTATCGTAGAATGATTTGACAACACTGGTTTTAAAGCGACAGGATGTGACCGTTAGGATTGAGGGACGTAGGTAGAGCCCTTACGTTTTTAACCATCGAAGGAGGAAGATCGATTTTAGTGCCACCGAATGTTTTTAAAAGTTATTCAATAATTTAATTTAAAATTGTTTCAAATATATTTTAGTTATCAACAAATTTAAAATACGTAAATTTAATACATTTATTAATCATAATCTTTGTTAAATAATGACAGGATCAGGTATTAGAATTTTAAAGTTAATACGTAGTAACTTTAACGACTCCAGGGGCGTAGATTTTGCTTTAAGTTTAAAACTATTTAAATATTACTATATCACACAAAGAACTAACAAAAAAACTAACAGTAAAAAAAAAACAAAAAAGACGGAAATATGGAAACGAAAATAGCAATGGAAATGGAAAAGAATGATGAGATACAATGGATGGATCATGACGTGAAACAGTATGATAACAAAAATATGAAAAGAAGGAAAAGAAAGAAGAAAAAAACTATAAATATCGGAACTTGGAATGTGAGAACGTTATTAAGAGTGGGTGGAATTTTTGAAATAGAAAAAGAACTAATGAGATACAAAATTAAGATAGCCGCAGTGCAGGAAACAAGATGGGGTGGTAAGGGTGAAGTGGAAACAAAGAATTACATGTTTCTGTACTCCGGTGATGAAAAACAGGGAAGAAATGGAGTGGGATTCTATATTGATAAAAAGATACGAAACAACATAATGCAATTTAAAGCAGTAAATGGAAGAATAGCCTATGTGAGATTAAGGAATGGGAAGGTAAACATGAGTATTATAAACGTCTACGCACCAACAGAAGAAAAAAACGACTATGAAAAAGAGCAATTCTATAATGAAGTGGAAAACGTGACAAAAGACGTACCAAAACATGATATGATGATTATTTTAGGGGACTTCAATGCTCAGGTGGGTAAGGAAGAGTACCTAAAAGAGGTTGCGGGAAGATATACAATACATGAGAGAACTAATGATAATGGTCAAAGGATGTGCAAATTAGCGGCACTCATGAATCTGTCAATTTCCAGCACCAAATTTAAGCATAAACCGATACATAAAATAACATGGAAGTTACCGGGAGCGAAAGATCAAATAGGAAATCAAATAGATCATATTTGTGTATCGAAGAACAGAAGTAAAAATATTTGTGATGTCAGATCATATCGAGGGGCAAATGTGGATTCGGATCATTTTCTGGTTATTGCAAAGATAAAACAAAAAATAATAACGGTGTGGGAAAACCGAGAGGGAACAAAAAGGATAAATATAGAAAAGTTTAACAACCACAGCATAAAACAGAAATATGGAGAGAAAACAAATGAGGAAATCAATGCAAAGAAAAAAGAGACAAATATGAATAGAGAATGGGAAAACATAAAATTAACTATGACGACATGTGCGGAAAAAATCCTGAGGGTAAAAAATAGAAGTAAAAATAAAAGATGGTTTGATGAGGAATGCGAAAAGAATGCTGAGAATAAAAGAGAAGCAAGAAAAAAATGGATACGGACGGGAAGGGAAGAAGATAGAGAGTTATATAAAGAAAAAAGAAGAGAAGCATATAAGAAGTACAAGGAAAAGAAAGAGAAATGGTGGAATTACCTCATGAATGACATTGAAAATGACTGCAGGGGAAATAACATGAAGAAGTTTTACATGGCAATTAAAAATCAAAAGGGAAGAGGCAATGTTAAAATTAGAAGTATGAAAGATAGAAACGGAAGACTAGCAGATAATGATGACGAGAACGGAGAAATATGGAAGGAATATTTCAGAAATTTGCTCAGTAGTGAAATCGAAGAGCTGGAAGACCAGAACAATGAGGAAGAAGATAATAGTGACGAGGAAAAAAACATACAAGAACCAACGTACAGTGAGGTGAAGGCGATTTTGAATAGTATCAAAAACGGAAAAGCGGCGGGTAAAGACAATGTATGCGGGGAATTAATCAAGAACGCGGGAAGAGATGTATATATGAGAATACACGAATTACTGCTTGATATATGGAGAAAAGAGGAGATACCAGAAGAGTGGAAGATTGGCAGAATGGTGCCAATATACAAGACGGGAAATGCGGAGGAATGTAAGAATTATAGAGGAATTACTTTGTTGCCAATAATATACAAGGTGATTTCAACGATAATTCACAGGAGACTCAGAACCGCCACAGAGGGGATGATTGGCGACTACCAGTATGGTTTTAGAGAGGGGAGGTCGACAATAGATGCACTCCACATCATGAAGCAAATTGCCGAAAAATCGTACGAGCACAATATACAGATGCACCTGCTTTTTGTTGATTTTCAGCAAGCGTTCGACACGGTGAAAAGAAAACAATTATTTGAAACATTGAAAGAAATGAAGATCCCAGTAAAACTAAGAGAACTTATAAAAATGACTATGAAAAACTCAAGTACCACAGTGAAATGGGGAGAAAAAGAGACAGATAATTTCGAGATCACTGAAGGAGTCAGACAGGGTGATGCGTTGTCGGCAACATTGTTCCTATTAGTGCTGGAAAAAATAATCAGGAGAGTCCGGTGCGAGGGCACTATTGTAACTAAGGAGTGTCAAATATTGGCATACGCTGACGATATAGTTATCATGGCTAGAACAGGAAAGAAAATGAGAGAAGTCTTACAAGAGTTAGGCAGCCAGGCAGAAATAATGGGTCTGAAAATTAACCAAGGCAAAACAAAATATTTAAGACTAGATAAAGAAGAAAATAAAGAAAGTCAACGAAAAGAAATCCAAATAGGACAATATATATTTGAAGAAGTGGAGAAGTTTAAGTATCTGGGAGTACAGATAAACAAAAAAAATGACAGAAGTGAAGAAATAGAAGAAAAGATACAGAAAGGATGGAGAGCTTACTACGGATACAGTAAAATACTAAAGAGCAAAAATGTTACAAGAAAAACGAAGATAAAGATATATAGAACACTTATAAGGCCAATAGCGACATATGCGGCGGAAATAATGAGCTTGACAGAAAAGGAAAGTGAAAAATTGAGAGTTTTTGAGAGAAAAATTCTAAGAGGTATACTAGGCATGAAAAAAATAAATGAGAATGAACATAGAATGAGAATGAACCATGAAATATTGAAAGACATGGGAGATGAGGATGTTGTGAAATTTGTGAAAGCGCAGCAAATACGTTGGATTGGTCATGTGATGAGAAGAAGCGAAGGAAGTGTGATAAGAAGAATAACAGAATGGAGACCGATGGAGAAGAGAAGTAGAGGAAGAACGAAATCGAGATGGATGGATGAAGTAACGGAGGACCTTAAGAAGATGAAGGTTATGAACTGGAAAAAGAAATGTGAGGATAGGAAAGCTTGGAGAGAGATCGTAGAGAGGGCTAAAACGCACTCGCAGTTGTGAGAAGAAACAGAGGCAAATAGGGAGTGATTCACCTTGTGAAATGAATCGGAAGAGCTTCGGAAGAAGCTGGTATATTCCGCAAGGAATGGAAACCTCATAATAATAATAATAATAATATCGTCAGTTCACAAATTAGTTTGAAGGATGTGTCATGTGAAGTGAGAGTGTGAAGTGTCATGTGTCATGTAATGTGTTACTTACTAAAAAAAAAGCACAATTGCCAGGCTTGCTCCGGGTGCAATGAAACTACTCTGAGGTGGTTGCAATATTTTCACTAACCAAAGGGTAAATTCAATAAATGCAAATTAAAATTTTAATTTATCATTTAATTTGATCAATATAAAAAACTTATTTACTACCCTAAAAACTAATGAGAACAAAAAAAACAATAAAAATAACAAACTTCTAAAAAAACATAAAAAAAACAGGATAGCTCTCAGCTCCTGTGTGCAACTTAGAAATCAACAATAACATAAATAGCTATTATTACAACTAGGGTAATATGAATAGTATATTTCCCGAGGTTGGCTAGTTACATCTCGAAGACAAAGCCCGAGAGATGTATAGACAATCAAGGGAAATGTATTCATATTTCCCGTGTTGTAATCAATAGTTTTCTTCTGATTGAAAAATATATTATTAAATACATCAATATTACATCAATAATTAAATTTGAGATTTTGAATTTGCAATAACTCGAAAACGGCGCTAGATATCGAAAAACTGAGCAAAAAATGTACCCCCCTTTGCTCGTTCTATACATCTCTCGGGCTTTGCCCTCGGGATGTAACTAGCCAACTTCGGGAAATATACTATTCATATTACCCTAGCTGTAATAATAGCTATTCTGATTGGTTGTCAAGTAAAAGTAAGTAATAAACTGCTTCCCAAATTTTTAAAAGTCAGGCATGTGTTGATTACTAACTGATTGTGAATGAAATATTATACTAATAATTGTGTAAAAAAAGCAAACAATATCAAGTACAATAGCTGCTCGGCGTCGCCCTGGTGTGCGGGTGTAGAGAAACTTATCAGGGTTGCGGGTTTAGATTTCTCACCTCGCCTTTCCGGAAAATTATTACCAACACTTTTTTTTAATATATTCGATCAAGTTAATTTAAACTTTAAAAATATTTAACTTTATCGAGAATCAAACCTACAATTTTAATTTAATAATTTTATTCAATATTTTCTAAGCTATACTTCGTTCTGCTCTAAATAAATGCAATTTTATTTATAAATATTCCAATTAAATTATTTTTAATTTTGAAAATCACAATTTTCAAAATGGTATCATTTAAAAAATTATTATCCGCGATACCGCGTTGTAGATGTCAACCTCTTATCTGCTTTTGTCGTTCTTTCTAGAAATTTTCATCTAATCATTAAATAAATTTAACCAAATCTAAATTAATAACGTCCAAAAAAGCAATCGCTCAAAAAAATTAAATCACTTTAATTTCAAAAAGAATCTCCAACTCACAAAATTTTTAATTTTTTAGCCACGTTCCACTAAAATACTCAAATAAAATAAAATTTTTGTTAAAAATATTCAAAAAATTACAATCTCAAGCTCAATAAATAAAGCCGTGTCTGGTTACTAAATTACGAAAATTTTACACAAATATCTACTTAGAAACTTTGAATTAGCAATAACTCAAGAACGGCGCTAGATATCGAAAAACTGAGTAACAAATTATATAGCTTATAAAGTACTCGCTCGCTGTGCTCGCTCATACTTAAAAGCTATATTCGTTCAGTAAAACTTTATTTTTCTAAACTTGTTGTTTAATATACTATTATATTTAAATTCAATAATTTTAAATTAATGTTAATTAAAAAAAAAAGAAAAGTTAATTTAAAAAATTTTAATAATATTTTTATTATTAAGCTTTCAACGTAATAACATTAGACAGCTCAGCTTTATACAGAACTAAAGATCCCATTCCTACAGAAAAAAAATCAGACCTCATTTATAAAATTGAATGTAAGAATTGTAACCTAGTATATATTAGAGAAACAAACCAATGGCTGCACAAAAGAATGAGTGGTCATATCTCAACTGTTCGTTGTAATAAACCGGACTCTACTGCCATTGCAAAACATATAATGTATTAGTCAATGAACATGGTGCAGATTTTAAAAACGCTAAAATTATTAAAACTGTTACTTAGCACACAATCACATATTTTAGAACATAGATTGTTCAAATGACAATACGTTAATATTCGGTTTCTACATAAACATATAAACATTGAATTAAAATATTTTGATAAAAATATTTGAAAGCTTAATACGTACGTTGAAAGCTTAATAATAAAAAAATTATTAAAAATTGTTTAAATAACTTGTTCAATTTAAGATTATTGAATTTAATTATATATCACAAGTTAAAAAAATTAATTTATTAAATATTTTATATTTAAAATTTTAAACGAGAGGATTTAGGGTAATACACTTTTCCGAGATTCGCACTTTTCTTCAATAATACTACTTTTAAGTTGTCTTTTAAGACTATAAAGAACTTTTTTTGTACAACCTACCGTTTTTCATTGTTTTTAATTTTCCTGCCTCTTACAACCATAATTAAAAACTAGTGAAATTTTATTACAACTGTATTCATAAAAAGTTACAACAGGCAAAGTGTCAAAAAACATTATTCATAAACTTTCAATAGCGCTAAAACACTGTTATAAGACTGATATAAGCGGTTTGTAACCCAAAACAACCAATAACCTATAACCCATAACCTATCCTGTAACAGTGTTATAACTAAAACATTCCTGAGCAACACTTTAAGAAATTTTTATAAATACGGGTGTAAGAATATAGTTTGTAAATAATTTTACTTTATATAAAAACCAAACTTTACCACTTATACTAAAAACTCGATAGTTTCTATATTAAGACAATTTGAAAAAAGAATTACATGCATTGCTTCAAAGAGAGTTACGCGCTAAAAAATTTTAGTTAAACAAATTCTTAAAAAAGTGTCTTTTATGCCACCTAAAAGATGTAATCGGTCGAAGAAATACCCCGAATTAAAATTAATTTTTAAGTTTTATTTTATTTTTAGTTATTATATTTGTAAGGAAAAATAGGCAACAGCATCTTCCAGTAAAAATATTATTATAATGTACTATTTGTTCAAATGTTTTTATCGGCAAATGTTTACATTCTCATAATTAACAGTGGCATAGAAAATTGCAGTGAATAAGGGTAGAAAATTACCAAAATCAATCTTGTTAATAAGACATATGCTTAGCGTAATAAGCTTTGGCGGAAGCAAGTGTAAGTAAGCGATTCTAGCCACACTTATAGCGGCCAATTTGTTAACTGTCCAAGTTAGTAGAGATAAATCGGGTAGTTAGTCTTTTGTAAATGGTTTCAAAGTTTTTACTTTTACTATAGCGACTTTTTTAATAAAAACTCTAACAGCTAGTTATTTTTAACACGTTTTAGTAAAAGTTAGTAGTAGTAATACTTAACCCATCTTAGAAAAATAGAGTTAATACCATTTTTAAACTGCAAGTATTATATAATTTTATTATTATCTGCAAAAATATACATATGAATTTATTTAAAAATTAGCTACGATTAAACTATAGGGAATTTGATGCCGCGCTCGCTAGTAAGTAAATCGGACAGTTTTTGAAGAAATTCACTTGCTAAAATAAAAGACATGAAGAACTGAAATTACTTGAATTATAAATTTGCACAAGTAATGGTGCCAGATGAATTTGATATTTGATCTCATTTTATTACAACCGTTGCGTCGCCTTATACATCACAATCACACATGAATTTGATGTAAAACACTGCTTGATTAATATTTACCACATATATTTATTTATAAAATACCTACTATAAGTGCCGTGATTGTTTAACAACGTGTGGTGTTTTGTTGGTGAAACTGAAAAACCAACAATGTAAAATAAAATCCGAAAGGTGATATAATACCTTACATAATTTATGTATGTATGTAATTTTAGAAAAATTACCATTCTTTATCCAAGGTCTTGGAATGAATAGAACAAGTGGTTACTAACCATTTTTTCAAACTGCTAGTACGCCTTATAGAATAAAAATCATACAGGCTAAGAATATTTTGCCTTATTAACGTTTTCAATAACGATTTCAATAAACCTTTTACGTTGCAGTATGATATTTTAGAATATAAAATCGGATCGGTTTCAACTAAATATTTTGAAGAGGAAGAAAAAGTTTTGCGTTTCTTATCCAAATCATTAATAAAACAAGAATATAAATGACTTAAAAGATGAGATTCCCCATCACTACTTAATACGTCACAAATAACAGCCATTTCTAGTATACAAACATCTTGATACGGTACTATCGACCAGTGGTATTTAATATATCGCAAAATTTGCTTATCGGTGATTAAAAAGAATTAATATATAAACATGTAAGAATTGGTATTCCGAAACTTTCGATGTTGAGAATTAGAAGATTGTAACTCTCAAAGATAAGAGCAATCTTCTCAAACAAGAGTACCATGATGATGTAAGATCTTGGTACCAAGATGACAACCAATATTTTTTGGTATCAACGACTTTTTCGGTAAATTTGTATTACTATTTTCTTAACCCTCTGTTAACGACAAATCACTTTTGACTTTCTACAACTTATAATTAGCTATAATAGTGTACAGATGGGTAGTAGAGAATTTGCGAATTTATGTATAAAGTATGATGTGATTTGTGAACGGAAGATGTACAGTGTGTCGAATAAAGTAGATAGATCTTCTTAATATAAAATAACGAGAAGAAATTTAGTTTTTAGAAAAGTTTTGAAAATGTTAGTATAGAACTAATAAATGCTCAAGAGCGCAATAGGAAAGTTTATAACCAACCTCGAAGACCAGTTCAGTACAACATTGGTGACAAGATTTGGCAAAAAAATAAAGTTCAATCCGATGCTATCAACTACATGAACGCTAAGTTATGTGTCAAATTTATTGCATCTTTTACCATATAGAAAAAAGTACATAGGTTATTGTATATCATCATGATAAAACCAAATTATGTATGCATATAAGAAGTAAACCCAGCTTCTGACTAAAGCAATTTCCCGAATTTCAATTTTTATTTTGTTAACAATCGCTATTTTTCGTAATGTCTTCTCTTTGATTTATTTCTTTTTTATAATCGGCAAATTTCCTGCTATTGTATACTTTCTTTTTTTTTACTTTGAAAGAAATTTATCTCTTTTCAAGGTTAGGTAACGGTATAGGTGAGTGTAACGATTCGAAATAGAGTGAAATTATTGTTGTCAATTTTAAGTACCGCCCGATCTTGTTCGAATTACATAGTATGTGGCAGGCCCTGATGATTTTATTATTAACAAGACAGAACATATTTTGCAAAATTATCGTGGAAATGTCGTGAATTTTTTCGATATTTTGAATGTGCTATTGCTTGAAATGTTGATCTTTATTTAGCCAATCCAAATCTTTGGAATCATTCGGTCCAGGAAACTAAAGTAATTTTTAAAGTAAAACTTCTTTATGCGCGACTAAGGGATAACTGGACAACAATGCAACGGAATGTGTTACGGCAATATGACGGTATTTTTAAATTAATAACTAGTAACATAGGTGCAACAAAGACGAACTGAAATAAATTTGTATTTATTTGTGTGAATTTAAAAATACGATACGTTGAAAATAATAATGATACCCAATGTATGCGTTAAAAAAAGTTAGCTAGATTAGCTCTTAGCGTGCATAATATAATTATAATGAAAGTAGTTTTTATTATAATTTTTTTTTTAATTTGTTAAAGCCTCTTTGACACGACGTTAAATTAAACATAAAATTTGCATGTAAATTTTTATGAAAATATTTAACATCGTTGCATACAGAAAATTTACCAGCAAATTTTGTGTTAAATTTTTATGTGAAAAATTTAGAACATGTTCTAAATTTGGTGGTAAAAGTGCGTGCAAATGTGCGCAGTAGACATTTTCCCGTCTAAAGTCCTCCCAGTTTGGTCTTTGAAGTTTACGAACATTTCACATTTCACGAAACAAAAAGCAAGAACGGTAGAAATGAAGATACTACGAACAATACAAGGTCTAACACTGCGAGATAGACAAACTAGTGCTAGCATCAGACAGATATGCGACGTAGTAGACATAGTTAAGTTTATGAAACATCGAAAGAGGGCTTGGAACGTTCGCTTTGATCGCATGGACGAGAATAGATTAGCCAACATTTGTAAAAACCGACGACCGATAGGAAAAAGACCCCCAGGACGACCACCCAAGAGATGCGCTCAAAGTTGGTTTTCGTCATCCGTAGAGTAGTGATGAGGCAGGCAAACAGGAACAGGTTCCTAGCCAGAAGTGGAAGAAGAAGAAGAAGAACATTTGACCAAAATTTCATAAAAATCAAATGAAACTAAAGCACTCAAATAATAATACCAAACAAGCAATAAAATAAAAACCCCGCATCGCAAACTCAAAAATAATTTTTAGGGTAGGTTTGTGACAAAAATTTCTCAGTAAATTTTGCGTTAAATTTTCATGTAAAAAATTTAGAACATGTTCTAAATTTTCTACAAAAATTTCTAAATAAAGCGGTAAAAGTGCGTGTAAATGTTCGCAGTAGACATTTTCCCGTGTAAACTACAGCAAATAGAACCAAACACCAGACGTTGCAAACGAAGTGGAGGAAAATATAGGTAGTAAAATTATTGTTCAAAGGTTTAAGAAAATCGAGACGTCTTAAGCAACACCAACGTCGGTTTTGTATCTGTATAACATTTAAGTCTAACGAATAGGTACATATTGCAGTGTTACAATCCCACAACACTCGGGAGAAACTCTGAATACACACTTAAATTGTCCGCACATCGGGTATGTAAGATCATGAAACGTAGTTATGAAAGTAGGCAGCGGATGCTAAATTTCACATATTTATTAATGGAATCCACAAAGTTGGACAAAAATTATACTTCAACTTGGTAGAAAGATGTGGTAGATGATGTAAATCATTATTCAATTTTTGTTTTTGTCAAATATGGTGTTTGGTAGGTAATAACGTCAAAACTTGGTGAATCCAATATTTTCCGATATCTGTAAAAGGAAAAGATTAAAGATGTGTAGTTCCAGATGTAAATTGTAATTAGATAGTAAAACATACCGAGATTGAACTTTATACATGGCAATTTCTTAATTTCGGACAGTATTGTGATCAGCTGGGAGGTTCATGTAGCTGGAACACGTGAGATTTCCCTAAGTCGTAGTTTTGCACTTGGAGATTCGAAAATAGCTGCAAGAGATAGCTGGAGGCACCCAGAGGAGTAATGATTCGGTTGGAAGTCCATAAAAGTTAGAATTAATAGTAAAATTTGCAAATAACAACTTTAAATACGAGCTGTCAGATTTTGGAGAGGTTTATTTGAAGTTTAGGAAGAAAGAAAGATGTTATGTGGTTCTATCATATATCAAAAGAAGGAGAATTGGAAGCCCGAATTTTTGAGGACAATAATGGTTGTCAAAACCAAAATTTAAGAAAAAAAAGTTAAAAGTTACACGTTCAAAAATGTTGGTTATAAAATTAAATATTGTGGAAGAATGGTAAGACCTAATGGGACCAAATCTGGTATAAGTATTCATAGACATAAAAGGAAGATATTTGGAAAATTTCATCGAGATCCGTAGAAGTTGAAATTTTTGAATTCCAAGGCCGTTATGATTTTTGCAAATTTTTCGTTTTTCCTATAAATAGTTGTTAACTAACTAACTAACTAACGTTGTGGAGAGTACTGGGTTTTCTACTCATTTTTTTCCAGAAAACTACAAGTGATTACAAGTACAAGATAAAAAACATTCATCAACAGCCTGATACATCGTAAGATAGGCGCAGGCAAATTAACATGCAAATAGTTTTAGTTAAATGTGATAATTTTAGGTAAAATGTAAAAAACACAGAAACATAAAGAGTATTTTTATTTATTTATTTATATTCGTTGTGGAGAGTCCTTTTTCACAAGCGGTGTTGGAAGGACGTGTAGACCTTAACCAAACTTTTCCAAATTTAAATAAAAAGTCAAGTCACCGAGTGAAAATAAGGGAAGTAATTTGGACCCAAATTAGAACGCGTTTGTAGATGAGTGCTACAAAAAAATAACCATCATAAATTGTGTAGAGTGAACAATTCGAAGTTATTTAACAATTATTATTAATCATTAAGTGTAAGACTTTATGTTACCTATCCTGTACCTGGCGAATGTTGTCAGATGTCTCACGGATTTATTATTTAAGGTATTGTGGCCACAATTAATTATCAGCTGATAAACATAGGTTTCATGTACTGTAA
Organism: Cantharis rustica; assembly: GCA_911387805.1. Classification (NCBI taxonomy): domain Eukaryota; kingdom Metazoa; phylum Arthropoda; class Insecta; order Coleoptera; family Cantharidae; genus Cantharis; species Cantharis rustica. The sequence continues at coordinate 82,491,662 of OU426877.1, forward strand.
GGTAGACAATTATTTTTGAACACCAACCTTATGATATTGTTTAAATTGTTAGATCAAGGACCTATTTACATGTTCAAATTTGCTAAAAACAAATTCAAGATAATCTTTATAAATAAATTATTATTCATTCAACTTACCTTTGACGTTATTATTTATCAGAGCACCACTAAAGTAAGTAAAGAGTTTTATCTGCTACACAACGACCAAAGTGAGGTTAAAGTAAAATTGTAAGTAAAAGACGCGCAAGTCAGATAAAGTGTCTCACATACGAGGTCCCTTCACCATACATGTAAGTTCAAGTAGCATCCTAACGTCACTTTCAATAAGCGTATCAGCAGCGATTTCAATTAAGAGCATTCGATACTTTGCAATTAACCCCAAAGCAAGAGAGCTTAGGCAACATAACAATTGACGCTAACGTGTGGGGCTCGAAACATAACAATATATTTTCATACCTGTAAATTAAGTATCATAAAGGTACTTAAGCGGCACATATTTTTTCATACCTGAAAGTTAAGTATCAAAAAGGTACTTAAGCGGCACATAAGTTTTCATTCATATTTGCACTGTAGCCTTGCAGTATAGTTTCAATGCATATAATTTCATACCGTTATTGTAAAGCCAAATTATGTATCAGATATGTAATGAAATTTGAGTAACTAAAATATATTGGTACATATGATACCGTGTAGATGTAGTTTTAAACTTAACGTTTCGGTACAAAAATTGCAGTAGCCAATAACAGGTATATTATGAATTAATGGTTACGATTTTTACATTGCCGGTTTGATATCTATTAAGTGCAGTTTAAATAGTAATGTTTTGGTAGTTACAATTTCATAGTATCTAATATATAAAAATGCATTATTAATTATTTAAAGTTATGATTTTAACTGAACTATTTTGATATCATTATTTAACATAATATTTTGTTTTGTTTTCGTGTTTGAAGGAATACATAATTTATATATTTTTATAAAATTAATTTTTACATGTTACATGAAATTGAAATAAAATTTAATTAACAACTTACATAATATTGTTCAAAAACTATTTAACATGTAACATGTAAAAATTAATTTTATAAAAATATATTATCGCATGTTAATAACCTTAACCATTTTAAAGAATTTATAACTGTTTTAAATTGATTGCTTTAAAAAGTTTAAAAACACAAAAAAAAAGTCTTACAAAATTAAAAAAAAGCACCAAAAATTATCAAATTGTAATTTTTATTAATTAGACATTCGTTTTATAATTATAAAAAAATTAATTATTCTATATTTTTCCAAATTTCCTACTATGAAAGATTGTCGTTTGTCGTTTAACACCTGCTTATAAATCAAAAAGCTTTGCTCGACATCTACCGTAGTAATGGGAGAAAATTTGCAGCAAACTTTTTGTACCTAGTACAATTTTGTTTTCACCATAAGTGAATTTTTTTCCTTTTGAAGATTTAAAAAGTGAATATTGGTGGAAGCTTCATTATTTTCACCATTCCAACAAAATAACACATTTGCGTCAAAGCTGTTTTCTATAAGTTTTTCGAGATCTGTTTGACAACTAATTTTGAAACTTTTAATTTCACTAAAGTCTACAAAAGAATGTCAAGATATTCGAAAACAATTAAGTTTTAAAGATGTACTTCTTAATTTAATAAATACAGAGAATAAATAATATCCAATGAAAGTGTCTTATATTGATTGTAGATAAAAAATTAATTACTGTAATTTGATTTCATTTTAATAATACATTTACAATCGGGGAGATTAACATTTATATATTGTTACTGGCAACCCGATCTTCTTGCCAGTTCCTTGTTCCAGTACTGTTGAAAAATAGTTTAAATGGCTCTCTAATTTTTTGAGCATCGGAAATATTTCTGTTACCACAACTCAAGATATATAGACCTTAAATAACTAAATATCTGTAAAATCTCCCTAAACTGTTTGTTAATACGCAAGCGCGCGTGTTAAATTTGTAATAAAATTTTACATTGTTAGAAACAGAATAGTATATTCCATATTAAAAGCGGAAAGTGACTCTTTTGTGCTCGGAGGAGAAATTTAAAGCGCGAGCCGAAGCCGCAAAGAGTGTAATTTTAAATTTTTTACCAGAAAAATCTCAAAAAAGGTATGAGAGAGAATATGATTTGTTCGTTAAATGGTGCAAAAGGAATAAAGCTGGATCATCTTATTCTGAAACTGTAATCCTTGCTTATATATCGGAAATTGTGAAGACCAAGAAATCATCAACAGTGTGGTCTATATATTCGATGCTCAAAACCACTATATCCACCAAACATAATATTGACATTTCAAAGTATAGCCGTATAAAGTACGTAAAACTGTCCAATAACGTTTAATATTATTCATAATAAATAATTTTATTACTATTTGTTATGTATTTCATTTTAGACAATCTTACTTTCAAAAAAGGTATGAGAGAGAATATGATTTGTTCGTTAAATGGTTTATTGCCGCTTGCCAAGCGGCAAATGCCAACTTTCAACCATCAACTGACAGCTTGAAAAGCCTACTTTCACAATCGGGCGTAGGAAAAATTATTTTTACGTACACAAAATTGTGTCAAAAATATGAGTAAATTTATATAAAAATTTACATGTAAATTTTATGCAACAAACAGGCTTTAGTGGGTATTGTGAAATTATAATTGAATTATAGCACACTAAGTTTATAAATTACGTAATGAGTGGAAAGGAGGGGAGTTATAGACTTGCATGACGATAAAAAAAGAGGGGATTTTAAAATTATAATGTTACCATAGTTGATTTTTCGAATTTTAATATTTAGAATTTAAAAAAATTTCGAAATTAAATATTTTGAAATTTGAATTTTGAATAAATTTCTGAAGTTAACGTTTTAAATATATTATTTTATAGTTGGTATTTTGTTGTTTTGTTTGAGTTTCACTTCATAGTAAATGATAAAAGATGAAAAATGTACCCAACATCTCTTGGTATATGTGCAGATATTCCTATTTCTATTGGTAAAAGTAGATTGATGTACATTTACCATAGGCGCCGGCATAATTGTATATTTACCGTAAAATGTGTACCTTTACCGGTATACGTATTTTTTCCGTAATATATTACTATGCCCGCAACTTTATAAATTCATAACTTTTGACTCTCCTGTAAAATTAGCTGGGTTACACAGATTATTTTTATAGAGGATGAGACTCTTAAGTAATTTTAATTAATTTTAATTAATTTCAATAAAATTCAATAATAATATTTATGCAATATTTAATAGTTAAAAACACAATCATAAATTTTCAATATAAAGTTTTACCACAATTGAATATTTTGAATTCAAATGTAGTCGATATTTTTTCTTTTTATTTTTTTCAAGACTTTTTCTTGCATAAGATTAGTTAATAGTTTACAAATGTGCCGTTAGTTTTAATTTTCTAATATTTAATTCGTAATTATTTCAACGTGCTCTAGAAAATCATCACTGAATGACATTATAAAAATTTTAAAATTTTAACTTGACGGTGTTCGTTGTTAAAGTTTTAATGACGTACGTACACTATAGTTTTCTCACCATATGTTGTTAATTGTAGGTTGTGGTTTACTAGTTACTAGCATTTGGTCTTTCTTGCTGATCATCTCTGCTACAGTTCGTAATTGATCTGGAGCATCTTTTGACTCACTGTCTATTCCAAGTAAATTGTTTTCACTTTTATTGATTGCGGCCTGTTTTATTTATTATTTCAAAATTTTAATTTTTGTTATCACAATGTCCGAATTTTATCGGAGCTACAAATTACCAAACAACTTTCTCGCTTGCTCAATTGTACCGCAATGTTTTAACAAATTCTCCTTTACGCCGTATTGCTGCAAATTTTCCAAGTTTGTCCCCTTCTAGAGACGATTTCTCAGCGCAAAGTTCAAATGGTAAACCAATCTAATGTAGTTTGCCGCACTTTCTGTCTTATTATGATTTTCAAACACTTTAAAATTTTTCAACCTTTTAATCCCTAATTGATTTATCATTTTCAGCCTTTGCTAGTCATTAACTTTTATTGTTCTCTCATTTGAGGATTCTATAGTCTAAAAATATCTTTTCTTTTAATCAAACGTAGTTAGTTCGACGAATTTCCAGGCAAGTAAAACTTTCATTTTGAAACTAAAATTTTTGGTTTCTCATCCCCGTAGAAATAAATCTTTCACTCTGAAGACTTTTTCTTATTAAAATAAAATAATTCTGTGAATTATTAAATAAAAATTCATGACAATATATACGCGAAAAACTACTATGTAGCACCAATAACTAAAACTACGTTTACGCACTCAAAACTTTTTATTCATAATATGATCAAGTGGCACCAATATATTATATTGTTCTAACTATATATGCGTTTTAACACTTTATATATATATATATATTGCGATGCAAATTCGAGCTTCACGCTTGGGTGCCAATTAATACTATGCCTCCAGCATTTTAATTTTTTAATTTCATACTAAATACTTTTTCAAATTTTAATTTCGTTCTCAATATAATTCTCAAAATGATCACGTTAAAATTATTCGATACCGGTATCGCAGTCTGACTTATCAGCAACAATTTATTGTTTCTTAAAGGGTAAAACCACTGTAACAGCTGTAAAAATAGCGTTTTTTGACAATTTTTTTTGCATAGAAGGAAGAAATGGCGACACTAAAGCCATTCTCATGAGGGTTATTGAATTTGAAGCGCTCTGCGGCACGCAGAGTAGCTTGTCCAAATTTGAATTTAAAATAAAACAAAAAAATTCACTTAATCTACATGTTCATAGCTAGAGAAATACGTACGGGATTTAAAAATATTGATTTTTGTGTGATTGGCGGGTATTTGAATGAAAACTTTCAATTTTCCACACAAAAATCGGTAATCATTTGTTAATAAATAATGTATAAATCAACTTAAATGTATGCAAATGTATGTATGCAAATTCGAGCTCCACGCTTGGGTGCCAATTAATGGTATGCTCCCAGCATTTTAATTTTTTAATTTCATACTAATTTCATACTTTCGTTTTCAATAGAATTCTCAAAATTGTCACGTTAAAATTATTCGATACCGATATCGCAGTCCGGCTTATCAGCAACAATTTATTGTTCCGGCTGTATATGTACAATTCACTAGAATAAATTTTTCCGATTGTCAATATTTCCATCTGCGCAATCAGTGGAAATTAATTGAATAATACAATAAATATGCATCTTTATCAAATAGCGTTCATGGTGCGAGAGGGCATTACCGTATAAAAATTTTAATGCGCTTTCTTATTATGCAAATATATAAGGTTTATTTCTTAATATATAGAGATATTTGAAAAAAATTTAATTTCAATAGTTTCTATATTCATGGAAAGTCATTTGCAGGTTATTAGAATGTTAAATTAAAAAAATAAAAATTTGTTAATGACTTTCCATGAAACTAGATTTCTTTTCGAATCATTTACTTTAAACCGCATTAAATTCTATGCATTAGTAAAGAAGCTAAGTGAATATTCGTTAAAAGTTAGGTGTATAACCCTCTTAAATAAATTTTTAAATAAAATAGGTACTCGCTTCGGCGGTACATATACTAAAATTGGAACGATACAGAGAAGATTAGCATGGCCCCTGCGCAAGGATGACACGCAAAATCGTGAAGCGTTCCACATTTTTTAGAAAAAACTAGAAAAATATGACATCAAACAGTACCGATGCAAGTCAACCTATTCTAAACCAAGAACAGTTACAAACAAAAAACCTACAAGTAAATATTAACAATATGGAAATATCAGTAAGTAATGATCACCCATGGCAAGTAGTGACAAATAACAAACGAAAACGAGTTATCAGTCCAGACACAGAGCTTCCGCCGCTAACACTATCAAGAAGATACCTACCACTTGCTAACCTCAGTGACAAAAGTACAACCGTTAATAACTTAGAAATTAATAATATAGAACCAATACAACAATCCAAAATTGATAAACCACCTCCTATCTTTGTGCACGGCGTAATCAATTACCAAGACATGATTAAAAATTTTAATGCCGTAGTGGAACAGGAACAAATTACAACAAAATCCTTAACAAATAATGTCGTCAAAATCAATGCCAAAACTGTAGATAGCTACCGTAAACTAATAAGACATATGAAGGATGAAAATATAATTCATCACACTTATCAATTGAAAGAGGAAAGAGCATATCGAGTAGTAATAAGACACCTTCATCAAACAACACCTATAAACGAAATTCAAGATGAATTGGAAAGTAAAGGTTACAAAATAAGAAACGTTGTAAATATTAAACATCGTTCAACGAAAGAGTCATTACCTCTATTCTTTGTGGATCTCGAACCAGCGGAGAACAATAAAAGTATCTATGACTTAAAATATCTACAAAATAGAACCATTCGGGTTGAACCACCGTACAGAAATACTGACATAGTCCAATGCACAAGATGCCAGATGTTCAACCATACCAAAACCTATTGTAATCGCCCTTTTGCATGTGTTAAATGTGGTGGATCACACGATACAAAATTTTGCAAAAAAGCAGAAGATATACCAGCTACTTGCTACTTATGTAATGGACCTCACCCTGCAAGTTATAAAGGATGTCATGTATATCGAGATTTACAAGACAAATTTAACAAAGACCAACAACAGAAAAGTAGACAAACCACACCTAGCTTCTACAGTGCCAGACCAAGAGAACCCATTCGAACAAATGAACCTACAACTTCACAAACTTATTATAACTCAAATAACCAACAAACGTACTCAGAAGCAACAAGGAATAAACAACATGATCCAACAAGTCACCCCGAAGACATTCCGTTATCCAAATTTCTTAACGAATTTAAAGAAATGTTCCAACAACTCATGCAACAGAACAACATGATGATAAATTTACTCAACACAGTCATACAAAAACTAATACGATAATGGCAGACTTTCTACGAATTGCCTTATGGAATGCTAATGGCTTCCACACATCAAAAGTTCGGGAAACTGAACTATTCATAAAAACTTATAATATCGATATCTTACTCATATCCGAGACGCACTTCACTTCAAGATCATTTATAAAAATTCCTCACTACAAAATATATTCTACTAATCACCCGGACGGAACGGCTCATGGAGGAACTGCCATAATAATTAGAGAATCCCTAATTCACCACGAACTAAACAAATATGAAACTGAACATCTTCAAGCTACTACAATCCAAATAAACAAGTTACATAACTCACTAAAAATTGCAGCAGTTTACTGCCCACCTAGACACAATATTAAGGAAGATGATCTGAAACCCTTCTTTGAGTCACTAGGCAGCAAGTTCATTGTAGGTGGGGATTATAATGCAAAACATACACACTGGGGATCCAGATTAATAACCACCAAAGGTAGAGAATTCCTAAAGATTATTAATGCGAAAAGCTACCATACAGTTTCGACAGGCGAGCCAACATATTGGCCTACTGATGTAAATAAAATTCCTGACCTACTGGATTTTTACATTACCAGCGGAGTCTCTACTAATTTTATGGAAATTCAATCAAACCTTGAATTGACTTCGGATCATACCCCAGTTTTATTGACGATTAGTAATATGGTTATTAAAAAACGACAAAAAGTATCCTTTTACAATAGGAAAACCAACTGGGACCAATTTAAAGATCACGTAGTACAAAAACTGGACTTTACGCTGCCTATTAAAACAAAACAGGAATTAGAAGAAGCTACAAACCACTTTATAACAACAATTCAAGATGCTAGTTGGAAATCGACTCCCACGCAAGAAGAAAAACCAGGTAATGAGAACAACATACCTATGCACATAAGACAAATATTAAAAGAAAAAAGAAGAGCCAGAGCTAGATGGCATTTAAGTAACAATCCTCGAGATAAAACCGAATTTAATCGAATAGCGAATAAACTTAAAAAACTAATTAAAGAAGCTAAAAATGAAACATTTAATCATTATCTAAGTAACTTGTCGGTGAAAGATAACTCTATTTGGAATGCTACAAAAAGCTTTAAAAGACCTCAAATTACCATTCATCCTCTTCGCAATCCCAACAATTCTTGGGCAAGAACAAATATGGAAAAAGCTGAACTGTTTGCTCAACATCTAACGGAGGTCTTTCAATCCTATTCTGACGAAACAGATGAAGATGTCGAACAATACCTTGACGCCCCTCTACAGATGTCCTTACCAATAAGGAAAATCAAGCAAACTGAAGTCGAACAACAGATAAGAAGACTAAACAAGACCAAGGCTCCTGGATATGATCTTATAACGGGTAAAGTCCTCTCTGAATTACCCAAGGTAGGAATAAAATTTTTGACAATCTTATTTAACTCTATCCTAAGATTATCGTATTGGCCATTACAATTAAAATTTGCCAAAATTATACTTATTTTAAAACCAGGAAAACCACCCACGGAGCCTTCATCATATCGACCAATAAGCTTGCTGATAATAATATCTAAGTTGATGGAAAAAATTATCCTAAAACGATTGAATGACAACAACCTGCTAGATGATTTAATACCAAATCATCAATTTGGATTTAGACGTCAACACTCAACTGTTCAGCAATGCCATCGAATAGTAGACACTATCTATAGAACCCTAGAAGGAAAAGAATTTTGCTCGGCAGTCTTTCTGGATATAAAACAAGCCTTTGATAAAGTATGGCATAAAGGACTTCTTTTCAAAATCAAACACGCTTTACCAAACCATTACTATCAAATTCTGAAATCTTATTTGGAGAATCGAAGTTTTCAAGTTCAACAAGACGAAGATGTTTCTGAAATCTATACCATATCATCAGGAGTTCCACAAGGAAGCGTACTTGGGCCAGTGCTGTACTTACTGTTTATTGCGGATTTACCCACCACCTTGCTTACAGAATTGTTCACATTTGCAGATGACACTAGCATACTAGCAAGACATAGCGATGCAAAGCGCGCTTCCGAACTGCTACAAATACATTTGACTGAACTACAAAATTGGTTGTCTAAATGGAGAACAAAAGTAAATGAAACCAAATCCATCCACGTTACATTTACTCTAAATCGTTCGGAATGTCCACCTGTATATATCAATGATGTAGCCATACCTCAAAAGACAGAAGTAAAATATTTAGGATTGCACCTAGATAAAAGACTTACATGGAAAACTCATATTAAAAAAAAGAGAAAAGAAATGGATATAAAACTAAAAAAGATGTATTGGCTACTTGGAAAAAAGTCTATTCTATCGATAGAAAATAAAACATTGGTATACAAGGTTATCATCAAGCCAATCTGGACGTACGGAATAGAACTGTGGGGGTGCGCCAGCATGTCCAACATAAAAATTATACAAAGATTTCAATCAAAAGCCCTCCGTATGATGCTAGATGCACCATGGTATACTACTAACCAAACTCTCCACACTGACCTAGGCATTAACTACATCCAAGATGAAATACGAAAACGAGCAGAAAAACATGACCTAAGACTTCAAGATCATCCCAATCCTAGTACGACACAACTTTTAGAAGAAAATATATTCAGACGCCTTAAAAGAAAATACCCTCGTGATCTGCTGTCATAAACTAACTGGATATGGGTAATGCCGATGGGCCTATTCCCCTGCATGACAAGAGAGAACAAATCAACTCATAGGAAACTTTATAATATTTATTTGTTGTAAATTATTCTGATTGTTGATATAAGCAATATAAATATAAATAAAAAAAAAAAAAAAAATAAAATAGAAAATCTTTTACCAATTTTAGTTATAGTTTTTAAATTTTATTTATTTTTATTGCCATCTGTAACAATTTGACCATAGCTTCCGTTTTAATCTTACTTTTAATTTTAATTCTTACTTGAGATAATAAACTCAACAAATTTATTAATAACGCGAAATCAAATCAGACTTGTTAACTAAATCAGGGGTTTATGAGCTCACTTGTGAGTGCTCTCAAAAATACATTGGTCATACCGGTAGATCTTTTAAAATACGTTTTGATGAACACACTCGGTCCCACAGACTTGCAGATGGAAAATCAACTTTCGCGAAACACTTAATAGACACAAACCATAAACAAGGGAGATACGAAATTTTACATGTTGCACAAAAAAGTAAAAAACTGGAATTTTTAGCAGCTATGGAAATTAATAAATTAAAATATTCATCTTCATTACTTAATAGTCAATCTGATTTAAATAACTCACCCTTACTGAACATTTTTAATAAATAAATTCCCCCCCCCCTTCTAATTTACCTCACATCTACTTACATTTTTTCTCTTTCGTATTAAATTTACCTCTACCCTGTAGTAAATTACACATAGTTACTTTATTTTTAAAATTATCCCCTTCTCTTACCCCCTCCTCTTACCCCCTCCTCTTACCCCCTTCTCTTACCCCCTCCACTTTTTCTCTTTTTTCTCTTGCAATTTGTCGATAAATACGGAAATTTCTCGTTTCTCCTTCTAGTTCATCGCCTGATGATGCCATAGTATGGTATAGTATAGTTGCGATAATATACATACAGTGTAATTATATATTGTGATAACTTAAACATTTTAGTTTAGAAAAAGTGTTTTGTGCATTTTTTGGTTTATACTAAAAATTTTGATATGATTACTCATCAGAAATCCTAATATAAAGTATTTTAAATAATTACGGTTATTTCGTATAGTACATAGTACAAATGATAGTATATCATACAAGTTTTTGAATAACTAATGTTTATTATCATTTATTAAAAAATGAACAAGTATTTTAAAAATCACTAGTTTCTTGCAACCTGCAACGTCAAAGACTCGGACGTTGCTCGGAGATTCCCAAATTCTAATTTTGCTATTACGCGATAATTAAATGAGAAAGTATCGTATTTAACTTTTTTGTGTTAGTAATAGTATAAAAATATTTATCCACGACCACTATATTAGGAATATAGTATAGTATTAATACGTTCGTTTTCCGTGGATTAGAGGCTTTTTAATACACTAGTGGATTAGAATTCATAATACACTAGTGGTTTAGTTTTTAGCTCAAAATCAGTAGGTATTGGTCAAAATCAATTTGTCACATCTGACGTTTCTCAAAACCAAAATTTTTTCTTGTAGTTTTGGTCATGATCGTAGATAAAACGTTGAATTACATTCGGGAATTAACAAGCCTATAATCTTCTCGAAAAAATGTGACTATCGACTGCGCCTGGAGTGCCCATTTTTTCTCGTAGATTAGAGGCTTTTTAATCCCCGTATATAATTAATAACTATTATCCACGACCACTATATTAAGAAGGTTTAATACGTCCGTTTTCCGTGGATTAGAATTCATAATACACTAGTGGATTAGTTTTCAGCTCGAAATCAGTAGGTATTGGTCAAAATCAATTTGTCAAATCTGACGTTTCTCAAAATCAAAATTTTTTCTTGTGGTTTTGGTCATGGTCGTGAATAAAACGTTGAATTACATTCGGGAATTAACAAGCCTATAATCTTCTCGAAAAAATGTGACACTCGGCTGCGCCTCGAGTGCCCATTTTTTCTCGTAGATTAGAGGCTTCTTAATCCCCTTATATAATTAATAACTATAGTATATATTCAGAAAAACTAACAATTTTAACTAAAATTTAGTTTTTATCTTAGGCGTCATTCAAATGTGTAAATTAATTTATTTTCTCGTATTTGCATTATCAGGACATAAATTACAAGAAAAATTAATTAACATTAAACAAAATTATTTCAAATTTCAAAAAGTAAGTTTTTGGTTTATTACGCGCATCTGACACCACTTCCACATCATTTGTGGTTTTACTTACTTTAGTAAAGAATTGCATCTGAATTATTGGGACTATGTATGATTGTTACAGTCAGTATTGTTAAATTGGAAGACGATAAATTGATGGAAATTTCTTAAAATGATACAAAACTTGTAATTATAAAATTTACATTATTTATTGCTAAACTTGATAATACAACCGTTAAAATTTTATAAAAAAAGTTTGTCTTTTTGTTTGAAAATGATCCTCGTTGATGAAATCGATAACAATTCAGCTAAATAGTTGCTTATAGTCACGGATGCCTATGTTTCTTTCACATAGTAGTGGGTCTCGCCCGTCCTCAGTATGCGAGGGAGAGCCAGCGACAAAGATAAATAAATATCTGCACAAAATTGCACAGTGCATAACCGATGAACGCATTACAATACACTTTTTAAACTAAAAGTTCATTAATTAACGTTTAAATTTTGGCAATGGCTCAAAAATACTGTTTTGCACCTAATTGCAACAGCAGATATCGTAATGATAAAGACAAAGCTTCCCTGTTTAAAGTGCCTAAAAACAAATTAAAAGAGTGGAGTGCTTTGATTCCACGACAAACAATTAGAAATAAATGACTTTTTATGCAAAAAACATTTTTTTAAGGAAGATGTGATACGTGAAGTAGTCACAGAAACTTATTGGGTTAGTTATACCTATGATTTTTAGTTAAATTTTAATATAATGTAACGAAAATTAAAACGTTTATTTAATTCTAAAGGACTAATACAAATTATACTGATACGTTTTATAACAAAAAAAGCAATTACTACACTAAGATTAACACTAACTCTAATTTACACTACAATTTATTTAACACTAAGTCTATATTTATTTAAACACACGGTATATTGTTTATCACTTCACTATTTATTTACACTTTATTTATGTTCACACTTATATGTTCAAACTAGAATTAATTTGTCACTGGAAATCGCTCTGCATTTATACCTAAATGCAGCTTTCAGAAATTTCCATACAACTTCTATAATATACTTTTACACGTTTCTAGATTGCAGTTAAGCAATATTGGAATGACTTATGATGTTCATGCATGACTTATCACACATGACTCATCATGTTTTACTCATCATACATGACGTCATACATTAGTCATCAAATACAATTAAACGTTCTTTCGTAACAATAACTCAATGAAATATTATAATAAGTTGTAATACTTTAACATTGTAATTGGTAGATTTTATTAATCTGTGGTGGATTACTAAAAATCATATTTGTTAACTTGTAGTACCCTCTTAAAATTCCACGTTTAAGTTAAGATGCCAAACCATCAATTTGTTGTCTAAATCTAATTGTCCTAAATATTTGTCTAAAAAACCAGTAAAAAAAAGAAATATTGTTGTACGACATAAATATTATGTTCCACCTGCAAAACGCAAAAAATACATAGTGCATCTGACATAAATAAAGGTATAGTGACCTAAAAAGTAAAATTTGTTGAGTTAAATATTTCTTTTTTTAGTTCTCGATAAACCTACAGTCACAGACGTGGTTACAGATGTACCGGTTGTACCCAACTTTTCAAGAAGATAATCACAATATTTCTGCAATAAGTAAAAATATTTTGAACGTTTATTTATTGATTTATCAATTTTATATTTTAGTTGATAAAGATAATTTTATTACAACACATATAAAGTACTTTTTATTAAACAATTTTACATTTAATACCTAAAGTAATATATTATTGTCGTGTTTTGAAACGTTAAAAACTATATTTTATTTAACTTGTAAATTATTTTGAAAATTGTTTTGTTTTTATTGTAAATTATAAATTTGTAAATACACTGTACATAGAGTTAAGTTTGGGAATTTTAAGGTTGGCAATAGAGATAGGTGGAAGTGTGTTAAAAAGCTATAAGAAACGGCCTTGCAGCAACTTTGCACGCAAAGTTTGTACATTACTATGTTCGTTATAATGTCTAAAAATTCTGAGCAGCAGATACAAGAAAATAACAAAAATTAAGATAAATAGCAATAACAAAAAGAAACCATTTCACATTAAAAATCATTTCTATTGTGTGTCTGATAATAAAAGACACGGATCTGGACGGAATCTCTGGAACACGCACTTGGTGAAAGTATTTAAACGAAATTCACTAAAACTAAATACAGCACGTCAAAAATTATTCAATTCGATTAACTTTAAAATTTTGCCACTCCCCCTCACCAATTTCTGGGCACCATTGTATTTCTTTGTAATTTTAATAAAATAGATGTTTATTTAATTTTTATTTTATATATTTATTGTATATTTAATATGCATATTTTATGTAATACTTACATAGTTGCACAAAAATTACGAAAAGATAATGTTTTAATTAAATGCGTAAAAAATTAAATGTGGAAATCTTTCATTTCACCTTCATGTTTATTTGACGCTATAATTTTCATATTAAAATTAAAACCTCAAACTTTTTATATAATCGCCAGTTAGACTTTTTTTAATTGTATTTTGTGTTACAAAACTGCTAGTCACTGAATTTATTTACTTTTAATTCTGATACTTTAAAATATAATTATCGCTGTTGCATAACAGCTGGTTCACACTGTGTGATTTCTCATGTTAATAGTAACATGCCTTCTCACGTGAGAATTTTCTTACGTTTAGACTTTGTGATTTTCAATATTAATGAAGTCATAGCTAAATAAAAAGCCAAGTCATAGCAAAATAATACGTGATTTTTATTTTGTACGATAGCGATAGCGATATTTTGCTAGACGTTTCATATTATGATTTTTTTGATTAAATCGTTTTTTTTCAGTTTTTTACTTTGTAAGGTTGGTCATGTAATAATGTGGTAATGTAGTATGTGTACAATAGTTATACTTAGATAAATATTTATTTATTTTCTGTAGTTATATAAAATTAAATATAAAATAAATTAAAAAAGTTTTAGAAGTATTTTTGTGGTATTTAGTAGTATGTAATGTTAAAATAATCAAACCTAACAAATGTTAAAATAATAAATTTTAACTGTTAAGTAAAGAATATATACTACACAGAAACATAATATTTACAGAACACTAAAATGACAATAATTCACATTTAACAGGGTTGAACTTAGAATATTTAAATAAACAAGAAATAAAATTCTGAAAAAATTACCCTATAAAAATAATAAAAATTACTTTAAAAATAAAAAACTCTATAACACGATATAAAGGCCCTTATTTCACGATTATTTTGGATTATCAGTCATGTATAACAGTTAAAATAACAAGTAGTGAGAAGAAATATACCAAACAAAATTGAAAAAATTTAAAATTAAAAAAATTTTTATTTCTTATTTATCGGTACACGTCGTTTCGGCGACCGCAGTTCTGCGAAAGCAATTGTAGAAACTGATAGATACGTACATTAGAGATAGTGTATTGGTGAATTCACCTCTACACAGACACCAGTATGCCTATCAATCGGGTAAATCGTCTGAGCTTAGTTTACACAAACTAACTCACAGAATAGCAAGGATTCTTGGAAACCAAAAAATTGCACTTTTCATAAAGCAGAGTCGATGAAGGGGCAAAACAATCAGCAAAGCTGCTTTTCAGTTCCACCCTAGCACGCATTTTGCGCAAGCATCAGAATCTCCTTGATCCCGCTTCTAAAGGAACGGCTGGTTCCGCCGGTCAAGAACACGTCCAGATACCTATTGTAGATTTCCGCCGCTCGGTACTCGAAGGAGCCCTAAAACTTAGTTGTCTTGTGAGACGGGATAGACAAGTTCCCGCTATAACGAAAATCAAGTTGATGGCGTTCAGATCTTTTCACCATCAACTCCAACAGATACCCCGGGCTACCACGCTTATACAAATTGTACAAAAAAGAAGCAAACAGAAGTTCAAAGCAAGCGTGAATCTTGAGGACACCAAATTTATTGTAAAAAGGAGTAACATGGCTGCCAAACTCAATATCACAGGCAAATCTCATGCAAGAGTTCTGAAGAACCTGTAGTTTGTGTTTTAAGTTGGCAGTAAGGTATCCATAATAAACCACACTGCAGTAGTCAAGGTGACATAATATTAAACTCTGCACCAGCTGCAACTTAATCGTCGGGGGAAGAAGATATTTGTACCTGTATAAGGATTTCAGTTTGTAGTATCCTATACCACAAATCTTAACAACGTGCGCCTCAAAACTCAAGTTACTGTCGCAAATTACGAATTACTGGGAGCCATTCTAGACATAGAGGGGACGTTTGATAACGCCTCTTTCGATTCTATAGTGAGAGTCGTGGAGTCGACCTAATTATACTGG
This sequence comes from Cantharis rustica, assembly GCA_911387805.1. Taxonomy (NCBI): domain Eukaryota; kingdom Metazoa; phylum Arthropoda; class Insecta; order Coleoptera; family Cantharidae; genus Cantharis; species Cantharis rustica. The sequence continues at coordinate 82,507,789 of OU426877.1, forward strand.
GTTGAATTGGCTCCACCTTCAGAGACAGGAAAATCAGAGCTAGTCTAGGACAAACGACTGTAAAGGCTTCTGCCGCACGTGGGTATCCGCAAGAATGGTTCTCTCGCTCCTGCTGTGGTGTCTGGCGGTGGATAGTCTTCTGCTAGAGTCGGAATAGGCAGAGGTACATGGACAGAGATTTGCTGATGATATCACAATTCTTGTTATTGGGAAATTCGAAGGAATCGTGTCATTGTTGATGCAAAACGCACTCAGAATCGTCGAGAGATGGTGCACAAGCCCATACATACTATACTATAGGCCCTATCGGTAAATCCGAGTAAAACCTCTGTTGCGGCGTTTACACAACGCATAAAACTTTAGGATGTGAGGATTCTGCAGAGAGGTGAAATACCTGGGTATAATTCTGAACAAGAAGCTGACCTTAACACCTCACATCCGTCACATTACAAACAAAGCGACTAGGGTTCTCTGGGCCTGTAGGAGCATGATTGGTAAAACGTGGGGACTAAAACCTAAACTGCTACTTTGGTTGTATACAAAAGTGGTGATACTCATGATCACATACTCAGCCCTGATTTGGTGGCACAAAGCCAGTAAAAGGAAAAGCATAAACCGACTCAACAAGCTGCAAAGACTGGTGTGCTTAAGTATTACGGGAGCAATAGCATCAACGCCCACCGCTTCCATAGAGGCTCTCCTGGGTTTTCAGCCTTTACATCTAGTTGTGGGGGCCGAGGCTCTACTTGCATCCTACAAGTTGAAAATTAATGGCCATGGTGAGATCAATCCTAGAAAGGAACATCACACCATGATATTAAACTCAATTAAGAGTAATGGCTTGCTTGCATGCCATGTACATGCATGCATGTAATGACATGCACCCAGATAAAACTAGCAGCGTAAGAGACTTTAGAAAGCCCTATAAGGTCTTAATACCAAATAGGGATAAGATGGAAACCTCACAAACGTTGGGGCTTAGGTATGATACTATCTGGTATACAGATGGATCAAAGACTAAGACAAGTACTGGAGTAGGTGTGCAAGGCAGGAGACCGGGGGATGCTTATAGTATTAACCTGGGACCCCTTGCAACTGTTTTTCAGGCAGAAATAACTGCTACAGTGGTCTGTGCTAAGGAGTTGATATGGAGGAACCTCGCAGAGAGGAAAATCTGTATCATGACTGACAGCCAGGCAGCTCTAAAAGCCTTGGAAAGAGTTGAATCAGACTCCAAGGTTGTCAAACAATGTACAAATGCTCTGGTAATACTTGCTCTTCGCTACAGCGTCACACTGATGTGGGTGCCGGGACATCAGAGTATCAAGGGCAATAAAGAAGCAGACTCTCTAGCTCGAAAGGCTTCTTGTGTGAGTCCGGATCCTTTCTGCGGGATCGCATACTTGACCGCTAAAGGAAGAATGAGGGATATACTAGCAGAACAACACCTTGCTCACTGGGTGGACCTACTTGGGGCCCTATTCTCGAACTCACACGATTTGATTTGCATACGTAAATACGTTACTTTCGCATGAGAATAAATAATTAGTATTCTCGAGCAGTCGTGTGGGAATGCTTTCGCATGAGAATCACACAACTTACATCGTGTGATACTTATGCATGAGAATTTTGGTCGTGTGGTGATCGTGTGCGATCACATCATGACATTTCGAGGTATTTTAGTTTATTTTGGTAATAATAATTAGTTTCTATGTGATTAATTTTATTTTGATTTTATTTACTCAAATTTATTTTATTTAACATTACACACTACTAACTACTACACTCCCCACTTAAAAAATCCATTTTTTAGGTTCTTTTTCTATTTATTTATTCACAGTTTAGATTTTGATTAGGTACTAACTACTACTGCTGTTGATTTATAATTATAAAGATTAAGTAAGTACGTACATCGTAATTAAAGTTATATTACTTGAGATTGTAACCGCACTAGTATAATATGTCCTAGCTGTGAAATTATTAGGTTTCTTTCTCAGTTCTAGAACTCTACGTATGCTCTTTAACCAAATTTTATGGGTTAAAATTTGAACTAAGGAGCATGCGTACAGTCCTAGAACTGAAGAACTGCTTGTTGGAACAAACCTATTTATTGTTCAAAGAATGCAAATTTTGATGAGTTGGCAATATTATCTACGATTGCGATGGTGGAAAAGGCTGAAATTTCTGCTGAAAAAATATGCAAACAATCTCATCTCCGAAGTGATCCTTTTGAGCTATCGGAAAAGCAATTTTTTTGTTTGTTTTGCTAACCTAAAGATCTAGCTCGAGAAGTTATTGATATGATTAAGTAGCACCATGCAGAACTAAATGTGGACGTACATGAACGTGATTATTGCTTTCTTCTGTCTCGCAGACACATTGCCAACCCGACTTTTCTTTGATTTCGGCATTCGTTACGAAATTTATAATCGTAAATAATTTTAATTCAATTTAAAACTTCAAAACTGACATTTGAAATTATTTAACCTATAATGATGCTGTAATGCTATTGGCCGCAATGTATATGTTCGTATGATTTAAGCTACGACTCTACGTAAGTACGCAATACAATTCGTGTGCTATTCGAGAATACCGATTTTAAGAGATCACAGATTCGTGTGCGAAACTTATTATGCGAAAATTTTCGCATGAGAATCAAATCGTGTGAGTTCGAGAATAGGGCCCCTGGTGCTATATTTTTAACTTCACTCCGCATTTTTGTTGTTAATATTACGTTGCCTTGACCAACCATTTCCGTCGATGCACTGCTAGCAAGATTTAACGTTTCACTTTTGGACGTGTCAATTTCTGTGAAATTCTTTGTATTCATGCAAATGTGTGATGTTTCACCGCTATTCAAGCACCAGGTTGATGGCAAACTGTTTGATTCAACTTGGCATACTCTGAAGCAAGTAATGTTTCATCGTTATATTTCTTACCTCTGCATTCTGATGCCTTGTGCCCAAATCTTCTGAACTTATGGCAACAATAATTAAAAGATACATTCACCGTCTTGTTTGAATTCATATTCTTAGAACGTAGCTGCTTTGAATTCTTGTTCACATACATTGCGTTCTGATCGGCATTGCGGGTTTCGTTCTTTCGCACATCATATTCTTCTGTAATCTTGATGCGTAACGCTTCAGGCGTGGGTAGTTCGTCCCTAGACTCAATGGCACATCGAAAGTTTTCTGAACTTAGAGGCAAGCTATATAACAACATGATGGCTAGTAAATCGGCGTTTATTATGACTTCCATGTTTTCCAATTTGTTGACTGCATCGAAGAAATTGTTCATGTATATTCGTACGTCATTCCATATGTTATAACATTAATTGTTTTAATAACATGGCCTTTCTAGATGGTGCTTACAATTGATAGATGTTTTCTAGCTTGACCCAGACTTCATTTAAGATGGTACACCCTTTTATTTGTTTTAATTCTGTCAGATTAATTGATAGAATTATTTCGGTCTTTGCTTTGCCATCAGGTTTCAACCCCTTTTAAAGTAGAGCGTTTGAATCATTTTCACTTTCGATCACCGTTGGTTTTCTAATACTTCCGTTTGCGTATAGCAACAAATCGTTTCTTATCAGGACAGCTTCCATCTGCATTTTCCAAGTGTCGTAATTCTTGTTATTTAGCATCTTTATACGTGATATAGTTCCCATATTCGTCGTACTATTATTCTGAATGGTTTCAGCAAAAATAAATTTTATGACGCGTTTTCTTTTAATAATTTATTTACTGGTTCAACAATACATTTGTTTTTTCACAGTAGTGTTAGTATTATACTTATAGCTCACATTATATTGTTGGAAAAGTAACTTCCATAAACACTAATAAATTAGCAACTTGACTTAACAAAAAATGTTAATTGGCATTCTTCTCTTCAACCGAGTATGGATGTTTACGCTACCTAGTTCGTAGTGTGTGGCTCCTTCGCTCATGTTCAATCTATCGTAGAATCATATGGTTGTTTTCTTGATAAATTCGTTGATGGTCTGTATTTGTAGTTCTTCGTGTAGTTTTTCGTTACGAATAAACCATGGAGCGCCCACAGATATTTGGAGAACTTTATTTTGAAATACTTGTAGCTTTTTTAATTTTGTTGAAGAGGCATTTCCCCATATTTCACATCCGTACATCAAGAGCGGGCGTAATAGTGATTTATAAAGCATTAAAGCGCACTTGACACGCAAAAATGATCTTCGATTTAGGATTGGATATAATTGAGCTAGTCTTGCATAGGTCTGCTGCAGTTTTGTGTTGATGTGATATTTCCATGTCAAACGATAGTCTAAGTGGATTCCTAAATATTTCACTGCTCGATCTTTAGGGTTCCATTCGATTATTTTGTTGTTAATATTGATATTTGGCAATTCTTCGAATCTTTTTAGTGTGAATATTTTTACTTTGCATTTGGTTTCATTTAATTTTATGTTCCATTGCGTGAACCACGCGCATAAGGTGTTTATTGCGGATTGAAGTTTTGTAGTTGCTTCGAGCAGAGACCAGTCTTGAGTAATTACTGCTGTATCATCTGCGAACATTGCGAGATCAGCGTTAATTTCAGGTAAGTTACTCATAAATATGTTAAATAATATTGAACCCAGAATGCTACCTTGTGGTACGCCTACTTGTATAGGCTTGTGAGATGATCTTGTGTTGTTTATATTGACATGGAAACTTCTGTTGTCTAAAAATGAGAACAATATAGCTTTGATATATGTGGAAATATCCAGTTGAAGAAGCTTGTACTTCAATCCCTCGTGCCAAACTCGATCAAAAGCTTGAGCAATATCCAAAAATGCTACTGTGCTATATTGTTTAGCTTCGTATCCTTTTTCGATCAGTTCTATTATTCTTGCAAGTTGTTGATTTGCGCTATAGCCTTTTCGAAATCCAAATTGGTAGTGTGGAATAGTATTAGTTTCGCTTAGGGGTTCATTGAGTCGAGATAATATTACTTTTTCAAGTATCTTGGACAGAGTACTTAGTAAGCTGATTGGGCGATAACTATCGAGATTTTTTTTGTCCTTTCCTGGTTTATGGAATATAAGAATTTCAGCGTGTTTCCAGTCCATCGGGAAGTAGCCTCTCTGAAGACAAAAGTGACGCCAAGAATGAAAGGAATTTTTTGGTTATATGTTTGAGAACAATGTTGGGTATTTGATCAGGACCAGGTGATTTCTTTATTGGAAGAGATTTTTTGCTAAATTAATTATTTCACTGGTATTATTACTTTGTATTAGGTTAGGTGTAAAGACGTTCATAAAATGATTCAAGAATATTTCGCTTTTTTCTGTGTCTGTATAATACACATGGTTGTTAGCTGTTATTGGAGCGATCGTTTCCTTTTTTTCTCAGAATTCTTTTGGTTGTCTTCCACATTCCTGGGTCATTTGGTTTAAGTTCTTCGATATGTTGGTTAAACATTTGTAACCGTACTTCGTCCAGTTTGGTTTTGATTTGGTGTGTTAGCCTATTAAGAACATTTTTAGTTTGCGCATTCCGGGTCCTCATGTATTCTCTTCTTACACGACTTTTTGTTTAATTAAATCAAGAATGCCGTTAGGTGTTTTAATATAGTTTAAGTGACGTTTGCTCTGAGAGTTTGATTTAGTTGCTTTCTTGACGGAGTCAATTAGTTTGGCAGTGTAATTTTTAATTTGGATGTCAATGTCTTCTTTATTGTTTATTTTAGGGAATTTAATTTCTCCATCAAGAATGTTTTGAAATTCTTTCCAATCAACTTTACAATCAATTAGGCGTGGTGAGTATGGTGTATAGTAGGGAATGCTATTGAAGTGTAGAAGGACTGGTAAATGATCGGAATCGAGTTCAGTTACAACTGTTTGCGTTAGTGTTTTGTTAAAGTTCTTGGCTATTACGATATCTAGAGTGTCGGGTAAATGATCATTTCTGTAAGGATAGTACGTGTATTCTTCGGGGCTAGGATTTCTATTCCTTCTTCTGCCGCTATTTGGTATAATTTAATTCCTGATGGATTACTTGCTCTGCATCCCCATATTACATTTTTGCTTATTTGCATTATTTATTTATTTTTGCGACATTTAGGTCGCTTATTAAGAGTGTTGGGAAATTGTTGAGAAAAATTTCTCTTAAGTCTTGATTAAGAAGAGATTTGTTGGGTTGTTCATATGCGCTTATTATGTTCAGCAAACTATTATCCGAGAGTTTTATTTGGATGCCAGTTATTTCCAAGTTTATGCATTTGAATTTCATTAGCCCACAGTGACTGATATTGTGTCTAATAAGAATAGCAACTCCACCAGAGGCGTGATTTGTGATACAATCGGTTCTGTACGCATAGTAACCAGGGATTTAGAATGGTAAGTTTTCGACTAAATATGTCTCCGAGATGCATGCTATTGAGACATTATGTCTTTGTAAAAAATCAATCAATTAAAACGGATAGCCGATAGCTAGCCGATAGCTAGCTAGCAGATAATATTGTTTGATTTACTTCCCTTCATACCCAATATCTGTTTTAATTGACTATTAGAAGTAAGGGGAAAATTTGTTTACTTTCCAAAAATCAATCAGTTGTGGTCGCTGGATTTTAATACCGTTTGCATTCCAATTTAGAATTGTTAATTTTTGAAAAAGAGCGTAATTATTTTTGACCCTGGCCTTGGAATAGTTGAGGAATTATTTGATTTAGAAAAAAGTTTTAATTTGATCTATAAAAAGAGTTATTAAGTTGGCTAGGAAATTTAAAATCGAATCTACTATTGATGATGGTGTTTTTTGGGATGTTGAAGAATTAGCGGGGATGTAATTTGATGCTGCTTTGGCATAAGTAGTATGAAGTGTATTCTGGTGAGCGGGGGGTGGTATTTGTTGTTGGTTATTATTTCTTATTAGATGATTATTAGATTATTAGATAGATTTATTTATAATTTACACAGGTTGGTGGAGTGTCAGTTGTTTGTTTGCAGTCTCTATAGTAGCGATTACATTTAACGATTACACTACATTTAACGCACCTGTACTCCATTTGGCAGTAGTTGTGGGTGTGGCCGTATCTCTGACAACGGTGGCATTGTGGAATATTTTGACTACCTCGTCTTGGTTCCACTGTTACGATAGAATGTTCTAGTTTTTCTAGTTTGAAGATTTCTTTTGATTTGTCATTGTCTGTTAATTCAATAGCTACTGTCTGAGTAGGTTCTCAGTATTTATTAAGTAATCTAGTAGTTTTAATGACTGGGTGTTGAAGTTGTTTGAGATAGTCATGGATTTCATCGTTAGTTAGCAATAAGGGTACGTGCTTGATTACTACAGATAGAGACTTATTAGTTGGGTCCTGATAGGTGTAATTGTGAATTCCATTTTCTTTGTAATATTTGGTTAGTGCTCTGTAGTCGTCGATTTGTGTAAGGTTAACTCGAATTCGATATTGACTAGATGTAGTTGTAAAATTACTTTTACTTATCTTTTTGATATCGGATACAATTTCATTATAATTATTTTGTGATGATAGGAAAATTGGTAAAATTTTAATTGTGGTTTTGGTTTGTTGGCTTGTGGTGTTTTGGGAAGATAAAGGATTGACGTCACTTACCTCGTCATTTAGGTTTGATAATGGAAAGAACCTGTTTCGTTGGAGTAGGTGTTGTTGAGATGTTCAGTGATATCGCTTTTGTGGAGTATCTGCTTGAGGTGATCTGTCTTCATTTTTTCGTTTGTTTGAACTATCAGTGTCTTCAATGTTAGAAGCAATGGTAACTTCCATGTTCTTCTTTCTTTTTGTACTTTATCGAGCACTAGAAAGTGCGCCATAAGTAAAAGTTGGGGAGAAAAAGAACCCCAGAAAAAGTGATTGTGTTGTTTTCAAATTGCAAAAAATTAAAAATTTATTAAACAGCAAAACTATTTATTGATTCGAAGCACTTATGGTCTATCGATAACGGAGTTCAAGTCCGCACGTCTACACAATGCAAACACTCGATGTCCCCTATACGTTTGTTATTAACATCATGGAAAAAGATATAAGGTAGGTGCATATAATATGGCCAAGTTGGCAATAAAGCCACCTGCCCTTTTTCTACAAATTAAAGCGCAGATATTGCTACTAATATCATCAGTTGATCAAATATATTAAATAATTACAATTTATACCTCAAGCACCGACAATTTGTTAAATGACTTTGTGTGAGAAGGTGTTGTTTGTTTTTCAAGTGCTCGATCTAATTTTACGGCAGTTAATTAATTGTTGTCACTTATTTGTTGTTGTGTCTATTAATTAAATAATGTAATAGTCAAATAAAGTAGGATCTGGGAGACATATATTTCCACCTACCCTGTGCTAAATTGTAAAAATTTGTTAATTTTATTTTTAAACGTTAAAATTGGAAAAGTGCAGAGTGGGGAGAAAAAGATCGAGATAGGGGTTTCTTTGACCAACTATGGCCGACAGCGGGTGCGAGATTGTGTATGCCCGCTGAGTTTTGATATTTTTTGAAGAATTGTGAGTAATAAATAATTTTGATTCTGATTTAAATAAAGTGAATTTGATGCGAATGCATTATTGCGCTTATTTGGGAAGTATTTTTAAATTTTGGAATTATTTTGGAATTTTTTTGATTAGTCGCTACTGAGAAATAGCAGATTTAATTAATTTGATAAAATTGGAAAGAAAGCAGTGAAAATTATTGAATTGGATTTGGATTGTTTAAAGTTGAAAAGTTTTAAAATTATATTTGTGCGAACGAATGGTGCAATTGATAAGCCGTCGGTTTGGATAAAGACAAATCAAACTTTATTCCCATCAAATAAAATTAAAATTTTACATTACGGAAAATTTAAATTAAATTGGATTGAAAATTTATTTTTGGAGTATTTATTTTTTCACAAGAAGAAAATTTTTATTTTATTTTATTTTGGTACAAAATTACCACAGCAACTTTTGGCTGTAGAAAACGCACAAGAACCCTTCGACCCTTGAAAATTATCAACTGCTCCCGCACTCCAGGGTTAACCCGAGACAAACAAAAGATTGTAGACAATTCCAGGGAGAGTCCACAACAATAGATTGAAGATTTTCTACGAAAAGACCATTTCATCTTTTTGGCGGTAGTAGTTTTGATTGTTTTGGTTGGTTTGGAAAGAGCAGTTAAAATTATAATTTTCGATTTGAATTTAAAATTGGGAAAATTTAAATTATAGTTGAGCGAACAAGTGTTGTGACTGATAACTCGACGATTTGGATAAGGCTGGAAATCAAACTTCGTTCCTTTTAAAGACAAAGTAAACTTTTATTCTGCATTTATTTGAATTTGGATTGTTTAGAATTTTTGGAAAACGAATTTGTTTTATTTATGAGATAAGACGAATAATTTTTGTTTATTTTTGAAGACGCTTAGAACCCTTCGACCTCTTGAAAATTCCCAACTGCTTCCGCACACCATGGTTAACCCGAGGTAAACAAGAGACTGTTAATTTTCTACGAAAATAATCCACAGCAATATATTATAGTTGGATAGAATTTTTTGTATAGGTTAGAACGAAAACCCAGGAAATGTTTTTAACGGTGTGATGTTGGTAATATAGCCAATGGTTGGCTACATTACCAAAAATTACAAAAAGATGTGTAAGAAGATCTGTTTACAATTATTGTAAAAAAAATAACGTTGGTAATCGTTTTTCAAATGCAAAAAAGTTGGCAAGAAGATATTGGCTAAGTGGTTTTCTGAAAAGAAATGTAGAAATACGAAACAGAAGAGCCCAAAGCACGAAGAACTATTTATGTGTTCTGATTGTCACATGTAACTAAGTATTTTCTTCTCTCGTGTTTATATTACGCATAATAAATCGTTTTTGCAAAGAAAATCTAGTTTTGATTTAATATTTATAGTATTTGTCCACCTTAGAACAGTTGGCTATATTACCTACCCCCTGTCGGCAATATGGCCATTTGCTACTTTTTCATGAAAACGGTAATTACAAGTGAAATATGAGTGTAATTGGGTTTATATTTTTTTGTATGTGGTAAACATATCTGTTAAAACATGTTATTTTTTTTATTAATATCAGATCATGCTTAAAATTACTCTCAAAGCTTAGCTTACTTTATTTGAAATCATTCGCAAGAAAGTGGTGAGCGCAGAATAAATTACCATGGCTATGAAAAAGAAATGGAGGAAGAAGAAAGATAAAGGACAAGAAGCTAAGCTGTTCCAAGCAAAGTTATATTATCTTTGTATAGAACATATTTATTTAGTGTTTTCTGGTTATCGTAAATTAGCCTGTCTAAATTAAGGTAAATTATGATAGTAATCATAATATTTAACTGATGGTACAAATTCTTGCCTTATATATTGTTGTGTCCGCACTAAATGATTAAAATGGGTTGCGAACTTAGCAATAAGGTAACTGTATTTGCAACTAGAGGAACAAAGCAAAGCAAAACTCTATTTTAACATTTTTATTACCAGTGTGTGTTTTATTTTTGTGTATTCTTTATTTTGATTTCAGTATGTTTAATATTTTATGTTTGTCTAGTTAGTAAGTTATTTGGTTACTGTCAGACAACCCTCATCACGAATTTCAAAATTTCAACTACACTATAGGAAAGAGGACAATTTTCTGTGTATAATGCAACAAAAATTTCTGCGGTCCATGCATTCGTTTTCGAAAAAAAGGCATTTTAAAGTTATTAAAAGCAAGGTAGTGATAACCCGATACACCCCGTTGCAAGGTATCGAGCCACGGTCAACTGGCACGTTCCGTTCCTATTCTTCATTTTGTTGACGGTACGAGTGCTTTAAGACACTCTTAATGTTGTTGTCATTCGTGATCGACACCCGTACGAGTTCTATGGCTTCGAGTTCTACCCTTGGCGAGTTCTGTCATTTTTCAGGGATATTTTTAAATTTTTTTGCCTTACACAAAATCGGCTAATCATGCAGCCGTGTTAAAAGGTGTATTAAAATACATGTAAATTTAAATTTTTCAAATTCGATTTTTTCGAGAACTAATGCACGGACCGCAAAAATTTTTGTTCTAATATGCTTAGAAAAGTGTCCTCTTTCCTATAGTGCAGTTGAAATTTTGAAATTCGTGATGAGAGTTGTCTGACAGTTCCCAGTTATTTGTTTCTCGATTTTGATTTTATTATTTTATGTTTGTATGATGACTCACCAAATACCGACCACAGCAACAGAATTTAAATCGATAAAAAATCTAGATTCGAAAATAAAAGGAACATTAAATTACAACCAACGAAAAGCAGACCCATTACAAAGGATATCCAAGGGGATAGAAGAATCAATAAAGAAAATAGGAGAGTCAGAATAATTTGAGCAGAGCGGTCGGTCGATGAAAGTTTAAGAAGAATTTTATAAATTGAATTGAGAGAAGAGACGTGTTAATTCCTAAGAGGCATACAAAAAAATTCAATAGAGGTTTATTCGTGTGAAGAATAATTGTTTAAAGTGGAAGAAAAGTTGGTAATAAAAATAATTGTTTTTTTGGATTGAAGATATCCAGAGAGCAGTAGAAGGAAGAGAAAATAATCGAGCAGACAAAGCTGTTCAAAGAAGTTGAAGATAAGCAGGTCGCGTGTTATTTGTGCGCGATATTATTTCGAAAGAAAATAACGTTTGGTTTCTGCAACAGAAAAGCTGGGGTCGGCTAATTGCGTGAGTTTTGTTTTCGTTTAGAATTGTTCCTATATTATAAAATTTTTGATATGCAAATAAAAATAAAAATACCCAACAGTTATTTTATTGTCTTTCTTGTAACAATTTTCGCATTCGAGAACCTACGTATCTCATAGACGAGATAGAAGTTTTGTATGTAGAGGCGCGCATAAGGTCGCAGCAATATATATTAAAGCACTGCAAGCCTTGAAGGCCCATGGCTGATTTACAAATTTGTACACAGTATTCTTTTATATTTACATGATATTATTTTATAATTTCAAATTCTAAATAAAACACATATGGTCACTTAATATATCATTATTCGTATGTCATCAGTCATCACAAATCATTATTAATCGGACACTCCGCTATGAAATCGGCACTACTACCCATCTCTCTCGCTCAGTGCCTGTTTTACTACCAATCTCCATTCTTCTCTATTTTGCGCAATTTTTGTCCAGTTCTCAACTTTCAATTTCTTCATGTCTTCTTTCACAGCATCAAACCATTTTTTCTTGGTCTTTCTTTTTTTCTGTTATCAATTGGCTCTGCTTTTAGAATGATTTTTGTTGTTCTAGTTTTTGGTAGTCTTTGTATATGCCCTAACCATCTTAACCTGTTTGACTTGATTACTGCTATCACTCCCGGCTGTCCGTATCTTTCCATTATTTGTTTGTTAGTTCTTTGTGCTCATTCTTCACCTATCTTTTTTTCACCATATATTCTTCTTAACATTTTTCTTTCCTATCTTTTTAAAATTTCTTGTTCTTTCTTATTCAATGTCCAAGTTTCTGATGCATACGTCATTGTTGATCGTATTACTCTCTGATAGACTCTCACTTTTGTTTTTGCCGATATATCCTTAGATTTCAGTATTTTCATTAGACCGCCTGCACTTTTATTTCCTCTAGCAATTTTAGATTTATCTCTTTTGTATTGTCGCCGTTTTGGGTTATTATTGTTCCTAGATACGTGAAGTCTTCTACTTTTTCAAATCGAAATTCTTGATTATTTTGCATTTGTATTGACAGGTATGGGTTATCGTCGTGTTCTGCAGTGGAAACCATCTCCATATACTTTGATTTTTTTCATTTATCTTGACACCCATTTTTTCTGCTTGTTCTATTAATCTCTGCAATACTTTTTTCAGCTCTTTCCGTGTTTTTCCTATCACTACTAAATCGTCTGCGTAGGCTACGCATTGATGATTTCTGTTATAGATGTTTCCTGTCGAGTCAATTCTACTATCTCTTATTATTTTTTCCAATGCCAGGTTAAATAGTGTTGCCAAAAGCGGATCTTCTTGTCTCACTCCTTTTTCTACTTTAAAAGCGCTTGATGTTAGTCCATTCACTCTTACTATATTTTCTGTGTTTCTCAGGGTCATATTTGTAAGGTTTATTAGTTTCTTTGGTATGTTCAGTTCTTCCATTGCGTTGTACAAATTTTGTCTTTTTATGTAGTCGTAAGCTTGTTTAAAATCTATGAATACCGCGTAGAGTGCAACTTTTCGTTCATAGCAGTTAGTTTGTATTTCTTTTACTGTAAATATTTGATCTATCACCGATCTATTGCTTCTAAATCCACCCTGGTAATTACCAATCACTTTTTCAACGTATGTGACGATTTTCTGTTTTAAATATGTTGCCAGTACTTTATACGTTATATCTAGCAGTGATATTCCTCTGTAGTTCTCGCACAAAGTTTTATCGCCTTTCTTAAATATTGGGCTCAGCACTAGTCTTGTTCATCCTGCTGGCATAATCTCTTCTTTCCATATTCTTACCATTAGTTTGTATACTTCATCTACCAGTATTTCTCCTCCAAACATAATCATTTCCGCACTAATTCTATTTTCTCTCGGGTTTTTGTAATTTTTCAGGTGCATAATTATCATTTTTATCTCTTTTTTTGATGGTTGCCTATTGTTGTTTTCTTGTTCTTGCATATTGTTTACTTCACGATTCTCATCATCTTTGGCTTCACTTTTTTTGTCCTTTTCCATTAGCAGCTCCTCAAAGTATTCTCTCCATCTTTCGATTTTTTCTTTTTCGCCTCCTATCAAATTCTCATTCTTACTTCGGCAGTATTTTGTGCTGCTCAGATACCCAATTTTTTCTTTTTTTATTTTTTGATAGAAGTTTCTGATTTCTTTGTTTTTTAATTTTTCTTCTATTGCTTTTATGTTTCGCTCATTAGATTGTCTCTTATTATTTCTACATATTCGTTTTGTTTTTTTTCTCTGTTCTTCAGTCAATGTCAATGACTTGACTAGAGTAGAGCAAGATGTTCAAAGAAAAATTAGAAATATTGCAAAAAACGAAAAATCTAATGAAAAGATAGTCAAAATAGGATACCAAAAAATAATAATAGATGGGAAAGAGTTCGATTGAAACAAACTAGAACAAAAACTAATGAAAAAGACAGCGATAAAAGCGAGGTTAAAAAACTATTAGTCGCGCAAAGATATAAAACGGACAGAAAATTTAAGACAATAAAAGCAAAGAAAATGGACACGATAAATAAACATTGGAAAGAAGAAGTGTTATACGTAGCAACATGGAATGTCAGAGATATAATTATGTTTCACACACGAATAATTATATTTTTAAAAAGATTTATTTAATTTAAAGTTACAAAAATACAGTCATGAATGTTACAAGCTTACGCCTAAAGAACAAAACAACAACTAACCTGAGGCTTGATTTAACATCAGCTTTTATAATAATTACATACTGTTTATAATGTGCATTTTGGATATGAAATTATACAAATGCATTATAATACTAAAATTATACAGATGTGTTTAAATATTAAAATACAAAAGTGGTTGTAAAGCTTATCAAAAAGAAGTGGTAATAAATTACAGTATCAAAGGGTATATCTTAAATGATCATGATGGATGCTTCTATTTATTAGGTCATTAATATAACTTTCTATTTATGTGATTTGAATAAATGCAATTTATTATAATTAGGTAGGGCGGATGTAGTACGCTTCCTTCAGGTAGAAGATATTGGTTCGATAGAAGTTGGTGGACATAATTATATAAATACAGAAAGAGCGATGAAAACTTTAATATGTGAATTAAAGCGATATAAAATATAGATAGCTGCTGTACAAGAAACTAACCAAATAGGAAACGAGATGATAGATATGAAGGAATTTATATTTTTCAAAAGTGGAGGAGCAATCAGAAGATATGGAGTTGGTTTTCTTATTGATGGAAGTATTGCTCATTTAGTATTCGAATTTAAGGCTGTTCTTTTAGTGCCTTTTTATAAGTTCTAAACGGCTGGACCAATTGACTTGAAATTTTGACAGAATGTGTAGTAGATTATTACAAACCTTTACAAATATCCTTTTTTGAATAAGTTTTTTGGTTTTTCCAAAAAAGCCAAAAAACCATTAAATTTGAATTCTTCCGATATTTTGTAAATCTCGATTTTTAGAAACTTTTGGCTCAGACAGAATTTTGATATCTTAATTGGTTTAAAAGTTTTTAGGGCCTAAAGTTCAAATTGCTTCACGTAATTATAATTGACGTGTAGGAAAAGTATATAAATTGAGAAAGAATGTCTTGCATCTTTTACAATTCTTATCGAAGATAGTAAGTCAGTCTTGCGATTATAAAGCATAGTATAATGTTACATACTACATAAAAAAATTATGTTAATTTTCTTTTAGGTTTTTATGTGGTTTTTATATTACATACATAAGCTAATCACAAATAGGTATGCACTTTATAACTGTATCGATGAACACAATTTTTTTTTCTTTCTAGAAATAACTTTTGGAAGAAATTCATCATGTGGATTTCTTTTTTCAGTGTTCTATTGGCGCAATGTTTTTATCTCAATTTGTATAATTTGTAGTTAATTTATTAATATAATTATTTTAAACAAATTGATTTATTTAAACTTTACACTAATTTATTGTTTTAATATTATCTCAAAATTTTATAAATATATTTGCATTTTTATTATAATAAATAAAAAGTTGTTATTTCTATTGCTTTATTGTTGCGCCCGATTTTGTCTATAATTCCCAAGAATCTTGGAACACTAATCATGATGAAATACAAAAACAATTATAAATAATAATTTATCTTTTTAGCCAAAAGATATAGCCAAATTCTGTCGATTTTAATACTTAACTCATTTTTGCCAAATTTTGAGTTGTGTCGTTATTCTTTCGAGGTAGCGATGTGTACGTGTTTGCATTAGGTAGGAACGACGGTCAAGTCATGGTAAGATTTAATGAAATTGTTGAAAAATATAATTTTAAAAATATTACGAATATTATTTTATAATTAGAGCACACAATTATAAAATTGTATTGCACTTCGGTAAAACTGCAACATCAACTTATAGTAAGAATATCTGTTTACGTGCGTGGGTAGGCGATCCTTGATTCGTATTAATTTTTCTATACATGTTTACACTTTAAAAGCATTACAAAGTTTCTATACGTCAAGTTTGCTGTCTTTGCACAACACGGATTTTTTTTTTTACGTTGAGATGGATAGGCTCAGAGAACAGCCTTAAACCTATCACGGATAGAATATGTTACATTTAGATTAAAAGGTAAAAACAGGAAAATAAGTATGATAAACATACATGCACCTATAGAGGAAAAAGATGAAGAAGATAAAGACGAGTTCTACGAAATATTAGAAAAGGTGTACTGTATTATACCCAAATATGACGTAAAATTGATTTTAGGAGACTGTAACGCAAAAGTAGGACAAGAAAAGAAATACAAACCAACAATAGGAAAGCATAGAAAGCATAAAGATTCTAATGAAAATGGGATCAGACTGAATAGAATACGGTAAAGAGAAAGATGGTAAAAGAATATGGTAATAAGGAGTACCCAATTTGAACAAAAAAGTATACATAAAGGAACATGGATGGCACCAAATGAAAAGACAGTAAATCAAATAGACTACATATTAATCGAAGAAAGACATGCTAAGTGTATCACAAATGTAAGAAGCTACAGAGGAGCAGACAGGGCCGCGTTAAGGCATGTAAGTACCCTAGGCATACTTTTTTTGCCGCCTCCTTATAATTAAAAATTAAACTTATTATAACAGCATCATATTTAAAATAATCAAACCTAACAAATGTTAAAATAATAAATTTTAACTGTTAAGTAAAGAATACATACTACACAGAAACATAACATTTGAAAAACACTTAATACTTATTAAATACTTAAATACTTAATACCTAAATACTTAAAAATTCATTTTTTAAGTTATTTTCTATTTATAGCATCATATTTATTAGCAAAATAAATATAAACTTTCAGAACAAAGGTAAAAAAGATTTTAAAATAATAATAAAAAGAAACAAGATATACCTACTACTTTTTAAGTTTGGTCTTTGATAAAAGCTAACTCAAAATAAAAATATGATGCACATAAAAGTAAATATTATATTCTAAGAGCTTTCTGCCTAGACTTTTATTCGGCAAAATTATTTATGACTTCATTATAACTTACATTTTTTGTTATGTTGCATTCCAAAGACAAATTAGACAAGGCATTAAGACGTTGTTGGTTCATAATCGATCTAAAATTGTTTTTAATCTTTGTCAATTTTGAAAATGATTTTCAGACGACGTTAACTGAACCGTTCTTCGTTTTATTCTACCTTCTTTATATACCTTTGATAGATTTTGTAATATATTTTTGGCTTCTTCTTTGTAAATTTCAAAATTGTTCCTTATCAAGTTTAAATATTTTATAAGTGCTTCTAATTCTGGAACCACAAAGCCCAGGTCAAGCGCAGGATTTTGCACATATTTATTTGATGCGTTCATTCTCTCTAAAATGTGATGCCAAATGACGGCAAGTAAAGAAGTTTCATATTCATCAATTTTTTCAAAGATTACGTGTGCTTCATGTCTTACAGTTCCAGTTTGACTTTCATCATTGCTCAGCTCTGAAAGTGAAATTGAATTTCTTTCTACTTAGAATACAGAGCTTTAGTAGTATCTGCCCTAGTAGACCACCTAGTTTTTGATAGGGATTTCACAACCGGTGTCTTTAAATTCCTTGACAAAATTTCCCATTGGTATGTTAAAACTGAGAAAAAAAACGTGTAGAAATTTTGCAAGAAATGTAAAAACAAAGTAAGCATTTCGACATGACTCTGCTGCAACAGATTTTGTCAAGTTGAGCAAATGTGCAGAACAAGGTATGTACTCGACAAGTTTGTTATGTTTGTTTATGTTTGTTTTAAATAAGTACCTACAATTTGCAATCAAGTTTCTATTTATATGTTACATTTTTTATTAGATTAGAAATTAATTAGTATTTTTGCCGCCCCCTAAAAAACTGCCGCCCTAGGCAGCTGCCTTTCTTGCCTAATGGATAAATCGGCGCTGGGAGCAGACGCAGATTCTGACCATTACTTACTTAGAATAATAATGAAACAGAAAACAGAAAAAATTGAAGAACGCAATAAAAACAAAGAGGGCGAGGTGGTCATCGATAATTTACAAGAGGACAAAATAAAGAAGCGCTTCCAACAAGAAATAGAGAAAAAATTTAACGCTAATAAAAAGAAAGATGGAACAATCGAAGAGAACTGGTCAAGAATAGAAAAAATAATAAAGGACGCAACACAAGCAATATCGATGAATAAAGACAAAAGACATATTAAAGATTGGTTTGATGAAGAATGTAGAAATTCCGTAGAAAAGAGAAGACAAAGAAGAGAAGAAATGAAGACAAAAAACACGGAGAAAAGCAAAAAAAATTCTCGCTTTACTCAAATTAAGGATGTATGAGCGTGACAACAATTTTCAATTTAAGACCTCAAAATTTTTTTACTCAATGAATTTACTGTAAAAATTTCAGCATAGGTAACCGTTCATATTTTAAAGAAAAAAATTTTTGACATAAAATACATTGCTCTTATGGAGAAATGGGTAGTTGTGCTGATAAATCAACAAATATCAGTATGTTAAAATATCTTCAGTTTAAAAAAAAACTATAAATAAGAAAGATCATACTTGCAGTAATTCGTCAGTATATTAAAAATACTATGCATCGGTTCATCTCAAAAAGAAAAATTGAAATGAAATTCAAATTATTTTATTTTACAAATTTTTTTTCGCCGTAATAGGACACTTGGCAACGTTTTACTGTAGTTTACTGCTATCACGAGCGCCACAACAAACTAGCGGTAGTAATAGTAAATACAGATGTAAATATAACCTCATTTTTTGTGTATTTAAAGCAGATATAATATAACCTAATTGTGAAAGCAGCAGACTAGAATTTTTATATTAAATAAACCGCATTTCAATAAATGAAAAATTAAAAAAATAGCATGCATAAAATGTTCAAATGTCAGATGTCACCAACAGGAAATTAATCAAGAAAACTGTGTTGCCAAATGTAACTTACACGTCACGTGGTTATTTTTTTCACCTCACCCCGCAACAATACTAGCTTATTCCCACTCATCAAAATTCGCTATTCCCCCACGCCCTCGCTCATACATCCTTAAATTATTATTATAGTCAAATTTTTTTTAACTCGCGTATGACTAATCTCCAAATGCAGTAAGATTTAACGTATAATATTTGGTTATCTTTGTCATATTTAAAAAAAAAGTAACTATTAGAAAGGAGACAGAAAAGAAGAATACGTTGCCGTAACTTTGTAATGAAAATGAATTAAACATATATTGATTTTAACGATTTTAACTGTCATCTTGTTTGATTTTTGACATATAATCTTGTTAAAGATTATGACATCTGACATCTCGTTTGATATAAAGAACCCTAAGACATACGTTTTGCAAGTTTTGATTCATACAATTTTTTCGATAAGTCATACGCGAGTTAAAAAAAATTCGACTATATAATTATTTTATATTATAAGTTTTCAAAATCGATTATAAAATCGATCGATTATAAAAATATAATATAATATGATACATGGAAGCCCATTGATAGTGTTAACAAAAATTGCAATTATAGCTAGAATCGATGATATCATTGGTAAAATTTGAATATCTTGCCACGTGGAAGCTTTTATGTAAAAAATAAAGCAAGAGATTTGATTCTTCGTTTTCTAGTTGGGGATGTCCTACTTATTGTGTTTCTGCAGGATGCAAGCGACTTCCGATACCAGTAGCTCGCATTCTAGATTATAATTATATCTCATGACGAACTTGATGCAAATGTTATGAATTTTATCTACGACTGGTACATAATATATCCATCACGTACGTAATCACAGTAATGTAATCCTCACCCGTGGATTATGAGTCCTTGCCCGTAAATTATTAATTTAAAACACCGAACAGACGTCATATCAATGTTTTAATATAATATTCAGAAACCACGAGTCATCGGTTTGCAAATTTCTCTATAAAAAAAGTCGCCTTTACCGGGATTCAAACCTCGATGTGTGGGTGTAGCGGGCAGTGCTATCCATTTATCCATAACGATTCTCGTTAAAAGTAACAAAGCGATCCGCTATATAAGCTACTTTTTGAGTATCGCGAATTAAGAACGCGTTAAAATTATTAAACCGATGAATTATTAAAGAAAATATTATAATTCAATAATTTTAAAAACTAATTTAAAAATTTTTAGTCGAAAAAAAAAGTGGAAAAATTTTGGAAAATATCGATTTTCAAAAATGCCACCCGTATGCAAAAAGTTGTCTAAAGTCGAATGTGCAAAAAAATTTTAGAAAAATTCAAAGATGACCCGGATAATTGCGGATTTACATCAACTTTGACATGTGCCAAAATCGCTATTTTAGCCGTCAAAATTTCATTTCGATTGTAAATTAAAAATAAAAATTTGTAAATATAAAACGTTTTATTATAAGTCATAGATAAAACGTCGTATTAAACTCGCACATAATGGCTATAATTCAGTCGGATGATTATACACTCGCCAAGCTTGTTAATTTAAGCATTGCGCCACACTGCTGGTTTGGCCTACATTATATGCTCGTTAAATAATATACTATTATTGACAAAGCTAATTGAGGCCGTGAGAGCAAAAGTGGTGTAACCCCAAATAAAGCTATTGGAGATAGTCGATCTTTATTTATCTATTTTTAACAAAATATACAGTATTTAAATGTAAAATGTTATTATTATAACAATTGAAGTCGACGTTGGTGCATATAAAGCAAAATAATAAGCTTACAAGAAATATTTGATAAAGTGGATAAATTAAAAGTTTGAATATCTCAAATGGTTATATTTGGGGTTACACCACTTTTGCTCTCACGGCCTCAATTATCTATTTAGATAATTATATGAACTTGGTACATGTTTGTGATTTGACCGACCACGTGACAAATGATAAACAGAATGACCCACAGTTTAGTTTATCAATAACAAATAACAAATATAACTATCAAATTATAAAATATCTGAATCATCTTAATGTGTTTAATTATTGTGCTTACGTTCGCGTTCTCTCTCTCAACTCGCCGCTAATTTCAGCTTTACTGCTTTGCACGAGGTTCACTGCCACTTGGATTTGTAGTATATCGGAGAGATTTTAGATTAGCTTTGCAAAGGTAAGTTCTTGGTATAGTATTAGACCATACAGTATTTTCATGTTTATAGCCATCATGTTTGTAAAGAAATAGACGAAATTTGATTGTTTGTTTTAATACTACAAAATTTTGAGAGAATAAAGCGAAAGTTTTTGATAACTTTTTGACCAAACCTTACTTATATTTTTTTTTCACGTAATAATTTAGAAAACAACACCATTATGTATAACTGAATAGTTAAGTTTAACAATTAATCGTAAATTGATGACATGATAAAAAATAACATACTTTTGTATAAAATAGCATATAATTTAAAGTTGATATAAAATAATAGGTATTATATAATACATTGAAGTGAATTTTTATAAAAATAAATTACTGCCCGTTTATTTACCACGGTCTAATCCCTTCTTCAGCGGAAGATGAGACCATTTTATCCGGGACGCGGGTGCAATGATCGTATAAAAAATAATACCAGAATTCGATTTCAAAAACTTCCAATCGAATATATTATTTTAAATTTTAAAATTTTTATATTTGCTTGACGACTGAACTTACAATTTCTATTTATCAATTCAAGTATCAGCCACGCTACACGTTGGCTTTCTTTGAAAATTAAATTTTAATTTAATTTTCCAAATAAATTAAATTCTATTTCATTAAACGAAATTATCAAATTGACAACTGCAAAATTTTTCATCTGCGATAATGTTACAAATGTCGGCCTATTTATCGAATACGTTACTGTTATTTTTTAATTTAATTACAATTATTTTAGCAATTTTTGCCAATATCCAAATTTAATAATCTTCAAAAAAATCAAACAATCGTCCAAAGTAAATAAATTTTAATTAGTAAAAAAAAACAATCTCTAACTTAAAAAATCCAAAAATAATCTTGTCTGACCAAAAGTCTCGACCGAAGTATTCTCAAATCTAGTTCAATTACAATATTCAAAATTAAGGTCTGAGAGTCATCTTTTGAGAGTCATTATTAGAGTCTCGCTAAAAAAAATAAGAAATTTTAAAAAACGTGCTTAAAAAAAACATCAAATGTTACCAAAAAAAGCATTAATTTTATAAAAAAAAGCACCAATTTAATTAAAAAAATCCCCAAGTTTATTAAAAAAAGAATTATTATAATTATTAATTATAATTAATTATATTAATTATATTCATTACGGTGTGTAAGTATGAAACCGGAATTTTTGTACAGAAAATACACGTTTATTGTAACGATATGATACAAAGTAACTTATTCAAAGTATTGTCCGTCGCTATCTATACATTTTTCCCATCTTTTTGGCAATTTGTGGATTCCGCACCAAAAGAACTGTTGCTCTTTTGAGGCAAACCAGTCATCGAGCCATTTTTGTACATCTTCGTAAGAAGTAAAGCGCTGCTCAGCAAGTGCGTATCCAATCGATGCAATCAAGTAGTAATAGGAAGGGGCAAGGTCCGGTGAGTAAGGCGCGTGCTGAAGAATCTCCCAACGGATCGACTTTATTGTTTCCTGGACCTGTTTTGCTTTGTGTGCTGGTGCATTGTCATGCAGCAAAATCACCTTGTGTTGTCTTTGTTGGTATTCTGGTCGTTTTTCACGCAAAACTTGATCCAAATCGGTCATTTGTTGTCGGTAGCGTTGAGTATTGACAGTTTCCCCAGGTTTCAGCAGCTCGTAGTAGATTACGTCCTTCTGATCCCACCAAACACACAGCATTGTCTTTCGTCCGTAGCGGTTTGGTCTTGCCGTCGATGTTTATAGTTCACCCGGAGTAACCCATGACTTTTTGCGCTTAGGATTCTCGAAATATATCCACTTTTCATCGCCAGTCACAATTCGATGTAAAAATGACTTTTTTTTTAACCTGGCGAGCTGCATTTCGCATGATGTTTTGCGGTTTTCCTGCTGTCTTTCGTTGAGTTCATGTGGAACCTATTTCCCCACCTTTAGTATCTTTCCCATGGCTTTCAACCGAAGGGAGATGGCTTCTCGGGTCACCTTTAACTGATCCACAAGTTGTTGTATTTAAGCGTCGTCTTCGTCCAACAAGGCTTGCAGGTCAGTGTCTTCAAACTTTTTCGGTGGTCTTCCACGTTCTTTGTTCCTCACGTCAAAATCGCCACTTTTGAACCGTTTGAACCAATCAAAACACTGTGTTTTACCGAGAGCATGCTCACCGAACGCTTCCACAAGCATTCGATTCGATTCGGCTGCGGTTTTCTTCAGATGAAAACAGAAAAGTAGTGCTGTCCGCAAATCGTAATTTGTTGGCACAAAACTCGACATGTTTATCTCTAATAAACTAATGCTACTGAATGAAACTCGTGTTATTGTGAGTTGGAAATCTTTGTCAAATATCAAAACAATAACAAGACACCTCTGACGTGATGTGTTGGAACTGCATTGACTCTAGCACCACCTATAGGCAAATTCCGATTTCATACTTACACACCTGGTAATTATTATATTAATAATTATCTATTTAGATAATTAATTATAATTTATATAACTATAATTATATATAATTATAATTAATTCTCTTTAATAAAGAAATAATTTGGTATCATATCTTATACATATGTATATACAGTTATTGTTTAAATTGTTTTATTGCTATTTTAACTTAAATATATATAAACGTTTTATTTTTATATTCAAAAAAAAGGTTTTAAAAAATCTTCAAAAATTCAAAATCGTACAGCGGTTTAAAAACATAAAAACCACAAAAAAGCATAAAAAATCAAAAAAAGTACAAAAACCCAAAAATAACCAAAAGAAGCATATAAAACATGATGCCAAAAGAATTCTTTTTTTTATAAATTGCTTAGATTATTTAAAAATTTGAGCTGCTTTGAGTTTCAAGAAAAAGCATTATCTACAAAAAAAAAAAAAAGCTACAAATCCAAACTCTAGTCACATATTTAAAATTTACAGACCAAAATTCAGACGTGCTGACCGTCCAACATTTTAGCAAAAAAGCCCCCCTCTAGCTTTCCTTTCTGCCAACCTTGCATTTTCATAAACTTTACCACCACAAACCTCAAATTCAAAAATTAGACAAAATTTTGAAATAACTAAAAAAACACCAAGAGCGGTCAAATCGTTTGGTAACACGACAATGTGTTATGTACACACTTGCACCGTTGCATTTATTGTATTTGTTACTCTTGTATTTATCTAACCGAAGCTACGCATAATGTGCTCACCCCGGTAAGATGACACACTTCAGTCTAAAATTACACACATAACTTTTTATGTAATTTCTTCTTATCAGGACACAATTAAATACACAATCCACAATTAAATTGTTTGGCTTTTGGAAAATGCCGGTAAACAAGACATCGTGAACATAATTAACAATGTATTTTCCATACTGTGATTTGCTATACAACTTATTGCAATATACGCAGACTGCATCAGATTCATCATCATCTTCATTATCTATAGTCAATCAATCAATCAAAATCGAGTCCTCATATAGCCGAAGGTGTTCAATCTGTAGTAATTTCTTTAAATTTCTTAATTATTATTTAATTTTTTAATTTGTTTTGTAAATATTTTCTTGCTTCCTATTATTTTTTCTATTTTCTTAGTTATATATGGCCGAAGATCGGAAATAATCGTGAAATAAGAACCTTTATATCGTATTAATAAGTTTTTATTTTATATTTTTATCATAATTTATTATATTTTTTATATTATTTTAAACATTTTTAGTCAATTTTTAAAAAAATGTATCAATTTTCTTATTAGTAGTAATTTTACTTAGTAGTAATTAGTAGTAAAAGTTTACAACTGCTTACTTTAGATGCAAAACAACAACTGATTAGAAAAATATTAAAATTTATAAAAGTTAACATTTGTTTATGTGGGTTGTTTTGAACTTGGTTTCTCTTTAACCCTTAATCGCTATCTTGCGGTTACCGAGACCGCATCAAGTTTTAATTTGTGTTTATTTTACGCTTCGTTCAAAATTAGTCATCATGGGTTTTAATACCTTCAAGTAACATCACTCCTAGTATCTTGACGAACAGTGATGATCAAAAGTTGCTTCGTTTTATTTACAGAATAAAAGCAAGTTAGCGGTCACTGTGACCGCACGTTAGTGTTACTGTAATTTTTATGTTTTTACTAAACGTCTCATTTAAAGATTATAAACAAGTCGTGCCTAACCTTTTTTAATGTTTCTTTTTAGAAACTAAATTTTGAATATTTGGTTCAAGTTGAGTAACGTTAATTCTTAATATGAAATAAAGGTGATCATCTAAAACCCAGCGCGAGATACTGGTTTGGTTTTTTTAAAAGTAGAAAATGTTTGTGAGTTCTTCCAAAATTAAAAAAAAAACTTTTCATCTTTGGTTTTTGTGCCACGTTTGCAGTGCAGTGCGAAATTGTGTACAAATTGCAAATAAAAACTGTGATTTTTGCAATATAGTTTTTTTTTATTTTTGTATTTTAATAATAATTAAGAAAAAGAACTCAAAACAGCAATAGAAAATCCGCATGGGAGGACACCACTAATTTTGAAACGACGAGAAAAACTCCAGCTTGCACTACAACTGTACAACTGCAATAAAATTGCAGCAAAACGGCAACTACGAAAGACTTGGAAAACAACAAGATCTCCTCACGACAAGGCTAAGCGTAATAAAATGACCAAAGAACTTAAAAACCTAATATTTAGATGAAAAAAAATGTAGCTATTCAACAATACCTCGAAAACTTAACAGCAATAAAAGCCACCGAGTATTCCTTATGGAAGGCGACTAGAAGAATAAAACAACCACAAAGTCATATTTCCCCAATCAAATTACAAAATGGAAAATGGGCCAGAACTTATAAGGAAAACGCAAAAATATTTGCAAAACATCTAAAAAAAGTTTTCCAACCTTTTCCATTCGAAATAAGTAGCGAAGAGGAAAGTAAAATTACCGAATTTCTAGAAGTGCCTCATCAAATGGATTTTCCTATGAAAAAAATACAAACAAAAGAAATGAAGAATACTATACTGAAAGAAATTAGCCACAAAAAATTACCAAGCTACGACTTAATAACTGGTAGAATATTGGAAGAACTACCAATAAAAGCAATAAAATTTATCACGATATTGCTTAATTCTTCATTAAGGCTCAGCTACTTTCCTCTCCAATAGTGCAAATAATCATGATCTCAAAATCAGGAAAAAATTCAGAAGAAGTGACAGGCCCATAAGTTTGCTTCCTGTTCTGTCAAAAGCGTTTAAAAAAATATTGGCAAAACGATTAAAGACAATCTTTGCATACAAAAAATCTTATACCCAACCATCAATTTGAATTTAGAGAAAACACTTAACACACTCGACACTCAAAATCAGCATGGACCTGGAAGAAAAAAGATATTGTTCAGCGATGTTTATAGATATATCGCAAGCGGTTGATAAGATCTGGCATCTAGAATTGCTGTATAAACTAAAAAAGATGCCTCCCCATGACTTATACCAACTAATTAAATCCTATATCAGCAATAGACACTTTCTGGTGAAATGTCAAGAAGCATACACAGAAATATATCCAATTAAAGCTAGTGTACCACAGAGTAGCGGCCTGGGGCCGATTTTGTACCTCCTGTACACCTCCGATTTACCAACCATAGAGAAAAGTACTACAGCTACGTTTGCGGATGACATGGGCATCATGACATCACACACCAACCCCAAATTTGCGTCAGAGCTACTACAAGTAAACCTACAAAAAATAGAAAATGGGTACCAACTAGCACCGGTTTACCGGTTAAGATGGCCCGGAGCAAAAGGTACTTCGGACTTGAAAGGTACTCCGGACTACTCACTAAAAATATCCCCCTAGACCGGTCTTACTCGACAAAATGTGCTATTGGAAAGGTGTGGATTTCTTTCCATTTGCACTCGACTTTGTGATCTTTGCGACTTTTTATCGCGACATTTAGAACTTAATCAAATTACCACATAAATCTAAAAATGTTTGTATAATTTGAATAAAACGTGACTCCCATAACACAATGGTAGACAGTATGTTTACCACAAATTGGCATATTGTTGTTGCTTATGGTATTTATTCTATCAAATCATAATTTTCCAATCCGTTTTGGCCAATAACGTCATTAACCGGTCAAAGAGATAAGTATTACAATCAGATGAAAATATTTACATCATTGTCCACCGTTAACAGGCAATCACGTCAATAGCCAGCATAAATGGATATTTGACGTCATTGTCCGGGCATTGACACCAATACCCAATTTACATTATTGGCCGTAACGTATTGTTGTGATTTAATCGATATTAAATTATTATTACTAACTTTTGAAAAGCTTCGACTAGCTCAAAAATGTCGGAAGCATAAGATCTTTCAGGGGAGTGAGTTCTGATGATATCGATAATTCAAATAAAAAGCAATTGTGTCGAAATAAAAGAAAATTAATTATAACTATGCAAATGAAAAGTATTTATACTTGTCCGACAAATTTTAGGTCTTTAAGATTTGGGTGGTAAAAGATTTTTCTTGTCAAAAAGCGAATGTTAAATATTACTTTAAATAAACTTTTAAAATAATTCGCATTTGTTCCTGAGCGAATGTGTATATAAATGTGTTCCCAAAATTGTAATAAAATGTGGTGTATGAATTTTATCAAAATAGTTCACTTTGTTAATCATAAAAATGGTCATTTAAAATGTGGCAAACAAGTTCACGTCAATAAAATAAATTTTCCTAATTCCTTGAGGAATCGTGAAATGATCATTTTGAACATTTACTTAAATAATGTAATAGTTTAACCTTAATTAATAAATAATTTTTCAATAAAAATTCAATAAAAACTTTGAGAATTTAATTTTTTGTTTTGTAGCTGCCTTGTTTATTATTTTCTCATTTTTTATGAAATAGGTTGTATTTTGAAAAAAATTTACTAGACAAAAGTTGTAGTCCGTTAAATTTCCAATCCGGAATGAAGCGTCAAATTTTTTGTAAATTATTTGGTTTAAAAGATACAGGTTTTTAAAGAAAACCAAAAGAAAGAAAAGCTCGAATTTTTCCACAACTTTTTTTCTTGCTTTAATACGTAACTCAAAAGCCGAAGATTTTAAGCAATAAAAGGTTTGAATCTGAAAACCGTTTCTACTGATCAATATTTTTTTGGGGCTATAGCCATGTGAAGATAGAAATTTAAAAAAATGCTTTAAAGAGGCCTAACTCTGAACGGTTTGAATTTATAAAAAAACTTTTGTTAAATATTTTTCTTAAAAATGTGTCATTTTGCTGGCTTAAAATTATAAGGTTCTATGTTACATTTTTGACACTATAGTCGATCTAACATATGAATAATATAGGTGGTGCGTCGTTTGCAAAGTCTAATTTACATCGGGAAACTTCAGATAATTTAAATAGTACTTAATCTTGGAATAATATTAAACATTCACCACAAAAAAGCGAAATGTTATAACCAAATAACTACGTCTATTCGATATTACATTTAACTTTGTTCAAATCTATCTTATTTATGACTTTACCCGGTTCAGTTTAGGCAACACGCATAGCACTTACATCGCAAAAATTTTGTTATTGTAATAGCGTCTACCTTCAAAGCAATTTCATTAATTTACGTTTTAAGGTTGTTGCTTTAGTACAAATTCCAACATTTTTCTTAAAAGTAACAGACTATATTATATGAGTTATTGATACCACAAGGTTCTATGGTGCACATACAACATTTTCATTAATGTAACGATAGTATGAAAAGTCTAAAAATGGTTTTATGTGCAAATTTACAAAGGTCTATATGCTGAAAATTTCATTTCGGTAAAACAAAGTTCTATATTCTACTTAGAACCTAATGTCGTATCTAGAATGCTAGAATATATCAACAAAGTTCTATGTTATTACATACAACTTTATATGTGCAATAAGAAATTAGGAATTATAAGAAACCAACATAGAATCATTTTATTTGGATTTTTAACTAAGCAGTATCTTATCTTCAAGAACAAAAACCTTAGTAACCTTACGCTTTGTGAAACCAAAAAGGTTTAGTAGTGGCAGTTTAACATTTGAAGGTAGTGGATCGTCCTGTGAATTATAGTTTGTGTTTAATTATAATTAAATTGAAATTGCAAAAATTACAATGGAAATGGCAACTAATAGCCAATATGAAGGTAAGTAACTTAGAAATTTTTCTAGTTTATGTAGGTACTTGTTTACTTTAACCTTAATTTATTTTTTGTATAATAAAAACTTCATATTTTCATTTAAAATATTTTATTTTCGTTAAATTTAGAATACGCCAGCTCTGTGGAGTCATCTCCACCAGCAACAGTAAATTATGAAGTAGATGATATCTTTAGTTCTGATGATAGTATCTTCGACATCACTTATAAACCATATTCAGACAGTGAAGAATCTGACGATTCAAAACGAATTGAAAAAAGCCCGTCTAGTACTATGCTCAATGATGTAGCTGTAATTAGTAAGCAAATTAATGTATTGTCGTGTTTCAAAATGGTTGCGACCTACCCTGTACATTTTTATGAAAATTTTGTTTGTAAGTGGTTTTGAGTTGCAAGACTGTAAGGATTGGACAGGTGGGGGCGAACCGACAGGGAGATTAGCCTTGGCCAACAGGTCGCCGCGCGAGTGACAGCGCCGACTTTTGGCTCGTTAAATTTTTGCTTTTTCGCCAAGATGGCCGACCAAGCTGGTCGATGATTTTGGCTCTGTGATTTATTTTTGAGATTTGTGATTTTTTTTGAAATTGTGAGTTATTATTTTTGATTTGAATAAATGATTTTGATGCGAATGCATTTATTGCGCAATTTTTGAATGATATTTGGATAATATTTGGATTAATTTTGATAAATTTGGAATTTGGATGATTTTTGTGAGCGGCTACCGAACGGTAGTAGATTTGATTGATTTTGGATAATTTGGAAAAGGCATTAGAAATTATAATTATCGATTTGAATTTGAAGTTGGAAAATTTGAATTATTGTTGAGCGAACGAGTGTTGTGTCTGATAACTCGACGATTTCGATAAGGCACGAAATCAAACTGTGTTCCTTTCGAATAAAATTAAAATTTTATTTGACATTAAAATTATTTTAATTTTACATTGGATTAGAAATTTATTGGTTATTTTAGAAGAATTATTAAAGAATCGTCACAGGAATTCACTTCTGAGGTCGCATTGCTCCACCGCAAAGAAAGAGCTAGTCGAGGTATAATTTTAAGTTGGGTAAAGGGTTTGACTGCAGAAAACAATCAAATAACACCGCAGTATATACCTACTTATTGTATTTTTTTATTTTCAAAATCTAAAATCATTCAATTTTCAAAGTTTTTGTTATTTTGGTTCCTATATGAATCAATTATTTTAGAAATATAATTTAAACTAGTCTTACAAACCGTAGTATATAGTATAGTATAACTTTATTAACTCGTAGGTGTTGATGCTGTATCAGAGAATGTGGACGAAAAATTAGAAGAAGTACTGACACGGAAACAAAGTAGGTGTCCGGCAAAGTGGAAGTCGGCAATACGGAAAGAAAATAGAAATAAAGGGAAAGGTTACATTTCTTCAAGAAACAAAGCCGTTCTTCCAAAAGCAATTAAAATCCTAAAAGATTGTACCAAGTGCATCTATAAATGCAATTCTATAATTTGTAATAAAAAGCAGAAAGAAATCTTTAAAAACTATTACACCCTTGAACAAAGTGCCAAAAAAATGTTTATAATAGCTAACTGCGAAATATGCGAACCTTTGCGAGACGAAAAGGAAAAGTTGCAGATAATTCCAAAAAGAAGAATAGTTATAAATATTTTTTCACCATTAAAGAAAGAAAAGTTCAGGTCTGTAAGAAATACTTTCTAGGAACTTCAGATATTAGTCAAAAAATGATTTACGACGCTTTTAAAAAACGAAACAAAACTACGAACACTTAGACTTATGCAAGGAGCATATACAAAAAAAATACAAGACTTAGTGTAAGGTGTTAGAGATCACATTAATTCGTTTTATCGAGTTGAGTCACACTATTGTCGCGCTGATAGTAAGCGTGAATACTTACAAAGTGGCCTTAATATTGTGAACATCTACGAATTATATGTGAACAAAATGGAAGAACAGCACTTATCTGCTGTGAAACTATCTCAATATAGATACATTTTTTGTAATAAATTTAATTTACATATTCACAAACCCAAGAAGGACAGATGTGATGTTTGTGAATTACAGAAGCTAGAGACGGCAGAAGGTGGTGACAATATTCATAAGGAAAAGTATTTAAAGCATATCAAACTAAAAAAGCAGCCAGGGAAGATAGAAAAGCCGATAGAGAGAATAAAGATAAACCTACAGTTGCTTTTGATTTAGAAAATGTCCTTACATGCCCGAAAGCTGAAGTGTCGTCATTTTATTATAGAAGTAAACTTTCAGTTTATAATTTGACAGCACATTTTTTAATCACTGGCCAAGTGAATTGCTCTGTTTGGTCGGAAGCTTTCATGGGACGCAGAGGAAATGGCATTGCTAGTGCCCTTATAAAAATTTTACGTGAAATTTTAAAAGATCATCCAGATTTAAAGGAGCTGACATTGTGGAGCGAAAGTTGCGTTCCACAAAATCGCAACTCTATTATGTCATATGCAATAGGAAATTTCTTGAAAGAAAGTAAAATGAAAAAAATTACCATGAAATATTTGACTCCTGGACATTCTTGTGTACAGGAAATAGATTCTGTTCATAGCGCAATAGAAAGAGTGTTAAATAAGGTTGAGTACTATTCGCCTGTTCCTCTACTTCGTGTACTTCTCGAAGTTAATAGCCGAAAACCCTATAAAATAATGCAGCTAAATAGTTTAGTTTTTTTGATTACCAAAGTTTAGCTTATTATTACTATGATTATACTAAGGTTCCTTTCACAAAAGTGTTTGTGTTAGAGTTTCAGAAAGAAGCTTTGAATGTTAAGTATAAAACAGCCCATGATGATGGACTATATACAGAGGTTAATATTAAAAATTTCACTAGAACACATAAACAAACAATTCATCTTATATTTCCTGATGCAAAAACTACTAAATGTCAAACTAAAATTCTTCTAAACAAACAAGAAGCAATTAAAGCAATGCTACCTTTTATGCCACAACAAGACCAGAATTATTACAAAGTAATTCTCCCACAACCTGCAGAAAAAGTTCAAAAACGGAAACGGAAGAACCCTAAGAAAACCACACCAAAAAGAAAAATATTAATTAATAACTGAAGCCAGTACCCCAAAACAACTTTAGTTTCTTAATTTAACTTGTAACGATGGTTCTTTCCTTTTATATTATGTTTTATTTATATTATTTCAATACTTTTAAGTTCTATGTTACCTTCTTTAATTATAATAAACAGTTTTGATAAAACAAAGTTCTATGTTATTTTAGAGGTCCGGGTTGGCGGGTTGAAAATGTCTACAATAACTACAAATACTTTCTGAAGTATTTCGATAAATGGAAAATTTTTAAATACTATTCATTATTAATATACAACACTTATTTTTTGATTTGCCCACTACGAGCGCTAGTAGTACATTTTTTTTCGACTCCGCCTCTCTGCTCCAAGTCTATAGAATTCAAAATTACAGCCCATTTTTTTTGATTTTGTTATATATTAGACAGAAATTACTTATTGAATTTAGCTAGTAAGTTGAATTACGAATATATTATATAACTACCATAATCAATATCCAAACTTTCAAACGCGTTCATCTCGGCTTCAGTACATTGTAACATAGAACCTTATCATTTTAACCCAGCGATTTATCACTACCTAAGTTATGTAAAGTATATTCGGGAACACCCTGTATAATCTTACAAACCTACACGTACTATAATTTTTAGCAGAGACTTTTGTTTTGCTCCTATGCAGAGTGGCGCAAATAAATTTAGAATTGGTTTTTTTATATAAATACTTTTGTATAATATATTTAGATAAAAACCATTAGGAAATTTTTTTTCTGTTTTTAGTTTAACCTTCTATGATTATTAATATTCGGTATGGTGTATATATATTGTTCTAATTCGAACAAAACTAAGGCATAAATTTTGTATATGGTTTTGTACATTTTTAAATACCCTGACTTGAATTCTAACTTCTTTTGTTCTCTGTTTATGTCATTTATATAAATTTGAATAGAACGAATTGCTTTGGGATGGTAATAAAAATTCAACCAATCACAAGTTTTCGATGAATGAGTGAGTGAGGACTCTTTCATTTGTATTGTTATGGTGTTGGTTTCTCTTTGGTTCCCGGTTGACTCCTGGTGCTGGGGCAGAACCAATTAAAACTTAGGTTGGTGAAATACACCTTTATTCGTCACGTAAATAAACAAATAATTAACGATAACCATAATACAAAAAATAACAATGAAATTAATTATAAAAATGAATTAATTACAAGTGAATTATAACATTTAATTTGTTTGCGGTGCTCGTTACCAAAGAAGATGTTGTTCTTTTTGATTAGGATTACTCGTTGAGATTCTGTCTTCCAGCTAACAACAAAAAACCTTGACTACGCTTGGCTGTTTTTTTTAATTTTGAAACATTATCCTTGTGTTCCTGGATTTTCAAATTAATTCACAATGGCCAAATAATGCCATGGAATGTTGCGGTGACAACGCCCTGCATGCATATGCATGCATAACTGCCACCACAATATATTTAAATGATGATGACAGAAATAACAAGTTATAATTTATAAACATTAAATTATCCAGTAAGATGGAAAAATTTGTCGATAATTCACTGTAGAAGGCATCGACTCCAGCATCGAAGCGGAATTTCATCGTTGGATGCACAAGCTGATCCTTGAATTATAGCTATTATTACAACTAGGGTAATATGAAAGTATATTTCTCAAGGTTGGCTAGTTACATAGACAACCAAGGGAAATGTATTCATATTTCCCGTGTTGTAATCAATAGTTTTCTTCTGATTGAAAAATATAATATTAAATATATCAATACTTCATCAATAATAAAATTTCAGATTTTGAATTTGCAATAACTCGAAAACGGCGCTAGATATCGAAAAACTGAGCAAAAAATTTACCCCCCTTTGCTCGTTCTCAACCCCCCCACTTTTTTAAAATATAAAAATAAGTAGACACATTTTTTATTTTAAACGTCACTTAAATTTTAACTTTTAACTTTTTAACAAGGATGGTTTTAGTATTTTCTTTTGCGTGTTTGGTTGTCCAATCACCGGGCGCAAAGTATACTTTAAAATGACGTTTCATATTTCCCTAGGGACAATATGATATGACGTTTCATATTTCCCTTGGGAAATATTAGTGTGTTATGACATATTGTAACTAAGGCGATATTGCTCAATATTGTTTCAATCAAAGGAAAAGAAAATTTTTGCCACTCTTATTTTTGCCGCTCTCGCAAGACATTGATTAGAAGACCAAGACCATAAGACAACTCATTCAAGCAATCACCTCCGCAAAGTTGGCCTCCCATCTGAAACATTTTGATATAAAAAAATATGGAATCGTTAGGTCATCGTTAGGTCTTGAAAGGTCACCCGGTTTTATCGTTAGGCCACTTTTAGTTTCATCAAAAAAAAAAATTCAAGTTTTGAAAAATGTTCTTGGTAAGTTAGCCTCCCCATTAAACGATTTCGACGAAATAAAAGTAGAAACCGGTAGGAAATGCACTGATAAGGATTGGTCACGTATATTTATCGTTAGGTCACCTTTCATTTATTTGCAATTAATTAATTTCAATATTATGTCTCTATTGCGCATGCGCTAAACAAAAATATAGTTGTGATGAAATTTTTCTTACAAAAGTAAGAAAAATATAACATTTTGATATAAAAAAATATGAAATCGTTAGATCATCGTTAGGTCTTGAAAGGTCAATTGGTTTTATCGTTAGGTCACTTTTAGTTTTATCAAAAAAAATTATTCAAGTTTTGAAAAATTTTTTGGAAGTTAGCCTTCCCATTAAACAATTTCGATGAAATAAAAGTGGAAACAGGTAGGAAATCACAACTTTATATTTCTATTGCGCTTGCGCTAAACAAAAATATAAGTGTGTGTAAAATTAAATCTTGTGACGCGTTCTTGTCAACTCTTGACTTGGGGTGCGTTCTGTGCGTTCTCGCCGTGCGCTCTAAATGGTTAGAAAAGTTTCGTAAGCGCGGAACTCGAAAGCAGCTATAAAGCACAGAAAATATATATATTGAGATGTAAAATATTTAAATTATTTTTTTTTTTTACTTTACGCCCCACTATTGCCAAAAGAATGCTATGTTAATTCTCTACAATTATTTTTCTTTGTATTACTTGATAAAACCAGAATTCCTCCGACTACTCATCAACATAAGACTCTTAATCTCAATGAAATATCAGAATGATTTTTTTAGTGTTCCTGTCTATTTTATTGCAACTTACAAAATTAAAAAAAAATATATCAACCCAGATATAAAAAGACAAATCTGCAAATATGCAATTTCACAAAATAAATCACAATGGTGACGTCGCTTATAATGAGTTTGAATATATTAATTGTCAACTTTTTCAGACGCATACCACATTATAAGCTACGTCGTCATACTATAATTAAAGTTGTTTAAATAATTGTTTTAAATAATTGTGTTTACAATAGTTATCAAATAATTTTTCTTACTCGTGCTATCTTCGCACTATCACGCACGTCCAACTTACAAGTTTCTATTATCCATACTCTACTCGATTTATAGTCGATCAAATTATCAATTTTTACTTCTGCTCGTTTCCACTATCTTTTGGCTGACAATCATCCACCTTCAAAATTGTGACTCCTTTTGATTTCCAAATAATTATGTCAAGTATTTCTATCTAAATCTATTACTACAGAATTCCATAAATCTTCTCAAAATACTCCTCAATCCAACTTCATTTGAAATACTACTTCTTAAAATAATTTTCAAAAACTAATTGCTTTACAGAAACTTTTTAACATCTTCTTCAAATTTTCACCTTCATTTTCTGCGTAATCTCTTTTCAAGCTCTCACGTTATCTTCCTTTTGCCAACCTTTTTAAAAATTTTTAAACACGCGCGAAACTTTTATTATTTAAATTTTATTCAAAATTTGACTACCATATTTGTGATCTGATTTGCCTGTCTAGACACAATTCTATCCAATAACTATCATCATATCTGGGTTTCTCTCGATTAATAAAAAAAAACTTTCAAGCTGATATCTTTGCAATAAAATATTAAGGACCCACAAAAAAGAAAACTTGTATAATGATTTTTATGATAAAAAAAAACTCTCTCATCGCCTTCCCTCCAAAAAAAGACAAAAATAACATGACAATATATATATCAAATAATGCGTTTATTGGTGTCCTGGCATTCGGTGAACATGTGGTAAACCGAATGCGTTGTGCTATTGTAATTAATAACAATCGTATACAAAAATATATGCCCCGATGTTTTCCCATCGTGTGACAATTTTACTGGTTTCACAATGCTTCCGGTACGTGAAATCTTGCTAACTTTGCAGTAGCGCTTATAAGCATGTAGTTGGCTAGGAGTACTGTACATGACATAAAATTTTTCACGTCGCACATCATGAATAAATTCATGCAATGGATATTGGTGTCGCATTTGTTCAACTGTTGCTACAACATCTTTTCCATCTAATAATTTCACTCCAAGCTCTTTATGTAATGCTTCTTTTTTGCATTGACGCAAAACATCTAGAGTAGGAAGGTTTGGAGGCAATCGAGATTCTTCTGAAGCATATTTAGCGGCCTGCTTTAACCAATTACTACATCCTTCATTTAGAACTTCTCTTGCTACTTGTTTCCGTCATTATCCTTTTAAAGGTCTTCTAACATCCTCGTGCTTTCTGGGCTCCTGGGCTTTATGGTCTTTTTAAATTGCATAAGCCGAGACCGGGACATCTTCTTAACATAATAATTTTATCTTCAAAAGGATTACGAGAAAACCCATATTTTGTATTAAATTTATAAAAGAAATAGAAGTTAACAATAGAATCAATTGCCTCGATCTCATAATAATTAAATATAATAATACTATACACCCTTTTGATATTTTTTATAAACCTACTGAAGCAATTTCTTCAAATTTAGCAATAAATAATAATTATTTGCTTCAAATAAAAGCAAATTTATTGAAAACATTATTAAAAATAGTGTTAATGTTAAAAAAGAACGAGTTACAATACTAAAATCATTATTTCCTAATAAAGTCCAAACACCTCGTTGTAATTTGATGCCATATTAAGTATACACTGTAGATATGTGAGCCAGTGAAGCTGCTGTATGGATTTACAGCTGTATTCATAAAAAGTTACAACAGGTCTATAAATCTATTATAAGCAAAATGTCAAAAAACATTATTCATACACGTTCAATAGTGCTAAAACACTGTTATAAGACTGATATAAGCGGTTTATACCCTAAAACAACCAATCAGCGGTAACCCATAACCTATAATAGTATTATAACTAAAACATTCCTGAGCGACACTTTAAGAAATTTTTATGAATACGGGTGTAAGTGTTTTGTTAATTATAATATTGTAATTCTACTTAAATAGAAGATCTTCGCACTATAAACGTTTTGATTACGCTCTATAGCTGCTTTCGAATTCTGCGCTTACGAAACTTTTCTAACCATATAGAGCGCACTTTATGTACAAAAGTGTTGCCGAGAACGCACAGATCGCACTCCAAGTCAAGAGTTGACAAGAACGCGTCCCAAGATGTAATTTTGCACAGTTATATTTTTGTTTAGCGCAAGCGCAATAGAAATATAAAGTTGTAATTAATTTATTACAAACAAATTAATGATGGCCTAACGATAAACATAGATGACCAATCCTTATCAGTGAATTTCCTACCTGTTTCCACTTTTATTTCGTCGAAATCGTTTAATGGGGAGGCTTTTTAATAAAACTAAAAGTGATCTAACGATAAAACCGGGTGACCTTTCAAGACCTAGCGATGACCTAACGATTCCATATTTTTTTATATCAAAATGTTTCAGATGGGAGGCCAACTTTACGGAGGTCAAGCAATCAAACCTTTCACTACGCTGCTTTAAGTACCCAAAGTAAATTGATAATTATTTACTTCAGGTATTCAAAACTTCAATTTATTATTGTGACATTTTATAATTTTTTGTATAGGTTAATAATTACTTTATTAATTTTTTTTTTGATTTTTAATATGACATATTACATATTATAATGTAATACAGCTCTATATTACATATTATAAGTTGTATGTAATTGTTAATAATATAACACAACTTTGTTTATTTTCTTGTATTTAAGAGTTAGGTAACAAATTTCATTATCACACTATATGTTACATGTGACCTTGATATAAAGTTATTGTCAAGATAATGCAGTTTTCTTTAATTTCTAGATTGTTTTATTGTTAATAATTAAATATAATATAAATAATGGTAAGTTTAGTTTCTCTATTTATAATCATTTATATTTTAACTAATATTTAGTTTGGTTTCTGGGTTACTTGAAGATAATTTGCAAATGTAAATTTTCATAAAAATCTTAGGTTATATTTACGTAGTGACAAACCGATTAATGGCCGACTGACGTTTATTCCTAGTTAACGATGTTTTTAAACTTGTGTTATCAGCGAAATTTTCGATTTTATGTAATAAATTATTTGTGCAACGTGAAATTATAAATTCAAGTTTTTACGTTTTATTTCTGTTGTAATCGCTGCAACGTTACAATGGTGTCAATTACACATTATTTGGATAATTCAAGCACCGAACGCCAGTTATATATAAAAAAGATTAGTTCGGCGTTATTTTATGGAATAGCTTCTTTTATGATAACAGTTGTAAATAAAACTGTTTTGACTACATATGGTTTTCCATCGTTTCAAGTATTAGGTTTGGGTCAATTAACTGCTTCAATAGTAATGCTTTTTCTTGCCAAAAAGTGTAGAATTATTTCATTTCCTGACTTAGAACTTAGCACATTCGGAAAGATATGGCCTCTACCTCTTATATATATTGGAAATATGTTGTTTGGGCTGGCCGGAACCAAAGAATTAAGCCTACCGATGTTTACAGCTTTAAGAAGGTTTTCAATATTAATGACTATGATAGCAGAATTATACATATTGGGTATAAAACCAAGTTACAGTGTACAATTTAGTGTATACACGATGATTGTGGGTTCTTTAATAGCTGCGAGTACCGATTTAGCTTTTAATTTACAAGGCTACATATTTGTAATGTTCAGTGATTTTTTTACTGCCACGAATGGTGTTTATATGAAGAAAAAATTAGATTCAAAAGAATTGGGAAAATATGGTCTCATGTATTATAATTCATTATTTATGATTGTTCCTACGGTGTTTTTTGCTTTTTATATGGGTGATTTGGAAAGTGCTTATAATTTCGAATCATGGGGAAACGCTTTATTTTTATCTCAATTTATATTATCCAGTATTATGGGTTTCGTTTTATCTTATAGTATAATATTATGTACATATTATAATTCTGCATTAACCACTACAATAATTGGATGTTTGAAGAATGTATGCGTTACTTATTTGGGTATGGTAATTGGAGGTGATTACATATTTTCATGGATAAACTTTTTAGGATTAAACCTAAGTGTATGCGGTAGTTTAATTTACACGTATGTTACGTTTAGAAAGAAAGATATATCTATTGCATATACCAGCATCAATGCAGATAAATCTGGTAAACTAATTGCTGTATAGTAGAAAATTAATTAAAAATTTGTTTAAGTTCCTTGTGACCTACATTGCTTAGCAACTTCTTCATATCTTTTATCTTTTGTGTAAATATTATATAACGATAATTTTTACTTATAAATGATTTTTGTTAAATGTTTGTGAATATGTAAATACTGTTTATTAGAAAATAATTATATCACAATACCTAATTATTTAAGTTTCCTAATAAATAATTAATATGCATTTTAATGTTCAATAATATGTAATTAAGTAAAACATAAATAATTGTTGATGTAATTTTTGTTGTAACTATAAAATAGTTTATCTAAATTTTTATCTATGGATTATTTTTAAATTTTACTCAAAACATATAGATAATATTTATAGGATTAGCCAAGATAACATTTTTTTGTACCATTGCCAAAAACGTTACTATTACCTAATTATTTGGTGCTACATTGTAAAAAAAAATACGATTTTTAGGGGTTTTTATTTATTTTTGTTGTGTTAGACTGATTTTAGATTGTATACCTATTATGCTGATAATAATTATTCTGTGATTGTTTGCAATAAAGATTGTAAAGAATTGAACATTTGATTCTTTTTTGAGTCTCCTGATTTGCATTTACTATAATTATTAGCTTACTATGCTTTGCACAAAAGTTATCCCAATGTATTACCAATCCAGCTACTTTTGGGTGAAAAACTCAGCTGCTTATAAATTCAAGTTTAGATATAAGGATATAACTAATATGAGCTAAAAATAACATAAATAAGACAATCAATAGATAAGTGGTTTAGGTAGTGTAACTCGATATTAATCATCAAATTTTTTAGAATAAACCAAAAAGTGTTTGTGCATTTTTTGGTTTATTCTAAGAAATTTGATATGATAAATAAGACAGTCTTTAGCTATCCTTATAATAAACTATGCTTAGTATAAACTTAAAACAATGCTATATTAGTTACATCATAAGTCAAAGTTTCAAAATCATTTTGGATATAGAAACCATTACATCGCCCAAAGATCAATTGTTAACTTTTATTAAAATTATTAAGCTAATTAAAGAACAAACCATAAAAATTAGATATAATACTAACGAAGGTTTACCAGTAGCTAGGTGGTGAGGTCCCTTAATAAAAGCTAACGAGTAGCTGTAGTTTATACAGTCATCAAAGTATTTTGTAGTTGAGCTAACTTTTATTAGTATGCTGTGTTTGTTAGTATGCTGTGTTTGCTTAGTATTACCACAGATTAAATATACTACAGATAGCTCGCGCTTATGGGAGAACGGGCGTCCGTTATCATGTATTTGGAAGCCAATTTTTTTAGTATGGAAGCCATTCACTATATATCGTAGAGGCGCTGGCTGATCGTGTTTTTTTGTGGTTAGTACGCACAGTTAATACGTGGTTAATACATGGTTAATACGTTCTGTGCGTTTCAGTTCTCTTCTAGCCACGGTTGAGGTATAATCACAGAACATATAAGTAGGAGAAGGGAACCTCGCATGTTAATTCATCGCAACACGGCCGTCCGCGGTTGTAGGGCACAACTAAAATTTTTGCGCGGCGTTTGAATAGCTCAAAAAATTATTTCAAATTAAAATAAAATTATTTCATAATTTTATTACAAGATTTAAAATTTGAAATTCTTAAAAAATTTATTTATAAATTTTCTATAATAAACAGAGGTAATTATAGAAAATATATAAATAAATTTCTTGAGAATTTCAAATAATTATCTACTAAATCTGACATCAGGTGGTTGGTTATCAATAAAAATTCAGTCAAATTAAAAATGTATATGAAATATATTAAACACAAGTTAATACAGAAATTTATAAAAAAAAACAACAATGTTTATGTACAACAAACAGCAAATAATTGGGCCTCAATATAGAAATTCCTGACAAACTTACATTATTTAAAATTTTTGTATTTCAATGAAAATCCGGACAAATAATATTCAATTTATAAGGATATAATAAGAAATTCTTTCATTGAATTGGAAAAACCTCCCAAAATTTAAATTCAAATATTTTACAAAATGAAAAATCAAAATTCATAACAAATTAACAGGGTAGGTAAAACTTTGATTCGGAACACGACAATATAGATATTTAAAAAAAAATTTTAATTTTTATAGTTTGTATATACATGGAAAGGCATTTGCAGTTATTTA
The DNA here is from genome assembly GCA_911387805.1 of Cantharis rustica. NCBI lineage: Eukaryota > Metazoa > Arthropoda > Insecta > Coleoptera > Cantharidae > Cantharis > Cantharis rustica. The sequence goes on from OU426877.1 coordinate 82,549,951, forward strand.
AATGTTAAATTAAAAAAATAAAAATGAAAATATTTTTTTTAAAAAGTTGTTAATGACTTTCTATGAAACTAGATTTTTTTTCGAATCATTTACTTTAAACGGCATTAAATTCCATGCATTAGTAAAAAAGCTACATGAATATTCGTTAAAAGTTAGGTGTACAACCCTCTTAATAAAAGACTAGAATCGTTCACAAATTTGTTCTTCATACACGTGACGAAATATTACAACTAACCTTTGTTGATTTGAATAACCTTTTTTTTTATAAAATTAATTTTTACATGTTACATAAAATTGAAATAAATAATCTGCAGTTTCGTCCGACTTCACTTTCATAAACTGCAAATATTGCGTCTAGCAGTTCGTTTTGTATCGTTTTTAAAGTTTCTTTAAATAATTTTGTTTCTTTTATATTATGTACGCCAAGAACGAAATCGAATTCAGCAGCAAAATCGATTAAATCCAAATAAATACGATAATTGATAATATATAATATAATCGAATATCGATAATCCCTAACACATTATAAGCAATTTCTGCATTTATATGATTAAATAACTTCACCGCTAGTAACCCACGGAAATTTTTCCTTTTTTAACAACTAACAATAAAAACAAAATAGTTTATTAGTAATATGTATAATATTATGTATTGTTCAAAATGTATATTAAATACTTGATACATTTTAAACGTAACAACATAACACAACTTGTAAACTAAGCACAAAACAAAAACATCATACACTACTGGTGTTATGAACTCAATTGTTAACCGATAAGGGTTTCTTAAAGTGTGACCCGTTTTCAACCTGTCGGTCGACTTGAAAAATGTATTTTTAGTATATACAAGCTTGTCTGTCCCCCACTATCGTTAGCTGGCGTTTGGGTGGCGATTTGCGTGACCCTATTATAATGTTTGTTGGCATAAACTACAAAATAATGTAATATAAAATTTATTTTTTAGATAATTAATTAAAAAATAAATAAATTATTTTAAGCTAAGCCTTGTTTTTGGTTTTGGGATGAGAGGGCACGTGCCCCTGTGCCCTTTAAGACAAGCCGCCACTGCAATGATGCTTGATCATGCTTTGATGATGAGTTACTTTGAACATAATCTTTTATGCTCAAAAAGTCGTCTGTTTAAGAAAATTGATTAAACTATTTAGGCAATACATTTGGATTGAATTTATGATTTCTGTAAAAGATCCAGACAATTTATAATTGCCGACGAAATAACACGCGCGAAATCCGGATCTATAGGTGCTATGCTTAGGACCTATGCTTTTCAACTTGGTGACCAATGAATGTAATAAGAATCGGTTGGTTAAGCTAATCAAAATTTAATTGGTTTTGACTGCTGAGAAGTACACATAGCTTTTTTGAACCAGAAATTCAGATTATTGTATAAATTGAAATTATTTAAATATTAACTTTTAAGCTAAAAACGTTAATATTTGCTTGAGATGAATGGTGGAGACTTATTAGGTACTATAATATTATGTTTCTGGCTTTAGCCATTAATGTTATTGATTTTACTTTTGATCTGCATGTTATTTGCTACATTTAAATTTTTAATGAATAAATACGGTTAGACATACTATATCTAATACTTTATTATTATATTTTAAGATAAAGTAATATTTTTATGCTTTTATAATATATTAATTATAATATACCATATTTTACTAGAAATTTAGAATGCAGATCAAAAATAATTTGAGCTAGGGAAATGGAAAACGTAATATTAAATGTGGATAAATAAAATAGGTTTTCCTTAAAATTAATTTGGATTGATTCAATTTAATGAGACTTAATTTTGTTGATTTGAAGTCGAGCTGTGTGTACAGCAAGTTTTAATAAATTTGAGCTTGATAAAAAATTTTTACTTTTAATTGTTATTAATTGCAGATGTTAATTTTTTTACTTTAGTAGATTTATAAGCTATAATAATTATTATTATAACAAAAATATATTACAAAAAAATGAATTTTAATTATAAGAATAAAAAAGAAGCTCATCTCATTTATCCAATAAGTTATTTACATTTTTTTAATAATTTTATAGATGTCGCAAATATGTGTTAGATGGAGTAAAAGAAATATTAAACAAATTTATCAAGTTTTGTGTAAGACTGGTAGTACTCATACATTTTCTACTGATGTTTTTGAAAAAGAATATTATCAACATTATATACCCCTCAATGATTTCCAAAGGACAGCACTGTCTATAGGTTCGGCCGCTGTTTCATTGTTAGATCCACATAGAGGAGATATGATTGCTTGCATGTGTGAAACAACAGGTAACGCTGCGCTTACTTTAACTTTAAAATTCATTTTTTTATATTTCATTAATATTGTTTTCCTTTAGGTGTTCAAGCTGCCCAATACATGCTAAAGAAAATGCAGGCGTCACCTGAAGGATTGGAAATTTTAAAATTAAAACCAAGAATAAATTCCAATACTGTTGATCTTGAAAAATTAAAAATTTACCCTGAAGGAACATTGGGAAGAAGCTACAGTAATTTTTTGGAAAGAAATGTTAGTATGCTCTATTAAGGTAGTACCTATAGTATTAAATTCATTTAGATTTTAATGTTCAAATCTTCATATGAATAATCATGTGATATTCATCGATATTCTGATTCATAGAGATATCAATAAATACCAATCAAGTTTTGGGACGACACTTTGGGTGATTATAATGAAGACATTTCCTAATAAAACTCTCAAACATTAGGCTAGGAACTCAGTCGTTTTTGAAAAATTGAGGGTGCAACTTTTAGTTATTGCTCATATTTTTCAAAGCTCAATATAGTATAACTTAATAACAGCTAGCCTAATATTTAGAAATAATCAAACTAAACAAATGTTAAAATAATGAATTTTAATTGTACAATAAAGAATATATACTTACATAGAAACATAATATTTAAAAAAACACTAAAAAATGACAATAATATTTAGAGCTTAAAATTTATGCTTATGAATTTATAAATTAATTTCAATCGTTCTGGTTCAGAGCTTGTACTGCTTTCTTGTTCTTTTTATTTTTTCTATATTTTCCATATTTCAAAGATAAATATTAATCATGGGTGGGCAAAATACACGAAAATTTATATTTAAAATATAAATAATAATAAATATTTGCACTACAGGTTTAGTAGACCCTTGACTTTTTTGTCACCATATTCCATTTTATAGAAAATTAACCTAAAAAATTAATTTTTTTAAGTCTATAGTGTGGTAGTTAGTATTTCATTTATATTTCATTTTTTATATTATAATATTTCTTATTTCAGTTATATTCCATTTTTCTCGACCGTTTTTTTACCAATCTTCCAAACCCATTTCTTTCTCCTGTACTTCTTTTCTCTAACGGTTTATAGCTCCGCTTCTTCTTTTTGTTTCTCAAAATTCCATATTCCACATCTCACTTGGGGTTCTATCGCCGTTCATTCTTGCAAGATGTCTCCACCATCTCAGTCTCTGTACCTTTATACGTCCAATTATACAGGGCTCCCATACAACTCTTGCAACTCATTATTTGTCCTTATGACTCATTGATCATTCAAATACTTTCCATCATATATCTTCTTTAAAATTTCTTCTCCCATACCTCGAGCATCTCTCGTTTCCTCATTGTTCATACCTATGCCCCATACATCACCGCCGGTCTTACAATTGTTTTGTACATTTTTAACTACTGACTTTGCGAACACCTTACTATTAAATGAGGCCGTGAGAGCAAAAGTGGTGTAACCCCAAATATAACCATTTGAGATATTCAAACTTTTAATTTATCCACTTTATCAAATATTTCTTGTAAGCTTATTATTTTGCTTTATATGCACCAACGTCGACTTCAGTTGTTATAATAATAACATTTTACATTTAAATGCTGTATATTTTGTTAAAAATAGATAAATAAAGATCGATTATCTCCAATAGTTTTATTTGGGGTTACACCACTTTTGCTCTCACGGCCTCAAATATTGTTTTCAATGCGAAGACACTTCTCGTATCGGTTGCCATTCTTGCCTTAATCTCATCTTTACATTCTGGCTTTCTGTTATCTGTTATCACTGTTTGTAGGCGTTTACTTTATCGAATTTTAGGCTCTCTTCGAAGGTCTTGTCGCTCCATACCATATACTTTGTTTTATTTTCGTTTACCTCCAGGCCATTCTCTTTTGCCACCTCTAACAATTTTCTTGTTATTTCTTGTAGCTTTTTCCTTGTTGGTGCCCTGATTGACAGATCATCTGCAAAAGTTAGGCATTGATGTCTTCGTCTAAAGATCGTTCCTTGTCTATTTATGTTTGCTCTCCTTATCGTACTCTTTAAGGCGATGTTAAAAAATACTGCCGACAACGAGTCTCCTTGCCTCAGTCTTGTTGCTACTCTGAAGCCATCCGACAGCTCACCGTTGATTCTTACTTTATTTTTAGTGGCATATAGTGTCATTTTTATCATGTTATTTATTTTTCTGGGTATTTCCAATTTTTCCATCGCTTTATATAGTTCTTTTCTCGCGATACTGTCGTAGGCTTGCTTGAAATCTAGGATCAAATGCGTCTTCAGTTCTAATTCGTGGCCAATTGCTTATGTCTCTCTCAGTATAAATAATTGGTCAATTACTGACCTACCTCGTCACCACACTTATACTCTCCTATAATCTTTGTCATTATAGTCGATTTTTTATGCACGTAGCGAGTATTTTATAACAGACGTTCAGCAGTGCGATGCCCATGTAATTACTACACTCAGTCTTATCTCCCTTTTTATGTATCGGACATATTATTGCCATTCTCCAGCCTTTGGGCAACCTTTTCGTCTTCCAAATTTCTTGTATCATGTCTGCAACCAGTTTATGTAATGTTCTTTCTCCATATTTCAACGCTTCTGCCGCTTCTTCCTCTGCACTTCTATGGTTCTTCAGGTTTGCTACAACTTCTATAATTTCGTCCTCAGATGGTTCTTGTTTTTCCTCGTTGTTACTCTCGCTCATTTTTGCAGATTTTCTCTTTCATCTCTTCTTCTGACCTATTAAGGGCCAGTTCTACAATGGAAGTATAAAGTTTCGAATACGTATTGTTCGTATAACTTATTCGACGATTTATTCCAAGTATAAAAGTCATCGCGTTCTACTACAATGCTTTTATATGTATAGTATTACTATTCCTGAAAAGTAGTTCCTGAGCATCCCTTTTAGGTCGTTTGACATCTTTGTTTACATCACTTGACATTGATTTAACCATAAATTGAAATGTTACTTTAAAAAAGTGTTTTTGAAAAACACAAAATTAGTTTGATATGCCGGTTCTGTATAATTTAAATTTAAAAAAATTCAAATTTGAATTTGTAGTTGCAAGTAACAGCCCCGAGCCGAGGGAAAAATTGGAAAATACAACTTTTCCGACGAAAAGTTTTGAAAAAAAAGTACGTAGCTGGAAAATGTATACATTTACCGGTAAATGTGTACATATTCCAGGGAAGTTGGTAGAAGTGCGTTGAGTAATTTAAAAGACATAGTTATTACAATTACCGGTAAATTGAACATGTGAACAAGTACCTTGGTAAAAGTGAATCGACGAATATAGGATAATGTAAATATAAATCAATTAACTAACGTAGTACCTTTTAATGTTATAATATTTTTAAATAAATAACTTGATAAATTTGAAATGCCATAGCAATAATCCGGGATGCAATATAGATTAATTATTATGCTGGTTTTAGTTTAATAATAGTATATTAAACAACAAGTTTAGAAAAGTTAAGTTTTACTAAACGAATATAGCTTTTAAGTATGAGCGAGCACAGCGAGCGAGTAACTTAAAAGCTATATGAGTTTAGTAAAACTACTTTTCTTACGAGGTTTGTTTATACAATTTTTTCGTATTTTGTGAAAATCTAATCTAAAATATTAATTTAGACGTTTATGAGTAAATTTTTTTTGCGCGCAATCGGTCTAAATTTTTTCGTATGCCTTCCTACCGATAATTCACGGGGGGTGAGTAAGAGGCGAGGGGGGCGAATTTTTTACTCAGTTTTTCGATATCTAGCGCCGTTCTTGAGTTATTACTAATTCAAAAAGTTTCTAAATAGATATTTGTGTAAAATTTTCGTAATCTAGTAACCAGACACGGCTTTATTTATTTACATAACAACAGTTAATTTTTATTTTTTGATTCGAATTTTGTGTAAGTTACATAATAATAATTATAAAAGTGAGATTGTTAAGTTTTCTAGTTTAAATAATAATTTTGTACTTTTAATATACATAAATGTATAAGAATAATTCCGATATTTAAATAAACAATCTTCTATCCAATAGTTTTTTATTGACAGTGACATTACTATACAATAAAGTGACATATCTATGTGCTAAAGTGCCACATTATTAAATGATTTTGAATTTAATAAAACAGCACATTATTAGTCAAAATGCGAAAAAATTAATTTAAAGCATAAATATTTATTTTAAAATATAATTTTTAAGCTATGGGCCTGCAAGGCCTGTAGAGCTCTACTACTATTATTATTATTAATATTTATTTTTTCAATTTTTAATTTATTTAAAAAAATATCTAAGTGTGTATTGCAAAATTATAATTGAATCATAGCACACAAATTTATAAATTACGTAATGAGTGAAAATGGTGGGAGGGGGGTAGACTTGCATAACGATAGAAAGAGAAGGAATTTTAAAATTTATTATAATGTTACCATCGTTGATTATTCAAAATTTAAACATTTTTCGAAATTAATTTTTGAAATTTGAATTATGAATGAATTTCTGAAGTCAACGTTTTAAATATATTATTTTGTAGTTTTATTTTTTGTTTTGTTTGAGTTTCACTTAATAGTAAATAATAATTAATAATACAAGATAAAAAATGTACTTTACCCAACATCGCTTGGTATATGTGCAGATATTCCTATTTCTATTGGTAAAAGTACATAGTATGTACATTTACCATAGGCACCGCATAAGTGCACATTTACCAGAAAATGTGTACTTTTACCAGTATACGTACTTTTCCCGTAACATAATATAGGTATAAATATTTCATACACCAGTTAACTATCTGCATTCCGAAAAACTTCGTCTATTAACTTCATGGTTTAATTATCCATTAATCTGATAAGTACATCAAATATGTCTTTTTTAACTTGTGCTATAAAATACTATTATTTTTTATGAAGACTAGTGATTATTTATTTAAATTTTTTTGTATTTATATATAAAACAATAATAATTTACTACTTTAATTTATTTTTAGAAAGTTACACCAGATTCACGACCCTTTGTGAAATTTGTTGATGATATTCAATTAGCTTATGTGATTCAAAGATATCGAGAAGTGCACGATTTATTTCATACAATATTAGAAATGCCCACACATATGCTTGGTAAAGTTATAATAAGTATTATGATAATTAATTATACAGTACAGTCTCGGTAATCCGAACACACGCTAATCCAACCATCCAATAATCTGAATAAAAGAAAAATTCGGTAGTTTGCACAATTAGTTTATAATCTGAACACAACTAATAAAATTTTCAGATTATAGAAAAATGTTTGGATTGCGGAAAAAAGGAAAGGATTAAAAATATAGTGTTTACAAGCTGAAGTAAAAGAGTTGGTAAATAGAGGAAATCAGGAGAAGAATAATTTAACTGATCCAAAACTTATTTAGCAATTTATTGAAGATCCGAACGTAGAAGATGAAGAAGAAAGTGACAAAATAAAATAATATATAATAAAACAAAATAAAAAATAAAGAAGCTGTCGATAGTTTTAACATTTATTTAATATGGTCATGTGAAATTGATGTCTCATCTCATAAAATTTTACTGTTCTGGCGATTAAGAGAAGAAGCAATTTTTGTTTTTAACTTTATTCAGTAATCCGAACTTTTCTGTAATCCGAATGAGGCCAGGTTTCTATTAGTTGGGATTACCGAGACTGATATTTGCTTTTTAATTTTATTTTATGGTTTAAAATAAAAATAAGGTTCACTATACATATTTTTATAGAAAACCATAAAGCCTGTGGCATTTAAATTTGTTAGATAAACTTACTTATTCAGTATTTTATTATTAATCTTTAAACTTTTTTGATTTTGTTTAACTTACATTTTAGTTGGTTGATAGTTGTTTAGTTCCATTTTTATTTGATATAAAGTGAATTAAAATATTTTAAATTAGAAAATATAGATTACTGTTGTATCCCATAACTGCTACAACATTTATGGCTGTATAATAATTATATCTAAAACTTTATTTTACAATATTTATGGCTTATAATAACACACAAGGTTACTGTCAGACAACCCTCATCACGAATTTCAAAATTTCAACTACACTATAGGAAAGAGGACAATTTTCTGTGTATAATGCAACAAAAATTTCTGCGGTCCATGCATTCGTTTTCGAAAAAAAGCCATTTTAAAGTTATTAAAAGCAAGGTAGTGGTAATCCGATACACCCCGTTGCAATGAGTCGAGCCACGGTCAACTTGCACGTTCCGTTCCTGCTCTTCATTTTGTTGACGGTACGAGTGCTTTGATATACTCTTAATGTTGTTTTCAGTTGCGGTCGACACCCGGACGAGTTCTGTGGCTTCGAGTTCCACCCTTGGCGAGTTCTGTCATTTTTCAGGGATATTTTTAAATTTTTTTGCCTTACACAAAATCGGCTAATCATGCAGCCGTGTTAAAAGGTGTATCTAAAATACATGTAAATTTAAATTTTTCAAATTCGATTTTTTCGAGAACTAATGCATGGACCGCTAAAATTTTTGTTCTAATAATATGCTTAGAAAAGTGTCCTCTTTCCTATAGTGCAGTTGAAATTTTGAAATTCGTGATGAGGGTTGTCCGACAGTTCCCACACACAAAACTACAACCTTAAAATAAGCAAAATAAAAAGCACTTTCTATCGCATCACAATCAGAATCGATGTCACTTGTAACGTAACAAACCAAATAAAATTGACCTGTTGTAGTAGTTATGGGTTAAAAACATGGTACATAACAATATATTATTAATGCACTATTTATTTATAGGTGAAGTTACTGTTAAATGGGTAGAAGCAATACAAACAAGATTACCAATGTGTATTGGTGGTGCATTATTTGGAGCTGTGCGACTTAAACCTAAGTAAATTATAGAAATTTTTTTAATTTAATCTATTTATTAACTTTTATAGACATCGACAATTGTATCGTCAACATTATTTACCTTGGGCTATTAAAACAGGCACTAACAGTGATTTCTTACTTAATATATATTTTGAAAAACGTTGGGAACAACCTTTAAGTGAGTTACATAAGGAAATGGGTATTGTACCATTGCTTTTACCATCTACGACAAATTAATTTAGTGTTATATTATGCTTAAGTTTATGACAACATGTAAATGTAATAACAACAAAGTAGTTTTATTTTATTGAATTGTATATATTACATAGAGTTAATTATTAATTGATGTATTTTTTAAATAAATTTCTAATGTATTGATCGATACACTAATATATTTAGCTAATAAGTTTTAAGCCGAATGATGAAACAATTATTGTGAAAATATAAAAACTTTAAATGAGTTTAACTCGTTAATGGTAAGAGTGCATAGGATACGACCGGTACCTCGAGATCATGCGACTTCTGGTATCCCTTCTCCTAGTCTTCTTTCAAGAGCTTCATCTACCATTAGCGGATTAAGTAAATTATAAGTTTGTTTTCATACACAAAATTAATGAAAATGCTAATACCAAAAATTCAAAGCAAATGAGTTGTTTTTCAATCGGCAAACAAAAATTATGTTTCTAAAAATTTAAAGTAGTTTGAAACAGTGTGGGATATTTTCATTGTGAGAATTGTCCACAGTTTGCTAAAACAAATATATTTAATACAGATACAAGAAACTAATATTTTGTTTAACAAACTTGATTCTCCATAAATTGATGGATTTTTATAATTGTACATGGGAAATAAATTTTTGTTATTTAATGAATGTGAAAACTTATTGGGAAAACTTAACTTTCTGTTAAAATAAGTATTGGAAGTTATAAAAGTTGTATCTATATTTGGTGCAGAACGCAGAGCAATCATTTCTCGTTTGCATGCTTCAATTTCTGTCTAAAATAAAATAATAGTGAATTATTCCAAGTTTAATAATTGTTTAACACTTGCATATAATTTCTTATTAGATTTCTTGTATTCTTTTATCTGCTGTTGTTGTAATTCAACTTCGTTCATTCTTTCTTGTAAGTTAAGCTTGACCTCTACAGAAAAAATTTATCAAAACGTTACTTTAACCCCATTACTTATATACTACTTATTCGGATTTATATTTAATGTGTAAATATTTACTTTCAATATTTCTTTGAAGTTTATGTAATTCCATTTTATATTTGTTAGTTAACTTTTCACAATATTGCTTTAGTTGATCATGTTGCTCTTTAACATTATATACAATATTTTCTTTTTGTTGATTATCGTAATTTAATTGATAACAAAAAAAATTTATTGCACGATTTGCAATTTCCATTATCTGTTCTGGATTTAATCCAATTAGCACCATCTAACAAGTAATAATATTTAACGATTAGTGAAATTAAAATAAATATTAATTAGCTTGAACTTACAGCTTTATATTGTTCTTTAGGGTTTAAGTTAACCTGTATGACGTCATATTCATCTTGAAGAGAGTTACCACACGCTAAACAAGTGCGACGATTTTCCAAAGATGCAGAATTTTGTACATGATTTACGCAAAATATGTGTAGGCAAGTTGTAACGCACGCCAATTGATTTAATTTTTTGCGACAACTTAATAAATTACACGAAATTTGAATATCTGCCATTTGAAATCACTATTTTGAATTAATATAAATTATAATACTCAAATTAGTTTGATGTAGGCAAAATATGTTTTGTGATGTAGGCCAAAGCAAGAAAGTTTTAAACTGCATGTATTGTTTCTTACTGTCACCTGTCTACTGTTTTCATTGTTGCTTTAACACCTCGCGGCGTTTTCAGGAAACAATCATTAAACAAAGTCATTGGTTTGTTTATAATATAATAATTATTATAATATTCGATTTAAATTTTACTTCAGTGTATATAAACTTAGTTCAAAATAGCGACGTCGCGGAATATGGAATAAATGTTCATTCAATCTAAACAGCGGCATTAATGTAGTACAAAGATAAGCAGAATATTGCTTTGGTGTAGTATAAATACTTGAAGTTTCCACAATAATCTTGTTTAGTCCCGCATCAATAGTATCGCGTTAGTATATTTATTCAAAATTCATAAAATTTAAAAATAGTGCATGTTTTATTATAAAATTATTTTTGACAAACAAGTTTTGCGTATGCAATGCGAAGTAAATCATAGCAAAATGAATGTGTTCAAGATAAAGCTTCCTTTCAATTCGGATAAAATACCCCATAGCCAGTATGGAAGCACGCGTTCCCCCTTCTCCGAAGTAAAGGTCATTAAGGTAAAAATTGTAGTGAAAAATAGCACCACGAAAATAAAACCTGGCTCCGGCACTAAAATCATACTTGCATTTTTATTTCAAACAACTAAAAATCCAAAATATAATTTCGAAATTTTAATAGTTTTGTACCAAAATTCATGGTCCGCTAGATTTCAACGTAAGTAGAGGGACCGTCATCGATGGTCAGTAGTTAATGTTGTTTCTTTTAGGGGAAGTGATCTAGAGTCACATGTAGATTGTACCGATGAACATAATATGTAGACTTCTAAGTAAGTTTTACAACAAATTTAGTAAAATTTGTCCTTCAATTTGAAGAAAATAATTACTTTAAGCTTTAAAAAAAATATCTGTGAATACTTCTTGTTCCGCATCCTGTTTCACTAAATTTCTTTTGAATATTACCACTCGGAACCAATGTATCTTTCATTCGCAATAACATTTTAATTATTTTTATCAGTTCAGCGTGGATTCGTTTTCTGGTTTTAGCAAATGTTTGATGCTCAATCAGCTGTACAATATTGCTTCTCTTCTGCTTCTACACATCACACATCACTTTTTCAGAAACAGAAAATAAAATTGTAAATTTCCACGGCCATTGGGAGCAATGAACTGAATACATGTGAATAAATATGAATGTGTTCGAATGAATATATAAAATATACTAAATATTTTTGTAATAAAAATTTAATAATCGTTAATTTAAAAGTTTACAAAAAACAAATTTTTTACTTTTATTACTATTGTTAGGATATTATTTTGAGTTACACTGTACCTGTTTATAAATAATATGTAAGTACCTACTTATTTACAAACATCTGAAAAAAAACAATCTATTGCCGAAACTTGATTCTCAATATTTACTCTTGGCTTTATAATTATTATTTGTAAATATATAAATAAATATAATGCATATCTTACTATAAGTAATTATATAATAAATTTATTAACTTAATACAATATTACGTATTATAATAGTAGCCAGTAGGGGAAGGGTTCGTGCTCTCCAAACTCCAAAATATAGAATGTTGATTATTTTATAGCTCATAAGAACTAAAAAAGGTCATCAAAATAAAAATTTTAGTGAAAAATGGAAAAGCACTCTCGCTGAAAATAAAACCTGGCTACCGTAGGTGATAAGAAAAATATACAAAAAAACCCTCGACGACGCTTATAAAAAAACTTAAAAAATGCAGAAACTGTAATTGAAATAAGCATAAAATATGAAATAAATTATTATTGTGTAAATAAATTTTATCTAAAATTATTAAAGATGATACATGTATCTGGTAATAACTTTGTATTCAAAATATTTACGATGGGTAAAAGTTGATTTTAAAAAGTTTCTATTAATGAGAATGTATTATTGATATTCAATCTTAGATCTTATTAATGTAATTTCATAAATTAACATTAATGTTGTCTCGGGCAATGTGTCGAGTACAAATTTTGAGCAGATGTGAAACAGTAGGTTAAACAGGTAGGTTTTATTTTATTCCAATGAGGCATTTCTTAGTAATTTTTCTCATATTAAAATACTATAATTTGTTAGGCAAAAATTAATTACTTAAAATTTATACTAATAATTATTCAAAGTTTGAAAAAATAAGCAAGTTAAATGAACAATAATACGTAATTATAATAAATAAATATTGATGATAGTAAATATCGAAAGTTTATGTTAAAAAATTCGTATTGTTGTTTATTTAACTTGCTTAATTTTTAAAACTTGGAATTTATTTATTGCACAGGTTAATAATTTATTTATATATTATGTTTAAAATTTATAGCGATTAAGCTCGGTAAAAATATTTAAATTAAAGCGGATAACTTACTGTAATATAAAAAAAAATGGAAAAATGAAAATTAGTGCATCCGGTAATTTGGTTTTTAAACGTTTTTCAAGTTATTATTATCAAGCAGTTATTATCACAATATGCATTTTGTATCTTTCATAATTTAAATTGGTAGGTATCACATTTCTTAACAATAGGTAGTACTTGGTTTATAATAGTAGAGAAAAATTAATATAAAGTTATAATTTACGCATTTACTAAAATTAAAGTGGTTACTTTCTATTTTTCTTCAAGAGGCACAATTTTATAAAGATATAATAAACCATAATTTTGAAATAGGTTTTCTTGAGAAATGACTAAATATTGTTGACTAAGTATGTTTGCCAAAAGTACAAAAATTAGCAAATACTATGTATATCAGACTAATATAAATTGGCATTCAAAATTTTATTATTCTAGATCAAGCATAATTATCAAATATGCAGATTTAGAAAATAACGCTTATTTAAAAATTTATGATCCTCATTCTTTGTCTGTCAATATTTAAATTATTATATGGCACGTAATACAAAATTTTTTGTACAGCATTTAATATAACACAAGATTGGCATTTTGATTCTAACTAGTATAATTTTTGGTCAAAGTAATTTATTGTACTTTTACTTTTTAATTGCAATTTTTCTGAAAAGTTGGAATTAATTTTGCATAGATGCACAAAAAATGTTTGTAACATGCTACTAATAATTGGTTAACTTGTAAGATAAATTATTTTTAAGTTATAAGTTTTGAAGGTACAGGCCAATATTCCATATGGGTAGTACCAGTACTTTTAATACTAGAGTATAGGTATGTATTTAGTGTGATGCACTAGCGTACACCAGCTTAAATTTTTTTTATAAAGTTACTTTCTTTTGCTAGGAAAATTATAATTTATCTGTAATTTAAAAACGTTATATCACATTTATAACAAGATTTGCTTTGTAAAAGAAAGCAGTTTCACAAAAAAAGCTTGAGGTGATGTACACTAGTGCAGTATTAATATTATCCTAAGTGTTATATTTCAATATTAAAATAGATATATTTAAAATGTATTCAAAATATTGCACAATTCAAGATACTATCACTGTAATAAATCTATTAATATTATTTAAAATGTCTAGCACCATCAGATTTTTTAAAACACTTTATATTCAAAAGTAAATAAATGTGGATTTATTTTTGGTAGAAATCAAACAAAATCAAATTCAGAAGAAACCTGAAGGTCTGGTTTAAATTATAAGGTAGGATTACAACAATTTAGTTCATTATTATGACTGAATGGTGATTGTATTACAATCAAAATTAAATTAAGTAAAGCACTTCACAAGTCAAAATGAACAATTATATTGAGAATATGCGAAAATAGATATACTTTCTTTCTTAATTTACTTACAGTAATTTTATTCATTATCATAAATTTTTTATTTTTAATATTTGCACCATTTTAATTTTTTTGTAATTCTTTAAGGTACATTATTATTAAACTTTCAGTTTCAAGTTTAAATGCAATTGATTCTGTTTAGATATCTACTAAAAATTGTGTACACAATATCTACATCAAAAAATTCAAAATAAACTCAAAATATCTAGTCAAAATTCGGCCTTTGAATCTTTACTCAAAAATTGAACAAATTTTGTCCGAGTAATTTCTTACTTCCCATTAAAAAATTTATAAAAATTAAAAATTAAAATCAATTTCTCCCAATTTTATAGATTGTGAGCAAAAAAATACTTAAAAGTTAACACAATCTCAAAATTTGATTTAATTAGTAATACAATTTTAAATCAAGTGCCATTTTTTTAATCTTTTTAATGCTTAAAAGTCAAATATTAACTCATACTAATGCGTTTCTTTAGTCCAGATGACCATCAACATAAAATTGAACATTTAATTGAAGTAAAATAAATCAAATAAAACAATAAAAAATGGTGGTTCAAAAGTAATTAAAATGTAAATTATTTTTATTTTTTTTATCATTTCTGCAATTTTCAACAGATTTTCGCCATTTTAGTTTAGTCATGACTAATGATAAATGTTTATATTAAATTTCATGACATTTAGTTGTTATTTTACCACAGATTAACAAACCCTTACATACACTGAGACAAGCATCTAACTGAAATTGATCAAAATGTTATCAAGGCATCATAACGAATATCTTAATGCCAAAATTTTCATTTTTGAGTGGACGTAAATACTCCCCCAATATACGTTGATACGTATGGGGAAAGTAAATAATAATAAATTTTAAATAGTATAATTAAAGTAGGTATACTTATTATATAAGTATTAGTGATACTTTCCTTTTTTTATTTATAAAAAAACAAAAAATACTGATTTTCATTTGCAAGTAGGTTTATAATTATTATTGATTGATCAAAGTTTGACTACTTGTACAGTATTAATTTCCCCATTAGCTTCGTCTTCGACACTTAGGTTTAATTTACACAATAATTGATTTAATTTGTCCGCTTTTCTTTCTTCGTTTTTTTCGATTATTGTATATAGATGTTCAGTTAACATTTCTTTTCTTTCCAATTTTTGATGCAACATAAGTTTTGACTCCAAAAACTCTTTCTCAATTTTACAATATCTTTTTCTAAAATTTAATGTAACTTTATTAACAAAACATTATATTAAATAATATAATTACTATCACTTACTCGGCCTCCATAAACTCTAAGCTAGCAACTTCAATTTGTTGTCGTAATATGTTAACGTCACCTGACAGTAACAAATCTAATTTTTTTAATTCTTCATTTATTTCATTTAACCGTTGAGCTTCTTCTTTAGTTTGTTTCGTTTTAACAGCTAAAATTTTTGCTAGTAATTCTTTTCTTTTTCTATTTTGTTCTTCCATTAATTTTTGTTTAATTTGAAATTCATCTAAATTAAGTTTACGATCAATCGTTTGCATGTCTTTTTCAGGTTCATTTGCACATTTAACTTCTTCAGACGATTCCATTATAGTTAAATTATTACCAGAGGTTTCACTTTCACTTTTGGCAAATTCATTACATTTATTTAAATCTAAATTAGATGTTTCTTCGTTTTCATTAATTGTTGAATCTATTATTACTAATTTGGCATTTTCCATAATCGGCTCATATATAGAATTTTCAATTATTTTATTTAAGCAAGATTTATTTCTAAAAGTATTTTTATCCAAATTCTTTTTTGTTGCTTTAAATTTTTTCCTATTATCTAAAAAGTTAAATTAAATTTAGCGCTACAAATAAGCACTAAGCGCCTTCTATTGGAAGTGCACTCAACTTACTCGTTGATTTGTTGTGTAAATTCAATTCTTGTTCAAGTGGTCCATTACCATTTATTTTACGTATATCAGCTTCGCTAAAACCTTCAAACGAACCTGACATAATATACAATAAAATTATAAAGTTTTTAAAATATTTTAAAACTTATCCGTTTATCTGTTTATTTGAACCGAATGCGAGATACCGCGCACGCACTTATTATAACTATGGTACTACATCTATTTCCACACGGCAACTTACACGTCACTAATTATTTGAATCTGTTTGAATCTTTACTTATGTAAAGTTATGTGTGCAGTTATGTACTATGTTCAAAGAGACATGTAATCACAAAATAGAAAAGATAGGTACTCAAATTTAAAAAAATCTCTTTATTGTGAACAAAAATTTTTAATATATTTTGAAACAAAGAACAAAAGTGTTTACTGTAGAAAAACAGAAAACATCCGAGCGCAGTTAGCAATTAAAATGAGCATCATAATGGAGACAAATGCGGATGTAATTTAAAAAAGAAAATTTGAGAAAGGTCAGGCGATAAAGGCCGCGTTCGATTTGGCACTTAAAACGCTTTTTTCACTTTAACGAAGAAAGCATGTGAAATATGCGTTCGATTTGGAAAAGGGCGTGTCTACGTGCTTCCAAACCGAACGGGGTTTTTAATGATTTTAGTGAAAATTTAAAATTTACGGGTGGTACTTAACCTAACTGAATTTTTTAGTATAATAAGTAAGTGAAATAATTATTAATTATAATAATTAACGATTTTTTGTAGCATCGATCATTAGGGTTAAAATCATATTAACAGTGTTCTCCATATTTTGATTTTTTTATTCAACAATAAATTATTAATACGTTTATATCGTTGACTCTCCATTTTAATTTAATTAAATTAATAATTAATTAATAATTAAATAATAATTAATTTAATAATTAAATTAATAAATAATTAATTAATTAATATGCACTTTATAAACTAAATATTATGTTACGTTGCGTTGTACCACAAAAGTTTAAAATAATTAAAACAAACGCAAACGTGTGTATAAAAATTAAAGCAAACAAATTCAAATTTAAATTCAAAATTAAATTCAAATTCATTCGCAATTCTGACACCACAGCGCCACGCTTTCGTCGACCCACCTAAAATGAAAAAGCTCGAAAAAGCGAACTAGGCTTTTAAAATGGGCGGAGCCTAAGCATTTGAAAGCACGAAAAAGTCCCAAATCGAACGGGTAAAAAGTGTTTGTTGGCGCTTACAAGCGAAAAAAGTGCCAAATCGAACACGGCCAAAGTATTCGCGTTTTATAAAATGTGAAGCGCCACGTAGTGTCCTTAGCGGCAACTAGCATAGGCGGTAATCGACGTCTTTTTCGCTTTGAATGTTTTTAAGTAATATGGATAAAATCCTGAAAAATAAAATTAATGATATGAATTGTAGTGTTTACGAATGTCAAAGCTGGGCGGGCCAAACAAACATTTTAAGTTTTCATAAGTTTCCACGCAAAATAGTAGGTAAGATGATAGTAATACTGCAGAAATGTGCTTACAGCGACCAGAATTTCCAGCTTTGCAAGTGCATAATGCACTTTTGATTTCAATTACCTCCTTTATTAAATAAGCACATCGAATTTTATGAGATTTTTCCATTAAAGCAGTGGTCTGCAAGCACAAAGCAGTATATCGATAGCATCGGCATCTTGGTGTTTAATTCTATAAGTAATGAGTTGTTTGGCATTTAAAACTGCTTCTCCCTCATTGATACATCTAGAAGACGGCAGAACAGCTAAATTTTTTTTTTTAATTCAATTTATATTTATAATCTGCTTAAAATTAAACAATAAGTAAATGTACTGGCAATATTACATGTCATGCAGAAAACTTTCCGTTGAAAGTTTTCTTAAAAGAATAATTTATTATGACAAATTGAATTCAATGTTTGAATCGAGTCGATAAATCAGATGGTCTAAATTTCTTCAGCCTTCTTATACCTCCAGTATTGCTCATCAATTTATTGGCTAGTTTATTTAGATGATCTTCTAGTCTGCTCTCATATCTCTGATCACTATGCGCAAAAATTATCTATGGAGATTAAGTCTAAACAAAATGTTTCGGAAAGCAAAAAAATATTATCTACGGAAAACAAGAAGAATTTCGTTGAAATGCTGAGTACAGAATCGTGGGAATCCATTTACTACATTGATGATGAAGAGGTAAATGATCAATTTGAGAAATTTATGCAAATATTTTTAAGATGTTTTAAAGAAAGTTTTCCAAAAAGAAAAGTCGTGCACAATAAAAAAAGATCGGAAATAAAAAGAATTAATCCACAAATAAAAGAATGTAAGAAGAAATTGGATGCTATGCTGGTTGTAAGTTGATTTGACAGTAGATACAAAAAACTCTACAACGACATCAAAAAAGAATACAATAAACTTTTAACTAATTGTAAAAAGCAAAAATTTGATGATATAATAAATAAATCGGATAACAAGACCAAGGCATTATGGAATGTGGTGAACTCAATCAGAAACTGTAACAAAAATAAGGACATAGCAATAGAGGGAAATCCTTTACAAATAGCAAATGATATGAACAAGCACATGATAGCGGCAACAAGTAATCTAGTTAAAGACGGGAAACTTGATATCGTTAACCAACTGGGCATAAAGATAGAAAATCCAAAGACATTGACTATAAAACCGATTACTAAAGATGAAATATTAGAAATAGTGAAAAAATTTAAAAATAAACATAGCAGTGGCATCGACGAAATTCCTACCAGCGTGATTAAATATTGTATAAACGAAATTCTGGATCTGATTTGGCATATTGTGAATAATTCGATCAAGGCCGTATTTACGGGGGGGGGGGGTTAGGGGTTACAACCCCTCCCGAAATTATTTATCAATAAATAAAGTACTAGAAGTCCGACTGAAATCGTAACAAAATCAGAAAAAAAAATCTTTAAAACTATAAAAAAAACATTAAACTTGAAGTGTTTAAATAAAAATTAAAACTAAAGAGAGATTTCTAATAAATTAAATCAGGTATTTTATCTTAATTCTTACTATTATGGTAAAAATTTTAAATTGCTATAAATTGTTTGAACCAAAAATTTTAAAGCAAACAAATTTTATAACCATCATGGGCAGCATAGCTTAAAATAAGACTTCCGCAATAAATTAGAGTGGTTATTGTAAACCCATAAATTATTTTATATTTTGGGGTTCGTTTTTTACAACGGTTTTTTACAAGAGAGTTATAATAAAAATATGAATAAGGTTAAAGTTATTAAAAATATCGTGGTGAACAAAACTTTTAAAATGGCACAAACAAAATTTTATCCGCGATTTTTTTTTTTTTTTTTTATTTCAATTAATATTTACAATCTGTCTATATACAAACAATAAGTAAATTATTTGGCATTAATTATTGACACGTTGAGAACATTCCAGTAAATGTACTCATTTTAAGTTATCTAATTTGTTAACATAATATGCAAGGCACAAGAGTAATCTACATTATACACATGTAGCCAGTCGGCAATTCCACATCAGCAGCTAGTTAAATCGAGAAGCCAGGTCTGAGGGCTTGAAGCGTTTCAATCTTCGAATCTCACATGAATCATCAAGCAGGTTCACTGCCAGTTCGTTTGGATGCATTTTTAAACGATTTTTATATTTGACGGAGTAATTCTTGATTTCGCTGTGTATGGAAGGTATTTTTAAGTCTCGATGGATTATATCATTTGGCACATACCACGGAGCTTGTACAATTGTTCTAAGTGTCTTATTTTGAAATCTTTGGAGTATTTCGACATTTGAAGAGCTCGCAGTTCCCCAAAGTTCGATTCCATATGTCCAAATCGGTTTTAGTATTGCTTTATAGATTATTAATTTGCTCTCTAAACTTACTTGTGATTTTTTACCCATCAACCAATTCATTTGTCTAGACTTGATTCCAAGCTGCTTCCTTTTATTAAATATATGTTTCCGCCATATAAGTCTTCTATCAATGTGTAGGCCCAGATATTTTGCATCTTCAGCTTGGGGTAGAACACAGCCATTCAAAGTTACAGGTGGGCAATTATCTCTTCTCATGGTAAACGTGACCTGCGAAGATTTTGTCTCATTGGCTTTTATCCTCCACACTTTGAGCCATCCTTGGATTTTATCTAAGTTTTTCTGTAAGTTAGTTGAGGCGACCCTCGGATCAGTATGTGACGCAAGCACAGCGGTGTCGTCAGCGAAAGTTGCTACCATTGTTGATTTAGTTGTTGGAAGATCTGCAGTGTACATCAAGTACAAAACTGGACCCAGGACACTACCCTGCGGCACACCTGACTCGATTGGGTACATTTCGGAGTATTCTTCACCATATTTAACTAGAAAGTGTCTGTTAGTCAAGTAGGATTTTAATACCTGATAATAATTGTGTGGCAAGCTCTTCTTCAATTTGTAGAATAAACCCTCGTGCCACACCTTGTCGAACGCCTGGCTTATGTCTAGAAATGCCGCAGAGCAGTATCTCTTATGTTCCAGATCGTTGCCGATTCGCTTTATAATTCTGTGGACCTGCTCGACAGTACCGTGATGGCTTCTAAATCCGAATTGATGGCTAGGAATGAGGGAATCTTTCCCCAATATTGGTTTTAAGCGTTTGAGAAGTAGTTTTTCGAAAATCTTACCTAACACCGGAAGCAGACTTATCGGTCTGTAAGAAGTTATTTCTTCTGGTTTCTTTCCTGGCTTCTGTATTAGGATGATTTGTGCAACTTTCCATGAGTTCGGAAAGTGTTTTAATCTCAGTATCGCATTGTAGATGTACGTAAGCAGTCTAAGGCACTTTGGAGTTACTTCTTGTAAAACCTTACCCGTAATCAGGTCAAAGCCGGGTGCTTTTTTAGGATTGATTTCGCGTAGGATTGTTTGTTTAACTTCTTGTAATTTAAAAATTTTTATTGG
The DNA here is from genome assembly GCA_911387805.1 of Cantharis rustica. Lineage (NCBI taxonomy): Eukaryota > Metazoa > Arthropoda > Insecta > Coleoptera > Cantharidae > Cantharis > Cantharis rustica. The sequence goes on from OU426877.1 coordinate 82,571,536, forward strand.
CAAATCCATCTGAAAGGGTGCATCAAGATATTTATAGATGTCATGATCTTCTAATGTTGATGTTGATGGGAAAGGTTTGAAAACATTAGAAAGGTGCCTGGCGAATGCGTGAGCCTTTTCCTTATTGCTTCTAGTCCACTTACCCGTATCATCTCTGACTGGTGGTATTGTCTCTTGTGGGTGCTTGAGTCTTCTTGTAGCTTTCCAGAGCGAGTAGTCAGTTGCTCTAGTGGCTGTTAGATTGCCAAGATAGTCTTGAATAGCCTGGTTTTTAAGTTGTGACAGGAGGATTTTCAGTTGTTTACCAGCTTTGTTTAATTTTGCTTTGCTCTCAGGTGTTCTTGAGGTTTGCCATTGATTTCGAAGTTTTCGTTTTTCGGAAATTTTTTGTTTAACTGAAGCGGGGCACGAATTTTCAATATGGGATATATTTTGATCGGGTGTACTTTGCCATGCTGCATTTTGAATTGCGATAGTTAAGTTTTCCACTGCAATGTCAAGCTCCTCCTCTGTTTTCAGAGGGACATTTAGATTAATTTGCTCGTCCAATTTGCTTTTAAATATTTCCCAATTAGTTTTTCTACTAAATAATGTTGGTTGCTTTTGCTTGTAGACGATTTGGGAGTGAATTGTTAATATGACGGGTGTACGATCGGAACTGAGATCCAATGTTGGTTCCACTTTGAGCTGTTTGATATTTATACCCTTCGTCACGTAGAAGTCGATTGTGTCAGGTATTTTAGTTTGATCGCTTGGCCAGTATGTAGGTTGTCCCGATGATAGACTTGCCATACCATTAGAATTTATTGTTGCAAGCAGTTCTCTTCCTTTGGTAGTTATTCGTCTTGAGCCCCAATGCGTATGCTTGGCATTGAAGTCTCTTCCATCAATGAATCGGTTTCCAAGCGTGCCAAAAAAGTGTCCATATTGTTTTTCTTTATTGTTATGTTTAGGTGGGCAGTAAATCGCTGAGACCACCAAGTTGCCCTTTCCATTCTCAACTGCTACACTAGTAGCTTGAAGATAATCGTGTTGATACTTCTCGATTTCATAATGTTTGATGCTTTTTCTGATAATTACTGCCGTACCACCGTGTGCTTTACCATCTGGGTGTTGGGTATTGTATATTAAAAAGTTGGGGATTTTTAAGTAGCTTTTTGTTGTAAAATGTGATTCTGAGATTAGCATTATATCTATTTTATGTGATTCCAGGAATAGTTTAAGTTCTTGTGCATGTTGGCACAAGCCGTTGGCGTTCCATGTTGCAATTTTAATTAGTTCGATCATTATGACATTTTATTGACCAGTGTTGTTAGCAGATTAAGCATTGTGCTCATTTGCTCCGTGAATTTTTTTATCATGATCTTGAGCTCTTCAAAATCATCGCTTGACTGTTTCATTGGTATGACTTGATTGAATTGACTGGAATAATTATTGGGTAATTGATTGCAAATAGGTTGACTTACTTGTTGTGCGTATGAAGTGCCTGGCTGTACCATTTGTGATTGTGTTATTGGGTGTTGAGTATCGGTTTGATCCACCTTCTGGTTGTTTCTTTCCCTCAGTTTTGGATACAGTCGTTGTTGGAGTTGTTTGTGTATAATGCATCCTCTATAGTTTGCAGGATGACCCTCTCCACAATTGATACATCTCACTTCATTGTTTTTGTCTTTTCTGGGACAATTTTTTGTCAAATGATGTTCTACACATTTTACACATCTTGGGGGTTTGCTGCAAAAATTTTTTGTATGCCCAAACCGCTGGCAATTTGCACATTGGGGAATTTCCCTTTTAGCTCGTGGTGGTTCAAATTGTACGATAGTATTCATAATGTGATCAATTTCGAGAACTTTCTTGTTATTTTCTTTTTGCTTAAGTTCGACATAAAACATGTGTAACGCATTCTTATTGATTCGCGATAACGCCCAAAAGTCAATCTGTAATCAAAATTTGTCGCTCCCTCGACAAATTATTTTCACCCTTTAAATAAAGTTCACAAAAATCGAAATTTTCTCTGAATATCGAACTCAAATAAAAAAAAAATTGCTCAAAAAATATAATCACTTTAATTAAATAATCTTCTCAGAAAATTTAAACTTTCTTGCGGTCACCTTCGACCAAAAGTTTGAAAGCATTCAAACAAAATTTTTCAATAACCATACTCAAAAATAAAATCTTAATTTTAAAAATACTACTTGCACAAAATTATACTCAAAAATTCGGCGGAGCAAAATCTAGGCTTTTGTCGTTTCCGTCATCTTGGCAAAAAAATCTCTTTCTACTCACCTTTCTGCAAATATTACATTTCAAAAATTAATATAACAAAATTTAAATTTAAAAAAATCACCAAGGTTCGGTTGTTCAGTTGCAGGCTAAACCAAAAAATTAACTAATTATATTATTTATTATATATTATATATAATATATTATTATTATATTATATTATTATTATTAACTAATAATATTTTTTAAAAAACAGCTTTTCAACGTAATATTTCATTGATTAATCCAAATCTGTTGGTTTAACTTAAAACTGAACAACTGAGCCCAAAGGTTTCAAATCAATTCAAAAATTACAACTGAGGGACTGAGGCGTTCAAATCCTCCTTTCGTAACACGACAATATATAAGCTTCTACAAACACTGTGTACCCTGCTAGTGACAACAGCCACCCCGGGAAGAAGTTTCTTTTCACTCAAAAAAGGGAAAAGCTATTTAAGAAATTCTACTGGATAAGAAAGGCTAACAAGACTAGCTCTTATTCTTATGTCCAGTCATAGAACTATGCCAATCCCCAGTGACCTGGTTTTAGGATAAATTTTCATAGTGCAAGATGATTTTAGTTGGTACTTTTTTAAATTGCATTTATTTTGCCGATTTTAGCATGACTGATGGTTTAAGTTGAGAATTAAACTTTTTTATTTAGGTATTTACCTATTTATTGAGTTCCTTCTATTTTTAATTTTATATTTTATGTTTGTTTTTTATTGTAGTTTTTTTTTATTTTTTAAATATTTTTTATTTTCGTTTTGAATATTTTTTATCCTTTGTATTTTAATAAATTAGCTATTTGTTTTTTAATTTTTTTAAAACCCCCCCCGAAAATCTAGTCTAAATACGGCCCTGAATTCGATGAAGTATGGAGTTTTCCCAAAAATGTTGAAAATAGCTTTAATAAAACCAATTTATAAAAAAGGGGATCCAACAAATTATGATAACTACAGACCAATCAGCTTACTACCGGCAATATCTAAAATATTTGAAAAAGCAATGTGTAATCAAATTATGCAATTTTTTATAGGTAACAATCTACTCCGATAGACAACATGGCTTTATTAAGGGAAAATCTACGCAAACAGCAATTTTTCAATTTGTAAATGAAATTCTTGAGGCCTGTGAGAAAAGACAACTGGCGTTGAGGATTTTCCTCGACTTATCAAAAGCATATGACTGTTTAAACCACGAAACCTTTTTTTACAAGTTGGAAAAATATGGAATAACGGGGAAACCATTACAATGGATTAAATCATATCTAACTGGTAGAAGCCAAGTTGTAAAAATATCCAAAAATAAAACAGAATACCTTTCGCAAAATGAACATATTCGAACAGGAATACCACAGAGCAGTATAGCAGGTCCATTATTTTATATAATTTATGCAAATGAGTTACCTAAAATAGTAAGAGAAGAAGGACAGCAATGGACAAATTATGTTGATGATTAATATGTGGAGATACTTGGCCGGAAGTGATAAGATCCTTAAATTTGGTTTTTAAGAGGGTTGAAGATTGGTTCCACCAAAACAACATGAAACTCAACAAAGAAAAAACAAACGTGGTATTATTCAAACCATCTAGAGCTGGTATTGATACTGGGGAAAATGTCAAGATCGATCAAATCGAATACGAAATTATACATGCAACCAAATTTTTAGGTTTAAAAGTGGATAGCAATCTATCATGGAAAGAGCAGATACACGAGATTGGAGCTAATCTAAATTCAATTGTTTATGGCATGAAAGTGATAACGAGCAACGTTAGTTTTCAAGTGTTAAAGACTGTTTACCAGGCAAGTTTCGAGTCCAAAATGAGATATGGGATAGCTTTCTACGGTGCTGAAGAAATTAAAAACTTTTGTTATACAAAAAGCAGCAATAAGAACGCTGCTAAAATTGAGCTATAAGGAGACATGTAGAAACAGATTTAAACAGAATAAATTGCTAACAGTTTATGGAATGTATATACAGGAATGTATTTTATTTATTTACAAAAACAAAAACTTATTTTCAAGTCACCACAATTGGAAACAAGACCATAAACAAGAAGTCTAAACTATACTACACCGAAACATAGACTCACAACAACGAAAAAAAACTGCTACTACACGTGTATAAAATTTTATAATAGATTGCCAGATCAAATTAAAATTATAAGTATTCTGAAGGAATTTAAAAAAGCTATACATGAATTTGTACTAGAAATTGAACCATACAGTTTGAAAAAATCTGTTTACGTTTTTTACTATTTGTTAAATTATATTGATTTGTAAGGACGCTATTTTCTTTTTTAATTTACATTTTTAATGTAAGATTTTCTCAGAAATTAAGTTTAGTTATTATTATCTCTTAGTAAACTTTTGAATTTCCTCTTGAACTGATGTGACTTTTAAATCTTGGTGAATGATATTATTGGGTACATACCAGGGAGCATCGACAATTATTCTTAATACTTTGTTTTGAAATCACTGTAGTATTTCAATATTAGAGACGCTTGCAGTTCCCCATAGTTGTATGCCATATGTCCAAATTGGTGTTATTATAGATTTATAAAGAGCGAGTTTGTTTTCGTTGAAAGCATGTCGTTTTTGGAAGCATGTCCCGGATCGGTATGTGACGCAAGCACAGCTGTGTCATCTGCAAATATAGCTGTGGTTGCAGATTTTGTGGTTGGTAAGTCGGCGGTATACAACAAGAAGATACCTACCACTTGCTAACCTCAGTGACAAAAATACAACCGTTAATAGCTTAGAAATTAATAATATAGAACAAATACAACAATCCAAAATTGATAAACCACCTCCTATCTTTGTTCACGGCGTAATCAATTACCAAGACACGATTAAAAATTTTAATGCTGTAGTGGAACCGGAACAAATTACAACAAAATCTTTAACAAATAATGTCGTCAAAATCAATGTCAAAAATATACATAGCTACCGTAAACTAATAAATCATATAAAGGATGACAATATAATTCATCACACTTATCAACTGAAAGAGAAAAGCATAACGAGTGGTAATAAGACATCTTTATCAAACAACGCCTATAAACAAAATTCAAGATAAATTGGAAAGTAAATGGTTTCGATCTAGTAGACTGTATTTATTGTATTGTTGTTTTTTAAATGTCTTGCTATTTAATTGCGAAGCAAAATGCACTCAAATATTATTTAGATCGTTTTATTTGACTTTTTTTACATACGTACTCTCGAATCTATTCTATAATAATAAACTGTATCTTGGAAATAGTAAAGGTTTCAAAATAAGAAACTTTGTAAATATTAAACGTCGTTTAACGAAAGAGTCGTTACTTCTATTCTTTGTGGATCTCGAACCAGCGGAAAATAATAAAAGTATCTATGACTTAAAATATCTACAAAACAGAACCATTTGGGTTAAACCACCCACCGTACAGAAAGGTCTTCTCCAATGCACAAGATGTCATTTGTTGAACCATACCAAAACTTATTGTAATCGCCCTTTTGCGTGTGTTAAATGTGGAAGATACCAAATTTTACAAAAAAGCAGAAGATATACCAGCTACTTGCTACTTATGTAATGGACCTCATCCTGCAAGTTATAAAGGATGTCATGTATATCGAAATTGACAAGACAAATTTAACAAGAATCAACAATAGAAAAATAAACAAACCACACCTAGCTTTTACAGTGCCAGACCAAGAGAACTCATTCGAACAAATGAATCTACAAGTTTACAAACTTATTATAACTCAAATAATCAACAAACGTCCTCAGAAGCAACAAGGAATAAGCAACATGATCCATCAAGTCACCCGTAAGACATTCCATTATCAACATTTTTTAACGAATTTAAAGAAATGTTTCAACAACTCATGCAACAGAACAACATGATGATAAATTTACTTAACACAGTCATACAAAAACTAATACGATAATAGCAAACTTTCTACGAATTGCCTTATGGAATGCTAATGGCTTCCACACATCAAAAGTTCGGGAAACTAAACTATTCATAAAAACTTATAATATCGATATCTTACTCATATCCGAGACGCACTTCACTTCGAGATTATTTATAAAAATTCTCTACTACAAAATATATTCTACTAATCACCCGGACGGAACGGCTCATGGAAGAACTGCCATAATAATTAGAGAATACATAATTCACCACAAACTAAACAAATATGAAACTGAGTATCTTCAAGCTACTACAATCCAAATAAACAAGTTATATAATTTACTAAAAATTGCAGCAGTCTACTGCCCACCTAGACACAATATTAAGAAAGATGATCTGAAACCTTTCTTTGAGTCACTAGACAACAAGTTTATTGTAGGTAGAGATTATAATGCAAAACATTCACACTGGGGATCCAGATTAATAACCACTAAAAGTAGAAAATTTCTCAAGATTATTAATGCGAAAAGCTACCATACAGTTTTGACAGGCGAACTAACATATTGGCTTACTGATGTAAATAAAATTCCTGACCTATTGGATTTTTAAATTACCAGCGGAGTCTCTACTAATTTTATGGAAATTCAATCAAACCTTGAATTGCTAAACCTTAAATGAGAGTGCTAAGAGGTGTTGTAAGGGAAAACATAGCTTCTCACACTCAAATGTCAACTTCACCTTTACGTGGTACACCCTGATATAACTAACGAGGCTCTGACGACCGAGTATTGGCTGGATAACCATAACAATGTATCTACAGGAAATTGCAGATACAAGAAAACTCCTACCAGCAGAGGAGTAGAACAGCTGGGAGCTGGAACAGAAGCTCGGAAAGGGCAACCTAGTTACTATCCTAACCTGCTACAGGATAGTTTCCTGTACAGGAACATACATACAACTTTCAATCATTCAAGCATAGCCTCGGATATAGAACGGAATTTAATTATGACGAAACGCAAACGAATAAGGAACAAACGATTGGGTATACGAGATTACGTAAATATAGGATGCTAGAACGTACGCGAGATAGCAAACAAGGTAGATAAATTGTGTAGAACTTTAGAAGAAAGAAAAATAGACATAGCATTGATAAGTGAAACCAAGAAAAAGCTACAGGCTAGTTGTGAACTAACAGGATACACAATGATCTATGGAGGAGTCCCACAAGAGAAAAGAGCAGCTGCAAGAGTAGTAATTCTAGTAAATAATAAGTGGAAAAACCGAATTAGCTCCTATAGCTGGATAAATGAACAAATTGTTCACTAAGATGCAAAGTTGATAGAGGCAACATGACCTTTGTAGCAGTATACGCACCAGAAGAAGGCAAGAAAGAAGAAACAAAAGTGTTTTATGAACTACTACAAAATGTAGTGAATAATACTGCGAAAAACGACTACCTTATAATTGGAGGAGACCTTAATGCCAGAATTGGTAGGATATCTATTCCAAGAGTTATTGGAAAACACAACGAAGATATATTAAACGAAAATGGGAAGACACTTAGAGACTTCGCGTGTTACAACAATACCAAGATAATGAATAGCTTTTTCAAACATAAACGAATACATAAATACACATGGTCTGCTAGAGGACAGGTTTCCACAATTGATTACATCTTGACTAATGACAAAACCTCGGAAATTGTCAGAGATGTTTGAGTATTTAGGAGTGCTAATGTAGGGACAGATCATTATCTATTATGTGCAAACATAAAAATAGAAGCAAAATGGTTATAAAAGAAAAGTAATACTGACAGCAGAGAACTATTCAAAATCTACCTACTACAAGAAGATTCGATAAAAAAATTATACAAAAGAAGATTAGATGAAAAAAAATAAATACATACAATCCAGCGAAGATATAGAGCAGGAATGGAAAAATCCCAAGAACATTATTAAGGATGCTGCTTTTGAAGCCCTTGGACGTCAGAAAATTTCAAAAAAGAAAGGACCAAACATTTGGAATGATGAACTTGAAAAAGCCGTCAAACAGAAAAAGGTAGCCTACCTTAAACTATTAGCAAATAACACACAAGAAAACAAAGAAGATTACAAAAGAAGAAACAAGGAAGTTAAGCAAATATACAAGGAACTTAAACAAAATAAATGGGATGGTTTTATTAGCAAAATTGAAAATGACTTACACGGGCGACAAAATATTGCATATAAAATAATGAAGTATTTAAATAAAAAAAAAAAAATATAACGCCTCGATCATAACCATAAAAAACGAAGAATGGCTAAAATACTACCAGACATTATGGGATAATAACAATGAAGAACCTGTAACAATAGAAGAGACAAAAGTAGAGGTAGATAGAATAAAGCTCGAAGAATTAAATAAAGCACTTGACGAAATTAAGAACCGCAAAGCAATAGGAAACGATGGATTAAATTCAGAGTTACTTAAATATTGCTCTGAAACAATAAAACTAAGACTCCTGAAATTCATAAACAATTGTTGAAAACAAATAAAAACACCCCAAGAATGAAAGATTGCTAAAATAACTCCAATATTCAAGAAGGGCAATAGGATGGTGAGCGAAAATTATAGAGGAATAAGCCTACTCAACACGACATATAGACTATACTCAAAAATAATTAACAACAGACTAAAAGCTATCACAGAAGAAACACTAACAGGAGAACAAACTGGTTTTAGAAAAGGAAGGTCATGCATAGATAACGTATTTACCACCCTAAAACAAATTATCGAAAAACATCGAGAATTTAACTGAGAAACATTTATATATAGTATTTTGCTGATAATGAATATTGATAATAAATAATCAAAGCATTTGATAGAGTAGTTCGAAGTAAATTAAAGTAAATCTTAATAGATGTGATAAAAGAAATGTATATGGATACCCAGATATGCATAGCAGGATACGAGAAAATAAAATAATAAACACGGGTGTAAGACAGGGCTGCAGCATGTCGCCGACATTATTTAATATATGGTATATATTGACGACGCTATACGAATTTGAAGAGAACATATACCACATTACACTACAAATATGAACAACAAAGATTTCACATTTACTATGCTTTTCGCAGATGACCAAACAATAATTGCAAACACTGAAGATGCACTGCAATACGCTCTATATAAATTAAACCAAATTCTAAAAGATTACAACATGACCATATCAACATCTAAAACAAAACCCATGGCGTTCAGAGGACAAGAACAGATAAGATCTAAACTAATACTAAATGAACAAACTAAAAAGCAAATAAGAAGCTTTAACTACCTTAGATGTACAATTTCCTTACACGAAGAAACGGACATACAAAGGAAAATTGAAAAATTTAACTACATAAATGGAACTATCCGAAGAACATTCAAAAACAGAAGCAAACAGAATACGGCTTTAAAATTTTATAAAGCAATATCATTGCCAGTAGTTACATACGGAAGCAAAACATGGATTTTAACTAGAGGAGAAGAAAAGCTCTTACAAAGCGCAGAAATAAGATTCTTGAGAGGAATTGCATGATATACGAGAAGCGATAGAAAACGAAACGTAGATATCCGTAACGAGCTCAATATATTCAACCTTAATGACCGTATAGAAGAATACAGGAGAAATTAGAAACAACACCTACAAAGAATGCAAAACGTACGCATACCTAGGCAAGTACCTATATATTGTAATGGTATTTTCGTAGAAAATTTCCACACACCTATTCTTGCTCGGGTAGCCCTGGTGTGCAAGAGCAGTTGGGAATTTTTATGGGTCGAGAGTTCTTGCGTTAAAAAAAAATAATTAAATAAATAAATTTCTTCTTGTTTTAAAAAATTAAATAGTAATCCAATAAAAATGTTTCCAAAATTAATGTAATTCCAATTCAAAAGTAGTATTCTTTAAAGCAAGAATAGGTTTTAAAACCAGGAATTGGTTTTGATTCCGACCTTATCCAAATCGCCCGCTTATCAATAGCACCATTCCTTCCTACGAATGTAAATTTTAAACTTTCTGATTTTAAACAACTCAAATCCAACTTTTAATTTCAACTTCTCTTCTTCTAATTTATCAATAAATCCAATCTACCGCTCAGTAGCCACTCAATATAAAATTTTCCAAATTTCAAAAATAATACTTTTAGAATAGCGCAATAATGCATTCGCATCAAAATTATTTATTTAATCTAATCAAAATAAAATATTACTCACAATTCTCAAAAATATCAAAACTCAGCGGGCATACAAAATCTCGCACCCGCTGCCGGCCATAGTTGGCCAAAAAAACCATTATCTCTATCTTTTCTCCCCACTCTGCACTTTTACCAATTCCAACGTTTAAAAATGAAATTAACAAATTTTTACCTTTCAGCACAAGGTGGGTCGAAATATTTTGTTTCACGACAATATATTGAAATGATGTGAAATTTAAAAAAATATTAATTTCACCACAAACCAAAAAAATTACCACGGCTAGCTTTTTCAGTCGTCGAGCAAGTATCGTCAGGGGTGAGTTCACCTGTTCGCTCTCATTAACGACGGAAGAAAAATGCTCCTCCAAAAATAACCAATTCACAATGTAAAATACAATTTAAGTTCAATGTAATGCAAATATTAAATTGTTATTGGGCTCGTACTTTTAATTTTAACGTTTATCTAAATCGCCTGCTTATCACTATCGACATTCGTTCCTACGAATGCAAATTTAACTTTTCAATTTCAAGTATCCAAATCGAATTCATTATTCGAAATATTCTCTTTTCCAAAATTTAATCATCCAAATCAAGCCAAGTCGATACACTACCGTTCGGTAGCAAACCATCAAATAATCCAAATTAACTTCAAATCTCAAAATTATACTTCCAAAATAACAACGAAATAATGCACACGCATCAAATCCACTTTATTCAAATTAAATCAAAATAAAATATTACTTACAAATATCAAAATTATCAAAACTCAGCGGGCATACAAAGTCACGCACCCGCTGTCGGCCATAGTTGGCTCAAGAAGCCACTAATTTCCTGTCATTGATCCCCACCCAACAAATTCTACAATCTTACAACTTAATTATTATAGCCAATATTTCACCAAAATGCATAGGGTGAGTCGCAATCATTTTGAAACACCACATCAAACCCCCGATGCTAATTGCTGTTTTGAGCGCAGCTCTAAACAAAATTCGCAAAAATCCGTGCGTGTTTCAAAAATAAATCTAAAAAAAAAGATATTATCTACAACGTTACAATATTTAAGCAAAATAAATCCAAATTCAAAAATCAAATAAAATAAAAAAAGCTTATCTCTTCAAAAATAATTTTTCATTTTATCATTATCTACTATCTCCTTCTGTTTTGTTCACTTTTCTTTTATTTTTTCTTTCGAATCTTCCAAAGATTGATCCTGGTTTGGGGCGTCCACTTCACTGGTGTCTTCTTTCTTCTCTTCCTCCGACTCATCCAAAACTTCCAAGTTTTCTCATTTTTTTCCATAGCTTTCCGTTTTGTAGCTTCTTGTTTTTTAAATTTTAATTTTTCAGTTTCTACGTTTACCACTTCTAAATTTTCAGCTTCTTGTCTTATAATTTTTAGTTTTAGCGCTTGTAATCTTACAGTTTCACGTTTTTCTGCTTCCAGTTTTACCATTTCTAATCTTTTATCTTCTTGTTGTTCTGCTTCTAATTTTTCAATTTCCAATTTTATGGCTTCTTGTTTTGTTGCTTCTAATTTTTCAGCTTCTAGTCTTGTAACTTCTTGTTTTTCTATTTCCAGTCTTTCAGCTTCTTGTTTTGTTGCTTCCAGTTTTAGAATTACTAATCTTTCAGCTTCTTGTTTTTTCACTTTCAACATTCTTTCCTTTACAGTTTCTCTTTGCAATTTTGCATCCATACATTTTATCAATTCCATTAGTTCACCTGTTCGCTGGTTAAGTGCTTGCATTATTTGTGCTTTAGTAACTTTGGGTGGTTGTTCTTGAACATCTACCTGCGTGCCCCGTTGTGTGCTAGCATACATTGGAGATTCAAAATTGGGACTGATCTCTTCGCCGCTTCCACCTGTTTCATTTCCTCGTATATTCTCCGTTGATATACTATCTTCTGTGTCAATTTGTTCCATTTTTGTTTGTTTTGTATTATCTGTCAATGCTTTTTGAATTTATAGAAAGATAGCAAGTCAAATATTTAATTTATTGACCTTGATAGATTTCATCTATCATACAAGCAAATTCAAACTTTTCAATCTTTATTTCCGAATTATTAATTATACCCGAAAAGCCGCACGTCTGGGCGCCAGTTGAAGTAATGTGAAATTTTAAAAAATTGTTTCAAAACAAAAAACAGCCCCACGTTGGGCGCCAGTTGAAATGATGTGAAATTTAAAAAAATATTAATTTCACCACAAACCAAAAAAATTACCACGGCTAGCTTTTTCAGTCGTCGAGCAAGTATCGTCAGGGGTGAGTTCACCTGTTCGCTCTCATTAACGACGGAAGAAAAATGCTCCTCCAAAAATAACCAATTCACAATGTAAAATACAATTTAAGTTCAATGTAATGCAAATATTAAATTGTTATTGGGCTCGTACTTTTAATTTTAACGTTTATCTAAATCGCCTGCTTATCACTATCGACATTCGTTCCTACGAATGCAAATTTAACTTTTCAATTTCAAGTATCCAAATCGAATTCATTATTCGAAATATTCTCTTTTCCAAAATTTAATCATCCAAATCAAACCAAGTCGATACACTACCGTTCGGTAGCAAACCATCAAATAATCCAAATTAACTTCAAATCTCAAAATTATACTTCCAAAATAACAACGAAATAATGCACACGCATCAAATCCACTTTATTCAAATTAAATCAAAATAAAATATTACTTACAAATATCAAAATTATCAAAACTCAGCGGGCATACAAAGTCACGCACCCGCTGTCGGCCATAGTTGGCTCAAGAAGCCACTAATTTCCTGTCATTGATCCCCACCCAACAAATTCTACAATCTTACAACTTAATTATTATAGCCAATATTTCACCAAAATGCATAGGGTGAGTCGCAATCATTTTGAAACACCACAAACCCAGAGGCAAGAGGAATGTTGGCCGACCCAGAAAAAGATGGGACGACTAAGAGTGACGTAACGGACAAAAAGTCCAAAACGTGCAGACGATGATGATGATGACCTTAAATTGACATCGGATCATAGCCCAATTTTATTGACGATTAGTAATATGGCTGTTAAAAAAATGACAAAGAGTATCGCTTTACAATAGGAAAACTATCTGGGATCAATTTAAAGATCTGGTGGTACAAAAACTGGACTTCACGCTGCCTATTAAAACAAAATAAGAATTAGAAGAAGCAACAAACCAATTTATATTCAAAGAAAAAAGAAGAACCAGAGCTAGATGGTACTTAAATAACAATCCTCGAAATAAAACCGAATTCAATCGAATAGAGAATAAACTGAAAAAAACTAATTAAAGAAGCTAAAAATGAAACATTTAATCATTATCTAAGTAACTTGTCGGTGAAAGATAACTCTATATAGTTATAGAAAAATAAAAATAAAATTATATAGAAAAATCTGAACTGTTTGCTCAACATCTAACGGAAGTTTTGCAATCTTATTCTGACGAAACAGATGAAGATGTCGAACAATATCTTGACGCTCCTCTACAGATGTCTTTACCAATAAGGAAAATCAAGCAAGCTGAAGTCGAACAACAGATTGTGACGTTATCCGCTTTCTTTTCTTTTCGATTCTGTTATTTAAATATTTGGGTTTCACCTTGTATATCGTTTCCTTCCGTTTATGTTTCTAAAATTTAATATCGTCTCGACCTCTATGTGTTCGAGTAGGAAGTAGTAGCTACGTCAAATTGTTGGTTGTGTGTGTGAAGTGGTCGTAAAGTTTTTAAATGTTTAAAAATAAAGCTAAAGCCCCGAAATTATGTTTTGGTAATTATCGTACCGCCAATATCGCCTTTGCGAGTTTTGTAGCTATTTGGGTTGCTAAATTGCTTTGCCATTTTAAGGCAGTTCGCACATGTGCGTAATTTCGTTTAAAACTTCGTGTACCCAAGATTGTGGAAGTCATACCCTGCAGTGAAGTAAAACAACTACTTAGTCATTCATCTTTAGTGCCAACCAACCTATTTTTATGCTTTTGATTGATCTTTGATTAAGAGTCCTACCTAACCTCAAATGCCAAGTTTTCACGGTGAAACGCGTACGTAATTCCAATTATCTTGGAGGAGACCATCTTTATAATATTGTTGAAGTCATCTGTAATTACGTTTTCATTCTATGCGTGACCCACATCGGTGCAGCAGCTATTGTTATCTATTGTTTGGTGCCGAATCGAAAAATTACTTTTCCTTTTACATCTACCGCAATAAGGTCAGCTTAGTGGACGCCTTGTTGTTACTAGATTCTTGGTACCCCATTCGGCATTGCGACTCGAAACTTCGCTATCATACCTTCTCTGGATACGGCTGTGACGTAGGATACTTTTAAGGTAAAAATTGTTAACTATTTTACTAACTGTGTGCAGCTGTGTTTTAGACAATTGCAGAAGATTCTATATTTGGAGCGACATTCAGCTTACTGTTGTAGTTGATAAATTAGTTTGTCGTACTATTGTTAAAAATACCGGAATCACGTTGCTTGCCCTTGTGTATGTCAACAAAATTTATTGTAATATATTATTTAGTATCATAGAATTTATTTGCATGCTGACTAACCAATTTTTTTATGTAATAACCAAAGTCAAGAAGTTACTTATAGTTTCCGTTTAATTCATTCAGTAAAAGAACGTTCGACGAAGTTTGTTACTCATTTATATTGTGTTGGATTACCAATAGTCAAATCTCAAGAAGATTTTTTTTTATTATTTGTATTCGTGTCGTTCGATGTGTTGCCTACCTTAGGCGTGAGTAATTATTCAATTACTACTATTTGTGAATTATATGTTTATTTGGTCGTTGGTCGTAACTGTTTAGTTTTATTGTTAATCAACACTTTGTTCCATACGACCATCAAGCTAGTTCTGTCTACGAAAGGTTCCGTAGCTATTTCTCGAACAGACACTGCGGAATTGGTTATTGGTGGTAAGTTATATTCAGTTTGAGTGGCGCCATTTTATTCTTACCGATTTGTGACCCCCCTTATTTTGTCTTTTATCTTTTCTACCGTCGAATGCAGTTCACCGACTCCCCTCTCCCCATCTTCATTGAGCTAGTTAGCTTCGTCGGTCGAAAAGCGAGTTGCGGTGTAATCCCAATTATACCCGTGACAAGATAAGAAGACTAAACAAGACCAAGGCTCTTGAATATGTTTTTATAACGGGTAAAGTCCCCTCTCTGAATTACCCAAGGTAGGAATAAAATTTTTAACAATCTTATTTAACTCTATCCTAAGATTATCATATTGGCCATTGCAATTAAAATTTGCCAAAATTATGTCAAAATTATTAAATTAATGAGCTTGCTGATAATAATATCTAAGTTGATGAAAAAAATTATCTGAAAACGATTGAATGACAACAACCTGTTAGATGATTTAATACCAAATCAGCAATATTTGAATTTCGACGTCAACACTCAACTGTTCAACAATACTATCGAATAGTAGACACCATCTATAGAACCCTAGAAAGAAAAGAACTTTGCTCAGCAGTCTTTTTAGATATAAAACAAACCTTTGATAAAATATGGCATAAAGGACATCTTTTCAAAATTAAACACGCTTTACCAAATCATTACTATCAAATTCTGAAATCTTATTTGGAGAATCGAAGTTTTCAAGTTCAACAAGAAGAAGATGTTTCTGAAAGCGTACTTGGGCCAGTGCTGTACTTACTGTTTATTGCGGATTTACCCACCACCCTGTTTACAGAATTGTTTACATTTGCGGATGACACTAGCATACTAGCAAGACATGACGATGCAGAGCGCGCCTCCGAACTGCTACAAATACATTTGACTGAACTACAGAATTGGTTATCTAAATGGAGAACAAAAGTAAATAAAACCAAATCAATCTACATTACATTTACTCTAAATCGTTTGTAGTCCGGTCAATCTAGACATTCGAAGATACAATAATTCCCAAAAAGCTGAAAATTGCTAAAATTGTTTAAAACATAATTATAAATGAAATTTAAAAAGTCCTCATTGATTCGGTACGTGGAAAAAAATTTATTCGAGGTCAAAGGTAAAAAAAATTGATTTTTTGCGTTTTCCTGCAAAACGGTAAGTTTTATCATAAAATTAGTTCAGACAAAAATTGTAGATCATATAATTATCTATAAAAAATGAATATAAACTTTTTTCCTAAGAGCCACCGTTTCTGAGATATATCGATTCAAAAATTTGGAAAAGTTGTAATCGCCATCATATTCATAAGTACTCTACGTATATATGTACATATGTACATCACTGAAGCTGTAATATAAGTAAAAATATTTTAATTATTATATTATATTAATTATATTATATTTAATTATATTCAATATATGTGTCTTGGTCTACGAAAAAAAGGGTCTTAGGTGTTAAAAACTCATTTTCTACTTCTTTGCCGTTTGAGAGGCTCTTTCACATGGTGAAAACTAAAGTCATAACTTGTTTAAAAGTTCACTAAAAATTAAGAGAAAAAACAGTACAAATACGGAAAAAAATAGAATTTACTTTAAAATCTGAAATAAGAAAAATTCATAGAATTATGAGATAAAAAACATGATCTGCTTTAAGGCCTAGATACACATGTTATTAAAAAAGCATGCTATTTAATAGCAGGCTTGTTGCAAAATACATTTGCTAATGAAATAACATGCTTTCTCATAGCAGTCTATCAGATAGCATTGCTATCAAGTCTGACAGGAATACACACAATTTGTCAGCTAGAAGTTTAGTCTTGTAGTACCTACGTACTAACAAACCTGACAATGGAAGTTTCACTACAAAATGAAATAAATAGTGTATTATTATTACTGACTACACAGTGTGCAATCAGACTGTGCAATAAACTCCGAAGAAAAACCGAAAAATTTGAGTGAAAAATTGGCTTAGTAGAAGGCAAACTATTTGCTTACAGAAGTGAGAAATGAAGATAGATGTTTATTGTTTTTCTATATTTCACAGTATCACCCAAAAAGGAATGCATTTCTTCAAACCACGGTATTGTGGGTTTATATTGTCGTGTTACCAAATATTTGGACCCACCCTGTACTCTTTTGGTAAAATTTTGTAAATTATGATTTTGATTTGATAGTTTTGGAAGAGTGCAAGGTGGAGAAACAAGAGAGGAAGAAAGGGGCTTTTTAGCCAAATACGCCGATCGAGCTGGTCGTTAATTTTAGCTCTCTGTAATATTTTGAGATTTTGTAATAATTTTTGAATTTGTGAGTATTGATTTGAAATTAAATTAAATAAAGTGAATTTTGTGCAAACGCATTATTGCGTATTAATTTGAAGTTGTTTTGGATATTTTTTTTTATGAGTCGCTACCGAGCGAAGATTGTGAATTGATTTGATTGATTATTTTGGAAAAGGAGCATTTGAAGTTGTAAATTTGATTTGTATTGGAAATTGGAAGATTTGAAATTGTATTTGTGCGAGCGAATGGTTCAAAAGATAACACGTCGATTTAGATAAGGGAAATCAAACTTCGTTCCCTTAAATTTTAAATTGCATGTTGCATTGTGAATCGATTATTTTTGGAGAAGCATTTCTTTATTTTTTAATTCTATTTTGAAACGCTAGAACCCTTCGACCCTTAAAAGGAAATTCCCAACTGCTCCCGCAATCCAGGGTTAACCCGAGGCAATACAAGAGGTTGTAGATTTGCTACGGAGATTTCACAGCAACTAATTTTGGCGCCACGGCGCAGGGACTTTTTAAGCGTTACTATTTTTCTCTGCATATTTATCAGCGATAATACATAATTATAAAAAAATAAATTTTTCGTTTAAATTGTACGTCTTTCAAAAGAAGATGTTTCCGATCGTGTCCGATAGTCCCGATAGTTCCGATAGTAGTCAAATTCAAACCATATATTATTTAGAAAATAACTGAAAAAAGTTTTAGAATTTTTTAAGTATTTTTGTGGTATTTAGTAATATGTGATGTTATAATTATAATATAAAATGTGAATTATTGTCATTTTAGCGTTTTTTTAAATATTATGTTTTTTTTGTATTCTGTACTTAACAGTTAAAAATTTTATTATCATACATTATTTACCTCCAATTAATTCTTCGCCAACGTCATTATATGCTATAGTAAATGAAACGCTCATCATTGCAAATGAAATTGTTGAAAAGTGTAATGAAGAGTTAATAATTGTCACGTACGACTACGAATGAAAAGCCGAAATACGACAATGTATTCATTCATTTAATTTGACTTTTACCGGTATTTAATCTGCGCTTACACGATCGGAAAAATCTTCTTTTGAAAGACGTACATTAAACGAAAAACTTATGATTTCATAATTATGTTTTTCGCATTTTGACTAATAATGTGCTGTTTTATTAAATTCAAAATCATTTAATAAAGTGGCACTTTAGCACATAGATATGTCACTTTACTACATAGTAATGTCACTGTCAATAAAAAAACTATTGGATAGAAGATTGTTTATTTAAATATTGGAATCATTGTTATACATTTATGTATATTGAAATTACAAAATTATTATTCAAACTAGAAAACTTAACAATCTCACTTTTATAATTAACATTATGTAACTTACACAAAATTCAAATCAAAAAATAAAAATTAACTGTTGTTATGTAAATAAATAAAGCCGTGTCTGGTTACTAGATTACGAAAATTTTACACAAATATCTATTTAGAAACTTTTTGAATTAGCAATAACTCAAGAACGGCGCTAGATATCGAAAAACTGAGTAAAAAATTGGCCCCCTTCGCTTCTTACTCACCCCCTGTGAATTATCGGTAGGAAGGCATACGAAAAAATTTAGACCAATCGCGCGCAAAAAAAATTTACTCATAAACGTCTAAATTCATATTTTAGATTAGATTTTCACAAAATACGAAAAAATTGTATAAACAAACCTCGTAAGAAAAGTAGTTTTACTAAACGAATATAGCTTTTAAGTATGAGCGAGCACAGCGAGCGATGCGCTTCTTTTCCTTGCAAAGAAGGAACTGTCTTTTTTCTTTACACCCCAAACTTACAATTAAAAAAAATTCTATCAGGAAAATGGTTCACACCCTTTGCAACTATTCCTAAAATTAACTAAAACTAATAAATACCCATAAATGTCATTGAGGCGGTAGGTTTTCTAACGTTTCTTTTAAAGTTTGAAAACTACCCGCTCAATGTAACTTAATATTTTCTTAAAACTACTTTCTCACGATTTTAGAAATGTTGAATTTAACAAATATAATTGTGAGCGTGAAATTTACAAAAAAACTAATTTATTTCATTACACAATAAAGAAAGGTATTTAAAAATCTGTCATCATGCCTATTCCTACTGGTTGCACGGTGCATTTACCATTCTTGTAGTATATAAAGAATTTTCGATAATTAACATGTTTTAGTCGCATACTAAAATATTTTCTATATAGTTCAATTCCATCAATACCATTTCGTTCAAAAGTGACTGTAAAAATACGTTTCTTTTTGGTTTTTGTATCGTGCAACGTTATAACTAAAATCGATCCGGTATCTTCAATGTCTTCAATATTTACTTTATACAGTTCTCCACGACGACATGCACCATTAAGTACATATATTAAGGAAACTTTTATTAGCAAAAAAGTATCATCGGGAGTATCACTGAAAAATTTAATTATGTTGTCCATTGTCAAAATCGTTGATTTTTTGGCCTCGTATCCATCATTTTGCCGTTTCAAGAAAGCAATAAGCTTTGCATATTTTGAAATATCCACATTGTCGTTTATTTGTACTGTACTCTTAACTATGAAATAAAGAGACCACAATGTGGAGGCTTTCAGAGACTTTGACTGTAATAATATAAACATATAAGTGTGGAATAATTGCAATAACTTATTATAAGACTAAGCTTTTCAAAAAAGTAAGCTTGCATAACATTTTCATCAACTCCATGTGCTTGCTTAGTTATTCTCCACTCGCAAAATATCGCATAGCACTCCTCGTATTTTTCCCTTGATTTCGCAGGGAGTAAATTTGAAGACGCTTCTAAAGCTGCTTTTAAAATATCGGAATATTCTTCATTTGCATTAATATTCATATTTGCAAAATATAGCTATTATTACAACTAGGGTAATATGAATAGTATATTTCCCGAGGTTGTATGTATGTAAATGTATTCATATTTCCCGTGTTGTAATCAATAGTTTTCTTCTGATTGAAAAATATATTATTAAATATATCAATATTTCATCAATAATAAAATTTGAGATTTTGAATTTGCAATAACTCGAAAACGGCGCTAGATATCGAAAAACTGAGCAAAAAGTTTACCCTCCTTTGCTCGTTTTCAACCCCCCTAGCAATTTATCGAAGGAAGCCTTATGCAAAATTCTAGATCAATAGCGCGCAGAATACGCGCACAATAATTTAGAAAAAGTTAGGTTGGTTTTTAAAATATAAAAATAAGTAGGCACATTTTTTATTTTAAACGTCACTTAAATGTCACTTTTTAACAGTGATGGCTTTAGTATTTTGTTTTGTATGTTTGATTGTCCAATCACTGTGCGCAAAGTATACTTTAAAATGGCGTTTCATATTTCCCTAGGGACAATATGATATGACGTTTCATATTTCCCTTGGGAAATATTAGTGTGTTATGACATATTGTAACTAAGGCGATATTGCTCTATATTGTTTCAATCAGAAGAAAAATAATTATTTGTGTTGTTTATTTACTAAGCGCTCTATTGTTTTATGTTGCCATGTTAATCAACCTGCTAAATTATTTTTTAAATTAAATAATAATAATATAGTTGTCTGTTGTCATACGTAATATTTTTGACAAATACAATTTTTAAACAATGTTGAATAGAAATTGATAATTTTTTTCACATTTCTGTTTAGGATGCGAAAAAATAGTATACGCAATACGTTTAGGAAAGTGATTTTGCTGAACTCGTAGACTTTCATCGCTCGCCTTACGGCTTGCGATGAAAAATGCAGCAAAATTACACTCTCCTAAACTAGATGCGTAATATACTATTGTCGCTGATAAATGAATGTGCAAATAAAAAGAATTTGATATCGTTGTTAATATTTACACTATCGGAGAAATATTTAAAAAAGAACTCGCTGCATCTTTGTCTGTCAAATGGAATTACGCGTAACGCTTCTTCTGTTACACTCAATGCTCACGCAGAAAATGTAACATTTTAAATCTAGGCAACCATGGATTTAACGGACTTTTTGATAAGGTAACCTAATACGGTTGGATTTGGAATAAAATAAGTTTTCATTTTATATGTAATTCGATTAAATAACCTATGAGGGTATATTAATAACTTTTACTTACCTGTTTATACCTGGCAACTCCATAGTTGCGCAGAGGGGAAAGTAGGCAACCTTAATTTTGTTAATTAATTGGCATCCAGAACGTGGAGCTCGAATGATTTAGAACGCACTTTTAGATCCAAAAAATAAGATCCCTACGAGACTCTACGAACTTAAACTGCAACTCCTAAAAAACGGCTACCCCTCGAGATTGGTGGATTGGGTTTTATTTAGAGGGAATCGTATCAATTCCCCTAATCCACTTACAGAACCAGAAGATCATAAACAAATTCCGAAATACAGCAAAATAACTTACCATCCTTATTTGGAACACCAGATAAAACATGCTTTCCAAGAGGCCATAGATAGTGGTGAGTTGAGATTAGCGTTCCGTAATAATTGCAGTTTAAGTAGGATCTTATACTCAAAAACTAAACAAAGGGTTCCTCCCCCGGACAAAGCCAACGTAGTCTACAAAATAAAATGTCAATGCAATGTGTGTTACATCGGACAAACCAAACAAAGACTTGCTGCTCGCGTCTACCAACACCTGCAAGACGTAAAACATGGATCCAGTACAACTGGTTTGGCAGAACATGCACTCACCTCATCGCACAGTTTCTCTCAGAATGACGTAGAAATTTTGGCGACTGAGAGTAACTACAGTAAACGGACCTTCCTGGAAGCAGCATACATAAGCACCACACCTAACAACATCAATAAGCAGACTGATTTTAGGTACATCAATGCGGGTTACAAGGATCTTCTTAATAAATTCAAGATAAAGACAGGACAATAACAGCATTCACAGTAACCTCACCAACTTCGGATTTTTTTCTGTTTAAAGGTTGTTTTTTCGCCCCTGTTGACTAAGTTATCATTGTTTGATGACAGCACACTTCATCCTTTTTTCGCACAGATTCGCCCGAAGCGGAATCAACACCATGGACAACATTTATGAACTAATACTGCGGAGGATACATAATGGGTTGCCTACCTCAACGTTAACCTTTAAAGAATTGAATTTTATCAAGCCAACACATATATTTTTACGTTTCCATCACTATCAATTAGTTTTAATTGATAACCATTTAGTTTAATAAGGTGTTATAGAGGACAATAATTTTTACAGTATTTTGCAAAATTGTATTTCAATGTATGTTTTTAACCAGAGTCATATTTATCTATTATTTATATTTTTAACATTGTTGACTTTGTTGAGAGTGATCTTTCGTGCAACATAGTATATGTATATCTCCTTACATGCTGTAATCAAACGAGCCAACATCACTCGGTTTTTCGGTGAGTTTTTTGGGTGTTTTCTGTGTTGAAAGCGTTATTTTTGAATTTTGTCGGTTTTATATTGTTGTTCTCTTTTCTTAGTCTTGAGAATGGACCCATAAAGGCGTCCGAAACGTCGACAAACTGAGATAGCGTTTGCAAAATAACAAAAACAAAATTTTTTTATGGTTTTAAAACACGACAATATATTTAAAATATAATATTGCAATCTTATACTTTTTCTTTTTCTTTCTGTACATCTTTTTGCACTTTCTTCTTTGTTTCTTGTATCTTTTTTTATGTTATGCTGTGTGTTTTAGTATCATCTTTTTTCTATAGTCTTTTGTTTATTTGTTTTTCGCATTCTTTGTAGTAACACTCTTTCTTTTTTCTTTGTTTCACCTCTTCTACCTCTTTCACCGTTTGAAGTATTATTTTCTGTAAGTTTCTGGCATTTTGTTCAAAACGTGGTTTTGTTGTATTATTCTCAGGCTTTCATTTATCTTTTCTTCGTATTTTATTCTCATTTGTTCAACTTTGATTATCAATCCTGGTCTAACCTTGAACTTATCTTCTTTTTTCCCACGTTCAATTGGTATTATCTGCTTCATTTCAAGTTTCACCAAATAATGATCCGTGTTCATGTTTGTTGTTGTATAACTTCTCACGTTCTGTAGTTTCCGTATAGAGTAACCCATAACCATTTAATTTTATATCAGTATAATTTAATTTAATTTTGTTAATTAAATTTAAAATAATTTAATTAATAGCACTTCTTGTACTACAACATGTGCTGCATTGCCTACTGTACTACAAGTATGCTCTCTTTGTATGCAATTAAAAGATTTGTCTTCTATATTCGTCCATATTCGCGTATTACATCCAATATTTTTCTTTTCGCAACGCCAGAATTGAATTAACCCATTCTTACTGACTTTATCTTTGATATAGAGATACCCGTCCCAAGTGTACTTTTCGTTCCTTTTCTGAGTCGTAATTTCCATTCTTCCTTCTATTGCGAATGATTTTGTTTTCACGTCGATATTTAATATGAAAAGATTATTTTGTTTTGTCTTATATACGTAGTATGTAATAAATAGTTACCAACCGTAAAATTATTAATTAAATAACAGAACTACCAACCGACTAGAAATTTGTGGACCTCGGGTCAAATTCTAAATAAAATAGGCGTCGCCTATTTGACCAGTCGCCTAGTTTGGGTCGCTTAATAAGACGTCGCCCAAAAAGCCGGTGTCCAATTGACCGTCGCCTATTTGACGTCGCACAATTGACGTCGCCTAATTTACCGTCGCCTAAATGACGGTTACCGCGATATTTGATTAAGAGAATTAGAGTTTTGATGGCATAATTTTAAAATTAAAATTTGTAATGCAACTAAAATTTGAAAAAAAAATAGGATACGCATTATGGAACGTGGATGTAGTAACGATCTTATGCGTTTTGATTTATTAAAATTAAAATTTATAATTTTTAAAAATAAAAGTTGAAATTTATAACTACCTTAATTTTGAAGAGTGCATCATAGTAATACATTAAACCGTTTCTTTAATTTCTTTAATTTTAATTTAATTATAACTGGGTTTCAACATAACATAATATTTTCGAAGTTAGCCGAGATAAAGCGTAGATAACCTAATTTATAATTATAAATATACGAATATTGTTCAAAACAGTATACGTTTTGAAGAGCAGTTTGAATTAAAACCAATAAAATGTACTATATTTTT
Source organism: Cantharis rustica (assembly GCA_911387805.1). NCBI lineage: Eukaryota > Metazoa > Arthropoda > Insecta > Coleoptera > Cantharidae > Cantharis > Cantharis rustica. The sequence continues at coordinate 82,596,234 of OU426877.1, forward strand.
AAGAAATTCTGGGAAAATTATTTCATGTTGCAACACTGCATTAAATAATCACTTCACTTTCAAATAATAAGATCAAACATAATTATTGAAATCTAATTTTAACAAATTAATTTTTGTAACCAGGTGACTTAATAAATGATATAAGTAACAAAGAACATTCGTCTATTTTGGTTAAAATTTCTATAAACTATATATCATCATATAATCAGTTACTTGAGTATGTACTATATTACCTACTTCATTAGATATAAAAAAATACAATGAAGATAACAGTCAGTAGGTACTACATATAAAAACGCATAAGTTTTTCAGTCTTAATATTAATTCAAATTTTCTGTGTGCCAAGATGTCTTTCAAGTTAATGCTTGTGTTTATCGGCTTAACTGCTGTGAATGTGCAAAGTTTGATTTACAATGGTTACAAAGTTTACAAAATCAGCGATTTAAATTACGAACAATCGACTATATTAGCTAGTTTAGAAAATAATGAAAACGTCGATTTTTGGACTGATATTCAAAAAGGTATGCCTACCAAAATAATGGTTACGCCTCAATTTCAAGAAGAATTTGAATTGTTACTGAAAATTAAAAACATCAATTATTCAATTGCATTAGATAACGTTGAAAAGTATGAATATTTAAAAATAATAATATATGCTTGAAAAACTTATACTTTATATTTTAGAATGATAAGTGATGAAAGAAACGACCAAAATCGAGTTTCAATAAAAAAAAAAGGCGAAATAAGTTTTACAAAATATCATCGTTATTTTGAAGTAAGTATAGATTATAAAATAATGTTTAAAATAGATTGATTACGATTAGATTAGAAATTAATTAAACATTATAAAAGACAAGATAATTTATAATATATTGCTATGTTATTTTAAATAGAATCTGATGGTCATTCAAAATCATCAAAAATATCCAAATAATTGTATAATTTATAAATTTAACATAAATTATCGTAATCAACTTCCAATAAAAATGTAAGGTTAGCACGCTAAATGGTACCCGAGGTTTTTATACATACAATAAAAATTCTTGCAGAATTTAAAAGAGGACATTAATATGAGGCGAATAATAATTAGAGCATCTACATATATTTTTCTTTAAAATTTTAAAATAATTGAATTTGAAATATTGATTAAAAATTGCATTGTATTGGCGGTCCGTGTACTCGACGTATCACGCTTGGTTTAGTAGGTGGGGCTAACGACAGTTGGATATAAGGAACCCCAATCCACGGATCGTATACTCGCTCCGCCCCATCGACACCAAAAGGGACCAAGTTCATCAAATGCTAGGAACCCAATTCCACGGATCGCAGACGCACTCCACTCCGCCGCCCTTCTGACCGCAAAACCACGCCCCCAGGGAGTTCTTCGCAACACCTAGAATCCCGCAAATCAAAGAAAACTATCTCCATGGACCAATAACCAACCCGATCAAGCCTAGCGCTTCAAATGAGGAACCATACCTCAATAAACTCCAACGCCCGTTGCCCACATCAGTTGAAGGAGATAAACGGTTTCCCCGTGGTACCTCCATATTGCCAAGAAGTTCATCGTTCATCGTTCGTTATAAATTTATTTCAAATAGAAATTCGTTAATTTTAGCCGAATTTAACCAAAACAATGTTCTGTGTCTTTGTAGATATGTTATTTTCGAGTCGGACTCGGTGAATTTTATTAATGAGTTTACGCAACTACGAAAAATCTTAAATCTACCCTAAAATCTAATCAGGAGTAATTTTCGAGTGCAAATTATGCCCAAAATTACTTAAAAGAATAAAAACATATCATGGGCGGAGCTAATCTTACGGAAACAGCCAATGGAATGCACAGTTACAAATTTGGTTAATTGTTCGGGTATTTTTGAATAATCGTTAAAAAATTATTTATATACTTTATATTTACACATTTTCTTATCATAATTGCTTTAGGAAATTTTTAAAATTGTAGTCCCACTTAATGTGCTATCCCCAAAATGTGGTACCTTTCTATCGCTTTGTCGTTATCTTTATATAAAATACTTAAAAATATTTTAACTTTAGCATTCGTTACTTCTTCTATTCTATCCAATTTTCACTTTAATCAATTCTTTTTAAACTTGACCACCAATAATTGTTTACTAATACAACCTAACCCACTTTAAAATAATTTTTTATATAAATTGTAATTTTCTCTCTAAATTCACAAAACCTTTTTACACCACTGAGCGTAAAGGTCAGTAGACTGATGTTTGTCCGTTGAGCTGTTAATTTGATAAATTTTAATGATTTTAAGATTAAGTGTGAGTTTGTAAACTCACTTGTTGTGAGTTCTAAATACATCGAAGGATGATGTAGCTGGTGAGGTGGAGAAATTTATAGAAAAAAACCTTAAGGTAGAAGCGAAAATGATTAAAGTGTACAAAATAGGAGCTAACAAGATGAATACAATAGTGGCAGAAGTAGAGACATGGGCTGTGAAGATGGAAATTATAAACAATAAAAAGAGGTTAGGTGGAGGAGACATTTTTATAGATAACGATCTTACCATAGATGAGCGAAAGAACCAAAGAGAAATTAGAGCAATAGCAAGAAAAGAGAGAGAGAATGGGGAAAAGGTAACTGTGGGATACCAAAAAGCGATAATAGATGGCAAGTTGTTTAGATGGAACAAAAGAGAAGGAGAGCTAAAGGAAAGTACGGAGAGAGGTCATTGGACAAAAAAATAACATTAAAAAAAAGCAAAAAGGACGGAAATATGGAAACAAAAATAGCAATGGAAATGGAAAAGAATGATGAGATACAATGGATGGATCATGACGTGAAACAGTATGATGACAAAAATATGAAAAAAAGGAAAAGAAAGAAGAAAAAAACTAGAAATATTGGAACTTGGAATGTGAGAACGTTATTAAGAGTGGGTGGAATTTTTGAAATAGAAAAAGAACTAATGAGATACAAAATTAAGATAGCCGCAGTGCAGGAAACAAGATGGGGTGGTAAGGGTGAAGTGGAAACAAAGAATTACATGTTTCTGTACTCCGGTGATGAAAAACAGGGAAGAAATGGAGTTAGATTCTATATTGATAAAAAGATACGAAACAACATAATGCAATTTAAAGCAGTATATTCTGTGATATTACTTGCACATTGACGATGTTGTTTCATAAGCATGTCATATTAATTTAAATTTTTTCTTGTTATTATTTTTATTGAAATTTAATTGAGTTTTTAGAAACAGCTAAAGAAAAATATAATACTTGAGCGTAAACTGCTTTTTAATCACTTATAAGTCACAATTATGAAATTGAATTAACCTCACTATAATTCACAATAACATGAATAAATATTAATAAAAAGCAAAAGAATTTAAAATTTTTTTATTTTTTTTATAAAATGATTATTATTATTATGAAAAACAAAGCGTGTTTTAGGTATAAATCAAAAGATAAAAGTATGTAAAAACTAAAAATTTACACACAATTAGATTAACCTCACTCGTACAAATTTTATTATTTCTGAATTATAAAGTAGTTAAGCTAAGTAATTATCGGTTCAATCGGTAAGTTCAATCGGCCTCTCTCTAATCCTTATAACCAATTATTGTAACTTTTCCGATGTGCTTTTTTCCCACTCTTTTTTTAACTTTTCTTTTTTAACTCTTAACTTTAGCAGTTATCTTGTGTAATGAGAATATTCTTTGCTAAAGCAATAAACTCCTCACCACACCTGGAATCGATCTTTTCCAGTAATAGTGTGATGAAGCCCAGATTGGAAAAAAACCAGCTCCTGTTAAATACGGGAGCACAAAGCGTGAATCATAAAAAAAGAATTTGCTTCCACTTTCGCAAATAAAAATACTGATAGTTAAAATCTTATAATAAAAAAATACGTAGGTACAATCTACTATAAACGTTTCATTACTAATCGGAACCAAGTACGTTTCCAATGAACCACACATAAAAAGGAATCGGTAGTATAAAAAAAAAACTTACCCAGGCGCTCAGGTACGTTTACAAGATCTCTTTCGACAGTGGTTACACCACCAAAACCCTCTGTGTTTCCAAACTGAAGACAAATATGTGGACGCGTCGTTTCATCTCTCTGCTTGGAAAACCAGTAGCTTGCTGGACTGATCGGTCGGAGGATGATGAGATCGATGAGCCCGAACAGAAAATCACTTTGTGCACCAATATCGAAGCATCTTGCACTATTACACAACACAGTAAATCGTCAATTCTGACTCAAAGATGGCAAGACAATCAAACACAATCGTCTTGTCGTTTTAAAGATAGAACACGCGTTCATTCAATCTACAACTAATGTCGACGTTAAATTTGCTGGCAATCACTTTTTACATTACGCTTCAGGTTAAAATCTCAAAACTGAACCCTTGCGCAATTGCAATTATCTAAATATGATAATATAACTGACTTCTACTGCACTTCTAAAAATACCTCCGGATTACTTGACGATTAAACATAAAGTCCCTCGCTTACGCGTGAAGTTAGTGACGTGCCAAAACTGCGCGGAAGAGAGTGCGTGAAAAAGTGAAGAATACCCACCATGGGCGAAGGACGCGATCGATAGTTAAGGGTCGCGTAAAACAGTTATGCAAATAATTGTTACACTTAGTTTTGCCAAGCTACTGCGTAATACAACAATCTAACCTTATGCTTTGTGAAATTTGCATTATAAATTTAATTTTGTTTCAGATTCAAGATTATCTCTATCGATTAGCTTCACAGTTTTCAGATTTAGTATCTTTAGAAAATTACGGACTATCTTATGAAGGAAGAAATCTGACTGGAATATATGTATCAAGTGGTGGAAACAATACAAAGCCGATTATTTTTGTTGACGCTGGTATACATGCACGAGAATGGATAGCACCAGCACAAGCTTTGTATTTAATCAATCAAGTTTTGGAAATCAGAGAAAACAAACATTTTTTAAATAATGTAGATTGGGTGTTTATTCCATTATTAAATCCAGATGGTTACGAATATACCCATACTGAGGTTAGTTAAATTTTTTATACAGGCGTACATTTAAAAAAAATCTACCTTAACTTTCTTATGAACTACACCAAATATAGAAAAATCGTAAAAAAAGTTTTTTAGATAGAAAAGGAGATATTATTGTTCCTTATTAGATACCCTAAGCTAGCTCAACTTGAAAAACTTAAATAGTAGTATCAAATTAAGGGTTCTTTAAAATACGATCTGTTGACGCAAATAAAATTTAAATTATTTACTTAAATTTTTTTCAAATTTATATCTTATATTGGAAAATACCACGGAATTTTTTTGATTTAGCAAATTAAAAATCTATCAAAAAGCAATGTTCTTCTATCACCATCTCATATATTTTACAAATCACTAATCTTATTTTATGTTTTCTTTGATTTCCCAAATAAAATAGTTTTTAAGCAGTTTCTTTTAAATTTTCTTGCATTAATTTTATTTTTATTATTTATTAGTTACATTATAATGTTAAAAATAAATTTGAGAAAATTAAAATAGATTATAATTTTTTTACATAATTTATTATATATATTATTAACTTGTGAAATATTTTATATTATATTTTATAATAATATTTTATATTAATATTTTATAATTTTTTAACTGAACAAGGTTTTCTATTTCTGGCAGCTGATTGTGAGAGGGTGAGTCCTAGCTCGACGCAGATTATGCAGTTTAAGCCCACTGCACACGATGCTTGTTTCTTTCTTGTTTTGTGAATGATTTTTCTGATAGATCCCGTGCTATTTTGCTGATGGTTTACGTGCATGATTTCAGCGCTAACCAATAATAAAACCGCGTCGTGCGAATGCTACCGAGAAATGTCGAGTTTGATGTAAACAAATAAGTTTATTAGGTTAAATGCACATTATTGCTCCTTGTTATCATTATTTTATAATTATTTCGAAATTTTTGTCTTTTGGCTAACCATATTTGAAAGAAATTATCATTTTAAGTTGGTAGTTTAATTTGTGTATAATTGCTTTAAAAAATAACAACACACTTTCTCCCCTTAATTAATCAATTAACAAAAATATGCTAACAGCTCATGATACAATGAATTACAAGGTATGATATCTTACAAACCTATTTTCGTCCGTTTGGCGCATGACGTCATTATGACGTATCTTGGGTCTAAAGAATCAAATAGAATAATTCCCGCCGTAGTTGACCGCCGATGCTTGGTCGTTCTCGCTAGTTGTTTAACCCTAGAATGCTATCGTACGTAAAATTAAATATAATACAATACCCAAACGCTTACCACGACTTACGTAGGTAGCATGCTAGGGTTAATATCTGAAACAGTGTACGTCACAGTCCAGCCTGCGCAATATTATACTTTGTAAATTTATTGTATCATGCTAACAGCTAATCTTCTTCGTTGACATTCCATTATAACGGCGTCTATTTTTAGGAACTGTCAGACTGTCACTGCGTGCGTATTAAATCTTGAAGTCATGTTTGAAAACCATCATGCACAAAATCCGTGTGCACCCAACCATGCACAGAAGCCATTATTCTAGGTACCAAGCACAGAAACAAGTAAGAAAGCCATGCCACAAGCATCGTTTGCGGCGGGCTCCTCCTTTCCTATACAGAAAGATTTTTTTTCACAGGTTTCTGATATTTGGTGTAGTATGACATTTCATGATATTTTACTACCAGTGCATTATAATGTCGTACTTTACACTATAAACTCATATAGACAGCAGCATTTGCTAGGACTTCACTCTATTACTGTCGGCCCTTTAATCTTGGCATCTAGTCGTTTACACCCATTGTGCTTAGATCGCCAGTTACCTGGTCCCACAATCGTACCCAGGGTCTCTCTATCGTTCTATCTTCTACAGGTTTTCATGACGTTTCTTTCTTTACAATAGAGTTGTCGTTCCTTCGCATAATGTGATGCACCATATGATTATATGCGACTTAGTAAACTCTTTAGCAAACTTAGCATTCTCTCTTTTCTCTTTAATTCCTTGATTACTTCTTGGTTCATCCAAGTTCTTTGCTCTTAGTTTTCGTCTATTTAAACCTCGTGATAGTCCTTAATACTTTTCTTTCAAATATTCTCATTTGCTCCGTTTCTGACTTCTTCATCATCATGTGCCATATTTGGTTCTCTGGACGTTGGTTATGTTTGTGTTGTGCGTTTGAAGTATTATCTCACACATAGAAGACCTACTGCTTAACGCGAGCTCCAAACCTCGGAAAGTGTATACACTACCCCCTGTATTCATAAAAATATTTAAAGTGTGTTGTAAACCTATTTTAACTAAAACGCTCATTAAAGTTAAACAACCAATGAAAACCTTACAATGTAGACAAATGAACGTTTGTGATTGGTGTTTTATGACGCCTGCATTATAAAGGCTTTGTAAAGCTATTTTAACTTTCTAAAATTTTTATGAATACAGGGGTACATCTCTAAAGAGGACGTACTAGGCTGATTACTTCGCGGTGGTTTAACATTGTCTTCCGAGGGGAGACGGTCAGAATAAAGTTTTACTAACTTAGACATGTACAATATTTCCGCTACATATTTATTACAACCGGTCGTATTATCGTTTTATAAATTTTCATCTTGGTGTGTTTTCTCAGGTTACTATGTTTCAAGAATACTTTGTTTCGGCGCGAAGACCTTTCGGCGCAAAGACGTTTCGGCGCGAAGACGTTTCGGCGCGAAGACGTTTCGGCGCAAAGACGGTTCGGCGTGAGCCGATTCGGCGCAAAGACTTTTCGGCGCGAGAATAAAATATTTTAAAAAGAAATAAAAAGAAAAATAATGTGGAAAAATTTAAACATTAATAGATAAATAATATATATAATAAATTTATTAAAATTAATACACATGTATAAAAAATAAAAAAATGTTAAGGATTCATTTCGTAATTATACGATAATCCTCGCAGATAGTCGACTATATTACGGTTTGCATAATCGCTCACTATAGTTTTAATGCGTTTATCTGCATCTTCATATTTTTTTAATTTTTTCGGAGGTTCGTGGCCTGCTAGTAGGTGTTCATAGAACATATCACGTCCTCTTTGAACTTTCTTCAATGCATCTATGAATTTCCATACAATGGGATGGTCCATACCTATTTCCAATTGGAGACGTCGATGAGCCGCTTCAGCGTGATTGTTTGTTCTGTCCATATCATTTAATACGTGATTATATAATGACCACAACTCTGGGGGAAAAATTGCAGGTCTTCTTGTATTCCCTCGACGGTTCATTCGTCCAACATAATAATCCTCAAACCATTGCAGTAGGGGTTGAAGTTCTTCAGGCAACACTCCAGCTAACCTGTCTACAGCTTCGTCTAAATCAGCAGTCGGTACAAATGCGAGAGATACCACCATTCTAGCATACAGAGCGAAATTGGAATCTGTATTGTAATTCCTGCTTAAATTTAAATTACTTAGCTGTTTCTTCATATTTTTTACCAAATGGAAAAAACACCCATGCATTTCCGCTGTTGGAAACGCGTTTTTGAATGCAGAAATTGAAGCTAATTCAAAATCACATGATATACGTGCTGGATTCAAATTTGGATTCAAATTTTTTAGCATATTTATCATTTCTGTATATGTTGCAGCTTGCTTATTAGGAAGAAGTGCGTATAAAAATAAATGTACTCCTCCATGCTTTGCTGCCAAAATTACGTACACCTGTGAAAATAATGGTGGCGTAATTATAAAGGTGCCATCTATGAACCAATGGTCACATTCGTTCAATATCTGCAATAAAAACCAAATTAGTTTTTTTTAAAGTTCAAAATATTGAATACAGCAAAACAAAAACAAATACTTACGCGGAGATTTCGTTCGCGGCCAAATATTAAAATTCTTCCGGGAACTTGACCACTATCAGCCAGTAAAAAGTTTTTTTGAATCCCGGCCTGGGGTTCGTATACTTTATATCTATCAGGAATAATTAAATCTACGACACTTTCAGGCGCAGGAGGGACAGCTTGTACAACATTTCTCCTTCTTTGGATAATTTTTCGTAATGCCCCTTGGTTTGGCATAGCTCCTAAGGCACCTTCCGATATACCGTCAAGGCAAGCATCGATAACTTGGGAAGTTCTTTCCGGGGTTTCTTCTTCAATTCTTCTTTTCATTCGAGTTACAGCTAAATCAACTTCAACTTTTGCTGCCGAACTGTCGTGCAAATGTTTATTAATTGTTTTGACTACTATGCTATTTTGAGTGTGAATTCGAGCTTTGCAATAATCTTTTCTTTCACATCGCCAAAATATTTTTGATCCGCAAGCGCTCATGCGGTCAAAGATGTAGATAAATCCATCACTTGTGAATTTTTCTTTTTGGCGTTTACTTACAATGGTGGCCATTATTTTTTGTACTTTTTGTATAAAATCTGCTGCTGCTGCTGCTTGCTTCTAACTGACTGGATCTGTTGTGTGTTGCTCTTTATATACTCAGAGTATTTGTGAGTTGGTATCGATATTATTATATTGTTTGGTTGGTATTAGTAGTTGGTATTACTGTGACATTAATACCGGTCGCTACAAATTTGCAGTTGCATACGATTGTCTTGGTGTGCACTTGCACTTGTGCACTTGTACCAACCGAGGAATTTTAAACTGTAATCCTTTGTAAAATGTATCGTTTAAAAGATACGAGGTTTTCAAAATAATCAAAAGAAAAATCTCGATTTTTTAAATATTATTTTACTTACTTTAATTCATAACTCGAAAGCCGGTGGTTTTAGCCAATAAAATTAAATAAAATGAATTGGTAACACAGTAGTTACATTAACCTATTTTCTATACATGTATTGTCGTGTTTTTTTTTTCACTTCAACCAGATAAATTCCCTGGTGGTATTTGGAGTTTTGGTCACCAATCTAAACGTTTTTTAATTTTGAAAATAAAACTGAATGGTTAATCACCGTACCTTTATTTTCTATAAACATAAAACATGAACATAAACAGAAACTTAAACTAATTAATCAAAATTGAACTTTACTAATTATACCGTTAACGGAATATGTACCTTTTTTTTTTGTCGAACTATTTTCTTTCCTTTTTTTATTATCGCCGCTGGTTTTCTTTTGCTCCGCCATACCTATCTCTTCTTCTCTAATCTTCTTTCCAAATATTATTTCTATAATAATTCTATTTCCACAATTCTATTTTTTATAGTTGCGAGAGCCCAATCCTTCTCGAAATAAATCGTATTTTTCTTTTTTTAATTTAATTAAATTGTAATTTTGAGAGATCAATTTCTCTCAAAATCATAGCTGGAACCTGGTTTATTATTATACCCTCACTACTCTCTTTTTTCACGCTCCTTTTAAATACATCTCAGTATATTATAGTTTTAATAAATTTATTATATATATTATTTATCTATTAATGTTTAAATTTTTCCACATTATTTTTCTTTTTATTTCTTTTTAAATATTTTATTCTTGCGCCGAAAAGTCTTTGCGCCGAATCGGCTCGCGCCGAACCGTCTTTGAGCCGAACCGTCTTCGCGCCGAACCGGCTGCGCCGAACCGACTGCGCCGAAACGTCCCATCCCGCTTTGTTTGCATAGTAAGCTTTATACCTGTTTGTATCCTTGCCTTGTATCTGTTGCCTGCTACTGTTTCTGTCTACAGTTTTCAATATCCTCTATGTTGTTGTAATGTATTCGTAGGTGTTTTCGGATATGTGTTACGAGCTGTTGGAAGACCTAGGAAGAGATGGGTCGGATCTAACAAAGTCAAAGACCTAACTCGTGACGGAAACGACGATGATTTTTATAATTATAATTATTTTAATAATAATTTTCAAATCCTTCTTTTATTTTTCTGATAATGTTTTTTGTAACTAAATGCAAATAATTTATTTTATTTTAAAATTACTATTTCTTCTGCTTATTTCTAAAATTTTTGCAGAATTAATGACTTAAATTACAAATTATATTACTTAAATAAGTACTACTTAGGTAGGTACTTTAACGTACTAAAATTTATTATATTCTATGTTGTTTTAGGATCGGTTGTGGAGAAAAACCCGATCTAAGGGAAAGACCTGCTATGGTGTAGATCCAAATCGTAACTTTGATTATCAATGGAATGGACCAGGTTCAAGTACTTCTGAATGTTCTAATACTTATGCAGGTCCAACTCCATTTTCTGAACCGGAAACTCTTGCTCTTAGCAAACTAATTTCAAAATATTCTAATAGATGCAAATTATACTTAAGCTTTCATAGTGCCGCCCAAGCTTTCCTTTATCCATGGGGTTATACAACAGAACCACCGAAAAATAAAAAAGATTTGCAAACACTTGCAGAAAAATCAGAAAAAGCTATTTCAAACGTTAACGGAACCCGATATGCAATAGGTAGTTCTGCTACAGTTCTTAGCTATGCTTCTGGTTCAAGTCGAGATTGGGCTTACGGAGCTACAGGTATATCTTTAGCTTATACTATGGAATTACCGGCTGGTGGAAATAATAGATTTGATATGCCTCCTGAAAGAATTTTAGGTGTAGTTCAGGAGATGTTTGAAGGCGTTAAAGTTTTTCATAGCCATATCGAAAACTCTTAATGTATGTACTTATAACTTAATAACTAAGTGCTTGTTCACAATGTACATAAACATAAGACGTGCATAAGCCTAACATAAGCATAAAACATAATTTTGACATAAGCGGCAAAAGTGTTCACAATGAACATAGGAAATATATGAAACTGCGCATGCGTATAACAAAACAAATAAACTAAATAAACGAATAAACTTTCAAACACCTGTCAAACTTTATAACAAAGGTTATGTTTATGTCAATTTCGTCAATTTATTTCAACTTATGATCAACCACTACCAACTTTAAACCACAAATTTCACTAAATGTAACATAATTTCAATCTTATGTTCGAACGTAAGCCAAACATAAGATCAACATAAACATAAGAATTTCGTAGGCACACTGTGAACACTTACGTTGATTTACTACTAGTTCAACTTTATGTCTTATGGATGTGTTATGTTTATCTTATGTCTTACGTACATTGTGAACAAGCACTAATACTATGTTAAATAATAAATATTTACTTTATTATGATTTTATTAGTTATTGTAAATTTAATAAACTTAAGTATTTAAATTGTCATTAAGTATAGTTCAAACCAAATAAAGCTGCCGGTGCCTAATTGTTTAAAATGGTATGAACCAAGCCGGAAATCACTAGTCAATCAAGTGCTTTTTTTTAAATATAGCTTTCTCTCTTCACCACAACTTGAAATAATGAAATTATAATAAAAATTACTAAGCTATTCAAAAATTTTACTACATACCAATGAAGTGTTAGTTCAGACATACTATATTTTTCATTGTATGTTTTTATAATGTATATATCAGTAACGTACGACTTTTATTGGTTTCAGTCAGCAAGTCATTCAAATATTTTTGTACTCTTTTAAGTAAAGCTAAACTACGTCTTAAATTACATTCAGTATGTCATTTCTTGACAAGAAACTAATGACGTAAAGGCAGAGATATTTGAATCGAAGTTTATTACACATAAAATGCTGAAATAAAAAATTTAACTAGAAAATAAAACCGACTTCAAAAAAACTACTGTGAAAAAAATGCCCTAAAAGGTAATAAATAATTACGTTATTTAATTACTTTAACTAGCTGGCACAAGCGGCTAATTATTGCAATCTTTGGAGTCGGTGCCAGTCAAGCTTTTTAGAAATTTTGAAGTTAGGGAGCCCTAATTGATGTTACAACTAACTGATTTTCGCGGAAGTGAGAACGAGGTTCAAAAATTGTTCCCGGTTATGGGAACATAACATAACATAACATAACATTATGGCTATGCAGTGATTATTGCTATTAAGTGTGTAAAGTCGTTAAAATTTAAGTCCGATTTGTGCGACTGAAAATAATTGAAACACTTACACTTTAACAGTAACAATAGATAGAAGATCATTTTAACAGCAAGGGTAGATAAAGTACTTTATTTTTATTCAAACTAATAGCAACTATATAGCAATCGATGGAGATTTTAAAGTGTATTTGATTTATTGTAAAACATTTTTCAATTTTAAGTATTCAGAAATTTTTGATGGTAAAGTTCCAATTACTAATTACTGTATTTCTCATTCCGATAATTTATAAGAATAAATGCTTTCAACATTGAGTATTCGGCCCATAAATTACCTGAAGCTTTTAATTTTTCGTTTCTTTGGATCAAAAAATATGCCAACAAGATTTTTTTACTTATATTTTGATTATTTTCTTTACACAAAATTGTGTACGTTGTTTCATAACTACTGCTGTTGAAAACCTCCTTTTTAAATCTATGTAATTGGCGGCAAAGGTTTTTTTACACGCATATTAACTAAAACCCGACCGACTTGGCGGTTTACAAATGGTCAAAGAAAAATTAATTTTTCTGTTTTGATGGACAAAAATTAAAAATTTTTTTTTTTATAATTTCCAAGATTTCTTCAAGGGGGGCCCTTCTGTTGCTGGCTGCCAGTTTTTCGATATTTTTGTTTTTTAAAAAGATAATTCGTTTATTTTTTTAATAAAAATAAAAAAACAAAATGTACTCCGATAGCGTGAATTTTATTGTATTTCTACGTACATTTGAACATTAAAATCTAAAATTTATCAAATAGTTTTTAAGTAAACAGCTAATTAATTCCAGAGTCATCTAGCGTTCCAGAAACACACCAACTACTCATCCTGATTTGCATGAATTGCCGTTATTTAGGTTTTAATTATTATAATCAAGTTGTAACAAATGAATTTCTGTCTCTTAGCAATAACTGACAATTTATATAAATTATAAGATCTTGGGCAACCGAAATAAACCAACCCGTATTACAAATTTTAGATTAAATTATTTGTATATATTTTTTTTAATTTGTGTTAGCACCGTTTGAGAAATAAATTTAATTAAAATTATAAGATGGCAGCGTGTTTCAAAGTTTACGTATAAATATTAAACGATCGATAAATATTATGAATTCAAAAATTCAGGATTAATTAAAAAGAGTATTCGCGTTTTACAAAATGTGAAGCGCCACGTAGTGTCCTTAGCGGTAACTAGCATAAGCAGTAATCGACGTCTTTTTCGCTTTGAGTGTTTTTAAGTAATATAAATAAAATCCTGAAAGATAAAATTAATAATATGAATTGTGGTGTTTACTGATGTTATAGCAAGGCGGACCAAACAAAAATTTTAAGTTTTCATAAGTTTCCACGCGAAAATAGTAGGTATGTGCTAGTAATACTGCAGAAATGTGCTTACAGCGACCAGAATTTCCAGTTTTGCAAGTGAATAATGCACTTTTGATTTCAGTTACCGCTTTTATTAAAAAAGCACATTGAATTTCGGGAGGTTTTTCCATTAAAGCAGTGATCTGCAAGCACAAAGCAAATATTTCGATAGAATCTGCAACTTGGTGTTTAATTCCACACGTCATGAGGTGTTTGGCATTTAAAACTGTTTCTCCCTCATTGATACATCTAGAAGATGGCAGAGCATCTAAATAATAAAAAATTTTTGCCAATGAAAGTAAAAATGGTGCATTTTCAGTATCCATTTTCTCTAAAAGAAAATTTAACAGTTAGTTAGCTACATTAAATAAATTATAAATTAAGTGTATTTCAATCTATTTTTAAATGTTTCTTTATACACTTACCATTAAATATCATTGAAATTATAAAATTAACTAATGTAAACCAAATTAATTTAAAAAACACGATTTCCAATACGACATAAGTCGGACATATTGTTTTAGTACAGCGCCACTCATCGGTAGTGTAAAATGCGAATAGGAAAAGTACACAATTTGTAATACATACCTGATAATGTAAGAACATGTGAAGATCATGTCTAAGAATACTATAAAAAAATATAAAAAAGAGAAAAAGAATAATGAAATAGCAAACACTTTTCAGAGAAGCTGGGTTGAAGAATCAGAATATAAAAAGAAAAAAGATGATGACACAATAATATTATTGGGCTACTTCTTCTATTTTTTGTTTTATTACTTCTCTGCTTTAAGTTACTTCAGAAATTACTTTTATTGCATCAAAATGTTTCTCCATTCTATATTCAGATTCTTTAACCTAGTTTTCTTTAAAATATGTTGCTATTGTATCATTCTTTTTTCATTTTTATATTTTTGTATCTTTGCAAACTAGATTTGTATAAAAAAATGTATAAAATCTGCAAAACATTCGAAAATAGATACAACGAACGGAAAGGACAAAGATTACGGAAAAATTACGTAGTGAAATGAATATTCTTGATATTCTAATATTAACTTACATCTGTAATGTATTTTGATTTATACTGTATTAAACTTTCTTCATCAATCGTATGTAGGTACAAAAATAGTTTTCTTTAAATGTATCAGCACCGTAGTATTCTGTAAAGCCAAATGTTTTTGTCATAGCAACGCGAGTTCTAATATCATATTATTAGCTTCCTGAAAAGTATGAGTTTTAACATTTTCATTTTAGATGGCAGTGTGGTTTACTTTTAGCTACTTTATTGTAGCATTTTAAATAGTTTGTACAGAATAATAAATTACACAATACGGTAAATAAATAGTATTAAATGTTTTAATAAAATGAAAGTTACTATTAATAAATAGTCAAAAAATTGATAAATATAATTATTATAAAAGCAGGTTTTATTAAAAAATTTGTCTGCAACCTTTCCAAATTTAATAAGTTATAAAACGATACGGACGAAAACGTCATGATCTAATAAAATAGTTAAAAATGTCTCAGGCACTAAAAATTACGGCAAAGAGAGTTACTCATTACTGCAGGGTCACCATCTCGTTCTTTATCATTAAATTTTAAAATGTTTAATTGTTTTTGTATGTTTTAAAGAATAATTTTATGTAAATAGATTGATTGATTAATAAATATACATAGATAAAAGGTAACAAAACAAAATCTATAATATTTTTTATGCATATCAATTTTCTTTTTCTTTTTTAAGAATATCAATTAATGAAAAAGACAATCTTTATAATAATTATTGGTAACTGTTTTATTTTTTTGGCATTTTTGAAGTCTGCTACAGCGCCGTAACTACAAAATTTGGGACCGTGTTCAAAGTTCGTCGTAGGGCCCCTTTCCTAAGCGATGAAAAAAGTATTGCACAATGTAACAGCGCTTGTAATTATTATAAGTACTATTTATATTTTATATGGGTAAGGTTTCAATATAGTTTTTCTTTTGGTTTGTTTAGTTGTCGAGTTTAGAATTTTTCAAAATAAGTTTATTTATTCACTTTGGCATCAAGTAGGGATAATTTTGTTTTTACAAAAGTCAAAATAACTTGACGTTTAATCAAGTATTGAATTAATCTCATAACTTCTCCATCAATTTAATAATTTTTCCTGGTTTGTCTGATGAGAATCCAAAATTCGAAACCTAATGTTGTTACGAAAAGTTGATTTCCGTAACTAAAAAATATTTTCAATAAAGTAAAAATCCATAGTTACGCCTATGATATTGTGTTATATTTCCAGAAAATATTTTTTTAATTTCAGAAAACATTACTTTAAAACAAATGTCACGCTATAATTTAAATTACAGGAAAAGGCGTTAGATTTATAAAAATATCAAATTCACACAGTCAGAACACAAAGTATTAATTCATATTTTTAAATAGTTTAATTTTTTGAGACCCTTAAGAGTGGTCATAAAACATATAGGTTGACAGTTTTGAATAACACTACGCTTGAAACTGGCCTGAAACTTAAAACTTTATTGATTTTTTGACCATTTTTAAAAGAACAAAATATGTTATGAGTTAGTTTCTCACGATAAAAATAATTTTAATTATTAGGGGATTTGAAATACTAATTTATCTTCAGGGCATTCTGAAGATTTAAAAGGAGTTCTCTTTCAACTTTTGGACAAAACGGTTCAAAATTTTTTTAGTTACAGTACATATTGTGGGTATTCTGCGAAAATGCATTAAGTCAAAATTATTTTGTTATTTTTTGTTTAGTTAGTCATGCTTTGTTTTAGCTTGGTGAACGTTCTATAGACTGCAAAAACGCACTAAAGTCATATTTATACAACTAACCAAGATAATTTCTGCTATGAGTCAAAAATACATAAAGATGTTCAGGGAAAACAAACTTTCAAATTCAATTATGTGAAAACTATGATTATTGACTTAATGCATTTTCGCAGAATACCCACGATATAAGAATATAATTTAAAGTTTCTATAGTTTAATAATAAATTAAGTTAATAAAGTTTTGTTGAGTTTTGTTTAGATATAAAATTGTGATTTACTACAATTAAAAAGTTTTTAAAGTTAATACAAATTATTACGCAATTAATTATTAATCATTTTCATAAATAATAAAGTTTTTTATAATAAATGATTTAATCACAATATAACAATAATAAAACCAGACTTACTGTGAGCAATTAGAAAATATTATGTATTAGTATATTTTTATAATTTAATTAGTGGCGGATTTTTAAAATTAGAAATATAAAAACTTTAAAGCAGTGTGCGTTTTAGTGAACTAAATAAGAGTGCGTTGTTAAGTAACATTTTTTATAGACTAAATCTTCAACAAAAATCACCTTTCAGTCAGCAACAATCAACTTTAATCTGCCAACAACATTTTTTATGGCATCAAAGGTAGTTTTTTTGTGAACATTAAATTAAAGGTGAGCTAACTAAATAAACTTTCGCTCATTGAATATACAAAAATTAATTTTTAAGTTTTGTAGTTTCTAACTAGTTAAGATTATAATTTTTTTTACGCTGATAATTAATTTTAAAATAATTGTAAAAACATTTTTTATTCATTTAATTAATTATATTTTCATTAACAATTTTAAATGACTATTATTTACTTCAGCGTTCTGATTCCATAAGTTTCGTAAAATCCACGACCAGAGCTAAGAATATTTACATCTCATGCTCTCCAGTAAATTACCTCAGAGCAATTTGCTAATAAAAAGGTAACAATGTTCACAGTATGTAACAAACTATATCATTTATTTAAATAGTTTTCTGAACAAATATTATGTAAGTTATGAATTAAATTTTATTTCATTTCATGTAAAATTAATTTTATAACAAATATTTATATTTTATTATACGGTACAAATTATTTAAACAAAATTTTGAATTACTATATTAAAATATTAAAAATTACAAATACAAATTATTTAAAGTATTCTAATGATGTTTCTGACGCAATTTCTGCGCCACTATTATTATTCTTCGGACAGTGTTTCAAAGATGATATAAATTTTAAAACTCTTGTAATGGAGTTATTAGATTTTATTTTAATCAAAAATTTCTCATCATATTTCAGTTCTACTGAAATACTTTCTTCTTCTTCTTGTTTTTAACAATCTCAGTACGAATACAAAAATTTTGAATCATTAAATAAAATTAAGGCTTCTAACTAAAGTTTTTTCTTACTAAACTTTTAAATTTCGAAAAATGTCAATTATTTTGGAACGTTCAATTTTGTTTCAACTTTATTTTCTATTGAAATAAGAGCAAGAGACGATCATCGAATTACGAAGATACTTTTTTTTATTAATTTTAATTAAAAATAAACGTTTTGCAGATGATACTGAAACTGGGGGTCTTAAAAACAAGTAACCTGCAGTTATTATTTCAGTAAAGCTGTTGAATGATGTAATTTTGTTGATTAAAATATAATCAAATAACTCCATAACAGAAGAATTTTTGAAACACTGCCTGAAAGACAATAGTTGCGAAAAAATTGAGTCAAAAACGTCATTAGAATACTTTAAATAAAACTGTTGCCATAATTGAAACAACTCAAAAATGTCCGATGCGTTATTTGAAACTTCAGAGCTCAATATTCGAAAATTGGCATTAATTTTATTTAAATTACGATTTCTCCTATCCATTTGAGCAATTATTATATCAAAAGTTTTGAAAATACTTCACCATTTTTTAATCGAATTTAATCGCATAACTATTCTCAATCATTTTAATATTTTTCCAGGTTTGCCTTATGAGAATCCGAAATTCGAAACATAAGGTTATAACTAGAGCCCGGATTCTAAGCATTTTGCTTATTGCTCTAAATTATAAGCAGAAGATATTCCTTTTGGATCTTGACGTTTCTTAAAAATTGCAGTGATTTGACCTAATGTTGATAGTGCTTTTTTTGCTTTTTTCTGAAGATTTTGCTTAAAATGCATGTTAGTGCTTATTAGAGCTTTTTTTAATGACCGACGAAGTACATGATTAAAGTTTGAACAGAATTCAAAGTATTTTATTAAAATTTAATTTACTGTACATGTCTGGCACATGGGTTACCTCGTGTTGCCGAAACAATTTGTCTTAAATTTTCTTTGGTTAATAATTTATTTAATTTCAAATGCAAAAGAAATTTTTGTAAAGGTGCCTCTGAGAGTGCAAGCTTTTAAAGAAAATTTTTCCGATAATACCTCTACTTTCCAAACCAGTGCTTACAAGGTAAAGAACGTGGCTCAATGCTGTCATATATTATGAGACAAATTTTGAAAATTTTCTAAGATTATTGTCAGAATTATCATCGGCAGCAATAAATAAATGTCAAGAAATTTTTAAAAATACATTAATTCGAAAACAATAAATTAAGTTATACTATTAAAGCTAACTTTTCATACGTTCCATCATCTATCAAAAATTTGGAAAAAAAAGTATTTGCCTTTAGTGGAATCGGTAAAAATTATAAATAATTTCAGAAAGAAAATTTTGGAGGTGCAAGTGAGTGTGGGACATCAAATCTATGTCGAGTTTTAGGCGTTCCCTGAATTGCAAATTTTAAAATGCCGATTTTTCGAAAACTAATGCCTAATCTTACAAAATTTTTATTGCAATATGCTTAGAAAAGTGTTCTCTTTCCAATAGTGCATAGGAAAAAGTTCAAATCGTGAGGTGAATTGGGTTCCTATTACGTCGGTTGATGTTGAACAAAGTTTTTTGATTTATATGCAGGTATTAAACAACAGATGACAATTTTTCATTATAAAAAATTTGGAAAAATATATGATAATTTTTTTTTATAATTATTAAGCGAATTTCTAACTAATATTTAATAAAAATTAAATTTTAATGTTTAATTTTTAGTGCTTTTTTTCTATTTTATAGGACTTTTTTCTTTGTTTTTTGAAACTTTTTAAAGCGCTTATTTTGAAATTAAATCCGGGCTCTAGTTATAACATAGTATGTAGCAAGCTATATCATTTATTTAAATAGTTTTTGAACAATATTATGTAAGTTATGAATTAAATTTTATTTAATTAATTTTATAGAAAAAATATTATCACATGTTAATAACCTTAAACTTAAAACATTTTCGTTCTAAAAAGTGTTTGTGCATTTTTTGGTTTATTCTAAAAATTTGATATGGTTAATATCGAGTTACACTACCTAAACCACTTATCTATTAATTGATTTTTTTTTATTTTCAACTTTTCAGTCTTTAAATTTTGATTAGTAAAATATTAATCAATTTCGCTTTTGGTTTTCCCATATTAATTTTTTACGAAAACGTAATTATTTACATATTTACAATTAAATTAATTATTTAAATCTTGATTAAAAAGTTTCTTATATTATATTGCGATGCCTCCTGTATATTTTTTTGTAAAAAATATTTTATTTTACAAAATAATTCCAATTTAATTTTGTATCGTTGTTTCAGGTGGAGCATGCAATTATTTAATAGCACGAGACTCTTATTTAAATTTTTTTAAAATTTTCATACATTTGAAACATTTAAATTGTTATTAATAATTTTAGTTTAAATTTTAAATTTTATACTGTCCTGCAAATTTGTTGCGTTACTTTATAATAATAATATATTCTTTATTGCACTTTAACAAATTTACAAATTTACAATTTTTCAAACTTTACAATTGTACAACAATAAACATGAAAAAAGTTTAATATATGCAATACGTAGAGATCAGCTAGTGCTGATTTTCATCTCTACGTTAAAAGGTTGTTGCTGATCAGTGGGACGCCTTGAAGTCAATCGCAAAATATTCTTCCGTGTTATATAGCGGGTTATTCGCTAGTATCTTTTTTAGTTTTTTCTTTAGCAATTGTGCTGGAAATTGACGCCACAATACATGTAGCTTATTATAGATTTTTATTATTCTCACCTCTGAATTTCTTTGTATTCTACTTGAGTATGTGCTAGGCGGAACAAGATCTATATAGTTCCTAGTGTGATAATTGTGGCTTCGATGAACATCCTTAAAAGGATCCATATTGTTTTTGTAGAACAGTATGCTTTCGATTACGGATATCGCGAAAACTGTAAGTATTTGTTTCTCTTTAAATACAGGTTTACATGTCTCCGTTAATGTTATGTTAAACATGTTTCGGATGATCCTCCTCTATTATATTTAAATATTTAAAAAACACTAAAAAATGACAATAATTCACATTTAACAGGTTATAACTTAAAATATTTGAATAAACAAGAAATAGAATTCTGAAAAATTTCATTACTATAGAAATGATAAAAATTTAAAATAAAACGCTTGTAATACGATATAAAGGCCCTTATTTTACAATTATTATTGATTATCAGTCGTATTTAACATAAGAAAAACGTAAAAATAATGAGAAACAAGAAAAAATATACCAAACAAAATTGAAAAAATTAAAAATTAAAAAAATCAAGACATTTTTTTTACTTTAAAATGAATGTGTGTGCTTATCAAATCACCAAAAACTAAACATGTCACGTGTCTGACTGATATACCACAATAAATACTTAAAATTTTTATTTTTTAAGTTATTTTTCTATTTATCTTTATCTCTCTTATTTTCTTTCCAATCTATTCGTTCGGCTTTTGTTTGTACAATTTATATGTCTTTCTGCATTTTCTTTTGTACTCATCTAGGTGTTCACGTTCGTTAGTTCCTATTCATTTGATTCCTGCTTCTTTCTTTGTCTTATTCATTTCTTCGCATTCTTCGTCAAACCACGCTTTTAATATTTCTCTCTTTCTGTAGCCTAGTACTTCTTTTGCACTTATTCTAAGACTTTCCGCAATACTATCCCATATCGCATTTATATTATCATTACCTCCCCTTCTTTCCAATTTCCCTGTCACTCTATTTTCGTATTTGCTCTTATTCTTTTTATTGTCAAGTTTTTCAATTGCCAGTGGTTTTCTGTTTTCATGCTTCATATCCTCTATCATTGTTTTCTGTTTGATTTTAGCCACAACCAGAAGATGATCTGTATTAGCGTTGGCCCTTCTGTATGATCTAACGTCTCTTATTGATGTAGCTCTTCTTGTTGTTGTCAGTACATGGTCGATTTGATTTTCTTTCTCGTTGCTACATCCAGGCTACATTCATGTTACTTTATGAATCTTCTTATGTTCAAATATTGTTCTGCATCATGTCAAGTGATGTCGTTAAGCTACATAGTCTCTTTCCGTTATTATTTGTTGTTATGTGTATTGTATGTTTTCCGGCTATGTTCTCCACATGTTGTTGCTTGTCAATTTTTGCATTAAAATCTTCCCATTATAATTGTGGTGTCATGTCGCGGAATCGTGTTATGTAACAGTTTGCTAGATTGTGGTAAAACCTTTCTTTCTCATCGTCTTCTTTTTCTTCCGTCAGTGCGTAAGCATTTATTATTGATAAATTGTTAGGTCTGTTTCATGCCATGTCCGCGTTTCTTCTCTAGCCTTATCTTCTGAATCGACTGTTTGGTGAGGTCCAGTCACTTCTCTCCTCACTTTTTTCAGTTTTTGTAGATTGATAATGTTCGTCTTTCAGCTTTAGAACATTATCTCTTCTATTCCATATACATACTTTGTTCTGTTTGAATATCTTTTGGTATCCTACTCTTTCTCTTTTGTCTTTATCCATTTAAACCTTAGCCTGGGACCATATTTGGTTTTGAATATCTTTTTCCTTATTGATCAAGTCATTCTCAATGTAAGTGCTCTAGTCCTTTAAGTTAAGTCCTTTAGTCCTTTAAGTCCTTTAAGTTTATTTATGTTTTCTATTATCTGCCTCTTTTGTGCGTTGTCTGCAAGTTTTGCCACGACTACCTGTTTTTCGTCATTTCTTCTCACCTTGAATGCGCTCACCACCCCTACATTCGTCTGTAGCTTATTGTTTAGGAAGTTCTCGACTTTTCCAGCCGTTATTATTCCTTCTATTGACAAGTTCTTTATATTTATATTTACCTTTTTGTCTTTTTCATATCTTTTAAGTTGTTCTTCTAGTAGAGTTACTTTTTCATCTTGTTTACTAGCTTTTGTTGTTAACTTTTCCATCTCTTGTTTCGTTTCATGAACCGTGGTGTTCCAATTTGTTTCCATTGTCTTCAGTTTTTCTTTTATCTCCATGTTCATTTTATTGCCATCGGTTGACCATCCTTTCTTACTTCTTCTGAAAGCCTCTTCTTCCTCTGTACCTGTTTCTATTGTTCTTCTTTTAATGTAATCTTCTATTGATGGTATACTGTTTGCTTTCTCTCTCCGTTGAATTTTGTATTACTCATTAAATTAATTATAAATGGTTGCACTTATGCAACCCAAGTTGC
Organism: Cantharis rustica; assembly: GCA_911387805.1. NCBI lineage: Eukaryota > Metazoa > Arthropoda > Insecta > Coleoptera > Cantharidae > Cantharis > Cantharis rustica. The sequence goes on from OU426877.1 coordinate 82,619,838, forward strand.
AAACCAATTTTTTACCGAGACTACGCAACAAAATGAAAAGACCACACATTGCAAGACTGACTAACTCGACTATGCCCTTCAGAAAGAAACACGAACTATTACAAAATAGTAATACTATTACAATTACAATTACATTTACTATTTACATTTACTATTACTATTACAAATAGTAAATACTATTACAAAAAGTAAGTAATTTGGGGAGACTGGAAATCTAAAGTATTAAAAAATAATAACAACAGTATTTACTTATTAACTATGTACATACTGTCATGTTCCGAACCAAAGTTTTACCTACCCGGTTAATTTGCCATTAATTTTGATGTTAAGTTTATGAAATATTTGAATTTGAATTTTGGGAGGTAAAACTTTGAAAATTAAAGTTGGTAGAAGTGAGGTTCTTATCGAGGCTTCTTTAACCAAATATGGCCGACAGCGGGGTGCAAAGTTTGGTATGCCCGCTGAATTTGATTTTTGATAAGTTGAATTTGAGTTTGTGATGTAATTTTTGAAGAATTGTGAGTAATAATAATTATTTTTGAATAAATAAAGTGAATTTGATGCGTATTGTTGTGTCCGCACTAAGTGATGAAAATGGGTTGCGAACTTAGCAATAAGATGACGGTATTTGCAACTAGAGGAACCACAAAGCAAAACTATATTTTAACATTTTATTACTAGTGTGTGTTTTATTTTTATATATTCTTAATTTTGATATCAGTGTTTAATATTTTATGTTTGTCTAGTTAGTAAGTTTTTTTGTTTCGAATTTGATTTTTATTTTATGTTTGTATTATGACTCACGTAAATGCCGACAACAGCAATATTTTTAAATAATAAAAATCTAGATGTAAAAAAAAGACAGTTTAAAAATGGATATCCAAGGAGATAGAAGAATCAATCAAAAAATAAAGTTAGTCACATAAAGATTTGAAAGCAGTCGGTCGACGAAAGTTTGAAGGCAGTTAGTCAGAAAAAGATTTGTAAAGCGGTCGGTCGACGAAGGTTTGAAGGCAGTTAGTCCGAAAAAGATTTGAAAGCAGTTGGTCGACGAAAGTTTGAAGGCAGTTAGTCAGAAGAAGATTTGTAAAGCGGTCGGTCGACGAAGGTTTGAAGGCAGTTTAGTCAGATATTTAGCAGAGCGGTCGGTGAAGAATAAATTCAAGAAGGAAGATAACAGTGTTTTTGTCTATAGAAAAGCTGGGGTCGGCTATTTGCGTGAGTTTTTGCTATTGTTAAAATTTTGTTCCTATTTTTTTTATATTTTAACTTTGCAAATAAAAATTATAAAACCGTTATTTTATTGTTTACTTGTAACAATCTTTCACATTCGAGAACTTACGTTATCCCATTGACGAGATAAGAGGCGCGCATAAGGTCGCAGCAGTATGCATTATTGCGTGATTTTAAAATTTTGATATTTTGATATTTGGATAATTTGGGTATTTTATCAGTTGCTACCGAGCAGTAGTTGATTGATTTGGATGATTGATTTTTGGAAAAAGTAATAAATAAGTAATAAATTTTGATTTGGTGTAAAATTCGAAAATTTAAAGTTGTATTGGAACGAACGAGTGTTGCAATTGATAAGCCGGCAATTTGGATAAGGCGAGAAATCAAACTTTGTTCCTTTCGAATAAAATTAAGATTTTATTGTATTTTACATTGAATTGAATTGGATAATAATAATTATTTTTCAAATTTGGAGAGGCTGGATTCATCGCAATACATAATGTATGTAAATAATGTACATAACAATTCTTGAGTTTAAAACTGAAGTTACACACTCCATTAAATCATTTTGTATCGTCTTAGATATTCCTTTAAATATTATTGATAACAAAAAGTGTTCTTTAAGCAACTGCTCTTCTTGTGCAAGTAGTTCTAGTAATTCAAGATAGGTAATTCCCTTTATTTCAAAATTCGTTATTTTCTCGATCTCCACGAAAAGCAATTTATTGCTTATTCAAAAAACAAACAACATGAATTAAACGTGCTAATAAACGTCTATTTATACTGACCTTTTCATTATGTTTTAGGGCAGCAAGTCGTCAACTTTCTGATATCACATTATTCAATTCAAATTTACCCAAAACATAAAATTTTTCTTGATTTCTCAAAGAAAATATTATTGTTAAATGTATTTATATAGAATGTTTTTCTGCTTTTCTTATAAAATTTTTTATTGTTGACAATTGATCAACATTCTTTTCTTCCGTCAAAAATTACACAAGTAAAACAAAACTTTTTATTTCGCTTATGGCAACCAGTAAGCCACAAAAATTAGTATATCAATTGCACTGAACTTTTCTAGTAAATTTACCTTCTTTATATTCCAATGAATATAGATAATATATAAAATTGCTATTTGAGGTTAGGAGTAATTATAACTGTGGTCTGATTTTGTGAATTTGAGACGAGAAAAGAGGGAATCTAGAATTTTAAAGTGACAGAAACGAATCAAGGAGGTCAAAGATCCGCATACAAAGCTGGGAAAGAGATCAAATTACTGTTTGTATAGGATTTAAACTTTTAAAATTTGATTGAAATTTTGTAGGTTAACCACGATTGTCAGTTTTATATGGTGCCAACTCTACAAGCAGGGAATTTGTTGTAACGCACTGTAGAGAAAACAAACACAAACATCTCAAAGTGATAAATATAGCACAGATTCTTTCGAGGCATTGAGTCGAGTGCTGTGTTCTACGCGAATAGAAATAGAACTGTGGAAAGAGAATAGAACGAATAGAATCAGTGTAAACAGAGAACAGAATACAAAATAAGAAATAACAGTAACAAAATTTTTTCACGAGAAGTGGCAAGAAACCTAACAAGTTCTTACTTAAATGAACACAAAAGAAGGAAGATCGCGGTCAAACTCCCAACCATGTACCCTGAAAAATTATAAACGTAAATTGCCAACTAAGTTATCACCATAACTTATCTCAGGGCCCATGGGATTTTTGTAACTCAATGGGTACAAAAGATTTCCCTGGGCTAGCTCAGGTGCTCTCTGGTTATACGAAGTAGTTAGGTAGGGCGCCAAGTAATTAAAAATCAGGATTCCAGAGAACTTATTTGGTAATTACTAACCACTGAGATGTAAGCCAATTTACGAGAAAAAAAATATTAAGTAAATAAAAGAAACCACTACAGATTACATCGAGCACAATAAGATTTATTAATGGACAATACAAAAAAAAGAATGATCAACAATGTCGTACAATTATCACTGATAATAATAAGATAAATTAACTGAATATGAAGAGAAAAGTTGTTGCGCACCATACGAGATCAAGTCACAGTTGTCTATTAGTTCTACGCAAAGTTTATAATTTTGAAATTTCCTAAATAAACTCTTAGGAGAAAAAAACTCTTCAAACGATTGTCATTAATTAGAAAAATATATGTGTCGCTCAAGACCCGGAGAATTGCAATTCTTTTGAGTCGCGGCAATTTCACAGTAACATAGGTGTGCCCCGAATGTTTAAATAAAAATCCGAATTTTGCGTATCGCTTCACAAAAAAAAGATGTTTACGTGATGGCAAACTTTAACTTTTCCTTAATAAAAATAAATTAATTTTTGCCCGAACTTAATAATACAGGTTATATATAACAATGAAATTTACGCAACAATCAATATAATAATATAATGACGTAACGAAATAGATAAACGTAGTATAAAACAAATAGATAATTTCGGGTGTTATCCGGTAACCAATTCCAAATCCAAAAAGTTGATGGTCCGGATAATATATAAAATCAGAAGTTGAAAGCGATAATACACAGGACGTCAAATGGGTAGGTACGCAAAGATCCCGAAGGTAATAATATAACGGACCCTTATGCTGGTTATCATCAAAATAAGTTAGTAACTGATACGTCTAACCTTATACTGGTTGCTGCGTGGAAGTTTGATGGAATATTGGACGCTCCAAGTCTCAATCCTCGTAGATCCAACAATACGAAAGAAGGAAGAACCACTATTTTAGGAATATTTCTAATCAAAATTAATTATTCCAAAATATATATCCCACGTGTGCCCGTAAAGGTGCAATAAAGAAAAATTTCCAAATGGAGCACTCTTCCGAAATAGAAGCTGTCAGGTCACACAAGGCTATCGTGATCCAGAGAATTTCAAGAGAACTCACAACAAAACTGCTACCTTTCTTTCAAAAACGCTTTCCGTTCTTCACTCAAAACCCCGTTCTTATTATCTTATCCACACGCACATTTTTCCAAAAATCAAACATGTTCCCAAAGAATCAAAACTTAACCCAATCGCCATCTAATATAAATATATCAAACTATACAAACTTAAAATTAAAGAATTCGCACAATAAATTAAAATAAACTCCAATAACATAAAATTCATGTAACAACCATCTGTCAGAGAATATATTAAAAGAGCAAGAGAAGAAGAAGCTGAGGAACGGATACAAATTTTCCAGAGAAGTAGGAAAACAGTAAAGACACCAACAAAATCTGCGACAATCCAGAAGTACATCCAGAAGAACAATTCGATATGGAAGAGCTGACGAATATGTTATCGGGTCTGACGCAGGCTGTAGATAGAGGCTTTAAAAAAACCAACCAAGATATCAAGAAGAATATCCGAGAAGTCAAAGAGATAAAAGATAAACTGGATGGACTGAAGTTAAAATAGTGCGAAGAAAGACAAGAACTAAAAAAGGAAATTGATATACTTGTGAAAACAACGAAAGAATAGGAGAACAGAATAGAAAAACTAGAAACCCAACTTAAAAGAACTGAGAAAGAGAAAAAATTGTGCAAGATAGTTATTAGAAATTCTCCCATTACTGGAACAGTTACATGTTGGTTTTGCTTTGTTTTTGCGTACACGACTTGAGCGTTCACATAGAAATTCTTGTCTTGCCTTGTTTTGACAACAGCGATGGCGACATCTATAGTTTTACGTTCGACATGCAGTACCGATGCCAAATTTTCATCAAAATTTAAATGTAAATTATTCATTTTTGATTTTATAAATAATTAAATGTATAATATTTATTTTTGTTAATTTTTGAATACGGTCTTGTCGTGTTTAGGAATTATCTGAAATATTGCAGGCTTTAATTTGTTATCTTGAAGGACCCATTTTGGTATTAAAAGTTTTCGAGGTGCAATTTTTCCATTATTACGCGAAGTGAGTCTTATAAAATTTTGAATGAACTAAATAATTTTTTTTACCCATCGTATATTTGGAGTGAAAGAAGTTTTCTCTATTAGAGGATCATTATCCATTTTTTTGTTGTTCTCAACGCCATATCTGCCGTTATCACCGTTAGAAACTTTTATTGAATCTGTGGTTAAGCCCTCGATACCATCTACGAGGTAAATTTTGTTGTTTTTTATATAAATTTTGATTTATAAAGAAAACCATATTTTAGGGTCCTACCCCATCCCCCATTCATTTGTTTGGTCAGCGTTCATTTGCTAGTTTTTGTTATGAAGGTGACTGTGGATAAACACATGTAGTGAGCATCTAAAAGTATATGATTTTGAGCATCTGGAGAATGGTTATAAGGTTCTTTGCTAGTGGTTAATGAATGGAAAAGTATTTTGCTTTGTTCTACCGGTGTTTTCTGGGATCTAACCGCTAGATGAAGATATTATTGGTTGGTTGGGATTAAATTGGTTATTTTTCTACTGCTGCATATCCAACAATCATAACCCAGTTTTGGGGATTTAAAGCCATTGGTACATTTTTGTTATGCGTAAAGAAGTTTAGTTACTGTCCTATGTATATGTTTTCTTCTTGAATCGTTTGGATTGACGTAATATACCTCGTCGAGTTTGGTATATCCGATCTCATCCAAACATCAAAGCAAGCTAAGTTTATTTTCATTATTTTGATTTCGCTATTGAACTTTTTTACCAATAAATTTTGTGATACCTTTTTGATTGATGTAAGAACTAAATTTGTGCGGCACAATTTTTTTGGGTGTGATTGAACATAGCTTTCGGTTATTTATTTCAGTTTTTTTGTGAAAATCAAAATTGTATGATTTTACTGTGCCTTGAAATTATAATTTTATGAATTCTTTCGTCGGTGTTAAGATAATGCGAACACTTGTAAACGCAAAACATATCGTGCACGATAATCCTGCGTACGTATAATCTAATTAGGAATAATTTTACTCAATTAGCGCATTTACCTTTTGTATTTAATTTACATTTATCATATTAGCGCTCAATATCACTTTTTAAATTGTTAGTTGAGGCAAGAAAAATTATATGCGACTATTTAGATGTGATTACTTATATGGTTGTCGATAAACTTGAGACGCACGAAATGGACTATTAAATTGTCATATTATTAAATTGTATAATTTCTAAAGCCATCAAGATAACGAGATTCGGCTGTAGCTTGGCTTTGTATTGCAACATTTCCGAAGGTTGTGAACTTATGGTTTTGTTTATTAAAAATTATTTTTGGTTACTATTGAAGTGCAGTATTTCTTTATTTATTTTTATATCCCTGATATCCTGTGAGTTCTAATTTACGCTATTTATTCGTGATTTTGAGTAGTGGGCTTATTCAAGGGAAGATAGCTAACAATCACCTGGCGCCCCAGGTTACTTAAGCTCTCCCCTTATTTTCCTTTTATCTAGGAAGGAACTCGCCGATCTGTTTTTTTTTTTATTTTGCTACATTTAGAGCTAGTAACTAGTAACTAACTAGTTTAAGTTATCACAATATATAAATACACCGTATGTATATTATCCCAAACGTATGTGGTACTATAAAAAAACAAATAAATAAAAGACAAACAGCATGGTGGAACCAACAAATCAAGAATGAGGTTAAAGAAAAGAAAGTTAAGTGGCAGAAATATATGGAACAAAAAACCGAAGAGTCGTATGAAGAGTACAAAAAACAAAGATTGATAACTAAACAACTAGTAATTGAAGCAAAAAGAAAATCATGGGAAGATTTCGGAAGTAAGATGGAAAAGCCGTCTGTCTCCCTAGGTTGATGATTGCCACAGTCGACCATTAAAATCAAGATTACAAGCATTTTCCAATCCTGTTTAAGCAGCCGTGAGGTCTAAATGTTGAATTGTTTTTCTTAGAGAAACAAGCAAATTTTCTTACTGTGAGTAGTAAAGGCTGATATAAATGTTGATAATAACATCTGGTTTGATTTTACCGTTTAACTGTTCTCATCATTGAATGTTGAAATATAGGTAAGTAAATTTATATTTTAATAAATTTAAACAAGTTTATTATGTTATATTTTAAAAATATTTTGTTTAATTTAAGTACAAATGTAAAACTTTAAACTTAAACATCACTATTAGATTTTGATCAAGATTTACGTACATGTAAACAAAATAAAAAGTTTTTATTTAATATTTTGAATACTAGCTTATCCAAATTTGGCAGCTATATACTCATGATAAGCTATAATTCCTTGCCATGTTTCTGAAACAAATGGAAGAATTTTTGATGGTGGAGGATCAAATCCACTTGAACCCCCTGCTGTAAGCTCTATGGTATAAGATAATTCAATTTTGGATACTCCTTTTGCATAGTCATCACTTCCACCAGCGGCAGGATACAAAGCATTACTGGAACTTCCGATTGTGTATGATGTGCCGCTAACTTTGCGAATAGCAGCTGCAACTTTTTCTGCAAGTGTTTGTAATTCTTTCCAATCACTTGGTAATTCTGTAGTATAACCCCAAGGATATAGTAAATAATTACCATAACTATGAAATGATAAATATAGCTTAATGGTGTCTTTGTATTTATTTAAATAATTTGCAAGTGCTTGCGATTCTGGTTCAGACAATGCTTTAGATCCATGGTAGATATCGGAACATTCACTGTTACTTGAGCCTGCTACTGCCCAATAATAAGCGAAGTTACGATTTGCGTCAGCACCATAGCACGATTTTCCTACTGATCTGGTTTTTCTCCAAAATCGATTCTAGAAATATATCATAAATAAATTACAGATTAACAAGTTAAGTAAACACAATAAAATACTTATTTTTTATTTCATAAGCTTTCAACAGTAGTTGCTGAGTTTTTCTAAGGGTTTTATTTGTACGTTATATTTAAATTTAATAAAAGTAGTTTAAAATTAGAATTTAAAAAGCAGCAAAATTGTAAATCTCTTGTAATTGACCGAATGTTAATTAATATAATATAAAAAGCAAAATACTATTTGTCAGAATATTTTATTCTTATATAGAATAAACGATTTACTTTTTTAAATATCTCTTTTTCTGTTATTGTTATTTTTTATTGTGTTCTGCTGTTGTCATCGTAAATATTTTCAAATGGCAACCCTTACTTTTCTTTACGAATTTAGATAGAGTACAGTTTTCTCAGTATAAAAATGTGAAACTACTTTGAAAGCTTAAAGTGAAGTTTTTAGGATATAATCAGTCCTAAAGTTTCCCTAATACAATTATTAACTTTGTACACACCTTGCAAGGCTGCCTCGCGTGGCAGCCTCGCGTTGATAGGACAGTGAGTTTGCTTATGAGAGTTTCTCTAACAGCTAACATTCATCGAGTGAGGTCAGCCTACTTTGTTTTTATTGATTAACTGGTAGTTAAAATAAAGTAGAATGATAATAAAACTATTTGTTTTTAGAAAATCTACAAAAAATACGAAGTTTTATAGTTGTATATTACAAATAATAAGAGTATTCCTGTCACGTTGTACTTTTGTCGTAAACGTTGTAGATTTGAGTTTCGTAGAATTTTTAATACAAATTTAGTTTACGAAGTTTACGCAGGTAGAAACCATCGTACTTTATGTAGAAGTCGTAGTTTCGTAAACATAACCTATAAATTATTTAATAATTTAACCTCTGAAATTATTAAATCAAGAATAACCTTTTCCACAAGGAAATCTAATAATTTCTGTTTTTCACTTTCATTTGGCATTTTAAAAGCATAAACAACAAAAATGTTAAATAAATATAACCTCAAATGAATATAGCCTCAAATAATTATAACCTACAAATACAAGTATGAAAGAATTATGAAACATTTAAGGGAGTGTGTTTATGTCATACAATTCTACGAAGTTTACAAAGTACGACATCTACGAACTTACGAAGTGAAATGAATACTCTTTAATAATAATAATAAGAATTATTAATTGCAAGACGGAGTTATTGCAACCAATAATTATAAAAAGCACATCATGAACCTGGAGGTTGAAGATCATTGTCGGAAATGTAACGTCCCCAACAAAACAATAGAACACGTGATAGCTGGTTGCTCGTACTTGGCTCCTACTGACTACCTCCGAAGACATAACCAAGTATGCAAAATATTGCACCAACAACTTGCAAAAAAAGTTGGTTTGTTAGACAATTTTAAACCCTATTATGACTATATTCCTGAACCTGTTCTTGAAGATGAATCTTTTCTTTTATACTGGGACAGGTTAATACTAACAGACAGGGAAGTTAGTCAAACTTGCAAAAAAAGTTAAATAGACCTGACATTGTTTTGATCAATCAACGAGACCGAAATGCGATCCTCATTGACGTTGCTGTACCTTTGTCAAAAAATGTGTTAAATACAGAAAAAGAAAAAATTCGCAGATACGAGGCACTAGCGATGGAAATGATGAGTGTATGGGGTCTAACAAAAATTTTTATAATACCAATAGTAATATCGGCTACTGGTATAGTATCTTCAAAATTTAAAACCCATCTGTCCCATTTAGATCTCTCTTCAAAAGTATTCCCGGAAATGCAAAAGGCAGTAATTTTAGAAACATGCCACATTGTTAGAAAATTTTTAAATGCTGTAACATAACTAAACAAATTTTAAAATATTTAATTTTTTTTTCTCTAAATTATATAAATGTATCTAATAATAGTTAAAAAATATGCAACACATAATGTAAAGTATAGAATGGTTGGAACTAAATCCCCCACTCTATAGTCACTCCACAGTGTATGAATGTGAGCTTTAAAATAAATAATAATAATAATAATACTTATTTATGAAGAAACTAAATATACAATTTCTTAATTGGATGGCTTCTAACAAAGTTAGTTTTTCAAGCCACCCCTTTCAGCTCAAAAACAATCAACAAATATTAACAAACAAACAAAAATTATGTACAAATTACATCTCTGCATAAATAGCAGCATCCAAATTGCGGCGGAAGGACCTTACAATGGTGGAGTCGTCAAAGAGGCTACGATGTCTCTCCACAAATCTGGGCGCCAAATACGCAAAACATCGCTCGAAACCTGCCATGGAATAGGAGGGCACATCGAAATTTCCCAAATCCCGCAGAACACGTGCATGGCAAGCTGAACGGGGCCTAATCATTTGTCGAAGATAACTCGGCTCTCCGCTCTTCAAAATTTTGAAGATCAATACTCCAAATAGTACCGAAAAGCGATGTTCTATCTTGGGTATGCCATGTTCCCGATAGAAAGGAGTGACGTGGTCGTATCTACGCAGATCAAAGCAAAAACGCAGACACGAATTCTGCATGAGCTGGAGTCTGCGCCTATATTCCTGCGTGAGAAAACCGTAATATACCGCTGCACAGTATTCTATGTTAGATAAGATCGTAGTACTAACAATTGACCACTTCACATGAGAAGGTAATATGGCTTTAAACTGGTACAGCGATCTAAGCTTGTAATAGCACACCTTAAGCTTACGGTCCACATATAGACGAAAATTGAGCTCTCTGTCCAAGACCAGACCCAGACTCCGAGCACAATCTACTACCCTGACGGTTTCACCACCAATCGCAACAGACGATGTTGCAACACTTAAAGCTCTACGCACCAGCCCAGGACTACCCAGGAACAGAAGCTCCGACTTTGCAATGTTCAAAGTCAGACCATTTAATAACGATCAAACACGTATCGATTCGAGATTACGATTCAACATATCTATCGCAGTATCAATGTTCGAAGGCTGACATGACACATGTATTTGAGAATCATCGGCATAAAGATCGAGAGAGCAATCCGGATCAACTACTCTCTCCAAATCGGTCGTGTATAATATAAACAACAGTGGGGCAAGAATACTTTCTTGCGAGACACCACGAAAAATAGTCAACGGCCGAGACATCTTTCCTGCCAACTCAACTACCTAGGATCTATCACGCAAATAACCCGCCAACCACCTATAGAGTAACTCGTTACAGTCACTAGTTACAGTTACTAGTTACAGTTACTAGTTACAGTCATCTAATATGTTTCCGAATTTTGTAACTGTTGCTTTAACTAAAATTACAAAGTCATATTGCAATGATATAAATCCAGCAAAAAAAATGTCAGATATCGTTTTTAAACGCTTCCAATCAAATTATTTCAAATTATATAATTATTTATATTATTTTTTTATATTATTTATTATTATATCATTATTATTGTAATTTATATTTTCAAATTATCGATCTTATTGTGGTTTCTATCAATCCACACGTGGTTCTTTTTAAATGTAATTTTATATTTCCAAATTTAAAATCAACTTCAAAAATTACAATTGCATCTAAAAATCGTTTATTAAAAATAATATCTTCTTTATTAATCAAAAATATAATTAAAAAAATAAGCAATTCAAAAAAAGCTTACAATAAATCTTGGCTGCGGTTAAATCCGACCAAAAATAAACTTTTAAACAATATTCAAACCACAATACTCAAAATTTCGCAATCTCAAAAAAAAACTATTATTCAAAAATTAGAACCAAAACTAGCACAACCGGCTTGTGCAGCCATGTTTTGGCAAAAAGCTCTGCATTTCCTCTTCCCCACCTAGCAAAATTCTACTCAGTTACAACTTAACTCGCAATACAAAAATTTTACTAAATTGCACATGGTAGGTCCAAATCACTTTGAAACACGACAATATGTTATATTCTTTTATTCCTCCACACACTCGCAACGGGTGGTATACAATTTGTCACCTTGTAGCTTTGAATACGCAGTGTCTTGAATACGTCAAGTTTCTTATGTTACCCTCAACTGCTTTCAATTTCACTTCTTTAGTTTTAAAAGTTAATTAAACGGTGACCTTTATAGTTGTTCTATCTACCGTTACTGTAGTTTTGTATAACATAAAATATGTCGGTTAACTAGCAACCACGCAATAGTGTAGTAGACGTGCAAGTTGTAATAGATATTATGGTTACTGTCAGAATTTCATCACCTCGAATTTTAAAATTTCAACTGCACTATTAGAAAGAGAACAATTTTCTGAGTTTAATGCAACAAAAATTTCTAAGGATTATGCATTAGTTTCCGAAAAAACGGCTTTTTAAAGTTATTAAAAGCAGGTAGTTGTAACCCGATACACCCCGTTGCAACGAGTCGAGCCACGGTCAACGTGCACGTTTTGTTCCTGCACTTCATTTTGTTGACGGTACGTGTGCTTTGATATACTCTTAATGTTGTTGTCAGTCGCGGTGGACACCCGGACGAGGTCTATGGCTTCGAGTTCCACCCTTGGCGAGTTCTGTCATTCTTCAGGATTATTTTTAAATCGTTTTGCCTTACACAACAACGGTTAATCATACAACGGTGTTAAAAGGTGTATCTAAAATACATGTCATTGTAAATTTTACATTTTTAAAATCGATTTTTTCGAAAACTTTTGCATAATTCTTTAAAATTTTTGTTCTAATATGCTTAGAAAAGTGTCCTCTTTCCTATAGCGCAGTAAAAATTTTGAAATTCGTGATGAGGAAATTCTGACAGTTCCCGATATTATAATATTTCATTCGATCGGAACGAAATGACATGTAAGTTGGATGATCTTCTAAGCTTACAGTATTGGTTGAACAAAGAACAAAAACGTTGTTTTTATATAAATCAGATTTAGTTATTTATATTTGTGCGAAGATGATGTTACTTTTCTATTTTTTCTTGCTACCCATTTGTGATTTTATTCTGAATATCTTCTTCTTCGTGTTAACCTAGGACTACGTCCTGTTTTTTAACCATGTCATACACCAAATTTATACTTGGCATTCACGGTTCTTTGAGCACTTGCATATATTCTGGTAGTGTACTAACCTTGCCAGATGCATAGTCCTTAGGTCAAATTCGGACCTTAGATCACAGCAGCAGTGCAGTGCAGTTGGTGCGATCAAACATCGAACTGCGGTCTCCCGCTCCGTAGCATGTCGATTTAAACCTTACACCACACTGCTGGTTATTCTGAATATCATATCTTAAAATGGTAGCATCGCAATCAATAATACCAATCGAGGTTACAAATTTCAAAGCAGGTTTAGGTTACAATTTTTGATTTAATTATTTTAGGTTGATCACAACTCTCGCATAATATCAAAGCATAGCCATTGAGTAGCAAGGGATTTTTGAACAGATTTTTGTAAATAAATGGTAACATGATTTGATTAAACATTTTGCATCCTGAACTTTCTCTTTAGGGGTAAAAATGTGTTACTCTTGCTATTTATTGTTTTATATAGACTTTGAATTTTAATTATTTTCATATTAATTTTTAGAGTTGATAATAATGCTGAAATAAGGATTTGACCAATTATTGGTTTTGTTGTGGCGGTGAAACCCGTATACCATAATATACAATGTAGATATTACTTATGCCCGATTTCTTCACTTTTAGTTAAAGATCTGCTCAGCTAGCTATCGGATAAATTTATCTTATGTACAAAACAAAATTGTTTTTTCTCAAGAAAGGGAAATTCAAAGTGAAATGAACAAATCAGTTGGATAAGGTGGAAGTAATTGATAGCAGAAAAGCGTGGATGAAAAGCTTTAAAATTATCTGATATCTCATGAGACGGTGCAGACAAAGCTGTAGTTTCTAAAACTAAGCTATAAATATGATGGAATCCATCGTCACTAGGCGTTTTCCCACACAACATAACGTGCTTAGCGTTTGCCAAAGCTACACCCTCACGAAAGTTTCTATCCTCAGAACTCTCACAGAATTTCAAAATATTGTTTATTGTTAAGTGTTTATTCATATTTAGATATGATTTAAAATCAAAGGAATATAATAAACAAACCACAACACGTTTCTGAACCTATGTGCATATAACCACCATTATAATAACCTTGATTATGATGACAAAACATATTATAGAACTCCTCGCTTTTGGCGACCATTTTAAATATTTGGTCACATGATTTTCCATAATCAAATTTACAAATAGCCTGTTTACGCCATAAAATTTCACTTAAAATTTTCCTTAAAATTTCTTTAAAATTTCTTTAAAATTTTGTTAAAATTTCGTTATGTATATAGTATGTAGATTTGCAGATTTGTATTTACAATAAAAATATAGTGGGTTTTATGGTGTGTTTGGTGATAAAGGTGTAAACACAAATCTGCAAATCTACAAATTTTAAGGAAATTTTAACGAAAATTTTAAGCAAAATTTTATAGTGTAAACAGGCTATTAGATCCAGTTAGGTAACGGAAGATCAATCTCGGATCATAGCGCAGGATCAACTTCAACCAAAGCCTGGGAATTCCTGAACTCCTAACTTCAGAGTTAGGAATTCCTAACTCTGATCTAAGGTTGATCTTCTGTAATACAACTGAGCCTTAACTACATTTATCTTGTGCTTAGCTTAGTAGGTGAAATAGTCTATTTTTAAGATAAATATAGAATAAAAATCAAATTTTGTATTTACCAAAGCCTGGGAATTCCTGAACTCCTAACTTCAGAGTTAGGAATTCCTAACTCTGATCTAAGGTTGATCTTCTGTAATACAACTGAGCCTTAACTACATTTATCTTGTGCTTAGCTTAGTCGGTGAAATAGTCTATTTTTAAGATAAATATAGAATAAAAATCAAATTTTGTATTTACTAATTATTGTTTTATAAATAATTTTTAAATAAACTGCCATCTAAATTACCAATGTTTAATGATGCTTAATGATACCGATGTTAATTAAAAATATGAGAAATCACACAAAATATGTATAAATTCATAAAGCAAAGTTTGATCTTTCTAACTAATTAATTTATTTCTAAGGAAATTTATTATTTATCAAAATTCATCAAAATATGTACAATGGCGGTCATAAAAATGCATTTAGTTAAAAATTTAAAAATTACAGAAATATTTAATCATAATGCTTATTTACTTAAGAAGGAAAATAAAAACTCAAACTTTTCATACTTAAAGGTGGGCTATAAAGTACTATTAAGTCATTGGGCGAATAATCGCTTAGAGTTTATTATAATTTAAAATTTTTAAATGTTTAAATTATAAATCTTACATAGTGAGTACATTTTTATGACTGCTACCATATTATACTTCAATTAAATATCAAAATTTTGACTTAAGGCTCATTTACACGGGTTAAGTTGATAAGTTGATAAGATAAGTCTGCCTATTTGCACCCATTTAAGTTGTTAAGTAATAAGTAGTATACAAGATGGATGTAAACACTCATGCAGTACATTCTGTCCATTTTGAAATTTTCAAATAAATAACTAAAATGCATGTAAAAGACGTAAAATCGAAACTAGTTCATGAAATAAACATCTGCAATTAATGATTGAGGAAACCGTGTTTAATTTTTAAAATGCATAACGTGTTTACATGCGATAAGTGATAAGTACAGTACTGACCACGCCTATTAGAAGATGCGCTCGCTACTTAACTAAATCGAAAAATAGACTGGATTCTATTCTACTTTTAACTTATTCACTTAGATTTCACTTAATCACTTAAAACTTAATAAACAGTTTACACGTTAAATTAAGTTAAAATTAAGTGTAAAAGAAGTTAAATTTAACTAAATCACTTTTCAACTTAACCCGTGTAAATGGGCCGTTAGGTAGTTATCGTTATTTAATGTAAATGATATAAACTTACTCTGATAGATGAATGTGTAAATTCATATCCATCTGGGTTAACAACAGGCAAAATATGCCAGTCTACTTTATCTAATAATTGAGAATTGGCTGCTTGTTCTACAAGTTGATGAATAATGTAAGTTGTTTGTGCTGGTGCGATCCACTCTCTGGCATGAATACCTCCATCTATGAAAATAACTGGCTTCCTTGCATTAGGATTTTTTGAAATTTTAATTATATTTAATTCACGACCCTCTGTGGAATGACCAGCTAATTCAATAGATACTATATCAGGATGATCTTTTGCTAACTTTTTAGTATAAGCATTAATCTGCACAGTAAAGAACTGTTGTTAGTATCTATTTTACTATTGCATAATAGTAATAAATAATATTGACTATTAATATACTAGTCACTAGAGTTATTATGCCCGTACTTATAGTAGATATTTTGCTGGAGCATTTATGATTTACTTATGACTTAAGTACAAAATTGATTACTTTAATTGGTCGATTTGATACTTGGGTCGTTTTAAGTACTCGCGCAAAATATCTACTACAAGTAGGTACGGGTATTGTATTTCTCCAATATTTAAAATTGCTTACCTCTTGGTAGGTATTAAATTTCGTAAAACTAATCTTCCCTTCTGGAGTTCGGGACGCAGATAACTGTGCTTTATGTTCATTTTCCAATGTTCTAAAAATTATGAATATCTAATAAATAATATATCTTGTTATCAATTAAGTGCATGAATTAAAAGTTTTAAGTAGAATTTAATATTTTATTTTTATTTAATATTTTAGCTAAAATATATTCTTATTATATTATTTAGTTTTTAATAGACTATAAACAACGAAATAATGTATTATAATAATTTATGATTACCTTTGTACGTTATCTATTAATGTTTCGTACGGAATATTATTAATTATTAAAAACTGAATTATATATTCTTGTTCATTTGGAGATACCATAACATCTACAGGTTTGCCATAGTTATTTATTTGAGTCCAAAAATCAAATTGTTCATCATTTTGCAGCTGTCTTAAAATTTCAATTTGTTTTTCTGTTTGAGGACTAATACGATAAACTTTGTATCTGAAATTTTATAAATGATAATAAGACCAAACTGAGGGTACAGGTACTATATAATAGATATAGTCATAAAAAAGAATTGAAAAATAACATAGACAATATAAAATGTATGCTGCATAAAATGTAATAATAAATTTTATTTAAATAAAATTTACCCTTCGTAAAAAGATTCAAATGTAGTACATGATACTATACTCAGCACAACACTCAACAACACCGCAAGACGCATTTTGACTGTTAGGTTTTATTTTTGCATTTTGTTTTTATTTAATATCCTCTAAAAAGATATAGATAAAGATCAGTTAAATCGATATCTTTTATAAAAAATTTATTATTAGACTCAATATCTAATCTAATTTATCTTATTTTTTAAAGGAACAATACTTATCGCCTCGAGTAGATACTACCTAATATGTACTTACTTACATATTATTTTTTAATAAAAATTAAAATATAATGTAATACGTGTACCGGAAAAACGTAACATTAATTGTAGTCAAGGTACAATTTTTAGAAAACATTACGTTTTGGAAACTTTTTACAGTAGATAACTCAATTGAGTACTTAAACAAACTTGAATACTTAATATAAATAAAGAATTTATGTTGCAACTGCGATTCAAATGTAAATGTCATAAATCAAATCTAATGATTTAAAAATAGAACAAGTCGAAGAGAGCAACTGTTGATGAAGTCACGGATCACACAGCAAGACCAAAGCAGCAGCTTTAACATTTACAGGAAAATGTCACCCTAGAGCTTTATTTGAATCCATGACAGCGTAAGGCTTACATATAGGACAGAAAGGTCATGGAAAATTTATTACTATTTGTTCCTTCATGTTTCTAAAAACTAAATTATGGGTAGTACTGAAATTATTTAATTTTTAAAATAATAAATGAATTATAATATTATGTATTAGTAAATCATTTTTCACTTAAAAGCCGTGGGTAGGTATCTGCATTCATTTGTATTAAAACCGTATTTAAATTGAATAATGCTATGCTGATAAGTAATTTATTAATTTACGATTACTACTTGTGACGTAGTTCAAAGCATATTGTAATTATTACAAAAATTTAAGTCTAAAATACGTAAGTACGATTTTAAACCATCGGTAATGTTACGATTTTCTATAGTAGCTTCATTCATTAGATGTTTTATCCAGGAGCGGTTCTATCATAGGAACTGCAGAGCTGCAGAACCGCTAAAAATATGAATGAAGTGTACCATAACCCTTAACTAATTATTACTTACTATTAGTATAATAATAATTCACCAGTTGCGGCCCGTCAGGGGAGTCTTTGAGACTGCGTCTCCCCAGAAACTCAACCAGTAACAAGAAAAAAATGTTTTATTAAAAATCATAATTTA
The DNA here is from genome assembly GCA_911387805.1 of Cantharis rustica. Classification (NCBI taxonomy): domain Eukaryota; kingdom Metazoa; phylum Arthropoda; class Insecta; order Coleoptera; family Cantharidae; genus Cantharis; species Cantharis rustica. Next base: position 82,638,141 of record OU426877.1, read on the forward strand.
CAAGACCACTATTCGTATTGAAAAAATTATGTAGTGTTTTAATTTCTTAATTATATTTTTACATAATTGTTATTTAAACAAAAGCTTTTGAAATCAACACCTGCGTTTAAAATTTCATAGCGATGCTAAATCGCTGATATGATAACGTCGGCTGCCAGTTGCAAGAGACGCTATGCGAAAGACTCATACTTAAAATTCATTATATGCTAAATGCAATTAATATATAACGTAGGAGCGTGTAGGAGTGGGGAAATTGCATACGGCAAATCTACCAATGATCCAAATCTCTTCGAAGTTTATGTAATATAATTTACGTAGTATTTGTTATTACAAGTTCTACTTGTTTGTGCATTTATTCCCTTATACTTTTTAAATAATTTTGAGCAATGGAAATAAACAATATATTGGACTTTTTGTTAAAAAATAATTTTATTAGGTTATCTTATGAACAAAAGTGTAAATTAAAAACTAATAGACCAACACCCTGCCTTTCATTAGAATCTAAAGAAGGTAAATTTACAAGAAAATTTCAATGTTGTTAGTATCAGAGACGGATTACCGTTTAGGCTAACTAGGCTCGTTCCTAGCTACGGTTTCCCCGAAAAGAAACACAGATTAAAACAAAGCGTATTAAAAACTAAAAAACTAACATAATTAAGGTAAGAGCGGTAGACACATTACCTGCTTTTTCGACCATCTAGCCATCACACAATGTGTTTCTGACTCATTAGTCGTCATCAGTACTAGTCGATGAACATGATGCAGATTTTAAAAACGCAAAAATTATGAAATCTGTTACTTATCACACAATCACATATTTTAGATCATAGATTATTCAAATGACAATACGTTATAATTCGGTTTCCATATAAACTTGTAAACATTATATTAAAATATTCTGACGAAGACGTGTACCAACGTCGAAAGCTCAATAAAAACATTATTAACAAAACGTTTAATTAACTTGTTTATTCAAAGATTATTTAATTAAAATATTTATTATAAAAAGCGATGATGATTGATATTAGTGGGACGTAATACAGCGTATTTACGGTATAAATTGAGTATATCTATGTTTCCTGCATTATTGGTAACCACAAAGATTCGTGGTATTTTAGTCTATGTTTTAGGCACGGTTATTATTGATGATTTACCCACATCTACTATGTCATCAAGAGTTATGTTTATCAATTCTTCTGAGCGACATGCGCCTGCAATACCCAGAATCAATGCTACATACAATGTATAGAAATTGGTAATACATAATAAAATCTAATCCCAAGTAACATTTTCCCTGTGGAAATTTTCTGTGACCCTGTTAGACCCCTGGAAAATGCCTATTAACTAAGTATGTCAGGTCTGTTAATACAGGGATTTTCCAGGTACCTGTTTACACACTCTTTGTGGAACCCTGTGAAATGCCCGTGGCAGAGATTAGCCAGAGATCTGTTTACCGATTCTTTGTAGATGCCTGTGAAATGCCCGAGGTAGGGATTAGGCAGGTACTAGTTTACAGTTTTTTTGTAGGGCCCTGTGAAATGCCCATGATAGAAATTTGTCAGGTACTCATTTACAGGTTATTTAGTAGGGCCTGTGCCAAATTTAACAAACAATAGAAAACGTTTGTTGATATTATTAGTAGACCAACAGAAATCATTCATTAATATAAAAATATTATAGTTGAGGTTTTTTTATTTTAAAGCTTTATTTCGGCCAACTATACTTAGTTAAATATTTTACCAATAATATATTTTATTTCTTAAACTATGGTTTTCCATTTCTTTTTCTACCTTTTATCAAATCAAAATTAAATTATTATTTTTCTATACATAATACTTAATATACTATAAATTATAAAGTAAAATATATTATATAGCCTGCGTAGTGAAATCGTTAAGGTGTAAAGTTACAGAACATTCAATGAATACCATCACAGGTTCGAATCCCGGTAAGTTAATAAGAAACTGTATACACTTTCTTTAGATATTTAAATAAAATGTAATTGTTAACTTTCAGATAGTATTATTATACATAATCGTTGTTCTAGAGGCATAGTTTATAACATAGTTTATAGTATATAGTATAACAATATAATTATTTTTTTTACAGTCTGCAAATCTCCCTGGTAGATCACTGCGGCAGGGACCCTGCCAGTGTACCTGGTAAAAGTGATTAGTAGACCCCTGTCTGGGGTCTATCCGACAGACAGTTCGACTTCCGTAGGGGAAAATCCATGGTAGATGCGCTTGATAACATAGTGAGGCAGGTCGCGGCGTCCAGGGGTTGGCGGGCCGGGCGGTTCCTTGCCGTGATCATGCTGAATGTCAGAATGCCTTCAACTCGGCAAAGTGGGAGCTAGTAATGTCACAGCTGAAGAAAAGAGAGATATTATCATCGTCTCCGACTACCTCAACCATAGACAACTGCTAGTGGAAGAAAGGCTGTGGAAGCACACGCTGCCAATAACTAGCGGGGTCCCGCAGGGTTTGGTGCTTTGGTGCCCTCCTGTAGAACGTTATGCATAACGGGATTCGCAGATGACATTACAATTGTGGCAGAGGCCCGCACGGTGGATAACATGGAGGACTTCGCGAACGCAGCCATAGCCGATATAAACCAATGGATGACCACTAGGGGCCTCCAGCTCGTCCCCGAGAAGACGGAGACGGTGGTAGTATCGGGGAAAAGACAAAGGAGACCGGTACAGTTCCTAGTAGACGGCAGGGTGGTCGCGGCGGCGGATCAGGTTCGGATGCTTGGAGTGGACATCGATCAAGACCTGACATTCAAACCGCACTTAATGAGAGTGGCCAAGAGGGCGACGAAAATGACGGAGGCTCTTCATAGAATAATGCCAAACGTGTGAGGCCCAAGCGAGACTAGGAGGAGACTGTTGAGCAGTGTAACGGAATTCATAGTGCTGTATGTAGCGCCGATATGGGCCACGGCACTGAACAAGAAATCGTATTGCCACATATTGCAGACAGTACAGAGAAAGAGTGCCCTGGGGATCACCCGTGCATACAGGACCATCTCCACGGATGCGGTCCTGGTAATTGCTTTCCAACTGCCATTATCCCTAAAGGCAGAAATGAGAGAGGCAAAGTATAGATTGGCGAGCAACACGCAATATCAAGACAATATTTAAGAAAGGTGGCAGACTTTGTGGACGACGTCCAGCAAAGGAAGGTGAACACACAGACTAATCCCGGACATTGCACCGTGGACAAATAGGAAACACGGCGAGATCTAGTATGAAACAACGCAGGCTTTGAGCGGGCATGGGTGTTTCCGTAGCTATCTGCATCGCTTCAAGAGAGCAGATACCCCCAGCTGCTCTTTCTGCGGAGAGGTTGATGATGCGGAACATACAATCTTCCACTGCACCAAATGGGCGGACCACAGACAATCCGCCTAAATACAGCTGAGGAAACACCTCACTCCAACAAATATCGTGGAGCTGATGTTAGATGACGAGGAAAACTGGAAGACAATCGTGAAGATGCTAGGGGATATTATTTTAGCCAAGGCAAAAATTCAAGATGTCGTAGATCAAGAGCAAAGACTCGAAAGAGCAGAATCAAGAAGGCGGAAGAATGTACAGAAGATATGCTTCAGCGATTCCCCCCATCTTCAAAGAGGAGAGGTTTTTAGTGGGTAACAGCAAACTCTCACACTCCCGGTCTTAGGAAAGACCGGGGTTAGTACTTAAAGTATTTTCTTCTCCTTCACCGCACAAAAAAAAACCCTGTCTGGGGTATCTGGTGGGGGTGCAAAATGTGCGCCATTATGCTCTGGCACAGACCCCTGGTATAATCCAAAAAAAGGTTCTAGACAGAAACAGGTACCTGTGAGATTTCACTGCTAGGGGTTTATAAGAAATTTACCAGATTGAAAATGTTACTTAAGAATATTATTACCTCGATCATTACATATTCATAATCATTTGTACTTGAAAAAAAAACAATTAATTTGTTCTCGTGACAGAACTTTTGACTTCTTTCCATGATACCCATCGGATTTTCGTTTTAAAAATTCTATTCGTTGTGCATACTTGCTTATGTCCATATTGTCGCATGTGTTAATTTTTATCGGAACTTCCACCATGTCACCTGCGTGGGTTCCCTTTACATGCTGGGATTGTGTAGCTCAGAGGGATGTCAGCTTCATCAGTAAAACAAATATATGTCTAAATATTATTTCTATTAACTAATATGGTTGAAGGGATACACTCTTAAGTTCTAATTATGTACAGACTTAATACTAATTCTTACAGTATCCACAATATTGTGAGGGGTAGAAAGGATTGGCACATCTTCTTTAGCACTTCACTCGCGAGACCCCTTCGAGCCTCTTTCAAAACCGTTTCGAGACTGATTTCCGAATTATTTAATTGTTCTCGCCAAACCTCCCTTAACCCCTCCTTTAATTTAAATTGAACCATTGGACGATTACAATCGATCTTTATCGTCTCGGGGTTCTTCACCTTATTTCTATATGTCTTACCTAAACAATTCTTATTAGTAACGGAAATGCCACACATTCTGAGGAATGTTCATGTTATGATTTTTATATGAACTTTAGTTTGAACTTAATAAATTATATTCCCAATTTCGCATATATATTTTGATAATTTATATTTTGAGTGTGACAATATTATCATTAATTACCATGCGCGCTCTTATCATTGAATATTGCGCCCATAATGCAGAGGACTTGTACACTTTTGCCTTTTCTCCAAAATAAACCAACATGACGTTTTCAGAATATGTTTTCACTTTTTTTTCCGTGCATCACTCTCTAAAACGATTATATGCAATATCGTACAATCTTTTTGATTTCAGTGGTAATAACTCGGAGACTGCAAAACTGGCAGCATCAATAAGTTTTTGTTGTTCCTCCATTTTAAAACTAAACTTGTTTACACAATTTTGAAACGAAGTTTCTTATGGGAAGATGCGAAGGGGTATCCTAATCGGAAAAAAACGTCCGTAACGAAAAAGCGTAAGATTTTTATATCGTTTGATAATTACACCATCTGGTGGTCAAAAATGGAACATCTAATCAGTATTAGTACATTGGAGATCTAAGCGTGTCCTGTGTTTGTGTATTAATTATTTAATATAATATTCAGAAACCATGAGTCATCCGTTTGCAAATTTCTCTTGAAAAAAAGTCGCTTATAGGTTATAACCTTATAACTCTGTATCTCACCAACTTGAGATTTGTGAACACTGTGAATACGCAGGGGTCCCTGTATTCATACAAATTTTAGAAATGTAGAACAGATTTCCCTCGGGAGAGGCTGAACTCCTAGAGAACGAGTCCCCGGGTGGCGGATAGGGAAATGCTCGGCCTTAGAGCAGGGTAGGAAGGAAATTAAATATTTCACACAGACCAAGCAGCCTAACCGGGACCAGCTTAGCAAGCTATCTCGGCCGTATCAATAATGCTCAAAGTGCCAGGAACGGCCTCGGAACTGGATGGAATAAACGGATGACGACAGCGCAAAAACAAGGCATAAACGATTTAAGAATGGCAACACGGTCAGATTGGCGACTTGGAACATAATGTCATGGAACACCAGAGATCAGGAAGTGATCACAGAAATAACAGAGAAAAAAACATTGGCGCATTGTCAGAAACAAAGAAAAAAGGCAAAGGAACTCGCGGATATGGCGACTATGTTATGATCTACAGTGGAGTTACCAAAGGCAGTCAAGCAAAAGAGGGGGTCGCTCTTTTGATCCACCAAAAGCTTCACCCAAGCATAACTACTCTTGGCTACATAAATGAGAGAATACTGCGAGTTACTCTGAAATTGAACAGCAATAAAGTTCACATCATAAGCGTGTATGCTCTAGACATTAGTAAGCCATGTGATAAAAAAAAAGAATTCTATGAGACTCTGCAGAATGAAGTCAATTTGATATCACAGATATCCGATATCACGGAACACGTAATAATAATAGGAGACCTAAACGCTAGAGTAGGAACACAAGTAATATCTGGTGTCAAACAACGGTTTAACGAGGAGATCAAAAACGAAAATGGGGAACTTCTGGTAGATTTTTGCAGCTAAAATAGTACAGTAGGAGAATTAACAACACCTTCTTTAAACACGACCTAAAATACAAAATAACACGGCAAAATTCGCGTACTGGACTATGTTATAACTAGCGGCAATATTTTACCAACCCAAGTATTGAATGTTAGAACACTAAACTCAGCAAATGTTGGCTGTGACCATAAATTGGTGCTCTGTAAGTTGAAACTGAACCGTCCAAACACACCAAAACGTAAAACAGCGGAAATAGACAATACCAATAACGAAAAGGAAAAACTCAATATAGAAAGTCTTACAACGGAAAGTACACGGTATTTATACCCGCAAAGACTTGAGACAAGGATATTCATGAATAAAATTAATCCAACAGACGACGTGGAAGAAGCATGGGGAAAAGTTAAGTCGAATATACTGGAAGCTGCAAAAGAAGCGTGTGGCACAAGAAAGATAAAATCAAAACCAACAAGCCCAAAAACACCATGGTTCACTGACAAAGTAAAACAACTCAGTCAAGAAAAGAAACAATCTTACCTTAAACATAAATCATCAGGCACACTGGAAGACCTTAGGGAATATAAATAGGTTAGAAACAGAGTTATTCAGAGAATAAGAAAAATAAATGAGGAATATTGGGAAGAGTTCACTGCCGATGTGGAACATGATCTTACAGGGTCACAGCGAAAGATATGGAAAATGATTTGAAATAGAAAGGCTGATATTAACGAACGCCTGAGCTTCCACAAAATTAGTGCCGAAGAGTAGACTAAGCATTTCACATCGACGTACCAACAGAATGCCACCAAAATATTGCATGATCTGTTGGACTCTAAAACCGATATAATACAAATAGAAAATCGCACACAACGAACAAACTGAATGATGTAATATCGAAAGAAATAAATTGCGATGATGGTGTCCCACAAGGTAGTATTTTGGGAGCACTGCTGTTTATTTTTTGCGGATGACACATTAATATATATAGTAGGTGGAAATAAGCATGAATGCGAAAGATTGTTGACAGAGGATCTGAGAAGATTGGAAAATTGGTTTAGAATGAATCAATTAAAGGTGAACGCGCAGAAGACCAAATGTATGGTAATTAATAGCAATTTTGATATAAATGTATGCATTGATGGGCAAAAAATTGAACAACTTAATGAAATAAAATATTTGGGTGTAATCATTGATAAAAACTTAAATTTCAATAAACACATTAGCGGGTTGTGTGCTAAAATTTCAATGAAAATTAATTTATTGGCAAGAATACGCTAAGTAGTAGCTAAGTAGAATATGCTAAGTAGTTTGAAGTGGTTAAGCGTTAGACAAAGACTAAATTTTCAAATTCTGATTTTGATATTTAAAATGAAATACAACTTGTTGCCGGAATATTTGTCAAAAAAATTAAATTATGTTAAAGACGTGTGTAATGTTAACCTGAGAAATAAGAATGATTTCAGAGTTGATCAAGTGTATTGGCTAGTGAAATCACAAAACACTGTTATGAATAGGGGTTTAATTATGTTTAATGAAATGCCTAAAAGCATTGAGGAAGAAACTAGCTTGAGTTCTTTTAAATGTAAGCTATCTAGATATGTTTTCGAAACTTTTTAAAGCTAGTGTGAGAATATGGTTTCTTTAGGCTTCCTTATTTTTTGGGTGTACATAAATATCTATTAAGGAAAGCGAAAAGTCCATAGAATACAACACTCCGGCTTTCGTGTGATTTGTGGACCTCACAAAGGTCTTTGACGGAGTGAGACTGGTGGATATTATAAAAATATTAAAGAAAAAGAAAATACCGCGGTTTCTCATCAATGTGATCAAAAACATATACAAAAACACTGATACCCGGATCAAGGTGGAAATCGAAACGACCAGTCCAATACCAACTCCTAGTGGAATAAGACAAGGTGAATCACTCAGCCCAATGCTGTTCAACATCATTATAAACGAGATAATTAACAGCGTCAAAATTAAGAGAGGATACAGAATGGGCTAAAGAGAAATCAACATCATCTGCTATGCTGACGATGCGGTCTTGATCGCGGATAACGAGGACGATCTTCAGAGACTATTACACCAATTTGTCATCACAGCGAAAGACTATAATATGGAGATATCTATAAAGAAGACCAAATGCCTAACAATATCTAAGGAGCCAATAAGATGTAAATTGGAAATAGAAGGAAAAATAATAGAGCAGGTAATAATGTTCAAATATCTTGGAATAGAAATATCGAGCGCGAGGGACATATTTCGTAAGGTGCAACAACAGACAACAAGAGAAGCAGTGATGTCGGGATGTCTTCGTGACGCGTTCCGGAGAAACAAATATATGTCAATCAAGAGCAAGATTAGGATATATAAAACAGCAGTAAGACCTGTGATAACATATGCAGCTGAAACAAGAGCGGAAACATCTAAAACAAAACAAAAAATGAGAACAACTGAAATGAGAACGCTCAGAACAATAACAGGCAGAACACTCTTAGACAGAGTTTCGAGTTGAGATATCCGACAACACTGCGACATACAAGATGTCGTAAAATTAATAAAGACTTGCCGCAAGGAATGGAACGCGCATATAGATAGAATGGGAGACGAACGCCTCCCAAAAATAGCAAGAGATAGTAAACCCACCGGAAGACGACCCCCCGGTAGACCGCCAAAAAGATGGACGGAAAGTTGGGTGTTGTCGTCGATTGAATCACCACCAAGATGATTCTTGGTGAAATTGGAAAGACACGCAGTGCCTAATTAAAGAAGAAAAAGAAGAAGAAGAACAGGTTTACAAACCCTTTATAAAGACATGTATCATAAAACACCAATCACAAACGCCCATTAGTCTATGTTGCAAGTTTTTCATTGGTTGTTTAAATTTAATGAGCGTTTTCATTAAAATAGGTTTACAACACTCTTTAATACTAGAAGTGCCGTGCTTACCTGCATACCTATTAACGCCACAATGAGTCATTTTGACTCAGTCATTTTCTATTGTATAAATTTTGTTGGATGGATAAAAAATAAACCACTGCAATCTATTTTTGTTCATAGATTGAAAAACTCAGTTTGAAATAATAGCTTATGGTCTATTTGGCGCATTTGGTGCAAGTAACAGATTTAAAAATGTTCACAGAATACTTTCCGCAAACGAACTTGAGACACTTTTGGCATTTGTCGACTGTCTTATTGCCTTTGCAATGTTTTCCAATCTGACATTTATGCCTTATTTTTGATCAACCTGGTTCAGTTTCTTGAACAACATTATAAGTACTTTTATCACAACAATGCTTAGCTCGAAGTTGTTCGGCAAGTTTTCTCAAAAACTGATGTCTGCTTATTGTTTCTCCTGTGCTTTTTTTATATAAGACCTAAGCATTTATTAAAGCTAAACCAAGAATATTATAGAAAACTTGAACAGGCCCACGACGTGACCCAGCTCTGGTCGTGTACAGTCTTGCCTTTTGTTCAATGACATTGACTCCATATTTGAGTTTATTATAAAAACTAATACTTTCCGGCAATTTTTTCTCAGTTGAGCCGATTTCAATATTAGAGTGCATGGTACTCAAGATCAGAACATTTTTCTCTTTCTTTCTCTAATATACGGTAAATGTTTTCATGCTGCAAAAGCTTTTTATCGTAAAGAGGTGCTTTACGCAATTTTACTTCAACTGGAATTTCTTTTCGAATTTTATTTACTGTATCCTCTATGGTAGTTTTAGCTTCTTTCAGACGCTTAGCTAATTTTATAGACGTGAAAAAATTGTCTGTGGTGACATTTCTGCCTTTGTTTAGAAATGGTTTCATAAGATTTCATACAACACTTTCAGGAAAGATTTTATCTGTAGGACGATGTTCATTCTTTCCTAGATTAGGAAATTCATTACACATATATTTAGTATTAGAATCTCCGAGCATCCAGAATTTAATCCCAAACTTATCTGGTTCATTAGCCATATATTGTGTAAATCGACACCGTGCTTTTGTGGGAAACAGTTGCTTATCAATTGTTACAAACTCACCGGGTTTGTAACAGGTTATGCAATATTTAATAAATCTATCTCAAATATACGATACGAGTGCAAATTTGTCTGTCTTGAGGCGTTCAGATCGAGTTTGTCGTTTGTGAAATCTCAAATATCGCATTATGCTACTAATACTGTTTCGGCTCATGGTATTTTCAAAAAATTCTATTCCCCCAATCTTTAGACCATAAGAGATTATAATCCATCCTTCCGCACTTATAAGATCCACGAACATACAGCAGAGCAATAAATGCATAAGTTCTTCTAATGTGATAGTCCAGTCATTTTCACCTTTACGACGAGCTTCAGCTTCAGTACACAGTTTTATGTGTCGCAAAATTTGTTCAGACACAAGCAATCGCTATGAACTCAACATGTCTTTTTGAACTATGTGCCGTTTAGAATAAGGCGTTGGCCCTGGTGTTTTCCTAACAATATTCTGAGCGGATGCTTTTGCTGGAGTTTCATGTTGAATGTCAATTACTCTCCATGCTGTTTGTTTGTCACTTCCAAAGAAGGAAGGTTCAGTAGAAAAAATATCTGCTCTAGTATTAGCTCCTGAAGCTTGACGAGCCTAGCGGACGTCTACGTCCACGTCCCCTACCTAGCTTACTTCCACTATTTGTTGCTTCAGTACCGACTTTTTCAACTTGGAAAGTAAATTGTTTGATGACTAACCAAGAAACATGCTGCAGCTACAACAGTAAAAATTATCATTTACTTCGAAATATGGGGTGGTCAGAATAGAAGTGAATGAAGTCCATAAATGCTGTTTATGAATTATCGAAACTTAACAGTACAAAACGGAAACATGTAATATTATTATCAGTAAGAAAAGTAAACGACTTATATAGGATACTAAAACAAACAAAATGTGATTTAATCTACCTTTGCACTAAAGTAAAGTTATGAATTAGAACGCATTAGGAACCATAACTCCAAAAAATTTTAATATGGACTTGATTCACTTCTGTTTTCAGCACTCCATATATGAAACATAAAATTTAATATAGTTTTGAGCAATAAATTTATTCTCTAAAATGACGAGTTTTTATATTTTATATTATAAACATCTAAGATTATTGTTTACATACCTTTAGTAGCTCTAGATGCACTTTTTGTTTGATATTCTATGCTTCTTTCATCAGCATCAAAAGATTCACTGCAACTAATTTTATTTAGAGAATATACTGATTCGCTGTCTTCGTTGCTAGTATCATCTGACATAGTATCAGAATCTTCTCCCCCTATCTATCTATCTCCAATCTATTGCCATCTCGTTGGCAATTTGTTCAAATTCAGAAGCACTGAGATATTTTTTAGGCCACATTTTCACAATATTATGTATACACACGACACACTAAATGACACTTGTCTACAAAACAACTGACTAATACAGCAAGCCCCTGCAGTATGCAGTTTTTTATTTTGCATACGGTGCAGAGTCCTCCTACGCATTCATAAATCACGTGATCGGCCTCTGCGTGGAAAAGTGAACAGACTTATTGACCATCATCAAAATCTCTCAAAGTTTGTTTTAATATACCCGTGTGTATTTTAAATATCAATTCATACAATTAAGTAATGAATTCGTTGGTGTTTCCCTTTATTGAAGGCAAAGGTCTAAATGATCCCTAGGCGTTAATAGGTAGAAGCTATAAAAAATTAAGAATGACCTGCCAAACAAGCCTAATCTTTCGTATACATGATTATAACAAATAATAATTAAAAGACAAAAATACCCAGCTCCGTAGTGCCCACGAATCAAAAGATTCAGAACAAATGTTTGAAACATGTCAAAATAACTTCTTCGGCGCTTCTAGTGTTAAACGTTTTCATGAATACATGGGTTTTATTAATAAAAAATAAAAAAAAATAATGAAAATAATAAAATTTATTTAGCAAAAAAGCTACTGCATTACAATAAATAAAATTATAAAAATTTTAAATCTGCAGCTGGAAGTTGTGCGCGATTTATCGCAAATAATCCTAAAGTAGCCTGTTTGCATAGTCATTGACAATTACTTTTATTCATGTCGCAATATCCTTATACACTTTCTTGCGTACTGGGATATCTTCTGCAAAATATTGTTCTATTTGCATTTCATTAGTACTATCTTCTTTCCTAAGAGCTATAATCAATTTCCAGATATTGGGATGCGCAGCACCAAGTAGATACTTAAATCTATTATGCCCTCCTTGGTATAAATGTTAATCTTCGGTGCGTCCAAATATTCACCACGTTTTGACGTGTATTCCTATGGAGTCAAAAGAAGCGTTGTCAAACGCTTTTCTATTTCTAAAAAGGTTTCCAGAGCAATTTATTGGCTTCTAGAGCTCTAGCTATCCTGTGAGTTAGTTCGTGTATACTAAGCTCACACGATTTTTCCGATTGGTGTTTGTGTCTGTGTAGAGGTGAATTTACCAATACACTGCCTCTGATATGCCTATCTATCAGTTTCTCTAGTGTCTTCAATAAGAAAGACATCAGACTGATTGGACGAAATGACTTTGCCTAGGCGTATCAGACACGCCCTGGCTTGGATATAAATACCACTATTGTCATTCGCCAGCTTTAGGGTATGTAGTTTAGACCTAAGCTGGCTCTAAACATAGTACACAGAGAAGTGGCTAATGTTTTCAGCCCCTACTGTAGTTTTGCGAAGAAAATGTCGTTCTTGCCTTGAGGCATTTCAGCCTCAAGGCTTAAACGGTTTGAAAGTGTTAATCATCCATTCAATTCTCGTTTTGTTAAATATTTTATCTGCTACTCTTCAGTGGTCTCTCTCCATCCGACGAGTCAAAACGGCATGGTGCTCCTGATCAGTAGAGTTGTTATCAAGTTTGGAAACACACTCCGGACAGTGTGTCCGGAGCAGAAGCTTCAGAGTTTCCTCCCATGATGATGTGAACACTCCCTGTGATTTTTCTATTGTGCCCACCTTCCCGTGGCCACCTTTATAAAGAGTTTTTTGAAGTCTTGTGCATTCTGGAGTTTTCTTAACCTTTCCGCAATATTTTCTTCATAAGTATTTTCTTAGCCTTCCGTATGGTGTACGTGTATTTCAGACGGAAGTTTTTGTAAGCTTTCCAGTCTTCTGTTCTCTTAGCTTTGTTAAAAAACTTTCGAGACACTACCCTGAAAGAGTCAACTTCACAATTAGTTCTCGTTCTCCTGCTTACCATTCCTCTTTTTTAGAGAGCAGTTTTCTTTGAAGAGAGCCTTAAAGAAAGCCCAGTCTCTTTGAAAAATCTTGGTATGGAGATTATGGATAGGGCGGATGACTTCTGAGTGTTATCAGCCTCACTAACAAATTTTTAGGCTTGGATCTCAAACGTCACCCTGTTGGTAGAATAAAACTCTAGTCGAAGTTAAGTTTTACGGAGTTCGATTGATACTCAATTTATTTAACAAAATTTACATACTTATATATCAAATTAACAAATGCCAAATTAACAAATTTATATACAGAAATTAATAGGTAATTAAAATAGAAATTAACTTAAAAAAGTTTTTAGAATTTTTTAAGTATTTATGTGGTATTTAGTAGTATGTGATGTTAAAATAATAAAACCCAACAAAATGTTAAAATAATAAATTTTAACTGTTAAGTAAATAATTACACACTACAAAGAAACATATAAGGATATTCACACTCTCTGGTATATCCCGTGGTAAATTTACCACGTGGTAAATATACCACGTTTACCAGGGTGTTATTTGACTGTGTAGTAATCTCCCATAAGAGCAAATACCATACCTCGTGGTATTCGTAAGTAGCCCTCGACCGTGTATTTCTAGTATGGTAAAGTTAAACCAGTGCGCCGCTTTTCTGCGTTGTTGTATTTTTACTTCTAATATGGCGAAGTGCACACAGCTGATTTAAAGTAACTACTACTTAAAAAATAATAACAGCTGATTGTGCCGAAAGTAGGGTTAAAGTTAAAATAACCAAGACTCAATACCACGAGGTGTGTTCACAGATATGGTATTAATGTGTGGTAAATTTACCACGTGTTAAATATACCAGAAAGTGTGAATACCCTAAATATTTAAAGAAACCAAAATGACAAAAATTTACATTGAACAGGGTGGAACTTAGAAATATTTGAATAAACAAGAAATAAAATCTGAAAAAATTATACTATAAAAATGATAAAAATTACTAAAAATTAAAAAAATATTAAAAAAACCTGTAACATAAATGTTACAGATTTCAACAAACAAAAAACACACAAACTTTTTTAAAAAAGCAGATATTTTGAAGTGAGAATTTCTGATTGAAAATTAGGGTGCTTTTTCGATATTAAGTTAAAATAAGGTGAAAAAATGAATATTTTAAATCAAAAATATTACTGTATGTTTGGGACATACAAAGGTAAGTTTTCACCAAATTTCGTGAAAAAATAAATCTTTTTGCAAAAAATAAAAATAAAAAACCCAAAACTCGGTTATTCAAATTTTTCACATAAATTTTGAGGTTATGTGAAAACCTTGTCGATACAAAAGTTGTAGATATTTTTATTACCTACAACTTTGCTATTTAATTTTTTTTCATAGGACTTGCAGTTTTACCGGAAATCGAGATTAACCGTTTTTTACCCTTAAAAACTCACCCACTCCCCCTTCTCGACCTCAGATCACCCATAATTTATTTTTCCTTTCATTTTTGTTATATTCTCTACCTTTTCAAATGGGTTTCATTCTACTACAATTTTTTTTGGTCTCAAAAATTATCTACCCTGGCCTATTAAGTCGTTTTCAGCATATAAATCAAGCAGAAAGTGTTGATAAATAACGTAAAATAAACGATAAATCGTAAGACGATAATAATAATCCTAAATTGCAGTAGTGTGTGAAGGGATTTTGCTTTAGTTATTAACTTTTTTTGCATACAAGTCATGTAAAAAAATGAAGCTTTCTTGTTGCACTAAAGTTTTTAGGCACTCGGTTGCTGTTACCATTAATGTAGCAGCCCAATCAGGTGTGCATTAACAATTTTTATTTATTGTATACATTTATAGCAATTATTTTTATTTAGGAATGACTACCTAAACTAATAAGGGTATTATCAAGTTGCCACGGGAAGCAACACAAACTGCACAAGTGATTAGCTTATTGGTCAAATTATTTGACAGTGTTAATGCAGTCATGTCGGCTTTGATGTCTAAGGAAAGGTGTTACGAACTTGTGTTACCGACAAATCTCTACATGTTGAATTTTGGAGAAAAGCGATTGAAATTTTAAAGACTATAAAATTTATAACGTAAGATGGCAAAACATCGACACCGTCATCAGTAAAAAATTGGATTACAACACTGCAGGTAATTAAAAAAGAATTAAAATAAAAGTATTTCTTGTAAAAAAATTATTATTGTTTAATACCATTTGTATAATTTTTAGGGCTTCGTTGATCTTTACACGAAAATGATAAGTTTTGGTTTTACCAAAATGTGTCCAAGAAAATGTAACCAAGATCCATTGGAAAAATTAGACAGAGGGGTGTACGATTTATCAATCTAACTGTAGCCGCTTTTACTCCATTTTATGCTAACTTGTTGGTAAATAACTTCACCAAAGATCATTCGATAGGCAGTAATTGCGAAAATTATAAAGAAGATATTTTAATATTGCTACAAAAATGGTGGGAGATTTTGTTAATTGTATTGTATGTACACATAGTTGGCTTTGACAATAAATTATTACATTTCCTTGTACTAACCAAGTAACATTCGTATCATTGAATAACAACCTTTTAATTACAATAACATGAGACTCTTTCAATCTTAAGACTTTATTATCATCATAAAAATCTTGCAAATTAATCACACACCGCTCAATTAAACCACTGAACTCAAAATTTTTAAGTTTAAAAAAAAAGCAATTCATTAAAAATGTGGCTTAAAACTAACGAAATCAAACATCCACTCTACTGGCCATCCTGTCTTTTACTGCCAACCTTTTCGAAACAATATTTATACATTTCCTTCCAATTAAAATTCAAACAAAAATCATTAAATAAATAACTATTACCAAAGAGTATGTAGTGTATAGAGGAACAGCTCTTATGGGTATACCTGTCACTAGCATTTTTCGTACCCTACAATAAAATTGTAGTCGATTCGTAACGACCTCAGCGGCAAAAACGAGCATTATATAATGAGTAAGCATTAAATGAGACAGCATGATAAGCTGTCTTTGTCTGTTACGATTTTGGTAATCCCTTCAGGTAGATGGTTATAAAAGTAAGAAGAGAATTTCAAAGTATCGTAAAAACAGACAATTTTATTATTTACTTCGAATTTTAAAGATTATTAAAATTTCAAACCAAAGTTAAAACTAAAATAATTTTAAACTTCAACAAATCAACGCTTCAACTCGGATCTCTCGGCACAATTTTTAATTTTTATGTATTTAATTTCATGTTGAATTTTATTTTTTAAATCAAATCAAATTAAAATATTATTATTATACATTTATCATTATTTTAGAAGTATACATAAAATATTATTCATGCTTTAAAATTCTTTTTTTGGGTTCTGCTTTTTGCTTGTCATATTACATTAATATTACATATTAATTTATTGCAATTATTGTTTTAAAAAAGTTCGATTTGTTTTTTCGCAATTCTTCTAAAACTGAATGTTTTATATTTATTGCATGTGGAGTAACAGATATAAATCTTTTATATATTTGTAAACTAGATTTACATTACAAATTTTATTTAAACACTTTAAACCAGGGCCGTATTTAAGGGGGTGGTTTTAGGGGTTACAACCTCCCCCGAAATTATTTATCGATAAATAATTCGATAAATTATTCGAAAGTTCGACTGCAATCGTAAAAAAATCAGAAAAAACAAAAACATTAAACTTGAAGTGTTTAAATAAAAATTAAAACTAAAGAGATATTTCTAATAAATTAAATCCCAAATTAAAAAATTGGAAATTCGTATTATAATTCGGCGATTGGCGACACTGGATTAAATACACCTACTACTAAATTGCAAAAATATAAAAACCGAAGATGAAAAATATAAAAATGCCCTAAATATTTACAGTCCTGTGTAAAAGTCTGCGACCACTTAGTTAATTGTTAGTTATTACTCCTATTAATTAATTTTCGATTTTTTGAAAAATAATTATATTGAAATGAATAAAATAGGTATTTTATCTTAATTCTTACTATTATGGTAAAAATTTTAAAATGAAATAAATTGTTTGAACCAAAAAGTTTAAAGGGAACATAAATTTTATGATCATCATGGGCAGCAAAATAGCTTAAAATAACACTTCCGCAATAAATTAGAATGGGCATTGTAAACCCATAAATTGTTTTATATTTTGTACATTTTTGTACATAAGTGTATATTTGCTTAAGATTTGTGAAATTTTCTTTCAATCTAATTTAGTTCTTTGTTTTGACAACATTATTTTACTATCGCCATCGGTAAAATAAGAATTTAGTTTGTGATTTTTATTCAAATATTAAAATTAAAAAATTTTATTTAAAAACGGTTTTTTACGTGAGAGTTTAAAATTAAAATATGAATAAGTTTAAACTTATTAAAAATATCGTAGTAAACAAAACTTTTAAAATTATATAAACAAAAACGCCCCCCCTCCCCAGAAGTCAACCTGTAATCAAAATTTGTCGCTTCTTTGACAAATTATTTTCAACCATTAAATAGAGTTCATAAAAATCGAAATTTTCTCTGAATATCGAACTCAAATAAAGAAAAATCGCGCAAAAACATAATTATTTCAATTAAATAAAAACAATTTTTTCACAAAATTTTAATTTTTTTTTGCGGTAACTTTCGACAAAATACTTTCAAACAAAATTTCCTAATAACAATACTCAAAAATAAAATAAAATCTTAATTGC
The DNA here is from genome assembly GCA_911387805.1 of Cantharis rustica. Lineage (NCBI taxonomy): Eukaryota > Metazoa > Arthropoda > Insecta > Coleoptera > Cantharidae > Cantharis > Cantharis rustica. The sequence goes on from OU426877.1 coordinate 82,656,124, forward strand.
AAAAATACTTGCACAAAATTATACTCAAAAAAGCAGCGGAGCAAAATATAGGCTTTTGCCGTTTCCGCCATCTTGGTAAAAAAACTTCCCTCTAGTCACTTTTCTCCAAACATTACATTTCAAAAATTAATATAACAAAATTTAAATTTAGAAAAACTTCTTTTGTTATTTTATAAATTAGCTATATATTTTGCTATTTTTTTAAAACCCTCCCCGAAAATTTAGTCTAAATAAGGCCCTGCTTTAAACAGTAATCAGTGCAGTCTTCAAAAAATTCAAAACAAAAATTTAAAAAACAAATTAAAAAATGAAATATTTAATCTTTGATATTTAATATTATTAAATAATTTATAGTATATTTTTAAATTATCGGATTTATCGGAAATTGATCGTATCATTTTAAAAAATTATCGTACGATAACATAATACTATCGTATAGACCAGGCCTGGTATATACTATAAAGCAGTGTTTTTTAACCTGTGGGTCACGATCCCCAAAGGGTCGCGATGTTTTGCTCGTGGGGTCGAAATTTTTTTTAATAAAATTAAATTATAAATTTACATAAATTATAATAACTATTTACGATATAGGTGTTAAAAGTGAGATTTTATTTTGTTAGTGGAGAATTTCGCGAAACGAGCGATAGCGAGTCCATGCAAAAAATTATAAACTAATAACACTAGTGTTAAAAATCTTTTTCTTACTAGTGTTAAAATAATTATTAATTATATAAGGGGATTAAGAAGGCTCTATTATTCTCTATTCGATAAGGTTGAAAAACACTGCTATAGAGGATACAAATTATCGTATTATTATATATACAATAACTACCGTATGGTGGTTACACTGATTGTAATGTTTACTGCCCTATTTAAAAATTTCTATGGAGACCCCATGATAAAACCGTGTTAAAAAACCTTTTTTCTTACTTATCCACTTCAGGTACGAACAGTCGCCAAAAAGGTATACCTGCAATTATCGATATAGTAGCTAACTTTATATTTAGGTATTTAATATAAAAATGTTCCCGGCCGATAGATGGCTTTGCTACGCCCTCTGGTAGACGGGATTGTCTCTACGTTTCAATTTTTAATACATGGCTGTTCCTCTATACACTACATACTCTTTGCTATTACGTAACAAATATTGAATTGTAGGAAAATACACGATAATATAATACTGCTTTGTTGACAAAAAGCCTTTTAAATTATACCGGGTGTTCCCCCTCCGAGTGTTTGCAACCTTGGAGAGGTAAGGGGGTTAGCGTGCTTCTAGTGAAGCCGTAGGTATATACTGTATACTCACAAAACATATTATTTACAATAGAATGGTAACTTCAAGGAGAAAAGTGAAAACATTGTTGACCGCCATCTCACCGCCTGGGAGTCCACTAAAAGAAGTGAGGGGGGGGGGAAAATTTTTGCCTGTAAAATAATTTAATTTAAATTGCTACTTTATAATCATTAATGTTGTATGAATTTTTATAGCAATATATTTACAAAGCAAAAGTAAATACATTATTATTACAATTCATAAAACACTAATGATTATAAAATATAAAGTACCTAATTTATTCCCAGGTAGCACGCAATATTGTGGCAATATTGGTCCTTCATACTGTAAATATTGGCGCAATATTGCGGTCAATATAGCACAATATACTAATGAAAACAATTTGCAATGTTGCACAATATTGCAGTCAATATCGCACAATATTGATAGTAGCAATATTGAAGCAATATAGTCTTCAATGTTGGGGCTATATCGCGTCCAATATCGGTTCAATATTGATGTCAATATAGCGCAATATAGTAATGAGAACAATTTGCAATGTTGCACAATATTGCAGTCAATATCGCACAATATTGATGTAAATATAGCGCAATATAGTAATGAGAACAATTTGCAATGTTGCACAATATTAAAAGCAATATTGCTCAATATCGCTTCCAATATTTTACCATGATGGCAACTAAAAATAACCTACCTGGGATTCGAACCTGAACCAACCGATTTATTGAATTTGAAACCCTACCGCTCTACAGCTTACGCCACGAGGCCTTCTTGTAGAAATTCAATTTCTAGATTAAAATTATTTACAAAAAATTATATATACAAAATTATATTTATAAATTAGCACTGGAGCTAATTTATGTGTTAACATTCTGAACACAATATTTAGGAGTAAAATTGATGGAAAGCTTTCCACTTGAACATACTATATCTAATAAAATAAGTGACGCTGTACAATAAAAAGAAACGAAACTCGGTAGCTTTCCATCTATAGAACAGTTTCAGCATAACTTGCTGATTTTTCAGATATGATTTTTCTAAAATTTGGAAGTCTAAACTGTGATGATGATTTAATCAAAAATGTATTAATTTTCTTATCACTCCTAAGAACACAAGATTCATTAAGTAGGTATAATTTTGTTTTTACAAAAGCTAAAATTATTTGACTTTTAACAAGTATTGAATAAGGGCTGATATCTTCACTTTCTCGTAAAGTGGCATATACATATATTCACCTCCCTTGGAGTCTCACTTGAAGTACCAAATAAAACGTTACAAGTGAGATTTTAACTTAAAATTTATAAACAGTGTGTGTATTTTGTGTATTTTATAATTTTGCAAAATTGGTCTTATCGACAATATTAATCTGATCTTAGACGAAATTAACGAAAATATTTTATATCGCCGTTCATATAATACTAAAAACAGAATAATGATCAAAATAATAACTTACATCGTACTGAGTTTTTAAATTATGCATTATAATAATTGCATCTGGGTTACAACTAGATACCTGTTAAAAATACTTTTGTCAAGTTTATTACTTAATCCTTTCAGACCTATCGTACACTATAGTGTAATTATTAAATTATTTTGAAGTTGGTGACAAACTTAAATCCCAAATAACAATCATTTTTCATTAAAAGAACAACGAGGAATTCAGTAATTCTTTCTTCCAAAAAATAATTGCTATCTAGCATATAAGTTTGTCACAAACTTCAAAATAATTTAATAAAACGCGGGTACGCTATAGTGTACCTTTTATTAAATTACATAGTTTTTAAACTAATATTATGTAAGAATAACATATGTATGACAGAATTCTTAAGCAGATTATCAAATTTGTTCATAGAATGCAACAATGTACTGTATTGGGTTTTATGGCACCGGTTATTTCTTTGAAATTACTTATACCTGAAATCTAAAAATTCTTGGTGCATTTATTTTAGGGTTTTTCCATGGTTCCATAGCATTTATAGAATTTAATTTGCTTTTAATTATAAGCAAAAAGTAATAAATACTTAATAAAGAAAATCAAATTATAATACAATGCTGTTCGAATATGACGTCATCAAATGCTTATGACGTGTATTGCTAAAAGTTTTATCTGAACCATACCGGAACTTACATTTTAGATCGTTTTTTTAATGTATTAATGTAAAACATTTATTTCAATAAAAAGACGTTTTTTTAACTAATTTATTTATACCTAAATAAAATATTTCCGTATTTTACAACTAAGATCATCAGTCTTAAAGGAAAATTAAACTTGAGGAAATACACGTCACTGATATAATTAGAAGACGTCTACTATCACCACAATAAAAATAAAATTTCAGATTTTCACTTAATGCGAAAAACGATTGTTTATTGATTTCTAGTTTAATAAGTACCTCCGTGAAGTTGGCCTCCCATCTGAAACATTTTGATATAAAAAAATATGGAATCGTTAGGTCATTGTTAGGTCTCAAAAAGTCACCCGGTTTTATCGTTAGGTCACTTTTAGTTTTATCAAAAAAAATTATTCAAGTTTTGAAAAATTTTCTTGGTAAGTTAGCCTCCTCATTAAACGATTTCGACGAAATAAAAGTGGAAACCGGTAGGAAATGCACTGCTGAGGTTTGGTCACGTATATTTATCGTTAGGTCACCTTTCATTTCTTTGCAATTAATTAATTTCAATTTTATGTCCCTATTGCGCATGCGCTAAACAAAAATATAGTTGTGATGAAATTTTTCTTACAAAAGTAAGAAAAGTATAACATTTTGATATAAAAAATATGGAATCGTTAGGTTGTCGTTAGGTCTCGAAAGGTCATTTGGTTTTATCGTTAGGTAACTTTTAGTTTTATCTAAAAAAATTATTCAAGTTTTGAAAAATTTTCTTGGTAAGTTAGCCTCCCTATTAAACGATTTCGATGAAATAAAAGTGGAAACAGGTAGGAAATGCACTGCTAAGGTTTGGTCAAGTATATTTATCGTTAGGTCACCTTTCATTTCTTTGCAATTAAATAATTTCACTTTTATATTTCTATTGCGCTTGCACTAAACAAAAATATTAGTGTGTGCAAAATTACATCTTGGGACGCGTTCTTGCCAACTCTTGACTTGAGGTGCGTTCTCGCAACACTTTTGTACATAACGTTCGCTCTAAATGGTTAGAAAAGTTTCGTAAGCGCGAAACTCGAAAGCAGTTATAGAGCGTAATCAAAACGTTTACAGTGCAAAGATTTTCTATTTAAGTAGCGTCTATTATTGATGTACTTGACGGTGATCCACAATTGCAATATTATAATTCACTAATGTACTAGGTGTTGAAACAAAACACTTAATCCATACAGCAGCTGCACTGTACCACATATCTACAGTGTATACTTAATATGGCATCAAATCACAACGACGTGTTTGCACTTTATTAGGAAATAATGATTTTAGTGTTGTAACTCGTTTTTTTAACATTAACATTAACAATTAACATTAACATAACAAAACAATAATGTTTTCAATAAATTTGCTTTTATTTGAAGCAAATAATTATTTATTGCTAAATTTGAAGAAGTTCCTTCAGTAGGTTTATAGAAAATATCAAAAGGGTGCATATTATTATCTTTAATTATTATGAGATCGAGGCAATTGATTCTATGTTAACTTCTATTTCTTTTGTAAATTTAATACAAAATATGGGTTTTCTCATAATCCTTTTGAAGATAAAATTATTATGTTAAGAAGATGTCCTGGTCCCGGCTTATGCAATTTAAAAAACCATAAAGCCCAGAAGCTTATGAATTCCTACAACTAATTCCTAATTAAAAAATATTTTTTAATTACAATTTCCTGACTAGTTACCGAGTTGGTTTTAGTATTATTATTTTCTAATAATTCCCGAACAGGATGTCCCGGTTTATGCAATTTAAAAAGACAATAAACCCCAAGAGCTTATGAATTCCTACAACTAATTCTTAATTTAAAAATATTTTTTAATTACAATTTCTTGAGTAGTTACCGAGTTGGTTTTATTTTTATTATTTTATAATTTTTCAAACATGCACATTTACCATATGTGCAGATGTTTTCAAGAACGCACGAAAATTTAAATTAAAAAGTGCTTTGCGTTATATACGAATTAAAGCTCAATACAAAAGCAAACTTTGTAAGGATCCATTTTTTGGATATGTTGATACTCTGCCAAATGAGAATGGATGTTTCTTGAAAATAAAAACTCGAGATACATTTTACGAAAAACACGAGGATATTAGAAGACCTTTAAAAGGATTACGACGCTAACAAGTAGCGAGAGAAGTTCTAAATGGAGGATGTAGTAATTGGTTAAAGCGGCAGGCCGCTAAATATGCTTCAGAAGGATCTCGATTGCCTTCAAACCTTCCTACTCTAGATGTTTTGCGTCAATGCAAAAAAGAAGCATTTGAATTAAAAGTTAGATATTGAGGTTATGTCAAACTTGCAAAGCGTAATTTCAGCTAATAAAATAGTTTGTGTTGAAAGCAAAATGCGCGAAATCACTAAAATATAACAGCTGCATGATTTTGAACAAAAAATTCTTTAAATATTCAAATCCACCGTAAAATTCTACAGAATAGAAGATCCTCACACTTTAAACGCATTGTTTGATATATATTGTAATGATATTTTCATGGAAAATTTTCACACACTTATATCTGCTCAGGGTAACTCAGGATAGCGGGAGCAATTGTAAATTTTCAAGGGTCGAGAGTTCTTGCGTTTTCAAAATCAATCAAAAAAAACTTCTCCAATGCAAAAATATCAAATACTCCTAAATAAATCTTTTTGAAAAATAAATTATCCAAATTTAAATTACATTCAATGTAATGTAAAATTTTACTGGGCTCATACGTTTAATTTTATGCGTATCCAAAACGTCTTGTTATCACCATCTGCCACTCGCTCGTACAAATGCAAATGTAACTTTTAATTCTTCCAATTTTATAATCTCAATTTTTAAATCAAAACTAATAATTTTAACTGCTCTCTCCAAATGAACCAAATCAATCAAATGTACTACCGTTCGGTAGCCGCTCACAAATTATCCAAATTATCCAAATATCAAAATTTCAAAAATAACGCAATAATGCGAACGCATAAAATTCACTTTATTTAATCAATAAAATTAAAATATTACTTACAAATTCACAAAATAATATCAAAACTCAGCGGGCATACAAAAATCTCGCACCCGCTGTCGGCCATAGTTGGCACGAGAAGCCACGAATTTCGTGTCATTGATCCCCACCTAGCAAATCTTACAATCTTACAACTTAATTATTAAAGCTATAATTTCACCAAAATGCATAGGGTGAGTCGCAATCATTTTGAAACACCACAATATATATTGCAGTGTTCATAAAGGTAAGCAGTTGCAAATTTCATCGATAAAGTAAATCAAAAAAATAATTCAAAGAAACTTGATATTTGAACACATAATGATTTAATTTAAAATAAAACAAAAAATTTATTGGTTAAGTAAATGATTGAAAGTCGAAGAACGTCAGATATGTTAACCAACATGGTCGTCAGTGCGGGTACATGCAATCAAATAATAATTTCAAATCACGTTATCATAAAAAAACATCGATAAAAAGAAAAATTGAATAAAAAAATAATAAAGGATCGCCTGGACAACAGGTGGAGATAATAAAAAAAAAAGAAGGTTGTTGATGATTAAACGTGGACCGGTAAGGTCGTGTTGAGATTGTTCTCTGGAAATGGAGTAATCCTCAAAGAGAATCAAATAAATATTTGATAACAAAAATAAGAAATTCAATTTGGAATAACCAAGAAGAAACATTTAGGCAAGGAGAAGAGAAATTATTTGGAATTAGCTGGGAGCTGTTTTCACGTAACGTGACGAATAAGAGGAGATTCACACCCAATTTAAAGTGGACCATTGAAGGTCGAACTTACAGGAAGATAGACAGGTTCGCATAATCAACACTATAAGTGATAACGGGGTTTACTGAATAAGAATCGTGATCGAATAATACGGAGCGCATTTGACGAAATTATAAATCTAAATTAATTGTAATTCAATCGTTTACTAAATTTAAAAATAAATTCAAGATTCATTTAATAATTTTACAAGTTTTTTTGAAAATAAAAAAGATCGCAAATAACTTTAACTCAATATTCAAATATCTGGAAGCTGAGGTTTGCATTACTGCATAATTGATGAAGTAAGTATGCATTTTTAAAGATTCACTCCTTTAACAGTGCAATATATATATTATTTTTCTGTGCTTTATAGCTGCTTTCGAGTTCCGCGCTTACGAAACTTTTCTAACCATTTAGAGCGAACGTTATGTACAAAAGTGTTGGCGAGAACGCACCCAAGTCAAGAGTTGACAAGAACTCGTCTCAAGATGTAATTTTGCACACACTAATATTTTTGTTTAGCGCAAGCGCAATAGAAATATAAATTTGAAATTAATTAATTGCAAAGAAATGAAAGGTGACCTAACGATAAATATACGTGACCAAACCTTAGCAGTACATTTTCTACCGGTTTCCACTTTTATTTCGTCGAAATCGTTTAATGGAGAGGCTAACTTACCAAGGAAATTTTTCAAAACTTGAATAATTTTTTTTGATAAAACTAATAGCAGTGATCTAACGATAAAACCGGGTGACCTTTCGAGACTTAACGATGACCTAACGATTCCATATTTTTTTATATCAAAATGTTTCAGATGGGAGGCCAACTTCACGGAGGTTTAATAAGTTTGCTTAAAAATGTCAATTTGAATTTACAATATGGGTAAGCAATATTGCTAGACATTATTGTACCAATATAGCTTCGCAATAATTGTGCAATATTGATACGCAATCATGGCTCAATATTGAATACCAATAAAATATGAATTAGTTAGGTAGATGTTAGCAATGCACTTTCCAATGATACAAAATCACAATTAATATAACTTAGAAGATATTTGGGAAAATATATTCAGTATTGTTTAGATATTAATGCAGTTTTTAATCATTATTGTGCCAACATGGATATACATATTGCTCAATATGGGTAAGCAATATTGCACCAATAATGTCAGCTAATATTGCTACATTATTGCTAGACTATATTGTACCAACGTGGGTATTAAATATTGTACCAATATTGTTATACAATATTGCCGCATAAATGTTAATCAATATTGCTCCAATATTGCTAGACAATATTGTTCCAATATAGCTTTGCAATAATTGCGCAATATTGATACGCAATCATGGCCCAATATTGAATATCAATAAAATATGAATATGTTAGCTACATAAGCTGTATTCTTTTTACCTATTTTATTTCCATCTCAGTTGCACAACCGAGATGAAGTGAGCTGAGACGAACTAAGATTAACTGAGTCACAGTGAGAAAAAGATAAGGTAAAAAGAACAACGAAAATTTACTACTAAGTGATTTTTGAAATTAATTATTTTGAAGTTTGGTAATACTAACCAAATTTTTTTTGTATTATTGTATAATGTCAACATAAACTTCAAAAAGACGAATTAAAAATTTAAGGTTCAGTAGATGTTAAAATGATTGCAATAAGTGACAAGTTTAATTCATATAAACCAATCCGAGCCATTTCCCAATTTGTCTCAGTTGTAACACTTCAAAACAGCAAAATCAGTTTGGGTATAGAAGGGGATAATTTTGTGACGTAAAACTCAATTCGGCACGGCACAGTACTTATGTCAAAACGGTAAAAGAAACAACTTTTCAACTGAGTAACTGAGTATCTCAGTAAATCTCACTTAAAATAGGTAAAAAGAATACAGCTATAGTAGCAATGCATTTTCTAATGATACAAATCACTGATAATATAACTTAGAATGAAAAGGATAATCTCGGGTTGTCAGGATGATGAAATCAAACAAAAACTTACGTTAAGCCAACGTTTCGAGGGATTTATTCCCCCATCATCAGTGCTAAAATGGGGAGAAACAAATGGTTACATTATCCTCTGTATGTTAAGAAAATTATCGCTTTATACTCTATTGATTGTTATACCGTTGGCCCATGTCGATTGGCTGTCCTCTGTAGCCACCTCACATGTAACCAAACTTTTTATATCTTTTTGGGTTTTGGTGAATACAGCTTAATTGTTTGTTGAGGTTTGCCAATGTAACCATTTGTTTCTCCCCATTTCAGCCCTGATGATGGGGGAATAAATCCCTCGAAACGTTGGCTTAACGTAAGTTTTTGTTTGATTTCATCATCCTGACAACCCGAGATTATCCTTTTCATTCACGTGTACTGGAGGAGAATTATTCGTTTATTATATAACTTAGAAGTCATTTGGGAGAATATATTCAGTATTGCTTAGATATTAATGCTGTTTTTAACCATTACTGCACCAACTTGAATATACAATATTGCCCAACGTGGGTATGCAATATTGTATCAATATTGTTATACAATATTGCCGCATAAATGTTAATCAATATTGCACCAATATTGCTAGACAATATTGTTCCAATATAGCTTTGCAATAATTGCGCAATATTGATACGCAATCATGGCTCAATATTGAATATCAATAAAATATGAATATGTTAGCTACATGGTAGCAATGCATTTTATAATAATACAAATCACTCATAATATAACTTAGAAGTTATTTGGGAGAATATATTCAGTATTGCTTAGATATTAATGCTGTTTTTAACCATTATTGCACCAACTTGAATATACAATATTGCCCATCGTGGGTAAGCAATATTGTACCAATATTGGTATACAATATTGCCGCATAAATGTTGTACAATATTGCACCAATATTGTCTGGACATTGCCAATATTACGCCATTTCTCAATATTGGTACAATATTGCGCAATATTTTGTGCTACCTGGGTTAACTTGAAAGAAAAAATTATAATCTTAATAAAATTTTATTGTAATACCTTTATAAACAACCTTAATAGAATATCTTAATACCTTAATACACAACAGTCCTCCCCACTTAATTAGAAACAAAATCCTTGAAACGCTCCGGTATTCGACGATTTCGACTTGATCTTCTCAATGGGTCCACTGCTGGTAGTTCGGCTATTTCTACCGGTACCTCGTCGGCTGATGCCTCTAATCGTTCTTCAATTTCTGTGGTTGGAACTGCTAGTGTTTGTGTTACCGTTTCCCCGCCTCGTGGAGTAGTACTTCTTTCTTCTCTTGCCTCATTCTCTTCATTTCCCGTGCAGGTCTTTTTCCGCATTTGATCTACATATTGCCTTATGTTTACTGCCACTGTTGATACTACGTAAGACACTGGTCCCATAATATTAATTACTTTGCCCGCAATCCATTTATCTCGAGACAGATAGTTTTCAGATAGATAACTTCCTCTTCTATCTCCAATGTTCTTATTGTCGCCTTTTGTTCCGTATTTTAATTTTTAATTGTATCTGGATGTAACTTATCCAATGTAGTTTTTAATCTTCTAGCCATTAGCAGTTCCGCCAGTGTCTTTGACGTTGTTTGGTTGGGTGTCGTATGCTGTTTAAATTGTACTTGTACCTGTAATTGTACCTGTAATTGCCAATTTTAACTCAAAATTGCCCAATTTCAGTTTTTGTAGCTCTGCTTTACCATATTGCACCATCCGTTCCGCTTGCCCATTACTGCTTGGGTAATAGAGTGCAACGGTATACGCCTTAATTCCGTTTTTTTGTAAAATTGTTTGATATCCGCAGATACGAACGCAGTTCCATTGTCCGATAAAATCGTGTCAGGTATTCCGTGGTTTGCAAACAATTGCCGTGAACATCTTACAACTTCTGACGATGTTTGAGATGTCACCAGCTTAATTTCTAACCATTTTGACATGGTATCCACTACAATTAAAAATACTTTTTCTTGATACGGCCCTGCGAAATCTAGATGCAACTTTGATCATGGATTTTTGGATGGTTCAATAAATTGAACGGGTGCACTTTTGGGCTAGTTACGATGTTTCTGATAGTTTTCGCATCTTGTTACTGCTTCTGTAACGTGTTCATTCAAGGTTGGTTAGCAAACATAGCTCCGATCCAACGCTTTCATTGTTACGACCTCTGTGTGATTTGCATGTTGCTACCGTTAAAAGTAGATAGGATTAAGAAAAATAATAATAAATTATTATTGGTGATATTATCGGTAGTTGGGTCGTGTGCCTTTGGCTAGCTCGTAAAGGCAAATAAACAAAAATACAAAAAAAGAGAATGAGCTGATTCTTCTTCAGATCGGGAAGATTAATACGCAGGGGACAAAAATCGCTAAAGTAACGCTCCGAAGAGCCAGCCGAAATGTTGATATTTTTGGGCGCCACGAAGTTTAAAAAAAGAAATCACCCTGTATATTCGAATAAACAGCCACGTTAAACTACGAAAAATACTGGCTGTTGCAAAAAAAGAAGTAACCAGGTCAAGAAGAGACTGAGTAACAGAGATAACGTTTGTTGTTTCCGATTTAATAAAAAAATAAAATATATACAATACTGCGCAAAATTGGGCTACCTTTTTAATATAAAAAAAAATGCATACGTAAGTAAGCTATCAATTGCTCACAATTGCTCAAAACTCGCGTTATAGTTACCGCGTATACGTATACTTGGCGCACAAATATCGTAATAATTTCTACAGTTTCTATTCGAGTTGATTAGATGTTTTAAATATAAAATTATAATCAAAAGAACGGCCCAATAAAATTCTTCACGCAAAAAAGATAATTAACAATAATAAATGACGGCACAAACAAACAAAATCTTAGCTTTCGGTTGTCTTCTCTCTTGATGGTTAGATCAGGATAGCGATAGCGATACCAATGTTTGACTGAATTATCCAGGCTGTTGTGTTGTTATACAGATGGATTACCCAATAACCATGCAGCCAGAAATACGACACCAGGTAACCAAGAAGTAAAAAAGGAGTAACACCACGATCGATATGATACACCGGTTGATATCGGTAATCCAAATAAAGAAATAATAGCTGGTGAACCGCTATTAACACCCTAGAAAAATTCAACTTAACAAATGTGGAATAAAATTATCAAACATACCTCTAGATGTTGTTTGAGGGTTTGTTAGTGAAGTAAGCAAAGCAATGGTCCAAGAACGAATTTAATCCTTCAAATGAAGATCGGATAACTTCTCAAGTAAACGTAAAATTTAGAAAAAGAAATCCAAAAAAATCGTAGCAATCAATACTAATCCCAAATAAATCTGGATGAGAAAATAACGCAATTTTCACCAAAAAATTGATTAGCTACGTCGTCCAAATATAATTACTCAACTTACAAATTATAACTTTTCTCCAAAATCGCAAAGTTAAAATTAAAAATTAAAAATGTGCGAATTATCAATTATGATAATAATTTCTATTAAATTTGAATTCAAAAGTGAATTAGGATGCCACCTTTCGAAAATCTTTCACAACCTTTGTATTTTTACTTAAAAATAAAATCAAACCGTAACAATGTAACAGCTCCAAAACTTTCTTTTTAGCCTTTACCGGGATAATCACGCGATTTCCCCATAGTAAACATCCCTTGTGCACTGATAACGAATCCCTTTTTCTATGATACCTCATATACTCTTCGCTGGGCGTCTCTTCAGGCTATCCGTGTAATACCCACTGTCGTACCCGATCTAATATCTTTTTCTTCATTTTGTTAACTTTTAAATTTCCTTGGCGCCAATTGGAGGTTTTTCTATTGCTTCAAAAAGTAATATATTTCCTGGAGATATGATTTCATCCACTTTCCTGGGTATTGGTAATCGAATCAACCCTTGATTCCCACGTAATTTTCCTGGTCGGTACTCGACGGTATATGAATAATTTGCTAGCATTAAGTTCCATCTTAGCATTCTTGGCGAAATCATCGTAGGCATCTGTCGTTCTGGGTTTAATAGACACAATAATAGTTTGTGATCTGTAATTATTTTGAATTCTTGCCCTGCCAGGTATTGACAAAAATATTTCACACCGTATATAACAGCGAATGCTTTTTTATGCATAATTTCGTTCGCTTGAACCCAATGTCCTTGCAGCGAACGCAATTTGTGGTTCCGTTCTATTCGTATTTCGGTGCGCTAACACGACACCTACGCCGTAAAGTTATGCGTCACACGACAGTATTAATGGTTTCGCTTGATCGTATTGCACTAAAACTTCTACCGATTTTAATAATTTTTTTAATTTTTTGAATACTCCCGCATGTTCTTTCGTCCATCTAAATTCTACATTTTTATCTAATAGTCGGTGTAATTTCTCAGCGCAAAACACTTTGTTCCGTAAGAACCTATTGTAAAAATTTATCATCCTTAAAAATGATTGTAGTTCCTGTTTATTTTTAGGTTTGGGTGCTTGTATGACGGCTTCTACTCTTTTCTCCTTGGGTTGCATTCCTCTGCGTGATATTTTAAATCCTAGGAATTAAATTTCATCCACACCAAATAAACCCTTTCTTTTGCTTACCGTTAAATTTGCGTTATCATTGTGCTATTTTGTGAACAGAGAAATTTAATGAAATTGAGAATTGCTGTAACAGAAGCAATCAAGTACCGAAGAAATGAAGATGTCGATATGAATCAAAAAATAAAAATTCTAAAATATATATAAAATATATTTCAAATTCGAGATCAACTTCAGGTAAACTAAGACTTGCATTTTCTGATTATATTTATATACAATATTTATAATATTATAAAACGTAAATTAATGAAATAAATAGACACTTTTTATAGAAATTTCTTTATTTATTTTTAACCAAAGAATCTGTCTTTCCACTATATAAATTTTAATTAATAAATGTATAATTAACAAAAATTAATTAAGAATTAAGTAAAATTAAAAAAATTAGCATTGCTCTTATGGTCCCAATGTAATCACATTAAGCGGCGTCCATTGTGCCTACAATCCCTACAATCTAAAAATTTACCTGCAAATATTTGTTAAGCAGTTTACAAATTCTCTATCTCATTCTGAAACCAGGGGTTGTTTCAGTCCATCGAAGGAGGAGCTACGTTTGTAAAATTTATTAAAACTGACGGTGGGGCCATCTGTTTACTAATATTTAAATTAAAATATGATTTTTTTAAATACCGTTTTTTGGAAACAACATTCATCTATAATATTATTAAAAATTATAGGTGATAAGAGAATCTCCTAATCTATGCCTATTGGTCAAAAACTTTGTAATATTTACCATTATAAGATGAGAAAAAAAATGTTTAAAATAACTTAAATTACCGAGTTTTAAATTATAAAATGTTAAGTAAATAACAAACTAATTTTAATAACTAATAGCAATAATCCTTGGATGATCATCCCTTGTTATGATTTTTTTTTAAATCAGTGAAAAGTAACTTTATAACGAAGAAAATAAGTACCACGTAGGTCATGTTTTGCTGCATCTATAAAGGGGTATCGTAGACTCTTAAGCTCAACAACATTTACTCCGTGTAGTGAATTCCCAATTTGTCAAACCAATTACGTCCTATTAAATCGCACCCATTTCCTGTAACCACTGTAATCGGTAAATTGCAGGTTACTCGGTCTGTCTGAACATTTACTATTGCTGTTCCTTTTACTTTCAATCGTTCTTTCGACCATGTTCCTAATACTGTGTTTTCGATCTTCAGCTTTGATGATCCCATTATTTGTGCCTATGTTTTTTCGCTCACAATTGAACACAATGCTCCCGAATCTACCAGCATCGTCACGGTCTTGTTATTTAGTCGTACTGTTGCAGTAACAGAGTTATTTTTCCGCACTTCGTGTTCATTCAGAGTGTGTATGCCTTCTTCGCCATCTTCTTCTTGATCATGTATGTTATTGCATTTCTTGTTTCCGTTAGTCCACTCTCCATTCGTACGTTTATTTTCTTCATGCTTCTTTTTTATGTATGCTGCTTCTATATGACCTTTCACTTTGCAAAAACGACAATCTGCATTCTTAAATCTGCACCAGTTGACATTATGTTTTTCATCACGTTGAAAGCAGCTTCTGTTGCGTCTATTTATGGATCCCCCTAGAGCCATTACATCTCCTCTTACCGTATTATCTTTGCTTCGAATATCGTTTACATTTCTTCACGCCGGGTCTAGGCCAAATGGACGCGGCCGAAAGGACGCGACCGAAAGAACGCGAGCGTTAGGACGCAGACCCAAAAGGACGCGGCCAAATGGACGCAGGCCCAAAAAAATGCAAAAAATAGTTTTTTATATTTTAAAATTAATTAAAAAAATTTTCGTGCCATCTTGCGATGTATCTAAATACACCACTATATGGATTTTGCTTGTATATAGTATACCTACCCATGATACCTACCGTATAAAATATGTTAGATTGTTTATTATTTTAATTAAAATATTATCTCAAAAATACTACTTGTATTCGTTTCTATTCGATAGCTGTTGTTCTGTTTTTATCTTATTTTCTATTCCTTTCCACATTATTCTAATATACAGTCATTTTCCTTATTACCAACTTAACACATAATTTCCGAAGATTTAATATACCGGGTCGTTCAGAAACAGTATTAGTTCTTTTATCAGATCCGTACTTGGGCAACGTCTCTTTCTATTGGTCGCTAGTTGGTTTAGGTTGTATGTCTTAGGTTTCTTTAGCAGGTCATACTCGTTTCATCTGCTACCTTCATGGATGATGGTATAATAATTGGCTTGCGTACACCTCGGTGGTGTCGCATCATGATTTGAATGATTTTGGTAACCGCCGCCGATCGAAATTTTTTGTATACATAATTTTAAAATTGTAAATAAGGAATTTTTATCCGCGCAATCAAATTCACCGCAATATTTTGTATAATTTATTGAGTTATTGTTAATAAATGAATTAAGTAAAGTTTTGAATGTTTTTTAATCCTATCAGAATACTTCTTTTTTACGTTTCACTAGATGGCGAGATTTATACACAGCACTAATAATTGGGGAATACTGTTCTGACTATGAGCAGACCAATAGTAAGAGACGTCACTCAAGTACGGATCTGATAAAAGATCCGAAAATTATGTGTTAAGTTGGTAATGCAAAAAAAACTATAAATAAGGAAATGGTTTGAAAATATGAGATAATTAAGAAATAAAGAACAAGAAGTAATTAAGAAGCAAGCTTACACAGTATTAAAATAAAATTAAAAAAAAACTTTGAAAAAAGGAAAACTTTGTATCAATAAAATTTGTTATATCTTATAACCTGGTATAAAATATAAAAATAATTTTTATTATTAATTTCATAAAATTGCGTTTTTTAGGCCTACGTCTATTTGGCCGCGTCCTTTTGGGCCTGCGTTTTTATGGCCCGCTTCTTTTTGGGTCTGCGTCCTTTTTGGTCTGCGGTCTTATGACCCGCGTTCTTTTGGGTCTGCGTCCTTTCGGGTCTGCGTCCTTCTGGGTCTGCGTCTTTTTGGGTCTGCGTCCTAACTCTCGCGTCCTTTCGGCAGCGTCTATTTGTTCGGCTTCCCTTCACGCCATCTCACCTGTCACAGTCAAATCGTAGGCTCTTTTTAAAGTTTAGGTGCTTTCTGACAGTACTTCATTTTGTATTCCATTGTGCTGTACTCCACATACTAGTCGATCGCGTAACATATTTTCTAATTCGATGAATTTGCAATTTTGAAGAAAATGAGTAATAATTTTAAAAGGTTGCAAGTTAATCTAAGTGGATTAACGAACTTAAACACAAACTTTTTTTTTTTTTTTGACATCCATGAATACATACAATCTGTTCTAAGTTAAACAATAGGTAGTACATTTGACAGTGAAATTAACATAGCTGAGATTAACACAATAGTAGACCTCATTCTCATAGTTTACATTATTTACAACATGTTTTGTTAGGACCACATAGAAATTAACTGCACTGCACTATTTCCAATGAGGTAAGTTCATTGGATCATATCGTTGTAGTCTTCTTACACGGGGGACACTAAAAAGATCTGCAACGAGGGTGTTTGGATAGACGCTAAGACGGTCTTGGTATCGCTTGCTTAAAGCAGCAATTTTTTTGTTAATCGTGGTCATACCTAAGTCTTGATGAATGATGAAGTTAAGGACGTACCAGGGTGCACCACAAATTGTCCGTAGCGTTTTAGACTGAAAACGCTGCAACTTCATAATATTTGATTCGGTCGCTGAACCCCACAGCTGCATACCATACGTCCACACCGGCTTTATGATGGCTTTGTATAATAAAAGTTTGTTTGCTAGTGTAAGATGGAAATTTTTGTTTATAATCCAATACATCTTGCGATAGGTGAGTCCGAGTTCCAAGCGTTTGGCTCAAATGTGTTTTGTCCATGTCAGCCGTCGGTCCAGATGAAGACCAAGGTATTTAACTTCTTGTTTTTGTCGAACGATACAACTATTTAGTGAAACAGCTGGACATATTTCTCTTCTAAGAGTAAAAGTAACATGAACGGACTTTGAACTGTTGACCCTGATTCGCCAAATTTTTAACTATTTCTCCAGTTGGTTCAGATGTTCTTGAAGAAATTCAGAAGCAAGGTTAGGGTTTTGATGCGAGGACATTATGGCTGTATCATCAGCAAACGTTGCTATTTCGGTGTTCCGGTGTATTGGTAGGTCAGAAGTGTAGAGGAGATATGTATAATATTGGACTAAGCACATTACCCTTGCTCTTGGGGAAACAAGAGAAGAAGGGAGGGGCTTTCTTGCCAAGATGGCCTACCGAGCTGGTCGTTGATTTTTGGCTCTGTGAAATATTTTGATTTTTCTTTTGATTTGTAGTTTGTGAGTAGATTTTTTTAATTTACTGAAGTAGATTACATGCGTTTACATCACTACGTATTTTTTTTGATATTTAAAATTAGATTTGAGAATTTTTTTTATTTCGCTACTGACTGGAAGTAAATTGGATTTGGTTTATTAATTTGGAAAGGGCAGTTGGAACTATAAATTCGAGTTAAAGTTAAAATTAGAAATATTAAAATTATATTTGATCGAACGCATTATTTTAATCATATCAAATTTTTAGCATAAACCAAAAAATGCACAAACACTTTTTCGAAACTAAAATGTTTAAGTATAAGTATCGCAAACGTTTGCGATAATATTCATATGGTGTATTTATATATTGTGATAACTTAAACATTTTATTTTCGAAAAAGTGTTTGTGCATTTTTTGGTTTATGCTAAAAATTTGATATGATTAATATTGAATTACACTACCTAAACCACTTATCTATTGATCATCTTTAATTTTCCTGGCAACGCTGTGCACTTGTGCAATGGTCGAGTGCTGCTGTCGGAACCCAAACTGGTGACTCGGAATTATGCATTTTTCTTCTAAAATGGGTCTTAATTTGGTTCGAAGAAGTTTCTCAAATATCTTGGAGAGAATTGGTAGGAGGCTGATTGGACGATAAGAAGTAGTCTCTGTTGGATCTTTACCAGGTTTCAGAATAAGAATTATTTGAGCCGTCTTCCATTGTGAAGGGAAGCAGCCTGCTTTAAGAATAGCGTTAAATATAAAGGTAATCATCCTTACCCCTCTTGTGTCAACTCCTTTAGAATTCTGCTGGTTATCAAGTCATAACCGTGTGCTTTTTTGACGTGATAACGTCTTATGAATTGATATACCGGCTGCACGCACGAAAAATTGTCACGTTCCGCAAGCGAAAGAGAGGCATGATCGGCTTTGCATCATACACAGACATTATTTAAATTATAAAATACCATTAAAAAAAACTTGTCCGGCATGTGGTTTGATCTCGCGATCACCAAATGATGCAATTATGTTTCATGCACATATACGCACTACTAGACTATCGAGGGTTAATGTAACAAAATTGTTTTAATTTGTGTTATCTGTTACAAATTGGGGTTGCTAGTATCGTAATGCCGTTTCACCTACTTTGCGATTTTTAAACGGTTCCATGAAAGAACAGAATATGAAAGAACAGAACACGAAAAAACAGAATATAATTGAAGAGAACATGAAAGAACAGAACATGAAAAAACAGAACTACGAAAAATGAGAACATAAAAATTTTTTAAATTTATTAATTTTCGAAAAAATCACAATAAAATTAATTTGTTTAATTAAATATTTTTTTAATTTAATATCATATTTTTACAACTTAATAATTTATATATTTTTACAATAAAAATAAAAATACATAAAAGCAGTTGCATCACTGCAAGTTTGCCCTCCGACGCAAGAACCTCAGCTTATCATCATAATTTTCATACTCGGCAACAACGGATGCCACTTGATTGCCGAGATTCTCGTACTTTTTTTTTCACTTTTGAACGATCAGTTCGTGCATTAGCTAGCAATAAACGTTGGTAAGCAATGTCTCGCCTTAATCCATCTAAGAAATTCCATATACTGGGATGACTGCAGGAGAAGATGGAATTTAAAGCGTTGTGGAAACCTTTACAACAATTTGTTGTTTTTGGGCTGTTCTCTGCAGCTGCTTCGAAATGGTTCTACAACGCGATAGGAAATCCTTTCCAAGATCCTTTCTTGATCGTCCGCTTCTGTGTCATGCAAAATGAAGTCCGTGTAATTTTCCGAGATTGCAAAATTTGTTGTGATTGGATTCGGAATATGTGCTTTTTTCTTGTGGTTCAAAAGATTTCGAGTCATTGAAGATTGCTTTGGCAAATGTTCCAATACATCGAAACTAACGTCAATTAATGCATTACCTAATACATTTCTTGGAGTTGCTCCAACTGCTTTCATATGATTCTTCATCTTGGTCTTAATAATATTAGCCTGCGCCACTTGCGTGGAATCATGACAATGTTGTGGAATCTCACCAATTATTTTGTCTTCCAGGAACCTTAAAAAAGCTTTACATTTGGTCGAAAAGTAAACTCTGCATGTCCACGAGATCACTCAACTTACGTTTTCTCTGTATTTGGTATATTCATACCTCTGGTGCAAAAGAACTCTATTTCCTTTCTGCGTGAATGAATATTCCATTTTCAGATACAAATTTAATACCTTCTTATTGCTAACTATTCTCCTCAACCAACTTCTCTATTATATCATCTAAATTTTAAACCTCTCCTTTTATACAGTTCTGTTTTCATATTACCAATCCTACAATATTACTTAGGAAGGTTTTACATACAGGGTTGTTCAAAAAATACTATATTAGTTAGTTTTCTTATCAGGTACGTACTGAAGTGGGTGGGGGATATTTAATTAAATCATTACCAATCCGAGAAACGATATTTGGATTAATTTAAATAACATTATCATAGTCTTCATCTCGTTTAATTGTTGGTCGCCACAAAACAAATTTGATTTACTAATACTGTACTAATAGCTAAACAAATTTTGGAAATTAATAAATTTAAAAAATTTTTATGTTCTCATTTTTCGTAGTTCTCTTTTGTCAATGTTCTTTTATTTCATTGCTCTGTTTTTTCAGTGTTCTGATTTTTCATGTTCTCTTTTTTCATGTCCTCTTTTTTCATATTCTGTTTTTTCGTGTTCTGTTTTTTCATGTTCTGTTTTATCCGATCACCGTTTTAAATAATTTAAAATTATTAATTATTTCTATAACTAATTGTTCGTAAATATATTTAAACAAATTAATTAAATTAATTTTGCAAAAACTGTAAATAATATTTAAAAATTAATGTTTTTAGCCAGAGTTTTAAAAATATTTATGATTTAATGACAAGTTAACGCAATGCAAAGAACAATATATCAAGCAGGTTTTGGCAGGCTTTTCAAAAGCATCAGTCTCATGAATTCGATTTATTTGTCCAATTTCATTCTTTTAAATTAACACTCGGTTTACGGACGATAATTGCACGTGATTTTACGTCATAAGAAAACATAATTCAATTCAATTCATTTCTTATGACGTTACCACGTAAAATTATCGTCCGTAAACCGACTTTACAGACAACCCGATAGTGCCACGTGTTTTTTATATTAAGATTGGTCTGTATAATTGTCGCAACTTCTGAAATCTTCAATGGTTTAATTGAGAGGCCTATCTGATAGGGAGAACTTGGAGTTTGTTGAATTAATTCTTCTTCCTCTGGCTAAACTTCAATTGGGAAGGGTTTGAAAACCTCTTGAAGGTGTTCTGCAAAAGTACTTACTTTTTCTTCGTCTTTTCTGGCCCAGCTGCCGTCTTTATAGTTCTGATAGGTGGATATGTATTTTGAGTTTGTTTAATTTTTTTTGTAACCTTCCACAAAGAGTAGTCAGTAGCTTCCGTTGGGGGACAGACTTTCTAGAAATTTGTTATGCCTTGATTTTTGTTGTTATTCAGCATCTTTTTGAGTTATCCAGTGGCGCGGTTAAGATTCGTTTTATCACTTGAAGCATAAGTCATTTGCCAGCGTTTTTTCAGCTTCCAGATTAATTTTCTCCGCTAAGTTGGTACGGAATGTTTTCCATTCTGTATTTCTGTTGAATAGCATTGGTCGTTCGGACTTTCTATTTATTTGAAGTTGCAAGGTGACTATTTGTGGTGAATGATCTGAGTTCCAGCGAGTTCTCAATACTTAGGTGATTTCGTGCAATACTCTTGGTAATGCAGAAGTCTATAACATCTGGTATTTTATGCCGGTCTGTTGCCCAATAAGTGGGATGCTCGGAAGATAGTTGTTGGAAATTGTTCCGTGATATTGCCTGATAGAGTTGTCTGCCCCGTGGAGTGATCAATCTAGAACCCCAGTAAAGATGCTTTGCATTAAAATCACTCCCAGCCACAAATCTGTGACCAAGCGTCTGAAAAAAGGATACAAAATGCTCTTCTTTAATACTTATATTAGGTGGACAGTACACCGCTGCTAGAACCAAATCACCTTGCGAGATCTCTATCTGTACAGCTGTTGCCTGAAGATTACGCTGGCTAAACTTGACAAATTCGTGATGTTTAATATTGTTTTTTATAATGACAGCTGTTCCTCCACGAGCCCGATCTTCAGGATGCGGGATATGATATATTGAGTACTTTGGGATCTGCATATAGCTTCTGTCAGTAACGTGGGTTTCTAAAATTAAAACTACATCCAGATTGTGATTTAAAATAAAAAATTTTAGTTCATGGTCATGTGAGACCAAACTATTGGCGTTTCAGACGGCAATTTTGATTTGTGTAGTATTTATTATTTAATTTTAGTGACCAAGGCTACCAGGAGATCAAGTATTCTATCCATCTTCTCCATCATTTTTGGTATTGTTTGTTCGAGGTTATTTGGCGGCGGCTGTTGTGTAGCGAGGACAAAGTTTTGTTGAGGATTACTGTCGGCTTGAAAAGCTTGAAAGTTACTTCTGGCTATTTGGGAGTAGGTGCTGGTACCATGCCTTGAGAAGTTATAGTTTTTGGTTTGCTGTGTTGGTTCTTCTTTTTTTCTTAAGAGTGGGTATCTTTTTTTTGTAACTCTTTGTAAACTAGACAGCCTTTGTAATTAGCGGGGTGCTTTTTGCCACAATTTACACATTTGATATCATTGTCTTGTTTCCTACGAAGACATTGATTGTTAGCATGGTTACCAGTGCATTTGACACACCGTGGAACATGATGGCAGTATTACTTAGTATAACCAAACTGCTGGCATCTACTGCATTGTGGCACCTCACATTTGGGATGGGGAGGTTCCACTTTGACTATAGAATTTAATAACTTTGTTATATTATAGACATCTTTGTTGTTAGGTTTAACTTTTAGTTCGATATTGAATAGGAGTAACTATTGTTTTGTATTTCTTTGCTGGATGCCAGAGACGTTCACTACTTCGTGACCTTCCCGGTTAAATGCCACTTTTATTTCTTCCCTGTCTGTAGTAGGATGGATGTTTCGAATTACCACTCAAAAAGTTTAAACTTGTTTCATCTGATAGGTGTGAAACTTTGTTTTCTTTTCTTCCAAGGCTTTTATTACTTTTGAGTACACTTCTGGTGTTGACGGTTGGATTTTCACTTGATCATTTCGCAGACATTTTGTTGTGTAATTATCTCCTGCAATGGTGTTCAAAAGGGAGGGCAAAGGTTGGATATATTCAACACCTTCAACAAATATTGGTGGTGGCTTAATTATTTTGGAAGCAACAGTCTCACCTGATGCATTTTCATCTGCCTCTTGAGTTAGGCCACTGAAGTTATTAGATGTCGGCACAGGATGACTCAGTCAGTAGTCACCCAGAGTAGTTTGTCTTCGGACTATTTCCATCACGCGCTCTTTTCCCGTATTCTACTGTTTTTTATTCAGTATTAGAATTATTTGATGTTAATTCATTGTGTGGCTGATCTACTTGCTGAGACAACGAGAGGTTTGACCCAAAACGCTTCCTCATCAGGAGTTGTTGCTGTAATTGTGTTATCGCCGCTAAGTGTGGAGTTGCTTAGTTGTTCGTGTCCTACACTTGGTAACGGTAGTGACTGTGATTCATTGACATGCATTTGCACCGATGCACCACTTCTATCCGAGCGTGGTAAATGGAACATTTTAACAAAATCACATTATTCGCAATGTTAATTAATTTGACGCAACTTGTTGCAAGGTTAACAACGTTAACCTCACTTATGTCTAGATATTATTTCGATCTTCCGATTTTTACAGTGGTAAACACTTACGCACTTAGTTCAATAAAAACCAGAGCTATCAATACCTATATCGCCTTCTAAAAACCAGCTATACTGTATATTTCGACAAAATTCGAATCAAGCAATAACCGCAGTACTTAACAGTTAACGCCAGGACCAGACTCAAAATTTAAAATTTAAAAATGAGGAATGAAGTTTTAAATGAGTAATAATTTTAAAAGGTTGCAAGATAATCTAAATGGAAAGCATTGTCACATAACCACGTACTTTACACAAAGATTTTATATTATAATTTTGCGCCACCGGAAGTGTAAAAACGAGCGTTTTAGTTATTAACAATCTCAAAAGTGAACAATTTAGACAGAGTGCGTCCGACCATTGAGACCAGATCAAAGTTTGATTTTTGTGCGTATTTTTTAAGGTTAGCGTCCTTGAGTTGTTTGGAAGATCGGCGTACGATCAATTTAGTAAAATCGATTACCAATCGATTTTAAAAGGTAGAAAGAAGATCGAAAACGTTGATTGTGGTAGTGTGGTTCAGTTTTCGTCAATTGTTTTTTTTGTCAACATCTGAAAACGACAAAAGTTAAAAAGGATGGCCATTTTGAGGCATTTTTAACCACGTTGAGAACAACGAAGTTTTGGATATTTTATGAACAATTACTTACGTTCGAATATTATTCAACTACACATCGTGTTGGATGCAACACGCTAATTAAAGATTCACAGACGGAAAATTGGTGCAACACGATAAAATTTGGAAAATTTCAGAAATTCGGAAGCTAGCAGATGCGTTACATTTAGAAGCAAACAACCAAGTGGTAAGAAAAGAAACTAATCTTTACACAGATCTTACTTAAACTTAATCAGTGGCGTCTGGTTTATTAAGAAAAACGCAACTTTAAATATTTCATTTTATTTTACAATTTGTAATATCATAAAGACAACACATTTTCACACTTGATTAAAGATAACGAGAAGAAGCTTGTGATAATTTGCTTTTTCATTAACAGCACATCTCGTCATCGTTAATTTACACTTTTTACACCAAATTTTCCATGCGGAGTTGTATAACCTCAAATTTATTAACAGATATTTTGCAACTGATCTAGAATGACAATTATTTTTATGTTGATAAATAAATTATCTTTCCTACATTTTTATGGATTTCATTGCTAAGGAAGGGGTTATTTGTTTCAAAGTATTAGAATCTACCCTGAAATACGATCGTCTTTACTCCCGCCTTTAAGAGCAAGCTTGGAGCTCTTTGGAATGCTTGGGAACATAGCTTTTTGCTAAAAAAAACCATTGCATCTTTTTTATGGCACCCATACAGTGGGGCTCAAACACGATTGTTTTGAAACAAAATTTAATGGGAATGATGGTATATTTTTGATAACCAGAACGTGAGACTCGAAAATCACAACATTAGAAATAGGGAAATTGAAAGTTTGGTAAATAAAATTAAGTAAAATTTGAGTAAAATCGTTAAGATTGGGTTTTCAAGGTTAAAGTTTAGCACATTTTGATTAAACATTTTGTTATTATCACTATCAGTGAACGTGAAGTGAATCAGTGAACAGTGAATTTTCAAATTTCTCATGCCTACAGGGTAACTGCAAATTTTAATGACTTCTTTAAATTTACCCAAAAATCGCTCGTCGCTTTCCCGTGTTGATAAAACATTGATAAAAAAATTTAAATTTAGAAATTTTAAAAAAATTGATAAAAAATGATAAAAATTGATAAAAAATAATAAATTTTGAAAAAACTAACGCGAACTTTGATGTCATTACTTTTCTCGGAAACAAGTCAAACAAAATTAAGAAATATTTAAAAAATATTATTTATAACATCGCTTTTAAAACGGACAATAAACTTAACAAATTTATTAACAACGCGAAATCAAAATCAGACATGTTAACTAAGTCACGGCTCATGAGCTCACTTGTGAATGCTCTCAAAAATACATTGATCATACCGGTTAGATCTTTCAAAACACGATTTGATGAACACACACGATTCCACAGACTTGCAGATGGAAAATCGACTTTCGCAAAACACCTACTAGACACCTACTAGACCTACTAGACTAGAACATGGGGGATACGAAGTTTTACACGTTGAACAAAAAAGTAAGAAACTGGAATTTTTGGAAGCTATGGAAATTTATTTATTTAATCAGATATACATTTCTTAGGAATATTCCTACTTTATAAAAGTCTTTACAACTCATTTATTGAGGTGAATTACTCCCCTTGTTGTCTTCTTCGTTGTTCTAAAGTTTCGCATGTGTTTTTGTCTTATTCACTATTTTTCTCCATTCCATCCTGTCTTCGCATTTCTTTCTCCAACCCGTTACTCCCATAGCCCTAAAGTCGTTTATCACCTCGTCTAGCCATCTATCTCTTGTTCTTCCTCTAGGTCTTGTCTCACTTGGTCTCCAGTCCGTAATCTGTCTCAAAAATATTTGTAGTTCTTTTCTTGTTATGTGTCCCAGCTATCGTATTCTCTGTGCCTTAATGTGTTTCACGATATCTCCGTCACCCAATATTTCTTTTACTTCCGTGTTCGTTCTTGCTTTTTAACATTTTCCTGTTTACGTGATATGCTCTCCAACCTGCTTGAATTTTCTCAAGTATCTCTGTTGTTCTGTTGTTGTTTTTGCTTAGCTGAATTCCCAGATACCTAAATTTCTCCACCTCTTCAAACGTATATTTTCCGATTTTTAATTCCTCTTATCTTGGCTCTCGGTTTCTATTGAAGTTCATATAATTGGTCTTATTCTCATTGATTTTAATTTCCATTTCTGCCGCTTGTTTCTCCATTTTGATCATTTTCTGTCTTAATCTGGAGATAATTACCATATCATCAGCGTATGCAAACATTTGCCATTCCTTCGTTACAATCGTTGCTCTGTTCTCTAATTTTCTAACAATTCTCTCAATTCCCATGTTAATCAGAGTTGCCGACAGCGCGTCACCGTGTCTGACCCCGCTATTGATTAGAAATTCGTCAGATTTGCTTGTCCCGATCTTCACTGTTGCGTTCGATTCCTTCATGGTCATCTGTATTAGATGTCTCAACTTCCTTGGTATGACGAATTCTACCATCACTTCAAATAGTTTTTTGCGTTTAACCGAATCAAACGCCTGTTGAAAGTCGATAAATAGCAGATGTAGCCCTATATTGTGTTCATAAGCATTTTCGGTTATTTGTTTCATTACATATAAGGCATCTATCGTTGATCGATACTCTCTGAAACCATGTTGGTATTTACCGACTTTGTTTTTAATCTCAGTTTTTAGTCTGTTATGAACGAGTGTCGACAGGATCTTGTAGCTCACCTGTAATAGGGTTATTCGGTAATAGGGTTTCGGCATTCTTCTATATTTTCCTTTTTGTGGATTGGTACTATTTTTCCTGACTTTCACTTCTTCGGCATTTCTTCCCTTCTCTAAATTTCAAAAATCAAATCGTATATTCTTTGTTAGATTTTTTCACCTGCATTCCTTATCAGCTCTCCACATACTTCATCTCTTTCCGGTGCTTTTCCATTTTTTATCTTGTTTAGTATTGCTTTTATTTCGCAGTATGTTGGTTCTGGTACTATTGTTCCTTCTGATTGTTTTTCGGTTTCTACCGACCCGTTTTTGCCGTCTGACTGGTTCAACAGATTCTAGAAGTGTCTCCATATTTCTTTTATTTCTTCTTCATTTTCACCGATTTTTCCGTTCTCATCCTTTATTGTTCTAGTGTTTACTTTGCGTTTTCTTGTCTGTTGTTTCATTCCAAGATAAAATTTCTTAACGTTGTTATTCTTACACTCCTCATCTATCCCGTTTATGATGTCATTTATCTATTTGTCAATTTTTTTTTGTACATCTTGTTTGCCTCCTTTATTCTTTCTTTATATATGGTTCGATCCTCTTCTCTTTTTTTTCCATCCATGTCAATTTTGCTGTTTTCTTACCATCTGCCATCTCTTCGCATTCTTTATCAAACCATTTTTTATGTACTGTTTGTTTCCGAAACCCTATTATTCTTTCTGCATTTGTCTGCATTGTCATTTTAATGTTTTCCCACTCTTTGTCTATGTCCTGTTCTTTTTCTATGTTATAAATTATTCTGTCTGTTTCTTCTGTGTATTTTGTCTTAATCTTCACAGCCACAAATTTTTCCAGTGCTAGTTTTTTGTTTTCATCTCTTCTTCTTTTATGGATATTTATGTGCGCTAACTTTGCGATCACTAAGTAATGTAACTTAAGTAATAGTAACTTATCAATCTTTTAAATATAATTAACTTACTTATATAATTGAGTCTTTATGTCTAAGTCAGCACCTTCGTTCTTGAGAATCACTTTCACGATAACTTCTATTCATTTTCCACAGTTTAATTCTCTACAATTCACCTACTCTTTACTATTTTCACACATAACTACCATAAAATCGTTTTTCCATTAGTTCTAAAATATAATATTTGTTATAAAACTTTTAGTTAAATTACTGGTGAAAATAAAGGAGTCGGAATGAATCAATATAGTTTTCTAGATAAGTTAGCAATTTGTGTTGCTATTGCACCGCCAATTTATTGTAATCGTCAGCTATAAAAATTAATAAATTAAAATATTCATCTTCATTACTAAATAGTCTATCTGATTTAAATAACTCACCCCTACTAAACATTTTTAATAAATAATACCTTCCGCTCCCTTTCTTACCTCACTTACCTCACATCCACTTACATTATTTCTTTTTTATATTAAATATATTCCTACCCTCTAGTAAAGGGTAGTAAAAGGTCTAGTAAATTCACACAAAATTATAAATTTTTTTAAAAAAATACACCCCTCCTACCCTCTCCCTTTTCTTTTGCAATTTGGTCGATAAATACGGAAATTTTCTCGTTTCTCTTTCTAGTTCATCGCCTGATGTTGCCATAGTATGGTGAAAACGTTTGCGATAATATACATACGGTGTATTTATATTATGTTAACTTAAACATTTTAGTTCTAAAAAGTGTTTTTGTTTATTCTAAAAATTTGATATGATTAATATCGAGTTACACTACCTAAACCACTTATCTATTGATTACTAGTAAGTGGAGTTACTAAAAAGTCATTTGACGATGAACAAATATATTAGTATCTTAAGTAAGTAAAAATATGTGATGATATCCATATTTTATTAGAATAATAAAATTAGGGAAAGATTTGTCACAATAATATAATAGTAATAAACTATTAACTCAAAATGTCTAATATTAGTAGCTGGTTCATTGATTGATTTTGGTTTTAGTTAAATGAGACAGTTTATTAAACCAGACATTCAGAAGACTCTCTTCTAAGCATGTAGAATAATATCTAAAAGTTTGGCAAAACACTTTTTGAGATCAAAAGGAATCAAGAAGAAGGTTCAGTAATGCAATGTAAAACAAATCTATACTTTTATGCTAAACTATAGATAATTGCTACAATGCCTAATAAAATACTTTTTGTCTACATCAAGTATGTAAATATTAAAATAAAATTTTTCTTGTAAAGTCTATTTACTTTATAGTTTCAATTGTCCAGTTTACTGTTTCTAAAACAGCCGCTGGCATATGCTAACCGGACAACTTGTATGAACAGAGAAAGCAAAATGGTAGTGGTTGGCTATATTCAACCCTATTAAAACTTTGTTGACAATATTGTAATAACAAACTTAAACAAATAATTTCAAAAATTTAATAACTTAGGTTAAACTTATTAATCTCGTCTAATTTGTAATATTTATGTAAGTAGGTATGTATAGGTGCCAAATAAAACGAATACCTACAATACAAATTTTGTTTTCAATAATTTTTTTTATATAACTGGGCTTAATGTGCTGATGTTTTACAGTAAAAAATATGATGTAAGAATATCACCTTGATCTTGAATTTGTTATTTATATAATACAAAGGAAACTAAATAGATAAAAAAGTTATCTTTGTAGATTTCCTCATAATGGTTGCACTTACAAATAATATTATCTATTCATTATGTAACTATTATTTCAAATGTTACAAAATAATAATCATTAATTTAAAAAAAATTCCATCTATCGAAAGAATAATAATTATACTATACTATACGTAAAAATAAGACTAGTAAATATTCAAAAACAATTAAACACTCAACTAAAGATATTACAATATTATTAGAATTAGCTACAATTTTTGAAAATTATTATCAACATATACATATTTTATACAAACAGGTACTTACTTACATACTACACCATTATTATATACATATATAACAAAAAATATTTAACTTTGGTAATAGCAATAACTTATATATGTATACCAAAGATCAATATCACAATACATCGCCGGTGTTTTACTGTCGTCATTTTAGACTATTGGAAACCGATTGCAGTGGCGTTGCAACTGATTTTTTTTATTGAATATTCTTTTACAATTTGTAAATTTTATCTTAATCAAAGCTTTTAGTACGTTCTTGTGTTCATTTTTAAATTAATTTATTGATGTGTCTTTCAACATGCTTCCAGCTAAATTTAATAATTAATATCGCACTTTATAATAATTATTGATTACCTCTACATAGACCTTCAAGTTATTCTTTAAGTATTATTCAAGTGTTGAAGTTAAATTTTAAATTTATTATTGAGTACTTTTGTAGGATCTCAATGAAAAACATCAATAGTACTTAAAATTTAAAAACCGCTAAAAATACTTTAGTAGAGTTTAAATTATCTATTAGTACTACTTAATTATTTTTTGGTTGCTGATAAAAATTTAATTACCTTCTTTAAAAACTTTTATACGCTATCTAGATTAGATAAATTACAATGTACTTTAATTGAAAAATAGTATACCATATAAAATATTTTTTGTCATAAAATATTTTAAGCAGCAGCATAAAAATACATATTTCTTGATCCGCTACTGTCTAATATTACTACATTCACTCTATAACCCTCACGATAGAAATTTCTATCTTAAATGTATGGAACTGTATCTAAATAGTGGCAGAAACGACGTCATAAAATTTGACGACATCTCATCTTTACCCAGATGGAAGACATCGTACCTCTACGCAGAAGACGTCTTAAATGATACAGATGCGATTATGTCATCAAGTAATGCATATTTGAGTTTTAAATATTTATGTTTTATTATAATTTATTAAATATTTATCAGTACTATAAAATTAAAAATTCTATTACTTGTGGAATTCTATTACTGAAAAAAATTATTGAAGCGATACATTTATAATAAAAGCATAATATAGGGTTTAATATCTAAAATTTATTATACAATTAAATAATAATACTTCATAAAGCTTCAAAGAATTTGCCTTGAAAATCAAACAAAGGAAGTAATTGAATATGGTTCCAATATTAAGGAAACCTCAAGTAGAACAAAGGATCTGTCTGAGAATACTCATTAATTTACTGAATATTACCACAGGCGTTTGAATCACCGAAGAGACAAGAAGGTATGTATATATCTGTTAATAATACTGAAATAATTGGAATGATAGGTATATAAGAAAATTGAGACCGTCAAATCGTCTACAAGAGAGACAGTTTAACTGGCCTACAGGGACATGAAAATGCGTCATCCCAAACTACGGCGATGCTTCAATCGACGCATTCGTACAATATTTATTACACCATATATTTCTACATCTTATCAAACTTACTTAAATATTAACTAGCATAAGTTAAAAATTTAATGTTTTGTATACTTTATAAATGTTGCTTCAATATTATAGTGTGATTTAATAATAATCAAGTTAAGTTTTAAACCCCGACTAAATAAAATAAAATTACATAGTAAATGAGGTTTTTTTATTTATATTCAGATAATTTAGACATTAACCAATTCAACTCTTGAGTTACACTGCAGGTTCTATTTAAAATGACCTAACTAGATACATATATAATTATGACACTTTAGAGAAAAATGACTTGACGTAAACGTTAAAAGATTAAAAAAAAAAAGGTTAAAAACCATAATGAACTTGACTTCCTTAATCGATTATGAGAGGATGCAATACATAAGTTTGAAAATGTATACTACAATACACGCAAAAATATAATGTTGTTAAATTAACATTTTTCATGTAGTAAAATAATTGTTGTCACATGAACAACAATTGAACTAAAATTAAACGCATCTGCCATGCTGTTTATACTACATCAGCTGTAAAATGCACTTACGAATTGTTGTACGATGCGTATAGTTTACTTTACAATTTTTTTGTACTTTTAACTCGAGAGTGTTATTACTTTTTACACTCAAAATAGTTGATTTTGTTGTAACAATAAGATAAGTAACAAGTATACTGAATAACTGTAGTTTGTAGTACAATTTACCCTGTAGGTATAGTTACTCACAAAAATATTCGTAAATTGTACTTTTTGAAAACTCTTTTTTGCATTTTAAAATCAATTTAAAAATTAAAAAAGAAAAATAAAAAAAATCCATAGAAACCAAAATAAAGAAAAAGTAATTATCTACAATAAATGTCTGAAAAGTATTTTTATAAAAACGATTTTTATATGCCAGAAAGAGTTTTCAAAATATACAATTTACATTGCTAAGTAGGAGAGTCCGAATATGTTTGTAACAGTTATGCACATGTAAAGTGCAGATTTATGGCATTTTGATTAGTATGTCTTCATAATTAAATCAAAATAAAATTGTTTTGGATAATACACCTTATGTATAAAATAAAATCATTTGGCGCTATTTTTATTTTGCTTTTATTGTTTTTTTTTCGGCATAAATGTTGAAATGCTTATTTGATGCTTTCTTGATATTGTATAAATACATTAGGTATCTTATATCAAAATTTAGTATTTCTAAACAAAAATTTGCCTTTTGCGAATCTTGTAACTAAATATTACACACGGCAACTTGCAAAAATACACAAAATAAGGTTTCTGTTAATTTCTACAAAATTTATCTACTATTAAAGCTAATTTTTGGTATGTCGGCGAATCTAAAAGTTAATAAATTATTATAAATTACCTTCGGTTTTTAAATTCTTATTTTGTATTTTAGCTTCGTTTCATTTTTGATGCTTATTATAAGCGGTTTTTAAAGAAAAATCAATGTTTTTTTTTATCCGCACTCCAATAATATGTAACAAAATATTGCAACTCGGATATTTTGCAATCTTGCAGTTTCTATAATTGAATCATGCTTTGACGAATATGCAGAATCTTCTATTCGTTCTTCATTTATATTTGAACAGTATCTTGTGGCACTAGCACAAATTACTAAGTGGAAATAGTTTTCAAGTTAATAGTGAAGTGAAAAAAATTATGGATGACTACGTTCATAACATTTTAACCGAATGGGAAATGACATACCTCATAAATTCTTTTAAAGGTAAGTACTCGATTTTTTAATTTTAAAAATTACAGCATTTTCAGTATTACGACGATAATAATTATTATTATTATAATGTACAGTGTCTGACAGAAATGAGCAATACTCCTATATTATCAATGTAAATAAAAGTTCTCTTTGAATACTTCTATACATAAAAGTTAGTTGGTACATATAAAAATTGATTTTTCGGAAACGGCTTTCAAAAAATCGGAAAATTACATGTATTTTACATAGGAAAATGCACTTGCTGGATTCTGTTACGAGTGGGAGTGTATTCATTCACTTGCACATCATATTATTGCATAATAAATTATCTTTAATTAAGTATAAAAATTAAAAATTTAGGGTAAAACGAAATTCATCCCTTTCTATGCGGACTACGGCCGAGTTCTACTGGCCTTCACGAACTTTTTAAATCTTACACGACAAAATTCGGATCTACTCTTTTTTTTTTAATTATGCTTACTACATAACGGGTGTTTTTTTATCATTAAAATCATCCCAAAGTTCGAAAATGGTTCTATAGATAAATTTCATTATTATTTCAATGTCGAGTTTTGCTCTTATATGACTATATTTAATCTTTCAGTAGTCGCATGACTTTAATAACTTTACTTGTCGCATGGCGCCGTATAGAGCCAAAGTGGTAATGATGACTTTTCTACCAGTTTTTTTCATTTCATAAATTTAAAAAATATGCCAAATCATTATTAAACTATTTATTAATATCTTATTACAATTTAATTATTAAATTCACAATAAAAAATATAAAAATTTTAACATTGAAAATCAGCGTTGGCTCCATAAGTCGCCACGCGACTACTTAAAGATTAAATACTACAATTAGGATGTTATAACATAACAAAACTAAGAATTTTTTGTAAATTACGACCAAAATAAAGTCAGCATAAACATAGTACATATTGTAAAGAAATGCAAATTTAAAATAATCGTTTCCTTGAGATATAGTAGTCACTCAAATTTTCTATAAAAAAAGTAAACAATAATTTTTGTTTTTTAATAATAATAATTATTGTTCTTTAGTTTTGTTTATAAGTGCAGTTATTCACAAAAATATTTAAACGCTCATATTATGTTTAGCAAAGTTAATTGCACTTTTTGAAAACTATTTTTGGGATATAAAAATCTCTTTTACAAAAATACTTGTCCGACATTTTTTGTAAATAATTTTATTTTCTTCATTTTTGTTTCCATACATTTTTTTATTTCGTCGCTATGTTTCCGACTGAGAGTGACTTAGGGTAGACTCAGTAAAATTTTTTAATAAAATTAAAAATGCACCATGGGATTTTTATGGTATTCCCTTGGGATTTTTACCGACAAAATTATCTACAAAAAATCTATGAAAAGTATTTTTGTAAAAGCGATTTTGATATGCCAAAAAAAAGTTTTCAAAAAGTACAATGCACATTGCCAATAT
The DNA here is from genome assembly GCA_911387805.1 of Cantharis rustica. NCBI lineage: Eukaryota > Metazoa > Arthropoda > Insecta > Coleoptera > Cantharidae > Cantharis > Cantharis rustica. The sequence goes on from OU426877.1 coordinate 82,690,818, forward strand.
AGGAGCGTTTAAATAATTTTATGCGCCACTGTATTTATCAAAATGTATTTTTAAATTTATAATTTATAGACATTAACGAAAAAATTTTTGTTTGTTATCAAGTACATTCGAACTTATCCTATAGCAAAATAAACATTATCAAGTTATTATAATATAATTATTATACATAGATAATGCGATTGACAAAGAGGTATTTCTTTCGTTAAATGAAGAAATGGTGAAGGAGCTAATTCCTCAGATAGGATATCGCTACAAATTTTTAAAGAAGCATCAAGTCCTTGTAGCTCCCATTGTATTTGACGACAATCTCGAAGAAAATTTATCCGAATTTTCAGCAAAATCTTCTGCTTCATGGAGTTTATTATCAACAGCATCATTAAGTAGCGCTGATGGTAGTGATAATACCTTAGTTGGAGAAATAGAAGAAGGTAAAAGGTCTTTTGGCATAAACGATCCTTAGTTTGTGTATAACTTGATTAAATACAATTTAAAAAATTCATTTTATACAGAAATACCTGTACCATGCACTAAATCGTCTGATGAACATTCTCAAAAAATTAATTTGGAAAGCTTATTAATAACTCAGAGTAAAGGGAAGGAGTTGCTTACTGCATATCAGAAAACTAAAAAATTAGATAGAGCAAAATTGGCCGGTTTAATTATTGACTCAGAATTAGATAAAGACCCCGATAAAAGGTAATTTTCTTTCTGTTGATATAAATTAAAGGGCAAGTGAATGAAAGTGTTACGTTACAATTTTAACAGTTTAGGAAAGTGTAATTTTAAATTTATATCTAAGGCGTTCGTACAAATGTAACGGGCTTGTGGCATGACACTATCATCCACTCATGACTTCAATAATTTATTATTAATTTTATTTTTAGGATAAGTGGGCTCAGATTTACCGAATTCGCGAAGGCGATAGAAAATTATTTTACAGGAGAAAGACGCCAAACGTATTATGTGCCTTACAGAAAAGGCCCAAATGGACCCTTAGCAGCAAGGGGTGTATTATTTGATAAATATATAAACAGACGCAGGTTGCTAAGGAAAATAGGAATTTTGGAAAAGCACAATTCACGGGCATTAACTGAGGAAACCTTAGGTATGTACCTACCTAATTTAATAATTATATTACCTGTAAAATATACCTTATGATGTGTATTTTTAGAGTCACCAGTTAATAATTTAAATGAAATTCATTCGGAAGAAATTCAATGGCTAAAAAATAATATAGAACCACTTCCTGAAGTCCTCGACAAATGGCAAAATACATGTAGTATTCGGTTGTCCGATAATGGTTGTACCATAGCGGATTATTACAACCAATATAAAAGCCTACAATTACCAACAGGACATTTATTGGTAAATATGAACTAAATCAAAGTAATATTTATAACAACTACAAATTAACAAAAACATGGTCTTTCAGCTGGATATAGATTTTCAACACAAATACAAAAATAGCAGTAATCGACTTTTTACTGAATGGCCAGAGCTAGCAACCAAAATAGTTTCTTTTGCAAAATCATCAAAAGATGCTATAGTTCAAACCTATTTGGCGGTTGATGAAAACCAAAGGTTAATAACGGAAGGTATTGCTTATATATAGGTATTGTATATATTGTTTTATATAATTACTTAATTTTGTAGGTAATATTGAAGTACTGGCATTACTATTATTGCCATTACTTCTTGGAACTGCAGCCATAAAATCTAAAAAATTTGGACATCACTGGAGGCCCTCAAAAACTGAAGTCCAAAAAGGATTTTTGCTTCATTTGCAGGTAATGTTATGACTGCATAAATAGAAATAGTTTTACGAGATAATATTAATTTTAGACAGCAGCCGAATTGGAACCAGAGTTGGAACAACGGATACGAAAGTTACAGGGATTTAAACTTAAAAGTCAACCATTTCCAACTATTATTGGACCATTGGATAAACTCACATCTTGTATAGTCCAGGTCAATAACGTGAGATATACACTACCATCGGCTTTAAAAGCAATTGACGTCTGCTTCAAGAGTTACCATTCATTAAATGCCGAATATCCAATTGAATGTGAACACGTATGGTTATTTTTACAAAAGTATGTGTACAAAATTGACACTGCTGTGGACAAAAATTACGTAAGCGTAAATAAATTTATTTCAAATTTGCAGTCAATTTAAAATGAGGTGCTTCAAATGTAAACAACTTTTTGAATCAGCAAGCAACTTATTTTTGCACTTTAGGCTTATTCATGATTTAGACAAAAATGATATATATAAATGTAATGAAAATGACTGTGTTAGAATTTTTAGCAATATTAATTCATTTCGAAAACATATCTACAGTAATCACAGTAATTGCAGCAGCACCATTCAAATTGCAAATGGTATCAATATAAAATCTAAAGTCAATAGTTCTTGTAATATTTCCGATCAAGCTATGTCTGACGTTATCGATATTAAAAAGAGCAGTTTCGATAATACATCAATTCCTGCTGTTTATAATAAAATTAACATGACTACAGAAACTGCTAAATTTATTTCTGCATTATATAACAATTCATTAGTACCTCGAAATGTAGTGCAATTTATTGTTGAAACCACAAGTTTGTTTTTAAAAGATTGCTATATCCCCAGTATACAACAAAATATTGTAAATCATTTAGAAACCAATGATTGCAATATTGATGCCAAAACTGGAAATGAAATTATATCTGTTCTACAGTCCACTCCTGATCCTTTTACAGATTTCAACACTGAATATAAAAGATTTAAATATATTCAAAAACAAAATTTTTTTATACCGTCAGAAAATTATATAATTGGTCAAAGATTAAAGCCTGTGCGTAAAAATGAAGTTGTACAAATGCAATCTGTAGATGTAATAGGTAAATTCATCCCTCTTCGCAAAATATTGAAATCCATTTTTGAAATGGATGGATTTCTTGATATTGTTAATGAACATATTCATTTATTAAAATCAGAAACTTTTATACTTTCAAATATAATTCAAGGAGAACTGTGGAAAAATAAAATTCAACATAGCGAAAAACAAATATTTCCTATTTTCCTATACTTTGACGACTATGAATCTGGGAATGCATTAGGGTCCCATGCCGGAAGCAATAAATTAGGTGCAGTATATATATCAGTACCTTGTATTCCTCAGCAATATTTGTCACGACTTAATCATATATTCTTGGCTTTACTATTTTATTCCATCGATAGGAAAGAATTTGGAAATAAAGCGGTTTTCCATATATTAATTAAAGAACTTGCATATTTAAAAACTCACGGTATAAAGATTACATTAAATAATGCACAAGAAAAAACAATTTTTTTTGAATTAAGTTTGATTATTGGGGATAATTTGGGTTTGCACAGTATTTTAGGGTTTGTAGAAAGCTTTTCAGCAAATTTTAGTTGCAGATTTTGTAAAGCACCAAAAGAATTGTTGAGGAAAATGAACGTCGAAGATAGTAGTCTTTTTCGAACACAAGAAAATTATAGGGATGATGTAATTTTGAGTAATGTTTCATTTACAGGGATTAAAGAAGATTGTATATTTCACGAAATCGATGGATTTCATGTAGTAGATAACGCAAGTGTTGATATAATGCACGATGTGTTTGAAGGAGTTTGTGTTTACGAATTCAAATTTATATTACGATATTTTATTTTTGACATTAAAATTTTTACTTTATCAACTCTCAATTTTCGTATACAAACCTTTAATTATTCAAAATTTGAAAGGTCAAATAAACCTCCTTTAATCACGATGGACCATTTGCAAAATGGAATTAGGATGTCTGCCGCTGAAATGATTTGTTTTTCACGTTACTTTGGTCTTATGATAGGAGACCTAGTTCCTGAAGGCAATGAGGTGTGGCAACTTTATTTAAAATTAAATAAAATCATAGAAATACTTACTTCTCCAAATATAAGTATTGACCACATTGTTCTTTTAAACAGTCTTATTACCGAACACCATTCTATGTATCAGGAATTATTCAAGGTAAATTTAACACCAAAATTTCACCATATGTTACATTATGGAAGATTTATAAAATTAGTTGGACCATTAGTACATTGTTGGTCAATGAGATTCGAATCCAAACACAAAGAGGCTAAAATGAATATTAACGTATCTTGTTCTAAGAAAAATATTATTCATACAGTTGCAACAAAACATCAACTTAAATTAAGCCATTTCCTTCAAAGTAATTATTATTTTAACGCAAAAAAGTTTATATTTGGCCCAATTTCTGAAGTGAACTGCGATCAATACCCCTTACGTAAATCTATAAAAGATGGTTTTATGAGTACCAAATGGGTTCAGTTTAATGGTATCGAATATAAACGTGGTACAGTTTTGCTAATTGAAAACGACGAACTTTGTCTTCCAAATTTTGGTAGAATAGATGACATTTTAATTAATGAAAATGCTATAACTCTTTTATTTTCTTATTTAGAAAGTATTTGCTTTAACGAACATTTTTGTTCTTACGAAGTAAGGTTTGAAAACAAAAAAAATAAAATACAATCATTTAATGAATTGCCCAATAAAACACCCTGTATGCTGATTCAAAAAGATGTTACATTTTATGTCCAACCTAGATTCCTAATTTAGAGTCTTGCAAGAGTTGATATAATTATTGATATGATATAATTACTTTATCATTAAAATAAATAAAAATAACTAAATTACTTTATGAATTTACTCCTACAATATTATGCTTGTATGCGTTTCATCTGTTTTATTCTTTTATATTCTTTTTATTTTTAAAAAACTTATATATTGAATTTTTTTTAATAGTGTAGTATTATTTATATTAATATTATCTGTGTTTTGTTCTTTTATATTATTTTGATTTTTAAAAAACTTTTTTATATTGAATTTTGTTTTAATAGTGTAATATTATTTATATTATATTAGATATTTAAGACTTTATTTTAATGTAAATAAACAATTGTTGTTTTAAAAATATATGTTTAAGAAATACACTACAATTTTAGTCCATTCACTTTAAAATCGAAGTAATTTATTATCTTGTTAAAAAACTAGCTTACCTTATTATCTAAAAAAATTATTAATTTCAAGAAACTCTCCAGCAATTTAATTTTATAAATAATGTGCAAATGAAAACTTTGCACTTTTAATGTGCGTTTACCCTGTGAAGTTCAGCATTTTAAGAGCAGGTACATTAATTTTTTTTATAGTGAAAGCACCAAAAGAATTGTTGAGTTGTTGTTAAAAGTGGTTGTTAAATTAACAACATTAAAGGCTAGTAAAACATACTGCCATTGTTGTCAAAGCCACACAATAATTGTAGCAGTTCTAACTAATTTATAATGCAAAACGAACCACATCAATGTGTAAAAATAACAACTTTGTAGTACAATAAACTTTACAGTTCCTTAACATTACTTAACAATGTTGTGTAAGTAACAACAGCACGGTGAGTAAATTGTACTTAATATTAGCAAAAAGGAAGTAAAAAATACTGCAATTGTTGACAAAGTTACACAAGAATTGTAGCAGTTCTAACTAATTTATAATGCAAAGCTAACTATATCAATGTGTAAAAATAACAACAACTTTGTAGTACAGTTAACTGTGCAGATCGTTAACATTACTTAACAATGTTGTACAAGTGACAATATAAAGTAAGGTGAATTTTACTAAATATTAGCAATATTTACTACACAGTAAACGTAGAAGTAACTATGCCTATAGGTGTTAAAACAACATCACTATTAGTATTATGTACTTAAGCACAAGTTCATATAACAACAAAATATTAAGTACTTTATATCACAATGCTGTTAAAATTTAACAACAATTGTAGTAAGCTGTACTAAAGTTATTTTACAACAATTGACGTGTAAATTTTACTTATCTTTGCTGTTGTCACTATATTTACAAATCATTGTAGTAAATTGTATTGCATTTGTAGTTATATTAACAACTCTTTTTTTTCCGTGTATTATTAACTTTTATTCACAATCAGTTAGTAATCAACACATCCCTGACTTTTAAAAAGTTGGGAAGCAGTTTATTATTTACTTTTACTTGACAACCAGAGGCGGATTAAGGTAACTCTGCGCCCTTAGGCACACATGTATGGTGCGCCCCTATTAATAGAAAATAAAAACATTTATTTTTTATTATTTTATACATATTGCTACTATAGGCGTTTTTGAAAATTGGTCCGGTAGATATCTACCGTTTACCTCTCGGTAAACAGCTGATTTGTTGGTGCATGTGCGGTGCATGGATAAGGTAGATTAATTTTCGAACGTTTATTATCTTCACCGGTAGATTATTAGAACCAATTGTTCACCTAACCTCAAAGTTTATGTATAATTTTTATATACTTAATACTGAAATATGTATGCTGTATATAATATAAATATGTATGCTGTATATGATATAAATATGTATAACGCTGCGTACTAAATACCACGACTGAATGAATTGACTAAAAAAGATAGGTTAGTAACATCCCAAGTAACATTTTGTGCTGAATATCAACTGCGAGAGCGCTGTGTCAGCTTAAAATTCAGCTAATGAGCTGCGTCAGCTGCTGATTTTTAGTAACGTCAGAAACTGAATTGCTAATTTGGCGGCAAAAAACCAGCTGAAATTGCGCTGCGTCAGCTGTTGAAAATGCTGACTCAGCTGATATTCAGCACTGAATCAGCTGATATTCAGCGCTGAATCAGCCGTTTTTCAGCGCTGATTCAGCTAATATTCAGCTAAAATTCAGCTGATTTTCAGCATTTTGATCAGCTATTAAAAAAATTATTTTAAATTGATAATTATATTTATCTAATTAAATTGTCGCCTATAATTTATATAATATTTTATTTTATTATTTTCATTAACATCAAAAAATATAAATATATTATATCTTTATTACATCATTTATTTATTTATCAATTTATATCAGTCGCAATATCTTATATCGTTAACGATATCCTAGAATAGAATCTGAAATATTACAGTAATTTTAAATTTATATATTATTATGTATAACTTTAAAGTTAAGTTTAAACTTACATTTTTTACACGTCGGCCCGCCTCGAGTGGGATTTGAACCTGAGGTATCCACCTTAGAACTTGAAAGCTTAACTGCCTAGGCTATGAAGCTATGTGAAACTTTTTTGATTTTTTTAAAATATAATCAATCTATTTTTGTGTGGAGTATTTGACCATCAGTTATCGAAAAATAATTAAATACACACTACTATATTTCATGCTGATTTTTCAAAATTTTTAATTTTTAAATAAATTATTTATTATTTATTATTATTATGTGGTTTCCATTCCTTGCGGAATATACCAGCTTCTTCCGAAGCTCTTCCGATTCATTTCACAAGGTGAATCACTCCTTATTTGCCTCTGTTTCTTCTCACAACTGCGAGTGCGTTTTAGCCCTCTCTACGACCTCTCTCTAAGCTTTCCTATGCTCACATTTTTTTTCCAGTTCATAACCTTCATCTTCTTAAGGTTCTCCGTTACTTCATCCATCCATCTCGATTTTGTTCTTCCTCTACTTCTCTTCTCCATCGGTCTCCATTCTGTTATTGCTCTTATCACACTTCCTTCGCTTTTTCTCATCACATGACGAATCCAACGTATTTGCTGCGCTTTCACAAATATCACAACATCCTCATCTCCCATGTCTTTCAATATTTCATGGTTCATTCTCATTCTATGTTCATTCTCATTTATTTTTTTCATACCTAGTATAGCTCTTAGGACGTTTCTCTCAAAAACTCTTAATCTTTCACTTTCCTTTTCTGTCAAGCTTATTACTTCCATCGCATATGTTACTATTGTCCTTATAAGTGTTCTATATATCTTTATCTTTGTTTTTCTTGTAACATTTTTGCTATTTAGTATTTTACTTTATCCGTAGTAAGCTCTCCATCCTTTTTGTATCTTTTCTCTTATTTCTTCACTTCTGTCATTTTTTTTTGTTTATCTGTACTCCCAGATACTTAAACCTCTCCACTTCCTCAAATATATTGTCGTGTTTTTTTTACACTTCAACCAGATAAATCCCCTGGTGGTACTTGAAGTTTGGTTACCAATCTAAACGTTTGTAATCAATAGATAAGTGGTTTAAGTAGTGTAACTCGATATTAATCATATCAAATTTTTAGCATAAACTAAAAAATGCACAAAACACTTTTTCGAAAACTAAAATGTTTAAGTTATCACAATATATAAATACACTGTATTATCGCAAACGTTTTCACCATACTATGGCATCATCAGGCGATGAACTAGGAGTTCATTGTGAACTCACTCAAAATTGTGATAACTTAAACATTTTAGTTTTCGAAAAAGTGTTTTGTGCATTTTTTAGTTTATGCTAAAAATTTGATATGACTAAACGTTTGTAATTTTGAAAATAAAACTGAATGTGGTTAATCACCGTACCTTTATTTTCTATAAACATAAAACAACATGAACATAAACAGAAACAGAAACTTAAACTAATAAAATTAAACTTTAAATATACCGTTAACGGAATATCTTTTTTTTGCACTATTTTCCCTCCTTTTTGTATTATCGCCGCCGTTCTTTGCTCTTCCACAGTTATTTCTTCTCTAACAATCTTCTTTCCAAACTTTACTTCCACACCACTTCAACAATTCTTTTTTTTATACTTTCGAGAGCTTCTTCTCGAAATTAATCGTCCTTTTCCTTTTCTTTGTTTTTTTATTTAATTAAATTTCGAGAGATCAATTTCTCTCCAAAATCCAGCTGGAACCTGGTTTATTTTTCTTTTTCTACCTTCCTTTTTTTTTACCCTCTCTCTTTTTTTTTACCTCTTTTTTAAATACATCTCAACGCACCCGATATTTTCAGAATGTGACAATTTGTTGGAATATTGTGAAAATCTATTGAAATGAATGGATTTAAATATTGACAATTGATACACTTTTGATAATTTGAAATTGAATTAATAATATTAAATTACATTTAAACATGCCTGTTCTTTACAATTAATATTAACTATCATCAGTGTCTAATGAAGTTAAAAAGTTCCGTCCCTCCTTTTTCTTTTAGCTACTGTAAAATATTACTTTTAGCCTTTACAATGCTGTATTAATCTGCTTTATGGCATTCGCACACATTTAAATCGTCATCTTCGTTTACATTTTTATTGTCCCTCGTTTCTTCTTTCCATTCATACAAATCTTGGATACTTGGATAATCATTCATACTAACCTCTGATGCGTTCTGTTATTTTGTTGTATAATTTGTATGCGTTCTCTGATATCCTCCTGTTTATTATGTACGGACCTTCGTAGGGTAAATGTAACTTGGCACATTGGTTTGCAGGTCGTAAACCTACTCTCAAGCTTTTGACCAGCACTATATCTCCTATAGAAAATGTAGTTTTCTTTTTGATCTTTCCATTCACCTTTTGTAAATATCTTAATCTTCGATTCAGCTTTTCTCGCACTCTTATTATAGTTTGTTGATAATTCAAATTTTTATAATTTATCATCCATGATCTTCTGGGTAATATTTTCTTCTTTTTGATCTTAAATTTTTTCAATAGGTCAATTTCTATTTTATAATCCATTTTCATGTCTTGTATCATCATAATTCCACAATTTTTTGTAGTGCTCTCAATAGTTATGTTTGTATTTAAGTTTTTATTGATTCTTGTAAACGATTTGTTGTTTGGAGATATTAATTTTACTAGATAGGTTTCTATAACTTGTTTCTTAAAATATTTAAAATTTAGGTTATTAGTCTTTTCATTCAATAGCGAAATTTCCGCACCCGTGTTTACTAATACTTCCAGCAGAATATCGTTAATTTTTATAAAAATGTATGGTAGTTCATCAATGGTTTTGTCTATTATAGTATCATCTTTCTTCACCGTTGTTTCCCTGATTATTTTTATCTTTTCATCCATTTTATTAATATCCTTTTCCGCAGTTCGTTGTGGTGATTTCAATTCATTAATGTTTTCGTTTGTTTTTTTCTTCTGCATGCCTAATTATGTCTTTTATTTCCTGTAAATTTTCGTCCATTTTTGCATGTTTTTGTCTATTTTCTGCGAATTTTCGTATATTTTCTGCATGATTTGTTCCATCATTTGTTGCATTGCTTTTTGTTTTATTCCTACTTTGTCTTCCATCGTACCCTGTTTTTCCGTAATCTTTTCTTCGATTGTTAATACCGTTACGTTTTCTTCTATATCTCGCAATACTTCGTTCGTACTTTGGTCTTCTATTATTTCTGTACTTTCTTGAATCTTGTCGTTCTATTCAACTTCTGCTCTTGCTATGCTTCTTGTAACTCTTATGTCATTCATTTTGATGGTTTTAAATACAAATTAATTTCAAAGATTAAAAATAATGTAAAATATTAAATTTTCCTGCAATTGTAAATTAATAACACACTTATAATGTAATCTAATTGTTTATAATGTTGACATATTTAGCAATCTGTCAAACTTTTTAAATGTCAATATTGTCAATATCATATGTTGTCGATATTTTATTAAATTAATATTCTATTTAATTTTTGGGTCGTTCTGGTGAATGAATTTTTGATTAATCTCAGTGATGTCGTGGTTTCGAGTTCCACGTATTGGGTGCCAATTTAAATTTATTGGTTGTCGTGTTTTTTTTACACTTTAACCAGATAAATCCTTTGGTGGTACTTGGAGTTTTGGTCACCAATCTAAACGTTTGTAATTTTGAAAATAAAACTGAATGTGGTTAATCACCGTACCTTTATTTTCTATAAACATAAAACAACATGAACATAAACAGAAACAGAAACTTAAACTAATAAAATTAAACTTTATATATACCGTTAACGTAATACCTTTTTTTTGCATTATTTTCCCTCGTTTTTGTATTATCGCTGCCGTTCTTTGCTCCGCCACAGTTATTTCTTCTCTAACAATCCTCTTTCCAAACTTTACTTCCACACCACTTCAACAATTCAATTTTTTATACTTTCGAGAGCTTCTTCTCGAAATTAATCGTCCTTTTCCTTTTCTTTGTTTTTTATTTAATTAAATTTCGAGAGATCAATTTCTCTCTAAAATCTAGCTGGAACCTGGTTTATTATTATTCTTTTTCTACCTTTCTTTTTTTTACCCTCTCTCCTTTTTTTACTTCTTTTTTAAATACATCTCAATATATTGCCCTATTCGGATTTCTTTTCGTTGACCTTCTTGATTTTCTTCTTTATCTAGTCTTAAATATTTTGTTTTGTCTTGGTTAATTTTCAGACCCATTATTTCTGCCTTTGTTGCCTAACTCTTGTAAGACTTCTCTCATTTTCTTCCCTGTTCTAGCCATGATAACTATATCGTCAGCGTATGCCAATATTTGACACTCCTTAGTTACAATAGTGTCCTCGCACCGGACTCTCCTGATTATTTTTTCCAGCACTAATAGAAACAATGTTGCCGACAACGCATGACCCTGTCTGACTCCTTCAGTGATCTTGAAATTATCTGTCTCTTTCTCTCCCCATTTAACTGTGGTACTTTCATAGCCATTTTTAAAAGTTTTCTTAGTTTTACTGGGATCTTCATTTCTTTCAATGTTTCGAATAATTGTTTTCTTTTCACCGTGTCAAACGCTTGCTTGAAATCAAAAAACAGCAGGTGCAGCCGTATATTGTGCTCGTACGATTTTTCGGCAATTTGTTTTATGATGTGGAGTGCATCTATTGTCGACTTCTCCTCTCTGAAGCCATACTGGTAGTCTCCAATCATCCCCGCTGTTGCGGCTCTGAGTCTCCTATGAATTATCGTTGAGATCACCTTGTATATTATTGGCAACAAAGTAATTCCTCTATAATTCTTACATTCTTCCGCATTTCCTGTCTTGTATATTGGCACTATTCTGCCAATCTTCCACTCTTCTGGCATCTCCTCTTTTCTCCATATATCAAGAAGTAATTCGTGTATCCTCATATATACATCTCCTCCTGTGTTCTTGATTAATTCCCCGCATACATTGTTTTTACCCGCCACTTTTCCGTTTTTGATACTATTCAAAATCGCCTTCACCTCACTGTACGTTGGTTCTTGTATGTTTTCCTCCTCGTCACTATTATCTTCTTCCTCATTGCCCTGATCTTTCAGCTCTTAGATTTCACTACTGAGCAAATTTCTGAAATATTCCTTCCATATTTCTCCGTTCTCGTCATCATTATCTGATAGTCTTCCGTTTCTATTTTTCATACTTCTAATTTTAACATTGCTTTTTCCCTTTTGATTTTTAATTGCCATGTAAAACTTCTTCATGTTATTTCCCCTGCAGTCATTTTCAATGTCATTCATGAAGTAATTTCACCATTTCTCTTTCTTTTCCTTGTACTTCTTATATGCTTCTCTTCTTTTTTTTTATATAACTCTCTATCTTCTTCCCTTCCCGTCTGTATCCATTTTTTTCTTGTTTCTCTCTTATTCTCAGCATTCTTTTCGCATTCCTCATCAAACCATCTTTTATTTTTACCTCTATTTTTTAAACCCAGGGTTTTTTCCGCACATGTCGTCATAGTTAATTTTATGTTTTCCCATTCTCTATTCATATTTGTCTCTTTTTTCTTTGCATTGATTTCCTCATTTGTTTTCTCTCCATATTTCTGTTTTATGCTGTGGTTGTTAAACTTTTCTATATTTATCCTTTTCGTTCCCTCTCGGTTTTCCCACACTGTTATTATTTTTTGTTTTATCTTTGCAATAACCAAAAAATTATCCGAATCCACATTTTCCCCTCGATATGATCTGAAATAATTTTATAATGATTACAAATATTTTTACTTCTGTTCTTTGATACACAAATATGATCTATTTGATTTCCTTTTCGATCTTTCGCTCCCGGTATTCTCCATGTTATTTTATGTATCGCTTTATGCTTAAATTTGGTGCTGGAAATTGACCTCTTTCAGGTACCCCTTCTTCCCCACTTGAGCATTGAAGTCTCCTAAAATAATCATCATATCATGTTTTGGTATGTCTTTTGCCACGTTTTCCACTTCATTATAGAATTGCTTTTTTTCATAGTCGTTTTTTTCTTCTGTTGGCGCGTAGACGTTTATAATACTCATGTTTACCTTCCCATTCCTTAATCTCACATAGGCTATTCTTTCATTTACTGCTTTAAATTGCATTATGTTGTTTCGTATCTTTTTATCAATATAGAATCCCACTTCATTTCTTCCCTGTTTTTCATCACCGGAGTACAGAAACATGTAATTCTTTGTTTCCACTTCACCCTTACCACTCCATCTTGTTTCCTGCACTGCGGCTATCTTAATTTTGTATCTCATTAGTTCTTTTTCTATTTCAAAAATTCCACCCACTCTTAATAACGTTCTCACATTCCAAGTTCCAATATTTATAGTTTTTTTCTTCTTCTTTTTCCTTCTTTTCATATTTTTGTCATCATACTGTTTCTCGTCATGATCCATCCATTGTATCTCATCATTCTTTTCCATTTCCATTGCTATTTTCGTTTCCATATTTTCGTCCTTTTTACCTTTTTTTACTGTTAGTTTTTTGTCCAATGACTTCCCTCCGTACTTTCCTTTAGCTCTCCTTCTCTTTTGTTCCATCTAAACAACTTGCCATCTATTATCGCTTTTTGGTATCCCACAGTTACCTTTTTCCCATTCTCTCTCTCTCTTTTCTCGCTATTGCTCTAATTTCTTCTTGTATCTTTCTCTCATCTATGTTAAGATCGTTATCTATAAAAATGTCTCCTCTACATAACCTCTTTTTATTGTTCATAATTTTCATCTTTATGGTCCATGTCTCTACTTTTGCCACTATTGTATTCATCTTGTTAGCTCCTATTTTGTACACTTTAATCATTTTTGCTTCTACCTTAAGGTTTTTTTCTATAAATTTCTCCACCTCACCTTCGATGTATTTAGACCCTTAATTATAATATTATTTCTTCTTTTTGCTCTTTCCTCTCTCTCAATTTTGTCCTCCAATATATCAATTCTTGCCTTTAGTTGTTCCTTCTCTTTTTTTCATTTTTGTTCTTTTTCCTTAAAAGCAGCCTTCAGCGCCTTCATTTCTTCTTTAATCTCTGTTGTATTTCTATTCATCTCCGACATTATAGTTTGTAGCATTTCTTTAATTTCGTTCGAATCCATGTTATTATTAGTTTTAGCTATCTTTCTTTCAATTTCCGCTCTTTTTTGTTTCGGTGTTCTTACTGTTTTCGTATTTCTTCCGAATATCGTATCTTCAGTCTCTTCCAATTGTTTTTCTTCTTCCTCTCTTGTCCTTTTTTTTCGGTTTTTTACTCATACGAGTAGTTGATTTTCAATTTTTAATAGCTTTTGTCTTTTTGCCTTTCTAATTTTAATATCTCTAATGTGTTGCCTACCTTCTATGCCTTATTGCGTTTAGCACTTCCGTCCGGTTTGACACCTCGGAGACGTTCGTGCCCTCTAACCTTACTTTTATGATACGAGAAATTCACACCTTCTACTTACGCAATAAATACTTACGCAAAAAATTTTTACTACAAATTCTAAATACCTTTTTCCTTATTTGTATAATCTCATTAGTTAGATTATGAAATTTGGGTTTCCCAAAATAATTTTTTTACAATTGATTTGAACATAATTATAGTAGTTACAAAATTGCGACAATTTTAATTTTATAAAAATTTAATTTTTAAAAATACACTACAATGTTGTAAAAACACCTACCATGTTAAATTCGATTACATTGAAATTTAAAAATAGCAAAAATTGTCTTTTAAATAAAAATAAACATAAAAATTCCTAATTTTGCATAAATCGATTATAATCGGTAACATATTTTTAAAAATTGTTTTACTATGAAAAAAAAATAAAAATAAAATTAATATAAATATGTCTGCACTGGGGATCGTAAATAAAATTCTGCTAAGTCCGTAAAAAGTGCACAAAATCTTATAAAATATTCAAAAATATAATTACCACGCGACAGTATATGACTTACTAATGACAAAAATTAAAAAGTTTAAAAATAAAGTTAAACGATTGATGATATTTTTGCGAATTTCTTTTACCATGCGGTCGAATTTATGCGATTTCGCTTTTGTATGCGATTTATGTCTTAAAGCAAAAGCCTAATATTGCATTTGTAAATAAATGATAGATTTATATTGAAAATTATTTCGATTTTAATTAATACTATTTTTATTTATTGATGATGAAAATGATGAAAATTAATACAAATTTTGAGCACTTTAAATGTTGGTCCATTTTTTAAATTACTAATCAATTGACAATATAAAATACAAATAATATAATTTTTATTATAATTGTTCGCTAAACGACAAATATTGAAAGGGCGACAATTTAATTAGATAAATATAATTATCAATTTAAAATAATTTTTTTTATAACTGTTCAAAATGCTGAATATCAGCTAAATTTTAGCTGAATTTCAGCTGATTCAGCGCTAAACATCAGCTGAATATTAGCTGATTCAGCGCTGAATATCAGCTGAGTCAACATTTTCAGCAGCTGACTCAGCTCACTAGCTGAATTTTAAGCTCACACAGCGCTCTTGCAGTTAAAATACAGCACAAAATGTTACTTGGGTATAGCTGTTTAATTAATTTTTCTACACTGCTGTGTTTATAAAATAATGAATCGATTTATAAAAACACGTGTTCAACTGAACCGTATAACTATAGCTGTATTCTTTTTACCGATTTTATTTCCATCTCAGTTGCACAACTGAGATGAAGTGAGCTGAGACGAATTGAGATTAACTGAGTCAAAGCGAGAAAAAGATAAGGTAAAAAAAAACAACGAAAATGTACTACTAAGTGATTTTTGAATTTAATTATTTTAAAGTTTGGTAATGCTAACCAAATTGTTTTTTGTATTATTGTATAATGTCAACATAAACTTCAAAAAGACAAATTAAAAATTTAAGGTGCAGTAGATATTAAAATAATTTTAAATAAGTGACAAGTTTTATTCAAATCAACCAATCCGAGCCATTTCCCAATTTGTCCCAGTTGTAACACTTCAAAACAGCAAGATCAGTTTGGGTATGGAAGGGGATAATTTTGTCACGTAAAACTCAGTTTGGCACGGCAGAGTACTTATGTCAAAACAGTAAAAAAAACAACTTTTTAACTGAGTATCTGAGTATGTCAGTACAATCTCACCAAAATAGGTAGAAAGAATACAGCTTATCTTAACCTTCATCCGGGCGCGTGGGCGGTAATTTACCGTTTTATTTTAAATAACGCGCAAACTTTTGCGTGCAAGTGTTAAGGAGGGTGGAAGTGCTTTGTATTCCTAATTGACGTAATATGACACTAGATAGAAGTGTCGTTGTTACCTACTTTTCATGTTTAATTGTCTCAGCCAACGCCAAACTTGTATAGTCGAATATCGGCGGTAGATTACCAGTTACGCTCCCATTTGTGATATTTATTTTCTTCAGCCATTGCAGCGAAATGTAATTACCGATTTTATATTTTTCGTAGGTATTCACAATTCAAATTACTTTTTTCACAATTCAGTAAACTATACTCCAAATACGTCACTATCGTGACGTCACATATCAGATTTCACATTTTTACTATGCACATTGCATGTATTGGTCTCATGTCAGAGCACGTTTCAAAAATCCGGAAGATACATATACATCGACTTATTGAGATGGATTCGGATGAAGAAGAGTAAATTGACGATCAAGACGATATTAATTTTGAGTCATTGAACAAGATGAACACAGCAGTGACTGAGAGGAAGATTTGCATAACTCAATGCACGACCTGATTGACGAAGATCAGTGTGACAAGAAAGATCAGGAAATGCAAGATTTGAAGTTTTCATTGAGAGGAAAAATGATACTATTTGGGCTAACAAACCAGTTTCAATAACATCGAGGATCAAATCAAAAAACATTATAAAAACTCTTCCCGGTCCCAAGAACCAAGCTAAGAACTGTAAAACAAGGCTTGAATGTTTCTTTCAAATAATTTTTTTGGAAATCATAATCAACATAATCAAGTACACTAATATTTACATTGCTCAAAAAAAAACTGAAAATGGAAAGTCGTTTGATACTCCTATTCGAGATAGAGATTACAAATTAATCCCTATCCCTACTGTGTTAGCTTATTTTATTATTCAAATTTTAATAAAAATGATTTATCGTTTAAATAGTATTATAATGTTTTTCATCGTATTTATCCCGATTTTAAAGATTTTGGATGAATGACGAAAGAAAAACTGAAGACGGTAAATTACCGTTGCGCGCCCGCTAATGTTACGGAAAGGGGCGCGCCCGGATGAAGGTTAATAAACTTTAATTAATTAATGGATTATACTTGTTGAATGTATACTTGTAATAATTATAATAATCTGCAATTTTTACGTATGACGTACGACGTATCGAAGCGTCAGATTAAAATTCAGCTAATTTGCCTAAGCTGAAAAACAGCTGAATTTGAAGCTGACGCGTCGAAACGTCAGCTTAAAATTCAGCTAATGTGCTGAAGCTGAAAATCAGCTGAATTTTAAGCTGACAGACTGCAATGGCAGCAAATAATTTGCTGACCAAGTTTTTCAGCACCAAATGTTACTTGGGCTCCGGTTAATAATTTACCATTTCGAAATGTCGATCCACAAACGGTTAACCTTGGTTAATCTGGTACATGCACCTGGTGGATTTAGTAGAATTTTCGAACGCGGCTAAAATTTACCGATTGAATTTTCAAACGCAAGCGGTGAATGCGGTATCTACCAGTCATCTACCGGATTAATTTTCGAAAACGCCTAATGTGTCCACTCCACACCAAGCGGTAAGAGATTGGTTGCGTATTTAGTGATATTGGTGTAAAATTTCCGAAAATCAAACACTTTTTTTCTCGGTGAGCTCTGGTGTGTGGGAGCAGTCGAGCTTACTCAAGGTTGCCAATTCAAAAAATTTGTTTCTTTTAATTTTAATTACTTCTTCTCGGAAAATTATTAGCAAGATTCAATTTTAAAAATATTCGTTCCAATTCAATTTAAAATGGTATCGTTAAATTTTATAATACCGATCCGCAGCCCAGCTTATCAAACTGCGTTGTCGTTCTTTTAATAAATTTTCATCCAATATTTAAAACATTTAATATAACTCCAAATTAATGATTTCTAATAAATAATCGTTCATCCAATAAAAAATATTTTAATAATCAAAAAAAATCGAAAAACTCACAAAATCAAAACCTTACCTGCGGACATTTTTGACCAAAAATACTCTCATAACAAAATTCGAATTAACAATATTCGTATAAAAAAAATCTGATGAAGGGCTATATTAAAAAGGTTGAAACCGGTTAGTGGATATGCATTGAGTTTCATTTCAAGGACCCCAAAAAACCCGAGAATACTTATCCAACTTGAGTGAAAATAACAAAAATCAATTGTAAAACTATTCGCACAATAAGAACTAAACATCGGCGGAGCAAAAATGTAGGCCTTTGCCGTTTTCGTCAACGTGGCAAAAAAGTCACCACCCCAACTCAGCTCTTTGCCAACGTTCTACATTTTAAAATTGTACCATCTAATTCAGATTTAGAATTCAGAAAATATTAACAAAGCATCAGAGGCGGTTAAATCGCCGTGATTTAGCGATGCGCTCATAGATTTTCCAAGGTGTAAGTTTTAAAAGTGTGCTAAAAATTGAAAAGTATTTTTGTAGTTTAAAAAAAACTACAGGTATTCAATGTATTTTTTGATAAATTTAATTTTTGAGGATTTTAATTTAAATTTAATTTTGCTTAGTACATTACGCCTCTTTTTTTGTACGTCTCTAGGCACGAGCCTAGCTAGCCTAAACGGTAATCCGTCTCTGTTGACAACCAATCAGAAAGCTATTTTGTTTTACTTTCCAACTTTAGGGTGGGAAGTGGTCACTTCCCGACCTGCAATGTCGATATGTCGGTAGCAAAGAAATGGAACTAACAAAAAATATGCGTTAATAAAATTAAATTTGATGATATTTAATTATTTACAAACTGATTGTGAATAAGATTGTAGTGTAGATTGTAGTGCCTCGGTGTCAAGCTTCATTCCAGCATCGCGCTTACAGTTGAACTAAACTAACTTAGCGCTCGGCTGTAATGAAGCATTTTCTACCTCGGCAGATAATATACTATTACTGGGAATTGTTGTCAATTAAAAATTAAAAAATATATAATGTATAATAGTATTTATCTAACTATGTAGATACAGTGAATAAGATTGCATTAATCTCTTTGTTATTCGATTACTTAAATAGAAAGCCAACTTGTCAACTTACAATTTGATAACGTATTTGTTAACTTTACCATACATACACACGGAAACATTTTTTGTTTAATTAACGAAAACAATGAATACTAACGTTTAAATAATTTAATACTATTATTATTATTAGTAACGGGCTGTGGTACATGTCCCCACTGCACTGAAGCTTAAGCTTATTGTGCACCCATCCGAGTTTACTCAATCAACTGCGTCTCTTCGACCAGGTCGAGAACACAGTTGAAGGGAGATTGTTCTATCTCCTCGGTTGTAGGGTAGGGCAAACCGAGGTGACGCAGCCTGCTCCTGGCCAAGGCCGGGCATTGGCATAGTATGTGGAGTGGAGTTTCATCCTCCTCGCCACACATCCTGCAAATAGGATCCTCCGCCAGCTCCATAATGCTGAGGTGCCTTTTGAGGCAGCAGTGCCCTGTGAAGAGACCCACTAACCTTCGAAGTTGTTTCCTACTCAACATGAGTATTTTGTTCCTTTTGGCCTCACTGGACAGTGCCCTTATGAACGTACGCGATTGCCTCAGTCCAGGTAGGTCCACCCAGTGTGCAAGATGTTGTTCTGCTAGTATATCCCTAATTCTTCCTTTTGCGGTAGAGTAAGCAATCCCGCAGGAAGGCTCCGGGCCCATTAGGTTTGCGCAAGCGGCCTTCCTAGCTAGAGAATTCGCTTCTTCGTTGCCTTTGATGCCCCGGTATCCTGGCACCCACATCAGTGTGACGCTGTTGCGGAGAGCAAGTTTTACCAGAGCATCTTTGCATTGTTTGACAACCTTGGAGTGTAATTCAACTCCTTTCAAGGCTCTTAGAGCTGCTTAGCTGTCAGTCATGATACAGATTCTCCTCTCTACAAGGTTCCTCTATACCAGCTCTTCAGCACAGACCAATATGGCAGTTACTTCTGCCTGAAATATAGTTGCGAGAGGTCCCAGGTTAATGCTATAAGCATCCCCCAGTCTTCTGCCTCGCACACCTATTTTAGTACTCGTCTCAGTCTTTGATCCATCTGTATACCAGATGGTATCATACCTAAGCCCCAACGTTTGCAAGGTTTCAATTTTATCCCTATCCGGTACTATGACCTTATAGGGCTTTCTAAAGTCCCTCACGGTGCTAGTTCTGTCAGGGTGCATGCTGAGCAGGCCGTTACTCTTAATTGAGTTTAGGATCATGGTGTGGTGCCCCCTTCTAGGATTGATCTCACCATGACCGTTAATTTTAAATCTGTAGGCTGCAAGTAGAGCCTCGGACCCCACGACTAGGTGTAAAGGTCGAAGACCCAGGAGAGCCTCCATGGAAGCGGTGGGCGTTGATGCCATTGCCCCCGTAATACCCAAGCACGCCAGTCTTTGCAGCCTGTTGAACGGGTTTATGCTTTCCTTTTTACTGGCTTTATGCCACCAGATCAGGGCTGAGTATGTGATCGTGGGTATCACCACCTTGGTGTACAACCAAAGTACCATTTTAGGTTTTAGTCCCCACGTTTTACCGATCATGCTCCTACAGGCCCAAAGGGCCCTAGTCGCTTTGTTGGTAATGTGACGGATGTGAGGCGTGAAGGTCAGCCTGCTGTCCAAAGTTAGACCCAGGTATTTGACCTCCTTCTGCAGAGGCAGCTCCTCCCCCCGCAACCTCAGAGTCCTCACATCCGGAAGTTTAGTGCGTTGTGTAAACGCCACAACAGAGGTTTTGCTCGGGTTTACCGATAGCCCCTCTCCTGTGTACCATCTTTCAACAATTCTAAGTGAGTTTTGCATCAACGAAAACACCACTCCTCCGAATTTCCCAATAACAAGGATTGTGATATCATCAGCAAATCCCTGTCCATGTACCCCTGCCTGTTCCAGCTTCCGCAGAAGACTATCCACCACCAGGCACCACAGCAGCGGGGAGAGAACCCCCCCCCCTGCGGACACCCACGTGCGGCAGACACCTCCACAGTCGTCTGTCTCAGACTAGCTTTGATTTTCCTGTCTCTGAAGGTGGAACCCGTAATAGCCGGGTCGACTCCACGACTTCCGACAGCTCTTACTATAGAGTCAAAAGAGGCGTTATCAAACGCCCCCTCTAAGTCTAGAAAGGCTCCCAGAGCAATTTCTTGACTGCCAAGAGCCCCCGCTATCCTGTGAGTTAGTTCGTGTAGACTAAGCTCACACGATTTGCCCGATTGATAGGCATACTGGTGTCTGTGTAGAGGTGAATTTACCAATACACTATCCCTAATGTGCCCATCAATCAGTTTTTCCAGTGTCTTTAATAAAAAAGACGTCAGGCTAATTGGACGAAATGACTTAGTCTGGGCATATGATGCACGCCCTGGCTTGGGTATAAATACCACTCTAGCCATCCGCCAGCTTTGGGGTACATAGTTGAGCGCCAGACTGGCTCTGAACAATGTACATAGAGAGGTGGCTAGTACTTCCATCCCCTGTTGTAATAATGCGGGGAAAATGCCATCCTCGCCTTGAGATTTGAATGGTTTGAAAGTCTTAATCGCCCATTCAACTCTCGTTTTGTTAATTATATTATCTGCTAATTTCCAGTTGCTCCTGCTTGCCCGACTCGTCGGGATGGCTTGGTGCCCCTGGCCATTAGAGCCATCCTCGGGTTTGGGGACACATCCCGGGAAGTGTGTCCGGAGCAATAGCCGCAGAGTCTCCTCCCCCGATGATGTGAACCCTCCCCGTGGTTTTTCTATTGTGCCCACTTTTCCGTGGCCACTCTTGAGAAGAGCTCTTTGGAGTCTTGCATATTCGGGAGTTCTTTCGATTTCCCCGCAGTACTTCCTCCATGAGTCTTCCTTTGCCTTACGTATGGCGTACGTGTATTTCAGATAGGAGCCTCTGTAAGCTTCCCAGTCTTCTGTTCTCTTAGCTTTGTTAAAAGACTTTCGAGACTCTGCCCTGAGAGATTCGAGTTCTCGGTTCCACCAAATGGTCTCCCGCTTACTTTTCCTCTCTTTTAGAGGGCAGCTTTCTTCGAAGGCTGTGATAATGGCCGACGTTATCGCGTCGTTCATCACTTCCAGCTCCGCTGTATTTGTAACCCTCGACGGACATTCCCCCACCCCCTGTTTCAGACTCTCATTAAAGAGAGCCCAATCACAGGTCTGGGGTTCCTGTACGAGGCCTTCACCATTGGTGGGGTTTCTATGTCTATTCTATGTCTGTGATCAGAGAGTGACTCCTCCCGAGAGACGTGTCAATCTCTGATCACCTGACTCACGAGGGAAGTCCCTATCGTTATGTCAATTACCTCCTCCCTTGCCACAGTGACAAAGGTAGGCTCCTCTCCCTTGTTCATTATCTCCAGCTTATTACTGAAGACAAATTCAAGTAAGAATACGCCTCTGCTGTTCGTGTTCTTGCTCTCCCATATTATGTGGTGTGCATTGGAGTCACAGCCGATCACCAGTTGTGTTTTGCTGCTTTCGCAGTCCAGTACCAGATTTTCTAACTTCTTTGGAGGAGGTGGTCCCGGTTGGTCATATGGAAGGTATGCAGACGCTACCACGAGGTCTGTTAAGCTCCCTTCCATAGATATCTTAAATTTGGCTGCTGTTAGGTCTCTTGTGCAGAGCCACCATAGCGGCAAAAGACAGAGCCTCTTTTTTGCAATGATGCATACTCTAGGATGATTATCTCCCGGGCTAATCAGCTCCCGGTCTCCTAGAGAAGTGAGCCCCCTGATCCGGCCCCCCGTTACCCAGGGTTCCTGGATCAGGGCCACGTCAATGTCGTGTTTAATTATGAACCTTTGCAGGGCCGCCGAAGCAGCCCTGCAATGGTGAAGATTTACTTGTACTAACCGGATCATCGTACCTACGATCCGGTTGGGAGAGTGGCTTCTCCCGCAGCCCCGTCACCGTCGCCATCGGCTGAGGTGCGTCTTCAGCCGCAGACGTGGACTCGCCGGGAGAAGCAGATTGCAGGGGTAACTCTAGATCCCCTCCGCCCTCCTCCATAGCCTCTCCCCGCTCCTGCTCCTTTCTCTTCCCCAGTTCCTTGAAGGTGATCCTGGAGAAGTTCAGGTAAGGCTTACACTCAATTTCCTGGATTCTGCTCCAGGAAAGTTCATCAACCAGCAATATGAGTTGCTGGCCCTTAGTATCAGACTTTCTTTCCAGCACAGACCAGGTCTCAGTTCTGAGCCCCCGGTTCTGGGCCTTCAGTCTGTTGATAATGAGTTTCGCTTCCACAGAGGGTCCCGGAACCCACGTCATGACCTTTACAGGCCTGGGGACGTTCTTAGCGTCAATGACGCCAAGTTTCGCTCCTTCCCAGGGTTTTCCCCCGGCTACCACCCGCACCAACCAGTCCTTAGTGACCTGGTCAACGCAGGAGGCTACCAGGAGTCCCCCCTTGGGTTTGACCTCTGTGAACTTATGCCCCTTGTCCTCCTCCTTGATAGTGTCAAGGGCACTGAGCAGCATCTCTTTTACCAGCTCCAGCTGCTCCCCACTAAGGAGGTTTATAGGGTAGCCCTCTAGTATGATGGCCACCCTAATGTCTGTCAGGACAGACTTATAAGAGAAGGTAGGGTTTGATCCCTTGCCTCTCTTCTTTGGTCAATTTAATACTAGAAAGGATGGTCGATAAAAATAACCTGGACAATGTATTTACGTGTAACATTAGTTTTATCAATTGAAAAAAAAATATATTCTTTTAATGCTTCTTAGGGTTTGGGCAAGCTATTGATAACGTTTTGTAAATTGTGCTATCAAAGTGCCTATACTTCTTGCAATTGACGAATTAATTTTTCATACGACTTATGGGAATTGTTCTTATTTTTCTGTGGAAAAGGTAGAAATAATAAACTTGTTTGTAATACCGCTTATTGCAAGTTACCAAGTCTTTCGGTGGAAATACAATCCTAAACAATTACGTTTCCACCCCGTATGCTTTACAGTTCCGGCAAAATTCTGTAAGATCAAGATCCGTATGGAAGTTATGCCAAACTATTGAACCCAATAATGTTACATTTGCTTTTGCCAGCAAATAAAACAATTCTGCGTCTAATGGTATAACAATGGTCTAGAATAACCCCAATACAAAGCTCAATTCGTAAAATTTTTGAAGAGCTTTAAAGCATGGAGGTCAAAATATGATTGCATAGGACTGCATTTTCTCCGAGAAAGTAGGAACCTGGTCATAATAGATAGTATTATAGAGACGTTTAAGTATTAACTGAAAGATGTTTTGTTTTATGCAGAATTTAGTGAGATAAACTTACATCTTTGATTTTTCAGATGTGATATTGTTTATGAGAAGCTACTCATTTAAAAGACTCATCGTGTAATCGACTGTAATCATTTTGTTTTGTTTTACTTGCTCAATTATTAATAAATCAATAAATTTGTAATTATTTCTAACCAACATACCTGTTGACAGGGTTACCTCAAAGAACTATTATACTAGCCACTTTGATATTTTTGATTCGGTCTTGTGAATTTTAATCTAGCAGTAGAGTCCAGTGACTTGTGAGTTGCTATATTTTAGATGTCTAATAAACCTCTGAGGTAATTCACTTTTATTCTTCTTCAGAGTATCAATTACTTTACTTATCAGAAACAACAGAGAGTTTTTATTGTAACATTTATAAGACCATTCTTCAATTAATGTACCTATTCACTTTTCTATCGTGCTCTGATTTATCAAACATTATTCCTTTTATCTGTCTTGGTTATACATATAAACATCTTTTTATTTAATATTCTTTAGAGAGTAAAATATTGTTTTGTATAGTTTTTGGTATATTTTTATTTCCCTTAGCAATCCAAAAAAAATTAATTTTTTAAGTCTATAATGTGGTAGTTAGTAATATCTTATATGTAATGTTAAAATGTTTTTTTTTATAACGTAATTTTTTCAAAGTGCATAGTCAGTATTTTAAGATTTTTGTCAATTTGTATTTTTATTTATTTTTCTTGTTTATTCAAATATTCCAAGTCCAAACTTGCTAAATGTAAATTAAAAATATTAATCGTTAACTTGTGATAAATAATATCAAATAAGTTTAAAATTGAACAAGTTAAATAAACGTTAAAATATAAATTATTTAACGAAATAAAAAAAATTTATTTTAATTATTTATTATTTATTTATTTAGTATTTTATTATTATTTATTTTATATTATGCAGCTGTCCGGTTTATCAAACTTTTGTGGTTTCTTCAACAAATCCTCAAATCTTCAAAATTTATTTTAAAATTCACTTTTATTTAATAAAACAAGTTTTTAATTTAAAATCAAAATCACTATTATTTATACCCAATAATACAAAAATCTATCAAATTAAACGAGAACGAAACGGACATTTGTCCGTTCTCATTAACACTCTTTGCCCTCGCCTTCGTTACCAATCAGAATAAAATAATTTACAAATTTTTACATGTACGGTAGGTAACAAAATTTTAAATTAAAACAAAATAAACTTTTAAAATTTACCAACATAGAATGGTAGAAACAGAATTTTTATGGATTTAAAAACACGATAATATTATATATTGTCGTGCTTTGAAATCTTAATGAAAAACTGTTTTGTTGGTTTTGTAAATTATTTTTTTTTTTCGTAAAATTAAGTTTATTTTCATTATAGACCATCACATACAAATTATTCTCTTCAAATAAAAAATGTCATCAAATTCGACCGGATTACCAAATGTTCCTAAAATTATTTAAATTGCGTTACATACTGTACATATTGTCGTGTTACAAAGCGATTTGGCCGCTTCTGATATTAATTGTAAATTTGTTGTAATAATTTTGAATTTGAAATTAATGCGGTTAAATGTTTTATAAAGCTAAAGTTGGCGAAAGATTTAGCAGAGTGGGGCTTTTTTGCCAATGATGGCCGCCGGAGCGGTTGATTGATTCACTGGCACCGTAAAATTTAGAATATTTTGTAAGAAATTGTTTTTTTTTACAATTGTGAATTATTAATTGAGAAATTGTTAATTTGAGAAATTTCATACATGGACAACAGTACAAATTTTAGCTTTATTATAATAGTGCAGATTTCAGCGTGTTCATGAGTACATACCAAGTACCCAAAACATAATCGACAATCATTATTCACTACATAGCGTAAATTAATAGTCCAAGCAAATTAAACATTTTTGTATGAAAATAGTTTTTACAGATCGCCGAAATAAAAATTGATTTGCTTTAAAGCAGAGTATTACTTAAAATAGTTTGTATATTGCTCGGAGCTAAACTCGTGCCGGTATTTGTTTATGAATGTTTTGATTTTAAGTTATGTAATAGTACTACTTAATTTTTTTTCATAACAACTTATTGTCACAATTATTAAACATCGAAAATACTTTTGTAACATATACTGCAGGAATTGTTATTCAATTCACGCTCTCGCTCACCGCACAAAATTGGTTAGCTTTAACATCGTGGGCCTCTTCACTATTCTTTTAAAAATCTGGATTTTTCCAGAGTGTGAAGAAAATACTGTCATCCTGTAAGCGCAGGTAGGAATTTTATTTACAATATATATTGCGATGTCTTACAACAATTTCGGGCCTTCTACGTTAGGAGCCAATTAAATTATGCGATGTATGGAGCTCTTTATTACCAACCAGCTGCTCGTGCATAGACTCCTTAACGATATCTAATCTGCATACGCCAGTGACTAGCTTAATTAAGAAGGGGATAGTTCTTTTTAAGTGCAGAAAGTGTGGATTTGTTAAATTTTGTGTAAGGTGAAAAAAAACGGAAACAAACTTTTGATATAAGTGACGTGATTTAATGTTTTTAATATTTTTAACTGAAACTCCTTTTGGTAACACCACAATAATATAAGCTAGGTTAAAGCACTTGGTCGGTGCATTAACCACACTTTTATTGGTATAAACTACTAGATAAATTAATTTTTTTTTATAATTGATTTATTTTTCTTTTGCAACAATGTTATAATTTCAATTATTTTATTAATATACGAGTGTAGACTTGGAATGGTGTCAGAGTGCTTAAAACTATTCTTAATTAAGCGAAAAATCTTTATATTTACGTCTGGTACCAGGGTATACACTGATGAAATAAATTACTTAAGCGTAGAACTACTATAAAACTATTTGCTTCTAACATACAGGATAATTTCCAAACTCAGGAAACAATTCTTCTTCAAATTTAAACAATTATCTCCAACAATAACCTTGCACAGTTATATGATTAAATAAATCGAGGATTCAAAAATTTTTATCTGTTACTGATGCTTTCGTTTTGACAAAATTTAAAAATTAATTTGTGAGGTTACATTGGCACAAGTTCACTTGGCAAGTGATAAAAAGCTACTGAAATTACATTGTTTTTGGACGGCCTTTTATACCTTTTTGAAATATTTTCCAAAATCTACTTATGCCAATGGAATACATTTTTATAAAATCTCTTCCGATCTTCTTGAAATTTTGCAAAAAGTTCAATCACATATTCAGATATTTACTGAAAAAATCTTACTTCATTATCTTCAGCCGTTCTTCCGTAAATTGCAAAAATAATCTTCTTCAGAACCATGTGGTTTGATAAACATCGTTTTCCTTAAATTTCATTTTTAATTTTATCGTAGGATCCTAGTTTTTTACATCGAAAATTCGAGCTTTTGAATGCGCATCTTTTGATACATGTTAGGGCTCTGCACCTTTATTTTTCATTCTTTAATCTTGTAAAAACCAATCTGACGGTTGTCACCGAAAATTCATTTTGAGTTTTTAATGTTCTTTCTTAAAATTAACACTTGATTTAAATTTAAATTATACAAACATGTCACTGAAAATGTCTTTCATACTAATCCTATAGCATTTTATAGTTAAAACTACTTTTAACAAAATTATCTTTTCTATATTCCGATGCATCATCGTTACACAAGAAAAACAAAAATCATTTGAGACAAGCCCAATTTGTGAAAATCTTTTGATCCGAAGCTGATTAAAGTTGGTTTTATATTAATTTTTAAGTAAGCGATGTATGATTTTTGTGTGTTGTGATTGCTTTGTTGAAAAACAAAAATCATCTTTAAGGAGTAAGACACATGTTTAGCTTTTCATATAATTTCAACTGTTAGTATTTTTTTTATGAGTGTAAAAGTTTCTTTCGTATCGTTACGTGCATGTCTTCCTTAAACTGCAAAGCGTTCTTTATTTGTTAATTATTGTATTTTATGCTGTCTTACATGACAATATATATAAGATATACATACATTATATATTATATACATTTATAAGAATAAAGGCAGACTATATTAGATAAAACAACAGCAAAAGCAGCCAGGATATTCTATCGAATACGGTTATTCGGCCTTACGGTTGTTTTAATGTTAAAGGAATTTCACTAGATCACCTCTCACCTCTCACCTCAATGAGAAAAGTTTTGACCTATCTTCAGACCTATTATGGTATTGCTAAGCTCCATAGTAACAAACAAAGAAAAAGTGTGCGTTGCTAACAAGCAAACACACTAGAACCTATTTAGCTTAGCAATTGAAGAAAAAATTAATACAAACATCAGGCTTAAGACTTGTTAGGCTTGGCGGTCTCGAAAAGTAATTACCAGCTAGTTAGATCAATTCTTTCAGTGTCGTGAATTCCTTAGATGAAATATGAATAAAAACCAACATTTAAAATATTTGCATTTAATATAAGTAAATCTGAAAGGCAAAAACATGAAATGAATGTCAGCTCGACTGACACCAGAAACACACAACACAAATACTACATCTAACATTACACATAAATATTTATAAGTAGATCAATCTGTATCTCATTATCAACCCAACAACGGTTGCAAGTTACTAATTTTATAAACATCAGAAATAATTTACAATAAATTTTAGCTCATCCTTTTGACGAACGGTCAAACACATAACAATTAATTGACAAACAGTGATAAACAAGTCAACAATCTAACTGAATAGTTTGGTATAACCCACAAAAATATCAACATCAAAATATCGATTATATGGCCGACCAGCAATAATTGGTTCCATCGGCCGTTGCAATGCAATTTTGGATGCGGTAGCACACATACACCCAAAAATTTTTTACAATAAAAAAATATAGAACTCTTACTTATTAACAATAGCAAACCGAATATTCAAAAACATTTTCAAAAAATTTAAAGATGACCCAAATGATTGCGAACTTGCATCAGCTTTGACACGTGCCGAAATCGCTATTTTGGCCGTCAAAATTTCATTTCGATTGCAAATTAATAAATAAAAACTTGTAAATATGATATTTTTTATTTTGAGTCATAGATAAAACGTAGTATTAGACTCGCACATAATGGCTATAATTCAGTCGGAGACTATATTAGGCAAGATTATCGCCTAATCGCCTACGGCTCGCGTATAAACTTCGTCGTCGTTAATTATAGCCTATATACACACACCATTTATAAATTTTAAGTTAAAATCTCAGTTTTATTTGGTACTCCAAGTGAGACTCCAAGACGGTTGCCGCTATTGGGAGGTGAATATATGTATATGCCACTTTACGAAAAAGTGAAGATATCAGCCCTTATTCAATACTTGTTAAAAGTTAAATGATTTTGACTTTTGTAAAAACAAAATTATACCTACTTAATGCATTTTGTGTTCTTAGGAGTGATAAGAAAATTAATACATTTTTGATTCAAACATCATCACAATTTAGACTTCCAAATTTTAGAAAAATTATGTCTGAAAGATCAGCAAGTTATGCTGAAACTGTTCCATAGATGGAAAGCTACCGAGTTTCGTTTCTTTATATTGTACAGCGTCACTTATTTTATTGGATATAGTATGTTCTGCACAGTATATCAATTTTTTACTCCTAAGTTAAATAATATATTATAGGCTGCTTTAATATACACAATAACCTAAAATATATTTTTATTTGGAATTTCATAAATACAAATGTCGCTTTGCTGTAAGTGTCTAATTGAAAGCATTAACAATATTATTCAATTAACAAAAAATCGTAATAATATATGTATTATAATACACAAAAATTGTTCAAACTAAGATTATTGAATTTAACAAATGATTTAAATAATAACGAATGTTACCATTCAAGTTGTGAATTGTAATTGAAGAGCAATTCTTTTTGCTTGGTTGAGTTTTCCTGAAGCGTTAACTAAGCCCGCATTTATAGACAAGTCTAAGTACTAAATAATACTTAGAGTAGAATTTTTGTATTATATCAACAATAAAATTAAGATGAAACAGAAATGCTATAAAATATTCTTGCATTTATTATAAACATTACTTTGCCGAATGTACAATAGTCAAAGTAGGTAACGGTTCACCTACTTTAGATAGCAAGGTTTTTTTCAAAGTCGTGGATACCCGGATTCATATAATGCTGCCTTATACTAATACTTACAACGTTACTTAAAAAAAAATCCTTATTACTCAAGTAACTGATTTTTGCACACAACATTTTTATTTATGTTACATTTTTGGTTCTAGTACATTTCGATATTACTATTTCGCAACCGGATATATACTTTGCTACCACATTTTGCTACTATATTTTAACCTTATCAATCTCAGAATTAAAATGATTTTAAGTTTTTACAAATAAAATGCACAGTAAGTATAATTATCGCAAACGTTTTCACCATACTATGGCATCAACCGACAAACGAAAATTTTATTAAGAAATACTAATTTCAAATAAGAAAATAATAAAAAAAATCAAAAAGTATCTAAAATGTTTCAGAACCTAACCTATAATTTAAGTAACAGTTCAGGAGTGGTAGCTAAATGTCCCCACTAAGAAAAAGTTCTAGAGCACCTACCAAATAGAAATAGACCGTCAATCATAATAGTTGGTAACATTAGTTTTATCAACGTTGATAAAAATTGAAGTTTACAAAAAATAGCAAAATTTATATATTAATTCAAACTAAAATACTGTTTCAAAAAAAATATTGGTACCTAATAAATCAAAAATAATTCTTGTCCTTAATAATTGAACGTGGGCGTGGGATACCTTGTTTAGATAAATATCGTGAAAGAATATAAATTATATGAAGTAAATATTCATTTGTGTACTTATGTGAACACAATTTTATCCGTAATAATTTTAGTAATTTTGCAATTTGCATTTGCGTGTTTAGTTACTAGAACTCATCCAGGAAATTAGTCTGTCAGGTACAACCCACCCTAAAATGTAGATAACTGCTAAATGTTGGTTGTTTTCATGTTGTGTACTAGATAGTCTCGCATTGTGTGCAAAAAATAATTATAATTTCATTAACTTATTACCATTTTCCTAACGCTATTAAAAATTTTTGCTTTAATTTATTCAATTATTATATAGTTCATATCATTTGTAATCTGTATGCAAAGATCTGCTATCTGCATATTATACATACAAGCTACAGCGTTTTTACAAAAATATTAACAGACAATAAATAGTGCATAACAATAAAAAATTCTTTATTATTTCTTTATATAAAAAAAAGTAAAACAGTTATTGTACTCCATCTGAAACCAATGCTAGAAGAAAATTTAATTTTAAGTGAAATTGAGTTTCGCAACAAATAAAAATTTGATAATAGAAATTTTATGCACTAAAATCTTAAAAACATGATTAAAAATTAAATTTTTTTAAAGCTTAATATAAAGCGTTCTTTAATTAATTTTAATTAATTACGGATTATTAAAGAATATTGGTAAAATAACATACTAAATAAAAAATTCTTTTTTAGGTTCTTTTCTTATTAAATATTGGTAAACTGAAATTAATTTTCTTCTCCTTTTCCGTTGATAAATTTACTTGTACAATTTTGATTTACTTTAAATTTTAATTATCATTAGCGGTATTTACGTTTTTACATTATCTTCCTTTCATTTTGAATTTGCTCTGTTGAGTTTTATATACTAACTTTGGATTTTCTTGAAATTTTTTTTAACTTATCTCGTTGCCTTCCTCAAATGTTTCCTAAGAAATTTTATTCGCTTATTTTTTGATTCCTTTATGGTCTAAGATCCGAACAATAATGCCCGTTACAATAATGAATGAATCAATCAATGTATGGCTTATTACGCCCGGTTTTTCAATCGTTGGTTAACTTTTTGGTTTGGTTACCCTCACTTTCAAGTTAACCTATAGTTAGAATTTATTTGCGTTTTTCAATTTATATTCAGGTGTTGGTAAGGTAACTTCTAGTTTACTGTACATCTGAACTATTAAACGTGATTATAACCCTAAATATTTGAGTGTAGTTGTCAGTAGGTTGACAGACGTCGTTGTATGATTGTTTTTATTGGTGTTCATAATAATTATTGTTTCTCATTTTTATTAGAATCTGTTACGAAACGATAAGCAATGATAATTTTAGATTTTTATTAATAGTTATAATGAAATATTTGATATAAACAAATACCTACAAAATAAATTATTCTTCTGATATGGAAACAAATAGTAAATAATGTGTCTTGAATTTTACTCAAGAAGAAGAACTTTTAGTTACTATTGTAGAGCAACATAAAAATCTTTTAGAATCCGAAAAACTTGTGTTTTTACTTGGAAAGAGAAAGATGCGATTTAGACCTGAGTTGAGAATGCATTTAACAATATTAATAAAAGAAATTTGTTTTGTTAATATTCTATTATGAAAAATTTCAGTATAATCGCATCCAAGTGACTGTATTTTCACATGTGTGCAATTCAATGCACCTACGCATTTGGGAAATTTGACGATACTATAAAAATCTTGTCGAATTTTAAGCACTTCTTCATTTTAAGACATTTTTATATATTGAAGTCGCAAACTTGCAAGAACTAAACTGACTCGTAATACAATTTTACTTGCAGTAGATTTGCTAACCTCAGAAAAATTCCCAGTTGTTCTTAAAAACGAACCACTTGCATAAAAATTCAACGTTACCAATAGTTGGTCTCGAGCAATTAATATAACGCCTATTATTATTGACTAGTATAAGAAATTAAATTCTTTATCTTTTCTAGTATATTTTCTAATGTTCTTGGCGTAAGTCGAAATCTATTAAAAAAGTCAGTACCACTGTATTTTTCAACAAACTTAGGCCTCTAACGAATTATTTTTGGCCTCCTTATTTCTTCATCAATCCTATACGTATTAATATCGCAATGGTAATAATTCATAGATAACAAAATTAATAATTTCAAAAAATTAATTAACTTATTAAATTTTTCTGAATGAAAACTATGACAACTATCACAATTTACGGTTAAAAAGTGTTAGTAATTCGCCAACATATAGTTAACCCACACCCCAAGTGTTGGTAAACATAATCACAACGTAACCAACACTTTACGTTAACCTGCAATTGAAAAACGTAATTTTTAACCTAACTAATAGTTAACTATGAACTAATAGTTAACCAACGATTGAAAAACCGGGCGTAGACTTCCCGTAACTTTACCTGAAATTTTAATCTCGTTTTTCTCGAAACTACATTTTTCGAAATTCTTGTCCTGATTTCTCAACTTCTACTGAACCGATTTACTTGAATTTTGATGTGAGTCTTCTCTATACATTTATCTATCGTATGAACTAAGATTCTGAAATTATTAATACGAAATTAGATAACTAATGATAAACATAATATTGAATTACGACTTATTCAATTTTGATTTTCTTTTATCGACGGCTGAATGTTTTTAAATTTTCCTTGTTCTTGTCGGTAATATTGTTTGACTCTCAAAACGTCATTTATTTCTAATTGTTTGTCTGCACGTGGAATCAAAGCACTCCACTCTTTTAATTTGTTTTTAGGCACTTTAAACTGGGAAGCTTTGTCTTTATTATTAGGATACCCGCTGTTGCAATTAAGTGCGAAACAGTATCTTCGAGCCATTGCATTGCCAAAATTGAAACGATAATGAATGACTTTTAGTTTAAAAAGCGTATTGTAATGCGCGCATCGCTTATGCACTGTGCAATTTCGTGTAGCTATTTATCTATCTCTGTCGCTGGCTCTCTCTCGCACACTGAGGACTTTCGAGACCCACTACTATATCTACTACTTCTATATGTGATAGAAGCATAGGCCGTCAGATCACTTTAATAATTATACATCCATGATCCAGGCATTAGAATTATCAGATAATTTGTAATTTTTTATGATTTTTAATTTTATTTTGAATGCTTTAAAAATTCACCGAAAAAAAATGACAGCTAGTGTTTTTTGCAGGAATTTATCAGATTTACAGGAAGATATTATATTATTATGTAGTAATAATAATAATGTTTATTTGACGAAATTATCTTTTTAACTACATAACAAAGCAAAATGCAAAAATAAAATACAAAAATACAATACAAATACCAAAAACAATTCCTAAAGCATGGACGCCAGTCTTAGTTGCGATTTAAATCGCACTAAAGAGCTGGCAAAGAAGTCAATATTTTCTTTATTGACTATATTCTGTTATCTAGCAACTAGAGAGTTAACTCCATAGTTGGTTCGATGGAAGTCCGTCAGGAATAAGTGCGAATTCCGAACTAAATTACGATGGGTACAAAAGTTAATTATGGATATGGCAGAGCAATCTATTTGGTTATTGAAAAGTTTAAAAGGGAAGCATAGTTCAAGATACTTTCTTTTATTTTCCAAAGTTGATAATCCTAGGTATCCCAGGAGAATATCGTGATTCCAGATTTCACTGTGATATTATGTGCGCTAACGTTGTCAATCTCGACTTTTTGATAGCGATTTGATAAATACGATGCAAACCACTTGACCAAGTTTTCACCAATGCCAAGCTTCATTTTTAGTTTGTTAGTCGTTTGATGTGAACAGAATCAAAAGCCTTAGTAAAGTCTGTATAAATACTATAGTCTACATTCGAGCCAGATTCTAAGTTGTTTATTATGTATTCAGAGAAGGCACACGAGTTGGTGCATGTAGATCGATTTTTCGATTTAAAAGAATTAAAAAATTTATACGTGAACAATGTGTGAAAATCAATAGGGACTAGTAACGATAACCTTATCCACGAATTTAAAAATGTTCTAATAACTGAGAGGATAAATTAAAAAATATAAACATTGAATTTTATGGCTCATTCAAAATTTGAATAAAAAAGGCAACAATTGTAATACAATTATTTGATTGGCTGTTTCCAAGAGTACAAGGACTCGGTAAAAGTATCTATGAAAGCCGCCCGAACCCCAACAATGTACTTGGGGTTCGCGTACTTGATATAAACAAAGAAACGCCCGCAATCAAAAGTTATAGATCTAAAATGACGGAAATTAGTTAGTCAAAACCTCTCCGAGGGCTGCCAGAATTGTAAATCTACGAAGATAGAATGACGGAATCTATCAATTTACGGACTTACAAAAAATATTTCTGAAACTGCTTGAACTTGAAAATCAGAGATCTAGAATTGCTGAAATCCGTTTTTA
The DNA here is from genome assembly GCA_911387805.1 of Cantharis rustica. Classification (NCBI taxonomy): domain Eukaryota; kingdom Metazoa; phylum Arthropoda; class Insecta; order Coleoptera; family Cantharidae; genus Cantharis; species Cantharis rustica. The sequence continues at coordinate 82,726,517 of OU426877.1, forward strand.
CGTAAAAATTCGGTTGTAATAAACAAATTCTTAAATAAATTGGCGATAATTATTTACATCGAGTACACACGTATCGTCTACAGAATGGAACTCGCCTGTAACAACTGCGTGTTCTTACGTACATAATCGAAATTTTAAAATCAAATTTTTTCCAAATTAAATTAAAATTGTTTGATCTTTGAAATGTCACTACAATTTTTACGATTGTTTAAATAACAACAATAATTTTTGTCAATTGAATTTTAAATAACATTTTTTGTGAAACTTCCAATGATGAAAAATGCTCACATACCATCTATAATGTCATATTATTTAAAACTTTACGTGTTTTATTTATTGTAAAACTTTACTTACTGCAATACATGAGATCTCGCATTCGCGTTGCAAGGCGGTTCAAAAATAAAAATGGTGTACATAAACGCTTGTTCTCGCCTGCTCTCCTCACACGATGCTTGTTGCTTTTTTGCTTGGAGCCGTGATGGGTGCGTTGATGGGTGCGCAGTTGTCGTGCATGTTTGCTTGCATGTTTCCGTGCATGTTTGCAGCGCTAACCAATGATAACGCCGCGTCGGGCGAGTGCTACCGAGAAATGTCGAGTTTCCGTCGAGTTTGAATTGAAATGCTATAAACAAAAAAGTTTATTAGGTTAAATAATCTAATTTATTTTATTATTAAAAATAATAAAATATTTTTATTATATTGGTTATTATTATTACTTCTTGTTGTTTTCTTTATTTTATAACTTTTTTAAAATTGTTGTTTTTTGGTTAACCATATTTGAAAGAAATTATCATTTTAAATTGGTAGTTCGATTTGTGTATAATTGCAATTATATTGTTTTGTGTATTTTGCACAAAAATATTCTAACAGTTAATATTCTACGTTAAATTTTCATTAAAAGGACTTCCATTTTTACATACTTGAGACTGTCACTATCACTGCGTGCGCATTGAAGCTTGAAACCATGCTTGTAAACCATCGTGCACAAAACACGTATGAAGCCAACCATGCACAGTAGCCATCATGCTAGGTACCATGCACAGAAACAGGCAAGGAAACCATCAGCAAAGCAAGCATCGTGTGAGGCAAGCTTAATACACCCATTACGTACGTAATCACAGTAATGTAATACTCTTCATAATCCACACCCATGGATTATGAATCTTTGCCCGTGGATTATGAGTTCTCGCCCGTGGATTATAAATTTAAAGCACCGAACTAACGTCATATCAATTTTTTAATATAATATTCGGAAACCACGAGTCATCGGTTTGAAAATTCTTCTACAAAAAAGTTGCCTTTACCAGGATTCGAACCTCAATGTGTGGGTAAGTAGCGGGCAGTGCTATCTATTTATCCATAACGGTCCTCGTTAAAAGGAACAAAGCGATCCGCATATAGTATAAGCTCCTCTTTGAGTATGCTAATTAAGAACGCCTTAAAATTATTAAACCGTTGATTTGTTAAAGAAACTATTCTAATTTAATAATTTTAATAATTAATTTTATGTGTAAAAATGTGTAAAATAATTTTCAAAAAATTCAGAGATGACCCGGATAATTGCGGATTTATATCAACTTTGACACGTGTCGAAATCGCTATTTTAGCCGTAAAAATTTCATTCCGATTGTAAATTAATAAATAAAAATTTGTAAATATGAAATTTTTTATTTTGAGTCATAGATAAAACGTCGTATTAGACTCGCACATAATGGCTATAATTCACGAGGATGATTATACACTCGCCTACCGCTCGGGTATAAACTTCATTCTCGTGAATTATAGCTTCCATTATATGCTCATTAAATAATATACTATTATATATTATGTTTTTTATTTTAATAAGTTTAATGTATGTATTACTGATAATAATAAAAAACAATTGTTGTAAAGTGGAATGCTGTTAACAATAACACGTACTCATTATTTTTTCTCTACACAAAAAATATTTATCGTTTATCTCTAAAATGATTAAGAGAGAAAATAATTAAACAATAAGAACTTAGCATTAGAAATATGTTGAAGATTATGTACTAAATCAATTGAGTTTAAATAAGAACTATTGATGTTTTAGGATCAAATTATAATTAATTGTAATTTTATGGTTAAGTCCTGTCAAGTGCTACACTTAAATATTTCAAAGTTAAATTATACAAGACAATTATTTCACTGAATTCAACATTTACAGATCTACCACGATCCTATAGTATGACTAGGTACTACTTAAAACAAAGCAGTGCTTATTCTATCACTCTACTATGTCGGCCTGATACTAGTATTTTATAGATTATACAGAATGCATCATTAGAGTTATATAAATAACAATTATCTCAATATTCATGACCCCTAAACAACTCGTGAATCTTTTAAAATAAATACATGTTAGTGGGCTGTATACCGAGTAGTCTCACAGAACACAGACGGAGATTATAATTCACCAAGCGTGAAGCCCGACGTTGAAGTACCTATAATAAAAAGCCATACGGCCTCGTATATTTATGCATTTTATGTATTTTAGAGTTGTTAAATACTATTCTATGTAGCTTAGTATAAAATTGTAATATTTATCATTATTCATTAGTATCTACATAATAGTTTTAATTTTTAGTTAAAGTTTTAACTAAAACTGTGATTTGTCTTTTAAAAACTCTGGTTTTGTTATAATTTTTATAGTTAGTTTCTACTATTTTGCATTAGGGGTGCAATATGTGCGGATAGTAACAAAGTATTTGAAAGTTACTTTAAAATGTAATACAAAATTTATTTCAATGAGTTGGTAACATTATTTCATTTAAGATCGTTGCTTAATTATAAATCTTACCTTATACTTATTCATTTTTCATTTCTCGATCAATGCTACTACTTTTTGCTTTTGTGAGCATGTACTACGAATTAACTAGTACTTGAACTAATAAGGTTGCATGTTTCACTAGGTTAAGCTCTCTGAACTCGTCTACTTCACGTAATTGGGATCTCCATATTATAATGCCCTATCATAAAGGAGATTTAGTGTATAATTAATCTAAATTTGCAAGTTATCCGCCGGTGTATAGCTTGTATTAATTTGTATTGAATATAAAGTCGACATTTTGCTTAGATTTCAGTAGCTCGAAAATATGAGATTAAGAAAATTACCTAAATTATAAGTAATGATCTCTTTAATAATATAAAATTTTAATGGAAATTATAAAAAGTTTAATAATAATATGAGCTTTTATTTTAGTTTTTTGTTACTAGTATGCACGTTTAACATTATTAAAATAAAACATTATTTTTAACATAATTGCATTTTAATAAAAGTAAAAATTGTATCAATAAATTAAACGAATTAGTATTCGATTAATTCTGTTTTACTGAAGTAAATAGCTTGATTTTTGCTTTTGCATCTAGCTCGGTAGCTGGCAAGAATATTAAAAGCTAATGCCTCCAGATAAGTATACAACTTTTAATGACTTATAGAATGTTTTGTAATTCGGGTTAAACTGTTAAGAAATTATTATACTAGATGACAACAACAAAATTGAATACTAAGAGATAAAGAAAGCAATAGTTCGGTTAGCTAATATTTTTATTTTAAAATTTTTATGATAAAAAAATAGAATATAGTATTGTATTTAAAATTTGATTTAAAAGCAGAACTATGTTTAGTGAGTAATTTTTGTATTTGTTAGACGAAGAATAACGTATAGTCGATCCAAGATATGAATAATATAGGTGGCGCGTCGTTTGCAAAGTCTAATTTACACCGGGAAACTTCAGATTATTTAAATAGTACCTAATCTTGTAGTAATATTAAATATTCACCACAAAGAAGCAAAATGTTATAACCAAATAACTACGTCTATTCGATATTACATTTAACTTTGTTCACATCTATCTTATTTATGACTTAACCCGGTTCAGTTTAGGCAACACGCATATCACTTCAATTGCAAAAATTTTGTTATTATAATAGCGTCTAACTTTAAAGTAATTACATTGGTTTACATTTTGAGGTTCTCGCTACTAAAGCTAGAACCTACTAAAGGAGGAAGCGAGAACAAATTCCAATATTATTCTTAAAAAAAGAAAAATAGACTATAGATTATCGTATAATTGCTATTCATGTCATTTCAAAATGTTTTTTCTACCACATTAACTTAAGTTAACCATGGAATTAGTTTCATTTTAAAATTCTAATGTGACTGCCTTAAAATATTGAATACAAAGTTTCTATTAAAATATCTTTCAACTACGAAAGTTACTAGTAAAAAATTCTAACCGTTTCCAAAATCAGCCTTGATTGACATAGTATTGCAGCTATGTTTTTCTTAAGCTTTATTACCGTCGCAACGCATTCTAAAATTTAATCTCTTTTTCTGCCATATTATGTCTTCAGTACTAAATTTTAGATTTTATAGAATTACTATTGACTATTAACTGATCATTGTTATTTCAGTAGTTTAGTTTTATGTAGTACCTACGAGACTTCTGAGATCAAGTAATTATTTTTATATAATTATAATATATTTATTTTATATATTATATAATTATATAAAAAAAAATAAAAAAAATTAATAATCAATAGATTATTAGTACTACTTAATCTTGTAGTAATATGTAGTACAAATTACAATATTTTTCTTAAAAAAACGTACTATTGGGATACTAAGAAGAGTAATGAAATGAAAATGTTGTGAACAAAACAGTTAAAAAATTACTCTTTCTGTATATAGTATTAGATAGATACCTAACGCCTATCGCATGTAGTATTTATTTGAAAGTTATGTATAATCATAGTGTCTAAATACTTACTTACATTGTAATAATTAAAAAGAGCATTTATCAATTTCTTCATATTTTAAAAGCAAATAAAAATTAGTTTAAAGTAAAATACACAGTATCAGTTAAATTTTGGTTAATAATTTAGCGTGTATGCTTGGTAATGACGGCCCAATCTAAGTGATTGATGTGTTGTTCTTTGATAAAGCAAACGCGTTATTTTATAAACAGCTTTAATCAAGATTTATGATAAACCCGTTGAAATTTTTTAAACTCGTTAAACATAAATTAGAAAAGGTAATGTAAATTTATAATAATTGCAAAAAAAATAATTTACATGGTAGTACATTGCAGTTTTAGAAGGAAGTAATTTTCCATACATTTACCCAGAATAAAGCAAAAGATATAGAATCATATGGAATGGAGAGTATCTTTCATGTTGAAAGTACTTCCAATGAATATGCGGTTAGTCATAGAAACCTAAGTACCTAACTATCTTACTTTCCGAACACTCAATTTTTTTTATAATTATATAATTTTTATAATAGATTTTGATGAAGATAAGTAAATAAAAATTTATGTTTTAAAGGATAATCCAGTGATTATTTTGATCTAAAAATTGTCTATTGTTTGATGATAGTATTGTTTAATGTGATTTAAAACTATGCAAACTTAATGAAAATACTAATATAATAGTAGGATAATACTTCTCCTTTTAAAAAATGAAGACATAAATTTAAAGTCGCTATAGTTATTTTTATTTGTGTTCAATTATTATAAATTAATAGCAATAACAAAAATAACAACTTTATAATATATCTAAGAAAAGATATAAAAGATTATGTAATTATCGAGAATTTATATACTACATCAGGGGCGGTTCTACCATAGGAACTGCAGAGCTGCAGAACCGCCAAATATCAGAATGAAGTGTACCAAATTAATTATTACTTATTAGTATAACCACCACATTTCAAATTATTTCAATAATTGAAGACTAATCAATTTTGGTTTCAAAGCGCGCTTCTTATGTTGCCTTGAGTTATAAGTACTTTTATCAGTCAGTCAAATAAGTACTGTAATAATTAATACAAGTCCGTTACGCTTTCGAAATCACTGTTTAACTTCGATGTGCTGGAAATGATTCTGAACATGAAATGACGTGAGCTATCGGGTGGAATCGTATCCATACCAGTATAGTACATCGTGGTGTTAGGACAATCCTAACACCACGGTATACACTACAAATTGAGCTGCATCTTATGCAGAATTACATGCCGTATTTTTGTAATATAATTTAAAATTTGACATGAAAACAACTAGTAAGTTAATTTTTGTTCATTGATTGTTCAACAACATGGTTAAACAATAAAATGCAATAGTTTAATACTCGTAATATAGTGTAATTTGAAAATTTAGTACAAATTTTAATTTTACCAAGTTTCTTATAAATACTATTATCAAAATAGAAGTAAAATTATTTTTTGGCAAATCCTATATTAGAAACTCAAAATGAAATTACGTTTAATTATTAATATCAATAAAATTAAAATTATGTAGGTTTTTTCTACAATAGTAATGTTTATTATTAAACTCGCAGATTACAAGATATAGGAACAACGCACCAAACGTACAACCGTTCTGCTCATATTTCAGCTCTGGTTTTACGAACATATACGATTTTATTTTAAACACATCTTGCGCTATGAACTTTAATTGAAATTATGAATATCGAAGATAGTATCTTATACCTACTAGTACATAAAATAAATGCTTATGAATATTAAATGAACAAAAAATAAAATGAAATATTACTAATATTTTTAACACAACTTCTCTCATAAGCAGTACTTAATAAAAATTTTTCGAAAATTAGTTAGGATTGCAATTTATTGTAAAAATGTAAAATCATATAAAGTAATACATTCTAGATAAGTGTTGTACGTTTAATATTTAAAAATGTGCAATAAGTAAATTTATTTTTTGAGATTGCCATTTTCTGATATCTTGCCATTTTTATAATGCAGAACACCCAAGAATATTTTTCACGAGCCGCCACTGTACTACATACATATTATATTACTATTTTGTTGCCAGTTTATAATCTTAAATAGCACCCTACGATCCCTTATGTAGAATTATCTTAAAAGATAATAATAAGAAAAAATCTTAAAAGTAGTTATATTTTCAAGCTAAGTTGATAATAATAATAATAATAATAATAATAATAATCTTGACGCTAAATAAATTTTTATATTAAAATTTCCTATTTTAACCATAATCAATAGAAAGTTTTGGTTAAATGGATATTCTGAATAAAAAATATGGAAAGAAGCGCAAATATTCCGACGCGCATTAGAAACCGGGATAATGAGCAAGTGTTCGAAGGTTCCACATTGCCACTAACACTAGAACCTTTAATAGAAAGAACAACGAATCAGATTGAACCAAATGAAATCATTACAAACAGCTTGTCTTCTGGATCAATGATCCACAATGAGAGGACCGCTGCGGGAAGAATTCGACGACGCATTAAATGGACTAAAGCAATGAACATTGAAGTAATGCGAACGTTCTTTGAAACAAATACATGTAACGAAAGCCCATTGACAGGATGGAGAAAAAAATTTCATATGGCAATGATAGAAAAATTTACAAATTTAGATCTATCAGAACAAAATGTCGTGGATAGAAGAAGCGTGATAATTAAAAAACAATATTTGAGTAAAAACGAGATGGATGAAATTTGCAGAAGGGTTGGAAATACAATCTACCAACGTGAACACTTTGAAGACGAACTAGAAATACAAATTGAAAGTGAAAATGAAATAGTTCCAATTGAAAATTTGGACAAAACTGAAATAATTCATTCAGATAAAATTTATAAAATTATAGAGGCAGATTTTTTATCAAAAATTGAACTATTTGTTGGCACAAACCCTTTAACTAGACCCAAAATTCCCAATCTACAATTTTCGAGTTACTATAAAATTAAAGGTATTTTCGATATTTTAGACAAAATAATTAGTGTGCTTTTAGAAAACCATACGTCAATTTATTATATTTATTTGGCATTGTACTGTGCTGCAGTAGTAATCACGGAAAAAAATGGTCAGACATTAATAACTGACATTCCTATAAATAAAAAAGTTAAGGAGTAATAAAAGAGTTAAGTTATTTGGAAAACTCGCCTTATCAAAAAAGTGAAAAATTTAAGAAAAGATATTGGAATTCTCACAGCATTTAAAAGTAGTTTTAACAATGTCGCACCTAGAAAACTCAACCAAATTTTCAGTAAATATAAATTAAACAGGCAAGACACAAGATTTGAAACTCAATTAAATGACAATTTAGATCATTTAAAACAAAAATTAAAAGTTACTGCGCATAGGCTAAAGCGATATACTAGCTGCACCCAAAGGAAATTTGAGAATATAATCTACTTGGAAAATTCAAATAAATTTTTTAGATATTTAGAACCTACCCCTAAAACTCAAAATTTCCCGCAGCAAGATAATATGCTACACTTTTGGACAAATCTTTGGAGCCAAAAAAGTAAATATAATAAACAAGCATCTTGGATAAAAAAAACTGAAGGATGATTCAACCCTGTTAGAATGGTGTGAAAATGAGCTTATAACATTAGAAGAAATCACTAATGCTATAAAATTTTCTTTTAATTGGAAATCGCCGGGATTGGACGGAATTCAAAATTTTTGGTTAAAAAGATTTAAATCGGTACAATTACATTTACTCTTTTGGTATAACGAAGCATTGAATGATCCTTCAGTTATTCCGGATTTCTTATGTACGGGTATTACATATATGCTATACAAAAATGGAAACCCTTTAGAACCACAAAATTATAGACTCATTACCTGCTTACCAACTATTTACAAAATTTTTACATCTATTTTGGCCTCCAAAATTGAAAATCACTGCAAGACAAATGACGTTATGTGTATGGAACAAAAAGGGTGTATTAAAGGTTCACAAGGATGTCGAGAATTGCTAATCGTTGACACAGTAATCACAAAGCTAGCAAAGAACAACAAAAGAAATTTGCACATGTGCTATATTGATTACAAAAAGGCTTATGACTCTGTTCCTCACGATTGGCTTATCGATATACTAATAATTTACAAAATTAATCCTAAAATTGTAAGATTATTATCTTCGATAATGTCGAGGTGGAATACCAATATCATGAATAACGGAAAAATACTAGAATCAATTAAAATCAACCGTGGAATTTTTCAAAGAGATTCCCTGAGTGCACTTTGGTTTTGTTTAGCTATAAATCCACTTTCGACATTATTGAATGATTCTACATCAGGATTTAGGCTTAACTTTCGAAAAAATTGTACCATAACGCATTTGCTTTACATGGACGACTTAAAATTATGCTCCAGGACAGAAGATCAACTTCAAAATTTAATAGAAAGTACAAAATTATTCAGTCGTGATATCTGCATGGAATTTGGTTTAGACAAATGTGCAAAAATCAACATAATATCGGGTATTCCTATCGCAAATACAGATATTCTGAACGAAATTCCTCAATTGCTACCGAATAAATTTTATAAATATTTAGGAATGCAGCAAAATTTTGTTCTAAATCAAACATTTCTAAAAAACGAATTTAAACAAAAATATATAAAAAAACTAAAAATTTTACTCAAGTTAAAATTAAACTCTTGAAATATGATATCAGCTATAAACTCTTGGGCGGCTCCAGTCTTATCATATTCTTTTGGAGTTTTAAAATGATCGAATACCGATCTTAATGAACTTTAACTAGAAAAATGTTATATAAATATAGATATTTACACCCAAGATCAGCAGTTGAAAGACTGTACATTAAAAGAAAGAATAGAGGACGGGGTCTTATAAATTTATTTAATTTGTGTAAATCTATAACTAAATTATTACGTGACTATTTTTACTCGTTGAACACTCCCTTAAGTTATGAAATCATTAACACTGGCAATCATTTTAGCGGTCTAAATTTAAAAAATAGAAATCTTAACTGTGAACAAAAAAAAGATATAAATTAGATATAAATTGGAAAAATAAAGTGCTTCATGGTAAGCATCCGACAATCTTAGATTCCAATGGAATTGATAAGGATTTGTCAGTAGAATGGCTAAGAGAGGATTATTACATCTAGAAACCGAAGGATTTATGTGTGCTATTCAAGACGGAGTTATTACAACCAATAATTATAAAAAGCACATCATGAACCTGGAGGTTGAAGATCATTGTCGGAAATGTAACGTCCTCAACGAAACAATAGAACACGTGATAGCTGGTTGCTCGTACTTGGCTCCTACTGACTACCTCCGAAGACATAACCAAGTATGCAAAATATTGCACCAACAACTTGCAAAAAAAGTTGGTTTGTTAGACAATTTTAAACCCTATTATGACTATATTCCTGAACCTGTTCTTGAAGATGAATCTTCTTTTTTATACTGGGACAGGTTAATACTAACAGACAGGGAAGTTAGTCATAATAGACCTGACATTGTTTTGATCAATCAACGAGACCGAAATGCGATTATCATTGACGTTGCTGTGCCTTTGTCAAAAAATGTGTTAAATACAGAAAAGAAAAAAATTCGCAGATACGAGGCACTAGCGATGGAAATGATGAGTGTATGGGGTCTAACAAAAATTTTTATAATACCAATAGTAATATCGGCTACTGGTATAGTATCTTCAAAATTTAAAACCCATCTGTCCCATTTAGATCTCTCTTCAAAAGTATTCCCGGAAATGCAAAAGGCAGTAATTTTAGAAACATGCCACATTGTTAGAAAATTTTTAAATGCTGTAACATAACTAAACAAATTTTAAAATATTTAATTTTTTTTTCTCTAAATTATGTAAATGTATCTAATAATAGTTAAAAAATATGCAACACATAATGTAAAGTATAGAATGGTTGGAACTAAATCCCCCACTCTATAGTCACTCTACAGTGTATGAATGTGAGCTTTAAAATAAATAATAATAATAATAATACTTTATTGACAGATAAAACCTTTTTACAACAAATAACTAACATAAAGTCTACAAATTACAACAACCTAATGTGTGCAGCACCCGTCGATGTAAAATCAATTTCATTAAGTAAGTCGGCGAACCGAGACATCCTAGTAACTGGGCTGAATAAGCCGTAGTTGGTTGAATGGGGCTTTACTACAAAAATTTCTTTGGATCTAGTGAATCTTACTGGCTCCTTAATTTTAAAAAGCCTAAGCAATTCTTTGCAGTCGATTTTCCTGCTGAACAGCCCATGTAGAAAGCAGAGGTCAGCAACAATTCTTCTATCCTCGAGGGATTTTGTATTGCAGTATGCAAAGCAACATTCATCTTAAAAGACATCTAGAGACAAACCGCGTTTATAGTGCAGATATTTAAAAAACTTGTGTTGAATCCTTTCAATTTGATTAATATGAACTTGATAATACGGAGACCAGACACAGGAACCATATTCGAGATGAGATCGTACAAGAGCGAAGTACAGTATCTTTGCCGTAGATGCCGAGAAGTGGATGGACTGACGACAAATAAAGCCGAGCTTCTGGATTCTGGATTTCTGGTGAAGGACAGCCCCTTACGGAGTTATGCGCACTAAGGTCACAATTGGCCCATTATGCTACCTTCATTTAGAGAAGCCAGCCCCCTACTCCCCAAGCCATCCCAACCTTAGGATAAACTCAAGAATTTTAGAGGGCCGCATGTCCCTAATACTGGCCATATTAGGCCAGAGCTCCCCCAATATGGATCCTCTATTTGACGCCAGGGCAGAGCACCTGCATAGCAGATGTTCCGCCGTTTCACCTTCTGCTCCGCAACCACGACAGACGGGACTTTCTACAAGACCCATCGTGTGTAGATGCTTGTTCAGCTTGCAGTGCCCCGTCAGAAACCCCGCAATAATGGGTAGGTTACCACGAGACAGCTGTGTATAATATTTAGCATACCTGCGTATAGCTGCCCTCGCTTGACGACATGCTACAACGTTCTCCCATATTCTACCATGTAGTTTGTGAGTCTGCTTTCTTATGAGGGTGTTGATCGTGCTGACCGTCGGCGTGACAAAAGGCTCAGGCCCATAAGGTGGGTAACCCGCGTCCATTCTCGCCAGCATATCGGCCCTCACATTACCCTTATTATCTTGATGTCCTTTCACCCAACTGAGTGTGAGGTTGTTAAAGGTTGATATTTCATTCAGTGTCCGATAACATTGAAGTATCAGCACTGAGTTGACCCTGTGGCGGTTTAGTGCCACAAGAGCCGCTCTACTGTCTGTAAATATCTGTATTTTTTTGTTTCGGATGTTTCTGTTCTTGATTGCTCTCGCGCCGTGTAGTATGCCAATTAGCTCCGTTTGGAATGCCAAGGCATATTTACCCAGCGATATAGGTATGTTTAGCTGCAGTTCATGGGAAAAAATTCCAGCACCTGAGCCATCAACCGTTTTAGAACCGTCAGTATACAGTGATATATCTGTCTCAGCAGTTCTTGTTGTATCTAACAAAATGTTAAATTTTCTATCAAATAGGTAAATAGGGGGAATCCTGTCCGCATCCAGGTCCAAGATAGGGAGCCCATCAGAATAGTGCCCCCCCCCAGGATTCCCGAGTGCCTTCCGACCCCCTGCCTACTGGTCCAAAGCCCCCACGCTCGCAGCCTAAGGGCAGCCTTGACCGCCTGCTCCTCCACATGGAGATCCAGTGGAGGGAGACAGAGAAGAGCCTCCAGAGCCGCCGTGGGAGCAGTTCGCATCACTCCTGTCACCGCCAGGCAGACCGTTCTCTGCATCCGGTGGAGGGAGGACACCACTGTTGCCAGCTTGGTTCTAGGCCACCAAACCAAGGCATCGTAACATAGCATGGGCCTAATTATGGTGGTGTAGAGCCACAGGGCAATCCTAGGAAAAAAGCCCCAGGATCGCTCCATTGCCCCACGACATTGCCAGAAGGCCATGCTTGCTCTCGCAGTTTTATAACTGGCATGTTTGCCCCAGTTCAGCTTCTTGTCAAGTATTATGCCTAGATACTTAACTTCCAATGCTAGTTTTAGTGGGGTTTTATTCAGCATAGGCATTCGCATGCTCTGTAGCTTATTTTTCTTTGTAAATAAGACCAGCTCAGTCTTGGCCGGGTTGACCGAAAGAGCCTGCTTATTACACCATGCTTCCAAGATACGAAAAGCTCCCTGCATGAGATCACACAGGACATTTTCAAACTTCCCTGTAAGCAGTATGGTAATGTCATCTGCGTATGCCACGGTATAATAACCGTTGTTGATAAGGCATTCCAAGAGGTCATTTACTACCAGGTCCCACAAAAGTGGAGATAGTACGCCCCCTTGGGGGCATCCCCTAGTGGCAATGCTTTTAATGTTTGCGTCACCCACATTGATCTCGACAGCCCTGCCTTCCAACATAGAGTTGATCCATCATACGATGGTGCAAGGAACATTGTGATATCTGAGGGAGGCGCCCATGCTTTCAAAAGTGGCTTTGTCAAAAGCCCCCTCGATGTCGATGAACGCTCCTAGAGTGCATTCCTTAAGATGCAGTGATCTCTCAATCCGCTCAACTACAACGCGAAGAGCAGACTCGGTAGATCTCCCCAGAGTGTATGCGTGTTGATTCGGATGTAGCGGCCTGGTCACCAAGGCCACATCACGAATGTACCTATCGCACAATCTTTCCAATGTCTTTAGAAAGAAAGACGTCAGACTTATTGGTCTGAAAGATTTGGCCAGGGAGTAGTCCCCCCTGCCTGGCTTGGATATGAAGATGACCTTGACCCTCCGCCACTCCCTAGGCGTGTAGCCATGCGCAATGCATGCCCTGTACGCCTTCACCAGGTGATGGATGATGTGATGCAGGCCCAATTGAAGTAGGGCCGGAAACACCCCATCGTGTCCCGGCGATTTATAGGGACTGAAGGATCGGATAGCCCAAGCCGTCTGGATTGGATCAACGATCTGATTTGCAATTTTCCAGTCCGCCTCCGTCGGTGTCCGAGCATTATGCTCAGTCCACACATTATCAGGGACAGTTTTGCTACCGGGAATGTGGGTTTGCAGCATTATTTCAGCGGTTTCTTCAAGGCTCTCCGTAAAGGAGCCGTCCTCTCGTAACACGCTGCCTAGCTGATGATTTGGGTCTTTAGAGATGAGCTTCCTCAGTCTGGCAGCGTCCTTGGTCGACTCAATACCACTGCAGTAGTCTCTCCAAGACTGACGTTGTTTTTGGCGAATCAGTTTCTTGTACTCCGACTGCCGCACCCTAAAAGCGGCCCAGTCAGAGTCGCTTTTCGTACTTTTCGCTTTGTTACAAAGTTTCGTGACCGCCTTCTTCAGCCGCTCCAGCTCCCCGCACCACCAAGGTGTTGCTTGTTTGCCAGAGCTAGCCGCCTTCAGCGGGCACGCCGCTTCGTATGCTCTACTGAGAGATCCTTGTAATGCACTTGTGCATGTTTCGATCTCTTCGGTGTTGTTAAATATGACTTTAGTGGCTACTTCCCCAGGCATATCGGCCTCCAAGGCACCCGAAAGCAAATCCAAGAAGGTCCGCTTATTCATTCTCCTCGGATTCCTGTAATGCCTGGGTTCCACTTTAATCGCTTTAACTTTAAAGCATATCCATCTATGATCTGACATTGTCAGTTCTTTGAACACATGCCAGTCATAGATTTTTGTTGAAATACTCGGCGTGGCTAACGTGATATCAATCACAGAGCAACGAGTAGGCGACGCATAAAAAGTTGGCGTGCCTCCTCTGTTGAGTATTTCCAAGTTTATACCACTTAGATATTCAAATAATGACAGACCCCGTGTGTTGCAACTGTCACTGCCCCATGTATTATGGTGGGCGTTCGAGTCACATGCAATAACAAGGCGTCTTTTATGTTGTTCGCAATGGCTGACGAGGTCCGCCAAGCCCTTAGGAGGTGGCAGATCCCGATAGTCAATTGGGAAGTAGACGGATGCCAGTATGACATCTTTTGAACCGTCGCCCAGATCGCAGCTCATCCGGACAGCCGTTAGGTCGCCATTGCTGAACTGCGGTAGGGGATTGGCCTGTATGTTACCAGGTATGTAGATACATGTCCTGGTTTTGTTCGATAGGCTGCCTGTGAAGACATGCCCTCTCAGCATAGATAGACCAACTATTTTGGTCTCGACTACATATGACTCTTGAATTAAAGCTATTGTGTCCGAACACCCCGCCAGGCGGCGGCATAGAGTTGCCGTGGCCGCCCGGCCGTGTTGGAGGTTGACCTGTATGAAATTCCACTCCTCAAGGGTCACCATTAGGAATCCCTTAGGGTGGGGTCTACGTTTTGAGCTGGCCCAGTTGGAGGTTCCTCATGCACACTCATGAGTTCCAGCTCAACTGCTACTAGCTCTGGGGTAGGTTCAGTTTCAGCATCATGTAAGATGCGCTGAACCTTTACTCTTAGAGAAGAGAACCTATAGCTCAGCTTCTCTTTCTTTGTCTTGAGGATGTCGCTGTCTTCTTTGTTGACACCGAAAACAATAAGCTTCCCCATGGGGTCACTTTTGTCAGTGTCATAGAAGACACACCACTCTTTTATATTTATCCAGGGATTCTGTGCCCTTAGCCGCCCTATGACCTCCTCAGTGGACTAGGGTGTCCCCGGGACCCAGATGGTGGCCTTAGACAGCCTGGGCAGGTCATCTACCTGGACAATTTGCAGCTTTGCCCCTCCCACAATTGTGGTAGTTCGGCCACTGTTTTCTGGAGCCACTCAAGAGAGGAACCATTATCACAGGCCATCCGGAGAATCTGGCCTGAGTAACGAAAACCTCCGAAAGTTGGCGCCACGGTTCCCATCTCTAGGGCCCTCTAAGAAGGTCCTGTCAATGGCTTTGGTAAGGGCTTCCTCCACTACTTCCCTCTGGGCAGGTGTAATTTTGCCCAAAGGTTTGGAGCGGTCGATAAGGGCCACCCGAAGGTGCCTGGTAGCAGCCTCCGTATAGGTAGCAGCCTTAGACGCACCAGATGTTGCAGTGGAGATAGGCCGAGAAGCTTTAACCTTTTTGCTTTAAGCTTTTAATCGGGTTGTTATGAGGTGAGAGCTGCGTGTCCAGCGACCTTACCCTCTTTTTGCCAGCAACGTCAGAGAAGGCGTTTTGCCCCTTCCCCTTTACCATCGCCTTGCGTTTACCTGCTCCGGAAGACGCGCGGTCCTCGCCCTGAGGTTTGGACTGCCCAGCCTGCTCGTAAGAGGTTTTGGGTAGCTTTGAGGCTGCGTGAGCTTCAGCTTCTTTGGCCTTCCTTCGACGTTTCTTTTCAGTGCCGCAAAGTTTTTGCTTTTGATGGCTAGACTCTGGGCCACTTTCCCGTGGAACACCCGCAGTGACGATACCCACACTTGAAACGGTCTCAGTACTGTCGATAGACGGGACATCCTGTGAGGACATACCCATCGTTGTTTCTATATAAGGGACATCCCGTGGGGGCATACCCTTAGTGTTTTTTAGCATTTCGCCCGCAAAGGGTACCTTTGCCTTAGGTTTAGTTTGGTTTTTTAAATCATCCATAAGATTGAGCTGTATTTTCAGCTTCTAGAGCTCCCAACCCATCACAGAGTCCAACCAGGGGGACGCCACCCACGGCGCCAGGGCTACTTGGAAGGTATATACTCCGCCTCTCCTAGGGATTTGTCCTGCTGTTCTTCTGACGGAATCAGCTCAGTCGATTGATTCGGATAGACTAGTCCGGACCTCCCGTTTGAGTGGAAATCCAGGCCAAAGTGGAGTGTTGTCGGGCACAGGAGAACTGATCCGCCCCTGGGCCGACTCAGCCACCAGGACCCCTTCATCCCACCGTACGGGTCTCCACGCACGGCAAAAACATGTGGGTACCTTATTCGTCTGGTTTCTCCACGACGACCATCATCCCGCTTCTTGACAAGCCGAGTACTGAGCACAACGAGTTTTACGTTCCGGCCCAGCCCAGCAGGTCAGCCAGACCGAACACGAGGAGGTTTTAGTTCCCTGATTCGAGTCCTAACAGGAACAACATGGTTTCTATCCAGGTCGTTCTACAACGACCAACTTAGTATCATTTGTTTCGTATACTCTAGATTTATTTGAAACGCACAAACAAATTGACACCGTTTATACCGACTTTGTCAAAGCTTTCGATCGTGTTTCCCATGTGGCGCTTTTGACCAAACTTTCTTCTCTCGGATTCAACTCAATTATGCTTAAATGGTTTAGTAGCTTTTTGATCGGTAGAACACAAAAGGTCCGTATTGAAAACTTTTTATCATCGACTATACAAGTTTCTTCTGGTGTTCCGCAAGGTTCTCATTGCTGTCTAATCTTATTCTTATTGTTCATCAACGATATTGGGAAATATTTGCTGGATTCTCTTTTCTTGTTGTTTGCTGACGACTTGAGAATTTTCAGGTCCATCGGTTCTATAAGTGATTGTTCTCATTTGCAAGATGATCTTGACAATTTATACAAGTGATGTAAATTAAACAATCTCGAGCTAAATTTTGAAAAATGTTCGGTGATCTCCTATACAAGAAGTCATTGTACTTCATTTAGTTACAATATTAATGGTAAGCTATTAAATCGCGTCACTGAAATTGATGATCTGGGCGTTTGGTTAGATGTTTCTGTCATATTTAAAAATCACATTTTAAATGTTTGTAATAAAGCTCTTCAAAAGCTCGGCTTTCCCCCTCTAAAGTACCTAACCTTGACGTGGTGAGGGGGCTTGTGTGTTTCGAGGATGCGACGGGCGTGTACCTTCACAATAAGATGCTTGCAAGCTTCTCTTAATTGATCGGAAACCAATTTGTCCAGTATTTTCGGAATCGTTGATTGAATCGAAATACCTCTGTAATTAGAGATATTGCTTCTATCACCTTTTTTAAAAATTGGATTAATGAAACTTTCTTTCCAAACTGTAACTTAAGTTACAGATGGGTTTACAGAGAGAAAATAGATAATTTTTAATAAAATGAGACGGAATGCCATCAGGTCCAGATTTGAAGCTATCGGGCAACTTGCAAATGGCTTCAAAAACCATACTTTCGGATAAACTAAAAAATTCAAAATCGATTAATCTTTCAGAAGTGTATGCGTGGTTCGAGTGGCCACTGTTGTTATAGACATTCGAGAAAAATTCGGAAAATAAATCAACACATTGTTGACCAGAACTAGAAACATTGTCATCCAAAAACATTACATTAGAAAAACCTTTAATGTTTTTGGAATTATTTACGTGGCGCCAAAAGGCCCTAGGGCAAGTATGTATATCTTTTTCCAGTTTAGAAAAATACCCAAGGTAGAGCTCCGAGTGAAGAGCTTTTACTTGATCACGGAGAGTGCAAAACACTCTCAAATAATCACCTAAGTCAAAATAATCACCTAAGTTTCTAGTTTGCTTGTAATTTTTGTGTGCCTTCTTCTTGTCTTTAATCAGACGGCGCAGATCACCTGAGAACCAAACTGGATAGTTTGATACCCACACCTTTTTCTGGGGAACAAAAGCACCAATTACATTCGACATAATCAAGTAAAATTCCTCAACCATCATATCAATACTACCTAAATCCCAGACCATTGTCCAATCTACAGAAAGAATATAATCATTAATTCTGTCATAATCAACGGCTCTGAAATCAAAAATAAATTTATTAACTGCAAGCATGGAATTTGGTAAGTTTTTAATAGGAACACCGAGAGAATAAGCTTCATGATGAACTGATGTCGCAGACAAAAGATCGACAGCAATATCAATTGCAATGTCAAAGTTAGCAATAACTAAGTTCAACAAAACATCCCGACTATTGGGGAATTGATTAAGTTGAAGTAGCCTATGGAAGGAAAGACAATCACTTAGCGAAACCGTTTTAGTGCAAGAGTTATCAACATTATAGTAGATAACATTAGTTCCATCAAACGCCCATCTAGCTTTAGGAAGATTAGCCTGAGGAAAGCAATTACAGACCCCATCAATTATGCTGCCGAACATTTCGTATGATGAGACATCACTATTTGGAGGCAAATATACTGCTTCAATAATCACATTGCAAACTTGAACAAAAACATTTTCTATGGTATTTGGAGTGCTAATCAATCTACAAGAGTCAAGACAGTTTCGAACTGCAATTAGAACTCCTCCCCCACTAACCTTACTGCTGGAATAAATTGACCTATCACGGCGAAAAACGCTATAGTCATGAAGATCAAGTTCATTGGATGAGATATTATGATCCAAAAAAGTTTCAATTAATATTATTACGTCATATGTAGAACAATTAGCATTCTTACTGATGTCAACTAGCTTGGTTTTAATACCACCACAGTTTTGAAGGTAAACGTTTAAATTGTTTAAGGTTTATGGTTTGATTGTTAAACCTACCCCGACTTGCTGAAAATTTCCAGAAAGATCATGTTTTGTTATTACAAAATTCCGGACGGAGACACCACGTGGCCAAGCATCCTCGTTGAACAAACCTTCGTAATCATTTTCAAAAACGCCAACTTTGAAGCCTGAACTGTATTTGTTAGTGAAGACCTTAAAACAAATAGCAGTGATATTTAGCTTATCACTAATATATTTAGATAATGAACGATAGGAAGTATTAGCATCGACACCTGATATAAATACCTATCGTCGATTAATCTTTCCAGCTGCTATCAACGAGGCATTTGCATCTACACCACGACCATTGATTTACCTAATCGTAGGTTTCGAAGCAACCCGTAAAATGCGATCAACAGATTTTCCACCAACCAAGGAATCACGATCAACAGGTTTACCATCAACCAAAGAGTCATCTAAACTATTAACGATTGAATCATCTGGTGTCCTGGCTACGTTTGATGTAACATTATGGAAGCCATTTTTTGAAAAACTGGAGTTAACCGCTACCCCCTCTTTTGATGGTTGCCCTCCATCAACTTCGTTTATTGGTTGACCCTCAACGATATTGTTTGTTGGTTGATACCCAACCTCCACGTTTGAATGTTGACTCCCAAGGAGATCCGTAACATTTACTTTTATAGCTTCTTCATTCAAGAGTATTACAGGCAAATCTAGACTAGGAGCACTACTAGTATTTTGTGGTCACAGTAGAGTCGGAAGCACTATTTGACATCTTAATCGACTTAGATGACTTGTTTATTTTATTTTTGGAGCCCCTTGTGATCATCATGGGCAACTGATTTGTCGGAGTATCTACAACATTTGAGTTTTTCATGACAATAATTGGCGTTAACGCTATTTCTAATTTCATAATAACATTGCATTGATTGTTGATAATTTTGTTCTGATCATTGATTAATTTTTGTAGTTGTGAAATATGTTCATTTAAATGAGTTAAATTGAGTTAAAATGAGTTAAATTTAAATCTTGTTTAATTGGTTCAATATAACCCATCAATACAGCCTTAAAACTATTGAAATCGAAATAATCACTGATAGATTGTGCAATACCTTTAATAATTTTACTGTCGTCGACTTTAGGTGCCATATTAAATTGATCACGTGTTCACGTTAAGAACAAAGCCACATACACACTTAACTAAAGTAACGCACACACAATTCAATCGCGGTAATCGTAACAAAGTATTTATCGACACGATACACCAAAAAACACGATAAAGATAATTAATAACTAACACAAGAAGGAAACATGATAAAGCCAACTATAAACATAACCTCAAAACACAACCGTACACTACGGTGGCCAAAGTACAAGTGTTACATTTGCAAGAGTGAGTTATGAATAGAATAGAATAGAATAAACTTTATTTAACAAAAAAACATTATTGCAAAGTACAGAAAATTTGGAAAAACATGTTGATTTGTGAAAATGGCGGAGATCAGCATTTACGCTGTTTTTCATCTCAACCGTATGTGCGAAATCCAGTCATCGCTTGTTGTAGGAATTTCTAGGAAGTCTTCTACCTTGTAAAATACCTCGTTTATTAGGTATCTTCGCACTAGCTTTTTGAATGTATTTTCATCCAGAGATCGAACAGTTAGTGGTAATTTATTAAATAGTTTCGGAGCATAGTGCAGTGTCGAATTTCTTGACTTTGATAGTCTTAGGTATGCGTTTTGAATGTTCCTGTTATTTCTTGTATTGTGTGCATGTGTTGTGTTTATGAGGTTATATCTGTGTATGTTTTTCTTTGCATACATTAAACATTCCAATATATAGCATGCTGGAATAGTTAGAATGTTTAGTTGTCTATATTTGTCCCGAACATCCTCACGGTAGCCCATATTTTCCAATATTCTTATGGCTCGACGCTGTAATTTGAAAATTCTTTTCATATGACTGGAATGACCCCATACTAATAAAGCATAGTTTGCGATGGATTGTATCAACGCATGAAAAGCTGTCAGACATATTGTTTTCTCAACTCGATTTATCAGATTCCTAAGTACATACATATTTTGGCATATTTTACGACTCATATTTTCCACATGCGTATTAAAATTTAAGGTGGGGTCCAAAGCTACACCTAAAAAATTTACACTGTTTGGATTGGAATAAGGGTTGTGTTTGCTTAATGAAAAAATCATGGTTTGGGTCTTTTCTCTGTTTAGTAATAGTTGATTTGATTCGAACCACTTACTAAGAGTATTTATGTTTATTTCTGTTTTTTCTATTAATGTATGGAAAATTTTGTCCTTGGTCAGTTTGGTTGTATCGTCAGCAAATAAAATTATTTTGTCGTCATTTATATCCAGGGTAACATCTTTGTTTATGTCATTTATATATATTAAAAATAGCAAAGGACCTAATATGGAACCTTGCGGTACTCCGTTTGTTATTGGTTTTTGCTCGGAGAGTTTACCTTCGTATGAGGTTCTTTGAAATCTATCCGTTAGGTAACTTCTTAGTAGGTTTGTCGCTTCTTCATTTAGACCACAACGTTCTAATTTGTGATATAGCAGTTCATGTAGTATACAATCAAAAGCTTTTGAAAGGTCACAAAAAGTGGCTCCAACATATTCTCCGTCTTCAAATCCTCTGATCACGTATTCCATTAGAGCATTTATCGCATCGGTCGTGGATTTATTTTTTCTGAACCCAAACTGGCACTCGTTTAGTATATTATTGTTTTCTAAATATTTCCTTAATTGATTCTCAAGAAGATATTCGAAAATCTTCGATATTATCGGAATCAGCGAGATCGGTCTGTAGTTGTTTGGATCTGACCTATCACCTTTTTTAAAAAGTGGTATTACCTTTGTTATTTTTAAACATGTAGGATAGATCTGTTCTCTAATACAGGCATTATACAGTTTTGTAAGCGGATTTACTAATTGGTTCACAAAGTTTTTTATGAGTTTACCGTTTATACCGTATATGTCTTTACTGTTTTTGCTTTTTAGTTTATTTACTGCATCCCTTACTTCGTTTTGTGATACTTCTTTAAAATTGAACAATGTTTTTGTGCTATTAATATTTGCGCTCACTATGCAGGGCTTGTCCATAGATGCGATAATATCATTTGCTATATTTACAAAATGGTTATTGAGATCATCAGTTTTCATGGTAGTTTTTTCACCAGGCTCCGTTTTCTTTTTTCTGTAGTCGTTTATGATTTCCCAAGATGCTTTGATTTTGTTATCAGCCTTCATTATATGTTTCGTGTTTGCCTTCATTTTTGCATTTTTGATTTCAAACCTAAATTTTTGTCTGTATCGTTTTAGATTTTCTTCTTGATTTGGCGATCTATCCACACCTTTTTTGTTTGACAAATGCATGTATTCCTTCCGCATTTTCTGCAAGTCTTCTGTGAACCAGGGGATATTTTTTTGTTTGTTTCTTTTCATTATTACCAACGGGAATGCTGATTCAAATGTGTTCACTAATATGTCATGAAATTGTTTAAAGTTATTTTCTGCGTTTGATGTTGGGTTAATAAAACTCCAATCTTGTTCGTCTAGTAAGTTGTACATAGTATTTAGACCTTTTTGTGTTATAGGTCGCTGCATTGTTTCCTTCTTTGTATAATTTTTCTTGTTGACTATAAAGTTTAATTCGACGGCACAGTGATCACTCAGTTTTAGGTCTCGTACGTTTGTGGAAAAACTCATTTGGCCATTAAAATTCACAAAAATATTATCTAGGCATGAATTTTCCCTAGTACTGTTTTGAACTTCCTGGGTAAAACCATAGGATCTCGAGATATCCAAAAATTCATTTCTTTGAGTGCACTCTTGATCGAAATGGATGTTAAAGTCACCAATTATAGTGGTGTACTTTTGTTTTACAGCCAGAGCATCGAGCAGTTTTCTAAAATAATTCAGAAATAAATTAAAGTCACCTGCTGGTGGTCTGTAAATAGTCACCACAATCATTTTAATTTCCACCACTTCAATTGCAGCTATTTCAAGATGCATTTCGTGCGAGAACGCCATTAAATTTTCAAGTCTCTTATATGCGATATTGTTTTTGCATAAGATTATAGCACCGCCATGTTTCCTTGTCTTTCGTGAGAAATGGGAAGCAACATTGTATTCTTCAATTCTTAATAAAGAAGCTTCATCGTTGATTAAAAAGTGTTCGGTGAAACACAGTACATTATATCTTGGGGTATTTTTACATTTCAGGAAAACCTCGATTTCTCCCACCTTATTTCCAATAGAGCATATATTTTGATGTAGTATATTCCATTCCACGTTTTTTGTTTTTCTTATATAATTTATACTTTGATTTGAGTTGTTATTTTTATATGTTGTGTTCACAAAACTTTTGACTCATTGAGTAGGTTGTAGGCCAACTTTTCTTGGGCCTCGAAAAAAATCAAAACGTCGAACCTTCACGCCTCTGGGCCAAAATTCAGAGGCAATTAACGAGTCATGTAATGTAAAGTCGGCGCCAATTTTAAAAGAGGCACTGTTGTCATATGAACTTAGCTGAGAACATGAGAAGTTGTGTGACGGATGTTTTGACTTCATGTGCGATATAATAGCTTCTTCCGATACACTAGAAGCAACACGACTAACGTAGAACCAGCATTTTTTTGTGATTCCTTGGAATTCCGAGGTACCTTCTGACGAGCCTAAAACCGTTTTCCTAAATCTACTATCCACATTTGAGGTTTTGAAATTATTTGAAACGTTATTTATACTTGCCCTTGGTTGACTACTTTTATTTTTCTTTTTCTTTTTGTTGGTCACCTCGGTAAAGGTTTTCTCTTCATCGTTAAGATCGTTAAGATCACTGCCATTATTTAAGTTAATATTTAAAATATTACCTTCCTTTGGCGCAGTTGATAACTGATGTACTTCGGTATTTAAAATCGGTTTTGTGGTTTTAGTCCTAATGTTGGTAAAATCATTTAAACTACTTGATGTGTTGATTAGTTCATTTGATTGTAAGGCTTGCGCTACACCTTTGCGAATATTTGTTCCTACCACGTGTTGTTTCGGTACTGTAATTTTCGGTCTTAGAAGTTCAATGATCGTATTTTTATCATCGATAGATTCTTTTAGTGTACAAATTTGCTGTTTCAGACTAGTTATCAGATCTCTGGACATGTCCATGAACTTGAAATTGTCATTTTTTTCATCATTTACGTTGATTGTGAAGTTTACCTCGTCGAATTTAATGTCATTCAAATGTGTAGGTAACTTACCCGTCACGATTATTTCTATTAGTTCGTCCTTTTTCAGTTTTTTTAGTTCATTTGTGAGTTTAATACGATCGCTTTCGACCAAAGTCAAGCAATTTGCCATGTTTATATATATAAATTTGATTACTTACGAAATATGAGACATAACCTCAAACACGTTCGTTCTCTTCGACTGCTGACTGCTAACTGCTATTTAGTATCTATGGTTTAGATAAAACTTTTGACAAACACGTCATAAGCATTGAAGACGTCATAATCAAACACTGCTTTAAAAATAATTTTCACGCTCCATAATTTTTAACAAAAATAGGAGTACACTACAACATTGTAAATTCGAATTGACATAAACAAACTTATGAAACAAGAAATCACTAGGAAATCTTATTATTATTATTTCGTATTATTTCACATAATATAGGATGATTTAAAATTTAATTTTTATATTGTGGTAATAATATCCGTCATCTAATTTATATCTGTGTCGTGTACAGGTTCAAGTTTTATGTTAATCATATAATGTTTCTACCGATATAGTCACATATTTTAACAGTTCAGATAGACGTATAGTAGAAAATATTGAGGTATATATTAATTCGTACAGAAAGAATAATTTTGTTAGTTGCTGGAAGTGATGAACGACGCGATAACGTCGGCCATCATCACAGCCTTCGAAGAAAACTACTCTATAAAAGAGAGGAAAAGTAAGCGGAACACCATTTGGTGGAACCGTGAACTTGAATCTCTCAGGGCAGAGTCTCGTAAGTCTTTTAACAAAGCAAAGAGAACAGGAGACTGGGAAGCTTATAAAAGCTCCCGTCTGAAATATATGTAAGCCATACGAAAGGCAAAGGAAGACTCACGGAGAAAGTACTGCGGGGAGATGGAAAGAACTCCCGAATGTGCAAGACTCAAAAGAGCTCCTTTCAAGAGTGGCAACGGAAAGGTAGGCACAATAGAAACACTACAGGGAGGGTTTACATCATCGTGGGAAGAAACTCTGGGGCTACTGCTCTAAACACACTTCCCGGGATGTGTTCCCAAACCCGATGATTGTTCTAATGGCCAGGGGCACCAAGTCGTTCCAACTAATCGGGCCAGCAGGAGCAACTGGAAATTAGCAGGTAGTATAATTAACAAAACGAGAGTTGAATGGGCGATTAACACTTTCAAACCATTCAAATCTCAAGGCAAGGATGGAATTTTTCCCGCATTATTACAACAGGGCATGGAAACACTAGCCACCCCTATGCACATTGTTCAGAGCCAACCTGGCGCTTAAATATGTACCTAACAGCTGGCGAATGGTAAAAGTGGTATACCCAAGCCAGGGCGTGCATCATATCCCAGGCAAAGTTATTTCGTCCAATTAGCCTGATGTCTTTTTTGTTGAAGACACTGGAAAAACTGATTCATAGACACATAAGGGATAGTGTATTGGTGAATTCACCTCTACACAGACACCAGTATACTTATCAATCGGGCAAATTGTGTGAGCTTAGTTTACACAAACTAACCCACAGGATAGCATGGGCTCTTGAAAGCCAAGAAATTGTCCTGGGAGCCTTTATAGACATAGAGGGGGCGTTTGATAACGCCTCTTTTGACTCTATAGTGAGAGCTGTTGGAAGCCGTGGAGTCGATCCAGCCATTATGGGTTGGATTGGTTCCACCTTCAGAGACAGGAAAATCAGAGCTAGTCTGGGACAGACGACTGTGGAGGTTTCTGTCGCACGTGGGTGTTCGGTCCTCTCGCCCTTGCTGTGGTGCCTGGTGGTGGATAGTCTTCTGTGGGAGCTGGAACAGGCAGGGGTACATGAACAGGGATTTGCTGATGATATCGCAATTCTTGTTATTGTGAAATTCGGAGGAGTCGTGTCATCGTTGATGCAAAACGCATTCAGAACCGGCGAAAGATGGAGCACAAGAGAGGGGCTATTGGTAAATCCGAGCAAAACCTCTGTCGTGGCGTTTCCACAACGCACAAAACTTCAAGATGTGAGAACTCTGAGGATGCGGAGGGAGAAGCTGCCTCTGCAGAAGGGGGTCAAATTTTAAGGGTAGTTGCATAATATCGTTGTTGATGTATCCTGAAAATTTTAGCCCGGCTTCGCCAACCGTTTATGAGTAAATTGAATTAAACTGGGCGCGGTGTTATAAAAACCGCGATAATTGCCCAAAATTGACCTTTAACCCCATAAAGCCGGCACCAATTTGTTATGGTTGGTGCATAATAATGTTGTTAATGTATGTTAAAAATCGCAGGCTGCCCATGCAAACGATACATATAAAAATTTGCTTACTGGCAAATCGGCTGCTAGAAATTTGTCTTAAAGAAAAACAGAAAAATGACCTTTAACTCTATAAATCCGGCACCAAATTTTCAGGGTAGGTGCATAATATGGTTGTTAATGTATGTTGAAAATTTCAGCCCGGCTTCGCAAACCGTTTATGAGTAAATCGGATTAAACTGCGCACGGTGTTATAAAAACCGCGATAAATGCATGAAAATGATCTTTAACCGCAGAAAGCCGGCACTAAATTTTCAGTGTAGGTGCATAATATTGTTTTTGATGTATGTTGAAAAGTTCAGCCCGGCTTCGCAAACAGTTTAGGAATAAATCTAATTAAAGTGCACGCGGGGTTATTAAATCTGCGATAAATGCGTGAAATTGACCTTTAACCCCATAAAGCCGGCACCAATTTGTTAGGGTGGGTGCATAATAATGTTGTTAATGTACGGTAAAAATCCCAGGCTGCTAATGCAAACGATACATATGAAAATTTGCTTACCGGTAAATCGGCTGCTAGAAATATGTCTTGAAGAAAAACAGAAAAATGACTTTTAACTCTATAAAGCCGACACCAAATTTTCAGAGTAGGTGCATAATATCGTTGTTGATGAATGTTGAAAATTTCAGCCTGGCTTCGCAAACCGTTGATGAGTAAATTGGATTAAACTGCGCACGGTGTTATAAAAACCGCGAAAAATGCATGAAAATGACCTTTAACCGCAGAAAGCCGGCACCAAATTGTCAGTGTATGTGCATAATATTGTTATTGATGTATGTTAAAAATTTTATGCCGGCTTCGCAAACTGTTTATGAGAAAATCTAATTAAACTGCGCGCGGTTTTATAAAAACCGCGATAAATGCATGAAAATTACCTTTAACCGCAGAAAGCCGGCACCAAATTTTCAGGGTAGGTGCATGAAATTTTTGTTGATGTATGTTGAAAATTTCAGCCCGGCTTCGCAAACCGTTTATGAGTAAATCGAATTGAAGTGCAGGCGGTGTTATTACGTCTGCTAGAAATGCGTGAAATTGACCTTTAACCCCTAAATCCGGCACTAATTTATTAGGGTTGGTACATAATAACGTTGTTGATGTATGTAGAAAATCCCAGGCTGGCAACGCAAACGATAAATATAAAAATTCGCTTATAATATATTCGGGTGTTTCCAGTAAATCGGCTGCTAGAAATTGGCTGCTAACTTCACACCGGTTGCAGCCTACAGGTTGAAAATTAACGGTCATGATGAGATCAATCCTAGAAGGGAACACCACACCATGATCTTAAACTCAATTAAGAGTAATGGCTTGCTTAGCATGCACCCTGATGAAACTAGCACCGTGGGAGAGTTTAGAAAGCCCTATAAGGTTCTAGTATCGGATAGAGATAAAATTGAAACCTCACAAACGTTGGGGCTTAAGTATGATTCCATGTGGTATACAAATGGATCAAAGACTGAGACAAGTACTGGAATAGGTGTGCGACGCAGGAGACCGAGGGATGCTTATAGCATTAACCTGGGACCTCTCGCAACTATATTTCAGGCAGAAATAACTGCTATATTGGTCTGTGCTAAAGAGATAGTATGGAGAAACCTTACAGAGAGGAGAATCTGTATCATGACTGACAGCCAGGCAGCTTTAAGAGCTCTGGAAGAAGTTGAATTACACTCCAAGGTTGTCAAACAATGCAAAGATGCTCTGGTAAGACTTGCTCTCCGCAACAGCGTCACACTGATGTGGATGCCGGGACACCAGGGTATCAAGGGCAATGAAGAAGCGGACTCTCTAGCTAGGAAAGCCGCTTGCGCAAACCTAATGGGTCCGGAGCCTTCCTGCGGGATCGCATACTCTACCGCTAAGGGAAGAATTAGGGACGTACTAGCAAAACAACACCTTGCTCACTGGGTAAACCTACCTGGATTGAGACAATCGCGAATGTTCATAATGGCACCGTCCAGTGACTCCAAAAAGAACAAAATACTCATGTTGAATAGGAAACAACTTAGAAGGTTAGTGGTTCTCTTTACAGGGCACTGCTACCTCAAAGGACACCTCAGCATTATGGGGCTGGCGGAAGATCCTTATTGCAGGATGTGTGGCGACGAGGATGAAACCCCACTCCACATACTATGCCAATGCCCGGCCTTGGCCAGAAGCAGGCTGCGTCACCTCGGTTTAACTTACCCAACAACCGAAGAGATAGCACAATCTACCATCAACTGTGTTCTCGACCTGGTCAAAGAGACGCAGTTGTTTGAGTAAAAACTTGGATGGGTGCACAATAAGCTTAAGCTTCAGTGCAGTGGGGATATGTACCACAGCCCGTTTATATTAATAATAATAATAGTAGGTATTCATAAGTCAGCACAAGTCTAATATGAATGGGTGCAATATTACTTCGTACCATGGATGTATAATTATTAAGGTGATCTGACGGCCTATGCTTCTATCACATAGTAGTGGGTCTTGAAATTCCTCAGTGTACGAGAGAGAGCCAGCGACAGAGATAGATAAATAGCTACACGAAATTGCACAGTGCATAAGTGATGCACGCATTACAATACGCTTTTTAAACTAAAAGTCATTCATTATCGTTTCAATTTTGGCAATGGCTCGAAGATACTGTTTCATACCTAATTGCAACAGCGGGTATCCTAATAATAAAGGCAAAGCTTCCCTGTTTAAAGTGCCTAAAAACAAATTAAAAGAGTGGAGTGCTTTGATTCCACGTGCAGACAAACAATTAGAAATAAATGACGTTTTGAGAGTCAAACAATATTACCGACAAGAACAAGGAAAATTTAAAAAACATTCAGTCGTCGATAAAAAAAATCAAAATTGCATAAGTCGTAATTCAATATTATGTTTATCATTATAGTTATCTAATTTCGTATTAATAATTTCAGCTTTTTAATAATTTGTTTCTCGCTTATTATTTCTCAAAATTACATTAAATCTTGAAACTAATAATCGTTATAAGATTTAATATGCTATTAATTTAGTTATTCTGAATTTAATAAAATTATTACATTTCATATCTATTTATGTATATATTATCTATTTACACTTATTAACTTGCTAGTTTAAAATATATACCTAATATTGTTTATAATTGTACCTAACACTATAATTAAATAAATAATTTGTTATTAAGTTGATTATTTATTTCTTTTGAGTCTCTAAAATAATATTTCCGATATTACTCCACAAGACCACTAGTATTAACTATAGCGCGTTGTCTGTCTCTGTCTAGCATTGACGGGGACTTTCGTAGGCCATGAAATTTGCGTTGTAAGCTCACCTCTTATATTATACATCCGTGCTTCGTACGTACAGAATGAAGTACCTAGTACCTTAAAGTAAAGAGACTTGAGACGATATAGTAACTTCAAACATTTTGTGTAAAACTATTAAGTTGATATTTAGTAATCTATAGTAGATGATGATATCTACAACTTCAATCAATATACAACATTAAAAATGTAAATTTTTGCAGTATTAAACGTCACCTTCAAATAGCTGTATATTATTATTAAATAATAATAACAAAATATTCTACAAAATATTATTAGCATAATGCAGAAATACATACTTGTTTGTTTACCTTGTTTATGGAGCATGCTATGCTCTTGTTTGTTAGTATTTTAAAAATACTTAATCTTTGTCAAATAACAAAATAGATACACTTATAATATCAACAGGCGGATTAGCTTTGGAAAATATAGATTAGGTGTTAAGTAGAAAGTCCGCGAGTTTAACACGATCACGGAAATTGAAGTAAGTATAACTTTTATTAAAAATTAAAAATCGATTCTAAATTATATAAAAATATTATTTAAGTAAATATTAATTACATACCTACTAAATAAAATAAAAAATGTTTTATATTATACCTACTTATATAAATTTTTTAAATAAAAATTATTTACTTATATTGTGCAAAAAGTTTCATTTTAAGAAGTTCTGAATTCTATTCTCCCTGGTATTTCCCAAAGTGATCAATTATTCCAAACAAATGCATGCATAATGTGTGAGGCATCTTATTATGGAAATAGCGTGAAACGACGAAAAGTGAGAAAAGTGCGATAATTGGTTAGAGAAGCACTTTACTTATGTATTATTTATGATTTTAGTGATTTCAAGTAATGGTTCTACAAATGAAAATTTTAAACAACTTAGAAAATACTAGATACGAATTACACAACTAAATAAAATAAAAACAAAAATGTAAGTATTAATGAACGTACATCTTGTTCCTAAAGTTGTTGATACTAAAAGTTCCAACTGCAGTTTCTAAAATAACTGATCTAACTTTAAATTTTGCAAAATATGTATAGAGATAATAATCAAATAAATACAAAATGAAAACAATTTACACAATTTGCAATAAATATAGCGCGCAACAAAATGACAGAAAATATACAAAATAATATTATTTAAGCAATATTCAGTTAGCAATTTAGGATCTATTAAACTATATATACCTATGGTGTAGTTATAAACAATTTTTAATATATCTTATTAAAATTAGCGTTGTGTAACTAATTAGTAAAAAGTGCAAATATATATTTTAAATAAATAAATGACACAGAATGAAACTGAAAATGGTATTTTTAAGGTTTTAGCTTTAAATGATCTAACAATAACCGGCAAGTTAATAACCAAAATTAAACAATTTTTGAAAAAGTATGTTTTGCAAAAACTGATTAATTTCTAGCATACAATACATTTAAACACACTATAATGATGCCTTGTAAATAAAAATTCTACCTACCCTTACGGGAAGACAGTATAATTTCTTCACACACTGTAAAAAATCCAGCTTTTCAAAAGAATTGTGAAGAGGCCCACGATGTTAAAGCTAACCGATTTTGTGCGGTGAGCGAGAGCGTGAAATGAATAACAATTCCTGCAGCACGGCTTCTCCGAAAAGAAACACAGATTAAAACAAAGCGTATTTATTAACTCCAAATACTAGAGATCAGAAAAGTACAAAAAGGATTGCTAATTGCTTACAATTATCGGCGTAGATGGCAAAAAAATTATATAAAAATCATCTTCAAACGAATGTTCGGGCGCACTAACAAACAATTGACTAAAATTATGATGACCATCAAAAAATATTATAGTGTCTAATAAAAAACCAAAGCTGCTTGTAAAAGTGGCCCGTTACGTTAGATAAGTAAAAACCACTTACCCGGGAAATTACAAAATTTTCCACCTAACGTAAACCAACAGCTATAGGTGATGCAAATAATCGCAATCGTTGTCCAGCTCTCGAACTTCCGAGAAAAAAAATGTTAAGTCGTTAACGCTTGGAAGTCACCGGCACCGATGTACTTGAACAAAAGGGAGGAACTCTGAGATTCACAACTTCGAGACGATAGAGATGTAAAATGAGAAAAAGAAAAAGCTTCAATTTCGTTGAAAGTTAAGGTTGGTAATAAATCAAAAAATGACACAAGCCAAAATATATGATAACTGGTTGAGGTTAAAACATTTCGAATTCTTGCAATTTTCTTTCTTATTCATCTACTACTGCAATAGTTGGTGTATCCAAAGGTATATAAAAAAGGTGCTTCTTAAAATTATCAAAAAATAAAAAGCTGATGTAAAATTTAAAATATTTTACCTAATTCAGACGAGATATCACCTTAACCGTGTCAAACATGTTATCAAAAACCGACTTAGCGTTATCAAACTCGCTGTTTTTCGAAAACTATAAGCGTCACGCTACACCTGAATGCAGTGACGTGCGCAAGATAAAAGAAAGCAAATTATTAAAATTTGTTACAGCTTTTTAAAATATTTTTGGTAATATTGGTGTGCAGAGCTACGTTATTTTATTAGAGTCGTTCTACTCATGTAGGATATTATGAATATCTGAGTTAAAAATGTCTAACAAGATGAATAAACAGATCGATGTTGCATCGTCATTTAGAAAATCAGGTAGATCATGAACAAGAGCAGACAAAGAAAAAGTTACGATGTTTGCTAATCATTTGAATAGTGTATTTAGGTCTTGCTTATTTATGATTTCTCAGTGGAGAAGACCGACATAATCGAGTTTCTGCAGACGCCATATCAAATAGTACTTTCCATAAAACTTCGTAAAGTTATAGCTTTATAATCTTTATAATTGACATTAAAAATCTACCGGATTAAAGGTTAATTGCAGTACCCAAAATTTATAATTCTATACTAAAACTGGTCACTACCTACCCCAGTTGAAGATATCGTAAATAATATTTGCAGTTTTCCCCAAAGCCAGGAAAACCTTTCGACAAAGTGAGTGACATCAAAGATCAGTGGCGTAGCCAAAGAGGGGGCCTGCCCCCCCCCCCCCCCCCCCCCCGAAATTATTAATTCGTAATTTTACAATGACTTCAAACCATGTATAGATTTCTATATAGATGACTTTCAAAACACTAATAATTCTATATTTAAATAGCTGGCTGTAGTGTTTATTTATTATTTATTAGTTGGAAACTATTATTATTGTCGTTAACGTTAAACTGTCTGACGAAACCCTTTTTTCGAAGAAATTATTTTTTATTGTAATTTTTTAACTTTCTATTGAGCGTATGACTTTGAAAATTTAAAAAAATTTGGCTATGGCGCTATTAAAAATGGCTCGCTGCGCTCGCAGGCCTCCCCCCAAACCAAATTCCTAGTTACGCCACTGTCAAAGATTAATAAGTCTGCTGTCTATTTTCCCAACGCTTTGGAAAAAATTGTTTCTGAATAGACTAAAACGCTCTTAAAGAGCTTAAAAAGACTTTTAAAACGTTACAAACAATTATGATTTACTGTAGTAAGTAACTAATAACTCCCTATACCATGATTTAACTGTGTAGTCAATAACACTGACTACACAATATTCCTTTTGATATTCAAGAAACTACGTTCGCGAGTGAAAAGAATTTAACCCGGCTTGAGCTACATCTTAACTTTCTTGCAGTAAACCTATTAACTAACAAATGCCTAATAAAGCGCTGAAAACGAATAAATCCACTTGAAACAAAACACAGGTAACTTATGTTGTTGTTGATTGATGTTGTTTGAGTTTGATTGCAGTCATTCTATAATATTTTAGCAATGTGATATAGTAGATCTTTAATGTAAGTAAGATACAGCTGGATTTGTAAACTTATTATAAGTTTATAAATCAATCAATTGTTAATCATGAGCATATTTTGCATTTATATAAGCTATGTACAAGTTTACAACTAGCGCTCTTTGGTTAAGCGCACCTACACTTTTCATGGGATACTTTTTATTTACCAATATACAAAATTTAAATTAACTCAACCACGGCCTATCATAAACCCATATTAAACGTGTATATTTAAACGTGTATTCGAAAACTTTTATATTATCCTACAAAATTTGTATTCTAGTATGCTTAGAAAAGTGTCTTTTTACCACTATTCAATAAGAAAAAGTTAAATTTTTGCGATAGGTTTTCTAACAGATCCCAAAAAAATTATTTAAAGTACTTAATAAAATTTTTCAACTTGAAAATACTGGTATATATAGTGGTACTGGTAAATATAAAAAGTTATATTTATTCATACTCCATATAAATTGTATATGCAGAAGAAACAATGTCAAGATCTCAACCCATAAAACAAAAGCTATGGCTTTTAAGTGAAGACACCCGAATAGAAAAAAATTTTAGTAAACAACCACAACATAGAACAACTACTACACTTTAAAAACCTGGGATCTAATGTATCGTTTACCCTAAAATAGGTTTGAAGAGTTCTGTAAATTTATATCAACACAGATGTAAAAGTTTACTTTATCTACGACTGGTACATAATACATCCCATTACATACGTCATCACAGTAATGTAATTCTCTTCATAATCCACACCCGTGAATTATAAATTTAAAACACCGAACTAACGTCATATCAATGTTTTCATATAATATTTGGAAACCACAAGTAATCGATTTGCAAACTCCTCTAGAAAAAAAGTCGCCTTCACCGGCATTTGAACCTCGATGTGTTGGTCGGTAGCGGGCAGTGCTATCCTTTGCCTATCACGGTCCTTGTTAAAAGTATGCGATTCGCTATATAAGCTACTCTTTAAGTATCGCAAATTAAGAACGCGTTAAAATTATTAAACCGTTGAATTATTAAAGAAAATATTGTAATTTAATAATTTTAAAAATTTTAAAAAGTCGAAAAAAAAAGTGCAAAAATTTTTGAAAATTTTGATTTTGAAAAATGCCACCCGTATCCAAAAAATTATTTAAAGCCAAATGTGCAAAAACATTTTTGGAAAATTCAAAGATGACCCGGATGATTGTGAATTTACATCAACTTTGACACGTGCCGAAATCGGCTGTCAAAATTCCATTTCAATTGTAAATTAATAATTAACTTTTTGTAAAAAATATAAAATTTTTTATTTTAAGTCGTAGATAAAACGTCGTATTACTAGACTCGCACATAATGGCTATAATTCAGTCGGATTATACCGCTCGCGTATAAACTTCATCCTCGTGGATTATAGCCTACATTATATGCTCGTTTAATAATATACTATTATATTATTAAATTATCAAATTAAAAATATTAATTTTAGTGAACACAATTGTTCTTAAAGCAAAAAGATGACGGGCGGCACTAAAGTAGTTTAGTACCTAAGCGCTAATAATAATAAAATAATAATAATAATATTATTATGTATGAAGACCTAAGGAGACGGTTCGAGCAATAAATAAAAATTTATACTTTACATATAACTCTGTTTATCGTTAATTTCAGTAATCCTTCATCATATCTGCACAATATAATATATCATATCCTTTCTTTCTTTCTAACGTTGCAACCCGTACAAGTCTGTTGCGCTCGTACTCTCATCAAGCGTTATGACTATATATACTCGTCTGGCAGATTCCTGCAACTGCTACAATATTCTCGCTGTTTACATATACTTTTTAAACAATTGAAAGAAGATGCTCTCAAAATTTTAGCCTTGTGAGAGAAGGTTATGAATTACTATCCCGATGACAACTTTGCTATGGTCTGGCACATACTTGCAACCTTCAAAATAGGTTGTCAATTTTTTTACACTTAAAAATATGTAAATTACAATTATATTAAAATTGTAGCCTTGTAGGAGTAGATTAAAGGTCGTAACGCACTTATTAGCACAGCATAGGGACAGCGGCTGATCATCACAAGAAAATTTTATTTTTTATGTGTATTTAAATGCAAGAACGCTTACCTAACAGCATCAGCACATCACCTGATAAGAACGTCAACGCCTTGACCACTAGACATTTCTCCGAGGGAATATTTTGCGGACGCCGTGCTTGTAAGGTGCTGATGCTTAGCCGATACCATACACTTATATATCATCACATTTCGCTTAGTACAGATTTTACAAATTGTTATTTCACTTTTCACTATTGTATTAAGTAGTCCTGTAGCAATTTTAAAAGTGTGCAGGCAAATTCTGTTGCAAAATTAATTCTGAAAAACTTATAGAGGCAGTTCGAAATTACACTTATTTATATGACATAAGCGATAGTAAGTACAGCGACTCGAAAAACAAAAGAAGTGACTTGGCGAGAAATAGGCAAAAATTTGAAACAACCGGGTAACTAAATGCGTTTATTATAAACTCGATAAACTTACATTATAAACTTTGTTATATACTTTGATCTTGCCACTCCACTCTTCCTTCAGAACTTGAAAAATATTCTGCAAAAGTATTTCGTACTTTGAATGACGAATTTTGCGCATTACCACCTTGTCTTTGAATAGCAAAAACATTGTTTCTGTCACTTGTACTTCCAACTTCTGAATCATTGCAATATCAAATATTTGATACTGTCGAACGGATAAAGTTGTTCAAAATGCATGTTGTTAAAATTACAAGTTGGGCAAACTCTGGTTTTAGGTTCAAACGTCTATCATAAATTCTGAATTTTTGCATTAATATGCCAAAAGCAACTCTTCGAGCCCCAGAGAGATGATGGTAATTAAAAATTTTGTTTAGCTTGTTGTCAACTACTTGTGGCCCAGAAAACGGTCTCAATAAATAATTCTTTAAAGGAAAAGCTTTGTCACCAACAATAACAAAAGGCATTTTAATATCCGTACCTACAATAAAGTATTATTTCACTTATATATTGGGAAAAAATTGTCGAGATATGCGGTCAATAAAACAATAACATTTGTCCGACGTTTCGGGATCTTTTATTGTCCCATTTTCAAGGCTATAATACAAAGACAAAATAAAATAAAATACAATAAAATAAAATAAAATTAAAATACATTAAAGTTAAAGAGAGGAATTATACAAAAACAAAATATAAAAGCAAAAATAAAGATAATTAACAATGACAGAATGAAATGAGGGAATAAAAAGGAAAAATAATAATTATATAAAAATGAAAAATATTTAAATGAAAGTAAAAGAAAAAGAAAATATTGAAAAACTAATTAAAAAGAGATACTAACCTAAGAGGAGAAAAATGGAGGTTAGAATGTCACCATTTTCCAGCGTGGTGCCGTCCTTTGGCAAACCTCAAGCAATAGCACGAAGCGATTTCTTAAAGTAAACACACAACCAACCTAAACGAGTAGTTAAATTGAAATGAAATTCAATCCAATTTAACTTCTTTCCAGGTTATGTTATAGTGTAAAACTAAGTTGGTACCAATGTACCAAACTAAGAAAAATCCTCGTGGCAATTTAAAATTTACTTTTCAAGTCATCCTAAATACCAGATCCTTAATGTCGGACGTAATTTTATTCACAAAGTCCTTACGGTCTCACATCCCTCTTTCCAATCCAAAAACATCGAAAAAATATCCCACATCCTTTCCTGTAATAGTTTTCCCAAAACCGTCATTGATTCCCTTCTAAAGACTACCCTAACCCAGAAGAAGGTTAACAATAATAATAAAGAAAGTACATCAACGAGCTCTGATATAAAATTTTTTAGCCTCACCTATGTCCGAGGACTTACGGAGCAATTAATTGCTATTTTAGAATCTACCCCAGGGATTAGATTAGGGTTGAGTTGTCCTAACAAAAACTCTAGGTTTTTCTCCAAAACCAAAGATCCAGTCTCTGGGGACCACCATAGTGGTCTTGTTTATAAAATTCCGTGTATGGAATGCAATGCTGTATATGTTGGTGAAACAGGCAGAAAGCTATGTGTCCGCATAAAAGAGCACACTAGGGATTTAAAGAACGCCCGTAACCTTGGTGTTGTGCTTGAAGGGGGAGGTGAAAAGTGTATTAAAAAACCTACGGCTCTTTGCAGACATATGGTTGAACAGAACCATAACATCGACTACGACAACATTGATATTTTAGACCGGGAGAGGATAGACAAGAAGAGGAAAATTAAGGAGTCAATTCATATTTACTCACAGAGATCGTCAATGAATGACAAAAGGGATGTTGAATACTTTGACGGGGGTTACAAACGTATCCTTGATATGCTAAATTCGGCATAATAATTTTTGGGTCTGAGAGGGAATACTAACCTAAGGCCGGTTCTGTGTTTTTGACTAACCTTTTAAATTGCCACGAGGATTTTTCTTAGTTTGGTACATTGGTACCAACTTAGTTTTACACTATAACATAACCTGGAAAGAAGTTAAATTGGATTGAATTTCATTTCAATTTAACTACTCGTTTAGGTTGGTTGTGTGTTTACTTTAAGAAATCGCCTCGTGCTATTGCTTGAGGTTTGCCAAAGGACGGCACCACGCTGGAAAATGGTGACATTCTAACCTCCATTTTTCTCCTCTTAGGTTAGTATCTCTTTTTAATTAGTTTTTCAATATTTTCTTTTTCTTTTACTTTCATTTAAATATTTTTCATTTTTATATAATTATTATTTTTCCTTTTTATTCCCTCATTTCATTCTGTCATTGTTAATTATCTTTATTTTTGCTTTTATATTTTGTTTTTGTATAATTCCTCTCTTTAACTTTAATGTATTTTAATTTTATTTTATTTTATTGTATTTTATTTTATTTTGTCTTTGTATTATAGCCTTGAAAATGGGACAATAAAAGATCCCGAAACGTCGGACAAATGTTATTGTTTTATTGACCGCATATCTCGACAATTTTTTCCCAATATATATTTATGGAAGGTCAACAATTATCACACTATTATTATTTCACTTATTTGCTATAAAAAAAAATTTTGGAATATCAGGAATTCTCACAAGATTTATTTGAAAAAATTATTAATTTCATGATTAGGTTAGGTACAGTTAACTTTATATTTGAGACAAAAATTATCCATTCGTGTTCAAGAACACGGCAAGTTCTTATGAAATTTATTTACCTGAAATATAACGATCCATTATTGGCTGGAGCTTTTAAAACGACATATTTGCCATCAATGACACCTAAGCAGTTAGGAAAATTCCAAGTTGACCAAAATTCGTTCGCAATTTTTTCCCATTGCTGTGTTGTAAGATTTGGCATATATTCAGACATCATACACATCACGATAGTTTGGCATAAGTCAATTACTGATTGCCCAACAGCAGTTTCTCCAAATCGATAACTAAAAGCAATTGTTCTGAAACTGTTTCTTGTTGCTAAAACCCTAAAAAAACAATAGTTTTTAATTATCATCTTTATTGTTTCAGCAAATTCATGCAAAAAAACATGGAATAATTTGCGTGGGGCGTTTAGAAAAGCAATTCACAAAAAAAAGCTTCAAAAAGTGGTGATCCAGCGAGAAAAATAAGAAAATGTAAATACGAAAAAGAAATTTCGTTTCTCTTGCCTTTCTACCAAGAAAGAGAAAGACTCTCTAACATTACTGAAAACATGGATAAAAGCAGTGATGAAAATGATATTGATGAGGAAGGCACTATTACAGTAGATTTAACTAATAATGAAAATGAGGAAAATACAACTAACGCAGTTGCGGAAACCAGTACAACAGCTCCATCTGTAAAAAAAATTTCTTCAAATAAAAAAAAGACACCGGCCACTGCTTCGTCAGTTTTGATGGATTATATTATTGCAAAACAATAATAGCCAAGAACGTCACAATACTTTAAAAAAAAAAGATAAAGTGAACAAGTTTTTTGAAAGTATGGCTGCTACAGTAAAAATATTGACACCAATTAATATTGCAGTGGCAAAATCGAAAATATTTGCAATTGTTTTGGATCTCGAATTGGCAGAACTACACCAAAATTCATTTCAACCCATTCCAACTTCAATGCAACAAAGAACACCTTCTGGTTTCTACCTCGTTCAGCTAAAATCGGGTCGCCTTTCTAATCACCCCGCATATTTTCCTCTCCTTTCTATCTATCTCCCGTCATGCGCCTAAATCGTCTTGCGTCAAAAATATTTCTCCTATCATTAAAAATGCAAATGCGAGCTGTAGCCAAAAGAATCGTAACAAAATTCAAAATTTTGTTACATATTAACCTGCTGTAAAAAATATTCACTAAATTTTACTTTAAATTTATTTATATATTATAAAAATATCTCTACAAAATAGTTTTAACCTTATCATCTTAATTTCAAATAATAAAATCAACTAAACCTTATAAAAAAATATAAAACAACATAATAGAAATGCCAACCCAATAATTTCAACTAATGCACTGATACCCTGCACAAATTGATTTAAATTTCGCCTTTTATAATGTAAACATCGTTTAATAACTCTACAATCCATTCTTACTTTCACAATCTATCCCATAAATTTCCATAATTTCGCTTCACGATATCTTAAAAACCGTATGACCCATTGCTTTGAAATTTTAATGGTAGATTTGGAATACGTGTGGTCATCGATTCAACTAAAAGAATTGAAAAATTCCAAGCCGTTTTTTTTATTCGTAACAAAATGATCAAATAAAATAATGAAATTTGAAAATTAATTTTCAAACGCATGTCAATTATTTATGGTCGATTTATACTCAACATTTAACATTTATCATTTAACATTTAACACTTAACATTTATTATTTACATTTAACATTTAAGGGTCCCGATACATACTGAGCCCATTTAACATTTAACATTTAGCACGTGCTGACAGTTTTTCGATATTTGACATCAGTAAATCT
Source organism: Cantharis rustica (assembly GCA_911387805.1). Classification (NCBI taxonomy): domain Eukaryota; kingdom Metazoa; phylum Arthropoda; class Insecta; order Coleoptera; family Cantharidae; genus Cantharis; species Cantharis rustica. Next base: position 82,767,336 of record OU426877.1, read on the forward strand.
TGGTGAAATTTTTATTTGTGTGAATATCAGTTTGTTTTATGTAATGAGAAAAGTAGAAGATATTGCTGTGGTAACGAATTACTACTATTAATACTAAAAAATACACGCAAAATACACGATAAATTTTCGCGCGCAGTTAGACTTGCGCAGTGTGACCAAATTTCTTAAATGTTAAATGATAGATGAAAGTTGGTTATCTCTTAAATGATAAGTGATAAATGTTAAATGAGGAGTATAAATGCTTATACACAATTCCTATTGTTTATCTTCTTAAATGATAAATGTTAAATGTTAAGTGTTAAATGATAAATGTTAAATGTTGAGTATAAATCGACCATTAATTACCAATATTTTTGAATGATTCTAGTTCGCTCGATAGCCACAGTTTTACAGATTGAAATGCCGTTTGATTTTTTGATTTTAAATAAACCAATAAACCGGAATCATGGAAACCGTCGACAAACTTGTCAACAAACAATCTTGACTTTTTGAGTAATTGTGATGAAAATTTTGGTCTGAAAATATTCTGACTTACTGTTGAAATGTCAATAAATATATAGAAAAAAGTTCAAACCTCTATATTTTTATTGTTCGTCATAAAAAAAAATCCCAAAAAGGTAACTTAAAGAATGATCGTCACACGGGGTGCCTGCCTTAAATCATTTTCTTAGAAAAATGTCTTCTATCACCACCTAAGTTATGTAAAGTATATCCAGGGACACCCTGTGTATTTTAATCAGTATAAATAATTAAGTACCGGTATTATATCGAAATTGCTCAGTTTAATTTTGGTTTTTGTCAGTAAAATTAAAATTTTTACTATATAAAATACCAATCAAAAATCCATAAAAATACTGGCCAACGTGGTTTTCACAAGTCTGGAAATATAAAAATTTGATTTTACGCACATTCTTCGTGATTTGCTTGAAGTGTTAGAAAACCTGCCAAGAAACGTTCAGTACAAAAAGTTGATATTTTTGCTTGTAATATAATTTGTTCAAAATCATCAAATAGTAAAAATAGAGCACTTTATAACTATACGAGATAGTCCATATACTACTATACTACTACTTACTAGTTATATATACTAGTTTCCAAAATATAGTCCGTAAAAATTTTTAATTTCTTTGCAATTTTAGTCGAAAGAAAGTTGTTCATTTGTGATTTTAAAAAAGATTTTTGAAACAGATTGTTTTCCTTCTCTTTCAATATTTACTGTCATTTGGTGCATTGGATGGAAAGAATGCGTTGATTACGTTTTACTACAAATAAAATTCTGTATTAAACTATTATAAAAAGAATACTAGTCAAGTATTATGTTCAATACGAATAAATACCGTGTGTTATATTTTTCAGCTTATACTTTTATTATTGTGGGAACCAGGTTCGTTAATGTACAAAAATTCTGAAATCGACAATATTTCTTTATTGATTGTTAACATTTATATCTTCGGGTAGCAGCATATAGTAGCTAACGCTCTCAAACTAACAACAAATGGACTCTAAGTTGCAGCATATGACAACGTATTTATTAATATCGGTTTAACACTATGTTTAGCAGTCCCAAATCGTTATCATCAAATAGCCATACATACTAGTATATTAAACGGACAGCGCGATGCACATTCAGAAAGTTATATTTTATTGACTCTAGAAATTAATGAGTTCAATGTAATCTACTTAAGGCACATTTCATACTTCATATATTATTTGAACTTATATTATACTACTGAGCTTTGGATATTAGCAAGATGGAAGAGATTTTTTTTAGAATAGACTCAATTGGGCAGAAGTGAATCTTTAACGACATTTAGGCTGATAATACAACAGAGAAAAATTTTATTAAACTTGTTCCTATAAGTATATCAAAAAATAAAGTTTGGGAGGTATTGTATCTCGGAATTTGTAGAAGCTAAAGCAATATGTTTTGTTTCAGTTTTAAATAGAATTTTATATAATTCAATTTTACTGAGATTTATTTTGGGCATAGGATACATAGGAAACTGTTTAGCTAGTAGGATATTGTAAATTTAGGAACTTTCATCGACAAATTAGGCCATCTTTTTGTCCGAGTTTAAGGTAGAGAAATTAACAAGTTTTTTTCTATTGATGAATTAAAATAGTTTAAGCAACAAATTGAATTTTTAGGTTATTTTCACGCAAAAATACCTAATAACTGGACTATTCAGTGCACAGAATGTAATAATTATCTAACTGTCTTGAGTATAACAACAAAGTGTCCCGAAGGTATTAGAACAAAGAAAATGGAATTCCACAACAACTCGGGAGGAGCTTTTTATCAGGAATATCACCTATTTTTAATTTTTATCTACATTAAAAACATTGATATTAAATAAATTGTAAAATGATTAATCTATCTAGTAATGTGCTACAGATTGAATTAAAAATATTAACGTTTAAAATGGTTTTTATAAATGTTTTCGTCAACTGTAAAGTTATAAAAATTTTAAAATAAATATTTATTACAAATTGTTTGAATTATCTATGAATTCATTTTCAAGGAAAGCTGACATATACAGTAATTGAAGCAGTGTAGCTTTTTGCTTCAAAATTATAAATTTATTTTCATTATTGTTGATTTGTCAACATGTACATTTAATTGAAATTAAAACATTCGTATAGTAAAAGCAAATCACGACTACTTCAAAATGATTGTTTCAGAATAGTTGTTCTTGTCAAGTACTCTCACTTTGGTCACGGCCAAAATGATGAGTATTGCAATCTGTTAGTCAAGTGGATAAACCAATTTTCTGTCGCCTCTTCATGTCATTGTCATACTAGGATGACGCTTTGCTACTACCACGGTTACCAATTATATCTATAAACAAAGCGAGTAATTAATTTTAGTTAATTAATGACCTGTTTGTCAGATTTAATTTTTAACGCGATTACAATAGTGTGTTAAAATTCAATCGAAATTTTGACGGCAAAAAATTAATTAACCAATATCTAGTTTTTATTTGAAGTCACGTTAAATTATTATAACAACAATAATAATAATTTAGGGTGTGCACGTATGTGGCACATCAAAATATAGCGATAAAGCTTTGCCCGGACACTTCACGCTCCCGATATAAATCTAGTGTATTCTCAAGGGATCACAAAATCCTCTTAACGAGACGCGTGTTAAGGTCCCTATGGATCTTCACTATACTTTTGGATTACTGCATTCTAGGATTTGCCAGTAGTAAGAGTAACTCTAAAACTTTTCCTAAAGTGCAACAATGTTCGAATATGCTTGAAATTCAAATTTTTATTATAAAGTTTCAAAAGAGAGCGGTTAATTCGGAGAAGAAAGTATTCAACCAGTGTTTATCAGACAATAAGTAGTCGAGTTTATGATTTTTAAGGTCTTAATTAGATATTTGTTAATTTTATTGGCCAGTTGTACTGACAAATACACTTAAAATATAAATTTTTTATTAACCATTTTGTGGCAGTTTTCTTTGAATTAGAAAATGCTTTTAATACCACTTAGGTTACAGATTTGTTCAAAACTTTACAATCATACTTCAGATAAAATATTTTCCTTTTTTTTACTGCAATAATTTATCGTATATATTTAGTTTAAATGATTAGTTACTTTATTAAGTTACTATTTTTCGTATTATTAACAAATAAATTGTTTTCATTGTTTACATTACTTCAATTGATATTATTATATTAATTTATTAACATCTTTTAATTTGTAATATTGATCTATTGAAAAAATTGAAGGTGTAATATCGAATGCAATTCTTGTTAAATTATGTTGTTTATACAAAATGAAAAAACTCAGATTTTTTTCACGTCTAAAAACACCCGGACGCTCAACAACGTTACTTTAAGGGGTTAGGTGCAATCAGGAGGCGTGAAAAGATAAGTATTTTAAATAATTTTTCTTCAGAGTAGTTTATTTTATTTTATAAAACAAATATTAATGAGTTATTATATTATGTTTTAACGTTATTTGACAAAAATTAAAACAAGAAAATATTTATTGTAGACGAAGTTATCGTCATGTTTGTTGGACCCCGTTCCACAAATCCTGTTTTGCGGTGATCACCATAACATTTTACTGGTTCATCTAAAATCAACCAAAGAAAAAAATCGATAGTTTAATAGTTAATTTAGAGCCTGATCGAAGCTTTTTGATTTTTTTTGAAAATAAACAAAATAGCGGCCTCGGATATCATTACTCGTTTATTTTCAAGGACATCAGTACTAGTTTATCCAAGTAACATTTGGTGCTGAAAAACTTGATCAGCAAATTATTTGCTGTCATTGCGGTCTGTCAGCTTCAAATTCAGCTGTTTTTCAGCTTCAGCAATTTAGCTGAATTTTAACCTGACGTTGCGAAGCGTCAGCTTCAAATTTAGCTGTTTTTCAGCTTTGGCGAATTAGCTGAATTTTAAGCTGACGTTTCGAAGCGTCAGCTTCAAATTAAGCTGTTTTTTAGCTTCGGCAAATTAGCTGAATTTTAATCTGACGCTTCGATACGTCGTACGTCATACGTCAAAATTAAAGATTACTATAATTATTACAAGTATACATTCAACAAGTATAATCCATTAACTAATTAAAGTTAATTAAAATAGTTATACGGTTCAGTTGAACACGTGTTTTTATAAATCGATTCATTATTTTATGAACACAGCAGTGTAGAAAAATTATTAAAGAGTTATACCCAAGTAACATTATGTGCTGAATATTAACTGCGAGAGCGCCGTGTCAGATTAAAATTCAGCTAGTGAGCTGCGTCAGCTGCTGATTTTTAGTAACGTCAGAAGCTGAATTGCTGCTGAATTGCTAATTTGGCGGCAAAAAAACAGCTGAATTTGCGCTGCGTCAGCTGTTGAAAAAGCTGACTCAGCTGATATTAAGCGCTGAATCAGCTGATCTTCAGCGCTGAATCAGCTGAAATTCAGCTAAAATTCAGCTTATATTCAGCATTTTCAACAGCTATTAAAAAAATTATTTTAAATTGATAATTATATTTATCTAATTAAATTGTCGCTCTTTCAATATTTGATTGCTTAGCGAACATTTATAATACAAATTATATTATTTGTATTTTATATTGTCAATTGATTAGTAATTTAAAAAATGGACCAACATTTAAAGTGCACAAAATTTGTATTAATTTACATCATTTTCATCATCAATAAATAAAAATAGTGTTAATTAAAATCGAAATAATTTTCAATGTAAATCTATAATTTATTTATAAATGCAATATTGGGCTTACACTTTAAGGCATAAATCGCATACAAAAGCGAAATCTCATAAATTCGACCGCATGGTAAAAGAAATTCGCAAAAATATAATCAATCGTTTAACTTTATTTTTAAATTTCTTAATTTTCGTCATTAGTAAGTCATAATACTTTCGCGTGGTAATTATATTTTTGAATATTTTATAAAATTTTATGCACGTTTTTGCGGACTTAGCAGAATTTTATTTACGATCCCCAGTGCAGACATATTAATATTAATTATATTTTCATTTTTTTCTCATAGTAAAACAATTTTTAAAAATATGTTACCGATTATAATCGATTTATGCAAAATTAGGAATTTTTGTGTTAATAATTAACAAAAAAAAGACAATTTTTGCTATTTTTAAATTTCAATGTAATCGAATTTAACACGGTAGGAGTTTTTACAACATTGTAGCTAATTTGGTGTATTTTTAAAAATTACTTTTTATAAAATTAAAATTGTCGCAATTTTGTAACTATATGTGCAAATCAATTGTTACAAAATTATTTTGAGAAACCCAAATTTCATAATCTAACTAATGAGATTATACAAATAAGGAAAAAGGTATTTAGAATTTGTAAGTATTTGCGTAAGTATTTATTTAAAAATTCAAAATTTTGAAAAGCCAGCATGAAATATTGTGGTGTGTATTTAATTATTTTTCGATAACCGATGGTCAAATACTCCACACAAAAATAGATTGAATATATTTTAAAAAAATCAAAAAAGTTTCATATAGCTTCATAGCATAGGCAGTTAAGCTTCCAAGTTCCAAGGTGGATACCTAAGGTTCAAATCCCACTCGAAGCGGGCGGACGTGTAAAAAAATGTAAGTTTAAACTTAACTTAAAGTCATACATAATAATATATAAATTTAAAATTACTGTAATATTTCAGATTCTATTCTAGGATATCGTTAACGATATAAGATATTGCGACTGATATAAAATGATAAATAAATAAATGATGTAATAAAGATAATATAATATATTTATATTTTTTGATGTTAATGAAAATAATAAAATAAAATGTTTTATAAATAAATTATAGGCGACAATTTAATTAGATAAATATAATTATCAATTTAAAATAATTTTTTTAATAGCTGTTCAAAATGCTGAATATCAGCTAAATTTCAGCTGATTCAGCGCTGAACATCAGCTGAATTTCAGCTGAATATTGGCTGATTCAGCGCTGAAGATCAGATAATTCAGCGCTGAATATCAGCTGAGTCAGCATTTTCAACAGCTGACGCAACGCAATTTCAGCTGATTTTTTGCAGCCAAATTAGCAATTCAGCAGCAATTCAGCTTCTGACATTACTAAAAATCAGCAACTGACGCAGCTGACTACCTGAATTTTAAGCTGACACAGCGCTCACGCAGTTGATATTCAGCACAAAATGTTACTTGGGTATGGCTTATAAAAGATAGAAGTTTTAATAATAAAAACAAATCCTTCGATCAGGCTCTGAATAAACTATTAAACTAACGATTTTTCTTGTTTGGTTGATTTTACCTGAACCAGTAAAATGTTATAGTGATCACCGCAAAACACGATTTGTGGGACGGGGTCCAACAAACATGGCGACAAACTTGGTCTACAATAAATATTTTCTTGTATTAATTTTTGTCAAATAACGTTAAAACATAATATAATAACTCATTAATATTTGTTTTATAAAATAAAATAAACTACTCTCAAGAAAAATTGTTTAAAATACTTATCTTTTCATGTCTCCTGAGTGTATCTAACCCCTTAAGATTTTGAAATAAACAATGTTAGTTTCAAAAATTCGATCTAATTAGCATAAGAAAATTTGAGTTTATATTCTTACGTAGTTTACAGTATATTTTATGTGAAATATCGTACTTTTTCCGAAAAACATTTCAAAACAACTAAAAAATTTGCAGTTTTTGAAAAAATTGAAAGTCGTTTTTCATAAAAAAAACTTAAAAAGAACTCTTTTCTTCTAAAAATGTCATTTTTTGAGAAGAATTCTTATCCTATATGCTCTCCAAGCTTCAATATTGATTTATTTTTTTAGATATTTTTAGTACTTTTAGATATTATTAATTTTGGAAATTTTATTTATGACATTGTATAAAAATTATACGTTTTATAGTTCAAAGTAATTCTAGTTGTCAATAGTTCATAATGGTAAAATTAATTGACCAACCTGAAATTAATATTTGACTACTTAGGTACGTACCTATTATATGTTGGTATATCTGTTAATATTTAATTCAAGTGTTCTTTGCAGCTGTAAAGCTATGATTTTAATTTATTTTTTTCAGTAGTAATTTAAAAATTGTTTTTTTTTGTAGCTGTAACAATAATTATGTTAAATATTTAAACAACGTTTGATTCAAATAACATTTGACGATCTTTTAACAAAAATTTATTCTTTGAAGTGTGTGAATTTATTAATATGTGATTATTTTGAACTAAATACTTTTAATTTAATAATTTGAGATAAAAAACTGTTTTTCCTCTTGCAGGAAGTGACAATTCTTCTTCTACACGCTGGTTAGGAAAAATAACCAGCTTCTCTTCGACGTAGATTATCCTGTAACTGATTTGATGCGGAAGCAAAAGCAAGGTTCGTTAAAACCGTTCCTGGCAAGTCCAGCTCTTCAGAAAGAAACAGACATAAAAGTAACAAATATTTATGAAATTTAATATAAAAAAATCACAAAAAAAATTCAATTATGATTCGTAATCACACAAATAACAATTATCGGTGTATATGCCCTAAATGAGCATACGCAAAATATAATTAGAAATAAATTCCAACAAGTTGTACGTGCACGCAGCAAATGATGTTTAAGGTCACTTTTCAACGTGACTCAAAAATTGAAGAAACTGCACTTTATAAAAATAAATATTATATAAAAATAAATAAAATAAATAAAGTAAATAAAATAAATAAAATAAATAAAATAAATAAAATAAATAAAATAAATAAAATAAATAAAATAAATAAAATAAATAAAATAAATAAAATAAATAAAATAAATAAAATAAATAAAATAAATAAAATAAATAAAATAAATAAAATAAATAAAATAAATAAAATAAATAAAATAAATAAAATAAATAAAATAAATAAAATAAATAAAATAAATAAAATAAATAAAATAAATAAAATAAATAAAATAAATAAAATAAATAAAATAAATAAAATAAATAAAATAAATAAAATAAATAAAATAAATAAAATAAATAAAATAAATAAAATAAATAAAATAAATAAAATAAATAAAATAAATAAAATAAATAAAATAAATAAAATAAATAAAATAAATAAAATAAATAAAATAAATAAAATAAATAAAATAAATAAAATAAATAAAATAAATAAAATAAATAAAAAACTACTCACCCCGATAGCTATCGATGAGCTTACAAATCTGTACTTCTACAAAAAAATACTTGTAACTCACGAGTCTGGCATTATTGAGTTAATCACAGTCACAATCTTATTTCTCTCACAAACACTTGGAGACAATGGTTCAACAAAAAACTCAAGCAGTTTTGTTGCAGATGCCACACACTCCTTCAAAGAACTTTTGATGTCGAGTCTTCGAGACAATCGCAAAACCACACGAGCCATTTCTAAGTAAAAACCAATAAATGATGATATGGGCAAGGTCAAAGCGATAGCATTATGTTTTGTTTAGATAACCAAAAACAACGGTAATAAGGTAATAAAAGATGGTAAGCAAAAGATGAAGATGCTTTCTACAAATAGCAAATTCAAACCATTCCAAATTGTACTGTTGTATTCGGGTTAACAACAAAATTTCAAATGTCCCATACAATCTCGACCTCCACCATACAAAAATCCCGTGTGCGCATGAATGGGAAACAGGGCTTGAATTAAAAGTAACAAAATGACAAAATTTTGTTACAAATTAAACTTACCGATTTCTCATTTACCTTCACCGGAATTTAACCCAAACTTTCTAAGCGCAAACATGATGACCATCATCCCCAAAATGCTGTATAGTCTAACATTTTATACCCATGTTGTGCACAAACTAACCTACCCGACAACCTGAAAGTAGTTGGTGAGTCCAGAGAGAGTGAGAAAAAGCAAATTAAATACAATTGAACACATTAAGATGGCGCAGATAATTTATAATTTAATAGTTATATTTTTGTTACATTTCCGACATAGTAGTAAATATTATGTTATTTGTTGCTGTGTAGATTATTATGTTTCTCATTTTGTCAATTGAACGGTCAAATCACATACATGTGCAAAGTTCATAAAAATTATCAATATACTACATAATTTGCTTACGGAAACGAGATCCCCCTTCACCGCTTTCTGCCCTCTTGACTCAGGTGCTCCTAAGGAACATCGCACACTTTGTTGCGACTTTATTGACGTTTGACTACTTTTTTACACAACTCACTATTCCGTTTTTCACCTGTTTTCGCCTTGTGAATATATTTTTTCGTCATGGCACCCATTGTTTTGGTTCCACAGCGTCTCACCAGTCGTCGATCTTTTGGTTTCTCAATGCAATGGGTTGCCTACCTACCTGCCATTTATCTGCGCATATCGGATAATAAGAGGACAACACATTTTGGTGCAATTTTTAATTTTAGATTATTTATATGTATTTTTTGATCGTGTGTTTATTGTATTTTAACGTTAGTTGCCTAATTTTGAATTTTAATTTGTACATAGTTATTTATTCATTTATTTATTTTACACGGTTTTCGATTTTTACATTGTGAAGTTATTTTTTATGTTTTGTTATGCTGAGTGTTTTACACTCGAAACTTGTTGACTTCGCTGAATGTGTTGGCCCTGGGCCATGGCGTTTGCTTTCATCTAGGTGTACATCGAACATTATCTACCTTTTTTGTTCTTCGGTGAGTTGTTATTATTATTATTGTTATCTGTGATTCTGTACTTATATTATGCCTCCATTGTAGTCTTGAGAATGGAAAAATAAACTTTTCCGAAACGTCGACGAACAAATCTACTGTTTGAATTACCTCCCAACTCAACCCGAGACTCCTTACTCCTTCCTTATAATTTGCTTAGTCAATAAAATTCTAAACATTTTTATTATTTGCATGAAATTCATCATAAGATATAATTAGAATTCAGAAAGTAAGCTGATTAATATCGGCAGTCATTTGTATCATGTAGAATCGTCATAATAAGTAAAAAAAAACCCAAAAAGAAAACAAAGGATCGAATTTTGTGCGTGGTTTTCACATAAAGCTTCCGCGTGGCAAAGTATCCAAGTTTTCGCCATGATATCAAATCTAGCGATACATATTGTAATGATATTTTTTTTTGAATGCGTGGCAAACGGCAAATAATTACTAATCTCTACGGCTTTACAAGTCGGAGAGTTAAGACTTCTCAGGGGGGTTTCAAGGTGGCTTACTTGAACAATTTTGGGATGCAGGTTATACACAAATAAAATACACCAATTCCACAGAGTAAATAAGTTTATAACATTTTTTGATTATCGGTACTTGATTTGAGAACAATAATTCTTCAATAAGGCTTTTTGTGTGTGTAATTGTGTTGCAGCAATTATCAATCAAATTATATTTAATGAAACTTAAAATAATGACCTGAATTTGATTATTAATTACGCAGAGTATAAACATGTACAAAATAATAAAATTTATTGTTAAGCAAATGTCACAAATAAAGTTTTTAAAACGAAAAATTTTTGTATTTACCAAAATTAATAAGAGTTTAGTACGCCACTGAAGTAGATTACGTTCGTTAATTGTCGAGATCTTGATAACAGTCCGACAGGTGGTTAACAGTAGTGGATAGATTTCATCATTCCTTACGCACATCTCCCGTTGAATTGGTAACAAATAATTGGTATCTACAAATAATATAATTTTAAGAGAAGATTACTTGATTATTCCTCAAATGCATTAATTAGTGGTTCCAGCATTTCACATCAAATTGGATCTACTCTTGATAATTAGTTTCCTCAACAGGTAAGTGTAAATTTTAGTTTTTTTCTTTTTTTAAACGGTCGTTACTAATTTTTCATCTGCTAACATCGATCATCCATGCATTCAAACTACAAATCGATTTTAATATTCACCCATTTCAGGTACTTCCAACTTCCAACTTCTCGATAGTTCTTCAAAAATCATGAAGATTAACGCAATATTCGCAGACATCAAAATTTTCTACGGCATTCAAAAACTAAGCGACCATGCCGCTCTAGTACCAACCTTCGCCACTTGAAAACCGTCGTCTCCACTATTTTTTTTACACTTTTTATGTTTTTATACACGATGAACCACAAAATTCTGGCACTCTTAAAATTTCATATTGTGTTGCAAGTAGTTTTTTTTGTTACATATCCCTTTTTGTAAGTACCGGTAACTCAAATCATAATGAAAAATAAATGAAAGAACACTCACACGGAAATAGTGCATTTCGTATAAAATAATACAACAATATACAGTTTTTGCTTTCAGTTATTTATACAAATCAACTGACAATAAACAAAAAACACTAAAATAAATGAATAAAGAAGAAAATATAATTAAATTAAATATAAAGACTGCAAAAATAAAAACAAATACAAATTACATTCGTATCATGATAAACGTAAGATATTTTACAAATATCTTTTCACATGTTTCACTCTCTCCTATATAGAGAAAATCTGCAATTCTTCTCTGATGTCTGTATTTGGCCTGATGTTCAATAATGTGCAGATATTTACTGCTCGCAGAAACCCCATTTCTGCTGCTTGTATTTTAGATTTCTGTCAGGTTCTTGTTATCCAAGTCTTGCTGTCGTAAAGTAGGTTGGGAACCGCCATTACCTAGTAGAACTTCATTTGTGTTTCCTGTCTACATCGTTTTCTTAGCTTTTGACTTATTTGAGTTTTCAAGTAAATTTTAAAATTTCAAAATTATGTTTTTTTATTTTTATGAAGTTTTAAAGTTTATTCTGTCTGAGTTTAAATTTTGTTACGTTCTGTAGATAGAAAATTTGTAAATTATTATTTCGTTATGAGATTGGTAACGAAGTGGAAAAATGATTGCTTTTACGCCAGGAAGCGTAAAAGTCAGCAAACTGATGTTCGTCCGTTGAGCTATAAATTTGATAATTTTAATGATTTTAGAAATAAATAAAAAGTTATTTGATTTAAATTAAAGATTGTTTTAATATTAATGAAAGTGTTCGAAGATAGAAATTTGATATTTTTTGAAGATTTTGGTGAAGTTAGAAATTATTTTACTACGTATTAGGTTGATAAACCGGACAGCTGCGCAACGGAATACTCAGGAACATTTGTGACCATAACGTAATGAAAATTTATACCAAAATTTATGATTTAAATCACATTTAAATTAAAAATTACTTACAAAAATTAAATTTAAAATTTACAAATTTATATAATTTATTGTATTTTTTAAACAAAAAATAAAATTTTACACAGAGTCTCATGCTACGAAAGTGATAATTACAAAAAATGAAGTTGACGTCATGACCATCTGAATGAAATACCGACAATTTGATTTTTAAATTAATAAATAATTAGTAACATTGTTGCAACAAAGACACAATGAAATAAATTTGTCAAAAAGGTGTGAATTTAAAAATACTGTACGTCGAAATTAATAATGATACCCAATGTATACGATAGAAAAAGATAGCTATAGAATAATACGTAATTTGAATTAAAGTAGTTTCTATTGTGACTGTCTATCAAGTTTGTTTCTATAATTTAAAGCGATATTTAGATTTCTATCGGGTTTATACTTTGGTTTTCGAGATTTTCTATTGAATAAAAAATATGTCAATTTAGGATAAAACTTTATAATCATAGCAATAAAAACTTTGACTGTGGGACAATGGCTCTATAATGATTATTATAATTACATCTGCTAATAATATTATATTGATAGACATTTGAATTTTCTGTTTTTATTTATGATTTTTATGTTTTACTGTTATGATTTAAATTTTTTATATAATATATCAAACACTTATTTTACTTACATTTTTCATCTGGCTTCCTACAATATGAAAAATTACGTCAGTTTCTCTTTCATGATAATCACTATAACCTAATACCAGTGAATGTTAAAATGTTTCCCGACAATAATTAATAACATTTAAAAAATAAAACAGAAATACGATGACAAGTTTGCAAAGCAATATTTAAATTAAATGAACGTAATTAAATTAAATTTTCACCGTTGTCCAATCTGTAACACGGCAATATATTGCGATGTACCCCAACGTAAATTTAATAAAAGCCGCCCCTTTTTAAAAAAAAACTTCGACCCTGCTAGGTGATACGCAACTTTCGTAACATGAGACCGTTATTTTTGATAAATTGAATGAAACAATCTGTTTGCCAATCGAAAGATAATTTTTAATGTTAAGATTCTTTTAATTTATTTGAAACTAAATTATCACCCTGTTTATTTAATCAACGATCATCAATTTTCTAAAAAAACATGTTTATAATAACTTATAAATTATAAAAAAATAATAACTTCTTTATATAGGTACATCTAAGTGAAAACTCAAACTAACAGATAAACGAGTTTGGTCAACTAATCTGGTCAAAAGATCAGCGGATCTGCTCAACAGATCGAAACTATATAATAATAATAATAATAATTTTTTATTTTTCTCTAAGAAAATGTAAATTAGACGGTGCACACCAGAAATGAAAAAAAAATGTCAAACACTTGAAAAAAAGAAAACGTTCAATAACAAACTAAGTTAACAAAAAATCTTTCAAATCATAGATTTCCTTTTCAATTAATAATTCATGTACAGCCTTTTTATAATCTTTAAGAATATTTATTGCTTTAATTTAATTTGGAAGATCGTTGTAAAATTTTATGCAAGAATAATAACAGTTCTTCTCCGTTGTTGCTAATCGATGATGTGGTATACTGTAATCTATACTTCTTGTATGATAATGATTTTTCTCATTAAAGTGCTGCGAAAATAAATGCTTATTTTTAAATATGAATAAAACGCACTTCTGAATATAGGTAATAGGTTCCTCTATATAAATTCGTGAAACGAAAGTGATATAATGATCAGTAAATACATCGGAAATACATTATCTTATTAATGCAAATTTAAATACATATTGTAAGTTTTAGGAAACTTCCAAAAATTTCTAAAAAGCTTGGCTAGCACCGACTGCAAAGATTACAATAATTAGCCGCCTGTGGCAGATAGTTGAAGTAACTAAATATAACGTAATTAATTTTTTCATGTTACCTGAATCGAAACCGTGTTTCAATGCCTGTCAAGACAGTCAAAAACTAATTTGTTTCTGCCCGAGAGCAGAAACAGTCAAGTTTCTTACCGCCAACTCAATTTCTGATTTCATTTCAACCCTGTCATTCTCCTGTCAGAGACGAAACGTGTAGGACGTGTTTTAAAGTGCTCCGTTATCGCACGATAAAAAGACGATAAATTGTGAAAAACGGGCTGGGTGTAGTGTTGTCGTGCTTTCAGCTCTGTGGATATTGACCGTACCTAGGGCGGTTAATTCATAATATAAATACCCGAAAATGACATCAGTTAACTCTGGAGAACAAACCAATGCCCTAAATGGGTCAAATTTGGCCTTCAACCCTACATTCAATATGGAAGATAGCGAAACTAATAACCCACATCCACGGCAAGTCATGAGAAGCAATAAAAGAAAAAGAGTTAGCAGTCCGATTACTGAATTGAAACCGGTGATTCAAACAAACCTCAAGCAACACCAACGTCGGTTTTGTATCTGTATAGTATTGAAGTTTAACGAATAGGTACATATATTTTCATACCTGAAAATTAAGTATCAAAAAGGTACTTAAGCGGTACATAATTTTTCATACCTGAAATTTTAGTATCAAAAAGGTACTTAAGCGGCACATAAGTTTTCATTCATATTTGCACTGTACCGTTGCAGTATAGTTTCAATGCATATAACTTCATACCGTTATTGTAAAGCCAAATGATGTATCAGATATGTATTGAAATTTTAGTAACTAAAATATATTTGAACGTATGATACCGTTTAGATGCAGTTTTAAACTTAGCGTTTCCGTACCAAAATTGCAGTAGCTAATATGTACAGCTATATTATGAATTGATAGTTACGATTTTTACATTCCCGGTTTGATAACTATTAAGTGCAGTTTAAATAGTTATGATTTTATCTTAACTGTTTTGATACCATTATTTAACAGAATATTTTGTTTTGTTTTTGTGTTTAAAAGAATAAATAATTTATAACTGTTTTAAATTGATTATTATTTTTATCTAATTAAAAATATTCATTTTAATAAAAATAAGTATTTTATTTGTCACTTGGTAGCCCAGCTAAACAGATTATTAAACGTTGTTTAAATAAAAATAAATTGTTAATATATTTTATGAAAATTAAAAAATCCAATAAACCATCATAATAACTGACCCAAAAATGTATCGAATATTTATTGAAACTTTAGTGACTACAATATATTTGAACATATGGTGCCGTTTGTGTTCAGTTTTAACCGTATCGTATAAATGCAGTTTTATTACTGTACCGTTTTGTTACAATAATTACATTGTGATCTTGTTTAAAAATGATTTTGCAAAAAATTAAAATTTTTTGTTTTAGTTTTCGTGTTTGAAAAAGTAGTTAATTTACCAAATTTTTTAAATTGATTATTTTCTTTATTTTAAAAATTTTTATTTTGATAGAAACAAGTAATTTATTTGTCACGTGATAGCCTAGCTACACAGATTATTAAACGTTGTTTTTTAATAGTATATTACATGCCGAGGTGGAAAATGCTTCATTACAGCCGAGCGCTAAGTTAGTTGACTGAGGCGCGAAGCGCCGAAGTCAACTCTAAGCGCGAGGCTGGAATGAAGCTTGACACCGAGGTATGTATACAATTTTATTCACAATCAGTTTTATTAACGCACATTTTTTGTTAGTTCCATTTCTTGCCTATCGACAATGCGACATTGCAGGTCGGGAAGTGATCACTTCCCGCCCTAAGGTTGGGAAGTAAAACAAAATAGCTTTCTGATTGGTTGTCAAGTGAAAGTAAATAATAAACAGCTTCCCAACTTTTTAAAAGTCAGGGATGTGTCGATTACTAACTGATTGTGAATAAATAAAAATACATTGTTGATATTATATTTTTTAGAAATGACAAAATCTTCGTTAGACCACTTATAACTACCTCGGAAATGTATCGTATTATTCTTTGAATTTGCGCTACTCTAAATTTTTTCGATAAAAACGTGACACTATGGAGGGGGTTAGTTAAAGGTATTTTAATAATATAAATTTAGGTATATTTAACCGCCAGTTCGATTAGCCAATATGACCGATCTGGGCACCAATAACATTTTTGTTTTACAGGGCATAGTAAGTTGTTATTTCCAATTTTTTCCTCGGCTCGAGGCTGTTACTGTCAATTACAACCCTCGCGGCAGCCATATTGGCAAAAGTTGTACTAGGTAAAGCACTCGGGAATCTTCGGAAATACGTATTTTCAGGCAATAGAAACGTAAAATTTCGTAAAAATGCAGAAAAATGTGAAATAAAATTATTATAAATGCTTATTCGACGAGGACAAACCTCAGGAAAATTCAAAATTTTGCATATTATGTATAATAATCGGTTATACATGTTTAAAACTTGTTTAAATATGAAAAAAATGTGAAATAAAATTATTATAAATGCCAAATACTTATACCACGAGGACAAACCGCAGGAAAATTCAAAATTTTGCATATTATGTATAATAATCGGTTATACATGTTTTAAACTTGTTTAAATATGAAAAAAATGTAAAATAAAATTATTATAAATGCTAAATACTTATACCACGAGGTGAAATCACGGTCTGGCCTCCGGCCGGTTTATCATCTTGACTGGAACTATATGCAAAAATTACTGAAAATATCAATTTCTATGAAGATTTTTTCAATTTATTTCAAATTTCAATTTATATTCAGTCTAAAATCGCAAAAAAAGTGAAATAAAATTATTATAAATGCGACTTGCCTGTGAAATCGGCGACATTGCTAGGCGAAAATCGAAATTTGCCAAGTACTTAAAACGTGGTCCTACAAAATTTTGTAAAAAAATGCAAAAATTTTATTACCACGCCAAAGTATATGATTTACTAATTACAAAAATCAAGAAATTTCTATAAAAATTTACAGATTGACCGTTATTTTTACGAATAACTTTACCACGTAGTCAAATTTCGAGCCGGCCTTTCGGTCGATTTATCATCTTGACTGGAGCTATATGCAAAAATTACTAAAAATATCAATTTCTATAAAGATATTCAGTCTAAAATCGCAAAAAAGTGAAATAAAATTATTATAAATGCGACTTGCTGGTGAAATCGGCGACATTTCTAGGCGAAAATCGAAATTTGCCAAGTACTTAAAACGTGGTCGTACAAAATTTTGTCAAAAAATGCAAAAATTTTATTACCACGCCAAAGTATATGATTTACTAATTACAAAAATCAAGAAATTTCTATAAAAATTTACAGATTGACCGTTATTTTTATGAATAACTTTACCACGTGGTCAAATTTCAAGCCGGTCTTTCGGTCGATTTATTGTCTCGACTGGAGCTAATATGCAAAATTAAGTGACAATACCAATTTCTATGAAAATATTCAGTCTAAAATCGAAATTACAGCATGTTGCTCGGAGGTAAATTGCAAAAATTGTAATAAAAATTGGATAAAAGCGATAAAAATCGATAAATTTGTAATTAATAAATGATTGCAGAGGTTCACGCGTTGTAATTGTAATACATCTATAACAGTATAACAATAAATAAAAACAGTTATTTACTTGTCATAATTTAAAAAATATTACACGTGGTTTTAAATTATCTTTTATAAATGAACGTCGTCGGCTTACTACCAAACAAGATAAGTCAATTTTTGGCAATTTTTGGTTTATTTTTTTTTCTCAGAGATATTATTTTTAAAAGTTTATTTAAGAATTATATATATTTCTTATACGATCTTCCGTTTATTACACATATTTCTTAATTTACTAATTTTTAATGTACATCTAAAATTTAAATCTCTATTATCTCAAAACTATCAGTATGTTACTTATCTGGTTCTTGCAGTGAGCTGACGTAGTACTAATTAAAGTAATAAATTATATTCCTTGATATTTTTAAACCGAATTAATATAGTTATGGAAATTAGCCATCATCAAACTTATATCCTTCGTATACATCCTTGGTAGCTGTGACGCTTAAGTATTATACTTTTAAATAGAAAGTTCAGGTTCGAATCCAGCCGCCGGCCGTTCGAAAAAAAAGTAAGTAAATATTATTTGGGTGTTTAATGTTAAATTTCAGTTATTTCAGAAATGCATACCCAGGAGAAGTGAACCAATCATCAACCAAAGCCCAATGGCTGGAGCAACATCGTAAATTCTGATTAAATAATTAAAATTTATAGTACAAATTTAAATAAATGTGTATTATCTGAATATAAATAAATAAACAATTGGCGCAAGTCAACGATTAAACATCGAATTTCTAAATAATTACAGAAATTAATTTTTTAAATTATTATTGAATATTTTTTAATTATTTATTTTAATTAAAAATCAGTGCCGATTAGGAACGTAAATTTTATGTACCCAGACGACACTGTCAATTTCTAAATATTCTGTTCATAAAAAATCAACACATAATATGTTCATAACTGATTCATCAATTCAGTAACGGAAAATTGGGCAAATCAATACCGTACCGTTACGAAAATTCTTGCACATTAATGTACATAATTGATACATCAAAACAGTAACGGCTGAAGCGGTAGTAAATCAATGCTATACCGTTACGAAAATATCTGTACCGTATCATTACACAAATGACACCTTAAAACAGTAACGATAAATTGGGCAAATCAATGTCGTACCGTTATGAAAATATCGATACCGTATACGTACATTTTTGACGGCCTTGTGCTGCTTGGGACAGGTATTTACCACTTCAATCAATAAATAATGATTCCAGAAATGATATAGTAAACGCTGAACAAATGCAACAATCGAAAATTAATAAGCCACCTCCTATCTTTGTACATGGCGTAATCAATTACCAAGATATATGGTCAAAAATTTATATGCCGTAGTGGAACAAGAGCAAATCACAACAAAGAACTCTTCCAAATAATGTAATCAAAATTAATGTCAATACAGTAGGTAGTTATCGTAAGTTAGTAAGACATATGAAAAATGAAAACATCATCTACCATACATATCAACTGAAAGAAGAAAAATCATATAGAGTGGTGATCAGACACTTGCATCAAACAACACCAATATCAGAAATAAAAGATGAACTAAAAATTAAAGGCTACACTGTATGTAACGTTATCAATGTACAACACCGCATAACTAAGGAGTCACTACCATTAGTTTTTGTGCATCTAGAACCATCAGAGAATAATAAAAATATCTACAACCTAAGATATTTACAAAATAGAGTAATTCGAGTTGAACCACCTAAGAGAAACACACATATTGTACAATGTACGAGATGCCAGATGTTTAATCACACCAAAACATATTGTAATCGTCCATTTGTCTGCGTCAAATGTAGTGAACCACATGACACTAAAACTTGCCCAAAAACAAAAGATATGCCGGCTATTTGTTACTTATGTAATGGTTCTCATCCAGCGAGTTACAAAGATTGCCAAAGTATACAGAAACTTGCAAAACAAATACAAAAGAGACAAAAGAAGAAGAACAACAAGAAAGAAACAAAACGCATCAGCATTCCACAATGCAAATTTATCCCACACCAATCTTTCATTTCAACCAAGAAATCATCAAACAAATTATAATTCAAACAACCAAAGATCATATTCAAAAGCACTAAGAAATAATTCATTCAAAACAACAAACCATTCTGAGGAAACTCAATTAACAAAATTCCTTAACGAGTTTAAGAAAATGTTCAAACAATTAATGCAGCAAAATAACATGATAAATTTACTAAATACAGTCATCAACAGATTAATAGGTTAATGGTGAATTTCTTAAGAATCGCCTTGTGGAATACTAATGGCTTCCAAACATCAAAAGTTAAAGAAACTGAAATATTTTTATTAGCAAATAATATAGATATTCTACTCATATCTGAAACACACTTTACCGCAAGATTCTATATAAAAATTCCCAGATATAAAATATATTCAACTAATCACCCCGATGGAACAGCTCACGGTATAACAGCCATATTAATTAAAGTAACTCTAGTACATCACGATCTAAATAAGTATGAAACCAACTTTCTACAAGCAACTGTAGTTCAAATTAACAAGTTGAATAAGTCACTGAAAATTGCAGCAATATGCTGTCCACCAAGGCACAACATTAAAAAAGATCTGAAACCGTTTTTTGACTCATTTGGTAATAAATTCATAGCAGGTGGAGACTTCAACGCAAAGCATACACACTGGGGTTCTAGGTTGATAACTACCAAAGGAAGAAAGTTTCTCAAAATGATTAACGCTAAAAATTATCACACCGTATGTACAGGTAAACCTACATATTGGCCTACTGATCCAGATAAAATATCAGATTTACTAGATTTTTACATAACCAATGGAGTCTCGTCAAATTACATGGAACTCCAATCAAGCTTAGAATTAACATCAGACCATGCTCCAGTTCTACTTACTATTAATAATCTGGTTATTAGAAAAGAACATAAAGCAACACTCCATTGCAAAAAGACAGACTGGGACCAATTTAAAGAACTTATTCAACAAAATCTAAACTTCACGTTACCAATAAAAACAAACGAAGAATTAGAAGAGGCGACCAACCACTTCGTAACAACTATCCAAAAAGCTAGTTGGAAAGCAACTCCATTGGTAAAAGGATAATACTATTTGGAAGGCCACAAAAGGTTTTAAGAGACTTATGAAAAAAAATGGATGGCTGGGACTCTTTAGAGAAGGCCCAGCAATTTCTTCCTTCCCACACGGTTGAAAATCGAAATTCTCAACCTTTTATTTCGTGAGGATACCCAAGATTGAAAAAACTAGCTCTTTTCAGCAACTAGTTTGCACTCTTTCTCGTAACAAAAAAAAATGTTCCTACTATGGGGAAGCGAACCCGGAAGAGACGTTCGCAACGACCAACGCTCTAAACATTCACCCAGCAATTATCAAATGAAATACTTCTAATATTTGGAACATTTAAAAGGGTACTTGAGCTCAAAACTAGGTCAAAAAATTAAAAAATATTCGAAGTGAGCGTCGGCTATATCGACAAACGCAGCTGACAATTATCAAAAATATATATCGGTGTTGTACAACTTTACAGATAAAAAAACGAAAAGAAAGGTAATAAGGTAAAAGCTTATCTTATTGCTGTTGTTGAGTGGTCGTTATCGCTTGATATTTCAGATGTTCAAGAAACCCAATGGCAAAAAAAATCAGAAAAACACAATTTCTTTGAAATTGGCGTAGCAAGAAGGAGCGGTGGTATTCCAGTAATTTTCACTACACAAAAAATCATCAATCACTACCCCAAAATCAAAGGTAAAAACCAACTTTCTCGCCGACCAAAAATCGGGCCTCCTTCTTTTCTCTCATCCCCCCGCACTTTTCTCTTCCTTATCTGCCGTCATGCGCCTCAAACGTCTTGGCTCGCAATCTTCTCGTATTATTAAAAATACAAATACGAGGTGTAGCCAAAAGAAATCTAACAAAATTCAAAATTTTGTTACAAGACCTCAAAGCACTGTTTCTCCACTACAAAAGTCTGATTCATCATGCGCTAGATCAAACATCGAAAAAGCTAAATTATTCTCTCAACATCTAGAAGAAGTTTTTAAACCCTATTCCGATGAACCAGATAAAGAAATTAATGACTTTCTCCAAGCTCCGATACAATGTCTTTGCCCATAAAAAAGTTTAATTCTTATGAAGTTGAACAATAAATAAAAAAACGAAATAAAAAAAAATCTCCTGGTTATACCCTTATAACAGCAAAACTATTAATTAAATTACCCAAATTGGGAATAAAATTTTTTACGATGCTGTACAACTCTATCCTGAGATAGAGCACCCTGGCTCTAGCACACTGGCCAATATAGCTCAAATTTGCCAAAATAATTTTAATTTTGAAACCTGGAAAACCCCCAACAGAAGTTTGAAGTTAGTTTGCTCCCACGCATCAATTTGGATTTCGAAGACAACACTCAACTATCCAACAATGTTATCAAATTGTAGATAAAAATCTATAAAAGTTTAGAAGAGAAGAAACACTGCGGGGCGGTTTTCCTTGACATCAAACAGGTTTTCGATAAAGTATGGCATAGGGATCTGTTGTATAAAATTAAAAAGAATCTGCCATATTATTATTTTCTCCTATTAAGGTCGTACTTAGAGAATCGTTGGTTTCAAGTCCAAGATGATGAGGAGATTTCAAACATTTGCCCTATAAAATCAGGAGTTCCGCAAGGATGTGTTATTGGACCATTACTATATTTGCTTTTTACTTTTGACCTACCTGTTACAGATTACACGGAAACAGCAACATTTGTTGATAACACTACTGTTATATCTACGGACGAGAACCCTGCTACCGCATTTCAAAATATACAAATACATCACTTACTTCTGCAGGATTGGCTGCAGGGCGAGATTTCTACAACGCTCCTACTCTACTCTTGAATTCACACATGTGAAAAAATTTGAGAAAAAAACAAAGACAAAAATTGAAAGAACAAACATTTATTTCAATTATTTCAGGTGGAGAGTGCAAAAAGTGGTGAAGATACACTCATTCCCTTGCTACTTATATTATTATTTAAAAAATTTTTACTTTTCTAGCCTTCCTATCAGCGAATTCCTTATTAAGCCATCAAATTCTATATTTTCCGCAATTTTATATATTGTTTTGAAATTTTATTTAACAATTCACAGAATTATTTTATTTTAATACAAAAAGTCTTTAGAGTGAAAGATTTATTTCTACGGGAACGAGAACCAAAAATTTTAGTTAAAAATTGAATAATATTTTGATTAATTCTAAAACAAAACAGATTTTAGTTACAAAATTTATTTCAAAATAAAAGTTTTACTTGCCTGGAAATTCGTTGAACTAACTACGTTTGATTAAACAGAAAGATATTTTTAGACTAAAGATTTCTCAAATGAGAGAACAATAAAAGTTAATGATTAGCAAAGGCTGAAAATGATAAATCAATTAGGGATTAAAAGGTTGAAAAATTTTAAAGTGTTTGAAAATTATAATAAAACAGAAAGTGCAGCAAACTACATTAGATTGGTTAACCATTTGAACTTTGCGTTGCGAGATCGTCTCTAAGAGTAGACAAACTTGGAAAATTTGCAGCAATACGGCGTAATGGAGAATTTATTAAAATATTGTGGTACAATTGAGCAAACGAGAAAGTTGTTTGGTAATTTGTAGCTCCGATAAAATTTAGACATTGTTATAATAAAAATTAAAATTTTGAAATAATAAATAAAACAGGCCGCAATCAATAAAAGTGAAAACAATTTACATGAAATGGACAGTGAGCAAAAGATGCTCCAGATCAATTAAGAACAGTAGCAGAGATGATCACCAAGGAAGACCAGATGCTAGTAACCAGTAAACCACAACCAACAATTAGCAACATATGGTGAGAAAACTATAGTGCACGTACGTCATTAAAACTTTAACAATAAACAGCGTAAAGTTAAAATTTTAAAATTTTTTATAATGTCATTCAGTGATAATTTTCTAGAGCACGTTGAAATAATTACGAATTAAATATTAGAAAATTAAAACTAACGGCACATTTGTAAACCATTAACTGATCTTATGAAAGAAAAAGTCTAAAAATATCGACTACATTATTTAAATTCATAAAATATTGAATTGTGGTAAAACTTTATATTAAAAATTTATGATTGTGTTTTTAAGTATTAAATATTGTATAGATATCATTGAATTTTATTGAAATTAATTAAAATTACTTAAGAGTCTCATCCTCTATAAAAATAATCTGTGTAACCCAACTAATTTCACAAGAGGATGAAAATTTATAAATTTATAAAGTAATTTATATAGCAATATACATATTGTGCATATACATAAATATTGGCACAATCCTCTGTTAAAGAAACTAATTAATTTGTTCGATTAACCTTCCAGCGGGCGCACTTGCAGTATTTACGCACCGCACTTTTAAAAAATTTTAATTTTAATTGTTAGCCTACGACCACGCGCAAAAGTAACACAAGTTTAACTAAAAAGCAAAAAATAAATGTTTTTAATACGATTTAATACTTAATATTTATTTTTTGCTTTATAACGATCAATCAATCAACAACATTTATTAGGCTATTTACATAAAATTATTTTTTTAAAACATACAAAGAAACAATTGAACATTTTAAAATTTAATGATAAAGAACGAGATGATGAGAGACCCTGCAGTAATGCGTAACTCTCTTTGCCGGAATTTTTAGTGCCTGAGACATTTTAAAATATTTTGTTAAATTGTGACGTTTTAGTTCGTATCGTTTCATAACTTATTAGATTTAGAAAGGTTGCAGGAAAAAGTTTTAAAAAACCTGCTTTTAAAAATTAAAGTATTTACAAGAAATTTGGAATACCTAGGTACTTCGTACTGGTGACGCTGGTAGTGTCTGGTATCGTAGTCGTCATCGTCGTGGTGGTTGTCCGTTGTCAGTGTTTGTCGAAATATTGGTAGAATTTGGTACGTCAATTTGTGTTTAAGTCGAAAAGAGGCGTGGTTGTGTCGCAGTTTCGTCATGTTTTTGGTAAGTTTACTTTTTGAAATTTGGGTGTCGTAGAATTTAGATGAAAGTCGGTTAACGTGGTCTTGAAAGTATTCGACGTTAGTCAGTTCATGTAGTGTCGTAATCCGTGTGTAACGGTCCAGTCCAGTGATCAGTCGCAGGTTCTTGTTCTGAAACACCTGCAGCGGCTTAATTGCCGTTATTGAGACGTTGCACCCAGCCGCTGTGGCGTACGTAAGTATTGGTCGCAGTAAGGTTTTGTAAAGTAAAAGTTTGTTTTTTGTAGTCATAGTCTCTCCTTTCATGAGGGAATAAATTTTCTTCATTTGTCCGTAAGCAATTTGTTTCCTATTTTGTAAATGAGTCCGAAAATTTAGTCTTGAGCCTAAAGTTATTCCTAGATATTTAACGTTTTTGGTCGGTTTAATTTTGTGTCCGTCCACTTTAAAGGGTTCAAAAATTTTATGGTTTGCTCGTTTTCGTGCAAAAATTATAGTTTCCGTTTTTTGAGAATTTAGTGTCATTTTCCAATGTCTGAAGTAAGGTTCGAGTTTGTCTACGTGTATTTGTAATTGTTTATTGGCTACTTGTGCATAAAACGAATGAGCGAGAATTGCTGTATCATCTGAGTACAAAGCCATTGTCGTTTTCTTAAATGTCGGTATGTTGTTGATGTACAAACTAAATAGTTTAGGTCCGAGCACGGAGCCTTGGGGAACTCCTGCATTGATGGTTTTCGTAGTGGAGGTCGCATTGTTAATTTTCACAGTTAAGAATTTATTAATTTGATTAAGTGAGCCGAGAAACCGTATTGTATTAATTTATGTCAGTCTTTTTATCCACACGCGGTCGAAAGCTTTTTCCATGTCGAATAGGGCCATGACGGTGATATTGTCTTTATTAAAATTTGTTAAAATGTCGTTAGTGATTCTAGTAATTTGTAACGTCGTGTTGTGTCCCTTGGTTTGCCGAACCGGAAGCCGAATTGGTTTGTGTTAGTAATTTTGAGTTTGTCCTCTTCTCGCTCTAGTCGGTCAAGAGTTATTTTTTCAGTCAGTCTTGAAAGAGTGTTTAGCAGGCTGATCGGTCGGTAGCTGGTTGGTAGCGTCGCGTCTTTGTTGGGTTTGTGGATTAGAGTCACTAAGCCCAACTTCCAGTCCATCGGAAAGTGCTGTAGACGAATGATGGCATTCACTATATAATTTATTTGCACTATGGCTTTTTTCAAAAGATGATGACGCTCGAATTAAGTTTCGTGTCCAAAAGAATTAAAAAAAAATCAAAATTTAAAATAAATGTTTTATTGTTAACAACGATTTTAGTATGTTAAACAAATTACAATTAAAAACTGAGTTACAACTGAACTTAACTTTATCTTACATTCCTTATTTATTATAATAAAAGTGCTTAGTATCTACAGAAATCAGATATTACCTGTGTCGTCCGTGTAAAAGGTTAATGCACATGATTATCAAGTAAACCATATTACAAACGTGGGAATGCAATATGCATTTGTTATGGTACCACATGACACTCGCCTAGAATTGACAAATCCGTAAATTTGTAACTTTCATACTTACGGTTTTTACATAAAATACAAATTTACAGATTTACAAATTTAAAGACGCGTTGTACAGAATTGCACCATAAGACGCAGTTTATGCCCACCGGTCTATATTAACGACACTGTTATACCATGTGCAAAAGAAGCTAGATACTTGAGGCTTCATCTGGACAGCAGATCAATATGGAAGGTTGACATTGTAAAAAAACAAAAAGAAATTAATATCAAAGTAAAGAAAATGTACTGGCTAATCGGAAGACGGTCTACCCTATCCATAGAAAACAAGATTCGACTTTTTAAAGCAATCATCAAGCCCATATAGACTTACGGTCAGGAATTATGGAGATGTTCAAGCATGTCTAACATTAATATCATTCAGAGATTTCAATCTAAAACTCTACGCATGATAGTAAACGCACCATGGTACACAAGCAATCCCACCATACATGCAGATCTTCAAATACCCCATGTACACGAAGAAATTCGAAAACGAGCAGAAAGATATAACACCAAACTCGAAGACCATCCAAATCCAACTATAGCCCTACTTCTTGAAGAAAACATCTGTAGAAGATTGAAACGAAAATGGCCTCTTAATTTATTAATAAAGACAAAGAAAAATTGCGGGTAAAGCCGCTGGGCGGAATCCCCTACAAAGACAAGATATCAAATTATCTCATAGAATGTATTTAATTATTCTGATTGATAATAATACATATATTTATATTAGTTAATACAAAAAAATTCAACCCTGTCAGAATTAAATTTATTTATCCACGACCACTTTATTAGGAAGGCTTAATACGTTCGTTTTTCGTGGATTAGAAGCCTTTTAATACACTATAGTAGTTTAGTTTTCAGCTCAAAATCAGTACGTATTGGTCAAAATCAATTTGTCAAACCTGACATTACTCAAAACTAAAATTTTTACTTGTTTCGGGCATGGTTGTGGATAAAACGTTGAATTATATTCACGAATTCACAAGCTTATAATCCTCTAGAAAAAATGTGACTCTCGGTTGCGCCTCGAGTGCTCATTTTCCAGTATAGTCGGAAGAGGAGAAACGACAGTTTTAGCATGGGTTTCATGAAAAATAAATTCTTTGAAATAAAATTTTTAACCGAAGGAGGCATAAATTTATATAAAAAAATTTCTCGAAAATATTTAAAAGTTGCGAGGAAAAGCCATTAAAAAAAGTAGCTATATTTTACAAATTTTTTTTATATTTTACAAACAAAATTCAAGAAAATGTGGAAAAATGTATGACATCGATTTTGTGGAGAATCGCGATATGCTTTCCAAACCATTTTGAAATTCAGAATCGGTTGGTAAATAAAGCCGCTACGACCGATAAAAAATATTGATAGTTTTGACTTCATATTTTGGTGAATTTTACACACACGCACATTATGAGTCTCACTTTTGCCAGCAGATATACATTCACGAGGACGGAGGTTTTGAAATTTTGTGAGTCCAATCTTTTCGTCAAGAAAAGCTTCAATTAATTTTTTGTGTAACTCATGAATATTATATAATAATAATTGTTTTTGTTTTTGAATTTGTTTAAATAAAACCATAACAATAACATAATTTTTATTTTAAAGATAAAGTATTGTTTTTTATTTGTAATTACCGAGTAGATTAAAGGTAAATCAATGACACACGGCAACGCACTGTACCGACAGCGCCCACCGCCCTTCATAAATAATTTTTTTTTGCTTAATCTAATCGCGAGCAGTCAAATTTTTTTGCGGATTTCGTTACTTAAATGTTCAATGCAAAATACCGAGAAAACAAAATTTTGATTTTTGAGGGAGAAGTCATTTAAATTTTCATTTGTTAACTTAAAAGTTAAATAACAATATGAAAATATATAAAAAAGGGTATCCATGGATAAGATAGTCAAAATGCCCTTATTTTTAAATTTTTTAATTTACTTGATAAAAGGGTGCCTTAGGGTGTAAAAATAAAGTTTTCATATTCATTTGCTCCAGATGCTTTCTCTACCCCTTCTCAGGGTTAAAAAATAGGATTCTTCAGTCATTATTTTATTTCTGACGAACTAGCAAATAAAAAATTTTGAAAAAATTTATAGGTATAGTGATTAGAGTCATCTTTCAACACAATTTTTTTTGATACCCTGAACACTCTATATGTCTCTTAAAAATATTCCAGAAAGTTAAAAATCGATTTTTTTCTTATTTTTTGAAGACCGGCAAAAAATTTTTTTTTGTAATTTTTTAGGATGTACTTAAATCTACCTTCCTGAATTTTTTCAGATTTTTTGCTAAGGTGCGCCAACCCTAAAAATCATATTTTCTGCATTTTTTAACATTCTTGGCTATTTTAGGCTACTTAACGCAACAAAAACTTTTTGTAAAATGTGTATCATGGGTATTTTTCACAGAAAATTAATCTTACTGGCATATTATTCAATATTTTTTAACCAAAAACTGAAAATAAAATCGAAAAACTCATTATAGGAGTTTTTACAATTAAATTACATAATATACAATTAAAAATGTATCACTTTTTTGTTATTTTTGTCCCTATTTGCTCCTCTATATAGGCTAGATACTTGACGGAAATCAAGATTTTGTTTTGATTTATTTGAATTTTACCGCGCAATTGGACGTAAACGAAAAGTGGACTGTCATGGCGGATAGCGGGAAGTTCGCGTCAGTTTTATGTGTAGCCGAAAAAAAATAGTTCAATTAATATTAGAATAAGTGAAGTGAATTTGGAGTCATCATAAATCATATAGAAACATTAATGGTCGATTTATACTCAACATTTAACATTTATCATTTAACACTTAACATTTAACATTTATCATTTAAGAAGATAAACAATAGGAATTGTGTATAAGCATTTATACTCCTCATTTAACATTTAACATTTATCACTTATCATTTAAGAGATAACCAACTTTCATCTTTCATTTAACATTTAAGAAATTTGGTCACACTGCGCAAGTCTAACTGCGCGCGAAATATTTATCGTGTATTTTTTAGTATTAATAGTAGTAATTCGTTACCACAGCAATATCTTCTACTATTTTCATTACATAAAACAAACTGATATTCACACAAATAAAAATTTCACCAAGATTTACTGATGTCAAATATCGAAAAACTGTCAGCACGTGCTAAATGTTAAATGTTAAATGGGCTCAGTATGTATCGGGACCCTTAAATGTTAAATGTAAATGATAAATGTTAAGTGTTAAATGTTAAATGATAAATGTTAAATGTTGAGTATAAATCGACCATAAGTAAGATGAATTTAAAAGCTTAATTCAATTTGGAAAAGATAGTGGGCAAGTAAATGTGCATTGCTAGCCGAGCACATACCACATGCTCTCTGCGGACAAATGCTTGAAGAGTCAATTTTTATAAATAAAGATTTTAAAAATTAAGATTTCGATGATTAAAAATTTTTCTGGTTGATTTGATCTACAATTAAAAAATAGAAAATAATATTTCAATAGTTTAGAAGAAAAAGTATTCGCATAAGATACGATCGATATAATGGCTGACGAACCACCATGTGCAATGAAAGAAAAAACTGACAATTCAAGATGCTGCCGATGTAACTTCCTATTTCGAAAAAAAGCGAACAGCAAAGCAAAATCATTTACATCTAGACAAGAAGCTGAAAGTTTTTCTAAAAATTACTCTTTTTATGTGCAATTTAGTGACGTTTTATGTAGTTTATGCTTTTCCGCATTAAGGCGTACTAAGATCAAAATAAATACATCTAAACCACAGCTCCAAGAAAAGATTATTATTTCCGACGAAGAAAATGAAGTAGGTTTGCAACATCATCAGGTTTGTGTTGATTTTCAAACTTCTTCAAATACATCAGAGGATCTTCCTGAAACTGTAAGTCAGAACAGTGAAACTATATGGACACTCAGTCAATCATCTACCAATACAAAGAAAAGTCAGCATTCTAAATGTTTCTTCTAATGTCAAAAGCAGTAAGAAAATCGAGACTTTTTTTTATACCAATTAATAGAGTATGTGCCACAAAAGCGTACTGTTTTATCTGTAAAAAAACAGCAAACATTATTGATGTACCAATTGAAGCTCGTCTACAAGTTTTTTCTAAAATGCAACTATTTATTCCAAAACGAAATCGATGTTGTATCGAGCATTTAATCAAGAAGAGATTTATCAAGAAGAATTTGCCAATATGTTAGTTGTTTCGAATCAGAAATCGATGTTGAAGAATTCAAAAAATTCATTTGCCAACTTTCAAATAAAGTAGATGCTCTATATTGTAAGAGTAGATGCAAAGTTTCGTATGTAAGAACAACCATATTTCAATTAGGCAGAGTAAGAGAAATAGGCAAAAAACGTACCTAATGAATAGACTGGACCAGTTCAAGAAAAATCTTGATTTTCGTCAAGTATTATCTAGCCTCTCTAAAGGAACAAAACGGGACAAAAATAACAAAAAAGGGATACATTTTTAATAGTTTAATTCCTACAATGAGTTTTTCGATTTTACTTTGAGTCCTTGCTTGAAAAATATTGAATAATATGCCAGTAAGATTAAATTTCTGTGAAATGATACACATTTTACGAAAAGTTTTTGTTGCGTTAAGAAGCCTAAAATAGCCAAGAATGTTAAAAAATGCAGAAAATATGATTTTTAGGGTTGGCGCACCTTAGCAAAAAATCTGAAAAAATTCAGGAAGGTAGATTTAAGTACATCCTAAAAAATGACAAAAAAAATTTTTTTGCCGGTCTTCAAAAAATAAGAAAAAAATCGATTTTTAACTTTCTGGAATATTTTTAAGAGACATATAGAGTGTTCAGGGTATCAAAAAAAATTGTGTTGAAAGATGACTCTAATCACTATACCTATAAATTTTTTCAAAATTTTTTATTTGCTAGTTCGTCAGAAAAAAAATAATGACTGAAGAATCCTATTTTTTAACCCTGAGAAGGGGTGGAGAAAGCATCTGGAGCAAATGAATATGAAAACTTTATTTTTTCACCCCAAGGCACCCTTTTATCAAGTAAATTAAAAAATTTAAAGATAAGGGCATTTTGACTATCTTATCCATGGGTACCCTTTGAATTCGTAGATATTTTATTAAAATACTAGTATTGAAGTATACATTCTGAAAATTTCATTGAAATATCTCTAATAGTTTTTTAATTAATGATTTTTTAACTAAAGGTCATAAAAATTTTCAGTATCAAAAAACTTGTTGTTAAAATGAAAATTTTTAAAAACTGTTTTGGGGATTAATTGTTGATAGTGAATACTTCCTGAAAAAATACTAATATCAAAATTCGATGATCAAGTGGAAAATGGGGGGTCCACTTGACGTGATCTTGCTCATATCTACTACGAACATCCGGCTAAGCTTGATTTATTTCAAACCATTTTGTGGCGTAGTTGACATAATAAAATTTGATGAATTAGTAGAGAATTGGTTTGGGAATTACTACAATTAGGGGAATTAGTAAGGAATTAGGGGAATTACTAGATAATTTTAAATATAATGAGTAATTACAATGTATAAGGGGAATTAGTGAGGAATTAGAGGAATTGCTAACAATCCTGGGAATTAGTGTACAAATTTTTCTCTGCGGTTTACCCCTTGGTAATAATTAATTCATTTTGGACGATTTTGTAAAATCAATAGTTGATTGTGCTTGTACTATGGATCTCTTTGAAGATGACGAAATGTTATTCAACGTAAGTTCTTTTCTTTTGCAACAAAATGTTACTATCTTACACCAACTCTTAAGTTTATGTGAATCGTTTGTAACAATCTGGTGTAATAATTCTACCATCCAAATGCAAATCTAAATACAATCTCCTATGTGAATGCTACTTTATATTGGCTGCAAAAAACATTGATGTCAACGAAATCAATTTTAGGATTCAAATTAAGGTAGCTGGAGTTATGTTTGTCGTACGGGCCTTAATTAGAAAAAACAATTTAAAATAAAAATTTGAGTATATTGATTCGATTTTAGAATACAATAAATTATAACTGAACTAATTTATGTCTACATCCTATATTATATTAATTGCTTATTCTAATGCCATTAAACGTCTAGACACAGACGTACGCACTTTGTCATATTTCCTTTTCCTTAAGTAAATGAACTTTCCATTGCATGACAAAATGCATAGGTTATTGATAAAACATTGTAATAATTTATTATAATAGGATCTAATTTGTTGACATCACATCTCCCCACCAGGACCAAAATTACGGTGATCGTAAATTTTGTAGGCCGATTTGACTGATGTCTTGTTGGATTGGCGACGCGATTTTCTTCCTTCGGATCAACCTTACTAAAACATAATAGATTGTAATGATAATAATTAACAAATAAATTACAATGGTCTATGCGACCATGTGGAAGTATATCTTACTTGGGTTTTCCTCCAATTTCTTCTCAACTTGATGTAGTTGAAGATCGGCTGTTTTTAGTTCGTCCAGGTTAATGGATTGTAATTCGATAGGTTTGAATTTCGTTTTAATTTCTTCCATAGGGTCGGTCGTGATGAATAATCTTGGTATTTCGATGATGTTGATTTTGCCCTTAACGCTTTGACTTCTAATTAATTTTAAGTGAATTTTTATTTTGCAATTACCATTTATCGAGATGACATATGTTCCATTAAGTAAAATCGACGTATTTTGTGTGTTGCAATTTTGTTTTATCATTTCCTCCCCTTTTGTTATCACTAACCATTGGTTACTTGCCAAATGCTGGATTTTGGTAGTTTTCATTTTCAAATGTTCTTGCCGACACTTGTCAAAGTTTCTTGTGAATTGAAGTAGATGGGTTTCGCATAGAGAGTCTTCATTAATTTGATTAATTTCGTAGTCGCATACAAATTTACTCTGGGATAACTTAATAAATTTTTGGCTACTCGTAGCGAGTAGCTTCGTTAATTTTGGCGAAAGTTACAGCTGTTTCAACTGACTCCAATATATATTGTTGTGTCCGCACTAAGTGATGAAAATGGGTTGCGAACTTAGCAATCAAATGACGGTATTTGCAACTAGAGGAACCACAAAGCAAAACTCTATTTTAACATTTTATTACTAGTGTGTGTTTTATTTTTATATATTCTTAATTTTGATTTCAGTGTTTGTTTAATATTTTATGTTTGTCTAGTTAGTAAGTTTTTTTGTTTCGAATTTGATTTTTATTTATGTTTGTATTATGACTCACGTAAATGCCGACAACAGCAATATTTTAAATACTAGAAAATCTAGATGTAAAAAAAAAGAAGACAGAAAAAAATGGATATCCAAGGCGATAATGAATTAATAAATTGATAATAAAGTAAGACAGAAAGATTTGTAAGCAGTCAGTCGAATAAAGTTTGAAGATAATAAATCAGAAGAAGATTTGTAAAGCGGTCGGTCGACGAAGGTTGAAGATAATAAATCAGAAGAAGATTTGTAAAGCGGTCGGTCGACGAAGGTTGAAGACAATTAGTCAGAAATTTAGCAGAGCGGTCGGTGAAGAACAAAAAGAAGGAAGATAACAGTGTTTTGTTTGTAGAAAAGCTGGGGTCGGCTATTTGCGTGAGTTTTTTTGCTATTGTTTAACATTTGTTCCTATTTTTTTTACATTTTAAATTTGCAAATAAAAATTATAAAAACCGTTATTTTATTGTTTACTTGTAACAATTTTCCACATTCGAGAACCTACGTAATCCCATTAAAGAGATAAGAGGCGCGCATAAGGTCGCAGCATAAATAATTGGCTCCCAACGTGGGGCTCGAATAAAAATAGTTACATGCAAAGCAATAAAAAAAAAAAAATTTTAAAGGTCTAAAATTACAAATATCAATCACAAAATTTAATATAATTTAAATAACTATGAATACAAGAAGTAAAAATTTAGATTTAATAACAGAGGATAAGGTAGTAGGAGAAAGGGGGGATGTTGAATTAGAGAAAATGGAAATAAGCGTGCCGGATAAAAACGAAAGGAACGACAAAACAATCATGGAATTCTTGAAAAGTATGAATGCTAAAATGGATGAAAACACAAAAGATATAAAAGAAGAAATGAATGCCATATTTAATAACAACTCCAAAGATATAAATGCTAGATTTGATAACAACTTCAAAGATATGAATGCTAAAATGGATGAAAACACGAAAGGAATAAAAGAAGAAATGAATGCCAGATTTGATAACAACTCCAAAGATATTAATGCTAGATTTGATGACAACAAGAAAGAATTAAACAATAGAATAGATAGTATAAATGAAAGATTTGACGGGATGCATCAAATGATCAAAGAGGAAATGAGTGAAAGATTTAATAAAAAATCCAAAAAAATGAATGATGAAGAAGAAGTTGTTGAAGAGGAAGTCGTGGAAAGAGAACCGCAGATTACCTCTTCGGATCCAAATGAACGAAAATTGGCGAGGAAGTTGAGGATCGAACGACGACTCGAAGCAATGAGAAAACAAAACATGCCAGAAGGAGAAGAAAAAGAAGTTGTAGTCGAAAATACTCTTCTGCAAAAACAGTTAGAAAAAAGTTTTAATGCACTAGAAAACTTAACGGTGGATGATAATGAAGTCGTTTCGAACGTCATGCAGGCTAGCGATTCCAGAGAGGTCGATCGAGGCGAGAAAGAATGGGCAAACCATCAGTTAATCGTAGCCGAATTGGAAGAAGAAGCAGAAAAGGCCGAAGAAAAATTCAACGAAATAGCAGATAAATGGCTGTCGATCATGAATTACAATGATCCGTTGAACATCAACGATGAAATTGGAGCTCAAAAAGACAAATATGCGAAATTTTACGGGGATAATAGGGTTAACCCTAAAATTTTTATTAAAAGTTTAGGGAATTGTACAGGAAGGGTTAAAGATGAACAGCGGTTAAAGAACATTATACGGGCAACGATGAAGGGGGATACCGAGATTAGGTACTACATGGTAGTAGAAAATATGGGGACATTCGCGCAATTTGGGGTAATGTTTTTGCGGAAGTATTGGGTGGATGAAAAAGAACAGGTAAACGGAGGAAGGTACAAAAAGTACGAAATATTCCAGGAGAACTACGGGATAAAGAAATTACGGGTCGGCATCGGTTAAATTTCCGATTACCTGGAAAAATTCTAAAAAACCTCACATTTAGGTTCAAGCTAGAAATTAATAATTAAATCACTTTTAGGCCCAAGTTGGAAATTAATAACCAAATCAATTTTAGGCAAAATTTAGAAAAAATAAATAAATTTAAGGAAACGTCAAATTTAATATAAAATGTAGCAGGCAGATCAAAACAAACAAATGTAAAAATAAATTCAATAACACACGTCAATAAAATAGTTGTTTGCGAAAAACGATATTTAAACCAAATAAGTCAGTTATTATTGAAACATAATAAATTATTTAATGAAGAAGAAAGAATAGCAGTTGGATATGAGCACAAATTAGAGATCACTGACGAGAAATCATTTTCGTGTAAAACATATCCAATTCCTTTAGAGGAAGATTCAAGGAAGTATACAGGGTTTAGTTTAGATGGGGTAACTTTCTGTTTTAGAGTCATACCGTTTGGTTTAAATACAATACAGCAACAAGTAAAATTTTTGGGATTCAAAGTTGATAAGAAGGGAATTACAAAATATGAAGAAAGAATGAATAGTAAAATTCGAAAGAAACTATCATCCAATATAGGGGACAACGTAGTTATAAAAAGTCTGCGAACCGCAAATCGAGCACTTAATATTTGTGCCAAACTATCCTTACCATTTGAGGGACCTTTTTACATAAATAAAAAAATAAATGAAAATGTTTATGAGCTAAAATATGAAGGAGGGAATATTCGGGGAAGGTTTCACATAAACCTCATATATCCATTTAAGAGGCAAACGTCAGAAGAAGAAGAGGAAGGAGACAGTGAAGAGGAACAGTAGAAGAGAAAGAGTTACCGCGGCGTTGCCTTTTTGCGGGTGGTGGATCTATTAATTCAAATTTTAGCTTAATGAACTTGACCATGTTTTCGAGGAGTTTATGTAAATTCTCAACTTCCTTCAAATATCCCGGTTCATTAGTATGTTTTTGATAAGCACTGGTTATATTTTTAAAATTACATACTAAATTATTAAATTCTATCCTTAGTGGTTCTAAATCGATATTAGAATAAATCGTATCTTCTTGTTGATTTACAGGAACCGAGTTGAGATCGTATATCTGGGTATCTCTTTCAGAATCGTTCATATTAACAATTAGTGATAGATCATCTTCATCCTCTATTACGTGTATTTGGATACGAGATAACGTATCTGCATTGGTATTATGATTTCTCTTTTCGTATATAATTTTGTAATCATTTTTTTCTAATTTTAATTTCCACCTCATCAGCTTCCCGCTTGGTTCCTTTGAATTAAAGAGATAAACAAGTAGTTTATGATCGGTGTAAATTATAAAAGGTCTTCCAAAAATGTAGAGTTTGAAGTATTTAGTTCCCCAAACAATGCCTAGAAGTTCCTTTTCTATGGTAGAATATTTTTGTTCGGTTTTACTTAACGTTCTTGATGCATAAGCTATTGGTCGGTTATTGCCTACGCTACCTTGAGATAAAACTGCATCAAGTGCGACATTCAACGCGCCTGTAGTAAGAATAAATTCCTTATCAAAGTTCGGATATTATAAAACTAGGTCATTTGTTAGAATTTGCTTACTATCTTCGAATGCATTTACGAACTCCTGCTTATGTTCTTCAAAATTCATGTGGCCCATCTGGATATTTTGAACGTTACCTTTCAGTATTTCTTCGTAACCCTGCAAATTGTCGATGTCCATTGGTTCGATGTGATTGACCAAAATGTCTTCGCTTAGCAATTCGACGTTTATGGGTGTATCGAATTTGATTTTAACGGGTTTTTTATTTGAATTAATAGTTGTTGTTGCATAATTATTTTTGCATTCGTCCAGACATTCGGGTATTTCTACTCTTTGTGTTAGTTGTTTATATTTAATTATCCCTGGTCGATTTTTTTGATTTACGGGTACCTGCACAACCTTTTGTACCTTTGGTTCCACAGTAATATGATAACTTCCAAATTGATTTTCGTTACTGTTGTCTTCCTCTAAATAAATTGGTATTATTCTATATTTTGTTTTCAGCAATTTGTTTTTTAAATCTATTTCGGCTTCTAAGGTCTTTAGCAAATCTAAACCAAGGAGTCCCTGGTATTTATTGTTAAAATAAAAAATGTAAAATTTTTGTGTAGATTTAGGATCTGTTACATTAGGTAAATTTACATGAGCCACTTTGTTATGATGACTGACTTGATGAGCCGTTTGAATTTTAAAGGGTTCCTGTACGATTTGTTTTGGAAAATATTTATAAGCAATTTCTTTGTTAATAAGTGGCCTGTTGACCCTGTATCTAGCATTAACTTTGAGTGTAGTTCCGGGATTTTAATATAAGGTAATTTTGCAGAAGACGTTATATTTAGATTTATTATTTCTTCTTGCTTGCTGATGTGTCCTCTCGAAAAATTACATTTATTTCCGAATTTGGTTCTTCTTGGTAGGACAAATCGTCTTCGATCTCCCCTTCTAAGTATTGGTCGTATTCAGTATTTTCATAAACTTCTTCTTGATTTTCATCGACATCTTGGTAGAACAATTCTTGGGACGTCCATCTGGGTGTTGATGGATATTTTGATCTGCGTGTATTGTCAGATGACGAGCCTATTGTCCATAGGCTCGGGTTAGAAAGATTGCTTGTTTTCAGGTCTAGGTTTATTAAAAGGTAGAGGTCATTGACCCATTTGTTGGAATCTGCCTGAAGTCTGAGGCTGCGGTTGCTGTCGTTGAAAGTTTGTTCTTTGTTGTGGATGAAAATTGGGGTTTGTAGCTGGGTGTACTACTATCGGTCTACTTGATTGAATTGGAGTTTTCCTTTCTATTGGGTGGTAGTTTCGTTGAAAGTTCAATGTACTGGTTTTGTTTTGGGAATACATAAAATTTTCTTCTTCCGTTACGTATTTCATAGCTTCTTCTAAATTTTTCGGGTTTTTCAATCGTACAACTAAACCTAATTGTCCATTTAGACCTTGTAGATAAGTTTGCAAGGATAAATCGTCGTAAATTTTTGTTTTTACTAATCTAACATTCGCATCATTTTCTTTTAATTGTAAATTGGTTAATAATAAACTACGTAAATCTTGACAATGCATTCCAAATTCAAAGGGTGATTGTGATTTATGGGGTTTTAGACTCATTAAATCGCGTAATAAACAATTTTCATCTCGTTGGTCGCCAAAGTGTTGAATTAGCAATTCTTTAATGTTACCCCAGGTCGTAGCATTTTCTCGACTTGCAATAAGGATTAACGCCCGACCTTCTAGTTTGCTGATAATTACTTGTATGAGTTGGTCGTTTATATTTCTTGCTGGGTCATTGGTTGCAAATTTCCGTAGTAGACGCCCACAAGCTGTAGTAAATATTGATAACGTTGTCGGATTACCATCATAAGTGGGTACTAGGTCGACGTTGAATTTATCAATTTGAGCCATTTCGTTATTGACGGTTTGATTATTAAAATTATTTGGTGTATTAGGATTTGTTGATTCGTTAGATATGATTGGATTTATTGGGTTTTCAAGATTAATTGTGATACTCAAGCCACTGAATAAGTTACTATCTTCTGTTTCAGACATTCAGCAATAATTGTGAAAAAGATAATGAGCTATACTTACGCTAGAGTTGCCAAAATTATTAAGAGCGTTGTAAATCTTTTCGTAACCTTGATTTTATTTGTTGTTGAAACTTAGTATTTATTTTCTGGATCTTTTTTTTTCTTACTTCTTGCGGACTGCCTTTTCAGTTTCTTGTTTTGTTTTTCTTTTTAATTCGCTTTGTTTTAATTAATTTAATTTATCTCGCGTCGCGATTTTTAAAAAAATTTTTTATTTGCACTTTCACTTAAGTTCGGTTAGTAAATCGTTAAAACAAACGTCCTTAGAGATTTTAGCTAAGGGCTCTAACCAATCCTGCCGACTGCACCAGTTATGTTTGCCGTACGGGCCTTAATTAGAAAAAACAATTTAAAATAAAAATTTGTGTATATTGATTCGATTTTAGAATACAATTATAACTGAACTAATTTATGTCTACATCCTTTTTATATTATATTAATTGCTTATTCTAATGCCATTAAACGTCTAGTCACAGACGTACGCATTTTATCATATTTCCTTTTCCTTAAGTAAATGAACTTTCCATTGCATGACAAAATGCATAGGTCATTGATAATACATTGTAATAATTTATTATAATAGGATCTAATTTGTTGTCATCACACTGGCAAATTGATGACATACAAGTTGGTTGATTCCGTTACTAACCAAGATGATATTGTCAACTATCTAATGGAATTTTTACATTCACTAGAATTGCTCGGATTACCACCTCATAATCCGCAATTAAAAGTCGGATTGGTAATCATGATGTTGCGGAACATAAACCAGCCACGTCTTTGTAATGGCACCCGGCTTGAGGTGAAGAAATTAATGAACAACGTCATGGAAGCCTTAATTTTGAAAGGGAAGTACAAGGGCGAAGACGTTTTGATTCCACGCATTTCTATGATTCCGAATGACATGCCATTCGACTTTAAACGGTTACAATTTCCAATGTGGAGTGCATTTGCAATGTCGATAAATAAATTGCAAAAGCAGTCGTTATGTGTTTGTGTCAGATAAACTAATAGTCATACATACTAATTTTTCATTATTATGTTTTTATAAGGTACAATATAGGTAACGTACAAATTTTATTGGTTTCGGTCAGCAAGACATTCAAATATTTTTGTACTCTTTCAAATAAAGCTAAACGACGACGTCCTAAACTACATTCATTGTCATTTTTTAATCAGAAACTATTGACGTAGAGGCACATATATTTAACTTTACATGACCTATTAAACGTGTTTTAAACCCTTTCACCTGTAGTGTGAAAATTGAGTAATATTTTTGTGTAGTTCTTGAATTTTTTTCACATTTTGGACTACCGGCAATGTAATCTTGCGATCAATGTTTATTTGCGTTTAGAGAGGATCGACTCCATTGATCGATTTCGCAGAGAAATCTCGCAGAAATTTTGCAGGCTAATGGAAAATTTTAGAAAATAACTTTCCTTAGAAAAATTTTGTCGTGAAAGTTGTATTTTCAAATTTTCTCTCAGCTTAGTGCTGTTACTGTGAAGTAGTATTTGAGCATATATTTGAGCACGTATTCTTTATTTTCACTTTCGTAATTAACTACCCAGCATCATATTATTTCAACAAGTATAGAATTGTTATGCCTACCAAACATTGAAAGCACCCAGTAACATTGACAGAAGTTATTTAAATGAAAAGCGTAATTTTATTATTTGTAACAGCCCCGGAATGTGCAAAAGTCTCGAGACTTTTTACGACTTTTTACTAAGTGCTATATTTTTCACAGGAAAAGACTTGAAGCCGAAGACTGAGGGCTTTT
This sequence comes from Cantharis rustica, assembly GCA_911387805.1. Taxonomy (NCBI): domain Eukaryota; kingdom Metazoa; phylum Arthropoda; class Insecta; order Coleoptera; family Cantharidae; genus Cantharis; species Cantharis rustica. Next base: position 82,808,507 of record OU426877.1, read on the forward strand.
CGGAAAAATATAGCACGAACAAAAAGTTCGGATAAGTTTTGCACATTCTGGGACTGTTTTTAAGAGTACCTTCACTAAGTCAACGGAAATGGTTGAACTGAAATTAATTTTATAATTTTGTACGCTGTTTGTTTGAAGGTGAAAGCCGCCAGAGGTCGATATATACATTTCTTAACATTCGTTGTTACTATTTTAGGCTTTTATTTTAATAGCCATCTTAATAGTAACTGAAATAACCATTGATAATAAATTTTAAAATTTTTCGCAAATCAGAAGCACCAGACCAGTATGAAATTTAATTTTTGAACAAGCTTATTTTTTAAGAATTATCTTTCATAATTTTTGTAATTATTTTTTAATATTTTTTTAATAATTTCTCATAGAAAAATTAATACTAACCCAAAGCGGCATTTCTTCATAAAAAACATGTAAGTAAAGCTACGGTCAAGCTTGTGATCTAACGCTGCGAAAAAAATAACAATAAAAATTGTACACTATCGCATGTCGCAAGCATGGCTATCTTTATTTAATACATGTAAAGGTTAAACAATTTAAATAGACTTAAATCTCAATTAATTTTATTACAAAAATAATGTTTACATCCAAAGAAACTACTGGAAATAGTACGTTATCCGAGCTTTCAGGGTTATATAGAAATAACCAAATATCTACCAAAAAAGTAGACTGAAAGATAACATAAAAATGAAGGGTTTGAACTATGGTTGAACTATATACCTAATATAATCGATATTAAATTTTTTAATCGAAAATCAAGAGTTACTTAATTATTAAATTTTATTTATAAAAATTATACAGCACAAGTAGAAACGGAAATGGATCCGGAAAACGATAATTTTAATTATGAAGAGTTGGTTACAAAGTCTATGCTTCGCTTTGTACCTGCTGACCTAGAAACAAACCTGATGAATACTATGATGTCCTCATCGCATACGCAGAAATTCTAAATGCAAAAAAGCTTGCACTGGAAAAAAATGTAATGCCAACCATGAGTCAACCATGAAAAATTCACTCTACGTGAGACACCTCACATAAAAAATATAATATAATATACTAGCAGGCCCGACAGACGTTGTCCTGTCTTGCCTTATAATAAATAAGTCAAAATAGCGCCATCTGTTGGCCACCGAAATGTGGAAATGTTTTTGATTTGTTAAAAATAATGATGACAATAAAGGTAGAAAATAAAGGCTTTAGATCAAAGACGGCCACCGCAGCACATGTAAAAATTTTAAACCGCTGATTTTGTAGAAAGATTTATGATATTTTTGAAAATTAAAAGTGTTTTTTTGAATGATTATTTTATTTAAAATTAAAAGTGAGTGAGAAAATGAGTCTTGAAGAGAATTTGATATTTTAATTGATTAATTTTTTAGAGAATTTGAGATAATTAGAAAATAATTTATATTACATCACAATATAAAGATAAAATAATGGAGCAGTGAAAAATAGAGAAAATCAAAAAAAAAGTCAAGACTTTGGATGCTCTCAACGTAGCTGCCGAGCCCAATCAAAGTGCATGAAAAGCACCAGTAGCCACTCTGCGACTTTCAATGAAAAGACATCCGACGAACCAGAAAATGTCAAATGGGGTGGACAATACCCAAACTTTCAAAGTACGCTTTATTTTTCAATAAGATGAGATTTGAATCGTTAGTTAACCTCGAGCCCACGCTGGAAAAGAACACCAAAATTTGTACAGAACACAGCACATTTCAAAATCATTCAAACATGAAGGTAAAATTACGTTTTCCAGTACTCAAAATATTCAAGATCACCCTAACCATCGGGTTAAATGGGCTATAGCCTCGGAGCGCAAGCGATTTGGGGGAGGCAATTTCTATTTTGATCTTTATTAGTCCTAAAAGAAATAAAAACTTATTTACGGTCTTTTTTGGGACAACCTTTGGGAGAACCTTTGAGGTAGAGGTGGTGATAAAAGAGACTTTTATTTTTTTAATTTTTTACAAAATTTATTTCTTTTTACTTACACCTTGTTCATTATTTTCAGAATTTCCGTGAAACCAGTTGGTTTCCCACAAAAATGTATTTGACCAAAATTGTAGACCATTAAATTCCCAATCTGGTTTTGGCCGTTAGTATTCTTCTAATACGTTTCGTTTAAGAGGTATGGGGTTCGCAAGATAAGTAAAAAAATAAAACCTGAGTTTTTTTAACATTGTATCGCTTAATTTAATTTATAACTCGAAATTCGTTGATTCTAGACGATCAGGGGTTATTACCTAATTTGTATATAAGGGACTGATCTTTAAAGAAGTTTTAATTTATTAAGCCTAAAAAATCAATAATATCGGAGCTATGTCCGTTTGAAATCAGAAATTCAAAAAATTGCTTTAAAACCCCACAAGGGTTTGGACTTGGAACAAAAATTTTATTTAAAAATTTGTTTTAGAAAAATGTCTTTTATTACCACCTCAAAGGTTTTTCACGGTCAATGGTAATAAATTGACTTTTATTATTTTGTATTTGTGTGTTTTCTTATGAAGAGGAGAGCATTAATTTTAGTAGCCCAGGGACGTTGTATATCTTAGGACGGCCCTGAAAATATTGTTTCCCAGTGGGAATAAAACACCAGTCGACTAACGTTGACGTTGTGGAACTTATTGAGTCTCTGATGCAAGCCAACATAACGGTGCTGCAAACTGAAATCATAAACAACTATGTTACTAGCACTAACACCAGCTACCACTTCTTCTACCAACACCAGATATTAGAACCATTTCACTATAGCATAACTTCTTTTCAGATGCTTATCGGGATAACACCGACATCAATTCCAATAAAACAACAAAGAGCAAACATGCAAACATCCTACATTTACAATGAGAGAGAAGTTTGACTGTGGCTTATACCTATAATGTATCTTTTTGGGGGGAAATTTAGGACCAGTCAAAACAGTCCGATCTGGCTTTACGCTAATCAAAGAAATCAACACGTATTTAACCTCATGGTCAGCTGCCAAAATCTGACCAAGAAGATGTTGAGAATGCTCTGACATTCTATCAAACTATTAAATTTAAACCATTAAGTTTAAAGTTTTAAACGCTGTAGATAAGGCTGTTAGTGGATCAGTTAACACCATAATAGCGTAATTTTTTTATTAATTATGATGTTAATATATTTTGTTCAAATGTTATATTTATTTTTTTGACATCCTCAAAATACTAGTTGTTTATTTGGCTGCCTTGAGAGCCAAATGCATACTTAACGATAACGATGTAAACTTTTTGATATTAGGTAATTTTAACTAAACTGAGGATGTCTGTCCTATGTAAAATATATTATCACAGATTCTTATTGTTACATAGGTACTTCTCATGTTTCGGCAACATCCACATACCGTCTCATATTGTTATGCCCCTCTGTTCTTAAAGCTGCTAAATTTCTTTTCTTTTCGAGAGATTCGACAAGATTTAACAATAGCTTACGTGATTTCCTTACCTTTTGATTCAGACGCTCTTTTGTCACATATTTTCTCATTCTCTCAACATATTCAAAGCAACACAAGACGCTTGTTTACTTTAACTTATTGGAAAATAAATAAATTTAAAAAAAATTGTACTGTTGTTATGAGACGTTTAATGAGTACTGATTTAGAATTCATTCACCGTGCACAAGTAGTTTCAAGGATTTATATATTGAGGTACTATACTTTCATATAATATGGCAATATAATATGTGGAAATTGTTTTATTAAACTTTATTTTAATAAAAACCTTTTCAAGGACATAGATTTATTAATAAAAAGACAATTTATGACAAAAGTAATTTTACATTAATCAGAGATATTATAACAATTCGATTCATATAGTATATAATATAATATAAATAAAAATTCTTAATTATGTTTAAAATTATTAACATTGTTAACAAGGCAAATCCAATCGTATGATAATATTATTATGATTGTTAAAAGTTTAATTTTATTGGTCGTTTTTTTATACATAGGATAGAATATGATAAAATAATGCAAATAAAAATTTTGAAGAAATTATGTAAATTTTCAATAATGCAATAAAATCATTGAAACATTATGCTATATTGTATATCATAAAATAGACATTTTATTTAAAATTTAAAATTTTTTATAAATTTTCCTTTATATTGGACTAAATTTTTATTTTAGTTTACTTTCAGTTTGGAGCTATGTACTAAAAAAAGACCTATGTCCATTTTAAATTTTTTTATAACTATGAGAATAGTATTCGTACCTACATACAAAATTATTAAAAAATTGTATACTCTACCTACAATAATACTTACAGAAATGTTTTACAATCCAGGCAATTGAAATAAGTATGTGCGTTTTTTTTATTAATATATAATTTTAAAGCAAATATTTTAAAAGAAATTAAAAATATTTGTATTATACCTACTATTCTCAAGTTATAGTAATTGAAACATTTTAGTTTCACAGTTTTGACAACAGCAATTTTTGCTTATAATACATTCTATAAAATAATAAGATCAAGAATTGGTCGTAGGCCAATAATTAGTAAATACTATAAGTAATAGTAACTCCAAAAATTGCATATTATTCAATCTTTAACTAAGTTTTACAAAATTATATTGTAACATTTACAATAATTTAATAATTGTAAAATGATTCACAAATTTTGCAAAATTTTGGAGCATGTAAACATGTTCTCTTATTTACGATTATGTTATAACACTTTGTTATAATTTATATGAATAGATAATTTATAGTATACATTCAAAAATAATTATTTCTGATTTATATTTTCACTAATTAATTATGTAACTAGAAATTTAAATAATTAATAGAGCAATTATTGAATTACCATAACAAATAATAACATTCTTTATCGATCAGTTATAAAATAATTGCTCAAATTATGTTACAAAACGAATCCTTATTAAAATGAAGGGTTCATGATATGTCCATTTGTTGAATATAAACTCGAGAAAATTTTTACAAAAATAAAAGGCCACAAATAAAAATATAAATAATATCATAATTATGTTACTCGTAGTTATGTACTATAATTATAAACTTTTGAAATAATTACAACGCCATTCAATTAATATTTTTAATGGCATTTATTTCATAGTAATATACCTACTTAATGTAAAAATAAAATTATAAACTTTTTATAGGTACCGATTAATTAAGCACAGGGCATCTACCGGCTAAAACCTATCAGGTAAAATTTTTAGAATAGCCGTTTACTGTTCTACATATTATATTTACAATTTGAAGAAATACAAGATGTCTATAATGTATTTAATTCATAATTTTAGAAGTGCGACATAATAAAATTAAATAATATAATTATATAAGTTTAGCTGTAAATTGAATAAATTGTTACTAGTAATTAAGTATAAAAATATGGGTTTTAATTTTTATCTTTTCATCAATAATCATGGTAGTTATTATATAATACTTTTTGTTAAACTAAATAAATTATTAACTTCTTGTATTTGTTACTAGTAATAAATTTTAAATAAAATCAGTTATGAATTATTAATATTTTTCCATAAATCAATACTAGATAAAATTTAAAATGTAATAATTTAAATTTTGCTAAACCATAATTTAACTTTTACAAATTTGTTGATTATATTTTAGTAGTAATGCAAGTATTTCATATTATGTAGCACTCTGATAATACGAATATAAGCGTAAATAAAGTTTAAATATCTAAGCATAACTAAATCTGTTAGATTTCTATGGAAAGATATTTATTTAAATAAACAAAATTGCACATGACAAAACAAATATAATCTACCACTTAAAAATCAATTTTATGCCTACAAAATTGCTAATATGTATAACATAAATTAATAAGGTGTACTTCCTACTTCAGGAGCAAGTCGTGTGTGATTTTCAGTTTTCCATTCGTTAGCTAGTGGAGCTGTGGCAGCTAATGGTGGAGGGGAAGAGCCTGGTTGGGAAGCCGGTGTAGTTACGACACTTAATGCATGTCTAATACAGTTTTCAACGTTTGTTTCTATATCCATTACTTCGTCGAGATCTTTTTCATTTCTTGAATGAGACGAATCGGGTGATTCAATATGTTGATGATCGCCGTTTTCTAAAAATTCTGAATCCTGCTCAATATCACCATTTTCATCATTTTCGTTATCTAAATCACCATTTAAAAGAATACCCGCAGTATTATCCTGCAAAAAAAATACATAAGTTTATTATGTAGCAAGTATGAATGATTACATTTCTCTATTTTTTCGTATTATCTCCCCATTTTATTTTAATAAGCATATTTGTTATATATAGTCGAATTTTTTTTAACTCGCGTATGACTTATCAAAAAAATTGTATGAATCAAAATTTATAAAACGTATGTCTTAGGGTTCTTTATATCAAACGAGATGTCAGATGTCATAATCTTTGACAAGATTATATGTCAAAAATCAAACGAGATGACAGTTAAAGTAGTTAAAATCGACGTACGTTTAATTCATTTTCATTAGTTACGGCGACGTATTTTTTTTGTCTCTTTTCTAATAGTTACTTTTTTCTAAATATGACAAAGATAGCCAAATGTTATACGTTAAATCTCACTGCACTTGGAGATTAGTCATACGCGAGTTAAAAAAAATCCGACTATATAATTAATTATGTGTATTGTGTATACATTACAAAAGACTTTAATAGGGTTGGGGTTTAGATCCAGGCTTAAGTGGAAAACATATTTTTGTTATCTAAAGCAAATTGAAAAGATGGCAAACCAGTAAAGTTCAACATCTGTCTAATACACCTTGTATATCAGTCTTCCGTGGTTCAAAAATCAACCATAAGTGGTAGGTTCTCTATGTATTATTTAACGATAATTAGCATAGGCATAGAATAAAGGATTTTCCACTTCAAAGAGAGTGAGAAGACAAACTACCATTTGAACAGAAAACATTTTAACTAATACAATATGTTTGTAAATAATGCATTTAGCATTAATAACAGTTTAACTGACGATAAATTGGATACCACAAACATAATTTCAGATCTTAGGAGAGGGTCTCTACTGTGAGTCACGGATTTCAAAACCTTCATGGGGTAAAAAAGTACTTCGTATTAATAAACTCTAGACCAAGCGGCAGCGCGAAACTCTCAAAAATAACAAAGTTGAGAATTAAAATTTAAAAAAATTTTATTGATGCACTTGCTCGGTTGCATTAATTTGCAAGTAACCGAGATAGTTCTGATCTAAGCTGCGCGACTATAAACCGGACGAGCCAGGTTTAATTCCTCAAAGAGTTTTATTTTAAAAAAAATTTTTTAAATTTAATTTACCACCGAAATGCACGCCTCTTTGTCAACCCTATAATGTTTATTTTTACCGACAGGTAAAACTTTTAATAAAGCGCATACAAAATGCTCCTGCTTTATTAAAAGACGAAAGAGAAATTGCATCGCGCAAAAATTCAATAAAAATACAGTCCTTGGTTCACAATCAAGTAAGCGCTCCTGTATTTCACAATACATATGTTAAAATATGCCTGGTTTGCCGCGAAATTGATCGACGAAAGAACTGCATTTTTGAATGTGCGGGAAGTGTGCTTTCCTCAGTCGCTTTTGAAAAAACATTGCCAGTGCAATGTTGCATTCATAAAATGCGCATGGTGTGCAGACAACTTATGTTTTTCATGCTTTTATGACAATTACCATCCGAATAGATGTAAAGGCTGTACAGAAGACTATGATGACGAATTGTAAACTTAAATATCTGTAAAGGCACTTTATACAGCTTTTGCCTTTCCACCGTCGATTTGCTGAAAATATTTGTAATAATAAATTTTGTAATAAATCAGTGCTATTTTTAATGATGAAAAATAATAGCGTTATAATTCAAACATTTTGTAGGTAAATTGACAAAATTGTTGATAGATTAACATGCGACGTTAACAGGTAGCAAAAAAATTTATAAAATTTTTTTTTTAAATTAAGAAAAAAACTATTGGTGGAATTAAACCTCATCCGACCTGTTGCTAATCGCGCAGCTTACCTCGGAACTATCGCGGTTACTTGCAAATTAATGCAACCGTGCAAGTAGACAAATAAATTTTTTTTAAATTTTAATTTTCAACTTTGTTATTTTTGAGAGTTCCGCGCTGCCGCTTGACCTAGAGTTTGTTAATACGAAGTACTTTTTTACCCCAAAAAGGTTTTAAAATCCGTGAGCCACAGTAGACGCCCTCTCCTTTTAGATTTATTACTTACAACACCAACGGAACAAATAATCGCATCAAATACAGTTGTTGATCAAATCTATCGTTCATAATTTCATAATGTGTGTTGATTATTTTTGTATATTTTAGTTTTAAAAATCTTTCTGATCTGAGTTCACTTTAAAACAAATAAGATAAACATAACATAAAATATTCTTTTTATTGTTCTCCATCGAAGTGTATCATAATCAAATTTTAAAGCTGCTTTTGAACATTTAAAAGTAATCTACCAAATAATTTCTCTAACTTATTATAAATGCAAAACCTGAGAGTTTTTTAGCACTATCTTAATTTGACTTTTGTTGTAGACAGCCACCTTTAAACCTGAACTATAATCAGGTATTCTAGGTAAAAACCCTTTCAAGGTTTATTCTAATTGAAATAATAATAATAATGACATTCATATATTATTTAAAAAAATATTTTTTATTCGCAATCAGTTAGTAATCGACACATTTTTGACTTTCAATAAGTTGGAAAGCAGTTTATTATTTACTTTTACTTGCCAACTAATCAGAAAGCTATTTTGATTTACTTTCCAACCTTAGGTCGGAAAGTGACCACTTCCCGATCTGCAATGTCGCAATGTCGATTGTCAATGTCGGTTTTCAAAAATTAAATAAAATAAAATTTGATGATATATAATTATTTACAAACTGATTGTGAATAAAATAGTATAATTACATAAGTCGGTGCCAGGTTTCAGTTAAGTATGTTTCACCTCGGCAGGTAATATACTAATAAGTAGAGCCCGGATTCTAAGCATTTTGCTTATTGCTCTAAATTATAAGCAGAAGATATTCCTTTTGGATCTTGACGTTTCTTAAAAATTGCAGTGATTTGACCTAATATTGATAGTGCTTTTTGTGCTTTTTTCTCAAGATTTTGCTTAAAACGCATGTTACTGCTTATTAGAGCTTTTTATAGTGTCTTTTTTTAATGACCAACGAAGTACATGATTATAGTTGGAACAGAACTCCCAGTATTTTATGAATATTTAATTTACTGTAAATGTCTGGCCCATGGGTTATCTCGTGTTGCCGAAACAATTTGTCTTACATTTTCTTTGGTTAATAATTTATTTAATTTCAAATGCAAAAAGAATTTTTGTAAAGGTGCCTTTGAAAGTGCAAGCTTTTAAAGAAAATTTTTCTGATTACACCTCTACTTCCCAAACCCAGTGCTTACAAGGTAAAGAACGTGGCTCAATTCCGTCATATATTATGGGACAAATTTTGAAAATTTTCTAAGATTATTGTCAGTATTATCGTCGGGAGCAATAAATGAATGTCAAGAAATTTTTAAAAATACATTAATTCGAAAACAATTATATTATTCTATTAAAGCTAACTTTTCATACGTTCCATCATCCATCGAACATTTGGAAGAAGGTATTTGCCTTTAGTGGAATTGGTAAAAATTATAAATAATCACAGAAAGAAAACTTAGGAGATGCAAGTGAGTGTGAGACATCAAATCTATGTCGAGTTTTACGCGTCCCCTGAATTGCAAATTTTAAAATGCCGATTTTTCGAAAAATATGCTTAGAAAAGTGTCTTCTTTCCAATAGTGCATAGGAAAAAGTTCAAACCCTGAGGTGAATTAACTGACAGTAACCCAAATGGGCTCTTATTACGTCGGTTGATGTTGAGCAAAGTTTTTCGATTTATATGCAGGTGTTAAACGACAATTTTTCATTAGGAAAAATTTGAAAAAATATATGATAATTAATTTTTTTATAATTATTAAGCGAATTTCAAATTAATATTTAATAAAAATAAAATTTTTATGTTTAATTTTTAGTACTTTTTTTCTATTTTATAGGACTTTTTTCTTTGTTTTTTGAAGCTTTTTAAAGCGCTTATTTTGAAATTATAAGCGCTTATAAATCCGGGCTCTACTAATAAGTATTTAATCTTTGTAAATTGCATACTTGAAGTTGCAATGCGATGTAAAGAGAAATAATCATATTATTGTAATTACATGTCTCTTTCGCTTTAGTTTAATTATAATATTTAGCTTGGTTAATAATGAGAAAGTAAACGTATGTATTTTTGTTCAGAGAAATATAATAGGTACCTAAGAATACTAAGTATTCTTACTTTTAAGTTGTTTGGAAATGGTTATATTAACTTGTTTTGTAGAATCATCTGTAAGTATAATAATTTATTACAAAAGTAACATTTTATAGGTGAACCTGTAAAAAGTGACCTCCTTCATTACGTTATTAATACAGTTAAATGTGAGTTTCTAAATTGTTAATTCTTTTTAATTCAATATAAGGGTTAAATTTGTTTATAATTTGATAATATGTTGTGCTACTTAATATGAATGTACCTACGTAATAAATTTAATAATTTGATTCAATAAAAGTTATTAAGCTTTCAATATATTTCAGTATAGAATATAAGTTGACAATAATTACGTGTATGCAATAAAATGTAATGATAATGAAAATTTTAAGCTTTCATAAGGTAAAACAGTTAAAATTTGATCTTAAAATCAACATGAAAAAAGTTAAAAATAACAGTTTCTCTGTAATTTATGAATGGGCTTTCTTTGAGTTGAAACACGCATCAGACCGTTTGAGCTTATCAGTGGATTCATGAAAGAATGCCGAACATCATTCTATTTACAGATTACATCCTGATAGGAAACGTAGATGACAGTACAAACTGTAGTATCTAAGTGGCAATTTCTTCTTTTTGTTTAAAAGCGGCTGTGTAAATACTCTCTTACTTCGTCAAAGCTTATTTTGATTCAGCTTTGAGCTTTTTGTCTTCCAATTGAAAAAACCAGGCGGAATGAATTTCCAACTCTTATTCGGTAAGTATCCATTTAAACGTCTCAACAGTAGGATTTTAAATTCGAACGACCTCGGAATACGAGAACAATAACGTTACAATAACATTGAAAGCTTACTTTTGCCATTTAAGTTTCTAATAATATTGCTTCAAGTTATTTATTTAAATTATTCCAATTATTAGTCTTTCCACTAAATTTTTGACACATTTGTTAGGTCGCAAAAATTTAATTACTATACATAGAGATAAAGAATACTAAAAAGTAAAATTGAAATTGTACCTATTATATCACCAATTCAAACTGACGTAGCTCATAATCTCGTAAATTTCCGTTGGAAATATTAAAATTAATGGATATTAACTTTTGTTCCATAAAAGCAGAAAACACAGAAGCAATTAACATAATTTAAACGAATGTTCAGTTTTATTTCTTTTGGTATTCATTTAATATTTTTGAAATACTTATTTATTTATAAGTGTTAACCGCTCCCGATTCTGCTGTTTTATCAAAAGTAAAACTCTATTTCCTTTATTTATTAAATGGGCGTGAAATAAAATTGGTAGAAAGAACCTTGCTATAAATAATCTTATTACGAGAAAATAATATTATAGAAGTATAAAGTGGAGAAAATTATAATAAAATTGGTACATACATTCATGTTCACTTTAAAGCAGTAATTTGTCAACGGTAAGCTGCACTGTAGGGATTCTAGTATGATAAAATAAGCTAAAGAGAGACATTATGTTATTATGGAGTAGATTAGAAACCATTTCGAAGGTGGGTGCGCCCTTTCATTATTGAGCACGTAGCTTTATAATTTATTATCTAAAACCATGCTCTGATATTAATATTTTTGACATTAACAAATTAAGAAATTTAACACTAATTGATTACTACGAGTCGAAAAACTTAACACTACACGAGTAAAATTAAATTATTAAATTATTTTCTCCTAATATTCCAGCTTATTGGTCATGTAAACATTATTATTTTGTTGGAAAGAGGATGTAGGTTCCAAATACTTCCCTATTTTCATATTAAAATTAATAAAACATTTATAATATTAAAACGTTATTGTTAATTTTTAAAAATCGTAGACAGAACAAATTTATCACAATTAAGTTTATTAAATGATTTTCACTGTGAAAAATACGGGCGGAAATTTAATCATCACTAATTGTACTCTTGAGTGTCGTACTTTATAAAACCAAGCATAAAAATGCAGTAAATGTTGGGGTCTACTTAAGTTTAACCAAAACCATAGATATGTAATGGTAAAGTAAAATACTGTTACAGTTTTACGGGAGACTTGTAAAGATAAATTCATTAGTTAATTATTGTTCTTAAATTTTAAGGAGAAAAGGAATATAGCGATGCAATACTTTAATTAAAATTAAAAGAAATTTTATCCATTAGTAAAATTAAGGTTAAAATGGGTTTTATCATTAATTTGTTTTATAATAGTTACATTTTAATATTAAATTAATACTAATTTGTTTAATTCATAATACTTACAGGCATCATACTTGCAAGGAGTTATTATTATATTGCTGGTACTAAATTGATTATATTCTATGATATTTTTGTGCTCCTCTGTATCATAAATATAAATCAATATTTCTTAAAAATCCTGTATTTCTCTTTCTGAATCCAGTTTTTACATTCGACAAAAATTTTTTTAATTTGAAAACCTATTTGAAAGATATTGACCATTATAAGGATTAAGAAAAGACTAATTTTTGTAAACGATTTTAAATTTCAAAATACTGGCAATATTACAAGCCGAGCAACAATTTAATTCATTTAGAATTTGACGTTAACTTTTTAATTAGTACGTTTTGACTAACATCTGATGATATTCAGTAGTTGAGACTAATTTTCCATTAAATTCCATTTAGACTTGAAGTTGAGTTTGGCTGCCAATTTTCAAAATTCAATAATTGTAAAGCCTAGTATTTTAAGTCGCATATTTCTCTGAAAACCTCATTTACATGTACCTACTTTTTTTGGACGCTATAAATTAATAGAACCTCGGATAGAAATGGTCGTATGAATTGTTTGAGCTTATTTTAACAATTTTAGTTTTATTTTGACATAGTGTTCTGAGAATGGCTAACAAAGTGACCTAAACCGATAAACATTAAATATCTGAATTTGATTAGAAAGTAAATAACCACATTTAAAAGTATTGTGTTGTTCTTGCATTTAGAGTTTCCTTATGTACCTATTACCTAACAGTTGAACATTTGGCTAGAAACAGAAATTTATAAGATAAATACAGGTATCAGCCAAATTAGTTACCAGTTAATTAACTCTTCAGTTGAAAAAGAAATTTTGGTTTATTTTTCAATTATGTTTAGAGACAAAAATTATAGAGTTTATTATTAAAAAACATGATGTAGTGCCTATACCAGTGACACAGTATCTGTGAAGAATTTCCGTAATCTAGTAACCAGACACGGCTTTATTTATTTGTACACAACAACAGCTAAAAAATTTCATTTTTTAATTCGAATTTTGGGAAAGTTATATAATATTAATTATAAAAGTCAGATTGCTAAGTCTTCAAATTTGAATAATAATTGTACTTTTAATATACATAAATATATAACAATGTTTACAATATTTAAATAAACAATCTGACAATCAATTTAAACTGCTTTTTATTGACAGTGACATTACTAATATATAGTAAAGTGACACTTCTATGTGGTAAAGTGTCACCAGTATGGTAAACCAGCACATTACTAGCCAAAATGTAAAAAAATGTTATTTTTAAGCTTTTCTTTTTCTGAGTCTAAATACAAAAACATTATCATATGAATCTCAAAAAGGGGTACTGTCAGATAACCCTCGCTACGAATTTCAAAATTTCAACTACACTATAAGAAAGATGACACTTTGCTAAGCATATTAAAACAAAAATTTTGTTGGATTATCCATTAGTTTTCAAAAAAGTCGAATTTAAAAATCAAAAATTTTAGATAAGGAAATGTCCCTATAACATGAATTCGCGATAGGCCGTGGTTGAGTTTGTTCTTTTCGAAAAATTCTGACAAAAGTAGTCATTAAGAATATTTTGTATATATTGGGATATGATATTTGGCATAAATATTTCTCAAATCTATCCCACAACTATTGATTTTGTGCTACTATTAAACGTATAATTAAAAATTGTTATTTTGAAATAAATTTCTGTTTTCTTGCTTTTGCATGCAAGAATATATTAGATATTGCACTTGATAGTGACATTTGTAATCTTTTTGTTTTTATTATATTTCAGGGGTCTAGTTTTTTAACTTTACAATGCCAGTGATTAAAATTTAAGATTGCATAATTTTACAATAATAAATAAGAGGAGAATTTAAGTTTTTATGCAAAAACTGAAATTCTATACCGAAAATACATTTGATATAGGACGTTTTGCTGCATCATTGACAATTTATTTAATTTCATCACTTAGAATTTTACAAGAGAAGTGATAGTATATCCAATTATTTTAAAAATGAAAAGTGTTTACGTTGAAATGTAATTTGTATAAGTGGTAAAACTTTTTCAATGTGATTCAATTATAATACAAGTTTAACTTATTGATCTTCAATTTTGGCATTTAATTTCTTAATTCTTTATTGCGGCCAAAATTAAGTTCTTTTAATGTTATAATAATAAATAGTATGTAGGCAGCTCACAGATACTTCTGAATAATATTTGCTAAACGTGAACGACAACTTCTTGTGATGAAAATCTGCACCTGCAAGACAGAATTAGTCGGTATTTTCGATACAAAGAAATTATGCCCGTAATAGAACTTATGTGACTATTGCAAAAGTAAATCAAAATTTTTATTTTTACAACTATTTCGTATGTCTAAATTATGAAATTTGATTTAGCATACCTAATAAAATTATTTTATTCATTAAAAAATATTAAGAGTTATAACTTATAAGCTATCATATAGATGTTTTAGTAATTTGCTCTGCGAAATTCTGCATGTAATGCTCGAGGAAATGACTTAAGCAATTTGAATTTTAATTAATAAAACTAATTTTAATTTAATATTTTTTAAATTTAATATATTTATTTGTTTTGTATCGTATAGCAGTCTTAAATTTAAAATTGCTTGTTTATTATGAGGTAGATGTAAATTAATAATTCTTTATATTTAATAAAAAAATTTTAACTGTTCAGTAAAGAATACATACTTATAAAGAAACATAATATTTAAAAAACACTAAAAATGACAATAATACACATTTAACAGGTTAGAACTTGGAATATTTGAATAAACAAGTAAAAGAATACTGAAAAATTACGTTACTATAGAAAAATTTGTTTAAAATAAAAAGTATGTAATACGATATAAAGGCCTATATTATATTCGTCTTTAATATTATTTTAATATTATTATTTAATATTTATAATAGTATTATATAATAGTATTTAATTTAATTAATTAATTTTGATTAATTTAATTAATTAATTAATTTAAATAATAGTATTTAATATTATACATTGCATAATACTAAAATATACCACAATAAATACTTAAAAATTTCATTTCTTAAGTTATTTTTCTACCTTTTAATTAATACCAGCGCTACTCAGTTTTTTTTTCAATTGTGAATATTGTGTAAGCAATATAATTATTCGGTTTTGACAACATTCGGGATTTACTATTGTACCATTTAAACAATTGATAATAAACAAATGCAAACTTATTTTATTAATTTTAATAATAACAATTATGAGAAAGATGACTCTAGGTGGTATACAGTTGTCAGCTATAGCTAGGACTTTTACAATCTTAATCTTATTGAAGAATACAAGGTTCGATTTACACGTTTGTTAATATATGAGAGGGATATTCAACAGAGATTACGGTCTTCGGATGCATTCAGAATTATAGCAATGACGTACCTTGAGGTAACACCCAGGGATAATCAAATACACTAAGATCGCAGTGCTAAGCACATTGTCTTCACAATATACATAATACGTGTACATAGTCACTCAAAAAAGTCTCTGTACGATACTATATTAGCAATTTAAATTAAAATTACTCCGTTTTCTATTATTTTTTTTATGAAAGAAATGATTAAAAATAGGCCTATAAATATTTAATATTAATATTTAATATTTCGTACAATAGCCTTTAGCTTTAATTACTTGCCTCCATGCGTTTAGGCATTGACTCCACTAAATTTTTTGTTACGTCAGACCCAATTTTTTCCTATTTTTCTTGTAATACCCTCTTAAAAGTATTTTTGTTTAAAATATCGTGTTTTCGAATTCTACGACTTAATTCATCCCAAAGGTGTTCAATGGGATTTAAGTCAAGACTTTGTGGAGGTGAATGCAATTCTTTAGGCACGTGATAAAGTAGCCATTCTTTGACAATTATGGACGTATGCGTTGAGTCTTGGTCTTGTTGGAAAATAAAATTAGTAGTCTTAATTCTTAATAGTCTTAAGTCTTAATTTGGTCACACTACCTTTTAAATTTTTTTGTAAAATGTCTAAAGATACCAACTTGTCCATTATTGTTTCAATAAAATGCAGTTTACCCACACCCGACGCTGTTATGCACCCCTCAAACTAAAACATTTGCACCACCATGTTTCACTGTTGAAATAACATTTTTCATATCGAGTGCTTCATTTGGTTTTCTCCAAACTTTTTCTCTGTTATCCAAACCAAAAAGTTTAACTTTAAAACAACTCCATGTCTTTATTTCTATGTTCTATTGCAAACCTTAGTCTTTTTTTTATTCACTTTAGAAATTAGAGGTTTGCATCTAACAACACAGCACTTATAATTGTTTTTTTTTTTAGAACATTTCTAATTGTCTGATCAGAAACAGCAATATTAAGTTCATTTCGTACTTCATCGGCATTTTTTGTGGCATTTTTTCTGGGATTTCTTTTCACTTCGCGTAAAACTTTGCTCGGTTTATGACATCACTTAGAACATAGACTTATAATCTTAGAGTGTCCAGAACGAGGCTTATTATACAAAGAACCCGTATCTGCATATTTTTTAATTAAGTATTGACTTAGGTTTCCAGATAGTTTCCCCGATCTCGCGCATCGATTTACCTTTGAAATACAAATTAATAACATTTTGTCGTACTTCAATGGAGCTTTCTTTACTCATATTTAATTATTCTTTTAAAACACCCTAACTGAAGCAAAAATTAAAAAAGAACTAAATGCATAATTTAATATAACATTGTAATGAAATATAAAGCGTTGCAATTTTTTGCAAGAAGTGCTTTATCAAGCTTCTATAAATAGAAACATTTTTTATATAATATCGAGTTACACTACCTAAACTATTTATCTATTGATTAAGTTGACTAGAAGTAAATACACATGCTTCGAAGGTTCATATAAGGGCCATTATCAGCTATTTTTAATTATTTCAATAGCACTTATTACATTTTCAATTGTTGTCTTTGTAATTTATCTTATACGACTGCTATAATACTTACGGTTCACTTATTCTAAATTATTCACTATAACCTACTTTTTCCATAGAAAATTATGACTAACTATAGCCATGCGGTAGTATATTATAACATCTTATAGCATAAATAAGTTAAGCTTTATCTCCAAAATCGAAGACACGTAAATTATACATTTGATAACAAATATCAAAATTAAAGTTTTTAAAATTTTTAATTTCTTGTTACAATATTATAAGTTTATATTAATACTATAATGCAGTATAATAAATAATATAGAAGAATCCTTCTATAAAAGGATAGACATATTATAACGACAGCAAACAAGTACGTAAATAAAAGCAATTAAGTCTATTTTTAATTATTTTCCACATCATGAAAAATAAAATATTAAATAATGGAAACTCCATTTAATATTGTGAAGGAAATTAAAAGCGACAATAATACTTTTCCTTAATAAAGTATTAAATGACACTGACATTAAATGTTTCAGATAAGGAAATATCAATAGACTTCAGGTATTTAGGTACTTTAAATAATATAAATAAATATTTTAGAATAAAAATTATTTTATACTTTAATAATAAAATATTTTATTGGGTGAGCAAGTTATGTTCTATGATAAAAAGGTAAACGACATTAGATAAATGTGTATTAAGATTACCAAGTAAGAGCAAACACCTTTTCATCTAATATCGTTTATGATTCCTCAAGCTCCATGGGAACAGCAAATTCTGCAATTTGCTGAAATCTAAGGACAAGATATAAATATATAAAATAAATGTAATAATGAGTCAGTAGTAAGTAGAAAGTAGACATTATAATTAGTTGATAGTTGTTAGTTGTAGTCTTTATCATAATTTGAAATAAAAATTTATTTAAATAATTTTTGGTTTTTTAAAAAATCAATTAAATTAGTAAGTAATATTACTAGCAGGTATTATTTTATTATCTAAAAAATAATGTAGCAACAGTTACTAGGTATGTAATATGCGATTTTTATTGTAAAGCGGATACGTAATGGTATGTATTCCTTAAAATATTGATTTCAAATAATATTTAAATTTAATCAAATCTTTATTAGTAATATTTTGTTTTAATATATAATAGTAACGTCTTATTCTTATCTTTATATTGTACTTGCCTCTATAAAAACCTTTAATTAAATTGTTACCAAATTCACAAAAATCAGCTTCAAATAATTTTAATAATAATTTTGTTAAAAAATAAAGAAAAATAAAGTTGTTGGAAAATAATTTTTTACCAAAAAATAAATGGTAATTTATTCTAGAAATAAATAATTAATAGCAAGCGAATAATTATTGTCTTTATTTGAATCTCTAGCGATACAAACATATATTACTAATAGTAGAAAGAAAAGTTAAAAACGAAGATTTTAAGTGGATTATGTTGGTAATTAGTAATATGTAATTAAATAATATAATATCCGAAGTATGTGCATCTTTCTTTCTTTCCCGCAACTCATCTCTGGTTGGTCAGTTTTTTCACACTTAAAAATTACCTATTATCATTACGCGATCTATTGATCCTGCTGAATGCGTATATAGGTGTAAACATTTCATACATCAGTTAACTATTTGCATTCCGAAAAACTTCGTTTATTAACTCCATTGTTTAATTATAGGGTAGGGGTGTGTAAGAGTGCGCAGCGTGCAAGAGTGCGCAATGGCATTAACCGATCAGAGGACAGACATCCGCGTCCGTCTTTAATTGTCTACTGATCTAAGACAAGTTTCATATGTGGCTACCAAAACATTTATGATTTTATAGAATTTTGAAAGATTTATTCAACAAAATCTGTTTTTCCTTACTTTGATGTATTTTTTGAAGATTTTCAACCGTCGATTGCAAAAAAATTTGTTAAGATAAGGCTTATTTGTGATTTCTCAAGTCATTTAGTTAGTCTTCGAAATACTTGCCGACTTACACATTTGTTCTTCGTTTCACATAAATAGCGTGATAATCACAGAAAAATAATTAGTCCGATGCGTGCAAGAGTGCTCAGTACCGA
The DNA here is from genome assembly GCA_911387805.1 of Cantharis rustica. NCBI lineage: Eukaryota > Metazoa > Arthropoda > Insecta > Coleoptera > Cantharidae > Cantharis > Cantharis rustica. The sequence goes on from OU426877.1 coordinate 82,828,050, forward strand.
TGCGGACAAGAATACGCGGGCATTCTTGCACGGTGTACTTGAAAAAAGTTTATTCTTGTTTTCTATTGGTCAAATCTAATGTAAACAATCATTTATTTTCAGGTTAGATATCTGAGTTTATAATTTTATTTATAAAATTTCATGAAAAGCACCAACAAATTATTTATGATTTTTAACATTATAAAACAAAGTGCTTAATATAATGTATTTACTAAATTATTGTTACGAAAGAATGTCTAATTATATTTGATGACTAATGTCTGACGTCATGTGAGCGAAGCCGAACACCAAACAACTACGTTGGACACTAGCTAGTGTTAAAATAAACAAGCTAAACAAAATGATAACAAAACCAAACAATGTCACGTGTTAAAATAAAATTTTTGAAGCTAAATAAATTAAAATGATTCTCTACACGGCACTGCCGGTATATGAAGTGGAAACGCACTGCGCCATCGCATCGTGTCACTTAAAACTAAATTTGAAAAAAATTTCTAATTTTACTACGATAATTTTTAATTTCTTAAGTTAATTTTTTATATACTAATAGACCTATCCAAATTACATAATTATGCGATAATGTGGTTAATAACTCCTTCATGGTGTCAAATTATTAAGGACGCTTTTCAAATACCTGTCAACTGTGATATTTTATAATATAAACATTAGGATTATGTCATATTTATACAAGATTTTTATACATATGTTTGGTCCTGGTCTTTTAGGTCCTTCTGTGTAAATAAAAAATTTATTATTTTCTTTAGCTTTTTCCTTATTTCATTTAATTATGTATAGGGGAATGTTGTCAGAGTTGGCCCGTCGTCTAGGTCGGCCCACTGCGATTTTTCAGTGTAGATCACTGGAACCACCTACGTGCGAGTGTAGCATAACATCCCTAAATGACAACAAACTTTTCGTGCCATTACTAATTTTGGAGTGCAATGTTGAAACGTGCTGCGCACTCATTCACTGAACAAAGATAAAAAAAGTTTTCCAGCAGCTGCCAATAGAGCATGAAAACTTGGAGGAAAAACATTAATTCGTCAAGATAAGCATCTAAAATGTGTTATGTGGATAGTCTTTAAAAATTAATCAAAGAAAAAATTCAATTTCGTTATCTGCTTGGATATATAAGTGACGCGATGTCGAGATGGAACTTGTTGTCAAGGTTGGACCGTTGCAAAAAGAACACGTTGGTAAATGCAAGAAAAAAGTGCATTTGAAATGTGCCAAAATGGCAAGAAGTTATTTTATTTGCCAAAACGGTGATTCGGAATTATGTGTTATGTAAATCAGTTCTCTGCGATATTATATTGTAAAGTTTCACTCAATCAAATAAAAATAAAATGAATTTGGTTTATTATTTCATCCAGTTAATTTTTTGCATGAATTTGGCAATTCTCAACAGTGGGCCAACCTTGACAGAATATTCTTTTTTTTTAATTTTCGCATAAGTTCTCTATTTTTTGTCCAATCAATTTGCGATTGCCTCGAAAGTAGCTTTATTCCTAGATCTTTCTGATCATGTGCTTAAATTAACAAAATTCTTTCTTACACGGAAGTTATGCGCAAAAGTTAAAAGGGTGGCCAACCCTGACGACATTCCCTTACAAAATAAATTATTTTTAACTTTGATGAATTTGAAAAAAACGTTTGGTTATGAAACATTTGTCGATACGTTTAATATTTCTAAATTCAGGGTCAGAAACATATAGAAACTTATTCACTGTTTCTGTGCTGAAAATGTAGTTGCATGATAAAATTGACAAAAATAAGGTTTCTCGCCGGTAAGAGTTTTCATTTGAATTTTTAAACCAGTATTATTCAACAGGTTTATTGTTCGAATGAATTATTAGATGATTATTAAACAAATTTTGCACTCAAGAGGTTTAAATTTCACGGGATGTACAGCACGATCATTTTGAGTATAATGTAAGATCTGTGCTTGTCCGTACTAACTCACTTCATTTTAAACCAAGATTTATTTTGACCAATCTTGCGTTAAATTCACACTTCATTTTCAGCAGTTACCCGTCCACTCCTTAACGTAGGTCTCTCTCTCTTTTTCTTTTTTTAACGGTTTATGAAAGAAGTTTTGGCATTTAAAATGCTATGTTTGCTCAGCATTTTGGCGAGTTTATAGTCCATAAATCAAACTTCAGGTTTAGATCTTAATAATGCAGTGAGCATTGAACCGCGGTCTCCCGCTCCATAGTATGTCCCATAGTCTCCATAGTACCTTATATCACACTGCTGTTTCAACTTAATCGATAGTATATGTGTTTTTGAGTATAAATTAAGTTTTATAGAGTTAATTTGTAACCAATTGAAAGCAGAAATTCGGTTTAATAAACTTTTTTTGTAATCAATAGATAAGTGGTTAAGGTAGTGTAGCTCGATATTAATCATATCAAATTTTTTATAGCAAAACAAAAAAAAATGCACAAACACTTTTTAAAACTAAAAACTATGGCATCATCGTGCGATGAACTGAAGATACCATATATGGTGAAAATACATACGGTGTATTTATGTATCGTATATTGTATTAACTTAAAATATTTTAGTTCTAAAAAGTGTTTGTACATTTTTTGTTTTTTCTAAAAAATTTGATCTAAATTTTTTTTGCTCAATTGATACGACACTCAAGTAACAAGTTTTCTAACGATTCCAAGCATTAGTAAACATTTAGAAACAAAGTGATAGCAATGTTTTGATACCTGCTCTTGATTTAATTACATCTGAGTAATATAATATACATGCGATATCACTGTCTAGATCTCAACTAAATTTCATAGAATTTCAATTATGTCAAATCATATTTTAAAGAGATCATTATAGTCTAAGATCCGAACTAGAAACGTTATTCGCCGATCTGCCGATAGAATGAAAAGTATTATATTACAGGGTGACCCAAAAAAAATGATAACAAAACTTTTTATCATGAAAACTTTATTAAACTGAGGAAACACTTTTTCACTACAAATAATAATAACTAACATTATTGTTGAGAAAAATAATTATGTGGTTTCGAAATGGCCGCCTTCTACTTTTATACACAACGTCAAACGCTTCCGAAAATTTAAGGCTACGCGCCGAAGCTCTTCTATAGATATCCGATCCCACTCACGGCACAACGACTGCTTTAACGCTTCCAAACTTTTGTGGGGTGTTCCACAGGCTTTGGCCTCCAAAATTGACCACACGCTGTAATACATCTGATTGAGTACTGGCGAGTAGGGAGGCCATTCCGTGGATGTGATAAAATCCGGGAAATGAGTTTTGCACCAATTTTGAGTGGCTTTTGCCCTATGGGCTGGAGCAGAATCTTGTTGAAACGTCCAATTCGCATCGCCAAAATGTTGATGAGCCCATGGAAGAACAACGGCTTCGAGAATGTCGCGTCGGTAAACCTCTTGGTTAATTTTCACACCCCGATCCACAAAAACCAAGGGGGTTTTTCCAGTTGAGCAAATTCCGGCCCAAACCATCACAGACTGTGGATATTGACGGTGCTCTACGACAGTAGAAGTACCTGGAGCATTAATAGATCAAATCCGGTCATTTTGACGGTTGTGTGCTTGCTCGACGGTGAAAAGCTTTTCATCTGTGAACACAATCCGATTCAACGATAAAGGAGCAGCGCGACGAAGGAGCTGACCACATCTTTGAAGTCGCACGAGCTTGTTACCATCGGTCAACAGTTGAACTTTTTGAAGCTTATAAGGCTTGACCTTAAGATGCTCCTTAGCTATTCGGCGAGCTGATTCACGTGAAACACCGATCTCACGGGCAATTTTTCTCATTAAGACTCTGGAATTTCGCAAGAGTCGTTTCTTGATGATTTGACGGACCCTCGGCGTGTTGACTGTTCGCTTTCTTCCGCTTCCTGGATGACGTCCGGTATAGCCACGGTTCTCAATTTGTTTGATTGTTCGGCTTACATTTGGTGCCACTATGCCGAGCCTTCGCGCGATGTCACAATTGCGCATTCCTTGTTGATGTAACCCTAAAATTTTCTCTCTTTGATTAGACATCTATAAAATAAGTAATTAAACACACAACAAAATTTGACAGTTCATCATACATATAGCATTTTTAACTGGCAATCTCAGTGTGCTAAAACAAAATACCAACAACAAGAAACTTTCGTGTTAGGACCGATTAAACTTTGTTATCATTTTTTTTGGGTCACCCTGTATATAAAATTTAATATGATATAAAATATATCGCGAATGGGTTGGCTGAAAAATTCCTGGCCAAACTATTATAATTAAAAATTGAAAATTGATTTTTTATTAAACAGTGCGCCCATGAGTCGCACAAATAAATTTAATAGGAACCGAAAGTATGAAGCCTATAGAATATGCAAACGTTGGGTTGTCTATATTTTTCTTGGCAGAACTACTGGGTTGGCAGGTATAAACAGGTAAGTCGATTCCAGTTACTTCGCTCATTTCAAATATAAATAAATTTTATATCAAAATAAGCGCTGTTTCGTTGCGAACACGATGACATAGAGTTGTCTGAAAAAAATCTGGCGTGAGTGAGGGTTGTCGATTTTTAAAAAGTAAAATTTTGATGCGAATGAAAACTTGCGACAAAGAGGTCCGAGCCAAGTAACCCGAACGATTGAAGAGGACGCACAGCTTTGTAGCTGCAAGCGGTGCTACTCACAGATCACCTTGCACGAAATAGAATGTGCATGCTATTTGTTCATTCAAGGATAGCGATACACTAGTAAATGGTACCGTAAACATTCCTACTGAAATATAATATAACATGTTTTATAAACTAAGCAGCCACTAAGCAGATAATAATACACCGATGCAGCTACAACGCTGTGTGTCCTCTTCAATCGCACGGGATTCTTGGCTCGGACCTCTTTGTCGCAAGTTTTCATTCGCATCAAAATTTTACTTTTTAAAAATCGACAATCCTCATTCACGCCAGATTTTTTGCAGACATCGTGTCATCGTGTTCGCAATGAAACAGTGCTTATTTTGATATAAAATTTATTTATTTTTGTAATGGGCGATGTAACTGGAATCGACTTACCTGTTTAAACCTGCCAACCCAGTAGTTCTGCCAAGAAAAAAATAGATAACCCAACGTTTGCATATTCTATAGGCATCATACTTTCGGTTCAAATTAAATTTATTCGTGCGACTCATGGGCGCACTGTTTAATAAAAAGTCAATTTTTAATTAATAATAGTTTGGCCAGGAATATTTTAGCCAACTCATTTGCGATATATTTTATATCATATTAAATTTGATATATTATAATACTTTTCATTCCATCGGCAGATCGGCAAATAACTTTTCTAGTTGGGATCTTAGACTATTAGGTATTCAATTTTATAAAAATTATAGTATCATTGCATTTCTGCTTATCAATGTAAAATTTACCACATATAGACATATCCACAAAAGGAACATTCGACAAAGCGACATCAAAAATCTTTTGCGTCTGAAAATAAAAGCTTTTCTTATTTGTTAGACGTTAGAGTAAACATTGTGTTTAGTCAATACTTTCGAGAGAATCGCGTGTAAGAGGTCGAAAAGTTTTAGTCCCTCCGCAAAAAAAAAATTGTAACTATTTAATAAGTTTTGCAGTAGATATCAATAAAGAGAAACTGCTTCACTTTCTTGTTGAAAACGATGATTTCTTACAGCAACCACGGAAGCAGGAAATTTTTACCATCGCATCAAAGAAAACATTTTAGATTTGCTAGTTCAAAACGTTATAAAGATTTCTTGCCCTGTACTCATGGAAAAGTAAACATCGCTCCTTATTTCATATGAACGGAGCTTCCAATAATCATAGAAACAATATTCTATCAGAATACTTTCACTCCGATGTTGCAAAAGTTTTAGAATTGTCTTCATTCTATTCGATAAAAGAAATAAATATCTTTCAATAGGATGACATTGAAAATAATAAAACGTTATAACGTATTTATCAGATTTTCGAAAATATGTCACTGGCTGTGACTTTGTGTCAGCATTTGCTGGCATCAGCAAACTCATAGCTTAGAAAGTAAGTACTACTGCCGTTTTTAGTTACAAAGTCGAAGATGGTTGAAGTTATAATACGGTAGTAGAATGACACGACCTAAAAGTTTTTAGTAGATTTTTGGTACAAGAAGATGTCAATAAGGCACGCACAAAACATTTCTTCTAGAGAAAACGCTTGATGCCAACACTTGGAAAGAGTTGCATTACAGACAGCTATTTGGAATACTTAGTTGTCTAAATATCTTAGCGGAGTGTACGAATTCAATAGATTGGGAGTGGTATAAATCGATTATTATTAAAAATACACATCACTTTTGTTACTTTTGCTAAACTCACTATTTTGGAATATTTAATTAAAAAAAAATATATTTAAAAACCCGTTGATATTTTCTGAAATCATTTTATTAATTTTACAATTTTACAATGAAAAAAATGCTCTAGTAAACATTGTTTACGAACTTAAAAATGGTGTTATGCCAAAGAGTTAAACGTGGGATATTATGCACTTGTATGCACGAAGATAACGAGCTAGTTTGAACTGCCGTTAATTTATCGTAGGTTATACGGACGACAACGCGACGGTTGGGGGTTAATTTTTAAATTACTTATAAGGTCCGTAATGGTTAATACTCATTAAAGAAAATTATACGCGAGCGTATTATAAATAACATCCCAATGACGAACATGTCGCCACAAAAGCGGGAAATTATTTCCATTAGTTTTGTGCGTTATTCTGGTTTTGTTGAAATTACATAATTACACACATCTGCTATGCATTTTAGATAACATTCGCTTGCAATTCCATCTACTCAATTTCTAACTATATAAATAATATAAAAAAAATTTTAAGTTTTGTAATCTTTGTTCATAAATTTATTTTTCAAATTCTTTATATACCATAAAAAATTATGCTGAGGGCAACAGGTTGTATGAATCTGGGTGCAATTTAGGTCAAACTTTTTATACTATTTTAACATACCATAGGCGTACAAAAATTAATGCTTCCGTAAAGGTGTGTTTACTATTTATTCTTTAATTTAAATATTATTTATACAGAATTAAAAAAATTGTGTTCAATAATTATTTATTTATTTTTTATATAATAGTTGAGCAGAAAAAATATCATAGAGAAATTAAAATTTATCATTCAACTAAGCTAAGAAAACTACTATTTCACAAGCTATTTGGTTTTAGCTTCTTATTTTTCTTCTGCTTTCTCATTTGTTTATGCTTACTTACTTCTTGATAAAGATTTTGATTTCTCAAAAGTTTTTTGCAATACCAGGTAGATATATCATGTCTTCTAATCAATTCGCCCTTTTTTCCAAACAACGAGCTGTAAACTTGGTCCGCATTGACGGCTATCATATTTCTAGCCGGTACGCTCATACATTGTGGTTTATTTACATTAAATTTAAAAGGTATATTTTGGTAAACCGCTTTTACGTCATTAAGGTTATCTTCTATTTGTTGATTTGAGTTGTTACTAGGGTTGATAGTATTTTGAGGCAATATTTTCAATTTACTGTCTTCCGAAATATTTTGTGATTCGTCAATTTTTACTTTTAAACTTTGAATAGCTATATCGTCAGGAAATGCGGATATAGCATTACATATAACTCCTTTTAAAACTTTCTGATAATTATGATCAGCAGAGTGTCTATAATCGTTCAAAATTTCTGTAACAGATTCTGAAACTTGTTCTATTAATTTAATTCGTTTTTGTAAGTATTCTTCTCTTTTGTTCCAATAATTTTTGAGTAAATCGAAATATTTTGGTCCATTATTTACAGCTTCTCGGTTTGGTTTATAATTTTTTGTATTATGGTAAACACTATCGGTATTATTAGGTTTTACACATTTTACTACATTGTTATTGCCAGTTTTCGCGTACGTACTTTTGGAATTTGCACATTGCAAGTTCTTTTTATTACAAAAATTTATTGTGTTTGAACAACAACAGCAAATGTTGGGAACGCTATTATTTTCCAAATTATTTTGAGACATAGAATGTTCGTCGCAATTGTACAATTTTGTGCTGTAATAATTGTTAGGCGTTTGTTTGATTCGATGCAATTCGTTTAACTTCCTGGTTACATCATTTACATTGGGAATCGGTACATTATATTGTCCGCATGCTACGTCTCGACTGGAATTATTATTTTTCAAATAATGTAAAATGCAATATTTATGACGTTCTTTCATCAAGTTGAGATAATTTTCGTATTTTTTGTTTACCATAGCTAATCTACTCAAGTTGCTACATGTTGGTGGTTTATTTTGTAATCGGTTTTGAGTTGTTTGAGATTTAAAATTATTTTTACTTTTGGAGTAATTAATTGATGGTATTTTTATTAAACTTTTATTACCGTCTTGCACTGAATGGAATAGATATTGCAATCTAAACATTCGATTTTTTTCCAAGTTTTTAATATTTTCTCGAATATTTTCAATAGTTTGTTTAGTTTTAAGCTGTGATTTGGAATTTTGAGAAATATTAGAAAATGGCAATTCGTTCCATAATTTTAAGGAATTCAGCATTTTATTAGGTTTTTGCAAAGGTGTCGAAGTACTAAGGTATCTTCTAGATATTTTTTCGTTTGTCCTCACATTCGAATGAACTTTACTCGTTTTACTCCCATTTAAACGCAAAAATCGTTTCTTCCTTGATTTATTAGGTTTTTGTTTTGCCATAAGCTCTTTTACTAACCGTGAAGTCATTCTTAAAAGCAAAATATCCTGCAGGACGTTGCATACCATTTTACTATTATTAAAATTATAAACTTCCTCATATAAAGTAGTTGTAGGGTCGGGCTTTTCATTTTCTATTATCTTCGTGGTTAACGATTTTAGTGCATCATCTAATTGGTTACTGTTAGAGTGGTATGTGCTATTATAATTTACTTTTAACTTAGCATCTGCTAATTGAATTTTATCTTTAATATTTAAATTATTAGCAAAACATTTTTTCTTTAAATTAAGAATATTTAAATCTTCTTTCTCGCTATCGGTACAGCTTTTATCGGCTAATGATTTAAAATCATCAATACGCTTATCTAAATCTTCCACTACAATAAAATTTGTTGTTTTATTATTAGGAGTGACTTTTTCTAAATAATTTTTAAATTTCAATTTGTTGTTTCTAATATTATTTAAATAAATTTTATTTTGAACAACGTAATCTTCGTAGGTGAGAGGTTCTAAATGTTCACCTTGCGTTTTCAAGTCATTGCTATTGCGGTTTAAATTGGCTTTTGTTTGCCATTCAAATTCGTGTCTTTTCTTAAGATACTTTTGGTATTTATTAGATGGCTCTGTGTTCAAAAATTTTAGATCATTTTCGTTTTTATAATTTAATGAATGCAAATTGGGAATACTTGTTTTGTGACTTTCCGTGTTTAAAACATCGGCTTTGATATAATTTGATTTAACTTGTTGCATATCTGTTGAGGTAATAATAGAGTCCTTTGGATTTATCAAGCATAATAACGAAATTACTGCAATTGCTAAGACTCCGCTAATTATTGACAAAATTCCTAAAGTTTCAGCTTGCGGTTTTTTTACTTTTCTACGTTTTCTTAACTTGGATTTTTCTTTTACAATGTTATTATTTACAGCAGTGGTGGCAATATGATGGTCGCTATTGTTTGAATTAACACAATTAACATTGATCAAGCAAGATTTGTCAATTGATTTAGAGTCTTCGCCGCTATCTGTCGAAATTTCTGAAATAAAGTTACTTTCCCATACCTTTTCTGTTTGCGATAAGTAGTTAAACTGCGTGTCACTATTAGAACTGTCATTTTCGAATAGGTCTATTTCTGATATTTGATTTTCCGTCAGGTTCTTATTCCCAGCAAAATTAATATATTCATCTTCTAGTTGATTTTCCGCTACTAAAAATTTATTCGTATCTTGAGTGGATTTTGCATTTTGAATTTGATCTAAAACTGTCCAAGAAGAATCTGATCCTATGTCTGAATCGGTTTCATTGTCTTGCTTGTTATTGATCATGTTAATTTTTATGTTTTACTGTGAATTTTGAGTTTTAAATATAATTACATATCAGAATGAATTTTAAACAAAAACTTGACAAGCGTTTTCCGCTTGGAATTGAAATAATTGTCACTAAGATTTATATAAATAACAAAACATTTGAATAGCAACCAACACTGATGTGATCAATTATTACAAAGATCCAATAATACTTAGAACTTTCTGTGTTTGTGTTAAATCTAATCTAATTTATAATAAGTACTTTCACTATTACCGTCAATAAAATTGTCTGTTCTGACTGCTCGAATACTGACAGTAATATCATTTGATAGTAAGGTAGTAAGTACATACAGTTCACTAGATCCGATAGAAAGTATATGATGTAAAGTGTCTATCAAAGCATAAGTGTAGCTTGGTATATTGCATTATTATAAATTTCTATGATGCTGTAAAAGTTATTATATTCCGCATCTCAAATCAATTTATACTTAAATGATGATATTGTATAGATTTAAAATATTTAAAAAGCATTGCTGATGTAGATTACATAATATAATCCCAATTTAGTTTTCAAAAATGATACTCTCCAAGCTATAATAGCATTTTAAGGTATGTAGTACACGTTGATTTGGATGGGTTGAATGCATAAACACTTTTTCTGGATAGATTATCATATATAATATACTAAGAGCTGGGCATATTTCCGATAATTTGTTCAAGCTGTTAAACAAGTGAATCGATGAGTAAGAAAAGGGTGTAAGTCCAAAAAATGCAATTTTCAACTGATATAGCAAATTTGTTTGAAATATATAGACCGTTCATTGAATCTAATAGCGGTGTAATAATAGTTATAATTGAGACCACAGCAAGGAAAATTAAATAATGTTGAGTGATTTAACGGTGTAAGTCCAGGACATACACCATTTTTGTACTCAATATTTAAATAATAATACTAAAATAAGTACTCTATCGTGATTCGGTATAATTGTTTATTAATTGTTTATATTAATTGTTTACAGATAACGTTGCATTTGCAGTTTAATATAAGTTCTTGTTTATGTTTATAATTCGTTTTTCTACTTGTTATATTATTATTAACAAATAAAAAGTTTGCAATTTATTTATTATATATTAAAGTGAATAATGTCTGATATCGATAGTGAATGTGATAATGAAAAAAAAAACAAAAAGCAAAAAAAAAAAAGAGATGAAGGCAGCTGGAAACGAAATAAAATTATGCTTGCTAAACGTAAAGGTAAAGAACATACAAATTACTCAGGAAAAAATGTAGAAGCAAAAAAAAGTGGCAAACCGTGTGGTCTAGAACCTAGAGTTCTATTATCGTGTCACTTCACTCTACTTCTCTACTCTCAAGTAGAGTAGAAAACTACTCAAGTTGTAACCGATGATTCATGAAGTTGCTAAAATGTTATTAATTTGCGTTTTGTTTTGTTTAAAGTAAAATAATACATATATTTATAAAAAAAAATAAATGTTTGTTCAGTTAAATAAATAGTTTTATTTCAAATAACAATAATGCATTACTAAAATTTGAGTGAGTGGGAAAAGGGTGTAAGTCCAAGAACTGTTTTTTTGTATATTGAGTGAAATAGCAAATTTTAGATATTCTTATTCTAACTATATGTTTCCCTGAATATAGTACTACAACTTTTGTATGCATGTCAATATGAAAACAGTAAGAATTACAAAACCACACAGTTTTTTTATGATTTCTTAAAACTAGCCATTTTGGACTTACACCTTTTTCTCACTCAGCGATTCAAGTGTTTTTTGCAAGAAAAGGGCAACAAACACGCGTGTAAACAGCGCGAACAAATTGTCTCAGAAATATGCCTAGCTTGAGGTATATTAAGATAGACTATCGCTTGAACGAGTATTTAAAAAAAATTTTTTATAAATGTTAGGTTGTAATGATAGAAACAAATGAATTACTTCAAATGTCATTAATTAATTTGTCACAGCCATTTTATAATTTGAAATTTAAGCATTGTGCGTTAAAAAATAATATAGCAGTATTGTTATACATTAAGTAATTTAAAATGAATTCACGTTTTGGTAACGAATCGCTACAATATATAAACGACGAAGTTATTAAAAGTATTCCGATTAATACTGTGCGATCCAAAAACTTAGTTTGGACACAATTCCAAAAATTTTGTAGTGAAAGAAGCTACGATGTTAGCAACAAGGCTATATCTGTAGAAAAGCTTGGAGAGATTTTATTGGACTGAAGATACAATATGCGTAAAGCAGATGCAGCACATTATAAGGAGTTGGTGGTTAAATTAATGTGGAATTACAATACATCTCAATAAATGTAACGTTATATTTACTACTTTCAAATAATAATTTTGTATTTAAAATGTCACTTGTTATTTTTGTAATCTAAATTATAAAAGTATTAAAATATCTGCACTTGTCTCGGGGAAAACTTCGCGATAGTCTCCCTAAGGCGATTTCCGTTTTTCAAATTTTTGCTAAATTCGATGCTGATTGGTCATCATTGTGTCAATCCAATATGTCAATTGGTTGATGTTGGTCACATGATACGTGAGTAGGATAGTCATCTAAATAGTTCATTTATTGTATTTATCTTATTTATATATAGAAGACGGTCACGGCCTGATGCTTATATTATGTGCATCGACTGCTAAGCTGAGATCCTCTGTTTGAGCTAAAACTTTATTCTGCCCGTCTTCCCTCGGAAAGAATGGCAAATTAACAAGGTGTCTGCCAAGAAAACCCTTCTGAAGAAGAAGTGGTCACTACGCTTTTAGTATGTAAGGCCAAGGACCGAGAAAAGATTTATATTATCATAAATTTTTATAAACTAATACGATATACGATTTACTTAAGCAAATTAAAAAACTATAATTATATTATAGGTAGGTACATCGTTAATAGAATTTCTGGTTGTCACTTTTGGCTTCACTCTATAGAAAGTTTTTAAATCAGGTATGAGTGAGGCATCATACAATAATTATTAAGACTATTGAAATATTAGAAATATTGGAATATTAATGTTTTTAATTTTTTTCTTACCTTATCTTGTATATTATTTTCAATAAAGGAATCTGGGGAAGTACAAGTATCTAAAGAAGGAACGCCCAATTCGTATATGTTAACCATGTGAGCCGCTTGTGCATGTACCATTAAATCCCATGCGTTATGAAAGACATCTTTGCATTGAACACAGAGTAAAGCTGCTGATGGTGGTTCCTCGCCATTAATTTCTAAAAAAAATTAATTTATAATAGTAAGTTAATATTTATTTTCTACGAAACTCTAAACAGTAAATACCTACGTATCGCAAGGGAATAAAATTTAGGATCGGAAAAGGAATTACCCTTAATGCGGTAAAAGTTATGTCTCGAACAGTTTCATTGAAGATACACGCACACTAATATCCTGTAGGATCATTGAAACTTTCTTTGATAATTTACGAATCGACGCAGATGGTCAGTATATATTTTTAAGTGCAATTAATAATGTATTCGAATTTCTTAAAAACGTTTTGTATTATTTGCAAGTATTTGCACTTTTCTGTCCCGAAAGTATCATTCGCATTGGTAATTTCAAATAACTTCATTATGATTAATTTATCATAACCTTCTTAAAGTAAGTAAATTTTCAAATTATAATACTTTTTTTAGGTTAAATGCTAAAAGTCAAACTAATAAAAATAACAATTAAATATGACGCGAAAGGTTGGTGCATTGTTACATAAATTATATACTTTTCTATAAATATCATTCTAAACAAAACAAAACTGTTTACTATTCTACTATTTTAAAACTTTAATATGTTATCTACTATTAAATTCTCTATCGACCTACTTGGCAAAAATATTTTAACCAATAATTTTTTGTTTTACAAAGATTCAATGTTTTCTTTTTCTTGTTCTTCTATCACGTCCATCTCAAACAATAATAAGGAATATTGGACCATAAACGTAAATAAAATTTTATTTAATTATTTCTGTGTTTATAATTATTTTCTTTTTAAATTTATTTAGTCCAAAAACTGTTTGATGTAAAACTAGCAGTTCCTTTCAATTTACTGCAAAACCGCAAAGGCACCTAATTTTTTTCTTTAGCACCTAATTAAGAACCAATTTTGATGTATACTAAGATGTGTGATTACATCAGTTTATTTTTCACTTACACTGATTTGTTAATCTTGTTTTCTCGAGAATTATTGCAAAGAGAATTGCAGGAAGATTATTTCAATTTTAAATAGTAATTTTTTACTGATTGATTTTCCTTTGCTTACTATTTGATTAATCGTTTGTGCTTATATTATTTTTTAGGTTAACTTTTACAATTAATTGATTGTGATTATCTTACCAGCAGCGGTTACAAATTTGAATCATCACTGTTGACTAATGTTTGACAGGTTTTTAAAATAATAAATTTTTGTAATAGAATATTAACCTAAAACATGAATTTTGAAGTCGATAGTGTGGTATTAGTAGTATATAATTTTAAATAAACAAACTAAACAAAAAATTAAAATAATGAATTTTAATTGTTAAGTAAAGAATACACACTTACATAGAAAAATAATATTTAACAAGCAATAAAAACAACAAATTAACATTTAACAGGTTTTGGACTAAGAATATTTGTATAACCAAAAAATGAATTTTTAAAAAAGTACGTTACAAAAATGATAAAAATCTAAAATATGAAATAAAAAACTTTGTAATACGATATAAAGGCCCCTATTTCACAATTATTATTGATCATTAGTCGTATTTAACATGAGAAAACAAGAAAATTAAAAAAATTAGTTAAATTGAATGTAACTTACCAAATTAGAACCAAAGAATATCACGTGTTTCAATGAAAATTTTAAGGCTAATTGTTATTCTGGTAAAACCAGATTTGAAGTAGAGAACGCACAGCGCCATCGAATAACTTCTATAAATTAAATTTACCACATTTTTGCACCTAATGGCACGTTACATACATTTTTGTTTTATTGTTTGGTAGTTGTCGTCCTGGACATTATTAAGAATAGCTACTTTACATTCATTTCAAAGGAACTTGATTTGAGATTGAAGTCTAGTTTTTTGTATTAAAAGACCTTATAATGTAAAGGGTTATTACTTAAATCAGATTCATCATATCAAAATATCAATTATTTGAATCAAACAAGTAATAATTTGTGAAACTTTTTACTGGTTGATAACTTTATTGCAGTTGTATTCTTTCAAACTTTTACACTTTCAATGTATGTTGAAAATAAAGCCCTTCATCTTGCTATAGATTAACTTCCATAATAACTTCTATTTAATTTTTTGTTTTTTGATTTAAGAGTATTTTGTCAAATCATCAAGCTTTCGAAAACTGGAGATTAAATTGTAAGGTTAGCCGATCTGTTAGTTAGCATCAACAGTCATTGGAGCAAAGAAGTATATAAATTTTCTCAAAAATGGCTATTATATTATTAAATAGGGTTTATAATTAATAAAAAAATTTTTTTTAAATTTTTTTCTTTGTCAGAAGCTTTGATAATATAAAGACAAAGACAACAGAGTTTGTTTTCCATTGTTTAATTGTGAAATCTTTTCAAGCTGCTGAAAACAATTATGTTATTATTTTGGCACCTTGTTTTCGTAGAACCAAAATTGTAGTACACCTAACTTACGTTATAATTATGTGGTATTTTTAAAAAAATACTATAGAAAGCTATCTTACCTATAGTATTTGGTTTAAAGTATCTAAAAATAGAAAACCATTTTTAGGTACGCCCGTGATCTAACCTAACTGTTGTAACCTAACCTATAATTGTTTTTTACATTATTGTGTTTCCACATGTGTGAAAAAGTAAACTTTTCGTGATTCTTCGTACGATTCGGATGAATTGGACAGTGAAATGGAAGATTTAAAGAACACGCTTAATAAAATTAAGAAACGTTACGCCGCGCCGTTTGGAAGCAAAGCGAGATGTTTGTTACTCATGGAGAGTAATCTGCTTACGTAGATGAATCTAAACTTTAGGTTGCATTCAGTAAGTACACAAAATTAAAATATACAAGAGGTTTAGATTATATTGCCGAATTTTATGTCGAAGATGCTAAAATGAAAGTTGTCTCTATTTGCTAAAAATATTTCATATTTATATTTCAGATTAATATTAGATAAATAAATCAGATCCCGTATGCTACTTTGAAGCACTCCCGGGATTCTAACGTTTTCTGTAGGAACTTCAACGTTTATACCATTTGTTTACAGATACCTTTTGTATACAATTTTTTGGGTTGGTAAGAACTTATAAGATCGTAGGAACTCCCTTTAAGTCCGTATCTATTTATGTTTTCTAAAAAGATCTTGTGATCAATACAGTAAAAATATACACCACTAAGTATTTTTTCTCATCTAATTATTTATGTATGGTTGGTTATGTATTTATGTATGGAAAGCGTGCAGAATAGTGTCAGTGTCTTGTTTCTGTATAACAGTATTGTTCATTGTTCCATAATTTATATGCAGTTACAGAAAAACTTAATAATACTATAATTGTAGATAATTTTCTCACGAATTTTTGAGACAGAGTTGATGGGTCTATAAGCTAATGAGTATATAATTAACTCTAACCAAAAAGATGATTACACATTTAGTCATGATAACGGCTCATCATGTGCAAACTCTTACCTTAATAGACGTTATTAGAGATATTGAATTAAAAGGTGAGGGCATACATATACAGAATGTGTACGATAAGAGGTAACAGTGAATAATTCTTATAATTATATTACTAGATAAAAAAAAATTTTAAGTACTTTTTTATTTATCTCGAAATTTATCATCGGAAACAGAGGAGTTAAATTTTTTTATACCTCAAATTCAACGTAAACTCAAAGTAAACATGATTTTTTTTTAATGGCAACATGTCTTTTTCTAGCATTTTTGTAATCTGCAGTTTTTTCTTTATACATGCTATCGTGAAACAAAATATTTTGACCCACCCTATGCTAAATTGTAAAAATTTGTTAATTTAATTTTTAAACGTTTGAATTGATAAAAGTGCAGAGTGGGGAGAAAAGATAGAAATAAGGGCTTTTTTGGACAACTATGGCCGACAGCGGGTGCGAGATTTTGTATGCCCGCTGAGTTTTGATATTTTTGAGAATTGTGAGTAATATTTTATTTAGATTTGATTTAAATAAATAATTTTGATGCAAATGTATTATTGCGCTATTTTGGAGGTGTTATTTTTGGATTTTTGGATAATTTTATATTGAGTGGCTACTGAGCGGTAGATTGAATTTGTTGATAAATTAGAAGAAGAGAAGTTGAAATTAAAAATTGGATCTGAATTATTTAAAATTGGAAAGTTTAAAATTTGCATTCGTAGGAATGAATGGTGCTATTAATAAGCGGGCGATTTGGATAAGGTCGGAATCAAAACCAAGATCCCTTGCTTTAAAGAATACTACTTTTAAATTGGAATTACATCTATATTTGGAAACATTATTTTTGGATTACTATTTAATTTTTTAAACCAATAAGAAATTTTTTATTTAATTATTTTTTTTAAACGTAAGAACTCTCGATCCTTGAAAATTCCCAACTGCTTCCGCACACCAGGGTTACCTGAGCAAGTATAAGTGTGTGGAAGTTTTCTACGAAAATACCATTACAATATATATAAAATTATCACAGGATCACATAAAATAATTATCGAAAAAATGCAAGATTTAAGCAAACAATAAATTTATTAATTATTAAAAATTTATTGTTTGCTTAAATCTTGCATTTTTTCGAAAATTTTCTTATGTGATCCTGTGATAATTTTATATGAATTGTAATGGTATTTTCGTAGAAAACTTCCACACACTTATATATAAACAACAAAACAACATCACATTACAGAAAATACAACCTATCTGATAAATTGTTCAAAATTGCCACCATTTTATTCAAGACTTAATACTAATCTACGCAGAAATTCATCATTAGTTGTTTTTTTTATTTGATTTGGTAATAATAATTATTGATCGCACGTTTATTTAAAATTAGAAGTACTGCAATTTTGATCTATGAAGACAAAGTGCAAATATAATAACATAACTTGTTTCAGCAATTTAAAAGAATTTCACAATAATTGAACGACTTTGCCTTAAGGGAAAAGTAAAATTTTGAAATCTTTGCAAGGAAAATATAAACTTTTTAATGGAATTGTTGATTTTCAACGATCCTGTTCTAGAGAAAGAAAATTCGAAGACGTTGGTATAAGACTATTTAGAATGTTTTATTATCTGAAGGACAACATTGCAATGGATTTGATCATATTTAGATTCTACCTTTATAGTAAATAAACCATAGGAAGAATGTCAACAATAGCTAATTTTAATCTTGCAAATCTTTTGCCTATAACAGATAAAAGCAATTCGACTTGACATAATCCATATCCTACGTCCATATGTTTATATAATAAAATCCCTCGTGGTAGCCATATTGGATTTTTCTGTTGTTGGACACTCTTCGGCAATCTTCGGAAACGCGTTATTGGAGATTTTCGCGTTGTTATTATCAACATAACCTTTCTATTAAAAATGAAATTGGAAATTCAACAGAAATGAGATTATTTTCTACTTTTATGAAGACTCAATCTGCACCAATAAACTTTAGCATAATTTTTTTAAATGGCGTCAATGGATTCAAGTAGTTATTGCATTTGTAGCAATATGAAATGTGCTGCAAATATGCAAATGCAGAAGAATACTCAGATAGGAGTATTACGACCTGCGAATATATCATAGCTCGATATGTCCGGGCCGCGATAAAAACGTCAACTGAACACATAATACGACCTGTCCGACTTTGACGGATAAAATATATTGCTATGCCCCCAACTTTGCAAATTTTTGTATTTTCACTCTCTTGTGAAATTTACAGAGGTAATACAGATTATTTTATAGCTATGAGCTCTTACTGAATTGATTAATTTTAATTAAATTGAACATTTTTGTGGCTTAAATATTTAATTTCAAATGTGCAACTTTTACCTTGCAATGTGGTCTTATACTTGCACGTGTACGCTCCGCATGTGGTTTAAACTCGTCGGTCTAATAAATTTGTTGGTGCATTTTATGCGCTGAACGACCAAAATTATCACAATTTCTTCCAAATTTTATGTTCTCAACACCCACTTCACCACAATTAAAACAAACAAAACAATTTTTATTTTTACTAAACTTACTTTTGTTTTATTAACGATCAAAATTAAATTATTATAGCGGGTCGTCTATTCGACGCGAAGGCGTCAGCCCCAGTCTTGTATAACAACCTTCAAGTCCCATTCTTTCTAGTTTTCGTTCTTCCCACCTTTATTTACATAGCAAAATTTAACAAACATTTTTATGTACAATGATAAATAAATAAATACTAACAAATTCAAACTTTAAAATTGTTTACAAAATAAATGAAATTGTGATTTTTAGTGTTGCGAAACACGACAATATACACATATTTTTTTATTCACACAATAGTTATTTATGTATCTAGAGCATTATGTTGATATTTATGTCGAAGGCAATCAATGTAAAAGAACGAGGGCCGTCAGGCCCGAGAGTTTTTAAGTTGCTCGAGAGCATAAACATCGAGTAATGCTCGATATAATGCTTATTATGATGTATATGCTTATAATGTAAATAATGCTTATGTGCATAAAATGCACAACATTTTATATTTCACTGCATTTGAATTTGTGAACATTTAAAATTCTGAATTTAATTTTGCTTAAGTTCCTAGTTTGCGGTGGCTTGTATCTATGACGATTTGTTTGTTTTATTAATGAGAAAGCATAAAAAGCGGGCATTATGATTTATACGCTCTAGGGCATTATAGGTTACTTAATATATCTCATTGTCAAGGTATAAAGAACAAATAATGATTCAGTGCAATATAAATTCATATTTTAACACCCGTATTCATAAAAATTTCTTAAAGTGTCGCTTAGGAATGTTTTAGTTATAACACTGTTATAGGTTATGGGTTATAGGTGATTGGTTGTTTTAGGTTACAAACCGCTTATATCAGTCTTATAACAGTGTTTTAGCGCTATTGAACGTTTATGAAAAATGTTTTTTGACATTTTGCTTATAATAGCTTTATAAACCTGTTGTAACTTTTTATGAATATAGCTGTAAGATTATAAGGTTACAAAGTTCTTCAAAGATCTAAATTGAATAGAAAAAATAAATAAACTAACAAAAATGTTAAAATGATGGATTTTAACCATAAAGTAAAGAATACATGCGTACGCAAAAAAATATTATTTAAAAAATCAAGAAAAAGACGATAAAGTAAAAAAGACGTTCATTTACATTTAACAGGTTTAGACAAGAATATATTTGAATAAACAAGAAAAAATAAAAATTACTACTTATATAAAAATAATTTTTTTTAAATATTAACGTTTGAAATAAAAAATTACGTTATATAAATATGATAAAAATATAAAATAAAAACTTAGTAATACGATATAAAGACCCTTATTTTATTTCTGATCTTCGGTGATACATAACTAATAAAATCAGAAGCAAGAAAATAATTACAAAACAAATTGAAAAATGAAAAAAAATGAAGAAGTTTAAAAAAATTACTATAGATTGAACGTGAATTACCAAATAAAAACAAATAACTAATCTAAACAATGTCACGTGTTTAAATGAATTAAATTGATTAGGCTTGAAAAATCTAACATCAACACAAAAGAGTTTTTGGATTTTTTTTTTAAATTTTGTACTCTTGTCGAAAACAGTTCAACAAATTAAAGTTTTTAAATTAGATTAATAGTAAAGCAGCCAGTAGAATAGAATCTTATTTATTTTTACAAAAAAAAAAAATAAAAATAAAATGTATAATTTTTAGAGTTTTTCAAATTGCAATAAATGGAAAAATTGCGAACTGATATCGGTAGCGAGAGGTAGTCAAAGAAGCAGCAAAGTTCGTTTAAATTTGTAGTATACTTTGTATAAGAAATATTTGTAGCCATGTTTTATTAAAATTTAAAAATATTTTTCTAAAATTATTTTCAACAATTTGCATAAAGTAGTTTTAAAGATTCTATTTCTACGAGACTCTGGCAGTACTTTCTTCGCATAATAATTAATGTCTGATGATTGAAATAAGAAATTGGAAATACAAGTTAACAATATTATATTAAATAAGTTTAAAAAATGAACAAGTTAAATAAACGTTAAATTATGAATTTATCACAAGTTAATAATTAATATATTTAAATGTTAACAATATAAGAAAAATATCAAAATTTTGTCATTGTCTATGTTTATTGTTAATAATTATGTTAATAATTACCAATTATTAGGTTTGTTAACCAAATATCTGCCGAATACGGTAATTGGTTTGGATAAATTTGATGAAATCTGGATTTTTTCAAGGTTTGAGTTGTGGAGGTAATAGATACGAATGGGTATTAATTATCAGTGTTAATTAATAATTTCAAAATTAAACTTACTACATTTGTCGTTCGATCCATAAGTATCACATTTACACGTAAAACGTAATTTGCAGTAGGTTTTCTTGTGTTCCAAAAGCTCGCTTAATTCTGTGAACATTTCTCTGCAGTTTCCGCAGATTAATATGTCGGGATTACCTGAAAATAATTTATAAACTTACATCTTTCATCATACAAATATGTAGGTGCCTACGTGTGATGTTTTTAATATAGTAAAATAATCGTTTTAAAGTTTACAAAAATATAAAATTTAAGTAGATGCATCATTTTTAAAAGTTATCAATGCGTAATGGCGATATGCTCGAAAGAAACTCATAAAATAGCGTAAGCTGATCCGATTATATGCTTACTGCATATGGATTAATGCAAGTTAAAAAAGCTCACCTCCAAAGCTCTAACGGAACTTGGAACAGCTTTTTTACATTATGCCTAAGGTATTAACTTTAATAAACAGTGCGCAAAATTGAAATTTTTACGAGTACTATAGAAGTTAGCAAGGTAAATATACAACAAAGATAGTTTGTGTTGAAAAATGTAGATGAAATAGCTTGTGACATCCAACGCGCATTTGTCATTATTAAAGTTGCAAGCTATTTTAGCACAATGCAATTATAAAGCCGCCTTTAGCTTTGTAAAGTTACCTATTCGCTTATGAGGCAACATTAGAAGACCGTTTTAAATATTAATGCAATTGAGATTAATATAAAGAGCTTATTACGGTTGCTCGCAGGTTATATCCCAAAGCACAAGAATACGCACTTGGTGAGTAAGATTAATGGTGTCTGGTTACAAATTGTGTCATTCAAGTGAAAGTTCTTTTAGTACAAATTTACATTTAAAATGTGTTACAAAACTCTAATAAAATTAGTAATTATAAATTAGGTCATTAACTTTCGTAAATGAAAAGAATAACTAATTTTATATTTCAGTTTACTATATAAATCTTTCAAGAACATTACACATTGTTTTACTGCGAAGTATTTTTATTATATTACGAATAAAATTAAATATTACATTAATCTAAAGATTTATTTTTTGTACCTAAAAATATCTATCCTTTCCAATTTTATTACTGATAATTCCACACATATATATAAAACAATGCATAAGAAATGTCAAAATTGACAGTTTGCTAGCGGCTAAAAATGGTACTTAAGAAGAGACAAATTTGTAAGTGGATAAATTTTGTGGATATTTTTTTGTTTACCTTTGCCATGACAGCCAAAGCAAATCAACATTAATTATTAATGTGACACTAACGCCCGGTTTTTCAATCGTTGGTTAACTATTATTTCATAGTTAACTATTAGTTAGGTTAAAAATTACGTTTTTCAATTGCAGGTTAACGTAAAGTGTTGCTTACGTCGTGATTATGTTTACCAACACTTGGGGTGTGGGTTAACTATAGGTTGGCGAATTACTAACACTTTATAACCGTAAATTGTGACAGTTTTCATGGTTTTCATTCAGAAAAATTTAATAAGTTAATTAATTTTTTGAAATTATTAAATTTGTGAATGAATTTGATTATACTGAAATTTTTTGTAACTGAATATTAACAAAACAAATTTCTTTTATTAATATTGTTAAATGCATTCTCAACTCAGGTCTAAATCGCATCTTTCTCTTTCCAAGTAAAATCACCAGTGTTTTCGGATTCTAAAACATTTTTATGTTGCTTTACAATAGTAACTAAAAGTTCTTCTTCATCTTGAGTAAAATTTAAGACACGTTATTTTCTATTTGCTTCCATATCAGAAGAATAATACCTATATAAGATAGCATTATAATTATTTATTTTATAGGTATTTGTTTATATCAAATATTTCAATATCTAAAAATCTAAAATTATCATTGCTTATCGTTTCGTAACAGATTTTAATAAAAATGAAAAACAATAATTTATTATTATGAACACCAATAAATAATGCAATCATACAACGACACTTGTCAACCTACTGTCAACTACACTCAAATATTTAGGGTTATAATCACGTTTAATAGTTCAGATGTACTGTAAACTAGAAGTTACCTTACCAACACCTAAATATAAATTGAAAAACGCAAATAAATTCTAACTATAGGTTAACTTGCAAGTGAAGGTAACCAAACTAAAAAGTTAACCAACGATTGAAAAACCGGGCGTAAATAATATACGTGTTCTTTTTAATACCTTCATGATCAATATCATCGTTTATTCGCGGAATTATCTTACCAAGTACAGCAAAAATAAAATAAGTGCTTTTTAAAAAATATATAGGTAAAATAATTATTACGTTCTTCTGGAAAACAACCGGTTACAAGTTCTATATTAAAATATGTAATTTTTAATAAAAAAATATAGGTACCTAATAATATTATTTTTACTAAAATATTATTATATCTACTATAATAATTATTATTTATTTTATATCAAACAATTTTATTATTTTATAATGATTAATATATGATTTAAATAAAAAAAGCATTATTTTGGTATTACTTTAATCAAAGTAAAAAATTCTAAAGTTTACTTACTATATGTCTTCAATTGATCAAACGTTGAAATAACAGTATTTTTCTGTACTTCTTTAGTTTTATTTCTCCCAGAAGACATCAATCGCTGTCTCTTTATTGGAGGAGCTACTCGATGTGGACCTATCGCCATAGAAGAAGATGCATAGTAACTGAAATAAATATATATTGTTAATATCAATCTATTATATATAGGCAGGTAATAAATAAGCTTATTCATAATATTATAATATAAAAAATAGTCGCCTTTTAAGCAATTTAGAAGTAATTTCAGTGTTATTAGAAACAGCTATTACTGAAAGCGTTTACTTGGGTCACATTCGCTAGCTTTGATGACTCGACACATCTAAGATTACAAGTAATTAAAAGTTCCAAACTTCTTATGAAGCGTAATCCTTTACTCTAAAGCAAATGGAAATGGTTTTCCAGGCTTGTACACTTTGCTTCTGCGATACTTCTTAATTGTAACCTATAAGATGAAAGTAGTTTATAGGAAGTTATTTACCAAAATGCAGGGAGGTGTAAAATATATTTTGTTTTGAAGCAACAGTATATTTTATACAAGTACACCAGAAATTGTTAATATTTTCAAGCTTCTAAGTATATATTAAAAAACATACTTGCGTATTTTATTTCTCTTTTACTCTCAAAGGCCACAATTTTAAAACCTTTGAGAAATGATAATTTGAACCGTGAAAGCACTATGCTTAACGCAATAATTTATTATAGTTTTTAAAGATTTAATTAAACTTTATGGCGTTTTTGCAAGAAAAAGTTTTCAACGTAAATAATTGTAAATTTTGTAATTTTTTAAATTACAGCTTGTGACTGCTATATCAACAACGTCTTTTCTATCCATATACTTTTTTTTATATTATTTAAGATGTACACTAGAAACGCTTTAGAATAGGTAAAAAAAGGTGTTCAATTCTGATCGACGGCTACAGCCAGAGGCGGCGCTAGTTTGACTAGCGTCATAATCCGAAACTCGATTTGGAAGTTGCTTTGTTTTTAATCATAATCAATAGATAAGTGGTTTAGGTAGTGTAACTCGATATTAATTATATCAAATTTTTTAGAAAAACCTAAAAATGCACAAACACTTTTATGAACTGAAATGCTTTAAGTTAACACAATATAATCCTAATATAATATAATCCTAATCCTAATTATAATTCGATTATAATAATATAATATCCTCCTTCTAATTCACCGCCTGATGATGCCATAGTATGGTGAAAAGGTTTGCGATAATATAATATGTACGGTGTATTTTTATTGTCTTAACTTAAAACATTTTAGTTCTAAAAAGTGTTTGTGCATTTTTTGGTTTTTGTAAAAAATTTGATATGATGGTTTGTTTTTAATTAATTATTTTTATAATTCAGAATTTTTTCATTAGACTCCTCGTGCTTACGCATATATTATAATAGTATTACTTTAATTGATTTTTACATACAGCATTAAAATTTAGATTGCTTATTTTTTAATTCTATACTATTCCGTTCGTAGCATTTAAAAGCTTAAAAAATACTTAAAAACATACTTAAGATCAAATTAAAAAATGACTAAAAACGTAAAATATAAAACTGATAATTCGAAAATTATAAAATAAAATAATACAAAATTATTTGAATTTTAGTTAGGGCCGGTTTTACCATCTCTAGTTAAGTGGTAGTTAACTTAAATTAACTAAAAATTAACAACCACTTTGTGGTTTTACAATTTATAGTTAACGAAAATTTATACTTAACTGCTAGTTAAAGTGGCTAGCAGATTTTCTGGTAGTTAAGACGTTAACTAAATCTTAGTTAAGGAGAAATTTTTTAATAAATGAGGTTTAGCATCTTAGACTTTAGCATCTTTACTATCTTAAAAGTTTCACCTCAGCTAGCTTTTCTCTCGGTAGAGCATTAGACTTCAGAAGCAGGACTTCCTATGATAAGTCTCTTGTCGAATGAAAAGAAATAATGCTCTTTTTAAGGTAAACTGAATACTATTTCTTTTGAAAATTGAAATACGTGTTTACAGTAACGTGTAAACCTATAAATTTGGATGCACATTTACTATCTCAAGCGTATTAGCTAGTATCCAATTTTATTTGTCTTTATGCGTTTAATGTGTCTCATAAATTTGTACAAATAAAAATATTTAAGTAAAATAAATGCACTTAGACTTTTATTAAATAGTTTCTCTCAAATGCCTGCCGAAACGCCACTGGTTTTGGATGATCTCGATGGTCCAAAAAGAAACGGTAGCTGAAACGTATTGCTTCTTGGTTGAACATCTGTTCACTACTGGTAGAAAATTCATTATCTTCCTAATTGTTAAAATTTTCGCATTTTGTATTCCACACAAAACGTGCTGTGATAATTCACACAAATTAATTCTTCCTGCTTTGGTAAGTAATATCGATTTGTAATATTGAAATATTAGCTTGCAAAATAGTGTCGTATAGATTTTTAATCTTGAATATTTTATTTTCAGGTATCAACCTGATATTGCAAATATTAGGTTTCCCTCGTTGTTACGAAAAAACTACGCTCTAAATATCTCACTTTTAAACTAAATTATTAAACTTAAACTAAAATGTTTAAGTTATCACAATATATAAATACACTGTATGTATATTATCGCAAACGTTTTCACCATACTATGGCATCATCAGGCGATGAACTAGAAGGAGAAATGAGAAAATTCCGGATTTATTGACAAAATGCAAGAGAAAAAGTGGAGGGGTAAGAGGAGGGGATAATTTTAAAATAGAGTAACTATGTGTAATTTACTACAGGGCAGAGGCAAATTTAATACGAAAGAGAAAAATGTAAGTAGATGTGAGGTAAATTAGAAGGGGGGGGGGGAATTTATTTATTAAAAATGTTCAGTAGGGGTGACTTATTTTTTTCAGATTGACCATTAAGCAATGAAGAAGAATATTTTAATTTATTAATTTCCATAGCTTCCAAAAATTCCAGTTTTTTACTTTTTTGTGCAACGTGTAAAATTTCGTATCCCCCTTGTTTATGGTTTGTGTCTATTAGGTGTTTCGCAAAAGTTGATTTCCCATCTGCAAGTCTGTGAGATCGATTGTGTTCATCAAAACGTGTTTTAAAAGATCTACCGGTATGACCAATGTATTTTTGA
Organism: Cantharis rustica; assembly: GCA_911387805.1. Lineage (NCBI taxonomy): Eukaryota > Metazoa > Arthropoda > Insecta > Coleoptera > Cantharidae > Cantharis > Cantharis rustica. Next base: position 82,855,235 of record OU426877.1, read on the forward strand.
GAGCACTCACAAGTGAGCTCATAAACCCCTGATTTAGTTAACAAGTCTGATTTTGATTTCGCGTTATTAATAAATTTGTTGAGTTTATTATCCGTTTTAAAAGCGATGTTATAATTGTTATTTTTTAAATATTTCACAATTTAGTTTGATTTGTTACCGAGAAAAGTAATGACATTGAAATTCGCGTTAGTTTTTTTAAAAATATTCGGGTATATTGAGTTCGATAGAATTTTTTGTTTAATTTGGCGTAATAAGTTATCAATAAGAGTGGCTTTGTATCCATTAGATATTGCGATATATTTAATTCTGTCTAATTCTTTTTTAAAATTTACGTTACTTAGGGGAAATAAATAAATAATTTGTGCATTTTTTTGTTTATGCTAAAAATTTGGGCATAATATTTTATTTTTTCACTAATATTTTAAATTTTAAATCATAATATATTGAAAAACTAAAAACATTGTTTATCATTAATTTATTTATTATAACACATTCATAATAACAATAAATTTTACAAATATATCAAAAAGTAACATTTTTAAAAACATAACAAAAAATAACATTTTTAAAAACAACAGAAAATAACATTTTTAAACAATATTGTAGGATTAACGTATAGCGAAGTATTATAAAATTATTAAATATTTGTACTTCGCATGTAAAATTATTTTGCACTAAGGTACCCACATACGACACCAAACTTACTTTAACATTTTCATTGAAACATATTTTCGGAAGAAAGTAATGCAAGACATCATTACATCTTTTAAAAAGTTTTACAAAATTTGTGTTTGGTCTTGTTAAAGCTTTTGCACTATATGCCCTTGCTGTGTACCTGTGTACAACCAAGAATAGGCAAATCAGTAAGTCCATAAAAGATAAAGGCTGTCGCTTGCTATAATTGTTATAAAACTTACTTTTTATTGGGGTGCATGGTATTACTGCTTTGTTAACAGTGCTTGAAACGATATCATAATCTGGATCGGGAACAATATTAGCAGGATCGGAAACAAAATTATCAGGAACAAGAACAATGTTAACAGCATCGGGAACTATATTACAACAATCAGGAACAATATTACGATTAACCACAACAGCAACAGACGAGGAACCAGAGACTACTATACCTGAAGGATTCAAAAAAAGTGTGGGAACTGCATCAATTTTCAAATTAGTTCTGTTATTAGCATTGACAACATATTGCCTATCATCACTAAAGTGAACATCACAAAATTGAAACTTGTAACATAGCCTTGTAATATCTATTAGCGTCATCCCTGGACATTGGTACAAACTATTTCCCCCACACGGATGACGGTACGACTACCCTCGCCCAGAGTTAAATATCTATAGTAATCTCTATAATCTGTGCCACTATTCAAAAACCTGCTTTAACTTGACAAAACGAAATTTCAAATCGCACTTTGATGTTTATACTGTGCCGAACAATTTAATTTGTCTTTTTTTTAGACCACTGCACTTTTTATAATTTAATGTGTTTAAGTAAATGTGTGTTTTGTTTTTACATTAAATTACTGCTATTTCAACTTTCAAAAATGTTCTACCTTTAGCGGCTACTAAATATTAAAAATTCGACAATCGAGCTTGTCACAAAATTACACTACAATATGTATGTCACGCTCATAGATCCCGTGCTATTTTTGCTGATGGTTTACGTGTATGTTTTCAAGGCTAACCAATGATAAAGCAGCGTCCGGCGAGTGTTATCGAGAAATGTCGAGTTTCATCCGAGTTTGAATTGATATGATGTAAACAAATAAGTTAATTAAGTTAAAAATAATAAACTGACAACTAAAACTAAAGAACAAAATGTCAGAAGGACATTACAATCTAATATTTTTGTTTCATCAAATGTGCTTTGTCTTTATAATCAAGGGTTACATAGTATAACGGAGATATGTTATTTTATGAGATATGTCGTCTATGTATAACCCATGTTTTGACAATGTCCATCTTTCCTTAAATCTCTTGCAGTGCTTTGTTGGTTGTAATTATAGATAAGAACATTTTGTAAATTTTTGGTGCCATACTATCGAAGAATTTATGAAGAGGTTTTATAAGTTTTATGAGGCTGCTTCAGATAGTGAACATTATTGATTATTTATTTAAATATCTCCTGCTTTTTATACATTTTTGGGACTAATTATCTCGAAAACTTTTCTTTTCAAGGTTGTTCATTTTCATTTTTTTTTCATGCTCATCGTGAAATTGTTCCCTATCAAAATTAACAAATAAAAATAAGAGTTGCCATTTAAAAAAACCAAAGCAAAACATTATGAAAAACGTAAATGATGGAAAATAACAATTAAAATATAAGGCTAACGTGTCCTAAGATTTTATTAGAAATTTCTTTAAAAATTCTTGTCAAATTTGTTTTAATGTTTGTTTTAATACACTTAAACTTATTCAATAACAGAAATATTTGCTACAATTTTAAGCAGTTTACGCACATTTTCCTTAATTACCAGCGTCATATCAAAAATAAAATAGAAAATAACTTAAAAAAGTTTAGAATTTTTTTAAGTAATTTTGAGGTATTTAGTAGCATGTGATGTTAAAATAATCAAACTTAACAAATTGTTAAAATAATAAAATTTTAAACTATTAAGTAATACATACTTTGGAGAAAACATAATATTTAACGAAACCAAAATGACAAAAATTCACATTTAACAGGGTTGAACTAAGAATATTATAATAGTTATAATTACTTATATAATATAATTACTGATAATTACTTAGTTATAATATTCTTAGTTCAACCCTGTTAAATCTGAATTTTTGTCATTTTGGTTTCGTTAAATATTATGTTTTCTTCGTAGTATGTATTACTTAATAGTTTAAAATTTTATTATTTTAAGATTTTGTTAAGTTTGATTATTTCAAAAATAAAAGTGTGCATTTTCATAAAAACTGTTTGCTATTCATATTAGGAATATTTTTTATAGGTAGCTAATATTTGCAATACCCAGAGCAGTTCTAAAACCCACACCTATGACTGCTGCAATTACTGCTGTATTTTATTATTTCTAAATTTCGAATACAGTTTTTATGAAGTATATTGAGTTAAACTCAATCGGTCTCGGACAGATTTATATTAAGTATACTATTTGAAAGTACCGACATAAAGAAAAAGTTCCACTATAAAGTTATATTAAATATCTTATTTTACATCCAAAATTTACTTACCCAAAATTTTTGGATAAAATGGAGTAGGTATTTTAATAAAACTCTTGTGGCGTTTCTGCTCCTGAAGAAACCTACTATAAGGTTAGACAAAACGTTGAATTATACATAGTAGATTCATTAAAATACCAACTCTATTTTATTCGAAAAGTTTTTATTGATTATAAAATAAAAACAAATTTATTATAAAGCAAAACAGCTGTTACTTTATCAAGTAATCTATTAATTATTACTTTTTATTTAAATAATGTATTATTATGTACATAATATTTGTGACATCAGCGGTCATCAGAAGACACTTTAAGTCTCCGGTTTACATAATTATAGTATTTCGCTGTTATACATGCTTATGCTTATACTTACGACCAGTGATACAAATGTATATGTCTGCAATAATGTATTATTAAAATTGTTGATGTTTACATTAATTGGACGTTTTGTACCATCTATTTCAATGGTTTAGTTTAAATTTTAGACTAATTAATAAATGACTAGTAATTTATAAGTGCAGAGATTTAATAAGACGGTGAGAGCTTTTTTTTAAAATAGCAAGATTTAAGAAAAAAGTTAAATAGAACCTTTTAACATATTCATAACAATTCAAAAACTTTAAAAGCAAGAGATCAATTTTCAATACAAATATTAAACTTGCCTACATAACCAAAGTTTTACCTCAAAAGAACACAAAGAAAGCTTTGCAACATAAACTTTCTAAAAGCAATACAAACAATAACTTTATAACTTTCAGGAAGATTCGCTTTCTATTATAGCTGGAACATTAACAAATAATTATTGTTAAATTATACCTTTTACTTAATATAGTATCTCTAAATAGTTAAATTAAATTTTCATTTTTAATTTATCATTAAAAATATATAAAAGTCATTTGGATATCTAATAATAACTTTAAGAGTGGGCATTTATTACAAATTTCTATAAATAATTATGTACGTTTGCTACAGAACGAACTGTGTTGGAAAGACTTTTTACAATACAAATAAAATTAAAAAGAACAATATAAAAAAGAAGTCAAAAGAAAATAGTGTAATGCTGAACGTGAGTAGATGGTGGCAACTGGTGTTGACACGATGATAAAATTCTGCCATAAGATTTGTGCCACGTCATTAATGGTAGCCCTCAGATAAACGGCATGTCCAATGCACCAGGGCTGATATCGATTTTGTACTAGTAAACGATATGTTTCATTGTGGTAAATACATTTTTATGTGCATAGTGCCACGCCTACCCAATATATTGTTGAAAGTAATGTTACGTAATTTTCTTCACCGTATTTTAAAGATTTTAATTAATATTTAAATTATAGCTACGCAAACATTTTCGAGTGGGGGGCAATTTGTTTATACGACGCTAACATAGACGAGGCCAGAAAAAATTATATCTTGAATATTTTACAAGATTAAATTAACATCATGTCTTAGTAATTAATGATTATAAGCGTGTGTCAATAGAATAAATAAAATTAAAATTTCATTAGGTAATGAAATACAAATTAAATAAGACGATAATTATTATTGTTTGTAGTTCCTCAAGAGTAAAAATATTGTGACTATGCGTGCTTTCATTTAACCGTCTCGTGCGTGTGCAGCGCTTCCCTCTCAACGCCTCATACAATATTCATAAAAGAATCTAATTAAACTAGAATTATACCAGTCGGAGTTGTACAGAAGTTGACCTGACCCTAAATTATGTTACAGGTTTAAATATTAACATTGTTTTCTCTACAGTTCTAGACAAACAAGCAAATTTGCTTTGAAGCAATTATTTTCTGTTAGTTGATAAAAACAAAATAACCAAGCATGAAATTTCCAAATTTACTTTCTTCTCTACAACGAAAAACATTACTAATTAAATTTACAGTTATTACTGTATACTTTAAAACGATTCTCGTAGTATCTACCTATACTATACAAAATTGAAATTTTGTTTGAAATTTTCATGTTTCTAAATGAAATACTTTTATAATTTTCTTAGTTTCATTAAGAAATCCCAATAAACTGGTTTTCTAATATATGTATGAAAATTGACTCGTAAAATATGTTTTCTTGGAAATTTATCCATGTTAAAAATTAAAGGGACGTTTTACTCATGCAGATTATTTTAACCCACTATATCCTAACCAATATTGATCGATGTTAATTAAACTGATAGATCTGTTTTGCACGGTTTTAAATCAATAATACGTAAATTTCACAGATATTCTGCATATATATATATATATATATACATATATATATATATGTATATATATATATATATATACCGGGTGACCGTTCAAAGAAGTGAACATAAGGAAATAACATGGGTTATTGATTTTTCTAAATTCCTGCTTACCATTATAACGGATAAGAATGAAAAAGCTATTAAATTAAAGAAATTTTTATTCCGCGTCTAAAAATATCCAACACTTGATATTTTATTGTTTAAATCTTGTTAATAACCCAATAGTTAAATTAAGAAATACAGATTTTAAAAAAATATTAATCTATAATACTATTGCCTAGTTTCACAAAGGCATGTTAAAATTTAATCTATGATTAAAATTTTACAACAATATGGCAACAATATATTTTAATTGTAATCATAGATTAAATTTTAACATGCCTTTGTGAAATCGGGCATATGTATTTCAACCTCTAATATAATACATAATACATATCATCATAAAATATTATATTTACAATAATTGTTAATAAATTGTAGTTATTTCTTTCTTTTCTGCCTTGTATACACATATTTTTAGAGATTTAGGGCCGTTATATTCATCTCCTCGTAAAGTGTCTTTGTAGCTATCCATTTGCCGAAAAGGCGAACAACAAAATTTTGAACTTATCACCCTGAAAAGTTTCTCTGCTCCCGCATACCAGTAATACGCCGTGGTAAAGAAAAGTGTATAGTATATTTTTTTACAAAAATATCACTTTAATATATTATTACATTTAATATATTATTACATTCTTACAATTAACCATTAAAATTATGTTTTGTTTATATTGTAAATTATTTTAAAGTTTATTTTGTGTTACTTTACATAGAAAATCCTGTAAATTATTTTATTTTGTTACGAGGCTGGTAAGGTTGTCGAAACGGGGATTTACGCCGAGAATCGTAAAAGTCAACGGACTACTGTTCATTATTTTGATATTTTTAATGATTATTGAAATTAAAAGTGATTTTGTTTAATAAAAAGTTGTTCTAATTAATAGTAAAGTGAAATACAAAATAAAAATTTGAAGATTTTAGTGAAGTTAGAATTTATTTTACTATAATCTTATTAGTTTGATAAGCCCTACAGCTGCACAACGAAATGCGCAAGAACATTTGTGACCATTGTAATGAAATTTAATACAATAAATTTTGAAAACCACATTTAAATTAAATTGAAGCAAAAATTTAATATTATAGGAAAATTATATATTAAAATTACAAAAAAAGAGTCTCATACTCTAATAAATATATACATCCAGCCAGCCCACAAATAAATTGAAATTTGATAATCTGACATTTTTTTAAATTAGTACCGCAAAATGTACTATATTACAATATGTACATTCCAATATGTATATAGACGCGCTTAGGCTTTGCAGGCCTAAAGCTGATTACTAATTAATATTTGAATTATATTGCCAGCACTTTTTAAAGAAGATACAGTCGTAAAACCCAGGTAAAAAACATTCTAATTGCTAGTCACGACCGCACTAGATCAGGTTATATAAACTTAAAAATAAATAAAATTGGAAAAAGTTATAATCTATTAACATAGATCTATTAAAAGAAATATTAAGTAATTTTCGCTTGTTAAAACCGGGAATGTTAAACGATGGGTATAGTTTTATAGCTCAAAAGAGCTAATAGCTAAAAAAACCTATTATCAAACATAAATAGGAAGAAAAAATTGGAATTAAAAAAAAAAAAATTGGTACTGACATTTATTAAAATTTACAAAGATCTACATAGATGTTTGGAGAATTTATGAAAATGTATAAAGAATGAACGGGGGGGAAGATGTACAAAGATGTATAGGGTTATATGGAGGATGTCTAAGGGTGTATAGGATGTAACAAGATGTAGATGCACCAATAAGGCCGGGTGTTTGCGCCTTGATTATGTATGTTTCAGTTAATAAAATTACATCTAACTTTGAATTGTTTTGAATTGAAAAATTTTTGGTTTTAAATATGTTATATAAGTATAATTCATTTTAATCAATAAGATAATTTATTGGAATTAAAATCACTTGTACCAACGAATAGTGATGCAGTTATTCTGAGTTTAAAATAATAAAAATAAAAATATTTATTAAATTAACTTTAACTTGTGATATATTATAGGGTAATTCTAGGAAAGATGGACCACATTTCTAAAAAAGCTCATAACATTTATTTTTTGATATTTTAAAGGTAATAAAAGTTACCAAATCAATAACTAATCATTCTTTTCTTATTTAATTACCATAAACTTACAAAAGAACGCAAAGCTTAACCTAAATTTCCAAAAAAGTAAATGTATGTGTCGGCCCATCTCTCCTAAACAATATAGTAGAGATGGACCACACATTATAATTATGTTTCTAATATTGTTTAATGTTTCTAATTGTTAATGTAATAATGTTTCTTATTTTCCACCGAATTTAGAACATTTGCTATGCTACCTCCACGTTTTCTAACTATTTTTATGGCTGAAATATTGAGAACAGGGAAAACTTCGTCTAACACTTTACCAGGAGTAATTTCATTTAGTTCAGAATGTTGCTTGGATGTGCTTGCTTGCAATTTGCTTCAATTATAATAGTTACTTAAATTCGAAAAATAATTTGAAACCATCAAAATTCAACAAGAAATTTTACGTAGCAACGTTCCAACTATCCGTTTAAATGTGGTTCATCTCACCTAATTACATAGAAGAGATGGACCACACTACTCTTTGTTGATGTGAAAATGTTCAAAGCTTAAATGTGATCAAAGACATGCCACAATGTAACTATTAAATAAGACAATACAAATCTCGGTTCAACATAAAATATGCAACATAAATAATATATGTATAATAGTATATCTCGGTTTACTAGCCATGTTGTTATCGAACTACTAAAGGATTTCCTTCGATCAATTTATTTAAAATTAGTGATTTCAACTACAGCCAAAATAACCTTATTTTAGTTAAATTGCAGTTTATATTTTTAACACTACCGGTAACTCTGTAATCGAAAAATGTAATCGAACAATGCTCTTGATGTGTATTAACATTTATTTATTTATTATAGTACAATTATTTCAGAACTTTGATATTTTTATTTTTAATGTGAAAAGATGTTACATTTTAATTTTTTTTAATGATTTTAAAAATCTTTCTGTTACATTTAAATAACTTTAAATGAAATAATAGATGATTTTGTCATTATACGACTAAGCTTAAGACTCTGTTATGTAGCTAAAAAATAACTCTCATTTGAATTAAGTATGTTGAACATAGCATAGTCGCAACATAGCCTCATACAATTATAAAAATTGATAATAAAGTTATTTATTAATAAAATTAATAAATTTTTCGATGTAATTGAAATGGAAACAATATCTTCTCGATGTGCATTTCAATTCAGCATGGCTGAGCATAGTCGTACATGGTTAAAGTTAACTTTTAATACATAATAAATATAAATATATTGTTGGTAAATGATTGCTATAAAAGTAATACTTGCAATTTTATGGTATATTATTATTTGCAAATAAAAGTCAACATGCCAACTTTACATAATTCGTGTGGAACGACACATCCTCAGAAGTTGAGGATAAATGGAAATTAGAAAAGATTAGCTTTAGCTACTTGTAACATATTTTGTGTAAATTAACATAGCTGGTTATTCAGGAATAACAATTATTTTTGCTTTTAGTATGGTTTTGTAGCATAATCTGTAATTTTTTGACTATGAGCTTCTGAGGTTGTTTGGTTGGTTCCACGCTAAATATGTTCAGTTGTTATATTTTATTTTTGTCAAGTAGTATTCCACCTACTATATCATTTTACTGCCATACACTATTACATACTATATTAATTTTTACTATTTGTTTGCGAGGTATACTTGCTTACGTTAGGTATTGCTCAGCAAACTCTATTTTGTGTAATATTAATTCAAAGCTAAAGGAAAATTATCAGCAAGTTCCCAGGATGTAAGATCTGAAAGGGCTTTCAGAAGCTTCTGCAAATGTAAAGGAATGCACGACATATACTGGAGGAATGTTAAACTACCGGACTTAATCTGTAATGGGCCTCATTCATCGCGAGCGGCGGGTATTACAACATGCAAAGGCCGCGAGTCCGGAATGCAAACAACATCCCTTCTTAAGAACCCGCTCATAATTGTTGGAACAGATTTAATTGTTTGTATGCAAAGTAAGCATCTGTGGCATGCTCTATTCATTCTTTGCGTTTTGATGTGAAAATGGTATTATTATCTTTAATGTTTTACAATTATTTGCTAATGCCTTCTTAAGTCAAACCTTCATTTTATTCCTCATGATTATGTATAAGATGGCTTTACGCACTCTTGATTTATTACACCAAGAATTGCAGTTCAAGTCTGTTTTTAAATATGCAATAAAATAATAAGATTGTAATAGAACACCTAAAATTGTAAACGTAAGTAAAATTATTAAATAAATAATATATAATTTTGTACAAGTAGTCCGGTAAGTACATACTCAACGCATGATGTTTGAAGCACAAGTCAGTCTTATTATAACGAATGATAGATTAACGTCAAGTCTATAGTGATACTTAATATATTAGGTCTTGAGATTTTTATTTTTATTTTTACTTTAATTTTATTATATCAATAGATTCGAATTTGTCTTGACGGACAGTACTATACAATAATGTTATACTATTTAATCATAGATTATATATTATACCGAGAACTATTAATTTTGTAGGTTAAATGACGGGTAACTTTTACAATTCGGTTAAGTTTACAGAATCAGAAAACATTTCTTTTTAGTGATATTCATCTTAAAATTTCCGTATTCAACTCATTATTTCTATTCTTTTCAGATTGCTTGTCACATGACTTCACAACCTTGTTTTTGATTTTTCTCGTACTGGGTTCTCATTCGGTTTATAATTTCTTCAATAATAAGGCACTAGTTTATAGAGATGCAGAATTCTTATGCTATTTGTAGAATAGATTCTAATTTATCAGAATTTTAAACAAGTATTTTTGTGAAACGTGGAAAGGACACACGGTTCATTGACGCGCAGGAATCAGTTAACGATATTTGTCTACATATGCCTAATTTAAGTTATCGGTAAGGTAATTAGTTAATCCCACATAGATAATTGCTATTTATTAGAATCCAAACACAAATACATTTATTTCATAATTCATAAAGCCATGAGATGAAGATCAAAATTTTTCAAGGACGTCTATTAAAAGCCCGAAATACTGAATATTTTTCAAAAACTAAGTAAGCTATAGCATTGTCATAAATTTGTATGCTGTATAGTATTTTTCAATAGCATTCTTACCAATTTGATCAGTTTTTTGACAACCTATTCATTCTCGCGTTGCTTTTATTCAATGCTTTTCTATTCACTTTTTCCATTGTTGGTTAACCATCTTACGTATTACGTTCATAGTTGATTTTATGTATGGTTGAATTAAGATTAAAAAGAAACAATACTTGCTTTGAGTGCGACTGGCATATTATGAAATCAATTGGATAAATGATAAATTGACAAATATTGATGTAACGTCACAAACAATAAATTCATTTTACGAATATTTAAATTATATTCTGAAGGACACATTAAATTTATGTGTCCAATTTTAAATACATATAAGTGACAAATAATATTAAATTAAGCAGCATCAAATAAATTCATATAGTATACTACCTGTCACAAAATAGTAAATAAATTTTCATTTACACTATTTACGAGTATGTAAATTTAAATTTTTTTTTTTATAAGTAAGTGCCACTTTTTCAGTTTGCATAATTATATCGGTTATGGTATACGATTTAAGATAAGATTAAATTTTAAGTGTATATTGTGCATATGCACATAAATAAATATACAAAGCGCTGTTAAAATACAGTAGCTATTTACGGGAGAGCAACCGAAATACACATTATGCGCTTTACGTAATGAGTAAGCATATACAGTGAACTCTCTCTTGGGCGGACATCTATGGTACTGGAAAATTTATCCGTTTTAGGGAGGTGTTCTTTACATAGAGGGGGGTATGTAATATTATTTAATTATTTCAAATTATGTATTAAAAGGAATATTTATTAATGTCAAACTAACAATTAAATAAAAATATTATGCAAGAACAATTTCAAGTGTGGTTTATATCTTTCATAAAATAATCCAATATTGTTGTTTGCTTTGTTCTTCTAACAAAGAAATTATACATCCTCCGCATTTTTGTAGTTTTTGCCACTTATTGTGCTGAAAGATCAGACCTCCAATAACAATTCTCCAAAGCCATTGGGCCAGATAAACAGAAGGTTTAGAAAAAATCTACTTTGAAATATTACCGAAGAAGTTTAAAAACTAGATGTAAAGTAATTAGCAATAAGTTTCGTGGCGAAGGCAACAACGAGCTATGCTAGGAACCAGTAAGTCCACGGTTCTATTCCCACTTTCGGTGATTTTTTTTTCTTTTTAATTTATTTTATTTTCTTCAGTGCGTATTCACACGTCATTTAATTGTAAAATTGATTAAATTTATACTTGTAAACTAACAAATATTATTACAAAATTTTTTCTGAACAATTTTGGAATATTGGAATTTGTACTAAAGCGACGACCTCGAAATGTAAACCAATGAAATTGCTTTGAAGTTAGACGGTATTACTTATTACGGTATTACTTTTCAGGACTTGTCGGTACCTAGTAGTAATAAAAAACAACAATAAAACCACATCTGGCTAAAAATACTTTGTGTTTTACCGAAACTTAAAATGCAGACAAGTAATACCGTAAAGTAATAAAATTCGATTTTGTGAAATTTGTTTAAATAAAACATTATTTTTAAGTTAAAATACTACCAAAAATACCTAAACACTATGTATTTATAATAGCAATCACAAATATTTAATTAAAAAAATTATAAAAGATTCTTAATTAAATATTTCAATTAATTAATGCTTGCTTCTAAACTTTTCGACGGTAGTGTAGATACCCTGTATGAACTAATTTTGATTCAAATTGAATGATGCTCAAAATAAAAATCAGAATTTAAAATTTAAAATGTACATACATAATTTATTTCAGGAAAAGAAAAAGATAAATTTTCATAAGCCATTGAAAATTTTATTTTATGAGTAATAATGATTTGAATTAGGTTTCGATCAATTATTTGAAGTTCTCCTAAATTATTACAGTAGACTTTCATTATAGAAGCACGGTTGGGACCGTAAACATTCTACTAAATCGAGGTTTTCTTCTATATCGAAAGGTAACATAGATGTGCATGTTTTATAAACAGCAGTCACTGTTATATTATACGCCAACAATTTTATAGCAATTATCCATCAGCACTTTTATATGACAATGTCTTAAATTGTAAAATAAACGCAGAAACTTATGGCGGAATACTTATAAATTTCGTTTTATGTTAAATAACATAAAAATATACACAAATTTGACGAAAAAATGAAAATAAATAGTAGTTTATATTAAATTAAATAATTTGAAGAATGCGTTTGCAAATTTTGCAAAAAAATTTATTCGTACGTTGTTCCAATTTACAAGATAAAATAAAATTACTTAAATAAAATGAAAAATATACTATGTTTATATAATAAGTCCGGAGCATGACATTTTACATGCTTCTATCGTGGTAGTCACGTGGTAAGGATGCTTCTATATCGAGTAACACTAAAACGAGAGTTTACTGTATTACTCGTGTAAACTATTTGATTTAATGAAGTGAGATTAAGCTAATGATTGGCATAATATGTGTAATATGTATGTGGATTGTGAATAGTTTTTATTGTGTATATATAGTTATGTATAGCCAATGTGGGCTAAATAAACGTTATATTATTATTATTATTATTACCAAATAAAATAATTCCTATTAATGTTTTCATACCAAAATATAATAATTTAAATGATTTGCTAAAACTTTTATAACTAATGCTATAGTTACCATACTAATATTATTGGTTCACAGTCGGTACCATATTATATTATTTCTAAATTAATCTCGCCAAATTCCATCAACTTCACTTTTTATTCTAATTTTATTTTATTCTGATTTTTCTTCTGCTGCTTTTCATGCATTCTTCTTTTCAAATAGATAAAAGTATCATGACAATATCTTATCATATATAGTAATTACGTAATATAATGTATCATTATGTACTACTATATAATATTTTGTTAAAACATCTAGAAATTATATTTACTTCTAGTGGAAGAATAATAAATGCGGTTATAAAACTTAGCATTCTATTTTCAACAATAATAACCCTCTTACTGAAGCAGGACGATACAGTGCACTGCGACCTTGGAAATATTTTAATGACATTGTAATAGGAAATGGCGTACATTTCAATTGTATAAATTAAATTTTGAGTATCATTCAAAAATATGTGTACAAAGGACCAAAATGTACAACGGTACAAAATGTATAGCCGGTACAACGGCTGTTACCATAAAATTAGCTTTTCCTATGGTAAGTTTTTTGGTGATTACCGGTCCTCTACAGGACTTAAAATTTCCAAAATCACGGTTTTAAATTTTTGTAGTAATGCCTATAGTATGTTTTTTTAAGAAACATATTGAAATTTGTACTAAAGTGACGACCTTCAAAGTTTAACCAATGAAATTGCTTTGAACTTCGTCGGTTTTACAATAACGAAATTTTTGCGATTGTAGTATTATAAGCAGTGATGTGTGTTGCCTACACTACTGAACGAATAAAATAATATCGAATAGACGTAGTTACTTGATTTCGCTTTTTTGTGGTGAATATTTGATATTACTACAAGATCAAGTGCTACTTTTCTCGAGAGAACGTTTTAATTCGATTTTATACAGAGTTACTTAACTGACATTGGTTTTTTTAAAAACATTTTTAATTCTAACCTTATTTTTTTTAGTACATCATAGTTTATTTAATTATGGATATTGTAGACAACATCCTAGTCCCTAGTTGTAGTCAAGACAATGGAGCCAAACTTGAAGTAATTAAAAATCATAGTGGTCAAATTTTGGACAGTGGAAGGCGAACGATGATATATAATCTTTATGCAATGTATCAAAATCAAGAGATTGGTAAGGCTGAAAATGTAAGATTAACTGCAGAAAGTTTAGGTGTTCAGAGAGCATTGTTTGGGATAAGGAAAAGACTGGAACTTTAGTATCACTATCGAAAAAAAGACAACGCAAATGTGCTTATGATAAATTAGACGAATTACAAAAGACAGCAATTCGTAGAGTAGTTCACCAATTTTTTCTTGCAAACGATCCTCCTACGCTGGATAAAATTTTAGTTGTAAGAATTTGTAAAGTGGTACTTTATTGTTTCATATGTAAATATTAATTTTATTATAGGAAGTGGAAAATTGTGAAGTGCTACCGCCCATGTCCCGCAGTACTTTGTCCAAAACTTTAGGGAAATTAGGCTTTTCTTGGGAAAGGAGATCAAGAAATCATCTATTAATAGAGAGACCAGGCTTAATATTATGGAGGCGAACATATTTAAGAAATATAAGAAAATTTAGATTGGAGGGACGTAAAATTTATTATTTGGATGAAACATGGGTAAATGCAGATCACACAAAATCTAAGGTATGGAAAGACAAATCTGTAACTAGCGCAAGTGATGCGTTTCTTAAGGGTCTCTCGGTAATAGAATAATTTTATTTATTTAACAATTACTACATTTTAAATTTATTTTAGACTGGATTAAAAGATCCTTCAGGTAAAGGTAAGCGATTAATTATTCTTCATATAGGAAACGAAGATGAATTTGTAGAAAACGGATTTTTATGTTTTGAATCGAAGAAAACTGGCGACTATCACGAAGAAATGAATTCAACCGTATTTGAGGACTGGATTAAAAGAACTTTACCCCTTTTGGAACCAAATTGTGTTAAAGTAATGGATAACGCTCCGTATCATTCAAGAAAAGCAGAAAAAATGCCAACTTTTCAATGGAATAAACCTGAAATGATGGAATGGCTTAAAGAAAATGGAATTCCGGCAGAACATGATGTTCTAAAAGTAGAACTGTTTGGTAAACTTATATATCTTAATAATATATGGTATTAATGTGTTTATAACAATAAGTATAATTTAATTAAGGGTAAGTTGTATCAAAAAAGTTCAAAATTTTAACCTTTTTGGCACAACCCACCCTAAAAGTTACTAACTATTGATATAAACATGAAGTTCATATAAATACGAACATGATTGATAAACAATTACTCAAATACATGACTTTGTCAGGATACATATCATTCTATTTTAATAATTTGATGGTAAGTTTTACTTCGATATTTGTAAAGTTGGATATTACGATTGTTATTACAACTGAACTTATTTTTAGATAAAATAAAAGAACACGCATGAAATCGGAACAAATTTGCTCTTCATATATTGTGGATGAATTGGTTAAAAGCTCTGGAAGAGATATATTAAGATTACCTCCATATCACTGTAAATTTAATCCTATCGAACTAGTTTGGGCACAAGTGAAGGGCTATGTTGCTGCCAATAATAAAACTTTTAAACTCGCTGATATGAAAATTTTGTTTCAAGATGCTTTGAGTCAAGTTACACCAGAGAAATGGACAGAACATGCTATAAAAGAAGAAGATTTCATATATACAGTAGATAATCAAACAGAAAATATGCAATTGGAATTTATTGTAAACGAAGAAATCTGAATTTTGACTAAATCTAAAATGTTAACTATTGAACAAACAGGAAAGTTTATAAATTAATAATATTACATAACTTCAAATTTAATTGGTATTTTTTTAGGGAAAAGAAAACCGTCTTGTAAGGATTTGTTGTTATTTTATTATGTGTTATGAATGATGTACAATGTTCCTATTCAATATTTTTTTATTTATTTTATCAAAATCGCATTAAAATTTAAATAGAAATATTTATAAATTTACTTTTATCACTATAAAAACTTATGCAAAATGTTGACTGGGTTGTGTATTATGAAGTATAACCATTCGATTTACTTTAAATTACCTGAAGTTTACCGGTGTAAATTAGACTTTGCAACCGATGCGCCACCTGTATTTTTCATATCTCAGATCGACTATAAGACCGAAAATGCGTGATTTTCCTATCTCGAGAGTTGTGCTTGATGGTATATACGTTAGCTCCACACGGACCACCGACTTAATGCGACTTTTAAACGAATCTTACGTGAAAATCTATATTTCAAATTCGATTATTGCTTAATTTTAAGGAAAAACGTATGTATACGTTCTCAGTTTATTCGATTTGTAATAATGTCCTTTTCGTACTATATTCCATAAGCATCTTTAGTGTAAAACTTAAATTTTGTGGTGTACTTCCTTATCACCCTTCTATTACTAAATTTCAATATAATTTCTGAAATACAGAGTATTGTAATATTGTAAAATTTGAATTTAAATATAATGCGTGCAAATTTTTAAATTCAGTTTATTTTTGTAAGATGGTTTGACAACGTCACGAGTTTTTTGTCAGGTAGATGACCGTTAGGTTTTGAGGGACGGGAAGTAACACTTACGACTTGAATAATGGAAGCGAATGGTTGGTTTTGTGAAAACAAGTGTTTTAAAAGTTGTTCAGTAATTGAATTTAAAATTGTTTCAAATATATTTTAGTCATCAACAAATTTAAAATACGTAAGTTTAAACATTTTAATTATAATATCTTTGTTAAATACTGACAGGATTAGGCAGTAGAAATTTCATGTAACGTAACAGCTCCGGAAAGAGTAAATTTTGCTTTGAGTTAAAACTATTTTAAAATTACTATATCTTTAGTTTGCGAAAGGTTGATTAATTATTGATTTTGAACATGATTTATATTTTGTTAATTTTAAGCGAGAATTGGTGTTATGTAACAATAGAATTGTTTATTCAAATAGTTTGACCTGGGAAAAATCTAACGAAAGAATGCGTAACAGATGTTTTGGGTAAAATGGAGGATGGTGTTGTCGATTTTATGGGGGTAGATTGCCTTGGTAAAATGTGGAGGAGGTAGTTTTAGTAATACGAAGGTATTGTTTTTGGTGAAAATATACAGGGTGTTAGATAAATTAACTTAAGTAAATTTTTTAAAGCAGACGTGGCGCATTTTGGGATGGCCGTCTTAGGTTAAGATTATTTGGGTATGTTGATTTCTTGGTTAGGTATTTTAGTTTTGTTAATATTTGGACAGGGCGGCAATATATATCTAATAACGTCATCAAGGAAGAGCAGTACCGTAATTAGGACGTCTTACGTTTCAGCAACTTTATTTCATCGTTTTAAATATCTCGCAATAAGATACGAATAACAATATTTTTTAATAGGTTTAATATTATTTTAACAGATTTTTTTACAGGATTATTTACGGTTACAATTTATTTAAGATTTTGACGATTATTTAAGATATGACCTGATTATTTAAAATATGACAATTCGCTTGAGATTAAATTAATATTAAGAATGTTACATAATTAATTGGGGACGTAACAATTTATTTATTAAGATGTGACGATGTGTTGAGGGGTATTAGGTATATACACACGCACAACTAGCACTACAACCCACAGTGAGTTTTGGCTAACCACTTCAATTTATGAAGAGTTTTACAAGGCATATTACCTCGGTGGTTTGCCATTACCCGCCAAAGGAAGACGGCTAGAAATTAAAGTTCTTGCTCTATTCGAGCTCGAACCAAGGATCTCCGCTTGGCAGTCGAAGCACTTAAGCATCAAACCGTAACCGTCCTCATTAGGTACATAAAATGTTTTAATTGGTTATCGAAATGCATATATGTAGGTACTTCTTATTGGTTATTAAAATATTTTAAAGATTATGATTGGTCGTTACATATGAATACACAATATTTGATGTTATAATTAGAGAGAGTTACTTATCGAACAGTTATTAAATCATATTTTAAATTAAACGTATTCTGAATTAATTGATATCAAGGAGATTAACTTTGCTGGTAAATTGATTGTTGGACTACCTTTTTCTTTTCGGTTAAATAAATATTCATTGTTAAACCGAATCCTGTGTTTTATTTAAGGTGTGTGTACTAATTATTCCTTCGGGTATCTTTTAGTGGTTCCGCCACTGATACATATAAGCTTAGATGAGAGGTTCAGAACGAGGTAAACAAAGATAAAAGACGTTAGCATTCAAAGAGCTATTAGCAGATTTAATCCTACGGAGGTTGCATGTTTCTGTGAGGTGCATGAAAAATTTGTTTGCAACTATGCTATATTATAATAAATTAAAAAAATGTAATTAAAAAGTATAAGTATTTAGAATTTTTGTTTTTATATAATTATTATATTCATATAGATTATTATTTATTGTTCCTTATTCTGAGAAAAAAATTAAAACCCTATATAAACACAGAACATCCTGTGAGGTGCATGCGACCAGTGGCGTTAAAAATAGGCATGCGACAGCCGAAGGGTTAGATCACGAGGAGATCACAACGTGTGTGGTTTGTTTGACTATCAAAGCTTTGGTTTGGTTTGGAACTTTGATTTGAAGAGACGGTAATTCAAATTGAAGAACCAAATATTACAGTATTTTATCTAAACATTAACACCCGTATTCATAAAAATTTCTTAAAGTGTCGCTCAGGAATGTTTTAGTTATAATACTGTTATAAGTTATGGATTACAGCTGATTGGTTGTTTTAGGTTATAAACCGCTTATATCAGTCTTATAACAGTGTTTTAGCGCTATTGAACGTTTATGAATAATGTTTTTTGACATTTTGCTTATAATAGCTTTATAAACCTATTGTAACTTTTTATGAAACAGCTGTTATTCTGCACAACATTTTCCCATCAGAAATTTATAAATTATTTTGTAAATTGATCTGGATTATTGTTGTAGTGTTGTATGCAAATAAACAAGAACAAATCTCACTTCAGTCCATACAATTTTGTAATGTTCTCTCTATATTTTGTGTGTAAGTTTGATTATTTTATCAAAATTATTAATGTATCACTTATGACTCAAGTTGATAATAAGATTGGATAAGGAGAGTATTAATCAAATTTGTCTATAAAATTATTAATCAATAACTTACATTATTACATCATGCACTACTATGTACAAAATTAGAAATTTTGCTAATATTAGAAAGTATTATAATATCTAATATAATTTCGATAATTATGTGATTATGCTTTTGTCTGTTTTTTTATTATTTGGATTTAATTGTTAATGAACTATGTAGAAGAAATATAATGTGCACATTAGTTTGTGTAACTAATTAAGTAATACATGTTAAGTTCTTTTATTACCGTACTAATCTAATTATCTTAATTTGTACGGCGACATAGCACAATGTATTTGAGTTGTGATTTCATTGGATCAAAGAAGTGAAGAAGGCTACCAACGTTTTGCAATTGGATAAATGACGTCTTGTTGACTTGCTAATATAGCCTAGTTTTAATACCGGAAAGAACGAGATTGGTATTTGGTTTGTAAAGATACCTTGTTTATCTTTGCTATTAGTTTAACAAAATAAAAACAGGAATACTGTAAATAGCGATAATAATATAATTATGGTGGTTGCTAGCAACTTACTGTTAAGGTTTAAAGTTGATAACAAAACAAGTCCAATTGCACGCTTTATATTTTTGGAGCGAATAATTTAATAGTCGTTATTAGATGTAAAAATAAACGTAAAGGCATTAGAGATTTGTTTTGTAAGTTATATTATAATAAAAGTTATTTGAATGAAAGGAGCTTTTAAAGAGTTGTGGTGGTAATTTAGTAAACAGCAGAAGGGTGTTTCTTGATAAGAAATTGATCAAAAAGTGAAACAGAAACAACGAATAAAATTATTATAAATAATAAGTCAAAAATTAGGCAAAACGTAGTAAAAGCTTTTGAAATTATTGCAAATTTGGAAAGTACTAAGTGAACGGAAAGGATTGCATCGGTAGCCGAGCGCGTCCTCCACATGCTCCCTTTTGATAATTATTACTCGATAAGACTATTTTATTGGTAAAAATTAAAATTTTTTTACATGAATTTAAAAAAAAATTATAATTCAGGAGCGTCCATGCAAAACCGTACCTATCCGGTAAAACTTGTTTCGAAATGAATGCAAATTTGATCTATAATAAAAGCTTTTACGTTTACCCAAAAACCAAAAAAATGTACAAAATACTTTACTAGTTCATCGCCTGATTATGCCATAGTATGGTGGAAACGTTTGCGATAATATACATACGGTGTATTTATAATATGTTTTAAAACATTTTAGTTCTAAAAAGTTCACTTTTTAGTTTTTCTAAAAAATTTGATATGATTAATATCAAGTTACACTACCTTAACCACTTACCTATTGATTATGAGTTAGTTTGAATGAGATACTTGTAATTGATTTCTGTACCCGGTTTAATATAGTAAATTTACTTTATAAGATATAATTTTTTTTAATCTGACAAATTTGAGATGTAATTCAAGAAAACTCATCGAAGATTATTAAAACTATCAATTTATAAAAATGAATGTCAATTGACGACGCAACGTGGGACTTCATTTTTCTTGATCACAAAAATTTGATCGTCATGACAAGTTTATAAAAAAAATCTACATTATATGTACATTTACGAACCAGTAAAATTCATGTCATTACATAAGTTCTATTATTTAAATTGCAATATGAAAAATTATAAACAATTTTAAACATACTATTTAGCTTAAAAATGTAAAATTTAAAGTATATTATTATTGTATTACAATATAAACTGTACAAAGTAAGTAAAGAATTTTTATCATTAAAGATAAGGTAAGAAAAACTACCATCTATAGATTCCCGGTTCGTCAACCATATCGATTGTCGACAGGTTGATGTCATTCAGGATGTGAAAGACCGCGAACAGACATTGGAATGCCATTTCCAAGGCGATTCTAACGCCTTCTCTTTGTTAACTTGTCAACCACGAGATATTTCCATTCCGACGCTAAAATGCTTCACATTTTTCATCCCTCTCTTTTAATATTTTTACTTCGATACTACACAGATAAAGATGAATAAACTAGTAATAACAATAGGTTACCTAATTAAAAATTATAGAACAAATAGAAAAGACATTTTTTTGTAAAAAATGTAGCAATCTCTATTTTAATTTATTTGTATAACAAATATTAAAATATCAATTTTATGAAAAAAAATTCAATTTCACAATTTGTTCCAGTATAATTTTTGCATGTATTTATTTAGTTCACTGCATACATAAAATGGTGCACAAACTAATATTAAATTTTGTTTGCATTGCGTTGTTCGTTTATGAAATAAAGTAAAACGTAAACAGAGTTTTATTATTATCAGAAGCTTAATCAACTCAAACTTTTTGTATCAAATAAATAATACAGTAAATTTATTTATTAGAATTAGTTGTTGATACCTATAGGTAATCTTTAATAAACATTATTTTTTAGGTGTAACTAATATACAATTTAAATAGTTTCTAGGATTGTGATTTTATTGTACTCAATGCAATGGTCTTATACTAATCAATACTTCACATAACGTCGAAAAAGCACCTAAGTTAATGAAGGGACAAGTGGATAAAAGAACTATCTGCAACAACAAAAAAACTAATTGACTTTTTACTCAATAAACAGTTTTTGTCACATAGCCCCTTTATCCTCTTGCCCTTTAAAATGTAATCTTGAATGGAAAACTTTAATTGCATGTATTCATAGAAAATTAACCTAAAAAATGAATTTTTTAATTGGATATTGTGGTAGTATAATATAATAAATGTAAATTATTGTCGTTTTTATTGTTTTTTAAATATTATTTCTCTATGTAAGTATGTATTCTTTACTTAACAGTTAAACTTCATTATTTTAATATTATGTTTAGTTTGTTTATTCTGCATGTGTTCATGTTAGAAAATTACAAAAATTATAATAATAATAATAATAATAATAATAATAACTTTATTTGGTACCAAAAATACCACTATTTACATCACAAAACAAAAGTAATACTCTAATAAATTTAAGAAACACAATATTCAAGCAACTCATAAAAACATATACAAAACCCAAGAAACGCATACAATTTTTGCAACACAGCATTCCTATACAAACTCTAAACCAACATATTTTTTTATATTCCTCTTAAAGGACACCAACTCAGTCTCTAATTTGAGACTTAATGGTAAACTGTTGAATAATCTCAAACCACTATACATAAGCATACTTTGTGCTCGACTATTTCTAAAAAAATCCAAACGAAAGTCATGTGCATTACGCACCGCATATCCATGAGAATCTGAAACAAAAGAGATGCTATTGCACAAATATTTAGGTAGCATTTTATTCCTTAATTTGAATACGAAAGTCAAAACATTTATAATTATTCTCTGGTATACACTGTGCCACTGCAACGTCTCAAGCAAGACAAACCTCGATACAAATCTATTAACTCTCAATACAACCCTCATTCCCCTATTTTGGAGCTTCTGTAATCTGTCCAACATGCCACTGTTACCCATAAAAAGAACAGAAGAACAATATTCAAAATGAGGCTTCACCACAGTATTATAAATTTTTATAGCACTCATAATCGAGACATTCTTTCTAATTTTGGAAAAAAAATACAATTTTTTTGCTATCTTTTTACAAATGGTATCAAAATGTGCTTTAAAATTTAGTTGTTCGTCTATTACAATACCCAAGTATTTAATTTGACTAACTCTCTCAATTAAAAAACCCTCCATTATAACATCATGACTTCTACAGCCCTTACTATTTAAAACCATACATTTGGTTTTATTCACATTAAGACAAAGTCTATTCATTTGAAACCAATGACACAATTTTTCCAGCTCCTGATTAACAATTGTTATACACAAATCAACATTATCCCCTACTACATAAACCAAACCATCATCTGCAAATAAAAGTGATTTTGCCACATCAAATACCTTACTCATGTCATTAATGTATAACAAGAACAGCAAAACACCAAGAATAGTTCCTTGAGGAACTCCTAAGAAAACATCCATCGCCTCAGATAAAATATCCATTGAATTGCGACAAAATGTTATTAATTTGTATTGCAAAGGTAAATCGATGCGCGAAATCGGTGAAACTATCGGGAAACCAAAGTCAAGTATTCAATACATAATTAAAAAATATGCAGATACGGGTTCTTTGTATAATAAGCCTCGTTCTGGACGCCCTAAGATTCTAACTGATGTCACAAACCGAGCTATTTTACGCGAAGTGAAAAGAAGTGAAAAGAAAAAGAAAATCCCCGAAAAAGTGCGACAAAAATTGCCGATGAAGTAAGAAATAAACTTAATATTGGTGTTTCTGATCAGACAATTAGAAATGTTCTAAAAAAAAACAATTATAAGTGCTGTGTTGCTAGACGCAAACCTCTAATTTCTAAAGTGAACAAAAATAAAAGACTAAAGTTTGCAATAGAACATAGAAATAAAGACATGGAGTTCTGGAATCGAGTGATTTTTACAGACGAAAGTAAGTTTAATGTTTTTGGTTCGGATGGCAGAGAAAAAGTTTGGAGAAAACCAAATAAAGCACTCAATATGAAAAATGTTATTCCTACAGTGAAACATGGTGGTGGAAATGTTTTAGTTTGGGGGTGTATGGCAGCGTTGGGTGTGGGTAAATTGCATTTTATTGAAACAATAATGGATAAGTGGGTATATTTAGACATTTTACAAAAGAATTTAAAAGATAGTGTGACCAAATTAAGACTTCCTGCTAATTTTATTTTTCAACAAGACCAAGACCCAAAGCATACGTCCATGATTGTCAAAGAATGGCTACTTTATCACGTGCCCAAACAATTGCATTCGCCTCCACAAAGTCCCGACTTAAATCCCATTGAACACCTGTGGGATGAATTAAGTCGTAGAATTCGAAAACACGACATTTCAAACAAAAATACTCTTAAGAGGGTATTACAAGAAGAATGGGAAAAAATTGGGTCCGACGTAACAAAAAATTTAGTGGAGTCAATGCCTAAACGTATGGAAGCAGTAATAAAAACTTAAGGCTATTGTACAAAATATTAAATATTAATATTAAACATTTATAGGCCCATTTTTAATCATCGTACGGAGACTTTTTTTAGGTAAATTATAGTGATTTTTTTTAGTTCCTTTAAATTTTTTCTGTTAACAAGCGATTTTCTTAAAAAATTTTTTTTTAATCTATGTGTAATTGTATATATATTTATAAATCATTTTATTTCACAAAAAAGAAATAATAGAAAACGGCGTAATTTTAATTTAAATTGCTAATATAGTATCGTACGGAGACTTTTTTGAGTCACTGTATATTATTATTAATATTTCACATAGTTTAACAAATTACAATCATTCAATTAAGTAGTTTTGATCTTACTAATAATTTAAATTATCAAATTAAACTAATAATTTTTTAATTTAAGATGCAAAGTTTAAAACTTATAAATATTAATATTTCTTATTTTTAAAAACTTTTTTTTAATTCTTTATGATTGCTCAATATCTAAACTACCTTTTTATGTAATATTTTTCAATTTTCAGTACATCGTTATAATAGGTTTATCATCATTATCAGGCTTTCAGCTGCACCGTTTAATGCTCAGAAATCCAATTTTGCTTTCTCAAATCTCACAAACAATCGTGTGTCTTTGCCTTTTTCATCACTTTCTTTTATAGGCATTTATTTTTCACTCTCTCGTTCCAATCATGTACGCCCATGTTACGTAGGTCGTTCACCACCTTGTCTTTCTATCTTACTCTTGGTCTCTCAATGTTCGGGTTTCATTTCAATAATCTTGAGATCACACTATTTTCTTGAGTTCTTTGTACATGTCCAAAGCAGCTTAATCTCAATGACTTGATGTGCTTTACTATATCTTCATCGTTCAGCTCTTTTTGTATTTGGTTGTTAGTTCTGCTTCGGTATTGTTTTCCGCTCTTAACCAAGCCGAGTGTTCTTCTCATTATCCTTCGTTCAAACACCCTCATTCTTTCCTGCTTTATTTTTGTCAGGCACATTATCTCCCTTCCATAGTTCACTATGGGTCTTATCAAAATTTTAGACATTTTTACTTTCGTGTTTCTACTAATTAACCTGTTCTTTAAGAGTCCTTGTATGGTGTAGTACGCTCTATTTCCAGCAATTATCCTTTCCTTGATCACATCTTTTCTGTCATTTGTACAATTAATTTGGAGCCTTAGGTATTTAAAAGAACTTACTTCTTTGAATCTGTATCTTTCCATCTGCTTCTCTTCTGTGGGTTCGATTTTCCTTCTGTTACAATTCATAAAGTTTTGTCTTGTCTTCATTCACTTTAAGTCCAACCTTCTTTGCTTTATTTTCCAACATTTTAAAAGTTTCTTTTAACGCGTTGTGTGATCTGGAAATAATCACCACATTATCGGCATATGCGATTATTTGTGCCTCCTTATTTATGATGTTATTTCCACAATTTGTTCTTGTAATCGCGGATGTATTAATTTTGATAGTATCTTATATGCCACATTTAGTAGAAATATACCCCTGTAGTTTTTTTACATTCTGTCGTACTGCTCTTCTTGTAGGTTAGTAAAACATTCGCTGTACTCCAGTCTTTTGGCATTTTTTCTTTCCTCCGCATATTTAGTATCAACTCATACATTCTTTGATATAATATTTCGTCTCCCAGCTTTATGAGCTTACCGTTTATATTGTTGGGTCTTGGTGATTTATTGTTTTTTATTTTTTTAACTGTCTATCTAAATTCATCAAAGCTTGGTTCATCAACCGTTACTTTGCTTACATCTTTCTCTTCTTTCTGTTTTCTATTATCACCTTTTCTGATTCTTCGTTCAAGAGTTTCTGGAAATATTCCTTCCATATGTCTTTTATTTCTTCTTCATCATACTTCATATTTCTATCCACATCCTTCATTCTTCTTGGCTCAATTTTGTTTGTTTGATTCTATTCACGTATTTTGCTGTAAAACTCTTTAGGGTTCTTATGATTTCTTTCTATATCTTCAATTTCTTTGTTAAAACTCTTCTTTTTCTTGTTTCTGCATATTCTTACCGTCTCTCTCTTCAACTTTTTATATTGTTCTTCATTTCCTGTTGTTTTATTCTTCAGCCATTTTATTCTTGCTTCTCTTTTCGTTTTCACTATCTTTTCACATTCCAGGTAGTACCATTGTTTATCTTTCCTTTTCTCTTTCTGTCCTGGTACTATTTCCGCCATCTTATTCTTTTATACTCACGTTTATGTGTGCCCATTCTTTCTCAATACTTTCATTCTTCACTTTTTTGTTGATTTGTTTGGGTACAGTTTGTGCATACTTATGCCGCTCATTCTCATGTTTTAGTTTTTCTATTGCAAATCTTTTGGTTGATGGCTTTTTCTTATTTTTTTCACATTTATTAGTTTTCTCTTTTTTTTATTTCTATTATAACTAGGTTGTGGTCTGTGTCTATACTTGCGCCTCTGTACGATCCTACATCGGATACTTTGAAGAGTTTCTTTGTTGATGTTAGTATATGATCGATCTGGTTACCTTTGTCGGAGCCTGGTTTTATCCAGGTTTCCTTGTGTATTCTCTTGTGTTCATAATCAGTACTAGCTATTCTCCTGTTACATGATATTGCCAGGCTGCACATTCTTCCTCCGTTGTCGTTTTTGATTTCTTGTAGAGTGTGTTTACTAGCTATGTCTCTCAGATAGTTTTCCTTACCCACCTGTGCATTAAAGTCGCCTATAATTATTACTGCATGTTTTTTTGGTATTCGTTTGTATATCGATTCAATTTTATCGTAGAGGTCTTCTTTTTCTTTCTATTTTGTATCTTCTGTAGGGGCATAAACATTTATAACAGATAGATTATTCTCTTCGCCTCTTATTCTTACATATGCAAGTCTTCCTCCTATTGGTTTAAAGTCCATTATTTTATCTTTTATGTCTTGTCCTATCACAAAAGCGACTCAATTTCTGCCTTGTTTACTCTCTCCAGAGTACAATAGTGCATTATACTCTTTTATTTATTTCTCTTTTATTTATTTCACTGCTTTCCTTTCATTGCACTTCTTATAATGCTGTTAGGGCAATTTTGTATCTCTTGATATCATTTACCACCTCTGTCATTCTTCCTGGTATCATCATCGTTCTTACATTCCATGTTGCAATTCTTAATTTTTTCTTCTTTTTCCTTTTTCTCTTTTCTCCTAATGCTATTATGTAATTTCTCTTTTTTTTTGTTTGTCTTCTCAAGTTCCGTTATCATTGCAAGGGTCGACGTTCTATGGCAGTCCGGGTCAGTTATTGCTAGTTATTTGCAGTATCATTTTTCTTATCGTTTATCTGAAATTTCAGTGCCTCCTCTATCAAGGTCCAGCTAATGATGTTATTTAGTGTTAGCTTTTGGTATCCAACCTTTATCCTGTTGCCTTTTACAGCTCTTTTCTTAGCTTGTTCTCTTATAATACCTTGTATCATTAACTCTTTCAAGATCATATCATTATCTATGTACACTTTGCCTCCCATTAATTTGTTCTTATTCTTCATTATCTGCATCTTTTCCGTTTTTTCCTCAACCGTTTTTTTTTCATTATTCTTTCCTATTTCAAAGACTTCGCTCATCTCAACGTTTACGCTCAGTTTATTTTTCAGGAAATTTTTCACTCTCTCTTTTAGGTTTGTTGTATCTGTCATATTCATTCCTTTAATCACTATATTACTTCGCTTTCTTGCCTTTTCCTAGTTTTTGATTGTATTTTTCAGTGTTTTGACTTTTATTTGGTGTCTTTCTTTAGTTCAGCTTTCTTCTCTGATTTTCATCTCTTCCTGCATTTTTCTCAAATCCTTTTTCATCCTCTCCATTTCAGCTCGATTCTTCTTGAAACTTTCTCTCATTTCTGCTCTCATCTCTTCGAACGCTTGGAGTACTCGTTTCATTGTATTCTTTCCTCTTTGTCACTATAGAGTATATCGGTCGATTTTGATGGAGATCTTGCTGTTTTTCTGCTTAATTTGAAGATTTTTTCTGGGTCTTCTGTATCTTCTCCTCGGCCCGCTTGTCTCTTTCGGTTAAAATAGTGTGTTATTTGATTTTCACTATTTGCTCATTCTCTGTATTTTATTCTTCCTGATCTTTTATATCCTGTATTGCCTCCACTCATTTGATTTACTTGCAGTGCAACTATCTTATATGGTTCTTTGCCTTTGTAAATTTGCACACCACCATTATTATTTCTACTCTCTTTCCAGATTAACATAAGCGCCCGATTGAACACCTCGGAGGCACTTATGCTATGTTGCATATTGTAGAATAGTTTCTTTAGTAAAATGGTTTTTCTTTTATTCGACGCAATAGTTCTACCTTCTTCCGCTTTATTGAAGCGGTACAACTATAAAATTCGGACTAATCTAAAAAAAAATTTCTTATATTTTAGTGGGTTTTCTACGCTCTAAACTCCAATTTTTCACTAATCTATCACCTCTCCAATGAAACCACTTTCTGTTCTCCTCTTTCATCAAACCAGTCCCTTTAATTGATCCTTGCTTTCTCTATTTTACAACTTAAAACACATTTGTTAGCTTTCCCCACCATTACCAAAAAAATTTACAAAAATAAGTTTATACATCATTTCAGAATCGTTTTGAATTTTAAAGGTTTTTTTAGCGCTTCTACTGAAAATTTTAAATATGTTTGTTGATTGGTTTTTAGGCATTTGATTTTTGGAAATAAATTATTGCTTAAAAACGATATGTAACGGTCCAGAATTGCTGAAACAAATAATAAGTTGAATGTTTGTTCTGTTGAAAAGACATTTACGGACTTTTTTAATAATTTTTCGCCAATATAAATGCAATAATTAAGTTTGAATAATTGCCGAAGTGTTTGCATTTATATTTGAATAAATTTTTATGCATCAGCATATAGAGTTATTTAGATTTGTTATTTGATTTTTTGGTTGTTTTAATGATAAACATTTCGTTCTGTTATTTATTTTATTGGAGATATTCAGTCTAAACGATAAAATTAAAGAATACTGAAAAGCTTAGAATTAACATCTGGAAAAGATGGGCGTAGAATGCATCCCCCAAAAAATGAACAAATACAAACCCAGATGCAAAAGAAATGTGGGCCGACCCAGGAGAAGATAAGAAGACCAAGAGTGACGCAACATCAGTTTAGAGCGTGGATATAATGATGATTTATTTTATTTAGGAAAATAATAAAATTATGTTGACAGTCCTGAATTTAATCACTTTATATTGAACTTATTTTCATTCAATTTTTCAGTATTTTTTTAATAAATGGTTAATTTTGGTTCATGAAAAAAATTTTCTACATATGACGGATACGAAAGATATGAAGGATAAGATTTTATAGCCAACATGCATACTTTTAGTTAGTCAAATTGGGTTGGTGAAAAATGCGGATAGTTAGCAGATACAAAAAAAAAAATAAAATATGTGGTACAAAGCAAAAAAGCAGAATGCTGACCGTTTAGTACGCTTTGTTGCATATTGAAACAATGTGTCTTTTTCCGGTTTATTTCTTACTTGTAAAAATGCTTTAAAAGTGACTATTATCAAAGAGTATGTAGTGTATAGAGAGGCAGCTCTTATGGGTATACCTGTTACTAGCATTTTTCATACCTTACAATAAAATTGTGGTCGATTGGTAACGACCTCAGCAGCAAAAACGAACATTATAATAATGAGTAAGTATTAAATGAGGCAGCATGATACGCTGTTTTTGTCTGTTACGATTATGGTAAACCCTTCAGGTAGATGGTAAAAGTAGGTAGAGAAATTCAAAGTATGGTAAAAACAGATTTTATTATTTTCTTCGAATTTTAAAGTACTTTAAAATTTAAAACCAATATATAATATAATAAGGGTATTCACACTCTCTGGTATATCCCGTGGTAAATTTACCCTGTGGTAAATATACCACGTTTACCAGGGTGTTATTTGACTGTGTAGTAAACTCCCATAAGAGCAAATACCATACCTAGTGGTATTCGTAAGTAGCCCTCGACCGTGTATTTCTAGTATGGTAAAGTTAAACCAGTGCGCCGCTTTTCTGCGTTGTTGTATTTTTACTTCTAATATGGCGAAGTGCACACAGCTGATTTAAAGTAACTACTACTTACAAAAATAATAACAGCTGATTGTGCCGAAAGTAAGGTTAAAGTTAAAATACCAAGACTCAATACCACGAGGTGTGTTCACAGATATGGTATAAATGTGTGGTAAATTTACCACGTGTTAAATATACCAGAGAGTGTGAATACCCTAAAATATATAATATAATATTACACAATTTGTAATAATTATACATAAGGTAAAAGCCGGATAGTTGCCCCACTTTTCAAAAAAACTCTATTATTAAAAAATATGTACTTATTAAGAATACTGCAACATGTATATCAAAACATAAGTTTTTGATCTTTTATATTTTCCTATTTTTCTAATTATAATTAATATTGGTTTTAAGTAAATCCTGTTTTATTTGACCTCTCAAAAAAGGGATAGATCCCTACTCTAGCGGACAGTAGCCTATGATTAAAAATGCTTATGGGGATACTTGCCTCGTGCTAGGATAAACGCCTCACAATGATTTTTTTAGATAGAAACAAAATATCAATTTAAATAATCAGTCTTTATTGTTTATTGAGATCCTTATCTAGTACTACTCATAATGTTAATGAACATTATAAAATAGTAAAAAATTTGATATGATTAATATCGAGTTACACACTTACCTAAATCAATTATCTATTGATTATTATAAAATAGTATTAAGTTTTAATGTTTTAAACTATAAAAATGCAACAAAAATAGCTTTCAAACTTTAAGTTAGGTAAATTATTAGTAAAATATTATTATTTATCTAAAATATCGAACAATATGGCAATCAACTTTGGCATTAGCATTAATTATAACCATAAATTAGGGTTTTCAACTTTGCATATCTAATGCAATATGGTTTTTGAATGTTGTACAGGTTTCATGCAACCACATTCGACAGATATCACATTGAATCCAATCTGATTTCGATTTAGTAAAATGGTAATTCTCTAAACATTCTGTGCAATAATAATCTTGTTAAAGAATGTCCAGAATGGATAGTTGCTCTAGGGGCAACTATCCGCATAAGTAACTAGGGCGACTATTCTTTTTGATACGGTTACTTGCCCTTTTTATTTAAATAAAAACTATTCAGCAATAAAACGTAATAAATAATGTAATTTAAACTCTAATGCATGAAAAAAAAAAAACAAAAAGTTGACTGAAACCACAATCAGTAATAAAAATATTCATTAGAAATTACTTACCAATATAATTTCGCCGCCCGGCAAAGTTTTGCCACAGAAAATTTTTGTTTACACGGATAAAACGCATACGCCTATTTTGATGGCTTACATGGCATTTAGGCCTGTGGGAGAGCCACTTTTAATTATAGTAAAACCCTATCGCCGCTAACGCCTCTAACATAGTGTATTCAAAACCGGGACATGTATCCCACCGAGGCAACTATCCAGCTTTTACCCTACTGTGTATTTATATAGTGTTAACTTAAAACATTTTAGTTCTAAAAAGTGTTGTGCATGTTTTTGCTTCTTCTAAAAAAAATTTGATATGACTATTTATATATCGTTGTGTCCACATCAAGCTATAAGAGGTGGGTTGCGTACTTTAGATATTAAACGATTGACGTTGCAACCTGAGGAACAATAAAGCAGGACTTTATGTTTCGTCCTCGTATGTATAACAATGATGCGCGACTAATAGTATTTGTGTTCGTTATGTTAAGATTTTTGTTTAGTTTAAATTGTTACCATTTGTATTTAATTTTAAGTGTTTGAATTTGTATTTGTAATTTTATTTTTATATTGTTTTGATATCGTTATAACTTACCAACAAGCAAGGCAGCGCAAATCGACCGGCAGTAATGTTGATTTACAGATTTCATAAAAATAACAAATCTAGATTAAATTTTGAAAAACGAAAAGATAGTTGAGCCAATCAAAAGGATTAGAAGTATGAAACGTTGGATATAAGAATAATAAACAACGGTGATTAAGGCAGTTATAATTCAAGCGCGTTCGAGAGCAGTCGTGTTAAATAAAAATAATTTAGCGTGTGTCGAGAAGTATTACGAAGAATTGTTTTTGTTTGGGAAGTTACCCAAGAGACTCAGGGCCATATTTTCCAAGTGTGGAAATCTTTATCAGCACAGTGAGTTTCGACGTCGAGGATTAAGATAAAGAAGGTGAACGAAAGTATTTTCATTGAGAGCAGTTTCAAGTGTTGAAGGAGGAGCCAACGATTTAGTTAAAAAGTGAAGAAGAAGATATCCCGTGAAGAGGGAAAGTTTATTGTTCTACGAAAATGTGCTGGCCTACGAGTTGAGTGAGTCCTGCTTTGATTCTATTATTGTTAATGTCAGGTTGCAAATAAATATATTTTTATATCGTCAATTGTTTGATTGTTTTACATGTAACCATTTTCTTTCGAGGACCAATTACGACCGTGAAATACTTATAAGCTTGAAGATATTTCACATATCATCACAATATGTTTAATAAATGAGAACAAGATATTTTACATCAGGACGCTGATATAATATTAGTGTCGTGTGATTTG
The DNA here is from genome assembly GCA_911387805.1 of Cantharis rustica. NCBI lineage: Eukaryota > Metazoa > Arthropoda > Insecta > Coleoptera > Cantharidae > Cantharis > Cantharis rustica. The sequence goes on from OU426877.1 coordinate 82,888,318, forward strand.
ATTGTTTTAATGATCACATTATTAATATTACATCAGTTAGCTCCTTTTGCATAGGTTAAAAAATTTATTATGCTTGCATGCCTTTGATATAAGATTTCATGCAACTTCACACCGACTAGAACTATTCAGGAGCTTTGCTAATTTAACAACGTCGCAGATGGGCTATATTGTGGTCGAATATGCCATTCTGAGATTGTGCTCACTGGTTCATGTACTTACAAATTAATACGTTGCCGAATTATGTGTACCCAAAAAAGATTTGCAATTTTGATTATTTAAAAACTATAAAAGATTTTCTAATGAATTAAAATAAAATAAAATTGTGTATTACAGAGGCAATATTATAATGGTAATAGAAAAAAAGGTACATTTAGAAAAAAATAAATCATTTTTGACTGATACCATTTTTATTTTATTCATTGACAATTCATAGAAAAAATTCTAAACATTTGATTTATCCAGTTATTTTGTTATAATAATTATAAATTTTATAATATAAATAAAATACCTTTATAAGATGTATTTCATCAAAGAAGATGTTCTGGATTAAGGTAAATTGTTGATTGATTTTCATTAATAAATTATACATAGTTATACTTAATTAATAAATTTTATTATTAAATTTATAGTAAAATAAGTTATTTCAAAGATTTTTATTCGTGTGGTTTTTATTTTGGTTGCTGGACATATACAAGTGGAGTTTTTAAATTAATTACTATTATAAGTAAATATTGTTTATTTTAATTACTATTAACCTTCATCCGGGCGCGTGGGCGGTAATTTACCGTTTTATTTATAATAACGCGCAAACTTTTGCGTGCAGGTGTTAAGGAAGGTGGAAGTGCTTTGTATTCCTAATTGACTTAATATGACACTAGATAGAAGTGTCGTTGTTACCTACTTTTCATTTTTAATTGTCTCAACCAACGCCAAACTTGTACAGTCGAATATAGGCGAAAGATTACCAGTTACGCTTCCATTAGTGATATTTATTTTCTTCAGCCATTGCAAGGAAATGTAATTACCGATTTTATATTTTTCGTAGGTATTCACAATTCAAATTACTTTTTTTACAACTTAGTAAACTATATTCCAAATACGTCACTATCGTGACGTCACATATCAGATTTCACATTTTTACTAATGCATATTGCATGTATTGGTCTCATGTTAGGGCATGAAAAATCCGGAAGATACAAATACATCGACTTCTTGAGATGGATTCGGATGAAGAAGAGTAAATTGACGATCAAGACGATATTAATTTTGAACCTGAAGTCATTGAACAAGATAAACACACCAGTGACTCGGAGAAAGATTAAAACAAGGCTTAAATGTTACTTCCAAATCATTTTTTTGGAAATCATAATCAACATAATCAAGTACTACACTAATATTTACATTGCTCAAAAAAAGGCTGAAAATGATAAGTCGTCTGATACTCCTATTCGAGATAGGGATTACAAATTAATACCTATCCCTACTGTGTTAGCTTATTTTATTATTCAAATTTTAATAAAAATGAAATTTTAATAAAAATGTTTTATCGTTTAAAAAGTATTACAAAGTTTTTCATCGTATTTATCCCGATTTTAAAGATTTTGGATGAATGACGAAAGAAAAACCTAAGACGGTAGATTACCGTTGCGCGCCCGCTAATGTTACGGAAAGGGGCGCGCCCGGATGAAGGTTAATATAAAACTCTTGAATTAGTTAATTTAAAGTTGCTGATTAGTTAATACATACCAGAAAAACTAAAGCAAACTAAATATTTTATTAAGATCTGTTACTTAAATTTAATCATTTTTTATTTAGTATTTATTTAAAATACCTGATTGATTCTTTATGGAGAACAAACTAAACTAAAAATCAATGCTTTAGGCTACCTTCAAATTTAAAAGCGATGCATTTTATCTTGAATCTTATATAAGACTAAATCTCCCGAAAATTTTTTGACTAACTTGAATTTACCTTTTACGAGTATATTACAATACTTTGTAAAAAATTATGTTCACTTGCATTAGCAAATAGTATTTTTAGAGCAAATTTTCTTTTTTCACACAATTTCACTTTATGTCGGATCCATTAAACAGATTACATCTGCAATTATATGTGAAAAATCACTTACGAGATTTGATTCAAAGCAGTTCTCCGCATTATAAAATACTAATGGAAGCTAGTATCGACAATCTAGGAAAGGATTTATGAAGGATTTAATTTCATTCTACCAGATTTTATTAAAATTGCACATTTTTAATATTTAACTATCTAGCAGGAGTTTTAGATAAAACTGTGCTATAAAAATGAAAATATAAAATAATAATTTTTTTAATTAGATCGATTAACTTTAACTGATAATTATTAAAATATTAAAATTGTACAAAACTAATTGAAATAGCAATCATATATTTTCTTCTAATTAAATGTAAATCAATAAAAAACTAATGAACATATAAATACTGCCATCGATATCACTCCAGGGAAATTTAAATTAAATTATTGAAAAAAAGCAGTTTTATCTAATGATACAAATTTGACTGGTTTAGCAGAAATATTTGATGATTTAATATTTTTATAAAATCGGCAAAGTAAACTAAAATTTTAATTTTTGAAATCGTTAAATAACCGTTTTATCAAAATTACAAAATATTTAAATAACAGTAAATTATTAATTAGGTATATTAATTAATAGCTTATAATTAAAAATATATAATAAGATAATTTTAGTTAGTTTAGTTTTAAATAATTATATTTTTAATTCATTGGTTAGACTGTTTTTTCGCTGCTTTTTTAAAATATTTACTAAAATAAATTTAGAAATACAGCTATAATATTAAATATTTCAAGAAAAAAGATATAAAACTTGTTATTATTTGTTTAAACATGTGGTTGTCAATGGATAATAATTTGGTATTCCTTTGTATTTTTTTTAATTACAATATATCTTTTTTATTGTAATTTATTCAACTTCATTAGTAGTATCTACTGATTCACATCTCACATCTACTAATATTGTAATGAAATTATTTAAAATTTGTGTAACTACTAGATTCCGCTTTGCAAATTTTTTTTACAAAAATATGTTTATTAATTTCTATTTATAGATATTATCAAGCTTAATGTAGTGTTACAAACTATTTAATTCGGTTTATAAGCAATAGATAAGTGGTTTAGGTACTGTAACTCGATATTAATCATGTAAAAATTTTTAGAATACACCAAAAATTGCACAAACACGTTTTAGAACTGAAATTTTTAAGTTAACACAAAATAAATACACCGTATATGTATTATTGCAAACGTTTTCACTATACTATGGCATCATCAGGCGATGAACTAGAAAGAGAAACGAGAAAATTTCCGTATTTATCGTCCGAATTGCAAGGGAAAAGGGAGAGAGTAGGAGAGGGGTTTTTTAAAAAATGTTATATTTTTGTGTGAATTGACTAGAGGGTAGGGATATAATTAATACAAAAGAGAAATAATGTAAGTGGATGTAGGGTAAGTTAGTTAGAAGTTAAGTTAGAAGGAGGGGGGAGGGAGTTATTATTTACTACAAATGTTTAATAGAGGTGAGTTATTTAAATCAGATTGACTATTTAGTAATGAAGATGAATACTTTAATTTATTAATTTCCATAGCTTTCAAAAATTCCAGTTTTTTACTTTTTTGTTCAATGTGTAAAATTTCGTATACCCTCTGTTTATGGTTTGTGGTTGTCTAGTAGGTGTTTCGCGAAAGTCCATTTTCCATCTGACGCGAACCCACAGACTTACTAAAGACTTGAACCGTCTGACAATATATATATTTTATTTTAACCACATACTCAATTATTTCAGTGTAAATTACAATAAAAAGTTAACTATATTTTAATAATTTTAATTTAACGGTTTATTAACATTAACCGTTTATTAACGGTTTCTTTAACAAAGTATTTCCTAATTATCGGTAATTGAATTTCTTTCACAGAGTGCTTTATACATTTCCAGGACATTTCTACTACATTAAGATTTCAGATTTTATTTTTGTGCTTAGATAACAAAAATGTATAAAATTATCTAAAATAATGTTTCCGTTTATTTTTGACATACATTATGTATCTACATAATATAATAATGTTTAAGTTTTTGAACTATACGCTCGTGAAATTCACAAATTTTTAAGAAACTTTTTGTTAAATCTTAATTGTTAAAAATTAAAGTCTTAAGTTTAATGTTAACCGCGTAAATCACGAAACGAAATTTTTCGCTGGCCTGGTAGCCGACTGGCAAAAATTAAAAATAAATTTTTGTTTTGTGTAATATGCAATATATATATATTGCGGTGATCCTTTCAAAAAAAGGTAGTTTCTCATATGCACTATAAGTGCTCCAAGCTTGCTCTTAAATGCGGGAGATGATACGGTCGTATCTCAGGTTAGGTTCTTATTGAATTAAATAGCTCCTTTTCAAATAAACAAATCGCACTTATAAAAATAAATTTGATTGAAAATAAAAAAAATTTTTTTAGTAATTAGCCATTAGTTTTCGAAAAAATAGTATTTTAAAATCAAAATTTTACATGCATTTTAGATAGGGTTTTGATCGTGTAGTACGTTGCGCGGCATTCTATTGGCAGTCCGCCGCCGTTTTGAACTACTCTTAGTGCTTACTGTCAGATGCGATCGACACCCGAACGAGTTTTGTATCTTCGTAGACACAAGTCTTTTTTTCTTATTTTTTTTTTAAGTTTTTTCTTATTTAAAATTTTTGCAAAATTTAAAATTTGTTAAATACTAATATATTTATGCATATTAATTCGAAATTTGAGATGGAAACTAGGAACGGAGAGGCGGCTCCAGCCGTAGAAGATCTGTGTATATATTGATATGATATAATCACGTAGAGATTTTACAATTTACTTGTTTTGCCTCGGGTTTGCCCAGGATTGTGGCTAGTTGGAATTATTTTAGGGCGAGGGTTCCAGCGTCTCCAAATCAATCATAAAAATTTTTTATCAGAAAAAAATAAATTCGTTTTCCAAAAATTAATTATTAACAGGTTAAGCGCCATGGCAGATACCGGTGTCCGCTATGCGTCTTTCCGCCCAGACCATGGCGGCCACCGGTTCCCGCCCGATTGCTGTAACTTTGTTGATCCTGCACGTTTAAACCGTCTAAAACGGACACGTTTTTATAGTAAATTTGAATGTGGTATCGTGTCCGCTGTAGCCCGGCACATTCAATAACTGGTATCAAGTCTTTGGTAGTAAAAATTTAGGTCCGCTAAAAGTTTCACAGGGCTATAGCCGACACCGCTGCCTGCCGTAATTTTTTTCGGTTTTGAAGTGCCCTATTAGTCAAAATAATATAAAATAGATGTATGTTACACAGAATTACGTGAATTTGAAAAAATAAGTTTTGGCCCAGGTGGAAAGATTATTCAAATTCTATTGACGCTGAACCTATTAAATCGCATAAATTTAATTCCAATGTAAAATTTTAATTTTCATGAAGGGATCGAAGTTTTGATTTCCTACTATCAATTCGTCGGTTTATCAATTTCACCACATGCTCGTACTTACAAATTTAATTTTAATTTCAAATTTTACAATGCAAATTAAATTTACCATTCCAAACACTCAAATCAATCAACTTTCAAATCAATCAAACCAAATTGAACACTCGGTAGCAAATTATTAAGAAAATATCCAAATATTATTCCAACTCAAATCAAATATTGAAAATAACGCAATAATGCTTACCCATAAAATCACTTTATTTAGTAAATCAAAAAAATCCAAAATACTATTCACAAACTCAAATCAAAAAAATCTCAATAATTGCACAGAGCCAAAATCACACAACAAATGCGGCCATATTTGGCAGAAAGCCTTGAATTTTCTCTGATTCGCCCCCACCTCTCAAATTTTCAATTTTACAACTTAAAATTATTAAAATAAAATTTTCATCGACATGTGTACAGAGTGGGTGCGAATCCCTTTAAAACACCACATCTTCTACCTTCGTTGCTAATTGCAGTTATATGCGCAGCTCAAAATAATATCAGCAAAAACTTTTTTTGTCAAAGATTAAAGCAACTTATTATATAAGTAAAATTTGTTGTGAATTGCTCTGTAGCGTATGACAAATCACCTTTAACCTAAAATAATCTTTAGCAGCGAGACCCATATCTTATGAATGAATGGATATGTAAACAAGCAAAATTGTTGAATTTGGGACAATACTAATCCACACAATATACACCAACACCAAATGCATTCTGAGAAAGTCACTGTTTGGTGTAAATTTCGATCTAGCGGAAACATCGGTAGTCCGTATTTCTTCCAAAACAAAACGGGCATTGCCATAACCGTCAACGTCGAGCTCTACAGATCGATGATAAGCAACTAGTTGTAATCTAAACTGATGATATGAATACCAATGACATGTGGTTTCAAGAGAACAGCGCTATATGGGACACAGTGCATGTCACAATGGACATTTTGCAGAGTGATTTGAAGGCATAGTTATCTCTTGTGGCGGCAACGTGAACTGACCTCCGAGATCGTGCGATTTAACGCCTTTAGACTTCTTCATCGTCTATGCGTATAAACAAAAAACAATTCACGCTCTCAAAGTCAACATAACAAACGTCTTCTAGTAAATTCAGCCAGATTTATGCGACAAAGTCATCGAAAATTGGATCTCTACAGCCACAGTCGACATTTGAACGATGTTGTATTCCAATGTCATAAAATACTTTTTCAAATAAAAAAAAGATTAAGTTAGCAGGGGCGGTTCTACCATAGGAACTGCAGAGCTGCAGAACCGCCAAATATCAGAATGAAATGTACCAAATTAATTATTACTTATTAGTATAACCACCACATTTCAAATTATTTCAATAATTGAAGAGTTATAAGTACTTTTATCAGTCAGTCAAATAAGTACTGTAATAATTAATACAAGTCCGTTACGCTTTCGAAATCACTGTTTAACTTCGATGTGCTGGAAATGATTCTGAACATGAAATGACGCGAGCTATCGGGTGGAATCGTATCCATACCAGTATACATCGTGGTGTTAGGACAATCCTAACACCACGGTATACACTACAAATTGAGCTGCATCTTATGCAGAATTACATGCCGTATTTTTGTAATATAATTTAAAATTTGACTTATGAAAACAACTAGTAAGTTAATTTTTGTTCATTGATTGTTCAACAACATGGTTAAACAATAAAATGCAATAGTTTAATACTCGTAATATAGTGTAATTTGAAAATTTAGTACAAATTTTAATTTTACCAAGTTTCTTATAAATACTATTATCAAAATAGAAGTAAAATTATTTTTTGGCAGATCCTATATTAGAAACTCAAAATGAAATTACGTTTAATTATTAATATCAATAAAATTAAAATTATGTAGGTTTTTTCTACAATAATAATGTTTATTATTAAACTCGCAGATTACAAGGTATAGGAACAACCCACCAAATGTACAACCGTTCTGCTCATATTTCAGCTCTGGTTTTACGAACATATACGATTTTATTTTAAACACATCTTGCGTTATGAACTTTAATTGAAATTATGAATATCGAAGATAGTATCTTATACCTACTAGTACATAAAATAAATGCTTATGAATATTAAATAAAGAAAAAATAAAATGAAATATTACTAATATTTTTAACACAACTTCTCTTAATGTACTGTACTGTACTTAATAAAATTTTTTCGAAAATTAGTTAGGATTGCAATTTATTGTAAAAATGTAAAATCATATAAAGTAATACATTCTAGATAAGTGTTGTACGTTTAATATTTAAAAATGTGCAATAAGTAAATTTATTTTTTGAGATTGCCATTTTCTGATATCTTGCCATTTTTATAATGCAGAACACCCAAGAATATTTTTCACGAGCCGCCACTGTAAGTTAGATATCTTACATACAACTTGTTTTATTGCATTTAAAAATCGATCGTCCTTATTGAAAGACCCTCTACAAGTGATAATGAATGTACCGAAAACTTCAACTATGAGTATTAATTTTTATAATTACTAATTCTGTCTTGTTAATATTGTAATTATATGTATACCTAATGTCTATATCTTATGTGGTACCTACTTATATTATAATAATATGAAAAAAGTTCAAAATAAAACAACTCGTTAAAGATATTTCATTTAAGACACATTAAAGATCAACTTTTACATGTTTGTAGTTTTATATAGGTTCTCGTATCAAAAGACGGGAAAGAATAGTCCTTTTAAAATTACATTAAATACACCTATTTGAAATCTAATATAATCTTGAACCAATATTGTTTGAGCTTCCTATTTCAATCATGACACAAATACTAAGCTTTATAGCTATTTTACTAATCAATGCGTTTAATAATATAATGAATTAAAATATGATATGGATATAATTAATGAAATATAAAGTAATGCACAAAAAACTAAAGATATTTTTTCGTCGACGGTCTAAAAAACCCTACGTGTATTTGCTGTGCAATAGTTTTAAATAGAATATGTTTAGAAAAACTTTTAATACTGAAATATGTTAAAATGAACACTGTTAATTATATCGTTTTATAAAAGATTGCTCCTATTAGTGCAAGTACATAATTTTACTATGAATAATAATAATAAATAATAATAATATTTGATAACTAATTCTCTTTTATAATACATAATAATAAGTAACTTAAGATTTTCGCAAGAGAAAAAAGTCGATGTGCACTAACTTGAATAAACTAAATATACATGTTCTGTAATCTCGGTATTCTGTTCTTCCAACATTGAACAATATAAAAGCAAATAATTCCTATAATTCTGAAAATGAGATTTTCGTTGTTGTAATACTTACGAAAGGATTGTCTACACTACTCCCACCCTTACAGGAACTCTTACATATTCATCAGGGGTTATCTGTTGGACAAGCCACAGCCTGTGGGAAACGATAAAGGAATATTTACTCTACTTACAGACTGTAATTAAGCACACCTATATTTGCATGCTTGATTAGATTTGGGCCTCTCAGATAGCCATTTGCATTGAGTTTTGTTTGTTTTAAACTAATTACGTCACATTTTGCCAACATCAGACAACATACACAGTCGTGTCTGTAACGCGGTAGAAATTTAATTTGTTTATCATTCGTGTTAAATTTTTCTATTTGCTTGCTTTTTGCTCATTGAGTCATCGTAAAGTAACTCTTAAACGTGTTAAAAGTTGATAAGAGCATAAAAGCTTTTAGTTATTGTGTATAGTTCCTTTTATTAATAAATAATATAAAAATAAATATATTTATTTTATTTGGTGGGATAACTAGTATTTATAGTACTTTCACTACCTAGTACTTATTAACTTGTAAGTTATCTTAAAAATATTACTATCTTTAAATATTAATTTGGTACAATTACTAAATTTGTAAATTTATTGCAGAATACTTTTCAAAAATGAATGAATAATTTATTTTACTGAACCGACCGTCACGAAGGTCTAAAATTTAAAGTATTAATTATTATGACTTAAAAATAAGCAAATAAGAAATTACAATAATATAACATGCGATGTAGATATTTCGAAATTTTTTAATCGCGATTTCGTGGCATTAATAAACGTATAATTAAAAGATTTGTTTTACATAATATACCTTCCTTCTTCATTTTATTTAAACAACAAATATTTATGTTGCATACCTACATAAAAAGTTAAATAATGTATGAAAGTGCTCTCCGCGTGCGTATATTTACACAAAAAAGCACAGACGTATGATCTGTTATACGAAAACGATCGTATTTATGGCGTTAACAATGGTTTATATTTACATAGATTTCCTATTTGCAAAGAAACAATATTTGCAAAAATTTACGTAAATGGTTAAAATGTTTTACATGAATATTATATACTATGTAATAAAGGATTGAGCCTATAAGCTGAATTGTTGATATAACCTGTTGCATGGATGTCTGATATACATATGGCAGCCGCAGGAAAATTGATTCGCTCACTTTACCCGATGACGGTGCTGATTACTAATACTTAATTGATAATTTAGTGATAGTTATTTTAAGATAACAAATAACAAACCGATAGATTTAATCTCTATTACTATTAGTTATGTACATTTAACCAATAGCGAATAACTAATTCGCTTTGTGGTTGTTATTAATAACTTCATAAATTTTCAAACAAACAAATTAACGCTCCACGAGCACGCTTTAATTAATTGATACTTTCAAATTTAATTATAAAATCTGAACAGATACCTACATAACCCTGACACTATTTCTTTCAAAATAATGCACAATTTTATGCGTAATAAAAGCAATACCATGAATAAACTTCCATTTCCTGGTTTTAATAATATGTTGAAGTTGGCTTTTACAGAGCATGGTTCTACTTCAGGAAAGCTTTACTGACTACAAAGTTAAATTTGCAGTTTTCAAATACAGGAATTAAGTGATATTTATATTACTTTTGTTTCTTATTCAACATAGTTGTGCTGCAACCTTTATAAAGAAAACTTGTGAACATCTCAACTTTATACTAAATCTTAATAGGCTATTATAAAATATAACAGTAGTATATAAACTATGTAGGTGTTCTTTATTAGGTATATATAATATAAATAAGTAATAACTACCCTGAAACTTTTATTTTTTAAATACACTTATAAAAAATATAGATAAAGGTATTTACTAGAAAAATACGTTTTTTAAGTCGATAGTGTGGTAGTTAGTAGTATGTAATGTTAAAATAAACAAACTAAACAAAATTCGCCTTCTGGTCTGTCCGGACAATTGTTCACCGGACAAGTTCGCATAAGACAATTGTTCTTCGGATAATTATTTGCCTAGGACAATTGTTCGCCGGATAATTATTCACCTAGAATTTTTGTTCGTCAGACAATTGTTCGCTATTTGTTGATTTGTTGCCCCTCTTCTGGAATTCAAATCCAAACTGCCGAAAGCAGCTTAATATTTGCCTTCTATAAACAGGTAAATAACATCTCGTTGCAATTTTTGGGAAATCCAGAATTACAATGTTTCCCTTAATCTTGATTTGGAAATGTATTAAAGGTCTTCAACTGGAGCAAAGTAGAAATCAAACTCTGATTGAGCAGTATATTGCCAGTCAACAGCCCCCATTGGGAAAATAAGAAATACCGTGATGTCGCCGAACGCACTTCTCGTATTATCAATCAGTATGGCGCAATCAATTTGCTTGATTACCTGCGTGGTTTAGTTCACAACTATAATTTTTAATTTATATATAATAAATAATATAATAAACGTTTTACCTTCAGCAAAGTTTTAAGATATGTCTATTGTAATATGTTTTTCAAACAGTTCTTAGTATATGGTACATTTGAACTGATAAATTATCTCTAAACGAAAAATCAGGCGAATACTTATCCGGTGAACAATTGTCCTATCCGAACAATTGTCAGACGAATAATTGTTTGGCGAACAAAAGTCCTATGCAAACAATTGTCTGGTGAATAATTGTCCGGCGAACAATTTCCGGCAAACAATTACCCTAGAATCGCCTTCTGCTCAGATTACTTCTATTTTAGTCTGCGACTAATATATTAAACATGAAACATGTTTTTCTATACCAAACACTTTTCTTGTCTATGAAAATGAATGCAATGATTTGTTTGAAATTTGTTTTTTTATTATTATTTTAATATTACTTTATATTAATTGAATATAAAAAATATTATATATTAATTAAAAATTTTAGGATGAACATTATCGGTGTGAATTCGCAGAATCAATACTTTGCTAAACTTTTTAAAGAACGCCAAGCATTTACTATACCAATTAGAGAAACTTCTACTGCAATAATCAATATCAAAGGCGAACCTATAACGATAACAGTAGAACAGGTTCAGAGTAAAACAAAACTCTTAAAAACGGCAAATTGCCAGACGAAAGTGGAATTCCAGTTGAATGAATAAAATATGGATCGCAGAAGCTATATCACACGATAGTCAAACTATTCACTATGTGTATTAATGGTCAGAAGGTGCTCTTGATGAGTGGAGATTTGTTCACATAACACTATTATTTAAAAAAAGCAACCAAACCAAGCATAGCAACTACAAAGTCTATCGGTTACCAGTACATTTAACCCATTTTATGAACGAAGAATAAGAGACCAAATTGAAATAGAATACACCGGTAAAGAATCAAAACATCAGAGTGGTTTTAGACAACACTTTATGCATACAATAGATAGTAGAAAAAGAATTGGCCTACGGAAGAGAAGTACATTTGCTATTTGTTGACTTATCAAAAGCATACGACACCAACCACGACACAAAAAGACACGCCACATGTCAGCTACACGCTTATAAAGGCGGTTCAAGATCTATACAAAAACTGCATATCAAAAGTGGAACCAGCAACCAGTTTATCACAAGGATTTCCGATAGATAAGCGATTATGGCAGGGTTGTTGTATATCTTCTACTTTCTTTAAAATATATGTGAAATATGTCAAAAAAATGTGAAAAATAAATAATAATAATAACAATAGGTTTATTAGCTAATGCTATTTTACAAGTTTACAATACAAAAATTAAATTCAACCTCACCAAAGACTCATCGCATGTATCACATCTCTTACATGTATGTGAGAGATAAACCACAAAAATGTGTTATGATAGGATGTAAAATCGGTGACAAAACTGCATTGTTCACCTTATAATTCGCGGACGATCGGTTAGTCATCGGACAATCTAAAGAGCACATCTACAGAGCTGGAAATGACCGTTACCAAGACAAGATATATGAACATCGGAGTAAAAATCAGGAAATCTAACACTTGGCAACGGTACAATGGTGGAAGAAGTGGAATAATACAAATATTTAAAGACAACATTTACGAGTGTAGGAAGGGATGCACCAAAAATTCAAAATCGAATTTCACAAAGCCGGAAAATTATAGGTGCTCTAAATGGAATATCTTAGTCGAAAAACCAGAAGAAAGGTAAACTCAGAATATATAAATGTATCACAAAAAGCTTGATAACTTACGGTAGTGAAATATTGACGAAAACGGAAAGTAAAAAAAGAAAAGAATCTAGCGTCGGAAATCAATGCAATTTTAAGGCTGGAGCGAAAAACTAACGAATATGTAAGACAACTGATAGAAGTACACAAAACCCCGTGGAAAAGTTAGAAGAAAAATAATTAAGATGATATTAACATGTACGGAGAATAAACGAAGAAGAACTGCCTGGAATGGCAACCACTACTGGAATGGACACCATATGGACGAAGAAAAGAAGGAAGGCTAAGGAAGAACTGGGAACAAGGAATTATAAAATCCATGAGTGAGAGACAACTTAGCGAGAGAAAGTGGAATGATAGAAGACTATGGAAATTAGGAATTGCAAGTACAGCTTAGTTTCAGTTCAGCTTGAAGTGCTATCTATTTAGACATATTAAATTGCATCAGATTGTTGTTAAGAACTTATTCAAAAGACTGCTTGTTAATTTTTAGAAATACTAGGTAGTGCTACCAGATCTACCTTAGAATCTTAATTTACAGCAGACATTTCAGTTAAGACGTCACGAATAAGTACGTTTTAAAAATCATTTTTCAAAAAGCTAGATGTTTTAGTTCAGTTAATAACGGCTTTAGCAGTAGAGTCTAGCTTTAAATAATTTGATTGATATACTTAAATATATTACGCTTAAAATATTTTCACAATTTAAAAAGTAAATATTATTGTTTGAAACTAAACTGACAGAATAATAAGGCGCATTCAATTTGTTAGAAAGATTTTGTTATTCTAAAGTTACCAAAACTTTGTATCAATTTTCAGTAACTCTGCATTGGAAAAGAGCTCATTTCACAATGTCAATTTAAATTAGCATTTTTAAATGTTTTCTAACTTTTACAGAGTACTTCTTAATTTATTGTTTACTCGCCATTTACATAATTTCAAACTTTGCTATTGTAAACTAGATTTCATATTTGCATGAAAATTAACAGGTTTTCTTAAGAAAAGCAATTTTGTCCTCTCATTAACGTTTATATCACGTTATAATATGTTTACATAAAGTTTTGTTTATTCTTAGAACATTAAATCAATTTGTTTTTAATTATTTTCTATGAGTTAGAACAAACATTCATCAGTAATTTCAGTAAAGTAACAGATTCCACTAAGTTCGCTAAGAATTCGTTGTAAATTTGAAAAGAATAGGCATTATCTTTATAAATACTGGTAAATGTATTCATTTGAATTCAGTGGTTGTTAAAACTTAATAGACAAAATTAGTTATTTAAAAATAGATTGTTACTTCTCAGACAGAAAAGTAAATTATTATTCTGAAGCTTTCTGGCTTTATCCGTTGAAAAGAGTGAAGTTAGATATATTAAGTTACTTCTACACAATTCTGTATATTTAAAATATTAATCTGACAAATTAGTATTAAACTATAGCTCAAAAAAATTATAGGTTAATAATAAACAATAAAATAATTTTTATTGCCGCCCCAAAAAGAGATGGAGCGACCAATTATAGTGACGTAACGGGCCACGGGCCTAAAACCTGCAGTTGATGAATAATTTTTTTTATAGCCTAAGGGGTAATGCTATTCTAGCGTTTGGAATACCAACCTAATTTTGATAATTTTTATAAGAATACAGTGAATAGAAAAACAACTGTTTAAATACTTTTATTGTACGTATTTGGAAGTTAAATACAATTTTTTTAAATCTTATTTTATATAACTACTACGGCACCAGTTAATTTCTTACAAAATTATAAAATAAAGAGAAAAATAATTTAAAAAATGAAATTTTCAAGTATTTATTGTGGTATATTTTAGTAGTATGCAATGTATAAATAATCAAACTAAACAAATGTTATTTAAATAATCTTAGAATGAACAAGTTAATTAAACGATTTTTAATAATGTTTTTATTATTAAGCTTTTAACGTTGGTGAACGTCTTCATTAGAATATTTTAATACAATGTTTATAAGTTTATATGGAAACCGAATAATAACGTATTGTCATTTGAACAATCTATGATCTAAAATATGTGAATATGTGATAAAAACAACCTGCAGTGAGTTTCCTTCAAGGTAGGAAAAGCTTAACACCAATACGTGAAGGTAATTAGACGAGTAGATGGCTGTATATATTGCTCAAACCATCTATATATCTTCATCTTCTGATGAAGACGTTCACCAACGTTGAAAGCTTAATAATAAAAACATTATTAAAAATCGTTTAATTAATTTGTTCCAAAAAATTTGTCATTTTTTAGTGTTTTTTAAATATTATGTTTCTATGTAAGTATGTGTTCTTTACTGAACAGTTAATAGTATATTAAACAACAAGTTTAGAAAAGTAAAGTTTTACTAAACGAATATAGTTTTTAAGTATGAGCGAGCACAGCGAGCCAGTACCTTAAAGCTATATGAGTTTAATAAAACTACTTTTCTTACGAGGTTTGTTTATACAATTTTTTCGTATTTTGTGAAAATCTAATCTAAAATATGCATTTAGACGTTTATGAGTAAATTTGTTTTGCGCGCGATTGGTCTAAATTTTTGCGTATGCCTTCCTACCGATAATTCACGGGAGGTGAGTACGAGGCGAGGGGGGCGAGTTATTTACTCAGTTTTTCGATATCTAGCGCTGTTCTTGAGTTATTGCTAATTCAAAAAATTTCTAAGTAGATATTTGTGTAGAATTTTCGTAATCTAGTAACCAGACACGGCTTTATTTATTTACATAACAACAGTTAATTTTTATTTCTTGATTCGAATTTTCTCTAAGTTACATAATATTAATTATAAAAGTGAGATTGTTAAGTTTTCTAGTTTGAATAATAATTTTGTACTTTTAATATACATAAATGTATAACAATGATTCCAATATTTAAATAAACAATTTTCTATCCAATAGTTTTTTATTGACAAGTGACATTACTATATAGTAAAGTGACATTTCTATGTGATAAAGTGCCACTTTAATAAATGATTTTGAATTTAATAAAATAGCACATTATCAGTCAAAATGCGAAAAAATTAATTATTTTAACATTTGTTTAGTTTGATTATTATTTATACATTGCATACTACTAAAATATACCACAATAAATACTTATTTAGTACTTATTAAGTTATTTTTCTATTTATAGTAAACGTGCCTTTAGGTGTAAAAATGTGGTAAAATTTGAAAAATTATTTACAAATTTAGTTTTCGCAGTGACTAGATGGAGCAGTGCGTCTCCACTTCACATCCTATAGTATAGATTAAAGAATAATTTTCATTTATTTAACCTAAAAATTTCAGTCAGACATGTGACATGTTTAGTTTTTGGTTATTTGGTAAGCACCACATTAATTTTAAGTAAAATAATTTTCTTGATTTTTTAATTTTTAATTTTTTCAATTTTGTTTGGTATATTTTCTCTTGTTTTTCATTATTTTTACGCTTTTTTTTATGTTAAATACGACTGATGATTAATAATAATTGTGAAATAAGGACCTTTATATCGTATTACAAACTTTTTATTTTAAATTTTTATCATTTCTATAGTAACGTAATTTTTCAGAATTCTATTTATTGTTTATTCAAATTATCGCGGCTTTTCGGATATCAAATGAACGCATATGTATTTACCTAAAATCCAAGAAACATGTGAATCAACTTTTGCAAATAAAACACATAATCATCGATGACCAAAAAATAGAAATAAGACGGCTTATCTCACAAACACATAAAATTATTCTATCAAATGTCTCACCTACCATACCAAATATAATACTGGAAGAATACATAAAAAATGAACTAAAGTTAAAACAAGCATCACCTATCCAATACATCAGATATTTAGCTGATCCAGTATACGATCACATAATAAGTTTCAAAAGATACGTATACGTCGAAAATAAAGAGGAAGAAACAACCCAAAGTAAAGAAAAAACACTTGACATTGAATCTTCAAACAATAAATGACCCTTGACATCAAGTCACGAGGACACCACACCAGAAATTACACAAAACACTCAGAACAACCCATTTAAACACCCTCAAATCCAACAAAACTCACCACCAAAAAATTCAACCCCAAACACACAGAAAAATAAAAAATACAACAAAATAACTACAAAAAAAGTTAAAAATGATACAAAAGAAATAAACCTCACCTTAGACGAGCTGTTAAATCCAATCAAAGAAGAAATAACAAAAAATCCCTCACATTATGACTTCACATACGAAAAATTTGAAAACTTTTACAAAGAAATTTATAAAGCAAGAAATCCGCTAGAAGCTGCACAGAAATTTAATCAAAACATCGAAAACACAATAACTACCCTAAAAGATCTAAGAGTACTGCTTCAAAACAACAAAATGAAGTATAGATTCACACGCATAATTTCCAATATCACTAAAGCACAGAGTAAGAGCTCAGAAGCTTATTTCTCAACATCAAGTCAAGAATCTCATGAATAACAACCCCACCAAATACAAAAATAAACTACAAACACAAAACATCAAAAACACAACAATTAATCACACTAAAACGACTAAAACGATGGAACTTGAATGGATTCTATACTAGACTAACCCAACTACAAATTCTACTAAACAACATAAAACCACAACTACTCTGTCTTCAAGAAACTCACATCAAAGAAAAACAGAAATTCAAAATAAAGGGATACAACCAATTTTTCAAGCACAGAACTAATCGACAACACGCTAGTGGGGGAGTCGCAATATTCACATCTAACAACTTACACACAGAAATAATAGAACTTGATACAAAATTGGAAGCTATTGCCGTTACAACTTATCTACCAACAAAAATACACATATGTAACATATACATACCCCCAAACTACTCAATGAAATTAACCGACATGCAAAATCTAATAAATCAATTACAAAAGCCTTACTTGTTAATTGGGGACTTCAATGCCCACAACGTGATCTGGGGATCAAAATACATAAATCAACGAGGAAATATTATAGAAAATCTATTACTACAAAACAACTCATTAGTAATAATGAATAGAAACACCTTTACGCACTTTAATTCTTCAAACAACACGTTCGGTAACATCGACCTTACATTTGCATCAACACAATTAGTTCCAAACATCACATGGCAACCGATGGACCAGCTTTATGACAGCGATCACTTTCTAATAAAAATCGATATCTTACACAAAACAGAAAACAATCTCACAACAACACCAACAAATTGGAAAATCAAAACAGCAAACTGGAATAAATATACAGAACTTACAGTACTACAGCTACATTGACCCTTACGAAAAACAAAACATCAATAACTCAATCAAAAAACTTACTTCAATTATAAATCATGCAGCCAGCGAATCAATAGAAAAACTCAAACATTGCAAAGGAAGGAAAACTGTCCCCTGGTGGAACGAAAAATGCAAAGAAACACTAAAACTATGCCAGTAAGCATTCAACAGATATAAAAAATCAAATTCAAATAATTACCTAATAGAATTTAAAAAGAGGAGAGCAATAGCCAGAAAAACAATAAAAACAAGCAAATCAGAATCATGGCAACACTTCGTACAATCAATAGGTACAGACACAACGAGTCAACAAATGTGGAACAAGATAAAAGCAATCAAAGGTACAAATAACAATTTCACAATATCTGCCATAAAAAAAAACAACGAAATTATAACTAACAAACAAGATATTTCAAACATCATTGCAAAAAATCTAGAAAATACATATGCAAACGAATCATATAACAACCACTTTTTAGAACATAAAAAAAGAACCGAAGAAATATTTGTAATTAATCATGGCAAAGCACAGGAAGACGTAATAAATCATCCAATCACCTTAAAAGAACTCGAACAAAACATAAACAAAACTAAAAACACCGGTTCAGGTTCAGATAATATTCCATACGCATTTATTAAAAACGTATCTACGTCAGCTAAACAATCGCTTTTAAATATTTATAATTATATTTGGAAAGAAAACGTGTATCCAGAATCATGGAAAGAGGTTACAATAATACCAATCCTTAAACCAAATAAAGACCCTACCAATCCGCTTAGCTACAGACCGATAGCATTATCATCATGTCTAGCCAAACTATTGGAAAAAATAATTAATAATAGACTAATATGGACATTAGAAAAAAACAACCTAATAACAAAAAATCAATCAGGCTTTAGAAAGTTACATTCTACAACACCCCAAATTCTCAACATCGAATCTGAAATTCACGAAGCCTACATTAACAAAGAACACCTAATAGCAATATTTCTTGATCTAGAAAAAGCGTTTGACAAAACCTGCAGACACCTTATAATACAACAAATGACAAACTGGAAATTATACGGTAATATACTAACATTCATACAAAATATTCTCAAACACAGAACGTTTAGAGTTAGGGTTAACAACGTGTACTCGAATATAGCAAGCATGGAAAATGGTATTCTTCAAGGTTCGCCCATTAGTGTGACATTGTCACATAGCTATAAACAACATAGAAAACCACATTAATCATCCAGTCAAACTCTCCATATTTGCTGACGACATAACAATATATTCTAGAAACAAAGATCTCCAAGTTATTAAAAAAAATCTGCAACAAACCATTACCTCATTAAAAAATTGGTCCAAAACAACAGGATATAACATATCTGTAGAAAAAACACAAGCCGTACATTTTACACGTCTCAAATAATATGACACAGAACTACCTAAAATTGAAATAGACGGTAACAACGTCAAATACACTAGGATCATTAAATACCTCGGAGTTCTCTTAGACAACAAATTAACTTGGACGGATCACATAATACTCTTCAGCCAAAAAACATCTACTAAATACATTAGAACCAATTCAAAACGCATCACTACGAATGATATTAGGTGCATTCCGAACAACACCAGTAGAAAGCCTACGCTGCGAAGCAGCAACGCCATCGCTAAAAATACGCAGAGAGATTTTAACAACAAGGTACGCTATGAAAATAATTATAAATCCAAAACACACATCATTCAGCAACGTGCTATCACGAAGAAACGTCCTCAGATACAGTATAAACCCCCAATACCCGAAACCTTTTCACATAAGACTCCAAAACATCTTAAACTCCATTAACTATCAACCACCAAATATCATATTGTTCAAAGAAACTAATATAGAACCCTGGATCACTCACGAAATAACTATTAACCTAGACTTAGCTAAACACAAGAAACAAGACACAGCATAAAGTAATATCTCACCGAATTTAAAAATATCCTGGAGAAATACAACAACCACGAAAAAATTTATACAGATGCCTCTGAAATAGGCGAAACGGTAAGATGTGCATTCCTACAAGGAAACATAGCCAGGCAATACAGGTTACCAAAAGGAACATCAGTACCTACAGGCGAAATTTTAGCTATAAAACAATCATTAAAATTCATTCAAATACAAGACGACCACAAGAAGTGTTATCTAATGATCACCATCGTAAATAAAATTAAACACATTCATCTTTAATTAAAAAGAAAAAACATAGAAGTGTCGTTTCTGTGGGTACCATCACATATGGGAATACCAGGAAATGAGACAGTAGATAAACTCGCAAAGGAAGCTACTACTAACAAGCACGCAAAAATAAAAACGAAGATCCTACACTCCGATGCACTAAATTTCATAAAAAAATACTCCTACAAGCTATGGCAAGAACAATGGACTAGCACTAACCAAAAATTGGGAAAAGTAAAAAAAATTTATCAATCCTTGGAAACTACTAATAAACCAAAATAGAACCACAGAAACGATCCTGACCAGAATGAGATTAGGCCACACAAAAACAACCCACTCATTTTTACTTGATAGAGAACCACCACCAATATGCACTACCTGCAACCAAACACTATCAGTACAGCACATACTAATTGATTGTCCACTATTCACAATCCAAAGAAACAAAACCAAATTACCAAAAACATTGGAAGAAGCACTAAATCCTGAAAGAAACACCATCCAACACACAATCAAATTCTTACAAGAAATAAAAATAGAAATATAATGTAAATATAAAAATGTACATATACAGGTGCTAATAACCACGGCAGTGGTTGCAACTTCATCAAACCTAAATTAAAAAAAAAAAAAAATTCTAAGTTCTAACCTGTTGAATTATTGTCATTTTTTAGTGTTTTTTAAATATTATGTTTCTATGTAAGTATATATTCTTTACTAAACAGTTAAAATTCATTATTTTAACATTTCTTTAGTTTGATTATTTATAAAATAAAGAAACAGTTTCAATTTTAGTTCTAGTCTGTGCTACCCACAAAATACCATTGAAGTTATGAATTCACATTCTTGATCATTCACATTATATTTCGTAATAGTTTAGAAAAGTAATCATTTAAAGGAAAATCTTTTGTAGTCTTCTAAAATTCTTCGAGAGGAAGACCTATAAATATTTAAGCCATTCAATCAATGATTTTTATAGAATTACAATTTTTTTCATGGTTAGCTTTGATAGATTGTTAGATTGATAAATTTTAAATTTTAATCAGTTAATTTTTAAAATTCAATCCAAGGTTATTTTGTATATGCTTTATAATGAAATAGTACCTACCAAATTAAAAATGAAACCTGTTCGCACTGATGCTTGCGATCTACTTATTATATTACTATATTTTACTATATGTTAAAATTTATATATGATTTGTTTCATTTTATAATAACACATATTATGTGTATTAGATCTTTTATCTAAAATATTCTAATTTTATCTAATCTTCCTGGCAGCCGCGAAATACAAAATCTGCCTTTGCAAACTGTAAGCAGTTTCTATATAATAGAAAAATAATCTAAAAAATGAATGTTTTAAGTAGATAGTGTGGTAGTTAGTAGTATGCAATGTTAAAATAAACAAACTAAACAAAATATTAAAATTAAAATAATGAATTTTAACTGTTAAGTAGAGAACACATACTTACATAGAAAAATAATATTTAAAAACAATAAAAACGTAAAAATAAGTAAATTCTTTACTTAATAGTTAAAATTCATTATTTTAATAATTTGTTTAGTTTGTTTATTTTAACATTGCATACTGCTAACTACAGCACAATTTCATTTTTTATGTTCTTTTTCTATTATATATAGTAAAAATGCCTTTGGGTGCAAAAACGAAATTTTTTTTCAAATTTACTTTTTAGAAGTGACACGATGATGCTGTGCGTTCTCCACTTCAAATACCTGTTGTACCAGAATAAGAATCATTTTTATTTATTTAACCTTAAAAATTTCATTTAGACACGTGACATTGTTTAGTTTAGATATTTTAATTTTTTTAATTTTGTTTGGTACATTTTTTTTGTTTCTCATTATTTTTACGTTTTTTTAATTTTATATATGACTAATAATCGTAAATAATCGTGAAATAGGGGTCTTTATATCGTATTACGAAGTCCAAACCTGTTGTAAATTATTGTCGTTTTTATTATTTTTTTAAATATTATTTTTCTATGTCAGTTTGTATTCTTTACTTAAAGTTAATATTACATAAATTTGTTTATGTAAACAGTTTCATTTACAAGAAACTAATTTTTATATTATGCACACTATTATACCTGGTAGAGAGTAAAGCCTACGCAATTACGACATTATTTACACTATAATTTGTGAACACTGCTAGTAGCAGATTACATATTAGTAGATATTACAGCCATTTTATACATGTTCTCCCATTAAGAAATATAATAAGGAAAGTTAGTAAGAATATTATTGGATCCGACATAAATTGATAATATAATGATCTCAATTCAAATTTTGAAAAAAAAAACATTATAGGGAAGGTGATTGAAAAGTTAATAATGACCAAACTTTATTATACACAGTTTTTATATACAGACGGTGTAGTTTGCAGTATTAGATACAAGGTTTGATCAAAAGTAAACGTGATCGATTTACTGTGAAACATTTTATTGCAGGTGCTCATATCGGGTGATCGATCTCACACCCAATCCTAGAGAAAAATATGTCAATTTGAAGAGATTATTTTGATTGTCTAATATCTAATGCAATAACAAAAATAAAATAAAAAACAGTTTGTTTAAAATATATTAGTCTGCCTAGTTTGAATTTCATTGCTAACCAAATGTATTTTAATCTGTCAAGGTAACTTAATAGTAGTTGGTTTACAACCAAAAACAATGTCAATGATATTTAGACAAGGCGACTAATATTTTATAAAAGCGCAAGTTTTTCATTTTATTATTAGTTTTTAATAAGAACTATAGAATATATTATCAAGTGTTGGGTATCTTTAGACGCGGAAAAAATCTATTTAAATAATACCTTTTTTGTTCTTATCTATTATAATGAAAAGTAGGAATTTAAAAATAATCAATTTTTCATGTTATTTCTCTATGATTGGTTGAAAGATTGATAACCCGGTATACAAATTAATTTTATCTTTTTTAAAGTATATATTTGTTATTCCTTGAAGCAAGTATACAGTTCTTAGCGGCATTGTTATTACTTTCAACAATAGTGGCAGTGCACACTAAAAAAAGTGTTTGTTAAAGATGGTATGATACAATAATATAACCATTCAAAATTTTTAATATAGAATGATGAGGAACCGTGAATAGTATGAAAAAAATTTAAAAAACGAGATCAAAATCAAACTTCCGTTGAAAAGCTATAAAATCTCGTCAGTCAAATATACAAACATAAGCCATAAAAAGTAAATTTAAAGTTACATGGGATAGAATATAACAATAATTATAAAATAGAACATTCTATCGCATTTTTAATATTTAATTTTGTATTTTATCATTTTTCATAATGTAAATATTTCTCTTTCATTTTTTGTATCTTTTACAAATAACCTAATCCTAACCAGTCAAAATACGGTAAATTAATATTTATATGTAATAATTACCTACTATCTATTCTTCACTTCAAAGTTACATTATTTAAGTTAAATGATATTATTTTGACGTTCTGTTTAGTTTTGTTATATTATTTTGCAATATATTTAATACTAAATATCACAATCCGGATTTTCACATGATTTTCTGTGTTTTCATTTCCATTTCATTTTAAAGTTTAAAAGTAATGATTGAAATAATATGCTCCAAATTTTTTTTTTCAATATTTCGCAAACCGAAACTCATGTTTATAAAATTTAAACTTTACAACACTTGTCATAATGTACTAAAACATTTATTTTGAAAACAGTTGACCATCGTTATAGAGTACAAATTTATTTGAATTTGATTATGAAACGTATCTACTGTATTTGTTTAATATTATAAGAATAGCAATAGTACTTTACATAATGAGTTTGAAACACTGAAGGTTATTGAATGAGTACACAGATTTGAGCATAATATATTGAGCGATTGCATGAAGTATACGAATTCAATAGCCATTTTTCGCGAATGGTGTACAGTCCTTTATCTAATTTTGCGTAGAAAAGTCAACATTAGAGCAATCAATAATGTTTACTTTTCACTTTTCTAGCAATTTCCGTAAAATTCTTGCGTACGAAAAACTTTTGGGCAATCAGTAAGTTTGACATAATTTTTAAAACACATACTTACTACAAGTAACTGTAATTTACAGCCGTATTCATAAACGATGCCTTACTTATACTTAAAAAACGACTTTTAAAGTAGACCCTTATTGGCCTAGTAAATAAGGTTGCAATAAAAACAAATTCTACCTTATTGGTCTTACTTAGCACTTAATACTTGTCTATGAATCTGGGCGTTAGCTACATTAATCATATATCTATATTATAAATTAATTATTAATATAAGTAAAACACACCGATTTCTGCCGATTTCATAATAAAATTTAAAATAACATTAAAATTTATACAAAAAGATTTTGGTAAAATTGACAAACGAGAACCTCCAGTTTTAACTTAATTCTCCGTTTAAATTTTAATGCTATCTTAAATTTCTTTAAAAAATCGGCCATAAGCACAAAAATTGTCAAAATAAGTTCTTGTATAAGTTCAAAATTTTACAACGTTTTAAACTTTGAAATAATTATTACCCTAATGTACATCGTATACAAATAGTACTAGTGTAAAAGCCGGATAGTTGCCTCAGTGGGATACATGCCCCGGTTTTGAAAACTCTATGTTAGAGACGTTGGTAGCGATAGGGCTTTACTATAATTAGAAGTGGCCTTCCCACAAGCCTAAATGCCATCTAAGCCATTAAAATAAGCGCACGCGTTTTATCCGCGTGAACAAAAATCTTCCGCGGTGAAATTTTCACGGGCGTCGAAATTATATTGGTAAGTAATTTCTATTGAATATTTTTATTACTGATTGTGGTTTCAGTCAACTTTTTGTTTTTTTTTCATGCATTAGAGTTTAAAGTACACTATTTATTACGTTTACTTGTTGAATAGTTTTTATTTATTTTGCAAATAAAAAGAGCAAGTATCTGTATCAAAAAGGATAGTCACCTTATTTACTTATGCAGATAGTTGTCTCTGGAGCAACTATTCATTTTGTACATTCTTTAACAAGATGATTATTGCGCAGAATGTTTTGAGAATTACAATTTTACTAAATCCAAATCAGATTGAATTCAATGTGAGATTTGTCGAATGTGGTTGCATGAAACTTGTACAACATTCAAAAGCTATTGCATGATATGTGCAAAGTCAAAAACTCTGATTTCTGGTTATAATTAATGCTAATGCCAAAGTTGATTGCCATATTGTTCTATATTTTAGATAAATAATATTTTACTAATAATTTACGTAACTTAAAGTTTGAAGGTTATTTTTGTTGCATTTTTATAGCTTAAAACGTTAAAACTTAATACTATTTTATAATAATCAATAGATAAGTGGTTTAGGTAGTGTAACTCGCGATATTAATCATATCAAATTTTTTAGTTTTTCTAAAAATTTTGAGATTTAGAAAATAAAATTACATTGGAAAAGAGTCGAACGTATGGCTTAGCTGATATTGTTTTGAATTGATAAATTGAAATCGGAAGTTTACTCCACGAAGAAATATAAAATTGTAGGAGTTTAAAATAAATCGATTAGAAGTTTTTTTAAATAGAATTCTGGTATTATTATTTTTTAACGAACATTGAACCTACCAGTCTGACCAAGAGTTGATGTCTCCGCATTGAAGAGGTAGTTGCGGTAAACTCGTAAGGTGTATTTTTTCAATAAGATCACTTTAATAAACTCGCACTATGCCCATGCGCAATACATGCCACTGTGAGATATATGCCCTTTATTAATTTTGTTAACACCCGATATCGACACCAGTTAGAGTGGTTATTGACCAACAGCTGCACATTCCTAACTTGAGTTTATAATTTTATTACTAAAGTATCAAATGTTGCATTTTAGTATAATTTTAACGACCAAAGAAATTCCTTATACAGGGTGGTTACTTTGCAGATGACTTTTATTTGTATGTAAATTGATTGCAATGGTTTTTCTAGTTATTCTAACGATCACAAGTTAAAAATGATTTTAAAGCCCATGACAATTGAGATGCATATTAATAATTATACTTAATTTAATTGAACGTGATTGTAATTTCTATTTGAAAGATTTGTTTATTACTCTCGAAGAACTCTAGAAGAAAATTCAGAAATCCCTCTGACTCTTCTTGAAATATTAAAGTAGATTGTCTAGAAGAAAAATTTAGAAGAATTCCCAAATCCCACCTAGACGAAAGCCAAAAAGCTTTTATTCGAAATCATCATTTCCCCTCCGTGAGGTTTCAAATCTAAATTACGATCTCTACTTGGTATAATTGAGTCACATTTACAGGTGTAATTTTAACTAGACTTATAGTTGACTTATAGTTTCGACAAACAATAATATAATTATATACAAAATATAATCTTGACCCAACCGTGCAAAATTAAATTATATATCAAATAAACTTTTGACCCCCTAAAAATGCAATGTTTATGTTACTGAAGTTACGCAGGATACCGATATATCAATAAGTACGGTGATCACCAATTAAGTTATTATTCAGGGTTATTTAAACTCAGAGTGATTGGAAATTATAATTATGATTTTATCATTGCTTCAGACTTGATTCTCAAACCCAGATTTAAACAGGAAATAAAAGATTTGACATAACCTAAATATATGTAGTTTTATTTGTGTTGTGCGTTTATGATCGTCTCTCGTTTTTGAAGCGGTCATCTGTTTTGTTTCAGTTATGTTAACAATTTTGTTTTGTACAACGGAAGAAAGAACTGGTTACTAGATGGCGTGCGGTAGATAATTTTACAACGTGATGTTTCATGGCTATTTTTCCATGTCATCGATAAGTAGGTGTTGGCGCTAAATTCAATTTTAGCAGACGCATCTTACATTATAGAAGTCGGCTTAAAAAATTACGTTTATCATGCGGCAGACAACTGTTTTCGGAGTACTTGTAAATACAACAGGCCTCGGTTAATCCGCTTCGGTCTGTAAAAAAACTCGTACTCGGAAAAGTTTACTTTCCAGCCTAATGATAAAAAATAACTATTTTGGCACTAGTTTCTACTTTTTATTATACTTTTGTTTTTATTCATAGATTATTGTACTTTATTTTGTTAATAAATAACAAGTTATTGCTTATTTAGTCCCTTTAATGTTAATTTAATTGAAAATATAATGATCTCACAATGGCAATCAAATAATATGAATGAAAAAAATTTATCAAACAAGTGGCATGCAAATGAAACACTCTAATAAAATTTAGTTAGAATTTTGTTAGGTACAGTTTTTGTGCAACTTACTGTAGATAGCCTTGTTAACCGTGACGGTAATAACTCCTATTAAATTGGTACTGCATGTACCAATGCTAATTTTGCAATTACACATGAGATACAGGTAGATTGCTAGATAGAAAGTTCTGTCGGTGTATTTACTTCGGTAAATACATATTTAAGGGGTTACGCTCACAAACAAAAATTAAAATTTTGACTTTGAATGACTGCCATATTGTCAAATATAAGTTTTTTAGAAAATCCTTCGATTAAAGACTGCATCAACTAATAGATTATCAAACGTTTTTTGAATTTTTGATTTTCGATAACCTGGGTTCGAATAACACTGCTCACCGCAAAACATGATTTTAAAACATGCTTGTCGAAAGTTCACTTTAACTTTGTTATTTATCAATAATTATCAACTTTGTAACCAAAAAATTACCAACCGCTCACTAAATAAAGGTCTTTTAAATACTTAAACTGTTATAGAAAAATATCCATTCAATTCTCCACAAAAAAATTGCAAAAGTTACCCATTTTTTTGAAGGTCTAGGTAAGCGTAACCCCTTAATTCACAGGTAGGAATTTTGTTTTTTTATGCTCCTGAAGATGTTGCAAAGTTTTCATTATTTTAGCAATTTTCTGTACGATTATTTGTGGTTTTGTGGAAGGTCATGTGACCTC
Organism: Cantharis rustica; assembly: GCA_911387805.1. Classification (NCBI taxonomy): domain Eukaryota; kingdom Metazoa; phylum Arthropoda; class Insecta; order Coleoptera; family Cantharidae; genus Cantharis; species Cantharis rustica. Next base: position 82,916,776 of record OU426877.1, read on the forward strand.
TTAAATGACATCTTTCGTTATTAGTCTCAGGTGTAAAGCACCTGAAGGCTGATATTGTTGTGTCTAGATTATTACGACGAATATTTTAAAGATAAAGTATTGTTTCTTATTTGTAATTACCGAGTAGATTAAAGGTAAATCAATGACACGCGGCAACGCACTGTACCGACAGAGCCCACCGCCCGTCATAAATAATTTTTTTTTGCTTAATCTAATCGCGAGCAGTCAAATTTTTTCGCGGATTTCGTTACTTAAATGTTCAATTCAAAATACCAAGAAAAAAAATTTTTGATTTTTGAGGGAGAAGTCATTTAAATTTTCATTTGTTAACTTAAAAGTTAATTAACAATATGAAAATATATAAAAAATTTGAATTCGTAGATATTTTATTAAAATACTAGTATTGAAGTATACATTATGAAAATTTCATTAAAATATCTCTAATAGTTTTTTAATTAATGATTTTTTAACTAAAGGTCATAAAAATTTTCAGTATCAAAAAACTTGTTGTTAAAATGAAAATTTTTAAAAACTGTTTTGGGGATTAATTGTTGATAGTGAATACTTCCTGAAAAAATACTAATATCAAAATTCGATGATCAAGTGGAAAATGGGGGGTCCACTTGACGTGATCTTGCTCATATGAGAGTGGTTTTCTTTTGTCGATTGAGTTGATGAAAGATTGGAAATAGCTGCCTTTGGTACGTAATCTTATTGACGTATTCAGTTCCATGTGAAGGGATTTTTGTTTAGCGTGAGTTAAACCGAAATACCTAAAATAGATACTGAATGATATGTGAGTGGATTCATGGTGCTTAGAGGAAGTTCCGATCGACCTGTCTTTTTTTTAGATGGACATCGAGGTGCCATTTCGGAAAATATTATTTTGGCAATTATAACGTGCTCTGAATGAAGAGGTTTTGCAATCACTGTGAGATTACAGATTGGTAACATAATTATTAGATAGGTATTGAACTTTGTGTGATCATGCTTTGTTTTGATTTAATATTTTAGTGATATTATTCGAGCTCTATCATGAAACAGGAGAATAGGAAAGCGCCATTTAAATTCTTATGAAATGAACCATTGTGTCTTCTAATGAAAGTGGTGTGAAGGGTATGTTTAATTTTTAATATCGTTGTTGGACATTATGATTTTAAACGAAGGGATTTATTTTTATCATTTTGTTGTCTTACTGTTGGTACGGACTACGAAGTAGCGTCGAGGTATACCTGCTACAATCCCATTCAGATTCATGAAGCTCTTGAGCTGGGTTTCTCTCTTATGTTATTTGGTATTATTTTTTATGATGTACTTTTCATCTTCAGCGGAAAGTAAAAATTGCTTGTTACATTCTGGGAATTCGAGTCTTCAATTTAATTCTCATACATAATACGATATTGCTTTTGTTTGTTTATTCGAGTGGTTGGTTGGTGTAATGTTGTCTTGTACTCGTCTATTACCAACTTCGATCATATCACATTGAACATGAGAATTGATCATGAGGATTATCTTCTAATTTGTTTTATGTTTTATGTATCTTGTTTCATAGTCGGAATGTTTTGTAACACGCCTACCCTATTTTGTAATTAAATAAATCGCGATTACTTGAAAAACTTGAATTTAGTTTAAGTTTATTTAATTGGAGGGATTCAGGAAACATTGGAGAGGCTTACATCGGTCTTCGCCGCCATCGAAGCATAGCGATGCATGGACATGTGGTTTCGCGTTATTGAAAACAAGTGTTTGCACTTGGTAAACGAATCTACGCACTTCTCGGATCGCGAGTGGTCGGGTCCGGCAGGGTAAGTATACACTAATATTTTACTAAAACTTACAGAATATAAAAAAACTTAACATTTGTGGAAAAAAAATTATTTACTGTCGGAAGGTTCTTGCGGAACATCGTTCGATATATCGTGTAATGGGCACTGTTTTTGTAGTAGTACAGAAAATTCTATCTAGCATTCGAAAACTATTTGTATTGGCACATTATAGACAAAATAATCAATTAACATTAGGAAAATAAGAATATAATAACCGTACGTGTATAAGCCTTCTTTCTATAAAACTCAAGTTCAGATGTTTTCATTAGAAGATAGTATTTTTACAATATTGTTTTAATATATAGCAGTATAGGTTAAATTTGATTTGCTACTTTACTATTAAAATAAACCGTAATCTTAAAATAACTTTAATAATATTTTGTAAAAAACGGTAACATAACTCCAAGTGTAAAATTTGAAAAGTTACAGATTCCCACCTGGGGAGGGGTGAAAACTAATAAGTCAAAACGAATTTTTAGAATTGTTCTCTAACGGTTTATTATAAGTTAATTGGTTATTTTGCGGTTAGTACGTATATTGCTATTAGGCTATAATATTCCGTAATAGATTTGATGTTATATACAAGATATAATATAATATCACATTAGTTATATCAATGATCAAAAAATATACCATATACATAGTAATGTTGTATCAGTGTTACTAATGTTTCATTTTGCAGGTCATCTTGCAAGACTGACAGTCTTCGACATTCAAGATTAATTTTTAATTATACATTTACATAGTTTTAAATTATTATAACATTAATTTATTATTTCATATATACGAGTAGATAAAAATAAAAAAGTTAAATTTATATTAGAAGTAAAAATGGATAAAAATTCAATGATACGTTCAAAATTATAATTGTAGAATTCCATGAATACGTTAAACGTTTGTAAGAAGTGTTTAATCTAAAGTCGTAGCAGAAATGGCCGTTGAAGCATTCATACCCAACATCCAAGGTACTCAACCATTCAAATATTCCGCAATACATCCTCTCCTTCGCGGCCATTTCCAAGTCAATTTGGTGGTTCAACATCCCGCATGCAGACGCTAAGGAAATTCAATTAACTTTAATGGTTGATCCGTCGTGTTGGCCGCGCATCGAAGGTTTGCGCCAAGCTGTAAAAAAGTACACGACCCGCCGCCTCCATCGAAATAATATCCTTGTAATGGATTTAAAATTAAGCGATCTGCCTCTTTGGAAAATTTGTATATTTTTATATTTGCATACTCGTGTGAGCAAAGCACTTCTCGAATAATACAATTTCTATGCACATTTCTAAAACAGTACTAATATTATAATACCTTTTAGCAAAAGTCAAATATTAAATTAAACTCTAGGTAGTCCTTCTTTTCTATTGCTTTTAACTTTCATTTTTAAGTTATATATTAGTTTACAGCGATATTAATTTATTTAAATACATCTTCACATAAACAAAATGCAAATTAACCGACAATGTAATCGATAATAATTGCAGCCACCGAAAGAAAGTCATTAAAAATCCATTATTAATACATAAATATGTTCCTACACAAATCGTTCAATTATTTGTAGGAATTTTGAGTTGGTAGAAATATTTTATATTTCTAATAAAGTTTTGGATTAACCTGAACTTTAAGAAAACTTAAATTAAAAACTCCAATTTGACAACCACAAATAAGCAACAAATCATTCATGTCAGCACTGTCACGATATTTCTTTACGTTTTAATAAAATTAAGTACCTAATCACATTATGTGTCGTGAGTTTTATTGATAATTTTGTTTTCATGGGAAGGAATTGAAGTGTTTTTTGATGGCAGTTAGAAACGAACGAAATAATATTGATCAGGAATTATTTATGTGCGGAGTTGTTTCTATCATCAAATAATCAATATAAGAGACATTTTTCTGTTTTCAAATTGCCGATTATAATTTGTAGTTTCTAACAGCAAATTGCAAAGACCAGGTCATGTTTTTGTAGTCTTTGAAAGTTTTTTGAAAGACTATTTTAAGATGTGTGCCTATAGCCAAATAAAAACTAGTTACATACACTTGCAATTTCTTTGGCATTTTTTTTTTTTTCGATTATATCGGTAGGGGTAGATTTTACTATTTTTTTCTTGTCGTTTCTTGTAGATTTCATTGCAATAGTTATTTGGAGTACTGTCTTATTGATTTAGAGTTATTTATAAGCAATTAAGTAAATAATCTAAAATCTAAAAAATAAAATATAAACTTTGCCTTGAGCGTATCAAAGATAAAGCAAATTAAATAATAAAAGAAAATTTAATCAAGAGCTTGTTAAATAAATTTGGTATTTTAAATAAATCGCAAATAGCGAATAGTACGTACCTACTGATTAAAAAGTACGGCAAACGAACAACGGATACTCCGCTGTTTCATTTCCTCTGTTAAGTAAACCTGCATAGCATGCAAGTTGAATTAAGTCTTGATTATTTGCAGTAAGTTTTCATGTTGTGAATAGCAACTTTACAGAAATTTCAAAAAATTAATTCACTACTTGTAAGTGAAAAATATTGTTCTATAGTTCAAACTATATGGGGTACCTTCGTTATTAAATTGTCAAAACATAATTAGCCTAATATTATCTGTAAGAGAATATCTTATTTTTAAATAATTAAATCAATTAACATCAATAATTAAATTATTGTTAAATCATCAGCATGGAAAAACAATCTACAAAATATATTGTAAAGTTCGATTAAACTATATGTTCCTTTACGTCACTAGTTTCTGATTAAGAAATGACTACATGAAATGTAATTTAGGGCGTCGTTTAACTTTATTTAAAGAATACAAAAATATTGCAATATCTTTATGGTGTCTGAAGAAAAGGTGCATTTTAAAAAGTAAGTCATTTCCAGCTTAATTCATACTATTTCTAACTATTACGCACCGGCAAATTTATTTGGTGTCGACTATAATCATCTTTTGTTTGTATTTCAAGTAGTCTGAATATCAGATACCATTGTTCAATATTAGCTAGTTCAGTATAGTTCACTGAATAGATCTTCAGTTTTTTCTGTTTTCTAAACATATTCCATAAAATTTGTTGGCGATTATATATTTTTATATAATATTTTTTTTTTATTTTGTCTTGCGCATTAGGTTATTATTATAAATTAAAATTGCATATGTAATGCAGTTTTTCAAAAATGTATTTCCGATAGATCCCAAATACAAGAAGGTTGTACGACCATGCTAAACCATATAAGCAAGTCGTGTATTTTATTATCTGGAAAGGAGCATGAAGAGTTTGTAAAGTTTTATAAAAGGTTAAGAATTTACCATTATTTGTTTAAAAAATTTAATAAAATTAAATTTATTACCAAGTGCTGTAGATACCACGCGTAGTGTCAGAAATTTTCTCTAGGAATTTATTTTATTATGAATTTAATTAGAAAAAATTACAAGCTACAGGAATGTGAACGAATAAAGAGACAACTTTAATTTTAAATTTGTGGCTACAGTAACAATTTTTTCAATAAATTGGATTTATTCAAATTGCTTTAAAAATAAAATAACAAAATATTTTAATACTTCGTGTGGAGGAAAATAAAAAAAAATATTTTGTTCCCTTAAAAGAGAAAGAAGTTTCGCCAAGTGATGTATCGTTCAGACGCACCAAAACTCCGTACAAAGCATTTATAAAAAGTGTGTTTATAGCTGCACGAGAACTTCAAATTGAAATAAAACATTAAAAAATTGATGGAATGTATTTGTTATTATATAATATTTTTATTAAAATAAATTTAATGCCAACTAACACGACTAATTGTTACGAAATATTGTTTTCCAATATTTCTGGTCTTATTTTATAAATGGCTTTCTGAATATTGACCTCTAACGCTTCCAGGGTTCTTGATTTGTTATCATAAACCATGGATTTAACATACCTTAAAAGAAAATATTCTAGACCGTTATAGGTTGACTGGTCATATAGGTTGAATCCCGTAACCAAATAACATAAAATTTGACGTAAACATGTATTATGACTAAACTCAAAAAGCAGATTGTGAAAATCATTTTCACCATCATCTTCATGTGAAAATCAAATCATAAATAATTACTTTTAAATAATCATTTTTTATTGATTTATTCAATATATTTGACCCTAACTAAACGTTCACTTGTATGTCGATGGTCTAGAATAAATAAAGGTTTGAACTTAGAATATTTGAATAAACAAGAAATTGAATTCTAAAAAATTATGTTATAGAAATGATAAAAATTCTAAAGCTTTTTTAAGTTATTTTCTATTTTATAGTAAACGTGCTTTAGGTACTAAAACGTGGTGAAATTTGAAAATTCTTTTCAAGTGATGTCTCAAGTGTTTTCAAAGTGATAGATGGCATTGTATGTCTCTACTTCAACCCCATTGTATAGGGATTTAACCTAAAACTTAACCTAAAATTTCATTTAGACACATGACGTCGTTTACTTTGTTTATTTGGTAAGCGAAACATTTAAAGTTTGGTTAATTTTTTGATTTTTTAATTTTTAAATTTTTTCAATTTTTTGATATATTTGCTCTCACTTCTTGTTATTTTTACTGTTATACATGACTGATGATCGCAAATAATTGTGAAATAAGGGCCTTTATATTATGTTACAGTTTTTTATTTTTAAGTAATTTTTGTCATTCCTATAGCGTAATTTTTTTAGAATTCTATTTTCTTGTTTATTCAAATATTCTAAGTTCAACCCTGTTAAATGTGAATTATTGTCATTTTAGTTTTTTTAAATATTATGTTTCTTTGTAGTATGTATTATTTACTTAACAGTAAAAAATTTCATTTTTTTACATTTTATTAGGTTTGATTATTTTAACATCACATACTACTAAATACCACAAAATTAATTAAAAAATTCTAAAACTTTTTAAGTTATTTTCTATTTTAGAATATTTTAATTGATAATTATTTTCTAATTTTAAATTAAATATGATTGTTACAAATAACATTTTTGAATTTAAAAATCCCTTTACTCTTTCTTATAATACAGCAAATATATCAAAATTTAAAACCGATGCGTAGATTCATTTTTAAAATGTCTTAGAATTAACGATTTAGTTTTGAGTATGACCGAATTTTTTCTTTTTGTAATTTTTTATTAGTAATTTTTTTCCTTACTTCAATTTTTGTTAAAATATGTACAAATGGAGTATTTAAACAAATTGGATTCTAAATTTGCTAACAAAAATGATTCGTTGATTTTCTTAATTTACATATTCAATTATCTCGGTCGGTACAAAGTAGGATTTATATATTCCAGCCTTAAAGTGAGTGAAGTTTATTTCTAAATCAAGAAATAATGAAAAAACTACATATACTTTTAAAATAATATAATGATTACCTATGGTTTGCTTAAAAAAAGAAATTTAATTTTATCTTACTATGTGGAAATGAAATTTTTATACTTGTACAAGAAATCTCACTTCTATATTAAATTCTATTTTAGAAAGTGTCTTAAGAATGCGCTTTTAAATTTTCAATATCTGTAAAAAAAAACATACCATTGTAAACTTTAAAACTGGATGTCGATATTTTTATTTCTCCTTTGTATCCTTTAAATGAAATCAGATAGCATATTGCAGTTTGCTGCATTAAAATGATTCTGAAAGTATGACCTTAATGGTGTTATATCATTTTTTTAATTGAATTATAAAGAATTTTATCACATTGTGAAAATATCGAAAATTGATTTTGATATTTTTGTAGTTGTACTACAAGTAAGGTAAGGTTGATGAGGTAACGTTGTAGTACGAGAAAAATAGGTTTAAATAAAAATTATGTTTGAAACTCGTGGCGTCCTTATTCACCAAATGCTAATCTAAAATCCCTAGATAATTAGTATTATAAATAGTTATATAAATAGTCAAAATACCTGCTATTCTAATTCATTGCCTGATGATGCTCTAGTACGTTGAAAACGTTTCCAAAAATAATATTTCCAATGTATTTTATTATTGAAAGTTTTGTGCATTTTAGTTATTCTATTTATAATACTGTTGGAGTTATGCAGTACACCTAGTACTATAATGTATTTCTGGTCCTACGAATGTTAAAATCTTGAAATTGGAATGGTGGAAAATGGTGGAATAGGTACTTTATTTGTTTAAGTTATAATATTAATTATAATAACCATATTTGCCATTATTTTATGAGCTGGTGATTAAACCAAAATGTTATATTATGCTTACATAAAAGTAAATTAATGATTATAATTTACGGTTGCGATAATTTATGTGATACACATAAACCACAAAACATTAAACTAATTGATAATTAAACTGTTCTACTCACCTATCATAGTAGTAGTCCCTGAAACAAGAGAATACAAGTTATTTACAAACAAAACAAGCTTTGCTTTTAATGCATGCTTTTGAAGTGTAATAATATACAATTAAATTGCAAGTGGTTGTTACTGTAAAACAAAGCAACTTTATACCTTTATAATTGGATAGTTGATATTCTTATAAATTATGTAATATTACACGTAAACGTTTTAACAAATTTAAATCATTGTTGAACAGATTTGTACCTGTAGTATGCTACAAGAAAGCATCCACATTGCTGCGGGTACATCTTTAGGTAGTCAAACCAATAGCAATTTAAGACAGGTACTATATTTTAGCGATCAGTATTAATTACTATAGAGACTAGATTTATACATTACACTCATTATGTAATTTCGCACTCTCTAGTTTCTATTTGCTTCATCTGATTTTGTATAAATACATATGTTATCATGCTAGTTACGATAGAAAAAGCGAAGTTTCTAAACATCCGAGGTTTGAAACTACATATATAAGGCAGCGAATTTATAAACGCATAATATCAAACCCGTTACTAATAACAATTGACAATAATAATAATTGATTATTCTCTAATATTTCTTACATATTTAAATTATATTTTATTTATTTTTATAAAATACCCAATTATTTGGTGGTATAAACGTACATATAGCTGACTAGAAAATACCGAGAGGGTGACCACCTGAGGAATCTGTTGTTCTGAAACGGAAACCTCATTCAAGGTTTTTTCTCTCAAGGTTTTTATAAGTCAGAAACAGTGACTAACGTTAAACTCTTATTATTCAAAACTGTTTGAAATTGTTTTCATTTGTTAAATTGTTTACATTACATATGATTAAACTTTTATGATATTTTAAAATTAATTTTATAAAAATAAATATGTGCTAAATTGTTACTTACGTTTGTAAATCAAAATTTTTGAGATTAAAATCAAAATAGCATACATCAACAGAATGAGATTTTTCCAAATTAAAATTTTCCAAAAATTTCTCAGAAATTCCCTTTGCTTCCTCGTAAATTCAATTGTAAATTCAAATGATTTCTTTCAGCTTTTCAAATTTTTACTTTCTACCAAGAATTCAAATTCCTTGAATGAGAAGTTTACTTTTATTGAAACTGCTTTGAAAATGATGTTAAAGGTTTTAAATTTATAAAAAAATTTTTAAAAAAATTTTAATTTTAGGATTATTCCTAAATATTAGGATTATAAAATAGTCGTGCGTACTTTTCGTTTGATGCCTTCTATTATGTTTTGCACAATCTCAACTGTCACTCTACTGGCTTCTCTTTTTTACTCTACCTTGAATGGTTTGAAGTCCTTAGCTGGATATCTATCATTTATCCATTCTTTTTTTAATAGAGCCCAAAATTTTTTAATTGCGTAAGGTTCTGGCACGTTTGGTAGATTAGCCTCTTTAGATACAAATTTAATATTTTCGGCTTTAAAGAGCTTCAAAGTTTCAATAAGCTGAGGCTAAGTTAGTCCAAAATAATGTTGGACCATCATGTGAATTAACGAATGGTTTTAATATTTTTTTAACACATTCTTGGCGATAAATTTATTCATTTATAGTACCAGATGTAACAAAAATTCCGCTTCGTTTTCCGCACTGACAAATAACCTACCAAACTAATAGCTTAAACCCAAATTTTTCAATACTAATTTTTGTTATGGTATCAGGATGATTCTTTTTAGGTTTTTTGTGTAATATTGAGAACCAGCGAGTGTTACAAAGTCAATTTTTTAAAAGTTTTGTCATTCATGATAACACAAAACATTTTTTTAACATCACAGTCCTTAGACAATGCAGTTTGCAATATAGGATTTCAATTTTCAAATTCCAATAAAATTTAAGTTTATTTTTATTTAGATAGTAGATACTACTAAAAAATAAACTTTATTTTTTATATGTATCATGTACAATAACTAATAAATTATTTACTTTTCCCTGGTATTATTTTTATACTCTTATCTAAATTAGATCAAGAAAATTATGAATTTCATAAAGAACCATAATAATAACAGTAAAATATTATTATTAATAGTTAAATTGTTTTAAATGTTGTGTAAAATAATTATCTTAAGTATTAAGATAATTAACGCAGTGTTAAAACTGAGCTACTTTCCTCTCCAATGGAAAGTGGCACAAGTAATTATGATACCAAAACCGGGAAAGAGTCCGGAAGAAGCAGCATCCTACAGACCCATTAGCCTGCTTCCTGTAATGTCGAAAGTCTTAGAAAAACTAATAATGAAACGGTTGAGAACAATTCTGCAAACGAAGAAACTAATACCAGACCATTAATTCGGATTTAGAGAACAGCATCCGACAATAGAACAAGTCCATAGGGTTGTAGAAAGAATCAATAAAGATAAAGAAGAAAAAAGATATTATTCGGCGGTGTTTCTGGACGTGGCCCAAGCATTTGATAAGGTCTGGCACTTGGGGCTCCTGTATAAAATAAAGAAGCTACTTCCTTACGATTACTACCATTTAATCAAGTCCTATATTAGTGATAGACATTTCCTTGCTAAATTCCAAGAAGAATATACAGGAATACACCCAATCAAATCTGGGGTTCCACAGGGTAGTGTTCTGGGACCAATCTTGTAACTTTTGCATACGTCAGATCTACCAACTATGGAACAAAATATCACGGCTACGTTTGCTGATGACACGGCTATCATGGCACCTCATACCAACCCAATTCTTGCCTCGGAACTTCTACAGATACATCTGGATAATATTCAGCGTTGGCTAAAAACATGGCGAATTAAAGTCAACGAAACCAAATCAACACATATAACGTTCACGTTGCGCAATGGAACATGCCCCTCGGTTACCCTGAATAAAAAACGAGTTCCACTAACAGAAACCGTAATATACCTGGGGTTGTATTTGGATCGTCGCCTAAAATGGAGAACCCACATCTGAACCAAAAGAAAACAATTTAACCAAACGATTGAACCAAAAGAAAACAAGAATACAATATCAGAAAATGTACTGGCTTCTTGGCCCTAAATCTAATCTTTCGCTGGAAATCAAGATATTAATCTACAAATCCGTAATTAAGCCTATCTGGACGTACGGAATTCAACTGTGGGGTTCCGCATCCAACTCTAACCTGGAGATCATTGAAAGGTTCCAATCAAAAGTTCTTAGAAATATGGTGAATGCTCCTTGGTTTGTCCCAAATGAGGTCATACGTAAGGATCTTGCTATTCCATTGGTGAAGGAAGAAATTAGTGCATATAGTGCAAAGTATAAAGACAGGATTAGTGCACATCCAAACCAATTAACAGTGAGCTTGCTTAATGAACAAACTGTCACGCGTAGACTAAAAAGGTTCAAGCCACAAGACTTAATAAGTAGATTTAATAAGTAATTATTAATTTGAGTTTACAAAAGTTGCCCGGTTACAAAAGTAATTCAAGTGAATTACTTTTTTTTAATAAAGGTATGACCTAATGAGATTATACCTAAAAATGTTATTGATATTTGTTAAACTATTTACTTATTGTTTTAGGACAGATTGTAAATTTTTCTGGGTTGTTAATAAAAAAAAAAAAAAGTATTTAAGTAGTCACTTATAATTTGGTTAAGGAGTAATACTATTTTAGAATGTTAAAAAAATTTGAAAATTTGTTGTAGATTTAAGGTATGAAGAGCGTATTTTTTTTGTTTTGTATTATTTTTTGTTGAGTTTCGATGCCATTATTTTGTAAACAAATTTTAATAAAATTTGTAAATACACTTCAAACTATGTGCAATATATAAGCATTTAAAAAGTCATAGTATTACTTTTACCTCATTTCTATAAAAAAAATTGTTAAAATTATAATTTCAATATCTATAAATTACAAATACAGTAAATTACAAATTAAGTAAAGTTTATTTTTTCTATACTAGGCGGAAATATACTATCATGCATTTTCATTAAAAAAAACAATTTTTATTCCACACAGTGATAATTATAAACAAATGAGCTACAAATAATCACTTATGCTCCGAATTGATTTTTTAACATAAAATGTAAAGCTGTATTTGTAAAATAAATTATTTGGCGTAAAGCTGCACCAATTTACCTTATTTATGCACGTCACTAAAGGCAAAGTAAAACAATAGTTTTCACAAAAAAGTAAATTATGAGATGTTTTACCTAATAATAAGAGGTCAAGTATTTTTGACGTTTAGAATCGTTACTTTGTCTTTAAACATTGTATCGCCATATAAAACTTAACTTTTTTATTTTTGTTACCTCGGTATAAATTTACTGCATGTTGATTTGTCCTTACAAAGTAACGTGTAACAAATTTTTATTAAATGTAATAATTGCTAAATTTTAATTCTGTGTGCGGAATTATAATCAAAGGTTAGGTATTTGTGAGACTTGCAAAAGTTATGATATTCGGTAATCAATCATATCCACCAAAATCGATATTTGAAAATTGTCCATTAATTAAAGTATTGATTAATATTGCGAAATCGTTACTACTCGTTTGTAGGGTAATAAATGTATTAACTGTGTTATTGCCAAATTGACATACCGTTTCATTAAATTTGAAGTTACGACATTATTAGATCTGTGAAACTAGGAGATTAGCAATTACGTACCAATTTACTATCGATAAATCTATTCTCAATTTTTATTTAGTTATTACTAAAATAATTAAATAAATTACATAATTTTCTATATATTTTTATGTTACAATTATTTGCTTTAATAAAGATGAACAGGAAGTTTTTCAGTAAATAATTTATGATATCAAAGTAAATCAATACCACCGTCTATACTATTTAAGTTCATTTATTTACATGTCGCACTTTAGCAAACAAAAGTGCACCGTCATATCACAACATAAATAATAATGAATAATATAATATGTATTTTTTTGTATTGTCAAAAATAACTACTAGTAGATACATAATATTACGTAGGGTTTATTTAGATACAACTTTTAATGTAAAATTTATTTTGCTAACTTTTTAATTAATATTAAATGCTAACCCCAGAAAGGTATGTATAATATATTTAATATAATCTCAGGTGTAACTGAATTATTATACACCTTCATATATTTCACACAGCTTTAAGCAATTTGTACCTAAGAAATGCAAATAGTTATATTTGTTGTTTAAAATAGGAAATAAATGAAGAGGTTTCAAAGTACCCACTACTAACGTCAATAATAAATTAAAGGTATGTTTTATACGGAGCAAAAGTCTTTTTCGTGGTCTGTCAGTAATAAATTGTAGACTCGATCTACTCGTTTGTGAACCTTGTAGACTCAGCACAAAAAATCTTCAATTTGTTTCATAATTATAATACAAGTCTTCGTCTATTAACTCCATTGTTTAATGTTTATAAACTATTAATACGAAAAGTACATGAGCACTATCGAGTATCTCCGTACGACTTTATGGTAGAACAAGTATGGCTTTCAGGTATACTACCGATATTCCCCCTGCAAGGCCGAAAGCCGAACAACCAGGTCAATCGCTTATTAGTAATCTAATAAAATCACCGATAGTATATTAGATGTCAAAATTTTTGTAAATTACTAGCAATCAATTACAAAGTAGTGAACCCCAAGTACTGAGTTTATAATAAAATAAATTATTAATTCAGTATTTACTAAAGTAACAATTAAAAAATTGATTATTAGTGATTATTAAATTGCTTTTTATTAATCAATAACATTATTAAATGGATTTATTTTTACATAAATTGATTATATCGTAAATACAATGATTGAATAAAAATAAAACCGCGAAGTTGCGTTTGGGTCGTGTAATTCAGTAATCACGAATAATTGAATTTATAAATTAAAGTAAATGTAAAAGATAAAATATATATATCCCGTATACGCAATAAGTTGCACAAAGGAAATATACGAGGAAATGGGAAGTTGAAGTTCCCCGGCGAATACTGACCACAAGACGTGCGATGTTGACTCAGGAGCAATCGAGTGGGAGAAATGTGATTACAACATTCAACACGAACTATCAAGTGCCTTCTAAAGCAGTTGACTTTATTTTCGACTACTACATGCACACAAAGATTTGTGTATTTGTAGTACAGGTATATGCGTATGTGCGGTTTAAATTATTAATATAAATACTAGGTGATACAAAACAAGCAATCAAATTTCAAAAAAGTTTATTTTTAACTTACACAAATTTGCTTTGTACATATCATTTTTCTAGACGCTGTTTGAAGATAAATAATTATCTAGAAAAATATAACTACTGGAGGGCTTGAAAACTTACTGTAAATAACTTAATTACGCTTTTAGAAAGTTATAAGCATAGAAATTTTAAAGTTTAGATTATTTTCTTCTGTAAAATTATTTCATTTAATACTTCGCAGTATAACGTACACAGAAAGCTATGTAAATATTAATAAAATAGCATAAGAGTTTGAATTTATCTATGAAATCAATCTAAAAACTTAAATTCCAATTTTCATACTTAAACTTAAAATAAATTGTCAAATTTACAGTTTGAAATTTTGTAATTGAAAATCCTTAACTATCGAAAATGTGTAGGGAGGCACCAAAGCTCTTTAGAGCCGTCCGCTTGTTTAACTATACTTTTAGTGCCATTCATCGCCGGCAGTAAAAATAACATTATTTCAATTCAATAATTATTTTTTACTTTTTAAGAAAAAATAGAGATTTTATTCGGAACAAATATACTTTTATAGTTTTCAATATTATATAACAACATTAATAAAAATACAAAATGCGCTAAATTGGAATGCTTTTAATGATAAACAAGTTGTATTAACATAAAATCATGTTAATTTATTATAACGTGGTTTTAAAACGTCTTTCCAAAACATTCTAAATATAAAATTAAGTATTTGTAATGTTTAATGCCATTCAAAATTGTGGGTAAATGAGATTAATCATATTTGTTTCACTTGAATGAAGATCGTCAGATAAATCACGAACAAATTAAATTAAAGGTAGATACTCGTTTTGACAATAATCTATATATCCTTAAAAATTTATTAAAATGAAGCTTATGTTTAAGAAGTTCAACAGTGTGGTGTCAAATTTATATTGGCCGACTAGGAAGTGAGGTACGAAGTTAAAATATTATTCGCATCGTATACATACCGATGATTTAAGGTTCAAGATCGATTTGTAAACTATTGTAAAGGCAACAGTAACAACTTTATTAATTATATTCCATAAGTAGTCATTTTGGCTTTAACCAAGTTACAGTGCATAATGTATGGCGCTATAAAGAACTATATATTGTCGTGTTTTTTTTTTCACTTCAACCAGATAAATTCCCTGGTGGTACTTGGAGTTTTGGTCACCAATCTAAACGTTTTTAATTTTGAAAATAAAACTGAATGTGGTTAATCACCGTACCTTTATTTTCTATAAACATAAAACAACATGAACATAAACAGAAACAGAAACTTAAACTAATTAATCAAAATTGAACTTTACTAATTATACCGTTAACGGAATATGTACCTTTTTTTTTGTCGCACTATTTTCTTTCCTTTTTTATTATCGCCGCCGTTTTTTTGCTCCGCCACACTTATCTCTTCTTCTCTAATCTTCTTTCCAAATATTATTTCTATAATAATTCTATTTCCACAATTCTATTTTTTGTAGTTGCGAGAGCTCAATCCTTCTCGAAATAAATCGTCTTTTTCTTTTTTTAATTTAATTAAATTGGTAATTTCGAGAGATCAATTTCTTTCAAAATCATAGTGAAAAACTCGTTTATTATCGTTCATCTCTACCCTCCCTTTTTTTAACGTTCCCTCTTAAATACATCTCAATATATATAAACAACTCATGCATAAACTTTTGTTTGAAGAATTTACATTGTTAAAATCTGACTTTTAACTTTGAAACTTTTATAACAAACATTAGTCATATAATTTGTTATGGCAAAAAGTTTAATTGGTTAATGTAAAATGTAATTGTAAAAATCAAAAATTTGAATTAACGACAAATGCTGTTATTAAATTACTAGATGGCACAGGAGTCCTTCTGCCGCCTTTAGCCATCTAAACTATGTCGTATATAGTTGTTCGGCCTTCCGCCTCACAGGAGGAATATCGGTAGTATATCTGAAAGGGTGAAGGTTTCATCTAATGGCGATGATTCATAACAACTGTTTTTGGTCACCTAATGGTGTGACTACTATGGAATAGAGAGGTAATGAATGGGAACCAATCAGATGTGCGTTACGGGATAGATACACAGACAGGGGATATTATATTATATACTTATTATATTATTATATTATATATAGATTATAATAATAATAATGTAATAATAATAATAATTTAAAAACCATATTTATTTACAATTAATAAAATTTACTTTTGCTAGTATACAAAATTTAAGTAATTATATTGTAGGTATATTATAAAAATAGGTATACTAATTGTATATAAAATAAAATTTGTTAAAGATCGTCACTTAAAGGTTCTCCTTCTATGAAAGTTTTCTGAGTTCGGAGTTCTTCTTAAATCATATATTGTGTTATATCTATAAGGCTTTAAAGACTTTGCTGCTTCTTAAAATATATTTTAGAGTAAAAGTTATAAAAAGATTCAAAATAATTGATGGAAAAAAATGTTCTAAATAACATACAATGTTCATATTAGAGTCGGCAGAAACTAAAAGTTAGGTATTAATGACCAATAGTTTTTTATAGAAAATCTGTGCCCCTGTAATTGTTTATAATATATTATGTACATGTTGTAACTTTATTGAATGCCAAGACTTTACCAATATATAGAAATGTTTTTAATAGTGCTACTAAGTTACTGGATGAAGTGAATAATATTGAATGTAAGTAAAGTTGAATTTTCACTCTTATACTAATTCTTCTTTAATCATTAATATAATGAAAACGACGTCTTTTTTACTATTAAACAAAAAAATCTTTTGACTATTCTAACGACAAAACGGTTCTTCAAGAAAACGATTGTATACAAGTGGGTTACACGAATAACTTACGCGTTTGCTACGTTAGTGATTTACTACCAGAAATGCTCTAAATAAAATAATAACATACTAAAAATGTTTAAAAATAGTTTATAATATAGTAAATTATGTAATATTTAAAAACTTTAATTCGGCAAAATAATTTCTTCTTCTAATTTACCTGTATCCTTTATCAGTCAGTAAGCGCACAATCATAACGTGCAATAGCATACAAATTGTTTCAAAATTATAGCAGTATTTTAAAATAAAACATATTATATTGCTGTAAAATATCCGTGTAAATATTTTTTATAATTCTTTTATTAAAAATTTTAGCGACTACTTTAAGCTACCTGTTGCTTTGCATCAGGTGATTACACGAAATGTTAGCGTGGGATAACATGCGTATATATATTTACGTACTATATACGGGGTGTCCCCGTGACCGTGGTGAACCCTTGACGTGGTAATAAAGGACTCTTTTATAAGAAAAATTTTTAAATAAAATTATTGTCCAAGTCTTAACCCTTGGCGGGTACCTCCTTTTAAAGCAATTTTTTAAATTTCTGATTTCAAACGGTCATAGCTCCGATATTATTGATTTTGTAGACTTAATAGATTAGACCTTTTTTGAAGATCATTCGCTTATCTACAAATTAGGTTATATTTCCTTATCGTCTAGAATAAACGGACTTTGAATTATAAATTAAATTAAGTGAAAAAATGTTAGAAAAATGCAGGTTTTATTTTTTTACTTTTCTTGCGAACCCAGTATCTCTTAACCGAAACGTCTTAGAAAAAAACTAACAATCCTAACCGGATAGGGAATTTAACGGACTACAATTTTAAACCAATAATTTTTTTTAAAAAATCTACCGTTTTCATAGAAATTCTGAAAATAATGAACAAGGTGTAGGTAAAAATAAACTAAATTAACTATAATTTGTTTTAATTTCAAAACATATTGTAACGTTTGACTATTGAGTAACATTATTATAAAGCGCATTAAATTATTGTTAATTACTTTATTAATTTAATAATTAGTTTGTTATTTATTTTTTTTACCTACACCTTGTTTATTATTTTCAGAATTTCTGTGAAAACGGTTGGTTTCCCATAAAAAGTTATTTGATCAAAATTGTAGCCCGTTAAATTTACTATCCGGTTTGGGCCGTTAGTTTTTCTTAAAACGTTTCATTTAAGAGATACGGGCTTTGCAAGGACAGTAAAAAAAATAAAATTAGAATGTTTTAACATGTTTTCCTTTAATTTAATTTATAACTCGAAATCCGTTTATTCTAGACGATAAGAGGTTATGACCTAATTTGTAGATAAGCAAATTATCTTTAAAAAATGTCTAATCTATTAAGTTTAAAATATCAATAATATCAAAGCTTGAAATCAGAAATTTAAAAATTGCTTTAAAGAGAGGTACCACGCAAGGGTTTGGACTTGGACAAAAATTTTATTTAAAAATTTGTATTAAAAAAGTGTCTTTTATCACCACCTTAAAGGTTCTCCACGGTCACGGGGACACCCTATAATATACTGTCGTGAAACAAAATATTTCGACCCACCCTGTGCTAAATTGTAAAAATTTGTTAATTTCATTTTTAAACGTTTGAATTGGTAAAATTGCAGAATGGGGAGAAAGGATAGAGATAAGGTTTTTTTTTGGCCGACAGCGGGTGCGAGATTTTTTGTATGCCCGCTGAGTTTTGATATTTTTGAGAATTGTGAGTGATATAATTTGCTTTGATTTAAATAAATAAGTTTAATGCAAATGCATTATTGCGTTGTTTTTAGATAATTATTTTGATATTTTGATAATTTGGATATTTTTGATCAGTCGCTACCGAGCGCGAGCGGTAGTCATTTGATTGATTTAATTGATTTGGAAAGAGAATCGTGGAAGATATAAATTGGATGTGGAACATTTAAAATTATAAAATTTTAAAATTGTATTTGATCGAATGAATGTCGATATTGATAAGCGGGCGATTTGGATAAGCGTAAAATCGAAAGTACGAGCGCAATAATATTGTGCATAAAATTAATAAATTTGAAATTGAATGCAATTAATTAATTTTTTTGTATGCTATTTATTTATTTGGATTGGAAATTTGTTTTTACGATTGATTTGGAAACTAGGAACTCTCGACCCTTGAAAATTCCCAACTGCTCCCACACACCAGGGTTACCTGAGCAAGAATAAGTGTGTGGAAATTTTCTACAAAAATACCACTACAATACATATGTAATACGTATGTATATACATACTTATACATAGTACATATAGGTTACGGAAAAAGTACGTATACCGGTAATGCCGGTATGCCGGCGCCTATACTAAATGTACATACTATGTACTTTTACCAATAGAAAAAGAAATATCTGCACATACATATACCAAGCGATGTTGGAAAAAGTACATTTTTTATCTTTTATCATTTATTATTATTTACTATTAAGTAAAACTCAGACAAAACAAAAAATAAAACAGCAAAATACCAACTACAAAATAATGTATTTAAAACATTGACTTCAGAAATTCATTCATTATTCAAATTTCAAAAATTTAATTTCGAAAAAATTCTCTTTTTCTATTGTCATGCAAGTTTAACTCCCCCTCCCCGTTTCACTCATTACGTAATTTAGAAACTGTTTTATAATGCAATTATAATTTCGCAATACATTGTTATAAATTATATTTTAAAATAAATATTAATGCTTTTATCCACGACCACTATATTAGGAAGGTTTAATACGTCCGTTTTCCGTGGATTAGAGGCCTTTTAATACACTAGTGGATTAGAATTCATAATACACTAGTGGATTAGTTTTCGGCTCAAAATCAGTAGGTATTGGTCAAAATCAATTTGTCAAATCTGACGTTTCTCAAAACCAAAATTTTTTCTTGTGGTTTTGGCCATGGTCGTGAATAAAACGTTGAATTACATTCTAGAATTAACAAGCTTATAATCTTCTTAAAAAAATGTGACTCTTGGCTGCGCTTCGAGTGCCCATTTTTGCTCGTAGATTAGAGACTTCTTAATCCTGTTATATAATTAATAACTATAAATTAATCTTATTAAACTAAAACCAGCATAATAATTAATCGGGTACAGTCACTTAACCCTCATCACGATTTTCAAAATTTCAACTGCACTATAGGAAAGAGAACACTTTTATAGGTAGAATACATAAAAAAAAATGGAAGGATGTGGCATTAATTTTCGAAAAAACAGCATTTTAAAATTATTAAAAGTAGGTAGATGTAACCCTATACACCCCGTTGCAACGTGTCGAGCCACGGTCAACTCGCACGTTCCGTTCCTATTCTTCATTTTGTTGACGGTACGAGTGCTTTAATATACTCTTAATGTTGTTGTCAGTTGCGGTCGACACCCGGACGAGTTCTATGGCTTCGAGTTCCACCCTTGGCGAGTTCTGTCATTTTTCAGGGATATTTTTAAATTTTTTTGCCTTACACAAATATGTCTAATCATGCAGCCGTGTTAAAAGGTGTATCTAAAATACATGCAAATTTTACATCTTTAAAATCGATTTTTTCGAAAATTAATGCCACATCCTCCCATTTTTTTTTGTATTCTATCTATAAAAGTGTTCTCTTTCCTATAGTGCAGTTGAAATTTTGAAAATCGTGATGAGGGTTAAGTGACTGTTCCCAATTAATCTTTATCCACGACCACTATATTAGAAAGGTTTAATACGTCCGTTTTCCGTGGATTAGAGGCCTTTTAATACACTAGTAGATTAGAATTCATAATACACTAGTGGATTAGTTTTCAGCTCAAAATCAGTAGGTATCGGTCAAAATCAATTTGTCAAATCTGACGTTTCTCAAAACCAAAATTTTTTCTTGTGGTTTTGGCCATGGTCGTGAATAAAACGTTGAATTACATTCGGAAATTAACAAACCCATAATCCTCTCGAAAAAATGTGACTCTCGGCTGCGCCTCGAGTGACCATTTTTTCTCGTAGATTACAGGCTACTTAATCCCCTTATATAATTTATTAATAACTATAATTGCATCCAGGCTTATTCTGTGGCATTGAAAATTTATCAAGTTATTTATTTAAAAATATTATAACATTGAAAGGTACGTTAGTTAATTTATTTACTATATTCACATTATCCTGTATTCGTCGATTCACTTTTACCAAGGTACTTGTTCACATGTGTACATTTACCGGTAATTGTAAGAATAACTATGTCTTTTAAATTACTCAACGCATTTCTACCAACTTCCGTGGAATTTTACCGGTAAATGTACACATTTTCCAGCTACGTACTTTTTCCGTAACATATGATAAAATCATATTTTTAACTGAAACTTTTAATTTATTTATTCAATAATTAACTTTTATTCTAAATGTGGGATATAGATTTCATGTTTTTTTAAATATGAAAATAAATTTTTAATCGAAATGTGATCGCCTGATTATGTACCAAAAAAGAGGATTCAGAGAAAATAAAATATATATTTATTATTAATGACTCTGACTCTTTTGGGACCTGAAAAGTAAGACTGAAAATAAGACTTTTTCTTCCGCAATGAGAAAAATGCATTTTTAACTATACTTATTGACCAACTTAGGAGAAACGGAGTCATTGGACAATTTTTACTGCCGTTCATTCTCTGGTACTCTTGTGAGAAGAAGTACACGCAGAGGTGGAATGTATCCAATGTGTCCTTACAGTTGCATTATATAGGAAATAATGTAATAATAATGTAATAATAATAATTAAAATGTAATTAAAATATAAAAAGATTATAACAATTATTAATGCAAATTACATAGATAATTATAATATAAGTATTATATAATATCTATTGTTAAACATACAAAACATTATAATCAGTAGCTATTGTAATACTCATGTCTATCTATATGTGGCTATTCAGGAACAGAAGTGATCCAAGTGATATTTCAAAAGTTTTGAGATATTAACCAAAACGTGTTTTCATGAATCCTGCCCTTACATTAATATGGTTTTTCTTAAATTATTTTTTATGTTAACAGAATTCATAATAATTAAATTACCTTACATACAAAATTTTGAAAATTTGTAATTCTATTAGGAAAATTTTTGATTTTCTTCATTTGGATCACTTCTGTTTTCGATCAAATTTAGAATTCAGAATGGAATGCAGGATTGTTCTTTATTATTTTACAATAATTCTACACCACTTTAAATGGTAAACTCAATAAAATTATACAACAATGTTTGAAAAATATATTATTTTACTTCAAAAGCAGTAGGTAACTAATATAAATTCATTAAAGAAAATCTTCATCTTCGCTTTTATTTTCCTTTATGTTTGGTAAAACATTGTCGTTTTAATGTTCAGTTTGAGTAATGTGTGGCAAGTTTAAGTAAAAGAGATGGTAGATTGGTGGTACATAGAGCAAAATTTTCTTTAGATTCTACATTTTTGCATAAGTAATTGGTTTTGCATTAATAGATGCTTGTGAAGTGAAGAGAACAATAATACAATATCACACGGATAAAATAGCGAAAACACTTAGATCTTTTTTCCAATGTTTAATTTACATATTCTAAAGTACATAATTGGTATTAACTCCATTTTTGTAAAAATGTTACTTAAATCACTTCTGTTCCTGAATAGCCATGTGTCAAATAAATAATAAAATAAATATTTTATAACCTCAACTTGGCGATTTGATTTTTTGCATAGCATTACTTATTCTACAATGCATCAAGTAAATTATTCAAAAAGGATTCGTAATATAAAAGGTTGTACCATATAGGTTGTACCATAAACTTATTTCTAAGAGGGGCAATAATGTGAAAACCGATAAAATGTTTCTTACGCCTAATAAATTCTGGAATTTGAATAAATCTAGTAACTGGTATAAGAACTAGCCTGTTGGTATTAATGAAATTGCAAAGTGGGTAAAAATTGCGGCAGAAAAAACGGGATTAGATGTTAAAAAAATTTCTTCATTATTCTTACAGTCGTATACACAACATTGAAGCAATTTTCTTGACTTTATCTTATAAAAACAATGCAAATTAAATGCACTGCACTTAAATTCTAATACATGTATGTGGTATTACATCGGTCGTGGTTGCACGAAGATGTCACGTTTCGTCAGCTTTCCTATTTTCGGATCTGTTACTTGTTTATTATAAAGAAGACTTTTTTGTGATTTTTTTCCAATAAAGTGGCTGAACCACTTCACGACACTTTTAATTTAAGTACATTTTATTTATATAGTAGTTGATGTTCTTCTAATACACTAATACTGTTAAATCAAATCAAATAACATTTATTAAGTAGGTGGTACGAGAATACTTTACGAAAAATAGCTATGTTTGTAGATATAAAAGCAGACAAGTCCTTTCTTCTATATTTAATTTAGTATGCCGTTTAGTGAAAGTCAAGTTAAGTGAGTTGAAAAAGAAAATTTTTTAAATCCTGCATAGACTAACTGTTGTCTATTTAGTACCTTAATTTGTTATATATTGTTGTAAAATTAACGAAGAATTTATAACGTCGATACTCCCTACCAATTATTAAAAAAATAATTTTAATATGATTTAAAAATGTAATCTAAAAGGTAAAACTCGTTGCATTTGCATATCGTATAAGATTAAAATCTAAAATATGGAGCAAATTTAAATTTTACGTCAACCGCTACTTACATAAATTTTTAAATTTCATTATATTATTGGCAATATTTAATTACGAAGAAAAAGTAGATATACATTTGGGATGTGGTTAATAGGTTTAAAGTTTTTATTTTAACAAAACATACAAAAATAAAACTTATATTTGTTACGATATTTATCGCTTACAATTAGTTAAGTAAACAAAGGTTTAAAAAAGATTATATTAAAATATCTTTAATTTTTATAAAAATTGGACTACAAAGATTAAAAACTTTATTACGTATTAATCCTTGTAAAGTTTGATATTGATTATATAGAAGTACTTGCCGGTGAAACTTCATGAATTATTTGGAAGTAATTTTATTGTGTAAAATGTCGAAATGTCTAGAAGAATTTAGACGAATTCATCCGACAAGTAATTAATTAAATTAGAACATATTCTATTTTCCGTTAAATTTTTCGTGAATTTTAGGACATATCTATCAATTATTGACAATACTTATAAAAAAACAACTATAGAAAGGTGTGGATCAACAGGGAAACAAACCTTAAACATTTTATACGTTATTTTTAACCCTGAACGGTAATAGGTTTTTGTAAGTTTTTATAATCACAATGCTTATAAAATTATGGGGTCCAGAAATCTTGTAGCTGAAACCTTCTAAAATAATTTTTAGTGGCACGGTATTGTACATAATTTTCTATTTAGAATGATTTAGGTAAAATCCAAGTCAAAATAAAACCCATTAATAATATATATGTTTTGAAATGTTGTCAAAACCCTATCTTTATATCAACAGATATTTTTATGAACGTGATATTCGGGATATAATGACTAAATTAAAACTCAAATTTTTACATTTAAGAATACGCAAAAAAAAATTTAGTCGGTGATGGTGGAGTAATTCATTCTGATATTCATTTAAAATTCATGTAATTCAACTGTAAGTAAAATAAAAGATTTTAAAGAACACATCCAAGTTGTTTTAGTTGGGAGAATTTTACTTCAAAATAGAAAACACTTTTTGCAATATTTGGAAAAACTTTTGGATTTTTAATTTTCGAATTCCAACAATTAAATACCTAATATACAGTTAAAAAATGAAGTACAAATTCCTTAGATCACTTCTTAAAAATTTTGTGGAGAAATAGAATATTACAACTTGAGAGAATTTAATCTTGTGAGGTCTATGAAGCAATAAGCTTTGGTGATATCGTAATTGTTGTATATCTGACGCGGTTAACTTTAAATTAATTAATGGTTTTAAAAGTCAAATATTGTTAAAAGCCATAAAAGTCTAAAGATAAATCTAAAGAAGTCTTAAGAAAACGAATTTCAAAGCGATTTAGTTTATTTTCAAGCTTCAGACAAATCCAATTACCTTCATCGTTCGCAGTAAATAGAAATCTTTGATGTACTTTAATACGCTGAAAGATTACTTCTGTATTATAACAACTTTTTGATAAGATTAAAGTGCCTCTTGGTAACAAAACAACGAAAACTGAAACTTGAGAATGGGTTCGATTATACTAATATAGTAGTGAGACACTTGCTATGTTTGTTTTCTATTAAATAACTCGGTAGTTAGTGCTAAAATTGCAATAGTCGTCGGCGAAATTGTCACAAAAATAATTTGAACAAAATTTAATTGACATAATATAATTATTTTAATATTTATTTAAAAAAAATTATTTGTACTTGTCGAATACTATATTAAGACTAATCTGATATTTTCATTCGCATATTCTACGCAATATTGGATTATTATATTATATACAATATTAGTGTATAATTTTATATGTAATACGTGCCTTGTTAATTAATCTCGTAAATCAAAGTGAATTATATAGCTATAAAATTTAAGGATGATTATGATATAAATAAATTATTTCATGAGTTTTCCACATACATAATCTATAAGGCAATTTTATTGTTAGGCTAGACAAGAATAAAAGATTAAACGTAATTCGTAGTAGGTATAGTAATTATTGAGTAGATCTTAATAAAATATGATATTTAATAAATTAATAATAAAATTAGGGAAATTATTTATATTACAATGCGTAAAAAACCAAGAAAAAGTCAATTACATTTTACTAAAGTGAGTAAGAAAATTACTCCGTCAGATTCCAAACTTCGACTGGTACTGATCATTATTGAAATATGAAAATTATTAACAAAAGTGGCATGGTCGTGTAATGGTGTAAAGTGATTAAGTTACAGCGTGCAAATATATGTTACAAATAGAAAACTTGACAAAATTCTTTGGTACACTAAGGTCCGGTCTTTTCACCTACAAATAAAGCTCAAGTAAGTTTTTATCTACAAGTAAGTTACTTTTCGGTCTTTTCAAGTACAAGTAAAATTTAGTAGCCTAGTAAATGAGCTTACTGGCTAGTAAAGTTATGAGCATCTCCGACAGGCTTGTTAATATTTATTAGCATGATAAAATTGGAAAAAAAAAAATTAGAACTACTATGATTCTGTTTTCTGAAGTTTCAAATAAAATAACGATAGTATTTTAAATGCATTTTTAAATATAATTTGTTTAGAATATAATTTTAGTGATCAACTGTTTAGAAATCAGAAAAGATATTTTTTATTAAACCTTCAAATAGTTTAGCATAAAATTATGAAAATAGTTGCTCGTTGGTCAGGTTCACCACAAGATAGCAATATTTTTGATCGTTCAAATCTGAAATTGCTATTGCTCATTTCAGCATACTGCTAGATGATAGTGGTTGTCTTCCGCGACAATATTTATTAACTCCATTAACAAATCTTCAAAGTAAAGCTGAAAATTTATATAATGAAGCACAGATTAGAACAAAAACTGTGGTAGAAAAAAAATTGGTATTTGGAAGAGAATGTTTCTTATTTTATCTTTGGGAATTAGATGTAAAATAAAACTTCCTCTAAACATTATTGTTGCAGTAGCCGTACTTCAAAATATTGCTTGTGAAGTAAACGATTCAATGCCCGAAGATATTGAAGACGAAATTATTAGAGCCCGGATTTATAAGCACTTTAGCACTTATAATTTCAAAATAAACGCTTTAAAAAGTTTCAAAAAACGACGACGATTCTGACAATTCAGAAACAATAATCTTTGAAAATTCTCAAAATTTGTCCCATAATATACGTAAGACAGCATTGAGCTACGTTCCTTGTAAGCACTGGTTTAGGAAGTTGAGGTGTATCGGAAATTTTTTTTTTAATAGCTTGCACTCTCAAAAGCGCCTTTACAAAAAATTTTTTCCATTTGAAATTAAATTATTAACCAAAGAAAATTGAAAACAAATTGTTTCAGCAACACTGGAGAACCTTTGTGCCTTACATGTACAGTTAATAAAATTTTCATAAAATACAGGTACGAATACTAGTACAGCTCTATACCAGTTTTACAGCCGTATTCATAAACGATGCCTTACTTATACTTAAAAAACGACTTTTAAAATAGACCCTTATTGACCTAGTAAATAAGGTAGCAATAAAAACAAATTCGACCTTATTGGTCTTACTTAGCACTTAATACTTGTCTATGAATCTGGGCGTTAATCGTGTACTTCATCGGTCATAAATAAAACATTAAATAAAAGCTCTAATAAGCACTACCGTGCGCTTTAATCAAAATCTTAAGAAAAACGCAAGAAAAGCACCATCATCATTAGGTCAAATCAATGCAATTTAAGTGTATTATAAAATATTGATAATTAAAAATATTTCTATTCAGAAATAAAATAACTGAAATATTTAAAATTTTACATTTACATTAATTTTAAATAAAAAATGAAAAAATTTTAATATCAATCACTTTTATGGTTAAGTTAATCTGAGCTACTAGTTCAAATTGCTCTAAATTTTAGTAATTTTAGTTCTTAAATATAATACCAACCGTACTATACTTCAAGTAATTACTGGTTGTATAAAATTCGATGAGAAAACCGAACTGACTTACAGCCGTATTCATAAACGATGCCTTACTTATACTTAAAAAACGACTTTTAAAATAGACCCTTATTGACCTAGTAAATAAGGTTGCAATAAAAACAAATTCGCCCTTATTGGTCTTACTTAGCACTTAATACTTGTCTATGAATCTGGGCGTTAATCAACCATTAAAAAGCTCAAGTAAAGTAAACGTCAAGTAACTACCCAAGCAACAAAATAGGTCGAAATTACGTTTATTCGACCTTCTGATAGGTTATAAAGTATATATGACCAAGCCCAATTTACTTCAAATAGACGTCGAGAGAAGGTAAGTGGGGAATTAAATTGAAGTAATTTGACGGTCGAAATTAAGTAATGCAAGGCATTTCGCCCTATAAGTCATAGTCTCATTTGGTCAAATAGACTTAACATTAGGTCGAATATTGGTAATATCTTGGTAATTTTGACTTAATTCTGACCAATTTGTGCCCTGTTCTTCTGACAACGCAGCCTTTGCTTTCGAAACGTTTGAACGGCAGCGTTGTACATTATGAAAATATATATACAATCCTTAACTCTATCTAGAAGGCGGTGTTTATTCTACAGCAATAACATGGCAACCAGAGAATAAAACTCGGAATAAAATATAACAACATATTTTTTCACTGTGATACTGAATATCGCGTGACATGACAGAAATATAAGTGCGAAAGAAAATTTTTTGTACAGATTTTCATTTTACATCACTAAAATTAATGCGCTTTCAATAATATATAATTTAAATAATTAATAATTAATTTTTAATTAATTAGCAATAATATTTTTTACATTTAGTACGCTAAAAATATATTAATCTCACACCTAGATGAAAATTATCGTATAATAGACTGTTTTTTGATTCTTAGTCATGCCGAAAGATTTGGTATGATTTATTTTATAACGCCTAATTTTTACAAGCGTAAAAATGTATCATGGCTGACATATTAGTTCTCACAAAGTTGACTGATTTCCTATTTTCGACCAATAGGTCGGATTTCCTTAATGCGAAGGAGAAATGCCTAACTTTGAAAACAGATTTCCCTAATCAAGGCATTTGTACTTCAAAGTCGTTGACTTTGAAGTCGTCTTGTCGACCGATAAGGCATTCTGACTAATAAGCCCAATTTTCCTATTTATAAGTTAGTTTGACTTATAGTTTAAAAATTAAAAAAGTTAAAAATAAAATTTTTAAATCGAGATTGCTGGGTCCCGAGCTATTGAAATATACCTAGAAGGAGCATTGCTATGCTAATAATACACAGATGTGTTATTTTTCAAAATTTAAGCAGTACTGTAGGTAAACATAGCGTGTTAGTAAACAATGTCCAGTGGCGTACGGTATATATTTTGTCTTATTTAGAAATGACCACCAGTTTTATTGTTAAAATAAGTAACACTTTTAAGGATGTATGGAATGGACAATGATAATTTTATAAACAGAATATTTTATTTTAAATTTGGTATTTACATTAAACAGCGGTATCAAGCAATTTTCACACGCCCTCCAGTTGCGGTTAAATTTTGCAAATTTTTGAATTCTCCAGGAGAAGCTATAGTTTTCATCCAGTGGCTTTAAACTGCCAGTCTTTAATGTATTTGATCGAACAATAAGGGCCCGGACATTAAATGGACTCCCGGCTCTGTCACGATCAGAAAAATAAAATAATTTAATGATTTAATTTTAAATAAGATTTGACCCCTCTCCCTTAACCTTCTTTGTATTATATGAAATAAAAAACAAAACATTTAAACAAAAAAATAGTATGTTTTTGGGGCGCCGGTGACCGTAAAGGGCTCAACACCCAAAATGTCAATAATAATTAGTCGTTAAACGATATGGTTTATATTTTATTTGCCTTGGCATCTTATTATCTTCTTATTTTTATCAATCAAGTCCCCCTGAGGCAATGTGTAAGTAATAATAAAACACTTTCCTCAAGTATTTTATAGGTTAAAGTAACCGTCAACAAAGTTCTAAGAGTCTAAGACAAATAACTAACTTTCAGGGCAATTTTGGTGGGAATTTCGACCTAACCTCGGACCGATTTTCCTTATAGGTAATTTTCTGTGGTAATTTCAACTTTATGGTTAGCTCTGGACGACCATAAAAGTTTATTTTGTTCCTTAAATATTTCCTATTATTTAAGTTAACCGCACAGAACTTATATATAGTAAAAATACGTAATTCTGACCAATTAAGTCATATCGGCTACGAGGTTGAAATTAGGTAATACAAATAGGTCACATTTCCTTCAAATGAGACCCTAATTTGACCTATAAGTAGAATTGACTTTGAAGGCATATCTTTGATCAAAATTTGGTCATTTATAGCTTAATATATAGCCTTTAAGTCACTAAACTTTGAAGGCATTTCCTAGGTTTAAACTACGTAATGTTTGACCTGTACACAAGACTTCAAACGCTAACTGACTTTTAAGACATTTTTTATCTCGAAAATTGGTTATTTTTCACTTAAATTAGGCAATCTAACTTTGATTTAGTCAAACTGCCCTGCTTTGTTGCTTGGGTACTTGACGTATAATTAAAATATGAAAAGATCGGCCCTAAGAATTGTGAACACTAGAATAGTGTGTATAATTGAAGGGTCCAATGCAAAAACCAGTCAAGTTTTTTCAGTAAAAATGTTCAGA
The DNA here is from genome assembly GCA_911387805.1 of Cantharis rustica. Taxonomy (NCBI): domain Eukaryota; kingdom Metazoa; phylum Arthropoda; class Insecta; order Coleoptera; family Cantharidae; genus Cantharis; species Cantharis rustica. Next base: position 82,947,183 of record OU426877.1, read on the forward strand.
AGAGGTAAAAAACGTTTTGTTAAGAAAGTATGCCTTAGAACAACGCTTTTATAACCTTGATGACTAGATGTTGTACACACATGTTTATAATATATACTCAATTCTGTGTGTACTGACTTTCTAGGTATCGAGAAAAATATGGTGAATTTGACCTGTTTTTGCCACAGCATTTGCTACGAAAAACTTAGAAGTACTTTGAAACTCAAAATAAATATACCATGTAATAAATTTTTTTCACTTGTCAGTACTCAATTCTGACGTTAAAGTTTCCTTATCATCTTTTTGGAAAGTAAGATAATAATCATCAATCTTTTTGCAGAAGTACCACATTGTGATACGTAGTTTTTAGTCAACGTCATGACATGTTCAAATTTATTCTTTTTAAGTCATCTTTTTTTGGTATATATTTCATTCATCAACAAACAGCACAGTCGCACAGTGAAGTACAGTCAAGTGCAGTCAACCTAAATACATCTCTCTATTACTTATCGTATACAAAAGAGAGACGGTTCTTGCACAATATGATAAAGCTATCTGGGAGGACATGATAGTGTATATAACTAATTTTTCATTGAAAGTGCATTTGGCTGGTTTTTGCATTAGACGCCTCAATTGGTTTTATACTGGCAGAAAATCCAGCTAATTAAAAAAACATCAAAGTTGAAAAATACTGCAAAAACTTATCAAAATTTATAAAAGTAGACAAAACTCGCTTATGTACAATTAAAAATGTTAAAGTCAGTGTTAGTCTAGGGCATACTGTAGGTATGTATATATATTATTTTGCATTTAAATCAAATACTTGTTAAATTCGTTCAAAGTATACGTGTGACAGATAAATGGAAACTAGTGTCATTCAAATAGCTTGACTGGCTCTTATTAACAATGCATTGTCGCGATCGATACCGTTCATCACGTTTTCACAATACAATACTACACACTAGTATTTCTATTTTATGTTTTCATATTATCTCACCTACATTTTCAAATAATTAATATTGACCATTATATTAATAGATTTAAATTATTGTTACAAAGTAGTAGTTAAATCAGTTTAAAAGTTAATCTTAGGTAACAAAAGTGTTACTTTTATTGAAGTTAGTAATAATACTGATTCCATATTATGTTTCTACTTGTTATCTACAATTTTATTTTTTACAATTTATTATTGTTGCACTCCTTTGCTGAGTTACTTTAAATTTTACTTACATTAGAATACCGATTGCTTGATACTTGATACTTAAAAGAGTGTCGAAACAAACTCAGATATAGCAGTTAAATTGTACTTTTTGGCATATAAAAATCACTTTTACAAAAATACTTTTCATAATTATATATTATTTTTTGTAGATAATTTCATTTTTTTTTATTTTTTTTTTCAATACATTTTTTTATTCGTTGCCTCGTTTTCGATCAAGAGTAACTTAAAGCAGTCTCGGTAAAAATCACATGAGAATCCCCTGAGAAAACCATAAGAATTCCATTGTGCCTTTTTAATTTTATTAAAAATTTTTACCGACTCTGCTTTAAGTCACTCTCGGTCAAAAACAAAGCGACAAAATAAAAAAAATGTATATAAATAAAACTGAAGACAATAAAATTTGCGACAAAAAATGTCTAATAAGCAATGCTGTAAAAATGAGTTTTATATGATAAAAACAGCGTTAAAAAGGAACAATTATATTTATATTGCTAACATAGGAGCGATCAAGTACTTTTGTGAGTAACTGTATATTTAGTAGAAATTTATTATTTAAAAAATACATTGAAAAAATATTAATTTACTGCATTTGGCAGGTTATGACTAAGAATATTTGTAAAACCAAAAGAAAAAAAAACTAAAATTTCGTTATAAAAATAGATAAAATTCAAAAATAGAAATTTAGTGCTATATGGTATTAGTTCACAGTAGAAAGTTCATAATAGCAAAATTTGAAAATAAAACCTCTCTTTACGATAAATCTGTCTTAGAGACAATATATTCTGAAATCAAGCGATTAAATCTGATCTCAATAAAGTGTATCAAAAGAAGAACTAGTAGTAATAAGTACACTCTTAAATTATAATTATTTTGAAATATACTTTGTATATATTGTCGTGTTAAGAAAAGATTTGACGGCCCCTAATGCTTTATTAACCTTTTTTGAATTTTGAATTTGAAATTTGCTGTTTAAATTTGGAACTTTAAAAATGTAAAGTTGTCAGAAAGGTGAGGAGAGAGGGACTTTTTTGCCAAAATGGCGGAAACGGCGGAGGCTTAGATTTTGCTCCACTGATTTTTTAGTGTAATTTTGTATGGATAATTTTGCAATTTTTTTTTATTATTATTATCAACTATAAATTAATTACAATCTGTTTATATAAAAACAATAGGTATTAGTATTGACAATGAAATAACATAGTTGAAGCCGACTCAGTAGTAGACCTCATTTCAATAATTAAAACATTCGTTTATTTAAATTTCGGTAAATTTTAATTTATAGGTTCGATCTTTGCAAAAGTGTGAAAATTTTAAGTTGTAAAATCAAAATTGGATCGAATAGTTTTATTTTGAAAGAAGATCTTGTTAGTAATTTGCCGACAAGGCGAAGAAACAAAATTTTGAACCCTCGCACTGGATGAGACGGTCTCAGCTTCCGCTAAAGATGGGATTAGACCATGGTAAAAAAGGTAATTTTTTTTTATTTAAATTCCCTGCAATATATCTACAACTCATTTGCTATTTTATAACAAAAAATAACATTAAAAAGGCAATATTATGTATTTACTTGGAGTTTCGAGAAAAAATTCTCATTGGTAAACTTTTCTACTTGAAATTAGCTGAAAAGTTGCAAAAATTAACAAAAACTGCTATGGCAAGTTCACTGAATATTTATATTTTATATTTTTAATGAAGTACAAAAAGTAATTTATCAATAATGGTTAATATTATATTTCAAGTTCAAGTACTCCACAAATATTCTCTATTGGATTGAGATCTATAGAGCGTGCTGACCAATTCATAAGTGTTTTGTTTTTCTGCCTAAACTATGTTTTAGTTATTCTTGATACGTAAACGGACTTATAAATTATCTTGCGGAAATATATAATTTTCTCCTTGCATTTCTTATTTTTTCCCCAAAGTTAATTAACACGTTTTCCAGAAAGACTATGTATATTTAACTTGTTATTCGCGTATTTATCCAACAGATTGGTATTCTTCCTGAGAAGTATACAAAACGCAGCCCATACATTAATCTACCTTCTACCTTCGAAGTTCCTGCTCGTTGAAATGTCTTGGTTTTTTTAACATTATAATCATTAGAAACAAAATTATTTATAAAAATATTGATAATAATTCACTTCATTAATTTACTTGAATTTTCAGTGTAATAAGTTGTAACTTCATATAACTTATATAACACTTATATACTTATATAACTTCACTTATTAGTATTATTAAAGAATAATACTAAGTGAAGTTATAGTAATTTCGCAGAGTTTATTCCCAATTCACTTTAACTATAGTTAGCATGAAATGTTTTGGATTTATTCTTAATCTTGTAATTAGGTAATGCTTTGTTACTAGTTCAAATAAATTATATAGTTTAAATTTTATGTGAACTTATAGCAATTTTGGCCAGTGTATCTAGATTTTAAAATATAGTAATAAACCAAAAATAATATCATGTAAGTTTAAAATAGAACGAATTAAATAAACGATAAATTATAAATTATTTATTTTTTGAGCTTTCAGCGAGATGTATCGCCTTCATCAGAATAACAATAATAAGAAATATACATAGAAACCGTGATATTATAATAGTATATTGTCATCTGTCATCGATCTATGATCTAAAAAATTTTAAAAACAAGGAGTATAAGATCGTGGGTTAAGTAACAACCTAAAATGAGTTTCCGTCAAAGTACGAAAACCTTAACTCCAATACGTGAGGGTAATTGGACAAGTAGAAGGCTGTAGGTATTGCTCAAGCCATCTATATCGGTTTTTCTATTCATCAAGTTCTTTTCCTTCTTGATGCATATAATTTTTTGTAGAAGTCTATCTTTGTAGTTACTAACTACAATTTCAAACTATCATTTAGTTCAACTAAAATAAATAAATAATAAATTAATTTTTTAACTTGTAAAATATAATTAAATAATCTTAGAATGAACAAGTTAATTAAACGATTTTTAATAATGTTTTTATTATTAAGCTTTCAACGTTGGTGAACGTCGTCATCAGAATATTTTAATACAATGTTTATATGGAAACCGAATAATAACGTATTGTCATTTGAACAATCTATAATCTAAAATATGTGATTATGTGATAAGAAACAACCTGCAGTGAGTTTCCTTCAAGGTAGGAAAAACTTATCACCAATACCTTAGGGTAATTAGACGAGTAGATGGCTGTATATATTGCTCAAACCATCTATATCAGTTTTCCTGTTCATTGAATACTTTTCTCTTTTGATGCTTATCATTTTGTGAAGAATTTTCTCTTTTTAATTAGTAACAGATTTAATAATTTTAGCGTTTTTAAAATCTGCATCATGTTCATTGACTAATATATGTTTTGCAATGGTAGTAGAGTCCGGTTTATTACAACGAACAGTTGAGATATGACCACTCATATTTTTGTGCAGCAATTGGTTCGTTTGTCCAATATATACTAGGTTACAATTCTTACATTCAACTTTATAGATTAGATCTGATTTTTGCTCTGTAGGAATCGGATTTTTTAATTTAGTATACAGCTGTTTAATGTTATTGATTGATTTAAATGTCATATTAATTTTGTGGTTTTTTAAAATTCTCTTCAGTTTTTCACTTAGTCCTTTGACATAAGGCATAACAGCAAAATTGGGTGTTTCTTTCTTTATACTGTTACCATTATAAAGTTTGTTAAGACGATTTTTAAGAATTTTCTTTACTAGGGGTCCTGAGAAACCATTTTTAAACAAAGTTTCTTTAACTATTTTTAAAGTTTGCTTTCTGTAATCATTAAGATTAATTAACAAATTAACCCATGGAGACTACAGAAAGCAAACTTTAAAAATATCTAAAGAGACTTTTGTTCTAACAAGATAATAATCTGTTACATTATGAACGAATAGCTATTCTACCACATTTGGAAACAATTTTTTACGCCTCCTCTATCATCCGACTTTTTACAAGGCATTTATAGCAAGTATTGCAAAAATGAATTCAGCAGCACACAAAGTGTCACTTCCAGGCAATAATTTATTCCAAAAGATATCTAAATAAAAATTGAAATTTTTTTCAATTGTACAAATTATTTTGTAATACTAATTTTTCTTTTAAAGTGTCTTTCAAGAGGATTAAATTCAATTTACGAAGGTTTTACTTAATTCTTGTTGCTATGCATCACCTGCAATTTCTTGACAAAGTTTAATTATTTCTTTTGAAATTATTATGATTAGAGGTAAAGCTCGAATACATAAAAAAATGAGAGCAAACTATAGTTAAAAAAATATATAATATGTTATTAAATAAATTTTAATTGTTTTCCTTAAAAAATGTATCAGTTAAAAGTAACATCGTGTTAAGAGAAAGCTTCATTCGTTACAAATTAAAGCTTTGCGCTTAACCTGACCTCATATAGAGGTAGGGTTACGATCTTAGATCGATTACTGTTAACAGCTTAACGGAAATGTGAAAATAGAGTTGACGTTTCATTCCAGAAACTCGTAAAGTAGTCAGTCTTCATTAAACAGAAAATTAAGAAGTTGCACAAAAAATAAAATTCTTACGTGTGCACTCAATTTTGGTATTGGCAATCATGGAAGAAGTATTTTTAAAAGATATTTCGCTAACTTATTTCTAATTTAAGAATCGTTAATAATAAATTCTTATTTTGTAAATGAAAATAGGAAGGTAGTAAAAACAAATTTGTGTATCTAAGATAATTATAGGAAAGTAGAAAAAAAACCACACGAGAGCAATATAAATTGGTAAGTCGCAGTTTGTTACCTTGCGCCAGTAACACGTCAAACGTTTATAACTCCAGAGGGAAGTCAAGATCGTATCTCGCAAGAGACAGAAGACGAAGTAAATCGAAACAGAAAGGAACATCGTGAAATAAAATAAGGTCTTAATTGATGAAAACGTTTAAGACATCTAAAATTGAATGTACATACCTATTATAATAATTTAATTATGATAACATCTTGATACCGCATTTCACGTACCATAAAATACATAATATTGTACCCTTAAATATAACAACGCTCTCATTATACCAATTAATACTTTCTCAATATTTATAACAATCTCATAAAATTTTTAAATAAAAGATTGCATTTACTTTGTGGTTTTTTTAACCTGAATATTGATCAAGTTATGCGAGAATTTTAAGTTTATCTAACACTGATTTAAATGAACCGTTAAAACGCGACGATTTAGCCGCTAGCAACCGCGAAAAAAAATTTTAATTCTATACGAACCATTAAAATGTTAGCTTGTTTCTTCTATACGGTAATTAAAATACACTTGCTCTGTACTTGAAGAATTTTAAAATAGACTCTGTAATAGTTGGGTACATTAATCGCACAACGGAAAATTATCACACACGGGCATTGGAGTTGATATAAATAAGTATTCAAAATTAGTGTACACAAAAAGTCCTCAAGTAAAAAATTCTTTAAAAATGTATAAAGAATATTTTAGGATTTCCAAAAATTCCAAAACTTTGTAATCGATTAACTCCATAGACTTAGCTTAGAAAACCATGTCAACATAAGTGCTCCTATAAAACATGTAAGAGATATGTTTAAATGCCAAAATGACAGACACCTGGTCACCGAAAGCGACTAGAAACTCTATTATAACTGCTACAAGACAAAAGTCACAGATGGATAATTAACTCTATATATACATTGTTACAGTTGATCTTGTTGGAGTTATGGTATTCTGAATGCTAAAAAGAGGGTTTCTGTATGTTAAAAATTTGCTCTGACCTGTCTATTCAGAGGCATCACCGTCTAAGCATAGTTACTGATCGGGAAGAATTTACATAAGTAATAGGGATTAAAAAAGAGACTTAGCTAATACTCGAGAGCGTCGAAAGCCTCGCTTTGTCTTTCTATACCGTCATGCTCCGCAATATACTTTTTAAAATCTCTGTATAGCGCAAAAGTACACTTATTGAATTTTATAACTGCTTTAGCCATGGTCACTTAATATAATCTACCAGTTATATAGAAAATTGTTTAAATTTATTAGTATAGCATATGATAGTTTATGCTTAATTAATTTAAAATTTTCTCCAACAAATATTGACACGCTGTGAATATGTTTACCTAATCAATAAATCTTTACCAAATATAAAAAAAGATTATACAAACTAAAAAATACAATTAATACAAAAATACAAAAATAATACAAACTAATGCCATTAATAATCGTTGCTATTAAATTATAGTCGAAGCACTTAATTTAATTGAAAATTAAATTTTAAATTTAAAATTAAATTTTAAATTTAAAAATTTAATTTAATTTTAAAATTTCTTTCTATTTATATTTTGACTGCTTTTTATCAACAGTAACCTCGGTTGTAATTTAAGGCTACCAATTAGTACCGTAAGCATATTAATTGTTTTACGTTATTTGTGGCAACTCCAACAACGTCTTTATGCTCTTAAATACCGAAATGGTCAAAAGAAAATTTAGAGTTTTCATTGATTTAACTGGGTACCTAAACGTTAAGATTTGATTAAGCAAACTATGACGGCAATATCCGTTTTTTTTTTTTTTGATTTTATCAATTAAACACTTTTTGAACGAGATTTTCTTTATATTTCTGTAGTCATTAATTAATATATAAAATATCCTAATTTAGTGCAATACAAGTATTATAGGTAACATGGATTTTTATATAATAAAAAAAAAGATTAGAAAACATTATTTGATACGAAATAATATTAAAGCTTCTGTTAAATTCATTTAAACACTAAAACAGTTACAATTTACAAGTTACAGTTACAAGTTATTTACAATTTAGAAAAAAAAACACTAAAAGATGAAATTAAAATTAATTATTGCTTAAACTTCTACCACTGGCACTGTGGAATAAATGAATAATTTAAATCCATTCCACGGTCGAATCACGAAGTCCAATATTATAATTTTCCATTATAAACGTTGTTAATTGATTTGATAGCAACGTTAACTTATAAATATTTTTAATTTATAATTTGTATTTGTATATGAAGTTTTCGAGACTGTTATAAAATCAATGAAAATCGTAAAAAAATATTTAAAGAAAATAATCTGTCGTAAAGATTTCCTTTTATAAAAGCAATAAAATGGAAGCTGCAGGTGAACACAAGGGAAATTATGTGAATGGTTATAGAATGGCTTCAGTAATGATTCGGACGTCATTCACGAAATACACGGCACAGCGTGTTCGTAACTTTATTATTTGCTTCACTTCACCAGAGCTTAAATAACAGAATGATACTGGAAAAAGCCATTATCAGTTAAAAACACACTTTCTTCATATTGACATTATTGCTTTTTGATGAACTTGGTTATTAACAAGTAACTGCGTTTGCACAAGATAAATTGGTATCTCAAGGAAACAAAATAAATAATATTGAGTAAATTAATTTGTTTTGCCTAATACCTATACTAATTTTATTTCTAAAGTTATAAACAAATAGATAAACAAGCACGAAGTCGACTACTTATAATTTACCTCTAAAATATCCATTACGTCTTAAAAATAATCTTTCTCATTTGCGGCGCGATTATAACGATGTCTCCAGTGTAATGTGTAATAAGAAGAGAAATAATGGAAGGCTTGCGTAGTCGAAGTGTTGCCTGAAGCTTTACTTTCAAAGGAGATTAATTTGCCAACCCAAGCTGTAGTACGCCTTTCATTAATAGGGAAAAATTGACTAAACAATTATTATTTAATAAAACCTTTAATACTCGTATTAGAGATTCAAAAATTCAATTATAGCTTCATTCAATTACCTTCCGACATTCTATGTTATTCTGAGATTTTAACAAAATATAAAATTTTTAAAATACATTATAGTACCTACACTAGTCCGAAACTTTGAGACAGGTAGATGAAATGTTAGAAATAACGTAGTTAAACTACACTTTGGAAACTATATATTTATTTGAAATGATCTATAATAATATTTTAATATATTTCTTAAGTCATTGCTAATAACAAATCCAAATCATGCGTTGTTTATATTTTTGATTTAAAAAAAAATTAATTTTCTGAGTATTGCAAAATTACAACTGATTTTTTTAAGTAAAACTTAAATTATTTTAAATAACTTTATTAATGATGTATTTTCGTTGAAATATTAATTGCAACTAGTTATATTGAATAAAAACTGTATTTTCTGCAATAGCATGCATGAGCAAAACAACCCCTGTTAAATGGGTAACTCCAAATTAAATGTTCAAGATAAACAAAAAGAGGCTGATACCAAATTTTTTATTTTTTTGAATCAAAAATATAAAAACCGCATAATTTGTTATTAGCAATGACTTAAGAAATATATTAAAATATTATTATAGATCATTTCAAATAAATATATAGTTTCCAAAGTGTAGTTTAACTACGTTATTTTTAACATTTCATCAACCTGCCTCAAATTTTCGGTCAAATTACTGCTTCGTGCATATGAATCTTAGTTAGTAAAAAGTTCAAAACGCAGTTAATACACAGTTAATAACAGTCAACTTAAATTATTGACGTACATGCGAGCTTTTTCTCATTTGTTCGATTCTTAAAAATGGGACAAAGGAAAAGGATAAGCGTGATCTGGCTGAAACTTGGTGGAGAGGTGATTCCAAGTGTGTTTGTTACGAAAACGTTATTTTTATTTTGAGAAAATTCCGTATATTGCGCGGTTCTAAGTTTTAGAATAATCAAACTTGTTAAAATCAAATCATCCTGTATTAACAAAAATTTTTTTTTAGTTGTCACAATCAGTGGCGGTCCGGGAGACTGGAAATCTAAAGTATTAAAAAATAATAATAACAGTATTTACTTATTAACTACGTAGATACATAATGTATGTAAATAATGTACGTAATAATTCTTGAGTTTAAAACTGAAGTTACACACTCCATTAAATCATTTTGTATCGTCTTAGATATTCCTTTAAATATTATTGATAACAAAAAGTGTTCTTTAAGCAACTGCTCTTCTTGTGCAAGTAGTTCTAGTAATTCAAGAAAATTCATTATTTTCTCGATTTCCATGAAAAGCTATTTCTTGCTTACTCAAAAAACAAACAACATGGATTAAAGGTGCTAGTAAACGTTTATTTATACTGACTTTTTCATTATATTTTAAGGCAGCAAGTGGTCGACTTTCTGATATCACATTATTCAATTCGAATTTACCCAAAACATGAAATTTTTCTTGATTTCTCAAAAAAAAATATTATTGTTAAATGTATTTATATAGAATGCTTTTCTGCTTTTCTTATAAAATTTTTTATTGTCGACAATTCTACAACATTGTTTTCCTCCGCCAAAAATTACGCAAGTAAAACAAAACATTTTATTTCGCTTATCGCAACCAGTAAGTCACAAAAATTAGTATACCAATTGCACTAAAATTTTCTAGTAAATTTACCTTTTTTATATTCCAATAAAAGGCTAAAAGAAAGGGTAATGGTCTATTAGTTAATTTTTAGTTAAAAAAATAATTTCCGTTAAAAAATTATTTTTTAATTTATTGTTTATTTTCATTAATAAAAAAAATTAAAAAATTATAATACAGCAATAAATCCACAAAAACGTAGAACTTGTAATAGCAAATATGTCCATAAATTACATTGCATAAATTTGTAATGTACATAAGAAACAAGACGCAATGTTGCAATATTTGCTGTATGCAATTTTCCCACTCCTTTACGTTCTTATACGTTTAGCATTATGAGTCTTTGGTAAGACATCATCTATTGCAACTGGCAGCCGTCGCTATCTTATCATATAGCAAATCAGCATTACTATTAAATTTCTGCAGGTGTTGATTTCAAAAGCTTTTCTTTAGATAATAATTATGTAAAAATATGATTAAGAAATTAAAACACCACATAATTTTTTCAATACAAATAGTATCTGGAAATTTTATTAAAAATTATGATTTTTATTTTTTTTCTTTTTGGTGGCTGACTTTTTCTGGAGAAATGCAGTCTTAAAGACTTCCCTGACCGCCACTGGTCACAATATTTATTAAAATACATTGCATTATTTATCCTGTTTCACGGAATCTATCAAAAGTCAATTAATTTACACATAATATTCCCGCTGAAGTTAGCACGTGTAATTAAAACCATTAATGACCGAAACTGTACGTAAAATGTAGATCCACGCAAAGACTTGGAACTTTCAGTAGGTTAGTGCTAGTTTATGCTATTTATTTAGCGAAATTGTACGTAAAAGGTAGATTCACGCGGTATTCTGCAATCATGCCGTTTTTGTTTGTCAAGTTTATTATATCGGATAACTAGTTCTGCCTTTACGACTAAGGCCAGTTGCCGCAGGGCCAAGTGGTCAGGGCCAGCTGTCACCAAGCCATATTATTAATGTAGTTAGTTTTTATTTTAGTTATATTCTTTGGTAAATTATTGTAGTAAAATCTTGAATTAAGAGAATTAAACCGATGAAAAAATTTTATAAGAAAAAAATTAAAAAAACAAAAAAGAAAAACGAGCTTTACAGGGGCGACACTGAAGAACTATTGTATGGCCTTGTAATTGAAGAATAGTCGGTAAGTCACTGAAATCATTTTCAATTTTTGTTTATCTAAAATTAAAAATAGAAGATAAAAACGTATCGTATAAACGTACGTCAAAGCTACATTTTTCAAATAATTGTTGAATGATCTCGCCAAAATTTTACACACCCTTTTATAAAAACATTACTTTGCACTTGAACTTGAATGTAAAAATATTTTGTGTAAAATTTTAATTGATTTTTAAAAATGTTTCATTTCTTAAATATTATAACATTTCACAATATTATAATATTTCGTTTCACTTTTTTTGTTCGCGCACCCCATATAAATGTTAATAATACAAAATTCTTCCCACACACTCTTCAAGGAAGACAATGCGATTACTCCACAATTTTTAATTATTTTGTGAAAACAAAAATGTAAATATTGAAGATGGAAATATAATGTAGTGTAAAAAATGTAAATGTAATTAATTTTTTTTTTGTTTTTATTTTCATATCTTTAATTGTATTCTTAGATTTTTATTTTGTTAAATAATTTTTGTATTGTATCCTTGAAAATGGGCCAATAAAGAACCCGAAATATCAAAAAATTTAATTGTTTTTACAACCGCTTCTTCAACTATCCATTCACTTAATTTTAATATGCTATTGAAAATTACAAAAGTTATTTGATCGGTCTCATTTAGTACATTCTCTCACCTACTACTATCCTTTAACATATATAAACCTTGATCTTTGTATTTTATTTAATAAAATTTACACCTAGTATAGTCAGGTGATATTAAAAATAAAAATTAATTTTTTCACAATCAGAACCAATCTCATACAGTTTTCCTGAACGCCTACTATGCTATAAAGTTTTACGAAAATATTGCTACATAATTTTATTAAAATAAAAATAAGACATGTAAAAATTTAAAAAAATGGATTAATCTAAAATTACCACTAAGAATACACTGCAAAAGATTTAAGGAAGTAGGCATTATTAAGACCCGCGTTTTATTTTGTCAAACTATCTTATAAAAAATGACATCCTTTGTTATATTATGTAACCCTCAGTTATAAAAGACAGGGGGTTTGCAATTAATATAACATATACGCAAGACTCTACTATATTCTTGTAATCATTGATTGTAATACTTATTATATAATTATTAATGTGTCAGAAATATTTAATTAAGGAACTAAGCACTAAAATCAACACCAATTGAAGAATTGGTACAATGAAATATATGTATTAGGTATACAATTTAAGTAAATTACAAAAAAATTTTTACGTTTTCAAGTAAACAACTAAAGTTTTCTAATAATTATTTTATGTAATGTACTTCTGCATTAAGAACGATACTTCAAATTTGATTAATATTAATAAATAGCAAAACCCTTGTTATTACAAATGCATGCCTGGTATGGCTGTATTTTATACAGGAAATGAAAATTCCTCTCTAGAACAGCAAATGATAAAATCTTTCAAACTAGTAAATGTTTAAACCACAACAATACCGTAGAAACCATCCATTCATTTCTACAGTGGCGTTTTTACTAGTAATGAATCTTGTCGATCACGAGGAATAACTTTCTCGAGTTCTAATAAAGACTGATTAAGATTGAAAAAATAAAAAAAAACTACAGAGCAGGAAATGTTTATTCCAAATTTAGAAAAAAGATTCTATTTCGTTTTTAGTACTAATAATATCGAGATAAATATTTGACGAGACGTAAGCGATAATATTTTTCAATAAGCAAGAGATTGTTTAAGATATGATAAGTTATCTGCAGATTTAAAAGTATATAATTATTACAAAAATATTTAATTATATTTTTATATTATTTATGTGCTGAATTTTGTAAATAATATAAGATAACAAAAAATATTTAAAATTAAAGTGTTAATATAAAACTGATACCCTAAAACTGAACTACTAGATTTGGGCATACATACTAATTTTTTTATGTAATAAATATATTCATATTTATCTAAGGAACTCGCGAAGACGCGTTCAAATAATGTTTTCAATGTACTGCTATTGGGCTATACACATTTTCTAAATGCAAGTTTACGCTTTGCTGATTCTAAAAATATAATTAAAATTGAAAAACAATACTGCATACTAAATGAAAAGCAATTTAGAAACAAATATAGCACTGACCATAAAATAAGTCAAAGTCACTTCAATTCGGAGAATTTTATCAAGCAATTTGGTTGTGGTATAGGGTTCTTTTACAGCCAGAATGACCACTCTAGATCACACAATTCAGTGCGATAGCATACAATAGCTGACTGATTGACCCCGTTTTGGTATACGTGGACCCAAACTACAATGAAAACTTCGTTTATATAAATAATATCAACGTACAAAATCAAGTCGTTTGGGAAGGTATTTAATGTTTCCGTAGGAAGTACCTCGGTTATTTATTTTTTATGATTAATTTTTAGGGTTGATTTGAATTTTACACAAGAGCTTTTAGTGCTTAATAAAAATTTTCACAGATTGTTTACGGGTCTCACTTAAGTCCTAAGATTTAAAAACTCATTGTTTTTATTGACTAATTTATTTTTTGTATTATGTTTGTTTAACAGTAAACTTGGCAGTATAAACTCTAAATTAGGTTTTTTAATCACCATTTGTGTTACTATCTGTTGTTAATTTCCTGAAAGTTATAGGTTGTAGAAATTTATTGGTCGCATTGTAAAGCAAACTTTAATGCTAATTTTAAATTTCTTTTTTACAGTAATATTTGTTTTGTACTTATCTTTGTTCCTTGTTATTATAATATGCTCGTAAATTTTTGTATAGCCAATAAAATTAAAATATAGCATTCTAAGTTATGAACAGTACATTTCATTTTTCAAAACTGAATTTCGCATTTACGAGAGATGTTTATGACAACGTTATAAAAACAGAAACACACCTCTAAAGCACCTGACCTATTCTATATAAACCTTAATAGTCTCTAGAGGGAATTGACAGTAAAACCAATCGTAAAATTGGCTGTATTACAAGTTCATATGTACAACGACATAACTTGAGTAATGCAACGCATTTCGTAAAAGTAAAATTTTGTTAACCAACAAATTATGAAAGGTAGATTTATAATAGAGGCTTTTATCTAAAGGTGGGTTTATGTATACGCAGATATGTTCCAGACGGTGGACAGTGATCCTCCACTTTTAAGCAAAGATTTAACTAAAAATTTGATTAGTAAAAATTAGAAAAAAAAAACTAGAAGAAAAGTCGCCTTCATCAGAATTCGAACCTAGGTATGTCGGTGTGGGCGGGCAGTGCTATCTATTTATCCATAATAGTCTTCGTTAAAAGTAATAAATCGTTTCGCTATTTAAATTACAGTTTGCGTATCGCGAATTAAAAACGCGATAAGATTATTAAACCGATGAATTATTAAAGAAAAGGTTATAATTTAATAATTTTGAAATAAAATTTTTGTCAAAAAAAATCAATTTAAAAAAATGCCACCTGGATACAAATAATTATCTAAAGCCGAATGTGCAAAAAAAATTTTGAAAAATTCAGAGGTAACCCCGAAGATTACGGATTTACATCGACTTTGATACGCGTTGAAATTGCTATTTTGGCAGTGAAAATTCGATTTTGATTGTAAATTAATAAATAAAAATTTGTAAACATGAAATTTTTTATTCAGAGTAGCAGATAAAATGTCGTATTGGATTCGCAAATATAATAGCTATAATTTAGTCGGATGACTATACACTCGTCTACGGCTCGCGTTTAATCGCATAACTTATCAATAAATTTAATAATTTTTCCAGGTTTGCCTGATGAGAATCCGAAATTCGAAGCATATTGTTAACAGTAATGTAGCAAACTACATCATTCATTTAAATAGTTTTTGAACAAATAGTATGTAAGTTATGAATTAATTTTTATTTGATTTCTTTTAATTTTTTAATTTTATTTAAAAATTTCAAAATTTCAAAATTCAAAAATTGCGTTTTTTTAAATTTTTAAAATACTGGATGATATGCGTATTTTTAACTCTTTCTAGTTCATTTTAAATTTAATATTTACAACATTTCAAAATTTTTAAACAAAATTTCAATTTATTTTTATTACTATTTTTCCAGTCTCCTAATAAATATTTGAAGCAAGTATAGATCTTTTTATGTTTTTATCTATCTAAAACTCAAAAATGAACTGGTGTGGCGCAGTATCCGCGTTTGGCAACTAACATGTAATCAAGCAACTAATATTTGAGTTTCGGTAAAAGCTAAACATCGGTGAATTGGTAAATAATTAATTAAAAGCAAAATTTAATAAATATTAATTATTTTATTTTTCTTTAAATGAAGTTATATATTACATTATTAATAGTCTAGTAAAATTAGACATTGTTTAATTACATAATAGTAAGGACAAAAATCGAGTCGCATTCAAATATGGAAATTAGGTTTATAGTATGTAGCAATCTGAAAATAATGTAAATTTTGAGGTAAAAACTTGTAGTTTTCTTGAATAAATAATTGAAAAGAAAAAAAAATTTCAAAAATATACACCACGCTCTCTTTCAATCCTTCTCTATGAAAAACTATTTAAAATAAAGCAAAATCAATAGTAAAGATACATTTCATTAAGAAATTAAATAGAACGCTGTTCTGCACGGCTACAGATAAATTATTTAATAGTACCGAAGAGTGCTTTTTATAATTGTTCAAATTTCTACAAAAAGTAGCTGGTGGCATATTTTTATCTTAAATATTTGTGCAAATAAAAATGTTTGAAAATAAACTATTCTGTATTGCATTTGCTTCAAATTATAGGTCTTTAACTATTTACAATATGACATTACAGATATGTATACAAAAAGCTATGACAATTAAGCCTCATCCACAACCTCCAAATTAACCGTGCGTAGATTAGTACTTAAATTAGTACTTGAAATTTGAACATAAATTAATGTTTTGGTAGCATTCACAATGCTTAAATTAATACGCAAATTAGTGTGACTCCATCTAGTGTCAATTTTTGGAACTTATGTATTTCGGTTGGTAAATTGTTGTTATTGTTAGATAACCTAATGTTTCTATTTAAATCGGGTACAGGTTAATACCATTTAATATTAAATGTAATTCAGGTCATAAAAGTTAACAGGTTTTAGGTTAGAAATCACAGATGACACTTGAATGATTTTGAAGCATGCGTAGTAGTGACTTGACGACTAATTTACATGAAAAAGCTTGGACCTTGCAAGGTTCTGCATTAAGTATTAAGTACTAATTTCGCGTTAAGTACCAATATCGAGGTTGTGAACAACTGCATAGGATTTAAATGCGGCAAACTTCTACGTTTAATTCTAATTACTAATTCTACGGTTAATTTGGTGGTTGTGGATGATACTTTATTCTTAAAAGAATATAATAAAAATTAGAAAAATTTGAAGATAAATTTAAGCAACCGGTAAATAATATATAAAATTATTCCGAAAGTACGATAGGGATATTCGGTGTGCAATATTATTTTTACGTAGGTTACATTACTGCTACTTACTCGACCATCAAGTGTTAATAATATCTAGCATTAAAATTATATTGTACCATGAGCTATTAAAATGTCATAAATTATCTAGTCTAAGTTCATAATATAAATGTTTTACTTAAAACTTTTCGTGTTCGGATCGATGTGCAAAAACATCTTTTCGTCTTAAAAGAATCACTGTTTTTATTCGAATGATTTATTTTTATACTACTACATACTTGTATTAAATTTATTATATGCAGTATTTGTACGCTTATGTTCTTCTTAAAGTTGATAAAAGATTCTGTTGAAAATGTATACAAATTATTAGATATTTAAATAAATATGATTAACATCTTACATTCAAAGAAAAGCTAAATGTCTAAAAGAAGTCAAAAATATTCTACTTAGCTCAAGAACTATAAATTTATTTGTTTTCCAGTAATTGAAGTAAATTTCATATTTACATTTTCGATTTTATATATCTACAATTTATATTATAATAATAATTTCACGACAGCTTCAACTTGATGTACCATCAGTATAACTTAATTTTTTGAAAACCAAACAAATTATAGTTTTTATTTAAATTTACACATTTAAGTGAAAATCTTTTGTGTATTTTTAAATTAGTTTTGTAACTTAGTGATCCTTTTTTTTTTAAATAACTATTTTCAATGCTTTTACAGATCGCAGGTTTGGTTAGTTTCGGTTAATTTTCACTCTATTTAAAATAAATTAATATAAATAAAATACAATAATACTCGTACAATGATTTACATAACTTTTATGTCTAGCTAGAAAATTAATAACAAAATTGATAGAAAAGTTATCTAATTTAACAGTAGTTCTTATATTATAAAATGAATCAAAAAAAGGCAATTCTACATATAAATATTTATTAAACGTATCTATTTATTAAACGCAAATATATCGTATAAAAGATAAGTACGACAACATAAATTTAAAATTGCTAAAAGCAATTTTTAGTACTACCTAATCTTTAAAAAAATATCTCAACTAAACTTTACCCTTAAATGTATAAATATATCTACGACAAGTTAGAAAAAGTGTTTTCTATCTAGTTAAATTTAATGCAACTTTTAACAAATAATTGTCATACTAATAAATGGTGCTATTTGACCAAGACAGACTGTTACAAGTGTAACCAATGAAATGTGATGATAATTCGTTTTCTTTTCTCTTCTCAGTTTTGTGCAACGTTATACCAGTTTAGTTGCATACTGACTTCTTAATACGTATTATGACATTATTTCATTTTTTGGTCTTTCAGCATAATTAATGTGTATAATAAAAATTCAAATTTGATGGTTTTATTTCCTAAATTAATAAAGTATAAAAATATTGTTAGGAAATAAATTATTAAATTATGCAAATTAAGGATGAGTTCATTATTCGTCTAGTTCAATTTGTTAAACTGAGTTAATACATAAAAAATGCATCAAGTAGCCACTTGCATAAAAATATTGTAGTACTTAAGGAATTGAATGTACACAAAAATTAGTATGAGAATAGAAATTTCACAGAAATCATAAATTTAGATAAAGAGAAATTGACCGAAAAACATCTATTTCGAGTTTAAAAGAGTAGCTATTCTTTTCTTTTCATTAAAATCCTAAATTGTATAAAAAACGAAGCTATAAAAATAAATGTTATATAATTATGTAAATTGTGAAATGCAATAAACTAAAATAAAATTTGTATAAAAATTTAAATAGTTGATTGAAGAAAGCTTAATTAATTAACCATTATTATGAAAGGAAAATGAAATAGTCACCCGCATTAGAAAATTTTGAACCAAAAGATCGTTATAAGTAAATAATAATAATAATAATTTTATCCAATTATGATCATAAAGTACCACTTTATTATAACATTTTGTATTACGCAATGTTGCACTTTGTGTAACTTATTTTATATTTTTTACTTACGTTTCACGTTACGTAATAAAATTACATTACTAAACCGGTTATGTAATAAAAATTACATTACTAAACCGGTTATGTAATAAAAATTGCATGACAGTTGCATTTATTCGAATTATTGATAATTATAATAATGTCACATTGTTAATGGAAAATTTACACGTCAATAATTTTAGTATTTAATTACAAGACGTATGCTTGTTTTGATACCGCATTATAATATCGTTATGTTAGTATTATCTTATGTTTCATACAAACTACCCACTCGGGTGAGGTCCTACGTTATTCCCGGTTAACTTCTAACTTTTTACTTGTTGCGTTGCTAGGTATATTATATAAAGTTATTGAAGTATTCAGATATTTTTTTATAATTAGAAAATGTTATTTTTATTTAATACGATCTGAATCAAATCCTTTGGTTCAACCTTGTACCTCGGTCAATATGCATTCTCATTTTAGCTTATTTCATCACCAGTTACATAAATAACTATGATCTGTTCACCAAATATAGTATCAGTATTTCTATAGTGAACGATGAACTTCTTGGCGATATGGAGGTGCCACGGGGAAACCGTTTATCTCCTTCAACTGATGTGGGCAGCGGGCCTTGGAATTTATTGAGGTGTGGTTCCTCATTTTGAAGCGCTAAGCTTGATCGGGTTTTTTTCTATAGTCTGCTCTTAAGGACTGTTTATATTAAAAATCGGCAAACGGCGAGAGTGGAGTGGTGAACGGTAAGCGTTACAAAGATGATGCGTTTTTAAAAAATCTAGGTGTGAGCTATTCTAAAAAATACAATAATTAACTTGCTTAAAAAAATTTTACTTAACGTTTTACTTAATTTTTACTGTTTTATTTTGCACGTATTTTAATTTATACGGCTCGAAGGTAACGCTAATGTTTCAACTTGTCTTAAAATGTAAATTAACGCAACACTACCCCTCTTGACAATACCGATCAACACTGTGGAGAATTTAAACATGTTTGTAAAAGTAGAACTTTATAGCAGCGGATTGCGGATTTTATATTGTGAACAAAGTGCTATTCAACAATCAGAATTCACCAAAAAAAATCGCAATTCGCTGGTGTGAGAACCTAGGTTTTGTTTTAAATATATAATATATATTTTAATTTCAACTAATATAAGGTTATCATATCACTCGCTTTATCATGCGGTTTTAGTTGATTAAAATCGCTTACAGGTATACATAGGTTGTTGCTTTTGGATCCAGATATTTACAACGAGCTTATCAGTAAAAATTAAAAACAAATTTATTTAGGTTATAGAAAAATATATGCGGTTTATTATTTTTACTTTACTTGCACTGCACTGTAAGAAAGTTGATTAATTCTTAATTATTAGTCTTGTTTACTTATTCTAGCGCTTTCGTTAATTTTTTTAGCATAACTTTTGCATAAAGTTTTATTAAGATTGTTAAGTGACATCTACTGATAAAATATAAAGAATTCAAATATAATTATTTGATCATAAAGAAATATTTATATTAAAGTAATATTTACACCAAAATTTAAACATCAAGATCCCCTATGACGTGCAGTAAATAATGCTACCTGCCATGTCACGTTGTACATTCACTCATTTCTAGTCTCATTTACGGAAAACTTCCTGTTATGTTAAAAAAATTTCCGAAACTAAATTGTTGTGATTAATAAACGTTTTTTTTATAATTTTAAATTAAATTAAATATAATAAAATTTTTAATTTATATAATAGTTGTTTTAATTTAATACACAGCAAATATTAATAAGAGATATAAAAAAGATTAAAATTGATTTTCTGTAATAATTTTTAAATATTATTTCAAGTTGATAATTATGACTTTAAAACAAATTTTAAAGGTTTATAAAATATAATTGCTTATTTCAACACAGTAATCTACGGATGAAAATTTTAATTTGTAATATGGTTGTTTATTTCAGTTTAATTATTAAATATGAATTTTAATTTAAGTTTACCGAATACCTCATTTTCAATATACGGCACCTTATTTTAAAATGAATTATCTTTTTAAGAACGAAGCAAACAATTTTCTTAGACCACTACAGTAAGAAATCAAGACGCATCCCGGCTTCAAAGCCTCCGGCTACGTCACATTTAAGGTACGACTTGTATTAAATCCAGGATTAGGAGTTTTATAATGGAAAGAATAATTTAAATGCCTCTTAGAAGATGTATGTTTTTCTTCGAAGGCCGCTTACAATCCAAATTCTTACAATTTTAATTTCAAACTAAGTGAAGCATTGTATTAAACCAATTACAACTTTGACATATTTTGTAATTTTTATATTAATAAATAAAATAAAGTGAGTATGCCAAAGAATGGGATTTCTAACATCTAATGATAAATTAGCCACAGGTTATTATTAATTTTTAGGAAAACCTACATCATGTTATTTATGTATTACATTAATAAAGACTTAAAGATATTAAAAGACTGACGTTAAGTAACATTACACATAATAATTTATTATATTATAACCATTTAAACTAAATTACACAAATTAACGATATTATGGCAGATTTGAAACAAAATTTTTGTTTTAATATTCCGAGTTTTAATTAACAAATACTAAATTTTAAGTGGATATTTTTAATGCAGGATAATTCAGATAATTTGAAAAATATTTTAGTATTTTAATAATGGTACCCCAGTAAGGCTAATGTCTATCGAAGGTTAATGCTAAATAAGACAAAAGAACATAGTTTAGTACAAAAAGTTTATTTATCTTGTGTAATTGTTAATTGATTGGTAATCAATAAATTACAGTACTTATTGTTACTTATTTGTTCAAATCTAAAAATACAAAAATACTTCAAGTAGAGGTAACATATTCATAGAATAAACAGAAAAATCCTTGCAAGTGTTTTATTATGGATGGTACAAACTGAGACAACCTTTAATATTGAATCTTAATATACAGCTGAACAATGGAAACAAACTATGTAACAAATTAAATTTATAATCTATCAAAATATTCTATCAAGAAATTCATAGATTTATGATATGTTGTTGTTATGAAATATGAACACTTGACAACGAAATAAGGTACTGACACATTATCTTACCTAGTACTGTCACTACTGTGCCAATTAGTATTATTGTTGTGTCTGAATTTGATATCTTGAAAACTACAATTCAGAATAAAAATTTAATTTCACTAGAGTTACCCTAGGTCACGCCCCAGATGGTTTTCGCCTTTTTTCTGTAAAAATAATATAACTCAAATAACAAATTCAAATTTTTAACGTTTTAAGAATTCATATCAATGTAAAATTTTGATGTTTTAAAGTCCCGCCCATTCAACATTTAACAGCGAATTTCCCTTTTAGTCTTTATAGGATTTTGACTCATCTTGCTGAAATTGTTAAACTTTTATAGATTTATTTAATTTTTCACACAACTACAGGGCAAGCCATATATTTTAAGGCTTTGACCAACCTCCTAGCTATCATAAGAACGTAGCGTTAAAAGTTTTCATGTCACCTATTTTATACCAACCGGTGCGAGTTTTTCACTTTCATTTAAGCTAAATAACTAAAAAACTAAGAAACTTTTGGTTGAGTAGTAATGTTAATTATTTTTTATTTAATATTGCAAAAAATAGTAAATTATATTAACTAATTTTTGTAGGAAATAAAATGTACTACAATTCTGCATAAGATCATTTTTGGAAACTTAGTTGAATGATCACAAAATTACCTCGAACTATTTTTTGAATAAAAGCAGTCATCTTCGAGTAATAACTGAACTATTAAGTATAAAAATAATTTTTTTTTTAATAACACTTGTTTTTATTTCCAAGATGGCAGCTTTCTATCGCCACAAAAGCAAATAACTACTTTATTAAACTATTTTATTAAGTAAACAAATCTACTATAATATTGATACTTTTCTTCCTTTAAAATATAGTATTAGTAACACAGTCAGGTTTATAAGTTTACATTATTGCGTTAAACTATTTAATAAATTTTATAATTAATAATACATTTTTAGACTATCTTATTTAGAATGAGTAATTTAATAACGTATCATAATACAAGATTTAATCAAAAGTTACGTAATCATTTACTATATTATTAAATAATATAATATTTATAACTCATAATTAACTTAGAAATAAACAAAACTTTTAATCAATTTCTATATCACTATGAGCTATGGTAGTTGTGTAAACAATTATAAAAAATGTGTCAGGTGTCTTTGAGGTGAAATAATGACGCCAGATACTTGGATTTGGTATAAAATCTTGGCCAAAAAGCGCCCACCCTCCTCAAACTTCCACTAACCTTCGCTCCACCAAACTTTAACCGCCCAATTTTAATTTTAAAATTACTAAAATATTTACAATTTACAAGGGCGGCCAAAATTATTTCGTAATGCTACAATATATTTAAATACTATTTGATTAAAGATTTCCTTATATTAATGACTCGATCATCCATTGTACATGGTTCTTTCACATTTGAGGATATAACATGAATGACAGTCGTTTATTTCATTGTTTACTAACGTTTTGATTACAAATTTTTTAATTTTATGAATAAAAAGAATAGTTAAGTTTTCTTCTCATCTCCAATCGATATGTTTTTCCACAGTTGCGTAAAGGTACCGAAAAACAATTTATTATAACTAAGTTATTATTTTGATATTTTTCTGCTCAAACGGTTATTATAAAAATTAAAGTACACATTTCCTACGAAAAATTTTTTTATTAAACTTTCTCATTGCGATAATATTTTTAAGCAATGATCGTTTGAAACTTTTTGACAATTTGTCGAAATGCAATTTTTATAAATAATAAAGAACATAATTATGGCTATTTTAAATTTACTAATTCCAACATTAATTTGTTTAATCTTAATCTAAAAACAAATGATAGTTTCCCATTCGGGAGTTTTTTATAAGACCGCCACTTCTAATACAGGCATTAATATTTTCAAGATATTGTCTCTAATATGTGGACTTTTTATAAAGCAGACACGGTCAGTGGTTTTGTATACTTGGTTGGGCATCGAACTCGCGACTACAAATTCAACACAAAAGCTGCTAGCTACCTTACGACCGTGATCAATTATTGTATTTATTTACATGATAACAATTCGTATGGATTAATAATATATTAAGTATTCATATTGTTGAAACTGAAATAATTTATTGTATTTAATTAAAATTTATTATTTTTTCAATCCCAATCTACAATAAATTGAAGTATATATTTCATTATCATAAATACACTTATAACTATTTATATACATATTATAAGGTATGAATTTTATTGTTTGTTATTAATGGCTCGTGGTAAATATTACTTTAGGCATAATTAGATTTTATAATGTTTATGTTTTATCTTGTGCTACAATACTGTATTAATTAAAACTGCTGTAGAGATAAATATAGTGTGCGACAATACAAAAAAAATAATGCATTTAAATTACAATGCGCATATACCTAACTAAAATACAATTACAACTTGACTACAATAGACACAGTAAACTTCAGCAACTTTCAACGGAGCATGCAGTCAAGTCCTAGTTGAAACTGGTTAAAATTATAGATTCTGAGCTTTGCAGCAATTACGATGCAAGCCTTTACTAATTGTGGCTTGTTCTCTAATCTTATCTTGTAGTCACGTTTTGGCGACCTTGTCTTAACATAATCTCCTCCCATAAGAACCATCGAATTAAGTCGAAACTTACAATTAATCAAATTATATCTTATATTAATATTATAATATAATATATAAGTTCCTTCGACATATTAATATGTAATAAAAATAAATATTAAAAAATATCTACACATTTACGAAAATATTTGTAAAATAATTTAATTTTTTAAATTATTAGTTTTTGGTACGGATTTCACTTATAATTTTTTAATTAATATTTAAGTAGCGTTCAACATTTATAATATTTTATGATTTACCAGGAGATATAGGGAATACTCTGAAATTTGGTAAATTCGAGAAAGATTACAGATTCAAAATAAATGACTGCATTTGGGTGCTGTAATTCAAACAGTTAACATCGTAGAAAAATTTTATTATCAATTAGATTTCGTTAATCATAGACAAATTTTACTTAAAAACAGAGATTTCTCTCCTTCTCGACGAGAATTAATTAAGCTGGTTTCTTAATCTATTTATCTTAATTTTTGTTATTTTATTATATATAATGTTTTAAATACAAAATAATAAAAACCATGATTTATATACATTTTTAGACCTAACAATACTACCGTAAAAATGTACAAATTGAGAACTTGTAGCAATTATTTCTATTTTGTATAAATTCTCAACATTTGTTTTGATTAAAAAATTAACGTTAAAACTTTTGCGATAATTATATTGTGTATTTATTCTCGACTCTAGATTAACCTTCAAAAAAATTTTCGCTCCTTAGGTTCCATTTGCCTTCAAAGTTGATACTATTTGCTAGTCTACTAATATAGTTAAAAATAGATTATTTTACTTATGCGTATGCAAAATTTTGTTTTTGTTTATACTTACACTATGTAAAGATTACACCTAAGACATTATGTGAATGAAATAGTAGCGCGCCATATTCAGCCAATTTTGTAAAAATCGAATTTGAAAATTTCTTTTTATTGCACGCATTAATGTAATAAAAGATAAAATTTACAACAAAGGTTTCATGGCAACGAGGTTAAGTGGTAGGTCTAATAA
The DNA here is from genome assembly GCA_911387805.1 of Cantharis rustica. NCBI lineage: Eukaryota > Metazoa > Arthropoda > Insecta > Coleoptera > Cantharidae > Cantharis > Cantharis rustica. The sequence continues at coordinate 82,973,056 of OU426877.1, forward strand.
GCAAAAGGTTCTACGTTCGATTCTAAGCATCAGTACTTTTTTTTAATATTATTTTTTTAATTAATATGTAAATTAACAGATATTTAATAATTATTCGAAATTATTTATTTTTCAGATCTCAAACGTCGGACGATATCGTTTAGTCAGTGTATAATCGTAAGATTATACAGTGTAAAATAAATATCAGAAAATAATTAATATGTATAATAATAATATACTGCATATAATATGTAAATATTTACTTCACTTGTTATTAAATTACTTAATTAAAAATATAATAAAAAATACCCAAAAATTTTCGAACGTTTCGAATAATAATCAATTTAAGAAATGGTTGAAAATGCTATTAGTAAGACAGAACGATATCATCCGACGTTTGAAATCTGAAAAACTAATAATTATTAAATATCTGTTAATTTACATATTAATTAAAAAGAAAAATAATTTAAAAAAAAGTACTGGTGCTAGAATCGAACCTAGAACCCTTAGCTTATTAGATTTTTAGATTTAGATTTAAAAAGTATTTATTAATTTCCAATTTACATTTCTTGTCAGACCAAGCAGCACAATGTTGCCGGTTGGTCTTACATTAATATTTGTATAACATAATAGAAGGACCTTGTGGTAACACATAACTTCAATTACAATTAGGATAAACTTACATAGTTTTTAAACAAATTAGTTCAGGTTTATAAATTTACATTTTCTTATTGAGACTAATTTACAAAATACATTTGTTGGAAAAATTAATTTAAAAAAACCAACTTATAATAATTAAGATATTTACAAAATGATAACAACTAAGTGCTTGTTCACAATGTACGTAAGACATAAGACAAACATAACACAAACATAAGACGTAAAGTTTAACCTTTTAGTTTATTTATTTAGTTTATTAGTTTAGTTTATTTTTTTGTTATACGCATGCGCAGTTTCATATATTTCTTATGTTCATTGTGAACACTTATGCGGCTTATGTCAAAATTATGTTTTATGCTTATGTTATCCTTATGCACGTCTTATGTTTTATGTACATTGTGAACAAACACTAAGATAAATATATATGACTAACAATGTATAATCTATAAAGATTTAACAAAATATATGTACTCAATGACAGCTATGATCGTAATCAACATGAGAAGCATTGTTAATAAAATCATAGCAACAAAGGAACAGCAAAGAATTGGTTTCGTAGTCAGGTAGGACCTAACGGTTACCTATTTATCGAAAGTAACGGGATTTATCAGGTCGTCGTTATCAGGTGGGAGAGGGTTTATGAAGTTTGGTAAGGATTGGAACGGAAGTTTGTATTTGTGTAGTATTTTGTCTAGTGTCATGTTTGTAGTTAGAGCACTTTTGTGTATCTGTGTGTTGTAGAATTTCTCCGATAACCGTGTTATGTGTTCTCGGAGAAATTCCACTTGTGTGTCGTTGTGTAGTGTTGTCAGTCGAGTATATTGATCTGCTCCCGTGACAAGTCGAAGGCAGCGATTCTGAAATACTTGCAGGGGTCTAAGACGAGTCTTAGACACCCCCGCCCATACGGGACAAACATACGTTAGAATCAGTCTTAGTACGATTTTGTATAACGTACGCTTGTTTTCAGAGCTCATCTGCCCCCCCTCATCAGAGAGTAGATCTTTCGCATTGCTGCGTAGCCGAGCTGTCGCCTCTTTTTTATATGTTCGTCAAAGTTTAGTCTAGAGTCCAGTGTAACACCTAAGTATTTTACACTAGACTGTGGCGTAATAGTCTGTCCGTCAGTTGTAAGTTTTTGGAAGACCCTGTGGTTGGTGCGCTTTCTGGCGAAGATGATGGTTTCCGTTTTGCCGACGTTCAACCGAATCTTCCATTTATCCATGTAGCGTTTAATGATGTCTAAGTGTATTTGTAGTTGTTTGGTGGCAACCTGTGCGCTGAATGAGCTCGCAAAAACCGCCATGTAATCAGCATACAGTGCCACCTGCGTTCGTGGAAAAGTTGGCAAGTCGTTTATATATAAATTGAATAATTTAGGTGCGAGCACGGAGCCTTGGGGGGCTCCAAATTGTATGTGTTTTGTATGTGAAATGGTGTCGTTGACCCTGACCGCGATAGATCTGTTTGTTAGGTATGAATACGCGAGTTTACATATATGATTGCTAAACCTGTAGTTTAGCATTTTGTATATTAGACCATCAGTCCAGGTTTTGTCGAAGGCTTTTTCGATGTCAAGTAGTGCCATGGCGGTCACTTTGTCTTTATTGTATTGTGTAATCACGTTGTTAACAATCCAGGTCACCTGCATGGTGGTGTTAAGACCAGCTGTGAATCCGAATTGATAAGGGTTCGTGATTTTTAGTTTTGTTTGTTCTTGTGTAAGTCTGTGTAGGATTATTATTATAATCGAACCTAGAATCATTTGCTTATTAGACCTACCACTTAATCTCGTTGCCATAAAACCTTTGTTGCAAAATTTTATCTTTTATTACGCTAATTCGTGCATTAAAAAGAAATTTTCAAGTTCGATTTTTTCAAAATTGGCTGAATATGGCGCTCTACTATTTCATTCACGTAATGTCTTAGGTGTAATCTTTGCATAGTGTAAGTATAAACAAAAACAAAATTTCGAATACCTGGTCCTCTCCTTGTTAGGCGTGAACTAGCACATCAATCGCAAGGTGAATTGAATGTTGCAAGGCGATCAATCGAGTAACATATTATCTATAAAATTAATTATTATGCAGTTTACGCCAAAGTAATACATACTATATATTGCTATGTCCTCCCCTTTTACTTATTCCACCTCTGTGCTTTTCACAATCAAAAAGTGTTTTTATGGGGAACACAACTTTTTTTATTGGCAAAAAAATATAAATAAACAAAACGAAATAAACTTACACAAATTAACAAAATTAACGTGTTTGTGTGGCGTTTGTGGTCGTGCGTGTACTTAATACTAGTAACAGCAACACACAACAATTTAACAAAAAAGAACACAACGAAAGATAAAAAGATGAAAATAACAGTCTGGGTTTATAAAAATTATAACTTTTTTTTGTACCTTCTTATTTTCTCTTCTGTAGCGCGTGGGTGCACTATTTTGGGGCACGAGCGCGGTCCAATAAAAATGATCAAATTCCTTGAATCTCTCTCTGTGGCTTAGAGAACACACTGGCTTCTCTCCTTTCACCGCAGCACGACTTGCTATGCGACTTCTCCGATTTCCGGAGTTTTTGTGTCACTGGCTATTTTTCTTTCGCGATTATTTTTCGCCGAAAAATTTTGCGAGCTGTTCCGCTCATGCGGATGTTTTCGACCTGTCTGTCTTGTTTTCTCTATTCTCCTTGGAGATTTTTTCCAGCCCGCTCTTTTTTTTCCATTTATAAAAAATTATCAAAAGGTCCATCATATCTAGATCCTTATTTCACATAAAATTTGGGATCGTTAAAACTTAAAATTAGGAACATGGTAACTTAAATTATTTACACAAGATTAAAATTAAGTCAACGATGGTAATTTGTTACTCGATCTCCAGTATCCTATGAACAGTTGTAGGATAATGGAAATCCCTCTCACCAAGAACTCTCTTCCTTGACCGCGGTGGACATCGCAATATACTATTTAATCTGATTCTAAAAAATTGACTAACTTAAACAAATGTGAATAAAAAATATGGTTGGATAAAATTACATAAAAATTTCAAGTTAAATTAAAAGAAAGTTTGTAAATTATATTCGTTAGTACACTTAGAAGAGGTGATATTAATAATTTTTTATTTCTCTATTATCATTCAAAATTTCACCACCCTTACATACAATATCATGAGACTCGTAATTCAATTGTATACTTTCTTATTACCAAATTTTTGCACCTTATTCACTTGAATTAAACACCGAATTCAAAAATATAATTTATTTTACTTTTAAAAAAAAACAACTTCTTCAAATATCACTCAAAACTCAAAATTCAAAATTAAAATCCTTCACACTCGCCATCTTGGCTCGTACTGCCAACCTTCTTAAAACAAAAATTTACATTTCCTTTTCAGTTAATTAAAACAAAAATCATCAAACAATAACTATTACATAATAAAAACGAATTGTAGGAAAATACACGACAATATATATACACCATATATACCGCTATATAAAGAAACCTAACAATTTTGATAATTTTGATTATAATTTACAACTCTTATGTGATAATCAAGGAAAACATAAACATTATGAAGAAGTTAAATACTTTAGAATGTTTGAGATGAAGATAAACTCAATTGTTCGAATTAGAATTTCTCTTTGGATAATACTAAATATGTAAATTGATTTAATCAATAGATAAGTAGCTTGGGTAGTGTAACTCGATATTAATCATATCAATCAATCATATAATTCTAGTTCATCGTCTGATGATGCCATAATATGGTGAAAACATTTGCGATAATATATACATACGGTGTATTTATATTGTGTTAACTTAAAACATTTTAGTTCTAAAAAATCTTTGTGCATTTATTGGTTTTTCTAAATAATTTGATATGGTAAATTGATTTATCTATAAACTAATAATGAATAAATAAACTTGTGAAAATTTTGTTTACTTTGGTTCTAAAAAGAGTAAGAGCATTTCGGATTTTTCTTAAACACTGATATGATTATAAATTTTTAAAACAGGCAACGACTCAAGAAACAAAATTAGTTTAATATAAATTCCGCCTGTATAAATAATTCTAATAATTATACAATTGCGGTGTAAAAGATGTTTAAATTAACGAAGTTATTTGTATGTTAAACTGAAAATGTGACGTCATATTGACCACATTTAAATTTGCTGTACGGTTTATGTGTAACAAGTTACGGAGTATTTTAAAATTTTAGGTTATGTTAATAAATCAAACACAAATAATTTAAAATTAATTCCTGGTATAATATTCAATGAAATTATCGCAAAAGTCTAAGTTTTACTGAAGTTAATAAATATTATGAACCTAAATAATAATTTAGTTACCTAATAATACTATCAGTCAGGTGGCCTATCGGCCGCCCTGACCCCGACGAGTTTGAGTGATATGGAAATTGCTTTTTGCGGGGAATTATTATTGATTAGTTCAGTTGTTTTAATACAATTTATTCAGAATAATTTTTTTTAAGTAAATTAATGATTTATGCACTATATTTCGAGATAATATAATATGAACTTGACATATTCCAGAAAAGAACAACGTTGGATACGACGTTGTAATAAGGGGACGATAATAATGAAGCTTAGATATAAAAGCGTTCGTCCGTGAATTTGCAGAAAAGCTTCCACTAAAAATTTTAATTTGCTATATATTTTTGTTTTCCTAAGATTTCGTTCAACTTTTTGTTCGGAAATTTTTTATATTATAATTATAAAATACAAAGTTTATGCTTTATAAGTTATTAACATATTTAACAAAATCGCGCTATTTTATGGTCGTTATTTCAACTGCAAAATCGGTATATTTTATCAAATTTAAACTAATTGTAGTTTAATTTGCTTATCGATTATTGTGAAAATTGAAATTTAAAACTTTGGCTAGAAGCTTTCAATGACCACGTAAAAAAATAATTACCTTTTTTTAAACTGCTTAATAGTGAAATTTTCAAAAATTCACCTAAGTGAGCAAAGAATTCTATTATTTACCCCTGATTCTAGATTCAATCAGTTTATTTATAGAATTTATTTACACCACTGTTTGAACGTTTTGTCTTAATTTATACGTAATTTTCATTGTTACTTTGTTAATGGCAACTGTCTCCGCTCTAAATGTTTTGTTTCCTCAATATACAAAAACTATTCGCTACCCGTTGCTTCTGGTATATAGTTTATAGTAGCTTCTACAACATTTTGTACTTATTTAATTATATCGTTTGCAGTCCTGAGGATGTACCAATAAATGGTCCGTAACATTGACTAGAACAACATTGTAGTTTTATTTGGTTTGTCCACACACTCAAGAGCTCCTTCCATTTTCTATTAATTGTTTTGGACAAAGAATTTCCTTCTTTAAATTTATAATAGCTTGTTAGAACATGTCATTGAAACTGTTTCAAATTTTAAAGATTTAGGCACGACGATGAATTTTAAATTTGGTTTTACCTAACATTTAAAGGAAATTATTAATAATAGTAATAAAACATTGGGCTTCATGAAAAGACATACCCAAGAATTTAGCAGTTTGACAGTCTTAAACTTGTTTCTTGCTTACCCAAGGTCGCATCTTAAATATTGTTCTGTAGTTTGAAATCCGTACCAATCAACGTCCATCTCTTGATTAAAAAAAATTCAAAAAAGATTCTCAAGTTTATTTGTTTTTAGTTTTACATTTTTTTCAACATTCATTATAGAATAATCAATAGATAAGTGGTTTAAGTAGTGTAACTCGATATTAATCATATAAAATTTTTAGCATAAACCAAAAAATGCACAAAACACTTTTTCGAAAACTAAAATGTTTAAGTTATCACAATATATAAATACACTGTATGTATATTATCGCAAACGTTTTCACCATACTATGGCATCATTTTTAGTTTTCGAAAAAGTGTTTTGTGCATTTTTTGGTTTATGCTAAAAATTTGATATGATTCATTATAGAGTTTGCTGCTGGGATACGTAGGCTTATCACGATTGGATCTTAGAAAAAATATCTGAACTTATTTATATTCCAATTCCTGAACAACAAAATCGATAGTCCACCATTGTTAAAAACAGCTCACTCGTGTTCAGTTTGAAATCCAGATCTTTCTTTGATGGATTTCCATAGAACAGGAGTTTTTAGCAAACTGTTCGACGAGATTTAAATCATTAATTAGACTTGGTTTAAACAAGATTGTTTTTTATTGTAATATAAGTTATTATTAGGGTAAGTTGAGGAGAGATGGCGATAGCAGGTGAGATGGCGAACAGCATTTTTTAACTAATTACTCTACTGATTTCTCTAGTAGTACAGTCTACTACTAATGTTTCTAACTATAGTTATAACTAAATCCTCGGAAATATTACGCATTACCAAAGAAAGTTAAGTAAAAATGTTTAGTGATACCTAAAATTTATTGTGTGTGATTGGCTTACGATCAAAATTATTATTTAAAATAACAGATTGTAACAAAATTTTGAATTTTTTTATATTCTTTTGGCTACACCTTCTATTTTTATTTTAATGATATGAGAATATTTCGATGCAAAAACGATTTCGGCGCATGACGGGAAAATAAGTAAAAAATGAGTACGGGGTGATTACAAAAAGAGTAAGATTTTGTGGACGGAAAACGTGGGTTTTGATCTTTGATTTTGGGTAGTTATCGGCGATTTTTTGTGTAGTGAGAATTACTGGAGTTACCACCGCTCCTTATTGCGGATTTGCGCCAATTCCAAGGAAATTGTGTTCTTTTAATTTTTTTCGCCATTAGATTTCTTGAACACCTGAATGACCGAGCGACAGCGACCACTTAGCTATTTTCAACAGCAGCAATAAGATAAGTTTTTTTCCTTATTACGTTTCGAATACTTTTTGATTTTTTTATCTAGTTTTGAGCTTAAGCACTCTTTTATATATTCCAAATATTGGAAGTCTTTATTAAGAGTTGTTGGGTGAGTGCTTTGAGCGTCGGTCGTTGCGAACATCCATTCCTAGTTCGCTCCCCATAGTGGGTATATTTTTTTTCCGTTACGAGAGAGTGCAAACTTGTTACAGTTATGTCGGATTCATCTCTAGATTCCGCAAAAAAAAGAGATAGTTTTTTCCACCTTGGGTATCCTCACCAAATAAAAGGTTGGGAATTTTGATTTTCCACCGTGTGGAAAGAAAAAAATTACTGGGACTTCTCTAAAGAGTCCCAGTCATCTATTTTTTTTTCATAAGGTAAGTTATTATTTGTGCGTATACTTATGATTTAATGTTTGTTCACATTCTAACCTAACCTCAATATAAGGCGTTACAAATAACGGCTTTTAAGTATAACAACATTCACCATCTGTATCATAGAATTGAGATAGATGGTGAACTCATAAATGAGATAGATAGTGAACTCTAACCATTGAAAAATGGTCCTGGAAAAACGTTGAAATTATAGGTTTGCCTGATGAGATTCAGAAAATCGAAACATCAAGTTATAACAGGGTGTCGCAAACTATATCATTCATTTAAATAGTTTTTGCACAATTTTATGTAAGTTATGAATTAATTATTTTTCAATTTCAACTAACATGTGAAAATTAATTTTATTAAAAAATATTATCACATGTTAATAACATTTACCATTTTATTAAAAATGTAAAAGATGATGAACTTAAATGACTTAGTATAGCAAAGTACGCAACCGAAAAATTATAAATTTTTGAGTCGGGGACAGTGCTTAAGTACACAGGCGTGAACTTTGGAAATTTTTGCTAACGTCCATGTAGAACGGATGTGTTTGGTGCGATCCACGTGAGCGTCCAAATTAAAGCCTCATCCACAACCTCTAAATTAACCGTAGAATTAGTACATAAATTAATACTTGAAATTTGAACATAAATTAATGTTTTGGTAGCATTTACAATGCTTAAATTAATACGCAAATTAGTGTGACTCCATCTAGTGTCAATGTTTGGAACTTGAATATTTCGGATGCTAAATTGTTGTTATTGCTAGATAACCTAATGTTTCTATTTAAAGTGGGTACAGGTTAATACCATAGCGTTGTACCTTTAATATTAAATGTAATTCAGGTCACAAAAGTTAACAGGTTTTAGGTTAGAAATCACAGATGACACTTGAATGATTTTGAAGCATGCGTAGTAGTGACTTGACGACTAATTTACGTGAAAAAGCTTGGACCTTGCAAGATTCTGCATTAAGTACTAAGTACTAATTTCGCTTTAAGTACTAATTTCGAGGTTGTAAACAACCGCATAGGATTTAAATGCGGCAAACTTCTACGTTTAATTCTAATTACTAATTCTACGGTTAATTTGGTGGTTGTGGATGATACTTAAGTCGACATAATATTATGATGCGTTTCACCGAAAAGGAGAAGATTTATGATTTATGACGACGAGTAATATCATCTGTATTTGTACTCCGAGAGGTCGATTGATTTCCTCGAGTCTATTCCGCAGGGAATTAGAAAGTTTTATTTTAATTTGTGAAGATAAAAAATGCTTTAAATTAGTTTACCAAATTTGATGACAATTTGATTGTCGATAAATTGTAATAATTTGATAAAGCATACACCATATGTTTGTAAAATTAGTGAAAACACATTTTTGTACACATTTGCCCAGATACAAATGCGAATTGGTTTTGGAAGCTTGTGTAAAGTAGTTCAATATTCGCCTTTTGAATAGGGAACATAATTAAACACCTGAGATCTGAAGATACAAAATTTATCGGACAAGTAATAATCACTTCTTGTGGAAAAAGACTTTCGTAGATCGTAATGATCCCAAAGATTTAGATTGGTATAATAAAATAGCAAACTTTCAGGCAAAAGCTCGTCCAAAATTTCAAAAAAATTACTTCCCTGTATTATCAAAATAAATTGTTAGGGTAATTTTACAAAATGTGTTTTCTTTCTGACTATTTTTTTTTCATTTTGACCACCAATAGAAACTTTTAATTTCCGTCAAACGGTGCCAATCAAAACATTATTCAAGCGAGAATAATTCGAGGTAACTGCTTTTGTTTTTTATTTGACGTCTGTCATTATTTTTTCATATTACGTCAAGTTATTAAGTTACACACACTCCGGGTGAATTAGCGGTAGGAAGACATATGCACAATTTCAGATCGATAGCGGGCAAAAAAGTAGTCTAAATCGAATACCACACGAGAGTTCGATAAATTGAAAATAATTTGACATTATCGATCCCTTCGGGCTCTCGTGTCTATTGCCTGGCAACAACTTTTCGAAAATATGTTAAATTATTTTCAATTTATTCTCACTTGTGATATTATATTATATGATAATAAAATTATACATGGCAATTCTAAACAGGACAGAGCCGTACTTAAAATTAACAAAAATAACTTCGCTTTATTATGAATCATTACACTTTCTTTGAAATAAGATCAACTCAATTTTTCGGTTGATAGAAACAAATGAATGAATTAGAATGAATTATTATTATTACATAATATATCACATTTTCTTTTACGTGGATACATTCTTTATATTGCACTGAATCATTGGGCCGTATGAATAAAAGCAAGCAAAACCTTATACTTATAAGTATGCAAAAAAATCGAAGCAAATGCTTTTAAAGCAAAAGGTTTTACTTCAGTACGCATGCATAAAAGAGGGCTTTGCCTTTAAAGTATAAGCATATTCTTCAAAATATATGAGTTTGATCATTAGTAGACTCATCGACTAAAAATTAATTTTAATTTTCGTTTTATCGATTTAAAATGACAGAAATAGTGCATGTTAGCAAAGTAAAGCATTATAAGCCTCATACCTCACCACTTGTTAGTGACTTTAAAAGTTTGTTTCGATTCGAAGAGATCAATTTAGAATAGCTGGCTAATACTTTCGTAGGCCCCACTACTGAAACGCGAGGTGGTGCGGTTTCCAATCGGCAACAAATAAAAATATGTTTAAGATATTTAGCCGATCCTGGATTCCAGAAAGACATAGAAGAGGAACTTGGTGTAGAACAATCAACGGTTTCACGAACTGTAAAACATGTTGTCCAGAAAATAGTTTCCCAAGCTAATTAATGGATAAAATTTTCTACCACACCAGTTGCCATTATGCAATTAAAACAAGTATGGCAAAATAAATTTCACTTTCCAACTGCAATTGGTGTAATTGATTGTACCCACGTAGGAATAGAAAAACCCAAAATCCACGGAGATAAGTATATTAACCGTAAAGGTAGACCTGCATTGAATGTACAAGCTACTTGTGATGCAAAATCTATGTTCACCACTGTTGACGTTAGTTGGCCTGGCTCTGTACGCGATAGCAGATTTGGAAAAATTCCGAACTACGACGTACTATGGGAGGAACACATAACACTGTACTTCTTGGCGATGATGGTTATGGAATAGAGTCATGGCTCTAATGACTACATTTAGTAATGCGGATGATGATATTAAAAAGAGTTACAATAATCTTTCAAAAAAAGAAAGGCTTATAGTCGAGCAGTATTTTAACCACCGCAAACTACCGCAAACCACCGCAAACTAGGAAATTTAGCAAAATCAAATTCAAAATTTATAAAAATTTTAAATCTTTGCAAATTCAAATGGATTTAAATATAAAACGTTGTGTGCATCACGGGCATAACTAGATGTTTATAGTCTCAAGCAACTTAAAAACTCTCGGGCCTAGCGGCCCTCGTTCTTTTAGACTGGTTGCCTTCGACATAAACATCTTTATAATCCATTTGATGCATAAATTATTTCAATAGCGTTGTAAAACCCTGCTTTAAGACAAATGACACTTGACAATTTAATTGACTAACTAATTTGATTAATTAGTTAATGGTCAGTAATCTGACCTTGTTTTTTATTACCCTAAAACAATTTACTTTATTTGAAAACAAAAACTGTAAACAAATTATAATTTTTAAATATATGTATCTACCAATAAAGTTTGAAATGCTTTCAACGTTTAAATTTGAAATATATGAAATGCTTACTACATTACAACTAGTACCTACATATGTATACCTATTCTAAAATTGTTTATAGAAATTAGCCAAAACGACAATAGTAATTTGAATTATCATAATTTTTTTAAGTAAAATGCTTTAATACCACTTATTAGCTTAGTTTCATATTATCTTAATCAAATCTTAATCGATTTTCCCAATAGTAATACTTTTACTTCATGTTGTAGTTATAAATTGTCTTATATTCTTTATTTTATAAAAACCCAGAAATAGTACTACTAAATATTAAACGACACGTACAACTTGCGCATATTAAAGTATATATGGTTCAAATAATACTTTATATTATACACGTTATATATACAATACACGTCATAAGCTTTGATGACGGCATATTCCAACAGCGCTGTAAAAATAATTTTCAAGCTGTATAATCTTTAAAAAACATACTATTACACTACAAGATTGTAAGTTCAGGTTAACATAAACAAACTTATTAAACTAGAAATCACTAGACAATCGTATTTTGCATGTAATATGTGAAAATCTGAAATTTAATTTTTATGTTGTGGCGATAATAGACGTCATCAAATTTATACCTTTGTAGTGTAACGACCCAAGTTTTGTTAACCATACATAAGTTATTTAACAAATAAAGATCAAATATACCTTTTAATTAGTTTTCACTTGCAATTTAATTTTATGAAAATATGTAATACAACTTACCAATCGTTGCCTGTTTTCGCAACATTTTGTCGTTTTCTACCGGTTTGATGCGGTTTTGGTTCAGCTACCATATTAACATCTGTAAAAACAAGTAAGATTTAAGAATAGAAAAGTAATTTCAAATAAGAGTTTCATCTTGTACCTACTCATATATTATGTATAGTTATATTATAATATTTATATTTTATTTATTTAATTAATTCTGAAATCAAACTTTAATATAGAAAGCACATAATTTGTTTGTACTACGTATTGTTGTGTTTTGAAACGTTAAAACCGATTATTTTATTATTTTAATAGCTGGGGCCATTGCAGTATATGTAATATGTCTGTCTTATTGAAATTTCCGGATTAGAGAGCTTTAGCTAAATAAAATTATAACTGAAGCTTCTGCTGCAAATTCTAAAACCAACACAGGTATTTTGAACTCTCCACGTTGTTCTTTCCATGATACCTAGAAACATGAAAAAATTCGGTAAATTTTATCGCAAACATTTTCATCTGTTAATTTTTATTTAATTTTTTTTTTTAGTTTTTTATAAGTTTTGTTTTTGATTTAATAATTTTAGAGGTTAAATTATCAAATAATTTATAGGTTAAATTTACGAAACTACAACATCTACATAAAGTACGACGGTTTCTACCTTCGTAAACTAAATTTGTATTAAAAATTGTACGAAACTCAAATCTACAACGTTTACGACAAAAATACAACGTGACATGAATACCCTTATTATTATTATTCAGCATTACATTCTATTATAAAATATTACTATCTCCTAATTAGATTTACCCTTTGTTGGGGTTGATTAATCCCTATTTTACAATATTTTATGTCATTATTAACTGCTTTTTTCGGTTCTTTCTTTCTTTATAGTCTTGGGTGGTTTTTGGCGTCTTTAACAATGCTTCTCAATAACCTTCTATCGATAAGTTTCTCTTTCCGTCTGTTTATATTCATGTTTCTTAGGTCTTGCGTCACTTGATCCCACCACCTTATTCTCGGTCTACCTCTTGTACGATTCTAACTGAGTTTCCATAGTGTAATTACTTTAATCGCTTGTACTTTCGTGTACCGTATGAATACCTCCCACCGATCCAACATAACTCTCCTTTCCTATTTGTGGGTTAAAATTATCTACCATAACCATTATGTCCTGTTTGAGTATCCCATCTCACACCTTCTCGAGCTGTTTTTTCTTACATTCTTACATTCCACATACCCAGTTTCCGTCTCCTGCTCTCAACTTGCTCTCCTCTTTCTCTCCCCCTCTCTTAACGTATTCAACGATAGAAGGGTAACTACCTGATCTTGTTTTTAGAGAATTTTGTTTATTCATCTGTATGCACTTTATCGATTTCGTATGGTTTCTCACGTTTTGATATTTTTCTGCTCTAGGCAACCCAATATACTCTGATAACAAAACCTCAGTTCTTAAAGTTGTTTTCGGTTTACCAATAATTGTTTTTCTTTCTTTTTTCTTCTTTCTTCTCTTTAATCTGCGTTGCGAACAATACGTATACCCGGTTCAACACCTAGGACTAGGAGGTATTCGTACTACAAATTGTCTTACTTAAATTTAGTAAAATGTTTCTCGCCTAGTTGCGCAAATTGACACTACGTATATTCAAAGTGAACATCAAAGTTTTGTTACCTCGTGTATTCCTTCTTCAGCTCAGTCACGCAGAGCCACACTTTCACCAACGTGTTCTTATCTTCTTGCCTTTATCAAACACTCAATTATCACACCTGACAATTATTTGTCTCTGCGCAAATTCAAAAATAACACTTTCAAATAAAATATTTTGAAATATGAATTTTGAATGAATTTGTGAAGTTAATGTTATAAATAATATATTATTTTGTAGTGAGTATTTGTTGTTTTGTTTGAGTTTTACTTAATAATAAATAATATTAAATAATAAAAAATAAAAATTGTACTTTTCCCAACATCGTTTAGTATATGTGCAAAAGTACTACATTGTATGTGCATTTACCATAGACGACGGCAAAATTGTACATTTACCGGAAAATGTGAACTTTTACTGGTATACGTACTTTTTACGTATAACTATAGAACCGCCTGAATATTTTAGTAGAAAATAAAATTTAATTCATAAAGTAAAGAAATACCCTTAGAGCAGTTCATAAAATATGCTTGCATATATTGCAGGTTGCATCATATGAAACATAAATAACCCATAGATTTATTAATGAGAAAAAATTAATTTCTATTTTGCATTTTTTTACATATTTTTGATTACTCGTGAATAAATTTTTAATAAAAGTAATTCTAAAGTTTTTCTTACTTTTGAAATTAAAGTTTAAAAATAATTTGTGCTAAATAAGAAGTAGAAAAATCATAATGACAAGAGGTATGAAGCTATCTAAAAACGTAACAAAGAAAATAGAATCCAAATTTAAAGGGACAAATAGAAAAATTTCGGATTAAATAGGAAGGTCACGTTCAATACACCATAACTGAATATAAAGCAACGTTTAATAAACACAATATTGTTCAAAAATCGGCAAAAAAAATTAACTGCGTCGGAAATTCAAGCTGAATTAAAATCCAACATTACCATTCGTAAAAAGTTAAGCAGGCGAAATGATTAGCAAAGCTGAAGTTAAGTGAGAGTCACAAACAAGCACGGTTGACATTTGCTAAAAAGTACATATCATGGAAGATTGGAAGACATAATCACACCTCAAAGGCCAAAAGATTTCAGTTTTGGAATGGCATGCTTGTAGTTCCGACTTTAACCAGATAGAGAATCTGTGGGTATTCTCTCACGCCGGGTTTACGAACACGGACATTATTTCAATATTATCTTTGATCTAAAATTGGTAATTCAGGAAGTTTAAAATTTCATTTCAATTAAAATTCTTTAGGACTTGGTAAATTCAATGCCAAATCAAAATTTGATGTAATTTCCAACAAGGGTGGCAGTACTAAGTATTAAATTAAATTTAAACAAAGTTTCATAAACGTCTGATAAGCCTTGTAGGAAATTTGAAATTTATTTGTTAATAGCGGCGATGGAAAATGTTTGTCGCTTTATAGATACTTTCTCCACTGCATTTAGTACATAATATACTATATGTAAGTAGTACTATATAGGCAATTTATATTACAACCTTGTCCGATTATATCAAGTTAAAGGTGTCGTGAAGTCGTTGAGGCACTTTACTTGAAAATAATCACAAAAAAATCTTCTTTAAAATGTCGCAAATTAGAATTCGATACGTTTTATAATAAACAAGTATAGTCGAATTTTTTTTAACTCGCGTATGACTGATCTCCAAATGTAGTGAGATTTAACGTGTAACATTTGGTTATCTTTGTCCTTTTTAGAAAAAAATAACTATTAGAAAAGAGACAGAAAAAAAGAATACGTCGCCGTAACTTTGTAATGAAAATGAATTAAACGTACGTCGATTTTAATGATTTTAACTGTCATCTCATTTGATTTTTGACGTATAATCTCGTCAAAGATTATGATATCTGACATCTCGTTTGATATAAAGAACCCTAAGACATACGTTTTGTAAATTTTGATTCATACAATTTTTTCGATACGTCACACGCGAGTTAAAAAAAATCCAACTATGGCCCAGTTTTTCAGTCGTGGTTTAACTAAATAAAAATAGTTAACTACAAAATTTCTTAGTTAGCGGTTTTTCAGTCTTGGGTTAGCAGTTTTCTCTAACCAATTATTTAAACCAGCACATGTGGTGGTTTAACTAAATTATTTTTTCGCATTTTGACTAATAATGTGCTGTTTTATTAAATTCAAAATCATTTAATAAAGTGGTACTTTAGCACATAGATATGTCACTTTACTACATAGTAATGTCACTGTCAATAAAAAACTATTGGATAGAAGATTGTTTATTTAAATATTGGAATCATTGTTATACATTTATGTATATTAAAAGTACAAAATTATTATTCAAACTAGAAAACTTAACAATCTCACTTTTATAATTATTATTATGTAACTTACACAAAATTCGAATCAAAAAATAAAAATTAACTGTTGTTATGTAAATAAATAAAGCCGTGTCTGGTTACTAGATTACGAAAATTTTACACAAATATCTATTTAGAAACTTTTTGAATTAGCAATAACTCAAGAACGGCGCTAGATATCGAAAAACTGAGTAAAAAATTGGCCCCCCTCGCCTCGTACTCACCCCCCGTGAATTATCGGTAGGAAGGCATACGAATAAATTTAGACCGATCGCGCGCAAAAAAAATTTACTCATAAACGTCTAAATTCATATTTTAGATTAGATTTTCACAAAATACGAAAAAATTGTATAAACAAACCTCGTAAGAAAAGTAGTTTTACTAAACTCATATAGCTTTTAAGTTACTCGCTCGCTGTGCTCGCTCATACTTAAAAGCTATATTCGTTTAGTAAAACTTTACTTTTCTAAACTTGTTGTTTAATATACTATTAGTTAACTTTGCTAAGCAACTAAAAGTGACGCTGACCTGCATAATCTCGCAATGTCATAAATACCAGAAATACGCACACGTTGTTTGTCAAATTGTGAAATTTTACTGCGTTTCGATACCAACTTAGCAAATATTTTGGTTAGTTATCTAAAATATTGTCTAATCACTGAAAAACTCATATTCGGCTTAATATGGTTTAAAATTGTAGTTACATTTTAAACCAAATTAGCTAACCTAAAAGTTAACTCACGACTGAAAAACTGGCTCTATGGCCCAGTTTTTCAGTCCTGGTTTAACTAAATAAAAATAGTTAACTACAAAATTTCTTAGTTAGCGGTTTTTTAGTCTTGGTTTAGCAGTTTTCTCTAACCAATTATTTAAACCAGCACATGTGGTGATTTAACTAAATTATTTTAGTTAACTTTGCTAAGCAACTAAAAGTGACGCTGACCTGCATAACCTCGCAATATGTCATAAATACTAGAAATACGCACACGTTGTTTGTCAAATTGTGAAATTTTACTGCGTTTCGATACCAACTTAGCAAATATTTTGGTTAGTTAACTAAAATATTGTCTAATCACTGAAAAACTCATATTCGGCTTAATATGGTTTAAAATTTTAGTTACATTTTAAACCAAATTAGCTAACCTAAAAGTTAACTCACGACTGAAAAACTGGCCCATAGGTTAACTATTTTTATTTAGTTAAACCATGACTGAAAAACTGGGCCTATATCAGACCCGTAAACACGGAAATAAATAAAACCTGACGTCATGCGTGCTCCGCGACCGCTGTAATATCACATACACGTATTAGAATTTGAGTGCAGTGGATACATTTTGCATAGTTTTTATAACATAAAATCAAGAAAAATGCCTCAATGTTATTTAGTATACGACTGTAAATAGTAATTTTCAATACAAGGTAGGAAAACAATGATTTTGCAGCGTGAAATTGGTAGTTTCCGGGTGAGCCGAAGGCGAGATCGGAAACCTTATCGAGTTAATGCCGGAGCCCACATAACTACCCTTGAGCACGTAGGATGGAAGAGCGATGCTGTCACTGAAGAATATATTGAAGACTGTGAGACCCAGAAGTTAGACGTGACTACGAAGATTTTGGGACAACGTGCGGTCATGCCCAATATGCAATCGCAACATTCAATTTCATCAGAAACTGCAAAAGCTGTGCCGCCTCAGGTTTATTTTCACAATTGCAAAAATGTTGTTGTTAATTTACTGTTAATAAATAATTGTTTAAACTCGATGTATTTTTTACTTTGCACGCACTAGTGCGGAGAAAATTACTTTTCACGCATTAGTGCGGAAAAGAGTGACTTTCATGGCATGTGAAGCCTACTGAAATAAGAGACTTTTCCTAATTGAGTTATGAAAAATAATGTAAGAAACTGTAATCGCAGTTTTTTTTCATTTCCCAATAAAGAAAAAAATTCAAAATTGCACCGCAAGTGGTTGGATAAAATTCAGAGAAAGAACTTTGTGTCTACCAAATCAAGTCGCGTATGCTCCATCCACTCTATAGAAAGTGATTTTAAACAATCGTCACTACTGAAAAAAAAATTTGACGCCTATTTAATTTACCTATTAATAATTTAAAACATAAAACACATGCTTTGAAGTAAGTTTGCTACAGTGACTACAAAATGAATTATGATATCGTTCGACCTAAGGAGAAGGCCAGGTATGCAAAATTTTGTTTTTGTTTATACTTACACTACGTAAAGATTACACCTAAGACATTACGTGAATGAATTGCACGAATTAACGTAATAAAAGATAAAATTTGCAACAAAGGTTTAATGGCAACGAGGTTAAGTAGTAGGTGTAAGAAGCGAGGGTTCTAGGTTCGATTCTAGAGCATCAGTACTTTTCTTTTAATTAATTTTCTTTTCAATTAATATATAAATTAACAGATATTTAATAATTATTCGAAATTATTAATTTTTCAGATTTCAGATCTCAGATAAAATAAATATCAGAAAATAATTAATATGTATAATAATAAAATACTGCATATAATATGTAAATAATTATTCAATTTTGTAACTTTTCATTTGTTATTAAATTACTTATTTAATTAAAAATATAATTTTTAACTAAACCCAAAAATTTTTGAACGTTACAAACTAATACAAAATATTATTGCAAATTTTCTTAAATATATTATTAATAATAATAAATATAAAAATTAAACCCTTGAATTAAATAATTAGTTTGTCCTTGCAATTTTAGAGGCTAGCGCCTTTTCTGCAAAAAGCAACATGTGCAAAATTTACACGTGTAGGTTTGAATGCGTAAGTAGTTATTTTTTCACTACGATTCATATTAAAAAGAAAGAATGAGTGGTTTCAGCTAGAAATTTTTTGTATTATAGCTTAAAAAGAAAGTTCTATTTTAATAAAAATTGTTGACCTGTTTCTTTAAATAGATAAAATGATGGTTTTACCCATTTAATATATAATTAATAGTTAATACTCGCTCTTTATAATACGAAACTAATACCCAACGCAGTATCCGCTTGCACGTATTACGTCATTGCCACTGCAGTTTAACTACTTCACGACACCTTTAATCGCCACATTAATAAGCTTTCTTTTCTGCGGCTAGAGTATAGCATAACCTGAACTCGCAGATCTTATAGAAGATATTGGAAGAACTGCGATGGAATATTTTAGCTAAATCTAAAACGAAGCGATTAAATTACATATGAATGAACTTGAAATATCGAATTCCTTTTAAACATTTGATTTTTTGTTTAAGAAATTGTATTAACAAACGGATTAGTTTTTTGATATATTTAGTTCAAACTATGATATTTTTATAGATCTGTCATTTTCGGGAAATATTTTTAAAAAATCGCATGAACAGCATTGATCTGTTGGTTTAAAAATCTCGTGGACTTGGATATCGTACTAATCCTATTATAAACTAAAAGAAATTTACATTTACCCACTACTACATACTATATCTAAATTTTCTCGATAGATAGAGCTAAACATACGAAAACAAGCTAATATAGTAATCGTATTATATTTTAACGATTTTTTTGGCTTTTTTAGTAAAACTTGCAAATGATCTATAAAATTTTATATTTATATTCGTAATTTAGCCCCTCAGTTACTATAGTTTAATTAGAACATTTTTAAATTCCGCGTCCGAATTATCGTACTCTTATCGTATTATTTGATTGTTCACTGTTTATTGTAATTTTATTGAAAAGCCATTCCACCGCACGTTTAAATTAATTATGGTGAAATTAAATTTATTACAGAGATTTGATTGTAAATCTTTGCAAAAATTAATTTATTATTTTTATTAAGAAATTGCATCTAATTTATAGAAAGAAGGAGCCATTCTCTTGCATCCGCTATATTGCAGCTAGTTTATGCAAAGATAACAAAGATATAATGTCAGATTATATAATGACAAAAACCAAAGTATTAGCTTCCAGATTATTTATTGGAGTAAATAAAATTTTTACTACCCTCTTATTATGAGTAGTTAAAGTTTTTTATTTCAACGTTTAAAACTATCTATAAATACTACATACTATATTGAAATAATTTTAATACGTAGAAGGTAAGTACAATAAGTTCATAAGTAACACCAGAACATTAAATAATGTTTTTAGTATCTACCTACATATTTTTAAATTCAGATCAAGTTGTTAATCGAGCGAGCAAAATAGTTTAGCGAACTTTCTGTATCGGTGGTGTGCAACGTTTTATGTAACCATCGTTTGTAATAAACTACAAATTCGAGTTTATCTAATTTTCATAAGTTACATTTCCTTACCACTATAAATATTAGAATTCTAAAAGTTATTGTGTTTATTGACTACTATAATAACAAACTAAGTCAATAATATAATTGCTTGTTTTTTTGCTCTTTTTAAATTGATCACAAAGGTGTGAAATTGAAAACATTAACATTAACTTTTCAAACATAGTTATTTAAAAAGATATTGACATTTTAGTAACTGACGAGGGTAAAAATTTATACATCCAATGGTGTCACCCTATTCAATCAACCATATCTAATCAATTTGTAACAGTTTTACGAAAAGTTGCTAATTGCTACATATGGCTTACATATTGTAATCTAAATTCAATGAATAGAAACCTGCACTTCATCCTTGAAAATAAATTTTACATAAGATACATACTTATAACACTAAGTACTTATACCTATTATAATAATATAATATCGTGTATTGAAATCCATTTAAAATTCTGTTTTGTTTGTTTTTGTAAATTATTTTAATATTTGTTTTGTTTTGATTTTAATATTTGTAGCGTCCTGTATGTTTAAAAATTTAAAAATTATTTTATTTTTTCTACGAAGTTAGTAAATGAGTAGGAGACTATGCTTTATGCCGGAAAACGTTGAAGTTGAAAACGAAATGTTTGTTTCGTCCCTATTAATTTGATAGATTTTTGAATTTTGAGGTGACATTGTTTTTAAATGAAAGGTTGTTTTATTTAATTAGAAAGTCTTAGAAGATAATAAAATTTTGGAAATCTGAAGATTTAGTATTTTGAAGTTGCTTTGAATACGGAAGTAATAGTTGTGAATTTAAAACATTTGATTGATTGATTTTATGAAAATCTGATTGATCTAATTGGAAGTTTTTAAATTAAAATTTAAAGTTATAAAGTATTGAAAAACATTTGTTGATCCATTTGTTTTATAAGACGAGTGCAGATTTGACGCTCACGAACGTTTTATGACCATATTAAATAGCAAAAAGTAATACAAATTTACATGACAATAATATTTGGTATAAAACTAAGAAACGTAAAAATTTTACAAATTATAAATAATTACCGGGGGACATCGCATTTAATTAGAGCTGCAACGTGAAATTTATAACATAACACAGATAAAATTTTATTTAAAAAATTGAAAAGAGAAGAGTCTCATGCTACAAAAGATGTATGCACTCCAGCAAGGTGTTTTTTCGTAGTAGCTTTTTTTAAGATTAAACCGCTGCTAGAAGCATAGCAATATGTTAATAAAATAAATGAATTGGTAAAGTGTCATATTTATATTATATTATGTAAGGGAATGTCGTCAGGGTTGGCCACCCTTTTAACTTTTGCTCATAACTTCCGTGTAAGAAAGAATTTTGTTGATTTAAGCACATGATCAGAAAGATCTAGGAATAAAGCTACTTTCGAGGCAATCGCAAATTGATTGGGTAAAAAATAGAGAACTTATGCAAGAATTTAAAAAAAAATGTTGTCAAGGTTGGCCCAATGCTGTCTAAGTTGGCCTACCGTTGAGAATTGCCAAATTCATGCAAAAAAATTGACTGGATGAAATAATAAACCAAATTTATTTTATTTTTATATGATTGAGTGAAACTTGACAATATAATATCGCAGAGAACTGATTTACATGACACATAATTCCGAATCACCGTTTTGGCAAATAAAATAGCTCCTTGCCATTTTGGCACATTTCAGATGCACATTTTTCTTGCATTTAATGCATGCAATAGAGTTGTTGCGGTTCAGGCGACGAAGCATTTGCTTCCAAGCAGATGATGCATTTACCAACGTGGTTTTTCTTGCAACGGTCCAACCTTGACAACAAGTTCCATCACCACATCGCGTCACACTACATCCAAACAGGTAGCGAAATTGAATGTTTCCCTTGAATAATTTTTAAAGACTATCCACATAACACATTTTAGATGCTTATCTTAACGAATTAATGTTTTTCCTCCAAGTTTTCATGCTCTATTTGCAGCTGGTGGAAAACTTTTTTTGTCTTGGTTCAGTGAATGAGTGCACAACACGTTTCAACATTACACTCCAAAATCAGTAATAGCACGAAAAGTTCGTTGTCATTGAGGGATGTTTTGCCACACTCGTACATAGGTGGTTTCAGTGATCTACACTGAAAAATCGCAGTGGGCCGACCTAGACGACGGGCCAACCTTGACAACATTCCCCTACATACAAAGTACATATAACTGATTTTTTTAAATTGCAGCTTTTTAATATTTTTCAATCAATTTATTATAAACGGAAGTATACAATATCAATATATATAAGGATATATATTGCTATGTTCTTCCTCGTTAATAATTATTTTTTTTATAAATGAAAGTAAAAGTTTAATGGAATTGAATCGTGAAAAAGATGTAAATTTATTTTATGAAGTGTATGGAGCGCTTTATTAAAATAGTGGTAACAAATTTTTGTGTATGCCACCTCTAAGATATGTGTCTATAAATTTTTACAATAATAGACGAAACGATTGTGTGAAATTGATAAAAAAAACAAATCTTTAAAAATTGACGTGATTTACTGTGTTGTTATAAATTGAATTTTGTACTTTATAAGGTCGATTAAGCAAACTTTTTTGAATTCTTAACCTTACTTTTTCTTATATAAACAGGTAAGTCAATTGGTTTAATTTGTAGAGATAAATATTTAATTAATTCTAATTTTAACATAGGTGTGTAAATATGGAAAGGCGTTAAAGTTACTTATTACTATTCTTAATTAAGTGTATTTTATAATTACTATACTGATCAGTAGTTATTCGGAGTCTCTCTACGTTTATTATTATTTGGAATTTCAACGAAGCAGGATAATTTTCAATCGTAGGTATATTTTTTATTAACATAAAATTTATGATCACTAATAATAACTTTGCACAGTTATTTAAATTGTTGAATTTTGTGAAGAACAAAATTTTTTATTTATATAAAAAATTTGTGGAATATACACGAAGAAGATTTCCAAATTATTTTCTTTGGTTAAAAAATTTTTATATGTGTTCTTTTCAATGTTCAAAATGATACTAACTTTGTATAACATAACATAACATAAAATACTCTGTATTATTTTAATTATAATAAGGTAGGTGCATATAATATGGCCAAGTTTTAGCCATATGCATACAAATTAAAGCGCAGATATTGCTATCAGTTGAACAAATATATTAAATAATTACGATTTATACCTCAAGCACCGAAAATTTCTTGAATGGCTTCGTGTGAGAACGTGTTGTTTGTTTTTCAAGTTCTCGATCTAATTTTACTGTGGTTAATTAATTGTTGTCACTTATTTGTTGTTGTGCCAATTAATTAAATTATGTAATAGTTAAATAAGGTAAGATGTGGGGGACATATATATTATAGTTTGATAGCATTTTTTATATTCGCTACGTGAGTCGGAAAAGAAGGGATACGAATACGGGTCGTAGCGCCCATGGTGACAGCTTTGTGAATGAAATCTGGAAACGACGAGACAGCTGTCACAAAACGTCAAACTCGAACGGTTATATTTTTATGGTTATATTTAGAGACCGGGTTATATGCAACTTAAAATTGTCGAAATATGCATGCAAATATGCAACATCAAATTTAAATAAATACTATAAAAATAGTGTTATTTCTTCAGTAGTAAGGTTGTACCTTCCTTTATCAATTAATATATTTTTATAATTAGAAAATGATTTTTCTACATCCACTGAGATCACTAGGTAGTATTTCAATATCGGTACTTTTGTAATTATCACCTCTGCAAAGTTGATCCCGATCGTAAAGGTGAAATATTTTTCTCACAAAATCGACAGTATAAAATATTTCCGTCGTAGTTAAATGATTGTATTAATCTAGTATTTTGGCCAGACAAGGATACAGCCCAAGGATATGTGCCAGAATGTTTTTATCTTGACCACAATAATACAAGAGTTATAATAATTGATTGTACGGAATTCAAAAGTTAATCAAGTTAAATAAAAAGTTACTGGAGGAAGGAAAAGTGATTCTCAGATCACAATTGAATAACATGCTTGAATATGGTGACATAATTTTAGCTGGCAAAGGATTTCCAGATATACGTACAAGACTGGATAACAGTAGCAAAGAAACATAAAATGATACAAAATTTTAAACCAAAACAAATAACTCTAAACAATTTACAAAACAGTTTTTTATAAAAATTTTAAAACACGACAATAACAATGAAAATATTTCCAGATTTAGTTTACTCCATCAAACCAACAGGTGACGTTACAAGACATTCTCATCTCATAGCGATTGATATAAAATCGAGTATCCCGTTTATATCTCAAAATTTGTATATTATTGTTTTATACAATGAAAATATTTCCGGATTTAGTTCATTCAGATGGCGCTACTAGACATTCTCATAGTAAATAGGTTAAAACAAAAACCCACGAAATCTTTTCAACGGCGTGATGTTGGTAATATAGCCAATGGTTGGCTACATTACCAAAAATTACGAAAAGATGTGTAAGAAGATCTGTTTACAATTATTGCAAAAATATAACGTTGCTAATCGTTTTTCAAATGCAAAGAAGTTGGCAAGAAGATATTGACTAAGTGGTTTTCTGAAAAAAATGTAGAAATACAAAACAGAAGAGCCCAAAGCACAAAGAACTATTTGTATAATCTGATTGTCAAATGTAACTAAGTATTTTCTTCTCTCGTGTTTATATTACGCATAATAAATCGTTTTTGCAAAGAAAATCTAGTTTTGATTTAATATTTACAGTATTTGTCCACCTTAGAACGGTTGGCTATATTATCTACCCCCTGTCGGCAATATGGCCATTTGCTACTTTTTCATAAAAACGGTAATTGCAGGTGAAATATGAGTGTAATTGGGTTGATATTTTTTTTGTATGTAGTAAACATATCTGTTAAAACATAATATTATTTTTTTTTATTAATATCAGATCATGCTTAAAAATTTGATTATCTAACGCGTGACCACAAATAGCTAATACAAATTATGTACTTGAAGTCTTTAAACCTGCTCATAATCTTGCGATTTTTCAGGTTGTATTGGGTGTATTGTGACTTGAGAACTTTTTTAGATTATTGTAAATTTTGCTGGGAAAAATGAGTAGTATGAGTATCGAAACATAAAAGTTAACTGTTATGTAGCAAGCTATATCATTCATTTAAATAGTTTTTGAACAATTTTATGTAAGTTATGAAATAAATTATTCTTCAATTTCATGTAACATGTAAAAATTAATTTTTATAAAAAAATATTATCACATGTTAATAACCTTAACCATTTTAACCTGAAAGTTAGTATAAATAACTTTTTCTTGCATTACTTTCAAACTTTCAGAATATCATTTTATTATTTATTTAAGATTTAAACGGCTATTTCTACCGCTATAATTAAGGTAAATGAGCACGAACAACTTAATATTTACATATTCCATTTGTTTAAAAACAATTTATTGTTTATAAGAAATTCTGAAAAATTTGCTAACTTCTATAAAAAAAATTAATTTTCTTAGATTGCCAATAACTTTTTATAAAATAAAAATGCTACTTTGTTTATCTTCTCAAACAAATGTTTATTTATAACCAGCAGTGTAGTGTTGTGATGTCAACTGCATTGTTGTGACCTAAAGCCCGATTTGAGCTTAGTACCTTAATGTTTAGCATCTTACCAGAATAGGTTAAAAGCCGGATAGTTGGCTCGGTAAAGATACCTTTACACTTTGACGCGAGTACTAAACGTGGTTCATTGTACTTAAATAAAGATTTTAGAGCAATTTTTTTCGTCATTTCACCTTTTTCTTTGATAATTTGAACATATAAAAAGATTTACAAGGTAAATTCGATCACTGTAAACACAACTATAACCTTAATTTACTCGCATATGACGGTCATTTTGACAATTTAGCAGCGCCACCATCGTTAATTTTATTCGCGAATTAGATTTTGTATTGGATTTTGTATTAGATTTAGTCTAATGTAAAAATTTCCGCGTTTACACTACTCGATTTTACATTGGACTACATCTGTTGGATTTTTCATTGGACTTTACATTTGATTTTTAAGGAATAAGACGGTGTCTATTTGTATTGGATTTTACATTGGATTTCTATTGGTGAGCATGCGCAGTGTGATTGTTTGAGTAGTTTGACTTACGGTTGATTTTATTAACCTCAAATTTTAATACTTTATTGATAACTTATTTTAGCTGTTTACAACGTACCTATTTACGTCGTCTTGAATTACGCAATTTACGAATTACATAAGGTGGAATACAATTGATGCGCCAAATACGTACCAATCGACATTTTTTCTAATATAATTTTATTGCATATATTTATTATATTATAACAATATTTAATATTCTTTGTTTGTCATGTGTGTACGTAACACCAAATACCTTAAACATTAATACCGGACAGTTCGGTTATTTTACGTATGTATTATTGCGACAACGACAATAACGCCACCAAACGGCTAGGAGTGAAGAATTGCCGGCAATTTTAAATAAATCCACCTTTGCCTGACATTGTTCGTTAATTAATTTATTTAATTATTTCACTAAATCTAATTTCACAACAACCCGCGAAATTTGAAACAAAATTAAAATATTTAACAATAAAGTATCACTCCCAACCGTATAGAGGCGTTGTAGTCCCCTTGTCGCACGTTTTGCGTGGGAGTGACCGGTATTAATGTTTAAGGTATTTGGTAACACCAAGGTGCGTGTTTACCACAAAAATTAAAACATAACCAAAGCTTTTAACATAATTTTATTCTCAGCACTGTCATTTGTCATTACAAATCCAATACAAATATCCAATAATGTAAATGCGTTTATATTCAAGCATTGAATATGAAATCCAATACAAATCTCAAATACAAAAATCCAATAGAAAATCTAATAGTGTAAAGATACCTTAAGATGCATGCCCCGGTTTTGAATACACTATTGGCCTCGTCACATAGCTTGTGCTATGCTATGCTATGCCAATGTAAAATATTAGCATAGCATGATCCAATATAGAAGTGTTCACATAGGTTGTGCTGTGCCATGCCATTAAGCTCCGCCTCTGACTTCGACGTTAAACATAACCAAAAATATTTTTAGGTTTTTGTAATTTCGTTTCGAAAACTAACAATATATTTTGATTACTTTTGTTAAGTTGTTTATTTTTAAAATGGATGTGGAATCTAGTGACGTTGCTGTAGATTTAATTTAAAAAAAGAAATCGGGTACTGCCTAAAAAAGTTCGTCGTCAAAATAATAAAAATAACCTCAAAACCAATTGATTATAGGTACACCACCACAGAACATCTATACAAAATATACACAGAAGTAGGATCGAGTTCAACTTCTATGCTATGCTATGCCATGCAGCATCAAAGTCGAACAATTTCTTGGTTATGCAAAACATAGCATGACAACCCGCATAGCAATGTGACCGTTACCATTAAAAACCATTCTACTTCTGTGTTTTGCATTGGAATAGCATAGCACAAGTTATGTGGCGAGGCCTTATGCTAGAAACATTGGTGGCGATAGGAATTTACTATAATTAGAAGTGGTCCTCCCACAGGCCCAAATGCCATCTAAGTCATCAAAATAAGCGCACGCGTTTTAACCGTGTGAACAAAGATATTCCGCGGCGAAACTTTGACGAACGTCGAAATTATTATGATTATTATTATTACATAATAAGAGAGTTGAAGAGGTATCATTTAAACTCTATAAATTACAAAATTAAGACACAGTGCGATTTAGATAATATACATAAACAAGTAAGCATTGAGAGAGACATATAAAAATATAAGTGCAAACTAAACAAATATCCAAATTAAACAGACAAGGTCATTTAAAACACAGTCAACTGATAACAGAGATTCAGATGATACGCAGAGATTACACAGAAATTAATCCCGTCGTGATAGACTCAGAAGATCCAATCAATTCAAGAGTTAACAGATGAAGCCGCGACGACATCATCAGAAAGATCATTCCAGACACCAAAGATTCGGTTTGATAGAAAGTGCTCCCTGGTTCTAGTTTTGAACCTTTCGCGGAGCAACTTTAACCGATGTCCACGTAAGCGTTCTTCCATATTAAAAGGTGGTTAAGTGCACGAAACATAATTATCAAATCTCTCTTTAAACTTCGAAGGTGAAAGGGCGTCAGATCGAAACTGCGTAAACGCTCTTCATAAAATGGTCTGTTGTTGTAAGGGTACGCCAATCTTGTTGCCGCTCTCTGCACAGATTCAAGCATGGTAATGTCACGCACTAACTCTGCACACCACACCGGACCAGCGAACTCAAGGTGAGGTCGAATGTAGGTGATGTACATTCTCTTAACAACCGCAGGACTGGGCCTCTCAAAACACTTCAAAATTAGATACACCATAGTTTTGACTTTTTTACAGATTTTGCTTATATGACTACTCTACGAAAGATTACTCGTCATTGTCAAGCCGAGATCATTGTGTGACTCTACAACTCTCAAACACGAGCCGTTAACTGTGTATTCCAACCGCGGATTGTTCTTGTCGAGATGCATGATAACACACGTTTATCAATGTTTAAAGGAATCAACCATTCGGAGCACCATATCATCACTCTATCCAAATCACCTTGCAGAATATGATGAGAGGATGTAGGACTATTGTAAATTTTGGTATCGTCTGCATAAGAGGAAATCGAGGACAGGATCCGGGACGGTAAATCAGCACAGTATATAAGAAATAGTAATGAAACAAGAATAGAGCCCTGAGGAACACCATTGATAACGGGAGTATCACAAGAAAACGTTTAATCAATTTGGACCCTAAACACTCGGTTACTAAGAAAAGCAGACAACCACTGCATCAACTGTCCCCCAACGCCAAAATGTGCCAATTTTTTTAGTAGTTTTCTTTTGGGTACTCTATCAGAGGCTCTTGAGAAATCCAAATAAATTATGTTTACTGGGATACTGTGATCGAGACTAGAACTTCAGTCGTTAACGCATGTAAGTAAGTTTGTCATGATGGAGCGACCTGGTAGAAACCCATGCTGCGACTCAGGTATTATGTTGTTGTCAATAAAAAATTGTAGCATATCTTCAGCAATAATAGTTTTCATCAATTTGGCTGCTATTGGAGTAAGGCTTATTGGTCGATAATTATCGGGATCAAGTTTGTAACCTTGTATTTGTAGCTACATTGTAGCCAAATATCCGGAAATTTGTGATCAGCAAACGAGTTCTCCATGATCAGCGATAGGGACAAAGAAAGAGTGTTTCGACAGTGCTTCAATAAACGATCAGAAATTCCGTCTAGCCCTAGGAATGTTTCACTCTTCGGCCTATCGATACATCTCTCGATTCAATCCGGTGGGAAATTGATCACCGAAAGAGCTTCGGGAAGACAAGGACAATCAATTCGCGGAAGAGGTCCACCGGGTTCTTGCACAAAAATGGACACAAATTTCTCACAAAAGAGATTAGCTGTGTCATGATCATCGTCATAGATCACGCCATCCGACTGCATTAGTCGTTAAATAGTAACTTTAGAAGACAGTGAAGACCTGATGTACTTGTAAAATTTCTTTGAACCTCTCTCAAGAATAAGACTCTCCTTATAATCTCTTCTGGCAGTAGACAACATAGCGCTTAAGGTATTCGAAAAACCATGATGACGTGAAAAATCTTCGGGTGGTCTGTTTCGTGTGTATTTCTGCCACAAATGTCTCTTCTCCCTAATAAGCTTTTTTTGTTCATCTGTGATCCACGGTTTGCTGGTATTGTAAGATATTGTTTTTTGAAAAGAGTTGGCTGTGATAAAGGCGGCAATCCTTCCTTAGAACTCATGCCACTGACTGTTGACAGGAAGACCATCCAACACATGAACCCAATCAACGTCACTCAGTTCAGCGGCGACCAGCCGCCAGTTTGTGAAACTTCTGGGAAGTGTTATGTTATTTTGAGGCGGCACAGTGATCTGTAATTTTGTGGATAAAATCACAGGGGAGAGGAATTCGATAGATCACAATAAATCGCGGTCGTTTGTCATAATCAAATCAAAGATGGATGGCTCCTGACCCACACGGAATCGTATAAACAGTTTGGTAAGCTGGCTTAGATTTAAATTGTAAATCATATCACTATAAAGAGACGTTAAGTCTGAAGCTTCATTGTTTAAAACTCGGCTTAAACCAGCCAGTCTCGGCAAGTTGAAATCACCCATTATAACAATATTAGAATGTAGAATATTAGAATATAAAAATATAAGAGTGTAGATTTTTTAAAGCAGAGAAAAGTTCCTAATCGTTATAATTTAATATAGTCGTTAATAATTTCAGTGTCAGGGGGACGGTATAACACTAATACAATGAGACTGAAGTTGCGGTGGGAAATCCTAAGCGCGATGGACTCAACTTCCGGACTATCAAACTGCAGAGGTGCAATGTTGAAGAACCGAAATGAAGACTCACTGATATAGTATAAACAGACACCGTCTACTCTCGAGTTGCGATCACACTTGTACACATTAAAACCGGGAATTTTGATAAGAGAACTGGGAATCTCTGGTCTCAGCCATATTTTAGTTACACAAAAAATGAATAAATTAAAATGACTGATATAAGAGGCCTAAACTCATTAAGCTTGGCCATAAGAGATGCAATGTTTGTATATATTGTCGTGTTTTCTTTTTTCACTTCAACCAGATAAATTCCCTGGTGGTACTTGGAGTTTTGGTCACCAATCTAAACGTTTTTAATTTTGAAAATAAAACTGAATGTGGTTAATCACCGTACCTTTATTTTCTATAAACATAAAACAACATGAACATAAACAGAAACAGAAACTTAAACTAATTAATCAAAATTGAACTTTACTAATTATACCGTTAACGGAATATGTACCTTTTTTTTTGTCGCACTATTTTCTTTCCTTTTTTATTATCGCCGTCGTTTTTTTGCTCCGCCACACTTATCTCTTCTTCTCTAATCTTCTTTCCAAATATTATTTCTAGAATAATTCTATTTTCACAATTCTATTTTTTGTAGTTGCGAGAGCCCAATCCTTCTCGAAATAAATCGTCTTTTTCTTTTTTTAATTTAATTAAATTGGTAATTTCGAGAGATCAATTTCTCTCCAAATCATAGTGAAAAAACTCGTTTATTATCGTTCATCTTCTACCCTCCTTTTTTTTTCTGATTATTATTATTTATTTTTTTTTTTAATTAACCTCGCGCACTCTTTAAACGTTTTAAAAGTAATGTACAATAAACTAAAATAAAACTATAAACTACAAATTACAAAATAAACAAATGGAACCTTCTTGAGTGTACAGACTTGTACGGTTCAAAGCTACGGTGGTTAATACACTCATCCAGTTTATTTAAATCGAAATATTTTTAATTTTGAGGTAAAATGTGTAAAAGAAAATTTTATTTTGTAATTCGAAATAAATTTGTAACTTATAATTTGGATTCAGGAATTTATCTGGTTTGATTTTTAATTCATCTCAATATAATAAAAGATGATCAAAGATGCAAAATTGCAAAAGATGCAATATGCAAAAGATGCAATATTTATAAATTTAAATATTAATTATGATTACAAAAATAGGGTACTATAAAAGATCAAAGACTTCTGTTTTGATATAGATGTTGCAGTATTCTTAATAAGTACATATTTTTTAATAATAGAGCTATTTTGAAAAGTGGGGCAACTATTCGGCTTTTACCCTATTATACAACTGCTAATACAACTATGACAATACCAAGAATATAAACTTGGTGCATTAATGATAAAAAACAGAACGAAAGTTGTAGACTAAGTTGAAATAAGTTGAAGTTTATTTTTGTCAGAATTCATTAAAGTAATTTAATTAACAATTGCAATATTTATAAACGTAATTTTACAAATAGCCATAACATGGCCAATTTCATAATAATTTAGAAAACACAAAATTATAGAAAATTAAATTATCTTTCAGGTTGCTATGTCCCATTTTTTAGTAAGACCTTTAACTTTTAAGAAAATCGTAAGATATGTACGTGGAAATTTGATTTTTACAAAAAGATAAAATATAACTCTCTTAAAAAATCAATACTTCCATCAATTTTTGACTAAATTGAACAAATTTTCTTATTTAACTAACTTTTAGATGAACCTAAACTAAATTTTACTATGCAATATTTTTGGTTGGCATTTACCAAAATTTAGTTGAGATACATATGATACCTATGACTTATTAGGACGTCTTTATCACTGTAAAGAAGCAAAGAGGTCTTGAGAGTTTTAGTATGTTTTTTCTAGGTTTGGGCAAAATTTCAATTGTAAATATGTAGCTAATTACAGAAAGAGGACGTGTCACATATTCTAAGAAATTGCAATTTTAAATTTTTTTTGCCCCGAAAATTTTATTAGTAAAAAAATAGATTTTTAAGAATTTAAACACTATTTTTATGTTTTGATCATTTCTAAAAATATGATGTATCCGCATTAAGCTAGTAATTGAATTGTTGGATTCCATTTGAAACTGGATCAGAAAACTAAATTTTTCATATTAGCATCAAAATCTTTCATACAAAGACCTAAACCTTTATTTAAAAAAAGATTATTTTATAGTTTGCTCTCCAATTTATAACAGAAAAACTGTAAAATGAAACCTGATTTAAGAAAAGTGGCAATTTCACAGGTAAATTTAATGTAAGAAACTTCTTAGAAGAATATTAATAAAAACATGTTATAAGCTTTCCGTCACAGAAAAGTTAAAATTGTAAATTTATTGTAGTTCTCTTATATTAACAACATGTTACAATAGCATAATCATCTTTATTCTTATTATTTTAAGTAAGTTAATTAATAATATAACTTGTTTAAGTTCCATTTTTAACATAATTAATTTTTTCAACGATTTTGATAAGTAATATACTTGGCTTTGATAATACCACATCTGTACAAACAAAGAAAGAATCGTGCTGTCTAAAATTTGAAGAGTACATTTCTGTTTATGACATCAAGGATATTAAGCAGCATTCGCGTTTGTACGGTTTAGCACATATTTTGTATGCCTTTTATTATTATAAATTAAAGCAATGAAATAAATTCGGTCTAATCAAATTGGCATATTTAGGTTTGAATTAAACTACCTGTTTGTTGTTCATTAAAAGTTCATTTTAAAGTTATAAATAATGCAAACATCTGCGTATAGATGTGCGTACGTATAGACTTACAATCACTTCACCGCATTTTCAGTAGATATTATTAGGTAGGTACTTGTATTAAAAATCAGAAGATTAATGTAACCATGGAGCAGATACTGCACTAATTAATACCGTAAAAAGTTGTAGCTACATTAATAATTTATTAAGTCCCTAAATAAGTAAAATATAAAGTACAACTTAAAGTAGCAAAACAAAAAGTATTATAAAAAGTTTTTAGCTTTGGTTTTAAAAATTAAAATTAATTGCTCCTGGATCTCTGCCACATTAGTCTATAATATTATTTCACAGAACTTAACTATACATCACCAGCGACAGAGAATAACGCAACTACTTGTTCTTGTCAGATGTCGAGTCATACAATGTAAGTGTAAGCTACAGTACAAGTCGAGTAATACCAGTCACGACTTGCACACAGATGATGAATACTTCCTAAATGAATACATTTTGTTCAAATTCTAAAATATTTTTACCAATTTTGTTATAAAAATACAGGCCTTACCTTAAGCTTGTTCCCTGTGACATGCAGAAACCAAACTTAGATAACAAAAAGAGTACAAAAGTAATACCCTAGGAACACCAGAACCAATTAATTCAAAAAATTATTATGTATATTCTTGCGTGTGATACTAACAGATACATACAAATTTTATTTGTATTCTCATATTTTTATTTTGTTAAATAATTTTTGTATTGTAGCTTTGAAAATGGGTCAATAAAAAACCCGAAACGTTGAACAATTTAATTGTGTTTATGATCGCTTCCTCAACTAATTCACTTAATTTTAATGTAGTAGAAGGTCAACAAACATCACAATATTTTAATTCAAATATACTATCCAAAATATTTTAAAATATATACATAAATTATACACGTGTAATACAATAATATTAAAAAATTTCTTTTTTTGTTTGTTAACCAGCATAATTTTTAAAAACTTATAATTAATAATTATAATACCTACTTTAGTTATTGTGAATTACATTGGTATATTTTAAAATTCAATTTCTTTTAGAATATAATATAAGATATTTTAATAAGTTTTTTAAAAGAAATATTATATAGTACTAGTTTAGTAAACTTAAAATGAAAAACGTGTTTTCTTGGTAATATCTTGTAATTTTTAAGTGCAATTTGCGAAGACTAATAATTTAATAATTTATGCTCAAATTCGAGAGCCAATTTAGTATGCATTAAAAGAGTACAAAAATTAAATTAAAAAAATTAAACAACTAATTATATTGTGGTCAAATAAGCAAGAAGATTTTGATAATGAACTAGCATATTTCAGTATGCGGTTGTATAAAAGAAGAAGCGGCTGGTTAATTAACTTTCTCTAAACGTTTACTTTGAGAGGAGTTATTCAGCCGTTAAAGGGTTTGTCGCGTATTTTATTGCTGGCTTGCTATTTAAATATTTTTAGCATAAAGATGCAGTAAAGATAAGCGATCATTATTTTGGTAAAAATTCAGAAAATCTGATGATCGTATAATTTAGCCAAGAGTTACTTTTTAAGAAAGTTATAATATAACAAGATATATAATATACAACGATCGTATTATATACATAATATGTTAGAAAATATTTCAACATATTAGTGACGTAAGAGTATCATTTTAAAATAAATTAATTAAAAAAATTATTACTAGATTTGCATAGAATAAAATATTAAAAAATAATATAGTATACTTACTTGGTTAATTTTACTATAACTACCTTATAAGTACATATCCTTACACTATTAACAAAATAGTTTGTAAAGTTTTCTTGTTTTCACACATACGTTATAATTATAATATCTAATAATATAGTATACATCTAATAACGAATCTTGCTGTTAAATGGACCATAGAGAATTGTTTGGATATCTAGTTTTAGCATTTGATAGATCATACCATAAACAATTACCTAGTGATAATCAATAGATAAGTGGTTTAGGTAGTGTAACTCGATATTACTCATATCAAATTTTTTAGAATAAACTAAAAAACGCACAAACACTTTTTAGAAACTAAAATGTTTCAGTTAACACAATATAAATACACCGTATGTATATTATCGCAAACGTTTTCACCATACTATGGCATCATCAGGCGATGAACTAGAAAGAGAAATGAGAAAATTCCGTATTTATCGACAAAATTGCAAGAGAAAAGAGAGAGGGTAAGAGGGGGGTAATTTAAAAATATGCATAATTTTGTGTGAATTTACTAGAGGATAGGGATATATTTAATATAAAAAAGAAATAATGTAAGTGGATGTGAGATAAGTTAGAAGGGGGGGAGAGCTATTATTTATTAAACACTCGCGTTGTCTGTAAAGTCGGTTTACGGACGATAATTTTACGTGATAACGTCATACAAAACATTGTTGAAAAATTGCATACTTTTATGAATTGAATTAAATTATGTTTTTGTAATAGATAATACGAATTAAAACTATGTTATTACATTAACCCTCAATAGGCTAGTGCGTTATGTGCATGAAACATAATTACATCATTTGGTGATCACGAGATCGAACCTCATGTCGGACAAGTTTTTTTTAATGGCATTTATAATTCAAATGATGTCTATGTATGATGCAAAGCCGGTCGTGCCTCTCTCTCTGATTTAAATAACTCACCTCTACTAAACATTTTGACGTGATAACATCTTATAAATTGATCTACCGGCTGCACGCACGAAAAAACATGACTTATTGTCACGTTCCGCAAGCGAGAACACGAAACAAACGAGAGAGAGGCACGACCGGCTGTTCCGTGTTCTCGCTTGCGGAACGTGATAATAAGTCATGTTTTTCGTGCGTGCAGCCGGTAGATCAATTTATAAGACGTTATCACGTCAAAATGTTTAGTAGAGGTGAGTTATTTAAATCAGATTGACTATTTAGTAATGAAGATGAAAATTTTAATTTATTAATTTCCATAGCTTCCAAAAATTCCAGTTCTTTATTTTTTTGTGCAACGTGCAAAATTTCGTATCCCCCTTGTTTATGGTTTGTGTCTAGTAGGTCTTTCGCGAAAGTCGATTTTCCATCTGCAAGTCTGTGGGATCGAGTGTGTTCATCAAATCGTGTTTTAAAAGATCTACCGGTATGACCAATGTATTTTTGAAAGCATTCACAAGTGAGCTCATAAACCCCTGATTTAGTTAACATGTCTAATTTTGATTTCGCGTTATTAATAAATTTGTTAAGTTTATTGTCCGTTTTAAAAGCGATGTTATATTAGTTATTTTTTAAATATTTCACAATTTTGTTTGACTTGTTTCCGAGAAAAGTAATGACATTGAAGTTTGCGTTAGTTTTTGAAAAAATATTCGGATATATTGAATTCGATAAAATTTTTTGCCTAATTTGGCGTAATAAGTTATCAATAAGAGTGACTTGGTATCCATTAGAGATCGCGATATGTTTAATTTTGTCTAATTCTTTTTAAAATTTACGTTACTTAAATGAATTCTAATTAAGCGTTTGAGAAAAGCGCGAAAAGACGAAATTTTATGTGTAAAAAGATGCGCAGAACTTTATCGCCTGATGATGCCATAGTATGGTGAAAACGTTTACGATAATATACATACGGTGTATTTATATTGTGTTAACTGAAACATTTTAGTTTCTAAAAAGTGTTTGTGCATTTTTGGTTTATTCTAAAAAGTTTGATATGTTTAATTACCTAGTGTATACGT
Source organism: Cantharis rustica (assembly GCA_911387805.1). Lineage (NCBI taxonomy): Eukaryota > Metazoa > Arthropoda > Insecta > Coleoptera > Cantharidae > Cantharis > Cantharis rustica. The sequence goes on from OU426877.1 coordinate 83,010,560, forward strand.
ATAGGCACATAATTCAAATGTGTCAAAAATCTAGTTATTTAGTAATAAAGCCACGATGTGACCCCCTATTCATAAAAATTTAAAATTTTTTTAATTTTTGTCTTAAATAGAAACTCGGCTGTTCATACAAATTTCGTTCTTTATAAAAATATTTAATACCTTACAATTTATTTTTAAATAAAATTTTTATTTATCGATACTATTTATTTAATTGTTCTTTAAAACAGAAAAGAAGAAAAATGCATTTGTAATATTACGATTAATATGAACAATAATAAAATTCCAATAATTTTAACGATTTGTAAAAATTAGATAAAAACATAGGTAATAGAAAAATAACCTAAAAAATGAATAAAATAACAAACTAAACAAAATATTAAAGTAATCAATTTTAACTGTTAAGCAAAGAATACATAGGTACTTACATAGAACAATAATATTTAAAAAACAATAAAGACAGCAATAATTAACATTTAACAGGTTTAGACTTAGAATATTTAAATAAACAAGAAAATAAATTTTGAAAGAATTGCGTTATAAAATTTTAAAATAAAAACTTTGTAACAATAATATAAAGACCCCTATTTCACAATTATTTTTGATCATCAGTCATCATTATAACACAAGAAAAGCATTAAAATAAAAAGAAGCAAGAAAAAATATACAAAACAAAATTGAAAAAAAATTTTTTTTATTAGACGAAAATTCGAAATGTAATTTTAAAACTTTACAACAATATTTTAAAACTATATTTTAAATTTTTACCTATTGCATATTATGAGTACTAGGTATATTGATCATACACATACACGACGAATTTTTAGAAGAAATTGCATAATAATAAAAAAAATATAAAATAAATGGGTATAAATTTTTTGATGATGTTGGTATTATCTGGTGCGAAAATTAAAAACCAAGAAAAAGATACTACAAAAGTAACACCAAACTACTGAAATATAAGGAAATATAAGGAATATAAGAAGAATAACACTGTAAAACTTTCAAATTTTGAGACTCTTTTATATTATTATATTATATCAAAAGATACTTGTTTTAAAAGGTTTCTTTCAAAATTTTAGTATTAAATTTATAAAATCAGCCGAGTTGTGCTATTAAACGTCTTTCTGTTGGATTGCACTATCGAGCATAAAGCCCACCTCACACGACGCTTGTTTTGCTGATGGATTGCTTGCTTGTGTCTCTGCTGGGTACTTAGCAGCTTGGTGATGTGATGACTTCTGTGAGCAAATATTACTTGTGAGAACGATAGCCTAATGCTTTGTTTAGCAAGTAATTGAAAAGTTTTACTGGATTATTTTTATAAAATTATTTTCAAGTGCTTCTACCAAATCACTTCTTCGAGTAATTGCAAATTTTTTATTGCAATGCTAATGATTAATAATAATATATTATTTATTATAATCAAATTTCAAATATTTATTTAAAAATGAATGAGCGATTTTCAAGTCATAAAGACATCGAATATTTTAATTTAGTATTTATTGCAAGCAAAGCTGAAATTACATTTAACTATTATTTTATTGTTTGTATTCTTAGGCTAATTTTAACATTTTGAAAGTGTAATACATAATTCTATGGTTTTTTTTTTAATTTTTCATGTATGGATTTCTTCAGACATTCTATTTAATATAAATGTTTATTCCTATCAATTCGTTAATAAATAAGAGTGAAGAAAGTTGTCCAATTTTTAATAAAATATTTTATTAATAAAATAATTATTATATTTTCTTTAATTGAATACCGCTATCGGTGCATCACTGAAAAGCGCGAAGCGTGCGCATTAGGCCAAGTTCGTTCTCACAAACAATGTTTGCTATAATAGATATAGTATATAGGGTTATAATAGTATATAGGGTATATAGAGTTAGAAAACAATTTGTAGTGTACTAACTATTCTTATAAAAAATTTTATAAAATATCATTATTTTTCAAATTGCTACAGCAGTGTCTTTTCTTTTTTAATTAGTAACTAACTTATGGGAGCGGATAGTAAAATGGTTGTACCGCTCTAAAACGAAAATAAGCTTATCTTTAGAAGTTTTTCAATATTTTTTCATTGGAGTACTGCAAAAGCTTCGGGCGTGCAAAATTTTAACTCTTTTGCAAATGGACAGCATTTATGGCTGTCAATTTATTGAGTTTTATAGAGTATTACGTTTATTTTTAATTTTATAAAGTATTACGATAGTATAATAATATAATTATGATAAACGAGTTCGTGATTGTCGTTTGCCATTTTTAACGTAACTGTCTTCTTAAATAGAAAAAAAAAACTTAAAAAATGAAATTTTTTAAGTTCTTAAGTTCTTAAGGGGATAGTGTGGTAGTTAATAGTATGTAATGTTAAGTTGTTTAGTTCGTTTATTTTAACAGTCTTCTGTTACTTTTCAAAATTGTATTAATTACTATGCATAAGTTTGAAACGTATTTTCAAATTTAGAATTGACCTAAGTACTGATCGATTTTATAATATTTAATATTTTAAAAATTATCTAACTGTTAACTTCTAACCATGACTGATGAAAACTAAAGGTTTAACGTAATATACTGCTGTTTCTGATATAATTCTCCCATGCCTATCCGAGATTGATGAATACTACTACTGTAAGCTGTAAGCACACTTATATCATAAGTAAATAGTATTATATTATTAATTTATGTAAATAATACATATATAATATAAAATTAACTTTACAAAAATTCAATTTTATGTTAAATACGAAATTTCCACAGCAATTGCTGCCTTATTCAAATTTAAACTATGCACTCATATATGCAAATTAAAAAATCATAAATTCATAATAAAGTTTTGTAATAAATGCCAGAACTTTAATTTCAATATACATATATTTTAATTTTAAAATTATGAATACAAAAAATAAATTTATAGCAATTTTTAAATATTGAAATAAACACCATTTCGTACCATTTCCGTTCCGAACTTCGCGGATATAATTTAAATTAAATTTTATAGAAATTATTACCATTAAAATATTTCTTTACAATTTTCATAAAGCTATAATTACATAATTTATATTATTTATATCTATTTATTTTTAATTGATATAATAAGTACTATATCTAACTATATATCAATTGGGGTTTGAACTAAATAATGTCAAATTAACAATTCGTAAATTTTAAGAAATAAGAAATAGTTTTTGTGAAGTAATTTTCGTATTATGTTAGAAAGATTTGTATTTTTTGAAAATTGTTTGAAGAATGTTAGTTATATTTAACTTAGTAATCAAGGCGATATTATAGAACTACTTCAGGTATCTTTCTTAGAAAGTTTGATACTTTTGTAAACTTTTTGTTTAGACAAAACATAATATATCAAGCATCAAAACAAAAATTGAATATTAAATCTATAATATTTAAAGATTTCATCGTTATCTAAATCATAAAATTTGCATGCAAAATTTAGCGGCTGTTCACAATTTATTGACTCGTTTATTATCTTTATTTTGTTTGCATTAGGTTTTATCGTTCAAATAAACGAAGATAATATATTAGAAGCAAATAAAAACACAATACAAAAGGTTTCATATTTTGGCTGTAAAATGTTTTGCATATGCAAAACTGCCCATTATAGCTCGAAAATTATTTTATTTTAATTTTTTTTTTACTTTGTTTATTGCCGGTTCAATATTACATGATTGTTTTTTCACAGCAGTGTAAATAAGGGGAAAATAAACAAAGTAATTTATTTTAGTATGGAAGTACATAGGTAATCTTTCTTCTTTGATAGTGACAGCCTGCTTCATTTATTCAGAATAGATGTCGCTAGGTAATTTACGTTTTAATCGGGTGTGAATGATTTTCTGACCAATACTAAAGTGATGAGCACCCTCACATGCATCCAATCTGATGAGGAATCGGCTTGTTCTTTTGTAAACAAAGTCCTTAATTAAAAGTTTTCATAGTTCTCGTGAAGTTGGACATTTCTTATAAACCATGGTGCATTGACTATGATGCGGAGAATTCTATTCTGCATGATTTGTAGTTTTTGAATGTTTGTTTGTGATGTATTACCCTATACTTCACATTCATACATAAGCAGAGGACGTATTAACGATTTGTAAAGGAGACAGCAATTTGATTGTAAGATGATTTGCGGTTTAATAGAGGGTATAGTTGTGCTAGTTGTCTTCTATTAGTTTGTTGCAGCTTGGTATTAATGTGATGTTTCCATGTTATTCGGGTATCAAGGTAGATTCCTAGGTATTTAACTGCTTTGTCTTTTGGATTCCAATTAATTTCTTGGTTGTTTATTATTATATTTCGTGGCTGGTTTATACGTTTGAGCGTGAAGATTTTTGTTTCAAAATAGAAGTTGTTAATTTTAATATTTCATTGTGTAAACCAGTTGTTTAGTGCGTCGGTTGCTGATTGTAACTTTGAGATTGCTTCGTTGAAAGGCTAATTTTGAGAAATTATTGCAGTGTCGTCTGCAAACAAAGCTAGATCTGCGTTAATTGCTTGAATGGCTGCTACATAAAGTTTGAATAATAAAGGTGCCAGAATACTGCCTTGGGGAACACCCGCTGATATTGGTTGTGTTGTAGAGAGAGTATTGTTCATTTTCACTTGAAAATCTCTGTCGCTTAGAAAAGAAAAAAGCGGTAACCTTGATGTATGCTGGAATGTCTAGTTGTGAAATTTTATACTTTAGTCCATCTTGCCAGACGCGATCGAAAGCTTGACCGATGTCTAGGAAGAGTATTGTGGTAAATTGTTTATTTTTATATTCTTTTTCGAATATTATTGATTATTAATTATTTCTTCTAATAATCAATTTTGACTTTAATTTTTAACAAATGCAATTTTCACTTTATGAATTATTAAAAAACAATATTGTTCCAATTTATTTCAAAATTCTTTACACGCTTAATAAAATCGCAGTAATCCGATCTTTTCTTCTCTGCTCCAATCTGCTTGTTACTAACATCACGCATCTTTTTAATTTTTCTTCTCTGGAAATTTTTAAACTTACAATATCAATTACAAATTTAAATATCATCACCGTTATTTAATTTGCCTGTCTAGATACAAATCATCCGACAACAGAGAAAATCTGGGTCTACTTTAGGAATAAAAAGACAACTTTAATTTCTTTAATTTACAATGATTTTCTGGAAAAACCTTATTACTGTTATGTTCATTAGCATATTTTTCCGATTAATAAAATTTTTTTTCCAACGTTCTCTTTTCTATTAAATAAAATAAAAATATCATGACAATGTATATATATATTGTTGTGAGGTTTTATATAATTTATACCTGCCCGGCACAATCTTTGTTTTACCCAGCTAGCCTTTCCAGCGGAGAACAAAATGAGACGCTCAGTAGTCGGTTCCTATTAATTTCCCTGTTTTCGTTTTCAAAATAAAATAAAAATTCTTTCAATCCAAACAAATAATTTCTTCAATAATAATTTTAAATTTAATTTAAAGTCAAATTCTAAATGGGCTCGCTTGTTCAAACTTATGTGCGTTCTAAATGCCTTGTTATCAGCATCTGCCATTCGCTCGAACAAATGTAAATTTTAATTCTTCGAATTATACACCAATTTTAAATTTTATTTTAATTATTCTTTCCAAATGAACCAAATCAATCAAATCAATCCAAACTTATCAAATCAATCAAACCAATTAAATCAACTACGGTTCAGTAGCGACTCAGCAAAAATTATCCAAATTTCAAATTTATCGAAATTAATCATCCAAATATCAAAAATTACGCAATTAATGCATTCGCATCAAAATCATTTATTCAATCAAAATCAAAAATATTACTCACAACTATTCACAATTTAAACTCATATCAAAATTCAAAAATTGCCACAATAACTCACTCGAGTTAAAACCTGTCCAACTTTTACATTCCTACAACTTAAAATTATTCAAAACAAAATTTTCATAAAAATGTACAGGGTAGGTCGCAACCATTTTGAAACACCACAATATATATATATATTGTCATGTTTCAAAAGTGATTCGGACCCACCCTATACATTTTGGTAAAAATTCATTTATTTATTTAAGTTATGTTTAAATTGATTTTATGTTGTAAGATTGTAAAATTGGCAAGGTGGGGACGAATCACCGGAAATTCAAGGCCTTTTGCGAAAAAATGGTCGACGTGATGGCCGTATTAATTTATTAGTCTGAATAATTTTTGTAAAGATTTGTAGTTTTTAAAATATAAGTGATTTTTAGGCCTTTTGCCAAAAATGGTCGACGTGATGGCCGTATTAATTTATTAGTCTGAATAATTTTTGTAAAGATTTGTAGTTTTTAAAATATAAGTGATTTTTAGGCCTTTTGCAAAAAATGGTCGACGTGATGGCCGTATTAATTTATTAGTCTCAAAAATTTTTGAAAAGATTTGTAATTTTTAAAATATAAGTGATTCAGGCCTTTTGTCAAAAAATTTTGGAATGCTAGTAAAAGTTTTTGAAAATGAAATGTTTTGTTGAAGTTATTATATTGGAGTATGTTGGTTTTTGAAGAAAAGTTGAGTGATTTGGAATTAATTTGGATATTATTTATAAGTGGCTACTGAGCGGTAGTAAGTTGATTGGGAAAATTATTTAACAAAAAAAAAGAATATTTCGAATAATAAATGCGATTTGGATACTTAAAATTGGAAAGTTAAAATTGCATTTGAAGGAACGAATGTTCGATACTGATAAGCCGGACTGAGATACCGGTATCGCATATAAATTTAACTTTACCATTTTTGAATATTTATTGCAACGAAAATTGAAATTTAACGAATTATTTTAATTAGAAGATATTATTAAAAAAAAAATTAAATTAAATAATTTGAATAAATTACATCTCAATATATATGTATTATAGTGGATTACAAAAAAAAAGTTCTACTCTATGTTTGTACGGTCTAACCATCTTTTAGCGGAAACTGAGATAGTCTTATCCCGGACGTAAGTTTTGAATACTGAAAATAATGCCCAGCACTGATATTTTTCAAGAATTCCATTCAATCAAACAAAAATCTCAATTTTATTAGCCAAAAGAAATATTGTCAAAACTATTCTTTATACTCACAATTGTTGAGTAGAAGTATTTTATGTTAGGTGTAATCCAATTTGCTAAAGCGCGCATATGTGAAATAAAGCAAATTTAGACTTGCTATCGCTTTTGAAATTGCACAGTGTCAATTGTACTTCTATTATATGTAAATTTAAGTTAAAAAATTAATTTATTGTAAATTTAATGTTGTACAAAACCAATTAGTATTGAAATTAACAAATAAAAATAATTTTGAACGCCTATAGCAAATCGCTATAGTCATAAATCACAATAATTGCTTTAGTATAATTTCTACAAAAATATATAATAATATAGAAAACTAACTAAACCTAACCTCTTCAAATGCTTATTTGCAAGTTAGTGCAATGCTGACGTTTTCACGTCAGTCAAGCGTGGTACCGAAAACATAAGGAATTTGAACTTGCAATTGAATATCAATATAAAAATTTGTCTTTTAAAAATTGGTTGAAATGGACATTTGGGCTTCAATATTTAAACAGTATTTAAACGCTACTCGGTCTGTGGATTCTCACCTATCGTTTCGGATTAGAACACCGGTTTTTATCAAGACCAAAAGTGAATCTAAATACAGTTTTCTATTATTTTATGTGAGATGACTAGATTTTAGGGTAGATCATAGATTTGCCGTGGTTGCAATTGTCAAATTCGACCCTCCACATCCTCAGCCCTGGTCTCCTCCGCTCCGGGCGGTTTTGACAAACATTGTACCATTAGAAACATCTTCCAATTCGGCAAATTGTGCTACTAGCAAGGGTTTAATATTTTCCAATGTGCACACTAATTTTTTTTAAGGGTTTAAGTCTTTAAGCTAATTAAAGCAAAGGAGTGAATATATTTCTCTGTGTACACTAATTATTTACACTCCACAATTCTAAAAACAATTTAAATTTGAATATTATACAGAGCCGAGGTAAGAGTGACTTATCTGTTAAAATTCAGAAATAAAAAATGTCCAAATTAACCTAAAAATCAGTGAAACTTCGACAATGTGGAGACGAGCTAAATGCTCCCCTGTTAAATTAAAAAATATTTTTTTGAGCTAAACTAATCTTATTGACAAACAAGCAAAGTATTAAAATATAACAACCTTTTTACGACTCAATTTATGTTCAACCCTAAAAATCTTTGGCGCAATTTAGAGGCTGGATTAAAAAAACCCTTGACCGCTGGCGCAATTTGTGGTCCCCGTTTATTAATACCTGCTCTCTTTTTCTGTATCATTTTTAAAAATCATTTCCTTATATATTGTATTCATGCAATTTTTAATTCAGTAGATCTGAAATTCAAAAAAATGTGATGTAAGACTGTTTTGATCTTTACATATGAAGGCTATCATATTCATGTGATATCAGATGATCTGAATATTATAAAACAACAACATTGAGGTTTTCAAAACCTCACCTAGTAATTCACTTGCGCCAAAATGCAATATAGAAGTATGTGATTTGTGATATAACGAAAAGCTTTTTTAAAATATACCTTCCATTACTTGTGAACTGTTTCTTTGATTAGAATTGACATTTAAGTATTCAGAAATGCATGTTGAACAAAATTTAGTTTTCATATATCTATGCTATAAAGTAATTAAACACCACTTTACATCAAAGTATAGTCTACAAACCTCTATTTTCATTTCCTTTATAAAATTGCTACAAAGCGTATCGAGTTTGAAATAAAATGCTACCTATTTGCATCAAGTTAGGTTAAGTAAAGTACTCTATTAATTTACAATTAATTTATGAATACATTTTTAACATCGCTCAATGAATATGTTCTCACAAAGAATTATTTCTTAATTTATTGTTATTAGATTTTATTTCAAATTACTATTTAGCCTTCCAGTAATAAAAACTATGTAATAGGTATCTTTACATTTACATGTTTTCAGTAAAAAATGTCGATAATCTCTTCGTATGCATGCTGTCTAATTCAGGTAAAAATTTTATGTTATAATCCTATAATTACTTATTGATGATCAGGGCTCGGAACTTTAGGCTTACGCATATTTGTTTGGAAAGTGCATATTGTAATTCTGGTTGGCCAAAACTTTGTTTCATATTAGGCGTTTTCGAAAATTGATCCGGTACATATCTACCGTTTACCTCCCGGTAAACAGCTGATTTGCTGGTGCATGTGCGGTGCATGGATAAGGTAGATTAATTTTCAAACGTTTATTATACCCACCGGTAGATTATTAGAACAAATTGTTCACCTAACCTCAAAGTTTATGTATAATTTTTATATACTTAATACTGAAATATGTATGCTGTATATAATATACTCTCTCTGGTATATTTAACACGTGGTAAATTTAACACGTGGTAAATTTACCACACATTTATACCATATCTGTGAACACACCTCGTGGTATTGAGTGTTGGTATTTTAACTTTAACCCTACTTTCGGCACAATCAGCTGTTATTATTTTTGTAAGTAGTAGTTACTTTAAATCAGCTGTGTGCACTTCGCCATATTAGAAATAAAAATACAACAACGCAGAAAAGCGGCGCACTGGTTTAACTTTACCATACTAGAAATACACGGTCGAGGGCTACTTACGAATACCACGAGGTATGGTATTTGCTCTTATGGGAGTTTACTACTCAGTCAAATAACACCCTGGTAAACGTGGTATATTTACCACGGGGTAAAACCACGGGATATACCAGAGAGTGTGAATACCCTTAATATCTCTTTGATAAGATAAATATTATGAAGTTTATCATTTTTAAATGGCTAGGAAACACCTGAGTGGTTTGAATAGAAGCTATAAGATTGCTGACTTTGATTCTGGTGGCGTACGATCTTTAGTGGAAATTTTTACTTATCGAATGTCTACCTGTTGGTCTACATTAAGATATACGTTAAATAAGAGAACTTCTGATTCTTTAAACATTTTAAAAATACAGCGGAACCAAGCAGATAAACAGCAAATTCTTGTAATTATAAAACCGAAAACTTCATAATTAGTAGATCATTGTTTAGTATGCAATATATTCTCTTTAAACGACACGAAACGGTAAATGTATACAATTCCAAGTATGTGTGATAAAAATAGGTAGTCAAGAATTACTACAAGTATTATAGGTTACTGTAAGTTAACCCTCACCACGAATTTCAGAATTTCAACTACACTATTCGCTAGTTACGTAGCTCAAGTGGCGCTGCCTTTGCGGCCAATTTATCGTAACTGGGGAGGTGAGCGCAAACGGTTTTAGTTACTAGTAATAGTTTAATTACGAATTAAGCATTCAGAATTAGAATTATAAGAAGTAAATTTGAATTTAAATATTATTCTATATGCTCCCTATAGATTGTAACTAAAGCGCGGATTTGTAAGCACTTATAATTTCAAAATAACCGCTTTAAAAAGTTTCAAAACACATAAAAAAAGTCCTATAAAATTAAAAAAAAAGCACTAAAAATCAAACATCAAATTGTAATTTTTATTAAATATTAATTAGACGTTCGTTTTATAATTATAAAAAAATTAATTATTCTATATTTTTCTAAATTTTCCATTATGAAAGATTGTCCATAACTTTATCATACTTTTAAATAATAATAAATTTATTAAATTGATAACATTAATTTTCAATTTTTAACTTTTAAATTTAAATTAAATAAATAAATTTTATTTTAATTTGTAAAAACTATATAAACAAAAATAGAATATTTACACGATTATTGATTAATACTTTTTTATTATTATTTTGGAGGCGAATATGATTAAAAAATAAAATTTTAAAAATAAGAAAAATTTTTTTTTTAATTTACAAAATGTTGTTTTATTTTCTTTTTCCGTGTACCGATTTTAACCAAAATCTAATCAGCTCTAAGTCTCAATATTTATGTACTAAATACAAAATTTTGTTAAAAAATTTCTATTACTTTTTGAGGTAGAGCGCACACAAAATTTAACCACATACATACATACATACACACATACCATATATACATACAGACATTTTTTGGAAATGACGATTTTCCGCTTCTGGGACCCCAAAATGTCTAAATTCATCAAAATCTCAAGTTTTTTTTTCTGCACGATTACAATACTTTCTCAGACTTCGTATGATAAAGTAAAAACTTGGCTCAACATTTACATGGGAGAAAATTTGTAGCAAACTTCCTGTACCTAGTAGTACCTCAAAAAATTTATCAACTGTTTGAAATCTTTGATTTTTTTTCAAGATATTCTTTAATTTATTATTGTCAATTATTCCCATATCTACTCCCTTGTACCTCCAAAGCTTTCTTTCTGAAATTATTTACAATTTTTTCCGATTCCATTAAGGAAGCGGTCATTAATTACGTAAGAATGATTTTTGTAATTTTTGACTCCCCACTCACGTAAGTGTACGTAAGATTGTGGCAACATCCTTCCCCTCACCTTACGTTTTTTTAAAATTAATATCATATTTCATTCCGCTGGCTAATTTTTGGCAACTTAACAAAATTTATCCACGAGACGGCGCTTCTTACGGTTTTCGGAGGTACGCAACTAGCGTATAGGACAGAGGACAATTTTCTGAATATTTCTAATGCAACAAAATTTTTTTTAGATTACGCATTAGTTTTTAAAAAACGGCATTTTAAAGTTTCTGAAAGCAGGGAATTGTAATATGATATACTCCGATGTCACAGATAGCGTCATGGTAACTCGCACGTTAAACCGCCGCTCTTATTTTTGTTGACGGTACTTGTGCTTTGATATACTCTTAATGTTGTTGTCAGTTGCGTTCGACATCCGGATGAGTTCTATGGTTTCGAGTTCCACCCTTGGTGAGTTTTGCCATTCTACAGGGATATTTTAAGGACGGCCTATCATAAATCCATGTTAAAAGGTGTATCTAAAATACATGTAAATTTTACTTTTTTAAATTCGATTTTTTCGAAAACTAATGGATAGTCCAACAAAATTTTTGTTTTAAATACAGATGCTTTCCTGTGACAAGTCAGTTTCAGTTTGAAGTTACAAGTGTGAAGATAAATGAAATGTTAACATAAATAGTTAAGTGATAAACAATATACCAAGTGTTTAAATAAATCTGGATTTAGTGTTAAATAAATTGTAGTGTAATTTAGTTTAGTGCCAGCCCTCATATTATAGTTATTTATGTATGTATTTATGTAAAAAAAATCAATCACAAGCCATCCACATTCTCCTTAATGTACAATATTAATTCCTTTTTAAAAGTTCTATAATCATTAAATTTAACACTTTCAAGATACATATCTCTGATTGGCGCAAATCTATTACATTGAATCATAATTCTCATAGCCTTATTTTGTATTTTTTGAAACTGTGGAAAGTGAAAAATAAACTAAGATTATTAATAATTTTATATATAAATAAAATATATTAGTAAGGTGTTGATTATTGTTTCATAAACATCTCAATTCCATGTTCATTATTCATTCATCATAAATTTTATTTTTTATGAAACAATTTTACTAAGAGCCTGTTAATACTCTAAATGTTTATATTCCTGCATTACTGTCATCCACAAAATGTGCACATTCTCTAAATGTCCACTTTACACCCAATAACAAGAAAGCTATTATAAAAAAATTTTCTTTTAATTAACATTACACGACAAACATTTTCTAGTAATACTCGAAATCATCAAGTTGGTCGTTCAGGAAGTCTACGTTTACACAGTACAGCGCTTGCTTCTATCTAGCAATAGAACTATGACATGTAAAATCTTCTTTTTTAATTTCCTATTTTTTAAATTTTTTAATCAAAAAACCATCAAATATAAGTTTTGATGTATAAAATCTGCATTCAAAACAATAAATAAAATTAATTTTGGAAATATTGAAAAAAAATTATAACTAGTATGCCTATATTATTGTTTTAAATTTATCACAATTAAGTTGTAATAATATTACGTGATTTTATTAGAACAAATTTAACAGTGCACCCTATATATTTTATCAGTTATGATTCAACAACCCAAAGAAATAGATAGTGTTGAAATTTCTTAGTAGAGTTTCCATTCTGGTTGTTTTTAATAGAGAGAAATAACTAGAGATATATAAATTATTCTATCATCAGTATAAACTACGTCCACTGCATTCGCAATAGACTGGAATTGCTTCCGCAGTTAGAAAACTGTTCCTACTATTATGCACTACGAACTTCAAAAGTGTTTCTGCAACGACACCGTATTATTTTATAAAATTACAATTTAATGTTATTTTCTTTTATATTTACATTTAAAACAAAACCTTTCATTTAAAGCTAAAATTTAAAAATCACTAAAATATAAAAGTCTAGAAATGGTTTTTAAAAATATGATTTTATTTGAAAACCAACAATAACGGAATTTAAGTCGTAACACACGTTTTCTAGTACATTTAAAGAGTTGAAGTCCAGCACTTCATGGGCTTTCTTCCCTTAATGCAGTACCCGTGTAGGGATGTTAAAATCGCCTTTGGGCCGTCCTTAGAACGAGTCTTCTACACTTCACACGTCGCTAAAACCTCTTTATACAACCCTCGTCTACCCCTATATCTTTTCCATAGGGAAAATCTAGATACATCGTGTTTATTCGAATGTAAAGAATTTCTTATCACTGCTTGTCACAATAAATACAACTAAAATTTAAATAAGTTGTACATTATAATAAACTCAAACTAAATTTAAAAAATTACGTAGCACATCAAAAATATAACACATAACAACATCAATAAATGTACAATACCGTTTTAATCTTGAATATACAATATAACATAAAACATAATTTCTTAGAATTTTTTAGAATCTCGACATCTCTATTTACAAAATAAAATCTCTGTAAATTGTCGGTTAGATCCTATGTTTTTTTTTACTTTTTTCTTTTACCATACCTATACTATAGTTTGTAGTATTTATGTGTAGTCATAATATTATGCAAGTACTTTTGTATCCAGTCAAAATTAATAAATGTTTGTGAATACAAAAGATACCTTTTTTATACGACACCAATGAAACGTATAGTTAATAGAGACCCGATTGTAACTTTTTAAAAGTCTATACTATATACACGATCGTTTATCTGATATTTTATTGTTTTAAAATTATTTATAACTAAAGTGAAATTTTCACGAAAACAATATGATTTCAACTCAAATCGGTAAAATATTTAATTAAGGTTTACGTACGATAATAATGTTGATTTCCAATCCTTATTGTTATGTATTATTTTTTACAAAACATCAGCAGTTTATATTACGTACTGGAATTCTAATATGAAATACTTTGGTTATTTGGCTTAAATTTATTAATACGTATAAACTTCTTGATGTGTTTTATATAGAACCGTTTATTAAATTATAAATATAAAATTTTCACTTAGAATAAAAATATTTCTCTCCGTATTATATTCATGCATATATTATTTAATTTTACTAAAAGATATTGCATATAGGTAGTATTATATATTAATAATACATTAACTAAAATATTTAGATTTTTTTTAAACGAAGGTGTGATGTATCATTATTAACAATTTATTAATTCATTTATGAAACGTATGTAAGTAGAAAGTATGTTTATGTTATGTTAAGTTAATTGCTTATTTTTAAATGAAAACACAACATTGCGCCAGTAGTTTAGCAAACAAAAAGGTATCTGATGAGCGGAGTTAATCCAATCGTTTTTGTTCTGCTGCAAACATAGAATGGCTTTTTACAGAAATGCACGCGGCGACAACTAAACTTTCATGCCTTTTTTTATTTAATGCTTTTATCGAATAAAATTCTGGCACGATCTGGGCAAGCAAGTATAGCAACTTTTACATTTTTTCTTGTAATGCAGTTACAGTTTCTACTTTTGGCAATGATAGTAATTTATTATAATATACATATTGTAATGTATTCGGTGTTCTAATAATTTTTTATTTTTCTTTCAAAATAAAATTGTAACTACTCGGTTACTGTCAGTTAATCATCACCACGATTTGAACTTTTTCCTATTGACCATTGGAAAGAGGGCAATTTTCTAAATATATTAACACAAAAATTTTGTAAGATTAGACATTCGTTATCAAACTAACGGCATTTTAAAATTTCGAAAAGCGGATAGATGTAACCCCGATGCACCCCGATGCCTTGAGTAGCGCCGCGGTAACTTGCAAGTTGAGGCCCTGCTATTTTTTCTGTTGACAGTACGTGTGCTTTGATATACGCTTAATGTTGTTGTCAGTCGCAGTCGACACCCGGACGAGTTCTATGGCTTCGAGTTTCACCATTGGCGAGTTCTGTCATATTTTGAAATTGGTAGGTGAAAAAGGTGAAAAAATAAAACAGGCCAGGAAGGCGCCGAAGACGTCCGGAGAGTCTTTTTTTTGCCTTACTTAACAACGACCTATCATGCACTCGTGTTAAAACATGTATCTAAAATACATGTAAATTTTACATTTTTAAAATCGATTTTTTTTCGAAAACTTTTGCATTATACTACAAAATTTTTGTTCTAGTATGCTTAGAAAAGTGTCCTTTTACCTATTTTCAATAGGAAAACGTTAAAATCGTGGTAATAATTGCTGACAGATCCCAACTACCCTTTAATTACAATAACATGAGACTCCTTCAATTTTACGACTTTGTTATTACCATGAAAATCTTGCAAATCAATCACACTGCTCAATTAAACCACTGAACCCAAAAAAATAATTTATTTTACACTTAAAAAAACAACTCATCAAAAATATGGCTTAAAAGTAACAAAATCAAAAATCAAACAACAAACAACAAATCAAACTTTCCGAAACAAACTCTTTACATTTCCTGTCAATTTAAACCAAAATTATCAAACAAAAAACTATCACATAACAAATAATGAATTGTAAGAAAATACACAACAATATATTATTATTATGTAGTAGCATATCTATAACATTGTACAACAGACTGCCAAGTATTTTGTCTGCGTTCTTATAAATTTATTCCATTCATTGTTACATTTAGGTACTATTCTTTAACAACATAATATATAACAATAAATTTGTCAGGTTTTCATAAATTAATACGTTTATTCAATTCATTAATGCCATTAAAATCCTGAATACGTGATTGCACAATAAATCCTACAATTAATATAAGAAATTCGCAAATTACAGCTTTAGGAAATGAAGAAACGGCAATTTGAAAAAAGGAAAGTTTCACAAAGCAAACATATAACCAATAGCAAGAAGCTGAAAACAAGAAGTATGGAAAGATAGTACTATAAAACTCAGGTAGTAGTGAGTGAGACAAACTTGTTAAATTAAGCAGTATTTAAATCAAAATTTTAATTTTATTATTAACAGTTTTTAATTAACAAAGAATGAATTTCAAAAAGTAAAAAAAAATTGTAGTAGGTAAATATTTATATTCTTATAATGAAAATTGCACTATTCTTTCAGCAAATATGTAAGCATAATCTTCATACTTATAGCATAACGATTGAGATCAGAAATATAATTTTCAACCTGTTATAAAGTAAAAATAAAAAAAAAAAGTTCCGGAAACAGTGGTGGCAGTAGCAACTGAAATAATGTCTCATTATCACCTCCAGCCGTAATTTACAATTATCTTTGGATACTTCGTAAGTTAAAACTATAAATATGGCACGTAGCTATAGCTGAATCTGTATGAGGAGCCGTTGATATAATTTTAAATCCCAATCAAATATATTTATTTAAGTTTGAAATAAATTTTGACGGCTTTATTGTTTTAGTATATAAACCTATGTCAATTTATACTGCTGATGGTTTACATTATATACATTATATTATTGTGTGATAGGTTACAGAGTTTATAATATGAGAAATAATATGATATCTGCATTTATTATGATAAAAACAACAAGTGTAAAAATTAGCATATCTATGATAGTTTTATTTTCTGTTACTGAAAACTTTATTTAAATACTTTATTATTTTACTTTATAATACTTTATTTATAAATGTTATTATCACGTTCTCATAAATAATAGTTATTTATGTATCAAGAGCATTATGAAGATGTTTATGTCCACAGCAACCAGTCTTAAAGAACGAGGGTCGCATAGCCCGAGAGTTTTTTAAATGCTTGAGTTGCTGTACACATTGGTGTACAATTAAACTGAAAATGTTGCGTAACAAGTCCCAATTTGTGAAAACATTTTAATACAAATTTAATCCAACATGTCGACTTAAGATGTTCATGAAATGTGAAAACTTTATTCCGGAAATTGACAATTCTATGTTAATTTATATGAAATTTATAACCACCCGCAGTCGTTTAAAATTGATTATTATTAAGTTTTAAGTAACCGATGTATAATTTTACTGTGGTGTGAATACCCAGACGTCTCACTACAAGGTGGAATACACATGCGTAACTGTTAATTTCAATTATAAATGTTTTTTTTTCTGAAATGTGTGTGTAAGTTTCATTTGTATCGTTACGTGCATGGCTTTTCTAAACTGTAAAGCGTTCTTTATTTGATAATTCCTGCATTTGCTGTTGCCTTACATGGAAATATATATGTATAATAAAAGTATAGCAGTTAAAAGATAATCATATATAACATAATAACTTGTATAATAGAATAAAATAAAATTCTGACATCGCAAATTTATGAATTAATCTGAAGAGTTAATCAATTAGGAATTCTAGTATACACCCACAGAATTCATACAGGAATTCTCCAGAATTCTTTACTTTAAGAGTTTAGTTAAGGCTAATAAAAATAGGACAATTAAAAATGTTTGCTTCCCTTGTTCTTGTAATTATTAAGTTTTGTTTGCATTGTTTTATGACATTCGAGATAAATGATAATTGAAATCTTGTTAATCTATTCACAACCGGCATCGATAAAGTTTGTTCCCATGCCACGAAGTATTGAAAATTTATGAAATGCATACATATTGCACACAGAATTTTTATTTTAGAATATTTTGTGACAGTTTTCAAAATATGTAGAAATGATTCTGTGCTGAATTGTGAAAAGAATTGTAGTATTACAAGTAATTTTTTATCACTTGTAATTTTGACATTGTAGTTCATTTGCCAAATATTAGTATAAGTCGAGTAAAATTAGATCTTATAGTGTAAGTATATTTATTTTTCTTGATACAAATAATAATGTAAAATAGAAAGTGGATAGTTTTTTAATTGCCGAGAAATTTTCTACCAAAAGCTAAGACATTATTAGTGGGTAGTACTTTATACATATTGATACGTAAGGTATATTAACGACTTCTCAGTCGATGGAAGATTTCAAATGATATTATTTATGACCTTATATACATTTGTTTTAAAGTGCAATGTAATCGTGTTATAGATACAATAAACACATATATTTTTAAATCACTACCTTTGATCTCAGTAAATAATAAAAATTCAACTTCAAAGAGAAATTTTAAGCAAATACACAAATCTGTTTAAAATAAATTTTTGATAATATTTTTGTTACATGCAGGCTCGATTACCTACATATAAATTTCTAAGTTCTTTTTTGAACAATTTGTTGAATTTCAATATAATAGTTTAATTACACAAATACCTAGTTAAATTATGTGTATTAATGTAATGTTTCCGCGTAATGAATAAATAATATTATATAAATTAATTTTCACAGAAATATTTTTAAATAGCTCGCTTAGTAGATAAATTAGATAAAATTATTGCTTTATAATTAAGTCACTTATCCGTTATTAAATTAGCGTAATCTCCGAAACGTTTACAAATTAATTAATGAAAAGCAAAATGATTGAAAAATACATCAAGTTAATTGGTATTCCATTTACCTACTATGTGTACGCAAGTTTAGTAGTATCTGCGGTTGATTAATAGCTAACACGTGATATTTTGCAATGCATCAATGAGGATTTTAGTTAAATGCTTATTAATAATTTATTTTCAAGTAGATTTTTTCAATCAAACAAGTCGAAGCAAACAAATGAAATAGTCATCGCTCAACCTTCCGACTTCAACATATTTCTAAATAAACTACTGCTTATAAACCATAATTCACGTAAGCTGTCCTAAATTTTCAATATGGGTACTATTCGAGAAGTGAAAGAAGTGAGACCTAAAGCGTGAATGCAAATTGTTTGAATTTTCCTGCTAATAGTATAGGGTTGTGCAGTTTCACGGCGTGCTTGATTCAAATTAAATTTTAATGTCATCGCGCAAGGGAAATGGATAATTAATAACGGTTACTCGTTATTGGATCACGAATTGACGACTTGACTGTTGAAGTTTTGCTGTTTATTTCAGGAAACGAACTGTTAGATTAATTTCAAAGCAGAATAGTCATTACGCAATTTTTTTTAAAATTACGCTATGTTTTTAATTGTAGGTAAAAAAACTGTTAATATGCAAATACCAAACCAATTTAAAAATCTATTACTAAAATTTATTTGTGTTCTGAAATTCGACGATAAAACAAGAAATAAAATTATTTTTCCTCTAAACCTACATAATAGGATATAATTATTACCTATATGTATAGTTTTAATATTTATGTCCTAACTTGTATGTACTATTTGTCAATTGTTAATTTATGTTTCTATAATAGTAATTGATTTAGAAATGCCTTCATTACAATTTTGATAAATGATGAGAATTAATATAAAATAAAATTCGACACGTATTAAAAATGTTTTATTGTCTTCTGTGAAAGTAATTTTACCTCTCATATAATCCTTAAATTTGGTGTCAATGTTTTAAATCAACTCTAATAAAGCGTTTTAAAAGTAATTTTTTATATTCGTTCGTTTAATTTGTCTTTAACAGAACATAAAACCAATTATAACAGTCATCTATAACGCAGCCAATAAAACTGTTCACGCGAAAAGATACAGCTGGAAATACTACATTTTGTACTTACAGAAAACCGTATATCTCAGTTACATGTGTTAGTACGTAATTTCTCGCTAGCTGCACAAATAACTACCACTAAAACCAATTATAGCTTTCAAAAATAAAATGAGAATCTTGTAATGAATGATACAATTCATTTATTTAAATTTTCTATCTATGCAGGGCGCCGATGTTTTAAAAAAACATAGTAGTTTTGCACCTAAATGACGTCCGATTTAAATGATTTCCGTTCTTTTAATAGCCGTAAAAATTGTCCTTTTTAATTTCACTTGTTAGAATAATTTAATCAATATTTTTATCAGCTTAAGAAAACTCAAACCGATATAATTGTGTATTAATTTTAATAAAATTATATTCTTATAGGAAATGAAACTATACATTCAACCTCAGATACCATGGAATGTAAAAAACTCACCCCGACTAATTAGTAGAGCTAATCTGATTGAATGGATGAGCTAATTATATAAGATTTGAGTTAAGATAACTGCTGACAAATAGATTTGGAAGTGAAATAATACAATTTATCTTATTATTTTTTCAAATTTTGTAATGCGAACATTATTAAAATGGGTCAGTAGAAATAAAGCCAAATGTCTGAAAGCTTGGCTGAAAAAAATTCCAGTCCGTTTCTGTTTGTAGTTAAGCTTTAATTACCTACACCTATTTGGTAAGCAATAAATACGTGCTAAAAGATATTTATAATTCACCATTGTGTTGAAAATGATTGCATATTTTTAGGTAAAGTAAAATTAGAAAAGCTTAAGTGTGCATAACACTTTCGTGAATAGATTTCTTATAAAAAATTAATTTCAAGCTGAGAAATTTTACAACTAGTTTTGTTTTATAGATGTGCTACCAATTAATATTAATTAATTATTAGGTATTAAAATATTTAGGTGGTTGAAAATTCACATGTAGGAGCTGTAAAGAAAACAATATTATCTTTGAAGCAGGAAATCGAGTTTTAAATAAGTTGTTGCTTGCATCAATTTTGAAATTAGATTGATAAAATAAACTATCACAAGGTTTAACTTACATAAATAGTATCTTTATTGCAGATAGTTATATTTTATCAAATCTATGTTTATTAAGTTTAATTTAGTAATTTCGATTGGTATTCCTAACAGATGTTCAGTAATTGTGGAAAAGTCTTCAGGTTACCTATTATAAAGCTTTTCTCTAAAGAAGAACGGGGTTTTGTTACTCAAAGGTTCAATTAATATATTCATTCGTAAGCTTTCCTTCGCTTAATATAATCTATTTTCTTGATTTCCCGAAAAAGATTTAATATGTTCTTTAGTTTTATTCTTTGTTATGTATAGTAGACTTATTAGAGTGGTTGTTTTGTTGAGGTGCTCCAGTAGTGCAAGTCAATATTACATGCGTTTGAATTTGCACCGATTTTTTAATAAACTCTTGGTAAATTTTTTTTATATGTTCGTGGAGTGGCATTAAATTATTGGTTATGCTTGAATATTTACTATGTAGTTATAAATATGTGCCGGATTATGAATGTTTAAATTAAAAAATTTAAAAACCAAATAAATTAGGCAATAAATAACGCAAAAACGTTTAAGACTGATTTTAGAATAATGTCCGGATGTGGGTATCTGGGTTCTTGAAAGAGGTTTGAAAAAATACTTATCCCTCGATATTTTCTACGAAAAATAATTTATAACCAAAACAAAATCTAAATTTTATATAAAAATAAGCAATTTATTTAGAAATTGATATAAAGAATCTATTTTGAACAACCAGATTATTTGAAAGTTACGTTCAAAAATTAAGTATAATTAATATGTCTTGCAAATTAAACCGATTGCGCTTATTTTTTTATATTGACAAAAGTATCAAAATTTTATAACTAACATTTTTTTCTATATAATTATGCTAAATAAAGTTTATTATTAATATTCCTTTAAATACCCTAATTGTAGGGTACCACAATATCTACCATCAAAGAACATTGATTTCGGCCACTTATATCTTTAGATACACAGATAATTTAATGACAATTTTTTCAGAAAAATTTCGATTTTTAAAAGCTGTTTTTGGCAAATATTGCAGAAATGACATTGTAATATTTTTAAAGATGACAAAATTATCTTTTACTTAATTTTTTTCTTCACTGCATACCGTCTTTTTGGGAGTAATTATAGTTGTTTGAATGACCTGACTATAGAGGAAGTAAAATCTTTTAACATAATTCATATTCATATAAAAAACACAGAACACTTATGCTCGATTAAATAATTTTATTATTAGTAACTATCGTTGTAGGTTGTGATCTATGTACGTCTTAAGTCGTCAAAATCGGCACCTTACATTTAAGGTCGAGCTTGAGCCATAACCGGTGCTAAGCTCTAATGGTGCAACGATTCAAGCAACAGTCGGAACTTAAGTTGCAGCTTAAGCTCTACCTGGAACTTAAGACGCGATGAAAAAACCGGCCATAAATGTACGATAAATAATAAGAATAAATATCAGAGATCGTAGGTGTGATAGTGTAATTTAAGAAAGTATATTAATTTTATTCCTAAGGTATAAAAAAAGTTTGTTTTTTTACTTCCAAAATTTTAATAAATTTTTCATAATTTATAGAAGATTCAAGTGGCTATACCAATAGCTGCAATTAGGATAAATTACCATGGTTGATTGTTTAATAATTTATCAGAATTATTAAAGAATGTAAATTTTCCACATTTGCATATTTAGAATAATATTAGAATATTGTATAATAGTATTGCTGTATGCACACCAAGCGGTAAGAGACGGGTTGCGTATTTAGAAATAAAACATTGAGTTTGAAATCTGAGGAGCAATGAAACAGGGCTTTACATTTCTATTCTTTTTTAAATTTATTTGATGCGCAATTTGATTTTTTTTGTTTATTTATGTTGAATTGTTTAAGTTGTTTTCCGTTTTAGTTATTAATTCAATTTTAAACAAAATTTAATTTATATTTTTAATTGTTCACATGGTTATGACCCACCAACATGCAGACAACGGAACAGAACAGCACAGCCAACAAGCAGTAACATTGATTTAGAAAATAAATATAAATAAAAATCTAGATCAAAGTCAAAATAAAATAATTGTGGAAGAACCAATGAAAAGGAATAAATCTATCAGGAACGTTGGGGATATAGAAAACAACAACGCTAAGCATCATTCGTCCGAAGAAGTCAAGCGAATTTATTTAAATTAAACGCGAGAGTTTTGTTAATATGTTTGGATTGTTTGAAAATAAAGCCCAACAATAAATAGTGTGAACTAGAGATCCTATATTTTCCAAGTTTAAAAATCATCTCTGTCACGCGTTTATCAAAGTGAGAAGCCGGCGGGTCTATAAAAATACGAAAACTGAATATAATTATTACCAAGAAGCAGATGCAGACAATCACTGAAGATAAGTGAAGAAAAGATTCCGTGCAAGAGAAAGCTTTTAGTTCAACAAATCCGTGCTGTCCTACAAGTTGCGTGAGTCCTGTTTGCTATTTACTGCTATTTGCCTAGGTTGCATAATAAGTACCATTTTATATCGTCAATTGTTTTACTTTGGAAGAACGCCTCGACCCATAAAAGAGATCGAGTTAAGAGTAGGTAAGCACTACAATATGTATACTATATTTAATTATATGTCACTTCATTTATCATTTTAAACGATACAAATATTAGTTAATAAATTTATGGTGAGAGTGCAGTAAAGAAACTAAATTAATAATTTAGATTTTTACAAAAGCACTTTTTCACAACAGATAGCTATAACATGGTCAATTTTTATCATAGAAGAATAAAACAAACACAAAATTACAGTGAATTAAATTATTTTTCACATTTTTATGTTCTTGTAATGTGTGGGACCTTTACCTTTCGAGCAATTTGTAAGAAATGTACATTAAAATTTGCACGATGATAAACTTTTTACAGAAAAACTAAAAATAACTAAATCATACCTTAATGGATTTTTGACTAAATTTAACAAATTAAATTTTCCCCAAGTCTTTATTTTAGTTAGTAACTAATTTACAATATTTTTGGTACCTACAAAAAAAACAATGACGCTAACGGTTACAGTCTTGGGAGTTTTAGTATCTTGTTTACTAATGCTTGAGAATTGTTTAAGTCAATTTTCAGACTTCTTCTAAAGTCCTGTTTTAAGCGTTTAATGCCAGAACGACTAAATTAGATTTTCTTAACTACACATTTCCGGATTTTGAAGTCTAAAAGCAAAGGACTTCAAATAACTGCTATCTGATAAATACAATGTTTGATTTAATTTTATTATTTTGTACTTTAAGTACTTAAAACATACATTTTCGTGAATTAAGTGTTGAAATAATAATACACTTTTTCGACCATACAATAAGCCATTATTATAATTTTGCACAGCAATTTTACAATATCAAGAGGGTTCATTACGTTGGAACTAGATTTTAGTTGGAATTAGATTGCAAATAAGTTGCAGCATCTGTTGTACTATAAAAGTATACTTAAAATATTATCTGTAATAGGTAAACACAATGATGTTCTTTATAGTGATACATAAAATGAGCTATAATTCCTAGCATAAAAAATGTGTTCGTTTTATTTCTCAATTATTGCGTCAATTAGAAGAAGCAAGCAATAAAGTCGGTACTAAACAAATAATATTATTATGTATTAAAGAAAATACCTTTAAGTGTTCCGTGCGTGATAAAAAAAATTATTTAGTTGCTAACAATAGTTGATCTTGTAATCCTTATTTCGAGTAACTATTTTTGATTTCATATAATTTTTAGTTTCACGAGGTAATGGCGTCCACTCTAAAGCATGCGGTTGCGAAACACTGATATGCGGAATAAGGTTAACATAATAAGTAAAAATAATTTACGCTTTCTTTGTTTGGTTATGTAAAAAGGTTCATTTGTGGTATCTTTAATTTTTGATAAATCATATACGTACTTTTACAAATATACATACATATGTATCTTTAAAAACTACATAAGAATAATAAACAAGTATAACTTATTTACGTTTCATAAATTTATATTGGTTTTGGATATTGCTGATATCTTTTCATACCAAAAGTTTATCCCTACTATTTCTGTACCATAAACTCTTGTAAAGATCAAAATAATTGCTTTAGAAATCCAGGATATGTGACATTTTTGATTTCTAGGGTGGTCTAAGCCTACATCTAAAATTTCAGAACTTTTGTTTAGTAATACATTGTATCAAAAAATATTTAAGATTCTAATGCTCCGAGATATTTATAAAGTAATTTAAATAATTTTTTATGATATTTTATGATTTAATTAAATTCAATCATAATTATTTAATAATTTAAATAATTTAAAAAAATGTCTCTTTCAAATATTGTAAATTATTTAGTTGGAAAGTTAAGAGTTAGTGCAGTAAAATAAATTTCTTTCGCGTTCCAAACAACAAACAAATAAATCTAAAAGTGCTTTTGCTTTTCCTAAAAGGAAGAATTGAGTACCTGGTGTATTTCAAATTATTACAAGAAACAATTTAATATAACCAACTACTGTCTTGTTTATTGCTATTATTAAACAAATTTATCAAATGCAAATTTGATTAATCAAATGTAGATACTTTAACTTCTCCTTAATTCTTTTTACAAATAAGTTTTAATTCTCTTTACAAAAAATACTGAATTACTATGGCCATATAAATGTAAAAATATTACTTTATAGGTGCTAACATATATAAAAGATCAGATTATTTATACAAAACCTTTACTTTTAAGGGATTATATCTAGTCCTAAAATTTGAAAAAAAATTTTAAAATAGAATATCTTGAAAATATATTAATCTAAGTAAAATTGGAAAGGTTACAAGGATTTTTGTATAAACTGATCGGAGTGGGGGCTCATTATTGTACTACACGTTTCCACGCTTTAGACTGATATAAACAACGAAATAACATTTTTTCTTTTTGGTGATATTTAGTTGCTCTTGAACTTATAAATAATATTTTATTAGTACTTACATAGTGCATATACATACTATGTACGACCCGATTTCTAAGCTTTATGCTTATTCCGACGGTTATGAGCATTTAAACAAATTAAAAAATTTTAAAATAATCTTGTTTGACACCAACGTTTTTATGCTTTTTTGGTATTTTTTCCTCTTTTCGGTGTTTTTTTATTTCCTATTTAAAATAATCTAAAAAAAAATTATAAAAACTTTAAATTCAATTTTTTTTAGTTACCTTTTAAAATGATAAATAAATTATCAAACATAATGCTAGGAATTATTTTATCAAATGCGGTGAACACAAGAAGAATGCATATCTTAATCTGATTAAAAGTAAGAGGTATTTTTTTAAATTTTATTATCTGTTCTTTCTTGAACATTGTTGATAGTTTTATTTGTTTTCTAACGTATTATAACATTTTTTCTGACAAAGTTTGTGCTTTTTTTTGAACAAGTTTATGTTTTTTAGTGCCAAATTTCATGCTTTTTTCCTGATTTTTTTGTGCTGATTTATCCAGATCCTACTTAGGACATCTGTAATATTTGAAAGTAATGTCGTACCTATTGTAATAATTATCAGGCGAAACTTTGTGTTCATTTCTCTAAAGGTGCAAAATTTTTAAGTTTAGGATAATCAAAATTTGAAGTACAAAGATAACCACAAGGTACCAAAAAATAAGATATATTATATCTAATCTAATAATCAAATTATATCTAAGATATATTATGATATAGTTGTATAAATTATATTGAATAAATAATAATGTAGGTATTGAATATTTTTTAAATAATATAAAATAAACTTGAAAGATTCAAAAATAATAAAAGTTGTAATTTTAAAATAAAATTTGATTACTTAATGAAAAAATGAATTTATGAAAAAACTTCGTTTTCTATCGCATTACTTGATATATAACCACCACGAGTTCTTTCCAAGTAGAAATAGAACCGTCAAACATCGTAGAAATGTAATATAGTATGTTTTTTCTTGCCTTTTAAAAATAATGTTCCACCACTATTATGATTGACGGGTCTATTTCTATTTGGCACGAGCATAAGATTATTTTTAAAAAGTAAGAAAAAACATAGTATTGCATTTCTACAATGATTGGCGGTTCTATTTCTACTTGGCAAACCTCTAAATATCTTCTATCACCGTTCATTGCGGACGCACGCTGTACTTTAAATTTTCTCCTTTTGATTTTCAACCTCACCCCTCTATTAAACCAACTTGAATAATTGTATCATAGCGTGAAAATCTTCACTGCAAGGCATCCTGCAGAGTTTTAAAAGTTATGATATATGAATAACTAATAAAATGGTTAAGGTTATTAACATGTGATAATATTTAACAAAAAAATTAATTTTTACATGTTACATGAAATTGAAATAAAATTTAATTCATTGCTTACGTAATATTGTTCAAAAACTATTTAAATGAGTTTAATCATTTAAATCAGTTTAATCAGTTTAAATATACTATTTAAGTATATTAAATAGTTTTTAAACAATATTAAAATTATGAATTAAATTTTATTTCAATTTCATGTAACATGTAAAATTTAATTAAAAAAAAAATATATGAATAACTGTTCTAATTGTCAAAATATTACTTTCTGATTGCAAATTATATCAGCAAAAGTGAAGAGGTTCCAAACAAAATAACGTACAATTTTTCAAAATTATATAATTTAATGGCATTATAATTTTGTAATTTTAATAATTGACATTTTAACTTCTATTATTTCACGATATTATTGCATACATTATTTGTTCAAATCTATAAATTTTGTTAATATCCATTGCGGTTTTGAAGTTTCTTTGGTTTCAACATGATTTAGAGCTGATTTTAAAAATTATATGTATGAATAATAATATATTATGGTTTCAAGTAAAAGTAGTCGGAGCTATAATGGAATTTAAATTATGCTTTTTTATAGTAAGTATTGAAATCGTGGTTGATTTTTAAAACGTTCGTATCCAAGCCGGTTGTACCCACCGCACCGACAGTAAATTTTGATATTCTACAATACATTACATCCTGATGATTTCGTTTACTTTCGCAATCAGAGGAGCAGTAAAAGCAAAGTGTATGAAAGCGAATATCCTGCGAAGCTAAATTTAATCCCTAAGGCAATCTAACAAAATACGTAAGATAATGAAAGGTAAGTCGTGTACGGTACAGTAGTGATGGAAAGAGAAAGACTTAATAGCTTTGCAACGTGGGTCGAATAAGGAAACTTTGGCGTTTTGTGAGATGATAGATTGTTCTCAGTTTTGAAACTGTATTATAATCTCATCTGTCTATAAAGAAAAATGGTAGTCTTACAGTTTGAATAGGTGGATTTCGTGGCAGATGGACCTTAAACGTTTTTGACTTTTAAAATTACACTTACAATTTGATTTAATGCACATGTTAAAAATAATTCTAGAACACCTATATTTTCCATAATTATAAATAATGTGTAATATATGTATATGCAAATAAATATAAACGTTTTAAATATTTTCATAAAAACATCCAGTATTGACAAAACAATAAATTATCTAAAAATAATTATTTAATATTAACATAAATAATAAAATTTTACGTAAAACATTTACATTATATTACGAACAGTAATGTACTAAAATTAAAAAAAAAATGATTTATTTATAATGACTATTCTTTAAAGTTGATCTAATACTAACTGATAATACATTCAAGTGAACATCTACTCAAATTACGGTCAACTTGTTGCCGAATACCAGTTAAGCACTTAAGAATTCCCAAGAAGAAAATTTCAAAAATCTTATAGAACTTCTATTGGTTCTCTTTACTTTAAACAATCAATCCAGAATATTTATTTTTGGCTTCATAAAAAAAAATCAACTGAAGCGATTCAGTAGTTTCGGAGATTACGCGTGACAAAAAATACCACTTTACATTTATAGTATATTATATTGTCGTATTTTAAGATTGTTATAAGGAACTATTTGTAACTTGTTTTAAAATTTATTTTGTTGTGGTTTAAAATTTTGTATTAATAAATTTGTATAATTAAAAATATAATTGAATAAGAGAGAGAGAGAGTCCTCGGTCAAAAATGGCCAATGCGGAACGGATCTAGATTTTATTCGTTCCAGATTTATTGTGCGAATTTGCGTTTAATTTTTATTAAAAATGAGATTTATCTGAGTTAAAATTTATTTATTATTGAAAAGTGCAATTATTAGAGGTAAAATTTTATAGATTTAAAGAATTTGTCGAAGGAACGACAAATTTTATAAGTGATAATTCCACACATATATAAAACAATGCAAAAGAAATGTCAAAATTGACAGTTTGCTAGCGGCTAAAAATTGTAAGCAAGGGACAAATTTGCAAGTGGATAAATTTTGCAAAAAAATATGTTTTTGTTTACTTTTGCCATGATAGCCAAAGCAAATAACATTATTTAATGTGACGTTAAATAATATACGTATTCGTATTAATATCATCGTTTATTCGCGGAATTATCTTACTAATAACAACCCCTCCAAAGACGGATTGAGGATATTTTTCAATTTAAAAAAAACGCATTTTTGAATGTTCGGGATCGTTATTGTTTAAACAGCCTTAGGCCCGGGGGGGAAATTGAATTTTTTCTCGGAATATTTTTTTAACAATACTTTTCAGCCTTCGGCCTTGGAATTTTGTTAAAAAATAAGCCCCTGAGAAAATTAAATTTCTCCTGGCGCCCGGGCTGTTATAGCCACACGTATTGTTAAAATTAAAAATTATTCGGATAAATCAAAGCTCTTGTTGTATTACTTACGATAAGAAAACAGCTGCGAACGGTATCGTATACAAATTTTAACGTTACCTACCATTTTAATACTTTGTAGAAATAAAAATTAAAAATTTGAAAAATATTTTTAAAATTTAAAAATTGATTTGAATAGAAAAATTCAATTATTAAAAAAATAGATTACAATATAATAGATATATGTAAATTATAAAACTTATTATCTAAAATAATGTAGATTCCAATATCGAAAAATATGATGTGGTAATTCACCAGACTTTACTTTTTTTAGTTTCATCTTTTAATATTATTTATCTATCTTTACTGTTCTTAGTCTAGATATATTATGTAGATTAGATTAAAATAAAACTGCAATTTTAACAAAAATATTTATATTTTAATTTCAGAAATTGAATAATATTTAGAATAATAATTTCGGAAAAAGCAGAAATAAAATAAAATTATAAATAAAAATGATTTTAAAAGCCTATATTACATAAACAATGGAAAAAGAATTTATTCAAAACAAATCAAAATACGTATAGTATAATAATTTTACTTGGTTAAAATAATTCAACTGTATAGCATCCCATTCAGTTAATGATGATTTTTAAATTTGCCATAACATAAATTTAAATTAAGTAATTTAAATATACGCAAACAGACTAATTACGTGATTTCAAAATTATTCAGTTTAATTAGGTAGGTAGTATATGATTTATTTTCATATTTACAATAAAATGTTATATTTTATAAAATAAATAATGAACTTGTTAAATTTTATACATTAAATTATTAGTCAAAAATTTCTACCACTATCAAGAAAGTGACAGTCAATTTAATATAAAATTTAATAAAAAAAAAGTTTAAGAGACAAGATATAGACAACGCTTAAATTCCAATGAAAACTGAACTGGACGACAAGAGGGTCATGAATACTGATGCGGTTCACTACCGTTAACCCTTCGTCATGTCTGCCAACTTACAAATACGTCCCACTTCCGATTTGTTACTTCCAAGTTTAGTGACGTATTGTTACAATGTTAAATTGCCCTTAAAATCCTATAAAAAATTTTAGTCGTTCATTGCTTTTACTAAGAGTCAAGGTGTGAAATATTGAATTTCTCGAGCTTCGTGGTTGCTGATTTCCAATTTAAACAATATTTTCTTGATACAGTGAATATTGCAACAAAAAAAGAAAAGAAAACCTGTTTAAATAAACTATTAATGAGTTTTAAATACTTACTTCATTAGTAAAAACAAAAGCTTCTAATATTCATCGTGCAATCTGTCGGTGTTGTAAAATTGAGAACGTGAACTTAAATTAAATTTGATACTTCCTCGTAAAGAAAATCTTTAAAGTAAAATTAATTAAGATCAAAATAATTTTTGGATAGCTGTCGATGTTACAAAATTATTATTATAAAATACATAAATACGTACAAATTTTGAATATCATACTGAAAAACTTACTCTAATTGTAAATTAGAAAATCTTTACTAATTTAAAGAATTAAATTTTTCTATAAAATTAATAATATTAAAATTAATATTAATTTAATTGAAGTTTTCACCTTTGTTTTTACATTGTTCAAAATGTCGAGTAGGGTATAAGACTAGGGCCATGCATGCGACCCAACAAAAACGCAACGAGAGAAATAACAGTAAAAATCGTCAACAGTTGTATGTCACAAGTCGTGACCAGCTCTATTTGCACATAGAGAACACACATCGCACACATCTATCGTTGCAACCTGGACGAGACGTTTGTGTCGCGCCGTTTTAGTCGCAAGCGTGACCTTAGTTTTAAAGCTGGTTTTGCTAGGTGATTTTGCTAATCATGTTATTGTATAAATAATGGTAAATAATTAGGTTTTCAAAAAGTAGTTGCGCTGACTTGTGTTCATACTACTTATAGTTCAGACTTCACTTCATGTGTCTGCTTTAGTTAACTTTGATGAATACTATTGGTCTATTCTATTTCATACTTGAATCGTTCTCAAGTTGAAAATCAAGCAAAGTATCGACTGTAAGCATTACTCTATTGCCGGTGCTAGAGCCTTTATTTTAATATCAAATCTTATGTTAAGACGTAGTATAAGTAATAAGTCTTATTATTGTCCGAAATTGTAATTGAACCACAAGACAAATAATTAAGCAAGTAGGCTCTCGAGATAAACTCACACCGCTGAAATATCAAAATGTCAGGTGTGACAGAAACATGTTGTTACTATATTTAATGTAATGGACATTACAAATAATAATAAGACATAAGACATAATATTATTTTAGTTTAAAAATATTTACTAGTAAATTGTGAGACATGTGTACACATTAAGCTTAAATATTTAATAGTCTAAAAATAAATATGACAAATTTTAGCAATGGCTAATAAATTAATTATAAAACACAAACTGAGATTTCAACGGTAGATTATGTAACTTAACTAAATAATATACATTATTTACAGAAAACTCTTATCACTAAGTGAAATCAAAGTAATATTAAATATGATTTAAGAAAAAGGGTGTATTAATGGTACGTGAACATTCGTATCAGGAACTAGGTGGCACTTTATTCGTGAGAATTTTAGAGCTGTTATCGTTTGAATTTCTGATTTTATAACTAATAACCAGCACGATCTCATAAACACAGAAATGGAAACGATGTAAATATGATATTCCGAAACAACCAAACTAAAGCAATCATGAAACTAAGATAAATTCAATGAAACTAATAAGCCAATATTACATTGTTAATAATAACGATAACCAAATTATTACAAATAAATTTCAATTACTAAAATATATTTGGAATAATTTTAAAATCTACTGACTATTACTCTTTTATTAATTTTAGTTAATAATTCAAAAATTAATTTATTAAGAAAACAAAATAAAATTCAATTTAATATTTGATAAATCATTTAATTGCCGTATTAATTTTTTTTTGTAAACAACAAAATATTTACATAATACAATTTTTTAGTTATAAAAATAATGGCTAGTATTTATTTGATCTGTATTTTATAGTAGTTTTGATCAGTATTTTGTATAAGTGCTCAGTAATATAGTGATCAGTATAAAAATTGTCAGTATTTGAATAAATGGCCAGTATTTTAAATACATTTATGTAAAATACAACAAAAATAATAAGTTTATTTGAACCAGAACACTTAATAGCTAACGTATAGATATTGCTAATTGAACGCTGGCTGCGGTTTGGGCGTCAGAATTTTTGGGTGCTAAAGTTGAGCAATAAACATTTTACGCTTCGTTTGGATACAGGGACCTTTAAGCGCGCTGTTTCTTATTCATTCAATCAAAAATCTAGAATTATAGAAAAAAAATTTCAATCATATAAGAAATAAGCTAGAAAATATTTGATGAATTCAAACGAAGAACATTAATTAGTGTTTAGATTTTAAATCTTCCAAAAGAAGAAAAAGATTGGATGCTAGACAGTGTACTTCCAAATTTACGTAACAAATATATTAAGATAAAAATTTTGTTAATTAATTAAATTTTCTAAATCATCCAATTTAAAATATTTCATTAAATTTTAATTTTACGTTCATATAAAATTATAAAATGGTGACGCAAAACTTTATTAGATACCGGTACGTAGCTGTCTTCTTATCAACAAAATTTGTAGTTCCATCAACAAATTAAATTAATTTTATCTAATCTTCACCATTTACTTAATTATTAAGCACAATTCCAAATTTATAATGTTTTTGTCTTGAAATATGCAAATCAATAAATCCAATCACAAATTAATCTTAATCCATATACTTTTTATTAAAAAAAAAATCACTTATATTTCAAAAATTATTAACTTATTAAATTAAATTCATCGGACTTACAAATTAAACGTCCTCTACGTCAACCATTTTTTGCAAAAGCATCTATCTTTCTTTATCCTTTGCCAATCTAAAAAATATTTTGAATCAAACAAATAAGTAAGCTAGCTTAGTGAATCCCTAGGACGACTCTTGCCTGGGAACTGCGAGTTCTATCCTCAGTCCGGGCTGAAAATTTAGTTGGTCTGTTTTCCGTCGTGATTTGGATTCTACGTTATGTCGTAGGCGGGATGGGACAAAATCCCGCGACCACAATCCCGCGGCGACAATCCCGCCGAATCAAACAATGTTTACAATTTTATGTAAAAGTTATTAAAAACTAAAAAAATAATTTAAACTTTTACTATTATTAAAATAATATTCATAAGTACATTTTTTATGGCGCCATTTGGTAATTATAAGAAATTGCTTTCAAATATTCCACGAAATTACGCGTTGTAGTATATTCCGTTACAATTTTTACAATTCTTTTGTCTGCGTCTTGATACCGTTTAAGTTTTTTTTGCGGATCAAAACCAGCTACCAATTTATCATAAAAAATGTCATTTTTTTATGTCAATGTCAATTTTTTTAGCGTATTTATAAATTTCCATACGCTAGGATGGTCCATGCCTAATTCGCTTTGTAAACGCCTATGCGCTGCTTCCGCAAAATTATTTGTTCGATCTGTGTCACTTAACACCCTTTCGTAAACAGACTACATTTTAGGGTTAAATTCCGGCTCTCGGCGAGTATTTCCAAATCGTGTGCGGTTTCCTAAATAATAATGTTCAAACCATTCTAATAGTTCCTTTAGTTCTTCCGCACCTGGATCGCAAAATCTGGCTCGTTGTTATAACGGCGCAGTAGATGAAGTTGACCCAGCTGCTTCTTAACATTTTTCGTAAGGTGAAACAAACATCCATCTATGTTTGCAGCGGGAAAAGCCTTTTTAAAAGAATTAATTAATGCAACTTCAAAATCACAAGAGATTGTTGATGGATTCAAAGCTAATCGCTGCAAGTCTTCAGCATATCTAGCATATTTGTGTAAGTAAATTCAGTCTTGTTATGCAAGAAAACGTATACTATTGGATCTACACCTCCAAATCTCTTCGCTAGTATCGTATATACTTGGTAAAATAAGGGAGGAGTCGATTTGAAGGTACCATCTACAAACCAGTGATTTGATTCTCCCAAAATCTAAAACAAAATATTGAAAATATTATTATACGGTTAATTGCAGTAAAATATTATATAAATATTCTATACTTGTGAAAAAGATTAAATTAATTTAAAAAATCTTGTTTCAAGTTTTAATATTTTAATTTTAACCTTACCTTTAAATTTTTCTTACGCCCAAATATAAGGATTCGATTGGGAACTGGGCCATTATCGGCTAACAGAACATCGTCTATTTCACCATTAGCACACTTGAATTCTTTGAAGTTTTCTGGAATTATCAAGTCTTCCACTTTGGTAGGAACAGGTAGTGCTGCGTTGACTTTTTATCGAACTCTTCTTACAACTTTTTTTTAGAGCACCCTCTGATGGTAACGCTACTTTAACACTTTCTAATAATCCTTGTTGTTTACTAACACATTCGTTGATAACTTGAGAAGTTGATTCCATAGTGTTTTTAGCCCTTCCTTTATTTGAGAAACTATGATAGTTGCTTCCGCCTGGGCTGCATTACTATCATGAGTATGTCCATTCAATTCTTTTAAAAAGATACCTTCATTTGTGGTATGTATTCGCAATTTACATTTGTCAGACTTTCTTCTGTCGCACGCCCAAAATTTCTTTGAATTGCACGCACTGAATTTTTGAAGTCAAACGTATAGCCATCTAAAGCAAGTTTTTCTTTCCCCTTCTGACTTAAAAAAAGTTTGCACTCCATTTCAATACTTCGTTATGACACTAAAGTGGTAAATTCAAACTGGACGATAAAATAAGCACTATGTAGAATGAATTTCAACCTTGATAGATTGAATCTAGTAGGTGTTTAGGTGCCAGTACAATAATTACTGATGATAAAAACGCACAAATGCACATTTTATCAAAGTTTGTCGCCAGGGCCGTATATAAGAGGGTGGTTTTGGGCGACGGGTTTAAATAATTACAATAACAACCTTTCTTGTGGTGTGTTATTCATTGGATTTCTATATATATAATTTTCAGTTTCTGTCAGATTCTCATATAAATTGTTCTGTTTTTCTTCTCGTATCAAACTAAAAAAATGGATAATATGTACAATTATTTGAATAATTTTTTTTGATAAAACTAAAAGTGACCTAACGATAAAACCGGGTGACCTTTCAAAACCTAACGATTCCATATTTTTTTATATCAAAATGTTTCAGATGGGAGGTCAACTTCACGAAGGTGTAGTGAAAAGGTCATAAGGAAATGCAGGTAGAAGTACTCGAAAAGTTTTGCCTCAAAAATAGAAAAATGGTTTTGTAATTTTAAATTGCTTCTTTTTTTAATGTATTATTATTTTATATTTATATATTTTTTTTATTATGTAGGTACTTATTGTTAATATTATTTTATATTTAATTTTTGCTTGGTATTTCCTGATTACAAAAATTAATTTAAAATACAAGCATATGCCAACCTTTTCTTTTAATTGCCCCCCATGGCAAATGTCTAACTACAGCCCTGTTTGTCGCCGAAGGTCACGGATAAATAAAAACGTTGACCACTTGCAATTAGGGTTATGCTCACCTAGAAATTTCAAATAATCGATTTTTCAAAACTTACATTTTCTTAAAGAATATAATATCAGAAATATCTCCTAAAAGTTTTAAGATAATTTGATTTTTTATACATAAACTATAAGGCTTTAAATACAGGTAAGTGTAGCAGGTATTGCACGGATTTTAGTTCGGCGGGATTTTAGTTAGATAGGATTGTGGTAAGGCGGGATTTTGGCTCGGCGGGATTGTGGTCCAGCGGAATTTTGGCTCGGCGGGATTGTGGTCCAGCGGAATTTTGGTCCGGCGAAATTATGGTCCGGCGGGATTTTGGCGGCGGGATTGTGGCCGCGGGATTTTGGCCGCGGGATTTTGTCCTAGACCGATGTCGTAGGTCCCTTTTTGCAATATTCCTTGCTCCACTTCCGCAAAACTTCTTGCCAACCTATCTTTTGCTTACACACACTCTATCTAATTAGCTTCTGGCTGTTTAGAGTGTATCTAAGCCTAATAAAAATAAAAAATAAAAAAAATCTTACAAAATGTAAATCAAAATAATAACAAAATTTCAAGCAGATATCCAAAATAACTACAGAGACGGTCAAATCATTTCGTAACACGACAATATACTACATTGTCGTAGTTTTAAAACAAAAACTTTCTGTTTTTATTTATTTTGTAAATTATTTTGAAGTTTGTTTTGTTTAAATTTTGTGACGACTTGTAAATTTTACATTATAAATTTTGTAAATAATATTATGTTGGTAACTAGGTGGGAAAAAAAGAAGAACAAACCGCTTACTGCCGGAAAGCATTGACGAGAACAGATTTGTCTAACCCGTGCTTGCATTAATTTGAATAATTTTTGATATTTCATTAATTTTGATTATTAAAGTAGATTAATTTAAGCGAAAAATTGTTTTATTAAAGTGGAAGTGTTTCAAGATTAAGAATTTTGAAAAAATTGAAATTTTCTTTGATGATCAGTGAAGAACTTTATACAACGAAATTGGCTAATAATGCGAGCGCAGGTTTGACGCGCAGGTATAAAACCATACCATAAGGTAATGAAAATTTAAAAACAATTGACTACATTTTGAAATTAAAATTTGAAACAAAAAATTTTAACAATACGAAAATTCATAATAAAAAAATAATAAATAGTCTCATCATCAAATTATTTGGTAGCAAACCAACGATTAAATTATAAAAAGAATTTATTTTAATTTTTAAATTTTTTTTACAACAATGATACAGGGAGGCATCGCAATATATGCAGCATTTTACTGTAGCACAAGTAGCACTTGCGTTGAAAAGAGAGCTCCATCTGTCAAAAAGTAGTAACCATTCCATAAAATAAGCAGCAATACGTTCATTGTAGGCTAACATGGATTAGGCATATTATATTAATTGCAAATCCGAAAGTATAATATTATACAGAAATTATAAACGTGTTTATGACAATGCCTTGTGTCATTACTTTTCGTAATTATTTTAACATAATCTCGCGTTTTCTCCTTAGTTATTTCAATTGTAAATAAAAACTAAATTATTACTTATAAACAATTACACTCCAACTAAAAACCTCGTGAGATGCTCAGCATCCTTGCTTAGAAAAGAGCATATTTTTGTTTACAATCTTTTGTCTAAAATCAATTAAAACGTGAGAGCGTTTCTTATAGTTTTATTGATCATTGCATGCATGCTATAATACTAATATAACCAATAGAAGTATCAGATTTAGACCCAATCTTAAGTTGATCACAATCATAATAATATTCTTAGCATGATCTTGTCTTATTATTGCATTATAATATGCAATAATGTGTTTTCTATTACTTAGTTGAAATCCTAAACAGAAGTATTTTAATATAATGAAAAGAATGCCAATGAAATATTAAGAAATACTAAGATATATACGTAGTACGTACTGTCATTGATTTGAATATTTACCTACATATTAATATTAACAAAATTAATAGAAATTTAATATAAAAACTGAATTTTAACTGTTAAGTACAGAATACATACTTGCATAGAAAAATAATATTTAAAAAACAATAAAAACGACAATAATTTACATTTAACAAGTTTGGACTTAGAATATTTAAATAAACAAAAAAAAAAGAAACATAACAAACCTGTTAAATGTAATTTATTGTCTTTTTTATTGTTTTTTAAAATATCATTTTTCTATATTTGAATCAATAAGAAAATGAATTTAGAAAAAATTGACAAAAAATGATAAAAATTTAAAATAAAAAATTTGCAATACGATATAAAGGCTCTTATTTTACAATTATTTTTGGATCTTCAGTCGCATTTAACATAAGGAAAACGTAAAAATAAAATTAAAAAAACACAGGATAGACTTAAAAATTCATTTTTAGGTTAATTTTCTATTATACAGTAACGTACGTTTGGATACAAAAACGTTGTAAAATTTGAAAACTCCTTTCAAATTTAGTTTTTAGAAGTGATACGATGGCACTGTGTCTGTTCACTTCAAAATACGGTTGTACCGTTATAAGAATCATTATCTATTTATTTAACCTTAAAAATTTCATTTAGCCACGTGACGTTGTTTTGTTATTTATTTGGTTTTATTTGGTAAGTCACATTCAATTTAAAGTAATTTTTAAATTTCCTGTTTTTCAATTTTAATTTTTCAATTTTGTTTGGTATACAGTGTGTTCACGATAAGAGGTAACAGTAAATATTTCTTATATCTTACTAGATATCAATAAAAGTTTAAATAGTTTTTTATTCAACTCAAATAATGTACCATCGGAAACTGAGGAGGTAAACTTTTTTGTACTTCATTCTTCAAACATGATTTTTTTTCAAATAGCAACATGTCTTTTTTTTAGCATTTTCGTAATCTACAGTTTTTTCTCTATACATACTGCAGTGATACTTCTGTAATGTAGTTTTCACATGCACTTTAAAGTGCTCCGGACTCACCTCTTCTTTTGCTTTGCTTTTTTATTGTTGAAAACATTTTCATGTTTTCTGTTTTCACTTTCAGCTTCTCACCCCAATAAAAAAAAATTATTTTACCCTATAATCACAATATTTGTTATTTTATAAATTTTTTATAAACTTATTGTAACATTCAAAAATAAAACAAAAATAAATTTATTAACCTAGATATATGTGTAACCAACAAATCTGAAAAACGCGGTTTTCTTAAAAATCACGATGATGTGGTCGCTATTATAGGTTTAAAATTTAAATTGTAAATTTTTTCGACGTTATGAGCGACGAAATTAAATTCTAATAAAAATTAGTTAAATGTTTGTTCCGCTATTAATTTATAGTTTTAAATAAGATTTTATTCACAAATTAGTATCACAATTTTGTTCATACTTTTTGGAAATTTCTACGTATCGCGCGTATCCAACATACAATTTTCAATCATCAACATTTTCACTATGTTATGCATTGTAAAACTAATAACTAAATTTCAAAAATAGATTTTTTTTTTTTAAAATAGAAATTTTTGTTTGGTATTCGTTTGACATTATCCACTTTCAAAAAAATTGTAATCGAACAACAGATATCACCCCTTATAACTTCTATAAAACCATACAACAAAATTTTTGAAACAAGACAAACTCTTTTCCACTTTATATCCAATTAATTATAATTATTATCCAGAAATCTGTTGAAAATGCACTTCCATCAGAAATCACTCAAAACTTTATTCTTCTCAAAAACATATCTTCCCGAATTTTAACTTTTAACATTCTTCTTTTCTGCTATTTCTCTTCTCTTTTATACAAGATGGTAATACCTTTATATAGCGTCGTCGTTATCTTCCTACAATTTCGTCGGTCACCCCAAAATTTTAATTTCAAAAACATTAATTTATTATTTCTTCTAATAACCAATTTTGATTTTAATATTTATCAAATTTAATTTTCACTTTATTATTTCAAAATTTCTTTACACACTAAATCAAATCGCGGTCATCTGGATTTCTCTTCTCGACTTGACTTCCCTGTTACCAACTTGAAGCATATTTTTTAATTTTTCCACTCATGGAATTTTTAAATTTACAATATCAGTTACAAATTAGAATACTATCACCGTTATTTAATTCGCTAGTCTGGATACAAATCATCCGACAACAGAGAATAACTGAGTACTTAGTAATAAAGAGAAAACTTTAACTTCTTTAATTTTTAATGATTTTCTAAAAAATCTTATTAGTGTTATGCTCATTAACATATTTTCTCCACTAATAAAAATTTCCTTACCAACGTTCTCTTTTCTATTAAATTAAATAAAAATCTCGTGACAATATACTACATATTTATACCTATTATTATTTGGAAATTGCAGTTCAAGAATAAATATTTTAATGAATCTAATTAAACGAAAAAGTATTAGATTTGCATTATATTTATATATTATAGCAAATGTGATTTAAAAGATTTACTTCAAGATTCTAATTTAAAACGAACTATTTGCTTCTGTCTTGCGTATGTTACATATTATAGGTTTTAACTTTACTATTACCGAATTTTTTTCTGTAACTGATTAATTTTTTGTAAATAGGTTTGCTTAAATAAACTACATTAAAGTTATGCTCAAGCAAACTAACTTGCTTTTAAAACAACTATTAGCATAAATATTGTAGAAAATACTAAACGTGAAAGTATTTCGAAGGATAAATTCGTGAAAACAAATTTCAAAACTTAAATTAGTTTCTAGTTTGGCCACTAGGGAGGAGTAGGTAGAATTGGCTGCACGGTCGGAATCTATTAAAACAAAAAAAATTATAACAGATGATACAATTCAAATTGAAAGTAGCAATATAATAAATATATTTGTACAGGTCGCAAACAAAATTTTCAATTTGTAAGTGCTGTAGGTAATTAATATCTATCGATCGACGGAAGTATTAAAATCAAATATACCTACACTATTAGTTTTAGGAAAGTATAATAATTTATGATAGTCTTTGCTTTTAATAATACTAAAATCCAGTTGATTTAGATAATAGTTACCAGTAATTTTTATGTAATTTTGTACACTTTCAAAATTTACAATGAATGTGATTATTAGCGTGTATATGTCGGTGTTCTTATTTATTAATTATATTTAGCAATATTAAAATAGTTTTATTATTCAAGTAATCGTTTAACTACCTTTATATGTAAATACGAAATTACATTCTTATCAGGTCCATTATTGATTAATATTAATTTAATGATTATCAACGTTACTTTTTATCAGAACTTTTTTTAATTATTTTCATATTTTCTGCATCTTCTATACTCGACCTTTAATGGCAAGAAAATTATAAATAAATATGTATAAAAAATTGTAATCGTATGAATAATGTTTATAATACCCTGATACACAAACAAAATAAATTCAAATAATGAGTGAATATTTTCTTGTATTTTGTAAACGCTGGTATGGATTATAACAAGAAAATAATATGCGCATTTTTTTAATACCTTGTAAACAAATTTTATTCTCGATGTGATTTTAATTCATAGGATATCAGCTGGTGATAGCCTCAATATCGCTTAAACGACTACTTGTTATAAAAGGGAAGCAATTTTTTCAAAGCCTGCTCTGAAAATACAACCTAATACATTTTTAATAATAAATTATACTCATTCTTGTACTAAAATCGTTGCTCGTAATCTACAATTGTAAATAATGTGCATAATTATGTTGTGCAATCTAAAAATAATTATTAACATATTGTAGTAAAATGTATACTTCAATATCTGAAGTTTTGCAAAAATCTTTTTTGTTAAAACGTTAGCGCCAGTTGTAAGATTTTTGTAAACAATTAATGTAGCGGTGTTGCAAATTGAGCTGAGATTTAATTGTGAAGATAAAATAAAATTTTTATAGTTGTACGAATAATTATTATTACGATATTATAACAACTAAAATGTTATTTTATTTTTTTTTTCTGCGCTGTTTTGAATTATATAATGAGCAATTCTCGCGCACTAATGAGGAAAGTGATATACTTTTGACACCGGCATTGAAAGTAATTTTATTGTACTTTCATTTTTTTTTAATTAAAGAAACTGACGTTTGTTGACATTACTTGTCAAAAATATGTTGACAGTCGACATAATTGTCACGATAATAAACAAATTAGTTTTTTTTTTATTTTCATACTATTTGTATGATTGTAAAACTCGGCCGACGTCTCGTTTTACAAGCATCATAAGCATTTAATACAGTAAGACTCCGCTTAGCGCTGCTCCGCGTAGCGCTGTTTCAGTTTAACGTTGTTTTATTTGAATAGGGTATTCCCCGAAAATCGTGTCATAGATGCCTTATCTACTTATCGACAACTTCTTACACAGTCCAAACGAAAAACACAAATGACATTAGATACGTTTTTGTAAAAAGACAGAAAATTGGAAATCTTAAACGTAAATGATGACTTAGAATCACTTTGATTTTTGCTATTTTTTGCATCGAGTGTTTGTTACTTGACGCACTTTTAAAGGTTGTTTTAAAATTAATAATACGTCCGGGCATATGTTTATTTATTTTTTGTATTTGTAAGAAATAAACTTTTGTTGTATTGATATAAAGAAAAAAACTATATTTAATAAACTAAATTGCCAAAATCTATATTCATTAATAAAAATTTTTCCCTAACCCCAATATAACCTCGTTTAATGTTGTTTCCTATAACGCTCTACTTTGCTGGAACGTATCCTCCGCGTTAAATGGGGTATTACTGTG
Organism: Cantharis rustica; assembly: GCA_911387805.1. NCBI lineage: Eukaryota > Metazoa > Arthropoda > Insecta > Coleoptera > Cantharidae > Cantharis > Cantharis rustica. The sequence goes on from OU426877.1 coordinate 83,053,529, forward strand.
AAACTTTCTACACTGTCACATAACATATTTTTATATTATTTACAACTAATTATGTATTAAATTTGTTCTATTTTTATAATAATTTTTATAAAATATTATCTTAAATAAATAATAATAAAAACTAAAAAGAAATATAATTTAAATATTAATTCAAAATTTCAAATAAATGCAACCATAAATTCAATTATCACTACATTCAAATATTAATAATTATTAAATATAACTTTGTTGTGCTAAATTTTTTACTACAAATTATTATGTCAAATAGCTCAAAATTTTACTCCAACAATTTTGAATTTTTTAATACTATTTGTACCTAGTTTTATCTCGGTGCAAACAAGGGATATACTTTAAAAATCATTTATTCATAAATTGTAAGCGACAGAAGAAAGCGATTACTTCTTATAGGTACAAAGCAATAAGAATAAGTCTAAGACAAAAAAATCTTCTAAGGCAAAAAAACATAAAAAACTTGTCACAAAAATTTCCTTAGACAATTCCTCCGCGTAAATAAAACTTTTTGGTTTTCTTAAAAAAAGATTTGTTTATAATAATAACCTGAAAAAATCTTTTAACAAAACCAAGAATAAACTAAGAGTTCTTCCCCATCAGGCTCTCTGCAACTGACCTCGCTACTTTAAACACTACCTCCGTTTGACTTTATTTTTTTTATACAACTAAATTTCCATATAACCACTGAATTAAAATTTTTCACATACTTTTAAATCAATTAAAACAACTTCTCATACTAAAAACACTTTTAATTCGCTAATATTCTCTACTTTTTCAGATACATAAATTATAACGTCCACTACGTTGGCTATCTCTTTCAAAAAGCAATTTCCTCTGCTCGCAGAGCAGCATCGTTAGTATTGGCGGGAAGATATAAAATTCAAATCGAAATCACGTCTTACCAAATTTTAGGTTACTTACCAAAATCATGGCAGTATGAAAATTCAGAATGATTTGAACTAAAATTCAAAATAATCTCAGCTCTTGCATTAGTGTCAGCAGATGAAATTGTCAGATCTTTGAGAAATCAAGTACTCGCATAAAGTAAAATTATGTGTAAAATTTAAACGATATGAATCTTTATAATCTCACTAGTCCTTCAAATTTTTTTCTTAAATTTTGCTTAGCTACTTATCAAGTAAAAAAAGATATTTATTTATTCTAATATTAGAGATCAAAAAATTAGAAAAAATTTATCGTGATTACACGGGTAACGATAGAGAAGTCTTCAAAAAGCATACGCAGTTAATAAAAAAAACTAAAAGAAATGTTTGTGCACGCCATCGAAGATGTTGAGGGTCACTCTTTAATGTGACCAAAAAATAAAGCTAAATTATACTTTCAAAAATACAGACCCATAAATTAAAAGTAACATAAAAACTACTCGCCTTGATAGTTATCAATGAAGTTATAATTGTTACACCATATATAAATATACTCTTAAAACTGCGAGTCCAGCAGTATCGGTTTGAGCATATTACCAATCGTGGCTTGTACCACAAACAACCGAAAAAAATGGACTATTAATTTGGAATTTCTGCTGCAGCTGCTGCACACTCTGCCAAGGGAAACTTCGGTGTTGGCACTCGAGGCAATCGTAATCTCGACAAAGAAACCACTTCAAAACCAAAACCCAACAGTTGATGATTGGTAAAGGTAAATGTTAAAATAATGATGAAAATCAATTTTACTCAAGTTGAAAATTCAAGAATACACGGCAACTGTTGATGGATACCAATAACAGAAAATCAATATAAACGATAAAAGAATTTTTCCTACGAAGCGCAAATATAAAATTTAACCGAAAACCATATAAATTTTCATACCTATCTAAACGAAATTAAAATTTTTAAACTTGCACTTCTTTGTTCACTCTAATGCTCTATCTAATCTCTTTCCTCGGGCGTCAAACGTTCTTACAAATCTGCCATAGGCGTAACGCCTAAATGCACTAAGAGGTTTCTTGTAAACATTATTTGAAGATAAACGCGTAGACCATTTGTATCAACATTCTAAAGAGTAGAAGAAATTTTACACTGCTCCATCACTCAGTTAAGTCTTTTTTGAATGTGTTTATTGCTACTATAATTTTTTTCGTATGCATTTATTTCATTTTCGTTCTTGAAAAAATAATCAAAAATAAAGCATTCGTGTTTATTTTAAGGTTGATTAATAAGTGTTCTTTTAAATGTAATAGATTTATACAACCTGAAATTTTATTAGATCAAAATAAACTTTTTCTAACTACGTGTAAAATGTCAGAGCCTACTGCCAATACCTCTGAAAATAAAATTGAAATGAAATGTATGAAGCAAAAAGAAGAATAAAAATAAAGACCGGAAGACGGTTAAAAATACTAATCTACCAAGTAAAACAAAAGTTCCAATAGACATCATATTATCTTCTGATAAAGAATATAAAATAACACTCACCGTATACTGATGAAGAATATTTTCTTTAAAAATTGAGTTTTATTATTTGTATTTCATGCAATGCAAAAAAAATGAAAATTTTAGTATTTCTGCATATGACTACAAATTATAGTGTAGTCTAATATGGTAGAGAAATTAGAAAATTTTGAAGAAATTACTGAAATACATATTAGCCAAAAGCTTTTTCCGTCTCATTGTGGCCCACCTAACTATTTCATGTTTCAATGCACCTCCGATTGGTTGAACTATATTAAGAAATCGTGATTATTAGGAAAAAGTCTAAATAATGTTTTGTCAACTACCTACTGTTAAGAAATAAAACTCATTTTTTAATTTTTTTGCATTTCAAAATGAACCACTATCGTGCACCACTGTTGAAAGTGATTTTAAAAATTATCGTTTAAAATGTACATTGCGGAGCGGTACAAGATAAATAATATGCATATTCATTATTTAAGTGTATTCGCTTATATAATTAGTTTATTTCAATAATAATTTATTCTTATCAGTTAATCTCAATAAAGTATCACTAAATGTTCAATTTCGGTTGATGGATGATATTAAACTAACATGTTTATTACTTACACGATTTTAATATTTCTGACCCATACTTCATAATCAATCTTGAAATGTCTAAAGAAATCTTAAATTTCTTAATTAAATGTAGGGATTGTCAGCGTGTACTAGATTTTTTTGATATAATAGTAAAACCTGAACATTTTTATTTTCTTGTTTTTTTTGAATTTTTAAAATCTTTTTATAATATAAAAATTTCTTATTAATATAATATATATATTATAATGTGTAAATATCTGACGATTAATATTAAAATAGCCATAATCTGCTACGAGATACTATATCTCTTTTCATTGTATATTAACCAATACACTGTTAAAAGCAATACAGTTTGCAGTTTTAAAAAATCATTGAAGTCCAAAAAGATTGTTGCACTATGCTATTTTGAAGTAGTACATTGTGTCAAAATGTGGAAAAACCTATATTTTCCGATTAGACGAGAAAAAATTTACAAAGCTGTTCAGAAACACTATGTATGTTAAATTCTTATTTATTACGTACTTACGAGTTCAAATACAACTCGATATTAACTAAAGATTAAAAAAAAGTACTCTTATTTTGAACCTCTTGTTTTACGAAATGTTATTGTTTAAATATTGTTAATATGTCGATGTTAACGTTTATATACTATAATATTGTTTTAAATAGATCAAAATAAACTATATATAAAATAATAGATCAAAAATAATATATTTAATAAATTCATTTTTTACTTTGTGAAATATAATTAAATAATTTTAGAATGAACAAGCTTTTCACCAACGTTGAAAGCTTAATAATAAAAACATTATTAAAAACCGTTTAATTAACTTGGTCATTCTAAGATCAAAAGTAATATAATTGTATTGTTATTATTAATAATAATAATAATATATGTTTATTTATTTATATATAACAATAACAATAACTCTGTTATATGAATCTATGAGTTTATGAAATAATAACTTCATAATTACAATTAAATCTTTGTATAGAAGTTAATTACAATATACTTACCTTAAAATAAAAATACATTTTTTCTGCTATTTTCTGCTAGTGACCAACTGCTTTACTTAAATTAACATGACATCTTAGAAAGATCAAAAATAGTCGTTTTTCGAGTTTATAATGAACAAGTTTCACTAGTCACAAATTTTTAAAATAATATATGATGATAAAACTTTGATCAAAATGCTATTTATCTGTATAATTGGTTGGTCTCCAAACTCAGCCTAAGATTTTTAAATTTTTTTTGAAATTTAGAAAAGTATTTAAACTGGGCGCCATGATTGTTCAATGAAAATTAACCATGATTATGCGCTGTTGTCAAGTCATTTTGATGGTTGGTAAATGTGTAAATGTTTATTTTTTGTTATATAAACGTTTGACAGTTCTTTCAAATTCAATTTATTAGTAACTAACTTTTTGTAGAAAATATTATTAAGCTAAGGCAAGCATTAAACGTTGTTTTGTACCATTTTGTACAAACAATAGTATTAAAAATTTAAATAAAAAACTTCTGACTATTCCAAAAAAGAAATTAATTAGGAAATATTATTAAAATTTAAATATTGTAGTTTTTACCAGCAAAAGAAGCACAATCAAGACAATTCCTGCTATTTATTTCTTCAGCTTCCTCGTCGACAATAACAACAATATTGTAAACATTTTCTTTATTTAATGTTCTGGTGTGATTCGGCATTTTACAGTGTATAGCGTATGTTCACGTTTCAGTTGTACCCAACTTAGAGCGTTATCACCATAACAATCTCTTGTTGATCTAAAAATTTTAACATGGTAGGTTAAATAACTACACTAAATTTTTAACATTTCAAAACAACAAAGCCGATAATAAATTATAATGACATAAATGTAATTTAACTGTAATAATGTCTAATTACCTTTTAGTTGTTTTTTATTCTAATTTCAGCACTAGAAAACTGTGTATTTTCCATGTTATGAATCATATCAGTACACAGGCCTCAGGCAACAAACGTTGGTTTTTTACCTGTGTACTATTAAAATATAACGAATATAAACATATATTTTCATACCTGAGAATTAAGTACCAAAAAGGTACCTAAGCGAAACATCATTTTTAATTCATATTTACACGGTACTATTCAGGTATTGTTTCGATGTATATATATTTTCATACCGATATTCTGAAGTCAATAACAGCGTTGTTTATGTATTGAAAATTTAGTAACCAAAATATATTTGAACTTACGGTACCGTTTAGATGCTGTTTTAAGCGTACCGTCTCGGTGCTATAATTGCAATGCCTAAGATGTACACAGACGGTATATTATTTGTTAAAAGGTACGATTTTTACATCACCGGTTCGATGTTTTGGTTGTTACAATTTCAGTATCTAATATGTAAAAATGCATTATTAGTTTCAAGTTATGATTGTTACTTAACTGTTTTAACATAATGTTTTTTCCGAACCAATTTAAGGTGACAAATTTTTGAAAAATGTTGAATAACGTTTGATAAATTATGTTTCGGGTAACGTTTTATGTCTATTAAAATTTGCCGCTTACATCAGCGTAGCTTGTGTGACAAACTATTAAAATGTAGTTTTGAGCTTCATATGTATAAGTACTCGTATTTACATTTAGCTTGCACTTTGATTTGCTTCAATTGACCTATTTGATTTCTCATTGCATTTAATGAATGATCTATTAACTATTTTATCATTTGATCTTTCAATATTATTTCAATTTTCAATTGAAAAGTAAAATAAAAAGTTTACAATTAAAACTTTCTTTCGTCTGTCACATGAATAATATTTATAATACAGAAGCTTCTCAAAATCCTATTGCACATTTTTTATTAAATTAAAAATTATCGATTTACTTGCCATCTAGTGATAAATTTTTTTAGTTAAATTTACCTGACATCTCAGGAAGATCACAAACATTCGTTCTTCTTGCTTATAACTACACTAAATAGTCAGATTTCGGGTTATATATGTATGATTGCAATTATGCTTTTAATAACATGTGACAAAATCAGAAACACATTATGTATATTAATTCTATAATCGTCATTCAAATCTGACCGGTTCAGTTTAAGCAACACACATAACACTTAATCGCGAAAATTTCATTATTGTAAAACCGTTTAATATCAAAGCAATTTCATTGGTTGACATTTAGAGGTCGTCGTTTTAGTACAAAGTTTAATATTTTTCTTTAAAAAATCGTACTATAGAACGATTTTCAATTAAATAATAATGCTATAGGTAGTGAAGGCTTGAGCATATAACGTAGCAATAGTGCATCTGCTTAATTTTATTAAACTTTTGATTTTATTTTGCTATTAGACAACTGAGTTTTAAGACATATTTACAAATTAACATTTCGAGCACTATTTATAGAAGGCAGAAGTAAAATACATTTATCTGACATATTCTAAAAGCACATTCTAAAAACTTGCAAAATATTTTCAAACCGCATAAAAATGTATAAAGTATAATTGTATATAATATCTACCAACTATTGCCATTCTAGTTTATCAACTGGAGTCGTTTCAGCCTAGAATTAGGTTGTACAAAGTCAAAGCACGTTTCAAGCAGTTTGTTAATGGTTCTATATATACTTTTCCAAACTTTAAACTGTATGTATTGCTATTGTCAATTTAGATAGCAATATTTCATTAAAATTAATTTATTAGTAGTGAGATGTCCCACATAGATATTAAAAAAATATAGATAAATATAAATCTATTCTAACTTTTATGTTATTTTATAAAACTGTTATCATTAATAAATTAGTTTCGGATAGCATAAATTTAAATCTAGATAAACAGATATAACATTTTAATTTAAAAATTATTGAGCAGGTAGGTAGATACAGGTACATGAACTTGGCAATCCTACAGTGTACTGTGATTAACCGTTCCGTTTACTAGCCAAGCATTTGGTAACTACTATTTGGATGCAATAAGTTTAAGTATTTCAGGCAATAAAAATTAATAAATTTATTTATATTTCAGGTAATTTAAAAATTATTAATAAATCACAAAATAATACTCGTACAATAAATTTCAATTAGCATATTTCTGAATATTTTGTAATGTACTGAACTCCCTCGATCATAATAAATTTGAATGTTAAATGTTGTAGTGATAATATACAATGTGATATTAAGTAGTACATTATTATAGTATACATAGTATATTAAAATAACTGTTTTAGTGCACGAATACTATAGAGTGAACATACTTTAACGTATTGTAAAACAACTATTTAATCTTGGTTGAGAAATCTTTGTAAAGCTTTTACCTCGTTCATGACTTTTCAATTTGTTAATTAATACCTGCCCGAGAACATAAAAAAAGTAATTATTTTATTTATGTTAAAAACCAGTAAGTACGTACCGCATAAGCCAACAAAAAACTTCTTCGATGCGCTTTAATACTAAGTCAAGCGAATAACTCAACCAAAATTTCGACGAGCCTATACGTAATTTTAAACTAAATTTATTCTCAGAAAGAATTAGTAAGTTAATCGCTTTTAACTAGAAAAAATATAATAATAGCGTAGTAATGAGGAAAATAATATAATAGTAAATAAGCAGTTAAATAAATTATAGCCTATGATAGCAGTCAAATGACCAACAATATCAAACTTCTTGGTTAAATTTTCGTATCCACTAACCTCCAAAATATTATTACCTTTAATAATAATTATTCTCAGCATTTTGGGTTCGTTTGGTCCTAAAGTTGTTTTTATATATTCTCAGTTTATTACCCCGTTTTCAGTCAGTTTATTTATTATTATTATTATAAGAAAAACTTTTGCTGAACAATAAATTGCAAATTGAAGAATTATTCCTTTCATTAAAGGTGCATTCCGGTAAATTTGCTACCCAAAAGCCCTCGTGCAGCGCAGTCGTGATTTTGTTACGTGGCAAATTTCGTCAACATATTTGCTAGCAACACATTGTGACTAAAAACGTCAAAATTTATTCGGTTATTTTCATGCACTTGGGATATAACTGTTGATTAAGATTAAGTACGGAACACACGCACCGTCAACAGAAAACCGGAACGCTAGGACCGGTGAAGCTTACGAGTTGATTACCCCTAGCGCGACCAGTTTCAAAGCTATGTCGAGTTCTATAAGTCCTCTGAATTTTAAATTTTAAAATGCTGTTTTTTCGACAACTAATGCCTAATCCTACAAAATTTTTGTTACAATATGTTTAGTAAAATATATTCTTTCCAATAAGAAAAGTTCAAATCGTGGTGATGATTATAACTGACCGTAACCTAAATTTTTACATTAAAAGTTAAATAAATAAAATTTTCAAGAGACCAATATTGAAAACTTGCCACATTGACAATCGTTTATAAGTATTTGACCCTTTTTTTTGCTACAGTAAATATGGAAAGGTTAATAATTTGTAACTTTAATAAAAGAAAATTAAGACGGTTATTGGTGTATTTATTATTATTAATTAGTTTATTATTTATTTTTTTTACCTACACCTTGTTCTTTATTTTCAGAATTTCTCTGAAAACGGTTGGTTTCCCAAAAAACTGTATTTGATCAAAGTTGTAGCCCGTTAAATTTCCTATCCGGTTTAGCCGTAATTTTTTTTTTTTTTTAAGAAGTTTCGTTTAAGAGATACGCGGTTCACAAAAAAAGCAAAACAATAAAATCTGAATTTTTTTAACATTTTTTCCCTTAATTTAATTTATAAACCAGCCGTGTGGTATAAGGCTTAAATCGACATGCTACGGAGCGGAAAACCGCGGTTCGGTGCTTGGTCGCGCCAACTGCACTGCTGTGATCTAAAGCCCGAGTTTGATCTAAGTGCCATGCATCTGGCAAGGTTAGCACTCTACCAGAATATTAATGCAAGTGCTCACAGACCAGGAGTGCCAAGTGTAAAAACTTGGTGCGTTAATGGTAAAAAACAGAACAAAAGTTCTAAAATAAGTTAAAGAAGAAGAAAAAGAATTTAATTTATAACTCAAAAACCGTTTATTCTAGACAATAAGGAAATATAACCTAATTTGTAGATAAGCAAATGATCTTTAAAAAAAGTCTAATCCATTAAGTCTAGAAAATCAATAATATCTGAGCTATGGCTGTTTGAAATCAGAAATTTTATTTGAAAATTTGTCTTAGAAAAGTTTGCTTTATGTACCTCCTCAAAGCTTCTCCGCGGTCACGGAGACACTCTGTATATGTATAATATTATTTGGATGTAGTTATCGTGTTCTCTTAGCTCATAGAAATACCTTCGTAATAATATATACTAGCAGATTCTATAAGTTAAAACTGTTAGCTTGTCGTTTGTGTGGGTTGCTCACTAAGAAATAGTAAATGATTGATGTGCTATATAATGCATACAGTCATTATTTACTAAACAGTTCAATAGAAAATACGTAATGTCAATATAAACTACTTCTTAATTTTTCGATTGTTTAGGATTAATTTTCGAAAAACCCTAGAGTGGGAAGCCCGAATTTTTTTATCTAAATCATTAAATAATATCTACTGCAATAAAATGATAGATATCAACTGTTAACGTATTATAAATTAATTTAGTTTCATAAAAACTAGTCTATTACGACTGCTCTAATATTCGTTTACAGCATTTACATTGAACATATGAAGGTATAAAATAATTACTCTAATTTTAACTACTAAAATGCTACTATCATATGTCAACGTATTTGCCAAATTATTTGTGATAATAAATTTATCACAACTAAATTAAAAAACTTCATTATAGATAAAATAATATATTATTTAGCTTTTACTCTTATAAGTTATAACCATCATCATTTTCCCTTAAAGGAGTACAATTTTGTTTATATCTGTGTTGAGTTTTCTTGCTCCACCTGGCCGCGAGTCGGTGATTTCGGTTTAACAGTTAACGCATTTAGCCGCTACACCGTAATTGACCTCGTTCGTTAAATAAAAATAATCGTATAAAATTTACCACCATTTTATGTTTACACACATGTTAGGTATCTGTATATATATATCTGTATACATATCAATTTTTGGATTTCTTTAAGTAAAATTTTTTACCTACTCTATACGTGTATATAAAAAAGTTATAAAACCTAAAAATGCTTATATTCATACATTAAAATGGATAGCATGTCGTCTAAACACGGCTTTGTGACAGCTTTACGACACTCCTACTACTGTAATTAAAAATGTTTTTAACGAGAAGAATGACAAGAATTCCGCACGCACTGCTTTTGAAGTTGTTTAAAACAAAGAAAATTGAGAAAGGCAAACATTACAAAAGTTGCCTGTTTAGAATATATAAAATTATGTGAAATGTGGTGCCTACTACAAAACGGGTGAAGTTAGTAGTAAGAGTGTTCCATACTCTTAGGTGGTGTTTATACCTGTTGTGCTTGAAAAAAACAACATCGTTTGTTTATTTTACAGAAATTTACATAGCAATATTGGTTTGGTTAAACAGTTTTTTTAAATTTCTGATAAAAGACCGCCTGCTCGCCTGCAACATTAAAAAAGTTAAGTTTTGTGTACAGATTCGTTTAAAACAGTCAAAATAATAAAATTTGGTTTTATGCAAGAAAAAAATATATAAATGTGGTGTCATAATAATTTGGTGGACGGTTGCAAAATTTATACTAAAATTGTATTTGATTTGCGGAAAACTTTACATTATGTGTATAAGAGTTTTTGATTATTCTTAAATTATAATAAAATGATAAAAATTTTCTTCGTAAGTTACAAACAAATAATTTTCATATATTTTTATAAACCTGATCGACTACAGAACGATAACTCCGAACCGGAAGATATTATAGATATTTTAAAAATTGCGACGTAATCGTTATTAAACTATCAATTTTTCATTCAAGAAACACTTACTACTTAGAAGTGGGTGGAGCTCAGCTACATTCTACTAACGGTGCGTGTAACCTTACGTAATAGTGATTACATAACGGCGATATTTTGTAACCAACGAGGAAACCACAAATCGTACAAGAACCGACAACCAGCGAACCAAGTTCATCAAACACTTAAATCCCACCAAAACGGACCCGCACAAGGTTGAAGAAAAACAACACTGCTCTCCGCATCTGCGGCTTCCGAAGCGGGTTTCAATTATTAACACTCATGGTACGAACCCCATTACTACGTCTCAGAACCCAAGGATCCACCCAAGTAACATTTTATGCTGAATATCAATATCAAATTCAGCTAGTGAGCTGCGTCAGCTGCTGATTTTTAGTAACGGCAGAAGCTGAATTGCTAATTTGACGGCAAAAATTGCGATGAAATTGCGCTGCGTCAGCTGTTGAAAATGCTGACTCAGCCGATATTCAGCGCTAATTCAGCTGATATTCAGCGCTAAATCAGCTGATATTCAGCTAAAATTCAGCTGATATTCAACATTTTGAACAGCTGACGCAGCGCAATTTAAGCTGTTTTTTTGCCTCCAAATTAGCAATTCAGCTTCTGACATTACCAAAAATCAGCAGCTGATGCAGCCATTTGAACAGCTGACGCAGCGCAATTTAAGCTGTTTTTTTGCCGCGAAATTGGCAATTCAGCTTCTGCATTACTAAAAATCAGCAGCTGATGCAGCTCAATAGCTGCGCTATTAAAAAATTATTTTAAATTGATAATTATATTTATCTAATTAAATTGTCGCCTATAATTTATAGAACATTTTATTATATTATTTTCTTTAACATCAAAAAATATAAATATATTATATCTTTATTACATCATTTATTTATTTATCATTTTATATCAGTCGCAATATCTTATATCGTTAAAACGATATCCTAGTACTATATAATCTAAATAATTACAGTAATTTTAAATTTATATTTTATTATGTATAACTTAACTTTAAGTTAAAACTTACATTTTTTTACGTCCGCCGCTACGAGTGAGATTTGAACCTGAGGTACCCACCTTGGAACTGGAAAGCTTAACTTCCTAGGGTATGAAGCTATATGAAACTTTTTTGATTTTTTTAAAATATATTCAATCTATTTTTGTGTGGAGTATTTGACCATCAGTTATCGAAAAATAATTAAATACATACCACTATATTTCATGCTGATTTTTCAAAATTTTGAATTTTTAAATAAATACTTACGCAAAAAAATTTTACTACAAATTCTAAATACCTTTTTCCTTATTTGTATAATCTCATTAGTTAGATTATGAAATTTGGGATTCCCAAAATAATTTTGTTACAATTGATATGCACATATAGTTACAAAATTGCAACAATTTTAATTTTATAAAAATTAATTTTTAAATACACTAAATTAGTTACAATTTTCTAAAAGGAAATAGTAGGCCTATATCTACGGTGTTAAATTCGATTACATTGAAATTTAAAAATAGCAAAAATTGTCTTTTTTTGGTTAATTATTAACACAAAAATTCCTAATTTTGAATAAATCGATTATAATCGGTAACATATTTTTAAAAATTGTTTTACTATAAAAAAAAATGAAAATAAAATTAGTATAAATATGTCTGCACTGGGGATCGTAAATAAAATTCTACCACGTACGTAAAAACGTGCACAAAATTTTATAAAATATTGAAAAATATAATTACCACGCAAAAGTGTATGACTTACTAATGACAAAAATTAAAAAATTTAACAAAAAAGTTACATGACGGATATTTTTTCGAATTTCTTTTACCATGCGGTCGAATTTATGCGATTTTGCTTTTGTATGCAATTTATGTTTTAAAGTGAAAGCCCAATATTGCATTTGTAAATAAATTATAGATTTACATTGAAAATCATTTCGATTTTAATTAAGTGCTTGTTCACAATGTACGTAAGACATAAGACAAACATAACACAAACATAAGACGTAAAGTTTAACCTTTGTTATAAAGTTTGAAAGGGGTTTGAAAGTTTTTTTGTTTATTTAGTTTATTTTTTTGTTATACGCATGCGTAGTTTCATATATTTCTTATGTTTATTGTGAAAACTTTTGCGGCTAATGTCAAAATTATATATTATGCTTACGTTATCCTTATACACGTCTTATGTTTTATGTACATTGAGAACAAGCACTAACACTATTTTTATTTATTTTTAAGTTTGCACTTATGAAAATTAATACAAATTTTGTGCACCTTAAATGTTGGTCCATTTTTTAAATTACTAATCAATTGACAATATAAAATACAAATAATATAATTTGTATTATAAATGTTTGCTAAACGACAAAATATTGAAACTTTGAAGAATGCTTTAGAATAACTTATAGCTATATAATTATTTTTCTATACTGCTGTGTTCATAAAATAATGAATCGATTTATAAAAACACGTGTTCAACTGAACCGTAAATCTATCTTAATTTATTTTAATTAATTTATGGATTATATTTGTTGAATGTATACTTGTAATAAATATAACAATCTTCAATTTTGACGTATGACGTACGACGTATCGAAGCGTCAGCTTAAAATTCAGCTAATTTGCCAAAGCTGAAAAACAGCTGAATTTAAAGCTGCCGCTTCGAAACGTCAGCTTAAAATTCAGCTAATTTTCCGAAGCTGAAAAACAGCTGAATTTGAAGCTGATGCTGACGCTTCAAAACGTCAGCTTAAAATTCAGCTAATTTGCCGAAGCTGAAAAACAGCTGAATTTGAAGCTGACGCCTCGAAACGTCAGCTTTAAACCCAACCTGAGAGACGACAATCTCATCTCCCGCAGAGAAGAGGCCCGAAGAGACCCGAAGCACTTTTTAGTGCATGTGAAAATCAAACTTTTTGAAAGGATCACTGCAATATATAATATCATAATATATATTATTATAAAGTGATGTAACCTAGAAAAAGCTCCTATTGAATTTGGAAGTCTGCTTTCAGGATATTGTCTATAGCATTCCCGTTTAACTGCTAATGTTTTTCAGTGCAATAGCGATTGGACAATAGCGGATACACCATCTATATAATATAACATATAAGGAATTTTCCACGCCTCCTTCCGCCTCTCTATCCCGAGTTTCATAAGAAGAAAAATTGATCAAAAGGGTAGTTTGACGGTTAGTTGTTATACTTATATGAAATATTATTTTTATTTTTAAGATACAGTAAACGCCGCTTAATGTGATCACATTGGGACTCGGAAGTTTTGATAACAATAACCGATTGATAACAATAAACAAAAAGAATATTTTTTAATAAAACCTCCTTCAATATTTGTACCGTATGTTTAAGATATTCAGCCACTTGAAAAAATCTTAAACGAAGCAGCTAAGGCTGGGCATTAGTATTATGGAACGCCAATGGCTTGTCCCAACATAGACAAGAGTTAGTAAATTTTATTATAAACCACAAAATTACTATTAAAACTATTTACGGATACCAAACTATAAAATCTATCACTCAAGCCACCCTGATGGCACAGCACATGGTGGCTCTGCAGTCATCGTTAAAAGTTCACTGAGGCACTACGAGCTACCCAAATTCTAAAAGGAACACATACAAGCTGCGAGTATTATAGTCGAGGGACTAGTTGGTCCCATAGCAGTATCAGCTGTCTATTGTCCTCCAAAGCATAAAATCAAAGAAGATAGATTCACGAAGTTCTTCGAAACACTTGGTAATCGTTTTATTGCGGCAGGAGATTATAATGCAAAACACAATCAATGGGGATCCAGAACTGCTAATCCCCGTGGCAGAGAACTTTTCAAAACAATAACAGCCAAAAACCTAAACTACCTTTCATCAGGGCATCCAACGTATTGGCCAACAGATATAAATAAGATTCCAAATTTATTGGACTTTTGCATTACAAAAGGAATTGCAAGTAACTACTTGGTTGCGAAACCGTGCCTGAATCTATCCTCAGATCACTCTCCGGTCTTGATTGAACACTTCTTTGGCTTTGTAATTCGAGATAGACCTCCACCTAGACATTAATAAATAAAAATTTAAATCTGTCAACGCCACTTAAATCAGAAAAAGACCTCATCATCGCAGTAGAACATCTAACAACTACAATCCAGAATGCATCCTGGTTATCTACACCCATACCCTCACCTAACACAACCAACGAAAACTTCTCACCCAAGGTGAAGGAAGCAGTCACAGAAACGGAAACTCAGAAGAATATGGCAAACCACCAGGCATCCAAACGACAAGAAAAGGCTAAATCACTCTACTGCGAAGCTCAAAAACCTTCTGAAAGACCTAAAAAATAAATCAGTTCAAAAGTACCTAGAAAACTTAACACCTACAGAAGCGACTGATTACTCACTTTGGAAAGCTACTAGGAAGATACAGCGACCAATAATGTTTTCACCACCGATCAGGAAAGCGGACGGATCTCCCTGATCACTTCTTGCCCAGCAAAGGCGGATGTTTTTGCCGAGCATTTGACAAATGTTTTCAAACCATTTCCACCAGAAACACAAGAAAATGTCGCAACGAACGGTAATGAACTGAGAGGAGTCTCAACTTGAGCAAAAAACACACAAGCCATTCAAGATACATGAGGTCAAATCAGCAATAAAACTACACACTAATCCTAAAAAGGCGCCGGGTTACGATCTCATTACTGGACGAGTTCTGAAAGAATTGCCGGAAAAGGGTATGAGATTTATCACATATATCTTTAATGCAGCTCTCCGCTCTAAATGTTGTCCCCACTCAATGGAAAGTTGCACAAATAATTGTACTGCCTAAACCTGGTAAACCACTCCAAGAACCCCCCTCATATAGACTAATCAGCCTCTTACCCATTCTGTCGAAGTTGTTTGAGAAAATGCTGCTGCAAAGAATACAAACAATACTATTGCTGAAAAATATAATACCTGAACGTCAGTTTGGTTTTAGAAAGCAGCATTCTACCATCGAGCAGGTTCATCGTGTGGTGGAGGTAATAAATAAAAACCTAGAAAATAAAACATTCTGCACAGCCGCATTCATCGACGTCTCACAGGCCTTCCATAAGGTCTGGCACGAGAGCCTCCTAATAAAAATTAAACAACAACTGCCAGGTTATTATTTACTCTTGAAATCATATCTTTCGGAAAGAATGTTTCGGGTTAAGTGTGATAAAGCCTACTCAAATCTTTGTCCAATAGCCTCCGAAGTACCTCAGGGTAGCATACTGAGACCAGTACTTTACTTATTATATACAGCGGGACGGCCAACAACTGGGTTTACGATGACAGCCACATTTACAAACGACACGGTACTTATGGCTTCAAATAAGAACAAAACCCAGGCTTCTGAGGATTTGCAGAAGTGCTTGAATCAGATCCAGGACTGGATGACGAGATGGCGGATTAGAGCAAAGGACACGAAGTCAGTGCAAGTTACTTTCACGTTAAAAAGAGAAAATTGCCCACCAGTTACTCTAAATGAACGCAAATTACCACAGGCGGATGATGTGAAGTACCTAGGTATGCATCTAGACAAACGCTTGACATTCCAAAAACATATTTGGACAAAAAAAAGCAGCTGGGTCTCAAACTCAGAGAGATGTACTGGCTCATGGGTCGCAGCTCCAAATTATCAGTTGAAAGTAAACTACTTATATACAAAAGTATAATCAAACCCATATGGACATTTGGTATACAGTTGTGGGGCACGGCTAGTAACTCTAATATTGAAATCCTTCAAAGATATCAGTCCAAGGTTCTCCGCACTATTGCGGATTTCACAATTTTATTGGGATTTCACAAATAGATTTGTTTAGTTAGGTAAAATCAGTCATGTAAAATGCACTACTACCATATTTTGTTATATAAGAAATGGTTATGTGAAGGTCAATCGCTGGATTCACCTTTTATACGACATTAATTGTGCTATTCTATTTACTAAATGTTACTAAACAGATTGTAAATTTCTCAGATGTCAATAAAAAAAAAAAAATTTTACATAAAAGTAGTTGCAAAATGCTTAATTGTAGTGCTGCATTCCGCTGGCTAATTTTTGGCAACTTATCTAAAAATATTTGTATGTGCTTTTAAATATAACGGAATAAAATAGTACATCATCAGCATACTAGCAACTTTCTGATTATGATACACCTGAGTTAGGTCTGGGTAATAAATATGTCTGGGTGGTTCCCCGGTTTGTGAACAAGATTTTAAAAAAATGCTTATAAACTGCAAACTAACTTCATTTTCAGTGGGAGAAAACAATATTAAGAAAAATAATCGATAACATAAACCGAATTTTTGATTATAACGAACGATGTTTTTCACGTGTAGTCATATTCGTTCGGGCCGTCCTTCACGAAAGTGATAATAATACCCGATTGATAACATTAACCATGATTCCAATAAGCGGCGTCCACTGTATTACCTTGTGATTTAAAATAATGCAATTAATAATGTTAATAAAATTGAAAACTTCTGCCAGATTGTCTACCAACCATCAATCGTTTAGTAGCATCTATTTCCAATTCGATATCTTAAAGAAGTAAGAGTTTGCGTAGTTAAAAAATTAGTATATGATTTAGTCTTCCACAAAATGAATTCACTTTTAAAACAAATATAATACATACAGAGTTAATATTTATCAAGATTTATTTTTACTACAAACGACAGGAATCTTTACCTTGTCAAAAATCATGTTTTTGGCGAGCCCCAAAAGATGAACTAAGTATATAATAAAACTAAACATTGCAGTATGTAAACGTGTCCCTTGTCATATGGGGGTGTTTATTACTACGACCACTGTATTATAATGAGTAGGAGTCGGTGCCGGGTGCGGATATCGCGTTGTCGTGCATCGTAGCACTGTTTCATGGAAAGGTACATGAATTATTTGGCAAAAATGTAAATGAAAAAGATGGGAAGCTTTTTAACACGCGCTCCAAGTTATGACTTTGTTATTTGCATGATAAATGGCATGCTATTTAACAAACGGAAATTTCTTGCTGTCTAATATTTATTTACAAGTTTTTTTTTAATGACTAAAAATAAATTTAAATGAAAAAGCGACAAATTAGGTTTAATAATCTTTCGGAATATCTGAATAATTATTAATATTCAAGTATTTCTTGAATAAATAGAACTTTAACTAAAATGTCATTTAAATTTATTAAATTATTTATATGTACAAAAATATTATGTAGATATAATAAAATAATTGTTTGCTTCATCTAATCATTACAGTAGACAAGTTTGTTATCTATTTGAAGTTAAAAGAAAAATTTTAGTTTGCGTTATTGTTCTCATTAGTCATTAGCGGAATAATTGCATTATATTTATGTAAAAATGCAAACTCGGTCGCCGAGATTAACTTAAATATTATTTAAAATTCCTATTAAATTATGAAGTTTTATCAATCGGTTGAAATGAGTAGATACAATTTATGGAACGTTATGGTTTGAAATTTTAAAGGATGCAACATGTACAATTTGTGGTGTTACAAAACTACCGTGTTATATAAATCACTGAACCCTAGAAGCTTGTATAAAATAGTCAGGATATTACACAGAAACTGTGAAGCTCCAATCCCAGACGGATTCATTTAGTTTATATCAACCCCAAAAACATCAGGTGGAGGAGGTTATACAGTTTTTGTATTCCCAAAGCATCAACTTTGCTGGGATTTATTTTAATACGTTTTCAAAGTAACCTTACAATTACTTATTAAATATTTAATAAGAAAACTAATTGCTGCAGTCTAACCTTATATACCTTTGAAAGTTCGTTATAGTGGGTTATGTTAGTTAACACCCATTGACGTTCAAGCGTACACGTCTATGCTGTATTTCATTTAATAAATTTCATAAAAGTACAATAATTATATTATATTAAGGGAATAGATTGAACAAATTTCGATCATTTCAGAAAATCTTTGTTTTAATTAAACAGAGTTATCAATTACTGAAAACCGTTTGGTATTGCTTTGAGTAATTACATAATTTTGTCCCAATTTTTGTATTTTTACATTAAGTTTTTATATTAGAAAATTGACATTAATGCTTGGCTAAATAAACAAAAACTTTGATTTGTTTTTAATCTTGTTTTATTCAAATCAGTCACATTAAGACTCATCGGTTAGAAATCCTTCTAATAGAGTATATAATAATTAAAAGTATTTACTATTTAATACTGATTACAATAATTATTAATAAATATTAAATGTCCTTACTTTAATCCAGGAGAAAAGTAGCGATCAACAAACAAATTTAAATATAACTATTCAATCGTAACTTTAACGATTTAGTTAATTAAAACGTGTGACAATAGCATCTGTTTTTACAATATTTGCATTATAGTTGCATGTTGCCGCACAATCAAATTTAACCAACTATTAGAACAAAATTATTTTATTTCAGACTTACTAAATTTAAATTAATAACGAATTTGCATGATTTAAGCAGATGTGCTTAGAAAAGTTTGTAAAAAATACATTTATTGCAGTAATTTACGACTAAAGGTTTTTTAATTTTAACTAGGCAATTAAAGTGATGAAATTGCAGTTTTTGATTAATTTCCTATATTATACAGCAGATTTGTTTAAACGTGCAATTTAGGTTTGATCTATGCATCGCTTAGTGCGCATGCGTTACCAAGGTACCAAGGTTTCAAATCCTTTGAAGCGAGAATGTTGTTGAAACGACTTTCGTGATGTGCTTCTGAATTATTTATACCTGATTAATTGGCGCTCAAGTACCCTTAAAGGAAATATTTTTCTTGAATAATTTTTTTTAAATTATATTTTTAATTTTTATTGTTTTTTTTTAATTATCCATAAATTCGTGGTTTAAAATGTAAATTTGATATTAATCATATTAGTATTTTACTAGGTTATGTTTTATATTGTAAGCATAAATTACGCAAACTCAATCATCACCTGACGATGTCATATTATGCCAAAAACGTTTTAGTTAATTTGTTTTACATGTCATCCCCCATGTAAGCCAGAATTGTCAGATTAAGATTTACTTCTTAAACATAAAATTATAATGTACAATATTATTCCATAATATGCGAACATAATTATTATAATTATAATGAATTTTATATCTACATAGAGATCTAACTAAAAATTTAGACAAATGCATAATATTCTTCTTTGAAAACATAACATTTTTAATCATATCAAATTTTTTAGCATAAACCAAAAAATTCACAAAACACTTTTTCGAAACTAAAATGTTTAAGTTATCACAATATATAAATACATCGTATGTATATTATCGCAAAAGTTTTTGGGCGATGAACTAGTTCATCCTAGTTCATCGCCTGATGATGCCATAGTATGGTGAACACGCTTGCGATAATACATATATTGTATTGTGTATTTATATATTGTGATAACTTAAACATTTTAGTTTCGAAAAAGTGTTTTATGCATTTTTTGGTTTATACTAAAAAATTTAATATGATTAATACTTTATGTTTTCATATTAATATGATTAATATGATTACACTACTTAAACCACTTATCTATTGATTATAACATTTTTAAGTGTCATAATAGCTAATAAACTAATACTTCATTTTATAAAACTTTTAAAAAACCGTTAAAGTGAAGCAATAATTTATATTGGTTTGTTAATATTAGCAGATATTTTCCATTAGGTAATTAAATTTAACAGCTTGTTAAAAGTTGTGTAAAACCGGGAGTTATAATTCTGTTCTATTGACATGTAAATTTCGATGACATTATTGAAATTAACAAAAACCTACATACATTTTATAATACTATTAAATATTTCAATGATCAAACCTAGATTGTATTTATATTAATCATGACTTGAGAAGCTCATTATTTGTCTTTAAAATTGTGTTCTTATGGGAACAATAAACCTTCGTGCGTATTGTAGAAATTTCACTTTCGTAAGAAATGAATGAATCCTCTGGTATCATTAGTATCTAAATACTAAAAATGTTTCCACAGGTAGCGATCATAAAAATAGAATTGTATTAAACTAACTATTAATAATTACCTGTATCTCGCTTGAGTCATAACCATGTATTTAATGACTTTTCGTCAGTATGAATTTTAAAGTTAGTATGAAATCTCGTAGGTTTACAATAAAATTGGAATTATTTTATAAATTGAATAAAAATGTGTATAGAAATAAAAATTACACTAGGTTAACTTAATTTATTTTCCGCATTAGGACAACAAAGCTAAATAAAAAAATATGCTATACATACCTACATTCATTTATTTATTGAAGATCTTGAATATAACTCATTTGATTTTATACACCTTTATTTCAATTTATAAAAGAAAATTTTATTGTTTTAATTTTATTTTAGCAATTATTTTCCTTTCAGTTCAGCTTGTTTGGGTCGGTAAATCCAGCAGATAGCACGTATCAAGTTCAAAATTCATACTGACCAAAAACAATTTTAATACCTGGTGTTGATAACTTATGGTGAATACAGAATAAATTCCAACGATAACAAAAGACAACTTAAGTTTTTACAATTTTTTGTAAACATAATATTCTAAACTCAGCAAGATAGTGCAAAAACAATAAGTGGTTTAACATTGACTAGAGCAATAGTTTGTTACTAATGCATTGCATATAGCTATTGTTAATTTTAATTTATTGGCATAGACTTTGTGTTTTTATACATTGTTGGCTATTTATATTTAAAAGTGAAATAAATAAGTGTACATAAGTACTTACAATACAAAAAAACTTCAAATTATAATGAAAAAAAAGCAATATTGTATTATCAGGTTCTGTTTCAATAAATTACTATTTAATGATTTTTTATTGTTTTTCAATATATTTTACGAATTTTATGAATCCACCATTTTACTTAACTACTAAGGTAACTGGAGGAATATGACAATTAATTTTAGAGATAGGATACCTTACTAAATTTACTACATTTAAAAAACTATGGTGGAAATTAAAATTTATGTTTATTATAACATGATTTTAATGTTTTAAAATAAAGTTCAAAAGTGGCATATTATATCTATTACCTAAGATGCTGGGTAATATGGCAACAAGAAAAATACAGTATTTTCAAGTGTAAATTGCAATTTATTAACTACAATTTTTCGTACAACTACTTCATGCACTGTATCCAGTCACAATTTGGTATTTTCTTATCAAAATAATATTCATTACATGAGAATGCGGCATACATATAACCCTAAACTTCCAAAATAAGAAAAAATAAATTCCATCGCACATAAACAACATAGTAATGACGGCCAGTGGCTTTGTTTGCATAACAAGTAAAAACCTTTAGTGTTATTACTTGCACCCTTACTTTGTATTTACTGCAAAAAACGATTATATTTAAAAATAATTTATAGATGTACGTATCCGTACGAAGAGTACCTAATTGAGGACCGTTTATCTACTACTTGCGCTGAATTTTTTAATTTATATTTTAATTATTTTATTTATTTATAGTGGTACACAGAGTAATTTATTGCTGTAATACTTAAAAGTTTATGGAATTGAAAATAATATATAAATATAAAAGCATTTTTAATTCTTTTTAGCTTTAAATTATACCGAAGTTGCATGTAAATTTTTATTTATAGTAGTTAAAATAAAGGTAGTTATCATATTACTATTATAATGTTATTATATACTTTATATTTTAATAAAATTAATTTTTACATGTTACATGAAATTGAAAAATAATTTAATTCATAACTTTCATAAAATTATTCAAAAACTATTTAAATGAATGATATAGCTTGCGACACCCTATTTTAACTGATGTTTCGATTTTCGGAATCTCATCAGGCAAACCTGGAAAAATTATTGAAATGATTGAAAAGTTATGCTATTATTTTATTATTTCATGTAACATGTAAAAATTAATTTTATTAAAATATTATCACATGCTAATAACCTTAACCATTTTATCAATTATCATATACTTTATAATATATTTATATTTTTTTGATTTATTTGAATTTATTCAGAAATTCTAACACTTTTAGATATAATGTTTAGCAGATGTAGTATAAAAAATGTATCATAAATGTATAATAAACGTCCGATGATTTAAATTACTAAAACATTAATATTGTTAGTATTGTTGTGATGATGACGTATAACTAAAACTATAAATTATGAAAGGAAAAATGTATATATGTATACGCTACGGAAAAAGTACGTATACCGGTAAAAGTGCACATTTTCCGTTACATGTACACTTAAGTTGACGCTTATGGCAAATGTACATATACAATACACTTTTTCCAGTAGAATTCGGAATATCTGTACATATACTACAAAGCGAAGTTGAGAAAAGTATATTTTTTATCTTTTATCAATTATTATTTATCATTCACTGAAGCCTAAATAAAAAAATTATAAAACAACAAAATACCAACTACAAAATAATATATTTAAAATATTACTTTCAGAAAGTTTTTTTTTTTTTATTATATTTGATGAAGGTGCATCAACTGCCTGGGTTATTAGCACCTGTATGTGTACATTATTATATTTACATTATATTTTTATTTTTATTTCTTGTAAGAATTTGATCGTATGATGGATAGTGTTTCTATCGGGATTAAGTGCTTCTTCGATTTTTTGTGGTAATTTGGTTTTGTTTCTTTGATTTGTTTATGTTGGGCAATCAATTAGTATGTGATGTACTGTTAGTATTTGATCACATGTAGTACATTTTGGTGGGAGTTCTCTATCTAGTAAAAATGAGTGGGTTGTCTTTGTGTGGCTTAATCTCATTCTGGTCAGGATCGTTTCTGTGGTTCTGTTTTGGTTTATTAATTCTTTCCATGGATTGATTAATTTTTTGATTTTTTTTTTAATTTTTGGTTGGAGCCTGTCCCTTGTTTTTGCCATATTTTGTAAATGTAGTCTTTTATGCTTCTTTGCTTCTTTGTTGGTTGTAGCTTCTTTTGCGAGTTTGTCTACTGCCTCGTTTCGCGGTATTCCTATATGTGATGGTACCCACAAAAACGATACTTCTATGTTTTTCGTTTTTAATTGATGATGTGTAAGTTTAATTTTATTTACGATAGCGTTATTTCGATTTTCTTTCTTGAGCAATTCTAGTGTAGCGATTGAATCGGTGCTGATTAAATATGAAGAAAGTTTTTTAAAATTCATATTGCGAAATATTTACTTTAAAAAAATATTAATTTTTAAATTTTAATTACGTATATTTTATTTATATATTTTATTTTAGATTATTTTACATTGTAAATTATTTTAGTTGAATAGCATGCGATTGTTTAATCTTTCTTTTTTTTATATTTAGCATAACATAGCAGAAACAATTATTAATTACAGCAATTATGGACTTAATTGTGTAATCTATAAATACAATATAAACTCGTATGTGATTGTTTATACGATGTTGCACTCTAAATATGGCTACCGTCGCTCATCGGTGTACATCATCTGAAGATGAAGTGTTCCATTTGGGTTACTTCAAAATCTGAAGATAATGCAATAAAGTGACATGGTTTATGTTATCTTGATTGCTGACAGTATTGGTCGGCTATACATCGGGTATCTTTACCAAGGCCCCATGGTATATTTATTTTTGTAAATAACCTACTTTGATGTTACATATATCTGTGACAGATTATACGATTAAAGATACTTATTATTATTTGATTTTTTTAAATGACAAAAAATTCAAAAAATAATGTAAAATTTTTAATTCAATCAAGAAAGTTTCTATCAAAATACAGGAACGTTGGCAAATTTTGAATTATTAACTTTTCTAAATATTTTATTTTTCTCAATTTAAAGAAAACGTTGTTTGATCCCCAAAAAGGGGTAATGAGAAGTAATTTCAAATACGTGACATGCCTTCTTCTTATGAAGAAGGCACGGTTGAAAAAATCAGGTGTATTTTGTTGGGATTAGAACTAACCACAATATAGCAATCTAACACTTTAACTGCTAGGCTACGACCGTGCTCAGACAATGCAGTATAAACAGAATATTAAGTGCAATATTGACTTAAACTCACGTGAAAGCTTTAAAATTACTTAATTAAATAATTCTTTTTTTAAATGTGATAGAATTTCCACCGATAAAAAATTTGGTTTACATCAATTAAATTCAAGGTTATAAATCTATGTGTATCTAATGTATTATATTAAATAATAGTAATTGTTTACTTGAAAATCATTGTCAAGTATACGTCACTTATTTCTTACTGTTACAGTTCTGAAAATAAATTTTATAATTTTAATTAAACATACCTAAAATTTGACTAAGTACTGTCCTTCCATCTTCTCCTAAACAAGCGCTTCTGGCATCAAATGGATTCGTAAATTGTACAAACGCATAACCTTTATGCATTGAAATTCCTAAAAATAATAGCATAAAGTTAAATTACTGTAAAATAAATTAATAGTATCAAAAAATATTAAATACTACTAATGCTTAAAATTAATTTCCAATCAGTTAAAAAATGCTATAATATAATATAATTTTGAATAGTATTGATGTTGTTGGTCAGTTGCATATTTTGATGTAACTACCACTGGTCGTTAAAAACTGAACTTGAAGTAATAAGTTGTCTGATTTGTTCTAGTTCCTGAAAATTTGTTCTAGTTTCAGAAAATTAGAACAAAATCTAAGTTAAACGTTAAACCGATGATATTTTGATTCCGAAATTCCGTATCATTTAATTTATTGATTGATTGATGGACAATAACCTAATTATGGATAGTTATATAAGAGATGACAAGGTATCAATGTTTCCCCAGAAGACGTAAGTATAATATAATTGTTGCAGAATTTGATAAATAATATAGTCTAAGATCCGAACTAGAAAAGTTATTCGCCGATCTGCCGATGGAATGAAAAGTATTATATATCAAATTTAATATGATATAAAATATATCACGAATGGGTTGGCTAAAAAATTCCTGGCCAAACTATTATTAATTAAAAATTGAAAATTGACTTTTTATTAAACAGTGCGCCCATGAGTCGCACGAATAAATTTAATAGGAACCGAAAGTATAAAGCCTATAATAGAATATGCAAACGTTGGGTTGTCTATTTTTTTCTTGGCAGAACTACTGGGTTGGCAGGTATAAATAGGTAAGTCGATTCCAGTTACTTTGCCCATTTCAAAAATAAATAAATTTTATATCAAAATAAGCGCTGTTTCATTGCGAACACGATGACATGGGGTTGTCTGCAAAAAATCTGGCGTGAATGAGGGTTGTCCATTTTTAAAAAGTAAAATTTTGATGCGAATGAAAACTTGCGACAAAGAGGTCCGAGCCAAGTATCCCGTGCGATTGAAGAAGACGCACAGCGTTGTAGCTGCATCGGCGTATTATTATCAGTGGCTGCTTAGTTTATAAGACATGTTATATTATATTTCAGTAGGAATGTTTACGGTACCATTTACTAGTGTATCGCTATCTTTCTCTATTGAATGAACAAATAGCATGCACATTCTATTTCGTTCAAGGTGATCTGTGCGTAGCACCGCATGCAGCTACAACGCTGTGCGTCCTCTTCAATCGCACGGGATACTTGGCTCGGACCTCTTTGTCGCAAGTTTTCATTCGCATCAAAATTTAGTAATTTAGTATCTGAGAGAAATTTAGTAACAAGTAATTAATGATTAATAAATTTTTTTAATTTATTACTTTTTCAAATTCATAGTTCATAAATTACTCGGGCATAAAGTGATTTTTAATCGCAAGTGTAATTTGATTCTTGGTTACTGTCAGACAACGATCATCATGAATTTCACAATTTCAACTGCACTATAAGAAAGAGCACAATTTTCTGAGTATAATGCAACAAAAATTTGTGCGGATCATGCATTTGTTTTCGAAAAAACGGCATTTTAAAGTTATATAAAAGCAGGTAGTTGTAACCCGATACACCCTGTTGCAACGAGTCGCGTCGCGGTAAACTTGCACGTCGAGTCTCTGCTCTTCATTTTGTTGACAGTACGAGTGCTTTGATATACTCTTAGTGATGTAGTCATTCGATGTCGATACCCGGACGAGTTCTATGGCTTCGAGTTCCACCCTTGGCGAGTTCTGTCATTTTTCAGGGATATTTTTAATTTTTTTTGCCTTACACAAAATCGGCTAATCATGCAGCCGTGTTAAAAGGTGTATCTAAAATACATGTAAATTTAAATTTTTCAAATTCGATTTTTTTGAGAACTAATGCATGTTCCGCAAAAACTTTTGTTCTAATATGCTTAGAAAAGTATCCTCTTTCCTATAGTGCAGTTAAAATTGTGAAATTCGTGATGATCGTTGTCTGACAGTTCCCTGATTCTTTTGTTACTTATACTACATTATACTATGTTTAATGATGATGCAAACTATAGTAATATTAATTTTCTTTATTATTTGAATATAGTTTATATTCACCGACTAGATAAAATTTTTCTTTTATTATCAATGATTTAGTTTAGTATAAATTTATATCAACTTATACTTATATAATAGTATATAAGTAAGTGAATGAATTAAATTAAGATTACGAAATAAAACACGTTTAAATTATAATCGAAAGAAAACTTCTTTAAAATTACTTTTTTTAAAGAAATCTTTTATGATGCGATAAAAACAATATTAAATTATTTATAGGCATTTATGCATAGTTTTTTTTATTATACTATAACTTATGCACGACGTATAATTTTCAGAGGTATGCGAATATTCGAGACAAGGAAAATGTTATTTCGATGAGAAGCTTGCGTTGTTTCGGCACCACATAAATACTTAACACTTTGCAGTCTACCACCTCATGAATATATGATTGTTTATAATGTCATGTGTACCTTTGAGACGGTATCTAAAATTTAATAACGTAAAGTGTTTAATTTTCATATGTTTTGTATGAGATTTCTGCAAAGTTTGATTTAGTATGGGTAGCTTCATGGTTATGAATTTTTTATTTGCTGACATCCCCAATTCCTGGCATTTGCACGTTTTCTTACATAATTTAAAATTTTAATCTAAATCAGAAGCCTGCATAACATTAAATTGAAAGTTATACATCTTTTGATTTACTTATTTATTAAATTTTACTTGCAGGCAAAATATTTCTCAACATACTACCTTTATCATATTAAGTAGTACTTTAAATACAACATTTAAATTATTAGTAAAGAAGTTTTGATAAATGCAAATTATGGTTTGTAAATAAAGTAGAAATTTTCGGTAAAATACAACAAAAACAATGCATGTTACGTATTTAATAATATAATATAATATAGTAATAATAATATATATAATAATATAATATTATTGGCATATCTCTATATATCAACTTGTTTCTAATAAATTCCACATTTATTTCTTTACTCCGGGGTGTTTTAATTTTTTCTTGATTTCTAACACTTAATTTCTGTTAAACATATACGTATAAACTTTTCAAGATAAATATCTCTAAACTCCGACAAGATCTATTAATCTTGACTTATTAAAACATATAAATAAACGTAATAAATAAAATTTTATTATTTTTATAAAATTACACGAACAATAATAAAAATATTAGTTAAGGTGCTCTATTAACTTGTACTTTCATAAAATAATTTATGAAAGTATTTTTAAATGTTAGAATAATCATTTTATTACTTAAATTCATTACGTATTACTTTACTTTACATGCTTATAATAGAAAAATAGTTAAATGAAAACTAATTTGCCAAAATATAATTTTACTTCTGTTTTCGTAATGCAAATAAAGCAAAACTAAATCAGAATTGTATTAATTTTTTAATTCTGCAGTAAACATTAAAGTCTAACATACTATAAAATACTTATTGTTTTTTTTACGTTAGACAGAATAAAATAATGTAATTTTTGATAGCAAACCAACGAACTGTCTTATCATCAGGACTCAGTGTTCGCAAAGGTCGGATAATTTCATATCACTAACCCAATTCCCTCGATTAGATTCTGGCTGGTTGGTCAATAAATTGACTGGAGACTTCCACCATTTCTCATCACTAACTTCATTGGTATCTCGGGGTTTCTGAATGGGATTTCATGCTAAAATTGTTATCCTTTGTTTCAAAGTAATTTCAAACCATTTTCTATAGCTTGATTTAGAATTAAGTTGTTAATTTTATTTTTTATTACTTATTATCCGGAAAATTTAAAGGAAGTTTAATGCAAATATAAAAGTAACGACAATAATTTTAATTTAAATAGATATAAATCTTTGAAAAGATACTTGCATAAACCAGTAACCAACAAGTTAATTAAAGTGTTTTTGTAAGTAATGTAATACTAGATCAATTTTCTATAATAAATAAAATTCAAATATTATTTTACTTGAAATAGTTAAAATATTAATACCTATTAATATAAAATTTTTCTATTATTTTACTTGGATAGAAATAGTAATGTATTTTGTTAATTATACTTACGGTACATGTCACTACAAAGAGGTAGTCTTTATTTTTCATTATTAGCAAAGAATTTAAACCTTAAAGAGCAATTGAGAAAGCTGCCCAAAGAAAATCTTTTTAGGAATAATATAAATTCTACCAATGTAAGCACACAAAACTAACATTTTTAATTCTCATTGTGCATGCTTAGGCAACTATAATTACTACTATAATTTGGCTTTTATGAGGTATAAATATTTGTTAGTGTAGAAACGTCTTATGTAATTTACGTTAAATTAAGTATTAAATCTCGAGTGTCTTTAGGTATAGATTCAATACTCAAGTTTATTGAAACCACTTTTAAAATAAAATAATAGGTACTAATTTAAGTCAGTTTGACTCTTTTTTTTGTAGGACACAAAAATTATGTACGAAATTTTGTAAGAAATTTTGTAAAACATTTATCAAGTTTTACTGTATGCCACTTCTATAAATTTTTTACACAAAAAATGACATATTTAGCAAATTTATTTTCATATCTTTTATTTTTCACTGTAAAGAAACACGAAAAAGTTTTACAATAAATTTTCAATCAACAGTAGTATTTGTTTCTTAATAATAGTGAAAGATAACTGAAAAAAGTTTAGTTAAATGTGGCCATCAATTTATTGATAATAATTATTATTGTTATTATTACAGTACTCAGTTTGAAAACAAAAATTTGTAAGAGATAAAACGGGAAGAATCGTGTTTTTAAATTTTGCTTGTAATAATAAATTTTGTGAAAAGTATTATTTATACGAGTATTTCTTTTCCACGAAGACGAAATTATAATAAAATCGCGTAGGTCTGGTTTACACAGAAAGAGCTTTCTTGTACATTTGGTTGTTTTAGTTCGCAAATAATTAAAAATTAATTTTTAAATAATGGTACTAGCTATATGGTTTTATAAACTAGTGATCGAAGAGAATAATAAAAAAATTGATTAATTATAACTTCATGTATCTAGGCATAAGTATGCAAATACAAATCCACTTAATTAATGAAAGATATTTAATAAACTATTAAAATTTTATACATTATTTATGCAATTAAAAATTCAAAATTTTAAGTTTTAATAACGTTTTCGTAAGAAAAAACTTTTTAATTTCTAGAACGCTCATGTTAAAAACAGCAACAAATAAAAAATTTGCATGGAAACATTATACCGAATAATTAAAAATTCTAATGAAGGCTTTTTAAAAGTAAAATTGTAGAATATGCATTTTGAAAGACTAATGGCTTATTAAAAAGGAAAATATAATTACCTGCAAGTCGACCGTAGCGCTGAAACATCCTCTCGACGTCGGTTTTAGAGCATTGGAATGTGTTGAGGTTTCCGACAAAAACCCTCGAGTTTACCGCTTGAGGATCTTGAGAATTTGTTTGGTTACCGACTTTACTCATCTTCATCTTGGCAGATTGTCTGAAAAGAACAAAACAAATAAATATGCAGTATTGTAATAAGTAACAAGTGGTTATTTGTCTTTAGTATATCACACGAGAAAATTTTACTTTTTAATAGCAAACCGTTTCTAGTTTTCTTGTGTAATCAAATTTTTAAGTGAACATCAACGAATGAAATAAGTAGATAAGCAGATTAGCTTTTAATTTTCTTAATGGATAAAATTTGGTCTCGAGATGAGAAAGTTAGAAAGCATGCACATAATTAGAAGATTCGTTTGTTACAAGGCAGATGTAGGGTGTAAACACAACCTGCATTCCAATTAGTACATTGTGTAGCTTTGTTATACTATCGTATTCGTATGATCTTCTAAATTTACATCTAAAAGGTGTAAACTTCTCAAATAGAGTGTTTACAACGAAAACTTATTAAAGTATAAAGTAAATATAAAAAACAATTGTAAAGGAAACTCAATTATATAAATCCTTAATAAAATAACAGTTTAAATGTGTAAATGTTTTATATTTATAATAATTATTATTATGAAATTTTACAACAATCAAATATCTGAAAACAATCAAAGACTTAATTTATTTTTTGACCATTGCTTTAATGAAATGTTTTCATATATGAAAACTGTGAAGCGAAATAATTACTCTCATAAAATATTCATGTCAGTATATTTCATATGTCCATGAATATGAACGCAATTGTCACGAAATGAAAGTTGAAGGATTTATATGATTGACAATGCATAGTTAATTCGTATTGAATTTTGAATAAATGGTAGTGGGTATATGTACAAATATTAAATGTGCGCCAATTGTCTATCAAATAAGTAGCAAATATGTTCTACAACAATTACAAGTTCAATTTATAGTAGTTTAATATAAATAATTCAACAATATTAATCGAAACAAATAATGCTTTCTTACTACTTGAGAATAACAGTCGACAATTATTTAATATTAGTATAATCAAGTCGCATTTTTTGTAAAAAACACTAAATTTAAAAAATAAAGGTTACAAGTGAATGACTTACACTGTTTAATAGCTTTTGTACTACATAATTATTATACAATATATTGTCATGTTCCGAACCAAAGTTTTTCCTACCCTGTTAATTTGCTATGAATTTTGATTTTAATTTTATAAAATATTTGAATTTGAATTTTGGGAGGTAAACCTTAGAAAACTAAAGTTGGCAGTAGAAAAGGAAGATAAGATGCCTTTGGTCAAAGATGGCCACCGCAGCGGAGGTTTGAATTTTGTTCCTCTGATTTTTTTGTGAAAGTTTTTGAATTTAAGAATAATAAATTGATTTTATTTTTGATAGTGGTTTGTTTAAATTTGAAAGTAAGTGAAAGATAAAAATTTTGAAGAGAGTGTGATGTTTTTGATTGCTTAAAATTTTGAGAATTGGAAATAATTAAAAATATAATTTATTACATCACAATATATTCAAGACAATTTATACAGCTTGTTTAAAGTTCAATTTTCTCAAGTACAGAACTTTATCTATAGCGATGATATCTTAGCATTGCTACTTCCGGCTTGGAAAAAACCATCATATGCAATATCAATTTTTGTCTACAGCAAATGAAGCTGTACAGGGTGGTTCAAATTCGAATGTTTTTATGGAGAATTTGGTAACTATAAGAGATATGGTAAATGGATGGCACATCTTCGATCTCTTTTTTTTAGAAAAGCTTAATGGTGAAAACCGGAATGAAATATCTTTTTTCATTTTCGAGTTATGGCTAAAAGTTTGCTTTTTCGACTTTTCGTTAAATAGCGATGTCACGGTTGTTTGTAA
The DNA here is from genome assembly GCA_911387805.1 of Cantharis rustica. Classification (NCBI taxonomy): domain Eukaryota; kingdom Metazoa; phylum Arthropoda; class Insecta; order Coleoptera; family Cantharidae; genus Cantharis; species Cantharis rustica. The sequence continues at coordinate 83,086,070 of OU426877.1, forward strand.
AGCTATAGAAAAATTATTTACACTTTTTGGAACAGAATAAATTAGGTTAAAGGGATTTTAAATATCTTCATTTGTTTCCGAGTTATAATATAAAGTTGTGTTTTTTTAAATAAAAATCATAGTTGGCTATAACATATTTAAATAGAGTTTTTTATCCTCTTTTCAATTATATACATATAATATGTTAGGTCTATTATTTCAGTTTCACCCTATTTTATTAAAATATGTTAAATAAAAATATAGGACCGGAAAATTAAACGTTGCCTTGGTCACGAAACACGACTATATAAAATCATTTTTATATAAGTTATTATTGTTATCAACAATAACAAATAGTACTACATATCAAGCTAATTTTGCAATTGCAAAAAGCAACTTGGAGGTTAGCAATAAATTTTGAAAAACATCATAAATTTTTAAAATGACTTGATGATTTAGCTTAAGCTTTTTTTTTAATGGAAATAGAGTCTGTTCAAGTCCCATACAATGCGCGAATTGGGCAAAATACATAAATACAAATGTTAAATAAAAACATCAGCTTGGCGAAAGAAATTCAAAAAATTTGACTTTAACATTATTTTTATTAGTATAATAATTAAATTAAATTGTTTTTTGTACTAACTCAGTATTACTCAGTATATTAAAAATTATCAAATAATGGTAATATTATTTAATAATCAAAAGCACGAAAATAGCGTACTTGTCAAACCAAATTCGACTAACATTTTCAGAACGGAATTTACTTTGTTAAAACGAATTTTATCATTCTGGCAAAAAATGTATGGGATCATGAATCGCTGAATGATCTCTACCTATAAATTATAGGTAGAAATAAATTATAGGCTAAAATACATATTAAATGTAATTAAATACAAATATTTGAATGTGTAGTTTAATGATTGGTGAACAGGCTGTGGCAAAATTTGTCAGCCTTTGTAAAGAATTATCTCTGAAATACAGTGCAAAATATCATCCCGCGAACAGGTAAGTAAAATAATTTAATGCGGATCTTACACTTTTATACGTGGGAATATAAAACATATATATAAATATATATTGTTGTGTCCGCACTAAATGGTTAAAATAGGTTCCGAACTTAGCAATAAGGTAACTGTATTTGAAACTAGAAGAACAAAACAAAGCAAAACTCTATTTTAACATTTTTATTACCAGTATGTGTTTTATTTTTGTGTATTCTTTATTTTGACTTCAGTATGTTTAATATTTTATGTTTGTCTAGTTAGTAAGTTATTTGTTTTTCGATTTTAATTTTATTATTTTATGTTTGTATTATGACTCACCAAATACCGACCACAGCAACAGAATTTAAATCGATAAAAAATCTAGATTTGAAAATAAAAGGAACATTAAATTACAACCAATGAAAAGCAAACCCATTGCAAAGGATATCCAAGAGGATATAAGAATCAATAAAGAAAATAGAGAGTTAGAATAATTTGAGCAGCGCGGTCGGTCGATGAAAGTTTAAGAAGAATTTTATGAATTTTGGATTGAAGATATCCAGAGAGCAGTAGAAAGAAGAGAAAATAATCGAGCAGACAAAGCTGTTCAAAGGAGTTGAAGATAAGGTCGCGTGTTATTTGTGCGCGATATTTGTTCGAAGGAAGATAACGTTGCTTTCTTCAACAGAAAAGCTGGCATCGGCTATTTGCGTGAGTTTTGCTTTTGTGTATAATTATTCCTATATTTATAAATTTTTTGAGCTGTAAATAAAAATAAAAATATTCAACAGTTATTTTATTATCTTTCTTGTAACAATTTTTGCATTCGAGAACCTACGAATCCCATAGACGAGATAAAAAAGTTTTGTATGTAGGGGCTCGCATAAGGTCGCAGCAATATACATATACTGCTTATATATAAATACTGCTTATATATAAACAAATGTTTTATATAAAACATTAAATAAATCAATATTTAGGATTAATTAATTGATAGCTTTGCTTAATTTTTAAATAAGATGCAATATATTTAGCACTTAACCTGATTAAATTGATAATTAAATGTGATTATTGTATGTATGTTATTTACAATTAAAAATTTAATAACTTAAAATATAGCGTATTTTATGATTGAAGTTGCTTCTCTATACTACATTTAAAATCTGCGTACTACAAAGTTTTTGCGTTTAAAATTTTGAAATAAGAATTTAAACTTGCATTTTAAAATTATAAACATTTACTTAAATATTTGTATTTGCAGTAAAACATATTCATGATTTGCTATAAATCTGATCTCTTTATATTGTTTCAGTTGATTAGAATTGCATGCAATTTATTTTCAGCGACTAAGCTAGATAAATTTACAAGTATACACTATCGGACATAAGTATTTGAACAAAAGCTAATATAACAAAATACAAGAATAAAATTGAGACAAAGATAAAACTAAATTTAATAGTTATTTTACATATTATATTACAGAAATATGTCGACTGTACTTTGAAATGTTAAACACAAGAAATAATTCACTATAACAGTTTTAATTTGTAATCAAAACACAAATTTTTGCACGACGGAATTATTTGAACAATCTATTCAATTTTAAAAACATGCCCTTTATTGCAAATAAATAATGGAATATTTTAGTATTTGTGTTCCCACCTTTGGAATTTATTACTGCTTGAAGTCGCTGTAGAATACTTTCAACTAAGCGTTGGATTGTCTCAATTGGTATAGTATTCCATGATTCTTGTAAATGATTAAATAATTTATCGGGTTTGTTATTTCTTTTATCTTCTAGAACATGATTATCCAATATAATATATTCCATAGATTTTCTATTGGGTTCAAATCGGAGGATTGGAGTGGCCATTCTAATAATTTTATCTTGGATTTTTTAAAGTAATCTTTGGCAATACAGCTGGTATGCTTAGGGTCGTTGTCCTTTTGCATAGTAAATTTTTTTTGCAAATTTATTTTTTTGCAGATTTTCTTAAATTTTTATCGATAATAGCAGTGCATCCATTTTTCCATTAATTAAATGTAAATTTCCTACAGCCCCATACAAAAAACAACCCCATATCATAATGCTCCCAAGTTCATGTTTTAAAGTAGGTTTTATATTTCGACGAGAGTTTTCTTGGCCAGGGATAACCCATATGAATAAACATTTTTTGAAACTAAAATATTCAAATTTGCTTTCATCCGTCTAGATAATCTTCTTCCAAAACGATATGAGCTTGTTTATGTGTTGTCATGCGAATATTAATCGCTTTTTGCGATTTTTATCTGAAATAGCCAGTTTTCCTCTTTGTATAATTGCTTTTAAATGTTGTCTGACTAAAGTCCTTTGTATTGCGTCATTAGATACATTTGAATTTAACTCTGAATTAATGCTTGGAGCTGATTTTGGAGTACCCGATTTTGCTAATCAACTAATTTTCCGCCCATTATGGGGTGTCAGAAGTCTTGGCCGTCCACAACGATGTTTATTTTTTATGATTCAGTTTCCATAAATTCCTTCTTTATAAAAGTAATGCTTTCAATTGAAACTCCATATTGTAAGAATATACTTCGCAAAATTTCCCGTCGCTCTATAATGCCTTAATTATTATTAAATTTTTGACACTTTCGTTTATTTCCTTTGATCGAACCACTTTAAATTTCTAACCTCAATTTAAAAAGAAATTATTTTATATAGATTTATGTTAAACTAAAGAAGAAGGTACTTACCGATAATTATAAATCAATTTATTGCTATTATTTAAAAATTAATATGGTTTTTATAGCGTTCAAATACTTCTGTCGCGCAAAAATTAATAATTTTTATTATTTTATTATTTTTATTTTAAATTAATAATTAAAACTGTTATAGTGAATTATTTCTTGTGTTTAACATTTCAAAGTAGAGTCAACATATTTCTGTATTATGTAAAACATTTATTAAGTTTAGTTTTATTTTTGGTTCAATTTTATTCTTGTATTTTGTTATTATTAGCTTTGTTCAAATACTTATACGTAATATATAATACTTTCAAATTTATGTCCGATAGTGTGGCGTTTTAAAAACTAAGCTTAAGTATAATTATTAAGTATTAATATATTATTAAACAAATAATGTTCCACGAAATTTTTTTATTTTAAATTTTTTAATTATTATTTTTTTTTCACCATATTTCTACTAATTTGATATTGTTTGTTATTTACCTATTTTGACTTATTATAAGGCCGATGTGTGCTATTGTGATATGTGATACTAAAACAAAATTAATTTTATAACCGAGAAAGAGATACCAATAATGTATTTAGACGATATTGTAAATAATTTAATAAACTAAAGTGAGCAAGTTGTCATCAATATATTTGTAATGGGTATAAATAATTTTTCAAGCATTACAAAATCCAAATAGACAAACTTTTTAATTCTATCTTTAAAAAGTACAATAATTGAAAAACTTTATTAAGCAATTATTTGACATAAAAATTTATGCGTACATAGAAAAATGTAGATGTTTAAAGCTCTTGGCAAAAGCAGACTTATAATAAGTGGAAATAGTGTTATTATTACGTAGACTAGTAATATAATGCCCATAATTATTATGAATAATATTTTATTATTATAATATTATTCATATCAAATTTTTAGCATAAACCAAAAAATGCACAAACATTTTTTTGAAAACTGAAATGTTTAAGGCTGTTCTTTTAGTACCTTTTTATAAATACTAAACGGCTGGATCAATTGACTTGAAATTTTGACAGAATGTGTAGTAGAATTACAAACCTTTACAAATATCCTTTTTTGAATAAGTTTTTTGGTTTTTCCAAAAAAGCCAAAAAACCATTAAATTTGAGTTCTTCCGATATTTTGTAAATCTCGATTTTTAGAAACTTTTGGCTCAGACAGAATTTTGATATCTTAATTGGTTTAAAAGTTTTTAGGGCCTACAGTTCAAATTGCTTCACGTAATTATAGTTGACGTGTAGGAAAAGTATATAAATTGAGAAAGAATGTCTTGCATCTTTTACAATTCTTATCGAAGATAGTAAGTCAGTCTTGCGATTATAAAGCATAGTATAATGTTACATACTACATAAAAAAATTATGTTAATTTTCTTTTAGGTTTTTATATTACATTAGCTAATCACAAATAGGTACGCAGTTTATAATTGTATCTATGAACACAAATTTTTTTTCTTTCTAGAAATAACTTTTGGAAGAAATTCATCATGTGGATTTCTTTTTTCAGTGTTCTATTGGCGCTATGTTTTTATCTCAATTTGTATAATTTGTAGTTAATTTATTAATATAATTATTTTAAACAAATTGATTTATTTATACTTTACACTAATTTATTGTTTTAATATTATCTCAAAATTTTATAAATATATTTGCATTTTTATTATAATAAATAAAAAGTTGTTATTTCTATTGCTTTATTGTTACGCCCTATTTTGTCTATAATCCCAAGAATCTTGGAACACTAATCATGATGAAATACAAAAACAATTATAAATAATAATTTATCTTTTTGAGTAAGCGTCCAGTAAATGTTATATTTTATCAAGAAATTTTACCAAATATAAGGTACATGTCGCTGCCTGGTAAGAATAACGACAAAACTAAAAAAGCACTTTTTTCAATAGAGCGTTTTTAAACTACTGATAAGTAGTAACTTTGCATTACATGCATAATGGCACTGCCGCTATAATAACAGCAGGTTATTAAAATTTTGCATTGTGACGTTATACACGATAAGATATAGCCAAATTCTGTCGATTTTAATACTTAACTCTTTTTTGCCAAATTTTGAGTTGTGTCGTTATTCTTTCGAGGTAGCGATGTGTACGTGTTTGCATTAGGTCGGAACGACGGTCAAGTCATCGTAAGATTTAATGAAATTGTTGAAAAATATAATTTTAAAAACATTACGAATATTATTTTATAATTAGAGCACACAATTATAAAATTGTATTGCACTTCGGTAAAACTGCAACATCAGCTTATAGCAAGAATATCTGTTTACGTGCGTGGGTAGGCGATCCTTGATTCGTATTAATTTTTCTACACACGCTTACAGTTTAAAAGCATTACAAAGTTTCTACACGTCAAGTTTGCTGTCTTTGAACAACACGGAATTCCTTTTTTTACGTTGGGATGGATAGGCTCAGAGAACAGCCTTAATTATCGCAAACGTTCAAAAAGTTCATCGCCTGATGATGCCATAGTATGGTGAAAACGTTTGCGATAATATACATACGGTGTATTTAATAATTGTTAATAATTGTTTCAGCTAAAATACTTCTGTTTTTCTGTTTCGAACTGAATCTGTTTCAATGATGCATGATTAGAAAAATAGTTTATTTAAAAATAGATGAAGTATCAGTAGGTAATATAATAGGATTATTCAAGATAAACTTTATTATTTTTAGGTAAGTACTAATTTTTTACTATTACTATTTGTGCACGTAGAAATATAAAGTAAATGCATTTACGGTACCGTTCTAATAGCTATACGGCTATGATAATAGTAAAATAGAAAAAAGCGTGTTTTACCAGATATTTTCAAATTTTTAATGTTTCATCGCAATAAGTTTCACAAACACGAAATAAATATATGAAAAAGAAACACCGTTGTCTTGTAAGTGTAGGTAAGAATCAAAACTTACATATTATTTTGTATGTTACTGGAAGCACAAAAGGTTAGAAAACAAGAGAAGAGAATATCTGAAAAGAAAATCTACACCGTTATTAGAAATCGTTCGAAAATTTTCTAGTAGTGTATCACAAGTTTGTATTTATTATATTATAATTTTTAATATTTAATAATGATGTTTGTTGAATTTTAGCCAAATTGTAATAATTTATTTTTTTTTGTATTTCCATTTGATACCTTTCAACCTGTCATGCTAACCTCTAGATACATTCTTATTTTACTTTATCAACACGTAAATTGAAACCGTAATGTATTGTATTGATTTTTAATTGTGTTGTTCTTGTACAGTAGATCCGAAGATGACCGTTTAAGGTCGAAACGCGTCACCATCAATTAGATAAATTATAAAAAGAGTTTTATTTCATTTTATTTCTATTCTTCTAGATATAATAAATAGAACTTATTTTTTAATTATTTAGTGTTCTTTTTGCGTAAAATAAATGGGAATAAAGAAGTAATAATAAAAAACTTTCAGAACAAGTTTTATGACCACATACTGTACATAAAATCTTAATTTTTGATGATTATTTTTTATCTTCAATGCCACTGTTCGTTATTAATTACTGACTTATTATGCAATCCAATGATTTTAGCAGAACAATTGGTTTTGCATGAATATGCAAGGATTCCATAACGTCGACAGGATAAAATTAATTGACCGTTGGTATTTCTTTTACAATAACGTATTGGTATTCAATATTGTCGAATGTACATACTAATATGCAACATAATGATAGAAGCATTTTGTGCATTGCATTGTTGGGCAAAACAGTATCTAAAAATACTTAAAAATGAACTACAGCTACTTGTTTCAATTAATGCACTTGTTTTAATAGGTTGTAATACAATGTACTATGTAGTACATGCACGTAATAAACCAAAATCTAATTTTGTGAGACAAATTAAATATTCAGTTGTAGATAAAAGAAAATCTTTCATCTATGTGATCTTATTTAATAAATCTTTTAAACGTATCACAAAAAATCTGAGAAAAGAAAACAACCATGTTTGATTAAAATGAATTTGCAAAAATTCCTACCTCTTATAATGGGAAAAGTATTCGTCACGTAGCCAAAATATTTGGAATACTAAAATCAACAGTTTTTAACATTAAAAGAAATAAACAGTTCGTTTCAACTTCATTTCAAGGGCCAGTTATATTACGATTTTAAAATAAAATTTTGAAAAAATTTTAATAGTTTTATAAAATACTTCTATAATCTGGACAATTCGGAAATCGGGACAGAAAATCTGCCCGGATTAGTAAAGCTATACTGTATGTATATAACATTTTTGAAAAATTTTACTGCGTATTAAACACAACTTTATATAACAAAAGAACTATTAGAAATTATTAACGATTTTCTGCACTAAAACTGCGCAAATAAACTTGTCAATAATTTAGTGTAAGAACTTGCTGTGTACTATTATACAGACATACGGAACATGCTAAATTCCCCTTATTAAACCAATTTTAGGTTAAAATTACTTTGTTAATACTTGGTGGAATTACATCTAAATAAATTTTTAAATCTGTAGTAATGGATAATTTTTATATTTTTACATTATTTTGATATTTAAATTTAGCAATTATGTACGTAGGTTCGGTGTTCAGTAGAAGAAAAAAAGTGAAAATAAAAACGGTAACCAAACAAATTTTCAAGATGCTCAAGCGGTAAAGTCGACGGTTTTTGTAGAAAACACCACATTTTAATGCTGTAAAATTGACATTAAGAAAAGGTTTTAGCACTAAAGGCTCGTACGAGCGCACCGTTTCTTGCAAATGATGCGCTATTTTGATTAGTTTAATAAAATAAAGTTGTTTATTAGAAATAAATGTCATAACATAAAATTTAGTTAAAATATAACTTAAATCTCATAGTATATGTCACAGATAAATAGTAATTTTAGGCAGGCAAATAGTATCTGCCGGAGCAAATAGCTTTATAGCATTTTATTTTTATTTACTATAAATGCTATTTACCTACTATTTGTTATTTACCTAGGTAAATAGCAAATAGTATCTGCCTAAACCACTTTTAGGAAAATAGTATCTACCTAATATAAATTAGTTTATATAAATTGATAAAATGGAGGTTTTCAAAATCTCAATTATAAATTGAGCATTTTTAAAAACTGTAATAGTTGACTTGATGTTTACTGATAACAACAAAAATTATAGTTGAAAAATAAGTTGTAAATAATCTACAACTACGTAGATATATTTTTCCGCAAATCAATATTACAAAGACTAACAACAATCAAGATCTTCTCCAGTATTGACACCTAATGAAAAATTAACAAGAAAGTTAACAGGAAAGAAAGAAATAAAATTATATAATTGACAGTGACACATTCAAGGATAAAATTTTTCGTTTTCCATTCACGATTTTGAATATAAATAAAATATGAAATATGAATGAAACTGAATAGAAATATACGTTTAACTGAACTCATTAGACCCAAACTGATTAAATTAAAATGCAAAATATATTGAAATTATTGTAGATAAAACTTGATAGATAATCAGATATCTTGTATTTGTAATACCCTGTATATGACAAAAAATTAATTTATGTTAGGTAGATACTATTTGATTAAAACCGGTTTAGGCAGATACTGTTTGCCTAGGCCGATACTAAGTATTTACCTAAGTAAATAGCATTTGAATAAAAATAAAATGCTATAAAGCCATTTGACCGGACAGATACTATTTGCCTGCAACATATACATAGATTATATATGTTTGTTTATTGAAATACTTAAGATAAATATAACTAAAGATAAGATCAATTAAAATAGAACCTATTTACGTTTTGGGTTTCTCTTCACAAAACATTAAACCTTCTAATGTACAATGTTAAATAATAAACTAGTTTGCCTGTTTAGTTTTTTTGTTGCTTAACATAACATTTAAAAGGTTAACATAAAACCCCGCTTGACATTAAATTTGATCTTTTATTAATTTTTTTTTTTTTATTTAAAATTAGTTTAGAAAGTATTATTATGTGACGTATATTGCGTTATGGCGAAAATGGAGAAACTTCTCCAGAGTTAATGAGTTTTAATTTCTCGCTTGACTATCTCAACAAAATAATAGCAAAATTTGATTTCAATATTGTTCAATCAAATTATTTGAAACTTTAAAAATTTTATATTTGCCCAAAAATCGGCGACCTACACTTTTAATTTAACAATCGAATGCTCTATCTTTTAAGCCACACGTGCTTTTTTGAAGTGTACTTTCATAAATCCAAATTTTTCTATATTCAAATAGTTTAATAAAAATAATTTAAACTTAAGATTCCAACTTGAAATTCTGTTTGAAAATAAATAGTATAATATGGAAATGCTGAAATTTATGTAATACCAGCATACAGCTGTTCTCTTATCATCAATTTTGTCCTTCCATCGAAAAATTTTCAAATATTTCATTAATTTTTACCAAATCTAATTACAAATCTCAAATCAAATAATTTTTCAAAATAAACAAATAAACAAAATATTAAAATAATGAATTTTAACTGTTAAGTAAAGAATACATACATAGAAAAATTTTATTTATTTTAGAAATGACACGATGACGCTGTGCGTTCTCCGCTTCAAATTCGGTTGTACCGTGATAAGAATCATTTTATTTATTTAACCTTGAAAATTTAATTTAGACACGTGACATTATTTAGTTTGGTTATTTCGTTTTATTTGGAAAGTTCCATTCAATTTAAAGTAATTATTTTAATTTTTTGTTTTTTTTTCAATTTTGTATGACAAGTGACATTTAGTTTGCTTATTTTGTTTTATTTGGAAAGTTCCATTCAATTTAAAGTAATTATTTTAATTTTTGTTTTTTTCAATTTTAATTTTTTCAAATTTGTATGTTACTACTTATATTTTACTTACTTCCTTTTTTTTTTGTTTTTCTTATGTTATAATATACAATTGATCAAAAATAATTCTGAAATAAGGGCCTTATTATATCGTATTAGTAGTTCTTATTTTAAAAAATTTTTATCATATTTTTATAACGTAATTTTTTCAAAATTTTTAGTCAGTATTTAAAGAATTTTTGTTATTTTTAATTTTAATTTTTCTTGTTTATTCAAATATTCTGTTAAAAAGTCCAAACCTGTTAAATGTAAGTTATTGTCGTTTTTATTATTTTTTTAATATTATTTCTTTATGTACATAAGTATGTATTCTTTACTTAACAGATAAAATTAATTATTTTAATATTTTGTTTACTTCGTTTATTTTAACATTACATACTACTAATCACCACACTATCCACAGAAAAAAATAATTTTTTAGGTTGTTTTTCTAAATAATTTTTTATCAAAAAATCACTTATATATAAAAATACCAAAATATTAATTCAAAATTCAAACTGAAATTTAACGGACTCGCAAATTTTACGTCCGCTGCGTATAAGGAAAGCCCCTCTTTCGAAAACTTTATTGCCAACCTTAATATTCTTTACAATAAAATTTCAAATTTAGAATTAAAACAAAATAGTTCTTGGTTGTTACCTTGGTAACACGTAACACGACACTATTATAGCTAGTTATAGATTTATAGCTGTATTCATAAAAAGTTACAACAGGTTTATAAAGCTATTATAAGCAAAGTGTCAAAAACCATTATTCATAAACGTTCAATAGCGCTAAAACACTGTTATAAGACTGATATAAGCGGTTTGTAACCTAAAACAACCAATCACCTATAAACCCATTAGCTATAACAGTGTTATAACTAAAACATTCCTGAGAGACACTTTAAGAAATTTTTATGAATATGGGTGTTAAAATATAGCTAGTAGTTAGCATGATCAAGTGCTGATGTTAAGGAGCCTGTTTCGAATATTAACTTTCTTATGTCCATTTCGGCTATATTTCATAAAGCACGTAATGATAGCAGACACCCTGGGTTGAAGAATTGCCATCATCGACAATGAAACATGGTTTACCGGAAAATTCTTCAATCCTATAACCACAAATGTTTGCTTGCTATGCTAAGTTTTATGTTAAAGCCAATTAAAAGAGTATTTTTTCGAAATTCGATTTAATAAAAACTACTCCTATTATAATACGTTATCTTTAGGTATATTACATAAGTATATTGGCTTAAATAGAATAAGTACTTGCAATTAAAAGATATTCTTTAGAAGATGTTTAAATATTAGCAAATATGTATTTGTAAATTATAAAATAAAAGTGGATACAATTTTAACTAATCACACTCACCTATTTAGTATAATTAATTGTAAGTAAAATTTTGAAAAAAAAAGGTTGAAACAATAATAATTGTTCGTGTTTGATTAACAATTTTTGATCATCTCTTGTGGCTTTTGATGTTTCGTTGGCTTTCTTATCAGGCATTATTCCTTTAAGTTATCAATTTATCATTGGTATGTAGAATCTTCAGATTTTCATTATCAATATTTTGTTTCTTCAGTCGTATATTTTTTTACTACTGTTGGTTTGCAGAACTCATTTTTATTCTTTGATCCTTATCTTTAGCTGTCGTCCGATTTACTAATTATAATGAGTAAGTAATTTTATCATTGAACAAGATAATGGTTTTTCAGAAAAAATCATATTTTTAGATAAAGCTCATTTTCATTTAAATGGTTTTATTAATAAGCAAAATTGTCGTATTTAGGTTTCAGAAAATCTAAAAGTAATTATCGAGAATCTTTTGCATTCTGTTCGTGTTTAATACGTTTAATACGCTTTTTAGTTTGGAGAATTGATTGACCGTATTTAATTCAAGATGAGGCTGGAAATGCTGTTACTGTCTATGGATTGAGTTATCAAGATATGCTGATCATTTTTTTGCCTATTATTGATGATATGGATGTGAGTGATGTGTGGTTTTAGCAGGACAGCGCCACATGACACCTAGTAAAACAATTAATTTATCGAGATATTTCGTAATCAAATAATTTAATAATAAATAACATTTTAATTTAATAATTTAATAATAAATAATTTAATAACACAATCAATTGAAGCCTTGAAAACCAATGTCCGATTTGTAATTGATGATATAGAATAGAGCAATCATGCAAATATGTAATAGAAAATTTTAATCATATCAAATAATTTCAGAAAAAACAATGCACAAACACTTTTTAGAACTAAAATGTTTTAAATTAACACAATATAAATACACCGTATGTATATTATCGCAAACGTTTTCACCATATATGGTATTATAGTTCATCGCCTGATTATGCCATAGCATGGTATCGCAAACGTTTGGGATAATATACTGCTATGTCCCTAGCTATTCAAATTTGTTAAATTTTACTTATCTAAAAATATCATCTTGCCTGGGTTCATCCATTATTTTTCTTAACATGAGACGCTTAAATAGTTCAAATATTTTAAAATTAAATTGTAAATTTTTATATAGTTTTATTTTATTTCAATTTTTAATTTTCAAACGCTAGCTTGCAAAAATTTCGTTGGTACCTTATGGTAGCGGGCTTACACGATCTATTATTAACTATTTTCTATTAACCAAATCTTATTCAATATAATTTTTTATCTTCTTCAATTTTTACCTTTTTTAAACACTTCACTTAATTAAACAAAAACAACCCTCAACTCAAACTAAATCACTTTTATTTTTATTAAATAATCAAAAAAAAATCAAAATTATAACTTAGCGGGGAAAGAATATTCATTCCGCCTTTAGCTAACACACACAGCGTCTCACTTGCTAATCTCGCTGAATATATTCTCTCCCACTTATTTCTATTCCTAACCTAACTATTTACAATTAAAACCTTATGTACAGTACATTTAGAAATAAATAATTAACATTTACAATCAAAACAAACTTCAAAATAATTTACAAAATAAATAAATAATATTTTAACGTTTCAAAACACGACAATACATACTGTGTATTTATATTGTTTTATTCACAATCAGTTAGTAATCGACACATCCCTGACTTTTAAAAAGTTGGGAAGCTGCTTATTATTTTATTCACAATCAGTTAGTAATCAATACATCCCTGACTTTTAAAAAGTTGGGAAGCAGTTTATTATTTACTTTCACTTGACAACCAATCAGAGAGCTATTTTGTTTTACTTCCCAACCTTAGGGTGGGAAGTGGTCACTTCCCGACCTGCAATGTCGCATTGTAGGTAGGCAAGAAATGGAACTTATTTACAAACTAGTTGTGAATAAAATTGTATACATACCTCGGTGTCAAGCTTCATTCCAGCCTTGCCTTGCGCAAGCCTCGGCGCTTCGCACCTCAGTCAACTAACTTAGCGCTCGGCTGTAATGAATAATTTTCCACCTCGGCACGTAATATACTATACTTTCACTTGACAACCAATCAGAAAGCTATTTTGTTTTACTTCCCAACCTTAGGGTGGGAAGTGATCACTTCCCGACCTGCAATGTCGCATTGTAGGTAGGCAAGAAATGGAACTAACAAAAAATATGCTTTAATAAAATGAAATTTGATGATCTTTAATTATTTACAAACTGATTGTGAATAAAATTGTATAAATATATTAATTTTTAACTTGTGATAAATATATCAAGTAAATTTAAAAGTAAACAAGTTAATTAAACGTTAAATATAATTTTATTTATTTATATTTTATAAGCTTTCGATGAGTTGTTTTATAAGCTTTATTCTAGCCTCGCGCTTAGAGTTGACTTCGGCGCTTCGCGCCTTAGTCAACTAACTTAGCGCTCGGCTGTAATAAAGCATTTTCCACCTCGGCACGTAATATACTATTAACTTAAAACATTTTAGTTCTAAAAAGTGTTTGTGCATTTTTTGGTTTTTCTAAAAAATTTGATATGATTAATACCGAGTTACACTGCCTTAACTACTTATCTATTGATTATAACAAATTTTGACAAAAGAATCGACACCTGTATGCGTGGTCTTGATGGATGGATACATAATGTCCGATATATATTTTTTTCATTAATAAATATACTTAGTACAAAATATATCAATAAAGAAGTACAGAACTCTCTTTAAAATGTGTGTTATATTTAAAATTAAAAGCAAAGTATTTGTTGAAAAGCCCTGTACTATTATGTACACTGTACACCGTTAGAATCCATAGTATTCGGTTTCTGTTTTACGTTTACTCAATAAATAGAACATTCAAATTAGATCATACTACTACCTATGTATATATAATTATTTATAGTACACTACAATATTAAATTAAGCGAAAAAATAAAAATATGTTTTATAATTTATAAAATAATATAATATAAAACAAAAAGGCAATACTCTTTCGTATTTGTTTCCCATCCTAATGTTGTTTACTTAGCTTTCTGCTTAATATTATAATAAAGATAACGAAATTTACAAGTCAAATTCATGATAAGAAACATATTAATTTTTGTATAAAACATCACATATATTGTTTGAGGTATTTAACGACCCCTCAAAATATTTTTACAACTTTGGATGTTGTTGATTTTGATATTGACGTAAGTTTTTCGAGGTGGGTTACTCAAATTAAACTTATAGGCATTAGAAATTGACCCACAATTTTAAGACGGTCAGTTTATATAATTATAAAGAAAAGTTACAGGCACATCTGAGGTTTAACTAACACGTTACTTCAAATGTCTAACAATTAATATGCTCACAATAATAATAGTAGTTTTAGAATTCCACAGGAGTTACTGTTAGATTATTATTACAAATTCCACAAAGTACTAATGGATTCAGCCTGTTCCATTTTCTCCAAAAATCAAAATCAAATTTTTTTGATTTTTGTAAAAAAAATATAGTAAAATAAGTGAATAAAGAAATGTGATTTAATATAAGAATTGGCATAAGGCTAAACCAGTGGTTCCCAAAGTAGTCTATATCGACCCCCAGAGGTCGACGACGACCTGCAAAGGGTCTATGTCAGCAAAAAAAATATTGCGGGTCCATGAGATGTAAATGGGGGTCAACAATAGTGGATCTCATTCAGGTGTAGTTGTTCAGTTACAGGTTAAACCAAAAAATTTAGATTAACCAATAATATTACTTAAAAAATAGGTTTTCAACGTATTTCATTGGTTAATCCAAATTTTCTGGTTTAACTTACAACTGAGCCTTAGTAGTAGTAGTTACCTAATTGGAAGTTAGGTACTATTGCAGAAACCATTATAGTATACCTGATACGCCCATGGGTTACATTTAAATTAATCTTCTTTCCTCATGCCTAGTGGAAAGGGGTTTCAGCGCGGTTGCCAATCACCTATTCTATCTCTTTAGGTTTGAGATTAAACCTCACTAAATTGATGTCAAATATTGAAAATTTTTTAACAAAGTATCGGGTTCATTCCTCCTACTAAAAGCATTAATTTTTTTGCTGACAGATCACAGATAATAAATTTTAATTTGGTATATTTTAATTTTCAATACTACGTAAGTAGGTAGTAAAATACTCTCACCCAAAACTTAGTTGATGCTGAAAGGAGTTACAGGTTGATTGGGGTTTTCAAATCAAACAAAAACTTTAATTTGTCGACGTTTCGGATTATTTATTAATCTATTCTCAAGACAAGAAATTGAAAGATGGCAATATGTTCGATGTAAAAAAATACATGAATGGTGCGAAACGCAGGCCAACAAACGGTCACAATCAACGACGTCAATATTACAATTGTATAAAATAATAAATAATGTAAATAAATAACTCTAGTTAAAAACATTTAAAATACTTAAAACATACTTACTAATTAATACTTCAATACTTAAGTATTTAAAATTGAATTTTAAATGTTTAATGTTTTAATGTTTTAATTTTTAAAGTATTTTAAATACTTAAAACAAATATAAAACAAATGTTTTAAGTAGTTTAAATATTACACAGTTTTTTCAATGTTTTTAACTAGAGTTATTTATTTACATTATTTATTATTTTACACAATTGTAATATTGACGTCGTTGATTGTGATCCTTTGTTGGTCTGCGTTTCGCACCATTCATGTATTTTCTTACATCGAACAAATTGCCATCTTTCAATTTCTTGTCTTGAGAATGGATTAATAAATAATCCAAAACGTCGACAAATTGAAGTTTTTGTTTGATTTGAAAACCACAATCAACCTGTAACTCCTTTCAGCATCCACGTAAGTAGGGGTCTGCCCAAAACCAAAAAACATGGCAAGGAGTCTACGAGACAAAAAAGTTTAGGAACCACTGGGCTAAACGAATAATAGGAAGCAAGAGCCATACCTGACCAACTCAACTCAACTCAAAATGATTCTGAAGTGTGAACCCAATTCATTATTTAGTAAGCCTAACATTATCTATAATTTTATTTATAGTTAATATTTATGCTCATAAGATTATATGTATTTATAACTAGCTTCGTATATGTTCGCCATCTTTCATTCTTATGTTATGTTATGTGTTTTCTCATAAGCGAATAGACGCCGTTCAATTCCGAAAGAGTACCTATATTTCGCTAGTTTCTACGTATGTTTTTTTCTTATGGGTGATTGGCTATAAGGAAATATACTGTCGTGAAACAAAATATTTCGACCCACTCTGTGCTAAATTGAAATAATTTGTTAATTTTAAGTTTAAAATATTTGACTTGGAAAAGTGCAGAAGGAGAGAGGCTTTTTGTGCCAGCCATGGCGGAGAGCGGGCGAGATTTTTGTATGCCCGCTGAGTTTTGATATTATTTTGAAATTTGTAAGTAATATTTTGATTTGATTGATTTGAATAAAGTGATTTTATGCGAATGCATTTATTGCGTGATTTTTGGATGATTAGTTTTGATATTTTGATAATTTGGATATTTTTGATGCGTTGCTACCGAACGGTAGTTGATTTGATTAGTTTGGAAAGATTCGATGATTTGATAAAATTTAACAAGAGTGGTTAAAATTGTAAAACTTGAAATTGGACGTGAGTTATTTTAAAATTCGAAGAATAAATTTGCATTTGTACGAGTAAAGCCAGCTGATAGATACGCCGACGTTTTGGATACGCATAAGGTTGAAAGTCCGAGCCCATTTAAAGTTTTACTTAAAATTGTATTTGATATTAAATTTACGATTTATTGGTTTTTGAAGAATTTATTATTAGAAAAATTATTATTTATCATTTAAAAGAAGGGCAAACACAGAAATCAACAGGAACCGACTACTGAGCGTCTTATTTTGTTCTCCACTGAGAAAAGCTGGCCGGGTAAATAAAAGATTGTGCCGGGTAGGTAATTCATACAAAACCCCACAACAATACAGTATAAACACCGAAATATTTCTCATATGAGAATCCCGTGTGAAAACATATAGATGTCAAAACCGCTTTAACATCGGAATCTTGAGCAAAATCATTGCGGTACGCGACAACTCGGCTCTGGACAACTCGGCACTGGACAACTCGGCACCGGACAACTCGGCACCGGACAACTCGGCACCGGGAAAACTCGGCACCGGGCCAACTCGGCACCGTACATCTCGGCACTGGACTACTCGGCACCGGACAACTCGGCACCGGACAACTCGGCACCGGCCAACTCGGCACCGGGAAAACTCGGCACCGGGCCAACTCGGCACCGAGACTAGGGTGTTACGGTTCAATTTTGCTATAATGGAATTTAAATTGTTTTGTAATAATATTCGAAAAGTGGCATGTTAATTCCCTTTAAAAATTTTAAATTTCAACAAGAATTATTATCAACAATGATAACATGCACATTAGGTGCATTTACACACACAATCCGGAATCACGGCCCGCGTGCTGGAACGCGTTCTAGCACGCGGGCCAGGATTGTGTGTGTAAACGCGACGACGTGCCACGTTCCACTCCAAACGCAGTTCCAAAGATTACAATATAATATTCTTTTTTCTTTTTTAAAAGCGTTCTTAATGTTTCAGAAATATTACTTCTTACGATATTTTACGCAAAATGTAATTTGTGTAAGGTTTTGTAAATTCATTATCGACAATTTCGGAAGTTCTAAGTAAATAAATAAACTGCATTCTTCTATTATTAATTTAATGCCGAGATGTACGGTGCCGAGTTTTCCCAGTGCCGAGTTGTCCGGTGCCGAGTTGTCCGGTGCCGAGTTGTCCAGTGCCGAGTAGTCCAGTGCCGAGATGTACGGTGCCGAGTTGGCCCGGTGCCGAGTTTTCCCGGTGCCGAGTTGTCCGGTGCCAAGTTGTCCGGTGCCGAGTTGTCCGGTGCCGAGTTGTCCAGAGCCGAGTTGTCCGTGTCCGAAATCATTGATACAACAAATAAGAGAATTCAGGGTAAAAGAACGGCAGTCAGTAGATCAGATTAAAAACACCTAATTCGTGTTTTATAAACACCGAATAAAATCTCATCGATAACTTGTATTTAAGAGAATTATATTATATTACAGATTAATTTATCTACATTTATTCAGTTTATAATAAAATCTACTATAATGTACTATATTTTTTTTAATTCAAGTCAGAGTATGAGGATTTTGCTGAAGGCGGCTAAGGGGTTAAGCCTATAATATTATATAAAAATTAAATAAAGTTATGAATATGTTTGTATTCACTCCAATAATTTATTTATTTATCTTTTTTAAATTTAATTTCTTAAGATATATACCGGCAAACCACTTTACAAATTCTCGAAATTGAGAAACAAAAATACAATATAGAGAACATTACTCCATTTCAGACATTTAAAGACATCCAAATTCCACATAACATTTCTTTTAAAGAGTTGATACGACTCACCCAATAAATGAAAACTCTCAAATTTATTTAATTTATTGGCTGAGCGGCACATTGTTGTTAAGGGCTATTCAAGTCATAATTAGTTCTATAATGGTTGATCATAAATAGGTCAGCACGCCTAGTATTATAAACGCCAACACGTAACTTCATACAATCTCGTAAAACATTACGATTAACCCCTTCATTAAGTAACCGCTGGACAAAGCATAAATTAGCGTCAATTCTTCTATATTGCAACGTTTTGGTCCTACAACCGATATAAGAACATCCTCCTGGAAAAACTCTTCTAGCACTCCACCACACTTGTAGTGGTAGTATTTTAGAAACTTCCGTTCTACTTTTCCCAATCTTCAAATATTTATTTTGTAGTAAAGTACAGAAAGGAAAGAAAAGTACAGACATTTAACTGTGTTAGATCAAAAATATGTACTTTGTGGTCGAATGAATCCCAAAGTGCGCATAGCCTTATTGCATACAATTTCAATGTGGTTTTTGAAAGATAAGCCGGAGTCAAGACGAACTCAGAAATCATCGATTTCAGTTACTCGATTTAGTTTAACATTACTTATGTTGTAATTGAAAACACTACAATTATGTTTTTTAAACAAGATGTTTGAGATGAACAAGTTATCCAGATCAGCTTCCAATTACAAACAGTCTTCTATTAATTTTATGAATTGAGAATTTAATTTTAAAAAATCTTTCAAAAAAAGTCATAGTGCAAATAAATTATATAGTGAATGCGATCATTCGTCTACAGCACTTTCCGATGAACTGGAAGATGGGCTTAGTGACTCCAATCCACAAACCCAACAAAGACGCAACGCTACCGACCAGCTACCGACCGATCAGCCTGCTAAACACTCTTTCAA
This sequence comes from Cantharis rustica, assembly GCA_911387805.1. Classification (NCBI taxonomy): domain Eukaryota; kingdom Metazoa; phylum Arthropoda; class Insecta; order Coleoptera; family Cantharidae; genus Cantharis; species Cantharis rustica. The sequence goes on from OU426877.1 coordinate 83,106,340, forward strand.
AACTGACTGAAAAAATAACACTTGACCGAATAGAGCGAGAAGAGGACGAACTCAAAATTACTAACACAAACCAATTCGGCTTTACCAAAGGACACAACACGACGTTACAAATTACTAGAATCACTAACGACATTTTAACAAATTTTAATAAAGACAATATTACCGTCATGGCCCTATTCGACATGGAAAAAGCTTTCGACCGCGTGTGGATAGAAGGACTGACATATAAATTAATACAATACGGTTTCTCGGCTCACTTAATCAAATTAATAAATTCTTACTTGACTGAACGTGCCATGACTGTGAAAATTAACAATTCGACCTCCACTACGAAAACTATCAATGCAGGAGTTCCCCAAGGCTCCGTGCTCGGACCTAAACTATTTAATTTGTACATCAACGACATACCGACATTTAAGAAAACGACAATGGCTTTGTACGCAGATGATACAGCAATTCTCGCTCATTCGTTTTATGCACAAGTAGCCAATAAACAATTACAAATACACGTAGACAAACTCGAACCTTACTTCAGACATTGGAAAATGACACTAAATTCTCAAAAAACGGAGACTATAATTTTTGCACGAAAACGAACAAACCATAAAATTTTTGAACCCCTTAAAGTGGACGGACACAAAATTAAACCGACCAAAAACGTTAAATATCTAGGAATAACTTTGGACTCGAGACTAAATTTTCGGACTCATTTACAAAATAGGAAACAAATTGCTTACGGACAAATGAGGAAAATTTATTCCCTCATGAAAGGGGAGACTATGACTACAAAAAACAAACTTTTACTTTACAAGATCTTACTGCGACCAATACTTACGTACGCCTCAGCGGCTTGGTGCAACGTCTCAAAAACGGCAATTAAGCCGCTGCAGGTGTTTCAGAACAAGAACCTGCGACTGATCACTGGACTGGACCGTTATACACGGATTACGACACTACATGAACTGACTAACGTCGAATACTTTTAAGACCACGTTAACCGACTTTCATCTAAATTCTACGACACCCAAATTTCAAAAAGTAAACTTACCAAAGACATGACGAAACTGCGACACGACAACGCCCCTTTCCGACTTAAACACAAATTGACGTACCAAAACCTACCAATATTCCGACAAACACTGACAATGGACAATGACCACCACGAAGACGACTACGATACCAGACACTAGTTACGTCACCAGTACGGAGTACCTAGGTATTCCAAATTTCTTGTAATTACTTTAATTTTTAAAAGCAGGTTTTATTAAAAAAACTTTTTCCTGCAATCTTTCTAAATCTAATAAGTTATGAAACGATACGGACTAAAACGTCACAATTTAACGAAATATTTCAAAATGTCTCAGGCACTAAAAATTCCGCCAAAGAGAGTTACGCATTACTGCAGGGTCTCTCATCATCTCGTTCTTTATCAATAAATTTTAAAATGTTCAATTGTTTTTTGTATGTTTTAAAAAATAATTTTATGTAAATAGCCTAATAAATGTTGTTGATTGATTGAATCCTTAAGTTTTGTATTCTATCTAATAAATAACTAGACAGTCATTTAACCGTATTCAAACCAAAATGCCGCAAGGTTGAATAGGAGAGCTGCATGAGAAACACGATCAAAAGCTCTGGGAAAACTGTGTAGATTGCATCACCATGTTCATGTTTCTCAAATGAATCAAGAATAAATGTAGTAAAGGATAATAAGTTGGTGGTAGTGGAACGACTACGTAAAAATCCATGCCGATTATCAATTATAAAACTTTTGCTTGCTTGTATAGTTGTATAAGTTGAACGGATACTAGTTTGTCAAACATTTTCGGTCCACTAAGATTGGATAGAAATATCTTTATAATTACCGATATCACCTTAAAGTAGAGTTTTGTTTTTTCTTAAAGTTAGCAGTTATGAAACTCTTCTTCCCAATACTCGGAAAACGACATCTGGATAACGATAATTTAAACATTTTGAAAATTTGGGTCGACAGTGAGAACTGGCATCTTTTTATGAAAAAGACAGCCACTCTATCGGGACCACAATTCAAGCTGTCCGGTAGTTCAAAGATAGCGTCATAAACGTCACTCAATGTGTTTTTAAACAAGTCTCAATCAATAACCCTATTCGAAACTTAACCAACATGAAGAATATCATTTTTGGAATACACATTAAAAAATTGCTTCGCAAATAAATCAACACAATCTTGGCCCGAAGAGCAAACTTCATCACCTAAAAGTATACAAGCAGGATAACCCCTAATCTTTTTGCAATCGTCAATATAACGCCAGAAAGATTTTAAATTTACAGCAATTGCATCTTCCATCTTTTTAATATAGTTTTGATGAAGTAGCCCGTTAAGTTTCTTGGCGTTATCATAAATCATGCAAAACTCCTGGTAATCAATTTAACAACGAGTATTCTAAAATTTGTAGTAAATCATCTTCTTTCTAGTTATTATGTTGATCAATTTTTTTGAAAACCATGCGGGAAATTTGAAAACTTTTATTTTTTGCGTGGTATATGTGTATTGATGATAAGCCACAACACTTGATAGAAACGATTGACGTCTTTATCAATATCATCGGAACTTTATATGATATATTATATTGCTATTAAAAATTTATAACTGAAGGTAATTATTATATTTTAATTCCATAATTTAAAGTGCAAATCTGAAAATTTTTACTTGATTTTTTGATTTGAAAATACTTGATTTTGTCATTATTTTATCAAAAGTTAGCTACTCTCTCTTAATGGCTTTGAAATTAGCAGGTCGAAAGCATATAGAAACTACAGAAAAAATTTAAATATAGGTAGTACATATATATACAAAAAAGTGGTACTTGTTTATTTGGCTTGTATTATTCGTGAATCATTTTTCGGTGCATGAATGCTTAGTATTCAATTTTTTAAAGTTGCCAAGAAGAATTGACCAACCAGCGTGAGCTACAAAGATATAAAGGAAATCAAAAATTTGTGCTCGATTTTTAGTAGTGGTTAGTAGTATGTAATGCTAAAATAAACAAACTGAACAAAATGTTCAAATAATGAATTTTAACTGTTAAGTAAAGAATACATACTTACATAGTAATAATAATATATAATATAAAAATAAATATATAATAATAATAAATAAGATTTAAAAAACTATAAAAAAGACAATAATTTACAATTAACAGGTTTTGAATAAACCTATATTAATATATTATTATTAATAATAATTATATGAATATTTCAATAAACAAAAAAATGTAACATAACAAACCTGTTAAATGAAAATTATTGTCTTTTTTATTGCTTTTTTAAATATTATTTTTCTATGTAAGTATATGTTTTTAACTTAACAGTTAAAATTAATTATTTTAACATTTTGTTAAAATATTGTTGAATAGTTTGCTTATTTTAAAATTAATGCGACAAAATAGGATTTTTTTTTTACAGAAATAAAATATTTTCGATTGTTTTTACAATACAGCGCAGTATTTTGATATCAAAATAACTAAATTGCACTAAAGTGCAGTAAAGTTAGGTTGCTAATAAAAAGGTTAATTTTGGGTTCGATAGCAATGTTAAAATTAGTTACAATATTGTTGCAATTATACAAAAATTCGTAATTAGGTACATTATATTTTTGAATTAATATGGTGGGATGGAGTAATGCATTTTACAGTCTTTAATTTCAAATTTCATCATTTAGTACCTTTAGAGATTTCAAAAATAACATAGAACTTTGTAAAAACCAAAGCCAAAAGATTCTTTATTGATTGGCATGTATTGTATTGTCTCTCTATGGTTTGAAGAGAGGGCCAAAAGTGTATCCGTATAGATACAAGAACGTTTTGCCAAGAAAATAATTGTATATCTAATACTCATAATATTGTTATACTGTTATAACTTTTTGTTTTGCATTATTATTCTGAGGGTAAGGAAAAAAATTTTCGTTTATGTTTGTGTGCCTAATTTCAATTTCATTTATGATCCATGACTATGAATTTCTATAAATAAATTGTAAAATTAAATTCGTCAAATGATTTGAATTAAATTATCTATTTTACTATTAACCTAACATTCAAATTTTCTAACTATTATTTATAATAGGGTTCCTGCATCATTCAGGTGATGGTTATATGATACTACATAGAAGCGATAATTGCTTGAATATCCTATTTTTCCTCAAGTAGTAATCGTTACATTGTTTTATCATACTGATTATTTATCGAAACAATGACAATGTACAAACGCATTTGAGATTATCATAAAAGCATTGTAACCTTTCAACGTGACAAAAGTGTAACTTTTATTTATAATATACCAATATTCGAAAAAGTTTATGTTGCTAAGTTTCATAGTTTATGTTGAAGTTTCATACTTCCTTACATATTTAATCAGTGTTCGTAAAAGCAAATAAGCCTAAACGCTGTGTGTGATATAAATTACAGTTAAATTAATGATTGCTAATGTTAAAAAAACAGTTATTTGATAACTAAATAATACATAATATAATAGCATTACATAATATTATGGATGTGTATAATCAATGTCCACTCTTTCATTAATTTTGATATTTTATGGCATTCTGGGATATAATTTCAAACTGTGCATGTAATAAACAAAAGCCAAAGCTGTTATCTTTGTTTTACGTAAGTTTCGCTTTGATATTTGCATTTGAAACTAAGTAACAACTTGTAAATATCATAGAACTACAAAATAGTCTAGGAAGTTTACGTGAAACTTATCCTATGATTTGCATAAAAATCGCAACATATAGAAAATTATTGACTAATTTCAAAGAATTTCTTTTTTTAAATCGGTATTTTGATAATGTAATTTTATTTGTAAGCTTTATTTTTTAACAAAACGCACACAAATATTTAAACAAAATTTACTATTGACACTCGTAAGTATAAATATACTATATACATAATGTTACTACAGTGGACGCCGCTTATTGGAATCACGGTTAATGCTATCAATCAGGTATTATTATCACTTTCGCGAAGAACAGACCTAATGAATATGACTACCCGTGAAAAACATTGTTTATTATAATCAAAAATTTGGTTAATTTTATCGATTATTTTTATTAAAATTGTTTTCCCCCACTGAAAATGGAGTTCGTTTGCAGTTTACAAGCATTTAAAAAAAACTTATTCACAAACCGGGGAACCACCCAGACATATTCATTACCCAGACGTGACTCAAGGTGAATTTATATTTTTATAACATGACGTGTCGTAATATGTTCTGACGTGATGGCTACCGTTTACATCTATATGTCGTATTCTGACGCCTTCCCACCAAATTTTAAATTAATACAGTCGCAGCTCTCAGAGAGTTCATACGTTCTTACGGCTCCGACGCATCACAATACAACATTGGTATGTCACACTTGTCTAATCTGACGTGACTCAACATATCCCATGCCTGACGTTCTGGTGCAGATCGAAATCGTTTCTGATGCTACACATCAGAAGTCATAACAACACATAAGAACATACTAAAGTCACTATCTAAATGTTAGAAACCGATACCGTTCTAACGCGTATATTTGTCACGTTAGACAAATATAAATCCACTTCAGGTGTATTATATAGCAGAAAGTTGCTAGTATGCTGATAATGTACAATGTAATTCAGTTCTATTTTAAAATTTCATAATAAGCGACATAAAAAGTTTTTGTAACATTTTTAGATAAGTTGCCAAAAATTAATCAGCGGAATGCAGTACTACAATTAAGCATTTCGCAACTACTTTTGTGTTAAATTAAAAAATAATCTTTTTGTGTATTGTTATCAATCGGTTATTGTTATCAAAACTCCTAAGTCTCAATGTGATCACATTAAGCGGCGCGGCGTCCACTGTACTTGATTATTTTGACTATTTTTAACATAAAACATAATAATAAATTGATCACAAAGCGCAGTAACATAATCACATTACTAATTTAAACACGGTTTCACAACTAATGATCCTCTAGTAAATTATCTTGGTATCACATGATATCCGGTGAGAATTGATCCCCACCGCAAATGATTCCTATAACAATTTTCGGTTATCCGATTGAATTTCTACAATTAAAGCATACTCTAACCTCCAAAACAAACCTATGTTTTTCTTTTAACGGTGTCTAGGATAATTAACCGTGGCCACAATAACGCAGCCGATATTCTGTCAAAATCCTGGAAAGCCATAGTACCTCAAATCAGAATAAAAGATTGATTATAAGATTATAAGACTATAAGATTGACTTATTCGACTCGAGAACTCAAAATATACGAATCTCTATGCCCACGCATTCATTTAAAACATTACTGAAGCCGCCAGAAGCCGAAAATTACGGAAATATAATAGTAAATTATGTTTTTAAATAAAACATAACAAGCAAAACTTAATAACAAACTTAAGAAACAAGAACAAACTTAAATATCGGTTATAATTTATTCTTACGCTGAAATTGTTTATTAAAAAATTACAATTGTTTCGATGAGATACTCGTACTTTGTTTTCAAGTTCCTGTATTACACATTAGTTTGTTTTTCTAAATATCAAGTTTGGTTTGTTTTGTTTACTATACCTAATTATGTTCCGCACTAAAAGTTTCACTATTATTTTTATTAGTTATGTTAGTTTTTTAAATTAAAAAATAAAAAATCTAATTGTGAGAAATTTTTTTAATTTAATATTTTTGCATTTTATTCTTTTAACCAACTTCTCTTTATTGACTTCTTTAATTTTGTTTACATAAATAAATACAAAATTAAATTTATTGTTTGTAATGCTTTGTCACCCTGTCACTGTGAATTGCTAAACTCTACTCAACTCTCAACTCAACTCAACTCTCAACTCAACTCAACTCTCAACTCAACTCAACTCTCAACTCAACTCTCAACTCAACTCAACTCTCAACTCAACTCAACTCTCAACTCAACTCAACTCTCAACTCAACTCAACTCTCAACTCAACTCAACTCTCAACTCAACTCAACTCTCAACTCAACTCAACTCTCAACTCAACTCAACTCTACTCTACTCGTTAGATGCCGTTAGTGCGCTGCTTTACCATTTTCGATCGAAGCTGTACGTATTAACCTATCCATGGTATTTAATAATACTTGGTTAAAAATTTAAAAAACGTTAAATTTGATCAACGTTGATGAAACTACTTTTAGTTTAACAAGGAGTCAAAATTTGACGGAGCGTTAATTTGATCAGCGTCAAAACAAATTTAACGAAGATTGGTGAACTGGGCATTAATCTTCTTAAATATTATTTATACTTTTTAATTTAAATTTCTGTCATGTAACGTACCCAAATAGTTTAAAATTTTTTTAGAATAATTATTGACAATACTAGTAGAATAAATTATTTCTCTTCGTTTCATTCGTAAAATATTATTATTACGGTATAATAAATTATAATATCATACCATGTTAGTTGGATTAAATAACGTTAATGACATTGCTAACGCATCATTCGATTTGCAATTTCTCGTCAGCTCGTGGAAGCCCACATTGTCCAAATCGACAAAAGCTGGAAAATTTGCGCGCTATAAGCGTTGGCGCTAATTGGTACCAAAAAACTCGAACACGGACTACATATTACAGTCCTTTTCCAAAATATTAAAAGCGAATATTCGTCAACGCCAAAGCAGGTAAATTATAAATATGGCGTTGGAAAACATTATATTAAATTTAAATTTAATCTCAACACAGAATTTTAAATCGACATAATATTTTGAAACAAAATTATAAATTTTTATTCTAAGGTGTTAATTATAATAACTTTAATTTGGAAACAAGATTTTTAAAAAATTATTATTAATAAATTATAATACTGTATATTATTAATCACAATCAATAAAAAGTATTATTCTTGTTAAATTAATAAATTCATTGAACTGATCTTAGTGTTACAGATATAACAAATTGTAAGTGAAAGAATAAATAATAGTGTAATTTCGACGAATAAAATAGTTTTAATTTAACATGAGATCCTTGTATTTTTCTGCCCAAAAGGTTTAGTGCAAAGCTTCTATAGCAATATCGTGTTCACTCAATCACTTGGGTCCTTGATTTGTCGGATGCGTCGACGCCTACAAATTATCTATTAGAATCTTCTAGATAATTTCTGTTCTTTCCGTGTATACCGTTTCGTGTTATATTATATTTAAATAATTATATTTTAATTTTGAAAATACATAATACATTTTATATTACCATTTGTGCATTAGTCTGTTTCGAATATTATGTATGAGCTCATCTTGCGGGCATAACATTCAAAATAAAAAAGATTAAAAAAACCATTACTTTCACCAAATAAGCACGGAAATTTAAACGAATACGAAGCATAAGTTTTCTAAATAGTTATGCATAATAAATTGTATTATTCAAAAAAGAAGAGCTTTAAATAAAAATCTAGTAATTTAATAAGACAACAATATTATTGTTGCAATAAGAAGAATAGCGAAATATAAACTACGTATACCAAAGTGGAAAATGCTTAGTTACAGCTGTGCACTAAAACAGATAAGGGCAAGGTTGGAATAATAAGCTCGACACCGAGATTGTATACTACTTTATACTTAATTAGTTAATAGTAAATGAAAAAGTAATGGCAAATACTTAATAATTATATTAAATTTGTGTTTATTTCATTAAAACTTACAACAAGTTATAAAGTGAAAGTAAATAATAAACTATATCCTAAATTCTTTACATTTGATAATGGTCAATTTGCAGTATGGCGTAAAACCTATACCAACTGATTGAAAAACGGGAGACCGGTTCAAATTCTAGTCGCGTCGGATACACTGCTCTGATCTAAAACCCAATATCGATCTGTAAACTATAAGGCAACAAAAAAAAAACAACTTATTAATTAATATATCTGCAAGTCAGTCATTTTAGCTTTGAACAAGTTGATCGCTTACACATTTTATTGTGTATGGCACTCGAAGAAGATATGGGTCGATTACTAACTGATAGTACATACAAGTTGTTAAATTAAGTTGTTAAAAATCAAGCTAAATTTTTCAACTACACTATAGATAAAAAAATGTATTAAACTGCTTTGAATGGAATAGATAATATTCAAGTATTTTTCAAACTTTATTCTTCGCTACGGGACTAAAATTTCACTACCATTCCTAATCTGTTACCAAAATTTCAATAGTTATTTTGTGAAATATTAAATAATAGTCCGGTCAAATTAGTACAAAAAATAAGAGTGAAAGTACAGTAATTCCCAAAAAGCTAAAAATTGATAAAATTGTTCAAAACATAATTATAAATAAAATTTAAAAAGTTCTCATTGATCCGGTACGTGGAAAAAAATTAGCTCGAATAAAAATTGTAGATCATGTAATTTGGGATCTGTCGGAATTCCTATCACATGATTTTAACTTTTTCCTATTGAATATTGGTAAAAGGACACTTTTCTAAGCATACTAGAACAAAAATTTTGTAGGATTATGCAAAAGTTTTCGAAAAAAATTGATTTTAAAAATGTAAAATTTACATGTATTTTAGATACACCTTTTAACACGGCTGCATGATTTGACATTTTTGTGTAAGGCAAAAAAATTTAAAAAAATCCCTGAAGAATGACAGAACTCGCCAAGGGTGGAACTCGAAGCCATAGAACTCGTCCAGGTATCGACCTCGACTGACAACAAAATTAAGAGTATATCAAAGCACACGTACCGTCAACAAAATGAGACCGTCACCGACGAGACCGTACCTCAACGTGAGACCGACCGTCACGCATCGGGGTATATCATATTACATCTCCCTGCCTTTCGTAGTTTTAAAATGCCGTTATTTCGATAACTATTGCATAATCCTAAAAAAATGTTGTCTTAATATACTCAGAAAATTGTCCTCTTTCTAATAGTCAATAGGAAAAAGTTAAATTCTTGTGATAGGAATTCCGACAGTAACCTGTAATTTATCTATAAAAAAACGTATCAATACTTTTTTTCCTAAGAGCAACTGTTTCTGCGATATAACGGTTCAGAAAGTTGGAAAAGTATTAAAAAGAATTTTTAATTCATAGCTACATTTTTAAATTATAACAGTAGAAACGTTGTACATAATTTATTTACGCAGTAATGTATAACATACTATGCTTATAATCGCAACACTGGTTTACTATTTTCGATAAGAATTCTAAAGATACAAGACATTTTCGCTCAATTTACATTCTTTTCTTACCCGCCAATTATAATTACGTGAAGCAATTTGAACTTTAGGTCCTTAAAAGTTTTAAACCAATTAAGATATCAAAATTCTATCTGTGCAAAAGTTTCTAAAAATCGAAATTTGCAAACCATTTACGAAAGATCTCAAATTTAATAGTTTTTTGGCTTTTTCGGAAAAACCAAAAAACTTATTTAATAAAGGATAAACGAAAAGTTTTATAATAATCTAATACACATTCTGTCAAAATTTCAAGTCAATTGGTCCAGCCCTTTTTGAACTTATAAAAAGGTACCAAAAGAACAGCCTTAAGTAGAACAAGTAAATCAGAATACAAAATTTTAGTAAGTAGATTATAGGGATGTGATTGTGCTGCCTAAAGTAAAGCTAGTAAGGTCATAAAATAATAGCCTTAAAAATCTATAAAGATTAATAGTTGCAATTTAAGACTTTTGATCACAACTAGAAGGAAAAAGGGAGTTACTGTCAGAAAATCGGACCCACGATTTCAAAAATTTTATCTACACTATAGGAAAGAGGACAATTTTCTGAGTATATTAACACTAAAATTTTTTAGGATTATGCAATAGTTGTCGAAATAACGGCATTTTAAAATTACGAAAAGCAGGGAAATGTAATATGATACACCCCGATGTGTGACGGTAAGTCGCACGTTGATTTCCCTGCTTTTTATTTTGTTGACGGTACGTGTTCTTTGATATACTCGAAATGTTGTCAGTCGCGATCGACACCCGGACGAGTTCTATGGCTTCAGTTAAAAATAAAAATTTTTTAAATATTGTAAACATTCATGTTTTATAGTCTCAAACTATAATAATTGTACGGAGGTATAAATCATTAAGAAAATTCAAAAGTGTGTTTTGAATTAATTTATAATTATCACAAGCGATATCATTATTGAGTTCTAATCCACTACTATTTAATTAAATAGTAAAAATAAAATTCATACCTTAATGTGTATTTCAATTAAGTTATTTTCAATACTATCGGTGCCTTTTGAAAAGTTAGCGTAATGAATAATTGTAATACAGGTTGCAAATTCTTCACATAGTGCTATAATACAATTTTAGAAAATCTAAAATCTAAAATCTAAAATTTTAGGAAATTTAAAAATTAAATTTGAAAGTTTCAAAAATACATTATTTTTTGTATATTTACTGATTTATAAGAAAATAAAAGTAATTTATCAGAACAATTCGACCTAAAGTGATCTCGTCAAAGAGACTTGCTTAACTTACTTACTCAATTCATAAATAATTTATTAAAATAATTTAAAATAAAAAATTTTGTTTAAGCTAATTTCCCTCTAAAAATTAAAAAATTTTAGCGAAAAAAAGTAAACACATTATTAACCTTAAAATATATTGATTTAAGAACTAGCACAGATTTAAGAAAAATAACTATTTTCCTATTTAATATTTATGTTTATATTTAATATTTATGTTTAATATTTATGTTATATATGTAGTTATCGCATAAGAATAATTGTTGCATTCTAGAAAACATTATGCAGTTTAGTGTATTATTTTATTATGCATCAAAAGTACTGCAATGCGCTAAAAAGAAACTTAATAAACAACATTAATTTTGTAACTTGGAGGTTACATTTTGCGATTTACATTAATTTGTTCTAGGCATATAATATTTGTTTGAATTATAAATACCGTAGAACGATATAACTTGGTAACATTTTCGAAGACACTCATCAACATACATTAATAATAATTAGATCTTCTCTTTTATTTTCGACTACTCAAGAGTATAAAATTACACTAGGTACTGAAAATTTGTTCGAGTTACGCAAACTTTTTGAAGGTGTTAAATCTTGCAGATATTAGAGAACTTGCATTTTGCCTGCAATTATATTTGCTATTTGATAAATTAAAAAGTTAATTACTTACAGGTTATTTCCCCGAAAATTATGAGTTTTGACTAATAAACGTCAATTTCATTTTCTTTACATTGCAAGTTAGAGTGTTAAATGACACGAAATATTTGTATGTGAGGTTATATTAAATTGGAATTTCAAAATAATTTTAAGGTAACCATTTACCAATCTTCATTTTTCGTAAACTTGATGATATTTTTTAGCAACAAAATGAACTTTATGGAATAGACATTTTCAGCATAAGGACATACACAAAACATTGATGCAATACACTAAAAACCAACGGTTTAGATTACGTGATTTGCAGACAAAAAGCCTAAATACACAGAGAATGTAGTAGAAGTTAACAGAGGAGCAAAGTGCGGATCTGTCTATTTCTTAGTAAGATCAAAAATAGTAGTTCTTCGTAAAATTGAAAAAACTAGTAGAACAGAAAAATAGGACATACTGGAAGTGATTGAGCACAAAGAGTAATTAAGACTGAGAGTGAAGAAGACTTAGAGGTAAATGTGCAGTGGAACAGAGCAGAACAATGGAAAAGAAAAAATAACGAAGGAAAAAATGAAATGTTGGAAAAAAAAATGTGAAGAACTGGACAGATATATGGATGGCACAATAACCTTGCAAGCGTGGAAGGTAATAAAAAATATAAGAAGAGATGGAAACCGATCAAGTAGTATCAGCTTAATTAGTATAAAGAGAGGGATAATATATGAAAGGAGTATTATAAAAGACTGCTGAATGAGGATCGGGTAGCATTCAATAAAGGCGATCTACTAAGCACAAATAAAATAATCAAGAAGAATGAAGAACAGACCAGCGTACAGAAAATAACAGTGAGAGAAATCCACAAAACTCTAATAGAATGTAACGTGAGTTTAAAATTCTTCCTAGTATATAAGCTTCTTCCGAAATTTACAAATTTTATAAGTCAGTTTGTTTTCAAAAATATTTAAAGTACATTTCGAATTGCTAAATCTAGTAAGTTTAATATATTGTGGTGTTTCAAAAGGATTCGTACCTACCCTGTACATTTGATGAAAATTTTATTTAAATAATTTTAAGTTGTAAGATTGTAAAATTAGACAGGTGGGAGCGAGTCGACGAGGAGATTGGCTTTTTGCCGACGAGCCGCGCGAGAGAGCGAGCGGGCCGACTTTTGTTCGTTAATTTTTGGCGCGAGGCGATTTTTTGAGTTTTGATATAAATTTGAAATTGTGAGTAATATTGGATTTGATTTGAATAAAGTAATTATATGCGATCGCATTATTGCGTAGTTTTTGGATTATTTTGATAATTTGATATTTGGAATTAATTTGGATATTGTTTATGAGCTGCTGAGCGGTAGTAAGTTGATTTGGATGATTGATTTTTGGAAAAAAGAATATTTCGAATAATAAATTCGATTTGGATACTTGAAATTGAAAAATTAAATTGTATTTGCACGAACGAGTGTTGAGATTGATAAGCCGTTGATTTGGATAAGGCAAATCAAACTTCGTTCCTTTTGAAATAAAATTAGGATTTTATTTTATTTTATTGAATTTAAATTAAATTGGAATTAATAAATATTATTTCAAATTAGGAGAGGCTGGATACATCGCAATATATTGTATATTGTGTTTAATATCACAATATTACAACGATATAAAGTAAGATATTTTCTTGGTGAAATAACATGACAAAACTATTCACTAGCTCTCCAACTATAATAATATATTTTTCGTGAGAGAAAACAGGATTTAGAAAGTGATATCTTTGTCTCTATTATAATCAGGCTTACCTAAGCTGAAATATATTTGAATTATTTGTCACATATTATAATAGTATATTACATTAGTAGTGCTGAAACCGAAAGTATCGCTTACGCATTTGCCAGTTTTGCACACGAGCCGTTAGGCGAGTCTGCAAACGCAAATAAACGAGCGAAACGGTTTCTCCACAAATGATGTATAGCGTTTTGTTCAATCCTGCATTATTAATTCTAAAAATTTTATGAAAATACAATTCGTGTCATCAATAATTAAAATTTGAGATTTTGAATTTGCAATAACTCGAAAACGGCGCTAGTTAGCAAAAAACTGAGCAAAAAAATTACCTTTCTTACCCCCCCCCCTCCAGCAATTTGCTGTAGGAAGTTTTATGCAAAATTCTAGATTAATAGCGCACATTTTACCTTTGTTTTGCCTTTGTAAAAAGTTACTTTTGATTTAAAAAATATACTTGGTAGGTTATGTTATTATGTTGCTATGATATAGTGACATTTTTCAATTTTCACTTATTACGCATGGTTCAGTATCCCAAATGATTTGTTTAATAATATTACTAAAAAAAATGGAGCAAAGTGAAGAATTTGGTTTGCCCAACGATATCAAAAAAGCTGCTGATGCCGCTACATTTCATTTATTGGTAGAATAGTCAAAGGGAAGGTACATGAAAGAAATGGAAAAATTTCGCGAATGGATGAAGGCAAAAAAGATTGAAGTGATAACTAAAACTGTTGTTGTAGCCTATGTATTTTAATAGCCTAATTAAGAAGTATACATCTTCTTTGTTGTGATCCTCCTATTCAATGTAGATCAACTTTATTCATATTTGAAAAAGTAGACGGCAGGTAAATTCAGTGCTGTTTTTAAAATTATGGAATGTAATCAACTGATTTATTTGTAGGTTTAAAACTTTGTTTGCAGTTTTAAAAAGCAAATCAAAAGGTTGCCTACCTAAAATGGCAAAACCGTTTGAACAAAATAAAATTTAAAAATTCATAAATGAAGCTCTCGATGAAAGATTTTTCACTGATGAAGATGGCATTAGTAATGGGGGTATGGGTGCTTGCCGATGCGATGAGCTTGTAAGTCCGTAACAGAAAAATAGTGCAGGAACGGATATTGCAGGTTGAAGCACAACGATTTTCAACTTCTGGCATTATTAATAGAAGCAATCCAGAATTTTATAATTGTATGGTTAATTTCTATGTAAATAATTAAATAGTAAGGGTTCAAATAAAGTTAAATGTTAATGTTAATATGTAACTGTGTGTAATGAACGGCTGAATTTTTCACCCACTAGTGGGTTTATATTAGTTTTTCTCTTCATTGATTTTTTTTTCTTTTTTGATGCTTATCATTTCGTGAAGAATATTTTCTTTATAATCAGTAACAGATTGAATAATTTTAGCATTTCAAAAATCTGCATCATGTCTATCCACTAATATATATTTTTCAATGGCAGTAGAGTCCGGTTTATTACAACGAACAGTTGAGATATGACCACTCATTCTTTTGTGCAGCCATTGGTTCGTTTGTCCAATATATACCAGGTCACAATTCCTACATTCAATTTTATAAATGAGGTCTGATTTTTTCGCTGTAGGTACGGGATCTTTTAATTTAGTGTATAGCTGTCTAATGTTATTTGTAGATTTGATTGTCATATTAATTTTGTGGTTTTTTAAAATTCTCTCAAGTTTTTCACTTATTTCTTTGACATAAGGCATAACAGCAAAATTTGATGTTTTTTTCTTTATACTGTTACCATTATAAAGTTTGTTTACACGATCTTTAATAATTTTCTTTACTAAGGTTCCAGGGAATCGATTTTTAAACAAGTCTCTTTAGCTATTTTTAAAGTTTGCTTGCTGTAGTCGTCATGAGTTGATTTTAGCGATCTATCCACGAGACTTATGGCCGTGCTTATTATTTGACTTTTATGATGGTAAGAGTAACTCTTAAAAGTTACACATATCGTTAAGTAATGTCGAAACTCGAGTCTTAATGCAATCCATTAAACAATCTTCTTCTTCTTTAATTAGGCACTGCCTGTCTTGCCTGTCTTGCGACCTCATCTTGGTGGTGATTCAATCGATGACGACACCCAACTTTCCGCCTATCTTTTTGGCGGTCTACCCGGGAGTCTTCTACCGGTGGGTTTACCATCTCTTGCTATTTTTGGAAGGCGTTTGTCTCCCATTCTATCTATATGCGCGTTCCATTCCTTGCGGCGGGTCTTTATAAATTTTACGACATCTTGTATGTCGCAGTATTGTCGGATATCTCGACTCGGAACTCTGTCTAAGAGTGTTCTGCCAGCTATTGTTCTGAGCGTTCTCATTTCAGTTGTTCTCATTTTTTGTTTTGTTTTAGATGTTTCCGCTCTTGTCTCAGCTGCATATGTTATCACAGGTCTTACTGCTGTTTTGTATATACTAATCTTGCTCTTGATTGACATATACTTATTTCTCCAGAACACGTCCCGAAGACATCCCGACATCACTGCTCCTCTCGTTGCCTGTTGTTGCACCTCACGAAATATGTCCCTCGCGCTCAATATTTCTATTCTAAGATATTTGAACATCATCACCTGCTCTATTATTTTTCCTTCGATTTCCAATTTACATCTTATTGGCTTCTTAGATATTGTTAGGCATTTGGCTTTCTTTATAGATATCTTCATATTATAGTCTTTCTGTGATGACGAATTGGTGTAATAGTCTCTGAAGGTCGTCCTCGTTATTCACGATCAAGACCGCGTCGTCAGCATAGCAGACGATATTGATTTCTCTTTGGCCCATTCTGTATCCTCTCTTAGTTTTGACGCTGTTGATTATCTCGTCCATAATGATGTTGAACAGCATTGGGCTGAGTAAATCACCTTGTCTTATTACGCCAGGAGTTGGTATTGGACTGGTCGTTCCGATTTCCACCTTGATCCGGGTATCTGTGTTTTTGTATATGTTTTTGATCATATTATCTTATCATATCTTTAATATTACTATAATATCCACCAGTCTCACTCTGTCAAAAGCCTTTGTGAGGTCCACAAAGCACATAAAAGCCGGAGTCTTGTATTCTATGGACTTTTCGCATATCTGGCGCAATATAAAGATTGTATCTGTCGAGGATCTGTTTCTGTGAAAGCCGCGTTGTTCTTCATTATTTTGCAGGTGATCATTTAGTTTGTGCAGCATCACCTTTGTGATTAGTTTCAGTACCGAGCTGAGTAGGGTTATCCCTCTATAGTTCTCCGGGTCTCTCGTGTCACCCTTTTTGAATATTGGGATCGTAATAGATGATTTATGTTCTTTAGGGATTTCTTGAGTTGAATACACAGGTTTTATGAACTGAGTTAATTCATTTTCTAGTGCTTTACCGCCATATTTGAGAAGTTCGTTATTAATTAAACAATCTGCATTTTCATATCTTAAGTAGACAGGTACTGCACCGTTGAGAGTCAAGAAAAGATTTGAATGGGTTAATAAAAAAATATATATCTAAAAAATACGTCATGCGTAATACAAAGTCAATTTTTGAGATCTATGGAAAGAGCTTCTCGAATATGAACAAAATCGAATAGATTCGCTATATTTATCACCACGTGTGATTAATTAGACTAAATATCTTCATGTTAGGTAATTAAAATCGGTTATAAAACCTGATTATGATGAGTTTTAGAGCAATACATAGTTGAGATCTACACCAAGTCCAATAGGGAATAGTTGAAAATTAAACTCTAAAAATAAGTAACAATATCCTTTAGTTTACGTTAATTTAATACATCAACTCTTGTCAGTCTTTGCATATAATATAAATAAATTAATTACTTTTATTAATAATGTTGCATTATATTTTAATTTAAATTCCTCTTAAATCATTAAATGGTACCCAATATTTAACTATGTTAAACACTATTCCACAGTATATTGCTTAGTAACGAAGTTATCTTGAAAATAATCTATGTAGCAACTGTTTTTGCCTTCTTGAAACGTTAATGAGTTTTGAATAACGCATTACGGTATTCCCGACGCCGTATTGCTGGTGTCGGGACTGTTACGGAGAGGAAAATCAGAAATTCTTTTTCTACTAAATTAAGATAAATTTTCTTCAAAGTCCCACCAACCTGCTTAACTCCCAATATCAAATACATAATTTAGAATTAATTATTATTAACCTAAGAAATCAGTCACGCCTTAAATTTATTAGAATGGATAATTACTTAATAACTTAATTGAAATAACAGAAATATAATAATTTTGATGTGTTCAAAGATGTTTAGCATGACACTGTATTATTTAAAGATATAATTATTAAGTTTTTACTGCGCTGGTCCGGGCCAAATTCAATATTTACATATAAAAATTTATTAGATAACTTCTAAAATAGTATATCAATTTTTGTAAATTAAATTATTTAAGCAAAACTTAGGTATTGCATAGTTATGATTATGACAATTAAATTTAATTGATAAAGCTGTTGAACTTTTTTCATTTATATTTTTCGGAAGTAGGTATTTAATAAACGAAAATTTAAAATTTTAATAATGCAATAAGTTAGTATTGAACTGAATGTAATTTTATGTAAATATCTTACATTTTAGTTCATTATATTTTTAACAAAGGTAAATTTAAATTACGTAGCTTTCACATTTTAGAAAACTTTTTGTAAAAGTTTTACATTTTGGTGAAGACAGGACAATAAACAATAAGATACATTTATTATATTATATAAACTACTTCTTACAATATTTAAAATAACGATTCGTATTTGAGATTTAAATCTAATTATAGCGATATGTGTTATGTACATATTTAAAAAAATATTTTTCTAGATGACATCAAGAAGCCAAAATTTACGTTTTTGTAAAATTTTGATTTATAAAATTTTCACACTATAAAGCCAACAATATTAGCAACAAAAACAAGAAAATGCACAATTTGATTTTGAATTATCACCGTTAGATAATTGTAATTACAAACACATATTTATGTGGGTAGATTTTTGTAACATCTTAAATTGTAAAATATTTGAAAAATAAATAAATATAAATCAACATTACAATTTTAATCTAGTATTATTAGCATGTTACAATTTAAATAATATAGAAGTAATATTTATTGATTACCAATTTAAAATATAAATAAAAGTTTACTACTTCTTACTTACCTACTATAGACTATAACGCACTAAACGCTTATTGAACCATTTTAGAAAGCGTTAAGCGGTTCAATTTTCTCATTCAATCGGCTCTAAGCCTGCCTACAATTTAGGTTTAGGTGTTGAAAAGATAAAGATGCTTCTTAACTTTTCAAATTTTACGCATACAAGTATAAAGCTATAGTACGTACTCATTCTAATGCATTCATTAATACGAAATAAACCACTCTGTATCTCAAATATTTTTATTAAAAAATCAGTTAGTTAATTTGAACGTTTAACATAAACCGATCAATAAAAAAAATGTGAAAAGCTAACTATTTTGTAATAATCTTGAGTTGTTTTTAACGCAGACTTTCAGTACAAATAAAAAATTATGAAAATATTGTATTATAAAAATACCCTGTATACTCAGCATAAAACGGCGTGCTAAACTCGTATAAGAACCCGTACATTTAAAAGTCAAATATCGTGCGTCTCACAGTTTCATTATAGGCGCGGCTTTGTGAAATATCGTAGTTTAGCCAATTTCGTTCTTCGCCGTGAAACCTAATTTTGTAAGACTGAGACAAACCCCATATTTCCTGCTACATTTCTTGATTGAATGATATGAAAGAGCTTGGTAGGTAGCAGGCACCGAAGCAAGAACACGCTTCGGCGCGAATGTCGAAGGTGCGCTTTATCCGTATAGGATTGCGCTCCGGATTTTCTAAGATTTGTCTTATTACTACAGAATTTTGAACGTGCAAGTAATTTATGTCATTTTTGTATGTGTTTGCATACCATACAAAATCACGCGAGAGTCGTACAAATTTAAAGAAAATTGAAATAGAATGTCAGATTTAAATTTACTTAAATTATTTGATTTTGAAAAGTTATATTTAAATTATAATTATATTATAGAAAGTATCATGTACTTATTTTTGTATCTGATAATTTAATGTAAACAGGAAAATTTTGATTAAGTTATTAAATTCAATAATTATTGTAAATCATCAATAATAATTAAAAAGATTGCGCCCTTTCGCATATTTTTTATTATTACTTAGCATCAACCACGTGTGGTAATAAATACATCTAAAAACAACTATTATTATTGTGAAGCCTTTTTAATTGTTTATTAATACAATATTTATGCGCAAAAAATTAGTACGACTGGCTAGTGAGGTAAAATATGATTCTATTTATGATAGATAAACAGCATAAGGTTTCTAAAACTGTAAATGATAATAAAAAAAAATTAATTAAAAATAAAAGGTGTTTATTTGATTTAAATAATAAGAGTACCGTTATGAACAATTATGTAATAGAAAGAAAGTTGATGAATATAAAAAGACAGTCAAAAATAAAAGTTAAATTAGAAAATAAGAAAAATAGGAACGATTTTATAAAGAGCTAAATAAGAAAAAAAATTATGAAAAATAAAGTAAAATTGATTGTATAATTGTAAAACTTTTTTAAAATATTTGAATTAGATGGAATTAAGAAAACCACAAAAGTATATTAATTGTTTCTGATACACATGCATATTTTTATCAACAAAAATATTGTTTTGTATTGTCTTAGTATTTTACAATCTGTAAGATTACAATAAGTAAAAGTTTTGTTTATATAAATGTTATAGGAGGACCTTGCTTGTGCAAGCTCAATTTACAATTCAACCCTCAATGTATTAAAACTTCATAGCGTATCCAGATGCACAAATTTTTTCAGTTTTAAAGCGATGGGTTGGACACAGAAGGTCGTGATATTTTAGCGGCTTAGTTCGATGAGCAGTCAGTAAATCCTGTGCAAGAGAGTTTTGGATTGTCCTTAACTTAATCGTGATATCTAATGCTAGATAATGTGATGTGATCCTGAATGATGGAAATTTGAAGGTCGCAATGAATTACTTGATTGGGTACGAACTATGAAGCGTCGGTAATGGTTCTTAAAATATTCAATTGAAATCATTGAATCTTGGCAATGGTGGAGTTACTTGCAGATCCCCAAAAGCTGTATGTCATACGTCCAGATTGACTGTATAATTGTTTTATAGACAAAGATCTTGTTTTCAAGTGATAACTGCGAGTAACGATTAAGCATCTAATAGCGCTTTCAAAATGTATGACGCAGTTAAAGTTTTTTGCTCCAGATATGTTTGCTCCATGTCAACCCCATGTCCATATGCATGCCAAGGTATTTGACTTCATCTTTTTGTTGTAGAGGATTACCATTAAGCCTGAACAATAGGTAATTTTCTTTAATGCGCTATTTTTTTTTATCCAATTCTCAAATTTGTTAAGGTGAGATTGTAGGTGTAAAGATGCAATTAATGACCACAGCAAATCCCTGAACTTGCTCGATTGTGAAATGCTGTTGCCGGAATCTGAATTATCACTTTTCTTCAGTAATTGGCATTAATTTTTTAATAGTAATTTTTTAAAGACTTTAGACAATACTGGGAACAAGCTGATAGGCCTGTATAAGATGGGTTTTGTTGGTGAATTTTTAGGTTTAAAATCAATATTATTTGAGCCACTTTCTGATGTACAGTGAAATATCTTTGTTGCAAGATTGAGTTATAGATCATAGTGATATATCTGACGATATTGTCAGGTAGTTTTTTTAGAACTTTTACAGTTACTATATCAAATCCTGGCATTTTTTTTGCATCTAGTTCTTTCTTGAAAATTTAAGAAACTCATTTTTACATTATGTTGAGGTTTTTACTTTTCTAAGTATGTGTTCTTCACTTTACGGTTAAAATTCATTATTTTAACGTTTTTGTTTAGTTTGTTTTATTTTACTTTCTTATTAAAAATAAAATTAACTTGCAAAATAAAAAATAAAATACAGATTATATTAAAAACCATATCTGTGTACATATTGTTAATGTAGTATGTATAAATGTAAATGTACATATTGTATACATATGTGTAAATATTTATTTTAATTTTTAATTTAAAATTTTAACATCTTAAAATAAAAGACTGTTAAACACCCGGGGTTATAAAATATTGCTCGTAAGTCATGCCGTTATAAACGCTACACTAGATATTGCTTATGCAGATATCTGTAATAAAGCATGTGTTAGCAATTCCTAAGTTCAATATGTCACATCCGGCTATCAGACTATTCCAAGTATATCGGATAATATGACTACAAAACCTTGTGTACTTTCAAAAATTTGTAAAACAGCTATTATTTTGCGATTTTAATATTCTAGTTTCATTATCTTATCATTACGTACAGATTTCTTATATTATAAATTGAATTATGTATATTATTTTGTATGCAATGAGAGTAATCAATATAATTATTGCATAGGTAACATTTTACTTTTATTACATTCATCTTTTAAAATTCAAAATAAATATACTACCTACCTATATGTATTGATAGATAAACGATAAACAGATATCCCATACTAACATACTGCTTTAATCTTTTGAGTAGACATGCTATAACACAATTAATTGCAAATAAATAAATCATTATAGATAATCTATCTATGATTGACTTTAGTAATTTATTTATACATTAACCAATAGAAAGTACTCGTATTTATATCATAATGATCGTTTAAACCAAATCTTTGAGATTTTATAAGTTTTGAGATAATTGACAAACAAAATGCGATAAAAATTACTGCTATTATTAAGATTCGTGAGCTTAATAATATTAAAATTAATGTCCGACCGAAACACGATTTTAAGCAGAAACTGAAACCAAACCGAATATTCGGTTTATCTTCTAGTATCGGCCGAAACCGTAACCAAAACCGAAACCATAACCAAACCATAATTATATGTCTGAGGTATATATGCCCCCCCCCCTCCCAGTAAAATTCCTACCGTTTTGAAAATTTTAAACTGTCATTTATTAGGTTTTAATTTTACAAAAATTCTGCAGATTAAATTAATTAATTTAGCTAACTTGGTAACTCTAATATTCATAATTAAAAAGTCAATAAACAAAGAGCTAAGAAAAGAAGTTTCTCCGCATTTCACCAAGTAAATTACTTTGACCATCTATCTTTCATAACAGATTGTAATTTTCATAGCTGATTGTGCATATTTTACTTAATTTACCTATATGAGTTCGTATCACTGGTAAAGTCAGGTTTCCATGCGTCAAATTTAAATTTAAATTTAATTCTTGTCCAGAAGCGTAGCAAGTGTCAGTGCTCGACACGACACGAACCCTAGTTTCGGTCTAGCCAAAAGCTTTGGCCAATTTTTGGCCAAAACCGGAACTGTCACCGAAACCAGCATTTTTGCCTAAACTGGCCGAAACCAGAACCGAACCTTCGGTTAGTCTCTAATGAGCCATTTTCCTCAAATACAAAAAATTGCTCACTAGGGGCGCTAGTAGTTCGGTAGGGACAAACATGTATTTGGCCATAAAAATAAATATTCGTTCAATTCGAATACTAAGTAATCTGTAGCAATAAAAATTTTACAGGTTATTATTCAAAGCTTTACGAAAACATTGCGAAAATAACAGCAAATAATAACAATCATTATCTGAGGAATAAAATAAATAAAGTGACTACAAATCGACGACGTTACTATTACATAAAGTAATTGACGATTATAGAATTAATATATTATGCTGATTTTGTCACATATTATTAAAATCATAATATTGCAATCATATATAAGCTGAAATCTGAATATTTAGTGTAGTTATAAGCAAGAAGAACGAATGTTTGTGATCTTCCTGAGAGGTGATGTAAATTTGTCGCTAGATGGCGAGTAAATCGATCATTTTTAATTTAATAAAAATGTGCACTAGAATTTTGAGAAGCTCCTGTACTATAAATATTATTTCTGTGCCAGATAAAAGAAAGTTTTAATTGTAAACTTTTTATTTTACTTTTTAATTAAAAATTGAAGTCAAACTGAAAATAATGCAAGCAAATGATAAAATAGTTAATAGATCATTTATTAAATGCAATGAAAAATCAAATAGATCAATTGAAGCAAAAAAAGTGCAAAAAAATATAAATACGAGTATAAAAATGACGCTCAAAACTACTTTTTAATAGTTTGTCACACAAGATACGCTAATGTAAGCGGCAAATTTGCCGCCTACTTTTGATGGACATAAATAATGTCACCCGAGAGCTATCAAACTTCATTCAAAATTTTTCAAAAATTTATAAGCTAAATGTAGAAAGTTTGATGTTCGTTCCTACCACAAGTGCTGCCTCTCGTGACAAATTTGCCACACTATTCTCAGGAAAAAGGCTCATCGAAATAAACAAACTAAACAAAATATTGAAATAATGAATTTTAACTGTTAAGTAAAGAATACATAATATACTTACATAGTAAAATAATATTTAGAAAACAATCAAAACGGCAATTTGACAGGTATTTTACTTTACTTATTATTATTTATTTATTTAATTATTTATTATTTTAATATTTTGTTTAGTTTGTTTATTTTAGCATTACATACTACCTACCACACTATGCACTTAAAAAATTCATTTTTAGGTTTTTTTCTATTATAAAGTGCAAAAACGTGGACAAATTTGAAAATTCCTTTCAAATTTAGTTTTTAGAAGTGATAGGATGCCGCTGTGCGTTCTTCACTTTAAATCCGGTTGTACCGTGTTAAGAATTATTTCTATTTATTTAACCTTAAAAATTTCATTTAGACACGTGATAGTGTTTAGTTTAGTTATTTGGATTTACTTAGTAAGTCACATTCAATTTATTGTAATTTAATTGTAAAAACATTTTTTATTCATTTAATTAATTATATTTTCATTAAACAATTTTAAATGACTAGTATTTACTTCAGCGTTTTGATTCCATAAGTTTCGTAAAATCCACGACCAGGGGTAAGAATATTTACATCTCATGCTCTCCAGTAAATTACCTCAGAGCAATTTGCTAATAAAATGGTAACAACATGAGGCAAAAATTCAAGGGGTTATTCCTCGGCCTATTCTGAGAATATTTTGTTCTATCATGATTTTTGAAAAACTCCTTCGTTTCGAAGATACAGGGTAAACAAAATTTGCGATAGCCATATTCGATATTTTAGTAAAAAAAACGTACAGGTACTAAAAAAACAGGAACAAACGTTCACCTCTATCGGTAGAAGTTGTTGCACATTGAGTGACGTTTGGCTGTTTGACGTACCTGAAATAGTTAGCTCTACCATGTATACAAACGCAGAGATGACTGACATGTATGCATGCATGCATGCATGCAACTCAATTAGAAACAACCCTGGTGTATTTGAAAGAGTTCGGCGCTCAATGACGAGAAGATTGAATGCTTGTATCCAGACTGGAGGAAGTCATTTCGAACATTTATTGTAAATTTAGTAACTTTATTGTACTTTTTGATAATAAAAGGTTGTTACTGTCGCAAATATTTGTTCGCCCTGTATCTTCGAAACAAAGGAGTTTTTCAGAAATCATTATAGAACAAAATATTCTTAGAACAGGCCGAGGAATAACCCCTTAAATTTTTGCTTCATGTTTATCTTCCACCCTTATTATATTATATTACTTTTTTTTTATTTCCAAATTTTATTTTAGAATTTTTGCAATTTATTCGATTTTAGAAAAAAAATAATTTGTATTACTAGGCCGAAGAAGCCCTTCGCGAAACCAACAATCAAATATTGCTTCTGAACAATAATATCTCGAATCATGGTACATACATTTATTTAAATTACAAGGTACTACGGATCTAAAAATGGCTACCATACAGAGACGTTTTTTGACGTATTCTATTATTTATATTAGAATTCTTGTTATTTTAAATAACAAAATTTTTTATTGCGGTTGGTAAATAATATAACCAGTAGGAAATGTATGTGCTTATTTAATATTTGTTATAACAGTAAACAAGCGTATAAATGTGAATACTGGTTAAAAATAATATAACAATGAGGTGTTCTGTTTTTGAGTGCAATAATAACAACCAAAGTGAAAGTACTACCACGTCGATATAATAACGCATATTTCCAAAAATTCAATAGTAAAGCTGCGTTCAGATAGATTGTGGCGCCTTGCCTTGCTTGGTTTTGCTTTGGTTTTGCGTACACGACTTGAGCGTTCACATAGAAATTTTTGTCTTGCCTTGTTTTGACAACAGCGATGGCGACATCTATAGTTTTACGTTCGACATGCAGTACCGATGCCAAATTTTCATCAAAATTTAAATGTAAATTATTCATTTTTGATTTTATAAATAATTAAATGTATAATATTTATTTGATAACTTACTAGTATCTACTTATAACTACTTACCAGTACTTTAGTACCAACATAATATCAATTTTTTTTTAATTTAAAATTTAAATAATTTTTAAAATATACGCGCGAAGTTTCATTTAAAATACTTCGATTTGATTGGGTCTTGCTTCCGTTGCGTTGTGTTGTAGAATCGATAAGCTTGACACTGACAAACTTTAGCAAGACTTCGCCCCCGCAACGGAAATTTTAGCCAAAAATAAGGTTAGAACAAAATACTTCAATCTGATTGGCGCTTGCCAGTTTCTACCTAAGCAAGGCAAAACAAGAATTTCTATCTGAACGTCTATAATGATAAGTTTAATCCAAACACTGACTAAATATTTTCAATTCGTTTTGATAAAAATGTTTCCAAATAGATACCCTGTTAGCATCTTATGGTATATCTATGAACGATTAAAGAAATTAAGCAATGAAAAAACACAACATTTGTCTTGTGAACAGCCGGAAAGTTTAAAAGTTTAGTGGGAGTTGATCGTCTTAGAAGGAGAAACAAAACTAAAACCTTAAAAGTGTCAGTTTTGGTTAAATATTTTATTTTGTTATTATGTTAATTACAAATTTATTATAACTAGAATTGAATAACCCAAATCTTCTTTAATAATCATTTTTGAAACAAATTATGACATCGAAATATATCCACCATCCACTACTTCTTCAATAGAAAATCAAAAATAAAATAATTTATGTTAAAGGTTGAACTATTGAGTTTGGTGAAGAGTTCGTGCCGCTGCCAAGTGAACTCCACATTTACAGGCCTATGCACTAACTCCGATCGAAAAGTTTTTGATGATGGAAAAGTCTGCGATGGAAAAGAGCGTGTCCTCGATCACGGTAAACATGGTATTCAGTAACTACCACTTTTCGATATCGAAAGAACCTGAACAGTTATCAATAACTTATTTTACTATTAGCATATCTTGGCAATCCTGATGTACAGTTTAACCTAAACCACGATACATTATTTGACCTGAACTTACTTTAAAATTAAACCTATTCAATTTTAATATTACAAAAAATCGATTAATTAAGAATCGATTTTTTTGTTCACTGTCGATTTTTACGTCCGCAATCGCGTACTTTGGTTGTGATAATGACACTAGTTGGTCATAAAAATTGCCCTAATCTAATCAACTCATTCGATACTATCAATGGATATGAGCAGCACAAACGTTTTATTACTTTTATCGACAAGAGTAGTAAAAGTAGTTACTTTTTCAACGACTTTTGGTAATTACTAATAATGATCGATAATTATTAATAATTTTCAATTTATCACACTTACCGTAACATATACAGATGAAAGAAAAGCAGCCATTCTTTCAAATAATAGGAAAAAATCGATTATTCTACAAAAATAGATTATTTTTTCTAATAAAAATCGAATTTTTCCAAATTGAATATTATTAATAAGAAAAAAATCGATTTTTTCTCACATTCCTATTACGAGAATGGTATTATACCATGTATTACGAGCAATTGCAAGTTTGTTTTGACGCTTTCGAACATAATGCGCATGAGTAATAGACTTTTCCATCTATCGAAGCGCTTCCCGGGTCCTTCGAGGCCAACGAAAAGTTTTCCATCGATCGATAGCATTCAATTCGATCGAGGCTCTTACTGAATACGAATTTGGGCACTTATCGATCGATTGAAATTTTTTCCATTTGATCGATCGTTAACTTAGCTTAGTGAATAAGCCTGTTAATCTTGTCGACAATCGTAAAGAGATACATAATTGTACATAGTACGAAGTGTTATTAGTAGGAAATTCATGTATTTGTTTTGGTAAATAAAAGTTATACATAAAAAGCGAAATCCAACCTTAAATTATTTGTTCTAACTGGCTCTTCGACATTAAGGAGAAAAGGAGAAAAGAAAAATTAAGCTAAACATAGTTTAGTTTATATTTCTTATTTATTTCATAAATTAATTTTTTTAAGAACATTTTTTATCTAACATTCTTGTGTCTTGCAGATTGGCTGGTATAAGCGCCACTAATTTCTTGTACGAATAAAACCACAATAAAGTTATATTTCACAGTAAGCTATACTACTCAAAAATAGTACTTAGTTTCCAAATTTCAACTAAAAATTATCAAGGTAAACTTTAAATTAAAATTTAAACATTTTCAAGTGTAAACAGATAATACAAACATACCTGTGCTGAAGCAATGTGAAACTTGCGCTAAGGACAAACTACGTTTTTGAGTTTGATATCAAAGTCGTATTATTATTATAATAAAAAAAGTTAAAAATTCGATTTTAAATTTATTAAATTTGCGTTGCATTATTATCTGCTTATTAATGCTTGACCCTATATTTGCGCATATACTTGCGATCAATGGTGATGTAGCGAAGTAAATTTTTATTGTATTGATTTGCTATGACAACAAGCAATGATATAAATTGTATTAAAGCGTGCCAAGTAGTCCATGCAAAATTTCATATTATATTAGATAGCAACACTTCAGTCTGAAGTAATAAAATCATAATTTATATTAGCACTTTGCTTCTACGACAGCATTATCAGTTTTAATACGCTATTATACGTTTTCACATTCAGTAGGTAATTTAAATTCATTCCTAGAGCATGCAATGAATTCTTTACCGTTGCTAACTTGCATTCGAAAAACTTATTAGCTACGTTTAAATAATACTATTTTATACTCATCGTCTATGTAAATAATTTCATTAGAAATTAGTAGTCATTAAATAAATTATTAATAACTGATTAAAATTAAGTGTAATATTTAAAAACATTAATGCTTGCTGAAAATTTCTAAAACTGAAGAGATAATTTCTTAAGCTTATTCATAAAACGATTGAAATATAAGTATTCAGAGTTAATGAAATTTAATTGCCCCTTGCTGTTTGAAAACCGATAATTAAATTCAACCGCTGTTTGTGGATTTTGCACAAGCCATTTACATCGAAGAGGCCTTTCGTTTGATGATTAATGTGAAGTAACTTTTAGTATTCGGTTTAATTTTCATGTATTATGCTAGTACCTAAAAGTAAAACACAAAAACCATTTTTCCTATGCTGATGTAAAAATTATTGCATACTACAGATTATTACTTTAATTGAATATTTAAATAAAATATAAAATTTTACATTTTTCCGAAAAAAATTACTTTTTATGTTAAAAATTTAAATTAGTATTATAATTTCGACCATTACTTTATCGTCCAAATGTATGGATTGCAAATAAAACTCGTACTTGTACTATAAACAAAAAATCTTAAATAAAAATGTGTCTGTGGCGGATCACATTGCTCTGACAGTTGGCTCTGAAAAGTTTCTTCGAATAACCTAAATAATCAAGTCGATAACAGGGGTATTCAAAGGTTGTCTATAAGATACAAACATATTAGAAACAAAAACCTCTTCAAAGCTTATTCAACAGTTATCATCGAAAGTGGTGTTCAATATTATTCGAAATCAATAATCATTAAAATTGTATATTAATCACATAGATTTGATATCGAAATATAATTCAAATATGAACCTATGCAGCTAATTTATTATTATTAGAATAATATGCTATTTACTAGGTCTTTGATGCTAAAGGCAGAAAGTAATTATTGCGATCGTTTAATAGATTAATTTTAAACCATGTACCTTTTGATGATGGTATAGTAAATATGACAACAATTAATTGCAAATAGAAATAAACTTAAAATTAAAAAATTCAAGTAAATTGTATGGTATTTAGTAGGTATATGTGTTGTAAAATATACTAGCGATTATATAGAGCGAAAATAATAGTGAAAACATGCCTGATAATAATAGCATTACTAAACAATTTTTAAATTATACTACTATTTATTTATTTCTTTTTATTCTACCATTTTTAATATTGCAGATTATTCGTTTTTTTATTCGTAACTTTTTCAAATATTCTTAGTTCTAACTTATTAAAAATAATAAATTAGATTTTGGTTTTTAAAATAATAATTTTCTATGCGTATCTATGTATTCTTCACTTTACGGTTAAACTTCTAGTATTTTAAGGTTTTGTTTAATATTTGTTGCGCAATATAAATATTTTTTAATCACGCCAAAAATTAAAATTACTTGAATACATACTTTTAAACATACTGTCGTGTTTCAAAGTGATTTGAACCCACTGTATGCATTTTGTATTGGTGTATGCAATTCGTAGCCTTTTACCAAATATGACTGACGTGATGAACTTATTATTTGTGAGTCCGAGAAATTTTTAATAAGTTTTGTAGTTTTCGAAATATAAGTGATTTTTATGGATGAAAAGTGTTTTATTAAGATTTGTAATTGGATTTGTTAATTTTGAAAAAATTTTGAATAGTTTTGAGAATAGAAATAAAA
Organism: Cantharis rustica; assembly: GCA_911387805.1. Classification (NCBI taxonomy): domain Eukaryota; kingdom Metazoa; phylum Arthropoda; class Insecta; order Coleoptera; family Cantharidae; genus Cantharis; species Cantharis rustica. Next base: position 83,136,989 of record OU426877.1, read on the forward strand.
CGGAAGCTGTAGTCGAATTAAAGATAAAAGGAATTACAAATAAAATGGATAAAATTTAACAATTATAATTAAAGATTAATTAAAAGGTAAAGTTATCTATTTACACGTAAAAATTTATTTAAGGAACAAATTGTTGAATGATAACACACCTGCGATATTGGTATCGTAAAACTATTTACCATTTTATTTTATTGTAACGAAATTGCAATTTGAAAAAATATGTTTTTAATTGGATGATTAGGAAAAATAAATCGATTCTCGACAAATTTACATCGCAATACATTGTATAAAAAAATGTATCATTTCGTCATAATTATCAATTCACTTCTTCATAATAGTATTTATTTAATTACAGATAGAAATACCTGTATGCATTCCTGTACCACGACGGCCTATTTGATTTTTTTTATTTTTAAACATAAAAGCTGAATCTACATTAATATGACTATTAATATGACAATTATAAAAAACAAAATTCTTAATTGTTTTTAATAGTTAAAAATAAGAACTAATAGCAGACGACGCTTTATGGTGATATAAACTATAACTAATATATTTAGTTCGCTGATTGCAGAAAAAAACGCAAGAATTTCTTAAGCTGTCCTGTAGAGTCTTGAAATTAATACAATGTTAGATTATTACTTCCAATACTAAAATAACTATTTTCAGTGCCTTCCAAAGGGATACAATAAAATTTTTACATTTCCCTGGATGAAATACCAATACCTTAAGCCTTGGCAATCAAATGTACTTGACACCTGCATAACGTGATTATACTCTAGATGGCACCGGGAGGGGGAAGGGGCGTCTAGAAATATTACTACAATTTGTAATTACTACAAAATAGCGCTGATAAGTAAGTAGTTAAACAGTTTTCTAGTAAAAACTTAAAAGCAAAAATAGTTATTATTTAGTGAAGTATTATATTTTTTCTAAATGGATGTAGATTGATACGGATTTTGACGTATAAAAATTAATATTTACATAACGTGAAAAGTACATAGTATATAAGAGAATTATATTTTATTCGGAGTTCAAAAGAAAAATTACCATAAATCGCCTTATTTATCAAAAAATGAAAGTGTAAAGTTATTTTACTTTTATTGAAATAGTCTCTTTACTAATATAATACTATATCAACATGCCAAAAAGGAAAGAGTATTCTACAGATTTAAAAAATAGACTTTTGAAATTGTTGCAAAATTGAAATTTATAGAAAGGAGCAAAACGCAAATTTAAAATTTCATTTCAAACAATAAGTCATTGATATCATAAAGAAATTAAATGGTATCGGCAGGCACACGATCAAGAACAGCTATCACGAAAAATCACCAATAAAGATGATAAAAATGATCGTTCAGAAAGTAGTAGATCTTCGTCTAACGGTTACTCAAATAGTTCATGATTTCAACGATAATCGCAAAGACAATAATAGTATGTTTCGATAGTGAAACGTTAACTAGATTAAGCTGAACTATTTAGCAGATTTATTTCTAAAAAACACTGTTACTAATGAAGAATTGGTTAGCTCACTTGAAATTTGCCAAAGATCATTTACACTGAAAAACAAAAATTGATCTAAAATACTTTTAGAGCGATAAAAGTACATTATAAGTAAATAAATTATAATTATAAGTATAAGCACGGCGGGAAGGATGCTTTTCCCTTGTTAGGTGATTTTAATTTTTGAAGACACCTTGTAACTAAATTTTTTAAAATTAGAATTTAATTACTAAACTTGGTCACATTATTTACCAATAAAGTTGTTTGTTCAAAAGAATTACATCAGTATGATCCAATTTTCACAAGAACTCTTGAAACAAATAATACATTTTAGAGCTTTCTGGCGCCGATATTAAAAATATGTTATTTTGGGGTTTAAGTATTGTTCATGGAAATTAGTCACAAATTTGTAGTACAATTTTAAAATTTTCTTATTGGTCAACTTGAACAAAAGGCATCACGTTATGGGTAATTAATGAAAAGTTATAAATTTCGGCATTGTTCATATTTTTAGGTAGTTGATTACCACCATCCGAAGCACTCACTTGCATTTTGCAAGTTATGACAAATTAAGAGTCGATCACCAAGATCTGTATCACTCAATATCTTGCATTAACCTGCGGAATTATTCAATTTGTTACAAATAAATTACAAGAAAGTTTTGAATCCAGTTTGTTTTTTTTTATTCACGGTTAAAATATTGTCAAGTGTGGTGAAAATTTGGTATTTTGTGTGTTTGGAGATTCCAGTTTGAAGTTTTGTTATAATTTCGTAGTGTAATTTTGGTAAGTTTATTTTGGTAATTTTACCTCGAAATCAAGGGACCAATTTTAAACCCACATAAATCAAAAATTACTGCAAGTGCTTTTCAGAGCACGATACTCATTTTGAGAACCTTAACCACTTCAATTTTGATCTCTCTCTGTTAACCAAGTCACCTGAATAAATTTTAATCGTCAAAATTAAACAGCAAGCAGAATTACTGGATGGACACCTGATGTATACCTTCGGTTTCCTACTGGAAGGGTAGTCATTACTGTGAGTTATTATTTTTATGTACTACATACAATTTCTAGTGTTGTAATTTTATTGTTATTTTGACTTTTGCATTTTTTTTGTATCAAGTAATTTCAAAAGTATTAACGTAAAATTATCAACCAAAAATTTTAATACCTCATTTATATTTCAAGTTTTGTTTTAAGTTCATTGTCATAGTCGTAAAATATTTTAACTAATAATTTTAAGAAATAGTATTCGTTCTTTTATTATAACTATACTTCAGTTACCAAAACGGGACCTTTTTTTTTAATTTAATAATTTTGTCATTTTTATTTTTGTTTTTGTCAATAATTAATTTAGATTAATTTAATAACTACATTGTATAAATTGCTAAATATTTTCTCATTAAAATTATTAATTTTATTGTTTTATGTTTTTTGTTTTGTGTACTTTGTGTTATAGACTATTTTATGTAAAGGTTGCCGAATATTCGACAGGTCGGTCTAAGTAATTCTGGGTTTTGTAATTTGTAATTTGTAACAGTAATATATGGTAAGTATCCTTTGCGCAACAGACTTGTTTACCAGTGGGGGGACTCGTTTGTTAAGGTACGAACCTGGAATTGATCCATTGGTGACGCCTCTATTATTTATTACAGACCATCCGTAAATTTGGCGATATCACGTTCAGACGCGCACTAAATTTATTTAGTTAGACCCCCTCTTCCGCTGCAGCGATACCGGCACCCTTTTGTATGCGGAGGTGTGCGTCGTGGAGAAAATACCCGTAATACCCTTGATGACATTAAATGCATTTATGCAAAATCTAAAATATTGTGGATACATTTATGTATTCGCCATATTGAAGAATCATATGTTACAACGTGGTAAGTAAAAAATGGCACATGGTACATTTGAGCAACATGCTCAAAGTATGTCAAAGATTACAATCCGCTTTTTTCAGTGGCTTAGTCAGTCTTCTGATTTAAATCCAATAAAGTATTTGTGGGAAAGTTCCAACGACGAATAAGTCGAGAAACATATCGTAATAAAACTCAATTTTGGTAAGTATTAAAAAAAATTGTTAAAATTAATAGATTCGATGCCATCACAATGCTAAGCTGTTATTGTTGCTAAAGGGTTTGCGTAGTGCTAGATACATTTTCAGGGCAGGCGACCACTGTCATATATGCCTTATTAAGAATATACAAATTTTGTAAATTTGAATGCATTACAAGAAGAACGTTTCAAAAACCTGTTCAATGTAGTATGTAGAATATTAGATGAATGCTCGGTCAGTTTTAGGATACCAAGTATCAATAAATTACTTATTTATAAGTTTTCTCATTCTTTCAAGTTTCAAATTTTATAATATTTAAGAAAGAAGTACGTTTAAACATAATCTAAGAAAACACAGAAAAAGTCAGTGATTTCAAATAATATGTGAAATTGTAATAATTCAAGTTGTAATTGAAAACAAACGTTGCAACATATAATTAAAGAAATAGTATAAAAATTGCTATAACAAAAAAAATTAATTACACTAAATTTATTGTAATTTTAAATATATCAGGTGCATGTGGAAATTATTTAAAACAAGGAAAACAGTTCCGTTAAATTAATTGAAACAACATAATATGTTTAAAATGTGTAAACTGCATTAATTCATTTGTGCGCGTCATGGAGTTGAAATTTTATTATGCCACAATAAACAAACATTATAAAAGATTTAAATTCGATTATTTGCGCTTAGATTACAAAAATTAGAGTGAATGGGATAAATACCTTGGCAAACAGGAGATGTATTATATTAATAATAGCTTAGAATTCCCTATACTGATAATATGTACTTTTTAATTCAATTACTAAGTACTCGTATATTTCAATAAAGCAATAACGTAATAAATATTTATTAACTATATTATGCCCTGAAATGCAATAAAATTAATAAATTATATTTGAGGGACGGCGGCGTATTAAAAATATAACATAGCGATTAGATTTCTAAATTTTTGGATGCTATTAAACGAAATACCTTGGTGGAATAGTAGAATATCAAGGTGTGTTTCTGAATCATACATCCAAATAAACACCCGATTCTAAAATTAATCTGCAAGGGCAAACCCACACAAATGAATAATAGAAAAATGAAATATGTTACTTAAGTTTATACTTGATTTGACAAATCTTTAGTGTGTAAAAATTTCTGTTATTATGACAATTTTTTTGTTCAATAATTAATCTCAAACTATAAAATTTATTATGAGTTGTTGAAGTAGGATTTATTTTGTTACGAATAGATATATCTATCTGTCCAGTAGCCTGTAAATTTATAGTATTAGTGACTAGCAATGGATTACGCAAAGCAATTTGAATATTTGCACCTAAATTTGTACACACATTAGCATTCAATGAATATTCAGAGTCATTTATAATTATTATAAAAATTTACATAAAATTGGATTTTAACTGACAACACAATAAATGTTTAAATAGATTATAATATGTATACCTTCTACAGTTTAGTAATGAATTTTATATACTATTATGTATGTATCTTCTATATATAGGTACGTAACATATATTTCCAACCCGTTATAATTTTGAGGGTTTTTGATATTTCATAATATTTAACATATAGGTACATTTTACAAAATTAAATTAACACATTGGCAATTGATTTAATAAAATGATATGCCAATATGTGCTAAAATCTTCTGTATTCAAAATTAAACATAAAATATATTTTTTGAATATTTAACATAAATGATTATATTATACTTTCTTTTATGTAGTATATAGTGATACTGCAATTGATCATACATATTAGTATTCTAAATTTAAAATTGTATGTTTTATTAAAAAATATTGTTTGTTATGCTTAATATGTTGTTTAAATAATAATAACTCGTAAATTTATTATCGTATATTAATTTTATTATTATCATATCAAATAGCAAAATATAACATCAAATATATAAACGCAAGCATAGGTAAATATTTTAAGTAGGTATTACATAGCTTTAATATTATTCTGATGTGTCTTTTTCTATATTGATATTACACAAACTTCAAATAATATAAATATTATCTTAAGTTACATCTACATTACACTAACTAAAGACTAAAGAAATTAACTGACGAAGGATTCTGCTTATTAGGGTACGTGGACGACATCGTCGTTTCAAATTTGGGCAAGCGCAAAGTTATAATCTCGGACCGAATGCAAACTGCCCTAAATAAAATAAAGGAATAGTGTGAGATGCAAGAACTTATAGTGAATCCCTCAAAAAAACACAATAGTTCCATTCAGTAAGCGTAGAAAAATAGACCTACAAGCTCTACAACTTCGGGGTCTATCAATACCTTTTTCCGGGGAGATAAAGTATTTGGGGGTAACTCTGGATGCTAAACTCACCTGGAAATCACACGTGGATAAAATTCTTTCCAAAGCAACGAGAGCCTTTTGGGCCTGCCCCAAACTATTTGGAAGGACATGGGAATTAAGACCAAAAATAATTTATTGATCATACAACATCAAAAATAAGACCCTTTGTTACATACGCATCGCTCGTATGGTGAACAAAAACTAACAAAACTACGACACAGAGCAAATGCAAAAATTGCAGAGACTAGCGAGTCTGGGTATAACAGGGGCTATGCGTACAACCCCAACGACGGCTATGGAGATACTTCTAGACCTACGGGTGAAGAGGGAAGCTCTACAAGCCGCTACAAAAATTACTCAAATTAGAAAATTCAAAATAGGAGACAAAACAGGTCACCTAAAGATACTGGATCTCTTACAGCCAGATCTGTTTGAAAAACCTTTGGACATCATGTCGAGAACTTTTGACTTTGAAACACCGTTTGAGGTTGTTATTCAAGATCGCAATACGGCTAGAAGTCAAATAATACAAAAGGATACAAAATCCTCCAACTGGTACACAGATGGATCAAAAACTTAACAGGAAACAGACGTAGACATATATGGCCCAAGATACAAGGCATCTATAGCCTTAGAAACCTATCCCACAGTTATACAAATACTTGTAATTGCACTATGTACCTATGAATGCCTGCAAAGAAATTTAAAGGGCAAGCAAGTCAATATAATGTTTAACAGCCAAGCTGGGATAAAAGCACTCAATGCCAACAGCTTTGAGTACTTGTCCACATGGGCATGCAGACAATCTCTCAAAAAACTGGCCAAAGGCAACAAAGTTGCTCTTCACTGGGTGCCAGGTCATGAGGGAATTGAGGGTAACAAAATAGCTGACAAACTAGCTAGAACGGGCTCAAAAATAACCCCGACTGGGCCTGAACCATTCTGCGGGCTATCCAAAACACACAGAGGACTAGAGGTACAAAAGTAGGAAACGGAGAGCATAAAAACCCTCTGGTACAATGCACCAGGACAAAGACAGGCGAAGAAATTTATAGAGTACTCGACTGCAAGGCTAAAAAGCTTCTTATACTATCAAAGAACGAAATTAGACTCATTACGGGGATGCTTACTGGACACTGCCAGGTGGGATATCCCCTCAAAAAAATGAGTCTCGTAGGCAATGACAAACGCAGACTATGCGAATCGGAAACTGAATCGGCCGAACATATTATCTGCAGCTGCGATGCCTTAGCTCGACTTAGGCTAAAACACTTGGGACAAATAAGACTGACACCCAAGGAGGTGCAAACAAAACCTTTTAGAAGCATTATATGTTTTGATAGCAAAATTGACTTTCTGAAAACTTAATTAGTAGGGTTACGAACAAAAGATGAATACTGGTCGCAGTTCTGTAAGGCTCCAGTAGCCAATCGACCCCTAAGTACAATAAAATCTTAAGTTACATCTACATTACACACAACTTACAAATTACAATATTTAAGTATTGTAGTTTTAACGACATATTACATAAGATTGCACGATACCTTTACTCAGCTTAATTGACGTAACCTGGACAACCTGGACGTAACAATATTACGTAATTGCAAGAAATATGCCAGGCTGTGTATTATAAAGAAAGAATTGTAGATGACAAAAAAAAACGTTAAAAAAAGAAAGTTATTATAAATAATAAAATTAGCACCTAAAAATTATGTGTATATTGTTTCTGCAATTACCATCCCGTTGAAACGTTTGACCTGAATTTAAATAACATCATGAGCTCGTGTTTTCTTGATATTATTTAACACTCAGAATGCATCGAATAGGTAGTTACCAGCACGGTTACCAGTATATAGGTTAGGTTTTTACTTCTATCTACTAAGACATCGTATAATCTTTTTCTTTAAAATTTATTTTTCATTAGACTAAATTTTATTCGTAATACAACAAGAGCTTTGATTTATCAGGATAATTTTTATTGGTAAGATAATTCCGCGAATAAACTATGATAGCTGTATTCTTTTTACCTATTTTAAGTGAGATTGTACTGAGATACTCAGTCACTCAGTTGAAAGGATGTTCTTTTCACTATTTTGACGTAAGTAACGTGCCGTGACGAACTGAGTTTTACATGACGAAATTACCCCTGTCCATACCCAAACGATTTTGCTGTTTTGAAGTGTTACAACTGAGACAAATTGGGAAATGACCCGGATTGGTTGATTTGAATTAAATTTGTCACTTACTGCAATCGTTTTAATATCTACTGCATCTTAAATTTTTAATTGGTCTTTTTGAAGTTTATGTTGACATTATACAATAATAAAAAAAATAATTTGGCTAGTACTACCAAACTTCAAAATAATTAAATTTAAAATTCACTTAGTAGTTAATTTTCGTTGTTTTCTACCTTATCTTTTTCTCACTTTGACTCAGTTAATCTCGGTTTAGTTCAGCTCACTTCGTCTCAGTTGTGCAAGTGAGATGGAAATAAAATAGGTAAAAGAAATACAGCTGAAATTCATTCAATAGGTATATTATTTAACGTCATATTAATTAATGTTGATTTGCTTTGGCTGTCATGGCAAAGGTAAACAAAAAAATATCCGCAAAATTTATCCACTTGCATATTTGTCTCTTCGTAAGTACAATTTTTAGCCGCTAGCAAACTGTCAATTTTGACATTTCTTATGAATTATTTTATATATGTGTGGAATTATCAATGATAATTCCATTATTATTAATTATACAAAACAATGCATAAGAAATTTCAAACTTGAAAGTTTGCTAGTGGCTAAAAATTGTACTTAGGAAGAAATAAATTTGCAAGTGGATAAATTTTGCGGACATTTTTTTGTTTATCTTTGCCATGACAGCCAAATCAAATCAACATTAATGTAAGGTTAAATAAAATACGTATTGTTTTCAATGTATGAATATTAATACCTCCATAATCATATTATGTTTTAGGTTATGTTTAGCTGAGTACAGGTGCGTTATGAACTGTCTGCGTTTTTGACGATTATTTTAGTTTTTACAAGTCGGTTATTTTTTTTTCGAGAAAACGATTATGTCTGTTGTCGATATCAGCAAGTATTTTTATTGTGATAAAGCAGTATCTCAAGGTGACCAAATTAGATGCGATAAATGCTTTAAATACTCCCATGGCTTTTGTACTGAATTATCAAGAACGGTCATTATAGCTGTTGCAGAGAAAAATTCACAGCTACGGTTTTTATGTAAGAGCTGCTCGTCTAGACAGTGTGTGGTTGGTGGCAATCCCTCTATTAGCGAGTTGTTAGATGCTGTTAAGACACAATTCAGTGAGCTTAAGAAAGAGATTGCCGATCTGAGAAGTGCCTTGGTTGATGGGAATTGTCGAGATGACCGTGGCTCGGTTGAGGATGTGATAGAGGAAGTTAAGGAAAGAGCTATACGAGCCTCCAACGTCATGATGTGTGGCGTTATGAAACTTGATTCAAGTTCTATACAGGAGATAATTAAGCATGATAAAGTTAGTGCTTCTGATGTTATTTACTGAGGTTACGCGTGGTCTGGTGTCTGCTGAACATATTAAAGAGTATCGTCTCGGAAAAATGTATAAGGTCGTAAAAAGATCTGTAAGGCCGCGACTTTTAAAAGTTGTTTTGGATAGTCCTGTGGATACAACGCGTGTTTTGGCTTCCTTTCATAGGTTGCCACCAGGAAAGGGTATTGCCGTCGGATCTGATAGAACTGTTGCTGAACGAAAATATTTAACCTACTTAACAGAACAATTGAAGTTAAGGATGCTGGTGAAAAGGATTTGACAATAAAATATGAACTGGGTCGTCCAAAAATAGTGAAATCGGGACCGTCAAAAAACGGTGTAAAAAAGTAAATAGGATTGCTCTTTACTATCAAAATGTTAACAGACTGCGAAGTAAACTTTATACGTTAAAATCTGAAGTGTTTTTTGTTGATTATGATATATTGTATTTTAGTAAAATGTCATTGACTACTGAAATTTTCGATGCTGAACTTGGTTTATTTATTTTTATAAAGAATTTTGTAAAATATTATGTAGAGTTTGCTATGCAAAAGCTAGTATCAGATTGATAATTATTGTGCTGTACTCACTTATGATGCATTAATTAATACAACACTAGCTTTGATTTCTGTTCTGATAATTTTTAATTTCAGTATACTCATACGTACTTTTAAAATTTGACTCGAGAAAACTTGTTCGACTAAAACACTCGAGCTATTGAGCGTCGCTCGGTCGCTTTCGTGTTTTAGTCGACCAAGTTTTCTCTCGTTAAATTGCTAATCACGCCTTCATTGAAATTAAAAATTATTTGGATAAATCAAGCTCTTGTAGTATTACTTACGATAAAATAGAAAATTAGTATGGAACAACGGTAGATTAATTGTAATTGTAGCCTGCTAAAGCACTAGATGGTATGAAATGTGTGTAACAAAGATGAGATGCCATTTCACATTTTCTTCGTTTGAAAGAGACAATATGCAATAGGCGAAGTGTTGAAAGAGAAGAAACGCTGCTGTTGGAGAATTATAGCTTAATTTTACGTTTAAAATATGACTACCAAAATTTGTTTGTGTTTTGGTTGTCGAAACACCTGTCAAGTTTTTTGATAGAGAATTTGTAAATTTATCGTAATTCTTTGTAGAAAAATCTTAGCTGAAAAGTTTTATCCTACTAAAAATAAATAAGTTTCAAGTGCTTTAAAAGTAAGAATAGGGACAACACAACGATATAAACAAAAATTAAAACCCCTTTTGGAATCTAACATGAAATAACATCGCCGTTTACCAAACGTTACCTTGTAGGTAACGTTTTGAGATAAACAAAGAGAAACATAAAAAATTTTTTGTAGGAAGTATATTTCTTCGTCGACTCTTAGAAGAAATATGTTTGTGAAATAATCAAAATAAAAAATTGGTAAAAAAAAAGTGTTCTAAATTTTTTTACTTGTACAACCAATAGACGATTGCGTTTTTTTTTTTGAAAAGCTTTCTTAAAACTAAAATCATCTTATATTAGCTATGTATAATATTAAAATGTTTTATATTAAAATTTTATATATTTAAATCCTTATTAATTTGTGTGCGTCTCGGGTTGTCGGTCTAAGCAGGAATCTGAACGCGTTGATTTTTTTTTTTTAGATTCCGAACTTATCATAATCATTTCAAAATTTTTGATTTTCTCATGGGGACGAACCGTATTAGGGCTCGTCATGAATAGATTAACTATACTTAGAATTTCGTAAGTTAGTTGAGATCTCGAGTATAAACCAACCCAAATTTTCCCTATAACTTAAAAATGGTAAAAATCTTTTTAAAAACATTATCTTCATTTCACTCGAAATACTTTTGGCCTGTTAAACATTCTTGACATCTTTTACTTGTTTTGAGCTTTTGGAGAAAAATTGTCGTAGTCGAGCTCTCGAGAACTCGGCTATACTAATATTGTAATATATTTATCTAATAAATACTTGAATTTATATTTTATATTAAATTTAAGATTTAAATACTTTTTAGATAAGCACAAATTAAATATTAAACAATTATTTAGCTTCATTGTAATATCTTGAAATAACGTTGAATTTACAATATTGGAAAATATTTTTCATTCTTTTTCTTACGACACAAGTTTTAATTATTCAAACACAAAAATCTTTTATTATTAAGATAGTACAGTTAATAAAGGAGTTTTTTATAATTAGGTAATAGAAATTTACGGTTTGATTGAGGAAGTTGTATAGTTGTAGGCTCTGTCAATTGTTTGCTTCAATAATATAAATTTTAATATAATTTATATTCTAAACCGTTGGAAAAAATCAATATCAACATTGCACTACATTATGCTTAGAATGCAGTAAATTATCTATATTATATTTATTTAGTCAATAGATATTTAAAAATATATAGTTACACTACTTTATAATTATGTAAACAAATCCATTTTATTCTACAGGTATCTAGCTGTGATGGACAAAGTTGCGTTGGTAGTGTTGATTCCCAATAGCACCTTGCGTTTTTTTGATATTGTAACCGAGAAAATAGCAAGCACATGTCCTCATTGACTGTGTACGTCTAGTGCACCGGTGTAACCTCGTGCAAAGGTTATACCGATAAAGCTTCGAACTTTTTCAACCTTGTTCAATTTTTTGCTACACTCTTAATAGTAATAAAATAGTACTAATTATTACTAACGTAATAGTAATAAATATTTTAATAGATTATTTAAAAATTTCATTTAGAATAAAATTGATGAAATGGTTAAGGTTATTAACATGTGATTTTTTTTTTAAATAAAATTGATAAAGTATTTCAAGTACAATCATTAATCTTTAAGGCTTTTAAAAATTGATTGATATAAAATATTTATTTAAAACATAACATGGTAATCTTTATATATGTAAGTTATAATCTGTAGAGATTTAAAGATAAAATAATGTACAATTGACTGTCACACCTATTACAGAGCAGAACGATTAATAACGATAAAAATTATGAAAACCGTATTAGTAGTGGTACTATATTTACCCTTTCTAAGTTTGTAATTGATCAGCATGTAACGTAGCCTGAGAGAAGCACAGCTGTGCTCCACGCTTAATGATTAATTGCACTCTAATTACATTATTCATTGGTGATTGACACGCCAGGGTCCAGTTACGACATATACATGCATAGGACGAGTCTGCTAAACATCATTGCTAATAATATTGCGGAATCCCAACCCTTGATTAACCTACTTGCATAATAAATATGCTTAATTGAAGATATTGATAACTTTTAGTAGGTGTAATACACATTCGTGCCCTATCAAGTAGTTATAAAAGTATTCACATACATACAATAAAATAAACTACAAATTTTCTTTTCTTAATTGAAACTTATATAAACAAATATTATTTTACCTAGGATAATTTATTATAGTATTAATATTCTATAACAGATTAATAATTTTTTTATAAAAAAAATCTGGTTGGTGTTCACGACGGTTAAAGTGATGCTCTTGTAATGTATAACGAAGTATTAAAGAAAAGTCTACTCGAAAACCTCTACTGGACAATTCAAAGTTGTATAAGTAATTTTCTAATAATTTTTATTATAATTTTATAATTTAGATTATATCGCTGCATATTATTCGCTTATGCTGTCCTTTATTAATTTATTAAGAGGTAACTAATGTATTGTTTATACAGACGGCAACTAAGAGTTTTCGTAAAAAGTTCAGGGGATAAATAATAAAGTAAAACCGTTTTAAATGCATTATATTTTTAACAAGTTTTAAGTATGTTACAGTTGACATGCCTAGAAAATAAAAGCAATAAAACAAAACAATTCAGAAATTTATGTCGATAGATTTTAATTTAAAGTATAAAAATCCGTTTGTTACATTGGTGGTTTTTTATTTATATAGGGTCTAATAGAAGTTGGATACAGTAGTCTTAATGGGATAGTAACCAATTGAAAATTAAACTATTATTATGATATGCTGCATCCACAGATCGCTAAATTTATTCCACGAATGATTTGTGAAATCATGTGGTAAATCATTTGTAGGTGAATTTAACTGTCCACACATGACAAATCATTTGGCGAACAAATTTCTCCATATACTACCTTATACTATCGCATTGTTATAAACTTTCCACATATCGTCGAACATTAGTGAGCCAATGCTATTTTTATACGTATTACATTTTATAAATAATAATAATAATTTTATCGCATGTTATTTTATTATTATATATTTAGATTTTGTATACCTCTTTCAAATAAGTAAAAATTCTATGTTTATCGTTAAAAAGAAAATTAATTTTAAGAAGTCCAAGCAGTGGCTTGGTAGTTGGTATGGTTACTAGTTACTTAAGTTACAAGAAGAGAAACTCCGGGTTCCAAATATGTCTTTAACGAAATTTCTTAGCTTTAGCCCTCCGACGAGCATAGATACTCTGTATATTTACCTAACTAATAAACTTACTAGTTATAACGATCAAATAAAAATTAACATACCTAATAACACCAATACCAATTATTAAAAAACACACTAAAAAGTAAAATAAAAACAGCAGTTAAATATTAGTGCTATGATCTTAGTAATTAAAATACATAATTTAATGGCAAAAACGTGGTACTGAGAATACAAATAATTTAGATACTTCAATTAATAATTTACAATTATTATAAATGAAATTTTATATGTTTGAAATTTAATAAATGAATAAACTTAAATAAAACTGGGAAATTAAATTTGGAAAGTACAAAAACCATTGACAACATTGAAGAATAGAAAAGCGAGAGCATAAGCGTTGCATTCCTAACCACCCGTTGTTTAAATTGATTCGACAGCTAAGGAATTTAATACCATTCAGAAAGCCATTAATTGCAAAATAGAACAATCACTTCCTTTTAATTTTGTATATTATTTGATTTTTAAAGTAAACGGTTTAATTTATGAATATTCACTTATTGTTAAAAAATTTAATACATATTATTTAATGTGTAATAATGTGAGATTTACTCACTTGCTTTTGCTTTTTAGACTTTTCTTAGGTTCCAGAATATCCATCCATTAGGCGTTTTATACTCTGAAATAAAAAAAAAAGTTATCAAACTATTAAGATATTTAATTAAGTAAAATAATATCTTAAAGAAATTATTTATAATACTAAATTAAACATTGTTCTTCGGTGATTATAATTATTTAAACATTTTTATAATTACTTATTACGGCATGAAGTTTATTTTAAAATGAAAAACACAGAATTGAAAATTTAACTAGAAAACTTTAAAAATTGAATTACTTTTAAGGCTTGAAGGCAATAATCGTACTTCCTTAAATAATACACGTAGAAGTATCTATATTGTTAAATAGAGACGGATTAAGCATACCCGACTATCGAGGCTATTTACTATATTATTATAAATAAAAAAGAATAATACTAAAGCAATCAGCAAGTCATTTTTAAATCGAAATACATAAGATAATCCAACTAATCTAATAATCTAATAAACTAATCTAAGCGAATCTATCTTTGATATATTTTAATCTTTTCTGTTTTCGAAAGGTTTTTAATTTAGTATTTTTCTTTAATTTATACATAGGTATTTAAATTTTAAGGTTTAGTTAAGTTAGGTCAAGTCTTTGCACTTCCAGTTAAGCTAACTAAAAAATTACACTTTTGGTTTCGTAGTAACGTTTAGTAATTTATTTAATTATTTTACAAAAATAAATTGACCTAACATCAAACTTAATTGTCATTATTAAAATATTGAAAAGTCATAATTTATTAACCAAAATTGAGAAAATTAGTAGGTCAATAATATTTCAATTACTGTATCAATATACCTTACATTATCAATAAAGTACTCTTGCAATACACTTACATCGTCAATATTTTTTAGTATTTTAAATCAGATTAACTATATTAAAATTCTTTAAAAATCTTTAGTCCTCTTTATAAAAAATTTATAATTTTTTATATTTTAAAGAGGAACGGTAATAATAACTAACAATAATAACATATAGTTTTGTATTAATATCTACTTTGAACATACGACTTGAAGGTGTTTTCAACGTACTTCTTTCGTGTCATATTGTATACATAATTTATGTACTTTGAATTTTAGCAGTGGGAAACACCGCGTCTATAATATTATTGCGTTAGAAAAACCTTTATTTAAGCTCCAAATTTTGGGTAAAATGCGGAATACAAATTTTTTAATGCAAAACATATGTAACAGAAAAACATTAATTTACAAGTTTGCATTAATGGTTTATTATATAAAAAACATAAAAAATGAGTTTTCATTAGAAGTGCTTACACAAAGTAGGTACCTACTTAATCATTTAAATCACTTTATAATAATTGATATCGTAACTATTTATTACTAAATATTAACGTACCTACATATATTAGGCTTTGAAAAGAAAAATTAATGTCTTATAATAATTATCTGATAGTATATATCATAAAAATTATCTATTTACAAATGAGTTTTAGAATGTAGAGGCGTTTAGAACATTTTATAATAAAAATAAATAAAACGACTTTGCCTAACTGTCGTGAGAAAAGCGGTTGTCCAACACATTGCGCCCCCATTCTGTTACATATATTTTCTTTGTTACAGCTATCGCTAACTCCCACTTGTTTGTCAAAGCTTTTTAATCCAAAAAGTGTTATTTATTTTGTGTTACTGTTATATTTCAAAAGTCGTTTTTAAATACTATTCAAGTGAATAATTTCCATTTTCTTTATAGTAGCATTCTATAATATTATATTATTATAATATTATATTATTATAATATTATATTATTATAATATTAATATATTAAAATAAACAAACTAAACAAATATTAAAACAATGAATTTTAACTGTTAAGTAAAGAATACATACTTACATAGAAAAATAATATTTAAAAAACTATAAAACCGACAAAAATCTTTAAATACTGACTAAGAATTTTAAAAAAATTGCGTTATAAAAATATAATGAAATATGAAAAAGACTAACAAGGAGAGGGCCAGGTATGCGAAATTTTGTTTTTGTTTATACTTACACTACGTAAAGATTACACCTAAGACATTACGTGAATGAAATAGTAGCGCGCCATATTCAGCCAATTTTGAAAAAATCGAATTTAAAAATTTCTTCTCTTTGCACGAATTAACGTAATAAAAGATAAAATTTGCAACAAAGGTTTCAAGGCAACGAAGTTAAGTGGTCGGTCTAATAAACAAAGGTTTCGAGGTTCGACTCTAGCATCAGTACTTTTTTTTTAATTATTTTTCTTTTTAATTATTATGTAAATTAACAGATATTTAATAATTATTCGAAATTATTAGTTTTTCAGATTTCAAACGTCGGATGATATCGTTTTGTCTTACTAATAGCATTTTCAACCATTTCTTAAATTGATTATTATTCGAAACGTTCGAAAATTTTTGGATTTTGTTAAAAATTATATTTTTAATTAAATAAGTAATTTAATAACAAATGAAAAGTTACAAAATTGAATAAATATTTACATATTATAATATGCAGTATATTATTATTATACATATTAATTATTTTCTGATATTTATTTTACACTGTATAATCTTACGATTATACACTGACTAAACGATATCGTCCGACGTTTAAAAAATTAAAAAATTAAAATTTAAAAAATTGATAGTTTCGTGATTCGGCAAACGTCAAAAACGGCAAGTAATAGCCGCAAAATGAATATAGTAAACAATTCAAGGATTAGTGTGGACCAAGAATGGGGTAAGCCATCTATAAAACAATTGGTAAAACAAATGTATTCCAAGGAAATAGAAGTTTCCGAGTTATTTCCGAAGAAAACATAAACAAAAATTGAATGATCAGCAAATTTTTCATCTTGAAAACTTTGCAAGATGTAAATCGTCTGTTGAGAACATAATAAAAAAAAGCACAGAAATAAAGAATAAGGTGAAGCAAGATTAGCGTTAAAAACATCGCAAAATACGTGCAAAATAAAATTGATCAGAAATGCGCTAATTTCATATTTTTCAATTTCAAATGCGCCTGCATTCAAACACCGGTGTGAAGTTAGCAGCCAAGTTACCGGAAACACCCGAACGTATTATAAGCAAATTTTCATATGTATTGTTTGCGTTGCCGGCCTGGGATTTTTAACATAGATCAACAACGATATTATGCACCTACCCTGACAATTTGGTGCCGGCTTTATGAGGGTAAAGGTCATTTTCACGCAATTATCGCGGCTTTTATAACTCTGCGCGCAGTTTGATTCGATTTACTCATAAACGGTTGGCGAAGCCAGGCTGAAATTTTCAACATACATCAACAACAATATTATGACCTACCCTGTAAATTTAGTTTCGGCTTTATGGAGTTGAAGGTCATTTTTCTTTTTTCTTCAATTAATCTGCGCGCGGTGTTATAAAAACCGCGATAATTGCATGAAAATGATCTTTAGCCGCAGAAACCCGGCACCAAATTTTTAGGATAGGTGCATAATATCGTTGTTGATGTATGTTGAAAATTCCAGCCAGGCTTCGCAAACCGTTTATGAGTAAATCGAATTAAACTGCGCCCGGGGTTATAAAATCTGCGATAAATGCGTGAAAATGACCTTTAACCCCATAAAGACGGCACCAAATTGTCAAGGTAGGTGCATAATATCGTTATTGATAAAGAATTCAAATCACTTGCACTTAGCCTATAGGAAGAATTGTTT
Source organism: Cantharis rustica (assembly GCA_911387805.1). Classification (NCBI taxonomy): domain Eukaryota; kingdom Metazoa; phylum Arthropoda; class Insecta; order Coleoptera; family Cantharidae; genus Cantharis; species Cantharis rustica. Next base: position 83,155,119 of record OU426877.1, read on the forward strand.
TATAAAATGAAACCATGGGAAGAATGTCATCGATTTCAAATATGGATAATAAACACATATCTGTCATCCATAAACTATTAGAAATTAAGAGAAAGTTGTTGATATTGATATTAACGCTTTATTATTATAGAAGTAGATAATTAATAACTTTACCGTTCACGATAAAACTTTTCAGTCAGATAATATTTATTTATTGCTTAGAATTATTTTCTTAGACAAAAGGTTGGTGTAGTCTATACGTCTTCGATTCTATACAAAAGGTGTGCGGGTTGTTAAACTTTGAGGATCTGAATTAAAACTTTCCAACTTTATAACTACTCCTAATTTCCTTGGCATTAAAAGTTGTGATATTTGTTTACAGTTTTCAAATTTCATGCTTAGAACACTATATTAATATTGGATCTCAAAAGAGTTTATTTTAATTATTAAATAGTCACGTTATAGTATTGGTATAATATGAAAATAAAATATTTACGTATGTACATATACGTACCATTAGTCAGCTTTGTGTTTATTAAATGCTGTAATTTAATAATTTAATGTATAACAGGAAAATACCATCTTTCATAGAATAGCAGTAGGTACGGTTTCACTTTATCTTAATAAATTTTACGTCTTTAAATTTAAAATACAAATTATTTCACCTAAATACTGGGTATTAAAAGCTAAGAAATGTTATTATTTCACTTGTCTTTGTGACAAAATTTTACCAGCATTCAAAGATTCTCCTCAAATGTGATGAGATCTTCGTAATGCATTGAATTCCCGAGTTTGACTTCGTGATAATGACAGTTCAGTAAGGAGGAAACAAAGTAATGTTTTGTTTGCGGCTTGCGTGATGTACGCATTGTATTCAACAGCTGAAGGATTCAAATAGGTTATATTTACATAAATTTAATTTAGCCTTAGGCAAAACAAGATTAGAGGTTTATCTTTGTTTTTGCGTTACACCTAAACTGACTTACGTTATTGTAATAACTTTAATATTTAACGTTATACAACTACAAATAATGATTGTTTTAATATTACCTATTACGATAATATTAATTAATAATTAATTATAATTACCATTAACAGCGTCACAAAGAGTTATTTTATAGTAATAAAAATTCACTGATAACTACCGGTAAAACGTAGAAATGTCAAATAAAAATTATAGATCTATCAATGTATTATACTTACTGGCTCTTTAAAATGCAAAGAAGTGGACTTAAGGTGTTTGAATTAAATAATAACAGCTTGTATCCAAGTGTAAAATAACTAATTTATTATGATGTGAATATTTTTGATTGTGGAGTTCAATGCAAACGGTGAATTTGCGTAGAACTTTTAGTGTAGAACTTTGTCTAGTCACAGTGCTCGTCGTTTATAGTTTCTAAATGTTTTAATATTATTTAATTTTGACAAATAACGGCTACTTATAGTTTGGTATCTAAATTAATTTGTATTTTTTAATTATTTTTAGCACCCAGGTTACTGGTTGATAATTTTCAATTATTTATTTGAATTTTATCAAATAATGTTAATTTTGTGGTTATAAAATAGATGGATATTAATGTTGAAAATCGTTTCTTATCGACACTATGGTTTCTAGGATTTGTTTTGGTTTTACGATAATGTAATTAATAATATGTAATAATAATGTAATAATAATAATAGTTAATCGAAAGTTGTTTCAAGATGAAGATCAAGACTTCAAAGATTTGCCTTCTTATTGTTCCTTCACCTTTTTAATCCTACGCGTGAATTCATGTTCAATACATTTTAGGATGATACATCGTAACTTTCCAGCAAATGATTAAGTCATAAAGGTGCTTTAGTGAAGATTAATTGAATTAATAGTCACACATGAAAAGCAAGTTCATATTTCATGAGTATTTTGTATTCTCTATTTAGCAATCTTTCACTCCTGGATGATAAACTAACAGAATGATGAAGTAAGTAATATCATTGATTTCAAAAGATTCTAACAAACGAAAGACAGCACTTGTAGATTTGTAAGGGTACTTTATTTAGGGTATGTTTCAGAGAGATTTTCATAACTTATTGTTATCGATGATACTGTATGCCAATTTCTATTGTTTAAGTCAATAATTGAGAGTTAAACAATAAGATTCTTAGTTAGATTGAGAGTTATTAAAATTCGGTGTGCAGTTAATCTGTACTGGAACATAACTTCCTTTTTGTAGGTTTATCCCCTTCAAAGATACTTAACTATTTTTTTTTACTCGACTGAATTTGACCTTCAGATGAATGACAGTTCTTTAAATTTGTACATTTTAGTTTTCTAGTATAATTATATAGTATTCAATTATGTCCTAGCCCTTACTTGATTATTATGTGTATGTTTTATTCATGACATGAATTAATTAAACTTATCGATCACAACTCTGTTTTTATATTAATAGAAAATAACTTAAAAAAGTTTTAGAATTTCATAAGTATTTCTGTGGTATTTAGTAGTACGTGATGTTAAAATAATCAAACCTAACAAATGTTAAAATAATAAAAAAATTTTAACTGTTAAGTACAGAATACATACTACACAGAAAACATAATATTTAAAGAACACTAAAATGACAATAATTCATATATAAGAGGGTTGAACTTAGAATATTTGAATAAACAAGAAATAGAATTCTGAAAAAATTACGCTATAGAAATGATAAAAATTACTTTAAAATTAAAAAACTCTGTAACATAATATGAAGGCCCTTATTTCACGATTATTTTGATCATCGGTCATGTATAACAGTAAAAATAAAAAGTGAGAGCAAATATACCAGACAAATTAAAAAATTTAAAAAAATCAAGAAATTAACCAAACTTTAAAATAAATATTGTGCTTACCCAATAACCAAACTAAACGACGTCACGTGTCTAAATAAAATTTTAGGTTAAGTAAATGAATATGAATCCTTTCGCTTATACAATAGGAATTGAAAAGTAGAGATATATAATGCCATCTATCACTTCGAAAACTAAATTTTTAAAAAAAGTTTCAAATTTTACCACGTTTTTGTACCTAAAGGCACGTTTACTATAAATAGAACATAACTTAAAAAAGTTTTATATCTTTTGTTAATATAATAAATCAACTCTTTATTTCTTATTAGTTTTATTTGTATTTATTAGTTTTATTTGTACTTATTTGTTTTATTTGTACTGGCGGCCACTATAATATAAATATTTTTCTATTCAGTTGTGATAATATCTGAGTGTTACTAGAACTTTAAAGCTACAAATTGAAACGACACGAAAACAAGACTAGATAACGCATAAAGTCTACATAGAAGTAAGTGTAAAGGTGTAGAAAAACTAAAGCAGTTTTCATTACAAAGATATTAATAGTTTTATTTTAATTGGAATAATACACCCATTCAAAAGTTAATGTTCAAAAACAATAATGTTTAGGAAAATATTTGCTATTAATTCAATATCTTCAAAGTGATTTTTATTTTAGTTATACACAAAATTTTTATCAAATTACGATCACGTTTCAAGTCCTCTCTATGGATCTCACTTAAAAAAGACATTATTGAACGTGTTTTTTGAAAGAAAAAAAGTTTTCATTGTATTCTAGATTTTGATTAATAAGTTCAGCATTTTTATTCAAAATTTTAAAATAGGATAGAATAGAATTTTTAATCAAAAATTAAAAATAGTCACCACTATTATGGTACCTAGTAAACTTTTCAAACTAGTGATTAATAAAAAATATAGGAATCAACAATTATTATAGGTATAGTGCATTTTTAAAATTTAATTTTAAAATAAATATTATATTTGTGTACCTATATTTATTTTATCCGATTTATTTTAGGTTTATACACAAGTAAAACTTTCAATTTGCCAAATAACGTAAAATAAATTGATTCTTTCTATTTTTGAAATTGGTTTATAACATTCATAAATAATATTATTAATAATAAAATTTAAATAACGCTGTTTTAAATCAAAGAAATAATTAATTTTATTTATTGTTTTAGCACATAAAATTAGAAAAATATCATCAAGAAATATGCGCTGAATTATTTACCTTTAACTTTATTAATATTACCTACCATTACTCCTAATAATAATTATAATATATTATATTTTTAAATCGAATTTTGTGATTGCAGCAAATACAGAGCTACTCGCCTACTCGGATCACATAGTTGAATTACAAAACATTGAAAAATAAATATTGTAACCTGATAATAATTTAAAAATAAACAAAATAAACAAAAACGTTAAAATAATGAATTTTAACCATAAAGTAAAGACTACATACGTACGTAGAAAAATATTATTTAAAATAACAATAAAAGAGTCATTGATTTACATTTAGCAGGTTTGACTTAAAAAGAAAAATTACTATGTATATGAAAATTGAAAATATTTTTTAAATATTAACTAAGAATGTTTCAAATAAAAAATTACGTTAGAAAATATGAGAAACATATAAAATAAAAACTTACCGATACTAATATGATATTATAAAGGCCCTTAGTTCACGATTATTTCCGATCTTCAGTCATATTAATTAAGAAAAACGAAAAAATAATGAGAAGCATGAAAATATATACAAAACAAATTGAAAAATAATCAAAAAAAATAAAACAATTACTATAGATTGAATGTGACTTACCGAAAAAAAAAAAAAACAAATAACTAATCTAAACAATGTCACGTCTTTAAATGATTTTTGAGGTTAAATTAATAAAGATGATTTTTAACACGGCACTGCCGGTATACGAAATAGAATCGCACTGCGCCATCGGATCACTTCAAAAAAGTAAATTAAAAAAAATATTTTTAAATTTTTACCATGTTTTTTATCATTGCCAGTTATTAAAATAAATAACAGTTGTATATCATATAGTAGTATTTAAATTAATTTAATTTTAGCTATTATTGTGCGCAACATCTTTTTTGGGTATCAACAATCCTGTACACAGTGGTTTTATTTTCCCTAAAATGTATAATACTATGCAATAAAATTATTATAATTATTAACTGTAATTAATTAAAGTAACTACTACAACAAAGTTTTGATCAACGCCATTTGAGATGAAACAAGTTATTCCTGAGCAACCAGTTTTGCTTGATTTAAATCAGACTAAATTAATTTGTCGGGATCGCCGTTTGTTAAAACGAGTTTTACCTGAAATTAGTTTTCACCTGTGACGTAATACACAGTTTTTCACTATATATGTATCTTATTGAAATTCATTAAACAAATCGTATCTTTTCTTAATATAAAATATTAAAAATTAATAAAATACTTTCAAAAAATTTAAAATTAATGTAAACCATTAGTAAAGGCGGTTCAATAACATTGTTCACTTAATCTATAAAGAAACCAATAAGTTCAATTTAAAATTTTCTAATTAAAAATTAGCTTAGCCGTACTGCGGTTTCTTGAAAAAAATTAATCAATCGACATTCCCTAACTTTTCTTATTATAATACTTTAATTAAAAGAAAATATTAGTTATCTACTCATTTAGCAATTAAGTCGCTTAAATTTTGAAAACACACGCAAATACAAAATCGTTATTGATTTTTATAAAACCTGCTTTTAAATTAAGTACCAAAAACTCTTCAAAAAGTCCAAGTTCGTTTATACTTCATCAAGAATACATTTGTTAATACGGTTTACCTGTGTAAATTAGCTAAAAAGTTACAAAAAACGGAAAGAACTAATAATATAATGACTAGGTGATTTAATTGAATGTTGATAAGCGAATAGTAATTTTTGTATAGTAGATAATAAGAACGAAACCAAGTGTTTCCGTACTTTCAGATATGGAGCTTAGAAAATCAGTATTAGTATAGTAAATTAGTATATAAATTAGTACCTATTAGTATTAGTCCGGAATTCAATGATTCCAGTGTTCGTTAATATTTTCTTTAAAATTAAAGGTATTTCTATTCTTGAAGTATCACCTAACTTCTTTCAGGATCTATTAGTAAGTATATTAAAAACCAATAATTTATTTCAATTTTAACTTTTGACTATGTATCCTTAACTATTTAAAGCTACATTATACAATAATGGTTTTTCACATACAGTAAAGTCTAAAGTTTGAAATTAAAACTATTAAAACATTTCTTCACAGAAAACATTTTTTTAAATATCATTTAGTTCTGCTATTAACATTTATTTATTAGAGTTTCTTTTTTGCGATATGACGTCATCGGCAATTTTGTAAATTTATTATAACCCTAGTTATTTATATATTAACCATTTTGGTTTTATTTCATTCATTCATATCATATCAAAATATTTATTACCGATAAAAATTTAACAAAGAACATTTTAACATAATTATGAATCACTATTATATCTACAGACTATGCAGTTTTAGAAATATTGTAGAAAATATAATTATATAAATTTCTGGTGCTATACACCTATTATTACAATGTCAAATAATAACTAGCGAATCATCCAATTTTACTGAATACTTATTATGTTATACTTTAGATTTATTAAAGAATAAATTTGTCTTATTTTACGTAAAATTTGTCTTTTGAAGTTGATACATACACCGCGGTGCGTATGCACGACATATTTTGGCCAGGTTAACCATTTTCGAGTGCTAAAACCGAATAAATTGTAAGCTGCTACATTCTAATATGAAAAATAATTTTACTAAGTACCTATACATAATATTGGCTCCCCACAAACTGTATAATATTTTATTGTTTTCTAAGTTTTGTTACAGTTATGGCATACTAACTAACATTATTATAACGTACTTACCTAATTATAAATATAAATTATAACATATAAACAATTTGCAAGCTTTCAACGAGTACTCCGTTTCAGGTTATAACTGTAATAACAAAATTTCAAAATTGTACTTTTGCTTCTTAGGATAACGTCAAAACTAAATCGATTGAATAAGGTATAATAGATAAAAGAAATTAAAAAAAAAAGACTTTCAAGTCTATCGATTATTTTTTTATTAAAATTATTATATAAATTGTATTATAATATTAACCAAAATATTTACTATTGTTCTTGATGAACTTGTTACAAAAGACTGTATTGCCTCTTCTATGAATAACGTCACCATTATATGTGCTAGATAAAACCCTTTATACTACTTTTGTTTCATAAATACTATCTTTAAAAGTGAATTAGGTACAGAGAACAGTTTTGCGCTAATTTGTTAAATTCGCAAATTTTATAACTTTTTCTTGCTGTCACTAATTTAGTAGCCCTTGAATAACGAATAGAAAACGAATAAATCAACAGGTTGCAGGTTTGATTCCAATATTCTTTATAATACTGATCGTAATTTATATTTAATTAATATAAATTGTATTATGAGAAAATAATAGTTTAAATAATTAAACATGTTAAATTACAAATCCATACTTATTTTCATAATTACCTTTTGTACATATTATATTCTTAGCTTTACCACTACACATACAGCGTTGGTAATGTGCCCTAGCTAACTTGATACTTATTATTAGAGCTCGGATTCTAAGCATTTTGCTTATTGCTCTAAATTATAAGCAGAAGATATTCCTTTTGAATCTTGACGTTTCTTAAAAATTGCAGTGATTTGACCTAATGTTGATAGTGCTTTTTTTGCTTTTTTCTCAAGATTTTGCTTAAAATGCATGTTAGTGCTTATTATAGCTTTTTTTAATGTTTTTTTTTAATGACCGACGAAGTACATGATTAAAGTTTGAACAGAACTCAAAGTATTTTATTAAAATTTAATTTACGGTACATGTCTGGCACATGGGTTGTTTCGTGTTGCCGAAACAATTTGTCTTAAATTTTCTTTGGTTAATAATTTATTTAATTTCAAATGCAAAAAGAATTTTTGTAAAGGTGCCTCTGAGAGTGCAAGCTTTTAAAGAAAATTTTTCCGATTACACCTCTACTTTCCAAATCAGTGCTTACAAGGTAAAGAACGTGGCTCAATGCTGTCATATATTATGGGACAAATTTTGAAAATTTTCTAAGATTATTGTCAGAATTATCGTCGGCAGCAATAAATGAATGACATGAAATTTTTAAGAATACATTAATTCGAAAACAATAAATTAAGTTACACTATTAAAGCTAACTTTTCATACGTTCCATCATCCATTGAAAATTTGGAAAAAAAGTATTTGCCTTTAGTGGAATCGGTAAAAATTATAAATAATCTTAGAAAGAAAACTTTGGAGGTGCAAGGGAGTGTGGGACATCAAATCTATGTTGAGTTTTACGCATCCCCTGAATTGCAAATTTTAAAATGCCGATTTTTCGAAAACTAATGCCTAATCTTACAAAATTTTTGTTGCAATATGCTTAGAAAAGTGTCCTCTTTCCAATAGTGCATAGGAATGGGGTGAATTGGGTTCCTATTACGTCGGTTGATGTTGAACAAAGTTTTTCGATTTATTTTTATTAATAAATTTTTTTAATTTAATTTTTCATTATAAAAAATTTGGAAAAATATATGATAATTTTTTTTTATAATTGTTAAGCGAATTTCTAACTAATATTTAATAAAAATTAAATTTTAATATTTAATTTTTAGTGCTTTTTTCTATTTTATAGGACTTTTTTCTTTGTTTTTTGAAACTTTTTAAAGCGCTTATTTTGAAATTATAAGTGCTTTTAAATCCGGGCTTTACTTATTATACAGGGTGAAGCAGACCTCTGGTATTAAGATTTTTATTTCAAACTCAAGAGAAAAGCATGTTACCTCAAAAGCTGTAAAGCAAATAATTTTATGATCAGTAGGGCTCGGAAGTTATAATACTAAAAAATTGAAAATATGCAAAATAAAATAATTGATTTTTTTATTTTTATTTTATAAATGAACTAAATACCGCGAATATGCTAATTACATTACGATGCGTCTGACATAATTTTAAAAATAATCAAATTTCTATTATTTGAAACCTAATCTTAATATTAAAATACATGTTTGTTTTTGTTGGCGTATGCGTATAAAAAAAAGTAGTGATGCTAAAGATTTGAACCTAGAACCCTTTGCTTATTAGACAGACACTTTACCTCGTTGCCATGAAACCTTTGTTGCAAATTTGATCTTTTATTACGTTAATTCGTGCATAAAGAAGAAATTTTCAAATTCAATTGTTTCAAAATTGGCTGAATATGGCGCGTTACTATTTCATTCACGTAATGTCTTAAGTGTAATCTTTACGTAGTGTAAGTACGTACTTACACCACCCCTTCTTGTAAGTTAAGACAAGAAATAAAATGTCATGTCATCTTCACGCAGGTAATGTACATACAGCATATGTTACGTACAAATATTGGAATTGACAGCATTGTAAGTTAGAAAAAGAAAAAAATTAGTAGTACCATCACAAATACACATAGTGTTTAATTAAAATTACCGTGGATTTGACTTTTATTAGTAAAATGTTACGGCAAAGTAAACGTTTAACCTTCCGTCAGGCGTGGTCAGAAATGAAAATGATCACAATGTTTTGTAGCTTCTTTTCAACAGGAACTTTTAATAAAGTACAATTTATTTCATTGCTTCCTAATAATTAGTATTTGATATATTTTACTAATGCAGAATCACAACATTTAATTAAACTTAAATTTAAAAGTGCAAGTACATAAACAATAGAATTTAAAGAAAATGGATTTTGCAGATATAAAATAACTAAACGAAACATATAAAGCATATAAACACAAGTGAACTACGTAAGTTAAATATGAAAAACATCATTAATCTGATTCTTTGAGTAAGAAGTCGTAAGAAGTAGTGTATTAAATTACTAGATAGTCATAATAAAAGTTCAACGTGCATCATTCAGATCAGCCGCGCCCGATTGAAAGTTTAAGACGATATTCTAGTCTAGAATGTTGAAAAAAACGAAAATTTTTGTTTTTATATTTCGATAGTTTAGATATTCAAGAATATCTTCATTTTTAAAAAGTTACAGCCATTTTAGTATCGTGGCAACTCGACCGGTTTAAACGGAACGAATCTAAGAAAAGTATTAAAAACTACTCTTTATTTTTTTGGGGTTTTTTTTAATTTTACTTATTTAAATATTCAATTTAAGGTAGAAGAAGGCCCGATGTATGAAGCCGGAATCGCTGATTGAAAAAATATAAGTTATATACGTATGTATGGTTCTATCAGTTAGACTGCCTGAAACTTAACTTAAATTTTTAATCGTGTTTTTCTCGAAACTACTTTTTTCGAATCGGTTGACATAAAATCTCAAGTTCTAATTGACCGATTTTCTTGAAATTTAGCAAGGAATTTTCTTTATATATCCCTTAATAGTAGGAACCCACAAAAAATCATAATTTTCAATTTTTACTATTTTTTAAAAATTCGGAAAGTTAAAAAATAACTGAAAAAATCAACTTTTTTTCTGAGCAGCCGCTATTTCGCGAGAAAATTTTTTTCTTTCATTTTTCCTAGTTTCTACCATAATGACATTTATACCGATTAAGAATCTACCTTTTTTTTGTTTTTAAGATGACTAGAACAAACTGTTGGAATCGTGTCAACAAGAACACGTTCTTTTTTTCTTCTCTACTTCTTTTGCTTTAATCGACCGTAAAAAAATTTCTGAAATTCGAGCTTCTAGACTAGAATACTGCCTTAATATCAAATTCTAAATAACTTGTGTCTATAAACTTATTATTCAAATGAGTGATAATGAAATGAGTTATTCTAAATGAGAAAAAAGTAGTGCAAATGAAAAAATGTAATCTCTATTTTACTTTACAAAAAGTTATGATTACAAACATACATTTGACTAGTGATTCTCATCTTAGGATGGCTTAAAATTATGACGAAGGCTCAAGTTCCGTGAGAACTACTATATTACACATTTAATAGTACATAACTAAATGATTAATTATTATTATGTTATGATTTTAAATAGTAGGGCAATGTTGTCAAGGTTGGCCCGTCGTCTAGGTCGGCCCACTGCAATTTTTCAGTGTAGATCACTGAAACTATGTGCGAGTGTGGCAAAACATCCCTCAATGACAACGAACTTTTCGTGCCATTACTGATTTTGGAGTGTAATGTTGAAACGTGTTGTGCACTCATTCACTGAACTAACAAGGAGAGGGTCCCTACTGTGGGTCACGGATTTTAAAACCCTTTTGGGGTAAAAAAGTACTTCGTATTAACAAACTCTAGGCCAAGCGGCAGCGCGCAACTCTCAAAAATAACAAAGTTGAAAATTAAAATTTAAAATAATTTTATTCATCTACTTGCACGGTTGCATTAATTTGCAAGTAACTGAGATAGTTCCGAGGTAAGTTGCTCGATTAGCAACCGGTCGGGCCAGGTTCGAATCCACAAATCGTTTTTTTTTTAATTTAAAAAAAAAATTTTTTTAATTTTTTTTTGCTACCCGTTAACGTCGCATGTTAATCTATCAAAAATTTTGTCAATTTACTTACAAAATGTTTGAATTATTACGCTATTATTTTTCATTATTAAAAATAACACTGATTTATTACAAAATTTATTATTACAAATATTTTCAGCAAAGCTATATAAAAGTGCCTTTACAGATATTTAAGTTTACAAATTGTCATCATTGTTTTCTGTACAGCCTTTACATATATTCGGATAGTAATTGTCATAAAAGCATGAAAAACATAGGTTGTCTTCACATCATGCGCATTTTATGAATGCAACGTTGTCGCACTGGCAATGTTTTTTCAAAAGCAACCGAGGAAAGCACACTTTGTTCACATTCAAATAGCAATCTTTTCGTCGATCCAGGCATATTTCAAGATATTGTGAAATACAGGATTGTTAATTGATTGTGAACCAAGGACTGTATTTTTATTGCGATTTTCGCGCGATGCAATTTCTGATTGGTCTTTTAATAAGGCAGGGGCATTTTGTATGCGCTTTATTAAAAGTTTTACTTGTGGTTAAAAATAAACATCACAGGGTTGACAAAGAAGCGTGCACTTCGGTTATAAATTAAATTAAAAAAATTTTTTTTAAACATTTTAAAAAAACGACTCTTGGAGGAATTGAACCTGGCCCGTCCGGTTGATAGTCGTGCAGTTAACCTCAGAACTATCGCGGTTACTTGCAAATTAATGCAACCGTGCAAGTAGATGAATAAAATTCTTTAAAATTTCAATTTTCAACTTTGTTATTTTTGAGAGTTGCGCGCTGCCGCTTGGCCTAGAGTTTATTAATACGAAGTACTTTTTTACCCCAAAAGGGTTTTAAAATCCGTGACCCACAGTAGAGACCCTCTCCTTGTAAGACAAAAAAGTTTTCTATCAGCTGCAAATAGAGCATGAAAACTTGGAGAAAAAACATTAATTCGTTAAGATAAGCATCTAAAATGTGTTATGTGGATAGTCTTTAAAAATTATTCAAGGGAAACATTCAATTTCGCTACCTGTTTGGATGTAGTGTGACACGATGTGGTGATGGAACTTGTTGTCAAAATTGGACCGTTGCAAAAAAACACGTTGGTAAATGCATCATCTGCTTAGAAACGAATGCTTCGTTGCCTGAACCGCAACAACTCTATTGCAAGCATTAAATGCAAGAAAAATGTGCATTTGAAATGTGCCAAAATGGCAAGGAGCTATTTTATTTGCCAAAACGGTGATTCGGAATTATGTGTCATGTAAATCATTTCTCTGCGATATTATATGGTAAAGTTTCACTCAATCGAATAAAAATAAAATAAATTTGGTTTATTATTTCATCCAGTTAATTTTTTTGCATGAATTTGGCAATTCTCAACAGTGGGCCAACCTAGACAGCATTGGGCCAACCTTGACAACATTTTTTTTTTTAATTCTTGCATAAGTTCTCTATTTTTTATCCAATCAATTTGCGATTGCCTCGAAAGTAGCTTTATTCCTAGATCTTTCTGATCATGTGCTTAAATCAACAAAATTATTTCTTACACGGAAGTTATGGGCAAAAGTTAAAAGGGTGGCCAACCCTGACGACATTCCCTTACCTATTGTTTAAATAACTATTCTTTCACGAACAAGCATAAAAAGTAAAACTTTCTATTCATAAATTTATTTAAATAACTTTGTCATGTTAACAACTTAATTAAAAGTTTTGTTGTTAAAAATATATTTATTAAAAACTGTATTAAAAATGAAATTAAAAAAACATATTTTACGTTTATTTATCCGTGTTAAAGAGTTAGTAAAACATAACTTCATCAATGTCATTTGTCTTGAAATGTGGATTACTGTTTTAATTGGCATATGGTTTCTAAAGTTCCCACACTTTTATTCATAAAATTTTTAAGTTGATGATGATAGACTGCGTATGTCATCTAACTGCGTAACTGTATCTAATAATATATTTTCAGTTTGTGAGGTAATTTAAGAAAGCTGGCAAGGTATGCAACAAATTAAGCTTTGTGTTGCATGCTATATTTATTTTCTATTTTTACTAATATATTTGTATAATTATATTTAAAATTACACACTAATCTCTTCACATACCATAAAAATTTAATTGTGCTTTAAATTAAGTAAGCTGTTCTACATATTATAACATTGATGCTTAACCAAAGTATAATTATTAAAATATGCACGAAATATGCATATTTAGGGGATATGCCTATGTTAACGGACTTAATTTTTAATACTTTCAAAATTAGAAAAGTATTCAATTCTTAAAATATTTTGTTGTATTTTATTAAGTAAATAACTTACACTACTTTTGAAAAAAGCTTAAGTGTGTCATGATGAGCAATAGACACGCTGCCGCCGGTGCATATCTTGGCATATCTCTAAATAATTGTGACAAATTTAATGTATTTTTAATTCTTATTATTAAAAGAAAACAAACTAAAATATGTTTTTTTAACAACGTGAATAATAAACATATGAGACGCTTAATTAATAGTCTAATAAAATATATTAAACAACTATTTGAATTTTATGGGCATTATTCACACACAAACTGTTGCTTCCTCATTTGTTGTCATTTGCGCATACTTATAGTAATAACAATATTGTGATTTTTGGCAACAAATTTATTTTTTAGACCGGAATTAAAAATTTAATTTATTATAAGTAGTATAGATAAAGTTGGTATGCCAACATAGAAACCCATCAGTTAGGTTATCATTTGAAAAATACATTTTTTTAAATTAAATGAAAATAATTTTATTATGCTTATTTTAATAAACGTACAGCATTTACTACTTACATACTTACGCCCAGAGTTTCTTAAGTCAAAGGATCAGGTTATGCATTCAACGAAGAAATTACGTTTCAGTGTTAGATAGGGTCAATGCCTACAGAGGCATTTTTATGGACAAATTTTTCCATCATACTGGATATTTTGATGTTGATATTATAACTTGTTATTTCTGTTATTTGGAATGTAAACAAAATTTTTTTTCCTTGCTTATTCTTAATAAATTAAACGAATATTGGGTGTAAAGGGGAAGCAAATCAAACAAATTAACTGCTGGCCAACGTTTCGGACTATATATTAATCCATCCTCACGGCTAAAATATAAAAACAGAGGTGCTACAATGTTTTAAAAATAAGAGTGTCCAGGGGGACGCAAACATACCTAACAGTTGGTGATGGTAAACGCTTGAAAATGCAGTGTGTTGTCGGGAATTGACATGGATACACAAAAACAGTTACTTCAACGATCGTCGTCAAAAAGAAAAAAATCTAACAAAATTGCCAAAATAATAAAATAAAAATATTTTAGCCCTGAGGATGGATTAATATATAGTCCAAAACGTTGGCCAGCAGTTAATTTGTTTGATTTGCTTCCCCTTTACACCCAATATTGGTCTAATTTATTTCTGTTATTATTATTAATTTATAATTTATTGTAAATAGCAAAAATAGCAACCAAAAACAAAAATAAATAAAATAGTACATAATTATGTATATTTAATAATATACATAATATTCTAATATTATTATGGCACTTTTCTAAATTTATTTTAGATCTTCAAAGGAAATAAAAGTGTGTGTCAGCAATTTTTAAATTAACCTAATAGATAGATGTAATATATTTAATTTCGTGTTTTAAAACGAATTTTACTGATTTGAAAATGAAAACTGATTTTTGTTATTTTGTAAATTCTTTAAAGATTCTTTTGTTTAAATTTTAATTTTTGTAACATATTGTTAATAAGAATTTTGTAAATAAGATTATGTTGGTAATCGTGCTGTAGGTAAAAAAGGGACGTTTCATGTCGAGGTGCCGAATGCGACCGGACGTGAAAATTGACCCGTCTCATATAATTTTGATATTTTGATGATAGAAAGTAATTCTGATTTAAACTAAAAGCTGTTTTTATTAATGTGGAAGATAAAAGTGTGAAAGTTTTAAAAATTCGTGGAAATTTCAAATTGTTTCTGAATGCGAAAGTTGAAAAACTAGAAAATGAAAATTGAATGGTAGTAACAATACAAAAACAATAAAATTAATTAAATTGGAATTAAATTAAAATTGAAATTGGAATTATAAAATTATAAATTAAAAATTGAAAAGTTTACAAACATTTGTAACACCGCAACGGAGTTTTGTATGATGAGGACAGCTGTGGCCAGGCATAGCATAGTTTAAACAATACCATATTTGCTGAAAACGATATTTCTATACGATTAAAATTTATAGTTAACCCCATAAAATATTTCAACATGAAATTAAGAAGAGTCTCATAAATATTTCTATGTCCAGCTGAACCCACAAGAAAATAAAAATTATTTTTGCAAATTAAAAATTAAAAAAAAATATACAGGGGAGGCATCGCAATGTGTATAAATATACATAATTGCAATATGCATTATGTATTATGTATAAAACTAATACAATATTAATATATTATTGCGTATAAAAAAATATTTTCAATTATTTAATAATAAATTTTATAAATTTCTTACTTCCTCGATTGTGATTTAAAATTCATTTTGTTCCAATCGTAAAATGGAAAAATTGACAATTATATATAATAATAATATATAATTTTGTCGGTTCTTCGACTAATTTTCAAATTTTTTATTGATCTTGATCAATCAATTGATTAATCATTTAAACAATCGATTGCACAAAAACCACTCTTAATTATCAAAAGTTTTACAAACTTATCAAATTAATCTTAACGGATCAAACATTAAATGTCTACGTGCTGTACGTAAATATCCACCACGCTTCATTTTGTAGGTACATAGGTTTACCGACAGTTGGATTGTAGCATCCGCAGTGTTAACATCCTCTTATAAATTTACTTAAAATAGAGATTCGTTAATTTTAGCCGAATTTGTCGGGTTCGGGGAAATTTTTTAATGAGTTTAGCGTTTGTCAAATACAGCGCAGAGCGCTCGAGCAATGCGATGCGTAAAATACAAGCTAAGTATCAACTTAGAGTTTTTACTTATTTACCTCTGCTATAATGAAACTCAGTTATAAATAATTTTTTTATTTTGATTTTTAACATTAGTGATATATATATTGGATCTGATACCAACCCACTAATATAAAATAATAATAATAAAATAATAAAAAAATTTATTAAGCAGTTATTACAATTACAATAACTAGTGCCCTTTTTAAACCAGTGCCTATTAAGGTAAGGAAGACTCTTAAATTTGATCAGTCGTTAACAGTTCCTTAACACCAGCTTTAATTAATAGCTTCAAACTAGCATTCAGGTAGAGAGAAGCAAGCTTGTTAAACGCACAGAAGGTTTTATACTGGAAGGATTCCTCAAAATTCTAAGTCATATGTTTATGCACCGGCAGAGTTCAAGCCATGACAGAACGATCTTTGATTGAAGAGTTTGTGCAAGTAAATTGTACAACCTTTTTTTTACCAAAATATTTTTAAAATAGCCAAAAGTCGCACAAACACTTTTTAGTACGAAAATGTTATAAGTTAATATAAATACACAGTGTGGTATATATTATCGCAAACGTTTTCATCATAATATGGCATCATCAGACATATTGGTATGGCATCAGGTTTGATGAAAACGTTTGCGATAAAATGCATACTGTGTATTTATATTGTGTTAACTGTAACGTGCATTTTGCATGTTACAATTACGTTCTCCGCTTGATGTGTTTGCATGGCTTTATTTAAAGTCGCGTTTGAACCTCACTTAACAAACATCTGAGATTGGTTGATTAGGTTAGCGAACATTCGAATATTGGGGAAATATTGTGGGAAATCGGCTATTTACGAACACGATTGACTGAATACCATTATTTTGGAATCATCGTTTAGAATGAATATTGGAATTGAGGTAGAGATACCATCCAGCTATAGACGCCATTTTGGGAGAGCAATTTTAAAATTTTATTTTTTGGAAAATTTTAATTATTTTTGAGCTTGTTCTCGTGTTTGCGAATCCCTATCGACAACAATTAATTTTATGAAACAACATCAATTTTGTGACAGTATTAATATCGATCAGTGTGACTCAATCAGTAGCAAATATCATCTCGATTACTTCCGTGAAGTCGGAGATAATATTAATAGAGGTTAGCTCCAGTACCAATATTGGGTATTAGTTACTTTGGATACACGCAGTGGATGATAACGTGCTTTATTAGTTATCTTGCAGCTATTTATTTTGTAGATTACCAACAGTTACCAATTTAAATACCAAGGAATCGAAGTAGATCTGTATCGAGAAAACCTATCGTCACCTCTAAGGTAAACAGGGTAAGTGGCTTGCGAGATTCTATTTTAGCATTTTATTATCATTTAGTGGCTGGCTTGTATTAATTTTGTGCATACTACACTGATTACATTACACAAGTTGGTACTTTGAGTTGCTACTTTACTGGTCTCCAATTAGACCTTTTTGTTAATTCTTTTTTGTGCAACTGATGATCGGTTCACATTGCTTATCGCTACTGGCAATTTTGTAATGCTGCCCTCAGCGATACTTACCACAAAATACAGAAGTGATACACGAGTGTAAATCGGAATTTTCCCATTATTATTATATTGTTACATTGACGAATATATACCAGTGCCAGTTATTAATATTGTAACTCTATCTTTTATTTCATTTAATTATATGAAAAATAAATCTCTTTTCCTGTACTATTTGTTTTATTTTTAGTTTTGGCGCCGCAATTCTTCTAGGTGGATCGTCAACTAATATCAAACACAAGCAGAAGCCAAAGAAATCTCACTCCCTGAGGTAATGTCTCATTGTTACCGAATTTTCTGGATTAGCCGTTACGTAAAGTACACCCACGAACGCTAATAGGGCTGTGCTAGCGCAAATGATGCTACATAACTTGTAATACTTTAGTTCTAAAAAGTGTTTATGAATTTTTTGACTTTGCTAAAAAAAATTTGATATTATTAATATAGAGTTACACTACCTTAACCATTTATCTATTGATTGGTTTTATATACATACGTTATAAAGGGTGACCGAACAGGTGACCACGTGACAAGCGAACCCACGACAAGTGAATGCACGACAACCGAACACATGACGAGTGATCACGCTGACAAGCGAACACACGGATAAGTGACCACAGTGAAAAGTGAACACACGGACGAGTGACCAAGTGAACACATACACAACTGAACCCAAAGCAACTGAACACAAACGTAATATTTTAATTTAAATATTTTGTTACGGAAACTTTTTCACCGCCGGGATTATAAACGACAAATAACTAATTTACTTATAAGATTGTCAAATAAGTAAATTTACTTGCTAGATTGGGTATTATAAAGCACGAATAGTTTACTTTCGAACTAAATCTAGCAACTAATTTAACTTTTCGATTTTGTTCAACTAAATATTTACTTGTGAAGTAAATTGACAGGTCAAATGATTTATGAGGTTATTCGTTTTAAATGAAAGGTATCCCATGAAAAGTGCAAGTACACCCAACTAGTGGGCGCTAGTTGTGAACTTACACATAGCCTATAGCCGTTGATTGGTTGCTACCATTCTTCAATATAATCATAACCATAAAATTTAAAAATTAGTTCTAACGTATCATAAAATCTTGTGCACCATGACCAAGACATCTAGTATCAAATCGTCTAAACATAATATGAAAGTAAATATTAAGTTAGTTATTTACTTGGTTACTTTCCTAATTAGTACTCAAATTTTATTTCGTAAATTTTAGTAGTCAAGTAAATTTACTTTGAAACTTATAGTCGGATTTTTTTTGAAAAAAATCCGACTGTAACTAACTTGTGATTTATTTATGCTTTATAATACCGGCCCTAATACGGCTCTGGCCTAAAATTTGAATTTTTGAAAAACCTGTTTTTCATATATAAGGGCGCGTTCAAGTGGATAAAATCAGTTTAAAGTGAAAAACCGGTAAAGACAGGAACTGTAAGTACTATTTTATTATTTCTTATATTCAATTTAATTATTTGTTATGATTTATTATTATTATTAGGTACTATTTTTTAATTATTATTGTAGAAATTTTCAACCGTCCTTTCAATTTACAATCGAAAAATTAATAAAGAGTATTAGCTATCAGCCGTAACTTATTTAATTTGATAAAATCGTGAAAGAGTTTGAAATATTTCTACCTTTCGACGTTGCATTTTATAACATATTTGTTATTTATTTTTATAATAATAAAATCGTTGATGTTTACTATTTTATTAATTATTATTGTTTTACATGTCAACTAAAAATAGTTAACAATTTTTGATTTTCAAATTTTTATGTTGGTGATTTGTTAGTTTTAGTTGGTAAAAAAAATCTTTTGTTTAAAAATTAAGGGTAAATTAAAGAAATTAAATCACATCTGGCACAGATTAAATTTGTAGCAAATTATATTTTTATTATTTTCTTTAAATAGGTAATTACGTGTTCTTTTGAGACTTTTATATTTTGCAATGGAATTTTCAAAAACTCAACGAGGAAATGCGGTCTTAGTATACAAAGGATTTTAGTATATTAAACACAGAGAAAACAAGAGTACTGATGTGGTGACATGGAAATGCAGACAGTATCACTCCCGGACTAGTCGTTGCCCAGCTTTTATGAAAACGAATGGCGATAATGTGGTTGCAGAACCAAAAACACACACTCACGATTCTATTCCACAAAAGACAAAAGCTAACATTCTTGTCAGCAAAATGAAGGAAAACATAAAATCTCTTGGTGCAACTTCTAAAAATGTTATAGGAAATGCACTCGTTAATGTCTTTCACCACATTCCGAAACAATCATCTCTTAACAGAACATTGTTAGGACATAGAGAAGCTGTGCACATTCCTGTACCAACTACCTCTGATTTTAAAATTCCAGAGAAATACATTTCTTTAATTCTTCACGATTCGGGAACCATATACTGGCACTTGCACATGCAGATTTATGACTAGAATTGGATAAGGATGAAATGTATGGTGATGGAACATTTGATAAGGCACCGACGATGTTAATGGTAGGTAATGTTTCATATAACAGCTATAGTTACTGTAGTTTTCTTATAACTTTAGTTCATAAATGACATTCCTACTGCTAAAAGTTACTTAAATCTAACTGATTGAATCTAACTAGATTTCACTGATTCAATAATATAATCCACAGCCCAAATTACAGGTTTCGAAAGTTAAAACTCTCCACTGGCACATTTAGAATTATTATTTAATAAATCAAAAAATTCTAAAAATTTTAACAAAAAGATGCATTTTTCTTGAAGAATACACAAACTTGAAACCTGAAAAAAACATTCTGCATAATTTTTATACAATGCAAAAATTTACATTTGTTTGCTTTTCTAAATCCCGTTATTAATTTATGATTAAAATACAGATTTCATTGTTATTATTTTTTTGAAAATAAACATGATCGTAAGCAATGATTTATCTGAGAAATAAAATACATAAAATTGAATGCTAAACAAGTTGGAGTTGCATTAAAGTTGTAGAAATTATTTCTTAAATAAATGTAATTTATGAAAAATATATAAAAATAATACGAACTAAGCTTGGGTTGTAGATTGATATGAATAGTTTTCACAGGTGGTTTATAATATTTACACAATATTTATCTTTAAACTGACCTACGGCAACAAACTTCTATTATTACTAATAACGTATTTTTGGATTAAGCGTGGGTATTATGAAAATTCTATGTGCAAGAGCAGTTGATCAGATTTTGTTTGATCTATACTTAGTTTTTAATAATTCACGGTAAATGTTTCTTTACTTTTTATGGGGTATTTAATTTTCACTTGCTTTGTGCATTATACAAACAAGCCGGATAGTAACACAAAACAGATTTACTCAGTGAAAAGGCAATATTTACCCACAACACAACTACATCATGACACCACATGTATTTTATTTTCAAATAACCACAGAGGGTAGAGTTGGTTAATCGCCAAAGCTTGCACCGATAATCCTGTGATGTGAGTTTAATTCCCAGAGATCTGTCGACGTGAAGCCGTATGTCAAATTTAACTAAATTTTGTCGGCGACAAGCTAAAGCCAAGACATTTTCTTACAATTAATTAAGCTATTTAATTTTTTCTAAAAGTTTTTTACTTATATTAAAAGATCATTTATTTAATAATATTAACCACTAAAATAGGTACAGGTATGATGAAATATCAAGCAGGCTTTTAAAATTCTTGTAGAAGTATTGTAATAATCGTGCCATAAATTTAATAATAATATAAATAATATTTAAATAAACCAAATGTAAAATATGAAAACTCAGTTTCCTAACTATAAAAATATTTAAGCATTTTATTGTATTTTTTTTATCTAAGTATCAAAAATAAAAATTATTGCTAAATGAGAATATGAGATTATAAATTTTATTTCAAATTAATACAAAATCGTAGGCAGGAACAATCAGCTCTAACAAAACTTTTAACTTCTATTAAAGACAAATTTGATTACTGCATTAACCCCTTCTAAAATACAAAATAGTTTTAAATTTCTTTTTTACCACTAAACTGTACTCAAAAGCTGTTTTAAATCTATTCTTGATTCCATCAGATTACAGTTGGAGAGACTCATTCACTTTGGTACCGTCTAATAAATCTAGCAAATAAAAGAATTAAGATCAAAGGTAAGTATCGAACTAGAGGAGTTTAGCTTTAATTGCAAGAGTTAAGTAATTTTAATGAAATGGAAGTAGGTAGTTACTTTAACTGGAAATACAGGTACAACTTGTTATTCTTTACAGAAAATTTAATTTAATATTCACTTTAAAAGTTATTTTTGAGTACCTAAATTATTAACATTTCAATTAATATTTATTAAAAAAATTAATTTAGTTTATTTTTATTTTTTAATTGATACCACTCGTCTAAAATATTTTTATAACATATTTAAATATAAAAGCAAAGGTATTACCACTTTTGATGACAAACTAACAGTTGAATTTGTAATAACTAAAGAGGTTTACAATAATTATTGGAAATTGACTCTTCCATTAATCAATGGACTTCATAAAGTCGATTTGTTTATTATAGTGTTGGAATTTAGAATAACGTAATAGCTTCCTGTCTGCAGGGAAAAGCCGTTATAATATGTTTCACAGTAAGCACCTAGCTTATTGCTTTTTAATTCTTTTAGGTCTCTGGATTACTTAATTTTAAGTCATAAGTTTAATTCATAACTTTACTGAGATTTGATAGTAATGCAATAACAAGATACTGATAATTTGACATCTGCCGCATCAGAACTTTTGGTTTATGGTTTGTTTGGAAATCATAAATACATGCAGAACCATAAATAAGAAGAATAAGAAATAATCGCGCTGGTGTAACTCGGATTCTCAAGCAAATAGATATTGTTAAAACTCCTTTAGATTTGTATAGTTAGGATATAGCGGTTAAGAACGTCTGTTAACTTTTCCCCATTTTATTTATTAGTTAATAACAGCAGGTGTTGACTATTTTTACAATTTTCACGAATTATTTTTCTTACCTATACCAAGCTAAATTTCAGTTGCTGATGCAATAACTTACAAATTAGGAAATAATTACATATAGTTTCAAACATAATGCCAATAAAGCAAGCTTGTTATTCAAAAGAATACCAATATTAAACTTTCTTAAAAAATTGAAATTTTAAAAATCTATAAGCCAAATTTTAGTAGTATTAAAACCATAATATCTACCTTATTCTAAACCAAAAACGACATTAGTCATGTTCATGTCAGTATCATGAAAGTTAAGATTACAAACTTTTGGCTAGAAATTTAGATTTCCAGTAACATAACTAAGCGAACGCATTCAAATCGGATATTTCTGAAAAGATATTTAGTTAAAATTATAGAGATACCACTAAATTGCTTTTTTTTAATTTTGAATACTATGCAAAAGTGATTTTAGATATTTTAAATAAAAGATATTTTTTTAAAATATGTAACATCAGATTTCTGGATGTACAATATATTTTCAATGATGAAAAATTTTAATTGGAAGTAACATAGATATAATGCGTATAATGTAGTATTTCATTGTGAAAAAATAATGCACACTGCACAACTAAAAATACTGCTAAAATGTGCTAAAAAGCACATCAGCGTAGATTTATTATTAATTTCCTTTTGAGAAATAACTGATTGTATGTAACATTTAGAAAATAATGACTAACAATTTATAACCTTTCGCAGTTAGACATAGTTACCTAATTAACTTCTTATTTTTTTTAAATACAATAAACCTGATATTAAT
This sequence comes from Cantharis rustica, assembly GCA_911387805.1. Classification (NCBI taxonomy): domain Eukaryota; kingdom Metazoa; phylum Arthropoda; class Insecta; order Coleoptera; family Cantharidae; genus Cantharis; species Cantharis rustica. The sequence goes on from OU426877.1 coordinate 83,178,760, forward strand.
GAAATAAGACTTGTGATGTATTAGTACGTTTTCCAAAACAATAATAAAATACATTTAATACATTAATAGTTATGTAGTCTATCCATCTAATTATTTGGTAATGGCAGTAACAAAATTGCAATAAAAAACAAAACAAACAAAATTGCAACAAAAAAGTACAATATTTTTACATTTGCAAAATTCTATTTATTTAAAAAGGAGTCAGATGTTATTTATTTAGTAACAATTAAGTCGATATACTGTATAAATGAATATTTTGATGAAAGCGATAAACTTTGTTAAAAGTTTAATAAAAATATTAATAATCATATCTAATTTTTAGAATAGTCCAAAACAATAATAAAATACATTTAATACATTAATAGTTATGTAGTCTATCCATCTAATTATTTGGTAATGGCAGTAACAAAATTGCAATGAAAAACAAAACAAACAAAATTGCAACAAAAAAGTACAATATTTTTACATTTGCAAAATTCTATTTATTTAAAAAAGAGTCAGATGTTATTTATTTAGTAACAATTAAGTCGATATACTGTATAAATGAATATTTTGATGAAAGCGATAAACTTTGTTGAAAGTTTAATAAAAATATTAATAATCATATCTAATTTTTAGAATAAACCAAAAAATGTACAAACACTTTTTAGAATTAAATGTTTAAGTTAACACAATATAAATACACCGTATGTATTGGCGCGAAACAAAATATTTCGACCCACCCTGTGCTAAATTATAAAAATTTGTTAATTTCATTTATAAACGTTTAAATTGGAAAAGTACAGAGTGGGGAGAAAAGATAGAAATATAGGCTTTTTTGGTCAACTATGGCCACAGCGCAGCGGGTGCAAGATTTTGTATGCCCGCTGAGTTTTGATAATTTTGAAATTTGCAAGTAATATTTTATTTAATTTTTGATTTGAATAAAGTGGATTTGATGCGTATGCATTATTGCGTTGTTTTTGGATAATTATTTTTGATACTTTGGATAATTTGGATATTTTTGATGCGTTGCTGCCGAACGGTAGTTGATTTGATTGATTTGGTTAATTGGAGAGAGATAAGTTGAAAGTATTAAATTGAATTTGTCAAAGTTAAAATTGAAAAATTAAAAATTATATTTGCACGAGCGAATAGCATAAAATTGAAAGTACGAGCCTAACAATATTTTACAATAAATTATTGAAATTGAATACGATTTGAAATTTATTTTTGGAGAAATTATTTATTTGCATTAAAAGAATTTTTATTTTATTTTGGTACAAAATTACCACAGCAACTTTTGGCTGTAGAAAACGAACAAGAACCCTTCAACCCCTACAAAATTACCAACTGCTCCGGCACTCCAGGGTTAACCCGAGGTAAACAAGAGACTGTAGATTTTCCACAGATAATCCACAGCAGTATATTATCGCAAACGTTTTCATCATACTATGGCATCGTCAGGCGATGAACTGGAAAGAGAAACGAGAAAATTTCCGTATTTATCGACCAAATTGTAAGAGAAACGGGAGAGAGTAGGAGGGGGGTATTTAAAAAAAAATGGTATATTTTTGTGTGAATTTACTAGAGGTTATGGATTTATTTAATATAAAAGAGAAATAATGTAATTAAATGTAGGGTAAGCTAGAAGGAGGGGGGGAGGTGTTATTTATTAAAAATATTTAGTAGAAGTAAGTTATTTAAATCAGATTGGCTATTTAGTAATGAAGATGAATATTTTAATTTATTAATTTTCATAGCTTCCAAAAATTCCACACGGAATTTTTTATTTTAGTTTTAATTTAGTTTTTTTTCAAAATGGTGAAGAGAAAATCAAATCTTAATCGTTTTTCTTCGGTTGCCAAAAGACAACGTCTTTCTCTACAATCTCTACAATCCAAGCTCTAATAAGAGTTGATGATCATGATCATTTGCATGATATTAGAAAAGTAGAAAATGAAACTATTTCTTTAATTCCATAGACAATCAGGACAATGTCTAGATTTAATTATGATATCTCCATTGATTACGCACGTTTCCATTGGAACCATGACCATCTTATACAAAATTCTTAAATTTTTCAATAAAATCTTTTAATAAGTTTAAATTTTAAATGTGTTATATTTATTTATGTCCTAAATAAATTATTAGGTCATAACATACGATAAGTGTCATAATATTTGGATTTCCAAGCCGTACGAAGAACGGGTACACGTCAGCTAGATAATTTTTAAATTTTAATATAATATTTTAATTTGATAACTATATAAATTATTAACTTCTGAAATATTTTAAATTCAAATTTTAATTTGTTTTTACTCGTTGTTTTTACCAATATTTCACATCGATACTGCACCAACATTACATCAATTTACCGTTAATGCTTTTCTCATTTTGTTAAGGAATAATTTTTTATTAATTGTTTATGATGACTTAAAAACTCACTTTCGATAATTAATAAATTAAATTAAACAATAATTACTAAACATACATTTGGTGTACATCTTTGAAATTATAAAATTTAATTGCTTAAAGTTGTTTGTAAAAGTTCTGATATTACTTTTTTCAAGCAAAAACTGTAATCTTTTAAACAGAATCAAAATTGTAACTTAATTTAAACTGTATTAATTGACTTATCACAAGTAGTGGGTATGGATTATATTATTAAGAAATTTTTAACAGTATAAATAAAACTACATAACTATGACACGCAAATTAATGTTAATAAATTATTCTTAATCAAGATATTTTATAACGTAAAATTAATGAACGAAAGTTCAACACGAATTTTTCATTCATTATTAATAAAATTACAAGTGTTTGGCAACACCCTACATTTTTATATACTGCAAACTATCACATAACTTTTAATAGTTTAACAGCGTGTTAAAAAATTATTGAAAATTGTAGGTAATAAAACTTAAATTATATACAATTTTTGGCACGAAATTTTAAATCTATTTTTACTGCTTCCAGCGTAAAATATTGAAAATAAAATACTTTGTTTACAAGATACATGTAAACACTGGTAAGATTATAGGTAACGCAGGACGACCTCAATAATCCGTACTAATTGATTATTTATTGTAGTATATCTGTGGACTTTATTAGAGTTGTGGGTTCATGTGGAAGTACTATTGCTCTCTATAAATTATAATTATTGTACTTATACAATATCAGTACCAGTTAGTTACCGTAATTATAAATGCAAATTTCAGTTTTAAACTATGCGGTAACTTCAAACATTTTTTCTATTGGGAAGTAGAAATTTTCATAATACACCTAGGAAATTTGATGGCAACCTGCCCAACACGTGTAGTCACAAGAACCGCATACCATAATATTAAGTACACTTGCAGACTAAGTGTGTACGTTTGAATATGTTTTATACAGATTATTTGTTAACTTAACATAATAATTGTAAATACTATACAGATGCTTACATTATATTAACGAGACCATGATAACTTATTTCAAACCTCTTAGTAAATTAACAGAAAATGTTAATTCAACATTTATGAAAGTTAATTGTTTTCTCCAGATCAACTACACATACATAATATGTAGATACATAATAATATGTACATTTTAGCTGGAACTAAACAATTCTTTTTGGTAATCGCTTCTGAGTTTTACCAGTTTTATCAAATGGGGTTACCAACAGCAATCAACATCATCAAGAAAACTCCGACTCTGAAAATATTTATATAATAAAAAATGTAGAATTTAATATAAAAATCAAGTTAACAAAATACAAATTGGTTGGAATTAACTTTAGAGTTGTATTCATTAATTCATGCTGGTAAGTTTCTAAGAAAATACTACGTTCATGTTCTGACGCTGGGTGAATTTTTTATTTTAATTTTCATTGGCAGATAAATTTATTGTTTCTGTATTGCCATACAAGAGAAATTAAACATTTTTTTAAATTACCTGTAATTCATTGAATAAAAATGATTACTACACACAAAACTATGTTTTACTTCACATTATTAATTTTTTTTACATATTAAAATATGATAATTATAATATAATATCAAAAATAAACAAACAAGTAACAAAATAAAATAAATAAACAAGTAACATTACATACTACTAACTACTTCACTATCCACTTAAAAAATTCATTTTATAGGTTCCTTTTTATAATATAATATCGCTGTAAAATGGCAAACTTAAGTAATAATGCAAAATGTTTTCAAATTTCCTTCTTGTTTCTTAAATATACAAATGTAAATAAATACTTTTCACTGAATGCTAAAATTGCGTCAATTTTGTTTTCAAATGTTCTCTGAAATAGTTATCACTTCTCCAACTATATAAACAGCAATGTATTAAATCAAAAAATACGATGCCAAAAAATGAGCAAATCACCACTTATCGGCAATTAGTGACAGAAGCTTTTCCCATATTTTGTTAAATTATTTATAAATGCTTATTATACTGTGTAAGTATATAATTTGCTTCAGATTACTGAAAAAAGTATGCATAACTGTTATCGTAAATAGGTCCGCATTGCATTAAATTTCCAATTTGCATTCGCAATTCAAAAAGGTAGGTGTAAGTGTATTTTCTGTCGTAAAGATATTATATTACATATAGTATATTAAATATAGTATTATATATTGCAATGACCCGAGCTATACAAATTCATAAATTTTCACTTAAATCAAAAATCACTCCTGCTCGGATACATTTATTATTTATTTAAGGCCTAGATACACATGCTATTAAAAGAGCATGCCTAAAAAGCATGCTATTTAATAGCAGGCTTGTTGCAAAATACATTTGCTAATGAAATAGCAGCATGCTATCAAGTCTGACACAACTTGTCAGCTAGAAGTTTAGTCTTATACTATCTACGTGCTAACAAACCTGACAATAGAAGTTTCACTACGAAATGAAATAAATAGTGTATTATTATTACTGGTTACACAGTATGCAATCAGACTGTACAATAAATCCCGAAGAAAGAGAAACCGGAAAATTTGGGTAAAAAATTAGCTTAGTTGGCTTAGTTCTTCTTGTACAAAGAAGAACCTATGTTCCACAAACACTCATACTCTCGGTAGTGAATTATAAAATTTAAAATTTTGCTGTCACCCCATCGAGACATTTTGACACATTGACAAAGCTGATAGCATTCGACGTACTAGCATGCTATCTGTGTACGCGTTCACACATGATTTTTTCACACCCCCCCGCCAACCCGGTTCTGATATAGCAGGATAAAAATCAAATGCCTTGAGATTTAGTAGCATGCTTTTTAGTAGCAGGCTTTTTAATAGCAAGGCTGTATACACATGCTACTAAAAGACATTTGCTACCTAGTAGCACGCTTTCATGCTACTAAGTAGCATGTCTATACCCTGCCTTAAACATAATGAGGCTCTTGTTCAAATATTTTTAATTTTTAATAAAATTTTAAATTTTCGTGTTGTATTATTTTTGTTATTTTATGGCATCGGTGTTACACGTGAGATCCACATCTGCCCGCCGGTCTAACAAACTTGGTTGCGACGTACCTTCACGAACAATCAAATTTCAAAATTTTTAATCTTTATCACTTGCACTAATTAATCAAAACAACTTATATTAAATTAATTAATTTTTTATTAAAATTAATCAAATAAAATTTAAAATTATCAACTAGCATAGCGGGAATATAACAATCTCACCGCTAGCCCAACTAACTGCGCCTGTTCGACTTCAACGACCTAAGTGAGTGCCTTCAAGCCACACTTCCACTCTTTTTTGTTGCCAACACAAATTGTTTTTAAAACTTAATTCTATGTACAGAGTACTTACAAATTTACAGATTAATAATTTACAATAATAAAAACAAAACTTCAAAATAATTTACAAATAATTAATTAACATTTTTAGCGTTTCAAAACACGACAATATATATATTGTCGTGGATTTTCCTAAAAAATTCGTAATTTGTAATAATCTCAATTAATTTTTATAATATTTGTTTTGAATGGAAATTTTGTTAAAATTTGAGGTTGGCAGTAAAGTGGAGATAAAGATGCCTTTTGCCAAAAAATGGTCGACGTGATGGACGTGAATTGATTAGTCCGAAAAATTAATTAAATAAGTTTATAGTTTGAAAATATAAGAAGTTTTTTTTGATGAAAGTGTTTTATTTGATGTTTATAAATAGAGTATATTAATTTTTGAAGAAAAATTGAATGATTTAAAAAATATAATTGGAACGGAAGCTATCGATGATAATTGTAATAAGATAAAGAAGATAATAGAGCAAGAAGAAAAAAGAAAACATTAATTAAAAATATAAGTAAATTAAAAATTTTTATATTAATAAGTTAAAAATTTATTCAAGAAACTATAAAATTTGGTTGATAAGCCGGACTGCGATATGGGTATCGCATAAAATTTAACGTTACCAGTTTATAATTTTATTACAACGAAAATTAAATTATTTATAAAATATTTGGAATTAAAAGGTGATTTTTTTTATATTTGGAAAATAATTTATATATTACATTACAATATATATTGTAGTGGTATTCTCGGAGGCAATTGAGTACCCTTCACTAACCAAAATATTTACCTCAGCTTACGTTAATAGTCGGCATTCACCGGCAAAAAAAAGAAAAACTCTTTCTAAACCAAATTGAATCAAATTTATTGATAGAAGATGGAGTTTTAATAGGCGACAGTTTCATCTTTAGCAGATTCAAATTTCGGTGTATTATGTGATAATTTGTAAAATTGGATGCACATTTATTGTTTTGACTAATTTTTGTCTTACTTAAAATTTGACTATCCTTTTATATGTAATAGTGTCGAAAATTTCTACAATGTAAATAAAAATTAATAGAAAATAATGCACTTCAGAAATTAATAATAGTTTTATCTACCTGTGGATACGTCACTGACTTAGAGCCAGTTTTACCATCTCTAGTTTAGTGGTAGTTAACGGTTAACTAATAGTTAACAACTACTTTGTGGTTTTACAATTTATAGTCAACAAAAGTTTATAGTTAACTATTAGTTAAAGTGACTAGCAGATTTTCTGGTAGTCAAGAAGACGTTAACTATTAGTCAAGGAGAAACATAACCTCATTTTTAATAATTTGTTTTTAGCATCTTAGATTTGGTTTTCTTTAGTTGGCAATTATTAAAACATTCATTTTATTTATTTATAGAATACAAATCATCTAGTATCAAAAGTGAAAACATTAGATCAACTGGTGTCAAATGAACTAACTTTAGTTCGTATCATCTCAACGTGACTAGAGGTCGTCAAATGATTGTAAAACTAGTCGAAGCCTTTAACTATTAGTTGACATTAACTAATAGTCACTTTAAGCAATAGTCGAAAACGCAATTTATTGTAAAACCGGCCATTGGTAGGATTTAGTTCTTGTTTACTATAATGACCACTTGCAGTTCTAAAGTACAGTGAATATCATGTGCTTTCCTTGACTGTTGGAATACTGTTGGAATAAAAAAATCAGCTTTCAATTTAATTTCGTGTATTGTTCGATGCAATCTTCACAAATTTTTACGTGTTTTGTGACAATCAACGCATAATATCAGACGTACTTAGTTGGTAAGTTTTATAACTTATTTAAATTTCGACTTGCAATTTTCAATATGGCATTGAGTCTTAACATAAAATAACTCTGATTACGCTATTTTTCAACAACGGTTACTTCGTGCAAGCGAAGCGGTTATTAAACAAAAAATCAAGAATAAAGACTTGATAAAAAAATACACCACAATAGATATATATTACAATACGTTATCCAATGAGTAACGTATTAATTGCAACGTATTAACTACTCGTAATTAACAAGTAACTGCAAAATCAGTATTCCAATCCAAAACCTAATATGCAGATAGTCTAGTTGTCGTATGAACCACATAGTTTCATCGTACTACCGACGACTTCAACAGTACCCCGGGACTGCAATTCCGGTAAAAGTAGATTCAATGGCATACTTTTACATGCGGAAGTTTTAATCGACACATTGGCACTTACGGGTTAATTCGTTCTTGATAAAGAGAAATCTCTTCGATGTAATCTCGAAACTGTCGGTAGTACGATAAAACCTTGCGGTCCATACGATGACTAGACCATCTACATGGTTATCTATATGATTATGGTTTTATTATCTATTTTTCATAATGAATCTTTACAACCAAAAATTCACTTACACCTACTATTTTGAGTTACAAAATACGAAATACCTTTGATTTGTTAAAGTTTTACAGCTGTATTCATAAAAAGTTACAACAGGTTTATAAACCTATTATAAGCAAAGTGTCAAAAAACATTATTCATAAACGTTCAATAGCGCTAAAACACTGTTATAAGACTGATATAAGCGGTTTATAACCTAAAACAACCAATCACATATAACCTATAACCCATAACAGTGTTATAACTAAAACATTCCTGAGCGTCCCTTTAAGAAATTTTTATGAATACGGGTGTTAATGTTTTCTAACTTTAACGTTTTGTTTTTATTTTAACATTTACAGATTTACACAGAAATATCAATACAATAGATAATTAATGTGAATTATGGCAAATGTTCTATGACTGAAATCTGGTAATAGCAAGTAAAATACGAAAGCTGAACAAGATTTTAATTTTATTATTATTTATTTTATTCGTATTATAACTTCCAAATAAGTATCTATTACATAATAGATATTTTCGATACAAGTTAGGAAAATTAACATTTTTCCATTCAAGGCGGAGATCGTAAACCGAAGCCGAGAATAGAAAAAGTAGTTTTCCACGAGTATCAAACAATATTTTTTCTAATTATGTTTTAAAAAGAACCAATAACATTTCTCATTTCTCAAGAAAAAAGATAGTAGGCGTTTATACTATAAAATTTTTGTATTTTGCGGTTGGTAGCCCATTATAGACAGTAGGTAGGTCATAGATAGTAGCCATTACAACGTGAACAGGTAAGTGATCACGTTTTTTTATGGTTATACAATTTGTGTTTTTAGAATACTAGCAAATATGTCAGATATGTCGGAGTGTTCGCATGTTGAAGAATCTACGGCGTTGGCGGTTGAAGCTCTAATTTCACAGAAATCCAAAGAAAAATATAATAAGACGTACCTGCAATTTAAAACGTGGTGGAAGAGGGGTATCTTGAGCACTCTGTGCAAAACAAACTACAAGTTGATATTAAAATTTTAGGTGGCGGTGATGTTAATTTTGGAGTGTCCACGTCGAAAACTGATCCGGGCGCAGTTAACACTTTTAATAATTGTTCTAATGTAACCGCTAATGTATATTATAAATAAAGTAGATTAGAACTTTTTCTTTCTTTCCCGCACACTTTTCACAAGTGTGCGGAAAAGTATTGCGGAAAAGTGTGCGGAAAAGTATTACTTTTCCGCACTAGGGCGGAAAAGTAGTACTTTTCCACACACTTTTGAGTGTCAAAAGGTGACACTTTTTGAAACACAATTAGAAAAAGTATCTTTCCAATCGTGCTGTGATGTACTATATGACGTTTTTCGTGATGTTTCTACCTGATTCCTAGGTTATATTTTATAATTATACAAAACGATACCCGAATCGAAAGATAAAATAATTTTACAGTATTTTTTTCTTTTGAAGAATTTTGACTTTTGGAGTTAAAAGTTTCTATAATAATTATTATTAATAAGTATAAGGTAAAGAAATAATTATCTAGTAGAGGAGACCATCGTACCTTGGGACACTTTTAGAAATAATGCATGTCACCACTACATTCAACAAGTTACAGTAAATTAAAAATGCAAGACAGATTTCTCTATAATTCTTTATTAAACTGAATTGTACTGAAACAGCTAAAATTGAAATTCTAACGTAAAAAAAATAATTTTAAAGAATATGAAAAATGTCCTAAGGTACGACAGTAGTCTGTACCTTAGGACAAGGCAGCCGTACATTGAGCAACGTAAACAAATTTAAAAATTCAAGAAATTTTATAATTTTGCTAGCCAACTTCAAATGTTAATTGTTTTCTCGTCTTGTAGTACCACCAAGTTTGGGCATTGGTAGACGTAAGAGAATGTCATCTTTAGTTATGTCATAGGTTCTATCTTCTTCACATGCAAACTTGTCTGTTTCTACCAATTTCTTCAAAAACCTTACTTCCACTGCACCCGAAGGAATAGAACTAACTTCTACCACATAAATCCTTTGCAATTTTTTTCTTGATTACCTTGACTACTAGAAAAAACATGTCTCAAGGTACGCGACTAACTTGTGTCCCAAGGTAAGGAATATCACTAATTTAAAACTTACCGCCACTACTTCAAAATTCATACATTGACAGGAATGAATTTAGATTAGAAATATCCCTAATGTATTACGTCTTCGCCTACTCTATAATTAAAAAAAACAACTATATATTCGTAAAGATATCTCATTCACCTTTGAGCTGTTAATTTTACTTTAATTATCACAAAATAAACATTTTCGATTTTTTGCTCCAACAAAGCTGCCACAATTGTAACGTTATAATAGTTTAAAATCAAACAACTAACGATACTTTAGGTGCAGTAGCTAATCTTCTACCTCACAGAGGATGCTAGAGGTAGCACTTGTCTCGAGGTAAGGACGTCCCAAGGTACGATGGTTTTCCCTATATTTTTTGATTTTGAATATAAAATAAACTTTTAAGATATAATTTATTGTTTTTGCTTAAATCAAATTGTATTGAATAAAAACTAATATTTCCTGCATACGCCATTTATATATTGTCGTGTTTTGAACATTTTCATAAAAAACTGTTTTGTTATTTTTGTAAATTATCTTAAAATTTGTTTTATTTAAATTTTAAATTTTGTATATTTGAAATTTTTAAATTGCTTATTTTGGTTACGATGTTGGTAACAAAAATGATAAAGATGCTCTTATCCAAATTGGCCGACGAGACAGACGTGAAATTTTTTCGTTGAACGATTAATTAGATTTTTGAATGATTTTTAGAATAAAAGTAAGTTTAATTATAATTGAAAGTTGTTTTAATTAATAAAAAGTGAAATTCAAAAGTAAAATTTTAAAGATTTAAAGAGTTTGTCGAAGGAACGACAAATTTTGTGTTGATAATAAAACAGCTGCGAACTCGTATCGTATAAAATCTTTGCGTTATTAATTTACATTTTATTGCAACAAAAATTGAAAATTTAAAAATAATTTGGAATTGAAAAATGTTTAGATTAATATAACTTATTAAAAAAATTGCATAACAATATAATATACTCTAGAGAATCTTTTTATTTGACAGTTTGCTACGTTTAGTATTTTGATTTGCAAGTTTATGTTAAAATATTACATAATGTATAAAATAACAATAATTATTAGGTGAAGTAAAACTTTGTGGTGATAGTCCATAGGAACGAATGAAGCAAGTCAAGAAAATACACAAGAGCTACAAAAGGTTACTTTTTCTCCTAATAAAAAATACTATTTTTACTTGAAATATAAAAATAGTATTTTTATTGTGCAAATTTAGTTTTACAAACTTATGTTTTATTAATTTATTATTTAATAAATAAAAATATTACGCTTGTGTTTATTTTTAACGCATATGTTCAACCGGCTTCCCTTTATACCGAAGAGTTGAAAACATAAAATATCTAATTAGTAATTAAAAAAAAAAATTCTTTTAATTAAAAAATATGTAGTAGCGCTTTTAAAACGTTTTTCAAAAAATTTGTCGTTCGAGTTCCACTATATTAACAAAAAAAAATAAATTCAAATTTTTTTAATTTATTATATTTCAGAAGTTAATAATTTATATTTTATAAATTTAAATATTTTTATATCAAACTTTGTTTTTTAATGTAAATTATTTCAATTTCAATCATAACTAGAACCTAACAATTTTGATGCTTTATATAAATAAATTTTATCCTAATTTAGATAATTAATTGTGGAGTCGACGATCTTCTTCGTCCTGATGTTTGAATATACCTAATCTATGAATTAGCATTAGTCTAGTGAAGCTAAATAAAATTACCCCTCCGAAATTTTAGATATTATTAAATTTAATTGCATAATTGTTCAAGGCTTTTACATGATAACATTTCTAGGTTTGTCTGATAAGAATCTGAAATTCGAAACACAATCTTTAAACAGGGTGTAACAAACTATGATGATTCAATTAAGTAGATTTTGTTCTTATAAGTACGTTATTTCTGGAATTGAATTATTAATATTTAAATTAATATGTGGAATTTGAATCTTATCATAAATAGAATATATTAGTTTTAATAAAAATAAATCAGGTTCTCATTATTAACCGAGCAATATCCCAGTATGAACGTACATGTGCGATCCATACTGGGAAGTCTTTTGTAGGGCAACCTTCTTAACTTGCCTGAAATTTAAAAAATTTTAAAATACTCAAAGTCTTTGGTGGAAATCCATAAGGACGTAATTTTCTAGGGTACAGAATAAACTGGAAAAACTTATAAATTACCATGTTAGTTAAAATATTTTTTTATTCTACTGTGGACCGTCCTCTCTATTTAACTTAAAATTTCAAAATTTTCTTTTATGATATGTTGTAGAATTCTAGCTTGTGATTGAACGTGCTTATAATACACATGTACATATAGTATTATATTTTGTTATATAATATTTATTATTAATATTAATATTAGTACTACATACTTATTAAAATAATGTAAATTAACAATACCAATAATTGAACTTTTAAATTTCTTTATAAATCAAAAATTTTTAATTACAAAAAGAAATAAATATCATAACATCACATTCGTAATATAAGTACGTTTGTTATGTATAATTGAACAATAATTCAATGGTGTAAACCAATATGACAACTGTAACAAACCAAACGGGAGAAAGGTAAGTGACTCAAAGGAATGCGACGGTCCTACGGGACATCATCAACGAGTACCAAATTAACTTGAAAATCCCTCAAGACACATAACTTTTGGTTTTATCTAACGGTCGTGTAATGTCAAATCTACCCAACTCGTTTACACTGAATGATATTTATAACTGAATAAAATTTTAGTTAATCAAAAACAAATTGTGTAAAATCAGATAATTTGAAGTTATAATAAATTGAGATGTTTTCTTATAAATATAATTTTCAAAACACACTCTTTGTTTCGCACAATATAATAAATCTAGATGTAACGTGACATGATTTCTTAATATTTATCCATTTTATATATTCGAAAATTGTTTTAATCAAGACCCAATGACAGCATGTTTACAGCCTACAATTAGTAATCTTTATAATACGAGTATAGCGAACGGTAGAATTTTAATACAATGTTCACTTTAATAAGATAAGCTTAAATAAATTTAACTGTTCTTGTATTTTTCATTATAAATAAATATCGGTCATTAAATAATAAATCACGAGAAATTCCACTAGTATTTACTTATGTTTCAAACGACAAGATTAAAAATTACATAAAAAGACATTTAATATACTAGGTATATGTAGAGTAGATTAAATTATTATGTAACAATGTCTAAACTCTAAAGAGTATTTTTAGTAAGAATAATACAATAAAGATAAGTACTATTTTATTGACGTGAATGAATTGGTTCCATACATAGGCAATGGTTTGTAAAGTTGCTTTAATGAGTTATATTAATTTAGTTACTAGTTGTAACAACTAATTATCCAATCAAATATTAAGATAGAGTAAGTTAATTGTTAAACTTCATCTTTTCCAACAAATACAACCGTATCTACAAGAGTACTGAAGTACCTAAAACTCTCATTTAGCTGTAAACGTGTAAATTTTACAATTCAATTATTCCACTACTACAACGTATATTCTGCTGCAATATTCCTTAACAGACAGTATCTTGTCGTCAAATACTATAATTAAATCTGCCAAGTCTGTCTTCATTATCCATCTCATATGACAGTAACAATGTATTTCGCATATAATTTGATAATATCAGTAAATTCTTAGATTTGCATTTGATAAGTTATTCCTGACATAAATCAAAACCGTTAAAACTCGAAGCAAGAAATTCAATATAACATTAAGGTAGCACTGTAATACATCACACTAATGCTAAAAAGTCAAAATATTCATTAATCAAAGTAGTTATTATAATTTTTATATCATTATGAATTTAACTTTTAAAAGTTCTGTATAAACTCGAAAAGTGATAAACATAGTTCTTTCAAAATAACATTTTTGCAAATGACCTATACTAGCTACAAAAATCCTGTTTCGTCCGATTTCCGATTTCTATTTTTGAATTTAGTATACGTGATTTAATAAAAAAGTTCTTATAAATATGTAAAGAAATTGTTGGCCTTTAGTTTGTAAATATATAAGAAATTTTATTAGTTACACTCAACAAGTATTATAATATAGCCAGGTTGTGGAATCTGGAATAACATACATACCTGCCTAGTTACGCCGTCTTCCAACGGGATAAGCACAGAAGCTGTGTACATACTATATTCATATATGTTATAATTTGATATACCTGCTCGTATGTTATTTATACCTATAAGTACGAAAAATTCACACAATTTTTAAAACTAAAATGTTGTTAAGATTAACAAATAGTAGTTTTTATAAAAACTATAATTATCGCAAACGTTTTTACCGTTGACAGCATCATCAGACAATCACTAGTAAAATAAAAAGCAATTTTACAAATAATCCCTACTCAACTACTTCGTTATTTTTCACTATTGCCAACCAACCCATTTTTATGTTTTTGAGTGATTTTTGGTTAAGAGTCCTTCTACCTAACCTCAAATGTCAAGTTTTCGCGGTTAAACGCGTATGTAATTCCGATCCTCTTGGAGGAAATTACCTGTATAATATTGTTGAAATCATCTGCAACTACACTGCAGCAGCTACTGTTATCCATTGTTTGGTGCCGAGTCGAAAAATTACCTTTCCTTTTACATCTACCTCAATAAAGTCAGCTAAGTGGACGCCTTGTTTTACTACATTCTTGGTACCCCATTCGGCGTTGCAACTCAAGACTTCGCTACCATACCTTCTCCGGATACAGCTGTGACGGTGGATACTTTTAAGGTAAAGATTGTTACCTATTTTACTGTGTGCAGCTGTGTTTTGGACAATTGCAGAAGATTTTATATTTAGATTAACACTCAATTTACCGTTGTATGTTGATAAATTAGTGTGTCCTACCATCGTTAAAACTACAGGAATCACGTTGCTTACTTTTGTGTATGTTAACAAAGTTTTATTGTAATATATTATTTAGTATCATAGGATTATTATCTATTTGTATGTTAACTAACCTATTTTTACGTAACAACCAAAGTCGAGAAGTTACTTATAGTTTCCGTTTAATTCATTCAGTAAAAGAACTCTCAATGAGGATTGTTCTGTTGAATTACCAATAGTCGAATCTCAAAAAGATTTCCTTTTATTATTTCTATCTGTGTATTTTAATGTGTTGCCTACCTTAGGCGTGAGTAATTATTTAATTACTGCTATTTGTGAATAATTATAATATGTTTATTTGGCCGTTGGCCGTAACTGTTTAGTTTTATTGCTAACTTTGTTCCCTACGACTATCAAGCTAATACTTCTATCCAGGAAGGGTTCCATAGCGATTTCTCGAACAAGCCCTGCGAAATTGGTTATTGGTGGTAAGTCAGATTCAGTTGGAGTAGCACCCTTTTATTCCTACTGATTTGTGACCCCCCCTTTATTTTCTCTTTTATCCTTTCCACTGTCTAATGCAGTTCACCAATCCCCCTATCTCCATTGACATAGTTAGCTTCGTCGGTCGAAAAGCGAGTTGCGGTGTAATCCCGATTATACCCAGGACAAGTTATTCGTCGATTAAGAGAATTTTACTTTTTAAAGCCTCACGCATGTGTAAACCATAATTTAGTATATTTGTTAAACTCTATAGTTATGTGTATTTTTCTTTGTTGTCGTAACGCACCTCTGATTAGTCCGTTTTTTTCCTACTTAAAAATTTAACTGATGGATGGATATTTTACATTTGAGCTCTTCAACCAAGTGAAATAACATACCATTTGTATTTTTGTAATTATTGACAACCTTATTATTTAAAATAGGTTCATCACAATATTGTAGTTTAACGCTTTTCAAACAATGTTGAAATATCTAGCTCTGTTTTCAACACTTTGAATAACCTTGAAGCTTTCCAATAACATTCCTGTGATGTGACCGACGATTCTAGTTGAGAATTTCGATGAAGCCACAATAAAAACGCCACCCCATGTTTTCATCCATCTTCAGAAGCCGGGCAACTGTGACATTGACAACTTATAACTTCTTCTTCTTCTTCATTGATTACAACATTTGCTTTTTATTTTATGTTCCGAAGTAATTTTTGCTTTAACTGTACATACATAGATTTCCTAACTATTGAAGTTGTACGTAAGAGATAGCGTTATCTCCACACATTTTTGTACCGGTTCGTTTGGTTTTCACGTTTCGTACTTCATCATTCACAAAATCCGTGTAATAAGAATAAAAATTATTCAACATATCACCATCTACAGATGGTAAATTGTCAGATGACGCTTGTTCAAAATTAATTTCTGATTTACTATCAATTTTGAAATTTTGAAAAATAATACATAATTATATAGTTTCAAATAATTCTCGACATACAAATACTATAAACTTTTGAGATTATACCAATTAACATTTAAAAATAATTATAATAGTGGAAGTGCTACTGGCTTCTTATTAGTTGAGCATAATCTCCGTCATTATTTCTCGCGTTTTAATTATTCAAAAATATTTCAATTTTTGAACTTCAACAAAACCGTTAAAATTTCCAAAAAAAGAGGACTTTAATTTTTCTTAAATTTTCGATTTTAATAAAAAAATTTTTTAGGGATTACCTCATACATTGAGATGGTCATTAGCCGAGTTTGTTAGCTGAATAACTGCTGATATTAAGGTACTCGGTTCGAATCCGAGAAGAGTCTAAAATTTCTTATGATCGTCTCCGTGCTTCGGAGGGTACATAAATCCGGCGGTTTCTCTGGGTTGATAACATCTTCATCAACAACAAAAACGAGAGTTACTGGCACATCTGAGATAAGCCTAGCAAGCTACCTTGGATGTAAAATAATAAATATGCTCATAGCACTAATAGTAACTGCAGAGCATTAGTGAGGTTGATATTAAGTAAAAACTTGTCGCGGACCTAATTAAAGAAGAAGCAGAAAAAGACCCTATTACTATAAAAAATATAGGTATATGTTTTGCGGAAAAAAATCAGTAAATAAAAATAAATACAGTAGTAAATTGAACAAATACGTATATCATTAAATTAAGTAGATAAATCAATTCTATGTAATTACTTAAAATATGTAATTTTACCAAATTTTTCTACGAAAACATTTAAACATGTAATTCATTTTTGTAAATATTTTAATATTAAATAAAATTAAATATAACGTACATATTTACATATGCATCAAACTATTAAAGCAAATTTATAGATTCATGTAATTGTCTTTATCATTACTTTATTCTTTACATCTGGATATTATGATCTAATTTAAATCAAATGAATTGTTTAATTTGATCGAAAAGCTAACATTTAATCAATTTCATTAGCTGATTTGAACTAATGTTTAGTTAAATTTGCTAATTTTGTTATCTGTGTACCTCCTAATTTTAATTTTTAATTTCTAATCGCTCGTGTAGATTGATGTGATTGCTGGTTGAGTAATAGATTAGAAATTTTAGGTTAAAATCGTGAAATTGGTTTTCGGTTTTCTGCTGTTCATCAATACGTTATATATTTCAGAATTAATTCATAATTCGGACATAATTCTGACCAATTAATAAAATGTCAAGACAAAAAAAAAGAAGAAAAACTGGTACCAACTTGTTCCGGCTTGTTTTTTGTATACTAATTATTTCATCGATAATTATTTTAAGTAGTAACCATTCCTTTAATGTAATTTGGCAGTTGTTTTATGTTTTCTTTAGAAGTTAAAGATATAAACTAAATGGTTAGTAAATTATTTAATGGTATCATCAAACTAATAACATCTCTAAAATCTTATTATATTTTTATTGTTGCAAACATTATGTAAAGTGGAAAGGGATTGCAATTTTTGTAATAACAATAGACGAATAAATTCTGAAATAATTTTTATGTGTGTAATGCTTGAATTATCGTATTTCTTGGTTTCTGAATATTTTCCGATGTAGATCTTCAATAAAAAAAGAAGAGGAAGACTCAAAGTGGGATGATGGAATAAAGTGAGTAAAGATCTGATAGAAATGGGCATCCAGAACTGGAAATTTAAGTGTTAGAATAGAAAACAAAAAAGATAACGAAAGATAAGATAAAGAAAAAGATAAGATAAGCCATACAGAAGATTGTAGTGAACAGAAAAAACAAGCAAGTGATTCGCCTAAAATTTTGAATCTGAAGTACTGCATAAAAAGTACGGTGATATTCCTCCAGGAATGATAACCACTTTCATTCATTCAGTTCTATAAATTACTGTTTTCAAATGACCAAAAAACAAAATCTTAAACGGTGTCAATTCTGGAAATCTTGCAAGTCATTTAGTGCTCAAACAATTTTCTAGTAAATATTTTTGATCCAGCGATTATTATTGTACAGTTAACGCAAGGAAGGAGTTCTGCATTGTTAAAAATATAAAGTTTGATTTTCCAGCTTTGTCATCGATTCAATTTTTTGAAAACTAAATAATAAGTGAAAATTTGTAGAAATTTATATTACTGAATAGTATCGACCGAATCCATCTCTTTAATACATGTATGTACTAGATAAAGATTTTTTCCATCTATGCCATAAAACGATGTAAGTAACACAAGATAGAAGAAGGTATAGCTCAAGTTACAAATAGGTATAGCTGGTGGTTGATGAAATCTATATATAAAGTTTTCTAGATGAATTTAAAATTGTATACTAAATCGACTTGTCTTGTTTAACCAAATTTACTTAAAAGTTATGAGACTCGATAGTTTGGAAATAAAAGTAATGTATAAAATATTCATATTACTTTAAATTATTTGGTAAAATCGTTTATGACGCTTTTCTTGACTCTCATAATCTAGCTTAGAGTATTGCAATATTATAAAGAAATCTTTAAAGTTTTAATTTTCAACAAAACAAAATTTAAAAAATAGTTCAAAAATCCTTTTCCAAATTACAGATATATTTATTATATTTATAATATTAGTATAATTTTATTTACAATTAATAAATATGCCTTTATAAAGAAATTACACAATAAAAACATTTTAGTAAAGTATTATTCATTGAATAACTTTCAGGTGCCATTATTCATCAACAGGTGGATCGGTAAATAATGTAATTCCGTGAAATGTGTTTTTAAGTATAATCTCAATTAACTTAGAATCTTTTTATTAGAAATTATTTCTATTGCAGCGACTTTCTTCATAAATTGCGTCCAAAAATATTATGTCAAATAAGTTTAAAATAGAACAAGTATAATAAACGTTAAATTATAAATTATTTATTTTTGAGCTTTCAGTGAGTTGTATCGCCTTCATCAGAATAATAATAATAAAAAGTATACATGGAAACGTATTGTCATATGAACGATCTATGATCTAACAATTTTTGAAAACAGGGAGTATTATGATCGTGGGTTAAGGAACATCCTAAAATGAGTTTCCGTTAAAGTAGGAAAAACGTAACCCCAATACGTGAGGGTAATTAGACAAGTAGATGGCTGTAGATATTGCTCAAGCCATCTATATCGGTTTTTCCATTCATAGAATTCCTTTCATTCTTGATGCATATCATTTCGTGTAGAAGTCTATCTTTCTAGTTGCTAACTAATTTTAAAATTTTGGCATTTTTGAAGTCTGCATTATGTCCATTGACGAGTATATGTTTAGCTATAACAGTAGATTTGGATTTGTTACAGAAGATACTAGAGATATGTCCACTCATTCTCTTATGAAGCCATTGGTTGGTTTGCCCAATATATACCAGCTTACAAGTTGTACATTCAACTTTATATATTAGGTCTGACTTTTTCTCTGCAGGAACGGAGTCTTTTAATTTGGTGTACACTTGTCCGATGTTATTGGTGGATCTAAAGTTCATATTTATTTTATGAGGTTTCTAGGTTTAGGTTTCTGAAGTGCCTAGCTTTTCTTTAAATTTCTTTAAGCTTAACCCAAATAATGTGTATTTTGTAGAACGTAATCCAAAACTTTATTAATACAAATATTGAAATAACCCATATAAACCGCAAATATAACCATCTTAAACTTTGTTTGTATAAGAAATTCTTTGTTTAAATTAAAATTTATAAATTATTTGTTAGATTCTTGATGGTTTGCAAAAAAATTGTATATTCATTTGGTTTCAAATGTAACTTATTTCTGTAACTGCGGTGAAAAGCAAAATTGCTAATAAAACGCAGTCGTATTGTTTTTTTATACCAATACGTAATACTGCTAAAATGATTAACTTTTTTTTAGCAAAACGCAAGGTATGACAAGCTACTTCTTAATCGATCGCTGTCGAGCGTTTTTAGCTAACTAATAGCGCTCTGGAGCAAACTATCTGGCAGCAAGCTATAACATTTTAAATAGCTAACTTTTTGCTTAAAAATAGTGACTCATTATAGCAATATTATTGCAAAGGGTGCATTTTAAAGGCTATTTTGCTAGCTGTTGTAGCTGGCAAAATAGCGAAATAGAACTATTAGCAGGTGTTTGTAAAAATCAAAATGCTACCTGAGAGTAGAATTTAGGTAAACTTATATATCACAAATCTTAATATGTTGATTTTGCAATATAAACTTAGCTACTACTATTTGGACATTTAACTAAAACCGAATCAGAATAATCTTAAGAAGTGTAACATTGGTGTTAAATACATCTTACAACTTTTGATTACTTGTAAGAGACATGGTTGTAAAAGTCAGGAGTAAAATCAACAATTTTGGCAAAGCAATCAAGCACTCTAACTGCTCTGTTAAGGTAGCATAATAAATTATGTATGTATGAATCATGAAATTTTGTACGATAAATGAAAATACATAGCTTAGTAATTTATTAGATGATGTTAGCAAGAATGAAATTTCTTTAAGTTAAACTTGTTTTTCTTCTTAAGCAGGAATGCGGTTATTTCAAACTTAGCTTTTCTCTGGATTCAAACCGGGTACCTTGGAAGTTTGATGATTATTTTAGAAACAAATAAAGTTATAATACTGCTGCATTGATGTGATACTTTAGTAATAAATAAAGTAATTTCTTAATTAAACTCACATTTCATCATTTCATTTTTTATAATAATTTTACTATTACTATTATGTCTTTTGATATTGTGTCTATGCTTAATTTTAAGTTATTTTAAATTTATGTTTTTTGAGTTTAATTTATATTTACATATATTTACGTTATTCTAGTTCTATATGTTTTGATTTTCACAAGAAACTATATAGTATTCTTTGCGATAACATTTTTTATGAGCTTTATACAATAGGACATCTATCAATTGGATTATAAATTTTTCATTTTTTTAATGAAGTATTATATTATTATAATATGTATTAATTAATAGTAAATATAAAATTAAAATTTTATTCTTCCACTAGGTTATGTGTACACATCTATTTTATAAAATATATCAATAACCAACAGAGCAGATTACTTTCTAATGAGTATATTAAACAAATGGTAACATTTCAATTAACAATAGTGTTGTTGAAAGCGGCAGTGGGTGAATTCAAATGTATTCAATGGAAGAAAAGGTTCGGCTTTCCTGAAACTACGCACATTATACGTTGAGATAACAATGCTCAATGTGTAATGCATGTTGAAGTGCGGTCATCGGAAACTGCAGCCAATATGTGAAAATGATGGATGTGTTTTGTAATTCAAAAGCTCTCAAGGTTCAGAACAAACCGCATATTTTGCCTTTCGCAAGTTATCTATCATTTTAAAAGTGTAAATTTAAAATTCAAATAGAGGAAAGATATAAAGCAAGCCTAACTCGGCGTGTTACTCTTTACTTATAAAAAATTTGTTTTATTAAGGGCGTTTGCTTAACTAAGTTTAATTTACTGCTTTTTAAGTAACAGTAGATTACAAAAAAGTAATTATAACTCTTAATTGTGTAAATATGGTAATATTTTCAAGTTTGAGTTAGTTCACTTAAACAGCACTAGAAGATAAGTTATCGATTAACAAAAATGGCAAACTAATTTTATCATAATTTTACAAGTAGATATCATGTAAGAAAGCTGGTATATTATTATTTAATTTTACTTTTGTATAACAAATGCTATCTTTAATTTCTTGTATAGTAAACATTAGATTATATTTTAATAAAATAATAGTAGCGACCCGAAGCTACTAGCTGGCTATTGGGGTAGATCACTATTCCCGGTTTTGTTGATTATAAAAATATTCTTGTGTTATATTTCAATGACTTTTAATTGCGTAAATTTTTAAACATTTAGTATATATCTATTTTTTCTATTATATTTGAAATAATTCTTTTTAAAAATTATAATAGGTAAATTATAAATAAAACTTTGTTGGTACAAGTTGGCATATTTATCGAGAGACCAGTTGGCCGAGTATAGATTCTCTAATAATGCATCAAATTTAGTTTAACATAAAATAATTTAATGGTAAACAATGTTTTGACTTCTAAATTCTAAATTAAGTAAATTCTCTATCAATACTATTGGTTCATTAATAATATTCTAGTTAGGCTTGTGATATCTAAATAGTTATAACGCCAAAAATATAACAGCTCAGCCAACAAAAGTAAAAAAAAAAGAATTTTCAAAGTGGCTGTCCATCTAAATACGAAATCTAAGTTATATTTTTTGACTCTCTTAATCCGATCTTTGATAGAGAAAGTAAATTCTTAAGTTCTGCCTTGTTACTCCGCTGACGTTGGTCTAGGCAACTATTCTTGCATTAGAAACAAACTGGCACTTTTTTCTATGTTTCACAGAACCTGAACTGCCTAAATAACAGATAATAAGTATTATTTGTAAAATTGTTACTCTTTGTTACTCTTTGAAGCTTTGTGAAATTGTAGTCAGAAGCTTTCATTTCTAGCTGGTAATTTCTTAATTAATCATATCAAATTTTTAGCATAAACCAAAAAATGCACAAAACACTTTTTCGAAAACTAAAATGTTTAAGTTATCACAATATATTCTAGTTCATCGCCTGATGATGTTATAGTATGGTGAAAACGTTTGCGATAATATACATACAGTTTATTTATATATTGTGATAACTTAAACATTTTATTTTTCGAAAAAGTGTTTTGTGCATTTTTTGGTTTATGCTAAAAATTTGATATGATTAATATCGAGTTACACTACTTAAACCACTTATCTATTGATTAATTTCTTAATTAAACTCACAATTCACCATCACATTTTTTATAATAATTTTACTATTACTATTATGTCTTTTGATATTGTGTCTATGCTTAATTTTAAGTTATGTTAGAAAAGCTTGTTATGCCAGAAAAGCTTTTTAATGATAGCGGGTGTTCAATTGTCTCCGAATTATCCTGTATATAAACTGTATTTATCCTATATAGGTATTAAACGTTATACATCTAGCATTTATAGTAAATACGGCAACAGTTTATAAACAATATTATCTTAGTTAATATACTTTCAATTTAATATGAGTACATATTTATAAATAAATATAATTGATAGTCAATTTCTATCTTTTGGGGGGTATTGATTGATAAAGGTTTATTGTCATATAAGATTTTTATTCAAATATATATTTTAATTCAAAATGAACCAATTTTTCGATATCTCAGAATATCTCTAATGTAAATACACGAATAAAATATTTCCTGTATATCAAAATAAAGCAAAAGATTTAAAAATATTATTACGTATTAAAAATTGACAAATCTTCTATTTTTATAATATGTCATAAATATTATATCTATAATTCATTATGTGAAAATGTTTTCTTCATTTTAAGGATAAGATATACGCAGGTAGCTTTGATTCACGAACACGAGAGGGCTTATAAGCTTGTTGTATTTTATAATTCGCGGGTAGACAACACGTTTAACAAATTTTGAAATCACCTAACTTAATATTGTTTTACCGATACGCGTCGCTATTTCCAACATCGTAAAAGCTCCTCCTTTTAATATACGAAAATTGCCCTCTCTGTTATGTAGTTTAAAAATTTTATCAATTGTAAGAGCGGTGAAAATTTTCAAAGGTTTAGCATGCAAGTTATAATAATTATTAGGAATAGGATATAATATTATGTACTAGTATTTTTATACTGGTACATATTTTATTGCAAATTTTATAAATTTTACAACTTTTTATAACTTTTTATTTTTCTAACTTCTAACTAAACGTATACAAAGCTGTTGGTGATTTAAATGATTTTAAAAATAACACCATTTTTATATGAAATAATATAATGTTTAAGATAAATTTAAGATTATATAGTTAAGATAAAAAATTATTAACACTAAAATAGGTATAAATGCATATAAATTTGATATAATTAGTCTTATAAATAAAAATGAGCATGTAGTTTATACTCAAACTTTTGAAGTTGATTCGATTTTGGAATCGAATCGTGCTATATATTTTTTTTGATCAATTATATCTTTGCAGTATATAAGAGTAATTACTTCAAGTAATTATTTGCTCGCTATTTTTTATTTACAACATTTGAAGTATCAACTTCAAAAATTGGAGTATAAACTACATGCTCATTTACCTATTATTATAACCTATTATTATAATTTCGCACTTGTTCGACTACTATATTATAATATTAATAAAATTTTCTTAATGGTATAAAACTAAGCCCAATGCAACTGGAATTTAACCTTGCAAGAGAGATAATACATAAAACTGGATCCCAGTTTTCTTTTGCAGTTATCCGACAATAATTATAAAAAATAAAATAAAATCTAATGAAGGAAGGGTATAAAGTAAAAACTAAATTTTGTATTAAAAAAATCGACAAAAGTATTATTTATTCTAAGATGAATATTAAATTTTCACCACCGATTTAATTCTTCTATTACCATTATATGAATTTGATTTTACTATAATTATTTTTTATAAATAAATTGCCCAAACGCGGAACCAAGGGGAGAGGGATTTCCCAGATGCTCCCTAGCAGAACTAAAACATTTTCGAAATTAATTCACTACAAACAAAAAGGTAATCTACAAAAATTACTTCAAAAAATGTAAGGTTTTCGTGGTATAATAATGTAATTTATTTATCTAATTAATGCGTTTTCCGACTATACAGTAGTGCTTCGATAATCCGAACGTCGATAATCCTGACCCTCGATAATCCGGATTCAATTCCAACGCAAAAAAAATTATTATCTAATAATCGTACATATTTTTGTATTGGTACTAATCTGTATCATTAATATACTTATAAGTTCATATTAATTAATGGTTTTATTTATCTGCTTGAATTATTTAACCACTAAAGTAAATTATTAACAGTTTTAGCAAGTTTTTATTATGTTTAAGGCGTCAAACAGCCCTTTTTTTAGTTATTTTCAATAATCCGGATTTTTGATAATCCAGATAGCCTTTGGTCGCAATTGATCCAAATGATCAACTGCATTTAATTAATTTTATTAAGCTCTTACGGGTAATTGAAAAAAGAAATCTTAATAAAAAATTAAAAAATCTTAATATTTAGTATTTTCTCTCACGTCAATAAATCACATATATTTCATTTTCTTATCAGGAATGTGTTATTTTCAGACAAAATTCAATAGCTTCTAAAGTAAGGTAATTTTTAAGAAGTGTGAATATTTTTTTCTGGCAAAAAATTTTTTTTGGTAAATCCATTAAATTAAAACAACCGTCTACTTATTGATTGAAATTGATTGAAATTATTGAGGTAGTTAGCTTATTTCAAAATAACTAAAGTATATTATAAATATTTTATTTCGTTAGATTAAAATTAAATGTTTAACTCTAGATCAATCTGGTTAGGTCAACTTAGATTATAGTAATAATAACGATAGCGTCGATATTGAAACAGCAAGGTACGGTTTGATTATTGAATTTAACGTAGTTTAAAAAAATGTTCTTTTTACTAAATATTTTATAATTAAATAAAAAACAATGATTTTGGTGGCAGGGTATGTTTACACAGCACAATACCTAACTTTTATTTCTAATAAATAAAGATACTTCTTTCACAATACATATAACAATAAAAGCACTCGTACGAGTAATAACCGAAGAGCGTATAATAATAATATCTGATAAATATAATATAGCTTGTAATTACTCGTGCTATTTATTATAATCTAAACACCACACGGAAATAATGAATGTTTTTTGATTGTCTTCAAATAATCTTTTGCAATCCAAACACAAAAACAGTTTTTTGTGGCAATATTGATATAAAAACTATTTTATTTGTGTAATTAGAAAAAGCATTAAATAATTAAACACATGTAAAAATTTAAAATAATTCAAATTGTAATATATAGTTATCTCTTTTATAGCTTTACAAATAAGCTTTTTTAGATTAACTTCATGCTCAAGTAAGAAGCGAGAAACTTTACGTACTTTGAGGCTGAGTTTACAAAACTGAGGTTGACGAGTTTTTTTTTGAGTAACTGAAAACTCGCAGACCAAGCAAAGACAAAAATGATCTGTTTTTGACCGCTATTGTTCTTTTTTGTATGTTTCTGATAGTAGCGTCGTGAGTTTTATAGACTTTCTTGGAAAATTACGTTGGTGGTTTGCCATTTTCTTCCAATGAAAGACAGAAATAGCAGTTGGCAATAAAAAATAAAAAAAAAATATAAACATGTAATAAAGCTTATTATCCAAACAAAGTACTCTTGAAAAATAGAAACCTAAAAAAAGATACCAAGATGAAAGTGTATAAAACCATAACAAGACCGATTCAATACGTACAAAATAAAAAATAAAAATTTGAATCACTTATTTTCTTTTGATTGAACAAAAAAATTATTATAAACAATTATTTATTTTTGCATCTACACTTTATTGTAGGTTTTTTTAAATAGAATTAAAATTATTCTACGGCTATTAAAATTATGCGAATTATAATTTTTATGAAATGTTTTGTAAGCATCCAAAAAGTAAACATATTAGACATTTCGACTTATTATCATAAGCCACATGATATACAATGTATTTTAAATGCATATCCCCACAAAAAAATATTCGTAGATATATCATGCACGCAAGAATTTTCTGCAAATAAATATTTCTGACATTGTAACTCGCGATATTAACGAATCGTAAATTATTATGTCTATGTATTTGAACGACTGCACAAAATAGAACACTGTAACAAGTTGCGCTAAAAGTGCATACAATATAATAACCATCTGTGTGCTATTGACTGAACTATAATGATCCATTTTATCTAAAATTATTTGAATTCATCAATTATTTTCAATTTCATTTTTAATGCGTTATAGGTAAAATAAACTGTTAAAAATTTATTTACGAATTCATTTATTAAATGTACATTCTTTAAATATGTAAAATATTATTAATTGATAATTATTTTCATGTTTTACAACAAATATTAATGTTATAAATACAATTTTTGAGTTTAAAAACCCCGTTCGGCAATCCTTATAATGTCACAAATATTATCTCAAAATTTTGAACCAATCCATCCAACCGTTTTTTAAATAGAGTGGTAGATGTGATTTAATTTTGAACCTGGTCAATTTTTTTTTTATTAATAATTCTTCGTTAGTAATCATTTCCTCTACTTCAACTTTTGTTAAATAATTTACAATTGAATCGCTTATTTCAGAAACAACCTAAGTCACATTTTGGCACGTTTGATAAGTTTATCTAAACATTTTCAAAAAAGGTTTACCACTAAAGTAAGAGTTTATCATAAACAAAAGCATTTTAAATTAAATTATGTGTTACCCCCAAAAAATACATGATGGTTTAACAAACTCAAAATTATCAAAATGTGACTTAGGTTGTTTCTGAAATAAGCGATTAAATTATAGTATTTAAAGAATTTCAATTCTAAATTTCAAAATTTGCAAAAAAAAATTATGGATCAGCAATCGTTAATTTATCATAAATATAATTTTCAAATTCGAAAAAATCTATTCAGCCATTTTTGAATTGTTTTGGTAGATATAAGAGCGCGCCGTAAAATCCTTGCCTTAAGTATAATATTATAATAATATTATAGTTATTTATGTGACCTAGAAATGAAATGTAACATTTTGTACAAAAATTGTGAATTTATAATTTCAAAAGGAGCTTAAGAACCCTGTGTGTGCTTGTAAACACATAGTTTGGAAAATAGTACAAATCTATGCGTTTTTTTTTCTAAATGTTCTTTAAAATTAGTTTTATTGTGTAAACAATAATTATAACAAACTTCGCTGTAAATCTACTTAAACAAGTATTATTAAGAAACTATGTAATAATATCACTATTATGCATAATTATTACCGTAT
Source organism: Cantharis rustica (assembly GCA_911387805.1). Taxonomy (NCBI): domain Eukaryota; kingdom Metazoa; phylum Arthropoda; class Insecta; order Coleoptera; family Cantharidae; genus Cantharis; species Cantharis rustica. The sequence goes on from OU426877.1 coordinate 83,207,230, forward strand.
TAACAGGATTACTGTTACTACCTTAGGAGCTCCTTCTCAAGCTACTTTTAATTAAGTTTCATCAAGAGTTTCAAATTATAGTTTTTTGTTCTTTTGATAGTCGTAAATAAAAAACACGAATCGTATTTTTTGTAGTGTTTTGCTATATCTATTCTCTGTTGAAACAGTACAATTTTTATACAAAAATAAATTAATATAATTTACATAAATCTTAAGATATGCGCTTAAAGTTATTTGCGACAAGATTCTTACCGTGCCCACAGAATATATTTCAAACAGTATTTTTTAAATTATTACTGTGAAACCAAAATCTAGTTACAATTATAATGGTATAGGTAACTACAAAAAATGTTATATTTGATGCAACATAATTATTTAACTACATACATTGTATTGAAAACATGGAAATGGCACTATGCAACCTCTGAAATACAGCTGCTGTAGCAATTAATGCAATTGTAATAAATAATTTCATCATAATAACAAATAAAATAGATTTTTATACTTTATTAATAAGAAACAATCAAAATACTATTTCGGTATTGAATCTAAGCTTGTAAAATTGTGTTCTCAGTAAAGCGCTAAAACGTCTAAGCTGGTTATAATTCTATTATGTCATAAACATACTTTTTAAAATTTGCAAATATAAAGACTATTAGTGCATAATTATATTTTTAAATATATATAAACGGTTTTAAGTATATTCTAAGAATACAAAGTTTAAATCAGCGTTGTAAGCTTCAAATAAAAGCTCAAAAACAAGAGACAAAAATTTAGAATCACGTTAAAGGCGTAACATTAGTACGTGACATGCTAAAATGTTAAAATAACTGTTCATTCTTTCCTTTCACCATTTCATCTAAAATCCTAATAGATCGACATAATGTTATCTTTGTTTTCCTGCAGTAAACTTAAAACATTTGGGTTGTGTAAATTTATTACAATTACTGCTATTGAATTAAATATAAATGTACCAGATTTCAATACTAAATAAGTTTATTTAATGGATAGTAAACAGTATTTTAATATTCCATCATAATTCGTTAATTTATGACAACAGGTTAGATATAATAATCAGTAGGAACTTAGTGAATGATACATGATATAGCAATGTAATAAAATTATTATCAACAAAACAATGTCATTAAAATATAGTTTTCGTTGCTTTTAATAATGACGAAAAAGATCTTGAACAGAAACTATCAAGTTTAGTGTTAAATAAATAAACTAAAAATTAATTTTAGATGGATAACTACCTTCATTTCAAAATGTAACTTTAATATTTAAATTTTTTTTAATCATTTACACATATATTCCGTTGGGCTAAGAAAAAGGTCGTATCTACAAATTTTATGGAAATTGATTTAATCCCATTATTCGGCAAAAGCACGCATTCTGATTCTTTTGCAGAAACTTAGAACGTTTTATCCATATATTGAGCGATATAAATTGCTTTAAAAATTTATCATATCTGCAAAATTTACTAATAGAGTTAAAAGGAATTTTCGTACTTGTGAATTTAAAAAAAATTAGTCTTTTATTAGCATGGCAACTTGTAAACACAATCCGTGAACGTACTGTATATGAAGCAAGATATCAATATTTTATCCTGAAATTTGAATTTAATGGACTTATATTAGGGTCAAATGTCACTCGTACCGTTGCCATATAAAATAATAATTCAGGTTTTGCTTTAGTGACCCAAGCTAAATTTAAACACAATGCCGTATAGTAGAACTGAGTAAAACGAAGCAATGATTTGTGAAGCACTGAGTTTTAAATGCGTTAAAAATATTTCATGCCGTAAATTGCCTAAATGTACAAAATTGGAATTTATTTAACAGTCTAAATTTTTTACAGTTGATTTATATAACTTTTTATTAGGTTTTCTTTAAAAAATAAGATACCAGTATTATGTTTGCAAGATGTAAATACAGAATGTCAAATTTATAACAATACAGATTCCCCAAGATTAATTTAAGTAACGCGAACTAAGATGTGGCAATAATTAAATTTTGACATTATTTATTAATCTACATTAAAGACGTTATTAAATTAAATATGAATTTATATAAAAGATTTTGCTAAAAGCTAGTGAAACAATTAAAGCAATTTGATGACGTTAAATTTTCGGTCTATTTTATTTAAAAGTGTAACACAGTAAATTTCTGAAAGGACGGGTAAAAGCATTATTGAACAAAAAGTTGACAAATTGGTAAAAGTTGGCAGATTTCATATGCTGTATGAAATGTATTAAATATTATTTAACTACACTCAAACATTTTTTAAAAACATTCCTGTATGTATATTAGCTATCATAGCTTTTGTCTACCCGTATCAGAAAACATTGAACTTAGAAACGTTAAGAAAATAATGTTTAACATAGTAGTAAATTGTAATTACAAAAGTTTTTTATTTTATCTTCTGATAGACTTGACCGATGACTTGCTAACTAGAATAGAGCGTTGGTTTCTAGCTTCCTAGTCTGTCTATAGGTAAGTTTAAATTTTACCGCCTATCTTCTTCTTAACCAATTAATCTAGTCAATCCAAACTACATGTATGATGTTATGATTTTTTATATTTTTAACTACTTTTTAACATTATTACTTATTTTTTAACATTTTTAACTATGATAAAACATTATGATTAAGGTACATACTATTTTATATTTTTTCCATACACGATAATTACATTGGAAAATTGTGTCGATTGTTTACATACCAAATAGGATATACACATCTTCTATAACATACATACATACAGTGGAGTCGCGAAATAGTGAATACCGTATATAGTGAACTACCGGAAATAGTGAACACAAAAATTTTAACATTGATTGTATATGGGACTCCTATATAACGAACAGCGGTAACCCCGACACAACGAACTGCGTACTAAATCGTGCAGTTTGAATGACATCATTTATAAGGACTTCCCCCCAAGACTGAGAATTTACATTAGGTATCATATTTACACTTTATATGATTCATACAGTTAGCATAGAACGCAATTTTTATATGTTAAAAATTTTTATATGTTTTACATATTTATATAACATATTAGGTGGACATTTTGATAACGATGAAGAAAATATTTCACTTAAGTATTTTGAGAACGCGCTTATTACTTAAAGATGAAGCCTGTAATGCAAGAAAAAGTGTTGGAACAAGGATATCGAATATTATATAGGGAACGAAATTCAGATCGATTCTGATCCAGAAAAGGATGACAAGGATGAGATGGTTTTTTAGCCTAGTTTACATTGGTATAGTAAATGGGTTAGTTGCTTGTACCTGTAACTTGCAAGACAGCTAGTAATGTAATGTAAGCCGTTAGGACAGAACCTGTCTGTCTGAATTTGCCCTGTGCACAGGAAAGTTGACTAGCTAGGCTAGTACTCGTATTGGTACATGTAACGGGTACAAGTAACTTAACCAATGTAAACTAGCCATTATACTTTCAATAATTCAAAGCTTTCATTTTCAAAATGTGATGTTATTGTAAATTTTGTAAATACCGAAATAGTGAACAACCCCGAAAAAGTGAAAGGTCTTTGCCATATTTAATTCACTATTTCGCGACTCGACTGTATTTTTCAATAATCAATTAAAATAAATCTTTTTGGGACGAGTCAAATGCAATTTTGCATTGCAATTATTGCTATCGTAATTGAACTCTATGTATTGATATCCAAGGAAATCTATTACACAAAAATTTTTAAAAGTTTTTTTTTAAATATCAAAACGAATCTAGTACAATTAACTTTAGCTGAGCTAGTAAAACATACTAATATATTAATAATTACGAAGTCGTATATAACCGATTTCTTATATCAATTTGTATCGGAAGATACTTGGAGTAGGTCGGTTGTAAATAAACACAAGATTAAGTTCAATTGTAATATATTATTTTATTAACTAATTAATTTACATAAATAATTCATTTTCAAACTTAATAGTTACCACTTATTAATATTTTAAAATCATAAAAAAATACACAAAACATTTTTCCTAATAGAATGCCCAATAACCTACCCTGAAGGTTATTAAAAATATATTGACAACCGTTTTAATTATAATAGCATTATCAGATGATTAGTTCAATTAATCACCAGCGTAGTTGATTGAATTGAATGACGAAAACTTTTACAATGTATTTGTGTATAAAATGTTTTCCATTATAGGTATATAAATATATTAATTGTTAACTTGTGACAAATAATATCAAATAAGTATAAAATAGAACAAGTTAAATAAACGTTAAAATATAATGTAACTAATGTAACTATAAACGTAACGGTAACGTAAATATAATGTAATTTGTTCTATTTTAAACTTATTTGACATTATAGGTATATAGCTTTAAAAAGAAAACATGTTTTGAGAATTTTTTGATAATCTCAAAGTATATACTACATACGTAATATGAAAAATTAATTGAGCTGTAACGTTAAACATGCATACATCTTTATGTAAATACGTGGGTTGTCGGAAGCCAGCCGTAAGAATAAAGTTGAGTAATCTAATCGAAGTTCCAGTTTTGAAAGAAAAAGAAAAAAATTAAATAAAGCATAAACTACTCAAACTATCGCTATACGTTGTGCTTGGTTCATTCTATTTAATTTTTACGACTAGTTTCCAAGATTCTAACATATTCCTAGTAGTAATTCCTAGTAGTAGTAAATCGAAGAAAGTTTTCTAACACTTTCATACCTCAATAAATAGTTGAACAATTATTGAAGGAAAATATTCAAAAGTATTATGGTTCTTGTGAAAAGTCAAGAATTTTGTTTGAATTGTCATTTCATTTCTATACAAGCTTGCTACTTTTTTAATTTAAATAAATAAAATGAGTAATGTAATAATTAATTTTAATTCATAACAATTGAATTGAATTATTTAAATTTATGTTTTAATTTTATTCATTCGAGTAGCTATACCGCCACTGTTTTGTCATCGTGTCAGATTTTAATTTAACATAGCATTTTGCTTTTGTAGGTTAGAATTCACCCTTTATTTAATGCTATGATGAACTCACGAATTAATAAAAATAGCGCAATTTACTGGTGTTGAAAGTACCAGTACATACCAGTACATTACTTTCCAAACCAGTAGTAGGTACATATATCACGTTCACCATAAATACTTATAAAGTAGGCTATTATTTCGTAACGCAAATGTTTGTTATAAGTCAATTTTTAGGTGCAGTGGTATAGAAGTAACTTGACGTAATTATTGTATGATGGCTAACTACTAATACTGTGTTGAATATTTACAATATTTACCTAAAAGTGCATTTAGAAAGATCAATTAACTGCAATTGCTAGATATAATACATAGATTTTCTATCAATCGAGAAGATTGAATTGATTTTCTACACCCACAAAAATACAAGATCTCATTGTATCGATCGGTTAACAACCGATATGTACATGTAAGATATTCTCAGATAAATGATAGAAATCAACCATTTGCCATGAGAATCTTTCATACGTAGACGTAGAATAAATCTAGTCAGCCGAAATCAATCTTAGGTTTTATAGCTTCTGTAAATGATTAATAAAATAATAAAATTATTGGTATTCGCCAAATTTCAAATCAAGAAATTGATACCTTGTATAAATTAACATGTAATGTAGTGTCTGTGGTACAACAGAAATAAATTCTACTCTTATCAATCTCAATTACCTTATCTTTATAATTCTAAATAGTGTTTTATTATTTTACACCTTTGGATTTGAGAATAAAAAGAAATAAAATCAAAGTATACACTACTAATTTATATCATATCTAATTTAAAATGTATTACCTATTACTTAAATAGATGCGGTTTGCAACGAGTTTCAAGAAGCAAATGAATTTATTTTTTAATATTTTAGTTTTTTTTTTTAACTTTATTATAAAATTAATTAATATTACCTTAACTTATGTCGAAAATGGGGCCTAATGTAAAAGTAAAATTCTAGAAAGATAAAATATTTTGCAAATAGTGTAGTCTACCATAACCTCAAAAAGTGGTAGATCTTGGACTTTAACATTGCTTGCATAAATTCCCATAACAAAGTTAATATGATTAATATTATTAACATGTAATAATATTTTTATGATAAGATTAATTTTTACATGTTACATAAAATAACAAAGTTAGTGTGGTTTCACGATCATGTTTTGATAACTAGCATCGTCTACCCTCTATAAAATGTTTTCCACAAAATATGATTATACCTTTCATATTGTGCGACATTTAAATATTTGTGAGTTATTTTAATTTTACTTTGAAAGTTTTCATTTCAGTGCAATTGGGAAACACCGATTATGAATTTAAGTTAAAAAATTTAAGGTAAAACTTTATGAAGAAAAATTAAATTAATCGCTCTAAGGCATTAATTATTCATTTAGTGAAGACGTGATTATAAATAAAATCACTTTCGGCCAATCTCAATTAATTCAGAAATATTATAAATCTTTTTTATCAAATATTTTATTTTTATTCACATCTTTACTTACTCGGCCATCTAATTCTGATTTATGTTCCCATATGTATTGTGCACTTACAAAATGGTTTTAAATCCTACCTACCTTCAAGAATAACAAATATTTACCTGTTAAATGATAAAGCTCAATAACTTGAAAGTTAAAGCAATATAATTTTTATTTAAACTTAATAAAGCCAATTATACACATAATACCGTTCTGTCAGTTCAATACCAATTTAATTTAAATTTTAATTATCACAAGTAGCATTTTAATATTTCTCATAAAGCAAAAATCAAAGAAAACGAATAATTGTTTCATGCGTAAAAATTAATTAACTTTTCTGGGAAAACATATTCTTCATCATAAATTAAAGACGTCAAGGTTATTTGTGAAATAGCTAATTAATAGGTACGTGATAATAAACACTTCTTTAACAAAGCAGCCACCCGAATTAATAAAATTAAGTTCAAAACGAAATAAACGGTGTTTATTATTTTAAATTAATTTTCAATATAAGGTAGGTACCAATGTCCTATTAGTACCGATGCATGTACATATATGCCTACCTACATTTTCAATATAAATCTAAACTACCTTGTGGGAGACATTAAAATTTATGTTTAAACAATAAAACCTTTAAGTTTATTAAACAATATATGAGTTTATTTAGGTACCTCTACTTTAAAACCCCATTAAAAAAATTTTTTCCTGCCCTAAAATTTATACGTAACAGCTTTAGTTGAAAATAAATATTTACCATTACATTTTTAAAGACCATAGCATTATTAATAATAACTTTCTACAGTAGTACTTTTGCGAAGGTTTATAACCCAGTTGTATAATTCTGCAAATTATTCAAACACAATATTGTTACAATTAACTGCATAGTATGTTGCAATTAACACATTTCACATTGTTAGGGTATTAAAATGTAAAATTTTCTGTAGCTACAAAAACGGTAATGAATAAAGGACCATTTCATCATTTTTATAGCATCATTTTCCTATTTAACAGCAGCCCCCGATCCTCGGTGTAATTATGCAGCACATAAAATGTTAAACGAATAAATTAATAGTTACTTTATTCCGGTAGTATTTATAAAAGACTTATGTAGTAGTAGATTACTTTTAATTTATTCGTTACGTAGATCAGAGACATGTAAATGTACCGTGATTTGCTCAAATTTAACATTGTTTTCTACGTAGTCCTTGTCTAAATACAGGATACACTGGACAAGCGTGATCGAGATTTGTGAGACTCCTGCAAAGGGTTTACAGATAAAACGACATGCAACTTGAAAAATGTAACTTTCAAATCAACTTTGTTTATTTTAGTTAAAATCAGCAATAATTTAAGCTTAATTATTACATCATAAAAATTGACGCTACTCCTTTCAATTCAAATAAGCATAGAAGCAAATGGTTCGTCTAAATTAAAATTTTAAATTATTCTCACTTACATACAAAAAAATTTATTAAAAAAGTTGAATTTTGAAATATTTTTGAGTAAGTATAATACATATAAATGTATATAAGTAATATAAAACAAACGTGTAGTAGTATGATGCGGGAAAGATAAGCAGAAACTTTCTCGAAAGTTTTATTATTTTACAAACTGGCTCAGTAGATGTTAATTTTGTAAATTTAAAAATTTGATTAGAATATATTTTACTAATTTGATTAGGTTTAATAAATACCTACTCGGTTGACTCGCATAATAATTTTTGTAAATTAACAAGAATGTATGAACTTGAAAATTTTAAACAAAGTTGTACCATGGTAAAAGTTTTATTTTTTTCTTGACAATTTTAGTAGCTAACTAACTTTTTCATAATTAATTTAATAAATCTTCAAATTTATTATATTGTTTTAACTGGTATAATTTTAATGAAACATATGTAGGTATCATTAGCATCAAAACACAAAAGTGATTGGTCACAGTAGTACTCTTAACTCCCTTTTAATCTACAACTCCTGAAAACTCAATTGACAGAATTGAAAACGTTATTGCACCAAAAACTTTTATACACAAAAAATTTTAAATTTAATCTTTTTTAATTTTGATACTTATAAATATAATAATGATATGTTCAAAATTTATTAACTGTTTCTACATACGTATATCAATTGAATTAAAATTTTGTTATGAAATTTTTTGACGGTTTAAGTTAGTTTTCTAAATATAATATCTACATATTAATTTTATTTGCTTTTATATTGGGCATGTTTAGTTATTTTTAGTTGCAAATAGTTAAAATTGATAATCACATTTTAATTTGTTTTTAAAATTCACATCTTCGAGTAAAAGTGTAAAATATTTATATCATACATCTGCTCTTTCAAATGACTTCACAGACTTACCAAACGTTTTTTATTATTATTAATTAAAATTTCAATCCTGAAGGAGTTCTATTTTCTTGCAATAGTTAACAAATCCATTTATTGAACTGGATTACTTCCCATTTTAACTATTTAGTTAATCATTTATTTACTGCATACTACAATTTATTCTTATTGTATTTGTTTATCTGTTTTCATTTTTATCATAATATGTACTCTCTATGCTTTTAATTTCAATCACCAGTTTTTGGTTACTCATTCTTTCCAGCCTCGGACTTCCGTGTTTTTCAGGTCTTCTATTACTTGTAGGATTACTTGGTACAGTCCAAGGCCATCCTTTCTATCTTCCACAAGCTTTTGCTATATAATTTATCTATGTATATATATATATTGTAATGTATAAGGGTTCTTCTAATAATTTCTTACCTTTCTTCCCTAATAATTGTAACAACCCTCTACTTACAATGAGATGAGACTCTTTTTCTATCTTGCTACTTTCTTATTACCAAAAATTCTTAAAATTCAATCTCACTACTTAATTAAACCACTCATTCAAAATTAATTTATTTATTTTTCACTTCAAAAAAAAACTTATCAAAATATATCTTCAAACTAACAAAATCAAAATCAAACATCCACTCTACTCGCCATCTTGGCTCTTACTGCCAACCTTTATGAAACAAAATCTTTTCCTTTCCTTTCCAGTTAAATTTCAAACAAAAATCATTAAATAAAATGTTATTACATAATAAATATTAAATTGTGGGAAAATACAAGACAATATATATATTAATCATTAACTTGTGATAAGTTATATTAAATAAGTTAAAAAAAACAAGTTAAATAAACGTTAAATTATAAATTATTTATTGTTTGAGCTTTCGGCGAAATGTATCGCCTTCGTCGGAATAATAATAAGAATTTTTACATGAAAACCGTAATACAACGTATTGTCATCTAAACGATCTATGATCTAAAGAAACTTGAATACAAGAAGTATATGATCGTGAGTTAAGGAACAACCTAAAATGAGTTTCCGTCAAAGTACGAAAAACTTAACCCCAATACGTGAAGGTAATTAGACAAGTATATGGCTGTAGATATTTCTTAAGCCATTTATATCGGCTCTTTTATTTAACTTGTTTTTTGTTAAAACTTATTTAATAAATAATTTATCTCTTTTTTTGTTCTTGTTACTTCTTATCAGATTACCAAACAATATCTCATTCTCATTGACTTCAACCCTATATTCGTTATCCATTTCTTCAAGTACTCGTGATTTTTTTAACACTCTTGTATCTGTTCATCAATCGTTTTGGACTAATTATTATGGTAGTATCGTTCGAATATTTTCTTTTTTTTAATTTTTTTTCAAAGAGCACATTACTTTCCAGCACACGTTATTACTGCCTTTATCATCGCCTTGTCAATCCTCCCTTTAGTTACTTTCGTTATGTGTTTGTTTATCAGCAGATATTTGTTAAGATAATACGTTCGTTTCTCGGCTGTATTATTTTTTATTCTTTAATTTTTACGTTGTTGTTTACTTGTACTCTCAGTTAGTTAAAACTTTTTACCTGCTCGATTTTACTCGATCTATCAATGGCCAAGCTATTGGTACATTTATGTAAGACACACTCTCAATTCTTAGTTCTTGTTCTCACAACTACGTCACCTTCGCAAGCAGTTAATTACCTATATCTCTCTGATTATTGCTAAAATGCAATAATCTTATCCTTAATGTTTATTATTTTCTCTACAATCTACCACATTGAATATCTTAGCCGACTTCGCGTCTCTATACCTACCAATTCATTTCTTTTAATGTTATCGAAAGCTTATTGGAAATGCATATTAAGTAACATATGGGCACCTATACTGCATTCGTAGCACCCCTAATATTTGTTTTATTATTTGTTTTATCATAAATATTATATCTACCGTCTAGCGTCTACTTCAACAATTTATTATTCTTAAATTGTAATTTTCAAGTGGCAAAGCCTTTATTGGTGGTATTATCATTACCAAGAATTCTTTGTTTGATAAACTCGAAAGAAAAATGCGTATTTTATTTTAAGCTTTGAAATCAGTTATCCCTGAACACCTAAACAAGAAATATGGATTTGAGTCTATCGACGACTCGTTTTTTATTGAACAAATACCAATTTGTGATAGCCAAAGTCAATGGTGTAAAAATTACCAATTATTAAGAAGATCTAGTTAGAAAAAGTTAATTAGATCTAGTTAGAAAAAAATGTTAACAAATCTATTATTTTAAAATATACTCTAAGGTCAACTAAGTTTAATGTTTAATGGTTACCAATGTGACTGCAACTCGACCAGCGATCACACCAATCCACTGTTGTGCTTTATTATGTGATTATAAGTTCGTAAATTTATTTTTTACTACTTTTCTAAATTTTTTTATTAACAATAAGTATGTTATGTACGTAATTACATAATAACTGATTTTTTGAAAAATATACAGAACTATAAAATAATAAAGAACAATAATTAATATTAATTTGAGTAATATGTAGATTATATTCTGTAACAAAGACAAAATTAACTTTTAATATTGTAATATAATTATTTTTTAATGTAAGGGCCTTAAATAACAACTTGGAGAGAAAATATCCTCACGTTTTTATAGGTATACATAATACGCACTACATAATTATGCACGTTCAATAACATTTTTTTGTGCCAAAGTTTATTCCAGATTTTAAAAGTTTAATATTTGTTATACTAATAGGTATGTATTATTTTATTTGGTTTGTAAAACCTTTTATGTATCCAACTTTTACATTTGTAAGAATATTTTATATAGATTTAGCAACTACTAAATTCAACACAATCAACTTACAAAAATATTGAATAAAATAGATACCCGCTTTCATATTATATGAAAGAATTCCGCTGCTTAAAGTTTTATATTATTTTGAATTCCAAGGTTATTGCATCAAAGTAGTTCTGTGAAAAACAATTTTGTCGCCAGTTGTTATACAAATATTGAACGAATTATACTTTTCAATCAAAATTTTAATAAAACTTTTTAGGTATAAATTTTGGAATTGAAAATGTTCGCGATTAGAATTATATTTTATTTTCTACTGCCAATAGTAATTTGAAAACACTGTTGTACATAAAATATACAACTAAAACTGAACGATACTGTAATGCAATAAATGTTTATTTAATAAATCACATGTTATTTAAATACAAAATATAATTGCTGGCGATAGCTCTTTAATATTAAGATAGACAATTTTCTAGAGGCAATGGCCCAACAAAAATAATTAAACCGGATAAATAATTAGGCATTCCCCCTTTATTTTACTTAATTTACATTATATTATTTCAATACTAACATTTTTGTTTGTATCTAATTTTGCCCAATCAACATAATTATTTATATTTTAGAATAAATAATAATAAATACTCCTTGTTTTTTGCTCCTGCTCTTGCAGTATGGCATTGGTTTCTGGTAACCTTAAATTTAAATAGGCAGAGGTTTCTAGAAAACCTAGGTAATTTATTGTATTACCATAAACCTTAACGTACTTGTAGTTTGATTTGACTAGGAATGCCTCTTATTACGTATATTTTTGTATTATAATTTACATGCAATTTCAATAATTAAATGCATAATTAATTAATATAATTTTGTAAATTGTACAATATTTATAGTAAAAATTTATTTTTAAAACTTCATAAAATAATATGTAGGTATTGTATTCCATTAATCTTCATCAAATCCATTTTAAAATTTTAAATCTTTTAATTAAAACTTTTTAAGTTAGATTTTATATTAAAAATTTACTTTTACGTTTAAATTTAAGTGTAAAAATATCAATTTAAAAGCAGCAATTGACTGCTTGGAAAAACTTGAAAATAAATTTTACATCAATAATAAAAAAGAGTTCCAAATACTTGATCATTAAAGAAGTTAAAATAATTCTAATTGTAAAGATGTAAATATTAGAATAGCTACCTATGCGGAGAAAAATTGTATAATACTTGCAAGCAACGTCGAATTTGATATTCAAAAAATTGTTTTCTTCACTCAACAAAAAAATTGGTTTTACTCGCTAAATTGCATTTTAAAATTTTATCTTATAAGTTACAATAATTACAATCGTAAAAGAGTTTTAATATTTGTGTGCCTACTACACAGAAGATGTACATGTCAATCGTACCTGTAAGCTTTATAATCATTATGTGAGAACGTAACATATTAATTATTTACATTCTTAATTTCCTAAATCGATATCAAAACTAAACCAAAATAAAGTAAAATAAATAAGTATAAATAAAGTATATACGTTTCGTGCCATCTCTTAAAATAGCTCGTGGTAAATTAATTATATCTTGATTATCACTTAAGCAAATAGTAAGTTTCTAATCTCTTCAAAAGTGCCACCTAAAATTCTGACAACCTGTGCCTTAAATAGTATTAATAAATCCTCCAAAATATATTACGTCCTGTATAATAACAGCTTTGTTTCTTTAGTACTCCAAACCGTTTGGAAACAGTCAGAAGCAAACTCAAATACAATTTTAATTTGTGAATTTTAATCTGCACTTGTTGAAGACAATATTGTCATTTTTTTAACTTAAAAAGAATTTTTGAAGCATAGCAAAATGAAATACCTAGCAGTAATTATTATAAGACAAAATTATATTAATTCTAAAAAAGCACATGTTAACTGAACTTATTTTCACAGTTTTATTGTAAATAATTCTAGGGGTCTAAAGATCTCTTAGATTCTTTTACTTAAATATGTATTCAATAATATTGAATGCATTTTTATTAATTAAGTAAATACTATATGTTTAGAAAGATGAAAGTACAACCTTTTAATTGATTTATGGATTAACTGAACAAGTTATTGCTTTATACACTATTTGTAATTTAAGCACCTTTTTAAAAGGTTTTGATTATTTTGACAATAACTTATTAGTTCAATTTACCATTGATTGATTGTTTCAAATTGCTTTTATGTTTATAAAATGATAATCGCATTTCGTGTATTAAACAAAATTTTAATTTAAAGAAATGTAAGCAAGCGAAAAAATTTGATTGATTTTATGTTATATTTCTCGCCTACAACTTTGTATTGTGAAGTATCCGCTCCATTAAACAATAGACATCCATTAAGAATTTTTATTTATAATGTAATAGCATTTTCTAAGTCACAAACCTTATAAAATAATAAAATGAGGAATTTAGGTATCGATACTTTAGTATAATAAATTCGTTAATAGTTATTTCTAATAATGGTTGTTTTAAATGCCTCTTTTTATAAAAAAAACAATTTTTAACTACTTTAAAAAAACTTGACTTTATGTTATTCAATTAATGTCAAACATAACGTTTCACTTTCTTGTGAAAATTATTACATTGTAAGTATTGATTTCAGTTATTCCACATGATAACTTACTAGGTGTTATGAGTACTGGAACAAATTTCATTTTTGTAACTTATTCATCATTTGTTGGTAATTACTTAAACTTATTTTACTAACAAAACATAATATAAATGGAACAGTTCAAAGTTTAAAGATTGAAATTATTTAAAGCTTTATGATAATTCCATTAAATTAAAGAAAAACTGTTTCAAATATGCAATTTTTAAATTGAAGTAATTTGGAAATTTTAAATAATGTTATATTTCGATTTGAAAAGTTATTTTAAAAACTAAACACTGAGGTGTAAGAAATTAGCCATAAATAATAGCCTCTGTACCCTAATAATATTACACGTTATATAGATATCAAAAATGTTGTAAACAATACAGTATCGTCATTTAGAGCTATTTTAATTATTATAGCTAAGTATAATAATAAAATTTTATTTAATAAAATAAATTATTATGTGTATTTTAATTATTATAATAATTATTAAAGTAGCCGATTATGCTGTCAAGTCAATTTAAAAATAATTACTATTAATGTAATATTATAAACTGCCATCACGACTTATTTTAAAAACTAGAACATTTTAATTGCGAGGGTAATTCTAAACAATGTTTTACAATTGCAAATATTACTTATGTATCGAATGGCGATATGGTGCACGCAACCATTTCCTAGTCAAGTTAAATATTAAAGGTGGCATACATAATCTGCGTCCGCGAAGATTCTAACACGCAAGGATAAGATAAGCTGATAACAAAACCATGATTCACCCTTAAACATACAAGGGAGATTGGTAGGAACGATATACCGTCTTAAACAACCCAGCCATATATATAACAATGTCAGAGCGAAACACTTTAATGGAAGTCAAAAAACTTTGCTCTATATACTGGTATTATATGATTTTTTTATAGCCACCGCATAGCACCTTAATAAGTTTACGGCAATTGTAATAACTTATTATTTAAAAAAAATCTTTTATATCTATTTTCTTTTACATAAATCTATTATGTAAATTTAATATCTAGTTTTATATATTATAGAAATTTCCAGCAATTGGAAATAACAAAACACCAATATTGGGAATATGAGTAACAATATCGCTTCTCTGGAAAAAACAAAGCAATTACGATTTCATTGTTTTTCAGAAATTTCAATTAAAAATATTTTCTTTACATCTTTTTTTTTTGTTTTCATCAAGTTTTGACTAAACTTGCACTACTGCACCAAAGTTACTTTATTAAAACAATTTAAAAATTTAAAACATGCCGCTGAAAAACGGTTTGTAGTATTGAGGAATTATGTTGGTTTTTAATAAACTTTGAATATCCTTTTGTTTATTTTCCGCTATTGGAATTTTGTCTTATGCCGGTTTTAGCATTATGACATTATTCGACGGGAAAATTACTTTTCTAGGGTGCCTTTGCCGTATTTAACTAAAAATGTCAAAATTTGCATTTGCGTCATTGTTCTTCCAGAGAAGCAATAGAGTTTACTTAAATCGTAGATTGCTTAACTTTTATTATAATATTATGCAATCTGCATTATATTTCTCAAAATTATTTCAACAATTTTATATAATAATTATAGTTTAATCGTGTAAATATTATATATTTTGAGATGACTAAGAATATTTTGGTTATTGGGTAACTTTATAATTAAGATTAACATAATTTACTCATGTCAAACGATAAATTATGATACATAATTTTTTAACATAAAGAAGTTTTACAGAAACCTTAGTTATTAAAATAAAATTTATTTTAATTGTAAGTTAAGATAAATGCGAAATTTTAAACATAACGCGCTGTACGTGATGAAATCCAAAGCTTAATTAGATTCCAAGATTAAAATACATTTAATTGGTTTCATTTTATAATGTTCTTTTTATTATTCGATATTCATTCAAATTATGTTTATTCTTTGTAAAATATCTTTAAGTACATAATGTTTTTTTTATTTTTAATTCATTTTTTGACAACTTAAGTTTTTATAATATTATATAATAATTATAATTACTAAATTAAAATATATGAATGATAAGAAATTCAAATATAAACAGAATATTTTAAAACCAAGTTCAGTTGAATTAATTCTTTGAAAACCCATAAAAACAATAATATGCCTGGCTATTGTTTAGAATTACTATCAATTCTAGGGTTATATGTATAAATCGAAGATAAAAGTGGTATTACTAAAGTCGCTGTTTTAGTAATGTGTAAAATGTGAAAACAAAACTGATTTATTAAACTTTTCAATAGTAAATGTCACAGCCAAACACACTTGATTGATGATATAGTTGTATTATTTTATACAAAAATTTATTAGAACCACGTATATGCCGTATATAAAGTTATTATAAAGCTACTTATTTTTACATCAAAACATAATTTTCTTAAATCCAGTTGATGCTTAAAAAAATCTTAACAAAAATTAATAATATAATAATTTTAATTAGTGTTTAATTATTATATTATTGATATTCTTGTTTTTTTTAATTATTATTAGTTTTACAAATTTATATAACTCTACATTCCTCTTGCATGTTTTTTTCGGATTTACTGTTAGATAATACTAATAGTAATATTAAACAAAATACTGTTTTGCTATATAAATTGCAACAGTAGAAATTTTTGTGTAGAGGTGACGGACAATTCAAGTCTTAGCAATAAAAAGTAATTTTACTTTAAATAAAACACACCATTAGCCATATCAATTTTTAGGATAACCAAAACTATCGAAACATACAATAATTATCAATTTGTTGGAACCAAAATTTATTATTGTAAATGATTTTAAATTAAAATTATTTTAAGTAATCAAAAAATTTTAAGCAAGAATATAAGACAATGTCAAAAAATAAAAATGTGATGTATTAAAAATTTACCAGTTCTTAAATATAATCAATAGATAAGTGATTTTTACACTTTTTAGAACTAAAATGTTTTAAGTTAACACAATATGTTAAGGGGGTATTTCAATCTAGAGGTATGTTTTTCGGGCAGTTTTTGAAGCTCTATTATAAATGAAACTAAACATATTTTTAGTATCTATTTTTTTATCATTTGTTTGTTGATATTTTAAGATTACATAAAAAATTAACCGAAAAAAAATCCTCAAAATTCACAAAGTTATGAGTTGGCAAAGTAGAGGGTCCAAAAAAAAAGAGGGTTTTCTGGCTTGCATGATTTCAACCCTTCTGGTCATCTGAAACAAAAAATTCAAACGGATTCTTAAACAGTATAGATGCCGCTATAGCATGAACCTTGAAAAAGTCAAAAAAACAATTTTTTCAGAAAATGGCAGCCGTTTGAAAAAAAAATTCTTTTGTCATGTTTTTTTAACAATTTAGAATTTTTTAAAAATAGTAAAATTAAAAATTTTGATCTAAGCGTAGTTGAAGCGATAGAGGAATGTATAAAGAATATTCACACCCAATTTCAAATAAATCCGTTCATTAGAACTTGAGATATCGTGCACGCCAACTCGAAAAACGTAGTTTCGAGATAAACGCGTTTCAAGATTTGAGACAAGCTTCCGGCAATTTTACTCATAGAATCATACGGCATACTTACATATTATTAATCGTCGATTCCTGCTCCATACATCGGGCCTGCTACTAGCTCAAATTGAATATTTAAATAAGTAAAATTTAAAAAACTCAAAAAAATAAAGATTTTTTAATACTTTTCTTAGATTCGTTCCGTCTAAACCGGTCGAGTTGCCACGACACTAAAGTGGCTATAACTTTTAAAATAATTCGAATTTCAAAAAATCCTTTTAAGAAGATATTCTTGAATATTTAAACTATAGAAATAGAAAAACAAAAATTTCCGATTTTTTCAGCTTTCTAGACTAGAATATTGCCTTAACACCGCATGTATACTATCGCAAACGTTTTCACCATACTATAGCATCATCAGACGATGAACTACAAAGAGAAACGAGAAAATTCCGTATTTATCGTCCAAATTGCAAGAGAAAGGAAGAGAGTAAGAGAGAGATATTTTTAAAAAGTGGCATATTTTAGGGTGAATTTTACTAGAGTAGGTATAGTAGAGTAGTTTGCGATAATCTACATTGATATTATGTCAACTTAAACCATATGAGTTTTTCTAAAAAATATAATATGATTAATATGGAGTTACACTACTTCAATCACTTATCTATTTATTAGATGGTCAATACATTTTTAATGTGATTAATGTTATTAACATGTGATCATATTTATGAAAAGATTAAATTTTTTTAAGAAGAAATTAAGATTAAAATATTAAAGTTGACCGATATAGAAATTTTTAAAATAATTTTATTTATTCATTTCGGCATCAAGTAGATATATAATTTATTTAAAGTCAAAGTAATTGGATTTTTCAAATTGTATTGAATATAATTGCAAAACTTTTCAATCTCTTGCATACACATTATTTCTAGTTTGTATGTGAAAAGAATCCGAAATTCTAAACATAATATTGACAATAATTATGTAACAAACTATATAAGTTAAACAGTTTTTGTCTTTATAAGTAAGTTCTGAATTTAATTTTAATTTGTTCAAACATGGAAAAAAATTTAATCTTATGAATAATTTTTTAATATTTTAATTTTTAAAAATCGACATTCTACGAATATATCATAAAAAAAGTTTTTATAAATTATTTCACATAATAATTAATAAGAAAACATTTTTCAATTATAATCTGATTAAAATTTATAACAGCTGATGCTTTAGGCAACTTTCTGTCTATTAGTTGTCAATATTTCCCGTTTAATATTTCTAATCTTTAACGTACCAGTAGTGCTTTACCATATCAAATCATTTAACTTTGATATAAAAATTAATAAGAATTCCGTGGTAGAAATTGCAAATAAATTCTACCAACATAAAAGCAATAATACTTCCCATATTTTACCAACTTAACTAAATTAAAAACTTACCGACTTACATTTTGTTTATAACTTTGTAAACAACAATCTGTCTTGGTAAATTAAAGAATTACGAGTATGTGAAAAATAGGCAATTACAGTGTCACAAACAAACTGAGTTATTTATAATTAATAGACAGAGAAATAAATTAAGAGTAATGTATTCTAGGGTGAGGCAACCGCAGTTAGGTCGTTTTCAGAAGCTTCCAACAGTTTTAACGAGGTGAATCTTTATTATAAATAAAAGAGTCGATGTCATTTACTAAATAACATAAATGTAAATAGCTCGCTAAGTTATTTTTCTTAATAAAAGTAGTTTAAATTAAAAATAATTTAGAGTTAAAACTTATAATTTAAAACATAGATACATATCTATACGTAGGTAACTATTAGTAACTGCTGATCGGAGGAGCTTGTTCGGTTAACCCTCCAGTTTATGTGTTTTCCTGTTGCTGGATGACCACATATATCTCACCATAAGACTAATTTGTAACGTTATCCTAGTGCTACGTAAACTTTTACTTTGACTGTGTTAACACTTGTTTTACAACCCTCAATCACAAACACCATAGCATTTACTTTTTTAATTGCTGAAATATTTTATTTTTTTAAATAAACTTAAATGCAATATATAAGTAGTACTTTCTATGCGTTATGAATAAATTACTTTATTTTCTTATTACTATCAATACATCCATATAAGATATTACCAAAACTACAGTTTTATAAAATACAAGATTTCAAAATCATTACAATCGTTAATATTTTATAATCTGTAGCATTCAATAGTTGCAAGTAATAAGTTTCGATTAGAAAATACTCTATACAATATCTAATTTATAATCAAGAACAAACGGGAAAAATTATTTTACCTTTACGATCAATAAAAATATTACTTTCTGTGCAATTTATCACGTCGAAAATGATACTTTACGATAACGTGTTAGAAAAGCATGTAACCTGAATATATACGTGCAGAAAAAATTATTTTCGGAACATCTTAACTCAGCCTACTATTTTCCGTTTCCATACATCTTGTTATATTATACATAATTTTTATTTTGGTTCCGTTCTGGAGGTACAGCTGCATAAAGTTGGGCCAAAACAATTCTTTATATAATTCACTAGCATAACACATAATATGTACTTACTTATTACGTAAAGTATATGTTTCGGTTACAGTTAGTTACTCCACCGGACCCTCGGACGACTGTCCCGCTTATTCCTGATATAAGTATGTTAAAATTTAAGGTACTATCCGGCATCGACGCAGCGATCCGGCTTCATTTTTGCGAATCGGTCTACGGTCTTTCGCCCGGTGAGTTTTACGGCCACTCTACTCATATTATTTATATTTATGCGATATTTGAATGAGTTTAAAAATTTAATTTTTTTATTGGTTTTGAAGTTTTCTGTGTTAAATTATAACGTTAAAATTAAAAAGTAACTTTATCAATTCTCGGGGAATCACCATTTTTGAATCCCTCTCTCATTCAAACATATTCGTTTGTGATGTTGATTTATATTTCGTTGGTTTGGAATTTAATATTAAAAGATTCTAATCGGCATAGTTACGGCTTGTGATGCTAAATGCGTAATATTTTTTGGTTTAATTATTTTTATTTATTTGGTGATAACGAACCATGACATTTTCAGGCAGCATGATCAGAGACATTAGATTCTGGTAGAAGGATTACATCATTTTATGACTGAGTTTTTCCTTCAGAAGATTTTGGAATTTGTTTTTGTTTAAGAGGTTGGTAGATATTATATTGTAACTTTGTACTTGGTAAACCGGGGCAGATCAAAATATTGTACACCAATTCCTATCTTTGTTTCCAATTCTTACAATTGCGGCATTAATTTTTTTACAATTCCTAGATCTTGGGCAACAAACTTTCTTTGCGGTTTACTCCTCGGCGATAGTCTAATTTAGAATGATTAAAATAAGTTATTTTTTATAAACGCTAAAATTAAATTCATTTGCTCGAGTAATATCGTTAAGCAAAAAGTTTGCGGGCGGCATTGAGGTAACTTAAAACAACTGCATTCATAAAAAGTTAACTTCAACAATTGATTGATATAAAGTTTTATGTCAGTATTCGTATAAATTTAAAAAAGGACGTAATATTTTACATCTAATTAAATAAAAATTAATAAGTGTAAATATTCTATAATATAATATTATGAAATACGAGTGTGAACGTATAGATCATGACTATGCATAATATACGATTTGTTCTTTTTTGTATAATTGTCTGGGATGTCAGTCTTTCATTATTAGTAAGTTGAACGTTTTGTCATGGTACAATAACCTCGTATTGCATTTCACTCAATATTGAAGAAAAGGGTGCAGATGTCAGTGAGTAAATTAATGATTAGGGCGTGATTTGACGTTTAATATTGAGCTAAACGAAAAAAATTACGATTGTTTGTTTTCAGTTACTTGTAAATTTTAGATTTATATTTAATGATGTTTTGAAAAGTAGTCACTTCTTAATTACATACATTTTTAATTTATAAGTATACCCTTTTTTTGACCAATTGTATTGATTGTTTCGTTTCCATTAGTTCAATCACATGTCATTTACATTAACAAAAAACGAGTCTGGTTTCCCAGTAACTGAAAAAGGTTATATAAATTAGTTTCCCAATAGTGATAAAACTGAAATGAAAGGTTAAAATTTTATAACTAACTTCACATAATTGTTCAGTAAATTTTGTTATTATCATTATTTGAAATAAGAGAAATAAATATAATATTTACGAATATCACTAATAGAAATACTTTTAGTCAAACACATTTTTTCAAAACGATTTTTTATTGCGTAAGCTTAGTTTTTAACAATAGTTTTTCAATTTATCTGTTTAATCAACATTAATTCTTATATTCACAATAACAACTGTACATGTTTGAAAACATATATACATGAAAAAATATTAAACTAAGAGTGTCCCAAAATAATTTTATTTATTTTGAATGTGTTTCGAAATCAAAATTTTACTTGTTCGCTAACAAGTAGCACTCGCATAACTGAAATTAGTTGTCTTGAATTGCGTTATAAGAATTTGCAAAAATTTATCAAATTAAAATATCTTTCCACTCCTTTACACTTTAATTCTTTAATTTCTGCAAGAATTCAAAATGCAATACAAGACGACAAACTAATCTCTATATTGTGATGGCTACTAACTGTTATTTTAAGATAAGGTTTTCTATTGACAAATTTTTTAATAAAAACTTAAGCACATTAAATTTATTTATAAGAAGCATTAAACTACGACATATAAGTATTAAAAATCAAAAATTATGTTTGAGATGGTAAAGGAAAAATACGATTCATTACATGGGATTACATTACATGGGATATACATGGGACTAGAAAGATTAAGAATGTAATTTACAAATTATAATATTGATAACTCATGATAAAGTAATTTATTATGTCAATTAAATTAAGTGCTTCAAATACAAGCTTTGTACCAATTATGAACAACTGTGTTTTAATAGATTTTTATATCATTGATAAGCGTTTATTAAAGCGGTTGTACACCATTATATTTATACATGTAAAAATATATGATAAAATACATGTAAATTTACATGTACGCTGTACTGTAGTACACTGTCATATTTACATCTTAAAAATGATATAGTTTTTAAAATAGTAATGTTGGCTATAGTTGGAAAAATAAAATATCACTAAAAGAACTGTCACCAATTTCTTATTTCAGTTGCGTTTCCATTTTATTTTAAGTGCAACAAGTGAAACGCCAACTCCTAAGTGTAAAATCCCCAATAGTCACCAGAAATACACGTGTATGACCTTCAAAAATAGGACCTGTTTTATTCTGTCAATTTTTGCATGTAGAAATACATGTATAAATACAAGTGCAATTTTAGTGTAGTATACGCTACATTCAACATCTACATGTACATTTACATGTAAAATATGATGGTGTACTACGACTATTAGATAGGGCTTTACGTATTTGAATAAAAGCTGTTTGTTACATAAGAAAGTATCCATTCCGTTCTCACTTTTTTTTCGTTTTCCGAAATGGCAAGCCAATAAATTCCGTAGGTCCGTAATTTTTACCCCAAATTTTTCACTGAAACTCAACCAGTGATCATATCAAGTTCTTTATATAAAAAGTAGAAAAACTTCCTGTTTTTTAATTTTAATTTTTCAATTTTGTTCGGTATATTGTTTTTTGTTTCTTTTTATTTTATTTTTACGTTTTTCTTATGTTATATACAATCGAAGATTAAAAATAATTGTGAAATAAAGACCTTTGTATCGTATTACAAAGTTTTTATTTTAAATTTTTATCATTTTTTATAAAGTAACTTTTTCAACATTCATTTTCTTGTTTATTCAAGAAACCTGTTAAATGTGAATTATTGTCGTTTTTATTGTTTTTTAAATATTATTTTTCTATGTAAGTATGTAAGTATTCTTTACTCAACAGTTAAAATTCATTATTTTAATATTATGTTTAGTTTGTTTATTTTAAAAAGTAGAACTTCAATGAACATAATATTGCCAACGATGTTGGCAAATTAGTTTCAGTAATATTGTAAATCACGTTAATTCGTTCAATGCTAATAATTAGAATAACGTTAATATATTTATGAGCGGCATCGATAAGTAAAATTAACTTTTCACTGAATATTTAAAGAATTTGAAGCAAATTACTATAACCCTAAAATCAGTTTTTGTTTAAAAAATCTTTCAAATACAATAAAAAAATTTTTTAGATATCCCAGAAAGTGTCTTGTAAATATAAATAATTAACATCTTAGTTTATAAAATGGAAAAAGAAATACGACGAAGGAATTCCTCTAGATAAGAATACAATCTTTAACTGTATTTTATATGCTGACGTTGTAGTAATAGTTGCCGAAACAGAAGACAAGCTGCAAAGGGGTGTACATATACTGTCAAAAATCTGCCAAAAATATGAAATGAATATATCAATCGATAAAACAAAGACAATGGCTTTTATAGGCACATCACCAACAAGAACCAAAATAGTCATTAATGTAAAAATATTAGAGCAGTTTAAAAACTTTAAATACCTAGGATACGATTTGACATATGACTATAGTAATGATATAGAACAAAAATTAAATAGATTTAACAGTATATATGTGGAACAATAAGTCGACATCGAATGAATAAAGATAGATTATCAAGAAAAGCTATGAATTACAAAGGCATAGGAAAAAGAAATATAGGCCGTCCGAGAAAGAGATGGGTTCCGTAACAGGCAAAGTTGCCTAATACTTGAAATAAAGAAGAAGAAGTTTATAACATTTGTTATTCACCTTACCTCACTTTGTTATATTGTTACCACTTTTTCCTAAATGTTTTCATGATTCGAAAATTAGAAAGGATCAAAATTCCAGAAGATGTTCAATATATACAGATTTACCCTGTATATTTGTACCCTCATATTACTATTATTTAATTATTTAATAGTAATATAAATAATATTATGAATATTAGTAATATTTTTAGACCCTCATTATTATAATTATTAGAGTCATTCAAGATCAGACAAAGTGTTGAGGAAAAACTATACTTTAGTCGTCGTTTTGATCTTCAACCGATTGTATAATATAATATTTTTGACTGTTACCTTCGTAAGGGGATGGAACCATTTTTAAGGTATTAAATGCCTTTATTAGATACCATTAAGTCATTGATTTTCTTATTAAGATTACATAAGTTTTGAACATCACAAGTTTCGAACATTAAATAACTCTAATAGTATCTAATGAGCTTAAACTACATACATTATGTTTTGAGACAACAAAGATTTTCATCTGCGAGAAAGATAATTCTTTTCTGCACGCTGGTTAAACCAGCTTCTTTCTATATGGTGTAGAGGACCTAAATATGTTAAACTAACAAGATTCTGCGGAGGCGAGAGCGAGGTTCATAAAAACAAGAATACTCCTCAGTAATCGTCAGCTCTTTAGCATAAAAACGCACAAAAATAGAAGTATTTAATAATTCAATACAATATCATCTAAGTCACACTTTCTGTTCTTGAACGGCTCGCGAAAACGAGCGGATGATCTGAATTTCATTAGTATTGTCCGGTAGAAACAAAAACTAGGCAAAACCAGGTAAAAAATCACTCTTTTTTATTAAGAAGAATTATTTTGTTCTTAAATAAACCACAAGAAAGTTTAGAAATATAAATGCGAGCACTCTTTATTCTAATCAAAAATCAATATATAAGTGGTTTAGGTAGTGTAACTCGATATTAATATCAAATTTTTAAAATAAACCAAAAAATGCACAAACACTTTTTTGAACTAAAATGTTTAAGTTAACCTAATATAAATACACCGTATGTATTGTCGTGTTTCCAAATATTTGGACCCACCCTGTCCTCTTTTGGTAAGCTGGTCGTTGATTTTGACTCTGTGATTTATTTTTGAGATTTGTGATTTTTGAATTTGTAAGTAATAATTTAAATATTTGAATAAAGTGATTTTATGCGCATGCATTACGGCGTAGTTTTTGATATTTGGATTTTGGAAATTTTTTGATGAGTGGCTACTGAGGAATAGTAGATTTGATTAGTTTGATAAAATTGGAAAGAGAACATTGAAAATTATTAAATTGAATTCTGATTGTTTAAAGTTGAAAAGTTTTGAAATTATATTTGATCGAACGAATGTTGAAATTGATAAAACGACGATTTGGATAAAGCTGGAAATCAAACCTCGCTCCCTTTAAAGACAAAATAAAATTTTATTTTGCATTTATTTAAATTGGGATTTTGGAGTAGTTATTAAATTTTGAGAACTACTTATTATTTTTTTTTTTGACAAAAAAAGTTTTTTTTTTATATTTTAAAACGCAAGAACCTTTCGAGCCTTGAAAATTCCCAACTGCTTCTGCACTCCAGAGTTGCTACGGACAAACAAGTGTGAGATTATTTAAGAAAAATTATCATATTAGTATATTATCGCAAAAGTTTTCACCATATGGCATCTTCAGGCAATGAACTAGTTTATTTATATTGTGTTTATTTATTTATTTATTTATTTATTTATTTATTCATACATACGGTTAGACCAATTTACATATATTTACAAATAATCAAAAGACCCTATATGGTGAAGAGGGTTCATGTTATCCCGAAGTGCTTAAATTCCACATCACATTATTTTTAAATACTCTATAAGAGCAATGGCATAAGTCAAAACTGTCAAAGTTGTTTAAGCTATTAACATGTCGGCACATTCTTGTTAATGGACTGTTCAGACCATAATTCGTCCTATGATGATCAATGTGCAGCAATTCGTTACACCTAGTGTTGTGACTGGCAACTCGGAACTTAATTCGATCACGTAGAGCATCACAGTTGATCATTCCATTTAATAGGCGGTAAACAAAACAAACGTCCGCAACCACTCTTCTATGCACCAATGACTTCGACCCGCAATGCCTCAAATTGTCATCACAGGAGAAGTCGTCACTTCTCAAACCACGCTTAAAATGATAATATTTTAGGAACTTACGTTCCACCCTATTCAACCTTGAAACGTGAACATCATAGTGTGGGAACCATACGCAAGACCCATATTCAAGTTTCGATCTAACAAGAGAGACATAGAGCAATTTTACCGTTTTGGCCGTGAAGAACTTGCTATGTCGGCGAATAAATCCCAACGAGCGAAGGGCACTATGGCATATGTTAGCAATATGACTTTTAAAAGTCAATCCGGAGTCGAGACAAATACCCAAATCGTTAATTTCCGTGACACGATTGAGTTCAACATTGTTTATTTTGTACCGGAACAAGTCACAGTTGTGCTTCTTATAGGTGATGAGCGAGCATTTGTTGAAATTAAGCCATAAATTGTTATCGGTACACCACTGGTGTATACTATCCAGGTCGGATTGCATCAGTATACAGTCCTCTATGGATCCAATAGTTTTGAAGATCTTCAAGTCGTCGGCAAACAGCAGGTATGAACTATTCTTTATGTAACTACCGATGTCATTAATAAACAGCAGAAACAAGATGGGCCCGCAATGTGAACCTTGCGGAACGCCGGAGTAAACCAGTATGTCATTAGAGAGAAAACTATGTATTCTAACATATTGAATTCTGTCACGAAGAAAACTACCCACCCATTTAACTACATTCCGTCCAAACCCCATTGAAGCAATCTTGGACAAAAGTGCCGAGTGGGAGACGCGATCAAACGCCTTAGAAAAATCCGTGTACACAGTGTCGACATGCCTGTGATCCTCGAACGACTCCAAAATGTGAGTCGTGAAGGACAAAAGATTGGTCGTTGTCGAGCGACCAGGAACAAACCCATGTTGATTTTCCACCAAACAACTCACACTAGCCTGCATTAGTTGAGCTGAGACTAATTTGTCAAGCATCTTGGGTATCATCGACTGTATCGAAATACCCCTATAATTTGCTATATCACTACGATTGCCTTTTTTGTGTATGGGAGTAATATAACTTTTCCTCCAGAGACTCGGAAAACAACCACTGGCCAAAGATAATCGGAACATCATGAAGATTGGAGTTGACAATGAGTATTGACACCTTTTTATAAAATAGGATGCAATACCATCAGGACCACAGTTCAAACTGTCAGGCAGTTCTGTAATTGCATTGAATACATCTTCCACCGTGACCCTCAGCAAATTGCAGTTGATAGTCGCATTAGCACCGTAGCTGTGATTGGTGGCGTCGTCACTAGAGTACACGTCAGAAAACTGCTTGGCAAATAAATCCACACAATCCTGACCCGATGAGCATACCTCATCACCCAGAAACATGCAAGCAGGATAGCCTCTCACCTTCGAACAATCATCGACGTATCGCCAGAATGCTTGAGGGTCCGCAGCAATTCCCTCCTCAATCTTGATGATATAATCTCGATGAAGAACTGCATTTAGTTTCTTAGCTCGATCACGAATTTCACGAAATTTATGGTAGTAATGAAGACTACGAGTCTCTTTAAAAGCCTTGTGCATAATCTTCTTCTCAATGATTAGCTCAATCAACTCCTTCGAGAACCATGCTGGATACTTGGAGACCCCTATCTTTTTGCGTGGTACATGTGAATTGATTGTGGACCATATCACTTTGTAGAATTGATTAACAACTTCCTCGATATCATTAGAAGCTAACAACTCCGACCAGTTAACGTCCAACAAACAGTTGCTGATTAGATTAAAATCGGCAGATCTATAGTCAAAGGTGCAATTGGCATACTCAAGACTAGACTGTGAAGAAACAACGCCCACAATACTAACAGTGTATGCGCTATGATGTAGAGAAGTGTTTGACAATAAGTCATCCGATAACGTCACCGACACATTGTCAATGTTGGTGAACACCAAATCCAGCAAAACACCTCGACTATTAGGTAATTTGTTTTGTTGAATAAGATTGTGTAAAGATAAACAATCACTAATCATTTGTGTCTTAGGACACGTATTCTTGGTAGTCAGGGAATAGGTACCGTCACTCGACCACAATGCCTTGGGAAGATTAAAGTCACCACAGATAACCAATCTTGAATGAGGAACAAGATCAGTAATATTCTCGACAATCCCACAAAATTCCTCGTATGCGTCAGCACTGGAATCGGGAGGCAAATAAACCGCCCCCACAATCAAACCACCCACTCGTAAGAAAAGGGATTCGACAGATTTAGCCGTATCGATTTGAATGCACTTTAAGCTTTTGCGAACTGCTACCAAAACACCACCACCGGTGATTTTCTGGCTAGAGTCGATAGATCGATCGCAACGAAAGATATTAAAGTCAAAAAATTTCAATTCACTCGAAGCAATGTCATCATCAAGAAAGGTTTCTATAAGAATTATTATGTCGTAAAGACAGCAATTAACATTGTTGCTAATTTCACTCAATTTGGTTCTAATACCACCACAATTGTGCATGTAAATATTTAGTGCAGAAGTGTAATTTCGATCGCTAGAGGATTCTGCAGACTCCCCCGAGTCAGAGTCAACATTAGTCGCATTAGTTTCGGTAACCCTCTTTGGGACCCCGAAAAAAGTTGAAACGACGAATCATTATTCCCCTCGGCCAAAATTCCGGCTTGATGAGGCCATCATACAGTGACATGTTAGCACCCACCTTAAAAGATGCAACATCAAGGTAGGAGCTCAACTTCGTACAAGAGAATTCGTGTTGAGGTAGTTTAGACTTCAAGTAGGATACTACCGTGTTCTCGGTTGCAGCGGCTGACACTCGACTAACATGTAGCCAACATTTACTCTCAAATATCTTAAATATTTCATGAAACATTAAGTTCTTTAGCCAAAAAATAATGTGAAAATAGATGGAGTTCTTGAGATTGTGGACAAACAAATAAAACTAAAATGTGGTGCTAGTCGACGTTTCGGACCATTTATTGATCTATCTTCAGAACTGTAAGCGGTAAATGGAAATATAAATATAACAAAATGGAAGCTATAAAAAAGTGATAGTTCAAAAAAGTATCTGTGCATTTTTGGTTTATTATAAAAATTCGATATGACTCTTTATTCTACTGATAAGTTTGCTTGTCTAATGCATTCGACTTATCACCAACAAAATGTTGGTATTAAATTGCAGATTACGAATTATTAGAATAATTTGTAAATTAAATCTAGGTATTGGCAAACTTAACGATCAAAGTCAAATTAATTTAACTCAATAATTTTGTTGCAACGATGATGTCAAAACTTTTAATCAATTTGGTTCTTGCAAATGCAAAGAAAATAACCAACACACGATTTCAAAAAAAATTTATTCAACTCACCTATAAATTCGTGGTAAACAGGATTTTTCCAAAGAAATTAATCAAATAAGGTTTTCAAAAATTTCACTACATAAAGCTTGGCTAGAATAGACAGAATAGGAAACAAAAAAGTACTAAAAGAACTTGGCATTAAGCACTCATTAAATTAATTAAAGCATATGAATATCAACTTCGATACCGTAAACTTTTAAATACTACAAGCAGTTGTAGACCATCAAATGAAATATTGAGACTTT
Source organism: Cantharis rustica (assembly GCA_911387805.1). NCBI lineage: Eukaryota > Metazoa > Arthropoda > Insecta > Coleoptera > Cantharidae > Cantharis > Cantharis rustica. The sequence continues at coordinate 83,237,457 of OU426877.1, forward strand.
CCCTAATGTAAAGACGTTAGTCGACCGAAAAACCACCGTCACTGAACACCAGCTGGAATAGGTTTTAACCTAATCCAAGATGTGTTAATGATTTTTATTATATTTATTATATTTTTTTATAAATTACATGTTTGTTTAAAATCTTTTATTATTGCGTTTTTAAGAGGTATGAGAGAAGTGGTAACAAAACCACTAATTTATGAAATTGACGGAAAAAATTACTGTAATCTTTACCTTAAACAACGAGTCAGAAATAGTTACTAAATTCGATATAATCTTATGTAATAATATAAATAATCAAACTAAACAAATGTTAAAATAATGAATTTTAACTGTTCAGTAAAGAATACGCATACTTACCTAGAAACATAATATTTAAAAAACAGTAAAAAAACAGTAAAAAACAGGTTAGAACTTAGAATATTTGAGTAAGCAAGAAAAGAATTCTGAAAAATTACGTTACTATAGAAATGATAAAAATTTAAAATAAAAACTTTGTAATACGATATAAAGGCCTTTATTTCACAATTATTATTGATCATCAGCCGTATTTAATATAAGAAAAACGTAAAAATATACTACTAAAATACCACAATAAATACTTAAAAAATTCATTTTTTAGGTTATTTTTCTATTTATGTAATAATAATAATTAGTTTTTCGAAATAAAAATTATTTAAAATGTTTTTAGTAAAAAGAAGAAAAGAAAGTGGCCACTGTACGTACCATGAGCATAGTAATTTGGCTATTTAAAAACTTATTAAAAAAATATAATTTTAGAACATATTTATTTATTGATTAGATCTTGAATTATGCATTTTACTTGTTAGAGTGATCTTTACTTTTGGCGCAACCCGTTGGTATTTTTTATGGTTTTACTTAACGCATCTAAACTCGACCTAATTTTACACTTAGCGGAAAGTTCTAAAACCAAGCACAGGCAGAGGACATAATTATATTACATTAGTTGAGTGTAGATGAGTAAGATAAATTATTTAATTATTTGAAATCCAGTTTGTTCTTGATAAATATTTCTACATAATTTTACTTAGTGATTATTCTATCAATTGGGGCCCCGGATTCTTTTTTAGTTTTGTTACTAGAAGATTGAGAATAACGAGAAGCCACTCAAAAACTCACTCCCTGAGGTTTTGTTTTGTTGCTTTCAGAAAAACTTACTTTAAATTTGCGAATTAGCAGTTACATACAGAACAAACTACGGACAACAAAAAAAGTCTGTATGTTTACCGAAAAGTAGTACATTAGTACATAAGTACATAATAATTATGTAGTTCAAATTTAACAAAACTAAACACAACGTTAAAATAATAGAATTTTGGTTACTGTCAGAATTTCCTCATCACGAATTTCAAAATTTCAACTACACTATTAGAAAGAGGGCAATTTTCTGAGTATAATGCAACAAAAATTTCCAAGGATTATGCATTAGTTTCCGAAAAAACGACATTTTAAAGTTATTAAAAGCAGGTAGTTGTAACCCGATACACCCTGTTGCAACGAGTCGAGCGACGGTCAACTCGCACGTTTCCTTCCTGCACTTCATTTTGTTGACGGTACGTGTGCTTTGATATACTCTTAATGTTGTTGTCAGTCACGATCGACACCCGGACGAGGTCTATGGCTTCGAGTTCCCCCCTTGGCAAGTTCTGTCATTCTTCAGGGATATTTTTAATTAAATTGCCTTACACAACAACGGCTAATCATACAGCCGTGTTAAATGTTGTATCTAAAATACATGTAAATTTTACATTTTTAAAATCGATTTTTTTCGAAAACTTTTGCATAATCCTTTAAAATTTTTGTTCTAATATGCTTAGGAAAGTGTCCTTTTTCCTATAGCGCTGTTAAAATTTTGAAATTCGTGATGAGGAAATTCTGACAGTTCCCAACAAGTTGAAAATCGAATATTTTTATTATAAAAATATCAGCTTCTTATACACTGAAGTGAATCAATATGCACAATATTTGCAAATAAGGCGAATGATTCACTTCAGTCTTTGAGAGGCTAAACAATTACTTAATATGAATTGCAATTGACGATTTCTGAACTACAACTGATAATGGTATACAAGTTGTACAAAAAAATAACATTTTTCTGCAAATTTTTGTTTATTTCTGTTTGTAAAAATATAAAAGATAAAATCTATTCAGCTCATTACCTGCACAAATGTAGAGCTTTTTATTAATTTCATGAAAGGATTTTTTGCTTATATGACATTTTTTCAATTAGTGATGCTGGGTAAATTGCATTTTTTTACAAAAATTCTTTGCGTTAAAGTTGTGCACAATAGTTCACAAATACTAGTCGATTTTATATTACATAAATCTGCAGAACGGTGTCATTGCTTTAATATACTTTACTTGCAATAGTGAGATAAACTATTCTCATCAAATTGTTTTTACTACTTTTTTTAAGTTTTGTAAAGTTTCCATAATTAGTCAATCTCAATAAATTAAATCCTCAACGGTTTTAACTGAACGACAATCCATTAAACTAATCTTCACAAACTAAATGTTATTAAGTTAATTAAGATATTCTGTTTGGAAAAATCACTTACGTTTTCTAAAATTATTAAAGAAAAATCACAAAATTAGTCACTTAAAAATTACTTCACAGAGTAAAATAACAAAATTCAACTTGTAATATGTATGCGGTTGGTTTTTAACTTTGATTAGTAGTGACATAGTAAAACTATCTCTTACGAATACTAAACTAATTATCAAGGTATTTCCTACATTCAGGTATTACAAAGCTGGCCACTCGGTATAGTAATGCGTCCGTGGAGATTTTTCACTATTTTTAGTTTGTTTAAAGTTAATATCCTTAAACTGCTAACCATAAATTTTTATTATACCAGTACATATGGTACATACGAGTAAGTATGTATATATGTATAAAACTAACAATCACTCTCAAGAATCCATTAGCAACATACATTCATACGTTTCGATCTAATTAATCCAATAGATGTATCGAATTGTTGCACAATGCATCTATTAAGTATTTATTAGTTAATTTCAATTATTTCACAGTTCATATAGAGAATTATCATTGTTCTAACACTACAATTCTGGAAGATTTTGTTTTGAAAAAGTAGAATACATAAATCAGCGTTTTACTTTTCATAGTTGTTATATTAATTTTTTATTAAAAGGAAAGACTACCGTTGATTGTATGGGTGCAGCAAATAAAAAAAAACTATAATATTATGTTCTTAGATCCCGGTCAGCATAGTGTTAAATATTAATGTAATGGTAGTAAATGCTCCAATCTAAAGCCACCTTTTCGACGAACTAAGAATCAAACTAATCATTATACGTTAACATTAACACTATTTCGATAGAACAGTTGTTGTGCCTTATATGAATAATATTTCTGATTATTAAAATAGCTTTTCGTTTTATTCTTGCATAATATATTATTTATTTTAGTAAATTTAAAACGTATCTACCAACTAAGACATACTAATTTTAAAGTAAGTAATCAAAAGTTAAACTTAAGCAAAATGATTTGTGTATTTAAAGAGAAGAGAAGTAAGTACGTTAATAATGTTTTATATGAATTTGTTAGAAACAGCTTTGAAGTCTAATTATTTGCTTCATTTTTATGAGTGTTTAATGAGCATTAATATCTTCTTAAGTGAGTCCGTTTTCTCTACAAGTAAAGTATAATTAAGTGGAAAACAAATATTTATATGAAAGGGTTAGATAATTATTTGCTTTGTAAGCTATTCTCTTCGCTTGACATATTATGTGAAGAAATCCTAATACATTTTTATTATAACACGTTGAATATGTAAAATTTTGACTATAATTTCCATAAAGAACGCATTTTTATTGTGTTATTTCTTGATGTGCACGCAAAACGTATATCACGAAACCTTTTTACGGTTAGACAAATTACCATGAATCATAATATAAATTTAAAAGTACATTACAAAAATACAACACTTACAATGCTGATTTAATTTTATATAAAGTGTTAACAACACTGAATTAGAAAGAATAAGTTGTACATATCACATGCCTATGTATGTAGGTGCCCACTATTTTGTTGCAAATCTATTTCTATAGGATATAAATATTTTATTATAGGCCAAGGAGTTTAGCCTATATTTGTAATATACTGCACGACACTTAAATTTTCTGCTTAGATTGCGACAGATTATTCAATTATGTACCTGTTAGAGGTATTTTGATTTACATATCGATTGTACGCCTAACACGCGGGTTTGCTATACTAAAATGAAAGCTCTTTCTAATTTATTTATTATTATACTATAAATCATTTCATTTAAGAAGCAAATGTGAGAATAACGTATTTAAACTTTCAAAAAATTGTTTTTTTAGTCGACACAATAAACTTTTTCAAACCTGTGTTCACGCCTAACCGCCAATAATAAATATGAAGACATTAAATGATATTACGTACATGAATTCTGACACCATATTTCAACAAAATATTTATAAAAAGTTATATAAAAAGTTTGATATCAAATGTAGAATATGGCAAATTCCCGGGATTTACTATTACTTTCGCGTTTTCTTTTAAGCCAAGTAAGTGCTAAAAATAAGATAATTTGAAGGTAATTACAAAAAAAATTAACAAAAACGTTTTGTTGTGTAATACTAACATGCATATAGTATATATAAATATACTATAAACCGTAGAATAAAGATTAACATAAAATAAACAATTTAGCTACAATCGGGAAGCCATATAATATAGGTATACGATATTTTAGTACTTCGTATAATCATTTACCTTACTTTACTTCTATAAACAACTAGGCTGGATATTTATGTTTTCATTTAATAAAATCGTCGGAAAACCCAAACCAGTGGCTTAGATACTATATAAGTTAAAAAATTTTGAAGTGTATAATTTATAATACTTATAATATGTTTGTCGTAAGAGTATAATATTTATGTTATCATCGGGCAGCAATAAAGTACTTAGCTGACAGTAAAGTAAACCAATTATTGCTTTTACAAGAAAGTGAATCTCTAAATTTGATTATCATATTATGCGAGAAAAAACAGTACCATCTTTTTATACTCTCATTATCAGTACAGTTCCCCATCTCTTTACTAAAAATTCGTTGGGTTAGTTTTTAAGTATGTATACGAATAAAACAACACAATTTAAAAGTTGTCCGTGTTAGTGAATATATATACTGTCAGAGTCTTAGCGCCCATACGAAAGACGGGAAATATGTATTTTTTGGTTCAATTTAAAGTTTTCCTGAAAGTGTTCTCATCACTTAGAGGTCATTTATTGTTGAGGGTTTTGCTATTCATCTTAAAACTCTTTTATTGATATGTATCCCAATAAAAGTAGTATTTCTGATTTTGTTTTAAATCAAAACTATACATTATCTGGAAAACCCTTAGAATATTTGAAAAAACTATTAAGGCTATGTATAATTACTTATACATTATGTATAAACAAGCAAAAGTTGAGTGAGAATTAAAACTTTTCTTAAAGACGTACATATCTATCTTACGTTTCGCTTAACTTTATCACAAGCTTTTTCATGACAGATTATATTTCTGAAGTGTTATTAAATTAAAAAATATAATTGGAAACTTAGAGTTTTTTATCACAAACTAAAAATTTTTAATAACAAATTTCTAAATTTGTGCAATTGTGAGAAATCTTGTTTTTGGTTATTATTATATACATATTGCGATGTTCTCATAATCATTTTAAAAATTTGTATTTTATCATAAAATTTAATTTTAAGCTGTGGGCGTAGGTTCGAAGTGACATGCAAATTTTTTAGAACACGAGACTCTTATTTTTTTTAAATTTATAAATAAATTTTTATCGTATAAAATTTTTGTTTCAATTTAACTCAAATATTGGTAATAAACCTTGAATGAGCGCTAATCTGCGCTCACCTTATCAAACAAATGGCCGAACAAATGTTTCCCAATGATTTATACTTTTAATTTCAAAACTTCTAATTAAATAATTAAATTTTGGGTCAAAAAATTTGACCCAAATTTATTTTAACCAAAAATGTAAATCCTCACAAACCCTACTTGTGAGCTATCAAAATTTTTCTTTCATGGTTCTTAGTTTATTAAAATTTGGACGATAAAAATCACTACTTTAATTTTTATGTCTTAAGAATGTTTTTTACCATATAAATTATTTTGGTATTTAAATTTTCTGCAAAATATCTGTTGTCCGTGAGGTTTTCACACCGGAGTACTATGCACACATACATTATAGCACTATTGATAGCTTAGCCTGAATTTCCTTGCGCCAAGAATTCAATCTTTTTTGTTCTTTGCTGCATTGGAGAAAATGTTTCTTTATGTTTATTATGTAGCAGAATAAGTATAAGTAACATACTCTGTATCGTATTTGGAAAATATAAAAATACTGAAAAGATAACTATTACTACAGGAAATAGAACCTGCATCTTTGCAATCCAGTTTCAACTAGCTGAACTATTTTATTCGACTTTTCAAAAACAAGTGTTTGCTAAATTTTAGAGTTCTTTCAACCTACCAAAGCTTGCTCACATTCTAAAGTTATATTTCTTCGTAAGCTAATAAAATATATTACATTTTATTTATAATTGTCCAAGTTAGCCAAAATAGATTAATTGATTGAATTTAACAAAATTATTATAAACAAAAACGACGATAAAATTTTCTTAGCAATTTAAAAAAATCGTATCGTATTTATTAACCTACTAAAATATTAACATGCTATTTAAGAATATCGTTAATTCCATCACCTTTTCGAATACGTTAGAAATGGATACATATCAAATTAAAGAACTTATAATCTTCTAAACTAATCAAAATGCAGTAAAGTCATAGAAATTAATACACATAGCTTCTATGAACTTTTCCTATAGAACATCGACTTAGACATTAAATTTTCTCTCACATACATATCTGTATGTCAGTTCTTATCACTACTACAACGTAAAAAATGTATTTAAATTTAAACTGCACGCGATGCTTTACATAATATGACTAATTTATGCTGCAAAATAACGTTACCTGCAAAGTACTGTATAAGCGAGACCGAATAATAATTTTAACCGCATTTGTAATTTTTATCATTTGTTCTATCCATATTTAAACTGAAATCTTTTTGCATATTATACAACTTCAAGTTGAGGTTTAAAATCTTTTTACTACACTTTTTTTATAGGTATTTTAAATTTAAATTAATGTACAAAACCAAAAGTCGTAAGTATTATAGTTCTTTAACACAAAAGAAGTGTTATATTATTACTATTTTAATAAAAATACTTTCTTGTAACCCTTTTGTGTATTACAATACAATGCGAATTCATATAAACCTAAATTAAAAACTATTTTATAAATTTATTTACTAATATAATACATTATCAGTAAACTATATTTGAGAACATTTTTTCTTCAATTACCATCAATATGAATTTGTCTTCAAATTCTAGTTCTTTAAATTATTACCAATAACAAAACACTATACTTGATATTTTTAACTGCTGTTATATTTTAAAATCGGCAAAGAACATAATATAAAATACAACCACCAAATCATTTCGTTACAAACCATATAGATTTAAAATGAATGCATTAGAAAAAATTTCAAAGAATTCCCAAAAATTAAAATTTTTAAATGTATATTGCGTATTTTTATATGTACAACAATGGCAAAAAAAAATATGACTTACAAAGTTAGTTTTAAAAAGGAAAAATAGAAAAATGAAAGGTTTATCTTTTAATTACCTCTTTTTAATTGAAGATACATATTGTGCGATTTACATCCACGACCTCTTACTTACACACGCTTTATATTTCTCACTAACAAGGAACTTCTCAAGTATACCACTAGGATTTGATAGCTTTGATATATTAAAAGAGCACTATGATCGAACAAACACTTTTTTCTTTTTAAATGTTTGTACTTCTTCGCGTTTATAATATTAAGAAAAAAATAAAAAGTCAAATTTTCTTTTTCTCAGCACATGTTTCGTGTGTCTAGAGAACATATATCTTCAGGTGCTTGGAGGTCACACAACTAAAATAAAATAAAGGTGAGAAAATATATGAACTAACTAGATCTTTAGTTATTAAATATTTTTTTTTCTTTGGGTGCCTATGCTATGTTATAATGGTAGGATCTGCATCGTATTTAAAAGATATAAAAATAGAACAACTATTTCTGAGGGGAATCGAACCTAGGACCACCCAATCTACTAGCTGATGTGTTACCATCTCATCAGCTAGAAAGCCTTTGGGTTATAATTGCATAAACTACCTGAAGTATTGCAATTAAAAACTTTTAAATGCTATCTTCTCAGAAACGGTTGCTTATGATATTTAAAAACACCAGTTCGCTTGTGTTTGCTAAATTTTATTGCTCTTTCAACCTGCCGAAACTTGTCCCGATCTTAGAGAGTTATACACTTTAGAAGTTGTTCTCGTAAGCCACTCTACGACTATTCTGTCAATTACTAATTTAAATTTACAATGTAAACTTATTTATTAATTTAAGCCTTCAGTGTTTATATTTTATTAATTAAAAAAAATCTTCAAAGCTACGAACTTATTTGAAATGTATTTTTTTAATATTTTAAATGCTATTAAAGATTCTCTTTTATGCTACGACTAAGATTCAACGAAACAATTAGTATGCTGTTTCATTATTTTATTAAACACCGTTTAAAACCATCAGCTTTGAGAGTTTATAATTTTTACTAACCACGTACACGTTTATATTTATAAACATTTATAGAGGCTGTTATTAAAAGTAAATAAAAAATGCTAAATTTTTAACCAGATAAAATGCATTTTAAGTGTTATATTAGAAAAATTTCAGCAATTTATTGACTTGAACTGTAGTTGAGAATTTAAAGTATAAATATTAATTTATTTAAAAAGTTGGTCATGTAATTAATTACATATTAAAAGTATTATTTTATACATGCAATGCAAACTTACTGCAAACAATTTATTACTTTTATGAAATCTCAAAGCTATTAATGTTAACTTAAAAATAATTTAACTACTTTAATAACTAATTTTATATATCTGGTTGCATATAAAAAGGAATTTTATATTTCATGTTAACTTCATGCCGGTTATTTTTAAATTTGAACATTTGCTTAATTTTTATTCGTTGATAAATTTACTAATGATATATCGCAATTAACCACGTTAAAAACATTAAAAAATTAAAGTCACAATATAACATGTTGAAAAATTTCAATAAGAATCATTTCTATCTTCAAAATTGTAACAGGTGGTCATAATAAAAAAGATGGTTTAAAAAACTACTACTTTATGCATATGATAAAATATAATATATAAGTTGGTTTTTGCATGGTATAAAAATGCAGTGAAATGACAAAAACACAAAAGCAGTTCAGTATGTGAATTTAATTAAATTATGAGGCATATTAACATACGATCTGGGTATTTCGAAAACTACAATAATATGATATTGACAGTAAATAATATAATGGAGGTACACAATAGTTTTGAAAAATATTAAAAACAACTTTCATTAAATTACCTAACTTAATTAGTGACATTAAAGAAATTATTTTACATTTGCTAAAACAATACTTTAATACTGAGAATATAATAAATTTGAATTATATAGGTATTTTGTATTTTAACGTTTTAGTAATTATTATCATTTTTTATTATGGGCATTACAGGTACGTAGTGGTGCTAGCACACAATATCTATTGCTGAAATTTGTGGGTAATAAATTTTGGTAAAGTAATTGCAGTAATAAATATAATTGCAATTTTAAAGCACATTTAAATATCTCTCTAGCGTGTCGAACAAACGGTAATTAAATTTTAAATTAAATTTGCAAATTGTTTAAAGCTTCTATAATTTTGTAATAAATAATAAATTGTTAAAAATTATTCTTTCATTATTTACCTTCGTGAAGACAGAATGCAAGCGTAGTCTTCAGAAATGTTCTTATTGAAACTGATTTAGAAAATTTTAAACCGTCCGTACCTACGAAACAAAACAAAGTGCGGTATTTATACGCAACTTTTCACGACACGTCAACTACCTCGCGTAGTAAACGACGGACTGAAGTTGGTATTGCGACGCCTGAAGTAAATAGTAATGCATCGCGACGCACGCGATTTTCTGCGGTTTTCCTCGATCACTTTCGGTAACTTTCGGAATGCAGTACTTCATCAAGTGACAGGAGATCGGCCAGGGAATTCTGTTGAATTCAAAGCCCTTACAGATATAAATTGTAGGTGAAAAATCTGTTTCAGTACAAATCGAATTTCCATTGATATCAGTAAATTTTGTTCTCTTCGACAGGTTACCGGTACGTGTAGGAAGAGTGATTTATTTATAAGTTCTAGAAAAAGCAATATAAACATAAAGTGCTTCGATATCACACAAAATCAAGTTTGGAAGTTATGATTTTCAGTGGATTTTAAATCACTTAATAAAATCTAGAATTTGTCGTATTTATAAAGAAATCGTTTTATTCAAATTTTATTAAAACTTCATTTCTTAAAAGAGAGTAAATAATATGTACCTATAGATACTATAATAAATTCTTGCAAGTGATTAACAATGGTGTTTAAATTTGCTGACACAATATAATTTGCATTAAAATTTTACAGAAGTCAAGTATAACAAGTTTCACAAGTCAAGTTAAACAATTGTTTAAATCTTTCATAAGCTAAATTTCACATTAAGTATTTGAACATTCAAAATTTTGCAAATGCAAGAATTTCAAAGATTACCAAATTGTACGCAATTTAAATTTAAATAAATAATTGTGTAAGAGCTTTGAGTATTTATTGATTACATTAATATGAGTTGTATGTAACATAATTAATGATTTCAATAATTTTTTTTTAATTATTATTAAGTTTATTAAAATTTATTATTTTCTTAAGCTTTAAGGTTTCTGTTCAACTTTTTTTGCACACTTAACTTGATACAACTAAAATTTATACTAGTATCGCTAAAATCTTTATTTTTTTAAGTATCCAACATTATGCTTAATTGAAGTAGTTTTAACAACAAAATACCATTGTGTTCTTGCGGTACTTTTACTATATACGACAATTCAATTTTTAAAATAAAATAATTTAAATGCAAATTTAGAGGTTATTAACATATTTACTTAAATATTTAGCAAAATGATTTAGTCATTGAAAATTAACAGTAAATATTAAAACAATCTTGAGATGGTGTCGTGAACATACTATAGTGGTATTTGATTATTTTTTCAATTAACCAAATCTTTTACTAAACTGTTACGAAAAATTACCTCGGCTTAGCTCTTAATGTGGTGGAGCAATGCGACCTCAGGAGCTAATTCCTGTGACTATATCGTCTTCGCTCTCAATCAAAAATATTTGTTGTAAAATAATAAGTTTATCCAAAAATCTAATTTTGGTGACAATTTCACCTTCTGCAGTGATCGAATTATGTGTAATGTCACGACTTAAATTTAGAAATTTATTTACTTGTATAATTATTTCTAATTTCCACCTTTAAGAGTGTTGCGTTGTTGTATCAACCTCGTACATCCTTTTGCGCGCAAAAGATTCTCGATAATTAATAATTTCAAAATCAAATTCTTTGTTATAACCCGATTTTCTAGTGGTCCGTGGGAAAATATTATTTTGTAACTTATTTTGTGATCAATTAGCTTAAGGTACCTTCTATGTTTATAAAAATAGCTCGTAAATTTCGTTCCAATATTTTTGTTTAGCTTATAGATCGTGTGAATTTCCGTTCCTAATAATCTCGAAGTCAATAATAATTTTCTAGTATTTTGCTTAAATACCATTTACTCTTGTGTTAATAGATTTATTTTTTTGAGATTCTTACAATTTTCTTTTCTCACGGCCCTGGGTAACATTTGATGGAAGGAGAAAATTGTTATATAAGGAATAATCGAGAGGAGCCGGGGCTTTTTTTTTAAAAATCACTACCGTTCGAAACAACTTTACTTTTTTATCTTTTCTTATCGATTTTCGGACAAGTCTTTTTTTGCAAACAAAAATCATTTAAATAAATAAATTATGTTAACTTAATAGTGACTAAAAATAATTTTGTGTCGTCCAAATTAATACCGATCCGGGCTGATTACAATTAAAAACATTTGTGTCTTAAAAAATTGCAAAGTGCCTTACAAAATCAATATTAAACATTATTGGCATAAATTATCTTCATCTAAAGTGACTAAAAACAATTTAGTGTCATCCAATTTAATATCGATCCGGGGTGATTACAATTAAAAATATTTGTGTTTTAAAAACTTGCAAAGTGCAGTGCCAAAAACAATATTAAATATTATTAGCATAAATTATCTTCATATAAAGTGTCTAAAAACAATTTTGTATCATCCAATTTAATACCGATCCGGGGTGATTACAAAAAAAAAACTAAATATTATCTTGGTGCCATTCATAAACGTACACAGTAAAAAATACAGAGTAAATATTTTACACTAAAAAACACTAGCTTGTGTTCATATAGGTCCACTCAATTTAGTGTAAACTTTTCACTAAAAGTTTTAATCAAGTGTAGTGTAAAGATATATTGGGAAAAAATTGTCGAGATATGCGGTCAATAAAACAATACGATTGTCCGACGTTTCGGGATCTTTTATTGTCCCATTTTCAAGGCTATAATACAAAGACAAAATAAAATAAAATACAATAAAATAAAATAAAATTAAAATACAGATCACATTAAAGTTAAAGAGAGGAATTATATAAAAACAAAATATAAAAGCAAAAATAAAGATAATTAACAATGACAAAATGAAATGAGGGAATAAAAAGGAAAAAATAATAATTATATAAAAATGAAAAATATTTAAATGAAAGTAAAAGAAAAAGAAAATATTGAAAAACTAATTAAAAAGAGATACTAACCTAAGAGGAGAAAAATGGAGGTTAGAATGTCACCATTTTCCAGCGTGGTGCCGTCCTTTGGCAAACCTCAGCAATAGCACGAGGCGATTTCTTAAAGTAAACACACAACCAACCTAAACGAGTAGTTAAATTGAAATGAAATTCAATCCAATGTAACTTCTTTCCAGGTTATGTTATAGTGTCAAACTAAGTTGGTACCAATGTACCAAACTAAGAAAAATCCTCGTGGCAATTTAAAAGGTTAGTCAAAAACACAGAACCGGCCTTAGGTTAGTATTCCCTCTCAGACCCAAAAATTATTATGCCGAATTTAGCATATCAAGGATACGTTTGTAACCCCCGTCAAAGTATTCAACATCCCTTTTGTCATTCATTGACGATCTCTGTGAGTAAATATGAATTGACTCCTTAATTTTCCTCTTCTTGTCTATCCTCTCCCGGTCTAAAATATCAATGTTGTCGTAGTCGATGTTATGGTTCTGTTCAACCATATGTCTGCAAAGAGCCGTAGGTTTTTTAATACACTTTTCACCTCCCCCTTCAAGCACAACACCAAGGTTACGGGCGTTCTTTAAATCCCTAGTGTGCTCTTTTATGCGGACACATAGCTTTCTGCCTGTTTCACCAACATATACAGCATTGCATTCTATACACGGAATTTTATAAACAAGACCACTATGGTGGTCCCCAGAGACTGGATCTTTGGTTTTGGAGAAAAACCTAGAGTTTTTGTTAGGACAACTCAACCCTAATCTAATCCCTGGGGTAGATTATAAAACAGCAATTAATTGCTCCGTAAGTCCTCGGACATAGGTGAGGCTAAAAAATTTTATATCAGAGCTCGTTGATGTACTTTCTTTATTATTATTATTAACCTTCTTCTGGGTTAGGGTAGTCTTTAGAAGGGAATCAATGACGGTTTTGGGAAAACAACCTTATGGAAGGTCAACAATTATCACACTATTCGTAGTGTAAAAAGTTTACTAAAATTTGTTAAAATTTTAACCTTATTTCGGGTACACAAAATAAAATTTAGTGTTAAAATAAAATGAAAATTTAAATTAATTTGCACTATTTTGTGTATATATTAGATAAACACATTAGTTTAAACACACTAAACAGATAATTTATTAACTCTAGTATAGGTACTTTTTTAGATGAATAGATTGAATTAAAACACTAATTAGGGTATATTTAAAATTAATCTAGAGTTTAGTAATACACTATACCTATAAATAAAATACATATTGTAGTGTAAAAATTTCTTTATTTAGTGGCTCACAAAATTATTCATCCACCACTGAAAACTTACTAATTATTGAAGTATTTTCGAAATGAAATCCCCAATTATTTTTATTTAATTTTTATTATATTAAGTAACACTTGACAATTGATAACAGAAAAGAAATATTTAAGAAAAACTTCATTGGAAGACGCAATTTTAAGAAACATAACGTAATAACGTAAATTCATAACAAACAATTATTCATCCACAAATAGATTGCACCGTAGTTATCATGTTTCTATAATGTAATACTATCTAATTGTCTTTTATAATGCTGTAGAAATGTGCTTACAAGCATAATAAAGCAGAATTACTGGCATGAAATAGTTGCACTTCATATTTCGGTAAGATGGGTCGCAAAGAAAGCGAAACTAGTATTGAAGAACGAAAATTAATTCTTAAATTAGTATGCGAAGGAAAATCTATGCGTGAAACCGCAAAAATTGTCAAGAGGAACCATTGTACAGTCCAGTGCATAATAAATAAATTAAAAAATGAAGAAAATCTTGCAAATAAAGCCGGTCGAGGGAAGAAGTGTATACTGACACAAAAGACTAAAAATTATATTATTAAGCAAATTAAGTGTAATCCTAAGAGAAGTGTTCCAAAATTGACTGCGGAGGTTTCAAATATTATTGATCAAAAAGTTTCTGTCGAAAGTGTCCGTCGGGTCCTTCGGAAAGAAGGGTATAATGGTCGTATTGGACGCAAGAAACTATTTGTATCAAAAGTGAACAGAATGAAAAGACTTGAATTTGCAAAAAAATATATAAATGAAAGCGTTGAATTCTGGAAAACTGTAATTTTTAGCGATGAAAGTAAATTTAACTTATTCGGTTCTGACGGTAAGCAAGTGGTGCGGAGGAAATCTTAATACGCAGTTAAATAAGGAAAATTTATGCCCAACTGTAAAACATGGTGGTGGGAATGTGATGGTTTGGGGGTGCATGGCTGCAAATGGAGTCGGAAAACTTCAATTTATCGACACTACTATGGACAAGTTTTAATATCTGAACATTTTAAATGAAAATTTAAAGCCTAGTGTCGATAAATTGGGCTCACAAGACGTCTATTGCTTCCAACATGATAACAACCTCAAACATACCGCTTATACTGTGAAGGAATGGTTACTTTATCATGTAAGAAAACAGCTTCACACTCCTCCACAATCACCAGACCTCAATCCTATTAAGAATTTGTGGCAGGAATTGGAGAGGAAAATACGACAGAGGCCCATTTCCTCTAAGGAAGCCCTTAAAAGCGTTATTTTAGAAGAATGGCAAAAAATTCCCGAATCTACAACTAGGAAATTAATTGAATCCATGCCACGATGCTTACAAGCTATTCTAGTTGCAAAGGGATACCCTACAAAATACTAACTTATTAAATAAAAGCAAAAATTGTAAGCCTCCTGGTACTGGATGAATAATTGTTTGACATGGTTTTACTTTGTTATGTTTTGTTTATTGGAATAGTGTTTTTGAATTAAGTTGTTTTTTATTATTTTCTTGTTTATATTTATAGCAAAGTATGCTTTAATGTATTAAAAATTTATTAAATATAATTTGGTATTATTTGTAGAAGTTATTGCAATAATACAATATATACAATACAATGCTGTGTAGTGGATGAATAATTTTGTGAGCCACTTAGATGTAAAATTTACCTGACCACATGTGAATTAAACACATTAATTAGAGTACTTATTACTATAAATATATTACATAATTAAAAATATTAAAACACAAAAAATAATTTTTATCTAAAAACATCTATCTAAAAACATTTTTTATGTCGCATATTGTGAAATTTTAAAATAGAACAGATTAAATCATAGTGCGTTGTCAACATTCTGGCAACTTTCTGCTATAATACACCAGTCAAGTCTGGGTGGTTCCCCGATTTGTGTGAAGAATTTAAAAAAATGCTTGTAACTGCAAACGGACTCCATTTTCACTAGAAGAAAACATCCGAAAAATAATTAATAACATAAACCCAATTTTTGATTATAATAAAGGATATTTTTTGCTTGTAGTCATATTCCTTCAGCCCGTTCTTCGTGAAAGTGATAATAATACTCCAATGATAACTTTAACCATGATTCCAATAAGCGGCGTCCACTGTATTTTACAATAACTTGCAGGTTGAAGAGTAATTAATTTGTCCGTCAGCGTTGCTTTGATACAGCGTTGTTTTGATACATTTCCTCTTATTTTTTTACTTGGAAGAGAAATAATACTTTAGTTGCCCTATTCCAACAATCTAAAAAAAAATTGTTCATAAATCTAATGTTAAAAATAATAACTTCACATACTACTGAATTCCGTTTCATATTCTGAATACCTGGATATAATTGTTGAAAATCTTCCTCGATCTAAAGCAAAATTTTATATTTCAGTAACAGTACAAACACATAAAGATAATAAAACTTACACACCACGAATGATTCGAGAAATCTTGGAAATTCTTTTAATACGTTAAATTTCAACGATTTTCCATTAATTTCCAACACCATAAAAAAATATTTGAACTGAAACACTTGAACAATATTAACTTGCTCACTGCACTCGGATGAATGTAATTTTATATTAACACGGAGGTAATCTTCAATAGCAAGTGGTCAACGTTTTTATTTATCCGAGAATCACCGGCAACAAACTTGAATAAAATGTGCCATATTTGCGTTTTTATCATCGGTAATTATAGTAATATCACCTAACACCTACTAGATTCGATCTATCAAGGTTGAGATTCACTCTACATAGCGCTTATTTTAGCGTCTAGTTAGAATTAATCATTTTAGTGTAATTTTAGTACGAAATATAAAGTAGAGAGAAATTATACACTAAAAATTAACACTAAATTATTTACCAACTACACTAGATATTTTACACGACAAAATTTTTTACTGTGTACGAGTGTCAATCTTAGTGCAACCTGCATTATTGTGGTAGTTTCTACTTGGGTCAACAGCTGCAATAGATGTTTACTACCATTTGTGTTTTTTTGTGTAAATAACTAGCTGGTAAGCAATTTGTTAGATTTAGGTATATTTTTTGTGTGTGTAATATTATTAGGTTATTGAACCAAAGACTTTAATTTTTTATATAATGAATTTTAATTTACCAATTATAAACTTGAATTTTATTGTGTTTTATTTTCTTGAGGAATTCCTAAAACAATAAGCGATTTACAACCCCCCCGAAATTTTCTTTGTTAATTTTGTATCAACGACTGAGCAACGCCGGCATTAAGTTTTCTTAATGCTAGGGCTATATCTGCATTAACGTCTAACGGGAGAAAATGTATTATTTAACGGGAGAAAAAATTACGCGCTAGATCCGTACTTATCTGCTCCGGACTTATTATATAAACATAGTATCTTGTTACTTGCGTTTAAATTTCAGTCGACGCTGAATCTGCAAATTGCACATACTTTTGCCAGTTATTTAATTAGTTAAACGTGGTACGAATATTTACCTTCAAAATTTGCAAACGCGTTTTTTTAAATCGTCGTACTAGACGTGAAGAGAGCTAAGCCAGAAAAATTGAAAAAAATATAGTGAACTTCATCTCATCAATCAAAAAACAATGAAGAATATAGTGGTGAATACAGCTAAGTAATTTTTTTGTTCTAACATTGAATTTCGCTAATCTGTGAATGATATAAACATCACATTATTTTAGATGACATTTTAAAACTCTTTTTGCTAATTATCTCAAAATAGCAAATGTGAGGCTTAGCTCTTTTCACCTCTAGTACGACGAAATTATTTAATTGAACAGCAATTATATAAAATACATTATAGTTTATATTCGTATTTATGTAAAATTTGAATTTTTATTTTAAATTGAAACATTTGCTTAAAAATTATTATTTGTATTTTATAAATCATTGGCTTCATTGCAATCATCTCGTATGCTAGGGCTACATCTATACATCGTAGCTACAATATTAATTGCATCTATGAAAATAGGCCAGTTTGTGTTGATAAGTTGACGGTAATTTAATTTTAGCACACTATGCAGGAATAAGGCGCAAATGAATCACGTGCAGTATAGATATTCTGATAGTGTGAGATATAATATGTAGAATGAATAGTGTAGCCACAACAGCGCAATATTTAACGCATTATTCCTATGTGCCAAAAGAGACCGCTACCCGAGCTATCGTCATTACTAATATCGTCAACAGATTAGCACTTTAATTTGCAGCCATATCTGCATTTTAGCGCATTAATGTACGTTAAGCTTAAAGTTAAACGCAGGTGTAGCTCTTGTCTAAGCGTTGAAATTTAAGCCGACGCTGATTCTGCAAGTTGCACATATCTTTGCATTTTATTTAAGTTTTTAATATACAAATTTATCTTGTAATTTGGTTTAACGTACGAATAAATCTTTTGCAAAATTTGCAAACCGCGTTCTTCAAATTATTTAATGTAGTATAAAAAAAATGCAATTTACACAAATATTTATTTTTAATTTTTCGTGAAATTTGTGTGTATTTTTATGTTGTTTAATATAAAACAAAATTTATAGGTATACTGCCATAATTTTTTGCGTTTATTTTTCAATTTAAGACATTGCTGCATAAAAATCTTGATGATAATTGCTATAAAATTAATAAAACAGGTATATCTTTATAATGAGAGCTTACCGTATAGTAGTATAAGTATGCCGATAACGCGAGGTATAGAATAAATGTAGCTACAACAACGCTGCAGCCAGGAGAGAAGGAAAGAGTAAATATGAATTGAAAACAAGGCTCTAGTCTTTTATAAGAATTTGAAAAACTAAACCTTGTATCGGTGTAATTTTTTTTTATATTAATAAGGAAAGACCACTGAAGGCAATAACAAATTTTGAGTTCTTTAAATTAAGAATAAGTAGGTAAACCTACTTAACTTAACTTAACCTACTAAACAACCACGCGCTACAGAAAATAAGGTCGTACAAAAAAAACTTTATAATTTTTATAAACCCAGACTACTATTTTCATCTTTTTATCTTTCGTTGTGTTCTTTTTTGTTAAATTGTTGTGTGTTACTGTTACTAGTATTAAGCACACGTACGACCACAAACACTACACAAATACGTTAATTTTGTTAATTTGTGTAAGTTTATTTCGTTTTGTTTATTTATATTTTTTTGTCAATAAAAAAAATTGTGTTCCCCATAAACACTCTCTTTGATTGTGAAAAGCAACGAGGTAGAATAAGTAATAGAGGAGGACATAGCAGTATACATAAATTTAATAACAAAATTTAAAAAAATTATCGTTGTGTGATCTACCGACGGATCATTGGTTTAAAACAAAAAACGTAACTTTTTAACGCCGATCTACATTCTACAAAATTATGCAATATCAAAAATTAATGATATATAGGAAATGTTTTTCAAAAACTCTAATCTACTCATTGTATTAGTATAGTACGAAGTAATACAGGCACGCGTATTTCTCCAAATTCACGGCGGCCACCATTAAAATGTTTTATTTTAAATATGTCGAAAGTGGCATTGATGAAAAGATCGCTACTTTTTTACGATTTCTCTAATACAGTTTATGATCCATCTTTCTACGATTTACACGCCACCCTGTATTTTGACAGAAATTTTCAAAATTTTGACAAAGTGTATGTTAGATTATTACAAAACTTTGCAAGTATTTTTTTTAAATAATATTTTAGTTTTTCCAAAAAACCATTAAATTTGAGATCTTACTTGCGTTTGTAGATTTCGATTTTTAGAAACTTTTTGTTCAGGCAGAATTTTGTCATCTTAATTGGTTTAAAAGTTATAAGGACCTAAAGTTCAAATTGCTTCACGTAATTCTAATTGACGTGTACAAAATAAATATAAATTGAGGGTAATCGGTAGAATAGTCTAAGGTAAAATAGTCTGGGGACCAAAATTCTACTCGCACCTCCACTCTGGTGGTCCCTGGTAACTTGTGGAGGAATCTCAGAGAAGAATCGCGAGAGGTAACAGAGTAGTGGATACCATAGTCCAAACAGTAGGAAAGATAATAACCGCGACAAGACCGACAATGGCGCAGGTGGTATTGAAAAATACCGCACCCAACAAGAGCACAGTAGAGAAAGCGCCAATAACCGCCACCGTCAAAAACCACACAAACTTAGATATCCATGAGATGGCACAAAGAAATATAATGAGCAAATACATGGACGACGGCAGCAGTAAGGATACGTTCCAAACGGCAACGTACCGTAAAAAAACACCAAGATACCAGAAATGACAAAGATAGCGAAACCGGCAGCAAAGAAAGAGTCCAGTAGGAAGGATGCCCTAATAATCAAGGCCTCCACCGAAGACTTTATAAACAAAATGGGCCCTGTCAGGATCGTACTTAAGGGAACGGATGCTCTTCCTATCAGTGGCATTAGAAAAACAAGAAATGAGAAACCAACTTCACAAACTCAAGGACATCTTAAAAGATAAGGTCGAAAAGGTAGGAGACCTAGTAAGGTTCAAGAAAACTTTCTCAATCAGAGACATAGAAGAGCTAGCTACCTTATTAATTATATTAATATTATTAATGGCATTACATTCTATAAGTAGAATTTAGCTATCCGTAAGGACTTACAAAATCCATTTGTTAAGGTGGATTAATCTTCATATTTACAATATTATATTGTTTATAGATCCTGATGTGTTCTAGCGTTTCATATTATTTTCCTTCAGGCTGTTCGGTCCATAACTTTTTGCGTCCATCCTCTTTCTCCCATTATTTCTAGGTCTTCCTCCACTTCATCGCACCATCTCAGTTTTGGTCTTCTTCTGTGTCGTTCTTTATTGAGTTTCCATTCCATTATCTTTCTATTGATTTTCTCTTTATGGGACCTCATTACGTGTCCCCACAATCTGATTTTTTGGGCCTTGATGTATTTCACAATGTCTTTGTCATTCATTGCTTCAAGAATTTCAGTATTTGTTCTAATTCGCCATGTTCCATTTACTTGTTTAAAGCCAAATATTGGTCTTAATACTTTTCTTTCAAACACTCTAAATTCTTCTTCCTCTCTTTTGGTCATACAAATAACCTCAGCCGCGTAGGTAAGTACAGGCCTTATCAGTGACTTATATATCATTATTTTGGATCTTTTTGAAATTTGTTTATCCTTTAATAAGTGTTTGTTTGCGTAATATGATCGGTTGCTTGCCTGTATTTTTGCTGTTACTTCTGTTTTTCTACTATTCTTACAGTTAATTGCTACACCAAGATAGCTGAAGTCTTGTACATTTTCAAATACAGTAGGGCCTCGTTAATCCGGAGAGGCAAAAACAAGACTCTTTCCGGATTATCGAGGCGTCCGGATTATAGTATGCCATATTAAATGTTAATAAAACACATGTTTAAGTTCTTGTAAGGACAGAAAGCGCGGACTTGTAGAAATTTTAAATTTAAAACACTGGAAGATTTTCAGTGATCAATTTAATTTAATTACCACAAGAGAGGCTTGCTAAAAGGAAATTGTAACTTTCAGCTTACTAGAACACAATTTGAATTATCTGATGTAAATTGGTAAATCACAAGGTGACGAACTCGGATATTTAGGAAAGAGTACCAAAGTTGCCAGCGTAAAAATTTTAAATTTTGAAATCGAGAGTACTAGCTACTAGGTAAGCATCCAAGCCGACTGGACGTGTTTTGTGTAATTCACCTGAACGGTGAAAATTGGCAATTTTGTTAAGCGGAGTGCATTATTTTTAAAAGTTGGAATACTTCACAACATGCATGCCGTTTGATGGTTTAAGCGGAGTAGACAAAATATTTTGAGCCCTTTAGCTGCAGTAAAAATCTAGTGATATTTTTGCGTAGTAAAGCCACATTTTGAATAGTCGACAAGGTATAATCTTGCGATCACCTGTATTGCGTTTGTATAAGAGTTGTCTTCATAAGTCGATTCCGCAGTGAATTATGAAGAGTTTTGATTTGTACACCCAGCGATTGCAGTCGGCGCATGGAAGTATTTTTAAATGGGATGATCCACAGATTTGTGGAGTAGCGAAAACAACGGAACCTTATACCAACGGCAACACTAGAGAAGAAGACAACGAAAGGAATTGTGAATTTGTTTGCCACATTGTAAATAGCTATTATTCTTAACAAAATAAATTTTTTTAATAAAACGATACACTATATTTTTATAAAACATTGAGAACACATTTTACACATTCGCCTAGAAACAAATACGAATTATTCTATAAAAGTTCATTTGAATTCATAAATGAAATTCTCGTTTCTACAAGGGAATACTTTTACATGCAAACCCTAAAGCGGTAGGTACTTTTTTAACTAACATTAAATTTTTCAAAATATTAGATATTAGAACAGTTCCTTTAATCAATTTTTAAATTATAGCATATAGACAAAATGTACATGTTCAAAATTACAACTATGTAAGGAATTGACACTACGTATTACACGAAAGGCGATAAACAAAAGACTGACGGCGCATTGGCTCATGACAGCCCCCGCACCTACACGCCGCCGGGCCTCTCCCGCGAATCCCATTGCCCGGCCGGATTACAGCGATCACCGAACAAGCGAAAGTCCGGATTACCGAGGCCCTACTGTACTTCGTTACCGATTATTAAATCTGTTGTGGAGTCATTTTTTTCCCTTGTGCATTTGATGTATTTCGATTTTCTTTGACTTATGCTAAGTTCTATTATGCTTGCCTCTCTTTTTATTTTTTTTAACACACTTATTAATCCTTCCCTTGTTCTTGATACAATAACAACATCATCCGCGTAGGCTATCACTTGAGTTTCTTTGTTTATTATTGCTCTTGTCACCTAGTACTTTTGATTATTTTCTCAAGTGCAATGTTAAACAGGGTCTCTGACAAGGCGTCCCCCTGTCTCACTTCGCTGTTCACTTTGAAGCTGTTCGTTTCACCTGCATTCGTTTTTACCGTGGCTCTTGATTTCTAAAGTCATCAAAATCATCCTTATCAACGTAGGATGTATTTTAAATCTTTTTATGATGTTTATCAGGTGGAATCTGTTCACTTTGTCGAAAGCTTGTTTGAAGTCCACAAACAGCATATGCATATCTATTCCATATTCGTAAGTTTTTTCTTGTATTTGTTTTATTAGGTGTAATGCATCTACTGTTGTACTGTTGATTTTCTTCTTTTGAAACCGAATTGATAATCTCCAACTATTTCCTGGGTATATTCTGTAAGCCAGTTATGTATAATTGTTGCTAGGATCTTGTAAGCAGTATTCAGTAGTGTTATGCCTTTGTAGTTGTTGCATTCTTCTGCACTCCTTTTTTCCAATTGTCTGGCATGTTTTCTTGTTCTCATATCTGATTTATTAGATTGCATATTTCAGTCTTCACTTTTTCTACTCCCGATTTTATTATTTCCGCCACAATTTCATTGGCACCGGGTGATTTTCGGTTTTTCAACCTTTGAATTTATTGCTTTCATGATTTCATCGTTTGTTGGTTCATTAATTCCGTCTCCGATCTGTATGTCTTCTGTATGATGTATGTATTCAAAGACTGGCATCAGAAAATAACTTCGTACTCAGGGACATGAGAACTTATTACCAAGGTACCCAAATCGCCAGAGTAGAAGCAAGGAGTGAAGCGATCCAAATCTTGGAGAGCAAGACACACGTGAGAATCGGTGTAGTAAACTCGTGTCGAGTGCGTGAAGAGCGACAACCCAAAAGGTGTAATAGATGCTGACAGACTAGACACGCGGCAGAAAACTGCGAGGCGGAAGACAGGTCGGAAAAGTGCGGAAAGACAGGGCATTTTGCGTACAACTGCACGGAAGCGAAGCATTTTTGTCTTACGTGCAAGCAAGAAGGGCACAAGACTACTAGTTTCTCGTGCTTTACATCTCAAGAACGCCGCCGCAAAAAAGTCGACGTTTATGCAAGTAAACCTTAACCATGCTCGGGCCGCCCAGGACCAGCTGCTCTAGACCACCGCAGCAAACGAGGTGGACGTTACACTAATTAACGAGCCGTATAGAACAATGGACAGCTGCTGGACCAAGTCCATCGACGGGAAGGCGGCTGTTCTTACACACGACCAAGTGGCGGTTCTAAACTCCGGAAAAGGCCAGTGCTTTGCATGGGTTGAAACTCCAAGACTAGTGGCATATTCTTGCTACATTTCACCCAACTCCATACTAGAAAAATTTGTCCATCAAACCTGGAGCCTGAAAGATAGTATGGCAACCCAATCCAAGCCTGTAGTAGTCCGGGGCGATTTCAACGCCAAGGCGACAGAGTGGGGATCTCCGATAACCGATACCTGTGGAACCATCCTTGCGGAAGTGCTGGTCTCGTCTGAATTGGTAGGCGAGGTGACCGACTGGAGAGTGATGAACGAAGAAACGGCTAGCGATCATAAATACGTTGCATTAACAAGCAGGACCTTCAAAACCACCAGCGAAAGCATGATCTACAACATACCATCAGAGACATCGGACTGGGCGAATTCTTTAAAAAACTATGTGACGCCGTGAACCAAAGAGGGGCCCTGTTGTGAGAAGAAGTGCGTATTGGTAGACGGAAAAGATTGCCTCGGCAAGAAAGCGCTGCGTAGACGCCAGAAGAGCCTACCTGCGTCTGCGGAAGACATCAAGCTTACCATCAACCAAGTGCGAAGAGTCAAGGCAGGACCAGAAGAGACTCAGAGAGATTCTGACGAACAAAATCAAAGAGAGCAAAAATAACAATTGAAAGAAATTCATTGAAGAGGTGAACGAGGATGTCTGGGAAAGGGCTTACCAAATAGTAATGAAGAAACTAGGCAGACCATCTATTCTTGGCTTAACTGATGCTCGCCTCAGAGAGATTATTTAGACTCTTTTCATAGTACACTCAAAAATGGTATACACCACCAAGCCTGTAAACAAAGACGTCCCAACCTTCGAAGAGGCAGAGCTGCAAGCAGCCGCGAGGAAGATGCCGAACAACAAGGCGCTAGGACCGGACGGAGTTCCGTCTGTCGTCATCAGAGAGATGGCGAAGGCTCAACCAGAAATACTGCTCGGAATTTACAACAAATGCCTTCGAAAAGACAAATATCCCGAGAACTGGAAGAAGGTAAAGCTTCTGCTGCTGAGAAAAAGAGACAAGCCTCTAGAATTCCTAAGCTCATATAGACCCATTTGTTTGGTGGACCATGCTGGAAAGCTCTTCGAGAAACTGATTCTGAACAGACTCCAGCAGGAGATAGATAAGACCAAGGGCCTTTCGGATAGACAATATGGCTTCCGAATAGGTAGATCAACCACCGATGCAATCGATAGCGTGGTTCAAATGATAAGAACGGCGAAAAAGGCTACGAGGAAGAGGAGGCGTTATGTGGTCCTGGTAACCCTCGACGTCAAGAACGCATTCAACTCCGCAAGATGGCAGGTGATAATGAATGAGCTCGAAAGGAGGGACGTGCCTCCTTATCTCCTGAAGATCATGTCAAGCTACTTTCACGGCAGAATAATGATGGTAGACAAGAAGCTCTGGCAGCAGACCCTACCAATGTACATTGGAGTTCCACAGAGCTCAGTACTCGGCCTGCTGATTTGGAACGTGATGTACGACGACGTGAGCGTCACTTGCTTTGCAGACGACATCACGGTCGTGGTAGAGGCCAAGACGGACGACGAACTAGAGCGACTAGTTAACAGCATGGTGACTGACATATCTGCATGCATGGCAACCAGAAGTCTACGGCTGGTCCCCGAGAAGACAGAAGAGGTTGTTGTTTCGGGGATGAGGTGGCACAGGCCTGTCCAGTTTTCGTTGGGCGGTCACAACATTACACCGTGCGACCAAGTTGTTACATGAATTTTATGTTATTGGAGTTTATTTTAATTTATTGTGCCGAATTCTTTAATTTTAAGTTTGTATAGTTTGATATATTTATATTAGATGGCGATTGAGTTAAGTTTTGATTCTTTGGGAACATGTTTGATTTTTGGAAAAATGTGGGTATGGATAAGATAATAAGAACGGGGTTTTTAGTTAAGAACGGAAAGCGTTTTTGAAAGAAAGGTAGCAGTTTTGTTGTGAGTTCTCCTGAAATTCTCTGGATCACGATAGCCTTGTGTGACCTGACAGCTTCTATTTCGGAAGAGTGCTTCATTTGGAAATTTTTCTTTATTGCACCTTTACGGGCACACGTGGAATATATATTTTGGAATAATTAATTTTGATTGGAAATATTCCTAAAATAGTGGTTCTTCCTTCTTTCGTATTGTTGGATCTACGAGGATTGAGACTTGGAGCGTCCAATATTCCATCAAACTTCCACACAGCAACCAGTATAAGGTTAGACGTATCAGTTACTAACTTATTTTGATGATAACCAGCATAAGGGTCCGTTATATTATTACCTTCGGGATCTTCGCGTACCTACCCATTTGACATCCTGTGTATTATCGCTTTCAACTTCTGATTTTATATATTATCCGGACCATCAACTTTTTGGATTTGGAATTGGTTACCGGATGGCACCCGAAATTATCTATTTGTTTTATACTACGTATATCTATTTCGTTTCGTCATTATATTATTTTATTGATTGTTGCGTAAATTTCATTGTTATAGTATTATTAAGTTCGAGCAGAAATTAATTTATTTTTATTTAGGAAAAGTTAAAGTTTGCCATCACGTAAACATCTTTTTTTTTTGTGAAGCGATACGCAAAATTCGGATTTTGATTTAAACATTCGGGGCACACCTACATATGTTAGTGTGAAATTACCGCGACTCAAAAGAATTGCAATTCTCCGGGTCTTGAGCGACACTTATATTTTTCTAATTAATGACGATCGTTTGAAGTTTTTTTACCTAAGAGTTTATTTAGGAAATTTCAAAATTATAAAATTTGCGTAGAACTATAGACAACTGTGACTTGATCTCGTATGGTGCGCAACAACTTTTCTCTTCATATTCAGTTAATTTATATTATTATTATCAGTGATAATTGTAAGACATTGTTGATCATTTTTTTGTTGTCCATTAATAAATCTTATTGTGCTCGATGTAATCTGTGGTGGTTTCTTTTATTTACTTAATATTTTTTTTTTCGTAAATTGGCTTACATCTCAGTGGTTAGTAATTACCAAATAAGTTCTCTGGAATCCTGAAATTTAATTACTTGGCGCCCTACATAATTACTTCGTATAACCAGAGAGCACCTGAGCTAGCCCAGGGAAATCTTTTGTACCCATTGAGTTACAAAAATCCCATGGGCCCTGAGATAAGTTATGGTGATACCTTAGTTGGCAATTTAGGTTTATAATTTTTCAGGGTACAAAGTCAGGGTGCTGGGCGTGGACATTAATCGGTACCTGTCATTTATGCCCCACATTGCAAAAGTCGCGACCAGAGCTGCGGCAACAACGGGGGCTTCGAGCAGGATTATGCCAAACATGAACGAACCTAGTCAAGCGAAAAGAAACTTCCTGAATGCAGTAGCTGAGTCCATCATGATGTACGCCGCTCCGATATGGGCGTCGGTTCTCGTAGAAGTGACGTACAGGCGCCTACTGGAGTCAACGCAGAGGAGAGGAGCCCTGAGAATGTGCAGAGCCTACAGAACTGTATCCACTGAGGCGGTACTCGTGTTGGCGTTCCTTCTGCCAATCCACCTTAAGGCAGAGATGCGAGATGCCAAATATAGATCTGCGAACAAGACTCTTTACTACTGTAGGATGTATGGAGATTCGAGAACGTTGGAAAGCCTCCTGAACATCTTCAGACAAGGGTAGATGGACCCATCGCCTAATTCCCAATATAGACCTTTGGGTAAATAGAAATCATGAAGAACTAGAATACGAAACCACACAAGCCCTGAGCGGGCACGCCTGCTTCAGAAGCTATGTACATAGATATAAACGATGAAATACCACCAGCTGCCTTTTCTGTGGAGAAATCGATGACGCGAAACACACCATGTTTACTTGCACCAAATGGACGGACCACAGAATAGTCGCTCAAACGTAGTTGGGGCAGAACCTGACTCTTTCCTACATCGTGGGGCTGATGCTGGACAGTAAAGAGCACTGGCAAGTGATAGAGAAGATGCTGGTGGAAATCATCTCCACCAAGGCCAAACTTCAAGACGAAGCTTAAATATGAAGAGAAAAGTCCCGAAAGGACAGAACAAACTGAAAGCAGGAGTGTGTGCGGAAGAAATGTCAAGGCGATTCCCGGCACCTCTATGGAGTGGGGTTTTAGTCGGTAAAAATCCGACACTACCACCCAAACCATTTGAGTGGTGTCTTTTGAAGATTTCTCCACTCCCAACGCTCGCAAAAAAAGAGAAAAGGTAAAATAGTCTACGGTAAGTTGGTCTAGGTAAAATGTGTCTACGGAAAAAAGTCTACTGGTAAAAAAGTAGAGGTAAAATGGTCTAGGTACAATGATCTATTTTATGACACGAAAATACAAGCGCAAATCCAGACCTTGGTTCTGGAAGTCAATCGAGTTTTAAAATTTGGACTTAATCTATTTATGAGGGTAATATTCTCCCGGCGTAGATCCACACTTAGGAAAATATATGTCTACACGTTTAAAACAAACAATCTGTATTATTAAAATTTATTATTTATTATTAAAAATTATTATATTGTCGTGTTTCGAAATGCTATAAACGTTAATTATTTATTTTGTAAAATTATGTTGAAAGTTTTATTTTTGTTATTATAAATTATTAAATTATTTATTCTGTAAAAATGCAGTGTAGATAAGGTTTTAGTTGTAAATAGGTGGGAACATAAAAGTAGAAAGGGAAAAATGGCTTGAAGGTCGTAGGAGTCCGAGAGACCGCCTTGCGGCACGCAAGCGGATGGAAGTGTTATCTTCCCTGCTGCGTTA
This sequence comes from Cantharis rustica, assembly GCA_911387805.1. Classification (NCBI taxonomy): domain Eukaryota; kingdom Metazoa; phylum Arthropoda; class Insecta; order Coleoptera; family Cantharidae; genus Cantharis; species Cantharis rustica. The sequence goes on from OU426877.1 coordinate 83,266,539, forward strand.
AGTTATAAATTTTAATTTTAATGGTAATGGGAATAAAAGTGAAAATTTAAGTTAGAAAAGTTGTTTTGTTTTATTTTAATTGGTCAAGTGCAACATTATAAATTTTAATTTTTTTTGAAGAATTTGTAGTAAATTTGGTCGTTACATTAAAGTAGTTTGCAGAAAATTTGTTAGACCAGCGCGGATCGAGCAGATGTGGAGTTCACATGCGTTTGCATTACCATAAGGTAACAAAATTTTATGCAAAACTATTTCTTAACAACTTTAAAATTTAAAAATTTATTCAACGACCATTTTTTAAAAATGATACGAAATTTTACAATTAATTTAATTAAAAACCATTGAAGAGTCTCATTCTCGTAAATAATCTGTGTAACCCAGCTAATTTTCGCAGAAGGGTGAAAAGTTATAAATTTATAAAGTTGGGGGCATAGCAATATATTGTGATGTAATAAATTACATTTTTAATTATCTCTAATTTTCAAAAATTTATGTAACCAAAAACATCACACTCTCTTCAAACTTTTTATTTTTCACTCACTTTCAAATTTAAAACAAACCACTATCAAAAAACAAAATCATTTATTATTCTTAAATTCAAAATTTTTCACAAAAATTTAGTGGAACAAAAATTTTAAACCTCCGCTGCGGTGGCCACCTTTGATCAAAGGCATCTTATCTTCCTTTTCTACTGCCAACTTTAGTTTTCAAAGTTTTACCTCCCAAAATTCAAATTCAAATATTTTATAAATTTAAATCAAAATTCATAGCAAATTAACAGGGTAGGTAAAACTTTGGTTCGGAACATGACAATATTATTCAAAATTACCATTCCGATATTTCTCGCAAAGCGCTTTCAAGTTTCTCTACATGTTTTCGTACACAGCAATTTTTTTTTATTTGTTTCAGTTCCCATCATATGTTGATTTAATTTGGTTTAATCACATGCTAGCTCCAATCTCATCTTTTTGATTAATGTCCACGGTTTAAATCCTCGAATTAAATCACGGTTGGGTGCTTATGACCGACGAGATTGGAAAACCGATTATTCTACCCTTCACCTTGATTGTTGGTACATTCTTCTCCAGCAATGGTGGTTGTATATTGTCATGTTTCGAACCAAAGTTGTACCTACCCTGTTAATTTGTCATTAATTTTGATATTAAGTTTAAGAAATATTTGAATTTGAATTTTGGGAGGTAAAAACTTTGGAAATTAAAGTTGGTAGAAGTGAGGTTTTATCGAGGCTTTTTGTGCCGACCATGGTGGACAGCGGGTGCGAGTTTTGCATGCCCGCTGAAATTTGATTTTGTTACGCTGAGTTTTTGATATATTTTTGAAATTGTGAGTAATTATTTTTGATTGAATAAAGTGATTTGATGCGATTGCATTATTGCGTTGTTTTGGAGGCATATTTTTGATATTTGAAGTAAGTTTGGATATTGTTTATGAGTGGCTACTGAGCGGTGACAAGTTGATTTGGATGATTAAATTTAAAAAAAAAAAGAATATTTCGAATGGTAAATTCGATTTGGATACTGGAAATTAAAAGGTTAAATTTGCATTCGTAGGAACGAATGTCGATGGTGATAAGCGGGCGATTGAGATAAACGTTAAGGTTAAAAGTACGAGCCCAATAACAATTTAAAATTTTACATTGCATTGAATTATTAAAAGTGGATTTGATTTAATAATTATTTTTGGAATAATGAAGAGTCTCTTGTTAAAAAAAATGGATGCCCAGTTATAAGTAATTTATGATTTAAGAAAAAGTTTTTGTAAGATTGTTATAGCTCGGGGCATTTCAATATACATTCAAGCTTTCTGGAGGAAACATAGGAGCAATATTGCGCAATCGGATTGGTTGTGCTGTTGCATTTTGGTTACCTACTTGGAGGAAATTTCCATTTACATAGTACAATCAAAGTATACTACCATATTGGTAGCTACTTCGGACATTATAGTTTTTAAATATTCCATTCCCCTTAAAACATCTTCGACCGGCAAGAAAGCTAACCCATTTAGCATACCGCAAAATAAATTGAACTCTTCATTTTTCAGATACATAGTTTGTATTCATACCGTATTAAGGGGGGAAATACATATAAAATTTTCAAAAAAGTAATTTTTTTTTTCATAAAATGTTAGTAAAAAATCTTAAGAATCTGTCACCAAATTTTTAAAACTTAATTCAAAGTATTTCTTATGTTAAAACCTAGCAACCGAGCGCGCTCAGAAGTATAGTTGAAGGGTGAACTTTGGCTACCTGTCTTTGAATGCCTTTACTTAAAACCTTTCTATTTAAAATTATGGTAAGCCGATGTTTTACAATTTTCTTATACAATAATTATTGAAAAAGAACAGTTGTAAAGTTATTAAAAAAATATTTGAGAAGATCAGGTTCAGTGTTGTTATTCTGTTTAGGTTAGTGTTGGGATTTATTGTACGGAACGTTTTCAAAAACTAATAACATATATGGATTGTTCAATGAAGGTTATACAACTCTTTTACAAGTAATTAACAATTTAGAAATAATACTTGGTAGGCAATGTAAGTCATATGCAGAAAAAGTTGATCAGCACAGAGTAACTCGAGAAAATCGACGCAGCTTATTAGCGACTAAAGAAGCACGTCAAGCACATCAAGAGGAACTTCTGAAGAAAAATAAGTTCTACGGGGACATCGAAAGACTCCTATAAGGCGCCGGAATTGCTGACTAATCGGTAAGTTATCGAAATTATTGATTTTTATGTGCCTAAATATAAAAACGCATTTTTCTCAAAACTACATTTTTCAAATCGGCGTGACCGATAACTCAAAAATCAATCGTGCTGAAATTTTGTACACATCTTTTTAATGATATTACTTTCTATATGAACCTATTTGTTTTAAAAAATTTGATAAAAAAGTTATTTTTTCGAAGCAAAAAGAATTGAAAAATTTGGTTTAAAGTAAATTTTTTTTTTAATAAAATATTTCAACCCGTAAATTTTTTTTTTTTTAATTTTTTTAGATTTATATAGAAAATAAAACATTAATAAACACTAAGAACTTTTATTTTTTGATTTCAGACAAATGCAACAGAAGCGACACGTCACGCCAATCAACAACTCTTGCTGCGACCTTCCCGGACAACTAGACTATAAATCGGCCATTTGGAAATTTAAAAAAGAATTATTTTTTTTGTAATAGTTAAAAATACAAATAAACTATATGCCAAGTTTTAAAAAAATTTAACGAGTTATTCTTTAAAAAAAAATTTAACCAAAATCAAGTAAAATTTACGCGTTTATATGAGTATTTCCCCTCCTTAAGCGGTGACGAAGTTTCCGTAACAACCACAGTAAATATTTAAAAAATTCAGTTTACTTCTGTTTCCGTTTCCGTAACAATCACAGTAAATACTTAAAAAATTCATTTTACTTATAACTTAGACTATTTTACCTAGGCTATTTTACCCGTAGACTTTTTTCCGTAGACCCTCTTACTTAGACCAACTTACCGTAGACTATTTTACCTAGAATTAAATTGAGAGAAAATATCTTGTATCTCATAGAATTATTATCAAAAATAGTAAGCCAGTGATTTTAATTTTAATAGTAAGCCAGTCACGAGATTTTGTCCTTAGATTTTGTCACGATAAATTAACACATAAAAATAGCATGAAAAAATAGTATGCTTTTATTTTCGGTTTTATACGATGACAATTTTTGTATAGAAAAATAACAACTGATACACATAGTGTGCCTTACTACCGTGAGCAAAGCTGTATGTTGAATAAACGTTTGAAAATAGATTGTAATGAGAATATTTTTTACTAAAGCAAATAAACTCTTCACCACACCTGGAATAGGTCTTCTCCAGTATTAAGTGTGGTGGACCCAGGTAGAAAAACTAACTCTGTAGATTTGTGGGAGCACAGAAAAAGATTCCGCAAGAAAAAAAATTTGCTTCCATTTTCGCAAAATAAAAATGCCGATGGTTATAATCGTATAATAAACAAATAAGTAGGTACAATCTACTATTAAACGTTAACAACCATTTCCGAATTACACTTATGAACCGGAAGCAATAATGTGGCTTATGGAAACGTCGCACAACAATCGGAACCACAACGTTTCAAATAAAATTAACACACAGACAAGAATTAGCGGTAATTAAAAATGACTTATCCAAGTGCTCAGGTACGTTTACAAGATGTAATACGACAATGGTTTCACCACCAAAACCTTCTGTGTTTCCTAAATGAAGAAAATGCTGTCAAAGCTTTGTTTCGCCTCTCTGCTTGGAACACTCGTAGCTTGCAGAACTGCTTGTTTGGAGGATGTTGAATTTGATGTACCAAACAGAATTTGCTTTGTGCACAATCTCGAAGCACTTTGCACTGTTGCACAACACAACAGATCGTAGCTCCTGAATCAAGGATGACAAGACAAACAAACACGACCCTCTCGTCGTTTTAAAAGGTGAACACGCGTTCATTAATTTGACTTTTAATGTCGGCGTTGACTTCATTGGCTAACACTTTTATTAGACACCTCCCCAGGTATCACAAAATATTGCGCAATATTGTACGAATATTGAGAAATAGCGCAATATTGGTAATGTCCAGGCAATATTAGTGCAATATTGATTAACATTTATGCGGCAATATTGTATAACAATATTAGTACAATATTGCTTACCAATGTTGGGCAATATTGTATATCCATGTTGGTACAATAATGGTTAAAAACTGCATTAATATCTAAACCATACTGAATATATTTTTCCAAATATCTTCCAAGTTATATTATCTGTGATTTGTATAATTGAAAAATGAATTTCTCACATGTAGCTAACATATTAATATTTTATTGATATTGCGTACCAATATTGCGCAATTATTGCGAAGACCCAGCAATTTCTTCCTTCCCACACGGATGAAAACTAAAATTCCCAACCTTTTATTTCGTGAAGATACCCAAGGTAGAAAAAACTAGCTCTTTTTTTTGCGGAAGCCCAGGGTGAATCCGGCGGAACTGCAACAAGTTTGCACTCTCTCTCGTAACAAAAAAAAAAGTTTCTACTATGAGAAGTGAACCCGGAAGGGACGTTCGCAACGACTGACACTCTAAACATTCACCCAGCAACTCTTAATGGAGACTTCCAATAATTGGAATCTTTAAAACGGTACTTGAGCTCAAAATTAGATCACAAAAATCAAAAAATATTCAAAGCGAGCGTCGGCTATATCGACGAACGCAGCTGGCAATTATCAAAAATATAATACAGCATAATACTCAAATATAGTACAACTTTGCAGATGAAAGAAACGAAAAGAAGTAATAAGGTAAAAAAACTTATCTTATTGCCGCTGTTGAGTGGTCGCTATCGCTCGATCTTTCGGGTGTTCAAGAAATCCAATGACGAAAAAATCAAAAGAACACAATTTCCTTGAAATTAACGTAAATCCGCAAGAAGAAGCGGTGGTAATTCCAGTAATTCTCACTACACAAAAAATCACCAATAACTCGCCCAAAATCCCAAGCCCAAAATCACCCAAAATCAAGGGTAAAAAAAACTTTTTTGTCAACAAAAAATCTCGGACCTCCTTTTTAATCTCCCCGCACCTTTTCTTCTTATCTCCCGTCATGCGTCTAAATCGTCTTGCGTCCAAAATATTCTTGTATCATCAGAAATACAAATACGATGGTTAGCCAAAAAAAATACAACAAAATTCAAAATTTTGTTACACGTTCTTGTTTAATTTTTCTATTAATTAACAAAAATTTTATAATGCTTGTTTGTACTCCCTATACAGTTATAATTTAAACTTTAAATATTATTCCAAACAATATAAAAACAAAAAAAAACTACCAGTTATAATATTATTCCGTGTTCCTATTGGTCGAAATAATAATTATAAGCAAAAGTATAAATTATAACTGTAACTCGTGCAAACGATCATAAATGTGTTCTTTTACTTCGTATCTTCGTATTTTGTCTTGCAAAATATAAATCAAACAAGATATTCGAAATTCCTGAAAATATGAAATATACCTAATTTCTTATGTTATTACCATGTCAGTATAATCTGTAATTTTGGAAAAAAAATTTTTTCTCTACAAACATTCAGTCTAAAAAATTTTAAACAATAGGTTTCTTTGTTTGTAATGTACCTACATATTTATATTAAACATAAATAAACATATTTGTAATAGTCATAATATATTGTTTTAATCAACAATTTTTCATCTTTTTTTAGTTCTACTGAAGTAATCCCTACAGGTTTGTTGTTTTTAACAATATCAGTACAAATACAAAAGAGACATAAATACTTTGAAATAGAGATTCTTGTACAGAGAAGGAATTTTTTTTTCTAAAGATTTTAAAACGGTGTATCTTTATTGCTTTTAAACATTCAAAATATACCGGGTGAGCGGCCAAAAAAGCTTTAAAACAATTTGAAGAAGTTACGAAGATATTTCTAATTTTTGGCACATTTTGTTAAATAATATTTCACGAACAATAATAGACGTCATCAAATTTATATCAGTGATGTGTATTTTCTCAAGTTTAATTTTTCCTTTAAGACCGATGAAATTAGTTAAAAAACGTCTTTTTATTAAAATATGTTTTATGCTAGGGCTACACCTGGGTCTAACGTTATGCTTAGCTTGCATTAATGCGCTAAAATGCAGATGTGGCTACGAATTAACGTGATAATCTGTTAACGACGTTATATAATGACATTAGACTTTAGCAATAACTCGGGTAGCGGTCTGTTTTGGCACATCAAAGGGATTAATACGTTAGATATTGCGTTGTTATGGCTACATTTATTCTATATCTCACGCTATCGGCATACTTATACTACTATACAGTAAGCTCTCGTTATAAAGATATATCTGTTTTATTAATTTTATAGCAATCATCATCAACATTTTTATGCAGCAACGTCTTAAATTGTAAAATAAACGCAAAAAATTATGGCAGTATACCTATAAATTTTGTTTTATATTAAACAACATAAAAATACATACAAATTTCACGAAAAATTAAAAATAAATATTTGTGTAAATTGCATTTTTTTTATACTACATTAAATAATTTGAAGAACGCGGTTTGCAAATTTTGCAAAAGATTTATTCGTACGTTAAACCAAATTACAAGATAAATTTGTATATTAACCCTCCGCGGTCGCACTGGGACGATTTCGTCCTAAGCGAAATTTCACTTATAAATTTCAAGTAAATCGAAAAGAATAAGTGCGCGGGTTTCTTATCTAAAAAAACCTTAGTACAGGTGTTATCTTGCAAGTGTTATCTAGCCGCCTTCCGCCAGTTAGTTCTTGAATTACAGCGATATAAACTTGTCAACGATTTACCACCGCTTTTGCCGTTACTGTTTTGATGTATCATTTATGTACTTTAATGTACAAGAATTTTCGTAACGGTACGGTATTGATTTGCCCAATTTTCCGTTACTGAATTGGTGAATCATTTATGTACCTATTATGTGTTGATTTTTTATTAACGGAATATTTAGAAATTTACAGTGTCGTTTGGGTACATAAAATTTACATGCTTAATCGACACCGATTTTTAATTAAAAAATAATTAAACAATATTCAATAATAATTAAAAAAATTAATTTTTGTAGTTATTTAGAAATTCGATGTTTAAATTGATGACGTGAGTCAATCGGTGTTTTATTTATATTTATTCAGATACCATTACACATTTATTTAAATTTGTACTATAAATTTTAATTATTTAAGTAGAATTTACGATGTTGCTCCAGCCATTAGGCTCTGGTTGATGATTGGTTCATTTCTGAAATATCTGAAATTTAACATTAATCACCTAATAATATTTACTTACATTTTTTTTTCGAACGGGGATTCGAACCTGTGCTGCTTTAGCCCTTCTATCTAAAGGTATACTACTTAACCCCCACGCCTACGAAGGGTATACAGAGAATTTATATTTGATGATAGTCAATATCAACTTTTCAATAATAACTATATTAATTCAGTTTAAAAATATCAAGAAATATAATTTATATATTACTTTAATTTATTACTTTAATTAGTATTTCATTCAAAATAATTTAAAACCACGTGTAATATTTTTTAAATTAAGACAAGTAAATAACTGTTTTTACTTTATTATTAAAAAAATATATTTATTGTTATATTTTTTATAATTACACAAAAGTGTACAAAATAATTTAGATTTCAATTCTAAGGTAAGTTTACACAGGATATTCATTGTTTGATTGTCAATTTCAATTACTCATTAATCACTATTTTAATTCAATTTAAAAATATTAGTGTTGAATTAGAATAAATTAAAGTTTTTAGAAACGTTTCAGATCAATTATATTATGAATTATTTTAAATAAAATAAAATTAGCAGAAAATTAAGGAACACGTGTCATACTGAAGTTTGAATTTTTAATTTAAAAGCATAACTTTTCAATCATTTCAATAATTTTTCCAGGTTTGCCTGATGATATTCTAAAAATCGAAACATCAGTTATAACAGGGTGTCGCAAACTATATCATTCATTTAAATAGTTTTTGAACAATTTTATGTAAGTTATGAATTAAATTATTTTTCAATTTCATTTAACATGTAAAAATTAATTTTATTAAAAAATATTATCACATGTTAATAACATTTACCATTTTATAATTATTATAAGTAGTACTATTTATATTTTACTGTACGGTACAAATTATTTAAATAAAATTATATTAAAATAATTAAAATAACAAATACAAATTAGTTAAAGTATTCTAATGACGTTTTTGGCGCAATTTCTGCGCAGTGTGGTTCAAAGATGATATTATAAATTTTAAAACGTTTTTGTTAAGAAGTTATTAGATTTTATTTTAATCATTTTTCTGTTCTACAGAAATAATCCCTACATGTTTCTTGTTTTTAACAATTGCAGTACGAATACAAAAATTTTAAATCATTTTTGAAACGTCCAATTTTTTTGCAACCTAATTTTCTATCAAAAAATCTTACCTCACCCATCAAATTACGAAGAGAGTTTTTTATTAATTTTATTAATTTTAATTGACAGTCTTCACAACCGTGGCCTATAATATACTATTTTTTTCAGTACAATTAAAAATATGGTTAAAAAGGTTACTAAATAATTTTTTATTGATTTTGTTTTACTGATTTTATTTTTATCTAACGATGTTAACAATAAATTAGTTAACATTTTTATGACATCCAAATAAATTATGGAAAAACCCTAAAATATATACACAAAGGAATTTTAAGATTTGGAAAAGTTCAGGTAATTTCAAAAGGATAAGCGGTACCTAAGTTAGGTAAATTAAACCGGATACATGGTACTTAAATTGTTGCATTCTATGAACAAATTTGATAATCTAAACAATTCTGTCATATTGTATTCTCTTTTTTTTTTAAGTTATCAAAGTATTTATTATGTATAACAAAACATACAACAATAATATTAATAATACACATACAAATTATTTACTATAAATAAAAAATTTCGTCAAATTCAGCCGAATTACCAAACGTTCCTAAAATGCTCGCCGCATTACCCCTTTGAATTTCCAGGCTAATACGTATTAGCCTATTCTCTTGTATTAAAAATCTACTATTTTAATCTTTTACGTCTCCTCGAAAAATATTATATCCAAGAAATGTGTTTTATTTAATATTTTTTCGCATTTTGACCAATAATGTGCTGTTTTATTAAATTCAAAATTATTTAATAAAGTGGCACTTTAGCACATAGATATGTCACTTTACTACATAGTAATGTCACTGTCAATAAAAAAACTATTGGGTAGAAGATTGTTTATTTAAATATTGGAATCATTGTTATACATTTCTGTATATTAAAAGTACAAAATTATTATTTAATCTAGAAAACTTAACAATCTCACTTTTATAATTAATATTATGTAACTTATACAAAATTCGAATCAAAAAATAAAAATTAACTGTTGTTATGTAAATAAATAAAGCCGTGTTTGGTGTTACTAGATTACGAAAATTTTACACAAATATCTATTTAGAAACTTTTTGAATTAGCAATAACTCAAGAACGGCGCTAGATATCGAAAAACTGAGTAAAAAATTAGCCCCCCTCGCCTCGTACTCACCCCCGTGAATTATCGGTAGGAAGGCATACGAAAAAATTTAGACCAATTGCGCGCAAAAAAAATTTACTCATAAACGTCTAAATTCATATTTTAGATTAGATTTTCACAAAATACGAAAAAATTGTATAAACAAACCTCGTAAGAAAAGTAGTTTTACTAAAAGTTTGACAAACGACAATCTTTCATAGTAGGAAATTTGGAAAAATATAGAATAACTAATTTTTTTATAATTGTAAAACGAATGTCTAATTAAAAATTAATAAAAATTACAATTTGATAATTTTTAGTGCTTTTTTTTAATTTTGTAGGACTTTTCTTTGTGTTTTTAAACTTTTTAAAGCAATCAATTTAAAACAGTTATAAATTCCTTGAAATGGTTAAGGTTATTAACATGTGATAATATATTTTTATAAAATTAATTTTTACAAACGCACAAAGTATTTTATATATATAGATTTTTTTGTCTTTGAAAATTGAAATAAAATTTAATTTATAACTTACATAATATTGTTCAAAAACTATTTAAATGAATGATATATAGCTTGCTACATAATATGTTATAACTTATAACTTTATGTTTCAATTTTCGGAATCTCATCATGCAAACCTGGAAAAATTATTAAAATGATTGAGAAGTTATGCTATTAAATTCAAACTTGATTATTAGTCAAATTTTTTTGACTTTTGTAAAAACAAAATTATATCTACTTGAAGCTTGAATAAGTAAATAAACTTATTTTGAAAAATTCTGAACTGGACAACTAAACCAACCCAAAACAAGCTATATCATTCATTTAAATAGTTTTTGAACAATATTATGTAAGTTATTAATTAAATTTTATTTCAATTCTATGTAACATGTAAAAATTAATTTTATAAAAATATATAAATTATGTATTCTTTCAAACACGAAACAAAACAAAATATTATGTTAAAAAATGGTATCAAAATAGTTAAGTATATTAATTTTTTACTTGTGATAATTATATCAAGTAAATTTAAAAGTAAACAAGTTAATTAAACGTAAAATATAATTTTATTTATATTTATTTTATAAGCTTTCGGTGAGTTGTGTCACCTTCGTCAGAATAATAATAAAATAAATATAAATAAAATTATATTTTACGTTTAATTAACTTGTTTACTTTTAAATTTACTTGATACAAAATAGTTAAGTTAAAATCACAACTTTAAATAATTAATAATGCATTTTTATATATAAGATACTATGAAATTGTAACTACCAAAACATTACTATTTAAACTGCACTTAATAGATATCAAACCGGCAATGTAAAAATCGTAACCATCAATTCATAATATACTTGTACATATTGGCTACTGCAATTTTGGTACCAAGACGTTAAGTTTAAAACTGCATCTAAACGGTATCATATGTTTCAATATATTTTAGTTACTCAAATTTCATTACATATCTGATACATGATTTGGCTTTACATTAACGGTATGAAATTATATGCATTGAAACTATACTGCAAGGGTACAGTGCAAATACGAATAAAAACTTAAGTGCCGCTTAAGTACTTTTTTGATACTTAACTTTCAGGTATGAAAAAATATGTGCCGCTTAAGTACCTTTATGATACTTAATTTACAGGTATGAAAATATATGTATCTATTCGTTATACTTCAATGTTATACAGGTACAAAACCGACGTTGGTGTTGCTTGGGCAGATAATGATTGTTAATATTTGCTGTTATTTTTACAATGTTTTCGTAAAGCTTTGAATAATAACCTGTAAAATTTTCATTGCTGCAGATTACTTAGTATTTGATTTGAACGAATGTTTGTTCTTATGGCCAAATACATGTTTGTCCCTATCGGACTACTAGCGCCCCTAGTGAGCAAATTTTCGTATTTGAGAAAAATGGCTCATCGTTTATTGGCTACTTGTGCATAAAACAAATGAGCGAGAATTGCTGTATCATCTGCGTACAAAGCCATTGTCGTTTTCTTAAATGTCTGTATGTCGTTGATATACAAATTAAATAGTTTAGGTCCAAGCACGGAGCATTGCGGAACCCTTGCATTGACGGTTTTTATAGTGGAGATCGCATTGTTAATTTCCACAGTCAGTCAAGTAAGAATTTATTAATTTGATTAGGTGAGCCAAGGAACCGTATTGAATTAATTTATATGTCGGTCCTTCTATTCACGCAGTCTAAAACTTTCTCCATGTTGAATAGGGCCATGACGGTGATATTGTCTTTATTAAAATTTGTTAAAATGTCGTTAGTAATTCTAGTAATTTGTAACGTAGTGTTATGTGCCTTGGTAAAGCCGAATTGGTTTGTGTTAGTAATTTTGAGTTCATCTTCTTCTCCGCTCTAGTCGGTCAAGTATTATTTTTTAGTCAGTTTTGAAAGAGTGTTTAGCAGGCTGATCGGTCGGTGGCTGGTCGGTAGCGTCGCGTCTTTATTGGGTTTGTGGATTGTAGTCACTAAGCCCAACTTCCAGATCATCGGAAAGTGCTGTAGACGGATGATCGCGTTTACTATATAATTTATTTGCACTATGGCTTTTTTCGAAAGATTTTTTAAAATTAAATTTTCAATTTTGTCAGTTCCTGGTGCTTTTAGGTTCGGTAGTGTCGTTATTATATTTTTAATTTCAGTCGGGTAGGTCATTACTTTTTTTTAATTCGTTTGTTGTCAGCGTGTACTTCTTGTTTAAAAAAGTTTTAAAGTGGTTCCTAATTTAGGTTTGTGCGTTGGTGTCCGTGGTATCGGTATTATAAACTTTTTGAAAAGTTACGGCTATTGCCTCAGCTTTTTGGACATCGCGTCGGTAAAAGCGATAGCGTTGTTTTCGAATTTCAGGACCGGAATAGGTTGGAAAGTTCTTTTAGTTTTTTTGTCAGTCACCAGATGAAGTTGTCTTATGGTTTCAAGTTGGTTAGTAAGTCGGTCCATTGTTTATTTTTAAATTGTCGGATTTGTTCCTGTATGTCTCTCGTCATTAGTTGCATGGTATTTTTGTGGTCGATGTCTGCCGTTCGTTGCCAAAGACGTCTATAGTAGTTGCGGTTGTTGATTTGGTTTAAAATACGGTTTGGTTTCGATACGTACGTATGGTATGTCGTTCTTGATTATTATTGCAACGTCACCAGCGAAGTCTCTGCGAAGTACGGCGTAACCTGGAAATTTAATATCTTTAGTCGCGTTTAATTTTGTTTCACATACCAAAAGAATGTCAATTTTGTTTGATACTAAATAATTTTGAGTTTCCGAAATTTTGTTTTGGATACCATTGGCGTTCCATAGATTTACTTTGAATTTAGATGTCATAGATGTCAATTCTTCCTAAAAAGTCTAATAGATTATCAAATTTGTTCATACAATGCAACAATGTAAGTAATCTGTATCTGGTATAATTACCTAACTTAGGTACCGCTTATCCCTTTAAAATTTTTCTAACTTTAAAATTCTTTTATGCATATATTTTGGGGTTTTTCCATAGTTTACTTAGATGTAATAAAAATGTTAACTAATTTATTATTAACATCGTTGGATAAAAATTAAATCAGTAAAGCAAAATTATTAAAGAATTATTTAAAAACCTTTGCAACCATATTTTTAATTGTACTAAAATCAAAAATTCTCTTTAACTAAAGCAATAGTTATTGATTTGGCAAACCGGTGGCAAAAAAAACAGATTTTTCGGAAAGAAGAATAGGAAGACCAAAACAATTTTTTGATGAGATAAAGAATCATTTTTAAATTGAAAGTAATGAACAAATGTTTAAAGTGAACGCTTTTTGTCAAAATTTTAAATATTGTAATAAATTGCTCAGATGAATAGAAGAAGTTTAATTTAATTAAAATCAATTTTAATTTTTGAATATTGAGCTCTGAAGTTTTAAGTAACGTATGGGACATTTTTGAGTTGTTTCAACTAGAGCAACAATTTTATTTAAAGTATTCTAATGACGTTTCTGACAACGTCTTGCAACTATTATTCTTCAGGCAGAGTTTCAAGGATTCTATAAAATCCAAAAAACATTCTGTTATGAAGTTATTTGATTTTATTTTAATCAACAATTTTTCATCATCGAGCAACTTTACTGAAATCATAACTGAATGTTTCTTATTTTTAACAATCCCAGTTTCAGTAGCATATGCGAAACGTTTATTTTCAATTAAAATTAATAAAAAAACTATCTTCGTAATTCGAATATTGTTTCTTGTTTTATTTCGATAAAAAATAAGGTTGCAAAAAAATTTAACGTTTCAAAACTAATTGACAACTTCTAAATTTAAAAGTTAGTAAGAAAATAGGTGGAAGCCTTAATTTTATTTAATAATTTAAAATTTTTGTATTCGTACTGAGATTGTTAAAAACAAGAAACATGTAGGGATTATTTCAGTAGAACTGAAAAATGATGAATAATTGTTGATTAAAATAACATCCAAGAACTCCATAACAAAAGTCTTAAAATTTATAATGCAATACGTTTAGTTATTGAATTTGAGTTTAGTTTTGTATTTTAATTTTTATATATTATGTAAGTAATAATGTGATAAATATCAGAAGATGCAAAAATTTTGTATACATACGTATGTATAAAATAGATTTTCTGACAATATTAGTTGCACAATTACGGTAATATTTTAGAATGGAAGAAATTTAATGTTGTCAATAACAAACAAATACATAACTTTAGGTTGAGAGAAACCGGTCAAATAATTTAATGTAACAATAATGCCAACTAGTCGGATAATTTTTGTCAGCTTACTTATCTACTATATCTATTATTTTTTAATTACCTACCTTAATTTATTAGATGAAATTTGCAAACAATTTCTATATATGAGTTATATTGCAACTCACATAATATTGTTAGTAAACCGTCGTTTTAATGTCTATTCTGTCTAATATCTTTGATATACCAATAAGGAGGTTAAACTGCATATTATAACGTAGCTTCAGTGGATGTTGTACAGATAAATTGCATTCATCGACTGAGCGTTGATAGTTCAAGAAGCAGTTCTGTAGTCAGATTATAATTATGTTGAGTTAGGTACGTAGAAATTATTGATAAATATTGTATATCCCTAATAGTATTATAAAAAGATAAATACCTAGGTACAATGATTAAACTTGGGAAAATTAAAACAACAAATTTAAAATTTAAATGTAGTCGAAATTAAAATTTAGGTTACTGTCAGTTAATCATTCCCACGATTTCAACTTTTTCCTATTGACTGTAGGAAAGAATACGCCTTTCTAAACGTATTTTAACAACTATTTTGTAGAATTAGGCACTAGTTGTCGAAAAAACGGCATTTTAAAATTTGAAAATGCAGGAAATTGTAAAACGCGACACCCTATCGCGCTAGGAGTATCGACTAAGTGGTAAGCTTTCTTGCTCCGAGCGATCCGATTTTCTTTTGACGGTACGTGTGATTTGATATACAGTTGGTGACAAAATTAAGTTAACACAAATTATATTTATAAATTTTTAGTAATTTCTACGAATTAATGAGTCATTTCTAACTTTTTTTACACTGTATGGTACACTTTTATGTCCTTTTTCATTCTATTATTATAATTTCACGGCAGGGAAGATGTCCATAAGGGTAACGGTAAACTTTAGGTAAATACCTGAAAACATAGTAAGACCAAATTAAGTAAACACTTCAAATATTGAAAAATTTTTATACTTTACATGCACTAATAATTATTTTAATACTTTGTTGGTCCTCCTTTAGCATCAATTACAGCTTTCAATCTTCTTGGCATACTTGCAACTAGCATTTCTGTTATTTCACAGCTTACTTTTCCATTCATTTTTTAATGTCTCGAAACATTGCAGACGGTTACTTCAACCACTTCTAGGCAACTTTTCGTCTAATATACCCCATAAATTTTCGTTAGTGTTCAAGTCGGGACTTTGTGCTGGCCAGTTTAACACAGAAATTCCTTCATCTTTAAAATAATCTTTAGCAACACGCAATGTGTGCTTAGGATTGTTGTCCTGCTGGTACAAGTATTGGCATGTTATTTGAAGTTTTTCAAAGGATCCCTGTAGATTTTTTTTAAGAATATCGACATACATGATTCCGGTCGTTTTTTCTTTAATCAGTGCAATTTCTCCAACACCTCTCGAAAACAGCCCCATACTAAAACGTTTCCGCCACTATGTTTAACCGTCTGCAATAGGTATCTTGACTGAACAGCCTCACGAGGCTGTTGCACCAGGTTTCCGCCATACTCTTTTACGTCTTTTGATCCTAGTAATTCGAACTTACTGTCATCAGATTATATGATGGATTTCCAAAGTGATACTAGTTTTTTTAAATACTCTGTTGCAAATGCAAGCCTCTTTGCTTTATTCTTACCGCTAATTAATAGTTTCTTGCGTTGAAAAAAACTTTCCAAATCAAATTCTTTTAGACGTCAATTAATAGTCCTTGTACTAACATTAATGTTCGTATTTTCCTTTATCTGTTGTGTCGAAATTAAACCAATTCTTTTAGTTTCACGAAAAATTCTGTGATCTTCTCAGCTGGTTGTTTTCCGTTTACGACTTCTTCCAAGTAAATTTTTAACGGATTCCGTTTCTTCAAACGTCTGAACAATTTTTCTAACTCCTGCTGGTGATAATGAATACTTTTCAGCCAATTTTCGGTAAGTCAATCCGTGATTCCGATCAGCAATTATTTGTGAACGAATTTATATGGACGCTTCAAAATGTACGTGGCATTTTCAAGTAAAATGTTAAACAATTATTTACTATAATAGCTAGATATACTCAAATATTATGTGTTTTTGATGCAATATTATAAAAAAATGGACTACTCGTATTTAAAACCAAAGTAAAACTAAATGTTTACTTAATTTTGTCACTATCCTACTCTGTGGGTTTCCATGTATGGCTACATTACGCTTAACAATTCACGATTGCTGAGGTAATATAATAATAGAATGAAGAAGGACAAAAATGTGTGCCAAAAAACACATTTGAAAATTGCTTATTAGTTCTAGAAATTAATGGAAATTTATAAATATAATTTGTGTTTACTTAATTTTGTCACCGACTGTATACTCTTACTCATATCAAATTTTTAGAATAAACCAAAAAATGCACAAACACTTTTTAGAACTAAAGTGTTTAAGTTAACACAATATAAATACACCGTATGTATATTATCGCAAACGTTTTCACCATACTATGGCATCATCAGGTGATGAACTAGGCGATAAACATCAGCGATGAACATCAATTTTGTTTTTTGGCATTCCCTAATTTTAAAGGTAAGAGTCCTGAATTGTCTGTAAATTTTCTAAAGGTAGGTTCGTTTGCTGCGACAAGCCAGAAATATCTGCAAGTAGAGTGGGTTGTTTTAGTTTCTTTAAATAAATGATTTCGCTTTTATTGTTTTTATGACTAACTATTTCGACTTTATTATGGGGTAGCAAAAGTGTAATCGTATATGGACCAATAAATTTATTTTCTTTTTTGTTTCGCGTTCTACTATTTATTTTAAAAACTTCTTGCCCTATGTGAAATGTATTTTGTTCGTCACCTTGGTTGTTGTGTTTACTTACTATCTTATTTTTAAATTCTGATATTTGTTCTTTTTCGTTGTTGTTTATGACATTAACCTTTTCTTTATGGTCATTAACATATTTTTGGTAAAAATCTTTTTGCAAAAATAGTTCGACGTTATCTCTCAAACTAGAGTGTCCAAATGTTAATTCAAATGGTGTAAATCCAGTTGTACTATGAATCGTGTTATTATAAGCCAATATTGCATATTGCATGAGGTTTTCTTCGTCTGGATGTTTTGTTTGTAAAATTCTTAAATGCTTTATTAAGGTGGAATGTAATCGTTCAATCATACCGTTATAATCGTGGTGATTTGGTGTAGTAAAATGAATATCAATTTGATGTAATTTTAACATTTCCTGAACTACTTCATTTTTGAACTCCCCTCCGTTATCACAAATAATCTTTTCCGGTGATCCATAAAAATTAAAATATTGCATCAAGTGTTTGCTAATTTCTATTGCATTTCTGCTGATTGTTTTAAAGGCTTGTCCTAATTTTGTAAACGAATCTATGATAGTTAAATAATTTTGTTTGTTGTATGTAAATATGTCCATATGTAATATTTGAAATGGGCGACTTGGAGTTTCAGTAATAACTAATGGATTGTAAGATTTTTTTCGTGCGTATTTTGAAATTTGGCACAAGGTGCATAAATTAATATAATTTGTAACATTTAACTTTATGTCGTTCCAAAAATAGTTCCTTTTTAAGTATTTCAATGTTTTGTTAATTCCTCTGTGATTTGATTTGCCTTCATGGTGATTTTTTACTAATAACACTTATTCTTCTGGGTCTCTGATTAAATTTAATCTTTTTGTGCAACGAATTAATTTTGGTCCTCTTTCGGAAAAGTTTTTTAAATAAACTTGGCAAAAATCTTGATACAGTTTTTCTGTGTGAAAAGGAATATAATAAGTTTTAACGGATGTTGTATAGGTATTGTATAGGTTTGTAAAATTTTGAAAATAAGATATTTATTGAGTTCTTTGGGAATTTTGAGAATTTGGATTTTGAAATTTTTGTAGTTATTATTATTAACATACATTTTTTGATCAGGGTTTGGTATAACGATTATTTGGTTTAGTTTATTTTCTACAGCGTCTTCTAAGATTGGGATTCTATTGTTCGTGGTTTCGTGGAAGTTTGAATGTGGGGTACCATTGGTAGGTAAATTTGGAGGTCTAATTTAGATGTCAGATAAAATTTTAATTTTGTTCTCTCTATTCGAATTTTAAGTGCTCGGAATTGGTTGAACAATCTCCAGGATTGTTGAAAATTGATTCGTTATCTACAGTTTCTAATGCGTTAATTTTTATTCTTGATAAAGCATCTGCATTCGAGTTCAATGTTCTTTTTTTGTACACTATATTGTAACCAAATTCTTCTAATTTCAAACGCTATTTAGAAAAATCAGGATATTGCAGAATAGGATCATTAGTTAATATTTGTTAACAGTTTTTAAAAGCATTGATGAATTCAGGAGCATGTTTTATTTCTCTATCTTTCTTTAGACAAATGGTTAACGGATTTGCTAGTTTATCAAAGTCTTTAATAAATTTCCGATAGTAACCAAGGAGTCCTAAAAATCCTTTGATTTCTTTCGTGGTTTTCGGTATTGAATAATTTAATACAGCTTTAATTTTGTCAGGGTTATATTTAACTCCCGTTGGTGCTATTATGTGTCCTAAATATGCGACTTCTTTTTTTAGAAATTCTGATTTGTCTAACTAAATTTTGAAATTTGATTTTCTTAATCGTTGAAACACTTTTCGAATTCTCTCTAAATGTTCTTGTAACGATACAGAAAAAATTATTATATCGTCTAAATAAACTAAACACTTTTTGTTTTGAATTCCTCTTAGGATATTGTCCATTACTCTTTGAAAGGTCAATGGAGCATTTTTTAGTCCAAATGGCATTCTACAAAATTTATGGTGTCCATTTTCATTCGGATCATTCGGATTCATTTCAATTTGATGGAATTCTGAAGCTAGTGATATTAGTGATATTAGGAATTGGATATTTATAGTCAACGGTATGTTCGTTATTTTTGCGATAATCAATCACTACTCTCCATTTTCTTTTTCCACTAGCATCTAAATTTTTTGGACTATTCATTCAAACTGGTGAAGAATATGAGGAATTTAAATTTTGAATTTTTGGGTCCTTCTAAATTTTTAGAATTTTCGGGCGTTACGTTAATAATCTCGTTATGTGGTGTTCTTTCTTGTTGGGAATTTCCAGATAATTCTGAATTTCAAAATATTTGATTTTGTTCATAATTCGGTTCATGATAATTTTGTTCGTAATTTGAATCGTAATAATTTTGTTTATAATTTGGTTTGTAATAATTTTGTTCATAATTTGATTCGTAATAGTTTTGTGGATCTACATTCAAATGGTATGATGCTAGGAAATTAGGTTGCGTCATTGCTTTGCTGATTGTAGTCCTATTACTATCTACATCCATAGGTGTAGGTTTAGGTACATGTCACTGCCCCCCCCCCCCTCCCCCAAATCGATTTTTAATAAAAAATTGGTGACAATCGTTAGTGTTTATTTGTGCTTCCATTTCCGAAGTTTGTGCTTCAACGGTCGCGAAGCTATTTGCGAAATATTTTGAGAGAGGCTGTAGACATGATGCTTTCTTCTAAATCGATTTCTGACAAAAAATTGGTGTCAATTGTTAGTGCTTTGTTAGTGCTTATTTGTCCTTCCATTCCCAAAGTTTGTGCCTCAACGGCCGCGAAGTTATGAGCATTTGAAATTTTCGTGAACTCCGAGCAAGTTGCGCTCAAATGCATGGATTTCAAATGTGCAAAACTTAACAAATAATAAATATGTATGTAGCCAAAATATAATAAAACGTAAAACTATTTTTATAAAAGATATATTATGTTTTATTATAAGTATTTAAAATACATATATAAAAATTGAAGATATTTTGATTTTTATATACTATACGCAAGAAATTGACAGTTCATTGCTTTTGTAGTCTGCCTTACAGTTTTAGATGATAGCTGTAGATCATTATAACGTTCCCACCGACCCAAACTCGCGCGCCAGCAATAACCAATTTAATGCCCAACTGCTTTGACATTATTTACGAACGTATGTAGCAAGAAGCTAGTTTCTCCCCGGAGGTAATACATATTTTTACCAAGTTGAATTTCTTGAGGGATTTCTTGTAGCGAAATGTTAAAATCTAATGACGAATTTTTTTTTAATTTCTGCATATTTTCAGGAATATATGGGAACCAAAAAGGATGCTTTTTTCGGTTAATTGTTGACAGTGAATACATCGACTATTATTGGAATTTTCTTTAAATCGTAGGTCTAAGACTTTCTGAAGGTATCCAATTTATGTTCAGTAGGAAAATTAATTATTAAAGTAGAATATGGAAATACCGTCTCCTTATTGCATTTACAACTTTTCTCACGTTGTCATAAATTTAAAAAATTTTAAAGTTAACCCTTTAATGCATACTGTTGCAGTAATACAATATTGCGTTTTCGACGTTGTAGTTTTGCTAAGGTGATAATAAAAAATCTTACATGCATTAGAGCACATTCTTATATTAACCCTTCACCCTTTTCCACGATAAGCTGATATTGCTGTTTAGAACAAACATAATAAGCATTTCTTAATTATTTTAGTCGTAAGAACAGACGTATCATAAAATTTTCTGGTATTTTTCATCTATTTTAAAGTGTGTTAAGTGTAATTATTAGCAGTAAATAAATATCGGCTGATGTTTTAAGGTTAGTAGATAACAGTTTGTAACTTATCAACATGAAATTATGTTAGTCGTCGTGACCTGAATTCAAGAAAAATTTGTATGTTGTATAAATACAACATTTGAACATTTTGGAATTTTGATGGTCACAGACTTGAAAAAAAATGTTTTTGTTATTTTTTATGAATAGAGGGGATAAGTTTATACAATATATATTTTATTTATTAGTTTAAAAAAATCATGCATTAAAGGGTTAATAAAAAATGTTGCTGCCTATCGCCTCCCAATTCAAATTTAAGATATTTAAAAACTAAATTTCACGCAAAAATTCGACTTGAGGCGCGGTATTGATATAAGTAAACAGTCGCGCTTGACAAAGTTAGCTCTAATTTGCACCATTCTTCAATAAATACAATTTAGTATTTTTTGAAGCACTTCATATAAGGTGAACCAAAAAAATTTGATGTAATATTAAAGGATTAAAAAATTACACTTTACGTATATAAGAAAGCTGTGTTTTAAAATGAGGGTATTTTTGAAAACATTTATTACATATTGAGTTATTTATTACTTATAAAAATTCTAAATTTTTTTTTCAGTATTCTGTTAAAGATATAGTAAGTAAAAAATTCGATCATTGTTCCATCAAGAAAGATATTTTGAATTTCAAACTGTTATTTCTGTTATTATTAAAGCTTAAAGTATGAGAATGGTTTACTGAAGCTCAAACGTTTGACACTAATTTAAAAAAATTTAAATTAGAGGGGGGGCAGCGAAATTTATTACATTTTTAATTTTTTTTTGTTGGTACCTTTTTTTAATTTTTTTGAGTTGGTATTAGATTTATTTATAGTATATACCTATTATTATCTTTAATTACAGTTAAAGTGAAAATTGAATCACTAGAAAACTAAGCATCACAATTATCCAGCGCAAGCTATTTATAATCCACAAGCCTATAAGAGATTGAACAGAATGCCAAAACCATCTACAGTTAATTTCGAGCAGCTTCATCTTATTATCGTTGCAAAAAAAGAAAGAATATATGATCCCATCGGTAAAAAGATTTGGGGTCCAACAAATGCTTGTTGGACAGAAATATCGAAACAATTTGGTAATACTACTACTATTGCAAAATACATATTGCAGTGAAACCTTATTATTATAAATTAATTAAATGAATTTATTTAAATGATTTGTCTGGTGCCAGTTATAAAACTATAACAAATTTCCTGCATAGTGGACTCACCTTTTTGTCACTAACTATCTAAACTTTGTGAAACGTCACTGTTTCCTTTGAAGTAGGTCTAATACCTAATCTTGTCATTAATAAACACCTGGAGACTCCTTATTATAGTTAGTTTTGTTGAAACTTGTTTGAATTAAAATTGTAGTTTGTTGTGAAGTGTTCTTGTAAATGAAATCGAATTTGCATTTACACTGGTTTATTTGAAAAAGGTAAGTTTTAAAATTACAAACAAACTTTTTTAACCTAACCCCCAAATTTAAAATTAAAATAAGAAAAAACGAACTAAATCTAACAAATCATACAACAATTTTTATAGACAACATAACATAACCTGTTTAACGATGTGTTGCAGATGTTGAATGCTCCAAAATATCCAGGACCGTAGCGGCGACATTCACTTGACACAAAACACAAATTGCGACGCACTTCACAAAATTAATTATCTCGCGTTTTTAAAGGTGAGTATGTTGAATTTTCTTGTATCCCACTCCTTTTTCTATCGTAGCACTTCTGCCAAATTATTTTTCTTTTCCGTTGGAAAATATTTACTTAGTGGAACTTGGTTAACAATGAACGATCATTGCACAACCATTTTATCCTGTTGAGCAACTTTGCTAAAAAAAATTAATTATTAAAATTTTGGCTATGTCCAAAATTTCCAAACTTTCGTCTAAGTCCAGAATTATCAAAATTCAGGCTAAGTTCAACTTTATAACAAACATTGCCCGGAGTGTCAAGAGCTCCCGCGGCTTCTTCTCTCAAAATTTTTATAAGACTCCTTTAATTTCGCGAATGCACCCTCTTTTATATGAAATCCGGGCAGAATTCGGATTTTTGCCCAAAGCAAGTTAACCAAAGAACGAACGGTATGTTGATTGGGCGGAGCTTGACTCTAAGCCAACCAATCATAATTTATCGTTTGTCTCGCGTTCCAAATAGTCAAAATAATCCAAATATTTCTTGGTTTTCCCTCACCACTATCAAATTTAATTCTTCATCACACATAAATTTATAATTTGGTCAATTCAATTGTCCCAAATTCAAAACAATCCTTAAACTAAATCCTTAAAATTAACATAATATAACTGTATTTAAACAATTTCATCTACAGGTTAATGACCTCCAGTGTTTAACACGACACAACGATTTGATGTTGTGGAAAGAAACCAACTTTGCAATCTTGGCTTGTCTAATTTGACTTTAATCAACAAAAAAAACCATAGTAACGAAGCCTCTAATCTAAAATACCTAAATCAAGTTACCCGGATAAACAAACCAGGTGATGATGACTACAAAATTTGACTAAACAAATCACAGGATGGATACTATACCCAGCAGACTTCTTATATCGGCTAACATTGGCCGTACATGAATAACCCGAACTACAGATAGTTGACGATTTCAGGTGTCGTAGATTTTCTAAACACTGCATTTAATTTAAGGGTTTTTCCATAGTTTACTAGGATGTAATAAAAATGTTAACTAATTTATTGTTAACATGGTTGGATAAAAATGAAATCAGTAAAGCAAAATTATTAAAAAATTATTAGTAACGAGCAAATCGGTGGTAAATAAAAGCAGATTTTTCAAAAAGAAGAATGGAAAGGCCAAAACAATGTTTTAATGAGATAAAGAATCATTTTCAAATTGAAAGTAATGAACAAAACTTTAAAATGAACTTTTTTTTTAAACTTTAGATATAATAATTGTTCAGATGAATAGAAAGAAGCCGTAATTTAATTAATATTAAGCTAATTTTCGAATATTTAGCTCTGAAGTTTTAAGTAACGCATTAGACGTTTTGGAGTTGTTTCAACTATAGCAACAGTTTTATTTAAATTGTGTATTCTAATGCCGTTTCTGACTCAATTTTTTCACAACTACTATTCTTCAGGCAGTATTTTAAAGTAATAAAATCTAAGAAAATGTTAAAATAATAAATTTAAACTGTTAAGTAAATAATTACATACTACAAAAAAACATAATATTTAAAGAAACTAAAATGACAATAATTCACATTTAACAGGGTTGAACTTAGAATATTTGTTTAACCTTCATCCGGGCGCGCCCCTTTCCGTAACATTAGCGGGCGGGCAACGGTAATTTACCGTCTTCGGTTTTTCTTTCGTCATTCATCCAAAATCTTTAAAATCGGGATAAATACGATGAAAAACATTATAATACTATTTAAACGATAAATCATTTTTATTAAAATTTGAATAATAAAATAAGCTAACACAGTAGGGATAGGGATTAATTTGTAATCTCTATCTCGAATAGGAGTATCAAACGACTTTTCATTTTCAGTTTTTTTTTGAGCAATGTAAATATTAGTGTACTTGATTATGTTGATTATGATTTCCAAAAAAATGATTTGGAAGAAACATTCAAGCCTTGTTTTACAGTTCTTAGCTTGGTTCTTGGGACCAGGAAGAGTTTTTATAATGTTTTTTGATTTGATCCTCGATGTTATTGAAACTGGTTTGTTAGCCCAAATAGTATCATTTTCCCTCTCAATGAAAACTTCAAATCTTGCATTTCCTGATCTTTCTTGTCACACTGATCTTTGTCAATCAGGTCGTGCATTGAGTTATGCAAATCTTCCTCTCAGTCACTGCTGTGTTCATCTTGTTCAATGACTTCAGGTTCAAAATTAATATCGTCTTGATCGTCAATTTACTCTTCTTCATCCGAATCCATCTCAAGAAGTCGATGTATAAGTATCTTCCGGATTTTTGAAACGTGCTCTGACATGAGACCAATACATGCAATATGCATAGTAAAAATGTGAAATCTGATATGTGAGGTCACGATAGTGACGTATTTGGAGTATAGTTTACTGAATTGTGAAAAAAATAATTTGAATTGTGAATACCTACGAAAAATATAAAATCGGTAATTACATTTCGTTGCAATGGCTGAAGAAAATAAATATCACAAATGGGAGCGTAACTGGTAATCTACCTCCAATATTCGACTGTACAAGTTTGGCGTTGGCTGAGACAATTAAACATGAAAAGTAGGTAACAACGACACTTCTATCTAGTGTCATATTAAGTCAATTAGGAATACAAAGCACTTCCACCCTCCTTAACACTTGCACGCAAAAGTTTGCGCGTTATTATAAATAAAACGGTAAATTACCGCCCACGCGCCCGGATGAAGGTTAAACAAAAAATAGAAATCTGAAAAATTACGCTATAGAAATGATAAAAATTACTTAAAATTAAAAAACTCTGTAACATAATATAAAGGCCTTTATTTCACGATTATTTCCGATTATCGGTCATGTATAACAGTAAAAATAACAAGTAAGAGCAAATATACCAAACAAAATTGAAAAAAAAAATTTTTTTTTAATTAAAAATTAAGAAATGAACCAAACTTTAATTGTTGCGCTTACCAAATACCCAAACTAAACCACGTCATGTGTCTAAATGAAACTTTAGGTTAATTAAATGAAGATTATATAAAATCCAAAAATTCTTCTGTTATGGAGTTATTGGATTTTATTTTAATCTAGAATTTTTCATCATCCAACAGCTTTACTGAAATAAAGAACTGCATGTTTCTTGTTTTTAACAATCCCAGTTTCAGTTGCATCTGGGAAAAGTTCATTTTCAATTAAAATTAATAAAATGAATAAAAACCTCTCTTCCTAATTCGATGGGTGTGGTAAGATTATTTCGATAGAAAATAAGTTTGCAAAAAAGTTGGACGTTTTAAAAATGATTCAAATTTTTTGTATTCGCACTGCGAATAGAATAGAATAGAATAGATAGAGAGATTATAGAGCAGGAGAAGTTTTTTGATGCAGATTTTCAGAGTGGAGTAATAGAGATATAGCCGAGAAGCTGAGTAAACGGATTAAAAACCTTTTTGAAATTGCAAACAACAGTAAGAATAAAGTTAGAATAGAACGTAAACCTCCGAAAAGTTGATTTGGGTAAACGTTCTAATAAGGAAATAAGTTTGCGTTGTATTTATAGTATATTGGGTTGCATAGCTGGAGGGGCTCTGTTGAGAAAACACTGCCTATTATTGAATAATAACAGAAGAGTGATATTGATATTGATATTGAAGAGTGATATGATATTGAAGAGTGATAGAGTCACATTTTTTTTGCTTGTAGAGTGGGTGTAGCATGCGTATAGAAAATCTGCGTAGCACTCCTGAAAAATTAAGGTGGACTACAGTAGATTTAAGTGTACAGTAAAGAGAAATCTAGGAGAAACAAAATGAAAGGTGAAACGCGCAGAAGAACAAATAGTGTCAAAACCATAGACAACTATATTAAAAGAGGGAGACCGGAAGAGACAGAAAACAACTCTGAAGCCTTCAAGCGAAGTAAAAAGATGTTAAAATCACCGACTAAGGAAAGTAAAGATATAAGTGAGAGAAACGAAGAGATACAAGATATTAAGAATTTTCTGAAGGCTATAAGCAACGATGTAAAGCAAATCAGAACGGAAAATGCTGAAGTAAAACACGAAACAAGAGAAAATCCCAGATGATTCAAAAGCAAATTAAAATGCAAGCGAAAGAACTAGAAATGCTAAGAAAGGAATTAAGGTAAACTAACGAAAGTTGGAAAAACAATGTGATCACGAAGGATAAAAGAATAAAGAAACTTGAAGATAGAGTAGGCAACGTTGAATATAAATTAGAACTGCAGAAAAGAAAAAAAATAAAAATCCGATTGGTTGTATCTGGAATCGAAGCAGACGAAAATAATCATAAACTCTTAAAAGATATTCTGGTGAATTCTTAAAAAATAGCCTAGAAGTCAACGTACAGATAGTATCAGCATATAGTGTGGAAGAAGAAAAAAATGTTATTGAGATGGAGAATTTGAAAAGAAAAATGAAAGTAGTAAGAAACAAATATAAGCTAGCAAAGCTGCCGGGAGAGAAAGTTTATGTTGATGATGACTTAACTTACATGGAACGCAGAATTCAGAAGGAGATAAGAAATCATGCAGAAGAGCTGAAAGCTGAGAGCAGAGACCTTTTTTCCGGTAAGTCCGGAAAAAAGGTTAAGTTGTGCTACCAGAAATTGATATGTGAAGACAGATTACTAACATGGAATCAAGATGCTAGTAAACTACGTGACGTAGGGAATCCATCACCGCTGTCAAAAAACTGAATAGCTCAGATCACAAAAAAAATTCAAAGAAGACTAGGCTAGCAAAAGACAAGAAAATGAAACAACAACATAAAAAGAATAAAACAGATAAAATGCTGTTTTTAGTCACTTGGAATGTAAGGGGAATTAATATAAAAGGTGCTATTAAACAAATGATTGAAGTATTAAATAAATACAAAGTAGATATCATTGC
Organism: Cantharis rustica; assembly: GCA_911387805.1. NCBI lineage: Eukaryota > Metazoa > Arthropoda > Insecta > Coleoptera > Cantharidae > Cantharis > Cantharis rustica. Next base: position 83,294,581 of record OU426877.1, read on the forward strand.
AGTTCAGGATACAAAGCAGATGCACTTTGATATAGTGGATATAGAAAATTACACCTTTTTCAAAGGTAGTGGAAGCGATAGAAGACTGGGAACAGGTTTCTTTGTTAACGAGAAAGCAAAGAGAATGGTTTTGGGATTTCAACCAATATCTGATAGATTGTGTACGCTACGAATAAAAGGAAAATACAGTAAATTACAATAAATAAAAGAACAGTTTTACGATGAATTAGATAGGCTGTACGGAAATATCCCTAATTATAATCTGAAGTTGTTAGTTCGCGACTGGAATGCAAAAATAGGAAGAGAAGAGATATATCAGCCAACAATAGGGAGGTATAGCTTGCACGAAAAGATCAATGGTAACGGAAGGTTTCTGATAGATTTTTCAATGGTGAGAGAAATGAGAATAGTGAGCACTTGCAACAAACATAAGAATATCCACAAGGGTACATGGATAACCCCAGATGGTAGGATACAAATCAGATTGATCATGTACTATAGAAAGAAGACACAAAAATCGTATAATTTATACGTATATATATAAGACGTATAAAAAAGAAATAATACCCATCAATGAAGAAAAACACAAAAATTCAAAGAATCCACTTAGGGGAATGCAACTAAATAGCAAAGAAGAACAAGAAACATATAGAGAAGAACTAGAAAAAGTGCTAGAACAAACAGATGGAGAACAAGGTGTTAATAAGTTAATGTTAATAATACAGAATGGTATAAAGCAGGTAGCGAGAAATATAAATAAAGAAGAAATAAGTGCAAGAAATGAATGGTACGATGATCAATGTAAAGAGGAGGTGAGGAAACGAGAAAAATTAAAAGAAATACTGCTAAAGAGTTGCTTCAGAGAAGAAAAACTCAACTATCTGACACAGAGTAAAACTTGTAAGAAGCTAATTAGCGCTAAAACAAAAACATAACGCCCGAAAACAAGAGAAGATAAAGGAAAAGTATACAAGAAACGAAATACGAAACTTCTACCAGAGAATAAAAAGGGTTAAAATAGGATACCAGCGAAAGACAACTTTTGTTACAGACAAGGGTGGTATGTTGGTGGCTAATGAGAAGGGAGTGATTGAAAGATGGAAGGCATACTTTCAAGACCTGCTGAATAAATATCAAACTAATATCAACAGTGAAAAACAAGATACCGGTGAAACAAGTCCTAGTGAAGACGAAATGCCCAGTGAAGAGAAGATATTGGAATTAATCACAAAACTTAAAAACAATAGAAGAGCGGGAAATGATGGTATTCAGTCAGAGATGATAAAGTATGGTGGTGAGAAATTGGTTAAGATAATGGTGGCATTGATACAGAAAGTTTGGACCAGTGAGGTAATGCCGCAAGCATGGAAAATGACCATCATCTGCCCAATACCTAAAAAAGGAGTGAAAACCGAATGCCAAAACTATCGAGAGTCATTACTGAATGTCGCATAAAAGATATTCAGCCGTGTGCTGTATCACCAATTTTTTCGTTTGTGTTATCGATACTGTTATAATTTAAATGTTATGTTATTATGTTACGGGTGGTAATACTTTTTATCACAACATTATCACATTATAACACAATATTATCAATATTGTCTTGAAACAAAATATTTCGACCCACCCTGTGCTAAATTGTAAAAATTTGTTAATTTTGTTTTTAAACGTTTGAATTGGAAAAATGCAGAGTGGGGAGAAAGGATAGAAATAATGGTTTCTTGTGCCAACTATGGCCGACAGCGGGTGCGTGATTTTGCAGGCCCGCTGAATTTGATTTTGATACGTTGAGTTGTTTGATATTATTTTGAAATTGTGAGTAATTATTTTGATTTAAATTAAGTGATTTTATGCGAATGCATTATTGCGCCTTTTTTGGATGATTAATTTTTGATATTTTGATAATTTGGATAATTTTATGAGTGGCTACCGAACGGTAGTACATTTGATTGATTTGGTTCATTTGGAGAGAGCAGTTAAAATTATTAGTTTTGATTTAAAAATTGAAATTATAAAATTGGAAGAATTGAAAGTTACATTTGCATTTGTACTAGCGTGTGGCAGCTGATAGATAAGCCGACGATTTGGATACGCATAAGTTTGAAAGTGTGAGCCCAGTAAGGTTTTACATTGCATTGAATATAATTTAAATTTGGATAATTTATTTTTGAAAAAGGTTTGTTTTAGAGTATTTATTTATTTGCTCGCAAGACAAGCGGGGTGATTTACAGGAACCGACTACTGAGCGTCTTTCTTGTTCTCCACTGAAAAAGCTAGCTGGGAAAATAAAAGATTGTGCAGGGTAGGTAATTTTACAAAATCCCACAACAATATACATATTTACACCCGTATTCATAAAAATTTTTTAAAATGCCACTCAGGAATGTTTTAGTTATAACACGTTATAACACGTTATATTATAGTTATAACACAAGTTATATAGTTATAACTAGTTATAGGTTATGGGTTATAATGTATGTGATTGGTTGTTTTAGGCTACAAACCGCTTATATCAGTCTTATACATAGCAGTGTTATAACAGTGTTTTAGCGCTATTGAACGTTTATGAATAATGTTTTTTGACACTTTGCTTATAATAGGTTTATAAACCTGTTGTAACTTTTTATGAACACAGTTGTTTAAGTTTTAAATATATTTGAAGGTTAGAATCAAAAAATTATAGCTGTCAACAGCGAACAAAATGCAATGCCAAGTTAAAACAACTAAAAAACAATATAAAATGCTACTTAATTTTATAAAAAATAATAATTACTGGCAAAATTAAACCACATAAAATTAAAACTGTTAACGATTTTGACAAAGTTTTACTAAAAAAGTGAACGCAATAGGTTATGGTGCACCTAAAAGTGTAGACAATTGGTGAAAAGTAGGTACTTGTTTATTAAAAGTTTAAAAATATAATCATACAAATACTTTTCATTAATCCTAGGTATTTTAAGAAAGGAAAACAAATGTTCGTCGGAAAAGTCGGACCATTCAAATCCAAATAAACGGCACTGAAGGAGGACTTCCAACAAAAACTGTTTTAACGAAACAAGAGGAACGAACGTCTATTGTAATTAATTTAAAAAATTTATTTATCCGTTGTCGATCTCTAATGGGTGAACATAATTTATTCTAAAATTAAATTTCTAACCAATTCTTTACTCAACCTGTAATGCCGAATAAAAAATCGATCTGGTGCGTTGAATAGATTACTTGCATCTCTCAATCGTCTTCGTTGAACCTTAATTTATTGTATTTCTAATAAAAGTAGCAAATTATAATAAAAATTTAGTTTTAAAATTATTCAAAAATTTATTTAATTTACCTTTCGTATACTAGTTGGAGTTGTTCAAGCAAAAATAAATTTAACAAAAATGCAATTTCAGGGTTGTCACAGAAATTTACATAAGTGAGAAGTGAGTGAATAAATTTTTTGATAAAATTAATTTTTTTAATGTTACATAAAAATATTTGATAACAGCACTGTTAAAATTGATAACACCACCTAAAAACTGCTTGTTATTTTAGTAACTTTAAATGTTATATAACAACATTAAACATAACATAACAAAAATTATAACATCGTGTTATATAACAGCAGAGTGATATGGCACACGAAATAGCACCACCTTTTGAAATAGCACCATAACGTTGCTGTTATAAATAACGTCAATGATACAGCACACGGCTGTTTGGCAACTTGTATAAAGAATAAGCTAAGAACGTACGTACTAGTAAAACCGGCCCTGCGTGATGTTGACGTGTGGAACCTGCGAGAGAACTATAACAAAATACCAAGATTTAATCAAATGTAAAATGAAATGTAAGACTAGCTATCATATACAATGCATAAAAATGGACATTAATACACTGCACGAATTAAATAATAGCGGAAAGATAGACCAGTGGAAATGACAAGTAGCGAACATAACCTCTAATCACCTAATAACCTCAGCGGTAGGCAACAACGAGGAAGTGGGACTAACTAATGTTTCAATTTTAGCATAAAATGCCCTGGCTGATCCTAATCAGCAAAAGCTATCTTTGATCAATTAAACTGAATCTAACCAAAACCTCATAACACTTGATCAGGTAGACAAAGCATTTTAGGTGGTTCTTAACAAAAAGAGACTACGTAGCCCGGATAATCTACCCATTCGGAAGCAGCCAAAGCTAACTGATTATTGGCTAAGTAAACCCATATCTACACAGAATCGTTTCACATCGCTACCAGATGTAGATGCAATCACTAAAGAAACCATCGAACGGCAAAAAAGAGCCAAAACCACCACCTATAACAATATACAAGGCACAGGAAATTAACTCTTTGCATGACGTCCTTCGAGCAAGAACAAACGGCGAATATCAATTGAAAATATTCTTCTTCTTTCGGTGCCTATCCGTTTCGGATGTTGGCGATCATCATGGCAATTCGAACTTTATTCACAGCAGCTCTAAAAAGACCCACTGTTGTAGTGTTGTACCATGTTCTTAAGTTCTTCAACCATGATATACGTCTTCTTCCCGGTCTCCGTTTTCCATTCACCTTTCCCTGCAGGATCAGTTGCAACAATTCATACCGCTGGCTGTTTCTCATTATATGCCCAAGGTATTCTAACTTTCGCGCCTTTATGTTAACTAGCAGCTCTTTCTCTTTACACATTCTTTCCAAGACAAATTTGTTTGTGATTCTATCCGTCCATGATATCTTTAGCATGCGCCTATACAGCCACATTTCGAAAGCCTCCAGCTTCTTACACGAGGCTTCCGTCAGGGTCCAAGACTCCACTCCATACAACAGCACCGGGAACACATAGCACCGTAGCATTTTGATCTTCGTTATCATGGACAAATCGTGGCATCCAAACAATCGGGACATCTTTAGAAACGCGGCTCTGGCTTTTTCTATCCTACATTTTATTTCGATGGAGTGGTCCCATTCTTCATTCAGCGTTGTTCCCAGATATGCGCATTTCTTGACTCTTTCTATATTTTGTCCGTTCACCATCAGTTGACCTGGGTGGTTATTATTTTTTGAGATTACCATGTATTTCGTTTTCTTTATGTTTAACGAGAGTCCATATTTCTGGCTAGTTTCCACTAATCTATCCACAATCACTTGAAGATTTTCCAAGCTGTCAGCGAACACTACCGCGTCGTCAGCAAACCTTATGTTATTAATACACTCGCCGTTAATTTTAATACCAAGATCTATCTCTTCTATTGATTCTTTAAAAATACGCTCCGAGTACGCGTTGAATAATTGCGGCGACAACACACACCTCTGTCTGACCCCCCTCCTAATTCTAATATCTTCCGATATTTCTCCTTGTAAACGTATGTATGATGTTTGGTTCCAATAGAGATCACTGATAATTCTTATGTCTCTATCATTTACTCCTATTTCCTTTAATAATCCAATCAGGTCATCGTGTCGTACGTTATCAAACGCCTTTTGATAATCGATGAAGCATACGTAAATATCACAGTTGACGTCTCTACATCGTTGGAACAGCACTTGTACAGCAAAAAGAGCTTCTCTTGTGCCCATCGCATTTCGGAAACCAAACTGTGTACGACCGATTTGTTCTTCGCATATCTTAAAAATTCTCTTGTGGATTATTTTCAGAAACAGTTTCAAGAGGTGGCTCATAAGGCTTATGGTCCGGAAGTCGCCGCAGTATTTGGCATTTGACTTCTTTGGTAGAAGTATAAATGTTGACTTCAACCATATTTTTGGTATTTTTCCACTGGAGTATATTTTATTGAATATTTTTGTCAGCCATGAAATGCTCTCATTATCCAACAGCTTAAGAAACTCAGCACAAATCTGATCCGGTCCTGGAGACTTGCCCTCCTTGAGTTTTAGAACCGCATCTCCGACCTCATGTGTTGTGATTGGCAGGTCGTCCGGACAGTGGTACTTATCCGGCTGTTCTTGTCTGTCATCCTCGAATAGTTCGGCTATATATGCTGTCCATAAATTTATTTTCTCCTGCTTGTCTATTATAATTCTACCATTTTCATCTTGTAGTTTTCCTACTGTGTTGGATCTGTATATTCCGGCCGCCTCTCTGACCTTCTTATGCATATTGAATATATCATATTTCCTTTCAAGGTCCTCTATTTCTTCGCATTGAGCCCTCATCCAGTTCTCTTTTGCTGTCCTTATTTCTCTTCTCACTTGTCTTTTAATGTTCTCAAATGCTATAACGTCGTTTTTTGCTTTAATCCTTCTTTTCTCGTTCATGAGTTGAAGTATTTCGTCGGTCATCCATTCTTTTCTTTTTATGTTCTTTCTCACCAAGTGTGTGTCGGCGATCTTATTGAAGGACTCAGATAGTCCCTCTAGTGCATCATCAACGTTATCCACCACTTCCAGCTCTCTGCGTTTTTCATTCATTAATCTTGACACTGTTTCATTGGTTTTTTGCTCTTTAATTTTTCTCAGATCCCATTGTTTATTACAACTTTTCTTTTCTATTTTTTTAAGTTTAATCCTAAATCTTCCAACTAGTGGACAGTGATCAGATTCTATTTCGGCTCCAGGGTAAGTCTTAACTGATAGGCAGCTGTTTCGGAACCTCCTGTTTACCAGCATGTAGTCAATCTGGTTCCTCACCACGTTGTCATTATTATCACGTGGTGATACCCATGTGTATAGCCGTCGCAGTGGAAGCCTGTAGAAAGTGTTGAGAATTACGAATTCTTCTTCTTCTGCGAAGAGTTTTAATCTATCTCCTCGTTCATTTCTTGTGCCCAAGCCGTACTCACCGACATAGTTTCCGTATTTCCCCTTTCCGATTTTGGCGTTCATGTCTCCCATTATTATTATTAATTCATGTTTATCGAGTTGTCTTATTATTTCTGTTAGTGATTTGTAGAAACTTTCTATTTCCTCATCTGGTTTGTCGGCGGTTGGGGCATACACTTGTATGATGTTTAATTTTATTGGTGAACTGTTTATTTGGATGACCATCAATCTTTCAGAAACCGGTGTAAAATTTATTACGTGTTTTTGCATTCTTTTAGATATTATCATGCCCACTCCATGTATATGTTCTTCGTCTTTTCCAGAGTAGTACACTTTGTAATCTCTCACAGTGCAGCATCCCGAGCCGGGCCACCGCATCTCACTGATGCCCATTATGTCGATTCCTATTCTAATCATCTCTTGTATAGCATTATGAGTCTTCCCCGCCTGGAACATTGTTCTTACGTTCCAAGTACAGATTTTAGTAGCGTCCATGCCCATCCTTACTGGTGCTTCTCCATTTGTTACCTCTCCCTCCTCCTCGCAGGGGTTTCGCTGAATGACGACCCGGGAAGCCCCACGTCTTCCCTTGCCGGATCTTGGTTTCCGACGTCCATGATCAGTAATTTCTTTGTGTTTATATTAGGTTTATATTAGGTGAAAATATTAGGAGACAATAAAGTAAAAGTACAGTGTTTACAAATTTACAGTTTAATAAGTTACAATAATAAAAACAAAACTTCAACATCATTTTACAAATAAATAATTTTAACGTTTTTAGCGTTTCAAAACACGACAATACATACGGTGTATTTATATTGTGATAACTTAAAACATTTTAGTTCTAAAAAGTGTTTGTGCAGTTTTTGGTTTTTCGAAAAAAATTGATAAATGAGAAAATGTATATTTCAATATTAATGCACTGAAAGTGAGTTATATTCAAAATTCAATAACCTGCGTGTTAATGAACCTTAAAAGATTTACTTAGAGCAACTTGCACTTTATAATATGAATATATAATCGCTAGAATAAGTCAGCACTTTTGTAGAATATGAGTCACCACAATAATGTAGTCTAGTTAGTTAATATTATGGAGCTCAATCTTGTAAGCTTGTGTAATAACTCCGTGTTCTAAAATAAAAATACTTTTTTCTAAGGAATATTATTGATTGCCAAATAAAATTAGTGCTCATATTTGAATATGTTATTACTTAAAATTTTTTTTATTATTCCGTCAATATTAACGGACATTTTCTTGCATAAACATTATGTTTATTTCAAGGATGATAAAAATCTTCTGGACGTAATACATTTATAAAAAACTTAAGTTTACTGAAATGAACTTTACTGAATTACTGACATGAACTAAATAAAAGCGACCGTTTTCTACTAAACTTATTACCAAAGCCTCTAGGCCAAATAGATACTACCGACACCGCTGAAAAAGAATTTAAATAAAATATATAGATCAAAGAGAAAAAGAAAACCTGAAAATGTCAGAAAACAAAGCTACGACTAATTTATTTGCAAGAAAAACAATGAGCCCAAAAGACATATTATCTTCCGATAAAGAAAATTTTCCTTAAATTTAAGTTTTATTTTCTGTATTTACTCAAGTCTTATAGTGCACAGTATTAAGGGTCACCATGAGACAAAGCGAGAAAGAAAAAAATAAAATTATAGTATTTCCGAATATGTTTTTATTTTTTCATTATTTTATATAACAAGAGCTAGAAAACATTTTGCATAGTGCCTATACTGAAAGTAATGAATACAGAATTATGCGAAAAACATCCATCTACGAAACCATCTACGAAAAAATATTAAAACATGAAGTGTTTGATCAATTGAAAAACTTTTGTGAAATTAATAGTATACTGGTTCAAAACCAATCAGGTTTTCGAAGGTATCATTCATGTAAGTCTGAAATTATGGAAGAATTTATGTAAGTCATTTATGGATTGTTGTGGGGGAGTGGAACATGAATATAAACAAAAATGAGGTAGTGTTGACGGTGTTTTTGGATTTTAAGCGTGCTTTTGAAAACATAAATACAGAATTGTTTATAAAAGAATTAAAGAAAATGGGTGTAGAAGGTGCAGTGCTGGAATGGTATAAATGTAATTTTTTTTATTTGGCTGATAGACACTCTAAACAGCTAGGAATCTGAGAAAATTACAGAGAGTGTGTGTAACGTAACATCGGTATGACGCGCGTGTTTCAAGAAGCAACGGGACTTACAGCTTAACGTGGAATCCGAACAATGATGGAGGATTTCTTGTGCAATCCTACAAGAGCGCCACCTATTTTAGTTTAGTATTTTAGTTCTTACTTCCATTTTTACGTTTTTGTTTACAATTTTGTTCTTTTTGTCAAAAAGTAGGTCGCTATTTTTTCGCTCAACGTTCTGGGGACATTTAAATGCGGTGTTTCCCTGTATAATGTTTTGTAAAAATTCTTAATTTACAAAATAATTCTAATTTATTATTTTTATCGTGGGTTCGGGTGGCAAATAATTTTTAAGCATGAGACTCTTCTTATTTCAAATTTTAAATAAATTTTTGTTTACAAATTTTATTCTAATTTACAACAAGATAAAATATAAAGATTAAATATGTTATCGTTTAACCTATGCTATGCCTGGCCACAGTCGTCCGCCCTATCATACAAAACTCATCGTGGTTTGACAAATGAGTTTCAAATATTTTATAATTTTTAACTTTAAATTCTTAATTTTGTAATCATTTCCAAATCAATTAAATTTTATTTTAATATAATTTTAACTTTACCAATTTTCCATCAATTGATTTCAATTGATAGGAATGCATTTGCATTCGTATGAAAGCAACTTTAAAATTATCACTAATTTTCAAATCTCCAAAACTTTTGATCTTCCAACACTGTTGATTAAATAAAACAACTTGTGATCACAATTAAATTCACTTTTAATACCAAAAATCATCAAAAATCTAATTATATCGCAGTGAACACAATTTTGCGGCTGCTGCGTTGCCATATCTGCAAAAGACCTTGCTTTCCTATCCATTACCAACATCATAACCCAAATTAAATAATTTATAAAATTTATGTACAGTACGTTACAAAAATTAAAAATTAAAACAAAATAAACTTCAAAATAATTTTGCAAAATACATACAACAGAATTTTTTCATTTTGAAACCAGGACAATATAATTATTTTGGGTAGGCGGAGTGTTTTGAGAAACATTAAAAAGGATGGTTTGCAGGTTTCAATAAATAATAAAATCATGGATAGATTGACAAGAATTAAATATTTGGTAGTAATTGTTGATGAGTGTTTGAGTTTCAAGAATCGTTTTGCTTATATTATGAAGAAAATATCAGAGAAAGTGTTTTTCCTGAAACGTATTGCTGGAAGTTTGTGTGCGTCAATGAGAAGTTTATTCTATAAATCTTTGATTGGTTCGCATATTTATTTCTGTTTAACAGTATTTTTGAATATAAATAGAGCAGAAAAAGAGGAAATTCAAAAGATACAAAATAAAGCAATAAGGATAATAACTATAAAATGTTTAAAAGTATTTTGAGGGGTGAGGCTGCTATAAGTGTGTAAAGTTTTTGTTAATTTTGTTAATTGTCTATACTTGTAAATTGTTGCAAACGGGCATTTGTTGATAGCATTTTCTTATATAAATGAATATTATTATTATTTTATTATTATTATTATTATTAGTACATATTTTATATGCGTAGTCTAGTAGTACGGTAGGGAAATCTATTTGTTACATCTTTTTTTTAGCAATTACTGAAATATTAACCAAAAACTTTTTCTATTTACTAGTGGCTCATCTTACTCTACATAATATACTGAAAAAACTATGTATAAGTAAGATAATATTTATTTAACTTTCATCATCCACATATTTATATGCTATGTAGTGTATCTACATATGAATAATATATTGGGTGATTAATAAATTTAATAAAATTTTATTATTTTATTTTAATAAAATGAAATTAGCTACTCTTTTATGCATACCAACCATTGATTAAAACAAGCTATTCGTACTTGATGTTATTTTTTTACAAATAATTTGTAATAAGCTTTTAATTTTGTTGATATTTTCAACTTTTAACAGCGAATTTTCCATAAAAGTTAAAATAATATTCTTAGGTAGGTAGCACTCTACTAGGCTCTTCAGCTAACTAACAAAGTTATTGTTACAATCTGGCCCTTTTACTATTCCATACGTTGTATTTAAATAGTTATTAGGTTTTTTCTACAATATTGAATCAAATTAAATTGTAAAGTAAAGGAAAAAAGTTTAATTTTTATTTTTCTTTGAAAACACCGACATGATGGGAGCGTGTCTTATAAAAGCATCATATTCTAAAGTAAAAATAAAACAACTAAGAAAATCATTAAAAACTAAAAAACAACAAAATTTAAAAAAAGCGTCGTATATACCAGCCTTAATAATATTATGTAATTGTATCACATTTGTAATTGAAATATGGGAGTATTTTGATTTTGGTGGTTACTATTTATTTTAGCATAAACGATAACTGTTTACTTTGCACATATCATAGAACATTGTGTAAATAAAATTAGAGTTGATACAATATAGCTAAATTAATTAAACGAATTGATGAAATTACCACATACTGGCAAACTAATAAGAATTGTGGTTCTCACTTATTTTATTTCTAACGAGAAACGTATATTACTGATAAATTATGGATGTTTGCTTTACTGTTAAATCTGCATCATATTACAGTAAAACTCATCAAAGTATTAATTTAGGATGAAAGTTTTAGTTTACCCTTTATTAATTATATTTAAACAAATAAAGTTAATTTTAAGATATGTTATGTGTTATTCTGAAGTATATTAACACTATACGTGCTATACATAAATTTAATAACAAGATTTATTATACTGAAATTCACTTACCTACTAATTTTCCAATTTCCACATTCTAGCATTTTATTTTAGAAATATGAAAGAGAGAAGAGAAATTTAATTAAATTTCATATATGGCATGGGTATGGAATAGTATAATATTATAATAGCACTGTGAAGAAGTGTGGAATTGAAATTAAAATTTCTGGTTAATTAAATAAAATAAATAGTAATAGAATACTGTATTGTAGTTAAACAATATTGTAACAAATTCGTTTTTCATATACAACTGCCAATATCAAAAGCAAAACACGACATAACGTGTATGGGACTTCCCATGTCGAACAGGACAGAAGTTCTAACAATTTGACATCGATGTTTCCGATTTTGTCATAGTTTATTTTACTATGTACTCTATGTGACAAATAAACTATCTATTATAGTGGTATTTTCTTAAAAACTATAGGAAGAAGCTTTTACTATCTTTTTTAAGATTACCTCGGCCAGCTATTCAATCGTCGGACAGCATTGAGCTCTACTCAAGAGTCTGTTTGTATGGCAGTCCGCAACTACCGCCGAGAGGAAAATTTTCTTCTTAAAATTAATATTATTAATCATCCAAAAATTATTTGCAAAACTAAAATTATACTTTGCAAATCTAAAAATAAAAATTATACTTTTCAAAAGTTCGAACTTGCGGTTGCCTTTATCCAAATCGTCGGCTTTATCAATCACGCCACACCGTGCTCTTACGAATTTCATTCCAATATCCAAATTTAATTAAAATCCAAATCAAAACTATTTTCTAATAATACTCGTTCACAAAAAATAACTTCTTTAATCAAAAATTGCAATCCAAAAATAACAATTAATCCAAATATAATTCACGGTAAAATTCAATTTAAGAGGCCGCATCCGACCAAAATTATAAAATTACAATCTTTACAAATTTTACTGTTGTAAAATAATCTTCGTATCAACAAATTCTCAAAAAAATCTCAATCAAAACTCTCAGATCCAAAACTTTAAATAACCGTTCCGGCGGCCATTCTTTTGCAAAAATCGCACAACATGCTTGTGCGGTTTCTCTTGGCAAAAGGCCTCGCATTTCCTTTGATCCACCTCCACCCAACAAACTTTACAATCTTACAACTTAACTACTAAAATAAATTTTCACCAAAATGTATAGGGTGGGTCCGAATCGCTTTGAAACACGACACCATATAACATTTATGTTTTTAAACAACTTTTGTTTAGAAGTTAAAAGAAGGTTGATAAAATAAACCAAAAATCGAAAATATGCTCTACTTAAATAAATCGTATCGCCGGTCTATTTATTCTACAGGTTTCCTTAAAATATTATTGTTAAGCTATTCATGAGAATTTTATACTTTAAATTTGATATTTTAAATTTATTTATAAATAAACGGCGACAGCTGTGAAACATTCCGTAAATATATTATATTATATAAATATAAATATATTTTTGTAATTATTTTAACCAACAATTTTACAATTGCGAAATGTTTAACCAAATTAAATCTGGAAATCTACAACTACAAAAATGGCAGAAAATTTAACTTAAATGTATTATAATAATTAAGAATATATCCGGTATAAGAATAATTTGAAGAATTTGCTAAATAATCATGCTATAGCTTTAGCATGAATTAACTAAGTGACAATAGATAATATTTAGAAATTAGAAATACAAGCCTAACAACTTTTAAAGTCCCACGGGTATTCCAACACTACCACCCGAACTGCTACTCAAAATTAAAAGCAAAAACAAGCTACGGCGAATATACCAACGCGATAAATACCCCGCAATCAAACAACAAATAAACCGCCTAACTAACCAAATAAACAACGCGATCGACAAAATCAAACACGACCAGTGGGATAAGTTGCTATCCGAAATAACTCCGCAAAACTCCGCCAAACTTTGGACCCTAGCCCGATCTTTCAAAACCAAAAAATCTCTAGCCCAAATTCCGCCACTTCAAACTCCCCTCGGCATTAAAAGCACCAACCTCGACAAATCCAACGCAATTGCCGATGCGTACCTACAAAATCACAACCTTACCATGCACCTTTCCGACCCCCAAACCCAAAACATAGTAAACCTTTCAATTCAAAAATTCCACTCCTCGTCCTATTCCACCTCGCCTGAAGACCTCATCTCCCCCAAAGAAATCAAAACACACATAAAATCCCTCAGAAACAAAGCTCCTGGTCAAGACAATATCACATCAGAAATCCTCAAACGCTTACCCAAAAAACCCACCCTGCAAATCTACTACATCCTAAATCAATGCATCAAAAATCAATATTTCTCAACCCCTTGGAAAAATGCAATAGTCATCCCCATCCCTAAACCAGGCAAACCCGCAAACATCTCTACCAGCTACCGCGCTATTAGCCTCCTACCAACCCTCTCCAAAATCCTTGAAAAAATTATCCTAAACCGCCTTCAGCAACACGAATTTGAATTCCCAACCATCATCCCCGAACAATTCGGATTCCGCTCAAACCACAGCACCACACTACAACTCGCGCGACTCACTAACATAATCACGGTAAATTACAACCTAAACAAATCAACCTCGGTAGTAATACTCGACATCAAAAAAGCATTCGACACTATCTGGCACGACGGCCTCATACACAAACTCATCGCGACGGAAATCCCCTCTCACCTAATTAAAATCATCGCAAACTTCTTACAAAATCGAACGTATCAAGTTAACGTCAACCAAGCCCTATCGAACCCCCACCCCATACCAGTCGGCGTCCCCCAGGGATCCGTTCTTGCCCCAACCCTCTTCACATACTACATTAACGACATTCCAAAACACCCGGACACGAAAATCGCGCTCTTCGCGGACGACACAGCCATAATTTCGGAATCATTCAAAAAGAATAAATCAATCGAATATCTACAACGCCACATCGACACACTCGAAAACTACTACAAAAGATGGAAAATCCAAATAAACGCCGGCCAAACAACATTAACCGCGTTCTCTCACAAATACGACAAAATCACACGCAACCTAACAATCAATAACACGAACATCGCGCAAACCCCTTCGGTCAAGTACCTCGGCGTCACGCTCGATGAACGGCTCACTTACCGGGAGCACTGCAAACTCACCTCGCGCAAAGCAAACCGCATGCACCACGCACTGTACCCCATCCTACACCACAAAAATAAACTCCAAACCGACCTCAAACTCCGGCTCTACAAAACCATGGTAAGACCCATCCTACTATACGCCTCCCCCGTGTGGAGCAAAACCGCCAAATCCAATTCCGACACCCTCTAAAAACTCCAAAACAGGATTCCTTCGCCTAATCACCGGTAAACCCAAAACCACGGAAAAATTCGCGCTACACGAACTCACGCAAACGCTAACAATACGCGCCAAAATCAATGCCACAGCCACGAAATTCTACACGGAAAGAACCCCCAACAATCCGACAACCGCGAACATAACCCAAACCACAAGATCAAACGCGCCTTTCAAAATTCGACATAAATTAATCCATGACACCGTGTACTAAAATACCATCCAGCCAAAACCACTCCACACTTGGCAACGCCCACCGCGATCTGCACCGGAGCGACTCGACGCTCCGATGCAGGCCGCGAGGGTCCTAGCCAGGTGCTTCCGCTCTGCGTTGTAAATATGTAAATACGCTTGTTTTCTATTCAAATTATATCACTGTTATTTTTTTTAGCCAAATGTTACTATTCCACTGGGTTTTTGTACTCGTTTTTCTCCAGTAATAATCATAATTCAAATTCAAATACTCATGTAAACTGGTTTAAACCCAAAATTATCTGGAAAATTGTATTAGAAGCAATAGGCACTGATATTGTAAAATTACTTATCCATCCACATTTACGTACCGTAAATGTCCTGTAAAATTATGACTAATATAGAGTTTATTGATTATTGATTGATTGATTGATATCATATAATTTAAAAACAAAACAGACTTGTACTAGGTATTACTTGTAAACGTATTATTTAATAAATAATGATTATGAAGTGCTATACGTAACTTTGTTAATCTATAAAGTAATAAGTCAAAAATTTTGGTAATGCTAAATAAAAAATATTATTTGGTAAGAAACCAGTTTTTAATGTAGATCAGTAGATGTTCTTATTATACATAGTAGTAATTATAATTTAAAATAATAATTCTCAAGAATACTATTAAATTTCATGATGGAGATTTAATAAACAGTATATTAAGCTCTAAAATAGTCCTTGATTTAGAAAAGACGGGTGCGATGCGCTAGTTATATTCAACCATATTATAGATTATATAATATATTGTAATGGTTTTTTCGTAGAAAATATTCACACACTTATATTTGCTCAGGTAACCTTGGATTGCGGGAGCAGTTGATAATTTTCAAGGGTCGAAGGATTCTTGCGTTTTTCAAAAATCAACAAAAACAATTTTTTTAACGCAAAAAAATAAATACTCCAAAATAAATCTTCTTCAAAAATAAATTATGCAAATTTAATTATATTCAATGTAATGTAAAATTTTATTGAGCTTGCACTTTTAATTTTATCCTTATCCAAAACGTCGGCTTATCAATATCGACATTCGTTCGATCAAATACAAATTTAAAATTTTCTAATTTTAAATGTTTCACGTCCAATTTACAACTTTTAATATTCTTCTTCCAAATTAATTAAAAGCAATTAATTTTCTACCGCTCGGTAGCAACTTATCAAAAATATCCAAAATATCAAAATAATCATCCAAAAAAAGGCGCAATAATGCATTCACATAAAAATCACTTTATTTAATCAATCAAAAGAAAATATTACTCACAATTCTTCAAAAAATATCAAAACTCAGCGGGCATACACAATCTCGCACCCGCTGTCGGCCATAGTTGGCACAAGAAGCCTATATCTCTATCTTTTCTCCCCACTCTGCATTTTTCCAATTTAAACGTTTAAAATGAAATTAACAAATTTTTACAATTTAGCACAGGGTGGGTCAAAATATTTTGTTTCACGACAATATTTAATAATTTAGTTTCATAAATATTGGTGTTCTCCAGGAAATGAGGTGTACGTTTAGCATTGAGATATCCTTTCAAATGTAAAACCAATGAACTTTATGAACCGTGTAAACTGCTGAATCAAAATTATTACAAAAAATATAAAACAGGATAATTAATAGAAAAGTGGTTTAGGTAGTGTAACTCGATAGTAATCATATCAAATTTCTTAGAAAAACCAAAACATGCACAAACATTTTTTAGAACTAAAATTTTTTAAGTTAACACAATATGGATGTGAACCGTATGTATTGTCATGAATTTTTTTGATAACTAGTATATTGCATTACTATAGTGGAGAAATCGAAAATTTCGCTCACGCATTTGCCAGTTTATAAGTGGCAATTTATAACGCAAATAAGTGAGCGAAACGGTTTCTCCACAAGTGATGTATAGCGTTTTATCCAATTCTACACTTATAAATTTAATTTTTTTTATAAAAATACAATTCGTGTCATCAATAATTAAATTTCAGATTTTGAATTTGCAATAACTCAAAAACGGCGCTAGATATTGAAACACTGAGCAAAAAATTTACACCCCTTACACAACCTCCCTCCAGTAATTTGCTGTAGAAAGCTTTATAAAAAATATTATATCAATAGCGCACATTTTGCGCGCAAAGTAATTCAGAAAAAGTGACCTTTGATTAAAAAAAAAACTTGGTAGGTTGTGTTATGACACAACCTTGCTATGATATGGTGACATTTTTTAATTTTTTCTTGTTACGCGTAGTTCAGTATTCCAAATTATTTGTTTAATAATATTTGTTTACTACGACCCTAATCTGCAATTACCTGCAAATGTGCAGCAAGCCCATATGCAATACCGAACTTACCCAATTGTTGGCAACGCCAAATCATCAGTATCCTCCGATTCAGCAAAATGCCGGAAATGACCTTAATCAACAATATTCATCTTATCAACCGAGACCATCTGATCTAATCTCTTACCTCATTACCGAGTGGGACAATGTTAAATATAAAAAACCAAGAAGTTAACACAGCCCAGAAGCACATGGGAAGTTAACCAAACAATCCACTCTAAAAGACTACTGGCTTAGCAATTCAGTAACTACTGCTAATAGATTCAGTGATTTGCTTCTTGAAGAATATCAAAGTAAAAATCAAGAAACAAAAAATAAGAAATATGTAACAAATACACCTAAAGTAACCAAACCGCCATCAATATTTGTGGAAGACTAAAAATCCAACATAATTAAGGTAAGAACGGTAGACACATTGCCTGCTTTTTCGACCGTCTAGCCATCACACGATGTGTTTCTGACTCATTAGTCGTCATCAGTACCGTTTACTTGGTGTTATCACTTAATTATGTGCACTAAACCAGCTACTGGTTCACACTTTATGTGGACTGCTATACGCGACGTCACTACACAAAAATAGGAACCGCGCCAACGTGCGTTCTCGAGTGATACTCTAATCAAATATAAAAGTTAAAAATCTTGCATTGTGCATAAAAGTTTTAAAAACTAAAAATCCAACATAATTAAGGTAAGAACGCACGTTGTGCGTTCTATTTTTGTGTAGTGACGTCGCGTATAGCAGTCCACATAAAGTGTGAACCAGTAGCTGGTTTAGTGCACATAATTAAGTGATAACACCAAGTAAACGGTACTGATGACGACTAATGAGTCAGAAACACATCGTGTGATGGCTAGACGGTCGAAAAAGCAGGCAATGTGTCTACCGTTCTTACCTTAATTATGTTGGATTTTTAGTTTTTAAAACTTTTATGCACAATGCAAGATTTTTAACTTTTATATTTGTGGAAGAGGTGGAAACCATCAAGCCCCTAGAAGATCATCTTAATGGCGTTGTACAAAATGAATATACGATGAAAAGTCTTTTTATTTTATTATAGTTTATACCAGTTCAGCAAATTAATTTTGTTATGCATAGTAGCGTTAAAAAGGTACAATGGCATGATTTACATATTAGGTCATGTACCTCGGATATACAATCAAAGTATTGTTACTAGATATTAAGAAATTATACAAAATTTGTATTGCAAGGTGTGCAGTGTTATAAGTATTTGTCTTAGGAGAGACGCCTTTTGAGTCGCTGGTGTATACCTTTTGCTCCCAACGAGTAGGGTTGTACACTAAAGCAACTGTGTGAGGTAGCATGGAAGTTGATGGTAGACTTCTTGATAAATATTTTAATGGTCAGGCAATTGAGTTCGTAGTGTAGTGAGGAATATCTTATGAACCATGGGAAATCAACTGCTATTCAAAGGATTTTATTTTGAAAAATTTGCAGCTTGTTGCTTTTTGTTTCGCTTGCATTTCCCCAGATTGCGCAAGCGTACATCATTGAGGATCTTATAAGAGATTTGTACAAAAGAATGCAACACTCGTGCCTCATTGTTGATTTCCTATTGATGAGAGGATATAGTACTTTTAGTATTACATGGCCCTTGACTAATTTTTTCGGGTTGTGTATGTTCCAGTTCAGTTTGGTGTCCAGTTATACTCCTAGGTATTTTACGGCGCAGTTTGTTGGATTCCATGGAATTAATTCGCCTTTTAACGACAATTCTGTGGGTTCCCCGATTTTTCTCCGTGTGAATACTTTGGCAACGCATTTTGAGCAACGCATTTCCCACTAGGAAATGCAGAATTTTAAATAGCACCATATGTCGAAAGTGGTATCTTTGGAAAGCTCTTTAAAAAATAAGCAAGTTTTGTAGAAAAATTTTTTTTATTACTCTTACCCCTTTTAAGTTATATTCGACTTAAGTTATTAAATTTCAATTTCTTATAACGAACATAACTTTAACTTTAAGCTCAGAATTTGCAATGTCTGTCGATCATTAAACACTGAAGAAGTACTTAGAGCCACTGATAGTATAACTAGAAGAGCTCAACAGTGTTTAGAAGTAAATGGAAGACATTTTGAACACTCGCTCTAACGCGGTAGCTGGATTTCAAGTGCTGACTTTTAAAGTTAAGTTCGTTATAAGAAATTGAAATTTAATAACTTAAGTCGGATATAACTTAAAAGGGGTGGGAGTAATAAAAAAATTTTTCCTACAAAACTTGCTTATTTTTTAAAGAGCTTTCCAACGATACCACTTTCGACATATGGTGCTATTTAAAATTCTGGATTTCTGGACTTTCTGGAGCAAACTACTCTGGATGCCGACTTTTCCCGGAAATAATAATATCACCATTAGATTCGTCATTAGGGCTTTTGTAATAATTTTTTTTGGCCTAACTCTCTACAACTTACCGGTTTTGAAAAAAAGTACTGATACGGGTGGTCTGGGTCACCCTGTATACAATAGAATAATAGAAAAGCTATAAAAACATATGTGAGATAAAACCGCCGATAAAACGGCGTTCAAGTAGTGTAAAATTATTAAAAATGAAAGAAAAAGATAGAAAGAATGAAAAAAAAAAGAAAAAGTAGCATACTACTTACAAAAATAAAAAAGTTTCTGCAAAAGCACCTCCCACAGAAACTGTAAGTTTTTACATTCTAAATCTTTTAATTCTTGAAATAAATCATAAAACGTTAATAACTTTTTTATTAAATTTTGGTCCTTAAACCCTTTTGAAGTTAAGGTCTTCAATTACTAATTGGTACCACAAAGATACGTATTCAGGAAGACTTTTAAATTACTTTTCAAGTCATCCTAAATACCAGATCCTTAATGTCGGACGTAATTTTATCCACAAAGTCCTTACTGTGTCACATCCCTCTTTCCAATCCAAAAACATCAAGAAAATATCCCACATCCTTTCCTGCAATAGTTTTCCCAAAACCGTCATTGATTCCCTTCTTAAGACTGCCTTGACCCAGAAGAAGGTTAACAATAATAATAAAGGAAGTACATCGACGAGCTCTGATATTAAATTTTTTAGCCTCACCTATGTCCGAGGACTTACGGAGCAATTAATTGCTATTTTAAAATCTACTCAAGAGATTAGATTAAGATTGAGTTGTCTCAACAAAAACTTTAGGTTTTTCTCTAAAACCAAAGATCCAGTCTCTGTGGACCACCATAGTGGTCTTGTTTATAAAATTCCGTGTATGGAATGCAATGCTGTATATGTTGGTGAAACGGGCAGAAAGCTATGTGTCCGCATAAAAGAGCACACTAGGGATTTAAAGAAGGCCCGTAACATTGGTGTTGCGCTTGAAAAGAGGAGTGAAAAGTGTATTAAAAAACCTACGGCTCTTTGCAGACATATGGTTGAACAGAACCATAACATGGACTATGACAGCATTAATATTTTAGACCAGGAGAGGATAGACAAGAAGAAGAAAATTAAGGAGTCGATTCATATTTACTCGCAGGGATCGTCAATGAATGTTAAAAGGGATGTTGAATACTTTGACGGGGGCTACAAACGTATCCTTGATATGCTAAATTCGGCATAATCTATCTTAATTGATTTTAATTAATTATTATTGGATTATACTTGTTGAATGTATACTTGTAATAAACATAATAATCTTCTGACGTATGACGTACGACGTATCGAAGCGTCAGATTAAAATTCAGCTAATTTGCTAAAGCTGAAAATCAGCTGAATTTTAAGCTGACAGACCGCAAAAGCAGCGAATAATTTGCTAACCAAGTTTTTCAGCACCAAATGTTACTTGGGTTGGTTCGATGTGATTGACCAAAATGTCTTTGTCTAGCAATTCGACGTTTATGGGTGTATCAAATTTGATTTTAACGGGTTTTTCATTTGAATTAATAATCGTCGTTGCATAATTATTTTTGCATTCGACCAGACATTTGGGTATTTCTACTCCTCGTGTTAGTTGTCTATATTTAATTATTCTTGGTCGATTTTTTTGATTTACTGGTACCTGCACAAACTTTTGTTACCTCGGTTCCACAGTAACATGATAACTTCGAAATTAATTTTCGTTACTGTTGTCTTCTTCTAAATAAATTGGTATTACTCTATATTTTGTTTTCGGCTAATTATTTTTTAAATCTATTACGGCTTCTAAGACTTTTATAAAATCTACCAAGGAGTCCCTGGTATTTATTGTTAAAATTAGAAATGTAAAATTTATGTGTAGAGTTAGGATCAGTTACATTAGGTAAATTGATATGAGCCACTTTGTTATGATGACTGACTTGATGAGTCGTTTAAATTTTAAAAGGTTCTTGTACGATTTGTTTTGGAAAATATTTATAAGCAATTTTTTTGTCAATTACTGACCTGGTTGACCCTGTATCTAGCATTAACTTTGAGTGTAGTTCCGGAATTTTAATATAAGGTAATTTTGCAAGAGACGTTATATTTAGATTTATTATTTCTTCTACCCCGTGTGCTTGCTGATCGTGTCCTCTTGAAAATTTACATTTCTTTCCGAATTTAGTTTATCTTGGTAAGACAAATCGTCTTCGATCTCCCCTCCCAAGTATTGGTTGTATTCGGTATTTTCATAAAATTCTTATTGATTTTCATCGACATCTTGGTAGAACAATTCTTAGGACGTTCACTTGGGTGTTGATAGATATTTTGATCTGCGTGTATTGCCAGATGACGTGTTCATAGGCTCGGATTGGAAAGATTGCTTGTTTTCAGGTCTAAGTCCATTGAAAGGTTGAGGTCGTTGACCCATATGTTAGAATCTGCCTGATGGTTGCGGATTAAATTTCGGCTGTGTAAATTTACTTGTGTTAAAACCCGAAGTCTGAGGCTGCTGTGGTGAAAATCGATTAAAAAATTGTTTCGGTGGGTTAAAATTCGGTTGTCGAATTACCGGTTGTTGCCGTTGAAAGTTTTGTCTTTGTTGTAGATGAAAATTGGGGTTTGTAGCTGGGTGCACTACTATCGGTCTAATTGATTGAATTGGACTTTTCCTTTCTATTGGGTGGTAGTTTTGTTAAAAATTCAATGTACTGGTTTCGTTTTGGGAATACATAAAATTTCTTCTTTCGTTCCGTATTTCATAGCTTCTTCTAAATTTTTCGGGTTTTTCAATCGTACAACTAAACCTAATTGTCCATTTAAACCTTGTAGATAAGTTTGCAAGGATAAATCGTCGTAAGTTTTTGTTTTCACTAATCTAACATTCGCATCATTTTCTTTTAATTGTAAATTAGTTAATAATAAGCTACGTACATCTTGACAATGCATTCCAAATTCAAAGGGTGATTGTGATTTATGGGGTTTTAGACTCATTAAATCGCGTAATAAATAATTTTCATCTCGTTGTTCGTAAAGTGTTGAATTAGCAATTCTTTAATGTTACCCCAGGTGGTAGCATTTTCTCGACTTGCAATGAGAACTAACGTCCGACCTTCTAGTTTGCTGATAATTACTTGTATAAGTGGGTCGTTTATATTTGTTGCTGGGTCATTGGCTGCGAATTTCCGTAGTAGACGCTCACAAGCTGTAGTAAATATTGATAACGTTGTCGGATTACCATCATAAGTTGGTACTAGGTCGACGTTGAATTTATCGAGTTGAGTTATTTCGTTATTGCCGGTTTGATTATTAATATTATTTGGTGTATTAGGATTTGTTGATTCGTTAGATATGATTGGATTTATTGGGTTCTCAGGATTAATTGTGATACTCAAGCCACTGAATAAGTTACTACCTTCTGTTTCGGACATTCAGCAATAATTGTGAAAAAGATAATGAGCTATACTTACACTAGAGTTGCCAAACTTATTAAGAGCGTTGTAAATCTCTTCATAACCTTGATTTTATTTGTTGTTAAAACTTCGTATTTATTTTCTTGGTCTTTTTTTTCTTCTTGCTGACTGTCTTTTTGGTTTCTTGCTTTGTTTTTCTTCTTAATTCACGTTGTTTTAATTAATTTAATTTATCTCGCTTCGCGATTTAAAAAATTTTCTATTTGCACTTTCACTTGTTTGGTTAGTAAATCGTTAAAACGAACGGTCTTAGAGATTATATCTAAGGGCTCTAACCAATCCTGCCGACTGCGCCAGTTATGTTTGCCGCACGGGCCTTAATTGAAGAAATCAATTTAAAATAAAAATTTGAGTATATTGATTCGATTCTAGAATACAATTTATTATAACTAAACTAATCTATGTCTACACCCTTTTTATATATTACATTAATTGCTTATTCTAATGTCATTGAACGTATTAGACATAGACGTAAGCACTTTGTCATGTTTCATTTTCTTTAAGTGAATAAACTTTTCATTGCATGACAAAATGCACAAGTCATTAATAATACATTTTAATAATTTATTATAATAGGATCTAATTTGTTGACATCACACGTGCTACTCCTAAAACGCAAAAAATTACAACATCTGGATTTGTACCAAACAATGTAAGATTAAACCTTATTGAAAAGAAAAACCTTAGAAAACTCTGGCAAATCACACGCGATCCAATCGATAAAGCTAACCTAAATAAAGCCACCAAGAAATTAAAAGAAATACTTGCTGATCAAAAAAATCAAAGCGTCTAAACTTTTCTGGAAAATCTCTTGGCAACTAAATCAACCGACTACTCTTTGTGGAAAGTTGCACAAAAAATCAAGCAGCCACAGAAAACAGACACCCCATTTAAAGAAACAGATAGAAACTAGACTCAGAGCAAGCAAGAGAAAGCTGACGCATTTGCAGATCATTTTGGAGGCGTTTTCAAACCATTCCAGTCAGAGGTACCCACTTCTGTAGAACGTGCAATCAACCAGCTACTTGACGCTCCCTACTAGATGGACATGCCTATAAAAAAACTAAAAATTAAACAAATTAATTATGTTCTAGCTCACAACATACACCAAGGAAAGCTTTGGGCTACGACCTGATAACTGGAGAAGTACTAAAAAACCTACCAATAATTGGTATAAGGTTGATAACGATTATCTTTAATGCTGTACTTAGACTTGGATACTTCCCAATACAATGGAAGATTGCACAAGTAATACTTATCCAAAAACCTGGTAAGGATCCATCACAGGTGGTATCACACCGTCCTATCAGCCTCTTGCCTGTTCTTTCCAAGGTGTTCGAGAAGCTTCTTCTGAAAAAACTGAAACTGCTTTTTGAAGATCTTAAATTAATCCCAAGCCACAAATTCGGTTTTCGTCAACAGCATTCGACAATAGAGCAAATTTATCGTCTTGCAAGAAAAATTAAAAACAACTTGAAATGTAAGCGATATTGCACAGTGGCGTTTCTTGACGTGTCTCAGGCGTTCGACAGAGTCTGGCACCAGGGCCTAATCTATAAAATCAAACTAAGCCTTCCTCACCCGTATTGTAGAATCCTTAAGTCATACCTCACTAATCAACATTTCCAAGTTAGACATGGAGAAGCTTGTACCACATTAGTACCAATAGAGGCTGGAGATCCACAGGGAAGCATTCTTGGTCCGTTACTGTATCTACTGTATAGAAACGACCTACCTACAACTAACGACACAGAAATTGCTACTTTTGCGGATGACACCGTCATAATGGCATCTCATCAAGATTCTCAAACGGTTTCACGATAGCTACAAATCTACCTATACAAAATCGAAGAATGGCCAAAGCTATGCCGAATTAAGGTCAACAACAAGTCAGTAGATATTACATTTACTCTCAAGCGAAATACATGCCCCAGCGTAAATTTATATAATAATGTTCTTTCTCAAAAGAAGAGGTTATGTATCTAGGTATCCACCTAGACAAAAGACTCACGTGGGCTAAACATATCTGGTACAAGAGACTCCAACTAGGACTCATCCATCGTAAAATGTACTGTCTCGTCAACCGTAATTCCAATCTCAAATTAGAACATAAACTTTTACTATACAAAGCAATATTAAAACCTATCTGGACTTAATCAGATATGAGTCAGTATGATTAAGATAAGATTAATATAACCAGATATGGGGTTCTGCCAGCAACACAAATATATCAAAGATTCGACGCTCTCAGTCAAAGATACTTTGTAGTATCTGTAATTCACCATGGTATACTCCAGACAAGACGCTGCGGACACTTGCTGCGGACTTACTCATAGCTCCCCGAGTGAAGAGACTAGGGTTGATCTTTTAGACCTACCCGAAAGAGATTGAACGACAATTATTTAAAATATTTACGAAATGTAATATAAATACATATATTATAAGATATTTTTGTATGGCTTAAGGAGGTAGGCCACTGGACCTGCTTCTACTGTGTCTGTATCATCGTCTCTTTGTCAATACTATTATTTATTGTTTTTGTTGAGACAAATTGTAATATTCCTGGATGATAATAAAAAAAAGTAATATTACTAAAAAAAATGGAGGAAAGTGAAGAATATGGTGTACCCAAGCAGCACAAATCCGTCAAAAATGTATATATACGGTAACGATATTTACATAACGGTACGGCATTGATTTGCCCAATTTATCGTTACTGTTTTAAGGTGTCATTTTTGTACAGATACGGTACAGATATTTTTGTAACGTTATGGCATTGATTTACAACCGCTTTTGCCGTTACTGTTTTAATATATCATTTATGTACTTCAATATACAGGAATTTTCGTAACGGTACGGTATTGATTTGCCCAATTTTCCGTTACTGAATTGGTGAATAATTTATGTATCTATTATGTATTGATTTTTTATGAACGGAATATTTAGAAATTTACAGTGTCGTTTGGATACATAAAATCTACGTGCCTAATCGGCACTGATTTTTAATTAAAAAAATAATTAAAAAATATTCAATAATAATTAAAAAAATTAATTTTTGTAATTATTTAGAAAATTCTGTTTGAATTGATGACTTGCGTCAATCGGTGTTTTATTTATATTTATTCAGATACCATTACACATTTATTTAAATTTGTACTATAAATTTTAATTATTTAATTAGAATTTACGATGTTGCTCCAGCCACTGGGCTCTGGTTGATGATTGGTTTATTCCTGAAATATCTGAAATTTAACATTAAGCACCTAATAATATTTACTTACATTTTTTTTCTGAACGGAGATTCGAACCCGTGCTGCTTTAGCCCTCCCATCTAAAAGTGTATCACTTAACCCCCACGTCTACAAGGGTATACAGAGAATTTATGTTTGATGATAGTCAATATCAACTTTTCAATAATAACTATATTAATTCAGTTTAAAAATATCAAGGAATATAATTTATATATTACTTTAATTTATTACTTTAATTAGTATTTTATTCAAAATAATTTAAAACCACGTGAAATATTTTTTAAATTAAGACAAGTAAATAACTGTTTTTACTTTATTATTAAAAAAATATATTTATTGTTATATTTTTATTTTATAGTAAATTATTAAATCTATAATTTAGATTTCGATTCTAAGGTAAGTTTACACAGGATATTCATTGTTTGATTGTCAATTTCAATTACTCATTAATCACTATTTTAATTCAGTTTAAAAATATCAGAGTTGAATTAAAATTAAAGTTTTTAGAAACGTTTCAGATCAATTACATTATGAATTACTTTAAATAAAATAAAATTAGCAGAAAATTAAAGAACACGTGTCATACTGTATTTGTTATTACTTTCAGCGCATGCTTTCAGCGCCATAACAACAAAATTTAGGCTCGTGTTCAAAGTTTGTCGTGAGGCTCCCTTTCCTAAGCGTTAAAAAATTATTGCATAATACAACAAATTATTATAAGTAGCACTATTTATATTGTACTATACTGTATAAATTATTTAAACAAAATTATATTAAAATATTAAAAATAACAAATACAAATTATTTAAAGTATTCTAATGACGTTTTTGACGCAATTTCTGGGCAGTGTGGTTCAAAGATGATATTATAAATTTTAAGACTTCTTGTTATGAAGTTATTAGATTTTATTTTAATCATTTTTCAGTTCTACAGAAATAATCCCTACATGTTCCTTGTTTTTAACAATTGCAGTACGAATACAAAAATTTTAAATCATTTTTGAAACGTCCAATTTTTTTGCAACCTAATTTTCTAACAAAAAATCTTACCTCACCCATCGAATTACGAAGAGAGTTTTTTATTAATTTTATTAATTTTAATTGACAGTCTTCACAACCGTGACCTATAATATACTATTTTTTTCAGTAGAATTAAAAATATGGTTAAAAAGGTTACTAAATCATTTTTTAATGATTTTGCTTTACTGATTTCATTTTTATCTAACGATGTTAACAATAAATTAGTTAACATTTTTATTACATCTAAGTAAACTATGGAAAAACTCTAAAATATATGCACAAAGGAATTTTAAGATTTGGAAAAGTTCAGGTAATTTCAAAGGGATAAGCGGTGCCTAAGTTAGGTAAATTAAACCGGATACATGGTACTTAAATTGTTGCATTCTATGGACAAATTTGATAATCTAAACAATTCTGTCATATTGTATTCTCTTGTATTAAATATCTACTATTTTAATCTTTTACGTCTCCTCGCAAAATATTATATCCATTTAATATTTTACCAAACTTATGCTTTTTTAAGAACTTTGACGAAATTTTAGAAAATTTTAAATCTTTGACGAAATTATATTGTAAAATCTATTTGCTTTTCTTTTATACGATACTGTGTTATTTTATAAATAAAAGAAAAAAATAACTAAAATGAAAAATAAAGCGAATTTATGTTTTTTTACCTACTATCTTTACTATTATTTATAATAAAAATTGTTTAAATAAAGGAAATTACAAACAATATTGATGATTATTATTTATTCACTAGTCAAGATACATAAATTCTTTTATAAACGGTTTTTTCAGTGTGTATAAACCTGGCTTTCATACATAATAACTTATTGGGTACCCGGGTAACCGGTCGTTGAACGGAGGGGGTATCGAGTTTGATAGTTAATAACTGTTATTGATTGATTGATTACAAAATTTTTTTTCGAAAACTTGGTTTAAAACTACTTCAACTTTGGGGATCCGGGCAGTCATAACATTTTTTTAAGTGGAAGTTAATAAATTCTACCTTGGAGTAGACTACTAAAATGATTACCTGGGTACCCGATTATTGACCGGACGGTTAAAGAAGTCCATTCTGGAATCAAGGTGTGCTCCCTTTACTATCGTAAAGACGATTAAATACTACCAAGTAAGTTAATTTCGGAGGTATGTGATGGGTTCTGAATTCTGATGTATTTCTAAATTTTTGATAGATAAAGCAGCAAAAATAAGACCGACTTAAAACTACTGCAGTTCCTTCCCTTAACCTACCACACACTAAAAATACTAGCAAGAAAGGAAATACTAGAGGTTTCAATGGAAACTTACAAAAAAAAAAGTTCAAGAAAATTTCAAACTGGATAAACCATTATCACCACACAAAGATGTGTTATTAGACAATAAGCAGGAAGTTTTAGAAACTCTAATTGATGACGTTATGGAGATGGATACTGGTGAAGTTTTAGAGATGACTACTGTTGAAGATTTAGAGATGCCAACCGTTAAAAAATTTGAGATGGCTACTGATATTGAACAACATACATATGTCAGCCTATAATTGCAGACGATCGGTACAAAAGTTAAAGGTTCAAGTTGAAACCCTTTTTCTTGAACAAAATTTTATTTGTTTTCTAAAAATCGATGCAAAGTTGAGTACGTTTAGTGGCATTAAATCTTTCAAAATTTTCGACACTATATCGTTGAAATTGTATGGCTTTGTAACTGATTAGCCATTTTAGTTCTGCTTCAACAAAATTTCTTCATCAAAAGCATCCTTTTTGGTTCCCATATATTCCTGGAAATATGCGGGAATTTAAAAAAAAATTCGTCTATAGATTTTAACATTCCGCTACAAGGAAACTCTCAAGAAATTCAACTTGGTAAAAATATGTATTACCTCCGGGGAGGAACTAGAGCTTCTTGCCACCTACGTTCGTAAATAATGTCAAAGCAGTTAGGCATTACATAAGCTATTGCTGGCGCGCGAGTTTGGGCTGGTGGGAACGTTATGATGATCTACAGCTATCATCTAAAACTGTAAGGCAGACTACAAAAGCAATGAACTGTTTTCTTGCGTATAGTGTATAAAAATCAAAATATCTCCAATTTTTAATATATTTTAAATACTTATAATAAAACATAATATATCTTTTATAAAAATAGTTTTACGTTTTATTATATTTTGGCTACATACATATTTATTATTTGTTAAGTTTTGCACATTTGAAATTCATGCATTTAAGCGCAACTTGCTCGGAGTTCACAAAAATTTCAAATGCCCATAACTTCGCGACCGTTGAGGCACAAACTTCGGGAATTTAAGCACAAATAAACACTAACGATTGACACCAATTTTTTGTCAAAAATCGATTTGGGAGAGGGCATCGTGTCTACAGCCCCTCCCAAAATATTTTGCGAATAGCTTCGCGACCGTTGATGCACAAACTTCGGGAATGGAAGCACAAATAAGCACTAACGATTGACATCAATTTTTTGTGAAAAATCGATTTGGGAGGGGCATCGTGTCTACAGCCTCCCCCCAAAATATTTCGCGAATAGCTTGGCGACCATTTAGGCACAAACTTTGGGAATGGAAGCACAAACAATAGCTTCGCGACCATTGAGGCACAAACTTCGGGAATGGAAGCACAAACAAGCACTAACGAAGCACTAACGATTGACACCAATTTTTTATTAAAAATCGGTTTGGGGGGGGCAGTGACATGTACCTATGTATTTTAGATAATCGTTTTAACACGGGTGCATGATAGATCATTGTTGAGTTAGAAAAAAAAATAAAACAGACCCTTTGGATGCCTTAGGCACCATCTGTGCCTGTCTTATTTTTTCGCGTAAAAACAAGTAAAAATTTAAAAATATTCCTGCAGAATAGAAAAACTCGCCAAGGGTGGAACTCGAAGTCATAGAACTCGTCCGGGTGTCAAGCACACGTACCGTCAACAGAAATATGAGCGGGGGCTCAACGTGCTAGTTATCGTCACGCATCGGGGTGTATCATATTATACATCTCCCTGTTTTTCGTAATTTTAAAATGCCGTTATTTTGACAATTAACGCATAATCTAAAAAAAATGTTGTGTTAACATACTCAGAAAATTGTTCTCTTTCCAATGGTTGATAGGAAAAAGTTCAATTCTTGGGATAGACTAAGTGACAGTAACCAATTTTTTATATAATTGCATGTATGCAGTATAGAGACTGATAGACACTGACTCTAAAGACTGCTCTGGAGACACATGTAAACTGCAACAGCGGTCAATGTTTTTTAATCTTTTTTAGGTGGGCAGCTTAAATGAAGATGTAAATTGCGCTAACGGTTGGTGTGGGCAGCAATTAAAGATTTTCGGACGTGTTTCGCCTTATATTGATCATACATACCCCGATACCGGGGTGAATATGTAATGTTATATTTAGAACAACGTAGAAACGGAACGGGCTTTTTGGTTAAAATTGAAGAGAAGAGAAATATAATGCAATTTAAACCCATAAGTGGAAGACTGGATTACCTTAGAATAAAGAAAAACCCTGCAAATTTGTCGATCATTAATGCTTATGCACCAGCGGAAGACAGTGACGAAGATGTAAAAGATAGATTTTATCATGAACTAGAGAAACTATGCAAAACAATTAAAAAAAGAGATACTCTGATTATACTGGGAGATTTTAATTCCAAAATCGGAAAAGAAGATTATATTGAAAAAGTCGCGGGTAAATATACGATACATAGCGAAACTACAGAAAAGAGAAGAGAAGCAAGAATGTTATCAATAAACACGCGAAAAGAGAAGGACATAGAGAATTATCGAAGAATTAAAAAGAAAGCTAACAAGATGTATAAGAAAAAGAAAAACGGGTGAATAGAAGAAATGATAGAGGAAGTAGAAATGAGCGGAAAAATAAACAATAGTAAACTATTCTACAAAATATTAAAGAAGCAGAAAGTAGGACATAATATCAAGACAAGAGGAATGCTGGACAAATAGAGAAGAATAGAAGACGACCCGGAAAGAATAAAGAATATTTGGGTAGAATACTTCCAGGAACTGTTAAATGATACAAGAGTAAATGATGAAGTAAATATAAGTGAAGAAGATGAAAAGACACAATCACCAACATTAGAAGAAGTAGTGCAAGTAATAAAGAACCTCAAAAATGAAAAATCGCCTAGAAAAGATTAAATAAACGCGGAATCTCATAAAGAGGGTATGGGAAGAAGAAATAATGCCTAATGGATGGAAAGAGGGGACCATAGTTGCAGTAAAGAAAAAAGGTAACCCAGAAAGATGCGAAAATTACCGAGAAATAACCCTGTTGAATGTCGCTTACAAGGTGTTATCTACGGTGATTAATAACCGGTTAAAGAAGTATACCGAAGTAATTGGAGACTACCAGTGTGAATTTATGAATCAACAATGGACGCTATATACGTGATTGAACAGATCATGGAAAAAAGCCGAGAACATGATATAGACATATATATTATATTATTTATAGACTGTAAACAAGCTTTTGATAAGATAAGTAGAAATGAACTGTTTTGGGCAATAAAACATTTGAAAGCACCAAACAAGCTTGTAAGATTGACGCAAATGACACTGAATGAAACAAAGGCGTGTGTGACAACAACAAGCGGTGAGTTAAATGAGTTCCTGATAAATAATGGGGTACGACAGGGAGATGCACTGTCTGCGACACTATTCAACATGGTCCTGGAGAGAATAGTCAGAGAAACTGAAGTGAAAGGAACAATAATAAATAGAGAAGCACGGGTGATTGCATCGCAGATAATGTGGAGGTGATAACAAGATCGGTAAGAAAGATGAAGGAGGTAGTAAGTAGAATAAGAAACGCCGCAAATCCGATGGGACTAAAAATAAACCAAAGTAAGCCGAAGTACATGAAAGTACAAAGAAGGATGTTGTTGTTGGAAGACTAGAAATAGAGATAGAAGGTGAAAAATATGAGGAAGTAGATGAGTTTAGTTACCTGGGAGTGCAGCTGAACGGCGAAAATAGGAGAAGCAATGAGATTAAAAAAGGAATTCAATTGGGCAATAAGGCATATTATGCAAATAAGAAACTACTTAAAGATCAAAAACTGTCAAGATCAACAAAGTTATGCATATACAAAACGATAATAAGACCAATAATTACGTACTCTATAATTTTTCAATCAAATATTTTAATTAATAGCTAGAAATACTTTCGCATTTTGTCACTACAGCGGCACGCTTACGCTGCACTACCCAAATGAATTTTGCGTTGTGAGCGTGAAAAATTTGAAAATCCCTGACGTCACGCATATCATTTGTGACATCACAGTTGCCTTGTAAGCCCCAACATTTCCAAATCGAACGCTAAAAGCGTTAGCGTTGGCGCCAATTGGTACCAAAAGCTTTCAAGTCGAACACAGTCTTGAGCTGATTAGATTTTAGCTAAAATTGGTTCACAAATACTGTTTTTAAATATACATATTGTTATTTAAAATTTAAAAAAAAATTAACTATAACTTAAATAATAATTAACGGTAAATGAAATAAAATTTCAAATATCCTTATTGTTGACCGTAAAAACTAAGAATAAGAAATAAATAGTTGAGATAGAGGTCGTTATAATCTACAAAGTAGATGAAATTCTGAAATTCATCTACTTTGTAGATTATAATGACCTCTATCTCAACTATTTATTTCTTATAACTTAAATATTTTTAAATCGTTTGTAAAAATAAGTCATGTGCATAGTCACGCCAGATTTTTATTTTAATTTTTTGCTTATTTTAATATAGCGAAACCCCAGCAAGTTTGAAATAAATTCTATCCTAACTTATTATGTTTTAGTTTACACATAATGAATGAAAGATGACAAACATTTCACATGACGGCTAAAATGTGTTTCCAACCTCAGGGTTCTAGCTTG
The DNA here is from genome assembly GCA_911387805.1 of Cantharis rustica. Taxonomy (NCBI): domain Eukaryota; kingdom Metazoa; phylum Arthropoda; class Insecta; order Coleoptera; family Cantharidae; genus Cantharis; species Cantharis rustica. The sequence continues at coordinate 83,328,164 of OU426877.1, forward strand.
TCACATTTTTCAAGATATCAATGGAGAAATAAGCCTTTTAAGAGATCAACTCGTCCTATGCTTTCCTGTCATCCTGCCGATTAAAAAGCTAATTAAGTAATTTTGAATGTTATAATACAATTATTGCTTCGACAGCTACAATTAGTAAATTAATAAAAAGGTAATGAAAGATAAATTTTACTTCATCAGAGAATTTATAAGATCAAATAGCATATAAATTTAAACAAAAACCATCTGTAAATTTACATGGAAAAGTTCATTATTTTTAAAAATGTACCGAGTAGACAATACATAATCTTTAAAAATATAAATTTTTTATTCTTATATATTATTTACATGATTAACTTCTAATTGAATTAATAAATCATAATTAATTAAATACATCGTCTCCGACATAACAATAAATACTAGTACGAACTTTAATATCATAATTATTAATTACAATGTCTGAATATGTAAATAATATAAATTTAGTAAAGTAATCTCTAATGAGCATAAATAATTAATTTTAATTATTTTTCTAGTTATATACCTACTATACATATTTTTTTTATTTCAGAGTAACCTTTTATTCAAATTTTATTTTAGTGCTTTCTTTTCATTTACTCGCACCAGGCTCTATTTGTGAATATCTGCACTCTGCAGCTTGGTTTTCATCCCATTTTAATGCATAGTTAAGCAACACGATGCTGACTGTAAGCCTCAGAAGACCCATATAAGTTGGAAATATGCATTTCTGTTTTACATTTCCTTTTTTATATTTACGTTTAAATACAAAATGCATGCCTGTCCTTGTTCCGTTCAAGATTATACTCGGTTAGGATTTTTGGTAACTTAAAAATATTATTGGAAAACCTAACAGTAAAAATTCATTTTATAAAAAATTTAAAAGAATGTATAATATTAAGAACAAATTACATTAAACGCTTGTACAGCGCTGTTTTTATTATAAAAAGTTATAATTATTATGTAACCTATTATGTATAATGAAATTATAATATTTATATAATTATAAAGCTACCCTTAGAAATTTTTTTTAGTAAAACTTTTTACAAATTAATTATAATTTACTAAACTCGCATCTTGAATAAATTTCATTGCGTCGGTTTTATGTAAGTTGTCAAAAATATCTACTATATACTTATAATTTATATATTATTTTATCATTATATTGAGAATAATTAATAATTACTATGATTTGCAATAAAAATTTAAAATATAATAATATAAAATTCTTTTTCCTTAAAATACAGATACTGTTACACAGTATTACACTAGCAACAGTAAGGAATTATGAACAAGTAATAATTATTTTCTAAATTATAACATCCCTAAAATATCTAATATTTCTTTCAAAGTTTTCTATTCATTTTGTGAGCAAAAAGTTGAATGAAAAATTTTAATACTATTGAAAGAATTTAGAGCGAGTACTTACCTCAAATGTTAATTTTTTTGGATTAAATGTAGAATTTAAATAGACTGAAGTAGGAAAACAGAAACAGGAAAACTAACATTTTTATTTCATAAGCTAAAGCAAATTATCGAAAGAAAAGTTACCACACAAGTACATGTTAATCATAGTTGCTGATTAAGGCTAGGATTTTGCAAGTTGTTTTACTAGGGAAGATTTAGTTCAAAAACGGCTTAACGTATTAATTTAAAATTTAGAGGGTACATGCGGAACACATGAGGGCACAATAAGACATATTTTATATTTTAGTATTTAAAAAAAAATCTGCTTTTAGTCAAAAAATCTACTTTAAAATTATTTTTTTTTAAATTGAACTAAAACATAGTTTATAATGATTACTATGATAAAAGTTGATAAACTTTTTATTCATTAAAAAGTTGAAAATTTCAGGAAGGTTTGGACTTAAAACGGCTGAACAAATTAATTTGAAATTTGAATATGATATTTATGACATAAAGGCCTACAATAAGACATATTTTTAAAATTAAAATTTTTTGAAATAATCTATCATTTTTATTTTTATATTTATAAAAATTGTGTTTTTTTAATATATTCTATAAGGGAATGTCGTCAGGGTTGGCCACCCTTTTAACTTTTACCCATAACTTCCGTGTAAGAAAGAATTTTGTTGATTTAAGTACATGATCAGAAAGATCTAGGAATAAAGCTACTTTCGATGCAATCGCAAATTGATTGGATAAAAAATAGAGAACTTGTGCAAGAATTAAAAAAGAAAAAATGTTGTCAAGGTTGGCCCAATGCTGTCTAGGTTCGCCCACTGTTGAGAATTGTCAAATTCATGCAAAAAATTGACTGGATGAAATAATAAACGAAATTTATTTTATTTTTATTCGATTGAGTGAAACTTTACAATATAATATCTCAGAGAACTGATTTACATAACACATAATTCCGAATCACCGTTTTGGCAAATAAAATAGCTCCTAGCCATTTTGGCACATTTTTCTTGCATTTAATGCATGCAATAGAGTTCTTGCGGTTCAGACGTCGAAGCATTTGCTTCCAAGCAGATGATGCACTTACCAACGTGGTTTTGGTACACATCGCGTCACACTACATCCAAACAGATAGCGAAATTAAATATTTCCCTTGAATAATTTTTAAAGACTATCCACATAACACATTTTAGATGCTTATCTTAACGAATTAATGTTTTTCCTCCAAGTTTTAATGCTCTATTTGCAGCTGGTGGAAAACTTTTATTGCCTTAGTTCAGTGAATGAGTGCACAACACGTTTCAACATTACACTCTAAAATCAGTAATAGCACGAAAAGTTCGTTGTCATCGAGGGATGTTTTGCCACACTCGCACATAGGTGGTTTCAGTGATCTACACTGAAGAATTGCAGTGGGCCGACCTAGACGACGGGCCAACCTTGACAAAATTCCTCTATATTAGTGATATATGTACCATAGGGAACGTGTTTACCAAATTTCAATTTTTTCTGATGCATATTACTAAATACTTTAAATAAGTTAATACGTACAGCTCATGGCACTTTCAATGCATTATTAGGTAAAGCTGGCTTTAACGCCATCTGTTGATGGGAGTTGCTAAATTTGAAATAAAAATCTAATTGCAAGAAATTTTCTTATTTGATGTTTTTACATTTTATTCTTTTAAAAAACTTCTTTTTATTGTTTTTATTCATTTTGTTTACATAAATAAATACAAAATTAAATTTATTGTATCACGATTTGTCACCTTACTCAACTCTACTCGTTAGGTGCCGCTAGTGTACTGCTTTACCATTTTCGATCAAAGCTGTACGTATTAACCTATCTATAGTATCGTCGGATTTTTTTAACTCGCGTATGACTAATCTCCAAGTGCAGTGAGATTTAACGTATAACATTTGGTTATCTTTGTCATATTTAGAAAAAAGTAACTATTAGAAAAGAGACAGAAAAAAAAATACGTCGACGTAACTTTGTAATGAAAATGAATTAAACGTAGTACATCGATTTTAACTATTTTAATTTTTGATTTTGATTTTGTTTGATTTTTTTATTTTTTTTTTGATTCATACAATTTTTTTGATAAGTCATACACGAGTTAAAAAAAATTCGATTATATTTGATATTACCAATATTTTTCATTTTTGAAATAATTAAGCTAGAAACAAACCACAAGATTCGTTAGCAGAGTTATAGTCTGACGTTCGGAATTTAGATGGCGTTCAGAAACATAGCATGAATCGTGTTCTTATGTTTAATAATAATGCAATTATATCAAGTTTCAAAATCATATAATTTAAAAACAAAACAGACTTGTAATAGGTATTACTTGTAAACGAGTCCAATTTATTCAATAAATAATGATTATGCGGTGCTACACGTAACTTTGTTAATTTATAAAGTAATAAGTCAAATATTTTTTGGTAATTCTAACAAGGGAATTATATGACCTCCGCATTTTTGTAATTTTTGCCACTTATTCTACTGAAAGTTTAGCCCTTCAATAAGAACTCCTCAAAGCAGTAGGGCCAGATGGCCAGAAATTTTCGATAAAATCGACTTTGAAATATTGTCGAAGGAGTTTGAAGACAATTAGCAAATAGTTTCGTAGCACAGAGGCGAGCGAGTTGGACTAGGAACCAGTGGATCCTGCGTGAAAATGCGGAGGTCATATAATTCCCTAGTAAATAAAAAATATCATTTGATAGAAAAGCAGTTTTTAATGTAGATGAGTACACGTTCTTATTATACATAGTAATTATTTCCTGAATTACAATCTTTTGTATTTAAAAAAAGCCAAGGGGACATACCAGGCAATTACTAATGGAATCGTTTCTCTTTTCCTTTTCCATTGCCCACAGATAGATATCGGACTTTAAACACAACAGTGCAGTTGTTGAGACTAAAAAAAGAACAGCAATTTTCCGCATCTCAGCATGTCGATCTAAGCCTTACACCACACTGCTGGTGTACACGGCTCATACTGTCAAATATTTAACATAACACGACCCAGTACATGTTAAGAAGGTCCCACACTGTCCATCCAATGCAATCATTTTACTTCTATTTTTTCTTGTTCTTCTATGATACTATGATATCATAGTAATCATTATGAACTGTTTTAGTTTAATAAAAAAAAAAAATTTTAAGTAGATTTTTTGACTAAAAACAGATTTTTTTTTAAAATACCAAAATATAAAATATGTCTTATTGTGCCCCCATGTGTTCCACATGTACCCTTCAAATTTTAAATTAATCCATTAAGCCGTTTTTGAACTAAACCGTCCCTAGTGAAACAACTTGCAAAATCCTAGCCGTAAATTGTTCGGGTTTGTTTCTAAGTTAATTATATCAAAAATGAAAAATGATGGTAAATACGGATCCGAAAAATATAAAATTTGGTAAACATGTTCCCTATGGTACATATATCACTAATATATGACTACATTAAAAAAACCATAATTTTTTTAAATATAAAAATTAAAATAATAGATTATTTTAAAAAAATTTAATTTTAAAATTATGTGTTATTGTAGGCCTTTATAGCATAAATATCATATTCAAATTTAAAATTAATCGGTTCAGCCGTTTTGAGTTTAAACCGTCCTGAAATTTTCAACTTTTTAATGAATATAAAATATAAATATTTTAAACATATTTATAAATTATTTTATAAACTTTTAATTTTAAAATTATGTCTTATTGTAGGCATTTATGGCATAAATACCATACTCAAATTTAAAATTAATCGGTTCAGCCGTTTTGAGTCTAAACCGTCCCGAAATTTTCAACTTTTTAATGAATATAAAATTTAAATATTTTATACTATTTCTCTTATCATCGTAATCATTATAAACTATGTTATAGTTTAATTAAAAAAAAATTTTAAGTAGATTTTTTGACTAAAAACAAATTTTTTTTTAAAATACCAAAATATAAAATATGTCTTATTGTGCCCTCACGTGTTCCACATGTACCCTCCAAATTTTAAATTAATCCATTAAGCCGTTTTTGAACTAAACCGTCCCTAGTAAAACAACTTGCAAAATCCTAGCAGACTTTTTTATATAATACCAAAATATAAAATAGGTCTTATTGTGCCATCATGGTATTCCGCATGTACCTTCCAAATTTTAAATTACTCTATTAAGCCGTTTTTGAGGTAAAAATTTTTGTATTTGTACTGAGATTGTAAAAAACAAGAAACATGTAGGGATTATTTCAGTAGAACTGAAAAATGATGAAAAATTGTTGATTAAAATAAAATCCAATAACTCTATAACTGAAGTCTTAAAATTTATAATATCATCCTTGAACCACCGCTTGAAAGACAATAATTGCGCACAAATTGCAAACGTCAGAAACGTCATTAGAATACTTTAAATAAGTTGTATTTGTAATTTTTAATATTTTAATAAAATTGAAAATTTTGTTTAAATAATTTGTACCGTATAGTAAAATATAAATAGGTATTTATAATAATTATTATAAGCGCTGTTGTACTGCGAAATTTTTTTTAACGCTTAGGAAAAGGGTTCCACGAGAAACTTTGAACACGAGCCCAAATTTTGTAGTTACGGCGCTGCTCAAATACGCACCGCTTTATCAAATTTATCAAATTGATTCATGTGTAGTTGTTTGGTTTATATAATTTGAAACCTAAGATCCACCCTGTTTCGGTATTTTTAATTTTTGGTGAATAGTTGATTTATAATATAATTATGTGTAATTATAATTAATTTATAATCATTAATTAAAATAAATTTTGTAATAAAAGTTCAAAATTGTTCATTTCATTTGAAATTAAATTAGCTTCATCATTTTTGTATAGGTACTGAGAAAATTATAATCATCTTAGAAAAGTATTTTAAACAGATATGTTTCAATTACAGTCGATCTCTTTGACCTTTCGTAATGGTGTAAACTAATACGTAGTTGTTACTCATTGTTTACGTTACGACTATAACAACATCAGGATGTCGTATAAATTTCATTGCTTCGCGTTATTAAAAACGTTTTCTCGACTGCTGGTATTCCCCTATTTACTACTTATAGAGCGACACCTATAACTTAATAGATGAACTTCCATAAATGATCTATTCATTGCATACCCTAATATCTGTCATCTGCCAGGTGCGAATCAACTCTGTGGCCTTGAATCCCCACCTTAAAGCAATTGTCTATATAGTTGTGAGCATTAAAAAAAGAGTACCAGCAGTAATATCAAACCCATTATAGTGACACAAATTTAATAACTCGAGTTAATTATAATTGAGCTAATGAATGATTTTGCTCGCACATGTATATTAAATTTTATCTTATTTAAACTAAATTAAATTATATTTTATTTGCAATTAAATTATATTGGTAATTTAAGTAAGGATAGGAAAGTTTAATAGACCTACATATTTATTCTATTGATAAAATCCGGGTATAACAGTTGTCGCAAATAATAGTCATTCACTCAGTTTTTATTAACACGACTTACTGGGTTCTTCGATAGTAGGTTGGCTCAGCTCAGCGATAGAAAATAATTATCAAACACATTTTGTTTGTCATTGACATACGTATTCGGTAATTTCAATCCCGGTAATTTTACTTCCGGTAATTTGATCTCCCGGTAATTTCACCTCCGGTAATTTCATCTCCGGTATTTTCAACTGTATGTTAAAGGTAGATCCACGCGAAGACATGGATCTGTCAGTAGATTAGTGTTAGTTTATGTTAGTTATTTATCAAAACTGTACAATTACCGAAAAACAATTTACCAGTAGAACCAATTACCAGGGAATCAAATTACCGGAGATGAAATTGCATGTAGCGAAATTACCATAAGTCAAATTACCAGAGGATCAAATAATCTGGGACCAAATTACCGGGGGTAAAATTACCTCAGAGTTCAATTTACAGGGGACTAAATTACTAAGAACCAAATCACCTAGTGCCATTGATAAAATATCTCAAGTTCTATGTGTGTGTTTTGTATACATATTATATTTGTATATTGTATATTGTATACATATTGATGTGTATTTTCAAGATATGTTACTTAATAGTCTTTATCGTAAAAATTGCTAAATTACTAAATTATTACAGTTACTATTTCAAAAAAAATAAAAAGCTTCGAAAAATAATGACATCGATCATAAAACAAAAGTTTCTTCTCTGCCCGGCATTGCCAATATGATAGAAGCAACTTGTATTCCCCCTTATCGAGCTTGTCGAGTGAAAGAAATGACAATACACGTGCTCTAGAAGATACAAAAACGTTCTTTCTCTAAAGTAAAAAATACTGTAGAAGAACTGACGATAAATCCAAATAACGTCGAAGATTACAGGGGCAGCGTAAGGATTATGATTGCCCATAACTTGAAACACTTTGTTTATAAACTTCCCGAAGACAAAATAAGTCTTTGAAAAATAAGTCAGAATTTTGAGTTGTTTTTTCAACATTGTTAACCTCCAAGAGGTATTTTATTAACACGAAATATCTGAAATTTTAGGTTTATCCTTCCGATAATAATCTAGAAAAAACCTCTCAAAATTTCAGACAAAGCGGCCAAGAACTTTTTGAGTTATAACACGAGCAGTTTTTAAAAATGCAGTTTTGAGATAATCGCCTTCAAAGTTTTAGTATAGTATAACAGTCAATTTTAGTTACTTACCGCTTAATCTGAAAAACGTCAAAGATTGCGCTATTCAGAAAATGTTTTAAAAATTATTCATATTAGTATTAAGAAATGCTTTCCTTAAATAAAGACATCAAAACACATTGTAAAACAAATTGAGATTATAAAGGAAAAAACTTTTTACCTGAAGCGTTTTGACTACTTGACTTGCACACACGACGCGCTTGGTTATATTACCTATAACTTCGTAAATATTCATAATTTTTTATTTTCTCTCGCCGTACACGCTCAACATTCTATATTTTCAGATGATAAAAATTAAAAAAATCGATTTTTTGAAATTTCTATATGGACTTCCCTCCTTAAGTATCATATTTACACTTCATTTTACTCGTAAAGTTAGCATAGAACGCAATTTTTATAATTAAATAATCTTGAAATAAACAAGTTAATAAAACGTTTAATAATAATGTTTTTATTGAGCTTTCAACGTTTGGTACACGTCTTCGTCAGAATAATTCAAAATAATGTAATGTTTACAAGTGACGAAGACGTGTACCAAACGTTGAAAGCTCAATAAAAACATTATTATTAAACGTTTTATTAACTTGTTTATTTCAAGATTATTTAATTATATTTCACAAGTTAAAAAATTAATTTATCGCAATTTTTATATATTAAAATTTTTTATGTTTTATATTTTTATATAATATATTAGGTAGACATTTTGATAACGATGAAAAAAATATTCCACCAATGCCCGGTTTCAATAAAATTCTAACTAACCTGTGTTACTTAACATGTGTTAAAGATAATCATTGGTTAAATTTTGAATGGATTGCAGATACCACCTGAAATCTATAATTAGTTAATCTCTGATTACGCGTTCAAATGTTTGCTTGCTACCCCTAACGCCAACTGCACGGTACAAAATTGATGTATATGTGACAGCCAACAACAAAGAACATTGTCAGTTAGATAATAGCTAATAAAAACAATATAAATTTTGAACCATTTTAATTAAATAATTTACTTAAAAACGATTGAGAATTAAAGCAGTACGTGCACTAACATTTGCATCTCGTGCATTTTGAGGATCAGGTAGCAAATCTGCTACTTCATCATTTATGTTAACTATAACGTCAAAATCATCTTCACGCAGGTATACGATAATGTTGTGCATTACCGCACATGCTACGACAATGGCGACTACCGTATCTAATTTGTTACGCAGGGCAGTGTGAAGACAAGAAAAACGTTTTTTTAAAACTCTGAAAATCTTCTCAACAGTATTTCGTGATGAAATATGGCTACGATTGTAAGCTTCTTCAGAGGGTGTGGCAAGATGAAGCAAGGATGTCAGTAAGTATGGCTTGCAGGCATATCCATTATCACCAAATATCCAAGTATTTGATCCGTACTCCCCAACTTCCAGATCTGCACACAAGGGTAAATCATTAAAAATTGTTGAGTCGTGAACTGACCCAGGCCACTTCGAAGTAATGTTCTATCTATCTATCGTACAGCTCTATAACCATGGGTGGCTCTTGGTTGACTTCACAATGTCTCTCCAACGTTTTCTCTCTACCATGAGCGTTGCAATCTGATCTTCATCTATTCCCATGGTTTTGAGGTCTGTTCTTATATTAACCCGCCATTTGAGATGCGGTCGTCCCAGAGGTATTTTTCTTTCAGATACTGCTGTCCATGCCATTTTGGTCAGTATGTCATTTGATTGTCTATGTACGTGACCTGCCCATCTTAGTCGTTGTGATTTTATTTCTTGGATTAGTCTTTATATAGCTCTTTAAGTTTTCTCTTTGAATTTTCGAATAACTCTGCATGCAGTGCTTCTAATCACATTGATATTGCCTCCCAAAAGGTGTTGAAATGACCCCGTTGCGTAAAATCTTAATGTGAGTAGAAGCTGCAGCATCCGGAGAGAGCTTTATAGCAATGAGTTGATGGCTCCATGTTTCCCAGCTGATTCTTTATATACATAACGTTTTCTTTGCAAAATCTTGTTTATTTGTAAAAAGAAAAATAATTAATAATTATCGCTATTAAATAAAAAGAATAATCTAACCTGTAACGTAATTTAAATTCTTTATCGCCAAATAATACAAAAGGGTTTCTTCTGTTAGAAATAACTCCGGTAACTTGATCTTCCTCTTCATCACTGCTTATTGAAATGTCAGAATTAGATAGGTTGGACATTTCTTTAAAAAACACGTTTAAAAACACGACAGCAAAGAAAAAGTTCAACACAATCGACATTATACGTACTAAAATCAATACTTAAAACGCCTTAATCATCGATTGTCTACTTGTTAAATACTTTGGGTAGTTAACTTGTGTTAAGATAGTTCTTGTTTATGCAACCCAATTTGTCACTTAACAACAGATTTAATCATTGATTACGCTAATCATTGATTAAACTTAACCTGTGTTAAAAATTATAACTTAACTATAACACTATAACTTAACTATAACAATGATTAACTTCTTAATCAATGATTAAATTCTTAATTATTGTTTCTAAAACCGGGCATTAATGTTTTGGGAACGCGCTTATTACTTAACAATGAAGCCTGTAATGCAAAAAAAAGTGTCGGAACAAGGATATCCAATATTATACAGGAAACGAAATTCAGATCGATTCTGATTCAGAAAAGAAAGACCAGGATGAGACGCTTTTTTATGCCTAGTTTACATTAGCATAGTAAATGGGTTAGTTGCTTGTAACTGTAACTTGCAAGACAGCTACTAATGCAATGTAAACCGATAGGATGTTACGAGGGCCTTACCTGTAAACTTATATTTGCCAACAACTTGCTTAGCGGATCAAAATTATGGGCGTGGTCTACTCTTGGAAGTTTAACACAATCAAACGACACAAATAGTTTATAAGCAATTTAATTTCTCCCTTAGATGTTTGTGAAATGAGCAAGCTCATTATATAATACAATAATGCAAAATAACATCGATAACATATTATCAACACAACAGTAATCATAGGCAACAAATGCCATAGTCATTATAACTAAAGGTCATAATAACGACAAACATGAATTTATCGAAATGTCAAATAACATGAAAACTAAGTCGATACTGACCTGAAAGGTCTACAAAACGTATGCACACACAAAAATTTTGTGCTAAGTAAACAATATCAAAACCACGATACCTTTGTTACAAATTAAATTCCATCGTTAGACGCAGATGTCCATGGAGATGGTAGTTGAGGCAGCGTTCGGCATCGTGCAGTTCATAAGCTCCAACCAAGAATTGAGAATAACCCGACGTCCTCGATTTTAGGTCGTGTTACGTCAACAGCAACATCACTTAGATTTACTCAGTAGCATAATTTATTTACTTTTAATTAGAACTTCATCAGAACTCAAAGTCCGAAACGAAACGCAGTATCAGAAATGACATTACTTTAAATATTTCGGCACTCGATTTTTTATTAACTTTATCATCATTCGAATGAGTTCGAAACAACACAAGTTCACCATTAATTTAAAACTATTAAAGTTTCTGCACTAGATTGAACTTTAATATTATTCGAAAAGTTCGAAACAAAGTGCACGATAGGAAATCGTTCAAATTTCAAGATCACTACCAGCCAAGGTTGTCTTATCTCTCGCATTCCAATGCGCAGAACAGCAACGTTGGAAACATTTCCCGCTCTAGCTAAGGTCGAAAATCGCTTGGCGCGCATCACTAACAATCTTTGCCTTAATATCTTCAAAACTAGTTCCCCAAAAACTTCACAAACGATAATCGTGGAAATAGAAATTCCACTATGGAACCGGAAACTTTCACCATAATTTAATCAACTAAATGAATATTTCAAATTAATTAGCCGGTCTTCGACATGACTTCTGACTTGCTCGCTAGCCGCCAGAGAAGTCCTCCACCGTCTCCCTACTGCTAACAACTTTCACGCTATGCGCGAACGATTGCGCGGTAACTAATGGTCATAAAACGTCGGCGTAACACACGGGGGGTCGTCAAAAAAATTTTTAAAAAAAATTGGTTAAACCACTCTAAGGACCAAGAAAACTCAACCTACGTAGCCTAGAGCTACTACACGGAAAAAAATCTAATTCTTCGCCAGAAAAATCCAATACGTTGGTGCGTACCGGGCGAGTAGGCGGCGAAACGTGCCTCTGGGGAACCCAGGATCCAGGCCGATCAAATTACCCACTCTAATACCAAGCGTCCGCATTGGACTTACCTAGTAGCGTAATGGAAGCCTAAATTCTCCGGAAAGCCTCGAAGAACAGCGGGACCAACCTAACCATTACTGGAGTGTACTCCTTAAAAAGAGCCACCGGGACTAAAGCACACCTAGCAACCACCAAATTGCCGGGAGGCTGAATTCGATCAAAGATTGCGCAATGACGAAACAAAATGACAGAAGAAGGACAGCAATAACAATAATATGTTCAGCAGCTAAAGAATTTGCTGAACACTATCAAATCTAAAGGGAGAAACAACTAACTAGTATTAACTAAGCTAACCTAAGCATGAGGCCGGACAAAATTTCCCACTAGTGAACTTACCCAACTTTACCCAACCTACTATGCGTACTAAAACTAAAAGCAGGCTAAAAGCCAAAAAATGTTGGACGCCACTTATTTTTATCAAGAACATTCCGACAGAAAACAAGAAAGATTCAGAATGGAAGGCCAATCACATTTACAAGCCGGGGAGGGCCAGTAACGAAAACAAGACGGCAAAATGCTTACAAGTAGAGAAAAGAGGAGAGGGTGCAATTGCGTAGAAAAGGGAAAAAAACTTGCACAAAATGCTGCACGGAGGGTTTGTTACTGTAAAAAAAAGGAAAGGGTTCCTATTAAGAAAAATACTCGGAAAACAGAGAGCCGGGTCTATTGGAATCCGCGTCATCCAACAGCCATATCGACACAGTGCCTCAAAGCATTTCGCAAAACGAAAATCGGATCAAATATACACCTAAGCTAAAGATTGTAGAAAATAGTTAAATAAGAATAAATTTCACTGTCACTTAATCAATTAAAATGTGATGTGATGAAGGTAACTCGAAAAATGCCCAGCGAAGATACGCCACTGGAGTTACGACAAATTACAAGTAAAGGGATCGAATACTGCTAAGCAGTTTCGAAGGAAAGGCGGGAAAATCGCCTCTGAAAAAACTTGCGTACGACATTGAACTAAATTCAAAACCAATTGTTAACATTTAACAAAACTCTCAAAATACGCAAAACTAAATTGAACTGAATTCAAAACGAGACGTTAGATATCCTAACAAATTCTGCAAAATACGTAAAAACTAAATTGAACTAAATTCAAAACCAATTGTTAACATTTAACAAAACTCTCAAAATACGCAAAACTAAATTGAACTGAATTCAAACGAGACGTTAGACATCCTAACAAATTCTGCAAAATACGTAAAAACTAAATTGACCTAATTCAAAATCTAAATAACAACAAAATTCTGCACGAACTAAATAGCAACGTTCCATAAAAGATCGACCAAGCTCAGATCAAACAATTACTACAACAAAGCAAGGTTGTCGACCTACATAACACGTCGCGCTTATCTTGGAATGCAAGATAAGACGAAGCAGTAACTAGCACAAGTCGCCAATACAGAGCAGGCTCTAATAAATTGTCATAATAACTACAAAAATTTCAACACAATCTCAAAATACCTGAATAATTTCGACAAAAATTTAAAACAATGATTCCTAACGTCCTAACTGAGAAATAAAGTCGTTTCAACAAAAGATTCATGATTTCTAAAATTGAAACTACAAGATCGACCCATCAATTCCGGAAGGTTTCACTAGTGATCAAAAAACAATAACAAATTCGGTAACTGCAACGATGGTTTAACTCGCATGATCAATGTGCTTACTAGAAAACTTGGACATCTTGACCGAGCTCAATCTACCCAAAACGAAAACATAAAATAGCTCGATGACTAATCATTCGATAACTTAAACATAACGCACAAAACAGTAACTTAAACTTAAGGAAACTCGATCAAGATAACTAACTATAATAAAAGCGCTTGCTTGAATAATATCTACAACAAAATTAATTATCCTCAGGAAGGACAGTGCCACGGAACGGCTTCAAATCTTTCACGTGCCACATTCCTACATTTTTTCCTTTATCCGAAACTAGCTCATAAGATAAATTTCCTACTTTTTTCAAAACAGTACATAGCACGTACTTGGGTGCCAATTTAGCGGCAAAATTTTTTGAAGCGTCTGACAAAACATAATTTTTCTTCCAAACCTTATCTCCTACTTGAAACATTAATGGTCGCTTCCGCAAATCGTAACGTTTTTTAGTAAGATCGTACGAGTGTTTAAGGTTTTCCCGCACCTTTCGATACAAATCGGAAATTTCTACATGATCTGCATCCCAACGGATTCTTTTTTCCAGTTCCACCACATTCTTATCATCTGGAAAGGGGCCAAAAAAACTACCGTCGATCGGCACATAACGCCCAAACATAAGATAAGCTGGCGAGAATTCGGTAACCTCATGTTTCGCGGTCCTAATTGCTTGCGCAATTTTATAAATATTTTCGTCCCAAGTTTTGTGCTCTTTATTGACATAGGAAGAAATTGCAGCCACTAAGGTTTTGTTTACCCTTTCTGTAAAATTGTTTTGAGCATGAAATTTATCATTTTTCCATACACCCTGGACGTGATAGTCATCAGTAAGTTTTTTAAATTCTTTAGACGTAAACTGGACCCCGTTATCGCAAATTATGATCTGTGGAACTCCGAATAAAAGAAAAACTTGGTTTTCCATAAATTTCACCACCGCCGAGGCTGTCGCTTTAGCTAAAGGCTGCACCAAAACAAATTTTGTGAACCAATCGGTCACTACCAGCAAATGTTGATTACCTTTTTTTGAACGAGGTAACGGTCCTAAAAGATCAACCGAAATTAATTGGAACGGGAACGATACTTTTTTGTACTGACCCATAAGTCCCGGGCGAGCTTGAGTTGAATTTTTATACGCCGCACACGTACGACAATTACTCACATAATTCATAACATCTTTTCTCAACTTCGGCCAATAATATAATTCAACCACACGAGCGGTGGTTTTTGCAACCCGGAAATGACCGGCAGTAGCTTCGTCATGACACATCTTTAATACTTCCGGCCTGTTAGCTGTCGGAACCACCAATTTCCAATCCGGAATATTAGACACTGTCGGCAAGGAAGAAGGCAAAAATTTATACAGGCGGTCCTCGACCGACTTGAAGTGAGAGTACCCGTCAGGATCTCGACGGATTTTATCCAACATGTCACGATACCATTCATCAGGAATTAATTTATCGATATTAAGCGACGCGATATCTCGAGATAGAACATCCGGCACAATATTTAATTTTCCCGGCCTATGCCGTACTTCAAACTCATATTGACCCAATTGCATAGCCCACCTGGCCAAACGCCCAGAAGGATTTTGAATCCGAGTCAAGAATTGCAAAGCCGAACAATCAGAAATTACCACAAATTCGGTCCCTTCAATATACCCTCTAAATTTCTCGATGGCAAACATCATCGCAAGTAATTCGCGCTCGGTAGCGGCATATTTCTGTTCCGCGCTGGACAAAGCTCGGCTCGCATAAGCGATGGGATGCTCAAGCCCACCTTGTTCTTGAAATAGGACAGCACCTACTCCAACTAAAGAGGCATCAGTTTGGATAAAAAACTTCTTATCAAAATCGGGACTTATTAAGATCGGAGCTACAGTGATTAATTTTTTAATTTCTGAAAACGCCGCTTCAGCCTCAGAATTCCAGCTAATAGTCTGGCCCTTTTTTTTATTTTTAATCAAAGCGGTAATCGGAGACGATATTGTCGATAAATTTGGCAAAAATATTCGATAGTAGCTGATTAATCCAATTAATCTTTTAACCTCCGTCGTATTAGTCGGGGTCCTAAACCGAGTGATAGCTTCCACCTTCTCCGGATCGGTGCGAAGCCCTTGATCATCAACCACGAAACCCAGAAACTTAAGCGAGCTACGACAAAATTCGCATTTTTCAATATTAATTCTGAACCCTACTGCATTTAACCTTTCAAAAATAAGATTGAGCATCCTAATGTGGTCTTCAAACGTGGACGAAGCCACAATCATGTCATCAAGATAAACATGCGCGTCACCTTGGTGTAAAATGGAACCAAGTACCTTCTCCATGGTACGTTGTAACGTCTTGGGAGCGTTAGTAACACCAAACGGCACAACCAAAAATTCAAATAGGCCAAGCCCTGGGGCCACAAAAGCGGTTTTCT
Source organism: Cantharis rustica (assembly GCA_911387805.1). Taxonomy (NCBI): domain Eukaryota; kingdom Metazoa; phylum Arthropoda; class Insecta; order Coleoptera; family Cantharidae; genus Cantharis; species Cantharis rustica. The sequence goes on from OU426877.1 coordinate 83,344,564, forward strand.
CTCTCGAAGTTTCATCTAACGCAATCTGCCAGAATGCTTTACGTAGATCGATCGACGTCAAAAATTTGGCCTGTCTAACACGATTTAGGATACAATCAGGCCGTTTAAGAGGGTAGGCATCTTTACGAGTGACGTTATTAAGAGAACGCCCATCAAAACAAACACGAAGCTCCCCGTTCCACTTCTTAACTATTAACAAGGGACTACACCAAGGGGAGTTGCTAGGTTGGATCACCTTATCCTTTAACATTTGGGAGATCTCCGTCCTTAACTTGGCTTGCATCGCCGGACTCAACGGATACTGGCGAGTCTTGACAGGCGGAGCATTTCCTGTATCGATGGTGTGAGTCACACCTTTAACTCTACCCAATTCTTTGGTAGATAACGTAGCAAATTTCTTAATAACAGCATCTAATTGGTTTTGTTGACTTAAGGTCAAGGACGCTTGATTGACAATGCCTTCTGAGGCTGCAACACGCGGAGCAGTGGTATGCCACGAAAATTTATCAAAATGTAGCGATAACTGAAAAATCTTACAAAAATCCGCACCCAACAAGAATTCATACGCTAAATTCGGCACAATAAGAAATTTCACGGTCTTCACCGTACAACCCAACTGAATCTCTAAAGCGATTATACCAGTCACCGGACTACTAGCCCCGTTTGCTTGAATTTCTCCAACCTCAGACGGCAAAATTTTTCCAATGCCCGCTTTGCGCAACACTTCAAACCCTTTTCCCCCTAAAATAGAACTCATGGCCCCCGTATCCAACAACGCCGTAAATTTATGGTTCTGTATACAAATTTCCAAATGAGGTCGATTATCGAAAGGTTTTTTAGTCATAACAGGCGCAACCGATTTAGATGCATGAAAATTTTTTACTTCATCCAACCAATCTTCCCATTCCTTTTTACTAAAATATTTATTTAATCTTTTCTTTGAGTTGGAGACGAAACGTACGCGCCTCGGCCTCTTCCACGAGAAAAGTTTCAACCTCTCAAACTCATCGTTCCGAACGCAGCTTCGAAGGGGCGATTCGACACATCGAGGTTGCTCGTGCCCCGGGTTGACACAACCTCGTTCGAGTTTTCCGACATTACATTATTGACGGACGTAACCGCTGAAGAACAACGTGAACATTAATTTCTATATACATTTTTGGTTCCACAACCATAACAAAAATTTTTCTAGCCAATTCACAACTACTGAAACGGTGACCCCTTTCATTACAATTCCAACACAGTAACCCGCCACTGTCAACAGGAATGTCACGATCAACTAACGCAGCGCGAACACCGGAAACGCTTTCTACAAAATATTCTGGTTCGCTATGCAAACCGTCCGACAATGTGCCACTATCTCTTGACCTCGAGTCGCTATTAATAGCGAACGTGCGTTTAACCGACCGAACTACCGGAGCATATTTGTCATTTTTCAATTTTAACTCTTGGACTCGTCTACAACGATCCTTTAATTTTTCTAAATCTGCATAGTCGTCCAATGCAATGTGCATTGAAAAAAAAGGATTCAAATTTCGAACAATTTGATCGACAATAATTTTTTCGGGGGTTTTCTTATCAATTTTCAAATATAAAGATTCGATAACCATTATAAAAGACATAACGTTTTCATTTAAACCTTGCATACGGTCTTGGACTTCTTTATGCAACTGATATTCGAAATCTTGCGGCAAAAATTCTTTTTTAAGCGCTTTAACTAATTCCGCCCAATTTTTTACTTTATTTTTTTGATTACGCAGCCACGTAATAGCGCTGCCTGACATAAGTTCTATTGCGCCGACAAATAATTCCTCATCTGACACGCCCCTCGCCTCTTTACATTCTTCGACCTGTTCCAGGAATTCTAAAATTCCGACCTTGTCTGCATGACCGTTGAATTTCAAATTCCACTTAAAAACAGGAATTTTACTTCGGTTTCCCGTACTAACATTTAAACTTGATTCCGAGCTAACTGATCTATTACTGGTATTTTTCGATTCAAACGCCGTAAGCGCCGCTCCTTCTAAAATTTTTAATTCTGCTTTGAGCATTGAAACAATGTGCGATTTATCCTCTTTTTCCGCGATTAGCTTAAGTAACGAGATACGATTATCTAAGTGCAAAAACCTTGATCTCAACTGATTTTGTATTTCTAACTCAATATTTTGACCATTGCTGTCTAAAATTTCAGCAATATTAATTAACGATAAATTTATTTCTTTTTCTGTTGTTTCCCAATCAACATTACGTAAACTCATTTTAATGTTAGGATTCTTTAAAGCAATATCTAACTGAACTCGCTTCGACACTTCCGTGATGCGGGGTGTAATTTCACGACAAACTAACTCAAACAAAAGTTCTGTTTTACTTAAGTGCTTTGGGTCCATGATGACGCAATTCAAATTTTGCTGCTGTTGCCGTAACATAAAATACAGTAATAAACAATGTTTGGAGCCTACGACGCACTTACAATATTCGCCGAACCTGAAAATTTTTGATTGTGTTACCTTCCTTGAGTAGTAAATTGCCCCACGACAAAGGCGCCATTTGTTACGAGGGCCTTACCTGTAAACTTATATTTGCCAACAACTTGCTCAGCGGATCAAAATTATGGGCGTGGTCTACTCTTGGAAGTTTAACACAATCAAACGACACAAATAGTTTATAAGCAATTTAATTTCTCCCTTAGATGTTTGTGAAATGAGCAAGCTCATTATATAATACAATAATGCAAAATAACATCGATAACATATTATCAACACAACAGTAATCATAGGCAACAAATGCCATAGTCATTATAACTAAAGGTCATAATAACGACAAACATGAATTTATCGAAATGTCAAATAACATGAAAACTAAGTCGATACTGACCTGAAAGGTCCACAAAACGTATGCACACACAAAAATTTTGTGCTAAGTAAACAATATCAAAACCACGATACCTTTGTTACAAATTAAATTCCATCGTTAGACGCAGATGTCCATGGAGATGGTAGTTGAGGCAGCGTTCGGCATCGTGCAGTTCATAAGCTCCAACCAAGAATTGAGAATAACCCGACGTCCTCGATTTTAGGTCGTGTTACGTCAACAGCAACATCACTTAGATTTACTCAGTAGCATAATTTATTTACTTTTAATTAGAACTTCATCAGAACTCAAAGTCCGAAACGAAACGCAGTATCAGAAATGACATTACTTTAAATATTTCGGCACTCGATTTTTTATTAACTTTATCATCATTCGAATGAGTTCGAAACAACACAAGTTCACCATTAATTTAAAACTATTAAAGTTTCTGCACTAGATTTAACTTTATTATTATTCGAAAAGTTCGAAACAAAGTGCACGATAGGAAATCGTTCAAATTTCAAGATCACTACCAGCCAAGGTTGTCTTATCTCTCGCATTCCAATGCGCAGAACAGCAACGTTGGAAACATTTCCCGCTCTAGCTAAGGTCGAAAATCGCTTGGCGCGCGTCACTAACAATCTTTGCCTTAATTTCTTCAAAACTAGTCCCCCAAAAACTTTACAAACGATAATCGTGGAAATAGAAATTCCACTATGGAACCGGAAACTTTCACCATAATTTAATCAATTAAATGAATATTTCAAATTAATTAGCCGGTCTTCGACATGACTTCCGACTTGCTCGCTAGCCGCCAGAGAAGTCCTCCACCGTCTCCCTACTGCTAACAACTTTCACGCTATGCGCGAACGATTGCGCGGTAACTAATGGTCATAAAACGTTGGCGTAACAAGGACAAGACCTGTCTGTCTGAATTTACCTTGTGCACAGGAAAGTTGACTAGCTAGGCTAGTACTGGTACACGTAACGGGTACAAGTAACTTAACCAAAGTAAACTAGCCATTATACTTTCAATAATCAAAGCTTTCATTTTCAAAATGTGATTTTATTGTAAATTTTGTAACTACCGAAATAGTGAACAACCCCGAAAAAGTGAAAGGTCTTTGCCATATTTAATTCGCTATTTCGCTACTCGACTGTATTGTAACAATTTATTGCATATTGTTTTCTTCAACCTCAAATTATCGGTTGCACCACACGCCCATGGGAATTACTCGCGCAACAGTCGAAGCGCATCTCTCGCTTTCCCTACTAATGTTCCACTAAGCGATAGCGCGGGACTTCTATTTGAATCGTCAAGAAAGACAGTTGCATTTGAGTGCAGCGGACAAGTTAGGTTCAAGTCCGTACGGAATTTTGTAGAAATCTGCATATCAGCGAGTACGCAAGGCGCTAGTAATTGGGATATTCAACCTAAGCGTAGTGTTGTAACAAAGGTAGACTTTGATTAATTGAATAATCGCAGCCATTGTTTGTCAACTGAAGGAAGACAGTCAAACTTTTTAATCAAAGATCGAAGACGTAGGATTATTACCAAGCCGATCGCCTTTTTAACAGCAAGAAAACAATAAGAACATGTAAATCACAACTAATTTATTTAACACAAATGAATAATGATAAAACGGTATAAAAAAAATATAATTACAAAATAAAATATAATTATTAAAGAAATAAATGCTGAGAATTAATTTACTAAGTTAACTTTCTGTTACAAAAATAAAATTACATTTAAATCGTTGGGACTCAACCTCATCCTCCTTGGGGATGTTTTTCCTTGATTTTCGAGGTCCTAGATGTTGCGGGGAGCTCCTGGGGCGTGGTTTGCGGTCAGAGGCGGCGGTGAGGAGTGCGTGGTTTGGTCCGTAGAATGAACTTGTCTCTTGGTGTCTGCGGGGCGGGGCGAGTGTGCGATCCATGGGTTTGGGTCCCTAGTGTTTGACGAACTTGGTCCCTTGGTGTCGATGGGGCGGGGCGAGTGTGCGGTCCGTGGGTTTGGGTCCCTAGTGTTTGACGAACTTGGTCCCTTGGTGTCAATAGGGCGGGGCGAGTGTGCGGTCCGTGAATTGTGGTTCCTAGCATTTGACGAGCTTGGTCCCTTGGAGTCCATAGGGCGGGGCGAGTAATTTGGCGTAATTCCGGGCGTCTTTGCATGGTTTCTTGGCATCCGGGTGTTTTGATGAACCCGATGCTTGGTGGGAACCTGAAACGAACATGTAAAGATTACGGTTTCCTACACCCCGTCTGACGGGCGGATGAGGATGTCCTTTGGCCGGCTGTGTCCTAGGTTGTGGCCTGGTTGGTACTGTTCTAGCTGCGAGATGAGAGGATTGTCCGAGAAACTCGCGGTCTTGTACAGTTTTTCCGCCTGGATTTTAATGTGCACGTCGATGGTTTCCGTCTTGGCGTCGGCGTGGAGTCTTCTGTTAGTGACGTAGTACGGGCTGGAGAATGCGTGCCGGATGCATTTATTTTGCACTACTTGGATCTTCTTTATGTGTGTTCGAGCAGCCGTCCCCCACACGGGCGTGGCATAGGTCATGGTGGGCCTGATGATGGCCTTGTAGATGCGCAGCTTGTTTGCTGGTGACATCTTGCTGTTTGAAGCTAGGAGCGGATAGAGCTTTGAGAAGACGGCTCTTCCCCGGTTTGCGGCGGCTTCGATGTGCTCCTTCCACAGCAGTCTGTAGTCCAACGTGACTCCCAGGTATTTCGAGGTGTTTGTCCATGGGATTGGAAACTCGAACATGAAGAAGTTTGTTCGAGGACAGATCTACCTTCGTTTCTTCTTGAACATGGTCGCGGTACTTTTCGTTGAGTTTACACCGATGCGCCATGTTGTAAACCATTTTTCAAGGTTGTTAACAGTATTTTGCAGACGATCGGTGGCGAGATATTGACTCATGGAGGAAGTGTAGACGGCCGTGTCATCCGCGTAGAGCGAGATCTTCGTCCTCGGGTTGGTTAGAGCTGGCATGTCGCTCATGAAGATGTTAAAGAGGGTCGGGGTGAGGATGGATCCTTGGGGTACTCCGGCAGTGATGAAGCGCTCGGATGATCGGGTGCCTTCGAATTTGACCTTGAATTTCCGATTTTCAAGGTAGGACGCCACCAGCTTGAGTGCTGGTTGGATGTTGGCGTTTAACATCTTGTAAAGAAGACCTTGATGCCACACTTTGTCGAAGGCCTTCGACACGTCGAGTAGGACAAGTGCGGTGACCTCTTTCTTGTTGAAACCAAGGGAGATGTGTTCGACCAGGCGGAGGACTTGCTGGACCGTGCTGTGTCCTGGTCGGAAACCGAACTGCTCGTCTTGCAGGATGCTATGATCGAACATGGATTGCTTGATCCGGGTGGAGATGACTCTTTCGGCGACTTTCCCTAGCGACGGCAGGAGGCTGATGGGGCGGTAGATTTGGGGCTTCCGGGGGTTGACCTGCCTTGGGGATGACCACTACATCGGCAGTTTTCCATTTCTGCGGGAAGTAGCGGAGGCGGAGTGAGACGTTGATGATGCCAGTGAGTGCTGCGATTACCTTGCGCGGCATCGCTTTGAGGGATCGATTGGTGATCGCGTCGGATCCGGGTGCCTTCCTGTTCTTCAAGGATCGGACTATTTGGGTGACTTCCGTTGTCGAGGCTGGGTCGATCGGTGTGGAGTCTTCGATTGGGAGGGTCCTCTTGACGAAGTCCTCGACCATTTCGATATGGTCTTGGTTGAGGCGCTCTTCGAGGGGGCTGCACTGGATTTCCAGGTTGTCGGCGAAGGTATCGACCTTTTCTTGGTCGCTTTTGGCTTGCGTACCGTCGGGGCGGGTAATGGTAGCGTCTGGCGGTTTTTGGGGCGTATTAAGGCGTTGGCCATTTTCCAGGCGGATTGGTCCTCAAAGTTAAGCAATTTGATCTTGTTTGCCCATTCCAGATCGTGATGCGCTTTGACTTCTTCTGAGACTTGCTCCTTGAGGCGGTTGTAACGTCGTTTGTTGTTCGGGTGTCAGTTGCGTTGTGCGCGTTTCCTAGCGCGACGTTTTTCTTGGATGAGTGCCTTCAGTTCCAGAGGGAGGCGATTTCTGATGTCAGCGACGTCAATTTGCCTCGTTGCGTGCTGGATGGATCGCGAAATGTTGTCCTGGAGGACTTCAACGTATTTTTCCAAGTCGTCTTCCGTGGAGATGATCGGAATGGCGTCCATGTTTTGTAGAAGGTAGTCGTGGAAGTAGGGCCATGAGATTTTTGGTCTTGACCTTATGTCGTCTCTCAGATAGAGTAGCACTGGGTAGTGCTCCAAGGTAAGCTCCTGTGCAGTTGTTACATGAAACTGCATCTGGGTGTCCTTGATGAGGGCCAGGCCAGGAGAGGTTTCTTCCTGCTTGGTTGGTGTGCCTGCAGGCCCAGGTCGAGTGCTTTGTGTTGAAGTCGCCCGCGATGATTTTCCCTCCGGGTCCGTCGAGGAGGGCGGCGATATCTTCTCGGAGGATTTCTCTGTTGGGGGTGTTGTATATTGACGAGATCTGGAGCCATCCGTGGTTTTTCGTAAGGACGTCGATTGTGGTGGCCTCTAGGTGGTTTACTTCCAGTGGGGGTCCTTCGTAATGCTCAATGGAGGTCTTGACGTAAATGGCGGTGCCTCCACCTCGGGCGTGTTGTCGGTCGGTGCGGTACAGGATGTACCCTGGCAGCTTGGCGTTGTCACCTTTCACCTTTCCTTAGGTGGGTCTCGTTGACCATGATGACGTCTAGGTTGTGGGCGTGGGCAAACTCTAGCAGCAAGAATTTCTTTGAGAGGAGTCCGTTTGCATTCCAGAATGCAATGTGTAGGGATAACGGTTGATGTCGGTGTCTAGGCATTCGCGATTGGGTATTTTGTTGCGATGGCGTCCGCTGCTGTCTGGAGTTTGTCGATAGTCGCTTTTCCTACGTTTACGTCCTTGAGGATGTTGGAGAACGCGTGGAAGAGTTCGTATACGAACCCTTGGATTTCTTCGTTTTGGGGCTGGGCGGTCGGTCGGCTGCTTCTTGGCTCGCTGTTACTTGTGGTTGGGGCGTGGCTAGTCTGCGAGTTTTGGGGCCTTTGGGAGTGGCCTCTTTGCGCGTTTGGAGTGTGGTTGGACTGCGTGTCTCTGCTTCTCTGGGTGTGGCCTCTGACTTGCCTTAAGAGATCTCGCTCTATTTATATGAAATTTTGAAATACATGTCGATAAAGTTGATGTGTATTCATCGACAAATTCTTGTTTTTAAAAACTGGATTTTTAATTATCAAAATTGGTATTAACGTTTTTAATTGTTACGAATAGGGAATAATCAAATTCGAATTTAATTGAAAAATTAGTGAATATTTGCAGTTAATTGACTTTTGAATCGCAAAAAATTGCGAATGACATTTTCATTGCATCGGCTAAAATCAATTTAACATGTATTTTGATTGCAATCAAAAGTTTTAGCGAAAAAATTTTAACGCGTTCTTAATTTGCGATACTCAAAGAGTAGCTTATATAGCAAATCGCATTATTACTTTTAACGAGGACCGTTATGGACAAATGGATAGCACTGCCAGCTACCGACCAACACATCGAGGTTCGAATCCCGGTGAAGGCGACTTTTTTTCTAGAGGAATTTGCAAACCGATTACTCGTGGTTTCCAAATATTATATTATAAAAACATTGATATGACGTCAGTTCGGTGCTTTAAATTCATAATCCACGGGCAAGGTTTTCATAATCCACGGGCAAGAAGGGATGACATTACGTGATTACGTACGTAATGAATGCATTATGTACCAGTCGTAGATAAAATATGTTTTTCCACTACTAGTCTTATAGGGTACCATTATAACGTAAGCTAATCGCTTGTGAAATGACTCATTTTCGACTAGTGGTTAATAATTTTTTCATTATTCACTAGTGGTTAATAATGAACATATTGATATTTTTCTATAGTTTGGCAATTATTTATAAGGAAAATTTTGTTAAAAAACGATTTTGTATAACCGGGAGATTCTATTTAATTGCATTTAAACTATTCAAAACGCTTTTTTAATAGATTAATTTCATTTTAAATATTTTTAAAAACTCGAAATAATTATGACAGCAAGCGAAAGCGCCGCCTCTTATTAATTTAAGAAACCACTATTTATACAAATTATTATAGAATCATTACAAATTCATTAAACGCGAAAATTCACAAGTTTATTGAAAAATTTCAGTATTTTAAGACGAAGAAGTGCTTAAAACAATGCTTTTGTATAATTTTGGTGATGTATTCAAACAAAGAATCTCTTAAAATAATATTTATTTATAAATTCTATTTTTTAGGTTACAAAAATAACAACGAACTAATTTTGTTTGAAATTAACGGAAATTATAAATTTTTGAATTCATGAATAATTGACAATTTATTTATAAAAATTGTAGTTAATTACACAATTATTACAATTCATAGTTATACCTGACGAAGCCAAATTTAACAATGTAGAGGTGGTCGAAGAACTTGTGGTGGGTATATTAATTTCAGTGTTGGTGAAAGTATTTGTTTCTTCAATTGTAGGACCATACGATGCAGATGTTGAAGGTATTTCAACATCGTTGGGAACATGGGATGTAGTTGCTGACGGTTTTTGCACCATAAGTGCGATACTTTTTTTAACTGCCAACGAATCTTCTATGTAACCTTCGGCGACAGTAGATGATTTCCAGCCTCCGTGCTGTTTGAGCTGGAGTGTATTACCACCGTTGGATGCCAATATAGTGGCTGACGTTCTGCGAAAGCTGTGACCCGTGTACAATTGAACATTTTCCAATTTTAAATACATTGCAATTCTTTTTGGCATTTGCCCTATTGTATTATGCCCAATATGTTGTCTTGTTGCTTTGCCATTTCTTATAGAAATAAACAATTTTTTCATATCTATGGCAGAACAGATTTTTAAATATTTTAAAATTGTTTGCACCCAGAGTGCCTCCATCACTACAAATTTTCTAGATGATCCATTTTTACTGTTTTGAATAGTTATAACTATCATATCATCTTTTATGACTACATCCGACAATAAAAAATTACAGAGTTCATCACTTCTGCATGCTCCTGCGACACCAATTACAAGGACTGCCTACAATGATAATTTATTGTTACTTTTTTAAACATTAAATAAAATACAAAAACTTCTTCTCACCCCGTAACAATAGTAGAAAAACTTTTCGGGTAATGGGGAGGGCTAAATAAAACACAATTGCTTCGAATCGACTAGTTTCGGTCAAAACATGACCATCCTCAGGCTATAATAAGGAAAAAAATATACAGTTAGCTACAATTTCGAAAGAGCAAAAGAGTCTACTGCGTCACCTCTCGATGCAGATGTAATCAGTGAAATAATGTCGTAAGCAGATCCAACAATAGGGTAAAAAACGGACATTATGCGGCGTCCAATGTATAGGTAGTAGTCTTGAGTCAAAAACGATTAAACAATTAATCACAAAATCGGGTAAAAACGAAACGTTGAAAACCATATAAGCACGTACAGAAAAAACAATAGATAAAACATGTAAAACATAAACTAGTAACAAACCAAAAACACTATAAATTAAACGTGATAAAGCAAAATAGTATCAAATACCAATTTGAATTGCCGCAAATGTCGTACACGCGCCATCTAACAACGGAAAATGAGAGACACAGTATGTAAACAAAATACAAAATACAAGAAAAAACAATAACAAATGTCAAAGCGAAGAACTATGTTGACTTATTCTTGGTCTTTCTGTGGAAGATAGTAAGCAGGGATTTGAACGCTGTATTCATTTGCTCAAAATCCGTAATTTTGTTGACATTGTTGTTGGTGGTGATCACGTAGGAGGACTCTAAAAACAATCTTTTCGGGTAACACTGTTCTTCTGCCAATACCTTTACATCGCTCATGCTAAATTCGTGTTTGCTGTCGGTGAGATGTTCCGACAATCCAGTTTTTCTCGACGCCACCCTTGCATCGTACTTGTGTTGTTTTAATCTTTCTGATAGAAGCTGTTTGGTCTGTCCGATGTAGGAAACACCACATTCGCAAACTATTTTGTAGACCACGTTACTTTTGTATTTAAGGGCAATGGGATCCTTTACGTTGGAATAAATAAGATTACCGAGGTTAAAATTATTATAGAAGGCCAGACAGATCTGTCCACTGTGTATAAAATCTTTCAAAGTGTGTTTGATCCTCTTAGACAATGACGGGTGGAAAGTTATCTTGTGGTAACGTGGCTTCAGCTCAACACAGTCGTCGATATCCTTGGTTGGGGTCACTCTCTTTCTCTCAGAGCGAAACAATGCCAAATATACAAGTCGATACAAAATATACAACATTGGACGCCGCATAATGTCCGTTTTTTACCCTATTGTTGGATCTGCTTACGACATTATTTCACTGATTACATCTGCATCGAGAGGTGACGCAGTAGACTCTTTTGCTCTTTCGAAATTGTAGCTAACTGTATATTTTTTTCCTTATTATAGCCTGAGGATGGTCATGTTTTGACCGAAACTAGTCGATTCGAAGCAATTGTGTTTTATTTAGCCCTCCCCATTACCCGAAAAGTTTTTCTATTAAATAAAATTTTTTTAACAACATTTTTTAAACAATTAATAAGAAAAACCTACCTTAGTTGCAATATAACATTCATCAGGTGCCTCTGTGAGAAATTTTGTTATTTCTTCGTGGGTAAAAACTAATGATTTCTTGGCTTGATAATGTTTATTTTGACATTTTAAAAATGCTATTAATTTAAAAAATTTTGCTATATCTATATTTTCTTTTAACGAAAGAGTTGATTTTAACATTGAATAGTGTGACCATAAAGTGGAAGCCTTTTTATCTTTTCCGTAGTCTTGGAAATATGCCAGAAGTACATTTTCAGAAATGCCAGTGACGTTTTTATCCTTGCACCAACTTTTGAATGAAATATACACTTTCATATAAAGATCTTTTGATTTCTCAGGTAGTAGATTTTCTGCTACTTGTTTAGCCATATTTCGAATTTCGGGCGGCGTACAACTTAAATTTTCACTATCCATTTTTTAAAGCAGAAAAAACTCAGCGATAATTTTCAAAAACTAAATTTGACAACAACTACTGTCAAATTAACAAAACAAAACAAAATTTAAGTATAAAATACGAATTTCATTTTTATGAGTAAATTTTTTTGCGCGCGATCGATTTGAATTTTTGCTTATGTATTCCTAATGATAATTCAGTATGGGGACTTGGTGGGGGGGGGGGAATTTTGTGCTCAGTTTTTTGATATCTAGCACCGTTCTTGAGTTATTACAAATTCAAGAAATAAGTCAAATAAACAAAACTGTCATTTGAAATAAATATTTTAAATTTGAAAATTTTTTTATTCACAAGCATTTAAAATGATGCCAATAAACCTAGTAGTGGAAAAAATCGTATATAAACCACGGTTGTGAAGACCATTATAGCCTACGCGCCTTATATTCCTCGGTGCTTCGCACCTCGGAATATAATCTTGGCGCTATGGCTATAATGACAGTCTTCACAACCTTGGCCTATAATATACTATTATTTAATAGTTAATTTATAATCATATCAAATTTTTAGAATAAACCAAAAAATGCACCAACACTTTTTAGAACTAAAATGTTTAAGTTAACACAATATAAGTTATATTCTTTTTACCTATTTTATGTGAGATTTTACTGATAATCAGTTACTCACTTGAAATAGTGTTCTTTTTACTATTTTGACGTAAGTACTGTGCCGTGCAGAACTAAGTTTTACGTGACAAAATTATCCCCTTCCATACCCAAACTGAACTTGCTGTTTTGAAGTGTTACAACTGAGACAAATTGGAAAAAAGCCCAGATTTGTTGATTTGAATTAAACTTGTCACTTACTGCAATCATTTTAATATTTACTGCACCTTAAATTTTTAATTCGTTTTTTTGAAGTTTATGTTTACATTATACAATAATACAAAAAACAATTTGGTTAGTACTACCAAACTTCAAAATAATTAAATTCAAAATTCACTTACAAGGAAAAGGTCAGGTATGCGAAATTTTTTTTGGTTTATACTTATATTACGTAAAGATTACACCTAAGACATTACGTGAACGAAATAGTAGCGCGCCATATTCAGCCAATTTTGAGAAAATCAAATTTGAAAATTTCTTCTTTTTGCACGAAATAACCAAATAATAAAAGATAAAACGTGCAACAAAGGTTCCGTAGTAACGAGGTAGAGTGGTGGCTTTAATAAGCAAGGGTTCTAGGTTCGATTCTAGCATCCGTACTTTTTTTTTCAAATATTTTTTTTTAATTAATTTTCTTTTTAAGTAATATGTAAATTAACAGATATTTAATAATTATTCGAAATTATTAATTTTTAATTAATTATTAATTACTATAGATGCCGTAAAACTTGTTTAAAACTGTTTTCCCTGTTTTTACGATGAATACCACCCGGGATCGTGCGAAACGTCGGTGTAAAAAATTATACAATGTAAAATGATCAGAAAATAATTAATATGTATTTATACTGCATGTAAATATATGTAAATACTTATTCAATTATGTAACTTTTCATTTCTTATTAAATATATAAATAAATACTTATTTAATTAAAAAATATAATTTTTAACAAATCCCAAAAATTTTTGAACGTTTCGAATAATAATCAATTTAAGAAATGTTTGAAAATACTGTTAGTAAGACAAAACGATATCGTCCGAATGTTGAGATCTGAAAAATTAATAATTTCGAATAATTATTAAATATATTATGTTAATTTACATATTATTACTTAAAAGGAAAATTAATTAAAAAAAAAATATTTGAAAAAAAAAGTACCAATGCTAGAATTGAACCTGCAACCTTCGCTTATTAAAGCCACCACTCTACCACGTTACCACGGAACTCTTGTTGCAAGTTTTATCTTTTATCACGTTATTTCAGGCATAAAGAAGAAATTTTTAAATTCGATTTTCTCAAAATTGGCTGAATATGGCGCGCTACTATTTCATTCACGTAATGTCTTAGGTGTAATCTTTACGTAGTGTAAGTATAAACCAAAACAAAATTTCGCATACCTGACCTTTTCCTTGTTAGTAGTAAATTTTCGTTGTTCTTTTTATCTTATCTTTTTCTCACTTTGACTCAGTTAATCTCAGTTCATCTCAGCTCAGTTCATGTCAGTTGTGCAACTGAGATGGAAATAAAATAGGTAAAACAATCCAGATATAAATACACCGTATGTATATTATCGCAAACGTTTCCATCATACTATGGTATCATCAGGCGATAAACTAGAAAGAGAAACGTAAAAATTTCCGTATTTATCCATCAAACTTTTTAAAAAATACCTCCCTCCTACCCTCTACCATTTTTCTTACAATTTGGTCGATAAATACGGACATTTTCGCGTTTCTCTTTCTAGTTTATCGCCTGATGATGCCATAGTATGGTGAAAACTTTTGCGATAATATTACATACGGTGTATTTATATTGTGTTAACTTAAACATTTTAAAATAGAAAATAACTTAAAAAAGTTTTTAGAATTTTTTAAGTATTTATGTGGTATTTAGTAGTATGTGATGTTAAAATAACAATACCTAACAAAATGTTAAAATAATAAATTTAAACTGTTAAGTAAATAATTACACACTACAAAGAAACATAATTATTTAAAGGAACCAAAATAACAAAAATTCACATTGAACAGGGTTATTTTGGTTTCTTTAAATATTATGTTTCTTTGTAGTATGTAATTATTTACTTAACAGTTTAAATTTATTATTTTAACATTTTGTTAGGTTTTATTATTTTAAACATTTTAGTTCTGAAAAGTGTTGGTGCATTTTTTGATTTATCTTGGACGCCTACGTTGCTTTTTCCACTTGAATCATGTACACTTTTTGGCAGCCATTGGTTGTTTATTCTTTGCACAAGCTTCTTCTATTGGCGTTTATAATCTTTAATTTTGTCTTTTTTAGAAAAGATCTGTGGTTCTTCTCTGATATCTTCATTTCTATTACTGTCCACAAATGTGCAACTTTTCACCGCTCAAAGAATTAGCTTCTTGCTTGGTAGTGACCGTACATTTTTGCTGTAATTTTAATAAATAATACTCCTATTATATAAAAAATTAATTATTTGTGTACATCCAACTTATTTCGAATGCAATCTTAATTATTAAAGTCACCTCTTAATTCTTAAACTCATTATTACACATAAACCGTACTGGCAAATCTAGTGGTATTTGTGAGGTCAAAAACATCATTTTAACATTCTAAGAACTGCGTTAATTTGAAGAATATTTACACAGTAATAATTGATGCATAATTATTAGAATTATTTATATAAATCGGAATTTATGCTCAGTTAATTTTTTGTTGTTGAGTTTTTGCTTCCTTTAAAAATAATCAAACGCATGAAAACTTTAAAATTTTTGTAGGCGCCAACTTAATTACTAAGTACTAAAATAAGTTTAACTTTTTTACACAACTTGATAATCCCTTGTACAAACCACAGCTGCTTTCGAATATAATATACCAAGAGTTGGGCATATTTCCGATAATTTGTTCAAGCTGTCAAACAAGTGTTTGTTGCACGAAAACTGCACTAACGCTTGCGCGAGGGCAGTTATCTAAGGGCAACAAATACCCGTATAGACAGCGCGAACAAATTGTCTCAGAAATATGCCCAGCTTGAGGTATATTAGGATAGACTATCGCTTGAACGAGTATTTTAAAAAATATGTTTATAAATGTCAGGTTACAATGATAGAAACAAAATGAATTAATTCAAATGTCATTAATTAATATGTCGCAGCCATTTTATAATTTACAATTTAAGCATTGTGCGTTAAAAAATCATATAGTAGTATTTTATATCGTGGGTAATCTGCGAAAATGCATTAAGTCAATTTTTATAATTTTGACATAATTGAATTTGAAAGTTTGTTTTCTCTGAACATCTTTATGTATTTTTGACTTATGAAAGAAATTATCTTGGCTAGTTCTATAAATATGACTTTAGTGCGTTTTTGCAGCCTATACAACGTTCACCAAGCAAGAACAGAGCATGATTAACTAAACAAAAAACAACAAAATAATTTTGACTTGATGCATTTTCGCAGAATACCCACGATATAGTAATATAGTAATTTAAAATGAATTCACGTTTTGGTAACGAATCACTACAAGATATAAACGAGGAAATTATTAAAAGTATTCCGATTAATATTGTGCGATCTAAAAATTCGGTTTGGATACAATTCCAAAAATTTTGTGCTGAAAGAAGCTACGATGTTAGCAACAAGGCTTTATCTGTGGAAAATCTTGGAGAGATTTTATTGGACTGGGGATACAATATACGTAAAGCAGATGGAACACATTATAAGGAGTTGATGGTTAAATTAATGTGGATTTACAATACATCTCAATAAATGTAACGTTTTATTTACTACTTTCAAATAATAATTTTGTATTTAAAATGTCACTTGTCATTTTTGTAATCTAGAGTATAAAAGTATTAAAATATCTTCACTTGTTTCGGGGGAGACTTCGCGATAGTCTCCCTAAGGCGATTTCCGTTGTTCAAATTTTTGCTAAATTTGATGCTGATTGGTCGTTATTGTGTCAATCTAATATGTCAATTGGTTGATGTTGGTCACATGACACGTGAGTGCGATAGTCGTAATAATCTTTGAATTCAATTATTATAAAAATGTTTTTAAGATTGTTTACTTAATTCAATTAAATTCATTATTTGCAAAGCAGTTGTAGATACAGGTTTAATAAATTTGTTGTAAGTACCAAGTAGTTACAGTCGAGTCGCGAAATGGTGAATACCGTATATAGTTAACTACCGAAAATAGTGAACACAAAAATTTTAACATTGAGTGTATATGGGACTCCTATATAACGAACAGCAGTAACCCCGATACAGCAAACTGCGTACTAAATCGTGCAGTTTGAATGACATCATTTATAGGGACATCCCATGATACAATGAATTTACAAGGTATGATATTTTATCATGACGTCATTTTGATGTACCTTGGTTCTAAAGAATCAAATGGAATAGTTCCCGCCGTAGTTGACCGCCAATACTCGATCGTTCTCGCTATTTGTTTAACCCTAGAATGCTATCGTACGTAAAATTACGTATCGTATCGAATACGATACCCAAACGCTTACCACGACTTACGTAGGTAACATGCTAGGGTTAATATCTGAATCAAGGTACGGCACAGTCCAGCCTGCGCAATATCATACCTTGTAAATTTATTGTATCATGGGGACATTCCCCCAAGACTAAGAATTTACATTAGGTATTTTTTATACAGTGGCTCATAATGAAATCCGGACGCGCCTATGCTAGCAATGTAGTATGTCTAATCTAGAATTCTAATCCAGAAAAGAAAGACGAGGATGAGAAGATTTCTTATACTTTCAATAAATCAAAGCTTTTATTTTCAAAATGTGGTTTTATTGTAAATTTTGTAAATACCGAAATAGTGAACAACCCCGAAAAAGTGAAAGGTCTTTGCCATATTTAATTTACTATTTCGCGACTCGACTGTATTTGTTTATTTAATCATATATTTATTTATTTAAGAGAAATCAATTTACATATTCAAAAATAGTCGCGAAACAATAAAGAATAAAATAAAGGACTTACCGTGGCATCCAAATTCCACATAATATTCCCTTTTTTTTATAAGTGTTGATATAAACTGCCTAATAAGCTGAAACTCTCAAATTTACTGGCAGAGCGGGACGACAGTCTTGTTAAAAGACCATTTAAGAGCGGGCTGCATCTTGGAGAGAGGGAAACTTTTCGTATAGTATAGATCATTACCATTTCTTAGTTACAAGAAAATACTTAGGTGGCGCTGGAGGTACTTATAACAGTTTATTTATCACGTGATAAACCATGGGGGTGAAACTAAGATACGAAATTACGGCAACACGATCATCGGGTGCCTCATCGTAATTCTTCGGTTATACTCGCCAAAGGGCATCAAAGCTGGTGAGATTCTTAGTGATTTCTAGTGACTTTCAGTGTTATCTTCCTTTATTTTACACTGTATTATTATTTTTAGGTTACATCAGTTATATTTTCATTTTTGGTTCGTGTTTTTATACGAGACGCATGTGTACATGAAGTGATGTGAAAATTTATTTTGTTGTATATGATTACATAACTTGTTCGTTTTAATACTTATTTAATATTATTGTTTTATGTATATTATATTGTTACTGCTTTTTAAAAATTATTTGCTGTTTGTTGTACATACATATTGTTTTTTTTTATAAATTTCTGTATTAACTTGTGTTTAATATATTTCATATACATTTTTAATTTGACTGAATTTTTATTGATAACCAACCTCCTGATGTCAGATTTAGTAGATAATTATTTGAAATTCTCAAGAAATTTATTTATATATTTTCTATAATTACCTCTGTTTATTATAGAAAATTTATAAATAAATTTTTTAAGAATTTGAAATTTTAAATCTTGTAATAAAATTATGAAATTATAAAGAGCTATTCAAACGCCGCGCAAAAATTTTAGTTGTGCCCTACGGCCGCAGGAGGGCCGTGTTGCGATGAATTAACATGCGAGGTTCCCTTCTCCTACTTATATGTTCTGTGTGATAAACTGTACGTTTTCGATTACCGATAAATGCTGTGTTTTGTACATTTTGCGTAGGTAGCTGGAAAAAGAGCCGGGCTAGTTATGTATACTCATAAAATTCCTTATGGATAGATAACAACTTCGGTTAATATAATTATAATAATAGTGCATCGCATATTCTTCAATGACTATTATACATAATACAATGAATTCGTTGTATCATGGAATTCAGGGCCGGCATCTTTTAAATTTGCGGTGTGGTTCTCACATAATATTAATAAACTTTATCTAATCTTGAGTTATTTTTGTCTTATCAACATTTTAATTTATTTTGAGCATTTTGGAAGCAGTTATACAATAATAATATACAATATATGTATATAGTTTGGTTAAAACGATAAAATTTCTTTGATATTTTCAAAAAATTAGGTGAGGCTATTCCTATTTCCTTCACTGTATACCAACCTGTAACTTAATACTTTCAAAATAAATCCAAATTATAATATGATGTCAAAATGTTATTCAATATTTTCAAGTAAAATGGTCGATTTATACTCAACATTTAACATTTATCATTTAACATTTAACACTTAACATTTATCATTTACATTTAACATTTAAGGGTCCCGATACATACTGAGCCCATTTAACATTTAACATTTAGCACGTGTTGACAGTTTTTCGATGTTTGACATCTGTAAATCTTAGTGAAATTTTTATTTGTGTGAATATCAGTTTGTTTTGTGTAATGAAAAAAGTAAAAGATATTGCTGTGGTAACGAATTACTACTATTAATACTAAAAAATACACGCAAAATACACGATAAATTTTCGCGCGCAGTTAGACTTGCGCATTGTGAACAAAATTTCTTAAATGTTAAATGATAGATGAAAGTTGGTTATCTCTTAAATAATAAGTGATAAATGTTAAATGTTAAATGAGGAGTATAAATGCTTATACACAATTCCTATTGTTTATCTTCTTAAATGATAAATGTTAAGTGTTAAATGATAAATGTTAAATGTTGAGTATAAATCGACCATAAAGTTGGGTTTTCCAAAAAAGATAAATTGTTAAGAGCCGACAAAGTAAACAATAAGCAGATTTAAGGGTAGTTTTATGGCTTTATTATTATAGATTACTATAGTTATTTACTGTTCAAAATAGAAGACTACCGTTCGCATATCAATAAAATACATAAAAATATTTAAATAAACCAGAGTGCATAATAAATTACATTATATTTCATTGCAGATTTGTTAAAAAAAATAAAAAATGACAGATTTGGTCTTATTGTTTTATGGCATCTAAAATATATGGAGGATCTATACAGCGCTTTCATTTACCGATGTTATCTCTAACTATTTCTGGTACGATGCATTCTGTGTAAAATTGAATTAATTTTGGTAGCACTTTTTGGTTCCAAAATTTTTCATCTCTTTCAATTTCTTCTATGAAAATTTCTATTTGATCATTGATATATATTACAAAATAACACTTTGACCGTCGTGTAATATTTAATTGACCTTGTATCTGTAAAAAAAAGTATTTTCATATTATGCTTAGCAAAGAAAATAACAAAATTGGTAGTACCTAAAAAATAGAGATAATATGATTGTTTTTACCTGATAATAATATGCATGGTTCTTTTTCAAGCTGATAACATCGTTTCTATTTTCTAAACAAATTGTGTTTTTTTTGAACTTTTAATTCACGTGCAGAATAAAGACACTTTACTTCCAAAACAGCATTTTTTCTGCTTTTTAAGCTTATACATCCGGACACCGAGTTTTTCCCCATTTCAATACAATTCGGCATTTTCAATTATGGTAATCTATAGTAATAAAACTACCCTCAAATCTGCTTATTGTTTACTTTGTCGGCTCTTAAAAGTATTATCTTTTTTTGGAAAAACTTTACTGGAAAAAATTAAATAGCATCTAGACATCATATTATAATTTGGATTTATTTTGAAAGTATTAAGTTACAGATTGGTATACAGTGAAGGAAATAAGAATAGCCTCACCTAATTTTTTTGAAAATATCAGAGAAATTTTATCGTTATAACCAAACTATATACATAATATCGTGAGTATTCTGCGAATATGCATTAAGTCAAAATTATTTTGTTGTTTTTTGTTTAGTTATTCATGCTCTGTTTTTGCTTGATGATCGTTGTATAGACTGCAAAAACGCACTAAAGTCATATTTATACAACTAACCAAGATAATTTCTGCCATGAATCAAAAATACATAAAGATGTTCAGGGAAAACAAACTTTCAAATTCAATTATGTCAAAACTATGATTATTGACTTAATGCATTTTCGCAGAATACCCACGATATATTGTATATTATTGTATAACTGCTTCCAAAATGCTCAAAATAAATAAAAATATTTATAAGACAAAAATAACTCGAGATTAGATTAAGTTTATTTATATTATGTGAGCACACCGCAAATTTAAAAGATGCCGGCCTTGAATTCCATGATACAACGAATTTGAAGAATACCAAATTTTTATGAGGGGGGATAGGTTAGTACTCTTGCGGGGCAAGGTAACAAAAATAACCACGTGACGTGTGGTTCATATTTCCATCTATAAGGGAACCTTTGAACCCTTTGCGCATTTAGTTGACTTTATATGGTTTAAAACTCTACTAAGGACACTTTTTGATTTCAATGTTTTTTATAATTTTTGAGTAATTCACCATGAAATTGCTTCTAATTCAGGTTTTGTTTATATAATGACCTGTGGAAGGCAATAACGAAGTTTCATCAAGATTGGTTGTTATAAAAATTCAAAATTGTCAGTTTTCAAACATTAAATTTACCTATTTTCTTTTAATTTAAAGAGCTCAAAATTTGTTATTGCCTTCCGTCATCTTTCTTTATTAATATAAAAAAAAATTACACCGATACAACGTTTGGTTTTTAAAATTCTTATATTTTTATTTTAAATTCTTAGACTAGAGCTTTGTTTTCAACGTCATATTTACTCTTTCCCTCTCCCTTGGCTGCAGCGCGCTCTTAAGCTATTATTTGTTGTACGATGATCGATCAAAAATAATTCTGCAAACCTTATATTATAAACGCCAACATGAAACATCACACGATCACGTAAAATGGCGCAATTAATTCTTTCATTCAGCAACCAGTAGACAAAGTATAAATAATAAATCACTAGTAATTCTGCTACCCTGAAAGGATTTGGTCCTACAATGAATAAGAGCCTCCTCTTGAATAAACTTTTCCAGTACTTCACCACTTCAGTGAGCTAGTTGCTCACTATTTACTCACCACAAGTGAGCGATTGAGTAGTTGAGCTACAATTTGTTGTCTGTACCTTACACCAACGATTTAAGTTATTTAGAAGTTACCGATTGTCTTTTCACCTTTTATTTACCATCAACATCAATGAATTTGATTAATTATTCTTTTTCTTTATCACATTGGTAAAGCTATTCTCCATCACTAAATAATTTGTTAGCTAAACCACCATAGTTAGAGATTTTTAGCAGTTCAGCTAGCATAAATTTAAATACAATGTTTTTTAGAAATGCAGGTTGATAAAAATGCCGTCGACGACATATCAAAAATAGATGACATAACAATTTCCGGAACAATCCCTAAACATGTTTAAAAAAATATAAAGTATTCGTACACTTACATTTTTAACATAAAAAGCGATATAACTTTTTTATACCGTAAGAAATTTAAAATGTAAAAAATGCATTATTAACAACTTCAAACAATATATTTTAATAATATTTAAATACAATTCATAAATTCAAAAAATTAACTTAAAAAATAAAATACAAACACAGAACATCTTAAAATTAAAAGCAAAAAGTATTCGTACACTTGCAATAAAAGTAAAAAAAAAAAACAAATAAAAAAATTATTAATATTTAGTATCGTAAATAGTGAAGTAGTGTACGGACATGTTTTGAGGTTAAGTTCCTTCGTGTAAGTTTTATTGTTATTTTTCTTTTGCGTTACGTTATTACGTTATCATGGCACTGGAGAACACAAGATTAATTGCTAATAATCGTCTACGCATCGAATTAATCAAATTTTGAATAACTGAAGGCGAAATATTACTCCATTCTTCTTTAAGAGCATTTTTTAATTGGTTTTTATTTGAAATTTTCCGTTTTCTTATATTACTTTCAAGATAATCCTACAAATGCTCTATTGAATTAATGTCCAGACTTTGGGGAGGTGTTTCGAAATGTTTCGGGGTGTGATATAGGTTCCACATCTTTGTATTCCAAGTCTTATGCTTTGGGTCGTTGTCATGCATAAATATAGGGGAATGTTGTCAAGGTTGGCCCGTCGTCTAGGTCGGCCCACTGCGATTTTTCAGTGTAGATCACTGAAACCACCTATGTGCGAGTGTGGCAAAACATCTCTCAATGACAACGAACTTTTCGTCTCATTACTGATTTTGGAGTGTAATGTTGAAACGTGTTGTGCACTCATTCACTGAACCAAGACAAAAAAAGTTTTCCACCAGCTGCAAATAGAGCATGAAAACTTGGAGGAAAAACATTAATTCGTTAAGATAAGCATCTAAAATATGTTATGTGGATAGTCTTTAAAAATTATTCAAGAGAAACATTCAATTTCGCTACCTGTTTGGATGTAGTGTGACGCGATGTGGTGATGGAACTTGTTGTCAAGGTTGCACCGTTGCAAAAAAAACCCGTTGGTAAATGCATCATCTGCTTGGAAGCGAATGCTTCGTTGCCTGAACCGCAACAACTCTATTGCATGCATTAAATGCAAGAAAAATGTGCATTTGAAATGTGGCAAAATGGCAAGGAGCTATTTTATTTGCCAAAACGGTGATTCGGAATTATGTGTCATGTAAATCAGTTGTCTGCGATATTATATTGTAAAGTTTCACTCAATCGAATAAAAATAAAATAAATTTGGTTTATTATTTCATCCAGTCAATTTTTTGCATGAATTTGGCAATTCTCAACGGTGGGCCAATCTAGACAGCATCGGGCCAACCTTGACAACTTTTTTTTTTGTAATTCTTGCATAAGTTCTCTATTTTTTATCCAATAAATTTGCGATTGCCTCAAAAGTAGCTTTATTCCTAGATCTTTCTGATCATGTGCTTAAATCAACAAAATTCTTTCTTACACGGAAGTTATGGGCAAAAGTTAAAAGGGTGGCCAACCCTGACGACATTCCCTTATATTTATTTTCTAGACCAAATTTTTCAGCACTAACTGATGAATTTTTTTGTAAGATATCAATATACATTTTATGGTCCATTATTTTATTGATAAAATGCAGATTTCCTGGACCAGACTCACTCATACACCCACAAACTAATACAGAACCGCCTTCGTGTTTAACAGTTGGGCCTAAGTTTTCTTTATTTAATTCACAATTTTATTTTCTACACACTAAGTGCCTTCCATCTGAGCCAAATATATTAAACTTGTACTCGTCTGTGAATATAACACGATTCCAAAACTCCTGGGTTTCATTTTTATATTTTTTTGCAAAATTTAATCTTCTAATTCTGTTTATATTATTTATGAAATACTTTTTAAGTCCTGTTCTGGCATGATAACCTGCTTTTAGAAGTACATTACGCGCAGTGTTTGTAGATACATTTGTCCCAATTGTATTTTTAAGTTCATTAGCAATTTTCACTGCATTTAATTTAGGATTTTTCTTTATTTTTAAAACAATTGCTTGTTTATCATAATTATTTAATTTTTGAGAACGGCCTGTACGAGGTGTATTTTAAAAGTTTTTGTTAGAGAATAACTGTCAATAATTGTTTGTATCGTGGAACGTGGTCTCTTAACAATTTTAGAAATTTTACTTAGCGATTTTAGCTGATTATGTAAGTTTACGATAATTTTCCGCTCCTCAGTTGTAGTTTCTACACTTTTACGCTCCATTTTCAAATTATTATTTACTAAAAGTTATATGTGTATGCAAGTCGGCTTATAAATAAAACTGGAATCGTTACGTATAATAATTAAATCACAAATGTTTATTGTAACTTGATAATCAATGTCGGGCATTAAGGTAAGATCACACACAGCTACTTTTGCTGCGCTGCCTAATAAATAACCGAGCAACTTAAGTTGCTCAGTTATTTAATAGGCGTTATTTTATTATTAAATATTATAGTTATTTAACTGAACAACTTAAGTTGCTCGGTTATTTAATAGGCTACGCAGCAAAAGTAGCTGTGTGTGATCTTACCTTT
Source organism: Cantharis rustica (assembly GCA_911387805.1). Classification (NCBI taxonomy): domain Eukaryota; kingdom Metazoa; phylum Arthropoda; class Insecta; order Coleoptera; family Cantharidae; genus Cantharis; species Cantharis rustica. The sequence goes on from OU426877.1 coordinate 83,369,332, forward strand.
ACCTGTACGAATACTTATTGCGCAACTTTCAACCCCGTTTTTCTAAAATTTGCTTTGCAATGCAATATGATAACATTTTAAAGAATTTTTTGTTAATGAAAGGTTTAATGTAAACATAGACCTAAAGGTTTTACTAGTTATTATACTATAGTTTTACAACTTTTTTTTACATTTTTTATTTTGAAACGGGACGATACAGCTATTAATTTGAAATCTTCAAATGTACGAATACTTTTTGTGGTCACTGTAGGTAAAAGTGTCCTATTCGTTGGCTACAAATTTTAAGCCTCCTGTGCTAACATAAATTTACATTCGTAAATGTATAAAATAATTTAATTTCTGTTCTACATAAAACGGTAAAGTTAGAGACTTGAAATTTTTAGTGACCAATTAGAACATTACAAATTTTTTTTATGTATATGGTATTAATAGTTTTTTTTTTTATTAACAACCCAGAAAAATTTACAATCTGTCCTAAAACAATAAGTAAATAGTTTAACAAATATCAATAACATTTTTAGATATAATCTCATTAGGTCATACCTTTATAAAAAAAAGTAATTCACATGAATTACTTTTGTAACCGGGCAACTTTTGTAAATTCAAATTAATAATTACTTACTAAATCTACTTATTAAGTCTTGTGGATTGAATCTTTTTAGTCTACGCGTGACAGTTTGTTCATTAAGCAAGCTCACTGTTAATTGGTTTGGATGTGCACTAATCCTGTCTTTATACTTTGCACTATATGCACTAATTTCTTCCTTCACCAATGGAATAGCAAGATCCTTACGTATGACCTCATTTGGGACAAACCAAGGAGCATTCACCATATTTCTAAGAACTTTTGATTGAAACCTTTCAATGATCTCCAGGTTAGAGTTAGATGCAGAACCCCACAATTGAATTCCGTACGTCCAGATAGGCTTAATTACGGATTTGTAGATTAATATCTTGTTTTCCAGCGAAAGATTAGATTTAGGGCCAAGAAGCCAGTACATTTTCTGATATTGTATGTTCAATTGTTTTCTTTTGGTCCAGATGTGGGTTCTCCATGTTAGGCGACGATCCAAATGCATCCCCAGGTATTTTACGGTTTCTGTTAGTGGAACTCGTTTTTCATTCAGGATAACCTAGGGGCATGTTCCATTGCGCAACGTGAACGTTATATGTGCTGATTTGATTTCGTTGACTTTAATTCGCCATGTTTTTAGCCAACGCTGAATTTTATCCAGATGTATCTGTAGAAGTTTCGAGACAAGAATTGGGTTGGTATGAGATGCCATGATAGCCGTGTCATCAGCAAACGTAGCCGTGATGTTTTGTTCCATAGTTGGTAGATCTGACGTATGCAAAAGATACAAGATTGGTCCCAGGACACTACCCTGTGGAACCCCAGATTTGATTGGGTATATTCCTGTATATTCTTCTTGGTATTTAACAAGGAAATGTCTATCACTAATATAGGACTTGATTAAATGGTAGTAATCGTAAGGAAGTAGCTTCTTTATTTTATACAGGAGTCCCAAGTGCCAGACCTTATCAAACGCCTGGGACACGTCCAGAAACACCGCCGAACAATATCTTTTTTCTTCTATATCTTTATTGATTATTTCTACAACCCTATGGACTTGTTCTATTGTCGAATGCTGTTCTCTAAACCCGAATTGATGGTCTGGTATTAGTTTCTTCGTTTGCAGAATTGTTTTCAACCGTTTCATTATTAGTTTTTCTAAGACTTTCGACATTACAGGAAGCAGGCTAATGGGTCTGTAGGATGCTACTTCTTCCGGACTCTTTCCCGGCTTTGGTATCATAATTACTTGTGCCACTTTCCATTGGAGAGGAAAGTAGATCAGTCTTAACACTGCGTTAAACAAAATGGTAATCATTCTGGTTGCTTTTATGGGGAGTTCCTTCAAAACTGCACCAGTCACTAGGTCGTAACCCGGCGCCTTTTTATGACCAATATCTTTTTGTATTACCTTCTGGACTTCTCTCACCTGGAACTTTTCTATGGGAAAATTCATCTGGAGAGGCGCTTCTAGAAATTCGTTGATTTTTCCTTCCTCCTCATCGCTCATTTCTGAAGGAAAGGGTTCGAAAACATTCTGCAGGTGTTCTGCAAATCTTTGTGCTTTCTTTTCATCAGTCCTGGCCCAGTTTCCATTATCGAGTCGAATTGGTGGGATATGTAACGTATTAATAGTAACGTAGATATTAATATTCTTGACAATTTTCTAAATTTATCCCACATTTAAGACGGAGATTACACGATCAATCTAGCGTCAATCTGAGATTTTAGCCAGATTGATGAAAGATGGATGGATTGATGGATGAATTAAATGATGTTACACCGTCAATCCAGACTGATGGAAGATTGATGGTAAAAATACGATTTTATGGTTATTCAAGTTCTAAAATCGTTACTTTTAATAAGACGAAATCGTTATAGAAGTAACTTATTTTTATTAATTACGGTTAATTAATTATTATTAATTAATCAATTGGTTAATTAATTATTATTAATTAATCGATTAACCTAAATAAATAAAATAATTTTTCAAAAAAATAAAAATTGTCTGAATTTAATTTTTTGTTTTGTAGCTGCCTTGTTTATTATTTTCTGAATTTCTGTGAATTGTATTGGTATTTCGTTTAAAAGATACAGGGTTATGAATAAAACAAAAAAAAAAACAAATTCGAATTTTTCAACATTTTTTTACTTACTTTAATTCATAACTCGAAAACCGTTGATTTTAGAATATAAATGATTTAAATCTAGTTTGTAGATTAATTCATGTTCTTTAAGAAAGCACTAAAATATTTTAATTGAAAAATTAATATATTCGGAGCTATGGCCCTGTGAAAGTGGAAATTTAAAAAAATGCTTTAAAGAGGTCTAACTCTCGACAATTTTTTTACAAAAAAAAAGAGAGGTTTTTGTAGCTAACAATATAACGATTGCTTTCTTATGAATTCATCTCAAAATTATAAGACAATCTTCGAAGATAGTCGATTATATCTCGATTCGCATAATTAGACAAAATAGTTTTGATACCTTTATCAGCATCACGATATTTCTTCAATTTTTTTGGTTGCTCGTGACCTTCTAGTAGATGTTCATAAAACATATCACGACTTTGTTGACCTTTTTTTAAACCGTCTATGAATTTCCACAAAATTTGGATGGTCCATTCGCATTTCCAATTGGAGGCGTTTCCAATTAAAAAAAAGGATAGCAAAAATTAAAGTTAAGTTAAAATAGATTGCAGAATTTTAATGTTTAAAATCTGTGCAGCTAATTAATCGGCCAACTTATTTAGTAGGTTATCTTCTCTGGGGTAGTTCAAATTTATCTAAAAATCGTAGATATTTGAAAGTCCAAGTCTTAGGGACATAAATTTCATCTGCCCCAGCTCCAGATCTTCAAGATGTAATAGTTTTTTTCAGTTTTATTCGATAGTTACTTGTCAAACTATTTTTTTTCACATTGTCAATATTACCCGTGGGTTTAATTTTTTTTAAATTTGTAGAAGTTTTTCCAATTTCATTTCATTTATACAGTTAGTCGCAAAAAAAGTGGGGCACCTAATAAAATTTTAATAATTTGCATGTAATTTAATTATTTGAAACAAACACAAAAAAAGTTTAAAAAATTTAACTAGGAATGAAAAAAAATAGCGTTTTAATAAAACACTGAAAATAATCGTTGCAAAAGAAGTGGGGCACTTCAAAATATAAGACTTACTTTAAGGAATTTAAACAATTTTGCACGATATTTAATATTTTGTTGGGTACCCCTTTCTTTTTAAAACATCACTCAAGCGTTTGGGCATGTTAGAAGTTATTTTTTTTAAATAGTCTTTATCAATTGCAGCCCATTCCTCTTGTAATCTTTGAATTAACATCTGCTTTGTGTTTATAGGGGTAGTTCTTATCCTGCGGTCTAATTCGTCCCATAAATTTTCTATGGGATTAAGGTCGGGGGATTGGGGAAGCGGATGTAAAATTTTGGGACATTTATATAATAAATATTCTTGGACTAAATAGAATTTATGCTTAGGATCGTTGTCCTCGTAATATTTAAAATTGTTTTCAATGCCCATTCTGATAGCACTTTGCATCAAATTGTTTTGTAAAAGTTCCAAATATTTATATTTATTCATAATTCCGTCTATAACCACTAAATTTCCTACTCCTTTGGTCGAAATACACCCCCAAACAAACACATTTCCACCACCGTGCTTAACTGTCCCACGTAAATTTTGCAAATCTAGCTCTGTATTTGGTTTGCGCCACACCATAGTTCGACCATCAGAACCAAAAATGTTGTATTTACTCTCGTCCGCAAATATAACATTGTCCCACCACGATACGTCCTTGTTTTGAAACTCTTTGGCGTATCGAATACGTTTTAACTTATTCACTTCACTAATAAACGGCTTTTTTCTAGCTACTCGGCCATTATAACCCTTTCTTTTTAAAACCCTTCGGATTGTAGCAGAATAAACATTCTTTTCTAGTTCATGTAACACTTCAGTTTGTAATTTTGATGCACTAATTCTAGGATTTTTTTTAACTTTTCTCACAATATAATTTTTTTCTCGATCATTTAATTTACGTGGACGGCCAGTTTTCTCCTTAAAATCAATTCCGTCTTCTACGTTGAAACGTTTTATAATGCGCCCCACACCAAATTTCAATTTCCCAAATTTCGCGTTGCGATTTACCTTTGGCGTTATGAAATATCACGAGTTGCCTTAAATCAAAACTAGTATGTTTACAATTTTTGGGCTCCATTGTAATTGTTTAATGTTACAATACAAACTAATGTTAATACTAATTATTGTGACTTTGAAGAAGTGCAATAACTGCATTATATTATGTTTCGATAATTTGACGTCATTTTTACAAGGAATTAATAGATCATATTATGCAGTGTCCCACTTCTTTTGCAACCTTTATTTGCAGTATTGATTTACTGCAACGTTAAAATTTTTATTTATAGTTTTATTTTTTCAAACTTTTTTTGTGTTTTCGGTGTCCTGAAGATATGCTTTATCAAATAATAAGTTAACACCGCTCTTTTTGTTTCAAATTATTAAATTACATACAAATTATTGCAATTTTATTAGGTGCCCCACTTCTTTTGCGACTAACTGTATTTGTTTGTATATTGGGCGTGAGGTTTATCCCACAAAATAGGCAAAATTTCTAGACCTAGAATAAACTCCTTTTTCGGGTCGGAACAATTTTCATTTTTATCGTTGATCAAACCACAACCTGAGTTATGATTTAATTTTCTTTAGCAGGAGTAATTAATAAATAATATTTATTTAATTATGTTGAGATGTATTTAAAAAAGGGGTAAAAAGAAGAGAGAGCGTGAAAAGAAGGAGAGTAGTGAGGGTAGAATAATAAACCAGGTTCCAGGTAAATTTTGAAGAGAAATTGATCTCTCAAAATTTAATTAAATCAAAAACAAAGATAAAGAAAAGAACGATTAATTTCGAGAAGGATTGGGCTCTCGAAGCTATAAATTTGTAAAAAATAAAATTGTTGGAGAGATAAAGTTTGGAAAGATTAGAGAAGAAGAAATAACTGTGGCGGAGCAAAAAGGCGACGGCAATAAAAGAGAAAGGAAAGAAAATAGTGCGACAAAAAAAAAGGTATTCCATTAACGGTATATTTCAAGTTTAATTTTATTAGTTTAAGTTTCTGTTTCTGTTTCTGTTTATGTTTATATTTTATGTTTATAGAAAATAAAGGTACGGTGATTAACCATTCAGTTTTATTTTCAAAATTAAAAAAAAAACGTTTAGATTGGTGACCAAAACTCCAAATACCACCAGGGAATTTATCTGGTTGAAGTGAAAAAAAAAAACACGACAACCAATAAATTTAAATTGGCGCCCAATACGTGGAACTCGAAACCACGACATCACTAAAATTAATCAAAAATCATTCACCAGAACGACCCAAAAATTAAATAGAATATTAATTTAATAAAATATTGACATATGATATTGACATTTAAAAAGTTTGACAGATTGCTAAATACGTCAACATTATAAACAATTAGATTACATTATAAGTGTGTTATTAATTTACAATTGCAGGAAAATTTAATATTTTACATTATTTTTAATCTTTGAAGTTAATTTGTATTTAAAACCATCAAAATGAATGACATAAGAGTTACAAGAAGGATAGCAAGAGCAGAAGTTGAACAGAACGACAAGATTCAAGAAAGCACAGAAATAATAGAAGACCAAAGCACGAGCGAAGTATTGCGAGATATAGAAGAAAACGGAGCGGTATTAACAATCGAAGAAAAGGTTACGGAAAAACAGGGTACGATGGAAGACAAAGTAGGAATAGAACAAAAAACAATGCAACAAATGATGGAACAAATCATGCAGAAAATGGACGAAAATTCGCAGAAAATGGACGAAAATTCGAAGAAAATGGACAGAATTTCGCAAAAAAATAGACGAAAATTTACAGGAAATAAAAGACATATTTAGGCACGCAGAAGAAAAATCAAACCAAGACATCAACGAATTGAAATCACCACAACGAACTGCGGAAAAGGATATTAACAGAATGGATGAAAGGATAAAAATAATCAAGGAAACAACGGTAAAGAAAGATGATACTATAATAGACAAAACCATTGATGAACTACCATATATTTTTATAAAAATTAACAATATTCAGCTGACGACAATAGTAGACACGGGTGCTGAAATTTCGCTATTGAATGAAAAGATTAATAACCTAAATTTTGAATATTTTAAGAATCAAGTTATAGAAACCCTTCCAGTAAAATTAATATCTCCAAACAACAAATCATTTACAAGGATTAATAAAAACTTAAATACAAACACAACTATTGGGAGAACTACAAAAAATTGTGGAATTATGATGATACAAGACATGAAAATAGATTATAATATAATAAGAATTGACCTATTGAAAAAATTTAAGATCAAAAATAAGAAAATATTACCCAGAAGACCATGGTTGATAAATGATGAAAATATGGATTATCAACAAACTTTATTAAGAGTGCGAGAAAAGCTGAATCGAAGATTAAGATATTTACAAAAGGTGAATGGAAAGATCAAAAAGAAAACTACATTTTCTATAGGAGATATAGTGGTAGTCAAAAGCTTGAGAATAGGTTTACGGTCTGCAAACCAATGTGCCAAGTTACATTTACCCTACGAAGGTCCGTACATAATAAACAGGAGGATATCAGAGAATACATACGAATTATACAACGAAATAACAGAACGCATTCGAGGTCAGTTCCACCTCCAAGATTTGTATGAATGGAAAGAAGAAATGAGGGATGATGAAAATGTAAACGAAGATGACGATTTAAATGTGCGCGAATGCCATGAATCCAGATTAATACAACATCGTAAGAGCTAAAAATAATATTTTACAGTAGCTAAAAAAAACAAAAGGGACGGAACTTTTTAACTTTATTAGACACTGATGATAGTTAATATTAATTGTAAAGAACAGGCATGTTTAAATGTAATTTAATATTATTAATTCAATTTCAAATTATCAAAAATGTATCAATTGTCAATATTTAAATCCATTCATTTCAATAGATTTTCACAATATTCCAACAAATTGTCACATTCTGAAAATATCGGGTGCGTTGAGATGTATTTAAAAAAGGGGTAAAAAGAAGAGAGAGCGTGAAAAGAAGGAGAGTAGTGAGGGTAGAATAATAAACCAGGTTCCAGGTAAATTTTGAAGAGAAATTGATCTCTCAAAATTTAATTAAATCAAAAACAAAGATAAAGAAAAGAACGATTAATTTCGAGAAGGATTGGGCTCTCGAAGCTATAAATTTGTAAAAAATAAAATTGTTGGAGAGATAAAGTTTGGAAAGATTAGAGAAGAAGAAATAACTGTGGCGGAGCAAAAAGGCGACGGCAATAAAAGAGAAAGGAAAGAAAATAGTGCGACAAAAAAAAAGGTATTCCGTTAACGGTATATTTCAAGTTTAATTTTATTAGTTTAAGTTTCTGTTTCTGTTTCTGTTTATGTTTATATTTTATGTTTATAGAAAATAAAGGTACGGTGATTAACCATTCAGTTTTATTTTCAAAATTAAAAAAAAACGTTTAGATTGGTGACCAAAACTCCAAATACCACCAGGGAATTTATCTGGTTGAAGTGAAAAAAAAAACACGACAATATATAAAATATTCCCCAACAAAATGTGCTTTGATCAAGTAATTTTACAACAATATTGAAGTTTCCAGAATCAGATAGTAAAAAAATTGTAAAAAAATAAAATATTAGGAATAAATTTACGGGAATTTTTTCAGTATTCTCAATAACCTGAATTTAAAATTTAAGACTTCTGCCAAAATTTACAAATTTTATTAGTCATTTTCTTCTCAATAATATTTAAAGTACATTTCAAATTGCTAAATCTAATAAGTTTAAAATTGAATATTGTATTCAGGCTACATTTTTTTAAAATACATATAATTAAATTAAATAAGTAGAAATTTAATATTTTGTCGCGACACTAGTTAAAAATAAACCACTAAACATAGAAACTGTAGATTTTTCAAGGTTTTGCGATTCAGCATTACAGTTGTAGTTCGGGGGAAAAACTCAGCGTGACCCTGACGATTTCACTTACGTAATTACCTAAAGTTTATGCAAATTTTACGCCTAGAATTATGCAACCAATTAGCTTTTCTTTGTGTCCGATTTAAAATCAATCCGATAAAGAGTCAGTTGATCACCACCATCCAGACAACCAATTTGTAGTTACTACAAGCAAAGATATAGAATGTAAAGATGAACAATGCTGTACAAATTTATATGTACCTTAATTCTCCCCCGAAAGTAGATGGCGACACTCCTTTCGGATAACAACTTTTAAATATTTGTTTAAATGTCGGTAATGATGTAATAATGCGAGGTTTTTCTTAGTTTGTAATAGGTGTCGCAAATGTAGTTTATAAGCAGGGACTTTTTACCGTGTTACCTTTTAAATACGTAACTTGATAACGGCGGAAAGTATACAGATTACATAAGTGTATTATGTTTAAGATAATTTACTATCGTTTCTGTTAAATCAAATAAAAATAATTCTCGTATAAATATAAGATTTTCTTTTATACTTCTTATAATATCGGAATAGTAGTTATTATTTTCATTAATGAGCTTTATATGTAATATGTAAATCTTTTCGTTTAAAACAAAAACATTTTACGCACTCTGGTATAATCAAAGTTTCCTTTTTATATTTATAAATAATATACAAATTTTAATAAGGACATTATTAACCCTGAAACTGCACACCGGGGTCTCAGAAACCCCAAACATCATGAAAGTTTTACTTTGTTATGAAAAAAAAGTGAGAAGTTCCAGAGTTTACATCAAACTACATTGCACTTTACAAACTAGACGAAGCCTAATACCCACACACATAAAAATGTGTGTATTATTATTACCCACTTCAGCATTTTTACTTCTACATTGTATTTTACATTCACGTTGTGTATTTTTCTTGATAGGTACTACCAGTAAAGATAGACTTGTAAACGCTAAATTCCAATGTAATCTAGTGTTTGTTATTTAGTAGTTTAGTGGGTGTGTTTAGATCGTTTATTAAATCAATTGATTTTTATATTTAGTTACAAAACTATATTTAATAAAACTTTTCCTAATAATAATCGAAGCAAGTAACAATAGTGTTGCAAGTATTTCTGCAAGTACTTGCAGAAGTATTTTCACCACCGCCATCGTAGAGTGAGCTTGCAGATTGTGTTTCCACAAGCAATAACTTCTGGAAGCAACTTGCAGAAGTCACTTGCAGAAAAAAACTTGCTAGTCGACACTCGCATTTACGAAACAATAATGGACAGTTGCGTATGATGAATCATCTATGATGATTCATACGCGATAATCTTATTAGTTGCAAAATTTGCGAACTAAAGTGCTAACTCGCAGTTTAGATTCTCCTAGAAGTTTCTGGATGTTTCTGGAAGTTTCCAGAATTATGCGCTCAAATATAAATAGCATAATGATTGCTATGGCAATCAATTCCAATTCTGACTAACAAATGTCAACAGAAATACAGTGTACATAAATAGTGGTGTGAAAATAAATAAATATTCAGATTTATTGTTTAGTAATTGTTATTAATTGTAGTATTTTAGTATTAGTGTAAATTCTTAGTGTGTAGTAATTATTCTATATTGTCATTAACTATACTGTAAATATATATTTCGTCTTTAATAATTAAATAAACGTTTTAATTTTCGTTACAATAAGTTTAGAAAATATCGAAAATTGTAAGTACCGTTTCTCTATTTGTTTAATTATTATTTATATGCAGGTAATCCCAAACTAATAAACAATTCTAGGTGCTAAATATGGCTCAATATAGAAAATGTGTTTACTATGGATGCCAAAACAATAGATCCAATTATGGAGGAACATTTTTCAAATTTTCTAAAAACGAGCAGCGACAGACAGAATGGTTGAAAAGATGCGGAAATTCCTCTTTAATATTTAAATACGCTGAAACATCGTCGTTAGTAAATAAGTTGATATGTGACATCCACTTTGATAATAATTATTTTGTCAACTACACGAGAGGCAGGTTGTGTCCTAATGCAATTCCAAAAATGTATGAATCCGTCGAATCTTCCGAGCTGCCGACTACGTCTACCACACCAACTGAAGCAGAACGAAATATTTTATTACAAGTACCACCGAAACGTCGTTCCTCGCCTAGGGAAATTTATCCACCCAGTAAACGACAACGTTTGTTAGATCGTTCACCAGATATTTCTAATAGTAGCGATTCTTTGGAAAAAGCTGTTGTAGATATGCCAATTCCACGGAAATCAAAGACAGCATTAGAAAGGAATTTAACCTCTAAGTTACAGTTTTACAAAGAGAAGTTGAGAAACTTCAAGCTTCAACGAGATCGTTTAAGAAAAAAAGTTTTTCTGTTGAAGAATTCAAAAGCCAACATTTTTGAAGGTAGTGCGGAAGCTGTAAAAACGTTCTTTTCAATGCAACTGAAAAAGCGAGGCTTGCCTTGGAATATCAAAGCAAAAAATCTCTCTCTAAAAGCGGTTGTACACCATTATATTTATACATGTAAAAATATATGATAAAATACATGTAAATTTACATGTACGCTGTACTGTAGTACACTGTCATATTTACATCTTAAAAATGATATAGTTTTTAAAATAGTAATGTTGGCTATAGTTGGAAAAATAAAATATCACTAAAAGAACTGTCACCAATTTCTTAAGCGTGTATTACATTATCACACTTTGGTTATATTTTCGTTCAACTTCTTGTCAAATGTTTGACAACAGCTTAAAAAGCTGTATTACACTATCACATTTTCTATCAAACTTTCTGTCAAACAAAATAGCGCACGTCACATTTTCGTTCAACTTTCTGTTCAACTTTTGAATAATCATGCGCATTGCTGCAAAAACTAAGCAGTGCCAACCTAAATTATCATCGAGTTTTCTGACTATAAATAATAGATTTGATAGTAAAATTGTCAAACATTTGTCAACAAGTTGAACGAAATATTAACGCAAGTGTTTATTATCAAGTTTTTATTACAAAAATTTTTTTTAAAGGTAAGCCGTAATTTATTATATATTTATAATTACGTTATTTTAATCGATTTATATAGGTATAGCCAAGTATAGCAATGGATTCTCCAGCAAATAAAAAGTGGCTGCCAGAAATTGTGAAACACTTAATTAGTCTTTACGAATTGCAGCCACTTTTATATAATATAAACTCGATGGCATATCACAACAAAATGTCGAGAAATGTGGCCATCGAGACAATTGCTAACGAATTGCAATTAAGAACGAAGCAAAAATTTACTACCGAAGAGGTATTAAAAAAAATTAATAGTTTAAGAACTCAATTTTTAAGTGTAGAGCGGAGCAAGAAGAAAGGGGAACCGAGCGGATCTGGAAGCACTGCGAAACCAGCTTGGTGGTTGTACGAACACCTACAATTTTTACAGCCGTTCACCAAAAATGATCGTAGTGACAGCAATTTACTAAACAGGACTACTGAAAGTTCTTTTTTAGAAGAATCTAATTTGGATGATATTTCTATAGTAAGTACCTACTTAAATAATAATTTTTGTAATTACATTAAAATTTTGTAGATTGAACCGGATGAGCAGGTTCATCTGTACACTATATCGCCAAGCAGTGGAATGTTATCGCCTGAAACTGGACCCTCCAGAACAAATTCTCCGTGTTTAAGCGTGAGTTCTCAAGAGCAACATTCCAGTAGAACACTAAAGCGAAAAAGAAATGCGAGAGAGATTCCAGGACGGGAAGATATTCTTAGGGAAAGTCTACAAAAAATAGTAGAAGAGAAAGAGGACCCCATTGATTTATTCACAGCTTGGGTAGGAAGTGAATTAAAAAGTTTAAAAGACAAAAAAATATTAAAAACTGTAAAGCGGAAGATAATAACTGTTATCGAAGCAGCTCAAGACGAAGACGAAATATTGTGATTAATTTATTTTTTTTCTTTTAATAATAAACATTTTAATTATACATTTAATTATATCATGTTTTCTTGCCACTGTAGCCTGCCATGTGTATTGAAATATGTCATAAATGTTTCACGGATAATGATAACTTGATAACTTCAGTACTTGGACGTCCTCGATGATAAGTTACATCATGTAGCCCCGAACGATTTTGTCTCCACAATCCTTCGACTACCTTTCCATTCTCAAGTTCGGTATCAACTTCCTTTATAATTTCCTGCGGATTTTGTACTTTTAAAAAATTATGTAAGGCACAGCATGCTTTTGTAACTGCAACAACTTTGTCCCGTGACAAATTGATGGGATTGAGCAGTACTCGAAACCGGTTGGCAAGGATACCAAAAGCATTCTCTACTACCCTTCTTCCTCGACTTAATCTATAATTAAAAATTCTTTGTTCTCGTGTCATATTTCGAAAAGGGAATGGTTTTAAAATATGACGTTGTAAAGGAAATGCAGCATCTGCTAATAATACATATGGTACAGGCTTTTCCATATGTGGTAAAGCTGTGTGATTTGGCAGATTTAGCAATTGGTTATCCAAAGCTAAAGCAAAGTCACAGTCCTTGTACACTCCTCCATCACTAACTCTCCCGTTTGTTCCAACATCAATGTACAAAAATTTGTGGTTGGCGTCTACAATTGCAAGTAGTACAATACTATGTGTTCCCTTGTAGTTATAGTAATGAGAACCAGAACTTCGTGGGGCTCGAAATACTATATGTTTACCATCCATGGCACCAATAGTATTTGGTACATTCCACTTCTCGTAAAATTCTTCGGCAATTAATTCCCACTCTTCGGTGCTCGATGGTACCTAAAAGAACGATTCTGTTTTTTTCTTTCGAAAGCAGTTAATGATTATTAAACGTAATTTACCTTTAAATACTTTTCATGAAGACACTCATATATTGCTTCTAAAACTTCAGGTATAAATTTTGTAATCGTACATTGTGAAATCCTTGTCTGATAAGACAAACTTTGAAAAGTTTCTCCTGTTGCAAGGAAACGTAAAGTAACAGTTAATCTAAATTTTGCTGAAATAGCTTGTCGAAGCTGAGTGTCTTGACGACTAATTCGATCTTCTATTAAATTTAGTAAAATATTAAAACTTTCACTGTCCATTCTCAAATAATTTACGTAAGAATTAATATCTTCTGATATTAATTCTGTATGTACAAATGTACAAGTCCCAATATGCATTTGGTCTCTTCTCAACAGCCAGTCTCGACTCCACATACGTTTGTCCGTTTTTGTATCTTTCTTGTAAACTTCCATTACTTTAAGAATCTTTGCAATTTTTTTTAATTTCCTTTTTAACCCACTCATACTTAAAGTAAAAACTTTTAGGTTAAATACATAAAACAGTTTTGACACTAGTAACTTTTGGTAACTATGGTAGTTGGCTACGAGTATTGCGTGAAGTATTTCCTGAATTTAGTTGCCAGCATATCCCCACTCAAAAATTTTCTTATCAAATGTTTGACAAGAAGTTGAATGGAAAGTTGAACGAAAAGTGTGATAATGTAATACAGGCTTTATTTCAGTTGCGTTTCCATTTTATTTCAAGTGCAACAAGTGAAACGCCAACTCCTAAATGTAAAATCCCCAATAGTCACCAGAAATACACGTGTATGACCTTCAAAAATAGGACCTGTTCTATTCCGTCAATTTTTGCATGTAGAAATACATGTATAAATACAAGTGCAATTTTAGTGTAGTATACACTACATTCAACATCTACATGTACATTTACATGTAAAATATGATGGTGTACTACGACTATAAGTTTATATTTGAAATCTCCCATTTCATACAAACACATGCGTAATACATTACGTTTTAATCTACCTAGTATTGGAAGCATCCGCCATTGGTTGAAATGCAACAATTTAATGCCAGGATTAGACGAAACATTAGAAGATAGACTAAAATTCATTGTCAATGGAATGCAGGAGATGGATAAAAATTGCGTTTTACTCTTTGATGAAATGAGTTTAAAAAAAGGCTTAGAATATAATCACAAAAATGATTTCATTGAAGGATTTCAAGACTTAGGGAAGGGAAAAAGAACAGAAGGTATTGCCAATTATGGTATCGTTTTTATGCTAAGAGGACTTTTGACAAAGTGGAAACACGTTATTTCTTATTTGGTTACTTCCGGCCCCGTAACTACTAACGATCTATTTGATCATTTAGTAATTTTAATGAAATCCCTTCAGAAACTAAATTTTAATGTTAGAGCCTTTGTTTGCGACCAAGGTGGTAATAACAGGAGTCTCTTTAATAAATTGCATAAAACATCAGTATTTTCAAAAAAATTTTTAATTCACGATGTTTACACATTTAGTTAAAAGTATACGTAATAACTTAATAAGTGATAAACACGTAATTAAAGTTAATGATGCTATTGTGTCTTGGGATGATGTTGTAAATTTTTACGAATTAGACAAATCGAATAAATCACGAAGTTGCTGTAATCTTTCAGAAAAACATGTACGACCAAATACCTTTGACAGAATGCGTGTGAGATTGGCTACACAAGTATTTTCAAATAAAGTGTATACAGGTATTTGTACCGCTATTAAAACAGGTGAAATGAAAAGTGCTACGGCTCCTGCAACTGCAGAATTTTTGAAAAATATGAATGATATATTTGACTGTCTAAATTCTAAAGTAATTTTTGATTCTAATCCATTACGGTGCGCTCTTTCCAATAAAAAATTAGTGGTAGAAGCAACATTGCACGAAGGAATTTCATGGTTGAAATCAATATCAATTACTAAAAAGAAATGTAATACCGAAAGAAATTATATATATTGTTTTAATGGCTTGATATCTTCCATAGAAAATATTCTCCAACTTTACCAACAACTTTCAGAGGAGGGCTGTACATTCCTATTAACGGGGAGGTTAAATCAGGATCCATTGGAGTCATTTTTTTCAAAAATTAGACGTGCTGGAGGAAACAATAGCAATCCTACGGTGCGGTCTTTTCGAATAGCTTTACAACATTGCATTTCTTGTAATTTAGAGAAACCATCGGCGAGTGCAAATTGTGAAATAGATGAAGATGACGATACTGTCTTCGAGACTGATGATTATCTAAATCTAAATGACCAGGTACCAACTAGTAACAGTACAAAATTACTGCAGACGACCGCATGCAATTTTTCTGGGGATGTTTATACGGAAAGCGATGATGATTATGAAGAATATATTAAAATAAGCACTCCATCTGCAAACCTTGAAAGTTGTTCAATAAAATATTTTGGCGGCTATATTGTGCATTCATTAATTAAAAAATTTAATTGTGATATATGTAAAAGTGATTTACTATGTGAAGGTACGTTAAACGACGATCATGAATTATTAATATTATTAAGAGACTATGGTAATGATAAAGAGAATATAAAATATTTAAAAAATCCAACAAACCTAGTTCTAGATGTTATAAATACAGTCCTCACCACATTTGAGAAAACATTTTCAAAAATAAAAAGTGCTATGGGCATTAGACAAACTATTAATAGTAAAAGTGAAGAAGTTCTTCGACAAAAATTTCCAGAATTCTTTAATGTACCCCAAAATTGTTTACATCATAGAATATTTTTTATAGAATGTTTAATTAAAATGAAATTATTCAAAAGTTTAAAATGGCTCTCAAATGACTTGAAAGCTTCATCATGTGGCACCGCAAAACCAAAACCGCATCGAAGACTACAACACTTAAGAAAAGTGTAAATATTTTTAAAATCGTCAGGACAATTTTTTTAATTAATGCTATTTATTAGTTGAGCATGTTTTGCATGATCGATATAAGAACATTTGGACATCAAGTTACAATCGTCTAATATGTTTATCATTTAACCCTCTGGTCAACGGGTAAAATTACATAATAATTATGTATAATATTATATGTATAGTATGTAAGTGAAGCCTGATAGGCTTTATCTGTGGAACGAAGGGTTAAATGATAACCGTAATTGCGTTTACAATCAATAATTTTTTATTGTTCTTTTCCAAGCTATTGCATTTAATCGGTGGTGGATTAAAGTACCTCTGCGCACATTTTTGGTGCGCCCCCTTGATAGAATATATAAACAGTTATTTTTTTTAAATAAAAATTTAATTTATACGCAATTAATTACCAACTTTTACCTTACGTACTAGATATATGCGTGTACTATGTAGGTATGTATTAAATAATTCATTGTCGGAAAAAGTAAATTTGTAATTTATATCTTGTACGATGTATATTATGTAGTATAGTATATTATTATTGTGTCTACAAGTGTCTCGTATGGTAGACAAAACGAAGGTCTACAGGCAAATGTTTTGTAATCAGCAAATAAAAACTGCAATTAACCCTGAAACTGCACACTTACTTTATATTACGTGCATCTTATATGGTGGTTGGGATTTCTGAGACCACAGTGTGCAGTTTCAGGGTTAATAATCATTGTATTTTTTGCTACATTTAATTTTTGAAAATTTCGCACAACTTAAATATTTGATATTTGTTTAAGTTTAAGAGATTGGTGAATTGGCAATTAAAAATTATGCATTTTTCTAGACACATTGCGCCCCTTTTTTTCCTGCGCCCCTAGGCACGAGCCTAGCTAGCTTAAACGGTAACCCGCTTCTGCATTTAATTCCAATACTTTGTTTCGTAGATTAGTTTTTAGCTTATTTAGCGTTTGTAGATTATTATATTTATTATAAATCAGTGCATCAGGATTTACACTTAGGCTCGTGAGGCCCGGGCCTAGGGCGCAAAATTTTAGAAGCGCCTAAACTTTAAAGCCAAGAAAATTTTAGAGGTTATGGAATTTAAAGAAAAATTAAAATTAAAAATTTGGTTCGGCTTAGCTTTGCTGTGAATGTACGAACAAATTTCAGTAAAGTATTTGAAATAATTGTTAAAAAGCTAGCTCCCAAATCTATGGAGCTAGCACTGGCTAGCACCCAAATATTCAAGCTAGCATCTTTACAGTTTTTTTTACAAATCTACATTGAAACTGGGGTGGGGGCTAATATTTTGGCTCCAA
Source organism: Cantharis rustica (assembly GCA_911387805.1). Lineage (NCBI taxonomy): Eukaryota > Metazoa > Arthropoda > Insecta > Coleoptera > Cantharidae > Cantharis > Cantharis rustica. The sequence continues at coordinate 83,386,993 of OU426877.1, forward strand.
AAGCTAGCTCCCTAATATATGTATATACAGTGACTCATAAATCATAATGAAATCCGAATGCTCCTTTGTTGACAATGAAAATTGCCAGCGTTGAAGCCCTTTTATGGCATATAAAATCGATTTTACAGCAAAACTTTTAAGAGTTTTTTTGTTGCAAATTTCATTGCCTTCTATTTTTTTATATTCAATTTTTTAGTTTGTCGCGCCGTTTCTGACTGACAGCTGCTTAAACAAGACTGTAAAATACGAAAAATATTGTCATCTATGTATATCTCGGAAACGGTGCGACCAAATAGAAAAATTTATATGAACAAAAATGTAGAGAATAAAATTTACAAGAAAAAATGCCTATGCATTTTTTTATTTTGTGGCACTATTTCCGAGATGTAGATGACAATATTTTTTGTATTTTACCGAGTCTTGTTTAAGCCACTATCAATCAGAAACTGCGCGACAAAATAAAAAAATTTATATAAACAAAATTGAAGGCAATAAAATTTTTAACAAAAAACGTCTAATAAGTTTTGCTGTCAAATGGATTTTTATATGCCAAAAAACGGCTTCAAAACAGACAATTTGCATTTTTAACATAGGGGCGTCCGGATTTCATTATGAATCACTGCAGCTAGCACCCAAATATTACAGCTAGCACCATTTACAGGTTTTTCAGTTAGTGGATGTTTTATTGAAAGCAAGAAAAACAAAATTGATGTGATTAGTCATAAGAAATTCATTTATTGTTCCTTTTTAAGAAATTTATTGTTTACCAATAAGAATAATTGGATTAATAAACTTCAAAATGAAATACAGTCGAGTCTCGAAACAGTGAATAGCGAAAATCATGTTTGTTTTTTAATATTAAATCGGAATTTTTATCATATTTTTTTTTAATTACTATCAAGTAATTAGGGCGCCATATCGGACAAGGCCTAGGGCGCAGGCGACCCTAAATCCGCCACTGTTATAAATGATTATTAAATGAAAAAATTTCGAAATAAAATAATGATATCCAGTAATTTCAAAACAGTTTGTCTTTTATTTAAGAAAACATGCAAGAATTATTGTTATTTAATTCAACAGAAACGATAGTAAATTATCTTGAACATAATACACTTATGTAATCTGTATACTTTCCGCCGTTATCAAGTTACGTATTTAAAAGGTAACACGGTAAAAAGTCCCTGCTTATAAACTACATTTGCGACACCTATTACAAACTAAGAAAAACCTCGCATTATTACATCATTACCGACATTTAAACAAATATTTAAAAGTTGTTATCCGAAAGGAGTGTCGCCATCTACTTTCGGGGGAGAATTAAGGTACATATAAATTCGTATAGCTTTGTTCATCTTTACATTCTATATCTTTGCTACAAGTTATGACGAATTCAAAGCCATGAGACAGAATGAATAGATAATTTGTTAAATGCAATAAAATTTGTGGTTCGACACAAATCGTACGTGTGGTGGTAGTGAAATTTTTACGTTACGTTTTGTTTACGCTATCGGCTCAATATTTCTGGGGATTTGACGACTGCCATAAAATACACATCGTCCATTTGAGTAAATTACGCTTTACACCTCGTTAGAGAATCTCCAAGTTGGGAGTAATTGCCAACACCCATTATCATTTTGAGCTGCATCGTGAAAAATTCAACAATCTTGGGAGGTTGCACTGTGATCGACTTCGGGTTCCTAATCACCACCTTATGTGAGTAACTTTATTATCGTCGACTGTGAATTTATGTGCTACATCTTAACAATTTATCGAATTTTTCGTATTATTAGTTACTACAGTTATCATCAGCAAATTTATTCATTATTTTTTTTAACGTAATTGTAAATTTCAGCAAACCACAATATAATTTTTAAATTAAGTAAATCTTAAATATTGTACAAATTAATTTTAAGAATTATTTTATTTGATTCAGAGCAGGCTTTCGTAATTTTAAGTTGAAGTTTTTTTTATTGTTGCCATTATCATTTGTAATCATTTCTTTAAAAAATAAAAGTAATTTTTTTTATTTATTTAAAAATTAAAATTTTTATTTTATTAGTGTTTTTTCTTCTTCATTTCTTACCGAAGTTAATATATTTTTCGCTGACTATACTTAGATTTACCTTTGTAACGCTAAATATAAGAACCAAAAAACTAAAATTAAATTTATTAAAGAAAACACTCGTTTCATACAGTTTATTCATTTGGTTATACTGTAAATATATAAAAATTTATTTTAGATACTCTTAAATTACGTTCAATTAGTGAGAATACGTATTTATAAACAATTTACAAAAATCTCTGAATAGTGGAATCGAAAAATCTTGAAATATGTTTTCAAAAATTCTTTGAAATCTATAAAAATTTTAATAAATTTGTTATTCAATAACAAAATATTATCTATTATTTTTCATAGTATAGAAGAAATTATTTCATAATATTGTTTAATGAATTTGAACGGATTAATCTTTTTAAACTGCACTTTAGATTTTTAGTAATAAAATATAGGTACCAATACTAAACATTAATATTTGTACATCTATATTAGTTATCTAATAAATAATATTTACATTATTAGTTTAGTAAAAGTTGTGTTATTTAAGCATTCACATAGGAAAGTAATAACTATTTTAGTCTTTAAATCATTGGTTTATAAACCAAATACAAGAAATATTTCATTATAAATGCAAAACTAAAACATCAACTATGTACACAAATAGTTAGATTGGAGTATTTGAAAAATAAATAAGTTTAAATATTTGGCGTACGTGACATAAAATAGGTTTCATAAAATTGGTTTCGATTTTACCATTAAAATGTTAAACTATTAATAATTATTATTCAAGCACACAGAAATTTGAATACAAACATTAAAATACTATTTTCTTATATTATAATTACTTAATAATTATTTACTAAGCATTGGCTAAATATTGATGGGTATGTCATCTGGCACATGATATAATGTAACTTGAGTATCGTCCGATTGTGTCGGTGTAGTTGTATTTGATTTACCAGAACCAGTAGAATGTTGTGAATTAGATTTCTCTAATGGCCAATGTATATTTGTTTGCAAATTGTCGATGCATTCGTCGACACCCAAAGAAATATCAGCTATTATTCCGCTCTCTAAAAAGTTAATATCGTAAACGATGGATACAGTCAATCCTACCTTTAATAAAATAACAGCATACCTGTAGAACATTGACTATTCAGCGTTCCTGATCGTCGACAAGCGTTTGGACTACCACAAATAGAATCAAGTCCCAGATTTTGCGATGTTCCGGAAGTTGCTATAACACCACTTCCTATTGATCCACCAGAACTGGTACTACTTGATGATATACTGGACATTGATATTATTGAGTGTGGTCTCTTTACACTTCTGCAAAGATCTGCAATTGGACCAGCTATAGAATTACGAAAACGTGGTGCAGCTAAAAGATAGCAATTATTAATTTGTCGATTATTGAAACAATAATAATTATTGCACTAATTACTTATAAAATGAATAATATATATTTGTTAAGGGCAGGTTCTTATGAAACGAGTCAAAAATAAGATGTTCTTCTGGATTTTTTTTCATAGAAGAAAGTAATGGCTAGTTTACATTGGTTAAGTTACTTGTACCCGTTACATGTACCAGTACTAGCCTAGCTAGTCAACTTTCCTGTACACAAGGCAAATATACAGACAGATAGGTTCTGTCCTATCGGTTTACATTGCATTAGTAGCTGTCTTTCAAGTTACAGGTACAAGCAACTAACCTATTTACTATGCCAATGTAAAGTAAGCATAAGTCAACTACTCCAAGTTTTTGGCATGTAATTATTAAAGTACAAAAAAAAATTTTTTTCAATCAAGAATAATGTCACGAGACATTGTAGTACGTTCTCAAAAGACGTCCTGTTAGCTCCCACTCTAGTGCTTGCAAAAATTAACCGATATAAAAATTCAAAAATTTTTGTAATTTGTATACCACTAGTAGTTAGAACCTAAACCAACAATATCAATAAAAAGTAAAAAATCACGGACATACAAACCATTGGAACCGACTTTTCAGGTTTTTCCGCACTTAAAAGTACTATAATTATAAAAAAACACGTGGCACTCGGGTTGTCTGTAAAGTCGGTTTACGGACGATAATTTTACGTGATAACGTCATAAGAAAACATTGATGAAAATTGAATTGAATTATGTTTTCTTATGACGTAAAATCACGTAAAATTATCGTCCGTAAACCGAGTGTTAATTTAAAAATTGAATTGAATTATGTTTATGTAACAGATAATACGAATTAAAACTATGTTATTACCCTGCTATGCTAACTAACCTATTACTATACTATAACTATGCTATTAACCCTCAATAGGTTAGTGCGTTATGTGCATGAAACATAATTGCATCATTTGGTGATCGCGAGATCGAACCTCATGCCGGACAAGTTTTTTTTAATGGCATTTTATAATTTAAATGATGTCTATGTATGATGCAAAGCCGATCGTGCCTCTCTTTCGCTTGTTCCGCGCTCTCGCTTGCGGAACGTGATAATTTTTCGTGCGTGCAGCCGGTATATCAATTTATAAGACGTTATCACGTAAAAAAAACAAGTATCATCTGCATTTAGGTTCCAATAAATTTAATCTACTTAAAAAAGAGACGATCCATCGAGTAGTTTAAAAAATTTAAAAACTCGTACTTAACGCTTTACTGCGCCAACTCTACTTTAGTATAAAAAGAGAGGTTTGATTATTATGCAATATCTTTTTTATAAAATTACTTTCGGTCCAATCGTTTGAGAAATATATTCTACACGTCATTAGCTATCAAAAAATAAAAAGAAAACGATTTTCCGATCCTGTTTCATGAGAACCGGTCCCTAAGTAATTAATTTAACATGAGTGAAAAAAAATTTAAGGGTCACATGCAAAATTATAATGTAACACTTACTTTTGGTAAGTTGTGCAAAACTTATAGATCGATCACTTATCTGATCAGCACTAGGCCTTATGTCTAAACAAGGTTTGTTTCCAATTCCCATTGATGACATTTCAGCCATTCTTACTTCTGCAATTTATAAAAATTTTAGAACTTTTTTGAACTTAAATTATTTATTTTCTAGTTACTTGCCTCTATTTTTTATAGCCTGCTTCCATAACAACTGTGAAAGTTCTTCGGCCCATGTTTTTTTAACTTCTTCAGAATTAGCTTGTATAATAAAAGTATCATTAGGTTTTCGTTTCCTAAACCAAATCTCAAATTTAGTTGGACTATCTCCAATTTTTGCTGTAAGACCAATATCTGTCAGTTTGATACTGTTTTTGTAAATAAATAAATCTAGATTCTGTAACAAGAATTAATTAAATACTATTATAAAATTTAAAAACATGATATAAATACCTTTCTATCGGGAAACCTTCTAGCCTTACTAAACAATATCAAATCTTCAAAAAGAAATACCTGTCTTAAAGATTTTTTACCAGATTTTCCTTCCCAAACAATAAATTCATTTTGACGCATTAGTCTGCCTTGTTCTTTCAAGTTGACCTAACGAGAGAGCATATTATTGGTACCCTCGGGTAACAATGCAAAATATAAACTTACGTCACACTCCCGTATAGAATCCATTGCAAGCAAATCATTTCCGTGTCGTAATTGAAAACGTACCATTTCTTCGGCGTGTTTTAAATCATCTTGCTCTGAAATTAATCGTTCGGGAGCACCTAATGGCAAAACAGGACAAGCTTTCATTAATTGTTGCAAAAGTAAGGCATACTTTCCCATGCGTTGCACAGGTTTTAATAAATAACTAGCTAAATCCATTTTATCTCCAAGTTGCACTTGTTTAGCCTAAAATTTGAAAATATAGTATTAATATTGTCTATGTTTTAATATAATTATGTTCTCTTTATTTACCTTAAAGAATTTTGAACCGTATTCAGACATCAATGAATCTGATTTTGGTTTATTCTTGTTATAAAGTGCATACAAATAGAATTTCTTGTTATGCTTTAAAAAAATCTGTCCAACTTGTAAAGGATTATTTTCACATTGTTCTAATTCTCTCAAGAAGTGTTGACCATGAAATTCATAAATCTTTTCTACGTTTCCAAATATAACATTACGTTGGCCACGCAACGCTTGAGGAATGTCTTCTCTCATAAGTTCAGGAATATAATTTTCTATTATATAATCCAAAGATTTTACATAATCTCTTTCAGTGTGTACCATTTCCCTCATTATAAATAACAATGTCCTACAATAAGATAATATTAGATTTAACAAAATATTGTATTCTATTCGATATCTCGTTTATATTTAGTTTATATAGTATTTAATCTATCGCTTGTTTGATAGAGTATCATAATATGAAATTGAACAATTATATTACGAAATATACATCCACAGTTGTATAACTTCCTAATCACTTAACAACGTAATCAACTAAATATCGAATTTATTAATAGCCTGTTTTAATAAACAGTGAGGTAGTTTAAACTAACGAAATTATTATATTAAACTATTAGATTGTCGTCGTCAATAATCATTGCTTGTCAATAAATAACTATTTATCATAATAAAAGTAGATACACCTACTACTTAGCAGTTCAATGATTTAAAAAAAATATATTATTTTTTGGACGAAAATATGTGGGTACACGAGTAATAATTGAGATACTTGTGTACCTACGCACAAATATGTAGTTCAAAATATTTAAAATAATAAATTTAAATCTTAAGTATTTTAATTATTCTTATTGGAAAAAAAAATCACTAGTTGTATAATTCACAAATTTAAAGGTAGGTTACTTTTATAATTATTATTAGATTACCACCTTTATAAGTTAATTACTTTTAGCTCCTTTGGCATTACATAATTTAGCCTATCTCGGATAGTTCATCTTAACGAGTTAGCCATTAATTAAGCGTATTTCGAATTAATTATATTATATTATTTTGTGTTTAAGTAAATTCCGTTATATAACTAACTTACTTTTGTGTTTTAGGATCACCACTTGATTCGAATGATTCTGCAGACAGATGTAAATTAGATGAATAACAATGAAGGTGACTATTAGCAGATATAGGACCAACTTTTCTTCTTTCTTCTCCAAAGTGTTCCTCTTCAATATCATCACTACCACTATAAATATGTTAATGCTTTATTAGACAAAGAAATAACAATGATATTTAAATTACCTTTTTCCAAAGCCTTCACTTCCTTCCTCTGTAATACTATCTTGTTGATGTTCCGTATGGTCTTGATTTGATCCTGCACTAGAACCTCCTACACTACATAAAGCACAATTGTCACCGTAAAATTGGCACGAGCAAGTTCTTTGTAACTTTTTTTTGTATACGCTGTCATCACCAACCGAATTGTCTGCAGTTGAAACACCACTATCACATCTTTCACATCCACTTAATCTTGATTCGCCTTTGTTATAGTTTTCTAATAAATTTTCTACACTCTCCCGCACCTCCTTTATTCCGTCTAAAGTTAAACTATTTTTTCGATCGAGTAAATCTTTCATATTGTCCACAGGAGATGGTATATCATCACACCCACAATTTTGTAAACTTTGCACATACTTTTTTCGAAGTTTATAAGATACACTATTTTCAACATCAGTTTCATAACAATTGCAAGATACACCTGCAGCATGATGATTGCATTTGTAGATGAAAGCCATAGAACTGACAGATCTTCTTCTTCCTTGTCCTAATTGAGGTTTAACTGGTGTACTTGTGACAGGTTGTTCAGTAGAAGAAGATTTGTGACGACTGAAATCCTCTTGTATTAAATCTGGTGGTTCTTGCTTGTTTTGCGAATTTGATGCCTAAAAATTTATTAATAAAACCTTAATCAAATTCAGAGAAATTTACAAATTCATATAAGAGTTATTATGTTTTTAAACTTAGTAAAATGTTAAATATTTATAAAAGATATAAGATTTTAATGTAATAGATAGATGACACATATAGTCATTAGTACAACAGTTATCGTGAAGTAAACAATATTCTGACTATCATAATGCTTACCTTGCATATTTCTATTAATTTGTCATTTCCCATTTTATATGATAATTTTTTAAACTCTTCAAACTCCTTAGAGCCTTCTTGAAATGTATCGCCATATGATTCTAATAATAAATAGCACCTACAGCAGTCTTCTATATTTTCTCTAGTTTCTTCAAGACCATCCATAAAAGCTTTAACGTGGCTTCTTAAATTACTTGTTTTCTTGTCTTCAAAATATTTTTCTTCAATTTCCGGAAAATGATTTAATTCGTCTATCACGTCACTGGCTTTATCAATTTGTCTCTGTACATACAAAATTATTAAACTATTGTTTCTAAATATATTTAGAAAGAAAAAAAGGACATTGCGAAAAAAACAAATTTACACATAATAATTTAATACCTTTTAACGACCAACATTAGTGCAAAGCTGAGGTAATTTAATTTAATTAATGAATTTATGAAATTTAAATATATTATTGTGCAATGAATAATCTGATTTCTTATAGTAGTATTTGGTATCAGCAGAGGCGTAGGTAAAATAAATTATATTCAATAAAGAACTACGAACAAAATGTCTTTTAAGCAAAAAAATAATTTTATTTTGAAAGAAAATGTTTTAATATTCTCCTGATGACCGTAATCCGTTGGTGTAAACCAGATAAACTAATTAAAAATATATCTCAATATGATTTAACCTTTAAAATGTTTTATTAAATCCTACATCTAATATTTATAAAATATAAATAAACGTGGGGTGTAAATTAAATTAAAATTTGTTCTAGGAAGTCTTTCTATTGACTAAAACTAAACACATTATTACAAAATTAAAAACTTATTGACACAATTAGTCAAGTAAATTAGATTAAATAGCATACTTTGCATAACTAATAAAAATATTATATTTTAGTATCCAATTAAAATTATTGTTGTCGAGCATAAATGAAATATTTAAATTGTAAAAGTTTAGCAAAAAATATTACCGATAAATGACAATACTGCTTTTAAAACAAAGCATGTTTACAATAAAAAAAACTACTCACCATAGCATCAAAATAAAAAACTTCAAAATCCTTTTCTATAGCATTAACACCCGCGAAATCGCCAACAGTTCGATGTTGAATAGCCATGCTTTGAAGCGTTACGTTTCCGACCTTGCAAATCCACGCAAGTAACTGGAATTATAATTATAAATAGTAAAATTGCATTGTCATATTGGTACCTTAGTTTATAATAATATTTGTATATAAATAAAATGCTTCGGGTTAAAGTACTTTTTCTGGAATCTTAATGAAACTTGACGCTTTTTATGAGTCGCTAATTGTACTTATGAATATCGATATTGTAATTTAAGGAAAAATTAAACTTTAACAGCCTTGTGCAGGATCGGATTTGGAAATGTTTTCGGGTCGAGTTTAGTTTTGTATCGGCTCACTTATGCGGTGAACAATCTGAAGAATACGAACGGTTCATATTTCCATTTTTTATTGATTAAAAATATTATTTGACGACCCTCTGAGCACACTTGGAGGTCAACGGAATGTTATTCGGTAACTAACGAGCCCAATTCGGGCTTGGCCTTTTGTATAAACAGAAAATTAGATACTACCACCATGTTACATCTGAAATAGGAACCAACTTGAGATTTAAGCCGATTCTAACTTTTTGATTATCTATAAAGCTGAGTGTAATTTAATTTAAAATATCAAATAATGAAAGCAATGTTGTGCCTAGATAATTTAAAGTTCAAAATATTTTCTGGTTGAGCTGCCATAAGAGAGATTCTTAAACTAAACAAACATTTTGAATTTGTACAGTAGTTTGAATGATTAATAGTGTTTCCAACATACTATGTAGTGTTTAAAGAATTCCTAGTTAGTGAACAAAAATTTTCTCAATTATTTGTATGGAAACTGTTAGTTAGAGTGCCAAATCGTGTCATTCATACTTCAACATGGTGAAAAATATAAGACACTAAAAAATTATAAAAAGAATAAAATACAAATTCGAAACTATTCATGCAGAAAACAATTAGAATACGATATTTGAGAAAGATATTTATTATACATACCTACTATGTATAACAGAATTGATAAACTAATTTATTGCGACACGTTTAATGGGGACTTTTTTGTCAACTTAAGACCACGTTCATTGATAATACATTAAGAAAATTAAAACTTTTATGTCGGGGTAATTCACTGTAAGGTAGTTTTTCTGTTGATGAAAATTATAAACTATTATTTTTGAATAGATAATTATTAAAAAATTTAAAGTTAAACAAACTAAACAAAAGTTTAACGTTTTGAATGAAGTAATATATCTTTCGGAAACAATTATTTAATTTTTACAATAACAATAATTATTTTTTTTTATAAATAATGATAAATATTTTATAGTAGAACGACTACATCGGTAACAGACAAATCTAAACGTTTTTATTTTTTAAACGGAAATATCTAAATTTTCCAATTAAGAATATGTACAAATATTTACATATACCTACTTATTTTAATACATAGTGAAATTATACGTATTTGGGCTAACAGATGCCTTTACAAAGAGACGTCTGATGCGAGGGCTAACATCTGAACAATAAGAAAAACAAAGACAGCAAAACTGTAAGGTTTTTTGAAAACTGTAAAAAAGCACGAATGATAACCCGCACATTAGACGTTTTTGTATAAAGGCGCCCAACTTTTATTTGTTAATATATATATATTGTGTTTCGAAACACAAAAAAAACATTAATTGACTTATTTTGTAAATAATCTTTAAAATTCAATTTTATTATTCATTCATTTAAATTGTACATTGTATAAAATAGTTTGTAAAATTTTGCTGTGTAAATAAAGGTAGGGGAAGTAAAAGTGGGAGTACGATCAGCGGGTCGATGCAAGCAGAATGAGGCGAAGGCCGTGGTGCCTGGCTGATGAAACATAATTCCCGCAATTCTATTTAAAATTATTAATAGTTTAAAAACAAATAAATAAATTAAGTTAAGTTGAGTTTTTGTTTTATTTTAATTAAAGTGAAGTGCCGAAGAATTGGAGATTGGAGGAATTTGTGACAATTGGTCGATGCAAAGGTGCATTACAACGCAACAAAATTTGTGTGACCAGGCGTACTTAAGCCAGATGCTAAAAGACACGTGCGTTCCAACACGACACTAACAAGCAAAAGTGAGCTATTTTAATTTTTAATTTGAGAAGAGCTCATCGCTACAATACAAAAATGAATGCCCAGTAATTAAAAATTTAATTTTTGGATAAAGAAATTTTTATGAAATTTATATAGTCGGAGCATGTCAATATGTAGTTGCAAAGTTACATTTTCTGGTCAGAAAATCGGACCCACGATTTCAAAAATTTCATCTACACTATCGGTAAGAAAGTAGTTGAAATTTTGAAATTAGTGATGATAGTTATCTGACATTTTACATTTTTAAAATCGATTTTTATGGAAAACTTTTGCATTATCCTACAAAATTTTTGTTCTAGTATGCTTTGAAAAGTGTCCTCTTTCTTAGTGTGTAGATGAAATTTTGGAAATCGTGGGTCCGATTTTCTGACAGTTCCCTATTTTCTTTTTAGAAAAAATATTGGAAGTTGCCATAGTACTTAATCATAAATGAATTAGGTATTTTATTTTCTAAAATATTTTTAGTCACTAGATTCAGAATACGTTCACATTAGTTCATAGAAAAATTGCTTCGAGAAAATGCGAGTCCATTAAGTAAATATAAACTGCCGACCTAAACGAAAACAATTAAAGAGCCTTGTAAAAAAAAGAAACAATAATTCCACTAACTAGTTTTTTTATATTCTAAACCTTAATTCTACTCATATCAAATTTTTTAGTTTCAAAAAAGTGTTTGTGCATTTTTTGGTTTATGCTAAAAAATTTGATATGATTAATATCGAGTTACACTACCTAAACCACTTATCTATTGATTATCTTAATTATACTATTATTTCATACAGTACAAATACCCCTATTCCCGAAATTGCTATTTCAAGCCAGTATTCTATACATATGTACTGTTGTGTCCACATCAAGCGATAAGAGGTGGGTTGCGTACTTTAAAAATTAAACGATTGACGTTGTAACCTGAGGAACAATAAAGCAGGACTTTATGTTTCGTCCTCGTATGTACAATTATGATGCGCGGCTAGTATTTGTGTTCGTTATGTTAAGATTTTTGTTAGTTTAATTTGTTACCATTTATATTTCATTTTTAGTGTTTGAATTTGTATTTATAATTTTATTTTTATATTGTTTTGATATCGTTATGACTCCCAACAAGCAAGGCAGCGCAAATTAACCAGCAGTAATATTGATTTACAGATTTGATAAAAAATAAAAAATCTAGATTAAATTTAGAAAAAAAGGAAAGATAATAGAGCCAAACAAGAGGATTAGAAGAAAAACGTTTGAGATAAGAATAATAAACAACGGTGATGAAGGCAGTTATAATTGAAGATCGTTCGAGAGCAGTCTGTTCAAGTTATAATTGAAGAGCGTTCGAGAACAGTCATGTTCAAGTTATATTTGAAGAGCGTTCGAGAGCAGTCGTGTTCAAGTTATATTTAAAGAGCGTTCGAGAGCAGTCGTATTCGAATTATAATTCAAAACCGTTCAAGAGCAGTCGTGTTTAATAAAAATAATTTAGCGCGTGTCGAGAATTATTGTGAAGAGTTGTTTTTGGTTGGGAAGTTACCCAATAGGTTAAAGGTCATTAGTTTCCAAGTGTGAAAATCATCATCGACACGCGAGTGAAATAAACTGTGACTCCAGCGTTGATGAAAAATATAACGAAAATTAACGAGAATATTTCCATTGAGAGCAGTTTCAAGTGTTGAAGGAAGAGTCAACGATTTAAATAAAGAGTGCAGACGAAGATATCCCGTGAAGAGGGAAAGTTTATTGTTCTAAGAAAACGTGTTGGCCTACGAGTTGCGTGAGTCCTGCTTTGATTTTATTATTGTTAATATCAGGTTGCAAATAAATCTTTTTATATCGTGGATTGTTTGATTGTTTTACATGTAACGATTTTCTTTCGAGGACCCATTACGATCGTGAGATACTTATAAGTTTGAAGATATCTCATATATCATCACAGTACATATAAGTACATACATAAATATGTATGTAGATTATAGAGACCGTGCGCGAGTACAAGTAGCGCTGTACAATAGCCTGTTTTGTAACCAGCGACAGGAGAGTTTCACGCAGTTGTGAGTTTGAATTTGTTGCTGTGTTGTACAAGGTGTAAAAACTAATATAACATTAGTTTTTATAAATTTCTTCTTAACAATAACATAGAAAAAATTCGTCGTCAACAATGGATGGCTGCTGTAAATTCATCATCCAATTTTAAATATTGTAATTTACATATTGCAGTGATACTTTCAAAAAAATGAGAATTTTCACATGCACTTTAAGTATCTCAGCATAACCCCTCAATACGGGAGATTCGACGGTCAGCCTCAGGGTGTGGGTTCAAAAAAAATAAATTGTCTTCTAAATAAAATCTTAAATCGAAAATAAAATTTTATAATTTAAAATAAAATTTTAATACTTCTTCTAGGTTTGAACTTGTGATTCTCAACTATCAATTTGAATGCTTATCTTTGCGACCACCCGTCTTTTACAAATACAATTTTAATTTCCAATATTCAGTTTAAATTAAATTTCTTGAATTTCAAAAACAAAATTTTATTATTTAAAATTTTACATTTATGAGCAAATTATTAATGTTTTATTCTTAAACGAAAAATTTTACGAAGAGTCCCATGCTACAAAGATGGGTACACTCCAGCAAGGCGTTTTTCTGCGGAGGTGAAATTTTCACAATTTGAACAGCTGGGGGCGTAGCAATATATACAAGTAAGTCTGTAAAATATTATATCTATAATTGATTAAGACACTTCAGAAAAACATCTATTGGAACACTGCCTTTATCGTATGAACAATTAATAGTATTCTTCAAATTTAAAAATAAATGTAAATAATTATTTAGAATGTTTTAATTAGTAGAATATAATGTACATAACCGTTGTTGTGTAATACCTCCAACTTCCTGTAGGTTTATCGTAAAATCATCTAAATAATTTGGTATAATTTTTATTCAAGTACGAATAACAATATAAAGAATATCATAAATTTAGTAAAGTTATAAACTCTTAATTACATTTATTATCTTAATATTGTTATTAACTGAATAAAATATAGAAAAGAACTTAAAAATAAATTTCAAGTAAATTTTGTGGTAATTTAGTATGCATTGTAAAATTTAACATAAACTAAAAAGTTTAAAAAAAAAATTAACCGTATCTTTTCATTGTGTTTTTTAAATACTAATTTTCTACGTATAAATTGTATACTTGGAAGTTAAAATTATATTATTTTAACGTAAAATTTAATAAAATTTGGGGTACTGTTGCGTATCCCATCCCACGATTTTAATTTTTTTCTATTGAAAATACGTAAAAGAACACTTTTCTAAGCATACTAGAACAAAAATTTTGTAGGATACTGCAAAAGTTTTCGAAAAAATCGATTTTAAAAATGTAAAATTTACATGTATTTTAGATACACCTTTTAACACGGCTGCATGATCAGCCGATTTTGTGTAAGGCAAAAAAATTAAAAAATATCCCTGAAAAATGACAGAACTCGCCAAGGGTGGAGCACGAAGCCATAGAACTCGTCCGGGTATCGACCGCGACTGACGACAACATTAAGAGTATATCAAAGCACACGTACCGTCAACAAAATGAGACCGTCACCGACTAGACCGTACCTCAACGTGAGACCGTTCGTTATGCATCGGGGTGTATCATATTACATCTACCTGCTTATCGTTATTTTAAAATGCCGTTATTTCGACAACTATTGCATAATTCTAAAAAAAAATTTGTGTTAATATACTCAGAAAATTGTCCTCTTTCCAATAATCAATAGGAAAAAGTTAAAATCGTGGGATGGGGTACGCAACAGTAACCAAAATTTGGTTCAAGAAATAAAATTTTAAAGAATTATTGAATTGTTTAATCATGAGTAAGGGGCAATAAAATCTCAGACCTGATGAATATTATATTTAATGTTAAAATTGTATATTGTAAGCTTTGTATTGCATTTCTAAGAAGTTGAACACAATACATTCCAGCATTTGTCATTAATGTTAAAAATATATATATATTTATATTAGATCAAAGGGCAAACAGAAGTATGACGACAGCAACATACTGTTGTGTCATACAGCATAACATACTTTGTTCAAAATAAATTACTACAGTATACAAACTTCAAAAGTAAAGTAAAAAATCTGCTACACTGTATAAAAACATGACGAAGTAAAAAAATATTTTATTTTAAATCCATATAGCTATAAAGTTTGAAAACGCAAATAAATATCTACAATATAATTATGATAACCGGCAAAATTGATTTTGAGTGTCTTTAATGAAATCTTATTAAATCGATGTAAAAAATTTGACAATTAAAAATTTCTGTAATAATAGTATCTAAATATAAAATAAATTTAATAAAAAATTAATGAGATAATAATATAGTATACACCAAATAAATTGACCGGTGCATACAGTTTAAAATGCATGTTTTCTTTTTTTTAATATAGCTTTATCTCTTCACCACAACCTGAAATAATGTAAATAATAAAAATTACCATGCGATTAAAAAACATTTTCGTTAAAATATATGTTTGAAGCAATTGTATGCTATAGTTCTAAGAGCGTTTTCACACGGGGCAATATAAAGCTAGCAATAAAAAGCCGCGATATTGCTATGCATAAAAAATACACGTATTTAAATTGAAAGCTTTCACATGAACGCGATGCGTTATATGGTATTGCGTCTGCAGCGCTATATTGCAAAAAATACACGCGATATGTTCTACTGAAATTGCACAATTTTTTATCGCTGCGTTTTCTGTCCGCCAATGCAAGTGTATACGGCTGTTTTCACACGAGTCGCTATATATTGTCGCAATTTTATTAGTATTAGCAAAGAGTATGTAGTGTATAGAGGAACAGCTCTTATGCGTATACCTGTCACTAGCATTTTTCGTACCCTACAATAAAATTGTAGTCGATTCGTAACGACCTCAGCGGAAAAAACGAGCATTATATAATGAGTAAGCATTAAATGAGACAGCATGATAAGCTGTCTTTGTCTGTTACGATTTTGGTAATCTCTTCAGGTAGATGGTTATAAAAGTAAGAAGAGAATTTCAAAGTATCGTAAAAACAGACAATTTTATTATTTACTTCGAATTTTAAAGATTATTAAAATTTCAAACCAAAGTTAAAACTAAAATAATTTTAAACTTCTACAAATCAACGCTTCAACTCGGATCTCTCGGCACAATTTTTAATTATTATGTATTTAATTTCATGTTGAATTTTATTTTTTAAATCAAATCAAATTAAAATATTATTATTAAACATTTATCATTATTTTAGAAGTATACATAAAATATTATTCATGCTTTAAAATTCTTTTTTTGGGTTCTGCTTTTTGCTTGTCATATTACATTAATATTACATATTAATTTATTGCAATTATTGTTTTAAAAAAGTTCGATTTGTTTTTTCGCAATTCTTCTAAAACTGAATGTTTTATATTTATTGCATGTGGAGTAACAGATATAAATCTTTCATATATTTGTAAACTAGATTTACATTACAAATTTTATTTAAACACTTTAAACCAGGGCCGTATTTAAGGGGGTGGTTATAGGGGTTACAACCTCCCCCGAAATTATTTATCGATAAATAATTCGATAAATTATTCGAAAGTTCGACTGCAATCGTAAAAAAATCAGAAAAAACAAAAACATTAAACTTGAAGTGTTTAAATAAAAATTAAAACTAAAGAGATATTTCTAATAAATTAAATCCCAAATTAAAAAATTGAAAATTCGTATTATAATCCGGCGATTGGCGACACTGGATTAAATACACCTACTACTAAATTGCAAAAATATAAAAACCGAAGATGAAAAATATAAAAATGCCCTAAATATTTAGAGTCTTGTGTAAAAGTCTGCGACCACTTAGTTAATTGTTAGTTATTACTCCTATTAATTAATTTTCGATTTTTTGAAAAATAATTATATTGAAATGAATAAAATAGGTATTTTATCTTAATTCTTACTATTATGGTAAAAATTTTAAACTGCAATAAATTGTTTGAACCAAAAAGTTTAAAGGGAACATAAATTTTATGATCATCATGGGCAGCAAAATAGCTTAAAATAACACTTCCGCAATAAATTAGAATGGGCATTGTAAACTCATAAATTGTTTTATATTTTGTACATTTTTATACATAAGTGTATATTTGCTTAAGATTTGTGAAATTTTCTTTCAATCTAATTTAGTTCTTCGTTTTGACATTATTTTACTATCGCCATCGGTAAAATAAGAATTTAGTTTGTGATTTTTATTCAAATATTAAAATTAAAAAATTTTATTTAAAAACGGTTTTTTACGTGAGAGTTTAAAATTAAAATATGAATAAGTTTAAACTTATTAAAAATATCGTAGTAAACAAAACTTTTAAAATTATATAAACAAAAACGCCCCCCCTCCCCAGAAGTCAACCTGTAATCAAAATTTGTCGCTCCTTTGACAAATTATTTTCAACCATTAAATAGAGTTCATAAAAATCGAAATTTTCTCTGAATATCGAACTCAAATAAAGAAAAATCGCGCAAAAACATAATTATTTCAATTAAATAAAAACAATTTTTTCACAAAATTTTAATTTTTTTTTGCGGTAACTTTTGACAAAATACTTTCAAACAAAATTTTCTAATAACAATACTCAAAAATAAAATAAAATCTTAATTGCAAAAATACTTGCACAAAATTATACTCAAATAATGAGCGGAGCAAAATATAGGCTTCTGCCGTTTCCGCCATCTTGGTAAAAAAACCTCTCTCTAGTCACTTTTCTCCAAACATTACATTTCAAAAATTAATATAACAAAATTTAAATTTAGAAAAACTTCTTTTGTTATTTTATAAATTAGCTATTTATTTTGCTATTTTTTTAAAACCCTCCCCGAAAATTTAGTCTAAATACGGCCCTGCTTTAAACTGTAATCAGTGCAGTCTTCAAAAAATTCAAAACAAAAATTTATAAAACAAATTAAAAAATGAAATATTTAATCTTTGATATTTAATATTATTAAATAATTTATAGTATATTTTTAAATTATCGGATTTATCGGAAATTGATCGTATCATTTTAAAAAATTATCGTACGATAACATAATACTATCGTATAGACCAGGCCTGGTATATACTATAAAGCAGTGTTTTTTAACCTGTGGGTCACGATCCCCAAAGGGTCGCGATGTTTTGCTCGTGGGGTCGAAATTTTTTTTAATAAAATTAAATTATAAATTTACATAAATTATAATAACTATTTACGATATAGGTGTTAAAAGTGAGATTTTATTTTGTTAGTGGAGAATTTCGCGAAACGAGCGATAGCGAGTCCAAAAAATTATAAACTAATAACACTAGTGTTAAAAATCTTTTTCTTACTAGTGTTAATATAATTATTAATTATATAAGGGGATTAAGAAGGCTCTATTATTCTCTATTCGATAAGGTTGAAAAACACTGCTATAGAGGATACAAATTATCGTATTATTATATATACAATAACTACCGTATGGTGGTTACACTGATTGTAATGTTTACTGCCCTATTTAAAAATTTCTATGGAGACCCCATGATAAAACCGTGTTAAAAAACCTTTTTTCTTACTTATCCACTTCAGGTACGAACAGTCGCCAAAAAGGTATACCTGCAATTATCGATATAGTAGCTAACTTTATATTTAGGTATTTAATATAAAAATGTTCCCGGCCGATAGATGGCTTTGCTACGCCCTCTGGTAGACGGGATTGTCTCTACGTTTCAATTTTTAATACATGGCTGTTCCTCTATACACTACATACTCTTTGGTATTAGTTAAACGGTGTTGCAAGATGAACCATTTATGTATCTGACTCGTATTGAAGGATGAATCCAGAAACGCCGATTTTTTCTACGCTCCTCTCTTTCTTTAATTCTTCTTCTTCGATTACAAATTAAGGCCAATAATAGCACTCGACGTCTACTCTCCATGGTAGTTCACGACAAACTACGGCAACCTTGCATAATTATGTTTAGTTTAATTTTACTTATTAGCTCAATTTATGGTAGCCGATTATCGCTTTGTGTGAAAGTGTATTTAAAACGCAACGCGATATCGCGGCTTTTTATTGCTAGCAATATATTGCCCCGTGTGAAAACAGCCTAATAATAGTATTATGATTTGTATTTTAAGTATACAAAATAATTTATTCGCCAAAAAGAAAACAATGATCAAGACACATGCAAAATATAGTTTCCGTTAAAAAGTGTAATAATAAATTACAAAATTGAAAATGATAACAAAATTAAAAAGGGACACTTTTCTAAACATATTAGAACAAAAATTTTAAAGGATTATGCAGAAGTTTTCGAAAAAAATCGATTTTAAAAATGTAAAATTTACATGTATTTTAGATACACCTTTTAACACGGCTGTATGATTAGCCGTTGTTGTGTAAGGCAAAAAAATAAAACAGAAAAAAGATAAAATAAAAAATAAAAGTCCGGGCCTGTTTTATTTTTTCACCTTACGCAAAACGATTTAAAAATATCCCTAAAGAATGACAGAACTCGCCAATGGTGGAACTCGAACAACAACATTAAGAGGATATCAAAGCACACGTACCGTCAACAAAATGAAGTGCAGGAACGGAACGTGTGAGTTGACCGTGGCTCGACTTGTTGCAACGGGAAGTATCGGGTTACAACTACCTGATTTTAATAACTTTCAAATGCCGTTTTTTCGGAAACTAATGCATAATCCTTGGAAATTTTTTTTGCATTATACTCAGAAAATTGTCCTCTTTCTAATAGTAGTTGAAATTTTGAAATTCGAGGTGAGGAAATTCTGACAAACCCAATTTAAATTTTACACGAAAAATGGAAGAAAAGATTTCAACGCATTCCTTGTAAATTCGAGCGTTACAATGTTGTGGCCTAACCTAATATTCTTGAATAAAATCTAAAATAAATTTTCCTGTTGTATGTATTTATACTCATATAAAGTACGAAATTGAAAATGCAATATTCTAACTGTGTAAAGGTAGAAAGCTTAAATAATTAGATTAATCTAAAATGGGTTATAAATGATTGCAATCGAAAAAAGCTTTAGACGCACAAGGAAAACAGATATTACGCTTAAAGCTACACTTAATTATTGTAAGATTAAATGCTAATTCGAGTTTACAAGACGTTAATTGAATAGTTTCAAGTTTTATTTATATCAAATTAATTGGATGAATAAATGTATCGTATTATTATCATTTAATGGCAGCGTTTGATTTTTCACTAAATTAAAACAGAAAGTTAACAACGACACTTGTAAATTTACTTTAATTGAAAGTTTAAGAAAAGTATCTATTTATTATAATAATGCATTAAAGTAATAAATTAATAACACCACATATCCGGAAAAGTAACATTATTGATAGATTACAGGTAGGTACAATATAAAAATAGTGATTCTAAATAATTTCGTTACATCCACAATTAGTTACGTAAGTCTAATGATACGTTGTGAACAAAATTTATTATAAATGAAATATTTCTAAATTTTATACCTAGTCTACATATTTATATATATATATATATATATATTTATATAATACAACTAGTAGATTATGCACAGCCGACATTGCTTGGGTCATCAGAACTACTGATTGGTAAAACCATATGAATATAAAAAAAACAATCTGATATTAACTCCTAATCTGTTATATCTAAAATACGGAAAAAAATATGTACGAAAATTATTAAAGAAAATGTTTTAATGCTATAATCGGTTACTTATTTTATTTAAAATCTCGACATTACTAACTAAGCTAGTCTATGGTCTACGTTTAACGCTTTGTTCACAATTTACTTCTTAATAATCTTTTATTACTTCTTGAGAAATTGTTTAGAATTTTATACTACTAATTTTATACTTTATATAAATTTAATAATAATAAGATAAATTTATTGAGTAATATAAATATAACATAAGCAACAATATTACATTTAAAATTACTTAAAAGGGTAAAAGATCAGCAGCTCTATTTTTCACCTAGACCCAGTAGGATAGTTTTTCTATCATCATTTTGAACGATTTCCTGTTTTCACACGATTAGAATTTTATTATTTAATAAGTAAAGACATTTTGCTTGTATTTATTTTCTTATACATAGTATATAGCTAGACCAAGCTTAAAAGCGTTTTCAAGAGTCGTTCTGGCGCTAGTAAAATTGAAAATATACGCTCAGATACAGAAGTTTTTGCATTCTAATCTAAAAAGTACTTATCAAACATGTTTAATTAAAAATGATTTATAAAATATAGTAATTATGAAGATATGTTCTAAAATGAACACTTTTATGTAGACAATAAAGCTCAATATAAATAACACGACACCGAATAGAACAAACAACAACGCAATGATTTGTAATTTTTGCAATCAACTGTACTTGAAAAATAACTCGAAGTTCATTGGTACACTCAAATTTTTATCAAATTAGTTTGCATATTTTCATAAACGCATCCAAGCTTATGATGGAGAGTTGTATTTTCAACCGATTTCGCTTAATAAAATTATCAGGTTGGTGAGTAAAAATGTAAGACGTTCAAAATTAGATATTTCAATATACATATCTACATAATTATTAGATATACACGTATAGTAGATATTTCAATATGCTTACAATAAATAATACTCTTTTTGTCAAATAGTTTGGATTTATTTCAAATCGTCATCGGAGCAAAGTGCTAATACTTATTCGACTATCGAATAAAAACTATCGAATTATTCGATAGTTAGGTTTCAATCGAACTATCGATAGTTTCTTTAAAACTAATTAAATAACTTTTTAGTTACTAAAAATATTCGAATAACTTTTTAGTTATTAAAAATATTCGAATTTAACTCGCGTATGACTAATTTCCAAATGCAGTGAGATTTAAAGTATAACATTTGGTTATCTTTGTCATATTTGGAAAAATGTAACTATTAGAAAAGAGACAGAAAAAAAGAATACGACGCCGTAACTTTGTAATGAAAATGAATTAAACGTACGTCGATTTTAATCTTATCAAAGATTATGACATCTGACATCTCGTTTGATATAAAGAACGCTAAGACATACGTTTTGTAAATTTTGATTCATACAATTTTTTCGATAAGTCATACGCGAGTTAAAATAAATTGGACTATACTATATAACCTATTGAATGAATTTTTAATGACTAAATATTTACGAATAACTTTTTACTCACTAAACCTAAGGAATAAAATTTTAGTTACTGTAAAAATATTTGAATGAACTTTTTAGCTACTAAACCTATTGAATGAATTTTTAGTTACTAAAAAAAAGTTACCCAGTGACCGTGGAGAACCTTTGAGGTGGTGATAAAAGGACACTTTTCTAAGACAAATTTTAAAATAAAATTTTTGTCCAAGTCCAAACCCTTGGGGGCTCCGATATTATTGATTTGTTTGGATTTGAATGGATTAGACTTTTTTTAAAGATCATTTACTTATCTGCAAATTAGTTTATTTTCCCTTATTGTCTAGAATAAACGGTTTTCGAGTTATAAATTAAATTAAGAGAAAAAATGTTAAAAAAATTCTGATTTTATTTTTTTTACTTTTCTTGCAAACTCTGTATCTCTTAAACGAAACGTCTTAGAAAAAAACTAACGGCGCAAACCGCATAGGGAATTTAACGGGCTACAACATTGATCCAATATATTTTTTTGGGAAACCAACCGTTTTCACAGAAATTCTGAAAATAATGAACAAAGTGTAGGTAAAAAAAAATAATGAACTAATTAACAATAATAAGTAAACAATATAAATTAATAAAGTAATTAACGATAAACTAATGCGGTTTATAACAATGTTGCTCAAACGTCAAACGCTACAATACGTTTCGACATTAAAACAAATTGTAAAACAAATGAGATTTTTAGAAATTTTGTAAATTTATTTTTATTTTACCTACACCTTGTTTATTATTTTTAGAATTTTTTTGAAAACGATTGGTTTCCTAAAAAAAAATATTTGATCAAAGTTGTAGCCCGTTAAATTCCCTATCCGGTTTGAGCCGTTAGTATTTTTCTAAGACGTTTTGTTTAAGAGATACGGCGTTTCCAAGAAAAGTAAACAAAAAAAATCAGATTTTTTTTTTACATTTTTTCCCTTAATTTAATTTATAACTCGAAAACCGTTTATTCTAGACAATAAGGGGATATAAACTAATTTGTAGATAAGTAAATGATCTTTAAAAATAGTCTAATCTGTTAATTCTAAAAAATCAATAATATCGGAGCTATGACCGTTTGAAACCAGAAATTAAAAATATTGCTTTAGAGAGAGGTACCCCCCAGGGTTTGAACTTGGACAAAGATTTTAATTAAAAATTTGTCTTAGAAAAGTGTTCTTTATCACTACCTCAAAGGTTCTCCACGGTCACGAAGACACCCTGTATTTAAAAAATAAAAACTTATCAAATCAAGTTTACTTACGTAAACGTCCACTTCGTCGGTCATTTTTGGCAAAAAGCCACTACTCTCCTGACTTTCTTGCCAACCTCTACCTTTTGAAAACTTTAACCGTTACGAAATTTAAATTTAAAAATATTGCAAAATATTAAATTAATAAAAACAATTAAAACAAAGATCAGAGACGGTCAAAATTACTTCGTAACACGACAATATATATTATAGTGTCCCGTTCTATGGAAAACATCACCTTTTGTTTGCCACGGTCTAACTCGGTGTGTGGGAGTTGGTCTAGCTTGTTCAGCGAGTAGGTTCTAGTTAGTTACTTCTTGGAAAATTATTATTAAGATTCAATTTCAAAATTATGCGTTCCAATTCAATTTAAAATAGTAACATGAAATTTTTATGATATCGGTCCGCAGCTGTCCGGCTTATCAAACTGCGATATAGTTCCTTTAATAAAATTTCTTCCAAAATTCAAAATATTTAATAACTCCAATTTAATTATATCCAAATAAAAAATCAAACGATCGTCCAAAATAAATCAATTTTAATTAGTAAAAAGCTCCAACTCACAAAAATTAAAAATCTTGGCTGCGACCACTTTCGACGAAAAACTTCTTAAAATCAGATTCAATTACAATATTCAAAAAAATTCACATTTTTATTCGTACAAAATTAAACTCAAAAACTATCGGAGCCCAATTCAGACGTGCGCTCTATCTGACATTTTGACAAAAAAGCCCCACTTTAGCTTTCTTTCCTGACAACCTTATATTTTTTAAATTTTACCATTATCTTTAAAATTTGATCTTTCAAATTCAAAATTATTATAAAATATCAAATTTTCAAACAAATAAAAACTAAAGCATCGGGGGGGGGGGTAAATCACTTCGCAACACAATATCAGTACGTATGTATAATATAGACTATATTCGCAACACTGAAAAGAAGGATGATTTTGAAAAAGACTAGAAATATTCTTCAAATCATTCATATTCTATATTATTATTGTATTGTTATTCAGATTAGAAAGGAAAAATAGTTATAGTACAAATTAGTATATTGAGATCATATTACTAACTACTGTAAAAGGTTAATCGCATTTACATGGAATCATGTATTTCGCAATATCATGTCAGATGTCAGGCATTTTTTTAAATTACAATAGGAAAAAGAATATATTTATTTTATTTATTGAAATCAAAAAAATATTTTAAAATAGCATAACATAGATAGATAAAAAAAATTTTAATTTCAAAATAATAACGTAAATAGCTTACCGATAATGCTTCATCTTCAAGAGTTTTTAGTCTTGACAGTTGTTTTAACCTTTCTTTTCTTTCATTTGCAAGCTGTTCTAGCCTCTTTGCGACACGATCAACCGTCGTAAAAGATACGCGGGCAAAATTTAAATGCCGTTTAACATCCCGACTTGCCGAAAGCCATTGCGTTCTTTCTTCTAAACTTCGTAAAATAGTATTGCCCTCTTGTCGAACTTTTTGAATAGGATCTAGTTGTAATACTTTCAAAATTTGCCTGCAATAAGAATATAAATATTAAATATCATTTTCGGAATCTTCTTTCTGGAAATAGTTGTTTATGTACCCTAGGTGTAACGTAATGTTGCATAAAATATTACATAAAATAACGTACATACGTACATATGGCATAGCGTAAATTTTTTTGCCTTAGCTTAACAATAACGACCAAGACCAAAATAACAATTGACGCCCAAGACTTAAAAAAATTATATCCAAAAGAAATAATCTATAAAATATCATTTTTGTAAAAAACACTTAAAAACTTTTGTAAAATCGGTTGTGTACAAAAGAGTCGTGTTAAAAAAGAAAACATAAAATTTAAAAAATAAATCTTCAATAAACGGTACATTTTCAAAATAAAATGATGAATACAATTAGGTAAATTAAAAATTAATTGCTCAAATTTATACTCCCTTACCTGGTGGTTCATTGCCTTTTAAGTTCTAAAACACTCCTCAATATCTTTATAATATATTAATTTAGGTACCGCAAAAAAACACCCTACCTATAA
Organism: Cantharis rustica; assembly: GCA_911387805.1. Classification (NCBI taxonomy): domain Eukaryota; kingdom Metazoa; phylum Arthropoda; class Insecta; order Coleoptera; family Cantharidae; genus Cantharis; species Cantharis rustica. Next base: position 83,412,719 of record OU426877.1, read on the forward strand.
AATAGTCGCGGTCGTATCGAAGTGTTATAAAAAAAATCATAAATTCTTTCCACTAGAAATTTAAATTTAATTTTTATTTCAAATTTCTAAATTTACTTTTAGGATGCTCATAATTTTTCAAACGTTCCAAAAGTTTCTTGTAATATACAGTTGAATATAAGTTCGCTCACATACCTTCAGAGTCAAAGTGGAAAGGTGCCCAAATCAATTTGTAATTGTTATGAATTACTATAATTATTATTGTTGAATAATGTTATATAATTAATTATTATATAATTAAAATATAATTATTAAATATTAATGTTATTAGTAATGCCAAATGTCGATATCGTGTCATCAAATGAACCATCAAAATTAAATAGAAAATAACTTAAAAAAGTTTTAGAATTTTTTAAATATTTTTGTGGTATTAATTTAAATTTTTTCAATTTTGTTTGGTATATTTGCTCTCATTTGTTATTTTTACTGTTAAACATGACTGAGGATCGCTAATAACCGTGAAATAGGGGCCTTTATATTATGTTACAGGCTTTTTTTATTTTTATTTTATAGCGTATTTTCTTGTTTATTCTAAGTTCAACTCTGTTAAATGTGAATTATTGTCATTTTAGCGTTTTTTAAATATTATGTTTTCTTTTGTAGTATGTATTCTGTACTCAACAGTTAAAAATTTTATTTTTTATTAAACTAACCTTATTAAACCTAACATTTTGTTAGTTTTAATTATTACATCAAAATTAATGTGAATTATTTTTCGTGGTATTTCCACTACGAAAGTCATAGCTTTTTAATTCCATTTTTCATTTTAGGCTACAGATTATTCAGTCTGTGTGTTTTAGGAATAATTATAAATGTTATAATAAATTACAAAATACCTACTTTAAAATATTTTTTACGTTACCTCTATGAAATTTTAATAATCATTTTTTAAATCAGCAATGTGGTATAAGGCTTAAATCGATATGCTACAAAGCAGGAGACCATAGTTCAATACTTGGTCGACCGACTGCAGTGAGAGAATCTAAAGCCCGAGTTTGATCTAAGGGCTATGTATGTATATCTGGCAAGGTTTAGCACCCTACCAAAATATTATGCAAGTACTCACAGAACCACAAGAGCCAAGTGCAAACTTGGTACATTAATGGTAAAAAACAGAACGAAAGTTCTAAAAATAACTTATGAAGAAGAAGAAAAATTGTTTAGCCTTTACCTTTGGGGTGTTCTTTTTACGATGAATATAAACGAATATCTGTCTATCGTTAATATGTTTTTGTTCGAATTATCTGTTAACTTTTGGTAAAGTCGAATTAATCTTCAGATATCCGAATATTTTCTTTTGGTACCACAGTTGTTGTCAAACAACTGTTGATTAAATATGGCAAAATAGATTGTATTTTAAATGTGGAGATTTGTTTTTTTTTGTATAATCAGTAGAATAGTATTATTTCATAATACAATATGTTGTCATTTAGAATAATTTTTCTTTCGACCATATGGCCTGCTTTTGTGGAGGTGTTCCTAGATAACTGTGAGTTTATGTAGGATATTTAGCCTTTATGGAATGTCACGTAAGTTAAATAATCTCCACAGCTCTCTGATTGGTTTAATTAAGAACTGTCCCAATCAACTCTTTCTCATCGTGATGGGTAGAACGATTTTGCTAACTATTTAAAGAATTATTCCAAAGATCATATTTATGTTGTTCTTGTAATGTGTATTTTTAAGGGGTTACATACAGTGTAACGGGTAAAATGAAAAATATATTCCGATTTTTTTTTGCAACATAATAAATATCTATTTAAAAACTGTTAATTACATGGATTAGTACATGTTTTGGGGTATGCGTTAAATTTTTTCATAGAAAAATATATGAAATAAGCAGAACTACAGCTGTATTTCCAAAAGCGTTAAGAAAGCCAAACTGGGTATCGTTCAGGTCCATCTCGCATCTATTTCTTATATGCACGTGTATTATTCGCAGGAAAGTTTTCAGGATCTTATCATCTCATAAAAGATATTTCAACCAGTCTTCTGGGATCACCCCGGTGGTGATTAAATAGATCAGTAATCACGTCAATATTATCGTTATTTATTGATTTCACCACATCTATCGGAATCCCATCAGGTCTAGCCGTTTTTTCTTGTTTTAGCTATTAACAAGGAATGCTCCACCTCGGACTTCAATATTCTTGAATTTGTTCTACATTCTTTCATTGCATCCATATCCTGTCGAGCATCTCAAAAAAGGTTAACTGAATTGCCTTTTGTTTTTTATATATCATTAAGTTCGAATTAGATTACTAAGGCGAACTACGATACTGGCATACCGTCGAAGCATAACCATTGTGAAGCAAGGGTTTCTTGAACGGTTTTTTACATAAGTAGGAACACCACTAGATTGAACTTTTTGCAGCCTAAAGTTTTTTTTTCAATTGTATAAATGTTTTAGATTCTTGTCAATTGATTTAATCCATTTTCAAAATTCTATAGCAACTTCATAGATGAATATTAATATTTCTTGCTAGACTGTGCTTTATAAAACAAATTCAATCTTTCGTTGATAGACCCAATATGCTGTTGCTACATTCATTGTAATATTATATCAAAACTCGTATGTGCAATAAAGAAATTTGCCGGTAATTATTGTAAATTAGAATACTCATGTAAAGATTTAACCAAAACTCATGTATTTTTATACTTTTTTTTATAGATTATTGTATTCCCTTCCATTTACGCGTTTTATTGATTTTTCTTTTATTTTTATTTTGCTAATACTACAAATCTATTCTACATAACTTACTTGCATTGATGGCTGAGAAATCTTCTGCTAATTTGTAACGGAATTTCTTCATTTCTAAGTTGAGACAACGCAGAAATAAGTGCTTTTCCTGCAGATTGGCAATCAACAATAAATGGTTCTAGTTGTTTAAAAAATTCTACCCATTCTAACTGATCGTGCGTGCAGGTACCATTACAACTGGCAGGAGCTTGGCTTTGAGAGATGTACGATTTTAATGAAGATTCATCGTTTACAACAAATCCCTGAAAATTAATAATATGAATAGTTTTATTTTGTATACTAAATTGCCATAACATAATAATTATCTTTAACTACACGCGCCCTGATATTTAACATAAGTACTCGCGCGGCGTACTGAGTACACCATCATCAAAATGCTTCCAAAACAGCTATAGTTAATAAATGCTAGATATATTTTTGCTTAATAATTGTTTATTAAACAATAATAAAGATAATATTTACAAAATAAAATAAAATATTTTTACTTTTAAAAAAATACGAAACAGAAAAAATAGTCGCATTCTTGTAACGGCTACTCGTTTTCAGTGTCGTTATCGTCCTTATTCTTACATTCTGGACAAATAGTTATTGCATGATCTCTGCATATCGATTTTTGAGACACTTTAGATTTTTACCTGATACACGATTCCTATAAATTTTTAATTTTGATTAAGAAATGTATATGTTTTCTACTATGAACATAAAATATATGTATAATATGTGAAAACAAAATATTTTATGCGAAATAAACAACTTCAAACTTGAAAAATATACTTACATTATTAGCTTATACGTTCAATATAATAATGACTATGTTTTATATAATTACAGTGGTGAAAATAGCTGTAAGGACACTTTAAATTTTTGTAATACTTTCAAGATCTTGATGCTGCAGAGTAATGGTTCATATAGTTCACTCGCATTTTTTTATAATATTAAAACAAAGTCAACAATAATTATTCCCAGAAAATTAATGCTGTAATGCATTTATACGATTTTATATCAGTTATGTCTATAAATTGTATGTTTTAATAAAATTAATTTTTACATGTTAGATGAAATTGAAATATAATTTAATTCATAACTTACATAAAATTGTTCAAAAACTATTTAAATGAATGATATAGTTTGCGACACCCTGTTATAACTGATGTTTCGATTTTCGGAATCTCATCAGGCAAACCTGGAAAAATTATTGAAATGATTGAAAAGTTATGTTTTTAAATTAAAAATTCAAACTTGATTTAAAGTCAAATTTATTTGACTTTTGTAAAAACAAAAATTATACCTACTTGAAGCCAAAATGAATAAATAAACTTATTTTGAAAAATTCTAAACCGGAAAACTAAACTAACCCCAATTTCATCTAACATGTAAAAATTAATTTTATTAAAAAATATTATCACATGTTAATAACATTTACCATTTTATCAATTATCATATCCGTTATATTAACAATATAACAAATTAATACGTAGATTTGTCCTGTATATTTCACTAAGTTCATACACATGAAATTTTGAAATTGGGGCAATCTACAACTTTTGTAATTTTAAATTACAACTAACGTTTCAATTTAGGTTTTTCTTTTTTTTTTTTTTTGGGTTAGTTTAGTTTTCCAGTTTAGAATATTTCAAAATAAGTTTATTTATTCATTTTGGCTTCAAGTAGGTATAATTTTTGTTTTTACAAAAGTCAAATAAATTTGACTTTAAATCAAGTTTGAATTTTTAATTTAAAAACATAACTTTTCAATCATTTCAATAATTTTTCCAGGTTTGCCTGATGAGATTCCGAAAATCGAAACATCAGTTATAACAGGGTGTCGCAAACTATATCATTCATTTAAATAGTTTTTGAACAATTTTATGTAAGTTATGAATTAAATTATTTTTCAATTTCATCTAACATGTAAAAATTAATTTTATTAAAAATATTATCACATGTTAATAACATTTACCATTTTATAAATTGTATGAAAATTGATATAAAAACAGGTGTTAAATTGCTGGCAATTTTTGAATAAAGTACCGCGATCGTTAAGTTCTAACATTACAGCGAACTACTCGCGCGGTGTATTCTATACACCGCATGCAACTCTTAGAAATTAAAACCAAATATCCAACTTATTGGTACAGCTATAACAACTAAATTTACCAGGGTCGTTCTGAACACCTCAATAATAGGTTAGGTGATGGCGTAAATGCCCAAAATGCAATTTAACACAAATTGTAGAGTCTTAAATGCTCAGTACACCAACGCGTGTAGTTAAAGGTTAACAAGAAATATATAGTAGGGAAATAATGCTATGTTACTTTTAAGTTGAGTTCTTCAGAACAATAATAATAATTAACCGAAAGTAAGACCGTCTATTGGTTGTTGTACTTGGGTCATAATTATATTCATAGAAATCTTAAACGCATTGTCGCAATGAAACTACTACAATAAATGCATAATAAAAATAGTTACAAAATCGAACTATTTTTTTAACCATTTAATAACTTCCTCGCGACCTTGCCTTAAAACGATTTCTATGGGTGTACTCGAAGTATTAAACGAGCGAAGTATCGCGACTATGGTAACAACCATGAACTTTCAAACTTAAAACATTAACTATTAAGGTTTTCATTAATTACCGTTTTATAAAATTTGAATACATAAATCGGTTTTTCAATTTTTTGAGAAATTTTAAATGTTATTATGCTTCAATAATACTTTGTATATTTTTATTGAATTTCTAGACAAAATTTTTCTATATGCGATAAAATAAAAATTAAAAATATCCAATTTTAAGTAAAACCCTTATGCCCGGTTTCAATAAAGTTCTAACTAACCTGTGTTACTTAACATGTGTTAAAGATAATCATTGGTTAAATTTTGAATGGGTTGCAGAAACTACTTGAAATCTATAATTAGTTAATCACTGATTATACGTTCAAACGTTTGGTTGCTACCCATAACGCCAACTGAATAGTACAAATTTTTGTATATCTGACAGCCAACAAGACAGAACATTGTATGTCAACAACATTAAAGTTGAATTTGTGAATATTTGTTTTAAAGCCATTAAAATGTGCGATAATAAACAGAAACGCAACAAAAACTATACTGAAACGGAAAAACAAGAGTTATTGCATTTTGTTCAAAAGTAAGTATTCACATTAACATTTAGCTTAATTCTAGTAAGTATAATATTTTAATATTTTATTTATTACAGGGATATGTGAATGTTTCCGACACAGGGATACCATACCTTCAAACTCTTCTACAAGAAGAGATTCAATTTCGAGATGAACCTGATGCAAAGCATATGGCAAACCCTACAACACCATCATACGTTTCAAATACGATGGTGTTCACAAGTCGTAGATCCTGACAACGTAAGAAAAAGTGGACCTTAAAAGCAATACGATACCAGTATTATTTAACCAAGTTAAAATCGGCAAGATTGGAATTGTCTTATAGAAGAAAACAACTTCTGTTAATTAATCGCCAATTAGATAATAAGTAGTTAATAAAAACAATTTAAATTTTGAACCATTTTAATTATTACTTAAAAACGATTTAATAAATTAATTTTATAACTTGTGAAATACAATTAAATAATCTTGGAATAAACAAGTTAATTAAACGTTTTTTAATAATGTTTTTATTAAGCTTTCAACGTTGGTGAACGTCTTCTTCAGAATATTAAAATATTAAAAATATTATAATATTATAAAAAATATTAAAATATAATATTAAAATTTCAGAATCAGATAGGTCTGACATTTTGTGACAAAAAATTTTTAGTACAATTGACGTTATACGTAATAAAATCAATAGTTACATTGATTACGCTAATCATTGATTAAACTTAACCTGTGTTAAAAATTATATTTCTGCAACTCAAATCGGACTTAAATCAATGATTAACTTTTTAATCAATGATTAAATTCCTTAATTATCGTTTTTGAAACTGGGTATTAGTAAATTTATAAGTCAAAAATAATAGAAACGTTATAATCAAGAAATAATAAAACTATACTTCTCTGATATTACTACCAATAAATTTCGTACACATACATTTCGATCTAAAAGTATTTAAAACAGTTGTTGTTTTGTAATATGTTTTAATTTTAAATTACTGATATTGTAAGCTGTCATGATTACATTTATTGTTTTAAATAATTGTTTTAACCAACTACAAAACTTCAAATCCAGAATTTTTGCTGTTAACCCAATCAGAAATCACGCCAATTCACAGTTTGTGTTTTATTATGTGAGTATATTTAATTCTTACCTTCAAATGACTAGATAATAACATTCTTGGTTGTTGAGCACCATTAGGTTTCCATATAACAATATGTTTAATTCTTATTTGCTGAAGTACAAGTGCAATTGCTTGATCTAGAGCATCAAGTGCTTTAGATTCATCCGTTTCAGCTAGAAGTAGTATTGTAAATCCATTTTCTCTTTCTTTAGCACTGAAATCAAAAAACTGCATAATAAACTTTATAGGCACAATACACAATGATGAACTAATATATTTTTAAGGTTCTTTTATAGAGGCAGTAAAAAAAGGCGTCACCTTCAAATATTTGAAAATTCGGTTATGCATACATATTGCTGGGGTCCATATGTCGTATACACGATGTTATGTCATTGGCGTAACTAGAAATACGAATTAAAAGTATGAGATATGCAAAATTAAATAAGTTATTTTATCTACGGCTGGTACATAATACATCCTTTACGTACGTAATCATAGTAATGTAATACCCCCAATAATAAGTAACCGAAGTTGAACGTGAACGGTCGTTTGAGGTTACGTTATAACGTGCAAAAACTTTTAAAACTTTTATCCAAGACCACTGTATTAGGAAGATTTAATACTGCCGTTTTCCGTGGATTAGAGGCCTTTTAATACACTAGTAAATTAAAATTCATAATACACTAGTGGATTAGTTTTCAGCTCAAAATCAGTAGGTATTGGTCAAAATAAATTTGTCAAATCCGACGTTTCTCAAAACCAAAATTTTTACTTGTGGTTTTGGCCATGCTCGTGGATAAAACGTTAAATTACATTCGGGAATTAACAAGCCTCTAATCCTCTCGAAAAAGTGTGACTCTCGGCTGCGCCTCGAGTACCCATTTATTCTCGTGGATTAGAGGTTCTTTAATCCCCTTATATAATTAAGAACTATATTTCGTTTCTTTTTGTGTGTAGTGATTAGGGTGTTATTTTAAGTGATCATCATGGCTGTAGAGAATAATACTAAAATAACAGCTGAACTTCAAAAAATGAAGAAAGACGAATTAGTAGATCTCGTATTATTAAGATTACGAACGAGCTTATTAAAGAGAAATCGCTTAATAATAGTTTACGATTAGAAAAAGTGAACGCATTTTCGCGTCATACAATGTCGCGAACCGAAGCATCAAATGTGAACACAGTATTCGATAGTGGTGGGAACGCACCCTCAAATACAGTTATTGCAGGAAGCGAGGTTAAGATGTCACCTGTCATCGCTAGAACCATGCAAAATATTAATGCAGATGTGAATAAAGTTGAAAACCACGTTTCGAATTGCACAAAGAAACGCAAACTTATAATAGGTTCTAGTGTTTCATCTATCAACGTTGCATCACCAACTGGTTTTTCCGCTATAGCTCGTAGAGTCCACAAATCTAAAATTCATCTTACTCGAGTAAGCCCTTCCGTTAATGAATCTGAGGTATCTGAGTATATTGCTAATAAATTAGTTAACATTTCAGATAACACTGATTGTAAGCCAAATATGACTGTCGTGCAACTACAATCGAAGTTCCCGGAGCACTACAGCTCTTTTAAAATTACAATAATTGACTCAACATATTCAAAATAGTTACTTGAATCTTCTTTTTGGCCAGCCGGTATGGCTGTAAAACCGTTCTTCGATAGGTCGAATAATAATAATGCAAATCGTCATACTAATACACCAAATTTTCGGATTCCGTTGGCTGATATCAACAGTAATTAAAATTATTTTATCAAAATGTTCGTGGCTTACGTACTAAACTCAACAATTTATACGTTAGCATATTAAATGAAAACTATACAATAATTGTGTTAATCGAGACTTGGTTATCAGATCAAATCAACAATAATGAATTTATTGATATTAATAGATATGCAGTGTACCGCAATGATAGGTCATACATTTCTAATCACAAACTGCTTGGTGGTGGTGTGCTCGTCGAAGTGCTACAATCTTTATCATCAAGCATTATTCCAGCTGTAATCAAACATCGAGAAAAGGTATGGGTTTCGATAAATCTACATGATAAATTGCTACTTTATGCCACGTACATTCTTCCACAATCTTCAGAACTTGTACACAATAGCCATCTAACTCAAGTGAACAATTTTACTGAAGAATTCCTCGAGCATAAAATCTGTATTATAGGTGACTTATAACTTACCTAAATTATCTTGGCAACCCGAAGCTTTTAGTGCAGTACTATCAGAGGTTAATGTATCTTCACTAGTTGAAGAAATTGTTTACGATGAGCTTTCAGCTAAATGTTTTTCACAATAATTCAACTCTGTACATAATCTCAATAAGGTCATTCTTGATCTAGTTTTCTACAACCGTGTCCACCTCTTGGTCTTTTGGTCAAAATCAACATTTGGGCCCATCCTTCCTTAGTTCGGAATCCAAGTAAGTTTTTACTCTACTTCCTTAAGACAAGCTACGGAATGCATTCGCCTATTTCTAGGATACAAAATCTTGCCAACAAGTTTGGCACCGATAAATATATTTCTACTTTTTGTTTTATTGATTTTTGTATACATATTCTCACTATTAGTTTTGTTAACTTTGTATATACGTAATATTTTTTTATATTATTTTTTTATTGTATTAGGTATATCTGTATGATTTCTGTATCTTATAGCTAAAAGAAACTATTCCGTTAATAAATAATAATAGTAATCCACACCCATGGATTATGAATTTAAACACGAACTGACATCGTATCAATGTTTCAATGTATAATATTCGGAAACCACGAGTCATCGGTTTGCAAATTCCTCTAGCAAAAAAATCGTCTTTACCGGGATTCGAACCTCGATGTGTGGGTGTAGCGGGCGGAACTAACCATTTGTCCATAACGGTCCTCGTTAAAAAGTAATAATACGATCCGCTATATAAGCTACTCGTTGAGTATCGCGAATTAAGAACGCGTTAAAATTATTAAACCGTTGAATTATTAAAGAAAATATTGTAATTTAATAACTTTAAAAATTGTCAAAGTGGATAAAAAAAGTGCAAAAATTTTTTAAAATTTCGATTTTGAAAAATGCCACCCGTATGCAAAAAATTATCTAAAGCCGAATGTCCAAAAACATTTTCGAAAAATTCAAAGATGACCAGGATAATTGAGGATTTATATCAACTTTGACACGTGCCGAAATCGCTATTTTAGCCGACAAAATTTCATTTCGATTGTAAATTAAAAAATAAAAATTTGTAAATATGAAATTTTTTATTTTGAGTCATAGATAAAACGTCGTATTAGACTCGCACATAATGGCTATAATTCAGGCGGATGATTTATACATACATTATATGCTCGTTATTAATATACTATTTTTCTTACTGAAAAAATATACCTTTTGAAAAAATATAAAATGACGGTTACATCTATTGGTCTATGAAGTTTCGATTCAATTCTGCACATATTTTATATATTTTTTGCATTCAATTCGCATTTCTGGTTACGTCCATTGCCTTATAAAGTGTTAAACAGGAATACCTGGGATCTTTAGGGAATTTACAAAAAATGTCAAGAGATTTTAAAAGAATACTAAGAACTTCAAAGAACTTGTACGCCAGATTTCATTTGTGGTTAACCTTTTGATCGATATCATACAATTGATTATAAATATCTTAAACTTTTCTATTCAGAGCAACTATTACAAATTTTTAAACTTTTTCAAATAATTAAAATGTGAAATGTTATCAGAGCAATCAATGGTCTAATAAAATCACCACGAAAAAAATAAGTAAAATCTGGTAAAATCGTAAAATGCATAATATATAGTATGACCAGCAATAATTACGAATTTGCTTCACTACGAAAGGAAAGGAGTTTGTATGCATCGCGATTGTATGTAAATCTGCGAACAGGTGACCACAGACTGCCGTTGGTGTCAAAGAGCCTACATACTATATATATATAAAACACTGCTAATATTGCAATAAATTTACTGTGTAATATATTTAGCTAAGAATGCGTTAAGCAATTTGGGGTTCAATAATTTACGTATATAAAATGCATTATATATGCTGAAATGGGATTGCATATATTATTTGGCCGATTGGGTAGATCCTATTAAAAATATATAATATCTTGCGTAGGTAAAATATTAGTTATTTCTGTTTTGATGTAGTACCTACTTAATTTATTTAGCACAAACTACCTAGATGCTTTACATTGTTTTTGTAATTTAGGTTTCTATAAAAATTGGTTTACAAATTTTTGTTTGAATATTACAGTCAATTTCTGTGTGTGATAAATAATAAATAGAATGAGAAATAATAGATACTCGGATAGCACATTCATTGTTATTAATAGAAAATTTCGTGCAATTATACATAATGTAATCTTCCAGTTGTAATCTTCAAACTTCGGACTTACATAATTGGATTTTAACTTTATACAAACTCATTACAAATGTCACTGCTTCAAAAGATTTATTATGTTAGATTATATTAATTTTATATGATGTTAAACACAAATTTCAAAATGTAGAATAAGTATTTAAATAAAATACTAAATAAATAACTAGATATGATATTACATCTATGTATTAAAACACACTTATATTGCAGAGAACTGAAAATATCGAAAGTTTTCAATTTTACTATAATAATTATTAACTACAATCATTTCAATAGGTTAGAACTATATATATTGAAATAAAAGCATTTCTAAAATTATAATAAATATAATGCTCTGCTTATAAGCATGTGGAGAGCTCTAAAATATTTTTATAAAGCTGGCAAACAGTTTCCCTTAGTTTCCAACCAAACAGATATTTTATTGTTATTAAAAAAAATTAGATTATACTCTATTGTAAAATTTGCTAACTCTAAATATTAAAATTTTTTAGTAGTTATAGGATTTTAAATTCAAGTTTCCAGTTTGAACCAAATAATGCATCTTAAATGACGGATCATCACGGTCGTATTACTTAATTAATATTTTTCTGAAAAACATTAAATAAAGTAATATAATATCAAATACCTTAAAATTGAAGAGTAATATAGTAGTACTTGAGATATTTCATATTTGTTGAGGCCAGCTCGAGCGATACATTCAGCATAACAGAGTATAATAGGATTTCCATCAACATCGACAGTTCCTGAAAGAAATATGTACAAAATTTAAAAAAAGAATGCAATTTTAAAATATATAGTATACATTTTTTTGTGATAAAATTAATTTTTAACATGGTAGATGAATTAAATTTAATTTCAATTTCATAAAAATATTATCACATGTTAATAACCTTAAAATCATATTTATATAGTTATAACTAGAGCCCGGATTCTAAGCATTTTGCTTATTGCTCTAAATTATAAGCAGAAGATATTCCATTTGGATCTTGACGTTTCTTGAAAATTGCAGTGATTTGGCCTAATGTTGATAGCGCTTTTTTTGCTTTTTTTCAATATTTTGCTTAAAACGCATGTTAGTGCTTATTAGAGCTTTTTTTAATGTTTTTTTTAATGGCCGACGAAGTACATGATTAAAGTTGGAACAGAACTCAAAGTATTTTATGAAAATTTAATTCACTGTACATGTTTGGCACATGGGTTATCTCGTGTTACCGAAACAATTTGTCTTAAATTTTCTTTGGTTAATAATTTATTTAATTTCAAATGCAAAAAGAATTTTTGTAAAGGTGCCTTTGAGAGTGCAAGCTTTTAAAGAAAAATTTTCCGATTACACCTCTACTTCCCAAACCAGTGCTTACAAGGTAAAGAACGTGGCTCAATGCTGTCATATATTATGGGACAAAGTTTGAAAATTTTCTAAGATTATTGTCAGAATAATTATCGTCGGCAGCAATAAATGAATGTCAAGAAATTTTTAAGAATACATTAATTCGAAAACAATTAAGTTATACTATTAAAGCTAACTTTTCATACGTTCCATCATCCATCGAAAATTTGGAAAAAAAGTATTTGCCTTTAGTGGAATCGGTAAAAATTATAAATAATCTCAGAAAAAAAACTTTGAAGGTGCAAGTGAGTGTGGGACATCAAATCTATGTCGAGTTTTACGCGTCTCCTGAATTGCAAATTTTAAAATGCCGATTTTTCGAAAACTAATGCCTAATCTTACAAAATTTTTGTTGCAATATGCTTAGAAAAGTGTCCTCTTTTCAATAGTGCATAGGAAAAAGTTTAAATCGTGAGGTGAATTAGCTGACAGTAACCAATGGGTTCCTATTACGTCAGTTGATGTTGAACAAAATTTTTCGATTTATATGCAGGTGTTAAAGAACAGACGACAATTTTTCATTATGAAAAATTTGGAAAAATATATGACAATTTTTTTTTTATAATTTTTTTCTATTTTATAGGACTTTTTTCTTTGTTTTTTGAAACTTTTTAAAGCGCTTATTTTGAAATTATAAGCGCTTATAAATCCGGGCTCTAGTTATAACACTATAAAAAAAATAAACCTAACAAAATGTTAAAATAATAAATTTTAACTGTTAAGTAAATAATTACATACTACAAAACTACATACTACATACTTAAAAAAATCTAAAAACTTTTTTAAGTTATTTTCTATTTTATAACACTATAAATCAATTATAGTTAATTTTATTATAGTTTAGTATGCCTAAAAAATTAGGCATACTAAACAACGTTTATGGTAGGTGTAATACTGAATCAATATTTGTAAGTGCAATTTCCTAGGTATAAACTTTTATTAAGTATACCTAGGAAATAATAATAATAATAAGAATAATAATAAAATTTCATTTTATTTAAAGCACATCGTTCAAATTGGGCGAAGTGAGATGAATTCGCTTAAATATTGAACATAGATGAAAATTAGATGCATACTTTTACAATAACATAGCAATGCAAATTTGCACAATTTGCTAGCGTTGCTCTGGCATGATAAGTGTATTCATTGTAAAATGGCAAACCAAACTGAGCACAATTCAGCTGTCAACTGCCAAATTGGCTGACACTGCTAGTACAAAAAAATAAATCTCTAAAAACACTCTTTAGTATCGACAAAATGAATTTTTCTACGACTTTGATGCTGACCTATCAAATAAATTGAACAATAATTATATTATGTTCTTAACTCAAAATTAATTAATAATAAAGACCTGGCGGTAGAGCTGGAGGTAGAGCAAATAAAGCGAGTAGAGATTTGTTGTAAAATAAACTGAAGAAATTGGAGATTCGCAATGCAAGCTGTTAGTTCTTGGATCTATTGATGCAACTTAAAATGAATTCCGTTGTCAATTAAAGGTGTTGTTAAAGGTTATCAAAGTAGTTTTCGGTTATGTGTAAATGATTGCTTTGCACTTTCAGTTATTCTCCTTTTTCATTTTCAACGTTATTGATATAAATTGCTTGGCAGATGTATTTTGGGAAAAATATATTTGTTTTTAAAAAAATTAGTAAATAGGTTCTTAAAGGTAGTTGAAGGTTGCTTGTACCAAAAATGTTGTAAATGTAAGTGCATCTTTCATTCTTGTAGTTATTTTCGCAGCAAATATCTATCAAGCTCCGAATTAGTTCCGATAAGATAAAAAAAATTTTTTTAAATAAGTCTTTAATTTGCTCAATTTATTTGAATACTCTCCAGAGTGAGCCATGGATAATATTTTAATAATAATTCTACACATATATAAAACAATCCATAAGAAATGTCAAAATTGACAGTTTACTAGCGGCTAAAAATTGTACTTATGACGAAGAAACAAATTTACAAGTGGATAAATTTTGCGGATATTTTTTTGTTTACGTTTGCCATGACATCCAAAGCAAATCAACTTTTTAGTTATTAATGTGACGTTAAATAATATTACGTATTGTTTTTAATTTATAAATATTAATACCTCCATAATCAATTTCATCGTTTATTCGCGGCATTATTTTACCAATAATAACATTTTTAAATTTTAGTTATAGTGATTGGCAAAAAATATTCAAAGTGTAAAACCAAATAACATGCACTACTTATAGTCGCTGTATTATTAAAATATATAAGATAATTCCACACATAGGTATATAAAATACTTCATAAGAAATGTCAAAATTGACAGTTTGCTAGCGGCTAAAAATTGTACTTACGAAGAGACAAATATGTAAGTGGATAAATTTTGCGGATATTTTTTTGTTTACCTTTGCCATGACAGCCAAAGCAAATCAACATTAATTAATGTGACGTTAAATAATAATATACTACGTGTTGTTTTTAATTTATAAATATTAACACCTTCATAATCAATATCGTCGTTTATTCGCGGAATTATCTTACCAAATACAACACTAGCTTTGATTTCTGTCCTGATAATTTTTAATTTCAAAACACTCATACGTAATTTTAAAATTTCGCTCGAGAAAACTGTTGGTCAGACTAAAACACTCGAGCAATCGAGCGCGCTCGATCGCTCTCGTGTTTTAGTCGACCAAGTTTTCTCTCGTTAAATTGCTAATCACGTATTCGTTGAAATTAAAAATTATCCGGATAAATCAAAGCTCTTGTTGTATTACATACGATAATTTAGTGTATCGTCTTTTTAAATATCTATTATGGTGATTTTTGTGAGTAAAAACACCACACTTGCTTACCACGGTTTCGCTCTACTTTGGCGGAAGCTGAGATACTTTTGCAGGGTTCGTAGGTTCTGAGAATTTAGTTCTTTCTTGTTTTGCTTCTAATTAGTTTAATTATAAATTTTTCAAAGATTAAACCTGCGATTTCAATTTAATAATCCACTACTATAACTTTTATGATACACTGTGTGCTAAATAATATCGTGTAATTAAAATTACACATTAATGTGTATTATTACATAAAGTTATTTAAAATTCACTTAAAGGAAAAGGTCAGATATGCAAAATTTTGTTTTGGTTTATACTTACATTACGTAAAGATTACACCTAAGACATTACGTGAACGAAATAGTAGCGCGCCATATTCAGCCAATTTTGAGAAAATCGAATTTGAAAATTTCTTCTTTTTGCAGGAAATAACCAAATAATAAAAGACAAAACTTGCAACAAAGGTTCTGTGGTAACGAGGTAAAGTGGTGGCTTTAATAAGCAAGGGTCCTAGGTTCGATTCTAGCATCTGCATTTTTTTTTTCAAATATTTTTTTAAATTAATTTTCTTTTTAAGTAATATGTAAATAAACAGATATTTAATAATTATTCGAAATTATTAATTTTTAATTAATTATTAATTACTAGATGCCGTAAAACTTACTGTTTTCCCTGTTTTTACGATGAATACCACCCGGGATCGTGCGAAACGTCGGTGTAAAAAAGTATGCAATGTAAAATGATCAGAAAATAATTAATATGTATAATAATAATATACTGCATATAATATGTAAATACTTATTCAATTATGTAACTTTTCATTTCTTATTAAATATATAAATAAAATACGAAAAATATATAAATAAATACTTATTTAATTAAAAAATATAATTTTTAACAAATCCCAAAAATTTTTGAACGTTTCGAATAATAATCAATTTAAGAAATGTTTGAAAATACTGTTAGTAAGACAAAACGATATCGTCCGAATGTTGAGATCTGAAAAATTAATAATTTCGAATAATTATTAAATATATGTTAATTTACATATTATTACTTAAAAAGAAAATTAATTAAAAAAAAAAATATTTGAAAAAAAAAGTACCGATGCTAGAATTGAACCTAGAACCCTCGCTTATTAAAGCCACCACTCTACCACGTTACCACAGAACCTTTGTTGCAAGTTTTATCTTTTATCACGTTATTTCAAGCAAAAAGAAGAAATTTTTAAATTCAATTTTCTCAAAATTGGCTGAATATGGCGCGCTACTATTTCATTCACGTAATGTCTTAGGTGTAATCTTTACGTAGTGTAAGTATAAACCAAAACAAAATTTCGCATACCTGACCTTTTCCTTGTTAGTTGAAATCGCAAATGGAAAAATTAAACTTAAATTAAATAAACATTACTTCAAAAATCAATTTTTTCATTCAGCCCCGAAATCAATCGAAACAACTTTATCAAAACACACTCTTTAATTTAGTTCAATTTATAAATTTTAATTCTAAAATTCTAAAATATTTTAATTAATTCTAAAATAAAATTTAAATTTAATAATAATAAATTTTAATTTTAAATTACACGTCAGCATTCACCATTTGTGGCAAAAAACCAATCAATCTCTCATAAAAAAAAGTTTGAAGCTGGATTTATAGTTTGACGGACTGTAAACGTAGACGCACTGGATGCGTATCAAACGTACTGTAAAATATCATTCAATTTATAAATAGACGTAACGGAATTTTTGCGCATGGGTAGACTGAATTAAAATATTCTAAATATTTATGCATTGCTTGAATCATGTTCCGTTTACCAACTACCAACTTAATTATTGTATTTATTTATAGAAAAATTGTGCCACCTGTATAATTATAAATTTAAATTTAAATAAATGACAGCAGACAGTTTCACTCTGAATTCTTTCTTTTGACTGGTTGGACGTAAGAAACGCACTGCAAAAGATGAAAGTTGACGAACTCTGATGTTGCAGTCCGTTTGGAACACGTTTTGACATGCGCTTGCGTTTATTTATAAACAACTACATATAAATTGTGTAGTTGATCTTTTTGCAGTGTGTCTACATTTACAGTCCGTCAACCTATAAATCAAGCTTTATATTATTGAATTTAATTGCATAACTTTTCCATCAATTTAATAATTTTTTCAGGTTTGTCTGATGAGAATTGTAAATTCGAAACATAATGTTAACAGTATATGTAACAAACAGCAGTGTAACAAACTATTATTCAATTTAATAGTTTTTGAATAAATAGTGTAAGTTATGATATAAATTTTATTTCAATTTCATGTAACATGTAAAAAATTAATTTTATAAAAAAATATTATCGATTATGGCTTCTTGTCTATGTAAAAACATAAATTCTCTATTGGGTTAATGTCTGAAGATTGAGGATAAATTTCAAATCTATTATTCAAACGATAAAGTATCCACTCTTTGACGATCCGAGCAGTATACTTTGCGTCGTTGTTCTTGAAATTTGAAACTCTCCTAAATTACCAGCAATGCAGCACTTTTAAATAAATTATCTTGCAATATCTTTTCCAACACCATTATGAGCTATGCAGCCCAAAACAAGAACAAAGCCTCCACCATACTTTACTGTTGAAAGTAAATTTTTCTTTGCCAGTTCTTTATTTCAAACCATTTTTTTTCCGTCCAAACCAAATATATTATACTTATTGCATTCATAAGAAAAAATTACGTTGTTCCAAAGCTCTAACGGTTTGTCTAGATGTTCGTTAGCAAATTTCAATCGTTTTTGTCTATTTATTTCACTAATAAATGGATTTTTTCGTGCCACTCTACCATTATAGCCACCTTTTCTAATAACTTTTCTGATCGTTTCAGCATCAACATTTTTCCAAGTTGATGGCTCGATATCATGCGCTAAGTTTTGAGCACTCACAAATGAATTTTGTTTAACTTTATGTATGATATTGGTTTCGTTTCTATTATTTAAAATTTCTGGACGCTCTGTGCGTTCAAAATTACCGATAGTAATTAACTTTTTCTATAGTAGATAAATGTAGTACAAATCCAATGATTTTTGTCTTTGGATGTGGGTTTGGAATGGGTTTTACCTATTTCATGAGGTAATTCTACTACAAAAGTTTAGTACAAACTAAGCTATTTGTAAAATAGAAAATAACTTAAAAAAGTTTTTAGAATTTTTTAAGTTTTTTTTTGTTATTTTGGTTTCTTTAAATATTATGTTTCTTTGTAGTATGTAATTATTTACTTAACAGTTAAAATTTATTATTTTAACATTTTGTTAGGTTTTATTATTTTAAGCTATTTGTGCCTACATCAGTTCTTATTAGTATTAAATTTTTGCTTTAAAATCAAGATAATATTCTTCATACGAATACTTGTTGGTGCAACTTTTTTCTTTATTTTTAATTATGCAAGTATAATATTATATTTACATAAAAATAGTTCTATAATTAGAAGTTTTATTTAGTAATGCAAAGATGTATCCTAAATATTAGGTTTTCCTTATTGCCTTTTTTCGTAAAATTGTCAATTTTTAAGTCGTATATATACTATCTATGTGGTATATTATATTATCTATATACAAATTAGATAATTATGTAAGAGTGCACAATAATAAGCAAAAATCTTCGAATAATGTAAATATTATGTAGATAGAAAATGGTTAAAAACATTGCCTTTAGGTTATCTTTCTATGCCACAACAACTTATGCACCAAAATATGAAAACAATATGAAACAAATAAAGAAAGTACAAGGTAGATTTAATTTATGTGTTCTCCGCATAATCAAATAAAATTATTTTGGAATTTTAAGTCAATAAATTAATTGAACATAAACGTAATAGTATTATTTATTTTTCCAGTGAACAAATACATGCAATATGCAAATCAATAAATTGTACAAATTGTTATGATGTTGTTGGCCTCGTAATTATTAATAATTGAAAGGATTCAAATGTAAAGTCTAAAAGTTACCGCATAATATGTAATATGTATGTAAAAAATGCAAACTAAAAATGTATTCAAAATATTATTGCAATTTTAAATTAATAGTACATCCGATAAAAGGAAGATAAAAGTAAAGTAAAACGGCATGTCCTTTCAGGTAAATATGTGGATTGAAAATGCAACGGCATAGGTAGTGGCGAGTTAGTGTAGGTGCACCGCGAGATTGATCTATGGTAATCAGCACAGGTCAGGCATTTGCAGGCCGTGAGAAATGAAACTGCTCATGCACACATTCGCAATTCAATAAAATGTATTTGATATATTAGAATTCTTATAAAAAGCGCTGACCAGAACAGATATTAAATAGTTAAAAATATTACACTTGCGAGAATGCAAAGTTCATGTGCATTATGAATAAGGTAGTATGTACGTCGCGTGGAATATATAGCTGCATACCTATTTCAACAAAAGACGGTTGATTTAAAAGGAGAATTTCTTTTATTAATGCAATTTGATATTTTATAAAATTAATAACTGGTGTCCAAACAAAAATTTCTTGATTATTCCCTCAGTTTTTCACTATACATATACTGTATATTATTTCAAAAGATATAGAGACAGAATATAGAAAATACAGGTCACGTTTATATTATAGGTATCTGATAATTTTCTGTAAAACACAATGCAACTATTATTATAATTAAAACTTTGTTTTCGCTATTTATTCAAAATACAGAAAACATGAAAATATAATACTACTCTCAATTATACCTATAACATCAAATATTTATCATATATTTATGATAATGCCAAAATTGTAAATTAATTTGATTAATAATAATTTATTTTCAGTATTCATTACTCATTAATTAGAATAATTAGAAAAAAAAATATTTAACTAATAATATATTATTACTGTATTATAAAATATATGTACAAATACAAAATATTATAATAATATACAATTCTTATAAAATGTTACTCGTAGCATATAATAAATTTGATATCCAAATAAAAAGCAAGTTTTGATCAAATGTCATAATATTCAAACGATAATACATAAAAAAACTGTTGAATTTAAGGAAGTTTTATTATTTCACTATTGTGTGACATACCGGGATCATTTGGAAAATTAAGGACAAAGCAATTTTCCCACCTTGGCTTTTAACTTTAGATAATGTCATTGACTACTTGACCAGAATGAATCAATAGCAGTATCCATTATTGCATTACTAATATGAAGGATCTTTCAAATTGAGCGTCTTTTTTTTAACAAAATAAAACACGTACTTTGCATTGATTAAAAAAAAACTTTTTATTTGTAATAAATTGTACTATCAGTTATAACATTTAAACACGAAAAATAATATCTGCTAAATGACTACCTCTAGCAGTTTAGTGTTAAAATTTTCACTGACATGTTGGCATAATTGTGATTCTATTTCACCAATAACATGAATAATTTCATCCTTCAGTTCAGGAATCGATTGTGGATTGTTCTTATAGACTTTATATTTCATGTAACCCCAAAGAAAATAGGTATATGGTGTCAAATCACATGACCTTGGTAGCCAATTACCATGGCATTCAAAAAATCAGCTGTTTCTTCTTTGATTCAATTGACAAATAAATGACATTTTGAATGATCCAATGGCTTTAGTTCAATTGTTATTTGAACCTTATATTCCTTCAGAGCTAAATCCTCTCGTAAAACACGCCATGTTATAGATTCAGTAAGTCCTACTTGTTGTGAATGATGACTAATGGACATTTAGGGATCTTTGACAACACTTTCACGAACCAAATCAATATGCTCTTGTGAACGACCACTAAGACTATATTTTTCTCTTTTTTTCATCTTCTACCGAACTAATCTCTTGAAATTTTTTAATTTAATTTTATTTTAAATAGAAAATAACTTAAAAAAGTTTAGAAAATTTTTTAAGTATTTTTGTGGTATTTAGTAGCATGTTATGTTAAAATAATCAAACTTAACAAAATGTTAAAATAATAAAATTTTTAACTATTAAGTAAATAATACATACTACGAAGAAAACAATATTTAACGAAACCAAAATGACAAAAATTCACATTTAACAGGGTTGAACTTAGAATATTTAAATAAACAAGAAAATACCACTTCTATAGTGTCTTTTTTCAGAATTCTATTTTCTTATTTATTTAAATATTCTAAGTTCAACCCTGTTAAATGTGAATTTTGGTTTGGTTAAATATTATGCTTTCTTCGTAGTATGTATTATTTACTTAATAGTTAAAAATTTTATTATTTTAACATTTTGTTAAGTTTGATTATAAATAATAATT
Organism: Cantharis rustica; assembly: GCA_911387805.1. Lineage (NCBI taxonomy): Eukaryota > Metazoa > Arthropoda > Insecta > Coleoptera > Cantharidae > Cantharis > Cantharis rustica. The sequence goes on from OU426877.1 coordinate 83,434,640, forward strand.
TTTAAAAACATTTTTCACTAAACACTGATTTTCATAAAATAATTCAACAATTTGAAAAATCCGTTATTTTATCTAATATATTATGTAGGTAATACTAAATGACTAATGTTAGTTATTCTTATCTTCTTGAGAAGCTTATTGTTGTGGTACCTACTATTATTTTTAACAATCTCTTACAAAAGTATTCTAAAAATTCTATCTATTTACAAATACTACATATTATTCATAATAGAATAGATCATAGAATATAGTTATTCTATGGAACTTACAAAATCCATTTTTTTGGGGTGGATTAGACCCCGTAATACAACTTGTTTACTTATATGCATAATTTAATTTATAAGTCTCTGTGTGTCCTGCTGTCCTGTCCTGTCACCCCCAACTTCTCGAAATTTACGCTCTATTTCCTGCCAGTATCTTGGATTTAATTTCTGGACTTCTTTTATTCTTGTTATTCATCTGAATGCCCAGATATTTAATATTTTCAACCTTTTCAATAGCAAAGTCATCTATTTTTAAATCATTTTTGGTATCGCCTTCTCCTCTTTGGCATATCATATACTTTGTTTTGTTAACGTTTATGGTTAGTCCTACCTTACTTGACTCTCTTTTTAATGCCTTAAATATGTCTATTATTCCTCTCTCTGTCCTTGATAAAATAACCACATCGTCTGCGTAAGCTAGTAACTGGCTTTCCTTATTTATTATAATGTCTTTGCATTTGGTACGTACGTCGTTGCATTTGCATTATTTTTTCTAGGACGATATTAAATAGAGTTGCTGGCAGAGCACAGAGCTAATTATATTTCCTATTCAAAAAAGTAAATCCTGTCAATAATGTTTAAGCATTAATTAACTTATTTATTTCTCATTCATTTATTCCTATTTTTAAACAGTTTATATTAAAATATTGTTTATATTATATATTATAGTATGTAATGGTATATATGTAGTATATAAATAATGCATAAACTCGTTCAATCTTTCTCCTATCCTGCGGTTCTATGAGTAGAAATTCTGTTTATCATGAAATTTGTGTTAAATACTTCCAGTTAATGGCAAATCAACAAATGCATATATCTCAATTTTAAGATGATCAAAAGCCGCATCCAGTCAATCGGTTACGGGTGTGGACGAACTCCGACCTGCAAATTTAGTTTCCGCATAGCACTAGCACATTGTAATATTTGTAAGTATGTATAGATAATAATTATGTAAAACCAATTCACCCTTTAACTAGGTCAATATTATAATTTTAATATTTAGTACTTAAACTAAATTATATTTTCTTATTAGTGTATTTATTATGATATAACTTTGTTAAAGCTTTTTCGCTTATTTTGAATTTAATAATCTTTTTGTGCTAATTTTTCATTCGTCAGTCGTCACTGATTCTAAAGACGGCTCTGACTATGTTATTGCGATGTGCTTTATTTAGAAATTTATCTGCTTAATAGATTAAATCGTAATTATTATATTCGTTATTCAAGTCTTAATAAAAAAATACCAACTAAAATTAAATTAAAAACTCTAAATTTCTTGAATTTCAAAATTCTTCTTATCGCTATTTAAAAAAAAAATGAAGTATGGAACTTATGACTAACGATGGAAAACCAAATATGAAATCGAACAATCAAATAACAAAATTTATTTAAAATTCATTTTATATTTCTATTTGAAATAAATAATAATTCAGTAACCAATCCTAATATTACTATCGTTTCTTTTGGTAAATCATAGATTGACAAATTTAAAAAACTCAAATTTAAAAATTTGTTCAGGTTAATCTTCTTGTTACTCCTATTTTAAAACTTAGCCCTAATATTTTCAACTGCTTGTCAAAAGATTTACTATTAATATTTTATACTTATATGTAATACTAATAAAGAATTTATTTTTAAAGATTTTCGAAGTATTACCGTCACAAAATTATAAAACCTTGGATAATATAAATTGGGGATCTTTATCCTTTCCCGAAAATTGAACTTCTTCCTATTGAATATTGGTAAAAGGGCACTTTTATAAGCATACTAGAACAAAAATTAAGTTAGGTAATGCAAAAGTTTTCGAAAAACATCGATTTTAAAAATGTAAAAATTACATGTATTTTAGGTACACCTTTTAACACGGGTGTATGATAGCACGTTGTTGAGTAGGACCAAGGTGTTTTCACCTTACACCTAACAATTTAAAAATATCGTCAATAGTGGGACTCGAAACCATAGAACTCGTCCGGGTGTCGACCGCGATTGACAATAACATTAAGAGTACATCAAAGCACATATACCGTCAACAGAAATAATAGCAGAGGCTTGGCGTTAGACTTACTGTCACGCATCGGGATGTATCATGTTACAGCATTTCGTAATTTTAAAATGCCGTTATTTCGACAACTGATGCACAATCCAAAAAAATTTTTATGTTAACATACTCAGAAAATTTTATTTTTCCAATGGTCAATAGGAAAAAGTTCAATTCTTGGGATATAATACGTGACAGTAACCATAAATTGTCCACAACATTTCAGTTACCACTATATCCCTTTTAAAGAGCTTAAATGACGCGCTCTATAACGGATACTGCTGTTTGGTAACTCTACATAACTTAAAGTTTCACACAGCATGTTATAGATTTGTTACTGTTACCATACAATTATGTAACTTTCGACAACTTATTACAAACTTCTTATATTAGGCAGCCTGATAAGTTCCTGAAAATTCTAAGAAATAGCGTTAGTGTGTACTAATGTAAATCTGGAGTCACTACTCCAGAAAACATCGAAAAAATCCATGACATGATGTTAAATGATCCAAATCGAAGTTAAGATAGCTAGCTAAGGCTGTAGGCATTCTAATGAAACATTGGGCAATATTGTACATGAATTTTTGGGCATAAAAAAGTTCTGTGCGTGTTGGGTGCCGCGTTTGCTCACAGTCGACCAAAAACGAATTCGCGTTACAACTTTTCAGCAGAATTTGAGCATGTTTTTGCGTAATCCGAAAGACTTTCTGTACCGATTTTTAACCATGGATGAAACCTGGCTCCATTATTATATTCCAGAGTCAACACAACGAATTTCTCTGAGTGGAAGTGTTTCAAAACGTCAGAAAACGCAACAATGGGCTGGAAAGGTTATGGCCAAAGGTTATATAAAAAAAATCCTTTATCGTTACGACAATGCGCTTGCTTATTCATCGTTAGTTGCACAAGCAAAATTCCACAAAATCGGATTTGAACTGATTCCTCAATCACCGTATTTGCTAGAGCTGGCCCTCAGCGACTTTTATCTGTTTCCAAACCTGAAAAGATGGCTCATTGGTAATCCTTTTTACTCAAATGAAAAGCTCATAGCTGAAAGTGAGGCCTATTTTAAAGAACTTCCGATCGACTACTATTTAAACGGTATAAAAAATTAGAACATTTTTAGACTCGTTGTATGGGCCCAAAAAGAAGAGTATGTTGAGAAATAAAACCGAATTTGCCCAAAAAAATGTTTCCGTATTTCATTTTTTAAGGAATTATCAGGCTGTCTAGTATACCTACTATAATAATATAATAATAATAAAGTCATACATTCTGTTAGAATTATCTCTTGAAAGATTTACAAATCCATTTTCTGAGATGGATTAGTCCTCATTGTTTCATTCTAAACTAATTACAATTCACCTTTCAACCAAACTAATAAATTCCTAAACGAAAATAATTCAATAAATCCAAAACCAAATTCAGTAAACCCAAGACTAAAGTATGCTATCCTTCTCCTTCACCATCTGTCGCCATTTCTTCCAATTTGCAACTTTTGTTTTCCAATTTCTGATTCCCGATTCCCAATGTTCTTGAGGACCTGATCATGCCATCTTAGATTGGGTCTTCCTTGCTTCAGAGTCTCTATCTGGTGATCTGTTTTATTATGGCGCCCTCATTGGTCCTCATATGTCCAAACCATCTTAACCCTATCGACTTCATAACTCTCACTACATCCTCACCTTCCATCAGATTCAAAATATATATGCCTTTATATGTGTTGTAAATTTGTGAGAATGTTTCCCGTACTCTTTTATTTGATGTCCTACTAGCTGTTTTTTTTAGCACTATTTTCTATACATATATTTCTTTCTAGGTGTTGCAGGTAAATTATTAAATATAAGTTCCCTTTTATTACGACAAAGTTATTTCACCTAAGAAATATAATTCATTAATATGTTACTGATCGTCGTAAAAAAATGCTAACAAATTAATTCAATAAATGATATGAAATGAAAATGAATTGATGGTTACGTTTTATAAAACGTAGGATGCTTTGCAAGCAATTGGTAACCTTATACTTATGTCTCTAATATAAACTTTAATAAAACTCTTATAAACATTTGCAGTTACTTGCAGTCATGAAATTTGTTCATTGGAATTTAAAGCAGCGGCAGACAGCAAACGGGGCTATGTTCAAACCGAGAAATTAATTTTCATAGCTCGGGCGTATATGATTTACAAATGCAGTGTGAACTTGGAAATTTACATAAATTTACAAATTCACTTAACAAGTTTAATTGTAGCGAAACAAATTACAAATTAAACATACATAATATTATGTGAATTCTGAAAAATTTGTTTTGCCCAATTTCTAACAAATTCTATTTAGACGAAAATACTATATCCACGCACCACAAATTTTATAAATTTACTATTTCCTCGTAAAAACAAACCATGTTTTATACAAATAAACCATTAATTTAATGGTATTATTTATCATATCTTCCACACCTTAAGTATCCTTGAAAGAAAATAGCTGTCAAAATTTTAGATCACTAGCAAAAAATTGTAGGATAATAATCCAACTTTAATGTATTTTATCAATACTTAAAGAAACTTGTAAACTTTTATCAAAACATGAAACGTAAAAAATGGCGCATTTTCGAGAATTAATTTCGAAAAGCTAGTTTTTTCTTAAAAACGGTTCTTAAGGTTCAGAGAATAACGACCGTGAAAATTTTCAAAACATAAATTTACAAAATATTTTATATATTATGTAAGTACCATCAAAAACAGAAGATTATCATAATCTTTGGTATTGGAATTAATTATTTGTAATAATTATTTGTAATAATTAATTCCAATACCAACAAATTTGTAAATTTAATACTAATCATTAGTTACCTGGCAAATTTATCCCACTCATTAATAGTTTTTCGGGAATATCCAGTATACGTTTTGGTCGTAAAGTCAAGCATGTTGTAGTTTCTGATGTTTCTATAACAAACAAAGTTAAAATCGATTAAAAACTTATAACTTTATGACAAAAACACGTATAATTTAAAAGCACACTAGTATACTAATGTAAATAATTATAATAACTCTAATATAACATAACAGATAAAATTGTAGTAATAATATAATTATTATTAATTTATGTTATTCTCATTCGACTATTACCATAATTATACAACACGCCGAATTTATTTATTAATCTAAAATTAAATTTAATAATTTTATTTAAAAAATAATAATCTGAATAATATCCTAGCTGATATACAATTTTGTTATCTGAATTTCTTCTTTAACTTATTTTTTTAGAACTTTTGTTCTGCTTTTTACCATTAACGCACCAAGTTTTTACACTTGGCACTCTTGTGCCCGGTTTCAGCAACGTTAACTTAGGTATTTAATCTTAGATTATTACACTTATTTTAATATTACAAACTGTGAGAATACTCAAGTAACAAAAAAATTTTATATTTTGGAATCTTACAAAATGCAAGAAGTTCCCTTTCAACAAGATTATAAATTAATCAATAATGTTTTTAAAGTGCGGAATGTTCTTGACTATAATATTCAACAAGTGATTTATCACTTATTCCGATTTTTCCGATTTTCACTTATTTCGAATTAATTCCGAAACGGAAATAAGATAATGTTCTATAACATTATTTTACAAAATACTTAAAATACTGTATGTTGTACAAATTCGGTAACGAAGTACGAATTGTCACCAATGCTTCAGATGTATGAAATTTAAGCAGTCCTTCCACAATAAGAGGCCATTAATTTTTTAAGCATATTAATCTGTAAAATTAAAATTAGAACAGCAAGAAATCTTTGGAAGATTTAAAATAAAGCCTTTTTAGAATTTTAATTTCCGACTATTTTTTTTCACAAATTCCAAAATCGATTCAAGTTAGGATAAAAATTATAAAAGTTATCATAATTTTTTAATACATAATTCCGTAAGTAAATTGAAACTTTAAAGATTATGTTAAGTGTTTACTTCAAAATTAAAATTTTTTAACCAGAAAGAATTCAGATAGCCATGACATGAGCGCCGGAGATCGGACGCAAAAAAAATTTGTTCTCGTGAGATCACGGAAGTGTCGAGTACAGTTCTAGCGATTTTCACTTGGTTGGGTGACTTATGCTCGTTTTCACCAACATTTATTTAAGAATTCCTTAGTAAAGAATTCTTAACGCTAGGTATTCCATAAAGTGAAATTTGCATTTCACCAACATAAGAGTTTCTTAACCAGCAGTTCCCTTGCTAGGTATTCTTTAAGGAGGACAAATGAACTAATATGAGGGTCATAAATGTCATATTTGAATTTGTAGGTTATATTTAATGGCGGCATTACGGTTGTGTATGATTATTATGTAGTTAATTTTGTTAATTATGAAGCAGGTACTGTAAATAAAGGATTATATAAACCGTTAATATGTGGTGTACATACATAAGATAACAATGTGAATCCTCAAGTGATGGCAACTGCACTCTTCAAAAATATAACAAGTAACGACCATGTTAAATAAATAAACCATAAAATGTTAATATTACATTTATTATTTCTTAATATAAAATAAAAATAAACTTGACAAATATGTAATTAATAAACTATAAAAACACACAGAAGTTATGGTTGATTAAAATAATTATTTACAATAATGTCTCGCGTTCCACCATATCTTGCATTATTTTGAATTTCTGCAGTCACTTGACCATTCTCGATCAAGTGATTTAATTCCCTCAACTTCATTTGGTGGAAGTGCTTCCTTCGCCTCAATGCAAATATTGTGCAATACAGCACAAGCTATCACAACCGATATAGCTGTTTGCAATTTCAAACGTATACCTATAGCTAATACAGGAAATGTTCGTTTCCACACACCATATTGTCTTTCAACTGTATTTCTGGTATGAATGTGTGCACGGTTATAATTTTCTTCAGCTCTATTTTCTGAAGTGAAGTGATGAAGTGTACAACTTCATCATCTGATGAATCATCATATCTTTCTAATCTATCAAAAAGTCGAATAGCATCCATGGCTAGAGAAGAGTGTAGAATAATGCACGGCTATTCAAAATCAACATGCACAAACACTAATTTATAACCTATAAATAGTATAATACAACCGCTAAGGAATACCTAACACTTTAGGGGTCGGTAAATCGGATCCCTAAGGTTAGGGATTTTTTAATACCACTAAGGAATTCTTAGCGCTTGGTGAAAACCAAATTTGACATAAGAGTTTCTTATCTCAAGTTAAGAAACTCTTAACGTTAGGAATTTGTTGGTGAAAACGGGCATTAGTGGCCGAGTTAAGAACATCGCTCGTCGCTACTGACTCCCCTAACAATCTACACTTACACAGAGGGGTAAAGTATAGACAAAATGCTTCTCTAAAAATTAAACCATCGAAATTGGCGTTAATCAGAAAGTCTATACTCAACTTTAGCAATAACAAGTAAGTAAACGTTAAAAAGGTCGATAAATAATTGAAAGAATTATTAGCGAGCCGATGTTTTCATATTCAGTTTTCCTATAATTATATGAATGTCTTTTAAAACTACAGATGATAAGAAACGCTCATCCCAAACAAATTTTGCTAAGAGAAAAATCATAGAACATAAATTAACATACATATATTTTATTCATAATTAAATTAAATTAAGTTTTATAATTTTATTATAATAATACAAATTTAATAATCTAAAATGTATTACTATAGTGAAAGGTATGCATTTAATATTAGTGATGTAAAATATATATATAGAGAAAATAGTTAAAGAAGAACTCAGATATCCACGCAAACAAACTTCCAATTTTAGTATGTACAAAGAAACACACAACAGTCATGCCAAGTTAAATAAAACCTCTTGAGAAGAAACACTGGCGTGTTTTTATCAACAACTATTCATAATAATTAATTTTAGAAATGTTTAAAATCACTTAGGTATTTCTTTATTTATTTCCATATTGAATTTTTTATTTGATCAAATTTTCAGATTTCCGTAAATAGGAAACCAATTTTTTAATTTGCAATATCGCTGCTCACTGGTTGAGGACTTTGAGAAGAAATTTTGTGAAGTCTGCAATAACTAAAACACAAGATTTCCATTTGTATCTTATACAGTTGCTACCAACCTACCATGTATTATACATACTTCACACTTCATCAATAGGTACTTAACAAGACGGTGAGATTTTATGAATTATCTAGATTTGGTGGTAATTGCTCAAGTAATAAACGTATTATAAGTATCTATATTAACCACGTTAGGAAGCAAATATCAAGCTGATCGTTAAAAAAACTACAAACAGCTTCAAGAATGATAAAAAATCAAATGCTCACATTAAAAATAAAAGAATTATTGTATTTATGAATTGGACCAGAAAATTATAGGTTCCACTTGCATACTTCAGTATATTTGTTGAAATTAACAGCTTTAATATAAGGTACTGTACGCTAAACGGTACACCTATTCAGTAAATGGCGCAGTAAACAAACGTGCCCTATGTATTAGATACCTTATTTTAAAACACGGTAAATTACAAGTACCGACTTTATTCTGTATTAATGTAATGAGTTCAGTGCACTCGTAAAATTCAACTAAATCTCGATAACCTTGAATGTAAAAGAAATGAGAACATACCGCCAACATAATAAATCAATAAAAATTCGTTTAAGCAGGTGAATATAACGTAATTTGTATATATTATCTTAATTATAGGCTGGAGTTGATAAAATATTATAATAAAATTTATTATAATTTTAATTTTATAGGTAACAATAATTATTCGTAACACATAAATTAACTCAGTTATTAATAATTCAGCTAGATTTTAACTTATTCGTTAACAGACATCGCGCATCTATGTTTCACTTTCAAATAAAACTCTCTTAACAAGTCGTGAAATTTACAATGTTTACATAATTATTAACTGCACCTAAACGTGGGAAAAATAAAGTAGGATTTAAACACCAAATTTTTGATGAAGTCAACAGCTGATTTCCGTCCGCTACAAAGGTACGGCAAGGATAGTACATCCGTAATAAGCAATCACGATTAAATAGACAATACAAAATGTATAAAATAATATACGTACATACATGTAAGCAGTACGATTATTTATTTGGAAGAATTGTCAATATTTAAAAAGGTTGTCAATATTTTATCGAGTAAAATTTAGCAAAAGTTTGCTGGCGAATTTTAGATATTAAAACTTAGAATCTAAAAGCAAGAAATCGGAGTTAAATTCATATTTATAGAACGTCAATTGGTTTTAAACGACAGTTTGGTAATTCGAATAACAATTTAATGAGAAAATCACGAAAGCTTTGATTGTCTCGTCAGGTTCTTGATCACAGAGGAATAATTTTTCTAAACCATGTAATTAAGAACAATCAACACTATTTTTTAGGGGTAAATTATTATCAGTAAATTATTATCAGGATTGCTTTGTCAATAACGTAATCAAGGTGATTACGCAAATAAGATTGAATAAATAAATTATGCCATAACACCAAAAATACAAACGTCAAATTTATTACTCCTATAATTTATCAGAGTAATTTCATAAAATTTGAACTTTTTCTTGAATTCAAAATTTTACATTGATCTTCAATATTACAAATTAATAAACCTACAAATTATTAATGTATTTATATTTAAATTCCTGAATGATACAAAAATGAGCAGTTTCAACTATTACATTTAGGTAAATCTGACTATAGAGTAAGTTAGGGGGAGACGCTGAATAAAACTTTAAATTGCTGTATTTTTTTGGGAAAATTTATATTAGCAAAAGTTACTAGAGCTACTAAAAAAAGAGATTACTTATAATCAGGGCTCGGAAGTTCTAGCAAATGCATATATTTTCTGGTAAGTCCTAGTAAGATACAAATTTGTTTCACACTTCCCTGATGTTATATACAAAACTTTATAATGCTAATTTTTGCATATTTACGGTTTTTAGTGCTATTTTGCTAGTTTAGAGTTTTAAGTGCTATTTACAAGCATATTTTTATATAATAAATGAAATAAACAAAATTCTATCGAAATAAACAATCGAAACAAAAAGTTAAAATAATAAATTTTAACTGTTTAGTAAAGAATACGTACTTACATAGAAAAATAATATTTAAAAAATAATAAAAAATACATAGATTAACATTTAACGGGTTTGGACTTTAATATTTGAATAAAAAAAAAATATATAAAAATTAAAATTGATAACAAATCTTTAAATGCTGACTAACAATTTTTAAATGATAAATTACGTTATAAAAAAATACTATAAAAATTTAAAATAAATAATTTTGTAATACGATATAAAGACCCTTATTTCACGATTATTTCCGATCATTATATAACAAAAGAAAAACATAAAAATAATGAGAAGCAAGAAAATATTATATACCAAACAAATTAAAAAATTAATATTAAAAAACCAAGATATTAAAAAAAAAATGTTATGGGAAAAAATAAATTTTGTACCAAATAGCCGCATACGAATAAGCGAACGAAAGCAAACATGTATTTTAATATCACTATAATATTAAGTTCAGGTTTGAAATAATAGGAATTTGATTATTTTTAAAATTGTCAGACGCATCTCAATGTAATTAGCAGATTCGCAGTATTTAGTTCATTCATAAAATAAAAAATAAAAAAAATGTTTGACAATTATTTTATTTTGCATATTTTCAATTTTTTAGTGCTATTTATAGCGCTAATTTTTGTGTTTTTAAGTGCATATTAAAGCGCTAAAAGTTTACTTTTTTAGTGCTATAACTTCCGAGTCCTGCTTATAATATATAAACTAAAGCTAAAATAGTATAAACTAAACTTTATTTGTTTTAACAACGTAAATATTAAATTTAAAAAAATATCAGTAATTCGCCATCTTACCCATATGGATTAGTTGGTGAATGACATATGGGTGAGATGGTAATTTCAAAGTAGGGCTTGATTGCCGAAATTCACATCTTTTGATGGTTTTTAAGTAAAAATTTTCCACAAATATCGCACTTATCTCCATATTTTGTACAGTCTTCGTGCATGCAACGCTGACACTTAATCCAATCGACACTTTTTTTTAGTAATTTTATAGTCTTTGCCGCTCCCTACACAATAGTCGGTATCATTATCAACACTATCTTCTTTGTCGCTTAATTAATGTGTTATGCTTTATTACTTTTCTTTTAGGTCGTGTATTAATTTGTTTGACTCCTTTTTTTTACTCTCACTTACTTCGATTTGATACTTGCCCTTAGATTTTTCTTTCAGAATATTTTACTTTGAATATTTACTTGTTATTATTACTTGAATATTTTCCCTAGTATTTAATACCAAATCTAGGCTTCTTCCTTTTTTACGAATTGTTTCTATTCTAGGTAGAATAGATACTGGTGAAATTTGGTGCAATATTTTAGAAGGAGTAATTTTATTTTGTGGTATTTCATTAGAATCCGAAATTGATGATCCTGGTTCAGCAATAATAGCATTTTGTGGCCGAGTTGGTGACTGTTGTGAAGAGCTTGACTGCAGATTTTCTGTCTGAGTTGAAAATGTTGGCATAGTAATCTATACACAAAATTGTATGTAATATTTTATAGTTAGTACTAATCGTCAGATTACACACACAAATAATAACTTATCTGTTATTTTAAATAATAATTTTGATCGTAAACCAATCACAACAAATTTTAGGTATCACTAAAAATTTTTACTTAACTATCTTCGCTAATGCGTAACATTTTCGGGGGTTTACTTATAACTTGTTATAAACAGTGGTGGTAGACTGTAATTAGAGAAATTGATGGATATATTAGTTAAAAAATGCTGTTCACCATCTCACCTGCTATCGCCATCTCTCCCCGACTTACTCTACATATGTATACTACATAATTTGAATAACTTTTCAATCTTCCCGAGTCTCACGCTAATTTTTAGTTTGAATTATTATATTAGGTAGCGAACTTATTATCCTATAAACGCTGCAGGTGTGTAAGTAAATTTTCCAAAAAATATTTTACTTGTTATTTCGATTGCGACACTGATAGTGTACGATTTACATCGTTTTTTTTTGGTCCCGACGTAGTTGTTGCGTTTGACACCTGGACTTAATGTAAAATTTAAAAATTTTACTCGGTTATTTTGCCGAAGTAAATTTAAAAAGTAAATTTATCGAAGTAAATTTTTTTAATTATTTTTCGTAAGTTTCTAGGCCTCATTCTCGATAAAGTAAAATAAGTTTCAGAATTTTACTTAGGTATTTCAATTTATTATTTTTTTCGTAATCTAGAGCATATTTTGAACCAACTTTATGCGTTTAAGAATTTTTCTCAAAAATATCTTAATCAAGATTTTAGAAAATTAAGGAGATTTTCATACATAATTTTTCCTTTGGAAAGTTTTTGCTGAAACGAGTGCACGTATCTTTTTTAATTTGTTAAAAACGCATTAGCAATAAAAACAAGTTATCTAGAAACCTCTAGAGATAGCTTACCTATGTCCGGACAATAAAATTTCATCGAGTATAATTGAGATTATATTACTTGAATAGTTTAGTACAAAATTGACTGTTGACTTCCCTTTAAATTAAACTAGTATTCCTAAATTTATTTTCTGTCATAACAAACGTCAATACATAATTAAAAAATGATTTTCAAAATCTATAATGGAAATTACACTCTGGTTTTACAAATATTTTAGATCAAATGATTTTTAAGTGAAGTTTTATCCTGATGCAATCTATGTCATCTGGAGGCACATTTATTCCTTTACATTCTACATCGATAAAACCTATTCGTATTGAAATAGAATTAGGTCGAGTGTATAAGTATAAGAAAAATAAAAATCGTCAAGATTCTTTAGCTGCAATCGGGCCTCCAATAAATTATCAACGCCTGTGGAACAAATATCAACTTACCAAAAAAATTGATGAATTTCAAATATTGCAACAAAAAATTAATTTCAATAAACAGTTAATATCAGGAACATTACCTCAAAGTAAAAGAATTATAGACCGTAATGCAATAAGTAAAAAGAAATACTGGGAGTATCTAGCTACGCCACGTCGTCGTATATCACCTTCAGAATCGCACAAAAATAATAAGAAATCAAAAATCAGCAACCAATGTTCTCCTCGGTTACTTCAACTGGCAAAACCTAGTAAACGACGCATTTTATTTAATTGGAAAGATTATGAAACAACTTTGCCCATTCCATGTCTCAATCAATTGGAGAAATTGTTATGGCAAAATATTAATGTTAACCCAAAATTTGCAACATGCTATTTTAAAACTTTGGACAGAAAAAAGAATAAAAAACAACTGTTACTCAAGAAACTCCGTAAAAAAAACAGAAATGCAAAGCAATTAGAAGGCAAAATGTGGTTACAAAAACAAGTAAATACAACAACAGATTTAATAATTAAGTTATTTAAAAACAACCCTACACTTCGCTTAGATTTCAAACAAATACTTCTGTCTCAAACAATTTTAATAGATCTTGTAAAATGTAACTATTTGAAACTCCAACCAACACGTGGAATAAATAACCCATACAGTAGATCACTTATAAATATCATTGATCAAGCATCTGTGTGGATAGATGTTATTACACGTTATATTGATGTGCAGTATACGGAATCAAATAGCGATTTACTTCAGGTTCCATCTTTATCAGATATAGAAAGTGATAATGAAGAACAAGACGAAAAGAAAGAAGAATATGTTGTAAAGCCAGAACAATTGACGGTGATAGAGCTGGATCATGTTGTTAATATGGATGAAGAATATAGAGTTGTACTAGATGTGGATGAAGAATTTGCAGAAGATTACATTTTTAAATATTAATCTTCGGGTATAATAAATCTAGCTGTATTAATTTATTATTATTAACTGCAATATTCAGGTTTCCGTTTAAAAATTGTAAAGGTAACTCAATAAATTATAATAAAAAATTATTTTTATGACAATTTGCTAATTCTTCTGATTAGACAAAAAAAATTAACCATTGAATAATGTATAATAATAGACAAAAATTAAAAAGTAATACATATTATGTAATACAAATGCAATAAACCGCCGCCAACGTTTTATGAAGAATTACATGAATATACAATATTATTTCATATGAATCAACCCACGCGTTTGCAATTTGTAAATGTATATAAATTACTTCTTAATAGAGTGGGCCAAGTTGTTACATACTTTCGCTATTAAACAAACTTACAAGCAAATTCTTTCTAGATATTGACCTCCCCCAGTTAAAAATAGCAAAATTAGAACAAAACGCATATTTCTATCGAACAACGCAACTATTACAATTATTTGATTTCATTAAGTTATTATGGCGTTCATACACATATACTTATTAATCCATCTGTGATTAAAGATTTGTTTATAATTTTAATCTATAATCTTGTAACCACACCCGATTAAGTCTTTTTTATTAAGAAGCCAATGGGTGATACAATAAAAATTTAAATATTTTAGTGAATCATAATATTGTGAAACCTAATATTAAAATATAATTTTTTATTTCCACCGAAAGGAATAAAATATTTAATTAAAATATACTTTGATAAAAATAATAGATTTCTTCCTGCATTTGATAAAACAATTTGAGAAAAACTACAGCAGTTTTCCATCATTATTAAACGAAATTGTTTTACAAAAGAAATCCTTGCAGTATTTTTTCTACGAGCAGAAAAATAGTACTTTTTTCACTCACTTGGCAGTATAATTTTTTCTGTCCGGTAGTTTCAATTTGAAAGGAAGTACGCTTGGAGTGCAGTAATTAGATTTTGTTATCAATGTCAATTATTTTATAAAGAATTTAAATCTAGTTTCTATTGCTCATTGAAAATTTGAGATGTGTAAACGGATCAAATTCATTTATCGCCTTTGAAATATCCGTATCTCCGACGTACTTTTCTTTGATGTTTGGATATTTTAATTTTTCAAAATTAAAAATTTGGATATCTACAGTCCTTTCAATAGTAAATACATAAAACATTTAACTTACCAAAATGTACATAGTAGCATGTACATTATTATGGTGTAAGAATAATTAGTATTTTGTTATACATGTTGTAAAGTTTACATTAGATGAGAACCTCTTAATTGCACTGTTCACTATAATCACATCTGGTAAATATACTAGTAATTAGGCTTAGTATTGTTTTTATATGACCTTCAATAATGTATAAAAATAAATTTAAAAAATGGAAAAATCTTCACTTACTAGATTTTAGAGAATCTTTATCTTCATCTTCATCGCTATCGATGTGTGGAATGGTCCCAACAAACTCAAACGTAGGAGTGGTTTGTATTGAAGTGTCTTTTTCAACAAACTTTGATTCCGACAGTCGACATGAGCAATGACAAGAGCATGTGCTACCAGTTGTAGGAACATAATCTAAACATTGGGGACACGGATTCGATAAATCGTCTAAAGAAATTCTTTCTATCACATGTTCTACAGATACTAGAAGATTTTGTAAGAGATCGTATAACTGCAGTCCTTGAGTATCTGTACACAAAATATTTTCCAAGTCCATCGAAGATGAAAAAGTTGAACACATAATTTCATCAAAATTTGCTAATTCCGCTAAGGTGTGGCAGTGAATATCAGAATTTTTTTTCCAGATTAGAGCAATTTCTAATCCTACCGAACTTCGATTTTTAATGCATAAGTAGCAGTCTTTATGTCGAATAACATTTGGCGAAAGTGTACCCAAGTGAATTATTACTCCAGATAATCCAAGCGATAAAGGCCACCCTGATAAGTAAGTTGATTTTGAATTTTTATTCTGAAACAAACAAAAATTTAATTAATTTTGTTATTAATTTAATTAATTTACATTAAGTAAATGTTAGAATTGATTTCTAATTATTGCAGTTTTTAAAAATTCTCAATTGTATAAATTACTAATAGAAAATATGGACAGACATCATACAATAACACTAAATAACGAAACTAAAATTTTGATGTAATTTTCATTTTAAAAGCAATGTAAAATACTGAATTGATAGTTATCATTGGGCTACAAACTCTAGTGGATATCTTAAGATATCACTTGCAGTAATTCTTATGAGAAGAATTATTGTATGAGAAAAATTTTAAGTCTTGCATGAATATCTATGGCGCCCAACGAATAATGTAGTACACTTTAGAACAACTATAAAGTCTTGTAATAATTTGCATTTGCTTTATTGTCAATATTCATGGATTGTTAGAAAACTGAGTGTGTTGTGTAAAAGAGAATTTCTCACGTACCAAAGTGCATTAACTGCCATTCTCGGGATTTTATTGTAACATAATATTTATACTTCAGTCAGGTCACCGTTGTTTACGTTACCCCAGATTGTAGTGAGCAAATTTTGTGAGGGTTTAACAAGAGCGGCTATTTCATCTTCGCGATACTGATAGTCAAGCAGCAAACTCTAAACGACCTCTAATTTGAACATTTACTGTAATGACTTATTCGTTACTGTTTTGTATTTTTTATTTAAAATTATAAACATTTTTAATTCTTGAAGCCATCATCAGCAACTTCCTGCATAATTATAGAATTTACAATTTATAGAAATTTTAGACTTTAATCTACAGTTAACTTCATTATGTAAACATTTTAATAATTAGGAACAGAATAAATTTTTATCAAAATAAAATAAACTTTCTCAATAAAAAATATTGCATCTAGTTCTGCGTTGAATTATTTTATTGTTCATGGCAATCATATGATTTAACTTTAAATTTAACGGAAATTATAGCTTTTTAGAATTGTACTGTTATATAATATATTAAGATGTAAATTTTTCAAATTTTTACTACCATTTGCTTAATTTGCAATTACGATTCTTAAACTTTATCAATTTCTATTTTTAATTATGTAATTTTCTTTGGTTTTATTAATTTTTTATTTCCAAAATCGTTCACACTTCTTTCAAAATTAATTAATCCCACCACAAATCTTAATAAAAATACTTCTCGTTTTAAAACTTTTACTCATATTCAAAAAAATTATTCATCAAAATTTTTTGGTACATAAAAATTATACGCCCATCAACGTCGACCATTTTTAGCAAAAGGCCTTGAATTATCTGTGATTTGTCCCCACCTAGCAAATTCTGCAATGTTACAACTTAATAACTAATTTCAAAATTTTATTAAAATGCATAGGGTGGGTCCAAATCACTTTGAAACACGATAATATAACAAAAATTCATAATTCATAAATGTGTATTTTTTATATTAGTGTTACCAAACAATAAATTTAGTAAAATTTTAAACTTTTTAGTATTTAAATTAATATAAAATAATTAAACCATGAAAGTTAAAAGGTGTTTATAAATAGTAACAAAAATTAAAGAAATTTAGTATATTTTATTGAAGTCAAGTTAATTTACGTTTACATTATGCCACGCACTAAAAGAGCGACATAAAATTAAACAACTCTTAAGTAAACCTAATTGACACTAATAGTCTTTAATTATCGACAAAATTGTCAAGAAATTATAAAAACGTTTGCAATTACAATAACTTTTGAATTAATGGTCTACAAACAAAACTACGAATGAACTAATAATGTGGAGAAATCGTTTACTCGTGGCAGCTGCAGCAATAGATGAACAATTATTATACATCACGATTAAAAGAAAAACAACGAAAAAAAGTAATCGCAACATTTAATAACATAAAAATATACCTATTACCTACTATTAAAAATTAACTTTAAGTTAAATTTGTATTAAATTAAAAGTAATAATAATACAACTTGAATATCCCCTCAGCTAACTTAGATTTAAAAATTTGTCACATCAAAATTATCAAGTCAATGAAATATTTAACAACGTTGAAAAACTTCAAGATTAAAAATGTTTTAAACTAGAAAATCGTAAAATTGTCACCCTTTCGGTGGGTAGAATTCTTTTCTTTTATCAAGATAGTACTAATTTGTGCGAAAGATTTAGCAATTGCGATAAAAGCATTAAGTCAAACTTAATTGTTCGTTATTACATTTACATAGCATCGGAAGTTATTTTAATCATGTATTTGCGATCATGGTTATAGGAAATGTGAATGACTAATTGCAGAAAGGGGACATGTCACATTTCCAAAAATGTTCAGGAAATAAAAAAAACTGTGTGATTACTTAAAAGTCAATCTTTTTTACTCAAATTTTTGGCAAGACATGCCTTAGAAGATCTACTTCGAATTAGGATATAATGCATTTAATTTTTGTTTTCTCAATTAGATCAACTGCCAAATTAGAGATATGGACATGTGTCTTTTCTGCAGTAAAAGACAAAAAAATTATTTTTTTTTAAGTATTTTCTTAAAAAATAGTAAAAATATAGTATTATTCATCGTCGTCTTAGTTGTCCTTAATTGGCTACGCCGTAATTTCTTTCCAAAATCCTTCATAAGCATCTGGAATGAATTTGATCGTATTTTTTATATCAGCCATCTTCTTTTTATTAATTAATCGGATTCAGATAAATTTGCGTTTTTAATGACGCCAATGTACTTATTTAATATTATGAATAATAGGTTAGAATAACATGTACTATGTTTAACCGACAGACTAGCAGTTTGCTATCATTTTACTGCAAAAAAAAATTATATGTCCTGGACAAGTCCCGTTTATGTAGTAACTGAATTCTTTAACAGCTCACAGTATTAAGGGGAATAATATAAGATGTTACATTTTTGCAGTACATTGTGCGTCTAGGCATCTAGATCAACAAAATATCAAAATTTCAATTTCATACAAAATGTGACATGTCCCCTTTCTGCAATTAGCAATTCATGTATAGGATTGATTAAATATAATTTAAAAATTGATTCGTTTCATTCAACTTTAAAAAATGAAATAATAATTTCCGATACAATTTCTATGAGAATATTCTGTACAGTATTGAATATTCAAGAGTTTTTTCTTATATATGGTAATAAAGAAGACCAATAAGTCATAAACACAGTGTCGACCATACATCTTTAATTAAGCAAAAGTGTTCGAAATAAATTATTTGCAATAAAAATGCGTTACTTTAAAAGTATAAATATCATTTAGTACATAATAAAACTGACTAACTTGGTTATAAAATATTTAACTAGTGTTTTCAATAAGGCGATGAAAGCTCTTCGATGCATATACATTTTTCGGTCATTACTTTAACAAAAGGAAACTTGTTAGGTACCTACTTATAATATAGTAAAACAGCGCATCGTCACAATTAACATTATATGTACAAAATATTATAATGTTAGAAAAATAGTTGATAACATTTTGAAACAAAGGTAAAAAAAATTGGGAAATTTTGCTTTATACAGTTTTGATGTAGCATTCAATAAACAATTAAATTAAAATCATCTCTAAAATAAACCAAATATAATGTTTCCCTAAAAGTATTCCAAAAACTCCGATGAGAAACTGATTTCAAAATTGAATTCAGCAGATGCTAACAAAGTTGATTATACTTATAAATAATTTTGTTCGGCTTATGGTTTATATCTCGAACATAGGCGTTGCCGTTTTAAATCACTTAAATTTAAAAAATTTGCTTGTTCTATTAATTCCACTATTAGATACCATGAAAAAATTGTCATAAGAGTTATGCCCTATAGATATGCAAAGTAAAGTAATTGATTCCAATCGTGGGAACGTGCATTATAAATATCTTTTAAAGAAAAATCTTAAAAACCCGGTCACCTAAATATATCTTCACGAATCTGGAAAATTGTTGGAATCCAATATCGATACTAAATTATCGTAAACGTAAATGTACAATTAAAAAAATATAATAATAATATAAGTGGTATTATAATTATTTGTGATAAATTATATTAAATAAGTTTAAAAAATGAACAAGTTAAATAAACGTTAAATTATGAATTATTTATTGAGCTTTCGGCGAGATGTATCGCTTCAACCAATGGCTTCATAAGAGAATCAGTGGCCATTCTCTAGTATTCGCTGTAACAAACAGACTAGACTCTACTGTTATAGCTAAACATTACTCATCGATGGGCACAATGCTGACTTCAAAAATGCCAAAATGTTAAAATCAATTAGCAACTATAAAGATAGGCTTCTACACGAAATGATATACATCAAGAAAGAAAAGAACTTCATGAATAGAAAAACCGATATAGATGACTTGAGCAATATCTACAGCCATCTACTTGTCTAATTACCTTCACGTATTGGGGTTAAGTTTTTCCTACTATGACGGAAACTCATTTTAGGTTGTTCCTTAACTCACGATCATGTACTCCTCGTTTTCGAGATTTTTAGATCATAGATCGTTCAGATGACAATACGTTGACCGCAGTTTCCATGTACATATATCTCTTATCATTAATATTATTCCGACAAAGGCGATACATCTCGCCGAAAGCTCAATAAATAATTCATAATTTAACGTCTATTTAACTTAAATAATAAAACCTAACAAAATGTTAAAATAATAAATTTTAACTGTTAAGTAAATAATTACATACTACAAAGAAACATAATATTTAAAGAAACCAAAATGACAATAATTCACATTGAACAGGGTTGAACTTAGAAATATTTGAATAAACAAGAAATTAGAAATATTATTTATACATCACATACTACTAAATACCACATAAATACTTAAAAAAATTCTAAAAACTTTTTTAAGTTATTTTCTATTCTATTTAACTTGTTAATTTTTTAAACTTATTTAATATAATTATTTCAGTAGATAAATAGTAGTTGTATTTTTGTCAAAAAGAAGTTTTGTTTAATTTTTTTAAAAATTATTAGTTATCTACTCTTAAATGGTATCAGCAAGAAATAATTTATTATAACAAATGTACAAAATAAAATGTACATAAAAAATAACCAGCATTATATATGTTACGGGAAAAGTACGTATACCGGTAAAAATATACATTTTCCGGTAAATGTGCACTTATGCCGGCGCCTATGGTAAATGTACATACTATGTACTTTTACCAGTAGAAATAAGAATATCTGCACATATACCAAGCGATTTTGGTAAAAGTACATTTTTAATCTTTTATTATTTATTATTATTTACTATTAAGTGAAACTGAAACAAAACTACGTTTGGCTCTCTTCCTTAAAATTAAATTTCAACTTTCAAATATCTAATCAAATCACTTTTAATAACCAAAAATTCAAAGTTTTGCATCATCAAAATAAAAAAACTTATGTGCGACACCTCGTTGCAAATGTCGGCCTCTTATCAAATACGTGGTTCTAATAATATTTTTGTTTTCATTTCTTCCAATATTTTCATTTTCAACAACTTCAAATAATTTATATTAAGGGGTTACGCTCACCTAGAATTTTAAAAAAATCGATTTTTCAAAAATCACATTTTCTTGAAATATACAATGTCAGAAATATCTCCCAAAAGTTTTAACATAATCTGATTTTTTATACAGAAGCTATAAGGCTTTAAATACAGGTAAGTGTAGCAGGTATTACCACGAAAAATTCAATGTGGCACAAAAAAATATTGTGGAATAAAGAATTTTGCTTTTTTTACCGGTTTTTCGGCAATTTCAGTTTTAGTGAAGTGTAAACAGTGTGATGGTAACGTAACATTTCAAACTGCAAGTACCCACGGTCTCGGATTTAAAATTGTATTGTTATGTGATAAGTGCGAACCTCAGAACATTCCTTCGTGCTCTTTTATTATATCTGCAGTTTTATTACAGATCCTATAAGGTATGTGAGTAAACTGTGACATCAATGCCCACCAATATCTCGAAAGAGAAGACGCTGAACGCATTCAGGTAGCAGAAAATGACGTACAAGAGAGTACCCGAGACGGAAAAATGCGTCGTCGGCAACATAAAATTGATGTTTCCAAAGCGACAACTTCAAAGGAAGACACAGTATATGGGCCTGGAATAGACCACTATGTATAGACTTGGAGCAGAGAGGCGGAGTCGAGAAAAAATGTACTACTAGCGCTCGTAGTGGGCAAATCAAAAAATAAGTGTTGTATATTAATAATGAATAGTAATTAAAAATTTTGCATTTACCAAAATACATCAGAAAGTATTTGTAGTTATTATAGACATTTTCAACCCGCTTTTTTATTTACAATTCGGAAAAATATAATTAATCCCGACGTCGCATTTTACAATATTGAAAACATAATCGCAAACTAATTTTCACGGAGCTTTTGCCGTTCAGGAAATATTATTTATCAAATCTCTCTCAGCATACGGCTTCGGGAAATTAATATTCCAAAATTTCCCTTATGAAGCTCCTGAAATTTGCCTCGTCCCAAGGCTGTTATCCCTAATAGAAGCTGCTAGCCACGGTTGGAATATAGGAACAAAGGCCCAATGCGATAAACCTTAACACCAAAAAGGTCTTTATTTTTGGCAATTGCTGTCTGTCAAACCATACTCAAAGTTTTTTAAGTTTTTTTTATTTTTTTCTCAATTTTCTAAGTTTATTGACTCATTTGATGACTTAATTTTTTTACATATACATTGTGTCTACTATCGACGTCGAACATAGGGAATTAACATTAATTTTAATTGTTTTGTAGATTTCTGCTCGCTAATTCGATCTCCGCCAATTTTTTTGGTATCTATGGAACGAGAAAATTATTGTGCATCCTGTGATACTAAAATTATTTTTTTCATTGATATTTATTAAAAAATATTAATTTAAAAATTAATGTCAACTTTAATCAACTTTTTTGAAAACATGGTAACTTGTTTTTAAAAACATTAAATTTTTAAATGAAAATTTTATAATAAATAATATCGATGAAAAAAAATTAATTTTGGTATCATAGGATCCTCAATAATTTTCTCGTTCCATAGATATGAAAAAATTTTTCGGAGGTTGAATTGGCAAGCAGGAATCCACAAAACAATTGAAATCAATGTTAATTCCCTATGTTTAGCGTTGATATTGAACATCCTGTATACATATTTAAACTCCCCAATACAAAAATATCTTGTTCGTTGTTTTTAAAAGCATAAATAAATATAAATCTTGTATATCTGTATACAAACACTTACAATTCTATACAACAAGTTATTTTATTTTTTGACACCGCGGCGCCACCTGTAATTCTGCTCCAAGTCTATAAGTTATAAAATAATTCTTTTGCTTTAGTGTAAACTGCATTGCAAACTAAAAACGCGTTTATCTCGAAATTACATTTTTAAATCGGTGAGCAAGATATTTCAAAAACCTGTGCACCAATCGATCTCAAATTTTGTGTGCTTTTTTTAAACACCAAAAACTAGTTTTTAATCGAAGCTTTTTGTTTTACAATGTGTAGTTTCTATTTTATGAACTAAAAGTTGTTCTTTTTTTTAACAAAAATTGAAATTTTGACTTTGACTCACTGCCATATTGTCAAATTTAAGTTTTTTAGAAAATCCTTCGATTAAAGACTGCATCAACTAATAGATTATCAAACTTTTTTTGAATTTTTGATTTTCGATAACTTGGGTTCGAATAACACTGCTCACCGCAAAACATGATTTTAAAACATGCTTGTCGAACGTTCACTTTAACTTTGTTATTTATCAATATTTTGTAACCAAAAAATTACC
Organism: Cantharis rustica; assembly: GCA_911387805.1. NCBI lineage: Eukaryota > Metazoa > Arthropoda > Insecta > Coleoptera > Cantharidae > Cantharis > Cantharis rustica. The sequence goes on from OU426877.1 coordinate 83,458,509, forward strand.
AACTGCTCATTAAATACTTAAAGTCTTTTAAATACTTAAACTGTTGTATAATAATATCCATTCAATTCTCCACAAAAAAATTTCAAAAATTACCCATTTTTTTTTACGGTCTAGGTGAGCGTAACCCCTTAATTGCGGAAATCAAACAATTGTTCACTCAAAACAAAAAAACTTTAATTTCAAGAAAAATCAAACTCGCATCAAAAATCACAGAATCAGTTAGCAACTTTTTTTGATTGATTTGACTGATTTTTTTGTTCGCAAAAAAGCTCCTGCTCTGATATAAGTATCAGGAGCGGTCAAACATTATACGTAAAAATATCACTTACATATTAACCATTTCTTTTCGGCTTAAATTCGTACACCGAAGTACCACTTACAAGTCGGCAAGTTATTTATGTACCTACGTATAAAATTAAACAAACTAAACAAAAACATACAACATAAAGCTTACATACGTAGAAAAATATGATTTTTTTTACTGCTACAACTTTGCTAAAAAGGTTTTTCAACCAATGAACATATTTATAATAAAATATTCATAAATAATGAAGAAATTCATAAATACAAAAATAAATCAGTTTATTTCTAATAGTACTTATAACATATTATTTATAACCATATCAACATGTAAACATGAAAATACTAATTATTATTACTCTTTGCCGTTAAAAATGTCGATTGATGGAAAAACCGATGAGTGTTGCACGAGGTTATTTTTGTGCCAATTGACAAAATATTGCTTTGAAAAAAAATTTAAATTAATAACAAAAATTTCGCTGTTGTTTATAGAAAATATTAGGCTTATTGCTAATTGTATAATTATTATATGCTAATTGTATGGTGTTGCTATATGCATTATAGCTCTAAAAAGTGTATAATGCATATTTTAGTTGTTCTCTAAAACACCGATATGATTACTATCGTGTTTTAATACTTAAACCACAATTCGATAAATTACAAATTATTATTATAATAATGATTTTTTTTCAATTTTTTTTCAGTTTTTCAAAATGAGGTGTCTACTACACCTTAGATAAATAAATTTGGTACCAATATTGAAAAATTTACATAATACATATTTTCTTTAATTTTATAGTAATTTACGAAAACTTCATTGACCTAAAAAGTTTACATTCTGACCCAATTTCGCAAGTAGTCAACTATTTAAGTTTAATATTTCTAAAGTACTTACACAACCATTTCTAATACCCAGGAATTTTATTTTAGTATTCTACATTCAATTCAATTTTAATTGTTTATTATATTATATTATAAATAATTATATTTATATTTTTAATAAACAATTCAATTTTATTATGTAGTACAAAGTATAAAATAAAGTATTACTTATAGAAGAAATCAAACATAGTATTGGGAAAATCTACTACATAACACATTTTCTATTAATTGCGACTCTTGAATAGTTTAAATTGAATAACGCCACAATTTTAAATCTTTGTATTTATTATACATCCTATTACAATAATGTAATTTTGTATAAATTGCTAGTATTAAATTTTAGAGTATTATTTCATAAATAATACAATTTAATAACAGCCAAAGTTAAATTTTATTTTTACTAAGTATGCAGAATTATTCTAAACGTGTATTAAATTTCTGGTTACTACGTATTCGCACTTGTTTTGTTATATTCTCACATTTTTATCATAAATATATTGGATAAACATCAACGCCTGTTTAAATTCAAAAACTTGCAACATATTTTTAAAAATATAATTTAAAATATCTGCAAATTCTCTCTAAATTCAGATTTTTGATGATTTCGTAGATCCAAAGCTAACATCAGTTTTTTTATTTTGCGTAAAATTCATAGAAAAAAAAATATCTACCTAGTATTATAGTATCAAACGTCAAAATTTAAAGGCGAATTTAATAATTTTTATATAAAAAAAATAGATAAAATTTATTTTCTATGTATTAACGTAAATTATACAGTATTACTAAATTGTTAACCTAGATTCTTGAAAAATCGACCTCCAAATCAGTAAAAGTATACCCACATTAAACAATAAATCTAATATGCAATATTTTCTCACATCGCCCACTCATTTTTCCATTCAATAAAATAGATGTCCTATAATTTGCTTAAAGATCTTTGAAAATCATAACAATTACCTATGTCTCGAATGTTTACACTTTTTCATTATCGGATTGAAAGTGAATTTCCTATGCTCTCAATACATGAATCTTTAAATCGTGATCTTGACATTCATTTCTTGAAAGCCACGAACACTACAAGTGTTAGTTCATAAACTACATAGAAAAGCTTGAAAATTAGAAACATTAGATTTCAAGTACAGTACGTATGTATGTTACATGGTAACAAATTTATTTTAATTTTCTGGTAATAAATTGATTTTAAAAAAATTAAATCAAACTTTATATTACCTCTATTATTTGCATTGATACTATAAAAAAGTTCTATTTGTAACAAAATAATCAATCTCATGTTTGAATCGGAGATATTAGATTACGAATAAAATGAATTACCATTAGATTTTATTAATTTTAAATATAAGAGTATCAAAACATTACCTATAAATATAAAATTTAATTATAAAAATTAAATTATGAAGAAACGCTATATTTAATTTAATTAGTGTTTTAATACGTTTTTATTATTTTTTCTTAGTTGATGGGTTTAGAAATATTCAAAATAATTTGACTTTTCAAATGCTATTAAATATAATTGTATGACTGTTCAAGTCTTTTATTTTGGTCAGATTTGTCTGACGAGAATCTGATATTCGGAACACAATGTTTAAACAGGTTGTAACAAACTACAATAATTTATAATCAATAGATAAGTGGTGTTATAAAGTAGTGTAACTCGATATTAATCATATAAAATTTTTTAGAAAACCCAAAAAAACATTTTTTGGTTTTTTTAAAAAATTTTATATGATTATAATAATTCAATTATTAAATAGTTTTTATACTTATCGTAACTAAATTATGAATTGAATTTTTAATTTAAATTTAACATAAAAACTTTGAATCTTATAAATATTATACAACAAATTAATAACGTTAATCATATTAATTACATATATAAAGTAAAATGTGATCTAAACTAAACTAGTGATCTGTTATTGTATGCTTCTTGGAACAATAAAAACAACTAACGCTGAAAAGTTGAGTTGTTTGCACAATTTTACATAATGCTAAGAAATTTAGTATTCAATAAAAAGTATACTTAGTCACACCACATAAATCAATAAAACTCGACGTGGATGGCACTACACGTTACTCCAAACAAAAGAGGAAAATCTTAATAGATCTTAATAATAGCTTGAATAATATTACAAGATTATTTTTAAACAATGCACAAAAGTGATAAGCTCTACGATGACTTGTTGTATGGTACAATACATGAAATTCAATATAATAATGCATAATTATTATCTATATGATCAATAAAATATACTACTATCAATTATTTGTATAATAATATATTATGATAAATAAATAAATGTATAACATCTAATATTATTATACTAATATTATTAAATGTAAGTACCTACATGAATAAATAACTGTTAGTATATGCAATTTACTTTGAAGCAGATACAAATAAAAATATAAAACACGATAATTTTTGCAGCTGTTATTGCAATTTTAAGTGCAAATAATGAAAAATAACAAATATTAATTGTCCATAATATTAAAATATTAATTATATTGTACATAATGAAAATGTTATTTATGTACATTAAATTTTGGGTAGGCCGGGCCTACTTTGCCTGTTCTTTAAAACCGCCACTGTTTGCTAGTCTAGCAAAGTTGAAAAAATAGAAAATTTTTTTTCACATTTCGATAGTTTAGTACTTTAGTACTAACGTAGTTTTTTATAACACGAGTACTAATGTCGATCTGTGAGACAGATACTCGTTTTCAATTTATTAAATCAGTATTTAAATATTTTTTTACCACAAAGGGAATAATATAATCAAATATAATATAATAAAATATAATAAAATAATCAAATATCTAGGTATTTTTCTTTATAACTGATGTTATATTATACGTAAAGATAATACTATTGTTAAAAAAATTTTTTTTTCTAATTTAGCCCCAAGAATAACCGAAATATTTCGCCTACAATTTAGTCTATTATTTGCACATTGCAGTCATTGCAAATTAGTACTGCATGTAACAAACGTATTGCATTTTTTGCAAAAATACATTGCTTTCCGGTTTATTTTTGAGGTACTCTTAACCATCATAACATATCTGCCAGGTACGAAAATTCTTGGTGTTACTATACGTATTGCAATCGGGTAGATTGCAATACGCAAACAATCACTTATTAAAAATTTAAATGTTTTTGTAACGTTAGTACTAACGTCGGTCTGTGAGACCGATATTGCCTATAAATAAGAAACAAAAGAACATTTTCACTTGCCGGATGTCACGAGACGTATACTAAACTAGTTGATTTGGAGGTACTGACAACCCCCATCCGTCAGCTATTATCGTTTTAAATTTACAGTTAAAAATAGAAATCGTCGATCTGTGAGACCAATTGTTAGTACTGAAGGGTTAAAAGTATTTTTCGAAATTCAAATTATTTTAAAAGTTATAGCCATTTTAGTGTGATGGCAAGTCGATAGGTTTAGACTGAACAAATCTAACAATAGATGGTTCACAGGCTCCAACTACCTGAAGATGAATACCCCTCTGTAATTTTTTTCATTGTATTTTAAGTTTACAAAATCAAAGATTTGAAGGCCATTGTAACGTATACTGAAAACTTAATTTAATGTGCGTTTAGTTCAAGTTATTTTCATTTTAACCTAAGCTGCGTGTAGACGTAACAATAAATGAGAAATTTACCGTGAATAACTTATAATCGTAAGTAAATATTTTATTGGTGTATGCAAAATGGTTAGAAAAACTAAGACAAGAAATTTTTATCGTCCGGATATATCAAAAACTAAAATTTAAAGCCAATCATACTCTTGAAGAGAAAACTTCTTTTACCAGTGCATCGGCAGCTAAGTTAAAAACTACAAATCATGATGAAATTCTTCTAGATTATAATTTTGGCTATTGTATTTTAGAATTTTGTTCAGTGCTTTTGTTCGGTGGTATAAAACAAGGAAGAACTGCACGTTTTGCGGAGAGAAATTCTTTAAATATTCAATTTGAAGTAGACTATAGTTCGATATATAGAGCCGAAATCGCCGATTAAAGAAATATATGTTATATGGATGTACTGTTCTATCAGTTAGATTGTCTGAAAAGGTCATGCCTAGTTAGACGTAAAAAAATACGTGATCTTGAAGAATTTTTTTTTAAAGAATTAGAAGAATTTTTTAAAGATAGCTTGGTATACATAAAAAACAGTACCTTTTTATTTAAATAATATAATTTTTTTGATAAAATATATTTGCAAACAAAAAAGTTATTACCATTTTCTTGAAGATCCATTCCTAAAACATGTTTTGCGGTGACCACTGCTGCTCAAATCTGGATCATCGAAAATGAGATTTTCAAAAAAATTTGTACAGTTAAATTATTGAGTCCTTGAACAAAGGGTTTTTCAAAATATCAATTGAAGACAAAATGGCACACGCTCAAAGTAAAATGGGTAATTTTCGATAAAAATATTGCTCCTTTATCGCTAATAAAAACAAAACTATACATCGAAAAATAAATTCCTTCGTTCAAGGACTAGTTTTTTATATCTAAAATAACTGTGCCAAATTTGAAACAAATCAATGCAGTAGTTTTCAATATATCGTGGTCACCGATATTGAAAATGCCATTTCGAGATAAACGCGTTTAAAGATTTAAGATCATTTAATAATTTAGTAATAATTTGTAGTTAGTTCTATTCATAGTAGTGAGGTCACGTGAGATAAATATGAAATAAACATAAAACTTTAAATTTTTAATGCATGTACAAGTTTTATATAATCTTGTCAAATATGCACTTTTTTAAGTTGTAGTATCCAACACTAAATTAAAAATACACTGTTTCATTTTAACTCCTATTTTTTTAATTATTGCTTTAACTATTAAAAAAAAATATAAAATTTCTTTTGTCATCTTTTGTTCAATGTTCAACAATTTTCGTTCATGCATCAATTTCGGTGTAAATTTGGTATAAATCCAAAATTTTAATTTTAATAAAAAAATATAAAAAAATATAATAAAATTTTAATAAAAAAAATTTATTTTACTGTTTTAGAGTGTTTAAGAAAAATGATTGTTTATAGTATATAAGGTGTCGAATGTTTCATATTTTAATATCATTTCGAATAAACTGTAGGAACTATGATGGCTTTTGAAATTTTGTTATAAGTTAATTTGTTTATCAATAACACGTTTATTTCCTTTCACCCCAATTTTTTTGTTTCACATTTACGCTACTTGACCCTATATTATTATTATTATGAATGTATATTATCATGCATACGTGTACCATGAACTTAAACTAGAAGAGTAAATAGTTACAGTAAAAATTAAAATCGACATTGTAATAATAAAACTTAAAATAAAAAAGGTTCCTGTCGTTATGATGTCACACCGGAAAAAGGAAAAACATTAAGGGGTTATTATTAAGACAAGGACATAATATTTAAACCTTTAAGTTACAAGTTTTTTATTGGTTATATTGTTTACGTAATGTAATTATAATCTACCTAAGACAAAATTAGTTTTTATCCGACGTTATTAAATGTCAATTAAATGCATATTGATGAATTGCCAATAACATTTGTAAAAGACAATCGAGTATTAAGTAATATAATAACGAACTATAGCTGTAATAGAACAAAAGAAAAATAAATTTTAAATTGTGAAAATCATTTCACATCTCTTATTAATATTAGGTGGAAACTATTAATTTGTTACGAATATAAAAAAAATGTTTTTGTGCTATATTAGATTTAATGATAAATATAAGAAGCAAAAAATACAAAAAACTAGAAGTTTAAATTTTACAATGAAGAAAAGTGGTTTAGAACGTTCATGATTTATAACAAGGAAATAATATTGTACTACATAAAGGTTAATTTTCTGAAAATTCTTTACAAAATTCACGCAGAGAGCGTAGGTATTAAAAGCATATTCAACGACAAAAGTAGCAATTTCATATTCAGTTCTATTCACGCGGCCACTGTTCTCTTAGAAGTATAAGTACAAATACGGCAAAGTAACATAAATATTACCTCTCGGCAATATATTTTATGTAGATACCATTTAATTATTTGCATACTTTCTATATTTATAGAAAAATTAATGTCTAACCTTATTTTAAGTTCCTTATAGGTAATCTTTGTAATCACACAGATCAGCATGTGTGCTGCGTAATCATTTACAATGTGAAACGTTTTCCGTATATAAATAAACATATAATATATAGATAACAAAGTACACAAACAAATGTTTTGCAAAAATTCGTGGTAAATTTTCATTCCAAAGATTTCTATTACCATAGGTAACTACTATCAATGAGATATTTTCTTTTATATCCATCTATCCATACCATGCATTATTACTCTACCGGCAATGACTTATCAGCACGAAATTTATAGTCCAACACTAACTTATTGCATTATTATAGATCCCAGACACTTATTGGTCTGAAAACAGGCAGACGTAACAAAACATAAAATTTAGTTTTACAAGCAATCAATAAGGTTATAGTGTATCATAAATTTATAACTGCAATAAAAGTTGACATATGCTAAATACCTATAGAATCTTTAATAATATAAAAATATGCAAATTCCTGAAATACTTAATTAAACAAATCCGATTATAGTAAAACTGAAAGTAAAACTATTAAAATGCGAAAATATTGATAACCAATCATTAACTAATTTAACTAGGTACTAGCAAACTGTATAAGTGAAAACTTTTAGTAAAGCAAAACTAGTAAATTCAATGTAGAACACTGCCTAAAGTAAAAATGACAAGCATTAGAAAATGAAAATAGCCCACCGAAAGCGAGATCAGCAACAGAAAGTTTGAGAACACTAGGTACGTGATTAGATGAATCTAATTTTGCGTGATGTCCAAGACTATAATTACGCGAACAATTGATTAACCAAATCGAAATTTTCGATAAATTGTGCTATAAATAAATTAGCACAAACGTTTTTTTAAATTATCCTTGTGAAATAAATATGAGATAATTTCTAACATTAAAAATTAAAGATAATTTTAATAACAAAAATGTAATTTAATAATTATTGTAAATTAATTATTATTTAGAATTATTAAATTATTTTAATAATTTTAATTATAATATACTATATTTATGTAAATTTTTACATTTAATTACAATTATTTAATTATAATTTTTAATTAAAAAAAGAAAGAAAAATAATAACTAAATACCCAATAATTTAAAACAGTTAAGTCAAGAAAGTACTAAAAAGTGTGAGTTAAGGACATTTTAAACTCAAAAAATCAAAAAAACGTGAATAGCAAAATCAAAATAAAACAATTTTGATTGTGTGATACTATGCTATAGTAATGAGAATAGTAAACCGAGTAGTTTATCCATAATTGCTCGATCGCTAAATATTAAAATAAAAAATATATTTCATGTTTTAAAATTAGTATACTATAGAATTAGTGAAACCAATTTTAATCCTGATATGGATTGAAAGTTACCCATTTCTTGATAAGCAATTTTTGTATTAGTAAGGCGAAGTGTAGTGTACGATAAGGAAAACAAAAATTGAGAATATTTGAACGTAAAATTAGAACAATTTTGAGACCAACCCGAATGACTCAATTTGTATAAACACTGGGAAAAATATGGTAAGAATAATAAATTCACCAAGAAGCTGATAGAATAACAAACCAAAACAGAGCCTAAAGAAAGATGATGCAACCAGATGACACAGAATCTGTAAAAGACGTGGAGAAAGAAGAATGTAGACAGCCAAGTTAATACCGAGAAAAATTTCATGGGAACCTCAGTCAGACAAGAGACTCAAAGAACAAAATATAGACGACATGGGGATTAATCTACCCGAATAAACGACTTATAAAAGTTCCTGTATGAAGCAACTAAATTCCGTTAAGAATGTAACATTTATTAGTTATTAATTTATTATTAGTTTAGTATAGTTTATGTAGCATATCAGAATATATGTTAATAATATAAATAATAATACATGGTACATAAATAGTACCATATATGGCATAGAGTTTTAGAAATACTATTGCTGTTGCCCGAACTCTCTTCCTTCATTTAAAATTCAAATAAAGGAAAATGTAAAAATTTACTGCCTATTTACTTAAAAACAAAATTTTATTTACTTAGATAGATTTTTTTTAAATTCTGCCCTAGTCACAATATTTTATATGAATTTTCATAAATTGTTTTTAATTTATTATAATAGGTACCTACCTCTCGTCATAATATATTGCGATATATCCCCGGTAATAATTTTTAAAAATGTAAAATTTTTTAATTTCCAATTTAATTTTTAGTCATGGGTTGGAGGTGAAATGAAAATTCTTACAGAGCATGAGACTCTTCTTTTAAGTTTTTAATTTTAAGTATTATCTCGTATCGTTTACAATTTTCGTTTTTAATTTTATTTTAAATGTAGCCATGTAAATTTGTTTTTAAAATTATTATGTACCTCATTAACTAAATTATGTCGTATGTATGTCGTTGCACAGCTATCCGGCTTATCAGACTACGTAATGAAATAATTTCCAATTTCATCAAAAATCTTTAAATTTCACAAATTTCTTACTTCGAAATTTCATTTAATTAAAACAATCTCTCTATTAAACAAAATCACTTTTTATTTCCAAAATAATCATTAAATTCACTATTATATTGAGAACGGAGCGAACATTTGTCCGTCTTTCTTGATGCACAGCGGCGTAAGACCACGCTTCTCCTTACCAACCTCGTAACAAAATAAAATAACTTAAAAATTTTCTATATACAAGACGAAACAAAATCTAAAATCAAAACAAAACTAATTTTTAATATAATTTATAAAAATAACGAAACAGTTTTTCAATAGGATTTCAAAATACGACAATATATTTTAAAATATTTGCAAAATAACCAGTGGATAAAAAAATTTTCTGTTGGGAACAGCAAAATTTTCTGAAGAACCGCGCCAGGGTTTTTAAAAACACAGTTTGAATTTCTCTGGCCTAATGGAATAAATTTCTTTTTATAAAGGAATATAAACATGTAAAAATTATAATGCAAGTAAGCTATTAAACTTTCAACATTTGCTGATGGTGGTAGCACCAAGAAGGTTTCCGCGTGCGGAAATCACGAATTCCGGTAATTATGGAAGACGTTAGCAGTGTGTGCAGTGTAACACTAATTTATGATACATTAACAGCAATTTATAAGGAAATAAAGAGTTATAACTACATAATGCATTAGCTCATAATGCTGGAGATTAAAATTAGAAAAATTCTTGAGTAAGGTCAGTTAACCTTAAGTTACTTGTCTGACCACAATTTTGATTTAATTTATTTTCTTCAATAATTTAACATATTTAACTATCGTAATTTACATTAGAAATATTATCTTTATTCTAAAGCCAATACATAAATGGTTAGGTAGGTACTCTTCTATTTTCGGACTTGTTTATTAAGGTATTGTCCAAATATTTTTTAAAAGACTTTAAAATTAACAGTATAAATTTTAATATACGTACATAATTATATAATATAATTACCACATAAATTAACATATTATTTATATTCTTTAGCAATAATAATAGCTCTGATGTTAATTAAATCAAAAATTTAATTTTTATAAGTTCATTAGCCCTATTTAATTAAATTTATTTTAAAAAATGTAGGTAGATCTAATTGAATATCAGAATTTTAGCTTTGAAGTTAACAAGCAAATGTACATTAAATAAAACGATAATTATTACACGAACTTTTTTGCCTTGAGGTACCATAAACTAGTTACAATCGTTAATGCATAGCACAATTCTCAACGTAGATATTAGATAAAGGTGTTAGATTCCTTTGAGATTCTTATAAATTGTGAGATCTGTCACCGATAATAATTCTAATGGACCCGCAGTTTAAAAGCCTTTATTTAATTTTTTAACAAAAACTAAAAACTGTTCTTCTCTATTCTAGCTTCTGTTTTCTCTATTCGGCATACGAAAGCATCAAGTTTTGTTTCGGGTAATTACGATATGTAGCAAAATTAAATACTCTTATGCTGCTACCAACTACATTATTAACTAAATCTTCAATCCGACATTAAACAGTTAAAATAAAATTTTGTTTAAGGCAGTCTTTTTCCGACGCCAAGTCATATAGCGCTAGAAGCCTTATTTTCGAGATTACTAAACTTGATTCGCATACAGATCATTACGTATGGACCAATCAGAGAGTGCGAATACTTCATTTCTATGCTGCGAAAATGGCAGATTTGCATATGCGAAACAAGTCTTGGAAGCTCAATAATAAAGCCCAAGGTCATTATGTTTCAAATTTCTTTTCTTAAACCATGCATCATGCTGCAAAATACCCTATATAAATAAGGGTGACAAAATAAAACTGACACCCAATCACCAATTTGACGTGGCTTTGGGTGTAAGGATTGTGGATAAAATATTACAAATAAAGTATTTCTGGTAGTTATTATTGAAACAATTTGATAAAACATGATTCTGCAGTTATGTACATACCATGTCTGTTAAAAATTGCGAACTTATGTACATATATGTTAGAAGTGAAAGCTTATTCTCTATTTCTTGTCATTTGATCTATTATTAATGCATGGATTTGTAAATTGCCCATTGTTATTAATTTTTTTATGAATCCATTATCAAAATGTTATTTATTGCTAATTCGATCTCAATTCCCAAACTCTATAATTAAACAATATCTTATTTTCATTCGTATACAATTTTTTATGAAATATTAGTGTTTCTGTTACCACACGAAAACACCTCAAGATAACTAATCTAGGTGACCCAAAGCTAGCCACCCTACAAAGTCAATTTTATTTTTAATAAAATGTAATGGTCATATTATTTGAAAATATACAAAATAGCATATCATTGTTCAGGTGTTACCAAATCTAAATATAATTATAACAACAAATATTATCTCATTTCTTTTACAAAAATTAAGAAAGCCTGGAGAGCTGTAATGGCAAAATTAAGAACATGAAGTGTTTCCTAAAAGCTCTCTTGATTGTATACAATTATATTTTATGTAACGAATCTTCGCAAGTTCAATGATGCAAGATGTGCACAGCTCTCCCAAAATAATAGCTTGGCCGAATTTGACATTACAAATGTTTCATAGATACATACCATACATTTATCAATATTTCGTTAACAATAAAATAATTATAAAAAGTCCGCAAAGGTATTCACCATTGTTACCATACACTAAGATGAAACAATTATTACTTTTACAACAAAGTCAATCTTGTAATTTGTTTATTACATTTCTGTTCCGTTCAGTTTTTCTGATGTTTAAAAGAACTTGTTTTATTTCATTACAAATTACAAAAATAACGTAATTAAAAACAAAACGTTAGTTTATCATTCACATGCTAAAATTTGATTCAAACTACCAGTAATATTTATGCCTTTTTAAACTAAAATCAATTAGCCATGTAAAGAAACATGATTTAAAAAAATTTATAAAATTTTTTGATAAATGACTATCTTGACCGACATACTACATATAAGGTCAAAAGGAAGATATTCTTTACATTTACAATCATCTTATTAGGTAAAAGCATTTCTACATCAATTTTTTTTTTAATTTCTATGTTTAAGATAACTCACTCACGGTTTTATATTCTTACTTTATTGAGCCTTTGTCAATTTTTTTTATTAATTCTCACAAAATAATCAGCGAATTTGAAATATTCTTATATAAGAAAAAATAGGGCAGACACGTTAACATTCAACATAACATTCAAAATCATTCCGTGTGGATCACTTTCACTAAAGAAACAATAAAAATTTGTTATACATAATTAATATAGAATCCATAAATTAATGAAACCGATTATTAAAACTATTAAAAGTGGATAAAAAAACTGCCCGGAAGAACAGACGACTTTCATTGTATTGAAAATGTGTAACACATTCTGAATTTTATTGGATGTCGGCAAAAGTAAAGTATACCATCACGTAAGTACTACGATGATTGGACATAATATGATGGTAGCTTATATTAGCTTTCAAAGTGGCTTTCCCAATTTATTAAAATTTTTTGGAGCATCTATAATGTACTACTTATAGAACATTTTGCCTCTTGAAAAGTAAGTTTTGGTAAATTACTTTCATTTTTGGAAACTGTCAGAACAGAACTACAATTTTATATACTACTTATTGTATGTAGTATACAATTTTTTAAAGCTTAGTGCATACTATGGAATAATATTGTTAATTCAAGATAATACATAATTTGTTCTTATATTTTTATGAAATAATAATAATTGAAATGTTACCATTAGGAAGTAACCAATCGCCGTTTTTAATTCTTGACAAAAGCTAAAATTCATAGGTTATACAGAGTATGAGTTACCACATAAAAAATTTTGTAGAGTTTTACCTTATTTTTAAATAATAGAAAAAGTGAAAACACCATATTGAAGTTGGAAACAGTACTTCAACCTTTAACATATCACTTGGCCACTTGGCCCTGCGACAACTCGCCTCGGACAAGTGGCTCTTGCGACAACTGGCATCGGCGACAACTGGCCCTTCCACTCGATCAGTTTGGAGACGTCATTTATAGCCCAAAAATTTATTTTTGAGGAATTTAAACATTTAATTTTAAAAATTTTAAATTTTGTGTTTAATCCTAATCTTATTTAATCTTTTCAAGTTGACCAATTAAATTTGTCGAAAAAAAATGTATGGTTGGTATTAACTTATTTTAGTTAGTAAAAAGTTCAAAACACAGTTAATAGATACGGTCGACTTAAATTTATTAACGTACTTGCGAGCTATTTCTCATTTGTCCCATTCTTACAAATGGGATGTGGAAATGGGGTACTTCCAAGTGTGTTTATTACCAAAACATTATTTTTATCTTGAGAAAATACCGTATATTGCGCGGATCCAAGTTTTAGAATAATTAAGCTTGTTAAAATTAAATCATCCTGTTAAAATTAACAAAAAAATTTTTTTTTAATTGTCACAATATTTATTAAAATACATTGCATTATTTATTCTGTTTCACGGAACCTATCATAACTCAATTAATTTATATTTAGTATTTCCCGCTAAAGTTAGCACGTGTAAGTAAAAACATTAATAACCGAAACTGTACGTAAAATGTAGATCCACGCGAAGACATGGAACTGTCAGTAGGTTAGCGCTAGTTTATACTATTTATTTAGCGAAATGGTACGTAAAAGGTAAATTCACGCGGTATTCTGCAATCATGGCGTTTTTGTTCGTCAAGTTTATTATATCGGATAACTAGTGTTGCCTTTACGACTAAGGCCAGTTATGCTGTGCTGCTGGCTGTGGCCAGTTGTTCCCGAGATCAGTTATCACAAGGGCCACTTGTCCGAGGTAAGTTGTCGCAGGGCCAAGTGGCTCAGGGTCAGATGTCACCAAACCCAATTAGGCTATGTTATGTAATGAGAAAAGTTAGGACTACCGAAGAAATCAAATTTCCTGTTTTAGAGTATAACTATTCACGTTTTACAAAATGTGAAGCGCCACGTAGTGTCCTTAGCGGTAACTAGCATAGGCAGTAATCGACGTCTTTTTTGCTTTGAGTGTTTTTAAGTAATACGGATAAAATCCTAAAAAATAAAATTAATAATATGAATTGTAGTGTTTACGGATGTCATAGCAGGGTGGGCAAAACAAAAATTTTAAGTTTTCATACGTTTCCACCCAAAAATAGTAGGTATGATGCTAGTAATACTGCAGAAATGTGCTTGCAGCAACCAGAATTTTCAGCTTTGCAAGTGAATAATGCACTTTTGATTTCAATTACCTCCTTTATTAAAAAAGTACATTGAATTTTATGAGATTTTTTCATTAAAGCAGTGGTCTGCAAGCACAAAGTAAATATTTCGATAGCATCTGCATCTTGGTGTTTAATTCCACATGTAATGAGGTGTTCGGGAGTTAAAACTGCTTTTCCCTCATTGATATATCTAATTACCTAGAAGACGGTAGAGCATCTTAATAATAAAATACTTTTGCTAATGAAAGCAATAATGATGCATTTTCAGTGGCCATTTTCTCTAAAAGAAAATTTAACAGTTAGTTACCTACACTGAATAAATTAAGAATTAAGTGTATTTCAATCTTTTTTTATGTTATTCTTTATATATTTACCATTAAATATCATTTAAATTATAAAATTAGCCAATGTAAAGCAAATTGATTTAAAAAACACGATTTCCAAAACTGCATAAGTCGGACATATTGTTTTAGTACAGCGCCATCTATCGGTAGTGCAAAATGCGAATAACAACTTGTTTTAATCATGCCGATATATAATCTTAAAAATATGTAAGTTACGACCGTCAAAACGAGTCAAAATAGAGTAGCAGCGTTTTGCAGCGGAAAATTTGTAAAATTTTTATCGCGTTTAAAATAATATAATGCATACCTACATACTATACAGCAACAATCACGAGTAAGGTCCTAATTATCCTAATTAAATAGGATTATAATATATTAAAATTTATTCACAATCAGTTGATAATCGACCCATTACTAAATTTTAATATGTTGGGAAATAGTTTATTATTTACTTTTACTTTCGAATCTCGTTTTTGTTTTACTTTCTGACCTACCGATCGGGAAAGATACGTACTTATACTTAATAAAAAAATTAATTTTAATGAAATAAAAAAAGAACAATAAAATTATTAATTATTTGCATAAATAAAATCACGTTTGCGCCTTAGTCAACTATCTTAACGCACGACTATTTATAATGCAGCATTTTTTACCTGCATACATAATATACTAATGTTTTATAAATTATGGATCGTTAATTAGTTTTATAAACCTTGTAATACAAAACACATAGCTTAAAAAGATTCACGATAAAAATGATCCCAACCATAATGAAGAATTAATATATTTAATATTATAAACAAAGTTTCATGATGCTGGGTAAATTACATAACGAGGAAATATAAGAAAACAATATTACGATTTGCCTCGAATTCATACGAACGGTTTGAAGGTCACGTTAAACTGACTACATGATATGATACCTACTAATTTAATGGACGTAAAGTAATAAATTAAACTAAACAAAATACACATAAAGTGTGAAGGTCACCATACATTATCAGATTTATCTTAAGATATTTGATCAATTTAATTTATGCTGTGTAGTTTCGTTGCAATTTTATAAATCTGACCAGGATCATTGCATCAATTATGAATAGTACGTACATCTGAATTTGAGAATGCATGTTTGGCTGTATGTTTTGCAACCCTACTTTTTCGTGCATTCATTTTCACTACAGTTATGATTTACTATTTATTTTATTCTGTTCTCGTCATTTCACATTATTGTTCATCGCGTCATTTATTAGTCAAACAATATAAATTAAAATTAAAATTGAACATTATACCCAGCTACATTATGTTTAGAAAAAAATTATTAAGCTGTTTACGTCAATAATATTACTAATTCTTAAGTAAGTAGTCGTATAACTTCTTGAATCCTTCAAAATTAGTAATATTTGAAAGTACGTCATTAAATTTACAAATAAATATTACATTATTTACTTAGCCTTTAAATTATAATTTTCAAATTTTAATTTAATTTTAATCTTAATAATTGAACAGTATAACAAGAATACACTATACCTGGCCATCAGTTTGAAATTAAAATGAATTATTGTATTATTTAAGTAAATAAAAAGGTTAAACGTTGGTTAACATTATAACCATAAGTACACTTATTTGAATATTTTACAATCAAATTTGCATCCAAGTGCCGAGAAATTAGGTCTACAGAACAGCTTTTATTTTCAACATGACAACGACCCAAAACATTCTTCTTATCTTGTCAAGGAATGGTTGCTATATAGGGTACCAAAGATGTTACATACGCCCCCTCAATCACCCGACTTGAATCCCATAGAACATCTATGAGAGGAATTGGGAAGAAGAATTAGAAAAAATCGATAACCAGCAAATCAATGTTAAAAAGTGAATTAGCTAAACAATGGCTTAAAATTTCTGCCGATGTGATTGCAAAATTGGTGCAATCGCTTGCAAATCGCTTGCAAGAAGTTATTAAAGCGAAAGAGTACCCCACTAAATATTAACTTTTGTGTTCATAAAGCTAAATTTATTTTTTCTTACGTGTACGTTCAATTTTGTGTTGCTATTTTATGTTATATTTTAGGTTTTTGTATTTTTATTGTTGTTTCGCCGCAAAAATTTATTTTTTTTACTATTGATTTTAAAATAATATGTATTTATGTAAATATTGCAATAAAAACATTTTTTAAATTAAATAATATATATGGATATAAATGCAACCATATATACTTTTTATGAGTGTACGTTCAATTTTGTGTATAGCTGTATATCGTATATCGAAAAAACATGACTCATTGTCACGTTCCGCAAGCGAGAGCGTGGAACAAGCGAAAGAGAGGCACGATCGGCTTTGCATCATACATAGACATCATTTGAATTATAAAATGCCATTAAAAAAAACTTGTCCGGCATGAGGTTCGATCTCGCGATCAGCAAATGATGCAATTATGTTTCATGCACATAACGCACTAGCCTATTGAAGGTTAATGTAATAACATTATAGTTTTAATTCGTATTATCTATTACATAAACATAATTCAATTCAATTCATAAAAGTATGCAACTTTTCATTAAAGTTTTCTTATCACGTTATCACGTAAAATTATAGTCCGTAAATCGACTTTACAGACAACCCGAGTGTTTTTTTGCTTCAATTAACCTACTTGATTTCTCATTGCATTTAACGAATGATCTATTACTATTTTACCATTTGGTTGCACTACTTTCAGTTTTATTTCAATTTTTAATTTAAAAGTAAAATAAAAAGTTTACATAATCAATAGATAAGTGGTTTAGATAGTGTAACTCGATATTAATCATATCAAATTTTTCATCGTTCATCGCCTGATGATGCCATAGTATGGTGAAAACGTTTGAGATAATATACATACGGTGTATTTATATATTGTGATAACTTAAACATTTTAGTTTCGAAAAAATGTTTGTGCATTTTTTGGTTTATGCAAAAAAATTTGATATGAAAAAGTTTACAATTAAAACTTTCTTTCATCTGTCACAGGAATAATACTTATAATATAGAAGTTTCTTAAAATTCTATTGCACGTTTTTTTAATTAAGAATGATCAATATACTTGCCATCTAGTGACAAATTTCTTTAGTTAAATTAACAAGACATCTCAGGAAGATCACAAACATTCGGTCTTCTTGCTTATAACTACACTAAATATTTAGATGGGAACTGTCACGTATCTTATCAGACGATTTTAACTTTTTCCTATTGATTATTGGTAAAAGGACACTTTTCTAAGCATACTAGAACAAAAATTTTGTTGGATTATGCATTAGTTCTCGAAAAAATCAAATTTGAAAAATGTAAAATTTACATGTATTTTAGATACACCTTTTAACACGGCTGTACGATTAGCCGTTGTTGTGTAAGGCAAAAAAATAAAATAGGCCTGTTTTATTTTTTCACCTTACGCAAAACAATTTAAAAATATCCCTGAAGAATGACAGAACTTGCCAAGGGTGGAACTCGAAGCCATAGAACTCGTCCGGGTGTCGACCGCGACTAGCGTAGCGTACCGGAATGGCAATGCAAAGCGTTTAGCGCCGTAGGCGCTTTAATCTTCTTCATCTGGTGAGTGGGTAACGGGCGTTGGAGATCTTGGATCAAAATATACGCTGACGCGGGTTTGGCCGCGTCGATCTAAGTGGTGAATTCTACCGCGACTAACAACAACATTAAGAGTATATTAAAGCACACGTACCGTCAAAAAAATGAAGAGCAGGGATCTCAACCTGAGACCGACCGTCATACATCGGGTGTATCATATTACATCTCCCTGCTTTTCGTAATTTTAAAACGCCGTTATTTCGACAATTATTGCATAATCCATGAAAATTTTTGTGTTAATATAGTCATAAAATTGTCCTCTTTCCAATGCTTAATAGGAAAAAGTTCAATTCTTGTGATAAGATACGCGACAGTAACCATTTAATTACTCAGAAAATTGTTTTCACAATGTTTTCATAAAGCTTTGAATAATAACCTATAAAACTTTCATTGCTGCAAATTACTTAGTATTCGAATTGAACGAATGTTTGTTCTTATGGCCAAATAACATGTAAATTTACCACTTTAAAGCGTTATTTTAGGATGGCAGAAAATAGTTGACTAATAAGACTGTAGTTATCGAAAGAAATACAAAAATTTTGTGTGTAATTTCAATGTTTAATATTACAATAGTTACAACACTATCGACTCTTGATTACCTAGGGTCGTAGAACGAAACAGACCCAAATAAAAACACTTGATAATCTCTTAGATAAAAACTGTTATATGATCTCTTTGATTACAGTATGACAAGTCAAACGTATTTACATTATAAAGTGGTCCAATGAAAAAATATTTTTACATTTTTATATACTTAATATCTATCTATCCGAGTCCGTCATCCTACGTAAGAGTAAAGTGCCTACTTCTTTTTCAGAAAAGTTCTCTTGGTAGATACCTCAGTGATTTGTCATTCTGGTGAGGGAAGACGGTCAGAATAAATCTTTTACTCCGCTCGCGATCGAACCGAGAATTTTGGCGTAGCAGTCAACGCACATAAGGATCAGGATCAAAAACTATCAAATCGCTTCTCACATGTTAATAACCTTAAGCATACAATTTAATATACTATAAGTAGGTAGATGGTTCAAGTGTTTTGATTGATTTAAAACCGAGTTATCCAGAAATCTAGATTAGTTTAATAAGAACTTCTCTGTTCCGTAGGTAATACACAGTAAACCACCATTAAAGCTATCTGCTGAGAGGTTCCATTAGGAAAGAAGTGCACGTGTTACATTTCCCGCGGTTTTGATCCCACATTAAAAATTAACGCCCCCTACTGTGTCTGTGTAAATATTTTCAAAGTAAATTATAATTATTATAAACAAACAGAAAAAGTACAATTTGTTAAACGTATAGCAATGTACATAAATACGAAACACTTATAAATAGGTATATATTATATAAAAAAGAATAAGCATATATCTTATATTAATTTTATAATGAAGTTGAAAAAAAGGACATCTGGATTTGTAAATGATTCAATATGATTTTGAGTGGGTATTACTATAATTATAACTACGTTAATAGTACACTTTTACTACAATTTCAATTTCAAGATCAAGGTTAATATATTATTGTATGTGGGTTAGTAAAATTAATGGTGATAAAAACTTATAACTGTTTTAATTATTTAGTTATTCATAGATGTTCGTAATTGAAATTAAAAAATAATTTATTAAATAGGAACACACACATTATCAATAATTGAAAGTAATTCTTGTAACTATTTATTAGAATTATTAGAAAATTTAATACAAATTTTAACTTGTTATTCGAAATGTTGATTCTATTTAGATATAAATGATAAATATTGTACATTATTATAAACATAATGCAGTATATATGTACATATGTATAGTACATTAAGGAAGAAGACTTATTATTATTCTAGAAGTGTAAATTTTAAGCCAGAAGGCAAAGTACCTAGAATAATTTCTCACGCATTGTACATTATGTACTATTATATATTATACGTCCAAGAGTAGAAGAAATGAATAAATATTTAATTAATTTATTATTAAATATTAAATAAATTAATGGTGTTATATTACTGATTTGTTATCTTGTCATGATGTTAATTTGATATCTCCCATAATACTCATTATTTGAAGTTTACCTCTTATTAGTTGAACTGACCAATAAATAACAAAGCCTAGAAACTATTAAACTCTATCTTCTTCATGTGCCATATCCGGTTTCCCGGACGTTGGCGACCTCTCTCCTATGTCTGTGTTGTGCGTTTGAAGTATTATCACACACATAGGGGACCTACTGCTTAACGCGGGCTCCGAACCGCGGGAAGTGTATACACTTAATCTCCAGAGAGGATGTATCAGGCAGAATGCACCTCGGTGGTTTGCCATTGCCTTCCGAGGGGAGACGGTCAGAATAAAGTTTTACTGGGCCCAGAGTCGAACCAGGCATTCAACATTAGCAGCAACGCACTTAACCGCTCTAGCTGACGACCGTCTCTATAAATCGTCTCTTAAACTCTATAAATATCTGTAATCCAAACTTAGGATTACACTCTACTCTACTCTCTACTCTCTACTCTAGGACTTCTACTCCTAGAAGAATAAATAAAGGATGCATATATACAAATTACTATACAAAATTTAGTTTACAGAAAGTTAATTTAAGTTAAAATTTGAAACGAGGATGATAATCCATCTTGATGACACCATAAAGTAAAAAAAAAATCGACTCATAACCACTCCTTCATGTAGGAAGACCACTACCTTATTAAAATGGATACAACATCCATCCAGAAAGAAAATTTGACAGCAAAGCAATGCAAAAGGTATTCCGGCTACAAATTTATCGCGTTCATATGTAGGTCTTCTGAGCTAGGTACGTATGGTAATGGTCTTTCTTTAAAAAAAAACTTAAGTTAATGTGGGTTAGTGTTTACATTAGGTTAGGTTTGAGTTAGATTATATTTTAGTTTTGTTTGTGTTCGGTTAGGGTAAACTTAGTTTTGTCTTAAATAATGTTAATTCAATTAGATTAGGTTATATTTACATTAACATGATTAATGTTATTTTCATAATATTTATGATAAGATTAAATTTTTAACATGTTATTTTTTTTGTTAAATTTAATTCATAACTTACTTATGGAAAACACTAATAAATACAAAATAGGAAAACACTATTTAATTGAATGATTATAGTTTGTTACATAATTAATCAATAGATTATTCTTAATCAATCAATTAATCTTAATCTTAATCTTAATCTTAATTAATTAATAGAGTTTAGGTAGTGTAACTTGATATTAATCATATCAAATTTTTAGAATAAACCAAAAAATGATCAAACACTTTTTAGAACTAAAATGTTTAAGTTAATACAATATAAATACACCGTATGTATCCGTATAAAATCAGACATGTTATTAAAATCAGGGGTTTATAAGCTCACTTGTGAATGCTCTCAAAAATACATTGATCATACCGGTAAATCTTTCAAAACACGATTTGATGAACACACGCGATCCCACAGACTTGCAGATGAAAAATCGACTTTCGCGAAACACCCCCTAGATACTAGCTAAACTAGACACAACCATAAACAGGGGGGATACGAAATTTTACACATTGATCAAAAAAGTAAAAAACTGGAATTTTTGAAAGCTATGGAAATTAATAAATTAAAATATTCATATTCATTACTAAATAGTCAATCTGATTTAAATAACTCAGCTCTATTAAACATTTTTAATAAATAATACCCCCCCCCTTTAACTTACCCTAAATCCACTTACATTATTTCTCTTGTATATTAATTATATCCCTATCCTCTAGTAAATTCACACAAAAATATACCATTTTTTCAAAAATACCCCCCTCCTACCTTCTCCCTTTTCTCTTGCAATTTGGACGATAAATACGAAAATTTTCTCGTTTCTCTATTTAGTTCATCGCCTGATGATGCCATAGTATGGTGAAAACGTTTGCGATAATATACATATACGGTGTATTTATATTGTGTTAACTTAAACATTTTAGTTCTAAAAAGTATTTATGCATTTTTTGGTTTGTTCTAAAACTTTGATATGATTGTTACATACTAATTGTCAACATTATGTTTCGAATTTCGGATTCTCATCAGACAAACTTGGAAATAATATTATGTAAGATTGAAAAGTTATGAAATTAAATTTAATAAGTAAGTTATGAATAAAATTTGAATTTCAATTTCATCTAACATGTTAAAAATTTGTCAAGATACCCGATTCGAGTCTAAGCGAAGAAAACCGTCATTCTAAACTTCTTTCGGGTAATGGCAAACCACCAAAATAGTAATTCTGCTAAGAAAGTCTCTTACCATGTAAGTCTTGGACTATATAGAATTATCTAATTTTCAATTAATCTCGTAATCCAAGGCTAATAAACCCTAAAATAAGATATAAAATCCTATAACAAGAAAATAGATATCGCCGGTATCCATTAAAAAAAAACTTTTTAAACGCAAATTATAATTTTAAAGTTATTATTAGTTAAATTTTAGAGTGTGAAATTGCCAGAAGTTAAATTACCAGCAGTCAATTCACTTGGTATCAAAATATAATATAATGTTTAATTTTTTGCATTAATGTAAATATTACCGAAAAGAAACCAATCTAAATATAATAAAATTGTCTATACTTTAGATCTAAACCTTATTTGTACATTTTATTTTCGTATAATCCTTTGAATATACTATAATTTCACGTGAAGCTGATATAAATATTTAGTAAAAAAGCATGAGATCCTTTTTTCGTCGACAATATTTAAAAATAAAAATAATAATAATAGGTAGGTAGGAAAAAATATAAATAAATTATAATTTTAGGTTATTCAAATCAAAAGTAACACACAATAATAAAAAATGCAAATATGTTAATTAAAGTGAGATTATATTAGAGTAAAAGAGATTATCACTTTAATTTAAAGTATTAAACCCGAAAAAGTGCTGGTATATACTTTTAATTTTGACTAAAAGAAAGCCAATAAGCAATTTCAAAAGAAACTTACTGAGATAGCCTAAAGGAACGTCAATAACAATTTAATATAATATTTTTTAATTACACATGACTTGACGGTTAATAATAATGTTTATACATTTAAAGTGAGCAGTTTATATTATAAACTACAAAATAAATAAGAAGTACAGAAACGTTTCACTACTTTTAACTAATTTAAATAATTATATTAACTACATTCATTTATATTAAAATCAAGTTGTCACAATTACAAAATGGTAATAAAAGTATCTATTTATCGGTTACAATTTTTTCTTTCAACTGCCTTCTATAAATGCAATATTTGCTTGGATTTTTTATTTTAATGAGGTTTCATAAAAAACAGAAAATGAGAATCATAATATAAGGAAGATGGAAGTTTTTTATTTCAAATAGTTCGGGCAATAGTCACATATTACATAAAGTAAAACATAGTATGGTGAAAACGTTTGCGATAATACAGTGTATTTATATATTGTGATAACTTAAACATTTTAGTTTTCGAAAAAGTGTTTTGTGCATTTTTTGGTTTATGCTAAAAATTTGATATAAGTAAAACTTCGTTTGAACTTTTTGATTCTCAGCATCTCAAGTGTAGCAATTGTGGGTACCACCGAGAAACATGTAATTGTAAAGATGAAACACCATGTAATTGTCGCGGACGGACAACAGACGTGATTCTTCATAAAATAACTAAAAATATTCTTATGATTACCTAGATTAACAATAATTACTCCTGCAAATTGTTGCATAGTTTTATCAATAGATAATCCTAAAACAGCGTTAATTTCAGCTTTAAAAAAAGATTCCCTCCTTAAAATAATATTATACCTATAATTTTCCATCATCTCCAGACACGGTCAGTTAAAAAGCGTTTTAAATAAAAACAAAACTAATTATTAATTTTAACTAATTATTATTAAAAAAACACGCAATATTTCGGTCTATTTTGATATTTTTATTTGAAAGTTTTAGTAAATATTAAAAAGCAAATTCATTTTTATAAAAATTCTTTGTTTTCATTGATCAACTTTTAAAGTAATGATTGCGTTGAATCTGGGAATAAACACATTGCACGAATGTAGGCGAGAATCTGCTGAAACGTTCATGGCCTTGCTGCGAATTGCTTACGTGTCCAAGATATCACTGCTCTTTTTAAAACCTTTTACGGTATACAGACTTGTTTAACTTCACGTTCACGGCCTTCACTGGCAACCCTTCAATGCAAAGAGTTCGGAAGCAAACGCGGTTCGGATTTTGCGCAATTCCGGTCTTCACTTTCCGAACCATACCCCGTTTCAAATTTGAACAAAATGCTTCTGATGGGTTGTAAAAACTGCAATACTCTAAATATTCAACAAAATTAGCGCTTTGCAATGGTTCAGTTCAGAGTTATGTTCAGAATAAAGTTGGTAACAGTTGGTCTCTTGTCATCCTGTAGATATTATATTCCAGACAAAAGTTTCAAATGGATACAGCAAAATTGGAAATATTCTCAAATTTGTTTCAAGTTAATGCCTCAGTTTAGCTTAAAATTAACCAAGTTCCTGTCCATAAATTAACGGACTCGAGATAGCTTTGATTAGAAATAAATTTTCACGTAATTCAGAAAATGATAGATGTTACAAAAAATGACTAACGTATTATTTTACTAAAAATAAAACTATTGCCGCACATGAAATTTTAGGTATTCCGGTACCCAGTAGCATTGCTGTATTACAAAGTGCAACGTTACTAGCTATTTGCAATACGTTACTAGTATCCTACATACAAGAAATTAAATTGTGAGGAAGTCTTATAAGAATCCACTTATTTTAAGAAAAATAATTGATATATAATATAAATAGAAAATTAACCTAGAAAATGAATTTTTAAGTCTATAGTGTAGTATTAGTAGCAGGTATGTAATGTTAAAATAGACAAACTAAACATAATATTAAAATAATAAATTTTAACTGTTAAGTAAATAAAGTAAATAAAAATTAAAAAAAGTCCAAACCTGTTAAATGTGAATTATTGCCGTTTTTATTGTTGTTTAAATTATTTTAATATTATGCTTAGTTTGTTTATTTTTTGACATCAAATTGTATGTATTATAATTATTACATAGTAAATAAATACTTGAATACCTTACTATCTCCGCATACTTCATCTGACAACATCTATTCATTCATGCTCTTTGCTCTTAAAACTTTTATCTTTTTCACAAATTCGACAACAAAATTTGACCATGTCTACGTAGTCTTCCTCATTCTATTTGCCTGCACACTCTTCAATTATATATAATATTTCCACACTCGATCCACACTTATTCTCTCAATATGCCACAATAAATAAACGTTTCTTACGCGTTGCTATATTTTACTCACTTTCAAGCTGCGCCCATACATACGCAGCAATTTTAATTCACAGCAATTAATAATAATTAAGAAGAAAAACTTCAAAATACTTACTTAAATATCAATATTATGTATGTACACGTAGGTATATCGATAATGTAGAATAATGATCGTTTCCTAACTTAACAAACTTACCTGCAACAAAAAACAAAGAATAGAATTTAAGTAAAATTAAAACTATAAAAATAAGAGCAAATATTTACAATGTATGTACGAGTATGTACGTAAATATACTAATGTAATATTTTAGTAAATAAGTTTATATAAATTTAACTATAAACGCAAATTATTAACAGCATATTTAATTTATTATTTTTTAATTTTTTCTGCTAATTTATAAAAACGTGTTTCATAATAATTTAATATAAAATTCTATTATTCTTCATTAAAATTTATACAAGAACGCTGAAGCGGTTATTACAGTATATAACAATAAATTTTATATAATAAGCTTTTATAATAATAAATTCGAATGCATTCCACTATACGTGGGAAAACAATAAACACGGTTAATAGATTCGATTACGCCTCCACATTTTAAAATAAACAAATACAAAATTTAATAGCTTGCGAGCAACATCCGTTGTTTTATCTATATTTTCTTTTATAAATTATCAGTTACAGACACATAATTTATGATAATAGATTTTTATTCTTATCCTCCGCAAAACTACCTAGATTAACAATGAAGTATACAAGTATACAATATTAAGTTTAGGTAGGCTAAGGTACCAACTGTGATTTCAATTTTGATCCGTTGGGTTGATATTCTGATTTTATTTACATAATGTACTTTGCTTCATACTTTATGGTCAATGTGTATAAAATAGTATAGGTATAAGGAAAAATAGCGGTAAGTCCTTGGTTAAAAATTAGTTTATCTGCATTCTACACGGATAGCCTCGTATAAATCATTTAGAAGGCTAATTCGAACATTTAACTTTACAGGAAAATCCAAAAATTTGTAATATGGTATGCACTAATTAACAAAATGTAATATTTCAGATTTTCTTTAAGAACGTTTAATAGAACAAACTATATTACGTAAAGGACACTTTACACGAGGGGATTTTTTCATGCGATCGATCGCTGCGACTAGTCGCCGCAACTAAGCGCCTCGTGTAATGCAAAATCGCACGTGCGATTAGTCCCTGCAACCTTGCGCATGTGCGATTTTTTGAATTAGAACTTGTTCTAATTTCATGCGATTTCTTGCTGCCAACTTAAAAAATTTTAAGATAAAACTATAAAGACAACATTTTATTATTATTTCATAGTTTGTTTACCTACAAGCTCGTGTTTGTTATTAAAGTTTGTTATAAAGAAATTTTTATTTTATTTTTGTACATTTTTTTATAAAATTTATAAAAAAAATAATAAAGAATTTATGTGGAGCAAATATTCATTAGAAATATTCGTCGACCTGATATTATATACTCTTATTAATAAATTATTAAATATAAATTGAACCTATAAACGTTAAAAAAACATCTAGGTTATTATTTACTAAGCTGACCAGTTATTTTCAAGTTGACACTGTAAGTTGGTATTGCAACAAATATGTCATTTATTACAGAATCCCCTAAAAATAAATGCCTCGTGTAAAGTGACCATGCGATAAGTCGCTGCGACTTTGCGCATGCCAAAAAATCCCTGCAACTAATCGCAGCGATCAATCGCATGAAAAAATCCCCTCGTGTAAAGTGCCCTTAAGGTATAGTACATATACGAATGAATAACTATTAATTGGTACTATTAAATAGCGTCACTTGTCCATAAAATTCATCAATCAAATTCGATAAAAATCATAAATACTAATTTTATTTTATAGTTTCACACCTTTTAATATAACATTAATTTAAATATAGTGTGAATCTTCCTAATAACCTGCTGTAAAACAGTAAATAAGTGTATTAAATAATTCATATTTTGACTAATTCTCACATTAATTAATATAGTATATAATGTACATCCAATACATTCACGTAATTTATATCACATGCAATAAAATAACAAGGTTCCTATATATGTACTACGTAATGAGAAAAAACAAACACTTCCGTTAGTGTCACTTAATTTCTTGTCAATTTTACATGATTGCATTTATTTTTTTAATATTTAAATTTTGTTTTGTAGAGCAAAATAGTGATAAATCACTTCTTATTAAATTACTACGGAAATACTTTTCAGAAACATCATCACCTGCACGTAGTGAACTTACTGTCAGTTAAGCGCGTTAAGCGTCATTCACATCCAAGTAACGTACGTAGCGGACATACAAGACATAACGTACAAAACATAGCAAGTGACTTGTCATTCACATCAACATAGAAAACATAGAAACGTGAAGAACGCGCACTCGTATTTTCACCCGATCGGTTGATTACGGTATCGGTTTCTCTACGATCGTAGAGGAACGGATACGAATGTATCAGATCTATAAATTTTCCGTCAACCATAATTAACCAAATATCAATAAAAAACACACTCACAAGAAACACACGACACGCTGTAATTTAACCTAAAAGTTTAAATGTGGAAAGTGTAAACCTCACTTTACAATTTAAAATTTTAAAACGGAGGTGTTGCCTTGTAAAATGAACGCATCTCATTGGTCAAGCATAGAAAACATAACGGAGAAGTTGAAGTTGACCGAACTCTTTGTTTCGTTACTTCATGTCGGCTATGTTTTGTACGAATGTCACTGGTAGCGTTTGAAACCATGCATTTCAACTTTCTTCGCGTTATGTCTTGTATGTCCGCTACGTACGTTACTTGGATGTGAATGACGCTTTACGTCACTTTAGTTATCCCATCTTTTGCTAATAAATTTGTGGTTATTAATATTCCTGTTATATTAAAGCTTAAATTAGTTATTTTATTTTCATGGTAAATCATATTTTCCTGACTAATATTAACTTTGTGAATTGTTTTGAATTATACTTTCTTGTTTCTTATTACTTTTTCGTTCTTTTTTCTCTAACTATATTATTATGTAAATAATTGTGGAATATGGCCTTTCGCATTACATAAAACATTTATTTTTTTTAAATTTTATCTTGTTATTCCATAATTTTTCATATTGCAAATTATTCGATTTTTCACTTTACAGTTAAAATTATATTATTTTAATAATTATTAATTACTACAATAATAATAAGGTTCTGTTTAGTTTTCGTTAAATATCATATTTTAATTGTTTTCATTAATAGTTTTCTTTGATGTAACTATTAGCAAAATAATTAAAGTGCGCAATTTAATTGAGATTTAATTTAATTTTCATTAATATGCCTATATTATTTAACAGAATTACCCATTCTCATTTTCAACAAAGTGAGTTTAATTTCCTCCCATAAAACGGTTCAAAATTTTTAAAAACTACTTACGACATGAGATACTCGTGGCTAACTACAACTTTCAGATTCTTATTTTTTTTAAATAAGCACACTAAATAAAATATCAAAATAATTAATTATAACTGTTAGATAAACTGTTGTTTATTTTAACATTACATACTACCACATTATCCACATTATTGTTTACCGTTTTTCAAAAAATGCATTGGTTTCTTGCAACTCTACATCTTGCACGAAAATGAGGAACAGCATACTTACTATATTAGATATTTCAAATTTTAATAACAATACCTTACATGTACCATGACTCGTATTATAATTATTCGATATTTTTTAAATGAGTATAACATATAAATCAATATGGTGAATAAAATATGTCAAAACACTACTTAAGTAAATTTTGCTATTATATAATAATTTCGATCCTTTTACGATCCTACACTATAAAAATTTTCAAACATAATTAATTTTGTTAATTCTTCGGTTAGTTAATCTTGTTTAAACAATGTTGTTAAATCCATAGAACTAGACTACCTAATAATTGAACTAAAATCAGTTATCTATCCGAGATATTATTAATATGATAGGAATTGTATAATTAACTATTATTTCAATAATAGGTATGTAATAACTTAAATTCATTTAAATAAAAACTTCATTTTAGAAATCAACCTATGTATGTTTTTAATTAACGCAATAATCAGGTCTTAAAGATATTACAAGAAATATAAAAAATAATTAAAAGAAGTTCAATATTTTAATAAAATAAATTAATATTTCACAGAAAAAATATAAACTCTTTTAAAATTCAAAAATATGGTTACCGCTAACTCCTTGACTTTTTAGAATCAACTTACCATCTATTAATATGTTAAATAACAAGTACTATGTGAAATGATAATAAGGGCTTAGCCGTTAAGTAAGTTGACAATTATCTACAATACACAGCTCTACAACTCAATACTACAGCCTCATCTACAACCTTCAAATAAACCGTAGAATTAGTACATAAATTAATACTCCAAATTTGAACATAAATTAATGTTTTGGCAGCATTCACAATGCTTAAATTAATGCGCAAATTAGTGTGAATCCATCTAGTGTAAATGTTTGGAATCTTTCTATTTAAATCGGGTACAGGTTAATACCATAGCGTTGCACTTTTAATATTAAATGTATGAAAAATTATAAAGGTAAATTGCCAACTAAGTTATCACAATAACTTATCTCAGGGCCCATAGGATTTTTGTAACTCAATGGTTACAAAAGATTTCCCTGGACTAGCTCAGGTGCTCTCTGGTTATACGAAGTAGTTAGGTAGAGCACCAAGTAATTAAATTTCAGGTTTCCAAAGAACTTATTTGGTAATTACTAACCACCGAGATGTAAGCCAGCTTACAAAAAAAAATATTAAGTAAATAAAAGAAACCACCACAGATTACCTCGAGCACAATAAGATTTATTAATGGACAATACAAAAAAAGAATGATCAACAATGTCTTACAATTATCACTGATAATAATAATTTAAATTAAATCAATATGAGGAGAAAAGTTGTTGCGCACCATACGAGATCAAGTCACAGTTGTCTATTAGTTCTACGCAAAGTTTATAATTTTGAAATTCCTAAATAAACTCTTAGGTAAAAAAACTCTTCAAACGATTGTCATTAATTAAAAAAAAATATAAGTGTCGCTCAAGACCCGGAGAATTGCAATTCTTTTGAGTCGCGGTAATTTCACACTAAGATAGGTGTGCCCCGAATGTTTAAATCAAAATCCGAATTTTGCGTATCGCTTAACAAAAAAAAAGGTGTTTACGTGATGGCATACTTTAACTTTTCCTAACTAAAAATAAATTAATTTCTGCTTGAACTTAATAATACTGATTATAATTATATTACATTGAAATTTACGCAACAATCAATAAAATAATATAATGACGTAACGAAATAGATAAACGTACTATAAAACAAATAGATAATTTCGGGTGTTAACCGGTAATCAATTCCAAATCCAAAAAGTTGATGGTCCGGATAATATATAAAATCAGCGGTAGTGTTGAAAGCGAAAATACACAGGACGTCAAATGGGTAGGTACGCAAGGATCCCGAAGGTAATAATATAACGGACCCTTATGCTGGTTATCATCAAAATAAGTTAGTAAATGATACGTCTAACCTTATGCTGGTTGCTGTGTGGAAGTTTGATGGAATATTGGACGCTCCTAGTCTCAATCCTCGTAGATCCAACAATACGAAAGAAGGAAGAACCACTATTTTAGGAATATTTCCAATCAAAAATAATTATTCCAAAATATATATCCCACGTGTGCCCGTAAAGGTGCAATAAAGAAAAATTTCCAAATGGAGCACTCTTCCGAAATAGAAGCTGTCAGGTCACACAAGGCTATCGTGATCCAGAGAATTTCAGGAGAATTCCCAACAAAACTGCTACCTTTCTTTCAAAAATCGCTTTCCGTTCTTAGTTAAAAACCCCGTTCTTATTATCTTATCCATACGCACATTTTTCCAAAAATCAAACATGTTCCCAAGGAATCAAAACTTAACCCAATCGCCATCTAATATCAAACTATACAAAATTAAAATTAAAGAATTCTGCACAATAACTTAAAATAAACTCCAATAACATAAAACTCATGTAACAAGGTCACAAAAGTTAACAGGTTTTAGGTTAAAAATCACAGATGACACTTGAATGATTTTGAAGCATGCGTAGTAGCAACTTGACGACTAATTTACGTGAAAAAGCTTGAACCTTGCAAGGTTCTGCGTTAAGTACTAATTACTAATTTCGCGTTAAGTACTAATTTAGAGATTGTGAACAACAGCATAGATTTTAAATGCGGCAAACTTCTACGTTTAATTCTAATTACTAATTACTACGTTAATTTGGAGGTTGTGGATGATGCTTTAATGTCGAAAAACCCGGTTTGATTCTAAACAAAATAAGAATTTTATTTATTTTTTTAGTTAATTATTTAATATACAAACCCCGACAAAAGATAAAAAAAAAAGTATAAAAAAAAAATTAAAAGTGTTCATAACAAAGCTGAAAATCCTAAATTAAATCACATTTTTGAATAGTTGAAGATTTCTATACAAGATCTTAACAAATAGAAATATCTTTTTATAGCGTAAATTATGTATGGATTAAGCATTATTGGATACTTAAGCCTATATGTCCTTCTTGACTTCGGTCAGTAAGACTTGTAGTTTGATCTGGAAGTATCCAACATTTTAACATGTAAAATGATTGATCCGTGAATTAAAACAAAATGAACAATAACATTTTATTATTAAGATTAGCACAACCGCGAATCATGTCTTTCCATATAAATTATTTTTAATTATTATTTGTCTCATCCGGATGGTCCCGTAATGGTCATTCCGAATGTATTAAGATGACTACCCTAATTAAAAAAAAATAATAATTTTAGTTGCGTCCAGATATTTACAATTTCAAAAATAGAAGATTTATAACCTCGATATTCTAGTCAATAAATTAATTTTTGTAATTACAAATATTAATTTTTAATTAAATAACTTTCTAAACTTATACATTTTTTATACTGTTAATTATAAATTTATGAACAATTCTATTAATAAATAAAATTATTAATCTTTTGTTCGCTCTCGTAATAGCCTACAATTACAAATTTAATTTAAGTTTGATGATTGATTTGTGAGACATAAACCTACAAATTAATTTTATTGAAAATGCTTTAATGATTTATGTACATAAATTTATGAACATTTTAGATTTTTATAACAATAAATAATAAATTTATAATAAGTATAAATTAATTTTACTTTGTGATAAGCAATATTGTCGCTTATCAATTCCAGAATTTTTTTGTTGAATTTTAGAAATAACGCTATACGGATAGCACTACCTATTTAAGAATTTTCGGTTTTGATTTAAAACCTACTTAATTCATAACTAGTTATTTCGGGTACTTAAAGTTTCAACTTGGCTATAATATTATATACCTAAGGTTTAAATACTCAAAGGCCATGATTCAGCTTTGGTCTCACTCAGGGAAGATGATCTTACGGTAAGTCAAAGTTAAATTACGTCATAATTTACGTTTTTCATAATTTATTTCATAATTAAATTACAAACTTGAAAAGTGTCCCAACTGGTACAGAACAGAAAAGAATGAAGAAAAATTGGAGAAGCTGACGTTCTAGAGAAAAATGCTAAAGAAGAAGTGTTGAAGTAACCATACCTAATACAACTTCAGCAAACTTTTGTACGTCAAAAACGATTGCCTTAAGGGTTCAACTAAAATAAAATTTTGCACACGACTTGAAAATTCCATTACCGTGTAATTATTAATTTGACAGCTGCTATTTCATTAATTAATAATTTAACAGTTTTTGTCTAAATCATCTAAATCAATGTCTAAATGAAAACTATTTTGAAGCAACGCCGGGCGCCTCAATACAATTTTAAAGATTTGCAATACGTAAAACTTTTCTCTGCATACATATAGAATATTGAACGTCTTTATTGCAGTAGGCTTTCCAGTTGATCTAGAAGTGTTAGCACATTTAATTTGGACAGCAACCAATCATGCTTTTATATCATAGAGTAGAATAGACGGCGATAATTTTAATGCATTTGGCTGCATATTATAAAAAAGTATAAAACCAATCACATTAAACATAACATAAGTTCATTAACATCAGTCAAATATTGTCAGTTTAAATTCTATATTCAATTAAAATACTAAAAATTTAACAGCTTATTAACCACAAGTATGTTAATGACTTATAAAAGTAGAAAGGATATTACCTAAAATTAATTTTTAGGATTGAAATGCATGTATCTACTATTTATTGTATTAGCTAGTATTATTTACGTCTTCTTTGTATTCTAAATAAACGTGTGTGTACAACTTATTTACTGTGGTACCTTAAAGAGAGTAGTATGTATATTTACGATACTTGTCTTTAATTAAAAATAAACATTTGTAAAATACACGAAAGCTTAATAAATAGAATACTAATAATTTAAGTTTAAATACTGACGTTAAACTGTAGGTGCCCATTGTTATTGCAAACAGAATATTTCCGAAAATAAAAATAAACAAAAAATGTAAAATAATTCCTTAACTATCACCGCACCCACCTGGAATGTTTAGCAAGTGGAACGAAAATAATAAATAATGAATATGATAATGATACTAATAACAAGTAATAACTTCATTTAGATTCAATTCAATTTTTATTAGGAAAACATTATCTATAAATGCCATTGCAGTAATAGCTCTTGATACTACGAAAGTATTCTGAATAGTTCGTTGATCGAAAAAGTTTAAGGAATACACAATTTAGCAAACTGTTTTTTTCGTGTATGAATAACGTAAATGTGAAAGGATCAAGTATGTAACTCAAATCGATCTAGCGATTTGATAGTAACAAGAATTTAAATTTATCGAGCACCCGTGTTTTATATTACTTCTAAATTATTTTATAGATAATTATACTCCTAGAACTTCTTCGAGCAACTATATTTGCATAAGATTCCGTAGGTAGCTTTAAAAGTTGTACTGCAAAACACATATAAAGTGTTCTTTTTTTAAAATTGAAAATTTAGCTAAAACAAACCTTGAAAATCTAAAAATGCACTTGAGGTAAAGTGATGATGTTGAATTTAATGTTATGAGTAATTATTAGAACAGAATCATCTCAAACTGTTGTGCAAATTGATCAAGCATTTTTTATAATACATACCACATTAAAATAGAGTTGATATTCAACTCACCCCTTCAGAGACATGACGCCCTTCTTTCTGTAATAAGCTTGAAAATCGCTTACCAACTTCTTTATATATAGTTAGGAAACACCCTGTATTTAATTATGAAAAAAACTTTAATTGATTATTTAAAAACAATAAAAATTTTAAAGTTATTAAAAATGATCTTGCACGTCGTATTTATTTATCGTTAGGGTCATCTTTTCAAGTTCTTCGCTTCATATATTGCATTATTTTATTACCTATTCATTTTATTACGTTTAGTTTTTGTGCACACTTATAATATATCACTTTCATGACACATAACGATTCTTATTTCATGATGATAATCCAAGCAAATTTGAAAAAGTTGGCGAAAAAAGTAATAGAAAAGGAACCTAAAATAGTATATTATAGGCCAAAGTTGTGAAGACTGTCATTATTGACTTAGCGCCAAAATTATATTCCGATGTGCGAAGTAGTAGTAGATTTTTTGTTACTTGTTCGGCTATTTTACGCATTTCGGGCGGCGTACGAACGTAAGTCAGTGAACGACTTTCAAAACTTAAACTTGCCAACACCCAGTGGCGTAGCCAAGAGGAGGGCCTGCCCCCCCCCCCCCCCGAAATTATTAATTCGTAATTTTACTATAATTTCTATATAACTGATTTTCAAAACACTAATGATACTATATTTGAAGGCAAATGGCTGATTTTGCATCAGAAATGAAAAAAACATGAAGGAGCAGCTTCCAAAATATACAATAGAAGCTCTTAATCAGTTTAATATTGATATTTCCAGAAATATTATATATTATTTTAGGAACATTAGCGGTTACTACAGCCTCTGTAGAAAGAACATTTTCCATCTTAAAACGAATAAAGCCAAATTTGAGAAATAGTAACGGCGAGAATAGGTTAAGTGATTTAGCTTTATTAGCAGTTCACAGGAATGTACCTATATTAATGTAGAAGAGGTTATAAATACTTTTGGAATAACAAAAAAACGCAATGATTTTACAATTATAATTATATTAGAATTATAATAATTTCTATGACTTAGTTTTTAATGTTTATTTAAAATGTTAACGTTAAAATGTCTGACGCAACTTTTTTTTCGGAGAAATTATTTTTTATTGTAATTTTTTAACTTTCTATTGAGCGCATGATTTTGAAAATTTGAAAAATTTTTGCCTGCGGCGCTATTAAAAACTGCTCGCTGCGCTCGCAGGCCCCCCCCCCCAAACCAAATTTCTAGCTACGCCACTGCCAACACCTGTCAAATCAACAAAACAAAATAAAGTTGTCATTTAATTTAATATTTTAAATTTGAAATTCTTTTATTAACAAGAATTAAAAAAAACATTGTAATAAATCTAGTAGTGGAAAAAATCGTATATAAACCACGGTTGTGAAGACCATCATATAGACCCCGCGCCTTATATTCGTCGGTGCTTCGCACCTCGGAATATAGTTTTGGCACTAGGTCAATAATGACAGTCTTCACAACCTTGGCCTATAATATACTATTTTTATCAACATTTGTTTTATAAACATTCGCCAAACTGTAGAAAAATATCAATATGTTCATTATTAACTAGTAGTGTATAATGAAAAAATTATACACCAGTAGTCTGAAAAATGTCACTTCAGGTGCGACTTTACTAAGTTATAATGATAGCCTATATAACTAGTAGTGGAAAAAATTCATTATTTTAACATTTTGTTTAGATTGAAAAAAGTAACAGATAAATTTCAATCAAGTTCAACGAAACTCTCGGTGTGCACTAAATACTTATATCAACTGCTAAATATTTGAGATGTATGCATTGATCATAGGTGCAACTAGGGGCGAGAGAGTTGGAGTTAAGTTTGATGGGTAAGCTTAGCCCCTAAAACTAATTGAGTGAAGCTAGTGCCGGTTGCAGGTTGGAAAAACCGTGAAAAACGTAACCTAGTTGTGTCTATGACATTGATGATAGACAAGAAGGAGTTGAACGTTTTACATAATTGCTTACATTTAAAGTTATTCCCGAAAATATTTAATTAAACATCAAGAAATACCAAACATTAACTTTATTCAATATAAAAACTAAAATTTGTTGTTTCTTTAAATTTTATTTTGCATTATTGATCTTTTACAGCATCTGTGCGGAATTTTGCATACCATCTACAGGAACGCCTAGGTACACCTGTAATTTAATAATAAATGAAAAATTTTATTTGATAAAGTTTATGTTTCTTTGGGCCAACTACTAGTTTTTCTTTCTCATTAAAATTCATAATATAAGAATATAAGATGAAATTACGTCATATCATTCATTGCTCTAAAAATAAAAACTAAAAAGTATACTTTCCTAAATTAAATTACAGTATGAAAATTTGTTTTTATGATTATCTATAAACCATTTAAGAATAAAACCAAGATTTATATTGTTAAATATGACTAAGAATTCTTTGCAAACAGTACCCTTACGTGTAATAAATTATTATGGTCTTTTCAAATCCCTTTGTACATTTCGAATAAATTTTCATGGCTACCCCAAAACAATATTTTACGATATGTTAATAGATATGAAAGAGATAGTATTATTCGCTACGTGAGTCGGAAAAGAAGAGATACAAATACGGGTCGTAGCACCCATGGTAACAGTTTTGTGAATGAAATCTGGAAACGACGAGACAGCTCTCATAAAACGTCAAACTCGAACGGTTATATTTTTATGGTTATATTTAGAGACCGGATTATATGCAACGAAAATCGTTCATGAAAATTAGGATTTTCTACCGTCACAGTCCTCATACCGAAAAACGTGGATTATATTAATATAAAATCGAGTACTTACATATTTTTCATATGGACTAGAAAGCAATAACAACCACACCACTAATAGTGAATTTATAATAATTTCTATTTTATTAATTGTTGTTAATGTTAGCAACATAAAACATCGAATCAATAAGAATGCGTTACACATGTTTTATGTCGAACTTAAGCAAAAAGAAAATAACAAGAAAGTTCTCGAAATTGATCACATTATGAATACTATCGTACAATTTGAACCACCACGAGCTAAAAGGGAAATTCCTCAATGTGCAAATTGCCAGCGGTTTGGGCATACAAAAAATTTCTGCAGCAAACCCCCAAGATGTGTAAAATGTGTAGAACATCATTTGACAAAAAATTGTCCCAGAAAAGACAAAAACAATGAAGTGAGATGTGTCAATTGTGGAGAGGGTCATCCTGCAAACTATAGAGGATGCATTATACACAAACAACTCCAACAACGACTGTATCCAAAACTGAGGGAAAGAAACAACCAGAAGGTGGATCAAACCGATACTCAACACCCAATAACACAATCACAAATGGTACAGCCAGGCACTTCATACGCACAACAAGTAAGTCAACCTATTTGCAATCAATTACCCAATAATTATTCCAGTCAATTCAATCAAGTCATACCAATGAAACAGTCAAGCGATGATTTTGAAGAGCTCAAGATCATGATGAAAAAACTCACGGAGCAAATGAGCACAATGCTTAATCTGCTAACAACACTGGTCAATAAAATGTCATAATGATTGAACTAATTAAAATTGCAACATGGAACGCCAACGGCTTGTGCCAACATGCACAAGAACTTAAACTATTCCTGGAATCACATAAAATAGATATAATGCTAATCTCAGAATCACATTTTACAACAAAAAGCTACTTAAAAATCCCCAACTTTTTAATATACAATACCCAACACCCAGATGGTAAAGCACACGGTGGCACGGCAGTAATTATCAGAAACAGCATCAAACATCATGAAATCGAGAAGTATCAACACGATTATCTTCAAGCTACTAGTGTAGCAGTTGAGAATGGAAAGGGCAACTTGGTGGTCTCAGCGATTTACTGCCCACCTAAACATAACAATAAAGAAAAACAATATGGACACTTTTTTGGCACGCTTGGAAACCGATTCATTGCTGGAGGAGACTTCAATGCCAAGCATACGCACTGGGGCTCAAGACGAATAACTACCAAAGGAAGAGAACTGCTTGCAACAATAAATTCTAATGGTATGGCAAGTCTATCATCGGGACAACCCACATACTGGCCAAGCGATCAAACTAAAATACCTGACACAATTGACTTCTACGTGACAAAGGGTATAAATATCAAACAGCTCAAAGTGGAACCAACATTGGATCTCAGTTCCGATCATACACCCGTCATATTAACAATTCACTCCCAAATCGTCTACAAGCAAAAGCAACCAACATTATTTAGTAGAAAAACTAATTGGGAAATATTTAAAAGCAAATTGGACGAGCAAATTAATTTAAATGTGCCTCTGAAAACAGAGGAGGAGCTTGACATTGCAGTGGAAAACCTAACTATCGCAATTCAAAATGCAGCATGGCAAAGTACACCCGATCAAAATATATCCCATATTGAAGATTTGTGCCCTGCTTCAGTTAAACAAAAAATTTCCGAAAAACGAAAACTTCGAAATCAATGGCAAACCTCAAGAACACCTGAGAGCAAAGCAAAATTAAACAAAGCTGGTAAACAACTGAAAATTCTCCTGTCACAACTTAAAAACCAGGCTATTCAAGACTATCTTAGCAATCTAACAGCCACTAGAGCAACTGACTACTCGCTCTGGAAAGCTACAAGAAGACTCAAGCACCCACAAGAGAAAATACCACCAATCAGAGATGATACGGGTAAGTGGACTAGAAGCGATAAGGAAAAGGCTCACGCATTCGCCAAGCACCTTTCTAATGTTTTCAAACCTTTCCCATCAACATCGACATTAGAAGATCATGACATCTATAAATATCTTGATGCACCCTTTCAGATGGATTTGCCAATAAAAATTTTTAAATTACAAGAAGTTAAACAAACAATCCTACGCGAAATCAATCCTAAAAAAGCACCCGGCTTTGACCTGATTACGGGTAAGGTTTTACAAGAAGTAACTCCAAAGTGCCTTAGACTGCTTACGTACATCTACAATGCGATACTGAGATTAAAACACTTTCCGAACTCATGGAAAGTTGCACAAATCATCCTAATACAGAAGCCAGGAAAGAAACCAGAAGAAATAACTTCTTACAGACCGATAAGTCTGATTCCGGTGTTAGGTAAGATTTTCGAAAAACTACTTCTCAAACGCTTAAAACCAATATTGGGGAAAGATTCCCTCATTCCTAGCCATCAATTCGGATTTAGAAGCCATCACGGTACTGTCGAGCAGGTCCACAGAATTATAAAGCGTATCGGCAACGATCTGGAACATAAGAGATACTGCTCTGCGGCATTTCTAGACATAAGCCAGGCGTTCGACAAGGTGTGGCACGAGGGTTTATTCTACAAATTGAAGAAGAGCTTGCCACACAATTATTATCAGGTATTAAAATCCTACTTGACTAACAGACACTTTCTGGTTAAATATGGTGAAGAATACTCCGAAATGTACCCAATCGAGTCAGGTGTGCCGCAGGGTAGTGTCCTGGGTCCAGTTTTGTACTTGATGTACACTGCAGATCTTCCAACAACTAAATCAACAATGGTAGCAACTTTCGCTGACGACACCGCTGTGCTTGCGTCACATACTGATCCGAAGGTCGCTTCAACTAACTTACAGAAAAACTTAGATAAAATCCAAGGATGGCTCAAAGTGTGGAGGATAAAAGCCAATGAGACAAAATCTTCGCAGGTCACGTTTACCATGAGAAGAGATAATTGCCCACCTGTAACTTTTAATGGTTGTGTTCTACCCCAAGCTGAAGATGCAAAATATCTGGGCCTACACATTGATAGAAGACTTACATGGCGGAAACATATATTTAATAAAAGGAAGCAGCTTGGAATCAAGTTTAGACAAATGAATTGGTTGCTGGGTAAAAAATCACAAGTAAGTTTAGAGAGCAAATTAATAATCTATAAAGCAATACTAAAACCGATTTGGACATATGGAATCGAACTTTGGGGAACTGCTAGCTCTTCAAACGTCGAAATACTCCAAAGATTTCAAAATAAGACACTTAGAACAATTGTACAAGCTCCGTGGTATGTGCCAAATGATATAATCCATCGAGACTTAAAAATACCTTCCATACACAGCGAAATCAAGAATTACTCCGTCAAATATAAAAATCGTTTAAAAACGCATCCAAACGAACTGGCAGTGAACCTGCTTGATGATTCATGTGAGATTCGAAGATTGAAACGCTTCAAGCCCTTGGACCTGGCTTCTCGATTTAACTAGCTGCTGATGTGGAATTGCCGACTGGCTACATGTTTATAATGTAGATTATTCTTGTGCCTTGCATATTATGTTAACAAATTAGATAACTTAAAATGAGTACATTTACTGGAATGTTCTCAACGTGTCAATAATTAATGCCAAATAATTTACTTATTGTTTGTATATAGACAGATTGTAAATATTAATTGAAATAAAAAAAAAAAAAAAAAAATTTTATTAAAATATCCCGTTTGTATAGCAAAATTCGTATATATACAATAAAAATATTTCCAGATTTAGTTTACTCCATCTAACCAACAGGTGACGCTACAACACATTCTCATAGCGATTGATATAAAATCGAGTAACCCGTTTATATCACAAAATTCGTATATTATTGTTTTATGCAATGAAAATATTTCCAGATTTAGTTCATTCAAATGGCGCTACAAGACATTCTCATAGCTGATAACGTTGTTTATTTATTAGTGTTAATTAGTTCGTTATTTATTTTTTTTTACCTACACTTTGTTCATTATTTTTAGAATTTCTATGAAAACGGTTGGTTTCCCAAAAA
Organism: Cantharis rustica; assembly: GCA_911387805.1. Classification (NCBI taxonomy): domain Eukaryota; kingdom Metazoa; phylum Arthropoda; class Insecta; order Coleoptera; family Cantharidae; genus Cantharis; species Cantharis rustica. Next base: position 83,500,721 of record OU426877.1, read on the forward strand.
GAAATATTTGACCAAAGTTATAGCCCGTTAAATTCCAGATCCGGTTTGGGCCGTTAGTTATTTTCTAAGACGTTTCGTTTAAGAGATACGAAGTTTGCAAGAAAAGTAAAAAAAATAAAATCAGAATTTTTTTAACATTTTTTCCCTTAATTTAATTTATAACTCGAAAACCGCTTACTCTAGACGATGAGAGGATATAAACTAACTTGTAGATAAGTAAATGATATTTAAAAAACGTCTAATCCATTAAGTCTAAAAAATCAATAATATCGTAGCTATGGCCGTTTGAAATCAGAAATTATTGAAAATATTGCTTTAAAAAGAGGTACCCCCCAAGGGTTGGGACTTGGACTATTTGAAAATTTGACTTAGAAAAGTGTCCTTTATCGCCACCTCAAAGGTTCTCCACGGTTACGGGGACACCCTCTATATAAAAAAAAAAAATCATGATAAAAAATATTCTGACGTAGGTATTGATTATAATGCAGCTTTTTTATAAAGAAATATTTTTAAATAAATTACTATTATTGCAGTAGCCATTCAATATGGATATCTAGTAATAAATAAGAATGCACAGGAAGATAATTCTGATGACAATTTCGAAAAGTATCTCCAATACTTTAGAATACAAATATGATTATGTTTATTAACATTCATGCATTTATTATAAAATTATTGAGTTCTGTTGAGCTTTTTAATTTATAAGAAAATTAATAATAATCATATTGCAAGTCAATTTTTTTATATTTTAATAATCTGAAAATTATATGTACTAAAAGCATTAAATAGGTGCATAATATATTGAAATGCAAATAATTATAAATTAAAGTTTTTGCAATTATGATAAATAATTGAGAACTACCAGTCAATTAAATATGCATCGTGAATCCGTTATACATTTTATCGATAATATTGTTATTAAATAACTATGTATAAGTGTCTCAATTAAAAAAATGATAACTAAGACTTGGAATAACAAATCCCCTTTTACTTTCATACGTAATACTTATATTATTTCCAAGGTAAAAGGTTATTGAACTATCTCGTTTTTTTGGTGCACTGAATAATGAATTAAATTTTAAAAAAACGAAGGTAGATGAATTATAAATTTTTAATACAATTTTTATATTTCAGTTTATTTCTTTTTCCTTAGCTGGGTGAAAAATATTACATTTTTAGCATTATAGTAAATAATTTTCTATATTTGATTTTCTTTGAACAAATTTTAATACAAATTGCACAATTGCGCTATGTATAATGTCTTGTAACGGTGTTCATCAAAAAAGATTTATAATATGACCAAATTTTTTAAACATCGATGAAGAATTTTGGAAAAGTATTATCTATGGGCTGCAACCGCTTAAGAGATAAGAAAATTTTACAAAATTTCCTCTCGATAATTAAATAAATTCTCATTCATAAACTTTTTGGAAATGAGAAACCAATTACTAAGTCGTCGATCAAAAACCGCTTGATAAATTTTATTAAACTTTTTAACTAAAGACCAAAAATATAAAATTAGAATTTGTCTTTTAAGCCGGTACATGCTGACAACCAGTCACCAGTAATTTAGTTCACAAAAGACTAGAAATCGATACAGTCAACAAGAAATTAGTTTCGGAAAATCTATTAAGAAGAATGCAGAGAGAAAAAGTCGAAGAAGCTGCTATATAGTGTTTATAAGAAATACTTTTAACAGTAGATCGTATTTAAGTCTTATGTATGTACAATCTACATAATATTATATACTGCACATTAATTGCATGCCGCCCTAATTTTATTGCATTCGAAACTTTTCATTAACTTTTAAAGCCTTGGGAAAGTTTCATATCCCAATTTACAATATTACTGTTATAACGCTAATATTTTTCCATGATTGAATTGAATATTTAGTAAAGCAAGGAATGTCACAGATTTGTTAAAATCGTAATAATAATAAAAAAATGTTGTATATTTATACACTTGTGATTTTAACTACATTCGTCATTAAAAGGTCAAACAACCTTATTTTATAAATTGATTATCCCATTATTAATAATATAATTAATATAAATTCTATCTTAACACAAAGTGATGGTCTCAAATCAATACCACATAAGTCAGAAAAATTCATTTTTAGATTTTTAGATCAATGAAATCTATTTCACAAGCACCACCATCTATCAGACGGTAGTAATTTAAAAAAAATTCTGTCACACCAATATAGGCAGGAAACCAATACCTCGTTTTTCACAATAACTCGTAAGTCTCATTTTGTAAGGTTTAATAATACAAAATAAACCTAAAAATATTTTCGAAAATACCTTCATACAAATATTTATAAAGAGGTTCCATTATCATATTCTAAGTTTAATATTAATAATAATTACTGTAAACGCAATGAAACTGTTTTTCTGCTCTCCTCTAAAATCGTAATTTTTGACATACGTGGTATTGATTTGACACCATCGAAAGATTTCTGTTCACATAAGTTCATTATAATTATATTATTGACGACATTTTCCAAACTTAAAGAAAGTTACGCTCTTAATGTTAATTTTTCTCCAATAAATTTTAGTAGTTTGACTGATCTAAACTAACACGCTGTATTAGTGTTACAATATGAACAAACACCGGTCATTCATCAAATTAACATTAGGGCCTAGCTTTTGACCCGAACGCAGCAAAAAAATACAGACGAAAATCGTAGACAGTCATGTGGCCAGCTTCATTAATAAATTGCTATCATTACGAGATCATTACTAATATTTAAATCCATGTAACACCGATGTGTTACATGTTTGCGATCTGGATGCGGTGTTTATGTCGCGGCGTTCGGATCGCAAACGTGTCCTTATCTAATTGGTCCTCTTTATGGCAGTAATTTAGTAATCATACGTACATATGGTAGGTATGTAATCATATTGTTATAACATGTTTTTTGTAAGTCTTATTTCAATTTTTCGACGACCGCGATTTCATTTACTGCGCAGAACATGTTTTGCTAAATTTACCTTTGAAATTTCAAACTATTTTGTTCTCTTAGTGAAACTAAAAGGCTCTTACTTTTAAGGCATCTATGGGAATATCATTAAGAAACCACTGCCACGGAAGCCTGATGCGAGTCGTCCACCACTTTGATCAACTCTTTGAAAATCACTACTTTATGGTATTATAAACAAACTGCTATAACGGTCAAATACAATGCGCACACTTATTAATAATTATGTAAGTTCCAATGTTCCTTGACCTATTTTCTTGTAGGTAATTGATAAAATATTTTGTAGTTATTAAAGAAGGAAATTAACTATTATATAAATTTGTTTGTAAATGGTTTATTCGAGTAAGATAGATGTTAATAACAAATTATTATTAAAGAATATCTCGACGAAGTTAATATTTACATATAGACAATTCCCAGAAGGTAGCAGATCATTCAACTTTCTGTTTTACTGGCGAACGAAGTCGGCATTGTTATAAATTATTGATTGGCTATAAACGTGTTTGTCAGACAGTGCACATACCGTTGCTTTTGGATGAAATTACAAAACTATGCAGCTTCTAGTATCTAAGGTTATTATTTCACAACAGACGACAATAAATCATTCGTATTTTTCAATAAAAAATAATAAGTTATGACATTGCTGAAGTACACGTTTTACAATTACCACTTTTCATGTTTTATTAAAAAAATGTAGTACTGAAGATAAAATATAATCAAGGTATTTATAAAATATTCATATAGTAACTTGTTATTAACAACTCAGTAAAAATTTAAAAAAATTTAAAATACCTGAACGGGTGCGTTTTATTGCGAGTTTGCAAGGTGTGATTTGGTGCATGTCTTTCATACCATACATGGAAGATTAATACTAAAATGCATGCCTTAAACCACCTACACCAATATGATGTTCAAGATCAGACCACACAGGTATCTTGTATAACGAAACATGACGTACTGATTATTTTATTATTGGAGTATTGATGTATTAGGACTACCAAGTAAGAATGGTAGTCCATATTACACATCAAGGTTGCAGAATATACATTCCGAAATAATATTTCTATACGACCGCGTCATATAGTTGACTGCGCTTATAATATTAATATATTTTTTCTTTGGTCAGTAAGTACCCCCTACTAAATCAGATCGAAATATGTACTAGATGGATCCATCTACTACGCAAATATCACATTTAGTCACCATTTGACCTCACTCAGCAGAGGCCTGGATTATAGTTGAATTTGGATGTTCTACCTTTAGCCTCCTTGCAAAGTTTTGCTTGCTCTCAAATGATAATTAGCCGTAGTTATTTTATAGTTAGTTTCTAGTTTTATAGTTTATTTCTTTAATAAAATTTCTTTATTATGGTAATTTTAATACTGCTACTCTCGCAATGTCCTAAATGAATTAATAATAATTTATATTATTTATAAATTATTAAATAGCATCAAGTTAAATTCATATTTTTCAGAGAGTCGATTCAAGTACTAAGTTGAGAATATAAAAAAAAATTATTGCAAAAATCTCAAAATTATATTCTTGAAGTTTTACGTTAAATTATTTCGAATTTTCAAATTACCACGAGACGATCACGCGTTTCATTAGGCTTATCAAAATCGTCACTTGCATGTTTACTAGTGAATAAAGGCTATAATAGTATTTCAAAAAATGTTTATGCCCTGGACGTACTAAAAGTAGCTGAAAAGGGGGTGGAAAGGTTTGCAGACACCTTCAACCATGTCAACAAAGCTTCTATGAGAAAGCTGAGAGTTTACTACCTATATATCGACTAAAATAGCATAATAACTTAAAGTTACTGTAAATCCATAAATTGATCTCGTTTGCAATTGCGGGTTCTAGCTCGAATTCGTCTCCAGTGACTGGACTATAATGTACTAATCAGTGATTTTTGAAAGGTATTTTAAAAATTAATGAAATATTTACACTGCATAATAATTTTTATAACTAGCGTAACTATCAAGTCACTGTCTCACAGTTTTTATAGCAATTGTGTGAGATGCATTTTCTATTAAAATAACTTATCGTATCTATTAAGTCTATTATTGTATTGTTCTACAATACATTTTTCGATCCGTTTTTTTTTTTTTGATCGGTCGATCCATATAGCATGCAAAAATATAACTCTTGCAACTGCGGAACAACAGCAAATGTCAAAAGGTTTTGCGTCGGACTTAGGAATTGGCGAGCAGAATTATACTTACAATCCTCAACTGAAACATAAAAAAACAACTTAATTTTTCAAAAAGTTTTTGTCGTCGATGAATTAAAAAACTAGAAAAAAAATTTTGAATAAGAGAAAATAACGAAAACTGAAAACAAAATTTGAGATTTACAGCATAATATTTTATTTAATTGTATCTTAAACATTATTTAACTTAATAAAATTGTGGATTTTCTATCATTGGCAATAGAATTTAATTGTCTACTTGAATTCGCAAAGCGCACTTTTAGTTTTTGAGTAATAGTGGTCACCAACTTTCAAAATGTAGTTGCGAGTAAATTGAAGTTAATATTTCAAATACGGAAAATATGTACTTAAGATGACAACTTTTTGAAAAATTTTGAGTGACGTTCGATAGATGTCTCGGGTATCGTTTTATGTTCATCTAAAGTAGGCAGCAAAATTGCCGCTTATATCAGCGTAGCTTGTGTGACCAACTATTAAGAAGTAGTTTTGAGCGTCATTTTTATATTCGTATTTACATTTTTCTAGAACTTATTTTTGCTTCAATTGATCTATTTGATTTCTCATTGCATTTAATAAATAATCTATTAACTATTTTATCATTTGCTTGCATTACTTTCAGTTTTATTTCAATTTTTAATTGAAAAGTAAAATAAAAAGTTTACAATTAAAACTTTCTTTCATCTGTCACAGGAATAATATTTATAATACAGGTGCTTCTAAAAATTCTAGTTCACATTTTTGTTAAATAAAAAATTATCGATTTACTCGTCATCTAGAGAAAATTTTTTTTAGTTAAATTTACATGACATCTCAGGAAGATCACAAACATTCGTTCTTTTTGCTTATAACGGCACTAAATATTTATATTATTATAGAACTGTATTCATAAATAGTTACAACAGATTTATAAAGCTATTATAAGCAAAGTGTCAAAAAACATTATTGATAAACGTTCAATAGCGCTAAAATACTGTTATAAGACTGATATAAGCGGTTTATAACCTAAAACAACTAATCACCTATAACCCCTAACCTATAACAGTGTATAACTAAAACATTATTGAGAGACACTTTAAGAAATTTTTATGAATACTGGTGTAATTCTATAATCGTCCAATAATAATTAATGTAATAGTAACGTCGTAGATTCGTAGTCACTTTATTTATTTTATTACTCAGATCATGATTGTGATAATCGCTATAATCAATAATAAGTGGTTTAGGCAGTATGTAACTCGATATTAATCATATCAAATTTTTAGAATAAACCAAAAAATGCACAAACACTTTTTAGAACTAAAATGTTTAAGGTAACACACCGTGTTATAATACACACCGTTTCCAATAAATACACCATGTATATTATCGCAAACGTTTTCACCATACTATGGCATCATCAGGCGATGAATTAGAAAGAGAAACGAGAAAATTTCCGTATTTATCGACCAAATTGCAAGAGAAAAGGGAGAGAGTAGACGGAGAGAATTATTTTAAAAATGGTATATTTTTGTTTGAATTTACTAGAGAGTAGGGACATATTTAATATAAAAGAAAAATAATGTAAGTGAATGTAGGGTAAGTTAGAAGGGGGGGGGGGAGGTATTATTTATTAAAAATGTTTAGTAGGAGTGAGAGTTGTTTAAATCAAATTGACTATTTAGTAATGAAGATGAATATTTTAATTTATTAATTTCCATTTTACTCAAATAAAGTTAGAACATAATATAATAACTGATTATTATTTGTTTTATAAAATAAAATAAACTACTGTCTAGAAAAATTATTTAAAATACTCATCTTTTCACGCCTCCTGAGTGACCCTAACCCTTTAACAACTTCTATGGGATCACACATTATGCAAAAAATTTTAATTCAAAACTTTGATAAATTTTCTCAAGAGCTGATTAAATTTTGATTACTTTTCTAAACTTTTCAGTTTTACCCGTACTTTTTGATTTAAGTATTTATATTATATTATAATATAATAAATATAATAATCTAAATCAATATAACCACAATCTGTTCTTAAAAACAGTAAATTTAATAGTATCTACAGTTTCATAATTTGCTTAAATTTAAAATTTCATTGTTCTAATTTGGTTTTTCAATTTATTTTAATGAAAAATCATTTTGATTAGTATTGTTCGATCGATATAGTACGCTTGATATACATAATATCCAAACTATTCTTCAGCACTAGTTGTATCGATGTGAATTTAATTTAATTTAATAATAACACATATCATGAAACACCTATAAGTTCCGTGTCAGGGTCATACCAAATGTAATAAATATGGCATGTTATACGATTTCGCTTTAATTTTCTTGTTTACTTCTTTACAATAAACTTTTTTCCATCTTTACATACTTAGTTGATCAATAGATCAAGTATTGTGTATACATTGGTATATCATTTCTTCATTTTGTCTTATCAGACCCACACTTTTCCTCTTAATATTCAATCAAATACTTTTATTAATCATTTATTTAATAGATTGAATTCATACTCTTTTTTATTACACAACAATTTAATCTTTAGGTTTATACCTCAGGTTTAAAACAAAGCTTCAAATACTCGTACTAACAGCAATATTATAATTAATATAATTAACAAAGAAATATGACCTAAATAATTAAATTAAAGGTGAAAAAATAAAAAGATGTAGTATATCAATATATATTATCACATTTTTGTTTTCGAGTTTAGACAGTGGTCTTATTTATTATGGAAAATAATGACAGGAAAATGAGTTATTGTTCTATGTTTCAATGCTTTTAATTCCCTGATAATAGTAATATTGGAAATCGTTAGATAGACCTTAATTAATTAAAGAATTAACATTACTTTTGAAATTTTAAAATGTTTAAGTAAGAAAAATTGTCAATATGAGTGTAGAATTTAAACCATCTTGTAAATTGTGAATGTAAGTTCATTCATCAATAATAGAAGGCAATTTAATACTTGCTTATGATATTCTGGTTTAGAACCTGTAATAGCGGCGCTTCCTTGCTTAAATTCTTAAAAAGGAAACTTTATTTTCTAAACCAGCCATAAACTAACTGTATCTAATACTATTAGTAACTCTTAACATCTATCTATACATTTAGATTTCGAAAAATTACACCTATATCGTTACTGTTAGATTATTAGTATTCACTTTTATTCAATCAAAACATAACTGTTATCGTATTTTGGCAATTTGATTAACATAAAGCTCACCAATTTACACTTTCAAAAATTTTAACTTGTTAGCGAGTGCATAGTACTATATGAAGTTTGCTTCAAATTTTTAGGTCACTGACCGTATTCAGCACACCATTATTATGAACTATAAAAATTTGATGTGATTTTTAGAAGTTTAAACAAACAGCATTCTCGTACTTAATTGTAAAACAAACTACCTAATTTTTATTATTTATTTATCTAATTGCACTTTATTTATTTACATCATAGGCTATAGATATGAAAGGCAGATTACTTAATATTTAAATTTGCTAATACATTTATATTCTATTTTATATTATATGCAAAATTATCAATTAAAATAATACAGATTAACTTATTGATTAACTAATTCAATCGTACTTATCTTAAATTTTAAAAAACTAACAGCTCTTATTAATTGAAATTAAACCTTTTTGTATAAGGAATGTAATAAATGTATACTAATAGAATTAATTATTAAAAATTAAACATAGATGATATTTCTGTAGGTAAAATACTGCATTAATTACAAATATTATGAACATTGAAAATAATAAAATGTAAAATTCAATATGTCAATTTGAGAAATCTTTGGCGAGGTCATTAAGGTAAAAATTTAAATATCGACATGGACAAGATGCAACACCGTTATGTACTATTAGATGTGAATTTTAACAGTTCTTTAAGCACTCCATTGCGTACATACAATATTTTATTTTATAATTTTAAATAACATTAATACATTTTCAAAATACGAGTTGAAATATCTATTATAAATATTTTCAACTAAAATTTATTCATCGACTTATGGTAAGCATATTTCAGTTTTCCGCAATTTTGTTTCACATCAACTATTATAATTAAAGTAAAAGTAAAACTCAATTATTTTTTCACAATTAAAAAAACTTGTTATATTTTCATATCAAAGCCCATGGAGTCGCAAACAGAATTATTACAAAAGACCAAAATTTTTTCCACTAGAACTACTACTACTACTTTTAGGAACGATTAACGAGATTCCCATATATTATTAATATAAATTCATAACTTAAAACTGAGTGACATTAGGTAAATATTTTAAATTCGATTAATTGAAAGAAAACGCAAAATTGTTACAAGTTGAAATGAAGATTTTCAAAGTTAGGATATGGATTAATTAAATTTAAAACTATCACATTCAAGTTTATTAATAATAATCTAAACATTTCGGCAATGATGCCATTTTTTCTAATCGAATCTTATTTAAGTAAAGTTATTAATTTAATAAGTATGTAGTTGGATATTTGGATTCAAATCTATTATCTATTATGTTGGATTCAAAAAACTCTACAATATACTATCAGTTTCAAAGCTTTATACCACAATGATGTCGTTACAAATTTACAACTTTCTTTTAAGTTTAAGAAGTTATACTTAATTCGCATTTACTTGCAGATAATTACTTGTTCCAGATAATATTAAACTTTTCGTAAATGTTTAATAATAACCATAAAACTTGATTGGATAACTCAAAATTAAGTATGCATGTATTTTTTTTATGTATCTGTTTTATCAAGCATCAAAGTTTCATTTTATTTGTCTTAAATACCGAGATATAATAATTATGAATATCTTCGAAGAAACAAATTGCTAATTTCAAAATTTAATTTTCAAAGTTTAGATCTACGATTGGAGTAAAAAAAATATTACAAGAACACAATTTACATTATGTTGTTCATTTGCTTTGAAACCGTATCATTGACATAACGTATGGTTTACATTTGGTGGTAAATTTCAATAAAACCTAATATTTGTAGGGAATAAATGCATTATTTATTCAAAATATCCAATTCCATTGTGGGGTGTTTAGTTTACTTTACAGCTGGTTGGTTCCGCACAGGATTGAACGAGAACAGCTGCCACCATTTAAAGACTACTTCAAATTAGGCAAATCCGTACCGCCTAACTTTTAAACAATTAAAAAAATTAGTAATAAATTAACGTATAATTTTAAGGCGTCTATAGATCAAAATACTGTAAAATAACTGCCAAACCATGAAATATTTAGTAAATATTTGCTGCACTTGATTATATTTTCAAAGCTTTAAATATATTAGTATTTATTCATTAAACAAGAGTGTAGAAAAAAGAAGAAATTTTCAAGTTAAATCGGAGTGCAGTTTAGTTAGGTTAATCGATAGATACTATTTCTTATTGGATCCCATTTTAATTTTTTAAGAATAACTTTATAGAAATTCAAATGTGGTAACAAAAGTTTCCGCAACTTTATATGTCTTGTACGTTTGAGCTATTGAAGATAAATATTACGAAAATATTGCAGATTAGTTGTTTATGAACAAAATATGAAATATAAAGTCAAACAATAAATTTTAAAGATATTCAAACTGCAATTCCCGGCGATCCATAACTTCAAAATTTTATTATGTAAGTATAATATCATTATTCATTACACAGTACCTACTGTACTAATGTACTTTATAATTACTTTAATAAACTGGGGTTACAGATACTTAAATTAATATAAATTATATAATAATTATAAATAAAAGTAGAAAAGTACTTATAAATTTTCTAGACGTTTCATTACGATGCGAAGATTAGAATGCACTTGAAAATCTTATAAATGTGTAATACAGTTCGCCTAACAAACTCAAAAATAACTTTTTATAATAATTATGAGATTAATAAAAGTGAATCTCTTCTTTGGGTGACATGCACTATATAGTACGTTGACAACATTCTCTCCTATGTATGTAGTGTGCGTGGCAAATAATGTTATCACATTTATAAGAAACCTACCGAACAACGTGGACCCCGAACCACAATAATGTAATACACTTAATTTTTTTAAATTTTACATAGCCGAACTGGATATTCGACTTTAATAAGTAGTCGCGTATTAACCACTAATAAAGTAGTAGTTATCGTTTTGATTTGAGATGTTCAAGGGTGCAATTGCTTCTTACGGTGACTTAATGTTAAATTAAATATTGTCCATGTGCGATGGATGTTGTATGCATATACCTACTAATTATTATGCATTAAGAATATACTAATATTATAATTAAATTAAAATCGATTAAAATTTAAAAATACACAAGGTGAGCAAGCATACGATATTACTTAACTTTATAACCTACCTATACGTAATAATCTATTCATGAAAGCTTATAAATTAATTTTATTTCTATTAGTTTTCGTTGCTCATTCTAATTTTTTATAACATTTTGGTGCATTACGGGCAGTAACTCTAAGCAAGGTATTAATTTAAAATATAAAAAAAATTTAATGTATGGTTTTATAATAAAACCATTAAGTATGAATATCTGTAACAACACTGGTTTGAATATTAGCACAATACATTTTAATGAAAAATATTAACAACATAATCGATTATTAGTTGCGTGTCTAACAATATCTATATTAAAATAATAATTTGTCAGAGACACGACTACATAATACATAATATCTAGAAACACAGTGGCTGCAATCTGAATACAAAACTGTAGGTGGACACCTGCATACATTTATTTTACCTTTATTATCCTAACCAGCTTACCGTAGTTCTATGATTCTATTCTACTATAACGTTCTTGGAATGTATATTTATTATTAAGTAAAACCGTGGGTACTGTTTTTGCAAGTATGTAATCAGGGGCGGTTCTACCATAGGAACTGCAGAGCTGCAGAACCGCCAAAAATAAGAACGAAGTGTACCAAATTAATTATTACTTATTAGTATAATCACCATATTTCAAATTATTTCAATAATTGAGTAATCAATTTTGGTTTCAAAGAGCGGTTCTTATGTTGCCTTGAGTCAGTCAAATAAGTACTGTAATAATTAATACAAGTCCGTTACGCTTTCGAAATCACTGTTTAACTTCGATGTGCTGGAAATGATTCTGAACATGAAATGATGCGAGCTATCGGGTGGAATCGTATCCATGTCAGTATACATCGTGGTGTTAGGACTATCCTAACATCACCACAACACCACGGTATACATTACAAATTGTGCTGCATCTTTTTGCAGTTTTACATGTCGTATTTTGTGATATAATTTAAAATTTGACTTATGAAAACAACTAGTAAATTGATTTTTGTTCATTGATTGTTCAACAACATTCTTAAACAATAAAATGCAATAGTTTAATACTCGTAATATAGTGTAATTTGAAAATTTAGTACAAATTTTAATTTTACCAAGTCTCTTATAAGTACTATTATCAAAATAGAAGTAAAATTATTTCTTGGCAGATCCTATATTAGAAACTCGAAATCAAATTACGTTTAATTATTAATATCAGTAAAATTAAAATTATGTAGGTTTTTTCTACAATAATGTTTATTATTAAACTCGCAGATTACAAGATATAGGAAGAACCCACCATGGTACGTACAACCGTTCTGCTCATATTGCAGTTCTGGTTTTACGAACATATACGATTTTATTTTAAACACATCTTGCGTTATGAACTTTAATTGAAATTATGAATATCGAAGAAAGTATCTTATACCTACTAGTACATAAAATAAATGCTTATGAATTAAATGAAGAAAAAATAAAATGAAATATTACTAATATTTTTAACACAACTTCTCTCATAAGCTGTACTTAATAAAATTTTTTCGAAAATTAGGATTGCAATTTATTGTAAAAATGTAAAATGATATAAAGTACTACATTCTAGATTAGTGTTGTATGTTTAATATTTAAAAATGTGCAATAAGTTTATTTTTTGAGATTGCCATTTTACTGATATCTTACTATTTTTATAATGCAGAACACCCAAAAATATTTTTCACGAGCCGCCACTGTATGTAATATTAAAAGGTTTGGAGTTTTTAAGATCGTCTTAATTCTGTATAATAATAGTGCCTATCAGATGTTAGTCATAGTCAGCACAAAAAATCATAGCAGGTCAAATTCTTTCATAATAACAAAACCGTTTAATTGAAGTTTTAAATTAGCTTATTAGATGGGCTAGACTAATAAGTTTATTATTAAGAAGAGTAATAAATATGTGATTCATAGACCCAAACATTAGTCTTCTCCTATTAATAAAAAAGAATTGGTAAACCTAATTGACATTTGAAATTATCACGTTTTAAGAAAATCTCATCATTGAAGGTTTACATTATTCTAAATTTAAATATCTAGAACTGGAAAGACGAATACCATTTAAAACAGGAAATCATACCTGAAAGGTCAACTTCAGAAAGAATATTTCTATTGTCTAGCCTCGTGTTGATTTATTTTAGTTTAGTTAGCAACTTTTTTGAAATAGCATTCATCACTTTTTTAATATTATACTTATTTATTTTATAAATTCATTTCATACCTAAAGTGATCGTTTAATTAAACAGAAATTTAATTTTGGAAATATTTTAGGTTTATTAATCAATATGCTTTGTGATTAATGGAAGTTTTAAAAAAACAATGAATAAATCAAAGAAGTGTGTTTAATAAATAATAAAACTGAATAACAATTGTTTTATTACAAAAATTAATAATAATAATAATACCTTCTCGTACATACAGAAGTTCAATATTGAATGAACTCAATATTCATAATATTACATCTGATAAAAAATAATAATATTCACATTTCATATAATTCGTAATACTTACAAGAATAGTAAATTTTTTGAAATGTGTAAAATTAACACATTAATATTGCGAACTCCTGCAGTCTCAAAATAATCCTTTGTTCAAGTTAAAAACACTTGGCATAACTTAACGGTTAAACAATTTCACCTTTTTAACTATTGAGTCAAGTAAAAATAAAGTTAAAATAGCAGAAATTTCATGTCTAAACAATTAGAAGCACGGTAAATACATTTGAGAATAACGACATACACAACACAACGCACTGCGCAATAATAAACGTAGTCTGACCGTTTTGCTCACACGTTGAGGTTGGTTCAGCGCACGTCGTTTGATCAAGAAATCGCAGTGAATGCACTCGGCGAGACATTCGACTCTTCGTCTCCCCCACAGCCAAGATTTACTCGTCAGCGTTAGACCAGATAAAAACCAGAGGGCTAAAGGCTAAAGGATTCTAAACAGTTAAGTGGTAGAAGTAACCTCTACAACTAAAAAATTTACATTTAACTTGATGGTAAGATTTAGATGTGCACGATTCGCAGAAATGGATAGGTGTGGTCACTATATCTTTCTATCATCAGTTAAAAACAATAAAATACTAAGATAAGCTGGCGGTGCGTCAGCTCTTATAATCATATTTGTTTATTGAATTACAATAATAGTAAACTATTAACACTAATCAAAATAATTATATAGAGTGTAGATGTACTAATCATAAATTTTAATATGCACGCAGTTTACTAATTAGGAATAAATACTCTGTAAAAAATAGTCGCAACTACTATATACTACATGTTACGAACAAAGTCCGAAATTGTACAAAATCGACATTGCACAGATATTTTTGTACAAAGCTAGCATTGCACAGTTAATTTATACAATATCCGATGTTAGGTTGCTTTAACTGACTTTGTACGACGTTACTTGTGTGCAAAGACAAAGAGAATTAACCATTACTACAAAATTTATTAAAAAATCAGAATTTAGCTGTAGCTGAAATGCATGAGCAAGCTAAAATAATGATAATGGGAAGAAAATAGATATACTTTCCTATAGACAACCGTACCAGTTCCAGTTCCTGCTTTGAATAGTGGAAAAGGAGATTGCAGAAGTTTTCTTGGTGTAGTTATGGAAGTTACTAAAGATAATAATTATTATAAAATTGGGACAACAAATGGTGTCTTACATCAACTATAGTAGAATCAAAATGCAGCATGTAAATCCTTCTAAAGCAGAAGGAACGCATTGAGGAGACAAGGCTTCGTAAGATGTAATTGTTTCAAAAATATGTTGATGTAAAGCAGAATGCTACTAAAATGTAACTCAAAATATCATAATGTATTGGATTGTACAAATAAGTAAAATAACTAAAAACTAGTATTAACAAATCTTATTAAAAACTCTTATTCATTGATTATTGCCATTTCACATGTTTGATATTCATTATTTACACGTTTTCAGATATCCGTTTTATCGTATTAATATCGTCAGATTGGATTTTATATTAACTTCAAACACCTTCTAAGGAAAACGAACATTGCACACATTGCAGTGTACAATGTTGACATTGTACAAATAATGCCGTACAAAGTCGATTAAAACAACTTAATATCGGACATTGCATAAATTGACTGTGTAATACTAGCTTTGCACAAAAATATCTGTGCAATGTCGACGTACAATTTCGGACTCTGTTCTTAACATAGGTATTGTCGTGGTATTCTCCAAAAAATATTGGTAGAAGCCTTTACTATCTTTTTTTTTTTAGTTTACCTCAGCTAGCTTTTCAATGGTCGGCAGCATTAAGCTCTACTCAAGAGTCGGTTACTATGGCAGTTACGGCAGTTATTCAAATCAATATCTCCAATCGCATACAAATCAAATTTAACAATTCAATGTAAAATATTTTATTAGGCTCGTACTTTCGATTTTACGCTTATCCAAATCGCTCGCTTATCAATAGAACCATTCGTTCCTACGAATGCAATAATTTTTACACTTTCAATTTAAAACAATTCAGGTCCAATTTATAACTTGCAGTTATTCCTTTTCCAAATCAGCGAAAGCAATCAATCCACTACCGCTCGGTAGCAACTCATCAAAAATTATCCAAATCTCAAAAAAATATACTTCCAAAATAACGCAATAATGCATTCGCATCAAATCAATTTATTTAAATCAAATCAAATTAAAATATTACTCACAATTCTTAGAAAATATCAAAAATTTCAAAATTCAGCGGGGAATACAAATTTTCGCACCCGCTGTTGGCCATAGTTGGCCAAAAAAACCCCTATCTCTATCTTTTCTCTCCACTCTGTACTTTTCCAATTTAAACGTTTAAAAATGAAATTAACAAATTTTTACAATTTAGCACAGGGTGGGTTGAAACATTTTGTTTCACGACAGTATATTGTCGTGTTCCAAAATAATTCGGACCCACCCTATGCATTTTTGTAAAATTATTGTATTAATTATTAAGTTGCAACATTGTGGAATTTGCTGGGTGGGGACCGATCACTTTGATACGAGGCCTTTTGCCAAAAAATGGTCGACGTGATGGACGTATTAATTGATTAGTCCGAAAAATATAGTTTATAGTTTGAAAATATAAGAAGTTTTTTTTTGATTAAAGTGTTTTATTGATAATTATAATTGGAGTATATTAATTTTTGAAGAAAAGTTGAGTGATTTGGAATTATAATTGGAACGGAAGCTATCGAGGATGATGTTAATATGATGGGAAGATAAGAGAGCAAGAGGGGAAGAAAACAATAATAAAAAAATTAAGTAAATTACAAATTTTATATTAATATTAAAAATTTATTCAAGGAACTACAAAATTTGGTTGATAAGCCGGACCGCGATATGGGTATCGTATAAAATTTGCGTTACCATTTGGATAATTTAATTAAAATTCGAAATTTGATGATTTGACGAGTTTGTCGAGGAAACGAAATATTGGTGATAGGAAGGCAGCTGTGAGCCGGTATCGTATAAAATTTGCTAATTTTAAAATTTATATGATATCCGAACAAAAATTAAACGTAGAAAATTGTGAACAAGATTCGATCATTTTAGAAAATACATATTAAATTAATTAAGAGAATAATTTTACATCAATTGTCGCATGCAACGTGGGGCTTCCGAAAAAGCGACCTACCTTTGACCCTGAGAAAATTAAAATAAATAACATGGAAGAAATTAAGGGAGAAGAAAAAGAAAAACAAAAAGACTCTGGAGTGGCAGAAACCACTGATGAATTACCGTTCCAACCAAAGTTCGAAGGTACATTTATCGATTACTTTAAAAAAATAATAGACAAGATCGAAGAAAACAGAAAAAAGGACAAAGAAGAAATAATCGAAGCCATAAATAAAAAAATTCACAAGCTAGAAACAAATTCAACGAAGAACGTTGAACAAAAAAATAAAGAAGGATTGGAAATTATAAAACTAGAAGCGGAAGAGCTGTAAGCGGATAGATTAGAATTAGAAAAACAAGAAGCTGAAAGATTGGAGGCTGAAAGATTAGAAATGGCAAGACAAAAAGCTGAAAAAATAGAAATTCAAAAACAGAACGCTGAGAGATTAAAGCTTGAAAAACGAGTGGCTATAATAATGCAAGAAGAAAAAATTTTAAAATTAGAAAAACGAGATTACACAAAACAAGTAGCTACAAGACAGGAAGTAATGAAAAAGAAAATGAAGAACTGGATATTTTGGATGAGTCGGGGGTGGAGAAGAAATAAGATTCCAGTGAAGTGGACGCCTCAAACCAGAATCAATTTGTGGAAAGTTCGGAAAGAGAAATGAACGAAACAAAAAAGATGAATCGTGATAAATAGAAGATAGTTTTGGAATAGATAAGCTTTGTTTTTTTTTATTTGATTTTTGAATTTAATTTATTTTAACTATAAATATTGTAATGTGTATAATAATTTTTTTTGATTTATATTTTTTTTGAAACACGGGCGAGTTTTGCAAATTTTGTGCTGCGCTGCGCTCACCACTGCAATTAGCAACGGAGGTATTGTCGTGTTCCAAAATAATTCGGACCCACCCTATGCATTTTTGTAAAATTATTGTATTAATTATTAAGTTGCAACATTGTGGAATTTGCTGGGTGGGGACCGATCACTTTGTTACGAGGCCTTTTGCTAAAAAATGGTCGATGTGATGGACGTATTAATTGATTAGTACGAAAAATTAATTGAATAAGTTTATGAATTGAAAATTATAAGAAGTTTGTGATGAAAAATGTTTTATTGATATTTATAATTGGAATAAATTAATTTTGAAGAAGGTTTGAAGAGGCCTTTTGCCAAAAATGGTCGACATGATGGCCGCATTAATTTATTAGTCCGAATAATTTTTGATAAGTTTATAAATTTTGGAATACAATTAAAAGTTTTTGAAGATAAAATGTTTTATTGGGGTTATTATATTGGATTGAATTGATTTTGAAGAAAGATTTTAGTGGTTTTGAAAATAAAATTTAAACGGAAGAAATTAAAGATAAAAGGATAAAAGGTGGAATTGGATTAGATCAACAATTACAATTGAAATAATTAAGAAAGTTTTATATTTAATATTAAAAATTTATTCAAGGAACTACAAAATTTGGTTGATAAGCCGGACCGCGATATGGGTATCGTATAAAATTTGCGTTACCATTTGGATAATTTAATTGAAATTGAAATTTAACAAATATTTTGGATTGGAAATCATAGAAAATAAATTATTAAATTAAATTACACCAAGGGTGAATTACACATCAATATATAATCTATGTAGATAAAAGGATACACTTTTGATTGGGAAGCCACTGCATTTTGATAATATTTAATTGCGTAGGTAATTAGAAATTTAGTATAAATTACCTTTCTCAAATTATAAATTAACCAACAATGTTAGAATTCAATTAATATTGTTAAAATTTTTATTGGCTAAAATGTGTTGAGATTTTGACGCGACTAAAGAATAAATTTAATTTCTCTATCGATTTCAATTTCTCAAATATCAAATAAAGGCTTTTTGAAGAGAACCATTAGTAGGCGTTGCGTTGGCTTTATTGAGGAGATAATTTCTAGCATTAAAACTAAATTGTTTATTTATGATTGTAAATTTTAACACTCGTTTTAAAAATTAAATTTTTAATGTAGTTTAAAGATTTCATAAAAATAGAAAGATCAACAAGTCTGTCGACTAAATAAAACTACTTCTATTAATTATGTAGTATGTATGTACACAATATCAATATCATGTACCTACATGTACTCGTACAGCTAGACCCGTACTTACATACTAAATTTTAAATTTTTATAAAATAAACGTCAAAACGCCAGTTACTGTTAAAAGCTATAATAAATATTTAGCTTAACTGGGAGGTTCTCTAATTATTAAAATGAAAAGAAAGTATTGCCACGCTTTAAAAATGTCACAATAACATTAAAGTTATTTTTACAATTTTAATGATGAAAATAATTTACATTTTTAGAGTGATATGGTTATTTTTTTATACGTCTCAACATAATGTTTGAGAAGTGTGCTACATAGGTATAGCTAGTATTTTCTGGCATTCTTTCATATGCCGCAAGATATTGGCAATTCTGTTTCATTATTATTAATAAATTATTTTAAAATGAATAATGGGTCACGCAGTGTAAAGTCCTACCATTTGTTATGGTTGATCATTGACATTTAATGCGGGCAAAAGGCATTGTTCCTTATTGGTTAGTCACGCATTTGGAGTCGCCTAGAAAAATTAGAAATTACCGAGTAATTAATGAGATTGTTCCCAATGACTTACTTTCCAGATTTAGTTGTCTACCTATAAAAAATAAATTTATTTGCGAGTATAAGGTAGGTATAAATTCATTTTCTTGTATAAGTTATATTATAAATCAATCACTTACATTTAAAAATGTTTTAACTTATAATCTTGCTAATAAATTTTTAACTTCGTAATTTATCATTTAATATACGGCCTATTTAAAAGTATCCCTTTGACCTGCATAAAAAAATTTTATTTCCTTGTGTCCTTTTTACTGTTGTACATTACACACATTACATATTATTTTATAATTATATTTTTATAATTTATTATAATAATATTTTGCTTATTTATGCTTACTACAATACATTTATAGTATTACATAATTATCTATTACTTACCTAAACTTAATAGTTTAGTCATTAAAATAAGGGTTTTTTAACAAGAACGAAATCGAACAAAATTTTATTTTTAGTAGTGACACAATCTTATATGAGTGTGAATAGTTGTCGTTGAAAAACCCAATTCTTGCGAATGACAAGAAATTGATAAATTATTTGTATCTTTTATAACACTAGCTCTTACAGCAGCAATATTCTCTTCGCTTCTTGCATTTCGATGATTAAACTGATGGTTTAAAAAATTCAAGTGAGTATTCACAAAAGACCGCTTATTTTCATAACATTTTTAGGTATTTACCAAATCTTGTGCAAGCCCGTTTTTAACAACGGCGAATTATCACTTATCAGAGTATATTAACGTAAAACTTAATAAATAAGTAAATCTTTATTAACTAAATTTTCGAAAATTTTGCAAATTGTGCAGTCATTGCAAAAATGACGTGGAAGTAATCTTGATAAACCTATAGGTTTCCAAAATAAATTTTAAATTTCCGATTTGCGTAAATAGCAACTAAAATTCCTTAAAACTTGCTGTTTGGTTTGTGCTATTTTCATAAAGCAGATATAATTTTGTTAATATTCATTTAATTGAATTGATGTTAGAATCTTTTATCAGAAAACCAAAACTATTTAAACGTTTTTGTTGTTTTAAACTTGAAAATTTTATAAACTAATAAGTAGGTAGCAAACTATGATAATTTATAATTATAACGATATCACCATCTTTTCGTGATATAATAGATGTAAATGTAATTCTAGTAGTATATTACTATATTCAAACTTTTTCTATTTAAAATAGAATATATTTAAACTTTCCTTACACATGAGCTCCAAGTTGTCTAAGTACGCCACTGATATTTTATATTGAGCTTAAATTCAAAATGGTTTATAGATATTCTGCCGTAACACGTCCAATATCATTTTAGTGCGATTTTGTTTACCATCGTTCTCAATAGGTATTTCCATGGTATTACTACCATGGTCGTGTGATCCTATGATGAAAATAGGTACCTATTTATTTTCAAGTAGTAGCTACAAAGTAATATTGCTTTTTTATACAGTCAGTTTTAACTATCGAATTCTCCAAATAAACAGTTTATTTCTATTGTAATTTTAAGTGTTAGTTTCTAAAAACTGTCAAGTTTTTTACCTCTACCCTTTCGGCTTTCGGTAATAACACAATCGCAATTTTTTTAATGGCGATAGTATTATAGAAGTAGGTATATTTATTGTCATGTAAGACTTCACCGATACAATATTTAACAAAGTTATGAACATTTACAGGTCAGATAAGCCATGCACCTAACAATATAAAGAAAACTTAAACACATTTCAGAAATAATACAATTTATAATTGATATAAATGATTATACATGTGTATTTCACTTCAAATATTGTAAGTGTGACGTCTGGGTATTTACACCACATTAAAATTATATACATCGGCAAATTAACATGTAAACAGTGTTAGTTAAATGTGACAATTTTAAATAAAATGTAAAAACACAAAGAAACTAAAGAATATTTTAATAAAAAAAAATAAAAAAAATAATAATAATAATACATTTGGCAGTATTAATTTGGACATTGAATAGCACATGTAAAAATTTTAACCAAAGAAAATAATTTCAAATTTTCTTCTTGAAAATACTAGTTCGACAATTCAAAAAATTGTTCTTCAAATTAATTTCAACAATTTAAATAACTGTGCAATGTTATTATTAGTGTTCATAATTTTTATGTTAATAAAAATTTTACCTACAATTGAAAATTATCCTGTTCCGTTGAAATTCCAAATTTAATAAACGTAAAGAGACTCCGAGTACCTCCTGATCAGTATAGTAATTATAAAATACACCTAATTAAGAATAGTACTATAAGTACTTTGACGCCTTTCCATGTCCACACACCTATGTTAAAATTAGAATTAATTAATTATTTATCAGTACAAATTAAACCTAAAATTTACTTACTTGTTTATAAAAGAAAAGGTGAGGTTAAGAAACCAAAGAGTTTTCTTAACCGATCTTTTAAAATTCAAAATTCAATTAATCACACATTAAATCGCGTCACTTGTTAAAGATTTGTTTTTTTTCTTATCATTTATACACTTTCGTGTCCAGTATTATTACAATATGTACAGAAATTTCCTGTTTACTTCAAAGAGCGGACAAAATTACTCAAGATAAGTGAATGCGACGACGCTGCGCATATTTTAGAAGAGGCATAAATAAAAATTTGGTACCTCTATTTAATAAACCACTCTGTACACATCTTATTAAAATAAGTTTACTTAGTTTTCACGATTCAATTCAATTCAATTTAACACGTAATAATAATAACGGATACCAACATCGCAATATGTATCTTTTTTTAACATTATTATTATTGCCACCCGCCCCTGTAAATAAAATAAGCGTAAAATATCTTTAGTAAATATTTACTAGGGGTAAAAGTTGTATAAAATTTTACTCCCTTTATCCACTGACAAAAACTACAATAATTGGAATTCCACATTTTTAGATTTTTAGAATAGATTAGATTTCTAGATAAATTAAAAACAATATTGAACCATAAAAACTAAGCTAGTTAAACCACAATATCATGAATCCACTAAATTTTCACCTTTTCTCCTACTATTATATTATTATATTATGTGAAGTGACTTTTACTTATTTATGTTACAAATTTGTAAATCTTGGAATTCACGAACAGTTCCTCACTATTTTTAATTTTGGAAAATTGAAAAAAAAACTTTGGAATTTCTGAATGGTTGGGCGTGATTTATTAAAATTTTAAAAAAACTTGCGGGAATAGTATTTTCATATGGAATAGTATATACGTTTATATTGTTCTGGTCAGAGATCGAATCAGGCATGACCGTATCGAATTCTACCCGAATTCTATCGAATTCTAAATAACTCTAGTAGGGATGAGTTATACAATTGTGTAATACTCTTATTATCTGTTAACGATACGTAAATAGATGCAACAGTGTGTTTTAGTTGGCAGAATCGACCGCAGTTGACTGTTAGCCGTGCAGCTATTAACATTATTTAATAAATTTATTTAAAATTAGATTTCGTTAATTTATAGCCGAATTTAACTTAAAAACAGAAATCCGTATCTTTCTACATCCGTATTTTTCGAGTTGAAGCTACTTCAGGGATGTTCCTAATTATTGTTCAAATCTAGAATGGTTCAGATATCTGCACACAAATCGGATATTTAAAAATAAAACAAAGCTTTTATTTAAACATTACTTATCAGTATGAATATTAAATTAAACAATTTATTATTAAATTAGAATTTACTATTTAAAAATTATATGAATTTATTATGTATATTATAATATAAAGGTAGGAATTCCTACTTGCGTCTATTTTCTTTTATTTCTTTGAAAATTGCTGCAATCAATATTGGCAAAGTTAGTAATCATTTTAAATACCAAATTAAAATTAACACTATAGGGATTTTACACTACCGATGGTGGTGCTAGCGATAACTTCAATATGTCTGCCATAACGAGTATACCTCAGTAGAATATTCATTTGTTTATCCTGGTTTATACGGAAATGTTTTGTTTATCTGTGTTCAAATTAATTAAAAAACGGTTGTTTTTCAAAACTACTTAACCTACGCTTTCTATTTGTATTTAAATAAATAATGTATGTGTTTTTTGATATCTCGGTGTTTTGTAAGCGAATGTAGAGAACTCTTAAAAGTTCATGCAGCTTCTAGGTTAAAGCAGTTGTTTGTAAACAAAGAGCTAATATATTTATGATTTATAGTTTTTTCAAAAATTCCACAAGTTATCATGTAATTGGTATTAGCAACAGATTCACCTTCCGTAATACATCTGGAAGTTAGTGTTGCTTCTAAGTAATTAAATAGATTCTTTAAATGAAAAAGCGAACATTTATCTGGATAATTCATTTCGACACGAAGTAAAAGATTCTGATAAAATATTAATAATTACATTAGGTTGAATTTATTGATAATAGGTTAACCTATTATCAATAAATTCAACCTAATGTAATTATTAATATAAATGAATAAATGAATTATCCAGATAAATGTTCGCTTTTTCGTTTAAATTCTTTACTATCGTTTTTCTTTTATCTTCATTTAAAATCTAATTAGATACCTACACCACCGCAAATAACTAACAATAATAATAATTATTATTATAACCATTTATTAACAAATAACTACTTATCTAAAATAAAAACTGATTAGTTTTTTTATATTAAACCTTGCACTGAATTAAAAAATCCCAGAAAAACAAAGTCAAACAGTATTAACACACGTTAAAAGACACTTTGGTATACTCGTTCGAGTAGTTACAATTGCTGTCGTATGGTGGCGAACAAAGAGTTTTGGTCAGCAAGCACACTAGTTCCCGATTTCGTTTTTCTTAAGAGAATTGTAAATACCTTATGAGATAATTTATTGTTTTAACTTCTTTAGAAAATACAATACATCCGTCCAAACGATTAAATCCAGTTTTCTCAAATAACATTTTTCTTTATAAAAATAATGCCACTGCAAAGTTAAATACTACATGCTCGTTTATTTATTATTATTATTTATCATTTTTTATTTGTTATTTTTGTTACATCATGTGATAACTTCTTAAACTTGATAACTTGATAAAATAAAATTCACACTTCAAGTATAAATTACGGTTAAATTAATTTTTTACCCACTAGTTTTCGATATCAAAACTATTACTATTTTTAAATTTTATTTTATTTTATTCTAATTAAAACTAATTACTATTTCAGACTATTTCTATAATAATGGGTGAATTACCAAATTAATTCTGGTAATTTTGTCTAACAGCTGAATTTGCTACCCAAGACAAATGCCTAAGATTAGGGCTGCCTAACTCGTCGATTATTTTTGTTTTTCAAATTATCTTGTATAAAATTATAAAAATACAAAAAGATTGAATATCCCTGGCCTAGATGGTCAGTTTTAAGTTTTTTTTTAGTTTGAATACTATCGTAAAAATTGGTTCAAAATTTAAAACAGAGACTAAAATTTAAAAAAGTTTGAAATGTTTGTTTAGATCTTGAAAAAATATTCTAGGACGTGCAAAAGTCCTAACAAAATTCTAAAAGCAGTAAATTAAATGAATTAATTAGATCTTAGTAATTGTAACCTCGCGGCATCCACCACCCCGCATCGAGACTACCACAAAAATTTGGACTGTTGGATATGAAACATATGTACATTTGTGAGGTTATGTGTGATATTATAAGTGTTAAACTCAAAATTCAATATATATGTAAGTAGTTAATTAGCGCAGTCAAAATAGACATAAAAATAGGGTAAGCTTGCATAAATTACGATACAGCTGAAAATTGGTGGAGGTCTTCATTTCATTATTACAAATGAAATATCAGAAGTCCCCATCGATCCCACATCTGCTAAAAAAGTTATTCAAGGTCAAAAGTCAAAAATTTCCGTTTTTCGCCTTTTTTCGCAAACGGCGAGTGTTATAGTAAAAATAGCTTACACAAAAGTTGTAGATTATTAAATTCTCTACAAAAATTGTCTCTATGCTTTTGTTTACAAATCACCATTTAAAGTTTAAAGTAAGTTAAAGGTTAAAGTGATAGTTTTTTAAATTGTGTCCGGAGTTTGATGTTTTTCATCTTGACTGCACATTATCCAACATACTTTAGAGAGAAATCAACAAAGTATTTTTGAAACGGATACATTTTACAAATTTGAATTTAGATGAAGTTTTAGTTTTTTTGGATTTGGTTTTTTTAGATTTGGTTTTGTTTTTAATTAAATTAAATGCTTTAATTGCCAAGACCGAAGCACTGAATTAGTATTTGTTTTGTTGGTTTTTACTCTGTTGTTCATAGTTTGTGAAGATAATGTATTAGTTAGGTAATATCGACGGAATATTATTGATATTTGTAAGAAGGCCGAGTGAGAAATTTAGTGATGTTTCTTATTCTCATTAAGAATTTCTACAATTTTTTAGTTTTTATATGTTAAATTCAAGTTTTAAATTAATTTAGTTTATAGTAAAGTGCATTCTATCACAACTTAAACTAATATACACTATGGTAAAGGCGTCATCCTGTATATAGAATGTACTATATAGGATACTATAAAATTTTTAAAACTTTTTAATTTTTATTATAAAATAGGTAAAATATATTAACAGAAAAATTTTCTTGTGATCTTAATGAGCCATTAAAATAATTTCAACTCAAGTTAAAATATTACCAAATATGTTCGTTGTGCGTGTCTAAAAACAATTTGGTATTATTTTCACAAATGATACTAACGCAGTTAATTTCCAAGAGCAAACAATTAAAAGAAGATGGGTGTTATTAAAATGGGGAACAGTGATCCTAAGGGCTTAATGACATTGTTGCATTTTAATAAGATTTACCCTCTACCTACCCTACTGACCCTGAGACTACTGACAGCGAAAACTTTAAAATTTATAGTTTCGTTTATAAATACAGCAACTGAATAAAGATTTGAATTATTGATGGCATTGGTAAATATTTGAAGGAAATACACTAATAAATGGATATTGTCTTTCTCAGCAGGAAACTATAATAAACTGTTAAAAAATTTAAATTTGAAGAAAAAATCAAAATATTTCAAATATATAATATAAATTTTTTTACACATTTTAGAACTAAAATGTTTTAAGTTAACATAATATAAATACACCGTATGTATTGAAATACCTCCAGCATTTACATTTTTTGATTACTTTTCAAATTCTTCATTCTTAAATATTTTCTTAATATTCAAATTTGGCTTGTAATAAAACTTTAAAATGGGCACGTTAAAAATTATTTGATACCGGTATCGCAGTCCGGCTTATCACCAACCATTTGTTGTTCCTTGAACAAATTTTTAATTTTAATGTAAAAATTTTACCAACCACTTCATTTTAAAATTATTATTTTCTTCTTTCTTGCTTTATTATCTTCTTTATCCCATTATAATTATCTTCGATAGCTTCCGTTCCAATTATAATTCCAAATCACTCAACTTTTCTTCAAAAATTAATATACTCCAATTATAATTATCAATAAAACATTTTATCTTCAAAAACTTTTACTAGTATTCCAGAATTTATAAACTTATCAAAAATTATTCGGACTAATAAATTAATGCGTCCATCACGTCGACCATTTTTGGCAAAAGGCCTCGATAAAACTTCACTTCTACCAACTTTAATTTTCAAAGTTTTACCTCCCAAAATTCAAATTCAAATATTTCATAAACTTAACATCAAAATTAATGGCAAATTAACAGGGTAGGTAAAACTTTGGTTCGGAACATGACAGTATATTATCGCAAATGTTTTCGTCATACTATGGCATCATCAGGCAATGAACTAGAAAGAGAAACGAGAATATTTCCGTATTTATCGACCAAATACCAAATACAAAATATTTATTCAACTCGAAATTTACCATCGGAAACTGCAGAGGTAAATTTTTTGGTACTTTAAACTCAATCGGAAATGGCAATCAAATCTACAGTCTTCTACAGTTTTCTCTCTATACGTACATATAAAATTATCATAGGATTTCTTAAGAAAATTTTCGTGAAAAATACAAGATTTAAGCAAACTATAAATTTATTATTTAATTTATTTAGTGTGCTATGAAAAACAAAGCAACATCACGGCACAGACAAAATTGAAAACAAAAAATTATTAGTTGATCTAAATGATCTCGCTTAAGTAAATTAAAATGTTTAAAAAAAATATCCATTTGATCATAACCTCAAACTTGTATTTAAACCCAAATTCTATTAAGTATCATATCCAGAATTATGCATATTTGCATTTTTATATTTAGATTCTTTTTAATTTACATGAATTCGAATTGTTAATAGATTAATTAATTATTTTGTTGCACGTTCATTTTCTAAGGTATTTTTAATATATTCTTTAATAATTATACAAATTTGCTTGTAATATTTTTATTATCTATTTTCTACCGGTTTCGCTTTCTACGATAGTAACATAAGATTTGCTAGATATGAGATAGTTTTCTAATACTATTTAAACATTTTTATATTTTTATTTACAAATTAACTTTAATTGTCAAGCTTTTTTTAAATCATGGTTTTAAAAGTTAACGATATACTGGCGGTTTTTTTATTTCTAGTTGGTAATTTAATAGAATAAGTTTTGAATCAGAAATACTTTGTAAACCTAATGATGCTATAAAGCGAAACCAGTAGAAAGTAGTATATAAAAATAAATATAAGCAAATTCGTACAACTATTGAAGAATTTAATGCTAAAACACTAAAATAATAATACTTGTATACAAGTCTACTTGTATAGTACTTGTATGCAAATTTTAACAATACATGCATAGATAATTAAAGTAGGTTCGTTCCAACTTTTTGTTGCGCCAGCAATGACTCATACACCAGTGTAAGTAAAATTAGCAAATGTAATAGTTATAATTATATAAGGAGATTAAGAAGCCTCTAATGTATCAGAAAAAGTGGGTACTCGAGGCGCAGCCGAGAGTCACATTTTTTCGAGAATTTTTCGAGTAATTCAACGCTTTATCCACGACCATGACCAAAACTACAACAAAAATTTTGGTTTTGAGAAACGTCAGATTTGCCAAATTGATTTTGACCAATACCTACTGATTTTGAACTGAAAACTAATCCACTAGTGTATTATAAATTCTAATCCACTAGGGTATTAAAAGGCCTATAATCCACGGAAAACGGACGTATTAAACCTTCCTAATATAGTGGTCGTGGATAAAAGTAAATAATAAACCGCTTTCCAACTTTTTAAAAGTTATATGTGTCGATTACTAACTGATTGTGAATAAACATAAGATTGCAAGCAGATTCGCTAGTTACTACTTGTAATATTATATATATTTTTTTTAATTTAACGTGTTCTAATTTTGTAATTATCATAAATGAGGGGGAAGAACTTTGGTATTGTACATTTTGGCACTCGATATAAGTACTGGAAAGATGCAAAAGAGTCATCAGATGCTAAATGTCTTAAAGTTACTTCTAATTTAAGTTTTGGTGATAACGCATCTCTCATTGGAGTGTTTATTTTTTTAATATGTGGTGTTACGAGTTGTAGAAGCACATCAAAATTTTTCTTTGTCATCCGTAAGCAATTTCTAAAGAACTCGGGATCTTCTCTCGAAAGCTCAGTTAAAAGTCTCTCCAATATACCTAAAGTTTCCCTCCTACTAATCCAATTTTTTTCCATAACCGACCTTTTCGCTTCTGATTTTTTGTTGCTGTTCTAATTTTCAAATCATTTCCTTATTTCACATCGTGTCGACATCTTTACACATCAGCATACACTTGTAAAATAAGACTGGCGAAATAAAAATAAAATTTTATGTGTAAACCTTTACTGGCGCATCGATAACTGGCGCCACTAAATCATTGCGCGTGTAAATGCAGCATTACTATCATGCTTTTAAACTTTATATTTGGATTTTATCATTTTTCAATCTAAATTCGTGTTTTAACTTGTTGCATCTTTTTCAATTATTTTTTTTAATATATATGTATTACAATACCGTCTTAACACGTTCTAAAAGACATTTTACATTATTTTCAACTATTTGTCTGTACGTTTTGTACCAACTTTGAGATCTCTGCAATGTGCATCTCCAAGCTTCTCATTTCGTGTTCAATATCTTGGACGTTTGATCTAATTTCAAACATAAAATTCACCATTACATATGTAAGGCTATTCATGCTTTCTTCCATTTTTGAGTCTCCCTATACATTTAATTTCTCTAGGTATACAGATACTCGCAAAAGTAGGTTAAAAAATGTTATTTAAAACAATTAATTATATATATCTAATAATAAATAATATTTTTAAATAATTTTTTTTATATCAAAATCTTTAGATGCTACATAAAAAAATTATAAAAAAATATTAGTCATAAAATATAAAAGTAGCATAG
This sequence comes from Cantharis rustica, assembly GCA_911387805.1. Lineage (NCBI taxonomy): Eukaryota > Metazoa > Arthropoda > Insecta > Coleoptera > Cantharidae > Cantharis > Cantharis rustica. Next base: position 83,530,881 of record OU426877.1, read on the forward strand.
ATATCGTGTTACGTTTATCACACCTGCATATGTGATGCAGCAAAAATAGGTTAAAATTGCGTTTTATTGTCAGTTACTAGTGAAGTATATATTAAAATGACATATTTTCTTAACTACATTATACCTTATTATCAGATCAAACTATTTTTAATAAAAGCCCGTTGCATTGTTGAGGGTAGGTATAGTTTTACTGAAAAAATCATAACTTTGCAACTTTTACTTTAATTTATTATTATTTTAATAGGAATTTTCAGAAAATGAGAAAATTCAAATATCCAACTATGGAAGAACGACAATTGATTATTAAGTTATATGTTCAAAAGAAAAAAATGCAAGAAATCGCAGAATTATTTGGTAAATCCACTACTGCAATTTTTAAAGTTATAAATGCTTTTTGAATAGAAGGCAGAGTGGCACCGATAAAACGTCAAGGCCGACCAAAAATTACTACAGAAAAGCAAGATAAGAAAATTCAGAGGATATCCAATACCTATCCAACTTTATCTGCCCCAAAAATTCGTGCTAAAGTTAAAATTGAGTCCCAAATTAATGTATAAACTGATACAATACGACGTCGACTTTATGAAGATAACAAGCACGGTCGAGTTGCACGAAAAATACCATATATAAACAAAATAAATTTAACTAAGAGGATGCAATTCTATGAGGAATATGTATTAAAACCTATAGATTTTTGGAATTCGATCTTCTGGACCGACGAATCAATGATTAGGCTAAAATATAGTTATGGCAGAATAAACGTGTGGCGTAATGCATTGGAAGCTTTATCTTTTAAGTGTACGAAACCTACCTTAAAATCATTTGATAAAGAAATTATTGTTTGGGGATGTATGTGTTCGGCTGGTGTTGGTAAAATAGTAATTTTAGAAGAAAAGGTTACCACTGCAGTATATTTAAAACTTTTAGAAGAAGTGGTAATTCCTGAAGGAAAGAGGTTAATTGGTGAACAATTTGTACTCCAACACGACAATGCACCAATACATAAAGCCAAAATAGTTACCAATTACTTAAAAAACATAAATGTGAATATTTTAACTCGGCTCCCACAAAGTCCAGATCTTTCACCAATCGAAAACCTTTGGTCTTTATTAAAATGTCGTATATCAGAGAAAGCACCAAGAAATTTGAACGATCTACGAGCTTACATTTCCGAAATTTAGTACCAAATTTCTCCTGCAGAGTGTCAGAAGTATACCAAATCATTACCATCCCGAATTCCACGCATGTCGGCAAGAAAAGGTGGTCATTGTGGATACTAAATAATATTTTAACCTATTTTTGCTGTGAGTTTTTTCATGACTAATTTAATAAAGATATTTTTCTTAACGTTAAAACAAAAATTTCATTTTTTGTATACCAAAAGTAATTAATAAAATAATAATAAGTAATTAAATAATAAAATCATTAAAAAAAATTTTTGAGAAAAATGAAAATTAATATTGAAAAGTAAAAATCAAGTTTTTTAACCTACTTTTGCGAGTATGTGTATGTGTTCTTTTCTTTCTTGTTGTTCTTTCTTACTCCTGAACAGAGACCTCTTCTTTTTTTCCTTTAATTAAGGATTTTTTTTAAAGGAGGTTGTGGCAGTTAAAACGCCGCGTTTGCCGAGTGTGTTGGCAAGTTTATAGCTTTGTAACAAATTTTATGAATTTGTTTCCTTTTACCTTGCGCACGTCACTGCGTTTAAGCTTAGCGCGACGCCTATGATTTTTCAAAAACTGCGAGTTTTGATAACGCTTTCGTTAGGTCGTTTTGATAACACGTTTGACTCGGTTAAGGTGATATCTCGTCTGTATTAGGTAAAATATTTTAAATTTTACATCGGTTTTTTATCATTTAATGATTTTAGGAAGCACCTTCTTTTTTGTTATGAATTTTGATACACCAACTATTCTAGTATAAACGAATAAGAATGAAAAATTGCAAGAATCTGAAATATTTTTAATCGCCACCAGTTATCATTATAATTTGGCTTGTAGCATTTTTGTATAAATTACCAACTGAAATTTTCAACGCAGTTGAAGATTCTTCATTTCTTTTATTTTACATCAAGTCTCGAAGTAGTGAATCCCAGAGTTCCTCCTTTTGGTTCAAGTGCACGGATACCGTAGACTTCCAAGCGTTAACGGCTCAACGTCATTTTTTCCGAAGTTCGAGAGCTGGACAACGATTTCGATTACTTGCATCACTTCATAAGCTGTTGGTTTCGGTTAGGTGGAAAATTTTGTATTGATAAACTTTGTAATTACCCGGGTAAGTGTTTTTTCTTTTCTAACCCAACGAGCCACTTTTGCGAGCAGCTTTGATTTCTCATTCGACACTATAATATTTTTTTAAGTGTCATCATAGTTTTCGACAATGGTTTGTCAGTGCACCCGAACATTCGTTTGAGGACGATTTTTTCGTCATAACTTTTTGCCAACTACGCCGATAATTGTAAACGATTGACAACCTTTTATACTTTTTTTGATCTCTTGTATTTGGAGTTAATAAATACGCTTTGTTTTAATTTGTGTTTCTTTTCAGGGAAGCCGTACTGCAGTATTCACTCTCGCTCACCGCTCTAAATCGGTTAGCTTTAACATCGTGGGCCTCTTCACTGTTTTTTGAAAATCTGGATTTTTCCAGAGTGTGAAGAAAATACTGTCTTCCTGCAAGGGCAGGTAGAATTTTTATTTACAGCTTATAGATCGAACTTGGTCTTTAGATCACAACAGTGCAGTCAGCGTGATCAAGCAATTTTTTTGATCCATTCCCACGTTCATAGTAGAATTGAGATATGCCCTTAAATATATTTTGCCAGAGCCGAGTATTATTTGGTATGGTTTCTCCCAAGTCAGTATTGTAAATGATTTATCGTCAGTTGAAGTTTATTATATAAATGGTTTCTCGCAAGTGGATAATAATGCTATTGTAACTAATGCTAAATAATGCTATTATTATAACTATCACTATTTTTATGCATTCATACACCATTTGGTTTCTCCCGATAGAATTACTCGTTAGGTCTACCTCTCGAAACCCGAAATTCCTTTATAGAAATCAAAACAAAATCGGTTATTTTCTAGTTTTATATTCTCTTATTACCACTAAAAATTGTATGTTAATTATTCCTAATCGCTTTTTGTTTCACCTGAAACCTGGTTATCCTTATCAGTTATCGTCTCCTAATAGCATTTACGGTATTCGGATCACGGTATTCACACTGTTTCAGCTGTACACTGTACTTCGAAAAAGCTGTCAAATACAAATTTAACAATTATGTCACTATCATAATTTTATTGCTTATTATAGTACTATATTATGTTTTATTAATAGTTATTTATATTATGTCAAATATCTATTTTCGTTTATTTTAATTTAAACTATTTACATATTCGGGTAGGTAATAAGACTTTATTTCTCAACGAGTATATAATATTCTTAAAAATTAGTGTACACAAGTGTCGCAATTCTAAGGAATACTAAATGCAAATGAAAAAATTTGATGTCCCTATTTGACGATTTTTTTTTCTCATACTCCTCATATTCCTCCTCTTTTCTTGTAATCCTTAAAAATTCATTTTAAATGATGTTTTCTAATTCTTCTTGATCCTGCACATGACAAGCATAGCAAGAACAGACAAAAAAGATGCATGTAATCAAAAAAATTAAGATTGAAAGTGGAAATTAGAATTTATTTTACAAATTCTATATTCAAATTCACACAACCTGGAGAGATTGTATTTATTATTATAATATCACAAAATATAAGAGTAAACAGTATTGAGGAAGTGAACAACAAGATTAAATAAACGTAATGTCAACTAATACAAAATAAGTTTCTATAGTTTTATTAAACACCTAAAGTTTTATTACCTGAAAATTAGTAATTAATATTTATTTGTATATTATCTCCCGTATTCTGTAACTTTTTTGTATCATAACGATACCGTAAAAATTTATAAACTTTATAAAATATATATAATATAATATAAAATTTATAAGTGTACACCCAAAATTAATCTCAAAAACTTTACAGGTTTTCTAACAAATAGTTATGATAATAAAGAAGTTACGGAGTAGGGTACTTACTAAATTAAAATTATAAGTACCGCAGTTATACACATATAGGTATATATTTTTATACATACTACGATGGCATTACTATATAATACTGTGTATTTTAATGGCATTAAATGGCCATTGTATTGACTTAAAAATGAGGCCAATTGTTAAGAACTTTTTCATCCAAGTACCTACTTAATCAAATCGGTCATAAAATTAAAACTTCCAAATTAAAGTGTTAACAAACTACAAATGCTATTAAATGCTTTTTGACTATATAAGACTGAGCTTTAATTGAATAATTGATGCTTAATCTAATTGTGGAAGTATAATCAAATTCAATCAACTCTTGTTATAGTAATAATTCTCTACATTAAAATGCGTGGGTATTTTATAATTACATTTTTTTAAATTTTAATTTCCAATATTAATTTTTTAAGTAATAATCGAGAGTGATTCTAATCTAATTTTTTATATTGCATGGGTTTCTAACACAATAATATTATAATAATATTAACACGTACTGTACTCTACAACTTAACAAAATCACTCATAAAAAATATATTATTATCAATATCAACAAAACCTTAATGTAAAATATAATATATTGAAATAATCAATAGATAAGTGGTTTAAGTAGTGTAAATCGATATTAATCATATCAAATTTTTAGAATGAACCAAAAAATGCACAAAAACTTTTAAGAACTAAAATGTTTAAGGCAGTATTCTAGTCTAGAAAACTGAAAAAAACGAAAATTTTTGTTTTTATATTTTGATAGTTTAGATATTCAAAAATCTCGTCTTAAAAGGATTTTTTGAAATTCAAATTATTTTAAAAGCTATAGCCACTTTAGTGTCGTGGCAACTCGACCGGTTTAGACGAAACTAAGAAAAGTATTAAAAAATACTCTTTATTTCGTTTTTTTGTGTTTTTTAAATTTTTTTCATTTAAATATTCAATTTGAGGTAGAAGAAGGCCCGATATATGAAACCGGAATCGCCGATTGAAAAAATGTAAGCATAAAGTATCAATGTTTGGCTTAGACTTCGCGTAACTTTACCTGAAATTTTAATCTGGTTTTTCTCGAAACTACATTTTTCGAAATTCTTGTCATGATTTCTCAAGTTCTACTTAACCGATTTACTTACATTTTGTTGCGAGTCTTCTCTATACATTTATCTATCGTATAAACTACGATTATAATAAAATTTCAATATTTACTATTTTTAAAAAATTCGCAAAAGTAAAAAAAAATTTTTTCTTTTCAAACAGCCGCAATTTTGCGAAAAAACATTTTTTTCAATTATTTTAGTTAAAAAAGATAGCAGTATTCCTCTAGCTTAATAAATCTTTTTCTTTTTTTAATTCAGATTACTAGGAGGGTTACAATCGTGACAAACTTCGCGCGCCATTTTTTTGAGACCTCTCACTTTATCAACCTGTAACTTTTTGAAATTTTAATTTTTTTACTTTTTTTTTATTACCATGTATTTTTTAAACGTTAATAAATATCTTGTAAAATAATGGATAATGAAAATAGTGCCTTTTTTTTCTTTAATGCACCTAAAAAAACACCTAAAATTCGTGCTTCTAGACTAGAATAGTCTTAAGTTGAGGGAGAGCCAGCGACAGGGATAGACAAATAGTACCACGATTGACCACGATATTGCACAGTGCATAAGCGATGCACAATTAAACACACGTTTTAAACTAAAAGTTTAATTAGTTAATATTTAAATTTTGGCAATGCCTCGAAGAGATTGTTTTGCACCTAATTGTAACAGCGGGTATCGTAGTAATAAAGAAAAAGCTTCCCTGTTTAAAGTGCCTAAAAACAAATTAAAAGAGTGGAGTGCTTTACAATGGAAAATTTTGAAAGTATCTTTATAGAAAATGACTCAATTAAAAAATCTGAACATATAAAAAAAATTAAAAATTAATTAGATGATCTTCTAGAAGGTGAATTTTGGGAAGATTCAGAAGACACCGTATCATCTATTTATGATGTTGATTTACCGGAAACGCTCGATTGCATTATTTATTATTTAACCGGTTTTATATGTAAAAAGCTTTATAAAGAAACTAAATGTAAATGTTGTCGAGAGCTTTTGTGCAATCCTCAATCAAGTGATGTCTTACTGCCCGAATCTGAACTAGTTGTGTTAAAATCGAGAGGATGGTTGTACCATCCCAATAAAATTATTCACTCTTTTTTGAAGAATTTGGAACATGATCTCTTTCAACATATTGCTTCCGTTGACGTGTTTGAAAACACAATCGATGACTTTTTTTCAAATCAACAAAACAAATCGATAAAATTTGGGTACCAAGTACATCGTGACGAAATTATATCGAAAGGGGTTTACTTTTATATCTTTATGAGAGTCAAACAGTATTACCGACAAGAACAAGGAAAATTTAAAAAACATTCAGCGGTCGATAAAAAAAAATCAAAATTGCATAAGTCGTAATTATGATTATCATTTTCAAATTTTGTTTTAATAATTTCAGCTTTTTAATAATTTGTTTCTTGTTTTTTATTTCTCAAAATTACATTAAATCTTGAAACTAATAATCCTTATATGATTATAATATGCTACTAATTTAGTTATTCTGAATTTAATAAAATTATTATATTTCATATCTTTTTATTGTACACTTATTAACTTGTTAGTTCAAAATATATACCTAATATTGTTTATAATTGTGTGTAACACAATAATTAAATAAATAATTTGTTATTAAGTTGTTTATTTATTTCTTGTGGGTCTCTAAAATAATATTTCCGATATTACTCCATAAGACCACTATAGTATTAATTCGAACACATTGTCTGTCTCTGTCTAGCATTGACTGGGACGTTCGTAGGCCATGAAATTTGCGTTGTAAGCTCACCTCTTATATTATACATCCGTGGTATGTATATTATAGCAAAACGTTTTCACCATAATATGGCACAGGGGCGGTTCTACCATATGAACTGCAGAGCTGCAAAACCGCCAAAAATAAGAATGAAGTGTACCAAATTAATCGTTATTTATTTTATTAATATAATCACCACAATTCAGATTATTTCAATAATTGAAGAATAATCAATTTTGGTTTCAAAGCGCGCTTCTTATGTTGTCTTGTGTTATTATATTAGTCAGTCAAATAAGTACTGTAATAATTAAAAAAGTCCGTTACGCTTTCGAAATCACTATATAACTTTGATGTAGTAGCTGCAAATCTTGTGAACATGAAATGCATAGTATATTAGGTAGGCTACGATACGTATCCACCCGATAGCTCGCGTTATTGGATAGAAACGTAGTCATCAGTATAACATTACACATTTAGCTGCATTTGATGCAGCATTACATGTCATATTTTGTGATTTAAATTTAAAATTTAACTTATGAAAACAATTAAATAAGTTAATTTTTGTTTATTGATTGTTTATTTATTGACAACATTGCTAAACAAATAAACTACAATAGTTTAATACTCGTAATATAGTGTAATTTTAAAATTTAGTATAAATTTAAATTTTACCAAGTTTCTTATGAATACTATTATCAAAGTAGAAGTAAAATTATTTTTTTGCAGATCCTATATTAGAAACTCGAAATCAAATTACGTTTAATTATTAATATCAGTAAAACTAAAATTTATGTTGTTTATATCTACAATAATGCTTATTATTAAACTCGCAGATTACAAGATATAGTACCCCACTATGGTACAACCGCTCATGGTTTTGCGCATAATGCAGCGCTGGTTTTACGAAAATATACGATTTTATTTTAAACACATCTTATGAACTTTGGTTACTCTCAGAATTTCCTCATCACGAATTTCAAAATTTCAACTGCACTATAGGAAAGAGGACAATTTTCTGTGTATAATGCAACAAAATTTTTTTGAATTATCCACTAGTTTTCGAAAAAACGACATTTTAAAGTTATTAAAAGCAGGTAGTTATAACCCGATACACCCCGTTGCAACGTGTCGAGCCACGGTCAATTCGCATGTTCCGTTCCTATTCTTCATTTTGTTGACGGTATGCGTGCTTTGATATACTCTTAATGTTGTTGTCAGTCGCTGTCGACACCCGGACGAGTTCTATGGCTTCGAGTTCCATCCTTGGCGAGTTCTGTCATTCTTCAGGGATATTTTTAAATTGTTTTGCGTAAGGTGAAAAATAAAACATTTAATCCAATGTAAAATAAATGTAAAATTTACTTACTAAAAATTAATTACAATAAGTAAGTAATTACTAAAATTACTTCTTAAAAAGGATCGAAGTTTCAATTTACTACTATCAATTTGTCGGCTTATCAATTTTGCACATTCGTTCCTACAAATGTAATTTTAATTTTTCTGATTTCTAATACAATCCAAATCAAAACTTAAATTCGAACTATTCTATTTCCAAATCAATCAAACTAAATCGCCTTACTACCGCTCGGTAGCAACTTATCAAAAATATTCAAACCAATTTAAAATTTCAAAAATACGCAGTAATGGAATCGCATAAAATCACTTTATTTAAATCAATAATAACTCACAATTTCAAAAATAAGTTTCACAAAGCCAAAAATTAACAAGCCAAAAGTCGCACCACCTACTCGTGCGGCGACTCGTTGCAAAAAGCTTCGCATTTCCTGTGATTCGCCCCCACCTCTCAATTTTACAATGCTACAACTTAAATTTAATTAAAACAAAATTTTGCAAAATGCACAGGGTGGGTGCGAATCGCTTTTGAAACATCGCTTCGGGGTCCTTTCTGAGCTTGGTAAAGTTCTACATCTAGTTCAACAAAGGCGAATAAGTATTAAAATGTACATATATATCATCCCTATTACCAGATATTTGGTTTTGTCGAAATTTACTCTTAAACATATCAAATGTTTTAGAAAAACCAAAAACTTCACAAAAACTTTTTAGAACTAAAATGCGATGAACTAGTTATGAATATAGTAGTAGTTCATCGTTAGATGATGCCATAGTATGATGAAAACGTTTGCAATAATATACTGCCATGAAACAAAACAATTTCGACCCACCCTGTGCTGAATTGTTAACGTTGTGAATTTGATTTTTAAATGTTGGGAGGTTGAAAAGTACAAGGTGGAGACTAAGAGCTCTCGCAGCTGCATACTTTATATAAGCCGATAGTTCAGAGCTTGATAGATTTATTTTTGGTGCTTTGTATTGTTTTTGTCGTTTCTGTTTTTTTTTATCTCTATCTTCGTTCAATGTTGTTTTTTTCTAATTCTCCATCTTCACGATTTTTATATTTGTTAAATTGTCATTTATTATTCTGTTTAAGGTTTCTAACTGTCTTCCAGGCTTCTTGAGTTTGCATACCTCCTATATATCCTCCTATATATTTTGCTGCATTTTCTGGTCTACGCGTCGTTTCTTCTTTTATCTTCCACTATCTTCTTCTTCTATCTTCTGGGTCCTGCATTCTTAACCATTTGTGATATAATTCTTTTTTTCTTTGTATTAAAGCTTTTATTCTCTTATTTTTTCCCTTTCATCCAGCCAAGTAGCTTTGTAGCCATTCTACTCTTACATTTATAAAAGCCTTATAGAATCTTCATGGTGCGTGTGCTTCTGTGTAACTCCAAATCAAATAGTAATTTCTAAATTAAATGTCGTATTTAGTATTTTTATATTAAGACTAAGAAACTGATTTTTTCCATGTTTTTTTATTATTTTTATTTAAAGTAAAAGCGATATTGATGGCAACTTAAAAAATGTTATGGCAACGAATAGGTACTCTCACAAAGCAGATTTTTTTAACCAATTGAGAAAACCTTAAATGAAGTTATATTTAGAACAAATCCGTAATTCGTCAATAAATTTAAATATCTAAAAAGATTTTTGCAGTTTTAAAAAACACATTACTATCTAATTAAAAAAAATGACTGTATTGCTACATTAATCTCTTCCAGATAGTATTAGAATATTACAGGGAACAAACACAGAAAGTTTATTGTTAGTATAAATAAGTTGCTTATAAATGTGATGAAATCCAAATATAATAAATTGCTATGGGTAATGTAGATCATGTAAATGATAATATGAGAAATAAAATTAATAAAAATTTAATAAATAGAATATGGAAAGAGTAGATAAAATAAAATATTTAGGGGTGATAATTAATCGAACATTAAATTTTAAGGGTTATTAACAATATGTATGTTAAATAAAATCATCAATAAAATGTGTTTTCTCTGAATAGGCAATTCTTGTATTTTTATTACCCTTAAAAAAATTCAAATACTAATTTAAAATAAGTGTATGAGAATAGTATTAATGTAGCAGATATACACCTATTAAAGACGTATTAGAGACTCTTAAATTTATTATAAAAAATATTATAAAAAGTATTCTTACTAATATTATTATAAAAAGAGTCGATAAAAAAGTAAAAATGTGTGAACGAAGTTCATGATTATCCAACAAAAAATAATTTAAATTTCTTCATTCAACAAGTCAAAAATTAGCACACCAAAAAGTCACTGTTTTTAGGGAGACAATACCTGACAATATTAAATATTGTTAAAATTTAATTGAAATCAAGACGCTATTGTGGCAACTTAATATAATAAATTATATGTAATAATTTCTATTATTATTTAATAATAAAAGAGTAACGCATGTCAGCCGTAATGCAGATTTGTATTTCAAATTATAAATTGCTGGTGCTCAAATAAATTTCAACAAAAAATAATAGTTTATCAAGTAAAACCGCGTGACGCGCGACATCTGGTTCTATTGAGGAGCCGCTTAAATCCCATTAGACTTCCCCACCTACATTTAAAAAGTTTTCACAAAATATATTCTAGCGTAATTTGATAAGTTTCTTGTAATATTTTGAAAAATAACGGGCATATTTACAACTACACCATCAAAAATTTAAAAAAAAGTGTATCGATAGTAGATAATTATATGTTATATAAGTACTACATGAATTTAATACCATTTATTTTAAAACTATAACAATAACAGAAGTGATTAGTACTTGATGAGGTTGATTGAATATACCAGACCTGAGATTATTTGGGTTTAAATATCAGACCCCACGCAGTCTTTGTTTAAAAATATAACCTAAGATAAAAATCTAGTATCTGTTACAATGAACATGAGGGTCTACACTTTCTGTGAAACGGGTATATCAATAAAAAATCTACATTATGTATAAGAAAATATACTATATAAATATATCTCTTGATAAAAAACATTCTTTGACTTTCAATATTGTGTGTTGACAATTTTAATTGAAAATAAATCAAAAATGAAAAATAATCGAAGTAAATAATAGATATTTTGTTATACAAGGAATAATTATAAATTAATTACTTTTAGAGAATTAATTATTAAATTTTATTATCATATAAAATTCAATGTTTTTCTATAGCTATAAAGTTACATTATGTAAGTTATGTAAAATTACCAATTAAACTATTATTTGACAATTTATATTTTACAATAAATCAAATAGGTATACTTTTGCAATTTTAAAGAAATTTCAGTAAAAATAATAGTATATTATATGCTGAGGTAAAAAATATAAGTTAAATAAATATAAGCACGAGATTGTAATGAACTTGACACCGAGATATTTATACTATTTTATTCACAATCAATTCATATTAATACAAATGAATAGTAAATAATTAATAATTTTATTAAACTTGCTTTTATTTAAAAATAAAATTTTTATCAAGTAGAAAAGTAGAAAAGTATTTCAAGTAGAAAAGTGATCACTTTCCGACTGGTAGGTTGGAAAGTAAAACAAAATAACTTTACCGATTGGTTAGCAACAGAAAAAAAGCAAAAAGGAAAAATAAACTGTTTCCCAGCTTATTAAAATTCAGAAATAGATTAATAACTGATTGTGAATAAATCAACATTTTAGGTAGAATTTATCTAAAAACTTTTCTTATCAAAACGCTCTTTCTTCTACTCTTGCGGTTAAATTATTACTTATTCTAATATTGATTTTTAAAGATCATGGGACAAACAGTTATCAAAATACCTATTTAATTCCGGAAACAACTTTATTTGTTTTGTATATGTTCTACACTTTAGAAGACTCCTCTGAATTTCATTTTATTATTTCAAACACGTTTGTTTTAAAATTTGTTTTTTTTTGTATTTATTAGTATAGTTGAACACTTTATAGCATTTTTATAAGATGTGTGTACATTATGTGCCTAAGCCTAAGGATATTCATTCATAAAACTGTTAATTATAGGAAATAACTTTTTCTATTTGTAAATCATCGAAATAATATTATGTACATAGTTGAATGTACCAATAAGAAGTCATAATAAGTTGGAAATTGGTAAAATACTGTTAGTCTAGACAAAAACAAACAAAAAAATTTTGATATGACAGGCTGTGATATACTGTTTGCAAATGTAAATGACCTTACAATTATTAAATAAAAGGTTATTTTGTAGGAGTAAGAATGTAGATTTTATATCCTGTTGTCGAAAGTAAAATAAATTTAACTTGGCCTTTTCATTTACACCTAAAAATTATAATAATATTGAATCAGTAGCTTTCTTTTAATAGATATCGTAATGTATTATGTACCGGAACAGCATTATATCAAAAATATGTGCTCGATAAAAACATCAAAATTCTTAGGAGCAATGTCTAATTTTGTTCGTAATTTGATATGACTTTTTTAAATTGAAATGACAAAGTGATCTTTTAAATATAAGTTGTGGTTTTTTAACAAGAGTTAAAACTAAAATTGTATAAAACATAAGTTTTAAAACCACAAAAATGTGTTCAATTAACATGCAAACCTTAAAATAAATTAAAAATTGCTCGAAAATAAATTGTTCATTTGCATTTTCACTCTTACTTATGTCATTCGTTAAAAAAGTGAATTCTAAATTTAATTGCTCACTTAAATTTGCCATACCTAACGATTTAAATACTAATTAAAAATATATTGCCAACTTTAAGCAGTTTATGGGCGATGAACGATGAACTTTGTGGCAAAATGGAGTTCCACGGCGATCCGTATATCTTCTTCATCTAATGTGAGCGGCGGGCGTTGGAATTTGTGAGGTTGTGTTCCTCATTTTAAGCGCTGAACTTGAACGGGCTGGAGAGTTTATGGGCTTCTACATACTTATATAAATACTTTTCTGGTACGAAAAGTTGTTTTGCTAACTTAATATTTTTTGTCGTCATTTAATGATAAAGTTTGCAGTTATGTATTCCATATTATGATCCCTTTAATTAAGAGCGTTGCACACCTAACTTTTAACGAATATTCATATAGCTTTTTCACCAATGCATGGAATTTAAGGCGGTTTAAAGTAAATGATCAATAGATAACTGGTGCAGGTATAGTGTAACTCGATTTTAATCATATCAAATTTTTTAGAAAAACCAAAAAATGCACAAACCCTTTCTAGAAACCTTTTTATCAGGCGATGAACTGTTCATCTCATTTTTTTGTTTTTCTAAAAAATTTGATATAAAGTAAATGATACAAAAAAATCTAGTTTTATGGAAAGTCATTAACAACTTGAAAAAAAAAATTTTTCATTTTTATTTTTTTAATTTAACATTCTAATAACCCGCAAATGACTTTCCATGTATATACAAACTATTAAAATTAAAAATTTTTTTTAATATATATATTAAGAAATAAGCCTTATAGTATATTTGGATAATAAGAAAGCGCATTAAAATCTTTATATGGTAGTGCCCTCTTGCACGATGAACGCTATTTCATAAAGGTGCATATTTATTGTCTTATTCAATTAGTTTCTACTGATTACGCAGATGGAAATAGTGACAATCGGTACAATTTTTTCTAGTGAATTGTACATAATATACAGCCGTTTTAACATTAGCAGATACCCACTCTGCAATGTCCGGATTCTAAATATAATAATTCCGATTTTTTTAATAATAATAATTATGTATATAAAAAAAATTATTTGGCAAAGATGACTAGGAATTTGAAACGTGCGTATGCATAAACTAACACGAAGCTATCAAATTATAAGGCTTTTCGTCTTTTTATTTCTTTCGTCATAGTAATTAAAATTTTACCGTTTTAAAAATTCATAATTTTAAACCACAATCTTGTGATCGTGTAAAATAAGAACCTATTTTATTTTTCGAGGATTTCATAATCAGGATTTAAATAGTTATCTCCCGATTTATAGATTACACTACTTGAACAGAATTTTAATAAATAAAGATAAGGGGGGAAGGGCAAAGTTTTAGTCGTATCACTAGGTATATAACATAAATTAAAATATAATGTGTAAGTATATCTAAAAATGTATAATTATTATCACATACCTTAACATATTCCAGCAATTTTGAAGCAGGAACACAAAATTCTACTTCAAACCGGTGTAAAGATCCATGATATTCACATACAAGTAAATCTCTTGCTTGCCGTATCAAACAATTACGGGAATAATTATAATTGTGGTAAAGGTGTCCAAAATAACGATCTACCAAACCAGCAACTTCTCCTTTTACCTGAAAAATACAAGAATTGATTGATCTTGTATATATAATTTCGTTTTTTAATTTAGGCTACCATCTAAATGAATACTAACTTAAAAACACATCTAGAAGACAATCATTACAATAATATAAAAATAAATTTCACCAACAAATTTTAGGTTAAATAATGTGTATTTCAAGCTGCCAATATATTCTAACTTCTACAAATTAATTTTAACTCAGTTTAAGTTTGTCTCGCTTTTTATAAACCAATCAATCATCAGCCAGATTGAATTTAAAGCGATATGTGATTAAGTCCGTCAATATTAAAACTAATTACAAATAAAATATTCAAATTTGATTAAAAGTTGAGTTCGAAAATACATAATTAACAACACATATTAGCTTGCTTGGTATATACTGTAATAAATACTTATTTCTCCCAACTTAAGAAAAATTTACGTTACATCGTTTAAATTGTTAAACTTTAAAATTCAATTATCAAAAATATAAATACGTAAATTAGTTTTCGGAATACTAGAATATACATATCTATAAAATATTGTATTAGTAATGTTTATGTGTTACTAATATGAATATTACCTATGTAATATTATGTTATAAAAAATTAATTATAATGTTTTATTCCAAGTAAAAGTAGCTACGTTTCATGGCTCGTGTGTAATAATTGTCAGACTTAATCCGGTTAGCTTTTCTGTCAATTTTATAAACTGGCTACTAAAAGTCTTACTTTTTCTCCTAACAAAACCGAAACCAATTTATTTTTATGTGATTTATTATTAGTATATTAAAATAATCCTTTTTTAGAGGGAAATTATTGTATGATGATTCGTGTGTTATTTTACAAAAAAAAAGTAAATAAAAGAATTGTAGAAATAACTAAGAAAAGATTAGAAATTGTATTTTTCATTCCAAGTTATATTATTATGTTTTTAATTTTTTACTTTTTATAAGTTACAGATTTTGTCGGGTTATCAAAAGTTTATTTAAGAAATAGTTCCGCCTTCTCAAAGAACTAATATATGACCACCTCTGCACCGTGATCATGTAAAAGTGTAGATTTTTTACTATTATTAAAATTTAATCAATATCGTAAAGTACATAGAAGGTTATCCTAGCATAAACTGTATAGGATCAACTAATTGTCTTTAACCAGGTTTCGTCAACTTTTTCCAGCATCGTCAAAGTCTGAAAAAGTCAATAAGAAAATTTAAATATTAAAGAAATAGTAAGTACTATCTAATCACATTGAAACCATTGCTTATAGTTATAACAACTAAACAACATAAATTTAAATAAATAAAATTTTAATTTAAAGTTTCAAAATATTTAAAATAACATTTAGTGATAGGTAATAGCCGCAATATAATTAAAGTGAGTGAACAAAAGCGGTTACAATAAACCTTATAAATTAATTGAACTATGAATTGTAATATAATTAAATATAGCTAAACGGCTGAAATATTGCTTCACCAACCGCGATGTACTTACTTATGTACATGTAAATTTGCATTTTATAAAATTAACAATAGATTCTGAACGGCAGCAAGAAATTAAACTAAAACTTGATCAACAATATCTACAATTCTTTAGAATATTTATGACTCGAAATCAAACTAAAGCGGTAATAAATAAGAATTTAAAACTTATATTATTTAATCTGATTCATTGTTTAAATTCTCAAGAGACGGGTAGCGACTGATTTATAATATTTACATACTTGTAAAACGTTCATACAGCGCGGTTGCTTATGTTTATTACAGGGGCAATAAGTTATATAAACTAGGGGATGGGAAATTTGAGTAAAGATAAGGGTTTATTGTTAAACGCATTAGTATATGAGGGAGATTTTTTTACGCTGTTTGTTACAGTAATTATCGAATGAACAAGCTGCGTGCTTTGTAATTATTATACTGTTTTTCCGGTCATTTAAGATAAAGATCTAATTACATTTTACTCTTATACAATTGATTATTACGAAAGTTAAGTTGGGTAATTGATAAAAAAACCTATTTTAATAATCATAATAATAATAATAAGCATTGTCGGTAAGCATCCGACAATCTTAGATTCCAATGGAATTGATAAGGATTTGTCAGTAGAATGGCTTAAGAGAGGATTATTATATCTAGAAACCGAAGGATTTATGTGTGCTATTCAAGACGGAGTTATTGCAACCAATAATTATAAAAAGCACATCATGAACCTGGAGGTTGAAGATCATTGTCGGAAATGTAACGTCCCCAACGAAACAATAGAACACGTGATAGCTGGTTGCTCGTACTTGGCTCCTACTGACTACCTCCGAAGACATAATCAAGTATGCAAAATATTGCACCAACAACTTGCAAAAAAAGTTGGTTTGTTAGACAATTTTAAACCCTATTATGACTATATTCCTGAACCTGTTCTTGAAAATGAATCTTTTCTTTTATACTGGGACAGGTTAATACTAACAGACAGGGAAGTTAGTCATAATAGACCTGACATTGTTTTGATCAATCAACGAGACCGAAATGCAATCATCATTGACGTTGCTGTGCCTTTGTCAAAAAATGTGTTAACTACAGAAAAAGAAAAAATTCGCAGATACGAGGCACTAGCGATGGAAATGATGAGTGTATGAGGTTTAACAAAAATTTTTATAATACCAATAGTAATATCGGCTACTGGTATAGTATCTTCAAAATTTAAAATCCATCTGTCCCATTTAGATCTCTCTTCAAAAGTATTCCCGGAAATGCAAAAGGCAGTAATTTTAGAAACATGCCACATTGTTAGAAAATTTTTAAATGCTGTAACATAACTAAACAAATTTTAAAATATTTAAATTTTTTTTCTCTAAATTATAATAAATGTATCTAATAATAGTTGGGAAATATGCAACACATAATGTAAAGTATAGAATGGTTGGAACTAAGTCCCCCACTCTATAGTCACTCCACAGTGTATGAATGTGAGCTTTAAAATAAATAATAATAATAATAATTAAAATTTTACAAACTAGATTGCCTACGAAATTCTAATTTCGATGTAGTATTTCTTTGGTATAATAAAATGGAGCAACACCAATCTAGAAGAACTCCATGTAGACTTCTTCGTATGACATTAACAAAATTTTGAATACCATCATTTAAAAGTTGCTATAGAAAGAATCGTTTTACCCATCACTATGGATGAACTAAGAATTATAGACATCTAAACGCTGCACCAAACGGATACACTAAGAAAATATTTTCATGATAAAAGTTGCAAGAATTCTTTATGCAAATTTACTTGTGAGGCAGATAAAAATACAATCCTACTAAAGTTAGGCCGTTATACTTACCAGAGAATAATATAATCCATGAAAACGATAATTTAACGACATGAAAGCAGAACACCCTACATGGAACATTCCAAAATTTATTAAATCAACCAAACATACCATGTGAACCCAAAAAGATCTAATCAATGATTAAAAATTTATGATTTCTGTAGAGATCTAAGAAATCTAAGAAAGAGTCATTGCTACAAAAATTATTAAAAATATATTCGGAAAGAAAACCGCGATGACAAATGCAAAAGATCGAACATATTATAAGCATCCGCTTATAATATGTAAGCATCCGCTTATAATATCCCAGTGGCAGTTTTAAGGAACAGGCAAGGTAGGCCCGGTCTACCCAAAATTTAATGTACATAAATAACATTTTCTTTATGTATAATATAATTAATATTTTAATATGGCGGTCAATAAACTGTTATTTTTCATTATTTACACTTAAAATTACAATTACAGCTGCAAAAATTAGCGGGTTTTATATTTTTATTTGTATCCGCTTCAAAGTATTATAGTGTAGGCACTGACTTAGCTTGGTTCATATAGCGCAATGTAACAGTAGGACCATGACGCCAGATACAGCAATACTATAGCTTCAATAACGTGTGCTTAGGCGCGGGCCTACCAGATACTTGCAGTTATATGATACCACGCGATAAACAGTTTTTCTTATCGGACATATACGATCGGTATTTTAAAGCTTTTTAGATGACAAAAAAGAAAATTTATCTCAAATTAATAGATATTTAGCACTTTGTAGTTTACTTTTATTATTGCAAAATTACTTTAAGGGGTAGGTTGCTATTGCTAAAAAAAATTGCTATTGCTACAATGTCCCAAGATTGTCTAACTTCACTTGAACTGTTATCAATACAAAAAGACATAAGAAATTATAAATAATTCAAGAAAATATTTACATCTTCCGCTTTTATCTATTCGTAAAATATTGCTGGCCTACCCAAAATTTTTTTCTACGAGCCGCCACTGTAATATCCGTACAACTATAGCACATTCTGATTATTTACGATATAACAATGTCTCTAAAATAAGATTTACAATAATAATACAATAAAAATCCAACTAAAACCCAATTAAAATTACTACACATGGAGAAACTTTTAACTGCATTGGAAAAATTAATTATCTCTTAGGTACTTATCAATTATCATATATCACCAGGCGCTTTTTGGGTTGCCAAGATGCAATTTAAAAAAATAATATTACTTTTAAACATTGTTAAAGGTAAAATGCTTGGCAATTGCTCGCATTTTAGGAATACACTAATTGTAACCAGCTATACGTTGAGAAAATTTGAATAAAGGTAATAATAATCATATTATGTAACAAATTTTAATAATTTGTTTTCTTTTACTTTGCGCACGTCACTATATTCAAGCGTAGCGCGACGTCTATGGTTTTTGGAAAGCGGCGAGTTTGATAACGCTTTTGCTAGGTCATTTTTGATAATACGTTGGACTCGGTAATTAGGTAAAATATTTTGAACTTTACATCGCTTTTTTTATTATTTTATGATTTTAGGAAGCACCTTTTTTATGTACCTTGGGATATACCAATTATTCCAGTAGTAAACGAATAAGAAAGGAAATTGCAAGAATTTTAAATATTTTAATCGCAATCCGGTTATGATATAATTTGGCTAGTGTCATTGTTGAATTTATTACCAACTTTAATTTTCAACGAAGTTAGAGCATTTTTTCTTTATAGTCTCAAAGTTGTGGATCCCAGAGTTCTTCCTTTTAGTACACGGGTACCGATGATTTCCAAGCGTTAACGGCTCAACATCAATTTTTTCTCCGAAGATCGAGAGCTAGCCGACGATTGCGATTATTTGCATCATCTATAAGCTGTTGGTTTCCGTTAGGTTGAAAACTTTGTATAATTATGATAAATTTTGTAATTACCCGGGTAAGTGTTTTTTTTTACTTTTCTAACCCAACTAGCCACTTTTGCAAGCAGTTTTGTTTTTTTATCATTATTATCATTCATTATCATTATCGGCCTCTTCAGTCACTGTTGGACTATCAGTCTCTTTTTCTATCGAGAAAGGTTACAGCATTTAGACCCCACGGTTTCTTAGGCCGGATTGGGGAATGCCTGTAATCCTGTTTTTTAATAGTTGATAGTGGCAATTATTAACTCTGGGGGTCCGCCGGCTTTACGTTCTCTCCGAAGCACGGAGACGATCATAATAAAGTTAAGACACTTCCCGGATTCGAACCAAGTACCTTAATGTCAGCAGTTATTCAGCTAACAAACTAGGCTAATGACACTATATTGTAGTAGTATTCTCCTTATTCAGGCAGAACCCTTTACTTTCTCAAAAGATTTTACCTCGGCTAGCCTTTCTTTCGTCGTAGAGCAATGAGATCTCAGAAGTGGGTTCCTATGACAACTCCTTATTGTCAAATTAAAAGAAAAATGCTCTTTTTAAAGCAAATCAAATTCAGTTTATTTTTGAAAGATGAAAATTTGTTCGGTGACAATCTTACCTTTAGCAGATTTAAATATTTAGTGTAATGTGTGAACCCGTAAATTTAGATGTACATTTACTATCATCAAACGTGTTCGTACTAGCATCTAATTTTATTTGTTTTTATGGTGTTAAAGTGTAAACATAAATTTGTACAGAATAATTAATGTTTAATAAAAATAAAAATGCACTTTGAAATTTTATTTCTTTTATCAAATACCTTTCGTTGATACGTCACTGGTTTTGGATGATCTCGATTGTTCTTGTTCACTGTTGGTGCCGGTTGATGCATTTGTCATCTATTTCTGCTGTGGTGCAGATGTTACCTCCGGCTACTGTTGAAATATTTTTATTTTCACCAAATCACTAAATAAATTCGCTCTTCATGTTCTACACAAAAAATTAAGCTTGCTGTGATAATTCACACAAACAAATTTTTCCAGCTAAGGTAAGTAATTTGAATTTATAATATTGAAATCCAAGCGTTCCAAAATGGCGGCGTGTTCTTTCAGTTTGTTATCTTTGATAACCAAAATTTAATTTCAGGTATCAACCTGATATCGCAAATGATATTTTCCTTGACGTAATCAAGAAAACTCGGCTTCAAAATAACTCGCCTTTCACAAAACTTGTGAAAGGTTCACTCAGAAAACTAATCGCTCAGAACCAAAACGCAAAATGAAGACTTAATCGGACGACCTTCGCCCGTCCTGTTCTACATTCGCTTTCTCTATCACCGCCAATTTTCCAAAAACTTTCCTCAAACTTGACAAAACAAAACTCCAAAACGTACTTCAACTTGTATACCTTACACTGCCAAACATTTTAATCCTACCTTTATTTTTAAATCACTGCACATCTTATAAATTCACATCTTTTTCACTATGGTTTCTAATATAAAATTATACTGCTTGTTCATCTCTCAAAATGTGCTATTTCTATCAAACGTAGCGGTTATTGACTGTTAAGAATTCGAAAATCAAGCTTGTCACAAAATTACACCACAATATATATTTTTGGGTTTCATTACAATTTTCGTCAATTATTTGTCAGTGCGCCTGAACATTCTTATTATTTCTAGCGTGTGAAGAAACTACTCGATACCTCAATGCAATAGGGTAACAAGTCAAAAAATGCAAAATTTGAGTTAAACGTATCATCTTATAGCCCTTGTTAAGATCTACCATATGTATTTCAATACAAAAACAATTTTAAATATTCACAATGCACTAGAAATAGCGCAAGTTTCTATTTGTAAATTGTGTAATTATAAAAGGTAATAACTTGAAAAAACGTATAAAAAGGCTTAAAACAAGCTTTATAAATAAATTTTAAGATGTTAATCAATATTTATCAGTCAATCAACGACTAAAATTTCATTTCAATTGAATAACAACATAATGAGATAATTTAATTTGTATTTTATAAAAATTTTAAAATGTCAATATCTCGTAACTATGAAATTTTAGTTGTTACCTTATTGAATTGGGGTATCGTACTGTCTTCCCGTAAAGGTAGGTAGAATTTTTATTTACAATTGTACTAGTAGTTTAATAATCAAATGCTGTAGATGTCGCCTAGGTTTACAAATATTATTTTTGAGGTTGCTTTTACCCGTTTGTTAATTATTGTCATAAAGATGTTCGATGTTTTGTAAAATACTTGATTCTAGTAATTATTTGTATTCAAGAAATTCTTCAATGTTTTCATAAAATATACAACTTAAGGCGTCTGTATTGCGATGCCTTCCTGTATAATTTTATAAAAAAAAATTTATTTTACAAATGATTCCAGTTTATTATTTTTTCGTGAGTTCAGGTGGTGCATGCAAATAATTGTGAGCATCAGACTCTTCTTAAATTCAAATATTAAAAATTTTCAATCATATAATTTTTGTTTCAATTTTTACTCAAATATGGTATCGTTTTACCTATGTTATGCCTAGCTACAGCTGTCCGCCTTATCACACAAAACTTATCGTGGTTCGACAAATGTTTGCAAATTTTTCAATTTAAAAATCAACCAAAAAATTAAATTTATTTGAGACGGGTTGAACACTCGACCGTCTTTTTACCCTACTCGGCGTGAATCCTCTTTCTTCCTACAGCACGGTTCCCAACAAAATATTTATTTACAAAATTTTATGTGCAGTACGTTTACAAAAATTAAAATCAAAACAAAACAAACTTTAAAATAATTCATAAAATAAATAAAATGATATTTTTTTTGTTTTCAAAACACGACAGTATTATGTACAATTCGTTAAAAAAAATCTTACTCATTGTTACTATTTTTGTCTGTACAATTAGTGGAAATTAAATGAATATGACAATAAATAAGCACCTCTATAAAATAGCGAGAGATACCTTATAAAGATTATAATAATGCGCTTTCTTAATAATTATACATTTTTACATAATATATAACGTTTATTTCTTATATATAGATATTAAAAAAAACTTAAGTTAAATAGTTTGTATCGGGATATAAATGGAAAGTCATTTGCAGGTTATTAGAATGATAAATTATTAAAATAAAAATTTTTAATTTTTTTTTACATGTAAACCATGCAACCATGTAAAAAAATTTACATGTTTCTTACATATTGTTAACATTATGTTTCTAATTTTCAAAAACATAATTTTAGATTCATTCTTGAATGTACACTTCTTCAAGTTCTCTCATTGGAGATCTTCCTCTTGTTCTCGTAAACGCGTATAAACTCCATACCATTATAGATTTACTCCATCACTTCTATATCTTGTCTGGTCGCATATCCCGCGTATGAACACTTAAGTTTCCCTGCTCTTTCGCTTATGTTGGTGATCTTTATATTTTGACTTATTCATAACTTAGTTTTTCTATCTTTCAAAGATATTCCCAACATTGAGTGCTTCATAGAGCGTTGCGTTATTTTAGAGCTATTAATAATTTTTGTATCATGATTTAGTTTTCTATGACATAGCTTATTATACTATACATATTATCCTGTATTATATGTACATATCTGTATGATTATATTTCTAATAATAAAGTCGAATTTTCCAAGAACTTCCTCCGATTGCTAAATATTATTTTATTTTCTTAGTTTGATTTTCTCTTTCCAGTATGATCTACTGTCCGAGATAAATGTACTCATTGACTTTTTCTACCCGTCTATCAGAAGCTGTAATGTTGCTTTATCTGCTATTTGTTGTAACAATTGACTACAATTGTATCTACTGTGAATTCTACAGTGTTTAGTGCTCGTTGTATAGCCCAAGTTCCGATTGCATTGAAAGGTTTTTCGCAGTAAATAAATATTTATTGCATATCTAGATCAGGAGTTTTATTGTTATTAGATAATCTGCTATTAAAATCCTGCCTATTTATTGAGTTGGTATTCATCTAGTTTCTTAATTAAGCGGTTGGTAATTATTTTAGTTAATAATTTTTACATATTTTTTTAATTAATTTTTTTTTTATTAATTTAATATAATTTTTTTTTAAATTCTGTTTTTATTTATTTTGAAAATAATTTCGAAGTTTGTTTTGTTTTGATTCTTAATTTGTGTAACATACTGTACATAGAAGTTTATTAATTTATTTGTTTGGATTACAATGTTGGTAACCGTGCTGTAGGAAATAAGCGCTTCATGCCGATATAGCGAGTTTTTTGTATTTTTGCAGTTTTCTGGTGTCTCTTTTTTTGCATATTTTTTTAAGTGTATCAAAAAAATTGCTTTTATATCAAGAATAAAGTTTTGCTGATATCAGGGCATTCTATTGGTCAAAAATGTATATTTTATACATTTTATATACATATTATCTAACATTGTATTTTTACAAAATCTACTTATTTATGCAAACAATTTTATATTAAAGATAAAATTAGGAATAAAATTTTACTGGTATCGTCGCATTCTTTTAACTAAAAATGAGAAAACGATCAGTATTATTACGCTAACTTATTCCATGCACCTTGTAAAGCATCATAATACATCTAATTTTCAAAGGAATAATTAAATGTATCTAAGTACGAGATAAAATTGTCTAAACGGAAACGTCTGCCGCGTTTCGTCATGATATTTAGGTACTACATTGTACCGAGGATATCCGGTGTACAACATTAACAATGTTTAGAATTTTAATATGGGGTCGTCATTATTTATCCAAATAGTATTCTGGGGTTACTATTTCAATTCATCGTTCCAGATAATCAACCAATGAAGCATAACACAATAATAAACGATGTACAGAAAAGATAAGACAAAGTAATGAAGTTACTAATTAATGTATCTATTCAGTATATCTACAATAATTACATATATATTGTAATGTATAAGGCGTTCTTCTAAAACTTTAATTTTTGCTTACCAAATAAAATTGTAACTACCCTTTAATTACAATAACATGAGACTCTTTCAATCTTACGGCTTTGTTATCACCATAAAAATCTTTCAAATTAATCATACATCGCTCAATTAAACCACCGAACTCCAAAAATAATTTTTTTCACGCTTTTTAAAAGAAACAAATCATCAAAAATGTGGCTTACAACCAGCAAAATCAAAATTTATACATCCACTATACTCGTCATCTTGGTCCTCACTGCCAACCTTTTCGAAACAAAATCTTTGCATTTCTTTTCAATTAAAATTCAAGCAAAAATTATCAAATAAATAACTATTACATAACAAATATTGAATTGTATACATACACGAAAATTTATAATATGTAGGTAGATATGTACATACAATGATTTACTTGTTCTTATTATATTGTTGGATAATATTTTATATATGGGGGTGTTAAATAATTACAAACTCTTATTTTTATTAGGAATAAATTAATTTTTATTTATTTTTGAAAAAATTTATTTTATTTGTATCTGTAATTCCTGCGAATGAATTGACTTGGCGCTAAATAGTAGAAAATTATTTTTGAGTTAATCTATTTTAGGATTTCAATCTGTTAAAAACATACCAATATATGTATTGTAATGATATAATTTATGAAAAACATGTTACTGATTCGTTTCCAAAAATTATGAAATTCAAATTGTTAAATTTCGCCCTGCATGGCACTCTTTAATTTAACTTTATCAAAAACGTCGGCTTATCTATCGCATCATTTGTTCCTACGAATTTAACTTTTAATTTTTCCAATTTTAAATGCAAATCGAATTTATAACTTCAAATGCTTTTTTTTCGAAATCAATCAACCAAATCAATCCACTACCGCTCGGTAGCAACTTATAAAAATCATCAAAATCCAAATATCAAAATTCCAAACAATGCGCAATCATGCAAACGCACAAAATTCACTTTATTAAATCAAATTAAAATCTTACTCACAATTTCAAAAAAAGCGCAATAATGCATTCGCATAAATTCAAACTTTAAATCAAAAAAATCTCAAAATCCGCCTCGAGCCAAAATAGCACAACAGGCTCAGGCGGTCGCTATCGGCAAAAGACCTCGTATTTCCGTCGATTCACCCCCACCTGTTTAATTTCACAATCTTACCAAATTCAAACTTACAAAAATGAAATTTTTTCTACAAAAATGTACAGGGTGGGTGCGAACTATTTTGTAACACCACAGTATATTGTCGTGAAACAAAATATTTCAACGTACCCTGTGCTAAATTGTAAAAATTTGTAGATTTAATTTTTGAATGTTTAATTGGAAAAGTGCAGAGTAGGGAGAAAAGGTAAAGATAAAGACTTTTTTGGCCAACTATGGCCGACAGCGAGTGCGAAATTTGGTTTGACATTTTTTGAGAATTGTGAGTAATATTTTAATTTGCTTCTATTTAAATAAATAATTTTAATGCAAATGCATTATTGCGCTATTTTGGAAGTATTATTTTTGAGATTTGAAGTTAATTTGGATTATTTTGATGGTTTGCTACCGAGCGATATTGTGTTGATTTGGATAATTAATTTTTAGAAAAAGAATATTTTGAGTAATAAATTCGTTTTGCACTTAAAATTGGAAAATTAAAAATTATATTATTTGTAAGTGCGAGCGTGTGGCAAGATAGATAACACGTCGAATTGAATAAAGATAAATATCGATACTTCGTTCCCTTTAAATAAAATTAGAATTTTATTTAACATTTACATGACATTAAATTTAAATTGCATTTTGAATTGGAATTACATTTATTTTTGGAAAAAATTTTTTGGATTACTATTTAATTTTTAATACAAGAAGAAATTTTTTATTTAATTATTTTTTTTGAAAACGTAAAAACTCTCGACCTTTTGAAAATTCCCAATTCCTTCCGCACACCAGGGTTACCTGAGCAAGAATAAGTGTGTGGAAATTTTCTACGAAAATACAATTACAATATACATAATCTATTGTAAACATAGTTATGTGTGGAAAATAATACATATATATTAATTAAACATTAAATATGGGAAATTAATATAAAGAAACTAATTAATCGAAGTAATAGGGGAAACTGGAATAAGGCGATATTACGTACATAGGTATGATATTTTGTTTCTTATAATAATTCTCACATATTTCTATTCTCATAATTTATCCTATTTAAAATTTAGGGTTTAATTTAATTAATCTAATGAAAAAAAAACAATTTTGCAAACTATTTGTAGTCACTGTTTTATTAGTATTATATTTATATTATTTGGACTGTTTATATGTAATAAAGCAGACGGGGAGAAGTTGTATCAAAACGGTTTTTAATTGATGAAAATTCTTAATAAATACGAGTACCTATATAGTTTTTTAAATTCTTTAGAATACAAAGGTTTATGAATATTATTGGTAAGATCAGTAGTTAGGCAGTTTTAGTTTAAATTATATTATGGTAAAATATCATTCACTTCGTCCTAAAAATAATAATTATATGTAGTAGTATACTATGTAGTAATGTATAAACATACATATGTATATAGTATGATTTATTTGAACATAGCACATATTTGTACCAATAATGCAGTACAATTTTGTAAAATTAACATCTTTTCCAAATACCTAGTTTTGTAGTAAAATAAAATTTATTAATTGCTTATGCTAAGAATAACATACCTACTATTTCTAATTATGTTAGGTTTTCCTTTCTTTTGTATCAGAACCGTTTTTATTTCGTGCATTTTTTAATTTATCGTAGGAATAAAACAAGTGTTATTGTGTCACAGCACACAAAGCTGATAAGATGACTAAATTTAAATAATTTTGAACACAATCAGGTTTCTCTCATCTGCTTATCTAGAGGAGAACCGACCGCGATGAAAAGCCTAGATTCTCAGAACACAACATCAATACAGAAAATATAATAGTAAATAAATATATAAATCACTGTGATCTATATAAATAATTATATCTATTATATTATTTTAGTAAAAATTAAAATTATCATTAAATATTCAATATTCACCAATAAATGTATGAGAAATATTTATAGGCTTCCAAAATATAATAATTCGGCTGTTCTTTATAGGAGACTAAATCAAATGACCCGCTTAAATAATTTGAATAATTATAGTGTCACTGCAGAACATTTTCTATACAAAAGAAAGTAACAAGATTATTAATGAATAATTTTATACTATACCAATATCCTATTATCACAATTTACGTATTACGTATAATAATTAATTTTCGTTAGCAAATATTTATTTTATTTTTACTAATTGTTAATAAATTATAAATTAACAACAATAACAGAAATTATATCTTTAATAGTTTTTATATCTAATGTATATATTGTATTAATGTTCTAAAATAATTATTTTTTCTTCTTTTACGCATAGTCAAACTATTCAAACAATTAAATTCGAATTCATTGTTAATTTAAACATTCTTTTTGGTCCATTCAAAATTTCGAATTAACAATTTTGAATTTACCTGTTTATCATTCAATTACTTGTTATTCGAAGACATTAATATAATTATATTTTATTTATGTATGTTACACTCAACTTTTTATAAATTCGTATTTTGCAATCAGATGTAGATTTTTATTCATTACATTGATGGTACATTGTTCTAATTAAATGGTTTTAACAGCATTGTCTTTTTACGTTCTAACAATAACAGACGCGGCTTTGCTGGAAAAACAGGTTCTTACACTGTTTTTCTATCAATTTTTAAAATACACTTTTAAGAAGATTTCAAAAAATTAAAAACAAAAATGAATATTGTTTTAAAAATTATGAACATAATTTTCACAGTTCATCATTTAAAAAAAATTTCCTACACTAAAGTGAACAAGTCGTATGGCATGTTATAAAACCCACACCGGCCGACTAGAAAGAAGGTAACCGCAGTTCTAATCTTAAATCCTAATCGCGTAGGATATGCTGCTTTAATCTTAAACATAAGATAGATGTATAAGCTATATGGAAGGCAACAAAAAACTACCCCATTGATTATATTCTTGAATTAATTCACTTTGGTTTCAATTACTGCTAGTTACTATTTAACTGATCCTCTAGGTATAGTGCGCTCGAAAGAATATACTAACAATAAGGTGATAATTTTCGTTATAAGAACTAAATAAGAAATGGTTGCCAATTAAGTATTACTAGAAAGCTGTTATCACAAGAAAATTTATCACGAACAAAGTAAGTAAACAGTGGGTAATAAAAAACAACAGTGGTCTTAAAATTGCCGATTGTCAGAACTACCATCAGTAGTTAAAAAGTATTTCGTAGATTAAATTGTAATTCACAGTGACCAGGTCAATCCTGAATAAATTATTGATCAGTGGTCAATATGGTCAATAAACCAATGCGATTAATAATGAAAATAATTGTTACAATTTAGCTTGAAAATCCAACATTTTAACAAAACTAACCCGTGCAAAGCCGGGTATTCAGCTAGTAGATAATAAATCTTTGATGTTTGGTAAAAAACATAAGTTTCAGTAGAAGTAAATTAATTTGTTTTTCCCATTTAAAAAAGATAAATTTCGAATAACGTTTAGTATATTTTCTCTCTCACACTTTTATTTTTGCGATATGACTTAAGTTCTTTATACCATTAGAAAGGGAAAAAATAAAATCGTACGATATACTGACATAACCCAAAAACGAAAATTTTTGACTTAAGTTGTTTATACCAAACATCAAAGAAATGCAAACTCCAAGAATAAAAATATTATTTATTTTTAATATTACTGAAGGGTAGCTTAAAAGTAATTTTCCTATTTCAAAATTTTGAAACAACGGCATGAAATAATATAGTGGTGCGTATTTAATTATTTTTCGATAATTGATGATCAAATACTTGACGCAAAAATTGAAAAAATATATTTTAAAAAAATCAAAAAAGTTGCAAATCTCACTCGAAGCGGCTGCCGTAAAAAAATGTAAGTGTAAACTTATCTTTAAAATATTATAGGTTAGGCATAATAATATCATATAAATTTAAAATTAATGTAATATTTCAGATTCTATTCTAGCATATTGTTAACGATGTGATATTGCGACTGATATAAAATGATAAATAAATAATAATAAAATAAATAAAAATATATAAATCAAATATATTTATATTTGATGTAAATGAAAATAAAAAAATAAAATAAAATGTTCCGTAAATTACGTGCGATAATTAAATAAATATAATTTTCAATTTCAACAAATTTAAATTTTTTTAGTTTTGTTACTCCACAAAGTAAAGCTGATTCAACGCTAAATATTAGCTGAATCAGTAACCGAATACCTACTAAATTTATAATTTAGCGGCAGAAAACCAGCTGAAATTACGTTGCGTCAGCTGCTGATTTTTGGTTACATCAGAAGTTGAATTGCTAATTTGGTGGCAAAAAACTAGCTGAAATTGCGCTGCTTCAGCTGTTCAAAATGCTGAATATCAGCTGACTCAGCACTGAATATAAACTTGATTCAGCATTTTGAACAGCTGATGCAGCGCAATTTCAGCTGTTTTTTTGCCGCTAAATTACCAATTCAGCTTCTGACGTTACTAAAAGTCAGCAGCTGACGCAGCTTAATAGCTGAATTTTAAGCTGACACAGCGTGCTTGCAGTTGATATTCAGCACAAAATGTTACCTACATATTATGTACTACTGCTATGTTAACCTGCTGTATGTTTTAGATATCAATTAAGCAGATTATATTTTGTTTTAAAGTTTCTTTTATTTTTCGACTGTTACCAAAGTTTTATCGATTGCAGTTTCGATGTTATTTTACGTTTAGTACTTTATTCAGTTATTGCATGGAGGAAGGCACATTCTTATCTAAACCAATATAATCAATGAATTGTGATTATTTTCACTCGAATATTAACTGCTAAGATTATAATGCTGTTAAGTGCTGTTCAGATTAGAAATTTTATTTATTATATTACTTAGAGCAGGGTACCCTTGATAAGCACTTCGTGTTATTTAAACAAAGAGCAATAATAAACATTACTAAATTTCACATCAATAAATTGAAATTTACTTTAGGTAATATTTTTTTATTCATTTTGTAGCTGTAAAAAGTAATTTCGAAATGAACAACTTTTGAACGCCGATAGCAACAAATTTGCAGTTCAAACTAAATTACATTTGATGCACCCACGGCCAAAATAATTTAAGCTGTTCTCATAGCAGTGTCCTGCTGCTTGATATATTAGTGCACTTGATATCCAAACCACTATTTTCCACTTTAAAGAAATCATTTCAGTTTTTAGTAATACGTAATAAACAAAATCGAAAGAAGAAATGAAGATAACATAGCATAATCTTAAATTTCAACATACGAAGTTAAATTGATTTTGTATACAGAAACATAAAAAAGTTAGTCTTCGAGAAATAAATAGCAAATTTAATTAAACAGAAGTTTGATATAAGTAAGCAGTGTACGAGTAGGTACATATTTCCCGCTTATATAGTATATTAGTTCATGACATTACCTTTACAGGAAATTCATGTAATAAGTAAGTATAATCACGATGTCCGTGATTACATAATTGTATATGACATTGAAACTGTTTTTTAACTATGAGAGTAGTATTATTTGTAACAAATCTAGAACAATCTCATTGTATACATATTGGATGTAAAATAAATTATTTTCTAATATTATTATCTCCAATTTTCGAAAATTCTATCAATTCTATCAAACGTCAAACTCCCTTCAAGAATTAATCTTCTCACTCACTTTCAACCTAAATCAATATAATTATTAAAGAAAACACTTTTAATTTCCAAATAAGTTTAAATATAAAAAAAATCAATGTAAAATCAATAATTTTACATTAGAAAATACCAATTTTGTAAGAAAATACACGACAATATAATAATATATAGCTGAGATTAAAAATATGTTTAATTTTATTAAACATGTTTAATATATTATGTTTTAAAACATAATTTTTTATTTTAAAATCAGAATTCCCTTAATGCTAGTCTAAAGTACTCTCTATAACATTAAAAATTTAAAAAAATCCGTAAAATCTAACTATTCCACTGCCATTATATACTTAGGTAATTATACATTTTTACTTTTCTTTTAATGTAGTAATTTTATATTAATTAATGGTATATTGCAATCGAGTCAGAGTAGTTAACAGTAGTTGCAACCCTGATCTATGAGCCTAAATTACATTTTAATAAAAATGAACTTAAAAATGAATTTTAAGTAGATTTTTGTGGTAATTAGTATGTATTGTTAAATATAAAATTAAACATAAACTAAACAGAAACGTAAAAATACATTCATTTATTACATTTAACAGGTTAGAATAAACAAACTAAACAAAATGTTAAAATAATGAATTTTAACTGTTAAGGAAAGAATACGTACTTACATAAGAAATAATATTTAAAAAACATTTTTAAACATTTAAAATTTCATTTTTTAGGTTCTTTTTCTATTAACAGGTTATGATTTAGAATATTTGAATAAACCAAAAAATTAAATTACTTTATAAAAATTGATAAACATTTTTACTCTTCTACACATGTATTCTTTACTTTATGGTTAAAATTTATTATTTTAACGTTTCTGTTTGGTTTATGCTTAATTCCAAATTAAATCATTTAAAAAATTGAAGGAGATAAACGGTTTCCCCGTGGCACCTCCATATTGCCAAGAAGTTCATCGTTCAGTCGCGGTCGACACCCGGACGAGTTCTATGGCTTCGAGTTCCACCTTTGGCGAGTTCTGTCATTCTTCAGGAATATTTTTAAATTGTTTTGCCTTACACAACAACGGCTTATCATGCAGCCGTGTTAAAAGGTGTATCTAAAATACATGTAAATTTTACATTTTTAAAATCAATTTTTTTCGAAAACTTTTGCATCATCCTACAAAATTTTTGTTCTAGTATGCTTAGAAAAGTGTCCTCTTTCTTAGTGTGTAAATGAAATTTTGAAAATCGTGAGTCCGATTTTCTGACAGTTCCCCAGTTTGAATATACAGTAGAAGCTCGATAACGTGAACATTCGAATTTATGAACATCTCGATCCTGTGAACACCAATGTTGTCTATAGATATTCGGTAACATGAACATTATTACACTCGTTAACGTGAACAGCGAAATTTAACAGTTGTTAATGTTGTGTGTTAAATATCTTGATGTCTACCACCGACTTCTTATCACTTGTACGTGATTAAATATAAAATAAAGGTACCCAAAGAAATCCATATCGACATAATCATAAGAAATTCGTCTAATTGTCGAAAAAATACAAGGTGGTGATGACATTGTAATATTTTTATTTCATAATGTTAGTACGTAATTCTTTTCAATACACAAAACACTAGTTTTTCTACATCCCCGTTAGTGTGAACACTTGCCCTAGTTTGAACAGGTCTTCTACTGTACTTAGTTTAATTTATGTTATTGTTCAATATTTATTATATTTAATTGTTTTAAGTGTTAATAATGTTCTAAAATTCTATATAGGTAGTGTATTGTTTTGACCAAGTAAACGTTTAATTTTCCGATCTCTGATTTTTATTTGAAAATTTTTAATATAACGGGATGAAGCTGAAATAATAGACCCCACATGTTATATATAATTAAAAAGCGGATAAAAATAGTATATTAAACAACAAGTTCAGAAAAGTAAAGTTTTACTAAACGAATATATGAATATATGAGTAAAATATGTAAATGAGTAAAATGTACTATTTTACTAAATTCAAAATCATTTATTAAAGTGGCACTTTACCACATAGAAATGTTACTTGACTATATGCATAGTAATGTCACTGTCAATAAAAAACTATTGGATAGAAGATTATTTATTTAAATATTGCAACCCATAGCTGTATTCTTTTTACCTATTTTAAGTGAGATTGTACTGAGATACTCAGTTACTCAGTTTAAAGGTTGTTTTTTTTACCGTTTTGACATAAGTAATGTTTCGTGCCAAATTGTGTTTTACGTGACAAAATTATCCCCTTCCATACCCAAACTGATCTTGCTGTTTTGAAGTGCTACAACTAAGACAAATTGGGAAATGGCCCAGATTGGTTGATTTGAATTAAACTTGTCACTTATTGCAATCTTTTTAATATCTACTGCACCTTAAATTTTTAATTCATCTTTTTGAAGTTTATGTTGACATTATACAATAATACAAAAAACAATTTGATTAGTACTACCAAACTTCAAAATAATTAAATTCAAAATTAGTAGTAAATTTTCGTTGTTCTTTTTACCTTATCTTTTTCTCACTTTGACTCAGTTAATCTCAGTTCGTCTCAGCTTACTGCATCTCAGTTGTACAACTGAGATGGAATTAAAATAGGTAAAAAGAATACAGCTATTGTTATACATTTATGTATATTAAAAGTACAAAATTATTATTCAAACAAGAAAACTTAACAATCTCACTTTTATAATAATTTATTAATATTATGTAACTTACACAAAATTCGAATAAAAAAATAAAAATTAACTGTTGCTATGTAAATAAATAAAGCCGTGTCTGGTTACTAGATTACAGAAATTCTACACAAATATCTACTTAGAAATTTTTTGAATTAGCAATAACTCAAGAACGGCGCTAGATATCTAAAAACTGAGTAAAAAATTTGCCCCCTCGCCTCGTTCTCACCCCCCGTGAATGATCGGTAGTCGGAAGATCGAAAAATTTAGAGCGATCATGCGCAAAAAAATGTACTCATAAACGTCTAAATTCATATTTTAGATTAGATTTTCACAAAATATGAAAAAATTGTATAAACAAACCTCGCAAGAAAAGTAATTTTACTAAACTCATATAGCTTTTAAGGTACTCGCTCGCTGTGCTCGTTCGTACTCAAAAGCTATATTCGTTTAGTAAAACTTTACTTTTCTAAACTTGTTGTTTAATATACTATTATATAACTTTACAAACAACCGAGATATCGGTATTTAACGAAAAGTCGAAAACGCAAACTTTTGGCTATAACTCGAAAACGAAAAAAATATCGGATTCCGGTTTTCACCATTACGCTATTCTTAAAAAAAGAGATCGAAAATGCGCCATCCATTTTTTCATATCTCTTATAGTTACCGAATTCCCCATAAGAACATTCGAATTTGAACCATCCTTACTTCTTGATTGCAATAGCGGTATAAAAAATGCATATTAGCATATTCGAGGTTTAAATATAACATAATATTGATAATAAAATACAAAAAGAAATTACGCTTAAAGCTAATAAAACAAACTAATTAACGATATTAACAATAATAAATCAACAATATAAATTAACAAAGTAATTAACGATAAACTACTGCGCTTTATAACAATGTCGCTCAAACGTCAAACGCTACAATATGTTTTGACATTAAAACAAATGCTATAAATCAAATTGAGATTTGTAGCAATTGAAATGACATTTAAAAAAAGTTTTAATGTATTAAGCCTAAAAAATCAATAATATCAAAGCTATGGGCGTTTTAAATCAAAAATTCAAAAAGTTTCTTTAATAAGAGAAGTACCTACCCCGCAATAGTGTGGACTTGCATAAATACGATTTGCATAAAATTGCAAATAAATTTAGGTTATATAATAACTTACAATTAGTTTTGTTAATGCTCATTAAAACTAATTTGGAAATATGTTTTATAAATGAATGCACGTAAAATAATCCTTAGTAAATATGAAAAATTTTAAATTTTATATAAGTACTAGATAAATTATTAAGTGTTACTAAACGACCTAACTGCTTAGGATTCTTATCATAGTGAAAGCTTATACATATTAAGAATTTATAGCCCATTATATTGAATGAAGAGCTTGATCACTACAGATTAGTATAAGAAAAAGATAAGATATTCGTATATTGAAATTTCTATAAAAGGAGTGAAGTTTTTCTGTTAGTAAAATTATTAATGTTATCTTTTTTCGTCCATAAAACTATTATTCTATTTATTAATTACCACCTAATTTTTCATAAATGATTTTGTTTTTTGAGAAAGTTTTCTGATAAAAATTTAAACGACATTAATTTAAGAACAGTGACTAAGGAGAGCTAAACACGATACAATTGGTCACACTAAATTGTGTTAATTGTAAATAAACTTCTTTTTGTAATTTCTTCCAATTTGTTTAGAATTTATTGTAGAAAATTCTATTGTTGGACTACGGTAATCAATATTTTTCTCTGCGAACTTTTTTTCAGTATTTACCAATACTTAACCATTTGATGACGTTGTCATTAGCATAGTAAGTTTGCAAGAGAACTACTGACTTTTAAGGTACCTGATTACAATCCCAAAAGAAATTTAAACTAATGTTTTCCAACCTTTTTTGCCCATATCCTACCTAAAACCCACTGCACACGATGCTTGTTTTGCTGATGGTTTCCTTGCTTGTTTCTGTGCTTGGCATGCAGCATGATAGCTTCTGTGCATAGTTGGGTGCACACAGGTTTTGTGCATGATAGTTTTCAAGCATGGTTTCAAGCAGTGACAGTCTGACAGTTTGTAAAAATCGACGCCGTTATAATGGAAATTCAACGTAGAAAATTAGCTTGTTAGCATATTTTTGTTAATTGATTAATCAAGGCAAAAAAATAGACATCAGAAAGTAAAACATAGGTTGTGGAGTCGTCCAAACTCGATATTTCTCGGTAGCACTCGCATCACGAGGCTTTGCACATGCACGTAAACCATCAGCAAAAATAGCACGGAATATATCATAGAAATCCTGCACAAAAACAAGCAAGCAAGCAAGCACGACAACTGCCCAGCCAGCAGCGCACACATCACGGGTCCAATCAAGGAAACAAGCATCGTGTGAGGCGGGCTTAAGTCTTTCTAAAGTTCTGATGCCCTCTTTTGTAATGTACATGTTTTATTTTATATTCGAACATTGAATCATTTCTTAAATGAAGTCTAATTACAATTTGTTCAAGACACAAGACAGTCGCAAGGCTTAGGTTTAGGCAAAATCTATGTTAACAATGCTTTACTACCACTCTCCCCATCGGGAAAAAGCTTGGGAGTCATCCTGGATTCTGAACTTAGATTCAGAGTTCATGTTAAACAATTATTACAAAAGTCGTATGCTACATTTAGATTACTTTATTCTCACAGACATGTTCTTATAGGAATCTTAAAATTCTTCTCTGTGACTCGTTAGAACTTTCAAATTTTAATTATTGTGATGTGGTGTATCACTCCTGTCTCGACTCATTAGATAGGGCTCCAATACAGAAAGTTCAGAACTCTTGTATTAGATTTATATATGGGCTCAGAAGAAGAGAAAGAGTATCGCAGGGAATTGGGGAGACTGGATGGTTGTGTATGTTAGATCGGCGAAGGTTGCACGCTGCTTGTGTTTACTACAAAGTAATTAGTACAAAAATACCGCACTACCTATATAATAAAATTAGATTTAGAACTGATGTTCACAACTTAAACATCAGAAGAAAAGATATAATATTGACACCGAGACGCATACTTGAAATATTTAAACGATCGTTTTTCTACCAGGTTCCTTTTGTCTTAAATCGGATTCCTGAGAGCATTAAGCGTTTTTCTTATTATTTATTCAAAAAAAAAACTTAAGTTTCTTCTTAAAGATGGTGATGGTAAGTAGGCTTCTTGATGATGTTGACATGATTGCTTGTTGTGCGGCATGCGGTCATTCTTTGCAAGATGTTGGTAATGCATGCGGCTTGCGAGTGGCAAACTGAGTTATACCATTTTGTAATGTAGATCGGAATGAACAATAGCAATTTAGATGGCAATGTATTGGACAATTTTCGGGATGTGCGGTAGAACAAATGGCAGAATTCTGGACAATCTGAGTTGCATCCCATTTAACCATGCATAGCATTGTGAATAGTTTTAATGTAAAAATTGTTGTTTTATTGTATGGTTAATAAATAAATAAATGTGCGTGCGAGTTTCCTATCTAAGCAATAATAAAAATGAAGACCGGAAAACCGGTTCTTCGAAGGCGGTCTTCATTTTTCTTATTGCTTGGATATGTAGAAAGCACGCGCGTTAATCCGTAGAACAAATATCTTTGTGCATACGCTTCTAATACACATTTTTAGATTTACATAACATAGGTTTAGATAACTATTAATTTAGATAACTTACGTTAAATTTAGAGAACAAGGCAATAGTTTTAATAAAAACGTACACTATGTAAATTTCAAAACAAAAACAACTTAGTATAATAATACAATACGTCTAGTATTTCCAATAGAATAATTCAGTATATATGTTAATTAATTTTTAGTATTGAGATGTTCCTAGCTATACAAATTTGTAAAATTTTCCTTAATCAAAAATATTCTTCGCTAGAGTTACATCCATTATTTATTAACATGAGACTCTTCCAATTGTTTAATTTATAATCATGTAAATTTGTAAATTTTCGCGTCGTTTTAAAATGCCAAATATTGTGAATAAATTGTTTGCCAAGTTAAAATTGTACTTTGCATGTGGCTTTGAAATCGCATGTGCGTTCCTCATCTGCCAGCGCTGATCAAACAAATTTGTTGTGAATTCTTTACAAATAACTAAATCTTTCTAAATTTTCTTACTTCCAAATTTTCACTTCTTAACACTTCACAAATCAATTTAAACAACCTCCAATTCAAATTAAATTACTTTTTATTTTTAAACAATTAAAAAATTAAAATTAAAACTTAGCACAGAAGGAATAACGATCCCCCGCTCGTCAAGCTAGCGTAACGCCGTCTGCTATCAACATCTTCTCTCCCTTAAATCTATTCAGCACGGTTAGATCACAACATTTTTACAATTAAAATCTTATGTACAGCATGTTTATAAATAAATAATTACAATCATAAAATCAAACAAACTTCAAAATAATTTACAAAATAATAAAATAACGTTTTTATGGTTTCGAAACACAACATTTTATGCATAATAAGCCAATCTCCCACGGTATTAATCCTCTCTAGTCTCCCTTGTATTTTGTTCTAAAATCTCTAAAAATTAAAACTCTTTTTTGAACTAAGTATTTAATTTTTCTGGTTTTAAGTACACAAGTTAGAAGTTTACTTACATTTGTACAGTAGTGTTCGTATAAAAGAAATGAAATATTTAATTTGTATATTTTACTTACACTTTCAGAGAATATGTTGTAGTACCTATAAGTTAGTTTAAACGTAAGTTTACCAGTTTTGTTTATAATTACGGTTTTATTATTTCGTACCCAATATTTACACATATTTCAAAGTGAATTTTGATTATTTTCAATAAAAAAGAGGAAGATTTAAAAATTGATCGAGAATTTTAGTACGCAATCAGATTTAAATTAAAAAATAATTTTGACTAACATTAAAAACATTGATTATTTTGAAACATACTAATACAACAATGACTTTCCCTTTATTCTATATTAACTTTAATAAAAACTAAAACGTCACAGTTTTAGTAAGCAATTTTATAACTCTTGAGGAAATTTATCTGACTAGAACAACAAATGTGAAAGTACTTATGCTTATACAGCAGGACACGCCGTAGCTTCCAGGCTCACTTTAACCTTTGACTTTGTTTACTCCTATTTATTGTTTTACCATATTAGAATTTTAATTCGCTTTACCCTGTAATTTGAAGAGTAATAATTTTTTTTATAAAAAGTGACTTTAAATTATAGACTAGGATTATTAGTCAAAATTTAGATGTTAAATTATTTGGTAGAATTTATGTAAATAATATACTACTAGTATATAGACCTCAATCTAGGGTGGAGGGTGAAGTTGCTTGCATTGCAAGAACTTCACGGAATTCTTGATGTCCTTTTAATGGTTCGTTTAAACAGTTGGTTTTACGCATATTTATTTATTTTAATATTCAATTAATCCTTTTGTAACGATACAAAGATCCTTTTGGAGCGTTCCAGAATTTTTTCATTATTTGGAAATTATGATTAGATTTTTTTAATTCTTTTTAGAAAATCTCTACTTTTAATACCACGACTCATCTTTTTGTAAGAAATAAATTTTATTTAACTATAAAGGTCCTACATGGTGTCACAAATTTTGAAGTCACACTACCTCATGTCATGAACATCACAAGTTATGTCTATTTGGTTTCCTCTGTTTCAGACTAACATTCGTCATTGCTTAACTGATTTAAATGAGAGAATCAAGCTTTAGCGCAGTCAAAATAGCATTTCAGCTTGCATAAACTATGATACAGCTGAAAATTGGTGTAGGTCTTCATTACATTATTACAAATAAAATGTCAAAAGTCCCCATCGATCCCGCAATCTGCTAAAAAAGTTATTCAAGATCAAAGATCGAAAATTTCGATTTTTCGCCTTTTTCTCGCAAACAGCGAGTGGTATAGTAAAAATATCTTACACAAAAGTTGTAGATTATTAAATTCTCTATAAAAATTGTTCCTATGCTTTTTTTTCTACAAATTATCATTTCAGAGATATCGCAATTGAAACATCGAAAATACTCATATTTACTCTTATGAGGCTTGTAATGCTTCATCGGCTGTTCTTTTAGTTTTGCATGCAATAACTGGATGCGACACAATATTCAGCAATATTCAAAAGGGGTAAAACAGCAATATTAAAAATGTTTGGATTGCTTTGTTCACCGGTGTGTACTAACTGTTCAGACCAATCTTGCTCTAATGTATCAAATACAGCAGATGAAGATTCTTATGATATTGATGTAGAAACTTGTGAGTTTCTTCTCTTAGAAGAATCTATACAGATACAGGAAGAAGAAACAGGGAGCGACGAAGACATTATAGTATAAGTATAAGTAGCACTTGAAGATTATCAATCAGATTGAAATTTCCATAAATATACAATTATTAATTTCATTATAATCATTCGCAATAGTTCAATTTTTTCAATTCAATGCAATAGTTTCAATTTTTATTTAATATTTGCACTGTCTAATTAAAATTTTATCAAGATTGACGATATTTGAAATGATGATTCGTAGAAAAAAAAGCATAGAGACAATTTTTGTAGAGAATTTAATAATCTACAATTTTTGTGTAAGCTATTTTTACTATAACACTCGCTGTTTGCGAGAAAAAGGCAAAAAACCGAAATTTTCGTCCTTTGACATTAAATAACCTTTTTAGCAGATGTGGGATCGATGGGGACTTTTGACATTTCATTTGTATTAATGAAATGAAGACCTCCACCAATTTTCAGCTGCATCGTAAGTTATGCAAGCTTACCCTATTTTTATGTCTGGGCTATTACTATGACTACTATGACTATTATTATGACTGGGCTATTACCAAATTTGAAAACCGTAAATAGGGATGAGCTAGTATAGAATTGTATTAAAGGTTATTGATTAATTTTTGTAGTTCAATATTTCAAG
Source organism: Cantharis rustica (assembly GCA_911387805.1). NCBI lineage: Eukaryota > Metazoa > Arthropoda > Insecta > Coleoptera > Cantharidae > Cantharis > Cantharis rustica. The sequence goes on from OU426877.1 coordinate 83,572,033, forward strand.
TTCGCTAATAAATCCTTTCATTATGCCAAAAACACAAAGAACAAAGATCGTTAGGAGGTGGTTTAATAACAATAAAGTTCCTCTTTTGGATTGGCGGCCACAAAGTCCGGATCTGTCAGCTGTGTGTTATAATTTAATCACTACTATGCCAAAACGCAGTGCTAGCGTAATTAAGGCACATGATGGGCTTACAAAATATTAATATAATAAGAATAAAATATATTTAAAAAGCATATTTTAATTTGTTTTATTAAAAAACCTTTAAAATTTCGATCAGAGCTCTAAACCTTAAAATTTTAAAAGTGACCTAATACATTTGGTCAAGGCTTATTACAAGAAGATAAAAATAATTGTATAAAAAACTACTTAAAAAGCTTAACTTCAACAGAGGCAACTGATTATTTTTGTGGAAGGCAACAAAAAGGTTAAATCAACCACAAACAGTGGTACCCCCATTAAGAATGGAAGGTGAAAGTTAGGCTAAAAGTGGAAAACAAATAGCTGAACTATTTGCTAGACATCTCGTTAAAGTTTTCCAACCTTTCCAATCTTGTATGCACGAAGAAGACAAAGAAATTTATGAGTACTTAGACATTCCGGGTCAACTCGAACTAAATACTAATAAAACCATTTAAGGTAAATCTAGCAACATCAATGATAAAAAAAGAATTAAATATCAAAAAATGGTAAAATATTAAAAGAACTTCCACGAAGTGGTGTAAAATTTATTACACAGATATTTAATGCCAGACGAAGAACAGGATACTTCCCAAGGCAATGGAAGATCGCAGAAATAATTATGATTTCCTAACCTGGCCAACCTGCCGAAGACGTGAAATCATAACGACCCATCAATTTACTACCAATATTATCCAAACTTTTTAAAAAAATGTTTCTAAAAAAATTCAAATCAATCTTAGAAGAAAAACATCTGCTTCCAGACTACCAATTTGGGTTTAGATATGAGCATGCTACAATAGAACAGGTCCATGGACTAGCTGCATAAATAAATAAAAATTTTGAAAAGAAAAACTATTGTTCTGTGGTCTTCATTGACGTCAGCCAAGCGTTTGACAAGGTATGGCATTCTAGACTCCTGTACAAGATAAGGAAAGTGTTGCCAAATAAAGTCTACATGATATTAAAATCGTATCTGACAAACAGACATTTCCGTGTCAGATTTCAGGATGATACACCACAAAATATCCGATTAAGACAGGAATCCCTCAAGAAAGCGTAATGGGACCTATTCTTTACTTTCTTTTTACTGCAGACCAGCCAACAAGTTCAAATACCACCACAGCTACCTTTGCGGACGACACTAAAATTCTAGCTGCACATAAAGTTCCCTCTGTAGCATCAGAAATACTACAGGATAGCTTAAACGAAATACGAAGATACGAAATACTTAGGCATTCATCTCGATCGACGACTAACCTGGCGCAAACACATTTTCTTTAAAAGAAAACAACTAAGCCTAAAATTAAGTAAACATTATTGGATAATTGGTAGAAACTCAAAGTTGACTATCGAAAACAAACTTCTAATTTACAAGGCAATAATAAAACCAGTATGGACAGTTCAATCAGTTCAATATTATCAGTTCAATATTAATGTTTTCGAATATATATATTATTTTAGGAACATTAGCGGTTACTACAGCCTCTGTAGAAAGAACTTTTCCAGCTTAAAACAAATAAAGCCAAATTTGAGAAATAGGACGGGTAAGAATAAATTAAGCGGTTTAGCTTTACAGGAATGTGCCTATATTAATGTAGAAGAGGTTATAAATACGTTTGGAATAAAAATTAATTTTTAGTGTTTATTTATTAGTTGGAAACTATTATTATTGTCGTTAACGTTAAAATGTCTGACGAAACTCTTTGTTAGGAGAAATTATTATTTATTGTAATTTTTAAACTATTGAGCGCATGACCTTGAAAATTTGAAAAGATTTTGCCTGCGGCGCTATTAAAAACGACTCGCTGCGCTCGCAGCCCCCCCCCCCCCCGAATGAAATTCCTAGCTACGCCATTGCCTTGAATTACTTTTAGAATTAATATATTTATTAATTTACTGTTACACCACTATCTTCTCATTTTAGCATATTACTTTTTTTAGATTGCACTGCTTAGAATACACTTCTTTGCAGATTAAGAATAAACTAACAGATCAATAAGAAGTATGTAATTTAATAGCATTGATAGTACCTACTTCACTTTCTACATGAATGCTCACAAAGTAGCTCATTTTGTAACACAAATGAGTGTTACCAAGTATAATTTTCCGAACTATTATAGTTGATCAAATTATTTAGACTATTGCATTCGTATATAATATGTAGATACAAATCTAAATATTACTTATATTATTTGAAACAATTGAAAATTGTCGATGCGTACAGAGGTATTTTTTCCATCTTATCCATCTTATTGGATTATTATGGTTTCTATATCGGTTTATGGATTATTAACACATTATATTAATAATTTTAAATTAACATTTTATTATAATTTAATTGTTTAAAATTGGAAAATTCAAATGCGAAATTTAATACTAATCTTATTAATACTAAACTAAACCAGAGGTGCCAACTTTATAAATGATTCATTTACCATCGAGTAAAGTGAATTTATGATTCTACACCAATAATGCTTAAAATTTGGCCGTTTGGTAGAAGCACCCTGCCATATGTTTTGTATAAAGCTAATAGGTTACAAAAATTTTCCTTTAAATGAAATAACAACTGATTTTGTCAAATATCAAATACTTAAAATGCTATAATGATTAAAAATAAAACTTACAATTTTTTCAGTAGTTGCATCATCTGCTTTTAGCTTCTCATAAGGTAATATGTTGTCAACCTGCTCTTGCGTTAAATTCAAGGGAGGAGACAAATAAAACTTTTGAAGTGGCACACATTCTCTATCTTCTGTACTGAAATTATCATTTGATTTAACATGATCACTTGAATCAATAGATAAACTTGAATTAAAGTTCAATTTTTCAAAAACATTATCAAGTTCAGAAAATTCATCATAATGACTTGTATTTTCATTTTGATTTTTTGGTGTGGATGAAATTTCTGTGTCAAGTTTAGTAGAATGTTGATCATCATTAGTGGATTTGCTTCCAATAACATTTTTACATTTTTTTAAATAATTTTTCACTCGTTTGCATTTGCTTTGTCGTAATTCCGGAACTGATTGATTTTCATTTAATTTAGTAATGCCCTCATTGTGGTCTTCTGATTTGGGTTTCCAAGACTCTTCATCGTAGGTTAGAGCTGGTCTGCCCACTGGAGTAACCTAAAAAATTAAAAATAAAAGTTTTCAATAACAATTTAAATAATCACTCATTATCTTTTATTATATTAAATTACTTTATGATTTTACAGTAAAGACCATTATAATACTATGTTATAAAGGTAATTAAAATAAATATTTACTTCATTTTAGTATCTATTAAAATTTATTACCAAAGTGTTGTAACTACGTATAGAGATATAATTTAAGTAGAATACTTATACTTAAAATTACATTGGCGTACAAAACGCATTTATAATCATTTAATTACAAATTAAATTAAACCTAAAAAATAATAAAAGATAAATTAAATTTTAAAATAACTGGTGAATATTACATCACATAAATACGTAATCAGAAATTTTGTTTTGTATAATTATTAATTACTATACAATTTTACTTTTAATTATAATTAATTAAAAGGGTTCTGAATTATCAGGTAGTTACATAATGAAATGTCTAATTTTGTAAGACATTTAAATCAGAAAATCGGATATTTTTTGTTTTTTAAAATAATTTTTCTGTGTTCAATATTTCTGTACTTGCGAAAGTGCTGTTTGGAATGGTATTATGCACTGCATCTAACTTTTTGAGGTTTCATCTATTACTGTTGCTGTTTACGAAGCATTTTACTAGATAAAAATCATTTCTCTCTTGAGAGATCATATTATACAATTTATATTTTAGTTTAAAATACAAATTAAGTTTCGGGGGTTTACAACTATAGATGCACTTCCGGCTTTAAATTCACCCGATATCTTCTCAATAACTTGAATTTGTATGACATTTTTGTAACCACGATTTGGGGTGTTTCTCAAGAACCAAACAACTCAACCTTGAATATATTATTTATGTAACCGCATACAGCTATTTGAGAATCAAAAGTCGAATTTTCACGTATTGAAAGTTTTCACAACAATCATACCTAGTGTAAGATTAAACGTTTTTGAAAATATTATAGTAACGTGATATGAAAGTGCTATAAGGAAAATTACATAAAATAAATTTAAAACGTTTGAAACGTTAATAAATATCTACAAGTTATTGTTGAAGGTTTTTTTCTAGAACAAAGACCATAATTTCTTATGTAGTAGGTACCTACCTATCTATTTGTAGGCCGTGGGATTTCTTTGAAAAAGCAGGTTTCGAATTAAAACAAAGAAGAACTCTAAATTGTACCATGTTAATGTAAAATGAGACATCGCATTACTTTCAACAAAATATACAATTTTTTAGTTTAGCTGTTATTAGTTTGTAGTAAAATTTATAGTATGATTAGTGTCGTACAAAATAACTCTTTCCCTTATTATTTATTAAATTTTGGTAGCGAATTTAAAGATAAGTCACTTAATATTGAAATATGATTCTTAAAAGTAAATAATAACATCTAACCGGAATTTTCTCGAAGTGAAACTCGACTTAATAATGAGGGTATTATTCATTCCTATGGTTAACTATCAAGAAAATGTTAGCAATAAATCTTAGACAAATAATGTTCATTAAATGCTTTAAATTTCCGTAAGCTAAAATATTTGTAATTTAACAATAATACGTATAATTGTCACGAATGTTTGCGTAAAATACGGCAAAAGAAAGTTCTTGACTGACATCTGTTGATTCGTGATTTCAAGTGTACGCCCAATCTAGCTTCTGCCATAATAAGAATATACATATTTCCTTAATAAACGTACTGCCTTAATGCTATTTATACTACATACATAGTACAATAAGTATAAGAAAAATCATAGCGTTTCGCAAAACGTCTGTAGTACAATAAAAGATTGTACGCTAAGATGTGATATCTCTACCATCAAAGCGAGCTCTTTAATTTTAATGATATTATGTCGAGAGTTACATTAGATACAGATAACAAATAGACGCACATCAATCAGTGAAATTCATTAGAACCTCCATTAGAACATGATTAAACAATATTACAGCATGTAGTTTGTCTTATCATTAATTTTAAATTTCACTTTTTTAATCACCAATCGATTATTCTAATCGGTCTATTATTTTTTATATTTTATTATCATTTGCCTTATTTATTATAATACCTCATTCTACAACTGCGAATTACAAAATTTTGAATTGTTGGAAAATCAAATTTTACTAAGAGAAGTAAATTTATTGATTTACCCGAATACTGTGAATATGCTGAACATGGACTTGCAGACAATATAAATAATTTTGTTTATTTACGAAATGCATATTTTTGGTTCCTTAATCCTTTCAGACCCAGGGTACACTATGGTGTACCTTTTATTAAATAATTTTATTAAATTACTGTGAAATTGGTGACAAACTTATATGCTAGATAGCAATCAGTGTTCAATGAAAAAACCACGAGGAATTCAATAATTCTTTTTTTCAAAAAATGATTGCTATCTAGCATTATATAAGTTTGTCAGAAACTTCAAAATAATTTTATAAAACGCGAGTACACTATTGTGAACCCTGGGTCTGAAAGGGCTAATGATTAATTCAATTAATAACAATAAAGTGTGCTAAAATGCTAAAATGCGTGTTTGAAAAAAAATTACTTATTTAATATCGATTATCTTTTTCCGTGTTAAATTATTTCCACAGTTTAGCAACTTTGTATATAAAAACATTCACAAATACATACTAATATCACACCCTAAACGCATATATAATATATATTGTCATGTTTCGAACCAAAGTTGTACCTACCCTGTTAATTTGTCATTAATTTTGATATTAAGTTTGAGAAATATTTGAATTTGAATTTTGGGAGGTAAAACTTTGGAAATTAAAGTTGGTAGAAGTGAGGTTTTATCGAGGCTTTTTGTGCCGACCATGGTGGACAGCGGGTGCGAGTTTTGCATGCCCGCTGAAATTTGATTTTGTTACGCTGAGTTTTTGATATTTTTTGAAATTGTGAGTAATTATTTTGAATGAATAAATTGATCTTAATGCGATTGCATTATTGCGCCTTTTTTGGATAAATATTTGAAAATTTAATTGATTTGGATTTTTGTACTTTGCTACCGAACAATAGTGTATCGACTTGGTTTGATTAATTTGAAGTGATTTGGAGAAGAAGAGGTTCACATTATAAATTTGAATTTACATTTACAATTGAAAGGTTAAAAGTTGTGTTTGCACGAGCGAATGTGGCAAGAAAGATAACAAGGCGATTTGATAAAGGTTAAATTTACAAAATTCGTCCCCATCGAATAAAAGTAAAATTTTATTTTACATTTACTTTGAAATATTTTTGGAATAATGAAGAGTCTCTTGTTAAAAAAAAGAATGGATGCCCAGTTATAATATGATTTGTGAATTAGGAAAAGTTTTTGTAAGATTGATATAGCTCGGGGCATTTCAATATAGTCGAATTCATTTTAACTCGCGTATGACTTATCGAAAAAATTGTATGAATCAAAATTTACAAAACGTATGTCTGGTTCTTTATGTCAAACGAAATGTCAGATGTCATAAGCTTTGACGAGATTATGTCAGAAGTCAAACGAGATGACAGTTAAAATCGTTAAAATCGACGTACGTTTAATTTATTTTCATTACAAAATGACCGCGACATATTCTTTCTTCTGTCTCTTTTCTAATAGTTACTTTTTTCTAAATATGACAAAGATAACAAAATGTTATACGTTAAATCTCACTGCATTTAGAGATTAGTCATACGCGAGTTAAAATAAATTCTACTATACCTACTCTATTCCGTCAGGGGTAAAGATATAATATAATTGCAATTTAAATTATTGGTATCTACATAAATGTTAATAACAAAGAATATTATATTCATAGTGTCAACAGGGAGACATACTTCTCTAGTCGCTAGTTAGTTAAATTTTCTTTATGTAATTCTACATTGCCATCAACCCGCCAATATCTGCATGAGTTATTTAAATATTATTCTATTAAGATATATACCTGTCAGCAAAATTATTTTGTCAGCTATTTATCTTAAGAATAGGTACAAAATTTAAATCCACCAGTATGTCAACACCACTACACTTGGAAACGTATTGTCGTATTTCAGTTTACATAATATGTACGTATATAATAAATATGTACTCTGTTGTTGAAATTGTTACGAAAAACGAGTGGTATCACCAACACAATATATTATGTAAAATAGATACCAATTTAAAATCGTTATTATTATACTATTCAGTAGGTACCGACAAAAAGTAAATTACAAAATATATTTTTTGAGATAAATTATTAAGTATTAAATCAATTTTTATCAAGTTTTAAAGTAAGCACTGAAAATTATGTGACAGTAAAACTTTGATTGACCGCAGACGAATTATTTGGAAAACGTCCTTTTAAAAAACTATTAATACCACGAATGATGATCTAAAACTGTTTAAAGTGATTAGGGTCAGTTTAACTTGTTTTTTTTAACAATGTAAGATATATTTGACATTGTGCAAACAAAAAACATGACATAAAATTTTAAGATTCTACTATAATGGTAATGGTATAATGGCACGTGCGGTGGTAGAAATGTTATGAGGTGGAGCTGCATTTCATGCCTTAAACCTTTACACAAAATCAATGATGTTATGGATTAATACATATATGGAAACATATTGAGAAACCATATACTACTACAGAGTAGGCGTAAATACCAGGCGAATAGATCTTTTAACAAAATAATAATCCCAAGCATACTTTCACGTATATCAAGGCATAAAGGCATAACCAAAGCCAAAATTTGTTCATTTTGAAAGCCTAGTCAGTCTGCATATTTGAATCTGATAGAACATTTATGCAAGCAGCTCGAGAGAACGCAGCACGTTCCGTTCCTATTCTTCATTTTGTTGACGGTACGAGTGCTTTAATATACTCTTAATGTTGTCATTCGCGATCGACACCCGGACGAGTTCTATGGCTTCGAGTTCCACCCTAGGCGAGTTCTGTCATTTTTCAGGGATATTTTTAAATTTTTTTGCCTTACACAAAAATCGCTAATCATGCAGCCGTGTTAAAAAATGTATCTAAAATACATGTAAATTTAAATTTTTCAAATTCGATTTTTTCAAGAACTAATTTATAATCAAACAAAATTTTTGTTCTAGTATGCTCAGAAAAGTGTCCTCTTTCCTATAGTGTAGTTGAAATTTTGAAATTCGTGATGAGGTTTTTCTGACAGTTCCCATAAATTTATTTCTATTATTTTATAATATTATGTACAAGACTACAATAATAATATATGAATTAGATGTTGATAGGAAACCAAACCATTTTTAAAATATCGGGCGTTTAAGTAGCACTCAAATAGAGATTACAACAATAATTATTGTAAATGGTAACGCACGTAAATTGATTTAAAAGATTGATACTGTGATTACCACGTATTTCTTGCAAAGCCTTCCGATGTTCTTTTAGAAAAATTATCAAACGCTTATAAAACAGTAGTGGTGGATACTAAGAAACATAGAAAAATAATAATAAATTAAGTAGAACTGAAAGGTTTTTAAGATATACCTATACTATGTTACGAAAAAAGTACGTGGCTGAAAAATGTATACATTTACCGGTAAATGTGTACATATTCAACGAAAGTTGATAGAAGTGCATTGTGTAATTTAAAAAACATAGTTATTCTTACAATTACCGGTAGATGTACATATGTGAACAAGTACCTTGGAAAAAGTAAATCGACGAAGACAGGATAATGTGAATATAAATAAATTAACTAACATACTTTTCTATATTTTTAAATAAATAACTTGATAAATTTGAAATGCCACAGTAACAATCCGTAATGCAATAATAAATTATTATGCTAGTTTTAGTTTAATAAAATTAATTTAAAACATTAATGTTTATTTTAAATATAACTTTTAGGCCATGAACCTGCAAGGCCTGTAGAACTCTCTTGTTATAATTATTATTATTAATATTTATTTTTTTAAATGTTAATTTATATTTAAAAAGATATAAATCTAATATAATTAAATTATAGCACACAAAGTATACAGAAAATTTTTTTGCAGCAAAGAGAGGGCATTTCAAAATTATAACGTTACTATTGTTGATTTTCAGAATTTTATTAATATTTAGAATTTAAAATTTTTTCTAAATTAAATATTTTGAAATTTGAATTTTGAATAAATTTCTGAAGTTAATGTTATTTTTTATATATAATATTATTTTGTAGTTGGTATTTTGTTGTTTTATTTTTTTTTTTGCTTGAGTTTCACTTAAGGTAGCACAATCGGTAATAGAATTACCGTTCAGAATATAATGAAATTTGGCATATTTTTAAAGAGCTTGTACTTGTTGATAAAAACAAGTAATTTATTTGTCACGTGGTAGCCCAGCTAAATAGATTATTAAACGTTGTTTAAATTAAAATAAATTGTTATTTTTATAAAAATTAAAAATCCCCAATCGACTGTCATAATAACGAACCCCGAAAATGTATCGAATATTTATTGAAATTTTATTAACTACAATATATTTGAACATCTGGGACCGGTTAGGTGCAGATTTAACCGTACCGTTTTGTTACAATAATTACATTGTCATCTTGTTTTGAAATGTTTTTGAGAAAAATTGAAATATTTTGTTTTGTTTTCGTGTTTGAAAGAATAATTAGTTAACCAATGTTTTAAATTGATTATTATCATTATTTTAAAATTTTTCATTTTGATAAACACAAATGTTGTATTGGTCACGTGGTGGCCCAGCCGAACAAATTATTAAACGTCGTTTTTTAAATAAAAATAAATTGTTGATATTATATTTTATAAAAATAGCAAAAACTTCTATAGACCACTATAACTACCCCGAAAATGTATCGGATTATCCTTTGAATTTGCGCTACTCTAAATTCTTTCTATAAAAACGTGACACTATGTGGGGGGGGGGGTAGATGTATGTATGTATTTTAATAATATAAATTTACGTATATTTGAAAACCGCCAGTTCGATTGGCCAATATAACCGATCTAGGCACCAATAACATTTTTGTGTTTTACAGGGCATATACAGATATTTTGTGAATACAGGATGATTTGATTTTAACAAGTTTAGTTATTCTAAAACTTAGAACCGCCCAATATACGGCATTTCTTCAAGATAAAAATAACGTTTTCGTAACAAACACACTTGAAAGCATCTCTCCACCAACTTTTAGCCAGATCGCGCTTATCCTTTGTCCCATTTTTAAGAATTAAACAAATGAGAAATAGCTTAGCAAGTATACGTCAATAATTCAAGTCGACCGTATCTATTAACTGCGTTTAGAACTTTTTACAAACTAAAATTTATATGCACAAAACAGTATTGTAATCTATTAAGTTAACACCAACCACAAATTTTTTTTCGACAAATTTAATTGGTCAATTTGAAAAGATTAAATAATACTAGAATTAAACACAAAATTTTAAATTTTTAAAATAAAATGTTCAAATTTCTCACAATTTCTCAAAAATAAATGACGCCGCCAAACTGATCGAGTGGAAAGTAATAAGGCCAGTTGCCACCGAAGCCAGTTGTCGCAAGGGCCACTTGTCAGAGGCGAGTTTTCGCAGGGCCAAGTGGCTCAGAGCCAGTTGTCGGTACACGGAATTAATTTAGTTCATAATCAAACTTAAATTCTCTGTATACCCTCCAGGTAGGTGTGAGGGTTAAGTAGTATACTTTCAGATGGAAGGGCTCATGCAGCACGAGTTCGAATCTTGCAGCCGCCGTTCAAAAAAAAAATGTAAGTAAATATTATTAGGTGATTAATGTTTCAGGAATGCATTCAGATTAAGATACCCAGGAGTGAACCAATCATCAACCAGAGCCCAATATGGCTGGGGCAACATCGTAAATTCTGATTAAATAATTAAAATTTATAGTACAAATTTAAATAAATGTGTAATGATATCTGAATAAATATGCATAAATGCATATATGCAATAAATGGCGCAAATCAACGATTTAAACATCGAATTTCTAAATAATTACAGAAATTAATTTTTGTAATTATTATTGAATATTTTTTAATTATTTATTTTAATTAAAAATCAGTGCTCATTAGACACGTAAAATTTTATGTACCCAAAAGACACTCTAAATTTCTAAATATTCCGTTCATAAAAAATCAACATATAATATGTACAAGAATGATTCACCAATTCAGTAACGGAAAATTGGGCAAATCAATACCGCACCGTTACGAAAATTCCTGTACCGTAAATGTATATAAATGCTACATCAAAACAGTAACGGCAAAAGCGGTAGTAAATCAATGCTATACCGTTACGAAAATATCTGTAGCGTATCTGTACATAAATGACACCTTAAAACAGTAACGATAAATTAGACAAATCAATGCCGTACCGTTATGTAAATATCGATACCGTATATGTACATTTTTGAAGGCTTTGTGCTGCTTAGGAGTTAATTACAGTTGCAGTGAAAACGTTTCATGTAATTATTGCAGTATAGGTATTTTATTTGTAAAAAATTTTGATTCTAAAACGCGTGAGTGCATTTTTTGGCTTTTTATTCATCAAATTTTGATAGATACAAGTTTGAAAATAAAACTAAATTGATATGAGCATAGTTGATGCTTATGTAAAAATATTACTAACAATCATTTGTTTACCTTACCTTTCTATTCCTTCGAATCATTCCACGTGCGTTCAAGTTAATTACCGGTAGCTAATATCGTTAGTTCAACTCTATTTATTTCTAATTTCAAGTTTAAGAATCGTTTTTACACTCATTGTTTTTGTTCATAATTTTAAGTAAATTTTTAATACACCTATTGTTTTTTCTTTTATCGAATAAAATTTTTCAAAAATTGATTAATCCGATTTTCACAACAAGTTAAGAATGATAACACGGAACATCATTGCTTAAGGGACAATAACCAAAGTTTAACTAACTTCTTAAAATTGATTCTACATTACATAAGTCTAATAAAGGTAGGCCGCTCGATATTTTCAGAATAAATTACCTTTAATTCCGACCTGACCTATACACAGTAACCCAATAGCCTGGTACAATATTTTATAATAAATGATGAGCAATGACAACCATTACAAATAATTAATTCAGTTTTGATAATGATTAGTACGATGCAAGAATTATTTTGTTAAGTATTTAAATATTTACTTAAATCATAAAATAACATTCTAGTTAAAATAAATAATTACAATTTACAATTTTTTTACAAAACAAGAAACCATCTTTTTAATATAACCTCCAATTTTCACAAAATAGGTATTTATATTATTTTGTAAATTATTTATAACTATTATTAGTACACAATCTAAAACATTCGAGCGTTGTTACACTTTTTCATATAAAAATAAATTTTAAATTATAAATTTGATGTTTATACATGTCACACGCCCATCGTAAGCAAACACGCATCATAATGCATTTGAATGTCTCTGTCAACTGCGGTATATAGATTTTAATGATAATTGAAAACTTATTTCGTGTATTTCACACAATAGAAACAAAACGAAATATAATTTATTTTCGTTCAAGTGCACGCAATGAGTAGACCTATATGCTACAACCGTTTGAGCAGGCGTCCCGATGCGCAAAGCTCAATGAGCCGTTCATAACGCGCTAGCGCAGTACCACTAAAGAATATTTAAAACTTACCGTAAATTGTTGTAATATTATTATAATACATTGTATATAAAATAATAAAAAATCTTGTTTCTAATTAGTTGCAATTATTACCATTTGTATAATATTGTGTATTTGTGGTCTAAACATAAAAAATAAAATTTTATACGAATAAGATTTAAAAATTATTTTCTCTACCGTACCAGGTTTATGGCGAAAAAAAGTAATTTTTAAAATTTAAAAGGAAATTATAAGTTTTGTATTCATTATTTATATTTCGTATTAAGTTTGAGGTTTATATCAGAAATATATTAAGAAGGAATACTTGAAAAATATGTTTTTAATTTTTAATGTTAAGAAATATTATTAACTGCTAAAAGAGAAATGGTTATAATTATGTATTATATTGGTAGGTGGATATATAATACGTAAACTGACAATTTTTAAATACTGGCGCATTGCAGTAATGATTTGCTAAATAAATATTAGTTATTGGTAAAGTAGATCTTGAAAAATGCTTTCAACTTTTTGTAAAACGCTTTATTTAAATTATAACGGATTTCGATATATTTTTAATAAACATAGCTAATAATTCGTAAGACGTTAAGTACAAACGAGTGTACAAATCTACCATACACCATACTATTATAAAGCACTAAACTATTTACATATCTAAGAGGTTCGACCATGGAGACGTAGCTCAGATTTTTTTTCAGAATGTTACTTTTCTATGCTTCTAAACTATACATAAATTTAATAACATTCCAGTATATAGCAGTATTCATTATTATTGTAACGGGCTGTGGTATTGACTCCACTGCACTGAAGTTTAAACTTATTGTGCACCCCTTCACAGAGTGTTGATACTCGCAGGAAAGCCGGGCTGAGATAATTTGTGGGTCCGCCATTCAAACATGGAACTCCCGCTCGTTACTCAGCCAGCGATCATATCACACCACTACTGTAGACTTTCCATAGCCCAAAGATCGAAATTTGGCTCGGATCGCGTCCGAGCATGTTGATTTAAGCATTATAATATAGCAGTATAGTATTAATTAAACAAAAAAAGAATTTGAAAGAGCAGTATTAGAGAACATCAACAATCAGTGCTAGTAACTATTGCGTGAAATCAATCGATTTTACAACACATATTTATAAAATATTTAAAACTATTTATTTACATATTTAGGTATTAGAAAAGAGTGCTTTACTAAAGCTTTAATTATAATTTACTCCCCGATTTTTCTTCTGCTTCTTAGCCTGTATCCATCTACTCCTGAATGGCGTTTTAAAACGCCACGCTTGCCAATGCGGGTTGGCGAGTATAGGCCCCAAGATGTAGGTTAGACTTTTCAGATCACAACAGTGCAGTTAGCGCGACCAAGCGATCGAACTGATTCGAACTGATCGAACTGATTCAAACTGATCGAACTGATTCGAACTGATTCGAACTGATCGAACTGCGGTCTCCCGCTCCATAGCATGTTGATTTAAACCTTACACCACACTGCTTATTTATAACCTCGATTATTTGAAAATAAATTCTTGGCATCTTTCCAATATTATTTTACTACTGTAACATAGTTTCCCAACTTCTTTTGTACAAAGCATTGATTGCAATTACAAAATAAGTAGTAGATATAATATTATGTAGGCCCGATCTTTTCATTTCCAGTTAAACTAACTAAGAAACTAAGAAATTTTCGGCTATGCGATTTTGATTTTCTCATTTTTGATTTTACTTTTTGATTTCTCAGCAAATTTGTATCTAAAGGTTTTCACAAATTGAGACTTGTCACCCAATATTGTGCAGTTTTATTGTACAGAAATGATTCTGCCAAACCTAAAAAGGTAGAAAATTATTAAAAGCAGTTCTAACTAAAAAATGTAATAGGAATAGTATAAATAATACACTTGCAGTGATATTTTTGTTTTGTTTTAAATTTAAATTAAATGCTAATATTAAAAAAGAAGATCAAAAATATAAAATTTGGATTTCGATGACAACTGTCAAATGAGTTTTTGTGTGAAGCTCTAACAGATATCAAAAGATACGCATTTAAGAGCCTGAATTTTAGAAAGTTATAGACGACAAACCCAAACTAATAAAACACAAATTAAAACAGGTCTTAAAGAGTATGAAGCCCAGAAAATCAACTGAACCTGATCAGATCTCCACAGAAGTATTAAAACTATTCGATGAAAAATGCTGTTGGACAACCTTCTGGACCTCATTAACACAATATATGACGCAGGTATAACACCACAGCAGTGGCTAAGTTTATATTGGCTTATATGGCGCACAAAAAAAGTGTAATATGAAGTGCGGTGAATGTCTGGATAATTTAGGCATGTGTGAGATGTGGTGGTGGATGTAATGGTGCATTTCATACGACATGTACTGGTTTGGGCAGAAATGAGAGTAAAGTGTTACTAGAATGCAGAAAGTTAAAATGGTTTTGTGGATCGTGTGATTCGGGAAAATCAAGTTTACTACAAGTTATATATGGCTTGGAAAATGAAGTGAAAGGTTTGAAAGCGAGCGTATGTGAGCAAACATCGCGAATGAATCATCAAAACATTGTGATGAGAGATTTGCAGGAGGTTACAAGGGACTTGATTGCAGTAAACACAAAATATATCAACAAAAGCAATGCAAATTTAAAACCTCCAGAGACATCTACCGAAACTGTTCAAGAAATCATTAATTATTTTATGGCGACAATCGTGCAAACTAAAGCACTAGGTGCAAGAAAAATAAGTGAAATAGTGTCAACAAAGCGTAGTGGAGGGACTGGAGCAGAATCTGTCGAAAAACAACAACAGCTACCTGAAAAAGGAGCCAGAAGTGTGACTAATAAGAACAACATTTATGTAAAAGCCAAAAGTGATGATGCTGACAACGTACTATGAAAGATTCGGAGCATAATTGATCCCATTAAGTTATCAATTGAAGTAAATAATGTAAAAAAGTTTCAAAGTGGAGTGGCTGTAAATTGCAGCAATATAGAATATGTTCAAAAACTCAAGCAGAATTTGAATAAAATACGGATGATACGAGGAATACGAATGAATACGAGGTAAATGTTAAAAAGCACTTCAACCCAAAAATAATAATAAGAAACACTGAAAAAAACGATACTATGGAAGAAAGTAAATTGTTAGCAAAGAAAATAATAGGTCAAAATAAGATTGCTACAAACATAAGTGGATTTGAATTCAAAATACTAAGAAAAATTGATTTAAGAAACGGTGATGAAACTCATTTAATTGTTGCAGTGGACCCAATAACTAGAAATGGAATAATGGTAAAATAAAAAATTTTTGTTGGATGGAAAAGTTGTATAGTGCGGGACTCTTTGCACATTAAGCGTTGTTGGCGATGGTGTCAGTACTACCATCTGGGAAAAGAAAGTAAGAGTGCAACCGTAATTTGTGCATTATGTGCAGGTTCACACGAAACTAATCTTTGTGAGTGCAAAGAAGAAGAAATTAAGTGTACAAATTGCATTAGTAGCAATAAACTGTGCTTTAAACTGTGCAATAAACTGTCCTTACTATAATGGGATAGTGAATCAAATGAAACTAAATGTGAATTATGACATACCCTTATAACCATCAAGGAAGTATGTAGGTAAAAACAATGCTGGCGGAACTATAAAAAGACAACTAAATAACCTTTGTATTGTTGACTCAAATGCTTAATCGAGAAATTTTATTGTCATCCATCAAAATGTACAATCTATAGGAAATTCATTGGTAGAGTTGGAAATTATGTTACAGGAAAACAAATACTGTAATCTATTGTGCATCACTGAGCATTGGAAGACGACTCAACAACTGAAAAATTATGGAATATATGGGTTTAACTTAATAGCGTATTATTGCAGAAAGGAAAATCAAGTTGGAGGAACAGCAGTGTATGGAAGGGATGGTATGGTATGTAAAGAAAGAAATGATATTACAAATTGTTCAAAAACAAAAGAATTTGAGTCTTCGGAAGTGGAATGTGTGAGATGAACGGCACAAAGTTAATTTGTATGTCGGTGTACAGGAATGGGAACTTCAGCTTTTTTTTGAAAAAAATGAACAGCATATTGAGCAATGCAATAAAGAAGTTATTATTATTGCAGGAGACTTCAATGTAAAATAGAAAATAACTTAAAAAAGTTTTTAGAATTTTTTAAGTATTTTTGTGGTATTTACTAGTATGTGTAAATAATAAAACCTAACAGAAAAACCTAACAAATATTCTAAGTTCAACCCTGTTAAATGTGAATTATTGTCATTTTGGTTTCTTTAAATATTATGTTTCTTTGTAGTATGTAATTATTTACTTAACAGTTAAAATTTACTATTTTAACATTTTGTTAGGTTTTATTATTTTAACATCACATACTACTAAATACCACAAAAATACTTAAAAAGTTATAAACATTTTTTTAAGTTATTTTCTATTTTATAGTAAACGTGCTTCAGGTGTAAAAACGTGGTAAAAATTTAGAACTTTATTTCAAATTTAGTTTTCGAAGTGATAGATGGCATTGTATGCCTCTAATTCAACCCCTCCTTTGTATAGGAGATTTAGGATCCATTTTCATTTAATTAACCTAAAGTTTCATTTAGACACATGGCGGCGTGGTTTAGTTTGGTTATTTGGTAAGCGCAACATTTAAAGTTTGGTTATTTTCTTAATTTTTAATTTTTAAATAATTTTTTCGTTAATAATAATTTACTCGTTCCAATCGGCTTGTATCTGTAAAACTTGCTGGCAAGAAAAGTTAATCTTTCTATTCAAATAAAACAATATACTATTGCATGATCGCTATTTTCACTTCATCACTGTATACACGAACCTGACGCTAACCTCTCTTTTCCTCTCTAAAATTATAAAGGAAAATTGGAGTATTACTACAATTTACGCAAAGTTTTACAAACTTCTCTACTAAATATTTGCAATAAAAAAATATTAATTATTTTCAAAATTTAGTTGATATGGATTATGTTAATTATTTATACAGAAAGTATAGATTTTGAAACAAACGAGTTTTTAAAACAAATTGCCATAATTATTGTATTAATAAATTACACCAAAAAAATATAAAGAATTATATTAATACTAGGTAGTTTTTTCTTTCAAGATACTATATACTTGCGTTAATACCTTAACTAATTTAAGAATTTCTTTGATTTTAAATCACGCTAGCAACATTTATTCCTGGCCCAACAAGACAATAAATTAGAAGACACGCCGAGGATGTCGTTCATTATAAATAAATTTTTATTAATTTTTTTTCTCGATGGATGAAAATTGTAAATTGAAAGATAAATAATATATAAATTAAACAGATAATATATTAAAAAATATTAAGATTAAATAAATTTAAAAATTCAGAATTAAAATTATGTTTGTAACTTTCTTAGTATTGATTTAACAATAAGCTACTATTTTTTGTTCGGTTACCGTGGTATTTCCTTAATAGATTACAAATATTTTGACCTTATTCGTGATTTTATCTACGACATTGGTCTTAGTTCTATACTGGTACAAATAAAAAAAAAAAATTACACAAGACACCTAGTATGTATATTTCAAGGTTTCCTAAAACTGTCAACTAACTCAAACCATATACGGTTTTCTTTGTGATGGTATTTATACAATAGATATTGTTATCTAATAATTATCTATTTAATTAAATTATAAAATAAAATAAAATATATTTTCTGCTGTATTAAATTATTTAAATAATATTTTATTCGATAAGAAATAGATGCAATGGTTTTTTAGCAAAGAGCTATGTTCCCAAACATTCCAAAGTGCTCCAAGCTTGCTCTTAAATGCGGGAGATGAGATTGTCGTATCTCAGAATGGGTTCTCAAAATAAAATTCTAAATAAAGTTCTGGGTGCCAATTAAAAGATGCAATTATTATAACAATAATTATTGTTTTCCAAAATTAATTACTAAACCAAATGTAATTCAAATCCCATGTAAAATTCTTTGAAAATAAAATAAAGGAATTTTCAATCCAAATAAATAAATATTGCTTCTCCAAATATAACTAAATATAATAATCAAAAATAATTATTTTTAATATTCCAAATCCAAATTAAATTCAATGTAAAATAAATGTAAAATTTTATTACTTCTTAAATGGGAACGAAGTTTCGATTTTCGTTATCCAAATCGCTCGCTTATCAATAGCCCCATTCGTTCCTACGAATGTAATTTAAATTTTTCAATTGTAAATAATTTAAATTCAATTTTTAATTTTAATTGCTTTTCTTCTAATTTATCAACCAAATTAATTTGCTGCCGCTCAATAGCCACTCATGAAAAAAATCCAACATCCAAATATCAAAATTCCAAATAATACGTAATCATGCGAACGCACAAAATTCACTTTATTAAACCAAAAATTATAGCTCACAACTTAAAATCAATTAAAACAAAAAAAGTCTCAATAATTAACGAGCCAAAAGTCGCACCGCCTACTCTTGCAGCGACTCTTGGCTAAAAGCATCTAATTTCCTGCCATTCGCCCCCACCTCTCCAATTTACAATGTTACAATTTAAACTTCATAAAATCAAATTTTCTATCAAAATGTACCGGATGGGTGCAAATCACTTTGAAACACGACAATATGTTGTGCAACAACGTAGTGACAAGACTACAAAGTAAATTACTATTTAAAATAGTATAATTTTTAATTTTATTTTTTGTACGTGGCTCATTTTAAATAAAAATTAATTTTCAACTTTGATTTTTATAGAAATATTTGCATAATAAGTATACAGAATTTTAGTGTTTTAATATTGTTGACCATTTTCAGAAATTTAGATTTCAGAATTTATTATTATAAATTATAATAATAATAATTTATTATTATGTTGGCAATATAAAATTATACGAAAACCGACAACAAGAACAAGTAATCGTAATCATATAATTTTCGGACCTGTTTAATATCACACCATATTAATTTAAAATAGGTAGCTAAGTAAATTTTAGTATTGCGATATTGGTAATGAAATTATAAAACCAAGTAACTATAGCTGTATTCTTTTTTCATATTTTATTTCTATCTCAGTTGCACAACTGATATGAAGTAAGCTTAGACGACCTGAGATTAACTGAGTCAAAGTGAGAAAAAGATAAGGTAAAAAGAACAACGAAAATTTATTGCTAAGTGAATTTTGAATTTAATTATTTTGAAGTTTGGTAGTACTAACCAAATTGTTCTTTATATTATTGTATAATGTCAACATAAACTTCAAAAAGACGAATTAAAAATTTAAGGTGCAGTAGATATTAAAAAGATTGCAATAAGTGACAAGTTTAATTCAAATCAACCAATCTGGGCCATTTCCTAATTTGTGTCAGTTTGTAACATTTCCAAACAGCAAGATCAGTTTGGGTATGGAAGGGGATAATTTTGTCACGTAAAACTCGGTGCGGCACGGCACAGTACTTATGTCAAAACGCTAAAAAAAACAATCTTTCAACTGAGTAATTGAGTATCTCAGCACAATCTCACTTAAAATAGGTAAAAAGAATACAGCTATTGTTTTGTACATTATTTGAAGCCTATAAATATTTTATGTGTGTTTTTAAACCGAGATAAAATATTACAGAATTCAGTATTATTAAAAAAAAATGACAGATAATAATGCCACCATATTTATCATATTTTTATCACACTTTTACTTTGTATAAATAAAATTAATAAGAATATAATAAGTTAAAAATAATTAATAATTATTTTTAACAATTAGGCTAACAATGTAATCGAAATTCACTCGGTAATTCCAGCGTTTTCTGCAATAAATCTGGAATTACTGGGAACCCAAAACTGTTAGTCAATCACTGATCAAGTTTGACAAGTTGATAATTTTACAATTTGTCGGCAATTTTTGTATTAGCTGTGGCATTCCAGGAATTTGCGGATTTTAATTTTTAGCATCGATATAATAATATGAAATCATAAATATAAGATAACTTGTAAAATCGTTTGTAATGATTTCTATTTTATTAATAAAAGTAGTTAAAATTAGCTAGTTTGAATAAAATATTATATTATATTATATCATATTATATTTTATAAATACTGTCATATTGTAAAATTAGATCTTAGGAGAAACCCAAATTAAAATCACTATTGTATTTATACCTCTTTCATAATATTAGCATTTGGAAATACTTTTTAATTCAAACTTATTTAAAGTCAATTTATAAACTGCTCAATTTTGAAATAAAAGCATTGTAGAATAAAATATGTTAGTTATTATATACTATAGATGTTTATTATTATGTTTTATATTAATATAAAACTGGTATTAGATATTTGAATTTATTAATATTTACAACTTAAATGTTTTAAGTTTTACTTACTAAATTATTACAAAATTGAGTTCTCTGATCTAAAATACTATATTCATATTCTATAATAATAAATAATAATAAATGAATATTATTTTTCAATACATCGTTCATAACTAAAAATCACAATGTAATACACTTAAAGAATGATTTTATTCAATAATTGTTTTACTTCCTCTTCCATTTTAAAATCGATGTGTTATTTCTTTAAATCCAATTTATTAAAATTAATAGTAGTCATTAAGACTAACTGGTTTTGAAATGAAAGCACTGTTTATAAAATTACATCACTACCGGGTAAATAAGAAACCAAACTAAATCAAAATTTAGATAGATAGGGCAAATAAAATTTTGCCAGTAAATGATTTAAATAAAATCTTTACATCATATAAATTAAAGTATGTAGATACCACAATAAAACAATATAGGTAGTACTATATAATTTATATTAATATTTAATACGCATAATACTATTTTGAATTAGTTGAAATAGTAATAGGTGTGAAATGGACAAACACTAAGACAAGAAAGAGAAATCGTACGTTTGCTAGTAATCATTATAATTTTTAATTAAAACTTAATATAATCGATCTAATTAATCTTTATTACCTATTCTATAGTAGATTAGTAAAAGCATGTTACATACCAGTTTGTCGCTTTACACCAATGCAATGTGTTTTCAATACTTAATTTTGAGAATTTGTTATATAATTATTAACCAATAAAAAATATAGACTACTGTAAGAAATTTTAAAAATAAAATTATTAAATAAACAATAAATAGTTTTCACACTACTTCAAGAAGTAAAAAAAAACATTTTATGTAATAAATAATATCAATAATTTTTGAAATTTTATCAACAGTAATATAAATATAAAAACAATGGTGTATTGTAAGATATTGTTCACTTTACAGAAAAGCATAAAATGTTAAGACGATTGGATAAAAGAGTTGTCACAATAATTGTTCAAAAATAAGTTTTATATAAAATGAAAAAATATGTTATGAATAATATGGTGGAAAAATATTCACTGCGTCAGCTGTTCAAAATGCTGAATATCAGCTGATGCAGCATTTTAAACCGCTGACGCAAAGCAATTTCAGCTGTTCTTTTGCCGCCAAATTAGCAATTTGGTAGCAAGTCAGCTTCTGACGTTACTAAAGCTCAATAGCTGAATTTTAAGCTGACACAGCGTGCTCCCAGTTAAAATTCAGCACCAAAAGTTACTTGGAGGGTACCTTCCTTTAAAGCAATATTATGAATTTCAGATTTCAAAGGACCATAACTCCGATATTATTGACTTTTAAGACTTAATGGATTGGATATTTTTTAAAGATCGTTCGCTTATCTACTAATTAGATTATATCCCCTTTTCGTTTACAATAAACGGTTTTCGAGTTATAAATTAAATTAAGAGAAAAAATATTAAAAATATTCTGATTTTATTTATTTTACTTTTTTTGTGAACACCGTATTTCTTAAACGAAACGTTTTAGAAAAAAACTAACGACCCAAACCGAATAGGGAATTTAAGAGGCTACAACTTTGAGCAAATAATTTTTTTTTGGGAAACTAACTGTTTTTAGAGAAATTCTGAAAATAATGAATAAGGTGTAGGTAAAAAAAACGAACTACTTAATTAACAATAATAAATAAACAATATAAATTAACAAAGTAATTATCGATAAACTATAGTCAATCCAAGATATAAATAAAATAGGTGGCGCGTCGTTTGCAAAGTCTAATTTACATCGGGAAACTTCAGATAATTTAAATAGTATTTAATCTTGTCGTAATATTAAATATTCACCACAAAAAATCGAAATGTTATAACCAAATAAACTATACGTCTATTCGATATTACATTTAACTCTGTTCACAGCTATCTTATTTATAACTAGGGCTGGGGATTATATGCATAGAAAAAAAGATATGCTCATATATTTATGTTTAAATTTTCATAAAAATGTGCAAGTTAAAATACCAAATATGCAGTGAAAAATTCAGAATTCAAGTTCAAAATATGCAATAAAAAGCTAATATATTTTTCACTTTTTTGATGCAAACGATTCTCTTAAAATGATTTGAAATTTAGATGATGATTTAAATTTTTCGCAGTTTAGAGCAAGAACCAATCAGACCAAGCCAGACAATTTTTTTTTTAATCTATATTTCTAAATTTTACAATTGAGTTTTTAACAATAATTAAAGAATAAAATATCAAGACGCGGAATAAGAATCTTTGTAATTGGATACCTTTTTCATTCTTATCCGTTATAATGGGAAGCAAGAATTTAGAAAAATCAATATCCCATGTTATCTTCCTATGTTCAGTTCTTTGGCCGGTCACCCGGTATAGTAATTTTATGAGTTGCAATAAAGATATGCATAAATATACGAATTTTACTAATATATGAACCAATCGTGGAGAATATGCAAAATATCAAAAAAAAAATTGGCTCAAATTACTCTAATATATGTGTTTCGCAAAGATATTCAAAAATCGACGTTCTCATATCAATAAGTGAAAATATGTTGTATTTGCTTATAATCCCAGCCCTATTTATGACTTTGCCCGGTTCATTTTAGGCAATACACATAGCACTCAATCGCAAAAAATTTCGTTATTGTAATACCGTCTAACTTCAAAGCAATTTCATTGCTTAACTTTTAGAGGTCGTCGCTTTAGTACAAATTACAATATTTTTCTTAAAAAAAACGGACTATAATGCGCTTTATATACAATGTCGCTCAAACGTCAAACGCTACAATACGTTTTGACATTAAAAAAAATTGTAAAACAAATTGAGATTTTTAGAAATTTTGTGAATTAATTTGTTTTTTACCTACACCTTGTTCATTATTTTCAGAATTTCTCTGAAAACGGTTAGTTTCCCAAAAAAATGTATTTGACCAAAGTTGTAGCCCGTTAAATTCCCTATCCAATTTGGGTACCTCCGTGAAGTTGGTCTCCCATCTAAAACATTTTGATATAAAGAAATATGAAATCGTTAGGTCATCGTTGACCTTCCGCACTTACGAGACTTTTCTTACGACTTAGAGCGCACTTTATGTACAAAAGTGTTGGCGAGAACGCACAGAACGCATCCCAAGTCAAGTGTTGGCAAGAACGCACTCCAACATCTACTTTTTCACACACTAATATTTTTGTTTAGCGCAATCGCAATAGAAACATAAAATTGTAATTAATTTATTACCAACAAATTAATGATGACCTAACGTTAAACATACGTGACCTATCGATAGCAGTACATTTCCTACCGATTTCCACTTTTATTTCGCCAAAATTGTTTAAAGGGGAGGCTAACTTACCTATTAACTAAAACTATTATTTCCGAAAAAGAAACACGGTAAGATGATATTAAAAACTAGTAATATAACCAATAATTGAAAAAAATTTTACAAGTAAATTAGCCTAGCCATCAGCAAATCCTTCCGATTTTTCAACGAAATCATCTGACAATTTTACACTTGATGATTCCCAATTAGCACAGAGTGATTCCGATACAACTGTAAGTGTAAAGATTGATTAATTATATTAACAAATATTCAAAAAAAGCTTATTTAGCGCCTAGAACTCAATTTTGATTTCTGATGAATAGTAAATTTTAGTGTATAATAACAACAACCCATTTTCATATTTTAAAATTAACCATTATCCGCCGTCATCAAATAGATTTAACAGCTTAAATTTAATTAAACAGCTTAAATTTCAATAAATTTAACAGCTTTTATTTTGAGAAGATTATATTTTTGATCATGGAAAAATAAAATTTAGATGATAACTTTACTTACATATAAAGATTTTATCTATTTAATTGAATTATAAATTATAAATAAATTTAAAATTTTTTTAAATTTAAATTTAATTTTTCCTTAACATGATCAAAAATATAATCTTGTCATAAATATTATCAGAAGTTAATAACATCAAACATACTTTTTATTTTATTTTTATGAGTTATTGTCTCAAGTTGATGGCAGTAAAATCGATTTGAGTAATTCCTTATCAAAAGGAGAAGAATCGTCGCTGTACCTACAATTAGAAAATTCGGAATCTCCACATAAAATTCCCAACATTGATGTAAACGAGGGAGAAGAATCATCGTTGTACTCTGACGTACAATTAAAAGAACCGGAATCCCCTATTGTTAATGTAATTCTCCAGATCAAGGTAAAATATAAAATATGTGACTACATTGCAATTGATATACATAAATAATGTGCTTTCATTTTATTTTTTTTTAAAGTTAAAGCTTGATAACACTTTTCAATACTAACAAAAATTTATATAAGATCGTATCCCTATGTCAGAAAAACAAAAAAAAATATGAAAAATCTTTTGCTATTTTTTATTAATTGTATAAAAATATGTTTCGGGTGTGGTAACAGCAGAAACAGTTAGTTTGGCAAATAAAATAGAATTAATAGCCGATATTAACAAGGACGTGAAAAAGAATTACGCATTTTTAAAATACGAAGTTCCTGCAAGCGCGGTGTCCCATTTGTATTACATACTAGATGAATTTCAGCAAGCTTTAAATTTTATTATTTAAAACTCATTGTTTTAAAACTAACACTTAAAATAAATGTTTTTAAAAATAATTTATAAAAAATAATACAAAACAGTATTTCTGATGTTGCAAAAGTACACGTTGGTTTAAACAGTGGCGGGTAGTACCGGGAGGGCGTCGTCCGCGCTCCCTCACCCCTTTGCGCCCATAAAAATAATACAAAATTTTACTTTCATTTTTCGCATTGAAATTAGCTAACAATTGAGTAACCAAAATTATTTGCTTACCTATTAAAAAATTAAATTTTGTTGTAACAGATCAACGAGCAATATGATAATTATGTATCAAGACGAAATATAACTGTCAATCATCATAGACCAGGTCTCCAAAATATCTCCAGCCAGTTAAAAAATACTAAGAATACGAAGTGTTAGTTTAATGTTCTTTGACTGATTAGAGATATTTTGAAGTCGTGGCCTACAATGATTGACGATTTTATTTCTACTTGGCACCAGCTATAATTTTATTATAAAAAATTTTATTATCGTATAATTCGCGAAATGTTACAGCGTTTTGGAAAAGTTACAGCACTTTTTTCAGAGCAAAAAAGTAACGAATAATTTGTTTATAATTATTATACTCTGTTAATAATATAACGTGTATAAGACAAACGTGTTTCATAAAAGTAAAAAAACCATTAAGTCACCGGTAAAGGAAACCGCTAACATAACGCAAGAACGTTTGAAAGAACAAAACGAGATGGATGAACTAAAGAACATGATAATGAACCTTACAGGGGTGGTAAACAGAGGCTTCCAGGAAACCAACCAAGAAATAAAGAACAACAGTAAGGAAGTCAAGATTATAAAGGATAAACTGGATGTACTCGAAATAAAATGGAATGAGGAAAGACAAGAATTGAAAAAAGAAATCGAAGAACTTGCGAAAGCGAAAGAAGAGCAAGAAAACAGAATAGAGAAACTTGAAACCCAAATAGAAAGAAATGAAAAAGAGAGAAAGATGTGTAACATAGTCATTAAGAATTTCCCGAATAGTGGACCAATTACATGTAGCAAGGTCGAAGAATTCCTAAATAGAGAAATACAAACACAAGTAAACGTGATAGACGCTTTCAAAGTGGGAAGAATGGAGGAAAACCGAGTAGTCGTGGTAAAACTGAGAACCTACACGCAGAAAATGATGGTAATCGATAATAAGAGCAAACTAAAAGGTACCAAAACATACATAGAAAGCGACATGACAGCTCAAGAGAGAGAAATACAAAACAAAGTATGGAGTGTGGCTAAGAAAGCAATTAAAAACGGAAAAAAAGTAAAGGTTGGCTACCAGAGGATGTACAAACAGGATAAAATATATGCATGGGATAAGAAGGAAAGATGCTTGAAACTAAGAGACGACATAGGCGGTAATCGGAAACCAACAATGAATACAAGAGACCCAGCAAAAAACTAACAAAACGGATTGGAGTGGATGGAACGTCTCAGCCTGAAACTCCATGCATAGCTACAGAGACGAAGAAGACAGTAACGCGATTAAAAAGGACAACCGAAATGGACACCAGAATGTTAACAAGAAAAAGAAAGCAAAACACAATAAGAGTAGGCACATGGAACATCAGAACGCTGCTGAGACCTGGGAAAGTAACAGAAATTGAACAAGAACTGAAGAGATACAGAGTAGACATAGCGGCATTACAAGAACTGAGATGGAAAGGTGAGGGTGAAATAAAACGGAAAAACTGCACTGTGTTTTACTCAGGTGAACTAAATCAAGAAAGACATGGCACCGGTTTTATGGTGATGGGAAAAATGGTAAATAGAGTAATGAATTTCAAGGCTGTGAACGGAAGACTAGCATACCTAAGAATAAAAGCAAAAACGAACTTATCAATTGTAAATATATATGCCCATACGGAAGATAGTAGCGAAAAAGAAAAAGATGACTTTTACGAAGAGATAGAAACGTTTTGTGAAAGCGTGCCTAAGCAAGACATGTTGATAATCCTGGGAGATTTCAATGCAAAAATTGGTAAGGAAGACCACATAAGTCTGATTGCAGGGAAACACACTTTACATGATGAAACAAGTGCAAATGGTGACAGACTATGCAATCTAGCTGAAACAACTAACACAGTGATAATCAGTACCAAGTTTGAACATAAGAGACTTCACAAGGTAACATGGGTATGGCCGGGCGGAAGCAACGAAGATGGAAACCAGATAGACCATGTGCTGGTATCAAAAAAGATGGAAAACATGATAATGGACACAAGAACGTACAGAGGTGCAAACGCAGACTCTGACCATTACCTGGTAATAACGAAAATAAAGCAAAAAGCAACAAGCTATGACAGAACAAAAACCAGAACACAAAAAGTAGCAATTGAAAAACTTGAGAACAGAGAAGTCAGGAAACGGTACGAAGATAGAGTAAAAGAAAAACTTATCAAAAGCGAAAAAGTTAGCAGCCTAGATCAAGAAATGAACAATATTACACTCTGTATACACGAAAGCGCAAAAGAAACAATAGGATACAGAAAAGAGAAGAGAGACAAAGGATGGTTTGATGAAGAATGCGTCGTATACAATAAAGTCAAAACAGAAAGAAGAGCAAAATGGTTAAGAACAGGAAGACAGGAAGACTTGATAAAATACAGAGATGGTATAAAAGAAGCCAACATTATATATAAACAGAAGAAAAACACATGGATCATGAAGAAAATGGAAGAAATAGAAATGAGCAACAAATTCAACAACGCAAGAATTTTTTATCAACTGTTAAGAAACCAAAAACCGAGACATATAGTAAAACGAAGAGGACTAATAGGTGAGGAAGGAAAAACAGAATATGATCAGTCAAAGATTAAACAAATATGGAAGAAACACTTTCACAAATTACTAAATGCGAGACAAGAGTACCAACAAGAAAACATAGAAAATATAAATGACAACAGTCAAGAAATAATAGCTCCAACATCTGATGAAATAATAGCAGTAATCCAGAAGATGAAGAATAACAAGGCACCTGGAGGAAACGAAATATACGTGGAACTCTTAAAGTATGGAGGTGAAGAATTATGCGAGAGGTTGTGCAAACTGATACAGCAGGTATGGAGAGAGGAAAGAATGCCCAAAAAATGGAACGAAGGCGTAATTGTACCTCTGAAAAAGAAAGGCGCAGCAGAGGAATGTAAGAACTACAGAGGCATAACATTACTAAACTCATCCTACAAGGTGCTGTCCACATTGATTTATAGAAGAGTGAAAGAATATACCAAACAAGTGGTGGGACCATATCAATTGACCACATACTAAAAAGAATTATGGAAAAGTCAAATGAGCACAACATAGAAATCCATATGCTGTTCGTGGACTTTCAGCAGGCGTTTGATAAGGTCAACAGAGAAAAACTGTATGAAGCGATGAAAGAGATGAAAATACCAAATAAATTGATACGACTGATAAAAATGACCCTAGATAACACCATGGCATGCGTTAGAACCGAAGAAGGCACAACAGAACATTTCATGATCAACAGCGGTGTAAGACAAGGGGATGCTTTGTCAGCGACACTTTTCAATATGGTAGTGGAAAAGATCGTGAGAGAAATGGACATAAATGGAACGATAGCCACAAGAGAGGGACAGATCTTAGCCTATGCAGACGACATGGTAATAATAGCGAGGTCCCGTAAAAGAATGGAAGAGATGTTTGCGAAAATGGAAGAGAAAGCAAGAGAAATGGGACTGCTGGTAAATCAAGAAAAAACCAAATACATGAAATGCGACAAGGATGTCTTGCCTGGCCAAACAGAGATTAAAATAAGTAATCACTGCTTTGAAGAAGTAAAAAGCTTCAACTATTTGGGGATACTTGTAAACAAGTATGGCAACAGACAAGAAGAATTAAGAAGACGAGTACAATCTGGTAACAGAGCGTACTACGCTAACAAGGCAGTGCTATCAGATAAAAAACTGAAAAAAGAGACAAAGATCAAGATCTATAAAACGCTGGTTAGACCGGTGGTCACATATGCAGCAGAGACAATGTGCTTTTCACAGAGGGAAAATGAACGGCTAAGAGTATTTGAGAGAAGAATCCTACGTAAGATATTGGGATCAAAAAAAGACAACGGCGTATGTAGAGCAATGATGAACCACGAGATAGAAGAGGAGATGCAAGGAGAAGATCTGGTAAAATACATCAAGTCGCAAAGAATAAGGTGGCTGGGACACATTATGAGAAGAAGTGAGGACAATATAGTGAGAAAAATAACAATGTGGAAACCAAATGAAAACAGAGCAAGAGGAAGACCAAAAATAAGATGGTGGGACCAGGTGACAGATGACCTGAGAGCGATGGAGGTTGAAGAGTGGCGGACGAAGGTACGGGACAGACTAAGTTGGAGGGAAATTGTCACAGAGGCAGCGAGACATGCAAAATTATAAAGAAGATAGAATAGATAGAAAAAAAAGAAAAGTGAGCAATGTTTAATGGGGGCTAATCCTCCCCTTCAAACGGATTTGGAAATCCCAAGCGGGATAGCAATATTCAACAGAATGTAAATGCTATAAAAAATAAAAATAATATAAGTACTCATTTGCGATTTGGGGTTTGTACATCAAACCACACAACCGCAATCGGGTAAGACTAACAAATTTTCACGTAGAGAAAAAATTTAGCAATAAGATATTTTCAAATAGTATCTCAATGTGAAGAAGCTTTCGTGAATATTAAGTCTGAACTAACGAGTACTCAAGTTTTTACACTATTTCATGGTAAATTGCCGTTGATCCTAGCTACCGACGCTTCACCTACTGGATTGGGAGCCGTAATTTCACATATCATGCCAAACGGGATAGAAAAACCAATTGCATTCGCTTCACGATCCTTCAGAACAAAATTACAGCCAAATCGACAAAGAGGCTACGGCAATAGTATGGGGTATGAAGAAATTTTTTCAATACTACTACCGTCGTAAATTTACATTGATAACAGACAATCAAGCCCTCAGTAGAATCTTTCATTCTGAAAAAGATTTACCAGCAATATCAGCCGTAAGACTGTTACATTATGCGAATTACCTTTCAGGATTTAATTACAATATTCAGTATCGAAAAGCAATTCATAACGCTAATGCAGATTATTTGTCGAGATTTTATGTGTAATATTATTTGTACCACTTTCAGTTACAGTAAATGAATATGATGCAAATGAAATTTTTTAAATTAATCAAATAGAAAGTTTGCCAATTACAAGAAAAGAAATTAAGATAAAAACAGTAAAAGATCCAGAACCAAGGAACATTTATTTAGCAGTAGAAACTGGTGAAAATCTACCATTTGGATTAAACGAAACAGAATTTTCAATTCAAGACGGATGTTTATTAAGAGGTATTCGAGTAGCAATCCCAAAAACGTTACGAAAGCAAATATTAGCAGAATTGCACAGTGCGCATACAGGCATAGTTAAAGTGAAATCACTCGCTAGAAGCTACATTTAATGGCCTGAATGTCCAAGGTATGTTATACATGCAGTAAGATTAGAAACAATCCGCCGAAAGTTGGAATACATCCGTGGGAATATGCAACGGAACCCTGGCAAAAAGTACATCTTGATTATACTGGACCATTTTATGGAACCCATATTCTAGTTTTAGTAGATTCCTACACGGAATGGATTGAAGCTATTCCTACGAAATCAATTACTTCAACGATAACGATCAACATTTTGAGAGAAATATTTGCCCGTTTTGGATTACCCATCACAATAGTTACAGATAATGGCACTAATTTCAAGTCATTAGAGTTTAAAATTTTTTTTAAATCTAATGGAATTAATCACAAAACAACTGCACCATACCATCCCGCCACCAATGGCCAAGCCGAACGCTACATTCAAACAATTAAAAGAAGCCTGAGGAATCTTCTGTCCGAAGGTGGTGAATTAAAGTTGAGTTTGTTTAGATTTTTGATGCACTATCGCAAGACTCCAAATTTGACTACTAACACCAGCCCAGCAGAACTCATGTTTCGTCGAAGCATCCGTACAAGACTAGACCTTATTAGAAGAGGTATCACAAGTGAAGTTTCCGAAAAATTTCTTCCGGAGAATGAGAATCACAGAAATTTTGCAATTGGCGATAAGGCAGTGGCGGTTTTAAAGAACAGGCAAGGTAGGCCCGGCCTACCCAAAATTTAATGTACATAAATTACATTTTCTTTATGTAGTACAATATAATTAATATTTTAATATTATGAACAATTAATATTTCAATTAATAATTAAATATAATATAGTTATTTTTCATTATTTGCACTTAAAATGGCAATAACAGAAGCAAAAATTAGAGTGTTTTATATTTTTATTTGTATCTGCTTCAAAGTATTACAGTGTAGGCACTGGCCTAGCTTGGTCCATATAGCGCAATGTAACAGTAGGTCCATGACACCAGATACAGCAATACTATAGCTTCAATAGCCAGCGCATAGGCCCGTGCCTACCAGATACTTACAGTTATATGATACCTCGCCATAAACAGTTTTTCTTATCGGACATATACGAGCGGCATTTTAAAGTTATTTAGATGACAAAAAAGAATATTTATCTCAAATTATATTAATTAATTAAATAACAAAAAAAATTAAGCGGTATTTTGCACTTTGTAGTGTATTTTTATTATTGCAAAATAGTTTAAGCGGTAGGTATTGCTATTGCGAATTCGCCTATCTTCACTTGCACTTTTATAAATACAAAAAGACATTCTTGATGAATTATTAAAAACGGACATATTTCACGACAATGTCATAGACAGATTTGCGAAGAGCAAAAGTAAGAGAATCAATCATTGTTTATAAATACTATAACATAATGTACAGTTATTCGAAAAAGTATTTGGACGTTCCTGTGTTAGCAATGTAAATTGCTTCTTTTAGACACTGTTTTTATTATATAAAAATTGTTTTTACAGCAATACTTATTGGATATTTTTCGTCGAAAATTTCATTGTCTTCATTTTTATTCCTATACATTTTTTTATTTTGTCGTCTCGTTTTTGACTGAGAGTGACTTAAAGCAGACTCAGTAAAACCTTTTAATAAAATTTAAAATGCACGATGGTTTTCTCGAGAGATTCCCATGGGATTTTTACCGAGACTGCTTTAAGTCACTCTCGATCGAAAACGAGGCAACGAATAAAAAAATATTAGAAAACAAAAATGAAGGGAATGAAATTATCTACAAAAAATGTCTCAAAAGTATTTTTGTAGAAGCGATTTTTATATCCTAAAACGAGTTTTCAAAAAGTACAATTTACATTGCTAACATAGGAGCATCCGAAGTAAGTAACTCTATTATTTAAATAAAATGACTTAATAGAGCATATCATTATAACTCAAGAAAATATTCACATCTTCCGCAGATTTTATCTATTTATACAATATTGCTGGCCTACCCAAAATTTTTCTCCACGTGCCGCCATTGCGATAAGGTCCATAAGTTAGAAATTACTCATCACCTTCCGAGAGGTGAAAATGGGGTACCATAGTGGGGCGAACAGGGTTTTTACATTACAAAGTTGACGATGGCCGTTCAAGATTTAAAAGACACGTAGATCAAATACTTCCATATTAAGGTGAAATACCAACGCAGCAATCTCAAAATTCTGTTTCAGATTCTGTAGAGGATGTACCGTTAAACCTGGACCCCGTAGCTTCTTCATCAGTTACGCCGAGGCGATCATTGCCATCGCAAGATTCCAATTCAGAAATAGAAATTGATGCTCCTCATCAACAGGTATTCTCAGCTGCTCAAACAGGATCACCATCCACAGCTACGAACGTACCACCAACGCCTCGAAAATCAGGAGAATTCGAAAACGGATCAACCCTTAAGTGGAGGAGGGGGATAATGTTATGTTTGATACTACGTCACTGCTCCAACCACTGCGCATACTACGCCAGCCATCCATCGTCATTCGACATGCAACAATCGCACAGTACAAATGTTACACATACAGAATAAATTATTATCATTTAATTATTTAGTATTTTACATACATAACAACCTTAAATTTATATTTTGTTTTTCTGAAGTTAGGAAGAGGAGACACAAAAACTGTAAAAATTTTGTTCACAAATCGGGGAACCACCCAGACATATTTATTACTCAGACCTGACTCAGATGTAATATTATATAGCAGAAAGTTGCTAGTATACTGATAATGTACGATTTAATTCAGTTTTATTTTAAAATTTTATAAGAGACATAAAAAATTTTTATAACATTTTTAGATCAGTTGCCAAAAATTAGGCAGCAGAATGCAGCAAAACAATTAAGCATTTTGCAACTATTTTTGTGTAAAATTAAAAAAAATCTTTTCGTGTATTGTTATCAATCGGTTATTGTTATCAAAACCACCCAGTCCCAATGTGATCACATTAAGCGGCGTCTACTGTATTACAAAAACTATTTAATTAACCACAATTAGAGCTACTACTCAACCCTACAATTAAAGTACCTAGTAAGTTTTTCTTTAATAAATTTTTAAAAGATTAATTCGTTACTCATAATAAATTATATTCGATATCAAAATTCAAAATCAGCCACATGGTACTCCTATAAACTTAGGGTTATTAAAATATATTTGACGTGACAGCGGTTTTAACATTTTAAATCATAAGAAAAATCATAAGCAATCTTCCGTAGGGTGAACATAAAAACTATTGATCATGTGATTTGAGCGTTTAGCTATGATAGCTATGACTATTCGTATGACCTAGTCACGTGAGAAATCACATAGTGTGAACCAACTTTAAAACGATTAAGTAGTGCAAATAGGTTAATAAAAATTAATCTTAATTTAACTAGACCTATCAGTGAATGTGTAAAAATCTGTTTGCGGATGTTCACTGTAACATTATGTAAATGGTAATAATAATAATGTATTGAATTAAAAATAAATTATAGTAAAATATAGTTAAGTAAAATAATTAAGTAATTGCAACATATTCTATTCTATATTTGCTAAAATTAGATTTTAGTAAAACTTCACGTTATTCTGATTCCTCCAATGTAATAATTATTATTTTA
The DNA here is from genome assembly GCA_911387805.1 of Cantharis rustica. Lineage (NCBI taxonomy): Eukaryota > Metazoa > Arthropoda > Insecta > Coleoptera > Cantharidae > Cantharis > Cantharis rustica. The sequence continues at coordinate 83,606,943 of OU426877.1, forward strand.
ATGATTTAGTGTTAAAACATAATTTATAAAAAATATAAAAATTACACGAGAGAAACCACTATAACTTTATGCGCTACCTGGCATATAATGATTTTGTAATGGCACATTATTTATTTATTTTTTTAGTGGTGAATCATTTTAAATAAAATTACAATATTAAAAACTGTAAAAATTATGACTGCTTTACAAAAAAATACAGATCTGTACACTGCAGCGCCATCTCTTACCAATACTCTAAACCCCATGGGAATACTGTAGTAGTACTTTGTATTTGTCACGGTTTACTACTAAACTGAAAGTTCTATCCAATTCTATTGCAATTAATTTATTAATTTCTAAACTTTCCCAAACGCTAGTTATGAAATAAATTGATATATTAGGTACATCACCGACAATAATATATATTAAATTTGGTTTATTTTGGGAAAAAACATGAAAAATTAAATATTTTGCTTCAGATACTTAAGCATTTATAATATAAACTTGAAAAAAAGACAATTCTTTAGGCTTTGAAGCAAAAAAAAGTATTACAATAAGACTTGAATATTAAAACCAACAATTTATGAAACTTAATATTATTATAGAATTTATGTATCCACCAAATTCTTATCTATAGTCACATTTCAACTAAGGGATTCTACTACATAAATTTAAAAATAATTCGTAAATTTAACAGAATTTGTAAATTATAAATACTATTGCCGTTTACATCGGGAGTATTCTATGTTGTAATTGAAATCAGCGATCATACCCAATTTTAAGCTATACATATAATAATATAGCATATATTATAAGGTATATTTATTTATAAAATTAATTTTACATGTTACATGAAATTGAAATAAAATTTATCATAACTTACATAATATTGTTCAAAAACTATTTAAATGAATGATTTAGCTTGTTACATATAATATGTTATAACTTTATGTTTCTATCTTTATGTAGATCTGTCCTGTATATTTCACCAAGTTCGTACACATGAAATCTTGAAATTGGGGCAATCTACAACTATTGTAATTTTTAATTACAACTAACGTTTCAATATAGGTTTTTTTGTGTTTGTTTACTTGTCCGGTTTAGAATTTTTCAAAATAAGTTTATTTATTCATTTTGGCTTCAAGTAGGTATAATTTTGTTTTTACAAAAGTCAAAATAATTTGACTTTTAATCAAGTTTGAATTTAATCGCATAAATTCTTAATCATTTTAATATTTTCCCAGGTTTGCCTGAGGATGATGAGAATCCGAAATTCGAAACATAAAGTTATAACATATTTTATTTTTTTTTGAAAAATATTATGTAAGTTATGAATTAAATTTTATTTCAATTTCATGTAACATGTAAAAATTTATTTTATAAATAAATATTATCACATGTTAATAACCTTAACCATTTTATATACATATAAGGTATACGCTGTGAGTCGTGGAAACAAACATATTTTTGAAATATTTTAATAAAAATATGCCGTATTATAGAAAACAAAGTTACAAAAAGATCTCTTTTTATTTTAAAAAAATTTTAAAATACAGAATTTAAATACTAATTACGAGTATAATCCTTACTAGGTACAATTATTGTAGGTACTAGTGACCCAGTTCTTATATTTGCATACTTTAATAAACTTAAATAATGTTATTTCTCAATAGTTTAATATATTGAAGTCTACATGATTTTCCACTTACAATTAGGTATACAATACAATTTTTGTTCAACTCTTATTGTTGGAAAACCTTGACTACATAGATATACCATTTCATTACAATTTAATTGACAATAATATAAAAATGGGGTCCATAAAAGGTATGTGGTAGGTCCTCAATATGACACCATAACACCTACGCAAACGTCGCCGTCGCGTCGGTGCTTCTACGGAAATTAAACAAAGGTGCGGTCTAGCACTTTTGCAGTGGCAAAATTTTCTAGATATTTTACTATAGTTCATAAAATTTTTATTGTCTACTATCCTAAAATTAGTTCTTTAAAAAAACTCTTTCACACGAACACATGTACCCACCGAAGAACTATAAATACTGTTTTTCTAACATAATAATAATTACATATTATATGTAACATACATATTATATAGCGAATTTAAAAAATGTAAATCATATTACATTTATTTTTTGTGAAAATTTTGAAATCGTAAGAAAATAGTATGTAATACATATTATATATTGTTTTTTTTTATTAAGATTCAAAGGTAATCGTTTCTTGACAGGCAAATTTTGTGCATGCAAGGTGAAATAAAACGTATTCTGGAAAAGTATTGGCTGCTAATTCACTGCTTTAAAAATATAAATGTTAAAAAGTTTTTTTTAATTTTTATAAAGAATCTGTTTCTTAATGATAATGTAGGGTTATCGACTTTAAGAGTCTTTAGAAAATAAGCAAGTTTTTATTTTAGCCAAGCAAAATGTTAGACTTTTTGAGTTATGAATTTCATTTTATAGAAATAACGTTAAAAAAACTGAAGTTTTGGTTTTTTTACAAACTCAGTATTTTTTAAACATAAAGAAGTTTTAAAAACATATCGACTCATTATTACCTGATATCAAATTTAACGTGATACAATTTTGGTTTAATAAAATGTTTCAGAAATGTGAGCTACTTATAATAAAAACTGAAATTGATTGCAGAAATGTTTGCAATTTCATTTTATTTTACAGCTAAAAAATGTAATACTGTATTTGCATCAATATTTTTAACTTTTGTTTTTCTGCAAAATTTGTGACCTTCTTAAAAAGATTAGTTGTATTACTTCATAATTTAATACTACACCTACAGATGCATACATCTACCTGTATCCATTAAAATTTTTTACTACTAATATGGTTTTAATATTTTATTTTAAAAAAAAATATTAGAAAACAATTTTTTTAACAATCCTTTGGAAGAATCATCCTTATGAACACCTGCAGATTATAATCTGATAACAGGTACCAGTAGACTATTCCGAAAATTGTGAAATAAGACTATGAAAATTAACTAATTATCGAGATTTTGATTTTCTCTCTCAATAATTTGTTTCACTTAATTCTATGTCTGCGAATTACAGTTAGTTCATTGTACTCTCGTATAGGTATTATTGTGTTAATATATTTTCTTATTAACTTTATGGTTATACGTAAGTTTAGTAGGTATACGATACAAACTAAAAAATCTATCTTTTATAACTACACGGCTATGCGTAAATAATATAAATAATTAAGAGTTCTTTATTAGAATTTCTTATTTAAAACATTTAATCGATAATGTACGGTTTCAATATTGAGTTTAATTCGATTTGTTATTAGTTTCTCTGTAACAAATTTTTAAAATTCGCATGCAAATTAAATTTTTATTCGCACCAATAGAATTTTTTTTTATTTTATGATCAATCTACCTTAGTAGGCCCACTTTTGAAATCTAATTTTCAATAATGCTAAACTATATTATTTGTCATCGTAATCATAAAATCATAATGGTTTATGAAAAGATAGAAATATCGAATCATAACTACCTGACAATAATTAGTTATTTAATTTTATTTTAATTTTTTTAAATTTTTTTGATGGGAAAACATCAAATTCGCGTATAAAAATGGAAATTTTGTACATAACGGGCTGCACGGATAAAAGTAAATTTGAAAATTAAGACATTCCCTTCATTTGGCCATGAATAATTATTATTTTCTTTTATTATTCTATTATTAATAAATCTTATTTTAACAAGTAAATGCTTTAGGTAATTAACAAGTAAAATGTCCTGAATGCACAAGTTGGACAAGTTGTTAAATTTTTTAGTAAATTGTTTTGGATTAGCAGCGCCCCATCATGCTCTTAAATCTTTCTTATAAGAAGAATTTTGATAATTTAAATTTTTCAAAATATGTTTAGCAAATATTTAACACAAAACCATTTGAATTTATTACTTTTTTATTGTTTTACTGATATGCACTATTTCTGCCATTGGAAAACGATAAAACTAACATTGAAACAAATTTCTAGTCGGCGAGTCTACTACTGACCTAATACATACATATATTATTAAGAATATGCTTATAATTTAAAGTAAAAGACCTCTTTTATTCATACTAAATACGTATAACTTAAGCAAAACCTTTTCTTTCAAAGAGTTTGCTTAAATTTTTTTATACACTTATAAATATGAGATTTTGCTTTTATTTTTATTCATACTGAAGAATTTGCTTCATATTTTGCAAGTATAAAGTTATATAATTTTGTTTATTCATACGGCCCACTGTCTTATTATCGTCAAATCATTAGAAGTTATACCGATGAATGCATTATTATGTTATGGCAAATTAAAACCCAAATATCTTTAACTAGCCGAACTTCCTGTTTATTAAATTGCATTTACAATTATTGTTACGCGTGTAATGTCAACTTGTCAATTAAATAATAATTTTAGAGTTTAGATAATACAAGGTTAATAATTTATTATAAGTTTGTATTTACACGATTCATAAAATGACGACACTTATTTTCAAATAAAATATTACTAGTAAAACCTTTTAGTAACCATACGGTTACTAGAGACGGTCGTTAGCTAAAGCGGTTAAGTGCATTGTTGCTAATGCCGAATGCTTGGTTCGACTTCGGGCTCAGTAAAAACTTTATTCTGACCGTCTCCTCTCGGAAGGCAATGGCAAACCACCGAGATGTAATATGCCTGGTACATCCTCTCTGGAGATGAAGTGTATACACTTCTCGCGGTTCAGAGCCCGCGTTAAGCAGTAGGTCCCCTATGTGTGTGATAATACTTCAAACGCACAACACATACATAGGAGAGAGGTCGCCAAAGTCCGGGGAACCGGATATGGCACTTGAAGAAGAAGAACCATAGGGTCAGGTACTTCAAAATTCCTAAATTGGTTATGGAACGCTAGTTGAAATCCAAAATTTACTAAATTTGACGAATAAAATAATGTAAGGTATTTTTAATATGCAAACGGTAGATATCATTTTTAATTTATTGATAGTGTGTACAAAACATGCAAAAATGCTCTGTAATTTTTTATTAATTTTTAAACAAAGAAAAATTTTAAAGATTTATAGAAATTTCCTTTAATAATAATAGAAATTGTTAAAATAAACGATACGACAAATTATTCAGATTCAAAAATTTCATACTGACGTATTCCGTAACTTGGTTCAATGTAGAAAGAATTTGTAAGTACGGATCACCCCATTTGTGTTTTCAATCAGAGACATCATCATTAACATTATCATGATAATGAAATGCGAATCTCAATCATATCAGTTATTTAATAAGATTATCTTCTTCTCTGCTCTTATTCTAATATCTTTTAATATTTCCCGACGTTCTTTCTCACCAATGAGGACTCTTCAAAGCGATTGATTCAACCAGTTTTTACTTATGATCGTTTGCTATATTATTTTATCCTTTTAATTTTTTATAAAGATAATGCCTTTGATGAGTATTTCTTAATAAAAGAAATGGATTACCAAAGACTGTAAAAAATAAAATATTTCAGAAGCAATTCAAAGTTAAAAATTATAGGAACTTTTTGGAATTTTTGTAACTTCTTGGAGCGAGGTACAGTTGTCTGGTTTAATGCATTATAGTTTCTTACAGTACTGATCAGAAGAAAAACATTAACAAATAAAGATATTATTTTCAATTGATTAAGATGAGAAATTACTCTTTGTGAATTTTAAACTATAGAAGTGAATAGCAACTTAAAATAATGATACTAATAATGATAAAATAATAATATCAGCAAAAGTACCGAAAGAATACTTAAAAAAGAGCTTTTCAACATGGACTTTGTTTTTAAATTTTAAATAAAGCACACCTTTTAGATGAAACTTCTATATTTCTTTATTGGTATATTATGTACTACATAGTCTGCCGTTTATAAATAAAAAACAATATTAGACAAATGTCTACCAAGACCACGCATATAGACGCCGTTTTTTTAGTTAAAATTTTCTATTACATTTTTGCATAATTGCGGCTGTATATCACCAATTACACGTCGGATGTTGATCTTCAAAGCTTCAATAAATTGTGAATTATTTGCATAGATTTAATCTTTCACATAGCCCAAAAAAAGAGTCTAACGGTGTTGGATCACACAATCTAGGCAGTAAATGTACTGCAAAATTACGCAAAATTATTCGATCAGAAAATTTCGTTCGCAATAAGTTAATTGTTTTAGTAGTCATGCGATATATTGTGATGCTGTCCTGTTGAAACCACATACATATAACTCATATACACATCATCAATAATAGGCTAATAACAATTTGTCAGCACATCCCGTTAAAGCAATCCATTGACAGTAACAGAATTTTCAGCCTCATTTTCAATAAAATATGATCCAATCACTCCTTCAAATCGAAAAGCGCACTAAACAGTAACACGAATGGAATGTAAAGAACTCTCAACAATCACTCTTGTGGTTTGTCGACGAAGATCATGGTTAGCTTTTGGCTTTAATTCTTACACTAACTGAACCTTATAAGTGTTGATAGGTCCAATTGCTGAAAACGAATTGATCAATTTGGATCTTCCTTAACACTTACAGTAACATTATTGTTAACTGAACGAATCGCCGTTAAAATCAAATTTAACCACCGAATTTTGAATAGCGAACTCATAAGGACGATTATAACAACGGAAAATATCGAAAATTTCCGTAATAGATTTTAATTACTCTTATGCAATTTTCTATTAAAATCGAATACTTTATAATTCTAAAGTGAAAAGTCATAACCCAGTACAAGTTCATTTTTTTTGAAATCGAGATAATTGCATAATCGGCGTCTATTGTAATATAATATTTATGTATCTACAACATCTATTATTTAAAGAGTATTGATCTTTAGGGGACCATTCTAAGCAAGTAATATACATTGCAGATTTGATTGACACAAATGAAGCCAAAAAGCCAACAAAAAATAAAAATTATTGAGCTTGGTAAAAGAAATTATTAGAGGAAGTTAACAAATACATTTTTCTTGAGAATAAACGGCGAAAGAATAAAGCCAATAAGAATAAGTCAAATGTTTATAACTAAAAAAGGAATATTCCAGTGCAGTGTGATGGAAGAGGTGCCGTTAGTGCGAGTACTGCTGTGAGGTGCTACTTGTACTTGTACTTTTTGTAAAACTTCTACTTTTTGCAATTAAAAAAAAAATTAAAATAGTGACTAGTAACTACTATTATAACCACTATTGGAATAAAAATTTTTTTTAAATTATAATATTTAATACAATTTATTTACTTAAAAGTTGCAATAGTGACTTGTACTATTGCAACTTGTACACAATTGCAGACCAGGGAACTCTGCGAGTCGATTACCCTTAGGTCCGTAAATGCTATGTCGAGTTTTATGCGTCCTTTAAAAAAGTGTCCTTTTTTCCAAATCTAAATCTGGCTAAATATAGGAGGAAGTTTAATTTGGGGGGGGGGGAGATTGACTGACAGTTCCCCAGTTTCTAAAGCGGTTCTTTCTTTCAAATTGTTTGCAGTTTTTATTTTAATTTTTAATGTAATCCATTTATTGCATGTATCTTACTTGTGAAATTTTAAAACTAAGTGTTAGTTTATGAAATTCACGGGAATAAATCGTTCTAGATACTGGATCAGTATTCTAAGTAGGAAGGCAAACAATTTTTATCGTTCGTTTGTCGGGTATAGTGAGATTCATACGATGAGAATGATTGCATGTGAGCTACTATGCCATCTATAACGTTATGAGGAGTTGTATTCGAATATAATGAATAAATCTATTTTTGATAAAATCCTATATACACGGGTTAGTAAATAAAAAATGAAGAAAAAGAAAAATTACTAACTGTTAGATTTTTATCTGTCTTAAAAAAAATTAATGGTAGATCTACTACTTGACATATGTGAAAAAAACAAACGACAAAATTTAAAAATTATCCCTATTAAAACACAAAGTTTTTGTTGAAAAGCTCTGTATATAATATACTACTAATAAATTAAAGAAAAACTTGACGCTTTTTTATCAATTTGCTTTAGATTATATCATAATAACAATTTTAAGTAGGTTATCTTATTTATAGAGCGTTTACAAAACTTTTGCATAATATTATGTACATATTCACAAATGTATCTGGAGGTTAGGGCTATATTTAAAGTTTAGTGAACATATTGGAAATATCGTCGATTGAATTTGTAATCGATGGATATGTGATTTAGATAATTGTAAAAACTTGAAACATTTAAGACTTTAGATTTTTAGATTTAGATTTTAAGATTTTCCTGTTAGTTTTTAATTTGATGATAGTTCATAATATCTATTTAATTAATTATAATAACTTATTTATGAATTATAATTATCAGTAAATAATAAAAGTTTTGATGGTAGCACCCCGGCTAAAATATTCAATAGCATTGCAAATAGCATTGCAAAGATAGACCATAGATATTTTTATTAGTAGAAAATATGAATTACAAAGTTTTGCAAAATAGCTCTCGTAAAAATATTTTAAAAACGTGATTTTATAAAATATAAAAAAGTAGATAACTTACTGCAGGTATTCCAGAACCTTTATGTAATCCCAAACGAACTCTCGAATACTTTTTCATTACCACTCTCCATATCACGTACGCCATAGTGCCCCGCAAGAAAGTTATTGTACATTTAAATAAAAACAATTTATTCACTTATCATAAAATTAATGTTACAATAATATTTGTTAGATACTTTTTTGTTTTATCCCTCAGAGTCTATGCATGTAATAAAATCAAATTATTAGCATTACAGATATGAAATCCCAAATTATTGCATACAAATATTCCGTTACTTTGCATGAAAATTTGATTTTTTTTAATAGGATTTAATAAGTTATACCTTGATTAAATTTTTACCTAAATTTCTATTTAGTTTCAAAGCAGCACATGAAAATGCGGTTTCCTGCATACGAATTGCCTATTACTTTTAATAAATTACTTTCTTTTATTGTTAACTTCATCAAGATTATCTTCCTTATAAGCAACATTTTAATAAATTAAATTTTTATACAATCCAAATAGCAGTAAAAAACCATTAGCAATTTTTTTGAAATAAGAGGTTAATTAAGATAAATGTATAGTCAGTGGTGTGCTGTGAATATATTATCACGGAACCCCAAGTTTTGTATCGTCGAATATTACTTCTTTATTTTAAAGAAGAGTCAATATTAAAATTCAAAAGTTTTTAAACTAAATATTATGCATTCTAAAATGGGATTTCATCTCATTATTACAATTTTCTAGTACAGTACAACACTATTTAAATTAATTTTATCACTTTGTGCTAGGCAATCCATCAAGGTTTAACACATCCATACGTTTAAAAAATATATAACATTGATGAGTAGGTTGGATTTACATTACTTTTTTTAAACTTGTGATCATAAAAGAATACAAGACATAGTTGACAAATTATCATAAATCATCATCACTAACAAATAAGCAATTCATTTAGCACTCAACTTGAACCACGAGTCATTACGCGAATGTAACAGCATTACAATACAAACAGGTAAATTATTGGCATCTAGCAAGGCTCACGCGGAACTGACGACTGAAAGCACACGTGCTTATTAGAGGGGTCGGCCGTGGTCACCGATAGACAAGAAATTACTACCGGAAGCATTATACCTAAAGAAAGGGTAACAATGATATTTTTAAACACAATTGTGCGATTAAAAGAACGATTATTTAAATTAATTAATGGAAAGGCGTGTTCACAATATTGGCTTTTCGAGTAATTAAATTTTACATTTTTATATAAATAATATTTTTCGCATTTTGACTGGTAATGTGCTATTTTACTAAATTCAAAATCATTTATTAAAGTGGCACTTTACCACATAGAAATTTCACTTTACTATACCGGATGACAGGCCAAAGAACTGAACATAGTGAAATAACATGGGATATTGATTTTTTTAAATTTCTGCTTTCCATTATAACGAATAAGGTATCAAATCAGAGAAATTTTTATTCCGCGTCTAAAGATACCAAAAACACTTGATATTTTATTTGTTAATTATTATTGTTAAAAATTCAACAGTAAAATTAAGAAATACGGATTTTTATTTTATAATATTTTTTTTAAATCTGTATTTCTTAATTTACTATTGAGTTTTTAACACTAATTAAAGAATAAAATATCAAGTATTTGGGTATCTTTAGATGCGGAATAAAAATTTCTTTCTTTAACCTTTTTCATTCTTATCCGTTATAGCAGCAGAAGCAGAAATTTAGAAAAATCAATATCTCATGTTATTTCCCTATGTTCAGTTCTGTTGCCGATCACTCGGTATAGGAATGTTACTGTCAATAAAAAACTGTTTGACAGAAGATTCTTTAATTAAATATTAGAAACATTAGCTGTATTCTTTTTACCTATTTTAAGTGAGATTGTACTCAAATACTCAGTTACTCAGTTGAAAAGTTGTTTTTTTTACCGTTTTGACATAAGTACTGTGCCGTTCCGAACTGAATTTTACGTGATAAAATTATACCCTTTCATACCCAAACTCACCTTGCTGTTTTAAAGTGTTACAACTGAGACAAATTGGGAAATGGCTCGGATTGGTTGATTTGAATTAAACTTGTCACTGATTGCAATCATTTTAATATCTACTGCACCTTAAATTTTTAATTTGTCTTTTTGAAGTTTATGTTGACATTATACAATAATACAAAAAACACGTGGCACTCGGGTTGTCTATAAAGTCGGTTTACGGACGATAATTTTACGTGATAACGTCGTAAGAAAACATTGATGGAAAATTGGATACTTTTATGAATTGAATTGAATTATGTTTTCTTATGACGTAAACTCACGTAAAATTATCGTCCGTAAACAGAGTGTTAATTTAAAAATCGAATTGAATTATGTTTATGTAACAGATAATACGAATTAAAACTATGTTATTACATTAACCCTCAATAGGTTAGTGCGTTATGTGCATGAAACATAATTGCATCATTTGGTGATCGCGAGATCGAACCTCATGCCGGACAAGTTTTTTTTAATGGCATTTTATAATTCAAATGATGTCTATGTATGATGCAAAGCCGATCGTGCCTCTCTCTCACTTTTTCCGCGCTCTCGCTTGCGGAACGTGGCAATTTTTCGTGCGTGCAGCCGGTATATCAATTTATAAGACGTTATCACGTCAAAAACAATTTGGTTAGCATTACCAAACTTCAAAATAATTAAATTCAAAAATCACTTCGTAGTAAATTTTTGTTGTTCTTTTTACCTTATCTTTTTCTCACTTTGACTCAGTTAATCTCAGTTCGTATCAGCTTACTTCATCTGAGTTGTGCAACTGAGATGGAAATAAAATACGTAAAAAGAATACAGCTATTGTTATATATTGATGTATATTAAAAGTACAATTATTATTCAAACTTGAAAACGTAACAATCTCACTTTTATAATTAATATTAGTAACTTACACAAAATTCGAATAAAAAAATAAAAATTGTTAACTGTTGTTATGTACTAAATAATAGCCTGCTTACACCTTAAAATTTTGCTTACAATTTCGCTCAAAATTTTCGTTAAAATTTCCTTTAAAATTTTCGATAAAATTTCCTTAAAATTTGTAGATTTGCCGATTTATGTTTACACCTATATCACCAAACGCCCCATAAACTCACTATATTTTACGTAAAATTTTAAGGAAATAGGTGCTGCTCTATTCCTTAAAATTCGTTAAAATTTTTCTTAAAAGTTTTTTTAAGGAAAATTTTTACAAAACTTTGAGGTGTAAACAGTGTAATTTTTGTGTAGAAACATTTTAAGTGAAATTTTAAGATGTAAACAGGTTATAAAGCCGTGTCCGGTTACTTGATTACGGATATTCTACACAGGTACCTACTTAGAAATTTTTTAAATTAGCTATAACTCAACAACGGCGCTAGATATAGAAAAACCGAGCAAAAAGTTCGTTCTTCTCGCCTCGCACCCAGCTTCTGTGAATTATCGGTAAGAAGGCATACTCAAAAATTTAAACCAATGGCGCGCAAAAAATTTACTTATAAACGTCTAAATTCATATTTTAGGTTAGATTTTCACAAAATACGAAAAAAATGTATAAACAAATCTCGTAAGAAAAGCAGTTTTCCTAAACTCATATATCATAATATAAATTGCATATTGACCGTAGAAAAAGTATTCTGAAAAATATTCGATTAGGTGTAGAATAGTATATTAAACAACAAGTTAAGAAAAGTAAAGTTTTACTAAACGAATATAGCTTTTAAGTATGAGCGAGCACAGCGAGAGAGTACCTTAAAAAGTATTACGAGTTTAGTAAAACTTCTTTTCTTACGAGGTTTTGCGTATTTTGTAAAAATCTAACCTAAAATATGAATTTAGACGTTTATGAGTAAATTTTATTGCGCGCGATCAGTCTAAATTTTTGTGTATGCCTTCCTACCGATAATTCACGGGGGAGAAATAACGAACGAATGAAATAAATTGTACTTTTTCAGTATATAATTTTTAATTAAAAATTAAATGTTTGTAAATAATATCTATAACATTAAATAAATTTTCTTCGAGGACCTTAAACATCGGGCTTAACCTGAAAATTTTTTAAAAATTATTAATAGCAATATAACAACCACAGGAATGTCTTGATGTAGTCACAGAATTCTAAATTTGAATCGCAGATTTTATAACAAAATTTAGATCGGTTCTCGAATAAACACCGGTATAATGAATATACTGCTATGAGACTTTTAATTATTAATTTTCAATATAATATTTAAATTTAAAATCAATCTTAATTTAAACCAAGTTGTAAACCTTTTGCTTTCAAATAACACCAAATGACATCACTCAACAAATAATAATCGATAATCAAGCACGTCGTCTCTAACTATTCACAAATTTTTAATTTTATTTTCTTAAATTAATTCTAAAAAAACTCCAAATTTAAATCCAAGTCAAAATCAAACGCTCGTCCAAAAATAATCATAAATCAAATTTTAACTCACAAAATTTTAATATTCTTCGCAAATTTTTTAAATTTTCATTTTATCACTAATAATATTCACAATGTTACAAAATTTTATGCTCAAAATCAAAAACAATAATTTTGCACCAATTATTCTAATCAAAATTTTCGATCAAAAAATCTAAGTACGCGTCGTCAGTCCGACCTTTTCACCTCAAAAAGCCGAGATAAAAGTTTTACTTTTCCAACTTTGTATTTCCAAAGTTTACCTCTCAAAATTCAAATTCAAATATCTTATAAAATTAAAAATTAAAATTCATGGCAAATTAACAGGGTAGGTAAACTTTGGTTTGTAACATGACAATACATTAAAACACAGCAGAGCATTTCTTTATTTCTTAGATTGAAGCAATTGTAAAGGCTTTGAAGAAAGCAAAGTATAATTATAATAATATCATTTTTTTATATAAAATTAATTTTTACATGTTACATAAAATTGAAATAGAATTTAATTCATAACTTACATAATTATTGTTGTTTAAAAACTATTTATATGAATAATATAGCTTGCTACATACTGTTATAACTTTATGTTCCGAATTTCGGATTCTCATCGGGCAAACCTGGAAAAATTATTAAATTGATGGTGAAGTTATGCGATTAAATTTAAAAAATTCTAAACCAAACAAACCAAAAAAAAAATTTATATTGAAACGTTAGCTGTAATTAAAATTACGAAATAGAAAAGCTTATGCAGATCGGGTGAAGTACCTGAGTACCGGATCTTAGACTACCTCCTTTATCGGTTACGGGGGCCTCCTAGTGAACTAGTGTTCTTCCTAGTAGTAATTCTTTGCCTTAACTAGGATTAATGACAAGAGTGGCTTTAAGATTCCGCTTTTTTGAGATCCACAATTTTCTAGTTTAGTCAACACTTCGGAGATGTTTTTAATGATAATATTAATAATAATATGATGTTTTTTAAATACTACTATTTCCTACATATAGTATATTTACGAGCATATAATAAGTGTATAATATATAATAAATTGTGCTTTGCAATACTTTTAAAAATAATCATAATTTATAGATAAAAATTGCGCATAATTATACAAAAATGATTCATATCACATTTTAAAAACGATTTAAATTTAATTATTAATTAAAGTTTTCTATTTTACATTGTTTTAAATTTTTTCAATTTTGTTTGGTATATTTGCTCTCACTTCTTGTTATTTTTACTGTTATACATGACTGATGATCGAAAATAATCGTGAAATAGGGGCCTTTATATTGTGTTACAGAGTTTTTATTTTTAAAGTAATTTTTACCATTTTTAGAGCGTAGTTTTTTTAGAATTCCATTTCTTGTTTATTCAAACATTCTAAGTTCAACCCTGTTAAATGTGAATTATTGTCATTTTAGTGTTCTTTAAAGATTATGTTTCTGTGTAGTATGTATTCTTTACTTAACAGTTAAAATTTATTATTTTAACATTTGTTAGGTTTGATTATTTTAACATCACATACTACTAAATACTACAAAAATACTTAAAAAATTCTAAAACTTTTTTAAGTTATTTTCTATTAATTTTCTTAAATTTATGATTTTATGAATTTATAATTTTTTTCCAATGATCCTTCATTGGATTTAAAAAAAGTTTACAAAAACAATTAAATTACCTACTAATGTCCAATTATAATCTTTAAAATTTGTAGAATGCACAATAAACCTGCAGTCATAATTTGATGAAATTTTAAGGCTGTTCTCTGAGACCTTCCATCCCAATACATGAAAAGGAATTCCGTGTTGACAGCAGACTTGACGTGTAGAAACTTTATAATGCTTTTAAAGTATAAACGTGTGTAGAAAAATTAATATGAATCAAGGAGAGACGCTAACCTGATATCCCTACTATCTTACTATGGTTTTTAACGAAGGTATTTATATTTATTTTATAATTATGATTATAAATGAAATAATTTTCGTAATGTTTTTAAAATTATTTTTTTCGACGATTTTATGAAAGCTTACGATGATTTGACTATATAACAGTGACTGTCGGTATAATCGTGTAAAGTATAAATAAATCAACTTGTAATTTAAAATTGTTTTTTGAATTTACACATACGGCACCGAAAAATGAGTGTCGCCTGAAGTCCGTGTTTCCTGTTACTTTCGAAATCAATTACATTTCCTGTGCAGCAAAATTCAAAATTATGTTGAAAATATTGAATTTCTTACCAAAAACATGCATCATAAATCATTTATGCATCATAAAACTGATTTTCTATTTTTGATATCGGTGTTTTTTTTGTTTTGATGATATCGAATCCTTTGATCTCAAGTGCAAATACAGGATTTCGTTTAGGGGAGGGGTATTTTATTTGTGTGATTTTACCTATCTTTCAGAAAATTCGTTCTAAACAAAAAATTTGATAAAATATTAGGATGTTACCCATGTAATACTTGCATTTAATTAATTCTGTTTGCCTTAAAAAAATTTAATATTGGTTAAATAAAGTGCCTAGGTAGTCATAGCATTCGTATAATGTTACATCGTGGTTACATCATAATATAATATTTATCTTTCTACTAAAAGTTGACAAAGCAATTTTTAATTTTTTGTGGACAGATGAAAAAATGTTATTTTAAAACATAAATATAAATAGGAGTTTTTTAAATTTGAAGTTTTGATTTTTGAAATTGCATACATACGTAATATGTCAACTTGCCATATTATAATGGTACACCTTTAAAATTCTTGAAAAAATATATTTGTTTGTTACCGTATGTATGTACATACTACATCGTACATACTCACCCTTTTAGACAAATTAATTTAAACATATTTTTATAACACCAAACCAATAAACCTTTTATTCAACTGAATTTTTAATTCATACCTACATTTTTAAATAGTAAAAGTAGTAACGGTGTACATAATTTATATATGCAGTATGTTACATTATACTATGCTTATACACTGGCGATAAGAACTTATTCTTATTACTTATTACTTATTCGATAAGAATAATTGTAAGAGATGGAAAACATTCCTTCTCAATTTATATACTTTTTCTACACGTCAATTGTAATTACGTAAAGCAATTTGAACTTTAGGTCGTAATCACGTTTAAATTAATTAAGATATAAAAATTCTGTCTGAGCCAAAAGGTTCTAAAAATCGAGATTTACAAAATAACGGAAGATCTCAAATTCAATGGTTTTTTGGCTTTTTTGGAAAAACCAAAAAACTTATTCAAAAAAGGACATTCGTAAAGGTTTGTAATAATCTAATACACATTCAGTCAAAATTTCAAGTCAGTTGGTCCAGCCGTTTAGAACTTATAAAAAGGTACTAAAAGAACAGCCTTAAGCAGTTAAGAAACTCTACAGGTATAATTTAATCATAATATGATTCATAATATGGGAATATAATAATCCTAGGTTTTATCCCAAGAACAACAAATTTTTTTGAATGAATTACGGCTCACGACTTAGACTTTTCACTTAGAAAATATGATAAACTTAATAATTGGCGTTAAAAGCCGAGACAGTAGGTCGAGGACTTTTTTAGAGAATTATTTAGTATGAACAATTACTTTAAAGAAACATTTTAATAAATGTAGCTACCAGTAGTTCACGTATTAAAATTTATAGCTCGAGAATGTAGATGTCAAGATAATTTTCCAAATTTACATATTTTAAATATTATGTATTATTGAATTATTTTTATCCTTTGATTTATTAACCTTGCAATAATTTTAAAAATAAAAAAAATATATAAACTTTTATAAAAATATTAAAATATTTTTTATAAAACAACTTTTTACATCAATTGGAGTAAAGTATTTACAAACTAAATTGATTTAAAATTTAAAAATCAGAATAAATATGTTAAAGAAATTTGCTATTTAATGTTTATTTAATATATTGCTATTCAATATTTAATTTCTTAGAATTTTGGAGAAATTTTGTGTGAAAAATATTCCATAGCAAAATATTTTGAAAAACATTCGTTAGGATTACAATTCAGGCTATTTTGAATATTGGAATAAATATTCTGAATGATTATTTTTTGAGTAAACAAATCTTGGAAAGATCAATTATTGATATTTAATTAATAGGTATTATTTAGCACTTAACTCGTATTAAAATCAAGTTATAAAATTATGAATCATGCTGAAAATCACTAGTCAATCAAATACTTTTTAAAATAAATGTTTTCTTTTTTTTTAATATAGCATTTTCTCTTCACCACAACTGGAAATAATGTTAATAATAAAAATCACTACGTAGTTCAAAAATTTTACTACATTACAATACAGTAATAGTTCAGACATACTAATTTTTTGTTGTATGTTTTTATAATGTACAATATCGGTAACGTACGACTTTTATTGGTTTAGGTCAGCGAGACATTAAAGTATTTTTGTACCCTGTTAAATAAAACTAAACGACGGTCTAATTACATTCCGTATGCCATTTCTTAATCAGAAACTAGTGACATAGAGGCACAGATATTTGAATCGGACGAATCATAGTACGTAATATCACAAGGGTATTGAAAATGTAGTTACTTACAACATTCTTTAAAATACATATAATGATATGATATTTTAGATAATACTACTTATATTAAAATCCTCATTGTCATAAAATCTTAAATAATATACATAAGTATAAGTGGGACGTAATATATAAATTTTAAGACAAATTTAGCCTACACAAATACTATATTAAACACGCTTAAGCTATTAAAATTGGAAATTGCTATTTCTATATGTTAAAAATGTCATGAAATGAATGTTCCTAAATAATAATAGACATTATTATGCATTGCCTACGTAAAAAACACTGACATTTTTCAACGACATCGTTATTGATTTTCAGTCTTTTCAAGTTTAATGATGTCATTATTAATAATTTACAAAAAAGTTTTAATAAGCGTTTACTCAAAATGTTGTCTTGTTTATTATTCCGAGAAAATATTCTTGAATGAAAATATTATTTCATATTATATCTTATTGAAACACGTGAAAATAATTAAAAGTTTATATAGGAAACGATGAAATAACTGCAAGAAAAGCAAGTAGAAAACAATTTAAAAAAAATATTTAAAACAAGCTTAACAAAATATTATTTTTCTATGTAAGTATGTATTCTTTACAAATTCATTATGTTAACATTTTGTTTAGTTTGTTTATTTTAACATTACATACTACTAACTACCACACTATTCACTTAAAAAATTTTATTTTTTTAAATTCTTTTTTTATTATAAGCTTAATAAAAGTTTTAATAATAATAAAAAGTGAGATCATTGTTTGATTTTATGAAATACGTAGTAATAATAACCTTGAAATTATGGGTGAGGTATAGGTAGCAAACTTCAATGAAAATTCAGAGATTAACTAATACATCTATATATTATTATAAGCCTACATTGCCTTCTTATGTAATAACATCATAAAAGACGAATTAATTAAAGTGATTCATATATTACCAATTGTATTTGAATTAATGAAAAAGCTTACAAACTTTTTGTTTTCATTGCAATATGATAAACATATAGTCATCTTAATAACTCAGATTATTTAAAAAAAATATTTCAAATACTACTTTATGTGGTCAGGACGGAAACTCATACTTTGGCTCTTGAATTTTTGTAAATATTTATTTACCAAATTAACTTTTGTATAGATTGAATAGATAAAAAGAATAGATCAAATATATTTAGTATATAAAAATTAAATAAAAACAAGACGATTGTGCACAAAAAATATTTTCTTGCAAAATGTGTGACTAATAAATTTTAGAAGTTATAATATTAATTTAACTGGAAAAAATGGATCGAAAAACAGTAAACGTGTGGAATATAAAACAAAAAGAAACCAAGATACTATTGCTCATGTTCTATGTAGACCTGAAACCTAAGAACAATAATGAAGAGATCTATAAAGTCAGATTATTAGGAAATCTAATTATAACCTTCGAGCCACCTCATGTAAAGCGAGAGATACCGCAGTGCACAAGATGCCAAAGATATGGTCACACAAAAAACTTCTGCACGAGAATCCCGCGCTGCGTTAAATGCACCGACAATCATCCAACAAGTAAATGTACTAGAAAAGAAAAAAAGAATCGTGAAATGCGTCAACTGCTACAAAAATCATTCAGCAAATTACAGAGACTGCCTAGTGCATAAACAATTGCAACTGAAGAGTTACCCCACTATACGAAAGCGAACAGAAACACCTTCACAAATGACACAATTAACAGTATCATATGCACAAACAACCGGAACAGGACCTCAAAGAATGCAATCCAACTAACGTCCACCAAAGCAAAGCAGCCATGGTTAATACCCTACAGAACAACGACATGACAGAACTGAAATAGTTGCTAACACAACTGATCAATCAGTTGGGAACAATGATTACTAATGGCGCAATTGCTTAAATTGTTTAAATTAAAAAAAACGCCAACAGCTTGTGTGTCAGCATACACAAGAAATAAAAACATTTTTACACCAACACAGTATTGACATTATGCTTATCTCAAAAACACACTTTACAAACAGAAGTCATATAAAATCCCAAATTTCAACAGATTGACGTGTTTCGTAACCAAAAAAATCATAATTCATTTATTTTATAAATTATTTTAAAGTTTAAATTTATTTTATTATTTATTTGTATCATATTGTGTAAAATAATTAAATTATTTGTTGTGTAAATAAGGTGGAAACGTAAAAGTAGAAAGGGAAAATTGGTTTTGAAGGTGGATACAAGAGGGCCTTGCGGCGAGCAAGCCGATGAGGGTGTTTGATGGAAGAATTGACTGGACCTTTAATAACATCAGCCATCTATTATTCACCAAAACACAACAATAAACAACAATAATACGAACAATTATTTAAAACATTTGGAAACATGTTCATCGCCGAAGGTGATTATAACGCGAAACACTCACAATGGGGTTTCAGAATTGCTACCACCAAAGGAAGAGAACTGTTAGCAGCAATGAGAGTAAATAACCTGAGCGCTATATCTACAGGCGAACCAACATACTGGCTAACGGATACAAACAAAACACCAGATGTAATTGATTTCGGTATTACCAAAGAAGTGAACAGTAAACAGACAAAAGTGGAATCATGCCTGGATTTTTCGTCGGACCATACCCTCATACTAATTATTATATACACCAACATAAAGAAAAAACCGAAACAGCCATCACTGTTTAGTAAAAAGACAAACTGGAATACCTACAGACAAAACCTAGATAGATTGGTAAACCTGAACATATCTGAACTTACAAAAGCGCTACAAAGAGCAACATGGCAAGCAACACCGGACCAGAAAGAAATACATGAGAAAGAAACATGTCTAATTGTAATTAAGGAGAAAATAGCCATCAAGAGAAAAGTAAGAAAACAATGGCAGTTGAGCAGAAATGAAGATCATAAAAGATTACTTAATAAGGCAACTAAAAAACTCCAAGAACTGCTGCTTCACTTAAAAAAACAGGCAATTCAAGAATACTTGCAAAATCTTTCACCCTCAGAAGCAAATGACTATTCCTTTTGGAAAGCAACAAGGTTCATCCAGAAACCAAAGCAACAAAATCCGCCGATCAAGGATGCTAATGGTAAATGGGCTATAAACAATAAAGAGAAAGCCAAGGCTTTTGCTAATCATCTAAGAAATGTATTCCAACCACTTCTTCCACACAGATACAAAAACGATGATGAAAACATCTACAAATACCTCAAAGAACCATATTAAATGGACATACTTATTAAACCATTCAAACTCAATGAAGTAAAAGAAATCAATAAAGAAATAAATCTAGGTTTCGATTTAATCACTGGCAAAATACTACAAGAGTCATCTGAAAAAACCATGATAGCAATAACACAAATTTGCAATGCTATAATTAAACTGGGCTACTTTCCACACCAATGGAAGGTAGCACAAATCATATTAATTCCAAAACCGAGGAAAAATATAAACGAAATCACATCCTACAGTCCCATACGTCTTTTACTGGTTTTGTCGAAAGTCTTTGGGAAAACTCATACCAAATCACTAATTTGGGTTTTGATGTAAACACGGAACAATCAAACAAATCATTAGAATAGCCAAAACGATTAACAACGACCGAGAAGGCAAAAGATAGTGTTCCGTGGCATTCTTGGACATAAGTCAGGCGTTTGAATTTCAAATTAAAAAAGGACGTACCTTACACTACTACCAAGTACTTAAATCTTATCTACAAAACAGATAGTACTTTATAGTAAAACACCAATAGGAGTATACAGAACTTCATCCCGACTTCATTCGTCCTCTCAGGCGCACCGCAAGGCAGCATATTCGGTCCAACATTATACTTGTTATACACTGCAAACATACCGACAACCAAAGAGACAAAAAGGAGAGCAAAAAGGTAAAAAAACATCTTTAAATACTGACTAAGAAAATTTAGAAAACAGTAGTAAGTTAAAATTTATTATTTTAACATTTTGTTTAGTTCTTTTATTTTAATATTTCTTTCTCTGTTTTGCGATACCATCATGAAACGCAACCATTTGCATACAATTTAGTTTTGTTTTACTGACCATGTAACCGACAGCAATTCCGTTATAGAACAACAGTTCTTTTGCAAATTTTAGTCACTTTTTTATGTAAGTCTGTTAACAGTGATTTCTTTTTTTTTGTTTTGGATTTTATAGAAACATATACAAACATATTCAAACATATACAAACAGTGTCATTAAAGATAGTAATCCTGAGAGTTTTTAAATATATGATATTGGCCGCCACGATATTTTTTACAGATCCAGGTACAATTAATCTGATGATAATTCATTTCGATTTAGGCGATAGACTTTTCTAGTTGACCTTGTTAATAAACTTAATAATTTAAAATTTTTATTATTCCATCCTAATATAGTCGGATTTTTTTTAACTCGCGTATGACGTATCGACAAAATCGTATGAATCAAAATTTACAAAACTTATGTCTTAGGATTCTTTATATCAAACGAGATGTCAGATGTCATAATCTTTGACGAGTCAAAAATCAAACGAAATGACAGTTAAAATCATTAAAATCGACGTACGTTTAATTTATTTTCATTACAAAGTTACGGCGACGTATTCTTTTTTTCTGTCTCTTTTCTAATAGTTACTTTTTTTTAAATATAACAAAGATACCCAAATGTTATACGTTAAATCTCACTACATTTGGAGATCAGTCATACGCGAGTTCAAAAAAATTCGACTATATATAAAATCCCAGCTTGCTTCTGCTACAGCGTGTCAATATTTTGACATTTTGACATTTGACATTTGATATTTTGACATTTGACATCCTAATGTATAAAATCCCAGCTCGCTCCTGCTACAGCGTGTCAATATTTTGACAAAATTTTTGTTCAAAATAAAATATAATAAAAGAAACCGGAATTATTTCCAAATCAAATTAATAAAATCAAAGTAAAACAACAAATAAGTATCACAACAAATCAAAAAATAGCCATTATGCGGAACGCCATAAATATACGTAGATACAAATTTTGGAAATAATTGAAATAAATCTTTTGGGAATAATTGAAAAAATATGTAAGTTATGAAATTAAACCAATAATTTTTTAATCTAGCATGAAAATTTGAAACTTATAAATAAATTTTAAATTACTGCAATAAATTATACCGTATTTTTGATTTGTAGTAGGTATACTTACTTATACATACATTTACATTTTTTTTTTAGAAAATATAGAATACACATGACTACAACAGACTAATACTTTCATAAGATAAAATTTATTATTATGAATTTATACAACAAATTTCTTTAAAAGCAATCTTCAATTTTTAATTTTATTTTTATCAATATTGAAATATTACACTTTCAAATATGTTTGTTATAAGAGAAAACACTTTCAGTTTTATATTTTAGATACTATAAAAAATACTGGAAATTTTACAGTCTTATGTGCATCAATCCAAAATTAAACTTAATTTACATATTTTGTTAAAATCAGTAATATATTTGTATTATTCCTAACAATATGCATATTAATGTGTCATAAATACTGGTTATAAATTGACATGTTGTTTATAGTTAATTGTTTTTGTCTTTATATGAAAAATGTTAGTTATTGAAAGTTTTAAGAAAGTTCAGAAAATCATAAAACATTGCTTATGTCTAAATTATTAAGAATAAATATTAATTACCTTATTATATGACAATTATTAATTATTACTAATATATGCCTAATTATTTAGATAGATTAAGAATCATACTATGAAAGATTGTTTTTTGTAGATACCAAACCACAGAATTGTTGCAGATAATAGAAATTTAAATTTAATCGACTCTCGCTATAACGTAACTTGATATGTTGAGCTTGATAATTATTCAATTTTCTGATAATTAGTTAATAAATTTCAGAAAAATTTAATAACTGCAACGTGATTTAGATCTTTTCTAGAGTGTAATTAAACTTAGTTTTACCATATTAAGTAATTTATTGAGATTGGCGGAAGAAAGGGAAGCTTAGTCTCTTCTAAAATTCTGAACTGTTAAACTATTATAATTTTCAATAAAATAAAAAATAGATTTTCAATCATAAAATCTGTTAAAAAATAGATCAGACTTCTAACACAATACACAATATATTCTAAAAAGTAACGTGAGACTACGGCAGAAGCAGTACCTTC
This sequence comes from Cantharis rustica, assembly GCA_911387805.1. Lineage (NCBI taxonomy): Eukaryota > Metazoa > Arthropoda > Insecta > Coleoptera > Cantharidae > Cantharis > Cantharis rustica. The sequence continues at coordinate 83,630,650 of OU426877.1, forward strand.
GGGCTAAAACATGCTAAATACATTGTATTAATGTATACATAATAAATAATTGTACTACATAGTTCTTAGATTATTCCAAAGAGTAATCAATAGATAAGTGGTTTAGGTAGTGTAACTCGATATTAATCATATCAAATTTTTAGAATAAAACAAAAAATGCACAAACACTTTTTAGAACTAATATGTTTAAGTTAACACACTATACCTAAATACACCGTATGTGTATTTAACGCAAACGTTTTCACCAGACTATGGCATCATCAGGCGATGAACTAGAAAGAGAAACGACAAAATTTCCGTATTTATCGAAAAAAATAAATACGGACATAATAAATAAGACACTTTACGAGGAGGTGAATATAACGGCCCCAAGACTTTTAACCAAGCAATCTAATTTTATTAAATTTTCTATTCTTTATTCGTGACTTTGCTGAACAAATTTAGCGATTCTGACAAATCTACATCTTTTTTCTTTATGTTTGCATTTTCGAGAGCCACGCGCTTCGCGTTTCTTATTCGCTTTCATGAAATGCTCTATTTTTTTACCAAATAAAAATAAATTGCATTTGGCAATATAAACATTTAGTAAATCATATAACAATAATAATAAATATAGTCAATTTATTAATTTCACCAACGAAGAAGTGTCAAAGTTATGTTTTTTACTTATCTCAAGAAACAACAATTTTTATTTATTTTTTTTAATATTACAATATTACCTGCTGTTTATAACTTATGTAAAAATATAATAAATTACGTAAAAATTCTGCAAACAGTTGGTTTTGATTTAATTCTAATGTTGTTTATAAGCAGCTATTTGTCTTTGACAGATAAATAAAATTGTGGGTGGTTGGTTTTAGCAACGTTGTATTCATCATTTCAACTGCGTAAATATCATTTTAAAATTATACTTTTCAATCTATACATTATTACATAATTTAATTCTGTTATAGACAAAATAATATTATTTTAATATTTTATTTTAATACATAATATTATAATAATATATAATATACCTACTATATTTAACTTTAACACTGATTTTATAACATTTGAATTGCGGTTAATTGTTTGCGAATTATATTTCAGGAAACATATTTAAAAATTAATAGATGATTAGATTAAATTGATATCTATGGGAAATTAGCAGTTAATTTAATTATAGTTCATTGTACAAAGTCAAAATCTAAGTAAAATCTTCATTGTATGTAATAAACCGATTGTATAAATACTATTTATTTAATTTGGTGTGAAATGACTTTTACTTTCACCTTTGTTTAAGCTACTGCACAATGAATGTAAATTTTATAATCGAACTTGACATTCAAGCATTTAAATACTTTAATTAAATTATAGGTACAATGCCATGTTTAAAATACTAACTAGGTGGGAAGGGCTATCATATAAAAGACCTTATACTAAAAGAGCTATATAAATTAATAGTAAATAATTCTTAGAACTATCATGTATGGCAGGAAATTTATAAAATAGAGATTCTTAGAATAATATAGTAATAAATTTATTATGTTATATAAAATTACCAAGCGCATTGTAAATAATTTTTATGTTTACAGTTTTTCTAAAAATTATATAGACATTAAGTTAAAAGTGAAAAATTTTGCAAGAATTTAATTCTTCATATAAATGTGCTAATAAATAATTTAAATTTCTTGGATTTACCTAATCAGAAAAAATTTAATTTTGAAATCTTTTTATTTGTTGTTTTTGCTGTCTTTATTAAGAAGACATGTAGCTTTATCGTCTTTTATCAAAAATTAACTATAAACCTTGTTCTTTGAGTTGTTCAGAGTTCAAGCTATGAAAAATTGTGTAATATTGAGAACGGTTTGCAAATTCCAAAATATCGTGAATCTCTGATCTAAACATTCTAGTTCAGCACTAGTGTTGAAACGACTTATTTTAAACGAATATCAAAAAATTGAACTTTTTCAAACAGTAGTAGAATAAAGATATTTTTATTACCATATTTATGTTGACGAAATATAAGATAACGTTAGATATGATTGTATATGTATGTAGTCAAGATAATACAAGTATGTCGGATTCTTGGTAGTAGTGCCCTAAGTAAAAATGTTTCAATAGGCTCCATATTTAATTATGTTAAAAATTTATTATTTAAATTATTTCTATTAATTTAACAAAAAAAAGCTTTTCAGCGAATTGTTGTTTATTTCATTTTTTATACTACAAAAAATAAACAGCATTATGCATTATAATATGCATATTTTAAAAATAAGAATACTTTTTACTAAAATATAGAAGTTGGTTATTTTTAAGATAATTCCGTAAATAAAAGATTGGATTTTTTTATATAATGTGACCAACATATTGGTAGTTCAAATTGACCATTATTAAAATTGTGTTGTTTTTTATTTTGGCAGCCAGTATGACAGCCATATTATAATGCTTGACAAGGTTTTCACCAGTTAAAAGACAGACACTTAAATATATTTTTTTATTTCGTAAATAATACAGTTTAAAATTTTTAAAAGGGAACACGTCTTGTAAAACAATATGCGTAATTTTTTATAAACTTCAAGTTGGGTTATCAAAACGGATAGGTGTGTATTATTATATCAACTTAATTTAATAGTATATTATTTAAAGAGCACTTAATTTGTGCTATATGATAATATGAGCCATTATGTGCGAATCCAATACGACGTTTTATCTACGCCTTTGAAAAAAATTTCTTTGCTTACAAAATTTTATTTATTAATTTATAATCGAAATGAAATTTTAGCGGTCAAAATAGCGATTTCGGCAAGTGTCAAAGTCGATGTAAATCTGCAATCATCGGCGTCATCGTTAAATTTTTCAAAAACATTTTTGCACATTTGGCTTTGGATATTGTTTTGCATCCGGATGGCATTTTTCAAAAATTTTGCTCGTTTTTTTTTCGACTGAAAATTTTTAAAATTAATTATTAAATTACAACATTTTCTTTAATGATTCGTCTTTATTGCTTTCAACGATGACCATTGTGGGTAAGTAGCTAGTACTGCCCGCCCATACACTGGTCAGTCAAGGTTTGAATCCCGGTGAAACTACTTTTTTTTCTAGAGGAATTTGTTTGCAAATAGATGACTCGTGGTTTCCGAATATTATATGACGTCAGTTTGGTGCTTTAAATTCATAATCCACGGACATGGATTTATAATTCATGGGTGTGGATTATGAAGAGTATTACATTACTGTCCCAATCAACACCAACGTCGGTTTTGTACCTGCATAACATTGAAGTATAACGGATAGGTACATATATTTTCATACCTGTAACTTAAGTATCAAAAAGGTACTTAAGCGGCACATAAGTTTTCATTTACACTGTATTTATTATTATTTTTATTATTATTTATTATTTACACTGTACCCTTGCAGTATAGTTTCAATGCATATAATTTCATACCGTTATTGTAAAGCGAAATGATGTAGCAGATATCTAATGAAATTTGAGTAACTAAAATATATTGGAACTATTACCCAAGTAACACATAATAGTATATTAGACGTATAAAAATCGTCTAGACCAAACGTTAAAACCAACTATAATACGTATACCATATACGAATACGTATACGTATTTTTGGTCATGACGTATCTTAATATATTGTCGTGTTCCAAATAATTCGGACCCACCCTGTACATTTTTGTAAATTTATTGTATTGATTATTAAGTTGCAACATTGTGGAATTTGCTAGGTGGGGACCGATCACTTTGATACAATGCCTTTTGTCAAAAAATGGTCGGCATGATGGACGTGTAAAATTCATGTCCGAATAATTTTTAAAAAGTTTATAATTTTTGGAATACAAGTAAAAGTTTTGAAGATAAAGTGTTTTATTGAAATTATTATATTGGATTGAATTAAATTTTGAAGTAAGTTTGAAGGAGTTTGGAAAGTAAAATTTAGATTGAAGCAAATTACATAATTAAGGATAGAAAAATGGAATTGGATGGAATTTACAATAAATTATAATTGGAAAATTTAGTAAATGGTAAATATTGTATATTTTTAAATTAAAAATTTATTGAAGGAACTGCAAACGTTAATGATAAGAGGACCGCGATATGGGTATCGTATAAATTTTAACGTGCCCATGTGAAAATTTTGTTACAAACTAAATCGAAATTTAATGAAATATTTGATTGAAGATTTAGAAAATAATTTAAAAAGAAAAACCGAGGGTTCATTTCATATCAATATAGACGTATACTGTCTACGTATATTATACATATTCAATGTACGTATATTATCCTTCATTATGCTACGTCTATAAACTGTATAGCATAAACGTATACGTATACGTATTTTTGGTCATGACGTATCCCAATATATAGACGTATACTGTCTACGTATAATATACATATTCAATGTACGTATATTATCCTTCATTATGCTACGTTTATAAACTGTATAGCATAAACGTATACGTATACGTATCTTTGGTCATGACGTATCCCTATATATAGACGTATACTGTCTACGTATATTATACATATTTAATGTACGTATATTATTCGTATTTTTATATCACAATTATAGATAAAAAAAAAATTTGGAGCATTTTTTTTAAATTTAATTTCATAATGCTTACTTTTTTAGGCTGCATTTATCCCTTTTTACTATCTGTGAAATTCTAATTATTACATTATTTATTACATTATTCATTCATTTCAGAAATTTATTAAATTGTACTTACATTTTTTTTGAACATCTACGGAATTCGAACGCGCGGTGTCAAGACCATGAGGCATCAAGTCTAACCATCTACCTATGAGGCTTATGATAGTTTTTAGTTGGCTTACTTTACTTTACCAGTTACAATGGCGCGTAGTTAAAAAAAATTAAAGCGCAGGGTTAAATGTAATAATAATATTTTATTTAAATAAAAAATCAAATAAAAATTTAAAATAATTTATTAGGTATAAATAAACACGTTTTGTTCCTGTTCTTCGACGTTGTCTTTAAAATTAAAGCATGTCGGCAAGGTTTGATTATTTAGCAAATTATCAATAGTATTAATCTTAGAGATATTGCATGTACTCGTAATATCAATAGGATTATCTATCACTTCTTTTTCTTTATTGACATTAATTTCACATTTTTCATTAGATCCGTTGTGATGTGGGTATGTTTATAACAAACGTTTACTAAACATATATCGTAGACCAAAAATATACTATTTTAAATATGGTAAATTTATACGTATAATCTACATCTATAATACGAATTGTTTAGCTAAAAATTCTACCTTTTATGCTTAAAATTTATAAAAAAATAATGTTAGTCTTTACGTTTATAACAAACGTTTATTAAACATATATCGTAGACCAAAAATACACTATTTTAAATATGGTAAATTTATACGTCTAATCCACATCTATAATACGAATTGTTTAGCTGAAAATTCTACCTTTTATGCTTAAAATTTATAAAAAAATAATGTTAAATGTTCAGGGCCGTATTTAGACTAGATTTTCGGGAGGGGGAGGATTAAAAATATTAAAAAATAAATAGCTAATTTATTAAAATACAAAGAAAACTAAAATTTAAAACAAAAAATAAAAATATAAAGTACAACATATTTAAAAAATAATAAAAGCTACAATAAAAAACAAATATAAAATAAAAAATAGAAGGAACTCGATAAATAAATAAATACCTAAATAATTCATGCTAAAATCGGCAAAATAAGTACAGTTTTGGTAATATTTTTAAATTTAAATTTTGTTATAAAAATTTTTGAAATGTAATGTTTGCAGAAAAATGAGTAGAGGAAGGTTTTTTTTGTCAATATGGCAGAAATGACAAAGGCCTACATTTTGCTCCGTTGATTTTTTGAGTATAACTTTGTGCAAGTATTTTTGCAATTACGATTTTATTTTTGAGTATTGTTATTGGAAAATTTTGTTTAAAAGTATTTTGGTCGGAAGTGACCGCAAAAAAGTTGAAATTTTGTGAGAAGATTGTTTTTATTTAATTAAAGTTTTGATTTTTGTGAACTTTATTTAATGATTTAAAATAATTTGTTGAGGGAGCGACAAATTTTGATTACAGGTTGACTTCTGGGGGCTTCGCAGATATAACTTTTGTTTGTGCCATTTTAAAATTTTTGTTTACTACAATATTTTTAATAAGTTTAAACTTATTCATATTTTAATTTTAAACTCTTTTGTAAAAAACCGTCTTTAAATAAAATTTTTTAATTTAATAAAAACCACAAACTAAATTCTTATTTTACGGATGGTAAATAAATTAGGGTATTCACACTCGCTGGTATATTTAACACGTGGTAAATTTACCACACATTTATACCACACATTTATACCATATCTGTGAACACACCTCGTGGTATTCAGTGTTGGTATTTTAACTTTAATCCTACTTTCGGCACAATCAGCTGTTATTATTTTTGTAAGTAGTAGTTACTTTAAATCAGCTGTGTGCACTTCGCCATATTAGAAGTAAAAATACAACAACGCAGAAAAGCGGCGCACTGGTTTAACTTTACCATACTAGAAATCCACGGTCGAAGGCTACTTACGAATACCACGAGGTATAGTATTTGCTCTTTTAGGAGTTTACTACACAGTCAAATAACACCCTGGTAAACGTGGTAAACGTGCCAATGATGGTCATAAAATTTATTTTTCTTTTAAAATTTTTGGTTCAAACAATTTATAGCAATTTAAAATTTTTACCATAATAGTAAGAATTAAGATAAAATATATATTTTATTTATTTCAATATTACTGTAAAAATATAGCACTTTTTTAAATTCTTCATCGTCAGTTTTTATATTCTTGCAATTTACTAGTAGGTGTATTCAATCCAGTGTCGCCAATCGCCAAATATTAATAGGAATTTCCGATTTTTTAATTTGGGATTTAGTTTATTAGAAATATCTTTAGTTTTAATTTTTTTTAATATTTCAAGTTTAATGTTTTTGTTATTAGTTGTAAAGATTGTTTTAGTTTTTTCTGATTTTTTTACGATTTCAAGCGGACTTCCAGTACTTGATAAATAATTTCGAGGGGGTGGGGGGTTCTAATCCCTAAAACCCTACCCGTAAATACGGCTCTGTAAGTGTTTATGTTTATAACAAACGTTTATTAAACATATATCGTAGACCAAAAATATACTATTTTAAATATGGTAAATTTATACGTATAATCCACATCTATAATACGAATTGTTTAGCTGAAAATTCTACCTTTTATGCTTAAAATTTATAAAAAAATAATGTTAAGTGTTTATGTTTATAACAAACGTTTATTAAACATACATATATCGTAGACCAAAAATATACTATTTGCAATATGGTAAATTTATACGTATAATCTACATCTATAATACGAATTGTTTAGCTGAAAATTCTACCTTTTATGCTTAAAATTTATAAAAAAATACTGTTAAGTGTTTATGTTTATAACAAACGTTTATTAAACATATATCGTAGACCAAAAATATATTATTTTAAATATGGTAAATTTATACGTATAATCCACATCTATAATATGAATTGTTTAACTGAAAATTCTACCTTTTATGCTTAAAATTTATAAAAAAATAATGTTAAGTGTTTATGTTTATAACAAACGTTTATTAAACATATATCGTAGACCAAAAATATATTATTTTAAATATCGTAAATTTATACGTATAATCCACATCTATAATACGAATTGTTTAGCTGAAAATTCTACCTTTTATGCTTAAAATTTATAAAAAAATAATGTTAAGTGTTTATGTTTATAACAAACGTTTATTAAACATATATCGTGGACCAAAAATATACTATTTTAAATATGGTAAATTTATACGTATTATCCACATCTATAATATGAATTGTTTAGCTGAAAATTCTACCTATCATGCTTAAAATTTATAAAAGAGTAATGTTAAGTGTTTACGTTTATAACAAACGTTTATTAAACATATATCGATAAAATGGTAAAAGTTATTAACATGTGATAATATTTATATTAAAATTGATTTTTACATGTTATATGAAATTGAAAAATAATTAAAATCCATAACTTACATAAAATTGTGCAAGAACTATTAAAATGAATTAGTCTGCGACACCCTGTTATAACTTGGTGTTTCGATTTTCGGAATCTCATCAGGCAAACCTGGAAAAATGTAGAAAATATCGAAAAGTTATGCTTTTAAATTAAAATTCAAAACTGATTAAGTGTCAAATTTATTTGACATTTATAAAAATAAAAATTATACCTACTTGAAGCCAAAATGAATAAAAAAAAAAAAAAAAAAAAAACTTATTTTGAAAAATTCTAAACCGGAAAACTAAACTAACCCCCAAAAAAAACCTAAATTGAAACGTTAGTTGTAATATAAAATTACAAAAGTTGTAGATTGCCCCAATTTCAAAATTTCATGTGTATGAACTTAGAGAAATATACAGGACAGATCTACGTATTAATTTGTTATATGTTAATATAACGAATATGATAATTGATAAAATGGTAAAAGTTATTAACATGTGATAATATTTATATTAAATATTATATTAAAATATTATATTTAATATTTATATTAAACACCAAGTTATAACAGGGTGTCGCAGACTAATTCATTTTAATAGTTCTTGCACAATTTTATGTAAGTTATGGATTTTAATTATTTTTCAATTTCATATAACATGTAAAAATCAATTTTAATTTAAACATATATCGTAGACCAAAAATATACTATTGTGAATATGGTAAATTTATGCGTATAATATACATCTTCTAAACGTATTGCCTAGATCAAAATTCTACATTTGAATGTAAGTTATATTTTAGTATATAAGCATCGTATAATATACGAATATTTTAAGTATAGTATATAAAGTGTATACGTATATACGTATATTAGACTTACCAAAATTAGACGTATACCAAAAATATACTATTTATCCCAAAAATATACTATTTATCCCAAAAATATACGTATATTATACGATCGTGTGTTACTTGGGTAGTTTAGATGCAGTTTTAAACTTAACGTCTCGGTAACAAAATTTCAGTAGCAATGGATGGTTACGATTTTTACATTGCCGGTTTGATATCTAATAAGTGCAGATTAAATAGTAATGTTTTGGTAGTTACAATTTCATAGTATCTGATATATAAAAATGCATTATTAATTATTTAAAGTTATGATTTTAACTTAACTATTTTGATACCATTATTTAACATAATATTTTGTTTTGTTTTCGTGTTTGAAAGAATAAATAATTTATATATTTTTATAAAATTAATTTTTACATGTTACATGAAATTGAAATAAAATTTAATTCACAACTTACATAATATTGTTCAAAAACTATTTAAATGAATGATATAGCTTTTTTGGGTTTGTTTAGTTGTCCAGTTTAGAATTTTTCAAAATAAGTTTATTATTTATTCATTCTGGCTTTAAGTAGGTATAATTTTGTTTTTACAAAAGTCAAAAAAATTTTACTATTAATCAAGTTTGAATTTAATAGCATAACTTCTCAATCATTTTAATCATTTTTCTGTTTGCCTGATGAGATTCCGAAAATTGAAACATAAAGTTATAACAAATTATGTAGCAAGCTATATCATTCATTTAAATAGTTTTTGAACAATAGCTGTATTCTTTTTACCTATTTTAAGTGAGATTGTACTGAGATACTCAGTTACTCAGTTGAAAGGTTGTTTTTTTTTCCGTTTTGACATAAGTACTGTGCCGTGCCAAACTGATTTTTACGTGACAAAATTATCCCCTTCCATACCCAAACTGATCTTGCTATTTTGAAGTGTTACAACTGAGACAAATTGCGAAATGGCCCGGATTGGTTGATTTGAATTAAACTTGTCACTTATTGCAATCATTTTAATATCTACTGCACCTTAAATTTTTAATTCGTCTTTTTGACATGTCGGTAAGTAACGAAAAAAACTGTAATTTATTTGGTAATAATACGTATACCTTTTTGTAGAAAATTGAGACTGAAAAACGTATCATGTGGGCTTATGATGAAACGCTAGCTTTAATTGCTAGCGTCGAATTTTATAAAGATCATTTAAACCACGTCACCAAACGTCGTCAAGTTTGGAGCAATATAAGCAACGATTTACTTAGCCGGGAGATGGTTTATTCTGCCGAAAATTGCAAGAAAAAATTGTTAAATTTGGTAAGAACTTACAAAATGTGCAAGGACGTAAAAGGTAAAACGGGTAGGGGGCCTACTCACTTTGTGTTTTTCAAACAAATGGAGGATATACTAGGCATGGAAACAAATTTTTCTTCGCCACATTCAATAAATGTTGGTGAAGTTTCCACACCTGTTATAAGAATCGTCTCATCTTATACAGTAATCGATGATGAAGTGTCCGTAAAGTCACTATCTCCTTCGCCATCATCTCCACCGGTATCTTCTTCAAGTGAACCAATACAATGTGTAGAAGACGATAATTTTGTAGCAGAGGTTCCAAAGAAAAAACAAAAAAAAAGTTAGCAACATTAAGTTAAGGCAAGAATTTAACGAATTGAAATTGAAGTTAAAAGAAAGCAATAATTTGAAGAACAAAAAGTTAGAACTTTTGGAAAGGAAACTCAAGTTAGACGAGAGAAAAGTTCTGGCCCTGGAAATGTTGGCAGGGATTACTATTCCTAATTAATATGTTAGTTTGTTTAATATAATATAATATAATAATTATGTACATTTAAATAAATTCAATTCTTAAAAACCAAATTTCAAATATCGTTACATGTTAAATTCCTAAATACTTCCTCTCTTCGTGTCATTCCCTCTGCATGATGGTGTTCTTCTTCAGCTTCGTCCTCGTTGTCGTCTGCAACATACGGGACAATATCTTCGATATTTTCACCAGAGTCGATGCATATGTTATGTAGTGTGCATGCAGCAACTACACATTTTACTACAAAATTAATGTCTCTGTGTTCAAAGTAACGTAGCCTTCTAAATCTTCCTTTCAGTAGTGCATAAGCATTTTCAACCACTGTTCTAGTAGAAGAATGTTTGAAATTAAACATCTTTTGCTCGTGTGTTAAATTCTCATTATCTTTAAAAGGTGTTACCAACCAGTTCAAGGTAGTGGGATATGCAGAATCTCCTAACAAAAATCGATTATGGAACTGCAGGGCACCATCTGTGGCTTTACGGTATAAAGCAGATCGTTTGAACACACGAGCATCATGCAAACTACCTGGTTCGCCACAAAATAGATCAGTAAATCTTTTATTATTATCCACAACACCTTGTATGATAATACTGTGTGTACCTTTTCTGTTGCAATATGCATGCTGATTAGCACCCTTTTTGTTAATAAGGATATGCGAGCCATCGATGCAACCGACTACATGCTTAATTCCCTGCTTTTGCGCAAATCCCTTGTCAATTTCGGTAGCCTCTTCATCATTAGGCCATTTGATGATGGTTGAAGTGATACTAACTAAATAATCTACTACTTTTCTAATAATTTTCCAAGTTGCACTTTCAGTGACATCAAAACGATCACTCACTTGTCGGTAAGTTTCTTGGTTGGAAAGGTACCAAAGCGTGATCAGAAATGATTTTCTTGCAGACACCTTCTTACGACCGAATGAATGTATAGGTAGAACATTAGCATTTTCCAGATTATCTAAAAATAATCATTAAATTTATAATATATTAGGTACTAAGCTAGACAAGTAATTACTTATGCACATATTTGATGTTGTTCTATTAAGTCAAAAGTGTTTTCTGAATTCTTCGTCACTATATGCTTCAATAACATCTTCAAATTTTGGAACACGAATGCGTTTTATTCGGTTTGGAATATCTAGTATATTACATTCATCGTTAGAGTCGCTGCTAAACCAATCGAAATCAGAGGAGTCTTCATCAAACGCAAGCGTCTGAAAATTATTTCATGTGAAATAAATATTTGACCTTTTACTTTACTAGTAAAAAAAATTCACAAAAATTTAATTAAACTTGTCACTTACTGCAATCGTTTTAATATCTACTGCATCTACTCTTTCACACATATTGGTTTTAATTATTGTATATTAATCTCAGTTCGTCTCAGCTCACTTTATCTCAGTTGTGCAACTGAGATGGAAATAAAATAGGTAAAAGGAATACAGCTAATATTATGTAAGTTATGAATTAAATTTTATTTCAATTTCATGTAACATGTAAAAATCTATATGTTGTGGTGAAAAACAAGATTCTCACCTACCCTGTACATTTGATGAAAATTTTATTTAAATAATTTTAAGTTGTAAGATTGTAGAAATTAGACAGGTGGGGGCGAACCGACGAGGATATTTGCTTTTCGCCGATAGCGACTGCCCGAGCCTGTTGTGCCATGTTGGCTCGAGGCGATTATTGAAATTTTTTTGAGATAAGTTTAAATTTGTGAGTAATAATTTTGATTTTGATTGAATAAAGTGAATTTTGATGCGAATGCATTATTGCGTAATTTTTGGATGATTATTTTGGTATTTGGAATTGGAATAAATTTTGATACGTTGCTAGCGAGCGGTAGTTGGTTTGATGGTTTTGATTGATTTGGTAAAAATTAGAAAATGAGCAATTGAAATTAAAAATTGGATCTAAATTATTTAAAATTGGAAATTTAAAGTTGCATTTGTACGAGCGATGGTGATAAAAAGGCGATTTGGATAAGCGTTAAAAATTAAACGTACGAGCCCAGTAAAGTTTCACATTGAATTATATTTGAATTTATTTAGGATTTATTAATTTATTTTTGAAGATTTATTTTGGAGAATTCATTAAATTTTTTGGATTGGCCAACATTTTATTTTAAATTGGATTTCGTTAATTGGTAATTTTTTTGGAATTTTGAATCCGCCCCTGAGAATTCTTAGCTCTCCGACTTGTAAAGCCGTAGAGATTAGTGGTCGTTATTTGCAGTTTGCCACGCATTGCAAAAAAATATCATTACAATATATAAAATGTTTCGTGCGTTTGTATGTTTTCACTTTACTGCGGAACGGCTGAATCAATTTGGACAAAATTTTCTTTTAAAATGTTCGTAATAGTCCGAAGATGGTTTAACAAAGAAAACTTGGAAAATTTGAAGAAGTTGCCCGGAAAATTCGGAATTAAAATTTGTATGCAAACGATTTCGGTGGCCGAAATTGTGACAGGTAGAAATGGCGTATCTGTGTGTGGTATTATAAGTCAGAAAAACGTTTGCCGGGCCAACAGATGGCGATAATTTGACAGATGACACAGAGCCAGTATATTTAGAGAGTAGCGCATTCAAAATTTTGGCCGCCATGTTTTTAGTCTAGTGAAGTATACGCCCCATAAGAAACAATAGTAATTTTTGAACTTTTTATTATTAATTACACTTTTAATATACATTTTAGGAAAAAAATAATATTAAAAGGAAAAAGGTTTATTTAACATTTTTCAAAAATAAATGAAAAAAGGTATTAGAAACCTTTTCAAACAGGAATAAGAAAGTTAACGCATTTCTTATTCCAATATTCCGGCTTCCACATTTAACTGATTCTTCTGGGTTAGTATTGAAGAAATGCTTTCTTAGCAAAAAGTATAACCTAGTTCTGAAGAATATTGTTAAAATTTTTTCATATACATTATGGCACTTGGGCAATTCGTTAATAGAAACAGGAAGATTAAAATATGTATTTATTAAAGTTTTTAAATTGATTTCACCTTTTACAACCTTTGCACTGTGATTTCAAAAAAATACTTCTGCCTGTAAAAAGTAGTCGAAAACTAATTTGGTAGGATATAAAAGGGAATTTTCTTTATAACACTAGAGATTTACTAGAGTACTAATAGATGTAATAGAGTCATCACTACTACACGTAACAACAGCAGATATGCAATTACTACAATTTTTGAAATTATTCTTGAACTTCAGTAAAATTGAACCGACAAAATTATACAGTGATTGTTGTTCATACATAGTTATATTATTAATATTCTCCGTGTCTTCATCTACAGTATCATAGAATTCGCATGTGTCAAAAGTCTTCTCAATTTGTCTTGTCTTAATTTTACCAACGTCGTTATTGCATTTAAGAAAATCAAGAAGTTGTTTTGAATCGCTAATTCCATAATTTCCATGTTTCGGTTTGGCAAAAAACTGAGAAGTTTGGGCACAGTTATAAGCACAGCAACCCGGCATTTCACACGTTTATTGTAATAAAATTATTGTCTAAATTATTACCATTATTATTACCATTAAATTATTACCGCATACCAAACCAAATGTTTAGATACAAGCCCAGAGGGAAAAGAAACGTGGGACGACCAAAGAAAAGATGGGCGGACCAAAATAATTGAGTGGCGTAACGGACTACATGTCTATAACGTGCGGATGATGATGATGATTATTAATTAATTAATATATAATATTATATATTATTAGTACAAATCAGTACTAGTTGTTTCTGTAATAATTTATCAAATAATAATAATATGAAAAGCTAACACAACTGAGTTTATAAACTTTCTATAACCATCAACCACTGTTAACTTATGTATGGTTATGTACGGTACTGACTAAACATGACTGCCGTGTCGGCCATTTGGTTAGATCAAAGGAAGGCGCTACTCTCTAAATATACTAGCTCTGAGATGACGTATTATGAGGATTATGAGGATTATGACAACGTCTGCCAGGCCAGCTAGTTAATTTTATAAAAAAATATTATTACATGTTAATAACGTTAACCATTTTAAATAATTTATAACTGTTTTAAATTGATTGCTTTAAAAAGTTTCAAAACACAAAAAAACGCCCTACAAAATTTAAAGAAAAGCACTAAAAATTATCAAATTGTAATTTTTATTAATTATTAATTAGACAATCGTTTTATAATTATAAAAAAAATAATTATTCTATATTTTTCCAAATTTCCTACTATGAAAGATTGTTGTTTGTCGTTTAACACCTGCTTATAAATCAAAAAGCTTTGCTCAACATCTACCGTAGTAATGGGAGAAAATTTGCAGCAAACTTTTTTGTACCTAGTAGTACCCCAGAAAATTTAACGAATCTAAGAAATCTTTGATTTTTGTTCAAGATGTCCTTTAATCCTGGTCCTCTAAAGATTTCTTTCTGAAATTATTTATAATTTTTTCCGATTCCACTAAGGAAGCGTTCATTAATTACGTAAAGACGATTTTTGTAATTTTTAACGCCCCTCCCCTTCACGTAAGGATACGTAAGATTGTTTCAACACCCTTACATTTTTTTCTAAATTAATGTTGCTCTTCCTTCATATTGCATTCCGCTGGCTAATTTTTGGCAAAATTACGTAAAAATTATAATTAAAAAAAATATTTTAAGTTAAACTTTAAGTAAAGAATATGTCAAACCCATCCCCCATAAGTGTACGTAAGACTTCCAATACCCCCCTTTCCCAAACCTTTACGTAATTAACAGACGACCCCTATAGGCAAATACATTTTTTCTGAATTTTCGATAGATGATAAAATGCATGAAAAGTTATCTTTGATTAGTATAACTTTTCAACTAAACACTTGTTATTGATACTTGTAAATTTTGATAACAAAACATTGTTTATTTTCTTTTATATAAAATTCATCATGGTTATGTACCAAACTAAACTACTTATAAGATCATTTACAGTTTATAATAATTATTACATAATAAAAAAAATGTGATGTCGTGGGACACCAGATAGGAACGAAGTACCTTATTACATAAATATTAATTTCAAGTTCTAGTCGAGGTAAAAAATAAATAATTATTCGGATATAAATATTTTATTATAATTTTTTTATCGATAAAAATCAAAAACTACTTTACAAAATTGCCAAAATAGCGATTTCAGCATGTGTCAAAGTCGATGTAAATCTGCAATCATCGCGGTCATCTTTGAAGTTTTCGAAATTTTTTTTGAACATTCCGCTTTAGATAATTTTTTGCATCTGAGTGGCATTTTTCAAAATCGATTTATTTTTAATTTTGGAGATTTTATTTTCGGCAGAAAATTTTTAAAATTAATTTTTAAAACTATTAAATTATATTTTTTTAAATTATTCGTCGCTTTAACAATTTTAACGCGTTCTTAATTCGCAATACGCAAAGAGTAGCTTATATAGCGTATCACTATCAATTATAACAATACTCATTATGGCGTAGAGCGAAGGGCTCTTTCTACACATTTTAGCCGAGGGATCGAATCCCGGTGAAGGTAACTTTTTTTCTAGAGAAATTTGCAAACCTATGATTCGTGGTTTCCGAATATGTACTAATACTGAGCAGATGTTCCACTTTTGACCACCAGATGGTGTAATTTATTATCAAACGATATAAAAATCTTACGCATTTTTGTTACGGACGTTTTCTTCCGATTAGGGTACTCCTTTCGCATTCTCCCATAAAGAACTTCGTTCCAAAATAAAATATCTAATTCTACTAATATTTTTTCTACGGAATAACATTTAAACATGAACATTTAGGCATCTTAGTTTTGACAAAATTTATCTACAAGACGGTGCTTCGTACGTTTTTCGGAGATAAGCAACTAGCATATAATACATTAAAAACAGTTAGGGCCAATTTCATAATAAAAGCGTTAACGTTCCGTTAACTAAAAGATCTTTTTAGCTAACGAGACACTTAAATGCTCTGTTAAGATATTGCATTTCATAATAAATTTAAAACTATAGTTAACTAATTGAGCACTTAAATTGCAATGTGCTATTAGAACTACAAAAAATGGTGTATTTGAACTTAAAAATATAACCTTAATTTATGCACCAGTCTCGTATTGGTTGGCAGTAAAATTACTTTGAAATTTTATTATTTTATTGCTATTATAATTGTAAATATTTAATAACAATAAAAAGTGAAATTAAAGACACCGATCTCTAAGAAATTGCAAATCCAATAAAAGAGGAATATTATATAAAAAAAAGATTGTATATGTATATGGAAGAAGTAACAAAAATAAATATTCTCCAACAGCAAGAAATTCAATAAAAATGCAAGCTGAAGAGAGAGAAATTGTTTTATTAGATTTAGAAATAAAATTAAAAGAAAAAGAATTGTTAAAATGAAAATGTAAAACCTAACAATATACCTTAACAGTTACAATATTCCATATGATAATTAATAATGTTCCGTCTAGACAATTGACTTAAAGGTTCTAAAATATGGGTTTCTTCCTCTATTTCGTTCACATTTTCCTTTTCTTGTGGCACTTGGCATTCCTCTATAATTTTTTTTTCCTCTGGTGTTAGAGCTAAACCCTTTTGCAATACTGGAAAGCAACGTTTCCAAACCCTACACTGCCTCTCGACGATATTTCTTGTTGTGATGTTTTAATATTTAACAGCTTCGTCATTAATTAAGATTTTAATTGATACCCTACTTGATACTACTTGATCACCTACTAGTAAATATTTTCCGAAGTGTTTTATTGCAAAAAATATCTTTTAACTGGAATTGTTAAATATAGTCTGATCATAGTTACAGTCAGGCCACCTTGTAAAATATTTCTAATGTAGAATTTACTATCAGAGATAGTTTAAATATTAATCTCAAAAAAATTCTTCCTTGTCTTGAATATTTCTGCATCGTTTACTGCAGGCGACAGAATTTTTAACAATGTTTAATCTATTGCATCTATAGCCCTTGGAAATCGAGAAATTTGATGAAACTCTTCAGTAGTTTTTGCCATTTTTTCTTGGGTTTCGGACATTTTTATGTAGAGCGGAGCTAGCAAAGTAATAGAATCAGACACTGTAATAGATCTGAAATAGATGCAGAAGATGTAGATACCCTACAAAAGTCTGCTACTGATTTTTACATATATCCTGTTACAAAGGATGTAAACTATAATAATAATTAATTTACAAAATTAATAGCTTTTTATGAAAAGTATTTAATTAAATGCGCGCGGTAGTATGTTTAAGTTCAAACTTATTTTTTGAGTTACTTTCTTTTCAAAATTTACTAATACGAATTACAAATAAAGTTTCTTTCGTTAAATGAAACCGTTAAAAAAATCTACATCGTCCAAGAGTTTAACATAATTTTGTCTTCTACTGTACCATTTTTTACGCCTAACATAATTATAATTCTTTTTCTGAAGAACTACAACTACTAAAATCTACATCTACTAAAATGTTCATTTTAATTCACAACAACTTGTCAATATGTCAACTAAATATTTGTAGGTTACATTTAACATAACTTTTAAATATTAACAAGCTAAAATCGACTACTTAAGTTAAGGTTTCGTTAAATATTAACAGGTCGTTAAAAGTGATTATGAAATTCATTTTTGTTTTAAGTCGTCTTTTAAATTTTAATGCCATGTTAACTTTTGTTATGAAATTGGCCCTTAGTTATTGGTCTTTATTTAAAAATAATTTACACGTGGCTATAAATTTTTTTAAATCAAATACTAGGGAGCGCCGAGAATCCACGTCAAAATGCATAAGTTTGGTAAAATATTAAATAAAACACATTTCTTGGATATAATATGTTTCGTAGAGACGTAAAAGAATGTAATAGTAGATTTTTAATACAAGAGAATACAATATGACAGAATTGTTTAGATTATCAAAGTTGTCGATAGAATGCAACAATTTAAGTACCATATGTATCCGGTTTAATTTACCTAACTTAAGCACCGCTTATTCCTTTGAAATTACCTGAACTTTTCCAAATCTTAAAATTCTTTTGTGCATATATTTTAGGGTTTTTCCATAGTTTACTTGGACGTAATAAAAATGTTAACTAATTTATTGTAAACATCATTAGATAAAAATGAAATCAGTAAAGCAAAATCATTAAAAAATTATTTAGTAACCTTTATAACCATATTTTTAATTGTACTGGAAAAATTAGTATATTATAGGCCACGGTTGTGAACTCTGTCAATTAAAATTAATAAAATCAATAAAAAACTCTCTTCGTAAGAGAGTGAGGTGAGGTAAGATTTTTCGATAAAAAATAAGGTTGCAAAAAAATTGGACGTTTCACAAATGATTCAAAATTTTTGTATTCGTACTGCAATAATTGTTAAAAACAAGAAACATGTAGGAATTATTTCTGTAGAACTGAAAAATAATTAAAATAAAATCTAATAACTTCATTCAAGAAGAAGACTTCAAGAAGTCTTAAAATTTATAATATCATCTTTGAACCACACTGCACAGAAATTGCGTCAAAAACGTCATTAGAATACTTTAAATACTTTGTATTTGTTATTTTTAATATTTTAATATGATTTTGTTTAAATAATTTGTACCGTATAGTAAAATATAAATAGTACTACTTATAATAATTGAAGGGGCAAGTGGATAAAGGGGCTATGTGACATTTTTTAATGACCTGATATTTGATGATATTTTGTCCTGAATGAAAGGGTTATGTGTAAAGGCAACTCATACACTCTTTTACCATGTGAAATGTTAATTGTTTATCAATATTTTAAACTTAAAAAAGGGGCTATGTGCAACAGAAAAAAAACTAAATGGCTCTTTACTCAATAAACAGTTTTTGTCACATAGCCCCTTTATCCACTGGCCCCTTCAATTAAAAGCGCTGTTGTATTATGCAATATTTTTGTAAAGGTTAGGGAACAGGCCCCACGACAAATTGAACAGGAGTCCAAATTTTGTAGTTATGGCGCTGAAAGTAATAACAATTACAGTATTACACGTGTTTCTCAATTTTCTGCTAATTTTATTTTATTTAAAATAATTCATAATATAATTGATCTGAAACGTTTCTAAAAACTTTA
Organism: Cantharis rustica; assembly: GCA_911387805.1. Lineage (NCBI taxonomy): Eukaryota > Metazoa > Arthropoda > Insecta > Coleoptera > Cantharidae > Cantharis > Cantharis rustica. The sequence goes on from OU426877.1 coordinate 83,650,446, forward strand.
ATTTATTCTAATTCAACACTGATATTTTTAAACTGAATTAAAATAGTGATTAATGAGTAATTGAAATTCATAATCAAACAATGAATATCCTATGTAAACTTACCTTAGAATCGAAATCTAAATTATTTTGTATACTTTTCTGTAATTATAAAAAATATAATTATAAATATATTTTTTTAATAATAAATTAAAAATAGTTATTTACTTGTCTTAATTTAAAAAATTTTACACGTGGTTTTAAATTATTTTGAATGAAATACTAATTGAAATAATAAATTAAAATAATATATAAATTATATTCCTTAATATTTTTAAACTGAATTAATATAGTTATTATTGAAAAGTTGATATTGACTATCATTAAACTTAAATTCTTTGTATACCCTAGGTAGGCGTGAGGGTTAAGGATTATACTTTCAGATAGAAAAGCTCAAGCAGCACGGGTTCGAATCTTCCAGCCTACGTTCGTAAAAAAAATTTAAGTAAATATTATTAGGTGATTAATGTTAAATTTCAGATATTTCAAGAACGAACCAATCATCAACCAGAGCCAATGGCTGGAGCAACAGCGTAAATTCTAATTAAATAATTAAAATTTATAGTACAAATTTAAATAAATGTGTAATGGTATCTGAATAAATATAAATAAAAAACCGATTGGCGCAGTCATCAATTTAAACATCGAATTTCTAAATAATTACAAAAATTAATAAATAATTACAAAAATTAATTTTTTTAATTATTATTGAATATTTTTTAATTATTTATTTTAATAAACGTATTTTATGTACCCAAACGACACTATAAATTTCTAAATATTCCGTTCATAAAAAATCATAAATGATTCATAAATGATACATGAAATGATACATAATACATAATATATATACAATGATACATAAATGATTCACCAATTTAGTAACGAAAAATTGGGCAAATCAATACCGTACCGTCACGAAAATTCCTGTACATTAATGATACATCAAAACAGTAATGGCAAAAGCGGTAGTAAATCAATGCCATATCGTTACGAAAATATCTGTACATAAATGACACCTTAAAACAGTAACGATAAATTAGGCAAATCAATGCCGTACCGTTATATAAATATCGATACCGTATATGTACATTTTTGACGGATTTGTGCTACTTGGGGTGATTACGTATATATAAATGCATTTTATATTATGCTACATAAATACACTAGCGGGTCCGGCAGACGTTGTCCTTCCCTGTAGTCTTGCCTTACAATCGCCATCTCAGCGCCATCTGTCAAAATAGGGCCATCTGTCGGCCACCAAAATTGTCTGCATACGAACTTTAATTGCAAGTTTTCCGGTCAACTGCTTCAAGTTTTTCAAGTTTTCTTTGATATGCATTAAAATGAAAACATACAAACGCACAAAAATATTATAGTCGAATTTAATTTAACTCGCGTATGACATCGAAAAAATTGTATGAATCAAAATTTACAAAACGTATGTCTTAGGGTTCTTTATATCAAACGAAATGTCAGATGTCATAATCTTTGACGAGATTATATGTCAAAAATCAAACAAGATGACAGTTAAATTGTTAAAATCGACGTACGTTTAATTCATTTTCATTACAAAGTTACGGCGACGTATTCTTATTTTCTGTCCCTTTTCTAATAGTTACTTTTTTTTAAATATGACAAAGATAACCGAATGTTATACGTTAAACCTCACTACATTTGGAGACTAGCCATACGCGAGTTAAAAAAAATTCGACTATATAATATATAAATATTTTATATAATTATAAAGGTTATAAATGTTTTATGTACGTGTCGTAATAGTTATTTATGGATTTATGGCGTAAGACATAATTTTTAGTCTGAAGCGGTAGCCGAAAGCTAAGAACACGTTGAAGGTCATAAAAGCAAGTTACGCCTGTGGTACATGGTACATGCGGTGAAGATTTTTAATTTAAAGTTATTTTTATAATAAATGAAACTTTTTAAACAAAACTGGTGTTGCTGTAATTTTAAATTTGAGTTTTGAAACGTAACTATGATAGCAAGTAAACAGCGGTAGCCATATTGTCAAAACTCTTAGTTTTATTTTGTATTAGGTAATTGTGCTATCTTTAAAAGCTGAAAAATAAACAAAGTTGATAAGGATGCAGAAAAGGCAAGAAACAATGTAATACCCAAAAAATCTAAAGACGTATAATATAGAAAAACATAATAATGAATATCTTATAAATGGTGCAACAAGGATTCCATCGAAAACCATTATTGTGAAAAGAGTCTTCTGGCTTATTTTTGGCATTTATCAAAAGAACGAAAAGCCTCTTCGCTGTGGTTATATTATTCCATGCTTAAGATCACTATCAAAGCCAACCACAACATAGATATAAAGCAGTTACTCAAGCTTATTGGAGATTTTAAAGCAAAAAACAAACGGATTCAAGCCAAAAAAATCAAAAGCTTTTACCATGGAAGAAATAGAAGCCTTTATAAACTAAGCTCTAGATGAAATATATTTAATGAATAAAGTAAATGAAATTATTATAATTTAGAAGTATTTAAGCACGATTTTTTGAAAAAGGTAGCTTTAATATTTGGGATAGGTAGAGGCATGCCGCAAAGAAAAACTTGTTCAGTTAAAAGCTGATAATATTCAGGATCTGTTTAGTTGTCGAATATTTAGTGTAGTTGACAATCTTAGATCACCAAGTTTTGCAGTGATTTCTAAAACGTATGTTGTTCTGCGTCCGATAAATATGGATACTTGCCGTTTTTTGGCTTAAAAGAATGGAAAATGTACCAGGCTAGTTGTCGGAAAAAAAGTTTTTAGTGGAATTCCAAAAAAAATAGCTGTTATGAAGTACTTATGATATCGTTGTTTGACGTTTTATTACAGCCCGCGAGCATAAAGAGGTCAGTGCGCTATAAAAAAACGTTTATGACATAAATTTTTGTATAATTGTCAATTTATGATACAGCCGTGCATATAATATTATTACAACTAGGGGAATATGAATAGTATATTTCCCGAGGTTGGCTAGTTACATCTCGAGGGCAAAGCAAAGAAAAATAAATATTTTATATATATTGTGGTGTTATTTTGCATAAAGCCTTTATTTTCGTTTTTTTGTCAGTATTAGCTTAGCTTGTATGAGGCAACGGTTGATAAGGGTTGGTGCAAACAGAATAATTTTATATTAACTTTAAACACAAACTATCAACACTTTTCTTTTTATTTTATTAAATGTAGTGATCTCCAGAACAAAAGTGAATTTTTAAAAGTGTACAACAATTTATTGACCTTCAAAAATTTAAGTTTATAAAGTTGAAAAAGAAGATAATTTCCGGCGAAGAAAAGATGAGCAAGACGTGTGAAGTTTTGCGGGTGTGCAAAAATTTAGTTTTTTTCTGACCACACATTATTTTTGGGCGCATGTTTTTCTGCTGGATAAACAGTAAAATCATCGCTGAATACACGAAACCAATTGGAACGGAAGTGTAACCATTCCACAGTAGCGAAGACACGGAGGCTGCAATTAACTTATGCGAACTGCGAACACCGTCTTCAAAATCAACCACAGCAACTCTTGCCGAGTCGGTGGCGTGTCTGAAGGTAGATAGAACAATAATTATAACAAATTTAAAGTGCATTTTATTTATTTTTCTGAACTTTAATTTTCATTTATTTTATAATTTTGCTAACACAAACACACCAAGAGATTAATAAAATTAGATGCCAGTGCTCATATTTTCAATATTAAATGTGTATCTAAATTTACGAGTCTGCACAATACACAGGATTTTAAAACTGCTAAAGGTGAAATTGTCAACCATTAAAACAACAACTTTTATGAATAAAATTTGATTTAATTCACCTAAGGAGGAGCATTTTTCTTCCATCGTTAATGAGGGCTTACATGTGAACTCACCCCTGACTATTACTTGCTCGACGACTGAGAAAGCTAGCCGTGGTAATTTTTATAGATTGTGGTGAAATTTATATTTAAAAAAAAATTACATCTCAATATACATTTTTATATATTGCGAAAAATAATTAATAATTCCAATTTAATTTAAATTCAATAAAATAAAATCTTAATTTTATTCAAAAGGAACGAAGTTTGATTTCTCGCCTTATCCAAATTGCCGGCTTATCAATAGCAACACTCGTTCGTTCAAATACTATTTTATATTTTCCAATTTTAGACCAAATCAAATTTTAGAACTTATTTATTACTTTTTCGAAAAATCAATCATCCAAACTAATCAACTACTGCTCGGTAACAACTCACAAAATTATATCCAATTTTCAAAATTTAAAAAAATAATTACGCACAGATGTAATCGCATCTAAATCACTTTATTAACATCAAAATCAATGACTCACAACTTCAAAAAAATCACAAATCTCAAAATAAGACAAATCTCGAATCAAAAATTAATGAGCCTAAAGTCGGCTCGCTCGCTCTCTCGCGGCGACTTCTCGGCCAAAAGCCAATATCCTCGTCGATTCGCCCCCACCTGTCCAATTTACAATCTTACAACTCAAAATTATTTAAATAAAATTTTCATCAAAATGTACAGGGTAGGTGCGAATCCCTTTTAAACACCACAATATATTGTCGTGTTACCAAATATTTGGACCCACCCTGTGCTCTTTTGGTGAAATTTGGATATATTTTTGTGAGTGGCTACCGAGCGGTAGTCGTTTGGTTGATTTGAATGATTTGGAGGAAAATTAGTTGGAATAATAAATTTGATTTGGATTATATTTAAAATTAGAAAATTTAAAATTATATTCATACGAGCAAATGCTTTATTTGATAAGGCGACGTTTTAGATAAGTTAAATTTGAAAACTTCGTTCCCTTCGAATTAAAATTTTATATTACATTGAAATTACAATTGGAATTTGAAGAAATATTTTGGATTAAAAAAATTTAAAATTAATTAAACATAATTTGATTAACAAAACCGCATTCTATTCTTTTGACGGCCGAACGTGAGACTCGAAAATTTAGGACGTCACTTGTATTACTTGTTCCTATTACGTCAACCGACGTTACTGGTTACTGTCAGTTAATTCACCTCACGATCTGAACTTTTTTCTATGCACTATTGGAAAGAGGACACTTTTCTAAGCATATTGCAACAAAAATTTTGTAAGATTAGGCATTAGTTTTCGAAAAATCGGCATTTTAAAATTGGCAATTCAGGAGACGCGTAAAACTCGACATAGATTTGATGTCCCACACTCACTTGCACCTCCAAAGATTTCTTTCTGAGATTATTTATAATTTTTACCGATTTCACTAAAGGCAAATACTTTTTTTTCAAATTTTCGATGAATCATGGAACGTATGAAAAGTTAGCTTTAAATAGTATAACTTAATTGTTTTCGAATTAATGACATTAAAATTTCTTGACATTCATTTATTGCTGCCGACGATAATTCTGACAATAATCTTAGAAAATTTTCAAAATTTGTCCCATAATATATGACAGCATTGAGCCACGATCTTTACCTTGTAAGCACTGGTTTGGGAAGTAAAGGTATATTCGGAAAAATTTTCTTTAAAAGCTTGCACTCTCAAATGCACCTTTACAAAAATTTTCATAAAATACTTTGAGTTCTGTTCCAACTTTAATCATGTACTTCGTCGGTCATTAAAAAAAAACATTTAAATATATTAATTTTTAACTTTTAAATATATTTAAACATTTAAATATATCAAGTAAGTTTAAAAGTGAAACTTTTTGATTTTGAAAAAGATTTTGAAAAGTTGTGAAACTTTTAAACTTACTTGATTAAAAAAAAACATTAAAAAAAGCTCTAATAAGCACTAGCATGCGTTTTAAGCAAAATCTTGAGAAAAAAGCAAAAAAAGCACTATCAACATTAGGTCAAATCACTGAAATTTTTAAGAAACGTCAAGATCCAAAAGGAATATCTTCTGCTTATAATTTAGAGCAATAAGCAAACTGCTTAGAATTCGGGATCTAGTCGTAACACGCTAATATTTCCAAAGGGAAATATGAAACGTCATATCATATTGTCCCTAGGAAAATGTGAAACCTCATATTTAAAGTATACTTTGCGCACGGTGATTGACAATCAAACACGCAAAACAAAATACTAAAGCCATCCCCGTTAAAAAGTGACATTTAAGTGACGTTTGAAATGAAAGATGTGCCTACTTATATTTTTATATTTTAAAAACCAACCTAACTTTTTTTGAATTGTTTTCCGCGCATTCTGCTCGCTATTGATCTAGAATTTTGCATAAGGCTTCTTTTAACAAATTGCTAGGAGAGTTGAGAACGAGCAAAGGGGGGTAAATTTTTTGCTCAGTTTTTCGATATCTAGTGCCATTTTCCAGTTATTCAATAATTCAAAATCTCAAATTTAATTATTGATGAAATATTGATATATTTAATAATATATTTTTCAAACAGAAGAAAACAATTGATTACAACACGGGAAATATGAATACATTTCCTCTAGTTGTAATAATAGCTATTTTTAACACTAATATTTTATACTTTTTCTAAGGTGCATTTAAGCTCACTTCTTATATAAAATATGCTGCATAATTATTCAACATTTATTAATAATTTTTATAATAATAATTATCTCAAAAGTTAAAAGTACAATTATTGAACTGCAAAATATGACGCTACTTGAGCTAGTACTTGCACAATCCACCTTAGTGCTCTTGTTTGTAACTTCTACTTTTTCAACTTCTGTTGCTATTTTACTACCGAAAAATTTTCTGGCAATCTTGACTCTTTATTCAGACGATTCCTGTATATAAGATTCTGCTATATTTGATGACTTCCACCCTCTATGCTTCTTTAAAGTAGAAATATCTCCACCTAAAAGAAATTAAATTACTTTGGATAACATAACACTATTATACAGTACCTGCGTTAACCAAGAGAGTCGCCGAACTGCGGCGAAAAGAATGCCCAGTGTAACATGTTGGGTTTTCCAGCTTAAGAAAAGCTGCAATATTTTTAGGAATTGCTCCTAATGTATTAATTCCTACATTTTGGCGACAATATCTATGTTTTCTACTACACATTTACCCTCATATGAAAAAAAGACAATATGACAGCTTCGTGGTTACTTCCGTAACGCTTTTTTTATTCTTCCAGTCTTGAAACAAAACATTTTCGTACGCACTTTAAGACTTCGTAGGTAACAAATTGTCCCGCAATTTGTTTCCTTTGTTTCTTATTTCTTGTGGAACGTTTTCACACATATGTATCAACCAAATATTGCAGATAAGTTAATACGCACAGCTGGTTGTACTTTCAATGCATTATTAGGTAAAACGCCATCTGTTGATGGAAGTTGTTGAGAATAAATTTGAAATAAAAATCTAATTGTAAGAAATTTTTATAATTTGATATTTTTATATTTTATTTTTTTAAACCAACTTCTAATTATTGTCTTCGTTAATTTTGTTTACGTATATACTAAATACAAAATTAAATTTATTGTATCATGCTTTGTCACCCTACTCAACTCTACTCGTTAGGTGCCGCTAGCGCGCTGCTTTATCACTTTCGATCGAAGCTGTACGTATTAACCTAACCATAGTATTTGTATCAACGATAAATTAATATGGTCTTTTTATAATTTGGTGATATTAAATTACTATAGCAACCACGGCAATCTTCGCATTTTATGTAGTGTGACATGATTTACGACTGCTTCAAATAATTTACTGAAATTTCTGAATTTATTAAAAATCTAATATGATATTTTAGTGTTAGAAAAAATATTGAAGACAATACGTGTTTTATAGATTAAAAATCTCATTCTATTAAATCCTCACTCCCTACGGTCGTTCGAATTTAAACTATGACTTCGATTTTTAAACAGTCTATAAAACACTAGTTGCCTTAATAATTATTTAGTAGTATTGCTTTGTTTGTAATAATCTGATTATAATATAATATAAAATAGGTAAACTTTACGAAGATTTAGGAACTGCTGCTGTAGTTCACAATATTATTAACAGATAGCACTTATTATCTTTTCATTGGTGCTAAAACATTTTATTAGTTTCCACATTACGAAAATCTAATTTTGTAGCGCACTTTTAAAAAGTACCTACGCATGTACGTAAATATCATTTTCTTTTCAACTTTATTAACGTTGTCCAGACTTTCAAGATTCTGATTCACTGCAAATACATTATGTACAATATAATATGTAGTATAACATCATGTAGTCAAACTATGTGAGTTTGTAAATTTTTTTCATACTATCCCCAATCCACAAAACATATTAAATATGTAAAAATAAATTTTTGTAATTTCGAAATATTTTAATCATAATCCTAAAAAAAACCTTTGACAACGTATGAAGTGCCAATATTTAATATTAGTATTTGCACTATTAGTAGAATACTAAAAAACTTGCAAATGCTTGTAAAATAACATTTTACAGATAAAATGTGAAAATAAGTATCTGTCAAATTAAAAAAAAACACAGTACTTTGACCTGAAGTGGGAGTGCCTGAATAAAACGGCAGTAAAAAGACGGAAAATAGTTGCAGTTTCGTGAGTTACATCATAAATAGGGTCTGAGGTCAAAAGTACCTTATGGGCTTGTCTTCTAGGCTTTAACTGTAATGTAATCAAAATATTTGTTTTTAAAGGTAATAGATTCTTAATAAATGTTTGTTTTTTATGAAAAACCTTGTTAAATTATTTTAATACCAAATTGTTTGTATCACATTTACTTTCTGATCTATTACATTATTATATCCACTTTAGTATCATACAATACAGTAAAATTTTAACCCGAAGTAACTTTTTGAACTACCTATTTCAAAGCGATCAATTTTATATAGGTGTGTGCATCTATCTACAATAAATTATAGTATATTACATTAACTAAATTGCTTTTAACACATTAGACATTCGCACATGCCTTCTATCTAAGTTAACATTAAATAATTGATTAAATGTTGGCATGAATATTTTGTAATAATTAAAAAATGCACGTATATATTTTTTTTAAATGTACAATAGCAATCTCGACATTGAATAGGTGTGGTCTATTAATATAAATATGTATATTATAGGTATACAATTAACGCAATATAATGATTGTTATATAAGTAGTGATTTGCGTATCGAAAAGATACTTTTAAATTAATTATCTATAAAAATTATACCGCCTTTTATTCACTTTTTAATTTTATTTTAAAATTTAGAGCTACAATATTAATAATATAAAATTAGTATTATTGATAAAATCGCTGCCGCCGCAACTTATTAATTACGTGAATTATAAGGCGTCGAATTTTGAAATTCTATTTTTGATTTTTATTAACCCTATTTTATATTTATAACAAAATATAGAAACATAAAATTAATAAATACTAAATCTTAATCATGAGCTGCTTAATAAAATATTGAATGAATTAAGATTAAAATTTAGAATACATTTTTATTTAATTATTTAATGTATAATTTTCCCCGAATAATTAAAATTAATTTTGTTTTATTTAATTTTTATGATACCCACTATTTGTGTTTTTACCATAATGATATTTAAATTTAATCTATAAACTATAAATAGTTTTACATTATAAATGTTCTATAAAGACTTATAATATGATTCTTGTTGTTTTTTTTTAAATTTTTTAATTTTAATTTATAAGAGAGGTAATGGTTAGTTACGTAAGGGCTGTTTCACACAAAGCGGATGCGGACACTACTTAGTAGACGAAAAGCTAGTAGCCAATCATAGTTTAAACCTTTCTGCAGATCCACGTTCACGGTAAAAATGTAATAAATACAACAGAACATAAATTTTCTTAATTTTAATTACATTTAAGTTTAATTAAAATTAATTTTTAAAACTTAATTAAAAGCTGGATGTCTGTTTCGTAAAAACTATTAAATAATATCTAATAAACTAACCTCATAATAGTATTTATATAATTTTAAGTTGAATAGTCCAACTAAAATTTTAATAAACCGTTTTGAACTTCCGGAGAACATTATAAAAATAAATAGTCAAAATATTAAAATCACTAGAACGCTAAATATTTCTTTCACTAAACAAAAACTAATAATATTGCAAGTACACACACACTGTGATGACTTAAAAATGTATTATTTATTCTAACTAGTGATAATAAAACACGCCCAATACATTTTTCATTCTTACAACTACTGAATAAATGAGTGTCCAAAGTTATGCACAAGTTACTAAAGCTTCTTGAAAATAAAAATACATTTACTCTAATGTACAAAACATGAAATTCCAAGATGTAAATTAAAATTTAATCACAATTTTGGTTCATATCAGGTATATTTTTAATAACTATATAAAGTAGTTGCATTAAAATAAAGTAAAATAATAATATATTTTGGACACTCTTAGTAAAAAATATAAAAAATTAAAGTGCACTTGTCATTCTAATCAGATGTTAATGCTTTTTACGTGTAAGTTTCTATTCATTTAACAATCGTATGGTCGTAAGCAAGGGGCAAGAATTACTTAATTGTACAGCTAAACGGTATCACCTATAAGTAGTGATTATAAATTAGTTTAACAACCTACTTTACGTATGTCACTCACTACATTCTAGTAACCTACATAAATATTTAGTAAAGTATATACTATTTACAAATATTTTTAAATATTTTAAATTTTCTAGATATATTTCGAAATATGAAATGTAAAAATATTGCACTCGTCGTGCATTGAAGTTTAAAAAACTAAAATTCCAGCACAATTAAGATAAGAGCGGTAGACACATTGACTGCTTTTTTGACCGTCTAGCCATCACACAATGTGTTTCTGACTCATTAGTCGTCATCAGTACCGCATACTTGATGTTATCAACTTAATTATGTGCACTATACCAGCTACTGGTTCTCATTTCATGTGGACTGCTAAACGCGATGTCACTACACGAAAATTGAACCGCGCCAACGTGCGTTATCGAGTATCACTCTAATCAAAATATAAAATGTAAATATATTGCACTCATCGTGCATTGAAGTTTAAAAAACTAAAAATTCAACACAATTAAGGTAAGAGTTGGTAAGGTAAGAGCAAAATTTGTTACAAGTTCTTCCAAATTTAGCGTTGAGGATTCTTTCTGTTCTATAGAAATAACTTCTATATTTGTTTTCTATGTAATTAATATCTTTATTATTGAAGACGGTCACGGCCTGATGCTTATGTGCGTCGACTGCTTAGCCGAGATTCTCGGTTCGAACACGAGCGGAGTAAAAACTTTATTCTGACCATCTTTCCTCGGACAGCAAAGACGAACGAAAGAGGTATCTGCCAAAAAAACCTTTCTGAAGAAGAAGTGGTCACTGCGCCCTTAAATAGAGCCAAAAACTAATAAGAATGAGAAGAATATCTTTGTATCTTCCGGTACTCAGACGCGAGGTGTCACGTCATCAAATATTGCAAATTACTTTTACAAGCAGTGAGGCACATATTTCCCCTTCCATGTATACAAAAACATTAAAAACGCTTGCAATGTCGGGTGTTATTTTTTCGCGAGGGACAAATTTATAAGCACATGTTCGAATCAAAAATTTATCGTTTTAATTTTGTTTTACTATAAGTATAATATTTTGTTTTACATTGCTTACTGCAATTAATTTTTGCACGTTGATCTAGTTTGCGCTTCTTTATCGTTTGCGCTCTAAGCAGTCCCCTAGTTTGCCTAGTGCCTAGCCCCGGCTCTGTTGACAATATTTTTCCTAGGTCCTAGATCAATAGGAATAGACCATAAAATCTAGCAGATGTCACTACCTGGTTTATTATATTTTATTTTATCCAAGAAACCTTTTAAACTGGTATAATATTCTAATATAATTACTTTTAAAATTTGAAAAATAATTTCATACAAACTTATCTACTTTCAGTACTTCTGTTATTACCTATCTGGTTTACGAATAAAACCTCATGGTTATTGGGATTAAAATTTTTTGTAAATCATGTTTGTAATTTATTGTACTAAGGATTTACTAAACTGAAATACATAAAATAAAATAAAATGAACTAACGTCATCCAACAGTTTCCGATCTCTTTTTTAAACTTTTTTGTAAAAGTTTGCTACAGGCTGAAATTAGTCTCAATCGATGCACCAAATGATTCAACGTAAGCCCATACATCCACTTTACAAAAACTCCCCGTAAAGGGACTCGTAAAGTTGAGGTTTTCCGACGTTGTAAATTAAATAAATTTGTAACTTTTCTGTATGAGTTTGTTACAACCTGAAATTAACTAACTTGAAGCTTAGTTTTGACTCAACTTTTATAATTAAAAATTGTCTACATGCGGTTTAGAATTACAAAGTGCATTTATAAAGAAAATAAAGAATGGTTGTAAATTTGTACTAAATTAAAAAGAATTGATTATACATTGTATGACTATTTATAAGGATGTAATTTAATTAGACAACCATTAGACGGTCGTAATCAATGAATGATTTTTATATTAAGTGATAAAGGGCAGGGATTATAAACGACAAATAATTAATTTACTTGTGAGATTGTCAAATAAGTAAATTTACTTGTGTGATGTCAACAAATTAAATCCTATTACAATAAATTATTACAATGTATTATCAATGACCTATGCATTTTGTCATGCAATGGAAAGTTTATTTACTTAAGGAAAAGGAAATATGACAAAGTGCGTACGTCGGTGTCTAGACGTTTAATGGCATTAGAATAAGCAATTAAATTAAAATTAAACAAAGATGTAGACATAAATTAGTTCAGTTATAATTGTATTATAAAATCGAATCAATATACTCAAATTTTATTTTAAATTGTTTTTTCTAATTAAGGCCCGTACGGCAAACATAACTGGCGCAGTCGGTAGAATTGGTTAGAGCCCTTAGATAAAATCTCTAAGGACGTTTGTTTTAACGATTTACTAACCGAACTTAAGTGAAAGTGCAAATAGAAAATTTTTTTAAATCGCGACGCGATATAAATTAAATTAATTAAAACAAAGTGAATTAAGAAGAAAAACAAAACAAGAAACCGAAAAGGCAGTCCGCAAGAAGAAAAAAAAAGATCAAGAAAATAAATACGAAGTTTCAACAACAAATAAAATCAAGGTTATGAAGAGATTTACAACGCTCTCAATAATTTTGGCAACTCTAGCGTAAGTATAGCTCATTATCTTTTCCACAATTATTGCTTAATGTCTGAAACAGAAGATATTAACTTATTCAGTGGCTTGAGTATCACAATTAATCTTGAAAACCCAATAAATCCAATCATATCTAACGAATCAACAAATCCTAATACACCAAATAATTTTAATAATCAAACCGTCAATAACGAAATGGCTCAACTCGATAAATTCAACGTCGACCTAGTACCCACTTATGATGGTAATCCGACAACGTTATCAATATTTACTAAATCTTGTGAGCGTCTACTACGCAAATTTGCAACCAATGACCCAGCAAGAAATATAAACGACCAACTCATACAAGTAATTATCAGCAAACTAGAAGATCGGGCGTTAGTCCTTATTGCAAGTCGAGAAAATACTAGAACCTGGGGTAACATTAAAGAATTGCTAATTCAACACTTTGGCGACCAACGAGATGAAAATTGTTTATTACGCGATTTAATGAGTCTAAAACCCCATAAATTACAATCACCTTTTGAATTTGGAATGCATTGTCAAGATTTACGTAGTTTATTATTAACCAATTTACAATTAAAAGAAAATGATGCGAATGTTAGATTAGTAAAAACAAAAATTTACGACGATTTATCTTTGCAAACTTATCTACAAGGTTTAAATGGACAATTAGGTTTAGTTGTACGATTGAAAAACCCGAAAAATTTAGAAGAAGCTATGAAATACGTAACGGAAGAAGAAAATTTTATGTATTCCCAAAACAAAACCAGTACATTGAACTTTCAACGAAACTACCACCCAATAGAAAGGAAAACTCCAATTCAATCAAGAAGACCGATAGTAGTGCATCCATCTACAAACCCCAATTTTCATCCACAACAAAGACCAAACTTTCAACGGCAACAACCGGTAATTCGACAACCGAATTTTAACCCACCGAAACAATTTTTTAATCGATTTTCACCACAGCAGCCTCAGACTTCAGGTTTTAACACAAGTAAATTTACACAGCCGAAATTTAATCCACAACCATCAAGCAGATTTCAACAAATGGGTCAACGACCTCAACCTTTCAATGTACCTAGACCTGAAAACAAGCAATCTTTCCAACCCGAGCTTATGGACACGTCATCTGGCAATACACGCAGATCAAAATATCTATCAACACCCAGGTGGACGTCCCAAGAATTGTTCTACCCAGATGTCGATGAAAATCAAAGAGAATTTTATGAAAATACCGAATACGACCAATACTTAGGAGGTGAGATCGAAGACGATTTGTCTTATCAAGAAGGACCAAATCCGAAAAAATAATTAAAGGACACGAACAGCAAGCACACGGGGTAGAAGAAATAATAAATCTAAATAGTATAACGTCTCCTACAAAATAACCTTATATTAAAATCCGGAACTACACTCAAAGTTAATGCTAGATACAGGGTCAACCAGGTCACTTATTAACGAAGCAATTGCTTATAAATATTTTCCAAAACAAATCGTACAACAACCCTTTAAAATTCAAACGGCTCATCAAGTTAGTCATCATAATAAAGTGGCTCACATAAATTTACCTAATGTAACTGATCCTAAATCTACACATAAATTTTACATATTTAATTTTAACAATAAATACCAGGGACTCTTTGGTTTAGATTTGTTAAAGACCTTAGAAGCCGAAATAGATTTAAAAAACAAATTGCTGAAAACAAAATATAGAGTAATATCAATTTATTTAGAGGAAGACAACAGTAACGAATATCAATTTGGAAGTTATCATATTACTGTGGAACCGAGGGCACAAAAGGTTGTACAGGTACCTGTAAATCAAAAAAATCGACCAGGGATAATTAAATATAAACAACTAACACGAGAAGTAGAAATACCCGAATATCTGGTCGAATGCAAAAATAATTATGCAACAACGACGATTATTAATTCAAATGAAAAACCCGTTGAAATCAAATTCGATACACCCATAAACGTCGAATTGTCAGATGAAGACATTTTGGTCAGTCACATCGAACCAATGGACATCGACAATTTGCAGGGTTATGAAGAAATACTGAAAGGTAACGTTCAAAATATCCAGATGGACCACATGAATTACGAAGAACATAACCAGGAGTTCGTAAATGCATTCGAAGATAGTAAGTAAATTCTTTTACAATATCCGAACTTTGATAAGGAATTTATTCTTACTACAGACGCGTTAAATGTTGCACTTGATGCAGTTTTATCTCAAGGTAGCGTAGGCAATGACCGACCGATAGCTTATGCATCAAGAACGTTAAGTAAAACCGAACAAAAATATTCTACCATAGAAAAGGAACTTCTAGGCATCGTTTGGGGAACTAAATACTTCAGACCCTACATTTTTGGAAGACCTTGTACAATTTACACCGATCATAAACTACTTGTTTATCTCTTTAATTCAAAGGAACCAAGCGGGAAGCTGATGAGGTGGAAATTAAAATTAAAAATGATTACAAAATTATATACCAAAAGGGGAAACATAATACCAATGCAGATACGTTATCTCGTATCCAAATGCACGTAATAGAGGATGAAGATGATCGATCACTAAGGGCCAATTTTATAATAAAAGCGTTAACGTTCCGTTAACTAAAAGATCTTTTTAGCTAACAAGACACTTAAATGCTCTGTTAAGATATTGCATTTCATAATAAATTTAAAACTATAGTTAACTAATGGAGCACTTAAATTGCAATGTGCTATTAGAACTACAAAAAAGGTGTATTTGAACTTAAAAATATAACCTTAATTTATGCACCAGTCTCGTATTGGTTAGCAGTAAAATTACTTTGAAATTTTATTATTTTATTGCTATTATAATTTTAAATATTTAATAATAATAAAAAGTGAAGTTAAAGACACCGATGTCTAAGAAATTAACGAGATGTGCTGTTGAAAATCTAACAAAAGATGAATATTATGAAAAAAAAGATTGTATATGGAAGAAGAAACAAAAAGAAGAAAGTATTCTTTCAGCAAGCAAAAAATTGCAATAAAAATGTAAGCTGAAGAGAGAAAAGTTGTTTTATTAAATTTTGAAATAAAATTAAAAGAAAAAGAATTGCTAAAATAAAAATGTAAAACCTAATAATAAACTTTAACATTTACAATCTTCCAAAATGATCATTAATAAAGTTCTGTCAAGACAATTGACTTAAAGGTTCTAAAATATGGGTTTCTTCCTCTATTTTGTCCACATTTTTCTTTTCTTGTGGCACTTGGCATTCCTCTATAATTTTTTTTCCTCTGGTTTTAGAGCTAAACCCTTTTACAATACTGGAAAGCGACGTTTCCAAACCCTACAATGTCTCTTGACGATATTTCTTGTATTGACGTTTCAATATTGACAGCTTCGTCATTAATTATGGTTTTTATTGATACCCACTATCACATACTAGTAAATATTTTCTGAAGTGTTTTATTGCAAAAAATATTTTTAAACTGAAATTGTTGTATATAGTCTGATCATGGTTAGAGCCAGGCCACCTTGCAAAAATATTTCTAATGTACAGTTTACTATCAGAGATATGTAGTTTAAATATTAATCCCAAAAAAATTCTTTCTTGTCCTGAATATTTCCGCATCGTCTCCTCCAGGTGACAGAATTTTTAACAATGTGCAATCTATTGCATCTATATTACCCTTGGGAATCGAGAAATTTGATAAAACTCTTCAGCAGTTTTTGTCATTTTCTCTTGGGTTTCGTACATTTTTATGTAGAGCGGAGCTAACATAGCAATAGAATCAGACACTGCAATAGATGCAGAAGATGTAGATACCCTATAAAAGTCTGCTACTGATTTTTGCATACATCCTGTTACAAAGAATGTAAAGAATAATAATAATTATAATTATAATAATTATAAGAACAATAAATCTAAGATTTTAACATAATTTTGTCTTCTACTGTATCATTTTTTACGCCTAACATAATTATAATTCTTTTTCTGAAGAAGAACTTACAACTACTACTATCTACTAAAATGTTCATTTTAATTCACAACAACTTGTCAATATGTCAACTAAATATTTGTAGGTTACATTTAACGTAACTTTTAAATATTTAACAAGCTAAAATCGAATACTTAAGGTTTCGTTAAATATTAACAGGTTGTTAAAACTGATTATGAAATTTATTTTTGTTTTAAGTCTTCTTTTAAATTTTAATGCCATGTTAATTTTTGTTATGAAATTGGCCCTAATTGTTAATATCGACGAATCTGAAAGAAATACCCAGATATACGATCTCAACTCGGTTCCTGTAAATCAACAAGAAGATACTATTCATTCTAATATCGATTTAGAACCACTAAGGATAGAATTTAATAATTTAGTATGTAATTTTAAAAATATAACCAGTGCTTATCAAAAACATACTAATGGACCGGGATATTTGAAGGAAGTTGAGAATTTACATAGACTCCTCGAAAACACGGTCAAGCCCATTGAGCTAAAATTTAAAATAATAGATCCACCACCCGCAAAAAGACAACGCCGCGGTGCAATTAACGGATTAGGGTCAATTATTAAGGTTATACTGGAAATAAGGATGATGACGATGCAAAACGATATGATAAGGCCATTAGCGAACTAAAGGATTATTCCGAATTCCAAAAATTAATCCAAATTAAAGCATTCATCCGTACGGCAAACATAACTATTGCTAGATTGGGTATTATAAAGCACAAATAGTTTATTTTCGAACTAAATCTATCAACTAATTTAACCCCTCGATTTTGTTCAACTAATTATATTTTTTAGTTTGGTGAGATAACAGACTTGTAAGTTTAGATATCCCTAGTGGACGCTTACTAACTTTCAAAATACATTTTCTTAGTATGGCATTCGGTTAGTTTAGAGCACGTGGAAGGTTTCCATGATCGGTTGAAGAGAATGGTAAGTTTAATTTTATATTTTCTTTGTCAATATGAGCCTGATGAGGGCAATTTCGTTGGGTAATACCACGAATAAATCCGAAACATGTCGTTCGTTTAGGCATTTTGAATTTAATAATTTTTTTTTTCTATATTTTTTTCATTCGTTATTGATTCCTAATATGGTCCTGAATACCGATGTCCTACTACAAATTTGTATTTTGAAATTCATCTACTTTGTAGATTATAACGACCTCTATCTCAACTATTTATTTCTTATTCTAAATATTTACTTGTGAAGTAAATTGACAGGTCAAATGATTTGTGAGGTTATTCGTTTTAAATAAAAGGTATTCCATGGAAACTGCAAGTACGCCCAACTAGTGGGCGCTAGTTGTGAACTTACACATAGTCTATAGCCGTTGATTGGTTTATACCATTCTTCAATATAATCATAACCATAAAATTTAAAAATTAATTCTAACGTATCATAAAATCTTGTGCACCATGACCAAGACATCTAGTATCAAATCGTCTAAACATAATAGGAAAGTAAATATTAAGTTAGTTATTTACTTGATTACTTTCCTTTATAGTACTCAAATTTTATTTCGTAAATTTTAGTAGTCAAGTAAATTTACTTTGAAACTAACTAACTTGTGATTTATTTATGCTTTATAATACCGGCCCAAAGTGATTATATTAAGTGAGACAGTCATTAGCCTAGTTTGTTAGCTGAATAACTGCTGACATTAAGGTACTCGGTTTGAATCCGGGGAGAGTCTAAAATTTCTTTTGATCGTCTCCGTGCTTCGGAGGGCACGTAAAGCCGGCGGTCCCTCTGGGTTGTTGACTTGTCTTTATCAACAACAAAAACCAGAGTTACTGGCACATCTGAGATAAGCGTAGCAAGCTATCTTAGATGTAAAACAATAAATATGCTCATATCACTAATAGTAACTTCGGAACATCACCGAGGTTGCTGTTAAGTAAAAACAGGTTGCAGACCTAATTAAAGAAGAAGAAGTGATAATATAACTCTTCCATCCTTAAGCTGTTTGTACGTCCTCGTGAAATTTTTGAATAAGATTTAGTTCCACTGCTTCTTTTTTGGAAGATCTTGATGACAGTTTTCTTTTTGCAGAGTTTATTGTGTATTTGTTTTCTGAACTTCACTAAAGTGCACATAAAAGTTAAGATTGTTATTATTATAAAGAAAGTAACGGAGTAATGGATATAGTTCACTACAGGTTGCGTTATGGATGGTTCTTCTTTCACTCTTTCGAGGTCTTGTTAAAGTTGATCGAGGTTATCTAGGTGTTCTGTTTTAAGTTGAACTTTGTATGCCACGTTAAGATTCCTTTGTTGAACTTTAGGTAAAGGTACAGTAAAGTTTGAGGTTTTGAGACTGATAATTTGTTCTTGAATTATAATATTACAGGGTGATTGTATGAAATTGGTTCCCTGAACAAAAAGGTTTACTGATTTTATTGTTGCAATTTTCTATTTTTGAAACTAGCTATTAAGCCTGTGTTTACTACTGCGTAGATGTAATGTTTCTCTTCAATGTGTGCTATTGGGAATTTTTGCAGGTTTTCTAACTTACGTGCGGCGATAACTTGATTCTTGCAAATAATTCGATTTATTCCTTGTGTACAATCTTTCAACCATCTTTCGTCGTCTTTCCATTTTAGATCATAGAAAGTTGGGGGCACAAGAATTTAAGAGTGTAAATTTGGGATTGAATAGATTCTTGCTAATATGTATGGGGTTTGATTCAAGATTGGAATCTTTAATATCATTACTATTGTCTTTTTTGCGATCATTAGTATAAATTTTGATATATCGAGTATTTGAAAAAGATGAGTATCATCCAAAAATAATAGATAGTCTTTTTCATAGATTTTTGTTAAGAGATTGTAAATTTCTCGTAATTCTGTTATTAGTTCTATATTGGGGGTTTGTAATTTAGCTAAATTGATTGTTCTTTCTAATATTTTTAAGCTTTTATGATACATAGTTCTGAATATTACATAATTGTAAGTCTAATAATTGAGTTATGTCGATTCATTCTGTTAATGACTTAAATGCGGCAATTGTTTCATTTTGAAATTTACTCAGCTTTTCTAGGTCTTGTTCATAACGAGTGGTGATATGCTCGGCAAAAGTGTTAATTTTATTTTTAAAGTTTTTGATTATTAAATAACGTTTCTATATTTTTGTCGATGTTTTGTAAATCATCATCATCTAAATTTCCTTAAATGAATTTTACCGTTTTTCCAAAAAAGTTGATTAATCCGCGTTTTTGTCTAAAGTGTAATAGTTTTTCTAAACTGTTTTCTGTTAATATTAATTCGGATCTTAATTGCTCGTAACAACGTTTAGTTAAAATAATTTGATTAGCTTTATGTTCTAAAATTACGCTATTTGCTACAAAATATCTAAGACTTCTTTCTAATTGGGTAAGGTTATAATAGAAGTAAAATTTGTAATAATGGGAATGGATTTTAGCGTTTTCTAAACTTTCGCTAAAATATCCGTCACTCTGAATAGGAGTTATTTGGAGTAGGTACGCCAATCGTACTAGGCCCAGGATTGTCCTGTAAAGAAATATTCTTTTTCAGTCTTTTAATATTTCTTATATGAGAATTTGTTAGTTTTCTTTTATTTGATTTACCTTCTATTATATTCTTCGCTTTGTTAGTTTTGGAGTTTTACTATACAGTTGGTCTGCCTTTCGGGGTTTGTTTTTTCGTATAAACGCGACGTCTGTATTTATTTGTGGGAGGGGGGGTCTTATTTGTTTTTATTTCTCTCTTCTAGAATAGTTTTTTCTTTTTTGTAAGTTTTGCGATAAATTTGATCTATGAATGACAATAATTCATTTTTCCTCTAATTATTGTATTTTTCGTAAATAGTCATGTCTAGTGATAGGTTAATTTCGTGCTCATATGGGTCGTATAAAATAGAAAAAGGAGAAAATCCGGTCGTTGAATGAATCGATTGATTATAAATAAGAATTGCAGTTATTGTTTGATTTTGAGGAGTCTCGTTGGGCAATTTTAGTCTAAGAATTTGTAATATTTCTACTAACGTCGAATGCAATCTTTCTACAGAAGAGTTTAAATTTGGATTATTTATGGTGGTAAAGTGGAGTTTGAAGAATTCTTTACCTTGGCCACAAACAATACGTTTCTGGTAGTTATGGTGGCAGAAATAATGACAGAGTTTGTTTAGAATAGTGAGACCGGTTCCGTCTTGAAGAAAATAAGCTTAAGCGTATTTTAAGAAGGAATCGATTATAGTCAAAAATTTACAGTTTTGGAAAAAAAATGTGTCAATAAATATTGTGTCGAATGGTTTTCTTGATAATAGAGGTCTTTGTAATTTAATGTTATAGGGATGTCTTTCGTGTTTGGATTGAAGGCATAATTCACATTTGTTGATTTCATAAGTGATCATTGTCTTCATATTTGGCCAAAAATATTTTAATTTTAGGTACTTAATTTTTCTACTATTCCGGTATGGGTTTTATCGTGATATTTGGCTATAATATCTTTTTGTTAGTTTTCGTTAGTTACATCAGTGTGGCAATGATTCTTAAATACAAATTTTATTGTGTTGCTTATGAAATTTTTGCATAGGCTTGTTAAAATGTTTGTTAAGCTTTGGTTTTTTGCAGTAAATTCCGTAGCTGATGTTTGATCTAACGATTTCTTTAATCGCTTGGGATAGATTTTCTTTACTATTATCATTCCTGATATGGATAATGTAATGGTTCTTTTTAAAAGACTTTTTTAGTTGAATTTTATAATTGTCTCCGGGGAGTATGATTAATCTATTGTTAAAGTTATTGATGGGAAGTTATTTCCCGATATTCCAATATTGGTATTAATTTTCCGTCATCGTCATCGTTTACTGAGTGTATTGTGTTTTCTAAATCTTGATGGATTCTTTGGAGTTTTGGAGCATTTCCGTTTAAAGTATCTTATAGTATGTCGTCTAGCTCTCTTTCATTAGTAGGCTTTTCTAGTAATGGGATCATTTTAGAAATCAATAACAACAGCTCAGTTTCCAAGTCGAAACTGTTGAAAGTTGGTAGGGCCACTAATCTCACTTGTTACACATGATATCTAGTAGTTGTTCGTCTTGTTTTGATAATTAAACAGGTGATCTATAGTTTCAACAACAGCACATAATCATGGTTAATTTTCATGGTCTATCATGGCGCTCAGTTTAAATACTTTTTTAAATTATAAAAAGATATATAAAATGTGGACACCAGATAGGAACGAAGTACCTTAAAAACTACTTTACAAAATTGCCAAAATAGCGATTTTGGCATGTGTCAAAGTCGACGTAAATCCGCAATCATCGCGGTCATCTTAGAAGTTTTCGAAATTTTTTTTGCACATTCGACTTTAGATAATTTTTTGCATTTTTCAAAATCGATTTTATTTTTAAATTTTGGGGTTTTATTTTCGGCTGAAAATTTTTAAAATTAATTTTTTTTTAATTATTCGTCTGTTTAACAATTTTAACGCGTTCTTAATTCGCAATACGCAAAGAGTATCTTATATAGCGTATCACTATTAATTTGAACGATACCCATTGTGGCGTAGAGCAAAGGGCTCCGCCTACACATTTTAGTCGAGGGATCGAATCCCGCTGAAGGCAACTTATTTTCTAGAAAAATTTTCAAACCTATGACTCGTGGTTTCCGAATATGTACTAATGCTGATCAGATGTTCCACTTTTGACAACCAGATAGTGTAATTGTCGAACGATATAAAAATCTTACGCATTTTCGTTACAGACGTTTTTTTCCGATTAGGATACCCCCTTTGCATTCTTCCATAAGGAACTTCGTTCCAAAAATTAAATCTGAGTTTTGAGACCAACCAATTATACAGATAAATAGCATTTTGATACAACAATCAAGACACAGATCTGAAATTGAATCACATGAAATTTGTGAATTTGAATTATTTAGAACTGCTTTATTGGTAAATGTCTAGCATTATCATTGTTACTTGTTTTATGTATGTGACATTTTTAGATCCTGAAGTTCGAAACGTTGATCAGTAAAAACAGTTTTATTAACCACCTATTGTCCAATATTCCCCAAGAATTTACAAAAAAAGAACATAGTTAATACAATGGACACGAGTGAAGAATAAGATGGATTATAATTTTAGTTTTGTGAATAATATCTAGAAGAAATACTGACTTTATTGAAACGTTGAAATTCATTATAATTATAGTATTTTTAAATGATCTTAAACATGATGTAATTACTGTTTTTAACACATTATAAACATAATTTCAATATATTTACAAAAATATTAAATATTTTTAAGATGTTGCTCTTTGAAAATAAATTATGTTGAAAATTATAGCTTAATCATTTATTGGCATGCGACGCAAGTTCTGAAATTTAATATACTTACTGATACTTACTAGATGTACATTTCGCCATTATATTAAGATGGCTAAAAATTAACATCTGCACCTGTTGAACTATCTCCGCCGCGCCGCCGTCTGGAAAAAATAGTTGTCATTTATAATTCTAATTGAAAGTTATTATTTTTAAATCAATTTATATTCTTAAAACTTAAGATTTAATAGTGTTATAGGTGGTATGTACTCAAATAGATATTCATAAATTGCAATGTAACATTAATAAAAAGGGAAAAATAGCAAACAAAGACTAAAAACACATTTTTACTCTCGGAAATAGGTGCAGCCATAAGGGCTGGGCAAGGCCACCTATATTTGGCTATCTGGCCAAACCTGATATTTAGTGATAATAATCATTATCATTAAATTACAATAAAAATTATTTTTATTGGAACAACTTTGATACAATTTATTTCGTCAACTTTATTTTTTTAATTGGCAACCTTTATTTTTCTTCACGGATTTGGATAAAATTGTCTATTACTACTATCAATATTATCTTGAAAACTTTTCGTTTCAAGGTCATAGGGTTTTTAAATTTTTAAACTCGGAAAACTGTACTCTAGCCAAATACGTAATAAAAATTAAGAAAAATAAATAAGGAAAAAATTTGTTTAAATAATAAAATTTAAATGAATTTACAATGAAGTCGCAGCTCAAAAACAAAACACGATAACGAAATGTCAATGCTAGAAAATCCGAAGATTTTTTGAAAAAATTCCTTTCAATTTGTTTATTCAATATGCTAAACCTTATTTGCTTATTGCTTATTATTTTTTATTCTTATTAATTTTAATTATATATATTAATTTTTATTGTGTTAATATAAAATCTAGCTATTATAAATCTGTTTTAGAACGTCTTGCGATGATGTCCGATGTCTACATTATTTCTACGTTTTTATAGTAAATATATGTTTTTATGAGTGACAGAGAACTAACCTGACGTCAATATGACCGTCTCTCTCCGAAAATGAAAAAGATTAATTAAAATTTACTTACTTTTACACCAACACCCGTATTCATAAAAATTTCTTAAAGTGTCACTCAGGAATGTTTTAGTTATAATACTGTTATAGGTTATGGGTTACAGCTGATTGGTTGTTTTAGGTTATAAACCGCTTATATCAGTCTTATAACAGTGTTTTAGCGCTATTAAACGTTTATGAATAATTTTTTTGACATTTTGCTTATAATAGCTTTATAAACCTGTTGTAACTTTTTATGAATACAGCTGCAAATCTGTAACTATTGCAACTTATTAAAATATAAATAAAAATACGTGGTATTTAGTAGTATAATATAGTAGTAGTGAAGGCCGTATTACAGAGTTTTTATTTTTAAAGTAATTTTTATCATTTCCATAGCGTAATTTTTTCAGAATTCAATTTCTTATTTTTTCAAATATTCTAAGTTCAACCCTGTTAAATGTGAATTATTGTCATTTTAGTGTTTTTTAAATATCATGTTTCTGTGTAGTATGTATTCTTTACTTAACAGTTAAAATTTTTTATTTTAACATTTGTTAGGTTTGATTATTTTATTAAAATATACCTACATAATTATAATCGCTGTGTTAGTTCAACTCAACTGAGGTTCAAGAATGGATAGGTTATCCTTTATGCTCAACGGAATAAAAATTGAATAAAAGTTGAAGCAATCACTTTTGTCATCTACTACCGATCTTCTTCTTGCATCGGCCGACCATGATACAATGAATTACAATGTATGATATTTTACAAACCTATTTTTGTCCGTTTGACGCATGACGTCATTATGACGTACACTGGTTCATTCAAATCTAAATATTTAGCGATGTTTGGGAAAACGTGTGATTATTTTTTACTAAATCTAAATTTTAAATATATAAAAAACACAGATCATGAACATAGGTTATAAAGAATCGAATTGAATAATTCCTGCCGTAGTTGACCGCCAATACTCGGTAGTTTTCGCTATTTGTTTAACTCTAGAATACTATCGTACATAAAATTAAATATAATACCATACCCAAACGCTTACCACGACTTACGTACGTAGCATGCTAGGGTTAATATCTGAACCAGTGTGCGTCACGGTCCATGAGTCACAGCCTGCGCAATATCATACCTTGTAAATTTATTGTGTTATGTCGGACGACGTTTTTCATTTAATTGCATGTAATGATGTACATAATATGTCAATTGTAAAAGATGAAGCTGCCATAATGTACTATTAATAAATAATGAAGAAAATCTTGATAAAATTTTAAAAATAAAAGGGTATAGTCAGATAACTATCACCCCGAATTTTAATATTTCAACTGCACTATAGGAAAGAGGACAATTTTCTGAGCATTTAAAAAAAAATCTCTAAACCGTCCATTAGTTTTTGAGAAAACGACATTATAAAATTACGAAAAGCATAGACATGTAACATGATACACCCCGATGCGTGACGGTAAGTCGCACGTTGAGCTCTCGCTTTTATTTTTGTTAACAGTACGTGTGCTTTGATATACTCTTAATGTTGTTGTTAGTTGCGGTCGATCACCACTCAGACCGACGCGGTCAAACCCGCGTCAGCGTATATTCTGTT
Organism: Cantharis rustica; assembly: GCA_911387805.1. Taxonomy (NCBI): domain Eukaryota; kingdom Metazoa; phylum Arthropoda; class Insecta; order Coleoptera; family Cantharidae; genus Cantharis; species Cantharis rustica. The sequence goes on from OU426877.1 coordinate 83,676,543, forward strand.
CCAAGATCTCCAACGCCCGTTATTCACTCATCAGATAAAGAAAATTATGGCGCCTACCTAAACGCTTTGCATTGCCATTCCGCTACGCTACGCTAGTTGCAGTCGATACCTGGACGAGTTCTATGGCTTTGAGTTCCACCTTTGGCGAGTTCTGCCATTCTACAGGGATATTTTTAAATTATTATGGGTTAGGTGAAAAAATAAAATAGGTTTGGTGAGCGCCGAAGGCGTCTAGAAGGTCTGTTTTATTTTTTTGCTTAATTTAACAACGTTCTATCATGCACCCGTGTTAAAACGTGTATCTCAAATACATGTAAATGTTACATTTTTAAATTCGAATTTTTCGAAAACTTATGGACGATTTGGGACTTTTTTTGCTTTAAACTGCTTAGGAAATTGTCCTCTTTCCTATAGTGTAGTTTAAATTTTGAAATTCGTGATGATAGTTATTTGACAGTCCCCAAATAAAAATTTAAATAGTATATATTTCGAAATTTCGAATAATTGGCGAAAAAGTTGGGAATCACTTGATTTAAATAAATATGCATTTTAAAGATAACTGCTGTAGCTAATACGTCCTGACCTTTTTTATATCTGGTCTCAAATAAGCAAATATTTATATTACAAAAGTATGCAATTTTTGTAATACAAAAATCACATTAATTATGAAACATTTGAATACTTGTAATATTTTCCACACAGCTTTGATGAAGCTAATAAAACAATCAAATTAAATATAATTTATTTTATTAGCTTTTAAAAATACTTGAACATTGTTATCGAAAACATTTAACAAACACCAAAACTTTCCGAAATTTTCTCTAAAAAAGAATTTAGAAATATGTATTGTCATTAAGAAACTAATGACTGAAATAAAATTTAAAAAAATTAAAATAATTTGGTGATCATACCGCTATGATATTTATGTACAATAATAAAATAGACAAATTTATTTTTTTGAAGTACATTATCATAATAAAACAATTGTTTTTGAGTTATTTACAAAATTTCAATCACTTTGTCAAAATTTAAGTAAAATTTAAAAGGCTAAATTAAAAACTGCAAAAAGATAATTTCGAAGACATATTTTTCCCAAACTAGTTATATATACATATTATTTCTTGAAATGTCATTGTTTACAGCAAATTTGAAAAAATCGCAGGTTGTTATATAAAAAGAAAACTTTCGTAGGTTTATTTCTAATAATAAAAATATGTAACTACTATTTAAATTAATAATATCGATTTTCACGAAAACGCATTTTTTTTAACTATAACAGGTCATAATTTATTTTTATCATCAATGTATTTGTAGGACCCTTAGCTTTTAAGCTAAACACAAAAATAGCGCTTTGCAATTTGTTTTTACAAATAGGCAAAAAATAGCGCAATCTTTAAAAAATCATGGGATCAATTATTGTAAACTAAATTGGATGAATTTTAATATTTAGTAAGGTTTAATAATTAGCAGTAAGCTAATTTTCAATTAACATTATATTTGACTGAATATTAACAAAATTATGTTAATATGCATATACTTACTCTCTTATTAATTTACCTACTATTAAAAAGCAATGACGTCGACGCCGCGGTGACCTTGGGAGTTTTACTATACTGTTTAGTGTACTGAAAGAATTATTTAAATTAATTTTGAAACTTACAATGTATTGTTCTAAATATAAAAGCATTTTTCTAAATGCTAAAAGTTGTGTGCTATAAGGCTATAAATAGGTACCTTCCTATTTTTCATAATATATTCATATCATAAGTTTTGTTACAACTTTAAAAAAGGTTTTACAGTTCATGCACTTGAATTTATTGTAAATACGCCATTATAAAGAAAAACGAACTTAATTCTGATATTTTTTTGAATAAAACACTTTGTAAGAAACTAGCAATGAGTTTTCGTGAATATTAATTACAATTATTTTCGTATGATCGGATAATTTGCAATAACAATAATGATTATTATTTATTAATATTATCTATAAGTTTTACTATGAATCTATTTAAAAAAGTATGAATTTTTTAAATACAATCAATTTATTGTCACATCTTATACATTACAATGAAGTACATAACACAATCATAATTGACATCTAACTAACAAATAAAATTAACGTAATTATTATTTAATAAATAATTAGTATTTCTTATACAGTCACGTGGTTTATATAATAATGATATAACTTGAAATAGTTTTAATTCTTAAAAAAATTAATTTGTGATTAAACAATATTGTTATGGTTACGTAAACTTTTCTTATTACTTTCGTTTAGATTTTTTTTTACCTGTTAACCATACTGGAAGCCATTTTTTAATTTCTTCTTTCAATTGACGATATCCCATAATCAATAATACAGGAATTGCCAACAATTCATTTTGAAAAAGATACAGCCAACAAGCTACTATGAACATGGCCAAATCTGTTATATAATCAATTGTGGTTCTTACTTTAACTTCTGCTTTAGCTGTTAGTGCTTCTTGCCTAGATGCAAAAAAAAGTACATCCTTCTTGGGGTCAGGGGAATAACCATCTGGATATCTTGCGGTTTGCGTTGTAGTTTCACGCATTTTTGGCTTAGGAAGATTAAATCCTGAACCAGATCCCTTTCGTAATTGCGGAGACGATGGTAGTATCAATGAATTTCGTCTCATAGGCGTTGGAGATGACCTACGACCTTGAGGATTAGGAGATGGTGTTCTTAAATTGCTCCAATTTTCACCGTGAGCATTTGATTTTAAATTAGAAGCTTTTTTTGCAGATTTTGATAATTCCTGTTTATTTCTAGACGGACGTCGTTTCATTTGAGCACTTCCTCTTCGTTGATTATTTGATATTAGCATTAATTCCTCTTCGGGTGAAATAGTATCATCGGCAATGTCTGAATTGGAAAATGCTGCTGCTACTTTATCTTTTACAACTTTTAAAAAATCCGAGGAAGCTTCTGTAAAACTACGTTTACGTTTCACAATAGGGACTGGCAGATCTTCCAAATTTTCAGGTGTAGTTGGTGCAGAATAGTTTTCAATTAAATCATCAATTTCATCTGAATCGTTTTCTGCTGCTGCTTTTAAATCGTCCGTATTTAAATAAACCCGTGGAATAACTTTCTTTTTCTGTCCATAACTTTGAACAATATCTCCATAATGATCTACTACGACTTTTATTTCTTCATCAACTTTTATTCTTTTAGTGTTAGGGTTAGTTGGTAATTGAGAAGGCATATTAAATGTTCGATCAGTTTCTTTAAAATTAAATGCGTAAGTAGTGCGGGGTTGAACCGTAGGTGAGCTTTCTCGTTGTTTCATATCTGATGAATTATTCTGTATGGTTTCAGATACAGTTTTCTGTGAAAACAAAGGTAAATTTTTTTTTAGTACATTATTTTTTATTTTAGTTTCACTTGGATTATTTGTTAGTAACTTTTCTTGCACGTGGTTGTTAGAATTTATAAGTTTTTTATTAAAACTTTCAATTGGTTTTATATTGCTATGTTGTTTTAGTATAGGTTTTGGAACAAAAGCAGGATCGGGTAAACGATTTGGTTTTGTTAATATTTCAAATGGTTCGTCCTTTGTTAATACCGGATGATTTCTTTTATACGTTAATTTAAAATTAGAAGAGTTATTTTCATCGTTTACGCGTTTTCCAGGAAGTATTTGCATTTTATCGTTTTCTCGAGCATCGATTGATTCCTCGTCTGATACAAATTCATTTTCGTTATTCTCAAGTTTTTCTGGATCACTAACATCATCCCAGTCTTCCAATTTAGTTACATTAAGCTCTTTTCGTTCAGTTTTATTCAAATGTGCCATTTTTAATCTTACTTTTTCAAATTCTTCTTCCTCTCGTTCTTCGGATTCTGATCGTTGTCTTTTATTGTACAATTCACGCTTATCTCTAATCGATAAAGAATTATTATTATATTGTAAGGTAATATTTTCATTTGCAGAATTATCTGAAATCATTTGATTATCATTGTTATTATTATTATTATTATTACTATTTTTAAGTGTTATTGGAAATTTGTGTAATTTGTTTAGAGGTATTTCGACTGAATCAATCGTTTTAAAACTATGCCGTCTATCCGCCCAATTAGATTGCTGACTATTTATCGAACCATTAGATGTACGTCTTTTGTAGGAATTGCGTCTTTCTAAACCGATAATGGCTTGATTATCTTGAGAATTAATTAATATTTTAGGAACTTTAATTTCATTTTTACCATTACCATTATTTTCATCAATATTTTGTATATCCTGTAAAGGTTGGTAACCAGTCTGTTCATATCCCTCAGAATTAAGTTCTTCATAAAATCTTGCCATTGTCCGTGCATGTAGCAGTTCTGTTGAACTTACAGCCATTCTTAACGGTTCGAACAATTCTAATTCGCTTCCTAACTCGGGAGCGGATAAAGACATGGGAGGTGGTATAAGATTGTTATCAAAATCAAATACTCGATGCGATTCTCTACCTAAAACATTAATAAATTAAGAAAAACATAAAATTAATAATATACATAATAACTCACCATTTTTGTCTTCAGGTAGTAACACCAGCATGAATTCAGAGCTGTTTGACAACTCATCGTTTCTATTGTTTAAAGAACTTTTAAGTTCATCTTTAATTTCATTTTCAGCTTTGTAATCTTTTTCTTCAGAAAGTGAGAAACTTATTTTGTCATTAAGACGATTAAAACTTTCATGGGCATTATTTTCTAACGAATTTTGATTTAATTTAGGTATATTAGAAGTAGTAGCTTTTACGTCAAAAATTTTTGAAATATCTTTTGTTAATGCAGTATTCTTAGAAGTTGTAATTCCAGGTGTTGAAATTGTGCCTTCATAATATGCCAAATCGTTAACATATTTTTCTAAGTTACTTTCAATTGGTAAACTTTTAATATTATCTCGACTTTCAAATGGTTTTTGTAAATCATCGTGTAACATTTTCATATCAGGAGTACCGTATGCTAGATCCCGTTCCATTGAAGTTCTATCAAAGATACGTTTATCTATATTTTTGTTAATTTCTTTTCTCACAGTGATTGGAGAAGACTTTGGCGTCAACGAAGGAGTTTTGATTTTAGTGCGAACCGGCCTTATAGGAATCGCCGTTTCTTGATATTGTGGTTGCACTTTTTTAATGTTATTCTCATCCAGTTTATCGTAGGATTGATTTCTACTTGGAGTTAAAAGACCTCGCTTAGGATCTGGTATGAAAATTGTGTCGCTTTCATCACTAGGGTCGCTTACTCCATATGGACTTTCAGCTTTAATTCTAAACTTATATTCACTTCCTTCTATTAAGTCACCTATTGTAGTTGAAAGTAGTCTAGAAGTAGCTGCTTTTAGCCAAACGTCCCACCCTATTCGATAATATTCCACAATATAGTTACCAATTTTACAACCGCCATCATCTGCAGGTAAATTCCAAGATATTGTAACAGACCTACCCAATGTCATTATAACTCGAGCTTGTCCTGGGGGTGAAGGTTTATCGGTAACTGTAACTAGAAAGGACGACGTCGATTCGCTTAACTTATTGATGGCTTTAATTTGATATTCGCCCCTATCCGATCTTTGAGCATCTTCAATGCGCAAATAAGAATATTTATCGGTACTTTCAATACTAAAACGATCGTTTTCGTGAATAGGCAAATTATCGTGAAACCAAAAAACTACAGGTGAAGGTCTACCCGCAATAGTTACTTTTAAACGTATAGCTTCGCCAATTTCAAAAAGTAAACCATCTTCATATTGCTTAGGCAATCTTATTCTTGGAGGAGCTTCTACAGATAAACTTGCTTTAGTGGAAGCATGGCCTGCTCTATTTGTAGCCGTACATTTTATTTCTCCCTCGTCCGATAAAGCAGTTTGATGAATAGTTAAAACACTTTTATCGAATTCGGTGGTAATACGAATTCTTCTGCTGCTAAATATTTCGAAGCCATCTTTAAACCAAGAAATATTGCAAGATGGTTGACCAATAAATTTAGCAGTAAATTCTAACTTGCTATTTTCTAAAGCAACAGTATCCGAAAGCTCGTCGATAAATCGTGGAGCAGTAGCGGCTGATTTTTGAAATGTTACAGTAAGTAATTCCGAAAGTTCTCCCGGTTCCGATAATCCCACCGAATTTTCCGCACTCACACGAAATTGGTACCTCCATCCTGGTTCTAGTCCGCTTAAACTAAGTTCAGTAAATTTAACCAATATCGGTGTGGCTCTGACCCAATGTGGAGAACCATATCGTCGGTGTTCTATTAAGTATCCACTAATAGGAGATCCTCCATCATATTTAGGGGGATTCCACTGAATTGTAACTACATCTGGGGTTGTATCGGTTCCGGAAACAAGTTGAGGCTTGCCTGGTGCTGATGGACGATCTAAACAAATTGTTGTACATTGTAGCGTCACAATTAGTTTATATTCGAACTCCAAATTGTTTAACTTTGTAAAAAAAAGCGGTAACGTTAGAAAACAAATTGTGTTTTTCAATCAATTACAAACAAAAACTTATACAGACCGTGCATTAAACGAACATTGATAAAACGCAGTCCAGAAATAACTTAACGTTCGGTAGGAACATCGTAGTCGTTATTGTTATATCCATAAGATAAAGTTAAATGAAAGGATATAAAGGTTATTTAAAATGGTAAAATGCAAATAATATTAATTAATTTTACCTGCAGCTCTCCAATGCACTTGTTTCTTGTATCTAGATCGGTGTTGAGGTTTTACTGACGTATTCCCCATAGCATACTACACTCTCGTTTTAGCTGCGATCACCCAGTTTGTTTCAAAAATAGACATCCACTTACCAACTTGAAACGAATTATGAGTTAAATAAAACTATTTTCATTTAATGTTTAAATTAATTAATGTTTTGTAAGAAACATTTTTTATCGTTTCGTATTACGTATAATTTCTTAAGCAATATATTATATTAAATTCAATGTTAAAGGTGCTACCTAATAAATAGTTATTTCGTCTTTACAAACGTGAAATCCAAATTAATTTTACAGCATTGGAATATAAATAATAATATTTAAATAATTCAAAACACTAATATGAAATTCAAACATTTAATGAACATTGTAAAGTTTTGATTTTTTAAGATGTTTTATAAAACACCAATAGTTCTTTACTGTAGTTTGGGTTGTCTAAATGTTCGGCAAACATTACTAGCCAAATTTTGACTAGACAACAATATAAATTATTATTAAAATGTACTTTTTACCAAAATAAGTTAACATTTTATACAGATTTAATTTTTTTAATCACAATTTATTTTTATGTTCTTCCATTATATAACCATGTATATAGTTAAATTCGTATCATAGCTATTTTACGATTTTTTTATCGAGTTTTTTCGAGATTTTTTCATTTTTACTATACGGGAGACAATAATCTCTTCTCAGGGTGGTAGTTTCAAAGTTCGTTACAAGATTATTATAATGATTACCAAAATTCGATTTTAAAAATTTGTAATCGCAATTATTTAAAATTTAAAAAATTTTTATACTTTTTTCTATTGTAGTTTACTACAGTAGTATTTAATTAATTCCAATTGTTTTCATTAATTTTTCTAAATCTAATCTTTATCAAATTCAAGAAAATAATGTCTATTCAAAAAAATAAACCATCATTAAAAAAAATAAATAAATTTTAATTAAATAAAAAAATCTTCAACTCATAATATCAAAAAAAATCTTCACGGTCAAATCTTACCAAAATATTCTCAAAACAATTCAAATCAATATTGAAATATTAAATCACAATTTCAAATTTATTTCAGAAAAATTATATTCAAAAACTATTGAAACCAAATTCAGACGTGCGCTCCGTTCGAAATTTTGGCAAAAAAAACCCACTCTTATCTCTTTTCTGCCAATCCTGCTAACTTTACAAAAATATTACCTTCCAAAATTCAAACTTTAAAAACTCAAAAATTTACAAAAAACTATAGAGGCGGCCAAAATCATTTCGTAACACGACAATATATTAAAATAAAGGTAGATTCTTAATCAGTACAAATGTCATTATGGTATGAACCAGGAAAAATAAAAGAAAAAAATTTTCTCGCGAAATAGCGGCTACTCAGAAAAAAAGTTGAATTTTTCAGTTATTTTTTAAATTTCCGAATTTTTAAAAAATAGTAAAAATTGAAAATTATGATTCTTTGTTGGTTCCTACCATAGAGGGATATATAAAGAAAATTCATGCAAAATTTCAAGGAAATCGGTCAATTAGAACTTGAGATTTTATGCCAACCCATTCGAAAAAAGTAGTTTCGAGAAAAACACGATTAAAAATTTAAGTTTCAGGGCAGTCTAACTGATAGAACAGTGGCGGTCCGTGAGTAAGTAATTTGGGGAGACTGGAAATCTAAAGTATTAAAAAATAATAATAACAGTATTTACTTATTAACTATGTAGATACATAATGTATGTAAATAATGTACATAATAATTCTTGAGTTTAAAACTGAAGTTGCACGCTCCATTAAATCATTTTGTATCGTCTTAGGTATTCTTTTAAATATTATTGATAACAAAAGTGTTCTTTAAGCAACTGCTCTTCTTGTGCAAGTAGTTCCAGTAATTCAAGATAGGTAATTCCCTTTATTTAAAAAATCGTTATTTTCTCGATCTCCACGAAAAGCAATTTCTTGCTTACTCAAAAAACAAACAACATGGATTAAATGTGCTAGTAATAACGTCTATTTATACTGACTTTTTCATTATGTTTTAAGGCAGCAAGTCATCGACTTTCTGATATCACATTATTCAATTCGAATTTACCCAAAGCATGAAATGTTTCTTGATTTCTCAAAGAAAATATTTTTGTTTAATGTATTTATATAGAATGTTTTTCTGTTTTTCTTATAAAAATTTTTTATTGTCGACAATTCATCAACATTTTTTTCCTCCGCCAAAAATTACGCAAGTAAAACAAAACTTTTTATTTCGATTATCAAAACCAGTAAGTCACAAAAATTAGTATACCAATTGCACTAAAATTTTCTAGTAAATTTACCTTCTTTATATTTCAATAAAAGGCTGAAAGAAAAGATGTTGGTCTATTAGTTAATTTTTAGTTAAAAAAATTATTTTAGTTAAAAAGCTTAAAGTAAAAAATTTTAGTTAAAATATTATTTTTTAATTTATCGTTTATTTCCATTAATGAAAAAAATTAAAAAAGTATAATACAGCAATAAATGCACAAAAACGTAGAACTTGTAATAGCAAATATGTACGTAAATTACATTGCATAAACTTGTAGACTTGTAGACAAAACTCAATGTTGCAATATTTGCTGTATGCAATTTCCCCACTCCTTTACGTTCGTATACGTTATGCATTTTAAGTACGAGTCTTTCGTAAGACGTCTTTTGCTACTGGCAGCCGTCGCTATCTTATCGTATAGCAATTCAGCATCACTATTAAATTTCTGCAGGTGTTGATTTCAAAAGCTTTTCTTTAGATAATAATTATGTAAAAATATGATTAAGAAATTAAAACACCTCATAATTTTTTCAATACGAATAGTGTCTGTGAAATTTAATAAAACATTTTTTTTCTTTTTATGTAGCTGACTTTTTCTAGGGAGACGCAGTCTCAAAGACTCCCCTGACGGGCCGCCACTGTAGAACAATACATATAACTTACATTTCTTCAATCAGCGATTCCGGCTTCATACATCGGGCATTCTTCTACCTCAAATTTAATATTTAAATAAGTTAAATTAAAAAAACACAAAAAAAATAAAGAGTAGTTTTTAATAATTTTCTTAGATTCGCTCCGTCTAAACCGGTCGAGTTTCCAAGACACTAAAATGGCTATAACTTTTAAAATAATTTGAATTTCAAAAAATTCTTTTAAGAAGATATTCTTGAATATCTAATCTAAACTATCGACATATGAAAACAAAAATTTTCGATTTTTTCAACTTTCTAGACTAGAATAGCGCCTTAATGTCAAAACGTATTGTAGCGTTTAACGTTTGAGCGACATTGTTATAAAGCGCATTAGTTTATCGTTAATTATTTTGTTAATTTATATTGTTTATTTATTACTGTTAATTAGTTCGTTATTTATGTTTTTTACCTACACTTTTCATCACTGCAATGAAAATTTTGCAATTTATTAATTTTTTTAATGTCTCCAATTAAATTAATAATTATTTAAATTTTAATTTTGTTAAAATAATATATTCCAAAATGGTAATGCAAAACTTTATACGATACCTGTATTGCAACTGCCTGGCTTATCACCACAATTTTTAGTTCCTATCATATATTTTTATAAAATTTTACGCATCCAAACAACTTTTCATAAATCGTAATAAACCCAATTATTATAAATCTTAATAAATCACTCTTTATTCAAAAAAATCACTTTATTTTCCAAATTTACAAACTTATTTAATTAAATTTCACGGACTCACAAATCAAACGTCCACCACGTCGGCCATTTTTGGTAAAAGGTCTTTATCATGCTTTCCCAATTACCAACGTTCAAAATACTTCCATCATATCATACAGAGTCTACAAATTAAAATACAAAATAATCACAAATTTTTAAACAAAATAACTACATAATAATCACAGGGGCGGTAATATCATTTTGAAACACCACAATACATAATGTGTTGATGATTTTGTTACATGTTATTAAAATCATAATTGTAATCATATAAAGGCTATTTCAAAATGAGTGCAAAATTTAATTTTTCAATAAAACACATCATTTACTCGAAAATTTCAAATATTTTTATTGTAAAATAATTCCGTAAATAAGCGTTAATATAAATTGTTTTATATTTATTATGTTATGGGTGGAATCATCAATAGAATTTTGAACCGTTCTTATATCATAAATATCATACTTGTGACAGATTTAATTGTAAATATTTTATTTTACAGTTAAATTAAAAATTGAACTAAAAATGGAAGTAATGCAAGCAATGGTAAAATAGTGAATAGATCATACATTAAACACAATAAGAAATCAAATAGATCAATTGACGAGAGTAAACATGCAAGAAAAATGTAAATATAAGTTTAAAAATGACGCTCAAAGCTATTTTGTAATATTTAGTCACAAAAGCTACACTGATGACAGCGAAAAATTTGCCGTCTATTACTTTTAAGGGGTAATGACACTCTAGAGGTTTTTTAAAATGCAAAAAAATTTTTTTGCTTTAATTAATAGCTCAATATCTTAAAATTTACGTGTTAAAATTTCATATTAATATTCCGAATATTTTCGGAACTATGAGCATTTAAAGCCCGGTAGGAAGTATGCAATAAATTACTCAACTTTATGATACTCGTGCGTTACAACTGTCGGCAAAATATAATAAACTAAAGTGCATCTTTATTATTTTTAAAAATCTCTAAATATGTACGGTATAAAATTTAAAAATTTAACTAGGGTGGTATCCGGCTGTAATTGTGCATTAGTGTATCAGTATTGCAATTTTAGTAATCCCGATGCTTTGAGTTTGAGTTTTTTCAGTTATATTTAAAAATTATTTAAAATAATGAGTGTATGTATATTTAACGATGGTATGAGCGGTATTTTAAAAATTATGGATGGATTGGGTATAACAATTGGACCCAATTGCTTCAATTTCTGCGCGGAAGCTTATGCATGCCGCATTAAATTCTCGAAGCGATTGCTGTCTGATGCTGCAAAAAAGGCTTGGTTGTTGTTTAAATCAGTCAGAGAAGAAGAAGAAGAGCAGAACATCAATATAGAAAGCCAATTATATGGTACAGGTATTGCAGATTAAAAATAAATAAAAGATTTCCATGAAATAATGCTATGTAAAACTTTAAAACGTTTTATCTAGAAACTACATTTTCTAAACTGGCCGGCAACATAATTTTAACAAATCTTAACCAATTTTTTTGAAATTTTAACTGTAGCTATAAAATTACATTATCTAGATAAGTACGTAGGGATTTTACGTTATATTGTAAACTTTTCTTGTTATACGCAATTTTTCATGTAATTTTTATAACAAAAACAGAAATTTGAAATCAATCATGCACTGTTCTTACAAAAAACAATATTTTTTAATTTCGCTACGTACTTATTGAGATAATCTTATATAGAATTGAAATCTTTTTTATTTTTTGCTTAAAAGTCAAAAATTGTAGGAGAATTCTTGCCGGCCGCGGAACGCTATTTGTAACGAGAGGTTATTTCCTTTGCGGAGACTTGACCCTGCTATTTTGTAAAAAAATTGAAAAAAAAATTATAAATTTGTCTTTAAAATATTTACAATAAACACCTTTAAACAGATTTTGTATTGCATTTACGATACAGCCATAAAAAATTGTTAAAATTATGCTATTTTTTGTATCTCTAGAGTGTCATTACCCCTTAATTATAAAAGTGAGATTGTTAGACAAACCGCTAGTTTGTTGTGGCGCTCATGATAGCAGTGAACTACAGTGAAACGTTGCCAAATGTCATATTACGGCGAGAAAAAATTTGTAAAATAAAATAATTTGAATTTCATTTCAATTTTTTTTTGGGATGAACCGATGCATAGTATTTTTAATATACTGACGAATTACTGCAAGTATCATCTTTCTTGTTTATGGTTTTTTTTTAAACTGAAGATATTTTAACATACTGATATTTGTTGATTTATCATCACAACTACCCATTTCTCCATAAGAGCAATGCATTTTATGTCGATTTTCAAAAATTTTTTTCTTTAAAATATGAACGGTTACTTATGCTGAAATTTTTACAGTAAATGCATTGAGTAAAAATCTATATATAAAAAATTTTTGAGGTCTTAAATTGAAAACTGTTGTCATGCTCATACATCCTTAATGGATATAATATGAAAACATTACCCGAGACATCTATCGAGTGCTATTCAACATATTTCAAAAATTTGTCTCCGTAGTTTGAATTCAAACTGAAAACTTTAATAAATTGTAGCATTCGTAAATTTTTGTAGGTTAATGATTACAAATAATCTAGATGTTACATCTAGGAACATAGACATAGACGTAAAATGTAAGTGGGTTATAGTCTAAAAGCCCGTGAGTGCCAGACCTTCGTTATTTTATAAAAGCTGAAAATTTCTCAGGGAAGAAGTGTTGAAAGCATGCTTCCAACACAGGTAGGAACGATGGGCTACTATGTACTTTGGATCATCGTGACTTTGGCAGATAACAAGGTAGCAAAGGTGAATAAAATACCGACTTAAATTCATCAAATAATAAAGCGTAATTTTCTTATATTTTTCTTTGGAATAATATTAGAAATTACCTGATCGATTGCCAGACACTTAACATCGTGGCAACCCCTTGCCAGACACCCTTAAACTTTAATAAATTGTAACTGTACTTTCGTTATAGTATAAAAGCTGAATTTTATACATGGTACTTGGGTAACTATTAGAAGATGTTTTCTCAGTAGCCAGACAGTTTCGACAGTTCTAACCCTTAGCCAGACAAACATATAGGGTAGCGGTAGGTACGAGCGCGAGGCAATATATATTCGAGTAGGTGCGATTATTATTATTTAATAATTAACATTTTATTTTAATTAATATTTTTTTTTATTATTATGTAGTTATTATGTAGGCTGGTTAAGGTCTGATACTTAAGTGCTTTGACTATTATGCAGAGTTCACTGGTTCGAGCCCGACTGGAGCAAGAACACTATTCTAAGTCCCTCGGTAGGCAATGGCCAAAACCCACCCTGAGCTGTAGTGCTACTGTATTATTATAATTATTATTTATGAGTAAAAATTTAATGTTTAAGAAGTAATTGATTATAATTTTCATATTAATAAATAATAAAAAGAAGCAAATAAATTGGTATAATTTATTGGTAATTGATACAAAATAATAGTTTGGAATTTCATGAACTTTATTTTTAAATTTCAGATTAATACAAAATTCGACAATCATTAAACTTTGATTGATAATTATTTATATAAATATAAAATAGGTGCGACAAATAAGGCCCGGCATGTAATAAGGCCCATATGCAAATTTAGAGAATCTCAAATATTGTCATAACATTTTGGATTAGTACAGACTATCAATTCATAAGTAGCGCTGGTAGGAAATATTTCATTTGTAACCACAAAATGTTATTGAAATCATAAACGCATTGTTCGATGAGTATACAGGGTGTCCCCGTGACCGTGAAGAATTTTTAAGGTAGTGATAAAGGACACTTTTCTAAGACAAATTTTCAAATAAAATGTTTGTCCAAGTCTAAACCCTTGGGGGTACCTCCATTTAAAGCACTATTTTGAATTTCTGATTTCAAACGGCGATTGCTCCGATATTATTGATTTTTTAAACTTAATGGACTACACCTCTTTTAAACATCATTCGCTTATCTACAAATTAGGTTATTTCCCCTTATTGTCTAGAATAAACGGTTTTCGAGTTATAAATTAAATTAAAGGAGAAAATGTTAAAACAATTCTGATTTTATTTTTTTACTTTTCTTGTAAACCCCGTATCTCTTAAACAAAACCTCTTAGAAAAAAACTAATGACTAAAATCAGATAGGGAATTTAGCGGGCTACAACTTTGGTCAAACAATTTTTTATGAGAAACTAACCGTTTTCACAGAAATTCTGAAAACAATGAAGAATTAGTCATCAAATATAATTAATCATTGTTTCGTAACAATACTGTATTATCAAAACTAAATCACATTTATTTTATTAACTGCACAAACAAATAGTAACACGTGTATTGTCAGTAATTTATCGTATCTATTACTTTTTGAATTATTATGATCTACAAAATACATTATTTAGAATGATACATAAATTTTAAATAAGTATTAAAAGAAGAACTAACTAAGTAGCAAAATTTGTCATACCTGATGAAGTAGATACGAAAAGTAGACCATAAACAGATAGAATTTCATTTTTACATGACTTTGATTAATAAAAACTAAAAATATATCTGTACTCTAGAACCAGGGCTGTCTTAATTTCATTTTATTCAAAAATCACTGTTTAGAAGATTACTATTATAATTTTTTTTTCCGATATAATTTATAGTTTTTAATATAGATTTATATATGTACGTTGAAATGTATTTGAAAAATCTAACCAGATAAATTCCTAAAACCAAATTTTAGTTAAAAAATTATTCAAAATTACAGAACAAAATTTTCTTTTTACACTTTGTAATGATATAAATGCAATTTGTATCTAGTGCTTAATGTACAATTTGAAAATATCGCCAAATGTAGTAATTTTTAATCGCGCGCCAATAAAGAGAGATAGATGGACGCCACTGAAGTGCAAAGCTTCCCTAGAACTACAAGAGAGAAAGCAACACAAGCAGCGCCAAATTGAGAGCTCTCTTAGAAGCCGATCGTGAAGAGAGACAGACGTGTTTTAAAACTAGTAAATATTGTCTTTGCTATCAAAATTGTAACTGTTCCGTGTGTCGCAAAGTAACCTACTTGAAATAAGGTAAACTATATAAATTTACAATATTATATTCTATGCAACAAAAGTATGAATTCTCGTTTTACTCAAATTCAATTATTTTGTTGATTTATATTGATAAGTATTTACAATTGATTATGAACTAACATAGAGCTCCTTCTGAGCCAATCCACAGAGGCATTTAAAAAGCCATAAAGAAGTACAGCAAAAACTATAGACTATAAAAACTATAAACATTGTGAGATTCAATGATATCAATTTTAAAACTTGATTAAACTAATTTGAACTGCGCATGCCGTATATGCACGTAAAAGGCCAAACGAGAACTCGATCCTTTGTTTAGGGTTGGTAATTTTCTATCTACTAGTTTCTACAGGATAAAAGTGGTTTTCGATGCCGATTATCTTATATTCTGTAATATAGCAAGTGTGGCGTAAAGCATTCAAGGACGGTCTTGTAAGCGGAAAACCGCGGTTCGAGTCCTGGTCGCGCCGGATGCACTGCTGTGAATTTTTTTCTGATTAATTTCTGTACTGCTTGTTGTAAAAAGGTTTATCCGTAAATAAATGATATTATAATTATTATTATTCCTTGTTATATCTGATGCAAATAATGCTAATATTTTGCAATAAATGACGGGATGCTATATGTGTATCTTGAACATTTATGTAAAATTTACCCATTATGTAATTTAACGGTCCATGTGACCAATGACATCAGAACCCAAAGAGGCAATAAATAACAATGTAATAACCTATAATGGCAACAAACTATAAAAAATATTATAAAAACCCACAGTGACAACAAATAACAATATTATAGAACCTACAAATACATAACAAAACTACTAGTATGTCGAAACCGACAAATGTAACAAACATAACCAACAAGACTCAACAGTTACCTTTAGCTTTATGCTTTGTACGAGACTCATTGACAGATTTGGTTTGTAGTAGTAACTTTTTTGTATACTCAACGGTCAACGTGGATCTCCTAGTATTAGACGATACGGTATGTTCGGTTTGATATGGCCATTGGGGTTGCGCTTAGGTAATTTGGGCTATGTTCTGGTGTAGGGAAATGAAGGTAAATTTGATTTTACAGTTTACTACTACAACTTTTACCTCCAAATTAAAAAAAATTTTGTTTTAAATAAATTAGATGAATATATTAAGGCTGTTCTTTTAGTGCCTTTTTATAAGTTCTAAACGGCTGGACCAATTGACTTGAAATTTTGACAGAATGTGTATTAGATTATTACAAACCTTTACGAATATCCTTTTTTGAGTAAGTTTTTTGGTTTTTCCAAAAAAGCCAAAAAACCATTGAATTTGAGATCTTCCGTTATTTTGTAAATCTCGATTTTTAGAAACTTTTGGCTCAGACATAATTTTTATATCTTAATTAGTTTAAACGTTTTTAGGACCTAAAGTTCAAATTGCTTCACGTAATTGCAATTGACGTGTAGAAAAAGTATATAAATTGAGAAGGAATGTTTTGCATCTCTTACAATTATTCTTATCGAAAATAGTAATCCAGTTTTGCGATTATAAAGCATAGTAAGTATAATGTTACATACTGCATAAATAAATTATGTACACTTTACTATTTAAAAATGTAGGTATGAATTAAAAATTCTTTTGAATTAGTATATTACGTGCCGAGGTGGAAAATGCTTCATTACAGCCGAGCGCTAAGTTAGTTGACTGAGGCGCAAAGCGCCGAAGTCAACTCTATGCGCGAGGCTGGAATGAAGCTTGACACCGAGGTATGTATACAATTTTATTCAGAATCAGTTTGTAAATAATTAAAGATCATTAAATTTCATTTTATTAACGCACATATTTTGTTAGTTTCATTTTTTGCCTACCGACAATGCGACATTGCAGGTCGGGAAGTGATCACTTCCCACCCTAAGGTTGGGAAGTAAAACAAAATAGCTTTCTGATTGGTTGTCAAGTGAAAGTAAATAATAAACAGCTTCCCAACTTTTTAAAAGTCAGGGATGTGTCGATTATTAACTGATTGTGAATAAAAAAGGTTTATTGGTTTGGTGTTATGAAAGTATGTTTAAATTAATTTGTTTAAAATGGTGAGTATGTACTATGTACATACGGTAACAAACAAATATATTTTTTTAAGAATTTAAAGGTGTACCATATAATATGGTAAGTTGACATATTACGTATGTATGCAATTTCAAAAATCAAAACTTCAAATTTAAAAAACTCCTATTTATATTGATGTATTAAAATAAAATTTTTTCATCTGTTCAACATAAAATTAAAAATTGCTTTGTCAACTTTTAGTAGTAAGATAAATGCTATAGTATTATATTATGATGTAACCACGGTGTAACATTATACGAATGCTATGACTACCTAAGCACTTATTTATTTTATCTACTTCCGGTAAATAAATGCGTACTTATCTCCATCAAATGGCGTGGATATGATCGCGGTTACTTACTGCATTGATTAATATTTGTAAAATTCCCAAGGGAGGTAATATTATCTGACGTTTATATATTGACATATGTAATACCGGCACTAACTACAATAACTACACGACAAGCACATAAACATGAATAAAATAAAATAAAATACTGTATTTCATATTTCTTTTTTGATTTCGTCGGCAATCGTTGTTCTACAAGCTTTGCCGCGGCTTCATCAACATCAAAAGTATCAACCATGTTAATGAAATTACACAATTTTTTTTGACAAATTACTCATTTGTTTTATTTTTCAATCACTAGATTTCTCATAACTTGTATAACTTTATTTGTTTCAATCGAGTTTTCATCAATATTTCTTGGAGTTAGGGCGCGCTAATTAATGCATCTGGTAGCGAGAACATTACCCTCGGCGGGGGGGGTGTGAAGGCTGGGGGGGGACATTTTTGAGTTATTTTTTCGATATCTTGTCTCGTTTTCGAGATAAACAGCTTTTTATGTTTTCATTTGTCAAGTGTAAATTATTTTAATTATTATTTATTATTAAATGCTATTTAAACAAGGAAGTAGATAAAATAGTATATCAAACTTGTGAGATAACGATGCATTACCGGACTCATGATTCAAAAGCCCTCGGGCCTACGGCCCTCTGGCTTTTAAATCTTTCGCCGGTAATGCATCTCATATCTCCCGCGTAGATAATATACTATAACCAATTACAAATTTTTTTAAGGCAAACAAAATTATTTAAATGCAAGTATTAGAAGGGTAACATCTAAGATTTTATCAAATTTTTTGTTTAGAACGAATTTTCTGAAAGATAGGTAAAATTACACAAATAGAATATACTCCTCCTAAACGAAATCCTGTATTTACACTTGAGATAAAAGGATTCAATATCATCAAAACAAAAGAACACCGATACCAAAAATAGATAATCAGTTTTATGATTTATGCTTAGCATGTTTTTGGAAAGAAATTCAATAATTTCAACATATTTTTGAATTTTGCTGCACAGGAATTGTAATTGATTTCGAAAGTAATAGGAAATACGGACTTCAGGCGACACTCATTTTTCGGTGCTGTATGTGTAAATTCAAAAAACAAGGGATTATTTTTAAATTACAAATTGATTTATTTATACTTTACACTAGTGGTTCCCAAACTTTTTTGTTTCGTAGACCCCTTGCTATGTTTTTCAGTTTTAGGCAGACCCCCCACTTACATGGTATTGAAAATTAAAACATACCAAATTAAAATTTATTATCTCTTATCTATTAGCAAAAAATTAATGTTTTTACTGGGAGGGATGAACCTGATACTTTGTTCACAAATTTTCAATATTTGGCATCAATTTAGTTAGGTTTAATCTCAAACCTAAAGAGATAGAATAGGAGATTGGCAACTGCGCTGAAACTCCTTTCCATTAGGCATGAGGAAAGGAGGTTAATTTAAATTTAACCCAGGAGCTCATCAGGTACTATAATAGTTTCTGCAATAGTGCCTAACTTTCAATTAGGTAACTATTGATCCATTATTGTTGACCCTCATTTACATTTCATGTACCCCCAATATTTTATCGCTGGCGTAGACCCCTTGCAGTCTGTCGTCGACCCCTGAGGGTCGATATAGACCACTTTGGGAACCACTGCTTTACACGATTATAACCGACAGTCACTTGTATATAGCCAAGTCATCGTAAGCTTTCATAAAATTGTCGAAAAAAATAATTTTAAAAACATTACGAAAATTATTTTATTTATAATTAGAGCATAATTATAAAATAAGTATATTTAAATACCTTCGGTAAAAATCATAGTAAGATAGTAGGGTTATCGAGTTCAATCAATCTCTCCTTGATTCGTATTAATTTTTCTATACACGTTTACACTTTAAAAGCATTACAAAGTTTCTACACGTCAAGTTTGCTGTCTTTGACAACACGGAATTCCTTTTCTTACGTTGGGATAGCTAGTCTCGGAGAACAGTCTTAACCACCGTAGCTTTGAACCGTACACGTCGGTAAACGCAAAAAGATTCCATTTGTTAATTTTGTAATTTGCTTAATTCATAGTTTTATTTTATTTTATTTTACACCGATAAAACATTTAAATAGTGCACCATTTTAATTTTAAAAAAATAATCAAAAACTTTGAAAAACATGAGAAAAGTGAAAAATTAAATATAAAAAGTAGTTTGAAATTTTTTTCTAGAAGGGATTGACCTCTCGAAATTTAAAGAATAGATTAGTAATTATAAAAAAAAATTGACATTTTTCGAGAAGGGATAGACCTCTCGAAATTATTAAAATTATTTAATTTTTAGAGAAGGATTAGCCTCTCAAAATTAAAAATTATTGATTTGGATAGCGGGAGCAATAATTATTGAAGAATTGGCGACTAAAAAAAAATAGTGTGACAAAAAAAATATTCCGTTAACGGTAGATTTAAAGTTCAATTTTATTAAATTAAATGTCTGTTTGTGTTTGTTGAAATTAAAGGTACGGTGTTTAAACACATTCAGTTCTTTTTTCAAAATTACTGAATTTTAGATTGGTGACCTAAACACAAAGTACCACCAGGGGATCTACCTGCTTGAAGTATAAAATAAAAAAAAACACGACAATATGTTAATTACATGTTATATGGTTTTATTTAAACAAGATGAATAAAATCCTTTATTTAACTCTCCTTAGTAATTGTGAAAATATGATTCTATGGTATAGTTATAAAGATGTGATATAGTGGTTTTGGAAATAATATTGATGTATGTACTATATCCCATAAACTACTGGTCCCAATATTTTTAAACGTTTTTGATTTAAATTAAATTAAATTTTGAAGAAAAATTTTAAAACTTAAGGTTTCGAACTCCTAACATGAATTATTATTAGGTTTCGAACTAGAATTTCGAAAGTAGAATTTAAAAAATTTGGTTACCTGAGGTTTTCTTTAATTGGAAAAATATATAGTTCTCAGGATAGAATAATTTATGATTATTGAATTAAGTATTCATTGTATAAGGTATTCAATATTTATAAAATAAACAATAAACAATCTAATATAAATACTAGGAAATACATTCCTAACTGAGTGTGAAGGTAAGTGCACGTGCAATAACATATAACAAAAAATACTATATATACATACACTTCTTTACATACTATTTGGCAGTAATGGTAAGTAGCATCCATTTGATGAATTACTGAATATGTTTTTGCTTGACATATTTTCGCAACAATCATTCTTAGAGTCGATTTCATCAAGAATTTAAAGTATTACTGAGAAGTTAAAACTGAATATTCTCATTAGCCAATTATATTAGCCAAAAATTTGAACGGAATTAAATATAGCTTATGGTCCTTTTGAACACTTTATTCAAGACCCACCGGATTATTAATATTTCTTGGTAAACTAGCACGTTACGCGAAGAGATTTAATAAAATGGCGTTAGTGGTTCATTTTCAATTTCAATTGTTCTGAATTTCCTCTAATTTTCGGACATAGTGCAATGATCTAAGATTCAATATCTAACGCCGATTTATGAGCTATGTGAAAAGCAACGGAAAACTACCTTTCAAGTACGCATTTTTATTAGAGCCCTCTTCCTCCTAATAAGTAATATTCGTTAGACGGGTGCAGCATTTAAATGCCAAATTATCTAATTATACAGATTGCACTATAAAATTTAGCTTTATTAAATTATATAGGTTAATCTAAATTTTTCGTTTAATTACGAAAGTTGTTTTTTTTACAAGGTTAGTAGATATAATTTTATGTTGAAATTTTAACCCAAGTTAGTCGCTCAAAATAACCTGCAAATAGCAACGGAGCCTTAAATTGGATAATACTTTTTGTATTGTTGATTTTTAAATCTTGGTTTTCAATTTGATATTATTTTTGACAAAATAATAATTTATATATTTTAAGACCATTTCAGTATTTATAAAGGTTAAAAAAATTAAATAATTTAACCTTACTGAGCAAAGTTAAGGTAGGGCAAAAAAGAAATAGCATAAACCACTAGATAAGATATGCAAAAATAATAAAACACACCTTTACATTTTCTTAATAAAATATGGTTTAAAATAGTAACTATTTGCAAAATTATAAGGTAGTCATATTCGTAAATGCAGATTTTGCACATCTCAGACGACACCTACCAAAAAAGAGCATCGCATCGTGCTACTTTATAAGATAAAAATGACTAAACAAGTAGTGGTCACATAAGTAGTTTACATTTTACTAAAGCGTATGTGTATACCTAGTATGTTCTTCATGATCGGTGTCACAGTACCGTTGGAATGTAGCCCAGAGGTACAGAGTTTTGTTGAAATTAAAAAGTTAATCCGCCGTGAACCTGCTACTAAATTTATACATACTTTTTATCAATTTACAATTCTTGTTTTGCGTTATATATTTAATTAATCATGCGTAAAAACCATTCACTATTATATTATGTGGGTAATAGATATTCTCATTTTTACTACTTTGTATCAGCAGGTTCCGAATATGTGCCGTTCATGTAACAAATTAAAAATTTCACAAGATGAAATAGTTCCATTAGACACCAAGAACATTTTACTTGATAATTAACCATTCGTTGTATGAGGTAAAATGAGCATACACCTAGCTGATTATATTATGTTCGGTAAAACGCCGTGTTCAATGTGACACACTCCGGTACACGACCTGGAGTCGCAGTACAGCTTCGACAGCTGGAAAGTTAACTTTCAAATCATGATGGCATCGAATATGTTTCGTGAGTGCAACAGGTGACGTATCAAGTTAAGGTGAAGTATTTACATGGTAAGTAATCTATATGGATCAATTTAATATTACTTAGATTAAACAATAAAATAATATATTATTCTATTATAATAAATAAATAATTATTATAACTATTCAAAAAATTACCAAATTTCAAAAGGAACCTTAATATGACATACATAATATAGTGTTGCTTTTTTTTGAAAACTTATTTAGAAAATTATACAATATTACCTTATTAGTTAAATTACATATAATACCTACCACCGTTTATTGGTTTATAATTATTATAAATAATTAAAAATTTGGTTTGATTTTTGGTGTTTGTCTAATAAAAAGTTTTTTAGTTGTCACTTCCGGTTATATCGGAAGCTTTGCACCACTTCCTCATTTTAATTTCAACACGACACTTTTAACTACAGTTCATTTATTCTTTAACGCTATTTCCATAACCATACTTTCTTAAGCGGAGTACACAAACTCCACTTTCGACATAGCATACCTAGTAATTATTTAGATAAAATTTTGTTTTTCTGCACCCATTATTATAAGTGGGCTTTTCAAGCTGTCAGATTAGAATTACAAGTTAACATTTACCGCTTGACAAACAGAAAACACTATGTTGTGACTTCCCGAAGGAAAAATCAATTAACTACTTTAAAAATGGTCTTAGAAATTGTTAAATACGACTAATTTAATAGAAATAATAATTCACTACCTACATTATCACATAAAATGGAGGTAAATTTTCACCTTATTTTCGGTAATTTTTAAAACGTGCTTAAAAAAAATAGTATGCGTGTTTCAAGCGTAAAGTAACTTTTTTGCTGGAAGTCCCGATATCCAATACGATTTTATATACCCTTTATTTGAATACAGCACGAAAACATTAAAAATTTGGCTCCGACTACAAAATAATCATTTCCCACTGATAATAGCCAGTACACTATTTAAAACTTTCAAAATAATACCTGTTACTATCATAACGCACCAAGTTAACACTTAGCACTTGTGATGAGCATGTGAACACTTTATGCATTTGCATTTGCAATTGTATAACTAAAATGCATTAACTAAAATGAATTTTAGTTAATGCGCTAACCTTATAGATTTATAACCTATAAATCAATCTTAGCTTTAGATCACAGCAGTGTAGCCAGAGCGGTCAAATATAGAATAGAGATTTATCTATTTACAGCTTTTTGATTTTAGCAATGTCACATTACAGGTGCCTCTGCTGAAAATGTTAGTGGTTAGCAAAAATTGTCCAATATAATATTATACATAATATGTATTGAGATAAAATTTTTGTCACTTTTGTTTTTCTACCCCATTTGTTTTACCACGGCGTAACTCTGGGTCGGCGGAAGCAATATCACAACATAATTTAAAATTTTTCATGTAATCGAAATTATTTTAAATCGTAAAATTTTATTCTTTTTTAAGGTTTGAACTTATAATTTCGAACTATCAGCTTGAAATGCTATCAGCAACGCCACACGTTTGCTCCTTAAAATGGCAACCCTACTTTCTAAATTAAATCACAATCAAGTTCTAAAAATATTCAAAATAAAACTTGCACTTAAAAAAATTACCGCTTATCCATAAAATTATCTTATTTAATAATCTAAATCGTCAACATACAAAAATATCAAAAATCTTAGCTGCTATTAAATCAGATCAATAACTTCTTCAAATCAAATTTCAATAAATAATTACTCAAATAATTAATCAATTTCAAAATATTTGCACAAAACTTACAAAATTATATTGAGCCAAAAATTTACTTAAACGGCTCGGGCTGCCATTTTTGGCAAAAAGCTCTTATCTCCTTTCTTTGACTTCCCACCTTGCATTCTTTAATTCCCAGCTTTGAAAAATCAAATTTACAAAAATTTTAATTAAGTACAGGGTGGATCAAAATTGTTTTATAACACGACAGTATAATTATATATAAAAGTATACAGAAGAACATGGATTAATCCGGTAAAAGCTCTAAATTATCTACTATAACTTCTTGTTGTAACTTCTGGTTACAATGGCAATAGTTGCATAGTTTTATATTATATTTATATTAAATTACCTACTACATTATCAATATAATAATAATCTACTTATTAGTCGGTCAATCTAGACATTCGAAGGTACAATAATTCCCAAAAAGCTGAAAATTGGTAAAATTATTTCCGACAAAAATTGTAGATCATGTAATTATCTACAAAAAATGTATCAATACTTTTTTTCCTAAGAAATGAGTTTACGAATGTTATCACGTTTATGAAATCGTTTCTGTTGGTCTTTCGCATCACAACAAAAAAATTAAAAAAGAGTGTTGATGAAAAGTTCAGTACCGGCTACAGACAACATTCTTGTAAAAACGATGAAGACAACGTCCAGGACAATGACAGGTTTGACGACGATGTTAATTTGAATGGCGATGATGATGGACTAGATTGCTTTCAAGCAGAAGATGATATAGAACAAAGTTTCGTCAAGTTGAACTTGTCTGCTGTTCTTAGTTTCGGATACAAATAAAGTAGATCATGGTTTTTTATCTCATAATTCTATCAATTTTTCTTATTCCAGATTTTAAAATAAATTCTGTTTTTTTTTCGTATTTGTACGCTTTTTTCTCTCAATTTTTAGTGAACTTTTAAACAAGTTATGACTTTGGTTTTCACCATGTGAAAGAGCATTTCAAACTCAATCCGAATCGACAAAAAACTGAAAAATGAGTTTTTAACACCTAAGACCTCTTTTTTCGTAGACCAAGTCACATATATTGAATATAATTGAATATAATATAATTAATATAATATAATAATTAAAATATTCTTACTTATATTACAGCTTCAGTGATTTATGTATATACGTGACGTACTTATGCATAATGATGACGATTACAACTTTTCCAACTTTTTGAATCGTTATATCTCAGAAACGGTAGCTCTTAGGAAAAAAGTATTCATTTATTTCTTATAGATAATTATATGATCTACAATTTTTGGTCTGAACGAATATTATGATGAAATTTACCGTTTTGCAGAAAATCACGAAAAACCAATTTTTTTGATCTTTGACCTAGAATGACTTTTTTTCCACGTACCGGATCGATGAGGACTTTTTAAATTTCATTTATAATTATGTTTTGAACAATTTTACCAATTTTCAGCTTTTTGGGAATTAGTGTACCTTTACTCTTATTTTTTGTACTAATTTGACAGGACTATTATACCAAAATAATTAAAATTAATGTAGACGATCATATGTAGGACACAGTCAGCGAGAAAAGTGCAGCAGATACTTTCCTGTGCTTTTTTGTTTTGTTTTTAAATAATGCAATCACATAATTATAATTTTTAAATCTTGTTATCCGATTTATTATAGTAGGTTAATTGTATATTTAAGTTAAGCGGGAGAAGTTTCTTTAGATGTAATTTTTTTAAATAAACAATTGGTTGGTCTTAAAACTCAACGTACAATTTAAAAAAATGTTTAAATTAAACAAAAAATGTAATCTGCCTTACCATAGCTTACCAATAACAGTAATTTTTTTTATACTCAACGCATTTAAAAATATCAAAAAAAAACTAAAGGTTCCGGTTCGATACCTACTTTAAAATAAAAAAATTTAAAAACCTAAGGAAACTCCCCCATTTCTTGACTACCAATGCCGAGTATCCGGAACTTGAAATTTTATCTACTTTTGTGATTCGGACCTTTAACAATATGTCCCTTATGTATGTGAATATATTTCACACGAACACGACAGACATAGGAAATGTAATATCAGTATGACACTTGAGACACTACTATGCAAGAACATTTGTTTTTGTCTGATCACGGGTGTAAGACATTGTAAATCATGGTTTGTACTAAGATACTCATGCCCGTTTTCACCAACAAATTCCTAACGTTAAGAGTTTCTTAACTTGAGATAAGAAACTCTTATGTCAAATTTTGTTTTCACCAAGCGCTAAGAATTCCTTAGTGGTATTAAGAAATCCCTAACCTTAGGGATCCGATTTACCGACCCCTAAAGTGTTAGGTATTCCTTAGCGGTTGTATTATACTATTTATAGGTTATAAATTAGTGTTTGTGCTTGTTGATTTTGAATAGTCGTGCATTATTCTACACTCTTCTCCAGCCATGGATGCTATTCGACTTTTTGATAGAATAGAAAGATATGATGATTCATCAGATGATGAAGTTGTACACTTCAGAACTATTAAAAAGCGGGCAAATTATTTTGATAGTTTTCAATGAAGTGGAATTTGCCGCAAGATTTATTATTATAAATTTTATTATAACAATTTATGGTTTATTTATTTAACATGGTCGTTACTTGTTATATTTTTGAAGAGTGCAGTTGCCATCACTTGAGGATTCACATTGTTATCTTATGTATGTACACCACATATTAACGGTTTATATAATCCTTTACAGTACCTGCTTCATAATTAACAAAATTAACTACATAATAATCATACACAACCGTAATCCCGCCATTAAATATAACCTACAAATTCAAATATGACATTTATGACCCTCATTAGTTCATTTGTCCTCCTTAAAGAATACCTAGCAAGGGAACTGCTGGTTAAGAAACTCTTATGTTGGTGAAATGCAAATTTCACTTTATGGAATACCTAGCGTTAAGAATTCTTTACTAAGAAATTCTTAAATAAATGTTGGTGAAAACGGGCATCAGTTACTTAGTTGAAAGGGTGTTTTTTTACCGTTTTGACATAAGTACTGTGCCGTGCCGAACTGAGTTTTACGTGACAAAATTATCCCCTTCCATACCCAAACTGATCTTGCTGTTTTTAAGTGTTACAACTGAGACAAATTGGGAAATTGCTCGGATTGGTTGATTTGAATTAAACTTGTCACTTATTGCAATCTTTTTAATATCTACTGCACCTTAAATTTTTAATTCGTCTTTTTGAAGTTTATGTTGACATTATACAACAAAAAAAAAACAATTTGGTTAGTACTACCAAACTTCAAAATAATTAAATTCAAAATTCACTTAGTAGTAAATTTTTGTTGTTCTTTTCACCTTATCTTTTTCTCACTTTGACTCAGTTAATCTCAGTTTATCTCAGCTTACTTCATCTCAGTTATGCAACTGAGATGGAAATAAAATAGGTAAAAAGAATACAGCTATAGTTACTGCTGTGATCTAAAGTCAAAAATTGATTTGTGAGTTATGAGAAAAAAAATGGGAAGTAGTAGTCGTCTTATGACTTCAGCGAAATTGATTACCTGCGTACAGTATAATAGTATAAAAATATAAAAGTATTTTATGGTGAATTAATAATGCAACAAATTTTTGCAACGTGATTTGAGTATTACGTTATAAGTTTACACTTACAACTTATTAATTATACTTCAAAATACAAATTATCATTAACACAAATAAAAAATGTTTTATCCGTTTATGACGATAAAGAAATTCATGACCACCGAAGATTTTTGGTAAGTGGCGATTTAATTACCATGATAAAGTACTATTCTGATTTTCTCTAGGGATCTAAAATTCTCACACTAATATAATGTGGTATATCTACATCCTCAGTGCATACATTATAATAATAATAATAATAATAATAATACTTATTTATTAAGAACTAAATATACAATTTCTTAATTGGATGGCTTCTAGCAAAGTTAGTTTTTCAAGCCACCCGTTTCAGCTCAATAACAAACAATCAACAAATATTAAAAAAAAGATTATGTACACATTTCTGCATAAATTGCAGCATCCAAATCACGGCGGAAGGACCTTACACTAGTGGAGTCGTCAAAAAGGCTACGGTGTCTCTCCACAAATCTGGGCGCCAAACACGCAAAACAACGCTCGAAACCTGCCATGGAATGTGAGGGCACATCGAAATTTACCAAATCCCGCAGAACACGTGCATGGCAAGCTGAACGGGGCCTAATCATTTGTCGAAGATAACTCGGCTCTCCGCTCTTCAAAAAAACGATGTTCTATCCTGGGTATGCCATGTTTCCGATAGAAAGGAGTGACGTGGTCGTATCTACGCAGATCAAAGCAAAAACGCAGATACGAATTCTGCATGAGCTGGAGCCTGCGCCTATATTCCTGCGTGAGAAAACCGTAATATACCGCTGCACAGTATTCTATGTTAGATAAGATCGTAGTACTAACAATTGACCACTTCACATGAGAAGGTAATAAGGTTTTAAACTGGTACAGCAATCTAAGCTTGTAATAGCACACCTTAAGCTTACGGTCCACATGTAGACGAAAATTGAGCTCACTGTCCAAGACCAGACCCAGACTCCGAGCACAGTCCACAACCCTGACGGTTTCACCATCAATCGCAACAGACGATGTTGCAACGCTTAAAGCCCTACGCACCAGCCCAGGACTACCCAGGAACAGAAGCTCCGACTTCGCAGGGTTCAGAGTCAGACCATTCAATAACGACCAAACACGTATCGATTCGAGATTACGATTCAACATATCTATCGCAGTATCAATGTTCGAAGGCTGACATGATACATGTATTCGAGAATCATCGGCATAAAGATCGAGAGAGCAATCCGGATCAACTACTCTCTCCAAATCGGTCGTGTATAATATATAAGCTGTTAAGTCATGGGCGTCCATTGGGGGGGGGGGACAAAGGGGTCAGCTGCCCCCCACTGGCTCTTGCCTTAACTTATATTTTTTTAAGGTCACTAAATATTTGGTCAACGTAAGTTTTTAAAATTTTCTAAAACCAAAAGTTCTAAAATTTTAAATTTCTAAAATTTAATAATTTGCTAAAATTTCTACCTGAAATCCCATTTTCCTTTCAATAGCCTTTTACCTGATCTACCTTTACCTCAACATATTTTTAATACCTATTTTAATCTTGTAATAAATTCTAATATTCTATGAACATATTTTTGGAAAATCCGAAACCCAGAAATAAACAATTGAAATTGTTGGTACCATTTAATACCATGATTACACGTAATCATAGTACAGTGATGAGACAGCAAAGTGTCACTTGGCCGAGAGAGTGTGTAACGTGTATTCCTAAAAAGCGATCACAAAATTAACAAGAATTTTTACTAACATAATTTTATATTATGGATATTAGAAATTATTTCAAAAGGCCATTGGAGGAAAAATCTACTGAAGATACTATATCAAAGAAGCAAAAAATTACTAATGTAATCTCAGAGGAGAAAATTGCAGTTCCTAGTAATATTATTGATACTATTAGTAATAGTGATTGTTGTGTAGCAACAACCAGCACAACTAATGATGAAGATGGTGCAATATTCAATGTAATTGTGGATTTAGGAAACTATGTGAATTATAATTCAGTGGTGAGTTTAAGTGATGTACAGAAACATGAAATAATAACAACTCGCCCTAATCCGAAAAAATCGTATGATTTTAAAAAAGACGTAAGCGTAGAAAAGAAAAGATATTTTCGATATGAGTGGTTAGATCAATATTCGTGGTTAGTGTATTCGCAAAAATTAAAAGGAGCTTTGTTTGCGCATTGCGTTCTTTTTAGACCTGCAATTAAACGAGGATATCAAGGTTCGTTTATAAACAAAGTTTTTGTACAATATAACGATTTTCAGGACTCGGCGAGAAATCATGCTAAGTCTGAATGGCATAAAGAAGCTATTATGAAATCAAAATTATTTGTCGAAGTGATTTCACAAACCAGGCAATCGGTCGATGTTCAATTAAATCAAAACATGGAGAAACTCATTGAAAATGATAGAAAAAAGTTGTATCCAATTATTTCAACAATAATTTTTTGTGGAACTCATGATTTGGCATTAAGGGGAAAAAATTTTGATCAAGGTAATTTTTAAGATTTATTGTCGTTTAGAATTGAAGCAGGTGATCGTATTTTAGACGAACATTTTAAAACTTGTACGGGAAAATCAAAATACACTTCGTGTCGTATTCATAATGTACTCATCAACATTTGTGGAGAACTTATACGGAAAGAAATTGTTTGCAAAATTAATAATTCAGTTACAAGTTTTTCTTTGCTAGCCGATGAAACAGCCGATATAGCGGGAATTGAGCAACTTTCTATTGGTGTTCGATTCGTAGAAAAAGTTGACGATAATAGTGTAATATCAGAAGAGCTCTTAGGATTTGTGCCTTTAAACAAGTTAGATGCTCAGCATAGTATATCATTAGC
The DNA here is from genome assembly GCA_911387805.1 of Cantharis rustica. Lineage (NCBI taxonomy): Eukaryota > Metazoa > Arthropoda > Insecta > Coleoptera > Cantharidae > Cantharis > Cantharis rustica. The sequence goes on from OU426877.1 coordinate 83,707,429, forward strand.
AATTCTTTCATTTTGTGAAAAATATGGCCTGGATATGTCTAAATTAAAAGGTATCGGATTTGATGGTTGTTCCACAATGGCTGGTAAGGAGAATGGAGTTCAAATAATATAATGTCAATACTAAACTATTTTTTCAAGTAGCTAGCAATGTTTTTAATTTCTTCCGGGAGAGAATTTTTTCTAGTTCTAATAATGTCTACCAAGTTTACGTTTTGCGCAATGTAGAAGAAATAAACAAGATATTTGCCTATTTTAAGTTGAATTTTTTATAAAATTTTTGAGAGTGTACAAGTATTATTCAAATTTACTTCCGTTTTGTTAATTACATGACTAAGACCTTATATTAGTTACTCCGTAGAGGAGATTTTTCGAAAACTCTCAAAAATTCAACAATTCAATAAGTAATTCAACATCATATTTGATTTAGAAAAAAATTTTCTTGCCAGTATAAATGTAAAAAATTTATATAGCGCTATTAAAAAAATGTCATGTTAAAAAATTAAAAATTAAATGTCTTTTATTGGATTTGTTTAGTTATTTATTTTATTTTGTTTGTTTTCTTATTTAAGTCGGTCATGAAATAAAAAAATAACGACATTAAATAGTTTGCTACAGCTTTTCTGAAAGAATTTGTAGGGTAAGTTAGAAAGGGGGTGTATTATTTATTCAAAATGTTTAGTAGGGGTGAGTTATTTAAATCAGATTGACTATTGTTAAACACACGATCCTACAGAATTGCAGATGGAAAATCGACTTTCGCGAAACACAACTAGACACAAACCATAAACAGGGGGGATACGAAATTTTACACATTAAACAAAAAAGTAAAAACTGGAATTTTTGGAAGCTATGGAAATTAATAAATTAAAATATTTATTTTTATTACTAAATAGTTAATCTGATTTTACTTTCGCGTATTTTATAAACAATCATTTGTACCAACGTGGTAAAACGTAAAAAAAATGTTTCCGTAAAATAATTTTAAGGTGTAAACACAAATCTACAAATTTTATGGAATTTTAAAGAAATTTTAACGAAAATTTTAAGCAAAATTTTAGACAAAATTTTATAATGTAAACAGGCTTTTAGTAATAATTATAGCTGCTAAGTTTGCATATAAATATTAGTTGTAACTACTATATAAAGAAAAAGTAGAACAAATAACTGCAGAGCACTTAATGCTTAAACTGAAATGCCAAGAGATACTACGTCGCTGAAATGAAAATAATAATAATATCTTGTTCATTATTCTTTGACAAGAATATTTCTTGTTTTAGTACAAATGGCAAAAATACGGAAATTATTAGCTTTTTATATTACATTATAAATTGTACTACTAATTAATATTAGTAGGTGCTATTTATTTAATTTCCATTTTTATTTGTAATTTTACACTTCCAATGTTAGCATGCATACCGTGTATTCCGCGGAAGAATTTTATATATATTTTTTAACATTTAACAATTATTGTAAATTTCTTTGAACTACTGAGCTAATATAAAGCTCCGAAACTAGTTCCCAATATAAAAAATATTGATTATTGAAAATAATTGTTCAATATTGCATTTGAAAATAAATATGTAATTATATACCAAAGCTGGCGCCAATAGATAATAAGTTAAGGGAGTGTCTATGTTTAACATACTTAAATAGAAGTTTTGTGTCTATGGTTTAATGTCATTTACTTTTATCGCATACCATAAGCAACCAACAAGTATTTTGTATTTATCATATTCGTGTATTGTAAATATCCAAATCTATTTCAAATATTTGAATAATCTCTACGTTCCAACAAACGTAATATATATTATCCATAATAGGGTAGATATACGTAGGTGAGAATGTAATCCCAAAAACTTTTTCAAAATCCTTAACATCATAATGGCTTTAGTTTTTAGAAAAAATTATAAATTAAGGCATTGCAAAACCCAAAAATTCATAACAAATAAAATATTTTAAATTATAACATTAAAATTAAAAAACAAAAAGTAAAGCGGCGTCGTCACTTTTCGTTATAGGGTGTAAAGGGAGTATAGTTAGACTAGGTCCAGAGACGGACCACTCGTAATATCTCACAAACTGTAGCAGTAATTAGTGTTTTATTTGGATGTAATTATGCAATTGCATTAGTTGCAAGTGATATATGCAAGTAATACGGAATTAAAGTGTATAATTTTAAAATATCATAAAAAATTGTTTTGAAAGACTTGAAAAATTATTTAGATATATTTTCTTTGTTGAGTTTATGTGTGTTTAGGTAAGTTTAACTTGAAGATTTAGGTATGAAAATACCATGTATGTATTTTAGTGTAAATATAACCTCAAAACAAGATAGTTATTACATACGGTTAGGTAGATATTTTGTGGTCCGTCTATCCTCTCGTTTGAGGAGAGATGGACCAGAGATGTATAGGAGAGATGGACCTGTATTTTTTGTTAAAGAAAAATGGCTAACATTATATATACGTCAAAAAATACAATGCCGAGAGGCACTTGCACTTCTGAAAATTTAGATTACGCTATTAATGCAGTAATAGCCGGTGATATGAGCGTAAATGAGGCTGTCAGGTCAATTAGTATTCCTACAACAACTTTTAAACGTAGAGTAGCAACTAGTAATCTGGAGAAAACCAGTCGTTTGGGCCCGGATAGTATATTAGATAAAAAGGCCGAAGAAAAAATTTCTACCCACATTAAAAAACTTGAAAACACTAGCTATGAAAAAGAAACGTGTCAATCTGACTGGAATTATCACTTTATTAGAAAACATACGAAAGAGAAAAGAAATAGATGCAAGAAAGAAGAATCAGAAACCAAAGAAGAGGAATCTAATCTAAAGATTCTAAGAGAATCTAAACGCGAAAAATCTTCTTCTTCAGCGATGACGGAAACAATTTGAGTGGCGTAGAAAGTAAATGTGTTGGCTGCAATGAAGATTACCGCCATAGCAAAAAAAGATGACTGGATAAATGCATATTGCGTTCTTGATGGTTACACGAAGGTTGTACCTGTATTAAAAACATGCTGTTATTTTAATTAATAAAGAAATTATTGAATGTTTTTTAAAAGGTGGTCCAACTATACTCCCTTTATCCTAACTATTTAATGCAACCAAGAAACAAATAGTAACTGTGCTCGAATTTTAAAAATTTCGAAAATTTAAGAATTAAATAATTAACCACTGCCAAATGTCGACAATCTTAAACCTAACGGGATAATTATAGATTTATATTAATTTATAATAATATTATAAAATGATTGAATAATTGAAATATATAATAGGATTATTAATTAAAGTAGTTATTTATGAATCTTGTCCCGTAAGTGCATCTTTTTGGTATAAATGTGGAAAATTATTAACTGCGGCATAGCTAAGGTCTATAACCACGCAAATGCTAAAAAGGCACTTTAAGGACAATGTTCATACACTATTTTATGTGTAATTGGAATAAAATGCATACTTTTCACAAAAAATGTACGATAATAATAAATTATTATGTGATATGGAATAATCTAACGAAATACGTATAATGATTAAATTGGTAAGCAATAAAATATTAATATTAATCATTAAATTTACTTAAAACATTTGAAGTGGTGACATCTGTACTAGAAAGTAAATGTTAGGTGTCTGTACTAAAAAATAGCTACTTTCAGTATTTTTTCGTATATTATGTAAAAGTGTACATTATAGAGCCAGTTTTTCAGTCGTGAGTTAACTTTTAGGTTAGCTAATTTGGTTTGAAATGTAACTAAAATTTTAAACCATATTAAGCCGAATATGAGTTTTTCAGTGATTAGACAATATTTTAGTTAGCTAACCAAAATATTTGCTAAGTTGGTATCGGAACGCAGTAAAATTTCACAATTTAACAAACAACGTGTTCGTATTTCTGGTATTTATGACATATTGCGAGGTTATGCAGGTCTAAGTTTTTATTTTCATTCAATCAATTCTTAATCATATAAAGAGCCAATCAGTAATAAATATAGTCCGCATAAAAAAGCATAAAAATTTTAAAAAAAGTGCTTAAAAATCATCAAATATTACCAAAAAAAGCATAAATTTTATAAAAAAAAGCAACAAATTTATTAATAAAAAGAGAATTATTAATAATATAATAAATTATAGTAAATTATTGACCCTAAATGTTAATATTAATGTATTTTTTTTTTAAATAAACAGGTTAAAAAATCTTATTGATTGTTTTTTTAACTCGTTTATTTTATAAAAAAAGTTAAAAAATTAAATTATTAACAGCTTGAATTTAATTTGTAAAAAAATTGATTATTAAAAATAGTTTCAAATGTTCTAGAGTAAAGTTCATTCTATCGCTTCAAGTTCTTTGTAAACTGAACAGGTTCTTTCAACGTCGACACTAGTGATTGGTGCAAATTTGAAATTAGCTACAATCGAGGGATCCATTTCCAAATTTACAATGGTTTCTCTGGATATTGTTTTGGATACATCGTACAATATTTTTAAACCACTATTTTTATCTAAAACCAACTTTAATTTTTTTGTAATAGTAATCCCAACCTGTCCTGAGATGTTAGAAGTGGGGTTTTTAAATTTTTCTGCCAAATCGAGCGATTCGCTGCTTTTCCAACATTATTATAATATCGCTTACAATCTGAACTGACACTTAATGAAAGCTAAATTTGCTTTTAATTCTGGATTGCTTAACACATTTTGGTGATGCGTGAGTTGTCGGGAGAAAAAAATAACCCCGCTGAGCAGCAGTACGTACAAGGTGAAAAATATAGTATGGCATATAAACACGGTGTATGAAATAAATACAGTTATAGTTTAAATTGTTCTATAAACAATTTTAAAAACTTAAATACTTATAAATAAATTTTTTTTATTTTTAAACAAAAAAAATTTTAAAAATCTTCAAAAATTCATAAATCGCACAGGAAAGCATAAAAAAAGCACAAAAAATCATAACAAATCAAAAAAAGCACAAAAATCCAAAAAAAAAAAACAAAAAAAGCATATAAAACATGGTGCCAAAAGAATCCTTTTTTAATAAATCGTTTAGATTATTTAAAAAATTTGAGCTGCTTTGAGTTTCCAGAAAAAGCATTATAGCTACAAATCCGGACTCTAGTAATAAATCTTATTGTTCTAATAACGCACATTCTAATGTATACGATTTAAATAATTTTATTAGGATTTACCTCTTAAAAATTCTTCTTGTATACTTTTTCAGAAGCGACAAATTAGAAACTTTAACAGAAGAGTAAATTATACTGAAATTAAATTTAGGTTACATTTAAATTTCAACAAAATGTGGCTTACGCATATTAAAGAAGGCATCCGCAGAAATAATTTTTGCTACACATTGTATATTATTTTTTGTTTTAAATTTTAAAATCATCTAAAAAGATAATAAAAAAATATTTAATTTTATTGAAAAATTAACAAAACTGTTATCACATTTTTAGATGGAAACCAAATCAGGCATACATTTAGTCAAACCGCAAGTTACAGTTCTCCCAGGTGGAAAAGACAAAGATGGTCATCCTATATTATTAATTACAGTATTACAAGAATCTCAACCACAAAATATAGTTGAATCTATTCAATATCTGCTCTCAATTTTTAGGTAAGTTAAGTGATTGTTCGTACTCGTATATGAGAATATCAGAAACTTTTAGATAATACATTAATATTATACGGCTTAACTTAACACTACCTATTAAAACTTGAAAGTAATATCCAGTCATCACTAATTATTTTGTGTTTTAAATTATTTATTTTCAGTATTCTACAAAAATTTAAATAAACGCTACAATTTCAGTATCTTATAAAATTTCTTAAATGCAAACATCAATAAACTGATTTTCTTACTGGAATATTGCTTAAACTGTAAATTAACATTTGAGAAAAAAATCATTTTTACAAAGTTCCTCTTTAGTATAGTTTAGAAGATATTTAATTGTTTAAAAGTAGAGTATATTAAAAATTTAACTTAATAACCAATGTAATATCATTAAAGCTTCTCCTAAACATAGTTTATGTTAAGGATAAATTTTTATCACTTATGTTATACTCTGAGTTTATATTAGTTAAGGTAAGTGCATATAATATGGCCATGCTAAGCTTTGGGAATATCTTTAAGCATGATCTGATATTAATAAAAAAAAATAATAACATGTTTTAACAGATATGTTTACTACATACAAAAAAAATAATAACCCAATTACACTCATATTTCACCTGTAATTACCGTTTTTATGAAAAAGTAGCAAATGGCCATATTACCGACAGGGGGTAGGTAATATAGCCAACTGTTCTAAGGTAGACAAATACTGTAAATATTAAATCAAAACTAGATTTTTTTTGTAAAAACGATTTATCATGCGTAATATAAACACAAGAGAAGAAAATACTTAGTTACATTTGACAATCAGAACACACAAATAGTTCTTCGTGCTTTGGGCTCTTCTGTTTCGTATTTCTACTTTTTTTTTTTCAGAAAACCTCTTAGCCAATATCTTCTTGCCAACTCTTTTGCATTTGAAAAACGATTAGCAACGTTATTTTTTTTACAGTAATTGTAAACAGATCTTACACATCTTTTTGTAATTTTTGGTAATTTAGTCAACCATTGGCTATATTACCAACATCACGCCGTTGAAAAAATTTCCTGGATTTTTGTTCTAACCTATACAAAAATGCTATCAAACTATAATATATATGTCCCCCACATCCTACCTTATTTGACTATTACATTATTTAATTAATGAGCACAACAACAAATAAGCGATAAAAATTAATTAACCACAGTAAAATTAGATCGAGCACTTAAAAAACAAACAACACGTTCTCACACGAAGCCATTCAACAAATTTTCGGTGCTTGAGGTATAAATCGTAATTATTTAATATATTTGTTCAACTGATGATATTAGTAGCAATATCTACGCTTTAATTTGTAGAAGAAAAAAAAACGAAAAAGGGAAAAAGGGCCATATTATTATGCACCTACCTTACATCCTGAGCCGTCTTAAGCTATGCAAGGATTTCCGGGCACACCGAGTTAGGAGCCCTTTTAGAAAGTAAAGCAAAAATGTGAGTGAAAACATCTGTATGTACTTTTATTTAGTGACTTTATTGGTTATTATTTAGATATATTATATTGCGATGCACTCTATCCAATTATTTTATTTTTAATTTCCAAAATTATCTAATTCAAAATATTTCCTTAAAATTTTAATTTCAATTTCAATACAATAATCCAAAATGGTAATGTAAAATTTCACAATATCCGTATCGCAGGCCCGTATCGCTCTTATCAACACAACTTATTCGTTCTTTGAATAATTTTTAATTTTAATAAATTGTAACTCATAAATTTTCAGCTTCCAAATAAATTCTACACCATTCATTTATAAAAATTATCACTTTAAAAAATTTCAAAATTCCAACTTACAAATCTCAAATTTCTTTGTACGGTCAACAATTCCAATTCAAAATATTCAAAAATTCAACCGCAATTATAATATACTTGCATCAAAAACAATCGCACAAAATCTCAATTCAAAATTCAGAGCCAAAACTGGCATAACCGGCTCGTGCTGCCACTTTTGGAAAAAAGCCTTGTGTTTTCTGTAATTGGTCCTCACCTAGCAAATTCCACAAAGTTACAACTTAACTCGCAATACAAAAATTTTACTGAAATGCATAGGTTGGGTCCAAATCACTTGAAACACCACATTAACCTCCGTTGCACTAACAATTAAGCTTCTGTCTTTTCCGGATAAACGACGATCTCGGCATATTGATGCCTCTATTAAGCCGGGGGCGCTGGGCTCGTGCCCCATGTGCTCTTATAAAAAAGACGAAACTGGTTATATCTAAATTTAAAGTACAGAGTAGATCAGCTTTGGCCCCTTACAGGTAGGATCCCATTAAAACTAAAAGATTTTGTTATGAAATATTTAAATTTACAATTTTAGTCATCTATGGAATAGTTTGTTTTATCGAATAAACAAAAAGAAAATTTTACTTCGAAAACTGAAAATTACGCTTTTGTACAAAAATTAAGAAACTGAATATATTATTGGTCTAGTCGTAACGATGAGGAAAGCACATAGAAAACTGAGTTTTATATTTTTCTCCTAAAAATATACATCAAGCCGACTGACTAAACTTACTAAATATTTTCTAAAAGCTTCTACCGCAACAGTTTATTAAAAATTGATTAAAACTATTTTGGAAAAAGATTTATTTTAATAAAAGTTACCTATTGCGTCGCCGAATAAATTATAACTTCAATACTAGTTTCTACTACTAATGTGTATTATAGTAAATATACAATACCATTCAACGACATTTGTTGTTACACAATTACGACTTTAGTGCACGGTTTTAAATTTAAGCAAATTAAATATTTAAAGATATAAACCGGAAACTATCAATATAGATATTTTAATGACCAACTCGTTTCGAAATCATATTCAAAATATCCGTTATAATTTAAAATGTTTAGCATTTAACAGCTTATTGTCTGAGTATTACCGGAGCGCTATATTCTGTGTTCAATAAGTTTATTTACAGTTTATTTTATTTTGATAGGTATTGCTACATTTTATTTATAATCGTCCAATCTATTTCTATAAATTCTGTAAAATTGTTACAATTTTGACACAACGTGATATAAATATTGATTTTAAAGAATTTGTTGGTTATTTTAACATTTTAGGTTTTATTTAATAAGTCGAATGCATACGAACCACAATTTTAAAATTCGTGTTCTTTTTTTAAATAGATACATGTAATAATATTATAGTATTTTTTTTGCTCTACAATATAGTTATTTTCTTTTTTAATAAAATTAATTTTTACATGTTACATGAAATTTTTGTTTTTACAAAAGTCAAATAAATTGGACTTTTAATCAAGTTTGAATTTTGAATTTAATAGCATAACTTTTCGATCATTTCAATAATTTTTCTAGGTTTGCCTGACGAGATTCCGAAAATCGAAACATCGGTTATATAACAGGGTGTCGCAAGCTATATCATTCATTTAAATAGTTTTTGAACATTTTTATGTAAGTTATGAATTAAATTATTTTTCAATTTCATGTAACATGTAAAAATTAATTTTATTAAAAAATATTATCACATGTTAATAACCTTAACCATTTTATAGTTATTTTCTTTAAAAGTGATATATCTGTCATAAAAGTAATAAAAACATGAAAAATTTTAACAGTGAATATTACAAAAAGCGTCACTGTGTTTCGTAGCAAATTCGCATTTGAATGTGTAAAATTTGCCTTAATTATGTACTACAGGGTGTTAGGTAAACATGCAACAAAAATTCAAGGGTTATTCATTGGCCTATTCTAAGAATATTTCATCCTATTATGATTTCTGAGAAACCCCGTTCTTTCGAAGATACAGGGTGAACAAATTTGCTAGATTATTTCTTATGGAGGTCTCTGAAGTCGATAGTTTACGCTACTCCAGTAAAGAATTTGGACGACTTGCAAAATGGGATAATTGCTGGGTGTAACCCACTTAATAATAGGCCAAGAAATATCCCCTTGAATTTTTGCCGCATGTTTACCTAACACCTTGTATAATATCGTAATATAAAGAGGAGAGTAAAACGATAAAACATAAAAATATTTTATTATAAATACTGTTAGTGTGTATTAAGGTAAAGCTTCGAATATACTATTCTATATAAATGTTTGAAAATCTGAACACAAAATTTGAAAATATATGGGATTTTATTTAACTTTAAACTTTAAAAACGCTGTCACGAACAATTTAATTTATTATGATTATTTCCATTTTTTTTTAGAAAACTCAATTCATGAGTTTTTCAAATTTGTTCAGTTAAAATATTGAAAAAATTATTTATTGAAATATAATATAATGTGTAATATATCGCTTTATTGTTTTTATAGTTAGATACATGATTTCCTAACAAGCATTTTATGGCTCTTTTCATAATTTCGATATTAACAAAAGTGAAAATTAGGAAAGTTAAAACCAGATCAGTGTTTCTTTTATTACAATTATTTCCTTTAAAATAATATTTACCAATGGTAGAGTTTCATTGGTCACATTGTCTTAAATTTCAGCAATTATTGAAATATCAAAATTTAATCAAAAGTTTTATGTCCACTATTTCCACTATTTTGGAAATGTTTTTTCATAAAATATACGTTTATCCATCATAATTGTAGGGTAACATCATTAAGTAAATAGCGTAGACCACCACAAATCGAAATCCATTATCGAATTCGCACAAATATGAAAGAGAAAACGTTATTTTGAAAAACCTAATTTATGTACTACCATGTTGATTAAAATGTTTATTTTTAACAAAAATCACACTTAATAATGTTTTTAATTAAAAATACTAATAACACACTTAAATAGTTATACATTTTAATTGATTTCAAAATTTTTAGTGAAGAAAGTCGTAACTATGGAATAACTATATTACTCGATGCAAGGAAAGGTCCATGGAAAGTAGCAAGGTCATATATTCGTCAAATAAGCAAATCTTTAACAACATCTGAATTAACAAAATTAATAGTGATACGGCCTGATGCATTTTGGGACAAACAACGTATGGAAAATTGTACCAGCAATCAAAACAATGAACAGGTAAATTACCATGAAATAAATTAGTCTTGATATATTATTATAATAATTATATTTTAATATATTAATTATTAACTTATTTAATATAATAATAATTATAATATAATATATCATCGATTATTAAATAATTGAATACTAATTTTAAAATAATTAGTCTATTTTAATCATTTTTTTAATCTCATACTTATTCTAATCACATTTAGCATATAATGGTAATATTAGTTATCTTTGCTATTATTTTATGATCAAAATTTGCATTCGAGAAAATAAATAACATTACCAAAAAGTTTCTCTGAATTTTAATAAGCTATAAATAAACAATGATAATTAAAAAATAAAATATAAAATTATGCTTAGTACTTCCTGGAAATTTTTATCTACAACGCACTATTAATTATTTAATTACAATGCGAGTACTCTCAAATTTTCAATTAGGAATATTAATATGTGATATATGGAATTATCACTATAAGGGGTTATTGTACTCGATTTTTGCCGCCATTTTTAAAAATAAGCAGAGCCATTAATTTTTAAAATAACTTGTCACACAATTTCTATAAGTATGTAATTTTATTAATGTAATAATTGCATAGACATTTTTAAAACGATCAGTTCGCTTGGAATTACGCGCATATTCGTGTACTGCTACATGAAATTGTTTGAGAAAACTGGGAATATTAAAGACCTTTAGCGGTCTGGGTTGTGGGTTATACACCGTTCGAATGCCACAAACCATTAAAGCTGAATAAAATAAAACTCGTTCAAAAATAAGAAAATCAAAGTCCATGAAATGAATAATATGATGCAGAAGTTAATAAGTCATATGATTAAAATAAGTTTGAATGTTGGGGTCTGCAAACGCCCTACCAGACAATTGCTGACTAAAGCCAAAAAAAATTAGGCAAAATAATCGAAAAGGCTGTTAGTTAAATACGCGATTGGCATTTAAAATTCCTGTATACTTAAGAAAAAATAAGTGACTGATTCAAAACAAGTCAAGTCAAAAACAAGTGATGAAAAAATAAAAATAAGTCATTTAAAAAATAAATCAACCCACTCAATCGTATTCTCTCTTCAAAACCAGTCGCGAGATTTTCAAAAACCACCCAAACCTAGCTCTAACACAAAAATATAAGCTCTGAAAACTGCTCATCGATCTAAACCCCTACTTCTTAGATTGTAAGTTATGCTATGTTTTGGAGGACATGGTATTTCTCAAAAGATACCCAAAAAATCATTTTTTGAAATAAGCTCTAGCTCAAGATACGACCAGCTTTCTCATTTAACAAGGAGGGGACTAGGTATGCAAAATTTTGTTGTTGTTTATACTTACATACGTAAAGATTACACCTAAGACATTACGGGAATGAAATAGTAGCGCGCCATATTCAGCCAATTTTGAAAAATTCGAATTTGAATAATATTTCTCCTATGTGCACGAATTAACGTAATAGAAGATTTCAATTGCAATAATAAGTTTCATGACGAAGAGGTAAAGTAGGCGGTATAATAAACAAAGGTTCTTGTTTCGATTCTTAGCACCAGTATATATTTTTTTAATTTAATATTATTTTTTAATTAATTTTCTACTATTTCGTTCTCGTAATGTCTTAGGTGTAATCTTTACGTAGTGTAAGTATAAATAAAAACAAAATTTTACATACCTGGTCCCCTCCTTAAGTGGTGCGCTTGCGAGTGGTGCGATGCACGGCAAGAGTAGTATATTTATATCATTATATCGATATAATTTTTTGATCAATAATATGTACATATATGGTGATTTTTCTGGATCTGAATTATAGGTAGGAGGACAACGACAAGGACTAAACCTCACACGCACTTAGACCTCTTGATCGGGCCCATTGTACTACCTATTATACCTATACATAAAATGTGTGTAACAGTATATCGATGGTCTCAAATCAATACCACGTAAGTCAGAAAAATTCGTTTTTGGATTTTTAGATCAATGAAATCTATTTCATCTATTAGACGGTAGTAATTTAAAAAAATTCTGTCACAACAATATAGGCAGAAAACCAATACCTCGTTTTTCATAATAACTCGTAAGTCTCATTTTGTAAGGTTTAATAACAAGTAAGTTATATACGTTATATACAAAATAAACCTAAAAATATTTTTGGAAAATATCTCCATACAAATTTTTTTAAAGAGGTTCCATTATTATATTTTAAGTTTAATATTAACAATAATTACTGTAAACGCAATGAAACTGTTTTTCTGCCCTCCTCTAAAATCGTAATTTTTGACTTACGTGGTATTGATTTGAGACCATCGATATAATACCGCCCCTACTAGTAGGTATGTCGGCACCTGCAGCAGTCATCTATCTAAGTACAAATATAAAAAAAATTGCACCTATGTTGTTCTTCGGTAAGACATTCTTCTTTCTTAGAGCTTTTGCAACCCCACGGGAGCTGGAAATACAAATAATAATAATAAAAATTTTATTTTGCAAATGTTTTGACTTAACTAAAAATGTTATTTCTGATCGATGGGCAATCGTGTTAATGCTTCGACAGCAGTGCATTAGTAATATGTTGTTCAAGTGTATTTAGAGAAGTTTATTATGTCTAGAGATACTCGTAAATTGATAAAAAGTAACCAACTGACGTCAAGAAACTATCGTTAATTAGGTACCTCTCCCCTACACAGGTAACGGTAAAACACCATACAATACTGTAACGAAAATTAAAAACGTTTATTTATTTCTAAAGGGCTAATACAAATATTTACTGATACGGTTAATAACAATTACAATTACTACAATTTATTTACACTATAATTTATATTTAACACTAGGTCTATATTTATTTAAACACTCTGTATACTGTTACTTCACTATTGTCACTTCACTGTCACTTCACTATTTATTTATGTTCACTTGCGCGTTCGAACTAGAATTCATTCTGACAGGAAATCGCGCTGCATTTATACTTAAATGCAGCCTTCCAGAATATTCCATAACCATCCAGGAATTTCCACGCATTTTCTAGAGCGTACATTCATCTATATTTGAATGACTAATGCCGTTATCATATATGACTCATCACACATGACGTCATACATTAGTCATCAAATATAATTAGACGTTCTTTCGTAACACTGCCCCCTCCTTAAATCTGTTCTGTCCCAGAACAGCGGAAACTTGACATCTATAGAAGGGATCGTGGCGGTAGCGGCAATTGTTACCATTTCTGCATACTCCTTGGCGGTAGAAATAACAGTCGACGCTCTTCTGCTCCTTTGGTGTACTGCTTGGATTGTAACTGCAGACCAATATTTGAACTTCCGTTCCTTGGAACACGACCTCTAGCATGTTACGGACAGTCCTCCAGTCTAATTGGTCTAAACCGCAGCCAAGCTTGGGCACCGCCAGCTTCTTGATGTTACCGCTTATCATATCCCTGCGAAGCTCCAACAAAGTTTTCCATAAGTCCTTATAGGTGGGTTTTTGATGGGAAAACCTCTTGGTTACCAAGTAGTAAATCGATCGTTGTTGGTCACGTAGCTTCAGGGTTTTACCGACAGCAAGTTGCTGTGATTGGAGCTCATCCAAACGTCCAAACTTCTTCTTGAACACCACGGCGATTCCACGGGACATGCGAAGATCTTGGGCCACGCAGTGCGCGAGTGAGTAGTCCTTTGGTACGTCGAAAAGATCTTGTTGCACTTCAGTTGTGACTCCAAATCTTGCTTTGGCGGTCCCTTTGTAGGTGGACATAAACTTCTCAAAGTTTGATTCTTGGGAATGGTTTCCAGATCTGTTGGTTATTGTTCGTATTCCGGCATCATCTTCGGAATCGCTGTTGTTGTCACCGGCATAGGGAGCTAATCGGTTGACGTGAACCACTTTTGGCTTGCCTCTTGGTGGTCTTCGGATTCGATATATGACGTCGTTGATTCTGTTAACGATTTCGTATGGGCCTTCCCACTGTCTTTGCAATTTTGGAGACAATCCACGTTTTCTTTGTGGATTATGGAGCCACACCAAATCACCAGGCTGAAAACCACCTTCTTTTGCCTTCACGTCATACTGGGTTTTCATCCGATCGCTGGCCAACTGAATATTCTTCCGAACGGCGTCATGAATGTCGTACATCTTTTTCTTCAATTTTCCAACATAATCACCCCCAGCAACTTCTTCTCCAGGTTTGCTCCCAAACTGAAGATCGCATGGCAAGCGTACTTCACGTCCAAACATTACACATGCTGGCGTTTGTCCAGTGGTTTCGTGAACGGATGACCGGTAACTCATCAGGAACAGATGTAAATATTGGTCCCAGTCCCGTTGATGTTCTGAGACTACCTTAGCCAGGTACCTTCCCATTGTTCGATTCATTCGCTCAACCATGCCATCTGATTGAGGATGAAGAGGTGTTGTTCTGGTCTTCTTAATACCCAGCATGCGACAGACATTCTGGAATAACGCCGACTCAAAATTTCGACCTTGGTCGGAGTGTAGCTCTAGAGGGACTCCAAATCGGCAAAAGAGCTCTTTCACAAGTACATCTGCAACGGTAACAGCCTCTTGGTTAGGTATTGCATAGGCTTCGGTCCATTTAGTGAAATAATCCATTGCCACCAAAATGTACCTGTTACCGGCGTCGGTTTCAGGAAATGGACCCGCAATGTCAATTGCCACTCTTTCAAATGGACTTCCCACATTATACTGTCTCATAGGTGCCTTGCGCCTTCCCAATGGTCCGTTTTTTGATGCACATAGAGTGCACTTGCGGCACCACTCCTTGACGTCTTCTTTGCAGTTCACCCAGTAGAACCTTTCCCTAACTTTTCCTAGGGTCTTCTTTATGCCGAAGTGTCCTCCCGAAGTTCCATCATGCAAATGCTGCAACACTTCCGACACTCGGCTTTTCGGCACTACCAACTGAAGTTTACACTCAGTGCCACTGTCGTTCTCCAAGAATCGCTTCAGAAGACCATCTTCTAATTTTAAGGAGTCCCATTGGGCCCAATACGCTTTGACGTTACTATTCAAGGCGCTTACTTCTTCCCAAGTCGGCCGTTGTCCTTCGACTTTCCAGTCCAAAATAAATTTCAGGTCTGGGTCGTTTTCTTGCTCTCGAAGTAACTGCTCAGGTTGTCAATTATCATCGGTTACAGTAGTTCTTCGGAGAAAATTAACTTTTTCTTCCAGCCGCGAGCAATGATTACAGTTTATTGGACATGGTCGTCTTGACAAAGCGTCTGCGTTGCGGTGACTTGTTCCTGCACGATGTTCGGTGTCGAAGTCATATTCCTGCAATCGCTCGATCCACCTTGCCACTTGTCCTTCTGGATTTTTGAACTGTAGAAGCCATTTTAACGCGGCATGGTCCGTCCTTAGCTGAAATTTCCGTCCGTACAAATACTTGTAAAAGTGTTCGGCGGACTTAACAACGGCTAACAGCTCTCTCCTGGTTACGCAATAGTTTCTTTCAGGTTTTGACAAAACTTTGCTGAAGTAACCGATAACCTTTTCTTGTCCATTTTGAATTTGGGAAAGGACGCCTCCTATGGCCAAGTTGCTTGCATCGGTGTCCAATATGAATTTTCCGTCTGCTTGGGGATAGCTCAAAATGGGCGCGCTGACTAACGATTGCTTCAGCTGTTTAAAAGCTTTGTTACAGTCTTCAGTCCAGGTGTAACTGCGTCCATTTTCGGTCAACTTGGTCAATGGCTTGGCAATATTAGCAAATCCAGGTACAAAACGTCGGTAATACGTACACAACCCCAGAAAACTGCGGAGCTGATGTTGGTCTTTTGGAATTGGCCATTCTTCTACTGCTTTGATTTTGTCTGGGTCAGCCTTTACACCGTTTCTAGATACAACATGTCCAAGATATTTTACTTCTGTCCGAAAAATGTGGCATTTCTTTGGGCTCAACTTCAGATTAGCCCCTTTCAATCGTTGGAACACTTCTTCCAAATTTCTCAAGTGTTCCTCAAGCGATTTTCCAACCACAATTATGTCATCCAAATATACAAGACACGTTTTCCATGACAATCCTCTCAAGATTGTTTCCATCAAACGCTCGAAGGTGGCCGGAGCATTACACAATCCAAAGGGCAGTACGGTGAATTGCCATAATCCATTTCCGATAGTAAACGCAGTTTTCTCGCGGTCACTGGGTTCCAAATCCACTTGCCAATATCCACTCTTCAAATCCAAAGTAGAAAACCATTTTGAACCGGAGAGGGTATCCAAGGTGTCGTCAATTCGGGGGAGAGGGTAGCTGTCCTTTTTTGTCACGGCGTTCAGCTGTCTATAGTCAACGCAAAATCTTGTAGACCCGTCCTTCTTCTTTACTAAGACGACTGGAGACGCCCATGGACTACGTGATGGTTCGATCACCCCCTGCTTTTCCATATCTTCAATGATCTTTTCGGCTTCTTCACGTTTAGCCAATGGAAGCCGTCTCGGGTGTTGTCTTATAGGTTGGGCACTCCCAACATTGATTTTGTGTTTTACTACCTGAGTTCGTCCTTTAGAAATTTCATCCAAGGCAAACACGTCGTGGTACTTCTGGATTAACTTCTTCACTTCGTTTACTTCGCCTTGATCGAGATTCTTGCACGAAGAAGTCAGCATGTTTACTAATTGTTGGGGACATTTATTTTTAGGACTATCTTGGGTATTTCCTAAACACCTCGCAATGTGAGATACCACCGTACATTGTCCCACCATCGTATTTTTCTTCAAGGGTACCGAATTAGGGTTGGTGTTAAGAATTCTTACCGGGACTGTCTCCATAACTTTTACTAGAGCTTTACCAACCAATAAACCTTTGCCGAGCGCTCCATTATTGGTTGGTTCGATGGCACGGATATAGCCCTTCCGGAGATTTCCATCCAGGCTTCCCATCACAATGCTCTCTGTTCTTCCAGGTAAGATAACATCTTCGGTCAACAGAACTCGTACCGCTGCGTCTTCTGACGAATGGAATGGAATTTCTTCACCATCAACTCCAAGTACATCATTTTTCATATCCAAATGGAACCCATATTTTCTTATAACGTCCATTCCCAGGATAACGTCGTCAGTGATGTCAGCCACGATTACTTGATGGTTGAATGCCTTGCTTCCTATTTCCATGTTCACAGAAATCTTTCCATGCGTAGGGATTTCTTCGCCCGTTGCTGTTCGAAGACGCATCGCTATCGGTGATGTTTTTCCACATTCTCGCACTACGTCGGGCCTTACAATTGTTTTTGTTGCCCCCGTATCAATCAGTAGCTGGAAGACTTTTTTATTTATTTTACCGTCGATATAAATACTGTTTATCGCATCAGTCGGTGATGCAGCACAGATGGTAATCTCCGGGGCACTATCGGTAGAGGTCGGCGTTTGCCCCTTCTGGCCGACCCATTCTAGTTTTCCTGCTGCTTTCTTGGTTCTTTTCTTGGCTTAGGGCAGCGGCGTTGAACGTGACCCAATTCATTGCAGTTCCAACATCTAGGTCCTGTTCCTTGCGATGGACGATCACGAAGGATACGCCGGAGTTCTTCTAAAATTTCGCCGGATTCAGCCAACTTTTGTTCCGGTTCCTCCGTAACACCTCGTACTCGATGATTCCCTCGTTGAGATGTCTGCTTTGCCGTCTCGAATTCCAACGCGTGCGCTAATGCGTCATCTAACCTATTGTGCCGAGCTAGCTTTAGCGCTTGCTGCGTTTCACTGTCTCTGATACCATCTATAAAGGTTTGCACTGCTAATTGCTCCAAGAAAGTATCCGGCGCGGTAGGGTAGGCTAGCCTCACCAATCGTGAAATATCGGCTTCGAACTCTTGCAGGCTCTCAACTGATTTCTGACAACGGTTCTTCACCTGTGCGTGGTAAACCTGCTGAAGATGGCCGTTTCCATATCGTTTTTCTAGCCGCGATATTAACTGCCCATATTTTTGTTGTTGACAATCGGGGATGGTTTGCAGGATGTTGAGTGCTTCTCCCCGTAAAGCGACGACCAGCGAAATAGCTTTCTCCGCATCGTTCCATCCATTGGCACTGGCTGCCGCTTCAAACTGTTTATGGTACGTGGACCAGGGTACCTTCCCATCAAACGTTGGTGGTTTTACTTTTATCTTGGCAATATTGGCTTCATTGTCCGATTTTACCACCGCCGTTAGGTTTCTTACAGTAGTTGTTGTTTCTTCGTCCGGGCAGATGCTTCCATTTATTATTGTTTCGAGAAGTTGTATTTTTTCGGCAGTTTTTTTATTTTCTTCTTCCAATTTTTTAACGTTCTCTTCCATTTTTTGTTCTAGCGTTTTGGAAGTTTCTTTCATTTTTTGTTCTAGAATCTTGGAGTTTTCTTCCATTTTTAGGGAGTTTATTAACAATTTCTCTTCAAGTTTTTCTTCCAACTCTTTTAAATTGTTTCCTAAGATTTCTCTAATTTCTTGAGAATTTTCTTCTATTTTCGCTTCTAGAGTTTTTGAATTAACTTCCATTTTTTCTAGAGTTTTTGAATTTTCAGCCATTTTTGCTTCTAGGGTCTTGGAATTTTCTTCCATTTTCATGAAATTATCTCTTAAAAATTGGAGCATATCCGTTTCCATTTTAGCACTTTGCGACCGGGTAACCGGCATTCACTCGCGAATACAAACTAGTTAATCACTACTGTCTTTTAGCCCTTTACGCGTTAAACCCCACACCTGACACCAATGTAACGAAAATTAAAAACGTTTATTTATTTCTAAAGGGCTAATACAAATATTTACTGATACGGTTAATAACAATTACAATTACTACAATTTATTTACACTATAATTTATATTTAACACTAGGTCTATATTTATTTAAACACTCTGTATACTGTTACTTCACTATTGTCACTTCACTGTCACTTCACTATTTATTTATGTTCACTTGCGCGTTCGAACTAGAATTCATTCTGACAGGAAATCGCGCTGCATTTATACTTAAATGCAGCCTTCCAGAATATTCCATAACCATCCAGGAATTTCCACGCATTTTCTAGAGCGTACATTCATCTATATTTGAATGACTAATGCCGTTATCATATATGACTCATCACACATGACGTCATACATTAGTCATCAAATATAATTAGACGTTCTTTCGTAACAATACGTTAAAAACTATAAATGTAGATATTGTGTATTACGTGACTAAACATAAGAGTGTTTTATTCTTATATGAATAATATTACGTGTTATTGTGTGCCATTAGTTTATAATAATGATTGTTTATGACAAACAATCTTGCAGTACAATCGGTGCATTCAATCATAATCAACACATGTAATTTTAAAAGTAATAAGTTTTAGTTTTATTATTTTTTAGTTGATTTTTACACCACCATCTCGCCTGAACAGGTTCGTTGAGCAATCACAACTTCCTATAGAAATTGGCGGATGTTACATCTACAACCACGAGCAATGGATTCAAAACAGGCTTGTATGACCTTAGATAATATATAAATTTTTAGTATGTCCAGTTATGTATAATATTACTTTACTTATAAAGGTGCGACTAGTTTAATATTTTTAAAGGTACCGCTATTCATTCAAATTAATTCAATTTTAGGTATATTATGTGCGTACATACTGTACATTATTTTGATTAACAGGAAGAGTGTACATAATATACTCAGAAATTTATGTACGTATAATATGGTGGCGCAAAATTATATTGACGTTTCTTGAGCTTGCAATTTTGTCATTTTATACAACATAATAAGACTTAACAAAAATTAATCGGAAAATTAAACTTTGATTCAAAATAATCAGGTGTTTTATACTAATTTTGATTCATTTTAAAACCTACGATTGAGGGGGAGGTTTCGGTTTTTATAGTTAAAAAATATGTTTCTATTGAATTTTTTCTTAAAAAAGTAAACATAGATGTAAAATTCAATTGTTTGCTGTAACTATGTTGATGTGTACTATTTTAAAACTAAAAATGTAGATGAAAAAGTATGAATAATCGTATTTTAATTAAATAAGCATGAAAGAGTATGAAAAATTGTGTACTACAGGAGAGCAATACTCATGTAGGTGAATCGTAGAGTAGTGAATACGGGCGTATTTTTCGAAGTTTCGAGTTCTTCATGCAAACAGCCCCGTATGCAGGAAAATTAATATCAGAAATATTCTTTAAAAAATATTTTCATCTATTTTCAAATCTATATAATATCCTCCGAATCCGAATATCCTAAGAATATCCTCCGGGATATTCTCGGAAAGTTCTCCCACCCAGCGCTGTTACTTACGAAAACAATCGGAGTTGTGATCCGAATCAAAGGAATAATATATATTTTTAAATACATAAAAAGTAGATTATAAATTAATTTATAAATTAAATTAAATTAGTCGGAAGTTGAATCTAAATCCAGCCAAGAAGTAGAAAATTTACGAAAAATTAGGTCACTTGAAAGTTGAAAGTATTTTGAGCAACTGTTATCTCTGGGTTTCAGGCTCATCCTCTAACTACAAATGTGGAGTTTTAGAGTAAAACAGTTCTACGCCATCGATTAATTACTATTTAATTTATATTAAATAATATTAAATATTTAATAATAAAAATAATAAAATAAATAATAATAATATTTAATTTATATTAAATAGTAATTAAAACACAAAAATGAAAAATGTGGTTTCAAGAATTATTTTGAACTTAATATTATTAGGATATTGATTTTTCTTAGCAGAATTTATGTTTATTTACAAAATTAATTTTTAATGTTACATGAAATTGAAATAAAATTTAATTCATAACTTACATATTTGTTCAAAAACTATATAATTGAATGAAATACTTTGTTAGAGATCATTCAGCGAGTTATGTCCCATACAATTATTGCGCAAAATGATAAAATTTGTTTTAACGAAATAAATTCCGTTCTAAAAATGTTAGTTAAATGTTGACGTTTTGATTTGACAGATTTGCTATTATCGTGTTTTTGATTATTAAATAATATTACCATTATTTGATAATTTAAATAACAATCAGCCGTTTTTTAACGCTGTTTGAAATTTTTATTATACTGAGGTTAGTATAAACAATAATTTAATTTAATTATAATAAAAATAATGTTCAAGTCAAATTTTTTGAATGTTTTTATTTAGCATTTATTATATGTATTTTGCCCGTCTCGAGCATTGTATGACACTTGACGTTTTGAACGGACTCTACATACTATTAACATTGTGTTTCGAATTTACGCTTCTCATGAGACAAACCTGGAAAAATTATTAAATTGATGGAAAAGTTATGCGATTAAATTCAATACTTGATTAGAAGTCAAATTATTTTGACTTTTGTAAAAACAAAATTACACCTACTTGATGCCAAAATAAATGAATAAAATTATTTTGAAAAATTCTAAACCAGTCAACTAAACAAACAAAAAAAAAAACACGTATATTGAAAGGTTATTTGCAATTAAAAATTACAATATTTGTAGATTGGTCCAATTTCAAAATTTCATGGGTTCTGAACTTGGTGAAATATACAAGACAGAACTACGTATTGATTTGTTATATTGTTAATATAACGGATATGATAATAAATAAAATGATTAAGGCTATTAACATGTGATAATATTTTTTTTTTAATTAATTGTTCCATTGTTAACAGCATGTAACAAACTATTTCATTCAATTATATAGTTTTTGAACAAATATGTAAGTTATGAATTAAATTTTATTTCAATTTCATGTAACATGTAAAAATTAATTTTATATAAAAATATTATCACATGTTAATAACCTTAACCATTAAATTTATGTTTATTCTGAAACTAAAAATATCTACTTTAAAACAAAAATAATTCAAGTTAATTGGGTACTTTAGTTCCAGAATAATCATGTATAGGCTATGTGGAACTGATTTGAATTTTTAAAAATTCGATGTTATCGATGACGGTGGCGAAATATAGAACTTTTTATAGTGCAGGTAGTAAAAGTGAGAATGGATTGCAGTATTATTAAATGGTGTTTACATTATAAAAAGCGAAATTTAATTCAATTTGTGCAGTGGATTAGTACATTAGTTGAAATTATTGAGTTAGTATTATCTATTAGCACTTTGATATTTGTTCTGATGCATAATTTATTGAACAATTTCGTCGTCCGTTCTTAATGTTTAATCTTTATAAATGTTCGTAAAACTCTCTGGCTTCTTCGTCATAAAACGTTTTCCGTTATGCCGTAATGTTCTTCATTCCCGAAAGAAAAACAGAATGTTTAAATGCAGGTTTTGTTGCCTCTATGATTAATTTTATTTTGCGCTTTTTTTGTGATGTTTCTAACGCTAAACTTGTTTCACGCTTTTCTTTATTTCTGTGCTCATCTTTTATGTCCTCCTAAAAAAAAAACGATTTAAATCCTACAAAGTCTTCAGGATGAAAAATTCTTGCTGGTCGTTTAAATCTTATTTTTGTTTTCTTCGGAAACAACTCGGAAACTTTCATTTTCTTAAAATAAATTTGTTTTCTTAATTGATTTATAGTAGATGGATTACCCCATTCTTGTTCCACACTTGTCTTTGATTTGATTTCATCTGTATTAATATAATAATATGCTTGCATTGCTCTAGCGCTTTCGTCACGAATGCACATTTTGCTGCTATCACTGGGCGATTTTCGTTAGTTTGTAACTGCACATTAAGCAGCGGCGATGTAACTGACGTTTGTCGTATTACGAATCTCGTATTTTCCATCTTTTTTTAACTTTTTGTAGGTAGTTTACATGATAAAATTCAACCAACGTTTTCACTTTTTTAGACAATTTGCAAATTTGAATCAAAATTACTTATAATTTTAGAAAAACCACACTTAAGGACAAAATCAATGCTTTTAAACTACTTTCATAATATATATTAACCTGCTGCAAAAAATATACACTAAAATTTTACTTTAAATTCATTTATAAATTAAATTATAAATATAAATTATTAAATTTATATACTACCTAGTAATTAATTTAAAACTGTTTAAGGCTGTTTTAGAAGGTTATAATTCTATAACTAATTTTGTTAATAGAAGTTATTATAATTTTGTAACCAAATATTTTATAACTGTCCTACTATTTGTGCATTAGACGGTCACAATTTTCTATGAAAGAAGCATGAGCAATAAACAGGCTGTCGAATAAATTTGACATTAAATTGACATTAATTTACTAACTAGTTTAAGGGCACTGTAGGTGGCGTATTGGTTGGAAAGTCACATTTACAAAACGAAACGTCATCATAATTTTAGAAGTTATGAAAACGCATTTTCATAAATTTATTTCAATTTAAAGCGATTTTGATAAAATAAATAAAGAAATACTGCATAGGAACTACCACAAAATAATAGGAAAACCTAACTGTTATCCCATGCTGTTATCTATCAACATGTGTAAATTTTTAGTATATTGTGAAAACATCTAATGCATTATAAATTGTGATAAAAAATAGAACATGTTCTAATCCATTACAAATCTTACAACAATTTGTAATCAAAATTTTCTGTATGAAATGATAACAAAAATATTTTTATGTGCAATTGTACTATAATGTCCATTTTCAAATATACAAAACAATACTGAAAGTGGCGGTTTTCAGTATGGACACGTGATATTTTACTTTTTAGTACAGGCATGTGACCACTTCAAATGTTTTTTGACAGAAGAATTTTTGCGCGCGATCGATCTGAATTTTTGCATATGCCTTCCTACCAAAAATTTATCGGGGGTGAGTACGAGACGAGGGGGGGAGTTTTTTGCTCAGATTTTAGATATCTAGCTTCGTTCTTGAGTTATTGCTAATTAAAATAAATTATTGACGTATTTTTTAATTTCAATTATTTTATTGCTTACCAACTTGATCATTATAGTATGTATAACGTTAAATTATTCTGTATAATATTATTGTTATCGTCCGTTTTTTGTAGAAAGTGTGTATTTTATTCCAATTACACATAAAATAGTGTATGCACCTTGTCCTTAAAGTGCGTTTTTGGCATTTGCATGGTTATAGACTTCAGCTACGCCTTAGTCTATAATTTTACACGCTCATACTAAAGACATGCACTTTCAGGAGGTGGCACATAAATAACTATTATAAATCTCGTCATTATAACTTTTTTTTTAATTAATGAATTATAACCATCCAAAACAGCCTTAAAATTGATAAATGAAAGGTATTGCATGAAAAAACTTGTACATAGCAATTAATAACATTTAACAGTTTATAGAATTATTTTATTTTAAAGCAAAAAGTCTTCAGTGTGTAAAATTAATTCTGCAGAGATGAGAATTTAAAATTTTAGTTAAAATTAAATGATATGTTGATTAATTGATTAGTTCTAAAGCAAAAACAGATTTTTAGTTACAAAAATTATTTCAAAATAAAAAATTACTTATCTGAAAATTCGTTGAATTCACTACATTTTGTTTAGAAGAAATATGTTTTTGGACAAAAAATCTTCAAATCAGAGGACAATCAAAATTAATGACAAGCAAAGGCTGAAAATGATGAATCAACTAGGGCTTAAAAAGTTATAAAAATAAGTGTTTAAAGACAATAATAAAACAAGAAGTGCAGCAAACAACATTGGGTTGGTTAACAATTTGAACTTCGCGCTGCGAAATCGTCTCAAGGAGGGGACAAATTTGGAAAATTTGATTGAGGGCATTGCGGTATGAACGAGCAAACGAGAAAGTCGTTTAAGTATTAATTTGGACATTGAAATAATCTGAAATTTAAAATTTGATTATAATAAATAAAATACCGCAATCAAAAGTGATATGAAAGTGACAATAACTTACCTGAAATGAATGGTGAATCACATGAATGAAAAAGATGCTCAATGATCAAACACGGACAATAGCAGATTACAAAAAGGAAAACTAGATGCGAGTGGCCAGGAGTTCATAATCAACGTTTAAACAACATATGGTGAGAAAACTATAGTGCACGTACGTTATTAAAACTTTAACAACGAACACCGTAAAGTTAAAATTTTAAATTTTTTTATAATGTCATTTAGTGATCATTTTCTAGAAGCAAGTTGAAATAATTACGAATTAAATATTAGAAAATTAAAACTAACGGCACATTTGTAAATCATTAATTTATCTTATGCAAGAAAAAGTCTAAAAACACCGACTGCATTTGAATTTATTAAATCCTGAATTGTAATTATTTGTATTGAAATAAATAAAATAAAAGTATTGAAATTAAGGTAAATAGAACAAAAGACTCTCATCCTCTCAAATAATCTAAGCACCCCAGCTAATTTAACAAGAGGGTAAAAATTACATAATTTTATAAGGTTAGGGGCATGGTAATATAAAGATGAACAAAATAGTTGCGAATAAAATAATATAAAATTTTACTTTTTAATAATTTTAAGACTATAAGAAATTATTTCTGCCGTCTTGCATTAATTCTGCAGATACTGTTGGGTTTGTTTGATTACAAATACAAATACATAGAAATGTTTCAAAAGGTTGAAATTATTATGTATCGGCTCTAAAGGACACCTTAAAAATTAAAATCGGTATACGGAAATCTTTCCTTTTCAAATATTCTGTAAATAATTACTTATTAGGTATATGTATCTTATAAAATGTAAAGAACTAATCTTTAATAATCTTATTCAGAAGACGGAAGAATATTTTGAAGATTCTCAAAATACTTTAAAAAAATTAAACGGCTTTCAAAAATCCTTAGAAAAGATACAATCTTTAAGTAAAGAAGAAAGTCGCAATGGATTTACTATTAATAATGACACGATAGAAGCTATGAAAGGAATAATACAAAGTACTTTAGAAAATGGTAATAAAAACAATTATTATGCTTTAGTCATATACTTAAATAATTAGGTTTGTATTTTTAAGGACAAGAATTGCTTAAGAAGATTGAGTGTGACAATAGAAATCGCAAGTATGCTTCTGAATCAGATTCCATGTCAACTCCACAGGACGTTAGCGATACAATAAAGCAAATTGATGAAATTATTAAGACCGTACAATTAAAACACAATGAAATTGAAGAAGCCTGGAAGAAAACTGTGAAACATTCGGATGATGCCCAAGATTTAAATATTTTAACACAAGGAATTGTTAACGTAACTAATTGGATTTTAGGACCTGCCGAAAATTTATTAAATTGTTATTACAAAGTTGGATGCGATGTGGCTTCGGCAGAAGAACTAAGGCACGAACATGAAGCTATCGAATTGCAATGCTGGAATACTTATGGAGCTTATGCAGAATTACTGTTTAAAATTAATACATTTTTAAATAATGATATTCAAACCAATTACAAAAAAGATGTATTATGGCAAAAAGATTTTATGGATTTTGTATGTCGAAGTTTCGCTTCAAGACTTGAAAGGCGACGCAATATTTTAATTAATTCCTTAAGATTTTTTCGTTTAGTATCGGAATACTTTGATAGAACCAGCGAAGTTTTTGAATCTCTTATTATGGGCAACAAATTTGACGATTTTTCAATTGCTAATAATAAACTTAAACATCTTTTAGATAGTCAAAAAACATTAGGTAGGTTTATTTTTTATTTAATTCCAATTCGATTAATTATATGTCATTTTCTAAAATATAACTAGTTTTATCTGCGAATGTTTATTAATTTATTTACACTACATGATGGTGTACATCAAGTACAAATTCTTATATTGCGGTTCAGATGGTAAAACAATAATTATGTGTCTGTATTCTCATTCTAACTATAGCTATTACTTAGTAACTGTAATGTTTTTCAAGATGCTATCGAGAGCGAAGTAATAAAAGAAGGAGAGAAACTTGCTGATATGTTATCGATACCAGTAAAAGATGCTCTTGGTCGAGAATTGGCAATTGACTATTCAGAAGACATAGTAAATATTAAGGATATCTTAGATGCAACAACTGCAAGGAAAAATCTTTTTAGCGATAGCGTCGAACTTCAAAAATTAACATTGGAACAATATACTCATATTAGTGCTTATGAAAAAGATGCGGAGCAAGCTTTGCAATGGTTAGATGAGCTTTTTCAAGTTATGTTACAATTTCATGGCCATGTAGGAATTACCATATTTGAAATTCAAAATCAAAAATTTGAACAAGAATCGTTTCAAGAAACTGCTAAGGTGAGTTTATTATTTATTGAATTATTCAAAAATTATAATATTACATAAATAATATCACCCAGAATTTTAAAATTTCAACTATACTATAGGAAAGATGACACTTTTCTGAGCATTTAAAAAAAAATTCTTGGACCATCCATTAGTTTTCGAGAAAACGGTATTTTAAAATTACGAATAGCAGGGAGATTGTAACCTGATACACCCCGATGCGTGACGGTAAGCCGCATGTTGATCTCCCTGCTCTTCATTTTGTTGACGGTACGTGTGCTTTGATTATACTCTTAATGTTGTTGTCAGTCGCGGTCGACAACGGGACGAGTTCTATATGGCTTCGAGTTCCACCCTTGGCGAGTTCTGTCATTCTTCAGGGATATTTTTAAATTGTTATGTGTAAGGGTAAGGTGCCCTCCGGGCCTGTTTTATTTTTTTGCCTTACTCAACAACGGCCAATCATACAGCCGTGTTAAAAGGTGTATCTAAAATACATGTAAATTTTACATCTTTAAATTCGAATTTTTCGAAAACTTATGGATGATCCAAGGATTTTTTGTTTTAAACTGCTTAGAAAATTGTCCTCTTTCCTATAGTGTAGTTGAAATATTGAAATTCGTGATAGTTATCTGACAGTCCCCGAAATATTTATAGTATATCTTATCAAATTCTGATTACTTCTAGGAAACTTTCAATTATGGATGTCAACTACTAAACGCATCGTTAATACTTCGTCAATCATGTAAATTATCAACAGAAGAACATTCCAGTTTACTAAAACGATTAAGAATATCTTGGGAACGTCTATTAGGGGTTAGTCAAGAACAAATGACCAGACTTCGCGTATCTGCGGTTTTTCATCGTTCTGTAGAAGAACATTGTAACCAATTACGAGATTTACGCGAAGCAGTGGCTACAATGCCATTAGAAGATATGTCCAAGAAACAAATAAGGCTAAGAAACTTCTATAATTGTAGAGAAAAATTGTTACTTGAAGTTGGAAGAATGGTACGTTTGGGAAAACTACTTAGAAGTCGATTGAAGGAACCTCTTTCTGTAATTAATAAGTAAGTATTGCTCTAATATTAATTATTATATATTTGGGTTTACAGGGTTTACATAATAAAATAATATAACTATAATCTAAAATAAATTTTATAATAACTGTGGTACAAATAAAATCCTAATATATAAGCGTGTCAATATTTTGACAAAATTTTTGGAGGGGCGCATGGAAGGGCGTGGATAACAACAAAATTATCCAATAATAATTTTTGATCCGTTAAAATTTAAAATAATAAAGAAAATTTTACTAAATAAAGAAAACCGGAATTATTTATAATCGGAAATTGAATATATATTTATTATAACAGAATTATCAAATAATAATTTTTGATCCGTTCAAAATAAAATATAATAAAGGAAACCGGAATTATTTCCAAATCAAATTAATAAAATCATAGTAAAAGAGATAACTTCAAAACCGGTCGATCTTAGGTTAGCGTTATGAATTTTTTAATTAAAACGGCTAAAAAAGAGATCCACCGTCTATCTACCCGTCTGCGGACGGGCTTTACACCTAGTTGTAAATAAAAATACAGCTAGATCTTCAAAAGTTCCTAAAATGCATTACTGCTTTATATTACTGTAATTAAATAAAAATAAGTTCTATTATAAAATAAAAACATAACATAAGGTAACAGTGCTGGAAATATTTATAAAGGCGCCCCATTATAGAGCCTTATGTTAAAAATTGTTATCATGTTTTGATGATTTTTTTACTTTATAATTCACTATGCAGATTAGATTATGCATAAAAATTAACTTATTTACATTGACAAACACGGCAATAAATGAAAACTAAAATTAAAAAATTAATATTTCTGTGGTCAGGGGGTAAAAGTGCTTAAGTCAAGTTTTTGAGAAAATGAGATTATGTCAAATTTATATTAAAAAATTGGCATTCTTTCAGTGGGTAAAACTTCTAAAGTCATTTGCTTAAAAATGACAAAGATATTTTACTTGAACATAATTGCTTAAGTTTGGTTTGTTTCGGGTAAAACCTTCTAAGAATACTTAAAATAATTTACATAAAAAAATTGTGTAATTTTGTTAACAGACAATATCTCAGTTGTAATGGGATATTTAGGATAAAAAAAGTTTCTAAAAAACAATTAAAGAAAAGTAATAAATCTTTCATTTGCAAATATCTTAATTCAAGCAATTCTGACTTAAGCACTTTTACCCCCTAACCACAGATTTAATCTGGCTTTAATATTTATTTTTGCTAATCTCAAATAAACGATTACGCATGAATATTAAAAGATTTTGCTGTTCTAAAATGCTGAAATATGCTCAAACATCACTACTACATTGTTTAAACTCTGCAATCGAGTAAACTGTCTCTCTTTAGTATAAACTTTACTTGCCATATGGCAAAGATCACTACTTGATCCCGCATTGGTTCTCTATTGGAGAATATGGAGTTCTCCCCTAAGAGAAGAACATGGTGAAAATTTCATATTCTTGCTTATTGAAATCAGGTTTTGGTTGCGTTTGATACATCTTCTTCAACGAAACATGAAATGCCGTATTATCCTGCTGAAAATTCCAATTAATTCTGCCAATAAATTTACCAAAATTTAGCAAAGCCATCAAATAACTCAAATAACTTTTTGGATTCTTGTTGAAACAGCTTAAAGGCGAGGTTCCGTTCCATACAAAAGTATCCTAAACCATAACCGCGCCACCACCAAATTTACTGCTAAATTTAAGTTGCCTTTCTTTTCGGAAATTGTGCCAATAATATTTTTCACAAATTAATATATTTTACATTGGGGTCATCAAAATGAAATTTTTCTAATGAAAATAATCTCTTGCAAAATTTAATCCTGATTCCTTATGGCAAGATTTAAGTGATGGCTGCTTTATGGATAAGGATAATGGATAATGGATAAGGATCCATTTTACTTTTATTGACTTATTTAAATTTTGCCGCATTGTGTTGTACTGGAAATATTGAGTTTTGTCTTAATTTTAGTGGATGTTACGTTTCCAGTATTAGGTAACTGAATAGTTTGTTTTTTCAGCATATTAATAATTAGTGATTTTTGCTTACTTTTTTTTTGCTTTCCATAACCACTACATAAATTTGTCAAATTATCGATCACACTTGGAGATCAACTACCTATATAATATAGTATGTAAGAGTGTTCATTTTACTAAGCGGACAACTTGAAACTGCTATAATAATTGCAATAATAATAATAATCAGCCGATATTTAATCTAATAGGTAGTATGCTTAAAACAAATGTCACTTATCACATATCACATTATTTAGTTACTTAATATACTATTAGTCAAATATATAACGTCATCGAGCGAATTAGTATTGAAACTCGAAAAGTGATCTTGCAAAAGTGGTGTTCAGAAAAATTATCCCTTAGAAAATTCGCGAAAATTGTCAAGCGCTTAAATTCAGCGGTTTTTCAAATTATAAAAAAATTTGGAGAATACAATACATTTCATGATTTACCTAAACCTCGTCGTAGACAAAGGGCTGTAAATGGTGTAGCTGAAGAAAAGGTTGTGAAACTGTTGAAATCCACCAAGTTCTTCTCTGTAAGAGAAACTGCCAAGAAGGTAGGGGTTAGTGTGGGTACTGTACAAAATATTAAAAAAAAACAAAAAATGCCTATGTGGTCCACGGAACCGCAGAAGAGGTCAAAAATATGATCAGGAAAGTTGCACACTTTTTTTGCTGCAAAACAAGAATCCGTACATTTTAATGGACGACGAAACTTATGTGGAAATAGTCACTAGGACTCTACCAGGCAGTGGCGGTCCGTGAGTAAGTAATTTGGGGAGACTGGAAATCTAAAGTTTTAAAAAGGAATAATAACAATACTTACTTATTAACTATGTAGATACATAATAATATTAATTTCACTTCGTAAGTTTGTAGATGTCGTACTTTGTAAACTTCGTAGAATTGTATGACATGAACACACTCCCTTAATGTTTCGTAATTTTTTTGTATTTGTATTTGTAGGTTATATTTATTTGAGGTTATATTCATTTGAATTTATATTTATTTGACATTTTTGTTGTGTTTATGCTTTTAAAATACCAAATAAAAGTGAAAAGTAGAAATTATTAGATTTTCTTGTGAAAATGACTATATTCTTGATTTAATAATTTTAGAGATTATTGAAAAAACAAACAACATGGATTAAACGTGCTAGTAAACTCATTATGTTTTAGAGCAGCAAGTCGTCGACTTTCTGAAAATTCGAATTAACCCACAACATGAAATTTTTCTTGATTTCTCAAATGGTTTTTAAAAATAGAATGATTTTCTGCTTTTTTTATAAAATATTTTATTGTCGACAATTCATCAACATTCTTTTCTTCCACCAAAAATTACACAAGTGAAACAAAACTTTTTATTTCGCTTATCGCAACCAGTAAGCCACAAAAATTAGTATACCAACTACACTGAAATTTTCTAGTAAATTTACCTTCTTTATATTCCAATGAAAAGCTGTAAGAAACCGTTGGTATATTAGTTAATTTTTAGTTAAAAAAATAATTTTAGTTAAAAATTTTTTTTAATTTATTGTTTATTTCCTTTGATGAAAATAATTCAAAAAGTATAATACATTAATAAATGCACAAAAACGTAGAACTTGTAGCAAATACATAAATTATATTGCATAATCTTTGAAGAGGCTCGACTCAACCTTGGAATATTTCCGATATGTAATTTCGCCACTCGTTTACCCTTTGTAAATTTTATTAAAAATTATGATTTTTAATAAAACATTTTTTTTCTTTTTGGTGGCTGACTTTTTCTGGGGAGACGCAGTCTCGAAGACTCTCCTGACGGGCCGCAACTGCTACCAGGTCTACAATATTATAACGCTATTGTTGGAGATGTGGATAAGAAAAAAAATGATTGAAAAAAAAGAAATGTCAAATTTGGCAAAAAAGTCCTTTTTGTTCAACAATTTAATCAACAAAAAAGGATGCCCGAGAAGCTAAAACTTTCGAAGAATTTAAAAAAATGTGGAGTAGAGCGAGTCGAAAAGTGACCGAACAACATGTGCATCTGTGTAAAACTCGAAAGCCAATATGCTTGTCTGCTTAGTAAAATGAACACTCTATTTTTCAATCAGTTAATTTAGAAGGGCACTAGGTGATTTGGTCCCCGGTTATTTGATCTCCTGGATCTACATTTTACGTACAGTTTAAACTATCGATCGTGAAATTCCCGTTGGTGAAATTATTGGGGGTGAATTACCAGGGGATCAAATTACCAAAATCAATTTACCGAGGACCAAATTACTGGGGATCGAATTAGCGTATACGATTTAATGACAATGAATATTAAATTAATTGCATTACTATTGACAAGTTCAATGTTAATGCTGTGCAAAGAGTACCCTATATAAACATGTGGGCTCTGCTACACCTATGCTATCTTTAGATTATTAGAGTCTAGATAAATGATCCTGCATACAATTTTAATAATAATCAGTTATTATAAATATTATATTAATAAATGATAATTACGATTAGTAGTTACCTACATACATATAAATATGTTATCCAAAAGTTATTTTTACAAATTTATATTTACCTTTTTTTTAAATTTTAACGACCAATATTGATTTCGTCATCTAAGGTCATGATGTAGTGGCCCATTTGCCCACTTTGTGGTTTTGAAATCTGAAATTTAAAAAACTAAATAGTAAATAACTCTTTTATAACAATTATTTCTACCTATTAAATCAAATACTTTTATCAAAAAAATTAGAATTGATGCCATTGCGATTACTATTCAGGAATATAATTATTATTAAATTGTTTATTGTTGAATAAGAAATATTAAGATGAACAGCGACTGTACGCAAATAATTTTTTTTAATTAGTTAAAATAATTAACTTTGTATTTAGTTCCCCAAAGTATCTGGCATTTCAAAATAAAAATCTAAACTAGTGGGGACACTACAGTAATTGACAGTGGCAATGTAACCGGTATGTGTTGAACATCTTGTCAGTAAGTTTTTATCTAAAGGTTTTTGCACTCATCAAAATGATTTTAAAGTTTTCCTAAAAAATATTACTCTATTATTTATTAATCGAACTTTTTTAAAGTTAAGCTTAAGTAACTATAATTTTATTATTAATCTTCAAATTAAATTAAATTTTTATTTCGTTTAGAATATATTTTGATTGATTAGATAATGAATAATAGAATTTTTATAGTAACAATGTACAAATTACAATGCAATATTACTACAGTATGAAGAAGATCTAGCAAAATGAAATAATCTTTCGTAATATTAAAATTTATTCAAACGAAATTTTGCTCAACATTAAAGTAATCAATTGCTTCGTGATTAATGTAGACAAAATTTATATTTTTATATAAAATTCTAAACATTTAAATTTACTTTTACATTTTTGCAAGATAAATTTTATTCGTATTGGTTGAGTTATTTGAACATGTTATGTCACATTTCAAAAGAAGTTTGTTGTTATAATAACTATAGAGTAATAAATATTAATTTTAACATTAGAAAATAATGTTTACAATTTTAAAATAATTGTTAATAACACACAAGACTTTATTTTTCTTTTGAACTATAAAGATTATCTATATTCGCCTAGCCAGAAATTTAAAATTAGAATCAAACCCACACAATTTTCATATTTGTAAATGTAAAGTTGCCACTGCTTACTGTGAAGATTAACATTTCTTAATATAATTTACTAAATAAATAACAGGCTTTTCTAAAACAATATATACCTATACATATAATATTTGTATATCTTAATATTATAATTAAGAAAAACTCCATTACTTAACTTATTAATAATAACTAATAACTTCAAATATTACAAAAATTAATTGGTTTAAAAGTAAATTGAACCTTTAGCGTTGTTGCTCAAGTGAACCATTTTTATTTACATGCACTTGTAATAATTCGATAATAATTTATAATTATTATCATAATAATAATAATAGTATCAAGTTAATTCAAATATTGTTGGAACAATATTAAAACTGTATTATTTTAAATAATAATATGTATAATGATGATGAAAAAAACATTAAGAGAAACATTACTTTATTTTAGGTTTACTGAAAAAGCAAATTATACGGATGCTGAAAAATCGCAAACTGTTCAAGATTCGTCCGTATTGGACAACATATTTGCTGTCGAAGCAGTAACTGAAAAGTTGACAGAAGTAACCGATTTAGCTGAAGAATTAGACCAAGCTTTACGTAGTGCTCAACAAGATTGCGGTTTGTTTACATGCAGTTCGACGAATACCAGCACTTCGACAACTCCTACTACGATTATTAACATGGGCACCAGAAAAACTTTTGATGGAAATGCATCGACTTCAGAGGTGAGTCATAGTTTTATCTATGCATTATTTAAATATTTCGGAAAGTACTTTTACTGATTATTATTATTTACTAATATTATCAAATTTTTAAAGAAATAGTATTAGAAAATATAATTTCCAAACTTATAATTTTACGTTTGATGATGGATACTTTTTTAGAATGCTCACCTTATTCCTAAAATACATAAACAAGAAGATTTAAAATCGGACGAAGAATTTTTGACTGCATCTGACTGTACATTACAGCATTCTCGATCTTCATCTTACAATACTGCTTCAGAGTGTGAAAACAGATATTCACCTTGGTGGGAATATGATAAAAAAGATTTAGATGAACATGTGTCTAAAGAGAAAATGGTATTAGGTGTAGGATTGCCCGAATTGCCACCGTATAAATCGGTCTATAAAAGTACTTCTGATATACCACCTGGAAAGATTGTCCGCGAAGTTACAGAAACGACCCATTTGAAAGTACAACATTCACATACAATGGGTGTAGCATCGTATGTTTTAACATCTGAAATTGCTAAGGATAATGAATTAAACTCAAGCGGCAATGAGAAACCAATTATTCTGTCTGCAAAACACAACTCAGAAAACATCATTCCTGTAAGAAATGTAGAAGAAACAAATTTTTTGAAAAGTATGAAAGAGGTAAGCAAAATTTGTGAGGATGACGCTTGGAATGCATACAGTTTAGTTACTAAACAAGCTATTAAAGGGTGTCTTTGAAAAATAAACTTTTCCTACGACCACTAAAAAAAGATGACCAAAATTATATAACGGTATATATATAACACGATATAACACACGGTATAACCACGTTATACCGTGTGTTAAGTTGAAATTTTAAGCTGTTTGTATGTTTGAACAAGCTGTTCCATGGGAACGTAAAAGAAACTCAACAAACACTCAGTTTATTTTTAAAAAGATTAAATGTCACCGCGATCATGTTATATTTTCTTTCTTCTATGTTTTTTGGTGATAATAGGAAAATTCTTATGTGCTATATGAGAGTAAATGTTGTTTTTTATTTGCTTACTATAGATACTAAGCTCGTAAGAAACATCTAATTTACGCACTTATATTACAAAATACTATTATATTGCTAATACTCATATTATTACTATTATGTAGTAGTATTTGTTTATTAAAAAATATATTATAATATTCAAAATATTAACTAGTCATGTACGTATTACATAAATTTTATTAGTTTTTGTTTGTTAAAGTTATTTTCAGAGTAAACTATTGTGTTCAAAGAATAAGTTGAATAATATAAAAATGTTGCTACATTTTTATGTCAAGTACAATAGTACTACAAAAAATGTAATTCATATTTGATTTAATATTATTATGCATATGCGCTTCTTTCATATTTTGCCATTATAATAATATATTAGTATTTTTAGTAGTTAATGCTTTTAAATTAAAATTGTTTGAAAATTAATTAAAATTTTGTAATATTAATTTATCTATTTTAATAATATATTAGATATTAATAAAGTATTATGAATATCTACTTACAAGCACTCACTGCATCCAGTACATCAGCAATCGATATTATAATATGTTTGGTAAGTGAACGAAAAAATTATGCCTTACGCATAAATTATGAATGTTCCTTAGTTTTTAAGTTATGAATTTTTGAAAATACGGTAGCGGTTAAACTACCTAAGTCTGGATAACAATGAACATAAACATAAGAAATACATTAGATATAAGAAATACTAGTATAAATAAAAGTTTAATCGAGAATTGAATAATGTTAAAGTAATTCTAATATTGGAAGAAACTCATTCCACATTATGTAGCTTAAGATTTCAACATTGTTTGATACTTTATTAAGCTTTTATTTTTATTTATATTTTTTATGTCTTATGCACACTTACTGTTACACAAGATTTTTTTTGTTGTGGTGGTGTAACCGTAGAGGTTAGGACTTGTAAATATGAAGTCTGGTTTTGATTCCCATAACGTGCTATTTTTTTTTCAACTTGCTAGTTTTGAAAATTATGTAATTTATTATCATAATTATTATATTTTAAAATTTTACTTAAGATGATTTTAAGAACAGATGTATGTCTTAATAATAATTTATTGTTTTTCTTATACGAATAAGTACTCTTTACTCAAATGATTTTAAGCAGAATCCTTGCTAGTATAAAAAATTTCATTAAATTTTAAATTGATCGTTGTGAAAATCTCACTACAAATATTTAAAAAAATTTATAACTCATAAACTAAGGAGTATTTGGTAAAATCCTGAAATACCGCAAAATTTGTTTGGCTCCTGGAATTACCCAAAAAAAATGGAATCTCGATTGCTGATACGTAAACTGGATGTAGTGGCCCATGTTAGAAAAAGTTTATTGTCTTGATGTGTTTAGTTGTGTTAATGTGTTAGATATTTTAAATAATTTTTGTTGTTTGTTGTTTTGTTTATTGAAATAACAATTACCTAAACAAAGTTTTTAATTAATATAATTTTGTTATGATAACATTTTATAGTAAATTAATAAAATTATTCTTGTCTGAATAAATTATTATATTATGAACTTGATGGTGATTATAATTTAAATATGTATAACATAATAATTATTTACTGAATATTTTATTATAAAAATAATTATTATTATAAACTTTTATTTGATCATTTTCTTAATAACTGAATTTAAATCAAATTTAAATTTAAAAAGTTTTATAGACCAAATATAAATAATAATGTTAAATAAAATCAGCTTGGCGCGAAAATTCAAAAAAATTAACTTAGGTCAAATTTTTTTATTTTCATTATAATTAAATTAAATTGTTGTTTGTACTAACCTCAGTATAATAAAAATTATCAAATAGCGTTAAAAAAATGCTGATTGTTATTTAAATTATCAAATAATGGTAATATCATTTAATAATCAAAAGCACGAAAATAGCGAATCTTGCAAACCAAAATGTCAACATTCGACTAACATTTCAAGAACAGAATTTATTTTGTTAAAACAAATTTTGGGAATTGTCACGTATGTGATCACACGATTTTAACTTTTTCCTATTGATTATTGGTAAAAGGACACTTTTCTAAGCATACTAGAACAAAAATTTTGTTGGATTATAAATTAGTTCTCGAAAAAATCGAATTTGAAAAATTTAAATTTACATGTATTTTAGATACACCTTTTAACACGGCTGCATGAATAGCCGTTTTTCACTATATTTTCACTATACCTACGAAAATCGAGATCACAATACATTTTGTTGCTATTTGTTTTATAGAAATTGGTTGAACAAATTATATAATTCTAGAATCGAGAATCCAAGAAATAAACAAAAACTTAAGAACATTATGAAATAAATAAGTAATTAAGAAAACCAAATAATTAAAATAACGCATAATTATAATTTGATAAAGATGAACTTAAATAAAAAGTGCAATTATAAATATAGAATTATAAATTTTATTAGCTTATTAATTAGGTAGCTTTAATAATAATTAAAAATAAAAGCGGTTTTGCACTTGCAAAATCGAATAATTGAGACAATTTTCAACTTCTGAGCTCTAAAATTCAGATTTTGTGACACTAATTAAAATGAACATCATTATCGTAATATGCGGCTCTATTTTCATATGGTACAATTTATTGGTATGAATAATTAGATATAGATAGAATTAAAAAATTACTAATATCGGATGCAGAAAAATTATTATTAATTTGTTATTAACTTAAAAAGTATCATTCACGTATCGACGAAAGAATTTTATAATATTTTAGTTAAGATTATGCAGAAACCCCAAGTTACGATTTAAATTGAACGAAATTAGTAATTGGTGATCAAAATACCAAAACAGGAAGAAAGATAACATTTCAACCAAAGATAGGAAAATTTACCTTATACATCCAATCTAATGAAAATGATCGTTTTCTGATTGATTTTGTAGTAGAACATAGCATGACGATAATAAACAAATACTACCAACACAAAGAAATCTTCAAAGGAAAATTTATACATTGTGTTGTGTTGGTATGTTAATTACTTTTGTAAATAATGCCAAAATAAAATAGAAAAGTTTTAGGAGGTAGGAGTTATCAGCGTTATGATATCAAGGTAATTGATGACAGATATCACGGTATCAATTACTAGTAAAAAATATTGGATTCTCGGACGACCCTTCGGGATAAGTGGCAAGGTTATCAAGAGTTATCTTAATAAAAAAGGAGTTAGAAAGACGGTTTTTAAAAACAATATGCCCGGAGACTTTATGATTGCGTTCATAGAGCGAAACAATTTTACTCAAAGATCAGCGAACAACACTAAGCGATCCAGAGCAGTAGCTTTAAAAGAAGTTGCCTCAGAATTTCTTAATAATATAAAAGACAAACTTTCTGAAACCACTATTTTCAATTTTGAAGAACCTGTTCCTTTAAGTCAATAGCAAATTTACGATGAAAGCAAATGTGGCATTTGTTGATGCAATTTTTGTGACTTTCGCGGCAGCGACTGAATTCTGTGCATTGACTGTAAAAAGTGAATCTGTGGTCTATGTACTAATAACGAGAGTAAGGTAGAGTACTACAGTTGTGAAGTATGCTGGGATGAGTTGTTTTAATAACAAATTATTTCAGTTCATTAGGAGAATGCAGATATTTTCATTTTTATTACCTATAATGTAGCCATTTTGTGCTAATATAATTTAAAAACACTGAAGTTACGCACTTTTTAATGTTTTTTATTTATAACAAGACCAAGTTGACCCCATAATTGCGCAACTACGTTTTTTGGCAAATTTAAGTTATGTGACAAAGTTAACCCAAAAAGCGGTACAATTCGTTAGGTCTTTTTTAACGATTTTTCAAGTGTGCAAACGCTATTTCAAAAAACAAAAAAAATGGTTAATTGAATAACACTAATAATTATTGTTCTATATCAACTAAGAGAAAGAAACTAATCAGAGCAGAAAATGTATAAAAACGTGACGAAGGTGGCCAATTTTACAAGAAACGTAAGAAGCTATAAGATAAAATAGGAATAAAATTTAGACAAATCGTACCAACAAATATAAGTGAGAGGAAACTGAAAACTAATAAGTTAAAAAACACTACATTTTCACCAAAAGACAACACTAAGGAGTGTTATAATATATTGGGAGAGTATCAGAGTGGCTTCAGAAAAGGCAGTTCAGTAATAGACCAAAGATATTCAACGAAATTCAAGCTGGAAGAGCAAAAGCAACATTAATTCTCTTGCGCTATTTGTCGATTTCAAACAAGTTTAAAATTTATAGTTTGCGCATTCCTCTGAATTTCCCTTCTTTTTCATTACAATACATCCCCTTCACTCCATTCTTCTAGCATTTTTTCTTTCTCCCACACTCTTCTGATCAAATCGCACAACCTCTCTTTACCACCACTCCTCCGTATTTCATGAGTTTCATCTCTATGTTTCTATAATCTCTGTGTTGGTTGGAGTGCTTACTTTGTTTTCTACATTATCCTGTATATCTTCTTCACACTTGATACTCTCTTTTACCTCATTGTTCAACAATCTTTGGAAATGTCTCGTTCATATCTGTTCAATATTTTCCATTAATATATATTCCATTAAACCTTGTTCATTTTTCATTTCTCTTGCTCTGATCTTACATGCACTTTTCTGATTTCTCAACTTTTGATGGAGCATTCTAGATCTGTTAGTAATGTTATTTCTCTCTATTTCTTCCATCTGATTTTCCCTTCAATCGTTCTTTTTACATTTGTAAAGTTTACTAGCCTCTTTCAATCTATTGCTATAGCTGTTTTTGTCTTCTTGCCTCCCCGCTCTCAGCCATTGTTCTCTTGCTTTATTTTTATTGTTAATGGCTGTTTCGCACTCGTCACCAAACCATTCCTTGTTTCTTTGCTTTTTTCTATACCCTATCTCTTCTCTTGCATCGCATTTATCTTTTCTTATCATCTCGCTCTTTACTCTATCTTCATATTGTTTCCTTATTTTGGAAACAAGGTCTTTTTAGCTCTTATACTGCTATTCTTCTAGACCTTGAATTGCACATTTTGTTTGATTTTTGCTCTCACCAAGAAATGGTCTGTGTGCGCATTTGCGCTTCTATACGATCTCACATCTAGTATCACTGCTTCTCCTTTTTGAGAGATCAGGACGTGATCTATTTGGTTTTGTATTAACTTGTTGAAAAATGGGTTCATCACCTAATGACTTATTGATATAAGGAACGGGATCTGTCACTATTTCCATCCCAAGATTTGAACCTCTTCTTATTGACTATTGGAAAGAGAGCACTTTTCTAAGCATACTAGAACAAAAACTCCCGAGTCCTGAGATGAGGGGGTTGTCCATATCTTGACAACGATCGTTTAGTTTTTCCGTCAGATTTTTGATAAATTTGTTGACGGATTCGATTTAGAATTCTCAGTGGATGTAGCGATTTGGAACCCGGTAGAACGCGTTTCGTGCTCTTCGGAGTGCGATGTTTTGGACCGTTTGAAGCCGGTTCATCTGGTGGTTTGATGCGAAGGCACACGCCGGAGCCGCGAGATTGAGGAGTGGTCTGATAGTTGCTTTGTAGATTGTCAACTTGAAGTTTGGGTTCATGCTACTGCGGCTTCCGATGATTGAATCTAGTGATTTCATGATTTCCCTTGCTATGCCATTGATCGTGGTGATGTGTTTTACCCAGAATAGCTTGTTGTCCAGCGTGACGCCGAGGTATTTGACTGACGATTGTCATTGGACTTTTTGATCGAAGATTTCCAGGTCTTGAAGTACGATGTATTTCTATGCGTCATGTTTGGTACCATTTTTCTCGGTCATCGAGAGCTTCTTTTACTCGTTGGGCTGCTAGTTTGGGGTTTAGCGAGCTGGCTGCGACGCTTGTATTGTCCGCGTATAGTCCTAAAGTTTTCCTTGAAGTCCTTGAGAGATCGTGAACGTATGCGTTAGAG
Source organism: Cantharis rustica (assembly GCA_911387805.1). Lineage (NCBI taxonomy): Eukaryota > Metazoa > Arthropoda > Insecta > Coleoptera > Cantharidae > Cantharis > Cantharis rustica. The sequence goes on from OU426877.1 coordinate 83,749,555, forward strand.
AGGGTTGGAGCTAGGGGATGCCTTGGGGTACCCCTGCTTTGATTGGCTGCTTGATGAGCAAGTGTCGTTTATCTTGACTCTGAACTTTCGATCCGCTAGGTAGAATGCCAAAAGTTGAACCAATACGAGTTTTATTTTTGCCATGAAAAGTTTGTAGATCAGGTCATTGTGCCACATTTTATCGAACGCTTTGGAGACGTCCAGGAACACCGTGGCGGTAGATTCCTTGTTGAACAACTTCTCAACGAGTCGCAGTACTTCGTGTGTGACGGAGTGTGCGGGGCGGAAGCCAAAATGTTTGTTCTGAATAATGCTGTTCAAATCGAGTTTGTTCTTCAGCCTCGCCAGTATAATGCGCTCCACAATTTTCTCCGGAGCGGAGAGTCGCTAATGTTATGGGAAGGTCTTAGATTTTCCTGGTTTATGCAAAACGATGACATCTGCGGTTTTCCATTGTTTTGGAAAGTGTTTCAATCTGAATGACGCGTTGATGATTGTGGCGATAACGGTAGTGGCTTTCTTTGGGAGTGATTTTAGGGCTGCTTTTAGGATAACCTCCGGGCCGGGGGTTTTCTTCTTCTTTTGGAGTGGTGGGTTCGATGACTTGGTCCTGCAAGTTGAAGATGTCTTGGACTGTGATGTTGATCAGTTTGGTGTGTTCTGGGTCGTCTTCAGTGCCGTGCGGGCTGAATTGACTTTCTAGCATGTCCACAAATGCTTCGGCTTTGTCTGATGGGTGGCATCAGGGTTTTGATGTTCTTTAGGGCTTTGGCAATTCTCCAAACTGAGTATTGTTTTCGAAAAAAACTAGCAGTGTGGTGTAAGGTTTCAATCGACATGCTACGGAGCGGGAGACCGCAGTTGGATGCTTGGTTGCGCCAACTGCACTGCTGTGATCTGAAAAGTCTAACTTACATCTTGGAGCTATACTCGCCAACCTGCATTGGCAAGCGTGGCGTTTTAAAGCCTACTAACCTCTCAAATAAAAATGAGAGAGGCCTAATATTTAGGAATGGATGGATATAGGCTAAGAAGAAGAAGAACAGAAGAATAGTTGTTCTCGGTAAACAGACTCTTGATTATTTTGGACTACGATTCGTCTCTGAGTTTCTTTAGTGCGTTCCAGACTTGCACTTTTGGTTGGTTTGTCCTGGATCGGTTAAAAAGGTGCCATGTTGTTCTTGCTCTTACTCGAGCTTGTCTTACGTCTTTGATTACGACGGAACGTGTGACGGAAAGAGTAGGTGTCTAAGGTCCAGGGTGGGGGCGGGAAACCTGGCTGCATCTAAGGCTCCATTTGTACGCGTTTCAAAGATTGACACATAGTCTTCTAGTTCATTTTTGGTTTTGATTACCGGAATTCTCTCCATGTTGATCCGAAGGTGGGTTGACCGCAACTGACGATGAACTTCTTGGCAATATGGAGGTGCCACGGGGAAACCGTATATCTCCTTCAACTAACGTGGGCGGTGGGCATTGGAATTTATTGAGATGTGGTTCCTCATTTGAAGCGCTAAGCTTGATCGGGCTGGTTTGTGGTCCATGGGGATAATTTCCGTGATTTGCAGGATCCTAGGTATTTCGAAGAACTTTCCTAGGGGCGTGGACTTGTGGCCAGAGGGGCGGTGGGGCGATGGGGCGTCTGCGATGCGTGGGTTGGGGTCCCTAGCATTTGATGAACTTGGTTCCTTGGTGTCGATGAGGCGGGGCAAGCAATTTGATGTAATTCTCGACGTCTTTGCATGGTTTGCAAACAGTAAGAGTATGTCAAAGAACACGTACCGTCAACAGAAATAAGAACGGGGAGCTTAACGTGCGACTTACCGTCACGCAACTCGTGGCATCGTGGTGTATCGTATTACAATTCTCTGCTTTTAGCAACTTTAAAATTCCGTTATTTCGACAACTAATAAATACTAATTAAAAAAAATTTTTGTTCTAATATGCTCAGAAAATTATCCTCTTTCCAATAGTCAATAGGAAAAAGTTCAAATCTTGGGATGGAAATAGTGACAGTAACCTAAGGAACTATCACATCTTCTAACATTTCCTGATAACGTTCTGAATTTACTTTGGTTCCAATGAAGTACACTGGAATGTTATACTGCCATAAGAAATTTTAAACCAAATTATTAAGTTACCTCCTCCGAAGTTCCGACTCATTTTAATCGACATTTCTTATACCAATAGCACAAAAATTCATTAAAACCACCTAGATTAAATTTCTTCTAGTTAAAAAAACTACAGTTATTAATACTGAGGTCCAAGCCACAATGCTGTTTAGTATTATTTAGCCTTACGTCCCGATGTGTCTGTGTAAGCGGGGTTTTTACCTTTTTATTAAAATTATCGGATCTGTTTCGTACCACTTTGTAGAAATACTACAATAAAACACCTGAAAAAATGTTTTTAAGTATGCCAAACGATGTTAAAGGTCGAAATCAATGTTTTCTAGTAACACTGCGTATTAATCCTAAAACTAAAACACATTTTTAATGTTGTGAACATCACTTTATTGTGTTAATGGTTATGTTCATATATGTAATTTATAGGGATGTGACGTCACGAGCACGGTATCCGATGATTTTCGGTCGTGGCGCGTTTCAAGTCATGTGATATTTTTTTTAAATTTTACACATTTTAATTAATTTATAATTAATTGAATGTAACTTTTCAAAAACTTTTCGTGTTGATTTTTAATATTATTTATGATCAGATATTGAAATAAAATAAAAAAATGCATTATTATTTTTTATTCAAATACCTAATTGTAATATTGTATCCAGTTTCGCAAACAGAATTATTTTTTGATCTTTCGACGTCGCTAATCAATGTCTCTTTTGGCATTCTGTACAAAACATTAGTTAAAAATAAACAAACTAAACAAAAACGTTAAAATCATAAATTTTTTCCGCAAAGTAAAGAATACATACATAAGTACGTAGAAAAATAATAATTAAAAAAACAATAAAAAAGACATTCATTACATTTAACAGGTTTGGACTTGGAATAAACAAGCAAAATTAAAAATTACTACATAAAAATTGATAAAATATTTTAAATATTGACTAAGAATGTTTTAAATAAAAATTACGCTATAAAAATATAAAATAAAAACTTCATAATACGATATATCGTATTAAGAAAATCCATTTAAAAAATTCATTTTTTAAGTTTTTTTTTCTATTTGAAGTAATTAAGATTAATATTGCTGTGAAATTTTGCTACAAAATTTTTAAAACACTTGTTTGCTTGGGTAGCCCAGGATTGCAAGTAGTTGGGATAATTTCAGGGGTTCGAGCGTTTCCAAAATAAAATTAAAAAATTTCTTGTTTCAAAAAAATAAATTGTTTTCCAAAAATAATACAAAATTAAATATTCTTCAAATAAAATTTTCAATCGCAAATAATTTATAATTAAATTCAATGTAACAATGTGCCAAATGTTGAAATGATATTTGAACTAAAAAAATTACCATCTACTTATTTTTCTCGGGTAGCCTTAGATTGCGGGTAGTTGGAATAATTTTAGAGTCGAAGATTCGAGCGTTTCCAAATAAAATAAAAAAATTTCTGGTCTCAAAAAAATAAACTAAATCGTCTTCATAAAAAAATTATCTAAACTCGTAAATAAAATTTCAAATTCAATGCAAAATTTTACTACTTCTTTAAGGTTTGAACTTCTGATTTACTTTATCCAAATTGACGTGTTATCAATCACGCCACACGTTTACTCTTATAAATATTAATTTTACTTTCCCAATTTACATCAAATTAAACTTCCGAAATTCCAAACTCGCATCAAAAAAATATCGCTCATCAAAAAATAAAATCCAAAACTCAAACTCACATAAATTATTCAAAACTCAGCGACCACATCCGACCAAAATACTTCCAATCATTCACAAAATAATATTTGCATAAAATCTTTACAAAATCAAAAATATCTTAAGAGCCAACAGTCACACAACCGACTCGTGCAGCAACCCTTGGCAAAAAGCCTTCAATTTCCTGTCATCCGTCCCCACCTAGTAAAATCTACAATCTTCCAACTTTATTATGAAAATAAAAATTCCATCCAAGTGTATACGGTGGGTCCGAATCACTTTGAATCACGACAACATAGACGAGCTATGTTTCCATTATACAGAAGTCTTAGAATATAACCTTTCTTTTTTCTGCTGCTTTTTGGGGTTATAAATGTAACATGAAAACTTGTACTTATTATGAATTTCAAACTTTGGCCACCGTTCCCTAGTTAACTAGAAAATTTATAATATTGATATTAAAAGTATTAATATTTTTATTTTTAACATGTTTGAAATTAGAGGTCTTATTGAAGAAATGTTTTTACCTAGTTATTTATATTACTTTTTCGTTCTAAGCAGACAATACATAAATATTCAGTTACGGCATGATCGAAAGTTTAACGCATGTATTAAAAAATATAATCTTGAATAAAAAGAAAAGTTGCGGATTTTGTTTTGTTATTTTTACTTAATTATTATAAGAGTAATGATAATAGTGTTTTGTTTATTATTAACATTTTGATGGTAATATATTAATATACAATTTGTTATTACAATATTAATTGGGTTAGAGTATCAAATAATAATTTTAAAATTGATCTTGGCAATTTATAGGTTACGAATCAACCAACGTCAACGTTTTGGCCATTTTTCAAAATTTATGTTCGTTAAATTTTCTATTAATATTTACTTATGTATTTAAGGTGTATATTTAGATAGTAATGCTGTTAGATGGTTGCATTTATGATTTTAGATAGGTACTTGAAAATGAACGATTATTTTTCATTTTTGTTAGTAAGTTAACAAACTCCAGGTGACGTCAAAATTATGATGCTGCTTTCGACATAACAGACAACGTAAAATTGAACATTATACAGATACATTAACAGAACTCGAGATGATGTGGTCATCGTAGCGCCACGATGAAGGTTTTAGCCGAGGCTAATCTGCTTAGTGTGTTTCGCGGCTCCGACGTGCAGCAGGTTAAATCGAACGAATCGAACGATCTGCAAATTTAATACAAAAATTAATTGCTACTGTCTGTGTAAATGTGCAATAACTTTGTTACGAAATCAACGTAAATTTTACAAATTGTTAATAAATATGTATTCCAACAGTTACTATAATATTTTACCAAGCAAAATATAAAAATTATTTTATTTTTGAAACATAAGTAACAAAGATAAGTTCGTGTTTATAATTTTCCGATTTATTTTAAAAACATGGAATCAAATACCGAAGCTACAGTTGAAAACGTTAGCGCTGCTACAAATACAGAAGCACCCGCACTTCCGGACACCTCTTCTGCTATGTTGAAGACTACCACTATTAGTACAATTGCAGTACATAGCGGCAATACCCGACTTGTCATAGCTTTACTTCACGTATGTGTTTTACTTATAGTATATCTTCATATTATTTATTAGTCGAAAATTTACTTGATAATTTCAAAATAAAATTCCATTCTTATAATAGCAGTTGAACAAGAAAATATTGTATTTAAGTTATCGGTAATTTGTCAATTTTAGCAAGCACAATAATTCAAACTGTCTACGCGCGTTATTGTTTACAGTAGAAATGATATAAATAATTATATATCTAGTAAGCATGGTTTATTTTTAAAACAGAGCTATTGTTAATTATATAGCAATTTATCGAATATAAAAAACGAGACAATATTTAATTTTTTAGGTATGTATATTATTCCAATAGTCCGTTTTTAAGACGTGACATAAGCATTGAATAACACCTAAATATAGGTTAAATATGTACAACAAACAATAAACCAGAAATCCTTGAATTAATAATAAATTTAATATACAAATATAATCTATCTTTTCGAATATTTTGTGAAAATAACAAAAGAAGGTATTATTATTACAGTTTTTATTCCCATTTGGCAATATAAATAAGCAAATTACTTCTGAGTGAAAGAGGTAAGATTTTAACAAAGCCTTCACCTAGTGCTTATATATGTATGTCGAATAAATGCTACTACTATTCATCAACTTTTTTTGGGTCACCACAGTAATGAACCGATACGCACTCCTTTTCAACCAATGTTATGTCGTACAACCGTTATGTATGTACATATATGTGTGGGTACACAACTTATAAAGTACCAACAGAACCAGATTAATATTGCAACCCTGTTAATTAATTTTTAAACTTAAACTCAATAAAAAAATTTATAAAATACTTTTCTTATAACTTATCAAAAATATTTATATTTATATTAATTTTAATCCAATTTGGATAACGTCAACATTTGTTTTTTGTGCCATTCTTTTGTTTATTTTATTATTAACACCATATGTTCTAAAAATTTTGTTTAACACTTCATAGACTTCCTCTATAACAGTACAATATATTAATCGGTTTCCAGTAATAACGAATTTAATTTAAAAATGTTGTTAATTTTGTCAAGTAAGGGTTTAGAACTACAATAACTTTTAAATATTACGGATTATCTACCTCTGATTCTATCATATGATATTACAATGTTTTAAAACTTCTAGATCTCGAATCTTTAATTAGTATTTTGTAATTCCATGTTCTTTCTTACTGGCTTATTCTTAAAATTAAATTAACCGAACATTTTCTTATCAATTTTAACTTAATTATTATGTTTTATTTTGTTTATTGGAACTTAAAGTTATTTTTAATTGAAGTGTGTATTGTATAAAAATTGAGGCCAGCTAAAAATTTCTAATTCAATATAAAACTTTCAAATAATGCTACATAATATTACGTAGTATATACCACCTAAAGTATAATATACATAATATTTATAGGTACTATATAGTACATGCATCTATTCGTAAATATACGAATTTAGTAACACTAATAATTTATTATAATGCAGGTACGCTACAGAATGCAGAATATGTTCTATAATATATAAAGTAGAATTTAGTACTTAATGTAGTAATTTATCTAATATGTAAAATAATATGCATATATTTTAATATTCATACAATATGTGTATGAGTTGAGTATTTTTAATCATTTAGAAATATCAAAATCATAAGTAAATTCCAAAACCACTTTTTTATTTACAAAAATTAATTTTTAAAACTGATAAAATTCTTGCGATTCGTATGTACCTACTTCATATATATGTAGTATGTGTATAAACCAAATTTTAATGTGCTTGACATTCTAGGCTATTTTCAGCAACTAAAGCATAACAGCGTTCGTATAGACTCCAAGAATATCTAAATTAGAACGGAATATCCATATAAACCTACAATATTTAACTTTTAAAGTAATAAAATCAAAATTCACCTAAATGTGTTAAACTTGACGTTTTTATTTAAAATGCTCAAATTAAAAATAAATGGTTTGATATTAATACAAAAATTGTTATTATAGTTTATATGCAACGAGTTTGATATTAATTTACACTTTTATGTACATTTAAATTAGGTATGGAAAAAGGTCTGTCACATTAAACTAATTATGAACCAATGTCGTTTGTAATATTTTTTTACAAAGCTATTATTCTAACGGTGAAAACTCCCATAAGAAGTTAGGAAAAAAACTGATTCAAAAGCTTTTCACGATCAAGAGAATTCTTAGAGTTCGGAGTTAGTTCAGTGTTAAGCTCGCCTCACACGATGCTTGTTTTCCTGCATGTTTCCTTGCTTGGTGCCGTGATAGGTGCGCTGATGGGTGCGCAGTTGCCGTGCATGCTTTGCTGCATGTTTTCGTGCACGATTTCTCTGATAGAACCGGTGCTATTTTCTGTGATGGTTTACGTGCATGGTTTCAGCGCTAACCAATGATAAAGCCGCATTTCAAATTTAAAGTATTAAGTTAAATTATTATTTTTATTTGTTTTATTTAAATTAAGTCAAACTAGGCAACGTGAAACTTACAAATGACAAAGATCTGTTTGAAGAGATAATTGAGATTCCGTATAATTATATAGTTATATTCTCTTATCCAAGAAATTTTTGGAGAAAGCCTTAAAGTTGATAATGTGAAAAAATATTACAAAATGGCAATACTTTGCTCAAGAAATACTGATGTTAACCATATAAAAGAACAAGTTTTGACCATTTTAGACAGCAGCATGTTCACTTATCTAAGTAGTGATTCCATTGACAACAGTGATGATAATGATAGAGAAAACTATCCGATGGAATTCTTGTAAGTAACAGCCCCGGTCAGGGGGAAAATTTGAAAATACGAACTTTCACGACGAAAAATTTTTTCAAAACTTTCCGACGGCGGAGCGTAGCGAAGCCGAGGGAAGTTAAAAAAATTTTTCTAGGGAAAGTTATTTTCTAAAATTTTCAATCAGATCGGGGCTGTTACTGTTAGGTCTTTTAAGGCGGCGACAGTTTCCAATAATTAATCATATCAAATTTTTTAGAATTTTTAGAATTAAAATTAGAATAAAATTTATCATATCAAATATTTTAGAATTTTTAGAATTCTAAAAAATTTTATATGATTAATTACACTACCTAAACCACTTATCTATTGATTATCCAATAATTAAACTTGCCTTTTCCATGACAATAAACTAAGTTCAGGAACAGATTGTAGAAAAAGTGAGAATATATCTGCCCGAACCGGTGTTTAGCCACGGTCACCTCTATGTAGAAATGCCAAGACTACTGAAAATAAGTACTTTATCTGAAGATAAAAATAGTTGATGGAAAAGAGCATGGGAAATTGATTCAAAGTTTACAAGCAGTGCAGTACACAAAAAATATTGTGTATAAGGAAGTACTAACGCACTAGACAGTGGTAAAGATTTTATTTGCTAAAATAATTGATTTTTAACAAAAACAATTAAAATTAGCAATATTAGAAAACATTGCTGTTTTTATTTAGATTATTAAAATAAAGTTTGTACACCGCACCGGTCGATCTTAGGTTAGCGTTAAGAATTTTTTAATTAATACTTCTACAAATGAGATCCACCGTGTAGCTGCCCGTCCACGGACGGGTTTTCCAGCTAGTATGTCATAACACACTAATATTTACCAAGAGAAATATGAAACGTCATGTCATATTGTCCCAAGGGAAATGTGAAACGTCATATTTCATAGTATACTTTGCGCACGGTGATTGACAATCAAACACGCAAAACAAAATACTAAAGCCATCCCTGTTAAAAAGTAACGTTTAAAATAAAAAATGTGCCTACGTATTTTTATATTTTAAAACCAAACCTAACTTTTTCTGAATTATCTAGAATTTTAGGCTTCCTACGACATATTGCTAAAAGGGGGGGGGGGGTGAGAACGAACAAAGGGGGGTAAATTTTTTTGCTTAGTTTTTCGATATCGAGCGCCGTTTTCGAGTTATTACAAATTCAAAATCTCAAATTTAATTATTGATGAAATATTGATATAATTAATAATATATTTTTCAATCAGAAAAAACTATTGATTACAACACGGGAAATATGAAGACTTGATTGTCTATACATCTCTCGGGCTTTGCCCTCGAGGATGTAACTAGCCAACCTCGGGATATATACTATTCATATTTCCCTAGTTGTCATAATAGCTATAAATTGACACGTTTGACTCAATTTTAAGACATGCAAAAATAATTCTCGATGCAATTTTTATAACCGCTGCTGCAAATCCACTATTATGCACTTGTTATAATACTTATACTCCTTAATGTTTTCATTGTTGCTCATACTCACAGAAAATAGACAAAGCCGACTTTTAATAATATGTTTCATTATTATGTAGGAATAAATTTTTTCTCAATATTCTTCTTTGCTTGTTAGTCGGTTGTCTGTATTTTGCAATATAAAAAGTGCTGTGAATGCTTATCTCACCCATATTGAACACCCTGTATAATATTTTCTTTTTTTAGAAATATTCTAAAAATTTCAATTAGATAAATGTAGTAATGTGAGTGGTCTCATCGTGGTGGTGAGTGGTCTCACCGATAAAATCATCGTATTTTACAGAATCAGATGAAAATTGTACAACCTTGTTGTTAATTACACCGAGTACAGTAAATTTTACTGATTAAATTTTCTAAACATTTTTTATTGTTCATATTTTGTAGGTATTTGTACCTATTACATTAACATTTTCAGTACTAGCTTTTTTATTTCTAAAAATCGAATTGCTGTGCCGAACTAGTCGGTTTTTAATTAGAAAAAAAAACAATTAATTGACGCAGAAGCAGAAGCATGAAAATGGCTGATGAAGTGCGTGGCAGCCGAAAGCTGGCTTAAAATTTCTTTTTCTGACGAATGAATATTCTTTGCATTGGGTAATTTTTGAGGGATTACTTAACCCAGGTTTGGCCCATAGCCTTATTGTTTTCTCTTCCGTGCAATAAAGTACAGATAGAAGGAGAAATTAAAAGTAAAAATAAAGATAAAAATGAGATGGGATAAGAGTAAAATTGAGGAGTGAGAGTTCTGCAGTAAAGGTAGATGAATTAGATTTGGATGTGGGATTTTGAAATAGTAGACTAATAGAATTAAAAATATGAATTATACGTATAAATATCAGTAGAACGATTAAGATCGAGGAATTTAAAATATTGATTGATCTTGTTGAAAGAAACCCTGTTGGAAGTTCTTAAGCGATGTTATTTTGGCGTTGCTCGTCGATCAGTCCGTGAATAACCGAGAACAAATTTGTTTGAATCGATTTTTGTAATTCGACACGTGCATCTAATCTGTAGTAAGAGCTACTCATGGTGAGACTGTTACCGTTTTGCAACTTTCAAAAATCATAACTCAAAAACTAGAAAGAATTCGAAAAACGACAAGACTCCGATATATATATATTTTTTATTTCTAGAATCATCAAAATAACTTGAAATCTCGATTACCGATATACTTACTGTGATGACCTCTTATAAGATTATTTATAACAAGAATTACAATAATTAACTAATACTTTATATATTGAATAACTTTTCCAATTAGTCAATTACTAAGTAATGTTATAAAACAATAGTATTCTTACAACGGCGTACCCGCGGTCATTCATAATTCATAAACAGTCGAACTACACGTGAAGAAGTTAAAATATAGTTTTTAATTTGTTTAATCCATGATAGTTATATGGGATCGGTCTTAACTACTAATTAATTAGCAAGAATATAACCGCAAAAAGTAATTTTGGTGTTCTTCACTCTACAGATTAAGAAACGAACTACAACGTAACAATTTTTATTAAAAATTAGTACCTATAGCGTGATAAGTATTAATTAATACAAGTTTTTACGTTTCACATTAATAAATAAATATTTGAAAATCAAACTTATAATTTTACGTGATATAATAAGCTTTACCAAAGTTTGTGATAAAAAGCACACAATGTAAATAAGGATCTGTCGGGTATCTTATTCGCCAATTTAATATTATCAATATTATATCTCTTATCTATAATATAACATATTTTATAAACTTAGCAGCCACTGATTTTACACAATTATTTATTTTCATATCTTGATGAAATTTGTGTGTATTTTTATGTTATTAAGGGCAGGGATTATAAACGACAAATAACTAATTTACTTGTGAAGTAAATGGACAGGTCAAATCATTTGTGAGGTTATTCATTTTAAATGAGTTTCATTTTCATTCCGTGAAAAGTGCAGGCGCGCCCAACCAGTGGGCGCTAGTTGTGAACTTATACATAGCCTATAACCGTTGATTGGTTGATACGATTCTTCAATCAACGCTATAACCATAAAATTTAAAAATTAGTTCTAACGTATCATAAAATCTCATGCACCATGACCAAGACATTGGGTATCAAAACGAATGCCATAATAAGAAAATGTATCCCTAGTGGACGCTTACTAACCTTCAAAATACATTTTCTTAGTATGGCATTCGGTTAGTTTAGAGCACGTGGAAGGTTACATGATCGGTTGAAGGGAATGGTAAGTTTAATTTTATATTTTCTTTGTCAATATGAGCCTGATGAGGGCAATTTTGTTGGCTAATACCACGAATAAGTCCGAAATATGTCGTTCGTTTAGGCGTTTTGAATTTAATAATTTTTTTCTTGCTATTTTTTTCATGCGTTATTGATTCCTAATACGGCCCTGACTACCGATGTCCTGCTACAAATTTGTATTTTGCAATTTATCTACTTTGTAGATTATAACGACCTCTATCTCAACTATTAATTTCTTATTCTTAATTTTTTTTCTCTACTGCTTCATCTTTTGCTTTTAGAATAACAGTTCTAATTTTACTACAAGCTATGTATGTCAATATGTACGTCCTCATTTTTTCTTATCCTATTAATTTCTGCTCTAACCTCTACCGTAGAATACTCTTGCTCATTGATTACAAGTTGAATTTTTCTATGTATTTTGATTTTTTGCTTGTCTTGGGTTCGTAATTTATTCTCCTTTTACAGAGAACTAATTAATGGTTGCTTTTAATTTTTGGTGTATCCAGTGATCTTACATCAAGGATTTTTGTTGGTACAAATAGCTCGTTTGTTATTATGTAATCAATCAGCGATTTCTATCCTTGGATGTTTTCAAAAGTGTATTTATACTGCATCTTATGGTATAAAAAGGTGTTATTTTATTTGTAGGCTATTTTGCACTCAGAACTTTATCAGCAGTTTTCCATTGTTATTTTGTACATCTTTTTTAGTTGGGGTACAGAGTCGTTTTCTATTCGGGCATTTAAATCACCCATTATCATGATATATTGTTGGTTAGGGATTTTGTAAAGTTGTTCTTGCAACTCTTGATGTTTATAAAATGTTTTTTTTTCCTGATTTTGTGATATCAGAGACATAGACACTTATTTTATATAGATTTATTTGTTATTTTTACTTTTATTCTTAATATTATTAGATTTACATAATATATTTCTTCTATGGGTGATTGGAATTTGGTGTGCAGGAGTATTGCAATACCTGCTTGAATATTGATGTTTTTCTTTTTCTCTGTACTATATAAGCGTGTATAGTCACTAAGCACTTGATGCATTTTCTTCTTTTCTTAGTCTCTGTGATGTTGCATAATTATGTCGATCTCGCTTTCAATGATTTCTGTGACTAAAGCACTGACTTTTTTTTATTAGTTTATCATTTATGTTATAATTTTTATTATTTTTCAACATAGTCTTTATTTGACTGGATACATCTATTCTAACTATGTTAAAATTTTTTAATACTGTGTAAAGTAAGATTTATCAAAATTTTCAAATTATGAATTAGTTCATCAACTTCATCATTTGTTTGAAATCTTCTTCCAGTAAGCTATTTTTTCAGATTTAGAAACAGGAAATAACCACAAGGTGCGAAATCTGGATAATATGGTAGACGAGGAAATAATTCGCAGCGAAATTCTACAAACTATGCTGTTGCAATTTTCGTCGAATGAGATAGAGCATTATCATGATAATTAATAGATAAGTGGTTTAGATAATGTAACTCGATATTAATCATATTAAATTTTTAGAATAAACCAAAAAATTCACAAACACTTTTTAGAACTAAAATGTTTAAATTAACACAATATAAATACACCGTAATGTATATTTATCGCAAATGTGTTCCTTTGCGATAAATACATACGGTGTAACTTGTGTTAACTTAATATTGTGTAATATTGTGTTAACTTAAACATTTTGTTCTAAAAAGTGTTTGTGCATTTTTTGGTTTATTCTAAAAATTTGATATGAGCATTATCATGATAAAAAAGCACTCTTTTATTTTGCAAATATAGTTGTTTCTGCTTGATTTAATCATTAATTGGATCTAATAATGATGTATAATATTGTAGTGCTGTTATTGTTTCTCCTTTTTCCGAGTAATCAATAAATATTATACCACGTGTTCTTTGATTTTTGGCGTATAATGATGAATTAATGTTTCATGAACAGTAATAAATTGACGCAAAAATTTGCTTGGATGACCTCGAAACAGTAATTGTTAATTCTAAACTATGTGTTGAAGTTGTCACACGTTTGCTGTTTTGATCATCAGTTACAAACGCGACACCCATCTTACTGATAAGTTTCTCATGTCCAAACGTTTGTGCAAAATTGAACCCGTTGTACCAGTTGACATGTTCATAGCTTTAGCAATCTCTAGTGCTTTCAATCTGCGATCAATTCCAAATCAAAAACCAATCAATAATTTCTAAAAAAATATGAGCTTATTTGTCACTTATTTCTTTATAACACCGTAAAACTTCTATATTTATAATATTTCAAACCAGCGAATGATTTGAATACTACAAAAATTAAACACAATCATAGTAAAGCAATTTATTTCATACTGCAATATTATTATTTCACATAAAATTACAATAAGTAAACCATAAATCTAAATTTGCAACAAATAATTTATAAAATGGTTAAGGTTATTAACATGTGATAATATTTTTTTATAAAATTAATTTTTACATGTTTCATGAAATTGAAGAATAAAATAATTTATAACTGAATTAAATATATTATCATATTATATATATTTCATATTATCACATGTTAATAACCTTAACCATTTTATCAATTATCATATCCGTTATATTAACAATATAACTAATTAATACGTAGATCTGTCCTGTATTTTTCACTAAGTTCATACACATGAAATCTTGAAATTGGGGCAATCTACAACTTTTGTAATTTTTAATTACAACTAATGTTTCATTTTAGGTTTTTTATTTGGCTTTGCTTAGTTTTCCGGTTTAGAGTTTTTCAAAATAAGTTTATTTATTTAGACTTCAAGTAGGTATAATTTTTGTTTTTACAAAAGTCAAATAAATTAGACTTTTAATCAAGTTTGAATTTTGAATTTAATAACATAACTTTTCAATCATTTTAATAATTTTTCCAGGTTTGCCTGATGAGATTCTGAAATCGAAACATACGGTTATATAACAGCGTGTCGCAAGCTATATTATTATTATTATTATTATTATCAACTGCAGTTTAGAGCAGAGGCACAAAAGTACCTATATTGCTCAAAAGCACCAAAATACAATAAAAGACAAGTCCAATCAACTTACAGCAATCACTAATACAAAATAATACAAACATTAAAACATTCTACAATATAACACAAAGAGCAATATCTAATCACACTACAAACAACTGCCGAGTAAAAAGAAAAAAGAAATACGCCTATCAAGTCATCAAAAACCCATCAAGTCTGGCCTTAAAAGAATTTACAGACGGCGCGCTAACAACATCTGGCGGTAGTGAGTTCCAAACATTAAAAACTCGGTTGCTTATGAAGTATTCCCTGGCTCTTGAACGATAAATCTCATGAGTCAGCATGAGGCCATTTCCACGCAAACGCTCATCATCCCTGAACCGCAGCAGGTGACTAAGGTCAACCGAAAACAAGTTATGAGCCAAGCGATAAGTAATGATTAAGTCACCACGAACAAGTCGATCGCATTCACTTGAAAGATCAAAAATATTAAGACGGTTCAGGTAAGACGGTCGCTGCCTGCCATAAGGGAGTCTAATAGCAGCACGCTGCACAGACTCAATGAGAATAAAATCTCTGGCCCAAGTAGGACACCAAACACCAAAGCCATATTCCAAGACTGGACGTATATATGTCTTATATAGAATGCAACTAGTGGACACATTTATGTTGCTAAAAATTCTTTTAAAGAGATTCAATACATATTTAGCTTTATTGCACCTGACCGCAATATTGTCAGACCAAATCAAATCAGAATTCGTAACAACACCGAGATCGGTAATTTTATTAACACTTTTGACGATAACATTATTAATCACATAGTTAAGATCACATAGATTGTTTTTACCGATGCGCAACACCGCGCACTTGTCTACAGTGAGAGGAATCAACCAATCACGGCACCAACTAATCACAGTGTTTAGGTCACTCTAGAGCTCACTATGCAGAGTCAGCGGGTTCGCATATATCTTTGTGTTATCGGCATACTGGGAAAAACAGCAAGACAAAGAACACCCCAGATCGCATGTGTACACCAAAAACAGCAATGGTTCAATCACTGAACCCTGGGGGACTCCACTTATCACCGGTTTAAATTCTGGAAAGTCAGTACCCACTCTAACTCTAAATTTTCGGCCTGAAAGATAGCTAGCTATTCACCTCAGCAACTGTCTACGTATACCGGCACATTTCAACTTTTCGACCAGACGCATAATCGGAACCCGATCGAAGGCCTTTGAAAAATCCAGATATATCACGTCGGTTGTCAATTTCTCGTCCAAGGACTTGGTCCAACTATTTAAACACGTTAGCAGATTTGTGGTAGTAGACCGTCCTAGAAGAAATCCGTGTTGCTGATCAGGTATAACTTTATACAGAAGCAAGAACGGCACCATGCAGTCAACAACAATTCTTTCCATTACTTTAACCTCCATAGGAGTCAAACTGATCTGTCTATAATTTTCAGGGCTAAGCTCGTCATCCTTCTTATGGATAGCTATTACTGTTACCGACTTCCAACAATCAGGAAGAACAGACATGTCCATACACCTCTGCATAATCATCGACAGAGGAAGACTAAAGGTAAAAGCACACTGCTTCAAAACTATCGAAGGGAGACCACCTGCTATCGAGGAGGAAGATCTTGGTAATACTGAGAGTTTCTCAAAAACAGATTCGCGAGAGATCACAATGTTATCAAGAGAAAAAGCGTTAGGCCGAAATCCAGGCTCATGAAATCGACGCATCCGGGCTCAGCTACGTAATTGGTTTCAAAATATTGTGAGAAAATCATGGCCGTACTCAGATCATTATCAGGAAGCAATCCATCACAATCTCTGACGCGAGGGGCATGCACTCATTGAAAGACATAGCATTTCTAACATACTTAAACAATTTATTTTTATTACCCCTAGCAATCAACCCATTTTCATATTTAGTTTTAGCTTGCATAATTACCTTGGCCAAGTTGTTTGAATACTGCCTATGAAGGGCGTACTCCCGTTCACCCCCCGTACGCCTAAATCTTCTTCACAACGTCTCTTTATATTTTAATTGGCTCAACAAGTGCCTACTAATCCAAAACTTCTGTGGATTATATCTAACAGAGATCATTTCGCTACAGGCACTGATAGTACTTTCAACAATATTAGTAAATAAAAGCCACTGTTCGTTAATCTCCATATCATCAAAAAATGGTTCCCAATCAATCATCTGGAGGTTGAAGTCGACTTCTTCAAAATTTATTCTGCAAAATTGTTCAACCCTAAACCCAACATGCGTCCCCACAACCTGCAAATAGCACCGTAAGACTTCGTGATCAGATTTCTCTATTGGGGGCAAGTGCTCGGGCTCGGTAAGCAGACGCCGATCAGAAACAAATATGAGATCCAAAAGAGACGGGTTTGCAACGGCTCTATATCTTGTAAAGCCATCAACAATCTGTCTCAATTCACTACAAAAAACAAAGTCTAAAAATAACGTACACGAATCAAAGCTTCCCGAACGAATATCATTCATTTCAATAGTTTTTGAACAATTTTTTGTAGTTATGAATTAAATTATTCTTCAATTTCATGTAACATGTAAAAATTAATTTTATAAACAAATAATTTATAATGTAAATAATTAAAAACCGACTTCCAGAAATTCTTGTTCACCTTGTACAAAAATTGAAAAATAAATTTTACTGCGATTGATTTGTGACAACCATAATTGTTCAATCAACGACATAATAATTTTTAAAATCTTTTGGGGTTGAATTCATATTTATTAAAGATCTGATTTAAAAACATTTTTTTTGATAATATTTAACTTAAAATTAATTAGAAATAAATAATTTTAGTAAAATGTGATGAGTATTGAGATGTCCCGGTTCTCAAATTTCAAAATAATAGAATTTAATATTGACGATATTAATTTCTTAATTAAAAATAAAACTTGCATTCAGCGTTGTTTGTATCGGCTGGTCAAATGTGCGCAATAACACCACATGCCTCGCGCTTATTTTCTGCTTTTAATTTACTCACTATCCAATTTAGTTCAAAAAATCATCCAAATTAATAATTAAAAGAAAATAATTCACTCACATTTAATCAAAAAACTTTTATTCACAAAATAAAAATAATTCTCGAATTTAAAACGCAAAAATACTAACAACGGAGATCCTCCCTAAAACGCGTGTGTCCGTTCTTGACGGACCCGGCTAATGCCTTCCTTGTCTTTTAATTCCAATCCTTTTGCAATCGTTATACAAAATTATCCACAACGAATTCAATTCAAATTCACAAAATGAATAAAACAAATTTTCATATTTACAACTAAATCAATTTCTTGTAATTTACAATAAAATATAGAAATTAATTTAAATTTATGTTTATAACAATTAATGTAAAATAATTAATAATATGGGAAACATGACAGTATATACCTATTGCAAAATATTCAATTTGTTATTCTGTAACTCGAAACTTTAATGGTTTTAATACATATTTGTAAAGTCGACCTATCTAAAATAAGAATTAGTTTTACAGTAAAAATCGAGCTTTATCGGTTTTATCAAAAGGGAGATTAAAGTAGAATTCACTTTTATTATTTAGGTACCTACACATTTATAATATACCATACATTTAAATTTTATTTTACTATGCATTTAGTAAAAATAATAAAAAGAACTCGTGCTGAATTTTAAAATGAATTTGATTTAAAATGTAAATTGGTTTACTAAAAGATATATTCTAATTTTGTAAACCATGTGTACATGCTTGTCGCCAGAAATAAAACATCTAAGATCTTGACATGGCTATATAGACGGATTACCCTATACTATATAAAATGTAAAATTATGTTGTTATTAAAACATTAACATGTAATATAAATGTCATAAATTAATAAAAATATAAGACGGTTATTGGCCTAGTAGCTAATGCGATCAACTGCTAACACTAAAGTGTTCGGTATGAATACGGCTAGAGTATAGGCGTTACAATATTCAGATAGAGAAATATAATTATATAGAGATGAACATCAGTAGACAATATTTAGAGCACCATACTTACACTTTTTGCATTGAATTTTATAATTTTTATAAGAGTTTGTGACATCTTTTTTATAAAAAAATAGGTTATGTTTAAAAAATGTCAAGATTTTTTACTGTTACTAGGTTTTCTGTGGTTTTTTAATAATTTCACTATAAATATGATGTGTGTTTTTATGCGTTCTCGTTATTTCTCTCCTATGTTCATAGTGAACGTGTTAAAATATCTTGAAGACACTTCTCTTTGTTTCTAGCTTTGTAGGTAGCCTAATGTTTGGGCAGTTTTCCTAACTTGGTCGGACCATCTTTTCTGGACTTACTCCTCCGTTCTTTCTTGAATAATTATTTTCTTCGTGTTATTGTCATTTTTTCTTGTATTCAAAGTATTTAATAATACCCGTATACATACTATTTGAAAGAGTCATGTTTTTTATAAGTTTCTCTTTGATCTCTTTGCCATCTGCCATCTGCCATCAGGTACCTAGTCTATTATAATTTTCTCTGTCAATAATGATGATTTTAGCTTTTGCATAGTTTATGTTTAAGCCGTAGACTCTGTTTTTATTCTGAGGTCTTTCAAGGAGCTTTTTTATATGTTCATGTGAGGTTGTAAATAATAATTGTGTCGTCGGCGTATCTTATTATACTATATCAGTTTTGCTATATCACAGTTGCCGATAGCACTGAGGTTTAAAAATATTGATTACAAATGTAACAAGAAAACAAAAAAAATACAAATGAAATCAGCAACGCATAAACAAGCAAAAGACAAAAATAATGGTAATAACAAAAAGACCAATCAACAACATAAATATTAATCGATCGTCTGGAGAGGGTATACAAGATCAGTTTGTTTGTTCACCCGATGGGGTGAACTATATTCTGTCAATACTTTTCCATTGCGTTGAAAAATGGACTTTAAAGGTTTTATCTATTAATAAACTAGACACTTTTGAAATTTGGATTTACCGAAGAATTCTAGTTGAAGAATCCTAGGCTGAGCATATTACGAACGAAGAAGTTTTACGTCGTATGAATAAAGACCGAAAGTAATCATATCAAATTTTTAGAATAAACCAAAAAAATGCACAAACACTTTTTAGAACTAAAATGTTTAAGTTAACATGTATATTATATGTATAAAAGACCAAAAGATCCTGACCTCAACGTTCTATGAAAAGAAGTCACTCTAAAAAGAAGACTATATCAAAAAAGTAAAGATATACACGACTATTTATTCCATGATTTAACAGGTTGTAGGACAATAAAGTGCAACATAGAATTCAAGTTTTACACTAAAGATGCTTATGTAAGTAATATGAAAGAGGACATTATTATGAAGGTTATGAAGTGAATAAATTGAAGATCTATATACTTTTTTCTTTAAAATTAAGAAATAATCGAATTTGAAATATCAATTTTCACGTAAGATTCATTTGAAGGTCGCATTGTATTGGAGGTCCGTGTGTTCTACGTATATATAAACAGAAGGGAGTTTTCAAGTGTGTATAGGAGCACCGCAGTCGATTGTTGACCGTGCAGCGGTTAACACCATTCAATAAATCACACTTTCCCGAGTTGAACCATCTAGGGGGATGTTTTTAGTAGCACAACGCTTGTTAAAACGGACCGAAGCATAAGATACCAAAGCAAACCACAACAAAGCTTGGATCTACTCTAAACTCTAGTCATTTGACATAAAATAATAGAAAACCGTATTTAAATTCATTTTGGTTTCTGATAAGGACCAGGGATATTAAATGAAGTGCAAATTTTGTCCAAAAATAGTTTAAAAAAAAGAAAACGTATCACGGGCGGGGCTAATCTTATGGTAACAGCCAATGATATGTACTCTTGTACATTTTTGCTCTTTATACGCTTATTTATGAATGATTCTCAAAATTTCAATTATAAAATTGAAATAGATTTCATTTTCTACCAAATGGCCATTGTGAAATTTTCAAATTCGTAGTGCATTTTATCGTCCTACTCCCGAGACTCCAATTTCTTCCATCGCTTTTATAATTTCGGCGAAGATGTCATTGAGTTGCCAAAGCCTTATCAGTTTTATAGTAGGGTGCACAACGTGCTGGTAAGGTTCATAGTTGGCTAATATTTGATATTCAAAGATGTTGTTATTCAACCCTTACACCTTAACGAACTAGAAACTATTCAGTTTAAAATATTATTTTACATATTAATAACTTTAACCATATTAAAATATTTTTCACATATATTAATCTTCTTGGGCATTAGGGGATGCAGTACAAATAAAAGACAAACGGAAACGTCTACTAGTTTCAATTTTTAATTATAGAATTAAACTAATTATTAAATTATTAAATTAATAATTAAATTATTAAAATTAAACTATGTGAAAATTAACATATGTGAAATAATTTTGGGGTGAGAATTAATCTTTTACAATTAAAATATTTTTATTAATTTATTTATAAACTCCTTAACGCCTTAGGGTAAATAAGGATACTTTTGATTATATTATTATTATCTTATTTTTAAATCACAATGTACATAAGATTAAGTACTATTTAAATTATCTGAAGTTTCCCGATGTAAATTAATCTTTGCAAACGACGCACCACCCATATTTTTTATATCTTGGATCGACTATAGGTGACGAACTTATGCAGTTCTAGTTATGAAATTAATAATAAAATATCTTATAGTAATCTATAAGATAGTAAACTATCTATTATATAGTAATCTATTATGTTATAATATAATTATAAATTATTTATAATCTTATAATCTTACTCTGGTGAGCTTTCTTTTTATTCATTTATTAAAATTACTTGTTTTGGTATACGTTATTAAGCGGGACATTTTAACGTATTTTGGGGACAGCGTGACAGCTTAACAACGGAACGTATGGTCACGTTATACATACTGTCGTGTTTTGAAACATGAAAATCTGTTTTTATTTATTTTATAAATTATTCTAAAGTTTGTTTTGTTTTGATTTTAAATTTTGTGGCGTGTTGTATATGAAAATGTTGTAAATAATATTATGTCGGTAACGGACGAAGTGAGAAGGACGTTTTTTTCCGATATGGCGGACTAAGCCGGCCGCAACATTTGTGTTCTCTGCAGATTAATTTTGTTATTTTTTGTTTTTCATGAATAAAGTAAATCGAATTTGTTTGATAAAGCCAGACAGCTGTGAGCACGTGAGTACGTTTACGCGCAAATACAATACCACATAAGGTAGGTAACATTACATTTTATTTACCACATTTGAAAATTAAATTGAAACAAAAATTAGAAACGCAAAAATTTTATACGATAAAAAAAGTGTAAGATTAAAAAATTTGAATTAAGAAGAGTCTTATGCTTAGTCAATCATTTGCATATCCACCCGAAATCACGTTTGATAAAAATACAAAAAAAAATTTGAATTATTTTGTATTAATAAAATTTTTTACAAAAATTATACAGGGGGACATCATACATACATACCGTAAGTCCAATTTTAACGTTATTTATCACAATTTTTTACCTAATATTCATGGTCTCTGCAATGTCGTTATAACGAGATTTTATTGTATATTTGTAATTAAACCAAGGGTCCCTGATAACACTTGCTATCGGTCCCACGCTGTCTTAATACGGAACTGATACCTGACATGCTTTTGAGATAGTTTTTTTTAAATAACCTATTACTTAACGTAATTTTATAAGAACAATGTTTTTTTAGTGAATCTCTCTTTTTGTAGTCCTAAAAAATAGTAAAATATAAACTCTAAATGTCGTCAGCTTTTTAGCAATTAAATCTAAAAATGCTTTAGCGGTGCTTGCTAATAATAAATTTATTAATCCTTCTACATTTTTGCTCAACTTTTTAGATAACTAAATAAATAACAGCATTATGAAATAATGAATTGCAGCTAATTATAACTTACTATTAATTATTATATAATATTATTATAACCTATATCATTTTATTCAACTAGTACCTACTATCAGCTATTCTTTAAACTAATAAATATATAATCAAGGTTTATCAAAACCATAATGATTGGTTTCCTGAAGAAATACTTTTAGTAATTCTTATAAACAACTTTTTAAACTAAACATTAACTATTTTTGATTTACATTTATGTATGTTTAATGTTTATGATTGCTTTGTCTTGTATTATTTCTTACAATAAAAGATAAAAATATAAATATATTAATAAATGGTGCATAAAACATAAAAAATAAAATATAAAATAAAGTTTCTTGTAACCTTCGCATAGTTTGTATAATTTTATTTCTATTGCATTGAAAAATGAATGGTCCACCACGTTTTCTTAACAAACAAATGAACATGAGTCCAAATTGTCTATGCACCATGAGTATTGAAATTGTCAAGTATAATAAAAATGTGTGTATTATTCATTCAAATATTCACTAACCCTTAAAAATATAACTATTTAATGTACATTATATCAATTGATGTACTATTTTGAAATTAAACTATTTTTTGTTATTCTGATTTTTTATTCAAATTCTTTTTGCAGTGCGGTGACTGGATGCAATTAAAAATTTTAGAAGTAACACCAGAATTAACTAAGCTTGGAAATACAGTAGCAGAAGCTTTGGAATTACAAAAAGCTCATGATGAAGTCTTACGCCAATTACAGGTAATTTTATAGTTTAATCTATTTATTACAGTTTACATATAAACATATAAAAGTAACTTCATTAATTATTAAATGAAATGCAATTTCAAAAAAGTAATAATTAGCAAAAGGTTTATAGGCGGCTGACGCATATTAAGCGAGCTTTACTTTTTCGGTACAGAGCAAATTAACATTTTTTTAATATTGCATTGCCAAAATTAAACTTCAGTTTTTAATGTTTTCAAGTAAATTTTTATTTAGTTTATTTATACAAAACGAGTTCGAGTAGTTACATTAGAGCTTCGAATAAAAATAGATTATTTCTGGTATAGAATTTCCAAACAATTTCTTATGGATCGGCTTTTATAGTAGCTAACTAAGATTTATTTGATTTATTACAGCAACAGTGAGTTATTTAAAAAAACATTTTTTTTTAATTTACCTTTTTGATCTTCAGATCTGATCTGGTCAGATCTTGAGTTAAATACAAAATACAAATGATAGGTAGCAGTGGCGCAGCCAAGGGGGGGGGCTAGGGGGCTATAGCCCCCCCCAGACACTCTTCTTTTTTTTAATGACCATAGCCGCTGTTTTACCGGTGCAATGAAAAAAAACCCAAAAAGCCAAGCCAGTTAATTTAAGTCTGGCATCATCGGGCCTCCAAGAGCGGATTTATCAAATTGTCGCCTATGGGCACTACTTTGAGATGTTGCCCCTGTTATACTTAAGAGCTAACAAGGGTAGACCGGCGCAAAGAGAGGGGGGCCGCAGGTAGAGGCGTGGTCAACGGATTTTTAGTGTGTACGGAAATTTTAAATACAAAATAACTTTACTATGGATAATTAGCAATCAGTTTCAATTCTTAACTTTAAGGCTGCTATTTATTGAAAAAAAATATAAAATGTGGTGTCGTGGGACACCAAGAGTAGCTTATATAGCCTATCACTATTAATTTTAACGATACCCATTGTGGCGTAGAGCAAAGGGCTCCGCCTACACATTTTAGCCAAAGGATCGAATCCCGGTGAAGGCAACTTTTTTTCTAGAGAAATTTGCAAACTTATGACTCGTGGTTTCGGAATATGTACTAATGCTGAGCAGATGTTCCACTTTTGACCACCAGATGGTGTAATTATCGAACGATATAAAAATCTTACGCATTTTCGTTACGGACGTTTTTTTCCGATTAGGATACCCCTTTCGCATCCTCCCATAAGGAACTTCGTTCCAATAAAGATAGGTATATTACAATAAAAAGATTGGCAACAAAAATCAATGATAAATCTTTCGCCCTGAGTTATTTCGGAAATGCCGTACTTTAATTTTCACTTTAATTTAAGGTAGGTAATAGTGGTAACACAATAATTATACTCGAAAATAAGATGACCACGCCCCTTTTTTCAAAAATTTTTTGCCTGCGGCGCTCGCCTTCGGCACAGCTCGCATCTTTTAGCCCCCCCCATAACAAAATTCTGGCTGCGCCACTGATAGGTAGTTTTGAAATGATCTAGTTATTGTTGGGGTGGTCAAGGTTATCTACTTATATAATGTTAATCAAAATTTTACCATTTGCTTCATTTTATACACGTCAAGTTTCAAAAAGTCATTAATAGGTTGCAGAAAGAAAAACTAGAGTCAAGTGTTTGGAGATGTAGAAGTAGTAGCTGAAACAAGCCAAAAGTGGATTGTCAAATTTATTTCGTATTACTTTTTATTAAATGATGTTCTTACATAGAGGACCATCAAATGCGATAGTGTCATGTGTGCTTTTTTAACAATATTTTATTTTTTGTAATCGAAAAGTCATGCATACTTCTAATTGCTTCATAAAATGCATTTAACCGTTTGTCAATTCAATTATCTACTCTTTTTTCTTTACGAAATGGTTTGCACAGATACACAAAATTATGAATATATTGAGAAGGTCTAAACGAAAATCGATGTTGAATAAACACTCTATCTTGACATATGCTTTACTTACATAATGTACAAAAGTAATTGCATTTACATTCCACATTTCACCAGATATTTCCAATCGTATGTTTTATTTAGACAAGTATAAATCCACAAAACGATTTTTTTCTTAACCTTATGTCCTATATTTCTTGATAATTTTTTTTTGCAATGCTGATTTGATCCATATATTCCTCAACTAGGATGAATTCATATTGTACTTCTGCAAAACATTTAATTTAATAAAATTAATTTCGCGAATTATCGAAAAACAATAAAAATTAACAAAAATATTTATTGATTCTATCAATTTCTGTTTTAGAATAAACAAAGTCCAGTTGAAGAGCTTCTTCGCCAAGCTGATCAGTTAATATCAACTCAGAAACCACGAGCTGAAGTATATGCAGCTATGGCGGAATCTCTAGGAAGAGCTTGGAAAGATATAAATTCGCATTTAGAACTTAGAAAACAAATTTTAGATTTAAACGTTCAATATCATCTTAAAGCTCAAGAATTTTTTGACACTATTAAAACATTAGAAAGCATATGCGCTGATACAGCAGTGCCAATTGACGCAGCAACTATTAAAAATTTCCTTACAAATATTCACGATCTTAGGAAATCTTTATTAGAGTTTTTAATGGGTTCTCTACAGATTGGTAATTTACTTTTAAGTAAATTAAGAGAACTGGGAGCCGAAGGAACACTCGATTCGAGACCCGACCGAATACGAATTTCTGTTAATCAAGGTAAATTATAAAAGCTAATTATTTGTATAATAAACATGTGCACAGGTTTTTACAAATACGAATATATAAAAAAATATAGAATTTGATAGATAGTATTAAGTGATTAAATTGAGAACCAACTTAAGATATTAATTAGTAATTTTGGAAATTATATATTGTAGTGTTTTTTTTACACTTCAACCAGATAAATCCCCTGGTGGTACTTGGTTACTCGAAGTGGGCAGAGCTTTTCAGTCCTTGGTTTTGCATAATCGAACATAGTGACTTCTTCTTCTTCAGAAGGGTTTTTTTGGCAGATACCTTGGTAGTTTGCCATTGCTTTCTAAAGGAAGACAGTTAGAATAAAGTTTTTACTCCGCTCAGGCTTGAACTGAGGATCTCGGTTTAGAAGGCGACACACATAAGCATCAGACCGTGACCGTCTTTGGGCAGAACTTAACCTCACTATATTGATATTACCTCTATATTGCACGTAAATACTTATATCAAGTAAATTTAAAAGTAAACAAGTTAATTAAACGTTAAATATAATTTTATTTATATATATTTTATAAGCTTTCGATGAGTTGTGTCATCTTCGTCAGAATAATAACAAGCAAAAACATGGAAACCGCAAAATAACGTATTGTCATCTGAACGATCTGTGATCTAAAAATCTAGAAGCCAAGGAGTATATGATCGTGGGTTAAGGAACAACCTAAATTGAGTTTCCGTCAAAGTAGGAAAAACTTAACCCCAATACGTGAACGAAAATCACCGACTTACAATCTATCTAAATTTCTATCTAGAATAATCTCTAACATTTTAGGTAAGTCAAAATACTACACAAAGGACTCATGGACATTTGTAGAAGAAGTCAAACAAGTAAATATACCAAATGACTATAAATTGGTATCACTGGACGTTAAATCTCTATTCACCAACATTCCTATTGATTTGGCCACTAATGCAGTTAAAGAAAAATGGGACGAAATAAAAAACTATACAAGTATTCCTAAAACGAAATTTTTGGATGCTCTCAAGTTCTGCTTAGAAACAACGTATTTTCAATACAATGGCACAATATACAAACAAATATTCGGTACTGCCATGGGAAGCCCTATATCCGCGACGATCGCCAATCTTGTCATGGAGATTCTAGAAGAAGACCGCATATCAACCCTTCCTTATAAACTACCATTTTATAAACGTTATGTGGACGACATAATTACCGCTATCCCTCAAGACAACGAAGATTTCATACTCGAGCATTTCAATGGATTTCACCCCCGTCTACAATTCACAATAGAGCAAGAAGAAGACAATAAAATAACTTTCTTGGACATACAATTAATTCACGAAAAAAACCGTCTAAAGTATAAGTGGACCCAAAAGAAAACTTGGTCAGGAAGATACCTTAACTTTAACTCCTACCATCACAAAAGCCAATTAATTAGCACCGCCATAGGCCTTGTCGATAGATCTCTAAAATTAACACACGGCGAATACCGGAAAGAAACACTAAATATAGCTAAAGAGACACTATTTAAAAATGGATTTCCTAAAAAACTTGTGCTGAAAATCGTTAAAGACCGTGTGAACAAACTCTACAATGGTAGCTGTCTAAAGAAAGAAACATCTAACTTCACAGTCATGCCTTACGTCAGAGGACTAAGCGAGAAACTACAACGAATATTAAAACCACATAATATTAATATGACCTTTAGATCCACTAATAACATCGGACAACTTTACACTAAATTAAAAGATCCCGTCCCTACAGAAAAAAAGTCAGACCTAATATATAAAGTCGAATGCACAACTTGTAAATTGGTATATATTGGGCAAACCAACCAATGGCTTCAGAAGAGAATGAGTGGACATATCTCTAGTATCCGTTGTAACAAACCCGAATCAACTGCTATAGCTAAGCATATACTCGTCGACGGACATAATGCAGACTTCAAAAATGCAAAAATTTTAAAATCAGTTAGCAACTATCAAGATAGACTTCTGCACGAAATGATATGCATCAAGAAAGAAAAGAACTCCATGAATAGGAAAACCGATATAGATGGCTTGAGCAATATCTACAGCCATCTACTTGTCTAATTTCGTTCACGTATTGGGGTTAAGTTTTTCCTACTTTGACGGAAACTCAATTTAGGTTGTTCCTTAACCCACGATCATATACTCCTTGGCTTCTAGATTTTTAGATCACAGATCGTTCAGATGACAATACGTTATTTTGCGGTTTCCATGTTTTTGCTTGTTATTATTCTGACGAAGATGACACAACTCATCGAAAGCTTATAAAATATATATAAATAAAATTATATTTAACGTTTAATTAACTTGTTTACTTTTAAATTTACTTGATATAATTATCACAAGTTAAAAATTAATATATGTAAATACTTATAGTTATAAAATTAAAAAAAACAATAAAATATAATATTTTTATATT
Organism: Cantharis rustica; assembly: GCA_911387805.1. NCBI lineage: Eukaryota > Metazoa > Arthropoda > Insecta > Coleoptera > Cantharidae > Cantharis > Cantharis rustica. The sequence goes on from OU426877.1 coordinate 83,778,304, forward strand.
TTGTTTTTAGATTTGGTTAGCACTTAACTGGTATTATATAATTATTGATAATTGCATTAAATTGAATAGAGACGACGCGTTTCAGCTTTATTAGGTCATTTTTTATTTATTTTATGTTATTTTATAATTATATAAAAGTGCTAAGTGCCAAGCAATCTTAAGGTTACAAAAATAATAAATATTAAAATATTTGTAAACTTTCTTTGTGGGCGGGACTAACTAGGTACATTATTATATATTGAAATGGTATTTTCGTAGAAAATTTCCACACACTTATATTTGCTCAGGTAACCCTGGTTTGCGGGAGCAGTTGGTAATTTTTAAGGGTAGAGAGTTCTTACGTTTAAAAAAAATAATTAAATAAAAAATTTCTTCTTGTTTTAAAAATTAAATAGTAATCCAAAAAAATGTTTCCAAAAATAAATGTAATTCCAATTCAAAAGTAGTATTCTTTAAAGCAAGGGATCTTGGTTTTGATTCCGACCTTATCTAAATCGCCCGCTTATCAATAGCACCATTCGTTCCTACGAATGCAAATTTTAAACTTTCCAATTTTAAATAATTCAGATTCAATTTTTTAATTTCAATGCTTTTTTTCTAATTTATCAACCAAATCCAATCTACCGCTCAGTAGCCACTCAATATAAAAATTATCCAAAAATCCAAATATCAAAATTTCAAAATCACGTAATAATGCATTCGCATCAAATCACTTTATTCAAATCAAATCAAAAATATTACTCACAATTTTAAAATGACAAAATCTCGTATCAAAAATCAAAAAAGCCCTTATCTCTCTTTTTTCTCCCCACTCTGTACTTTTCCAATTTAACCCTGCGTGTGAACTGTGGGTCTTTTAAGAAACAGTGATACATGTGTTCTCCATAAGAGCATAAAACATGATTCACACGCAGGGTTAAACGTTTAAAAATTAAATTAACAAATTTTTACAATTCAGCACAGGGTGGGTTCAAATATTTTGTTTCACGACAATATACTATATGCCAACTCAGTATTTCCATTAAACTTTTGCGGTTTTTAGCTCGTTTTTGTTAAAATTTTACCTCAAAATGTTACCAATTTTATTTAATTTATAATCAATATACAAATTTTATTAGAGAATTTTTAATTCCGTGGGCCTCGTTATAACGAGCTATTCCTTAATTATTTATTAAATATGTTATTAGAAAATATTATAAATAATAGTTATTCTAGCCAAACTATTTCGTTTGAATAGTTTACTTTTAATTTTCTTTTTAAAACCTTAGTAAAACACTTACAGCTGTATTCATAAAAAGTTACAACAGGCTTATAGAGCTATTATAAGCATAATGTCAAAAAACATTATTTATAAACGTTCAATACCGCTAAAACACTGTTATAAAACTGTTATAACAGTCAATATTAATATTACACAATATTACACTATTCTATATTAATATTACACAATATTACACTATTCAATAGTCAATACTACACAAAAAAAAGAAATAAAGAGTATTTTTTAATACTTTTCTTAGAATAGTTCCGTCTAAGCCGGTCGAGTTGCCACGACACTAAAGTGGCTATAGCTTTTAAAATAATTCGAATTTCAAAAAATATTTTTAAGGAAAGATTTTTGAATATCTAAACTATCAAAATATAAAAACAAAAAATTTTGATTTTTTCAGCTTTCTAGACTAGAATACTGCCTTAATTGAATGATTATAGTTTGTTACACCCTATTATTTAAACACTGTTATTTCAAATTTCTAATTCTCATAAGACAAATTTAGAAATATTACGTAAAAGATTGAACAGTTATGCAATTAATTTTAAAGTACTATTTGAAAAATCAAATCATTTTGACTATTGAGTATGTTATTTAATTGAATTTTTAATTTTAATTTAACATTATTAAATTTGAATCTTTTCATAAATATTATCACATGTTAATAGCGTTAATCATCTTCGTGTTTATAATTTTAGCCGTTTCTCAAGTTCAAAGTTGGTTAGATCAACTACATGCAAAAAGACAATTATTGGAAGTACTGTTTAATAGAAGAAAAGCACAATTAGAACAATGTTTAGCATTAGCAATCTTAGCGTCCGATTTAAGAGATTTAGAAGAAGCATTAAAATCAGGAAGAGATTGTTTATTAAACACATATCAACTAGGTATGTAAATATTTTAACTATAATTACTATTTGTGGTCTGGAAAAGCACCGGGCGATTGGTAATTTTTAAAATTATTATTAATAGCAAGTTAGTGGAGTAATCAAAGTTTTATACTAGTATGTGGCTTCAGGTTTGGTGTGGGTTTTTTCGTGAAGGAAGCATGAGACTATTTGTAAACTTTTTATAGTGATTTTTAACCTATCCTACATCGATAGACATTTAATAATTATGGAAGCGGCCTGGGGGGGGGGGGTTACTTACCGACAGTAAACTTACAGTTTACTTACTGACATCGTACAGTGTTTTTGCTAGACCCCACATTTAATTTTTATTTCTTGTTCCAAAAAGTTGCTAAAATTATTAATTAACTTGCATAGGAGATTCGTCATCAAGCGCAGAATTATTGTTAATGGAAAATAAAAAATTGTTACCCGGAGCAAAACATTTACAAGATCAGGCATTAAAAATAACAAAGGCTACCGAACAATTAGTTGCGTCGGGATGTTTTGCAGGAGAAAAGGCAACGGAACAAGCTTACACAGTTTTATCAGATACCACTGACTACCTGACAGAAATTGAAAATAGAAGCTCATTATTAGAACGCGTTATAGCTTTCTTTAAAGCGGCGGAAAACGTGAGTAATATTTTGATAATTAAAAATGAAATTACATTTTATTGTTCTAGGCTTTAACAAAACTTGATGAACTCGAAATACAACTCACTTCAAATGCTTTGTCTTTAACGCCATCGGAATTATCTCGCTTACATGAAAGATGCTCGAACTCAATTGAAGAACTGACCAGTGAGACTATAGCAGAAGGTTATTCAATTTTGGATATTGTGGGTCCAAGGCAATTGGAAGCTATTGGAATACAAAATAAAGTAGAGGAACTAGAAAATAAAAAAATTTCTCTTCAAAGTGTATGTACTGCACATCACGAAGAAAAATTACGTATAAATAAATCTCTTAATGACTTTCTGGAACAACACAATTTGTTATATTCTTGGTTAGTTAGTGCTGCTCAAACCTTTTTGCAAGATCATCAAGATATGGGAAGTGATCTACCGTCGGCTAGAGATTTTTGGAATTTGCACAATCGGTTGTTGTTAGATTTACAGGTATGTATTAAAAGGTTGCATGAAATCATTTATTTAATGATTATATTTGTAGACTAAAGGAAACGAAATAAATGCTTTATTATTAACTTTACCTCCGGTTCTGGAATATTTGGAAGACAACCAACGCCGTGACGTAGATTCGAAAGTAGAAGATCTTCATCAACTTTGGTTAAAACTAAAAAATTTATTGGAACTTCGATTAGATCTTGCTGCAATTTATGTCAAATTTCATACTGAAGCAAGCATAGTAAATAATGAAATGGACAAACTCGAAAATGCTATAAAAATTTCTTCAAAAGAAATTGACGATGAAAAAGTGCAAAAATTGGAAGAACATTGGGAATCTTTAGTTCCTTTATATCAATCTGCCAAAAATACCGGGATAACATTTATTAACACAGCGAATAAGGTATCTACGAATATACATACTATTGCTTATTAAACAGGAACGCAAAAAATATAAAAACACAATGTTTATTGCAAGTGAATTCTGGTTTCAAGAATTACAAAACAACACTGCCAATCAAGTTTTCCTTTTTTAAATGCTATTTTTGTTGTCAGGTTTCAGAGTCATATCTCGACGTCAAACGTGCGTGTACGTGCGTAGAAGCAGTATTGGAAAAATTAACTGGACGGCAATTGGTAATTACTAGAGAATGGCAAAGCTTTCAAACTGATATTGTAGAAAGAAAAGAATTACTAGTCGAAGTAGAAATCAATATGGTAGAAAGTACAAAGGTATATTAAATTCATAATTTTTTTATTTATTTTTTTTTATTTATAAAAAGGTCATTTTAAATATTTGATATATTATAGAATTATGCAATACTATTAAGAAATTGCAAGACATTCAAATTTTTAAATTTAAGAAAACTATTTTTGTATCGGATTAAGCATTACTTTACTAATCTATTTTGATATCTTTGATTTATATATTTAGAACAGGGGTTAATTTTGTCGATGTCTATAAAATTTTTAAAATGCATGTGCTATTTTAAGTGCGTTGCGATTTTAATTGAACACTATTTTAAGTTACTTATATTTATTTCTATATTTCAGACTATCACTTGGGTTTCCAAGTTGGATACCCAGTTGTATCCAGTTATTACCACTTTATCGGAAGATCCAAATGAAATATTGCCGCATTTACACTTAAAACTAGAAACAACATTAGCAGAAATAAAAAGAGCTCAAAATGAAATAGAACATAGAACTCAAACTATCAATAATCTTTTAGCGAAATCGACCATATCGGATGATCAAATATTAAATATAAAAAATAAGTTGATAGAACTAAACCGAATGCTTAATGATATAAGAAACGAGTATCAGTTTTTGTTACAAAGATTGCTATCGTACTTTGGTAATGTTAGTGATTTAGACAAAAATATAGACAACATTAATGCCAAATTTAATGAATATGTATTTTCCAATAAAGTTTCTGATGTTGAATCAGTAATTAAAGAACACGAAACGTCAAAACAACAAATTCTGGGGTTGTTCAAATACATTCAAAATGAATGTGAAAAATTATCTTCACAAATTATTAAAACTGTAAGTAATAAAATATTTTCTTCTAAACACTATATTTACCCTAAATTTTGAAAAACTCATTATTAAATAAACACAATTACAATAAAATTAGCTAAGAATATATTGCAGAATCGTTTATTTAACAAAATATAGTTTCTGACACATTCCTTCTCAAATACACTTGTCAATATAAACCTAGAAATTATTTTATTTTTGTCTTAAAAAAATGATTTCTCTCGAAATGTCAGCAAGCTTGGCTTTATGTTATTCAAATGCCAAATTTAAAATTGTTCTTTTCTGAGAAACTACATGATTTACTTTAGATCCTTTGCTGTCATAAATATTTTTACGAATTTTGTTGAAAAATGCATCTTTTCAGGTATCAGAAATCATATTCAAAGAGGTTCTTGTCAAATAAGTTTCTTTTACGTAACAATTTTTATGAGAGTACAAAATGAAAGTTTTGATTGCCCTAATTACGGCTTTCCTTTTTAAAATAACGTAAAGCGTTGTACATCACTAATGAAAAAAGGTTACTGAACTAGTTGGCTTTGCTCAACCGCTTAGCAACTCGTGCGCGAAGCTGTCTACTCATTCAGTAATCTGTCTTTTTCATTCAACTCCTGATGTAAAATACTATTAAATGAGGAACTAATACCAGAATGTACTTAAAAAAATATTAGATTAAAAATAAAAATTCAAATAATATCTTATTTTTAACAGGAACCTACAACAGCCGCAAAACACGATATTGAAAAATTGCAATACGTTTTACGCATTAGAAGAGATAAATGTTATCAGGAATGGAATAATCGAAGAAATAAACTAGATACGCAGAAACACTTAAGTCAGTTTGATTCTGATTTAAGTCAAATTAATGAAACAGTTAATGACATTGGCAAACAAGTAGCAGATGTTAAGGAACAATTCTGTGATAATCTTCCTGTTGCAAAAGCCAAGTCACAAGCATTTGCTTACTTTGAAGATACTGTTAAGGTAAGTTTATATAAAAATAGGCTATACGTGAATAACTGCATTCTGTTATTTATTATGTAGATGTTAGGGCAAAGAATCGATACTTTCACCAAAGATGCAGTGAAACTTCAAGGCGATGATAAAATATCTCAACATATTGAGGAACAAATTCGAAAATTAAATGAACGCTGGAGAAATCTTCAAACGCAAATTAACGATACAAGAAAATTACTCGATATTACGATTGAATATTTTCAACTTGTTGACGAGGTTCTATTTTATTAATATAATAAATACATAAAATAATTGTTTATATAGTTAACCAATTTATTATAATGCATATAAATTTCCATTTAGGCAAGCGAATGGTTCAAGCATGGAAGTCAAGTTTTGGTAACGATTGCAAGAAAAACCACAAAAGTAAAAACGCCAGAGGAAGCCGAAAAATTATTAACGGCAATTGAAGAATTTTTGAAACCCGGCGAATTGAAACAAACCGAAAGAATCAAACAGATTTTTATTTTGGCAAATGAAATATATGGACCACAGTTACCTTTGCAATCATCTCAAGTGGCGTCCGATAATCGTGAAATGCTCGAATCTTTTGCATCTATTACCAACGAATTGCAATTACTATTATCAAATTTAAATGTACGTAAAGATGAACACGAGCCATTAGAAATTGAAACTCCGAAAGAAAATTCCGAAATAATTATCACTCCAATAATTACTGAACCTGTTACATCAACATGTCACATAAAACAAATTATTACTACAATACCAGTGACTTCTGAAGCTAAACTTCTTCCCAGTATTGAACCTGTTGTTACGAAAAGCGAAACTCAAAAATCAGAACACGTAGAAGAAAATAATCTTGGCGAACAGACTACCACTGAAATTATCGAAATTGTAAAAATTACTACAATAAATCGGGAGCAACCTCACAAGATAGAAATTGGCAATCAAGTAAAGCCACCAATATTTATTTCACATTTAACTGACGCTGTGATTGAAGAGGGTAAGTTCGATATTTGTTTTAATTTGAATAATTTAAATAAATAACTAAACACATTACCATTCAGCAAGGTAATAAAAAAAACTAAATAAATTAAAATTTTTAAAGTAATCAAACCTAACAAATGTTGAAATAATAAATTTTAACTGTTAAGTAAAGAATACATACTACACAGAAACATAATATTTAAAAAACACTAAAATGACAATAATTCACATTTAACATGGTTGAACTTAGAATATTTGAATAAACAAGAAATTGAATTCTGAAAAGTTTTTCAGAATTTTTCAGAATTGAAATTCATAAAGTGAATTCTAAAAAACTTTTCAGAATTTTTTAGAATTCAATTACTTGTTTATTCAAATATTCTAAGTTCTACCCATGTTAAATGTGAATTATTGTTATTTCACTGTTTTTTAAATATTATGTTTCTGTGTAGTATGTATACTTTACTAAACAGTTAAAATTTATTATTTAACATTTGTTAGGTATGATTACTTTAACATCACATACTACTAAATACCACAAATTACTTAAAAATTCATTTTTAAGTTATTTTCTATTGAAGTTTTTATCCTAATATTAATTGTTTTAGATCTTAAAATTGTATACTTTAAAATCAAATATAATTTAATAACTTGTAGTTACCATTTGCAAAAACCTTATTTTCAGGCTTCCGGACTGTAATATGTTAATGAAAGAGTTATGGTCACTCGATCTCTAATGTTATTAAAGATTTTCAAAACACTATCACTGATTAAGTAATATTTTTGCATTGGTCAAGGTTAATATTACATTGGCCAAAGGATAGCTTTTTTACTCTAACTAAATTTCTAAAAAAGCACTCTAATTGAATTTTTTCAAAAATTATAAATATTTATCCATATTTTCTGTTTATTATGTGGGTATTTTACCATTTTTGGTTACCATTAGAGAAAAGTATTCATAAACTGGAATTTTAATATTGAAATCTGATACATGCTATTATGAATTAACAATTTATCAAATTCTAAAGTTTATGCTCAATCTATCCTAATTTGTTACCATTTTTTTAACTTAAAAAAATATCAAATCTGTTATTCTTTTTCATTATTTCTTTATTATGGTTTTTAGAAATAGAAATCAAAATTGCGGAAGTTAATTGTTGTTTGTCATTACGTTTATTGGTTAGCTGCCCAGCTTTAGAGTGTAGGCGTATATCAACTTGACCCATTTAAATAAATGATTGTGTATCAACTAGTCTCAAAAACTAACACAACTATTTTGATTACATTTTAGTAGACATGAATGCGAAAATCAATTCCTTACAGGATAATACCCAATTATTATTATTAGCTTGTGAAAATAATTATTTATAACTAAAATTTAAAAATTGATAAGCCAGAAACAATCAAATGGCAAGAATCCTTTGGTAAAAGCTTTTAAATATTTGAAATATTTTGAATTCGATTTCGTTTTCAAATTGTTAATTTCTAAATTTATATATAAATATAAAATGCTTAGATTCGTGTTTTATAATAATATAGTACTAACCTTGTCAACCGATTTAAAATTAATATCTATTATACAATAATAAATAAATTAATACTGCGTTTTATTTTCTAGGTTCCAAATTTAGTTTTGTATGTCAAGTAGAAGGTGAACCAACTCCAAGTGTAACTTGGTTTAAAGACGGCATAGCAATTGAGAATAATCCAGATTATCAAACAACGTTTGATGATGGGTTATGTACGTTGAAAATAGAAGAAACCTTTGCTGAAGACTCGGCAAAATATGCATGTAAAGCTGTAAATTTGGGTGGTTTTGCAGAAACCGATGCTTTCCTTATGGTAAAAGAAACTCATCCATGTGAGCAACTAATTCCACCTAATTTTATAATACGTTTGCAACCATTACAAATAAAGCAAGGGCAATCGTTTCAACTGTACTGTAAAGTAGAAGGAAATCCATTACCTACAGTTCAGTGGTATAAAAATGACGAATGTATTGATAATTTTGCGGATTACGTAATTACATATAACAATGGCGAAGCTCTTTTAAAATGCGAAGAAGAATTTTTAATCGATAAAGCGGAATATACATGTAAAGCATCAAATCAAGTTGGTATAGCTCAATCGACAACTACAATAAACGTGGAACCACAACAGCAAACTGAATATCCGCTTTTTGTGACCCCTCTCTCCAACGTAATGGCTAGGGCAGGGCAGAAAATAAAATTGGAATGTGAAGTGTCGGGAGTTCCCATTCCAAGTATAACCTGGTCACACAACGGCAAACCAGTGAAGGAAACCCACGAACTTAAGGTAGGCTCGTGGTTTATACATTTATATTTTTCTTTATTATAAGAAAGATGAAAATAAACGTCAGAAAAATATTGCTATTCAATACATGCTTTTTAAATATAACATTTAAACACAACAAAGTAAAAATAAATGTGAAATTCGATATTGCATTCAAGATCTTCTAATACATTTCTAATAAAAATTTATCTGGCAAATATCCTAAAAAATTATGTTTTGCATTCTTTTATTATTTGTATAAAATACTTTTGGCACGTTACTAGGAGAACACAGTATATTTTAAAATAGCGTTTTGTTATTTTTGGAAACCGTGAACTAAATTTAAATTCAAATCGAGCAATAAATTACAAGGAATTATATTTTTATTTCTGTTTAATTTTAGGTTCACTTCGACAATAAAAAAGCTACTTTGCTTATATCGGAGGCCTTCCTTAAAGACACAGGAGTATATGTAGTGAAAGCTAGGAATAATGCAGGTGAATCCTATAGTGAATGCACCGTAACTGTCAAAGGCCGCTTACCTACAGAAACTTCCGACTCAGAAATAGCTAGTGATATGGAGCCAATCAAACCATCAATTCAAGTACCCTTAAAAGATATAACTGAAGTTGAAAATAGTAAAGTTTGCCTCGATTGCGTTATAGTTGGGCAACCCGAACCAGAAGTAATATGGTATCATGACGAGAGACCCGTTAAAGAATCTCCAGATTTTCAACTTTTATTTCAAGGTGATCGATGTTCTCTCGTTATTCGTGAAGCAATTATCGGAGACTCGGGAGAATATAAAGTGGTTGCGCTAAATTCTGCAGGTGAAGCTTCTAGCAAATGTAAATTAACAATTAAACCTCTTGTTGAAAAAATTGAGGAGACGCAACCTATTGAAGAAACGTCTAAACCAACTGGATCTTCACCTAAATTTGAAAAACTCTTAACTGACGTATTAGCTTCGGAAGGTGAAAAAGTTACCTTTGAAACCAAAGTAACCGGTGTGCCTCATCCTACCGTCAAGTGGTCGTTAAATAATGTAGAATTACAAGATAATGAATGTACTACTATTACCTACGATGATGAAGGAAATGCCAAACTAGAAATAGATAAGGTTCTTCCCAGTCATAAAGGCGTGTATACCGTTAAAGCAACTAATGATGTAGGTGACGTAAAATGCTTTGCGCAGTTAATTGTGAAATCGTCAAAACCAGTTGAACCTGAAAAACTAAAAACTATTCCAGCGTTTATTGAAGTATTTTCCGATAGAACAGTTACGGAAGATTCGCCTACTAAGTTTGAATGTACTGTTATTGGTGAACCTACCCCCAAAATAACATGGATCTTGAATAGCAAACCGGTGACGGGCGAAGATTTTCAAGTATCTTCGTCTGGCGATCGACAAGTATTGTTGGTATCAAAAGTTAAAACGAATTTGAAAGGAAAAATTACATGTTTGGCTGAAAATGAAGCAGGCAAAGCAGAATGTTCAGCGTTACTTACTGTAAATCTACCAATAGATGTAAGCAATAATATTGTCAAGTGCGACATTGTACAGAACGGAAACTCATCTTACACTGTTCAAAAAGAAATTGTTATGCAATCGACGACATCTTCAACCAGTCAGGTAACTACAAATTCATCAACACAGGAACCTCAACTTGCACTTAGCGGATTTGTTGCTCAAGATTCTCAAACTGTTAAGCAAATTAATCAACAAGAACCTGAAATTATAGAGTCACATGTATTTGAAAAATTTCATCAAATCGATGGAAAACCTCCAATTATAGATGAAAAATCTGTTTCTACATTAACAATTAAAGAAGAAAGTAAACCACAAGAAGTAGATATCACTGCACAAATTGTACAAAAAGCTTCAAAAGCTAGACCACCAAAATTTACCAGCCCTATAATGGGCAAAATTGTAGATCAAGGCGTAGATGTCGTTTTAGAAGGTATTATTGATGGATCCCCTACGCCAGTAATTTCCTGGGAGAAAAATGGAGCCGAACTTGAAAGTGGAGAACATGTCGAGATCTTGTTTGATCATAATCGGGTGCAAATTAAAATCAATGAAGTTACAACTAACGATTCCGGTCGTTACACATGTAAAGCTGTAAACGAAGCAGGATCAGCTATAAGTACTTCGGATTTGGTTGTAAAAAGTAATCTTTTAAATATAATAGCTTTTATTTAATTAATTATAATGCATTGTTGTAGAAACTACCTTCCCACCTGTATTTGGTCGTCGATTACAAGCACAAGTAGTAAAGAAAGGAGATCGAGTACATATGGATGTAGAAGTTACAGGTATTCCTACTCCAGAAGTCACTTGGTTCAAGGATGATAAGCCCATTCAAGAGGTTCTTAAAAACAACTTTAAATTAAGTACTCAAGGAAATTCTTATTCTTTGTTAATAGAAAAAGGTAAATAATTAAATAAATAAATAATTAAATGTATTAATTATTTAATTACCTACTTAATTAGTTTTTATACCTATTATGTATAATTATAATAGTAATTTTAAATTTGCAGCCGACATTAACCACACTGGTAAATACATGGTTACAGCCATAAATGAAGGAGGTGAAGCTCAAAGTATTGCGGATTTTGCCGTTTTTGAACCGACTCCAGACACAATGGTTGAAGTTGTGAAGACTGTAGTTTTTGAAGATGTCCACAAACACGAAACATTGGTAATATATTTTTTAAATTTACTTGAGTACATAAATTATTCTTATTTTATCTGTTCTTCTTGTATCTTTATATTATTAGACCACTGAACATACTAAAGAATCGTTAGTAATACCAGAAAATGTTCCAATGACTGATGTTATTGTTGATCTTCCAAACGATAAAGCTTCACCACAACCCGCAGTTACCAAACCTATTGAATTAGTAGATGCTCCGTGTTCAAACGTAATCGATATTAAACAATCGTCTCAAGAGATAAAAGTATCAATAAAATCAGAAATTGCGAAACCTGTTGAAGAAGAACCTAAGCATGTTGAAATATCTGTAGAACTAAAGCCCGTTGAAGAAAAATCTAAAAGTTTAGATGACATCGTCACTGAATCTTTTCAAGAAATCAAACCGGTAATTCAAGAAGTTGAACTCGAAATTAAACCTGAAAGTGAAAGCATAATAATTGATACTGAATCTTCTCAAGAAATAAAACCTGTGTCAACAGAAATTCAACAACTTGAAGAAAAATCTACATGTGTAGGTATTATCGAACCTGAATCTTTAGTAACTGAAAAACCTTTAACGCCAGAAGTTACCAAAACTATCGAAGAAAAGCTTGCATGTTACAGTATAGACCATACTAAAACACCCCAAGAAATAGAACAGTTAAAAGAATCAAAAGAAATTATAACATCTACTCAAATGGAACCTCATTATTCAAGTATAATTGACACCGAATCATCCAAAGAAATCAAAGTATTTAAACTTGAATCAACTACCTCCAATTTCTCCAGTGAACTATCAGTAATGCCAAAAGTTACACATATACCTATTGATATAAATAAAGCAAATCAAAGTATTCAAGAACCTGTTGATGCTACCAAAATACCAACAGAAATTGAACTTGAAAATGAAGGCATACAAACTACTTCTATATCAAAACAGTCCTCTCTAAATTTCTTTGTACAAAAACTAAAAGAAGGTGAAGAACCCTCGCAGCTTAAAGAACTTCCGAAAGCTATTCCGTTACAACCAGAAATATATACTAAATTCGAAAATACTTCACAAAAAACAGAACATTGCTTTCCATCGCAGCCAATAAACTTACCTAAATTTGAAAGCACTTTCCAGAAACCAGAATTACCATTAACGTCTCATCAAGAAACATTTTCTAACTTTGATTTGCAACCTGAACCTCCTGCAACAATACATTTTGCTCCTAGAATTTCTGACATTCAAGAACAGCGATTTAGCCAAGATATTTCTACAAGTTCTTATAAATCTAATACATTATACGAAAGTTATGGGACGCATTTAAAAACTGATGTTTTAAATCAACCAATTAGACCAGTTTCACCTAAACCATCATTACAAGGATTGGAAATGGAAAAGCTGTGGGTTCCACATAAAGAATTAGAAAAAGTTCGGCCAGTATCTACTTTACCTTCGTTCAATGCAGGAAAGGAAAGTTTTCGACCAATTTCGTCACTTTCTGAACCTTCCAGCGAAGGATTAGCGATGGAAAAAAATTGGGCTCATAAATTTTCAGAGTCCGTTACCGAATCAAAGCCTCTCCCAGAAACCAACTCTTGGTCAACTCAAACTACGCTTGAAAGAAAATGGGAACCCATGAAGCACGTCACAAAAAGCTTTCACTCAAAATCAGAAAATACAATGAAAACTTCTTTACCAGCTCCTTATTATGTTGCAACTGTAACAGATCTTCATGAAAAGCAGTTTGCCGAACAACAGTCATCTATAATCTCTCAGTTTAATAAAGAAGAAGTGTTTGAAAAAAAAATTATAGAAGATTCTGGAAAAAAAGTATCTGAAGTTATTAAATCGTGGCCTCCGCCATCTGTTGTGGAAGAATCTGTACCGTCTCGTGCAACTCAAACACCAGTTTTTCCTACATCTTATGCTACTCCGTATACTGTTCCATCAAGTTTTGGTGAATTATATTTAGAACCTGGATCGCCACCAGAAATTGGTTACGCACAACCTCCCCCAGAATTTAAATCAACGCACAGAGAAATGGTTAAGCACTTTTCACAGAACGAAAGCAGTTTTAAGCAAGTTGTGCCACCTCCATTGCCTCCAAAACAAGAGAAATTACACGCTCCTCCCATACCTGATCGAGTATCTAAACAAAATGAAAATAGAAATGTTGAAATCTTTCCTCCTAGATTAGATACACCACAGTTCAAACTACCAAAAGTGCAATCTTCGCCCACTCCTTCTAAATTCATTAGAGGTAGATATGGAGATAGCGACTACGAAAGCGATTTCGAATCCACTAGAATTCCTATAAAGTGGACTCCATCCTGTAGCGATACAGAAGAACCTCAATATCGTAAAGTACGTGCTCCAAATGTTACATACAATATACGATCAAAATCAGTAGAACCCGAACAGTTGCCTCCATCGCAGTATGTTAAGCAAAATAGCGTGAGAGAATCGATCAAGACCTTTGAAAATATAGAAAGTAAAAATTTAGTGGAAAATCGATTACCGACAACCCAATTTCCTACATATAAAATTAAACCAAATATGGATGGATATATGGCAGATACTGACGAGCCCTTCACGCTACAAAGACTGTCTAAGTCAGAATATAAACACGAAGAAACTTTAAAACAAAATTATTATTCATCAAATTTAATGACCTCTCAAGATTCTCAAAATAATACATTTTACGAACAACGATTTGTTTCTAAACCAACACCATCCAAATCTTTCAAAAAACATGTTCCGTCGTCCAATATATTTAAGAAGGTTCGAAATATTTGTGTTGAGAGTGATATAACGTTTTTGCCTTAAATTTTTTGCAATTTTAACACAACATAATATAGTATGCTGCTCTTTTCTAGCATATTAATTTTTAATTTTATTATTTTTTTATTATTTAACTAGTATTTTATTATGACTTGCATGAATTTTTGTTGTTATACTATAGCACTATTATTTATAATGGTGTGCATGTGCATTTATATTTTCATTTATATACTTACTAATTATGTATATATTTTAGGAATTAATTGCAACTCCAATTATTACGCGTGTAACAACAAACAAAAAGTTGACATCCCAAGATGACCGTGAATCGAGTTTGGAACCGTTTCCATTTAAAGCAGAACCATACAGATCCAAACAGCCTAAGGCTCCACCACCACCCAGTCCTTCTAAATTTATAAAAGGCGAATTTCGTGAGAGTGATTATGAAAGCGATTACGATGGGAGATTTTCTTCAACATGGCGTGCAAGTGCAGAGCCTTGCTACAAACCTGTAAGACCCATATTAACTCCAAGTGGACGACAATCTCAAGGAAGTGTTAGAACACCAACCCCGCCTTCCGAATTTGATAAACCTCCTCGATTTACTGGACCACCCAGACCAAAATTTGAACCAATCGAAAAACCTAAAACATTTGTAAAAATAAATGAAGTTCTAAATGAAAAATCAAGTAAAAGTCAAATAGTACATAAGCCTAAGCCAGTAACTCCAAAAGTAACAACCATTATAACATCTCCAGTTATTTCACAAAATGACATTGTCTTGCAGCCTGGATCTCCACCAGAAATAGCTTTTGCTTCGGAACCAACATTTACTCAATTTTATAAATCAACCACAAGTAAACCACACCAAAATGCAGTACAAACAGAAACTTCCAATGTTATGCATTTTAAAGAATCGACCGAAAGTAGTCGGCGTACGGTTAGTCTTCAACAAACTAAGAAAATTATTACATTTGGAAATCAACAGAAAAGTGGTGAAAAGCTGCAAACTGTACCAAACAAATTTAAAACAAATGATTTTAAAGAAAGTGATTATGACAGTGAAGTAGAAATGACAAAAATTAAATCGAGCTGGGGTGAAAATGATACTTCTGAATCTCGTTATCGTCGAGTACAGCCTCCGCAAATATCATCGGGGCGTTATTCTTCGACGCCTACTACTTTTAAACCAGATACTCCTAAGCAAAATTATGAACCCCCAAATCTAGATCTACAACCTGGTTCACCGCCAGAATACGGTTATATTCCCACTACCGTAACTCCGACGAAAGCAACGAAATTAGCTTCAAAGCATATGGATGACATGACCCATGCATTTAAATCAAAAACGCAACAATTTGTTAGTGATATTATCACAGATGTAAATAAGAAGACTTCCGAAACGTCCATCGAAAAAAGTAAAAATGAAAACGTTCCACAAGTATACAGGGAAGACTCTAGAGCTACGCAGTACGGTAAGTAAATTGAATTTATATTTTTCGGTTAAATTTATTCAATCAATAATGACTTTCCTAGGAACAAAGCATGTTGACCCCGACACTGGTTTAATATATTTTAAATATGATTTCGGTTATGAATTTGGTGTTATTTTACCCGGTCAAAGTAGAGGGGGTGAGATTCCTGTACCACAGAAAACCGTTATTGAACCACCAAAGCGAACCAAAGATATAGAAATGCCTGTTTACCACGAATCTGTTCAGATCAAACCAAAATCTAATTTCTCTAGTTCGGTTAAACATAAATCTGTCAAATGGGAACCTACCTCAGAAAGTGAAATGTCTGAATATGAAAGCGACGGAAGAAAAAAATCTGATTTAATTAGTCCGCGCTGGGAACAATATTCTTCAAGTCCAGTGTCGTTGTCTCCTAGTCTACCTAGTACTTCTCCTGCCTTTAATACTGCAGGTACTTGGTGTGACAGTAGCTGTAGTTCTGTAGATTAATTTAACATTAATTATGATCTTATTATATTTCTTGATGGTTTTAATTTTTGATTTTCATTATTTAAGGATTGGAGACATCTAGTGCACCCGGTAGAAGCTTAGCACAAATTGGACAGAAACGCCCACCATCCTTTATCACGGTAAGGGTATTTTATTTACTAGTCGTACCTCTATTGTAAAATTAACAATAAAAATTTTAATAAAATCAAAATTAAAGTGTGATATTTAATGCGATAAATCAGTGTTTAAGTTATTAATTTAAGTTGGATTTCAATCTATGGATACTAATGATGGATATTATTACACATTCGCTGTATGCTAGGACGATATTTAAAACTCTAAAAAGCATTATATACAAAAAAGTGAAGATTTGCAGTTACTACAGTTTTACAAGAGAGAATCCTCATGCAACGTCGTAACTAGGCGAGTGAAACATGTAACGTCGCACAGGGCCCAGAACAAAGAGGGGTTTTAAACAAATTGACAAAAAACTTAGTTTTTGATGTAGACATGAACTAATTTTAAGGAAATATTTTATGACATACGTACAGGCTTGTTTTTGCAAAGTAAATATATTGTTCTGAATTTTTTATTTAACAATTTAGAGAATTATTTTATATTTAAAGCAAAAAGTCTTCGGGTGTAAAATTAATTCAGCAGGGATGAGAATCCAAAATTTTAGTTAAAAGTGATATTTTGATTAGTTGATTAGTTCTAAAACAAAAACAAAGTTTAGTTACAAAAATTATTTCAAAATAAAAAATTTACTTACCTGAAAATTCGTCGAAAATTGTCCTCAAATGAGAGGACAATAAAAATGAATGACGAGCAAAGGCTGAAAATGATGAATCAATTAGGGCTTAAAAAGTTATAAACATTTTAAAGTGTTTAAAGACAATCATAAAACAAAAAGTGCAGCAAACAACATTGGGTAGGTTAACCATTTGAACTTCGCGCTGCGAAACCGTCTCAAGGAAGAGACAAATTTGGAAAATTTGCAGCAATACTGCGTAAAGGAGAATTGGTGACGGCATTGCGGTATAAGCAAGCAAACGAGAAAGTTGTTTAAGTATTTGTAGTTCCAGCAAAATTTGGACATTGGAATAATCTGAAATTTAAAATTTAATTATTATAAATAAAATACCGCAATCAAAAGTGATATAAAAGTGACAATAACTTACCTGAAATAGATGGTGAATCACATGAATGAAAAAGATGCTCAATGATCAAACACGGAAAATAACAGATTACAAAAAGAAAAACCAGATGCGAGTGACCAGAAGTTCACAACCAACGTTTAAAAACATATAGTGAGAATAATCAAATTTAACAAAATGTTAAAATAATAAAAATTTTAACTGCTAAGTAAAGAATACTCTTATTCTCTTATTTAAATTCTTATTAAGCGATTGAGAAAAGCGCGAAAAGAAGTAATTTTTAAAACGGACAATAAAGTTGACAAATTTATTAATAACGCGAAATCAAAATCAGACATTTTAACTAAATCAGGGGTTTAGGAACTCACCTGTGAATACTCTCAAAAATACATTGGTCATAGCGGTAGATCTTTCAAGATTTACCAAATTTACCTATAAAATTCAAATTAAAAATTACTTTAAAATATTGTTTTCAATATTTTAATCATACCATAAAAACCTACTGTAATTTGAATTTCAACATTAACAACAAATATTATTTATATTTTGATTTACAGGTACATTTTACTTAAGTTATTTGTTATGTTAATTTTATTTCTTTCTAAAATAACTTGATAATACACTTGATAACAAACCAGCAGTAGTGTGTTATAAGGCTTAAATCGACATGCTACGAAGCGGGAGACCGCAGTTCAATGTTTGATCGCGCCGACTGCATCTAAAACCTAAGTTTGATCTATGGGCTATAAACTCACCAACACACTCGGCAATTACGACGTTTTAACTGCCGAAACCTCCTTTCAAAACCATTAAGGGAAGGAAAAGAGAGTGAACGAATAACGGCTGAAGAAGAAGACACACGAAACATGTCATTTTATCTAAAAAAAAAAACAAAACCGGTGGTTATCGACTATTATTCAAGCGAAGAAATATATAATTTATATAATAATTATTAAGAATTAACTTCGCGCAATAGAACAATTTAATTATTAAATTTATATTGCACATTCAATATTAGCAATTTCCTTCTCTTCTCCATTGTGCATATACATAAATATTTAAGAAATAGAAAAATTTTGTTGAAATAAAAATATATGTTTACATGATGTATAATTAACTAAATCTTTATTTTATTTTGATTTTATTTCAGCCATTGAAAGATATTGCAGCGATATGCGGAGAGACGGCTCGATTTGAATGCATAGTTCAATCAGAACCTCTACCTACCGTCTTGTGGGCAAAAAATGGCAGAATTATTGAAAACTCAAACGATTATCAAATATTCTTTAGGAATGGAGTTTGCCGATTGACAATACCTCAAGCTTATCCAGGTTAGTATGTTGTCATATATTAATGATTGATACAATTTCAATAATACTTTAACTTTGTATTTATTTTCGTAGAAGATGCTGGAACATATACTTGCACTGCAACAAACCAAAACGGTGCAATTGGAACTACAGCAACTCTTCAAGTGCCAGGTGAGAGGCGTTCTCAATATCTACAATAAATGGTGGAGGAATTTACAACTTGCTATACCTACATTATCTAGTCTAATATGCTTGCATATTTCTGTCAGCTTTTGCATACAAGTCAAAATATTGCTAAAACGATTGCCTTAAAATCCCAATATTACCTAGCTTTACTTTACTACACATTGCCACACAGATAAAAAAAAAAGAATTCCCACACACAATACAATTTCTTTTTTTAAAGTAGTGTAGAAATTTTGTAAATTATTTTTTCTTGTTATGTATAATATGAAAAATGAACTTATTTGGCTTATAATGAACAAATTTCTATTTATTTATATTTCTATAAATGTTTTAAAATGTATGCGTATACCCACGTTTTTATTTCAGTTTGAATATTGTTGGTTTGTTATTTTACTGTAAGCATTTATTGTGATTGTCTTATTCGAGTATTTATTAAATGCTTTATTATTGATTCATAATTTAATATCTCTAAAACTTGTCGACTATTCAATTTATAACATCTTAGTTTGTGTAAGTATAAATTAGAAATATTTACTCATGCGTTATTATTTAACTACGTTTGTTTACAATTTTATGAATACCCTATGAGAAATCTTTACATTAATATTATTGTATTATAATAATTATTATTTTTATATCAGTCGCATTAATAACTTTTTAATAAAACAAAACTATTCAGCTAACTTTTTTGCTACAACTGTCATAGATAATAATTGTTAAAATATTATAATTCATTACCATCATTATAATTTATAGTTCCTCGAAATAAAAGTAACTACTAAATTCCCATGATAACTCAGATTATGCGTTATTAATGCTATATTATAACAAAATGTAAATTTTGCGGGTATTGGTGGGTAATTTTTATGGACCTTGCAGCAATATTTCCTATTACTGTAAGTTATGTGCAAATATTAAAAAAAAATTAATTTATACATTTGAATATTACGTAAATAATAAACTAAAATTTTCGTCTCCCTAAACATTAATTTACTATTTACGCGATATGTCAATGAGTAAATCAATTTATTTTTTGGTATTTACATAAGGTGATATTTTTAGCTAGTAGAATGTTTATGTAGCAAGGAATTAGTCGATTTAATGCCGGTCTAGTTAACATTAGACCTAGTGTAACCATCGTTATATCGAGAAGAATATTACTCGCATAATAGGTTTATTGGACATTTTTAAAATTGATCTTAAGGCCCATTTGTAAAAAGAAAAGTTAACTCGAGAATTTGTTAAACCCGGTTCAAGAATTCACCCAGGATCAATGCCTGTGCGGTTTTATAAAGCAACTTACTTATCAACTAATCGGAGAGTTATTTTTTAAATTAAAAATAAGAATAGGTATTATGCTGATTGATATTATTCCCACAAATAAAGTAATTTTAAATTATTTGACATTCGAATTCAAGCTTGTTTACTTTTATTAAATTGATAATATCGGTCATATCAAATTTTTTAGAAAAACCAAAAAATTTACAAACACTTTTTAGAACTAAAATGTTTTAAGTTAACACAATATAAATACACCGCATGTATATTATCGAAAACGTTTTCACCATACTATGACATCATCAGGCGATGAACTAGAATAAGAAACGAGAAAATTCCGTATTTATAGGCTAAATTGCAAGAGAAAAGGAAGAGGATAGGAGGGGGATATTTTTGAAAACATGGTATATTTTAGTGTAATGTATTGATTATGATAATATCGGGTTTATTAATAACTACTAAATTTATATTTTATACATTTATTTAAAAAACAAAGGTAAGTGAAATTTACGTTGTTAATTTTATTTGACAAAATACGTTTTTTATATTAGAAGAATGCACGATAAACAACAGATTTTACAACTGCAAAAGAAAATGATTTATAAAATATTGTAATTAATTTTATACAAACACATTGACAAATACAAAAAACCAGAATCAAAACAATGCAAAAAACATAGAATTTGTGTAATAATAAATTGTTCAAGAGTATAAAGCCGGTGCAACAACCATAAGATTGACACACCAATCCAAATATAACAATATACAAAAGCAAAGTAAACAAAAGTTTGATGACGAAAAGTCTTATGTGAGAGACTCGGATGGTGGTTTTGCAAAAGTTGTCAAAGTAGATTCAACCGATGTACAGGTGTAGAAGTGACCGGTAGTCAGTGAGTTTGACGTTAATTATCTTGGTAAATATTAATATTGCAAAAAAAAGGTTTTAACAGCAAATTTAATTTTTGACATGTACAGAAAATGCTATTCCAATTGAAAATGTACCGAGGCTTTTCATGAAAGACGACGAGCAGGCATTTATACGTCAAATTGAAAATAATAATATCGATTCAATTAAGATTATTAAAATATATATTATTTCAAATTGTTCACCTGCCATTTGCCAATGCAATAAAGGACTCTGGTTTCAACATCTTTGAAAACAAGTGTTCGTTTGAATAGTAGATAGCACAGATAGCAAATAAATTTTGTTCGATTGACTGAGTGCAGTTGAGAAACAATATAAGCGAATCGATGCAAAATTAAAATTATAGAAACATGGCAAGCAAATACTTATTATCACCCTTATTATAATGTATTGCGATGATTATTTAAAAAAAAATCGCACTGCTATGGCGGGAGTAGAGAATCTTATCGGGGTTTATGAGTTCTGGTTTATCGCTTGACTTTCTCAACAAAAAATATACCAAAATTTTATTTTAAAAAAATATTTAATCAAATTATATTCTTTTTATTTTATACTTGGTCGAGGATGGAACATACAATTTCAATTTAATAATCTGATGCAATATCTTGTAAAATACACTTTGTGCTCTTATAACTGCAATTTTTTGCAATACTTTCAAATTAATTACAAATACAACATATTCGCTAATTATCGCAACAAAAAAAATTTCCAAAAATGGCAATGTTCCTGAGACAAATTTCTTCTAATATTTTATTAAAAATTGCACCAATTCCAATCAAAATTTTAATCAAAGAATCATTCGCCAGAAAATATCACTTTTCTCACATAAAAAATATCTGAGATTCAGCGAACTGAAGAACTACACGTCCGCCGTTTTAACCATCTTGGCAAAAAGCCACTCTTTCACAAACTTCATTGCCAACCTTAATTTTACAAAATGCAATAAAATTTTCAAATTCAAAAAATAATACAAAATTTAAATTTAAAATAAATAATAAAATTAAATAAAAAGAAGAGTATAAGCTAAACAAGCTTCATATTTTGCAGAAACGATTTGTTTCATGAATATTCCGAACTTTAGTAAATTTTGAAATCTTTAAAAATTTAATTTGTGTTTGGGTAGAAATCTTCAATTTTTGATTTAAAAAAATTTATTTAGATGTCGGTGTAGGTATAAGTTACAAATTAAAAACTTTAAAAATTGAAGATAGGAAAAGAAAATGAGCGCGGGAAAGATTAGATTTTTAAAACAAGAGAGTTGAAAAATTGAAAATCGGAAAGGTAGTAGATTCGATTAAGAAGATCTGGTATTTGCAAGTTAGGAAGTTCGTGACAAATGGTGAAGCCTGTGCAAGTATCCATGCGATTAATTCTTCTTATATAGAAAGTTGACTAATTTTTGTTACATTTATTTGGAAACTTTGCTGTTAATTCGGTAAACGTTATTAAAATTTTTAGTAGAATATTTTCTTTGGTTGATTAGAATTATAACGATTTGACGAAGAATTGGAACAATTTCCAAATTTTGTGGGGTTCGATATTTTTTTGCGCAACTTTTAACCTTGTGGAACTGCTGGTGCTGAAAATCGTTGAAGATAGGTACCCTGGATTATGGTTGGCAGCTATCAATCAATTCATTATCTTTGGTAAAGTTGCTCTTTTGCAAAATTTTAAAATTAACCAATTATGCCCAGTCGTCCTTAACGAAGCTCCCATTCAACATCCCTAGAAAAGAACACTTGAACATCTTTATAAGGGAAGACAAAATATATCTATTCTCGCATTCGTTCTGTCGCCGAACAGCACTGATTCAACACTTCTATATCCGTTGTATTAATTATTTTTGTTTTGTTTGAATTTTTATTGTATTTGGGAAAAACTTAATTTAAATATTCGGTCCTGTGTAAAGACATACGCTAAAACGCGGGTTTTAAAATTTTTTTGGTAAACGACGGAGCCGAAATCCAGTGCTGAAATATACTGTCCCAGTTTGGTTGATCAAACGTGGTACAATCGACTTTAATATAATAATTTTTATATTAATAATTTTTTTAACTAACTGATTGATAAACTGGAATATGGAAGACCTGAATTTATATTATTAATTATTAAAACTAGAATACTTATAAACTTGTGTGCGAACCATTAAGTAGTGCCTGATGTAGCTTCAATATCTAATTAATTTATAATTTTTCGAAATATTGAAATTATTGTTTTATAATAATTGTTCGTTTATACGTAAAAAGCTTTTTTTGCTTCGTTACAAAATTGCTTGGCGCCATCGATGTACCTTGGTAAGTCTACACCAGTAAGCATCAAAGAAATAGGGAAACTTTGATCTAGTTGGAGTACTCTTTTGTACCTTTTTAAACGGTTGAACTTTAAGAACACTCTCGACCGACCCTGAGGTTTATTTTGGCGATTTAGATGTCAACCACTTATTTTATCGGCACAACTTACTAAGAATGTTTAGATCAAGGGTGAACAGCATGTCATGCAAATAGAAATTTTAAAACAACAAATAATATTAAATTTAAAAAAATAAATATTATTTATAACAATCAAGCCTCTTTTAATTTTATTAGTGTTCTTGTTTGAATATTCTGTAGTCTTTCGTCGACAAGTAGGTCAGCTGTAGCCATTTTGTTTTGTATAAAGTTTTCTACATTATGTAGTCGTTCAACGGAGGAAGGGGTTTTCTATTTTAGAAGCAATGTTGTGAAAACAGCTGTCGCAACAACAATTGCTTCAACTTTTTACAATTTAATCATATATCTATGGATAAAAGAACCCAAATGATGCGTCCGCACACGAAAACATATTTCAATAGGTTTTCGTGGTCTAATTCGCGATTTATTAAAGAGATTTTCGACTTGTATTGATGAATCTTTTTATGAATTAATCATGTTAACGTCTGCTTCAATATTAATTTTAAATTATGAATCTTGCATAAGATCTAATGACTGGGTAGTAGTAGCATTCTATGATGTTGAAAAAAAAATTATATAAATTGCATTTTCTTAGTCATTTTCTAAGAAATTTATAATAACTGCATAAAATGTGCACATAAAATTGAACGTACACCTCATATAGCTATAAAATTACCACGTGTAACACTGAAGAATCAATTTCGTTTATTCCACTTGTACGTCTGATAGTGTTTGTTGATCTAACAGATGCAATCTTTCATTAAAACAATATTAAATATTATTAAAGATTTTTAATAAAATAGGTCGTAACATAATAGAAACCACGTTGACAAAAAGGAAAACCATAGTTAAATTAATTTTCGAAGGAAAATCTTAACGTGAAACGGGAAGAATTGTGGGTAGAAGGCATTCCACAATCTAAGCAATTATAAATAAAATATATGAGGGCAATTTAATAAATAAACCAGGAAAAGGTAGAAAGCCGATATTAACAGAGAAGAATAAAAATGTATAGTCAAAATAATTAAGATATCACTGCAGATGTAACGTCTATCATTAATGAAAGTATTTCTACTGAAACTGTTAAAAGAATTCTCAGAAAACATGGTTATAATGGCCGAGCTGGCAGAAAAAAACCGTTCATTTCAAAAATGAATAGAATTAAAAGGTTAAAATTTGCAAATATAAATATAGGTTCCGAGTTCTGGAATAAGGTAATATTTAGTGATGAGAGTAAATTTAATATATTTGGCCCAGATGGAAGAATTTTTTTGCAGAGAAATTAAAAAAAGAAAACGTATCTCCGACAGTAAAATATAACGGTGGTAATCTATTGTTGTGGAGGTGTCTGGCTGCAAGCGGAATAGAAAATATGATTTTTATTGAAACTACGATGAATAAGTACACTTATTTGAATATTTTACAATCACATTTGCATTCAAATGCCAAGAAATTAGGTCTACAGAACAGCTTTTATTTTCAACATGGCAATGACCTAAAACATTCTTCTTATTTTGTCAAGAAATGGTTGCTCTATAGGGTACCAAAGATGTTACATACACCCCCTCGATCGCCCGACTTGAATCCCATAGAACATCTATGGGAGGAATTGGGAAGAAGATTAGAAAAAAATCGATAACCAGCAAATCGATTTTAAAAAGTAAATTAACTGAACATGGCTTAAAATTTCTGCCGAAGTGACTGATAAATTAGTGCAATCGCTTGTAAGTTCTATGTGTACGTTCAATTTTGTTATATTTTAGGTTTTTGTATTTTTATTGTTGTATCGCCTCAAAAATTATTTTTTTTCCATTGATTTTCAAATATATGTATTTAAGTAAATATTGCGCTAAAGAAAAATTTTAAATTAGATAACATATAAGTATATAAAATGCAAAAATATATTTTTTTTATGAGTGTACGTTCAATTTTGTGTATAGCTGTATTATGTAACGATAAGAATATACATTTAAGATTCAGAAGTGTTTTCATTATCACAATAAATAACTCATAAATGGTTTAACAGCACATTCACTGTCCCCCCACTGGTAAATTAGTTCCAAATTTGTTATTCTCAAATTGACCTCTCAATATGTAATAAATTATTTAATATGGTTGAATCGTAACTGGAACCTAGTCAACGACAAACAACACTTATTATGAAAAATGTTTCGGTTTCCATAAATATCGGATTTCTCTTCTTTAAGAAATTGTATTTTAATTTGAGTGCAATCACATGAGTGTACTTACACATCGTGAAAATTTTGAAATTTGCTTGCGGTGGATTTATGCACTCCCATAATATTTCCTGCAACAATTAAAGTTTAATAATTGTAGTATATATAAAAAACGCAATGTTAATGCCTTATTTCGCCAACAAATAACACATAATTTCTGATATCAAATTTTTTAGAATAAACCAAAATATGCACAAACACTTTTTAGAACTAAAATGTTTAAGTTTTTGTGCATTTTTTGGTTTATTTTAAAAAATTTGATATGATTAATATCGACTTACACTACCTAAACCACTTATCTATTGATTCCATAATTTCCTGCGTAACAGAACAACTATTTAACAATGATTTTAATAAATTAAACTTATAAAGTTATAAGAAGAAGAAAGTTATAAAATTATACCTTTTATCTGTTAACCAATATCAAGTTGGTTTAAGATTTTGTCAATAAAAATCATTATTTAATCAAAATTATGTTCGCTATTTTTTTAAAAGTGCTCAGAAATCTAAAACAAAATGCAAACTTTTAAATTCTTCTTCTTTTTAATCTAGGACTACGTTCTGTTTTTTAACCATGTAATATACCAAATTTACACTTGGCATTCACAGTGAATGTATTCAACGTAACTAATACGTTGCAGAACCCCAAGAACTTTTTAATAATATTCTATAGTTATGTCTCACCACATAGATATAGAAGTGTAGATATAGACATATATATATATTTTCGTGTTTTTTTTTACACTTCAACCAGATAAATCCTCTGGTTGTACTTGGAGTTTTGGTCACCAATCGAAACGTTTGTAATTTTGAAAAAAAACTGAATGTAGTTAATCACCGTACCTCTATTTTCTATAAACATAAAACAACATGAACATAAACAGAAACAGAAACTTAAACTAATAAAATTAAACTTTAAATATATCGTTAACGGAATACCTTTTTTTTGCACTATTTTCCTTCCTTTTGTACTATCGCCGCCGTTCTTTGTTCCGCCACAGTTATTCTCTAGAAATCCTCTTTCTAAACTTTACGTCTACACCACTTCAACAATTCTATTTTTTATACTTTCAAGAGCTTCTTCTCGAAATTAATCGTCCTTTTCCTTTTTTTTTATTTAATTAAATTTCGAGAGATCAATTTATCTCCAAAATCCAGCTGGAACCTGGTTTATTATTATTTCTTCACTACTCTCTTTTTTTTTCACCCTCCTCTTTTTTTTTAGTTTCCTTTTTTTAAATACATCTCAATATATTATATAATAAATTAATTTTTTAACTTGTGAAATATAATTAAATAATCTTGAAATAAACAAGTTAATAAAACGTTTAATAATAATGTTTTTATTGAGCTTTCAACGTTTGGTACACGTCTTCGTCAGAATAATTTAATATAATGTTTACTCGATATATTATATACTATTATACATATATATTTTCATATATAATAGATTTTTTTGTATGTAAAAATTATTTGGAAACCTGCAGGAAAATTACTATCTGCGCGTGGGGTAACAATTTTTGAATATGGTAAATTTTACTTATACCGGCATTTTATCAAATTTTATATATATATATATATATATAGATTTAAAAAGTGGAAAAGTGAGATCCTTTTGTGACAAATATGAACAAGACGAGATCACTTGTGGAAAGTCGAGATCCATTTTCGGATCTCGTCTTTTTTAACGTGTATATCGAATTTTTCCGTTAAATGTTGGCAAGCTAGATCTCTTTTTTGAATTTTATGTTGGATCTCGTTTTTTTGATATATTTCGAATTATATACAGTAGTAGTTCACGAGTAGTTTGGTGGAGCGCTGCTATCGGCAAAGCGTATATGTGTATATCTGCAATTGTTTTTAGCCACGCTGAGATCCGACAAGTTGGCAACGTAGCAAAGCTCATATTTCAAAACAAGTCGGCAATTTTAGCTAGCAGATATTTTTTCAAGTTTATTTATAGTAAAGAAAATTATAAATAAATATTTTTGTAAATTTATTTTAAATGCATCTTTTCGTATAAATTACTAAATTAGGCTATTGAATTTAAGTTATTAAATTTGTTGCACAATTTTACTAAAAACTTATGCGATACTATTAGCAAGTTGGAAAATTGAAAAATAATTCTTAAATGTGTAGAATCACCAAACCGGCGGCGCTTCAAAAATTTGACATTGCGGCAACCTACGTATATTAATTATTAAAAATTTCCTATTTTTGGACATCCGAGCAAGTTACGTATGGGAAAAGTTAACATTTATTCTGCAAAAAATAATAATTTATTGCACAGCATAATATATTTATTATGTAGCTTACTGAACAAAACTAAGATTCTTCATTTAATTAAGTAAAATTGGTAACCCGATTTACGAAGTTTTAAAAGAAGTAAATTATATAAATTCTTGATAGCAGAATCATCAAAACCGCGCTTCAAAAAATTTGACGATGTCTGAAAATATTTGTTTTGTTTATACCACATGTTTTTTGGTTTAATCAAAGATTTAAGAATTTGTGTTATATATATTTTACTTCATCATCAATTTGCTTTATCAGTGCAGTGTTATAATAGCCGTGGTTTACTTCTATGTATTTATCACTCCGTCAATTAAAAAAGTTTAGGTTATCGTTAAATCCAAAAATTAACTATGCTTGTATAGTTGGGTTAAATTAATATTTAATTAAATTTATGTTTTAAAATTACATACAAGTTGTATAAAATGTTTTTGACCTCCGAGCAAGTTACGTATGGGAAAAACGAACATTTGTTCAGTAAAAGATAGTACTAAATTATTGCACAGCAATATATTATTGTGTAGCTTACCGAACAAAAATAGGATCCTCAATTTAATTAAGTTAAATGAGTAACCCGATTTACGAAGCTTAGAAATGAGTAAACTACATAAATTCTTTTAAATTTTGAAATGTAGGATCATTAAAACCGCGCTTCAAAAAATTTGACAATGCGACAACCTATATGAATTATTGAAATTTTCTGTTTCGCATATACCTGATATTTTTGGTTTAATGAAAAATTTAAGAATCTGGATTATCTTATAAACTTTACTTTATCAAGAAATTGCTTTATCAGTGCAATGTTAGTGGGCGTGGTTTATTTCTAGAATCATCAAAAAACATTGGCGTCTTGATTGCCGATATGCTAACCAAGAGGTGTACCGTTTTTGATAAATGGTTTAGAAATTTAGTTAATAGAATGGAATTTGGTTCTTTTATAATAAGGACGGGATTATTGGTCAAATTTAAATAGGTACAATGCAAAATTTGATCAATCAGATGTTACTCATTCCAGAACTTCACAAATAAATATGTATTCCTTGTTTGTAATCCCTGCCTTATGAATATTTTTAGGATAGTAGAAAACCCAAGTGTAAAAGTTAAAAATTTATTCGTAAGAAAATAATTAATAAACAAAATAACATAATTAAATAAACAAAATATCAATCAATACAAATGGCTTTACAATAGCTATTGTTTTTTGAATATAATGTAAACAAACACTTTTATTTGTACCCAATTTTTGTCTTTAAACAAAGGTTTATGTTGATTTTGCAATTTGTTTTAAATTTAAAATTATTAATAAAAAGTTCTTTTTTTAACAATAAAACACAAAAGAAACAAAGTTATATGCACTGCACTTTAATAATGCACTCTAATAATGCAAGCAAAAATAATTTTTATGCAATTTTGCAAAATATTTTTATGCTTGTACCGCTTGTACACTTGGCAACATTGCATGATCTCGCCTTGTTTTATAGATAACAACTTATACATTAAAGGATCTCAACTTGTTCATATTAGTTTAAGGATCTCACTTGTCATAATTTTTAACATCAAAAATTAAAATGGGATATCCTTTCCCCTCTGTGGTGACAACATTCAAAAGTATTGCTTCTAGATTATTAATGAGAATATATATGCCTAATTTGTAATTTTTAATGGGGATCTCTGGTTGTCTTAGTTTTATAAGGATCTCAACTTGGATTAAAAATATATATATATATATATATAAATAGCACTAGAGGCCTAGTAGGCCCATGGCTTGTTTGAGCACGTGGTTCCACTGCTTCCTATCTCTTGCTTTCCGCTCCCAATCTCTCACTCCCATACTATTGAGATCCTCATGCACTTCTCCCCACCATCTACTCTTTGGTCTCCCCCTTCTCCTTGTACCTCCAAAGTCCATTTCCCATATTTTCTTCGGCACTCTTGTCTCAATCATTCTTGTCAGGTGTCCCAACCACTTCAATCTCTGCACCTTGACGTACCCCACTATACTCTGTTCACCATATAGTTCTTTCAATTCATCATTTGTTCTTCTAATCCACACTCCATTTACTTCCTTTCCTCCAAACACCTTCCTGAGAATCTTTCTTTCCCAAACCTCCAGCATTGTTGCATCCTGTTTTCTCAAGTTCCATATCTCACATCCGTATGTTACTGTTGGTCTTATTATTGTCTTATATAGCCTCAGTTTTAGGGTTCGCGAGAAGATTTTGCTATTCAGCATCGTTTTCATTGAGTACGAGCTTCGTGTTCCAGCTGCCACTCTAGCTTTTAGTTCTTGTTCATTGCTCGGTTTTCTTGTTATAACAGTTCCCAAATAATTAAAAGTTTCTACTTCCTCAAATTGTAAAGTTTGCAATGCACTCAATTTGACATTCAAAGTTTGTTCTGGTCTGAAAAGTTTATCCTCCCATATCATGTACTTTGTTTTTCTCTCATTCGCCTCGAGTCCTATCTTCTTAGCCTCAATCAATAGTCTTTGCAATGTCTCACTCAATTCAGTTTTTGTTCTTGTCAACACTGTTACATCATCCGCAAAAGCCAAACACTGGTGTCTTCGTCCGTATATAGTACTACCTCTATTTAGGTTAGCTCTTCTTATTACTCTTTCAAGAGCTAGATTGAACAAAACTGGTGACAAAGGATCGCCCTGTCTCAATCCCACATCTGCAATAAATCCACTAGATATTTCTCCGTTTACTCTAACTTTATTTTGCGTTTCATCTAGTGTCATTCTTGTCAGACGGATCAGCTTTGCTGGTACTTCTAATTCGTACATAGCCTTATAAAGTTCTTCTCTTACTATTGTATCGTAAGCTTGTCTAAAATCCAGGAACAGTGCATAAGTGTTCAATCTATATTCATAGCTTGTTGCTTGTATTTCCTTCAATACAAATATCTGGTCCGTCACCGATCGGTCTTTTCTAAACCCACTTTGGTATTCACCTATTATATCTTCGGCATATATTCTAAGTTTATTCTTTATGCAGGTGGCCAGGATCTTATACATAACGTTTAGTAGTGCTATACCACGATAGTTCCCACATTCCGTTTTGTCACCCTTCTTGTGTATTGGACATATTAACGCCACCTTCTATGACTTAGGCATATCTTCATTTTTCCAAATCTCTTGGATCAGTTTCACAATCAGTTGATGCAGTCTTTTTCCTCCGTATTTAATCATTTCTGCCTGATTTCCATCCTCGCCTGCACTTCGGTTATTTTTCAGACTTTGTATTACTTCCACAATCTCTTCAAATTATATCAAATTATACATGTCTTTAATTTTTTTACTGTAGACAAATTTTTTGAATTTAGAAGGTTATAAACACTTTCCGGCTCTGATTGCGGTTCTAATTACAAGTTTCTGAGTTTTACAATCAGAACAAAAATAACGACACTTAATCAAAAGCCAAGTAGAAAGACGAAACTATTTGCTAATTGTTTCACATCTTGTCTACAAACTCCCTCGACAATATTTTTAAGTCGATTCTCTCGAAATATTCTGGCAATCTGACTCTACCGCTTTGAGGAATTTTTATTGGAGAGCCAAACTTTCAGCACAATAAGTGGCAAAAATTACAAAAATGCGGCGGTCATATAATTCCCTTGTTAATACTATAATTTATTAAAATGTAATAAACAAATTATTAAAATTTTGCAATTTCCGGTTATCCAATTTTAAAAATACATAAAATAGGTACATTTTAATTTTATACTACATGAAATTAAAATTAATAATTTTTAAAGAATTCTACTTATTTATTTATTTATTTATTTATTATACATACATCACGAGCAATCTCCTATTAATAAAAATATGTATAAACTGCATGGATATACATTCTCCTGCATTACCAATATTCAAATCAACATATTAACTTAAAAATAACAGTAGGTACCATTACAAATTATTATAAATATTAAGAACTAGCTGACCCGACAGACGTTGTCCTGTCTTGGAACTGGAAAAAATATAAAAAATATTTCAAAATCAGAATTTTTATTGTAATGCTTTTTTATGCACAACATTGTTAATTTTCAGTTGTTACTTTATCGTCCAGGGTTAATACGTTCAGTAAGGGTTATCGGGATTTGGACTACTGGTAAATAAAACCACCTCTTTATCAATCAGTCGACGTTTCGAGTTTTATTTTACTCTTCTTCAGGACTACAAAATTGTTAATTTTGTTTTCTGGTTCGTAAATAAATAATGATGGTGGTTTCCCGACATAGGAACAAGCCAAATACAATTGGCCTTGTAAAAAATATGGATTTTCAAGATTGATGCCACAAATACTTAACGACTGTCTTTGCGATTTACTTATCGACATTGCAAATGCAAGCCGCACATCAAAACGTCTTTGCCTTTGTACTTCCCTTTCAAAATTGTGGTTTCGAAGACGTTGTTCGTTAATTTCGTCACCGCAAGCCGGGTACCATTGCAAAGACGTGGCTGGTTTACGTTCCGCAATATAATGATTACCGATCCGACTTTAAATTGCAGATTATGCGGTAGTAATCCGGGAATGTAAAAATTCCGTTGGATAGTTGACAACATCACCATGGTTAGTAACGGAATCAACCAATTTGTATGTCATCAATTTGCCAGCTATCTTAATTTGAATCCGAAAATTGATTTTGTTAACATCAACGTTTTTTACAGACAATATAACACGTTCGCTCAATCAAACATGACTTTTGTAATTATGAACAATGTGTGGGAACATTATCTTGATGAGTTCGGTCTTCGGTTCAGTAAAGTGACAAAAATTGGCAAGGAATGTAATGTATCCAGACGATGGGTCAACAGAAATTTTGTCATTACCAATGCCGAGGAATTGTTTGGAAGAACTTTTGCAAATCGGTCGTTCAAAGATGTATAAGGTTCGTCGGCTGGCGTTGATTGTGAATCACCGGCAATGTTTGTCGAAAATCACCTGCCAATAGAATCATCGCACTATCACTATCTAATAACCTTTAAACATTTTCAAAATTTTGCATAGTTTACGCGCTAGTGCCACAACAAAGTCAAAATTTTCAATATTTTTTTATTGGCCGTAGCGACCTTATTTACCAACCGATCGGTTGTAGCGGCGTTATTTACCATTCTTAAACTTAAATTTATTTACCAATTCTTAATTTCAAAATGGCTTTGAAAGCGTATCGCGATTCTCCACAAAATCGATGACATGCATTTTTTTTCCATCTTCAACCGCAAAGCCGCAAAATGCAAAACAAACTTTTTAAAAAAATTTTCAAAGCCTTGGATTCTTTTTTGAAAAAAGAATTTGTAAAATATAGCTATTTTTTTTCGGAATGGCAACTTTTAAGTACTTTCAAGAAATTTTTTTTATAAATTTACGCCTCCTTTGATTAAAAATTTTATTTCAAAGAATTAATTTTTCATGAAACGCACGCTAAAACTGTAATTTCTCGTCTTCCGACTATACTGAAGAAAGTAATCGTAAATTTTTAGAGTAAAAATTCTTGCCAGCGATCTGATATTCGTCTCTACGACTTTAAATTCCTGAAAAGTTGGTTCACAATCGACGCGCAGACAGCAAATCCAAACAAATTTTCCGAAATTTTAAAAATCGAAATTTTTTAATTTTCCATCGCTAACACTCGTGAAAAAAGAAGAAAAGTTTCTACAAACTTTTTCGAAAATTCGCTTCGTTAAAGTTGAAACTGGCGATTACGGTATTCGATTAAATGGCCGGTGATTTGAATTGAAGATTTTCGGCTTTCGAGATTTTGTGGATTTGTTCCATTAATAAGCTGTTTCCGATAAAAAGCGTCATACACAAAAATACGCACATTGTAGGCACCATCCTGTGGACGCAAAATATTTTTAAATTTTTGCATAGTTTACGCGCTAGGGCCACTACAAAGTCAAAATTTTCAATATTTTTTTATTGGCCGTAGCGACCTTATTTACCAACCGATTCTTAATTTTAAAACGGCTTTGTAAGCGTATCGCGATTCTCCACAAAATCGATTTTATAAACTTTTTGCCATCTTCAACCGCATAGCCGCAAAATGCAAAACAAAAATTTTTTCTTTTAATATATTTTTTCAAAAAAAAAAATTGGTGAAATATAGCAAATTTTATAGCAAAAAAAACGCAGGCTTAAGCTGTCGTTTTTTGACGTCCGACTGTAATGTAGAAGATAAATTAAAAAATTTTTAGTCATAACTCTTACCAAGGATCTACCATCCTTCTCTGCGACCGTAAATTTCGGTAAAGTTAGTTCTTAACCCGAGTCCTAGTGAGTAAGTATTCCAAATTTCGTTCAAATCGGTCGGGCCGTTCTCAAGTGAGGAATCAACATACATGCATCATTTCATTTTTATACTATATATAGATACATAAGCAGTGGCGCAGCTATGATTTTGTTATGGGGGGGAGGGGGCTAAAAGATGCGAGCAAACCAAACTGTGGTCATCTTATTTTCGAGTATAATTATTGTGTTACCACTGTTACCTACCTTAAATTGAAGTGAGAATTAAAGAACGGCATTCCGAAATAACTCAAGGCGAAAGATTTATCATTGATTTTTGTTGCCAATCTTTTTATTATAATAGTCAAACAGAAAAAATTTTTCATTGCACCGGTAAAAACGTCACTATGGTTATTAAAAAAAATGAAAAGTGTAGGGAGCCTCCTAGCCCCCTAGCCCCCCCCCTCCTTTAGCTGCGCCGCTGTACATAATTATTATGTAGGAGAGGCACAAAATATACAAGATCAGAAAAATACAAGATCAGTTTTAAGTTGGTCTAATGGCGGTCTCAGCGGCCATAAAACGATTATAACGACCGAAAATATCAAAAATTTTACGATAGAAAGTTTCACAGAACCACCATTTTTGTAGTGAATTTTAATTACTTCTATGTGATTTTCGATTGAAATTAAAGACATCAAAATAAATGGTAGACCTACAACTTGATATATTTGAAAAAACAAATGACAAAACTGTCACTAGATCAAAAATTATTCCTATTAAAAGACAAAGTCTTATTGAAAACCCTCTAAAATAATAATATCTCCTTGAAGTCGCAACAAAATATTCGCATAATCTGTCCAACATCGTATTCCAAAAATAATTACACGAATTAATTGGAAAGATTGTGTAAATATTTCGTTGCAATTTCGTCGTGTCCAAAATTTCCTTTAAGTATCATGAATTGCAAATGACACGTTTCAATTTTTAATGAACTACCTAATTTGCAAACTGTTTAAAATCATAATACATAATTAAATTTCAGCAACATTTCAAAGTTTAATGCTTTAACTCATTTTATATTTCAGTCAAAAGTGTGAGGGCAAAGGAAAATCATTACACTAGAGGTTTTAATAATTTTTATCGATACTTTATTTTAATTTGATATCGACGTCATTGTTATGTGATACTTAAATTCAGAAGTTCAGCTTATTTGCAATTTTTGCCGGGTCCGGGCTCAATTGCTTGTAAGTAATGACTAAACTACTAATATTAAAAGTATAAAATTATTGTTCGTAGCCAGAGAATTTCTATTTTACTATTTTTAGATGGTACTCGTACTTCCTTATTTACCGTTTATACGGTTTTATAGAAAACCGATAAATTTTTCTATGCTGAACCGACAATTCTATGCTAAATATTAAATACGTAGACTTGACTGCACACAAAAATAACTATCTTGCAATGTCATGAAATGCTAAATTTCTTATCGATCGAATATGCATTTTATTTGTTGTCCAGATACTGATGGATACAGCACAAATACATATTTTGGCGTGGTATGTATCTACGAGATGCGTTCAAATTTTAATCCTGTCCAAATTAATCATGTTTAATTTGTGTTTCGAATTTCGTGAAGCTGTGTATAGGTGTAATTACAAATATAAATACTAAGTATTGACTTCTAATTCGATGTTAATGATGTGATCACTCACGTATTTATCATAATTATTACAAAAATAATAAAACTTAATATAAAAACGATTAAAATGCATTTGAAATTTCTCTTATAAGAAGTTTTTCTAAGTATTGTAATTTTGTGATTTAAATCAGTCTTTTTAAATTAATCTTACTTAGATATTATGCTATGTGCAATAACTTACAAAGATATTTTTAAATATTATAGCATTTGATTATTTTTTTTAAAGATGTGTTTCTGTTGCTACCTGTATTATTTATAAATAATGAAGGAGTATTTAAAAAATTCAATACCAATATTGTAAAAATATAGGTATATAATATGTTTTGTTTATTATACTTGTACTACAAACATACCTATGCAATGAATTATTATTCTTACACAAAAAAGAATAATTTCATGCATCATATTATTCATCATAATCTTTTATTCATAATTATATTTTTAACGTTACATACTAAGTCAAAATTAGTACTCGACACCTACAAATTTGGTAAATTTCCAAATATTATTCCTGAGTCGGTTGCCACATTGCAGAAAATTTTATGTTGTAAAGTTTAAAATGTATCTTTTTCTGGAATTCCGAACTTGATGATTTATAATCTATAGATACGTAGTTTAGGTAGCAGAACTCGATGTTAATCGTACTGATATTTTAGGAAACAAAAAATTCACTCACTTCTTTAAGCTAAAATGAGCAAAGTTTTTACATATAAAATACGGGATCAGCCAGTCAATCGATTCCAAGATTTGAACTTTTTCCTATTGACTATTAGAAAGAGAACACTTTTCTAAGCATACTACAACAAAAATTTTGTAGGATTAGGCATTAGTTTTCAAAAAATTCAAAAATTTTAGATAGGGAAGTGTTCGCTTTTACATGGATATGTGATTTGTTGTGGTTGAGTTTATCAAAACAGGTAACGAATTTAAAAATATCCCTATAGAATGACAAAACTCGCCCTGGTTTTCCGTGTTTGTTGACATTTTAAAATACCGTTTTTTGACAACTAATGCCTAATCCTACAAAATGTTTGTATCAATTTACTTATAAAAGTGTATTCTTCCCTATAGCCAATAGGAAAAAGTTTAAATCGCGGAAATGATTAACTTACAGTAACCAATTTTTCATATCAAATTTTTTAGAATAAACCAAAAAATGCACAAAAACTTTTAAAACTAAAATGTTTAAGTTAACACAATATGATGTTCATCGCCTGATGATGCCATAGTATGGTGAAAACGTTTGCGATAATGTACATACGGTGTACCGTATTTGCATGCAAATGCAAAATGCTCTCAAAATACTAGAGAACTGGTGCAACGAGCACTCTCTCTCGGTCAATCCGACTAAGACAGAGCTTGTTCTATTAACCAACAAAAGAAAACTACGGGGCATGAGAATGCCTAGTTTAATGGGGACTCCCTTGAAATTGGCGGATGAGGTCAAGTATCTGTCAAGCTTTGACAAAAAGCTAAATTGGGGGAAACATTTAGAAATCAAGCTCAGAAAAGCGGAAATGGCTTTCTGGCAGTGTCGAAGAGCGATGGGACAGTCCTGGGGTCTCTCTCCTAAAATCACCCTCTGACTCTACACTGCTATCGTCAGACCCATGTTCTTTACGGAGCGCTTGTTTGGTGGCCCAGAACCAAGCAGGTGACAACAGCAGCCTCTTTACACCGGCTCCAGAGAGTGATCTGTCTGGCTGTAACTGGGGTGATGCGCACGGCTCCAACTGCGGCACTGGAGACTCTTCTCTGCCTCCTTCCACTTGATCTTCATGTGCAGGAGATAGCGGTCAGGGCTGCTCTGAGACTGCGCAACTGGCGGCTGTGGAAAGATAGGCGGATAACTGTGGGGCACATGCGGATTTTGGAGGACTACTCCACAGGAGTGCCACTTTTGCGCATGGAGCCCGACAGAATTCACCCTAAATATATATTCAGCAGGAAATATAATGTTCTGCTGGAACCAACAGAAACCTACGATTACGACATATGTCTGTTCTCAGACGGTTCCAAAAACAATGCTGGCTCAGGTGCAGGAATAGCATCCATCAAACTTGAGATAAACATGAGCATACCGCTAGGCAAATATGCCTCATGCCCGTTTTCACCAACAAATTCCTAACGTTAAGAGTTTCTTAACTTGAGATAAGAAACTCTTATGTCAAATTTGGTTTTCACCAAGCGCTAAGAATTCCTTAGTGGTATTAAGAAATCCCTAACCTTAGGGATCCGATTTACCGACCCCTAAAGTGTTAGGTATTCCTTAGCGGTTGTATTATACTATTTATAGGTTATAAATTAGTGTTTGTGCATGTTGATTTTGAATAGCCGTGCATTATTCTACACACTTCTCTAGCCATGGATGCTATTCGACTTTTTGATAGATTAGAAAGATATGATGATTCATCAGATGATGAAGTTGTACACTTCATCACTTCACTTCAGAAAATAGAGCTGAAGAAAATTATAACCGTGCACACATTCATACCAGAAATACAGTTGAAAGACAATATGGTGTGTGGAAACGAAAATTTCCTGTATTAGCTATAGGTATACGTTTGAAATTGCAAACAGCTATATCGGTTGTGATAGCTTGTGCTGTATTGCACAATATTTGCATTGAGGCGAAGGAAGCACTTCCACCAAATGAAGTTGAGGGAATAAATCACTTGATCGAGAATGGTCAAGTAACTGCAGAAATTCAAAATAATGCAAGATATGGTGGAACGCGAGACATTATTGTAAATAATCATTTTAATTAACCATAACTTCTGTGTGTTTTTATAGTTTATTAATTACATATTTGTCAAGTTTATTTTTATTTTATATTAAGAAATAATAAATGTAATATTAAAAATTTATGGTTTATTTATTTAACATGGTCGTTACTTGTTATATTTTTGAAGAGTGCAGTTGCCATCACTTGAGGATTCACATTGTTATCTTATGTATGTACACCACATATTAACGGTTTATATAATCCTTTACAGTACCTGCTTCATAATTAACAAAATTAACTACATAATAATCATACACAACCGTAATGCCGCCATTAAATATAACCTACAAATTCAAATATGACATTTATGACCCTCATTAGTTCATTTGTCCTCCTTAAAGAATACCTAGCAAGGGAACTGCTGGTTAAGAAACTCTTATGTTGGTGAAATGCAAATTTCACTTTATGGAATACCTAGCGTTAAGAATTCTTTACTAAGGAATTCTTAAATAAATGTTGGTGAAAACGGGCATCAGTCTTCCAGGCTGAACTTATGGGCATACTGCACTGCGCAAAAATAGTTAAAAACAAAAGTAT
This sequence comes from Cantharis rustica, assembly GCA_911387805.1. Classification (NCBI taxonomy): domain Eukaryota; kingdom Metazoa; phylum Arthropoda; class Insecta; order Coleoptera; family Cantharidae; genus Cantharis; species Cantharis rustica. The sequence goes on from OU426877.1 coordinate 83,817,885, forward strand.
CCGCAACAAAAACATACAGATATCTACAGACAGTAGAGATGCTCTTGTGGCGCTTGGAGGTCACAAGATCACTTCTGGCCTGCTACTTGAATGCATGCAGACACTGAACAAGATATCAACTCTAAACAATGACCTTATCGTGCGCTAGGTTAAGGGTCACCAAGGTAACGAGGGTAACGAAAGAGCAGATTCGCTGGCAAAAAATGGTTCAAGCAGCCTTCCCTGCGGCCCTGACCCGATGATCGCGCCATCTGTAAAAATCTTTGATACTCTCCTAAAACAATATATCCTAAATCTGCACTCCAGCAGATGGGAAAAAGAGACTGAATGCAGACAAGCGAGGCGGCCATAAGAGCACCCTCAAGTAAGCATTACGTAATAAGCATTACGGGCAATTGCAGGGATATTAACTGGTCACTGCAGATTAAACAAACATCTAAACACAATAGGCGTCGTAGACAGCCCTGTATGTCGAGGATGCAACAAAGCAGATGAAACAGCTGAGCATGTGCTATGTCACTGCTCGGCCTTATCATCAAAAAGAGATTCCATGTTGGAGGATTTCTGGCCTAACATGGCCAGAATCAGTGAAACCTCGCCCGCCAGGATTCTCGAGTTCATCCTGTGGTTGGGATGGCTTGAGGAATGATGGGACGGGGTTGCTGTAACGGAGGTAGTACAATGGGCCCGATTAAGCGGCCTGAGTGCGTGCGAGGTTAAATCTTGCCCTCCTCTAATAATCCAGAATTCATACGGTGTATTTATATTGTGTTAACTTAAACATTTTAGTTCTAAAAAATGTTTGTAAATTTTTGGTTTATTCTAAAAAATTTAATATGATTAATATCGAGTTACACTACCTAAATCACTTATCTATTGATTAACCAATTTTTCATACAAATCTTATAAAGGTATAAATACTAACCTCAATTTTGTGAGTTTCATAAGCATTGCCACAATTTTTATGTACTTTATTTTATTTCAAAGTTCTATATCTCTGAAAAAGATTTGGTGACAGCTGGCCCTGAGCCACTTGGCCCAGCGACAACTCGCTTCGGACAACTAGCTCTGACGACAACTGACCTTGACAACAACTAATGATAGGGACAACTGGCTCTGGTGACAACTGCATTACCACAATTTTTATGTACTTTATTTTATTTCATAGTTGTATACCTCTGAACAAGATTTGGTGACAACTGGCCCTGAGTCACTTGGCCCTGCGACAACTGGCCCTGAGTCACTTGGCCCTGCGACAACTAGCTCTGGCGACAACTGGTCTTGACGACAACTGGTCATAGCGACAACTGGCTTTGGTGACAACTGGCCTTAGTCGTAAAGGCAAAACTAGTTATCCGATATAATAAAATTGACAAACAAAAACGACCTGATTGCAGAATACCGCGTGAATCTACCTGTACAGTTTTGCTAAACAAATAACAAGAACTAACTGACAGATCCTTGTCTTTGCACGGTTCTACCTTTTAAATACAGTTTCGTTAAAAAAATAACATAAACTAAGGGCCGTTATATTCACCTCCTCGTAAAGTGTCTTGTAGTTATCTGTTCGATAACTTTAAAAGTGACTTGTAAAAAATTTAGGTATATTCAAATAAATATATCTGTCTTGTAATTACTTGCAACTTATTACGCATAGTTGATGTTTTCTTCGAGATAGTACAACATAGAGTAAGAGATAGCGCTATTATATTCTCAAGATAGGAAGAGATAGTATTTTGCAGTAATTCTGACAGCTGAAGTTTAAAAATTTTTACAAGTAATTTACAGCCGCGGTCATAATAATAATAAGGCACCCTATAAATTCACGGATTTTTAACCTTTTCTGACCCAGGGTACACTATAGTGTACTCGCGTTTTATCAAATTATTTTGAAGTTTACGATGACAAACTTACATATATGTTAGATAGCAATTATTTTTTGAAAGAAAGCATTATTGAATTCCTCGTGGTTCTTTCATTGAAAAATAATTGCTATTTAGCATTTAAGTTTGTCGCCAACTTCAAAATAATTTAATAAAAGGAACACACCCTGGGTTTGAAAGAGTTAAGTAATAAACTTTACAAAAATATTTTTAATGGGTAGTTGTAACCCAGATGCAATTATAATGCATAATTTAAAAAACTCGGCACGATGTAAGTTAATATTTTGATCGTTATTCTCCATATCTTCCGTACAAATTCGTGAAATCTGTTTTTAGTATTATATGAACGGCGATATATAATATTTTCGTCAATTTCGTCTAAGATCAGATAAATATCGTCGATAAGACACATTTAAAAAAATTATAAAATACACACCATTTATAAATTTTAAGTTAAAATCTCACTTGTAACGTTTTATTTGGTACTCCAAGTAACTTATCTTACCCGTAACTCGTATTTACGAGACGATTGCCGCTATTGGGAGGTGAATATACGTTTACTAATAACTAAGTTCCTTGTAACGCTATTGGTCATTTTAAGAGAAGGTGAATATATCGGCCCTAACACAAATAACAAGAACTAACTGACAGATCCATGTCTTTGCAAGGTTTTACCTTTTAAATACAGTTTAAACAGATCCATGGATTCGCGTGGATCTACCTTTTACGTACAATTTTACTAAATAAATAACATAAACCAACACTAACCTACTGACATACAGACATGCGGCATTTCCGCAAGATAAAAATAACGTTTTCGTAACAAGCACACTTGGAAGCACTTCTCCACCAAGTTTTAGCCAGATTGCGCTTATTCTTCGTCCCATTTTTAAGAATAGGACAAATGAGAAATAGCTCGCAAGTAGGTTAATTATTCAAGTCGACCGTAGGTACGGTCGTATATTAACTGCGTTTTGAACTTTTTACTAAGTAAAATTAATATGCACAGTATGTCAATCTATTAAGTTAATACTAACCACAAAATTTTTTTCGAGAAACTTAATTGGTCAATTTTAAAAGATTAAATAAGATTAAGATTAAACACAAAATTTAAGGCAAGTTGCCGAAGGACAAAGTGGCTCAGAGCCAGTTGTGTCTAGGGCCAGTTGTCACCAGGGCCAGTTATCGCAATGGCTAGTTGTCGCCTGTGCCAGTTATCGCAAGAACCACTCCTCCAAGGCGAGTTGTCGCAGTGTCAAATGGCTCAGGGCCAGTTATCGGTACACGCTGAAAAAAACACCCTACATTATATTTTGTGGTTGAGATTCAAATTTTCAAAAATCTTTATCCGGCTTTAAAATATTTCTATACATTTTAATTTTTAAATTTCGTTGCTATAAAATGTGTAAAATTTTAACGCTAAAATTTATGCAATACCGGCACGCAGCAGCTGTCGGTTTATTGACTAATTTTGTCGTTCTTTCAACAAAATTTCAAAATATTTTATTAAATATATTAAATTTAAAAAAAAAACTATCGAGAAAGTCACTTATATTTCAAAAATTATAAAATCTAAATTAAATTCAGCGAATTCACAAAGTTACACGTCAGCTACCATGGTCTTGCGAATTGTACAAAATTTCATGGAAGGTTGAGACAAGCTTTCACATAAATATTTGTATTAAAAGTAGTTTTAAGCCATTTATATTTAATTTTAAGTTTTATCTTTTACCGTTTTTAATTATTCCATATTTATGAGTGTGCAAATTTTTATAAGCAAACCGCTGCAAACTCTTACCAAACAAACCAGGTTAAATTTACAAGCGCAAAAATACAAAACATTTCAACATAAATCCAGTTAGAAGCCATGGAGGAACATTAACAAAACAACATTTTTGCTATGACAAACAAGAACAAAATTTATCAGGAAAACGATAACAGAAGAAGAAGAAGACTTTAGGCCCCAAAGTTCAATAACCAGGCAAGGATGGTGTTCATCCAAAAATGAAAGAGATTAGCAGAATTAAATATTTTGCATATCCGCGATGGTGAGCTTGGTGTAATATTGATCAAGAAGAGGAAGTTCTAGTGACCAATGAGAAAAAGGAATTTTACTAAATCGTCTATATCTATTAAGTTCATTTCAAATATCGAGAGCAGCCAATTGCAAATAATTGAGCTTTTGAATTTCAAAAGCCAAATTAAATATATTCAAAATTTGAAGAAGATTGTGCAAGATTGTATACAGTCAAGTAGTATCTGACAGAGGACTGCATGCCATCGTCGTCGCCAAGTTGAGTTATATTACGAAAGAGTTTACAGCGGCAACCAGCAACTAACTGAAGGTTAGCTTAAAGTTTTTCTTTGAGAAAATTTGGTAAAATGATCTATAACAAAAGTTTCTGAATTTAGTAATTTTATTGACTATTTCACTCAGCTGTCATTAGACCAATGGAATGAAAAAACAACGAAACATTCAACCAATAGCAATCGAATTGCAGCGACAATTTTTTCAAATTTATTTTAAAGCAAATATAAGCGACAATTTTTTTTATTAACTTCAACATTTAAATAATACATATTATGATCTACTTATTAGCGTAAAACATTGTGCTTTCAGCACTAACTCAAATTATAAGTTTGTACATTTTGAAATTGCTTAATTTGTAGATTTATAAATTCAAATAATAATACTAAAGAAAAATTACAATTTGAATTATTCTTGAAAGCACAATTCTAATTTCGTCATATTCCTTGAAATGCAATGGGCGCTGAACTCACTTTTCGTTTTCTGGTTAAATTTGTAATGCTTTTTTTGCATCTCGTGCATCTGGAGCGCCTTAAATACAATATCACTGAACGGATTGACATTTATATTATATCCAGAAAAATATTTTTCTTGTATTAATTTTACAACGTGTGCTTTACAACTCGTTCTTTGTAATCATTTCCATCGGTTTTGCGCATATTATATTATAACACCAGTCAACCAATATAAGCACTAGATTTTCCATTGTTGCAATTTATAATTTTTCTCCAAGCAAAACTTATTAAATTGTTTCCAACTGATGATTTTGATTTTTTTGTATTTGTTAGCACGATATTCTCAATTTCGTTCTTAATATTTTGCAAATTATTTGCACCAAAACGTTTACTGTACGACATCTTTATAATTAAGATTGTTTTATATTGTCATGACAAACATAATCAACGATACATTGATTTTTACTTTTAATTAATTATTTATATTAACCTGGTATTTTATTCGTGAAATAGTCTAAATAAATATCCTCTCGTGCATTTCAAATTAGTAGACAATTTTTTTTCGCTTTTCACTTATGCGTTTCTTGCTTTAAGGCAATTTTCCCTCCTCTTCGAGTCGGGAAAATTGCAAAAGCAACAAACGCATTCGTGAGCTCAAAAAAATTGTCGACAATTTGAATGCACTTGGGATATGGTATATGACTATTTCACTCAGCTGTCATTAGACCAATGGAATGAAAAAACAACGAAACATTCCACCAATAGCAATCGAATTGCAGCGACAATTTTTTCAAATTTATTTTAAAGCAAATATAAGCGACAATTTTTTTTATTAACTTCAGCATTTAAATATTACATATTATGATCTACTTATTAGCGTGAAAAAATTGTGCTTTCAGCACTAACTCAAATTATAAGTTTGTACATTCTATAAATCTACAAATTGCTTAATTTGTAGATTTTTAAATTCAAATAACACTAAAAAAAAATTACAATTTGAATTATTCTTGAAAGCACAATTCCAATTTAGTCATATTCCTGAAATGCAATGGGCGCTGAACTCCCTTTCCGTTTTCTGATTGAATTTGTAATGCTTTTTTTTGCATCTCGTGCAACTGGATCGCCTTAAATACAATATCACTGAACAGATTGACATTTATATTATATTCAGAAAAATATTTTTCTTGCATTAATTTTACAACCGTATTCCACGTGTGCTTTACAACTCGTTCTTTGTAATCATTTCCATCCGTTTTGCGCATATTATTTTAACACCATTCAACCAATATGAGCATCAGATTTTCTATTGTTGTATCTTGTTGGCACCAGATTCTCAATTTCGTTCTTAATATTTTGCAAATTATTTGCACCAAAACGTTTACTGTGCGACATCTTTATAATTAAGATGGTTTTATATTGTCATGACAAATATAATCAACGATACATTGATTTTTACTTTTAATTAATTATTTATATTAACCTTCTATTTTATTCGTGAAATAGTCTAAATAAATATCCTCTCGTGCATTTTAAATTAGTAGACAATTTTAATGCACTTGGGATATTGTATATGAAAATCATAAATTTTTGAGTAAGCGATTTCATTTTTTTTTTCATTGAACACTTTTTTCGGTATCATAAATTATCGTTATGTTTTCATGACCATCTATTTAAATATTGTTAAATCTTAAAATTGTAATGTGTATTTATGTTTTATATTATTCTTGGTATTGTCTTTAGTGATCTTGTTAGTAATCATCTGCTTTGTGTAAAATTTGTCAGATGATCTAGATATGTAGTCTCGTATATCGATCTAACAAGGGAATTATATGACCTCCGCATTTTTGTAATTTTTGCCACTTATTGTACTGAAAGTTTAGCCCTTCAAAAAGAAATCCTCAAAGTAGTAGGGCCAGATGGCCAGAAATTTTCGAGCCAATCGACTTTGAAATATTGTCAAGGGAGTTTGAAGACAAGATGTGAAACAAACAGAAAATAGTTTCGTAGCACAGGTACGAACGAGTTGGATTAGGGACCAGTGGGTCTATGGTTCTATTCCCACCTTCGCTAGTTTTTTTTTTTAATTTTTTTTTCTTGGATACACCAACTTATGTGGGACACTCGTACGTCATAACAGTTCTTAGTAGCGTTTTATCAAATATTAATTTATTTTTATAGGTAGTTTTCTTCCCCCATCTACTGATACGTTCTTCGTATACTCGTACTAGCGTACGCTAGTTTATATCTTTATATAGATGTGCGTCAAAATTCAGTATCCCATTATTTATAGTTATCTCTAGGTATTTTACTGTAGTTTCAGGTTTAATTTATTTTCCATCAATAGTCACAGAATTAGAAGACTCTATAATTCTTACACTTTCTGGCAATAGCAATAGCTTATGTCTATTCCCAGAGTTCAATTTAATCTTCCACCTGTCAATAAAATCGTTTTATAATGTCTAAATGTATTTTAATCTTTTTACTGTCTACCTAGGCACTAAATAAGAGAATATAAATAGTTGTATCATCTGCGTATACGACCAGATCATCGAGTTTTGTTATTTGATAGCATTTTAATCTATTGTCGTAGTTCAAACAAACTTGTAATTAATTTTTTGTATTGTCTTCGGCTGATATCATGGTTTGATTTATAGTTTGGTTTGGTTTATAAAGTCAAGTACTTGCTTTTTAAAAATTTATGGGATAAAAGTTTTAGCAAACATTTTTCAGAAAGTACATACACTGGTTAAATAAGATCAGAATAAATCTAAATTAAAAGAAAAGTCAAATTATATTGTCGCGTTGTATTTTATAGAGGATGGGATTACGTGACCCTCTAGTTAAGTCCTCATGATCCGGGATCTTGAGGTGTTGATTAATACTCGTCAATAATTTATATTTGGTTTATTGCACAAAATATTCAAGGTATCAATTTTACTAGTTGCCCAATCACTGGGACTTTCCTTGCACTAAGGTTGTACGATTTGGCCTGATTGAAATTTTAATGATGACTAAACTGTTTACCCCAAAACTTCAATTATAATATATTGTGTGATTCCAATTTCCCTCTACTTTTTTGGCAGGTCGTTTAACTTTTTTCATGGTTAATTATCTTGTAGGTAACACCTATACAAAGTGTGTTTCGATTTCTGCAAGCGTTTCCTAGTTTTCGCATTTATAATATAATAATAATAATAACTTTATTCGTTAACTCTATTTACAATGAAAAAGAAAAAAAATATAAATACAAAAAAAAACATTTCATAGAGTCAACGAAGGGAAGGGGCAAAACAATCAGCAGAGCTGTTTTTCAATTCCCCCCTAGTCAGCATTTTGCGCTAACAGCAGCATCTCTTTCACCGCGCTTCTAAAGGAACGGCTGGTACCACAGGTCAAAAACACGTCTACATACCCATTAAAGATCTCCGCCGCTCGGTACTCGAAGGAGCCCTGGAACTTAGTTGTTTTGTGAGACGGGATAGATAAGTTCCCGCTATAGCAAAGATCAAGTTGATGGCGTTCAGATCTTTTTACCATCAACTCCAACAGGTATCCCGGGTCACCACGCCTATACAAGTTGTACAGGCACGAAACAAATAGAAGCTCAAAACAAGCGTGAACCTTAAGCACATCAAATTTAATAAAAAATGGGGTAACGTGGCTGCCAAAGCCTATATCTCAGGCAAATCTCACGCAAGAGTGCTGCAGAACCTGTAGTTTGTCCTTTGTCGTTTCCTATTTGGTTCATGTTAATAAACTTGTAGGAAATTATTTAGTACTATTTGCTACGCTTGCATATTGTTTACCATTGATTTATAAATTGTGTATATATTATTTTATTATTTACCATTGATTTATAACTAGCAATGCTCCTAAACAAGTGCATAGATGCAGGAAATATACCAATAACATGGAAGAACGCAGAAGTGGTACTACTATTTAAAAAGAGAGATAAGACTAACATCGAAAATTATAGGCTGATAAGTATGTTGTCACACTTGTACAAATTCCTTGCCAGAATAATTACAAATCGTGTAACACAAAAACTGAATTTCTATCAACCAGTAGAGCAGGCAGGGTTTCGAAGAGGTTTTAGCACCACCGATCATCTACAGACATTACGCTTATTAAGCATAATTGAAGACCCTGATGCAAGAAGGGGATAAGTAATATTTTCTAAATTTTTTAAGAAAAGTGAAATATACATATTCCATTCTTGCACCTTTTAGTACGAGAGAATATGTGATTTTCACTTGTACCTCCGATTTTATTTTCAGATAGCTCAGTATTGTACCAACGCGAAAAATGTTAGTTTTAGAACTCTGCAAAAATTTCACTCTAAATTTTTGCACTTATCCCCTTCTTGCATCAAGGTCTTCAATTGCATGGGTTAGCTTATGAAAAACTGCGGCACGTGCTTGCAAATACAGAAATTCCAATAAACTTGAGAAAAGTGTTCGATTCGTGCATACTGCCAGTGATGACTAATGAGTTAAGCCTGTTTGACACGACATTAAATTTTACATAAAATTTACATGTAAATTTTTATGAAAATATTTAACACCGTTGCATACAGAAACTTTATCAGCAAATTTTTTTTCATATGAAAAATTTAGAACATGTTCTAAATTTGATGGGAAAAGTGCGTGTAAATGTGTGCAGTAGACATTTTCACGCTTAAAGTCCGTCCAGTTTGGTTTTTGAAGTTTATGAATTCACCGAAATTTCATAAAAATCAAATGAAACTAAAGCACTCAAATAATAATACCAAACAGCTGATTACTACAACTGTTATACATAGGAACTCAAAATATGTCTGAAAAATCTCCCTAAACTGTTTGTTAATACGCAAGCGCGCATGTTAAATTTCTTATCAAATTTGACATCGTTGCAAACAGAAAATTATTTTTACCTACATAAAATTGTGTCAAAAATATGAGCAAATTTACATAAAAATTTACATCTAAATTTTATATAAAATTTAACGTCGTGTCAAACAGGCTTAAGGGTGGTGCCGAGGACAATGGAGAGATCGATGTTAAACGTAAGTTTGCGAGACAAGATAAGAAATGGTGAGATTAGAAAAAAAACTAGAGTTGTGGACGTGATGAAGCATGTGGCACGTTTGAAATGAAGTTGGGTCGAATACGTGGCAAGGCAGGATTACAACATGTTGAAAAACAACGTGATGAAAAACTATCTTCCTCTTGCGGGGAAGAATAATCTTTCCTCTACACGCTGGATAATAAAACCTAACCAGCTTCTCTTTGGTGTAGAGAACCCTAAGTGATGTTACAACTAGCTGATCTAATGCAGAAGCGAGAGCGACGTTCCACAAAGACAAATAAACCTTCCTGGGCAAGTCCAGATCTTCAGAAAGAAACACACATAGTATAAACAGATACCTATTTATTTAATCTAATATAACAGATCATAACAAAGTGTGTATTGTGATTGCACTTGTACAATCATCGGTGAAGATGCTCTTACTAGAGGATACGCAAAAATTATCAAATACTCAAACACTTGGTCGTGCACGTCGTCGCAAATATGTTGGAAGTCACGTAAACTGTGACACAAAAATATAACGCCAACTGCTCTCTCAAAATTTTTAGACCCACAGATTAAAAGTAATAAAAACTTACTCAGCCGATAGCTATCGATGAGCTTACAATAATCTAATCGACAATACTAATACTTCCAACCCACGAGTCTGACAGAAAAAACATTGAGCACATCCAACAAATTTGCGCTTCATTCGACGAACCAATGAAGAGGATGATCCAAGAAAAACTCGAACGGTTTTGGTGCAGCTGCCACACACTTCCCTAGGGAAACTTTGGTGTCGAGACCCTCAAGACAATTGCCAAAACACGGCCACTTAGCCATTTCAAAATTGAATAATCCTAACATCAAGGTTACGCGATGGTATCAGCTTCGTTAGCACAGCTCAAAAACAACAGTAATCTAGTTTATTAAAATTAGGCGAAAAAAGTGTAAAAAGTAAAGGTGTAAAAAGGAAAGGTGCTTTCTATAAATTGCAAATACTGAAGTTCGTAAAGATTAAATAAAAGATCATACCTAACAAAATTGAATTTTATCTGCACTTTCTGGTCGCAAAAATCAAAATTGCACAATTTCCGTGGGCGCATGCTTTGGGAGAACAGAACCGTATTTAAAACAACAAAATAACAAAATTTTGTTACACAGACAAAAATAATTGATTGGAAGTCAAGAATGACGAAAAGGAGCAGAGGTAGACCCTAGAAGAGATGGCTTGATGATGTCAAGAAAGTGACGGGTCGAGAGTGATTACGGAAGGCCAAGGAGAGAGAGGTTTGGAGAAGATTAAGAGAGGCTTATGTTCAGGAGTGGACCGAGAAAGGCTGTCAAAGAGAAAGAAGAAGAAAAAAGAGAATGACTGCTTAATATTTATTTGAGTTATGCCCAAATGTGACAATATTAAAAAGTGGATTTACGGTCGTGTGATCTATCATTGAAGATAAACACTCCTACCACAACACACACCTAAATAGTGACGTGAAGCTATTGCAGAAGCAGGTTCTTCTGCTTGGAAACATAAGTGCAGATTAACGTTATGACTAGGTGAAAATGTATAGGAAATAATCATGTGGCTCGTGTTTTTTAACAAACTGCTGTTAGCCCTTCGTTGATAGAATAAATAAAGACTAAGATATTTCAATTTTCTAAAACTCTTTGAAATCCAAAAAATGCCGCATATTGTCAAATAATTATGGCAGACACATGAAAACAAAAGACAGTAAAATAATGGTTATTTTGAACTAGCAATCTTATAAACTCTATAAATCGGTTACTTTCGGAATTCCTATCACAAGAATTGAACTTTTTCCTATTGATCATTAGAAAGAGGACAATTTTCTGAGTATATTAACACAAAATTTTTTTAGGATTATGCAATATTTGTCGAAATAACGGCATTTTAAAACTACGAAATGCAGGGAGATGTAATATGATACAACCGATGTGTGGCGGTCGGTTTCACGTTGAGGTACGGTCTCGTCGGTGACGGTCTCATTTTGTTGACGGTACGTGTGCTTTGATATACTCTTAATGTTGTCAGTCGCGATCGACACCCGCACGAGTTCTATGGCTTCGAGTTCCACCTTTGGCGAGTTCTGTCATTTTTCAGGGATATTTTTAAATTGTTAAATTGTTCGGCGCCCTCCGGGCCTGTTTTATTTTCTTACCTTACACAAAATCGGCTAATCATGCAGCCGTGTTAAAAGGTGTATCTAAAATACATGTAAATTTTACATTTTTAAAATCTATTTTTTTCGAAAACTTTTGCATAATCCTCTAATATTTTTGTTCTGGTGTGCTTCGAAAAGTGTCCTCTTTCCTATAGCGCAGTTAAAATTTTGAAATTCGTGATGAGGAAATTCTGACAGTTCCCGGTTTTTTATTGGTTGGTTACCATTTATATTAAATTTTCGGAAGCAAACATTATTTTTAGTTATTTTCAATAATTCAAAAAAGAGCTTACATAAAAGTTATTTACGAAGTACTTAGAAATTTGCTAAGTATCATACATAGGATGGTACAAATAAAGTATATGATTATAGTATATAAATTGTGAAAGTGTAAAAACACTTTCTGTGTTTTTGCAACCCAAAGCAAATATGTTTATGTAAGCCATTACGATACGATTTCAGTTTCTGTTTCTATACGATTAGATAAACATGGATATTATACAATTCATCAAAAGTAAAAAAAAAAAGAAAACCGACTTCTACATGATGGTTATCTCTACACCAGAGACAAAATAACCCAATACAGGAGATATTACAACTGTATGAAATAATCAACACAAATGTAAAGGACATATATTACCACTGAAGTAAGAAAAGTAGTTCGTACGTATGTCAGGATATCATAACCATGTGGTTAGCGTCGCCCGAATAGAAACCAAGAAACCAAGAAAGTTATAAAAGAAATTAAGCACAATAGTGAAACTGTGCTTGACATTCCGGCTCAGATACGGCTGCCCTTAGCTATAGCCGCGACACTTTCTTCGGTTTTTCTTATAAAGAAAACTATTCAACGGGCAAGAACAGCGGCCACTGCTCTACTCGCTAATCCTACTAGTCTTATGGACTTAACTATTATTGGTAAGTACAGCGAAATGAACCGTTCCTACTCTTTGACAGTGGGCTATCCGATGATCGCATCCTGTTAATCTTAATCTCACGAAGGACTGTAACCTCTGGTACACGGATGAAACATTCGAGTCTGCTCCTCAATTGTTTGAACAGTTGTTTACCATTCGTGCTCTTAAGTACAATAGCGTGATACCGACCGTTTCTGTTCTTCTGTCAAATAAACGTTAGAGCACATAATATTATGTTCAAGTCCTTGATGTTCTCAAGAACCTTGTGCTAAAGCGTCGTGGCAGATTTTAAAGTCACTCAGATCAATACTCCAAACATTATTCGGAGGTATTAATCACAAAAGCTGCTTTTTCCACTGCAGTCAATGTTTATGGAAGGTTATTAAAAAAAACAATGCTATTCGAGTTCAGTACGTGAACCGTGAGAACATTCAGTTTTCTCATAATATTCGAAATTTGACCGCTTTGAGTTCTTCATTAATAACGAAGAGACCTTTCAACCTCTGGTTGAATATTTCGAAGACATGTGGATCGGCATTCAGCGCGGGACAACCAGACGTCCTCCAACATTTCCAATCGCGCTTTAGAATTGTTATGAAATCGTCCGCAACGAAATTGCCAAAACCACTAATTCTATAGAAGGATGGTATCGAGCTTTCAGTTCTCTCTTGAGCTCCAACCACTCTTCAATTTGGAAATTCATCGATGTATTGAAGAAAGAACAAGCCACAAATAAATTCAAAATAGCGTAATATATTAGCGGCTAACAAGCAAGCTGAGGACGGAAAAAGTACCGCCACGTTGCGGTCAGAATCAAGTCCATTGTACAGTCGTATCGTGATAGTAACCTGGACGACATCTGATTGGCATCGCCTACAACTTGGAACTTCAAAGAGGCTGAAAAAATCATACTAAATATATTAAATAATCATATACTTTACTTGTACCACAATGTATACCTAATATACAAATTTTTAAATAGTTAATAGTTATAGTATTTTTTAATTGATAACAATATTATCTCAAATAATGCCTGCATTCGAAATTACCTATTTTAGAGTTACTAAGAAAATTCGGTTTGGATCTATTCTATTTTTTGGTGTTTTCGTTGTTTTTGTTTTCGGTGTTTTGCTTTCGGCGTTTTAACGTGGAACCACTACAGCGATATATGTGGCAATTCGGAATAGTTCCAAGAATCGCCTCTAAAGATATTTTATTTTACTCAGCAAATATCCTACGTATCGTCAATACAACTCATATACTTTAATCTAAAAAGCCAATTTCTATATCGTTTATTAAAACAAAAAATAAATTTTTAAATATAAAGTTGATTAAAAGGTTTTTAAATATATTTCTTTAGTTATTTCACCTCAAAACAATCATGCTTTTAATAGTTTGAATAATTCTCTTAGCATTAGTTGAAAAAATAATGTTCTTACTTCTCCGGAATCAAACCAGAAATCTCGGCTTAGAAATCGGCGCAATTAACTAGCACCAAGCTGTCTTGTTTATAAAAAAAAAAAAGATTTGTACTAATTATATTAAATGTCAACGATGTCAAATTGTTATTGTTGAACATAAAAAATATAATACCTTTAATATAAAGATTTTGAAATTTTTCTAAAGTTTTAACAGTCCATTTATTCTATGTTTAGGAATATAAAAATGTCTTTCAAATTTATATCATGGCATTAACCTTTTTCGGCTGTACCACGCAAAACGTACAAGATTTAATGCTTTTGATGGCAAGAATATAAAAAAGTTTTGGCTTTATATCTTACTTGTCGAAAAAATAATTTATTTAGTACTCTAATAATAAGATTTTTACATTACCGAATTTTTGTTTAGAATATTTAAGCATTGAGCTCCTAATAATATACATACATGTAGAATCTATAAAAGTAGTACATAACTACCTATGTACATAAGTATTTAACTATCTATTTTTAAATGTAATATTAAGTACATTTAAAATAATCTGGCTATAATAGAAAAATTTCTTAGCGTTCCTACTAATACATACCATACGAACAGAAAATAGGAGCTCCTGAATCATATAAAAGATATTTTTAACATTATTGTTATGGATTCTTGCCCAAGTATAAAAATAAAATTGCCCACATAAATACACAATATTAATGTGCCAAATAACCAAATAATGATTTATTCTCTAAATTATATTATACATGATACCTTTCTATACTAAAAGTTTAAATAAGTTACTATTTAAACATTTAAATCAGTCGTCAGTTAAATTGAATAAATTCGTTTGCAAACTATGTACATAATATAACTGCTATCTCAAAATCATTATTTTAAGCATTTTTAGTATATCTACAGGAGCCGCAGTTGTGTAGTGCCATATAAAAATATAACAGTAGTAACCGAAAGTGCAAAGAAGGAAATCAATTTTGAATCATTCGCTTTATATTTTATCCCGGCATAAATAATACCATTATTTAAATGGCATAATATTACCTTATAATAAATTATGAAAAACCAATTTTACCTATAATTCCTAGGTATAATTTTTTATTAGTTTTAAATTTTTCATATAATTGTTGGTTCTGACTCACCTTTCGACTATCGCACCAGGAATAGCAAATTGTTCTCAATTTCAAAAGTTATAAATAAATTTTACATTTTTGTTAGCTGCAGCTGCGTATGTAGAACAATTTTTAAATAATGCATTAGCACCTACAAATATTATTATATTTATTTGAAAGATTAAATTTCTTTAGAGTTAAAATAAAAATGTATTGTTTAATTCTAGTTAAAATTTTGAACTACTTTTGAACATTTTTAAATTTATTTTATTAATTTAACTTCTTTAAAATAAAAATTATTATCAATTTAAATATATAATATTTATGTTTTGAAAGTAGATATCATTTTAAACTTTAATACTTGATCAATTACAATTCCGATAAATTGTACGTTTTAAAGCAGACAGAACAGGTAAGAAATTGGGTTACACTACCTAATATAAAAATTTACTCCGAAAGTAATAAAAATTTAATTAATAATAAAATAACAATTTATTTTTAAAAGAAATCTGCGAAAGCATAAAATTATTAATATAAACAACCTTATAATTTGAAAACTAGGTTGTAGAATGATTAGATGTCTTTAAACTTTTATCTATATTTTATGTCATTACAGTTTTTAATTACTTGATATTATTATGTAGTTCAATCAGCTGATATCTCTTCAATTATAATTAAAAGTTATAAATAAATAAATTATTATTAATAATCATGACGTGAGTATCTGACAAAATAATAAGTAGTATCGTATATTTCCGTACCTTTTTCTCCCTTTATTTCTCAAAAATTATTATGAAATCGGTTCTATAATATTTATCTAGAGATAGATTTATTTATTTTTTATTTATGCAGTATTAAATAATTTTTTGTAAAGTTTTTACTATTAACTTGTTTATTATTAACACAATACACAACGGTGCTATTAACGATTTGGCATTTCGGTTAGATAATTCCAAAGTGAAAACGAATTACTACCATTTAAACAAATTTGTAGAACCTTGGAAGAGGTGGAGGAACTAGTTACCTAAATCGCAACATAGGTTGGCAAAATCGCATTCTATAATAAATTACTTAGTTTAAATGGTGCCTATTTATTGAACATTAAACGACGTTTACATAATATTTATGTTTTTCATCGCAAAAATATAATACCATTAGTCCTTATCGAATACAATTTGTACCTCGCCTAGTTTTTTCGCCCACACAGATACGACGTTTTATCGTCAGTTTTTCGTAATTGGTTTTTCAATTCTTTAACTCTATTATTTATCGGGTAGTGTAGGAAGAATTACTGAAAATTCTAAGAACGCTCTATTTTGACTTAAAAGAATTTTTATGATAATTTATTATATTAATTACATAATTATTTATTTTTACAGCATCATCGGGTGCTAACTATACAATGGTAGAAAAAGATAGACATAATATTAGCTTTATGGTCACTTATTTAAAAAAATCATCTACAAAAATTATACAGCAAAGATAAATAATTATGGAGTAGTTAATTTTTTGGGAACTATCAGTGAACTCTCACCACGAATTTAAAATTTTCAACTGCACTACAGGAAAGAGGATACTTTTCTAAGCATATTAAAACAAAAATTTCGGAGGATTATGCATTAGTATTCGAAAAAATTTAATTTAAAAATATAAAATTTACATGTATTTTAGATTCACCTTTTAACACGGGTGTATGATAGGCCGTTGTTGAGTAAGGCAAAAAAATAAAACAGACCCTCCGGACGCCTTTGGTGCCCTCCGGGCTTCTTTTATTTTTTCACCTTATACATAAAAATATTCCTGAAGAATGACAGAACTCGCTAAGAATGGAACTCAAAGCCATAGAACTCGTTCGGGTGTAGCGTAGCCTAGCGTAGCGGAATGGCAATGCAGGCACTTTAATCTTCTTCATCTGGTGAGTGAATAACGTGCGTTGGAGATCTTGGATCAAAAATATACGCTGACGCGGGTTAAGCCGCGTCGATCTGAGTGGTGAATAAATTTAAACATGGGAAATTAAAAATTTTTGAATTTTGAACTATGAAGATGTTTAACCGAAGTTTGCCAAAGTGTGTCGAAAACTAACAAAATAGAATTTTGTAGGCGAACAGCTATTTGAACCTCAAAAAGCGTACGCGTTTTGTGGTGAACCGTCTCGGATGTCTCGCGGGTCGTCCAGTGATGGCCAGAAGAAAGGGTTGAAAAAAAATGTCCCTAAGACGGGAAAAAACAGTTTCGCGATTTGAAACACGATTGTCAATCGAGTTTAGGACGTCGCTGCTAAAGTTTTCCGTGTCAGGGAATTCCAATTCCAGAATCATAAACTTGTTATTTTATCGGTGGTGTTAAATGAATAGTGGCAGACGCAGTAAAGAAAAATAAAATAAAAGGGATAAAGATTTTAAATTAAATTACATTACGTTGGTGTGTAGTGAACTTTATCGGTCTGTTCGTCCGGGTGTCGACCGCGACTGACAACAGCATTAAGAGCACACGTCAACAAAAATAATAGCAGGGACCCAACGTGCGAGTTTACCGTGGAGCGACTCAAGGCATCGGAGTGTATTGGGTTACAACTACCTGCTTTTAATGCCGTTTTTTCGAAAACTAATGCATAATCTTCCAAAATTTTTGTTGCATTATACTCAGAAAATTGTCCTCTTTCTTATAGTGCAGTTGAAATTTTGCAATTCGTGGTGAGGGTTAAGTATCAGTAACCAATTTTTTCGTCGCTTTGATGTTCCCCGATTGACTATTATTTACGTTTTAAAGAACAAAAATTTACTCATTGTCAATTTGCGATTTATATCTTTCGTTATTTTTTCATTACTTTAATGTTGCTCAATAATTAATAACGTTTCTTCTTTGTTGTCGTCACTGTTGACACCTCTGGCACATTTTTACATGACTGTTCAGTGCAAAACCCACAGATAATAAAACATTTTATTCCAGTTTTTTTTGTACCCACGTTGCTCCGCTGTAACGTTCATTGCACGTCTATCGCAGCACGTCGCATACGTGCAGATTGCATAAGTATAATGTTTTTTAATAAAATTAATTTTTTACACGTTACATGAAATTTAAATAAAATTTAATTCATAACTTACACTATTTGTTCAAAAACTATTAAATTGAATGATATAGTGCGAAAAGCTAATGAAGTGCACGTGTGGAAAATTAAATTATTACCTTATTGATATGATAATTATTATTTACTATTAGTCTGTTACACACTTTTAATACTATGTTTCGAATTTACGATTCTTATCAGACAAACCTGGAAAAATTTTTAAATTGATAGAAAAGTTATGCGAAATCAATACGTAGATCTGTCCTGTATATTTCACCAAGTTCAAAACCCATGAATTCTTGAAATTGGGGCAATCTACAAATATTGTAATTTTTAATTAGAAATAACGTTTCATTATAAGTTTTTTTTTTGTTTTAGTTCACCGATTCAGAATTTTTCAAAATAATTTTATTCATTCATTTTGGCTTTTTACAAAAGTCAAAATAATTTGACTTCTAATTAAGTATTGAATTTAATCGCATAACTTTTCCATAAATTTAATATTTTTCCAGGTTTGTCTGATTTCATGTAACATGTAAAAAATTAATTTTATAAAAAATATTATCACAAACAAGTTAATAACCTTAACCATATCATAAGTATGATATTAAGTTACTAAGTAAAGCCTCAGGAGATGAATTCTTTGTAGTTGAGTTTTGATAATTGTTACTGGAATAAGGTCATTATCACTGTTTCCAACCCCACTATTTCGGAGATCTTCCTTTCTTTTGGAGAATGAAGGAGATTCATAACATGGTTGGACTTTTTTTTTCTGTATGATCTTCATACAAACAAGAAAACGTTATCTTGTCTCTACAATGCTCCCCAAATCTATGTCTTGTTCTTTAAAAACCTTAATTACTTTGTATAAATGTTACTTTGAAGAATGGCAAACAGTTTAGTTTTTCTTTGACTGAAAAAAGCAGATGTTGTATCGCAGCCACTAAAGAAATGGAAAATAGTGACAGAAACTGGAACAAATTTACATTTTAGATATTCTTTTAAGTTGTCGTCGAATTGGTTCACAATGCACTTTCTGCAGAACAGCGTGAATGGATTAATATAAATTCTTGTGTCTTTCAATTTAATACTGCTGTTGACTACTGCCAGCGGAATTAATTTATTTTTATGGATATATGAGATTTTGAGATTTTGATATATGAGGAGATATGAGATTTTGAGAAACTCAAAATTGTTACAAATTATTTTTGAACCTCTAAAAGTAACTAATCTCTTGAGACTAGTAACAATTGATTTCATTATTCTCAATAACCCCAGTGCCTCAATAGGCACTCAATAGGCACAATCATTATTGAACATTAAAACCAATCGAATGACACGCAAAGACCTTATAACCACATATCGTTAAAGTAATAGCACAAAATTCTTGTTCTACATCACAAATGTTATATAGATATACCATTTCCAGACTCTATAATGTAAGCACGTCATCTGTGATTCCATCACCACGAATAAGGCGTTCATAATGTTTCTTTGAGGACGGTTACGGTTTGATGCTTAAATGCTTCGACTACCAAGCGGAGATCCTTGGTTCGAGTCTGAGTGGAGCAAGAACTTTATTCTAACCGTCATACCATCTAACCATCATACTAATGTATGACGTCATGTATGATGAGTCATGTGTGATGAAACATGCATGATAACATCATTAGTCATTCAAATAATGCTTTGATTTCAGTCTAGAAACACTGAGAAGTGAATAGAGATTCCTGGAGGGTTGTGAAATTTTCGAGAAGGCTGCATTTAAGTATAAATGCAGCGCGATTTCTAGTGACAAATCAATTTCAGTTCGAACGCACAAGTGAACATAAATAAATAGTGAAGTGATAAACGATATATACCGAGTGTTTAAATAAATCCGGACTTAGTGTTAAATAAATTATAGTGTAAATAAATAGTGTTAGTGTAGTAATCGTTTTATTGTTATAAACCGTATTGTAAATATTTGTATTAGTCCTTTAGAAATAAATAAACGTTTTAATTTTCGTTACACTATTATAACGTTACAATTATATTGTAACGTTATCATTGTAACGTTTAATAGTTTGATACACAAAATTTTTATTAATATTTAGTTTTATTAACACATAGTTTACGAACAACGACAGGTTGCGATTTTCCTGCTAAATACAAGCCAATCACACTATTACGTTTGAATTCCATTACGAATATTTCTTTTTAATTACGGAAACATTTTGGAAACATTATTATAAACTAAAGTTAGTCACATCTTGAAAGCGCTGCGATTAGCTTTACGGTAGCTAAAGCAGCGTGAAGTTGGTAACACTTCGAGGGGTTGGATCTTGTACTTAATAAATTAACCAATATACTTTCGCAAAATAATTATTATAAATATAGATATATTTCATTGCATTGATGTTAATTACTTTACCATTGATATGAAAGTGTTAGTCAAGCCCCGGGGTATCTGATATTATATCACCTTTTATTTCAGCCATCATACATATTTTTTCAAAATTTATTTGATTTTATGCTTTATCGACTAGTTTACTTTAATAAGGTAATTATAAAAATTGATATCTAAAAAAATATTACTACGGTTTTTTTTAAACTTAAAATAATTATAGAAAATAACTTAAAAAAGTTTAGAATTTTTTTAAGTATTATTGTGGTATTTAGTAGCATGTGGTGTTAAAATAATCAAACTTAACAAAATGTTAAAATAATAAAATTTTAAACTATTAAGTAAATAATACATACTACAAAGAAAAACATAATATTTAACGAAAGAAACGAAAAAAAAACATTTTTTTCAATAAATTATACCACTAATTTAATACGCGTAGGTATAATCACGTTAAAAAAAATTTCTAAAATCGCAATTATTATAATTTTACATCTTCATTACATCTTACAAACTTTACCAAAACTTAAATTTTATCTAACACGAAATATGTTCGACATAAAATCTTCTTACCTAGCAAATCCACAATCTTCCATCGAGCTTAACTTCACTGTGCAATATTAATATATTAATATTTTTATTACTTCCTTTTGAATATGAAAATTATTCACCATGTCCCACGGTAAGATAAATTTTTATATCTTTATTTTTATAAATTTATTTATTATTGTTAATAAACTGTACTTGTTTACATGTATAACATTACCTAAGGCTAGTAAGTTTTGTTTTTAAATTAGAAAATATTATTTTATCGAACAGAATAATACTTAATTCCAAACGGCACCTAAACCCCGTACCTCATACTATAAATCAGCTATTTAATAAATTGTAAAAATGATCTAAATATGCATCAGAAAAAATAAAAAAGTTAAAATAATACATTATTTAAAAAATTTTAATTTTTAAAAATATGTCTTATTATAGGCATTTATGACATAAATGTCATATTGAAATTTCGAATTAATTGATTCAACCATTTCGAGTATGAAATTTCCCCAACTATGTTTTAGTTTGATTTGAATAAAAATAATATTATAAACTTGATTTTTCGACTCAAAATAGATTTTTTTTAAATACGAAAATATATCTATTGTGCTCTAATGTGTTCCGCATGTATCTTCCAAATTTTAAATTAATCTGTTAAGCCATTTTTAAGATGAAGATTCCCAAATGAAACAATTTGCAAAATTCTAGCCTTAAATTCCGTTATATGTACATATACATGCACGAATAGTCTTTGTCTACAAGTCAAAATTGCGGACTTGGAATTTGTTAGCGAGCTGTTGTTGAGAGATTTTCCTATGTTGACTTTTTGCTCATTGCTTGAATCGTTAGTGAATGTTTATCGCCGAACTGATTTATTCGCACATACCGTGCAATATTATAAATATTATTAATAAGATAAACATCGCTTCTTTGTAGTTCAATAAAATGCAAATATAGTATCTAATATTATTCAAAAGAACAAGAATTAATAAACACGTACTTATTTAAAACCCAATTCAAACACAAATTTAATAAATATGCATTGTAACAATGAAGTAAAAAACTTTTATTTTAAAATGTTTTTCTTGGCATATGAAATCCCTAGGAAGCTTTTCACATTAAAAAAATTTATATTTAGAATCCATCAAGTATGCTACATTATGCAAAAAATTTCAACTACGTACATTTTATTTATTAAGAAATAATTTCCTATTTGGCTGCGTTCAATGTTCTAACATAGTGTTGCCGCCGACAGCGGCCGTGAGTATACTAAACGGTTTAAAAGAGCGAGCGCTTACCAAAATAATATTAAAGTAAATTAAAATTTGCAATTATCTTACATGAGATAATATAATTTCTCATTAGATAAAATAAACCGTTGCAACGATGAAATTGTCACTAGATTGTATAAGACATTGTTCCCTTTGAAACTTGTTTCCTCGTGCCCTTATTATAATAATTGCCCTTATTATATAACAGCTAAAAGTTTAATAAATTCTAAGATATGTAGTTCGGTCTTTTTTTACAGTATTTTGGTAAATTCCATAACCTGCTAGTTGCTTTTCATATTTGAAATTCATTTGATAGATATATTTGCCATGATTTTTGTAGGCAACCTAAACTTGGTAGGGTTTTTTGGTAAAAATTCGATTTGAATTTTAAATTTACGCACCAACATTGGTGCGACGCTGCTCTGCAAGCTGAGGAAATTTTTTTTAAAAGAGATAGCCAACGTAGCGGACGTCATAATTTGTTGTATCCTTAAAATATATAACAAAATAAAAAGAAGAAGTTTGATAAGAAATTGCAATTATAATTAAAAATTATTTGGCTTATGGTAAGAAATTTTTAATGTATTAAAATTGCAATGGTGAAAGGAACGCCGAAGTATTGATAAGCAGACAGCTGGACATGGTAGGTTAATGTTTGAAAAGTCGATAAAATAAAAATTGTAAAATTTATAATACGTAAATTTTGAAAAAAGTTTGAAGTTTTGAAGAAAACTGATTGAAGTTTTTAGCGAACTAAAATAAATGATTTTCTTCACTTTTACAGTACGAAGTTTATATATTGTGACGTACCCCTAGCATAATTTTCATAACTGCTCCTTTTCAAAAAAAACTTCGACTCTGCCAGGTGATACGTGACATTCATAACACGAGACTCTTATCTTTGATAACTTAAATGAAACAATCTGTTCCCAATCAAAAAATAAATTTTAATTTTTAAATATTTTAATTTATTAGAAACAAAATCAATACCGTGCTTATTATATCTATAAGTTCAATAATACATTTAATTGTAATTATTTCAACATCTGTATTGAAAGTTGGACGTAATGATAAAATTAATTTAAATTTTATAAATTTATGTTGAAATTACTGTCAATGAAAACTTTTATCATTATGTGCACTAATTTAGTTTCTCACCCTGTGATGTTTTCTTAATGTTACTTATTGTGCCAATTGTTACGTCCGGACTTTTCCAATATTCGCCAGTGTGGTTATTTTTTATTTTTATAATCTTCATGTCCAAATTTTTGTTTTAAATATCCATCTCCATATCCAGAAATCTTCGAGTTCTCAAGTCTTAAATTATTTCAACATCTCAACCAATCCAAATTCAAAATTTTCAATCGTAACTATTTTATTTCATTTTAAAACTTGACTCTATCTCAACACAAAATTTTTGTACCTCTTCGCTTGTTATCTCCTTGATTCCTTTTTTCTTCTTTCCCCCACACAAATTTTCACTCTTACCAAATTAAATTTCGCAAAATTTCAAAAACGACCGCGTAGAAAATGTATTAAACTTGCTTTGTTCTCATTTTACTTCGACGTGTTTTAAACCCTATCCAATTATCATAAATGTCTTTGATCATCATTAATTTTTACTTTCTTCTCATTTGAAGATTATTTTATTAAAACATCTGTACCTTTAATTTTTAAACTAAATTAATTTAAATTATTAATGCTAGGTAAATGATTTTGATTTCTTAATTTATTTTTTTGCGTTCTCTACAATTACGACAAGTCTTTCTACGTTTGCAGATTGTTTTCATTTCTGTTAGTATCAAAATCTTTATCCCTTGATTGGCTTTAACATCAACCCGAAAATGTACAACTGAATACTTAAATTATTTAATTAGTACACAGTAAAAAATTTTGTCGTGTAAAACATCTAGTGTAGTTGGTAAATAACTTAGTGTTAATTTTTAGTGTATAATTTCTCTCTACTTTATATTTCGCACTAAAATTACACTAAAATGATTAATTCTAACTAGACGCTAAAATAAGCGCTATGTAGAGTGAATCTTAACCTTGATAGATCGAATCTAGTTGGTGTTAGGTGACATTACAATAATTACCGATGATAAAAACGCACAAAGGCACATTTTGTTTGCCGGTGATTCCCGGATAAATAAAAACGTTGAACACTTGCTATTGAAGATTACCTCCGTGTTAATATATAATTACATTCATCCGAGTGCAGTGAGCAACTTAACCCTCCGCGGTCGCACTGGGACGATTTCGTCCTAAGCGAAATTTCACTTGTAAATTTCAAGTAAATCGAAAAAGATAAGGACGCTGGTTTTCTATCTAAAAAAAACTTAGTACAGGTGGTTTCTTGCAAGTGTTATCTAGCCTCTTTCGGCCAGTTAGTTCTTGAGTTACAGTGATATAAATTTGTCAACCGGACAAAACCGTCCCAGTGCGACTGGCGTGTCAGTTATAGTGCAGTTTAAATGTTTTGTCTTTTTTTATCCAGGAGGCTTCTAATAGCGCATTAAGGTTTGTAAATAAATATTTTAATTATCTGAACATATTTTTAGCCCTTTAGAAAATAAATTTTTCGTTTGCACTATAGTTCCTATAAGAAAAAGGACAATTTTCTGAATATATTTTATAATTTTTATAATCTTTTTCATTTATAATTTTTTGTTTGAATAAAAATAATAATATTTGTGCATTCAAAATGATTTTCGATTTATTTTTCATAAAAATTCTTGATTATCCTCTCCTTAGAAATTATGCATTTTCAATTGATCCAATAATTATACTTTTTTGGGCAGAAACGATCATAACCCGGTTTTTCGTGAATGTTAGGGTATCTATGACGACAATCCATGATAATTTGATTTTTACTATTGTACATTTTTAAATTGTTAAAATTTAGGTTAAAACACTTTTTTTAACGTTTATGGTTAGATACCAATTTATAGTATAAAAAATATTAACTTTTGTACTTAAATAATCATGGATTCACACTTTAGAAGGATTGAAGAGTATTCATGAATTATTTTAGATTTTTTAAAGCAGTTAAACATGTTGAAAACTGTACGTGGACGTTTTCGTCCCAGTGCGACCGCGGAAGCAGTGAAATTACAGTGCGACTGCCCAGGGTTAATCCTGTTGAAGTGTTTCAGTTCAAATATTTTTTTACGGTGTTGGAAATTAATGGAAAATCGTTGGAAATTTAACGTATTAAAACAATTTCCAAGATTTCTCGATCATTCGTGGTGTGTAAGTTTTATTATCTTTATGTGTTTGTACTGTTACTGAAATATAAAATTTTGCTTTAGATCGAGGAAGATTTTCAACAATTATATCCAGATATTCAAATAAATTTTGAAGAGATATTTGGTCAAGATATAGATAAAATTATTAAAAATACCAAACGACCGTAATAACCCGAACCCTGCAGTTATTTCAGAATATGAAACGGAATTCAGTAGTATGTGAAGTTGTTCTTATTTTTAACATTAGATTTATGAATAATTTTTTTTTAGATTGTTGGAATAGGGCAACTAAAGTATTATTTATCTTCCAAGTAAAAAAATAAGAGGAAACGTATCAAAACTTATGCAACGCTGACGGACAAATTAATTACTCTTCAACCTGCAAGTTATTGTAAAATACAGTAGACGCCGCTTATTGGAATCATGGTTAAAGTTATCATTCGAGTATTATTATCACTTTCACGAAGAACGGACTGAAGGAATATAAGTACAAGCAAAAAATATCCTTTATTATAATCAAAAATTGGGTTTATGTTATTAATTATTTTTCTGATGTTTTCTTCTACTGAAAATGGAGTCCGTTTGCAGTTACAAGCATTTTTTTAAATTTTTCACACAAATCGGGGAACCACCCAGACTTAACTGGTGTATTATAGCAGAAAGTTGCCAGAATGTTGACAACGCACTATGATTTAATCTGTTCTATTTTAAAATTTCACAATATGCGACATAAAAAATGTTTTTAGATCAAAATTCTTATTTGTTTTTTGTGTTTTAATATTTTTAATTATGTAATATATTTATAGTAATAAGTACTCTAATTAATGTTTTTAATTCACATGTGGTCAGGTAAATTTTACATCTAAATAAAGAAATTTTTACACTACAATATGTATTTTATTTATATAGTGTATTACTAAACCCTAGATTAATTTAAAATATACCCTAATTAGTGTTTTAATTCAATCTATTCATCTAAAAAAGTACCTACACTAGAGTTAATAAATTATCTGTTTATTGTGTTTAAACTAATGTGTTTATCTAATATTACACGAAATAGTGAAAATTAATTTTAATTTTCATTTTATTTTAACACTAAATTTTGTTTTGTGTACCCGAAATAAGGTTAAAATTTTAACAAACTTTAGTGAACTCTTTACACTACACTCGATTAAAACGAAAAAATTAGCGAAAAATTTACACTAAATTGAGTGGACACACACAAAAACACAAGCTAGTGTTTTTTAGTGTAAAATATTTACTCTGTATTTTTTACTGTGTATGTAAAAAAAAAACATGACAATATGTATTTGAATTTAGCTCACAGGTGACGTCACATGCGCCGAGTTATGTTTGCTTCACTGCTTGAACATCAGGACGTGTCTATGAGTTTATATGGTCTAAGGAAAAAAACTTTTTAGTAGATAATATGAATTTTGTTCTATATCCAAAATCCAACTTTGACCTTGCACTAGTTCCTCATATAATAGGAACCAAATTTTTGACTTTGAAATGCCATAGCTTGCAATTATTAACGGTTTGTTAACAGTTTTTTGAAACCGGGCTTTAGTTACTTATAGAATTTTAACAATAATTAATTAAATAAATTAGTTCTAAATAATTACAAATTATGACTTGATATTTTTTTGCAATGAGCACACGAAATATGGCTATTAGATTTTAGTAATAGTAACTTTTTGATTGGTAAAATTTCGAACACAATTGAAGGTTTTCTTATCTTTGCAAACTTTGTATTAACATCTTTCATCTACGACAGATTTGCGTAGTTCTGAGAAATTTATAGTTACAATTTTTATATTAATATGTTTTAATCCGTAAACCTAAAAGTTAATATAATTTATACCTAAACCTAATACTTGCATCTATTCTTAGGAGTACCATCACATATGTACGGTACATATCGGCAATTCCAAACCAGAAATAGAAGCGCATCACCAGAATTAGTCCTTTATGAACGACCCAATTCTCCTACAATTTTGGCATACACTAACGGTAAGTGTGACAAATATGCAATTGAAATTAATAAATAAAAGTAATTAACTAAACAATATAATGCTAATTATATAATAATATTATTCTGTAATATATATAATTATAACTTCTACTAACATTACTGCGTCATTTCAAACTGCAACCTTATTGCGTCTCCCAGAAATAACCATTCTAGGTAACTAATTTTTCAAGTATATTACTTGTGAAAAAATTCGCTAGCTAGCGGTAGTTTCAGTTTATTTCTATGTGTAATTTTATAATATACTGATTTTTATATTTTACTAATTTTACCAGCTCCTTTCAAATGCTGCACATTATCAATCCCATATATTTTTTTACATATAAAAGTACGCACATTATGGAGTCCAACCATGTTGCCAGATCTTCAAGAACCAAAATGTGCTGCTGTAATCATAATTTAATCAACTTACATGAGAAACATGCTTATTATTAGAAAGAGCGTCAAAGCATTTTAAATCGAATTTTTTCGAAGAAAAATATTACCGAAGGTAACAGAGCCGATGGGTTTTGCGAAAACTTGCCTCGTGTCGATTATAGCATTTAAGTAAATAACATATCAATAACAAAATTGTCAAAAATTAAATTCTAAACATTTGTTGTGTACAATTAAATTTTATAACCAAAATAATTACCCTTTATTGATTTTTTCAGATAAAAGTCTCTGTACGTCATAAACAGATAATAATTAAGCCCATAAGGCCAAAAGATAGTTTGGTTTTGGTAACCCAATCAACCCTATTTTTACGCGACAACCCTTGTGTTTTTCTTCACAAAATTTATTTTGAGCTAGTTCTTGAGTTAATTTTTATCTCATATATTATTATGTATCTGATGCGTATTACATTGAACTATTAGGTATTATAAAAAAAAAGTTTTAAAACAAGCCGACCGACCAACCCTATTTGCTTCGGCGGTGTTACCGAAACCAATAAAATTATTTTTTCTTAATCTGGACACTACTATGAAAAGAACTTTTTCGAATTCGATGAGAAATATTATAGAAAGATTGCGGGATGCTCTATAAGAAGTACGCCGACTCCAACGTAACATACTCGGAGGACTAGACCTCTTATACACTTACACTTACGGGGATTTACATGTGTTTATTTGCATGGATATCACAAAATACCTGCTGACAGCGTGAAAGAGCAGAGTTTCAACTATCCAATGCTATTTTTACATTTTCGATCATGTCAACTCTGAAATATTTAAATGAATTTCTTGTAATTGTAATCAAAGGTATTACGAAGGTCGACTCTCGCTTGATACTATAAATAAAAAGGCCGAATCTTGCATGCAGTTTGACCAGAATTTTTTTTTAAAGCTAATTTCATTATCGTTATTTTCAACATTTACTTATTAAAATTATGAAAAGAAAAAGAAATACATATTTTTAAATAGTAAATTCAGTTGAGTATCGAACCTATATTAAACCAAAGTATTGAAATTACGCTTGATTTTATAAAGATTTCAGCTAATATTGCTTTTATTTTTCAAAATATTTAAAAGTGGTCAGGTATTTTGTTACTTGTTATACCCATCTAATCATTCGGATATTAACATTTTCTAATATGTTAAAAAGAATGATAATGAAATTGGTTTAAAAAATGATTTTGGTCAAACTGCATGCATCATTTGACTTTCTTATTTTTATAGTATCAAGCGAGAGTCGAGCTCCGTAACACTCCTGGTTACAATTACAGATTTCAGAAATTTCAGAGTACACAAAATAAGTAATGTACAAAAAGTATTGGATAGTCAAAACTTTACTCTTCACGTTATTAATAAGTATTTTTTGATATTGGTACAAATAAACGTGTGTGTAACCCAGTAAATGAAGAAATTGAGTTTTCAATACGGAATTGTTGGCTAAGAGATAGTGACACCAATTTAAAAACATAGCGTTGCATGCATATCGCGTAACTTCAAAATTGATTTTAAGCTCCTCGGGTTTATTTCTTCACTATTTTGAAACGACAAACAATGCCATTTTGTTTTACTCATTTAAATAACGACAACTTATTTTTGGGATAAATTTTATAATTTTCTCCTTTGTACAGGATGAATTTTTAACGACCAACGACATTTTGTTATTTAGGTATTAAAGAACAAATTAAAATAGGTAAAATAATTTACAATATTAAAAATACGTCGTGAATTAGAAGATAGCCAAGATTTGTCACTAAAAAGGTAACATTTTTAAAAAATTTACAAAAAATTAATAACTAGTACTATTTTTTTGGCACATGAAAATATTTGTCTAGCAAAATCCTTTTACTTGGTGTAACAGGTTCCTGACCAATCACCTGTCACACAATCACAGGGTGATTACAGCGAACACCTTCATTTCAGCGATTCCAGTTCGGCAACGTCATTTTGGCGATTCTGATTCGGCGACCCGATATTCGGCTATGCAAGTTTCGGCGATTCCAATTCGGCACCGGCATTTCGGCAATTCCGATTCGGCGACAGTAAATTCGAACACGGCGATTCGGTGACGGGAAATATACTTTTAGTTCATTCAATTTATCCTTCTAAATTTAAAATCTAAATGTACAAAAAACCTTAGTACGGGCGCCAATGGCTTTTCAAACTTGTACTTAAAAATCTGTCGTTAATAGTTGGTTATCTCCCAATCTCTCTTAAGTGAATACCTTCTTTTGTTTTTGGCTCCTTTTCAATAATATTTATTGTATTAATCTTTTCTTGGCTTTCCCCATTTCAATACCATTCAGCCTTTACAGTTAAATAATTTTTTTAATATTTTTAATAAACTTTAACACTTAAATAAATTTCCCGTCGCCGAATCGACGTAGTCGAATTTTCTGTCGCAGAATGGGAATCGCCGAAATTCTGGTGCCGAATTGGAATCACCGATAACAACCCTCGCGGCAGCCATATTAGATTTTTCCGTTCTTGGACGCTCCTCGGCAATCTTCGGAAATCGCGTAATTGGAGGTTCTCATGTTGTAATCCTAAAAACACCCCCAATCCGACGGAAAATTTTAGAAAATAAGTTATTTTATAAGTTATTTTAAATAACTTTCCCTAAAAAAAATTTTTTTAACTTCCCTTTGGCTTCGCCATCGGGAAGTTTTTGAAAAAATTTTTTGTTGTGAAAGTTTGTATTTTCAAATTTTCCCTCGGTTCGGGACTGTTTCTACTGAAACTAGCATGGCCGAAATTGACCGTTACCTAATATAAGATGACCGAACTGCGGTCGCCAAAACGACGTGTACCGTAATTACCGCATGAATGTGGGCAAGGCCGGATCAAGACTTTCGGGGCCCTAAGCACAACCACACCGAAGGTCACTTCGCCCTAAATTAAAGTTTTTTAATTTTAATGTAGTAATTCTTTATACCTTAATACCATAATATAAAATTAAGGAGGAAAAATACTAACAAAACAGAAAAAATCTAATAATAAATTATATAAATAAAAATTTTGGTTTGGTTTTTCTTGAAGCCCCTAATTTTCTGGGGTCCATGTGCAATGCTTATCTAGCTTATACGTTAATACGACCCTGAATGTGGACCTAATTGATCTTATTTCTCGACATTTCAATTAATTTGTTTTCATCGAAACACGATTAAACGGATTTTTTTTTATTATTT
Source organism: Cantharis rustica (assembly GCA_911387805.1). Classification (NCBI taxonomy): domain Eukaryota; kingdom Metazoa; phylum Arthropoda; class Insecta; order Coleoptera; family Cantharidae; genus Cantharis; species Cantharis rustica. The sequence continues at coordinate 83,849,398 of OU426877.1, forward strand.
ATTGTTAATTAAACAATAAAATAATTGAAGATCCGGACGCAATAAACGCTATTTTACAAGTGTATTATACTCTTGAAGGAATAGTTGTAAAATAGAAGCAATTGCAGAAATTTAATATATCTCAGTCTAAAAATAAATTGCAGTGTTGCCATTAAGGGCGCACTATTATTTGTAAAGTATCTATAGAAAATACGCATCAAGCATGGTAGCGTATATTTATTTTACGCTTCTGCGGAATTTTATTGAACTATAATTATACGTTTATGCATATATTACTAACATTACTGCATCCAATGAAATCTATTCATATCACGGTAATCCTAAGAGATGGCAGGACAATTTAAACAGGTAATATTAAACGGCAGAAACCGAACTAAAACGTCAAAGTATCGCAGACAAATGTTTACTAGATTTTATAAAATCTTTGCTTGACACTACTGCGTCCGGTATATGGACGCAATAACATGCAGGACGCAATAATCAATGTAATTTTAAAATGTATGGACGCGGTAATGTTAGCGAGATAAACATATAATATACTCTTATAATATATTCGATTATTAGTGTTATATAGTGTTATGTAGTTATCATACTTTACTTTTAATTTAATTAATTAATTAACTTTCTATAATATATTATTATGTATTTCTTAAATCCTATTTGTTTATTTTGAATAAAATGTAAATAATATATATTATTAAAAAACCTTTTGTTTTTGAAATACTACTTGAATTGGCTGCAGTGAGATTATTATCTAATATAATTTTATGATTGGAAGTAAAAAAGTAAATCAGAATAATATAATAATAGGCATGAAGGTTTTCACTTTTCTAACACGGGACATACTTTCCGTCTCGCAATAGTCGATATGTACCCACTTTCGATTTTTTACTTCTACGTTGTTTTAATGAGAATACATCCATAATGTTGCAATTAAAAATAGTTTTACCCATTATTTATATATACTATAGTATACTATAGAGTAGTATACAGTACAATAATTATATAGAAGTTTAATTTTCAAATTTTTAATCTTGCTTCGGTAAAATATTCAATCTATTACCCTGAATAAATTATTTATTTATTATAAACAATAAACATTTTAAACTATTAAGCAAACTAATGGTATTTTCCGAAAATAAAGTAGGAATAATCGTGCACTATTATTATTAAGTGCTCCTCATGATAGTAACATACCTATTATGTATTTGTGGTTTATCATTTTATAAATTAATTAACTCTTCGAATAAGTTGTTATAAATAAATTCGTTTTTTATTAAATAATTATGAATTATGAACAAATTATGAATACAATAAAAAATATTAAGGTGTACATTTAATAGTATTTGTTGAACATCGTAAATATATCTCTGTATCATATAGCTTGCATCTTAAAATAGATGAAGTCGGAGTTAGTCGGCTATGAGGGCCCCTCCAACTATTATCTGCAGGTCCCACTGTGGGAGATATAGCATTCTTCGCTTTGAATTCGCAAACGACCGACGTCTTGGTGTATAATCGGGGATGACTTGACTTCTGCTAAATGAAGCCGTGGATGGCAATTTAATAATAGTGAATAAACAGTTTCTCTACATAGTACTTATTTATTTTTGTGTATTTTAGTGTTGTGCTAGTGTTTTTAATTTATACTTTTACTTTTGTGTGATATTTGTGGTATCAAAATGAATCAGCAACATCAACAGAGTCAGCAAAGTCGACAGAGTCAGCAATTGACTCAACAGAGTCAACAGAGTCAAATGCAAATTAGTCAAACTCAACAGACTCAACAACAGACTATAAGCCGCACAGAGGCCCGTCATTTTACCACTCATCAATCAGGTTAGCAGTTGGTTTGATATACATATTCATATTTCTATATGATTTGAATCACGATAAGCTTAGGAGCTTTATATCATTTCATACCTGCAATAACTAAAATACTGACGTGGTTGCTGTATACATATTAATTGATAATTTTTGCAAACGAGCTTTTTGCGTTTAAATCGCATGATCTGCGCTTATCAAATTATTTTTTATATTGCCTTATATGACACCTACGGTGTTACTTCTTCTAAGTTATTTTCAAACTAATAAATTACATCAATGTTTCAATAATTCGTATAAAGGATCGGCTTTCCATCAGATATCACTCGAGCACTGCTATTTCTTACTTAATTTTACCATTTTTGATGATATTTCATACCTCAAAATATTCCTAGTAATTGCTAAAATGTAGTTGGAACGATATTTGAGATGTTGGTATTTTAGGAACATTACGTATAATTTCTTTCAAATGCTTAAACAATTTTTAGGATGTGTGTCACCCGGTCAGCGATTTTAACTTGAATCTTTTTAATTTAGTTAAAAACAAATTTTTAGTTTCTTTATGTGTTAGGTACTTATTTCATAAACTTACGGTTTAGAGATAATCAGATTATTAATCTATAGGCATGGTTAAGCATTTAGGTATTCCTAAGAAATGGTTATTTTGAATTACTTACCTATTCTTTTATGAATAAACAAGCGTAGCGTAACTTGTTCATCATCTAATGTGCGTTCGGTTACGATTAATCTAAACCGCAACTAAACTTAATATGTACAAAATAAACTTTTACACATTAATATTTGAAATAATATTATTTCATTGTTAATACAACGTAATATCATTAAATTTGAGTCGATACTGTAATAATTGTGGCACGATAAACTTTAAGTTGCTTAGAAAATGTACCAACAAAAATTTATTACTCTTATACCTATCAGCAATAATAAATTATTATCAACATCCATTTAACGTTCTAACTAAAATTTCGTTTTTCTATAATATATTTATATTAGCAACATATATATGATATCTTAAATTGCAAGTATTTGTTATTCAAAAAAATAACAAAGGCTGATTTAATTTATTATACCTATACTTAGCGCCTACAGTTATCTCAGAGCAATTTCATAGAAAGTATGAATGATTTTGCATTTTAATTTTTTATAACATCGCCGTTTCATAAAAACTATCAAAATTATTTCAGAATATAATCACCCAAACTATGTATTTGATCAAAAATTTTACATGAAAAGCTACAGTTATTGGAAAAACATAAATACGAAGAGGGAAATATTTGTTTTAACTGATAGCCATTATTAATGAACCCATTAACTTATACGGGTGACGATAGACAGGTCGGCGGCGACACGATGCTACATGAAAACATTATATTTTTACATGTCACTATATTTTTAACCACGATCAAATTCCGAAAATTAAATAAATTTATAAATATAAATAGTCACTAAGCGCAACTCTAAATACATACACACAGAAATGATTAAACTGCAGCGAAATATCACACAGTTGCTATAAAATTGATTTCACTATTACTTTTGTTGACATCTTCCATCTGACGCTGCTGTCATTTGGTTTAAAAATGGAAAAGACATAAATTAATCCATCAAAAATTATACATTATTAATTTTATTTTAATAACACGATTAATGCTAGCTTAAATATTAGGTATTAATTAAAATTTAGTAAATATCAGCAATTTAAAATTTTAATTTAGTAAGTACTTAAGTAATTTCAAAATTTAATAATGGTAATATATATTTTAAATATATTAAATACACCTGTTTCCAGTCAATTTAATATATATATTCTATTATTATGCGATGTATAAATCTAAATTATTTCAATTAATTTAAATTCTTTATTTAAAAATATTTACTCATTTGTCAGAATTAATTTTTTATTAAAGCATCTAGTATATTAAAAAATATTGACGGGCATAGATAGAACATAATTAAATTTTGTGAAGACCACTTACACGCATACCTATCTTTAGTATTCATGTAGATTTATAATTACCTCTCCATTGCTTAATTATTAATAAGTATGAAATTGCATTGTTACTATAATAATTATACCGTCCTGCGTTTTTTAACATTTTGTCGGGGTCATTAATTTCATTTTGTATTTTAAATGAAATTTTACTCGCTGATTTTAAATTTACTTCACTACATATATACGGATTTTAAACTTTTTGATATTAACAAATCATTGTTCACATAATTTTATAGAAAATTCAAATTTTATATGAAAATAATCTTGTAGGTATACAAGAAATCGAATTTTAAATTATGTATAACCGTGCCAAAAGTATTTTTAGTGAATTTTCCATAGCAAACACATTATTTTTATAATATTATACAAAACGTCAGTTTAGATGTATATTTATTTATATTATTCTTTCATTATTCTACAAAAGTTTTAGGTGATAAGGAACAACGGCTTTCACTAATAAATTTTACATGTCAAAACACATAAAGGTTGCTTGAAAGTTTTCTGAGCTCTACATAGACGTGAGCCTGTAGTTTTTTGGGGAATCTACATTTTTTAATTCGTTTTCTACATAATTGTAGTCAGTACAGTTTTATCATCAGCTTTTTAAAAGCAGTTGAATTTTAGTCTATACCATAATAGTATTTATATCAATAAAGTTTGAGTTAGATTAAAAAAATTTTATTTTCTATTTTTACTACTGTTACTAAAACACCAAGATGTTCATATGCTATGATACAAATTATTATTTGTAATATAGTCAGAGAAGGTTTCAAGAATACAATGTATTGATTATATTTTTGTTACAAAGTTAATTTGGATCTTCGACCAATTGAAAAAAAACTTTTATTGATAAACAAAAGGAAAAAGGGGAGAAGAACATTCTTGACTGAATTTTCTTTAGTATTTTTCTTTTTGTGTTTTTTTTTTTTTAATTTGAGTTAGATACATTATATTTGGGTAGAACTCATCATTCTGCACCAAAGTCAAAATCAGAGAATATATTATATTCATGAAAGTGAACACGGTACAGGGCTAACGAATGTTTGAAGTTCTTGAACAAATAAGCAATAAGTTAAACCATCGAGATTCACCCAAAATCTTCATAATACATATGTTGAAAAGGATATGACGATTCTTTCTTGTTGATGATTGTGATTTAAACAATAGTATATTTGAACACTAATTAAACCATTCAAAAGATCTTAAAATTATATTTATACATTTAACAAATAATATTCTCCAAAATATTGAATAAAATCATTTTCTGTTCTCTTTCTACCTGTAATTTACCATAATAATAAATGTAATATGCCATAACATGGCATACTGAAAGAAGAATACGGGGAAGCAAACTTGGAACTTCCAATTCACGCACGCGTTTCAGTTAGAAAACCTTTGAATTTTTGTTGCATGAACTAGTTAATTTAAATATTACTTTTAAGCAGTGTCTCTAGTGTCAATTAATAATAACAGGTACCAAATTTCTGTCAGTCGACACTCTTGCCATTCCTAATGAATATTTCAATAAAAATTATTTTGGAATATTATATCGATATCGACTGCCACCTACATTTTTTAATTTAATATTTAAATGATCGAAAGATTAAAGAAACAAAAAATTTTTTAGCGTTTTTATGAATTACTTATTTTATTAGCACTCGTGATATGACACTGATTATTTTACTCAGATGTTCAATAAAATACAACCAATTATGGTTATTCAATATTTTGGACAACGGAATTGAAAAATTTCGGAAATTATAAACTTTTTTTTAAATCGAACATCAGGATATACTTTTATTCGTAATCAATTTATTCGCGATTTGAATGGAAGCTTTGTAATTACAATTACACTAAATTGCAATTGCACTAAAAAGTGCGCAATGTACTTTTCAGTACTAAAGTGTACAAAAAGTAGCGAACATAAAAATATAAGATACCTATACCGAAGCTTTATAAATCACCCGATAATCAAAAACGCAAGCATTAGTGAATTATTATATTTAATCTTTTAAATTAATTGTATATATTTCTTTTTGAAAAATATTTCGTTAATTTTTTCGGCAATTTTGAAAGTGTTATTCCTAATAATATTAAAAGTATACCAGAAGGACTTCACGATCAGCTAGGCTATGTGCTTTTTCGTCATCTTGTATGCAGTATTCTGTACAAGAAATAAAAAATATAAAAAAAAAATTTTAAACTTTTAAAATTCAGAACTAATTTCTAAAAAAGAAAAACAGTAAATCGTTCGTAGAATTTACATACGTACAATTAAATCGTACAAACGTGCAATTTAGAAGCAAAAATAATCTGGTAACATCAGAATTAAAAAACATAAACAATTTAAACAGAAATATCAAGAGGTTAGCTGGCTGTATTTTATTTTAATTTGTTACGAGAGATATTATTAAAAATAAAATTATATTAAGAAATGTATTATATTCATAATATGAGAAGTATACATAAGTATTAAAAGAGAAATCTGAAGTACAATTAAAGTTATAAAATGTGTGAATTAAGACAATTCAACTAAATAAGTGTCGTAGAATTAAAAAAAGAATTATTACCTTAAATGATCTATTAAAATTTTAATGCTTCGAAAAGGGTGTTTTGTGAATATCATGACAATATAATTAAACTTACTAGTATACAAAATTGTATACAGTCTTACATTCAAATATTTTCAAGTGTTAAAATCTACCTAATAGTAGTAGTATATTATATCGTAAAGGCGGAACTTGGTTTTATAAACAATATTTGCATTTACGAACCAGATTAAATTGTGATTAATTAACACCTTACAATTATATTTTACTTTAAAGCAAAAATATTTTTTTGTGCCTTGCTCGGTTTGTCCTACAGCTCTACAGACTCGTAACAAGATATTTTACTTTTAGTCATTACAAAATAATTTTTATAATAAAACAATATTTTTTTACTATTGTGTTGAAAAGTTAATGTATCAAAACTCAATTTAAAAAAATTATTCGGAAAATATCGTTTCACAACACGCCGCGTGGCATTAATTTTGCTGCGCTTGTTTATATTCTTTAATCTTTCATTTTTTTGACAATTATTTAGACAGTAAGAACACTATTTGATTTTTATATTTATTTTGTTTTGAAAACATCTAAAATATCGAGCCATAACAAACAAACATTTACCTAACGAATGTAAAGCCCTTGTAGAATTTTTCAAAAAATCTTTGATGTCTAACTGAAACTTAATATTCCTTCGCCAAAACAAAACAATATTCATTCTAAAATATTTCTACCTACTGATAGATTCTAAAAAAGATTCACAGAAATTGCAATATTGACTGCTATAAAATTAAACAAATGGTGTTTTTTTAGCAGCATGAGAACTTCAAGTTGAAATAAAATATTAAAAAATAGATGGAATGTTTTTTTATTATATATTTTTTATTATTTAATACCATTTATGGTTTAAAAATGATTTAGTAGTAGATACTATTAAGGTACCAGTAAAATTTAAAGTTATATTATTTAAGTAACTACATAATGTAGATATATTATTTTTATCTGATCATAAAAAAATAATAATAAAGTTCTAGAATTCGTAAGGTTTGTTGTTAATAAAATTAATTCTTGTAAATGAATCTATGAATTCAGCATTAAGTTAAAATGTTTAAACAATATACGACCAGTGATAAAATTTTAGAAATATTGAAAAAATTAAAAACTATCGTGTTAACTATTCAAATTTCCAAAAATTCAAATACGTAGTAACCCGCTAAAAGTTTGAATAAATGGAATTTAAAAAAATTTTGAATTTTTGACACTTATAGTATCTCAAGTTTACACAATAATGAGATTAATAGGTAACGAACAATATTTGAATTTTTTTGAGAATTTAAAAAGTGTTCCAATAAACGCTTTTAATGGTTCGGTGTTTTCATGAAGGTTTTATTTAATTATAACGCCAAATTATTCATGGAAAATTCTCGTTTACAACTTTCTGTGGGTTGCAAACTCTTTTAAAATTAGCTTCGAAATTTAAAAATTACGAGTATCATCGATTACTATCCGAGTTGTTTATGGCGTGAAGGTCATGATGAAAAAAATTAGATTTAAACAATAATGAATTATTAGCAGTTGATCAACCTTCCAAAAATACTTCAACGTTTACATGTAGTTTGGGAGCATTAAATCGCTATTTGCTAATAACGTGTTTAAACTCCCAGATAATTGACTCCCTGTATGTATAAGTATATATTTTCAGTTGATATGTAAAATGTTTCGCACAACTTTCTTTATAGCAGAAGACAATTTTTCATTAGAATAACATTTGTTTGTTGCAAAGCACTTGTTTTGTGCAAACTTATACAAGTCACTTCTAATAAAACTTAACATTTGAAATTACAAAAAAAGCATTGTAGAATTTTAATATTAAGAATGTCAGCTTTCAAATACATATCTCTATCTAATAATTTAGTATTATAATATAAATCGCAATAGCGTTTTTCAAATTGAAGAAAAAGAAAATAAAAAGCAGAAAAAATAACTTTTTTTTTAATTTTTAAAATTGGCAGGCGGGTTATCCTGCAGGATCATTTTCCTACTTAAATTCAAAAATCTAGTTATATATATATTCACTGGACTAATGTGGCAATTTATTAATACATTTCTTTATTAAATGCGCGATGCAATATGCTACTTTAATAATTACGATCCTTAAAGTTCTAAAATTTATAATTTAAATGTTTAATAAATTGACAATAAAATATGTTATAGCATTATATTATAAAGAAAAAGATGTTGAATTATAGTATTTCATGTTGCTTTAATTCAAAATAAATGTTATTTTCGTATGGCCGTGCCAAGTTTCGAATAAAAATACTAGTAGTATATATACCTACATAATAAAAAATTACAATTTTTTTTATAATTCTTCAACATGGTTTTTACAGTTTAAACAAATTATTTTTGATCTATATCATATCCACATCAATTACAAATTATATATTTAGAAATAATACAATCTGAATATTAGCGAATAATAAAAAATGAATAAAATAGGAATAAGTAGCAATAATCAATAAATTATAAATATTTAAATAAATTAATGAAAATTTATCTAATTCATGAACTATCTTCATACATCCAGTTTATAATACAAAAAGTGCTTTTAAGTATTTTTAGCAGCGTTAGTTATAAATAAGAATGTAGAACAACTGGAAGGAATTCTCCGCTAGAAAAAAAATTTTTAAACTTCTTATTAAAATTGTTTATTAAAATTTACATAAATTAATACATTTTACATTAGTTGAATTGATTAAATTATTATAATAGGATTGATAGATAGTTAACTTTAGAAATTTCAGATAATACCTATATAGTACATCATATTTTTCAAAATTGGTAAATTACTTTTATTAAAGATTATAAATATAAATATTAACGTGCATTATTGAATGAACTGATTTTTGAATTATAAACAAATATTTTATAAGTTTTAAGTGGCGCTGCTGTACGCGAAATCCCCGTTTTTAACTCTAGTGTAAAGATAGCTGCTCCTAAAATGGGTGGCTGAAACATGATCCAAGAATAAAAATAGATGCACCGGGCCCCATACCAATCTGTCAACGAAAATAATAATGTTGAATATTTCTACCCACATACTCATCGATGATTTTTTTGTTTACTATTGATCAAGCATTTTTAATCATTACAATCGTAACTCGAAAATTACTTAACTTATTCAAATAATATATGTATACTTCATAATATAATACCTATAGGCAAAATAGATTTAAAATATTTGCGTCAAGTTGTTTTACACAGCGTGTTTATTTTAAACTTTATTTTATTAAAACTAATAACTATTAATATTATAAGAATTATTAATACTTATTTATTCCGAAAATAATTCTACTTTTTTTGATCAGTTTTATTTTACCGAAAAATTAAACTTTTGATTAATTAAATTACACTGCATCTAAAATTATTAGATGTGTTCATGTAAGATAAGTTAAAATGTTCGGGTTTCTAAATGCACTTAAACTGTTACGCCTACTAAATTTAGAAATTTTTCTCTCAGGTACCTTATGCAATTTCACAATATTTTATATTTCCAACTTCCATTACCACAACGGTTACAATTTATCAACTTACGCAATACTATAATAAGGTGTCGTCAACATTACCTTAACTTCATGTTTTCTTTTTTTATAACTTTATTATCGAAGTAATAACTCCATAGATAAATTGTAATTGATAGATTTGTGATTTAAGTAGTAGTTCGTGGTTAATGTTTGGGCGGCCGTAGAGACCTTATTTACAAACCGATTATTAATTTTCGAAAGATGAGAAAAAGGTGTGTCACTGTCCCAAAATAGTTATTCTATAAGTTTAGCTCGTATTTCCAACAGGAATGTCGTAAAATTGAAAATTAAAATGATTTCATGCAAATAAAATAACTTAAAACAAATTTAACAGGTGATTTCGAATTTGCTATCGACTTAGAAGAGTATCATCCAAAAATATGGAAATCTTCTTCTTAGTCGTTTGCTTCTTATCAGAAACGTCCTGACAGACATGATGAACAGTTGTCCTTATTTAATGGTGCTTTCTTGAGACAGGGTATGAATGTAGTGGGGACTTCTTTCCCTTCTGAACTTTTATATTCAGCCCTTTAGATCGAACTCGAACATTTAGATCACAACAGTGCATTACGTGAAACTAAGCATTGAACCGCGGTTTCTCGCTTTGCAGCCCGTCGATTCAAGCTTCACACCACAGTGCTGGTCTTAGTTTGGCGCATAGTTAAGTCTTATCTCAAACTAAACTTTTCTGAATTTGATTAAATTTCTGTAATTATTACTTTAAAAATTATTTTATAAAACAAAATTTAAACTCAATTATAACTTAACATTGGTTCTAAATTTGTCAAATATGTATCTGTAATGACACTGGGGTGACACTGATGGTAATGCTAGTAATGTCACCTTAAAACCCTAACAAAAAACAAATTTTTTTGCCTTATATTTCTTAAATCTTGTTAGGGTTTTAAAAGCGAAGACCGTGTTGAGATGTCCATTACCGGTACAGCCAACCGGAGGGTGTGAGGGGATATATTTCTATTTCTCTCTTAAAATAAATATTTTAATTACCTTTTTTAAACTTAATTTTTTTTTTAGTTTTACGAAATAAAATGATTCATTTCAAATAGGCCAAAAGTAAGGAAATAATCAACAACTGTTTGAAATAATAACGCAATAATAGTTATTTATGTATCAAGAGCATTATGAACATGTTTATGTCGAGGGCAACCAGTCTAAAAGAATGAGGGCCGCCAGGCCCAAGAGTTTTTAAGTTGTTCGACAGCATAAACATCGAGTAATGTCCATGATGCGTACAACGTTTTATATTTCACTGCATTTAAATTTGTGAACATTTAAAATTTTGAATTTGATTTTGCTAAATTTTCTAGTTTGCGGTGGCTTGTATCTAAGACGAAAACAAATAATGATTCAGTGCAATAAAAAATGATTTAAAACTTTTCTAAACTTTCTATAAAATTATATCAACATACTATACTACTAATATATAAAATCCCAGCTCACTCCTGCTACAGCGTGTCAATATTTTGGCAAAATTTTTAGAGAGGCGCATAAAGGGGCGTGGTTAACAACAGAATTATCCAATAATAATTTTTACTCACAATCAGTTAGTAATCGACACATCCCTGACTTTTAAAAAGTTGGGAAGCTGTTTATTATTTTATTCACAATCAGTTAGTAATCGACACATCCCTGACTTTTAAAAAGTTGGGAAGCTGCTTATTTCACTTGACTTACTTTCACTTGACAACCAATCAAAACGCTATTTTGTTTTACTTCCTAACCTTAGGGTGGGAAGTGATCACTTCCCGACCTGCAATGTCGCATTGTCGGTAGGCAAGAAATGGAACTAACAAAAAATATGCGTTAATAAAATGAAAATTGATGATCTTTAATTATTTACAAACTGAATGTGAATAAAATTGTATACATACCTCGGTGTCAAGCTTCATTCCAGCCTCGCGCTTAGAGTTGACATCGGCGCTTCGCGCCTCAGTCAACTAACTTAGCAATCGGCTGTAATGAAGCATTTTTCACCTCGGCACGTAATATACTATACTTTCACTTGACAACCAATCATAGAGCTATTTTGTTTTACTTCCCAACCTTAGGGTGGGAAGTGATCACTTCCCGACCTGCAATGTCGCATTGTCGGTAGGCAAGAAATGGAACTAACAAAAAATGTGCGTTAATAAAATGAAATTTAATGATCTTTAATTATTTACAAACTGATTGTGAATAAAATTGTATACATACCTCGGTGTTAAGCTTCATTCCAGCCTCGCGCTTAGAGTTGACTGAGGCGCGAAGTTATTAACTAACTTAGCAATCGGCTGTAATGAAGCATTTTCCACCTCGGCACGTAATATACTATTGATCCGTTTAAATTTTAGTATAATAAAGAAAATTTTACTATAAATAAAGAAAATCGGAATTATTCATTATCAGAAATTGAATATATATTTATTATAACAGAATTATCAAATAATAATTTTTGATCCGTTCAAAATAAAATATAATAAAGGAAACCGGAATTATTTCAAAATCAAATTAATAAAATCAAAGTAAAAGAGAAAACTTCAAAACCGGTCGATCTTAGGTTAGCGTTATGAATTTTTTAATTAAAACCGCTAAAAAAGAGATCCACCGTCGATCTACCCGTCTGCGGACGGGCTTTCCACCTAGTACTTCATGTAATAGTACAGTTAAAAACATTTCACAATCTATTATTTTAGTGATTCTAGGGCGTTTTATTTTTTATAGAATTTTGCTGCACTGTTTGATGATTTCAAATCCAATTTTTAGACGTACATTAGTATTCATGTTTTTTTTCTTCTTTGTTTCTTTTTTTTTTATTGTTCCCTCTAGTCCTCTACCCTCATAGTTCTTTGCTCTCAGGTTATTGATTACCTCATTCTTCTAAATTTTTTTCGATCTTCTACTTGATCATTATACCACTAATCACGCCCGTCTTTTGAGCTCTCAGCACATGTTCCATCCATCCAATCGTCATTGCCTTAATAAAGTGTCTTATTGTGTTTTCTTCTTCTAACTCCTGCTCTAATTCTTTTACTATAGATATTTATTAGCGGAATAGTAGTAAAATATGTCTGAATATTTTTGCCAAGTTATAAAAGTGTTTTTAACGCAAATTTAAATTGCATGGGTGCGTAATTTTTACTATCTAGAGGTTATTCCTGGAAGGAACTTATTCCTGATGAAAGTATGCGATGAAATGCTTCATATATTTTATACCAAATTTAAGGATTTAATAACATAAACTAAACTCAAAGATTTATAATTATTCATAATTTCTATTGCGTTTAAATCTTTAGATTTAACACAAACACTATACTGCCTGACAAAGCCTGCATATTTATCATCGTAATTGATTTTTGTTTTTGGAATGAAAATAAAATGTTTCGCTTACGTATCACTAGTACATTTACTAGCTGATATGTAATATTTATGTTGTGTTTTGCTGTTTTCAAATTTTCAAAAATTTATTAAACTTGTTTCCATTCTTCTCCACTAATTCTTGTTGCCTGTTGCAAATATATAATAATAATATAATAATACTAATTTATTAAGAAACTATCCTATATGTACATAAACGTTCTTAATTGGATGGCTCTAACAAAATTAGGTTTTCAAGTCACTCGTTTCGGCACAAAAATTAATCGTAAAAATTTAACAAAAATCACATTTTTGCATGAAGAGCAGCACACAAATTACGGCGAAAGGTTCCCACACTTGTGAAGTCGTCAAAAAGGCTCCAATGCTATTTACAAACCTGGGCGCCAGACACGCAAAGCATATACGAACACAAAAACCTACCACAGAAATACACACATAAGTATATAATTTTTATGCAGTAAATTTCGGTCTAAGACAGCATTTAAAACACGCATAAAGTTACCTGAGGCCAACTAGAAGACATTTAGTTTCACAAATTTTTATTACAAGTTATAAGACACGAAAATCAAACTAGTAAAATTGAATGAAACATTAACACGTTAATCACTCGACCTTCTTTAATTTCTACATTCCAGTTCATATCTTTTATGATGAGAACACGAATTCAGTTTTTATTTTACATCGGAATATTTCTCAGTAAATCAAAGTTTTTCGTACTATATTATCTATCTTTCTGTAATATATTTCCTGTTGAATACTATGTTCAAAGTTTTCAATTTTATTTTCCTGTGTCAATTTACTACAGATGAAAATAATATGATGAACGCAGAAAACTTTAGCATGGATTCTATCTAGATTCCAGGCCATTCATATATTGTTTATCGTATATTATTGTATAATATTATATTGCCATGATTTTTGTAGGCAACCTAAAATTTGCTAAGAAGTGATTTGGTTTGACTTTTGAATTTGCACGCCAACATTGGTGCACCGCTGCTCTGCATCTATGATCTTGTAAAAAAAATTATTTTAATGCATATTATAATTTTACAATTTTAGAATGGATTCGTTCAATACTAGCCTCCGTTTGATTTTATTTTTCCATAAAATTAAATTTCCATAATATAACCATTCAATTTTAATTTTTCACACACTTTCAAATAAATTAATAGTATATTACGTGCCGAGGTAAAAAATGCTTCATTACAGCCGAACGCTAAGTTAGTTGACTGAGGTGCGAAGCGCCGAAGTTAACTGTAAGCGCGAGGCTGGAATGAAGCTTGACACCGAGGTACGTATACAATTTTATTCACAATCAGTTTGTAAATAATTAAATATCATCAAATTTAATTTTATTAACGCATCCATTTCTTACCTACCGACATAGCGACATTGCAGGTCGGGAAGTGACCACCCTAAGGTTGGGAAGTAAAGCAAAATAGCTTTCTGATTGGTTGTCAAGTAAAAGTAAATAATAACTGCTTTCCAACTTTTTAAAAGTCAGGTCATGTGTTGATTACTAACTGATTGAGAATAAAGAGTATATTACGTGCGGAGGCGGAAAATGCTTTATTGCTTTATTACTAAATGAAATGAAGCTTGACACCGAGGTATATATACAATTTTATTCACAATCAGTTTTTAAATAATTAAATATCATCAAATTTTATTTTATTAATGCACATTTTTTGTTAGTTTCATTTTTTACCTACCGACAATGCGACATTGCAGGTCGGAAAGTGACCACTTTCCGCCCTAAGGTTGGGAAGTAAAACAAAATAGCTTTCTGATTGGTTGTCAAGTGAAAGCATAGTATATTACGTGCCGAGGTGGAAAATGCTTCATTACAGCCGAGCGCTAAGTTAGTTGACTGAGGCGCAAAGCGCCGAAGTCAACTATAAGCGCGAGGCTGGAATGAAGCTTGACACCAAGGTATGTATACAATTTTATTCACAATCAGTTTTAAATAATTAAAGATCATCAAATCTCATTTTATTAACGCACATTTTTTGTTAGTTCCATTTTTTGCCTACCGACAATGCGACATTGCAGGTCGGGAAGTGACCACTTCCCGCCCTAAGGTTGGGAAGTAAAACAAAATAGCTTTCTGATTGGTTGTCAAGTAAAAGTAAATAATAAACTGCTTCCCAACTTTTTAAAAGTCAGGGATGTGTTGATTACTAACTGATTGTGAATAAAATAATTAACTGCTTTCCAACTTTTTAAAAGTCAGAGATGTGTTGATTACTAACTGATTGTGAATAATTTTTCATACAAAAATCCTTTTTAATTCTTCAACATTTTTAACTCTTTCTGGATACACAAATTATCCACTACGTTGGCTGTATCTTTTGAAAAGCAATTTTCTCTGCTCACAGAGCAGCGTCGTACTAGTGTTTGCGCGCAAATAGAAAATTCAAATTAAAATCACGCCTTACCCAAATATTAGGTTGCCCACTAAAAGCATGGCAACATATACAATACAACAATATACATATACAATATATACATGGCATGGTAATTTTGGACTAGAGTAATTTATCATGTTACCTGAGGCCAGCAAATACACATTTAGCAAGCAGAAAATCCTATTATAGATAGTACATCACGAAAGTTGAACCAGTGAATCTTAATGACGAGAAAGTAACACTCTTAACAGTTCGGAAATTTCTTCTTCCATTCATAGATCTAGGAGTATATTTTAAGTTAATTTAAGTTAGGAGTTAAGTTTAATTTAATTAATTGCAAGAATTAGTACGCAATTGTACATTTATACAAAGTTTATCGTGTCTTTATAAAATTAATAAACCGCGATTGAGTTTAAATTTTGATTTTAAAATTCTTTGAACTACCTTAGCTGAAAGTAACAACTGTAGTTTATAAATATTACCTACATATATCAGAATAAATTATGTGCGATGCAGCTTAGATTATTTTTAAAAATAAAATTTATGTTTGAATTTATGTTTGAAAACTTATTTATACGAGTAGATACCTACCTACCATATACGTATATTATGTATAATATTTAATTATATACATAGATGCTCATATTATTAGCATGGCTTCACTAAGCAAAATCCATTTTTTGTACTTACTGACCACTGTAAACTATTATTTAACATAATCATAATACTTCTAAAGTATTTATTTTAAAAACTATTTCTTTGCAGTTCAAGGCGGGCATATGCAAATAACAGGACAAACTGGTGTGCAGCAAATTGCTGGTTTTGGATCAAATGCACCTCCCATATTCGAAAGAGTTTTTCAAAATGCACGTTTTGCCCAAGGGGGTAATGCCTCGTTTGACGGACGAGTGACTGGAAAACCACAACCTACAGTTGTTTGGACACGTAAAGGAGTATCTCTAAAAAATTCTACTAAACATCGTATAAATTATAATGAACAAACTGGAGATATTACATTAACAATCCATCAGATTGGCCCAGGCGATGAAGGAGAATATACGTGCACAGCAAGCAACGACTTTGGAGAAGCAGTATGTTCAGTATACATTCAACCTGAAGGATTTTTAATGCCTCAACAGCAAAGTTTTCAGAAAACACAGACTTTTAAAAGTTCTGAACATAAAACTGTTAGTAGTACGCATGGTACCACTCACCAAAAGCAACAAGAAAGTTTTCAAAAAACGTACACGAACGGAGTGGAACAAGATTTTAAAATAGATACGTTTGAATACAGATTACTGCGTGAAGTATCTTACAGAGAATCAATAACTAAAAGATATTCTAGTGAAGTAGATTCGCAGATGTCTACAATAGTAGAAAGATCATTAGGGCCACCAGCACCGCCTCAAGTAACACAAAAGCCTCGTAATTCGAAACTTTTGGAAGGAAGTGATGCGGTATTTACAGCTAAAGTTTCTGCGAATCCTAGACCTAGACTTACTTGGTTTAAAAATGGCCAAAGAATAACCCAATCGCAGAAATATGAAAGCACTTACTTAAATAATCAAGCAACTTTACGTGTCAAACAGGCAAACAGTGACGATTCTGGACATTATACGTTACTTGCCGAAAATCCTCAAGGTTGCATCGTGTCTTCCGCGTACTTAGCTATTGAGCCAGTCACAACTCAAGAAGGTCTCATTCAGCACGAAACACATTTTCAAACACAACAAATCGAAGAAGCATCTGAATCAGAAAAAGCCCTTGCGCCAAACTTTGTACGAGTTTGTGGCGATCGTGATATAACCGAAGGTAAAATGACTCGTTTTGACTGTCGAGTAACTGGGCGTCCTTATCCAGAAGTGTTATGGTATATAAACGGACGTCAAGTATCAGATGATCATAGTCACAAAATTTTAGTAAATGAATCAGGAAACCATGCGTTAATGATTACAAGTGTTGATCGTAACGATTCTGGAGTAGTAACTTGTGTGGCGCGCAACAAGACTGGAGATACTTCATTTCAATGTAATCTTAATGTTATCGAGAAGGAACAAGTAGTTGCTCCTAAATTTGTAGAACGTTTTACCACGGCAAACGTAAAAGAAGGAGAACCTGTAGTGTTGCATGCAAGAGCGGTTGGTACTCCAACCCCACGAATCACTTGGCAGAAGGATGGTGTACTGATAACACCGAACCCCGAAATTTGTATTACGACCGACAGTGGAGCATCCAGGCTAGATATTTTGCGAACCAAGGCGTCGGATGCTGCCTGGTATCAATGCACTGCACAAAACGTTGCAGGCTCCACTGCTACTAGAGCTCGTTTATTTGTTGAGGTACCTCAAGGTCCCTCTTCGGAACCTTGGCGTCTTCACCTTCCCCGACCGACTAAAATAATCGAACCAGAGTAAGAACATACATACATACATGTACATTGTTAATTCGGTATTTGAAATTATTTTTTTTTTAGACCGGAACCTGGTCCAGAAGTGATATATTTAAAACACATTGAACCAGCTCAACCACATTTTCCGAAAGCTGAGCAGGATCGCGTATACCCTCCGCCTCAGTTTATTATTCCGATAAGGAATGTAGCACAACTAGAAGGAGGCAAGGTTCATTTCGAAGCAAGGATTGAACCAGTCGGCGATCCTAGCATGCGTGTGGAATGGTTTGTGAATGGCAAGTCTCTGGAAGCAAGTAAGTTTGTATTACAACACTTTTTACTATCCTTGATTTTTAAATTCATTATGTTTTACAGGTTCCCGAGCAACAATCATTTTCCGTTTTGGATTTATTTCGTTAGATTTACTTAGTACTACAATACGAGATAGTGGTGAATACCTATGTCGCGTAACTAGTTGCACTGGTCAAGCAGAATCTCGTGCTATGTTAAGCATAACTGCTAGATCATCAATAGAACAAACTAGCCAACATCCCGACAGTTTGCAATATATTCAACAATTAGAAGATTATTCTAAATTTCAAAGAAGTGAAAGCATAGAAGAAGTTTCTTCTCACAAACCACACTTCATCCGTCCACTCCAAAACCTTGGTGAACTACAGGAAGGGCGAAATGCACATTTTGAAGCTCAATTAACTCCTGTAAGTGATCCTACCATGAAGGTGGAATGGTACAAAGATGGAAAGCCAATTACAGCTAGCTCGCGAATATCGACCATTTTCAACTTCGGATACGTCTCCCTTAATATTATGCACCTACGTGCCGAAGATGAAGGAATATACACCGTGAGAGCTGTAAACAGAGTGGGAGAAGCTATCAGTCAATCCGAAATAAGAGTAATTGTGCGTTCAACAGTTACTGCCGATTTAGGTATTCCCGAACAACAAAGATATATAGAAAAAGTTGGTGAACTAGAAGCTTACCAACATCAACAACATCAAAAATACGTTCAAGAAACGCCCGAAAGTTTATATCCACCTGAATTTAAAACTCCAATTAAAGACCAAAGTGGAGTTAGAGAAGGCGGCTTTGCTCATTTTGAAGCACGCTTAGAGCCGACAGGAGATTCTACTTTAAGAGTTGAATGGTACAAAGACGGACGTCCCGTAGAAGCCAGTTCGAGAATTACTACATTCTTTAATTTTGGTTATGTAGCTTTAACTATAAAAGCAGTTACAGTACACGACGTAGGAAATTATACCTGTCGTGCATATAACGCAATCGGCGAAGCCACAACTACAGCTCAGCTAAGTGTAATTAGCAAAAAAGATATTATTATGGATTCGCAACATCCTGGAGGCTTACAAAAAATTCATCACTTGGAAGATACGAGTCGTTATAGCCGAAAAACCGAAGAAGAACTTTCGGTGAAACAAAAACCAAGATTTTTAGGACCATTGAAAGGCACTAATAAAATAGTTGAAGGACAACGTGCTCATTTTGAAGCACGAGTAGAACCACAAAACGATGCGACTATGAAACTAGAATGGTATCATAATGGAAAACTAATTCAGCCCGCCAACAGAATTCAGACCTACTACGATTTTGGATATGTAGCTTTGGATATTCTTAGCGTTAGAGAAGAAGATATAGGAACATATACCGTCGTAGCACGAAATGCTTTAGGTGAAGCTCAATTATCTGCAAGTATGGTAGTCGAAAGTAAGTATTACTTATAATTATTTTTGTAATTGGGTACTTACTATAACTGTTTTACTTAGCACGCGTTAGTATCGACACCAGAAGTATGCATCGAAGTGCATATGAAAAGACCCAACGTCTGGAAAGGCCACCTCACGTCGAACCACAATACGATATAGAAGAGTTGTGTAAATCTAAACCTATATTTGTAATACCTTTATCCGATCCACAACCTGTTAGCGAAGGAAGAAACATACATTTAGAGGGCCGTCTAGAACCAATGGGAGATCCGACAATGAGAGTAGAATGGTTTTGCAACGGAAGACCCGTTACTGTAGGTTCCAGATTTAGAACTTACCACGATTTTGGATTTGTAGCATTAGATATAATTCATGCCACGTCCATCGATTCTGGAGAATATACCGTACGTGCAACGAACCAGTTGGGTTCGGCTCACACATCTGCATGTGTAAGAGTAATAGA
The DNA here is from genome assembly GCA_911387805.1 of Cantharis rustica. Lineage (NCBI taxonomy): Eukaryota > Metazoa > Arthropoda > Insecta > Coleoptera > Cantharidae > Cantharis > Cantharis rustica. Next base: position 83,869,737 of record OU426877.1, read on the forward strand.
TAGATCCGACATTTTAACCGATACTCAACACGAGCAATCCTTGGAACAAATTCAAATGTTAGAAGACACATCTAGACATCACAGACATGGCACAGAAGAAGTTACAATATTACAAGCTCCGCAATTTACTCGTTCTCTTCATAATATAGAAACAATTGAAGGAACAAATATTCATATGGAGTGCCGTTTACAACCAATAGGAGATCCTACAATGAAAGTTTCCTGGTTCGTAAATGGAAAACCTATAAAAACCGGACATCGGTTCCGACCAGCTTATGAATTTGATTATGTTGCATTAGATTTATTAAGTGTATATCCGGTAGACTCGGGAGTTTACACTTGTCAGGCCAGAAATCAACTCGGAGAAGCTGTTACATCTTGCTCGGTGAGAGTTTTGGCAAAAAAAGATTTATTGTTAGAAACACAACATCCCGGAGGTTTAGAAAAAATTCAATATTTAGAAGACGCTTCTCGTTATAAGCGTTCCGAACACGTCGATGAAGTTATAAGTGTGATGCCACGCTTTGTGACAAAGCCCAAAAGTATTGATAATATGCGCGAAGGACAACACGCTCATTTTGAATGTAAACTTGAACCTGTGACCGATTCCAATTTAAAAGTAGAGTGGTATAAAAATTCGAGACCAATTACCATTGGACATAGATTCAGACCAATTCACGATTTCGGCTATGTAGCTTTAGATGTCATCGATTTGATATCTGAAGATACTGGCACCTATACCTGCCGTGCTGTAAATTTAGTTGGTAGTGATGAAGTATCGTGCACGCTAAGCTGCAAAGGATCTCGTCAAATAATTACCGAAACACAAAATGAACAAGGTTTGGAAAAAATTCATCACTTAGAAGATAGAACAAAATATCATCGTAGAGAAGAAGTAGATGAAGTGACAACACAAGTACCCATTTTTACTACGTCATTAAAAAACATTAATATTAAAGAAGGTCAGAGAGCACATTTTGAATGTCGTTTAATTCCTGTATCCGATTCTACAATGAAAGTAGAATGGTTTCATAATAACCAACCACTTAAATCGGGTTCTAGATTTACCGAAACAAACAATTTTGGATTCGTCGCTCTTGATATATTGTACACGTATCCAGAAGATTCCGGTGCGTACACTTGCAGAGCTACGAATGCTTTAGGAGAAGCTGTCACCTCTAGTGTTTGCATTGTTCAATCTAAGAAATCTATTTACTTAGAAACCGTCAACGAAAATGCTTTAGATCAAATACATCAACTTGAAGATCATTCTCGTCATCAGCGTCAAGCTACACAAGAAGAATATGTGTCGCAAGCCCCCGTATTCACCATGCCCATTAAAGATTTGCGTGTAGCTGAAAACCAAGCAGCGCATTTTGAAGCACGGCTTATTCCTGTTGGCGATTCAAAACTCAAAGTTGAATGGTATCGTAACGGAGTTCCCATACAAGCTTGTAAGTAAAACATCTAATTTTCATTATTATAAATTCACTTGTAATACTTTTATAGCGAACAGAATCACAACTATGCACGATTTTGGATACGTAGCTTTAAATATGAAATATGTTAATCCCGAAGATTCGGGTACTTATACTTGTCGTGCAATTAACGATTTAGGAGAAGCGGTAACATCTGCTGTTTTAGCTGTTCAATGTAAGAAAATGCATTTTATCTCATTATTCATCTAGCTATTTTTAATATTCATCCCAATTTAGCTAAAGCTGCGTTGCAACTTGAGACTCAACACGAAGGCGCTCTGAAAAAATTGCGCCATTTAGAAGATTCGTCAAAATATCAGCGTACCGAAGAAGAAGAAGTTACAGTAACACAAGCGCCACACTTTAGTACACAACTTAACGGTCCAACTAATTTAGTCGAAGGCCAAAGTGCTCATTACGAATGTCGCATTGAACCATATCCAGATGCTACACTGAAAGTGGAATGGTTACATAATGGAAAAGCATTAACAACCGGGCACAGATTCCGAACAGCTTATGATTTCGGTTTTGCTAGTATGGACATTTTAACCGTATACGGAGAAGACGCCGGCGAATACACTTGCAGAGCTACGAATAAATTAGGACAGGCCCAATCATCAATTGTTACAAAAGTGACAAGTAAATATAGTCATTTATTTTGAGTACTTGCTTATTTTATTGTATTTTTCTAGCAAAAGCTAATATTCTTCGAGATACTCACCATCAGGAAGCACTACAAAAAATTCAATACTTAGAAGACGATAGCCGAAACAAAAGAGTTACAACCGAAGATGCTCTCGTTCTCGAAAAACCCCAATTTGGCAAAAGTCTTAAAAATATCGAAAATTTGGCAGAAGGTAAGAGTGCTCATTTAGAAGCCACTCTTACGCCCGTCAATGACCCTACAATGAAAGTGGAATGGTATTGTAACGGAAAACCAATTCAAACCGGTCATCGGTTTAAAACAACTTACGATTTTGGTTATGTTGCATTAGACATTTTATATGCTTATGCCGAAGATTCGGGCACTTACATGTGTAAAGCTAGAAACGCAGTGGGAGAAGCTGTTACCACGGCTTCCATCAATGTTATAGGTAAGTCCAGTGTAGTAGATATCAATCAGCAACAATCCATTCTATACTTATATACTTCAATAACGTACAAAGTGGTTACATAAAGTTTCACCAAATTTTAGATGTAAAAAGTGTTCGAGAATGCAAACAAAAAACTTTTAGTCAACATATTTTGCCTAAAAATCTATTTTAAAATTATATCAACTTAGAAATATATTTATTAGAATATTTAAATATATTAATTGTTAACTTGTGATAAGTAATATCAAATAAATAAAATGGAACAAGTTAAATAAACGTTAAAATATAAATTATTTATTTTTTGAGCTTTCAGCAAGTTGTATCGCCTTCATCAGAATAATAATAATAATAATAATAATAATAATAACATTATTATTATTCTAACTATTATTTTAACGTTTCTTTAATAACTTGTTCCATTTTAAACTTATTTGATATTTATTAGAATAGTAGCTCTACAGAGTGACATGTCTCTTGGTTCTTTTTAATACACAATTGAATCAAATCAAATTGAATTTATTTGTTATACTTACCTTCGTCTAGTATTCAGCGCCTCATCTTGATTTTTTTCTATAATTTTCGGCTATAATTTATTCAGCCGAAGGTTATTCAGTGCGCCATTAAATAATTAAATAACCACCAGAACTATTCTAATTAATTTACAACCTTTTTCTGCGATACATTTAAAATTTGGTGATATAAAATAGTTAAATTAAAGATAATAATCTGCCACGTTCATAATTGCTAAAGATAAGAATAAATCGTGTGTAAGGAATCATGATATTAAAAATAATTTAATTTTTCAGCAAAATCAGGTTTACATCTTGAAACATTGGACGAACAACGTTTAAAGAAAATAAGAGAACTTGAGAACTACGAACGTCCTCGTAAAGAAGAAACGGAAGCTCTTCCTCAAAGACCAGTATTTTTAACTTCTTTAACCAGCTTAGAAAATCTAAAAGAAGGAGAACATGCACATCTCGAATGTCGAGTGGAACCAATTAACGATGCTAACTTGCGCATTGAATGGTATGTGAACGGAGTAAAACTTAAAACTGGTCATAGATTCAGAACTACGCATGATTTTGGTTATGTCGCATTGGATATATTATATGCTTATCCAGAAGATAGCGGAACTTATATTTGTAAAGCTATAAACCTTGTCGGCGAAGCTGTTAACACGTGTCAAATTAAGGTTGGAGGTCATAGAAGCATTCTTTTGGATACCCATCATCCCGAAGGTTTGCAAAAAATTCGTGAATTGGAAGCTCAAGGGCGTCCCACGAGGCTCGAAATAGATGAACCAGAACCCACGCCACCAAGACTAGTAACAGAATTGAGAGGAACTACGCACGTTTTCGAAGGACAAACGGCACATTTTGAAGCTCAAGTAGAACCAATCCACGATCCAAATTTACGTATTGAATTGTATCACAATGGTAAACCGTTACCTTCGGCGTCCAGATTCCATATTACCTTCGACTTTGGATATATTGCTTTGGATATTAGCCACTGTGTTCCTGAAGATGCGGGTGAATATTCTGTAAAAGCAATAAATAACTTGGGAGAATGTAAATCCAGCATAAACTTAAAAGTAACAGAAAAGGGTAGTATAATATTGGAATCGCAAAGACCCGAGGGTTTAGATAAAATTCGTCAACTTGAAGAACATACTCCATATAAAAGACCAGAAATTGAAGAACCTTATACAAGGCAGCGTCCTGTATTTACACAGCCATTACAAAATATTGATAATATTATTGAAAGTCAAACAGCTCACTTCGAGTGTCGTTTGATTCCAGTTGGAGATCCAACATTAAAAGTGGAATGGTTTAGAAATGAAAAACTTGTTGAAGACAGTTCTCGCATTACCAAAGTACATGATTTTGGTTTCGTGTCACTTGATATTACACATGTAAGGGATGACGATCAAGGCGTTTATATGTGCAGAGCGTCAAATCCTCTTGGAGAAGCTGTAACAACCGCTTCCATGAAAATAAAAAGTAAGTTTATTTTATTTATTTAATTGAAAATAGTAGTTTTAAGCAGTGTTCAGGGTTAATTGATTAATTCGTTCATGATTTATAAATATTTATTTAAATTTAGAAAAATTTAAATAACGACTACTTATTAAAAAAAATTAAGTATTTCCGATAATCTTAACTTTGGAATTACGCGAAATTCAAATTAGTATATAAAAGTTTTGTCGGGTTTGCAAAAAGAAATTTTATGTAATATTACACATTCTTGGACCAATTTCTAGTCAATATTGGTATAATGTAGTAATAATATTGGGTTGATATTCGATGTAATCCTGATATTGATTATACGTTGTATTCGGATAATATTCAGTTTTAATATTACTTAGTACAATGTAATATTTTTGTTAATATAGCTGTATTCATTTTACCTATTTTATTTCCATCTCAGTTGCACAACTGAGACGAAGTGTGCTGAGCCGAACTGAGAATCAAGATGAGAAAAAGATAAAGTGAAAAGAATAACGGAAATTAACTACAAAGTGAATTTTGAATTTAATTATTTTGAAGTTTGGTAGCAATGGTAGTACCAACCAACTATATTTTGAAACTAATCAATCAATCAATCAATCAACAACATTTATTTGGCTATTTACATAAACATATTTTTTAAAACATACAAAAACAATTGAACATTTTAAAATTTAATGATAAAGAATGAAGTGGTGAGAAATCCTGCAGTAACGCGTAACTCTCTTTGCCGGAATTTTTAGTGCCCGAGACATTTTTAAATATTTTGTTAGATTATGACGTTTTAGTCCGTATCGTTTTATAACTTATTAAATTTGGAAGGGTTGCAGAAAAAATTAAAAAAAAACTGCTTTTAAAAATTAAAGTATTTACAAGGAATTTGGAATACCTAGGTACTCCGTAATCGTGACGTTGCTAGTCGTAGTCGTCTTCGTAGGTGTCTACGTCTTCGTCGTCGCTGTTGTCCGTTGTCAGTGTTTGTCGGAATATTGAAACCAATAATTATAATTAAGTAATATACAATAATTAAAGCCAAGAAGTGTAAAATAGTAGATGTAGTAGATATTAAAACGATTGCAGTAAGTGACAAGTTTAATGCAAATCAATCAATCAGGATTATTTTCCAATTTGTCTCAGTGGTAACACTTCAAAACAGCACGATAAGTTTGGGTATGGAAGGGGGTAATTTTCTCAAGTAAAACTCAGTTCGGCACGGCATGGTACTTATGTGAAAACGGTAAAAAGGACACCTTTTTATCTGAGTAACTGAGTACCTCAGTACAATCTCTGTAATAGGTAAAAAGAATACAGCTGTTACGACGTTGTATGTATCGTTTATTTATTGCTATCTGAATGGCACGACAATATTTAAATTCAATATTATTGGTGCAATATAATAAAAAATGTAGTTTCGATATCGGGGTAATATCTTGTATGTATATTCTATGGAATTCCAATGTTGATACAATATTGACTATATTGACATATTGACGATATTGACAGACATTGAAGCAATATTTAAATTAAATTCGATATTGGTGAAGGTGTTTCCGTTTGTTAAGATTATAAAATACGCAGTGTCTTACGCACAGCCTTAAGGCTTGTCCACATATGAGGCAAAAATCGCACGAGGCGAACCGAGGCGGAACGAATGCCTCGCTCGTATACATTTGTGTTGCCGAACGAAGCAACCGAGGCGGCGAATGAGGCAGCAATCCACTGTAAATAAATTACTCGCGTGTCGAGGCAAACGTGACTATAATCGTCCACACCTAATCGAATTCTTTTTGATGTATCGACTTCGCTCAAATAGCGTTCATACGGAGTCGGGCTGTTCGCTGAACATCCCGAGGCAGAGTGCCTTGCCACGGCTCAACGTACACATCTGAGTATTCGTTCGGTCTCGTCTTGCCTCTGCCTCATATGTAGAAAAGGCTTTATATTTCCACTAGCCATTCATTGGTAATTACGAATTTACCTCTTAGAATGGTTTATGTTTTGCGCGCACGATCTTAACAATAGAAAATTACTATTCTATTCTAAGATTATTAAAACACAGCTACTATTAAAATATTTGCATCATTTTTAAACGAACGACATAAATCACAAATTGTATATTATTTTACACAACATATACCTAGGTATTGTATTAAGTAATACTTTTTCTCTAAGCGAATTAAGAGAATATTGAGTCGATGTAATCATTATCATCAAGAACTTGCAATAAAACTCAACATTTTCTAATTACCAATCAACTTTGAACGCTCATAACTTTTTTAACTTCTTGTCAATTCTACGCTTGTGTTTTTAATTCCTTCAATTAATTACGTCGCTGTAATATACTAATATTGTATTTTATATTTTAGCTAAAGCCAGTATACAACTGGAAACTCAACACGAGGAAAGCTTGAAACGTATTCAACAACTTGAGCAGCCATTGGCTCCACGATCTGAAGAACCAGAACGTGTATTTGAAAAACCTATCTTTACACAATTACTTACTGGACCTACAGAACTCTGGGAAGGACAGCATGCTCATTTTGAAGCTAGGGTTGTACCTGTAGGAGATCCTACTTTAAGATTTGAGTGGTATGTTAATGGAGTTGAATTAAAATTGGGCTCGAGATTACGAATTACCAACGACTTTGGTTTTATAACCCTCGACATCATGTCTACTGTGCCCACAGATTCGGGATTGTACACATGTAAAGCTATTAACAAATCCGGTGAAGCTGTATCATCGATATCGATGAAAGTTAAATCTCGTTCTCACATTATGCGCGATGCACTTCAACCTGATGCTTGGGAAAAAATACAATTGAAAGAAGCCGAAATGAATAAAGTCCCCGACAAATTTATTGATTCGACTCCTCAACAAGCTCCAGTTTTTACTACACACTTACAGAGCTACGATAAACTAATTGAGGGACAACATGTATTTTTAGAAGCCCAAGTTGAACCTAGAGCTGATCCCAATCTACGGGTTGAATGGTTCAAAAATGGAATATCTCTTACAACGGGTGCCCGAATAAAAAGCACATTTGACTTTGGACATGTGACTATGTCTGTAAATGGCTTACGAGGGGATGATTCTGCTATTTACACCTGTAAAGCGACAAACTTATTAGGAGAAGCTATATCAACTTGTAGTCTTAAGATTGAAGACAAGCATTGGCTCTTAGGACAATCTCTCCATCCCGGAGCAATACCCAAATTAGAAGCTCTTGAAAATCCACCAGAAGTGGTACGTTCTACTTCGGAACCTATTTATGATACTCCCATATTTATTTCTCATTTGAATAACGTGGAATGTGCTGAAGGTAGCAACGTGCACTTTGAATGTCAAGTAGAGCCATCTAAAGATCCTACCATGAAAATTGATTGGTTTGTTAATGGAAAACCATTGCCTAGTGGTTCTAGATATAAAACTACATACGATTTTGGTTTTATATCTCTTGATATTGCTCATGCTTACGAAGAAGATTCCGGCATATACACATGTAAAGCTACAAATAGCAAAGGAACTGCCAGCACTTCTGGTTCCTTACGTTGCACAGGAAAGGAAAGTATATACTTGCATACTCAACATCCTCAAGGAAAAGCAGGTTTTGATAAAGTTCAAGAAGTGGAAGACGAACTTGCAAACAGATACCAGCGCCAATCTTCAGGTCCTGAGAGTCAGTATCCTAAACCAATATGGACTATTCCCTTAAATCCAGAATTTCAATTATTGGAAGGGCAACCTTTACATTTGGAAGGAACAGTGGAGCCTAAAGAAGATCCCAATTTAAAAATAGAGTGGTTTGTAAACGGAAAATCACTGGACCATGGTTCCAGATTTAAATTAACCAGCGATTTTGGATTCGTTACATTAGATCTTACAGATATTTATGAACGAGATCAAGGAATTTATACTTGTAAAGCTTCTAATAAAGCCGGAGAAGCATTTACGTCGACCACAATATATTGTAGTAGTAAGTCTAACTTAATCGAACGTACCCAACATCCTAAAGGAAAGGAAGGATTAGAAAAAATACAAGATCTCGAAGATTCCCTAAACAGAGGAGAAGGTCCCAAGATTGAATCTGAAGAAGGGCATGCGCCTGTTTTTACGTCAGAATTTACACATCTTACTAACTTAAGTGAAGGAGAAATTGCTCACTTTGAAGCTGGTCTTACTCCCATCGGAGATCAGACTATGTCGGTGGAATGGTTTTATAATGGAAAAACCATTTCTGCAAGTCATCGGTTACGCACCGTGCATGCATTTGGTATGGTTGTAATTGAAATTCTTGGTACTAAAATCGAAGATTCCGGAACTTACACTTGTCGAGCAATTAACAAATGGGGACAAGCAGAACAAAGTGTTACTTTACAATGCACCGACAAATATGATGGCCAAAAGCCCAAATTTACAACACATCTAAAAGATATAGTTGGTCTTAAAGATGGACAATCTGCTCACTTCGAATGCACCGTGGTACCTACCAATGACCCTAACTTAAAAATTGAATGGTTCCATAATGGCCAACCTATGCTGCACTCGTCACGTATTAAAACTGTTTCAGACTTTGGTTTTGTTGTTATGGATATTTCCTATGTAGAAAATCACGATTCTGGCGAATATGTCTGCAAGGCTAGTAATAAATTTGGTGAAGATTACACTCGAGCAACTATATCTGCTTATGGAAGAAGTGGTGTGTTTTCGGAATCTTTACAACCGGACTCACTTGCCAAAATTAGAGAGCTCGAAAGCCTTCAAGGACATCAACAACAAACTGCTGCAGCAATTGTGACGGAACCTCCTAAATTTATTACTCAAATTGTTGATGTAACAAAATTAGTCGAAGGTCAAAGTGCTCATTTCGAAGCACGTTTGACACCTGTAACCGATCCTGATTTGGTGGTAGAGTGGTATTATAACAATCAAAAGTTACCACATGGTCATAGATATCGAACTTTCCATGATTTTGGAATAGTCATATTAGATATTCTTTATTGTTATGAAGAAAATTCTGGCACATACGAATGTAGAGCTTACAATAAATACGGTGAAGACTCCACAAAAGCAACGTTGAAATGTGTATCGAAGACGAATTTAATCTTGGACTCGCAATTACCGCGGGTAAGTACTTTGTATGCCAATAAAGATATGTCAAATTACAGTTAATAATTTTTGTAGGGCATGGAAAAAGGCCTGGAAAAAATTCAGACCTTGGAAGATACGCAATTTAAAAGACGAGAAGAGATCGTAACAGAAGAAAAAGGCAAAGCTCCCGTATTTACAGTTCCATTGGCAAATATAGATAATTTACGAGAAGGAGAAAGTGCACATTTTGAAGGTAGATTAATTCCCACAGATGATCCAAAATTAAAGGTATTTTTGTACACAACATTAATGCACATGCTATTGTAAGTTTATTTTTGTTGTTTATAGGTCGAATGGTTCTGGAACGGAAAACCGCTAAGAACTGGCTCAAGATTTCGCACTTTTAATGATTTTGGTTTCGTAATTTTGGAAATATCACCAGTATATCCCGAAGACTCGGGAGAATACTCTTGCCGTGCTACAAATGACTATGGAGAGGCAGTTACCACCTCGACAATGAAAGTACAAGGAAAGCGAAGCATTATTTTAGAATCTCAACTTCCTAAAGGAATGGAGAGTACGATTGATAAAATTGCCGAACTTGAAGGTTTGGGAAGTGGACAAACACCAATGTCACCACAAGAAGACAGTGGAAATCCACCCGAATTTATTACTACACCTTCGGATCTCACTTTATCCGAAAATTCTGTTGCCCACTTTGAGTGCAGATTAATTCCAGTAAATGATCCGAGCATGAGAGTAGAATGGTATCACAATGGTAAAGCTCTTTGGGCTGGATCAAGAATTAAAACTATAAACGATTTTGGATTTGTAATTCTTGAAATTGGTGGTATTTATCAGCGCGACTCAGGTTTATATACATGCAAAGCAACAAACAAGCATGGAGAAGCTACGGTATCATGTAAATTACAAGTGAAAGGAAGGCAAGGAATTGTTCTAGAACCTCAACTTCCTACAAATTTCCGATCAGGAACGCAAAGTATTCAGAAACTTGAAGAAATATTACATAAGAGAGACGAAATTGTACAAGACGACGAAACACCTAACCCGCCCAGATTTATTGTTGAAATTAAAGATAACGTCGATGTCCCAGAAGGCGGTCCAATTCATTTTGACTGCCGAGTCGAACCTTCCAGCGATCCAACTATGAGAATCGACTGGTTCCACAATGGACGTCCGTTCGCTACCGGTTCTCGAGTTCATACGGTGAATGATTTTGGATTTATAGCTATGGATATGGATTATTCGTATTCTCGTGACGCAGGAGAATATGTTTGTAAAGCAACAAATAAATGGGGCTCGTGTACTACAAAAGCTGTTGTTACTTGTACAACCAAACAAAGTATTGACAGAGAATCTCAATTACCATTAGGAATGAGCGCTGAAAAATTAAAGGAACTTGAAAAAAGCACTCCGGTTTCTGCACCACCTAAAGAAGATACTCCAATGGGACCACCTAAATTTATAACTTATATTGAATCGGTAACAGTTGAAGAATCCGAATCGACTCATTTTGAATGTAGAGTAGAACCAAAAGAAGATCCAAAACTAAGAATTGAATGGTACCGCAACGGAAAACCATTGCCCATGGGACATCGTTTCAAAAACGTGTTCGACATGGGTTTTGTTTCCTTAGATATTTTGTATGTGTACGCAGAAGATTCGGGAGAATATGTATGCAGAGCAGTAAATGAATACGGAGAAGATTTCACAAGAGCAAATATTTCGTGCAAACAATTGCCAAATATTATCTTACAAAATCAAGTTCCTAAGGGAATGAAAAGATCAGAAACGCTAATGCAGATGGAGGCTGCTATTAAAAAATATACATCAGAAATTCATCTTACAGAAGACGATTTGTTTGATGCAGATAAAAATCAACCTCCTCGATTTGTTACCCAAATTAAAACACAAACAGATTTAGTTGAAATGCAATCTGCTAAATTTGAATGTCAACTTGCTCCAGTGGGTGATCCAAATATGAAAGTCGAATGGTTCCTGAACGGAAAACCATTACCGCACAGTAAGTACAGTTTATATTGTAATAAATACTTAAATTACCAAACGTTTGTTTCCTACAGAAAATCGTTTTACACCTATTTACGATTTCGGCTACGTAGCCATGAATTTTGGTTGGGTATATCCAGAAGATAGTGGAGAATATTTATGTAGAGCAACCAACTTATACGGTATGGACGAAACGAGAGCAATAATTAAAACTGCTGGAAAACCAGGAATTATTTATGATTCTCAATTACCAAAGGGCATGAAGAGTATAGAAAAAATACGAGAACTTGAAGCTGCTTGGCAAACGTAAGCAATGTTTAATTGTGTTTACTTATAAATTTCTCACGTCACATTCTTATAGAGTGCCGGAGGAATTAGAAGAAGAAGCTAAACCGCGATCCGCACCTGTATTTGTCAGCAAACCCGAACCTTGCACGGTGGAAGAAGGAGAATGGGCGCGGTTCTGCTGCCGAGTAACAGGTCATCCCCGGCCGAGAGTAATGTGGTTAATTAATGAAAATACCGTGGTTAACGGTTCGAGGTACAAACTTACATACGACGGAATGTACCATATGGATATACCAAAAACACGTCAATACGACACGGGAAAAGTTAAAGTTATCGCTAGAAGTTCGGTAGGCGAAGCCAGTTCCGAGACGGAACTCAAAATTATACCTAGACACGACGACTACAGAAATGTTTTGAAAAATGCACCTAGACGTAAGTTTATCTTTAGGGTAGTCTGGAATGAATTTAATAATAAAGAACCGACGCGACGGTAACTTTAGCGAGTGATTATTCTCTTACATCATCTTACCTATATTATTTTCGCTAGTCGCTTCTTATTTATTAGATATTTTTATTATAATATATTAAGTATTTATATTCACAATTTACAACAACAAAATTACTAATAAAAACTACACCAAAACGAATAACTACAATACTATTAACTAGTACGATATATTACTGCTATCAAAAGACATGCAAATTAACATAATTAATACAAACGTTAAATTTACACTTATTACTTACACTCCTGACCTCTTCCTCTCCAAGATGCTTGGACAACTGACATCAAGCTGTTTTATTCATGCTTAATGACGACCAGGATCTGTAAGGTATGAAAATATAAGTAGGTATATTACCCTCAATTTTTATATATTATATGTCGTGCATGTTTATCTATTATGGAATAAAATATGTGTAGAAATTTGTAAAAAGTAAAAAACAGTATACTACCTTTTCTCTGATGAATAATAGTAGGTGCATTAAATACTTAAATTCAGCACAATACCATTTCAGGTAATTGTTAAAATGGGGACTCTTTAAATTTCTTGGCAATAGTATAAAGCTTATTATTTGTAAGGTTCCAATTTTTCTTTTATACGCGTTTACCATTCATTTTTCAAATAAACAAACTAGACAAAATATTAGTATTTGTATAATGTAAAAATCAATACATTTATTCTCCCACATCCATATTAACATTTCATAAAGGTTTTTTTCTATCTTTGCGTCCAGGCACTGGACGAACACCGATTATGTCTCTCCTAACCAAACCCTAAACGCCGGTTTTTTTAAATTTATGACAAATAATTTTAATTGCAATTTGCTTCCGATATAACCATGTGCAATATTCGATAGGCGTCGGTGATATTTCCGAAAAAGAAGTTTTAATAATTTTTCGACTTCTGTTTTAAGTGAATTTTAATACATTCACAAGTTTACTTTTGGTACCAAGGTACTTCAAATCGCGTGAAAGAAATGGAACCTTACATTGCGTTTACAAACGCAGTGTCCATGACTTGACTTGACTACTGAATTTGATATGTTTTAACAAAAGATGTGCAATATATTTTTTAATAATTGTACGATTAATTAATATCAAGTAAATATTTAGTCCGACATTTTTTATCTTGTTTGTTGTGGCTGTAAGTGCTAATGATTTTGTATTAACTGTCGCTAAGAAATATGTTACTAATGCATTTGTGTTTAGCTTGGTACGATATTGATTCTGTCGAATATCAAAGAGCCCGTGACAATAATGAACTTGAACGTATTTTCGATGAACGTAATGCTGCCTTCCAAGAGTCCGGACGTCAACACACGGTTAATATTCAACCAAAAATGTATAAAGAACCGGATACAGAATGGCAACAAAATGTAAAGCATAAGAAAAATGAAAACTATTTCAATAAATTGCATGAAGTAGAAAATGAACAAGTAACTAAAGAAGTTAAATTGAGAGAATCAACTCATCAATTTGCCATTCCCGGTGAAAAAGTTATGCAAGGTTCTATGGCTAAAGGCATGGCACAAAAATATCAAGAAAATCTGTAAGTTATTTTATTGAAATAAAACGACAACATAATTGTTACCTAATTTTTGTTTTAGCGAAAAGCAACCAGAAGAATCAATAATACCACACGCACAGCAGGTTAAACTTAGAAAAACAGAGAAGGGAAAGGAAATAATGAATGTGGAGGAAGTTGAAATTGACTCTAAGAAAGGTAGATATCCACCAGATCCAACAGAATCGGCTATACATGGCCGGGAAGTATATGTTACAAAACAGAAACAGACACAAAAAGAACGAAAGGGTGATCAGGAAATTACCCGTCATATTACGGCTACCGAAACAACCGATGTAGAACACAAAGGTAAAACACAAGAACGCATTGTACAAGGACAAGTACTTCCTTCCACTCCACCAGTTTTCACGAAAAAAATTCAACCTTGTAGAGCTTTTGAAAGCGAACAAGCTCGTTTTGAAGTTGAATTTGACGGTGATCCGTTACCTAAAGTTAAATGGTTCCGAGAAGATTTTCCCATTACTAGCTCTCCAGATTTCAAGATTTACACGTTCAGCACCAAGTCAATACTTGTCATACGTCAAGTATTTAGTGAAGATTCAGCAGTATTTAGCGTGATTGCCGAAAATCGGGGTGGCACTGCAAAGTGTAGTGCCAATTTAGTGGTAGAGGAACGTAGAAGTCAAGCCAAAGGTGGTGTAGTACCGCCTAGCTTTGTTACAACTGTACAAAGTGCACGTGCAACATCGGGCCAACTGATCAGATTTGATGCTCGAATCAATGGAACCAAACCAATCGATGTACATTGGTTGAAAAATAAGAAGAAGATTATACCCGATATTCGTTATAAAACTCTCGAAGAGGACGGTGTTTACACTTTATTAATTATAGAGGTCGTACCAGAAGATTCTGGAAAATACGAATGCGTAGCAATTAATAGCGGAGGAGAAGCAAGATGTGAAGCAGAATGTGTTGTTCAAGCACCATCAACTCCGTCAAAGACATTTAAACCAACTACACCGGACACGGAAAAAGCTCCTTCGATAGTAGAACCTCTGAAAGATCACACAATCAGAGAGGGTCAAGTGGTAGCTTTCCGTTGTAAAATTTTAGCAAAACCTGTACCTCAAATAAAATGGCAAAAGGGCGATAAAGTCATTAAGCCCTCTAAATACTTCCAAATGATTAAAGAAGGGGATATATACACCTTAAGAATATCAGAAGCTTTCCCAGAAGATGAGGGCGTTTACAAATGCGTTGCTACAAATCCCGCAGGAACGGTTACATCTCAAGCTAATTTAAGAGTACTCGCTCCTGATAGCCAAGATGTATTGCCATCTTTAACTCCTTTAAAAGATACAATCGTACCTGAAGGATCACCAGCTCAATTCAAAACAACTATATCTGGAAAACCTAAACCTACAATTCAATGGTTAAGAGAAGGGTTCCTGATACCAGAATCTCCAGATTTTCAGGTAACTTAATTTATTATTAAATACTTTAATTTAAAATATTATAAGAACTTATAAGAACAAATTAAGGTAGAAAAGAAAGTAATATATGTAGATATTTTAATTTGATTGCTTCTTGTAATGCAATATATCTAATCTCGCTGTTAATTAACTAAAAGAATTTTAAATTAAAAGTAATATTATCACCATAAAGTTAGGGAATACTTATTTGTATGAGGTACAACGAAAGCTTTCGATCAAAAGAAATTTTTAAAACTTGAAGTAAATAAAAAGGAATACAAACTATAAAACGACTGTCGAATTGTATCTGCGTTACAATCAATATTAGTTACAAATTCGTGAAATATTAACTTCAAAAAATGCAATAAATTTAAATCCTAAAGTTTAACAAATAAATCGTAAGTTTTTCAATTCTTTTTTAATGATATTTTTCTACTAGGATATTTCGCTACCGCTTTTGGTTTGTTACTAAAAATAACTTTAAAAGTATTAATAAATATAAAAAAATAATAAATTAATAATTACAGAAAAATAATAATAGTGGTTTAATTATATTATGTAATTAATTTAAATATTTCAAAACCTACCGTACAATTTTAGTAAGGATTTAATGTAAGAATGCTGTAGTGAAATATCCGGTAGAAAAATTTTCATGTAGCGAAATGTTCCTAGAGCAATAAGATTGCATAAGAGCAATATAATTGATTTCTGAAGGTTTTTCTTTGTACAAGAATAAACTTGCACGTGAAAATGCCTACAAAGAATTATTCGAGTTTATAGGTGACGAGAATATAACTATGAAAATGATAAAAGCCAAAATAAAAAATCTGCGATCGGTGTATCACCACGAATTAAAAAAAATAAAAGACTCAATACGTTCTGGAGCTGATACAGCTCAAATATATAAACCCACAATACAGTGGTTTGAGGAAATGCATTCCTTCTGGGTGACACTGTGGAATATAAAAAAACAATAAGCATCTATTTTCATTTCTCATTTCTGTAAGCAAACAGTTTGCCTTCTACTAAGCCAATTTTTCACCCAAATTTTCTGGTTTCTTTTTCTTCGGGTATATTGCACACTGTGTAGCCAGTAATAATAATACACTATTTATTTAATTTCGTAGTGAAACTTCCATTGTCAGGTTTGTTAGCACGTAGGTACTACAAGACTAAACTTCTAGCTGACAAGTTGTGTGTATTCCTGTCAGACTTAATAGCATGCTATCTGATAGACTGCTATGAGAAAGCATGCTATTTCATTAGCAAATGTATTTTGCAACAAGCCTGCTATTAAATAGCATGCTCTTTAAGCGTGCTCTTTTAATAGCATGTGTATCTAGGCCTTTAAGTAAATTAAAAGCACTCCCAAAAGTCATTTGTTTAAGATATTGTAAGGGGTCAAGTACTATTTAACATGACTATGTCAGCTACAAGAGTAGATTGGTGTGATCGCTGGTTGAGTTACAGAGCGAAAATTTTGGGTTCAAATCTCAGACTAACAGAAGTTTTTAGCTCGACTTTTCTGTGTGCATTAACACGTTGTGGATTTAAGAATAAAAAAAAAACATGACAATAATAACAGTAATAACGATAATATGGAATAAAAGACCAAAATTTAAAGCTCTAGGATAGATCAGCGAGATAACAGTACCGGTTTCGACTCTTGATAGGATTATATATATTGAGATGACCCGAGCTATTCAAATCTTTAATAATTTGCTTATTTTCAAAATTAACCTTCAGCTGGGTATCCATTAATTATATTAGCTATGAGCTCTTGTAGTTGAAATAAATAAAATTTGTAAATTAATTTAAAATGCTCACTTTTTTTTATCTTGCATGTGGTATTGCAAGCGCACATGCACGTACCGCATGTAGTTTCAACTCGTCGGTCTAAATAAATTTGTTGCGATTTAATTTTGCACATCGACCAAAATTTATCACAAATTCTTCATTGCGAGAATGGTGTTAGTTCGCTCTACTCGACGTCAAGGCCTCGGCCTTTGTGTTCTACATCAACCTTTAAGTCCCACTCTTTCTACGCTCCCCATTTTCTTTTATACAGCAAATTTAACAAACTATTTTATACAACATGATTATAAATAAATAAATACTAACACAAATTCAAACTTTAAAATTATTTAGAAATTAAATGAAATTTAATATTGTTTTGGTTTTTGAAACACGACAATATATTGCGATGATTTTTATAGTTTTAAGCCCCACGTCTGGGTGCCAATAAATGCGATGAATCCAGCCTCTCCAAATTTGAAAAATAATTATTAAATCCAATTTAATTTAAATTCAATTAAATTTAATGCAAAATAAAATAAAATCTTAATTTTATTCGAAAGGAACAAAGTTTGATTTGCCTTATTCAAAGCGTCGAGTTATCAGTCACAACACTCGTTCGTTCAAATACAATTTCAAATTTTCCAATTTTACACCAAATCAAAATTTATAACTTATTTATTACTTTTTCCAAAAATCAATCATCCAAATCAATCAATTACCTATTGGTAGCAACTCACAAAAAATTATCCAATTCCAATTATCAAAATAATCCAAAAATTACGCAACAATGCATTTGCATAAAGATCACTTTATTCAATCAAAAATAATCACTCACAATTTCAAAAATATGACAAATCTCAAAAATCATCACTCAAGTCAAAAATTAACGAGCCAAAAGTCGGCGCTCTGTCTCTCGCGGCAACTCGTCGGCAAAAAAGCCAATATCCTCGTCGATTCGCCCCCACCTGTCTGATTCTACAATCTTACAACTTAAAATTATTTAAATAAAATTTTCATCAAATGTACAGGGTAGGTACGAATCCCTTTGAAACACCACAATATATATATATAAGAAAAATAAAAAATGGAGTTTAATTTATATTAATGCATATAAATAGTTGCTAATAAATTGTACATGAACACAATTGGTAAGAGGGTTTCAGCAGCTGTGATGTGATGGAATTTAATGCCTATTAATTGCCTTTCTATGGCATTACCATTCGGAATTGATTTTAAACTGTAGGCCTAGATTGCCTTGAAGGTAGCAGAAAACCAGGCTGATATTCAACGACGAAAACCTTGCTACATTGAAAAGGTTTTGATTAAATATTTTAGCAAACTCAGCAAATGCCATATCACTATGAATTTGGCACTATTCTATAGCTCAGTAAGTACACTATTCTCTATTGTATCCTATTTTCTGGTACTACTTTGGGGTGAAAAAAACGTAGATATGCGAAGTGTCCCAAATATTTTCGTAGCTGGGCTAACATTTGATTTGAGGTTTTGATCTAATAAAAACATAACAACAAATAATAATGCAAAGATTATTCGCAATATAGCACATTGGTTCAAACCATCTCCATATGTGTTCAATGTCAAAACAAAATGCAGTAATTTTTTTTAACTTCAACATGACGATGCTTTAAATTTTTACATAGCGTTACGTATTCTGAAGATCTTCGGCAATATCCCAAGCAATTCATACAAAATAATCAAAAAAATATTATAATAAATAATCTAAATTACAACAATAATGTAGATGCAAATATTTACACAGCTACCATCAAAAACAGTGTGGTAGATCTAACAATGTAGTTATAAGACTCGATAGACATGCTACGGAGCAGGACACCGCAGTTTCAAGTTTGATCGCACCGACTGCACTGTTGTGTTCTAAAGTCCAAGTTCGATCTATGGGCTATAAACTTGTCAACGCGCTCGGAAAATGCGGCGTTGTAATTGCCAAGACCTCCTGTAAAAAAAACCTTACTTGAGAGAAAAAAAGAGAGGCATATATTCAGGAGCGGACGAATAACGGCTGAAGAAGAAAAAAACATCAAAAAAACTAAAAATCTCGCTTTTAACTTTTTATCGTCAAATTTAAAATGTAATTTTTAGAATATTATTGACGTGCATATGGGAAAAAGAAAAATTACAATGGCAAATTAAAATGACGATCAGACATCTTTTGCAGCATTTATAAATTTATATTCCATTATATTTCCATAATTACTTTTACATGACGGATATTTAAACCTGTAAATAGGCAAGAGAGAGATATGAAGATTCAGTAAAGGTTGTTTTGTTTGGCATTGAATTAACTCTAAGCTAACTCTAATTAAATCTAAGCGTATCAAATAGATATGATTACGGATACGAAATAATTCTAAGAAACATAATCTTTAAAATATAAGATATGGAATGTACACTATTTTATCTAGAACTTTGTTTTATATTTCACCCTGACGCCATAAGTAAGATAACGCAGTTTTTCGATAAAACTTGATATAAAATAATAACCAAATGTTTGCATTTTCTTTTAGCAACTCCTTATAATATGTATCAATGATGCCTGTAAAACAAATTTCAAAACGATGTGATCGGTCAATTATATTTACTTTTTAAAAATACGGTCGTTGGAATAATGCCGAATCATTACGCAAATTATTGTATTCCAATTTTATTTTTTTCTAAATCTATTTCAACCTAAATGTGAGACGTCGTAGAAATTGTTATTAAAATTTGAAAAATATATCCAAATTCTTATCAGAGTTATAAATATTTATTTGCTCTTTCCAGAACGAATAAAAGGTCTAAACTAATTTAACATAGATCTGCCCTAGGAATACTTAGTTTTTTATAATCCCTAGAATTACGTTTTTACAATAAACAGAGGGTTAAAGTAACAAAAACACGGATATAGGCATAACTGTTATTAACTAAAGTTGACGGTTATCGAAGTGCCAACCTTGCCCATATTACTTATGGTCGATTTATACTCAACATTTAACATTTATCATTTAACACTTAACATTTATCATTTACATTTAACATTTAAGGGTCCCGATACATACTGAGCCCATTTAACATTTAACATTTAGCACGTGTTGACAGTTTTCTGATATTTGACATCAGTATTACTTAGTGAAATTTTATTTGTGTGAATATCAGTTTGTTTTGTGTAATGAGAAAGGTAAAGATATTGCTATGGTAACGATTTAACACGAAAAATACACGATAAATTTTCGCGAGCAGTTAGACTTGCGCAGTGTGAACCAAATTTCTTAAATGTTAAATGATAGATGAAAGTTGGTTATCTCTTAAATGATAAATGTTAAGTGTTAAATGTTAAATGATTAGTATAAATGCTTATACACAATTACTATTGTTTATCTTCTTAAATGATAAATGTTAAATGTTGAGTATAAATCGACCATTATAATGCGCATTTGGAATAAAACAGAATATTTTGCTAACGACTTTTTAGAAGAAAAAAATTAAACAAAAATAATGTTTTATTATCAAGAACATTGAAAAAATTCGTTGTTTGTGTAATAATGATAATAATTTTAAATTGACATATTTTACATAATATTGATGTTTTTGCAATTAATATATAATTTAACTTCAAATAATATTTAAAGATTTAAATTTTCGAAATCTTTGATAATAATACCCTACTATTAGTAAAAAATTGTTGATCGATAAAGAAAGTGTACATTAAAATTACATATTTATCAAAATCTTATATTTTTACCTCTCCTCACCTTCTACTCTTCATTATACCTACTTAAAGTTCTTAAGTTAATACTTTATACAATTTTAGAAATATCTTAAAAAACATAGCTTATTATAAAAAATATATTATCTTAGATAAACTTTACGATGAGTTTCAAGAAACCAACAGACCTCGCAAATATTTGTCAGATAATTAATATTTACCACTTTCTATGAACCTATGAACTTCAACATCATGATTTTAAATAGTGTTTTATTCTATGTAGCATTATGATACTTTCAAGTAGAATTTAAAATAATAACAGATAAAGCTCATTCCTCAAGCTGTATTTTAAATTATATAGAATGGTAATTAATAATATAGTAGTTACTATAAGCATAGTAAGTAAGCTCGTAAAGTTTGAAACAAATTCGATAAAATCTTTTACATGAATTTTCTAAAATAATCTTTTCTTCTCTGCCATTGACATTTTTCTATCGTGTTTTTTTTAGCTGTGGCGTTATTGCATCTTTTTTAAATAGCAACCTTTATTATTTTAAGGATTTGGATAGAGCACAATTTTTTATTATCAAAACCTACAAGCGAAAAGTTTACAAGATAATCAATACCAAAGTTACAAAAATGCATTTAAATGTAAACAAAATTAAAATCTTTGCACAAGTAAAGAGACCTCTGAAAAACACTTTTCGATACGTTCATTGCAAAATTAATTAATTCGTCAATGGTAATTGGTTTATTGAAATATTTGCAGCTTTGTGATGATTATCTCGAAAACTTTTCAATTCAGGATAAAGTGTTTTTACATTTGCATACTCAGAAAATTGTGCTCTATCAATATTCGTAACAAAAAATACGAGTTGCTCTTTAAAAAAAATTATGATGAAGTAATAGCTGAAAAACAAAGCACGATGGATAAATAATGTCAATTGCAGGAAAAAGCAGTATTTAAAAAATTAAGGTTGACGTGTCTGAGGATTTTTTCAGAAAATTCTTCCAAAATATTTTATCGAATTTGTTCCAAACTTTACGTTTATCTAAATTTAAGCTTAACAATTTAATTTAATTGTTGAGTTTTCAATAGAACTTATTTTAAATAAAACATTGCAGTTAAATTTATGAAACGAATATGAGTAAAAAGCTATGCGGAGGGTACGTCGTCGCTGATGATTTGAATCTTATCTGAAGCCGGTTTTTAATGAATAATGATTCATATAGTTCTTAAATTTTTTTATTTTCCGTTTTCCAAGCAGATTAGGTTTTCTAAGAGCGAAACTATGTAATTTGACATATCATAAGTGATAATGGACTATTTAGAAGATCGAAATAAAAATTTTGATAAATATGCAATTAATTATATTCCCATAATCGGTTGATGTATTATGTCGAATATTAATGCCTCATTTGGTTAAGAAAGCATGCAAGTCAAGTTTTAACATTTTGACCGAGTCACGTTAAATATTGAAAATATTAATCGCATTAAACCAAATCTGTAGACCTCTTCTAATAAATAATTTAAGTCTTCGATTATTCGATCAAATTTAGAACTTGATTTAAAAAATATAACACAAACATATATATTATATAAAGTTTAAAACAATTACCCTTGCAGAGTTTCTTTTTATTTTTAGAAACAGTACTTTTGCATCCTAAAATATAAGCTATTTCTTAGAACAGAAGATTTTTTTAACGAAAAATCTGTCTGCAATTAGAGGGGTATGAATGATAGACAGGTTCCTGAACTCAATTAACTTTCTAAAAATAAATTTCTGCTAAAATTTCTAATTTTGTAAAATTAATTTGTTCCTACTGAAGTAAGCTACTAAAAAATTTGTATCTTATAATTTATCTAATATTTTTATTCGTCAAAATTTAAAATAATATTTTTAAAATGCAACCACTAATGGGTAATATTCATAACCAAAGACACAAATTTATTTCTTGTCTATATGTATAACTATTCATCAAATGATAATATAAAATTAATATTTTTATTAGAATTCAATTAATAGATTATCTAATATTGTTTGTGTCAAATTAAAATAGAACAATAATATATTATTTTCTAAAATCTATTAAAAATACCTATAAATTATTGTTTTGCGCACGGTTTAAATTCTTATGGGAAAAAAAT
Organism: Cantharis rustica; assembly: GCA_911387805.1. Lineage (NCBI taxonomy): Eukaryota > Metazoa > Arthropoda > Insecta > Coleoptera > Cantharidae > Cantharis > Cantharis rustica. Next base: position 83,892,892 of record OU426877.1, read on the forward strand.
GTGTGTTTTAATTTATGTGCCGGCTTTATTTGCACAATTTAATTTGGTTTATAATGTTGACTAATTTTTGTCATTATTTTCAGATGATTTACGAAGGTAACAATGCAATCCTGTTAATTGCGAACACCTATGAAGAAGATACTGGAACATTTACAGTAAGGGCAACAACTTCTGCCGGTCAAGTTGAACGGTCAGCAAAACTGATTGTTAAAAGTAAGAAATAATTTGTTTGATTTTAATTACATGATTTGTTATTTCAAATTATGTGTGCATACCTATACCATATAGGTATTATTAGTTATAAACAGAAATTTAAAGAACCGCTGCGCTAACTAGAATGAATACCAAACAAATAGTAAATTTCACGTAATTGCTTGTTAATTAAATTCTTAATTAAATAATATAATGTTAACACTTCTAGTCGCTAAAAATGTTCAGTGTATTGTTAATTTTTAATAATTCATCACTTGAAATTTACATTCTTGTAAATCGTCTTAAAATGGGTGGTTGTCTATTAATTGTTCAAGTTCCAAGTGATAATATAATTTTATGGGAGTGAACTTTCGGCTTAGCTCTCACTTAATAAAACAAAGAGAATTGTGCTTGTGTACTTAATTTATATTGTAAAAATGTATCGTTAACGCATTATTAAAATAAAAGGCTGTTATACTGATTATACTTGAGTTTTCAATTTCATCATACTAGAAAAAATAAAAGAAAGAATATAATATATTTCCACAAAAAGTCAAAATACTTTTTAAGTCCCAAAATAATTTATTTAAAATATTATATTATGTACGTACATAAAACAGTTTTAAATAAAAGTGCTAAAAATTAAGTTTTAAGTTGAATATACAAAGTTATTAAAAAGTAAACATATTATGAACAAACTAAATGAGGCACTAGAAGAAGTCTCTCTAGAAATTTTTGATAATAAAAAATACGTTCGTGTGTATTTTTTACTACGAGGTGTAGGTACCTACTAAAAATTTCGGTTAACAATACAACCACGTCTGTCGGTGCTATTTTAGTCTAAAAATTAAATTAAATACAGTAGAACATAAATATGTATGTTACGATGTAGGCTCGTGTGCATCATGACACACGCTTAGAACTATTTTCAACTTGATGTGTATTACATTACCGTTCTAAATTAGGAGACCCCCAAAAACTTCAAACTAAAATCTTGCCAATGATTGCAATCTCTTAAAACGAAAGTAGGCAATGGGAATCGGCATGAATAGTTTCTTTAATTATAATAAAAATACAAGTAAAGGAGCTTTTATTTAAATGGTAATAAATTGTTTAGTACAAATATTTTGAAATGGAAAGTTATGAAATAAAATTGCGTAAATTTATTGCGGCACATTTTCGAGAATTTGGATTACAACCAATTTGTGATTTTCGCAAATTGGCTGTGATCCAAATATCAAACAGGTGGTCGTCTTGGTTCAACAAAAATGCACCCCAGTCAAGTTCTTGATTATCCAAAATATTATGTACTTATTTAAACTCAAAAAATAATTACAATAAGTTGATCACAGTTCTATAATAAACTTAAAACTAACGAGTTCTTAAATGGTATCAAAAATTTAGCACTTTACTAAACTAAATACACTAATAATTTGCACAACAATAATTATTATTTTCAATCATTATTAATATCATATTGAAATAAGTACCTACATGAAAAAAATATCGATCAAGAAATTATTATTATTTCGCAAAATATTAAAATAATGAAAATGAATTAATTAAAAGTACGCAATCGATATAATTTCATGTACAAGCAACTATTTTATAAAAAGTACAATAATTATTATCACTTGGAAATTTTACAAAATACCTACCTATTAACCTACATACAATTTTATAAAACAAATACAAATTAATTTAAGTTAAATAATAATAATAAAAATAATTTTCTTTAAAAAAAATAGAAACATTATTTTATAATTCAAACAAAAATACATATAATATTATTTATTGCAGCTATGTGTTATGATGTTCTTATAATATTCACTGCACTGATTCACTTAAGTTCCGCGCGACATACTAAATGTTAAGATTGGTGAGATGCAGTGAAATAGTTTAATTCTCCCACCCTATTACTTTTTAAAGTTTAAAAGATTGTGTTCCAGCCTGCAAAGACCAATACGATGAATCATAAAACTTAATTCTGAATTATAGATCCTGAAAATAACTCAAGTTACCAACCACGAATTCATCTCCTACCTGTGTTTTAATAATAGATTTTTCTTATTTACAACAGAAACAAAAATTATTGCACCTTTTCAATTTTTCAAACGGAATTTGTATTCATAAATAACTTACTACATCATAAAATAACAATTTACAAAGTAGATGCGTTTGTCATAGTCACTTTTCTTCGCTAATTTTAGGACTTCATCGTACCCAATTTGTTATAATCTAAAATTATTAAAATAATTCAATGATTAACACATTTGTTCAACGCCAAGTTTGATATTTTTCAACCCATCCATCAACTGCCTTTTTTTACTATTGTTTTAACTTAAGTTTTATATTCCAAAAATATTTACAAAATTAAAAGTTTTCGATTATATATTATCTTTTTTAGGAGGTACCCCAGGTATCATTTTCTGCTGCATCATGCTAAAATTTAATAAAAGAGATGAAATCATAATATATTTCTTATTGTAATCAACCATTTTTTTTAATGTATCACATAACAATATAAAATAAAAATAGCTTTTAAGCAAATTGGAAACTCTTTCAAATTATTGTTCATTTGATATCGTCCGACACAACCAATAAAAATAGGTTTTTGTTGTATTAAATCAATTATGTTAATAGAAACAAAAATCATATATTCAAGATTAAACTAATTAACAATAAAAATAAATTAATTTTCTTCGCGCTATAATAATTATTATTATAAATTGTTTTCTATAAATAAATATGAATAGGTATGCACATACAATTATATAAAATTTTCACGGTACAATAATAATAATAATATGTACACCTACCTACTTACTTCGGTGATTATATTTAATTTATTAATGTGGTAAAACTTTTAAAATTAATTTAATTTCATCGCACAACTACATGAATTAATGAGATTTTTCTTGGATTTTTTTTTTATATATATACGTATATAATAACAGGTTGCATATAATTATGTTAAGTTTTATATTGTTTTAAACCCATAAATTGTAATATTACAGAACGCACTGGAAACGTTGTTCGAGTTTCTGTCACCGATCAAACAGATAAATCATCTTTCACAAAAACTCAAACAGGTTCTTCTAAAACAGATGACTCTAGCAAAACTTTCCTTGATAAAATAAATGGAACGCGTAAACATGAACCAAAAGATAGCGAACAAATACCAAAAGGAGATGAAAGTTTGCCTTGGAGAACCGACATTAAGAAAATACATTTGCAAGGAACAGATAAAACAGAAAAAAAAGTAGCTCAACAGACTCTTCCTTGGACGGAGGAAAAAGTGCAACTAAAGAAAGCCTCTAAAGATAAAAAAGATTTACCTAAAGAAACCCTCGAACAAGTTACGTTAAAGCCAACCGTGCATAAAATTCATGAGACTAAAGAAGACGTAGAACAAGTTCATTTGAAGAGCACTCAAAAGATAGTTAAAGAAGAAGAAGATACTATCGATAGAAAGCAGCGGGCACCATGGCAGGAAGTAGAAGATAGTTCCAAACTAGCTCTAGACAGAAAAACTATAGAATTGAAAAAGTCACAAATCGTTTCTAAAAAATCACCTCTCGAAGAAGACACCAATAAAAATAAATTAGTACCCTGGACCGAAGAAAAAGTAAAACTTAAGAAAACATCTGAAATTAAGCGAGATCTACATGACACATTTGAAGAAATAGAATCTGATTCTGTAAAAGCAACAAGTCACGTAGAAGACATAAATATTCTAAAAATTAATAAAGAAACAAAAGAAGTGGTAACGGATCAAATTCAATCTAAAGATTGGCGTAAATCACGTAAACTTAGCGTCGAAGAAGAAACAAAATCTCCTTTAAAAACTACAAGCATTCCAATTACTGAACTCGACAAAAGAAAACCTGTACCGTGGACCGAAGAAAAAATTAGATTAAGAAATATATCATCAGAAAGAAGATTATCTGAAAACGTTCTTAAAGATGAGGAAATCAAAGATACCACAACAAATTTAGAGGACACAACTATACTTAAAATACAGAAAAAGACAACTGAAAGTATAAAAGATGATGTTAAAACACAACATTGGCGTAAACCTAGAGATGTTTCTATTGAAAAACCAAAACAAATAACCGAAATACAGAAAGATGAAACTGAAACAACGAAAGTTACGGATGAAAGTGTAACCGAGACCCTCCAAGCTCAGCATTGGCGTAAACCAAAAGATGGTTCTATCGAAAAACCAAAACAAATCACCAAGATACATGACACTACTATTGAAACTACAAAAGATGAATCAAATATTGAAAGCATAGCAAAGACGGAGATACCTTGGAGTAAAGAAAGTGTGCAATTAAGGAAAACAAAAACAGAACGCAAACAATTTGAAACTGCAAAATTAGAAACTGTTGATCTTAAACATGCAAAAACACAACCAAATCTTGAAGAAATGCCGGAACAAATGAAAATAATTAAAAAACCAGTTGCTAAAATAACTGATGAAGAAATTACAATAGTAAATGAAATTGATCGACTTATAAAAAAAGATAAACCTGCTCCTGCAAAGGTGGTGCCCTGGACTAACCAAATGTCACAACTAAGAAGAACGTCGAAAGAAATAAAATCAATTGACGTTGAAAAAATAGAGGAAGTTCAATTAAAACCGGTTATTAAAGAAGTCATGAAAACTTCCCTACAGCAATCGGATCTCGCCGAAACAAAGGAGGCGACACATCCACAAGTTGTTAGAGACACCACTTCCGAAACAAACCTGACAAAAACTATCACAGAAACCAAATCTATTCAAGAAAAAGAAGTAGCAGATAAAATTAAAGAAACAGAAAAGCATTGGCGAACACCAAAAGTTAAACAATCTGAAGTAATTCAGAAAGATTCAGTCGATACAACTACAGTCACAACTGAAAAGTTCAAACCTGAAAAAACAAAAATTATTCGATCTGAGAAATTGGAAGAAGTATCTGAGACAGCGGTCTCAGATGTAATGCCTACATTAAAACCATGGAGAAAACCTAAACTTGAACAGGAAGTACAGGATAAAACTCCTAAAGTAAAGGAAGTAGAAACGTTGTTAGAAACACATAAAAAAGATGATATTCCTGATAAAGATTTAGAAAAGTCGGTATATAAGAAAAATGCAAAACGACAAAGTATTACTAAACTTGATGAAAAACATCAAATTACACAAGATATTTCAGAAACTACAACAGAAGATATGAGAACAACTGAGACCGCTAAATCTTGGAGAACATCACAAGTGGCACGTGAACAAATTGAAACCATAAAAGACTCGATAACAATAAAACCCGAAGAAAGCATCTATATTGAAAATGCTATAAAACCAGAAAAATTAGGTACAAAACCAAAAAGCAAAGAGAAACCAGAAGAAAAACATTCAGAAATTTTACCGTGGAATAAGGAAGTAATACAGCTTAAAAGAACACCAAAAGCAAGTAAACCAGTTGAAGTAAAACCCATTGAAAATGTAATGCTTAAACCTGTTGCTAAAGGAGAAAAAGCAGAAATAACTACTACAGAAGATATTACAATTAGCTCCACTACACAATACGAAAGTAAAATCTTGGATAAACCTAAAACAGATATATCGAAGTTAATTAAAACAACAAGCGATAGAGATAATCAAAGCAAAGAAATTATGAAGAAAGATGATATAGTAATACCGACTGAAAAAACTTATTTAGTAGAAGAAACTGTAACTGAAGTGGAAGACACGATTGTTTTAAAAGTAAAGAAAGACGAACAAAATATTGAGAAAAATTCAGAAGAATTTCCAAAACAATTAAAACCGAAACCTAGCAAAAAATTAGATCAAGTGGAAATTAGATCACATGAAACGCAACATAAAGAACAAGTTACTTTAAAACCTGTTATTAGAAAAGAAAAAGTTCCAGAAATTGCAAACCTTGAAACCGTGGATTTAAAACCAATTCCTAAGAAACTACCAGAAATTAATAAGAAATTGATAGAAAAACTTGAAACTAAAACTTCGGAAACCTTTTCTGAATTAACAGACATCGAAGGTGATAAATATATGCCCGAAATGCATGAAAAATATGACGATATTAAAAAGAAACCCAAAGAAAAAGTGGAACAACTAATTACACCTTGGCAAGTAAAAACTGAATCTAAGCCTTCTAAAATTGAAGACACACCTTCTAAACTTGTTGGTAAAGGTTCTATACCAGTGACTGAAGAAACTAAGGAGGTTGTAGAATTGAAACCTATACCAAAGAAAGTTGAAGAAGAGATTAAACCTGAAGAACAACCAAAATCATGGCGTAAACAAGTCAAACCTCAACCTGTAGAAGTTGAAGAACCAGCTAAGAAACTTGTTCTGGGTAAAGGCACTATACCAGTGACTGAAGAAACCAAAGAGGTTGTAGAACTGAAAACTATACCAAAGAAAGTTGAAGAAGAGATTAAACCTGAAGAACAACCAAAACCATGGCGTAAACAAGTCAAACCTCAACCTGCAGAAATTGAAGAACCAGCTAAGAAACTTGTTCTGGGTAAAGGCACTAAACCAGTGACTGAAGAAACCAAAGAGGTTGTAGAACTGAAACCTATACCAAAGAAAGTTGAAGAAGAGATTAAACCTGAAGAACAACCAAAACCATGGCGTAAACAAGTCAAACCTCAACCTGTAGAAATTGAAGAACCAACTAAGAAACTTGTTCTGGGTAAAGGCACTATACCAGTGACTGAAGAAACCAAAGAGGTTGTAGAATTGAAACCTATATCAAAGAAAATTGAAGAAGAAATTAAACCCGAAGAACAACCAAAACCGTGGCGTAAACAAGTCAAACCTCAACCTGTAGAAATTGATGAACCAGCTAAGAAACTTGTTCTGGGTAAAGGCACTATACCAGCGACTGAAGAAACCAAAGAGGTTGTAGAATTGAAACCTATACCAAAGAAAGTTGAAGAAGAAATTAAACCCGAAGAACAACCAAAACCGTGGCGTAAACAAGTCAAACCTCAACCTGTAGAAGTTGAAGAACGAGATAAGAAACTTGTTCTGGGTAAAGGCACTATACCAGTGACTGAAGAAACCAAAGAGGTTGTAGAATTGAAACCAATACCAAAGAAAGTTGAAGAAGAGATTAAACCTGAAGAACAATCAAAACCATGGCGTAAACAAGTCAAACCTCAACCTGTAGAAATTGAAGAACCAGCTAAGAAACTTGTTCTGGGTAAAGGCACTATACCAGTGACTGAAGAAACCAAAGAGGTTGTAGAACTGAAACCTATACCAAAGAAAGTTGAAGAAGAGATTAAACCTGAAGAACAACCAAAACCATGGCGTAAACAAGTCAAACCTCAACCTGTAGAAATTGAAAAACCAGCTAAGAAACTTGTTCTGGGTAAAGGCACTATACCAGTGACTGAAGAAACCAAAGAGGTTGTAGAACTGAAACCTATACCAAAGAAAGTTGAAGAAGAGATTAAACCTGAAGAACAACTAAAACCATGGCGTAAACAAGTCAAACCTCAACCTGTAGAAATTGAAGAACCAGCTAAGAAACTTGTTCTGGGTAAAGGCACTATACCAGTGACTGAAGAAACCAAAGAGGTTATAGAATTGAAACCTATACCAAAGAAAGTTGAAGAAGAAATTAAACCCGAAGAACAACCAAAACCGTGGCGTACACAAGTCAAACCTCAACCAGTAGAAGTTGAAGAATCACCTAAGAAACTTCTTCTGGGTAAAGGCACTATACCAGTGACTGAAGAAACCAAAGAGGTTGTAGAATTGAAACCTACACCAAAGAAAGTTAAAGAAGAGATTAAACCTGAAGAACAACCAAAACCATGGCGTAAACAAGTCAAACCTCAACCTGTAGAAATTGAAGAACCAGCTAAGAAACTTGTTCTGGGTAAAGGCACTATACCAGTGACTGAAGAAACCAAAGAGGTTGTAGAACTGAAACCTATACCAAAGAAAGTTGAAGAAGAGATTAAACCTGAAGAACAACTAAAACCATGGCGTAAACAAGTCAAACCTCAACCTGTAGAAATTGAAGAACCAGCTAAGAAACTTGTTCTGGGTAAAGGCACTATACCAGTGACTGAAGAAACCAAAGAGGTTGTAGAATTGAAACCTATACCAAAGAAAGTTGAAGAAGAAATTAAACCCGAAGAACAACCAAAACCGTGGCGTAAACAAGTCAAACGTCAACCTGTAGAAGTTGAAGAAGCAGCTAAGAAACTGGTTCTGGGTAAAGGCACTATACCAGTGACTGAGGAAACCAAAGAGATTGTAGAACTGAAACCTATCCCAAAGAAAGTTGAAGAAGAGATTAAACCTGAAGAACAACCAAAACCGTGGCGTAAACAAGTCAAACTTCAACCTGTAGAAATTGAAGAACCAGCTAAGAAACTTGTTCTGGGTAAAGGCACTATACCAGTGACTGAAGAAACTAAAGAGGTTGTAGAATTGAAACCTATACCAAAGAAAGTTGAAGAAGAGATTAAACCCGAAGAGCAACCAAAACCGTGGCGTAAACAAGTCAAACCTCAACCTGTAGAAATTGAAGAACCAGCTAAGAAACTTGTTCTGGGTAAAGGCACTATACCAGTGACTGAAGAAACCAAGGAGGTTGTAGAATTGAAACCTATACCAAAGAAAGTTGAAGAAGAGATTAAACCTGAAGAACAACCAAAACCATGGCGTAAAGAAGTCAAACTTCAACCTGTAGAAGTAGAAGAACCAACTAAAAAACTTGTTCTAGGTAAAGGCACTATACCAGTGACTGAAGAAACTAAGGAGGTTGTAGAATTGAAGCCTATACTAAAGAAAGTGGAAGAAAATGTCACATTAGAAGAACAGCCAAAACCATGGCGTAAGCAAGCCAAACCACAACTTACTGAAGTAGAGGAAGCAACAAAAGAACTTGATATACCAGCAGCCGAAGAGGTTAAAAAAATTGTACAATTAAAGCCTATACTAAAAAAAGTGGAGAAAGATATTAAAGAAGAAGAACAAATAAGCCTACTTCGACCTAAATCGGTAGAAACTAAACTTTCGGAAATTAAAGTAGACGAAGAAATTTTGCAATTAAAGTCAGTAACAAAAAAAAGAGAAGATGAAAGAACAGTTCCGGAAGTATTGTTAAAACAAGTGAAACAACTACCAAAAGATGTTAAATCAGAGAAACCCGAAGAAGTGCACCTTAAACCTGTTTCGAAAAAGGTGGTTGTAGAAGAACAAAGTTCGACAAGAAAAATAAAACGAAGACGTCGAGTAATTAAAGATCGTGTACTTGATACCGAAGAAGAAATATCATTCGAAGATGAAGAATATGATGATTTTATCAGTGATTCCCCAAAAACGGAACCACTTAAACCTGAACTAATACCTACAAAATTGGAAGATGAAACTAAAGTATCTTCATACGTTACCCCTACTGTAAAATCAGACGCTCAAATAATATTGACCGATAAGGATGTAGAAAATAAACAAGAAATGATAATAAAAGAACAAGAACCGGAAGAAGAAGTTTATCAAATAGATATGAAAGTTGATATAGCATCGAAGAAAGCTGTCAAGCCAAAACGGCGTGTAACATACAGTGATGATAAAAACCTTCCACTTCCAGAACTAGAAATAATTACTCAAAAAAGAAGTACCGAAGTAGTCGACAAAATTGCAGATGAAGAAGTTGTAGAAAAAATTGAGGTGATAGAAGACAAGAGAACTGTCCAAAAATCGATAGTACAAAAAACGGTTGCCGAATTACCCGTCACTAAACAAAAACCTAAAGCTCCTAAATTTATTAAAAGAATTGAGCCTGTTGTTGCTACAATAAATAAACCTGCAACTCTAATATGTAAAGTAGAAGGCACTCCTTTCCCAGAAATAACTTGGTATAAAAACGAAGTTCCGCTGAATCCAGGGGATCAAATTCATATGACCATCGTTGAAAATATTGTTACATTAGAATTTGCTAGTATTGGACCTCAAGATGTAGCAATTTATTCCTGTAAAGCTACGAACTCCGCAGGAGTGGCAACTTCAACTGCCAACGTTATTATTTTAGGTATTGCTCAACTTCCTGATAGCTCTGCTTAATTATTAATTAAAGTAGAGGAATTATACTGCTACAGCTAATACAATGACGCAAAGTGTGTTTTTTTAATTTATTTAGCAAAATGTGTATTGTGTTTACTTATATGCCTGGTTTTATTAATATTTACATTTGTTGCTTAGTTTATATTTTATGCTATGTTTATGTATAAATAGTTTATTAGTAATTTTATACTTTTTAGAAAAAGAAGAGGAAGGCGTGGCGCCACATTTCGAAAAACCATTGAAACCTCAAGTTACAGAACACAATAAACCGGCTCTTTTAGAATGCGTTGTATTGGGTACTCCTACTCCTCTAGTAAAGTGGTATCAAAATGAAAAAGAAATCAAATCCGATAAAGGTCACAAAATCATACATAATCCAGAAACCGGCTATGCTTCTCTTGAAATATTAAAACCCACATTGGAAGACGAAACGTTATATACCGTAAAAGCTGATAATAAATATGGAAGAGCGCAATGTCGATCGAATATTATATTATCGAAAAGTATTAGCGTTTCACAACCAACAATAATGCGAGCACCAAAGATTACCAAGCCATTAAAAGCACTTATAGCAAAACCTAATGAAGATGTTGTACTGGAAGTGCAATATGAAGGAATTCCAGAGCCAGAAATTTCTTGGGTAAAAGAAGGAAAAGTTATAAAACCAACAGAAGATATTAAAATGATAACTACAGAAAATAAAACATCTCTGCATATCTCCAAATCAAGTTCGCAAAAAGCCGGCAAATACGAAGTTCGCGCTAAAAATCCAAAAGGTGAGGCGCGTTCTTCTGGCTCGGTAACCGTAACTACTGACAAAGAAATGCTAGAAGCTCTAGCTCCATATTTTGTTCAACCAATTAAATCACAAATTGTTACTCTTGGAGAAACTGTTATTATGGAAGCAGTTGTAGAAGCTCAACCAACGGCTTCTTTCCAATGGTACCAAGGATCAACTCCTATAGTATCTTCGACTGACGTACGACTTACCACCGTTGATAATCGTTCCATTCTATTAATAAATCACATTACTGCGGAAGAAGCAATTACTATAACTTGTCGCGCGGAAAATGCAATTGGGTCTGTCACAAGTACAGCAACGATTGAAATTATTGAAGAAGAAGATTGGGAGCATACTACTGAATTAGAATATCCTCGATTTGTAAGGCGCCTATCTCCTGTTGTAGTAATGGACGGAGAGAAAGTTACCTTCACTTGCCAAGTAACAGGGAAACCGATTCCAAAAGTTCAATGGTTCTTTAATAATCAACCTGTTAAAGAAGCAAAAGATATTACAATATGTCAAGATAGCGAAGGACTGTGTATGCTAGCTATTTCTGAAGTATTTCCTGAAAATGCAGGCGAATATACATGTCACGCTGAAAATAAAATCGGTGAAGCGATTTGTAAAACGACTCTTGTTGTAGATGGTAAATAAATAGATGAAATGCAGTAAAAAATAATCAATGTTGTAAAATTTTAGCTTACGAGTATGTGGCTGATTCCGAAATTGGTTTAATGACGGCCGCCAGTGGATCAGAGGAAGATTTAATAGATAAAGTAATGCATTTATTAGGTACATTAATAATTTATTTTTATTAATTTGCTCACTCTTTTAGACTTTAAGTGACTTAGAAATGCAATCCGACAGTGATGTTGAAAGTGCACCAATAATTACGCAAAAACTCCCTGAAGTTCTTACTATAAAAGATGGCAGCGTGACTAGGTAAAGATACTTTAATTATTTAACTAAAATTTGTTTTATAAAATTGTGTAATATAATTACAGATTGGAAGTCAAAGTGATGGGTAAGCCTAAACCTGTAGGTAAATGGAAAAAGGAAGGAGAAGAAATAATTTCTTCTAAAGAATTTGACATCGAAAACTTTGAAGATGGTACTTCGGTACTAACTATATCTGAAACATATTCTAGTGATGTAGGAAAAATTGAATTTGAAGCTCACAATCCATTGGGAGTAGCTTTCACTACAACAGAGTTAAACGCTGAAAGTTAGTAACAAGTAGTAATTGTGTGAAACATATTTTCTTTATAATTATTATAAATTATAAAAATTGTTAAGTTAAATAATTAATATTTCAGTTTTTTATTTCAGCTGTCATATTTAACAGAAAGACACTACAAATGTAAACCACATAAATCTACTTACATTAATTAAGAATTTAAATTATGCCGTTTATCTATATTTTATTATGTGTTTCTGTTTTAGGTATTGTAGGAACCAAAGATTACCGAAAACCTGAATGGGTTACGCATATGGAAGAGCTTCAAGAAGCGCTGCAAGGTAAAAATAACGTGGTTAATTTAGAATGCATGTCTAAAAGTAGTGAACGATACGAGCTTTCCATAGATAGTTTAGATATGCCAAATGCAATTTCACCAAAAGCAGGTAACGACAGCTTTTTCGACTATGCAGAATTAGCATCCACATGCAAAGACAATTTAAATGATTCGTCGTCTCGATATTTAAGCAATGTTACGTCAAATAATTGCGAATTATCAGAAGGACATTCAGTCACGTCAGTTTCTAGTGAGCCAATTAGCAAACAGAAACCTAAACAGGGATTTATTGAATCTGCAATGGCAGATTACTTAAACTCCCACAGACACTCGTTAAGTTCTGTTATGGAGCTAATAGATATGAAAGAGAGAGATATAATGCAAGAGATCGATATAAACCAAAGTTTAGAAATTTCTGATCCCATCGAATACAGCTCGGCAGATGACTTGCAATTAAAAAACGATCCTCAAAATTTTGACGATATGGAAAACCTATATGTAATACATAACGGGTCACATCCCTATGAAGAAATGAACTACTACATCTTATCCCCTATTGATGAAAACACAGAACCTTCAATGAGCGGAAGCTCTAAAGATAGTAACGAAAGTGATAAGAAGCAAGATAATTTTAGCCATTCCAGAATTTTTTCAAACTCCTGTATTCATATTTCTTCGAATGTTATAGACATTGTTCCAGATAACGAAAAATCGCAAACGTTTCCTAGATCAAAGGATTCTGGGACATTTAGGCAACAGCAAAAATACGGATGCTACTATGATAAAACAATATATCCATTAGAACCACGTGAGCTAGATCCATCAACATTTTTTCAATTACATAATGCCGACAGTCAGGAGGAACTTCAAGAGTTCTTACTTTTGGAAAGCGAATGCATGAGCGATAGTAAAGGACGTGGTTTAGCTACAGCATTTAAATTTTCAGACGACGACGTTTCTATTCCGGAAGGCTCCAACAAAGCACATCCTGGTTTAGGTAAACTAACCATAATTAATTTTTTGTCTTACTGATTGACGTTTTATTTTACTAATTATGATTAATAAGCATGTGTGTTTGTATTTATATAGATTACTGATTGAGAATACCTACGACAAATCGAGTTGCCTTTACATCAACAAGGTTTGTGAATTAATATTGTAATAAAAATAGTTGTCGCGTATCAAAATTAACCATTTTTTAATTGTAATTTTAGCTGCACGATGTGCTCCTACATTCGTTCAAGAAATTAAAGATATAAGAACGACCGAATCAGAAAATGTTACATTCGAATGTATGTTTTCTGGAACACCAACGCCAGGTAACTCAATATAAAATAGTCAAACTGAATGTACATAGCAATGTTGTTTTCTTTTTATAGAAATTGTATGGTACCACAACGACAAAGTAATACGCAACACCGAAAATATAAAGGTTAAAATCCATGAACAAACCACAACATGTACGATTAAAAAAGTTGCCAACGACAATGTAGGAACGTACGTTTGTAAAGCAGTTAGTGATGCAGGGGTAGCTGTAACCAAAGCTAATTTATATGTGCAAGAAATTCCATTAGGTAAGAAAAAGCAAATGGAGGTTAAAAAGGCAACTGAAATAGAAGAAAAGGTGAAAAAAGAAAAGGTTAAAATTGACAAAACTAAAATTGAAAAGAAGCAGGTTTCGATGACAATCGATGAAATAAAGCCTGTAAATATAGAGGAGACGGATGTCATTGAATACACCGAAGATATAATTACTAAAACGAAAGACAAAAAATCAAAAGCGAAATCTACCATCCCCGTTCAAGAACCGTTATCGACAGAAGCTATTGCATCGTGTAAAAAAATTGATGAGGTCGAAGAAATAATAGAAACCTTAGAACAAAAAGCAGAAAAAATTATACCAATTCAAGAACCATTAACTATTATCGATACGCGTGTTGACGATCTTATACAAGAATTTAAAGATAAACTTCCAGAAATGGATAGAGCTTCCACGGAAATAAAATCAACTGTTATGGAACAAGCAACGGTCACAGAAATAAAATTGGAAGACATAATCCAACGAGTTGAAAGTATTATTGTTCAAGAGGAAATAAAAATGGCAAAAGAAGTAACCGAAGTGTTAGATTTGATTAAAGCTAAGGAATTCGGGCCGGGTAAATATCCTCTGCGTGAATTAGCTGAAATAGGCTACTTAATGAAAACCGGAGTTACCGTTAACGAAATTACGGTGTTGTATAACGAAAACAAATTTCCTTCGTTAAAAACTCCTCACGCGCAATCCGCTCTAGTAAATGTAGTCGAAAGAAAAGGATATAGTCCTTTAATATCTCAAGTTCTAACTGAAGAAACAACAAGTGATGAAGGACGTCTCGCAGCTACAGTGGGCTTCAAAGCTTTTATGAAGATGATAGAACTTAAACATGCCACAGTAGAAGAAGTTATTACGCAATTCTCTCCAGACGACTTTGTTCAACGTGTGTGGGAAGTTACTGAAGTAAAAGAGGTAAATAATTATGTTTACTAATTACGGTTTATTTACGAATTTCTATTACACAATATTATAAACCCACGCAGTATAAATAGCAGCACTTCATTTTTCATAAATACGTCTCGTAAAAATTAATACACAATAATTTTCTCTGCTAATTTTTTAAAATTCAATATTTTTAACTTTCAATGTATTCAACTATTTTAAACCAGATATGCCTATGTCGCCTTCTTAAACATTTTTTATTAAAATTAGTGTTGTGTGAGTAATGTTGGTTTGCATCGCTTATAGATAAAACTTAAGCATTCCTTAAATTCTTAAATAATTAGTAAATTGATGCGGTGCAAACCATTATAACTTGTAAAACAAAGAACTAACAAAAGTAAAATATTAAAAATAAAGTAGGAAAAACAGATTCAGAATTAAAAGTTGCTGTTTGTAAAGTTTTAACTTTGAAATTCACAATTAAAATTTAAAATTTCTACGACTACACATAATATAATAAAATTACTTAACTCACAAAGTAAAAATCATGTTTTGCCATTTTAAAAATACTTAGTCAATTTCCAGCATACAAAAAATTACGAATCCATAACGATATAGGTAAACTTTACACAACGTAACCACAGCTCATAGTATATAATGGTGTCTTCTAAAGCATTTTTGAAAATATTAGAGGAATGGTGCAGGATTGTGCCGATTTATTATAGCGGTCCTACATATTACGCACGTTATTTTGTCAATTTGTGAAATTTCACTGCTGCGTTCCGATACCGACTTAGCAAATATTTGGTTAACTAACTAAAATATTGTTTAATCACTGAAAAACTCATATTCGGTAAAAATAGCTATAGAAATATTTAGTATTTTATGACAAGTAGAAAGCCTGTTCATTTTGTTTCTTTTGAGATATTTCAGAATATATCTACAGTTACTCACAAAAGTATTCGGCCGCTTCTGTTACCAATATAAATTGTACTTTTTGAAAATCCTTTTCGGCATATAAAAATCGCTTTTACAAAAGTACTTTTCAGACATTTTTTGTAGATAATTTCTTTCCCTTCATTTTTGTTTCTATAAATTTTTTTATTAGTCGCTTCGTTTTCGACCGAGAGTGACTTAAAGCAGTCTCGGTAAAAATCTTATGGGAATCTCCTGAGAAAACCATAAGAATCCCATTGTGCATTTTCGATTTTATTAAAAAGTTTTACCGAGACTGCTTTAAATCCTTGTCGGTCGAAAACGAGGCTACAAAATAAAAAATGTATACGAACAAAAATGAAGACAATGAAATTTGCGACAAAAAATGTCTGACAAGTATTGCTGTAAAAACGATTTTTATATGATAAAAACAGTGTTCAAAAGAAACATTTACATTGCTAACATAGAAGCGTCCGAATACTTTTGTAACTGTATGTATAGGTATAGTAATGTAGCTATGGCAGTTCTCACGGAACTTTAGCCTTTGTCATAATTTATTTTAAACCATGCCAATAAGATGAGAATCACTACTCAAATGTATGTTTGTAAACATAACTTTTGTTAAATAAAATAAAGATTATCTTTCATTGCTATGAAAGTCAAACAAACGGTAATTTTAATTAAACAGTATGTGTATATGTGATGTTACTATTTATTTTTTGTTTCTTTCCAACAATGCTATCAATTCCAATATTTATAACGTTGTACATTACATGTACATTTTTTCCATCTTTGTTACACATATCATTTGTCTTTCTCAATGTAAATAATCAGTTGTATAAGCTATATTCAGTTTATGACGAGGTCTAAAGTTCCCTGAGAACAAGTATTATAACAAATGTAATTAAAAAAACTAAAAAGAAAATTTGTTGTATAACTGTAAAATTTTAGACATTATATGGAAATTAAGCCAACAGTTGAATTATACTTTGGTTAGCTATCAATATTGAAACATAGCTGTTTATAAAAATCTAACCAAAATGAAGTTATGTATAGAATTCAGGCGTTCGTTTATTTAGTTTGAACGTAATCCCACACTTGAAATTTTATTGTTCTAACACTCTTGGTAAAACTAGACAACTATGTAAAATAATCAATAAATAAGTGGTTTAGGCAGTGTAACTCGATATTAATAATATAAATTTTTTTAGAAAAACCAAAAAATGCGCAAGCACTTTTTAGAACTAAAATGTTTTAAGTTAACACAATATAAATACACTGTATGTACTATATTATCGCAAACGTTTTCACCATACTATGGCATCATCAGGCGACGAACTAAAAATAGAAACGAGAAAATTCCGTATATCTCGTCCAAATTGCAAGAAAAAAGGGAGAGGGTAGGAGGGGAATATTTTTGAAAAAAATTGTGTATTTTAGTGTGAATTTACTACAGGGTAGAGATATAATCAATATAAAAGTAAATAATGTAAGTGGATGTAGGGTAAGTTAGAAGACGGGGGGAGGGTTATTATTTATTGAAAACGTTTAGTAGGGGTGAGTTATTTAAATTAAATTGACTATTTAGTAGTGAAGATGAATATTTTAGTTTATTCATTTCTATAGCTTCCAAAAATTCCAGTTTTTTACTTTTTTGTTCAATGTGTAAAATTTAATATTATTAATAATAATATTCAAACACTATTCAAAAATACGATGTATTTATTTGTGTTAACTTAAAACGTTTTAGTTCTAAAAAGTGTTCGTGCATTTTTCGTTTTTTCTAAAAAATTTGATATGTTAACTATGTAGAAGCATTTTTTGAATATACTACATTTAAAAATAATTTTATAAAGTATCATTTTTTTAGAGTACACTGGTTTTCTACCCACCTATTCAGTTATTCTTTTTACTCATCATGATTGCAATTTCGATGCACTAATTATGTTATATATTCCACGTTTAAAACATAATTAATATGTATCAGTACTGAAGAATAACCAAAAATGATTTAAACACTTTTTAGAACTAAAATGCACGGAGTTTTCACAAGTAAGATACACTACAAGTTTAAATCTCACAAACTGGTGTTAAAATTTAATGCTTATAGTGGTCATTAACGAATTGTAATTCTAAAATACAATTTTAATTTTATTGAGTCGACTATATAACTACTTTATTTATGTTTTAGGATACTTTCAAGAGTGGTGCTACAAAGACCGTTCAAATTACCGATAAAACTGAAATTCTTGTTGGTGAGTGAAAGTAATTTGTGAAAAAAAAAGTTATTAAAAAAGAAAAATAATTTTTCATTTTGCGAAGAAGTACCAATACTAATATTAAATATGAAATTAATTTGTTTTTAAAGTGTGTTAATTTAATTTATTGTTATTGTTGTTATAATTTTGATACAAATAAATGCTTTAATATAACAAATTTATTAGTGGCATGCTGAAATTCTTTACTAGTTAGATGCAAATAAACTAAGTGTATATTTATTTCTCTTTTCCTTTTTTGTAAAACCGTTTAATTATGTTTTGCAACAATATTAAAATTAATTCCTCTGCTAGTCCTATGCTTCTATATCCTCAGTTCCAAAAGATTAAGTAAGCTGCTTGATGGCAAATATTGTACCTATAACATTAAATATGTATTAATAATGGTAGGTATAATAATATTATGCGTAAATATTTAATTTGATATTTTCTGTGCTAGATAAAACATCGGAATCAAAATTCCAAGTTATAACCGAAGATGAAGAAGAAGGTAGGATTGAGTGGAATTTTGCTTGCTATTTGTTGTATTTGTACTATTATTTAAGGCCACGAATACATTTTTACTGTTGTCAAAAATATACTAGTAAGAGGAAATTTATGCCCATACAAAATTTTAAATACACGTCTATTGTAATATTTGATTCTAGTTTCATCGGATAAATGAGTTTGCAAAATCATTCAAGACGAAATAGTTAATTGCCCCAAAATGTATTTGGGGCAAGTACAGTCATTTTGTTTCGCAAAATGCAAAAAAAATTGCATCTGTGTTTACATTTAAACTGAATATTTGAGTAAGTAAAAGTAATGATTTTTAAATTAGTTTTCTTTGGAATATTAAATCATTCAAAATACAAACATTCTTTTGCAGGGAAAAGCCCCTTTCTAAAGATATGAAATCATTCTAAAAGCATATTTATGTATAGTCGGATTTTTTTAACACGCGTTTGACTTATCAAAAAAATTGTATGAATCAAAATTTACAAAACGTATGTCTTAGGGTTCTTTATATCAAACGATATATCAGATGTCATAATCTTCGACGAGATTATACGTCAAAAATCAAACGAGATGACAGTTAAAATCATTAAAATCGACGTACGTTTAATTCATTTTCATTACAAAGTTACGTCGACGTATTCTTTTTTTCTGTCTCTTTTCTAATAGTTACTTTTTTCTAAATATGACAAAGATAACCAAATGTTATACGTTAAATCTCACTACATTTGGAGATCAGTCATACGCGAGTTAAAAAAAATTTGAGTATAGTAGCCAATTTTTTGATTACTAGATTCCCAACGAATCGAGAGAGCTATTCGTTAGGTATCCTTTAATTTGAGATTTTTATGCTTTTACTTAGGACGAAATGTGCAAAGATAACAATTTCCTCTTATTAGTATTATTCAAGAATATTTTGTAAATAGATGACAATTTGCGACTTTTTACGGCATTGCAAGCAGGTTTTTGTAATTTAAAATTGACTGAATTTTCTTGCAAAATTAAATTTTAAAATCTTCATACACATTTATAATGTAATTATCTATTAAAAAAAAAAATCAGTTCACAGTACAACCTGGATAATCCCAAGTAATTTTGGATTATAAAACTTTCTAATTATTAAATTTTCCATATCAATGTATTAGAAAAACAAAGAAATGCACTCGTATCTTTTACAGCTATAGTTATTAATTATATAAGGAGATTAAAGAGCCTCTAATCCACTCTAATTTCGAGAGGATTAGAGGCTTGTTAATTGCCGAATGTAATTTAACGTTTTATCTACGACCATAGACAAAACCACAAATAAAAATTTTGGTTTTGAGATACGTCAGATTTGACAAATTTATTTTGATCAATACCTACTGGTATTAAAAAGCGTATTAAAAAGCGTCTAATCCACAGAAAACGAACGTATTAAACCTTCCTAATATAGTGGTCGTGGAGAAAAATGTTTTATGTTTTCACTAATAACATACACTGTATGTACACATGGGTGTGTACCCATGGAAAAAATAGTACGGAGAAAAAGTTTGAAAAAATTATACCGACGATGTATTTTATTTATGAAAGCTTAAAATATTTAATTCTCAAAAGTATGGGCATCTTTTTTTGTTCTTTTGTAATAATATTGACAGATTAATATCGAGTTTCACTTAGTAAACTACATATCAATCGATTATTGCATCATATTTTCATAAAATATAATAAAAATTTTAAATTGACAAATTTGTTACTGAAAATATGGAATTTTATTCTATTTACATATGTTTGTACATAAATGTCAGTAAAATTAAGGGCGAAATTTGATGGCCATAAGCAATAATAGATTCACTAGGTAAGTTGTAATTCCTAAATTGCGATACAAAATATATAATATATTATAATAGGTATATAAAAAAATATATATATAATAGGTATATAATATTCAGAAATGTTTATTTAGTTAGGTATCATGATTACGTAAAGTTAATTTTGAGTCTTTAATTCAGTTAAACTGATATAGAACATTTACTTTATTGTTAAAAATTTCGTAATTTAGTCAAGTTATTGAAATTACGAAAGGCCATATCAAAAGATACAATTTTTGCAAAAAGGAATGCAAAAAAGTTTGCATTACAGATTGTCCAGATTTCATTATATTTATTAATAGTTACTTATTATTAGCTAAAAAATATTTCACAAATATGCAAAAAAAATAATAGCAACAAAATTCATAAAAAATCAAATTTTAGAAAATTTTTATTTGTATTTTAAAAAATTGTTGAAAATAAGATAGTATTATAGTCATATTATTATCGCATCAACCTTGCAACCTATATCATACGAGTAAAATGTAATAATATAATATTTTCAACTATCTGCAGTATTAATATATCATCTATTAAAATCTTATTTATTGATATCTTTGCAAACATGAATTATATAAATGTCAAAAAATAATAATAATAAAAAATACACATGTTAATTTCCATACTACTCAATAAAAATCAGTCAATATTAAATTTCAATAAAACAATATGCTAACGCTTGGCTATTATGATCGCTATTTAAATTTCTTTTATAACGTGCACCTCTTAAAGTAAACTGTGCAAAAATTGATGTGAAACTATGTAGTGCATAGTGCGATAGAAGCTTTGCTTAATGTGGTTACATTAGTTAGAAAATGCTTCAGCTTAATGCTTATAGGTGAGTGAGTTTTTTTCTATTTTTACTTTAAATTTCTTATTTATGTAATAAAATAATAATACATAGATATAGCACTACCACACTCACAAACACTTCTTCTTAATGCTTAGTTAGGCAACTTTATAATAAATTAAAAGCTTTTAAGCTTTTTATAGTCAAAATAGATGTATCTACTTGATATTTTAATATAAGAAATATTTATTTAAACATAACACAAAACCAATGCGACACTTTCACAGAAATCGTCAAAGTGCAAGAATGGACGAAAAGCAAAGCAGCCATTAAGGCTGACGATCAACAGCAAGAGCAAATATCCCGTGAAGTAGAGCGCGTGCAGATAACCGAGTTACCCGTTGATGATGATACTATTGTATCAGAATCCGTTGGTATTGTAGCATTCCCCGTAGAAGAGAAACCTTTAGAAGAACCAGTAAAACAAGACGAAACACGAACAAAAGAAATTGAAACTAAAACACGTAAATCTAAAGTAAAATCCTCCAAAAAAGTTAAAGAAACTATCGACATTACAACAACAATAATTGAAAATGAAAAATTGCTATTGCTAAACAAAAAAATTGTATCTCATACACCAGATATTAACGAAGAAATTATAGAAGAAGAAATAACCGGTAAAATAACACAAGATATACCAATTAAAGAACATCCAATGCCGCTTAACATGGGAACATCATCGTTAGAAACAATTTCGACAAATCGGGTCGCGCAAATCGGTTCGGACGAGAATCAAAATCAAACCGCAGAACTTAACATAGTTTCACACACCGCCGTATTGAGGGAAGAAGTACTTTCACAGGATAAAGAAGACATCAAAAAGGAAACTGATCAAATTTCGTTTAGGGCATCAAAAACTGTAGATACGGTAGAACCGTATCAAGTAACGGAACAAAATGTACATGCAATTCCTTTACCATTTCAAGGTAAGCCAAAACCTCTTACTGCAGAAGCCACGACGGGATTTGTTGTTCAAGAAAGTGTGACTGTTGGTGAAGTACATGAAGATTGTGGATTTACTAATATTGAAAAGCAAGCTCTTTCAGATACTAGAGCCGATATGTCATTAATTCTTCAAGAAGCTACTACTGTTATCGAAACGAAATGTTCTCAAAAAGAAGAAGACATTGAAAAGCATGAAGCGCCTAAAACTAGTCAAGCTACGAAAAGTTTTATTACTAACGAAAGCATTAATGTATTGGAAATATTAGAAGGATCGGTAGAAGATAAACTGGATAACGTCTTAAAAGACAAATCCATTAAGCCTAAGGTACAAATAAGCTCGGTCGAATCGGTTATCGTAACCGAAATAACTTCAGAAATTAAGCCAGGTAAACATCTGCCCCAAGCATTTGTAGCAACAGAAGTAGCTAATACCAATATTATTCCACAAAAACAATTAACTAATTTAGAAACGATAGCCCCAGAATTAGAAGGAATATATACCACCGATAAATTACCGCCTTCTCAAAGTGCGTCCGTTAATATCACTGCTGGTCAACATATTTTGGTTGAAGAAGTTCAAATTCAAGATCAGGAGAGCAAATACGAAGATAAATTGATTACAAATCAATCAAACGCTACCGAAAGTATAGATTTATTGCAAGGCATAACAACTACAGCAGTAGACAGTCAAATGAATCAGGATGATATTAGCACAACATTCGAAAACGATTTTCAAGCTGCTGATATAGATTACATAGCAATGGAGCCGGTAATTTCAACTACAAATATTGCAATAGAAAGTGAAAAGGAATATATTAGCGACGAAAAAGCTGAAATGCGAACGGCGGAAACATCAATATTGTGTTTGCCAACTAGTAATATATCAGAAGTGTCCACGCAGGACATGGAAAATATTTTAAAGTCGGAAATCAAGCCCACCCAAGTTGTTGCAGAACAAACCATAAAACCCCAAGAATCGTTAACCGTTTCGGTAGTTAAAACCGGCGACATGCTATCTGAATTTACAGATTTTCCCAAATATATAACCGAAGAAGTTACGGAAAATTTAACAACGTTAGAAGCTACAGAAACAACAGAAACATTATCTGGAGATAAAGAAAGCTTCTTTAGTGAAACACAACCACTTTTATTAAACGTTCCAAAAAGTTATGCTGGAACAAGTTGTGAATTAGAAGTAACGCAAACCGATACGCTGGAATCAGAGGGTCATTTAAATACGGATACAACAAGAGAAACTCAAAAATGTAAAGTTGTTCCGACACATTTATTACTAACAAATATTGTCGAAGAAACTAATACACAAAGTAGTACTGCTGAATTATTGCGAGACTCTCACGAAGTAGGTAAAGCCGAACCTAATCAAATCACATACACTGAAACGGTTATTAATGAAACCGTTGCTGGAGAATCTGTGAATCAAAGCTCCAGCAAGCAGCCTACAGATGCTAAAGTAGCAGAATTAGTTATATCTTCGAATGAAGGTATTACTATTACAGAAGTATTTCCAAAAGATAAAGAAAGAAAATATTCGCCCTTGGACATGCCAACGTCCTATAAAGCTGCACCCGACATCGAAGGACAAGTTATAGCAAGCACACTGCAAGTTCTAACAAATTTCTTACCTGAAAATATTGACGAATGTAAACCAACGCCAGTTTTCCCAAAATCCGATCAAGAAGCTTTCATTGGCTTACAGATACTACAGCCTCAAACAGGAGAAAAAGAAAGCATGTACATCAGAGAAACTGTCCCAGATTCGCAATATGCTGAACATATTATGGAATCTCCCAATATCGAAGTTAACGTTACTCAAATTGTAATTAACGAAAAAGAAGATAAATATGCGGATACGCATAAACCTTTACAAACTTCAGCGACAACATCATTATTTACTCAAGACGCTATAGTACAATCCCAAATAGAAACTGCTATTAATCCTGAAGAATTAATAAAAGATCAGCAAGAATTGAGTAAAGCAAAGACAATTATTAAGCCTCTTTCTGAATTAATAATAACAGAACACAATGTTACCGATGCAGAAAACACCTTGCAGGAAACTTTAATTCCAAATGCAGAAAAAATTCATATTGATATTATACCCGAGCAAGGATTATATACAACTACTAATATTGTTACAAATGAAAAGGAAGGCAAATTGAACGAATACGTTCGACCATTAGATCAACAAGCAACTTTTGATGTAACCGATAGAACAATTGCTCTCAAGGAAGAAATATTAGCCGATACTTCGATTGCGCCATTTAAGGAAGTTTCACCGACCGAAGAAACAGCGGAAATTCAACAAGACGTTTCGCATCACATTCAATTATGGCAATCGACGCCAGGCGAAATTGAAGGGAAGTATGATCAATTTATAAATCCTGATCAACAAAAAAGTGCAATAATATTTGAAGAAGATAAAAGTATAAATATACTAGAAATCCAAGCAAGTGATAAAGAAACTACTTTAGAGCAACCATTATTAATACTACAAAATATTTCCGAAATACCAGAACTAACTTCTCATGGAGTCGCAACTCACGTCGAAGTTCATCCTAAAGATCATTTAAAGGAAATTTTAGATGAAAATGTTATTAGTAGTAAAGCTATAGTAAATCAAATTTCGATGATTCAACCTGTTCAAAGTGAACTGATTACTGGGGAAAAGGAAGGCGAATTTGAAGAAATTAAACCGATTAAACAAACAGCAATGTCGGATTTACAATTAGGCGAAAGCATGTTTACAACTACAGTAATATTAGGTGATTCAGAAAGCAACTTACCTGTAGAACAATTACGAGAACCAGAAAAGGCAGAAATAGATATACTATTCCGAGACATAGCAGAGAAGAGAGAAGTAATTAGTGTTGACACGTATCAAAATTTACTTCACGAATCGCCTTCACACACAACTGCTTCCGTTCAACATGTGCCACAAGAAAGTTTACAACAAACAGAAACTACTTTGGCTGAAACTGAATCTTACTTTATAAATAACGAAGTAAATTCCAAAACTGCAAATGTTGGCTTTACGGAAAAAGTTATTCCATCGGTTAGTGAGATTGTACCAACTGAAATGGAAAATCGCTATCATAATTTAGAAGTAGATGAACAGTTTGCTAAGCCTAACCTAACAACACAAATCGCTTTTGAAACTGACGAAGTAACAATTCACAATCTTACAAAACCATTAGAATTGATATTGGAAGAAAAAGTACAAGCCAATATAGGCCAACCTACTTGTAAAAGTATTATTCAAACGCAATCTATGGTGCAAGAAGCGGCAACTACGTTTAAAGAGCGTGCTAAAGAAAATCAATTAGCCAACATAGATTTTATAGAAAATCAAAGTCTAACAGTTATCGAAATTACAGAAAACGAATCTGAAAATATTCAAGGAACAATAAACACACCAAAGGAAGAATCGGCCACATCTGAAATAAACAGCTTTGTTATTGCTGAAAAACATGAAATAATGCCCAACGATACCGTTTCGTTAGTTTCTGAACAAAAACCTGTAAGTTATACGGCAGTTTCCGATCAAACACCTTATTCCTATTTACAACAAACAGAAATAATCGCATCTGAAATGGAGGATAATCTTAAAAATATTCAACAATATGATAATAAAATAGCTTCGACAATTATTGATGAAGACCGATCTGTTACAGTTACTCACGTTATAACTGGTAACAAGGAAACCGATTTAGAAATAACAAGCACACCAAAATCAGAAACGGCACAATTATATTTAGCAAGCGAAAACCTCTTACCAATTATCGAATCTACTAAATCTGAAATTTCGACAGGCAATTTAGAATCAGATTTAAGAGATTTTGCTCAAGCTAACTTTGAAACAATTCTTTTAGAAAATATAACACAAATTGAAGCGATTGCCGCAGATAGTGAAAATATCCTAGAGGAAGATGAAAAGCCCACTAATATTAGCGTCAATTTCGGTTTCGAATCACGAAAATGTGCTTTGGCTTCGGAAATTACATTGGCGGAAAACGAAGAAGACTATAAGTCGGAGATTATGCCATTCAGTAAAACAGCAAAATGTGAAATAGATATATCTCACGTGGTGGCAGAGAAAAGTGTACCGGAACTAAAAGAAACAGATTATGAATTTACTCAAATTGAACCTAAATTGGAAAAGGCAGAAGAAATGAGAGACACACTGCAAGGGATAATTATATCGGAAAATAAAATTCACGAAAACGAAACGGAATTCGATTCGGTTTTCAAACCAACCGTATCGTACGTAAATATGGATATAGAAAAGGGGAAAGTGGTACAAAGTGTGTGTGAAATTGTTACGCAAGATAAGGAAGATAATTTATACGAAACGTCAGTACCTCAAAATCAAAAAAGTTCACTTGCCATTCAAGGACACGAAGTTGCAGAGACAACGGAAATTAATACCGAGCTAGGCCTTTCGGAATTACAACATCCAAAAGTGGACAAATCCACAGCTCAAATACAGCAGACACTAATTGAAGAACTAGTTCAAAGTGAAGCCGATATTAAAGAAAAAGAAATTGAATTTAACTCTAAAATGAAATTAAATACAAAAACTGCCGATTTGTTAGTGAATACTCAAAAATCTGTAAACATATCGGAGCACGTTATAATAGAAAAAGAAAATATGTTAGAAAGTTTTGACCAACCTGAAGTTAGTACTGCACAATTAAGCATTTCAAGTACAAAAGTACCGCTTCAAACTGAAACTATTCCCGATTCAAATACCAGCATCATAAATACAGACGATGTACAAAAACATACAGCAGATGTGCAACAAATTACAATGGAAGGTGTAATACAATCCCAAGCTGATATAAAAGAATGCGAAAATAAATTTAGTGAGAGTTTAAATATCGATGGTAAAATAGCTAATGTGTCATTAGAAGAACTTCAAGGTATAATTTCTTCAGAAGTTTTATCCGTCGATAAAGAAAGTAATTTACCAATATCAAGTCAACCCAATGTTAGTACGGCTACTTATAATGTAACCTATAAAAATATTGCCGAGAAAACTGAAGTCTTTCCCGAAATGACAACATCACAGCTTCGTGTGGAAGAAGCATGTAAACAGTCGGCTACTTTAGAACAACTGCCCGTAGAAGCTATTACTCAATTACAACCCACGATTCGTGAAAGCGAATCGCCTTATCAGTTTGACGAGAAGGTTCTTTCGAAAGTTGCAAGCTTGGTAAAAGATGTAAATCAATCTATTATAATTTCTTCCACGCAACCGACAGAAAAAGAAGGTGATTGGATGAAATTAGAAAAACCCACAGATTTGACCGCTGAAATTGGTATTGTTAGTAAACAAGTGGCTCAAAAACTTGAAGTCTACACTGACACATTACCTGATAATTTTCTTACTGGCGAAGTTAATATGTCGATTGCAAACATTACACAATCTCCTGTTGAAGGTTTAATACAAACCGAAACAAACGTTGAAGAAAAGGAGCTTCTGTATAAGAAAGAATTAAAAGTAGACTCGCATATACCTGACTACAATATTGAAGAAGAGAGTAATATAACGATATCTGAAGTTGTTTCGGCGGAAAGTGAACAAAGCTTGGAAAATTTTGCTACTCCTATTGGCAATACGGCATCAATCAAATTTATAGGCAAGGAAGTAGCACAGCACACGGAAGTAATTGCACAAGGAAAAGAATCTGATTTTGTAGACACCATTTCTGAAAAATATACTGCCGAAGCTATTCCGATACTTCTCAAAGAAATCACACAATCCGAAGTTAATATTGGTGAAAGTGGTGAAACATTTTCGGTTTCATCTGCGCCTGATAGTAAAACAGCAGATTTAATATTAAACGAAAATGAAAGCATAACGATTGACACTGTAACTGCTACAGAAAAAGAAGATACATTCGAAAATAATACATATCAAAGAAGAACGGCAGATTTCAATATTTTACCTCGAGAGGTAGCATCTAAAATTGTAGTAAGAACTGAAAATTGTGTTTCCACTTTTGATGAACTAAAATTGATTCCAGTATCTGCTGATGTTAAGCAAACATCTGCAGAAGCTCTAATTCAACAACAACCTATTGTACAAGAACAAGAATTGTCGCTAGAAAGGGCTGCCGAAAAGGCACCTCAGAAAGCAATTTTTAAATTAGATCACAGAGAAGGTCTCGTAATTAGTGAAATAACACCAATCGATGAAGGAACATCTTTAGAGCTATCTAAAACTACAAACGAAAATACAATCTTATCTGACATTACAACTCACAGAGTGGCAGAAAAAACAGAAGTACAAACAGAATTTTGCATTGATCAGTTAAAAGATTACAAAATTGAAAAATCTACTGCTTTAGTAAAACAGTCTTTTGTAGAAGGAGTAATACAAACAACGATTGACGTTGAAGAGAAACAAAAAGATTTTAAATCCGATACAAAAGATGCTGAAAGTAGAGTAGATGTTTCCATTCAAGAGGCGCAACCAATAACCGTTGTTGAAATATTAACGACTGAAATTGAAAAACAACTAGAGACTAACGAACAGCCTCAATTTTTAAAGGCTATGACCAATATAGAAACTAGAGATGCCATAGAAACTACGCAAGCTATAAGAGACGAAACTTTTAAGGAAATGTCTACGGAAAAATCAAAAGAAGTTTTAGCAACTAAAAGTGAATCATTGTTAGAAGGTATTACCCAAACTCAGCCGACAATTGTGGAATCGGAATCACCGTTCGAAGGAAAATTTACTCCAACCACCAAATATGCAATTGAAAATTTTGATCAAGTTAGCGGAATATCGGTTACTGAAGTTATAGCAGGTCATAAAGAAATGGATTACAAAACAGACAGTCCTGCCGAATTAATGGCTAATAAAAATATAGACTCTGCAGAAGCTTTAGAACAAAACTTGATAAACATACAAGAAACAACTTGTAATATTGAACAAACTGAACAAGAAACAAGTGTAGTAAACATCAAACATATTCCCACGGAAAGTTTAATTTTTACTGAAAATGTAGTTCACGAAAAAGAGCAACAATATGTGTATAAACCGGAAACAGAAAAATTTGCTCATACAACAATAAATCCAAGTCATTCAATTGATACAACCGAAGTTGTTATTCACGAAAAGGAATTAAATAAAATTGAAGATATAGATAAAACTGGACACAATATTGTACCAACAGTCACAGCGCAAGAACCTATTCAACAAGAGCAAATGCAATTACAGGATTCAACTGGAACTTTTGTTGAAGACATTCCTAATACGAATATTGCAAATATTTCCCAAACTAACTTAGAAAGTTTAATTATTACGGAACGAATTATTCATGAACAAGAAAACAATTTAACTGAAAGCAAACCTGAAGAAAAAATTGCAGAAGTAGGTGTTTTAGAAAAGAAACATGTTTTAATTACAAATATTACAAGTCAAGAAAAAGAAATCGAACTAAATATTCAATCAACCGGCCACGAAGAAGTTGCAAACATTAATATACCTTACAATGAGGGTCTACTTAAGTCAGAAGTTACGGCAGAATTTGATTTGCAACATATAGAAGAATCCAAACCGCTTGCTGAAGAGGCTAATGTCAATCAAACCTTGTTAGAAACACTTCAAATAACGTTAGCAAACTCTTCAGACAAAGAGGATATATTAAAAGACAAAGTAAAATACGAATCTTCAAACGCTGATATACAATTTGAAACACTTAAAACCAGTGTAACTATTTCGGAAATTACATCCAATCAAAGCGAGACTACTTTGCAAGATAAAATACCTACATCGAGCAAAGCAATATTACAGTTTTCAGAAAGCATTACACCTCAGCAATCTCAAACATGTCCTTTAGATACCTTAAGTGATTCTATTGAAGAAAAACAGCATTCATCGTTAGCAAAATATCAATTTGATATACAAACAGGAGTAATTAAATCAGAAGTAGTGGCAAATGAAACAGAAATTGCTTATAATATCCAACCAACCGCAGAGAAAACTGCAATTTCTAATATAACCAATCAAAATGCTTTAAGTGTTATTCAAATAATGGCTATCGATCAAGAAAGTGAAACTTTATTGTCAGGATCTGCAAAAGAAAATTTTGCGCAACCAGAAATACTGGAAAAAGTAAGCGCTTTAAATGAAGAGACGGTAGTTATGCAGGCTCCTGATATAATAGCAATAAAAACTTTAAGGCAAACTAAGGCCAAAGAAATACCTTACGAAAATTACGGAATTATGATAACAGAACAACCGTCAACGGGTGAACTCGAATCTGCGCAATTAACTTTCAAGGCACCAACATCAAATATAGTTGATGTAACCATTCAAGATAACTCAACCAATCTACTCGTAAGTGAAGTAGTTCCACACGATAGCGCAGGTAAGACAAACCACAAATACATCAAGTAGTAACGTAATAATTAAATAATAATATTTATAAATATATGTAATATAGTTAGCTTTAAAATTATTATGAACAATTACAAAATAATACATTCTCAACACACAATCAACTAATCATAGCATACATACTAAAACATAAACATTACAGGACCTTTGGTTGAAAAACTACCACACTCTACACGTGCAAGAATAACACATCCCAAAAATGAACAAACGAAAGCAAACGATACATCGATAAATATTCTAATGTCAGACACAAACATTTCATCACCCATAGAAACAGAAGATACCAGTGAACAAGAAACACGTGAAACAACACTTATAACATTACCAAAATCAGACTCTATTATATACGAAGACAAACAAACCAAAGCACACGAACCTACCGAAGTTCTACATACGTTGGGTGAAAAAATTACACATAAAAAGCGCGTAGTAAACAAACGTATAATAACAAAAATAAAGAATGGTCAACAGCAAACCACGGAAATTATTAGTGTTCAAGCCGAAAATAAAGAACCCGAAACAATTATCACAGAATATGCTACCGATATTCCACTAATTGAGGAATATCCAAGTCCAGAAATGGAAGCAGAAATTGTCGAAAATCTTCCTGAAACTGAAGATGTAGTACAGGTAATCGACGATCATGGCAAACGTACGAACCGCGTTGTTAAGAAACGTAAAATAGTTACAAAGAAAGGTGGTAAGCAAACAATCACAGATATCGTTACTGTACAAGATGAAGGTAAACAATCTGAAACCACTGTTACTGAACGTATTACTGAAGTTCCCGTCATCGACGAGGAGATTATCGAAAAGCTTCCGGAAATAGAAGAAGTTGTACAAATAACAGACGACCAAGGTAAACACATTAAACGGGTCGTAAAGAAGCGTAAAATAATTACAAAGAAAAGGGGTCAACAAAAAACCACTGACATCGTTACTACACAAGATGAAGGTAAACAACCGGAGACTACTGTAACCGAACGTATTATAGAAACACCCGTCATCGATGAAGAAGTTGTTGAAAAACTTCCCGAAACTGAAGAAGTGGTACAAATTGTAGACGATCAAGGCAAGCGTAGGAAACGCGTTGTTAAGAAACGTAAAATTGTTACAAAGAAAGGTGGGCAACAAACCACTACAGACATCGTTACTGTACAAGATGAAGGTAAACAACCTGAAACCACTATTACGGAACGTATTACTGAGGTTCCCGTTATCGAAGAGGAGGTTATAGAAAAGCTTCCGGAAATAGAGGAAGTTGTACAGGTTACCGACGAACAAGGCAAACCCAAAAAACGAATTGTCAAAACACGCAAAATAATAACAAAAAAAGGTGGTAAACAAAAAACCACAGACATCGTAACAATACAGGATGAAGGTAAGGAACCTGAAACAACCGTAAGCGAACAAGTAACCGAAACACCATCTGTCGAAGAGGAAGTTACAGAAAAACTTCCTGAAACAGAAGAAGTTGTACAAATAACAGACGATCAAGGTAAACGCACTAAACGGATTGTAAAGAAGCGTAAAATAATTACAAAGAAAGGTGGCCAACAAAAAACTACTGATATCGTTACTGTACAAGACGAAGGTAAACAACCTGAAACTACTGTTACAGAACGTATTATTGAAACACCCGTCATCGATGAAGAAGTTGTAGAAAAACTTCCCGAAACTGAGGAAGTGGTACAAATTGTAGACGATGAAGGCAGGCGTAGGAAACGCGTTGTTAAAAAACGTAAAATTGTTACAAAGAAAGGTGGGCAACAAACCACCACAGACATCGTTACTGTACAAGATGAAGGTAAACAACCTGAAACCACTATTACGGAACGTATTACTGAGGTTCCCGTCATCGAAGAAGAGATTATAGAAAAGCTTCCAGAAATAGAAGAAGTTGTACAGGTTACCGACGAACAAGGCAAACCCAAAAAACGAATTGTCAAAACACGCAAAATAATAACAAAAAAAGGTGGTAAACAAAAAACCACAGACATCGTAACAATACAGGATGAAGGTAAGGAACCTGAAACAACCGTAAGCGAACAAGTAACCGAAACACCATCTGTCGAAGAGGAGGTTACAGAAAAACTCCCTGAAACAGAAGAAGTTGTACAAATAACAGACGATCAAGGTAAACGCACTAAACGGATCGTAAAGAAGCGTAAAATAATTACAAAGAAAGGTGGCCAACAAAAAACTACTGATATCGTTACTGTACAAGACGAAGGTAAACAACCTGAAACTACTGTTACAGAACGTATTATTGAAACACCCGTCATCGATGAAGAAGTTGTAGAAAGACTTCCCGAAACTGAAGAAGTGGTACAAATTGTAGACGATGAAGGCAGGCGTAGGAAACGCGTTGTTAAAAAACGTAAAATTGTTACAAAGAAAGGTGGGCAACAAACCACCACAGACATCGTTACTGTACAAGATGAAGGTAAACAACCTGAAACCACTATTACGGAACGTATTACCGAGGTTCCCGTCATCGAAGAAGAGGTTATAGAAAAGCTTCCGGAAATAGAAGAAGTTGTACAGGTTACCGACGAACAAGGCAAACCCAAAAAACGAATTGTCAAAACACGCAAAATAATAACAAAAAAAGGTGGTAAACAAAAAACCACAGACATCGTAACAATACAGGATGAAGGTAAGGAACCTGAAACAACCGTAAGCGAACAAGTAACCGAAACACCCTCTGTCGAAGAGGAGGTTACAGAAAAACTCCCTGAAACAGAAGAAGTTGTACAAATAACAGACGACCAAGGTAAACGCACTAAACGGATCGTAAAGAAACGTAAAATAATTACAAAGAAAGGTGGCCAACAAAAAACCACTGATATCGTTACTGTACAAGACGAAGGTAAACAACCTGAAACTACTGTTACAGAACGTATTATTGAAACACCTGTCATCGATGAAGAAGTTGTAGAAAAACTTCCCGAAACTGAGGAAGTGGTACAAATTGTAGACGATGAAGGCAGGCGTAGAAAACGCGTTGTTAAAAAACGTAAAATTGTTACAAAGAAAGGTGGGCAACAAACCACCACAGACATCGTTACTGTACAAGATGAAGGTAAACAACCTGAAACCACTATTACGGAACGTATTACTGAGGTTCCCGTCATCAAAGAAGAGATTATAGAAAAGCTTCCGGAAATAGAAGAAGTTGTACAGGTTACCGACGAACAAGGCAAACCCAAAAAACGAATTGTCAAAACACGCAAAATAATAACAAAAAAAGGTGGTAAACAAAAAACCACAGACATCGTAACAATACAGGATGAAGGTAAGGAACCTGAAACAACCGTAAGCGAACAAGTAACCGAAACACCCTCTGTCGAAGAGGAGGTTACAGAAAAACTCCCTGAAACAGAAGAAGTTGTACAAATAACAGACGACCAAGGTAAACGCACTAAACGGATCGTAAAGAAGCGTAAAATAATTACAAAGAAGGGCGGGCAACAAAAAACCACTGACATCGTTACTGTACAAGATGAAGGAAAACAACCGGAGACTACTGTAACCGAACGTATTATAGAAACACCCGTCATCGATGAAGAAGTTGTAGAAAAACTTCCCGAAACTGAAGAAGTGGTGCAAATTATAGACGATGAAGGCAGGCGTAGGAAACGCGTTGTTAAAAAACGTAAAATTGTTACAAAGAAAGGTGGGCAACAAACCACCACAGACATTGTTACTGTACAA
The DNA here is from genome assembly GCA_911387805.1 of Cantharis rustica. Lineage (NCBI taxonomy): Eukaryota > Metazoa > Arthropoda > Insecta > Coleoptera > Cantharidae > Cantharis > Cantharis rustica. The sequence continues at coordinate 83,927,451 of OU426877.1, forward strand.
GATGAAGGTAAACAACCTGAAACTACTATTACGGAACGTATTACGGAAGTTCCCGTCATCGAAGAGGAGGTTATAGAAAAGCTTCCGGAAATAGAAGAAGTTGTACAGGTTACCGACGAACAAGGCAAACCCAAAAAACGAATTGTCAAAACACGCAAAATAATAACAAAAAAAGGTGGTAAACAAAAAACCACAGACATCGTAACAATACAGGATGAAGGTAAGGAACCTGAAACAACCGTAAGCGAACAAGTAACCGAAACACCCTCTGTCGAAGAGGAGGTTACAGAAAAACTCCCTGAAACAGAAGAAGTTGTACAAATAACAGACGACCAAGGTAAACGCACTAAACGGATCGTAAAGAAGCGTAAAATAATTACAAAGAAGGGCGGGCAACAAAAAACCACTGACATCGTTACTGTACAAGATGAAGGAAAACAACCGGAGACTACTGTAACCGAACGTATTATAGAAACACCCGTCATCGATGAAGAAGTTGTAGAAAGACTTCCCGAAACTGAAGAAGTGGTACAAATTGTAGACGATGAAGGCAGGCGTAGGAAACGCGTTGTTAAAAAACGTAAAATTGTTACAAAGAAAGGTGGACAACAAACCACCACAGACATCGTTACTGTACAAGATGAAGGTAAACAACCTGAAACCACTATTACGGAACGTATTACTGAGGTTCCCGTCATCAAAGAAGAGATTATAGAAAAGCTTCCGGAAATAGAAGAAGTTGTACAGGTTACCGACGAACAAGGCAAACCCAAAAAACGAATTGTCAAAACACGCAAAATAATAACAAAAAAAGGTGGTAAACAAAAAACCACAGACATCGTAACAATACAGGATGAAGGCAAAGAACCTGAAACAACCGTAAGCGAACAAGTAACCGAAACACCCTCTGTCGAAGAGGAGGTTACAGAAAAACTCCCTGAAACAGAAGAAGTTGTACAAATAACAGACGACCAAGGTAAACGCACTAAACGGATCGTAAAGAAGCGTAAAATAATTACAAAGAAGGGCGGGCAACAAAAAACCACTGACATCGTTACTGTACAAGATGAAGGAAAACAACCGGAGACTACTGTAACCGAACGTATTATAGAAACACCCGTCATCGATGAAGAAGTTGTAGAAAAACTTCCCGAAACTGAAGAAGTGGTGCAAATTATAGACGATGAAGGCAGGCGTAGGAAACGCGTTGTTAAAAAACGTGAAATTGTTACAAAGAAAGGTGGGCAACAAACCACCACAGACATTGTTACTGTACAAGATGAAGGTAAACAACCTGAAACTACTATTACGGAACGTATTACGGAAGTTCCCGTCATCGAAGAGGAGGTTATAGAAAAGCTTCCGGAAATAGAAGAAGTTGTACAGGTTACCGACGAACAAGGCAAACCCAAAAAACGAATTGTCAAAACACGCAAAATAATAACAAAAAAAGGTGGTAAACAAAAAACCACAGACATCGTAACAATACAGGATGAAGGTAAGGAACCTGAAACGACCATAAGCGAACAAGTAACCGAAACACCCTCTGTCGAAGAGGAGGTTACAGAAAAACTCCCTGAAACAGAAGAAGTTGTACAAATAACAGACGACCAAGGTAAACGCACTAAACGGATCGTAAAGAAGCGTAAAATAATTACAAAGAAGGGCGGGCAACAAAAAACCACTGACATCGTTACTGTACAAGATGAAGGAAAACAACCGGAGACTACTGTAACCGAACGTATTATAGAAACACCCGTCATCGATGAAGAAGTTGTAGAAAAACTTCCCGAAACTGAAGAAGTGGTGCAAATTATAGACGATGAAGGCAGGCGTAGGAAACGCGTTGTTAAAAAACGTAAAATTGTTACAAAGAAAGGTGGGCAACAAACCACCACAGACATTGTTACTGTACAAGATGAAGGTAAACAACCTGAAACTACTATTACGGAACGTATTACGGAAGTTCCCGTCATCGAAGAGGAGGTTATAGAAAAGCTTCCGGAAATAGAAGAAGTTGTACAGGTTACCGACGAACAAGGCAAACCCAAAAAACGAATTGTCAAAACACGCAAAATAATAACAAAAAAAGGTGGTAAACAAAAAACCACAGACATCGTAACAATACAGGATGAAGGTAAGGAACCTGAAACAACCGTAAGCGAACAAGTAACCGAAACACCCTCTGTCGAAGAGGAGGTTACAGAAAAACTCCCTGAAACAGAAGAAGTTGTACAAATAACAGACGACCAAGGTAAACGCACTAAACGGATCGTAAAGAAGCGTAAAATAATTACAAAGAAGGGCGGGCAACAAAAAACCACTGACATCGTTACTGTACAAGATGAAGGAAAACAACCGGAGACTACTGTAACCGAACGTATTATAGAAACACCCGTCATCGATGAAGAAGTTGTAGAAAGACTTCCCGAAACTGAAGAAGTGGTACAAATTGTAGACGATGAAGGCAGGCGTAGGAAACGCGTTGTTAAAAAACGTAAAATTGTTACAAAGAAAGGTGGACAACAAACCACCACAGACATCGTTACTGTACAAGATGAAGGTAAACAACCTGAAACCACTATTACGGAACGTATTACTGAGGTTCCCGTCATCAAAGAAGAGATTATAGAAAAGCTTCCGGAAATAGAAGAAGTTGTACAGGTTACCGACGAACAAGGCAAACCCAAAAAACGAATTGTCAAAACACGCAAAATAATAACAAAAAAAGGTGGTAAACAAAAAACCACAGACATCGTAACAATACAGGATGAAGGTAAGGAACCTGAAACAACCGTAAGCGAACAAGTAACCGAAACACCCTCTGTCGAAGAGGAGGTTACAGAAAAACTCCCTGAAACAGAAGAAGTTGTACAAATAACAGACGACCAAGGTAAACGCACTAAACGGATCGTAAAGAAGCGTAAAATAATTACAAAGAAGGGCGGGCAACAAAAAACCACTGACATCGTTACTGTACAAGATGAAGGAAAACAACCGGAGACTACTGTAACCGAACGTATTATAGAAACACCCGTCATCGATGAAGAAGTTGTAGAAAAACTTCCCGAAACTGAAGAAGTGGTGCAAATTATAGACGATGAAGGCAGGCGTAGGAAACGCGTTGTTAAAAAACGTAAAATTGTTACAAAGAAAGGTGGGCAACAAACCACCACAGACATTGTTACTGTACAAGATGAAGGTAAACAACCTGAAACTACTATTACGGAACGTATTACGGAAGTTCCCGTCATCGAAGAGGAGGTTATAGAAAAGCTTCCGGAAATAGAAGAAGTTGTACAGGTTACCGACGAACAAGGCAAACCCAAAAAACGAATTGTCAAAACACGCAAAATAATAACAAAAAAAGGTGGTAAACAAAAAACCACAGACATCGTAACAATACAGGATGAAGGTAAGGAACCTGAAACGACCATAAGCGAACAAGTAACCGAAACACCCTCTGTCGAAGAGGAGGTTACAGAAAAACTCCCTGAAACAGAAGAAGTTGTACAAATAACAGACGACCAAGGTAAACGCACTAAACGGATCGTAAAGAAGCGTAAAATAATTACAAAGAAGGGCGGGCAACAAAAAACCACTGACATCGTTACTGTACAAGATGAAGGAAAACAACCGGAGACTACTGTAACCGAACGTATTATAGAAACACCCGTCATCGATGAAGAAGTTGTAGAAAAACTTCCCGAAACTGAAGAAGTGGTGCAAATTGTAGACGATGAAGGCAGGCGTAGGAAACGCGTTGTTAAAAAACGTAAAATTGTTACAAAGAAAGGTGGGCAACAAACCACCACAGACATTGTTACTGTACAAGATGAAGGTAAACAACCTGAAACTACTATTACGGAACGTATTACGGAAGTTCCCGTCATCGAAGAGGAGGTTATAGAAAAGCTTCCGGAAATAGAAGAAGTTGTACAGGTTACCGACGAACAAGGCAAACCCAAAAAACGAATTGTCAAAACACGCAAAATAATAACAAAAAAAGGTGGTAAACAAAAAACCACAGACATCGTAACAATACAGGATGAAGGTAAGGAACCTGAAACAACCGTAAGCGAACAAGTAACCGAAACACCCTCTGTCGAAGAGGAGGTTACAGAAAAACTCCCTGAAACAGAAGAAGTTGTACAAATAACAGACGACCAAGGTAAACGCACTAAACGGATCGTAAAGAAGCGTAAAATAATTACAAAGAAGGGCGGGCAACAAAAAACCACTGACATCGTTACTGTACAAGATCAAGGAAAACAACCGGAGACTACTGTAACCGAACGTATTATAGAAACACCCGTCATCGATGAAGAAGTTGTAGAAAAACTTCCCGAAACTGAAGAAGTGGTGCAAATTGTAGACGATGAAGGCAGGCGTAGGAAACGCGTTGTTAAAAAACGTAAAATTGTTACAAAGAAAGGTGGGCAACAAACCACCACAGACATTGTTACTGTACAAGATGAAGGTAAACAACCTGAAACCACTATTACGGAACGTATTAAGGAAGTTCCCGTCATCGAAGAGGAGGTTATAGAAAAGCTTCCGGAAATAGAAGAAGTTGTACAGGTTACCGACGAACAAGGCAAACCCAAAAAACGAATTGTCAAAACACGCAAAATAATAACAAAAAAAGGTGGTAAACAAAAAACCACAGACATCGTAACAATACAGGATGAAGGTAAGGAACCTGAAACGACCATAAGCGAACAAGTAACCGAAACACCCTCTGTCGAAGAGGAGGTTACAGAAAAACTCCCTGAAACAGAAGAAGTTGTACAAATAACAGACGACCAAGGTAAACGCACTAAACGGATCGTAAAGAAGCGTAAAATAATTACAAAGAAAGGTGGCCAACAAAAAACCACTGATATCGTTACTGTACAAGACGAAGGTAAACAACCTGAAACTACTGTTACAGAACGTATTATTGAAACACCCGTCATCGATGAAGAAGTTGTAGAAAGACTTCCCGAAACTGAAGAAGTGGTACAAATTGTAGACGATGAAGGCAGGCGTAGGAAACGCGTTGTTAAAAAACGTAAAATTGTTACAAAGAAAGGTGGGCAACAAACCACCACAGACATTGTTACTGTACAAGATGAAGGTAAACAACCTGAAACCACTATTACGGAACGTATTACGGAAGTTCCCGTCATCGAAGAGGAGGTTATAGAAAAGCTTCCGGAAATAGAAGAAGTTGTACAGGTTACCGACGAACAAGGCAAACCCAAAAAACGAATTGTCAAAACACGCAAAATAATATCAAAAAAAGATGGTAAACAAAAAACCACAGACATCGTAACAATACAGGATGAAGGTAAGGAACCTGAAACAACCGTAAGCGAACAAGTAACCGAAACACCCTCTGTCGAAGAGGAGGTTACAGAAAAACTCCCTGAAACAGAAGAAGTTGTACAAATAACAGACGACCAAGGTAAACGCACTAAACGGATCGTAAAGAAGCGTAAAATAATTACAAAGAAAGGTGGCCAACAAAAAACCACTGATATCGTTACTGTACAAGACGAAGGTAAACAACCTGAAACTACTGTTACAGAACGTATTATTGAAACACCCGTCATCGATGAAGAAGTTGTAGAAAAACTTCCCGAAACTGAAGAAGTGGTACAAATTGTAGACGATGAAGGCAGGCGTAGGAAACGCGTTGTTAAAAAACGTAAAATTGTTACAAAGAAAGGTGGACAACAAACCACTACAGACATCGTTACTGTACAAGATGAAGGTAAACAACCTGAAACCACTATTACGGAACGTATTACTGAGGTTCCCGTCATCGAAGAGGAGGTTATAGAAAAGCTTCCGGAAATAGAAGAAGTTGTACAGGTTACCGACGAACAAGGCAAACCCAAAAAACGAATTGTCAAAACACGCAAAATAATAACAAAAAAAGGTGGTAAACAAAAAACCACAGACATCGTAACAATACAGGATGAAGGCAAAGAACCTGAAACGACCATAAGCGAACAAGTAACCGAAACACCCTCTGTCGAAGAGGAGGTTACAGAAAAACTCCCTGAAACAGAAGAAGTTGTACAAATAACAGACGACCAAGGTAAACGCACTAAACGGATCGTAAAGAAGCGTAAAATAATTACAAAGAAGGGCGGGCAACAAAAAACCACTGACATCGTTACTGTACAAGATGAAGGAAAACAACCGGAGACTACTGTAACCGAACGTATTATAGAAACACCCGTCATCGATGTAGAAGTTGTAGAAAAACTTCCCGAAACTGAAGAAGTGGTGCAAATTGTAGACGATGAAGGCAGGCATAGGAAACGCGTTGTTAACAAACGTAAAATTGTTACAAAGAAAGGTGGGCAACAAACCACCACAGACATTGTTACTGTACAAGATGAAGGTAAACAACCTGAAACTACTATTACGGAACGTATTACGGAAGTTCCCGTCATCGAAGAGGAGGTTATAGAAAAGCTTCCGGAAATAGAAGAAGTTGTACAGGTTACCGACGAACAAGGCAAACCCAAAAAACGAATTGTCAAAACACGCAAAATAATAACAAAAAAAGGTGGTAAACAAAAAACCACAGACATCGTAACAATACAGGATGAAGGTAAGGAACCTGAAACAACCGTAAGCGAACAAGTAACCGAAACACCCTCTGTCGAAGAGGAGGTTACAGAAAAACTCCCTGAAACAGAAGAAGTTGTACAAATAACAGACGACCAAGGTAAACGCACTAAACGGATCGTAAAGAAGCGTAAAATAATTACAAAGAAGGGCGGGCAACAAAAAACCACTGACATCGTTACTGTACAAGATGAAGGAAAACAACCGGAGACTACTGTAACCGAACGTATTATAGAAACACCCGTCATCGATGAAGAAGTTGTAGAAAAACTTCCCGAAACTGAAGAAGTGGTGCAAATTGTAGACGATGAAGGCAGGCGTAGAAAACGCGTTGTTAAAAAACGTAAAATTGTTACAAAGAAAGGTGGGCAACAAACCACCACAGACATTGTTACTGTACAAGATGAAGGTAAACAACCTGAAACCACCATTACGGAACGTATTACGGAAGTTCCCGTCATCGAAGAGGAGGTTATAGAAAAGCTTCCGGAAATAGAAGAAGTTGTACAGGTTACCGACGAACAAGGCAAACCCAAAAAACGAATTGTCAAAACACGCAAAATAATAACAAAAAAAGGTGGTAAACAAAAAACCACAGACATCGTAACAATACAGGATGAAGGCAAAGAACCTGAAACGACCATAAGCGAACAGGTAACCGAAACACCCGTTGTCGAAGAGGAGGTTACAGAAAAACTCCCTGAAACAGAAGAAGTTGTACAAATAACAGACGACCAAGGTAAACGCACTAAACGGATCGTAAAGAAGCGTAAAATAATTACAAAGAAAGGTGGCCAACAAAAAACTACTGATATCGTTACTGTACAAGACGAAGGTAAACAACCTGAAACTACTGTTATAGAACGTATTATTGAAACACCCGTCATCGATGAAGAAGTTGTAGAAAGACTTCCCGAAACTGAAGAAGTGCTACAAATTTTAGACGATGAAGGCAAGCGTAGGAAACGCGTTGTTAAAAAACGTAAAATTGTTACAAAGAAAGGTGGGCAACAAACCACCACAGACATCGTTACTGTACAAGATGAAGGTAAACAACCTGAAACCACTATTACGGAACGTATTACTGAGGTTCCCGTCATCGAAGAAGAGATTATAGAAAAGCTTCCGGAAATAGAAGAAGTTGTACAGGTTACCGACGAACAAGGCAAACCCAAAAAACGAATTGTCAAAACACGCAAAATAATAACAAAAAAAGGTGGTAAACAAAAAACCACAGACATCGTAACTGTGCAAGATGAAGGTAAAGAACCTGTAACAACTGTAAGCGAACGCATAACCGAAACTCCCGCTGTCGAAGAGAAAGTTATCGAAAAACTCCCCGAAACGGAAGAAGTTATACAGATAACCGATGAACAAGGAGAACGCACTAAACGGGTCGTAAGGAAACGTAAAATAATTACTAAGAAAGGTGGTCAACAAAAGACTACCGATATCGTTACAGTACAAGATGAAGGTAAACAACCTGAAACTACTGTAACCGAACGTACAATGAAACTTCCTATAAGCGAAGGTGTTGGAGAAGAAGATTTATCTGAATATACATCTACTTTAACAGACGATGAACCAAGTAATATATTGTTTGTACCTTCACTCCAGGAGGTTGATAAAGAAGCTTTACAAACTGAGCAGGATGTTCTGAATAGTGTCAAACTGCTTATTTTACGAAAGGCTACTCTGATAGGTAATCAAACAAGTCGTTTAGATGAAGTTGAAAAACCTGAAGTAAAAATGGATATACCAGAAAGAAAAGTAAAGAAAACACGGAAAATAAGGAAGGTTTCAAAATTGGATCTAGTTGACGAATGCGAATCAATACCAATGAAAGATGAAATAAAATTTCCAGAAACCCAAGAAGTTATTCAAGTAATAAATGAAGATGGACAACTCTCAAATCGAACAATTAAAAAACGTAAAACAATAGTAAAGAAAGATGGAAAGCAAAAAACTACTAATATCGTTACTGTAGAAGAGGAAGGAAAGTTACCAGAAACAACAGTCACACAACATATTTTAGAAATTCCTCAAGAAGAGGAATTGATAGAAACTTTACCAGAAACTGTGGAAGTTGTACATATAGAAAGTGAAGAAGGTAAACCAAGCAAACGAATCGTGAAGAAACGTAAAATAATAACGAAGAAAGGTGACAAATCAATAACAACAGACATTGTCACTGTACAAGATGAAGGAAAAGAGCCGCAAATAAATATCACTGAACATATAACTGAAACACCGCTTATTGAGGAAATAATCGAAAAACTACCCGAAACACAGGAGATTGTTCAGATAACCGATGAACATGGCAAACCTGTAAAACGAATCGTTAAGAAGCGTAAAATAATAAGAAAGAAAGGTGGCCAACAAAAGACCACCGACATTGTTACTGTCGAAGATGAAGGTAAAAAACCGGAAACCACTGTCACAGAATTTATAACAGATCTACCTGATACCAAAGAGATAATAGAAAGACTACCCGAAACAGAGGAAGTAGAACATATTAACGATAGTCAGGGAAAACCTATTAAGCGTATCGTTAAAAAGCGTAAAGTAATAACTAAGAAGGGCAACCAACAGAAAACAACTGACATAGTTACTGTGCACGATGAAGGTGAAGAGCCGCAAACAACAATTACTGAACATATCTTAGATATTCCCCATACAAAAGAAGTTGACAAAGAAGATGAAACGATCGTGAAACTTCCTGAAATTGAAGAAATTTTGCAAGTAACAAATGACGAAGGGATAACTTCTAAACGAATAGTAAAAACGCAAAAGATAATTTCTAAAAAAGGTGACAAAGAGAAAATTACTGAAGTAGTAACTTTGCAAGATGAAGGTAAACCATCAGAAACAACAGTAACGGTAATTAATGATAAGCCTCAAGAAGGAGATAAGTCAACTGGAGTGAAAGCTACTTTAATGAAGATTAAAGCTGTCAAAATAAAGCCCCAAAAACTTTTACTATCATCTCCACAAGAACAACAAATAAATTGGGCAGATGTAAAGTTGAAGAAACCCAAGGTAATACCGAAGAAAACATCGGCAAAACGTAGAACATCAAAAATTTTACTGAAAAGTCGAATACTTTTTTGTGAATTTCCACCCAGTAAAGAAACAAAACAAGTTCCAAGTATAACAACTCTCGAACAGATTCTGCAAGACCATGGAGTTTTATCTAGAAATACGGAAGAAGCAGAAATGGTATTAAAACTAAAACGCAGAAAAATTCAACGTAAAAAGCTTAAACAATTAGATGAAGAATGGAATGCCTTAAAACAAGAACCGGAAAAAATTGATGATCAGTTCAAGTATGAGAAAAAAGAAATAAAATCGAAGAAAGTGCCTGTAGAAATGTCAATTGAAAGATGGGAAGTAAAACCGCAAAAATCTAAAATAACTCCTCCTGAAGAACCAATTAACTTACGCGATATTAAATTAAAAAAACCAAAAGTAGCTCCAAAACAAATTAAAAGTAAAAAATTACCTAAAGTTATGTTAAAAAGTCGAATTGTCTACGTCGATTTCCCTTCGCCGATGGAAGCATTCAAATTGCCTCTTTTATCAGACCTTGAATCCGTTATAAAAGATAACGGTGTACTTTCGAGAAATATTGAAGAAGCTGAAAAGATTAAAAAACAAAAACGCTATAGAAAGAAACGTGCAGAATCCCCTACCGAAGATTTAGAAAAGTTGGATTTGGAATTGTACGAACCTGAAGAAAAGCAAGCTAAAGCAATTGATGAAAAGCCGAAATATGTAAGAAAACCTAAAGAACTACCTAAAGACGTGAGCGACGAATTTCCTACTTTAAAGATAGGCAAAGGAAAAATACCGCAAGTGGACGACGAAACAGAAACTATAAAACTTAAGAAAATACCCAATAAAGATAAAACGCTTCCAATGGAAGAAACTAAAAAGAAAAAGAAAATAGAAAAAGACGATATAAAAAAACCGTCTGAAATTACCGATGTAGATTCAAAACGAATATCTTTTGAACCGTTTGACATTGATAGATCTTCTCCAGAAAAACTTGAACTTGATATTCCGGAACAAGAACCAGATGATAAAGAGATCAAAAAGACAAGTCCTACTAAGAAACCTAGGAAATTAAAGAAGAGACCTGAAAATGAATCAGAACTAATTAACCTTGAAAAAGGTAAACCTAAAGATAAAGTTCCTGAAGATGATGAAGAAGTTAAGTTTAGAATACCGCATAAAGACAAACCGGATGAAGAAGGAAACGAGATTAAATTAAAACCGTTTATAAAGAGTACATCTGGCGATGAAGAAATGAGCGATAAAGATAGCGAAATGAAACTTAAACCGTTACCTACGGGAGACAGCGAAGACGTACCTATAGAGGGCGATACAAAAGACCAGTCTCCTACAGATATTATTAAAAAGATCAAACTTAGAAAAAAACCTAAAGATAAAATTAAACGTTTAAAAGAAATTGACAAACCCGATCAAGTGCAAGGTGACGACGGAGTGCCGCATTTAGAAGATAAAGAAAAGGCAGATATCCCAGAGGTTACCAATGAAGTTGAAGTAAAAGAAAAAAAGCCATCATCCAAACCAAAATTATTGAAAATAGAGAGAACATCTGTGGAATCTCAAAAATTACAAATAGGCGATACAAAAGACGCTATACCGGAACTTCAAAAAGTCGTTCTTAAAAAACGAACTGTACCTAAAAAGAAAGAGGTTAAAGGTGTTAAACTGCCTAAGTTTATGCTTAAAAGTCGAATTACATTTATAACTTTCCCTGTTGAGATAAGCACTCCAAATATATCCCACTTAGACACCTATAGAGACAATGGAATCTTATCAAGAAATATAGAAGATGGCATTAAGGCTATTAAACAGAAAAAGAAGAAAACAAAGCCACTTCAAGAAGAGTTACTTTATTTAGAAAAATTGGATACTGAAGTTGAAGATCTTAAAAAACAAAAGCCAGAAGCTGTCGACGATGAATACAAATATCAAAAGAAGCCGAAGAAACCTTCCGATAAACCCGATGAACCAAAAAATCAAATAAAATTAGGCAAAGGTAAAATTCCACAAACAGAAGAGGAAAAAGAAATAGTTACTTTGAAGAAAATACCTCAAAGAATAGAAACCTTGGATTTAGAAGAAAATAAAGAGCCACAGGAGCAGATTTTGATTAAAAAATCATTAACTACAACAATAGATGAAATAGAATTTACGAAGAAAAAGCGTAAAACTCGAGAATTACCTGAAACTGTCGAAATAATAGAATTTAAAACTGATGACGGTAAACTGAAAAAACGTACTAAAAAGGTTCGTAAAATATTAAGAGATGATGCTGGCAGGAAGGAAATAACAAAAATTGTAACAGTTCAAGATGAAGGAGAACAACCAGAAACGACCGTCACTATTGAAGAAATTGAATCTGCAGAAGATTCCGCTAAACCGTCAGAAGAAATTTTAAAACCAACGACTATAAAAGAACTTCCGGAAGTAACGGAAGTATCCCAAATCGTATCCGAAGAAGGTATAAGAAAGAAACGTACTACGCGTAGAAGAAAGATTGTTAAAGCGGATGGTGATGTCACACAAACTACGGAAATAGTAACAATTACCGATGATGGTGAACAGCCAATAACAACAGTTAACGTAGAAGAAAGTACAGTAACAGAAAAAGATAATGAATTACCAATAATTGAATTACCTGAAACCATTGAAATATCAGAAATTAAGACTGATGAAGGTAAAGTCAAAAAGCGTACCAGAAAGATTCGCAAAATATTAAAGGACGATGATGGTAAAAAGGAATTAACAAAAATTGTAACAGTTCAAGATGAAGGAGAACAACCAGAAACGACCGTCACGATTGAAGAAATTGAATCTGCACAAGATACCGCCAAACCTATAGAAGAAATTTTAAAACCAACGACAATAAAAGAACTTCCAGAAGTAACGGAAGTATCCCAAATCGTATCCGAAGAAGGTATAAGAAAGAAACGTACTACGCGTAGAAGAAAGATTGTTAAAGCGGATGGTGATGTCACACAAACTACGGAAATAGTAACAATTACCGATGATGGTGAACAGCCAATAACGACAGTTAACGTAGAGGAAAGTACAGTAACAGAAAAAGATATTGAATTACCAATAATTGAATTGCCTGAAACCATCGAAATATCAGAAATTAAGACTGATGAAGGTAAAGTCAAAAAGCGTACCAGAAAGATTCGCAAAATATTAAAGGACGATGATGGTAAAAAGGAAATAACAAAAATTGTAACAGTTCAAGATGAAGGAGAACAACCAGAAACGACCGTCACGATTGAAGAAATTGAATCTGCGGAAGATTCCGCTAAACCGTTAGAAGAAATTTTAAAACCAACGACTATAAAAGAACTTCCAGAAGTAACGGAAGTATCCCAAATTGTATCCGAAGAAGGCATAAGAAAGAAACGTACTACGCGTAGAAGGAAGATTGTTAAAGCGGATGGTGATGTCACACAAACTACGGAAATAGTAACAATTACCGATGATGGTGAACAGCCAATAACGACAGTTAACGTAGAAGAAAGTACAGTAACAGAAAAAGATATTGAATTACCAATAATTGAATTGCCTGAAACCATCGAAATATCAGAAATTAAGACTGATGAAGGTAAAGTCAAAAAGCGTACCAGAAAGATTCGCAAAATATTAAAGGACGATGATGGTAAAAAGGAAATAACAAAAATTGTAACAGTTCAAGATGAAGGAGAACAACCAGAAACGACCGTCACGATTGAAGAAATTGAATCTGCAGAAGATTCCGCTAAACCGTCAGAAGAAATTTTAAAACCAACGACTATAAAAGAGCTTCCAGAAGTAACGGAAGTATCCCAAATCGTATCCGAAGAAGGTATAAGAAAGAAACGTACTACGCGTAGAAGAAAGATTGTTAAAGCGGATGGTGATGTCACACAAACTACGGAAATAGTAACAATTACCGATGATGGTGAACAGCCAATAACGACAGTTAACGTAGAGGAAAGTACAGTAACAGAAAAAGATATTGAATTACCAATAATTGAATTGCCTGAAACCATCGAAATATCAGAAATTAAGACTGATGAAGGTAAAGTCAAAAAGCGTACCAGAAAGATTCGCAAAATAATGAAGGACGATGATGGTAAAAAGGAAATAACAAAAATTGTAACAGTTCAAGATGAAGGAGAACAACCAGAAACGACCGTCACGATTGAAGAAATTGAATCTACACAAGATACCGCCAAACCTATAGAAGAAATTTTAAAACCAACGACTATAAAAGAGCTTCCAGAAGTAACGGAAGTATCCCAAATCGTATCCGAAGAAGGTATAAGAAAGAAACGTACTACGCGTAGAAGGAAGATTGTTAAAGCGGATGGTGATGTCACACAAACTACGGAAATAGTAACAATTACCGATGATGGTGAACAGCCAATAACGACAGTTAACGTAGAGGAAAGTACAGTAACAGAAAAAGATATTGAATTACCAATAATTGAATTGCCTGAAACCATCGAAATATCAGAAATTAAGACTGATGAAGGTAAAGTCAAAAAGCGTACCAGAAAGATTCGCAAAATATTAAAGGACGATGATGGTAAAAAGGAAATAACAAAAATTGTAACAGTTCAAGATGAAGGAGAACAACCCGAAACGACCGTCACGATTGAAGAAATTGAATCTACACAAGATACCGCCAAACCTATAGAAGAAATTTTAAAACCAACGACTTTAAAAGAGCTTCCAGAAGTAACGGAAGTATCCCAAATCGTATCCGAAGAAGGTATAAGAAAGAAACGTACTACGCGTAGAAGAAAGATTGTTAAAGCGGATGGTGATGTCACACAAACTACGGAAATAATAACAATTACCGATGATGGTGAACAGCCAATAACGACAGTTAACGTAGAGGAAAGTACAGTAACAGAAAAAGATATTGAATTACCAATAATTGAATTGCCTGAAACCATTGAAATATCAGAAATTAAGACTGATGAAGGTAAAGTCAAAAAGCGTACCAGAAAGATTCGTAAAATATTAAAGGACGATGATGGTAAAAAGGAATTAACAAAAATTGTAACAGTTCAAGATGAAGGAGAACAACCAGAAACGACCGTCACTATTGAAGAAATTGAATCTGCACAAGATAGCGCCAAACCTATAGAAGAAATTTTAAAACCAACGACAATAAAAGAACTTCCAGAAGTAACGGAAGTATCCCAAATCGTATCTGAAGAAGGTATAAGAAAGAAACGTACTACGCGTAGAAGAAAGATTGTTAAAGCGGATGGTGATGTCACACAAACTACGGAAATAGTAACAATTACCGATGATGGTGAACAGCCAATAACGACAGTTAACGTAGAAGAAAGTACAGTAACAGCAAAAGATAAAGAATTACCAATAGTTGAATTGCCTGAAACTATCGAAACAATAGAAATTAAGACTGATGAAGGTAAACTGAAAAAGCGTACCAAGAAAGTTCGCAAAATATTAAAGGACGATGATAGCAAGAAGGAAATAACAAAAATTGTGACCCTTCAAGACGAAGGAGAACAACCGGAAACGACTGTCACTATTGAAGAAATTGAAAGTGTAGAAGGCATTGAAAAACCAACAGAAGAAATATTGCATCCAACGACAATAGAAGAACTTCCAGAAGTAACGGAAGTATCCCAAATCGTATCTATAGAAGGGATTCCGAAGAAGCGTACTACACGTCGAAGGAAGTTTGTGAAAGCAGATGGCGATGTAAAACAAACTACCGAAATAGTAACAGTCACAGATGATGGTGAAAAACCAATAACGACAGTTAACGTAGAAGAAAGTACAGTAACAGTAAAAGACGTTCAAACGCCATTAGTTGAATTACCTGAAACTATCGAAATATTAGATATTAAAGCTGACGATGGGAAATTGAAAAAACGTACCAAAAAAGTTCGCAAAATATTAAGGGATGATGATGGTAAAAAGGAGGTATTAAAAATTGTAACAATTCAAGATGATGATGAGAAACCACAAGAAAGTGTAATTATTGAAGAAGTTCAATCTATTGAAGATTTAATACTTACACCAAACACAACAGACAACATAATATACTCACAAGAATCTAATATTACAAACGATACTCCACTTCTAGGTGAGTAATTAATAAATATACCTAATAATTATTTATTAATGTGTTATACCGATGTATAACAAGAAATATTCAAAGGTTGTTCGTAATAATGAACACTATGCAAAGGTGATAATAGCAAATCTGCATAAAAAAGTATTGCAACAATATAAGAAAAGTAACTAAATATAAAATTTAACATGAAATAAACAGAAACCTTGAAATAATAGAATTTTGGCCGTAAAGTAAAGAGATCTTACTAAGGTTAACAAATTTTGGATAAAAATTGTTTTTAGTGTAATTAAAGTAAAGAATACATAAATGTAGTAGATGTATATTTTAGACTTTCAGAAGTCTTATATTTTAATGTTTCTGTTTAATTTATGTTTAATTTTATATTTTGCAATGCAAACTAAATTTACCAAAGATCTACTTCGAATTTATTTTAAGTTCATTTCTAAAAGTAATACTAAAAAATGTCGTACAGCGTTTACCTTCTTTATTTAATAAAGTTTATAGCTCTTTGAATGTTGCTATACTGGATCAAGTTTTTTTTGAAATAGCCTAAGATAAATAATAAGTATAATATGGCATCGTTTGAAATATAATTAGTTTGTATCAAAGAATTCGTAACTTTTTTTATCTTTATAGTTTTTTTATCCATTTCAATCTAGTTAAAAAATACTTTGTCTTTAAGTATTAATACATATTATTATATTTTATCTACATTATCAAAATTCTAAAATAATGGCTTATATATGTAGGGTGGGATATTACAATATCACGTAAAGAATCATTCAAATCGATTAAGCGTTTTCTTGTTATAAGTAAGAAAAATTCTGTTAAAAACTTGCAAACCGAGATTTGAGTTAAATCGTCTTATTTTAGACCCAAAAATCTATGATTAATCGATGTCTCTTGTTAACCCGACACATTGTATATAGTAATTGTATACTATTCCCCAAACAGCGGTATTCAAAGTGACCGTGACCGTAGAGAACCTTTGAGGTGATGATAAAGGATATTTTTCTAAGACAAATTTTCAAATAAAATTTTTGTCTAATTCCAAACCTTTAAAGCAATATTTTAAATTTCTGATTTCAAACGGCCATTGCTCCGATATTATTAACTTTTTAGACTTAATAGATTAAACTTTTTTTAAAGATTATTTGCTTATCTACAAATTAGTTTAGGTCCCCTTATCGTCTAGAATAAACGGTTTTTGAGTTATAAATTAAATTAAGAAAAAAAATGTTAAAAAAATTCTGATTTTATTTATTTTACTTTTCTTGTGAACCCTGTATATCTGAAATGAGACGTCTTAGAAAGAAACTAATGGCCCAAACCGGATAGGGAATTTAACGGGCTTCAACTTAGGTAAAATAAATTTTTTTGTTTTCACAGAAATTCTGAAAATAATGAACAAGGTGTAGATAGACTTTTTTTTCTGTGCAAGTATGTAGTGTTAAATCTTTTGTAATAATACTTTTCATTTTCAAAATTAATCTCTTCATAATATTAATAGGGTAGTTCATTTTATGTTATAATTTTATTTAATTCTCCATTTATACACCCACACTATTGTCAAATGCGATACCATAACAATAGCAAACTTGCCTTGTATCTCAATAAAACTAAATAATAAACAATCCAGTAAGAAACCTTAAATAAAACTTTCAATATTTTGATTAATTTTAGTAACTTTCAATGAGTTTCAAATTGATCACTGCAAATAATTTTAAAATTATCAAATAAACAATTATATTCATTTGATAATAACTACAATTCGACATTTACATATATACAAAATTTTTGAATCCATACTGTAACAATAATAATATATAAATATATACCTACTATTTTATATGCGTTTATTTTTTATTTTATATTTTTATGCAAACATGTTTTCAGATGATGTACAAGAAACGGTTGATTCAATAAAACCAACTCAAATTGAAGAAACTACCAAGAAAATTAAGAAATTTAAGAAAAAGGTAACAGAGAAAGTAGATAAAAAACCTCCAACGCGTATTACTTTGATGCCAATTGAGCGTGTACAACTAAAACCAAACAAAGTTGCCATTTCAGAACCTCAGAATCCGATTCAATTTGCAGATATTAAATTACGTAAATTAAAAACAACACTAAAAAAAGGAACAAAGCGTGTACAATTACCAAAATTCATGTTAAAGAGTATAATCAGATTTATTCAGTTCCCTCCACAATCAGAAGAAATTAAGTGCGGTACTATTAAAACATTATTCCCATCAATTAAAGATGAAGGTATACTCTCACGAAATATCGAAGATGCAGAAAAAATTTTGAAAAAGACAAAAGTCAAGCGAAGAAAGATTAAAGATAGTGTTGAAAAACTTAAAGAAGTAGAACTTAGCGAAACTGAAAAACCAATATTAGAAGAAGTGGAAGATGAACACAAAGATAAACAACAAGATTTATCAGAAGAGTATCCAACCATTGAAAGTGAATTAACAACTGAGCTTCTTCCAGATAATGAAGTTATTACAGAATTGCCTGAAATTATAAAAGCTGCGGAACATATACCCAAAGATGAAATTGTAAAAATTGAAAAAGATAAACCCGAAGATGAAGCAGTTGATTCAAAGACACAAAAACCATTGCCTAAAATTAAAAAAGTACCTAAAAAAAAAATTGAAAAAGCTAAAGTACCCAGTAGTGAAAATCGGGAAGAAGATATCGATAAAAAACCAATATTAATGAAGATAGAAACAGTAGAAGTAAAACCTCAGAAACTTCAACTTTCCTATCCACAAGAACAAATCAATTGGGCGGATATAAAATTAAAGAAACCAAAAATAATTCCGAAGAAAACAACGGCAAAAACCAAAACGCCAAAAGTTTTACTGAAAAGTCGAATCCTTCCTTTAGAGTTTCCACCTAGCCATGAAAAAGAACAAATTCCGTCTATAACAATTCTTGCAGAGGTTATTCAAGATCGTGGAGTTCTATCCAGAAATGTCGAAGACGCGGAAATAGTATTAAAAACAAAACGTAGAAAAATTCAACGTAAAAAGCTTAAGCAATTAGATGAAGAATGGAATGCCTTAAAACAAGAACCGGAAAAAATTGATGATCAGTTCAAGTATGAGAAAAAAGAAATAAAATCGAAGAAAGTGCCTGTAGAAATGTCAATTGAAAGATGGGAAGTAAAACCGCAAAAATCTAAAATAACTCCTCCTGAAGAACCAATTAACTTAAGCGATATTAAATTAAAAAAACCAAAAGTAGCTCCAAAACAAATTAAAAGTAAAAAATTACCTAAAGTTATGTTAAAAAGTCGAATTGTCTATGTCGATTTCCCATCGCCGTTGGAAGCGTTGAAATTGCCGCTTTTATCAGACATTACAACGGTTGTAAAAGATAATGGTGTACTTTCGAGAAATATCGAAGAAGCAGAAAAGATTAAAAAACCAAAACGCTATAAAAAGAAACGTGCAGGATCGCCTACCGAAGATTTAGAAAAGTTGGATTTAGAATTGTACGAACCTGAAGAAAAGCAACCTAAAGCAATTGATGAAAAACCTAAATACAAAAGAAAACTCAAAGACTTGCCTGAAGCTGTGAATGAAGAATCTCCAACTTTAAAGATAGGCAAAGGAAAAATACCACAAGTGGACGACGAAATCGAAACTGTAAAACTTAAGAAAATACCTAATAAAGATGAAACTCTTCCAATAGAAGAAATTAAAAAGAAAAAGAAAATAGAAAAAGACGATATTAAAAAACCGTCGGAAGTTACCGATGTAGATTCAAAACGGATATCATTTGAACCCTTTGACATTGATAGATCTTCTCCAGAAAAACTTGAACTTGATATTCCCGAACAAGAACCAGAAGATAAAGAAATCAAAAAAACAAGTCCTATTAAGAAACCTAAAAAGTTAAAGAAGCGACCTGAAAATGAATCAGAACTAATTAACCTTGAAAAAGGTAAACCTAAAGATAACGTTCCTGAAGATGATGAAGAAGTTAAGTTTAGAATACCCCATAAAGACAAACCGGATGAAGAAGGAAACGAGATCAAACTAAAACCGTTTATAAAGAGTACATCTGGCGATGAAGAAAAGAGCGATAAAGATAGCGAAATGAAACTTAAACCGTTACCTACAGGAGACAGCGAAGACGTACCTATAGAGGGCGATACGGAAGATCAGTCTCCTACGGATAGTATTAAAAAGATCAAACTTAGAAAAAAACCTAAAGATAAAATTAAACGTTTAAAAGAAATTGAGGAACCCGTTCAAGTGCAAGGCGACGACGAAGTGCCGCATTTAGAAGATAAAGAAGAGGCAGATATCCCAGAGGTTACCAATGAAGTTGAAGTAAAAGAGAAAAAGCCATTATCCAAACCAAAATTAATGAAAATAGAGAGAACATCTGTGGAATCTCAAAAATTACAAATAGGTGATACAAAAGACGCTACACCGGAACTTCAAAAAGTCGTTCTTAAAAAACGAATTGTGCCTCAAAAGAAAGAAGTAAAAGGTGTTAAGCTGCCTAAGTTTATGCTTAAAAGTCGAATGAATATTATAAGCTATCCTCCTACGATAGGCATGGCGACAATAACGCAATTAGATACTAATAGGGAGAATGGGGTCTTGTCTAGAAATATAGAAGACGGTATTAAAGCCATTAAACAAAAAAGAAAGAAAACTAAGCCACTTGAACAAGAGTTGCTTAATTTGGAAAAGTTAGATAACGAAGTTGAAGATCTTAAAAAGCAAAAGCCAGAAGTAGTCGATGATGAATATAAATATCAAAAGAAGCCGAAGAAACCTTCAGATAAATCCGACGAACCAAAGAAACAATTAAAACTAGGCAAAGGTGAACTTCCAAAAGTAGAAGATGAAAACGAAATAATTACGTTAAAAAAAATACCTGAAAAATTGGAAACAATAGAGACAGTGGAAGATAAAGTGCCACAGGAAGATATTGAGAAAAAAGTAGCATCAACAACGATAGAAGAAATAGAAGTTACAAAAAAAATAACTAAAACTAAAAAGAAAAAGGTACCTAAAGTTGAAACAGTAGAAGGTCACGATGAAACAATTCCAAAAATTGCTGACACAATCGACAATTTAGAAATACTAACCACTATAGAAAACGAACAAATAGTAGATGAGCCTATTAAATCTGAAGATGTAGAAATAATTGAAGAAATAGAAACGGTAACTAAAGATATTGAAGAAACGAAACCAGAACTTCAAACAGAAATTATAGAAGAAATACGTGACGTTAAATCACCCGAAAAAGAAATTAAGGAAGATGTTACTCCGGCAAAAATTATTAAGAAAAAGAAAATAATTAAAAAACGTGTAAAACAAGATGTAGATCAAGTGGAAGATGAAACAACTGCTGAAGAAATTCCGTCAGATAAAATTACTGAAATAGTTTTGAAACCCATTGAAACCATTCAAGACAGCGAACCAACAAAAGACGATCAAGTCGATGATTTAGCCACTGAGGAAGCAAACTTAGAACCTCAAAATTTATTAGAAGATAGTACAGAAATTACATCAAAAATTGTAAAGAAAAAAGTTAAGAAAATAATTAAAAAAGAACCTGTGGAGAAAATCACGGAAGAACAAGATGAACCTAAAGAAGTTGAACAAGAAGAAAAAAGTAAACCGATACCGCTGAATTTAAAAGTTAGTGATTCTAAACCTCAAAAACTACAGATTTCAGAATTAAAACATGAAAACGCTGAAATTGGAACTATTACATTAAAAAAACCAAAAATTGCTCCTAAGAAAGCGCCAAGCGGAATAAAATTGCCAAAGTTCATGCTTAAAAGTAGAATTAGATATCTTGATTTTCCACCAGAATTAGAAAGACAAAAGCTGCCAGTTATTTCTTCATTAAATGTTGTAAAAGACAACGGAATTTTATCTAGAAATATTGAAGATGCTGCTAAAATTGTGAAGAAGAAACTTAAGAAACCTAAAGATTTAGAACCAGATATTTCACATTTAGAAAAATTAGATACAGAATTAGATCTGCTTAAAAAACAAAAACCTGAAATTGTGGATGATCAATATAAGTATCAACGACAACCGAAAAAATCTTTAGTACCTGAAGATGACGATCGTTCTTTGAAAATGGGTAAAGGACGAATTCCAAAATCTGAAGACGAATCTGAAGTAGTCAAACTAAAAAGTATTCCTAGAAAAGAACCAGAAACTATAGAAGATGAAGATTTGCCTAAAAAAGTTATTAAAGAAACTAAATTACCTGAGAAACCTTCAATTGACAGCGATGAATCAAAATTGTCAATCGATTTAGATTACCCAAAACAAATTATTCCTGAAGATATAGAAGCCGAAGATCAAGAAAATTTAAAAGAAGAGGATAAACCAAAAACTAAAATTTTGAAAAAAGTTAAAAAGAAGAAATTACCAACTACTGAATTAGATGAGGAAAAAGAAATTCCATTAGTTGGTGAATCTGATTCCGTACCTATAATTGAAAATATTAAAGAAGAAATCAAACAAGTTGAAATTTTGCCTGAACCTACAGAGAAATCTGTTTCTTCTGAAGATAAATTGCCTATCGTAGAAACTCTTGAAGATGAAAGTACAACTGATGTCATAATTATCAAACAAAAGAAAAAGGTTAAAAAACCCAAACAAAAGGCCATTGCGAATCAAGAAAACTTAAATGAATTAATTGACATTGAACAACAAGAAATTGTAGAAGATTTTGACGAACCAATACAAATCATCGACAAAGAAACAATTGAGGCTCCGATAGAAGATGTTCAAATTATACCAACCCAAGATGAAAAAATAGCAGATGGTGAAAAACCAATACAGAAGATAATAAAGAAAACAAAGAAACCCGATACACCTAAACTTGCCGAAAATGATAATCAAGAATTAAAGCCGAAATTGAAACCTAGAAAAATTCCAACAGTAATAGAAAAGAAGAAAGTAAAAATGCCAAAGGTATTATTAAAGAGTGTTATTAGATTTATAGAATTTCCTCCATTATCCGAAATTCTAAAAGCACCTACAATTACTGACTTAAAATCTATAAAAGAAAATGGAATTCTATCGAGAAATATTTCGGATGCACTAAAAGTTGTTAAAAAGAAAAAACCTAAACTACGCGACATTGAGAAAGACATCAAAGATCTTGAGGAACTTGATCTAGACACCGAAGACCTTAAAAAAGAAAAACCTGAAGTAGTCGATGAGTTATTTAAATATCAAAAGAAAGATAAACCTAAACCTGAAAAACCCGACGAAGATGTAAAGAAAATTAAAATTGGTAAAGGAAAAATTCCAATACCAGAAGAAACTACAGATGAAGTTAAACTTAAAAAAATACCCGAACCGAAATTAGATATTATAGATGATGACAAAGAAAAACCTAAAGATGATGTAGATAGTATCCAAGAGAAAACAGATGGTTTGTTAAATAAAGAATCGGAAGTACTAAAATTAGAAAAACCACAGGAAACCGAAGAAATAATACTCGTATCGAAAAAAATTATTAAAAGACCAAAACCGAAAAAAGAAAAGGTACCAACAGAAGATGACGAAATTCAGTTAGAATCTGGTTTCACTGAAGAGAAAGAAACTGAAAAATTAGAAGAACCAGAAAAAATTTCAGGTAAGCCAAATAATAATGTTCAAATTCTAAATTTTCTGAGTGATATTTATAAAAAAATTTTGGTATATAAAGTTATAACTTTAATTTTCATTTTACGATATTAAAGTCACAACTTTTAAAGTTTTTCATATTTTTTATTTCACTGATTCTACTATAGCTATTATTACAACTAGGGTAATATGAATAGTATATTTCCCGAGGTTGACTAGTATAGACAACCAAGGGAAATGTATTCATATTTCCCGTGTTATAATCAATAGTTTTCTTCTGATTGGAAAATATGTTATTAAATATATCAATATTACATCAATAATTAAATTTGAGGTTTTGAATTTGCAATAACTCGAAAACGGCGCTAGATATCGAAAAACTGAGCAAAAATTTTACCCCCCTTTGCTCGTTCTCAACCCCCCCTAGCAATTTGTCGAAGGAAGCCTTATGCAAAATTCTAGATCAATAGCGCGCAGAATGCGCGCAAAATAATTCAGAAAAAGTTAGGTTGGTTTTTAAAATATAAAAATAAGTAAGCACATTTTTTATTTTAAACGTCACTTAAATGTCACTTTTTAACAGAGATGGCTTTAGTATTTTGTTTTGCATGTTTGATTGTCCAATCACCGTGCGCAAAGTATACTTTAAAATGACGTTTCATATTTCCCTTGGGAAATATTAGTGTGTTATGACATATTGTAACTAAGGCGATATTGCTCTATATTGTTTCAATCAGAAGAAAATTAAATAAAAAAATAATATGCCAAAATGATAAGTATGTTAATGTCAAACAATGGGTTATAAATGCAATTGACTAAAAAATAATTTTTTTTAAACCGTACGTCAAAAAAACTGGCACCAACCCTATATTATGTCTTAAGAATACCCTTAACATTATCTACCCTTAATCTTAATCTCCTACTAACAGCATAAGTAGGTATAAGTAGACGAAAAAAGTGCGAATGCAGTTGTAACTTAAATTGTACAAAATAAAATGCAGGTACTTTGGAGCGCAATTTACATTACCCCATAACACACACCCATAACTTTTCTATATTTTATATAAAAATTGTACAAATATTTAATAACATAAAAAAAATTGTAATAAAAATAAACGAAAACGTCAAATTCGTTAATTCTATGTATAAAACTACATTTTTTTTACACGAATATAATACCCACCTTCCATTTTGCGGACTAAAATGAGAAAAAAAAGTGTGTATACTCAAGATTTTACCGTGAACAATATATAGTACCTACTATTTTATATTAAATAATCAAATTAATTTATATCAGATGCAGATGTTGTACCAACTGAAGAGTTGCAACACAAGGATCTACCAGAACCTATCGAAAAAATACAAGAAACGCAAATAGTTGAAGAACCTACGACTAAGATAACAATTAAACGAAAACCTAAAATTCCCAAACAGAAAACAGAAGATATTGAAGAAGTTGCTGAAATTACTGTTAAGAAAGCTGAAGATATAATAACACCGGCTCCTGAAGAACCAGTAGCTAAAATAAAGATTAAGAAGAAATCTAAAGTCAGCAAAGAGGAACCTGCAGAAGAACTATCTATTGAAAAAGTGATTGACGTCACGCCTATTGAAAAAGAAGAGGAACCCAAAGCAGTTGATGTACCAGAACTTGTTACAGAAGATGATAAAGTTGAAGTACCAATCGCAAAGACAGAAGAAGTGCCTGTCCCGATAGTTGAAGAACCCGAAACAAAAATAACCATTAAACGGAAGAAGGTTCCCAAAAAGAAAATAGAGGAAGTAGAAGAAGTTGCTAAAATTACCGTTGAGAAAATTGAAGAAAAAATAATACCGGACCTTGAAGAACCAGAAGCCAAAATAAGGATTAAAAAGAAACCTGCACCTGTTATAGAGGAACCTGCTGAAGAACTATCTATTAAGAAAGTCATAGATGTTACTCCTATCGAAAAAGAAGACGAACCTAAACCAACTGACGTACCAGCAATTGCTAAAATTGAAGATGTGATGCCTGCTCCTGTAGAAGAAACACCTAAGATGGAATTAACAAAGGAAAGTAAACCCGAACCTGTTATAGAAGAAGCTAAGGCTGAAGTACCAATCGCAAAAACAGAAGAAGTGCCTGTCCTAAAAGTTGAAGAGCCCGAAACACAAATAACTATTAAACGGAAGAAGGTTCCTAAAAAGAAAATAGAAGAAGTAGAAGAAGTTGCTGAAATTACCCTTAAGAAAATTGAAGATAAAATAATACCGGCACCTGAAGAACCAGAAGCTAAAATAACGATTAAAAAGGAACCTGTACCGGTTATAGAGGAACCCGCTGAAGAACTATCTATTAAGAAAGTAATAGACGTTACTCCTATCGAAAAGGAAGAAGAACCTAAACCAGCTGTTGTACCAGAAATTGATAAAATTGAAGATGTGAAGCCTGCTCCTGTAGAAGAAGAAGATAAGGCTGAAGTACCAATCGCAAAAACAGAAGAAGTGGCTGTCCCAAAAGTTGAAGAGCCCGAAACAAAAATAACCATTAAACGGAAGAAAGTTCCCAAAAAGAAAATAGAAGAAGTAGAAGAAGTTGCTGAAATTACCGTTAAGAAAACTGAAGATAAAATAATACCGGCACCTGAAGAACCAGAAGCTAAAATAACGATTAAAAAGGAACCTGTACCGGTTATAGAGGAACCCGCTGAAGAACTATCTATTAAGAAAGTAATAGACGTTACTCCTATCGAAAAGAAAGAAGAACCTAAACCAGCTGCCGTACCAGAAATTGATAAAATTGAAGATGTGAAACCTGCTCCTGTAGAAGAAGAAGATAAGGCTGAAGTACCAATCGCAAAAACAGAAGAAGTGGCTGTCCCAACAGTTGAAGAGCCCGAAACAAAAATAACCATTAAACGGAAGAAGGTTCCAAAAAAGAAAATAGAAGAAGTAGAAGAAGTTGCCGAAATTACCGTTAAGAAAATTGAAGATAAAATAATACCGGCACCTGAAGAACCAGAAGCTAAAATAACGATTAAGAAGAAACCTGTACCGGTTGTAGAAGAACCTGCTGAAGAACTATCTATTAAGAAAGTAATAGACGTTACTCCTATCGAAAAGGAAGAAGAACCTAAACCAGCTGCCGTAGCAGAAATTGATAAAATTAAAGATGTGAAGCCTGCTCCTGTAGAAGAAACACCTAAGGTGGAATTAATAGAAGAAAGTAAACCCGAACCTTTTACAGAAGAAGATAAAGCTGAAGTACCAACCGCAAAAACAGAAGAAGTGCCTGTCCCTATAGTTGAAGAGCCGGAAACAAAAATAACCATTAAACGGAAGAAGGTTCCCAAAAAGAAAATAGAAGAAGTAGAAGAAGTTGCTGAAATTATCGTTAAGAAAATTGAGGATAAAATAATACCGGCCCCTGAAGAACCAGAAGCTAAAATAACGATTAAGAAGAAACCTGTACCGGTTGTAGAAGAACCTGCTGAAGAACTATCTATTAAGAAAGTAATAGACGTTACTCCTATCGAAAAGGAAGAAGAACCTAAACCAGCTGCCGTAGCAGAAATTGATAAAATTGAAGATGTGAAGCCTGCTCCTGTAGAAGAAACACCTAAGGTGGAATTAATAGAAGAAAGTAAACCCGAACCTGTTACAGAAGAAGATAAGGCTGAAGAACCAACCGCACAAACAGAAGAAGTATCTGCCCCTATAGTTGAAGAATCCGAAACTAAAATAACCATTAAACGGAAAAAGGTTCCCAAAAAGAAAATAGAAGAAGTAGAAGAAGAAGCTGAAATTACCCTTAAGAAAATTGAAGATAAAATAATACCGGCACCTGAAGAACCAGAAGCTAAAATAACGATTAAGAAGAAACCTGTACCGGTTGTAGAGGAACCTGCTGAAGAACTATCTATTAAGAAAGTAATAGACGTTACTCCTATCGAAAAAGAAGAAGAACCTAAACCAGCTGCCGTACCAGAAATTGAGAAAATTGAAGATGTGAAACCTGCTCCTGTGGAAGAAGAAGATAAGGCTGAAGTACCAATCGCAAAAACAGAAGAAATACCTGCTCCGATAGTTGAAGAACCCGAAACTAAAATAACAATTAAACGAAAGAAAATTCCAAAAAAGAAAATAGAAGAAGTAGAAGAAGTTGCTGAAATTACCGTTAAGAAAATTGATGATAAAGTAATGCCGGCCCCTGAAGAACCAGAAGCTAAAATAACGATTAAGAAGAAACCTATACAAATTGCAGAAGAGCCTGCTGTTGAATTATCTATTAAAAAAGTGGTAGATGTAACTCCTAGCGAAGATCTTGATGAACCTGAAGCTAAAATAACAATTAAGGGTAAACCTAAGCCTACCGAAGATGAAGGAAGTGACGAAGTTACTATTAAAAAGTTCAAAGAGGTTAAACCTATTGTAGAAGATGAACAACCTGAAACTACAACAATTATTACTCGAAAACCTAAACCTACCGAAGAGGAAGGAGTTGCTGAAGTTACTATCAAGAAAGTTGTTGAAATAACACCCGTTGGCGATGAAGAACCAGAAGCTAAACTGTCAGTTAGTAAAAAGCCAAAACCTACTCAAGAAGAGGGTGCTGATGCAATTGATATTAAAATTTATAAAGATATAACTCCTACTGGCGTCGAGGAGAAACCTCAAGAAAAAACACCGTCGTCTCGAAAGGGATCGGCTGATGAGGCTTCAGAAGGCTTTAAAAGATTACGACCAAGAAGAAAGTCTTCGAAACCAGAAGCTGAAGAGATAGAGACAATTACTTTTAAACCACGTGTAACAAAAACAAAAGAAGATGTTGAACAAGAATTTAGAATTCAAATGGATTCCTACGCTGAAGAAGAAATATCGATGTCAGGAAAGATACGATTAAAACGTCGTCCTACTTATGGTGAAGAAATGGCTGAAGATACTATTAAGGTATTGAAGGAAATGGACGACAATGAACCAGTTATAGAAGAAATTATTGATGACGATAGTGACAATGCAGAAGAAATTCCGTACGACATTGAAGAACCTGACGAAAATTATCACGTAGCGTTAAAACGAAAACCAATTAAATCAAAAGAAATTATTGAAGAAGTTCAAATCGATATTAAAAAACCAACACCAAAAAGTGACGATATGGAATATGAGGAAGAATCTCTGTCTATTTCCGTCAAACCTAAAAGGAAACCTTCGCAACCAACATTTGAACAAGGTATGTAGTTATATAACAATTAAAACTAATTAAGTAAAAAAATAATTTGTTAACTTATTAGGTATATTACTGAAATTATACCATAGTTTTTTCAATTTTTTATTATTTGTAACTATATTATAATAAATAATCTTAGACTTAATAACTAAAAGATTTGTTATAAGGCAGGTTACTTTTAAATGATTATTTTATTACACTTATTTAAAATCGATAAATTTTCGAAAGTTATACAGTTATACAGATATAATCATTAATTATGTCGATTTTCGTATTTTTGTATAAAATGTATGTGTATAATAATTAACAAACTTATCTTATTAAAACATTTGCAGAAGCAGCCACATTACATATTTTGCGCGAAAAAGAATTTATTTTGGAAGAAGGCAAAGAAACTGAAATTATAGAAAATAAAGAACCCTATTTTTCATTTTGTTCTTACATGGCCGAAACCAACCAAGCTATGGATGTAGTAGAGGGAGAACGAGTTTATATTTTAGAAAATGATAATCCAGATTGGTGGTTTGTCAAAAAGCATTTAACAGGTGAAAAGGGTTGGGTTCCTGCCAGATATCTAATGGATGAATTAAATTACGAAATATATCTTCAGAAAAAATTAAATGAAAAAATTGATAAGCTACCCATATTTGAAAGTAAGTAATTTAACTAATATTTAACGATGATTGGTTAATAGTTTGAAAGTTACTAACCAAACTTAAAACAGAAAAATGCATCCAGATAAACTCGCTTATAATACACGTATTTTTCTCTCTTAATATGTACCGAAAGCATTGTCCAATAAAATTTAAATTCTGAATCTGATCAAATTCTGAAAACTCAAGTACATTTTATTTTGCACTACCTACAGTATAAAGCGAATTATGCTGGTATTTAAAAATTTAATTTAAATTATTAATTCGAAAAAATTAATTTATTATAATAAATTGTTCTAGCATTGAAATTTTAACAGTAGATTACTGTGAATGTTTTAACATCAACAAAGCTAGTTCAAGTTAAAAAAATATTATTATTATTATTAAAGAAAATCCTATTTACCAGTCGAGATATTTCATTTATATATGTATTTTACAGAACCCACTGCTTCAGAAACTTCTTCGGCTCCTAAATTTACCAAAAAACTACAACCGCTACACGTGCCCGATGGTTACACTATTCAATTTGAGTGTCAAGTTGAAGGTAACCCTAGGCCACAAATAACATGGTTTAAGCAAACTGCTATTATTAAACCCTCTCAAGATTTTGAATTATATTACGATGAAGATAACGTCGCTACTCTAATTATTAAAGAGGTATTCCCTGAAGATGCGGGCACATTCACATGTGTTGCAAAGAATTCGGCAGGTTTTGCAGCAAGCAGCACAGAGCTTACAGTTGAACTACCATTATCAGAACATGGATCAGATAATGCAGGACTTTCGCGAAAAAGCTTATCTAGAGAATCATCTCTGGCCGATATTTTGGATGGTATAGTACCAACATTTTCAAAGAAGCCAACAAATCAATTTGTGGATGAAGAAACTGATGTGTATTTAGAATGTCGTTTAGTAGCCGTTCCCGAACCAGAAATAACGTGGTATCTTAACGGAAAGCCTTTACATAATAAAAATGTTAAAATTTCTACGACGTCAGATATGCATATGTACAGTAGTACAATTAGCATCGAAAAAATTAAAAAGTCACAAGAAGGTATTGTGGAAATCAGAGCCAAAAATAGAGAAGGAGAAGCGTCTGTACAATTATTCTTAAAAATTAAAACTGATGAAAAAGAATCTCCACAAATTATACAACCACTACAAAATATTACTATAAGAAGCGAAGAAACTGTTACGCTAACAACTTACATTGTGGGTAATCCTAAGCCAAAAATTATTTGGTATAAAAATAACACAGAAATATCAACTTCTAAAGTAAAAACTGAAGGTAATAAATACACATTCATCATTACTAATTCGTCCACGAAAGACACAGGAGAATATACAGTTAAGGCCACAAATACGTTAGGATCTGCAGAAACTACTGGTCATTTAACTGTTGAAGGTATTTATTTACTTTTAAAGATTATTTTTATTATTGCTGATTAATGAAAAACTATTTTTAATTTTGTAGATTTCTGCTAACAAAATAGTGTAATAATATTAAATATTGCTTAATTTGCATATTGAAGCATATTTAACAAATAAATAAATCGCCCAAAGGATTAACCATCAGCTTATGAAAATTTTTGCTTCAACTGTATTGTATATTTTATAGCTAATAAATATATGTGGCTCTATAGAAAAATATTTTATTCATTTGTAACTTGTTTTAACCTAGATATATTATATATGTTAAGGTGGCACATTTGTATATTATTTGACCAGAACAACAAATATTCGTTCAATTGAAATAAGCTACAGCAATACAAATTTTATATTATTCAAAGCTTTATGCAAGCATTGTGAAAAAAACGGCAAATAAAAACAATGATTATCTGAATAATAAAATAAATAAAGTAACAACTAAATATTACATAAATCGTTTGTTTTTATTTGCTGTTTTTTTCACAATGTTTTCGTAAAGCTTTGAATAATCTGTAAAATTACATATAAATTTGCCACCTTAAAAGTGAATCGATTCAAACATTTCTCGTAGGAATTATTAAACATTTTCACAACAAAAAATCAACCGAATGTATACAATTGCAGATCTTGTAAAATAACCTGTTGATATTATTACGACTTTTATCATTGCTTACATTAATATTTATTACTATTTTTAGATTACTTAAATCGGCAATTGGAAGCTCCAATGTTCGTCGAAAGATTCCAAGGTTCTACGGTAACCGAAAAAGGGACCATACGTTTGCGTGCTCGAGTTATTGGAAATCCGGTTCCTGAAGTATTTTGGCTACGCAATAACGAGCCCATAAAGCCAAACTCTAAAACTAAAGTATCTTACGATGGAGAAAATGCTGAACTTCATATTACAAATGCAGATTCAGAAATTGATTCGGGCGATTATAAATGCGTCGCCAAAAATTCTGTAGGTAAAGCTTCCCACGGAGCCAAGATATTAGTCGATGTAGAAACTGTTAAATTTACTAAAAAACTGAAAAAGAATATAGAAATATACGAAAAAGAAACAGTCACTCTAGAATGCGAAACATCACATACCACTACAGTAAAATGGTTCCACAAAACTAAAGAAGTTAGTGGAATGGATAATAAAGTTATAATTGAAGAAGGTAAAACCCATAAATTAGTCGTTAAAAATGCAACTTTAGACGATGGTGGTAATTATAAATGTACAGTGAAGAATCAAAAAACTGAAACTACAGTAACTGTTAACAAACGAAAACCAGAATTTATTCGAAAATTACAAGATTCTGAAGTTACTGAACTCGAAAACGCTATTTTGGAGGTGGAATTGTCCACCGAAGAAGCAGATGTAGTATGGAAGAAAGATGGAGAACCGATACCTTCCATGGATGACAAATTCAAATTAGAAAAAACCGGTAGCATAAGAAAATTAATTATTCGTAGCACCTCTATACACGACGAAGGAGAATATTCATGTTCACTACCAGATGATGTTTGTACAGCGGAAGTAACAGTTGTAGAATTGCCACCCGAAATTATTACGAAAATGGTAGATCAGACGGTAACAAAAGGAGAAAAAGCAACTTTCGAAATTGAGCTTACGAAAGGAGATGCTTTAGTGCGATGGTTTAAAAATGGCACAGAACTTCAGTTTTCTGAACATATACAACTTTCTATAGATGGTAAACGTCAAAAATTAAAAATTTATAATAGCGAAATTGATGATCAGGGTACTTACTCGTGCGAGGTACGTATTATAATAAGTTGGTTTCAGCATTCGATATTTTCTTATGTATTTTTAGGTCGGAAATCAAAAGTCCAGTGCTAAATTGAAAGTGAAGCTACCGAAACTACAATTTATTCGAGAACCTCCAGAAAAGACTATCATTCCTTTGGAAACAGACGCAACATTTGTTGCCGAGTTAAATAGATCAGATGTGCCAGTCGAATGGTTACGAAGAGGACGAATAATTCAAGAATCAGAAAAATACACAATATTATCTGATGGTGCTATTCATAAATTAATTGTTCGTAAGGCAACAACTTCTGATGAAGTAGAATATTCGTGCAGAGCAGAAGATCTCATAACTACATCGAAACTCGAAATTGAAAGTAAGTTGAAGAGTGTAAAGCAATAATTAATTACATACTAATTAATTTATTTTTAGTAATTGAAACCATGCCTAAGCTCTTTTTGGATGACGAAAATAAAATTTACAAAGTAAGAAATGGTGAAAATGTCACATTTAACATAAAATACAAGGGTACGCCTACACCTACATTTATATGGACTTGCAATGATACGGTAGTACTTCCATCAAGACGATTCCAACCAAAAATTGAAGAGGAGTGTGTCAGTCTCACAATTAGAACTGTTGAAAAAGAAGATATGGGCAAATACAAAATAAAATTAACAAATAATTGTGGAGAAGCTTCGGCACAATTAACACTTATTATTATCGGTATAGAACCTTAATATTGGCAATAAAGAAAATTGTGACCATTATAAAAATGTTTCAGATGTTCCATCAAAACCTGGTACTCCTGAAGTAGTTGAAGTAACGGATACCTTCATTACTCTTATTTGGAAAACGCCCGATTCGGACGGTAATACTCCTATCGTCAATTACATTATTGAATTTCACGATAAATCTACTTCCAGGTATGTATTTTTTAAATAATAAATTAATACATGAGTATTTATTTTATTAATATTGTTTTATAGGTGGAGTAAAACTACGGAAACTATTTCGAATACAAAGCATACACTTACTACGGTAACTAGTAATACCGAATATACATTCCGTGTTATAGCAGTTAATGAAGTTGGAGAGAGCGAACCGTCTAATAGCACGGATTATATTTTAATAGCCGTTCCTACTGCCAAAGAGGCTCCTACAATATTAGAATCATTGAAAGACATCAAAATTGGTCTTAATAAATATTTAAAACTATCTTGCGTTATAACGGGAAATCCTAAGCCAGATATTACCTGGTACAAAGATGGAAAAATAATTAAAACTAAAAGCATTAGCTACGAAAATTATATTGCACAATACACGATTTCAGAAACGACCGATACAACATCGGGAATTTATACCGTAAACGCTCAAAATACAATGGGAAGTGCTGAAACTAAGTGCGAAGTAACCATACAGGAACCACCAACATTAGAAGTCAATGAATCCCTACTTGATCAAATGCTTAAGGTAGACGAACAATGGAAAATTATTATTAAATATACTGGTTACCCACGACCCGACATAACCTGGAAGAAAAATGGCGCCGTATTTTTCTCTACAAATCACACATATTATTATTCGGATGACAACTCAACGACGATAGTCATATATTCTTTAGATCGTGATGATACAGCTACTTATACTGTTGTAGCTGAAAATGCTGCAGGATTTGCAGAAAAAGAACTAAAATTAAAAGTTGTCGGTAAGAAATTTATAAAGCGATATATTCGCTTACGATTAAACTTTCTTAAGATTTACTAATTTTCTCATGTTATGCTAATATTTGCTTCCTAATGCTTTCAGCTAATAACTTCATAAATGAACAAAAACCTGTTAGAAGTCCAAGCGATATCGGTAATGTTTTATTTTAATATTATTTTATTTTTTTATCATATTTTTTATACAATCACACAGCAACGAACGACTTTTAAACAATATTTTTTACAATCTCAGAAAAGTATCGGTAAGGGATCATAGAGTTATCCCAGAGTTAACTAGATTATTAGTCATTCGAATGGCTAACCACGAGATAATCTACATGATACCTTACTCAATTAATTAAAAATTACTCATACAAGTTTTTGTTTTTCCAATGTATGGTAGGTTCTTGATGTTAAAAAAATAAAATGCTTTTTGCGCAATCTTTGCTACTTAACACAACTTTTTCCTTCATTTTTAGTCTTTTAAAGTAAGAAGAGCCTAATTAATTAGCAGATATTGTATAATATCTACTTGTTTAGTTAACTTGTTCAGTTTAAAAACTATCGAAATTAAAATATTTCACAAGTTAATTATTAATAGTAGTATATTATAATATTATCTACCTATGTAATACTTAGCATAAATTACGTATCCAGCTTGGTATGGCGTTTAGTCTGGTTAACTATATCACTTAGATCTACTTACTCTGAGATCACTCAGAATTAACCGAAAGATTAGTTATGTGGCTTACCAATACAATAAAGCGATTTACCGAGCAAGAAATTTAAACAATTTTTCTTTCATCCATAAATAACATTATTCAAAAATAAAACAATTATTAAAATAATCAAACCTAACAAATGTTAAAATAATAAATTTTAACTGTTAAGTAAAGAATACATACTACACAGATGTATTAACCTACACCTACACCTACACACCTACACAATAATATAGCTACTGTGTTAAAATCACAAGCTATATGGAGTAATACATTTACAAAACTAGCTCAGTAAATAGATTTATAAATTGGTCGTTAAGCTTATTTACCAGTTCACCAGTTGATTGTAAGAGTATTCGCTAAATTATATTAGTGTGACAAAAACATTAGCGCACATTATACTATTATATTTTTTTAAATTAATCGATTACCGTAAAACGAAGGGGGAATCGCTGGATGAACCTGGTGTACAAGTGAAAAGAAAATCTAGGACATCCTGAGAAATACTTACTATCAGTGAGCTTTTATTTTACTCCTCTACTTTTTTGTACTCTACTTTTAACTATTCAAAATTGGACCGAAGGAAAATCTGAGGAATTCTGATGAAATCTCGTAAATGGAAACCTAACGTACCAAAATGTATATTGCGATTTCCTCCTCGAGTATTATACATCAAGTAGTACTACGACTATTTGACGATTTTAAAAAATCTCGCATTTAAAAAAGTGCTGAAAAAAATAATTTCAACTTTAGGAACAAAATTTTATTTATCATTATATCTAATAAGTTATTTGCTTCAATTTAGATAAACCATCGCCTCCAGAAGAACCGTTCCTTATAAAAGATATAGACAAGCAATCGGCAACAATATCTTGGAATCCACCATTAGATGATGGAGGATTAAATATTACAAAGTATTTAATAGAAAAATACGATATCAAAAGTATGACATGGTCAAAAGTATCTGATGTTGAAAGCTCAGTCACGACATACATAGTTCAAGAGTTACAAACAAATGCGGAATACATGTTCCGAGTTTACGCTCAAAATCCCATCGGCAAATCTGAACCTCTTGAAAGTAAAACGATAACGATTAAATCTACATGTAGTAAGTATACAATGCAAAGTTGTTTATTCTGGATAATTACCTAAATATAATTATTGCAGAAGTGCCTTCACCTCCTCGTGCACCTTTGGAAGTTTCAGGAATGACAGCAACTTCCTTCACCGTTAACTGGCAACCATCTGCTTCTGATGGTGGAAGTGCCATAACTGAATATATTGTAGAAATGAAAGAGGCTAATAGAAGAGTTTATAAAAAATTAGGTTCAACTAGAGGCGCAGTAACTAATTATGCAGTAAATTATCTCGAAAAAGATCAAGGATATAACTTTAAAATCACTGCTAAAAATTTGGTAGGCCTGAGCGAACCATTTATTCCAGACGATACCATTGTCGCTGGTGCCCGACTGAGTAAGTAATTTTTATTATTTGTCTAATTTTGCTTAGATGCTTTTTTATACTCTAAATGACAAATTATTTTTAAAACTAATCAATATAAATATTTTTCTAGAAGGATTTTAAATATTATCTCTAATGACTAATAAACTGCAACTAACTCTTTTGCTTACTGCTTTAGGAATAAAATACGAATTTGCTAAGACAGATTCAACGTTATTCTGTCTTTTGGGTATTTTTCCACCAACTACATTACATACTCCCAGTAAGTATAGATGAGTGTACCATATGTGTTACGCCAGTCCAATTATTTTTATACATTATTTTACATTATAATTCAAAAATTAATGCTATACAAATCGTTTTCTACTTAAGAGGTTGAATACGTAAAAAAAAAATATAAACGGAGAAAAATAGTATTATCAAAAAAAAAAAAGAACAATGTAAAGAGAAAATGTTAGTAGAGTTGAACAGAAAAAAGTGTATTGTTGCCAACTTTATTTGTTGTATCAGTTTGAAGCATGAGAATGTCCCTCAGAAAAAGCATAAGAGCAATGCGTAGAATTTAGAATTAAATGTTTAAATTATGGTATGCATGTACTATGTATGTATAAAACAATTTCTTATAGACAAGATTAGTAAAATATGGTTTAAAAATAACTCCAATTTATTGATCAGTAACATCTATGAATCGACAGCGTCAAGGATGTGTTAGCTGGCAGCTAACACACAGCTAAAAATTATTGTTGGGGCAGTGCTGCTTTACTGTATTGGGAA
This sequence comes from Cantharis rustica, assembly GCA_911387805.1. Taxonomy (NCBI): domain Eukaryota; kingdom Metazoa; phylum Arthropoda; class Insecta; order Coleoptera; family Cantharidae; genus Cantharis; species Cantharis rustica. The sequence continues at coordinate 83,964,570 of OU426877.1, forward strand.
ATAAAATGTTTGACTACTTTACTCGAATTCATGAAATTTTGTAACATTGTAATCAATGTAGGTATTGAACGATATCAGTACCGTATTCGAGGTATTTTAAACTTTTCTAAACGAGTTTTAAATTGATTGTAATTAACTTGCTAATTTAAATATGCCAATTTTGAGATTGTAGAGCAAAGCAATGCTGTGTGAATTTGTTCCATATTTCTAATTGCTTTTTTCTGAAATATTTTCCGCATCGTAATAAAAATTTAACCGCGACGGATAAACAATCACATTCTAATTATAAAAGTTTAAATTGTGGGAAAATTATTTAAAATCGAAATTTTCAAATACCAGTTTACTATTGCCAGCTTTATTCGGTTTCGTCTATTTTTATTTACCCTTTAATTTATCCAATTTATAATTTTAATTCGAATCTATAGATCATTAAAAATTTAGAGCGAAAAAGCGTTTCCGTTATAATTTATTGAATTAATCAATAATCAAAATGACAGGAACAAAATTTTATCAACTTTTTACTTAGAAGTTTTGTTTGTTACAAAAAATTTCAACTTTTTCTTTAATTGACAAAAATTATAACGTTCCCTATACGATTACCGTTTTTTCGAAATATCTAACCTTATTAGTGTTAATATATCGACATAATTCGATATTTGCTTAATTCGAAATTTAAAAAATTGTTATTGCATAACCGATTTTTTGTGGTTTTTAAATTAATTAAGACGAATTAATTGAATTCGATTGGATAGATTAAAGTAATAAACATTTTTCCTTTTGAATTAACTTTTTATACCGAAGCGCTTTTGATCGATTCGTAAGATTATTTAAATCGGTTTTTAAGCGTAGATGGCAAAATTTGTAAAATTGATTTTCTTGGAAAAAATGAAATTACAACTTTTTTAAATTCTTCAATATATTATATCGCTTCTTTTTTTTTTTTTGAAGCGATAAAAATTTATTGTGAAATGTTTTCATGATTAATTATTATCAATTTTATGGTTCAATAATTTTATTTGAAGCTCAATTAAAACATGATTTATTGTATCTATATTGCAATATATTTAATTGTTTCTATTGAGATCAATGGGTAAATAATTGTTTTTTCATAAATGCTCCGAAATGTTTTTGTTCTGAAAACTTGAACTTCGATCCTCACAAAACGACTCCAATCGGAAATATCTTCTGTTTGTTATAGAAACATTTTGAAAATGAGACGGAAGCAAACTTGGTAAATAGTCACCGTCGAGCTTTTTTCGACGGACATCTACCTACGAGGGGTATCATAAAATTCGAAACTTCTCCACAATGATTGATTGATTCACTTTTGTCATTCCTTATGGAAAACGCTTTTAAATTACAAAGATCCATTTTCTTTTTGCCGGAGAAAGTCACTCTATAAATTATCTATCGCTTACGAGGTGTTTTTGTGAGTCTGGAGTTGAGAGGTTGGGCTGACTAATTTAAAAATAGCGAGCAGTTCACGCCCGTGGCGTGCCACTAATAAGTGCAGCTTGCCACTCATGAAATTAATATAACTCCCCTATTTTTTTTGTTAGCTCGCCACATCAAATATTATGTATGCCTCACCCCACCTTCGATATACGGATGTGTCTCGGTGCACGGTCGGGGTAAAATAAGAAAAGACGCTCCAAATTGACACTGCTCAAATATAATCAAATCGGAGACGAATTTTTACAATACTAACGGAATTTCCCCCTCGATCTACTTTTATTTTCGCAGTTATCCTGCTTCCAAGTAGTAACAGGTTCAGATATTTTTCAAGTAGAAAAATATGTAGATTTATGTGAAGAAGGATGTGAAGATCAAAAGGTGTAGAACACGTATGACATGATTTAATGTTGTAGATGAACGTGTAATAAAAAAATTAAGTTTTGTAGACAAAATAGCATGTATGCATCGGTGTATAAATGTTTTTCAAAGCAAAAATGATATTGCAAAGAGAGAGTCTGAATATTTTAAGTTTCAGGGCTTACTACTGTTGATTGCCTTCCCCGTTAAAAATGCTTTATTAATGTAATGTTTTATTTTATGTCGGACTCCAAAATTCCCTACATCGGATATAGCAACATAACTTATTGTAAACCTGTATATTTAAAATCCGCACAACAAATTATTTTCCTATTACCTACCTATATTTCAGTTCTAAATAAATGTACTATTTATAGCACCTCCTTCGTGTCCAAGAAATCTACGCGTTACCGAAACTACGAGCAAGGGTGCAACAATTACCTGGGAATGTCCAGAATTCAATGGCGGTACCGAAATAACCGGCTATGTAATAGAAAAGAAGTTAGAATTCATGCCCAACTGGGAAAAAGTTGCAACGTTAGATTCTTATACATTGCAATACACATTTGAAAACCTTAAAGAAAAGGAAGAATATGTTTTCCGAGTTTTTGCAGAAAACGGTGTTGGCCTTAGTTCGCCAACATTAACTAGCACAGTTCATTTGCGCAGGCATGCAAGTAAGTTTTTCATTGCATTCTATTTAATTTTAATTCGACACTAACTTGTAATCATTTATTTTCGTAGCTGTGCCTTCTCCGCCAACAGCTCCGTTAGAAATACGAACAATTGGTCCAAATGCTATTGTAATAGCATGGGGAATACCGGAAACTGACGGGGGCGCTCCATTGGAAGGATATAACATTGCTATTAGAGATACGAAGAAAACCATGTGGATGGAAGTAGGCAAAGTTGCCGCCCCAATACAGAAGTTTACCATTCGTGACCTTCAAGAAGATCATGAATATTTGATAAGAATATTTGCTCGAAACGAAATTGGATTAAGTGAACCGCTAGAATCTGACGAACCTTTCAAGATTTTACCTTCAACTGGTAAATAGATTTCTACTTTACTTCACATAATCAGATTTACGAGGCTTACACAAAATAAAAACGTGGTTTATACAAAATTTTAAAACTTAGATAGGTACTGAAAAAAACAAATTAATCTAATTGAAAATATTACAGTATAATTTCCTTCGATCACTTCAGCTATAGTCTATAATCTATATAAATCCATTTCTGTTTTGACCAAATTAAAAAACCATAAATTTATGTTACGACCACATCACAAAATTTGTCATGTTTCTTTTAAAAGTGTGTACTTATAGCAATACCACTGGTAGTGATAAAACGCCTTTTTATGTCCATCTGTAGAGGGGTAAATTTCTCATAAACTACATCGCAAAATAACAAAAAAAAAGTTTAAAAAACTTTTTCTACATAGGCAAGGGAAGGCTAAACTGCAATGCAATAAAAATGCAATAATAGGTACACATTCGTTATTTAATAACAGAAAAAACTGCTTAAATTTTGATGGGCAGTGGCGTTAGATTGCATCAATTGTCATTTACTGTTGGTGTCGGGAGTCTATTAAAAAAATTAATCTGAGCGTTTTTCAAACCTTTCTTTATACAGATTATATTTTATTCGGTAATTACAAAGGAAACCACGTTACAATTCGTGTATACCCTTACGATCGTTAGACCAATTCGCCCTTGACTCCTACCCATATAATAATACTTTAATTCATTATTAAATCTCTATAATTTACATTAGATCCTGACGCAGAAGAGTTTAAAGAAGTAACAGATCGTGAACCAACATCTTATAGTACGGAAACCACTACATCTTGGTTAAGAGATAACAGCATGGATGCCGATATTTACACTTATTCGAGAGGAAAATTACTGCAGAAAAACGAATACTTCTTCAAAATTTGGTGTTACGCCAACGAACTCTTCCAATAATACAATTTTAACTTTTCCTGAAAAAAAATTAGTTAATAATTTATTATGACTGAAAATTTTATATATGTAAAAGTACTACTTACCAGAACTAGAAAAATTAGATTATTAAGTTTTATAAAAATTGATGTAAATATTTTTGACTTTTATCTAAACTTGATTCGAAATTTAGATTTAAATTATGTAACTCGACAATGAAGAAAATAACTACAAAGCACGTAATTTGTCTGATATAATATTAAATAAAACCAAAACGCGAGTAATGAAATCTTACATTTGAAAATCAAACACTATCCAACATGTAATTTAACATGTAATACATAATAGTAAAATAAATTACGTTAATGTGCTGACTTGACAACACTGTGATAACGAATAATGAATGTGACGATTATTTTGATGTTGCTGTAATTACTATAATATGAAAAAATTCATTTGTAACTTACAAAAATATATAAAAAGTAATATTCTTTTTTTGCATGAAATGTTAAAAAATATGTATACGAGTTGTTTTCTTTCAAGTTTTATTAAATTATTATTGCATTGGTATTTAAAAATCTATCTAACTATAACAAATTTTTCAGTTAAGGGAGTAAATATAGGTGCATATTATATTTATCAAACAACATCAATAACTGACTGAAAAATTTGTGAAGTAGATGATTTATGTATTTTCTCGTTATTAAAAAAATAAAATTATTTAAATTCAAGTTTTTAGTGTGTTATTTTTTAATTTAGTACGAAACCAACCTAGTTTATAAGTTTTTCATTTTAAATAGAAATTTCAACTTAAAGTGACACTTGTGCAGGAATTCATAAAATGGCGCCATAAACGGAGAAAGTGACTTTTAATGCAAATTTGCAAAAGGAATAATTTAAAATAATTTTTATATTGTAATATTGTAAATTTGAATTTGAATAATGGGCGCGAAATTTTAAATTTAGTTCATGTTGGTTACTTTAAAATACAACGATTTGGCAACAGGGGGTTTAAAGAAACGCAAGAAGTAGAAGTTTCCGTTAGAATTTGCCGTTAGAGGGTAACAAAAGGCTCTTACATTTTTGAACGTCGGGAGAGACGGTTGTAGTTTTGGTGCGTGGAATGTTTTAAGAAAAGGTTATTCAATAATTGAATTTAAATTTAATTCAAATATATTTTAGTTATCAACAAATTTAAAATACGTAAGTTAAATAAATTTATTTATTATAATGTTTTAAATAAAACAGGGCGAGTTGTTAGAAATTTTCGTAATAGGTTATCGGGCCATGTGTATACATTTAAACTAATTCAAAATTTACTTCATCTTCAGTTTTAAGATTTAATTACTGTTCGAGGTTGTGATTTAATATTATTATATTTAAAACGGGATTTGCTAATTTAAGACTGTTCTCTGAGCCAAAAGTTTCTAAAAATCGAGATTTACAAAATATCGGAAGAACTCAAATTTAATGGTTTTTTGGCTTTTTTGGAAAAACCAAAAAACTTATTCAAAAAAGGATATTTGTAAAGGTTTGTACTACTACTACACATTCTGTCAAAATTTCAAGTCAATTGGTCCAGCCGTTTAGAACTTATAAAAAGGCACTAAAAGAACAGCCTTAAGGGAAGAAATAAATTATTCATATGCGACCTACGACGAATCTTTATAAAACATTAGAGATCATCGCGGCAATAAAAAGTAAGAGTAGTTGTTTAAGATAATTTAAAATAAGAAGCGGCTGTTTGAGGTGGAAAATATATTGAGATGTCCCGGTTCTCAAATTTCAAAATAATAAAATTTAATATTGACGATATTAATTTCTTAATTAAAATAAAACTTGCATTCAGCGTTGTTTGTATCGGCTGGCCAAATGTGCACAATAACACCACATGTCTCGCGCTTATTTTCTGCTTTTAATTTACTCACTATCCAATTTAGTTCAAAAAAATCATCCAAATTAATAATTAAAAGAAAATAATTCACTCACATTTAATCAAAAACTTTTATTCACAAAATAAAAATAATTCTCGAATTTAAAACGCAAAAATACTAACAACGGAGATCCCCCGTAAAACGCGTGTGTCCGTTCTTGACGGACCCGGCTAATACCCTCCTTGTCTTTTAATTCCAATCCTTTTACAATCGTTATACAAAATTATTCACAACGAATTCAATTCAAATTCACAAAATGAATAAAACAAATTTTCATATTTACAACTAAATCAATTTCTTGTAATTTACAATAAAATATAGAAATTAATTTAAATTTATGTTTATAACAATTAATGTAAAATAACTAATAATATGGGAAACATGACAATATATATTGACGTGTAATTCACCCTGGTTGTATTTTTTTCTACTTATTTCAAATTAAATTTGTTTTTCAAAATTATTAAAATCAAATTCCATTTTTATTTCAAATCAAAATTTTCTTCAAGGGATCGAAGTTTTGGTTTTACCGTTATCCAAATCGCCTGCTTATCTATCTGGCCACACGCTCGCAGTTACAAATAATTTTACTTTCCAATTTTAAACACAAATCGAATGTCTTACTCGAAATACTTGTTCTGCAAATCAATCAACCAGATCGAAACTATTATCGCCCAGTAGCCACTTAATAAAAATTTATCCAAACTCCAAATTTCAAAAATTTTATCATCCAAAAAAAAGGCGCAATAATGCATTCGCATCCAATCATTTATTTACTCACAATTTTAGAAAAATCATAAATCTCAAAATATCTTGCAATACCAAAAACTAGCGACCAGCTTGGTCGGCCATCTTGGCTAAAAAGCCACGATAAAACTTCACTTCTACCAACATTAATTTCCAAAGTTTTACCTCCCAAAATTCAAATTCAAATATTTCTTAAACTTAATATCAAAATTAATGACAAATCAACAGGGTAGGCACAACTTTGGTTCGAAACATGACAATATATAGCATTAGATAACTTAATTTAGATGGCTAATTCAATGGCCTTTTCAATGGCTAATCATTGAAAAGGTTAAACTATATTAATAATAGGGCCGGAAATGACAGTGAATTCTGTGAATATGTTTCTCATTTTTCTTTTCTTCAAATATCTCAATGATATACTACAAAATTCGGATATTTCAGGACAGTTATTAATAAACATTAACAAAGCTCCTTATGATTATTTGCAACCACATATAAGGTAATACCAATTGAATTACGATATTAAATAACTGTTTTAACAATGTTCTTCATGATTATTTGCGGCTACATAATAGTTTAAGTACGGTAGATTTAAGGAAATGACCAATTAGAAATTTAAGTGACGACATATTAATTAAGTTGACATATTAAAAAGGTGACGATCTTAGTTTAAGTTGACAAGGTATTAGTTATATAAGAGCGGGTGATTTAGAATATAAAGGTTTATTATTTAAGATCTTACATAAAATAAAACCAATTGAGTTGAACATCGAAATACATACATGAGCTTCTTACAAATTACTATTGTGGTTGGTCATTAAATATAAATAATTAATTAGAAAACATTACAGTCATGTCAGTCATTACAATCGAACAGTTATTAAATCAAATTTCAAACTAAAGTATTCTGAATTAAATAATATCAAGGAGATTAACTTTGCTGGTAAATTGGTTGTCGGACTACCTTTTTCTTTTCGGTTAAAATATATATTCATCGTTAAACCGAATCCTGTGTTTTATTTAATTTGTGTGTACTAATTATTCCTTCAGGTGCCCTAGCAGTGGTTACACCACTGGACATGTAAGCTTAAGTTTGAGGTTAATAAACGAGGTAACGACATTAGCATTCAAAAGAGCCATCCGCAGATTTAAAAGGACTTGTAAGTGTTACTATACCAAGGGAGATCACAACGTGCGAGATTTGTTTGACAGCTTTGCTTTGGTTTGTAACTTTGATTTGAGAAGGCGGTAATTCAAATTGAAGAACCAACTATTACAATATAAAAATAAATAATCTTTTAGTTGAAAACTAATGGTCACCATTCATAATCATAAAATGGAGGAGGTGAAATAAATCTCGTTTGCGCATGCGTGTCAGTAATTTCGTATTTGTACTTATTTTTCCGAAAATAATTCCGATAATAAGCTGTAGGTAAAATTTACTCTACCGGAACATAGTGTACGGTCTGAGCAAAGTGCAGCGGAGAAACAAAAATACCGAACTACTTTTATAACGTTGAATAAATCATATCAAATTTAAAAATTATTTTATTTTTATATAATTTTTAAACATTAATTTATTATTTTGTAGATTATTTTGAAGTTTTGTTTGTAATTGTGGATTATATTTATTTTTTGTAAGTACGTTGTACATAAGAGTTGAGTTTAAAAGTTTTGTGTTGGTAACCGTGCTGAATGAGCAAAGTGGGAGAGAGAACGCTTCAGGGCTGAGATAGCCGACGCAATGGACGTGAATTTTGTTCGTTGTGATTATAATTTTAATTTTTTGATAAATTGTAATATGAATAAAAATTAAAAGTGGTTTTTAACTTTAAGTTATTTTAATTAGTGCTAGTGTAAAAAAATTAAAAATTTGGATTAAGTGTAAAAATAAATTCACAAACAAATTTGTTTGATCGACGCGAGCATATTATGTGAATTGCACGTGTAACCCCGATGCCATAAGATAACAAAAATGATACGACCCGAAAGTTAAAAATTTTGGTTACTGTCACGTATGTGATCACAAGAATTAAACTTTTTCCTATTGAGCATTGGAAAGAGGACAATTTTCTGAGTATATTAACACAAAAATTTTCTTGGATTATGCAATAGTTGTCGAAATTACGGCATTTTAAAAATGCGAATTAGCAGGGACGTGTAACTTAATATACTCAGTTCTGCAGTGCTTTACGCGTGGTCTACAGTCAGTACTGTAGGCCACTCACTCAGCATGCAAATTGAAATGTTAAGATTTAAGCTTTAAAATTCGTAATTTTAATTGCGTTTTCGATGAGTTTCGAATTATTAGGTTAATTAAAATATCGGAATACATTACAGGCCGCCGGGCGTCTTCGACCTTATTATAAAATAACTTATTTATGGCAAATCTCGGATTCCAGGTAAACGTAGATCTGTGTTTTCGAGTTCCACCTTTGGCGAGTTCTGCCATTCTTCGGGGATATTTTTAAATTGTTTTGCCTTACACAAAAATGGCTAATCATGCAGCCGTGTTAAAAGGTGTATCTAAAATACATGTAAATTTAAATTTTTCAAATTCGATATTTTCGAGAACTAATTTATAATCCAACAAAATTTTTGTTCTAGTGTGATTAGAAAAGTGTCCTTTTACCAATAATCAATAGAAAAAAGTTAAAATCGTGTGATCACATACGTGACAGTTCCCAAAATTTTATTTAAAAATTAAAAATATTTAAACAAGAGTCTGATCATGCTTAAATTAATAATAAATTAAACCAAGGCAGAATATTTTTGGAATAAGGAAAATTATAAATTTGTATAGCTGGGGTCATTGCAATATATTTATAAGCATAATATATTTCTGTCCAGCTATAGACTGAAATACGAAAGCTAAAAATAAAACCAACTTTAGTTAATAACAAAGATGCCCGTTATCAAACACTCGATTAAAAATTTATCTAAACGAAACCCTACCAGGATGGAAGTGTAAAAATATGGGAGTGCGAATAGGAAACGACATACTTAACACTCTTTTTCTTGCGGACGACCAGGTTGTGATAGCAAAATATAAACAAGATCTTAGTTATATGATTAGAAACTACATGAGGAATACACGAAGACTGGACTTACCATGAATTTAATCAATGGGAATATCTCGTTATTGGAAACAGTGGCGTAGCTAGGAATTTGATTCGGGGGGGCACCTGCGAGCGCAGCGAGCCGTTTTTAATAGCGCCGCAAGTGAAAATTTTTCAAATTTTCAAGGTCATGTGCTCAATAGAAAGTTAAAAAATTACAATAAAAAATAATTTCTCCGAAAAAAAGGTTTCGTCAGACATTTTAACGTTAACGACAATAATAATAGTTTCCAAATAATATATTGCTGTGATTTTTGTAGGCAATACGAATTTTTAGGGTATAATTAAATTTAAATATTATTTTTGCGCGCCATCACTGGTGCAGTCCGGCTCTGCGAACAGGGAAATTTTGTTTTGGGGGGACAGAGGGAATAGCGATAGCGGTTGACAAAAAATTTGTGATTCACAAAAAAAAGGAGAATTGAAATATTAAAATAATAAAGGTAAATTTGAGAACACAAAAGTTGTTTTGCTGAAGTGAAAGTAGCTGATAAGAATAAAAACGAAGGTTAGTCGCACTTATATGATTATAAAAATAAAGAAATTTGCATTGCGCAATAATTATTAAAAAATTAACATAGAGAACATAGCAATATAAACACTAAAAATTAAGTCATGGAAATTATTATTATTATAATATAATTATAATTGTAAAATCATTACATTTTTTTTATTCCAAAAGTATTTATAACCTTTTCACTATTAATATAGGCACATTCCTGTGAACTGCTAGTAAAGCTAAACTGCTTAACCTATTCTCACCCGTACTATTTCTCAAATTCTACAGAGGCCTCTTTCTACAGAGGCTCTAGTAACCGTTCTTCTTCTTCTTCATGTGCCATGTCCGGTTCCCCGGACGTTGGCAACCTCTCTCCGTAACCGTTAATGTTCCTAAAATAATATATATATTTGGAAACATCAATATTGAACTGATTAAGAGCTTCCATTATATATTTTGGAAGCTCTCCTTCATGGTTTTTTCATTTCTAATGCGAAATCAGCCATTTGCCTTCAAATATAGTATCATTAGTGTTTTGAAAATCATTTATATAGAAATCTATACATGGTTTGAAGTCATTGTAAAATTACGAATTAATAATTTCGGGGGGGGGGGCCTTGGCTACGCCAGTGATTGAAAGTAAAGATTGCAATGATCTTCTACTAGGCACGAATGTAAATATAATAAGAGGTGTAACCAGGGCCGTAGCTAGGGGGAGACCTTGTGAGCCAATGCCCTACCTTAAAAAATATCATCAACTAACAAGGGAATTATATGACCTCCGCATTTTTGTAATTTTTGCCACTTATTCTACTTAAAGTCTACCCCTTCAATAAGAACTCCTCAAAGCAATAGGGCCAGATGGCCAGAAATTTTCGAGAAAATTGACTTTGAAATATTCTCGAAGGAGTTTGAAGACAAGATGTGAAACAATTAGCACATAGTTTTGTAGCACAGGACCGAGCGAGTTGGACTAGGGACCAGTGGGTCCACGGTTTTATTCCCACCTTCGCTGGGTTTTTTTTTTAATTTTTTTTTCTCTAGTGCGTATTATTTTCCTTAAGTAAATGCTCGTAATACACAAGAGCATCTTTCATGCGTAGTTTAGCGATTTCACTGCACAGACTATCTTCGACGGTGTCTTCAGCCCTCGTCGAGAGGCCAGGCAAATTAACGGATAAATATCAGACATGATAACTTTTCAGTATTAACTACGCTAGATAAAAACTAAGCTGTTGAAAATGTATTTTAGGATAAAAATGTGTAGTTTTAGAATATGTTGGTTTATTAACTTTTTATTTCTTATTATAATCTAGTCAGTTGCATGGCTTTATTAGCCACATCATGTTTGCTATATCTACCAATCGTAAAATAAATAAATATTAGGTAAATTATTTCCACCAGATGATATTTGCGATGACATATGAAACTAGTCCTGCTGAATAATAATAATAAAAACATTCGATTTTATATTTGTTAAAAAAAATCGGATGTGGCCTTGCCCATAACATTATCATACTTTTAAATAATAATAAATTTAAAAGAATTAAAAAAATATATTATTTTGGAGGAGAATATATTAAAAAGTTAAAATTTTAAAAATAAGAAAAAAATTATTTACAAAATTTTTTTTTTATTATTTTTTATTTTTTTTGCGTTTCCGTATACCGATTTTTTATTATTATTTTAGAGGAGAATATGATAAAAAAATAAAATTTTAAAAATAAGAAAAAATTTTTTTTTTAAATTTACTAAATATTGTTTTATTTTGCTTTTCCTTGTACCGATTTTAACCAAAATCTAATCAGCTCTAATATAATCAGCTTTAAAAATTATTTTATTAATTAATAGGTATATCTTTTAAAACAATCACGATTGTGTATTGAAAATGAGGGTAGTTGTTTTGAAGATTTACTTAAATTATGTAATAGCTCAACCTTAATTAATACAATAATTTTTTAATAAAATCCGGGAAAATCCGGTATAAATTTTTTATTTTTTTATAAATTTTGTTTTCGTTTAGGAGAATAGTAATAAATTGACTTTTTCTATTTTGTATTAGTGTTTTCTTTTCAAGAGAAGCGCATTAATTTTAGTAGCACCAGAGATTTGTTCCACTTACGAAACCTGTTTATACATTCCATATTAAACATTCTCCGTTTCCCCTGACTTCAAAATTAATGTTTAAATTTTGTAGCGGGGAGGGGGGCGGATGATGATAAGTTAATTTTTCGAGTAAAGTATCTGAGAATTTGTTGTTGAATGAAGAAGGAAAAATTATTTTTTTCTTTTTAAAGGAAACAGTAGTTTTTAAAGTAAGGTGCTTTTATTATTAATTTTTATTTTTAGAATTTTTTTACAGTCAGGGGTTTTTAAAATTATTAATTTTTACCGAGACTGCATTAAGTCACTCTCGGTCGAAAACCAGGCGACGAACAAAACAACATGAAGGTAATGAAATTATCTATAAAAATAAAAATAAAAGCGATTTTTATATGCTAAAAAGAGTTTTCAAAAAGTAAAATTTACATTGCGTACATGGGAGCTTCCGAATACTATTATTTATATAAAATGAAGTCATGAGCAACGCAAAATAATTTTTTTAAGTAATTCACTTTATATTTATATAAGGTCCGTCACGAATAAGGTCTAAGATTTTGCTTCTATTAAGCAATTCCATAAAATCAAATTATTAAATTTGTAGATTGTTGGTAGCCGCCATCTTATTAGATATTTTATGTTTTATATACAGTTACTCACAAAAGTATGCGGACGCTCCTATGTTAGCAATGTAAATTGTACTTTTTAAAAACTCTTTTTGGCATACAAAAATTGCTTTTACAAAAATTCTTTTCAGATGTTTTTTGTAGATAATTTCTTTCTCTTCATTTTTGTTTGTATAAAATTTTTTTTTCGACCGAGTGACTTAAGGTAGTCTCGGGAAAAATCCCATGGTAGTCCCCTGCGAATATCATAAGAATTTCATAGTGCATTTTTAATTTCATTAAAAATTTTAACCGAGTCTGCTTTAAGTCACTCTTGGTCGAAAACAAGGCGACAAAATAAAAAAATGTATATGAACAAAAATGAAGAGAATAAAATCTGCGACAAAAAATGTATAACAAGTATTGCTGTAAAAACAATTTTTGTATGATAAAAAACAAAAACGATAAAAAAACTAAAGAACAATTTAGATTGCTAACATAGGAACGTCCGAATACTTTTGTTAGTAACTGTAATGTATTAAAATTTTTAAAAAAATTAATAATTTATTTAGGTTTTCATGCTTTTTATTTGTAAAAAATATTGTACAGGATTATTAAAATTTATATCTGAATCAACTCTCAATTTAATTGTTTTCGTTGCAACTAGTTTACAAGCTCGTGAGGGATTTGTACATCTTTCGAGCAAAATATTATTTATATAATTAGAGTCGTTATCATTAAAATGTTTTAACAATAGCGTTTTAAGTTTCTCATCATCAAAATGTTTAAATGGACAACCACCTTCTTGAGCAGAATTAAGAATTGAATTCTAAAATAAAAATTATCTAACCTTACGGACAAAAATATCGTAACTTACTTACTTGAAAATGATTACAAGATTTAGAGACATAAGTTTTTCGAGAACCTTCAAGACCATACAAATGTCTTATACTATAAACGTACTTTTTTTCATTTTCTTGCCAACTGTGATTACAATTTGCACAGTTAGAATATTCTTTGCTATATTCAGTTTTCCAATATGTAATTGAACTATTTAAAGATAACCCAATATCTTTCAAAAATAAGCTTAAATCAATTCTAAAAAGAATAAACGGTTTATTGCAATAAAAGAACGTATAAATAAATACCTTTCGCTATGAGCCAATCTATGATTATTCTTTAGAACTCCATCTAAATTTTGCATACACAATGGAAATAATTTACTATCGATATCAAGAGAATTCAAAATTTTTGGATTTGAAATTTGACTTCCAAAAAGTTTCAGGTGTAGGTAGCTCATGATAGAATCGATACGTTTATCTTCAAGAGTGTGTTGCACAACACTACTGTACATCATTTCTTTAATGGTTATTCTTACATATACATTAAATACAGACACAAACAATTCTTTCCATTTATCGCAAGGTATTTGTATAAATCCATTTTTTAACTCAAAATCACGTTTGGAAAGTAGAGTATAACAATAATTAAATGGTACTATAAAAAGAAACGAATTAATTTATTCCTACAGTTTTCAAAATTATTAGATCTATTAAGTAAAATGGTTTCTGAATAATAAGCGGTAAAAGGAAGCCGACTAAGATCGAAATCTCACTACATTTTAATTTCATTTTGTTGATATTTAGATTTATTAATTGACAAATGTCTTGTATTTTAACTATTTTAGTTAACAAAACAAAAAATTTAATTTTCAAGTTTTGAACTTTTTATATTATCATCCCCTAATTTTTAATGTACTGAATGTTTAAGTTTTTTGTTTATCACTATTTAATTCTAATTTAATTTTACTTACCCTCCAAAATAAAAAATTTACAATGTTCATTTGTAGTATGAGAACCAAATATATGATTCTTATAGTTGTTCGATAGCATTTTCATTAAAACAGAAACAAGAACGTTCAAAAAATCAGTAATAATTTTGTTATTTTTACATTCGTTTTTAGATTCCTTCGAGTGACGAAGTAATTTTTTCAAAAATTGTAAGCTTCTATTACTGTTATAAGATTGCAATCTTAGATACAATAATTTAACTTCTGAATTTATAAAAAAGGATAAAAAGTTATGATATTTTACAGCTGCCAAACGAAAAGTATAATGTCCTGCTCTATCAAATGCAGAATCTTCCATTAAATACTCGATACAATGTACCGGTATACTAGTTGTCATTGTACTTTTAAAAAACTCTAAACGGTGCTCTACGCATTTTTGTAAATCATTCAAAGTGATTACACCTCGCGGAGGCTTTAAATACAAAGTCATTTATTATCACATTTATTTGTAATAATAAAACAAACACAAAATATTGAAAATAACCTAACTTTTATTACAAATTATACAAACAGTAGTTCAAAACAACACTGTACCGTAGATCTTCTAGTCGCGGGGATAGCAGTTCCTAAACAACAGGCTAGCAGTTCTAAATTTTAAGGTTGTTAATTTTTATTAATAATAAATATTATGATTAAGGTTATATTCGCATTTCAAATATTATTTAATAACGAAAACAAAAAAGGTGAATAATCAGTGTCAACGTCATAATATCCTTTGGTAAAACGTCATTTCAAAAGATTCAGTTTATTAGTTATTTATCGATTTTTCACTTTCGTTGTTATTATGCGATAACACCGTTGAACGCAACCGTAAATATGAAATAAAGTAGTTCACTATTGACCTAATTTTTAAAACTAACGAAATTTTGTGAACTTAACGGATTAATTATAAGAAAAATATTAAATCATTGGTAGCCTTTTATAACTCAAAAATGAACGATATTAATTTCAAAAATTATTCAGTTATTATTGAACCTTCGACACCTAAACTGCAAACAGGTTTAAGTGCAGACCTTCGTAATGTTATAAATGAAAGAAATATATTAACAACTCGCACAAAGAAAAAAATACTAACAGATTTGGATGAAATAAACCATGCGTATGTTGAAAGTGATCGTAAAAATAAAAGAAGACAAGCTATCGATGAAATATTAAGCAGTGAAGTGTATTATTTAAAACAGCTCCAATTAATAAAAAGCTTTTTTATGAAGCCCATCGTTGATAGAAAGTTATTAAAAAAAAATGAATATCAAACATTATTTGGCAGCATAGAAACAATTTCAAATATAAATGGTGAACTTTTGCGAAAATTAACTCAAGATCCTGAAAATATTGCCGAGGCTTTCTCGAATGTTGCCCCTTTCTTGAAGTTGTATTCTGTATATGCGTACGAATATAAGAACGCTTTAAATGTTTTGCAGGTATTTATCTTTCCTCTATTTCTAAGCATTTTAAATTGAAACCTTTTATTAGAATGTTGCAGCCACGAATCAAGAATTTTCAAAATTTTTGGAATTACAAGAAAGCAGGCCCGAAGTACACTCGAAACTTTCAGCTTTACTTATAACACCAATTCAAAGGGTTCCTCGTTATCGCTTGCTGTTAAAACAATTACTAGAAAACACAAATTCACAGCAGCCTTCACATTCTTTACTAATAGGTATCTATCTTTTTTTTATTTAACTTAAGTTAAAAATGATTTGGTACCATAATGTTAATACGTTTTTTAGAATCATTACAAAAAGTGGAAGAAGCAGCGACCCATATAAATAACTTAGTTCAAGAACAAGAAAACACTCAAAAACTTCTCGAAATACAACGCAGTTTACAAAATGGTTATCCCTTAATTATAAAACCTGGACGTAAATTTATTAAGGATGGAATTTTAATGAAAGTCTCCGAAAGTAAAAATCGTAGCTACAAGAGATATTTTGTACTAATGAGTGATATTCTGATGTATTGTAAATTAAAGAAGGATAATCCAGCTTTGCCAAATTCTTTAATGTGTTCATGTATTTTGCCATTAAATAAATGTAAAATAACCGAAATGCTTAGTAAAGGGGCTTTTAAAATTACTTGTGAAGATGTAACGGTGACTGTGCATCATGACCGTGCGGAATATGTTAAACAATGGGTCGAAATTCTTCACGAGTCGATTAAGAAATACATAAGAAATAGACGTACTTTGAGAAAAGACAGTTCATACAGAAAACCTGTACATAAAAAATTCTTAAGTGAATATCAAGATTTAGGAATTAGTCCCGGCAAGCCGAGGCGCAAAAGGCAACTGCATGAAAAGGTACCTCACCTTGTATCGAACTAACTGATATTTATAATTTATTTAATGTTTTAGAGTTTCCAAGAAGTCAAAAAAATTTCCAATAGTTCTCTTGAGAGTGATACTGAAACGAAAAATTGCTTTTCTTTCAAACCAACTAAACGAAAATTAATAAGAAATTGTGATAAAGAATCGACCGTTCCTTCTAAGAAGGTAAAGGTTGTTGACGATAAAGGCTTTGATAGTTTATATCCATTACGAAAACAAATTGTTAAGAAAGATAAACATTCTAATGAATTACTTGAAATTGAAGAAGAATGTGTCAATGAAGTTTCTGACAAAAATAATCAAGTTTTTGTGTTTGGTGACAACCACGATCAACCCAAAGGTTTCCGTTTTACCATAAATAATATTTTATTAGATTTGAGTAAATCGATCAAAAGAATATTTGGTTTTGGTCAAAACTAAATTAGCATGTTTAATTAATTATAGAACGTTTGCTTACTTTTAATAAGGAAAAAGAGTATTATAGTAATATCATAATAGTTATTCTATCGTACTAACATAAATAATGTAAAACAAGAATGCTAATAAGGGTCATACGGTGCAAAAGTAGTCCCAAGTAATAAACAAACAACAAAGTAATAAAACAAAAAAAGTAGCAATTTTGATTACTTCATTCCTAAATTTTAATCTCGTTATTGTGTTGTATGTATTAACCGGTATTAAGTGCCATTCTCATTCAATTAACACTACATAAATAAGACGTCAATTAATAAAAAAAAATTACTTTTCTATCTATAATTCGGTTTTAGAACGTCTTGCGACGTTATCCGATGCTAAGATTACTTTTAGGCTTTTTAATAAATATATGGATGTTTTTATGAGTGACAGTGAACTATCCCGACGCCTCAACCCCCAACTAGGAGGACCTTTGCCTTCAGATCGATATTAGACTTTAGATCGCAGCAGTGCATCTGACGCGACGAAAATTTCAATCGTGGTTTCCCACTTCCCAATCGGTTGGTGTAGACTTTACGTTATGCTGCTGGTTAAGATTAAGATTACTTTTCTTCTTAATTTAATAAATAATAATTCACTAAAGTCAAATGCATCGATAAAAACGAGTTTTTAAAGGAAGAATTGTCATTTTAAAGTACAAGTTCAGTGTAAAGTACAATCTTCATTTTGTTTTTGACATATTCACATTTATTACACAGGTCTGTATAAAAATATTTTCTAAAAATTGTTTTGGTTTTGTTAACTTTATAAGTAATTTTCACTGCTGATTTCAAAAACGACATTGTTTTTCTTATCACTTATGGTATTACACGAAAAAGGAATTGTTTTAAGTAAATTAACTGAAAACACAATGTTTAATATTCAATCAAGACATTCTCAAGTTGGGAGTCTTTTGTGTTCCCAAGAAAGCTGATTACAATAGGTTTAAAAGGTATTCGGGCTTCTTTTTCTTTTCTTTCCATTTTCAACTTGAAATTGTCATCCTTCATAAGTTTTTTTAGGTAGATTCAGCAAATACTCCCTCCTATCTAATATAGTTTATCATAACTTCTAAAAATATTGTAAAAGTCAAAGCTAGATGTATCAAAAACACAATAAGCACTGAAAACGTTTTAGACAATTTTTTTATTGAAGACCTTTGTTATGTGCTGTGCATTGCTAAAAAGCGTGGAGAATAATTTTCATTTAAATGACATTGAAAAATGATCATTAATTTTGTCGTAATAGACTGCGGCAAGACAGAATATAGTTATTATTAGTAACAAAGCACAGTGAAAATCATCCGTAAAGCGCAATGTTTAGTTCTATATTGAGTAATTCATGTTCTGTATATTTTATTTTCAGGATGTTACAAAAATTAAAATAATGACTAGTTTTTTCTAATCTTGAAATGTTGGTTTATGCAAAAATTCAATGTCAGCAGATACCTGCTATTATTTAAGTTTTGTTAAAATTCTTGTTTAATAAATAATATAAAATATTAATTATGGAATCCCTTTTGCTTTTAAATAAATATTGCTCTTATACAAAAGTTTTATCTTTTAAGAATCTGAAATTTTATTTAGAAACATTACAAAAATTAAAATGAAACTTAATTTACCCTGCATAATGTTAAGTTGTAAAGAGAAAATAATTATAAAATGATAATTTATTATATTTTTCTATTTGCATTTGTGAGGAAATGTTTATTTATTAAAATTAATTTGATTTTAAACATTTCACATGATTCATAAATGCTTGAACGCGATTGTTGCACACACTTTCTTGCCATTGTCCTTTATTTTTAAAATGGGAGCCAATTATAAGAGCATCTGCATTTAAATATTTGTGCACATTTTTATCATTTACACCAGACCCTACAATAATTGGTGATTCACAATTTTGTTTTAAATCGTTAAATTCTTGAAGGTTTGCTGGGCTTCCAGTTGCTATTCCAGTTAATATTATTCCATCGGAAAGAAATAATTCTGCAGCTTTAGCTGTTTCCACCAGACTCAAATCATTTGTAATTGAATGTGAACTAAAGAATCGCTTCACTAGATTATAAATTATAAGGAAAGAAACAGGTAAATTGATAATTTAAAATCACAAAATAAAGTTAAAATAGGGTCGAGTTACCTGTGTTTCTTTTTGATATCTGTCCAGATTGCTACATCAGTTGCATTTATATTCTTTCGGTATCGTAAAATTAATCCAGCTTGTGCATCCATAAACCCTTCATCTGCTATATGACTAAAAACAAATCCTTCACTTCGAATAAAATTAAAAGACGAAGTTTTGGCTACGGCAATCGCTTCTAAATTTCCTCCTGCTAATATCTAAATACATATGTGTATAAATTATTACATATTTGGCTGCTGCCCTCAAATGAAATCGTCTGTACCTGTACTCCACATGGTATGGTTTCAGGAACAATTTTTTTAACTTCTGTACAAATTCTCGTCATTGTTGAAACTATTTCAGGGCCAAAATGTTTTGCCTTAATATAAGGAATATCATTCATATTTTCTACAAGAATACCATTCTAAAAATTACATATAAAATAAGTTATATAATAAATGATTTGTGATACATACAATATTATTGTTTAAATAGATTTCTGTCTCTTTCAAAGCTTTGTCCACAATTTTATCAACAGATCCTTCAAAATTCGGTGTACCTATAAAATTAATAAATTGTTTTGAAATTACAAAGATTTACAAGAAAAGGTTAGTACTACCTATTTTAAAAAAGATGTATAGTACTAATAAGTAATCTCTTACATAGAGTAATTTTTTATTTATTAGATGATTAACTTTTAATGCAATTCGATTTTTGAAGAAATTTAGGAAGAAAACAGCGGTTTCAACTTACTATTTGATCAAGTATTCCTTAAGGTCACCGATAAACAAAATACATATATTATATAGTTTTAAAAAATTCAATCACAAACAGAAATTTTAAAGGTTGCAATACTAATTAATTTACACCAGAAAAGTCCACGGACACTATATAAATTGGCACGGTAGTTTAGGGAAATTGAAAAAAATTAATATTTGGTGGCGTAGCCTTTTTGTTTTATAACGTCTCTGAGGCGATTGGGCATGTTACAAATTATTTTTTTTTAAATAATTTTTGTTGAATAAATTCTTGTTTGTTATTTATAGGGGTGGTTTGTATTCTACGGTTCAATTCATCCCATAGATTTTCTATGGGATTAAGATCGGGTGACTGAGGGGGCGGATGCAACACTTTGAGCCATTTATATAATAACAACTCTTGATCTAAACGGGATTTATGTTTGGGATCGTTGTCTTCGTAATATTTAAAAGTGTTTTGAATTCCCATTTAGGCCGCACTTGATAACAAATTGTCTTGTAGTAGCTGCAAATATAGCGGTAGCGGTCCATAATGCCGTCGATCACAACTACTAATTTTCCCATCCCCTGAGTGAAAATACAACCCCAAACAAGGAAATTTTCAAGATCAAACTTAATGGTATCACGTACATTTTTAACCGACTTCAAAAAAGGAGGAGGTTATCAATTCGGTTGTATTTTTTTTATGTTTGTTACCTCAGAACTCCGTCATTTATGAACCGATTTTCAAAATTCTTTCGGCATTGAATCAAGTATAGTTCCAAGTTGATCCCATTATAATTTCATTCGTATTGGATTGTGAACTTCGAAGATAAACCGGAAAAACCCTCAAACTTCTCCTCAAAATCGGCTTAATAACGCATTAAGTACCGAGTACCTGTATCTGTTTTATTACCTGTTTCTGCCCGGTGGGTCAGAATCTTTTCTTAAATACCCTACTTTTATTAATCTTCTAAGTAGTACGTTAAGTATAAGGTAAATAGTAAATACATTTATATCAACTATGATCGGATTTTTAAAATTATTTTTGCGTTTAGTAGGTCTACCAATACTTGCTTTCGATAAATAGTTACGGAACGCAACATGCACTAAAAAGGATGAAATAAAAAATTAAAAAAAAAACGACTTCAAAAAAAAACTACTGAGAAAAAATACACTAAAAAGTAAAAAATAATTACGTTATTTAGTTACTTCAACTAGCTGGCATAGGCGGTCAATTATTGTAATCTTTGCAGTCTGTGCCGGCCAAGCTTTTAAGAAATTTAGTTTTAGTAATTTAGCCAGATTAACTGCCACCTACTCCAAAGATAACAATAATTGGCCGCCTATGCCAGCTAGTTGAAGTAACTAAATAACGTAATTATTTTTTATTTTTTAGTGCATTTTTTCACAGTAGTTTTTTTTTTAAATCGGTTTTTAGGATTAAGCTCGTCGTTGGGTTTACACAGTAAAAAATATATAGTAAATATTTTACACTAAAAAACACTAGCTTGTGTTCATATAGGTCCACTCAATTTAGTGTAAATTTTTCACTAAAAGTTTTAATCAAGTGTAGTGTAAAGAATTCACTAAAATTTGTTAAAATTTTAACCTTATTTCGGGTACACAAAACAAAATTTAGTGTTATGCTAGGGCTACACCTGCGTCTAACATTATGCTTAGCTTGCATTAATGCGCTAAAATGCAGATGTGGCTACGAATTAACGTGATAATCTGTTAACGACATTATTAATGACATTAGACTTTAGCGATAACTCGGGTAGCGGTCTCTTTTGTCACATCAAAGGGATTAATACGTTAGATATCGCTTTGTTGTGGCTACATTTATTCTATATCTCGCGCTATCGGCATACTTATACTACTATATAGTAAGCTCTCGTTATAAAAATATACCTGTTTTATTAATTTTATAGCAATCATCATCAACATTTTTATGCAGCAATGTCTTAAATTGTAAAATAAACGCAAAAACTTATGGCAGTATACCTATAAATTTTGTTTTATATTAAACAACATAAAAATACACACAAATTTCACGAAAAATTAAAAATAAATATTTGTGTAAATTGCATTTTTTTATATTACATTTCCTCCACACTAACTGTCTTCCATCTTGAGCCAAATATATTAAATTTGTACTCGTCTGTGAATATAACAGATTTCAAATCTCCTGGGTTTCATTTTTATATTCTTTTGCAAAATTTAGTCTTTTAATTCTGTTTATATTATTTATGAAATACTTTAAGTGCTGTTCTGGCATGATAGCCTGCTTTTTTGAAGTACATTACGCACAGTGTTTGTAGATACATTTGTCCCAAATGTATTTTTAAGTTCATTAGCAATTTTCACTGCACTTAATTTAGGATCTTTCTTTATTTTTAAAACAATTGCTTGTTTATCATAATTAATTAATTTCTGAGGACGGCCTGTACGAGGTGTATTTTAAAAGTTTTTGTTAGAGAATACCTGTCAATAATTGTTTGTATCGTGGAACATGGTCTCTTAAGCCTCCGCTCTTCAGTTATAGTTTCTACACTTTTACGCTCCATTTTCAAATTATTATTTACTAAAAGTTATAAATGTGTATGCAAGTCGGCTTATAAATAAAACTGCAATAGTTATGTATAATAATTAAATCACAAATGCTTATTGTAACTTGATAATAATCAATGTCGGGGCATTTCCTGTACGAATACTTATTGCGCAACTTTCAACCCCGTTTATCTGAAATTTGCTTTGCAATACAATATGATAACATTTTAAAGAATTTTTTGTTAATGAAAGCTTTAATGTAAACATAGACTTAAAGGTTTTCCAACTTTTTTTTACATTTTTTATTTTGAAACGGAACGATATAGCTATTAATTTGAAATCTTCAAATGTACGAATACTTTTTGTGGTCACTGTACATTGAGATGCGTCAGACATAATTTTAAAAATAATCAAATTCCTATTATTTCAAACCTGATCTTAATATTAAAATGATATTAAAATACATGTTTTGTACCAAATAGCCATTTGGTACAAAATTTATTTTTTTCCCATAACATTTTTTTTAATATCTTGGTTTTTTAATATTAATTTTTCAATTTGTTTGGTATATAATATTTTCTTGCTTCTCATTATTTTTATGTTTTTCTTTTGTTATATAATGATCGGAAATAATCGTGAAATAAGGGCCTTTATATCGTATTACAAAATCTTTATTTTAAATTTTTATCATTTTTTTATAAGGTAATTTATTATTTAAAAAATTGGTAGTCAACATTTAAAGATTTGTTATCAATTTTTATTTTAATATTTTTTTTCTTATTCAGATATTAAAGTCCAAACCTGTTAAATGTTAATTTATGTATTTTTAATTGTTTTTTAAATATTATTTTTCTATGTAAGTACGTATTCTTTACTAAACAGTTCAAATTTATTATTTTAACATTTTGTTTCGTTTGTTTATTTTGATAGAATTTTGTTTATTTCATTTATTATATAAAAATATGCCTGTAAATAGCACTTAAAACTCTAAAATAGCAAAATAGCACTAAAAACCGTAAATATGCAAAAATTAGCATTATAAAGTTTTGTATATAACATCAGGGAAGTGCGAAACAAATTTGTATCTTACTTTCAATATTCTAGGACTTACCAGAAAATATATGCATTTGCTAGAACTTCCGAGCCCTGGCAATGACATAAGACATTAAGCGATAGCTCGGGTAGCGGTCTCTTTTGGCACATCAAAGGAATAATGCGTTAAATATTGCGCTCTTGTGGCTACACTATTCATTCTACATATTATATCTCGCCCTATCAGAATATCTATACTGCACGTGGTTCAGTTGCGCCTTATTCCTGCATAGTGTGTTAAAATTAAATTACCGTCAAGTTGTCAACACAAACTGACCTATTTTCATAGATGCAATTAATATTGTAGCTACGATGTATAGATGTAGCCCTAGCATACGAGATGATTGCAATGAAGCCAATGATTTATAAAATACAAATAATAATTTTTAAGCAAATGTTTCAATTTAAAATAAAAATACAAATTTTACGTAAATACAAATATAAACTATAATGTATTTTATATAATTGATGTTCAATTAAATAATTTGAAAAAACGCGTTTGCAAATTTTGAAGGTTAATATTCGTACCACGTTTAACTAATTAAATAACTGGCAAAAGTATGCAGGGCCGTATTTAGACTAGATTTTCGGGGGGGGGGGGTTTTAAAAAAATTAAAAAATAAATAGCTAATTTATTAAAATATAAAGGATAAAAAATATTCAAAAAAAAAAATAAAAAATATTTAAAAAATAAAAAAAAACTACAATAAAAAACAAACATAAAATATAAAATTAAAAATAGAAGGAACTCAATAAATAGGTAAATACCTAAATAAAAAAGTTTAAGTCTCAACTTAAACCGTCAGTAATGCTAAAATCGGCAAAATAAATGCAATTTAAAAAAACTTAAAGTACCAACTAAAATCATCTTGCACTATGAAAATTTATCCTAAAACCAGGTCACTGGGGAGAGGCATAGTTCTATGACTAGACATAAGAATAAGAGCTAGTCTTGTTAGCCTTTCTTATCCAGTAGAATTTCTTAAATAGCTTTTCCCTTTTTTGAGTGAAAAGAAACTTCTTCCCGGGGTGGCTGTTGTCAATAGCAGGGTACACAGTATTTGTAGAAGCTTATATATTGCCGTGTTACGAAAGGAGAATTTGAACGCCTCAGTCCCTCAGTTGTAATTTTTGAATTGATTTGAAACCTTTGGGCTCAGTTGTTCAGTTGTAAGTTAAACCAACAGATTTGGATTAATCAATGATATTTTATTACGTTGAAAAGCTGTTTTTTAAAAAATATTTAAGTTAATCTAAATTTTTTGGTTTAGCCTGCAACTGAACAACCGAACTTTGGTGATTTTTTTAAATTTAAATTTTGTTATATTAATTTTTGAAATGTAATATTTGCAGAAAGGTGAGTAGAAAGAGATTTTTTGCCAATATGACGGAAACGACAAAAGCCTAGATTTTGCTCCGCCGATTTTTTGAGTATAATTTTGTGCAAGTAGTATTTTTGAAATTAAGATTTTATTTTTGAGTATGGTTATTGAAAAATTTTGTTTGAATGCTTTCAAACTTTTGGTCAAAAGTGACCGCAAGAAAGTTTAAATTTTGTGAGAAGATTATTTAATTAAAGTGATTATATTTTTTGAGCAATTTTTTTTAATTTGAGTTTGATATTCAGAGAAAATTTCGATTTTTGTAACTTTATTTAAAGGGTGAAAATAATTTGTCGAGGGAGCGACAAATTTTGATTACAGATTGACTTTTGGGCGTTATCGCGGATAAAATTTTGTTTGTGCCATTTTAAAAGTTTTGTTTACCACGATATTTTTAATAACTTTAACCTTATTCATATTTTTATTTTATCAAGTAAATTTAAAAGTAAACAAGTTAATTAAACGTTAAATATAATTTTATTTATTTATATTTTATAAGCTTTCGATGAGTTGTGTCATCTTCGTCAGAATAATAACAGTGATTATTATTATTATTTAACGTTTAATTAACTTGTTTACTTTTAAATTAAATTTACTTGATATAATTATCACAAGTTAAAAATTAATATATTTAAATATTTTTATTTTAAACTCTCTTGTAAAAAACCGTTGTAAAAAACGAACCCCAAAATATAAAATAATTTATGGGTTTACAATAACCACTCTAATTTATTGCGGAAGTCTTATTTTAAGCTATGCTGCCCATGATGGTTATAAAATTTGTTTGCTTTAAAATTTTTGGTTCAAACAATTTATAGCAATTTAAAATTTTTACCATAATAGTAAGAATTAAGATAAAATACCTGATTTAATTTATTAGAAATATCTCTTTAGTTTTAATTTTTATTTAAACACTTCAAATTTAATGTTTTTTTTATAGTTTTAAAGATTTTTTTTTTCTGATTTTGTTACGATTTCAGTCGGACTTCTAGTACTTTATTTATTGATAAATAATTTCGGGAGGGGTTGTAACCCCTAAACCCCCCCCCCCCCGTAAATACGGCTCTGAAAGTATGTGCAATTTGCAGATTCAGCGTCGACTGAAATTTAAACGCGAGTAACAAGATACTATGTTTATATAATAAGTCCGGAGCAACGCATTTTATATGCTTCTTTCGTGACAGTGATACTCGACGTTAACGCAGATGTAGGCCTAGCATTAAAATAAAATGAAAATATAAATTAATTTTCACTATTTTGTGTATATATTAGATAAACACATTAGTTTAAACATACTAAACAGATAATTTATTAACTCTAGTGTAGGTACTTTTTTAGATGAACAGATTGAATTAAAATACTAATTAGGGTATATTTTAAATTAATCTAGGGTTTAATAATACACTATATTAAATAAAATACATATTGTAGTCTAAAAATTTCTTTATTTAGATGTAAAATTTACCTGACCACATGTGAATTAAAAACATTAATTAGAGTACTTCTTCTTCTTCGCTTCAAGTATTTAGGCAACTTGGCCTGTTACGGAACCCATCTCTTTCTCGGACGGCCTATATTTCTTTTATTTAATTAGAGTACTTATTACTATAAATATATTACATAATTAAAAATATTAAAACACAAAAAACAAAAAATAATTCTTATCTAAAAACATTTTTTATGTCGCATATTTGTGAAATTTTAAAATAGAACAAATTAAATCGTAGTGCATTGTCAACATTCTAGCAACTTTCTGCTATAAAACCCGACACCAGTCAGGTCTGGGTGGTTCCCCGATTTGTGAAAAATTAAGAAAATGCTTGTAACTGCAAACGGACTCCATTTTCAATAGAAGAAAACATCAGAAAAATAATTGATAACATAGGTAAACCGAATTTTTGATTATAATAAAGGATATTTTTTACTTGTAGTCATATTCCTTCAGCCCGTTCTTCGTGAAAGTGATAATAATACTCGAATGATAACTTTAACCATGATTCCAATAAGCGGCGTCCACTGTATTTTACAATAACTTACAGGTTGCAGAGTAGTTAATTTGTCCATCAGCGTTGCATAAGTTTTGATACGTTTTACCTTATTTTTTTACATGGAAGAGAAATAATACTTTAGTTGCCCTATTCCAACAATCTAAAAAAAAAATTATTCATAAATCTAATGTTAAAAATAATAACAACTTCACATACTTCTGAATTCCGTTTCATATTCTGAAATAACTGTAGGGTTCAGGTATATTACGGTCGTTTGGTATTTTTAATAATTTTATCTATATCTTGACCAAATATCTCTTCAAAATTTATTTGAATACCTGGATATAATTGTTGAAAATCTTCCTCAATCTAAAGCAAAATTTTATATTTCAGTAACAGTACAAACACATAAAGATAATAAAACTTACACACCACGAATGATGGAGAAATCTTGGAAATTCTTTTAATACGTTAAATACCAACGAATTTCCATTAATTTCCAACACTATAAAAAAATATTTGAACTGAAACACTTGAACAATATTAACTTGCTCACTGCACTCGGATGAATGTAATTTTATATTAACACGGAGGTAATCTTCAATAGCAAGTGGTCAACGTTTTTATTTATCCGGGAATCACCGGCAACAAACTTTGATAAAATGTGCCTTTGTGCGTTTTTATCATCGGTAATTATTGTAATGTCACCTAACACCTATGTACATACTAGATTCGATCTATCAAGGTTGAGATTCACTCTACAAAGCGCTTATGTTTTTTCATGATAATTTTAGTGCGAAATATAAAGTAGAGAGAAATTATACACTAAATTATTTACCAACTACACTAGATGTTTTACACGACAAAATTTTTTACTGTGTACGCCACACCATGTTCGGTGTTCGGTCAGAACCGTAGATGTTCTAGTCTGCAAATATATGACATTGTTCCACCACGTTAACTTATTTGGTTGGTACTCCTTTGGTGTAAATGAGACGTTTCTTCCGATTAACTTCTGTTTTAATGACTTTTCTCTAGCCACTGGACCATTGTACGTTGTACCCTTCTTTTTTAAAAATTTGCACATTGTATCCACATGCACACTCTTCCCTAATTCTTTTAGCACTTGATTTTGTAGTTTAGGCGCACTAATTCTAGGGTCTTCCTTAACTTTTCTACTGCAACTGCATTTAAAAATTATTGCATAATTCTACGCTACGTACAAGTACCTAATACAATAAAGTGACCGGGGAATTTTTCTGGTGTAATTTTATTAGAAATGTAACTATGCAAATGATTAATCCTTTAAAATTTCTATTTGTGATTGAATTTTTTAAAACTATTTTGTCTATCGGTAACCTTAAGGAATACTTGATCAAATGGTAAGCTGAAATCGCAGTTTTTTTTCCAAATTTCTTCAAAAAATCGAATTGAATTGAAAGTTATTGCAATTTTTATTAGATGTCCGAGGACTTTTTCGAGTAACTGTAGGTATGGGTGGAAAGTGAGAATTTGGTAGACAAAAGTAATTTTCTTTGGTCATTATCTTAAGGGTGCAATAAACGCAAGTGAGATTCAAGTATATTTTGAGATGTTAAAGAGAGACGGGTATGTTTCCAGTATTTTACTGCAGTCATGGCGTGACTAGGATTAATATTAAAAAATACGTGCGTGGTACCAAACGATTCTATAAAGTTCAAATTCCGTTCTGATTATGTTCATTTTTCCATATTCCAAATGAGAATTTTTTAATTCCTAAGTAAAAAGGCCGATACAAGAATACATTTTCGTCAACATTACTCGGTTATCAAAAATATTATGTAATATTTTGATAAAAATAAAATTATAGAAAAAGAACTTTAAAAACTAATTTTTTAAGTGGATTTTTGTGGTAATTAGTAGTATGTTAAAAATAAACAAAATGTTAAAATAATGAATATTACCCTAAAGTAAAGAATACATACATACGCACGTGGAAAAATAATATTTAAAAAAACAATAAACAATACCTTAATTTATATTTAACAGCTTTAAACTTAGTATATTTGAATAAATCAGACAAATAAAAATTGGTAAAAAAAGCAATAAAAAATTAACTTCGAAGATCAGAGGCTTCAGTTTAAAAAATCGTTTGAAAAATACAAGGTTTAAAAAAATATAATATTTAATAATTTTAAAACCTGGAAGAGCTCCTGCATGTATCATTCCAATAATAGAACACTTGGAAGGAAAAAGTTGACGAAATCTTAACATTTTCCACCCACGTAAGTTTTCAAATGTTTAGGAAGGATACAAAAATACAACTAATCGGGATTATACTGTAATTTTTGAACTTCGTTTCAAGTTTACAAATGATAATTGTTATTTCTTTCGTCATTACTGATTACGATAAACGTTATTTATTATGGAAACATTTGTTAAGTGTTGGGATATTGTATTCGTCACTTCTTCTAACGAATTATACATATAGGCGTAAGTTTTAGTGGCAACATTCTAGATAATCCATATTATTATCGATAGCGTAACTAGAATAATGGAACTCTCGTGTAGCATAAATAAGATAAAACGGGTACCCATTAACGTTGTTTCTGAATCATATCAAATTTTTAGAATAAACCAAAAAATGCATAAACACTTATTTTTGGTTTATTCTAAAAATTTGATATGATTAATATCGAGTTACACTACCTAAACCACTTATCTATTTATTATTTTTTCTGAATCTATATAAAAATGAAATGACGCATGCATGTTGGTATATCACTTAAGAACGGCTGGACCGATTTGGCTGATTTTTGTTTTGTTTATATTCGTAATTTTGTATAACATCAAATTTATGGAAATCCTATCTAAAAAAGATTTTACTCACAGTTTATGACGGGCATGAATGGATTAACAAGATTCGAATAAACTAAAATTGGTCCTGTCGGCGGCAGGTAACACGACAATAGAAAATTTACCTAAAGAAAATTGTAACATTAATAAGTGGAAATTTTTGTTTGTGTAATCGCTATAGGTATACTTCTAAGTCCTTCCACCAATTTGAACCAAATTTGGAACACTTGCTCGCTAAGACTCGAGTTAGGTTTCTGTGCAATTGTGCAAATCCTGTGTTTGTTGCAAAGAAGCTATAGGACAGGCTCCTCAAAGAGAACGTAAAACTGAAAATGAACACAATAGACGACTTCAAACACAAGCTTTAAGACAGGTTACTCAAATGGAACGTGAAACTGAAGTTGAACGCGATAGAAGACTTTGGGCTGAAAGCACAAGACAAGTTCAATATTTTTAAATATAAACAAATAAAAAATATCTATATTTTTACACATAAAATTTTAGTTACACCCCCCCTCCCCATTCAGCGCCGCTTTAGTTCTAATGTTTAGTACTAATTAAGTAGGAGGGAAAGGGAAAGTATCATTTCACACTTATTTTATGATTTTTTTTAAGTAAACGAACCATGGTACTATTAGAGATAGAGATCTTATAGTACCATGTAAACGAACCAGATGGAGTTAGTACGTCATTTCATGAAAACATACACACAGTTGAAAGTTGAGCAGAAAAGCATTGCCAGTCGATTAGCTGGAATGTAATTTGCCTCCTTGTTTATTCCCTTTAGACCCCACATCTCACCGAAGGCAAGGATTACAAACCAAGAAATGTCAAGAAAACTTTTACTCCTTAACTCAACAAGTGATCACAACAAACTAATCTTGTATAAATCTATAACATTTCGATGTTGGCCTGATGGTCGAGCTAAGAAACCCCATAATTTGTACTTGTAATGTCGGGTGCATTAGACGTCCGCTGTATTACTATTACGTGATACGACACCTAGCCAGAAGCCCAAATAAAGTCAAAAATTTACACAGCTGATGAGTTCGATTTTTAATCTTGTTTCATGCAACAAAGCAATATTTATATAATATATTGTCGTGTTTCAAAGTGATTCGCACCCACCCGGTACATTTTGATAGAAAATTTGATTTTATGAAGTTTAAATTGTAACATTGAAAATTGGAGAGGTGGGGACGAATCGACGGAAAGACGAGGCTTCTTGCCAAGATGGCTGACCAAGCTGGTCGCTAGTTTTAGGCTCTGTGATTTAGACTTGAGATTTGTCTTATATTTAAAGTTGTGAGTAATTATTATTAATTTAAATAAAGTGATTTTTATGCGAATGTATTATTGCGCTTTTTTGGAAGTATATTTTTTGATATTTGGAATTCATTTAGATAATTTTTTTTGAGTGGCTACCGAACAATAGTTGATTTGATTGGTTTGATGAAATTAGAAAGAAAACAGTGAAAATAAAAATTGAGTTTGAATTATTAAAAATTGTAAAATTAAAAATGATTGCATTCGTAGGAACGAATGGTGCTATTGATAAGCAGGCGATTTGGATAACGCTAACAACGAAACTTCGTTCTCTTCTAAAATTATTGAAATTTTAGTTAACATTTATTTTGCATTGGCTTTTGCCCTTTTGGATTGATAATCATTTATGGAGAAGCATTTTTTTTATTGGAAATATTTTGTTGAAATACGGTTTATTGATTTTTTTTGACAAAAAGAAAATTTTTTTTATTTAATTATATTTGGTAAACAAATTTATTTAATTTGGACAAGAGCAATTTGAATAAACGAAAGAACCCAACCGGAGATACGACCGTCTCTACTCCCGAATTTAAGAGCAAGCTTGGAGCACTTTGGAATGCTTGGGAACATAGCTTTTTGCTAAAAAACCATTGCAATATCTCAAACCGGGTATCTCAGCATTACTGGTTGATCTTACTACTATGCCAATAACCGCCTAAAAGATAAAATAAAAGTTAATTTTTTCCGATTTTCTCATAAAAGAGAAATTAATTATTATAACCTTATTAGCAGGGCTCGGAAGTTCTAGCAAATGCATATATTTTCTGGTAAGTCCTAGAATATTGAAAGTAAGATACAAATTTGTTTCACACTTCCCTGATGTTATATACAAAACTTTATAATGCTAATTTTTGCATATTTACGGTTTTTAGTGCTATTTTGCTATTTTAGAGTTTTAAGTGCTATTTACAGGCATATTTTTATATAATAAATGAAATAAATAAAATTCTATCAAAATAAACAAACGAAACAATATGTTAAAATAATAAATTTTAACTGTTTAGTAAAGAATACGTACTTACATGGAAAAATAATATTAAAAAAACAATAAAAAATATATAAATTAACATTTAACAGGTTTGGACTTCAATATTTGAATAAGAAAAAAAAATATAAAAATAAAAATTGATAACAAATCTTTAAATGTTGACTAACAATTTATTAAATAATAAATTACATTATAAAAAAATATGATAAAAATTTTGTAATACGATATAAAGGCCCTTTTTTGACGATTATTTCCGATCGTTATATAACAAAAAAAAAACATAAAAATAATGAGAAGCAAGAAAATATTTTATACCAAACAAGTTGAAAAATTAATATTAAAAAACCAAGATATTAAAAAAAAATGTTATGGGAAAAAAATAAATTTTGTACCAAATAGCCGCATACGAATACGCGAACGAAAGCAAACATGTATTTTAATATCACTTTAATATTAAGCTCAGGTTTGAAATTTGATTATTCTTCTCAATTATACGCATCTCAATGTAATTAGCAGATTCGCAGTATTTAGTTCATTTATAAAATAAAAAAAATGGTTGACAATTATTTTATTTTGCATATTTTCAATTTTTTAGTGCTATTTATAGCGCTAATTATTGTGTTTTTAAGTGCATATTAATGCGCTAAAAGTTTAATTTTTTAGAGCTATAACTTCCGAGCCCTGCTTATTAGTAACACTTTTCTGTGTGTAATTTTATTATTTTCTTTTGTCTAATTTCCTCTGATGCCATAGATAGCTCAACAAGTACTGATGTTGACTTTCAACTACTTCATTGTAATAAAAAAATATTCATGTATTTATATCAATGTTCAAAACTTTTAGTCAATATAAAATTACCTTCGAGAATTATGTTTCTTTTAAGCTTTCAGTGGTATAATTTTGAAAACTTAGAAATATGAGTCTTTGATGAATATGTATAAAAACATTGACCAAATTAAAAATTGTCAGGTCAAAAACTATTCGACTTGACATGAAATTCCCTATATTATACATATTATTTAAGTTTTTATTTAAATTAAATGCAGACTATGTACAGAGGTAACTAAGGTAATTATAATTTTTTTTTATTGTGGCAGCTCTTTATAATTCTAGTCAATATAAAAAATAATTCCAAAGTGTATCAGGTCTTCATTATTCGTGAAACTCAACGCTACTAGACTCTTTACTGTGTAAATTTGAACAAAATCAGACTATGCCAAACAAAAAACACTATGCCCAATGAACACTTTTGAGCCTTACCGAGATTACACATATTATAAATTCAATAGTTTTTAACTGAACAACTAACTGAAAGAATATTTTAACTATTGAATTTAAAATATTTTACAAGTTAATAATTTATATATTAATACACATATTATATACTATACAATGGAACAAGTTAATTAAACAATAACATTTAAAATTATTGAGCTTTTAA
Organism: Cantharis rustica; assembly: GCA_911387805.1. Lineage (NCBI taxonomy): Eukaryota > Metazoa > Arthropoda > Insecta > Coleoptera > Cantharidae > Cantharis > Cantharis rustica. The sequence continues at coordinate 83,998,423 of OU426877.1, forward strand.
AATTCAATGAATAAAATTCTGACGAAAGAGATAATAGATAACCTTCGCTGAAAGCCCAATAATATTAAATTTTATTAATTTTTGGTTAAATCTTTTTGGGTGTTTGTCATTGGCGTTTATCACTCAAATAACATTGAAAATAGGATTAACATGAAAATAATAGTCAAATTAAGATTTTAGGATTTTATTTATTTTAATGAAAACTTTTTTGTAACATTTTCTATTTTAAAATTTTTATTTCTTTTCTTCACATAAATAATTGTCGTAACACAAAATCTAAAATAAGTTTTTTTAATTAGATTTTATAATTTTTTTTTGCACCACTTAATAATGCACAACCATAGCATTATAAATTACACACAAATTCATACATATTATTTATACCAATTCTACTCGTGCAATACATAATACAATCATCAAATTCAAATCTAATAATATTGTTAAGTGCTGGAATAACACTTTCACAATTTAAGATTAAACTTACATAGCATACATTTAAACAAACAAACATACTCGATCAACCAATTGACTGTATATTCTATAAGAATAGTTGTATAATTTTTTCGATTGAATCAAAATTGTACTCCCAGAATACTTAAAACACATTAGGTAGGTAGTACTTTACCAAAATATATACAAATTTATATTGTATATTTACGAAATTCACATAAAATATGGTCATTCGGACAGATTTTCTTACATATCACCACCCAAATTTTAACAAAATTGTTTATTATAGTAATAAATTAATGAGGATTAATAATTATTTTTTGAGTGTGGTCAGTCGGACAGATTTACTTTCTTATCACCATTTGCTAAGAGATATTTTATTATAATAAATTATAAAGCATTTTTATATATCTATGTACATGTAAGAGACACTTGGTTTGAATTTATTAGTTTGAATTTATTATTTAGAGTGGATAAGTAACAATAATAATTTTATTTGGAATAAATACTATATAAATTTTAAATGAGCTTGTTTGCATAACTAACTTAAAAGTCATGGGTAAATTGAAGATATCGTCTAACTAATGTAAATAAAGGACTAACTGCCCTACAAAAATTCAATAATACAATATACGTGAAAATATTCCCAAAACGATTTAAAATATTACATATCTTAGAGATGTGTATTTCTTCAACGATTATTATTTCAATAATAATAATAATCATAAGAACTAAAGCATAGTTCAATTTTATTATTTCTTATTACATCAAAATGATGATTAAAAAATATTACATAATAACTACGTTTGGTAGTAACAATTTTTATAGTTACCATTCGAATTAATTGTATTTACACAATAAAAAATTAAACATTACAAATTTCAACAAAATTATACTTTTCTTACTAAATCAGATATTTATAAAATAATAAAAATATACTATGTCTGATAATATATACAATCCAGATTTTGTAACATAAATGTTTATAAAAATAAGAATTAAATGAAATATGAAAAAAAGAGCTCTGTTACAAAACATCAATAACGGTTATTTCTATACACATTCAGCGACAAAATCAAATATGAAAAAATAAGAAATATGATGAAAGACTTAAAAATTAAAATACTTTTTTTTTTATTGTTTATACCTCAACACTTTAAGGACTACTATCGTGTTCTTAAAATTTGTTAATTTGAACACAACTCGGTGCTTTGGTAATTTAATTGCTAAATCACATGTGCTTTGATTTACTATCCTGTATTTTCATAGAGCGTTTGTTTTTATTTTATCTATTTCAACAACTACATTCGTTAAGCATTTCAAAAATTTGTTAGCTCACCCTTACTACTGCATAAAAATAATAAATTAATCATTTTTTTTGTATATTATTAGATTTTTAATTTTTTTTTTTGTCGCAGTTTACTAATTACAATTATTTATGCTCAAGCCAATCTAAACGGTGAAATACGATATTTACTGATAGATAATAAATAATTCAATTTAGAGAAATTCTCAAAGACTTACATTAATAAAAATTACCTTATATAATTTTTTAATAATAAAAATTTAAAGAATAAAAATATGGAGGGAATTTTTACAAATGTTTCCCTCGTTAAAAATAAAAATTTGTTTGATATTTTCTTATATAAATTATTACTTACAACATTAGAATACAGTAGGATCCTACACAAACGTTCAAGCATTAAAATTTAAAAACTATAATTTTTGACAAGCTAATAATTTTTTATTATTATTTGTGTTAGATAAACAAATTTAAATTATACATTACAGTTTCGTGTAAGAGTCCACCATATTTGCTAAGCATTAATATTAATAATAATTAAGTAAATCTTTGAGAATTTAATAATATACGAATTGCAATTGATGCTCCGAAAGTCCTAAGTGCTGGGTTGAGATCAATTTATGCTCAGCACTTGCGATTGTTGTTGGCATAAGAGCAAAGAGCACCTCTTGAACGCTTGCTGCGTTGTTGATGCTGTTTGCGTTGATTTACTTCACGAGCCTTATTAGAACGCTCCAGGTACTTATTGGTTAATGAACGAGAGGCCTTATATATGGATACCTAATTTAAAAAATTGCAAAAAATGCATCAGTAAAAATCACAATAAATTGTACAATGTATTTACCTTTTGCGCTTTTACAACATGAGGACATATTAGAAGGGGTTCTTGAATTACATGTTCTCTTTCCTGTTTTTTACTGTGCGACATTGCATCCTTGGGGCGTTTTGCAGCGTACACAGCTTCTTTATGTTCAATAATTTCTTGTCTCAACGAGCGGGTTAAACGTTCCGACTTTGTTTCCTTTATTGGTGTTAATGGCCTTATTGGAAAACTGTGTTGGTGATAAACGCTCATGCTAGGATGCTCGATTAATAGATTTTCTAAAGGAGATGTTTCCATGAGGATTGGTTCTGTGCACGTAAAGCATGGTGGAGGTGTAACAAACCACGATTCTTCCATTATTGCACATGGTAACGAAATCGTGGAATTATTGCGGGTAGATTGACGAGACAATCTATTAGTTAAAGGATAATCGTCCCAGTTCTCTTCACAACTGGAACCCGATTCAGAATTTCCTTCACTATCCCTATCAACTAACACCCAATCCCCTTCCGTCATTACAGAAGTCAGTCTTACAGTTGTTTCTTCGACCCCGTCTGTTGCTTCTCCATTGTATGTGCCAAATAAGTAGCTGGACAAAGTGTTCAACATTATCTGAAATAAAGAAAGTTAATAAAATTATGTACGTAATATTTTTCAATTTGTAATTGTTTAGATTATTGTGCAACTTTATATTATCTTGTTCGTTGTTCTGTGTATATTATACTACTTCGTATAATCATGATATACTAAAAAAATAACTAAATTTTATTATTAATTCAAAATTTAATTAAATAAAATAAAAATATTTAATTAATACTTGGAAATCAAAATTTAGAAGCTTGGAATTTTTGCCGTGTATATTTGCTATACAAGTTTAAAAAACATGGAGATTTTAATGTTGTTGTGACATACCTACTATTATTATTCAACACATTATTTTTATTCTTTGTGAAGAGCAGTCGGCAACAAACTCAAGGTAAATAAAGAGCAGTTCACTTTTATATTTAATCTAAAGGTCACGAGTATAATATCCCAATGATGAATTAATTAATCATAATTTTGGCAGTTTTACTAATAGCGTCCGATTTTCGATGGCGGACACAAGAATGTTAGCTCTTACTAACTTTTTAATTTTTTCAATCGTGCTAATAAAAGAAATGTTAATCTTGGGGTCGATTAATTTCTATAATAGTTCTTTGAAATACTATCAGTTACAAAACCATCAAATTTAATATTAAGTAGCCTACCTAACTACATACATAATATACAATGGTGTCCAGTTGCAAGAAACTTCAACCCTTAATCTAATGGAGGCAAAATAATTATACTTTTTATAACTAAAAGACGCATGCACACCAAATTTGAATTCAATTTGCATGAATTACTATGCTGAAAATAATCTAAATCGCCTTAACGAATCTCAAAATTTGTAAAGCATTTGTTTCAGTCTCTTGCTTACCAGTAAATACCTATCACACCATAAGTGCGAAAAAGAACAAATTACTGAAAGAGTAGACAAATTTTTTTGAACTTAATTTAACTTAAGTTTAACTTGTAATATTGGATTTATAAACATCCTATATTAAAATCGTGCATACTTTTTAAAAAATATGCAACGGTTGAAATATTAGTTTAGTAGTAGCAATAGACGAACTAGTAAACAATAATATTGATAAACAAACGATTGTGATCATTTGAAATAGTGTAGATACTATTGACATACAATATTATAATATGGTAATAATTACACAATATTAATGTCAATATATCTAAATAAATTTGTATATTTAATTACTAATAAAAAAAAACTCGTAAACTTTCAGCATTGTAAGATTTCTACAAAATCGTGTACAAAATAGAATTAGTTATTGCTTGGTACAATACGAGCTATTAGTCATGACGTCACGCTCTATCCAAACATAGCGTTTGTCCAATCAAATTGGTTATATTTATATCCGCAAAGCGCGTATTCAATGGCAACACATACAAATAATGTTTAAATACATTTTTAATAACTTTTACAGTTGTTAAAAAAATCTGTGTTCTGTATAAAAAAAGTCTCGTGCAAAATTTACGAAAATATGATTCTTAGGATGTCATATAGTCCTATACCATTTAACATATTTTTAATTTTTAATTTCTCTCTATCCAATTTAAGAGTTATAGTAATACGGTATAATAATAAGACGGTCAGAAAAATTTTTTACTCCGCTCGGGATCGAACCGAGGATCTCGGCTTAGCAGTCGACGCTTAGCAGTCTTCCTCGCGCACGGAAAGATTAAACGCACTATTGGGGTTTGTTTTTTTAAGAATTTATTTTTTGAATTATATCTTCAAAAATAGCAGTAACATTACCAAATTCATTATTCAAAAATACTACTGTCAAATTTCTACGGCTTGATGTTTCTTATGGAACTGCAAAAATATATAAGTATAATGTTAACTGCTTGTTTAAAAAAAATGAGAAGATCCATCATAATGTTCTACTCATACTTATGAGTAGGACATAAGGAACGAATTTTGTGATATCATAACAAGTCTGTCAACGTTTGGTTCATATAAAAGCTATTGGTAGAAATTTTTATGAACTAAACTTGGACACTTTTTTTATATCCATTCAGTAAACGATTAGGTGTACTTTAGAAAGCATGGCCGTAATCTATCTCATTGAGAAGTGCGAAAAGTATTTAAATTTTTAACGACTGTAAATCCCCTGATCGAAAAGTTTACATAAATTTTATACACTAAAAAGTTGATTCGTTTGTCTAAACTAGAACGATGAAAAGTCAGGCTGACTTAGTTAGCCAGCAGTCAAGCAAATTACAGCAGTATAGTAATTCGGGGCTCTCAAGTTAATAAAGGTTGATCACCCTAATGTAATTACATAATTTTAAATCCTATATGCGAGTTTCATTTGAATGAAATTTCTAGAATAAAAACAACTTGGCGAAAAACTTGGCATCAATACTAACGTTTTAATCCGACAAATTTTTGTTTTAGTGCCATAATTTTTGAATTTTTGATGTATTTTGATATGCGATATACAAAATCCTTAATAGAAATGTTCGTTATAAGTTATCTGTTCGAGTAAGTTACAACATCGTCGAGATCTACGTAGTAATGCTCAAAATTAGGTCATTATAATAAAATAATGCTGATTGAATTAATTATTCTGCATAATATTATAAATGCGTAGTCTCTCGACGATACGCGGCACCCATCGTATTGCTGATATTATGTAATAATATATTGTCAATTAATTATTTTTAAATTAAATTTCAAACTATCTAAACAAATGAATTGGCCATTTTATAAGTCCCGAAAGAATTTTTACGATAAAATACAAAAGCATCGTATTGTGCCTTTTAACTTGATGATTTCACTTAAATTAGGCAAGCAACTAAGTTAGTGTAATTTAAAATTTTGGACTCGATTGCTAATATACATAAATTTGTTATTTATGAAACAAAAACCTGCTTGTAACTAGGCGCTCTATTCAATGGCAATTATTTTATTGCGATTTTTAAATAATAAATATTATTGTTTTAATTTGCACGTAAATTTATTTAAATAATCGCTTGCCTGTGTATAATTTCAATGCTAACGAATAAACAAAAAATACAATTAGAGCAGTAAATGGACTACTATTTTTCATGTTACGTAATATAAATTCACAACTAACTGTATCCAAAATATAACGCACAGAGAATTTAAATTTGGAATACAGAATATTGACGTCATAATACCTGTGCGAAGAATTGCACCGATAAATTGACGTTAATAGTAATACCTACAGCTACCCACAACAAATAAACTACACTGCAATTATGTACTTAGGGTACTTAAAAATTTACCATTTAAAAATACTACACCAATAATTATTGCGAAAAATTGTAGTTGGTCTCTTACTTATTTCTTTTACTATAGAATAAATAACATTTCATCAAGGATTCCGTTTATTTATTAATTAATTTTTATTTATATTATGTGGACGTGTTCGTGAAAATAATTAATTAACAATTACAACGAACTTGTTGATAACATTTTAATCCTGAATTTAATGCATATCTACCGATAACTTCACAAAAAAATAAAAGTAAACCGCGTCAAACAATGGAAATTGTGTCAATAAAATAATGTCAGATATTTAGACAATAATAATAAAAGAAAAATTAGTAGCAATAGTCGAAAATCAAATTTTAGATATGCCCTTGTTAAATCTTATCAATGTCAACCCAAAAGTGAAAACTAAAAACGCCTACGAAATAAATATTAAAAACTGCTTACTGTTTTGTTACTACCAGTTGCTACACACAACAAAAAGATCACAACACAACTGACAGTTTGCGTTGTAACCAGCTGATCGCGGTGTAGAGGGAACGATGCAGGGTAGGCCTCTCAGCTGTTCGGGGGCCAGCTGCTGATTACATCTCTATTCGCGCATGTCTCTTTTTTACGACTATTTTGTACTCGAAAGTGAAAATTTGGCTTGCAGGTCTCGGAATAAGTTCAAAAAAGTTTCTGTGTTTATTTTAAAACAAAAAGTGCTTTCTTAGGATTTTAACAAGCAAATTTTTGGAATAGTATTAACAAATATGTAAAGTATATGTAGTTATTGCTCACAAAAGTATTCGGACGCTCTTATGTAAACAATGTAAATTGTACCTTTTGAAGACTTTGTCGTATAAAAATCGTTTTTATAGGCTAATACTTATCAGACTTTTTTTTTCATTTCATTACTTTAATTTTTGTTAATATAAATTTTTCTATTTAGTTGCACCGTTTCAGAGATACAGTGACTTAAAAAAGGCTCTGTACGATACAATAAAAATTACCACCTGCATTTCAAACGGAGTGACGAAATAGAAAAATGTATATAAACAAAAATTAAAGCAAAAAAAATGTCGGATAAGAATTGCCGTAAAAGAGATTCTTATACGACATAAGTCTTCAAAATGAACAATGTATAGTACATATAGTATATTGTTAGCATAGGAGCGTCCAAATATTTTTGTGATAAATTTTATAATAGATTTTTACTAAATACCTAATAATTTTATTTTGAACTGCGTATTAATTCCATATAAATAAATGTAGCGTGCGCGTCTGCAATTTATGAATTAATTTACATTTAACGAATGTACTACTTATTAGTAATTAGTACATTATTACCTACATTTAAAGTAATGAATTTTAGAAGCTTAGAAGTCCTGGTTCGTATCAACATATTCATAATATAACGGAGCATGATGCAACATCACGAAGACGTTGCTTTGTTTATACAGCAGTTTGAAATGTTTTCAAACTGTTCCACACATGGTCACGTTAGTTTCAACATCCACATTTTAACGCGACTTATACGCCTGTTATAAAACTTTCAAACTGCTGCAAAAACAAAACTACTATTAATCGGTGATAGAATAAGTCGACCAGGTTAAAAATATTTATCGATGTGTTGTATTCTTAGCGCTGCAGTAACTTAGCGACAAGTAATATCCGATTTTTGATTGGCTACCATGTTTTTGTTTATATTATAGTTTAAGATGAAATAAAAATTACCCTTTTTACATTATTACTAGAGCACGGATTCTAGGCAATTTGCCTTTTTGTCATTTATTTAGGCAATTCAAAATTATTTGTATCGAAATGCCGTTCAAGAGATTTTGAATATTTTGAGCCCTAGTTTAATTTGCCTAAATGCCTATATTCGATGTTAGTGACCTAAAATAGATTTTTAATGCCTAAAACGCCTAAACGATAATAAATTTATTCTCCGTATTGTTGAAAGTATTTTTTAAGGTTGTAATGGGGTTTGACAAAAATTGTGCCAAGTCTGTTGAGCTGGCCCAATAATATTTTTGTTTAATATCGTTAAAACACGATATAGCCTATATCAATGCTCACTTTAAGATTTTATACAAAAGTATTAAAAAACTGGAAACTTTTGGTATGCCGCTTACTGAGTCATATAAAATAATCGTGGATGTGAGAATAGATCTCTAGACATCGCCAGGAAAAATAGAAAAGTTAGCATATGAGAAATTCACTCAAGTAATTTCAAAAAATCCCGGAGCCAAGCAAAAGCAAGTACACGATTTAGCCGAAATTCTGAATGGAGATTAGGACAACCTTAATCCAGAAATTATGAGTTCTTCGTTTAAATTTTTTCCTATAACTTCGTGTGACGTAGAACGATTATTTCAGGCTTATAAATTCGTACTAATAGAAAAACGAACATGTTTAACTTTAGAAAATTTAGAAAATTATTTAGTTTGCTACCCTAATTCAAAATTTGATGTTTGAGAATTTCTGGTAGTTTTTTAAATAATAAATGTAAGTTTTTATAATAAAAAACATATTGCCTAAAATGCCTAAATTCTTAATTATTGCGCCTGTTTCAATGATTTTTATAGCCTAAAATTGTGCCTTTTTTAACGTTTTTTACGTCCTAAAATCCGTGCTCTAATTATTACACATGGGAAACAGAAAACCTTTTAATTTAAAGAATATGCCATACTAGAGCATCTATTTCTTGGTCAAATTTGCAACATCCTGAGGCGAATCAAGGAGTTTTGTAATATCTCGGCCGATTTAGGGACTATTGTCGCCACCGTCCCTCTAAAGTTACTGTACGCTACCCCTGCTCCACTGCATACGAGAGGGTGGCTACATCACAAGCATTTTTTTGATATTTTCGATTAATTTAACAATATATTTCTGTTGTACAAATTCGTTAAAACCAAATTTTCTTCTTGTGAAAAGGCAAAGCAAAAACTCATTCAATCTTAGGATTGGAAAATCCTTATTGGATAGGGAAAACCTCATTTTGTTTTCTATTGCATTAGCACTACAACCCACAGTGGGTTTTGGCTGACTACTTCTTTTTATGAAGAGAAGGGATTTCAAGGCAGATTACCTCGGTGGTTTGCCATTGCCCGCCGAAAGAGAACGATGGGAATAAAGTTCTTACTCCATTCGGGCTCGAACCAAGCATCTCCGGCTTGGTAACCGTTCTCATTGTTTTCTATACTTCGAAAAAAGATTTTAACAGACATTTTAAGATTTCGAAATAAATACTAATGTTATTCTCTAAAATTCGGCTACATCGTACTTGAATTTTAAAACCTTAGAACCCCAAAAAAAAATTGAAAAATAACCCAAAAGTATTCCAATTTAACTGAAAATGGAAAGTCGTTATTTTCATAATAAAATTCGTTTCTTATTTTCATAAAAATTTAATATGTTTAGAGAAGATACTAGACTATCTTATGTCTTCCAAATTTCAATATCGATTTATTATTACTTTCGGAGATATTAATTTTAGAAATTTTATAATTACGTAAAAACGCCATGATAAATTCATTTTTAAATGAAAACAAAAAAATGTAATGTTATTGATGTTGATAAAAAGTTGGAATGTTAATTTTTTTTAATTTTTAAAATCCTCCGAGACATTAAATTTTTAGAAAAAAAGTGGTTTTTGAGAAAATCATATTTCTTAGTTTTTTAAAAAATTAAATACGATGTTCCACGTAAGCTAACAATAATAATCTATTCAAAATATTTTAGAATAACATTATTTATTTCAAAATCTTATGTCAAAACTTTTTTCGAGATGAAAAAATACGGGTTTTCTCATTTTGTATAAACAACATATTGCAGCATATTGCCAATTCTCGAATATTAGCTCCGCCAGCCTCTATAATTTAAAATGGCTTCAGTCTATAGAAAATTTTTATGGAAAAGCAATATTTTGTTTTCCAAATTAGGTCGTGGCCAACCCCACGACGAAGGAGCAACCGACTCCTCTTGGAAAAAGAACCAAAGATAGCCATAATTAATGAAACTCAAACAAATCAAATTTTATATAATATAAAAAATGCCTTTGCTATAAATATTATAAAGAGTTGCAAAAGATGAAAACAAAAATTCTAAAATGGAAATATTATAACTAATAAATTTTTGCACCTTCGAGTGCATTTGAGTCACTTTAGGATCACTTGAACAACTTAGAAACGAATTATAAAAATTTACAATTTCAGCAAAATAGTTTGCAATAGTCAATATTATAATAAATATACTTCATATAAAAGTCCCCAGAACATGGTTGCATTTATTATATTAATATTTTTTAAACAGTTAAAAATATCATAGTTACAACTTACATGCCTCTAACTACTTATAATTATTGCTTACCTTAATTTGTTAAGGGTACTTGAAATTTAAAGTAATGTATGTGTGTCTTATGTTACTGATTTTGAAAATATCTTGTAGATGTTGTGTAACTATATTTATCTGCAACAAACATTGGCCATTATAAGTAAAATTAATTTTTGTAAACATTGTTAATATTATTTTTATATTATTGATTTAACAAATAATTACGATAAAATCTTAAATAACATAAAAATTGTTTCACTTATTTACATTAAGTTTCTTAGTAACAGGATGCAGATTCAAAATACGAACATCAAAATGATAATAAAAAAGTTAAATTTTGTATTTTATTCCATGTTGTAGATTGCTTAATATTTTCACATTTTCAAGTGTTTTTCGAGTGTTTGTTGTTAATTTCATCAAATAAAATTTATCGATAATATAAATTACAAATTAAATAAAAATATATTTTCATGAAAATGTAAAGATGATTTTATATTTGAGAAAATATGTTTTGCTTTATTTTTAATTGCTTTCGTTATTGGAGTTCATAATACTATATCGCACCAGTATTGTAAAATTGTAATAACTAACAATAAAAATTCTAAATTCTTACGAAAGCAACAACCTTCGCTGAAAACTCAATAAAAATATTAAATGTTATTAAAGTTTAATTAACTTGGTTCAACTTAAAACTTTTTAATGTAAAATATTTCACAAGTTAATAATTTATATATGCGAGAAATCACAATTTAAGTTAAGTTAACCTATAAATTCTATTGATAGATACAATTTCACAGTGTATAGGTCTGCTAGGATGGTATGAACTATTAAAAACTCCAAAATGCATTAAATGCACAAAATTGAAGATTTTCAGTTACTACAGTTTTATAATAGGGGCGCGTATTATTATTGGATTTATTTTCTAATTCTAACTTATTTTATATTTGGAGGTTCTCGTGTTGTTATCAAGAAATTTAGATCTAGAAAATTTTTTTTAACCTCCCTGAAAAAATTTTCCGTCGTGAAAGTTCGTATTTTCAAATTTACCCCCGGCTCAGGGCTGTTACTGTCGAATACTAAATATTACCATCACTACGCGGCACTAGTCGTGACGTAAAACAATATCTAAACAACACGAGAATCCAATCACATCATGTGAAAGACAGCACAGTAAAAGCTGTTTTATCCGGCATTGGATTATTAGGCATCGCAATGGATTAAGTGGTAAGTTTCAAATGATTCAATTTAAAAAAAGCACCGCGATAAAAAATGTAAAACAAAATATTACTTATTAAATTCCGAGTAGAGTTGGGTTTATGAAAACGTCATATCGTATGCTTTATTACTACAAAAGTAAGGATACTATTATTGGAGCTGTGATAACTAATAAGAGCGGAGAAATATCTTAGCTCTTATCGATGCTTTATGAATAAACATTGGCTTGCGCCCTGTTTCCAACATAAATAGCCACATAATATGTTGCAACATTTTACTTTTCTCTTTTTCAGTAATATCATCGATTTTAACAGTTATCACAGCTCCAACATAATTTTACCCTAAAACATTATGGTTAAAAAAGTTTACAATAAAAGCAATAAAGCGTAAAAAAACGCATAGAATGGCATCCCTAAAAAATATAATTCAACAGCTAATAATCGACAATTTTTATTATGTTCAAAATTAATAAAAATTATTCTAAAACTAAATGCGTGGAAAAGATTTTCAAAATACTGAAAAAAGCATGAACAAATGTATGCGTAATTTATGTAAGCGTCAAAACAATTTCAATATTTCTCGCAAAGAAAATAACTTAGTAAATAGTAAATAATTTTTATTAGATAATATAATATCAAGTTTATTTATATAAAATAGTAAAAATACATTTAAAACTAAATATCTAGTATTGCACTAAAATTACTTACATATATTACAATTATCATTACAAATAAATATCAATACAATCACATGAGTACCAACACAATCAATAAATTATTCCTGTTCCATTGATATCAACCATTTCATTAAACGAGTTTTGAAACCCTTAACGGTGGTGCAGTTTTTAATTTCATCTGATAACTTGTTGAACCTAGTAAGTCCATGAGAGAATACAGAATTATGCATTCTATTTGTCCGAAACATGTTAACATTAAAGTTGTTTTTCTGGCGTGTATTATGCCCATGTACACCTGAAACATATTTTAAACCCTGTTGTAGATATTCAAGGACCAGCTTCCTTTTAATCTTAAATATAAGTACCAGGGTATTAAATAGTACCCTCTGCTTAACACTCATCAGATTTAATTGCTGCAGCATCGACGTAATTGAGGTATATCTGTCACATGACAGTATGGTTCTCATACATCGATTCTGGATCAACTGCAGCTCTCGGATGCGGTATGCCGGTAAACCAAACAACATAGTAGAACAGTATTCTAAGTGTGGAGCCACTATTGCTTTATATAGTAGGAATCTTGTATTCATTGAAAGATTCTTTCCTATTCTACTCAGAAGGTGAGCCTTTTTAGACATCTTATTCATAATCCATTCCGAAAGACTATGAAAATTCAAATGTCTATCAAACTTAACTCCCAAGTACTTCACCTCACTTGCATACTCAATTCTACAATTATTTATATTAACATTTAGGTTCGACACGTCTACGCTCCCTGCTCTGCACCTGTTTGTGAATACGATGTAGTTCGATTTACTGATATTAATCGCAAGTTGGTTATCGCAAAGCCATTGATATATATTTTCCAAATCGGAATTCAACTTCTTCAACATAAGATCAATATCTTTTCCCACAACGTAAACCATAGTGTCATCGGCAAAAAATTTTACTTCACAGTTTTTTACAGTTTTTTGCATATCATTAATATATATTATAAACAAAATAGTACCCAATACCGTTCCCTAAGGTACTCCATGAAATACTTCCAATAACACAACTAAATATTACTAGATAAATAGTAAAAATTGTAGAATAATGGCCATGCTAGTTAAAAACGCTTTCTTAATTTAAAAGAAGCAGACACTTTGCAAATTCGCATTTTCGAATGGTTTAAGGGTCTCAATTTATTTAGTACAATTACCAATTAGTAATAACTTAAAATTTAGTGAACTTGAACTCTAAATAATTTATATCATGATGAACCAGCATTAGATTAGAAATAATCGATTTTTTTTTATTTAAAGTTCCTAAAATTAGCGGTTTGTAAGTTCATTGGCCTATCGAATACAATAATAAAACCATTTTCTGCAAACAAAAATGGCCGTGTCGCAACATTTTACGCTTTTTTAAATGCAAATTTTTAAATTTATCGTGACCTACATAACTAAAAATACAAACCATCCTCAAAACAAATACAAGTTATACGGAAGTATTTAAAATGTTTTATTTCCTTCAAAATAGAAAAACTTGGAACAATGTTTTAATTGAAAAAAATCTTGTTAAGTCTTTGTATTATAAATTACATTCCGCCAATATAATATTCTTATCATTGCTATATTCGTAATATTCAAAATAACTACTAATGGATAATTTGGTAAAATAAAATTAATATTGGTATTCTTATAATAATTAATTAAAAGTTAATCGTACTAAACTTTGACCGTTTATAAGTGCATGCGTATATTCAACCTTATAATATAATAGTAAATTTAACATTATCTTTGACATAATTCGGTTTTATTTTAATTTTAATTTCAGTTTATTTTTTAAAAAACTATACACTAAACTTACCTTGTACTAAATCAATATTAATTTATACAGATACTTGGAAAATGTTTTTACACAAAATTAAGATGATCATTGATAGATGTTTTTAGTTTATTCACAAAAATTAATAATTTTTACGAAGACATAAAAAACTAACAATTTACTAAAAGTATTTTAATTGGTGCTCACTTGTTTATTTGTGAATTAAATATTTAATAAATATTAAATAAATTAAAAACTAACAACAGCACACACGTGTAACCGCGAATTGCGACTTTACTATTCGGTAGCACTTACATACTATATTGACTAAATTTTTATTATACTTACATCAGGTTAGGTTGTTTGCGCAAAAAGCTTTGTTCATTATGAACGTAATTCGCAATACGTCAACATACTTTCTGTTATCAGTCAATGTTTATTACTTGAGTCACGCCGTCTGTAGTGGGTTTTTAAGTAAATACTCATTATTACACGGGACCACTTAATTCCGATCAAGTGATTAGAGATCATGTAGATGATGCAGGTACAAAATTAATTGATATTGCGCTTTTGGAACAATGAAATCATTCGGCTGCGCTCAACGATTTTTCCTGTCTGCAAATCTATTTTCAATTTAATATTTTTATATCAGCAAACAGGAAAATCTTAAATACGCTTATTAAGCCCACACACCCGTGCATCAAGAATTTAATTTAAGTGAAACATTTTGGAATTTTTTTGGTTGAAAATAAAAATGCGACAGACGTAATATAATAAATTATGTTTCTATAAACATATTTTTATAAAGAATTCTGCGTGTGGTTGTTTATCGCGTAAATCGTCATGATGCATATTGTGCAGCAGCATCCAATTTGAAAATAGATTATTATTGCATATTTATTATCGCAGCAGCCGTTTTCTAGTTAGCGACCGCCTAATTATTGCGATTTACGTTAACTCAATTTTAATCACTTTTGTTCATTTTTGAGATTGGCTAATATTTTTTCTGATTGTAATATCATTAATATTCATCTTTGCTTGAAGCACACAAAAATCTTTTAATTTTTATAATTTTTTAGATAAATATATTTCCTTACAGTGACGTCTTTATTTTTTTTTATACAATGAACAAACATTAGACATAAAAAATGGCGAGGCGAACCGAGAAACAAAAAAGGAAAAACTTTGGTTTTAGATAATTATCCAATTATTTTTTAATATTTCGCAAAACAATATCTTATTATTTATATCTACTTATAAAGATTTTAAAGAACCGAAGTTTGATTTGCTGAAATTAAAAAATGTGTAATCGCCGATGTCGCGTATGCAAAGGTAAAAAAAACAATCGTTTGTTCTACCAAAAAGTGGTAAATTAATCACTTTTTGGTTTTTTATTAAATAATATATTATAATATTCTTCAATAAAATATTGTTATCTTAAACGCTCTCATTAGTTCGGTTAAATATTTACTATCATACTGTATCATACTTTTTCTTATACCTCGTATAATCTCTACTTACTGATTACCGAAGTCCTCATTTCCTCATACAATTACAAACATCAAAATTGCCCACCCTATACAATTTTCTTTTAATAAAGATGATAATGTAAAATCTAGAATATCTAATAATTATTTTGCCCACGTTTATTATAATATTATTTTTCTCGTAATAAAACGATAATATACTAATAATCCGATCGCCTCTAATTTTTTTATAGTTTTATTTTTTATATCAAAACAACTTATAATAATGTAAATATTTGTTTCGTTTTAAAAATAATGATAAAAAAACTATCAAAGTGTTTATAGTTTAAAAATACAATGGCCTGTAAAATTTATAACAAATTATCTTCAACTTCGACTATAAAGTTTAATTGTTTAAAATCAATAATTTTTAAAATATATTAGGGATTATTAAAAAATGAATTGTTTGGGTTTTCCACAAATTTGTATGTATATGTATGTATATTGTTTTATTTGTAAAACATACGTAATTATATATTATGTAATTATATACATACCGGAGATTGAAGGCACTAACAAATTAAAAAAATGGTCAAAGACGGCACTAAAATATTTAGTGTCGTTCGTCGCCATGGTATGACGGTTGGGTTATGTTGATTTGTATTTTAGTTTATCAATTCGAATATAAGGACATGGAATATCAAAACATGTCATCCGTTAAGGTTATTTTGAATTAAGGCTGGGGACGAATGTACAAAATATACGCTATATTGACCCTTCGGAGTTCATGGTTTTCTCCCAAACTAAATCATATATAACATTTATACTTTTAACAACTTGTAGAAGAAACTGTTAGCTATGTTTTTGTAGGTTCATAATTTAAATTAAACTTTTAATTACATTATGAAATTAAAAACTGCAAAAAAGAAAAAAAAATTTTATACCGAATTTTTCTCTACAATAACACGCGGATATATGCGAAGTTTACATATCAATAAATGAAATTGAAAAAAGTTAATTAATAACAACAAAATGAATGAACTCGTGTACTTATCATTTTATGCAGATTTTGAACTTTCGAGTTCGAAAATAGTTCAAGCTTTTTGAAGAAGATGGAGCCTTGAATTAACGGCTTTTGCCAGGTAGATATTAGATGAGAGAATGAAATCGAGGATAAGGGATTAAAATTAAAGGGATTATAGTACCCCAAAAAGGTTAGTTTTTATTACAGATAAAATGTTCTATCGATTTCGACAATTTGTAATAATTCTAATTTTAAAATTAAAAATTTTGCAGATGAGGTGACATCTATTGTTAATTTGTTAATTTTTATGAATACAATTTATATATATTTTTGCGCCAGTAGCGATGCATGCGGATATTTATAAAAGTTTGCCAATCCCCGACCTTAAAAAAAAAATTGAATTTCAAGCAATGAACAAAAATTCATTGTATTTATGAATTTGTTCACTGTATTTAAAAAAATTTATAAATAAGTTCATGGGTTAAAAATTTTGTTTCGGTGTGAGTTGCTTGATATCTTTCATTCGGTGCATTCATCTCCGACAGTGAATACGACTATAATCGAAATATGAACCGCGACCAAAAGTTGTATACACATACTCCTAAATAATTCCATATTTCCAGTTTTTTGAAACCTATTTTCAGTTGCAATTCACCTTTGACACTGTCGGTGTGCTATGAGATAATATTATATTTGAATTTCGAAAGATTATGTCCTATTTCAAAAATAGATTACATTGATACCTTTATCAACTTTATTGAACTAAGATAATTACACCGGTAATGTGCAATCAACCTAAGTTGATTTTCTTTTTGAAAACGGAATTGTAAATCTTCCACTTAAGTATAATTTGCATAATCTAACCATATTATTATTTGAAGTCCTTAATGCACTTATGCATCTTATTACATTTACCTATATGATGTAGGTACCTAATCTTAATTTATCATAGTTTATGAGAACTTTACCAAATCTATTCGAAACTAATTTTCAATCTTCTCGACATTAACCTTGATAATGAAAAGTAAATCATGTTGAAACTACTAAATTTTAAAAGTTACCATGCACGAAATGCGTGTATAAAATAATGGTGCCAACGTGAACTTCAAAAAGTACAAGTTAGAATCAAGTTTATTTTTGGGAATTTGTTTTTATTATTATACGTTAATTATCTGTGGCCTCATTTTTAATTTTGGAATTGAAATGAAGAATTATTAGAAATCTCATACACTCAAACAAATATATTATTATTAAAATATAATCTTAATTGATAATTATTACATAATTAAATAATATGACTATGAATGATTAGTATTAAAAATAGCTATGTCTATGTAGGTAACATACTCACGTGATTGGTAAATTTTTTGCCAATCTAAATATAAAGATGGCTTATATTATAAAATTATTTAAATTATAAAAATTATTTTACAGGGTATTCCTAAACATCTGATCAAATTTTCATCACAACGTTCTATATTGCCATATTTTATTTTTATAATATAAAACTAGGGACACTTCGGGGGGCTAATTTAAGGTTAAGGTAATTGTTTTAACAAAAAGCCAATAAAATATTACATATTTATCAATAAATAAAATAATATAAACTTTTAAAAATTGTTTTTTGTTTTGAATCGAAAACAACACCATACGGACGGTATGGTGGTTCCTTATTAGTACGTCATCAACTAATTTACTCATATGAATTAGATCGAAGAAAATATAAGCGAAGTCGCAAGCAAAGCTTTTTCCTCGACAAAACCGGACATCAATAACTCGAACCGAATCGTAGATAGAGCACAAAAATTTTAAATCTAGTATAACACTTTACAATCCAATTAAGGCGTTTGATTTGCATAAATTTGAATTTTTCAAGTAATGTAATATGAGTATTCATATTCATAATGTACATAGTATATTATTCTAAACTATTTATCTACCAAGATAAATTTAAAGCAGTAATATTTTGGATTGCTTTACCGGTTTTATGAAACGCATTCTAAAAATATCATATCAAATGAGTAACAATTTCAGTAGTGGATGATAATTTATCTTTTAGATAGATACTTCCTTCGCAATGCATTGCCAAGGCTTTGCATGGGCTGTAGAATAAGAATAATGCTATCAGAATAGAACACAATTATGTAAGTGAGATTAACAGTCAAAAATATGGGCCACATTGTCTCGTTACATGTTCTCTAGATTTCGGTATTACCAAGAAGGGATTCATCAATCTCAGATGCACCCCGACAAGCGGTAACCACCGAATACGAAAACGTTAGAATTTAAATGATTAATGTATTTTATTGATGTGGTCAACTAGTAGCCAAGTATTTCGGAGCCGAGTGCAAACCGGTCACGTCACTGCACGTCATCCAAGATTTCTGCTAGTTTTTGAAAATAGTAATTATATAAACATAGGAGGTTAAAGGTATTATTTTAAGGCTGCTGTTTGTTGAGTCAGTATTACAACGATCAATACAAAACCTGTTAGTATTTATAATAAAATATCAATATTTATTTAGTAACAAACGCTATCAGTAAAATCTTCTACAAAGTTTCTCCATTTAAAGCCACCAAACCAATAAAAAACTCAACTTTTATATTAAATTATAAGTTTCAAAAATTGACTAAGCAATGCAATCTAGCGACTAAAGAAGATTACTATAATTTTAATACTAATCAAAATTCTGAATTTTACTAGTGTTCGTAAATTTTAGACCAATATTTTAGACCATTAGCATTAATGACGTCATATTGGAACAGCGTTGTCAAAATTTTAAATTCTATGGGACTACAAACACAGGTTGACATAAACAAACTTATCAAAATAAAAAACACTATACAATCGTATTTTGCATAAGTAGGGTACATATTATTATGTATTATGATAAATTGGAATTTAATTATTATGTGGTGGTGATGATAGGCATTATTAAATTTGTATCTATGATGTGTATTCTAACATTTACAAACACTATGACCCAAAAACATAATTAAGTGGCAGCCCCATGAAGATGGCATAGCAAGCGGCACTTTGATCTTGCAACAAAGATCAATAGTGCCGCTTGCCACAGCTTTATACTAACAAAATTTGATATAATATGGACATAATAACATGTCGCTGTACTAGAATGATACTAGAATAACTTCAAACATTTTTTTGTTCGATTCTGTATCTCCGAGGGATATTCTACGCCGTAAATCTCTCAAAAATTCACTCAAAATATAAAATGAAAAAAAATGTCTTATAGTTTAATCTTAATCTTTAAACCCTATTTTCTCAAAGCCATGTTTTTTATATTATTCATTCATCATTCACCCATCATTCTAGTATGGGTCCGCCATAAGAGCTGCAGTACCAAGTTTTAAATGACAGTTTTTAATTATATTTAACGCTTAACAAAGCGTGTTTATAATTTTAGCCGGCGTACGCAGTTATCAGTCAGTCCTAGATACGACGTGTATTATTATTATATTATTATTACTAGATGTGAGAATATAGTTATTTTTCTGTAAGTATTAATTTGTCGGGTCATTGTGCGAGGACGAAATACCATCATAAGGGCTTACAGCCGAAAAAGATTCCATGTATATACGGTACCGATGACGACTATTTGTGATGAGTAAAGTACGGACTTTTAAGCATAAAAAATCGAGAAAATAGTGCTTAAAATAGCACAAAAAATTGTCATTATATATGTATAAAAATATGCATTAAACTTAACCCTCCGCGGTCGCACTGGGACGATTTCGTCCTAAGCGAAATATCACTTGTGAATTCCAAGTAAATCGAAAAAGATAAGAGCTATCTATCTAAAAAAAACTTAGTACAGGTGGTTTCTTGCAAGTGTTATCTAGCCTCCTTCGGCCAGTTAGTTCTTGAGTTACAGTGATATAAATTTGTCAACCGGACAAAAACCGAGACGGTGCTTTGTGTTTTTTTATCCAGGAGGCTTCTAATAGCGCATTAAAGTTTGTAAATAAATATTTTAATTATCTGAACATATTTTTAGCCCTTTAGAAAATAAATAAACGTTTTAGGTTACTGTCAGTTAATCCAGCCCAGGATTTCAAATTTTTCGTTTGCTCTATAGGAAAGAGGACAATTTTCTGAATATATTTTATAATTTTTATAATCTTTTCCATTTATAATTTTTTGTTTGAATAAAAATAATATTATTTGTGCATTCAAAATGATTTTTAATTTATTTTTCATAAAAATTCTTGATTTTCCTCTCCTTGAAATTATGCATTTTCAATTGATCCAATAATTATACCTTTTTGGGCAGAAACGATCAAAACCCGGTTTTTCTTGAACTTCGGGGTATCCATGACGACAATCTATGATAATTTGATTTTTACTACTGTACATTTTTTAATTGTTAAAATTTAGGCTAAAACACTTTTTTTTAACGTTTATGGTTAGATACCAATTTATAGTATAAAAAATAATAAACATAAATAATCATTGATTCACTCTTTAGAAGGATTGAAGAGTATTCATGAATTATTATTTTAGATTTTTTAAAGCAGTTGAACATGTTGAAAACTGTACGTGGACATTTTCGCCCCCGTGCGACCGCGGAAGCAGTGAAATTACAGTGCGACTGCCCAGGGTTAAATATAATAATTAATAAGCATTTAAAAAAAATTTGAAATAAAATTTATTTGTAAAGTAACACAATATAAAAGTAACAAAAAGTAGTAATACAAAGTAACGCAATAAAATAAAAACGTCAAGAACTTGTGAACAAAAAGAAACTTGACAATTTTAATTTTAATTTTCAGAGTTTCCATAACGTGCAATTATTAATATTAATTATTTATTATTTTGTAAATTCGAATATATAATTATGTACGTAAATATTAAAAAAATATATAAGTACACTTACTGCTAAATATGCAATATTATTAAAAATATGAGAATTCTAAATAAAATCGTAAATGACTATAAAACTATAGGAAAATTAGTAATTAGAAGAAGAAATTTAATATTTTCACTGTTTATCTAGAAAATTTTAAAAATATAGATGATCTATAAGCATGCTTGCAAATCAATCAGTTGTTTTCATATTTAAATTTTGGATGATTTCTTATCCCTTCGTTAACTGTGGGCTTAACTCTTGGTATTATGAATTAATTAAAGATAATCAACATTTTTTAATTATTATAAACGTCGTATACTCGGCGTTAAACAATTATCAAACTATAAATGTGTTAAAATTTTCAACATTTCTTTTATATAAAAGAAAAAGTGATGAGAAGCATTTTCAAAAACACCAATGTTTTCGTTATACCTCCTATTAAGTATATCGAATATCATCAAGTTTTTAAACTAGTTGAAGTTTTTACTTTATTATTCGTCTAATATATAAACAAAGTCTACTAAATATTAAATTCAAAAAAACTAAAATAAAAATAAATGTGAGTATTTATGAACAATATATATATATATTGCTATTTTTTTTTAATTTATCGAAAATGTGCTAAAATAATAAGCACTAAAAAAGCTTAAAAATAAATCTAAGCATTAAAGTATCAAAATAAGCATATAAGCACAAAAACATAGCGTTAAATGTATTATTTTTAACAAATTCGTGAACATTTATAACAATTACACTTCTGCTATCAATATTTATGTATAGCAAATTTGATAGAAATCCGTACCCTAGTGTTGAGTGTTACAAAAAACATAATATAATGTAATATCCACTTTGTAGATAGAATCTATTTAATTATTAATAAATTAATTATTCTATTAATACATGTATTTTGTTAATTTAAAATTTTCTAGTGTAATCGTTAATTGGTTTTATCATTCATTTATCAAAATAACAAAATGTCGTAGACATAGTAGCTGATTCAAAGTTATGACGTCATACGTTAAGGTAGTCAGAGTTTTTAAAATTGGTTTGAAAAATATTTGAAAAAAAAAGTTATGTTAAAATAAAGCACAATACTAATATGTTTGCCATGCCACCTTTACCCAGATTCCAATTATGCGAGTAGTCAAATTTTTCCAGTCGTACACCTACCTATTCAACTATAATTAGATGTTCGGTGTTCATCCAAGGTCAAAAAATATGTCACTGGAGTGACACTAAAGCTGACAAGTTAATTCAATGACATTACTGTATGTCATGACCAAGATATAGCTTTATTGTAAACGTTGAAGTTTAATTACTTTCGTAACAAATAATTAATAAATTAGGGATAATGCATCTTTCAATGGTAATTAATTATAATTAGTAAGTAACTATAAACAGATGATTTTTGAGCGGATAATTCTAATAAAATTGTCACGGTCGTAATTCTCGTATACATCAAATAGGTACCTACATACGTAGTGTATTATATAAATAATATTTTATTTATTTTTTAAAAACGCCCACCATCGTCGTATCTCGGTATTGTTTGTATACTTGCCAGGCAGTCTACATTTCCTCGATCAAACAAAGCCGAACTGAATATGATAAGAAACGTGCACGTTTGCTTTTTTCTCTGTGCGCAATTGCCCTCTCGGTCTGTTTATCGCTCCGTTTCGCTCTAAACAACGTACCATCTCTATTCAATTCACCGTATTGCATCATCGATCTGAACTCTAGTTTTGGTTACTCGGGACGAAGAACAAAGGAACGTAATAAAACAACGAATTTGATGCTTTCAAAACCTGATGAAACTGATTTAGTACTCGATAATAGTAATAATTTGAAAATAAAATTGATTCGCTACTGCAACGTCAGAAATCCTAACATGTAATTTTATTTTAAAACTCAAATTCACCCCAACAAATCAGCTGATCGCTAATGATTAATCAATTTTAGTCATATTACTTATACAAAATGTTATAAGATGTTGGTATTTACCTTAATTTTTCAATATGATGTAGTTTAATGACGGGGTCAAAAAAATAACTAACACACTTTGGCCCTCTCCTAACTTTCATTCAGCCCAGCTGACTGCCTATTCTTACTAATATTTCGACGTTTGGTCTAACCCTTGTTATCCCTCCTTCTTTCTGAAGCCGCTACAAGTACTGCGCATATAACCCAGAGCGAGGTTTTCTTTATAATAAATTAAGAAGCAATATGTAGATATATGTTACAAATTATTATAAAAAGAATTTTTATTGATAATTTCACCTCAAACCTCATATTTTATCTTTATTTTGTATTGAAGCTCAAGTTTTGCTTATAGAATTTAATTTTTCCTTCCAACAAATAATAATCATGAGCGTAGCTAGACTTCAAAATTAGGGAGTGCTAAATTTCTTTGCTAAAACTCATCCGGGAGGGAGAGGCATTCATGGGTTTATAGTGTGGTTTATAAACACATTTGTAAAGTTTGTGTTTCTGCAGTTTCTAATAAAAGATAAACAAGAATCGGTAATTTTTGTAATTAAACTTTAATCAAGAGTAGTTGATTAATAATATTTTAATAATTTAAAATAATTTTAAAAAACTCCCGGATCTAAAAAATAAACTTTAAAATGGAAAAAATAGTTTTACTAACTAATATTTATTATTTTGCTATATTTTAAGACTAAATTCTGTTTTCACTTTAAACAACTACAAATTCTTATTAATTATATTTTGACTTTTTTAATTGTCCGAAACGTTGGATAATTTAATTTCCTTAAATTTTTATATTGATTTTATACTATACAGTCGAGTCGCGAAATAATGAATTAAATATGGCAAAGACCTTTCACTTTTTCGGGGTTGTTCACTATTTCGGTATTTACAAAATTTACAATAAAATCACATCTTGAAAATGAAAACTTTGAATTATTGAAAGTATAATGGCTAGTTTACACTGGTTAAGTTACTTCCAGGCCCGGACTGGGACCTAAAACCGGCCCGGGCATTTTAGAGACTGTCGGCCCCCTACTTCTCACAGAAACGCTACATGTACTCTTAACATATTTATTTTTTATAAAACGTATAATGGCCAAAATTCATGAAAAAAACATAGTTATTTTGTTTGGTTTTTGTTTTTTAGTTCTAATAGTGAAAGACAATTTTTATTAGTATTATTTTGCACTTTACCATTTTATAATACATCTAACAAAATGAAAAACAAATGCACTCACAAAAATACTGAACTGAATTACATGCAAAATGAAAAGAATTACATACTAACATAAAAAAAATTACAATGTCATCACCACTTTGTATTTTGTCGACAATTGGGCGACTTTATTATCATTATGTAGATATGCATTCCTTTCTTTTCAAACGGGTGTCTTTATTTTATACTTAATCACGCACAAGCAGTGGCGTAGCCAGGATTTTGTTATAGGGGGGCTAAAGAATGCGAGCGAAGCGAGCTATTTTGAAGGCAGGCGCCGCAGGCGAAAATTTTTCGAAAAAAGAGGCGTGATCATCTTATTTTTGAGTATAATTATTGTGGTACCTCTGTTACCTACCTTAAATTGAAATGAGAATTAAAGAACGGCATTTCCGAAAGATTTATCATTGATTTTTATTGCCAATCTTCTTATTATAATATACCTTCCCTTATTTTCAATAAATAGCAGTCATTAAGATTAAGAATTGAAACTGATTGCTAATTATTATCCATAGTGAAGTTATTTTGTATTTGAAATTTCAGTAAATACTAAAAATCCGTTGACCACGCCCCTACCTGCGCTCCCCCTTGCGCCGGACCATCCCTGTTAGCCCTTAAGTATAACAGGAGCGGCATCTTAAAGTAGTGCTCATAGGCGACAATTTGGTAAATCCGCTCCTGGGGGCCCGAGGATGCCAGACCTAAATTAACTGACTTGGCTGATTAGCTATCAACAAGCAACAAGTACCTACACTAAAAACAGTACCTAACTACAATCATATCGAACAGTCGAACACAATAATATTTTTTTTAAATTTTTTATTGCGCCGGTAAAAAAGCGACTATAGTCATTAAAAAAAAGAAAGTGTCTGGAGGGGAGGCTATAGCCTCATAGCCCTTCCCCTGGCTACGCCATTGCGCACAAGTGATAAGAAGTAGCTGGTAGACATCAATTTATTACGTTGTATTTGAACGGTTTTTGTTATTTATAAATTTATTGTGCTGAAATTTTAAGTTTTATTAACCATTTTGATACTTTGTTGTGTTACTTATATAAAATAGCATAATTTTTTTTGCGATATAATCAGCCACTGGTTAGACGGCTCTTTGACTGCATCGGCCCATCGGGCATTTGCCCGATCTGCCCTATGGCCAGTCCGGGCCTGGTTACTTGTACCCGTTACATGTACCAATACTAGCTAGCTAGGCAACTTTCCTGTGCACAAGGCTGGTCTTGTACCTCCGTGAATTTGGCATCCCATCTGAAACATTTTGATATAAAAAAATATGGAATCGTTAGGTCTCGAAAGGTCAACCGGTTTTATGGTTAGGTCACTTTTAATTTTATCAAAAAAAATTATTCAAGTTTTGAAAAATTTTCTTGGTAAGTTAGCCTCCCCATTAAACGATTTCGACGAAATAAAAGTGGAAACCGGTAGGAAATGCACTGCTAAGGCATGATACAATAAATTTACAAGGTATGATATTGCGCAGGCTGGACTGTGACGTACCTTGATTCAGATATTAACCCTAGCACGGTACGCGACAACTCGGCTCTGGACAACTCGGCACTGGACAACTCGGCACCGGACAACTCGGCACCGGACAACTCGGCACCGGGAAAACTCGGCACCGAGCCAACTCGGCACCGTACATCTCGGCACTGGACTACTCGGCACCGGACAACTCGGCACCGGACAACTCGGCACCGGCCAACTCGGCACCGGGAAAACTCGGCACCGGGCCAACTCGGCACCGAGACTACGGTGTTACGGTTCAATTTTGCTATAATGGAATTTAAATTGTTTTATAATAATATTCGAAAAGTGGCATGTTAATTCACTTTAAAAATTTCAACAAGAATTATTATCAACAATGATAACATGCACATTAGGTGCATTTACACACACAATCCCGGCCCGCGTGCTGGAACGCGTTCTAGCACGCGGGCCAAGATTGTGTGTGTAAACGCGACGACGTGCATGTTATCATGTCCGTGTCCGCCCTAGCATGTTACCTACGTAAGTCGTGGTAAGCATTTGGGTATCGTATTATATTTAATTTTACGTACGATAGCATTCTAGGGAACGACCGAGTATTGGCGGTCAACTACGGCGGAAACTATTCCATTTGATTCTTTAGAACCTAGATACGTCAAAATGACGTTATGCGTCAAACGGACGAAAATAGGTTCGTAAAATATCATACCTTGTAAATTCATTGTATCATGCTGCTAAGGTTTGGTCACGTATATTTATCGTTAGGTCACCTTTCATTTCTTTGCAATTAATTAATTTCAATTTTATATTTCTATTGCGCTTGCGCTAAACAAAAATACTAGTGTGTGCAAAATTACATCTTGGGATGCGTTCTTGTCGACTCTTGACTTGGGGTGCGTTCTGTGCGTTCTCCCAACACTTTTGTACATAACGTGCGCTCTAAATGGTTAGAAAAGTTTTGTAAGCGCGGAACTCGAAAGCAGCTATAAAGCACAGAAAATATATATATTGCTATGATTCGAAAATTTTCGAGCCTCACGTTGCGGCGCCATTTAATGCTATGCCCCCAACTTTGCAAATTTATGCATTTTCACCTTGTAGTGAAATTTTGCTGAGGTAACACCGATTATTACTAGCTATGAGCTCTTCAATGTTTAAAAATATTTTTAAATTAAAATTAAAAAGCTCACTTTTGTTACTTTGCATGTGGTATTGCAAGCGCACGTGTACGCGTTATTCCAGCTGACTTCAGCACGCCTGGTTAAACAAATTTTGCTGCGTGCAATTCAATGCATCGACTAAATTTTTCCACTTTCTTCAACAATTCCAAATTCTTGGCACTTCACTTTAATAATTTAAATAAAAACAAACATCAAATCAACTTAATTTATTTTTATTAAATTCGTTTTATTAATTTTTCGAAATTTAATTGTTATTGCGGGTCGTCCATTCGACGTCAAGGCCGCAGCCTAAGTCTCTTATCTAAGTTCCACTCTTTCCTTCCATCTTCGAGCCCTACTTTTTTTAATTTCTCGCTCTTCCCACTCTTATTTACAGCTAATTTAACTATTTTATACAATATGTACAATGTTATAAATAAATAATGAAACAAAACTCAAACTTTAAAATTATTTTACAAAATAAATGAAATTAATGCTTTTATAGCATTTCGAAACACGACAATATATCAAACAATGTGTTTAAAGTGTGAGGATCTTCTATTCTGTAGAATTTTACGGTGGATTTGAATATTTAAGGAATTTTTTGTTTAAAATCATGCAGCTGTTATATTTTAGTGATTTCGCGCATTTTGATATTTTAATAGCTGAAATTGCGCTTTGCAAGTTTGACATAACCTCAATATCTAACTTTTAATTCGAATGCTTCTTTTTTGCATTGACGCAAAACATCTAGAGTAGGAAGGTTTGGAGGTAATCGAGATCCTTCTGAAGCATATTTAACGGCCTGCCGCTTTAACCAATTACTATATCCTTCATTTAGAACTTCTCTCGCTACTTGTTACCGTCGTAATCCTTTTAAAGGTCTTCTAACATCCTCGTATTTTTCGTAAAATGTATCTCGAGTTTTATTTTCAAGAAACATCCATTCTCATTTGGCAGGGTATCAACATATCCAAAAAATGGATCATTATAAAGTTTGCTTTTGCATTGAGCTTTAATTCGTATATAACGTAAAGAACTTTCTAATTTAAATTTTCGTGCGTTCTTGAAAACATATGCACATATGGTAAATGTGCATGTTTGAAAAATTAGAAAATAATAAAAATAAAACCAATTCGGTAACTACTATAATATTGTAAATTTGAATTTGAATATAATGGGTGCAAAATTTTAAATTTAGTTCATGTTGGTTACTTTAAAATACAACGATTTGGCAACAGCGGGTTTGAAACGCAGGAAGTCGAGTTTTCGTTAGATTTTACCGTTAGAGATCGAACAAAGGGCCCCTACATTTTTGTACGTCGAGATGGTCGGTTGTGGGTGATTTGGTACTTGGAATGTTTTAAGAATATTCAATAATTGAATTTAATATTATTTCATATATATTTTAGTTATCAACAGAATTAAAGTACGTAAGTTTAAATATTTGATTTATTTTTCAAAAAGAATTTAATACAGGATTACGTTAAAATTCAGAATTGCACAGCCGCGTGGTTAGATAATTTTACATACGAGTTTGAATCTAAGTTTTTATTTACTTCATCTTAAGTTTTTAAGATTTAATTACTGTTCGAGATTGTGATTTAATATTATTATCATTTAAAACGGGAGTGGGATTATGTAATGGAAGAGATATATTATTCATATAATGTTACCAATGGCGTACCATTGCGGTGATTAGTTTTAATTAAGACGTAAGAGGAGTTGTTGAAGATAATTTAAATGAAGGCGGGTGTTTGAAGCGGAAAATATATTTATCGTGGGATAATTTAAAATCATAAGATGGCAGTGAAAATATGTCTCAGCAATGGCTAATCACTGAAGAGGTGAACTTTTATAGAACCGGAGGTGACAAAGCAAATGCTGTGATGTTTCTCTTTTTTTTTCAAATATCTAAATGATGTACTACAAAATTATAATATTTCAGGACAGTTAGTGATAAATTTAACAATGTTCTTTATGATTATTTGCGGCAACATATAAGATAATAACAATCGAATACATATAAGATAATAACAATTAACTACATATAAGGTAAAACCAATTGAAATACAATATTAAAAAACTGTTTTAACAAAGATCTTCATGATTATTTGCGGCTATGATATTTGCTAGTTTAAGTATGGGGGAAATGATCAATTAGCAATAAGAGGGACGAACTAGATTAAGTTGATATATTAAATAAGTGACAATCTTAGTTTTAAGCTGACGACATATTAAAAAGGTGACCATCTTAGTTAGTTTAAGTTGACGAGGTATTAGAGCGGAGCGGATAATTTAGAATATAAGGGTTATTATTTAAGATCTTACATAAAATAAAACCAATTGAGTTAAACGTCGAAATACATACATGAGCTTCTTACAAATAACTATAAAGGTTGTGGTTGGTCATTAAATATGAATAATCGATTAGAAAACATTACGATCAGAGGGATTAACTATCGAACAGTTATTAAATCAAATTTCAAACTAAAGTATTCTGAATTACATGATATCAAGGAGATTAACTTTGCTGGTAAATTGGTTGTCGGACTACCTTTTTCTTTTCGGTTAAATATATATTCATCGTTAAATCGAATCCTGTGTTTTATTTAATTTGTGTGTACTAATTATTCCTTCAGGTGTCCTAGCAGTGGTTACGCCACTGGACAGATGTAAGTTTGAGGTTAGTAAGCAAGGTAAAGACGTTAGCATTCAAAAATACCGCAGATTTAAAAGAACTTGTAAGTGTTACTACGAGGGGAGATCACATCGTGCGAGGTTTGTTTGACGATCACAGCTTTGGTTTGGTTTGTAACTTTGATTTGAGAAGGCGGTAATTTAAATTGAAGAACCAAATATTACACTACTCAAGAAATTGTAATTAAAAAATATTTTTAAATTAGGAATTAGTTGTAGGAATTCATAAGCTCCTGGGCTTTATGGTTTTTCTAAATTGCATAAGCCGGGACCGGGACATCTTCTTAACATAATAATTTTATCTTCAAAAGGATTATGAGAAAACCCATATTTTGTATTAAATTTACAAAAGAAATAGAAGTTAAGGTTACTGCCACGTAACCTATCACAAGAATTTAACTTTATCCTATTGACCATTGGAAAGAGGACAATTTCCTGAGTATATTAACACAAAAATTTTTTTGGATTATGCAATAGTTGTCGAAATTACGGCATTTTAAAAATGCGAATTAGCAGGGACGTGTAACACTTAGTAAATTTGCACATATTTTTGACACGATTTTATGTAGGTAAAAATAATTTTCTGTTTGCAACGATGTCAAATTTGATAAGAAATTTAACACGCGCGCTTGCGTATTAACAAACAGTTTAGGGAGATTTTTCAGATATTTAGTTTTATTTGATTTTTATGAAATTTCGGTGAAATGTTCGTAAACTTAAAAAATCAAACTGAGCGGTCTCTAGGCGTGAAAATGTCTGCTGCGCACATTTACACGCACTTTTACCATCAAATTTAGAACATGTTCTAAATTTTTTTCATAAAAATTTAACGCAAAATTTGCTGATAAATTTTCGGTATGCAACGGTGTTAAATATTTTTAAAAAATTTATATGTAAATTTTATGTAAAATTTAACGTCGTGTCAAACAGGCTTTACATTTAACATTTAAGGGTCCCGATGCATACTGAGCCCCTGAACCCATTTAACATTTAACATTTAGCACGTGTTGACAGTTTTTCGATAATTGACATCAGTAAATCTTAGTGAAATTTTTATTTGTGTGAATATCAGTTTGTTTTGTGTAATGAGAAAAGTAAAGTACATTAGAAAACTAATGTAAAAAAGTAAAGTAAATGAAAAAAGAAAAGTAAAAAGTATTGAAAATGATCTTCTGTTGAAGGGAGAGAAGGTAAATAGCAGATCTAAATAACAGACGGCGTTACGCAAGCTTGACGAGCGGAGGACCGTTATTCCCGCTATGCTAAGTTTTAATTTTGATTTTTGATTGTGTTAAATAAAAAGTAATTTAATTTGAATTGATGGTTGTTTTTGTTTTAAATTAATTAAGTGAAGTGTTTACAAAAATTGAATAAAATTAAGAATTATTGAATAAAATTTTGGTCGTGCATTGAGGTACGTCGCAACGAATTTGTTAGACCGGCGAGCATATACTATGTATATCGCACGTGCAAGCTCGATATCATAAGGTAACAAAAAATTTACTATACGAAAATTTACATTTTTAATTTAAAATTAAACAATTGCAAGAGTTTTATTGCTTTAAAATTAATAATGGATGTACCTCTAGCGAAGAATATTTTTGAATAGAAGGAAATTTACAAATTTGTATAGCTGGGGTCATCTCAGTATTTAACTTAGCAGGCTCTCAAAAGTCGTAAGAAACAGAATAAAGTTAGACGGCCAAAATCATGGTGAAATAGCAGGTCATTGAAATTCTGATAAAACTAGCAAGTACAGGTTGCCAACCTAAAGTTAAAAGCTCAAGTTTCTAATAAAGTTACTTTGAGAAACAAATTAAAAATAAAGTTATAACTTATAAGGACAAAAACTATTTAATTGAATGATTATAGTTTTTTACTGTAACTTAAAATTCTCGTCGCCGTATTTCCAACAATTTCAAACCTAAGTGACTGTCATGTTTCGAAAAATTGTGTCCAAAACATATTTGACACCATAATATTATATACAAATGTTCGCTACTTTTGTATATTAAGTCATTTTAAAGAAATAATTAATCCAAGCACCAATGAACACTTGGGATACAATGCAAGTGACATTCCCTTCTTTTACGTGTTTAGCTTGGATATTCCCCATTTTTAGTCTATACCAGGAAATTTTCAACAATTGCTGTGGTAACGAATTACTGCTATTTTACTACTATTAATACTAAAAAATACACTCAAAATACACGATAAATTTTCGCGCGCAGTTAGACTTGTGTGTCACAATTTCTTAAATGTTAAATGATAGCTGAAAGTTGGTTATCTCTTAAATGATAAACGATGATGAATGAAATGATGATTTTTCACATGCAAACTGCATGTGAAAAATGAATATAGTATAAATACTTTAGTGCGCGATACTTCATCATCATACCTAGAAAATCGGAAATTCAAGGTCAAATTCGAAGGCATCCAAGCGCTTCATCACTGCCGGTGTGCCTCAAGGATCCATCCTCGCCCCGACCCTCTTCAACATCTTCATGAGCGACATGCCAGCTTCAACCGACCCGAGGACAGAGATCTCGCTTTATGCGGATGACACGGCCGTCTACACTTCCTCCAAAATTCAAGACTTTGCCACCCGTCGCCTACAAAAAACCGTCAATGAGCTAGAAAACTGCTTCGCAACGTGGCGAATCGGGGTAAACTCAACAAAAAGTACCGCGACAATGTTCAAGAAAAAAGAAGGCAAGTTCGACCTCGAACAAATATCTTCATGTTTGAAAAACCAATCCTATGGACTAACTCTTCAAAGTACCTGGGAGTCACGTTGGATTACAGACTACTGTAGAAAGATCACATCGAATCTGCCGCAAACCGGGGAAGAGCCGTCTTCTCAAAACTCTACCCGTTCCTAGCCTCAAACAGCAAGATGTCACCCGCAAACAAGTTGCGCATTTTCAAAGTCATTATCAGACCGATTAAGACTTACGCCGCGCCCGTGTGGGGGACGGCAGCCCGAACCTACATAAAGAAGATCCAAGTAGTCCAAAATAAATGCATTCGCCACGCATTCTCCAGCCCATACTATGTCAGTAATCGAAGACTCCACGCCGATGCCAAAATGGACACCATCGACGTCCACATCAAAAATCAGGCAGAAAAACTGTACAAGAGATACTTTTCTGAGATAGAATTTCTTCTCATGGGCATTTGACCAGCCAGGAACACTCCCCTGGTCTTTACAAACATGCTGTCAAAAATGTACGTCGCTACCTGTAACCGTTCGGAGGATATGGTGACACAAACATATATTATATATTGTTGTGTCCGCACTAAGTGGTTAAAATGGGTTGCAAACTTAGCAATAAGGTAACTGTATTTGCAATTAGAGGAACAAAACAAAGCAAAACTCTATTTTAACATTTTTATTACCAGTGTGTGTTTTATTTTTGTTTATTCTTTATTTTGATTTCAGTATGTTTAATATTTTATGTTTGTCTAGTTAGTAAGTTATTTGTTTTTCGATTTTGATTTTATTATTTTATGTTTGTATTATGACTCACCAAATGCCGACGACAGCCAGAATTTAAATCTAGATTTGAAAATAAAAGGACATTAAAGTACAACCAAGGAAAAGAGGATACATTGCAAAGAATATCCAAGGGGATAGAAGAATCAACAAAGAAAATAGACAGTCAGAATAATTTGAGCAGAGCGGTCGGTCGATGAAAGTTTAAGAAGAATTTTATGAATTGAATTGAGAGAGGAGTCGTGTTAATGCCTAAGAGGCATACAAAAGAATTCAATAGAGGATTATTCGTGTGAAGAATAATTGTTTAAAGTGGAAGAAGAGTTGGTGATAAATATAATTGTTTTTTTGGATTGAATGTAACACGGGTAGGCTTTGATTATTTAAATAATCGCGGCCGTTGTGTGTTAACTGAAGGTTAATTCGCTGCCACCAGAGCCTGTTTATAAGCCGGGCTCAAACTTTTAAATTGAAGATCGGAGACGTAGGATTATTACCAAGTCGATCGCCTTTTTAACAGCAAGAAAAGAATAAGAACATGTAAATCACAACTAATTTATTTAACAAACAAAAATATAATGAAAAAAAACGGTACAAAAAAAATTATAGTTACAAAATAAAATATAATAAAAAAAATAATAATTGCTGATGATTAATTTACCAAGTTAACTTTCTGTTATAAAGATAAAAATTACATTAAAATCGTTGGGACTCACCTAAATAAATAAAAAAAACATACAATTTTACATATAAAAATTTGGTCATTACCTTTTTAGTCGTTGGAAAGCGCACAAAACAAAACAAAAAAAAGATTTAAAAGAAAAATTATTTAAACCACTTAAAAAAAAAATGAAAATTAAAATTCAATTATGAATACTAAAAAAAATAAAATTTTATTATGAATATTTTAGAAAAAAAAATTATTTAATTATGAACACTTTTTAAAAAAAAATTAAAATCTTATTATGAATACTTTTAAAAAAAAGATTAATTATGAATTAGCACAACACTTTTATTTAATACCCGGAACGAACGGGCAGGTTGGATTACGCGTCTTGTCGGAGATGAACTACATCTTGTCGGAGGGAGACTGGTGCCTTAAGGGACCCTGCTCTATTTATATAAAATTTTGGAATACATGTCAATAAGGTTGATGTGTATTCGTTGACAAATTTTTGGTTTACAAAAACTAGATTTTTAATTATAAAAATTGGCATTATCGTTTTTAATTGTTGTTATGGATAGGGAATAATCATATTCGATTTTGATTGAAAAATTGGCAAATTTTTGCAGTTAATTGACTTTTCTAATAGTGAAAACTCATGAATGACATTTTTGTTGCATTGCCCAAAATCAGGTTAACATGTATATTGATTGTAATCAAGAATTTTAGCAAAATATTCGCGAAGTGGCGAATTTAAATCAGTGCACACAAAAAGTTGACTTGAATTTCAAGCTTGTGTGTACATTATTAGGAGAATGTTTGGGATTCACTGTTTGTGAAGGTAAATCTTTTAACACATGTCAATTAGTTGTCGAGACGGTCACTTCAAATCAATATTCTAATGGATTTGCTCTTATATTCTCCTTATTTTTAAGTTTTAACCGGTGATTTCCAATAGTTATTTATAATTTGAATTTTTACTATATAGTTTTAAAAAAGTTTTGGGGTGACTGGTTTGTTTAACTTTTATGGTTTAAAATGTGTTTATTTAAAAATTAATTTTATAGTTTTTCTCACTTAATTGATTTTTAGTTTAATAACGTAATTCTTAGTTATGTTGCAAGTTTTTTGGCACATAACATTAGGTTTTTCTAGCAAAAAGATTACGCTTTTTTTAGTGTAAGTTTGAACTTTGTATGATTGGTTTACTCAAATTTAGAGTCAATAAGGTCAAAATTCGTTAGTTCTAATTAGTTTTTTTAAAAAGACATATCTGTCCCATAATTCATGAATCCCTCTTAAGTCCTTAGGTTAAATTCGTCAACCACTTAAGTTGTGAAACTTTGTGGCCGTTTTAATATAATTTGAAATATGCGCTTCCCATCCTTTTTACATATTTATCTTAATTGTATAATTATTAACTAATTACGTTTTACTTATTTATATTCGCAATTTGAAAAAGGTAACTTATATAAAATAAAAGATTTTAATCGGTCGCTTATTGCGTTTATGCTAAATTTGCATAAATTACCTTTGTTTATGCTTGCGAATTTATGGGCGGTTTGTTACATATCCCCCCACTTTGAAAAAGAATGCATGTATCAAACATGCATTCCTTTTTACAAAAAAAAATTAATTGATAATGAAACTTAACCTAACCATGCATAATATTTTGTCACTTAAATTTAAAAATAGCTGTCGGCAATGTTAACCACGAGCTGTAGAGTTAATGATGGTGATAATAATAATATTGCTAATAGTAAGTACAATAGTAATAGTAAGTAGAAAAAATTAAACGTTAATAAAAAAAATTATCTATGGTGCCAAAATAAGCTAATCGGCGTGCGTCAAGTTAAAATTTCTTTGACGTCCAATGAGCTTGTTTATACACCTAAAGAGAAATAAATTCCTAAACTACAACATAAACAAAAAGAAGTTTAAGTTACAAAAAAATATATAATTTTGAATTCTAATGTTCATCACGTGCTATATAAGCACTTCATTCTAAAAAAAAAATTGTTGTCGTCTACCAATATCATAACCAAAAAAAAATTAGGTCGTCATTAATTTACCGTTTCGTCGTTTAAACACTTAACTTTTCACTTTCTTTGCCCTTGCTTTCGAATGAGTTGGCTGTTCGTTCACGACGGTCAATTCGCTTTGCGATTGGAGTTCGTCTTCTGTAATGTCAGGAGTTTGTCTCTGAAGCCGCGGTTCATCCGGTGAATCGGGTCGAGGTTTCCTGTTGCAGAAGTTTTTGCAGCTAGGGACAATTTTCCAGATTCTTGCTCTGTATTCCACTGCGATTTTGTTCCAATAATTTGCGGTCATTAGTATTACTGTTCCGCACAGAACCACTATGATAGCGTAAATTATCCATGATAGATGTTTTTCTACGATGGGTTTTCCGGGGTCATTTAGTGAGGCTTTGATTTCGTTCAGGTGGTCCTTTACATTATCTAACGAGTCAAGGTTTATATGCTTCAAATCTACTGGTTCGATGTCCTTGATACGGTCTTGTGTTATGTTATCACATCATTGCACCGTTATTGCTGGTAATTGAACTTTTGTGTTGACTTCGTCCACTTCATTGTCTTCTTCCATCAGTAGATTCATTTCTCCGATAATTGAACTGTGGACACTGTTTGTTTATTGTTGCTGCGATAGATTCAGTGATCATCGTATAAGTCTTTGGAGTATCTGGATACGATTCGCTGATGGTAGTGGGCGTATTATTCATAGTGGCCAGTTTACATGTGATAACTTCTTCACTTTATTTTGATATAATTTGTAGAAATACCTTGATTGTACTTTGCATGGTGAATTAATTGCGTCTACACTGGAGACATGTAATGTCTTAAATAGCTTTGAGGTTGGTATCGCATTGATGCATTCCGATGGACTGCAGGGTTGTTAATTTTCTTCTGTGATCGCCATTCGTGGTGATATTTGGCATATTCATTTTGCTCGTAGGCAATAATTATTTGAAAAGCGACGATGGTCATCCAATGATAGTAATTCATTGCCGATTTTGCAGAAAAAAAATTTAAAAGAAAAGTTTTGACTTAGACGCGGATATTGGTTTGATATTGTTAAATCGACCTTAACATGATGTCCTAAGAAATACAAAAATAAAAAAAATGTTCTGCTTAATTTCTAGATTTCCTTTAAAGGAATATTATGATAAAAAAAAATTTTAAACTAAAATAAAATTGTTAGAATTGTTTCGTTTACACCTATAAGTTCTAAAATATAACAATAAAAAAAAATTTAAATTGCAAAAAAAATTTTGATAACAAGTTCGTTCGTTTGAAAACAAAGGTTTTGTCGCACTTTTGTTGTTCACTTTCGATTAATTTCCGCACTGCAAATTGTTCTAACTTTCTTTTTCAGATTAACCGATTTCCGCACTTTGTATTAATAGATTTTTTCGCACTTTAAATTAATTGGTAGTCTTTCACTTAGGTTAATTGAGTGTTTTTCACATTTGTTTTTCACCTTGGATTAATTGACTATTTTTCACTTTAGATTAATTGGCTGTTTTTTTTCACATTAGGTTAATTGACTGTTTTTCACTTTAATTTGATTGACTGTCTTTCACTTTAATTTAATTGACTGTTTTTCACTTTAGCTTTATTGACTGTTTTTTCACTTTAGATTTATAGACTGTTTTGATGGTTTTTTTTTTTTTTTTTTTTAGTAGTAGTGAAAGTCGGGAAATACATTGGGTTTAGTTGACCTTTCCGATCGGCGTGGTGCGACATCTGTTTCTGGGTCTTGGGGTGGTTCCTCTTCTTGTGGCAATTCTTTCCTTGTTGGAGAATTTGGGAATACCTCTTCTTGTGGTGATTCTTCCCTTGTTGGAGAGCCTGGGAGTATCTCTTCTACTGGGACTTGTTGATTATCAATTTCCGCGGGTGGTTTACATTCTTCGGCTGAGGCGGTTTCTGGTTGAACCGTCTTTTTGTTGGTTCTTCTTGATATGGGTGGACGTAAGTAAGGCAGCCAATTTATTAATGGTACCGATTCGAGCTCTGGACTTTGGTCGTATTGGTCGCTGTCTGGGATTTGTTCAATTTCTTCTACAATTGCATCTTCTGTTTCTTCTATATCACAGCGATAAGGTTTTATTCTGTTTAAATGCACCACTTGATCTTTTCTAGATCCTACTTTCCTGATGCGATAATTGACTGGGGAAATTACTTCCATTACTCTGTATGGACCTGTCCACGGTCTGCTTAATTTTTTTGACACGCCCACTTTATTGGCTTCTTCGTGTAGGTATACAAGATCGCCTATTAGAAATTCGCGGGATTTTGCTTTGCGATTAAAATATTTTGCACGGCGTTTAGCGCTTTCTGCCATTGTTTTGTTTACATCTTCGAACGCTTTGTTTAATCTGCACATCATCTCTGAAGGATAATTTGTGCTGACATCGTATTTGGTTTTGTTTGCTTTTATTATATCGTCGTAGGGCAATACCATATCTCGTCCATGTAACAAAAAGAAGGGTGAATGTCCTGTTGAGCTATGTATGTGGGACCTGTATGCCATTAATACGTAGGGAATCCATTCGTCCCAATCGCGTTGCGTTGAAGAAACGTAGCAGCTTAGTATATCTTTAAAAACACGGTGAGAGCGTTCGATTACTCCATTTGATTGAGGGTGATAAGCGGTTGTTTGGATCTTTTCTATTTGGAGAAGTTTACATGTTTCTTTAAAAAGTTTTGACACAAAATTTGCACCTTGGTCTGTTATCAGCTGCTTGGGTGTACCATGTCTGCATACGATTTGTGTAGCGAAAGCTTTCGCAATCGTGTCGGCTTTTTGATCTGGCAATGGTATGGCTTCTGCGTATTTAGTAAAATGATCTTGAAATGTCAATAGGTATTTGTTTCCGTTGTCGGAAGTGACAAAGGGGCCTACGATGTCCATCGCGGTTCTTTCAAAGGGTTCGTATAATTTAGGAAAATCTTGTAATGGGGCAGGTTTGAAATGAGGTGACGTTTTACGTTGGTTACAAATGTTGCAGTTTAGGACATAATTGTTGATGTCTTTTCGCATATTGGGCCAGTATAATTTTCTTTGAATTAATTTTAATGTTTTAATTTGGCCTGGGTGACCTATAAATGGAGCGTTATGGAAATCGTGAATTGCTTTATTTACAAAAGTTTTGGGGATGATTAACAATTCGTTGCCGGTCAAGTTTTCTTGTTTGTAAAGTATATCATCGCGATCTAAATAATATGGAAAATCGTTTTCTGCGCTAGGATCAATGTCTCTAATTATAGCTTTGCAAAATTCGTCGTTTTCTTGCGCTTTTCTTAAGTATTCTCGATCCCAGGTGGGTGTCATTGGGGCTTCTTCTGCTTCTTCAATTAAATATATCGGTAATTTTACGCGGTTATTTTCACAAATCCTAATTTGTACTGATGTATTTTTAAATATGTATTTTATCATGTGTATCACCGTCTCTAGGTCTAAATCGTCGATTTCGTTTTTTAAATCGGGTAAAGCAAGTTTAAAAATTTTATCTTCCATACATGAATTGAATAGGTTACTGAGTGATTCGAACACGGTTTCGTACGACGCTTTTCTATAATGCCCGTTTTTTATGATTAAGTAATATATGTTTCTTTCTGGCAATTTAATTGTAGCTACTTCGCCTATGTCTTTGTTTTGAGCTTGTAGTTCGGATGTGTCATCGTATAATTGTTTGAATTCGTTCGCTGCTTCGGAGCGAGCGCTCAGGTCCTTCGATATTAGAAAAACTAGGGAATAATCTTCGGAAATTTCGGTGAGTGTAGATTTTATTGTCGATATTAATTGATTGTTGGGTATGCTATTGTTTTTAAAAGATACGTAAAATTCTTGTAAATTTGGTTTTTCAAACATGTGGATTCTGCTGAGGGCATCCACGTTACCGTGTTTTACACCTGGTCTATAGGTGACTTCGAAGTCGTATTCCGATAATAATAAGGACCATCTGGCAAGCCTAGATGTTGCTTGGGTTAGATTCATGATCCATTTTAACGCTCTGTGATCGGTGACGACAGTGAATCTTCTTCCGTAAAGGAAGCATCTAAATTGTTTTACTCCGTAAACTACTGCGAGGCATTCTAATTCCGTTACCGTGTAATTCTTTTCGGCTTTTTGCAACTTCCGGCTTGCAAAAGCAATCGGTCTTTCGTAACCATCGCGTTTCTGACTTAATATCGCGCCTATTCCTGTTCCACTTGCGTCAGTCGATAATATGAATGGTTCTCTAAAGTTTGGGAATATCAGCACATTTTCCGAAGTTACTGCTGATTTTAAATTATTAATTGAATCTAGTACTTCCGGTGTAATTGTGAATTTATTTTCTTTTCTGATTAAGTTAGTTAATGGCAAAGCAAGTTCGGAGAAGTTCTTTATAAAGCGTCTATACCAGCCTACTAATCCAAGGAAGGATCGAACTTCGGATACATTTCGCGGTATTGGGAATGTTTCTAAACTTTTCAA
This sequence comes from Cantharis rustica, assembly GCA_911387805.1. Lineage (NCBI taxonomy): Eukaryota > Metazoa > Arthropoda > Insecta > Coleoptera > Cantharidae > Cantharis > Cantharis rustica. Next base: position 84,039,443 of record OU426877.1, read on the forward strand.
CTTTTCGGGGTCGGGTTTAACGCCTTCTTTGGTGATAATATGACCTAAATATTTAACTTTTTCTGCGAGAAAGTGACATTTACTTGGTTTAAGTTTTACATTTGACTGTTGCAATTTTTCAAAGACTAGAGCTAATCTACGCAAGTGTTCGTTCACGTCATTGGGGCTGTATACTATGATGTCGTCTAAGTAGACTAAACATAAAATTCCTGTTAATCCGGCAAGGGTTACATTCATGAAGCGCTGAAATGTCGCGGGGCTATTCATCAAGCCAAAAGGTAACTTGTTGTACTCATAATGACCGAAAGTTGTAGTGAATGCTGTTTTTTCTTTATCTGATTCTTCCACGTCGATCTGATGGAATGCTTGGGAGATGTCAAGCACGGTGAATAAAGCGGATTCGTGAAAATGCTGCTCAATTGTTTCGTGCAAGTCAGGCAGAGGAAAGAAATCCTTTTTGGTCACGCTGTTGAGACCTCTATAGTCGATGCATACTCGGACCTTTGTCTCACCATTTGGTAGTGGCTTGGTTACGATTACCACTGGGGCTGACCATGGGCTGGCGGAATTTCGGATAATTTTTGCGTCTAGAAGTTTCTTGATTTCGTTTTCTAAAATTTCTCTTTGATGATACGGCACTCGATAAGGTCTTTTTGCTATGGGAGGTATGTCTTCCGTAATTATCCTGTGCTTTACGTTATGTACGCTGGTCAAAATTTCATCATCGTTAATAAAGATATGCGAGTAAGATGCAATAAGTCCTTGAAGGGAATGCGCTGTGGCTTTATCTAAATGATCCAAATTAATTTGCGAAAGGATGTCTTCGCTGTTGCTTGTTGATTTATTTATCATGTTAATTGTTTTTGCAAGTTCGCGGTTTTCTAATTGTTCCCGAATTTTTATTTCGTCTGTTACCTTTCCGATTTTAGTGTTGGCTCTTAGTGTCACGTCGTATTCGTTTGGATTGATGATTCTTGTGACCACGGTTGCGTTTGGTCCACTTGTAACAACTGCGCTAGCTAAAATTAAATTTTGATGATTATCATCGTCTTGTTCGATTAGCAAATTTTCATTGTTGAATTTTGTTCTCGAGGGGTTTCTTCGTATAAATTTAATTCGAAAGCAGTGTTCGCTTTCCGTACGTCGTGGTATAATCACGTCATCTTCTACGATTAGTGCTCCTATGAAATTTTTGTATCCTGATGTGACGTATTTGCTGTCCTGTTGCAATTTATCTCTATCATCATTTTCTTTGTTGATTTGATTGTTTTCTGATTTGATTACTTCTGAATTGATTTCCGCGGATTTTTCTAAATTTGCTTTACTTTCCATACCTTTATTTCGTACTTTCTCGTCACACTTGATTACTGGGAGTTTTTCTAAACTTTTATCGATTTCTCGTACCTTTGATTTGTACGACTCTGATACATTCGCTAATTGCGTTACCTCTGCTAGGTATCTTGTTAAAGTTTCTTCATTTTTCGTACTTTTTACTTGTACTCCGTTGTTAGGTTCACTACTTGCGCTGCCACTGCTAGGCGTAAAATTTTCTAAATTTCTTGAATTTTCTAAATTTCTTGAATTTCCTAAATTTCTTGAATTTTCTAAATATTTCGTACTTTTTGATTGTATTGCATTGTTACATTCGCTGCTTGCGTTACCACTGCTAGGCATAAAATCTTCTAATTTTTCTTCATCTTTCGTACTTTTGATTCGTACTCCGTTGTTAGGTTCACTGCTTGAATTGCCACTGCTAGGCGTAAAATTTTCTTTTCTATCTTTAATATAATCACTTTCGCTTACTATGTTACCTCTGCTGGGTATAAATTTTTCTAAATTTCCATCAATCTTCATATTTTCGTTTGCTAACGTTTTGTTTGGTGCACTGCTCGCATTACCTCTGCTGGGTATAAAATTTTCTAATTTAATCGGCGCTAATTGCTTAGGTTTTATTACCGTCAAGGCCGTATTTATTACATTATTTCCTTTTTCATTACTAATTCCTTTCATTTGTTCCCATGTTTGTTTGCTTACTTTCCCAGAATCATATCTGAAATATTCTGCTATAAAAGGTTCCGCTACCTTTGTTCGAACGCCGTGTACATCGGTACTCGAATATTCCTTTCTTCTTGCACCTTGTGCTATTTCGCGATTAAGAATGACTTGATCAATGACTTCTTTATCGCCTCCGTTTTTGATCGATTTGATTGAGTTACCGATTTCAGCTGGAGGGGTGCTTGACTCATGATTTTCAAACACCTGGACTGGAATTGGTGACCTAATTTTCATCTTCCTGCCTAAGGATGAAATTTTTTCGGTATCGTGACTATTTGGACCATTTTCTCGACTTTTGATTGGTTTAATTCGCGACGTCTTACGAATCTCCACTCTTGGTTTCGATATAGCTTCAATCGACTCGATACGATCGTCTTCATCTTCTGACAATATTCCAAAACGATTGATGGTTATTATTGGTTCAACATGGTAGTCGAAATTTTTCGCACTTTTATTGCAGGTGACTTTATTTTTCCGATTTCTAACAGTTTCGTAATCCATTTTCGTTAATGCAGTTTCGTAATTAATATTTGTTTCTAGTTGTCCCCTATTTGGATCTACACAATTTTCTAAATTTTCATTTGATTGATTTGACATTAAAAATATTTCGTTCAAAAATGTTAATTCATTAGATTGATAATTGATATTCGCGTTAAATGTTGATAAAAAGTCTCGGCCTATTATGCCGTCGGCGTCTAAACTGATATCGCAAATTACAAAATTAAATTGAAATAAATTTGAATTTTGAAGCGTACCTCCTGTAACGTTTAGGATGCCCTGTATTGAATGTTTTTGACCTGAAATTCCTGTTAAAATGATTTCTTCATTCGGTTGTTTTAATTTATTTAAATTCAAAATATCTGATTTAATTAAGCTGAGGCATGAGCCTGTGTCTACTAATAATCTGCACTGAGTTTTATTTAATATTATATCTACTATACAGGGTGTCTGGTTATAACTTGAATCTATACTTGGAATTGAATAAAATGATTTAAATTTGTGTTGGGTGTTAACGCGAATATTTTTGTTTATTTTATTTATTGTGCCTCTGCGATCCGGGGAGAAGACGCAGGGCTTTTGGAGTTTAAATTTTGATTCTGATTTCGCGGATCAATTGCTATATCAGGATTGTTTACTTGATTTCGCGCGGGTTGATAATTGTAATTTGGTCTTTGCCGATTATTGCTGTAATTGTTATAATTCGGGCTGTATTGCCGTGGTTGCCTATTATTCATAGGAGGATGGATAGAAAAATCGCGCGCGGGGTAGATATTATCGTATTTGGGGCGTTGATAATTGTTATAGTTGTAATTATTATTTGTCATTCTTCCGTTGTATTTGCGGCTATCACGTTCAAAATTTCTATAATTTCTTTGATAATCATTGTAGTTACTATTATTGGGTCGATAATTGTTGAAGTTATTGTTGTAATTTAGACCGTATTGTTGCGGTTGTCTGTAGTTTCTGTAAATTGGTTGAGTCGTCTCCGAAAAGTGTGTGCGTCGCGGCTGTTGCGAGTCGAATTGCGTTAAATTGATTGGTGCTATTCGCGTTTTAATTAATGAATCATTGATTTCGTACATTTCTGCGATTTGTTCCGCTTTGTCGATCGTAAGATTAGTTGTCCTCATGAGGGTAACGCCTATTGCTTTTAATGTTTCCTTTTTAAGCCCTAATTTAAATTGAGTGAGTATCGTTTGTGCGCATTTAAATTTTATACCCGGTTTTTCGTGGTCCTCAGCAGTTTCGAGGTCTTCTAACAAAACTTTAGAGCCTAATCCTTTCAATCTGACTGTAAATTGTGATACTGTTTCGTTTTGTTTTTGAAAACATTGATGTAATTTACTGGCTGCTTCTCCTGGAATTCGTAATTTGCTAAACTGTTTTATCATTCGTGATTTAAACTGATCATAATTTAATTCGTTTAATTCAGGGTCGGATTTAAAGTATTTTAACGCGGCGCCGTTTAGTCTGAATTTTATGATTTTTAATGTTGTGAGGTCAGTCCATTGTTCTAACGATTTAAGGGCTTCAATTCTATCAAAATAATGTAATGGATTGGTTATGCCATTGTAGGTTTCAATGGTAGATGCAAGAAGGGCCAAACTGTGTGGGGCGAAGGGGCTGATATTTATCGTGTCTTGAATCGAACTTGCTGGGCTTGCTGGTCGCGAGGTAGACATTTTTATGTGTTTGAGTTTTTTTAATTGTTATTTTCAAAATTAAGGGATGGAAAAATTTAATTTTTACGAAAAATTTTATAACTGTTATTAATACACAAAATAAAAAAAATTGTTAGTTACGATAATCAATCAATTGGATGTATCTAAATAAAATTTTAAAATTAACATGCACAAAAAAATTATTATAAATTTTACACAAATTAATAATTTCACAATTGCGTCGAGAGTCAGTTCAAAATAAAAGTTTAATTATTAAAAAAAAATTTAATTTGAATTATTTAAAAAAAGAATTAATTTGAATTTTCTAAAAAGAAATTAGTTTGAATTATAAAGAAAAATTTAAATTATTTCATGAAAATTGTTTTATTTAATTAATTAACTTAAAAATAGCAATTATTGAAAAAAAAGAATTACTTTACTCTAAAAAAAATTATTAAATATTGTGAATGACTGAAAATGATTTTATTCTTTTAGTGCTATTTTTAGGAGATTATTTGGTAATAATTGAAATACGTGAAAGTATTTCTCGGTTTTATCGTAAATTCCACCGCTAGGCCACCATATGTAACACGGGTAGGCTTTGATTATTTAAATAATCGCGGCCGTTGTGTGTTAACTGAAGGTTAATTCGCTGCCACCAGAGCCTGTTTATAAGCCGGGCTCAAACTTTTAAATTGAAGATCGGAGACGTAGGATTATTACCAAGTCGATCGCCTTTTTAACAGCAAGAAAAGAATAAGAACATGTAAATCACAACTAATTTATTTAACAAACAAAAATATAATGAAAAAAAACGGTACAAAAAAAATTATAGTTACAAAATAAAATATAATAAAAAAAAATAATAATTGCTGATGATTAATTTACCAAGTTAACTTTCTGTTATAAAGATAAAAATTACATTAAAATCGTTGGGACTCACCTAAATAAATAAAAAAAACATACAATTTTACATATAAAAATTTGGTCATTACCTTTTTAGTCGTTGGAAAGCGCACAAAACAAAACAAAAAAAAGATTTAAAAGAAAAATTATTTAAACCACTTAAAAAAAAAATGAAAATTAAAATTCAATTATGAATACTAAAAAAAATAAAATTTTATTATGAATATTTTAGAAAAAAAAATTATTTAATTATGAACACTTTTTAAAAAAAAATTAAAATCTTATTATGAATACTTTTAAAAAAAAGATTAATTATGAATTAGCACAACACTTTTATTTAATACCCGGAACGAACGGGCAGGTTGGATTACGCGTCTTGTCGGAGATGAACTACATCTTGTCGGAGGGAGACTGGTGCCTTAAGGGACCCTGCTCTATTTATATAAAATTTTGGAATACATGTCAATAAGGTTGATGTGTATTCGTTGACAAATTTTTGGTTTACAAAAACTAGATTTTTAATTATAAAAATTGGCATTATCGTTTTTAATTGTTGTTATGGATAGGGAATAATCATATTCGATTTTGATTGAAAAATTGGCAAATTTTTGCAGTTAATTGACTTTTCTAATAGTGAAAACTCATGAATGACATTTTTGTTGCATTGCCCAAAATCAGGTTAACATGTATATTGATTGTAATCAAGAATTTTAGCAAAATATTCGCGAAGTGGCGAATTTAAATCAGTGCACACAAAAAGTTGACTTGAATTTCAAGCTTGTGTGTACATTATTAGGAGAATGTTTGGGATTCACTGTTTGTGAAGGTAAATCTTTTAACACATGTCAATTAGTTGTCGAGACGGTCACTTCAAATCAATATTCTAATGGATTTGCTCTTATATTCTCCTTATTTTTAAGTTTTAACCGGTGATTTCCAATAGTTATTTATAATTTGAATTTTTACTATATAGTTTTAAAAAAGTTTTGGGGTGACTGGTTTGTTTAACTTTTATGGTTTAAAATGTGTTTATTTAAAAATTAATTTTATAGTTTTTCTCACTTAATTGATTTTTAGTTTAATAACGTAATTCTTAGTTATGTTGCAAGTTTTTTGGCACATAACATTAGGTTTTTCTAGCAAAAAGATTACGCTTTTTTTAGTGTAAGTTTGAACTTTGTATGATTGGTTTACTCAAATTTAGAGTCAATAAGGTCAAAATTCGTTAGTTCTAATTAGTTTTTTTAAAAAGACATATCTGTCCCATAATTCATGAATCCCTCTTAAGTCCTTAGGTTAAATTCGTCAACCACTTAAGTTGTGAAACTTTGTGGCCGTTTTAATATAATTTGAAATATGCGCTTCCCATCCTTTTTACATATTTATCTTAATTGTATAATTATTAACTAATTACGTTTTACTTATTTATATTCGCAATTTGAAAAAGGTAACTTATATAAAATAAAAGATTTTAATCGGTCGCTTATTGCGTTTATGCTAAATTTGCATAAATTACCTTTGTTTATGCTTGCGAATTTATGGGCGGTTTGTTACATGAAGATATCCAGAGAGCAGTAGAAGGAAGAGAAAATAATCGAGCAGACAAAGCGGTTCAAAGAAGTTGAAGATAAAAAGGTCGCGTGTTATTTGTGAGCGATTTTATTTCGAAGGAAGATAACTTTGGTTTTGTCAACAGAAAAGCTGGGGTCGTCTATTTGCGTGAGTTTTGCTTTTGTTTATAATTGTTCCTATTTTATAAAATTTTTGAGTTGCAAATAAAAATAAAAAGATCTAACAGTTATTTTATTGTCTTACTTGTAACAATTTTCGCATTCGAGAACCTACGTATCCCATAGACGAGATAGAAGTTTTGTATGTAAAGGCGCGCATAAGGTCGCAGCAATATATACAGGGTGTCCCCGTGACCGTAGAGAACCTTTGAGGTGGTGATAAAGGACACTTTTTTAAGACAAATTTTCAAATAAAATTTTTGTCCAATTCTAAACCCTTGGGCGGTATCTCTCTTTAAAGCAATATTTAGAATTTCTGATTTCAAACGAACATAGCTCTGATATTATTAATTTTTTAGACTTAACCGATTAGACCTTTTTTAAAGATCATTTACTTATCTACAAATTAGTTTATATACCCTTATTGTCTAGAATAAACGGTTTTTGAGTTATAAATTAAATTAAGGAAAAAAATGTTAAAAACATTCTGATTTTATTTTTTTTACTTTTCTTGTGAACCCTGTATCTCTTAAACAAGACGTCTTAAAAAAAAACTAATGACTCAAACCGGATAGGTAATTTCGCGGGCTACAACATTGGTCAAATAATTTTTCTTGAAAAATCAACCGTTTTCACAGAAATTCTGAAAATAATGAACAAAGTGCAGGTAAAAAACCATAAATAACGAACTAATTAACAGTAATAAATAAACAATATAAATTAACAAAGTAATTAACGATAAACTAATGCTCTTTATAACGATGTCGCTCAAACGTTAAACGCTACAATACGTTTTGACATTAAAACAAATTGTAAAACACATGAGATTTTTAAAAATCTCAAAAAAAAAAAAATTTATTTCGTTTTTTCCTACACCTTGTTTATTATTTTCAGAATTTCTGTGAAAACGGTTGGTTTCTCAAAGAAAATTATTTTACCAAAGTTGTAGTCCGTTAAATTCCCTACCTGGTTTAGGCCATTAGTTTTTTTCTAAGGCGTTTCGTTTAAGAGATACAGAGTTTGCAAGAAAAATAAAAAAAATAAAATCAGTATTTTTTTAACATTTTTTCCCTTAATTTAATTTATAACTCAAAAACCGTTTATTCTAGACAATAAGGGGATATAAACTAATTTGTAGATAAGTAAATGATTTTTAAAAAAGGTCTAATTCGTTAAGTCTAAAAAATCAATAATATCGGGGCTATGGCCGTTTGAAATCAGAAGTTCAAAATATTGCTTTAAAGATAGGTACCTCACAAGGGTTTGGACTTGGACAAAAATTTTATTTGAAAATTTGTCTTAGAAAAGTGTCCTTTATCACCACCTCAAAGGTTCTCCACGGTCACGGGGACACCCTGTATATAAATAAATAAATAAATAAATAAACACAGATTGTACATAGTAACTTCATATACCCTGTGTTTTTGAAAAAATAGTCAGGGGTAAAAACAATAGCAAACACCAAAAATGACGCCTTGCCATATGATTGACATACAATAAGTGAACGTTTTATTTGTTTTAAGAAAAAAAATTGTTTGAAGGTTTTTTATGGAATATACATACATAGGATCGGTATCTATGTATTTATTAGCAATACACTTATTATTAGATATCGTAAAAAATACAAACATGAACCATTGGTTGCCAACCCTCAAGAGATCTTCGAAATGTCTTTATCGGTATCGGTATGTCGTTTTCTGTGGGTACAATTTTGTCATCAAAATATAAATTATATTTTTAGTGTGATTTTTAGGTTAAATCATGATTGGCACTTTTCAGAGAATTTTGCATTTTGTTTCTCCCCGTGTTATTAAAACATCACGCAATTGTTATAATGTAGAATCCAACAAGTTTAGAATAAAATCATTCATTAAGTTCGGTGCTTTTAGCGGATTGGTACTCGCAGTATCACAATCCAACGAAATAGAAAATTATGAATTTCCATACGCAAATACTTTGATTACGTTTTTAAGGTAACTAATTATTTAATAAAAATATGCCTTTAAAAAATATGTTTTTAGATCAATGAAAATAGCTACATTAATATCACTCGATTATTCTTTTTCGACTCTAGGATTAAACGAATCTTCTCCTAATTATAAAATAATGATGAGCAGAATACATCAAAGGGCAGCTGATCGTCTTTTGAATGGATGTTTAAAAAATGGTGGCTCTTATATAAAATTAGGACAAGGATTAGCTTGCATGAATCATATACTTCCGAGAGAATATACAGCAACTCTGACAATGTTGCAAGATAAATGTTTAAAGAGAAATGTCGGAGAAGTTTGTCAATTATTTTTAGAAGATTTTGGTCAACTACCGCAAGATATGTACCAAGTCTTTGATGAAGAAGCCATAGCAGCTGCAAGTTTAGCACAGGTTTGTTATCATTTTCTGATGACATATTTTATTAGTTGCCTTGTTAATCTTTCGTTAGTCTGGTTAGTTAAAATAAGATGGTATACTTGATGGGAGTCAATGTGTGGTTACTTTCTATTGTATGCACATTTACTGTGAGTAACTATTGCATCTATGCTAAAACAACGAAAAAAGATATTCTTAGTTGGGCGGCTTTCTGCAGAAAGGAACCAACCCCAATATTTTAGTTTTGAGTAATTGATATTTAAAGTCTAAGCTTAATTTAAAATTAACCATTGATTTCAGTGATACTAAACTTATGAAATTTTAAGAATCATGTAATTGTGTGCCAACTTGCCTAACAGAACTTCGTGCTACTTCGTAAAAAATGATTTTGTGGGGTGGTTCCCTATATTCTGCAATATAGTTTATCCTTATTGACAAATGTTGGTTGGTTCATTCACATACAAATGGCAGTAATTATTTGATATGTGGGCTGGTTCTTTTCTGCAAAAGACTTTATTACATTTAGGATCAAATGCTTAAAAGAAATCATTTTTTTGATTTCATGGGTTGGTTTCTTTCTGCAGAAAGTTCTTCAGTTTATCTACAAAAATTTATATTGTGGTCACGATTGAGGACTTTCGTATTGACGATGTGAACTGTTGATGGTTTTATGATTAACCTTCATCCGGGCGCGTGGGCGGTAATTTACCGCTTTATTTATAATAACGCGCAAACTTTTGCGTGCAAGTGTTAAGGAGGGTGGAAGTGCTTTGTATTCCTAATTGACGTAATATGACACTAGATAGAAGTGTCGTTGTTACCTACTTTTCATGTTTAATTGTCTCAGTCAACGCCAAACTTGTACAGTCGAATATCGGCGGTAGATTACCAGTTACGCTCCCATTTGTGATATTTATTTTCTTCCGCCATTGCAACGAAATGTAATTACCGATTTTATATTTTTCGTAGGTATTCACAATTCAAATTACTTTTTTCACAATTCAGTAAACAATACTCCAAATACGTCACTATCGTGACGTCACATATCAGATTTCACATTTTTACTATGCATATTGCATGTATTGGTCTCATGTCAGAGCACGTTTCAAAAATGCGGAAGATACATATACATCGACTTCTTGAGATGGATTCGGATGAAGAAGAGTAAATTGACGATCAAGACGATATTAATTTTGAACCTGAAGTCATTGAACAAGATGAACACAGCAGTGACTGAGAGGAAGATTTGCATAACTCAATGCACGACCTGATTGACGAAGATCAGTGTGACAAGAAAGATCAGGAAATGCAAGATTTGAAGTTTTCATTGAGAGGGAAAATGATACTATTTGGGCTAACAAACCAGTTTCAATAACATCGAGGATCAAATCAAAAAACATTATAAAAACTCTTCCTGGTCCCAAGAACCAAGCTAAGAACTGTAAAACAAGGCTTGAATGTTTCTTCCAAATCATTTTTTTGGAAATCATAATCAACATAATCAAGTACACTAATATTTACATTGCTCAGAAAAAAACTAAAAATGAAAAGTCGTTTGATACTCCTATTCGAGATAGAGATTACAAATTAATCCCTATCCCTACTGTGTTAGCTTATTTTATTATTCAAATTTTAATAAAAATTATTTATCGTTTAAATAGTATTATAATGTTTTTCATCGTATTTATCCCGATTTTAAAGATTTTGGATGAATGACGAAAGAAAAACCGAAGACGGTAAATTACCGTTGCGCGCCCGCTAATGTTACGGAAAGGGGCGCGCCCGGATGAAGGTTAACAAATTTTAAAGATTTTTAACAAAACTAGAACTGTCAGATTAGCTGTGTGTGCTTATTTCTGAGAAATGTTAACAAATAATGGTGATCTAGATAAAAGTTGTTTGAAGACCATATTTAATTACAATTTTATATCATATGAGTCGCCTATTTCCAAAACCGGCTAAATCCATATTTTTCACTAAATGAGTTATTGATGTCATCTTGTGTAGCATATCAATACCTTACGACTGCAAAAAAATTTCAAGTTCAAAATGAATTTAAAATCTTCAAATTATAAGCCAAAAATCTTATTTACTTCCAAAACTGACTAACTCGTGCATCAAATGGGTTTCAAAACCGACTAAATTCTTATTACATACAGAAACAAATTCGGTAAAATCCAAGCAGTTGGTCATACTCATAAGGTTATTAAAAGTTCTGAAACAAAATCGACTAAATCCAATCATGTATATGTACAGTAGCTTCAGGAATTATAATTACACCATATAAGACTACAATAATTTGATGAAATCTTCTATTAATTTTACTTTAATTAAAATTTAATTTTTTTACTGTATGAAATAATAATATAGAATTCATTTAATAAAAAATAGAATATTGAAAACTACAGTATAAATGTACAATTCAAAAATCAAAAAAATTAACAGATATGAACCTCAAACAATTATAAAAAATACACTTATATTTAAATGATTAAGCACTAGACAAGGAACGCTGCATTTTAAGAAATTTCTGATACAATGGATAGTTCAATACTAATAGAACACGCTGATTTATAACTAATTTAAATCATCATCGCGAACAAAAAGAGTGAAACGACAATTGAGTTGACTATTTCCAAAACCGGCTAAATCCATATTTTTCACTGAATGAGTTATTGATGCCATATTGTGTAGCATATCAATATCTTACGACTGCAGGTTCAAATTTCAAGTTCAAAATTAATTAAAAACCTCCAAATTATAAGTCAAAAATCTGATTTATTCGTAATTAGTCGATAACCGACTAATTCGTACATCAAATGAGTTTCAAAACCTACTAAATCCTTGTTACATACATAAACAAATTAGTTCTGAAACAAAATCGACTAAATCCAATCAGGTATGTATGTATGTGCCTTGCAGAGTGCTCTAACTTGCATAAAAGATTCTGATTGTACAGTGTAGGTAATGCATTTTTTTTTCTACAAGCAAATTAGTCATAAAATGTATGTTGTCATTTAATGTGGTTTATTGTGTGGTTTAGTGATAATTAAATTTTCTTTTTGATAAATTAAATTTTTGAAAAAATGATGAAGAGGAACGCTGTATGCCTGATGATTATGTGGATGACAATATTTTGTAAATTTTTATAATTTTTCATATATCTTAAATAAATTTTTAATTTTGAAAATATTGTTGATTGTATGATTATTTCGACATTATTCCTAACATAGTTTCAGATTAAAATGTAAAATCATCAAGCAATTTCACTTTCAAAATGAGTTAAATCCCTATTTCTTTCCAAATCCGGTTAAATCTAAAATACTTTTTATTATAGTAGATTCAATTTTCAAAAAAATTTTTTGGCATACAATTCGAATGTAAACTGATATTTTTTGAATAGTTTTTCTGCTCTCCTGAAAAAAATGTTAATATGGATTTAGCCGGTTTTGGAAATAGGCGACTCAATTAGTGAGTGAAAATTAATTTTAATTGGTGTGTGTAAAAAATCTTTTTGAAAAACTGCTAAAATTGTTGGAACCGGGCGAGGAAGTAAATGTATTATCAAACCAAGTGATCAATAATTTATTATTAGGCAAATTCAGGTTAACCCGAAGACAAGTGTCCCAAAACTAACAGCAGAGGTTTCAACAAGGATTGGTAAACCTATCTCAACCCAAAGTGTAAGAAAAATTTTATGTAAGGAAGGGTTTAACGATCGAGTTGCTCATAAGAAACCTTTCATAAATAAAGTTAATCGAAAGAAACGACTAGAATTTGCAAAAAAGTACATTAACGCTTATTATAATTTTTGGAGAAAAGTAATTTTTAGTGACCAAAGTAAATTTAATATATTTGGTACGGATGGAAAACAAATAGTGTGGAAGAAACGTAATACAGAAAGAAAATTTATGTGGAACTGTTAAGTATGGTGACGGAAATGTGATGGTTTGGGGTTGTATGTCTGCAGATGGAGTGGGAAAGTTGCAATTTATCGAAACTATCATGACTAAGTTTGATTATATGAATATTTTACAATCAAACTTAGAGCCCAGCATTGAAAGATGGGTACTTGTTTCAAAACGACAACGACCCGAAGCATACATTGTATCTTGTGAAGGAATGGCTTCTGTATCACGTTGCAAAACAACTTCATATGCCACCCCTTAATCACCAGACCTTAATCCCATTGAAAATTTATAGAAATAATTAGAAAGGAAAATTTGTAAACCTCATATTTCCAGTAAGGAAACATTAAGAACTGCAAGAATGGGAGAAAATATCAGTAAGTACTACTCAAAAATTGATCGAATCCATGCCAAGACGTTTGCAGGCAATAATAGATGCCAAAGGATATCCCACAAAATACTAATAGTTTTAAAAATAATTAATTTAACTTAAAATAGATCTAAAAAAAATTGTGAAATAAGGGCCTTTATATCGTATTACAGAGTTTTTATTTTTAAAGTAATTTTTATCATTTCTATAGCGTAATTTTTTCAGAATTCAATTTCTTGTTTATTTCAAATATTCTAAGTTCAACCCTGTTAAATGTTAATTATTGTCATTTTAGTGTTTTTTAAATATTATGTTTCTGTGTAGTATGTATTCTTTACTTAACAGTTAAAATTTATTATTTTAATATTTGTTAGGTTTGATTATTTTAATTTAACTTCATTTATGCAAGTGTATTTATATTTGTTTGACTGCTATTTTAGGAAATATTTTTCTGTGATTTTAAGTTAAGGATGTTCTTTTAGTACCTTTTTATAACTTCTAAACGGCTGGACCAATTGACTTGAAATTTTGACAGAATGCATATTAGATTATTACAAACCTTTACGAATATCTTTTTTTGAATAAGTTTTTTGGTTTTTCCAAAAAAGCCCAAAAACGATTAAATTTGAGATTTTGTAAATCTCGATTTTTGGAAACTTTTGGTTCAGACAGAATTTTGATATCTTAATTGGTTTAAAAGTTTTTAGGACCTAAAGTTTAAATTGCTTCACGTAATTATAATATTGACGTGTGGAAAAGTATATAAATTGAGAAGGAATGCCTTGCATCTCTTACAATTCTTATCGAAAATAGTAAGCCAGTGTTGCGATTATAAAGCATAGTATAATGTTACATACTGCATAAATAAATTATGTATACCGTTTCTACGTTTACTATATTTAAAAATGTAGGTATGAATTAAAACTTCTTTTTAATAAAAGGTTTATTGGTTTGGTGTTATGAAAGTATGTTTAAATTAATTTGTCTAAAATAGTGAGTATGTAGTATGTACATACGGTAACAAACAAATATATTTTTAATGTATTTTAAAGGTGTACCATATATTATGGCAAGTTGACATATTACGTATGTATGCAATTTCAAAACTCAAAATTTCAAATTTAAAAAACTCCTGTTTATATTGTTTTAAAATAAAATTTTTTCATCTGTTCAACATAAAATTAAAAATTGCTTTGTCAACTTTTAGTAGAGAGATAAACGTTAAGGATAAGATATACGCAGCTAGCTGTGATTCACGAACGCAACGCATTTAACAAATTTTTAAGTCACCTAACTTATTATTGTTTTACCGATACGCGTCGCTATTTCTAACATACGATAAATTCCTCCTTTTAAAATACGAAAATTACCCTCTCTGTTATGTAGTTTAAAAATTTTATCGACTATATAACATTAATAAAATTTTTTGTAATCGTATAAAACTAAGCCCAATGCAACTGGAGTTTAACCTTGCAAAAGAGATATGCATAAAACTCGATCCCACTTTTCTTTTGCAGTTATCCGACAATAATTATTATGTCTTGAGATCACTGTTCAAAATGATTTGGATTATACTGTTATAAAATGTTATATTTAAAAATGCAAAAATTAAAATTTTACTATAATTACAAAAATTTAAATGCATTGTTATTACATAACACATAATATTATTTGATAATCTTATAATACTGAATGACATTTGAAATCTCTTTTGTGCAATCAACCATAAGTGTCTAAATATCCGACAGTTTTGTGGATAAATTAAAAATATTTATTTAAATCTGATGAACGGATGGCACATTTGTCTTTCATCAATCATCACTAATGCTGCAAGAAGTAGAACTAATAAGCCAAAGTAAAAATTGAATTTTCTATTACAAAAATCGACGAAAGCATTATTTATTCTAAGATGAATATTAAATTTTCACAACCGATTTAATTCTTCTATTACCATTATATGAATTTGATGTTACTATTATTATTTTTTATAAAGAAAGTACCCAAACGCGGAACCAAGGGGGAAGGGATTTCCCAGATGCTCCCTAGCAGAACTAAAACATTTTCAAAATTATATAGTTTAATTCACTACAAACAAAAAGGAAATCTACAAAAATTACTCCAAAAATGTAAGGTTTTCGTGGTACAATAATTTAATTTATTTATCTAATTAATGCGTTTTGCATTAATTTGCATTAACAGCAGTGCTTCGATAATCCGAACGTCAATAATTCTGACCCTCGATAATCTGGATTCTATTCCAACGCAAAAAAATTATCTAATAATCGTACATATTTTCGTATTGGTACTTACTAATATAAGCTGTATTCTTTTTACCTATTTTATTTCCATCTCAGTTGTACAACTGAGATGCAGTGAGCTGTGAAAACTGAGATTAACTGAGTCAAAGTAAGAAAAAGATAAAGTAAAAAGAACAACGAAAATTTACTACTAAAAGTGATTTTTGAATTTAATTATTTTGAAGTTTGGTAGTACTAATCATATTGTTTTAGGTATTATTGTATAATGTCAACATAAACTTCAAAAATACGAATTAAAAATTTAAGATGCAGTAGATATTAAAATAATTGCAATAAGTGACAAGTTTAATTCAAATCAACCAAAGCCATTTCCCAATTTGTCTCAGTTGTAACACTTCAAAACAGCAAGATCAGTTTGGGTATGGAAGGGGATAATTTTGTCACATAAAACTCAGTTCGGCACGGCACAGTACTTATGTCAAAACGGTAAAAAAACAACCTTTCAACTGAGTAACTGATGCCCGTTTTCACCAACATTTATTTAAGAATTCCTTAGTAAAGAATTCTTAACGCTAGGTATTCCATAAAGTGAAATTTGCATTTCACCAACATAAGAGTTTCTTAACCAGCAGTTCCCTTGCTAGGTATTCTTTAAGGAGGACAAATGAACTAATACGGATCATAAATGTCATATTTGAATTTGTAGGTTATATTTAATGGCGGCATTACGGTTGTGTATGATTATTATGTAGTTAATTTTGTTAATTATGTTATTATATTAGTGATGGCATCTGCATTTTTCAAAAATATAACAAGTAACGACCATGTTAAATAAATAAACCATAAATTGTTAATATTACATTTATTATTTCTTAATATAAAATAAAAATAAACTTGACAAATATGTAATTAATAAACTATAAAAACACACAGAAGTTATGGTTGATTAAAATAATTATTTACAATAATGTCTCGCGTTCCACCATATCTTGCATTATTTTGAATTTCAGCAGTCACTTGACTGTAACACGGGTAGGCTTTGATTAATTAAATAATCGCGGCCGTCGTGTGGTAATGAAACACTGCCACCAGAAATTGATTAGAAAGCCAATTTCAAACTTATAAATTGTAGATCGGAGACGTAGGATTATTAACAATTTAATCGCCTTGTGATAGCAAGAAAAGAATAAAATCATATAAATCTATATCTATTTAATCAATGTAATGCAAAGGAAATAATACACTGGAAATTCAGGTTACTGTCAGACAACCCTCATCACGAATTTCAAAATTTCAACTACACTATAGGAAAGAGGACAATTTTCTGTGTATAATGCAACAAAAATTTCTGCGAACCATGCATTAGTTCTCGAAAAAATCGAATTTGAAAAAGTTAAATTTACATGTATTTTAAATACACCTTTTAACACGGCTGCATGATTAGCCGATTTTGTGTAAGGCAAAAAAATTTAAAAATATCCCTGAAAAATGACAGAACTCGCCAAGGGTGGAACTCGAAGCCATAGAACTCGTTCGGGTGTCGACCGCTACTGAAATCAAACATTAAGAGTGTATTAAAGCACTCGTACCGTCAACAAAATGAAGAATAGGAACGGAACGTGCCAGTTGACCGTGGCTCGACACGTTGCAACGGGGTGTATCGGGTTACAACTACCTACTTTTAATAACTTTAAAATGCCGTTTTTTCGAAAACTAATGCATGGTTCGCAGATATTTTTGTTGCATTATACACAGAAAATTGTTCTCTTTCCTATAGTGTAGTTGAAATTTTTAAATTCGTGATGAGGGTTGTCTGACAGTAGCCGAAATTCATAAACAAAAATACAAAAGAAAGAAATTATTTAGTTGAAAGTAACTACTAATATTTAATAAAAACAATTTTAGTTATGTTGCGACACAAATCTGAAAAAAAAGAACAATTTTCGTTACATAGATTGTTTATATATTACCTTTTTGTTGAATTTGGCGAACCAGGAAACACACACTCACGAGTTTAAAATAAAATAAAATCACACTTTGGATGTGTATATATATAAAAAAGAATTTAAGTTTTAGGCTGTTCGATTGTCACCAAAGAAGAAAAAATATTAAAATTTAACTAGACACTTGAAAAAAAAAATGAATGAATAAACTGACCGTGACTGACAAAAGTTGAAGATGGAATTGAATGACTGTTACTAACAAAATTTGAAGATGAAGTGAATGTGACCGGAAGGGAACCCCTATTTATGTTAAATTCCAGGGTTGCCGATAAGGGCTAAAGTCGCTTAACCGATACAATTTTAATCCCGAAAACTGAATAAATCGTGAAAACTCTAAAATGACAATTTTGTTATATCGTCTATGAATAAAGAGATATGTATTCTAAATTTAATTCAAATCCAGCAAATTGATCATTAAAAGATGAAATAAAACCAGTACGTATCAAACGTTGATGCACAATTCATATTTTAACATGTAATTTTAAAAATGGTTTTGGGTTCACTGGTCTAGTCCAGTGCGACTATAGCCGTTGTTTTCGGTCAGTGAAAGTTTTATGATGCTCAATCCCTTAATCTTTAAAAAAAATATCAGTGGGAGATTTCCTGAACTTGTATTTAATGGTTTATGATCTCCAGATGTTCTCAGTGGAACTTCGAAATTTGGTAATTACTTATCTAAATCGCAAATCCGCTAGTTCAATTTTATATACTCCCGATTGAAATTTTATTAGCTCCAAGCTCATATAAATTTCGACTCTGAAATGTCTCGGGTTTCGCATTTACTGGCAATTAGTGTATAAATTGTTTAATGTGACCTGTCATAAAAAGTCGAAAACTTATCTATCTTATGGGCTTTCCGGTAATAAAAAGGTCTGACCTGCCCTAACCGATTTCAACATGTGTTCATGTAGTGTGTATTTCCAGAATGTTCCAAATTATTGTCACACAAATTTAATTGCATCATACTTAATTAAGTCTCTAGCTCGCTGAAGGTAGTTTATTTGTATTTAAAAAAAAAGTAATTTTAACCAATCGCTTTTAGCGATGCATATAAATGTTTGAGTTGGTTTCGCATAAATTACCTTCGTCTTAGCTTTAGATTTGGGGGTGATTTGTTACATGACCATTCTCGATCAAGTGATTTATTCCCTCAACTTCATTTGGTGGAAGTGCTTCCTTCGCCTCAATGCAAATATTGTGCAATACAGCACAAG
This sequence comes from Cantharis rustica, assembly GCA_911387805.1. Taxonomy (NCBI): domain Eukaryota; kingdom Metazoa; phylum Arthropoda; class Insecta; order Coleoptera; family Cantharidae; genus Cantharis; species Cantharis rustica. Next base: position 84,058,416 of record OU426877.1, read on the forward strand.
CTATCACAACCGATATAGCTGTATGCAATTTCAAACGAATACCTATAGCTAATACAGGAAATCTATTAATGGTAAAACCTCCAAAACAGTTTGTTTTCTTAACCGAAATCTTGCGGCAAATTCCACTTCATTGAAACTATCAAAATAATTTGCCCGCTTTTTAATGGTTCTGAAGTGTACAACTTCATCATCTGATGAATCATCATATCTTTCTAATCTATCAAAAAGTCGAATAGCATCCATGGCTAGAGAAGAGTGTAGAATAATGCACGGCTATTCAAAATCAACATGCACAAACACTAATTTATAACCTATAAATAGTATAATACAACCGCTAAGGAATACCTAACACTTTAGGGGTCGGTAAATCGGATCCCTAAGGTTAGGGATTTCTTAATACCACTAAGGAATTCTTAGCGCTTGGTGAAAACAAAATTTGACATAAGAGTTTCTTATCTCAAGTTAAGAAACTCTTAACGTTAGGAATTTGTTGGTGAAAACGGGCATTAGTATCCTTTTAGTTGGTAGAATACTAAAAGTATGGTTTTTGAAATATTTATTTGGCAACACCGCAAATTGACAGCCGACAACTTAAAAATAATTATTTTTACCTAAAACAGGTACCTAAAAACAGCTTAATATTATTTACCCTTGGCAAGTACATTGTTATAATAAACCAAAGGATTTATATAATTCACATATACTTTTGGCCTCCTATTTAAATTTAAAATAATATCTTGAATTATTTGAATTTCTTCGATTTCTTCATCAACATTTATACAATCTTTCATTATTTTTAAACGAATTTTTTATTTAATTAATTTAATTAGTTTTATAATTCAGCATTTTCCCACTTAAAAATATTACATTAAATACTTATTTTATGTATAATAAGAATAAATTTAATAATTTGTAATTGAACAAGTTAACTAATAAATACTAAACAATATTTGATAATGTTTTTTAACACAAGTTAAAAATTAATATATTATGTATAATATGGTATATTATGACTAAATATAATTTTCAAAATTGTCTATTCTTTGTAAAAAGTAACCTTAAAATGGTTACCTTAAAATGGTCTTAAACATGCTCAAAACTCTCACTAAATATTTAGTAGCAAACCAACAATTTTAGTAGTCCTACTAAGGTTAGTACCCTTTTAACTCGTCTCTGCATACAAGTTGCATGCTCCACTACTACCTGACCGCGTTAGTAGCTACTTAGTGTACTTAGTAGCTACTTAGATGACTATGCATAAGGCTATTATACTACTAACCTTACTAGGGGTACTAACCTCAAGCTCGCCTCACACGATGCTTGTTTTGCTGATGGTTTCCTTGCTTGTTTCTGTGCATGGTACCTAGCATGTTGGCTCCTGTGCATGGTTGGCTTCACACGGGTTTTGTGCATGATGGTTTGCAAGCATGGTTTCAAGCTTCAATGCGCACGCAGCAGCAGTGACAGTCTCAAGTTAGCATTTTGGTGCAAAATACACAAAACAATATAATTGCAATTATACACAAATCGAACTACCAATTTAAAATGATAATCTCTTTCAAATATGGTTAACCAAAAAACAACAATTTCGAAAAAATTATAAAATAAAGAAAATAACAAAAAGCAATAATAATAACCAATATAATAAAAATATTTTATTATTTTTAATATTAAAATAAATTAGGTTATTTAACATAATAAACTTATTTGTTTACATCATTTCAATTCAAACTTGACAACTTGACTGAAACTCGGCATTTCTCGGTAGTACTTGCACTATGCGGCTTTATCATTGGTTAGCGCTGAAAACATGCACGTAAACCATCACAGAAAATAGCACCGGTTCTATCAGAGAAATCGTGCACGAAAACATGCAGCAAAGCATGCACGGCAACTGCGCACCCATCACGGCACCAAGCAAGGAAACATGCAGGGAAACATGCAGGGAAACAAGCATCGTGTGAGGCGAGCTTTAGCTATTATTATGCATAGGCTTTTAGCAAGTTTCTATTATGTTTAACGCGTCATACGGCCATTTTTTTAGTTATTATCGATAATCCGGACTTTTGATTATCCGGATAGCCTTTGGTCGCAATTGATCCGGATTATCGACGATCTATTGCATTTAATTAATTTAATTAAGCTCTTACGGGTAATTGAAAAAAAAATCTTAATAAAAAATTAAAAAATTCTTAATATTTAATATTTTCTCTCACGTCAATAAATCACAAATATTCATTTCATTATCAGGAATTTGTTATTTTCAGACAAAATTCAATAGCTTCTGAAGTAAAGTAATTTTTAAGAAGTGTTAATATTTTTTTCCGGCAAGAAATTTTTTTTGGTAAATCCACTACCCTAATCTAAAACAACCGTCCACTTACATTCGCGCTAGAAATTATCGAGGTAATTAGCTTATTTCAAAATAACTAAAGTATATTATGAATATTTTATTTCGTTAAATTAAAATGAAATGTTTAACTCTATGTCAGTCTAGTTCAACTTGGATTATAGCAATAATGACGATAGCGTCGTTATTGAAACAGCAACGTACGTTTTGATTATTGAATTTAACTTTTTTAAAAAATGTTCTTGTGTACTAAATATTTTTTAATTAAATAAAAAATTGCAAATAGCCTTTTGCAATTCAAACACAAAAACAGTTTTTTGTAGCAATATTGATATGAAAACTATTTTATTTGTGTAATTAAAAAAAAACATTAAATAATTAAACACGATGTAAAAGTTTGAAATAATTCAAATTGTAATATAATATTTATCTGTTTTATAGCTTTACAAATTAGCTTTTCTTGATTAACTTCATGCTCAAGTAAGAAGCGAGCAAACTTTACGTACTTTGAGGCAGAGTTTACAAAACTGAGGTTGATGAGTTTTTTTAGTGTAACTGAAAACTCGCAGACCAAGTAAAGACAAAAATGATCTGTTTTTGACCGCTATTGTTTTTTTTTCGTATGTTTCTAGATATAGTAGCGTCGTGAGTTTTATAGACTTTTTTGGTAAATTACGTTGCTGGTTTGCCATTTTCTTCCAATGGAAGACAGAAACAGTAGTTGGCAATAGAAAATAAGAAAAATAATATAAACATGTAATAAAGCTTATTATCCAAACTAAGTACTCTTGAAAAATAGAAACCTAAAAAAAGATACCAAGATGAAAATGTATAAAACGATAACAAGACCGATTTAATACGGAAGAAATAAAAAATAAAAATTTTAATCACTTATTTTCTTTTCATTGTACTAGAAAATTATTATAAAAAATTATTTATTTTTGCATCTACACTTTATTGTAGGTTTTTTTTTAAATAGAATTAAAATTATTCTACCGCCATTAAAATTATACGAATTATAATTTTTATGAAATGTTTTGTAAGCATCTAAAAAGTAAACGCATTAGACATTTTCACTTATTATCATAAGCCACGTGATATACAATGGATTTGAAATGCATATTCTCACTAGAAAATATTTGGAGATGCACCCAAGAATTTCTGACTTTGTAGCTCACGATGTTAATGAATCGTAAATTTATTATTGTGCCTATTTATTTGGACGATTGCACAAAACAGAAAACTGTAACAAATTGCGCTAAAAGTGCATACAATATAATAACCATCTGTGTGCTATTGACTGAACTATAATGATCCATTTTATCTAAAATTATTTGAATTGATCAATTATTTTTAATTTCATTTTTAATGCGTTATAGGTAAAATAAACTGTTAAAAATTTATTTACGAATTAATTTATAGATGTACATTCTTTAAATAAGTAAAATTTTATTAATTGATAATTATTTTCATGTTTTACAACAAATATTATTGTTATAAATACAATTTTTGAGTTTAAAAACCCCGTTCGGCAATCCTTATAATGTCACAAATATTATCTCTAAATTTTGAACCAATCCGTCCAGCCGTTTTTTAAATAGAGTGGTAGATGTGATTTAATTTTGAACCTGGCCAATTCTTTTTTTTTTTATTAATAATTCTTCGTTAGTAATCATTTCCTCTACTTTAATTTTTGATAAATAATTTACAATTATAGTATTTAAAAAATTTGAACTCTAAATTTCAAAATTTCCAAAAAAGGCTTAGCAATTCTTAATTTATCATAAATATAATTTCCAAATTTGAAAAAAATCTATTTAGTCATTTTTGAATTGTTCTGGTAGATATAAGAGCGCGCCGTAAAATGCTAGCCTTAAGGTGGATTTATATTATTTGTCTGACGTGATGTGTTGTGACGCGTCAGAACAGTATCGGTTTCTAACATTTAGATGGTGACGTTGATATCAGTATGTTGTTATGTGTTGTGATGACTTCTGATGTGTCTCATCAGAAACGATCCCGATCTGCATCAGAACGTCAGACGTGGGATATGTTGAATCACGTCAGATCAGACAAGTGTGACATGCCAGTGTTGTGGTATGATTAGGGATCGGAATTTTAGGCATTTGCATGTTTTTATTGCGTACAGGCACGTGAAAATTTTTAAAAGGGCAACATGTTTTACGCGTTTTTTGAGTCATTTTATATAGTTTTTATTTTGCCTATAAATGCATATTATTTTGAGTTTAAGTGCATATTTTGCGGTTTATTGTCTATAAATGCTTATTTGATTATGTTGACATATTATATTTCGCATATTTAGCAAATTAAATAATAAAATTTTTGATTTTTGCAAAGGTTTTGAATTTTTATTTGAATTAGGTGAAGCGATGTTAGCTGCTAATATTCCATGGAACAAACTTCAATGCACAAATTTCGTGAGTTTTTGGAAAAATACTGCAAACAGACTATTCCGGAAAAATCGACACTCAGAAAAACTATTTGCCACGATGTTACGATTTAAAACTTAAATTCATTCGCGATGCAATTGGCGATTTTGATATTTGGGCTACCTTGTATGAAAGTACAGATTCCAATGGGGGTTCAGTAGCAAATACGATTATTGGAATATTATAGTCGGACAAACCTGATATTCGACATTTAATTGCGTGTAAAGAGCTGGAAAAAACAGGCAGTGCAACTCTATCCCGTTTTGTATTATATTTATTAAGATTACTTTGACCAGACGATGGAAAAGATGAAAAATTTCGTATACTCTATATTAAGGGTGGGAATCTTTATCATTTTGTTATTCGAATATTTATTCATCAAATAATTTAAATCATCAAAATATTCGATTATTTAAATAATTCGAATAGTCAAGTTATTTGATTATTCGGTCATTCCTATTCGAATATTTAAATTTGCAGTGAAATCTCCCATATAAAGTTTTGACTGGGATGAAGCGCAATAAATTTCTGCTCAAGATGCATTAAAAATTTAACATAAATATATCGCAGTTTTAAGATTGTGATACAGGCAATTAAAGCTTTAGAAAATTCCGGCGAAACATTGTTTATTTAAGGCGGTATTCTAGTCTAGAAGCACGAATTTTAGGTGTTTTTTAAGTGCAATAAGCAAAAACAGGTAATATTTTTATTATCCATTATTTTACAAGATATTTATTAACGTTTAAAGAATACACGATAAAAAAAAGCGAAAAAATTAAAAATTAAAAAAGTTACAGGCTTATAAAGTGAGAGGACTCAAAAAAATGGTGCGCGAAGTTTGTCACGATTGTATCCCTCCTAGTAATCTCAAATAAAAAATCAAAAAGATTTATTAATCTAGAGAAATACTGCTATCGTACTAACTAAAAAAAAGTTGAAAAAAAATGTTTTTCCGCAAAATTGCGGCTGTTTGAAAAGAAAAAAAGTTTTTTTACAATTTTTTTTACTTCTGCGAATTTTTTTAAAATAGTAAAAATTAAAATTTTTTTATAATTCTGGTTCATACGATAGAGAAATGTATAGAGAAAACTCACCAAAATTCAAGTAAATCGGTTCAGTAGAACTTGAGTAATCATGACAAGAATTTCTAAAAATGTAGTTTCGAGAAAAACAAGATTAAAATTTCAGGTAAAATTACGCGAAGTCTTAAGCCATGCATTGATACTTTATACTTACATTTCTTCAATCAGCGATTTCGGCTCTATACATCGGGCCTGCTACTATCTCAAATTGAATATTTAAATAAGTAATATTTAAAAAACAAAAAAAAATAAGAGTATTTTTTAATACTTAGATTCGTTCCGTCTAAACCGGTCGAGTTGCCACGACACTAAAGTGGCTATAACTTTTAAAATAATTTGTTTTTCAAAAAATCCTTTTAAGAAAATATTCTTGAACATCTAAACTATCGAAATATGAAAACAAAAATTTTCGATTTTTTCAGCTTTTTAGACTAGAATACTGCCTTAATTCTAAGGATGTACTCTCGCTGTAGCCACAGTTCAATACTAACACTGAACTTCTAACAAAAGCAGTTAATTCATTATTTATACCAATAATTGCAATCCACCATTCTGAGACATAATAAAAAAAATTTTGCGCATATTTAAGTGTTTATTCTGAAGTTTTTAGAGCATATTTGCTTGCATATTTTCAAGTTTTTTAGTGCTTATAAATCCGAACCCTAGTTATGATGCATCAGAGCCGTATGCACGTATGAACTTTCCGAGAGCTACGGAATTTGTTCAATAGACAGTCAGCTAACACATAATATTGTAAGCAATAAGGAAGTTTTTGGTTTCCCCACGAGATTTCAGAAAAGCTAAGTAGTAATTAAATAATAAAATTTATCATGTTCAGATGCTTTGTAAAGTATGGAATAATTTTAATAATTATTAAAAACAAAATTTCAAAAAGACGCCACGGTAAGCAGTCATCAATTATAATATTAATATCAAATATTGCATCCATATTTTATTATTTTAAATTATTTAAACTACTTAATAAAATTTTTCGACTTGTAAAAATCTGGACACTTTGTTACGTTCACTTTTAATTTTGGTTAATAAATGAAAAGTGTTCGTAACTTTAGTAATGAACTCATTGAAAGCACCTCGTATTTTTTAAAGATTGCATAATAATTATAATGTATTATCAACATACGCCGCAGACTATAGCAGCTATAGATAGGTTTATCTGCCGACCATCAAAGAAAAACCAACGCAAGTAGCAGGTGTTTGAAAATGCAAGAGAAGTTTCCCATCCGAACTTGCACCTGCAGTTAAACATTAAGTCCGTTGTCTCGAAAGAACCAATCAAAAATTAGGATGATGTCAACTTTTTGAGCAACGAGACGAACGCAGTTTCAGTTTTTTCAAGAAAGATCACCAATATAGTTGATAAAGAAAAAACTCATGTAAATGATGGTTTAGGTACTCGAATTAATAATTGTATGGTTATAAGGATTTGGAAACAAAAAAAAAACAAAATATATTAATAGTGCCGGTAAATAAAGTAAATATTAGCGTTTTTAATTAATAGTGTCTTCAATGATAACAGTGTAGGTGAATTTGGTATAAATAAGGACAAAGAATATAAACAAACACGAAAATCTACAAAACTTCGAAAATAATTGAACTTCGATAACAACAAAGTTATAAATTTGTGATACGGTTTTGTGTTAAAAAGTAAAAACTACAGTTAATTTTAATACGTGTAAAGATTTTATTATAAGTTCTGTCGAAAAGTATATTAAGTGCAATTTTGGATCGATAATAATTTTTTTTGGTTTTCTAAATACATCATCTTCAGCACGAATAAATCTGCAAAAGTGATCAACAAATCTGCTAAAGCCACGCCGAATATTCGTACTTAAATAATGAACTATATGGGTAAAGTACCATTTTAATATGTTATTCAAAGAATGAGCCAAGTGTAATTATTGTAGAAATCATTAGTATAAGTTAAGTTTCTTCTTGTTTATTTTTTTGATTATTTTATTTAAATACTAATCAGAATGAATGAAGCGTGAATGTTATGGTTAAAATTAGTAATAAGTTGATTATATTTAAAATTTCTTATATTTGTGTAAATAAAATTATTGTTATTACAAAGATTTTTAATTTTTCTAATAAGCTAAAACCAATAAGTCAGAATTTCTACCAGGCCCGGGAAAAGTTTTATTCTCTCCGTGAGAGCCAGCCGGAGAATTGTTGGTAAGTTTAAAAAAATTAGGAAAACGCAACAACTTTAACACAATAGACTTATGATAAGGGTATCGTTGTTGGTTTAGTAAAGTATGGTTTACATAACAGTGTAAACTGTATTTTACAATCAAAATTTCCTTAAACTCGGTTTAAAGAAGGCTCCTCCCTACTTTAAATATGGCCAAAGTTACACCACTGTTACAGAAGGGTTTTGGGCTAAAACGTGTTTATGAATAGAGCTTTTTCGCGTTTACGCTAAAATAGGTTTGAAGAATACAGCTGTAAGATTTTATCAAATTTTTTGTTTAGAACGAATTTTCTGAAAGATATCTAAAATAACACAAATCAAATACCTCCCCTAAACGAAATCCTGTATTTGCACTTGAGATCAAAGGATTCAATATCTTCAAAACAAAAGAATACCGATACCAAAAATAGAAAATCAGTTTTATGATTTATGCTTAGCATTTTTTGGAAAGAAATTCAATAATTTCAACATAATTTTGAATTTTGCTGCAAAATAAATGTAATTGATTTCGAAAGTAACAGGAAACGCGGACTTCAGGCGACACTCATTTTTCGGTGCCGTATGTTTAAATTCAAAAAACAAGGGATTATTTGAATTACATATTGATTTATTTATACTTTACACCGACAGTCACTGTATCTAGTCAAGTCATCGTAAGCTTTAATAAAATTGTCGAAAAAAATAATTTTAAAAACATTACGAAATTTATTTCATTTATAATTAGAGCATAATTATAAACTAAGAGGTATAAATTTAAATATCTTCGGTAAAAACCATAGTAAGATAGTAGGATATCAGGTTACTGTCTCTCCTTGATTCATGTTAATTTTTCTACACACGTTTACACTTTAAAGTCGTAAATCATCTATTAGCACAGCATAGGGACAGCGGTGATAAGCACCAGCAAATATTATTTCTTATGTGTATTTAAATGCAAGCACGCTTACTTAACAGCATCAGCACATCCCCTGATGTGCACATTGCCTCGACCACTAGACATTTCTCCGAGAGAATATTTTGCGGATATATCATCACATTTCGCTTAGTACAAATTTTACTAATTGTTTTACAAGGGAATTATATGACTTCTGCATTTTTGTAATTTTTGAAAGTTTGGCCCTCCAATAAGAACTTCTCAGAAGTTCTCAGCAGAAAAATTGGAAGCTAGAAGATTAAAAATTGAAAGATTAGAAATTGAAAAATTAGAAGCTGAAAGATTAAAACTTTAAAAACAAGAAGCCAGAAGATTAGAATTTTAAAAACAAGAAGATATTAGATTGGAAGCTGAAAAGCTAAAAGATTAGAATTTGAAAAGCAAGAAGATATTATAATCAATAGATAAATGATTTAGGTAGTGTAACTCGATATTAATCATATCAAATTTTTAGAATAAACAAAAAAAAAAACACTTTTTAGAACTAAAATGTTTAAATGTATGTATATTTCATTATTAATCGCGATAATATACATACGGTGTATTTATATTGAGTTAACATTTTAGCTCTAAAAAGTGTTTGTGCATTTTTTGGTTTATTCTAAAAATTTCATATCAAGAAGAAGATTGGAAGCTGAGAGATTAGAGATTGTAAAACAACGGAAGATAATAAAACGAGAAGCAACAATTTTAAAAATAGAAGAACTAGATAACTGGCTAGATAACAAGTAGCCATAAGATAGGAAACAAAAAAAGAAAGAAAGAAAAACTGGGAGTGTTTGATGAGTCGGGGGTGGAAAAGAAAGAGGACTCTAACGAGATGGACGCCTTAAACTAAAATCAATTAATGGAAGGTCAGAAAGAAAAAGTAAATCAGCCGGAAAAATATGAAAAAAGAGGTTGAGAAGTGAAATTTTTTTTTTTGGAATAGATAAGCCTTTTTTTCTTTGATTTTTAAATTTTGAACTTGAATTTATTTTGCTTTCAAATATTGTAAAGTTGTGCATAATATTTTTTTTTTAGATTTATTTTTGCTGAAACACGCACGAGTTTTTACGAATTTTTGTTTGAGCTGCGCTCATAACTACAATTAGCAACGGGGGTAATAAGATGTAGTTTTTCAAAGTAATTCGGGCCCACCCTTATACATTTTGGTAGAAATTTTGTTTCAATAATTAAGTTGCAAGATCACAAAGTCATAGATTAACTGTTTAAAATTTCCTTTTTCATAAAAGGATGTAGATGAGGATAGTTGGTACCTTATTACAATTCATTCAATGCATCTCACTAATTAACACTTGACTTTTAAGTAACGTCGTAACGAACAGTTTTTAAAGGGTTTGTATTTTTGCAATTTACATCATTTTTGGGTTTCCAGAAAACTCCAAGCTGAATTCCATAATTTTCTTCATAATTTGAGAATCCATAATCTTCTAGCTTAGTGATAGATGTCAATGCTCTACATCATAAAGATTTTATAGTTATTTTTCAAAAACAAAATTTAATCATTAAAAATACCCATCTATTTCTGATTTTCAAATGTGTATAATATGTAGACCTTTTATATTTCTTTTCGGAAATATTAGTGATTAGTGTGTATTATTGTAAATCATTGACTAATGTCAAGATTCTTTGATCTGCAAGGATAAACTTTTTATGTTTTTTTTGCGGTATGGTTTCCCGCAAATAGGCTTTCATAAAACACGTCTCTGTTTTTTGAACTTTTTTTAATTCGTTTATGAAACGCCAAATAGTCGGTCTTTCGATGCTCAACGGCGATTGTAGCCTACCATGAGCTGCCTCCGCAATATTATTAGTTTTCTGTAAATAAATTTAAATCAGCAGCAATCACCAATTAGAAATTGGAAATTTGTAACGGTAAATTCTAATCCTAACTTACAAAAGCATGGAAGGTAAAAAGGTATAAAAGATAAAATTTGAACCAATCCTAAAAAATGCCATTTTAAATCTGCAAATTGGAGTGAATAGTGACTACTTTGGTCCCGCCATTGCAAAAAATTGTATTTCGCTTCTGAGGATACCTCTAACAGTTGATATTTTCTCTTGAATTATTGTTTTTGAAAATTTAATTATAAAATATGTATTTTTTAAACAATAATCAATTGCCAGCTAAAAATAATTACAGTGGACGCCGCTTATTTGAATCACGGTTAATGTTATCATTCGGGTATTATTAACACTTTCGCGAAGAACGGGCTACAAGCTAAAAACATCGTTTAAAGTTGCTAGTATGCTGATAATGTACGATTTAATTCAGTTCTTTTTTAAAAATTCATCAAGTTGCCAAAAATTAGCCAGCGGAATACAGCACTACAATTGAGCATTTCGCAACCACTTTTGTGTAAAATTTAAAAAAAATCGTTTCGTGTATTGCTATCAAAATTATTTATTTTTTTTTGAATGTTTAATAATAAATAAAGAGAAAATATCAAGTGTTGGGCATTTTCAGAACCAAAAATATTCGTTATACCCGTGGGTAGAATACAATCTATTAATGCATATAAATTAATTTACAAATTAGGTATTCAAAGCTACTACTAAAGATGGCGAAAAAGTTGCAGTAAAAGTTCAATATATCGATTTACGCAATCGGTTTAAAAGTGATGTTGCAACTATTGAATTTTTACTGAAAGTTATTGGAATGGTTCATAAAGATTTCAATTTTGCTTGGATGTTGGATGATTTAAAAAACGCATTAAAACAGGAATTGGACTTTTTAAATGAAGGCCGAAATGCAGAACTCTGTGCCAAACATTTAAGTCATTTGAGTTTTGTTTATATACCCAAAGTAAGATGGGATCTTAGCAGTAAGGTAAGTCTTTTAAAAAAATTTATTTTGCCTTTTAATAGTTGGGTCGCTTTTTACAGAGAGTTCTTGTTACAGAATTTATAGATGCTTACAAAATAAGTGATATCGAACAATTAAAATCAAATAAATTTTCTTTTGTGGACATTGATACTAAATTGTTTCAAGCGTTTGGAGAACAAATTTTTCAAACTGGATTTGTTCATGCTGATCCACATCCAGGAAATGGTGGGTAAAAACTTGACCAATAAAAAAATTATTTTTAATATTATTTTTACAGTATTAATTAGGAAGTATAAAGGAAAACTTCAATTGGTTTTACTCGATCATGGATTGTATGAAATTATTTCTGAAAAAGATCGAATAGCATTAAGTAAATTTTGGAAAGCCATTGTTTTAAACAATTTAGCTGATATGCAGAAATATTCACATGAATTGGGTGTAGCAGGTATTTCAAAACATTCTCTTTAAATAAGTTTAAATAGATTTAGAACTAGTTTCAATGAATTATTATATAAAAATAGGTTTCCGTACTAAACTTGATCTCTATTTCTGGAAAATTGTGAATTTTGTTTGGAGCAACTTAGATGAATTTTAATCAGGATAGAAGGTAAAATGATTATTTTTCGGTCCCAATCTCAAAACTTTCGCTGGTCGTAGTTGAACATATTTTTGGTACAATTCCAGATGATTAACATCATCACCTTCAGCAATCACTCACTTGATGTTGCTCTTCGTATCAGGGATTATAAGAAAACATACTGTGTCTTTTTGGACAATATCTTGAATTTTTAGTAAATGTAGCACTTCAAGCCTGAATGCTTCACATACACCAATGACAGAACCTAAGAAATTAAATATGATGATGTACATCACTAAAGTATGATTTTAAACTTACTTTTATTAATAAATACTTCTCGTCGTCTGCATTTAATAAAAAATAGTTGCAATACGATACAGCCCGATGCAATGAGTTGCGCGATGGTAACTTTTGCGTTGAGCTGCCTGCTCTTATTTCTGTTGACAGTACGTGTGCTTTGATATACTCTTACTGTTTTTGTCAGTTGCAGTCGATTAACACGAAAAATGTAGCAGCGACGTCCTAAACTCGATTGACAATCGTGTTTCAAATCGCGCAACTGTTTTTTCCCGTTTATAAAGTGACGTATGTATTTGTAATAATAAAGACAAAACTCAGTAGATTGGTGTTTCAAAATCAACATAGGAGTAAATCAACTAGTAATAAAATTTCGTAAACATTTGTCAAATTAGAGGGATATTCACTCCTAACAGGAAATCAGTACTATTATAATATTTTAAGAAGTTTATATTGGGGTTGTTTCCTGTAACACTTAGGAAAATAAATTTAAACCGTACTAATTCCTTTTAATATTTTATTACCATTTTTTTGTTATTCTTTCACTTACTGAAATATTTACTGTAATATTCCTCAATCAGTTTTGTCAACACTAAAAGTGGTACAACTAAATTGTGTTTTTAACAAGCGTTCTACAAAAAGTCAAAAATGCCACCCTTTCTCTGTGCCGTCTGAGGCGACCGCCTCTGCGCCTCATAGCACCACACGGCCCTGTTCATAAGCTTAAACTTAATCAATTTTACAATTGAATGACGTGTGAATACGCGCTGGAGAAAAATAAAATAAATTAAAGATAGAAAAAATTACCTAAGGTGGGAATAGAACCGTGGACTTACTGGTTCCTAGCCAGCGACGGCGCCAGGAGTGGGTCAGGATGGGCACGTGCTCACCCTGCTGACTGAAGTACCTACCCAAATTGTAGGAAATTAAAAATAATCCTGAAAATGATGCCACCCTTTTAAATTTTCCTACCTACACTACCGCACATGGACACACAATAAATTTATAAATAACAAAAACGATTCAAATACAAGTTTTTAATACGTGTATAATGTAGTTGGCATAACAATTTTGAAAATTTTAAAATATAGTCATAAATGAAAGTGTTTACGGTAATAAACACCCAATAAAAATGTCATCCCTATTTACTAAAGCAGCATTTAAAATGCTACTGCATGTTATTGAGAAAATAAATCTTAAATAATCTAACCCAATCCTCTTTGTAAGGGTTTAAACAAGAAATTGGTCATTTTTATTTTAAAATTTAATTCAGTTTAAAACTTCATTGAACACCGCTCACGGAAGTATGGATACTTACTGGTTCCCAATTTTATCAATGAAAGCATAAAAATTACATATTGTATAATTATAATATTTTGAATTTTTAAAAGTAATAAACATGCACTTTACAACAGATGCTTTATGACGGTTTTAAGTCCTTCAGGTAAAGATAATAAGGTAATAATAATAAAATTCTTAAAAATACACATTTTGAATTTGTTTTTGGCAAGGTTCAGTTGCCCGAATCCGTTATCAAATACCTTTCTTGCACAACAAAATTTTGTGTGCTCACCTCAAATATATTGGGCTCACTTTGTGCCCACCCTTTTAAAAAATGCTGGCGCCGTCGCTGTTCCTAGCCTAGCTCGTTTTTAGTTACGCTACGAAACTTATTGCTAATTATTTCACATCTTGTCTTCAAGATGTCTTGTCCACAATATTTCAAAGTCGATTTTCTCGAAAATTTCTAGCCATCTGGCTCTACGGCTTTAGGGAGTTTATATTGGAGGGCTGAACTTCCAGCATAATAAGTGGCAAAAATTACAAAAATGCGGAGGTTTATAATCTTCTTGTAAGAATAAAATTGTTGAAATTAAAAATTGTTAAAACCAATTATTTTTGTTCGATTTATTAAAGAATATGCAGATTTAGCTCTTCTTTGTCGGCTTATGTCTGGCGACAGTATTAAGCCTCTGCTTAATTAAAATTTTTATATTTGGGTACTTTTCAAATTACATATTGTTCAACATCCGTCTTACACTTACCCTTTCTTGGTTTAGGTATAATTTTATTGTTTAGGTCAGTAGCTTTTAGGGTAGAATTTAATCAGTTGGTCTACAAGTCTCGTTTGAGAAACATTTAAATTTTTGTAACGCCTAAGGCCTAATTCCGGCACTTGTAAATATTTGTAAAATAAATTATTATTACTAAAATAAGTAAGTGTCGTGAATCAAGGTTGCCAAATACAGGCGACGGCTCCAATAAAAGAATTGGCGCTCAACAAAAATTCTACAAAAAAATTGTCTCAAAATATTTTTTTGTATGACACTAGAACAACGCCAAAGGACAATGATAAAGTGATAAAAATAAAAATATGTCGTAACTTATTTTTAAATTAAATTTTTAATTAGTTTTGTATTGTTTTGTATACCTACGTATACAAACATTATGATATCTAATCTATTATTATTATTATAAGCTTTACGTTCACATGACTATATTTAGCTATCCCGAACTGGGATTTACAAATCTGCTTTAAGGGAGAGATTAGACCCCATATATACTGCTATGATTTAAATGATCAAAAAATTATATAGCAGGATTCTATTAATAAAAATTTTAATGTAAATTATTTTTAAACTTTTAAAAATTTTATTTTCTCTCGAGGTTCGAACTTATAAATTTCAGCTATCAATTCAAATGCGATATCAGCATCGCTATAAGTTCGTTCTCTTTAAAATATTAAAATTTTTAAATCTTACAATCGAAATTATAATTAACTCTAAAATTAATACTTCATTTATAAAAAATAATCGTTCTTCCAAAAAGAGAATTAATCACTTTTAATAATCATAAAATAAAACTTACAAAATTTTACAATCGTTGTGGTCACTTTCGACCAAAATACTCTCAGACAATATCCGAGTTATAATATTTAAAAATTATCTCACAATCTCAAATACTCTAATCTAAATCTCAATCACAAAATATTCAAAATCTTCACGGAGCAAAAATTAATCAAACCGCTCCGGCAGCCATGTTTAGCAAAAAAACATTGAATTGTCTGTGATTTGTCTCCACCTAGTAAATTTTACATAGTTGCAACTTAATAAATTATTAATAAACAATGTTAATACTCAAAATTTGACGAAATTGTACAGGGTGGATCCAAATCATTTTGAAACATCACAATACATTATTTTGTTTTATGCTCTCCTTGTACTTTTATAGTTTGGGATGTTTCGATGCTTCACTCAATACCACTCTCCATCCCTGTCTGTCACAGATTTTCGTTCTCCAGTCTTTCACGCTCATTACCTTCAGGTCTTTGGTTACCTGATCTCACCATCTAATTTTCGGCCGAAACCGAAACCACCTCTCCTTCTAACCCATATGGCTTTCCACAACGTTATTCTCTTAACTGTTTCTTCGTCACTTCTCATTATGTAGCCCAGCCATCTTATTCGTTGCGATTTCACAAATTTTACTACGCCTTCACCTTCACATGCTTGAAAAATTTTTCTATTTTTCCTTGGTTTCTTTTCACCATCTTCGATCTTTGGTCCCAGAATTGTTCGAATAATTTTTCTTTCAACTCTTCTCAACAATTCAGCTTCCTGTTGAGTAAAACAAAGTGTCTCCGCTGCATATGTTATTATCGGTCTAATCATGTTCTTGTATATTTTTATTTTGGTTGTTTTTGTTAGTTTCTTATTCCTTAAAATTACTTTATTGGCATAGTACGCTTTGTTGCTTATTTGTACTCTTCTCTTTATTTTTTCATCTCTGTCATTGTGTCTTTTTATTTGTACTCCCAAGTATACAAAACTATCTACTTCCTCGAAAGTTTGTTCATCTATCGTTATATCACTTCTAAACCATGATGTATTTCTGTCGCATTTCATGTATTTTGTCTCTTTTTCATTTACAAACTGCTTTGACCATTTCCTTAAACATTTCTACCATTTTACGACGCGATCTGGCCATAATTAGTACATCGTCTGCGTAGGCTACCAGTTCACCAGTTGTCTTTTTCTTATTATTATTCAGCCATCTTACTCTATTTCTTTTATGATTTTTTCCAGCATTATATTAAACAGCGTTGCCGACAACGCGTTACTTTGCCTCACACCACTGTTTACTTACAGTGGTCAAAACAGTCGGTTTCATCTTTCAATCTAACGCACGCTGTGGTTCCTTCTAAAGTCATTTTTATTAGTCTACTCAGTTAACTGGTATTTTCATTTCTTTTAATGGCTTGTATAGTTCTTTTCTGTTCACTCTGTCAAAGGCTTGCTGAAAGTTCACAAACAACATGTGTAAGTCAATGTTAAATTTGCGTGTTTTTTTTGTTCGTTTTACCACATGTATTGCTCCTGTTGTTGATCTTCTTTTCATAAAACCGTATTGGTAGTTACCTATTATACTTTTTGTGTACTCTTTCAGTCTGTTGTGTATTATTGACGACATTATTTTGTATGTTGAATTTAGCAGCGTTATTCATCTGTAATTTCTACACTCGTCCGGTTCACCTTTTTTTTAATGGTATGATGACTCCTTCCTTCCATCTTTTGGGCATTTTCTCCTCTCTCCAGACTTGCTTTACCAGCTCACTTATTCTTATAATTTCTTCTTCTCAACAGTATTTTATAAGTTCTACGCTTAGTTCGTCTTTTTCTGGTGCTTTTCCGTTTTTCATTCTGTTAATTATGTTTGTTATTTTTTCGTTCGATGGTAATAGCACTTTCTAAATTGTTCAACACGTCGTCCTCTTCTTGATTTACGTTCAACAATTTCTGGAAGTGACTCATCCGTGGTCTATCTGGTTTCCATCTTCTTTACTTTCTCCCGGTCACGTTCATGTTATTTTATGCAGCTTTTTATGTTTATTTTTGTCTTGCTGTTTTCCATCTTTTCTTTTTCGTTCTTCATGCTTCTTGGTGTTATTTTGCTGTTAATTTTTGTTTTTTTATTAACTGGTAAAATATTTTTGCGTTATTGTACTTGTTACTAATTTCTATTTCCTGCATTTTGTCCATTATCCATGCATTCTTTTTGTTTTTGTATAACTCATTCGCTTTTCTTGACCATCTTCTATGATTTTCCAGGTTTTTCCTTTGTCCAGTTTTCAGTCATTTTAACTGCTCTCTACTTTTTTCATGCTATACTCCATCCACTTCACATCAAACCATAATTTTTTGTTGTTATTGGGTTTTCTGTATCCAAGTATTTCCTTTGCGCTTGTATATAGGGTCGATGTGATGTTGTTTAATTCTTCATTGATATTACTGTCTTTTTTCTTTGTTTTTATTTCGTCTATAACGCGTTCTTCATATTTCATTTTTGTTTTTCTATTATTAAGTTTTTCTGTTACCATTTTTCTGTTATTGTTTTCTTTTTTAACATATTTTGTTTTCTCTGGTTTTACCTTCGCTACCATCAGATAGTGGTCCGTATCTGGGTTGGCTCCTCTGTATGTTCGCACGTCTTCTATCTGTGGTCTTATCTCACGTGGTCTATCTGGTTTCCATCTTCTTTACTTCCTCCCGGTCACGTTCATGCTATTTTATGCAGCTTTTTATGTTTATACTTAGTACTGCAGATTATGGTTTCTGTTGCTTCAGCCATGTTGCATAATCTTTCTCCGTTATTGTTTGCCGTTTCGTGTATTGTGTGTAATCCTGCAACTGATCTGATATAATTTTCCTTGCCTATTTTGGCGTTAAAGTCACCAACTTGTCATCTTCTTGGTATAGTTTCGCGTAAGGTCTCCAGTTCAATATAAAATTCCTTCTTTTCCATTTCACCACTATCTTCTGTTGGTGCATACGCGTTTATAAGTGATATATTCGTTTTGGCTTCTATTCTCAAATAAGATATTCTACCATCTACCATAACATACCATGTTATTACCTTATCTTTCAAACTTTTTGCTACTATAAAGTCTATCATTTCTTCCTTGTATGTTTTCACCTAAATAAAACATCATATTTTTTCTTTTTTACTTCTCCCGGGCCCCTCCATTTCAATTCCTGCAAGGCATCCACTTCCACTCCATATCTCCTTAGTTCGCTTGCCACTTGTTCCATCTTTCCTGGTTTCAGTAACGTTCTCACATTCCATGTACCAATATTTATCACTTCTTGTTTTTTTTTTATCTTTCTTAAGTTCGTACTTGTCTTTTCCCGTATTTCTATCTTGTATGTTCTTTTAAGTTGCCGTGCTATTTTATTTGTCTTTTATTTGCCAAATGGAGTTTTCTTCTGAGACATTTCGGTCACTCCAAATTCAACGATCAGTTTTTTGATAATACATTCATCTCTTGTAGGTCATATACCTTACCATCTACAGTTAACTTTTGGTATCCAATTCTGACCTTGCTACCCTTCTCTAATTCCTTCTTTGCAGTCTCTCTGATGTTGCTTTGTATTTTCAGTTCTTTTTTTGTCATATCGTTATCTATGTCTATTTTTGTGCCTTTAAGTTTACTTTTATGTCGCATTACCTGAAGTTTATCGGTTTTTTTTCCTCTTCCTTGCCCATCTTAAATACTTCACTGGTCCGTGACACACGTCACATCAATTCCCATTTCGTGTCTCATAAAGAACTGAACTCTTTCTTTTAGGTTTGTTTCGTTTGAAACGTTTTCTAAAAGAAGTCCCTTAATTATTATATTGTTATTCATCTTTGCCTTTTCATGGTTTTTAATCGCTATCTCCAGTTCTTCCATTCTTTTTGTTAGCACGTGCTTTTCGAGTTTCCAGTTTTCTTCCTTTCTAATGAAGGTATCATAAAAGTGTTTTTAAGGTTTAAAAAAAATTTGTGATTACAAATTTTACAATGTTTATCTAAAATATAAAAAATCACTGAAATCCTTTGTATGCTAGCTTTATTTATCCTTACATTTAAAAGAAAATTCTAAAAATATAAACATTAAAGCAAAAACAAGGATTATGACTGGATGAATGGAATTTGTTGCGCAAAACACTTTTTTTTGCACTTTACTCCCTGTGCCATTAATAATAAATTTAAAGTAGCTTATATGAAATTTTATTTTTAGATTATGAATTGTTTGCTGAAATTTTAACACAAGCACCATTGAAAGCATCGGATTTTAAGTTAAAAATCAAATATAGCGAAGAAGATATAAAAGTTATGAAAGAATTTGCTAAATCAAGATTTGATAGTGTTATGAAGGTACTCAAACTTATGCCAAGTTCCCTATTATTAATTTTAAGGTAAGTTCCTAATTTACCTAAAGGGGTTCGGAAAACAAAATGTAGTACTACTTTTTGTTTATTTTCTGTTGGGAGAGTTTCCATTCGGGCATGCAGGGCCGAGCCGTCCATATGTGCGAAGTGCGCGGCGCACACAGGCGCCAAGGTAACAGGGGCGCTAGATGAAATGTCAGCGCCCATCATTGAAATAATATCTCAAATCAAGTATGTAAAAATTTAATTCGCGTTTTATTTTTCGCAATAATTACCAAGCGGAAGCGACCGTTTCTACCTATTTAGGAAAATGCTATATAAAACTGCAAAACATAATATTTCAATCAAAATTTTAAAAATAAAGAAAATGTTTATGTCGAAACACGACGACAAAAAAGAGGCGCTTCATAGGTTTTGCACACAGGCGCTGCCGGTGGTCGGCGCGGCCCTGCGGGCATGTTTTGTGAGTCGGTAAAGTGTTAGGTATAAATTTTCACATTTTTAACCTGAAAACCAGAATAATAGGCATGATGACAGATTTTTAAATACCTTTCCTTATTGTAGGTACACGTCCCCTATTTTCGAAAAAAAGTTTATTTCAGCAATAAACTTAAGTTTTAACGTAAATTAATGTATTTTCTGCTATGTAATTTGAATGAAGCGTGAAACGCTCGTAGGTGTCATGGCGTCGGTTTGTGACGTCACACTTTCGTAAACATTGCATTGTATGTATCGCGAGTGTATGCTAAACGAAGAAAGTCAACAAAGCATCATGAATTCCAAAGTTTACAAGTGGTGTGCTGTTCCTATGTGCAAAAATACATCAATAGCAACACCTAGCAAACTATTTGTTTATGTACCGAATAAAGTCTTAATAAAATCTTGTTCCATCGTTGGTGATTATTGGATTTCTTATTTTTATCACAAAACTAGTATTAACAACAAATTGCTAATTAAAATTACAGAAATATGTAACTGAAACGCGTAATCAAAATAAAACTTCAAGCAACACAATGACATTTACTGAACCGTGCAAACCCAAAAGCCAGTCGCTTTTAACTGTTTGTAAATAATTGTTCTAACTTTTAAATGCTGCTCGAACGTAGGAGAAGCAACAATAATGTCGTCTAAGTAGACGAAAGCTTTTTCGTTATGGAGAACTGACTCCAGGATATTTTCAATAGCTTCTAAAGAGTTTGAGATGAATTGATAACCCCAAGGAGTGGGCAATTAATTTCTAGGACTTTTTTTCCAGTTACGCAAAATGCTGTTTTAGCTTTGGACGATTCCGTTAAAGGACTCTGCCAAACAGCTTTTCTCAAATCGATAGATGTCAAATACATATTTGGCATTTCTAAATATTGACACTTAAGTATACAATCCGTACGCGGTAATGGATATGAATCTTTTACAGTAACAGAAGTAGGTTTTTGTTAATCGAAGCAAGTCTTTATCTCCATTCTTTTTGGTGACTTATTTTACGTTACTATAACGTTAATATTTATTGTATCAAACTATGTTAACTAATAGAGTTTAGCGTTAAATTTATTTGATACTTAAATTCAGGTATTTCGTATTGCTTTCGAAATTATTAAACTATCAACTTCGATATTGTTTCCGCAATTATCAAACCGGCACTTTACATAATTGTAAAACCGGTCTTCTTAATTACATTAATTAGGAGTAGTCGGAATGAAAACTAATTGTCCTACCACCTAACCGACTCGAGTCACCGGTCGTTTCTTTTTTCTCTTGTACAAAAAATTATTCGAGTATTAATATCTATTTTAGAGTGATTTTTCTTTAGCGAGGCTGGTCATTATGTGTTAAAGCATTTTTTGTTATCTCCGTAATTTCTATATCCATCATTGAAATGCAAGGTAGTTGCTTTTTATGTTTAACTACACTAGATAAATATATGTGATAACACACATAACTCGAATTCTTCTACTGCCGAATTATTCAATGGCGACGATGTGGGAATTTTATTTAGGTTTTTATTAATAATATAAATTAAAAAGAATTACACTCTACTTGTATAGTTTTTATTTTGTGACCCGTTTATTAAAATTAATTTATAATGATTAACTTTGTAATATTCTTTTTTTTAATTAAATTTTTATTGATCCTTGTTTGTTATTTTGCTGCAAAACAAGAAGGTATGTTTGTTGTGAAATGTCAAATACTACCGCCTCATGTGTGTTTGCGCATGCAAAAAAGGACATCAGTAGAAGTAATCTTAAAAGTTAAATTGTTCTGTTGCTGCTCATGCTCCCTTTACTTCTCGCTAATTATACGTGGAGCCATTCGAAAAAATTAATGGTGTACGTGTCTTAATTATAAAGAAACCCAAGAAATATTTAGTTGTTAATAATAATAAAAATCTGAAAAAAGGGGCACGCAATATGCATACAAGGTTTACTACACATATTACTTGATCCTAATACTTTATTCAATTTTAGAAATTTAAACACCATTCGTGCAATAGCACAAGATCACGGCGATGTTATTAATAGATATCATGTATTAGCAAGATGTGCAACAAAAAGATCTTTTGAGACTAAAGAAGGATTGAAAAAATTATTAAATATACCAAAGAAATTATATTTTGAAATTAAATTAATGTAAGTATTTTTATTAGATAGGTATATCTAATATTTTATAATTATAGCGTAATTATTAACAAAATTTTGGTTTTTAGCACGAACAAACTTAATGTATTGTTTCAAAAATCTTTTATGAAGTTACTTTATATTTTGGGCAGATCTCCAGATACAAGGCTATTAATGGAAAATATAAGTCGGAATAATTTATAATTTTAATTTTTTATATAAGTTTTAGTAAATGTTTTTATAAAGAACCCTCATTTTACTCATTGGAATAGTATATAAAATATTTTTATTCTTTATATTGAAGTGTGTTGCAGCCTGGTTGTTTTTTTTACTTTTTAATTATATCAAATTTGTTTTTTTTTTGGTGTCTTTCAATTAAAATATTAGTTAAATTTTCAATTTCAATATCCTTATAAAAATGGCAAAGCAAATTTTATACGATACCCATATCGCGGTCCGGCTTATCAACCAAATTCTGTAGTTCCTTGAATAAATTTTCAATATTAAATATAAAACTTTCTTAATTATTTCAATTGTAATTGTTGATTCAATCTAATTCCACCCCTTATCCTTTTATCTTTAATTTCCTCTGGTTAACTTTTATTTTCAAAACCACTAAAATCGAAATCAATTCAATCCAATATAATAATTTCAATAAAACACTTTATATTCAAAACTTTTACTTGTATTCCAAAAATTATAAACTTATCAAAAATTACACGTCCATCACGTCGACCATTTTTTGGCAAAAGGCCCAGAATTTCCGGTGATTCGCCCCCACCTAGCCAATTTCACAATCTTACAACTTAACATCAATTTAAACGCAACCCAAATAACAAAATGAATTTTCACCAAATTGTATAGGGTGGGTCCGAATCACTTTTGAAACATGACAATATATTTCATACTTTAAGTACATTTCACGTAATATTCAAATAATTAAGTTTAATTTAGTTTTGTGTGTTTATATGAAGAGATGCTGTAAGAAGAATGGCAAATGCTTATTTCAATATTTGCAACTTTAGAAAACACTTGAATCTGGTGGTTTTCCTGGTTTGTTATGTCAAACAGCATAAAAATTTATGAAAATCGTACATAACATTGTTGGGATACGAATTACCTTTCAGTATAGATATAGGCAAGTTGTAAATTGACATAAAATTTGTTTTGTACGATTATTGGTTAAGAAGCAAAAGTTCTTGGTTTGCAATGCTTGCCTAAATTGAGGATTCGGGATGGGTACCGTAGTTTAGCGATTGCCCAACAGCTGTAGTTAATCTAACATCCGAGAATGGATATGGGAAGAAAGAGCCAGGTACTATTAAGCTTGCCTCACACGATGCTTGTTTTGCTGATGGTTTCCTTGCTTGTTTCTGTGCATGGTACCTAGCATGATGGCTACTGTGCATGGTTGGCTTCACACGAGTTTTGTACACGATGGTTTACAAGCATAGTTTCAAGCTTCAATGCGCACGCAGTAACAGTCTAAAGTTTGTAAAAATGGACGGCCTTTTAATGGAAATTTAACGTAGATTATTAGAATATTGCTGTTAGCAAATTTTTGTGCAAAATACATAAAAAAATATAATTGCAATTATACACAAATCGAACTACCAATTTAAAATGATAATCGCTTTCAAATATGGTTGACCAAAAAACAATTCCGAAAAAATTATAAAATAAAGAAAACAACAAGAAGCAATAATAATAACCTAATAATAAATAATAACCTAATTTATTTTATTATTAAAAATAATATTTATTTTTTTTTATTTTATTACTACCTAACCCGACACGTTGTCTTGGAACTGGAAAAAATATATCAAAATCATAGAATTTTTATTGTAATGCTTTTTCTGGTACGTAAATAAAATAATAATGATGATGGTTTCCCGACACGGGAACAGGCCACATACAATTGGTCATGTGAAAAACATGGATTTTCAAGATTGATACCACAAACACTTAACGACTGTCCTTGCGATTTACTTATCGACATTGCAAATGCAAACCGCACATCAAAACGTCTTTGAAGTCGAAATCATAAATTGTCACAGTAGAGTGCCGATATCTATGTATCTATGCTCCTTTATCTATTGGTTGTTCTTGACGTTGGGATTTTAACGAGCCGAGCTCGGGAGACGTTGATCCGTCGTCTTGAAAGTGCAGGGTTGAGGAAGGGAGTCTTCCGCTGTGAAGTTTGAGGTTGTCGTGGCTTATGGAGATGGTACCGCAAGGTGGTTTAGCATGCCTTCCACAATACTTGCAATAACCTTGCCGTCGATGTTATGACGTAAAAGTTGAGCCGTGAGTACTATGATCGTATTGGATCTCGTTGAGGATTCAACTTGGTCCCGATGTTGACTCCTATTGGCTGGCTCGTATCGCTGCTGAGGGTGATTTTTCCTCGATATCTTTGGGAACCTTGGGCATCCCTGGTAGCTTGCTGGATGGGCGCCTGTACAGTTTGCGCAAGTGGCTGGGGTGTCTCTTGGTTTCACACAAGTTGTGGTTAAATGTGGCTGGGCACATTTAACACACTTTGGTGTTGCCTTACAATTTCTTTGCACGTGTCCGAATCCCTGACATCGGTAGAATTGGGTCGTGCGGGCTTTGTT
Source organism: Cantharis rustica (assembly GCA_911387805.1). Taxonomy (NCBI): domain Eukaryota; kingdom Metazoa; phylum Arthropoda; class Insecta; order Coleoptera; family Cantharidae; genus Cantharis; species Cantharis rustica. The sequence continues at coordinate 84,083,589 of OU426877.1, forward strand.
ATTTGGACTTTCCACTTGGATGTTGATGTCCAGAATAGTAGTCCAATCGAAAATCCTCTTGTTGGTGGGCGAGACTAGGAGGAGGGGTAAAGGTTTTCTGTCCCGCCTTCTGTGCATCCTGGTGAGCGTAAATTCTTTGAGGCCCTTTCTTTCCATGTCCTCTTTGATGTGGCCGATGTCCACATATTGGTGTAGGCCCCTGAGTACGACTCGGAGGCGTTTTTCCTATCTGGTGGCGTAGGTGAAGTTGCCACTCTTGCTTTGGTCCAGGTGTTGGTCGAGGTACTTCGTCAATGGCACCGCAAGCCGGGTGCCATTGCAAAGATGTGGCTGGTTTACGTTCCGCAATATAATGATTACCGACTTTAAATTGCAGATTATGAGGTGGTTATCCGGGCAATTCCAAGGAATGTAAAAATTCCGTTGGATGGTTGACAATCATCAGGTTAGTAACGGAATCAACCGATGTGTATGTCATCAATTCGCTAGCTATCTTAATTTGAATCCAAAAATTGATTTCGTTGACATCAACGTTTTTTGCAGCCAATATAACACGTTCGCTCAACCAAACATGATTTTTGTAATTTTGAGCAATGTTTGGGAACACCATCTTGATGAGTTCGGTCTTTGGGTTCAATCAAGTGACAAAAATTGGCAAGGAATGTATTGGAAAAAACTCAAAAAATTCCAAAAAAGGAATTGTTTGGAAAAAACTTCTACAAATCGGTCGTTCAAACATGCATTAGGTTCGTCGGCTGGCGTTGATCGTGGAATCACCGGCAATGTTTGTTGAAAATCACCTGCCAATAGAATCATCGGACTATCACTATCTGATGGCCTTCAAACATTTTCAAAATTTTGCATAGTTTACGCGCTAGTGGCACAATAAAGTCAAAATTTTCAATATTTTTCTATCGGTCGTACCGACCTTATTTACCATTCTTAAACTTAAACTTATTTACCAATTCTTAATTTCAAAATGGCTTTGAAAGCGTATCGCGATTTTCCACAAAATCGATGTCATACATTTTTTTCCATCTTCAACCGCAAAGCCGCAAAATGCAAAACAAACTTTTAAAAAAAAATTTCAAAGGTGTAGCCTTGGATTCTTTTTTGAAAAAAGAATTTGTAAAATATAGCTATTTTTTTCGGAATGGCAACTTTTAAGTACTTTCGAGAAATTTTTTTATAAATTTACGCCTCCTTCGATTAAAAATTTTATTTCAAAGAATTAATTTTTCATGAAACGCACTCTAAAACCGTCGTTTCTCGTCTTCCGAATATACTGAAGAAAGTAATCGTAAATTTTTAGAGTAAAAATTCTTGCCAGCGATCTGATATCCGTCTCTACGACTTTAAATTCCTGAAAAGTTGGTTCACAATCGACGCGCAGACAGCAAATTCAAACAAATTTTCCGAAATTTTAAAAATCGAAATTTTTTTAATTTTCCATCGATAACACTCGTGAAAAAAGAAGAAAAGTTTCTACAAACTTTTTCGAAAATTCGCTCCGTTAAACTTGAAACTGGCGATTACGGTATTCGATTAAATGGCCGGTGATTTGAATTGAAGATTTTCATCCTTCGAGATTTTGTGGATTTGTTCCATTAATAAGTTGTTTCTGATAAAAAGCGTCATACACAAAAATACGCACATTGTAAGGCACCATCTTGTGGACGCAAAATATTTTTAAATTTTTGCATAGTTTACGCGCTAGGGCCGCAACAAAGTCAAAATTTTTGATATTTTTCTATTGGCCGTAGCGTTCTTATTTACCAACCGATTCTTAATTTCAAAACGTCTTTGTAAGCGTATCGCGATTCTCCACAAAATCGATTTTATAAACTTTTTTCCCATTTTCAACCGCATAGCCTCAAAATGCAAAACAAATTTTTTTTTTAATTTGAAGAGTGTAAATCACGGATGTATAATATAAGAGGTGAGCTTACAACGCAAATTTCATGGCCTACGAAAGTCCCTGTCAATGCTAGACAGAGACAGACAGCGCGCTATAGTTAATACTAGTGGTCTTGTGGAGTAATATCGGAAATATTATTTTAGAGACTCAAAAGAAATAAATAAACAACTTAATAACAAATTATTTATTTAATTATAGTGTTAGGTACAATTATTATAAACAATATTAGGTATATATTTTGAACTAGCAAGTTAATAAGTGTAATACAATAAATAGATGTAAGGAAAATGTAATTTCCTCATTTTGAATGTTGCCGCGCTCTCACGCGCGTTGGAATAGATAGTGTCATTATCAGCATAAGTTTTGTAAAATAGTTGTTTGTTAAAATTTTAATTTGTTTGTAATTTGGTGGCATCGAGTTAATGGCATTAAATGTCGTTTCTCGTATTGCAGGTAAGATTTGTATTTATGTAGTCAATTGTTAACAATAAAAACCTCGTATTGCAGAGAAACTCAATTGTGTCTTAATTTATGTTGTCGCCTTGTCGATCGAAGGGATTAGTATTATATAGATATGAAATGTAATAATTTTATTAAATTCAGAATAACTAAATTAATAGCATAAATCTTATAACGATTATTAGTTTCAAGATTTAATGTAATTTTGAGAAATAAAAAGCGAGAAACAAATTATTAAAAAGCTGAAATTATTAATACGAATTTGATAACTAATGATAAACATAATATTGAATTACGACTTATGCAATTTTGATTTTTTTTATCGACGGCTGAATGTTTTTTAAATTTTCCTTGTTCTTTTTGGTAATATTGTTTGACTCTCAAAACGTCATTTGTTTCTAATTGTTTGTCCGCACGTGGAATCGAAGCACTCCACTCTTTTAATTTGTTTTTAGGCACTTTAAACAGGGAAGCTTTGTCTTTATTATTACGCTACCCGCTGTTGCAATTAGGTGCGAAACAGTATCTTCGAGCCATTGACAAAATTTAAACGATAATGAACGACTTTTAGTTTAAAAAGCGTATTGTAATACGTGCATCGCTTATGCACTGTGCAATTTGACCTAGCTATTTATCTATCTCTGTTATCTAGCCAGTTATCTAGCTGGCTCTCTCTCGCACACTGAGGACTTTCGAGACTCACTACTATGTGATAGAAGCATAGGCCGTCAGATCACCTTAATAATTATATATCTGTGGTGTAAACCTTGGATTTTTTTTCAAAAAAAATATTTGTGAAATATAGCAAATTTTATTTCGGAATCGCATGTCTCCGCAACTTTTAGGTATTTTCGAGCAAAATTTTTTTATAAATTTACGCCTCCTTGGATTAAAAATTTTACTTCAAAGAATTGATTTTTCACAAAACGCACGCTTAAGCTGTCGTTTTTCGACGTCCGACTGTAATGAAGAAGATAAATTAAAAAATTTTCAGTCACAACTCTTACCAAGATTCCACCCCTCAAAGAATCCAACGGAGTGGCCCTCAGTCTCTTGGACAACGCCGAGGTACTAGCCCAAAGTCTGGAGGAACAATTGAGTCCTAACACTGACCTCACAGACGGAAAGCACACCAAGAAGATCGACGAGGAAATCAAGCTGAGACTAGCCGCCACAGAAAGACATCTAAGAATGCATTAGGCAATAAGGTTACTTCCCATCTAGGTGGAAAGTGGCCGACGTTGTCATGTTCCCAAAGCCAAACCAGAACTTGAGTAACCCGAAATCATACCGGTCCATCAGTTTACTACCCAGCTTGGGGAAAATAATAGAGCGGCTAATAGCGAGAAGACTGGATGAAAATATCAGCGACAACAACACCCTCCCGAACGAACAGTTCGGCTTCAGGGCGGGACACTCCACCACCCACCAGATACTGGTGCTGGTGCTGGTGGAGCACATAACATCAAACTGGGGTAAGAATAAAAGCAACGCAACGGGCGCTGTTTTTCTAGACGTAGCCAAAGCATTTGACAAAGTATGGCACCAGGGACTGCTTTATAAAATGATGGAGGCTAAATTACACCCACAGATGACAAAAATAATGGGCTTGTTTAGGCCCATTAGGACCAACTTGAGGACACGCGCTCCACTTTAAAGTGCATGACAGCCGGTGTCCCTCAAGGAAGCATCTTAGCCCCTAAACTTTTTAATATCTACATCAGCGACATGCCTACTCCAAACAGAGAAGAAGGCACACACACTGAAATGGCGCTCTATGCCGACGACACAGCGGTGTACAGCAGCGAGCGTCGACCCAAACTAATTATGAAACGCCTTCAGCGACACCTCGATAAACTCGAGTCTTGGTTTGGTACTTGACGTATAGGTGTCAATCCTAGCAAAAGTACGGCAACACTTTTTAAGCTTCTCTTTGCCATTTTTACTGCTGATCTTCCCAGCGTTCTTCCTTCCGACTGCGGTGTACACTTGTATGCTGATGACTCTCGAGTATATCTCTCTAACAAACCAACCTTAGTTGACAGTGTTGTTCAATCTTTGAATAATAACTTAACTTCTATTAAGCTCTGGTCTGGCGACAATGGGTTAATCCTTAACCCCAATAAAACGGTTTGTTTACGTGTGGGAAGTACATACTGCTGTACTCTAGCCGACAGCACTCGATCTCTTGACGTTGAACTTGATGGCTCCGTACTGGAGTTTAGTGAGAATGTTAAGGATCTTGGAGTAATTTGCGACAGTAACTTGAGTTTTGGGGCGCACGTTGTTAAGATTTGTGGTATAGGATACTACAAACTGAAATCCTTATACAGGTACAAATATCTTCTTCTCCCGACGATTAAGTTGCAGCTGGTGCAGAGTTTAATATTATGTCACCTTGACTACTGCAGTGTGGTTTATTATGGATACCTTACTGCCAACTTAAAACACAAACTACAGGTTCTTCAGAACTTTTGCATGAGATTTGCCTGTGATATTGAGTTTGGCAGCCACGTTACTCCTTTTTACAATAAATTTGGTGTCCTCAAGATTCACGCTCGCTTTGAACTTCTGTTCGCTTCCTTTTTGTACAATTTGTATAAGCGTGGTAGCCCGGGGTATCTGTTGGAGTTGATGGTGAAAAGATCTGAACGCCATCAACTTGATCTTCGTTATAGCGGGAACTTGTCTATCCCGTCTCACAAGACAACTAAGTTTCAGGGCTCCTTCGAGTACCGAGCGGCGGAGATCTACAATAGGTATCTGGACGTGTTCTTGACCGGCGGAACCAGCCGTTCCTTTAGAAGCGGGATCAGGGAGATTCTGATGCTTGCGCAAAATGCGTGCTAGGGTGGAACTGAAAAGTAGCTTTGCTGATTGTTTTGCCCCTTCATCGATTCTGCTTTATGAAATGTATTTATTTTTTCTTTTTATTGTAAGTAAGAGTTGATGAATAAAGCTATTATTATTATTATTATATCTCAAAAGAGAGAACCAGAAGCACGTCTCAGAATGTTCGACACCGAAATCCCCTAGAGCGCTACATTCAAGTATTTAGGGGTGACGCTAGACAGCGGATTCCGGTGGGGCTACCACATTTCTACGAGGTGCAGTAAAGCTAGAGGTGCGCTAGCATCACTACAACCTCTTCTTAGATTCTCTAGCCATTTAAATAGTAAAAATAAACTTAGAATATACACGGCATGCATTAGGCCTATCTTGACGTATGCAGCACCCGCTTGGGCACACGCGGCCGAAACTCATATGAGTAAAATCCGCGTGGTCGAAAGCATAGCCATAAGGCGAGCAATGAAGGCCCTATTCTTCGCCTCAAACACAAAGATCCAGGGAGATTCCGGCGTGCAACCTATCCGCGAATTTATCTGCCACACCACGGCTAAATTCTACGACGACCTGGCTGATTCGGACAACCCTCTAATCAAAGAGTTAGGTACTTACCAATCCGGAGACTATAGGAGAGTCAGGGTCCTCAGGTCGATCCTGGATCCAACTGTGTAAAATAAAATATTATTCACCGCCAACCGATATGTTTGTCTTCAACTATAAATAAAATGCAACCTAACCCACCTTTCTTTCAGCTATTTGTAATAGTTAGTCAGCTGGGTAGCTAAACAGTTACTACCCACTTTATATTTTATATTTAACAAGGCAACGACCTTGCGCAATAGGGCGATACAATTTCCCTTACGGTGCAAAGCCAAGCCAAGACCAGGTGTGTCCCAGGACACCTTCCGTAACCGGTTAATTTGGTACCGTGACTAGGTTTCCACCACGACGAAGGGAGGGCGACCGGAGTGCCGGCTACGGCTCTAATCGGACCCGTCGCACCGACTCCCTCCTAAGTCCAGGTAACGCGAAGACGAGTGCGCCGCCGGCGGCGCGCTCGGCGTGGATGCCCTTGCTCGTAGAGACTGATCTTCTTACGACTTCTCTCTGCCTCTGCCTCGACATGAAAGAAGCTAACAAGGCAACTCTTCTGCCAAAGGTGGGCCAGCTATGTATAGGCCCACCCCGCTTGCCACATCTCGGCATCAGCGATCTTCTAGATGGGATTCTATGGAAACCCCATCAAATTTTCTAACCCGCCGACAGTCATGATGCGGCTCTAATCGGATCTAAAATCGGCGGCTCCCACGGCGGACGGTAGTGTGCGAATTCCTCTACCAGATGCCTTCAGGTGCAAGACACCAGTCATTTTGAAGGAAGTATGGGCACTCGCGCCGGTATTCCACAAAGGCTATTTATGACTTAGATTTAGTCTAATAAGCCAACAATAAATAAGATTGTGCACATAACCGAAAAATTAAATTAAATTACTAAAAACTGAGTTAATGGTTGATTCTTAACCTTCATCCGGGCGCGCCCCTTTCCGTAACATTAGCGGGCGCGTAACGGTAATCTACCGTCTTCGGTTTTTCTTTCGTCATTCATCCAAAATCTTTAAAATCGGGATAGATACGATGAAAAACATTATAATACTTTTTAAACGATAAAACATTTTTATTAAAATCTCATTTTTATTAAAATTTGAATAATAAAATAAGCTAACACAGTAGGGATAGGTATTAATTTGTAATCCCTATCTCGAATAGGAGTATCAGACGACTTATCATTTTCAGCCTTTGTTTGAGCAATGTAAATATTAGTGTAGTACTTGATTATGTTGATTATGATTTCCAAAAAAATGATTTGGAAGTAACATTTAAGCCTTGTTTTATCTTTCTCCGAGTCACTGCTGTGTTCATCTTGTTCAATGACTTCAGGTTCAAAATTAATATCGTCTTGATCGTCAATTTACTCTTCTTCATCCGAATCCATCTCAAGAAGTCGATGTATATGTATCTTCCGGATTTTTCATGTCCTGACATGACACCAATACATGCAATATGCATTAGTAAAAATGTGAAATCTGATATGTGACGTCACGATAGTGACGTATTTGGAGTATAGTTTACTAAGTTGTAAAAAAAGTAATTTGAATTGTGAATACCTACGAAAAATATAAAATCGGTAATTACATTTCCTTGCAATGGCTGAAGAAAATAAATATCACTAATGGGAGCGTAACTGGTAATCTACCGCCGATATTCGACTGTAAAAGTTTGGCGTTGGCTGAGACAATTAAAAATGAAAAGTAGGTAACAACGACACTTCTATCTAGTGTCATATTAAGTCAATTAGGAATACAAAGCACTTCTACCCTCCTTAACACCTGCACGCAAAAGTTCGCGCGTTATTATAAATAAAACGGTAAATTACCGCCCACGCGCCCGGATGAAGGTTAATAAAATAGTTAAAAAAATCAAAATAGTTAGCAGGTTCTCTGCCCCTGTAAACCAAAATGCAAAATTGCTAGCCAACCTTCAAATTCTTTAAATGTGCCAAAATAATGACACAACATCAATCAATAATAAAACATCAAAGTGCTATTTCAAGAAAAAGTGAAGAAGAAACATTTAAGAAGGAGTGGCATTACAAACTAAGAGTAAATTATAAATTCAAATATTATTTGACTAACCTGTCAACTGTTATAAAGTTTAATCGCATAACAGTTTAAGTTCTTTTACATAATAATTTCAAGTTTGTCTGGCGAAAATCCGAAACACTATGTTTGACCAAAGTGTAACAAACTAGGGTTCAGATAAATTAAAGGATTCATATAATACTTTTGTTCTGATAATAATATAAGTTATTAAATAATAGTATACGAGTATTATTTAATAATTAAACCTAACAAAATGTTAAAAAAATAAAATTTTTAACTGTTAAGTACAGAATACATACTACAAAGAAAACATAATATTTAAAAAACGCTAAATGACAATAATTCACATTTAGAATAAACAAGAAAATAGAATTCTGAAAAAATTACGCTATAAAATAAAATAAAAAACTCTGTAACATAATATTAAGGGCTCTATTTCACGATTATTACCGATCCTCAGTCATGTATAACAGTAAAAATAACAAGTGAGAGCAAATATACCAAACAAAATTGAAAAAATTTAAAATTTAAAAAAATCAAGAAATTAACTAAACTTTCTTTTGATTTTGATTCATTTAAGGGAACTGTTGCGTATTACCGCAACAGTAGTCCCTTAGGGGGTACCCCGATTAGGGTACCCCCTTTGCATCCTCCCATAAGGAACTTCGTTCCAAAAATTGTATGAATCAAAATTTACAAAACGTATGTCTTAGAGTTCTTTATATCAAACGAGATGTCAGATGTCATAATCTTTGACGAGATTTATGTCAAAAATCAAACGAGATCACAGTTAAAATCGTTAAAATCGATTTACGTTTAATTCATTTCATTACAAAGTTACGGCGACGTATTTTTTTTCTGTCTCTTTTCTAATAGTTACTTTTTTCTAAATATGACAAAGATAACCAAATGTTATACGTTAAATCTCACTGCATTTGGAGATTAGTCATACGCGAGTTAAAAAAAATTCGACTATAGTTAGTAATCGACACATCTCTGACTTCTAAAAAGTTGGGAAGTAGTTTATTATTTACTTTTACTTGACAATCATTCAGAAAGCTATTTTGTTTTACTTCCTAACCTTAGGGTGGGAAGTAAAAAAGTAATGTCGCTACGTCGGTAGGCAAGAAATGGAACTAACAAAAAATGTGCGTTAATAAAATGAAATTTAATGATATTTAATTATTTACAAACTGATTGTGAATAAAATTGTATACATACCTCGGTGTCGAGCTTCATTCCAACCTTGCGTTTACAGTTGACTTCGGCGCTTCGCACCTCAGTCAACTAACTTAGCGCTCGGCTGTAACGAAGCATTTTTCACCTCGGCACGTAATATACTATTGTTCACAATAAACAGCAAATATTTTGTTACACCAACTAGAAATTTAGATAAAAAAATTTGTTATTAGAAAGATTTAACAAAATTTTAAATACGTTTGGTATAACAGATGCATATTTTAATTATGTTAATAAATCTAAAACCGTATTCAAATATCTTAAAATTTAATTTAATAATAATTAGGATAATTAGGTAATCAATTAGAATAAAAGTGAAACAAGCACTTAAACAATTAACAAATGAAGTTATCAAAAAATTGTGAATGTCATTATTTCATTGATAGTTTAATATAAATATCTTAAATACTAGTTCACAAATTTGAACCATCTACGAAGTAATTTGTAAATGTTGGGAAAAAGTGAACAGGGGCGGATTCAGAAATTTCTCATAAGTCAGGAAGGACACTCTATGAACCAGTGGCGGCTCGTGGGGAAAAATTTTGGGTAGGCCAGCAATATTTTATAAATAGATAAAATCTGCGGAAGATGTGCATATTTTCTTGAGTTATAATAATATGCTCTATTAAGTCATTTTATTTAAATAATAGAATTACTTACAGTTACTCGAAAAAGTATTCGGACGCTCCTATGCGTTAGCAATGTAAATTGTACTTTTTGAAAACTCTTTTTAGCATATAAAAATCGCTTTTACAAAAATACTTTTCAGACATTTTTTGTAGATAATTTCATTCCCTTCATTTTTGTTTTCAAACATTTTTTTATTCGTCGCTTCGTTTTCGACCGAGAGTGACTTAAAGTAGTCTCAGTAAAAATCCAATGGGAATCCCTCGAGAAAACCATTGTGCATTTTTAATTTTATTAAAAAGTTTTACCGAGTCTGCTTTAAGTCACTCTCGGTCGAAAACGAGGGGACAAAATAAAAAAATGTATAGGAACAAAAATAAAGACAAGGAAATTTACGACAAAAAATGTCTAATAAGTATTGCTGTAAAAATAATTTTTATATAATAAAACAGTGTCTAAAAGGAGCAATTTCCATTGCTAACACAGAAACGTCCGAATACTTTTTCGAGTAACTGTAATTATGTTATAGTATTTGTAAACAATGATTGATTCTCTTATTTTTGCTCTTTGCAAATCCGTCTATGTGTCCGTTTTTAATAATTCATCAAGGATGTCTTTTTGTATTGATAACAGTGCAAGTGAAGATAGGCGATCTTGCAATAGCACCAGTGGCGCAGCCAAGGGGGGGGCTAGGGGGCTGTAGCCCCCCCCCCCAGACACTCTTTCTTTTTTTAATGACTATAGCCGCTTTTTACCGGTGCAAAAAAAAAATAACAAAAAATGATTGAGTTCAACTGTTCGATGTGATTGTAGTTAGGTACTGTTTTTAGTGTAGCACTTGTTGCTTGTTGGTAGCTAATCAGCCAAGACAGTTAATTTAGGTCTAGCATCTTCGGGCCCCCAAGGGCAGATTTACCAAATTGTTGCCTATGGGCACTACTTTGAGATGCCGCCCCTGTTATACTTAAAGGCTAACAGGAGTAGTTTGGCGCAAAAGGGAGGGTGCAGGTAGGGGCGTGATCAACGGATTTTTAGTGTTTACTGAAATTTCAAATACAAAATAACTTTAGTATGGATAATTAACAATCAGTTTTAATTCTCAATCTTAATGACTGCTATTTATTGAAAATAAGGATAGGTATTGCAATGGTATTTTAGCAAGAAGCTATGTTCCCAAGCTTGCTCTTGAAGGCGGGAGTAGAGACGGTCGTATCTCAGGTTGGGTTCTTTCGTTGATTTGAATTGCTCTTGTCCAAATTAAATGAATTTGTTTACCAAATATAATTAAATAAAAAAAATTTTCTTCTTGTCAAAAAAACTCAATAAACCGTATTTCAACAAAATATTTCCAATAAAAAAAATGCTTCTTCATAAATAATTATCAATCCAAAAGCCAATGCAAAGCAAATGTTAACTAAAATTTCAATAATCTTCGAAGGGAATGAAGTTTCGTTGTTAGCGTTATCCAAATCGCCTGCTTATCAATAGCACCATTTCGTTCCTACGAATGCAATAATTTTTAATTTTCCAATTTTTAATAATTCAAACTCAATTTTTATTTTTACTGTTCTCTTTCCAATTCCATCAAACCAATCAAATCAACTATTGTTCAGTAGCCACTCATAAAAAAATTTCCAAAATTCAAATATCAAAATATTTTATATCATACGCATAAAATCACGTTATTTAAATATTTAAATTATTGCTTAAAAATTCAAAAATCACAATTCTCAAAAATAAATCACAGAGCCAAAATCATCGACCAGCTCGGTCAGCCATCTTGGCAAAAAAACCTCTCTCGTCCTCTCTTGTTTCCCCACCTTGCACTCTTTCAAAACTACCAAATCAAAATCATAATTTACAAAATTTTACCAAAAGAGTACAGGGTGGGTTCAAATATTTGGTAACACGACAGTATATTACAATAAAAAGATTGGCAACAAAAATCAAGGATAAATCTTTCGCACTGAGTTATTTCGGAAATGCCGTACTTTAATTCTCACTTTAATTTAAGGAAGGTAACAGTGGTAACACAATAATTATACTCAAAAATAAGATGACCACGCCCCTTTTTCCGAAAAATTTTTGCCTGCAGCGCTTGCCTGCGGCGCATGCCTGCGGCGCTTGCCTTCGGCACAGCTTGCTTCGCTCGCATCTTTTAGCCCCCCCCATAACAAAATCCTGGCTGCGCCACTGAATAGCACTACCGCTTAAACTATTTTGCAATAATAAAAATACACTACAAAGTACAAAATACCGCTTAATTCCTTTTTTTTTAATTAATTTATTTAATTTGAGATAAATATTCTTTTTTGTCGTCTAAAAAGCTTTAAAATGCCGCTTGCATGTGTCCGATAAGAAAAACTGTTTATGGCGAGGTATCATAATAACTGCAAGTATCTGATAGGCACGGGCCTAACTGCTGGCTATTGAAGCGATTGAAGCTATGGTATTGCTGTATCTACCATCATGGCCAAGTGCCTTGGCCACTGTCCAAGCTAGGCCAGTGCCTACACTATAATACTTCGAAGCAGATACAAATAAAAATATAAAATACGCTAATTTTTGCAGCTGTTATTGCAATTTTAAGTGCAAATAATGAAAAATAACAAATATTAATTGTCTATAATATTAAAATATTAATTATATTGTACATAAAGAAAATGTTATTTATGTACATTAAATTTTGGGTAGGCCGAGCCTACCTTGCCTGTTCTTTAAAACCGCCACTGCTATGAACAGACCAATAGGTCTGTTGAATTGAATTTGACCAAGATCAACTTCATATAAGCAACAGGAAAATGTGTTATTTTATTGTCTTTGTAAACAGTGAATATATTTTTGTTCGAGAAATTTTGCGAGACTATCTAAACCGGAATGGTACGTTTTGGCGCGACCGTTTTGGCGTAGCCGGTTTGGCGCAGCCGGTTTGGCGCGGGCCAGTTTGGCGCGAGGCCGGTTTGGTGCGAGACCGTTTTGGTGCGAGGCGGTTTGGCGCGAGGCCGGTTTGGCGCGAAACCGTTTTGGTGCAGAGACGATTTGGTGCAAATAATAATTACAAACATTTAATTTTTAAAAATCTAACTTGAATTTTGGTAAGGTACACATTAGGAATCGCTACTGGCTTATTATGTATTTATTTATTAGCAATTATATTATAATTATATTAATAATTTATTGTAGAAACGTAAATGATTATAACAGATGATCGATGAAATAATACAATATGACGTAATTGTTAAATAGATTATTAAATTTGTCGATAGAATGCAACAATGCAAGTACCCTGTATCCGATATTACCTAACTTAGGCAACGCTTATCCCTTTGAGATTAGCTACCTGAAGTTTTCCAAATTTTAAAATTCCTTTGTGCATATATTTTAAGAATTTTTCATAGTTTACTTAGATGTAATAAAAATGTTAACTAATTTATTATTAACATCGTTGGATAAAAATGAAATCAGTAAAGCAAAATCATTAAAAAATTATTTAGAAACCTTTGTAATCTTTTAATTGTGCTGGAATCAAAAATTCTTTTCAACTAAAGCAATAATTTGGGTAACCGGTGGCAAATAAAAGCAGATTTTTCAGAAAAAAGATTGAGAAGACAAAAACTATTTTTTGATGAGATAAAGAATCATTTTGAAATTAAAAGTAATGAACAAAAATTTAAAGTGAACGTTTTTAATAATAACTAATAATTGCTCAGATGGATAAAAAGTGTCGTAATTTAACGTCCCCACGACGAACTTTGAACATGGGCTCAAATTTTGTAGTTACGGCGCTGGTACCAACGTAAGCATTATAATTTTTGTAATACAAATGCGTGCTTTTAGTAATTTATTTAAAACATTTACCTGTACAACTTAAATAATGCCGTCGTTACTAAAAATTTGAAATTTCTAAATTCAAAATTCAAAAGATTCAAAAGAAGTATTTAATTAAGCTCTTTCAAAATTAAAAAAAAACTCAAACATCTGGTCAGAAATCCAAATCCGACGAACGGCTCAGATTTACCTACTTATAATTGAGGCCGTGAGAGCAAAAGTGGTGTAACCCCAAATAAAACTATTGGAGATAGTCGAAATGTTATTATTATAACAATTGAAGTCGACGTTGGTGCATATAAAGCAAAATAATAAGCTTACAAGAAATATTTGATAAAGTGGATAAATTAAAAGTTTGAATATCTCAAATGGTTATATTTGGGGTTACACCACTTTCGCTCTCACGGCCTCAATTGGTTTTAACAAATACTATTTTATATAATGTATGGATTATACTTTACTGACGCCCCCGAAGTAAAATTTTAATTTTGCGCTTGCATTTGTTGATAAATTTTCTGTATGCAACGGTGTTAAATATTTTTATAAAAATTTACATGTAAATTTTATGTAAAATTTAACGTCCTGTCAAACAGGCTTAACTCTCTATTCCGGATAGGAGACTTTAACGGACTACAACTTTTTTTCTAGTAAAATTTTTTGAAAAACCAATACATTTCACAGAAAATCAGAAAATAATAAACAAGGCAGCTACAAAACAAAAAATTAAATTCAGAAAATTTTTATTTTTTGTGAAAATTTATTTTATTAATTAAGTTCATTGATTAATTAATAATTGATTAACCATAATTAATAAAACTAAGCTACTTCTATAACGATTTCGTCTTATAAAAAGTATTTAATAATTTTCGCGCCAAACCGTCTTTGCACCAAACCGGCTGCGTCAAAACGGTCGCACCAAAACGGCTGCGCCAAAACGTCCTAGACCGATCTAAACTGATCAAGTTTTACAGAAAGTGTGTTTTACCGGAAATTGTACGATGTAATTTACAATGTGGTATAAAATGTGTAGATTCTGAGTACAATTAAAGAGTTTGCACAACAGGAAAAAACAAAAAAAAAATAAAACCATAATTAATTATTTGTTGTTATTCCTTGATTTATTATTATCATAATTATAAAAATTACTATTACTAATTACTATGTTAGATTACTTAACTTAACTTACTTATAAGTGGTTACTTAACTCTCTGAGCTCGCTTTTTGAATACTATCTTGATCGGATAATAATTTGTTGATTAACTAATATCTTGATTGGAATAAATAATTTCTATTGATTATAATTTACATAAATTTGGAATTAGAACAATTATAACAATGATTATAATAATATTGAACATTTGCGTCTTATCGAATCGGATTGTGTATTTTAACTGATGTCATCTCTCTTATCAATAACTTCATGGTAACCTGGTTTTTGTTTTATCAAAACTTATTGATAAGATGAGAGAGATTACCATATGTTATCGCATTCCTGTTTTTGTTCTCAAACAATGGTGTGGCTTGCCGCCACAACTAAATATTAGGGGAACTGTCACGTAACCTATCACAAGAATTGAACTTTTTCCTATTGATTATTGGTAAAAGGACACTTTTCTAAGCATACTAGAACAAAAATTTAGTTGGATTATAAATTAGTTCTCGAAAAAATCGAATTTGAAAAATTTAAATTTACATGTATTTTAGATACACCTTTTAACACGGCTGCATAATTAGCCATTTTTGTGTAAGGCAAAACAATTTAAAACTATCCCTGAAGAATGATTCAGATATTAACCCTAGAATGTTACCTACTTAAGTCGTGGTAAGCGTTTGGGTATCGTATTATATTTAATTTTACGTACGATAGCATTCTAGGGTTAAACAAATAGCGAGAACGACCGAGTATTGGCGGTCAACTACGGCGGGAACTATTCCATTTGATTCTTTAGAACCAAGGTACGTCAAAATGACGTCATGCGTCAAACGGACGAAAATAGGTTTGTAAAATATCATACCTTGTAAATTCATTGTATCATGATTAAGAGTATATTAAAGCACACGTACCGTCAACAAAATGAGACCGTCACCGACGAACTGTGCCTCAAGGTGAGACCGACCGTCACACATCGGGTGTATCATATTACATCTCCCTGCTTTTCGTAATTTTAAAATGCCGTTATTTCGACAACTATTGCATAATCCAACGAAATTTTTGTGTTAATATACTCAGAAAATTGTCCTCTTTCCAATGCTCTATAGGAAAAAGTTCAATTCTTGTGATAGGATACGTGACAGTAACCACTATTAGTTTTATTATTTATGTTTATATTTTTTCATTTTAAAGTAAACTAAAACCACGATATTTTACCGAACAGTAATTCATTATTATAATCCTGTATTATAATGAATATTGAAGGATAAATTTTAATCCCGTACGACGCGACGTTGCCAAAATGTGATTTAGAATAGTTAAATATTTTAAGCGCTAACTTTTTAAATATCGCTGAACTGTTCCTAAGGCGAAGAAAAACTGTTATCAAAGCGCGCGTTTTCAAATCATTGAATGTATGGCCGAAACAAAACTTCATTTACATCTTCCCATAATACAAAACTTTTTTAAATTTTTAATGCAGATTATGTAAAATCTTTACATTAGCTACGGCATGACATATTTGAAAATGTTAATAATTATTCTTATTTGATATACAAGACTTATTAATTAAATAAAAATATATATTTTTTATCAAAACATCTTAAAAATTAGACCAGGTTGTTCGAACAATTATCCTCTCTATTAAAAAAAAAATCATCGTAATATCTTAAGCTAATTTTGCGCTGTAAATGAAGTTTTGAAATAGGTTCAAAAATTGCACCCTTAACAATATACCGAGTGTTTAATTAAATCCAGACTTAGTGTTAAATAATTTTAGTGTAATCTAGTATTAGTGTTAATCTTAGTGTAGTAATTGTTTTATTGTTATTAACTTTATCAGTATAGATTTGTTGTAGGGCTTTGGAATTAATAAACGTTTTAATTTTCGTTACAATAAGATAATGTATTTCCGTTGTATTTACTGATCATTATCACTTTATCACTTTTATTTATTACATTATGTATTTCAGTCGAATTGGTTTTGAGGAATACTTTTTTTCCGTAAAGAATTATAGGTTAATGCACATAATTCTTCAAAAAGTTCATAACTCATTCTTGTAAATTGGAAGAAACTATCAGTATCTGTTCACAGCATCTCTTTTTTAGGTAATACGCGATTTCAATCTTTTTTACATGAATGCTAAAATCTAAAATTAAACTAAAGCACTGTCACCAGATTCCATATCTATTTTAAAAATAAACAACTCAACAAAGACAAATCCAATCAACAAAAATAATCAAAATAGATATATCGTCAGTTTTCGAAACGAAATTACAAAAAAGTCGGAATAAAAATTGAAAGTATTTGTGGTTATGTTCAACCTGGAAGTCGGAGCGAATGGCATATGGCACAGCACAACCTACGTGGAAACTTCTACGTTGGATCATGCTATGCTAAAATTTCACATTAGCATAAGCTGTGATGAGCTATTAGCTAGCAGTAATATTCAATTATTTTTATATGCAAGACGCCAATATTCAAACGATTAACCTCTCGTAAAATATAATCATTCATAACAATTTTGAATTAATACCCATTTGTATCACAATTTATTAATAAAATGTCTAAATACATCATATGATCACAAAACCACCAGTTACTATATTATTTTATTGTAAACAAAATTATGTAAAATACACATAAAATCATAAAGTGACAATTTAAACTAGGATTATGTGAAATATAAAAGTTAGCCAATTTTTGCACGTATTGCAGCACGTTTTGAAGTGACAGCCTAAAAAGAAACAAAAAAATATTAAATAAAGAAAAGAAGAATTAAACTATTTCCATAAAAAATGCTACATACTTGAAAACCAGACTTGATGCTAGCTACAGAACACCTGGAACCACAAGTTTCGCATTGCAAGAAGAATAATCTCGTGTCTTTTTGTAAAATTGTATCAGGAGAACGACAAGTATGGCACGTTACATATTCTTTAATATATCTCCTCAAAACATTTTCTATTTGTTTTTGTTGGAAACGACCCTTAATAATAAGTTGATTGTTACCATCAACCGAACCACTTGTACCCAATTCAGCTAACAAGAAATCTAACACGTGCTTGGGTGGACGATGAAGAGTTTTACAGATTTCAGTAAAGTTTGCAAATGAGGTTTTTTTAGTACCAATTTTTACAACTTGTGGTGGTCTCATTACAAACTTTTGTTTCTTTCCAGCCACCATATCAGGATTTTTGTCTCGCATTATTTCAAAAACGCGACTCAATAATTCATCATAAGTATAATCTCTATCAGAGCCACTCCATGAAACTGATGTGTCTTCCACTAAAAATATGAAAAATTTTATCAAAATAAGAAATGTTCATTCAACATGTTTTGCATTTTTTACACCGTAAGACTGATGCGTCTTCCATTACAAACATGAAAAATTTTGTCAAAATAAGAAATGTTCATTAAACATGTAAATTGATTAAATACAACTTCAATAATTATTCTTACCAGTTTCCGGAACATTTTCCACTAAATCGCAGCATGTTTAAAGAAATAAATTATTATTTTAATGTGTAGCCAAATTTCTTCTAATTAGGGCTGCAGACTTACAATACATCATCATTATTCAGTTTAAAAAACTTACCATTTTCTTTATCGTCTTGTTTATCATCAGCTTCAGCAATAAGTTCGTCCAAATCCTTCTTTTTTGTTTTCTTCTTCTTTTTAGCTTTGCTAAAGTCTAATTCTAAATCAAGAGGATCATCAGCACCATGTTCATCTTGTGGTTCACCAATATCATTAATCAGATCTTCCTTGTCTTTCACCTCAGGCAAAGCTCCTTCGAGTTCTTCCATATTAAATGGTTTCTTTTTCTTCTTTTTCTTTTTACTAAAGTCCAAATCTATGTCTATGTTGCTATCATCTTGATCGTCATCTCTATTTTCGCCTTCGGCATGGTTTGAAGTAGAATTATTGGCAGCATCGGTAATTTCACCTGCTCCTTCGGCTAATGCAGCATCAATATCAAAAGTAGTCTTCTTCTTCTTTTTTTTCTTCTTCAAAGATGGATCAAACAGCTAATAAAACAAAATACAAGATTAATTTGGCATATCTCTTGTTGAGTTTTCAAGCATTAATAAAATATACTCTTACAAATTAATCACTTGACACTCCTCCACATGTATGAATCGTAATGTTTGTAAATTTGCATACATCTATTTGAATAAATTTATATTAGTGAAAAAATTAAGTGGCTCAAAAACGTTTATTGCTTTGATGAAAAGAAAATAATTAAACAAATTTTACTGATCAAAATAGGCAAATTTCATTTAATTCTAATTTTCCCTGACTTGAAAAATGTGCTACTTTTATAAGGTGGGAGGACTATTAAAATATCGGTAATAAATAAATCATAATATATTTGAAATCAAAATAGAAAAAAAACTACATAAAAAGAAGAGAATTCAACCGTAAAATTTAATTTCACCTCGCAGTTAGGACATTATTGAAATATAACCAAAAAATTGGATATTCAATTTACACTTACCGCTTCTTCTTCCGTCATTTTCACACAAATGAAAAGTAATTTATATGAAATAAACGATTATTAATTACAATTATCTTCACCAATTTTTAAAACACCAGTACGAGATTATTGAATTTATTGCATCATCCAACTTTCTACAGTGCCACATGCGACTCAAACTTTGAAAGGATTCAATAAAACTTAATCTCCCAATGAACCCAACCAAAGATGTAGTGAGAATCCTACAAATAATATTGTAATGCCAACTGTTATATTCTGCTATTTGCAAAATACAATTTTGTTTCGTGGTTTCATTTTGATTATCGTTAAATGAAATTAATCTTTATAATGTTTTAAAATTCTGAAATTTATAATTATTCATATTTTAAAACCGAAATAACTCATCTACCAACAATTTGTTAGTGATGTGGTACCCTTGCCCACGTTCGTGAATTTCGACGTTCCAGTGTGTAAACAATGAATTTATTTGACATATTTTTTCGCCGTAATGTGTAATATCGTTTATTGTTTTCATACTTTCAAGTAATTTTTAACAATAAAATTTAACTCGTCACAACACAGAGTTTCTATAAACATGTAAATAATAATTTATGCTCAATACGTATTATTTATTTTTATATAATTTAAGGTGAGTTTTTTTATTCGTAAATTTCCTGCTCTATTACTTATTTATGTTATAGTTCCTTTTGAAAATTGCACTATTCGAGAGAATTTATGAGTTGAACAATTTTTTTCAATTTAATTTAAAAGTCAATTTGTTAATAGAACCTATTTGTAACCGTAATATTATGTACAATAATTACTGTGCCAATATAACAATTGAGTCGGTTATGTTTTCTAATTTTAAGTGGGTTTGTTCACTTTGAAGTAAATTTTGAAAATCCATTTGTTTTATTTTATGATGATTTAAGTTTTAATTATTATTATTGTGACATTTAACGATATTACATTTTTCAGCTTTAAAAATGTTTGGAGTTTTTAACGGAACATTTTCGTCATTGTCCAGTTCTGGCTATATTCCAGAAATGGAACAAATTATAAGTCAACTGGAACGTGGTACCCTAGTCACAAAGTTTTCTTGGAGAAAGAAAACTGAAAGCAAAACGTTAGCAATAAGGAGAGAAACAAGGCAAATTATGTGGAGTAAAGCTGGAACAATTTCGAAATTAACATACGACGGATTTGTAGATTTACGTGAAGTTAGAGAAATTAGACCAGGAAAATGCTCAAAAGATTTTGATAAATCGCCAGATAATGCAAAAAAATTTGATATTATGAAATGCTTTATAATTTTTTATGGTTCTGAATTTAAATTGAGAACTTTAAGCATTGCCGGTAAGTAAACGTAAAAAAATATATTTCTTTTGTTTGTTTACGCTTGTCCATCACTATAAAATTTTGTTAGGTAGATATTACAATTGCAGTTTGATTTTTCAGCTTTATCTGAAAAAGAATGTGAATTGTGGATAAAAGGTCTAAGGTATCTTGTTAAAGATACTATATATAATCCATATCCTTTACAAGTTCAAACTTGGCTTAGAAGAGAATTTTATGCAATGGAATCTCCAAGAGAATCGTAACTATGCCAAATTAAATGTATTTAATTAATTGTATTTTATAACGACTTTTAAACTGTAGGGTTTCTTTGAAAGAAGTAAAAGGCTTTCTACCCAGACTTAATTGCAAAATGTCGACTACTAGATTACGAGAAATTTTTAATGAAGTTGATACTAGAAAGAGAGGCGAAATTGGATTTGATGATTTTGCTACTTTATATCATAAAATTATATTTGATGAAAATGTATAAAGCTGTACAATTGAATAATTTTTATTGTGATTAAAGGAATTCTAATTTTAGAACATTCGTGAAACTTTTGATAGGTATAAACTGTATTCTTCAAATGATAAGACTGTAACGTTACAAGAATTTCAAAGCTTCTTAATTCAAGAACAACACGATGAATTGGGAAACGATGAAAGGAAAGTTTCTGAATTTATATCTGATTTTTTAAAGGTAAATATGATTTATTTCAAAATTGAGACAAGAACTTGCATTGTTTTGATATATATTTTAGGATCATCAACGCGATGTACATGAACCTTATTTTACACTATCCGAGTTTTTAGATTTTTTATTTTCGAAACAAAATGATTTGTGGAATTGTTCTAAAGATATAGTTTATCAAGATATGACGAAACCATTGGCGCACTATTACATATCGTCTTCCCATAATACGTAAGTTATGCTTATTTTAATTTAAAAATTTTATTTACGCATGATAAAACGAAATAAAAGAATTAAGATTTTATTATCAATGCATAAATGCAAAAAAATATATAAATAGAATTTGTTTACTTTCAAATGAGTGGGCTATTAAAAATTAGATTTGTGTTATTTTAATGTTTGCATACTTTCAATGAATTTTAAGAATAGTTGAAAGTAGCGATCAATATTTATTTTGCAAAGGCACATGCTGAATTGTTTGACCCCACTGAATTATAATATAAACTTTATCTTAATAATAGTTCAATAAATTTATTATAAGGAATGTGATTTATACAATTTCATAGCTTGCTATTATTTTTTGTGTTTTCTATGTGGGTTTATTTTTGTTTTATAGATATCTTAATATGTTAAAATAACTTTTTGAGATTTCATATTATTGTGGCTATGAACATACTGGCCAGGTTGGAACTGCTACCTTAAATAACCTTGAGGCACCGAATTTAGTGCAGAGGTGTACTCTATACTTCAGCTTTCTACCGTATATTTTCGATAAATTTCCCATTTTGTAGAGGTTTTTGAATTCATTAATTTTGTTTTTCAAAAGTGCTTTAAATATTTTCAATCAAAAAAGTAATTAAGTATTTCCAAATTCAGAACAAGAATTGTCTCAAATTTTTTTCTCTTAACCCATACGCTCTTTTATGAATTCCAGTAAAGTGAGAAAATTTTGCAACATGTTTTAAGTATTTATTGAAAGTTTTGGTTTTGACTACTGTAAATTTTATAAATTGAGTTTATTTTATAAACTTAATTTGATAAAAATGTTATAAATTTCTTGTTTATTTAAAAAATGTGTAAGAACTAAAAGATTTTTTTAGTAAGATTCTTAAGACCGCGCTGCAGTCAGGATAGAGGGAAACTTTCAGCATAGTACAGATCATTACCATTTCTTAAGGGCACTTTACACGAGGGGATTTTTTCATGCGATCGATCGCTGCGACTTGTCGCCGCAACTAAGCGCCTCGTGTAATGCAAAATCGCACGTGTGATTAGTCCCTGCAACTTTGCTCACGTGCGATTTTTTGAATTAGAACTAGTTCTAATTTCATGCGATTTTTTCGTGCGATTTCTTGCTGCCAACTTAAAAATGTTTAAGGAAAAACTATAAAGACAACATTTTTTTTATAAAATTTATAAAAAAAATAACGAAGAATTTATGTGGAGCAAACATTCATTAGAAATATTCATCGACCTGATATTATATACTTTTATTAATAAATTATTAAATATAAATTAAACCTATAAACGTTAAAAAAACATCTAGGTTATTATTTACTAAGCTGACCAGTTATTTTCAAGTTGACACTGTAAGTTGGTATTGCAAGAAATATGTCATTTATTACAGACTCCCCTAAAAATAAATGCCTCGTGTAAAGTGACCATGCGATAAGTCGCTGCGACTGCGCATGCAAAAAAATCCCTGCAACTAATCGCAGCGATCGATCGCATGGAAAAATCCTCTCGTGTAAAGTGCCCTTTAGTTACACGAAAATACTTAGGTGGCGCTGGTGGAACTATATCGTTCACGGATGTATAATTATTAAGGTGATCTGACGGCCTATGCTTCTATCACATAGTAGTGGGTCTCGAAAGTCCTCAGTGTGCGAGAGAGAGCCAGCGACAGAGATAGATAAATAGCTAGGTCAAATTGCACAGTGCATAAGCGATGCGCGCATTACAATACGCTTTTTAAACTAAAAGTCATTCATTATTGTTTAAATTTTGCCAATGGCTCGAAGATACTGTTTCGCACCTAATTGCAACAGCGGGTATCGTAATAATAAAGACAAAGCTTCCCTGTTTAAAGTGCCTAAAAACAAATTAAAAGAGTGGAGTGCTTGGATTCCACATGCGGACAAACAATTAGAAATAAATAACGTTTTGAGAGTCAAACAATATTACCGAAAAAAAAAAAAATGTAAATTTAAAAAAACATTCAGCCGTCGATAAAAAAAAATCAAAATTGCATAAGTCGTAATTAAATATTATGTTTATCATTAGTTATCTAATTTCGTATTAATAATTTCAGCTTTTTAATAATTTGTTTCTCGCTTTTTATTTCTCAAAATTACATTAAATCTTGAAACTAATAATCGTTATAAGATTATAATATGCTATTAATTTAGTTATTCTGAATTTAATAAAATTATTACATTTCATACCTATTTATTGTATTACACTTATTAACTTGCTAGTTCAAAATATATACCTAATATTGTTTATAATTGTACCTAACACTATAATTAAATAAATAATTTGTTATTACGTTGTTTATTTATTTCTTTTGAGTCTCTAAAATAATATTTCCGATATTACTCCACAAGACCACTAGTATTAACTATAGCGCGCTGCCTGTCTCTGTCTAGCATTGACAGGGACTTTCGTAGGTCATGAAATTTGCGTTGTAAGCTCACCTCTTATATTATACATCCGTGATATCGTTTTCAACAATTTATTTATCACGTGATAAACTGCACGTTTTCGATTACCAACAAGTACTGTGTTTTGGGCTGTTTCTTTTTCTACCGATGGTCAAGGGTTCCTATAAACCCGCCGTTGCCAGGTAGACTAGTCATAAATGTAATGTTTTAATTGTTAAGGCTGTCTGAGCCAAAAGTTTCTAAAAATCGAGATCTACAAACGCAAGTAAAATCTCAAATTTAATAGTTTTTTTAGAAAAACCAAAAAATTATTCAAAAAAGAATAATTGCAAAGTTTTATAATATATATACATATTATAATACATTCAATACAATACAATACAAATATACATTCTTTCAAAATTTGAAGAATTTCTGTCAAAATACAGGATGGCGTATGAATCGTAAAAAGGTGGATTAAAAACTGTATTAGAGAAATCATAAAAAAGTAGCGATTTTTTCATCAATGTCGCTTTCGACTAGACCTGTTTAAAATAAAACAATTTAACGGTTGCCGCCGTAAATTTGGAGAGGTATGCTGCCTGTATATTACCTCGTACTCGACTAATGCAATGAGTAAGATTAGAGTTTTTGAAAAACATTTTCCATCATTAATTTATAATATTGCATAATTTTGTAGAATGTAGATCGGCGTTAAAAAGTTAGGTTTTTTTTTAACCAAGGATCTGTCGGTAGGTTACTGCTACAAAACGATAATTTTTTTAAATTTCGTTATTAAATTTATGTAGACTCATTAATTAATTTTTATTTTATTTCCATTTAATTTTTTTTATCGTTTTTTATTATATTGTATTTTTTATTAATTTAATGGATTACAGAATTTTTTTTAGTCATTTCACATTTTTCACTTTTTGACGCTTTTTGATTTCAATGTTTTTTATGATTTTCTTATAATTCACCATGAAATTGCTTCAAATTCAGGTTTTGTCCATATAATGACCTGCGGAAGGCAATAACGAAGTTTCATCAAAATTGGTTGTCATAAAAATTCAAAATTGTCAGTTTTCAAACATTAAATTTACCTATTCACTCTTAATTTAAAGAGCTCAAAATTTGTTATTGCCTTCAGTAGTCTTTCCTTATTAATATAAAAAGAAATTATACCGATACAACGTTTAATTTTTGAAATTCTTATAAAAGACTAGAGCCTTGTTTTCAACGTCATATTTACTCTTTCTCTCTCCCCTGGCTGCAGCACACTCTTAAGTTTAAAATTTTTGTTGTCATTATGCTCGAATCAATTATTCATATTTTGTTATTTAAAAATATTTTAATCTAAAAAATAACTTCAGTTTGAATTTACATTGCACCACTATTTAAGAAAATCTTAAGTTAATAAATAAAGCAGAAACTTAAAATCTGTAATATGGGAGTATTGGCATTATTTGTCGTTTAACACCAGCAGTGTGGCGCAATGCTTAAATCATCATGCTAGGATGCGGTAAACCGCGGTTCGCTACTCGATCATGTCCACGCCACACTGCTGTGATCTAAATAAGTCTAATATCGATCTATGGGCTATTGAAAGTCCGCGGTAGTGGTTTGATACGATCGCTGGTTGAGTAACGAGCGGGAGTTCCGTGTTCGAATGGCGAATCCACGGAATATCTCAGCTCGGCCTTCCTGCAAGTATCAGCACTCTGTGAAGGGGTGCACAATAAGCTTCAGTGCAGTGGGGTCAGAACCACAGCCCGTTACAATAATGAATAATGAATTTGTTGTTTATACAAATTTTACGATTAATATTCAATAAGCATAAAATTTTATTTGTAATAAATTTTATTTTGTGGTGTTAATAATGTTTCTAATTAAATCAAAAAGTGAATAGTTTATTTAGTTTATTAGTCGTGGATAAAACTTTGAATTACATTCGGGAATTAACAAGCCTCTAATCCCCTTATATAATTAATAACTATATTAGTTAATAACTATATTATAGTTATTAATATATATATTAGTTATAATTAATTAGTTATTTATTATTAGTTATTATTTATTTATTATTAGTTATTAGTTAATTATAAATTAGTTATAATAATTAATATATATATTAGTTATAATATATATTAGTAATATAATATATATTAGTTAATAACTATAATAATTAATAACTATATTAGTTATTAATTATTATAATATCTTAAGAAGTATATAAATTTTAAATCAAGTAAATTTAAAAGTAAACAAGTTAATTAAACGTAAAATAAAATTTTTATTTTATAAGCTTTCGGTGAGTTGTGTCACCTTCGTCAGAATAATAATAATAACCGAGTTATTAATAACAAGTTAATTAAACGTAAAATAAAATTTTTATTTTATAAGCTTTCGGTGAGTTGTGTTATATTGTGTATTATTATTATAATAATAATAATAACCGAGTTATTATTATTCTGACGAAGGTGACACAACTCACCGAAAGCTTATAAAATAAAAATTTTATTTTACGTTTAATTAACTTGTTTACTTTTAAATTTACTTGATATAATTATCACAAGTTAAGAATTAATATATTTAATTATAAATTTTAAATTTTATTCTAATTTATATTATATATTAAAAAATTGCCTAGCATATTTTAGTGTTGAATAAAAGAATTTTATACTTTTTAATCCTAGATACCTCACTGGAGATCAATTTTCAAGCGAGTCCTCTGTTGAAGCATATGTTCGATGTTTGAGAATGGGCTGTCGTTGCATAGAACTTGATTGTTGGGATGGACCTGATGGTATGCCTTTTATTTATCATGGCCACACTTTGACTACGCGCATTAAATTTATGGATGTAATTCGTACTATTAAAGATCATGCATTTGCTACATCAGAATATCCAGTTATACTGTCGATAGAAGATAATTGCACTTTACCGCAGCAAAAGAAAATGGCTTCTGCTATGCAAGTATGTACAATCAAACAATGAAATTTTTTTTAAATTTTATCAATTTATTAAATTCTTAGGAAGTGTTTGGCGAAATGTTAGTAATTCATCCTATAGAGAAAAACGAGAAGCAATTGCCTTCACCTTATCAATTGCGACGAAAAATTATTTTAAAACACAAAAAGTTGCCAGAAGGTCAAGATGAGGATTTATTGCTTATTAGAAATGATGGTAGCGAAATGGATCTTAGAAATTCTCTTAAAAACGGTATTATGTATGTGGAAGATCCAGTAGATCACGAATGGAACCCTCACTTTTTCGTATTAACTCAAAATAAATTATTTTACACTGATAGTTATAAACCAGATCAAGTAAATTGTTTGTCTTATTTACTTTATTTGATTTTAATAAAACCTTTTTTAATTATAGGAGTCGGAAAGATCTGAAGATGAAGAAGACAATGTCAGTTTGAATCGCTCAAGAAGTGATGTTCCTAATGAAGAATTACATTTTTCTGAAAAATGGTTTCATGGTCGACTACCGAAAGGTCGCGAAGAAGCGGAGCACTTGTTGAGAACATATTCACATTTAGGTGATGGTACTTTTCTAGTTCGAACCAGTGTCACTTTTGTTGGAGAGTACTGCTTATCTTTTTGGAGAAATGGTTCTGTCAACCATTGTCGTATTAAATCAAAGCAAGATAAACAACAAACAAAATATTATTTAACCGACACAAAATTTTTTGATAGTTTATATAGTTTAATTACACATTATCGAAGTCATCCGTTAGTTACCGCTGAGTTTTCAATTACACTTCAAGAACCGGTACCGCAGCCTAATAAGCATGAAGGAAAAGAATGGTATCACAAAAACACTAGTCGAGCTCAGGCGGAGGATGTATTAAAAATGGTAAAAATGGAAGGTGCATTTTTAGTTCGACTTAGTGAAAACGATGCTAATTCTTATACTATAAGCTTTAGGTAATTTAATTTTTTACTATTTTTATTAGAGATAAAAATTTTAAAATTTATATAATATTATGTATGTACCCATATTAACAATAAGATTACAAAACACATTTTTCATAGTTAAATTATTATAAAAAAGGATTTATTTTATTTGAAAATAATATTACAATAAATTTTTGTTTTAGGGCAGATAAAAAAATTAAACATTGTCGAATAAAATTAGAAGGAAGATTATACACAATTGGAAATATTGAATTTGAAAGCCTTGTTGAAATGATTAATTATTACGAGCATCATCCATTGTACCGCAAGGTGAAGCTATGCTCCGCAGTTAGCGAGGATACTATTACAAGAATGGCATTGGTAAGTTTTCAAATATTTTGTTTATCTCACTTAAAAATACACTTATTCTACTCTAAATTTTATAATAAACCACACTTGCAGTGTTAATTTGGAATATTAATTTATACATAATTGCACTGAACCGACCATTTTTTTCACATTATCTTGTAAGAAAGCAAATTTTTTAGCTTTTATTATTACTAGTAGTGCAAGTTGTTTATTTTATACAGTGGTAGAATTATTGTCAGACTTTATATAATTTAAAACTACTAAATCTTAAATTAAAAATTTTTAATTTTAATTGGCGGAAACTTTAAAGTTTTCTACCTATACTAATTTATTGTATCGGAAAACATTAATGATTATTATTTTTTAAGTTTCCCGGTAAACTTAATGTTTTTATCATATGATATGTTGGTACATAAGGCATACGAATGTTAACAGTTGATGGCTGCAAGTTTTTAGGGTAATATGCATAGGCATCAAACTTGGGCGGTGTATATTCCGAGTCTTCATTTTTTGGTGGTGCAGGAGGATTCATCATAGACATAACAAATTTCAATTCCTGATGATATAAATTATTGTCGGGTTTATTTTTTGTGTTATACTCAATCTCATATTTGGGAATTTGTTCTGGTTTGTTTTCTATTTTTGTTGTTTGCGAGTTATAGTTTTGATTGATAGGAAGTTGTAAAGTATTCAATTGTTGTGTTAATTCGACAGTTGGAGATGGCGGATTTTTTTCATTGTTACTTGTAGCCAACTGTTGATTTACATCCTGAAGTTGTTGGTGTGCTACTGATAAAAATTGAGGAATTGTGGGATATTTTTTATACCAGTAAAATAATTCTTTTCCACTTGAGAGTACAATTTTTTGTAGCACGTAGGGTTCAAATTGAACATATTGGATAGGCAATTGCAATAAGTAGTTTTGCAACTGTCGGTTATATTCTCCAAATTGAGATTTTTCTGAAATTGTTATTGATTGTTGTTTTGATTCTGATTCCTCGTTGTCTTGGCTGGTAAAAGAATTTTCTAATGATTGCTTGCCATTTAATAGAGTCGTATTTTCAAATATGCTTGAGGGTGTGGTGGTGCTATTGTCCAATTTTTCTTTAAGTTGTGCTGCAGATTGTGCATTTGTTAATGGTTCGGATTGAGATAATTTTATGATTCTAGAAGAATTAATTTGTAAATTTTTATTTATTTCCTCTTTCGATTGTGGTTGTATATTTTGTAATTTTGCTTGCAGTTTAAAATTTTCCAGAAATTGTGGTTTAATTGCAGGACCAAAAGCTTCAACTGTAGTAATTTGATCTTTTTTTTGAGATTTGCTTATGTTTTTTTCCTCGTCACCTTCACTGGGAGCATGTTTAGATAAAAGCTGACATTTTCTAATTAACTCATCTATAGATTCTTTTTCTTTTTGTTGTTTTAATTCTGTTTTGTCAACTTCTTTTTGGGTAGTTGTAGTGGGATGCTCTGTAATCGTACTTCTGCTATTAGACACTATTTTTTTTATTAAATCTGTTTGTTCTTCAATTAATTTATCTATAGTTTTGTTTTTTCGAATTATTGATTTATTTTGAAGGTTCTGATATTCAGATAAATTATAGCTGGATGATATTTTCTCAGCCAATAAAGAGGTAAGAAACATCTAAAAAGAATTAAAATTACTTAAATTATAAATTTACATATTTTGATAACAATTTTTAACATGCAAAGATTTTACCTAACAGAATATTATAATTTATTTTAATTTATACAAATTTTTCTTGTTTTCTTTTAACGATTCACAACACAACTTAAATTTAGTATTAAATATGTATGTGCATTATTATTAATTATTAATTTATTTATAAAAGATTTAAAACATTCATTATAGTAGGCATTTTTTATGTAAATATTAATTTAATCAGAGAAATAATAATTAAGGATTACTTAAAAAAATAATTTTTACTAATGTTGATTCAATTTACTTACCAAAAATAAACACCATTTTAAAAATATCATTTTGTAATATAAATAGTCGACTTTTCTTTGGAGATACACCTGAGGTACTAAAATTCACTTGCTTTGCCCTTTAAGAATTTACATTAAAAACCTGTTTTAACTTTACATTCTCACAATAGATTTAAAAATCACTGTCTGTGACTCCCTTTATAGTTTTACTACCCTAGACAGGTATGCAGACCTATTTAATATTTCATCTCTTTTTAATAGTTTTAAAATATTTCCCTACGTGTTTATCAACTATCAAAATCTGAAAGGTGAATAAAGCACTTTTTTATATATGTACAACGTAAAAGAGTTTATATTATGTTGACGAATTTTATTTTTAATCATAATTTATAATTGAAGCCCAATTTTTTCAAAAACATTAGAAAAATATTTTAAATTTATATCTTTAAAAAGATAGGTACAATAAATTAAGGAAATATAAAAAAAGGTCAAACACCTTCCTTATTCATATTTTTTTAGATAGGGCGTTACGGTTTCATGGTTTTAATGGAATTGAACCGTTTTATTTTATCACAGTACTTTCCATTATATATATTTTTTCTTTTACTGAATATTACTTAAAAACTTATTGTCTATTTTAGGAACATGATGTTATTAATGGTTATAATGGATCTCCATCATATATGGATCCTACTGCATTCTCAACTCCTCAGGTATTTAAATTGACAAAAGAATAACATTCGTTTTTATAATTTTTTATATCTCATTAGATTACTGTTAAAGCGATTTATGACTATAAAGCTCAACAACCTGACGAATTGTCTTTTTGCAAACATGCAATAATTACTAATGTTACTAAACCAGACCCAAATCATGGCTGGTGGAAAGGTGATTATGGTGGTAAAAGACAGTTATTCTTTCCTGCTAATTATGTTCAACAAATTGATAGAGTGGATCTTCATGAAAATGGAGATAATGAGGTATCAAGTTTTAATTTTTACATATTTTATAAGAGTTGAACAGAATCGTGATTTTTTTAAAAATTAAATATGTGCATTGTTTAATATGCTTGTTTGGTAAGGGCTAAGCAAAAAAATGCAGATTTTACTTGGGATATGTAATACTAATTTTTGTGTAAGAATTAAAACAATTATTTGAGTAGAAGGAAGTCATATTAAGTGCAGTTTACGTTATGCAATTTTACATACGATTTCTCTTGCGAGTTTTGTTATGATAGTTTTTGATGGTTTTCTACTCACGTTATGCGATTTTGTTACTACTTTAACGATTTTTTTAACGTAAAATTTATTTTTTGGCAAAGTAGTACACGTGTTTAATTGTTAAATTAAACACCAGCTTAATTGTTATTAACAAATATAGATACAGATTCCCTCTTGATTTCAACAGCATTTTGTCTATTAGTAATACTTAGGCTGAAAAAAAAATACTACTGAAAAGAAAAAACATTGTAGAAGATTGTGAATTTGAAAGTGGCTTTAACGAAGAAGTTGTGGTGCAGGAATGTCGGATATGATATTTAAAGAACTAAAAATTCAAAAAGGTCAAATGATTTTAACTTTTGTAAAAATAAAATTATACCTACTTGAAAATTATTTTGAAAATTTCTAAACTGGCCAACTAAACAAACCAAAAACAAACTTATTTTGATTTTTCCTAATACTAAACCTAATTTCAAGATTTCATGGATTTTGAATTTCGTGAAATATACAGGATCGATTTACGTTTTGATTTGTTAATTGTTACAATATGTAACAAACTATATCATTAAGTTTAATAGTTTTTGAACTTATAAGTAAGTTATGAATTAAATTTTAATTTCAATTTCGGGAACTATCAGTCAAACCCCACCACGAATTGAACTTTTTCCTACACACTATTGGAAAGAAGACAATTTTCTGAGTATATTAACACAAAAATTTTGCGGATTTTTCCATTTGTTTTCGAAAAACGACATTTTAAAATTTGCAATTCAAGGGACGAATGCTGAACGTGCATAGGTTTCCCTGGTGCGACCTAACGGTAATTGAATCGATTATGCTACTTGGTCTGCGTTAACTTTTGTACTTTAATGGTCGTAATTTGAATTGTGCTTGCAGCCAATTTCAAATTAATATGTATAAATAAATACGTTAGTATTTAGATTTTGCAAATTTTAAAAAAGAAAAAACGCAGAACAAGTGTTTAGGGTAAATCCGAGATTTTCCGTTGTTGCTTAACACATTAAAAAAATCTCTTGAGAATGACAGAACTCGAAAATCACAGAACTCGTCCAGGTGTCGATCGTATCCGACAGCAAACACTTTAAAGGTAGTTCAAAGCACACGGACCGTTAATAGAATGCTGCGTAACGTACTACATGATCAAAACCCTATCTAAAATTCATGTAAAATTATGATTTTTAAATGCTGTTTTAAAACCTCAATTTCATCTACCATGTAAAAAAATTTAATTTTATCATAAATATTATCACATGTTTAATAACATTAATCATATTAAAAAATATGAATAAACCAAAATACAAAGTTGAAATTTGTAATAATTTGTCAATTGTTGATAATAATTAGCAGCGCTGGATTTGTCGCTATAGATTTCATTAATAACGGCAATTGTAAAGAAAATCGTATGAAAATAGACACTTATTCGTAATATTTGTCGACAGCTTCGTTTGTGAGTTCATTTTTTGGGAGTATTGTATGCTAAATCTTATAACGTGAACTTTGAAATATTTGCTTACGAAAACTTGGAAGCAAACTCGCATAACGTAAACTGCACTTTAGTTTACCACACACAACTGACTTAAATCTATGTAACTTGAACGGTAAGTTTTGTAGAATTAACAAAATATATCTCAAAATAAAAATTTTGACAATCTTTATTGCGAGTAATATTAAATTTAAAAAAATATTGTGCACTAAAATTAAAAGTGTATAAAAAATGAATAAATATAAAAAAAAGTGAATATGTAAGTTTTCACTTTATTTGCTTTTTAAGCAATAATTTAATCGAAAGTTTTTAATTGACTTTCAAGCCTAAAATGCATTTTTTATTGGTAAATGATTTAAATTATCAGTAAGAATTAAAAAGTTATTGTTTTTCTACAGTCTGAAGAATCTATGCTGCAGGGAAGTTTAGATATGAATGGTGCACTTGTCGAATTAAATAATACTGGAAGATCTAGCATGGAATGGGAATTAAGAATAGTGACATCTACAGCTTGTACACCTTTGAATGTTGCTGTGCAGTCAAAAGATTTGGTATGTATTTCTTTTACTTAGTTTTATTGTTTGAAGGTTGGGAGTTGAAACAAAAAAGAAAGAAATTGTTTATATTTGAAAATGTTGGTTTGGGTGTATTACACTTAATTTTAAAATTAAAATAATTTCACTATCTAGTTTTCGAAAAAATTAATGGCAAACTTCATACATTTTATATAGCCTGTCACGAGAAAAATTACAAAATCTGTAGTAATTACGAAAATACTACTGAAAGTAAAGGAAAAAGACAAAAAAGAAAAATAAAAAACTTAAAACAAGATAATGATTCTTGATGAACTTTTACGTAACAAAACAAAAAGCTTGCCACCTCTTTCACAAACTATAGTTATAAATGTAAATAAAAACGTGCACATTCGAAGTAAAGCAGTTGAAATAAAAAAAAAAGCATTGTAATAATGGTCCCGTCTATGTCAGTTTTAAGTAATTAATAGTTATTTGAAGATGAAGATGTTTATGTCGAGGACAACCCGTCTAAAAGAACGAAGGTCGCCAGGCACGAGATGTATACGTTTTATAATTCTCTGCATTTGAATTTGTGAAGATTTAAAATTTTGAAGTTGATTTTGCTAAATTTCCTAGTTTGCGGTGGCTTGTATCTATGACTATTTGTTTGTTTTATTAATGAGAGGGCATAATAAGGGGGCATTATGATTTATACGCCCTAGGGCATTATAGGTTACTTTAATATATCTTGTTGTCAAGGTATAATAACTATTATTACAACTAGGGGAATATGAATAGTATATTTCCCTAGTTTGGCTAGTTAGGGAAGACAAGGGAAATGTATTCATATTTCCCGTGTTGTAATCAATAGTTTTCTTCTAACTGAAAAATATATTATTAAATATATCAATATTTCATCTATAATTAAATTTGAGATTTTGAATTTGCAATAACTCGAAAACGGCGCTAGATATCGAAAAAATTTACCCCCAATTTGTGGAATGGAGCCTTATGCAAAATTCTAGATCAATAGCGCGCAAATAATTCAGAAAAAGTTAGGTTGGTTTTTAAAATATAAAAATAAGTAGGCACATTTTTCATTTATACGTCACTTAAATATTACTTTTTAACAGGGATGGCTTTAGTATTTTGTTTTGCGTGTTTGATTGTCAATAACCATGCGCAAAGTATACTTTAAAATATGACGTTTCACATTTCCCCTAGGACAATATTATACGACGTTTCATATCGTCGGTTAAGAGTGTTAAACTGCTAACTCTATTTTTGCAAAAATATGTTTTATAATACTATTAAATACTAAACGGTTTTGTTGCATTGTTGGGTAAAATACAAATAAATGTGACCAAAAGAAATGATTTGTATCATTTCAGAAATGGGAATTTAAATTTTGGTCAATCTATACGATTTTTCTTGCTTCTTTTAAAATTTTACTTTTAGGAGTTAGCAGTTTAACACTCTTAACTGACGATATTTTCTTTGGGAAATATTAGTGTGTTATGACATATTGTAACTAAGGCGATATTGCTCAATATTGTTTCAATCAGAAGAAAAATAGTTATTTATGTATTTAGGGCGTAAAGTAGCTTTTATGGCGTAAGACGTAATTTTTAGCCTGAGGCGGTAGCCGAGGGCTAAGAATACGTCGCAGACCATAAAAGTAAGTTACGCTCGTGGTATATACATAATTTTATGCACAGATGAAGATTTTGACGTGATAACGTCTTATAAATTGATATACCGGCTGCACGCACGAAAAATTGTCGCGTTCCGCAAGCGAGAACGCGGAACAAGCGAGAGAGAGGCACGATCGACTTTGCAACATACATAGACATCATTTGAATTATAAAATAATAAAAAAAAACTTGTCCGGCATGAGGTTCGATCTCGTGATCACCAAATGATGCAATTATGCTTCATGCACATAACGCACTAGCCTATTGAGGGTTAATGTAATAACATAGTTTTAATTCGTATTATCTGTTACATAAACATAATTCAATTCAATTCATAAAAGTATGCAATTTTTCATCAATGTTTTCTTATGACGTTATCACTTAAAATTATCGTTCGTAAACCGACTTTACAGACAACCCGAGTGCCACGTGTTTTTTTTTAATCTAAAATTATTTTTAAAATAAATTGAATTTTTTACACAAATCAAGTGTTGCTTTAATTAAATTTTAAAAAATTACAAAAAAAATAGCTGTTTATCTAAAATTGCTGAATCCTGAATTATATACTGGGCACTCATTTCGTCACGTCACACTCATCGGCGATGTTGTTGACAATGTCGGAGAAGGAATGATTGGTATAAAACAACTAAGAGGCTGGAAGTCAACGCCAGTTTTAGAACAATATATCGTAGGTATTCTGCGAAAATGCATTAAGTCAAAATTATTTTTTTGTTTTTTGTTTAGTTAATCATGCTCTGTTTTTGCTTGGTGAACGTTGTATAGACTGCAAAAACGCACTAAATCATATTTATACAACTAACCAAGATAATTTCTGCTATGAGTCAAAAATACATAAAGATGTTCAGGGAAAACAAACTTTCAAATTCAATTATGTCAAAACTATGATTATTGACTTAATGCATTTTCGCAGAATACCCACGATATAGAATATTCTGTATCAAACAAAATTAGATTAGCTGAAAAAGTATTGATTAGAAAGGACAATTTATCGGATATTAATACTGAATTAGTATTGTTAACATAAATTACCCACAATTAATTTTCAATAAAAAATACAATTTTCGATTTCTAACCAAGCTATCGTTGTTTGACGTTTTATTATAGCCCGCGGGCATAAAGAGGTCCGTGGGATATAAAAAGACGTTTATGGCAAATACATTTTTGTATAATTGTCAATTTATGATGCATCTGTGCATAAAACAAATAATGATTCAGTGCAATATAATAGTTATTTTGATGATAAATAATATCAAATAAAATAATCAAACCTAACAAAATGTTAAAAAAATAAAATTTTTAACTGTTAAGTACAGAATACACACTACAAAGAAAACATAATGCTTAAAAAATTCTAAAACTTTTTTAAGTTATTTTCTACTTAATATCAAATAAGTTTAAAATAGATTTAGCTATCAACGTGGTTAAAGAAAAATGAGACGAAATAGAAAACTTTACAACTATCCCCAAATCGAAATTCTTGGATGCTCTGAAGTTCTGCTTAGAAACCACGTATTTTCAATACAATGACATAATATACAAACAAATATTCGGTACTGTCATGGGAAGCCCTATATCCGCGACGATCGCTAATCTTGTTATGGAGATTCTAAAAGAAGACCATATATCAACCCTTCCTTTTAAACTACCATTTTATAAACGTTATGTGGATGACATAATTACCGCTATCTGTTAAGACAACGAAGATTTCATACTTATTACTTAAGCATTTTAATGGATTTCATCCCCGTCTAGGAAAAGAACTCCATGAATGGAAAAATCGATATAGATGGCTCGAGCAATATCTACAGCCATCTACTTGTCTAATTACCCTCACGTATTGGAGTTAAGTTTTTCCTACTTTGATGGAAACTCGTTTTAGGTTGTTCCTTAACCCACGATCATATACTCCTTGTTTTCAAGATTTTTTAGATCATAGATCGTTCAGATGACAATACGTTGTATCGCGGTTTCCATGTATATTTCTTATTATTATTATTCTGATGAAGGCGATACAACTCACTGAAAGCTCAAAAAATAAATAATTTATATTTTAACGTTTATTTAACTTGTTCTATTTTAAACTTATTTGATAATATCATTTTCAAAATTATAGTACTAATCGCTACGTAAGTCGGAAAAGAAGGGATACGGGTCGTAGCGCCCATGGAATTATACAGTGGCGGATTACTGCACAGGCGCATGAAGCGCGCGCTTGGGGCTCCCAAAATTTGGGGGGCCTCAAAATTTGTTCATTTAAAAAATTTAAAATTTTCTACAAAAATTGTACCAAT
The DNA here is from genome assembly GCA_911387805.1 of Cantharis rustica. Classification (NCBI taxonomy): domain Eukaryota; kingdom Metazoa; phylum Arthropoda; class Insecta; order Coleoptera; family Cantharidae; genus Cantharis; species Cantharis rustica. Next base: position 84,120,937 of record OU426877.1, read on the forward strand.
TAAATATAAAACATATTATACGAGTAAATTGGCATTAGTTCAATCTTTTTTATAATTGTTGATAGTTATAGTAAATACTTTCAAGAAGTTATTCATTTTATTCAGTATGACAAAGAAGAAAATAAATCAAATCCCATGGAAATGTATAATAGTATATTATACACTTAGGTTAAGTGAGCCATTATTTACCGAGCACGTTTATATCCTGAGGCGCGTAGCGCCGAAGGATATAATGTGTGAGGTGTATAATGGCCTTCTCAACCGAAGTATATATAGAATTTTTTTTACTACTAACACTGATATATTACTATATTTGATTTGATTAGATGTTGATAAATATAGCTTTAGTTGCTTCCTACTTATTTTTCAAGTATTTTGAAATATCAAGTAGTGTGGGTGTTCAGTTGTCAAATTAACAAAATAAAACTAATGAAATGCAATTTTAAATTTAGTTAAATAATTTTTTCTTTATATAATATCTACTATAATAATTATTGTTATATCATTTTATAGTCGTGAATTTCAGAGTTTATTTGGTTCTTGCTTAGAATTAAGTTAATAATAATAGAGTTTCTGTTCATTTCATTAAAAATATTTTATTATTTACCTAGGTATTTTTTTGTTATCGTTATTTACCTAGGGTGAGAAATTTTACTTCTCATTAGAGAAATGGGGTAGATAATGGTGATTTCTCATGTTAGTGGTAAAAAAACTTATATTAAACGATTAACAATCTAGGTACTTTTCCCAACGTCGAAACAATTTCAAAAATATTTCTTATTATTATCCATATGCATGGCAACAGTCGATTGTTCGTTTTTGGTGTTGAAAAGAGTGAAAAACTGTTTACGCAATTCTTTGGGTAATTTACATTTATCAGATTTATCTCTCATGTTGATCGAAAATGACTTACAAGGGAAAGGTCAGGTATGCGAAATTTTGTTTTGGTTTATACTTATACTACGTAAAGATTACACCTAAGATATTACGTGAATGAAATAGTAGCACGCCGTATTCAGCCAATTTTGAGAAAATTGAATTTAAAAATTTTTTCTTTTTGCCTGAAATAACGTGATAAAAGATAAAACTTGCAACAAAGGTTCCGTGGTAACGTGGTAGAGTGGTGGCTTTAATAAGCGAGGGTTCTAGGTTCAATTCTAGCATCGCTACTTTTTTTTTTCAAATATTTTTTTTAAATTAATTTTCTTTTTAAGTAATATGTAAATTAACATATATTTAATAATTATTCGAAATTATTAATTTTTCAGATCTCAACATTCGGACGATATCGTTTTGTCTTACTAACAGTATTTTCAAACATTTCTTAAATTGATTATTATTCGAAACGTTCAAAAATTTTTGGAATTTGTTAAACATTATATTTTTTCATTAAATAAGTATTTATTTATATATTTTTCGTATTTTATTTATATATTTAATAAGAAATGAAAAGTTACATAATTGAATAAGTATTTACATATTATATGCAGTATATTATTATTATATATATTAATTATTTTCTGATCATTTTACATTGTATAATTTTTTACACCGACGTTTCGCACGATCCCGGGTGGTATTCATCGTAAAAACAGGGAAAACAGTAAGTTTTACGGGATCTAGTAATTAATAACACAGGAGAACAGTAAATTTGCGGCGTGGAATTTTGGAGTCGATTTTAGGTAATTCTGGTCTCCTGAATACAAAAACAATATTAGATTTGTCGAATTGACTCTAGTTTTAGAAATAAATAAAAATACATAAAAAAAAATTAGGAAAAACGTTTTGCATAATGATTGTTTATTGTATTTTTGGTCAGGACATTTGTAATTTGGAATTTGTAAGGTCTAGCAGTAGTCCGCCATCATATTAAGACTATCCCATCGGCCTTGATATCTTTGCTTCATTATCTTGATATTCTGGTGAAACCTTTCCCCTTATTCTTCACTGTAATCACCCAGATTTTCAAAGAATCTATCTAAATGTTTTGCAAAAAATGTATTTTGATGCTCATATTAGCTCCCAATTTTTCAAAATCTTTAAACATTTTTCCGACTATTTCGGAATATCCTGCAACTTTGTGATTCCCCAAAAAAAATTTGACAACTGCTACAAAGCTTGTCCATGCTTCCAATTCAATCTGAGTTATATGATTTGTAAAATTATTATCTTTTATAAGTGTACGGATTTGTGGTCCATCAAAGATGCCTGCTTTTAATTTTTCCATACTGAGGCCGGGAAATGATTAACAAAAATATTTGAAGCCAGCGCCGTAACTACCAGTGTTTTATGTGTTCGGTGGAACACGGGCCACCGCCGAAAGAAGGCCCCCAAGGACTAAACAACAAATTTAACAATTGCACATAGGCGTTCGCATGCGCATAGTACTAATTTTGATTTGTTATTATGGAAATAATGCTGATGTTAGCACAAAGAAATTTTAAGAAATCAAAATTCCGTTTTAAACAATTTAAAGTTTATCGTGAGAACTAGAGTCAACTCTAACAAAATAACTATGAGCTAAATACTTTATAATATTAGTGAATCTAAATTCACTCCAAAAGCTTAGGCCGCAGGAAAAAAATTTTATTTTGTTCCCCAGTGTAATTAATTAAAAATTAATAATTTCGAATAATTATTAAATATCTGTTAATTTACATATTACTTAAAAAGAAAATTAATTAAAAAAAAATATTTGAAAAAAAAAGTACAGAAGCTAGAATCGAACCTAGAACCCTTGCTTATTAAAGCCACCACTCTACCTCGTTACCACGGAACCTTTGTTGCAAGTTTTATCTTTTATTATTTGGTTATTTCCTGCAAAAAGAAGAAATTTTCAAATTCGATTTTCTCAAAATTGGCTGAATATGGCGCGCTACTATTTCGTTCACGTAATGTCTTAGGTGTAATCTTTACGTAATGTAAGTATAAACCAAAACAAAATTTCGCATACCTGACCTTTTCCTTGTTAGTACAATTATTATTAAATTATGATAATTTAATTGATACATTTTCAAATGTATCCTAAAGTATGTATTCTAAAAATGTTCCCTAAAGAAATTTAGGTAAAACCGGCCCTAAAGGTCGGTTTAGATTGTTAAACGATAGGTCCGCCACAAACGCCATCTTCGTTCTGTAGTGATGTGACAAAGGATTTTCATGATGATCATTTTATTAATTTAAAATTGAACTTGTCTTTTTATTATACATACTAGCCGAGTTACTTAAATATCGGTAACATTACATTAGTATTTTAACTATTTTTAGTAAAAGCTTAACTTGAGGTGCATTTATTTTTTTTAGAACAATTACAATTTCACTCTTTTGATATTTTTATTAAATTTGTTTCAGGCGGTAGAATGGTACATGGCTATAAGAGAAGCCGCACAAAAAGCTAGTGTATTAGAAAATCAACATAGAGAAATGGAAAGAGCATTTAGAATTGCCCAAGAAATATCTCAACTTATCATATATTGTCGTTCAGTAACATTCAATATTGATCGATTACGTCAATCGTTTATATTTTATGAAATGTCTTCTTTTCCTGAAAATAAAGCCGAAAAACTTATTTGCAATCAAGAAACAAAATTTTTTCTAAGGTATCATCAAGTGAGTAAATCCTAGTTTGTATTTAAGCAAGCACATTAATAATTCTGTTATAATATAGGTTCAAATTTCACGAGTTTATCCAAAGGGGCAAAGAATAGATTCGTCTAATTATAATCCTATCAATTTATGGAATTGTGGATCACAAATGGTAGCACTTAATTTTCAAACAGGTGACAAACCAATGCAATTAAACCAGGCTAAATTTCGAGATAACGGTAATTGTGGATATCTTCTTAAACCACAATTTATGTTTAGAGATGAATTTGATCCAAACGACAAAAATACCCTAATCGGTGTCGAACCAATCACTGTCTCGATTCGAATTATTGGAGCACGACATTTAAGCAAATCGAAAAAAGGTTTAAGTAGCCCATTAGTTGAAGTAGAAGTTATTGGTGCCGAATTTGATTCTGGTGTCAAATTAACAACAAAAACAGTCTGTAAGTATTTTTAAATTGTGTATTTTTAACAGTTTGATGCATTAATTTATTAAAAAAATTGTGTAGCTGATAATGGTTTCAATCCAATATGGAATGAAATTTGTGAATTTGATGTAGCCAATCCTGAATTTGCTTTATTGCGATTTTTGGTACAAGATGAAGACGTATTTAGTGAACCAAATTTTGTAGGTCAATCCACTTATCCAGTAAGTTAAGAAAGCTTTTACTTTGTATTATTTTTATTACAAGTTATTTTCTTTTAGATAACTTGCTTACGTACCGGTTACAGAAGTGTATGTTTACAAAATATTTACAGTAGGGATTTAGAATTGGGCTCACTGCTAATACACATTAGTATTCGAAATAGGATGGTAAATGTAAAATTATTGCTTATATTCTCATTTAATATTTTTTTTATTACCAACAGGAGTCTTCCAATGATTTACGTTCAAATAGCTCAAATCATCTTCATACAAGCATGCACCGATTTCCATCTTCTAATTGACTCTGATTTTATTTTTCAGTTTGATTATTATTGAAGCTTTTAATATTTATAAATTGAATTAGAATATTTTTTAAATATTTTAATTTATGACAAGACGTTGAAGTTTCCTATACATGCCAATGATTAAAATACAATGTGATGGAAAGTATATATCTTACGTTAAAATCGTAAACAGCAGTTTTTATAATATGTTCTTTTAAATATAACACCAGAAATGCTAAATTACTTAAACGATTGCAACCTTGTGTTGGATTTTAGTTGGAGACTTGATCATAATTGGTAGGAATTACCTACAACTTTACTTCAAATATTTTTTTCTAAAATTTACTCACGTATTTGTAACATCTCCTCCCTGGACTATAAAGAAGCAAATTATGTAATTTTATTAATTTAGATTAAAAGCAATATAATCACAGTCATAAATTAGCCATATTATGTTATTTTTTTTAAACAATAGGTATATTCATTTTACTTTATAAGTTTTTTTGTACTTTGTCAACTGTGTAGCATAAATACACTCGATCTCGATTGTTTCTGCAAGTTCTTTTAAGTTTTCATATAAATTACTTCCTATTTTATATACAGGATGTCCCCGTGACCGTGGAGAACTTTTGAGGTGGTGATAAAGGACACTTTTCTAAGACAAATTTTCAAATTTTTGTCCAATTCCAAACTCTTGGAGGGTACCTCTCTTTAAAGCAATATTTTGAATTTCTGATTTCAAACGGCCATAGCAAAATAAAAAAAACCTACACCTTGTTCATTATTTTCAGAATTTCTGTGAAAACGGTTGGTTTCCCAAAAAAATTTATTTTACCAAAGTTGTAGCCCGTTAAATTCCCTATCCGGTTTGGGCCGTTAGTTTCTATCTAAGACGTCTCGTTTAAGAGATACAGGATTCACAAGAAAAGTAAAAAAAATAAAATCGGAATTTTTTTAACATTTTTTCCCTTAATTTAATTTATAACTCAAAAACCGTTTATTCTAGATAATAAGCGGATATAAACTAATTTGTACATAAGCGAATGATCTTCAAAAAAGGTCTAATCTATTAAGTCTAAAAAATTAATAATATCAGAGCTATGTTCGTTTGAAATCAGAAATTCAAATATTGCTTTAAAAAAATGTACCCCCCAAGGGTTTGGAATTGGACAAAAATTTTATTTGAAAATTTGTCTTAGAAAAGTGTCATTTATCACCACCTCAAAGGTTCCCCATGGTCATGGGGACACCCTGTATAAATCAATTTATTCTCCTGCAATGGGTATCTAACGTATATCAAAATATGAATGAGATTAATTTTTTTTTTCATGTTAAATGAAAATTGTATAAGATTAATTTTTTACATGTTACATGAAATTGAAATTAAAATTTAATTCAAAACTTAAGTTCAAAAATTATTTAATTTAATGATATGGTTTGTTATATACTGTTAACATTATGTTTCAAATTTTCTATTCTCGTCAGACAAACCTGGAAAAATTATGTACTAGATTGAAAAGTTATGCTATTAAATAACTTATATGTAAGTTATGATTTCAATTTCATGTAACATGTAAAAAATTAATCTTATCATAAAAATGTTATCACATGTTATAAGGTTATTAACCTTATCATATCAAAAACTATTTAATCGATTATAGTTTGTTACACTGTGTTTAAACATTGTATTTCGAATTTTGGGTTCTCGTCAGACAAATTTGGAAATATTATGTAAAGGATTGAACAGTTATGCAATTAAATTCAATTGTATTTGTAAAAAATTTTACTATTGTAAAAAATAAACCTACTTTATGAATTGAGTTTTTAATTTTCATTTAACATGAGAAAAATTTGAATCATAAATTTTATCACACATGTTAATAACATTAAATCATACAAAATATTATAAATGTTTGTAAAAGACAACTTCAATTTGATTTTATGATTTATACCTTTGCAAACTAGTTTTCTATAAAGAATTTTACAAAATATTTACGAAGTAAAATGAAACCCCTATTATATTTATTTATACTGAATGTATAAACAATAAAAAAATAAAGAGTTTTCAAAATTAATAATTAAAATAATACTGAATGGCTTCTTACATTAGTAAATTGTTTTCTATATAAATAATAAAATACTTTTATAGAATTTTTTCATTCAAATTTTGGTCTTCCTTTAGTAAATCATATCTACTCCTTTAAATAATGTAGAATATTCAAGTTTGGTACAGGATTTTCAAGACAATTGTACAAATTAAAAAATGTAGATGGTTAAAAATATTATAAAGGGCATAAAAATCAATATTTTATGTGATAATATTTAAAAGAACAACTAAATGGAATATATAAAATGACGTAGTGTGTAATAATAGTGTTAACATTTTAAATATTTTTATATATACAAATTATATTTGAAAAATTAATATTATATCGTTACTTTAGAATAAAAAATTGTTTATTAGAAAATGTTAAAAGTTGAAATATTTCGATCACCCTTTTATCAAATTAGACTAATTTTGTTAATCAAAATTTAATTTAACTTTTCAAATTAAAATTGTTCAAGGTACAAAAAAATGTATAAAAGTACTATGTACATATTTATAATATGGAATAGGTTGTGATTTTAGTTCATTTTTGTACTCAAAATGAGAAGAAAATTAAGCAAATGTAGTAATCTCTCTATCTATAATTTGCGTGCTTTGTACAGCAAGCATTGTTAAAATTATAGATGCTTAATTTTATTCATTTTGAATGCTATTAATTGCAAAATTATGCAAATTATCTTATTGGGTTATTAGCATCACATTTTTTATTTACTACTTAAAAATAATTTTCAAATTTTATGGAGAAATTTGTTAACATAATTCGAGTTTTAGCATGAAGACTATTTCATATTTTGCCAGTCGAGTGGAATGTTATTACTATAGTCGGATTTTTTTTAACTCGCGTATGACTTATCGAAAAAATTGTATGAATCAAAATTTACAAAACGTATGTCTTAGGGTTCTTTATATCAAACGAGATGTCATAATCTTTGACGAGATTATACGTCAAAAATCAAACGAGATGACAGTTAAAATCATTTAAATCGACTTACGTTTAATTCATTTTCATTACAAAGTTACGGCGACGTATTTTTTTTTTTCTGTCTCTTTTCTAATAGTTACTTTTTTCTAAATATGACAAAGATAACCAAATGGTATACGTTAAATCTTACTAAATTTGGAGATCAGTCATATGCAAGTCAAAAAAAATTCGACTATACTACTAAATTATTACTATTAAAATTGTAGTAGGTAGATTTGTAGAGTTTTGATTTATTATATACAATTACCTAGAATATTTTAGGATCGATAATTTCACACTTTTGGTTTCTTGATGTTTTACATAATTTTATATAAAAGTAATATAAACATATTCAAAATTACATTAAACAAGAAAAAACTAGTAGCAGGTGTAAATTAGCAAACTTAAATTATGTATAAATGCGATTCTTGCTTATCGCAAATTTTAATATTGTAATTTTTTATTTGAACAAAACCGATAAAGCAAAATTTGAATTCAAGAAACTAGCTTGGCATTCAATTCATCATGTCAACTAAAACTAATATGTGTGCCGAGTAACTGCTTTAGAATAACATTTCACTTGAAACCTGGGAATACGTTAACATACATAGATTATTCCTTACCATATATTATTGTAAACCATGAGTCTTTGTTGTAAGTTTCATCTTGAATAATTTCAAACTCGTTAATGTATTGCCAGTCTAATAATAATGGTTTAAACCGATCCTTACGGCATATCAAGTTGTAAAAAACATATCAAATTTATATGATGTATTTAAAAGAAGTTACTTATATTACGGTCATCAACAAATAATTTTTGGCATAATGGATTATGCATGACAGTGCAATTGTTTAAATTTAACAAAATTAAAGACGTTTTATTGATGACGTAATGCAAAATATCCTCAAAATTCAAACATTTTCAAGTTCCTTTTTAATTGATCGCCTTCATTTTAATAACTTGATGAAAGTTTTTAATATTTAAAAATTAATGTTTACAGATATTGTTAATTATATTATTTCACTGTTAGCAATGGAAATAAACAGAATTATTTCAGAATTTATTTTTTTTATTTACTTATAAGTAAGCAATATTTTTTCTATTACTCATTTCCAACACAATGCACGCTTTAATAATAATTATTGTTTTTGATAACCACTCATAATATTAAAATCTGCAGGACGTCGAAAGGAATTCTCCAGGAAAATTGCAGTGTGCTCGTTTTTTATTTGAAATCGCGAGTTTTTCCATGGTAAAACACCTCTTTCCTCCATTTTTGAAATATCCTTCATATTGCAAGATATTGTCCTTTGTTTAAATGGTATAGAATTGTAAAACACCAATGCATATCTATTTTTTTGTGGATGATGATAAATTCTGATTGGCATTCTATGAACAATTACTCTTAATACTACAGCAACCAAAATAAATGATGAAAATGTTGTATATAATGTAATTTCCTCTTCAAAATTTTTAGGATTTCTTAACCACGTTTTTGGATCGGGACTATTAATGACGCTTTGATAAATTACTAATATTGCACCACTAATAAATATTAACGTCGAAGCTATCTGACAGCCTAAAAGATATTTTCTTAATCCGCTGTAATAAATTAGCTCGTAACTTTGAGGCACTTGGTCAAGAACTTTTAGTTCTTCAACCCTAATCTGTTTGAAAATTTTATTCCAACTTGTCAATGTTCTTTTTGAAGTTAAATCTTTTAATTTTGATAGCAAGAACCGTTGATTATTCAAATTGTACGAAATCGATCGTATCGAAAATTTGGCAAACAAACCACCTCTTGACACGGCATGTTTAAATATTGGCCGACACTGTAAAAACGTAATCATCTTTAAGAACTTGTTTAGTATATAACCATAAACCTAGAAGTTATAAACAATAAATCGAACGTTGACGGTAAGAAATTATGATTATACACACATTTTTTACTATATTACGATAGTTACCTTACATAACCTTAAAATATCAATTTTTGATAATGCTGCGCAGTTAGCTCCAGATTCGAATTTGAAATTTGTACTTTTACGGTCGTCAAAACAAATACCAGAATGAAAAATTTCGTACTTTTATAAAAAAAAAAAGGTTTCTGTGACCAAGAAAGTATACCCCCCCCCGTGAAACTGAAAAAACGGTAACTTAAAAATTGATATAGGTACCTTATTTTCATCGTATATTTAATTAACCCTCCATAAATTTTAGCTTGATCTGCTCCCGATAAACTCTTTCTATCTAAACCTGCATCCACATTCAAAGGGTTCAAAGGGCTCGGCAAGCGACCAGTGACAACGTCAGCATAAATTCTATGCCGGGGCGGAGTGCAACTTGGTACGGTGGCGGAGAAGGGGGGTGCAGACCCGACCCATAGGCGATTTTTTTGTAAAATTTAAAGTCAACAGCTCTTTTAAATAGAGCCTACACCTACACTTTCAATTTTGTTATAAATTTAAAAATTTGTAACAGGAAGAATACATAATTATAAATTTTATAATGTTACAACTATAAATGCAAGTGAGTTTCAGTTTGGTTTCAGGCAGCACCAGCAAAGAAGAGTGACTAATAAGTAAACTTATAAAAATTCTAATTAAACGCTACTCAAATTTAGTTTGCTAAAAGGAATGGGAATCGCAAGTCTAATATTATCAGCAGTCGTGTTCTCATGTTGCAAAACTGGTGTTGCAGTTTTCAGATTTAATGAATGGGATCTCACATCTCAATACCACATTGTAACCTAATAAAATGTAATAATAGCATAGCCAGTGAATCTTGACGATTCTGCTTATTTTTTTAAATAAAAAGAATTGGTTTTCCAATTTAAAAAATTTAATTTATTATTGCGAGCGCTTCAAAATTCCCTAATATGTTTAGTGAATTCTTATCGGGGCGAACTCTTTTTTCAACCGGGGCAATCGCCCCGTCTGCCACCCTCGTAGCGTCGTCACTGCAAGCGATACTTTGATCTTGTAACGAATATAAATAGTGCCACTTAACAAATAAAATAATAAAATCAAATTATCGGCCTCCAAAGAGTTTTAATCCGGCCCGCCAATGTCCATTCTAAAGCAGCAGTGTATGGCCCTCGAAAATATATTTTAATAGGCTCTCGACACAAGCAGGTGTAAAACATACCTAGATAAAACAAGATGTATTTTTTTGGTATTCTTTTTTGGGTATGATCTTCAAAAGGATGGTTTACCTATGGGAAACCCTTTATCTTGTTTACTAGCTGATATTTTTATGGATCATCTCGAAACCAAAATTCTTTGCTCAGATTTCAAAAAACATTATAATTTATTGGTAAAGATATGTTGATGGCATTATTATTTGTTTCAATGGTTCCTTCAGACAATTAGATCAACTTTTTAACTTTATTAACAAACAACATAATAATATTAAATTTACTAAAGAAATAGAAGTAAACAATAGAATCAATTACTTAGATCTCACAATAATTAAAGACAATAATAAACATTCTTTTGATATTTTCCATAAACCTACGGAAACTGACATAATTATTCCTAATAGTTCTGCGCATCCTTTTACACATAAAATTTTGTCTTTTCGCGCCTTTCTCAATCGCTTAATTAGAATTCCCCTAAGTAACGTAAATTTTAAAAAAGAATTAGACAGAATTAAATATATCGCGATCTCTAATGGATACCAAAGTCACTCTTATTGATAACTTATTACGCCAAATTAAACAAAAAATTCTATCGAACTCAATATATCCGAATATATTTAAAAAAACTAACGCGAACTTTAATGTCACTACTTTTCTCGGAAACAAGTCAAACAAAATTGTGAAATATTTAAAAAATAACAATTACACCAATACCTCGCTTTGCGTTCTTTCGTTTTGCGTTTTTTCAAAGTTGCGTCGCTGCTGAATTAGTACTAATTTTCACTGTGCGTCATTAGATTTTCGAAGTTGCGTTGTTTTGGGTTCGAGTCTTTAATTTTTTTTTTTCTAAAAGATGGCACGACTTTTGTTTCTAATTGCGCCATGCCATCAAAACTCGGGGATTCCCTTTCTAACTGAAAATCTACGCAATTTTAATACAGTTTTATTTTCACTTTGTTCAATTAGTGAGTTGTGCTTTTTTTTTAAAAGAGAATAATACATTTTTACGGGTTGTTTCTGGTTACAAAAAAGGTTTTTTTTGTTTTTTAAATATTTACTTTGTTCAATTTTCTTTTTAAGAAGTAGTATTTTCGTAACCCTGGAACCTATCTTCGATCTTTACATTGTTTGCTATAGAAAATCATAATTCACTTTCGTCGTTTCAATTTGCGTCGTGTTTTTTTGGAACGTAACCACGACGCAAAGTGAGGTGGTGTATAACATCACTTTTAAAACGGACAATAAACTTAACTAATTATTAATAACGCGAAATCAAAATCAGACATGTTAACTAAATCAGGGGTTTATGAGCTCACTTGTGAATGCTCTCAAAAATACATTGGTCATACCGGTAGATCTTTCAAAACACGATTTGATGAACACATTCGATCCCACAGACTAGCAGGTGGAAAATCGACTTACGCAAAACACCTACTAGACACAAACCATAAACAGGGGGGGATACGAAATTTTACACGTTGAACAAAAAAGTAAAAAAGTGGAATTTTTGGAAACTATGGAAATTAATAAATTAAAATATTTATCTTTATTACTAAATAGTCAATCTGATTTAAATAACTCACCCCTACAAAACATTTTTAATAAATAATACCTCCCCCCCCTTTCTAACTTACCTCACATCCACTCCACGTACATTATTTCTCTTTTATGTTAAATATATCCCTGCACTCTAGTAAATTCACACAATATTATACTATTTTTTAAAAATAATAATACCCCCTCCTTTTTCTCTTGCAATTTTGTCGATAAATACGGAAATTTTCTCGTTTTTCTTTCTAGTTCATCGCCTGATGATGCCATAGTATGGTGAAAACGTTTGCAATAATATTCGCGAATAAAATTAACGATGGGGGCGCTGCTAAATTGTCAAAATGGCCGTCATATGCGAGTAATTTGAGGTTATAGTTGTGTTTACAGTGATCGAGTCAACCTTGTAAATCATTTTATATGTTCGAATTATCAAAGAAAAAGGTGAAATGACGAAACAAATTGCTCTAAAATCTTTATTTATGTACAATGAACCACGTTTAGTACTCGCATCGAAGTGTTCTCAATTCTGCCACCAGACGTCGCATTCTTAATTTTATTCACGAATACGTACGGTGTATTTATATTGTGTTAACTTAAATATTTTAGTTCTAAAAAGTGTTTGTGCATTTTTTGGTTTATTCTAAAAATTTGATATGATTTTGATACAAGTTGAACCCCGCGTGACGTATATTTTGGAATCGTAAAAATTCAGAGGCTGAGATATAAACCGAAACCGCCACCTCCAAAATACAGGTAAACATTAATGTCAAGCGATAGCTACATATTGTGCAATAGCTCATGACCATAAGACATCCCAAAAAAGTTTTTTATGTAATTCAAAATTACGCAAGTATATTGAAATTATTTTTAAAACAAATACCATTTAACATAAACAATGGTTATACAAATGAAATTTGTGTCTAACGTGTGATATACAATTTGAAATTATCGTCAAATGTATTATTTGATATCTCGCGTAAAGAAGTGGAAGTAGAATTTATTTAAAAAAAAATTTTTTAGAGAAAAAGCTTAGATCATAATTATGTATATGGTATCTAAGAGAAAAAGTCTAGATTTTGATGAATTAGGCGTTTTGGGGTGTAAAAATAATCATTTCTATAAAATGTTTGTTTAAGTGTACGGTAAAACTTTTTGTGAGCTTTATACTTCAAAAATAAATCGGAATTTTAAATCCAAATTTTTTAAATAAAACTTATCCAAAAATTTGAACTTGATATATTATTGTCGTACCGAAATTACGATTCACCGTATACATCATGTACACGCCAGTTGGTCGAGCATCAACGGTGGCGCATGCGAATAAATTCGACAAAAATAACGTTAAACTTCAAATGTCAAATTTGGGACATTTAAATTTTAAATATTCAACGACTGATTTCTTAACTGTGTTCATCTTGTGTATATAATGTTCTTTAATCCACAAACGAAATCATCTTCGGTGGCATGCAAAACAAAAGTTAATGTAAATAAAGAGAATTTAAAACCAAAAATTGAACGAGGTAAAGCAAAAGTGCAATCGAATTACGATAACGTGAAAGTAGAGGATAATAATTCAAAATCGAATGAAAATAAACGCTTTGTTAAAAATTTAAATGCCAATATCCATGTTGTTAATAAACAGTTACTTGAGAACGACAAGTTTTCCGCAGAAAAAGTAACTGTGGTATCAGCGGATAAGAAGCAAAATGTTGTAGAGCAAGGTAATTGTGGTGCTGCTAAATCATTATGTAGACAAACCAATTTAAGAGAAGCGACAACAAAACAAACGGAGTCTAAAGTAAAATGGACTTTGGCCGACTTTGATATCGGAAGACCTCTTGGAAAAGGAAAGTTTGGTAACGTCTTTTTGGCACGTGAGAAAAAGTCGAAATATATTGTAGCACTTAAGGTGCTCTTTAAAAGTGCCATAGAAAGCTCTAAAATTGAACATCAAGTTAGAAGGGAAGTTGAAATTCAAAGTCACCTTCGTCATCCCAACATTTTACGTTTATATGGATATTTTCATGACGATTCCAGAGTATACTTAATTTTAGAATATGCACCTCAAGGTATATTATTTTTATTTATGTATCTTTATTTTATTAGTAAGTCCAGTCGTTTGGTACTTTTGCATGAAAATAACCGACAAATTCAATTTTTTTTACTTAAACTTTTTATTTTGATATTGGAAAATTCAACTTGAAGTTGTCTACATCAGGCTTGGACCAAAAGATGGCTAAGTCTGTCATATTTAAACATTTTAAACGTCGTTTAAAAATTACAAATTGAGTATAAATATTAAGGGTATATTTTATACTCAAAAAATAGGTAGGAATAAAACTAGCTAGATAGAATTCTGCTTAAGATTAAACAAGAAATATTGTTGTAGCTTTTAAAGTTTCCGAGATACAAACTTTAATGAAACCCAGATTTTTTCAAACTAGATCTAAAAAACCTAGTTTTCAATTTAGACTATTTATTCTACTTTTGTTTCTTTTTTTTCTCTTAAATAAGTGAAACTAGACTCAAATATTGATCTTATTAAAGGAAAACCTATTGTTGATAACCGAACACTATTTTTTTGTATAAAAATTGAAATCTTTTGGGTGGCTATCTATATCTCGAAAGCATTATTGCTTTCATAAGCAACAGTGTGGCGTCTACAAAATTTTCTATATCTGTATCTATATAATATAAGGTCAATATCGTGTATTTTTTTCAGTTCGATTAACAAAAACCGTGATATTGACACTAGAACATAGGAATTGAGATAAAAAATCGCTCGTGATACTAGGTGAACACGCAAAATGTGCCATGATACTAAGCATAAACACGGTGTCTTATAACCTTATAAGTATAGAAGCCGCTTTAAAGTTTATTACGTGTCCATGACGTTTTTAGGTTTTAAACACATTGATAAAAAGTTTGAGCTAAGTGAAGAAGCTGTAAAAATATACTTAAGAAAAAATTCTAAGTGAAAATTTGGTATTTAATATGCGTTACAAAATACAATTTTAAAATTCTAAATAAAAATGTAATCAAAGCTTGAAAATTCGAACAAAATTTATGTGACCATTTCGACTTAAAACGGTCATCTACAAACACATTAAGACTAAAATAATTTTATTTATTATATAATTATTAACAAAATGGTTAAGGTTATTAACATGTGATAATATTTTTTTTTATAAAATTAATTTTTACATGTTACATGAAATTGAAGAATAATTTAATTCATAACTTACATAAAATTGTTCAAAACTATTTAAATGAATGATATAGCTTGCTACATTACTGTTCAACTTTTATGTTTCGATTTTTGGAATCTCGTCAGGCAAACCTGGAAAAATTATTAGATTGATTGAGAAGTTATGCTATTAAATTCAAAATTCAAACTTGATTAAAAGTCAAATTTATTTGTTTTATTGACATTTAAATAGTTTTGAACAATTTTATGTAAGTGCTTGTTCACAATGTACGTAAGACATAAGATAAACATAACACATACATAAGACATAAAGTTGAACTAGTAGTAAATCAACGTAAGTGTTCACAGTGTGCCTACGAAATTCTTATGTTTATGTTGATATTATGTTCGGCTTATGTTCGTACATAAGATTGAAATTATGTTACATTTAGTGAAATTTGTGGTTTGAAGTTGGTAGTGTTTGGTCATAAGTTGAAATAAATTGACGAAATTGACATAAACGTAAGTGCTTGTTCACAATGTACGTAAGACATAAGACAAACATAACACAAACATAAGACGTAAAGTCTAACCTTTGTTATAAAGTTTGAAAGGTGTTTGAAAGTTTATTTGTTTATTTAGTTTATTTTTTTGTTATACGCGTGCGCAGTTGCGTATATTTCTTATGTTCATTGTGAACACTTTTGCGACTTATGTAAAAATTATGTTTTATGCTTATGATATCCTTATGCACGTCTTATGTTTTATGTACATTGTGAACAAGCACTAAGGTTTGTTATAAAGTTTGAAAGTTTATTCGTTTATTATTTTGTTATACGCATGCGCAGTTTCATATACTTCTTATGTTCATTGTGATTTGTGAACACTTTTGCGGCTTATGTCAAAATTATGTTTTATGCTTATGTTAGGCTTATGCACATCTTATGTTTATGTACATTGTGAACAAGCACTAAGCCTAACATAAGCATAAAACATAATTTTGACATAAGCCGCAAAAGTGTTCACAAGCATAAGAAATATATGGCACTGCGCATGCGTATAACAAGAAAATAAACTAAATAAACGACTAAACTTTCAAACACCTGTCTAACTGTGTCAAACTTTATAATAAAGGTTATGTTTATGTCAATTTCGTCAATTTATTTCAACTTATGACCAACCACTACTAACTTTAAACCAGAAATTTCACTAAATGTAACATAATTTCAATCTTATGTACGAACATAAGCCGAACATAAGAATTTCGTAGGCAAACTGTGAACATTTACGTTGATTTACTACTAGTTCAACTTTATGTCTTATGTATGTGTTATGTTTATCTTATGTCTTACGTACATTGTGAACAAGCACTAAGTTATGAATTAAATTATTCTTCAATTTTCATGTAACATGTAAAAATTAATTTTATAAAAAAAAATATATTTATTAACATTATAAAAATTATTAACATTTATTAAGTTAAATGTTTTTTTTTTAATCAAAACTCGAAAATTAGATTTTAATGGAATACAACAATGGTAATAGTATTATTTAAAAAAGATAAAATAATTGAAAAGAAAATTTTATATGAAAAACGGTAATTACAGCCTTGGCTGCATTTGACTACAAGGCTAGCCAAAGCCCTTGGCTAAAAGTATTAGGCCATCCTTTAAATTATCTTTATTACAAAAACTGATAAGAATCTACATATAGTTAGGACCAGGAAAAATTAAGCTTGCGCAATTTTTGATGTTGTATGAAGTAAGATGAAAATTGTAAGTCAAATAAGTGTTTGTTATAATAAATTTATGCCCGGTTCCACAATGACATGTTAAAACTTAATCTATGATTAAAGTTTTACAACAATTCAAATGTATTGTTGCCATATTGTTGTAAAATTTTGATTTTGATCAAATTCCTTAATTATCGTTTCTGAAACCGGGCAAAAAAAAGAAAATTTAAATGGCTGTCAATATAATATAATATGCTTTTTTATATGCTAAAATAACTAACAAATTTAAGTAAAACAATACTACCTACTACTACAATACTACTAGGTACTAGTAAAACAAGTAGTCATCATCGCAATCAAAAAATTCTACTCGAAATTTAAAAATTTTCTAACGAAATTATGGTAGTTTATGGCTTAAATTACAAATATAAACATTAAATTTTATAGATCATTAAAAATTTGGTTAAAAAAGGCTCGAATTGGAATGCGTATATTCTATTTGTTTTCATAAGGTGTTTTCATAAGGTAATTGAGTTACTTTAAATTTTTAAAGT
The DNA here is from genome assembly GCA_911387805.1 of Cantharis rustica. NCBI lineage: Eukaryota > Metazoa > Arthropoda > Insecta > Coleoptera > Cantharidae > Cantharis > Cantharis rustica. The sequence continues at coordinate 84,138,705 of OU426877.1, forward strand.
GTTGTTTACCATAATTTGTCATTTCGAACGTTACTTCGAAGTTGTTACAGTCAAACATTACAATTTAATTTTTTATTAATTTTAGTAAAAATATTCGCTCTGAATGACAAATTTAAGGAATTAACAAAAAGTTTAGATGAATGAGTATCCGGACCCAATCTGTTGGTAAGAACATTCTTGAGGGCCGCTTGAACTTTAAAAACACAGATATCCAAGCCAACGCACTTGCTAAAAACATTTCTTTGGAGCCGTTGGCATTCGATAGTTATGGATCTAGAAAGACGGGAATTCTCTGAACCCACTCAGGGTGTAAAAACATCATCGAGGGCCGTCAGAACTCGAAAATTTCGGAGCTAGAAAGACGGGGCTCTCTAAACGCATGGACTTCTTAAAAATCATTTCTGAAGGCGACCGAAGTTAAAAAGTGGGAACCTAGAATGAAAGGAATCTTTTTTAAGTTAAACTCGGCTATAATTAAAGAAATAAATTTATATCATGTTTACAGTTGCATTTCTAAAAGACAACTGCGTCTGTCCCCGCCTTTGAAACATCTTGCTGCAACTATTTACTTTTTTTTAAATTACCATTTATTAAAAAAAAAAAATTCAAAACTATATCAATTATTTCTTGAATTAACCAATGTTAGAAGTTCGTCCATAGTTTTTTTTGTTGTTGTATTTTAATGTCATCTATCATATATTATGCCTTTACATTTTGGTAATTATCTACGATATCTTCTGCTTTAATATCATCTGTTACGTAGAAGACGCTATATTAATAGCAGAAAATGAAAATAATCTCAAACAACTCCTATACACATTTAACAGAACATGTCGATAGTACAATATTATGGAAATATTCACAAAAATCTATGACGATCGCAAGAGATCTTGTGAGGTGCAAATTGGTAATCGAAGATGAAATTTAGAGCAGGAAATGGAAATTAACTACATATTTAGGAGTCAAATTAACATGTGATGGGCAAATAGGAAAAGAGACTACTGAACAGAACGTGAAAGCAAATAAAGTATCTGGATGCATGAACGACTTAATCTGGAACAATAAACATATACAGAGAGAGGCGAAAGTAAGCATATACAAGTGCTTAATAAGGTTGATCTTCACCTATGCAGCCGAGACTAGACCAGACACTATGGCAACGAAAAGACAAATTAAAGCTACAGAGATGAAGACATTGAGAAGAATACTCGAAAAAACTAGAAGACAGAATACCAAACATACAGATAGGAGAAACCTGTTTTGAAAGATCTACCGATATGACCAATGTATTTTTGAGAGCATTCACAAATGAGTTCATACACCTCTGATTTAGTTAAAATGTCTGATTTTGATTTCGCGTTATTCAGGGGTGTACGAACTCACTTCTGAATGCTCTCAAAAATATATTGGTCATACTGATAGATCTTTCAAAACACGATTTGATGAACACACGCGATCTCACAGACTTGCAGATGGAAAATTGACTTTCGCGAAATACCTACTAGGCACAAACTATTAACAAGGGGGGGGGGGGTTACGAAATTTTACACATTGAACAAAAAAGTAAAAAACTGGAATTTTTGGAAACTATGGAAATTAATAAATTAAAATATTCATCTTTACTACTAAATAATAGTCAATCTGATTTTAAATAACTCACCCCTACTAAACATTTTTAATAAATAATAACCTCCCCCCCCCACTTCTATCTTATCCTACATCGACTTAAATTATTTCTCTTTTATATTAATTACAGTCGAGTCGCGAAATAGTGAATACCGTATATAGGGAACTACCGAAAATCGTAAACACAAAAATTTTAACATTGAGTGTATATGAGACCCCTATATAACGAACAGCGGTAACCCCGATACAGCGAACTGCGTGAGAAATAGTGCAGTTTGAATGACACATTTATAGGATTTCTAACCAAAGACTAAGAATTTACATTAGGTATCATATTTACACTTCATTTTACTCGTAAAGTTAGCATAGAACGCAATTTTTATACAGTGGCTCATAATGAAATCCGGGCGTTCCTTTGCTAGCAATGTAAATTGTACTTTTTGAAAACTCTTTGTATGTAAAAATCGCTTTTACAAAAATATTTTTCAGACATTTTTTGTAGATAATTTCATTCTCTTCATTTTTGTTTATATACATTTTTTTATTTTGTCGCATCGTTTTCGACTAAGAATGACTTAAATGACATAAAGCAGTCTCGGTAAAAATCCAATGGGAATCCCCTGAAAATTCGATAAGAATTTCATTGTGCATTTTAAATTTTATTAAAAAGTTTTACCGAGTTTGCTTTAAGTCATTTTCAGTCGAAAACGATGCGACAAAGTAAAAAAATGTATATAAACAAAAATTAAAAGAATGAATTTATCTACAAAAAATATCTGAAAAATATTTTTGTAAAAGCGATTTTTACATATTAAAAAAAGTACAATTTACATTGCTAGCATAGAAGCGTCCGTATTTCATTATGAGCCACCGCATGTTAAAAAATTTTATATTTTATATTTTTATATAATATATTAAGTGGACATTTTGATAACGACGAAGAAAATATTTTGTTTGAGAACGCGCTTATTACTTAAAAATAAAGCCTGTAATGCAAGAAAAAGTGTTGGAACAACGTGGAACAAGGAATATAATCGAATATACAGGGAACGAAATTCAGATTGATTCTGATCCAGAAAAGGAAGACGAGAATGAGATGGTTTCTTATACTTTCAATAAATCAAATTTTCAATTTCAAAATGTGATTTTATTGTAAATTTTGTAAATACCGAAATAGTGAACAACCCCGAAAAAGTGAAAGGCCTTTACCATATTAATTCACTATTATATATCCATATCCATTTTTTCAAAAATATCCTTCTACCTTTCCTCTTTTCTCTTACGATTTGGACGATAAATACGGGGTTTTTCTCGTTTCTCTTTCTAGTTCATCGCCTGATGATGCGATGGTGAAATGCGATGAGTATGGTGAAAACGTTTGCGATATATTATGTATATATTGAGATGACCCGAGCTATACAAATTTATGTAATTTGCTCATTCCAAAAATTACTCTTCTTTGCTCGGATTCATCCATTATTGAACATGAGACTCCTCAGTGTTTAAAAATTGTAAATTAATTTAAAATGCTCACTTTTGTTTTACCTTGCAATCTGTGACCTTGAATGTGGTATTGCAAGCGCACATGGTATTCCAGCTGGCGCCTGGTCAAACAAATTTGTTGCGACGCAACTTTAAATGCATCGAATAAATTATCACACTTTCTTCAAGTTTTCCAATTTTTTGGCACTTCACTTTATTAAGGCAGTATTCTAGTCTAGAAGCCTGAATTTCGGACATTTTTTGACGGTCGATAAACGAAAAGCAATTAATATTTTAACTATACATTTTTTTGTTATAGATTTATATATATTTTAGGAATTTACAAAAAAAAATTTCAAAAGAAAATAAATAAATTTCACAAAGTTACACGTTATTGAAGTAGAGAGGAAAAAAACAGAGCGTGTTTTGGTTGACACGATTCCAACCCTTCTGGTCATCTGAAGAAAACAAAAAAAAAAGATTCTTTATCGGTACAAATGTCATTATGGTAGGAACCAGGAAAAATAAAAAAAAAAATTTTTCTCGCGATATAGCGGCTACTCAGATAAAAAAGTTGATTTTTTCAGTTATTTTTCAACTTTCCGAATTTTTAAAAAACAGTAAAAATTGAAAATTATGATTTTTTGTTGGTTCCAACCATAGGGAGATATATAAAGAAAATTCATACAAAATTTTAAGAAAATTGGTCAATTAGAACTTGAGATTTTATGTCAACCGTTTCGCAAAAAGTAGTTTCGAAAAAAACACGATTAAAAATTTAAGTTAAGTTTCAGGCAGTCTAACTGATAGAACAATATATTATTACTTACATTTCTTCAATCAACGATTCCGGCTCCATATATCGGGCCTTCTTCTACCTCAAATTGAATATTTAAATAAGTAAATTTTAAAAAACACAGAAAAACAATAAAGAGTATTTTTTAATACTTTTCTTAGATTCGTACTATCTAAACCGGTCGAGTTGCCACGACACTAAAACGACAATAATTTTTAAAATAATTCGAATTTCTAAAATCCTTTTAAGAAGATATTCTTGAATATCTAAACTATCGAAATATGAAAACAAAAATTTTCGATTTTTTCAACTTTCTAGACTAGAATACTGCCTTAATTAAAACAAACAAAACAATTTTTATTTTTAAATCAACTTACTTTTATTTTTTTAACAATCAAAATTAAGAATTATTATTGCGGGTCGTCTATTCGACGCGAAGGCGTCAGCCCAAGTGTTCTACTTCAAGCCCCACTCTTTCCAGTTTTCGTTCTTCCCACCTTTATTTTCATAGCAAATTTAACAAACATTTTTATGTACAATGATAAATAAATAAATACTAATACAAATTTAAACTTTAAAATTATTTTACAATATAAATGAATTAATGGTTCTGTTTTGGTTTTCGAAACACGACAATATATACCTACATGTTACATAAGGTGTATTTTGTGTTAACTTAAAACATTTTAGTTCTAAAAAGTGTTTGTGCATTTTTTGGTTTTTCTAAAAATTTGATATGATTAATATCGAGTTACACTACCTAAACCACTTATCTATTGATTATTATCTACAATATTCTGAAGGTAGATGTCGCTTATTAATTTGTTTTTTTATTATGCTATAACTGTTTTGTAAGCAAGACATAAACGAAGCATCTATATTTTTAACCACCTACCTAAAAGAGGGATGTTATAAGTTTGATGTACATATTTGTTAGTTTGTCTGTCTGTGACTTTTCAATGGAAGGTCGAATCTTGATGCTGTATTTTTTAAGCAATTTGTTGAGAAGTTTTTTAACTATATACTGTATAGCTGTGTATTCTGCTTATCTTCAAAAAAATTAGAAAAACATAAAAATTGATATTACAGAATATTATATCCGAAACACTGAGATAATCATAGCAAATACGATAAACTTCATAGAAGCAATCAGCCGTGTGCTGTATCATCGATGTTATTTATGTCAATAATATGTTATATTATGTCGCAGGAAATTAAAATTTCTGCATAAAAATCCGCGAAAGTATATTTATCTAGACACAGGAGGCATTTCAAAGTTGCAGATTATAATTAGTATTTATTACTAATTGAGAAATTTGTTAACCTGCGATCTAAAATTCTTACAAAAATAATATGAATTTGCTTGTTCATTTATTTTATCATTGTCATGATCTGCAAATATTGAACTTAATGTTCTTACGTTATTCTTAGCAATCCCAGATTTAGAATATAGAGAATTAGTTAGTGGAGTTATTTTATTTTTAAAGAGCTTTGGAGTTTTTTAAAATTTCCATTTTTGATCGTAATTTTTCTAAAATTTTTCTTTAAAATAAAATTTTGTCTTTACTTCTAAATAACTATCATCATAATTCCTGTACCAAAAAATAAGAGGCACCGGCTTTCTATAATTTGGAAATTTCAAGTAAACCTTTCAAGTCTTATAATTTAAAAAATATAGATATTCCATTCTTGCTTATGAGGCTAGAACAACATTTTCAAAATTATATCTAGTTTTAGTTCGCTAATACTCATTTTGGATATATGATGCACATGAAATAACCAATCCACGATTTCGCCTCTTTTGACAAATTAGTACCAATTCCAATTTGATCCTGATGTAAAGAGCTTTGTAATTTTTTCAGATGCTAAAGAGTTTATAGAAGGTTTTAAATCAAATAAATATTCTAATTTTCAGGCACTTGCTACAAGGAATTGAATGCATCAGAAGGGAAGTGTTTTCCTGAAAAACGTACAGCTCAATACATTGCACAACTTGCAGATGCTTTAAAATATTGTCATTTAAAGAAAGTGATACATAGAGATATAAAACCTGAAAATTTGCTCATTGGAGGAAACGGAGAAGTTAAAATTGCTGATTTTGGATGGTCCGTTCATGCACCATCATCACGTCGTTCTACTCTTTGTGGAACTCTCGATTATCTTTCACCCGAAATGGTTAATGGTCAAACTCATGATGAAAAAGTAGATCTTTGGAGTATTGGAGTTCTTTGCTACGAATTTTTAGTTGGTAAACCGCCGTTTGAATCGACCAGCTATGATGAAACTTATAAAAAAATTAGTAAGGCGATAATCACATTTCCTCCTCAAGTATCAGAAGGTGCTAGAGATCTCATTAAAAGATTGCTGGTGGTTAATCCAAATAATCGTTTAAATTTAGATGGAATATTAAGTCATCCATGGATTGTTAGTTTAAAAGACTAAATAATTTTTAAGTTAATTTAATTTACATTTGATTTTTGTACATGTTTGCTTTATATTAATAACTAAAATCAATGTTTAATTCCACTTGTCCACTATTATTATTTATAAATAAGTGTTCTTTGAAATGGTGTCGGTGGATCAAGATAATCAATTTTTGAACCAACTTTTGTTGTAGTAATTTATTAAAATCGTATTATTTTTAACATATTTAAGAGAACTGATATAAAGTGAATTGTAAATAATTATTTGAAGACTGTACATATTTTTAAATAAAATAAATTATACAATGAATGAACCTCGACCAAAATATACACCTGTAGGTGGTGGATGTTAAGCATATTTTTAAGACATTTAAAATTTAAACTTTCTGTTCATTACGTCTCCCTTAATCTTAAGTCTCCCTCATAAAAAAATGTTTAAAAGTTCTCAAATCTCTCATCTCAAATTTTGGGGGGAAAACTATCTTCAAATGATCATACAACCGAAATTATTGATTTTGTAGTTTAAATTGTCTAGTTTTTTTAAAGCGTGAAATTACAAGCACTGAGTGACTAGTCTTCTGGACTGATTCCAGAGATAGTGGTGAATAGTTAATAACCCATTAAGTACCAATGTCCTCATTTGATGACAGTAACTTATATAGTTTTTTAAGGCCTAAAAATGATTCATTTTTATAACAAAAATTTTTGTCCACATCGGTAAACATCACTCATTGTATTTATATTTTGATTTTCAAAAAATATCAAATTTCAAGTACCTCAATAAATATTTTTATGAGAGTGTAACTTAGACGAAGTTTGTAGGCTAGACTATTGTTTTTTTATCGTTCAACAAAGTCATTGTAATAAAACAAAAAGAAATATGAGGAATATCTAAAATGTTTAGTAATTGCGTTAAAAATATTTCCGATTGTAAATAAAGAATAATTTACATACAATTTGGGCTTAAATTAGGGTGTCCTCGAATGAGAACATTGGGAGAATATGGTAGTAATTAGTAAATTGAAAATTTCTCGGACATAGAGCCCTAAAATCAAAAAATGATGAGGAACATTTTTAAATAACTATTTTTTTGTAATCTATTTCAAAGAAAACAACTTTTGAAATCTAAAAAAAATATGCTCATGTGAGGAGATATTCATCGAAGTTATGTCATGACCAATCAAAGGTGTCACAAGCTAACATTCATTTAAAAGAGAACTTAAAACTGGTATTCTTTAAAGCATATTAAATGACTAATATATTATATATATAAATAGTATAATTAATTATTGTAAATGAAATACTAGTTTACATATCTAACATTCTTGAAGGTCTAAGAAACTTCCGTTCAACGGAATTGTATAAGTACTATGACCAATTGAAGTATGAAACTATGACCGCCTAGCCGATCATATCGATAAAGATCAATTAGGTGATTCATTTAAAGATAGAGCGGAGGAATGATGAGATGAATGGTAACAGTGAAAAATAAATTAATTAGTTGTTAATGAATTCGATTAGGAAAGCCGGAACTTAGCTTTGCAGCAATAATGATGGCCCCTCTTTTGATCCCATTACTCAAGTTGTATTTAGTATAAGAATTAGAATTAAGTTTGTACAAATTATTATGTATTAAGGTTTATTTTATATTTAATAGGTTTAGATATATATTTAATAGATAATAGAGTAGGAGCAATCCTATCGATAACATTTACGTCTTCGACTCGCTCAGATGCACAAAGTGGATATTCGCAGATCTATTCAGAAGCGCTAGCGATAATGTTTGCTTTTAAGAAATTTCATAAGTATGTGTTTGGCCGAGAATTCACATTAATTACCGATCATTAGCGGCTGCAATGCATATTTGGCGTTAATTCGAGAATTCTCATAACTTTGGCAAATCGCTTCCAGAGATAGGCAATCATTATTATAGTGGTATCAGTATACTATATTGATATGGTATATCAAGGTTACGTTAAAAGAAGCTATGGTGCACACCTCTCATTCATATAGACGTTAATTCCAACAGAATGGATCAGAGCAAGTGCAATGGTCTCGGTTTAGTTGCCTAAGTGCGCGTGGAAACCTTCCCCTGCCCTCCTACCTAAAATCTATATCTGCAATAAATAAATATAAGAGCTACGAAAACAATTCAATAGCACGAAATTCGACTACAAAAAACCGTATAAGAGATGCCGCATACAGAGCTACGGAAATAACTCAATAGCTAGAAGTCCGACTTAACGAAAACCGAATTAGGAATACCCAATCAAGACAAACATTTTGATAAATTAATTTTTTAACTTGTGAAATATAATTAAATAATCTTTAAATAAACAAGTTAATTAAACGTTTTGATAATAATATTTTAATATCTCTTACTCTGCCTAATTGAAATATGATTGTTCTTACATACGTGCAAGCCATGAAAACAAACAAGAACTACATTAATACAATTCATGCTTCTTAAGAGCTAATAATAATAATACTAAGCTTTATTTACGGAGAAATAACTCGTTTGTACAATTTCAAAACAAAACCATAAAAAGTCAAAAAAGAAAGAAAAAAAAAGTCAAATAAAAAATTTCAATCTTCTTGTCTATTTATTCATTGTTTTTTTTAAATCATATTTATTGAATTATTTTTACATTAATAAATAATGCACATGAAATAATGAATTAAGAAAACATAAAAAATAAAAGAAGGATTCTAAATAAACAATACGGCACTTCGTTATCGCATTCTATGCTTTAGTTACATATGTTTCTCATTTAATAACTATGTCTAGTCCTCATCGCTATCTTCGTTGACTATAGGACAGACATTATCAATGTCGAAAAGATTAATCAATACCGCTGCAGGTCGGAAAGTTCTAGATAAAAATCTTCCATATGATAAATGATATAACAGCGCGGCGACGTGGGAACAGCACCCAACAGTCCGCAGACCATTTGCACATTTGCAGCAGTGCCCTTTGATGGCATCAATTCCCAAATCATTTGCATCGTATTCGATATAACATTTATAAATTTTTTGATTTACAGTGGCGGCAATATGAAAAGCCCGGTCATAAAAATTTAAGTTATTAGTATTTTTTTTAGAGATGTTGTATTAACATATAACTAATACTTATATTTTTTAATTAACTAACTATAATATACATAAAAATTACAAATTCGATAATTATAATATATATTTATCCCCTAAATTCAACCCTTTAATAAGTAGTACGTTTTTCAGATATATTTCTGCAAATCAATAATAACAGAAATTTCAATTAAAAAAATTATTTTAAGTAAAAATTATGTTGTATATAGTTTATTAATGAATATTTGTTTCATTAAAATTTTGTAGAACATCATCGTACCTTTAGGACATCTTTTAAAGGGCGAGACAATCGTTACGCTAACTGTTGCAGGTAGTCGACCCTTAAATTATTGTCTCATACAAATTTCAATACATGTATTACGTAGGATTACTCTTTGAAGAGTTTTGAAGCACGTACCGTTTTATTAGTGTCCACCAATTCTTAATTCTATTCAAATTTTGGCTATTACCTGGCTAATCGATTACATAAATTGCATTATTAATTAAATAATTAATTACCTGTAACAAATAAAAAAATATCAATTGGATATTTTTGCATAATTTGTTACTTAAATGTACTAAAATTATTGTGTGAGTAATAAATTTTGAAATAAAAAATTATTTACAAAAATATTTCGTACGATTTTTGCACTATACAAAACTGTGTTAATTTGCAAAAAATATCACTTTTCATTTTCGGCGTATAAATTTAATACCGACGGCTGTAAACTGCTTTTCAGTATATCTAAATATTCTACAAGGTTCTATAAATGCCAAAAATTATATTAGGTTTTACCTTGAGTCTTTGCTTGAAAAATATTGAATAATATGCCAGTAAGATTAATTTTCTGTGAAAAATACCCATGATACACATTTTACAAAAAGTTTTAGTTGCGTTAAGAAGCCTAAAATAGCCAAGAATGTTAAAAAATGCAGAAAATATGATTTTTAGGGTTGGCGCACCTTAGCAAAAAATCTGAAAAAATTCAGGAAGGTAGATTTAAGTACATCCTAAAAAATGACAAAAAAAATGTTTTGCCGGTCTTCAAAAAATAAGAAAAAGATCGATTTTTAACTTTCTGGAATATTTTTAAGAGGCATATAGAGTGTTCAGGGTATCAAAAAAAAATGTGTTGAAAGATGACTCTAATCACTATACCTATAAATTTTTTCAAAATTTTTTATTTGCTAGTTCGTCAGAAAAAAAATAATGACTGAAGAATCCTATTTTTTAACCCTCAGAAGCGGTGGAGAAAGCATCTGGAGAAATGAATATGAAAACTTTATTTTTACACCCCAAGGCACCCTTTTATCAAGTAAATTAAAAAAATAAATGTAAAGGATTAACGGGATATTGGAACGCCAATAAAAACAAATAATCTGTTGGTCGACGTTTCGGTCTCTCCCTCTATTCCTTTGGCGAAGTTTATTAACAACATCTTAAAAAACGCTATACCATCTTTTCCATTTAACATCAAGAACTCTTCAGAAGCAAGAGGAAAGATTATTTCCGCCAAATTATCTCAAGACTATGTGCTGGTCTCTTTCGACGTGAAATCACTCTTTACCAACATCTCCAAAGAGTCTGTTATTTCGTTTCTCCACAATAATTGGGACCTTATTGCCCCTTACACGTCTATTCCATCGGAAGTATTTGTGGGTTTGGTGTCTACTATTTTTGACAATAGCTTCTTCAGTTACGATGGACGTTCTTACTCACAGCAGGTTGGGTCAGCTATGGGTGACCCCTGTAGTCCCATCTTCGCAAACTTTGTCATGAATGACCTGCTTTGCAGCTTTTTTGGAACGGTTGAGTTTGATTTGCCCTTTCTTTTACTGTATGTGTGTAACAAACAACTCATGGATTCGCAAGCCTAAACAAAGGTAATTTATGCAAATTTAGCATAAACGCAATAAGCAACCGATTAAAATCTTTTATTTTATATAAGTTACCTTTTTCAAATTGCGAATATAAATAAGTAAAACGTAATTAGTTGATAATTATTCAATTAAAATAATAAATGTAAAAAGATTGGGAAGCGCATATTTCAAATTATATTGAAACGGCCACAAAGTTTCACAACTTAAGTGGTTGACGAATTTAACCTAAGGACTTTAAGAGGGATTCATGAATTATGGGACAGATATGTCTTTTTAAAAACTAATTAGGACTAACGAATTTTGACCTTATTGACTCTAAATTTGAGTAAACCGATCATACAAAGTTCAAACTTACACTAAAAAAAGCGTAATCTTTTTGCTAGAAAAATCTCATGTTATGTGCCAAAAATCTTGCAAAATAACTAAGAATTACGTTATTAAACTAAAAATCAATTAAGTTGAGAAAAACTATAAAATTAATTTTTAAATAAACACATTTTAAACCATAAAAGTTAAACAAACCAGTCACCTCAAAACTTTTCTAAAACTATATAGTAAAAATTCAAATTATAAAGTTAAATTTCAATCAATATACATGTTAACCTGATTTTGGGCGATGCAACAAAAATGTCATTCATGAGTTTTCACTATTAGGAAAGTCAATTAACTGCAAAAATTTGCCAATTTTTCAATCAAAATCGAATATGATTATTCCCTATCCATAACAACAATTAAAAACGATAATACCAATTTTTATAATTAAAAATCCAGTTTTTAAAAACCAAAAACTCGTCAACGAATACACATCAACCTTATTGACATGTATTCCAAAATTTCATATAAATAGAGCAGGGTCCCTTAAGGCGTCAGTTCATCTCCGACAAGACGCGTAATCCAACCTGCCCGTTCGTTCCGGATATTAATTAAAAGTGTTGTGCTAATTCATAATTAATCTTTTTTTTTAAAGTATTCATAATAAGATTTTAATTTTTTTTAAAAAAAGTGTTCATAATTAAATAATTTTTTTTTCTAAAATATTCATAATAAAATTTTATTTTTTTTTAGTATTCATAATTGAATTTTAATTTTAATTTTTTTTTTGTTTTGTTTTGTGCGCTTTCCAACGACTAAAAAGGTAATGACCAAATTTTTATATTTAAAATTGTATGTTTTTTTTTTATTTAGGCGAGTCCCAACGATTTCAATGTAATTTTTATCTTTATAACAGAAAGTTAACTTGGTAAATTAATTCTCAGCAATTATTTTTTTTTATTATATTTTATTTTGTAATTATAATTCTTTTGTACCGTTTTTTTTCATTATATTTTTTTTTTTGTTAAATAAATTAGTTGTGATTTACATGTTTTTATTCTTTTCTTGCTGTTAAAAAGGCGATCGACTTGGTAATAATCCTACGTCTCCGATCTTCAATTTAAAAGTTTGAGCCCGGCTTATAAACAGGCTCTGGTGGCAGCGAAATTAACCTTCAGTTAACACACAACGGCCGCGATTATTTAATTAATAAGAGCCTACCCGTGTTACATGTGGACGACATACTGACTGCTGTGCCTCGCAAAGAAGTCGATAATAGCCTCTCTATACTCAAATCCTACGATGTCCTGTTGGATTTTACGTATGAATTGGAGTGCAATTCTACCATCCCCTTTCTGGACCTCCTTATAACTAAACACGCTGATGGTTTCCTCAGCACTGACGTCTACCGTAAACCGTCGTCTACGGATAGACTGTTAAATTTCAGTTCGGTGCATCCTCTCCAACAGAAAATTAATGTCGTTACGGCATTAAAAAATAGAATTCTTTCCTGTGTACCTCAAGACCATATAGGTACTAAACTACATGAATTAAAGCAGTAACTCTTAAGAAATGGATTTCCAGGTAAACTAATTGACCACACCCTCTTCAAGAATAAGATACGGAAGATGATAGCGTCGGACTCCCAGTCTGATGGATCCACCTCGATCAATAGGTTTTGCAAAATTACTTTCCACCCTTGGTTAGCTAAAAGAATCCACAGTACTCTCAAGGAAGCACTTACCAACAACAAATTAATGTTATCTTTTCACAATCGCTTCTCCTTAAACAACTTAATTTTTTCAAAAACCAAGGATAAGATCCCTAGCCTGGAGAGAAATAATCTGATCTATGTCATCAAATGCAGTTGCAATTCCAAATACATAGGCCAAACTAAACAACGGTTACTTAACAGGGTAAAACAACATCAATATATCAGATCAAGATCAAAAACGACCGGTTTGGCTGAACATATGATCGAGAACTCGCATAGTTTTTCATCTGAAGATGTGAGTATTCTGAATTATGAATCTAACTACCAGAGAAGAACCTTTCTGGAGGCCGCCTACATTTCTGTTACTGAAGACAATATGAACAAACAAACGGATTACGGGTACATAAACAATGGCTATAAGAATTTGTTGAGAGGTTACTTGAGGAAGATCGAAATGCTGCCACCCTGAAACCTTCATAATGTTGACTCTTGGTTCGTGTTGTGATAGTGTTTTTGGATTGTGTACCTTCCTGGATGTTTTGGATCTTTGTGCTCTGGTTGCTTGATGGCTTCCTGTTTTTGCCTTGTGTGTTTTTATGGAAATTGTTTTTTTTTTTAATTTTTATATTGTGATACTATTTTTTGAGTTTGGTTTGTATAGAGTTGTTGCGTTTTTATGCTACTCACATTGTTTTTAGTATTGTTTTTCTGTTTGGAGGGAGAGATTTAACTTGTTAATTTTTCGATTTGCATTTTATTTTTCTAAACCAGGTATATTTTATTTGATACCTTTCATATCTGTCAGGTGTTGATTTTAAATATTTGACACTCGCCATTTGTTTTATTTGAATTGTTGTATGCTTTAATGTTTGCAATTTTAATTTACACGTTTGTAATTTTAGTTGACTTGGTTAATGTACCACCTGACAGACTATTGGTCTTCCCTCCGATAGAATTATTAACGCTTAGAACATCCCCCATCTTTATCTGTGAGGTATGTGTTATAACCCTTGCTTCTGGTTTGAAAATCATGCCTTCTCTTTTTGTTTTTTAGTCATGAGGATGTTTTAATTAATAAACCGAAACGTCGACCAACAGATTATTTGTTTTTATTGGCGTTCCAATATCCCGTTAATTCTTTACATTAATACATAGCTTTGGACGAGATTATTTTTCTATTAAATTAAAAAATTTAAAGATAAGGGCATTTTGACTATCTTATCCATGGATACCCTTTATCTGTGCGCCTAGTACGAGTGATTTTCAAATACAAATCTCGAAATTAAACAGCGCCATCTGTTATTTATTTCTTAATTATAATAGTTGATCATCGGGCATTGTGGCGGCTTTCAAATTAACCTCAAAATTTTGAAGGATAGTAATGAAACAATGTGAATTTTCCTACAATAAAAAGAAATTCAAAGGGGTATAAATAAATTCTACAATTACTTTATAAACATGTTGTTTTGTTTAAAATCTGTTAAAAGTGGTAAATAACATAATTATAATACCTAGATCTTCACAAACTATCGATCAATTTGTAGGGTCTCTATTTTACTTATTTAAAGATAAACATTATACGGTAGGACGAAAAGAATGTGATATATTAATTACAGACGATCAATCTATCAGTCGAAAACATGCAGCATTAAGGGTTAAAGTAAATAATTTAATTTTATTTTGGTTTTAATTTTTCAATCTCGTAACATTTTAGAATAATTCTGTATTTCTGTTCGATTTTAAATCCAAATATAATACTTTTGTTGATGATAATAAATTAGAACCTAACACTGAATTTCTGTTGAGCAATGGAAGTAAAATTAAATTTGGTATGCTGGAAAGTGAGTATATGTAAGTATTTTGCTAATTATTTTTTATGTTACTAATATCTTTGTAAATCAAATTTTAGATTTGAAGAAATATCGATTGTAACAATTACGTCGAGCATTAAAAGCGAAGACAAAGTAAGACTGAAAAATGATATAGATATTTTGGGTGGCTTGTTGGCTTCCAATTGGACATCTAAATGCACTCATGTTACAGTAGAAGAAATTTTTGTTACTATTAAAGTTGTTTGTGCAATTATTAGTGGAGTGCCATTAGTCTTACCAAATTATTGGACCGCTTATGTTGAAAATGTTATGAAAAATCTTCCTCCACCACCAGAAGGAAATTACAAACCCAAGTATTCGGAACTTTTGTCAAAACAAAAATTTTCTATCGAATATCGCAAAGAAAGGCGTCATTTGTTTAATAATAAAATTTTTATGTTTTCGACCAAAAGTGATAGATTAAAAATGGAAGATTTGATTATTTTAGCTGGTAAGTATAAATATATAACGTTGAAATCATTGATATCAGTTACTTATACAGTAATAATTTGCTAAATGCAACTTCTGTAAACGCAATATTTGCAATGTGCACTCTATAAGCAATTGTTTTCAATTTCTGTTTATTCACTAAATGTCAACTGATCACTCAGGCTTGTTTCACAATAGTAGTACTAGAATTAGTTGGAAACTACACGTTGATTATTTTTACCAATAATATCATTGGAGGATTATTTTTAGCTACTCTTTTAGAATAAGTTATTTTATTAATAAGTACCAAAAACCATGCAGCTCGCTGATTGCATTAATTATTTGGAGAGTATTTAAAGTTACTTGTAAAATTACAAGAAAACATTATCTATGCAAGGAAAATACAAAATATCAAAGAAAACTAAAAGAATATTTAGTTTTAAGCAAAATATGAGAATATTTAATTTTATCAGTTATATTATTGTTCTTCGTGTGCTTTAATATGTAATAAAATGATTTCTTGTTGATATAATGATACCACAGTGGCTCAATAATTTATTCGTACATCATATAAAACTTACACAAAATTATTAAATTTTGTAGTAATATTACTTTAATCATATTTATTTATTTTTTATTAAACAAATGTTATAACGGTATACATATTAGTAAAAAATAATTTAAAAAACTTGGTAAGAAACTGTGAAATAAATTCATAACCGGAAATTATTCGTATACAGCCCAGACATGTACAATTTCTTTTTATTTGTTTAAAATTAATATTTTGTGGTGGGAATATCCTTTTACATTTATTATGATTAATAGTTTATATAACCATTTTGGCAAATTATTCAAATCGACAGTTTTGTTCCATTCTTCCAAATAATACAGATTTCAATAGGTACTGCTTTTTCTTTCTAATTCTTCCCACAAATTTTTGATAGGGTTATGATCGGTGGGATTGGGGTGGCGAGTGAAGATGTTTTCCAATGTGCTGTAGCAGCAATCGTTCTTTAATAACATAAGTTATATGCTTGAAGTCGTTATGCTGAAACAGATAGTTGTCTTTTGAAATATTATCTGTCTAAATTTTGAAGAATATTTGAATATTGAAATTTGTTTATTGTGATGTCAATAAATAAGAGTTTACCAACTTTATTTGCAGCCATACAACTCCAAACTATCACATTTTCACTACTTCCATGCTTTATAGTTTTGTGTTCAATTTTCTCTTTTCTCTTTTATAATCAGTTTAATAACCTTTTTTTCTCAACTATTTATTTTATTTTGTTTTATTTTAATATTAGTTGTGCAACAGCAATAATAAGCAAAACTACAAAATTTTATATTATGAAATTATGTTATTATTAAGAGTTAAGCATTACTATTTTCTTTTTTGGTTTCACAACTATAGTCGATCCAAGATATGAATAATATAGGTGGCGCGTCGTTTGCAAAGTCGAATTTACATCGGGAAACTTCAGATAATTTAAATAGTACTTAATCTTGTAGTAATATTAAATATTCACCACAAAGAAGCGAAATGTTATAACCAAATAACTACGTCTATTCGATATTACATTTAACTCTGTTCACGTCTATCTTATTTATGACTTTACCCGCTTCAGTTTAGGCAAGACGCATAGCATTTCAATCGCAAAAATTTCCTTATTTCCTTATTGTAATACCGTCTAACTTCAAAGCAATTTCATTGGTTTACATTTCAAGGTCGTCGATTTAGTACAAATTCCAATATTTTCCTTTAAAAAACAGGCTATACAATTCAAGATTTTTTTGATAATTTTTGCTGTTATCATTATTATGTTTTCTGTGGTGTACGAATAAATTATTGAGTTTAGTTTTACTTTATATAATTGTTTTGAAAATTTTAATGAAGTATTTTAACAGTAAGGTAGGTGTGACAAATAAGGCCCATTATGTAAATTTGGAGACACCCGTAATTTTGAGAATCTCAAATATTGTCATAACATTTCGGATTAGTACGGACTATCCACTCATAAGTGGTGCTGGCAGGAAATATTTTATTTGTAACCACGAAATATTATTGAAATTATAAACGCATTGTTCGACGAGTGTTTATAAAATTACATCGGAAAAGTTTGTTTATTTTCAATAGTTACAAACTTTTTGCAAAACTGAGTTTTATGTAAATTGTAAGTACAGTGTTTATGTATTATTTGGTAGAGAAATTGTCATCTAATTAGAAACGGTTAATGTGTTTTTTTAATATAACCGAAATTGCCCCATGCAAGAAATAAGGCCCTTACTTGTTGATACGCGGACCTTTTTTTTGAAATTTGATCTTTTTTATTTGATGAATACACAAAAAAAGCTGTTGAAAAATCTAAAGATACTGCTATTGCAGTCAAAAATAAGACTTCGAAGCCTTCTGAAGGAGCTGATTGGTATTGACCGCTATGCCAGAAAACATAATTATCGGAAAAAGATATAAGAAGGTGTATTAAGTATTCAACTTGGGCACATGATAAATGTTTGGGCTTTACACCATTAGATTATAATGCATATATTTGCAATGTTTGCGGAAAGTAGCCGGGCTTTAAAATATCCAGGGGTCATCTACAATGATATAGAAAAAAATATTTTTCAACTATTATTTTTATTTTTTTTTATCTAAACTTTATTGTAATTTTAGTCAAGACTCCAATACACCTTACTCTATTAAATTTTTGATTATTTGCTATGCATGCACAAAAATAAAAATTATTTTCTCTAGCCGGGCCTTATTTCTAGCACCTACCTTACTTTTTAACCGATTTCAAAAAAGGAGGAGGTTATCAATTTGGTTGTATTTTTTTTTTTTATTGTAAATAGTTTATAAGTAAAAATAAACTTTTTGTTGTAGGTGGTCAAGCACAATCGTGGGATGAAAATCCATTACAAGTGAATGATCTTACAAACAATGAAAAAGAATATTTAATAGTTCAACCCACTGAAAGTAAATTAGATGCTTCTCTTCTGGAAATAATTAATTATAATAAAAACTTGGGGAAAAGGACAATTGCGGTGCAAGAAATTGCATTAGCGATATTAAGTTGTTCATGTAATAAAGATTGCAATCCATACATTGATCTAAAAGGTGATATAATATTAACCCAAATTGAAACTCAAAAATCTGAAAATATGGTATTGGCTTTGGAGACAGAATCCCAACACATAGTTGATCATTCGGCAGTAAAAGTTGACTTGATAGTTCCACCATCAGTTGAAAGTAGTTTAGGTATGATTTCAGAAAATACCAAATCCACTGTTTTTGGTCATCCACAAAGTATAACAATTACTAATGAAAGTGTTAGCATCAAACGGGAAGGAGAAACTCTTGATCATCTTAACAAACCTAAAAAAGTTAAAGTTGACACTACTATAAATCGAAGTGAACCACAGGAAACTCGATCTTTAGAAAATCCGTTTGTGATTAAAAGGTAAATGTAACATCTTTATAATTATTATATAGCAGAATTGATACTTCGGAGAACATTTTGTTATTCAATTAGAAAAAAAAAGTTTTTTAATGATCACTTCTATTGAGTAAAATTTAATGCCTCCCATATATGACCAAAGATCCATTGCATAACAAAAATAAATGTACAAGTTATAAATTATAAAACTAAGGTCCTCCTAAACGTAAGTAAACTACAACATGTTTGAATTGACTTGTTTTATTAAATTTATTGTCACCAACATAATGTCCCATTACATGTAACGACATTTAATATGTTTTGTATGAATGAAGAGGTTTGAACATTTCAAAATCAGCATTTAGTTGTGATACTTGATTGTAGAATCTAATTACACAAACATTTTTGAATACACTGCAGGAAAAGTATCGAGATTTGTCTTGATTATGGCTAATTAAAATCAAGGATTATAGTAATAGGCTATTACGAGCCAGTGCTTATGACAAATTCTGTTTTGTTACTTGTGAGCCAATTTTATTAAGTGATATTTTGAATTGATTTCCCTCCATATCTAAGTAATTTTTAAGATTTGCTATTGAAGAAATTCTTAATTTATTCATTAAGTTCATATGTGAAAATTGATGTCTTTTCATTAACCATTATTTACACCACAACCTTTTCCATTTATTTTTTTTTTACCCAATGTTTTAACAGTTATTATCACAGATGCAATTTTTCTTTTGCTCGACATGTTGAAAGAGGAATGATACTAAAATTTTACGTCTAGCGCAGATACTTGTTGTCGACCAGGTTTTCTTTAAATTATGTGTGTGCACTTTTTCAATATGATATGTTGCTCAACTATACCGTCTAACATATTTGAGCAAACATTCTATAAAATTTGGTAGTATAGATTTGCTAAATCTGTGCAAATGCATCTAAGCAAACAATTTGTATGTCAAATACAGAAGTCAATGTATTTGTTAAATCGTATACCTACACGTTTTTGTTGACATATTTGTTCCAAAGATGTACAGTGTAGATTTAAATCTTGAATCTGCAATTTGTATGCACAAACAAGTTCGACAAACTTGAACGTACGTTTAGGGGGGTATCAATGTATGGCTTAGACTTCTCGTAACTTTAGCTGAAATTTTAATCTTCTTTTTCTCGAAACTACAGTTTTTGAAATTCTTGTCATGATTTCTCAAGTTCTACTGAACCAATTTACTTGAATTTTGGTGTGAATCTTCTCTATACATATCTCTATCGTGTGAACTAAGATTCTAACAAAATTTCAATTTTTACTATTTTTAAAAATTCGCAAAGGTAAAAGAAATTGTAAAAAAAAATTTTTTTTAAAATTTTGATTTTTTCAGCTTTCTAGACTAGAATACTGCCTTAAATAATTGGAGCAGATACAGTTACTCGAAAAAGTATTCGGGCGCTCCTATGCTAGTAATGTAAATTGTTGTTTTTGAACACTGTTTTTATCAAATAAAAATCGTTTTTACAGCAATACTTATTAGACATTTTTTGTCGCAAATTTCATTGTCTTCATTTTTGTTCCTATACATTTTTCTATTTTGTCGCCTCGTTTTCGACTGAGCGTGACTTAAAGCAGACTCGGTAAAACTTTTTAATAAAATTAAAAATGCACAATGGAATTCTTATGGGATTCTCAGGGGATTCCTATAAGATTTTTACCAAGTCTGCTTTAAGTCACGCTCAGTCGAAAACGAGGCGACAAAATAGAAAAATGTATAGGAACAAAAATGAAGACAGTGAAATTTGCGACAAAAAATGTCTAATAAGTATTGCTGTAAAAACGATTTTTATGTGATAAAAACAGTGTTCAAAAACAACAATTTACATTGCTAGTATAGGAGCGCCCGAATACTTTTTCAAGTAACTAAATAAAATCATTAATTAATATGAACTTATAAGTATTTTAATGGTACAGATTAGTACCAATACGAAAATATGTACGATTATCAGATAATCATTTTTTTTTCTGGAATTGAATCCGGATTATCTAGGGTCCGAATTTTTGACGTCTATATTATCGAGACTATTGTATTTGAAATAAATTAATATACTGGGTGACCGGCCAAGAAACCAAACATAGGAAATTAAGGGCGTACTGCTGCAAAGCTCACAAAAATTGACGAGAGAGATCGTAAAGTTCAAAATAAGACAGACAATGCTAAAATTCATTTGTGATGTAGCTCAAAAGAAACTGACGTATACGCATTTAAAAGTCTATGAACTGTCAAAGTGTAATGCGATACTTAAGTTCTACACTGTTATTGAGAAATTTAAAATCTTAAATTCTGTTCTAATCTAGTAGTGACTTGCTGTTTACGTCGGCCAAGAATTATACTGTGCTAAATTCTCAACCATTCCAAATCTAGTTCCGAGATAATCGAAAATTATGTAAAAGTTTGAAAATGATGTATTCTGCCAGTACCTGCTGGTGACAATATGCAGTACATTGTTTTATAATTTTAATTTTTAAATATAGATCCTTATAATGTTATTTTTTAAATTTCAATAAAATATTGTTAAGTATGTAATTAGGCCTGCTGTAACAGTTGAATTATTGTTCCACGTTTCGGGACGTTTGTGCATTATGGCATATAACTTTCATATAGATTAAAATTATAAAATTTTTGAAGTGGATATAGGAAAGGTCATTGAAATATTTTTAACAGGAACTTTATAATGTTATTTTTTTTAAATGTATATTATCAAAAGAGTTTGCTATTGTATTTTTGAAACTTTTATGATTTTCGTTTCTAAAAAGTATTGAGAAATGAGAAAAGAGAATTACAATAGAAAGTTGTTTGTATTGTGGCATTTTGTAAAACGAACTGCATTCACACTGTTACAAAACTAAAATACAAACTAAAATTGCTCTTAAAAACATAAGCTAGTACCAAAAGGGCCATAAACAATGTTCCTTAGGTGAAAACGATTAAAGATTTCCGGTAGCAGGTAAAAGTTCAAGTGCGAGGGTTTTAAATGCGCGTAGTGTACTTCGAAGTGTTACTTCAAAGTATTACTTACTTCTATTATTATACTATCTAGTATTATACTTACGAAGTATACTTACTACATCAAAGTGTTACTATACTCGTGAGTTACTAAGTTCAGTTATTAGTGTCTTGTTTGCAAGAAACAATATTACTTCAAGCTTTGATTTTGAGTTAGTCAGCATCAAATAATAAAAATGCCTAGATTGGCACCAGGGACACGCCGAAAAAGTATGCGTAGAAGAATGAGTATAGCTCGTGGATACATTTCTAAAAAACGAAATATTGGAAAAGCTAGTGAAGTAATTAAGGGAAAACACAACAATCCAGTAACCAATATAAATATCTCTCCCGAGTTACCCCATTCGGAATCCAACACCACCTCTATTCCTGAACTTCCAGTTTCAATGGCAAATATGAATGGACTTAATCAATTAACACCTTTAACGTCCAACATTAATTATTTTCCCGAAGCAGTACCATCTACATCAAATGTTCTTTTTATACCAGAAGCAGATTCTTCTAATAACCTGATGGATGACATACAAAAAGTTCCATCTAGTGATAATTTTGAATTAACGGGAAGACGTATAGTAAACATAAACTTTTTTTTTCAACAGCTTATTAACTTTAAACATTTAGAACTTTTTTCGTGTACGTCGGAACATTTACGAATAGTAGGTGAGCAAAGACTGGGATTAAAAAGTAAAATTATTGTATCGTGTAGTATGTGTTACTCGAAGAAAATAATAGAAACTGATAATGACCAAAATTCTATGG
Source organism: Cantharis rustica (assembly GCA_911387805.1). NCBI lineage: Eukaryota > Metazoa > Arthropoda > Insecta > Coleoptera > Cantharidae > Cantharis > Cantharis rustica. The sequence continues at coordinate 84,161,578 of OU426877.1, forward strand.
ATATCAACAAGTCTTCAGTATTAGGATGCATTTCAACTGGAGGTGGATACTCATCACTTAGAGAATTACTTTCTACTTGCGATATTCCATCTATGGGTCCACATTTATTTAATAAAACAGAAGATACATTATCATCTCACATCCACGACGAGGCTTGGAAATTAATGGAATATGCTGGAAAAGAAGAAGCACGTTTAGCTATTGAAGAAGGAAATGTGGATTCAGATAATATACCCCTAATAACAGTAATTGCTGATGGAGCATGGAGTAAACGTTCATACAAAGTCAACTTCAATGCTTTGTCTGGTGTAGGAGTAATAGTTGGAAAGCGAACTGGAAAATTACTGTTTTTAGGTATTAGAAATAAATATTGCTGTGTATGTTCTCGGGCTAAAAGTAAAAATTCGGAACCTTCTCATCATAAATGCTTCAAAAACTGGAATAAACCATCGACGGGAATGGAAGCAGATATAATTGTGGAAGGATTCATGAGAAGTATAGAAATGCACTATGTAAAATATGCATACCTCGTAGGAGATGGTGATAGCAGTGTAACGAAGAAACTATTGGAAGCCCGACCATATGGAAATCGATTAATTGAAAAAATTGAGTGTCGCAATCACTTACTGAGGAATTATTGTACTAATTTAAGAGGTCTTTTGAAAAATAAATTCAGTAGTTCGAAAAAAGTTGTAGTTTCGATGAATCAGCGAAATGCTTTAAATGACGCTATTACAAGATTACGTACCGGTGTTCAATGTGCAGTTAAATTTGTTAACGAAAAATGTACTGATTTCTCTCATGCGGAAAAAATGCAGCATCTACGAAAAGATATTTTGAATGGTCCAAGTCATGTGTTTGGAGAGCATTCCCATTGTTCTAAATATTTTTGTGTTGGACCAAAGACATCAGAAAATGAAATAAAGTGGATCACGGACATGAAGAATTCGGGTTTATATCAGGATATTATGGTAGTGGTTGGTCGAGTTGCGCGACATGCCGAAAGTTTAATTTTAAATATGGACAATAATGCCGCGGAATGTTACAATTCGGTTTTGGCCAAGTTTATTGGTGGCAAACGCATAAATTTTAGTGCACGACGTTCTTATCAAACTCGTTGTGAAGCAGCATTAATATCATACAACTCGAATCCTGGACAATTGAGCGCAATTATTCATAAATCGGTAACCAATACTAGTCCCGGCGAACACACGAAAAAATATATAAACAGTTTAACGCGTGCTTACAATTCGAGAAATTGTAGGAAAGAATTATTTCCGAAAAAATTTAAAAAGAAGAAAAATTCTATAGCACCTGCAGATATGGAATACGGTCTTGTTGATGACGGTGAAACATTATCGTCCGAAGAAATTAAAGTTAAAGAAACCGAATTTTTAGCATCATTAAAAAAAAGTGAAGATGAACTTAACCAAATTCAAATCGATACGATTGGACAAAGTGATAACTTATTATGGAGACAAGAGCGATTTAATCGATTAACAGCATCAAATTTTGGTTCTGTATGCAAAATGAAGAAGTCCACGCATTGCCGTAATTTAGTAAAAAATCTGTTATATTCGAATTTTCGCGGCAATTCATCTACTCGCTGGGGACAAGATCACGAAATTGTAGCAGTTACGGAATTTGAAGAAAATTATCAGATGGAAGTTCAAAAATGTGGTATTTTTATTGATAAAATTTTTTATTTTTTAGGAGCTTCTCCAGATGGTTTAATCGGTGAAGATGGAATTGTAGAAATAAAATGTCCACATAAAGCCTCATCTTCGACTGTATTGGAAGCCATTAAAAATAAAACAATAAAATTTTTAGAAAACGATAAAGGCAAAATTAAATTAAAACGAAGAGATAATTATTATTTCCAAATTCAAGGACAACTAAAAATCACTAACAGAAAATATTGCTATTTTATAGTTTGGACGCCAACTGAGCTAATAGTAGAAAAAATAGTCAGAGATGAAAAGTTTTGGCAAAATTATATGGAAAGTCAACTGACCGAATTCTTCTATAAGTGTTTACTTCCGGAATTGGTAAATCCACAATTTCCAAAAAAATTACCTATCAAAGATTTAAGGCAATTACCACAATAATTAGTGATACTTGATATAATGAAGAGACAGAGACACTGCGCAATATTTTCGAATAGATTATAATAAAGAACAAAATATAACATTTTCTTATTTTTTCTGATCCTTTCTGACCCACAAGTTATTTACCCTTGCAGTGATTTATGACTATACCTACTTGAGAATAATATTGCTAAAATATATGAAATTTACAGTGTACATTAGAACCCACAAATTAGGGGCGTGTGAATGCAATAAATTTTCAGTAGCATATTTAAAAATATTTTTGTGATACCTACAAGTTATGCAATGTGTATTGATAAATTGTCGAATTTTGTGTTACTGTTTATTGCTTTCTACAAGAACCCTTTGGATTTAAAAATTATTACGATGCATTATTTAAAAGTTCAATAAATTTGCTAGGTACTAGTAGTTGCTATTTTTTGATATTTTTAATATCAAGCTGAGGATTAATTATTAAAGTTAGTGTTACTTCTACGGCATTTAATTCTTTCTTTTAGCATTTTTTTTAAATTTTACATTCTGTCGAAGCAAAAAATGATCTTTTCTAAATATGATGTTTTTTAAATCATTTAATTATTTCAAGAGATGTTCGAGTTATAGCGCTCAATCCAGCATACCATTTTACACATGCAGCAGTACGCCCTTAACATGGGATATTGATTTTTTCTAAATTCCTGCTTCCCATTATAACGGATAAGAATGAAAAAGGTATCAAATTAAAGAGATTTTTATTCTGCGTCTAAAGATACCAAACACTTGATATTTTATTCTTTAATTATTGTTACTTATTGGATTAATGGTTAATTAAACATTAAACAATGGAGTTAATATGTATTATGTATTCACAAAATGTATTTATTAATTAATCTAACATAAATATCCAAACTACCAGCTTTTAGATACACTACCACTGTAATCTTATAAAAGCTAGTCTAAAAGACCTATATGTCTGCTACACATTATTAAAATCAGCAACAAATTATTTTAAAATTAATTACACAAAAAGAAGCTAATCGAATATTTTACACGACGTAGGAAATAGATATGTATGTGCAGGTGCATGTTTGTAAATTGTAATTTAATAGTACTGCTTGTTTTCAATTTCTTATCGCGGTGCTTGTTTCTTCATAAATTTACTATGATCATGATCTATGACTAAAACACACGTTAAATAAATAATAAAACCTATATCACTCGGCGATAATGTAGCTATCTATCAGTGAAATAATTTTCAGAATCGGATAATTAGTTCCGGAGATTACCCCTGACACACAAACAAATTTTACCTTTTTATAATATTAGTATAGATGCAGTTTTCTTGAAACTTCCATAGAATTTCTATACGTTTCAAGCAGTGTTTAGAGTGTAAGCTAAGCAATATTTGAATGACCAACGATGTTATCATGTATAACTCATCATACATGACGTCATACATTAGTCATCAAATATAATTAAACATTGTTTTGTAATAGTATTATGCTGGTAATAGTTTACGCCAAGTCCGTGACTTATTTTCTGTTAAATTCAATAATAGCCATATTCCATCAATATCGGTCATACATAGTTTAATTAAGAAATAAGCAACAGTGAATTGGAAGAAGCTATATTAGGTTTAATATCTGCAAATCTCAATGCAAGCATTAGATCCATAGCTGCTGAGTGTAATGTTGTTAGAGAAACTGTTTGAACAATTTAAAAAAAACACAAGTACCATCTTTTTAAATATCAATGCCATCAAGAAATACTTTTGTTTGACGAAGAATTCAGACGTGTATTTTGTGAGGAACTTCAAGAACTTGTGAACAGAGATCGAAACTTCCTTAAACAAATATGTTTTATATACGAATGTACATTTACATTAAACAATAAACCAAATGTGGAAAACCATCGCTATTAGGCTGTACAAAATCCTAGATTAAGTTTGATGACTGACTCGCAGTAACCTCAAAAAATTAACATTTGGGCTGGCATTTATAATAACCATATTGTTGATCCATTTGAAATAATTTGAAATTTAAATTCAGAGATGTATTTAGATCTTTTTATAAATAATATTGGACCTGTGTTAGACGAAATAGCTCCCGAAAACCATGAGGTCTGGTTTCAGCAAGACAGTTGTTCAGCACATTTTGGGGCAAACATTAAAGATTATTTACACCAGGCATATTCAAATTGATGGATTGGTTGTGGTGGTGCTATATATAAACTAGCCAGCCGGATCTAATCTGGCTCCATGTGACTTTTTTTTGTGGGGTCATATTTAAAGGAAAGTTTATAAAACTCGTCATCAAAATATTGATTCTTTAAGGTACGCGATTTTTGCAGAATGCAATCAAATTACTGCTAGGCAGCTAGAAAATGTAAGAAAATTATTTTATAATAGATTGGGTTACTGTTTAGTGCAGAATGGGGGATTATTCGAATACTTGTTATAATTATTTAGTTATTTCCATTTATTTTTACTTTTTTAATATTTAATTAATATAATTTTGTTTTTGAGTTTTGTGGACTAATAAAATTACCTACTTTTAACTTTCAATATTAGTAAACTTGTTATAATAAAATAGTATTCAAATTATGTTTTTTTTATTTGTAATGTAATAACTACAATAGGAAAATATGAAGTAAGAAAAGTAAAATGTAAATAAATGTAAATGTAAGTAAATACCATGAACCAAAACTTTCTAACAAAACTAATAACAATGCGGCAACTAAAATGTAACGCGGGGCGATCAAGCCTTTAATTTGATACTTTTTTCATTCTTATTCGTTATAATGGGAAGCAAGAATTTAGAAATAATCAATATCCCATGTTAATTCCTTGGCCTGTCACCCGGGATAATAATCGATTGTTCAGTAGCTAGAGGAAATTTTTGTAATGATATATTACGTGTAGGATATCAAATAACTGTACTTTACTTTTATATTGTTATTATTAGAGTGTGGAATTTATGCACTAAAAAGTGCCAAATATATGCAATACATATGCAGCAATAAATGCCTGAAATATGCACGTAGGTATATGCTTTAAAAATAAAAAGATTATGTACTACAAAACTAAGACCTTTAATTTTTTAAACTAATTTTATTGAGAGATTTAATTACAATTAACAATGAGATTATACGCCAGCCGCATTTTTGTAATTTTTGTCACTTATTGTGCTGGAAGGTCAGCCCTCAACAATTCCCCAAAGCTGTTGGGACAGATGGCAAGAAATTTTCGAGAAAATTGCCTTTGAAATATTAAAAGTTGAACCGTTGAAAAAAACAAGTACAACAATGCACCAATATGCACAACCTACGAAAATTAGTATTTAGAAAATTAGAAAAGTATTTTATTGAATTCTGATTTGCCTAATTTGGCTTTATCCGTATGGATTTTGGTGACATCAATTTTAAGAAACATGTAAATGCATTAAATTCTGTGCTCTAATTATGACTCATAAAATAATCATAAGCTGCATTTCCATTATGACGGCACAATAAAATGTTTATTGCGGATGCAACAATAAATAAATAGATTTGTTTCCAAGCCGTGCCTGGGAATCTGTTCTTTTCAAAGATATTTTTGCAAAGTTAATCTTTTTTAAATTTTATTTTCTTGAAATTATGAAAATATGCACTTATATGCCTTAAAAATAAAAACATGAAATATGCACTCTCAAATTTTGGTTGTAAACTCTAAAGTTGTAGAAACGCATAGATACAATTTGTTACAACTCTAGGAACAAGCAACAAAAATATGAATTTACATATAATTCCACACTCTAGTTATTATATTTTTTATGTTACATTGTCAACACATATTAAATTCACCATTATTATCTTGATCTTATGTTATGATCTTACCGGTCATCCAATAGCAATTACGAATTAGCTACTTAGATTAGTTTATCATCTTTTGTGCAGGATCATAACAAAAGATACCACCTATATCAGAGTAACTGCAAGAAGTAAAGCCCCCTCAGAGTATGCCATAAAGTTGAGAATAAATTTATAGTGCCAAATTTCAGCTTTTCATATTTTTTTCTTAATTCAAAAATCAACGGGAATGTGACAATATCAAAAGAATGAATTGAAATTTGTGACATTTATTAAAAAGGGACAGACATCAAAAATATCACTTGTGGTATATTGTGGTACATTTATCAATAATTTAAGTATTACTAAAAAAATAATTTTAATTTGGTAATAAGTGTTTGGATAAACTTTGATGTAGACCTGCCTTTTACTTTTTAATTTTGGTATTATTAATTTGGAAATAATAAAGTGGAGGAAGCATTGGATTAAGTATAGCCGATATTTTAATTAAAATTTTACGAAATTGTTGATCAAATCTTGTCAGAAGAAATTACTCTATTTTATATTTTTTTAGAAAAGAATCTAATAGTCGAGCACCATCTGGAAAGAGCTTGTTTGCTTTCAAAAACAGTTTTAAAGAAATTGCCGATAAAAGTACAAAGGAAGATAATGTAAGTTTTAATAAATCTTCTTTTTTTGATAACCAACAATTTTTTTTAGAACTTGTTTAAAATGTTTTCTAAAAAACGCAAAGAGATAGAACCACTTAGTAGTAATTGTAAAAGAACGGCAATGGATACTTCGACAGCGCAACCTACTTCATCAAAAGCAATTCCGAGTAAGAATCCTTTTGCTAACATTTTGAAATCCAAAAGTTCTACCGAACCAAAACAAGAAAGTAGTGTTTTAAATACTGTTGTGACCTTAAAGACAAAGTCACAGGCAATAAAACCGAAATTAAACATGTCAATAATAACCGATATTAATAGTATGCAGTTGAATTCTTCTTTAATTTTTGCTGCTGATGTCACTTTACAAAATAGTTATAGTTGGATATCAAAATCACGTTGTAATCAGTCTGTAGAAAGGCAATCAATAGTTAGCGATCAAAATTTGGATGAGGATATTGCAAAATATATTGAATCCTTTAAGAATACTGTTATAATAGAAGAAGAACCAATGGTTGTTAAAAAATCTATCGTTAGTGCTCTATTACCTAAAAGCAATAATGGTGGAAACAATTTTAAAAAATTCAGAAAAGTAAGTTCCTGTTATTATCTTTTGCATTAATGGAGTATTACTTATAATTTTTTCTAAATATAGATATTACCACTTAAAATTCAATCTGTGATAATACCAGAATCAAGTTACAAAACAATAATTTGTGATTCTCTCGGAATTCAAGTGGTACCCGAAGACGAGGAAATAGACAGCGATGATAATGCTGGACGTATCAAAAAATCAAAGAAAAAAGGAAGGCGATTTGAGTTTTGATTCAAAAAAAAGTTTGAAATAAATTATCAATCGATATATTTTTATTAATAAAAATGACTGAAAAATATAAATGTAAGATTTATTCGAGATCGGATACCCAACCCACGTCACCACATCCATTGAGATATGTAGAGATATTATCATCATCGCTTGTTGAAATATTGTCATTGCTTATACATGTCAAACAACTTCGCTTTCTAATATTACTTGTACAAAAGAAATTAGATGTATGATCAAATAATGTATTTTGTGGTTCGTATAATTTAATTTCTTCCATTATATTTTGTTTGTTTTCTATTTGGTCGATAATTTTTCCCATTATTGATAATATCTTGACAATTTCTCGATCAGTTGCTTCACTTATTCCATTGGTTAATGGATTACTGGTATATCCTAGAGCACCTGTTAACATGTAAATGATTTTTAAATTATAATTATTTTAATACATTATATTTGTACGAAGGCTCACTTTGACCCTGTTATGACTTTATTATATTTTAATTTATTTACTAAGTCAAAAAATGCCAACTAATAACAGTTAACTTACTTTGTAATAAAAATGTAACATTTTTTTAAATAATATCTAGTACCTATACTATGTAACATCTAATTGAATTAATTAATACTTTTATAATTGATGGATACGTGGTTTAGGTAGTGAAACTCCCATATTAACAGTATCAATATTTTAACAAATCTAAAAATTTGCTTCTTTTTATTTCCTTGAGTTTGCTAAAATATTGATCTAATTGATACTCTTATAATAAAGCAATTCCATTTAAGTTTAATTATTCTTACTTTTTAAAATTATTGTTTAATTTGTAAAAATATATTAGATAAATAGGTATTACAGTTTTTTTATTTAGAATTTCTAAATAGTAATTGAAAAATATTAAATTTTCTGATATTTAAAGCTATTTAAATATATTTTAGAGAGAAATAAAAAGTGAAACGTCGTTTTTAGTTAGATCTGGAGGCTTCTTATTTTTCTTTATATTTTCTACTGCTGTTTTTCCAGTAGATTTTTGATTCTTTGGAATAAGAATTTAAGTAAACTATCAAATTTTGAAAAAAATGGCTAAATTACAAAAAAATAGTTTTTTGAAATTCTTAAATAAAAAAAGACTATTTGAATTATTACTGCTATACTTTAGTACTAAACTAAGTTTGCTTGCCTGCATTTTTTTAAATTTTGTATGTTCTGAAATAGTTTGTATATTATTTAATGTTTTTAATTATTTAAATGTTCATTCATAGCATTAGTGAAAATTGTAAAATTATAACAAAACGGTTTTCACATTTTTGTAAACAGTACTAATTGAGTTTTTAAAAATATAAAAATTTTGTTGTTAAAATATATCAAAAACATAATGTCATATTAATTATACCATGGGTACAATTATATTTCTGTTGCAATATAAAATTATAAATAGGTACCATAAGTATTTTGCCAAATATCCCAACATTGAAATGCACAAACTAAAGGCGGATAAAAAACTTTTCCAATGGTAGGAAAACAATATTTCATTTGAACATTCAATATTAGTTTTTCATAAATATTTAAATTGGCCCAGTGTAAAAATATTACCGACAAATTTGGCGCTAAAATAAAAACAAAATTAAAAAAGGTAAAAAAATATAAATTGTATACCTGAATGAATAAAATATAAAATTGTATTGTATAAGTGTATTTGTTCATCTTTATATCTTCTTACATCTTCAAAATATTTTTTACATGCATCACGAATTTGATTATCTACTAAGAACATTTTTGTGTTATTTTTAATTGTCCAACTGACATTAATAATTTGTTTAGATGTAATAACCAAAGTAAATTTGGATTATTGTAAATAATATAATATAAATATATATATGGCCTACTCGATTATACCTATACTTACAAATTTATTTTGAAAAACATAAGCCTTTAACATTAATAACATAACAAACATGGTATACATACCATTCTTCAATCAACGGTATAACTATGTACCTACTAGAAGCAGTATTTCAAAGTTAAGATTTTAGTTGACATGGTTAATGAAACAAATCGCTACCCTAATAGCAGAAAGTCGTATGCGAAGTTTGCATTGTTTTGAGATAATGAGAGTAGAAGTAACACCACAATAATTTGTGAATTTAATGTTATTTTTATTTTTGATTAAATAAAAGTTGTAACACCTACTGACGTTCTGACTGACTGATCTGACGTTCTGTTAGATCATAAAACATAATTTTACGAATATTTCTATGTATGTATTTCTAAAACTCAAAAAATGATAAATACGACATTCTGTCATTATGGTAGCGAAATAATCGTGAGTGATCCTGATAAATAAGAGTCTGAACTAGTTGCGTTCACAGCAAAAGTCATTTGTGAAGAACTTGAATTAGGGCGAAAATTGGATAATCATTTTCTACAAAATTACCCGAATGTTGAAAGAACTTTTATTTCAGCGAGATATTAATAAATGCTTAACCAATATGAGGTTTATAAAGATTTGACCAAAAACCAAACACAATTGTTAATTACTAAGGTTTGCCGATCTGAAATTGTTTCTAATTCATCTAACATCGAACTTGAATTCGATCCTTACATCCAGTGATGTAAGTGACATCATAAATCAGAATTGTTTATTTCAAGATTATTTAATTATAATAGATATATTATTTAGTTTTATTTTATGTTGAAATAAATGACTGAATTATACACATTTTAGTTTGTTTTTGATAGTTTGTACACGGTTTTACGTATAAAAATCTGATTTCGATTTACACGGTTATTTAAGAAATCTATCTTGAGTATAAATCAGAGTATAGTAGATATATTTGAATTACAGTATACAGACATTTTCTGAAAATGATGCTTTTGTAATCTTAAAGGTGTCGTGAAGTGGTTGAGGCACTTTATTTGAAATAAAACTTTAAAATGTCGCAAATTAAAATCCGATTCGTTTTATAATAAATGAATAACATATCCGTAAACATGAAAGTGGACGAAACGTGACGTCATTCGTGCAACCGCGCACGCTGTAATACCACATAAACGTATTAGAATTTAAGTAATTTATGAATTACATCGTTCGACCTAAGTAATACCTAAAAAAATTTGCAAATTTTCTTAAATATGTTAATAATAATAAATACAAAAATTAAACCCTTGAATTTAATAATTGTTTTTCCTCTTGTAATTTTAGAGGCTAGCGCCTTTTCTGCAAAAGGCAAGTGCAACATTTTCACATGTAGGTTGGAATGCATAAGTATTTATTTTTTTCACTACGATTCATATTAAAAAGAAAGAATGAGTGAGTTTTTGAATTATGCCTTAAAAAGAAAGTTTTATTTTAATAAAAATAGTTAGAATACTTAGAATAGAAACACTTGTCTCTTTAAATAGATTAAATGATGATTTTACTTATTTAATACATAATTAATAGTTAATTCTCACTCTTTACTGTACGAAACTAATACCCAATGCAGTATCCGTTAGCATGTATTACGTTATTGCGACTGCAGTTCAACCACTTCACGACACCTTTAAGGCGTCTGAATTCACCAAAATTTCAAAAATTCTTTTTGTACACGCCTACAATTAAATTTTATTCATAAAATTATGAAAACTGAATTTTTTCAAAAACGTGGATCTGTGGTAACCCAGACTAAATGAATGCCAGATATGAAATTTCGTGATTTCGAAATGATTTTACAATTTGAATCTTCGCCACCGCTTTGCTCTACTACACACTCCATTTTTCTTCTGGTGCCAAAGTTCATATATACCGTAGATTGAATTTTAAATCTTTTTTCAATATTTGAGTTTCCATGTTTCCTGATCAGGAAGTATTTTAATAATTTTGCAAAGAAAAGATTACATAAAATGATGTATTTTATCATGTTACTATATGTTTGGAGCTGCAGATGTGTTTAGCAGTGAAAAAGTAGTTTTACTGCACCACATATAAAACCCAATATTAAATTATGTTATAATCTGATTAATTTACATCCTACGTAAATCTTTCTTCTAGCAATGATGGCACAAAATTATAATTCTTCTGTTTGAAAACCAATTTGCTGCTAGTTAAATAACAAGTAATAGAAAAAGATTATTATATTTTCAAGAGGTCACAAAATTAAAATATAAACATAAACTTAGTTTATTGAATAAATGACATCTACATCTCATTTCTTTTTTGGAGTTTTCTTCTCAGCAGTCTTCTTGGTCGGTTTCTTGGACTTAGCCGCGAGTTTTTTGCCATATAATGTGCCATTGTAAGAAGCCGCTTTCTTAACGTGATGGTATTCTAAGGTGCGAATTTTATTTCTGACGCATCGTGCTTTACGCAATTTGAATCGGTCAAAATCGGTCAAGGTTGCCCTCTAAAAAATAGCCGATATTAAATATTTGTTTAAAATAAAGAATTACACATTATAAGAATTAACAAAATCAGACATAATTTAGCTTCATATATGTATCAGTCGGCAATTCCTATCAAAATTGGATCATCACAAAAATAAAGTTTAATTGCAATCTAATAAGTAATAAAATTGTGCTCACCTTCTTCTTGGCTTCAAGTTTTTTAGCCCAAGTGGATTGACCCCATAACTCCTCTACGTTGCCCTCTTTCCATGCTTTACGTACGACACGAGTAGATGCACTGTGAGGAAATTTAATTCTCAATTTAGTTAAATGCAATTGATTTAATCTCAAAAGACCCCTGTTGATACCAGTCTCTGGTCCATCAACCAACACCTAAGACAAAAACCAGATTTTCTGTAATCACGTAGTATAAATAAGTTTAATAAATAAAAATATAAATGAAGATTCAGAAAAATAATTAGCTTCAGATATGTATCAGTCGGCAATTCCTATCAATGGTAATTTCATCATTTTACTTAAAATGAATATAAAATTAATCTGGTTACTTACTCTCGTTTGATCAATTACATCAACGATGCTAACAAGTTTTCCTTTGTTACGTCCATCAGACACCAAGGCCACGCGCCCGACTTCCACAAATCTTCGAAAAAGCTAAAAGTATTAAAATATCTCTATAATTAACATTTCAATAAAAAGCATGTGGTCGAAATTTGAGGTTATAATATTAATAAACTGAATATACCTTAAATCTTAACCATAGTATTATTACAAAATTAGCAAATGAGAAATTATTTCTACAATTATAATAAAATATACAAAAATATTAAACTTCATAGGTAATTTTTAATATTTTTCTAACTCACCATTTTTGACCACGCCAACTGAACTTTCTACAAGGACTAAAAGGAAGTATGGCGTTGTCAACGTCGCTACTAACTCCATCTATGTTGGCAGAAAATTTAAACTTCAAAATTGTGTTTTAAAAAACTGACCATTTTATTTTATAATAATAAATTATTAAAACAAAAAATATAAATTTATTTTAGATTTAATAGTATTTTATAATTCAGTTATTAAACACTTGCAGATCAATTTTGGACGATTTTATTATAAATCATTATAGTTGATTATAGTTAGAGACAGTGGCGGTCCGTGAGTAAGTAATTTGGGGAGACTGGAAGCCTAAAGTATTAAAAGTACTAATAACAGTACTTATTAACTATGTACATAATATTATAATGAATATTATTATAATCTTGTTAAAAAATAATATATTTAACGTTAAATTAAATTGTTTAAATTTTCTTGTAAACCAATTCAATTCTGCGATCTTTCTTTTTTGCAAACTCGTCAATTACATTTTCTACAAAAGTTAGATCTTTTACCATAGCGCCTAGTAGATTTTTTTCAATCGCCATAGATGATAAATTTGAAAGTCGCTCATTCGTCATTGTGTTTCTAGGAAATGTCTGAGTTCGCTTTAATGTATTCATAGGGCGTTCACAAGATGCAGTCGTAGCCGGAATTGTTAACACTAATTGATATAGTTTAGGAAACTGAAGGTAAATGTCTTGTAAATCATCTACAAATTTCAATAAAATTTATTTAAATGTATTAAAAGGCAACATCTTTTAACTTACTTTTTATTAAGAAATCCAATAGTTCATGGGGAGGTAGATGTTTGTTTACTAACGTCCGAATAAATTACAGCCAATTCATCGCGTAAACGAGTTTGATCAAAAATATTGTTCTAATATTTTTTGATAAAATTAATTTTTACATGTTAGTTGAAATTGAAAAATAATTAAATTCATAACTTACATAAAATTGTGCAAAAACTATTTAAATAAGTGATATAGTCTGCGACACCCTGTTATAACTTGATGTTTTGATTTTCTGAATCTCATCAGGCAAACCTGGAAAAATGTTGAAATTATTGAAAAGTTATGTTTTTAAATTAATATTCAAACTTGAATATCATCTTAATATTCAGTTTGAATATTAATTTAAGATAACCAAATGTTATACATTAAATCTCACTACATTTAGACATCAGTCATACGCGAGTTAAAAAAATTCGACTATACCATAATTTGATAATTTAAATAACAATCAGCATTTTTTAACGCTATTTGATAATTTTTATTATACTGCGGTTAGTACAAACAATAATTTAATTTAATTATAATTAAAATAATGTCCAAGTCAAATTTTTTGAATTTTTGCTCTAAAGTTGATGTTTTTATTTAACATTTATATTTATGTATTTTTGCTCGTTTCGCGCCATAGATTCGCATTGTATGGGACTTGACCTTTTGAACGCCCTCTACATCAATAAGAATCAGTGGCGTAGCCAGTTGGTGCAGGACCTAGTTCTCAAATTAAAAAACCGTGGACCCCGAAAATGACAAATTATTATAAATTTATGCCCGGTGTCATAAAACTTTTAACAAATCATTAAGCTAGTAACAAGCCATTAAGTGCAAAAAACTATTTTTTTTTCAGCATAGGTCGGTGTTCAACATCTATGTAATCTCAAATTAAATTTTAAAATATTATAATATAAAAGGTTGATAATTTAAAATATCAATAAAATAGTTGAGATTAGGATTGTTTTATTCTACTAACAAACTAATTAATAATTAGTAGAAATATAGTTGAGTTAGGGGTCAGTAATAAAACAATAAAATTGTCCGACGTTTCGAGTCTTTATTGGCCCATTATCAAGGCTACAAATAAATACAAATAATTAAAAATTTTACATAAATTACAAAATTGAAACGGTTTCTAAACATACGTAGCGGACGCGTATTTTCACCCGATCTGTTGACTACGGCAGTGGCGTAACAAGGCAGCTACGGGCCTGTGTTTCAGACTGTCGGGCTCCTAAATGGATAATAAATTAACGTGGAATTTTTCTTAAATAATCTTAAAGTCTGTTTACATTATAAAATTTTGCTTAAAATTTTTATAAGACTAAAAATTCACAGTTTACACCTTAAAATTTTCGTTAAAATAACTTTTAAGAGAAATTTTAAGGAATAGATCAGCACCTATTTCCTTAAAATTTTATGTAAAATATAGTATTAAGGTTTGTTTGGTGATAAAGGTGTAAACACAAATCTGCAAAATCTACAAATTTTAAGGAATTTATTGAAAATTTTAAAAGAAATATTAAGCAAAATTTTATAATGTAAACAGGCTTTTATAAGTGGAACGATTGTTTTAAATTAATTTTTATAAAAAAAAAATATAAGAAATATTATTAATTAGTTTTATTTAAATCACCCTAGAGATTAGCTACCAGTTAAAACACAGTTAACAGAAAATCAAGAATTTTATTTAAAATATACTTGACGGTTTTAATAAATTATACTCCAAAATAAACAATTGAACTTAAATTTCACTATTTAAAACTTAAAATAATTTATAAAAACAAAACAATTGGTTCTTATCATAAATACTGTAACAAACTGCAATGTGGTGTAAATAAAAATCAAAATATGACCTAACTGTTAAGGGATTGTTTCGGAATCTGCTAAGAGCTAAGGATGACAGTTGATATTTTTATTACCTATTGTAAAAATTTCTACCAGATGCGAAATTTTACTTGTCCATTTTATCTTTATCGATTCCGGCTTTAAGTTCAATTTAACAAAAGCCGAAACAGACCGTAAATATACTTTATAATTATTTTAAATAGGTATACATGAGAAATGTGACAGACACCTTGTTTTGAAAATATGCCGTATATTTTCTGATTTCAGCGATGTTTTCACTGTTTAGCGCTAAATATCACAGAAATTTGAATTTTGATCGTGGCAGAGCAGGGCCCTTTTAATGCCGGGCCCTTGTTCAATCGAACACATCGAACACTGGTAGTTACGCCACTGGACTACGGTATCGGTTTCTCTACGATCGTAGAGAAACGGATACGAATATATCAGATCTATAAATTTTCCGTCATCCTTAATTAACCAAATATCAATAAAATACACACGCACAAGAAACAAACGACACGCTGTAATTTAACCTAAACACGTTTAAATGCCGGAAATGTAAACTTTATCTTAAAATTTAAAATTTTAAAACGGGGGTGTTGCCTTGTAAAATAAACGCATTTTATTGGTCAAACATAGAAAACATAACGTAGAAGTTGAAGTTGACTGAACTCTTTGTTACGTTAAGTCATGTCGGCTATGTTTTGTACGAATGTCACTGGTGGCGTATTTTCAAATTATTTTCATTGTTCACTTTTATATTTTTATTAAAATAAAATTTGTAATTTTTAATTTTGTATTTCAATATTTTACTACTTTTGTATTTTATTTTTATTATTTTTAATTTTGTAATAAATTTATGTAAAATTTTTAATTATTTGTTTTTATTTGTAGCCTTGATAATAGGTCAATAAAGACTCGAAACGTCAGACAATTTTATTGTTTTATTACTCACCCCTAACTCAACTATATTTCTACTAATTAATTATGGAGGGTCAACGATATAAATACACTACTAATAATTAACAATATTAACAATATTAACAATAATAAATAAACAATATAAATTAACAAAGTAATTAACAATAAACTAACGCTAACAATGTTGCTTAAACGTTAAACGCTACAATATATTTTGAAATTAAAACAAATTATAAATCAAATCTAGATTTTTAGCAATTTTGTGAATTTATTTATTTTTACCTATACCAAAGAGTATACTACCTTGTTCGATATTTTCAGAATTTCTATGGAAACAATTCGTTTCCCAAAAAAATTTATTTGATCAAAGTTGTAGCCCGTTAAATTCCCTATCCGGTTTAAGCCGATGGTTTTTTTTCTAAGACGTTTCGTTTCAAAGATAAGATAAATATTTAATTTATAACTCAAAATCCGTTGATTCTAGACGATAAAAGGTTATAACCTAATTTGTAGATAAGCAAATGATCTTTAAAAAAGCTTCAATCCATTAAGCCTAAAAAATTAATAATATCGGAGCTATGGTCGTTTGAAATCAGAAATTCAAAAAATTGCTTTAAACCCCTTGAAGGGTTTGGACTTGGACAAAAATTTGTCTTAGAAAAGCGTCTTTTATCATCACCTCAAAGATTCTTCACGGTCACGGGGACACTCTGTATGTAGATAGACTTAGTTCAAAACGTCAAGTTTCATCTAATGCGCGAGGCGAGCAAAATACATAAAAATAAATGTTAAATTCAAAAAATTTGACTTGAATCTGGCATCTGGCAACATTACTGCTGTGTTGG
This sequence comes from Cantharis rustica, assembly GCA_911387805.1. Lineage (NCBI taxonomy): Eukaryota > Metazoa > Arthropoda > Insecta > Coleoptera > Cantharidae > Cantharis > Cantharis rustica. Next base: position 84,178,625 of record OU426877.1, read on the forward strand.
AACCGCCGGGCATGTCTCGCGATGACGGAAGCGTTCTGACGGTATGACTCTGGTGCCGTGGTGTCGTGGAAAAGCACTTGTGTAGGATGCCTCGTGCATCCGTTAGCTCCAAGCCACGTTTTGTGTTCATCTCGGTCGGCAGGAGCAGCAGCATTGAATGCTAAAAATTTGAAATCAAACAAGTATGCTGGTCTACGCGGGTCCACGTGACAACTTTGAATTTTTGAGCTTTGCGGTAGAGACACTTGGTACGTGGTCATCGGTGGTCATCTGATTCTAAAAAATTTTGCTAATAATATTAGGCTAATGATATTATTTTTATTTGTAGAAAATAATTTGTATGTGTAATATTAATAATATTGTATTATAATATAATTAAAATGGTAAATGTTATTAACATGTGATAATATTTCTTAATAAAATTAATTTTTACATGTTAGATAAAATTAATTTTATTAAATAATATAATTAAATTAAATTCATCTTCAGTATAATAACAATTATCAAATAGCGTTAAAAAAAAAGGCTGATTGCTATTTAAATTATCAAATAATGGTAATATCATTTAATAATTAAAAGTAAGAGAATAGCGAATCTGTAAAACCAAAACGTCAACATTCTACTAACATTTTCTGAACGGAATTTATTTTGTTAAAATGAATTTTATCATTCTGCGCAATAATTGTGTGGAAGTTTTTCATTATAAATAGAAAAATAGATATTTTAAAAAATATGTTTTTAAAATTTTGTGTCCTCCCACTGGAAAACGTCACGAGCCGCCACTGGTTTTCGCACTTCTTTGGTTCTAGGCACCACGTGTTTTGCCAAGTCGACACCAATGTATTTTATGGTGTTTATAACTGGTTTATTTTATTTGATATATAAGTGACCATAAGTGACTATGACATTATTTTGACATACAAGGTTATCTTCTGTGTTTCTCTTTGTAGGTGGCGTTTCACTTTCTCAATTTTTAGATAATGAAAACGCATTTGATTTCTAAAATATGAATTCGTAAGCGAAATTTATTTTTGATACTTGTGTGCAATAATTTATTTATGCCAATGGTGAGTTTTATTTAATATTTTTGTCTATAAAAATTAATTTAGTTCAAATAAAAATTAAAGATGAATTATCCAGAAGATTTGATTCCAACTAGCAGAATGATTTATGTAAAGCAAGATTTCATGAAAGAAATTCAACAGAAGTATCAACCCGGAGTATTGGTTAATCCTCATTTTATTAACATTCAGCCACATTTTAATAAAAAATTTTTAACCAACAACACAATACATATTAATCCTTTATTTCAACAAAAGGGAAAACGCTCAACTGTACATGAGGTGGATAAGATATCACATATCTCGAATAATGGATCGATAAATTCTAATTTGTTACCCAATCAACCTGAAAAACAGACAATTGTGCAGGAAGTTCCCAAAGTGCAAGCATCGACAAATATTGTTAATAAAACAAATATCAATTCAAAAACTTCACAATCTTGTGACAGTGCTAATAATTTAATTGTTTGTACTCTTACCAAGTTGGTGAGAACACCCAAAAGGGAGACCACGAGTAATAAGAGATCTTCTATTCATACCAAATATAAGATCATTCGCACTAATGCTGTTGAAAGTGTACAAAACACTCAAACAAACACAAAAACATTAGTTTACAAGAAAAATTGCTTTAAAATTGACAATAGAATAAACCAAGATGTTCGTAAATCGAAATTACCGAAAAAGAAAGTAAATTCTGTGAGATACAATTTTAAAACTAATTTTGATTTTAATAATTCTTTAAAATATAAAAAAAGATTATCATTACTTGTAAAAAGGAAAAGTGAACATAACCGAACAAAATTTAAAATTTGTAATGAAAAGACGTTAAGAATAAGTGGACAAGATTATAAATTGGATTCAAATCACAGAACGCTCACGTTAATGGCAAATCCAAATAGACAAAAATTTAAGGCTAGGTCTGTGAGGGTTTCAGAGGGCAAGAAGAAGAAAGCTAATGTCTCGATCAGTAACAGTTTCAAACTTAGGTAGGTATCAATGTTTGATATTCAAAGAATTTTTAATTTATCCTTTACTTTTGGAGAATATTAAAATTACTATAAAATTGTTCCCATTATTATTTATTTTTAGTTCAACCAAAGTGCAAAATAAGAAGTTAAAAAAATCAAATGTGCCGTGCCCACTTTATCGAAAATTTGGAAAATGTAAAGGAAAGGATCGTGGTACCTGCATACGCATACATAATCCAGATCAAATTAATTTATGTCCTAAGTATTACATAGTTAAAAATTGTAAATTTGAAAAGATTTGATGATCTTAAATGTTTTAATTTTGGAAAAAATATTCTGCATTTATAATTTTTTCAATTTAATATCTATCAGAAATTTGATAAATTTTACTAATAATCAATTTATCAAGTCTTTTCAGTTTAAAATTTTCTAGATACATATTGAACATGTAATTAACTCATTGCTGTTTAGGTTCCTGCAGGGTGCTTGTGTTAACGATGGATGCCTTTTGTCTCATAAAGTGTCGGCTGAGAAAATGCCAACTTGCAAGTATTATCTGAATGGATTGTGCTCAAAAGATAATTGTCCTTATCTTCACGTTAAAATTAATCCTAAAGCTGTTATATGCAAAGATTTTCTAGAAGGGTTTTGCAAACTTGCTGCTGAGGTAAAGATTTTATTTAAAATTAGAAAGAAATATGTGTATATCGCAAACAGAGTGCTCTAAATTCAATTTGATTTAAATTTAATCTTTCGACCTTTTACGTTCTTTCCATGTTATATGGCACCTAGCCGATAATAACAAATAGACAAAATTTCGAAACAATTCATAATAAATTATCAGTTAATAAATAATTATATCAAATGTAAACTTAACTGGCTTACTATAAAATTACTTAAATGCGATTTGCGATAAAGAGCATGTAAAGTTTTCGCCGATACACGTCATAAATATAAATTTGATGACGTCTATTATGACCATAACATAAAAATTAAATTTAAAATTTACATATTTATGCGAAATACGACTGTCTAGTGATTTCTAGTTTCCTAAGTTTGTTTAGTCAAACTTAATTTACAATGTTGTAGTGTGCTCCAACTTTCTTGTTATATAAATTAATCTAAACCTTTATCTTAACATTATTCAACACTTTGATTAGTATTACTATAGGTCTCGATTGAGTTGTTTTTAATTTTATTTTCCTAATTTTAAATGGTTTTAATGGTAAATATTTTGTTTAATGCAAGGAATATTTAAAATCGACCAATGCAAATAGTCAACGATTTTTGGAAGTAGAGTTTTGCCAAATCTTAAATTTAAAAATAGGGAAATAATTATAATATATCGTATGGGAAAGATTGCTTTTGCCGAAAATAAAACAACAAATTTGTATCAACTAGTTTTGATTTAAATTTTTATTTTTGTCAGGAACATATATTTCTCGGTGGTTAAAGTCTCTTCCACCCTTAACTATTGTCACTTTGGTATCCCAAGTAAAGAAATTTAATAAATATTATAGAATTTGATATCTTCACTGATAATTTCCATTAATTTTTAAAATTAACGTAATCAAATTATTAAATAAATATTTCATTAAGATACAATATATTTTTCTAAGGTACACACTTTTGCGGTGGGTCTGAACCTGTACCAGAAAAGTCAAACTTGTTTTAAAAGTAGCTCAACGAATTGCACCCTATAATTTATTTTAATAGAAATTTAATAACACTATTTTTATGTAAAAATCTCGTTACTGGTACAGTTACAATATTTAAAATGTTAAAAGATTAAATGCAATAGTTTTTGAAATTAAAATTTATTTTCACTGAACTTAAACTTTATTACTCCTGACCAAAGAGACACATATGTGTGTCAGTTTGTCTGTCTGTGGCTATATAAATTTTTAACAGAAGGTTGAATTTTATTAAACAGCTATGGAGATTTGTTTTAAAAAGAACACTTTTGTAGACAATAATAATCTTTATAATAATTTTTATAAAATTAGTTGACATATTTGCCGAGTTGTATCTAGCTGTATGCTGATTTTAAGTGGATCGGGGAATCTTTATGACTGCCTTAGTCATTGCTCATTACTGCCATAGACCGAATTACTACCTTAATTTAAATGTAATATATACATAGTAGTTTAATTTATTTTATGTTCTTTTTTTAGTGCGAGAAACGACATGAATATCTATGTCCCGACTTTGAAAAAAATAGACAATGCATGAAACAAAAGTGTCAGTATCCACATTTAAATACGGTAAGTAGTATTATAAAACCAATTATTTCAAAATTGAGAACTAAAGCTGAGAAATCGAAAACTAAACAAACACATTGTGAAATTGTAAATGTCGGGTCGAATGAGAAACCCGATGATGATCTAAAGGATTCGATGAAAAGATACTACGAAATTCCCTTACATACTAATGACACAATACCTGATGAAATAAAATTAGAAAAGAACGAAATAGAACTTTCTTCCAGTGAGGATGATGACAATTTACCAAGTAAAGAAAGAAAAACTATTGGCGAATTGCCTTCATTTATACCATTTTCAATAGATTGATCTGTGATGTATTATTGACAAAACATTTTAAGAGATTAAATTTTTTAATAATTTTGTCCTTTATAACATGTACATAAATGATTGTGTATGTATTATTGAATTGCCATAATTAAAATAAAGTTTTAACTCTTAAACGCCATATATTTTATTATCGGTAAACGTAATTATATAAACTTTTTAAGTAAAGAAACAACATAAATAAAATATTCTTAATAATTATTATACATTCCAAGATTCGTATCACATGCTATCAATACTGTTTATTTTTCTTAGGTGAATAAATTAAAAGCCAGTTACTAGGCTGATTGTATCCTAATAAGATTGGACAATGCAAAAGTAACGATAAGCTGCTTTTGTCCACCTCTTTGGATATTTGTAACCATTGTTGTAACCACATTGCCATATCTTCTGTCCTCATGTTGGTAGGATTTAAACCTACAATTTGAAATAATTCTTAATTTGAACAACTTGGGTTATAATTTATATTAAAATGTTTACCCCGTATTAGACAAGCATTTCTAAGAACATCTACAGATAAATTATTTACACCACCACTTCTTGTAATTGCTTCATCCATGGCTTTTATAACGAGTGCCAAATCGGCAAGTCTCTTGCGCTTGAACCAACCAGGTCGAAGATCGTGCATTTTCGATAAGTGTTTCTTAAAAAATTATACTTATTACTGGTATAATTTTGATCAAGTTTGTTCTTACAATGTGATTTCCACTTAAATACATTAAATGGTATGGCTCATTTGAAAACAACTCTTGACATTGCAAAATTTCTTCAGTTGTAGGATGTACTCCACTGCCTAGTTTACCTAAAATTTCTGACCATTGTCTATACGCAAGATATTTTTTCAATCTTTGCAATTGTAATTGTAAATGCCTGAACACTGGTTTGTTATGAGCTAAACGTTTTTTAAGAAATATTATATTGAATTCAGATTTTTGCTGCAAATTCCAAAAGTGTCTACAAAGCAAATGTCGCGGAAAGTAATATGCTAAAGGAAAAACCACATAATTTGCAAAAGGTAAAGCTGATATAAGTAAAACTGGTGCAACACGCATCATATCTTTGGGCATTTGATGATATAGTTCTATTTCGGCAAGGGGAAAAGTACGTAAACTACTTCCGGGACTGGTATTTATAGTTCGGACAACTTTTATATATAGTTTCAAGTCTTTATAAAAATCGCGAATTCCATCCATGAACACCCTATAAACGTGCATAGCACCAGGAAACTTTTTTTCCATAACTTCATTATATGTTCGCATATACTCTGCATATTTATTGATAACATAAAATTTAAAATTCTTTGAATCTTCGGCTTTACAAGACTTTTTGTTGCATTGATTGGTCGAATGAATATATCTACAAAATTTGAAATATTTTTAAGACACAAAATAACAACAGTTAAAAAACTGCACACACCTACGAATATAAAAATTGTTTGAGGCACTTAATAGTCTTATATTTCGAGTTTTAAATACGTTTATAAAGAAGGTAACAGACATTATCAACCGAAAATTTATTTCTTTTTTAATTTAAATGTTTCAATACATTTTAAGGTTAGGTTTTCATTAAATTTGACAGAAAAAGTGAGAAAAATACTGTATGTACAAGGCATTTCATATGTTTTATATCATGTTTCAAGTCTCTGTAAAAAGCGCGAATTCCGTCCCTAAACACCCTATAAACGTGCACACAGTGGCGGATTTATACTTTTGCCGCCTAGGGGCTACTGGCAACTTGCCGCCCCCTTTCCCTCCTATTTATTTTCTTGTATTTTTTACAATTTTATTTTATATATTTTACAATTTTAAATGTTACAAATTAAAAAATACTCTAATTATTAATTGAATGCGATGCTAAAATTTCTTTTTAAACCACACTTTCGTTCCTTGCTTTTGATAGTAACAGATACTAATGTAAATGATTATAAGAACTTTCTTCGCGAACTAGATTTTGAAAATGAATTTATAACATCATCAAAGTCCAATCTTTTGGTTAGCTCTGATTTGATAGTCAGAATTGCTACATCTCGAAGGCATAATTTCATAATTTGCCAGCATAAAGTGCATAATTATTTATTTTTTTCAAAACGGAAAACGACTTTTCCGCTGAACAGTTGGATGCAGGTGTAACAACCCAAGAAATTTAAAACTAAAATTTTTTTGGTTGTTCGTAGTTTTAGTAAGTAAAAATATTTTAAATATTGTAAGAATATTAAGTTAATATTAATTAAGTCATTATTATTATAACATAATTATTAATATGTTATTATTAGCTATAATTGCACTCGGGGATTTTAAAGTAGGAAATAAGTTGCAAAAATGATATCATCATTTTTGGAAAATAAACAAATTAGTTCCGAAATTTTTTCCGATTTTAGTGAAATGATCTAATCGAAAACACTTACAAAATTTACACGTGGATGAGCTTATTTTCTTAAATTATTAAGGAAAACTTAGAGCCAAAGTTTTGATCACTTGAAAATATTAATGCACGTGTCTATTTTTGAAAAATAAGGTAAATAACCTCTTTAATTAGTTTGACGTGGCTGCCTTACACAAAGTATGATTTGTCAAGGGGGGAGACCTTTAAACAAAAATTAGGGAGGAGAATCAATATAAAAAAGGGCACACACACAAAGGCAGAGAGAGAGCAGGTTTTGACCCATTTAAGGGAACTGCTGTTCCATTTTTAACTTGAGTTGAGAAAATTTGAGTAATTTTCTTTTGTGTGACTTCGCGATTTGAATATTTAAGTTCAGTGCGAATTTAAATTAATTATTTTAGTTATCACTTTAACTAATTGAATTCGGTTTACGTTTTAAATGACAAATTTGAGACGTGTTGATTTTTATATATGTGTTTGTGTTTAAATGGTAAGAACTTTGAAAATTCTTTACTGTTTTTTTTTTCTGTTGTTTTGGCTATTTTGTAAGCTATATAATATTTTTTTTACTTTTGGGGAAGTTGTCAATAACTTGACAACTTATACTTTGTTTTTGCATTTTGGAACTAATGCGTGTTTATTTGAAATAATTGATTTATCTTGGTTAATGCATTAAAATTAGGATTTAATGTAAACATAATTTGTTTTAAGTATTTTCGTGCAGTTATTTTTTTTTATTATTAAATTTAAATAAATAATCACTGTAAGTTTAACATTGAGAGTTTTTTTTTTGATATTCTTATTTCTTTCGAACGACGCAAACAATTTTTAAATATATCGTTAGCCGTCGGTTCACGTTTCCAGAAAGAGGAGGATTGGTGAAACGAATTTCCAGTAGCTACCAAAAATAAATATTACATTTTTTTTTTTAAGTGATAACGAGAAGAAAAGTTCATTAGCATTGAGAATAAGGGATGGTGGCAGCTTTATAAAAATAAATATTTCCCTATTTCTCAGGAACTCGATTTAAGTTAGCACTTTGATCTAACGTTGGAGCATCTCAAAACTCCGGCTTAGAACATGAAAAATTAAAAATAAATAACCAACAAAACCCCGTAGGTTACACAGGGATTGTCAAAAAAAGTCTCAGTGCGATATCAACATAAGGGTATATATCTTGTCGTTCGGTGTAATGCAGCACTTGGCAACATTTAAGTATTGATTTTGGATATTCTTCCAATTCTTTCAAGAATCCGAAAAAATTTATACACTTGTTCACAAAAACCTTCGTTGTTGGTAGATCTTTATCATACAAATTACACCATTTCCTACTGTGTTTAATAAGTGTCTTCATATCAAGGTCTTCTTTGCCATCACTAATAAAAAATTCAAACAACGAGTAGTGCTCATCATACACAGTTTTTCTTTTTTCTAGTACGATATTAATTTAATCTCTTTCTCGGGTTTTATCTGACTGGATTTTTCGTATCTTTCTCCTGTTCTTTTCATCTTCATATATTGAGTTACATTTGCTTTCGCTAGCGCTCGATTTTTATAATCGTCAAATGCTCTTCTTATACTTTGAATATACTCTGATAATGATCCGTACAATACTGATATAGTTGATAGGTCGATCTCAGATGATTGCAATTTTTTACTTGATATAATAAATCGAGATAAAAGATCTCCCAATAAAAATGAAAAAAAAAGCCGTTTCTAACTTTTAAAGTCGAAGAATGTAATTAGATGCTTCACATACATTACTAAGGCACATGACTTATGGTCTGATGAATTCTCGTGGGTTTTTAAATACTCGTAATCATCAAAGCCTTCTTTGCTAATTTTGATATTTCTCCAAAAAGTTGACATGGTATACAAAAAGTTTTCCAGAACTTTCCGAGTACATTAGGTAAGATCATTACATTATTTTACATTACATTATTAGTACATTATTTTCTATCTATTGATTAAGCTAGTTTCAAACATAGTTTGAGTTAGATAGCGATGTTAACCCCCAATGGATCTTTTGGAGCGGCTAAAATCTAATTTGGAAATGTCTTGATTTTTTCTATTGCTTAAGACATGCTCTCAAGTGTTATCTTTGATAGGCCACAAAGTAGGGTCATAAACCATAGCGTTGCTATGAAGTTTAGAATGTTTATCGTCACACATATCAGAGTGTTTCATAGTAGTTGAGCTTGGCTGAGGCATTGTATTAGAAAAAACTTTGTTGCCGACAAGTTCAGCAAGGTTAAGTCTACGCTCAGTATTGGAATGATTAAAATCATACTCTTGCTGTTCATTGACTGACATTTCAATTTCAATGTTTTTTTACAATTTCTACCCCATTAAAAGGTGTTATAGTTGGGTGTAATTCATTTGAAGCCAAGTCTTTTGATAATTCACGTTTTTGGATTTCCACGTTGGTTTTGCTATCAAATGATCCATTTCCAGTGTTGGGTTTCAAAAAATAATTTCGTCACTCATAGTTTATGATGTAAGTATTGATGTAGTAATCTAGTAATTGATAGAAACAAAATTTGTGTCAATCGTCTTTTTTCGATTCAATTGTAAATTATATTTTCTAAGTTGTTATTAGTTTATTCTAATCAGAATAAATCACTATTAACCGATTATAACTTACTTTTACAATTAACTTACGTATTTACAATTCTTGCTTTTAGTTTAGAATGAAGCTCCCGGATACTGAAAATATTAGAACGACAAAAATGGAAAACTAGTATAATATAAAAACGTTTATAAATAGTTTATTTTATTTTAATCAATTAATTGAAATAGTACCAACTTATTCGTCTAATAAGGCTAATTATCCATTAGGTTTTTTCCACATGTGCTTTTGGTATTTTTGCATAAATTTGATGCCCCTGAATTTTGCCTCCCTGGGCTATAACCCCTATAGCCCTCCCCTAAATCCGCCACTGCGTGCACAGTGGCGGATTTATACTTTTGCCGCCTACTGGTAACTTGCCGCCCACGCTTTTTTTTATTAAAAAATTTAATTTAACATAAATATTGTTAGTCTACCCAAGTAACATTTTCCCTGTGGAAATTTTCTGTGACCTTGTTAGACCCCTGGCAAATGCTTATTAATTAAGTATGCTAGGCTTGTTAATACAGGGATTTTCCAGGTACCTGTTCACACACTCTTTGTGGAACCCTGTGAAATGCCCGTGGTAGGGATTAGCCAGGGATCTGTTCACAGATTCTTTGTAGATGCTTGTGAAATGCCCGAGGTAGGGATTAGCCAGTTACTAGTTTACAGATTCTTTGTAGGGCGCCGTGAAATGCCTATGGTAGAAATTTGACAGGTACTCATTTACAGGTTATTTAGTAGGGCCTGTGCCAAATTTAACAAACAATAGAAAACGTTTGTTGATATTATTAGTAGACCAATAGAAATCATTCATTGATATAAAAATATTATAGTTGCGGTTTTTTTATTTTAAAGCTTTATTTCGGCTAACTATACTTAGTTAAATATTTTACCAATAATATATTTTTTTTGGTATTCCATTTCTTTTTCTACCTTTTATCAAACCAAAATTAAATTATTATATTTCTATATTCTATATTTTTTCTATTAATACTAGTACCTACATAATTATAAATTATTAACATTAACAAATTATAAAGTAAAATATATTATATTGCCTCCGTAGTGAAATCGTTAAGTGCTTGTTCACAATGTAGGTACGTAACATAGATAATCGTAGATAGATTATCTAGATTATCGTAGATAAACATAACACAAACATAAGACGTAAAGTTTAACCGTTGTTATAAAGTTTGAAAGATGTTTGAAAGTTTATTTGTTTATTTAATTTATTTTATTGTTATACGCATGCGCAGTTTCATATATTTCTTATGTTCATTGTGAACACTTTTGCGGTTTATGTAAAAATTATGTTTTATGCTTATGTTATGCTTATGCACGTCTTATGTTTCATGTACATTGTGAACAAGCACTCAGGTGTGAAGTTACAGAACATTCAATGAATGCGCCATCACAGGTTAGAATCCCGGTAAGTTAAAAAAAAATGTAGAAACTTTCTTTAGATATTTAAATAAAATGTAATTGTCAACTTTCTGGTAGTATTATTTATAAATATAATCGTTGTTCTAGAAGCATAGTTTATAATATAATAATTATAATGTTAACAATATAATTATTTTTTTTACATTCCGCAAATTTCCCTGGGAAATCCCTGAGGCAGGGACCCTGGTAGACCCCGTGGCAGGGACCCTGCCAGTGTACCTGGTAAAGGTGCTTAGTAGACCCCTGTCTGGGGTATCTGGTAAGGGTGCAAAATGTGCGCCATTATGCCCTGGCACAGACCCCTGGTTCAATCCAAAAAAGGGTTCTAGACAGGGATAGGTACCTATGAGATTTCACTGCTAGGGGTTTATAAGAGATTTACCAGGTTGAAAATGTTACTTGGGTACCTGCATAAATTTAATCAATTTTACAATAATTAAATGACGTATGAATACGCACTGGAGAAAACTAAAATAAATTGAAGGAAAAAAACTAGCGAAGGTGGGAATAGAACCGTGGACCTACTGATTCCTAGAGCCTAGCTCCGTCTTAGGTACGCTACGAAACTTATTGCTAATTATTTCAGATCTTGTCTTCAAACTTCTTCCACAATATTTCAAAGTCGATTTTTTCGAAAATTTCTGACCATCTGGCTCTACGGCATTGGGGGGAGTTGTTATTGGAGGGCTGAACTTCTAGCACAATAAGTGGCAAAAATTACAGAAATGCGAAGGTCGTATAATCTTTTTGTCAGATGATTGCAGTTTTTTACTTGATGTTAAATCGAGATAAAAGATCTTCCCATAAAAGTTTTCCAGAACTTTTTGAGTACATTAGGTAAGATCGTTTCATTTTCTGTCCATTGATTAAGTTAGTTTCAAACATAGTTTGAGTTAGATGACGATGTTGTGCCCCAATGGATCTTTTGGAGCGGCTAAAATCTAATTTGGAAATGTTTAGATTTATTCCACTTTTTAGGACATACTCTAGAGTGTTATCAATAGAATGTGGAATTATATGTAAATGCATATTTTTGTTGCTTGTTTCTAGAGTCGTAAAAAATTGTATCTATGCGTTTCTACAACTTTAAAATTTACAACCAAAATTTGAGAGTGCATATTTCATATGTTTTTATTTTTGAGACATATAAGTGCATTTTTCATAATTTAAAGAAAATAAATTTCAAAAAAGATAAACTTTGCAAAAATATCTTTGAAAAGAACAGCTTTCCAGGCACGGCTTAGAAATGAATCTGTTTATCTATTGCTGCATCCGCAATAAACATCATACATCAATATTGTCGTTATTATGCCGTCTTAATGGAAATGCAGCTTATGATTATTTTATGAGTCATAATTAGACCACGGAATTTAATGCATTTGCATATTTCTTAAAATTGTTATGTCACCAAAATCCATATGGATAAAGCCGAATTAGGCAAAGCAGAATTTAATAAAATACTTTTTAAAATGCATATTTTACATATTTTTAACACTATATGTGCATATTTTTGTAGGTTGTGCATATTGGTGCATTTTTGTACTTCTTTAAGTAGGTACATTTTTTTTCGATTTATTCTAATTTTTGAAGTAACAACAAACAAATTTTCGAAGGTTCCACTTTCAATATTTAAAAGTCGATTTTCTCGAAAATTTCTTGCCATCTGATCCAACAGCTTTGGAGAATTGTTATTCGAGGGCTGACCGTCAAGTACAATAAGTGACAAAAAGCACAAAAATGCGGTAGGCGTATAATCTCATTGTTAATTGTAATTAAATCTTTCAATAAAATTAATTATAAATATTAAAGATCTTTGTTTTTTAATACATAATCTTTTTACTTTTAAAGCATATACGTGCATATTTCAGACATTTATTACTGCATATGTATGTGCATATATTTGGTACTTCTTAGTGCATAAATTTCACACTCTAGTTATCATTGATAGGCCACAAAGTAGGGTCATAAACCATAGCGTTGTTATCAAGTTTAGAATGTTTATGGTCATACATTTCAGAGTGTTCCATAGTAGTTAAGCTTGGCTGAGGCATCGTATTAGAAAAAATTATTATTATTATTAGAAGTTAATCTCCTTGATATCATGTAATTCAGAATACTTTAGTTTGAAATTTGATTTAATAACTGTTCGATAGTTAATCCCTCTGACTGTAATATTTTCTAATTGATTATTCATATTTAATGACCAACCACTACCTATAGTACTTTGTAGCGAAGCGCATATATGTATTTCGATGTTCAACTCAATTGGTTTTTATATTATGTAAGACCTTTAAATAATAAACCCTTATATTCTAAATTATCCGCTCTTATATAACTAATACCTCGTCAGCTTAAATCTAAGATCGTCACCTCAATTATTAATATGTTGTCAGCTTAAAACTAGTACGTCCCTCCTATTGCTAATTGGTCATTTTCTTAAATCGTATGTACTTAACTAAATAAATTCCCTATACTTAAACTAGCAAATAATCATAGCCACAAATAATCATGAAGAACTTTGTTTTAAAAGTTCTTGGTTACTGTCAGACAACGATCATCACGAATTTCACAATTTCAACTGCACTATAAGAAAGAGCACAATTTTCTGAGTATAACGCAACAAAAATTTTTGCGGACCATGCATTTGTTTTCGAAAAAACTGCATTTTAAAGTTATATAAAAGCAGGTAGTTGTAACCTGATACACCCCGTTGGAATGTGTCGAGTCACAGTTAACTCGCACATTCCGTTCTTGTTCTTTATTTTGTTGACGGTACGAGTGCTTTGATATACTCTTAATGTTGTAGTCAGTCGATGTCGACACCCGGACGAGTTCTATGACTTCGAGTTCCACCCTTGGCGAGTTCTGTCATTTTTCAGGGATATTTTTAAATTTTTTTGCCTTACACAAAATCGGCTAATCATGCAGCCGTGTTAAAAGGTGTATCTAAAATACATGTAAATTTAAATTTTTCAAATTTGATTTTTTCGAGAACTAATGCATGTTCCGCAAAAATTTTTGTTCTAATATGCTTAGAAAAGTGTCCTCTTTCCTATAGTGCAGTTGAAATTGTGAAATTCGTGATGATCATTGTCTGACGGTTCACCAGTTCTTTAATATTATAATTCAATTGGTATTACCTTATATGTATTCAATTGTTACTATCTTATATGTATTCAATTGTTATTATCTTATATGTATTCAATTGTTATTATCTTATATGTGGTCGCAAATAATCATAAGGAACATTGTTAAATTTATCAATAACTGTCCTGAAATATCATAATTTTGTAGTATATCATTTAGATATTTGAAAAAAGAAAAAGAGAAACATCACAGCATTCGCTTTGTCATTTTCAGCCCTAGATAATTAGTTAACCTTTTCAATGATCAGCTATTACTGCAATATTGCCACCGTCATCTTATGATTTTAAGCGTCCACTCAACCTGTTGCGCAATTCATCTAAATTAAATTATCTAATGCTAAATATATATTTCCCACCTCAAACAACCGCTCCTTATTTTAAATTATCTTGAAACAACTATTCTTATTTCTTATTTCTTATTTCTTATTTCTTATTTCTTATTTCTTATTTCTTATTTCTTATTTCTTATTTCTTATTTCTTATTTCTTATTTCTTATTTCTTATTTCTTATTTCTTATTTCTTATTTCTTATTTCTTATTTCTTATTTCTTATTTCTTATTTCTTATTTCTTATTTCTTATTTCTTATTTCTTATTTCTTATTTCTTATTTCTTATTTCTTATTTCTTATTTCTTACTTCTTATTTAGAACTAATCACCGCTAGGTACGCCATTGGTAACACATTATATGAATAATCAATCTCTTCCATTACATAATCCCACTCCCGTTTTAAATATAATAGTAATAAATCACAATCTCGAACAGTAATTATTAAATCTTAAAACTGAAGATAAAGTAAATAAAAACTTAGATTCAAACTTGTATGTAAAATTATCTAACCACGCGGCTGCGAACAATTATTACCTAAATTTTAACGTAATCCTGTATTAAATTCTTTTAGAAAAATAAATCAAATATTTAAAGTTACGTATTTTAATTCTGTTGATAACTAAAATATATATGAAATAATTTTAAATTCAATTATTGAATATTCTTAAAACATTCTAAATACCAAATCCACAACCGACCATCTCGACGTACGAAAATGTCAGGGATTTGTTCGATCTCCAACGGTAAAAATCCTAACGGAAACTCCTACTTCCTGCGTTTAAACCCCGCTGTTGCCAAATCGTTGTATTTTAAAGTAACCAACATGAACTAAATTTAAAATTTCGCGCTCATTATATTCAAATTTAAATTTACAATATTACACAACTTTATTTAAAAAATATCAAGTATAGAATAAATTTATCATTTATTAAGGTAAAAATAAATTTTAATAAACATCTCAGAATATATTAAAATGCACCCTTAGGGTCGTATTCACTAACTAATCCTTTAAAATAAGATCCTTTATGTAAAGGCAGGGTACCTGAAAGGATCCGTTTAAAAACGCATTCTGTAATAAATTCATCCTTTAGGTAATTTCTTATACCTGGCAGTTGTCATTACCTAAAGGCGAGACTTATGTTTTTAATCGTAATAGTACACGTGGACTATGTGTTCTGATTGGTTGATTTAAAAACATAACTTATAAAATATTTGGATGTGTATAATAAATAAATTAGTACCTATTGTGTATTTGAATTTAAATTCAAATAATTTTATGTGTAAGCTGGTACCAACCTACATAATTATGAATCATGAACTATATATGTATTTATGTAGCTCAAACACAAGTTTTCATTCATAATCAGTCAATCTTAACTACAACAACTATGACAACTGTAAACGAAAATGATCGTAAAGGTGGTCGTGGTTCAAGAACTACGACACAACAATACGAATTGTATGTAAATTTTCTGGAGAGCGATATTTATTTTCGCGAAAATGCATTCAAACCAGGTGAGGGTGGCGACGTCCTCAAATAAAATGGGAAAACTTGGTTCGCGATTTAAATAGTTCGGGTGGACCTTTTGCGTAATTCCTCAAGAATATTCTTCAATTGAATATTCATTTTGAAAATAAATTTACTTTTCAAGCTTCAAGTTCACATTTATTATACAAAAAACACTTTAATTTTATTAAAGGAGCCTACTGACCATCCTTTATGTAAAGGATCAACTTGGTGCATTTTGACGCTAATAACGAATCCTTTTGAGTTACAGAATGAGCAAATCCTTATACCTAAAGGCATCTCTCCCCACTCCGCCTCGATCTTAAAGGACGGCCTCTTACTAAATATTTATTTATTACAGAATACGTTTAGCCTTTACGTAAAGATATTCTTTCTGTAGAGATCCTTTCAGAGTTAGTGAATACGACCCTTATGCTGCATTTACACATGCAATGATTTAGTGGCGCCAGTCGTCGATGGCACGCCAGTAAAAAAATGCATGTGTGAACGTTTACTGGTGTGCAAATTTTAACAATGCATACCACACCAGTAAACGTTTACACATTCATTTTTTTTACTGGCCTGCCATCGACGACTGACGCCACTAAATCATTGCATGTGTAAACGCAGCATTATACCCCTTTCACGAATAAGTTATAAAAAGCAATAGGGATTTGATTGAAAGTCACGAGAGTAGGGGAAGTTGAGTATAAAAGAGAAGCAATCTGGACATAGCCAGTTGTGCAAAATATAAGAGTCGGAGAGACATGCCCGATGGATGGGAGGTGAAGAGAATCAATCGAAGTCAACAAGAAGAAAGAAGGTGATACCATTTATTATTATTATTATTACTGTAATGGGCTGTGGTATTGATTTCACTGCACTGAAGCTTACTCTTATTGTGCACCCCATCACGGAGTGTTGATACTCGCAAGAAGTATCAAGAACTCAATTCCGTGAATTCGCCATTCGAACACGGAACTCCCGCTCGTTACT
The DNA here is from genome assembly GCA_911387805.1 of Cantharis rustica. Lineage (NCBI taxonomy): Eukaryota > Metazoa > Arthropoda > Insecta > Coleoptera > Cantharidae > Cantharis > Cantharis rustica. The sequence goes on from OU426877.1 coordinate 84,195,660, forward strand.
CAACCAGCGATCATATCAAACCACTACCGTGGATGTTCTATAGCTCATAGATCAATATTGGGCCTATTTAGATCACAGCAGTGCAGCGTAGCGTGGTCATGATCGAGAAGCAAACCGAGGTCTACCGCGTCCTAGCATGTTGATTTTAAGAATTGCGCCACACTGCTGGTCTAGGTGATACCATATAAAAATTAATTTTTTTAAGAAAAAAATTTGTTTTTTTACCAAGAAATTTAAAGCAAGAAGAAAACTGCAGCATAATAGGTTAAAGGAATAATTAGGTAGAAGGGCTGGATGAATGAAGAGAAAGAATGAATGTCAAAAGTATGTCAGATGTTGAGGAATGAAGGTCCGAGACGGTATAAAAAGGAAGTTTGTAAAAATTTAAAATTTTGGAAATAAAAATTTCAAATTTTACAAATGAAAAATTAAAATTTAAAAATAAAAAATTTTAGATTCACAATTTCAAGTGAACCATCATGGGTTACTGTTTTGTAGTAACTATTAGTCAAAATTTAAACATTTAAAACTAATTAACGAATTAAATTTAAAAATGTTTTGTTGAACAAAGTCCGCGAAAATAAGTTATTTCATTCCGATTTGACTTTGGTTTAACAAAACAGGGGGATAACGTTGTGTCCACATCGGTGACCGGACAGGTGACCACATGACAAGCAAACCCACGACAAGTGAACGCACGACAACCGAACACATGACGAGTGACCACGCTGACAAGCGACCACACTGACAAGCGAACACACGGATAAGTGACCACAGTGTCAAGTGAACACACGGACGAGTGACCACTCTGACAAGTGAACACATACACAACTGAACCCAAAGCAACTGAACACAAACGTAATATTTTACTTTAATTATTTTGTTACGGAAACTTTTTCACCGCCTAATACCGCTTTGGCCTAAAATTTGAATTTTTGAAAAACCTATTTTTACCGCTGCGGTGGTGCCAATCTAAGATTGAGAAATATGCCTATATAAGGCCGCGTTCAAGTGGAGAAAATCAGTTTAAGGATGTATGAGCGTGACGACAATTTTCAATTTAAGACCTCAAAATTTTTTTACATATAGATTTTTACTCAATGAATTTACTGTAAAAATTTCAGCATAGGTAATCGTTCATATTTTAAAGAAAAAAATTTTTAAAAATCGACATAAAATACATTGCTCTTATGGAGAAATGGGTAGTTGTAATGATAAATCAACAAATATCAGTATGTTAAAATATCTTCAGTTTAAAAAAAACTACAAATAAGATAATACTTGGAGTAATTCGTCAGTATATTAAAAATACTATTTTAAATGTATATTTAGTTATAATAAAGAATATAGTTTATTAATGAGTTTATTTTGAGTATTACTTTATTATGTATTTTTAATAATATTTCAATTTTATCGAAATAAGTAAGAACAGTCGAAATTAGGTTTTAGATCAAGTTTTATGTTCTATTTTATTTTATGCATGTGTTCAGTTGACTGCGGGTTCAGTTGTATATGTGTTCACTTGTCAGGGTGGTCGCTTGTCCGTGTGTTCACTTGTCAGGGTGTTCACTTATCCGTGTGTTCACTTATCCGTGTGTTCACTTATCCGTGTGTTCACTTGTCAGTGTGGTCACTTGTCAGCATGCTTACTCGTCATGTGTTCGGTTGTCGTGCGTTCACTTGTCGCGGGTTCGCTTGTCATGTGGTCACCTGTCATAGAACCGTCCACATCAAGTGATAAGAGGTGGGTTGCATATTTTAGAAATAAAACATTGACTTTGCAACCTGAGGAACAATAAAGGCAGGACTTTACGTTTGCACTCTTATAAGGTACACTCATTGATGCGCGATTGATTATATTCGTTATGTTAAGATATTTTGTTTAGTTTAAGTTGTTGTTTTATTTGTATTTTATTTTTAATTGTTTGAAATCGTTATGACTCACCAACAAACAAGTCAGCACAACTCGACAAGCAGTAACATTGATTTTCTTGAATTAAAATAAATCTCGAATCTAGATTAAATTTGAAAAAAGATAATCATGGGAGAACCAATGAAAAGGATTAGCAGCAAAAAACGTTGGGAATGGAATAATAAACAAACAGACATGGAGATGAGTTATCATTTAAGCACGGTCGAAAGCAGTCGTGTCGCTTAATTAATTAAATTAATTAAGCGCGTGTCGAGAAGGTTTGTAAAGAAGTTGAATTTTTGGAAAGTTTGTCTAATAAGCTAAGAAGCCAATTTGTTTCCGAGTGGGGAAACCATAATCGCCACGCGCTTAAATAAAGTGAGAGTTTCGAGTTTATGCAGAAGATAACAAAGGCGAATAAAAAATATTTCGATCCAGGGGCAGTCCAGTGAAGTAGGTGTCTACGATAAACTTAAGATTGGCGAAGAAGAAATCCCGTGCAAGGGAGAGTTAATTTGTTCCTCGAATACGTGCTGGCTTGCGAGTTGCGTGAGTCCTGTTTTTGTTATTGTTGTTTATTACTCAGATTGCAAAATAAATATAATTTTATATCGTCAATTGTTTTATTGTCTTTCCATGTAACCATTTATTTCGAAGAATTATACGATCCATATGAGCAAAAAAGTAAATTAAGTAGTGAATCACTACAATATAAATGATATTATGAGATTCTTTCCACTGTTTTGGTATTTTGTTCTGTGTCAGACATTTATTAAAGTGTATTAGGTAGCAGTTTTTCTATCAGATGTGGTCTACCTTATTTTAGTAATTCCGCCGGAATATTGCCCGGTTCTTTTATTCTTCCATTTCTCATTCTTCTCAAACAGGTTGTAGTATGTCTATGGCTATTTTCACATCTGTATGAGTATTTGCTGCTATATTTTCTTCTTGATTGTATTGTTGTCTGTTTTCCACTACGAGATCTTTATAATGTATTGTCCACTGTGTAGTTGTAATCAGGGTTGTATTTCTACTATTATCTTCTCTTTTGATGTTTTTAGGAATCTCCACACCTCAGAGGATTGAAGATCTCTTATCTTTCCATTTATTTCTAAACATTTTCTCTCTCATGCATTGTTCTGGCATTGGGCTATTTTGGTTTTAACTATTCTGTTTATTTGTTTATATTCTTGTAGAGATTTTGCGTTCTCTGAGAGCCACTTGTGGTATAAGTCGTTCTTTTGTTTGATATAATCTTCGATATCCTCATTCTACCAAAATGTAAATCTTACCTTTTTGCTCTTTTCCACCACCCCTAAAGCCTCGTAAGTTGCTTGATGTACCTATCGCTTGTGTTATCAAAGAGTTATTTACTTCAATATTTTCTGTTTCCTCTATCAGTTGAAGCTGTAACTTCAATATTTTTACATATAAATGCGTAATCGTTTCATCGTTTGATAAATATAGTGCTATGATTTAATTTATCAAAAAAATATCAGGATTCTATTCCAAAAAAATTTTCAATGTAAATTATTTTTAAACTTTCAAAACTTTTATATTCGCTCGAGGTTTGAACTTATAATTTAGAATTCTCAATCCAAATGTGGTCTCTATCAATCTACACGTCGTTCTCTTCAAATGTATTAATTTTATCAAAACTATATCCAAAATATATAAATCATCAAAAAAATAATCTTCTTTATTAATTAAACAAATAAATCCAAAAACTTACAAAATCAATAATTTCAAACGTTTCCTGGTCGCGTTCGACCACAAAATACTTCCAAACAATTCAAATCAAAATACTCAAAAATAAATCACAACTTCAAAACTAAATTCAAAATCTTCACGGACCAAAAATTAATTAAACCGCTTCGGCCGCCATGTTTGGCAAAAAAGCCTTGAATTGTCTGTGATTTGTCCCCACCTAGCAAATTCTTTAAAGTTACAACTTAATAATTAATATTAAAATTTTATTAAATTGCACAGGGTGGATAGTTTTTTGTTACACTTAATTTGACAGATTATATAATAATTAAAACAACATCTGTTAAATCACGAACACCAATTTCTTCTTCTGTAAATATTTTCGATTTCTTCGGTTTAAATCCATCGTTCTTCCTTTTAAGAAATACCTTTAAACTCTCAAATTTTGAAATGCCCTGATTTTTGCCTATGCGAATTGTTAATTTCAGCGTTGAATAATATATACCATCATAGAATCGATGGTTTTTTCACAGCATTTGAATTTGCTCCTCAATTTGCTAATTTTTCATATTGTTTAATTAAGTTTTTGTTGATTTTTATTGTTCGAGTTTCTTTTATAGTTAATAGTGTTCAATTAATTTTTCAGTTTATTTTACAGTTTTTTCAATTTTGAAAAATTTTTGAATAAAATGGTGAAGTACCTATTACACGTGAAGGTTGACTGGGAAAGGCATCAGAACAATCAAATTATTACTCAGTTCCATAGATGCCAGGCGTGGTGTCACCTCACGCAGAATTGCCGACATGCCCCAAAGTGCCAACTGCGGAGGAAGCCACCCGGCAAACAGCACAAACTGTACCATTTATATAAATAAAATCAAACAAATAAATGAAGCAAAAGAAGCGCGGACAGCAAACCGGGTGGGCTACACACTCGACCAACGCGGGTTTCCGGCGCTTTGACAATCACGATATTTATGTACAGGGCCGTATTTGAACTAGATTTTTAGGGAGGGTTTTAAAAATATTAAAAAATAAATAGCTAATTTATTAAAATACAAAGGAAACTAAAATTCAAAACAAAAAATAAAAGTATAAAGTACAACATATTTAAAAAATAAAAAAATACTACAATAAAAAATAAATATAAAATAAAAAATTGAAGGAACTCGATATAGCTATTATTACAACTAGGGTAATATGAATAGTATATTTCCCGAGGTTGGCTAGTTACATCTCGAGGGCAAAGCCCGAGGGATGTATAGACAACCAAGGGAAATGCATTCATATTTCCCGTGTTGTAATCAATAGTTTTCTTCTGATTGAAAATATATTATTAAATATATCAATATTTCATCAATAATAAAATTTGAGATTTTGAATTTGCAATAACTCGAAAACGGCGCTAGATATCGAAAAACTGAACAAAAAATTTACCCCCCTTTGCTCGTTCTCAACCCCCCTAGCAATTTGTCGAAGGAAGCTTTATGCAAAATTCTAGATCTATAGCGCGCAGAATGCGCGCAAAATAATTCAGAAAAAGTTAGGTTGGTTTTTAAAATATAAAAATAAGTAGGCACATTTTTTATTTTAAACGTCACTTAAATGTCACTTTTTAACAGGGATGGCTTTAGTATTTACTTTGCGTGTTTGATTGTCCAATCACCGCACGCAAAGTATACTTTAAAATGACGTTTCATATTTCCCTAGGGACAATATGATATGACGTTTCATATTTCCCTTGGGAAATATTAGTGTGTTATGACATATTGTAACTAAGGCGATATTGCTCTATATTGTTTCAATCAGAAGAAAAATAAATAAATACCCAAATAAAAAAAATTAAGTTCCAACTTAAACCGTCAGTCATGCTAAAATCGGCAAAATAAATGCAATTTTGGTAAATTTTTTAAATTTAAGTTTTGTTATATTAATTTTTGAAATGTAATGTTTGCAGAAAAATGAGTAGAGAGAGTTTTTTTTGCCAAGATGGCGGAAACGATGGAGGCCTAGATTTTGCTCCGCTGATTTTTTGAGTATAATTTTGTGCAAGTATTTTTGCAATTAAGATTTTATTTTTGAGTATTGTTATTGGAAAATTTTGTTTAAAAGTATTTTGGTCGAGAGTGACCGCAAAAAGGTTGAAATTTTGTGAGAAGATTATTTTTATTTAATTAAAGTAATTATTTTTTTGAGCGATTTTTCTTTATTTAAGTTCGATATTCAAAGAAAATTTTGATTTTTGTGAACTTTATTTATTGGTTGAAAATAATTTGTTGAGGGAGCGACAAATTTTGATTACAGGTTGACTTCTGGTGGGCATCGTGGATAAAATTTTGTTTGTGCTATTTTAAAAGTTTTGTTTACTACGATATTTTTAATAAGTTTAAACTTATTCATATTTTAATTTCTTAATTTAATGAAAATCACAAACTAAATTCTTATTTTACAGATGGTAAATAATGTTGTCAAAACGAAAAACTAAATTACACCAAAATATAAGACAATTTATGGGTTTGCAATTCCTACTCTAATTTATTGCGGAAGTGTTGATGATGATGGTCATAAAATTTATTTTTCTTTTAAAATTTTTGGTTCAAACAATTTATAGCAATTTAAAATTTTTACCATAATAGTAAGAATTAAGATAAAATATCTATTTCATTTATTTCAATATAATTATTTTTCAAAAAATCGAAAATTAATTAATAGAAGTAATAACTAACAATATTTATTAAGGAGCCGCAGACTTTTACATAGTACTGTAAATATATGTATAGGGCTTTTTTATATTCTTCATCGTCAGTTTTTATATTTTTGCAATTTAGTAGTAGGTGTAATACGAATTTCCGATTTTTTAATTTGGGATTTAGTTTATTAGAAATATCTTTAGTTTTAATTTCTTTTTTAATACTTTACATTTAATGTTTTTGTTATTAGTTGTAAAGATTGCTTTTGTTTTTTCTGATTTTTTTACGATTGCAGGCGGACTTTCAGTACTTAATAAATAACTTTGGGGGGGGGGAGTTCTAACCCCTAAAACCTCCCCCGTAAATACGGTCCTGTTTATACACTACTTAAACTACCCTCTTGCCCAAAAAAATTAACTTATGCAGCTAGTGATGTAAACAACTATTATATCTCACACGACTTATACTATCTTGGTTTTTTCGTCCTGCTGTACTCCTTTATTATCATTGCATATAGGAGGTATACAATTTTTTGATTTTTGTCTGAACCAAATTTTCTTCTTCTTTAATTTAATTTTAGAACCTTTGTTTTGTTTTTTTTTCATTAATGTACGAAGTTTTACACTTGGCGTTCATGGTTCTGTGAGCACTTGCATAATATTCTGATAGGGGTCTAACCTTGCTAAATGTATAACCCATCGATCAAACTTGGGCTTTAGATTACAACAGTGCAGTTGGTGCGACAAAGTACTAAACCGCGGTCTCCCGTTCCGTATCATGTCGATTTAAGTCTGCTGGTATAAAAATAGCGGTACGCGACAACTCGGTGACGGTTAACTCGGCGACCGGTCAACGATCATCGAAAAATAATAAAAAAAACAAAAATATAGTTTATTAAAAAATTAACAATAATAATAATTAAATATTTTACCCATCATATTATAGTTATAGTTATACCGCGAAGATATTTTATAATATTTTGCCGATTATAATTAATAACCTTGTTAACCCAGAAATATTTCGTTCATAATCGATATCATAATGTTTTTGCACAATTTTTAATTTGTTTATGAAATTCCATATAGTAGGGTGTGAAATTCCATTATCAAAGGCTAATTGTACCTTCCGGTGGCACGCTTCTGCAAAATTGTTTGTTCGGTCGCTACCACTTAGTGTTCGTGAGTACATAGACCAAATACTTGAAGGAAATATTGCGGTAGCTCTTGTTCCGTTATTTCAAAGACGACCTATGTATGTATTCCAAAATAAACTAAACCAAATAACTAAACTATTATAAAATAACTAAACCATTCCAAAATTGATTCAAGATCTTCTGGCAAATAATCTTCAAGCTCGGCAATTGCATCAATAACGTTTTCTTAGAAAACAAATGCAAGTGACTTAATCATTTTTGCACGTAATGCAAAACTGATATCGGTATTATATCGTCCTAAGAGGTGATGTGATGCAAAAGTATTTATACAAATTTTTTACTAAATAGAACAAGCAACCATTAACCACTTTTTCATACTCATGGCTCAAGATAGGCCGCTACAAAATTGGAGGTAATGGGTAATGGACCATAATGGGCCCAATCCAGAATCCAGAACCAGGGGATAAATTACAAAATAATTTGTTATAACGTAGGTTATAACAAGTAATTGACCGTCGCCGAGTTGACCGTCGCCGAATTGGCCGGTCGCCAAGTTGATCATCGCCGAGTAAACCGTCGCCGATTTGATCAGTCTGCCGAGTTAACCGAGTCTGTAAAAATAAACGAATAAAAAATTACGGTACGATCTTTAATCAAAAATGTAAAGAATATGGTAAGTGCTATGACAAAATTTTAATTTCACAATTTGTAAAGAATTAAATTTTCTACAAAAAGTAATGAAAATAAAAATTTATTTTGTATGCTTTAGGCCTGAAAAGTATTCAAATACGAACATTTTGAGTTTTTAATTATTCATACGCGACTTTAAATGCTTTTCACACCTAAACAGTAAAGATAAATATGTGTCATCAATAACTTCTTTGTAGAAAATTTAATTCTCTACAAAATGATATCTATACGCAATTTTGCTGCACATATTATTCTTTTCGCCTCATGTGTTTTTGCATGTTATAAAAATTTTTATAATTACAAATGTTGCTTAAATTACTTTTTTAGTACTACTTAAATTAAATTCTTTTTACAAAAAAAAAACTAGAAGAAAAATAATATAAGATAAAAAAGTTTTGAACCATTTCTAAACTAATAAAATTATATATTTATTGACTGGCGTTGTAGTAGTGTGTGCACTAACTACAAGCGGCTGTATGCAAATTATTTGTCTTTACTTAAAAAACAAAAACCGCTTAATTAGTTACAATGTCAATATTATAAAGCCAACGTTGTGCTGGGAACACACTTACAATAATTAGGTATTGGTAATAAGAAAAAATAAATTTACAATATAAGAATTTAAATTTTCTAATACCATAAAAGTGAAAATTAAAATAAACAAAATATTTACAAAGAAAGCTTTTATGCATTTTTTTGAATACATCGAAATTACTTAAAGCGTGGGGCTATTAATTAAATGCAAAATCAGTGCCCTTAAAAGCACGTTTTTAAAAATATCTAATTTTGAATAAAATTAATAGCCTCAGACTTACTTAGACAAAGAGGTATTTGCTGTAGTGGTTTAATTTTGTCAGATATTTATATAATTTGATAGAAACAACAATTTCATGATGTTCTTATTTAAATAATATAAGTGTATTGGACTTCTATTAGAGAAATTTATTAGACGCCGCGGCGCCGGCGTTGTGAAGATTTAATCTTAACTTGACGGTAATCAGTAGCTGGTTTGATGTGAGAGTGCGTCGACGTTTACCGTCGGGACGCTTTATTGCTCAAGTCATTTACCTTTACTATAATGTTGTGTAAGTCCGAATTTTAATCTCTTAGTAGTAGAATACAATTTTTTTCGTTTAAGTGCTTGTTCAATTTATTACATTAATTATTTATTTTCAATCGGGGTGAGAAAACTTAGCTGCAAGAACATAGTTGTAATAATCATCTCTTAAGTGTTAAAATTTTTCTTAAATAAACGTTTCAAAAATGTTCAAGACAATTTTTCAAAAAATCAATTAATTGCTTACTGCGGCAGTTACGAATGAGTTTTACGACCCGAAGCTTCCCTTATTTGAAGGGGTTGTTAATCAAAATTTAAACATATATAATTATATATACCTAAATCACTTTTTATATTATACGATAAAGAATATTATAATACATTAGTTAACTTGCACGTTTCTTTTTATATAAGGGCTAAAACTAACCATGTGTATTACCCAAGTAATTGTAGAACTATTCAATAATAGTAGTTATATACGTATGAGATAGATACATTTAAAATTAAAAACAATTTTAACTTTTTTTCTTTCTTTTCTTAAAAGAAAATAAAATATTCTATAAAAGCTTGGAACCTTCTTAAATTGTAACATTTTTAAATAGATATTAAGCTTAGGTATAATATCGATCTGATGCTGTAACCTTGGTTTTGTTATCAAATAGAGGTAGCTGCACACAGCATCCAGTTATGCCGCTATTCATTTTATGCATCTTATTGGAAATACTATTATTAATTATAATAGAGAAACTATTAATAAATTTAATGCATTTAGATCAAGTTTAGTGTAGTATATTGTGTGTACTGTAGTGATAAAAATAATTTATAATCGGTTGATGAAATTCTAGTGGGTAACTTAAAAATTTCACTTTCATAGTTTTGATATAAAACTATCGAAAATGTATTTAAAAAAGTATTTTAATAGGTACGTACACATTTTTATAAATGTAAAAGTTCTAAAAATAACCTAACTGAAACGTTAAAGTAATTAAATTTTAACTCGAAGTTTAAATGCATATCATGTGCCTACAAATCTTTAATCAAAAAAAAATTCGAGATATTCCAGATTAAAAAAATTAAAACAACGAAAAATATAAAGTAGAAAATGTATACGGATATACGTTAAGTTATAAGTTAAAGAAAAGAGGGTTTGGAAATTAATCAATAGATAGTGGTTAAAGTAGTGTAACTTGATATTAATCGTATCAAATTTTTTAAAAAAATTAGAAAAACTAAAAAGTGTTTGTGCAATTTTTGGTTTTTCTAAAAAATTTGATATGGTTTGGAAATAATCGTTTTTATTATTTAGTTTTAGTTAGTTTTATTTATCGATTATATTTGCTTAAGCTGATTGTTAGAAGATTATCCAAATTTATTCTACAAAAAAAATTATTTTTATGGAGAGAGCAGTTAGCTTTTACGTCGGGATTTATATCTCAAAGACAATTATAAATTAACCTTGGATTGAATCTAAATCAACATGTTAAATAAATCTTCATTTACCATTACTCATCAGATGAATTTAGTACTTGCAAATTACCACAGAATGATACTAAACGGCTTTTCAACAAAGTTTTTAAATTTTAAATAAAATCCACACTTTGGATGAAAGTTCTGCATTTCGTTATTGATATATTATGTACAAGGTCTACCATTTATGAAAAAAAAAATATTATCGGATTTCCAACGGATCGTTCACCTGTCAATCCTTTTGTCAAAATTTTCTATTAGGTTTTTGCATAATTCCGGCTCTATATCACCAGTTATGAGTCAGATGTTGGTTTTCAAGGCTTCAATGGATTTTCTGCATAGATTTGATTTTTTCACATAGCCCCACAAGAAATAGTCTAAATAAGGTCAGGTCAGGTATAAATTCTTTAAGTTTGCAAAAAATTTCATAGTAAATGGTCTCGGTTTTATTTCGGAGAAGTACGTAAATTAGTGGTACAGCACTATTGCCTTGTAGACAATGTACGGTATACAATTGCCCAAAAAGAAGTGGAGCCGTTTTGAAAGTTCCATCAACATACCAATGTGCTGATGATTCCAGCAGACGTAAATTCCTTGTGGTAGAAAAAATAACAATCCGATCTTCTACTTTATCATACAATAAGAAATTTTCACCACTCGCAGTGACCGTAAATTCCGGTAGAAAATAAATGTCTTGCCTACGATTTGGAACTGCGGGACCCAAATTTTCACTAGATGGAATATTTCTGATTGATCTTTTGATGGATCCTACTGAAGGCAATTTTGCTGCTACTGCTTGACTAACATTTCTTGATGCAGTAGATATGAGAAACTGTGGCGTATCTCTAGTATGTTTTGCATTTTTTTTTATGGTATTATATACTCTAGCAGCGCTTACACTTGCGGCGTCAGCTATATGATTGTGCACATTATTTATTTTTGTAAAATTATCGTCCATTGTTATCGCCCAAACAGAACACTTTAATTTTTTAGAATCTTCACATTTCCAATAAATTTTATTTTCAACCACCCTGTCTTGAATAAACAAATATCCTTAGATTGATAATTTATCCTTACCTTTTTCACTACCAATAAATTCGATTTTGTTACTGTAAATGTTGATGTTTAATACTATTCAATTATCTTCTGTTGTTCCCACTCACTAATACTAATACTTAGTAATATTGCTACTTAGTGCTTGTTCGCAATGTACGTAAGACATAAGATAAACATAACACATACATAAGACGTAAAGTTGAACTAATAGTAAATCAACGTAAGTGTTCACAGTGTGCCTACAAAATTATTATGTTTATGTTGATCTTATGTTCGGCTTACTTTCGTACATAAGATTGAAATTATGTTACATTTAGTGAAATTTGTGGTTTGTAGTTGGTAGTGTTTGGTCATAAGTTGAAATAAATTGACGAAATTGACATAAACATAACCTTTGTTATAAAGTTTGAAAGGTGTTTGAAAGTTTATTCGTTTATTTAGTTTATTTTTTTGTTATACGCATGCGCAGTTTCATATATTTCTTATGTTCATTGTGAACACTTTTGCGGCTTATGTCAAAATTATGTTTTATGCTTATGTTAGGTTTATGCACGTCTTATGTTTATGTACATTGTGAACAAGCACTTATGTATTATTATGGTTACATAATTACCATCTTTGCGATACCAACGTAAGTAGTTAAATCTTCTAATTTAGATTATGATATAAGTATGAACAGGTCCGTCATCTCATTAGTATCAGTTGGACGTAGTTAAGCAGAAAAACCTTGGTTATTTAAATGAGAATTCAATGTTTTCTGCTTAACACCACTCATTTAAAGTTTTATTCTTCTAACATAATATATTTGAGTGGCTGCGCGAAACACTGGCGTATTAAGGGGTGGCCAAAGAGCAAATCTCACCCCCCCCAAGAATGACTCTGAATTCATAAAAAAAATTGTTAACATAAGTAGCTCACTGTTGTGAGGGCAGTTGTATTTTGAGGAACCCTGTATATACTGAGTAAAACAAGTAGCTAAGGTGGTTTTTCCGTGTAGCCATTCATTTTAATATTAATATATTTTTTGTTTCGAACTCTTTACATTCCAAACTGATTGATGATTTTAAATTTTCAAAATTTTACAATTTTAAAAAACGTTAATAAATTTGAGCAATTGGTATTCGAGAAATTGTTCATTCGAGGAATTATTTTTCGAGCTATCGTTATTCGAGGAATTGTTTATCCGAGGAACTTTTTTTCGAGCAATTACTTCGGAGCAATTGTTTTCGAGTAATTTTCCGGATAGCATGAAAATCAAAGCTATGACTTTACGGTCTGAAGTTCAATTCCCTATTCACTAGATAAACTACCTGCTCTATTTGTATATTTTATACTATTTATTTCTTAATATAAATTACGACACAAAATTTCCCATACGGTTGTACGTTTCCAAATTTATAATCAATGACTTTATTTGGTAAAAATGGCGTCTCTGTGTAAAACGAGTTTATTTTTTAGGATAGTACCGTAATTTCCAAAAAATGGCTGTAAAAATTTTAGATGAGGATCATTTTGCTATTAGTGCGATTGTTACTGTTTCAATGCAAATTATTTTCTTCTCAATAGCTGCAGGTTTTCAAATGGATAAATTGACAGATTTTGCAGGAGGAATTAATTTTATGAGTCTAGCTCTGCTTACGTTTTTTCTTGGACAAGGTGGAAAGGTAATGTAACTTTTAGTTTTTTTTTATGTTGAATTAAAAATTTAAATAATTTCTAGAAAACCTACGACAATAGACAGCTAATGGTAACAGTTTTTATTTGCCTTTGGGGAGCACGGCTTTCCGGATATTTATTATATAGAATATTAAAAATAGGTCGAGATAAACAATTTGATGATAGACGTAGTAATGTTATTAGGTTTGCAATATTTTGGACATTTCAGGTAACCAAGTACTTGCACTTAAATTTGTTCAATTTTATTGATAAACTCAACAAAACTGTTTTTACTTTTGTAGGCTGTGTGGGTGTACGTTGTAAGTTTACCGGTAATTATAATAAATTCTCCAAGACACGCAATTCCACCAGCTCCACGTACAATGACTACTTTAGATTCTACAGGAACATGTTTATTTGTTATCGGTCTCTTGGCCGAAACATATGCAGATCTTCAAAAGTTTTCATTTAAACAGGATCCTCAAAATCAAGGAAAATGGTGTAACGATGGTAGATAATTGAATTTTTGATTTTCAGATAATTATTGAATTATTTTTCAGGTCTATGGCGACTTTCTAGACATCCGAATTATTTTGGAGAAATTCTTTTATGGTGGGGCATATTTGTAATATCTTTAAATGTTTTAGATGGAATTGAGTGGATTGCAATTATGTCGCCTATCTTTACAACATTTATTATTTTATTTTTATCGGGCATTCCGTTATTAGAAAGATCGTCCGATGATAAATACGGAGAGTAAGTACCTATACATTCAATAATTATTTGTTATTTCTTTACATTTATATATTTTTTAGCAATTCAGAATATCGCTATTACAAGGCATCTACATCTCCACTTATTCCAATTCCTCCTTCAATCTACATAGAGGTTCCTAAGTTTCTTAAATTTATACTTTGCTGTGAATATCCCTTATACGATTCTGTAGATGTTAGAACTAAAAAATCAAAAACTTTAAGCGAATCTAACAGCGCATCTATTGGTCCTTCACAAACTTAGCTATGCGTATACGCCGGTCGCGAGACTGGCGCATCTCGGAGCAATTTAAAGTCCCAAATAACCGATATCTAATTAATTTAATATTTACTGCAATATCTAATGAAAATTAGGCATCGTATAATTTTAATAAAATGTTGTATCAGCTCATATCTGTTAGAATTTCAAATTCTAAGCGTATACATAGGTAGCCACTATGTACGATAAAGTTTCACATAGGTAACGTTTTTGATAGATCAATTAAAATGTGATGATACTTATAACATACCTACTATCTACATTTTATTAAAATAGGATATAATATAGATAATTATTATATATAAATAATAATTGAACAAAGTTGTTCATAAACAGGGATAAAGGTACTTTTTGCAGTTAAAACTATGTTCTAGTAGGTTGAAAAGCACATTAATTAATATTATTACTTGAAATTTAAGTTAATAATTTTTAAAAATTATGCCCTGAAATTTAAAAAAAATACCAGGCGTATAACTTTGAAATAACTTCAAAAATATTAGCGTTAAATTTTAAAATAATATATTTAGAGGTTTTTTAAATGAATTTAAAAAAATAAAAGCGCATTCAATTTTTTTATTTTTTCAAGTCATAAAAAACTTCGTAAGACATCATTTTGAAATTTAATGATAATAGTTTAAAATTTATTGGAAAATGCACATGATGTTATTTCATTTCATTAATCGTATTTCTAATATATTTTCTATATTAATTAAGAAAAAATAAGGGGACCCCTGTATGTACTCTACTCTTAAAAACAACCTCAATTATCACATTAATATTTTTAAAATACATATTAATACTAATATGTACGTAACGTGTATACTTACAGCTGTATTCATAAAAAGTTACAACAGGCTTATAAAGCTATTATAAGCAAAATGTTAAAAAACATTATTTATAAACGTTCAATAGTGCTAAAACACTGTTATAAGACTGATATAAGCGGTTTATAACCTAAAACAACCAATCAGCTGTAACCCATAACCTATAACAGTATTATAACTAAAACATTCCTGACACTTTAAGAAATTTTTATGAATACGGGTGTTAGTATATACTAACTACCGACTGACTACTAACTGAGCGACAAAGCCAAATCGCAATATAATCTATTTTATAGTTTTTTGTTGACAATAAGAACCTTGAACCTGTTTTATTAATTGCAAAAAGTACGTTAACTTATTTTCTTTTGTTATCTATATTATGCAAGCACTTGTTGGTAAAGTTAATTAAAAACTAGGTTTATCCATTAATTCTAAAAGACAATGTGAAACCTGTCATAGTCCTCACAAAAAAAAATTTTACACATTACTTTCCATCGTACTATAAAATTTTGTCATTTTGCCTAATTTTGAAATTTCAATTTTAGCCAAATTCAGTTATGCCTAGTGTGAACTAGATGCCGTATTTAACTAAAAAATGTCAAAGTGTAATTTTTCTTTTGAATTCGAGTTTTAAGTCAAATTTTGGATTATTAGAGTAGTACTTCTTAAGTTTTAGCTATTATTGAATTCTAATGTTTATTAACTTTGGGTATTTGATGGAACAGTTATAAAAATGTGTTCGGTAGGTTGCACTAGTTTACACTAAATTTTGATGTTACATATAGCTTTTATATCACATTTGTATTACGATTTTGTTAGCAAAAGAAATCCAATTTGCAAAAAATAATGGTGGGTGTGTATACACTAGTGCAGCATACCAAACATACCTATTATCTAGTTAATAACCTTAACCATATTATATATTATCTAGTTAATGCGCAAAAATGTTAAAGCCATAATGGATTTTATTATATTGTATACAAATTTAATTGCCTACATAGGATCATTATTCATCCTGACAAAATTTCACATAAAGTATCACAATGGAAAGTAACAGAAAAAAATTTATAATTTGTGAAAAAAAAAAATTTTCGTCGCGTAGATTGTAGTATATTATTATTATTATATGAGACGTAATAATTTAGGAAAAACAGTTTAGCATTAAATAATATCTTCTAGCAATTGACATGACATCTTGTCTTTTTAAATTATCATGAAAATTTAGTATTTAATGAAATGGTAATATCATATTGATAAAAAGAATTAGGAAAAGTAAAATATTGTTAATTATAAATTAGTATACATATATTGTTGAATGCTGAGATACAAAGAAATGACTTTTAAAGCAAATGAACGTAAATATTCATAATTATGTAAATTGTATTAATTTATTCTGGTTATTTGACTGTTGTATATAGCTTCACAAATTATCAAATTTTTGAGATAATACTTTCCCGATTTAGAAAATGTAGATTGACAGTGAGATGTTTTTTTTTAAATAATAATAGATAAGTAGCTTTTCAGGAAAAGTACGAGAAGAGGAATAAAAGAGAATTCCACTCACCTAATAAACCAAATTGACTATATAAAATTGCCATTTGTTAATGAGTAATCAACTTTTTATTTTTTGAGAAAAATTTAAAAACGTAATGTTTTCCAGGACTGAACCTAATAAACATTCACATTGCAATCTATTTACAACAGAAAAATAGAAAACTTATTTAACTTTTTAATTCAAAATTTGGTATCCGTCAATTAATTACCTCCACGATTTGAACTTTTTCAATTGCACTATAGAAAAAAGAACAATTTTCTGAGTTTATTAAAACAAAAATTTCGAAGGAATATCCATAAGTTGTCGAAAAAACGGCATTTTAAAATATCAGGAAGCAGGTAGTTGTAACCCGATACACCCCGATGCAACTAGTTGCGCGATGGTAACTCGCACGTTAAGCTCTCTGATCTTATTTCTGTTGACGGTACGTGTGCTTTGATATACTCTCTCTTAGGGTTTAAGAGAGAGTTTAATTTCGAGTTTAGTAAAACTTGGTTTAATTTATAAACGACGTTTAAAAACATAGGTGTTTTTAAATTATTTTAATACCAACCATACAATACTGATTATTTTACTAGTTTAGCAGTAATTTGTCAGTTGCGGTCGACACCCGGACGAGTTCTATGGCTTTGGGTTCCACCGTTGGCGAGTTCTGTCATTCCACAAGGATATTTTTAAATTTGTTATGTTTGTTAAATACAGGCCCGGAGGGCGCCGAAGGCGTCTAGAAGGTCGGTTTTGACAAACTAAACTACGGCCTATCGCGCATTCATGTTAAAGAGAACATTTCCCTATCTAAAATTTTTAATTCGATATTTTCGACAACTTATGGATATTTCTTTGAAATTTTTGTTTTAGTATACTCAGAATATTGCCCTATTTCCTATAGAACAGATGAAAAACTTGAAATCGTGGGGGACTTGCCTGACAGACCCCCAAAATTTAAAAATAATGTAATTAATCAAAAATTAATTTCAAATTAATTAAGTACATTATTATAGATACTCATAAGTTAATAAATAATTAATATTTTTTGAAAATAATAAGTTATACAATATAACATTTCTGAGTGAAGATAATATAGTCAATTACCGATTTTATTATTTCTATTTTTGTTTGTTAAAAAATGATTAACCACCTCTCTGTATAGTGTTAATTTAGTTTTAAAATTGTCTGTTTTTTTTTGTTACTATGATATTATCGAAATTTTCGTGCCAAATCCACTCTTCTCACTTTTAACCTTTTCATGAAGAAAACTATAGCTTCTATTAAAAAACACTTAACTGGATTGAAGAAATTTAAACGGATCTTTGATTCTATATAATACTCTAGAGTTTATATCTATACTAAATTACCTACCTTATTATTGTTTGAGCTTGGCTGGATTTAATACATTACTTTATGACAATGCAAACGGTTATTCTTTCAAAAAAGAAAAAGTACATTTTTGGGTAGTGAAGATAATATATAAAAGATAGATGCTCCTCCCACAATATATTTTCAATAAGTACGATGAACGATGAACTTATTGGCGAAATGGAGTTCCACGGCGATCCGTATATCTCCTTCAACTGGTGTGGGCGGCGGGCGGTGGATTTTATGAGGTTGAATTCCTCTTCTTGTAGCGCTAGGCTTAGACTGACTTCTGCAGAAGCTACATTCTCAGCCCGCAACATGCAAGTAGATGGTCTAGCCATCACTGGATCGCAAAGTTGACTACGGTACAAACGATTTCACGTTACTCATTGGCAATAGACTGTGAGAGCAGTATCTATCTTTTGATAGATCTTCATGGCTGAAAAATATCTATTTTTTACTTTTTTGATTAATCAAACAGTCGTTTTGAAATTTTTTCAAACTTTCAAAGTTTTCAATTATATATTTCAAATTTCAATAAATGCGTTTTCGTATTATTCTGACTACTTACAAGCCTACTACTTACCACTTACTACTTAGTTAAAACCCGTTCTATATTTCAACGCTTTATATGAAAAAAATCTGAACACTGTAAAATTTACGTTAGCTAAGCGATAGTATTAATTCAAAATATAAATTTTTTAATTAAGATTTTTTTATATCGATATTTCTTGTAATGATGTAAGAAAAATTGTCTGAATGAATGAATTTTATTTTCAAGTTTATCTAATGGTGGCAATGTATTAAGTACTTTAATTAAAAATTTAGCAATACATATCACTCTGTGAAAGATGATGTTATGAGTTTTGCTATGGTTGTATTAGTATAAGAAAACCCCACTGTTATAAAATAGTAATTATTGTGAACTTTTGAAAACAAAATTTAAAAAGATATTATGTACTGTTATAATACATAATAAAAACTGTGTAACAAACTTAAATCGATTAAAATAAAAAGCGAAACAATGTTGTTTGAAACAAAAACATTTTATTAAGGTGAATAGCAATTTTAGTTTCTAAAAATTATTCACGATGACATACCAATTGAGACAAAAATTCAACTAATGTTCTAGTAGGTCTTCCAGACATTCCTTTACTTAAATACGGATAGTCTCTGCCATTTGAATACATAACACCAAACGTATCTATGTGCAACCAATCTCCACATGGTACAAACTCATTAAGAAATGCAGCAGCTTTGCAAGCACCTCCAGAATCTATGGGAGTTCTTCCCACGGTATTAACGTCGACATTATGATTTCTAGTAATTTGATATTTATATGTTTTCCACAACGGAAATCGCCAAACCCGATCTCCCGTGTGCATAGATGCAGCAAGTAAGTATTCCCATAATGCTTCTGAATTACTAAAAACTCCGCAAGCACCCGATCCTAAAGATGATCGCATGGCGTAGGTCATTGTTCCAACGTCTACAATAAATCGTGGCCAAAAGTTCTGCGCATATACCAATGCATCGGCTAAACAAAGCCTACCAGCACAATCGGTTGAATCTATAGCTATACTTTTACCATTCATCGCTTTCACTATATCTCCCGATTTCATAGCTGCACATCCTGGCATATTTTCACAAAGGGGAATTAAAGCTCGTACATTAATAGGTAATTGGAGTCCAGCAACTGCTCTGCAAGCAGCGACTACGCAAGCAGCTCCACCCATATCTCCCTTCATGATTCTTAAATCTCGACTACCTTTCAAACATAAACCACCGCTATTATAAGTAATTCCTTTCCCAACAAGTACTACGGGTCGTTCATCTCTAGGTGCACCATAATAACTGAGTTCTAAAAATATCGGCGGTTCACACGATCCTTGTGATGCAGCTAAAAATGCTCTCATATTTTGAGTTTCTGCCCATCCTCGAACTTTAACTTCTACATTAATACCTGATTTACATAGAACTTCAACGGCATTTTGTGCAAAAGAACTTGGCGTCATTAAATTTGCAGAAGTGTCCATAAGCTGTCTCGCTAGGTTTTGCGCTGCTGCTTTTTGTAATCCTATTTGCCATCCCGTGTAGTCACAATCGTCGTAAAGTTCCAACTGCGGAATATGTTTTCGGTTAGCTTTCTTTCGTTTTTCTTGGTAAAGCCAGACGCTGAGGGCGGCACCTTCTGCCGATGATTCTGCATGCCCAAAGCTTTCTATGTACAATTTTGAAACTTTTAAGTTTTGTAAAGCTCTGCAACCTACAGCCGCGGCAGTTCTAATTGCCTCTTTACCCTCGTCCATCTGTTCAAAAACTTCGTAACCTTGACATTCACGTCCCAAACCCACTAAAGCTACGGATGAAAATTCTTCTTCCAAATTATAAAATATTCTTGTTTGTCCTTTTTGTGGCGGGCCACCAGTAAATCTTATTAAATCAAATAATCTGCAACATACTAATTTATTATACCTTTCCCCCGAAGGAGTGAACTTTCCAGGATGTTTTTCATCGTCAGGATCAGAGTACATTCCAAGAATTAAACCTTTTCTAAATTTGTAATCCACACATGGATCTTCCTTTTTATTTTTACAAATTTCCGCCGCATTTGAATATCCACGCTTTACGATAAATTTAACTAATTTTGATACTTGATATCTATTTAAAAATATAAAGGCCATACCACTTACAATTTTATTCAAATATATTTTATTTTTAATAACCCGTGCATACTTCAAAAATTTACAATAAGACAATTAAAAATTATGAAAATTTTCCCCTAGGCTATTTGATTTAAATAGTCATTTTCTCAGATAATATTATTAGAGTTAGCACAAATGAATAATGCACAAAATAATGAATATTAATATTATATTGCTACTTCTAGTACCGGTAATAGTATATTACTTGCAAAGAATCAAAAAATATCTGTCCCGCCTAGTTCAAAAAAGAATTTTTCGAGTAGAATTATATTGTTTTATCAGAAAATGAAAATGAAAATATTTAATATTATGCTATGATTATTCTCAATTAATAGTTTAATATTACAAAAAAAATATTTAAGTTCAATTGGTTGTAAACAAAAAACGAAAGTATGTATAAGGAAAGTATTGTAATTCATTCTAAAATAAAAAATCGAAATTTCAAATAGAAATTTTCTTACTAAATACAAATTTGGATAATTTACGCCTCCCTTCCATTGTGTGTTTCATAAAAGAAACACAATATAAGATACAAAATTATATTTTGCAATAAATTAAGATAACATGTAAACAAGACTCTACTGTAGATTTGTATATGTGTACTCTACTGTGTATTTCCGGCATTTGTTTATCGTTCAAGACGTTTCGTAACAGGATTACTATTTCAAGTTATATTCTTTCTTCTCCATATTTAATCAATTGTAATATTGTAAATTTGAATTTAAATATAATGGACGCGAAATTTTAAATTTAGTTCATTTTTGGTTACTTTAAAATACAACGATTTGGCAACAGGAGTTTTAAAACACAGGAAGTTGATTTCCGTTAGAAAAAGGAGACCATTAGAATTATGAGACGCAGGTAGTTCCTTACGTTTTTGAACGTTTTTGAAGGTTGTGGTTTTGTTATCAACAAATTTAAAATACGTAAGTGAAATAAATTTATTAATTATAATCTTTTTTAAATAAGGACAGGATGGGGTTTTAGAATTTTCAAGTTAATACGTAATAATTGATCGACCACGCGGTCACGAGTTTAAAACTATTTTAAAATTACTTCATCTTCAGTTTTAAGATTTAAATTATTGGTTTGAGATTATGATTTATACATTATTATATTTAAACGGGATGTGGCTAATGTAATAGAAGAGATTGATTATTCATATGTGACCTAGGAGGTATCTTTATAATACAAAATATCGGTGGTGATTAGAATTTATTGTGGGAATACGAAGTAGGGGTATTTGTTTATGATAATAATATGAAGGAGGTTGTTTGAAGTAGAGAAATATATTGCATTTGATAATTTAAAATACATGAATTACACAACAGGAAAGGGGACGCTGACTATCTTAAGATGACCGTTTTAAGATGTCGTCGAAATGGCTGATCACTAGAAGTGGTAACCGCAATCTAGGCCCTTCTATGTGAACCAGCAAATTATGTGAGCAAGTTGCTTGATTTTCTTTTTCAAATATCTCTCAATGAGATAATACCAATAATGATATTTAAGAACTGTTATTAATAAATATTGACAAAGTTTCTTTATGATTATTGCGGCTACATAATAATTTAGGATGACGACGCTAGTTTTAAGTATGGACGATTTATTTAGATTTAAGTATTGACCAGTTAGATTTAAGTAATGACCAATTAAAAATTAAGTGGTGATAAACTTAGATTTAAGTACCGACGACATAATAATTAAGTAGTTACGATCTTAGATTTAAGTTTGACGAGTTAGTAGTTAAGAGCAGACAATCTAGCATCTAAGGGTTTATTATTTAAAAGATCTTACATAATATAAAATAATTTAATTGATCATCGAGATACATATAGGCGCTTCTTTACAAAGTATTATAAAGATTGTGGTTGGTCATTACATATGAATAAACAATTACAAACCTTACGATCAGGGGATTAATTATATAGAACAGTTATTAAATCAAATTTCAAAGTAAAGTATTCTGAATTAAATGATATCAAGAAGATCAACTTAGCTGGTATATTGGTTGTTAGACTACTTTTTTCTTTTCGGTTAAATAAATATTCATCGTTAAACCAAATTCTGTGTTTTATTTAATTTGTGTATACTAATTATTCCTTCAGGTATCCTGTCAGTTGGTACGCCACTGACGCATATAAGTTTAGGTTAGAGAACAAGGTAACGACGTTAACATTCAAGAAGCCATCCGCAGATTTAAAAGGACTTGTAAGTGTTACTATGAGGGAGGTCACAACGTGCGAAGTTTGTTTGACGATCACAGCTTTGGTTTGGTTTGGAACTTTGATTTGAGAAGGCGGTAATTCAAATTGAAGAACCAAATATTACACAATTCTGATTTAATTTCATTTTCGCCAAAACTTTTATTGTTTTTCATATTCTTTATTATTGTTATAATCTCTTCAATTTCAAAGTTATGTGTGTATAGATTCTTTCTTTTTTTTCTGCTCTGGTTCGTCTTCGTTTTCATTTTCTTCGTTATTGATTGAACTCTCTTTATCTTTCCAAAATTTCCTTTTCTCTATACATTAGTTTGCCATCTTTATTTCTATAAATTAACGTACTACTTTGGTAACTCAATTTAATTTTCTTTATTTCTTAATAAAAATTTCTAAAATCTTTGTTTTTCAGATTTTCCTTCGAAGCTCTTATTTTATTCTGATTATGCTTTCGTTGCTTTATTCTACAAATCCTTTTTGCTTCTTTAACAATTCTGTCTAATCTAACCCCCATTTAAACTCTTGCTTATTTACAAGATTTCTTAATATACAGCAATACTACTTCTCCCCTACCCCATATAATGAGATGCAGAATGAACTCTTATCACATTATATCTGTCAATTTAAATCAAGTCATCTTCAATCCATTTCCGATAAATGAGTCTTACTCATAGTCTAAGATCCGAACTAGAAAAGTCATTCACCCATCTGCCGATGGGATGAAAAGTATTATATATCAAATTTAATATGATATAAAATATATCGCGAATGGGTTGGCAAAAAAATTCCTGGCCAAACTCATGGGCCAAACTATTATTAATTAAAAATTGAAAATTGACTTTTTATTAAACAGTGCACCCATGAGTCGCACGAATAAATTTAATAGGAACCGAAAGTATGAAACCTATAGAATATGCAAACGTTGGGTTGTCTATTTTTTTCTTGGCAGAACTGCTGGGTTGGCAGGTATAAACAGGTAAGTCGATTCCAATTACTTCACCCATTTCAAAAATAAATAAATTTTATATCAAAATAAGCGCTGTTTTATTGCGAACACGATGATATAGGGTTGTTTGCAAAAAATCTGGCCCGAATGAAGGTTGTCGAGTTTTAAAAAGTAAAATTTTGATGCGAATGAAGACTTGGCTTACTTGGCTGGTCCGAGCCAAGTATCCCGTGTGATTGAAGAGGACGCACAGCATTGTTGCTGCATGTGGTACTACTCACAGAACACCTTGGACGAAAGACAATATGCATGCTATTAATTTGTTCATTCAATAGAGAAGGATAGCGATACACTAGCAAATGGTACCGTAAACATTCCTACTAAAATATAATATAACATATTTTATAAACTAAACAGCCACTGATAATAATACGCCGATAATAAATTTAATAGCATTCAACATCATCATTTTTATGCAGCAATGTCTTAAATTGTAAAATAAACTCAGAAACTTATGACAGTATTATACCTATAAATTTCGTTTTATATTAAATAACATAAAAATACAGACAAATCTCACCAAAATATGAAAATAAATAGTTGTGTAAAATACATTTATTTATATTAAAGTAAATAATTTGAAGAACGCATTTGCAAATTTTTCGAACTTTTGCAAACCAAATTACAAGATAAATTTGTATATTAAAGAATATTTTAATAAAACTAAAAATTCACTTTATTTTTATGGCCATATTCTTATGGTATTCGCAGGGGATTCCGATGGGATATTTACCGATACTGCTTTAAGTCACTCTCAGTCGAAAACGAGGCGACCAAATAAAAAAATGTATATAAACAAAACTGAAGACAATGTAATTGAAAACAATGAAAAATAACAAAAAACATACAATAAGGATCTCGCATGTACGTATAAAAATTTTATTACAATATAACATAAATAACGCAAAAATTATATCAACACAAAAATTTCCTATTAATAATTATTATTCCGTTTCTGATTCATCGAAAGTAAAATTTTGATCTTCTAATTCGGTAGATTCGTCATAATTTTCCGTCATTTCAACAATGTATTTTCAAAGACGTTTGGTCCCCAATAAATCCTATCGGTTTTAAATAATTATCTAAATGCCAACCGCAGTTTTCAGGCTGGAGTTTTATACATTTAGAGTCTGTTGCATTAAGCCACATGGAATTGGCACAAAAATTGTTTTTAAAATTTTTTGTTGTAGGGATATCCAGCATGGTGGTATAGTGTTTGAGTCAAAACTTTTAATTTTTTTTTTAAACTGTTAGCTGTCTTCTTTTGCAGCATAATTTTTCATAAAAATTCGATTTCTTGCATCATTCACTCTGGTGCAGCGATTCATACCATATATTTCTGCAGTGAACTCTTGAACAGCATCCATTTTTTCGTCAATGAAAATGTCAGCTTCATTGGTTAATAAAGCAAAAATTGTTTGGTACTTTTTATTCTTGAAAAATATTTTAAATGATCTAATTTTTCCTTTATTAAAAAATGTTGCCGTGTAATCACAACCTGGGTATGCATAGAAAGCAGGTAAACTTTGGCATAATTTGGATCCCAACTTCAATGCCAAATCGTTACAGTTAATGGATTCAAGTTGTTGGTTATGCTGCTTCTTAGACGCTGGCTAGCCAGATTGTAGATTGTGAAATTTTGTGCATACTTCCCAGCAAAATTACCAAAACATCAGTATCAGAAGCTTTTATTAAAATTCTTGAGCCTGGTGCTATTTTATGAGCGTGAAAAATAATTCTTGTATCCGCCTCTTCGTGATAACATTCATAATCAACTTCTTCAGTTTTTTTTATGTAATTATCCTGAGCTTGATACGAGTAGCACTGATGTTCAACGGTTAAAAATATTTTTTTGTTTTGGATTATTGGGACCAAATGTTTGTTCTTCCAATGATCAGCCAAAAACAGTACTAGAGCCTCTTTAAAGCGATAATTTTTAAGGATTTGTAAAAAATCTTTAAGCCTAATTTGTTGAGGTCCTGAAATTTTATACGGAATATTAAACTCTCTTCGGCTTTGACGTTCGGAATCTTTGATTGAAGGTGACAAATAGCGGTCGAATATTAAATGGATTTCCGTAGTATTTGTTGAACAAATTTTTATGACTATTGACTCTGCAACTTTTTCAAATGTTTTCAAAGTTTTCGCTAATATTGATTTGGGAGTTTTGAACATTTCACCAGTACATGTAAAAAGTGCAGGCGGCATTGGCCAGGAATCCCCTGCGAATACCATAAGAATATGGCCATAAAAATAAAGTAAATATTTAGTTTTATTAAAATGTTCTTTAATATACAAATTTATCTTGTAATTTGGTTTGCAAAAGTTCGAAAAATTTGCAAATGCGTTCTTCAAATTATTTACTTTAATATAAATAAATGTAATCACATCAAATTTTTAGCATAAACCAAAAAATGCACAAACACTTTTTCGAAACTAAAATGTTTAAGTTATCACAATTATAAATACACCGTATGTATATTATCGCAAACGTTTTCACCATACTATGGCATCATCAGGCGATGAATTAGAAAGAGAAACGAGAAAATTCCGTATTTATTGACAACATTGCTTGAGAAAAGAGAGGGTGAATTTACTAGAGGGTAGGGGTATATTTAATACAAAAGAGAAATAATGTAGGTGGATGTGAGGTAAGTTAGAAGGGGGGGGAGATATTATTTATTAAAAATGTTTAGTAGGGGTGAGTTATTTAAATCAGATTGACTATTTAGTAATGAAGATGAATATTTTAATTTATTAATTTCCATAGCTTCCAAAAATTCTAGTTTTTTACTTTTTTGTGCAACGTGCAAAATTTTGTATCTCCCTTGTTTATGGTTTGTGTCTAGTAGGTGTTTCGCGAAAGTCGATTTTCCATCTGCAAGTCTGTGGGATCGAGTGTGTTCATTAAATCGTGTTTTAAAAGATCTACCGATATGACCAATGTATTTTTGAGAGCATTCATAAGTGAGCTCATAAACTCCTGATTTAGTTAACATGTCTGATTTTGATTTCGCGTTATTAATAAATTTGTTGAGTTTATTGTCTGTTTTAAAAGCGATGTTATAATTGTTATTTTTTAAATATTTCACAATTTTGTTAGATTTGTTTGTTAGAAAAGTAATGACATTGAAGTTCGCGTTAGTTTTTTTATAATATTGCACTTTTTGTACTTCGTGAAATAGCCTAAATAAATATCCTTTATTGCATTTAAAATTAGTACCGTTGATTGAAGAATTAACGTTATCAACGAATCAATTAACGTTAGTACCTAACATTTTTCTCGTACATACGCCACTGGTTTTTACTTTTTCGATATCAAAATATGATAATATTCATGACGTCGCCGTCGCGTCGTTACCGATTTTTACCGATTTATCCGCAATGCATTTTTAAAGGTTATGTTTGAATTTGATGTTATAAAATGTACAAATTTGAATTGTAATTTTAAATAGACTAAAATCAATCTTAAAAATGTTTTCAAAAAATTTTGTTTCTAAATATATATCCTATTCCCGTGGTGTTAAAATATTAAAGGTAAATATGAATGGAATGTATGCATTTTGAGGTTATGTTATGAATTGTTTAAATTCTTTTTTCAATATAATTTATTATTTTTAGGAAAAATTAACTAGTGCTAAATGTTGTCAGACTTTGGAAAACTTAATAGGAAAAGATGTGTCCGATAAAATTATCAAATACTCGTATATATCGAGCAATAAATTGGTAAAACTAAAGTAGTTTTGAATTGACAAAGAGAATTGCAAATCTTGTATTTTAGAGCGATCTGAAGGAGAAGAAAGCGGCAGTTAGTAAAAATTTGTTTGTATTGACCGAACAAATGAAAAATAAATATCGAATTGAAAGCGCATCTAAATTATATCCTATAGGATCTTTCAATAAAATTAAATATTGCGGTGCCGTAGGACTTACAACAGCAACTATAAGTAATGAAACAACAGGTATCAACGAATTGTCGACTTCCATCAATGAAACGACAAGCAATGTATTACAATCGGTGCCAATAATAGAACCTATTCCCGAACCTCCACTTATTCCTGATCCTAGTACATATGTGGATGTTATAAATTCAGTGAATGCATTGGGAGAGCCTTCTTTGGCTTCTTTGGGTTTAGGTGGATGGACTCCAGTTGGTTTGATACAAAATTCTTTGGAGTACCTTCACGTGTTGGGTATTCCATGGTGGGAAGCAATTGCTATAGGTAAGTGAAAACCTTATATACAAAAAAGGAGAGATAGATAGAAAGCTGGAGTTTTGCAGCTTTTATTAGAAACTGCTTATTTTAACTCTTACGTTGCCAGAGGAAACTTTATATCACCCAGATCAGATAATTTGATGTTTCTTGTTCTTTTTCTATCAACTCGTAAATTAAAAAGTAATTGTAAAAAGCAAAAACGTATGATCAGTACGATCTGGAAACTTTGGGGTTAAAAGCGGCTTGATGGATTAACTTAAAATTTCTAGAACAAATTCTGGAGGATGTAAAGTTTAAAGTAACTAAAGTATTATTCTTGAAATAGATTAGCAGTGGAAAACAATATTTAATAAAAAATTGTAATTGGGCAAGGGGGTAGACATCTCATAGCTTAAGCAGATTTTGTAAACTTGAAAGATAGTGTGTACTAACTGCGGTTTCTGTCATAAAATTTCGGCTATCGAGATAAAAAGTAAAAGAAAAAGTGGTGTGTAATATCAACCTGTACAACAAAGATTATATTAACTCATTTTTTATATATTGTCTACAGTAACTTAGCGTATAGTTTTACCTGATGAGAATTTTATTATTACAGTCTAAAATTATATTACTGGCTGATGTGCTTTCATGTACATAAGTAAGCATATTAGCAAATAGCGCTATTTTAGTTTGCCAAACTATTGTTTAATTTAAATTAAATCACGTCATAGCAAATCACATATAGCATCCTGTGTAAAGTACATGAAAGGCACATTACACTATCAATAATATTGTTTATCCACGACCACTATATTAGGAAGGTTTAATACGTCCGTTTTCCGTCGATTAGAGGCTTTTTAATACACTAGTGGATTAGTTTTCAGCTCAAAATTGGTAGGTATTGGTCAAAATAAATTTGTCAAATCTGACGTTTCTCAAAACCAAAATTTTTACTTGTGGTTTTGATCATGGTCGGTGATAAAACGTTGAATTACATTTGGGAATTTACAAGCCTATAATCCTCTCAAAAAATGTGACTAGGCTGCGCCTCGAATGCTCATTTTTTCTCGTGGATTAGAGGCTCTTTAATCCTCTTATATAATTAATAACTATAATACCTCACATCAATACAATGGTATTTTTCTGAAAACAATATAAAAAATTCACATTATCTCAATCAATTGTCAAACTTACAGTGCCACTTTTTGTGAACGCAATTGTTTTAAAGCAAAATGATGGTGGGTCACATCTTAGACCATAATATAAACTTATAAACACGCCGCTTGCTATCTCTGCCTGCATACCAATTGAAGCAAACATAACGTGTCTCGAGTGCTCACTCGTGTCACGTTATTTGACAGTTCTCGGTTGTCCTCTAACGTGTATGTTAACGAGCAATAATAAATAACTTTACTTTTAACAAGATGATTGCATGAATTCAAACAATCTAATAGATTAAGAAGCAAATTAAATAAAACAATTTTATTTTCTGAACAATAATTAAAAAATAAATATATTTTTTTGTTTCAATAATAAATGAGGACCACAAATTGCTTTGAATATTATTTTTGGATAAGTAAAAAGTAACTGAAATTGACTGCTATTCAAAACATGTAATAGTGAATTTGAGTTAAAATAAACAAAATTTTTGCTATATTATATTCATTAAAAGTTAGTTAAAAACAAATATTCTTATATCAAGATTAAATTTTTTAGCAAACTAAAATAAACGACTTTTTTCACTTTCACAGTACAAAGTCTATGTATGTATTTGAATTTAGCCCACACGTGACGTCACATGCGCCGAGTTATGCTTGCTTCACTGCTTGAACATCGGGGCTTGTCTAACATTGACATGTAATGTGTCAAACATATAAGTTTATATGGTCTAAGGGTCATACCAAAGTTAAAGTACTTTAGTGGCGCTTTTCTTGCACATTCTGCAATAGTAACTTTCACTATTGAAGAAGAAAAATATGCCTGAGCACTATACGTTTTGTGACTCGTCTGTAATTGACAATCTTACAAATTTACCACAAGAAGTTGTACATTAGTTACTAATAAAACAGTATCCTATTTTTAAAATGTAAAAATATAATCCATCCAGTAGTTCATCACATGATAATTTGTTTAGTAAAACTTGTTAAAACCTCGGCTTTAATAACTAACAAAAATTAAAATAATCAAACTTAACAAAATGTTAAAATAATAAAATTTTAAACTATTAAGTAAAATAATATATTTAACGAAACCAAAATGACAAAAATTCACATTTAACAGGGTTGAACTAAGGATATTTAAATAAACAAGAAAATAGAATTCTGAAAAAATTACGCTATAGAAGTGGTAAAAATTACTTAAAAATAAAAAACAAAAGACAAAAAACCTGTAATATAATATAAAGGCCTTTATTTCACGATTATTATCGATCATCAGTCAAATTGAAAAATTTTAAATTTAAAAAATCAAGAAATTAACCAAACTTTAAAATAAATATTGCGCTTACCAAATGACCAAACTAGAAGAGTTCACATATCTAAATTTTGGTTTCGTTAAATATTATGTTTTCTTCGTAGTATGTATTATTTTACTTAATAGTTTAAAATTTTATTATTTTAACATTTTGTTAAGTTTGATTATTTTAACATCACATGCTACTAAATACCACAATAATACTTAAAAAATTCTAAACTTTTTTAAGTTATTTTCTATTAACAAAAATTGACTTTAGGTACTGTCGTGGTTCGATTTTTGATGTTTCCATTGGTTGTAATGGCTCAAAGAAACGCTGCAAAAATGAATAACTTATTACCACAGTTGCAAGTGTTGCAGGTTAAAATGACCGAAGCTCGTCAAACTGGAAATCAGTTAGACGCAGCACGATATTCTCAAGAAATGGTACAGTTTATGAAAGAAAAAAACTTAAATCCATTAAAAAACATGATAGTACCATTTGCACAGGTAAGCTATTTTGAATTCCGTAGTTTCATTATCTAAGCTATAATTTTTAGATGCCTTTATTTATTTCATTTTTTATGGCATTAAGGAAAATGTCAAATGCTCCCGTTGAAAGTTTAAAAGATGGTGGTTTGTTTTGGTTCACTGATCTAACAGTTCCTGACCAATTTTTTATTCTACCTGTAGTAACCAGTATAACTCTATGGATAACAATTGAGGTAAATAATTGTTAAGTTGTGGTTTTATAGAAAGCGGTGCCATTAAATATCGATTGTAATGTCAAGATCGGTTTATACTTTTTTTTTTGCCAAAAATAATGTACAACTGCTGACGGTCACCGCTTCCTAGGAAACCAAAGCTTAAGTGCATAACTTCACTTTTATACTTTATTAATCATTACATTATAATATAAGAAATCAGTTACATTTTTGAGGAACCACTCTACTTCAAAGTATTCTGTGTTTTTCTTAAATTTTACTTTAAGCAGATATAGTGTAAGCATTTGCTAAGCAGAGTAGATTATTTGTTAAAATAATTATGGTTTTGTTTACAATTTCCGTAAGATATCTTGCTCTATGAAATTAAAATACACAAATTGAATCAAGCATTTTTCACATTTTCTCTTGGTTGTACATCAAGAGGTATTGGTTTTGCAGAAGCAGTGGAAGTATATATATTTAAATTTACAAGATATCATTTCAGTTTACTTAAAGCTGGCAGCTTTACTGATTAAAAATAAAATGTGATTGTACTAGTAATTGTTAACAAGTGGTTGATAGTTTGTAAATCATCTTCAGGTAGACATGAATTCCTGTAAGCTAATTTTACAAATTTATGTAGTCTGTTCTTCACACTTAATTTTGTTTCTCATTAATATTTAACAAAAGCTAAGAGATCTTTAAATGTTTGGCAGTCATTGTGTGACTGGTGATAGCGAAGAATTGATTCTATTCAGGACGAAGTAAATTTTATTTCTGACTATCTCTCCTTAGAAGGCAATGGCAAACTTTCAAAAATTATGGTACTGTGGTTGTAGTAAGGTTAGGTAGTATGTAGTACTAGGGTTCTTATTATGTGTTTGCTCTTCTCATGTGCATCACATACATACAAAGGAGAGAAGGTTGCTAATTCACTTTATTACATGGCATCTTAAGAAAAATTTAACAAATAAATATTATGCGAAGCAATACAACTATAGTACTTTGCAAACCACAATTCATAGTTAATAATTTTTATCTTTATGTTACTAATTTTATTTACAATTCGATGAATGAATGAAAATCAATGTGGATACTATTGTTCCATATCAATTTCTAAATCTAAAATGATGATTTGGAATCAGCTTTTTCTCTTAATGATAGGTTTCTATTGTATACTAAGTATTGTCTTATTTATTGGTGAGAGACTAATTATATTCTAATAATGCTAACGGCTAAGATTCAGTTCTTGAAGTTTTAGTAGTATACAGATACGCAGAGGTTTCAGTCTATGCATGCTTACTTGCAGGCTAATTTGAATTTGATGATGAGAAATCTTGGAGTGATCTTTCTTTTAAACTTGCAATATTTTGTTTTTAGACTAATTTTTGGTCTTCATTTTCTGTTTTAATTTTCCTATTTTACACAAATCTCATACTAGATTTTGTTAGCTTTATGACTTGTGCAACTTTCTATTCATTTGGAAGATAAATATTTCAAGAATTTGTGCAATACAGTAAGAGAATTAAAATTTTGAAATGAAACTGATTTGTTTCTCTTTTCTCTGTATCTGTAAATTATTTTCTAAGTAATGTTCATAATATTAATGAGAGGTCTATTTGATTTGGAGCTTCAAGGAATTCTATCTTTTTCCGATCCTTTGTTGTTAAAGTTTCCTACACATCAAAGTGAACTATGCAATGAATTTCCATGGTAATTTTAATGGCTTAAGTTTGAACGAAGTAACGTGATTGGTTTAAATTTAGTAAATAATTAGCTTTTGAAGTTAATTTACTATTGCATGTAATTCATGAGGCAATTATAGTTAATTTTTAACCGATTTCAAAAAAGGAGGTTATCAATTTGGTTGTATGTTTTTTTTTTTTTAAATGTTTGTTACGAACTCTTTCATTTATAAACCTATTTTCAAATTTTTTTTTGCGTTAAATCAAGTATAGTCTCAAGCTGGTCTCATTATAATTTCATTAGTATTGGACTTTGAACTTCAAAGATACATCGGGAAAACCCTCAAAATTTTCAAGAGTGCGGTGAAAAATTGTTGGCATGTTACCATTCCGTTTCATTGGAAAAGCGATTGCGGATTAAGCCGAGACGGTGGCCACGTCTTTCGATGTTTTCACTATTCAATACTTTTTTATTGTAAGCCTGCATTTGCGAAAGGCTCTTTTCACGCAGTTCACAACTCTTTTTTGAAATAGATCTGGATCAAGATTTCCTACTTTGAGATAGGCGTTCCTTCCTTTCTTAGCTCGTTTCTCATATGGGCAACACGTTTAGTAGGTCTACCCATATTTGCTTTTGATAAATAGTTACGGAACCCAACATACACTAAAAAGCATGAAATAAAAAATTTAAAAAAAATAATAAAAGCGACTTACAAAAAAAACTATACTGTGAAAAAATGCACTAAAACGTAAAAAATAATTACGTTATTTATTTACTTCAACTAGCTGGCACAGGCGGCCAATTATTGTAATCTTTGCAGTCGGTGCCAGTCAAGCTTTTTAGAAATTTTTGGAAGTTTTCTAAAACTTACAAAATATATTTAAATTTACATTAATACGATAATTTATTTCAAATGAAATACAGCGGTATTTACTGTTCATTATATCACCTTTATGTCACGCATTTATATAGTTCAATCTATATAGTTTCGATCTGTTGAGTTACTGTTTTTCACAGTAGTTTTTTTTTGAAGTCGGTTTTTTTTTAGTTTTTTATTAGTGTACAGTGTAAAGCGTCATTCACATCCAAGTAACGTACGTAGCGGACATATAAGACATAACGTACAAAACATAGCAAATGACTTGCCATTCACATCAACATAGAAAACATAGAAACGCGCACGCGTATTTTCACCCGATCGGTTGACTACGGTATCGGTTTCTCTACGATTGTAGAGAAACGGATACGACTGTATCAGATCTATAAATTTTCTGTCATCCATAATTCACCAAATATCAATAAAAAACACACGCACAAGAAATACACGACATGCTGTAATTTAACCTAAACGTTTAAATATCGGAAGTGTAAACTTCATCTTAAAAATTTTAATTTTATAACGGGGGTGTTGCTTCGTAAAATGAACGCATCTCATTGGTCAAGCATAGAAAACATAACGTAAAAGTTGAAGTTGACCGAACTCTTGGTTACGTTACGTCATGTCGGCTATGTTCTGTACGAATGTCACTGGTGGCGTTTGAAACCATGCATTTCAACTTTCCTCGCGTTATGTCTTGTATGTCCGCTACGTACGTTACTTGGATGTGAATGACGCTTAAGTGTCTGTTAGTATGGATTCATAATGAACATAAGAAATACAAGTATATATAGAATATATGCAGCTTAAGATTTCAACATTATTTGATATTTTATTAAGTTTCTATTGGCATTTATATTTCTTGTGCTTATGTTTATTGTGAACAGAAGTGAAGAAACGTTTTTTGCGCTTTAATTTTTGTTATATTGTATATCTCAAAATACGAAAAACATTGACTTGGGCCATTGTTCCGAATTGCCACAGAATTTAATTTGTCAAAAACAACAAAAAGTGACATAATACCTAACTACTTTCAATTTTTTTTTAAATTTCAAGTATTTTAGTAAAAAAAGATTTATCTGTGTATGCTAACCATAGGTATTTGTAAAATAAATTTACTGGAATTTGTATGCGACCTTAAATTTGTTTACAGTTAAACAACCCACATTTGTGAAAAAATTACAATTGCACAATTTGTTTCATTAATTAAGTGGGAATTCTGGATATTATATAAAACCACAGACTTGTCTTTGTATAAAACATAGTGTCTTCAGCAGTTCCCAAATAGGGTTTCCCTAAAACCAAAATTTAAATTTGCTAAAATAAAAGAACATTTTATTCTTCTCATTAGAAAATATAAATTATTACTTTATTTGTATTTTTAAAAAGATGCCATATTGGTTGTTCACCAATTTGTGCTGAAAAATCTTTTACTAAAAATCATGTAACAGCAGGGTAAAAATTTCTTCAAAATTTTGCTAAAATTAGGTTTTAATTAAATAATTTAGACTCCCCAGTCCGAGTTTTGTTAAATTTTTAACATTACTTAAGGGTTCCGTGACCAAAATTAATTCTGTAGTCGATCTAAGATATGAATAATATAGGTGGCGCGTCGTTTGCAAAGTCTAATTTACATCGGGAAACTTCAGATAATTTAAATAGTACTTAATCTTGTAATAATATTAAACATTCACAACAAAAAAGCGAAATGTTATAACCAAATAACTACTTCTATTCAATATTAAATTTAACTCTTTTCAAATCTATCTTATTTATGACTTTACCCGGTTCAGTATACAACAACACGCATAGCACTTCAATCGCAAAAATTTCGTTATTGTAATAGCGTCTAACTTCAAAGCAATTTCATTGGTTTACATTTCAAGGTTGTCGCTTTAGTACAAATTCCAATATTTTTCTTAAAAAAAACAGACTATAGGTCTAATGCCCGGTTTCTCAATCGCAACTTAAGCTGTTGCCTGGCTAAGGTCTAACCGCGTCTAAGCTCTACCTGGGGCCTAAGTCGGGTTGCACCAAAATATTATTACGTCGCCTTATCTAGGCAATTGCTTAGCTGACAGTCAATTTGGCAACGTCGTAAAATCTAATAAAATTGCAAGTGACACTGACAATACCAAAACACAACAGATTTTTACATTATCAAATTATTGATATTTTACAATTATACAGATTAGATTTAGCAAGTTCTGCCTTATTTATTGGCAAATGTATTATAATATTTCTTGGAAAGTTGAGCAATAGTTCTACTCTTGCTGCAATTCGTGAGACAGTAGGTTTACCACAATGAAGATAATCTCCAATATTGTCATTAAATGGCCACCAGTAGCATAGTCACGCAAAGTTATTAAACGTTGATCTTTAAAACAAACATAATTATTTCTGAAAAATTTTAAGATTAAAATGGAATAAGTATAAAATTAGAAGAAAAAAATAAGATACCTATTCGTTCTATTTGCAAGCTGTTCTTGAATTTCCACTATTATATTTGAAGCAATAGGTTTAGTTAACCCAAACCTTTTAAAAAATTCTTCATCGGAATTATAATTATAATTACTTGAATCTCTTCAACATTATCAATAATGTCCACTCCATCGACATCTATCAAGTCTATACACAATTCATGATCATCATTATCTGCAAGTTTTAGACTGGTAGTCCGTTACTAGTGGACCACTTCACTCGAATTGGTTGTTTTAACTTTTTCTGGGAGGCCTTCCTCTCAGCCTGTTATGGAAGATTTTCTTCGGCAGTTGGTTCTTATATCAGTATTATTTTTTTGATCTGTGTTTTGGTATTCTACTACTGCCCGTAGGAACCTTATTTTGGCATTCTGAATTCGTCTTTCATTTTCCTTGGTAATCGTCTTAGTTTCGCCCCCGTATGTTATGCTTGGTACCGAAATTGTCTTATTGACTTTGAACGCAGTAATTTGATTGGTTTTATTCTTGAACGTTGTTCTCATTGTACCGTTTCTATAATTGAATTTTTCAATTTTATCGAGAGTGTCGGCGTCTTCAAATATTGGTATTGTGACTCTTAAGAAGTATACGCAAATGAAAGGAACAGATACCTTGCTCAAATCTGAACAACAAATCAAGAACAACCAAGATTTTGTAATAATCATGCTTTTTGCGAACTTAGTTTTTAAACTGAGCCAAACCATAGAAGAATACAATATGGTAAAATTCTAAATAAAACAAAAGTGATGGCATTCAGAGGACAAGAACAAATAGGCTCAAAAATAGTAATAAATGACCTGACTATAGAGCAAGTAAAATTTTTTAAAATAATACATAATTCATATTTAAAAACACAGAACACTTATGCTCGACTAAATAATTTTATTATTAGCAACTATCGTTATAGGTTGTGATCTACGTCTTAAGTCGTCGAAATCGGCATCTTACATTTAAGGTCGAGCTTGAGCCGTAACCGGTGCTAAGCTCTAATGGTACAACGGTTTAAGCAACAGTCGGAACTTAAGCTGCAGCTTAAGCTCTACCTGGAACTTAAGTCGCGATTGAGAAACCGGGCATAAGTTATTTAAAATTTTAATTGATGTATGAAAATGTAATGTTTGATCTGTAGTAATATACAATTTTAGGTTGGTACCGATGCAGGCAAATTGACTTCTCAGAACATGGTATTAATGAAATATTTCTTGCGTGCAATGCCAGTTATAATTTTACCATTCACGGTAAACTTTCCTGGTGCTATTCTCTGTTATTGGGTATCTAGCAATTTTATATCTTTAGCACAAGTGGGATTTTTAAAAATTCCCAAAGTACGGAATTATTTTAATATTGAACCACTGATTAAACATGATCCAAAAAATTTACCAATTGCTAGTAAAGGATTTGTAGGTGGAATTAAAGATAGTAAGTGATGAATTAATTTTGAAAATAATTGTTAATAACTTTATTTTCCAAAAAAATAGGTTGGACTAATATGAAATTAACGAGAGAACTAGAAGAAAGGAAGCGATTTGACGAAATACAGTTTCAACGGGCAGGAAGAGGACCGGTTGTTAAAACATACAAATATGATCCTACAAAAGAGATTAGGAATAGTGTCAATGCTAAAGCTCGATAGTTGTTTAAATTGTATATTTAACTACTTCAATTATTTATGAATTAGGTTAATGATCTACCTACATTTATCATAAAATTTTTGAATGTAGAATAACAAATGTTTTATATAAGTTCATTAAAACCATTAAGTGTTTTTCAAATTGTTTATTTTTACATGAACCTTACAATATAAAACTAGGAGATAACAAGATATAACAACATAACTATTAAGTCAACATGATGTAATGGCTTGTTTGCTTGAATTATTTCTGCATTAAATCAAATACGATTTTTCGAAATTTTGTGTGTGTGGAGTTCACATGTGTCAGAAATGAAACTTCTTGCTTATTAAAATGAAATAATTTTGTTATTAATATATCATAACAATACATTTATTATTAAGGCAACGAATATACCCATTTTTGTCCAATCACGGAAGTCGAGCAATGTTGAGCGCAATTTTCGTAAAGCTCGAAAATTTTTGCCCTTTCGGCAAAGAAGTTTCACTTCAAAAACATATAGGTAATAAACAATAGCGAATTGTAAACTAACATTCTTTATTGAGTCTACCGTGGGTTTTAATAAAAAACATTGTTAAGTTAGTGATTTGCAGACAGAAAAATTTGATTTTTCTATCTGAAACACGGACGACTTTTTCTGCAGGTCCCATTTTATTTTTAAAGGAGGAATTTTTAAGTGATTTCTCCAAGGAATTCCAATTATGTAAACATAACTTTTTTCTGCGATATTTACCCCCTGGTTTTCAGCTTTTTCAATGCCAGTTTAAAATTTTCAATCGATAGACTTACTTATTGTGTTTATCCAATGTATTACTCAAATTCTTCAAAAATTGAACTTAGGATGTTTCAATTATAGTTTTATTTGAAGGAATATAAATTTAATTTTTTCTTTAGTTGATTATGATTATATCTTATACAAGATATACGTTTGAAAACGATTCAACTTATATTTCTCGTAAACTACAGAAAATATTGAGAATATGTAAAAGGGGTTTTTAAAGATAGGAAGGGGAGACTAGATTGCATACTCTGTGTGCGCTAGGACTAACCTCATCTAACTTGAAATACTTTAAATTGAAGATCCTTTAAAATGCATAAAAAATCTACACCTAAATTTATTTTTTTCATCGTAAAATTCCACACATCACTGTCCATGTAATATTAAATACGTACAGATTG
The DNA here is from genome assembly GCA_911387805.1 of Cantharis rustica. Lineage (NCBI taxonomy): Eukaryota > Metazoa > Arthropoda > Insecta > Coleoptera > Cantharidae > Cantharis > Cantharis rustica. The sequence goes on from OU426877.1 coordinate 84,234,952, forward strand.
AGTTGCTATCGTAGAAAAATTAAAAAGTTGTTGAAAAGTAATGTTCACTATTATCACCTTATTTAATATTTCTCTGGTTTCCCAAATAACATAGTTATACTTATTACATAATTGAAAACAAATTTACTACTTAAATTTTTTATTTGTTCACCTGACTATAGAAAATAAATAAAATATTTCATTCACATTTTGGTGCAATTATATTATATATAAATATCATAATATGCAATAATTATATTAAACATTATAAATTTAATAGTTTGTGCAAACATTATGCACGAACCTAGGAAACACGTTGGTTCATAAAATAGTGATTACTTGATAATTAATTTGTTGTAGATATACACTGATTTATAACTTTAATCAAGAGTGTATTTTCTAAAGCAGCTGCTACCCTTTCTTTATCAGCAAGCTGTTTATTAACGGATCTTTCGGATGCATGAGTGCCTGGATTAATTTCAACTGTAACTTTAAATCGTGGTGGTAAACAACGCAGTAACTTCACTCTAATAGATAACCCTATTAATGTTGCCATACTACAATGTGGAATTGTTGGGGTATATAAAACTTTGATGTCATTATTTTGATTATCCACGTAAATTAAGCTGTCTTCTACAACATGTAATTGTTCTAACGTTAAAGGATGTTCTGGATCGTTAATAGTTCGTATTAAATCTAAAATTAAGACGTATTAGCTCCAGAATGAGTTTAATACATTTCAAGTTACCTACCAAAAATTTCTCTAGAATCAAAATCATCTACAACGTCATCGTCTTGTTCCTCTTTAAGAATAGCACGGTCACCTGCCTTATCGAAGATATTTGGATTTACGTTTTCCAATTCCATAATTTCTTAAAATATTTACCAGCAAAAAGTAAGGTTATATTTATCAACTTATATTGAAAACGTGAAACGTCAATGTGCGTGTCGATATCAGAAGCGCCCTCTAATGTCAAGTAAAATTAAAATTATTTAAATAAACTCATATTTTTAAAAATTTGTTATTATGCCAAAAGTTCAAAATAACACAGTAAAAACTACGAATAGAATTTATAGAATTATAATTAATAGAATGATCTTACGAAAACAATATAAAGCGTAACATTACATAATTAAATTTCATGATGCCAGTTTCTAACCTTGGAAAAATCCAAAAAAAGTTAAAAGTAATTCTGATTAGTTATTAATAAATAATGGCTGCTAATGTATACATTCAATAAAAAAATTTCGTATATAAATATTTATAGCTCACGAAAATTAATAATTTAATTAAATTTTCATGTTTGACATCGGAACAGAACAGACACAAGGGTGGGGGTGCCGTTAACCTCTAAACGGCAACAGCTAACAATAAAAGTTTAGTGGTGTTAGGTGAATTAGAAAGGTTTTTTGGTTGTACAAAAAGATAAAGATGTTATGATGTAATCAAATATTTTTACTGCGCATAATTAATTGTGTTGTGGATATCCTAATCGATATTATCCAGCATCTTCCGGTGCGTTTTGCTGACGCCCACGGCTAAATATCCATGGGATGTGATAAAAAGTATGGAGAAGTTGTATAATTTTTCACCTACCCGTACAAGATGAGTTAATGGTAAGTTGAAACAGAAGTGACTATTTTATAAAATCACAATATCTAAAATATTGAAATTTTAATATAATCTATGTCAATATAAAATTGGCAATAATATTACAAAATACGGCACAAATTGTTGCATATTTTTATCTTTTTACTTGTAGGTAAGGGTATTTTAAAACCCGTATTTGCAAATTTTCATTATTACTGCTACTAATAGCCAAATGCAAATTGTAACAAAATAAAGCGGTAAATTAAATCACACGTGTATTAAAAAGTTTGAAAATAGGGAAAATATCCATAAAAATATAGTATGTAGGTACACATATTAAGATAAATGTACCAATTTCTGACACCTTAAGTAGAATATTAATAATAATAAATAAACGGAAGGTTTATGATAATTGCTTTAAACGTACAGCTTCTGAACGTTTTTAACCCAGATTTTAAGATAAAAAGGTTAAAACTCGGAAATAAGTCTGTAAAATGCTTATGTGAGAGCTCGTTTGGAACAAATTCGATAACATTTTTTAGAGAAATTTATTTTTGAATATTATCGGACACGTCAACCTTATTTTCTGAAATTTTTTTTGGCGGAATTGGACAGCGCACAATTTTCCGAATATGAAAATGTAAAAACACCACGGCTTGCAAGAGATAAAGAAAAATAAAGGTTGCCATTGAAGAAATTTACCATAACGTCACAACACAAAAGCAAAAGACAATAAAATTGTCAAAGGCATAAAAAGTGACATTTAAAAAAATAAGGTTTACGTATCTGAGGATTTCTGAGATAATGCATTTTAAAATTTTTTATAGAATTTGTTCCAAACTTTTCAAACTCGCTCTATATTACTGATCTTCTAGTAATTGAAAGATGTGATTTGTAGAAACGCGACGTTTTGGAAACCTATGATTTGCTTGAAATTAATCCTGCCAATGCTAATATCGACAAGTTTTGCGAATATTTCTTTGTTTATTAAGTGGGACGAAATGCGGTATTTTCTCCAAAAGTATGGGCTAAGGCGTCTGCGGATTTACTTTTGACGACAAATTGTTGTGAATCGTTTTATGCCGTGTTTAAACAGAATTTTAATTTTTCTCATCCCAATATTTACCAATATGTAGATGACTTTAATTAGGAACAACACAAAGTTTGCGTTGCTTTGAATAGTTTTGCAAAACTACCTACGCAAAATAACAAATCTAAAGATAAAATATTTTTAAAGAAATATTGCGGTTGGGATTTTTAATTTAGGTTAAATTTCCTTTTCCTTGTATTTTTAATGAGCATTTTTTATATACATATGATTATATTAAATGCATTAAATAAATTAAATAATTTAAATGTAGACCAGCAGTATAGCGTAAATTCTACACCGACCGATTGGGAAGTGGGTAATCACGGTTTAAATCCTTGTCGTGTCGGATGCACTCCTGGGATCTAAAGTCTAATATAGATCTGTAGACTATGGGATAGGATACTGGCTCTCCAGGTTGGGGGGTTCTTCGTCGGGTCACCTCGCCGTAGATAAAAAACAAAATAATAAAATGCTAAAAAACCATGCGCCTACGCATTGGATACAGGACGGATTACCTGAACGCACTGAACCGAATTACCTGGTGTTTGCGAACTGGAAAATCGCGTAGGTGGTATAAACCGGATATTTAATGTCGTGTTTTGAAACCGAAAAATCCTATTTTAGTTATTTTGTAAATTATTTTGAAATTTATTTTGTTTTAAACTTAATTTTGTAAACATATTGCACATAGAAATTTATTTATTTATTTTAAAATAATATTATGTCGGTAACCATGCTATAGGTAAGAGAAGAGACGCTTATAAATTGAAAAGTTGTTTTGATTAATTTGTGAAGTGTTTCAAGATTAGAAGTTTTAAAGATTTTTGGTTAATTGATAATTTATACGACAAAATTTCGTTTGACAAGGCGGTCAGCTGTAAGCAGTTCACGTGCAGGAACAACGAGGTAAAATTGTCAACAATACGAACAAATTTATTAACCAGATTAAAAATGAAATTGAAACTGAAAATTAATTATAAAAACGAAATATTTAAAAACGACACAATTAATTTAATATTTGAAATTTAAATAAGAGTCTCATGCTCACAAATATTTGCATGCTCTTCCCGAGAACCCACGAAAAAAATTGAATCATTTGAATATAAAAAAATGTTTACAAAAATTAAACAGTGGGGCATCGCAATATATTGCCGTGAAAAGCGAGCCTCACGTTCGGGCGAAAATTTAATCTGTCATTTCCTAATTTGGACTTGAATGTTAAATAAAACAAAAGCAATTCTAAAAGAGCATGAGATAAAATATGTAATTAAAAAAATTCGTCACAAATTTATATTGAATATGGAACGAAAATTATCAACAATTTCGTCATCACAAGGTGCTCTTATTTGCAGACAGCAAAACAACGTTTAACTTTAAACCAAACTAACTTTGCTATCTACAAAAAAAAAGGAAAAGTCAGATTCATAAAAATAATAATACACCCTAAATTAGAAATTACATGAATTCTTAATGCGCCACTGATATATATTTTTTTAAATTGTTTGATTATTTGTTATTTAAAATAACTTTATTAAAATTCGTCGTGAACAAAATTTCAAATCGAAGGTCTTCAACCAAGTGTGGTTCTCCAGTTGTGCAGCGCGCACGTTTCCTTGTAGTCGACGGACTCCAAATTTTATCCTTAAAATTTTACATACAATTTTTATACTTTTTAATATTGTCGCTTTCTCTCCACGGCTTCAATGCCAAGAAGCTTCAACTTTAATCAACTTCTTCAATGGTTGGTCCAGACAATCATCAAAAACACAAAAGGCGTCGATAGCACGAAACGCTTGCCAATTTCAACGATGGCCGTCATCACAATAATCAAAAATCACAAAAGGCGTCGATAGCGTTATACGCTTGATCAGTCTCAACGATGGTCGTCGATGTAATCTTCCAAAAATCCATCAATTTATTGCCTTTTTGGAACTTGTGCATTTTATTCCAAATTCACCATTTTCAGTTTGTTTTGTGTTTAAAAACGGTTTTGTGTTTTTGAAACTCGAAAAAACTTGCAATTTTTGCAATTGTGAGTAGTATTTTGATTTTATTTAAATAAAGTGATTTTGATGCGTGTGCATTATAGCGTTATTTTTGAAATTTGAATTATTTTGGAGTTTTTAATATTTTGCTGCCGAACGGTAGTGAAGTAAATGGATTGGTATTTTTGTGCAAGAACAATTATCGTAAATTTTGATTTTGTGAAATTTTGGAGGTTTAATTTGATTAAATTAAATTTATAAGAGCGAACTTGTGGTAATTGATAAGCCGACGATTTGATAGTTGGAAATCGCAAGTTCGAACCTTGAAAGAATACTTTTATTTTAAATTTGCGAAGTAAAATTTTAATTTTTTAAATAATTTTTGGATTAGAAAAAAATAAGTTTTAAGAAGAAAATTTTTTTCTCAGCGGTAGTTGAGGACTACCATAGGAACTCACTTCTGAGAGAGCTCAAGCCCTCCGATTATAAAGCTGGCCGAGGTAAACTTAAAAAAGATAGTAAAGGCTTCTTCCTAAATTTTATTAGGAGAATAATTACAATATATACTTTTTGGAGAAATTAATTGTAAGAAGTTCAAGCAGAAACCTATATTAAATTTAACAGCATTCATATAACCAAAGAAAGTAATTACTCTAATTTATTATATTCTACGAAACACGTTAGCAAATTTGACTTGGTAAAAAATATCTCCAAACGTTTCTGTGAGATAATTGAGAAAGAATATTAATTTAAAGGGAGGGGATGGAATATAAAATATTTTAGGTTTGTTTTAGGCTTTTATACGAAGTATCGTTAGTAGCCCCTATATTGTGGTCCTGTGCCAGTTTTCCTGTTCGCTTTTTCAAATACTAAGCTAATACTTTTTAAGCTTTCATCTTTTAGTAAAATTTGTTATTTATTTATTTATTTTTTAACCACAAAAATATATTATTATACAATTTATTTAAAATGAAATTATAAAACACTCCAATAGAATAAAAAACATAAGCTATAATTTACATTTTCATTTTTTTATAACCCCCATAAAATTTATTAGAATATTAAGATGAAATATGAAGTAATGAATTTTAAGACTTCTTCTTAATACTTATAGTATACGAATTTTAAAAGCAAGAGAAATTTCCAGGACTGTTGTCCACGAGATTTATGGGGTTAGGCTCAGTCAGGACGTTGAAAAAAGGGGAATTTTTGTATTTGTTTTTGGAAAAGTGTAGGCATTTTTTTTTGTACAACAATTTTTGTATTTAAAAGAGCTTTATTTAGTGAATACTTAAAAAAATATTAATACATGAAAAAGTTGTACTGGATTTTCAACAAACGTATTTTTAAAATACTTTATGTGATGATGAGCAATGTTCGGAAATTAAAAATTAATAAAATTTTGGATAAATTAATAGAATCATTTTTCGTTCATAAAATAGAAAGTACGCATTGAAAAACCAAAAGTTATGATTAAAGGCTAGTTTTTCAGATAGATTACTGCATAGGTTTTTGAAATGTCTTGCTCACCGTTGTAGAAAACACGTTTAAAGTTTGAAATGTAGCTTTTATACTAAAGTAAACTATTTATTCTCTTTTCACATATTGGTGCGCGTAGAATTATTTTTACATGCCATAAGATTATTTGCATAAAAAGAAAACACAAGAGGCTGATATCAACTAATGCTTAGTGAATCCTGTACATATTTTTTAAAGTTTTTTGTTTGTAGATTTGAAATTTCTTGCATTTGGGGTCAAAATAAATAACGAACTAATTAACAATAATAAATAAACAATATAAATTAATAAAGTAATTAACGATAAACTAATGCGCTTTATAACAATACGTTTTGACATTAAAAAAAATTGTAAAATATTTTCAGAATTTCTATGAAAACGGTTGGTTTCCCAAAAAAATTTATTTGACCAAAGTTGTGGTCCGTTAAATCTCCTCTTCGGTTTGGGCCGGTAGCTTTTTTCTACGGGGTTCACAAGAAAAGTAAAAAAAATAAAATTAGAATTTTTTTAACATTTTTTTCCTTAATTTAATTTATAACTCAAAAAGCGTTTATTCTAGACAATAATGGGACCTAATTTGTAGATAAGCAAATGATCTTTAAAAAAGGTCTAATTCATTAAGTCTAAAAAATCAATAATATCGGAGCTATGGCTGTTTGAAATCAGAAATTCAAAATATTGCTTTAAAGGGAGGTACCCCCAAGGGTTTGGGCTTGGACAAAAATTTTATTTGAAAATTTGTCTTAGAAAAGTGTTCTTTATCAAAAGGTTCTTTACGGTCACGGGACACCCCGTATATGTGATATTGTTGGAATTGTATAATATTCACATAATATTGTAACGAAAATTAAAACGTTTATTTATTTTCAAAAGGGCTAATATAAATATTTACAAATACGGTTTATAACAATAAAACAATTACTACACTAAGATTAACACTAACATTAATTTACACTATAATTTATTTAACACTAAGTCCGGATTTATTTAAACACTCGGTATATTGTTTATCACTTTACTATTTATTTATGTTCACTGTTCATTTGTGTTAACACTTGCATGTTAAAACTGGAATTGATTCGTCACAGGAAAGCATCGGTATTTATACGTAAATACTGCTTTCCAGAAACTTCCAGGAATTTCTACTCATTTCCCGACTGCAATTTAAGCAATATTTGAATGACTAATGATGTTATCATCCATGACTCATCACACATGACTCATCATATATGACTCATCATATTTGACTCATTATACATGACATGTCATACATTAGTCATCAAATATAATTACACGTTTTTTCGTAACAATATGTTATATTCTACTGGGGCTTCTAAACAAGTATACAAAAGTTCATGAGAGTTATGCTATGTTTGTAATTATTATGCATGTCTGTTAAAAATTTCACGGAAACTACTGAATGGATTAAAAGTTTTTTTAATCGACATGTATCTTTCAACTTCATCATCATCATCATTAAATCATGGAAAATCTTTAATCATTTCTGATAAATTTATACTGTCGCAAAACTTTATGTTCTATTGAAATCATAGCCAATCCAGATAATCTATTCTGGGTCACGGTGGTTCGCAGATAATTTTTTATTTAGAAAAGTTTCTTTCGCCACTTGCGTAAAGTTAAAAGAATCCTGAGTGAAATTCTTATATTTGAACCAAATCTTAAAGCTGTTATAAATTTTAAAACGTCTTGAGAAGAAAAATTATTGAAAACTTTTCTGAAAGTTCTGTTGCATTTTATATCATGTTCTCCTGGGTTAAAATAGTCGAATTTTCGAGTTTCTTACAATGTTCTAAAAATTCATCTTCTAGGAGTTCTCTTAAGGCATATATACCACACACAAGTGTGGTTACAAAACAAATTATTTCTTCTTGGTTCGAGCACGAGGTTAAGGCATATTTTTAAAGTCTTGCAATCAATTTCAAAAGCTCTTTGGCGTCTTCAAGAATTTAAGTAAAATACTCATTTGAATGTGAGTTTTCAATGAAATTTTTGGCATTTTTAAATAAATGACAGAAACTAAGTCAAAATTTGTACTTTGCATTAATTTACTAACAGGATTTATCCGATTTAAAGTTTTGTACCAAATTATTATAGAGTATAAAAATTTAAACTGTTTAATTTGATTCAACAAACCTGAATATTCTCAATTCAAAAATCATTACATGTTGAAAGAGTTGATTCCTTCTTTCTTTCGGTTTGGCTTGCTTAAGTGCTGTCGTAGCGTTGGGAGTGGGGAAATCTTCAAAAGACACCATCTAAATGGGTTGGGTGGTGGTGTCGGATTTTATTCTATTCTATGGTCCGTCTATTTGTTGCATGTAAAGATGGTGTGTTCCGCATCATCGATTTCTCCACAGAAAAGGCAGTTAGGGGTATTCGATGGTTAGAATCTATGTAAATAGCTTCTGAAGCAGCCGTGCCCGCCCAGGGCTTGTGTGGTTTCGTATTCTAGTTCTCAATGATTCCTATTTACCTAAAGGTCTATTTCGGGAATCAGGCGATGTGTTCATCTACCCTTGTCTGAAGATCTCCAGGAGGCCTGCCAACGTTCTCGGATGTCCATACACCTATTGTTGTAGAGGGTCTTGTTCGCAGATCTATATTTGGCGTCTCGTATCTCTGCCTTGAGGTGGATTGGCAGAAGAGACGCCAACACGAGTACCGCCTCAGTGGATACAGTTCTGTAGGCTCTGCATATTCTCAGGGCTCCTCTCCACTGCGTGGACTCCAGTACGCGCCTGTACGTCACTTTTACGAGGGCCGACGTCCATATCGGGGCGGCGTACAGCATGATGGACTCAGCTTCTGCATTCAGGAGGTTTCTTTTAGCTTGGCTAGGTCCGCTCATGTTTGGCATAATCCTGTTTCTTGCAATCTAGGGCCTAAATGACAGGTACCGATCGATATCCACGCCCAGCAACCTGACTTGGTCGCACGTTGTGATGATGTGGCCGCCCAACGAAAACCGGACCGGCCTGTGCCACCTCTTCCCCGAAACAACGACCGCTTCCGTTTTCTCGGGGACCAGCCGTAGACCTCTGGCCGTCATCCATGCAGATATGTCAGTCACTGTGCGGTGTTTACTAGTCACTCCAGTTCTTCCTCCGTCTTGGCTTCTACCACGACCGTGATGTCGTTTGCAAAGCAAGTGACGATCACCTCCAGGTGGTGTGGGGAGCTTGAGGACGCCGTCGTACATCACGTTCCAAATCAGAGGGCCGAGTATTGGGCCCTGTGGAACTCCACTATACACTGCTAGGGTCTGCTGCCAGAGCTTCTCGTCCACCATCGGTGTTCTGCCGTGAAAGTAGCTTGACATGATGTTCAGGAGCTAAGGAGGCACCTCCCTCCTTTTGAGCTCCCCCTGATCACCTGCTATCTTGCGGAGTTGAATGCTTTTTTGACGTCGAGTGTTACCAGGACCACATAACGCCTTCTTTTCCTCGTAGCCTCTTTCGCCGCTCTTATCCTCTGAACCACGCTGTCGATTGCGTCGGTGGTTGATCTATCTCTTCGGAAGCCATATTGCCTATCCGAAAGGCCCTCGGTCTTATCTATCTCCTGCTTAAGTTTGTGCAGGATCAGTTTCTCGAAGAGCTTTCCAGCGTGGTCCAGCAAACAAATGGGTCTATATGAGCTTGGGAGTTCTAAGGGCTTGTCTCTCTTTCTCAGCAGGAGGAGCTTTGCCTTTTCGAATTCTCGGGATATTTGTCTTCTCGAAGGTATTTGTTGTCAATTTCGAGCAGTATTTCTGATCGAGCCTGCGCCATTTCTCTGATGACGACAGACAGAACTCTGTATGTTGTTCGGCATTTTCCTCGCTGCTGCCTGCCTCATCGAAATGTGGGACGTCTTCGTCTACGGGCTTGGTAGTGTATGCCATTTCCAGGTGTACTGGGAAAAGGGTCTGAGTAATCTCTCTGAGGCGAGCCTCAGTCAAGCCAGGAATATGTGGTCTGCCTAGTTTCTTCGTTACTATTTGGTAAGCCCTTCCCCAGACATTCTCGTTCACCTCTTCAACGAGTTTCTTCCAGTTGTTATTTTTGCTGTCTCTGATTTTGTTCGTCAGGATGTCTCTAAGTCTCTTCAAGTCCTGTCTTGACTCTTCGCACTTGGTTGATGGTAAGCTTGCACTTGATGTCTTCCGCAGACGCAGGTAGGCTCTTTTGGCGTCTACGCAGCGTTTTTTTGCCGAAGCAATCTCTTCCGTCCACCAATAACGCCCCCCTTCTCACAACGGGGACTATCTTTGGCATCACGGCGTCGCATAGTTTTTTAAGGAATTCCCTCAGTCCGATGTTTCTGATGGTATGTTGTAGATCATACCTTTACAGGTGGGTTTGAAGGTCCTGTTTGTTAATTTTCTGCCAGTTTCAGCCTGCCGGAGGAGGAGGTCTGTCCTTAGATCTAAGATCCCCTCCTCCTTACATCGGATCATGTGTCGACGAGATCTACTTTATGACTTACCAGATCGCAAATTAAGTGGCGGATACTCAGATAATAGGATTAAAACAATAACCGATAAACTGCTCACATAATTTTATTTAAAATTATTATAACAAAATATTGGTTAGAGTCACGTATTCTATCCTAGGAATTAAACTTTTTCCTATTGACCATTGGAAAGAGGGCAATTTTCTGAGTATATTAACTTAAAAATTTTTTGGATTATGCACTAGTTGTCGAAAGAACGGCATTTTAAAATTACGAAAAGCAGGGAGATATAATATGATACACTCCGATGCGTGACGGTCGGTCTTACGTTGAGGTCCCTGCTCTTCATTTTGTTGACGTTACGTGTGTTTTGATATACTCTTAATGTTGTTGTCAGTCGCGGTCGAAAGTTCATCAAAAGCTAGGGACCCCAAACCATGGATCACAAGCCCGACCCGCCCCATTGACACCAAGGGACCAAGTTCATCGAAGACTAGGGACCCCAACCCACGGATCGCAGACGCACGAGAGATTGTACCAACATAGCAAGATAACATGGTTCATACTGAGAAAGAAGGTTTCGATTAGCTCGCGTGAAAACGTTACAAGCGGCTCCGCGACGCGCAAACCCTACCACAAGCGGCAAATCCCAAATTCTGGTGTCTACGGCGGGGCCAAGGCCAGAACGCCCAAAAAGGATTCGCGGCACAAATTATGGAAATTCAAACATCGCCGAAGTCTAAAACGAAACAAAGTGAACAAGAGGACAGGCAGTATACCCTAATAGCGGTGGCATGCCAACGAAGAAACATGACCTTGACCTTGGATCGCAGACGCACACCGCACCGCCACCCTTCTGACCCCATAACCACGCTTCCAGGAAAGTTCATAACACCTAGGATCCCGCAAATCACGGAAAATTATCCCTATGGACCAAAAACCCAGCCCGACCAAACCTAGCGCTTCAAATGAGAAACCACACCTCAATAAATTCCAACGCTCGCCGCCCACATCAGTTGAAGGAGATAAACGGTTTCCCCGTGGCACCTCCATATTACCAAGAAGTTCATCATCGTCGCGGTCGACATTCGGACGAGTTCTATGGCTTCGAGTTCCACCCTTGGCGAGTTCCGTCATTCCGTCATTCTTTAGGGATATTTTTAAATTGTTATGCGCTCTCCGGGCCTGTTTTATTTTTTTTGTCTTACTCAACAACGACCTATCATGCAGCCGTGTTAAAAGGTGTATCTAAAATACATGTAAATTTTACATTTTTAAATTCGATTTTTTCGAGAACTAATTTATAATCCAACAACATTTTTGTTCTAGTATGCTTAGAAAAGTGTCCTTTTACCTATTTTCAATGGGAAAAAGTTAAAATCGTGGGATAGGATACGTGACAGATCCCAAAATATTAAAACTCCAATCAAATTTATAATAGAACACTGCAATACAAAAAATATAATAATTATAAGGTCGGGCAAACTTTTAACTATTATCCGTGGTTATGTGCAAACCCATATGTCATTATTATTAGTGAACCATATTTGAAAGATTATCATTTTAAATTGGTAGTTCGATTTGTGTATAATTGCAATTATATTGTTTTGTGTATTTTGCACAAAAATATGCTAACAGCTAATATTCTACGTTAAATTTCCTTTAACAGGGCGTCCATTTTTACAAACTTCAGACTGTCACTGTTACTGCGTGCGCGTTGAAACTTGAAACCATACTTGTAAACCATCGTGCACAAAACCCGTGTGAAGCCAACCGTGCACAGCAGCTATCATGCTAGGTACCATGCACAGAGCATCGTGTGAGGCGAGCTTTATTCAATCTTCATTGAGTAGGTGTATCTTAAATTGTTTATTTCTGTTAATGGGTTATGCTCACCTAGACCGTCAAAAAAATGGGTAATTTTTGCAATTTTTTTGTTGAGAATTGAATGCATATCTTTGTGCAACAGTTTAAGTATTTAAAAGACCTTTATTTAGTGAGTGGTTGGTAATTTTTTGGTTACAAAATATTGATACATAACAAAGTTAAAGTGAACGTTCGACAAGCATGTTTTAAAATCATGTGTTGCGGTGAGCAGTGTTATACGGACCCAGGTTATCGAAAATCAAAAATTCAAAAAAAGTTTTATAATCTATTAGTTGCTGCAGTCTTTAATCGAAGGATTTTCAAGAAAACTTAAATTTGACAATATGGAAGTGATTTAAAGTCAAAATTTCAATTTTTGTTAAAAAAAAACAACTTTTGGTTCATAAAATAGAAACTAAGCATTGTAAAACCAAAAGCTACGATTAAAGACTATAGTTTTGAGTGTTTAATTTGAGATTGATTGGTGCACAGGTTTTTGAAATATCTTGCTCACCGATTTGAAAATGTAGTTTCGAGATAAACGCGTTTTAAGTTTGCAATGCAGTTTACACTAAAGCAAAAGAATTATTTTATAACTTATACATAGTGATCTATTCCAGGCCCATATACTGTGTCTTCTTTTGAAGTTGTCGCTTTGGAAACATCAATTTTAGTTTGCCGACGACGCATTTTTCCGTCTCGGGTACTCTCTTGTACGCTTTTTTCTGCTACCTGTATGCGTTCAGCGTCTTCTCTTTCGAGACATTGGTGGGCATTGATGTCACAGTTTACTCACATGCCTTATAGGATCTGTAATAAAATTGCAGATATAATAAAAGGGCATGAAGGAATGTACTGAGGTTCGCACTTATCACATAACAATACAATTTTAAATCCGAGATCGCGGGTACTTTGAAATGTTTGAAATGTTACGTTACCATCACACTGTTTGCACTTCACTAAAACTGAAATTGCCGAAAGACGGTAAAAAAACGCAAAATTCTTTATTCTACAGTATTTTCTTGTGCCACATTGAATTTTTCGTGGTAAGTCCTGCTACACTTACCTGTATTTAAAGCCTTATAGCTTCTGTATAAATAATCAGATTATCTTAAAACTTTTGGGAGATATTTCTGACATTGTATACTTCAAGAAAATGTAATTTTTGAAAAATCGATTTTTTGAAATTTCTAGGTGAGCATAACCCCTTCATACGCTGTTAATTTTCTGTTTTTCTTGATTTTTAAATTTACTAATGCTTGTAGTAAATAGTGATCGGATCCGATGCTGATTGTAGGTGATTGAAAGTCCTATTTCTTCTCTGTACAGGTGAATAGCCTGTAGCAGGCAGGTCAGTGATGGGGTTGCCATCTTCGAGCTTCCGACCGAGCTCACAGTCTATTATTATCCAGACTGATGTATTTTGGTTGAAACACAGCTTTTCCTCTAAGTTTGATGTACGGTTATTCCGCCGATACTTGGTCGGCGGATCAACTCTATACAAGCAGGGTACACCACGAGCAGTTGAGGTCGACATTTGAGTAGGAGAGGCTATATTTTGGAGTTCACTACCTCTAAGTATTTCCCCGATTAAGTTCTGCACGCCATTTAGGTGCCGTCAATCTTCGATTACGTTTAGACAGTAATATTAGACGTATATCCTCAGCTTGGGCCGTATTCTTTGACCTGCCAGATTAATGTCGGTTTTTATGAGTGCCAGTAGCCTTAAATCTAACTATAGCACTATACACCGCAGTCTTCAAAATCTTGAAATATTTTGAAAATTTTCTAGCACAGTCGAGTCGCGAAATAGTGAATTAAATATGGCAAAGACCTTTCACTTTTTCGGGGTTGTTCACTATTTCGGTATTTACAAAATTTACAATAAAATCACATTTTGAAAATGAAAGCATTAATTTATTGAAAGTATAAGAAACCATCTCATCCTCGTCTTCCTTTTCTGGATCAGAATCGATCTGAATTTCGTTCCCTGTATAATATTCGATATCATTGTTCCACCTTGTTCCAACACTTTTTCTTGGGCTTCATTTGTAAGTAATAAGTGCGTTCTCAAAACACTTAGTGCAATAGTTTCTTCATCATTATCAAAAAAATATAAAACATAAAATTTTTTTAACATACAGTGGGTCATAATGAAATCCGGACACTTCTATGCTAGCAATGTAAATTGTACTTTTTGAAAACTTTTAATAAAATTAAAAATCGCTTTTAGAAAAAATTTTTTCAGACATTTTTTGTAGATAATTTCATTCTCCTCATTTTGGTTCATATACATTTTTTTACTTTGTCGAATCGTTTTCGACTGAAAATTACTATTACAGTCTCTACCTCGAAAACGATGCGTCAAAGTAAAAAAATGTGTATAAATAAAAATGAAAAGAATGAAATTATCTACAAAAAATTTCTGAAAAATATTTTTGTGAAAGCTATTTTTACACACAAAAAGAGTTTTCAAAAAGTACAATTTACATTGCTAGCATAGGAGCGTTCAGATTTCATTATGAGCCACTGTATAAAAATTGCGTTCTATGTTAACTTTACGAGTAAAATGAAGTGTAAAAATGATACCTAATGTAAATTCTTAGTCATGGGGGGGATGTCCTTATAAATGTATCATTCAAACTGCACGATTTCGTACGCAGTTCGCTGTATCGGGGTTACAGCTGTTCCTTATATAGGACTCCCATATACACTCAATGTTAAAATTTTTGTGTTCACTATTTCCGGTAGTTCACTATATATGGTATTCACTATTTCGCGACTCGACTGTATTAGCACGAATTTTATCCGTTAACTCTTTTTTTTTACATAATTTTTACGATATACTCGAACACTTTTTTTAACACTACCTTGTAATCCACAAGTAATATTAAAATAAAAACCTAAAACATTACGTTTTTCTATTTATTTAAAAGGGCATAAGCAAGTATTAAACAGGAAATAATTATAAAAATAACTATAAAAAACTATTCTTTTAAGAATTTGTATGGTAGTCTGGTTTTACCCATCCCTAATCATAGGTAATATTTTCTTCATAAAATCCAGTTTTATAAATATTAAGGACATATTATATTTTGAACTTATTTAAATGATTCTAAATAAATTGTTAACCACAATCAATTTTTAATATTTTTTGTATACAATTTTAGGATTAAAATATGTAGTGATATGTACTGCAATGCTCCCAGCTATTTAAAATGTAAAAATTAACTTGATAAAAGAATCTTCGCTGGAGCGCATCCTTCTTTTATTTAGCAAGAGACTCTTCTTCAATTTTAAATGTAAATTATCGTAATGTTTTATCGTATAAGTTTTTGTTTTTAAACTTTAAACATGGTTAACTAATTTGTAATAAATTTGTTCTTATTGTTAACAATTTTTGTTACCTTATGGTATCGTTACTTACTTGCACGTGCGCCTCACAGCTGACGGCCTCGTTCAAACAAATTTGCTTGTGAAAATTTCACAATCATCCAAATTTTCAAAAATTCTTTAAGTTCTTTTGAATTATCACTTTCACTTAATAAGGTCACTTGACGATCTCGTTACTTAAAATCTAATTTACTTTTTATCTTTTATATTAAAATTAAAATTATAACGGAGCGGAGAATAAACACTCCTACCGTCTTAGGGTCAGTTCTACAATGAAAGTATAAAGTTCCGAATACGAATTCTTCGTATAACTTATTCGACGGTTTATTCCAAGTATAAGAGTCATCGCGTTCTACAATGCTTTTATACGTATAGTATTACTATTTCTGAAAAATAGTTCCTGCGCACCTCTTTTAGGTTGTTTGACATCTTTGTTTACATCATTTGACATTGATTTAACCATAAATTGAAATGTTACTTTAAAAAAGTGTTTTTGAAAAACACAAAATTAGTTTGCTATGCCGGTTCTGTATAATTTAAATTTAAAAAAGTTCAAATTTGAATTTTTAGTTGATTATTTTGATCTCCAAATTATTATATTCATCATAATAATCGATTATGTAGACGTAACAAAACATCTTCAACAATTTCATCGTCTTACTCTGAATCGAAAATATTCAAATTTAGTGAACACATTATATTAAGCACTTTGTATTCTAATTTTACAATCGTAAATCAAATCGTAAATAATTCGTTAGTGCTTTTCATGAAATGTTATAAATAAAATTATAAACTCAAATATCTACCTGAAAATAAATTATTGTTTACATTAGATTTGACCAATAGAAAACAAGAATAAACTTCTTCTAGGTATATCTGCCCAATTTTGGATGGATAGCTTATCCTTCAATTTATACCTAGAATGTGGTTATACGACTATTGTAGAACGCAAACTGTGTAAAATATTCGCAGTATAGCTTATTCTATCCCTATACTTTCATTGTAGAACTGGCCCTTAGACTTGACGATGTCGACGTAACAAAACATCTTCAACAATTTCATCGTCTTGCTCTGAATCGAAAACATTCAAATTTAGTGAACACATTATATTAAGTACTTTGTATTCTAATTTTACAATCGTAAATAATTTTCGGTGCTTTTCATGAAATTTTATAAATAAAATTATAAACTCAAATACCTACCTGAAAATAAATTATTGTTTACATTAGATTTGACCAATAGAAAACAAGAATAAACTTCTTCCAGGTATATCTGCCCAATTTTGGATGGATAGCTTATCCCTCAATTTATACCTAGAATGTGGTTATACGACCATTGTAGAACGCAAACTGTGTAAAATATTCGCAGTATAGCTTATTCTATCCCTATACTACCATTGTAGAACTGGCCCTTAGAGGTTCAGCGGCGTCTATCACCTCATTAGTTCTGCTCTATTCTCCCTTCTTTTTACACCGTTACCAACATAAGTTTTACAAATAAATAAGCCTGTACAGTATGTTTACAAAATTTACAGATTAAAACAAACTTTAAAATAATTAATTTTCAAATTAACTAAAGTAATGATTCTAACGTTTCAAAACACGACAATATATAATATCTATTTTTAATTACATTTTTATTTAATTACATTAAGGTGATCTTAAACTTTCTGACGGTAGATTATAGTATGTATCATAATATTATATACATAATTATACTAAATAATTCGAGATTCTTATAATACGATTCCATATAACGCGGTACAAATAATTTAATTAATTAAAAGGTTTGACGGTATTCTAATAATAATTTGTTCAATGACTATTTGAATACCAAAATGATAAATATTTCTAGCCTTAGTTCTAATTAACCGGAATCTATTGTATTATAATTTACATAGGACTATGTACATGTACATAGTATACTAGTTTTAAAAAAATTGTGTTTAGCTTTTCATTGTGCGAATTCTTCGGGCTTTATTTACGTTCGAATTCAAAGTCATGTAAGTATTTAATATTTAAATGTCTAATTTGTATTTCAAATTCACATATTCGATAATTAGGAGGCTAACATTTTGTGAAAATTTATATTTCGGCAAGTGTTTCCTTCTCGTAAGTATCGAATATTACGTGACTTTTAAATAAAAATTTGACCCGTAAGTATTAAGTATTAGTTGTTACTTGTCTATAAATACGGACGTTACTTAACTTTAAGCAATTCGATAAAGCAATAGATAATCAATTTTAAATGTTCCATTATTATTATTAAACATAATATGATTTAGCTATTCTTATTGCTTGTACAGGCCATTAGATGTTATCAATTTTCTATATGTACGTACATATTATATTTATTTGTACGGATTAAATTGTTTAGTACAATGTCAAGTACAAATAATATTAATTGATTAATTTTGTGTAATTTTGATATTAACTTTTTTTTTAGCAATGTATTGAATTTGATCATGTTATATTCAAAAGATAAGTAGCCATGTATGTTATTATAATAATCTCGGGGCATTTATTGTAAATTATCGAAAGAAAAATAAATTTACTTCATTATCAAATTCAATTTTAGTAATGCGATGAATACAAATAATTTCGTGTTTGTTTAAATATTTATTCTCATTGCTGTTCAATTTTGTAATACTACTTTTGTATAAGCGGGCTAGTGTATAAGGTATATAAATAGTATTCAAGTTTCGTGAGTAACTGTTTGGTGTGGGTATAAGAAGGGTTAATCTACCTATACGCTTCTGAACGTGATTTGTTTTGAATTACTTCAAATTACAATCGTCATCTAGGTCTTTTCTAAAATATTTATACAAGTTCCAAGTTTGAACTCAAATATCGTACTATTTTCAGTTTTCTATTGGCACTTCGACGTGTAAAGATTGAAAATGAAGTAAGTATGATAAGTGTAGTTTATGTAAGCATTAGGTAATTGGGCCATACGATTATCATTATTTGTTGCCATTAAACTTAATATTCATACTGTAATGGTATAGAATAAATATAATTGATATTTTGATGAATTTAGACGTTTTTGGGTTCCATAAGATAAAAACGATCAACTTGTGATATAATTAAATTCAATAGTCTATAATCAGAATTCAATTCATCAGAATTCCGATGAAAGCGTTAAACTACGCAGAAAGTTTAATAAAAAACATCATAAAATATTGTTTAGTTAACTTGTTCAATTTATTATAGACTATTGAATGTAATCTACAACGATAATGAGTTTTTTTGGGGCCAAAGATAATTGTGATGCAGATTGCAATTAATGTAATAATGCACAAAATGTACTAATAATAAGTATAAGTTTTTATAATAAAAAATTATTTTTTCTAAAAATTATTTTTATTAAATAATTTTTTTTTATTTTTGGGTTGAAAAAAAATACGGGTTTCTTCATTTTGTAAAAACAACTTATTTCAGTGTAAACTAACTTTAGAACCCTACATATTAGCTGTATTCTTTTTACCTATTTTATTTCCATCTCAGTTGCACAACTGAGATGAAGTGAGCTGAGACGAACTGAGTCAAAGTGAGAAAAAGATAAGGTAAAAAGAACAAAAATTTACTACTAATTGATTTTTGAATTTAATTATTTTGAAGTTTGGTAGTACTAATCAAATTGTTTTTTGTATTATTGTACAATGTCAACATAAACTTCAAAAAGACGAATTAAAAATTTAAGGTGCAGTAGATATTAAAAAGATTGCAATAAATGACAAGTTTAATTCAAATCAACCAATCCGGACCATTTTCCAATTTGTCTCAGTTGTAACACTTCAAAACAGCAAGATCAGTTTGGGTATGGAAGGGGATAATTTTGTCACGTAAAACTCAGTTCGGCACGGCACAGTAATTATGTCAAAAGGGTAAAAAAACAACCTTTCAACTGAGTAACCGAGTATCTCAGCACAATCTCACTTAAAATAGGTAAAAAGAATACAGCTATTATTAGAAATGGATTCATATAAAATATACTTATATTTTTTTTAGGTTTTTACATTTTTAGGTACTAAAAAACTTGAATATATTGAAGTGGATTTTTGTAAAAAAAAATACCAAACACTGTTTCTTGTTTGGGGTAGCTGTATCTCTTTTGTGCGGGAGCAGTCGGGTTTATTCAGGGTCGAGCGGGGTCGAGGGTTTGATGTTTGTCAAAAAAAAAAAAATTACTAAAATTCGATTTTAAAAACTTGCGATCAAATTTATTTTAAACTTTAAAAATTTTTATACTTTGCTCGAGGATGGAACTTACGATTTCAATTTTTCAATTCAAAGCAATATCAGCAACGCCAAACGTTCGGCTCTCTCAAATGTAATTTACCTATATTTTTTATTCATTTGTGATGTACATAAATAAATAAATAAAGTATTTAATTCCAATTATTTTTTCTTCAAAATCCAATTTTATAACTACTAATAAAAAAATCGTTGATCCAAAAATAAATCTTAGCTGTGGTCACGTTTGATCAAAAATCTTTTTAAACAATTTCTCAATTAATAATTCACAATTACAAAAAACTATTTTGTATAAAATTATCAAAATTTTACGGCGTCAAAATTCAGTCAACCGTTCCGGCGGTCATTTTCCTTTTTTTTCTTTCAACCTCAACTTCTTCACTTCCAAATTCAAACTTTAAAAATTAAAAAATTTAGATCATACCAGAGGGGCGGCCCAAATCATTTTGTAACAACGACGGCGCCAGGGGTGGGCCATGGTGGGCACGTGCCCACCCTGCTGACTGGAATGCCCACCCAAATTGTAGGAAATTAAAAAATTAAAAATAATACTGAAAATGATGCTACCCTTTTAAATTTTCATACCTACACTACCGCTCACAGAAGTATGGACGGAAGTGTGGATTGTTATAAACAATATTACTAAAGTAGTTTAAAACTTAATATTTTAGCACAATAAATTTATAAATAACAAAAACGGTTCAAATACAAGTTTTTAATACATGTATAATGCAGTTGGCATAACAATTTTGAAAATTTTAAAATATAGTCGTAAATGAAAGTGTTTATGGTAATAAACACCTAACAAGAATGTAATCCCTGTTTACTAAAGCATGATTTAAAATGCTACCGCATGTTATTGAGAGAACATATCTTAAATAATCTAACCCAATCCTCTTTGTAAGGGTTTGAACAAGAAATTGGTCATTTTTATTTTAAAAATTCAATGCAGTTTAAAACTTCAATGAACACTGCTCACAGAAGTATGGACACTTACTGGTTCTCAATTTTATCAATAAAAGCTTAAAAATTACATATTGTATAATTATAATATTTTGAATTTTTAAAAGTAATAAAGATGCACTTTACAACAGATGCTTTATGACCGTTTTAAACCCTTTGGGTAAAGAAAATAAGTAATAATAATAAAATTCTTGAAAATACACATTTTGAATTCTTTTTTGGCAGGTTTGAGTTACCTGAATCCGTTATAAATACCTTCCTTGCATAACAAAATATTATGGCACTTGCAAATCACTACAAGCTTGACACAGAACTATTATAAGCCGAAATAAAAAATTTACAAAATACTATACATAATAATACATAGCAAAACATAAAAATTGTCATTATTCTTCAATTATCGGATATGTTAAGTCAAAAATATAGATTAGCTTTTACCGAAATTTACAAATTGTGTGTAATTAGTATTAAATACGTACCTGTATCAAATGCTGCTTGCGAGCGAACATTTTCCTGTTTGAAGAGATTAAAAAATTATTTAAGAAATCGCATGGCAAATGATAGGCTAAGCAATTTAGCCATTTTAAATATTGGTAAAAAATTACCAAAAATTTAGATTTCGTTGCAATTATCACAGAATTTGCACAAAGACATCCTCGCAAATTACTTTTAAAATCAACTTTATACGATCACTCGAGAAAGTTATTAATTAGTTATTTAGTATTTAAATATAATTTTTTGTAAGTATTGCGGTGTAAAATTTTGTAAATCTGTTTTTATTTATTAATTAATTTTTTTAATTTTTTCCCATAATATCATCTAATTAAAATAATTCGTTAAATTTCAATTTTCGTTGCAATAAATATTCAAAAATGGTTAAGTTAAATTTATATACGATACCGGTATCTCAGTTGTCTCCTTATCAAATCCAATTTTTCGTTTCCTCGACAAACTCGTCAAATCATCAAATTTCCAAATTTAATTAAACTTTTCAATAAAACAAAATTTTTATTATAATTTTTAAATTCTGTTCATTTTCATTACCATCCGTAATCACTCGACCATAGCTTCCGTTTCAATCTTACTTTCAAATTATCCAAAATATCTTTCTTCAAAATCAATTCAATCAATAACTTCAATAAAACACTTTATTAACTTCAAAACTTGTTTGTATTCTAAAAATTATAAACTTTTTTAAAAATTACTCGGACATGAATTTTACACGTCCATCATGTCGACCACTTTTTGGCAAAAGGCCTTGAATTTTTGGTAATTCGTCCCCACCTTGCCAATTTTACAATCTTACAACTTAAAATCAATTTAAACACAACTTAAATAAATAAATGAATTTTTTACCAAAATGTATAGGGTGGGTCCGAATCACTTTTGAAACATGACATCTTACCCCCGTTGCTAATTGCAGTTTCAAGCGCAGCTAAAAACAAGATTAGCAAAAACTCAGGCGTGTTTCAACTAAAATAAATCAAAAAATTTTATACCATACCACTACAATATTTATAAATAAAATAAAGTTAATTTCAAAAATTATCAAATTAAAATAATAAAAAAAAGGCAAATCTATTTCAAAAATATCTTCCATTTATCAGAATCCATCTCTTTCTGTTTCATTTATTTTTCTTTTCGGACCTTCCATAAATTAATTTTGGTTTGGGGCGCCCACTTCACTGGGATGTTGTCTCTTCTCTTTTTCCACCCCCGACTCATCCAAAACTTCGAGTTTTTCTTTTTTTCTTTCATGGCATCCTGTCTTGTGTGATCTTGTTTTTCTAATTTTGAAATTTTTTCTCGTATTATTATCGTCACTTGTTTTTCTGCTTCCAATCTTGTGGCTTCTTGTTTTTCAAATTTTAATTTTATAGCCTCTTCTTTTTTAGTTTCCAATTTTTCCGTTTCTAGTCTTGCAGCTTCCTGAATTTTAACTTCCAATTTTCTCGCTTCTAGTTTTGCTGTTTCTAATCTTCTGGCTTCTTGCTTTTCAATTTCCAATTTTTTAATTACATCGTCTTTTACAAACGATGGATTGAGCGTCAAGTCCAGCATTTTATTCATCACATCCCTTTTACTTGCCTCAATACTCTCCCGTAATTCATCTTGAGTTACTCTGTTATTTATTATTTCCCTAAGCGTTTCTTTCGTAACTGTTTGTTGTTTTAATGTATTAATTGCTGTTTTCGTATCATTTATCTCTTCTGTAAACCTAAAATCTCTTGCTTTGATTTGATCTTTTAATTGTTCAAGTTTATCGCTTAGAGCGCCAAAATTTTTTATAACTAACGCCCGGTTTTTCAATCGTTGGTTAACTATTAGTTCATAGTTAACTATTAGTTAGGTTAAAAATTACGTTTTTCAATTGCAGGTTAACGTAAAGTGTTGGTTACGTTGTGATTATGTTTACCAACACTTGGGGTGTGGGTTAACTATATGTTGGCGAATTACTAACACTTTTTAACCGTAAATTGTGATAGTTGTCATAGTTTTCATTCAGAAAAATTTAATAAGTTAATTAATTTTTTGAAATTATTAATTTTGTTATCTATGAATTATTACCATTGCGATATTAATACGTATAGGATTGATGAAGAAATAAGGAGGCCAAAAATAATTCGTTAGAGGCCTAAGTTTGTTGAAAAATACAGTGGTACTTACTTTTTTAATAGATTTCGACTTACGCCAAGAACATTAGAAAATATACTAGAGAAGATGAAGAATTTAATTTCTTATACTAGTCAATAATAATAGGCGTTATATTAATTGCTCGAGACCAACTATTGGTAACGTTGAATTTTTATGCAAGTGGTTCGTTTTTAAGAACAACTGGGAATTTTTCTGAGGTTAGCAAATCTACTGCAAGTAAAATTGTATTACGAGTCAGTTTAGTTCTTGCAAGTTTGCGACTTCAATATATAAAAATGTCTTAAAATGAAGAAGTGCTTAAAATTCGACAAGATTTTTATAGTATCGTCAAATTTCCCAAATGCGTAGGTGCATTGAATTGCACACATGTGAAAATACAGTCACTTGGATGCGATTATACTGAAATTTTTCATAATAGAATATTAACAAAACAAATTTCTTTTATTAATATTGTTAAATGCATTCTCAACTCAGGTCTAAATCGCATCTTTCTCTTTCCAAGTAAAAACACAAGTTTTTCGGATTCTAAAAGATTTTTATGTTGCTCTATAATAGTAACTAAAAGTTCTTCTTCTTCTTGAGTAAAATTCAAGACACATTATTTACTATTTGTTTCCATATCAGAAGAATAATTTATTTTGTAGGTATTTGTTTATATCAAATATTTCATTATAACTATTAATAAAAATCTAAAATTATCATTGCTTATCGTTTCGTAACAGATTCTAATAAAAATGAGAAACAATAATTATTATGAACACCAATAAAAACAATCATACAACGACGTCTGTCAACCTACTGACAACTACACTCAAATATTTAGGGTTATAATCACGTTTAATAGTTCAGATGTACAGTAAACTAGAAGTTACCTTACCAACACCTGAATATAAATTGAAAAACGCAAATAAATTCTAACTATAGGTTAACTTGAAAGTGAGGGTAACCAAACCAAAAAGTTAACCAACGATTGAAAAACCGGGCGTAAATCTGTTAAAATGCTTATTTCAGTTGGCATAACTTCT
Source organism: Cantharis rustica (assembly GCA_911387805.1). Lineage (NCBI taxonomy): Eukaryota > Metazoa > Arthropoda > Insecta > Coleoptera > Cantharidae > Cantharis > Cantharis rustica. The sequence goes on from OU426877.1 coordinate 84,259,728, forward strand.
GTTCCCCTGCGAGTGCTTGCATAAACAGGAGAATCATTCTTTTCTTTTAACAACATTTCAGCTTTTTGTTCCATTTTTCGGTTTTGTTTTTATTTTATTTACGAGTTTTTAATTTAATTTTAATTTTAAAAAATCTCAGGGTCAAAAAGTAGGTTGCCTTTTTTTCAAGCCTCACGTTGCTGCGCCAAAAGAATGCGGTGTAAAATGTCCAAATTATTTTTATTATTTTCCAATAAATTCCAATATGAAATATTTTTCTTCAAAGTAATTCGTGAAACTTCAATTTAATAATTTATAAAAATGGGAATGCAAAATGCTATGATTGCCGTATCGCATCGCCCGCTTATCATCAACGTTTGTGTTACCTTCAATAATTTTTAATTTTATAAAATCCTGCCCATCCAAATAATTTTTTATTAATAAATCTGAATTCTTCCAATTCCTTCGTATTTAATTATTTAATCAGCTTCCATTTAATTTTTTTCTTCCAAAATAAATTCACACTTTCTTCAAAATCAATATAATCCAATATAATAATAATTTCAATAAAACACTTTATTAACTTCAAAACTTTTGCTTGTATTCTAAAAATTATAAACATTTTTAAAAATTACTCGGACATGAATTTTACACGTCCATCATGTCGACCACTTTTTGGCAAAAGGCCTTGAATTTTTGGTAATTCGTCCCCACCTTGCCAATTTTACAATCTTACAACTTAAAATCAATTTAAACACAACTTAAATAAATAAATGAATTTTTTACCAAAATGTATAGGGTGGGTCCGAATCACTTTTGAAACATGACAGTATATTGTTAATATTATTATATACTTTTTTTAAGAATATACGTTTTAAATTTTAGGTGTTTATTTCAATACTGCAATTTTTTAGTTTATTTATAAATTTTGTGTGCCCACCTCAAATATATTCGATACACCTTGTGCCCACCCATTTAAAAATTGCTGGCGCCGTCGCCGTTTCGTAACACGACAATATGTATGCAAATATGCTCTAAAAACTTTGAAATATGCGCTAAAAGCTGCAATATGCATCGAAATGCTGGATGACAAACAAATAATAAATTAACAATTTTTATTGGTTGAATTTTAGTTTGTGTTTGATGATTGCTACAGTGAGACTGTAGTCTTAGAAATAATTTTTATTTTAAAATTAAAAATATATAATTAACCTTAAAAAAAAAACAATAATAAACTACGCAATATACACAAAAATATTTGTTATTTGTTATTCTTTAAATTGCCAATAAATGTTGCGAACAATAATTTTTTCTAAATTTTTGTGTGTCAATCTACGCATGTTGTCTATTATAATTTGTATGTACACGGAAAATGATTTTTCAATATACCATAAATATACATACTTAAACATATTCAAATATGTATGTATAAATGTCAGTGTCACGATGGTTTCCGATGGAATAATGTCGTCTGGCCTGATACACTGCACTGATTTTGATTGATATTATAAATGCGATAGATACAAATAAGTACCAACTTAATAATTTTTAGAAATGTACTTAAAAATGAATTTTTAAGTGGATTATTTCCATTTCCGTTATTTTGTTTAGTTCCTTTAATTTTATAATAATTTTTGCTTTACTTCAAACATAAATTTGAAATATTAGTTTTATTTCTGTAGTAGTTGGTAACAGTTTGAAATTGTCAGATGCATGTAATGCAAATCGTTATTATAAAATTAAAAAAAAAACACTTTCAAAGAAACAACAGTTTCAGGCTGTTGAAAAAACTTTAATTCTACTTTGCGATTTGCTAAATACATATGAAAAATGTAAGCAAATTAGCTACTCTAAGCAGAAATCGGCCAAATATGCATTTAAACTCAAAATATGTATTTATATGCAATATATAATTGATACTTATAATATTTTTTATAAAATTAATTTTTATATGCTACATGAAATTGAAATAAAATTTAATTCATAACTAACATAACGTGGGTATTCTGCGAAAATGCATGAAGTCAATAAGCATAGTTTTGACATAATTGAATTTGAAAGTTTGTTTTCCCTGAATATCTTTATGTATTTTTGACTCATAGCAGATATTATCTTGGTTAGTTGTATAAATATGACTTTAGTGCGCTTTTGCAGTCTATACAACGTTCACCAAGCAAAAAACAGAGCATTATTAACTAAACAAAAATCAACAAAATAATTTTGACTTAATGCATTTTCGCAGAATACCCACGATAATATTGTTCAAAAATTATTTAAATGAATGATATTGCTACATACTGTTAACATTATGTTTTGAATTTCATGTAACATGTAAAAATTAATTTTATAAAAAGTATTATCTCAACATGTTAATAACCTTAACCATAATGATACTTATAATAATGTCTCTTTTAACCAGTAGATTGCCTTTTACTTATTTAAAAATATATGAGCCTTTTATTGACATAAGATGTAGAGTTATGTAGAGTCTGTTCAAAAGGTCAAGTTCCATACAATGCGCGAAACGGGCATAATACATAAATATAAATGCTAAATAAAAACATCAGCTTGGCGCGACAATTCAAAAAATTTGACTTGAACATTATTTTGATTACAATTAAATTAAATTGTTGTTTGTACTAACCTCGGTATAATAAAAATTATCAAATAGCGTTAAAAGAGGACTGATTGTTATTTAAATAATCAAAAAATGGTAATATCATTTAATAATTAAACGCACGAAAATTGCGAATCTGTCGAATCAGAACGTCAACATTCGACTAACATTTTCAGACCGGAATTTATTTTGTTAAAACGAATTTTATCATTCTGCGCAATAATTGTATGGGGCATAATCCGCTGAATGATCTCTACATCAAAATTACAACAGATTATTAGCTACAAATAACACAGGAAGACAAGAACTACATGACGTACAATTTGTACCCGGTTACTGACTTCAATACATTATTATCAAATCACAAAATTTGATATTTTATATAGAAAATATTATTAAACATTATATAGACGGTCATTAGTCTAGTTTGTTAGCTGAATAACTGCTGACATTAAGGTACTGGGTTCGAATCCGGGGAGAGTATAATAGCTATTATTACAACTAGGGTAATATGAATAGTATATTTCCCGAGGTTGGCTAGTTACATCTCGAGGGCAAAGCCCGAGAGATGTATAGACAACCAAGGGAAATGTATTCATATTTCCCGTGTTGTAATCAATAGTTTTCTTCTGATTGAAAAATATATTATTAAATATATCAATATTTCATCAATAATAAAATTTGAGATTTTGAATTTGCAATAACTCGAAAACGGCGCTAGATATCGAAAAACTGAGCAAAAAATTTACCCCCCTTTGCTCGTTCTCAACCCCCCCTAGCAATTTGTCGAAGGAAGCCTTATGCAAAATTCTAGATTAATAGCGCGCAAAATGCGCGCACAATAATTCGGAAAAAGTTAGGTTGGTTTTTAAAATATAAAAATAAGTAGGCACATTTTTTATTTTAAACGTCACTTAAATGTCACTTTTTAACAGGGATGGCTTTAGTATTTTGTTTTGTATGTTTGATTGTCCAATCACCGTGCGCAAAGTATACTTTAAAATGACGTTTCATATTTCCCTAGGGACAATATGATATGACGTTTCATATTTCCCTTGGGAAATATTAGTGTGTTATGACATATTGTATACTTAAGGCGATATTGCTCTATATTGTTTCAATCAGAAGAAAAATTTCTTATGATCGTCTCTGTGCTTCGGAGGGCACGTAAAGCCGGCAGTCCCTCTGTGTTGATGACTTGCCTTCATCAACAACAAAAACTAGAGTTACTGTCACACCTGAGATAAGTCTTACAAGCTACCTTGGATGTTAAATAATAAATATGCCCATAGCACTAATAATAACTTCGGAACATCACTGAGGTTGCTGTTAAGTAAAAACAGGTTACAGACCTAATTAAAGAGGAAGAAGAAGATGATGATAAGAGAAATTAATATATGAGTTTAAAAAGGAAAACTAAATTAGAGCCACGCGGCGCAAATGCAAAGGAGTCAGGCTCATGTCACCCATAACCTTTACAGGAAAATTTCGTTATGTGTACTCTAATATATGCCATGCCATACATATTTAATTTAGAATCAGGTTTGTCATAAAATTTATTAATGTTGGTTCGCGTCAAGGACATTTTAACTAACATGGGGAACCTCTCGTCAAGTGTAACTCGAGGATCGTGATCAGCTTTGCGAGGTTGAAAAATCACTAAAATAACGAATGCATTTTTTTAAGTGTTATGAGCAATCGTTTCCGAGAAAATAGATTATAAAGGTTTTTAATTGCAATACATCAGTTAGTTTAATCAATAATAATTTAAAGTTATTCTAGCTGATGAGATGGTAACGACTCCGCAAGTCGAATGGGACGCTAGAATTGTTTATTCCAGATGTTTTTCTATCTTCCCAAATACAATATAGAACACATTAGAATTATAATGAAATATATTTCGCTTAAGTCAATAAATTAACCAACTTGATTTTGTAAAATATGCTACCAGGTAAGATAGATGCAAAATTGCAATCATTGTTGGATCAAGACCAACAATGATATTAGTTTGGTTAATACCAAAAATGCTACCAACAACAATTGATCGTTTTGAAGTGTTCGCTGCTCAAGAAACGATTAAAGGTGGATTTATCTTTGTCGGACATGACGTGTCGTGATGTGTTCGGACGTGATGGCTACTGTTTACATTAGGGCCGTATTTAATGGGGGGGGGGGTTATCAATTAAAGTACTGGAAGTTCGACTGAAATCGTAAAAAAATCAGAAAAAACAAAAACAATTTTTACAATTATAACAAAAACATTAAACTTGAAGTGTTTAAATAAAAATTAAAGCTAAAGAGATATAATAAATTAAATTCCTAATTAAAAAATCGGAAATTCGTATTATAATCCGGCGATTGGCGACACTGGATTGAATACACCTACTACTAAATTGCAAAAATATAAAAACCGAAGATGAAAAATATAAAAATGCCCTAAATATTTACAGTAGGTACTGTGTAAAAGTCTGCGACCACTTAATTAATTGAAGGTTAAAAATCTTGCACCCATCGTGCATAAAAGTTTAAAAACTGAAAATCCAACATAATTAAGGTAAGAACGGTAGACACATTGCCTGCTTTTTCGACCGTCTAGCCATCACAGCATGTGTTTCTGACTCATTAGTCGTCATCAGTACCGTTTACTTGGTGTTATAGTTGGTAGCTGGTATAGTGCACATAATTAAGTGATAACACCAAGTAAACGGTACTGATGACGACTAATGAGTCAGAAACACATGGTGTGATGGCTAGACGGTCGAAAAAGCAGGCAATGTGTTGACCGTTCTTAACTTAATTAATTGTTAGTTATTACTCCTATTAATTAATTTTCGATTTTTTGAAAAATAATTAAGGAACTGTCAGAAAATCGGACCCACGATTTTTAAAATTTCATCTACACACTAAGAAAGAGACACTTTTCTAAGCATACTAGAACAAAAATTTTGTAGGATAATGCAAAATTTTTCGAAAAAAATCGATTTTAAAAATGTAAAATTTACATGTATTTTAGATACATCTTTTAAGACGGCGGTATGCTTAGCCGTTGTTGAGTAAGACAGAAAAATAAGGCAGACTCTCCGGACGCCTTCGGCACCCTCCGGGCCTGTTTTATTTTTTCACCTTGCGCATAACAATTTAAAAATATCCCTGAAGAATGACAGAACTCGCCAAGGGTAGAACTCGAAGCCATAGAACTCGTCCGGGTGTCGACCGCGACTGACAACAACATTAAGAGTATATCAAAGCACACGTACGTACATATTACATTTCCCTGCTTTTCGTAATTTTAAAATGCCGTTATTTCGACAACTATTGCATAATCCTAAAAAAATTTTGTGTTAATATACACAGAAATTTGTCCTCTTTCCTATTCGCGAATAAAATTAACGATAGGGGCGCTGCTAAATTGTTAAAATGACCGTATATGCGAGTAAATTGAGGTTATAGTTGTGTTTACAGTGATCAAATCAACCTTGTAAATCTTTTTGTATGTTCGAATTATCAAAGGTGAAATGACGAAACAAATTGCTCTAAAATCTTTATTTAAGTAAAATGAACCACGTTTAGTACTCGCATCGAAGTGTTCTCAATTATGCCACCAGACGTCGCATTCTTAATTTTATTCGCGAATAGTGTACATGAAATTTTTGAAATCGTGGGTTCGATTTTCTGACAGTAATCAATAATTATATTGAAATAAATGAAATAGATATTTTATCTTAATTCTTACTATTATGGTAAAAATTTTAAATTGCAATAAATTGTTTGAACCAAAAATTTTAAAGGGAACATAAATTTTATGACCATCATGGGCAGCATAGCTTAAAATAACACTTCGGTAATAAACTAGAGTGGGCATTGTAAACCCATAAATTGTTTTATATTTTGTACATTTCTACATAAGTGTACATTTGCTTAAGGATTTGTGAAATTTTCTTTCAATCTAATTTAGTTCTTCGTTTTGACAACATTATTCTACTATCGCCATCGGTAAAATAAGAATTTAGTTTGTGATTTTTATTTAAATTTTAAAATTAAAATTTTTATTTAAAAACGGATTTTTACAAGAGAGTTTAAAATTAAAATATGAATAAGTTTAAACTTATTAAAAATATCGGAGTAAACAAAACTATTAAAATGGTACAAACAAAATTTTATCCGCGATAACGCCCCCCAGAAGTCAACCTGTAATCAAAATTTGTCGCTCCCTCGACAAATTATTTTTAACCATTAAATAAAGTTCACAAAAATCGAAATTTTCTCTGAATATCGAACTCAAATAAAAAAAAAATCGCTCAAAAAAATAATCATGTTAATTAAATAAAAACAATCTTTTCACAAAATTTCAACTTTTTTGAAGGTAACTTTCGACCAAAATACTTTCAAACAAAATTTTCTAATAACAATACTCAAAAATAAAATCTTAATTGCAAAAATACTTGCACAAGAATATAACTCAAAAAATCAGCGGAGCAAAATCTAGGCTTCCGTCGTTTCCGCCATCTTGGCAAAAAAACCTCCTTCTACTCATTTTTTCCAAATATTACATTTCAAAAATTAATATAACAAAATTTAAATTTAAAAAAATTTCTTTTATATTTTAATAAATTACCTATTCATTTTGTAATTTTTTTAACCCCCCCTCTCCGAAAATCTGGTCTAAATACGGCCCTGGTTTACATCTATATGTTGTGTTCTGACGCCTTCCCACGATATTTTAAATTAATACAGTCGTAGCTGTAGCTCTCAGAGAGTTCATACGCTCTGACGCATAACAACACAACATTGGTATGTCACACTTGTCTGATCTGACGTGACTCAACATTTAGCTGTGTGACAACACATTTAGCTAGTTGGATATGCTATAGCGCATGTCTTTGTTGAAAGGGAAAGCGCACAGATGTAGACATGACTTTAGAATATCAAAAAAGGCAACACAAGGTAATTTTTCTCTATGACAATACTTTATCACATACGGCAAAACCGGTTTGCGACACGTTGGAAGCACTCGACTGTGCTAGCCCATGCGGCTAAAGATCGATTTATACTCGACATTTAACATTTTTATCATTTAACACTTAACATCATTTACATTTAACATTTAGCACGTGTTGACAGTTTTTTGATATTTGACATCAGTATTATTACTAGTGAAATTTTTATTTGTGTGAAGATCAGTTTGTTTTGTGTAATGGGAAAAGTAAAAGATATTGCTGTGGTAACGAATTACTACTATTAATACTAAAAAATACACGAAAAATTTTCGCACCTAGTTAGATTTGCGCAGTATGAACAAAATTTCTTAAATGTTAAATGATAGATGAAAGTTGGTTATTTCTTAAATGTTAAATGAGGAGTATAAATGCTTATACACAATTTCTATTATTAATCTTCTTAACCCCTTACTGCATAATTTTTTTGTTTTTGTCAGAAGAAATCAGAGATATAGAATAAGTTGTGAGGAGTACCAGAAAATTATTTTAAAAAATAAAAAATGTTAGAAATTCTGTTTATTATACATCTATACTTAGTACTATATCAATTCTGTCTATATAAATGCAGTTACGAAAATTAACCAGTTGGGAGCTATTAAAAATGTCGATTTTTGCTATGTGTCATATATGACCCGGTATGCGGTAAGGGGTTAAATGATAAATGTTGAGTATAAATCGACCATTACTCACCAGATTTGGCTCTTTCCGATTACCACTTGTTTGCATCGATGGGTCACGCTCTTGCTGAGCAGCGCGTTTCTTCGTAAGAAGAAAAAATGGCTCGAAGAATGGTTCGGTGCGAAAGATGGGAAAAATTTGTAACTAGCGATGGAGCATACTTTGAATAAATCATTTCTTTATTTCTTCCGAATTTAACGTGTTTTTTCTTCTAAAAAATTTTTTCTTTGATAAATGAATGTAATACTTTTTAATTCTAGCTAATATTTTTTGTAGTCTTTATAATGTTATTTTTAACCAAATTAAATAGCTTAATTGCACTTAACCTCCTTCCCTTAAATTTGTTTTCACCGTTATCACGGTTTGACAAATATTGACTTGAGCGCTTTTTCGCAATCAATACAGAATTATATCGACTATTTCACTCACCTGTCATTAGACCAATGGAATGAGAAAACAACGAAACATTCAACCAATAGCAATCGAATTGCAGCGACAATTTTTTCAAATTTATTTTAAAGCAAATATAAGCGACAATTTCTTTTATTAACTTCAACATTTAAATACTACATATTATGATCTACTTATTAGCTTGAGAAAATTGTGCTTTCAGCACTAACTCAAATTATAAGTTTGTACATTTTCAAATAACCCTAAAGAAAAATTACAATTTGAATTATTCTTGAAAGCACAATTCCAATTTCGTCATATTCCTGAAATTCAATGGGCGCTGAACTCACTTTCCATTTTCTGGTTGAATTTGTAATGCTTTTTTTGCATCTCGTGCATCTAGAGCGCCTTAAATACAATATCACTGAACGGATTGACATTTATATTATATTCAGAAAAATATTTTTCTTGTATTAATTTTGCAACCGTATTCCACATGTGCTTTACAACCCGTTCTTTGTAACCATTTCCATCGGTTTTGCGCATATTATTATAATACCAGTCAACCAATATGAGCACCAGATTTTCCATTGTTGTATCTTGTTGCAATTTATAATTTTTCTCTAAGAAAAACTTATTAAACTATTTCCAACTGATGATTTTGATTATTTTATATTTGTTGGCACGAGATTCTCAATTTCGTTCTTAATATTTTGCAAATTATTTGCACCAAAACGTTTACTGTGCGACATCTTTACAATTAAGATTGTTTTATATTGTCACGACAAACATAATTAACAATAAATTGATTTTTACTTTTAAATAATTATTTATATTAACCTTCTATTTTATTCGTGAAATAGTCTAAATAAATATCCTCTCGTGCATTTCAAATTAGTAAACAATTTGAATGCACTTGGGATATTTCATATGATTACTAGCTGGCCCAATTAACGTTGTTTTGCCGTATAAATTATATCTAGTGAATATTTTTATAATAATATTAACAATGTAATAACAGCACTCCGCGCTGTTTGCTGGATGAGAAGTGACACTGGCAGCTGCCTGGCGGGAATAATCGATCAGTTATCGACCACTGATAGTTGAAGATTATTACAGTACCAATATCGCTATTAAAAAATGGGGATTGGTGGTAGAAGGGTGAAAATTAAGGGTTACATGTATATTTAATGTCAAATTAAAACAAAGTTTTGGGGTGGGCCATCCTTATCACTTAGGGGTATAAACAATTATTAACGACCTATTCTTAGACCTACCGAATATACACAAAAAATTTCATAAAAATCGGTCAAGCCGTTTCGAAGGAGTTTGGTTACAAACACTGTGACACGAGAATTTTATATAAGGGAATGTTGTCAGGGTTGGCCACTCTTTTAACTTTTGCCCATAACTTCCGTGTAAGAAAGAATTTTGTTAATTTAAGCACATGATCAGAAAGATCTAGGATTAAAGCTACTTTCGAGGCAATCGCAAATTGATTGGGTAAAAAATAGAGAACTTATGCGAGAATTAAAAAAAAAAAAGTTGTCAAGGTTGGTCCATTTTGTCTAGGTTGGCCCACCGTTGAGAATTGTCAAATTTATACAAAAAAAATTAACTGGATGAAATATTAAACCAAATTCATTTTATTTTTATTCGATTGAGTAAAACTTTACAATATAATATCGCAGAGAACTGATTTACATGACACATAATTCCGAATCACCGTTTTGGCAAATAAAATAACTCCTTGCCATTTTGGCACTTTTCAAATGCACTTTTTTTGCATTTAATGCGTGCAATAGAGTTCAGGCGACGAAGCATTCGCTTCCAAGCAGATGTTGCATTTACTATCGTGGTTTTTTTTGCAACGGCCCAACCTTGACAACAAGTTCCATCACCACATCGCGTCACACTACATCCAAACATGTAGCGAAATTGAATGTTTCCCTTGAATAATTTTTAAAGACTATCCACATAACATATTGTAGATGCTTATCTTAACGAATTAATGTTTTTCCTCCAAGTTTTCATGCTCTATTTGCAGCTGCTGGAAAACTTTTTTTTGTCTTGGTTCAGTGAAGGAGTGCACAACACGTTTCAACATTACACTCCGAAATCAGTAATGGCACGAAAAGTTCGTTGTCATTGAGGGATGTTTTGCCACACTCGCACATAGGTGGTTTTAGTGATCTACACTGAAAAATCGCAGTGGGCCGACCTAGACGACGGGCCAACCCTGACAACATTTCCCTAGATAGATAGAAGATATAAGATAAAAAATTAGCGAAAATTTTAAAAACGCTGCGCTGTAGTTGCCTTTACATTTTAACGTATTTTAATATTAAGAATATTATTTGTGGAAACGAAATTTAATTCTTAACAATTTTAATTTCAACTTTCTTTTTTATATAGCCCGTAGTTTTTTCGGAAAATACAATCACATTGGACGAACGAACAACAGGTGAAATATTCAAATTCGATTTGAATAACAAAAACAAAATTTAATATAATTACAATGTTTATATTAAAATTGATTTTTACATGTTAGATGAAATTGAAAATAATTAAAATCCATAACTTACATAAAATTGTGCAAAATTTTAATTATTTTTGAAAGATGAAATTGAAAATAATTAAAATCCATAACTTACATAAAATTGTGCAAAATTTTAATTATTTTCAATTTCATCTAACATGTAAAAATCAATTTTAATATAAATATTATCACATGTTAATAACTTTTACCATTTTATAATTACAATGTTATATATTTTTGTTATAATGGGACTGCAGACGATTATTTTACTTGGTGGTTATTTTGTTACTCCATAAAGTAATCAAACCGACCCAGGATTATGTCCGGAACAAAAAAATAACAAATGCGATGCGAATTTTGGCGAAATACAAAAAAATTATCAGAATATCGATTGAGGCTTCTCAAATTTCAGATTCATAGATATTAGGTAGGGTAACTGTAATGATATAAGCGAATTTTTGTTGTAAACGAACTTTCTGCGGAAAAAGCGGTTTTATAATATATTATAAAATAAACATATTTAATTCAATTGCCATTATTTTTGAGATACTCAATAAAACAGCATTAATTAGAAGTTCTTTTTGCAGAAGCACTAATGTCGATATTAACTTTTAACCTTACATAATATATTATTCAGAGTGCATAATATTTATAATATTCTTATCGTATTATATTATGTAGTTTTTTTATAATTTCAATGATTTTAGATGACTATTAAAATTCATGCATAAATATTTAACGAAACATGGATAATAATGTATTTTTTAAAAATTTATTAGCGGGAATTCCGATTATGGATTTTAGAGGTAGTATTGTTTATTTAGAAAAATAAGAGAGCACTTATACCTAGAATGTTCTCATTACTTAGACATATTGATTAGAATTCTTAATTCAGTTCTAACAATAAATTATTTACAATTTCAGTCTTTTCGAAAACTTATTAACAGTAGTAATTAAATTTTACCGTTTCATATTTTGAATTATTAAATTTAATATTAGACTTCGTTAAGCTAACGCTAAGTGTATATTGAATAATTTTGAGTCTGAAAATTTTTTATTTATTGGAATGTTGTAATTTAATAATATCTTTTTGTTACAGATTCAAAATTCGTACTTAACAGATGGTGAATATTTTAACACAACGCCAATATGTTCGAGAGAAAATTTAAACCCAACTTGATTTGGTTACTTATAGCATCAATAATATGCTTGTCGATTTGGCAAATGAACATTGGTGGCCCCGTTGTTTCAAATAATCATGGTAATACTAGTCAAAGTAATTCACTTTCTCCCGTTTACATTCCAAATACGCTAAATTCAATGTACGAATATCCAACAGAATTTTTATCTTCCAACGATTATGGTTCTCTCATGAATTATACCTCATTTAAATTTCAAATTGTTAACAATTGTTCATCTTCACCTTTTCTATTAGTACTTATTCATACTTCGCCAAAAAATTTTGGACGACGGAAGAGTATTCGAAAAACATGGGGCACGAAAAGCGATAATATCAAAATTGTTTTTATAGTTGGAAATGTTAGTAATCATAATGTGCAAAAGATGTTAGATGCAGAAAATAAAGTACACGGAGATTTCGTTCAAGGTAACTTCATTGATGCTTATAGAAACATGACTTACAAGCACGTTATGGCGTTCAAGTATGCCATTTATCATTGTGCACATGCCAAATATGTACTTAAGACTGACGACGATGTGTTTGTTAATATGCCTATAATGATGGACTTTTTGACTGCGTTATCTCCACATGGTGCTAAGAAATTATTGCTGTGCAATGTAATAATTAATTCTCCTGTTAAGCGAACGTTTAGATCGAAATGGAGAGTCTCGTTTCATGAATTTAGTAATAAATACTATCCACCTTATTGTCCAGGCTGGGCTATTTTATACTCGCCCGATATTTTATTTAAGTTATATAAAGCCATTCAAAAGGCTAATTATTTTTGGATCGACGACGTTTTGATAACTGGAATTTTAGCACAAAATGAAAATATTCAGCACACCGATGCATCATCATTAATATTAACGAAACAATATGTAGACGATTTAATGAAAAATTCAAGTCGTGGTGGCTACGTCGAAGATTCAAAATTCTTTTTGTTTGGTCCGCCTGATTTGCCTTTTAAAAAAATGTATTTCTTATGGGAATTTGTTAAAAATCACACATCAAATAAATATATCCATAAAGAATTCAGTTAAATTCGTATTTTAAGAATCAAAAAATGTGATTAGTAGGTATGTATTGCAGTTTTTACTGGACGAATCATATTACATGATTCGAATATAATTATTATAATAAATTGTTGCATTTTATAGACCATCTGTTTCATTGATTTATAGTTTTGTTGTTAATGATATTTTGATGGATGTCATTATTAATGTAGGAACTGTTGTGGTAATTATTATTTTCAAAAAATATTACAAACTGTATTTAATAATATAATTGCTACTTATAAAATTTAGGATTTAAAAATTCAAGTGCCTCTGTATTTTATTCAAAATGCCAAATTTAATAGAGATAGGTAACTAAGATTTATTTTACGTAATCTAAGTTAAACTGCTAACAAGTAGAAATAACAAATTACAAATGCCGTCGAGTGTGAGATCTTATGAAAAATTAATTAACAACTAAATCATAGTTTGGAATTTTGCTAATAAAATTATTATAGTAGATATCATAGGTTATTTAATTTATATATGTATTACAATTTATTTAATGAAAAATTGTTGGTTGAAAATTGGCAAAAAAAAAGATTATCTAATTACACTATAATTTACTATTTGTAAATATTTGTTTAAACAGTGTTATCGTATCACTGCCCATCTGTAAGTAATAAATTCATGACGTGAAAAAAGTATAACTTTTTTGCTCTTAGATTTTTATTAATATTGTTATAATTTTGTATCGCAAAAAAACTAACAAATTTCATTTTCATATTTTTTAATTATTTCATATCTATAAATTATTATCTCATTTTATATAGGAGTTTTGTATAAAAATATTTATAAAACGTTAAAAACATTTCTGTGGTATCTATTAATACGTGTTAATAATTATAGTAATTTATTATTGCACAGTAACACAATATTGGAAATAGTCGTACCTATATTGAATTATTTACAATAGTAAATTATAAATTGTCAAAACTAAACTTTATTAATATTAATACAGATTAGTATAAATTTAATTATCTAATATGATACTATTAAATTCTATGTCAAGTTATTGAAAATTTACAAATATTGATGTGTTTATTATATAAATTCAATATTTTATTATATGAAAGTAGAAGATCTTATGGAGGCTCGAATTAATTGTGATTAACAATCAAATTTTTGTAAATTGCAAATAATCAGTGTTTTATTAACTTTAAGTTGCTTACGTTTAATTAACATACTTTATTGTGAAATTATTTAAATATATTGTGATTATTTAATTATTATTGTAGAATGTTAATTTTAATTAATTCTTTCCAGTTAAATTAATTTTCCAAAAAATGAAAAAGATCTTTATTTTTACTAAATTGTAGTAGCACTTTACTAAGGAATCTGGGTACACAGGCTGGAAAGGGTTTTAATTAAATGTGAGGTGGTGAAAATATAATTTATAATAAATTATGATAGAAATATTTCTCATATTATATAGTGTATTTCACTTTAGATTATACGTAATATTTACTTTATTTCTGAATATTTTGATCTGACATTTACTAATGATGATTTGGGATCTGTCATTCAATCCACCCTACGATTTTAACTTTTTACTATACACTATAGGAAAGAGGACAAATTTTTGAGCATTTTAGTGCAAAAATTTCGAAGGAATATCTATTAGTTTTCGAAAATATCAATTTAAAAATCAAAACTTTTAGATAGGGAAATGTTCGCTTTAACATGAATGCGCGATAGGCCGTGGTTGAGTTTGTCGAAACAGATACTCCGGACGCCTTCGTCGTGCTCTCCGGGTCTCTATTTCGACAAAAACATAACAAATTTAAAAATATCCTGTAGAATGACAGAACTCGTTAACTGTGGAACTCGAAGTCATAGAACTTGTCGACTGCAACTGACTGCAAACAGTAAGTGTATAACAAAGCACACGGACTGTTAACAAAATGCTAGTAGGGCGCGTATCGTGCAATTTTGCGTGGCTCTACTCGATGCATAGGGTGTATCATATTACAACTTCTTGCTTTTAGTAACTTTCAAATGCTGTTTATTCGACAACTTATGGATATTCCTTCGATTTTTTTATTTTAATACACTCAGAAAATTGTCCTCTTTCCTATGGTGCAAACGAAAAATTTGAAAGCGTGGGGTGGATTAAATGACAGTAACAGATGATTGTAAAAAACTGTGAATTGTAATGGCAATTTGAAAAATTTAATTTGCATTATTAATATTTTGTAATTCAGTTTATTAAATTTACAGTAATTATTAATTTAAAAGGAAATCTATATACGATTAAGCCAGAAGTCTTCATTCAAAAATCAGGATTGGTTGATAATGAACCAATCTTCAATTATTGTCTACTAGTAAATTATAACATTAAAAACAATAAAAATTGTCTTTAATTAGATGCGGAAATGTAAAATTTAGCATTCAATAGCTAACTGTAACGAAGTGCTTTTTAAATATTTTGTAAGAAACAGTTAATTAGAATCATTAATATCAGTTTTTGAAGTTTATGTTATCTAAATTGCAAGATGCCTACTTTGGTATAACAAGTAATTCTACATTTTTCACTTATATTCCTGGTAAAGATTAGAAATTTAGGAACATATAAAAGGATATTGATAAGTTAAAGTGAAATATACTAATAGTATATATATATTAATTTATGTATTCATATATTTGCCAGTGATTTCAATATTTGATCTTGAAATATTCTCAAACTATTTAGTACTTGACTCATACACGGATAAGGTAGAAATGTAAAGTCACTATAATATATATATATATATAAAGTAAACAACCTTTGATACAATGTAATTATGTATTTTATGCAACTTTCTCCCAGAGTAGTAATACCTTAAGAATATTTTTATACAATTTAGTTAAATGAAAGTGATAATTATATAGCCAAATTTATAGTACTCGAAATCTTTACAAATAAATATTGTAACTTATCATATTAGCCATTTAACTTGAGGGTTAAAGACAATAGACTTTGTATCGCTTGATAAAAGCAAACTCATTAGTGTAGTTGATTTTAAAAAAGGATTAAACACCCAATATACTGATCATCGTAAAAATATACTCTGAGTTGCGATAAGAACAATTTTGTCGTTTTCGTTTTGTGATTTGTTTTATGAAAGAGTATTTTATATATGTCAGAAAGGTTTAAAGAATACGGAAAGTCTAATTACAAAAATTAACAACTAGTTTGTAGTGATCAAGCTGTATCGGTTGTTTTTGGTTATTCGATGTTGAAATATTGTCAAGAAATTTGTTTATAGCTTCATAAATATAGAGAGGGTGTTCTAAGTTCAATTACACCTAGTGGCTTCTTGCTTTTATCAAAAAATATAACATCAAGCATATTTTATGCCTTTACCTTAGTAGGTACTAATATACTATAAAAATGGATTTAATACATGTTTACATTTTCGAATTGAAAAAAATATGTTCCTTTTTTTTATATAATATATGATATAAGTATAATTTATTGTAATATTTCTGTTATTTATATTATATTTCATTTTAATTTTTTTGAATTTAGCCAAAAAAGTTTATTAGAAATTATATGCATACGCACGAAGAATTATTATTAATTTATTTTTATAATATATAAAAATTGTACAAATATTACAAAGTTTTAATTTTATTGGAATAATGTACTTAAGTTTTTGTAAGGCACAATTTTTTTTATTTTACTACGAATATTTAGTAGTAACATTAAAATATTTTCTTTATTATTGTTTAAATTATTATAAAAAAGTTGAAAGAGCTATCAAAAATATAATTTGGTGCCAATAAAAGTGCGGGCATATTAGGTAAAGAAGTTGAAATAATTGCAAAATAGTTGATTTTTGAATTCATTGTTATATGAATCTATTGAAAAGTAGATTGTGAAGTCTTTGATCTATTACAATAAACTACTAATTACTTATTATAAATTCTATTTTATTGATAAACGAAAAATAATTCACAAGTTTTTCGCAAATCGAAATTTAAATTTTATTATTGTGTATTATAAAATTCAATACTTTTTAAAGCAGATATTATTAATTTTACAATAAATCAGACATACTTCGCAATTTCAATAGTAATTTCAGTAAAACTAACATATTTTATCTACCCTTGCTGTTAGAATGTCCTACTTCTATTATTTTCAGTCATTCATTCCACTGTATACCTCAAATAATTTAATTAATTTTAGTCTCTGATTTATTAAAATTTAAACTATTTACATACATAAAAATTCACATACATTTAAATTACAATTTTTTAGCAAAATTTGATACATTAATTATCCCCATAGATACAAAAAAGGAATAATCTAGAAAATTTTGTTTCTAAAGATGAACAAAAAGTTTTATGTATAAATTACTCGACAAAGAATTTCCAATTAAAACAAATTCACACATAAAACCTTGCAAATTTGTCAGTGAATTTTTAATTTTTTCTAGTCTAGTACTGTGGTGTTTCAAAAATCAATTCTGCAGTTATTTGTGCCTTACCTAACTAAATTAGGGTTCTTGTAGCTGGAGATTTAATTAATGCGCTTAATAATTTGTTTTATTAAATTTGTAAAAGTGGTTTGTTATGTAGCAATCTATTTTTTTAGATTGTGCCAATTCTGAAATAAACATTAAAAAAAAACTACTTAGATTAATTTTTCACATGTTCTCTGCATGAACTTATTTTTGGATCGCTTAATTTGTTTAAATACCCTTAAGTGCCCTTAAAGCTATAGTTTACAGCAGTGGTTCCCAAACTTTTTTGTCTTGCCATGTTTTTCGGTTTTGGGCAGACCCCCTACTTACATGGTATTGAAAATTATAACATACCAAATTAAAATTTATTATCTGTTAGCTAAAAATTAATGTTTTTAGTAGGAGGGATGAACCTGATACTTTATTAACAAATTTTCAATATTTGGCATTAATTTAGTTAGGTTTAATCTCAAACCTAAAGAGATAGGATAAGAGATTGGCAACCGCGCTGAAACCCCTTTCCAATAGA
Organism: Cantharis rustica; assembly: GCA_911387805.1. Taxonomy (NCBI): domain Eukaryota; kingdom Metazoa; phylum Arthropoda; class Insecta; order Coleoptera; family Cantharidae; genus Cantharis; species Cantharis rustica. Next base: position 84,278,137 of record OU426877.1, read on the forward strand.
CATGTGATGATGAACTTCTTGGCAATATGGAGGTGCCACGGGGAAACTGTTTATCTCCTTCAACTGATGTGGGCAACGGGCGTTGGAATTTATTGAGGTATGGTTCCTCATTTGAAGCGCTAGGCTTGATCGGGTTGGGTTCATGGGGATAGTTTTTCTTGATTTGCGGGGTTCTAGGTGTTGCGAAGAACTTCTTGGGGGCGTGGTTTGCGGTCAGGTGGACGGCGGAGTGGAGTGCGTCTGCGATCCGTGGATTTGGGTCCCTAGCATTTGATGAACTTGGTCCCTTTTGGTGTCGACGAGGCGGGGCGAGTGGATCCACGATCCGTGGATTGGAGTCCCTAGTATTTGAACCAATAGACATGAGGAAAGGGGATTAATTTAAATTTAACCTAGGGGCGTATCAGGTACTGTAATGGTTTCTGCAATCAGTGGCGTATCTAGGAATTTGGTTCGAAGGGAGGGGCCTACGAGCGCAGCGAGCCGTTTTTTAATAGCATCGCAGGCAAATTTTTTTCAAATTTTCAGTTATGCGCTCAATAGAAAGTTAAAAATTTACAATCAAAAATAATTTCTCCGAAAAAAGGGTTTTGTCAGACATTTTTTACGACAATAATAACAGTTTCTAACTACATAAATAAACACTAAAAATTAAGTCATAGAAATTATTATTATTATTATAATATAATTATAATTGTAAAATCATTGCGTCTTTTTTTTATTCCAAAAGTATTTAACCTCTTGTACATTAATATAGGCACATTCCTGTGAACTGCTAGTAAAGCTAAACCGCTTAACATATTCTCGCCCGTACTATTTCTCAAATTTAGCTTTATTCGTTTTAAGCTGGAAAATGTTCTTTTTACAGAGGCTGTAGTAACTGCTCATGTTCCTAAATTAATATATATTGCTATGATATTTTTGTAGAAAATTTTTCTTAGTTTATCACACACTTGTTTTTACTCGGGCAACCCTGGTGTGCGGGAGCAGTTGGGAATTTTCAAGGGTCGAAGCGTTCTAGCGTCTTCAAAAACAAAATAAAAAAGACTTCTTATTCAAAAACAAATTAATTGTCCAAAAATTATTAATAATCAAAATCCAAATTAAATGTAATGTTTTAAATATTTCCTCAAGGGATCGTAGTTTTGATTCTCGCTTATCCAAATCGACGTGTGATCTATCTCGCCACACTGTGCGCTCTTACAAATAATATAATTTTTAATTTTCCACTTTTATGTGCAAAACGAATTTATTATTCGAAATATTCTCTTTCCAAATCACTTTATTAAACTAAATCGCCTTACTACTGCTCGGTAGCCACTTATCAAAAATTATCCAAATCTCAAAAAAATATACTTCCAAAATAACGCAATAATGCATTCGCATCAAAATTATTTATTTAAATCAAAGCAAATTAGAATATTACTCATAATTCTCAAAAAATATCAAAACTCAGCGGGCATACAAAATCTCGCACCTGCTGTCGGCCATAGTTGGCCAAAGAAGCCCTTATCTCTCTCCTTTCTCCCCACTCTCTACTTTTACCAATTCAAACGTTTAAAAATGAAATTAACAAATTTTTATAATTTATTACAGGGTGGGTCGAAAGATTTTGTTTCACGACAATATATATATTCGGAAACATCAATATTGAACTGATTAAGAGCTTCCGTTGTATATTTTGGAATCTCGCCTTCATGGTTTTTTCATTTCTGATGCGAAATCAGCCATTCGCCTTCAAATATTGTATCATTAGTGTCTTGAAAATCATTTATATAGAAATCTATACATGGTTTGAAGTCATGATACTATAACTTATAAGATATGCTCAACTGCCGAACGATTTTAAACTCGTTTGCGCATGACGTCATCGCTTGACAACAAGTAAAATTAAGGGGCGCACTTAAATATTACTATCATAATTATTAGCAAAAAATAATAAGAAATTATCGTAAAATAAAGTTTATTTAGTAATTTTTACAAACTTTCTTTTCCTCATATTTGATTCTTCTTTGATCTTGCGATTTAATATTCTAATTTTAAAATACATTTTACATCTATAAAATAGTTTTTTGACGTCAAGGGATTCTGTCACATTTTCTGAATTGTCAAGCAAGTTTTTTATATAATTACTTCGAATTTTCAAAGAATTTCCATTAATTGCATCAAAAATATCGTTTAACTGCCTACAATTTTCAAGAAATTCGACTGTTGGTTTCATTAAACCGCCTTCAGATACATGATTTGTCCACGAGAATGAACTGTCAGCAGAGTCTGGAATGAATCCAAGCTTATGTTTTTTTCTTAATTTAAAAGCAATAAATCCTGCTAAGTTTTCTAATCCGTCGTACTGCAGTTCTGTAAGCTGATTTACTAAACAAATTTCATCAGTTACAACGGCGTTATCCATATCAACATTTACTTTTAAACTACTTAACATTTGCCCAGTAACTGTTTTTACATCGTCTGTATCCTCAGAAAAATTTTTTAATATATGCATGCTATCAATTGCAATATTTGGTGCATCATCTATGGTCTGTTCTACATTTGAAGACGTAGAAATGACTTCATCATTTCGCCCTAATACATAGTTTCTAAGCCGATACTTAAACTGTAAAGCGGTTGGGTGGTCGTAGAGACCGCCAATCGACCTAACAATTGAAAAAAAACCTTCTAATGGATCTTGGTTTAAGCGGTAGGTTAATAAATATTTTGCATCAAAATCAGTTTTAAGATCATTAAATAATAATTTTAATGATGTATTACCAATTATGATACCTTTTTGAAAGGGCAATAATGCTTTGGAACCAATTTTTTTTAAACTAAGCATAGTATTTGACATTTCATCTAAAATGTTGTTTTGGTCATACAACGACAAGCCATAAGCTTTCATCCGACTTCTTGAATCACATTTGGCAACTTTTGAATTAAGGACATCAAACCAATCGTTTGTAATTTTAAGCAAATGTGCGCATTCTAAAAAGTTATTATCATTCTGACTTAAACCTAAGGAACCCAGTCTTTCAACAGCCTTTGATATTGTGTGTGAAAATAATTTTGTAGCCAGTTTTACCTTTTGACGTTGAGCACCTTTGACGGTTAAAAAGCTTTCATTTATTTTATGCGAAATGTTCAAGTCTGAATCTTTGTTATTTTCCAAAAGTTGTACAATTGGTTTTGTGGTAATTATTTTGCCATTCAAAAGGAAGCCTGTGTCAATAAAATGATTTCTTAACAGTTTTATCATATGCGGTGCGTCTGCAAAAACATAAATATTTTTTTTAGTTACTGGGTTTTCAAACCATGTCTTTTTTTCCGAAATATTTAGTGACTTCCAAAGACCTCTATTGCTGCCCCCTAAATCTGAATTAATAGCATATACTGGATAGCCAATATGCTCAAGTTTTATAATAACTTGAAATAGTAATTCTTGGGTTAATTTGCAGTCAAAATCATAAAATATTGGTTGCTTCCAGTTTCCAAATATACCTCGAGCCATTACTACTTGAACATATTTTGACGGGCTTAAGGTTGTATCAGTTTTTCTCTCATAATCAAAACCACTTTGTATCTTCATTTCATCAAACAGGACAACGCAAGCTCTCTCCATTTTGGATAGTGAATTATTTTCCATAAGTTTGAATATTATACTTAAGATGCCTAAAAAAATGAAAATGAATTACTACTTATATCAGTTTTCTCAAAATAAATTTCAAACAATATTATATAATATGTAAAGCTATCTCATTAATTTTACTATTTCTACAAAGTACCTGGCTGAACATTAATTTTCTCTGCCCATCTTCTTAATGTCGAAACTCCTGGAAGAGGGTAATCTCTTTTCCTTAATAAGCGGTAAGAGCGTGGTCCTCCTGAGAATAAAGATATTGCAGAAGCAATATCTTCTACGCTCCATAATACACGATTATTGCTCGATTTTAATTTTCGAAGTTGACCTTTCGTAAAAATTTTTTCCACTAATTGCAATTCTGTGGTTTTCTTTTCAAGCATACTACTAAGGACTTCAGATTCATGTTCAGCTTTAGATAATTTTTCGTTTACCAGTTGTAATTCTCTATTTTGATTTTCAATAATATTTTTAAATGCAATACATTCTTCACAAACGTTTTCAGAACTAAAAATAACAATTTTATAATTACCTAGTATATTGAAATAAAAATTATTATCATTACCTTTCTAATAAAGGCGGAATATTACTTTCTGAGACAATTTCATCTGCTTCAAACTCGTCATCTTCATTTTTCAGATTCATTAATTCTGAATGCCTATACAAAAAATTAATTAATTTTAATGATTACAATTTAAATGTTTACTTACTCGTGTATGCTCTGTAGCAAGTGCCGTTTTTTCAACCTATCATTGCGTTTGCTTGCTATCAAACTTTGGTCTTCACTTTTAAATGAATTTACTAAGTTCATTGAAGGGATAACTTCCTTTTTTAATTTCCATTTGTTAGATGGATAATTCAATAACTTTTCTTTTAAGCAATAATCACTGTCCACAAAATGCTCAGAGCAAATTTTAGCATTCTCAATTTTAAACTTATGCTGTTGATAGCAAAGCCGCACCCATTCATCACACACAGATTTGTTTTTTGGAAATGAAAAATATCGACAATTATTATTAAAATGTAAACTTCTTTTATTTGAGTTATTAGAACAACCAATTACCGCACAATAAACCATAATTTTAAAAGTAAAATAATAAGTAATAACCAACAAAATCAACGTTACAATGCGAATGGCATGTGACACATAGTAATATGGCATGTCATGTACGTTTAAAGTTGTCAAGCAGTGACGTCATTTGCGCAATTGTTTGAGTTGGTACCTGCGCGTGAGCATATCTTAAAAGTTATAGTATCATGGTTTGAAGTCATTGTAAAATTACGAATTAATAATTTCAGTAGAGGGGGGCAGGCCCTCCTTGGCTACGCCGCTGTCTGCAATAGTGCCTAACTTTCAACTAGGTAACTACTACTACTAAGGCTCAGTTGTTCAGTTGTAAGTTAAACCAGAAAATTTGGATTAACCAATTAAATACGTTGAAAAGCTGTTCTTTAAATAATATTATTCGTTAATCTAACAAGGGAATTATATGACCTCCGGGTTTTTGTAATTTTTGCCACTTATTCTACTGAAAACTTAGCCCTTCAATAAGAACTCCTCAAAGCAGTAGGGCCAGATGGCCAGAAATTTTCGAGAAAATCGACTTTGAAATATTAAAAAGGGATACCCCCAAAGGTTTGGAAATTTTATTTGAAAATTTGTTTTGGGGAAGTGTCCTTTATCACCACTTCAAAGGTTCTTTACGATCACGGGGACACCCGGTATATAAAATACTCATATAATTTAATTTGCTGTCCCAAAGAAGATCGTAAATATTTTTTTATTCTTTTTTAGAGCTGAAAAAAATCAAAATTAAGATTGCCGCCCCCAAATGGCTTGCGTCCCGGGTCTGTAGCTTATTTAGCCCTGTGGTTAGAGTGGCTCTGACGGTACGCTTCCCACTTTTATTCTGTTCATGGTACGAGTACTTTTAAGTACTCTTACTGTTTGTTGTCAGATGTGGTGGTCAACATGTAGCTGCGGCAGCTGGATGCCATTCTCTTATCTTATCGCGTGACCTTTCTTGCTCGACTTACACGCGGAGAACTCCGCGGATGTTTATTTCATTTCTGCAGGGCCGGATTAACTAAGCGCGGGGCCAGTAGCAGATATTACCAAGGGGCCCCTAGGTTTTGTATGACAATAAAAAATTAAATACCTATAATATACAGTATATAATTTCTGATTATAAGATTCTAGAATTAAGATTCTGGAATTCTTTGACACGGAAAACATTAGCAGCGATGTCGTAAACTCGATTGACAATAGTGTTCCAAATCGCGCAGCTGCTTTCTCGGTTCAAGGACATACTTTTTTAATCTCTTTCAGATCATCTCTGCACGACCCACGAGACGTCCGAAGCGGTCCACCGATACAGACGCAAAGTAAAGTAAGTAAGTAAAGTAAAAAAACTCTATATTTGGTGTAACTATTTACATTCTACATTTTTTATCAAACATAGAAAAATATTTGTGAAAAAATTAATTCCGCTTCTATCTTGCGATGCATCGGAATCGGCTGTAGTGGTAGGCTTGTCTTTTTTATATAATAATGGTTTTACCTGGACAAAAAGAGTGCAAAAACCCAGCGGAATGTGGCTTATTGTGCTTTTAATTAAAATTAAAGAAAAAATAAAAGAATGGGGGGGGGGGGGTATGTACAAAGGGAAATAGAGTGGTTAAGAAAAATGTATTTACAGAATAGTTTGATGTAGGAGTTTGTGTTTTATCCGAAAAGGAGCAGTGGACTTGGTGAATTTGGCTATATATTTTGTTGTGGGGTTTAGTCTGATCTTGTGAAAAAGTCGTAAGCGTAATTGTAGGTTAAGTATTTAATTGTAGGGGCATTTACTTGTTCGTGGAGTAGGTAGGTGTCCGTATGTCGGGGCAGTCCGGTGATGATCCGGAGTGCTTTGTTTTGTATCGTCTGTAGTTTGTTTACGTTGGCATTTGATGCATTGCTCCAGATGGGTGCGGTATATGTCATGATGGGTCAAATCGTCGATTTGTAGAGGAGTAATCGTAATTTTAAGTCAAGTTTGCTTTTGAACGTGATGAGTGGATATAATGCGTGAATCGCTTTGTGGGCCTTGGTGGCGATCAGTTGTAGGTGTGTAGCGTAAGTAAGTCCTTTGTCAAGTGTCAGTCCGAGGTATTTAACTGTCGGAGTTCTAATGATGTTGTCAGAGTGGTTTTGTCTTCGTTAAGTTTAAGTTTCCAGTCGGAGAAGTAGGTACATAAAATGTCGAGATGTCTTTGCAGGTATTTTAGGGTTTGATTTTTTTTTTAGGGAGGTGGCCATAATTGCAGTATTGTCAGCGTAAAGTTTGATTTCTGTGTCTTTGTGTTTTCGTATATCGTTGATGTAATGGATAAATAAGGTTGGTGCAAGGATGGAGCCTTGTGGGACTCCGGCGGGTATGGGATAGGGGTCAGATAATTTGTCTTTAATTTTAACTCTAAAAGAGCGGTTTGATAGGAAGTTGGAGATGATTTTAGTCAGGTGGGGGGGTGTGTTACTGTTAATTAATTTGTAAATGAGTCCGTCATGCCAAATTGTGTCAAAAGCTTTCTCAAGGTCTAAAGTCATTAGTGTTCTCGTTTTATTTAAGTTATAATTAGTCGTGATTTTGTGTCTGAGTGTTGCCAGCTGCAGCACGGTGCTGTGTTTAGCTCTGAAACCAAATTGTTCAGGGATGATTGTGTTGTGTTTGTTTGTGTGTTCTTGGAGGCGGTGTAGGATGAGTTTTTCCAATATTTTGGAGAGGGTGGGAAGGAGGCTGATTGGACGGTAACTGGATGGAGTGGTTTTGGGTTTTCCTGGTTTGGGGATTGGAATGACTGTGGCTTGTTTCCAGAAAACTGGGAAGTATTGATTTTTGAGGCATGTATTAAGAATGTAATAAATTTGAAGTATGACCTTCTTTGGGAATTTTTTAATAAGTGAGGCTCCTATGCCGTCGTTACCGGCTGCTTTGTTTCTAAGTTTTCGGATTGTTAGTTGGATTTCTAAAGGAGAGGTTTGATCTTCAGGGGGGGGGGAGTGGAATATGTTTCATTGTTAAATTTATGTATGTTGTGATTGACTGTTGTTTCTGTGGTAGAATGAGTAATGAGTATTGTGAGATTGTGGTGGTTTAGATAAGTGTCGGCGATGGTGCTAGCTTTGGCCGTGCTGCTGGTTTTTAGGCCGCTGGGGGTGTGTAACCTTGGTATTGTAAATGAGTCAGTAGTTTTTGGTTTGCTTTGGTTAAATGCCATAGTTCTTTTATATTTTTTGTAGTGATGTCTCCTAACATGTCCGTTCAGCTTTTGTGTTTTATGAGTTCGATTTCTTTGTTTATGTCTTTCGTCAGTTTATTTGGGGTTTGAGCGTAGGAAATTTACGTTTTTGTAAGATGTTTGTCGGTAGTTCAAGTTTGAAACTTTTGGGTGCTTTTATTATGGTGTTGTCCTGGACAAATTTTGATAATGTTTTTTGTTAAGTCAGTAATTGCTTCGTCGATGTCGTCATTTGTGCTGATTTTGGTGTTTATTGGTAGGTCTTTTAATTGGTCAGTAAGTTTGTTCCAGTTTGTAATTTTGATTTGTCGTGAAGGATAGAAAGGAATTTTTAGTGACGTTAGTTCGAATTGCACCGGGAGGTGGTCTGAACTAAGTTTGTCCAGGGTTTCTATGTTTTGTACGTAAGTATTGCTTGTTAGTACGATGTCAATTGTAGAGGGGTTTTGAGCTGTGTTGTAACTGTAGTGTGTCGGGGAATCCGGGAAGGAAATGCAAGCGTTGTTCCTCGTGACGAAATCGTAAAGCTCGACACCGGATTGGTTTGAAACCATGGTATTCCAGGAAACATGTTTTGAGTTTATGTCGCCTGCAATAACCACCTTATCGGATAACTTTACGATTTCGTCGAGTTTGCTGAAGTCATGCTTTTTTGTGGGGGAAAGATAATAATTAACTATGGTGAGATTGTCGATTTGTAGAATTTGTGTTTCGGCGTTAGTGGAGGGTAGGTCGAGTAGGGTAAGGTCAAGGTTGTTTTTGTGGTAGGTCAATAGTCCTCCGTATTTGGTTCGTGGCGAGTTTATTAAGATGTAGTTGGGGATTTTTTTAGGTTTGTATTTATTTAGTTTGGTTTCTTGTATTAAGATTATGTCGGGGCCGTTGTCTTGTAATAAAAGTTGAAGTTCGTTAGTTTTGTGTCCGCATTCCGTCCTTGTGTCCTTGGAATCCGTCCGCATTTCAAGAAATGATTTTAAGGTTTTTTTTGGTTGTACTAAACATTATATTTAGTCGAAATGTCTGCGAAGATGTGTATTTTTTCCATTATGTCTGTCACCCCAGACAATCTAACTTTTATTTCACGAACGATTAGAATCATTTGTGATATGTTGATTGTGTCTTGGAGGTCGCGTAGCTCTTTAAAGAGAGTGGGTCAGGTCACCGGGGCTGTTGGTGTCGTTTATCATTTGTGATTGTTAGGTCGCGAATTGCATGGGTTGTTGTCTGTTGTTAGTGATGGGGGAAAATTGTCTGAAATTTTGCGTAGGCTTCGGTAGAGGTGGGAAGTTGTTGGAAGTAGTGGTAAAAGTGGCTGTTGCTGGGGTTTCATTTCGAATTGAGTTGTAGTTTGAGTTGTTGAGAATTGATTTCGATTGAGTCGTTTGGGTGTGGCGCTGGGTTTTTGCACTTACCTTTTCAGCGTACGTCAGGTAGGTTTTGCAAAGGCTGTAATTTGCTGGATGCGCTTCTTCGCAATTGCAGCAACGGACTCCTCCGTCGGTGGTTTTTCGTGGGCAGTCGGTGGTCAGGTGGTGTTCCAAACATTTGACGCACCTCGGGCGCATGTAGCAGTTTGAAGATCCATGTCCAAACTGCTGGCATTTAAAACACTGGGTCCTTGTATTTCTTCGTGCATATTCTTCGAAATTTACGATAACTTGACCTAAGGAGCGAATTTTCTTGATGGTTGAAATTGGTTGACTGAAATGCGACCAGGAAAGACCCCGTGGTGTCTCCAAATTTGTTCTTAAGCTGTGTTACGGCTGCGGGCGTGATTTGATGCTTGGCGAGTGATAAAGATTTGACTTCTGTCTCGGACATGCAGGGAGACCCTTTTATGATTAGTTTGATTTGCCGATCTTTTTTGAGCTGATAAGAGTATCCCTGCACCTCCTTATCAGCAAAAACGCAAGCCTTCATGGCTTTATGATCTTCGGTAGTTTCAGTGTGAATCCAGGTGCTGCCTTTCACATATTGCAACAGCAGTTTGCTTTTTATTAGTGGGTTAAGCTTTTCCACGAAAGCATGTATTTGTTCTATGGGTGTGGTAAGTATTATCGGCGGTGGTTTGGTGACCTTCTGGCGGAACTCTTGAGGGGTGGATTTGTGGATTGGGGTGCGTTTCACAGTACGCCAGTCATCAGTTGCATTTTGGCTGTGGTTTGTGCGCTCGGGGGCATTTAGTAAGATGCCAAAACTGTTGAAAGTTGGCACATTTGACTGGCTGTGGGCTTCAAAGTCCATATTGACTGTGTTGTTAACATCGATGTCATTTATACTTTTTGATTTATTAATAACTGGGGGGGGGGAAGGTTATAAGTGCCTATTTTACTGGAGCTTTGAGGGTTTGTCATATTTGTAAATGACGGGGTGAGTGTAGTTATTTTCGTTTCACGGAAGTATGGGTTTGTACTGTTAACCTTTGCTGAAATTCGGTTTTGGAACTTGACATTTGTATAGGCCGTGGCCACATTTCGGGGTAAATTAGCATAGGCAGAGTGAGTATCTTGCAACGTTGGTTTTGTAGAAGTCAGATTGAAAGATATGAGTCTGAGAACGCAAATCGGTTAAATGTTCTAATAAGAACAAAAATGCGACCACACTCTTCGAACAGTGTTCGTGTGTATAATATGGCTTAAAAACTCACGATTTTTTACTTTATATGAGCAAGAAATATTATTAGTACTTAATATCCGATACAGACGCGTACACTTTTTGAGGTTCAAATAGCTAGCCGCACACAAAAACTCCCTTTTGATACTTTTCGAAACAGATTTGGCAAACTTTGGTTTAACTTCCTCAAAGTTCAAAATTCAAAATTTTTAAATTCTTCTTTTAATTACTTACCACTCAGACCGACGCGGTCAAACCCGCGTCAGCGTATATTTTGATTCTAGATCTCCAACGCTCGTTAACCACACACCAGACGAAGAAAATTAAAGCGCCTACGGCACTAAATGCGTTGCATTGATATTCCGCTACGCTACGCAGATGCGGTGGACACCCGGACGAATTCTGTGTCTTTGAGTTCCACCTTCCACCTTTAGAATAAGCCAGAGATGTTAACCTATAATCTAGATAGCAAAAAGTGAAACGAATTTAGGTCGGGATGGGACGTTTTGGCCCAGTCGTTTTGCCGCAGTCGGTTTGGTGCGAGGCCGGTTTGGTGCAAGACCGTTTTTGCGCGAGTCGGTTTGGCGCAAGACCGTTTTGCCGCAGAGACGATTTGGTGCAAAGACTTTTTGACGAAAATAATTACAAATATTTAATTTAAAAAAAATTAACTTGAATTTTGGTCAGGTACACATTAGAAACCGCTACGTTGATACTACACTGACGTATTCTATTTTTATTTATTAGCAATTATATTATAATTTTATTAATAATTTATTGTATACAACAAAAAGATACATAATGGGGGGGGAGGGCAATTACTCCCTTGCTTATCCTTAAATATTACCTGAAATTTTTAGTTTTTTCTGAAATTTACTTACTTATTTTATGTATGTACTTGTATAACAGCAATTAGTATATATTTTATAATTTTTCAACAGAGTAAAAAATAACAAACGAAAATTCTTTGTCCAAATTAGTATACTTGATGTGACGGGAGTATTGGGTAAAAATAGGCTACTCCTATAACGCTTTCGTTTTATTAAAAGTAACGATTTCGTCTTATAAAAGGTATTTTATAATTCTTGCACCAAAACGTCCTCGCTCCAAAACGGGCTCGCACCAAACTGTCTTTGCGCCAAACCAGCTGATCTAAAATGATCGTGCGAAAACGGTTGCACCAAAACGTCCTAGACCAAATTCATGTCGCCGCCATTAGTAGTAGGGTAAACTCTCTACAATATAGTCATATTCCGTATTTAAAATTGGTTTAAAAACAAAACAAGTTTATTAAATTTACTTATTTTGCTAGTAGAAGTTATAAATAAAGAATGATTTTTGGCGAAAGCGTGAAATCTTATAGTCAGAGCCCGATCTAGCTATTTTGCCGCTCCGAGCAAAATAATATTTGCCGCAATTTACACTAACACCATTAAGTCATGATTATTATTATATACTTTGTCCAAATTAGTATATTAGTTATTATTATATACTTATGTGATATTTTTGGAATTGTATAATATTAACATATTATTTATGTCTACTGGGGCTTCTGAACGAGTATACAAAAGTTCATGAGAGTTTATGTATGTTTGTAAGTATATCTTACAGTGATTTAAAAAAAAACAAATTCTCGCAAATTTTATCGCGACTAACTCTTCAATGCGGAGATAGATAACTCTTCTTAGAGTCATACTTCAGGTGGGCTGTTTGGATCGTATAGTACCTAATCTCTAAGCGCCAATTTAGTTGAAGTTATTAAAAATTTCAAATTATTTTCAATTATATTCAATTATAAATTTTTATAAATTCTTCGAGGATCGAACCTACGATTTCAAATTAGCATTCTTTTGCTAAATCAGCCAAACCACACGTCGGCTCTCTTATCAATAAAAATTTACCTTTCATCAAATAAATCTAACAACTTTAAATTAATTATATCCAATTAAAAATCAAACGATCGTCCAAAGTAAATATTCCTTAATAAGGAAGACTTACAAAAAAAATCTAACTGCCGCCACGTTTGACCGAAAATCGTTTTAAAACAAAATTCAGATCAATATTTAAAAAAAATCACAATTTTAAATCTATTTCGCAACAAATTATGCTCAAAATTTACAAAGTCAAAAATTAATGAACTGCTCCGCCGGCCATTTTTGGCAAAAAGCCTCTATTTTTCTCTCTTTCCTGCCATTTTTCAATTTTCCCCACTAATTTAAATTTAAAACCATACAAAATTTCTAAATACCAAATAAATTCTAAAAAATACATCAGGGGCGGTCAAATCTATTTTTTTCATCGACATATGTATTTTTCAACTTTATCACCATCCATCATCAATCAGTTTCGACTTACTGCTGGGAACAAGCATATTTTTCTTTGAGCCTCTTTTACCTGTTTCGGGCTAATCTTGCTTTTGTTTGACCCTTTAACTTAAGGAACAATAAACATTTTGGGAACTGTCAGTTAATCGGGCCAACGAATAGAACGTTTTCCTATGCACTATTGGAAAGAGGACAATTTTTTGAGCATATTAAAACAAAGAATTTTGCGGATTATCAATTAGTTTTTGAAAAAACGTCATTTTAAAATTTGCAATTTAAGGGAACGTTTTGTACGCGACACAGCTTTTCCCGGTACAACTGTGATCGATTATTCAGTTATGCGACCCGGTCTCGTATCGTTTATCGTAATTTCGTATCGTTTTAACTTTTAACGTTTAAAATTTTCGTTTAAATTTAAATATCAGTTTTAATTTTATTTTCATTGTATTCAATAAATGTTAAGCGTAATACTAAAATTTTACCTTGCATGTGGTGTTATCCGTACGGCTGTTAACACCTGGACGTCTGATCAATTTTTCCAAATAAGCAAAATAATGCAAATCTTCACAACTCTTCATTTATTAGCACTTTATCAAATAAAATAAAAGCAACCCTAAACTCAAATTAAATTACTTTTATTCTAAAACAATCAAAAAAATTAAAATTATAACTTAACGTTATAACTTAACTTAACGTAGCGTAACAACAATTCTCCCGCTCGCTAAACGGACGCAACGCCGTCTGCTAGCCTTGAACACCTTCTCTCTCCCACCTATTTTTATTGCCAACCTTAATTTTTTAAAACTTAACTCTATGTACAGTGTATTTACAAATAAATAGTTTACAATAATAAAAATAAACTTCAAAATAATTTACAAAATAATAAATTTAATTTTTCTTAGGTTTCAAAACACCACATTTTGTAGAACTCACCAAACGTGGAACTCGAAAGATGTACCACTCCACCGAGTGTCTACCGCATCTGACAGCAAACACTAAAACACATGCCGTCAACATAATGCACCGTAACATAATACATGAACAAATCCCTATGTAAAATGCATGCAAAATTTTGATTTTTAAATGCCGGTTTTTCGAAAACTAATGAATAATCCGCACCGATTTTTTTTTTAAATGCTTTGAAAATTATCCTCTTCCCTATAGTGTATTGGGAAAAGTTCAAATTGTGGGCCTGATTAACTGACAATAACCAACATTTTTCATCAAAATCGTTTCAGAAGTTAAAAAGCTTGACTTGCTTAAGTGTATTTTAAAATATGTAAAAAATGATTTACAGATGCTAAAGTAGCATTTTTTTAAAGACAAACCTTAAAACATACTTTTTTGTCGGACTACTAAACATGGTAATTTTTATATGATTTTTCTCTCATAGAGTTGCTGTTTAATTTCAAAATTAATCATGGAATATTTTTGATTTCAAAATTGTTATAATTAATCAATTTTAATTGCAGCATTTATTTATTTATTTTATTTATAGCTTTATACATTCAATAGTGAATATTGCTAACCCTGTCTGGGGATTTACAAATCCATTCTAAGGGGAGGATTAACCCCCATTTAACATCTATAAATCACAATCTTACGTGGGTCCTTGCGCTCTTGACAATTCCTTTCCAAACTTGCCTATCTTGTACCTTAAGTAACCATTCATTAATTTGCATCTCCTTCAAGTCGCTCATCACCTGGTCCATTCACCTCAACTTTGGTCTTCCGCGAGTTCTTTCTTTGCTGGGTTTCCATCTAGTTATTCTCCGTACAATGTTGTTCTCTGCTCGTCTCCATATATGTCCCAACCATTTTATTCTCTTTGACTTGATGAATCTTACTATGTTTTCTCCTAGTAGTTCGCTTTCAATTTCGTGGTTCATCAGAGGTCTACATTCACCGTTATTATCCTTTTTTGGGCCCATTATTGTACGGAGGACTTTTTTCTCGAAAACTTTGAGTCAATCTGCTTCTTTTTGAGAGAAACACATAGTTTCTGCAGCATATGTAATTACAGGCCTTATCAAAGATTTATATATCTTTACCTTTGTTTTTCTTGTCAGCTTTTTGTTTTTTAGCAATTTCCTATTCGCATAGTAAGCCTTATTACCTGCTTGTATTCTACTCTGCAGTTCTTCATGACGATTGCAGTTCTTATCGATGCAAATTCCCAGATACTTGAAGCTGTCCACCTCATCAAAGTCATAGCTGCCTATTTTAACGCCTTTCTTATTTTTCGAGTTGATCCCGTTTCGCTTCATTATATTTAGTTTTACCCTCGTTTATTGCTAATCCTATTTCTCTAGCTATTCTCTCGATTTTATCAAACATTTCCTTCATTCTCCTCCGGGATCTTGCCATAATGAGAATGTCATCAGCGTAAGCAATCAGTTATCTTTCTCTTGTTGCTATGCTTGTCCCTTCTCTTGTTATATCTCTGACAACTTTTTCCATAACAATATTGAAGAGTAACGCCGACAGTGCATATCCCTGCCTCACTCCACTGTTGATACCGAAACAATCTGTTGATTTGCAGCATTAACAACCATAAATGCAAGTTCACAAAACCTACTTTAATGTAGGTAATTTATGCATATCTCGCAAGGTTACAAATTTTTTTATATTAAGGCTGTTCTTTTAGTGCCTTTTTATAAGTTCTAAACGGCTGGACCAATTGACTTGAAATTTTGACAGAATGTGTAGTAGATTATTACAAACCTTTACAAATATCCTTTTTTGAATAAGTTTTTTGGTTTTTCCAAAAAAGCCAAAAAACCATTAAATTTGAGTTCTTCCGATATTTTGTAAATCTCGATTTTTAGAAACTTTTGGCTCAGACAGAATTTTGATATCTTAATTGGTTTAAAAGTTTTTAGGGCCTAAAGTTCAAATTGCTTCACGTAATTATAATTGACGTGTAGAAAAAGCATATAAATTGAGAAAGAATGTCTTGCATCTTTTACAATTCTTATCAAAGAGAGTAAGTCAGTCTTGCGATTATAAAGCATAGTATAATGTTACATACTACATAAAAAAATTATGTTAATTTTCTTTTAGGATTTTTTATTACATAAGTTAATCACAAATAGGTACGCACTTTATAACTGTATCTATGAACACAAATTTTTTTTCTTTCTAGAAATAACTTTTGGAAGAAATTCATCATGTGGATTTCTTTTTTCAGTGTTCTATTGGCGCTATGTTTTTATCTCAATTTGTATAATTTGTAGTTAATTTATTAATATAATTATTTTAAACAAATTGATTTATTTAAACTTTACACTAATTTATTGTTTTAATATTATCTCAAAATTTTATAAATATATTTGCATTTTTATTATAATAAATAAAAAGTTGTTATTTCTATTGCTTGATTGTTGCGCCCTATTTTGTCTATAAATAATAATTTATCTTTTTGAGTAAGCGTCCAGTAAATGTTATATTTTATCAACAAATTTTACCAAATATAAGGTACATGTCGCTGTCTGGCAAGAATAACGAGAAAACTAAAAAAAGCACTTTTTTCCATAGAGCGTTTTTAAACTACTGATAAGTAGTAACTTTGCATTAAATGCATAATGGCACTGCCGCTATAATAACAGCAGGTTATTAAAATTTTGCATTGTGACGTTATACACTATAAGATATAGCCAAATTCTGTCGATTTTAATACTTAACTCATTTTTGCCAAATTTTGAGTTGTGTCGTTATTCTTTCGAGGTAGCGATGTGTACGTGTTTGCATTAGGTAGGAACGACGGTCAAGTCATCGTAAGATTTAATGAAATTGTTGAAAAATATAATTTTAAAAACATTACGAATATTATTTTATAATTAGAGCACACAATTATAAAATTGTATTGCACTTCGGTAAAACTGCAACATCAGCTTATAGTAAGAATATCTGTTTACGTGCGTGGGTAGGCGATCCTTGATTCGTTTTAATTTTTCTACACACGTTTACACTTTAAAAGCATTACAAAGTTTCTACACGTCAAGTTTGCTGTCTTTGCACAACACGGAATTCCTTTTTTTACGTTGAGATGGATATGCTCAGAGAACAGCCTTAATATAATGTAATTACCTATTAATTTCTGTATATAAATCTGTTAATTTAGCATTTGTTAATTTGATATAAAGTGTGTAAATTTTGTTAAATAAATTGAGAATCAATCAAACTGCGTAGAACTTAACTTCGACTTGAGTTTTATTCTTCCAACAGGGTGACTTTTGAGATCCAAGCCTAAAAATTCGTTAGTAAGACTGCTAAAGCTCAAAAGTCATCTGCCTTCTCTATAATCTCTTTACCGAGATTATTCATGGTCCTTCGAACCTAGAAGAAGAAGATCAAGATCTTTCGTTCAAACCACAAAAGAACATAATCTTTTGAAGAAAATAACGAACCAGCAGAAGAAAATACAGTCTACAAAGAAGATTTTCACCAACAGCAACAAAAACGATCAACTCCAGGATTCAACAACGGCTGATAGTCAACATCAATAATAACAGCAAGAACAACAATAACTAAAATACCCAACTCCAGTGTCCAACAGCGGCTGAGAGTCAACATCAATAACAACACCAACACCAGCATCTCATCTACATCAAACTAACGCAAAGACAATTCAATTAAGAAAACATGAGTGAAGAACAAAAAATGGAAAAGGCCAACGAAATAGAAGTACACCAAGAAGAAATCGGGAAAGCAATAAAACCAATTTTATCAAATGCAAAAAAGGATTCGTCAACAAGAAAAACAAAACAACACAACCGAAAACGGGAAGAAGAATTAGCGGAACAGGTCGCAGAAGCAAGAAAGAATCATATCAAATTTCAAGAATTGGAATTACCTCAACACACCTATATCACAACCAAATATTTTGAAGCAACCGAGAATAAATACAGAGAGACGATCGAATACTTAGAAACCTGCCAGAAAGCTGAGGAAGAAACAAAAGGAACAACTAGCAAAGTCAAAATTTATCAAGAAAAACTACAACAAGAAAAGGAAAACAGAATAGAAATGGAGCTAAACCAAATATTACACATCGAATATCTAACCGAAACAATGGAAACTACAGCAACGAAATTAAGAGAAGAACTGAGCAAACTACGTTCGAGAGGATAAGAAACAGAATAGAAGTTCAATGGGATGCCATAAGAGAACTTCATGAAGATATAATAGTGTACGAAGAAAATTTTGAAAGTAACTACTTTAAAAACAAAACGTTTAAGAAAACTGAAAAAAATTTGAAGAAATAATGGATAAATTATAACGTGCTAACACAGCGATCACCAAAACAGAGAAGATGCAATATTTAAAAACGCACGTAAGAGGAGAAGCAAGTAGATTAATACAACATCTATTGATCACGGTAGAAAATTACGACGCAGCATTGAAAATATTAATCAAGAGATATCAAAACAAAAGATTAATAATTACAAAATTAATGGATTAAATATAAGTCCGGTCAATCTAGACATTCGAAGGTACAATAATTCCCAAAAATCTGAAAATTGGTAAAATTGTTTAAAACATAATTATAAACGAAATTTAAAAAGTCCTCATCGATCCGGTACGTGGGGAAAAAGTTATTCGAGATCAAAGGTCAAAAAAATTGGTTTTTCGAGTTTTTCTGCAAAACGGTAAGTTTTATCATAAAATTAGTTTAGACAAAAATTGTAGATTATATAATTATCTATAAAAAATTAATGAATACTTTTTTTCCTAAGAGCTACCGTTTCTGAGATATAACGATTCCAAAAGTTGGAAAAGTTGTAATCGTCATCATATGCCACCTATGAGGTAGTAGTGGCCACGGGTCTGTTGTAATTCTGTTTGATTTGAAACTATTGTATTATAACATATATTAGCAAGAGTTGGAGATGATAAAAACGGTGTAAATTTAAAAAAAGTAGAGAAATTTATTCGTCTAATTCATAACTTTCAAATACTTCTGCTTCTTCTTTTTCTTGTTCTTCTTCTCCTCGCTTTACTTCATCTTTTTAATTCTGGGTGCAAGTAAATTGCCTCAATAGCGATGTGTCGCATGTCTCCTCGTTGATATCCAACGAATCCTCTATTGTTGGTGATTCAACATTAGAGCATGACTGGCCTTGACAATTTGTACATGCCAGAGAAATAAAAGAGTCCAACTTGGTCCAATGGATGAACCAGTAAAATGTTATGGCGATCACAGCAAAACACGATTTGTGGGACGGGGTCTAACAAACATGGCGACAAACTTGGTCTACAATAAATATTTTCTTGTTTTAACTTTATATGACAAAAATTAAAACAAGAAAATATAATAACTTATTAATATTTGTTTTATAAAATAAAATAAACTACTTTCAAGAAAAATTATTTAAAATACTCATCTTTTCACGCCTTCTGAGTTCATCTAACTCCTTAAGAATATGGAAAAGTATTCAAATGAACAACTTTTAATTATTGTAAAAACACATTACAAAAATGGAGAAAGTTTTTTCGCTACATTTAGGCGAAAACTTTATTCAAAATTTCAACAAAAGAGTAACCTAGTGTCAGAGGTTTCGTGGTGGCCATTTGCCTGATGTTGTAATTCACGTTTAATCGGAACTATTTTCTTTATGCTGAAATAAAAATGTTTTCTTAATTTAAAAAATAAATGTGTTTTTCTTTAAAATTAAATCTGGGCTCTTGTTGAGACACCCTTTAGAATCAAGGTACAAATTTATTTCGAAAAATATTATTTCTACAATAACAACATAAAGATGCAAAATTTTTGTAATTTATTTGTTTGTGTAGTAGACGCAGGGTGTTTATTGGTATACACGGTTAGTTAGGTTACAAGTTTTTTCATAGCCATTGAGTTGACTACGTAATAAAGTTACTTTCTCTATGAGTTACGATAAAATAGTATACTTCTACTTATAAAATTTTTTGTTACTGGGCTTAGAGTTTTAAAAGGTTTGCCGGCGTTCGCTTTCAATATACAGTAACGAGTAATTTTCGAGACTCGGTCAGTAATATAAATACTATTATTTTCTGTACTAATAATGTCTGGGTTAATATTTTATGTTCTAGCAATAATTGTGGGAAATATTGTAGATTTGGATAGAGGTAGTAATGTGAACGTCATATTTCCTCGAAGTTGATTGCCGAAAATCGATTTTTTTTGATAACTGTTTTAATATTTAGTCGACTTTTTTAACTTTTATCCCGATAAAATTATTTCAAATTGTTTAGGGCGGTGTATTCGAATCGTTGATAATGTTTTTGGGTGCTCGGAGTTGCACCTCCAGGTTCAATAATATTAGAACAAAATCTGAAGAGAACATAATAAAAGAAAACCTACAAAGTAACAAATTAAAAAAAGAACTATATTTGAATCATATATATTTGAATCAAAAATTACATTTTTGTATTATTTAAAATTATTAAAATTAAAAATTACTCTTTTTTTGGAAAGGATTTGGATTTGTCTTGGAGAAAAAGCCGCATACGTGGTTCGAGTTTTATTTGCTAATGTTCACTTGAAATATTTTTTGAAAACGCAAATCAATAATCAATATCTATCCTCAAATCATATCTAACCAATAGACATTTCTTTATTAAACATGAATCTGAACTGACTGATCTTCATCCTATCCGGTCTGGAGTACCACAAGGAAGCATCCTGGGTCCCATTCTATATTTGTACACACTTGACGTAGGTCAAGTGTGTACAGCATGTTGGTAGCAACATCAAGCTCTACTACAGTAGAGATATATAGAGATAGATATAGAGATAGAGAGACATTTGCAGATGATACTTCAATACTATCATCTCACGAAGATTCGGTAACAGCATCTAAAAACCTGCAAACAAACCTAAACATGATTCAGAATTGGCTTGAAAAGTGGCCTATAAAGTCTAACGAAACTAAATCGGTGCATGTGACCTTCACCATGAAAAGAAATACTTGTCTCCCTGTCAAACTCAATAATTGCATATTACCACAAGCGACGGATGCTAAGTACCTCGGCATTCACCTTGACAGAAGACTTACTTGCTGGAAACATATATTTAGCAAACGCAAATAGCTTGGAATCAAATTCAGCCAAATGTCTTGGATTATTGGCCGAAAGTCACAACTCTCCCTTGAAAATAAACTACTACTCTACAAGACAATAATCAAGTCAATCTGGACCTACCGCATCCAACTCTGGAGCTTGGCAGCTGAATCCAATTTAAAAATCCTCCAACGATTTTGAAACAAGGTGTTATGGACGATCGTTGATGCAAAATTTTTAATATTATTTTAATTTGGTTCTGATTGTAAAATTATTGGAATTGTTACTTGAAGAGCAACTAGAATTTTTTTTTCTACATCAATATTAGCTTTTAATTTTTGTAATAAATCGATGCCTATTATAATCCGTCGAATTTTGGTGAAAAATCGAAAATATAAAATTTGTTTTTTATCAACTTTAAATAATTTGGGTACATTAATAAATGTTACTTTGTTATGTTGTGAAAATCCGTGAACTGATTGAATTTGAAAATTTTCAATTTGGATAAAATTTTTAAAATATTTAAGAGCTAGATTTGAATTCTTCTTGCACTACGTTATCGATTAAAAATTTTGATTGAATTTCGGGAATATATTTAAATAAACGTAAAGAAATTATCATTATTTCTAAATTATTTAAATAAATGTTTACGTCGTTTGGTTTTGATGGCGAATTAAATGAAAATTTTCAGTTGTTAATTCGTTGGTATTTTCAATTATTTCTTGTATAAAGTTCTCAGCTGGCATTTCTTCTTCAAAATGTTGGTATGATGAATAGAAATTTTCTTTGAGGGGTTTCCATTTTTGTAAAAATTTTCATGATCGTTATTTATTTTGTTCTAAATTAAATAATTCTTTAAAACGGAAAGTTAGTTTTGAAGATTTATTAAAATTCGTTCTATAGCTGGGATCTACTTCCATTGGTGTTGGTTTAAAAATTCTACCAGAATTGGGTTTAAATATTATTATATATTAGTTAAAATATTTATTAAAATTTTGGGTGACCGGATAGAACAGAACATGAAAGAACAAATTACGAAAAAACAGAACACGAAAAAACAGGATATGAAAAAAGAGAAGATGAAAAAAGAGAACAATGAAAAAACAGAACAATGAAATAAAAGAACATTGACAAAAGAGAACTACAAAAACTCAGAACATAAAATTTTTTTAAATTCTTAATTTCTAAAAAAATCACGAAATAAGGACAATGGATTTGTTTAATTTACAATTAATAATAAATTTTTCATTTAAAATTATACCGGCAGTATAATTATTTATCGAACTTTGAACGGCCTGTATATGTAATTATATTTAAACTATTTAACACTATTTAACTATTTAACTATTTAATACGCTGCTAACACTCAAAAGTCATCCGCCCTCTCCATAATCTCTTTACCGGGATTATTCAGATTGAATTACATTTTTTCAATCCTGCTATTGAAACTTGTACTTTCTTACTTGGATACGCAGCTAGAAACCTTTTTATTTTACTCACTTCAATTATTTCTATAGTTACGAGTGGGCGAAAAGGAACTTTCGCCCACTAGTGAGTGAAAAATTCAGCTGTTCATTACACATAATTACATATTAACATTAACATTTAACTTTATTTGAACCCTTACTATTTGATAATTTACATAGAAATTAACCACACAATTATTAAATACTAGGTTGCCTTCATTAAGAATGCCAGAAGTTGAAATTGATGTGCTTCAACCTGCAATTTCCGTTCCTGCAGTACTTTCTGTTACGGACTTACAAGCTCAAGGATGGCTCAAGGTATCGACAAGCTCCCATACCCCCATTACTAATGCCATCTTCATCAGTGAAAAATCTCTCATCGGGAGCTTCATTTATGAATTTTTCAATTTCATTTCCTTCAAATGTTTTTGTCATTTTAAGTAGGCAACCTTTTGATTTGCCTTTTAAAACTGAAAACAAAGTTTTAAATCTACAAATATATCAGTCGATTATATTCCATAATTTTAAAAACAGCACTAAATTTACCTGCTAATGTTCAATGTTAAGATACCATAAGATACAACAAAGATGTATACTTCTCAATTAGGCTGTTAAAATACATAGGCTACAACAACAGTTTCAGTTATCACTTCAATTTTTTTTGCCTTCATCCATTCGCGAAATGTTTCCATTTCTTTTATATACATTCTCTTTGACTTTTCTGGCAATAAATGAAATGCAGCGGCATCAGCAGCTTTTTTGATATCGTTCAAGGTTACTTTTTCTGAATTATTTTGTGCGCAAAATGTGCGCTATAGGTGTTTCAATTTATGATCGCAGCGCCATAATAGCTACTAGTGGTATTAACATCATACCCTTTCTTTAGTTCAAAAATTTTCCGCGATATAGCGTACCGTTTATCTTAAAACCAGAGCCAGTGCTGACTCTGCTTGAAATGCCTGACTTTTCAATTTAAGATAGCAGCGCCTTAGCGGCTACTGGTGGTATTAACGTAAAAGGTATAGTGTTTTTTGATAGATGATGTTTATATTATATTAAATAGATTTTTAGTTTAAACAATTTCGAGTGTGTAATTCGTGGTTACAACAGTTAAGAATAGGTTAAAATAGTGTGAAAAGTAAAATATTTAATATTTATACGAGTTTATTTTAGATTTTATAAATTATATCTGCCTTATTCACTATCTAATATTTAATTTGTGAAGTCGTTCATCACAATAAAAAGTTTTTACGGCTTAAGTTTTTCTCGATTGTATCTAACATTTTAAAACAGCTCAGTCCTGTAAAGTTATTCAAAGCACTTTCAGTGGTTATCAAACTACATATATTTACGGATTTTTGGGTGTTCACTTGCACCTCAAAATTTCTTGCAGTTTAGCTACCTGGAAAAAACATTAAGAATTGTTCTGCAGTTTCAGTGTTTACCGTGTGTAAATTCATTAGAAGCATGCACATAACTATAAAAATATAAATCATATCAAATTTTTAGCATAAACCAAAAAATGCACAAAACACTTTTTCGAAACTTTTTGTGCATTTTTTGGTTTATGCTAAAAATTTGATATGATTAATATCGAGTTACACTACTTAAACCACTTATCTATTGATTATAAAAATATATACCTGTTCGATAAAAGTAGTCACCCTTCTTAAAGTGACGCGAACAAACTCTCATATATTTTGAAACTGGCTTACCAAGTTTCAAATTTTTTACCCAAGCTACATGACGATCAACAAGTTTAGGAATGCTAAATAATTGATTATTCATGTACACTTTTTTTTGTCCTTTCTTAGGAAAGGCATGAAAATTTCAGAATTTCAGAAATTCTAATTTCAGAATTTTGTTTACTCATTGAATTGCCCCCGAAAACCGAACAAAACAATCTACCCATTATTACAATTTCGTTAAAATTACAACTTGCCAAGCAATAACATACCCCTTCCTTTAGTTCAAAAATTTGTCGTAAGGTAGCGTACCGCTTATTTTGAAACCTCTGCTTGAAACTGTACTTGAAACCAGAGCCAATCAGAGCCAATATTGCCTCTGCTTGAAACTCCTGACATGCGCCTGACGTTTCAATTAAAGATCGCAACGCTATAATGGCTACTAGTGATATTAACATCATACTCCTTCCTTTAATTCAAAAATTTGCCGAAAAGTTATCGCTTATCTTGAAACGCCTATTGATCTAGAATTTTGCATAAAGCTTCCTACAGCAAATTGCTGGAGGGGGTTTGAGTACGAGCAAAGGAGGGTAAATTTTTTGCTCAGGTTTTCGATATCTAGCGCCTTTTTGGAGTTATTTCAAATTCAAAATCTCAAATTTTAATTATTGATGACATGAATTGTATTTTCATATATTTTTTAGATTTATAAGTGCAGGATTAAACAAAACGCTATACATCACTTGTGGAGAAACCGTTTCGCTCACTTATTTGCGTTTGCACACTCGCCTAACGGCTCGTTTCGGTTAACGAAACTTTTAGTTTCTCCACTAGTAATGTAATATACTATTGTTTATCTATTATTGAATTAAATTTGTTTTGTAGAACCATTTCGAAGCGGATGCAGAGAATAGCCCAAAAACAACAAATTGTTGTGAAGGTTTCCACAACGCTTTGAACTCTATCTTCCACTGCAGCCATCCTAGTATATAAAATTTCTTGGATGGATTAAATCGAGACATTGCTTACCAACGATTATTGCTAGCCAATGCACAAACTAGTCGTCCAGAAGTGAGAGTACGAGAACCTCGGCAATCAAGTGGTAGCAGTTGTTGCCAAGTATGAAATTGATTATAACTTGAAGTTCTTTTGGCGAATGGCAATCTTGCAGTGATGCAACTGCTCTTATTTATTTTGTTTATTTTATTTTATTTATTGTTGAAATATATAAATTATTAAGTTATAAAAAAAATATTATATTAAGTTAAAAAATTTTTAATCGAACAAGTTAATTTTTATTGTCGTGAATTTTTCAGAATTAATAAATTAAAAAAATTTTTATGTTTTCATTTTTCATAGTTCTTTTTTGTCAATGGCTTTTTATTTTAGTGATTTGTTTTTTCGTTGTTTTATTTTTTCATGTTCTCTTTTTTCTTATTCTGTTTTTTCATGTTCTGTTTTTTTCGTGTTCTGTTCTTTCATGTGCTGTTCTTTCATGGAACCAACATTTTGAGATCTTATTTTGATTGTTGATAATAATTATTAGGTCTATAATTTTGAAAGTTCGAAGTTCTTTGAGATTGGTTGTGTTTAAAGTTTTGAAAATTCGGTATTTGTTGGAATTTATCTTGAAAATTAAATGGATTTGGTTTAAAATTGTAATTTGGTGTTATTTGACAATTAAATTGCGGCATATTATTATTTAGTTTAGAATTACTATTAAAATTGAAATTTTGACTATTGTTACTACGTAAATTTTGAATTTGAATGAATTTTGGTTTTGAGAATAATACGAAAAATGTTTTTCTTCAATTACATCATTCATAGCGTTTTCTAAAGTATCAGAATTTCTTAAACAAATATTATTTTGAACTTGACCAGATAGTCCGCGAATGAAAGTTTTTAAAGATAAATCGTCATAATTTTTGATTTGAAAAATAGAGAACGGCAACGTTGTATGAAACGCACGTGCTTTGTACGTGCTCTTGGTATTAGTAGTGTTTTTAGCTATTTTTTTAGAAACGCATTGTTGAGGTGGTGATTTGGTCCTGTGGGATGGAGTTGGATTGCGGAAAGTGTGGAGGCAGTTTGCGAAGGGAGCAAAATGTATTGATATGTGCTGGAGTTTGCAAAAAGTCATTTCATGCTAAAAAGTGTTTTGGGATCCCTGATAGGGATTGTGATTTACCGTAGAAGTGTGAAAATATTAAATTTATTTGCGATTCATGCATAGACACGTTTCAGGTATTGAGAATGAATCAAGAAAAAATTTTGATAGAATTAGGAGATTTTAAGAGAGAAATACAAAGTTTGATCGAAGAAAAAACTAGAAACAGTAATTAGTGATTTTAAAAATGAAATTAATTTGGACTTGAAAAAGATAAATACGAGTGTTGAAGATAGTGGAACGATACCGACACATGCGAATCGGCTTAGATTGCCTGTAATCGTTAGGCCTAGAGAGAAAACACAAAAAGTTGAAAAACCATAGAAGCTGTTAAGAAATATGTTAATTCGTCAGAAATATCTGCAAAACTGAATAACATCGTGCAGTTAAAAAAAGATGGGGCGATATCAATAAGTTGCAATAATAAGCAGTCAGCTGATAAAATCGAAAAAGAAATTGTAAGTAAACTAGGTAAAGATTATGAAGTTCAAGTTTCTAATTTGAGAAAGCCAAAAATTTTGGTGGTGGGAATGAATGATGAGTTGAGTAAGGATGAAATAGTGAAAGCAATTAAATCCCAAAATGATATACATATTCAAGATTTGAGTTGTGTAAAAGTATACAGATCATACAAAAATGACAAGAGTTTTAATGCAATTTTAGAGGTGGATGGTAAATCTTTTGAACAAATTATAAAATGTGGAAAAATTAATGTAATGTGGGACAGATGTGTAGTATACGAGAGTATGAACGTATTGAGATGTCTAAAATGTAGCGGGTTTAATCATAAGGCGCAAAATTGTTCAGTAGGTGCAATATGCTACAAATGTGGAGATGGTGGCCATATTTCCAAGGATTGTGGTGAAAGAGATGCCAGATGTGTAAACTGCTGTAAAGCTAAAAAAGAGTTAAATTTAAATAATCTTGATGTGAATCATAGCACGTGGAGCACGGAATGTCCAATTTATAAGAGAAAAGCAAATTTTGAGAAGAGCAGAACTGCATATTAGCAATTACATAATATTGAAGGTGTATATTTAAACATACAAGGTGTCATCAACAACTTTTGTGAAATGGAACTTATGATTAATGAATATAGACCGAAATTTGTTTCATTGAGTGAGACTCATTTGTCAGAGATTGACGACGATAGTTTGGTTCAGATTGACAACTATGATATGGTAAGAAACGATTCTATATCGCATCATACGGGGGGAGTAATGATTTACTTTAAGAAATCTTGGAAATGTGAAGTGATCAATAGCATGACGATTGATTTGGAATTGTGGTGGTTACTTGTTAAACTAAGTGATGGAAATGATATTATATTTAGCGACATTGTATAGATCACCGAGATATTTAAGCGTAAGTTCTGACTTTTTTAATTACTTTGAAAATTATTTAGATGAACTAAGCGAAACTAACAATAAAGTGATAATAATGGGGGACTTCAATGTTGACTGGTATAGCGAGTCAAATGTGAGAGGTAAATTGAATGACATGATTGGGGACTATGGGTTTAGACAAATAGTGGATCAGTACACTAGAATTACATATGAATCTAGAACACTGATCGATTATGTAATAGTTAATGACAGATATAATATTACTGCAGACGTTGAAAATGATTTAAAGATAAGTGATCATGAAACTGTAAGAATATTGGTTAAAAAGAGAGAGGCTATTATTAATGAAAAACAAAAAATTATAAAAGTTTTAAAATACGACAGGGATAAATTTAGGAACAAAGTTGTTAAGAGTGATATTATGACTACTTACTTTACCGATGAGTGTAATATAAAAGCTAGCAAGTTCGATAGGTCTCTGCAGTCGCTTGTTAATGAGTTTGTAACGAATAGGAAGGTTTCCAGTGTGCGTTGTCCGTGGTTTTCGGGTGATTTGGATCATTTAAAAAAGAGTAAAATTAGTCAATATCAAAGAGCAGCATTAACGGAAAATGCAATTGAGTGGTTCAAGTATAGAAGAATCAGAAATGAATACAAAAATAGAATTGATAAAGCAAAAGAAGACTATATCAACGGAAAAATTGAAAGTTCGGTAGATCAAAAATTGATGTAGAAGTCTTTGAAGCGCTTGATCTTAAAAGAAAAAAAAACTGACATTAAAGAGATTATTTTTGATAATGAAAGGTGCTTGGACAACTTGAAAATAGTGAACAAGTTTAATAAATATTTTGTTGATAGTGTCATGGAAATTAATAAGAGCATTCCGATGAAGCAATATGTAAATAACATTGAAGATGTGAGCAGTGTTTTAAATTTAAAACCGTAACAATTGATGATTTAGACATTGCTTTGAAATTGATGAATAACAAAAAAGATGTAAACTTTGTTGATGCGGGTATGGTTAGGGCTATTATTGACCTTGTGGGTCAGAGTTTTTCCTATCGCAAAAGTAAGAAATTCGATAAAGTGTGATGAGTTCCGATCTATAAATATGATATCGATTCAGTCGAAAATCTTGGAAAAGATAGTTAAAGATCAATTAATCGCATACTTAGAGAACAATAAAATAATTTTTGAATAGCAGTCGGGCTTCAGAAAGGGTTATAGTTGTGAATCGTTAGTAACTTATGTTATTTCTGAATGGAAGATGGCGGTTCACAAAAATAAGGTGATAGTGGCCGTTTTCCTATACCTTAGTAGAGCGTTTGAGACAGTAGATAGAGAAATTCTAACAAAAAAGCTCGAAAAGTATGGCATTAAAGATAATGAATTGAGGTAGTTTATATCTTATTTGGAAAAGCGGAAACAGAGAACGGTGATAAATGGAATAGTCTCTGAAGCAATGGAGGTGGATTTGGGTGTTCCACAGAGAACAATTCTGGGAGTGTTGTTTTTCTTATTATATGTTAATGATATGAATACGGTGATTATGAGGGCAAAATGTGTAATATATGTAGATGATTCTCACCTATATGTTACAGGTGATAATGTTGATGATTGTATAAATATTGCTAATCGGGAGTTAAAAATCCTCAGTGCATGGTTTCAAATGAACAGGCTGAAAGTTAACATAAGCAAGACGAAATGTATGATAGTAAATGATAGAACAGGTAGAAAGCTTAATGTTGTAATGAATGGGGTAGAATTAGATGTGGTTAAGCAATACAAATACTTGGGTGTTATTATTAATGACAAATTAAATTTTAAGTATCATTTTGATTTTGTATGTAAAAAGGTAGCTAAGAAATTGTATTTTTTTATCAAAAATTCGTAGAAATCTTTCTGTAGCCACTACGATAAAAGTATATAATGTAATAATAAGACCACATCTGGAATATTGTTCAACAGTTTTGTTTATGGGTAATGGTAGCACGATGAGTAGACTGCAAAAACTGCAAAATAGGGGTATGAGGATAATTCTCAGAGTTAATAGATTTGCTACAAAATTAGTGCTGCTGGAGACTTTACAGTGGCATAGTGTGTACCAACGTATAGTAGTAAATGTTTTGTTATTTGTTTTTAAGATAAAATATAAGATGCAACCTGATTATTTGTGTAAGGACGTTGCATATGTTGAAGATATGCATAGGTACCCTGTAAGGAATAGGCATGATTTCAGACTAAATTTATTTAAGAACAGTAAGACTCAGAATATGATCTTTTATAGTGGCTTGAAGCTATTTAACAGTTTGCCTATAGACATTAAGGAAGAAACAATGTTGTTAAATTTTAAAAGAAAAATTAAGGAGTATGTTGGCGTTAATTTTACTATCTTTTACGTGCACCATCAGTTGTTCACTAAATTTGTTTCGAACCAAAGCTTCTTTACGTACACCAAAAGCCGTGGCATAATTTTGGAAGGAAGACCCTTATAAATTTTTTTTTCGAGGCAATGACAATGAGTACTGCTCTCCGGCGTACCACTTCCCCGAATAACGAAGCAGTAAGTCGGTTCTCCCAGTGCTTCCTATATAAAGGGTTATCAAACTGACCGATGGTTTCTTCCGCAATTATATTTCGGATTTCCTTAGTGACCTAAATACCATTATTATAGATACAAA
This sequence comes from Cantharis rustica, assembly GCA_911387805.1. Lineage (NCBI taxonomy): Eukaryota > Metazoa > Arthropoda > Insecta > Coleoptera > Cantharidae > Cantharis > Cantharis rustica. The sequence goes on from OU426877.1 coordinate 84,308,371, forward strand.
TTTCAATTATCCAAAACTAATTATTTCAAGTTACCTGCATGACTTCTAACTTTTGGGTCACAATAAAAACTATATCTTCCTCTGAAAGGTTCGGCTGTGAGGCTCTTGGTCCATATTCGAAATTTTTATCGTCATTCCTACAAAATATATTATGCTACAATTTAAACACAACAATCGAAATTTGTAATTTTACTCTTTTGCATAATTCAGTTTCTTACGACTACTTCCTAATTTGTTTTGAATTTTGTTCAAAACATCTATAAATTTTTGAAGGTTTTTTCCGGGACTTTGCTCTAAAGTCTTTTTCCACGGGGTGGAATGCCACAGTATCCCTAAATATGAAATTATTATTTAATAATGATTAAATAATTTTGATTATCATAAATGATATTAATTTATGCACAAATGATAATACTATTTACCGTTAACGTAAAACCACTTAAAATGGATCTTATTTCAAAAGATCATCTCTGGATCAGATTCAATCGCTTTCCTGCGTTGAATCTTGTCATTACCGACATGAAGAGTTCTGCCTGATTACTTGTTTCGTTTTCTAACAGTCTTAAAGATTGTTTTAATACTAAATTCAGAGCATCTAAAAATAACATGCAAACAAATAACGTGCACTTCATGAATCATATTTATTTACCGGAAATATGAAAAAAGAGTCTGTTTGCTTCTAATGTAGTGACAATACTATTGATTTGCCCAAAATCACTGCACCGACATTCTTTACAGAGCCTGTGATTACCGAAAATATACCTTGGACCATTTACTAGATCTCCACGTAGTAAATCGAGATTCTTTTCACCTAATGATTTTAAGTAGTATCTAATGGATTTTAAGTAGTCCTATTCTAATGCCTTAATCGTATCTTTTGTAAGGGATTTCTTAATAGCGGTAGACATGTTTTTCTATCTTTTTATGTTCCACAGAGCCTTTGTACTTTTATCCTTAATTGTTGTGACAATGTTGGTCCATTTTTCTTTTTACTACTAATTTTAATCTTGATCACTTGGTTTCAACGATTTTTGTCTTCTACTTTGTAATTTTCGATTGCAGTTTTGTGGCAAAGTTTGTCCACTTACAGTTGATCTGGTTTTTTTAGACGATTGTTTTTCCAAAAATTGTAGAAATTTGCGTCCGCACAATTACGCCAGATTTATTTGTTTTTTTAACTTAATAATCTTTTAAAAACAATTTGATGAACACGCAAAGAAAGAGGTTATAAACAGCGTGGAGGATGATGAACAGAAAAAAGAATCATTGGTAATAGATGATGAGCAAAAAAAAATTATTTATAAAAGAAGAACTACTGGAACACGCAGAAGTAAAAAAAAATAAATTATTGAAAAGCGGAGAACCATTGAAACGAGAAGAACAAAGACAGGATAAGTTGTTGGAAGGAGAGCACCAAGAAAGGAAGAAATTGTTTGAGAGGGAAGAGTAGGCAATTAAAATTGGAAAGGTGGATGATTCCGGCGAGACATTGGCATGGACTGGAATAAAAGAAAGAAAAAAGATGCCAAAGAAATGGACGCCTCGTATTAAGATCATTTTGTGGAAAAAAAGAAAGAGAGAAATAAACAAATCAAATGGAGGAACCCAGAAGAGATAAGCGTTTGTTTGTGATCAGATTTCGAATTTTTTTATTTCATAATCGTTTAGTTTAAAATTATAAATTTTTTTGATTCGTTACCCTTCTTTTCATCGTTACCTCTTAACAGGGGTTGTTTTGCTCATACATGCTATTGCAGAAAATATAGTTTTTATTCAATACAACTAGTTGCAATTAATATTTTAACGAAAATACATCATTAATAAAGTTATTTAAGATAATTTAAGTTTTATTTAAAAAAATTAGTTGTAATTTGTTAATAATAAGAAAATTAATTTTTTTGAATCAAAAATATAAACAACGCATGATTTGTTATTAGCAATAACTTAAAAAATATATTAAAATATTATTATACATCATTCCAAATAAATATATAGTTTCTAAAGTGTAGTATAACTACGTTATTTCTAACATTTTATCTACCTGCCTCAAACTTTCGGTCAGTACTTCATAAAATTGCATCGATCCTTCATATGAAGTTAAAGGAATATATTAACAAAATTCCCGGAACAACACTTATTCTCAAACTACAGTGGCTTCCCAAATAATTAATTTCCAATTGAGTAAACAACGCGACCACTAATAGCGCGAAAAACATAACAAGATACCAGAACTGTAATGGAGGCCACAGAATAAGTTATTGTGCAATTGATTGCACGTTTTTAACATCTTATTATTCACTAAATCATTAATTCCACCAAAAAACCGTCACTTATAATATGAGGTAACCAAACTGGTCGCGGAGCAATTATTTAATAATTAATTACTGTCATGATGCACCAAATTTTACTTTAGTAATTCCTTTGAGGCGTGAGTTGATAAGATCGTAACTCAACTGATCAAGCAAGCATGCTCGCGACTTCCGTTTGGCGAGTCGTAGCTGCGCACTCTACCAAAATCGCAAGAAACAACCAATCCCAGCAAAGCACAGTTTCAAAAACGTTCAGTACGCGACACATTTTCTGCTTGGCTGCGCTACGTCATAGCTAAGAAGGCGACACGGTAATTCCCCAAGAGTGATTTGTAAATCTTCAAGAATGATTTCAAAATTTCTTTTTACAGTTTTTCTTTTCAGAGTGAATGTAATTTGAGTGGACTTTGCGCCTTAATTCGGCACTTTTGTATTCATTTTTCCAGTTTATTTAGATGTTCTTGAAGGAACGGTTAACGGAAGTTACGGTATTGATGCTAGGCTATTATCGCTGTATCGTCATTAAAAGTTTCTAATACGGGGTCTTGATAAAGTGGAAGGTCGGCATTGTAAAGGAGGTACAGGATTAGACCAAGCACACTACCCTGTTATAGCTTAGACTATAGGAAATAGAGTAGAGTAAATGCTCCCATACTTAACAAGAAAATGTTTATTCGACAGGTGGGATTTTAGAATTTGACTATAAAGATGGGGTAAGCTGGTTTTAACTTTATAAATTAATCCTTCGTACCATACTTTATTAAAGGCCTGAGATATGTCTGAAAAACTCGCCGAGCAATACCGCCTGCTTTCCAACTCGTCCTTAATTTTCTAGACAACTCTGTGTACTTTTTCAATAGTTGAATGCTGGTGACAAAACCCAAATTGATGGTTTGGTATTAGATTTTTCTTCTAAAAAAGACTTTAGTTTAAATGAAAAGAGTTTCTCCAACACCTTAGAGAAAATAGCTAAAAGACTGATGTGACGATACGACGAGGCAGCTTCTGCTGGATCTCTTCCAGACTTCGAAATGAGAATTGTATGTACCGTTTTAAACTGCAAAGAAAAGAAGCTTGTTCTCAGGATAGCATTAAATACAAGGGTAATCAGCAGAGCTAGGAAGTTCTAGCAAATGCATATATTTTCTGGTAAGTCTTAGAATATTCAAAGTAAGATACAAATTTGTTTCACACTTCCCTGATATTATATACGAAATTTTATAATGCTAATTTTTGCATATTTACGGTTTTTAGCGCTATTTTGCTATTTTAGAGTTTTAAGTGCTATTTTCAGGCATATTTTTATATAATAAATGAAATAAATAAAATGTTATTGAAATAAACAAATTAAATAAAATGTTAAAATAATAAATTTTTACTGTTAAGTGAAAAATGCGCACTTACATAGAAAAATAGTATTTAAAAAACAATAAAAAATACCTAAATTAACATTTAACAGGTTTGAAAAAAAATAAAAATAAAAATGAAAATTGAAAAAAATTCTTTAAATATTGACTAACAATTTTTAAAATAATAAATTACGTTATAAAAAAAATATGATAAAAACTTAAAATAAAAAATTTTATTAAAATATAATAAAATATTACTACATATTAATATATTAAAAAAAAATGATATGGGAAAAAATAAATTGTGTACCAAATGGCGTCATACAAAATAAGCGAACGAAAACAAACATATATTTTAATATTGAAATCAGATTTCAAATAATAGGAATTTGATTATTTTTTAAATTATGTCAGACGGATCGTAATATAATTAGCAGATTTGCGGTAATTAGTTCGTTTATAAAATAAAAATAAAAAAATTGGTTAACAATTATTTTATTTTGCATATTTTCAATTTTTTAGTGCTATTTATAGCGCTAATTTTTGTGTTTTTAAGTGAATATTAAAGCGCTAAAAGTTTACTTTATTAGTGCTATAACTTCCAATCTCTGGTAATCAGTTTTATACCCACCCATGGTTTATTCTTCAAAATCTTGCCGGCTATTAGACCGTAACCAGTTGCTTTCTTTGTATAAATGACTTAACTTCCGCCATTTTTAATGATTTTAATGGAGGATCCATCTGATAGGGAGAATTTATAGTTTGATAGATTAAATTCTTCTCTTCTGAGGGAATCTCAAAAAAGAACGGCTCAAAACCTCACAAAGGTGTTTAGCAAAAACTCTCTTTTCTGGCCCAAGTGCCGTCTCGATTTCTAATATGTGAAAATGTGATTTGCACTTGTTTAATTTTTTTTAAATTTCCATAAGAAATAGTCAGTAGCTTCAGTTGGTGAGAGGTTTTTCAGAAATTTCTGTATGCTCTGGGTTTTGGCATAGCTCGGCACCTTTTTCAGTTGATTAGTAGCAGGATCAAAAATTGTTTCGTCGCTTGGAGCATGAGAGACATGCCATAGCGTCTTCTTAACTTCCGTTTTTCTTCAAGTTTTTTTCTGTGGTGATCGGGGATAATGATTTGTGCTATCAGTATTCTGGTTTGACGGAGTAACAGTCTAAGCAACTTGTATTGATGCATTTAGATGTTGTTAGGCGTCTTTGTTTATTAAATTAAAAAGAAATTTAAATAAGTATATTTTATAATTTTTCTTGAAAATTCCTCGTATTTGCAAAATATATCGGTTTACGGCATACACGTGCAAAAATAATAAAAAATATGTTGAACTGCTTAGCGATCGGATGACGGCATGCGACGAGTCATAAGCTAACAACAAAAGACGCCGTCCAGATTATTCCCCGAAATAATAAGATTTTTTGTAATTGAAATATACCGCTTAGTACTTTCTCGAAAAAAAATGAAAACGCTTAGTGCGAATATTAAAATCAGAACCTTGGAAATCGCGAAGTTGATCGGACGCAAAAATTTTTTAGTTAGTAAATAAAAGTTTGGAATTTTCTTTGGGGCTCTTTGCGACTTATTGATATTGTGATTTGTGTTTTGAACTGATTTTGAGTTCTTATTTTGTGAACAGTTTAAGAAAATTTGTTTGGTAACGTACCATTTTTATTAATTTATGTGTGTATCATTACGATAAGTTTTGTATTAGTAATTATTAAGTTAGGTTGTACGTAAATTTTTTTATTATTCAAATGTATCTAAAGTTAAAATAAGTCAGTTGAAATTATTTTGTTTATTGCTATAATAAATTAGTATGAATCAAGTGAGTGAATGTAATTTAGATTTAAGATTATTAGTCTATATTATTTAAATGTGCATATTTTTTTGAATTTTTGTTTGAATAAATTTATTTTTGTATCTAATTGTTTTTCTAATCAGCAAATTGCTCAGGTATTCGAAATTCCTACCAGGCCCTGATTAAGTTTTGTTCTCTCCACTTGAGTAGCCGGAGACTTGTTCGCGAGGACCTAAAAAAAAAGGGTTCGCAACAATGTTCGATCGTTTCATCAATTTTCTCTAGTATTTTTAGAGAAATATTCAAATTTAATCGATCCACTAAGATGATGCGAAATGCTTCCCAATTTGAATTTTTGCTGGATAAAGTGGAATAAAGTGTGGAGACTTTCTACTAATTTGAGATTTCAATGTAACTATTTGTGGTAAAAGGTTTGATGTAAGATCTAGTTAGTTTTTTAGTTACTTAAGTGCAATTCCTTTGCTGATGCAGAAATCGATGACGTCCGGCATTTTATTCCGTTCTGTTGGCCAATAAATAGAGTGTCCGAGAAACAGTTGTTGAAGATTATTACTTACTAGAGTCCAACATAGTTGTTCGTGTTTTGGTCATTTTTGAGTAGTGTTCTGCAGTTGATAGTTGAAACTTTACCCTGCCGTTTTTAAACCTTTTGGTCATTGGGTGGGAGTAATAAAAAAATTTTTTCTACAAAACTTGCTTATTTTTTAAAGAGCTTTCCAACGATACCACTTTCGACATATAGTGCCATTTAAAATTTTGGACTTTCTGGAGCAAACTACTTTGGATGCCGACTTTTCCCGGAAATAATATCACCATTAGATTCGTCATTAGGGCTTTTGTAATAAATTTTTTTAGCCCAACTCTCTACGACTTACCGTTTTTGAAAAAAAGTACTGATACGGGTGATCTGGGTCACCCAGTATACTTACATATAAATTTTTGTTTGCAACTATAATTGAACTTTAATATTTTTTCTGAATGTTAATATTAATTGTAAATAACTTAGTAATAATATTTTATTTTTTTGATTTTCGACAAATAGTACCTATATTTATCTGTAATGGAAAAGTTTTAGAACCCTAATTGAAACCTTTATAGAGCGCGTCATTTAAACTTTCTAACGGGTATTATAGTGGTAATTGGAACAACGTTGTCATGAACAATTTATATTCTCCAAGGTTTTCTAATTTTGTTACGGTAATATTCCGAAAAACTAAAAACAAGTCAAAATTGTTTATTGAGTTAGCCCTGCTCATGGCAAGTTTTTATGTTATACAAAATTATATTTGAGCATAATTAGTTGCATTCCAAAAATGGTAAATCTAGTTGGACATTGAATATTTGACGCGCTTCAATCATTAAAAATATCCGTCAAGCGGCTTCAATTCTAAAATTACGGATCTAGAGAAACGGAATCTTTGTTTTTAAGTTAAATTCGGCTACATAAATAACGAAATCCTGTTTTATATAAATTTATAATATATTGTTAAACAGTACAACGACTAGAAGTCAACTATAGGCGGGTCCGTTAAGTGCTACACCTATTTATGTCGAGAACACGCACCATCAACACAATGATCAATTCACTGATCTTTATGTTGTGAAAAATAGAAACTTAAGGGAAAAATTTATGTTGAATCATAGTTTAATCGCTTCATTTTAATGTATAAATCATTCAAATTCTACAAGTAGGGGATAAATTTAATTTTTTAAGTGTAAATTTCGTTCAAATATCAAGATAATAAAATTTTTTTTTAAATTAAATTATAAGCACACACATAATTTTGTACACACAAATGGCGTTTATAATTTTGGTACCAAAATTTGGAAATATTTTTACTTTCATCTGTTGCTATAGCTTGAGCGCTGTCACGAAATAGCAGGAGGAAAAATTATTTATTATTCAGTTTATAGATTTCCTACACGATGATGTACGTGGCTCGAGTACAATGGATAGTTCAAAATTGTCGTGCAATATTATTGTACTACCAAACAATTACTTAATTAATATTAGATAAAGTTTTGTGAGAAATTTAACATAAGTCGTATGGATTTTTCTATTTTTAAACGTTTATTGACTAATCATCTTTTTCTATTTCACTTTATTTTCTATTATTCATATGCAATTGATTTTCGAGTAAAATGAGAATATAAAAACATAGTTTTATGATTGCATTGTACTGTAAATTATACTTTTATATCCTTTAATAAGTTGAAGGTCGTTTTTAAAATTTTAAGCGATATTAATGTTCTATCGTACATGAAGAATAATTATATACTATAAAGTATTGACATATTAAACTTTATTTGATATTCTGTTATATTTATTTATTAAAATTTAACTAATTCATGCAAGAAATTACGATATACTTACAGAATATTCTAAAAAGCTTTGTCAGAAAGCTACGTTCGTGAATCTAAAATAACGGCATGTATAGCAACTTTTCCATGTTAAAAAAAAATTAAAGGTTTTTAAATACGATTAAAGACAATAGAAAAAAGTTTTAAATGCCAAAGTTATAGCTGATTTAGGACATCTCATATCTCACAAAGTTAAGCATTTTTAAACTATTTTTAGGGCTTTCTTTAAATCGAAAAGGTTTTTTTGGTACTTGCTTGCCACTATTGGTGCTTTTTATTTTTCTTACTTATATTTTAGTACATAAATAATCTTGGAAAATACTAAAAATTAACGAAAAACGAAAATTGTCTAACAAAATTTCAAGTTAATCGAGAAAGAAAAAATTATCACAGTTTATGATAAGCCTTTACGAATTGTTTGCAACAATTTTTTGATTGATGTCTGCTGCCTGCGTGTATGTCGTGTATTCGGTTTTTGCCCACAATAATTATAAACGTGTGTGCGTGTACCGATTATTTTAATGGAGCTGTCTAAAACATTTACGAAGGAAATACATTTTATTAGAACTATCCCACGTAGTAATAACAGATACTTTACCTATATTTATAACAATAGGTAGTCTTGATGCCTCTCGAAAAAATTGTAACTTTTTTTATTTTTTGATTATTGTTTTTGAGAAAAACGTAGTCGATAGTTAACATATTGCGTCATATATAATGATGCGTGTAATTCTTAAATTATAAATCTATTTTAAATTAACATAATAATAAAAAAATTTCTATTAAATAATTAAATGGTTAAGAATTAATACATTATTAATAGAAGATGGAAATCCATAAAAATAACAAGTTTTACTTTTGAAGAAGACATCGCTTACTTGAATACTTACGTATATCTATATATGTTTTACTATTGATTGGCAAATGATGTACTATCAATGAATTGCGGATAGTTTTAGGTAAAATTTCTGGTCATGTGAGAATTTAAAGCTACTTTTGTTCACTAATTTATTTATCAAAATAATCGGTCACTTCCAGTGGCGGTCCGTGAGTAAGTAATTTGGGGAGACTGGAAATCTAAAGTATTAAAAAGTAATAATAACAGTATTTACTTATTAACTATGTAGATACATAATATATATGTAAATAATGTACATAATAATTCTTGAGTTTAAAACTGAAGTTACACACTTCATTAAATCATTTTGTACCGTCTTAGATATTCCTTTAAAAAAAAACTATTGTAGTTTTTAATTACCACTAACATTTCAATATAGGTTTTTTACTTGGGTTTGTTTAGTTTTCCGGTTTAGAATTTTTCAAAACAAGTTTATTTATTCATTTTGGCTTCAAGTAGGTATAATTTTTGTTTTTACAAAAGTCAAATAAATTTGACTTTTAATCAAGTTTGAATTTAATAGCATAACTTCTCAATCATTTTAATAAATTTTCTAGGTTTGCCTGACGAGATTCCAAAAATCGAAACATAAAATTATAATATTATGTAGCAAGCTATATCACTCATTTAAATAGTTTTTGAACAATATTAAATGTTATAATTTTTAATAAAACATTCTTTTTCTTTTTGATGGCTGACTTTTTCTGGGGAGACTCAGTCTCAAAGACTCCCCTGACGGGCCGCCACTGGTCACTTCCAGACCACATAGAAAGTGAAATTTTGCAGGTTCAGTATTCTATGCGCTAAGAAATACATAATATTTTGTCGTCTTTCTTTTTTAACTTTTAAATTCTACACTCCAACCAGATAAATTCCCTGGCAGTGCATGGTGTTTTAGTCACCAATCTAAAATTTTGTGAATGTTCACGGTTAGCTGTAATTTTGAAAAAAATTCTGAACCTTTATTTTAACACACAAAAATATAAACATTAACAGAAACTTAAAATTAATAAAAATTGAACTTTGTATTGTATATATTATAAACCGATAACGGAATACCTTTCTCGTTGTCTCTGTTTTTCTTTGTTGACGCCACCAAATCTATCTTTTTTTTCTCTGTATTTTCAAGAGGTCAATCCCTTTTCGAAATGTCAATCTCCTTTCTTTAATTAATAATCTCACAATCAATAATGCACTTTTTTTAAGCCTCTTGATATCTGATATGTTATGATTGTGATCTCGTTCAAGTGTATTTATATATTGTGATAACTTAAACATTTTAGTTTTCGAAAAAGTGTTTTGTGCATTTTTTGGTTTATGCTAAAAATTTGATATGATTAAGTACGGATGTATTACTTTAACTTGCATTCAGCTTATTTAAGTTATTTACAACGACACAACATCGTAGTGAAAGTCATAAGCTAAAAGTAGAATCAAGTTTTAAGCCCGTATTACATTATCACATTTTTCGTTCAACTTTTTTCCATTCAATTTATTGTCAAACATTTGCTTCAATGTTTAATGAAAATTTTTGAGTGGGGATATGCTGGCAACTAAATTCAGAAAATACTTCAAGCAATTTGCGTAGCCATAACTACCAAAGTTACCAAAAGTTACCAGTGCTAAAACTGTTTTGTATGTTTAACCTAAAAAGTTTTTACTTTTAGTATGAGTAGGTTAAAAAAGAAATAAAAAAAATTGCAAAAATAGGCGTTTTAATTTAAGGTTGCAGCGCCGTAATGGCTACTAGTGCTATTAACATCATACCCCTTCCTTTTGTACAAAAATTGTACAAAAAGTTGTAGCATACCGATGATAAACTTCATGGCAATATAGCGTTCCAGGGCAATCTCTTTATCTCCATTCGACTGATGTTGGCGGCGGGCGGTGAATTTGTGAGGTTGAATTCTTCTTCTTTAGAACTAGGCTTCGACTAGATAGATCTTTGGGTCCTGGGAGGGGTGATGGGGTTCATACCAAGCGTTTTATAATAAAGGAACCCCCTTCGGAGGCCGCGGGTGCGGAGAGCGGTGTGGTTTAACTTCTTCTGCTTCTTTTCTTCTGCTTCTTTTCTTCTTTCTTTAGTCTTCATTCTTCTTTCTTTCTTTTTCTTCATCTTTGTGTGTGTTCGTCATGGCGGTTTGTGATTGGTTCCCGGGTGGCCGGGAGTGTGGCGTCGGAACTGGAGCGAGGAGGAGGTTTTTGGGTCGGCGGTGTCTAATAATAAAGCCGGAATCGTATTGGCCGAATTGCGCGATTAGCCGGTTTTGTCATTCGGCAGTCGAAAGCGTGACGGAGGTATTTATTCTTGATCACATGCAATTTGTGGATATGTGTGGCGGCCGCGTTTTCCCAGACTGGAGACCGAGTCGCGTTTTGCGACTTTTCCCAGAGACTGGAGAAGGCTGATCGGATGATAATTTCCGGGCTTCCTGTCGTCATGACCGGGTTTGGGGATGACCAGTACGTCAGCCAATTTTAAATCTTGCGGGAAGTGGTGGAGACGAAGTGAGGCGTTGATGATGCCTGTGATTGCCGTGACTGCTTTGCGTAGTAGTTCGTTGATGAAGCTGTTTGAAATTCGGTTTTGTCCTGGGGCTTTTCTGTTCTTCAACGAACGTATGACTTGGGTGACTTCGGCTATTGTGGTTGGTTCGATGAGGGTGGGGCCGAGATTTGATTTGATTGGGTGTATTCTTCATACAGTACCTGCGTTAACCAAGAGAATCGCTCAACTGCGGCGAAAGGAATGCCCAGTGTAACATGTTGGGTTTTCCAGCTTAAGAAAAATTGCAATATTTTTAGGAATGGCTTCAAATGTATTAATTACTACATTTTGACGGCAATATCTATGTTTTCTTTGGTTTTCAGGGTGGTTTTTAGCATCGAATATTCCGGCCACAAGGAAGATGGTAACAACTTTTCCAACTGTAAATAAAATATGAATTAGCTTTTGAAAATGTTGTATGTATCTAACTACTACACATTTATCTTCATATGAAGAAAAGACAATATGATATCTTCGGTTACTTCCGTGATGCTTCTTTTATTCTTCCAGTCTTGAAACAAAACATACACTTTTTCGTACGCACTTTTAGACTTCGTAGGTAACAAATTGCCCAGCAATTCGTTTCCTTTCTCTCTAATTTCTTGTGGAACGTTTTTACATATATTAACGATGAATATGGGGTTTTTTATAATTTGTTGATATTATTAGATGACTATAGCAACCATGGCAATCTTCACATTTTGTGTAGTCTGACATGATTTACGACTGCTTCATATAATTTAGTGAAATTTCTGAATTTATTAAAAATTTAATACGATATTTTAGTGTTGGAAAAAATATTGATGACAACACGTGTTTTATAGATTAAAAATCTCATTCTATTAAATCCTCACTCCCTACGGTCGCTCGGATTTAAACTACGACTTCGATTTTTAAACAGTCTATAAAACACTAGTTTGTCTTAATAGCTATAAAAATTCCACTTCCATTTTAAAAATATGTTTAGCTGTGATAATTTGTTATTCATTGCTATAGTGATTATATACTATCGCGTTACAAAGTGAAAATTAGAAGAAACTTTCTTAAGGATGTATTTACTCAATGAATTTACTGTAAAAATTTCAGCATAGGTAACCGTTCATATTTTAAAGAAAAATATTTTTGAAAATCGACATAAAATACATTGCTCTTATGGATAAATGGGTAGTTGTAATGATAAATCAACAAATATCAGTATGTTAAAATATCTCCAGTTTAAAAAGAAACTATAAATAAGAAAGATGATACTTGCAGTAATTCGTCAGTATATTAAAAATACTATGCATCGGTTCATCCCAAAAAGAAAAATTGAAATGAAATTCAAATTTTTTTATTTTACCAATTTTTTCTCGCCGTAATATGACACTTGGCAACGTTTCACTGTAGTTCACACTGCTATCACGTGCTCCATGACAAACTAGCGGTAGTAATAGTAAATACAGATGTAAATATAACCTCATTTGTGTATTTAAAAGCAGATTTATTATATTATATTATAGAGAAAGCAGCAGACTTGAGAATTTTTATATTAAATAAACCGCATTTCAATAAATGAAAATTAAAAAAGTAGCATGCATAAAACGTTGAAATGTCAGATGTCACCGACAGGAAATTAATCAAAAAAACTGTGTTGCCAAATGTAAATTACACGTCACGTGGTTATTTTTGTCACCTCACCCCGCAACAATACTAGCCTATCCCCACTCATCAAAATTCGCTATTCCCCCACGCCCTCGCTCATACATCCTTAAAGCGGCGTTCAGATAGAAATTCTTGTCTTGTCTTGCTTAGGTAGAAACTGGCAAGCGCAAATCAGATTGCAGTATTTTATTCTATCCTTATTTTTGGCTAAAATTTCCGTTGCGGTGGCGAGGTCTTGCTAAAGCTTGTCAGTGTCAAGCTTTTCGATTCTACAACACAACGCTACGGAAGCAAGACCCAATCAAATCGAAGTATTTTAAATGAAACTTCGCGCGTATATTTTAAAAATTATTTAAATTTTAAATTTAAAAAAAATTGATATTATGTTGGTACTAAAGTACTGGTAAGTAGTTATAAGTAGATACTAGTAACTTATCAAATAAATATTATACATTTAATTATTTATAAAATCAAAAATGAACGTAATTAAAACGAACGTAAAACTATAGATGTCGCCATCGCTGTTGTCAAAACAAGGCAAGACAAGAATTTCTATGTGAACGCTCAAGTCGTGTACGCAAAACCAAAGCAAAACCAAGCAAGGCAAGGCCACAAGGCAAGACTAGAATCTCTATCTGAACGCAACTTTAAAGGAACGATAAAGCAAATTGAAAAGCCGGACAGCTGCGAACCGGTATCATAAAATTTAACGTTACCGTTTTAAATTGAATTAGAACAAATATTTTTAAAATCAAATTTTGGTAGTAACTTGCCGAGAAGAAGTAATTAAAGTAATTTAAATTATTGAAGAAACAAATTTTAAAATCTCCCACCCTGAGTAAGCTATAAAAAAAATGGTTGGCTTGGACTCTTGAAAGAAGGTCCAGCAATTTCTTCCTTTCCACACGGTTGAAAATTGAAATTTCCAACCTTTTATTTGGTGAGGATACCCAAGGTTAAAAAAACTAGCTCTTTCTTTGGGGAAGCCAGGGATGAATCCGGCGTTACTGCAACAAGTTTGCACTCTCTCTCGTAATGAAAAAAAAAAGTAACTACTATGGGGAGTGAACTTAGAATAGATGTTTGCAACGACCACAAAATATCACATCAATACATATTATTGAGATGATACTGGTGTAAAAATTCTGAATATCAAACACACTTGCTTGCTCCGGTCTAGCTCGTTTTGCGGGAGCAGATATAGCTTTCTGAGAGACTAGGTTCAATGTTCGTGTAAAATATAATACCAGAATTCAATTTCAAAATCTTTTAATCGGATTATTTTAAACTGTATAAATTTTATACTTTGCTCGAAGATTGAACTTGCGATTTTAATTTATCAATTCAAAGCAATAACCAGTAATGCCATACGTTTGGCTCTCTTCTATGCGCGAAATATTTCCAAATTTTTTAACCATATTAATATTAAGTCTAAAATTAAAATTCCATTTAAAGAAAGAATCGATCATTCAAAAATAAATTTTTTTTATTAATAAAAATAAATCTTTAACTTACAAAAAATCAAAAATCTTAGCTGCGGTCAAATCCCACTAAAAACTCTCAAATAATTCAAATTCATATTCTTAAGTAATACCACAAGAGCTTGATTTATCCGGATAATTTTTAATTTCAACGAATACGTGATTAGCAATTTTAACCAGAAAAAACTTGGTAGACTAAAACACGAAAAATATCGAGCGACGCTTGATCGCTCGAGTGTTTCAGTCTGACCAACAGTTTTCTCGAGTCAAATTTTAAAATTACGTATGAGTGTATTGAAATTAAAAATTATCAGGACATAAATCAAAGCTAGTTTTGTATTTTGATAAATACAATTTTTAGCCGCTAGCAAACTTTCAATTTTGACATTTCTTATGCGTTGTTTTATAATATATGTGTGAAATTATCGAATATAGAATCACAATTTCAAATTTATTATGCACAAAATTATACTCAAAAACTATCGGAGCCAAATTCAGACGTGAACCCGGTCTGACATTTTGGCAAAAAAGCTCCTACTCTCCTCACTTTCTTGCCAAGCTCTACCTTACGAAAACTTTAATCGCTATAAAATTTAAATTTAAAAATAGTACAAACTACTAAATTTTTAAAAAACATAAAAATTATTTTGTAATACGCTAATATATTACACATAGGTACCTTATACTTTAGTAAAGTGTTCATTATTTAAATTTATCGTATTAAAATGTCAAATATAAAAACTTTTAATTAAATTTTAAACTATTATTACTAGATATTGGATAACGCTTGTACTATAAATTATTATTCTTACATTCACTTTGTTCGTACAAGGGGGCCCCCAGGGCCCTTTCGCATTGCTAATCATTGCTATACAGTAGCTATGTCACCGACTAATTGTATACATAAAATCATTTTTAGATTAACCCATGGAATTGCCAAGATTAACTCTAACATTGGCCACTCTGATTACAATCAAAAGTGAGTTAACTCTAGTTTAACTTTTGTCTGAGTCTGAGACAGCCGTATCTCTAATATTTAACAAAGACCGTTACTGAAAATTAACCATAATAGTAAAAAATATATAGGTAAATTATATATAGGTAAATAATATATAGGTAAATATATAGGTGTTAAGTAACATTAGGAGACGGTCATTAGCCTAGTTTGTTAGCTGAATAACTGCTGGCATTAAGGTACTCGGTTCGAATCCGGAGAGAGTCTAAAATTTCTTATGATCGTCTCCGTGCTTCGGAGGGCACGTAAAACCGGCGGTTTCTCTGGGTTGATGACTTGCCTTCATCAACAACAAAAACCAGAGTTACTGGCACATCTGAGATAAGCCTAGCAAGCTACCTTGGATGTAAAACAAAAAATATGCTCATAGCACTAATAGTAACTTCGGAACATCATCGAGGTTGCTGTTAAGTAAAAACAGGTCGCAGATCTAATTAAAGAAGAAGAAGAAGAAGTAACATTATGACAACTCTTCTTATGACCGCTCTTGCTCTGAAATTTATACAATTGGTCTTTAGAAAACCTTTTAGTAACATCCTAAGTATCTAGTTTTCAAGGCTTGCCACATTCGGGCGCCATTGAAATCCAAGATGACCGGTATTTTCAATAAATAATTTTTAAAGAATCCATAAATATGCAAAAATAAATTTCGATACACATTACAGAAATTCCGTTTCTTATTTTATTTTTAACACAATAGGAGTTTTTATAATATAGTATATAAATTGTGTGAAAATACGGGCAGTAGTTATCAAAATAGAGAACGATATACAGTTGGACTATTACAAATAAAGTGGCAGAATCTGGTTGTTTAACCATTACAATGATAGAAAGAAAATTTAAAAATGCGGTTTTTAAGTGGTTTGTTGTGGTAATTAGTAATTACTAATGTTAAAATAAACAAACTAAAAATTGTTTAGTTGTTTGTTTAAACTTGTTTCTTCTTGTTCATTCTTGTTTATTCAAATATTCTAAGTCCAAACCTGTTAAAAGTAAATTAATGTCTTTTTTATTGCTTTTTAAATATTATTTTTCTATGTACGTATGTATTCTTTACTTAACAGTTAAAATTCATTATTTTAACATTTTGTTTAGTTTGTTTATTTCATTATAAAATGGTTTTGTGATCATCAACAATTTGTGTATTCCTGCTACCATATTCAACTTTTAGAAAATATTTTCAAATCAATAATTATTATTATTGAATCAGAAAATTTTGTTTTTCAAATCAAAACTTTGAGTGATCTGTGTGCTTTTGAAATTATAATATTTTTGCCAATCAGATTCAGTAGCTCAATATATTATGTTAATCTATAGGAAGACACAAATTTTGTTATTTATATCTTTTGAATTTAATGATACCAACACAAAGCAAAAAATATAAAGTAATGATAAGAAAATTAAATTTTGAAAAAGAACTTAAAAATTAATTTTTAAATGGATTTTGTAGGAATTGGTAGTATGTTATGTTAAAAATAAACAAACTAAATAAAAACGTTAAAATAATGAATTTTAATCGTAAATTAAAGAATACATACGTACGTAGAAAAATATTATTTAAAAAAACAATAAAGAAGACATTGATTTACATTTAAAAGGTTTTAAATATTTAATAGTATATTACTGGCTGAGCCCTCAAAAATTATCCGTTACTGGGCCCCGCAGCTATATTAAAAAGCCCAGTAGTTTGAGTTCGAGTCGAGGTGAGTATACTTTTTTATCGGAAAACATAAAAATTAGCTATTATACCAAAAATAAAAAATATCCTTTAATATTTATATACTTTAAATATTATGACATATGAATTAAAAGTAAGGCAACGTCTATGGCACATTTAAATTAACCCGATTTGTCCAATCATAAAAGACAGGTTAGGTTAGGCGCGGTTAGTAATGGGTGACTGCTTTGTAAATTTTTGATTTAAATTATTTGTTGAATTTTTTTTATACAACTCTTATTCATCACACGAAGTGCGTTACATTAAGTTTACGAAAATTTTATTATGTGTTAATATTTCATGTTTAAAAATTTATAAAAAATAAAATCTAACACCCGCTCAGGAATGTTTTAGTTATAATACTGTTATAGGTTATGGGTTACAGCTGATTGGTTGTTTTAGGTTATAAACCGCTTATATCAGTCTTATAACAGTGTTTTAGCGCTATTGAACGTTTATAAATAATGTCTTTTGACATTTTGCTTATAATAGCTTTATAAGCCTGTTGTAACTTTTTATGAATACAGCTGTAAATGTAAAGCTATCAATTCACGAATTTTTATTTATTTTGAACTATGCATTTTATATTTTTTATTTCAGATGGCATGCTTCGCATTTCATATTTGTCTTAAAGATGGTTGTCATCGCATTTCATATTTAGTAATTTTTTAATTGTTTTAACTTGGTTTTTTCTCGAAGTTTTATTTGTTAATTTAATTTAATTTGTTTTCTAAAACAATTTTATTAGATTAACCCTTTATAGTGCAATGCATTATGTGCTTGAGAGTGCGCAATTTCACACGTACATCCCGCGTGCGTGATGAAAATACACATGCGTTTATTGTTAAGGAATTAGACTAAGAACCAAGTGCTGAAGATCTCTTAAATAAACTAAAAAGTGCTATCAATTTTGACATAAAGAAAACCTACAAGCTGTCGAAAACAAGCCGTCCCTTATACATGGTAATAACAGACAATTTTATGACCAAAAAAATTATAAACTCTATGATGAAATATCTCTAAAAGTTTTCTGGGAGAGACACCAAAACTCGAAAAAAATTATACAATGTCACAGATGCTAGGCATGGTGCCATACAACACAAAATTGCAGGCACCCACCAAAATGTTTGAAATGTGGTTAAGGACATCTAACGCTCGACTGCAAAATTATGCCGGAAACCCTTATGCTATTTGTGCCAACTGTGGAGGTAATCCCCCAGCAAGCAATATAAGCTGTCCCATATACATAAATAAACTTAAACAAATAAACGAATCTAACAAACAACGGACAGACGTCCGGAAAGGTTACGTGCCTAACCGAAATGGGTTTCCAACGCTTAAACCAACCTTTAACTACATCCCGGCTCTATTACCCCAATCCAACCTATGGAATTCTCGAAGAAGCCCATTTAAAAGTTAACCATTAGCAAGTCAACGTCTATCCAGCCAGCAAACGCCAACACAAAACATCAATCAAAACTTTACTGAAGACTTTGCTAACTTGATGGACGTCACTCAAGAGCTAAATACAAACACCAACATAAGCGAGATGTTTAGAGCCTTAAACGACTATATAATATATTACGAAATGGCTGCTCGATGAAACTACAAAAATTTCAAGCAACGATAGAATTTTTCAATTAGATTGAATCCTATGACATCTAAATTAAAAATTAATCTGTGGAATTACAATAAAATTTTGGAAACGCAAAGTTATATTAAATTGAATAAAATCGACATTCTTTTGGTAAGCGAAACAAAATTAAACGTGAATAAAGTCATAAAATTTCCAGGTTACTTCTTATTTTGTAGAGACCGCGATGACGGCGGTGGCGGTGGCGTTATAGTAATAATTAAAAACGAAATACCCCACCTACGGATAGACATAAAATTGCAGCATGGAAGCTTTGGGAATCAAACTACAAGATAACACAGTAATAATTGTGGTATTACTTATTTGATAATATTATTTATCACAATTTAACAATTAATATATTTAATTATAGTATATAATAAACCTCAAAACATTTTTAATGACAATGACCTAGACCAACTCTTCGGAGTTGGTAACAAAAATTTATTAGCAGGCGATCTTAATTCTAACATAGATACTGGAACTGTAACATACCTAACACTAATGGCAACACATTACTACGATACTGCAACAACAATAACATGTACATTTATTTCTCCGACTAACCGACGCACCATCCAATGAACAACATGACACCGTCTACCATCGACATCTTACTGACCAAAAATGTAAACAACTTGACAAATCCGCTTTCGCTGCCAAGATTTAGTTCAGACCACAATGTTGTACAATTTCATTTCAAAAACTTTACAGGCTATACCAACACAAAGACGATAACCAGCTACAAAGAAACCAACTGGGAAAAATTTAGATTCGACTTGGACAAACACGTTATAATTAACCCAAACATTGACTCCATCAAAATATTGAAACACAAAACCTAACACGCAGCATTAGCACTGCTAAAAATTAAAATTCCAAATCAATCAAAATTAATATGAACAAAGAAAAATTGCCAGATGACATTTTAAATTTAATCACTAACTGAAATCAATTTAGAAGACTGTGGCAGCGCATATCAGATTATGATCCAAATGAGAAGAGAAATACAAGACGAGATCAGAACATTTAAAAGCAAAAACTGGACGGACCTGCTTTCGACATTAAAACTACAAGACAATTCTATTTGGCAAATGACTAAAAAACTTTAAAAAAATTACAAACCTATTGTGGCGTTAAATTTGGACAACAATATCACCGCTATGACGGACGTTGCAAAAGCAGAAGCTCTAGCGGTAACTTTTCAAAAAGTACATAACACGGACACGACGGATACCAACAAACAGATAAATATTAGAAGTGACGTTAAAACTTTTTAAAACCGACAATACGCACTGATTATGACCAGCCCCAACGAAATTAAGACATTAATCAAACTACTACCAAACCGTAAAGAACCATGCAGGACCTAACAAGATAAAAAACTTAATTTTAAAAAACTTTTAGAACAAAGCCATAGTGCAGCTAAATTATGCAATAAATGCAATCTTGAAATTTCAGCACTTTCCGACCGACTGGAAACTTGAGCTTGTGATACCAATACACAAGCCAAACAAAAACGCCACTTAACCGACTAGCTACAGATCGATCAGCCTGCTAAATACAGTTTCAAAATTTACGGAAAAAATTATACTTGACCGACTGCAACAAGAAGAAGACAAACTCAAAATTACTAACAAAAACCAATTTGGATTTACAAAAGGACATAATACGACACTAAAAATTACAAAAATAACTAATGACATTTTAACTAACTTTAACAACGACAAAGTAACAGTTATGACACTATTCGACATAGAAAAGGCTTTCGACAAAAAGCCTTTGACGGACTGACTTACAAATTAATAAATTACAAATTTTCGGCCCATTTCATTAAATTAATACATTCCTATCTTACTTCACGTGCCATGACTGTAAAAATTAACAACGCAACGTCGACAACAAAATAAATATCTGTAGGAGTTCTCTAAAGTTTCGTGCCCGGATCTAAGCTGTTTAATCTTTTTATCAACGATATACCGACCTTTACTAAGACAAACATGGCACTGTACGTAGACGATACGGCAATATAAGCCCATCCGTTCTACGATCAGGTCGCAAACAAACAAAAATACAGATACATGTAGACAAACTCGGATCATATTTTAGACGCTGAAAAATTAAATTAACTAAAAAATAAACCATAAAATGTTTTAACTTTTAAAAGGGGACGAACATAAAATTAAAAAAAAAAGTTAAATATTTAGACATTAACATGGACACTAGACTTAATTTTCGGCAACACTTACAGAACAGAAAACAAATTGTATACGGACAAATGCGCAAAATTTACCCACCCATGAAAGGACAAACGATGATTGACCAAAATAAACTATTACTATACAAAACATTACTGCGACCCGTACTGACTTACGCCTTAGCAGCTTGGTGTAATATTTCGAAGACAGCCATCAAACCACTACAAGTATATCAAAACAAAAATTTAAGACTGATAACTGGATTAGACCGCTACACATGCATTACGACGCTTCATGAACTGACCGACATTGGATACTTTCAAGATCACGTAAACTGACTCGCTACTAAATTTTATAACACTCAAAAACTCAAAAGTGAACTTTCTAAACACTTGACAAAAATTCGACAAAACAATGCACCTTTTAAAATAAAACGCAAACTGATGACATATCAAAATTTACCACTATTTGAACAGACATCGACGATCGACAATGATGGCAACGAAGTCGATGACAACGATACTTAACCTGTAACGCTACCGTGATGAAGTATACTATTCCAAATTCTTGTGTATATAATATATAGTATTGTAAATAGTGTTTTTAGCCAATTAGTAATAAGTTTCATCCAAATTCTAAATTCTTTAAAAAAATAATACAAAGAGCAGGTTTTTTAAATTTTTCTACAATATTTCCAAAATTAATAAATTACATAACGAAAACGACAAATTGACAAAATTAACATAATATTCCGGCAAAAAGAGTTAGGCGTTATGCAGGGTTGAGATGTTGAGAGCAACATCTCGCTCTTCGTTAAATTCCAAAGTATTATAATATTTATATGTTTTCAAAATAATTTGTATTGTTATAGCCTGTTTACACCTTAAAATTTCGCTTAAGTTTCCTTTGTAATAAGGTTCATTTGTAGATTTATAGATTTGTGTTTACACCATAAAATTAACCTTAAAATTATTTTACGAAAATATGTTTTTTACGTTATGCAACGTTGGTAGGTTCGTACAAATGATTGTTTATAAAATACGCAAAAGTAAAATGCCGATGCAAAAACTTTAAGTGATCAGTGGTGGTCCGTGAGTAAGTAATTTGGAGAGACTGGAAGTCTGAAGTATTAAACAGTACTAATAACAGTATTTACTTATTAACTATATACATTATGTACTATGTACTAGGTACATAATGTATGTAAATAATGTACATAATAATTATTTAATAATAATAAATAATATAATAATAATAAAAAAATTAATAATAATATTAATAAATAATAAATAATAAAATTATTTAAATTTAATAAATAATAAAATTAATAAATAATAAATAAATAATAATAAAAAATAAATAATAAATAATAATAATAATAATAATAATAAAATCGAGTTACTATAAAATTAAAGGTATTTTCGATATTTTAGACAAAATAATTAGTGTGCTTTTAGAAAACCATACGTCAATTTATTATATTCATTTGGCATTGTACTGTGCTGCAGCAGTAATCACGGAAAAAAATGGTCAGACATTAATAACTGACATTCCTATAAATAAAAAAGTTAAGGAACCTATTTGGAAAACTCGCCTTATCAAAAAAGTGAATAATTTAAGAAAAGACATTGGAATTCTTACAGCATTTAAAAGTAGTTTTAACAATGTCGCACCTAGAAAACTCAACCAAATTTTCAGTAAATATAAATTAAACAGGCAAGATACAAGATTTGAAACTCAATTAAATGACAATTTAGATTATTTAAAACAAAAATTAAAAGTTACTGCGCATAGGCTAAAACGATATACTAGCTGCACCCAAAGGAAATTTGAGAATAAAATCTACTTAGAAAATTCAAATAAATTTTTTTAAATATTTAGAACCTACCCCTAAAACTCAAAATTTCCCGCAGCAAGATAATATGCTACACTTTTGGACAAATCTTTGGAGCCAAAAAAGTAAATATAATAAACAAGCATCTTGGATAAAAAAACTGAAGGATGATTCAACCTCGTTAGAATGGTGTGAAAATGAGCTTATAACATTAGAAGAAATCACTAATGCTATAAAATTTTCTTCTAATTGGAAATCGCCGGGATTGGACGGAATTCAAAATTTTTGGTTAAAAAGATTTAAATCGGTACAATTACATTTACTCTTTTGGTATAACGAAGCATTGAATGATCCTTCAGTTATTCCGGATTTCTTATGTACGGGTATTACATATATGCTATACAAAAATGGAAACCCTTTAGAACCACAAAATTATAGACCCATTACCTGCTTACCAACTATTTACAAAATTTTTACATCTATTTTGGCCTCCAAAATTGAAAATCACTGCAAGACAAATGACGTTATGTGTATGGAACAAAAAGGGTGTGTTAAAGGTTCACAAGGATGTCGAGAATTGCTAATCGTTGACACAGTAATCACAAAGCTAGCAAAGGACAACAAAAGAAATTTGCACATGTGCTATATTGATTACAAAAAGGCTTATGACTCTGTTCCTCACGATTGGCTTATCGATATACTAATAATTTACAAAATTAATCCTAAAATTGTAAGATTATTATCTTCAATGATGTCGAGGTGGAATACCAATATCATGAATAACGGAAAAATACTAGAATCAATTAAAATCAACCGTGGAATTTTTCAAGGAGATTCCCTGAGTGCACTTTGGTTTTGTTTAGCTATAAATCCACTTTCGACATTATTGAATGATTCTACATCAGGATTTAGGCTTAACTTTCGAAAAAATTGTACCATAACGCATTTGCTTTACATGGACGACTTAAAATTATACTCCAGGACAGAAGATCAACTTCAAAATTTAATAGAAAGTACAAAATTATTCAGTCGTGATATCTGCATGGAATTTGGTTTAGACAAATGTGCAAAAATCAACATAATATCGGGTATTCCTATCGCAAATACAGATATTCTGAACGAAATTCCTCAATTGCTACCAAATAAATTTTATAAATATTTAGGAATGCAGCAAAATTTTGTTCTAAATCAAACATTTCTAAAAAACGAATTTAAACAAAAATATATAAAAAAACTAAAAATTTTACTCAAGTCAAAATTAAACTCTCGAAATATGATATCAGCTATAAACTCGTGGGCGGCTCCAGTCTTATCATATTCTTTTGGAGTTTTAAAATGGTCGAATACCGATCTTAATGCCATGGATACTTTAACCAGAAATGTTAACCAGAGTGTAAATATAGATATTTACACCCAAGATCAGCAGTTGAAAGACTGTACATCAAAAGAAAGAATGGAGGACGAGGTCTTATAAATTTATTTAATTTGTGTAAATCTATAACAAAATTATTACGTGACTATTTTTACTCGTTAAACACTCCCTTAAGTTATGAAATCATTAATTCTGACAATCATTTTAGCGGTCTAAATTTAAAAAATAGAAATCTTAACTGTGAACAAAAAAAAAGATTTAGATATAAATTGGAAAAATAAAGTGCTTCATGGTAAGCATCCGACAATCTTAGATTCCAATGGAATTGATAAGGATTTGTCAGTAGAATGGCTTAAGAGAGGATTATTATATCTAGAAACCGAAGGATTTATGTGTGCTATTCAAGACGGAGTTATTGCAACCAATAATTATAAAAAGCACATCATGAACCTGGAGGTTGAAGATCATTGTCGGAAATGTAACGTCCCCAACGAAACAATAGAACACGTGATAGCTGGTTGCTCGTACTTGGCTCCTACTGACTACCTCCGAAGACATAATCAAGTATGCAAAATATTGCACTAACAACTTGCAAAAAAAGTTGGTTTGTTAGACAATTTTAAACCCTATTATGACTATATTCCTGAACCTGTTCTTGAAAATGAATCTTTTCTTTTATACTGGGACAGGTTAATACTAACAGACAGGGAAGTTAGTCATAATAGACCTGACATTGTTTTGATCAATCAACGAGACCGAAATGCGATCATCATTGACGTTGCTGTGCCTTTGTCAAAAAATGTGTTAACTACAGAAAAAGAAAAAATTCGCAGATACGAGGCACTAGCGATGGAAATGATGAGTGTATGGGGTCTAACAAAAATTTTTATAATACCAATAGTAATATCGGCTACTGGTATAGTATCTTCAAAATTTAAAATCCATCTGTCCCATTTAGATCTCTCTTCAAAAGTATTCCAGGAAATGCAAAAGGCAGTAATTTTAGAAACATGCCACATTGTTAGAAAATTTTTAAATGCTGTAACATAACTAAACAAATTTTAAAATATTTAATTTTTTTTTCTCTAAATTATAATAAATGTATCTAATAATAGTTAAAAAATATGCAACACATAATGTAAAGTATAGAATGGTTGGAACTAAATCCCCCACTCTATAGTCACTCCACAGTGTATGAATGTGAGCTTTAAAATAAAATAATAATAATAAATCGCAAACAATTAACAAGCAAAATAATTATTCAGTTTATTTATTAAACATCTGAATTATACAAATGAATATATGCACATATGGAGCTAGATCATCAGGCTTCTCGCTATAGCAGCCGAAATACAGTAGATGCACTTTAAAACTAAAATGAATTTAAAGACAGGTAGAATATCTACTTATATAAAATTTCTGTAAAACTTGAAATTTTAATTTCACTTATAAACACAAAAAGACGATAATTAAAAAAGTAAAAAATGCAATGAACTCTCGGAGGACTCGCAAAGGGCGACTGAGAGAACCGTAAAACTTGACGCGAAATATGATTAAATAATTATATTGTAAAAATTCGCTAAATATAATACATAAAAAGTGCAAGTGCAGTGGCATAATTCAAAAACAGTACACATGCACATAAATACGCGTGTGAATTTTTCTTTTTAAATAAAAGTTTTTGTAGTGCCAACTTTAAAGTGGCATGTTAAAAAGTAATTTTCTATTGGCAATCATTACTAGTTATAAATGTTTCAAAATTGCTATTGCTCAGCTTTTAATAAAAGTTTTACGTACATTATAAACCCTTTAATTTTGTAGTTAATTGATTACAGATTAACGTGGATAGCAAATCTACTTAAAGAAATGAGTTTGAACAGAAAATAAATTTTAGTTTATACAAAGCTCTTTAGAATATCTTTTTTGAATTGGTTCTGAATTGAATATGTTGAAATACAAAAGTTGAGCTTAATTTTATTGACTCAATTTGTTTACATTCAAACACTTTATATTTAACTTGAAACGTATTTTGCATTTACTATACGCATGCGCATATGCATTCAGCGCGAAATGTGGTGGCATTAAATGTTAGTTGACCACAGCTTATTTCAGACGTTTGGCGTCGTTTCGTGTGGTTTAATATTGTCAATACTTTTTACCGTAGTGTAAATTTCATTCGGGTCATAAAGTTTAAAATAATAAAAACTGAAATAATAAAATATAATTGCAAGTTTTTAAAATAAATTAAGAAGGTAAGTTCATGAGCGTAAAAGTTCTAGTGGTTCTTTGAATTAATTGTCATACTTTTTATATGTAAATAAATGTTATTGTTATTTACATTTTCTCTATAAGGATAAGGATAATTTTATAACACGTATAGATTATATCAAATCAGCATTACTGGCTAAATTCCAATTTCACATTCCTATTTCATTCAATAGTACGGTTTACCGAATAAACTTTAAAACACTTGTTGAAACATTAATGTAAACTTGTCTGTCTATCTTACAATATTATTACACTAGAATAATCATTTATTTTAATTTAAATTAAATTTAATTAATATTCATACAGAATTTCATGTACAATACAAGCAATTGCAGGATTTCTTCAATAACATGATAAAAATTCAAAATTAAAAAAAAATAATTTTGTTAAGACATAAAATGATAATTTAAATGACATCAAATGAAGGAATTCGTTATTTTTTTAAATTAAATTTCTAAAATTTCTTAAAAAATCCTTTTTTAAAAAATTTTTACCCAAGTTGACAAAATATAATTAAGTAAGTTATTTTAATAAGCAAATGTAACTAACTACATTAATCATTTTTAAAATTACTTTTCAACGAATTGTGCGAGTTGTCAATATCGAATATCGTACATATAAAATGTACCTTTACATTTTTTTAGTTTAGTTTTTAGTTTGGGCAATATTCTAATGCCCAGTTGTTTAGTTTCACGTTAAACGAAAAAGTTTGGGTTGACTAATGAAATATGCTGAAGCTGTTTTTTATGAAACATTATTGGTTAACCTGCATTTTTTGGTTTAACGTGCAACTTAACCTTAGTATGAAGAACATAGATTTTAACCTGGAGAAATTTTAGAGAAAAGTTGACTGCTCATGTACAGACTAAATTGTGTGCGCTTTTTGTTATTAAATGTTTTCATATAATAAGTTTTATTTATTTTCATATATAATACTTAATCAATGTGTTTCAATATTTTTTTAAAAATTTTAAGAAACCTCGACATAAACAGTAAACAATAAAAAAAATTCGTTTTGACCACGTAAAAGGTCACGGGAGAGCTCTCTGACTATAGTATTACTTGTTTTGCATGAAATGAAAACAAAATTCACGTTTACAATTATTTAGAATACTAGTTGGTGAAATTATGTTTTTTCTTATATTATAGCTTATTTTTTAGGTTGAAAGTTTTTTAAACGTTTAATTTAATTTTATTGATTTTTAAATAAACAGAACAAATTTGTTTTATTTATTATTATACACAATATTAAGAATAGTATTTTTAATTATTATTTTTAAGAATTTTAGGTCAAAGGGTAATAGCAAATTTCTGAATTTATAATAATAATAATAATAATAATAATAATAATAATAACTTTATTCGTCAACTCTATTTACAATGAAAAAGAAAATATAAATACAAAAAAAATACAATTCATAGAGTTAACGAAGGGGCAAAATAATCAACAGAGCTGTTTTTTAATTCCATCCTAGTCTGCATTTTGCGCAAACAGCAGCATTATCTTTGACCCCGCTTCTAAAGGAACGGCTGGTACCGTCGGTCAAAAACACGTCCAGACCTCCGCCGCTCGGTACTCGAAGGAGCTCTGGAACTTATGCTCGTTTTCACCAACATTTATTTAAGAATTCCTTAGTAAAGAATTCTTAACGCTAGGTATTCCATAAAGTGAAATTTGCATTTCACCAACATAAGAGTTTCTTAACCAGCAGTTCCCTTGCTAGGTATTCTTTAAGGAGGACAAATGAACTAATGAGGGTCATAAATGTCATATTTGAATTTGTAGGTTATATTTAATGGCGGCATTACGGTTGTGTATGATTATTATGTAGTTAATTTTGTTAATTATGAAGCAGGTACTGTAAAGGATTATATAAACCGTTAATATGTGGTGTACATACATAAGATAACAATGTGAATCCTCAAGTGATGGCAACTGCACTCTTCAAAAATATAACAAGTAACGACCATGTTAAATAAATAAACCATAAATTGTTAATATTACATTTATTATTTCTTAATATAAAATAAAAATAAACTTGACAAATATGTAATTAATAAACTATAAAAACACACAGAAGTTATGGTTGATTAAAATAATTATTTACAATAATGTTTCGCGTTCCATCATATCTTGCATTATTTTGAATTTCTGCAGTCACTTGACCATTATCGATCAAGTGATTTAATTCCCTCAACTTCATTTGGTGGAAGTGCTTCCTTCGCCTCAATGCAAATATTGTGCAATACAGCACAAGCTATCACAACCGATATAGCTGTTTGCAATTTCAAACGTATACCTATAGCTAATACAGGAAATTTTCGTTTCCACACACCATATTGTCTTTCAACTGTATTTCTGGCATGAATGTGTGCACGGTTATAATTTTCTTCAGCTCTATTTTTAATTCTTAGCGCTTGGTGAAAACCAAATTTGACATAAGAGTTTCTTATCTCAAGTTAAGAAACTCTTAACGTTAGGAATTTGTTGGTGAAAACGGGCATTTAGTCACCCTGTGAGACGAGATAGATAAGTTCCCGCTATAGCGAAGATCAAGTTGATGGCGTTCAGATCTTTTTACCATCAACTCCAACAGGTATCCCGGGCTACCACGCCTATACAAGTTGTACAGGAATGAAGCGAACAGAAGTTCAAAATGAGCGTGAATCTTAAGAACACCAAATTTAATAAAATAAGGGGTAACGTGGCTGCCAAAGTCAATATCACAGGCAAATCTCATATAAGAGTTCTGCAGAACCTGCAGCAAATCTTAATAACGTGCGCTTTAAAGCTTAAAACATTCTCACTAAACGTCATAAAACATAATAAACATAATAACTACTAAAGAATTATAATCTGCGTTTGAATGCCGCTTGCGACTAAACTGATAAAGATAAGATCTTGTGTACTTTTTGTAGAAAATTTAATTTCCTACAATATTGTTCATATGGAATTTTATCGTATTTTTATGGTTTCCTCGGAGTTTCTTACACAAGAAATAATAGCAGAATCTGCGATTTTGAATGCCTAGTGAATCTAAACATATGCTCTCCTGGATTTTTTTGTAAAATATGTATTTTCTACAAAATTGTCGTATTATTTCTGTTCAGATTTCATCAACTCCATTCAGGCCCGGACTGGGACCTAAAACCGACTCGGGCATTTTAGAGACTGTCGGCCCTCTACTTCCCACAAAAACGCTACATGTACTCTTAACATATTTATTTTTTATAAAACGTGTGATGTCCAAAATTAATGAAAAAACATAGTTATTTGTTTGGCTTTTGTTTTTTAGTTTTTTTAGTTCTAATAGTGAAAGACATTTTTTATTAATATTATTTTTTGACTTTGGCTATTTTACAATACTTCTAATAAAATGAAAAACAAATGCACTCACAAAAATACTGATCTGAATTGCATGCAAAATGAAAAGAATTACATACTAACATGAAAAAAAATATTACAATGTCATCACCACTTTGTATTTTGTCGACAATTGGGTGACTTTATTATCATTATGTAGATATGCATTTTTTTCTTTTAAATACGGGTGTCTTTATTTTATATTTAATCATGCACAAGCAGTGGCGCAGCCAGGATTTTGTTATGGGAGGGAGCTAAAGGATGCGAGCGAAGCTCCGTAGGCGAAAATTTTTCGGAAAAAGGGGCGTGGTCATATTATTTTCGAGTATAATTATTGTGGTACCACTGTTACCTACCTTAAATTGAAGTGAGAATTAAAGAACGGCATTTCCGAAATAATTCAGGGCGAAAGATTTATCATTGATTTTTGTTGTCAATCTTCTTTATTATAATATACCTTTCCTTATTTTCAATAAATAGCAGTGATTAAGATTAAGAATTGAAACTGATTGCTAATTATCCATAGTGAAGTTATTTTGTATTTGAAATTTTTGTAAACTCTAAAAATCCGTTGACCACGCTCCTACCTGCGCCCCTCCTTGTGCCGGACAACCCCTGTTAGCTCTTAAGTATCGAGCGGCATCTCAAAGTAGTGCCTATAAGCGACAACTTAGTAAATGCGCTCCTGGGGGCCCGATGATGCCAGACTTAAATTAACTAGCTTGGCTGATTAGTAGAGCTGAGATTTTAGGTTGTAAAAAATTGAAAAAAAGGTAACTATAAA
The DNA here is from genome assembly GCA_911387805.1 of Cantharis rustica. NCBI lineage: Eukaryota > Metazoa > Arthropoda > Insecta > Coleoptera > Cantharidae > Cantharis > Cantharis rustica. The sequence continues at coordinate 84,338,974 of OU426877.1, forward strand.
GGTGCCTAAAAAGTTACTTTTAGGTAAGAAAAATCGAGTTTTAGGTAAAAACATAATATATTTAGGTAACAAAGCTGATATTAAAATGACGAAACAAAATACTAATAAAAAAATAAAATTTTCTTTAATAAAGTAATAATTTATTATAATAATATTTTTTATTACTATAACAAATTAGTAATTTTTCAGTTTTTCAGCTGTTTATGCCTTCTGTCGGTTAAAATATTTTTATAAAATGAGAAAAATCGCTCAACATCGCATGACGTAATTAGAACATACCTTATATGTAACTTGGGGCGATCATTTTAGAAATATTTTCTGGTAAATGGATGTCTTCCTCCGAAAAAATTTTGGACAATGACATTAAAGTGTCATATCTCGGATTTCTTCAAATAACCTTTTTAATTTTTTTTTTTTTAATTATTTCTCCACAACTCTCCAAATGATTAATGGTGTTCCTAAATATATTTCAGGATTCCGTTAATAAAAGTCCCACCGTTTCCAGTTTTGAAATTGTTTCATGCAAAATTGCATGCAACAACAATTTAATGTATTTGTATGTATGCAATTCTTTTTAATTTAATTATTTCTTAAACCAGTTTTTTCTAACGATCCGAAAATTGTAAAAAAAGGTGCTAAATATGAAAAAACGCAAAAATAGGTGAAATAGGTAAAAACAAGTTAGGTTTATATGAAAGGAAATTTTTGGAAACGGATTTTGCTATTATTAGATTTAGCTTATCTAAATCTCCCGTTAAAAGGTAAAAAACTTGAAATCTCAGCTCTACTGATTAGCTACCAACAAGCAACAAGTACCTACACTAAAAACAATACCTAACTACAATCATATCAAACAGTCAAAAAAATTTTTTATTGCATCAGTAAAAAAGCAACTATGGTTATTAAAAAAGAAGAAAAAGTGTCTGGGGGGGGGGGGGGGCTATAGCTCTTCCCTTGACTGTGCCACTACGCACAAGTGATAAGAAATGGCTGGTAGACATCAATATATTACGTTATCGAGTGTAATAATGTTCACGTTACCGAGTAGCTATAGAAAACATTGGGTGTTTACAGGACCGAGATGTTCATAAATTCGAATGTTCGCTTTAATGAGCTTCTACTATCAAAAACTTGTATTTGAACGGTTTTTGTTATTTATAAATTTATAGTGCTAGTTAGCCAATTTGGTTAACCATTTTGATACTTTGTTATGTTACCTATATAAAATAGCATAATTTATTTTGCGATATAATCAGCCACTGGTTAGACGGCCCTTTGACTGCATCGGCTCATCGGACATTTGCCCGATCTGCCCTATGGCCAGTCCGGACCTGACTACATTTAGTGTGATTACAAAATTTATTGCTATAGTGATTCCCACGAAAGATGACGATGACGACATAATTGACTGATTATAGTAACGACGTGTAGTTTATAATCAGTACCTGTCATTTCGTATTAATATGACAGCACGAAAATGAATTTCACATCTTACGTTCAAAATTCTAATAACGACTTACGTTATTGCGTTTGTTCGACGATAGTAAGAGACAGATATACTCATAGCAAGTCCTAACTATAATTTTGACTTCAGTTGTGAATAATTTTACATTTTTAATTGTCATAATGACATTTACGTATTTTCATTTTGTGGTTAGTGGTTTTTGAGATTTTACTTTACGAATTTAAGCTCTTTTATAATACAAAAATAGTTCTTTTTAGAACTCTCAACATGTCTATGTCTATACACGGAAGAACATTAAAATCTCAATCGCAACAGTTGATTTTAAATTTGTTGAATTATTTTGAACGTGAAAAACAGCATGGAATCCCCAATCATAACCTATATTTGGTTTGATAGATGACAACATGGAATTTGTTAAACTAAAACGAAAGTGAGAAAGAAAAAAAAAAAAAGATAACCAATATATTCATATTTTAAAATACACTTTATTTGACTAGGGATTCTTTGCTTAGTTCATACGATTTTGGATTGTGGCGTCATCGTCATTTTTCGTGGGAATCACTATATTATCTATCAAAATACATTCATATTTCAATCAGTTCCATATGAAAAATTGAGACAATAAACGTTTAGAAGAATATTTAATTGGGATTTAGAATAATAAATAAGTACATAAACTATTCTTCGCTAAAATGAATAAACCAATTCCGAGTTAAAAAAAAATCTTTAATGTCAATCAGTTGATTGTTAAAAAGTGTACATTGTCATAAAATACCACAAGTTGTTATTAAGTGATTGATATTAAACATTTCTAAAATTGTCAAACTTATATCCGCTTTATAATAATTATAGTAAAATAATTACACTGTAAGAAATGGGTGTAAATTTACCAGTGAAAATTACTGACTTAATAAGAGTAAATTTACACAGTAAAATTACATATTTAATTTTATCTGTTTAAATTACCTAGTTTATAAGAATAAATTTTACCCTAAAAATGGGATAATTTCATGTTTTACCAAAAAATGTAAAATTACCTTAATAGAGTATTAAGTATGTATAACTTAATACCTTTATTAGTTAAGTTTACTCAGTGGTATAATTTTCTACAAGGTTGTACAATTACCATATTATAATTCTGTAAAATTCATCATTGTTGTAAAATTACTTGATAAAAGTACATTTCGATGTTGTAATTTAACCTGAAAATGTAAAACTAACCGGAAATTTTACACCTGAAATAAATTTCATCTGATGGCAATTACCGAAGTATGCAAATTTTTCCTATGCATTGTTATAATACCGGGTGACCGGCCAAAGAACTGAAAATAGGGAAATAAAATGGGATATTGATTTTTATAAATTCCTGCTTCTCATGATAACGGATAAGAATGAAAAATGTATCAAATTAAAGAAATTTTTATTTCACGTTTAAAAATACCAAAAACTTGATATTTTCTTCTGTGAAATGATTTATTTTTGGGTTAATGTGCCCGTTTAATACCTCCATAAATTATTCATTATTTTCATATGTGTGTTTTTTTAACTTTTTCTAGTTTTTTAAGCTTTTTTTATCTCTTTGTTTGCATTTTTATTACAATTTGCTTTTGGTTTAGAACCTAAAATATACAGCAATATTATAATAAATAATTTTTTAGAAAATTAATGCCAAAACAAATGCTCAACATGTGCATTTTATTTCTCCTACTCTGCATTTTTTTGTCTTTTGCGTTTTATTTTTCCTGTTGCTGCTTTTACACTTCACTTTTGTTTACCTGAACATGCAACAGTTCTAGTAACTGGGTCAAATAATAATGCTAGACGTGTGCATTTTATTTTATTTATATTTTATTATTTTGCTTTATTATTATATTTTTTTCTGCTTCGTGAGTTTCATAAGTAAAACATTATCAAACTTGTACTTATACTCGTATTCAGTGACTGAAACTTAAAATGGTATATTTATCGATTCGCTCAATTTTCTTCGTGTAAAATATGATAATGGTATCATCAGATGACTAAAACATATGGGAAGATAGAAATTTTAATTGTATTTTTAATTAATATGTGACAAAATTGTAAGAAAACGTACTTAAATAAATTAATAAAATTAAACAAAACTTATATGGTGGTTCGTACCTTTTATAGTTAAAATTTAAACATTAAGCGTCATTCACATCCACGTAACGTACGTAGCGGACATACAAAACATAACGAAGAAGACATAGAAAATAATTTGCTATTCACATTAACATAGAAGACATAAAAACGTGAAGCACGCGCACGCGTATTTGCCCTTGATCGGTTGACAGTGAATTTTTATGATTTGACGATTTAAGTGCATAACATATTTGTTGGTTTATTACACGTTTGTTGTACGAAAAAATATTATACACAACTACCCAGTCAAAATAGCATTTCTGCTTGCATAAATTACGATACAGCTGAAAATTAGTGGAGGTCTTCATTTCAATATTACAAATGAAATGTCAAAAGTCCCTATCGATCCCACATCTGCTAAAAAAGTTATTCAAGATCAAAGGTCGAAAATTTCGGTTTTTCGGCTTTTTGTTAGGTAAAGTGTTAGTAAAAATAGCTTACACAAAAGTTGTAGATTATTAAATTCTCTATAATAATTGTTTCTATGCTTTTTTTTTCTACGAATTATCATTTCAGAGATATCGCAATTCAAACATCGAAAATACTCATATTTACTCTTATGCGGTTTGTAATGCTTCATCGGCTGTTCTTTTAGTCTTGCATGCAATAACTGGATGCGAGACAACCTCAGCGATATTCAAAAGGGGTAAAACAGCAATATTAAAAATGTTTGGATTGCTTTGTTCACCGGTGTGTATTAACTGTTCAGGCCAATCTTGCTCTAATGTATCAAATACAGCAGATGAAGATTCTTATGATATTGATGAAGAGACTCGTGAGTCTCTTCTCTTTTAGAAGAATCTATACAGATACAGGACAGGACATTATAGTAGAAGTAGCACTTGAAGATTATCAATCAGATTGAAATTTCCATAATTATACAATTATTAATTTCATTATAATCATTCGCAATAGTTCAATTTTTTTAATTCAATGCAATAGTTTTAATTTTCATTTAATATTTGCACTGTCTAATTAAAATTTTATTAAGATTGACGATGTTTGAAATTGCGATATCTCTGAAATGAAGATTTGTAGAAAAAAATCATAGAAACAATTTTTGTAGAGAATTTAATAATCTACAACTTTTGTATAAACTATTTTTACTATAACACTTGCCGTTTGCTAGAAAAAGGCGAAAAACCAAAATTTGCAACCTTTGACCTTGAATAACTTTTTTTAGCAGATGTGGGATCGATGGGAACTTCTGATATTTAATTTGTAATAATGAAATGAAGACCTCCACCAATTTTCAGCTGTATCGTAATTTATGCAAGCTTAGCCTATTTTTATGTCTATTTTGACTGGGCTAAACATTACAATATTTATAAGCAAAATAAATTTAAGTTCAAAAATAATCAAATCAAAAAAAAATTATCTCTTCAAAACTTTTCATGCACCATTTCTACTTTCATTCTTTTCTGGTTCATTCACTTTTCTTTACGGATTTTCCACAAATTGATTTTAGTTTTAGGCGTCCATCTCGTTGGAGTCTTGTTTCTTTTACACTCCCGATTTATCCAAAATTTCCAGTTTTTCTTTTTTTCTTTCATGGCTACTTGTTTTATGTTGTCTAGTTCTTCTATTTTTAAAACTGTTGTTTCTTGTTTTATTATCTGCAGTTGTTTTACAATCTCTAATCTCACAACTTCCTGTTTTTCAGCTTCCAATCTAATATCTTCTTATTTTTCAGCTTCTAATTTTACAGCTTCTTGTTTTTTAGATTCCATTATTTTTTTTTCTTTGAGTAATTCTGTTTTTTCTTCATTTTCTTTCATTGATTCTGTCTTTATTTTATCACTACCTGCATTAAGCTCCTCTCCTAATTCCCCTCCTATTATCCCGATATCTTGTATTATTTTGTTGGACCATTTGTTTATTCTTTTACTTAGTTTAGTCATTAATTTCTTTATTTGTTCCACCTCTGTATCCGACATTTTAATTTCTTCAATTTTTTACTTTAATTTTCTCAGGGTCAAAGGTAGGTCGCTTTTTCGGAAGCCCCACGTTGCATGCGACAATTGAAGTGTAATTCTCTTCTGTGTGTATTTTCTATTAATTATTTTTCAAAAATCTCTATTTAAAATATTTATACCACGAGTAAGAACAATTTTTGATAACCATTACAAATACACTTTTTATTTAAAATGGTTAAGGTTATTAACATGTGATAATATTTTTTACAAAATAATTTTTACATGTTACATGAAATTGAAGAATAATTTAATAAATTCATAATTTACATAAAATTGTTCAAAAACTATTTAAATGAATGATATAGCTTGCGACACGCTGGCGCTGTTATTTATTTAAAACAATTATTTTAAACAACTTCAATTATAGTATGAAGGCGTCGCTTATAATGTGGTATGCGTCTGAAAAAATTGACAATTAATATTTTCAAACCCATTATTTATTTATTTATTATTTGTAAAGCTGCGCTTTTACAGAAGATTTGTTTTTGTAATATCTGGGTCGACACAATTTGTTTGATTTTGTATGAAACAATAAAAATATGCAAGAGCACTAAGGTGGGAATTATTGCTATTGGAGGAGAGTGTTTTGATGGGATTGAACTCATGTTCATAATAGAAAATTAATTTTTAAGTTGATAGTGTGGTAGTGTGGACTATATACTCATATTCATGAGTATATAGTCGGAGGATTTCAAGTTTAATCAAAATAATATAATAAAAATAAAAATCAGATATAAGAAATAACACAGCAATCTTTTGGTAATCGTGGGTAGTAAAAATTTGAGAAATTTACATCTCAGTATATTATCACAAACGTTTTCACCATACTATATGGCATCATCAGGCGATGAACTAGCTACGGTGCGTTAGGCTTGTTTCACACACATCATTTGTTTTCGGTTGTTTCTGATAAGTGTGAAACGGTAATTAGGTTTCAATTCGGTACCTAATAGAAACCATATACCCACCGAATACTCCTTCTACCGAATAATTTTTATCAGCTACTTTTACAGTCCACTAGACGACGAAGCCTATGTTCTGGAAGAAAAATACAAAACCAACAACTAATCAAAGACGTGCCGTATTGAATGGAACCTGATGTGTATGAAACAATCTTAATATAGTAACTAACAACAGGTCGAATAAGATGTCCCCGCTTATGTAATTTAATAAAGCCCAGGAGTTTGAGGGTTCATACAAATTAGGAAATACCTGTTCTTTTTAGAAAAAAAATCTGAGTATTGTTAATAACATTTAATTTAATTATGGAAAAATTTTCTGGTTTTATAAAATTTTCTACTTTTTTAATATAATCATTCTTATTAATACAAACAATAGCAAATTTGAAGTTCTTTATAGAGCCAAATTTTTTTTTTATATTCTAATGCCTTCAGGGCGGATTAGGAAGTAATGCGCGTAGAAAGGTTAATGTAAGTAAACCACTTATCTATTGATTATTATCGTTCCAAATATGTTTCATAACATTAATATCGTGTGATCGTGGAGGTGCTAGAAAAACCTTGGGGCAGTGGTACAATGCCCAACTTTTTGCTTTATAAAAATAAATTATTATGCTTCAGGTCATTGCCTGTATACAGTTCAAAATAGTTTCGAATCCCAATTTTCTCGGCACTTTGTTTTAAATTATTTTGTAATATTTCTAAAAACGATTACTTATTCATTACGTCATCAATAAATACCAAAATTTCAACATCAAATGCTAACATGTCGCTAATTCAGATCCATTGCTGAATTTCACTGTTACCGGGAGATTTTTAATATCTCTCTCTAGTCACATCATCATCACTGAGGAATGGTGATCCAAATAAGTCATTCGCAGCTGCCCACTGTGGTTTTTCACTTCCGCCGGTCTTCTGCATCTCTTATTGTTGTCTGTAGAGGTCACTTTGTTATTTGTTTTATTTGATCGATTTATATACAGGGTAATCTATTCATAGGTATTTTACCTTCTACCTTTCCTTGAACCACCAACTTTTTCAGGTTTGTCCCATCTCTATGCATCACGTGCTCAAAATATTTCAGAATGCGTCGTCGGCATAATGGCCGATAGTCGCTTTTTATTTTTAGCTCCTGTAAAATCGACACGTTCATTTTTTTCGCTGTTTACGGTATTCTCGGCATACGTCTCCAGCACCACATTTCGATAGCGTCGATGCGGCGTCCATCTGACATGACTCGACGCCATACAAGAAAGTTGAAAAAATTAGAGTATTAAACCAGACGAATCTTGGCAAATCTTAGTGATTTGTTTGTTGGTCTACGCTTTCTTTAATTATTTAGTCATGGCTTTACGTGTCATTGTAGCGCGTCTTTTGATGTTTTTTTTAGTTCCACCTTTGCCGCCACCAATCAACCATCGTACAGAAATTCCGTAACTTATTCCATCTGTGTTATTTAGTTGATTACCCGCTGTTAAAGTGCCATCTCTGTCTATAACCATTAGTTTGGTTTTTTTCAAATTTATTGTTAAGGATGTATTCTCATGTTCCGACCGAATTTTTAAGATTTTTTCGAAAATTTTTTTTATAAGTAAATAACATCCAATTATTTTAAAAATTGTATATGTTATTATTAACACTATAAGGTATATAAAATAGTTTTTTTTTAGTTTATTTAATAATATTTTATTACCACTTTTTGCTGTCAAAGTGGAGGTTAAAAAAAAAACGCAGGTGGCTGGCCCGGGTGATTCCAGCACTTGTAGTAGTTTGAAATCAAAAATTCAAATTGATTATTGTTCAGTAGACTTGTCATTCTGGCAGGTAGTAGATTTAAACATTTTTATTGAAAAATAACAAAATGAGGGACTTTTAAAACTAAATTTTCAAAAATCGTGGTTTTTTTTGTGGAAAATCGGGAAAATTAATAAGAAATTCTGAGTGAAAATATACAATTCTACTACCTGCGAGAGCCACTCATATGTAGAATAACATATCCAAATTTCAGCCAAATCGGTTGGGTAGAATTTTGTAAACCCCTCGGACCGAACTAAAAAATGTTGTTTCGAGAAAAACGCGTTTCAAGATTTAAAAAGTTTAAAAAAATCAAACTATCCTGAGCTTCTACAATGCCGCTTTTTTCCTTTGCGATACATGTTTACCAATGTTTACTCGATGCACACATACTTCTAGTACTATTTTAGTTCTCGAAACGTACAGATATTATAATATACAAAACACAGGTATAAAGAGAACAGAACAATAAAGTGCTACGACAGCGGTACGGCTAGCGGATCGCAACTACGAAGCTCTCTCGTATTTCTGCTATAACTTTGTTGATATTTTCAATTTTGATCTGAAATTTTTCCAGTATAATCTCAATATATTTTACTTTGAAAATATGTAAAAAAAAATTAATTTTTTCAAATTAGAACATGAGAATACATCCTTAAGCCAAAGGCTTTAATTTCTTTCATGACTAATTATAGCATTTCAGTCAGTTCGTCTTCATTATTAGCCAGCAACGTGGTGTCATCGGCGTATCTTAGATTCATTTTTTTTTCACCGATTGACACGCCCGTTTCGTATTCGTCTAGAGCTTTTCTTATTATATATTCACCATGCACGTTAAACAGCTCTAGGGAGAGAATTTCATTCAGTTTTACTCAGTTTTATTCAGTTTTAATATCGAAAGCCGCATTTGGTTTTGTCTAAACAAATTTTGGTCTATCCGAACTGCAGAAATTAAATTTAGGTTTAAAGAAAGAAAGTACAAATAAATATTCTGATGAAAACGATAAACCTCGCTGAAAACTTAATAAAAATATTAATTTAGATTATTGTTTGGTTAACTTGTTCATTTAAAAACTATTGAATTTTTGGTAAAAATGGTCGCAAATTGCTTTCTATCTACTTAAAATCGACTAGAACAGTGGCTAAGAATTTAGTCTTTCGACATCCAGGCACTAAAGGTCGAGCTAAAAAGGTAATTGACTCAAAATTAGTTTTTCTTGTTTTTTACAGATGAAATATTAGAAAAAAATACTAATTCATACTAATGAAGAAATTGAAATTAAAAAAATAATTTCAAAAACCAGCAGTATTATCTTGGACCAACAGATAAACTTAAAATTTTAGAACTTCTTTATTTATGGATTATTGTATTATAGTTTTAAAATGTTCTCATTTAACTGTAGTTGATATGTGGTCAGAATTATTTTGTCCACCAATCTATAAAACCATTTTACCAAAAACTGATTTGAATTTTTTATTAGATATTTGAGATTTGATTACGAACCAACAAGATCACAAAAAAAAGTACAAAATTTGTGCTATAGGTACGTGAAATTTTGGATATGTTTATGTTACAATGGAAAGCCAACTATAATCTATTGATTTATGTGATGAATAATTAATGGTTTCAAGGGTAGATGTCCTTTTAAAATGTACTTACCAGTTCATATCAAATTTTTTAGAAAAATTAAAAAATGCACAAACACTTTTTATCTTTATATACTTATAATATACTGTGATGTAATAAAATATATTTTTCAATTATCTCCAATTATCAAAAATTTAAGCAATCAAAAACATCACACACTCTTCAAAATTTATCTTTTCACTCACTTTTAACTTTAAATAAACAATTATCAAAAAAAAAAATCAGTTTACTATTCTTAAATTCAAAACTTTTTTACAAAAATCAGGGAAGTAAAATTTAGATCTCCGCTGCCATCTTTGACCAAAGGCCTCTTTACTCCACTGTGGAACAATACTCGAGCAGGAAACCACTCTATAAACCGAAGAAACTATTTAAAAGCTCTTGCTACTTTATATGTAAACAACACATGAGACGACTAATGGTAAATGAACCTTTACCTACCAAACTTAGAGCCTCAATTCAAAATATACTTGGTTGTGAGGAAGAGAAAAAAATACAAAATATGCTTATAGGTCATCCAGGAAGGTGTTCTAGTTGTTCCAGAAGTGCAAACAGAAGAGTTGTTACTTAATGTAATAAGTGCAATAAGTTTTAGTGCGTGTGGGGACTGTATGATAGAATAGCATGACAAAAATATATACATATTTTAAAGTATTCATCCAATTTATTTTGACATGTTTTTTTCTTCTATTTTTGTGTAAATAATGCAACATTCAAAAATTATATAACTATTACATTCATAATTCTTGTTTATAATCCGTTAACTATAAAACTATAATATTTTTTCCGATTTTTAAACTCTTTCATAAAGAAATACTTTGGTTTTATACATATGAAGCTACCTTGTAAAATATGGATCAACAATATCACCTTTCTGTGTATCAAGGGTTAATTATAGCAAAACATTGTGCAAAAAAATAAATTTGTAATTTCCCGGTTTTACTTTAATAATTTTTATGTATTTATGGTAGGTGTACATAAGTTTTATACATTTTTATACAAGTTTTATACAGCTTTCTTTAATTTTGCTGATTATTACTAAAAGTTTCATTAAAATTATCTTGCACAATAAAATAGATATAATATTAAATTTTATGATTGTACCTTATACATATAAATTTTTATCATTTAGTACGATTTTATGGGGTAAAATCGTCCGTGCCTCTAGGTATACAATTTTAACTGACAGTCACTGTACTTAAAGAAAATCTAGCAACCTTGTTTGCTTTGATTCCTATCAAAATTCGTATTCAGCATTGTTTGCCAAATCATCATGACAAAATACAAAATTGCACAGCGTATTGAAATTATTAAAATTTATTACAAAAATTTTGATGTCCTCGATCCAAGTTTCTCGCTTTATGTGAAATTTATAATCAACATAATCGACCTACAGAGCTTATTATTTGTAATTTAATGAAAAAATTTAAGACATGCGGTACTATTTCTAATGTTCAGAAGCCAATCTATCAAAAACCTAAACGTACTGCTGAAAATATCAATGTTGCGATTTGCGAATTAAAGTGTGAATTATATCTAGAATAATTCAACGTTGTTTTCAAGAACTTGATCTCTTTCTTATGGCACTGTATCGAATATTCTTAAACAAGATTTACAATTTAATTCGTATAAAATATAATTAATACAATATCTTAAACCGAATGACCATTTTGTGCTAAGAAAATTTGTTGATTGAGTTTTAGAGAAACTTGAAACAAGCTCATTATTTTATGCGATTTCAGGATCATGCGATATAATTTTATTAAACTTTGTAATGAGAATATTCTTTGCTAAAGCAATAAACCTCTCACTACACCTGGAATAGATCCTTTCCAGTAATTGTGTGCCGAGGATGAAAAAAATAATTAGCTTTGTTAAATACGGAGGAGCAGAGCGTGAATCCTAAAAAAGAAGAATTTGCTTCTACTTTCGCAAAATAAAAATACCGATAGTTAAAATCTTATAATAAAAAATAAGTAGGTACAATCTACTATAAAACGCTATGGCAATAATTTGCACGTCGCACTACTAATCGGAACCAAATACGTTCCCTATGAACCACACACAGAAAGGAATAGGTAGTATAAAAAAAATGACTTACCCAAGCGCTCAGGTACGTTTACAAGATCTTTTTCGACAGTGGTTACACCACCAAAACCCTCCGTGTTTCCAAAACTGAAGACAATTATGTGAACGCGTCGTTTCACCTCGCTGCTAGGAAAACCAGTAGCTTGCTGGACTGCTGGACTTAAATACGCGTTCATTCAATTAACATCTAATGTCGACGTTAACTTTGCTGGTAATCACTTTTACTTCACGCCTCAGGTTAAATCCCAAAACTGGACCCTTGCGAAATTACAATTATCTAGATTATAATAATCTGGACTGACTTCCCACAGCACTACCAAAATGCCTCCGTCTTACCAGACGTTCTAAAATGAAGTCCCTTAGCTTGCGCGCGAAGTTAATAACGAGTTCGAGTCTACTAATATTTTTTTAAAAGCTATATGTCTTAATTTTACTATTGGATTTTTAACAATAATTAAAGAATAAAATATCTTTAGACACAGAATAAAAATTTGTTTAATTTGATATCTTTTTCATTCTTATCCGTTATAATGGGAAGCAAGAATTTAGAAAAAAATCAATATTCTATGTTAATTCCCTGTTCGGTTCTTTGGCCGGTCACCCGTATAGGTAAAGACCATAATATTTGATACAAATATAGATGATTTGACATACCATAAACAAGGATTGCATTTACCTAGACCAAGACTCGAGTAATACGATATTACTTTTATACCAGATGTACCAAGTGCTTAGTTAAGTACTTAGTTAATTAATGATTTTTACGATATCAAGTCCTGCCAAGATCTACACAATAATTTTTACGCTTACGTATACTTTCGAAACTGACAGAGAAAATTATATTCGATTGATTGCAACAAGAAGAAAACGAACTTAAAATTACAAACAAAATCCAATTTGAATTTTCGAAAGGACATAACATATGACATTACAAAACACAAGAATAGCCAATGACATTTTAACTAACTTTGACAAAAATTATTATTTTTTAAATATTTATATCGATAATATTTCATCGAAATTCTATACCTCAACTACCGATAAAATTACAGATACAGATTACTTTATTTTGGATGAGCTGTTATGGTGAAGGAGGATCCATAAAAAAATCCACATTTGGTGTAGGAGATGGTGAAATGTAGTACTTAAATTAAAAAATTAACCAAACATGTTTTTCAAGGTAATCTGAAATTAAAGGAAAGATTTATTAGCTGTCCAACAGAAGCTAAAAGATTGCAAATAGTTGAAAAGATTTCAATGAACTTCCAGGATGCATATGTTTATATAGATGAAACCGAATTCAAACTAACAGAATCACCTGTAACAAATCACGAAGTGTCTTTTTTTCTAAAAATGCAAGCAGTTTGTAAATACAACTTAAGAATTAGGCAAGCAACAATCGGATATCAAGGAAGTATCTACGACGCAAAAATATTTTCTAAATCTTCAATTGGACGTTCACCTGAAAATTATTTTTCTAATTTGCAATGGATTACTGAAGATTCTGCATATATCGTTAAACAAAATCTTGTTACACTGTTACGAAGAAACAGTAACGAATTGAAAAGGAATCTAGGGATAACTATAATAAATATTTTTCAAGTTGCAGAGTACTTTACGTATAGAAAATTAAAAGAAAAATTTTCGAGTTTGAAAGAATTGAAATTTCAAAATTAATCATAGATAAGTGATTAAGGTAGTGTCACTCGATATTAATCATATAAAATTTTTTAGGAAACCAAAAAAATGCACAAACACTTTTAGTTCATCGCCAGATGATGCTATACTATGGTGAAAACGTTTGCGATCATATACTGCAGTATACTATCTCAAACGTTTTCATCTCATGAGATGACCCGAGCTGTACAAATTTATAAAATTTTACTTATTCCAAAAATCACTCCTTGCTCGGATACATCCATTATTTTATGCAATGAGACACTTATAGGTTTTTATTTATTTTTAATCTTAAATGAATTGTGCTGAAAATTTTCGTATCGTTTTGTTATTTTAATTTTTATGCGTTGATCAAATCGGTTGCTAAGTTAAAATTTTTACCTTTTATATGGCCTTGCAAGCGCACATGGGTTCCGCATCTGCCGGCGTCGATCTAACAATTTTGTTTGTGATTGTTCACACAACGACCAAAATTATTATTACAAATTCTTCAAATTTTCTTTTATTCTTTTTCGATTTTCACTTCACCACTGAATTAAAACAACTTTAATTAAATTAAAATTCACTTTTATTAAATTTAATCAAATAAAAATTCAAAATTGAAATCTAACATAGTGGAAATAACAATCCCACTGCTAGCCCAACTCAACGGCGTCTGGCATCAACCTTCAACACCTTCTTTCTCCCACCTTATTTTACAGATTTTACACAATTTACAGATTAATAATTTACAATAATAAAAACAAAAGTTCAAAATAATTTACAAAATAATAAAATTAACGTTTTTAGCGTTTCAAAACACGACAATACATACGGTATATCTACTACATATTGCTATGCCCCCAACTTTACAAATTTATAATTTTTCACCCTTTTGTGAAAATTGTTGAGGTTACCCAGATTATTTTTTATTAGAATGGAAGTTTTAAATCAATCTTGATTACAAAGATATTACAAAATATTATTTGACAGGTTTTATTTTATAATAAATTAAACATATTTTGCTATTTCAATAGCGATTTCAGTAAAGATTAAGTAATATTTCATCTACCATTATTGTTATAATGCTACTTTATCCTACTCTTTCAGTTCAAGTGTCACTTGTCTTATTACTTTTAGTATAATATATAGTTGTAATAGAAAAAATATAAATAATAATACATAATAAGGTAACGTTTTATTCGGAGAAAATGGAAAATTAGTGTTTTGTCTATAAATGTCAGACTCTCTCCGCTCATTCATCAATCCTATAATCTCCTTGCAAAAAGTCAAACATTAACACATAATGAAACAATATAATATTTTACTAAATTATTTTATTGTACACAGGAAGAATTGCATTGCGTTCGTTATGGCTACTGTTCAAGTGACTAATGGGGCCCAAAGACCTATAGATATGTCAAAAATTGTATTTGGAGCATCAGAAGGTAAGTTGCTATTATTTAATTTACATATTATGCACAGCTTTAAAACCTTAAAGTTTTGAAAATATTTAAGGTGTATTGTACCGACCTTAATTATAATATACCACATTAGCTAATTTAAGTAATGCGGTGTTAAGTATATTTTAGTATACGTATAGGTATACTAAGTTACACGTATTTAAGTATATTTCAGATACAGCGTAACCAATGTTTGGTAACAATCATAACCAAGATATATTACTATAATTTACTAACTGGGTAATTAATTTGATAGAAAAAACCTAAAAAATGAATTTTTTAAGTGGATAGAGGCCCTTGAATATAAGGGTCTTTATATATCGTATTAAAAAACATAGTTATTTATTTGAAACTTTTATCATATTTTTATAATGTAATTTTTTTAAAAACTTCTTAGTCAGTAGATATTTAAAGATTTTTATCATTTTTATTTTTCTTGTTTATTTAAATAAGTATTCTAAATCCAAACCTGTTAAATGTAAATTATTGTTTTTTTTATTGTTTTTTAAATATTAATTTTCTATATAAGTATGTATTCTTTACTTAAAAGTTAAAATTTATTATTTTAACATTTAGTTTAGTTTGTTTATTTAAATTAATTTGCAAAGGTGTTTTTTGCAACTTGTCCTTCCTTAGCTTACAGTAGATACACTATCATTATAGTATGTAATACGTGGTTAGAACGGTATGAATTATTTTTCCACTTAAAATATAAAAAATCTTTTTTTAATCTAAAAATAGTATTTTATCTTTCTCACTAAGCTTATTTGGTGGTAAATTCTTTCCCGCATTTCATAAAGCAAAATTTTTTGTGAATTTAATTTTCTTATTGTTTCTTTCAATAATTCTTCGGTAATCTTTAACGTATCTAGAAAAAATTAACGACAAACAGTTAACTTTTATAAAATTCTTGAAAAAATTATAGGTTTTAGTTAAACTTTGCCGTGAATTTCTTTCAGTAGTTTTCCTCTTCCTTTCTTCTTGACTGAAATGTTGAATTATAAATTGACGTTGTGGAAAACCTGAAGGCTGATCACAAAACTATATAAATATTCTCTCTTTCTTCTTCAGAAAATTTGCTTGCGCATTTATAATTTTTTTCTTTAAATCTCGTGGAATTTGCATAGTCCATGGTGTTATTTCTTCCCCTTTCACGGTTTTGTAACTTTCTCTCTTCAGACGTTTAGCTTTCTGAGAATGTTTTTCCCACTGTTTTGAATTACTAATTTTACGTTGCTTTGGTGGTGATGGAGTAGTTATTGGTGGCTTTGTATTACTTTTGTTCAGATTAAATGATGGACATCTATCCGCCAATCTAAGCAATTGATTGCTTGCCGAAAATAACATAGTCTGTGCTACACTATGTTATTTTCAAAACGGATAAATTTCGTTCCATCAAACTTTTATATAAGCTTGATAAAATTGAAGCTAAGCTACTTTCTAGTGTGACGTTATCTTTATCATCAACATTTAAATCTTGAACAGCAAGCTCGACAATAATTTTTTCTAGTGTTCACCCATTAATTTCAAACGCAATTGTTAAAGTTAAATAATCGTTTAATAATAACTGTTAATGCAGTGAAAAGTTGTTTAATTGAAATTTAGATTTCTTCACTTACCTACATAGTATGTTACATATAGTATTATATCATGTATGTAGATAATGCCATCAGATAAAACATTTCCCAACCGCCCCATTCTTATTTGCAGTTCATTGTGATTTATGGGGTTTTCGTAAACCTTTTTTTTTCGATTAATTAATACTAATTTTACAACTTTTTTTTTGATTTTTGTTATGTTTTAAAAGAAAATAGTAATTATAATAATTATATTACTTTCATAATTTTATTATCAAATCTCAACAATGATAACATAACATATTGTCGTGTTTTTTTTTACACTTCAATCAGATAAATTCCCTGGTGGTACTTGGAGGTTTGGTCACCAATCTAAGCGTTTGTAATTTTGAAAATAAAACTGAATGTGGTTAATCACCGTACCTTTATTTTCTATAAACATAAAACAACATGAACATAAACAGAAACAGAAACTAATGAAATTAAACTTTAAATATATCGTTAACGGAATACCTTTTTTTTTGCACTATTTTCCCTCCTTTTGTAATATCGTCGCCGTTCTTTACTCCGCCACAGTTATTTCTTCTCTAGCAATCCTCTTTCCAAACTTTACTTCTACACTACTTCAACAATTCTATTTCTTATACTTTCGAGAGCTTCTTCTCGAAATTAATCGTCCTTTTCCTTTTCTTTGTTTTTTTATTTAATTAAATTTCGAGAGATCAATTTCTCTCCAAAATCCAGCTGGAACCTGGTTTATTATTCTTCCTTCACTACTCTCTTTTTTTTACGCTCCCTCTTGATTATTTTTTTTTTATTAACCTCGCGCACTCTTTAAACGTTTTAAAAGTAATGTACAATAAACTAAAATAAAACTATAAACTATAAATTACAAAATTAACAAATGGAACCTTCTTGAGTGTACAGACTTGCGTGGTTCAAAGCTACGGTGGTTAATACACTCATCCAGTTTATTTAAACCGAAATATTTTTAAGTTTGAGGTAAAATGTGTAAAAGGAAATTTTGTTTTGTAATTTGAAATAAATTTGTAACTTATAATTTGGATTAAGGAATTTATCTGGTTTGATTTTTAATTCATCTCAATATATTTACATAAAATATTGGCGAACCATGGTAAATTAACCAAAATGCAGATTTGCTACTTTTTAACCAACTTCAATAAAGGAGGAGGTTATCATTCGGTTGTATTTTTTTTCTTTTTTTAATGTTTGTTACCTCAGAACTCCGTCATTTATAAACTGATTTTCAAATTTATTTTTGCGTTTAATCAAGTATAGTTCTAAGTTGGTTCTATTATAATAATTTTATTCGTATATTGGACCTTGAATTTTGAAGATGCACCGGGAAAACCCTCAAACTTCCTCTCAACTTTTCCTCAACTCTCAAAATCCTCCTCAAAACTCCTTTAAATCGGCTTAATTGCGGAGCTAATTTTGATGAGTTTACGGTGGAAAACGGTGGGTACGTTGCCTTTCCATTTCATTGAAAAGGCGATCGCAGATTAAGCCGAGACAGTGGCCACGTCTTTTGATGTTTTCACTATTTATTACTTTTTCATTGTAAGCCCGCATTTGCGAAAACCTCTATTTACGCATTTCACTACTCTCTTTTGAAATACCCTGGATCTAGATTTGCTACTTTGAGATAGGCGTTCCTCCCTAGGTCTACCAATTTTTGCTTTCGATAAATAGTTACGCAACGCAATATTCACTAAAAAGGATGCAATAAAAAATTAAAAAAAAATAAAATAAAACCGACTTAAAAAAGCACTACTGTGAAAAAATGCACTAAAAAGTAAAAAATAATTACGTTATTTAGTTACTTCAACTAGCTGGCACAGGCGGTCAATTGAATCTTTACGGTCATCCGTAAAGATGTTGGTAAAAAAAATCTTTACTAAACTTACAAATCAGTACTCGATCTCAACAAAGATGGCAACAAAAATTTTATGTTCCGATAAAAAATAAGTTTAACAAATAAAAAGACAGTGATTGTAATGATAAGGGTTATTAATTGTGATGAATATAGTATTAATTTACTTTAAATAAAATTTGGAAGTGTATTGATCAAAATAATTAAACGTAAAATTTAAACCATAAATTGAAATGTTGGATATAAAAATTTTGGAAAACTTAAATACCACATTGGCGATACGGAAATTTTTGGAAGTCCGGATAAAACAACTAGATCAATAAGTAAGCAATATCATATAAATCACAGAGGATGAGAAACTTTAATTGTGCGCATAATAAAAATAAGAAATTTTCATTGCTTTGCTTTAAATAATTTCACAATGAGTTCTTTTTGCAGTAAAATTGCGATTTTTTGTCTAAGGCAAAACAGCAAATCGTATATCATTTTGTAAACTACACTAGATGAGCAATTTTTTAAAGTAACTTGCCAGGTTAGTGTGTAATATTTTTTTACAGTATAAAGAGTTAAAGTCAGCGAATAAAAAAAAATTACATATGAGTCGGGAAAAAATATTTTTTTTTCTAAAAGTATGGCACTATTAATTTAATTTTAGTCTGTGATCAATAGCAGGGCTATTCAGGAGTGCGTAACAAAAATTATAATCTTAAAATATGGAATTTCGTACCTGTGGCACTCGAAAAACTTATTTAAGGTGTCGATTTTCACAAAATTTATGAAAGTACTAATATTACGAAAACGAATGACTTTTTACTTACTTACTTTTATATATTGATATTCTAATATGATGACGTTGAGTTTTGGGCCACCCTGTATACATAATAATATTATTACACATAATGTGTTTAGGCTCTTTATTTTATTACGTAAAAGCTATAATAAATCCAAACTGAAAACTAATATTACAACTGAGAGACACTAAACTTTATAAAAGCTAATGAAAATAGTAATGGATTTTTTTAATTCAATATCCATTAGTATAGCATGTCCGATGCCTAATGTAAGTTGAAAAATTTTATTATTTGAATTAATGTAATATAATAAGTATTATGAACGTGATGTAACTATAAGTTTGGATTTCTAGTTTATAATTTCCTGGTACCCAATTTTCAGAGCAATAAAACTTTATGCCATTAATATACTAACTAGTATTTCATATCACTAATGCATATTTTATAAGATAATATTCATGTGGTATGTTATATTATACAATCTAACGTTCATATATGACTTGTAACTACATTTTCGGTATGTTTGAAGTGTTTATTTATCTATAATTGATACCATAAGATTCATAATAATATTAACAAAAGCTTTTGATTATTGGATATTTTTATAATATTTTTAGTATTGCCTAGATTTAAAAAGGTTAAATTTCACTAATAGTATAAATATGTAGTAGTAGGCTTTGTTCAGTTGTTACTTACGAATATGAGTTTAATATGCTAACATGTATACTTCTCTACTATTAACGAGGTTGGGGAGTCAAAGCAACAATGTTCCTTTAGGTACTATTATGTACTTACTGTTAAACTTTTAATGCTGGAGCTTTGCCGAATTTTTCTGTTTCTCAAGAAATAAGTAATTTTAAAAACGGTTCTACGGATAAATTTAAAATTTTGAAAACACATAAAGGGTGATTCAATTGGAGGTAACAATTTAAATGTAGTTTCATTGTGGTTCTATCAAAAGATAAACAATTGATATTTGACATGTGTGATCACTATGTAACACTAATAAAATTCATCAATATCTTAATAACTGCTTGCTTGCAGTTAATCATACATATAGATATATTATCATCTTTGTGTACAAACGTCATTAAAACAGTTAAATTACAAATTAATTTACATTAATATGCCGCGCGTTTGTTCCAACTTATTTTGATATGTTTGGGGTTAATTCACTTCAGAAAGTGAAAAGAAACTAATTTCGGCTCTGCTAGAAAAGTGTTATCAAGCTTATTTTAAGACTGTAAATAAAAATCAAGACCAATTGTAGGTACTTCGAGTGTGTTGTTTAAAATGTTACAAATAATACCTATTTGACGGGTTGGTATAATGGTACAATGATGCCTTTTGGTGTACCAATGTAGTGGCGGGAACCTAAAAACCAGATAGATGACTGTTATTTCTGTTTAACAAATGCAAAAAGTTTTTCTAAAAAATTAAAAAATTTCAGTGAAATAAGCCAATGTACCATCAGTATTAATGCCGTTACCCCATTCTCCTTAGAAATTTCTGTACAGAAACAATATTCAAGTTCATCGATATCTATGGAAGAAGATAGCGAATCCAGCAATTTTAGTGGAGAGGTACTATTTTAAGATTCAACTACTACTACATAACCACATTTGATTAGTCAATTAGAGCTAAATAACCTTGTTAGAGATTTAAATTTGACCAAAGAAAACTCCAAAATATTAGGGTTGCGATTACAATAATGAATTCTTTTACAGACTGGTGTTAAAACTACAATTTACCGAAAGCGTCGCAGTTCTTTAATTACATTTTATTCAAAAGAGAATAGTTTAGTTTTCTGTAACAATATTAATGATTTAATGTCGGCACTAGGGCACTAGGTCACCATCATTCTCCAGAACTGTGGAGACTATTTATTGATGGATCTAAACTAAGTCTAAAGGTAGTTTTACTCCATAACGGCAACAAATTACCATCTTTGCTTGTAGCGTACGGCGCTCACTTAAAAGAAACCTATGATATTTTAAAACCCGTTCTGGAAAAAGTCAAATACAAATGGCAAATATGTGCAGATCTGAAAGTAGTGACTTTCATTTTAAGATTACAAACATTTTATGAACATTTAATTAGAAAAAAAAAAGCATTTCTCTGCGTTTACAAAAGTAAAACCGATTATTATAGCGGTTATAGAAATTGTATCGGGCATTATTTTTCATTATTTAAAACTAAGTCAAACGGGCTAATTTTTAAATTAAATTTAATCAATCTTAGACGTTTCCTATATGTGGGCGATCACGTATTCTATTACTTCCTGTGGTATATTAGAGTTTTGCTATGTTAAAGTTTTGAATTATTTGAAGCCTTAATAATTATTATATTTTTAATTAATTTTATTAATTTATGAACGGTTTGAGATAAAGCTTTGAAAGAATTTAAGCTTCTTCTGAAAGATACTTAAAAATAAACATCAAATCAATTAAAAAATTCAAAATATTTCTACGGTTGATTTGCCATGAAATCTCATCAGTATATTGTTTACCTATGTATAGAAAAACATTATTAAGGTTATATATGAAGAGTACAACACAGTCATCGAAATTGATTTAACCTCGCTATGAAATAACGATGAAAAACTTGAATAAAAAGCAAAACAATTTCAAATTTTTATTTTTGTTATAAAATGTGTTTACATTTATGAAAACAAAATGTGTTTTGTTATAAATCATAAAGAAATATTAGGTAATAGTAACAGAAGTTTAAAAATGGAAGTAAAATGTAAAAATTTACACGAAATTGAATTTATCTCACTTTAATAACTTTTTTTAAGCTAAGTAAACACTTGAATGCTATTTTCATTCTTTTTAGTAAATTTCACTAATATAATATCTCAGTAATATACCTGACTGCTTCCAGCTATTCAAATTTCTAAAATTTTATTTTTTCTAAAGATATTCTTGCTGGGTTGGCACCCATCTTTAATTTGAGCTCTAAGACTCTTCAAAATTTTAAATTTAAAATAATTTTGTATTGTATAAAATTTTGTTCCAAAATAAATTTCAAAAGTGCAATTTATTTATAAAATTTTGCCTTGCATGTGGGATTTTACCCAAATTTTCTAAAACTCCGAATTTTTCATCATTAAAATTAAAATAATAACTAATTAAAATAAAAACGACCATCAATTCAAATCAAATTACTTTTATTTTTATTAATATTAAAAATGATCTAAATTAAACTTATCATAGCAGGGAATGACACTTCCACCATTAGTCAACGCACGAGGGCGTCTCTGACTAAGACGAACCTTGCTGAACATAATTTTCTGCCACTTATCTCTACTGCCAACCTAATTTTTTACAATAAAAATTTTATGTACAGTATGTTTACAAATAAATATTTACAATTAAAACAAAACAAACTTCAAAATAATTTACAAAACAATAAATACTGTTTTATCGGCGTTTCAAAACACGACAATACATATCGTGGGCTTGTGGATAAAACTGACCAAGTCCAAAATTATAAATTTTACACGGGAGCAAATACAAAATTCAGTTAGTCTCTAAAAATCAGGAAGCTATTGGAAATTTCTCAAATGTGTATTATAAAATAACTATTATTCGGCTTTCTATTCATTATATTTTTAACTTTCTAATATAATAATAATAATAATAATAATAATAATAAAAAGCTTTATTTAGAGTTACAAAATACAAAATAAAATGTAAACTTTAAAAAAGTGGAGATCAGCTGTTGCTGATTTTCATCTCAACTTCATCTTGAAAGAATTCTTCGACTTCGTAGAGCGCTCTCTCTACCAATAGTTCTTTGCTTCTTTTCTTAAATTGAATCAGAGGAAGGTTTTTGATTTCCTCCGGCAGCTGATTGTACAGTTTTATACTTAAATTCCTTCCTTCACAGCACTTCAATCGAAGAAGCATTCTTTGAAGTTGGTCTCTTTGTCTTGTTTCATAAGAGTGGCTCGCCGTGACTTGAGCGGTGGTGTTCGTTTTCATATGCACAACGGCAGTATATACATAGGCAGAAGGTAGCGTCATTACTTTTTGTGCCTTGAATATTGGTTTCTCCAGTGCTCGTATCGCTCTCTTTTGCATTATGAAGATGCGGTTTAAGTGTGTTGAATGACCCCAGATTCGAAGACCGTAAATCATCCTTGCATGAAACAAAGAGAAATAAACGAGTCTTGCAGTGTCTTTTCCGACTGTGTCTTTTATTCTTCTTATTGCATATATAGCTGTGCCTAGTGAGTTTGTTAGGTTAGCTATATGGTCGTTCCAAGTTAGGTAGGTATCTAATGTGATTCCTAAATATTTCACTGTTTTTTTTGGTGTTCATCAGTCCGGTCAGTTGTGAAGGTTATCTTTTGTGTTTTTTCTTCGTTTAACAGTAAGCGATTTGATGCAAACCATTTCGCTGCGGTGCTTTGCTTATCGTCGGTTGTAGTGTTTTCGTACTCTTCTACATAAGCAGTATCGTCCGCGAACAGTACCGTTGGGCATTCCATATTTGCTGGAAGGTCATTTATGTAGAGGACAAAGAAAAGTGGTCCTAATATACTGCCTTGCGGTATACCGCATGTCATTATACCTTCGCAGCTTAATTCTTCGCTCCACATAACGATTTGTCTTCTTTTGGTTAAGTATGATTTGATTAGAGTGTAGGCCGGTCCTCAAAATCCGTAGTGTTGTATTTTGTCAAAGAAGATGTTGTAATCCATCATATCAAATGCTTTAGAAAGGTCATTAAACGCGGCTTGGCACTTCTTTTTATTTTCTAACATGTCATATATGTGGGATGTCAGGTGCATGATCGCGTCTGTCGTGTTTTTCTTTTTTTGGTAGCCAAATTGATGTTTTGTAATGGCCTCATTCTTACTCAAAAAGCTCAGAAAATGGTTGCATAACAATTTTTCAAGTATTTTTGAGAAGATGGGGGAGTATTGATATCGGTCTGTAGTTTGTTGCTTGATTTTTATTTCCTATCTTGTATATTGGAATTGTTTTCGATAATTTCAGGGTATCCAGAAAGATTCCTTTTTCCAGACATTCATTCATAATGTGGCACAACACTGTTTGTATGTCTTGTTTTATAAATTTAACTATTTTTAAGTTTAAATTATTGATGTGGTAGGATGAAGAGTTTTTCAGTTGTCGTATGGTGTTCTCTATTTCTGTTTCAGTGATGTCATGTAAAAATATTGTTTCACGTGTACTAGGAATTGCTGAGTTTAGATATTGTGATGGGCTTATACTTGTCGTTGGTATCTTCTCGTTTAAACATTTCGTGGCATTTGTGAAGTGATTGCAGAAGTCGTCTGCTGTAAGTGTTGAGTCTTATTCCGGTTTATTTTTTTTTCCAAGTTCTTTGTTGATCATGGACCACGTTTTTTTTTGTATATCATTTGATAGCATGATTTGTTTCGCATTTATCTGCCTCTTATGTGCTTCAAGTTTTTTGTTAAAAAGTTTCCTTAAGTTGTTGTAGCTTTTCCTGTCATTCATGTTTGTGGTAGTTTGTTTAATTTGTTGATGTAGTGATTTCATTTGCTTCTTTATGTTGTTGAGTTCTTTTGTGAGTTTGATTTTTGTATTGTTTCGTTTGTAGCTTTTTACTGGAAACGTGACGTCTGCATTTTCTTGGATAGCTTTGATAAATAAGTGAAACTTCTTCTGTGGGTCCGTTTCTTGGTAAACACTTTCCCAATTTATAGTGCTGATCTTGTGTTTGAATTCATCAATTAGTTTTTTAGAAAATTTCCTCTTTGATATTTGGTTTTGTTTTTTTTGTTTGTTTGTGTGCCACTCGATACAGATTGATTTATGGTCAGATATAGTGATTTCAGGTAGGTAGCTCGAAATGTGGTTTACGTTAGTAAAGATGTTGTCGATACAAGTTGAAAATATTTGATTATATCGTGTTGGTTCAAATATCGTTCTTTCCAAATTGAAGGATTTCATGAGGTGTTCGAGGTTTTAACCAAGAGTTATTGAGAAAATATCACGATAGCCTGAGACTTGTTCACTTTTACCACTCTAAGGATACAAAAGAATTTGATAAACAAAGATAAAAATTAAATAAAATACTTTTAATAACTAAAAAACTAAATAATACAATTAAAATTATTCAGAATCTTCGCTTTCTGACAATACATCAGGTTCGGGATTTTTACATTTCAAATTGACTGAAACCGGTAACGTGAAGTAAAAGTGATGATACTCATCAAGTATAACATTCGTGTTACATAGTTTAATTAAATACTGTTGTTTTTGAGGTGCAATTGCATTCTTTTTAGTATATACCTGCTTAAGATTTTCTGGTAAGCTAAAAGAACGGTCTTTGCCATACACTTTTAGTTCTCTATATTCATTATGAAAATCATAACTGAAGAAAATTGTCCCTGCTTTTTATTTTTCGTATCTCATTCATTTTATCTTCAACACAATTCATTGTGTCGCCAGTACTATTTTAAATTAAATTGCTAGCTAAATGTTTAAGATCTTTAAAGTCATTGTATCTTAGTTCTTTGATTATGTACTTTTTACCGACTTTATTAGAATTTCTCTCAGATTTTGATAATTGAAAAATATTGTATCAGGTATATCCCTTACTTGCGACACTTTTATGAAGTGACGTACTTGACACAGTGGGGTGCATCCGACCCCACCGATAAAACTTGTTATTTCAAATAATCTATTGAATATTTTAACTTGACAATTTTTTTATTACTTCTCAAGAGCTAATGTTTTGTAGTGATATGGGTTTTATACCAAGAAAATAAAACTACTCGCACTGTAATTTCACTGCTTCCGCGGTCGCACTGGGACGAAAATGTCCATGTACAGTTTTCAACAGTTTTCAAATAATTCATGAATACTCTTCAATCCTTCTAAAGTGTGAATCCATGATTATTTAAGTACAAAAGTTATTATTTTTTATACTATAAATTGGTATCTAACCATAAACGTTAAAAAATAGTGTTTTAGCCTAAATTTTAACAATTAAAAAATGTATAATAGTAAAAATCTAATTATCATGGATTGTCGTCATGGATACCCTAAAGTTCAAGAAAAACCGGGCTTTGATCGTTTCTGCCCAAAAAAGTATAATTATTGGATCAATTGAAAATGCATAATTTCAAGGAGAGAAAAATCAAGAATTTTTATGAAATAAATCGAAAATCATTTTGAATGCATAAATAATATTATTTTTATTCAAACAAGAAATTATAAATGAAAAAGATTATAAAAATTATAAAATATGTATATTCAGAAAATTGTCCTCTTTCCTATAGTGCAAACGAAAGATTTGAAATCGTGGGGTGGATTAACTGGCAGTAACCTAAAACGTTTAATTATTTTCTAAAAGGTTAAAAATATGTTCAGATAATTAAAATATTTATTTACAAACTTAAATGCGCTATTAAAAGCGTTCTGGATAAAAAAAACACAAAATTTTTAAACTGCACTATAACTGACACGCCAGTCGCACTGAGACGTTTTTGACCGGTTGACAAATTTAAATCACTGTAACTCAAGAACTAACTGGCCGAAGGAGGCTAGATAACACTTGCAAGAAACCACCTGTACTAAGTTTTTTTTAGATAGAAAACCAGCGCCTGTTACGGTCCTGTTTTTACACAGGATATTTTTCGGAAAATTGAAGATTTCTTCAATTAGTTTGATGAGAATCTCATATGCGGCATTGAAATGCAGGTTTGCAATTTAATTTGAACAAATTTTATTATCACAGGCGATTGTGATAAATAGGCAGATGGTTAATTTTCCGATTTCGAAAAGTGTTGTGTGTTCGAATTTTTGAACAAAAATATATTTTTTTGGATGTTCCAGTGACTAAATTATTTATTGAACTTCGAGTTTTTTTCAATCCAATTATTTGGGATACATTTTGGTCATTTGGTTTCGGAAAATTTTCCGTACCGGCTTAATTTCGTAAGCATTTGGGAGAATTTTCCGTACTTCATTCGAAGGATTTATTTCGTCCGAATTTTAACCTCTCGAAGGAAATTGGTTACCATCTGGAATCGTTAGAGCTCTTCAACATCGAAGACTCCATCAACTACACAGATAAGATTTTTGTTTTATTTTGTCAGATTTCATTTGCTATATTTTTTCTAACATTATTGCGTGGATTACATTTGCTGGGCCGTTCTTTATGAACGCATTTACGTTATTTTTTTTATAAACAACTAGTCCCAATATTGCGCTTAACTATTCATATTTTAGCTTATCAGCGATTTAATCTGAGGTCAGAACTGATCAACTGATTAGCACTATTTTTGATCTTAAAGCATCAGATCCGAATAGCTCTTTATTTTTTTTGCAGAGACACTTATTCCGCAGTTTTGCTAGTGTTTGCTGCATTTGTCTACAGGGTGGTTTTAAACTGCGTGGCGCCCAAACTACATCTTTTTTGCTTGCTCTTTGGAGCTCATCTTTTAGCGCACCCTGTATAACCCTTCTACATCTATCGAAAGCATCGGCTCTGTATGTTATTTTTGTAAGCGTTTTCTGCCCTGCTATTATGAGCTAGCATTTGAGACAAGCCTTTCTTTTTGCCCAGCCGCCCCTGAGATAAGCGGCTGTACAAATTTAAATCATCCACCATTTAAATTTTGTAACACGCCCTTATCTTTTTCGATTTACTTGGAATTCACAAGTGAAATTTCGCTTAGGACGAAATCGTTCCAGTGCGACCGCGGAGGGTTAAAAAATTGAAATATCGAATAAAATGCATTAATAAATCTACTTCCATATATGAATGTCCTTTCTTCATAAATTTATGTTCCACTACTTTATTATTATCAAATTTTTAGACATTAAAGGCCTAGATACACATGCTATTAAAAGAGCATGCTTAAAGAGCATGCTATTTAATAGCATGCTTGTTGCAAAATACATTTGCTAATGAAATAGCATGCTTTCTCATAGCAGACTATCAGATAGCATGCTATCAAGTCTGACAGGAATACACACAACTTGTCAGCTAGAAGTTTAGTCTTGTAGTACCTACGTGCTAACAAACCTGACCATGGAAGTTTCACTACAAAATCAAATAAATATTGTATTATTATTACTGGCTACACAGTGTGTAATTAGACTGCAATAAACCCGGAAGAAAGAGAAACCGGAAAATTTGGGTGAAAAATTGGCTTAGTAGAAGGCAAACTGTTTGCTTACAGAAATGAGAAATGAAGATAGATGCATATTGTTTTTCTATATTCCACAGTGTCACCCAGAAGGAATGCATTTCCTCAAACCACGGTATTGTGGGTTTATATATTTGAGCTTCATCAGCTTAAGAACGGATTGAGTCTTTTATTTTTTTTTAATTAGTGATGATACACCGATCGCAGATTTTTTATTTTGGCTTTTATCATTTTCATAGTTATATTTTCGTCACCTATAAACTCGAATAATTCTTTGTAATCATTTTCACGTGCAAGTTTATTCTTATACAAAGAAGAACCTATGTTCCACAAACACTCGTACTGTCGGTAATCAATTATAATATTTAAAGTTTTGCTGTCACCCTATCGAGACATTTTGACACATTGACAAAGCTGATAGCATGCTACGTACTAGCATGCTATCTGTGTAAGCGTTCACACATGCTTTTTCCACACCCCCCCGCCTACCCGGTCTTGATATAGCAATATAAAAATCAAATGCCTTGCAATTTAGTAGCATGCTTTTTAGTAGCAAGCTTTTTAATAGCAAGGCTGTATACACATGCTCCTAAAAGCCATTTGCTACCTAGTAGCATGCTTTCGTGCTACTAAGTAGCATGTCTATTCCCTGCTTAAATAAAAACAAAGCTGCAATATATTGGCGTCTATTTTGCTCACCACAGGTATCAGAAAATATTAAAACTTCTTCGACTGTAACGGGTAGCGTTCGAAACCAATTATATAGCGCTATTCCAATCTCGCAACTGCCTCTTTGACAATTTACTTCTGTCCAAGCAAAGCAGTATTCTTTACTGGGAGTTCCTGCCTCGTAAATAGTGAAATTATATGCTGAAAGTTTGCGACTATAGTACATTTGTAAAACTTCTGAGCAAGGTACTTGCAATACACTTTGGTGGTCGAAAATCGGACTAACTAAATCGGACTTGGTCATATTTTATTGTAGTAAAAGCACAAATATATAAGAAGAAAAAGTGCTCAAGTGCTATTGGACATTATTACCTCTAAGGTATCTTGTATCTTATCTTGTTTGATGCCTTAACCTTAATATAGAGATTGGTCAATTTTACTACTTAGGCAGAGTGTCATAAGTTATTTGATAACACAAAAATACCACTAATGCTTAAAATTGGACTTGGTCAGTTTTACCCACAAGCCCACGATATGTTGGTAGAAATCATTTGGTCACTTTATGTGTTATGTGAACGACTTTATTATCTTGTTGAAAAATTCAATTATTGGCAGGAAACTGTTCTCAAAAAAGCTATTTAGACCTATGAGCTATATCTATTAAGTTTTGGAGACTAATTCCAATTTTTGAATAACAACAAAATGTAGCCGAAATCACAATTCCGCTACTAAAATTTTTACTTTTTCTAATTGTCCTTCCGAAGTTCCATCATGAAAATGCTGCAACACTTCTGACACTCGGCTTTTCGGCACTACCAGCTAAAGTTTACACCCAGTGCCATTGTCGTTCTGCAAGGACCGCTTCAAAAGACCATCTTCTAATTTCAAGGAGTTCCACTGGAACTTCTTAAAGGAGTGCCTTAAAGTATTATACTTAAAGTATACTTAAAGTATTATATACTAAAGTACTTAAGTAAGTAGTATACTTAAAGTATTTAAAGGAGTGCCTTTCTTTCATTTATGTGGCATCTTTTCTTGTCTCCATACCGGCTTTATTATTTCACATATTTTGTAGTGCAAAATATCTTCTCCGTTCTTTATCATCTCCGCTGCTATTTCATTTGTTCCCGACGCCTTCCCATTCTTTAATTTCTCTATCGCTTTTAGAATTTCTTCACTTGTCGGTTCTGGTACTTCATCGCAATTTTCTAGGCTTTCTTCCGTAGTTAACGGAGTTTTATCATCTTGCCGCGTATTTAACAATTTTTGAAAGTGATTTGCCCATATTTTCTTGATGTTCTCCGTACCACTTTCCAGCATTCCTTCTTTGTTCATTAGTGCTCTAACTTTTATATCGTATGCTTTCCTGCTTTCCTTTAGTTGTCTATAGAAGTTTCTTACGTTGGTAGTACTGTTTTCATCCATTTTCTTCATTCTTCGCTCCATCCATTCGCTTTTCTTTTTCTTATATAGCTTGTTCGCTTCCATTCTTTTCTCTTTATATTTATCAATATCTTCCTGTTTATTTGTTGACAACCATTTGAGTCTTGCTTCTTTTTTTTTCTACAACTTTCTTTGCATTCATCATCAAACCATGCTTTGTGCATCTATATTGTCGTGGTTTTTTCTTCAATTTGACGTTTTAACAATTCTTCATATTGGTTGATATACGGCTCATTATTAAGTTTCTCCATTGCTATCCACATTTTAATTTTATGTCTTCCATTTTTTATTGATGTTTTCTGCTTAATTTCTGTCACCACAAGCAGGTGGTCAGTGTCAGCATTGACGCCTCTATATAATCTTACCTTTCTAATTGATGTAACCCTCCTTTTTGTCACCAACACATGATCAATCTGATTTCCTTCCATATTACCTCCACCAGGACATATCCATGTCATCTTACATGTAGCTACATGTAGCTTCTTGTGCTTTAACTTCGTACTACTGATTACCATTTCAAGTGCTTCTGCCAGGTAGCATAATATATTTCCGTTGTCATTTGTTTCTGCGTGTATTGCTTCCTTGCCAGTAACACCTTCTATATAATTTTTTTTCCAATTTGTGCATTAAAGTCGCCTAGGATAATCACCGTATCATATTTTGGCATCATGTCATAATAATTGCTCCAATTCGCTATAGAATTGTTCTTTTTTGGAATCGCTGCTGTCTTCGGTTGGTGCATACACGTTTATCAACGACAGGTTATTTGGTTTCATCCTATTTGGTTCATGGTTATTTGGTTTCGTAAGTACGACAGTCATTCACCTATCGGCTTGAAATTCAAAACTTTCTCGATCATTCTAATATTTTTTAAAAAATTTTCAATTTTTTGGTATATTTGCTCTCACTTCTTGTTATTTTTACTGTTATACATGACTGAAAATCGAAAATAATCGTCAAATAGTGACTTTTATATTATGTTACAGAGTTTTTTCTTTTTAAGTAATTTTTATCATTTCTGTAGCGTAATTTTTCAAAATTCTAATTTCGTGTTTATTCAAATATTCTACGTTCAACTCTGTTAAATGTGAATTATTGTCTTTTTAGTTTCTTTAAATATTATGTTTCTTTGTAGTATGTTATATTTACTTAACAGTTAAAATTTTTTTATTTTTTTAACATTTTGTTAAGTTTGATTATCTTAAAATCACATACTACTAAATACCACAAAATACTTAAAAAATTCTAAAACTTTTTTAAGTTATTTTTTATTTTAGAAGAATTTAATCTTTAACTTAGGTATTTTAAAACAAAAATAGTATATTACTTATCTTTGCTTTGTACCATTTATTTTCGCACTGCTCTGTGTTGTGTTTGTGATTGAAATGTTCCTCTCCCCCTTTTTTCTTTTTTCGGAGAGGAACGCGACGAGTCGGTGGGAGTGGAGCGAGAAAGGGAGAGTGAAAGAGTTTTGTCGAGGAAGGACCGAATATCTGGTTCTGGGTGACAGGCGATTTTTTTTGTTTTTGGGCTGTATTGTCTGACTGGTTCATTTTTTTGATTTGCCATATGAGAGTTTAGTTTGTGTTGGAGCCGAATAAAAGTTTGTTTTGTGGTAAAACCCTTTCATCTTCGAGGTATCCAGCCATCCTATAAATTGGTGAAATCGTCGATAAGGTCGTATAGTTAAATTTTTAAATTTTCGTAATCAAATTAAAGTAATCTTATCTGACTATGGGATTATCAAATTGTCGAAATTTGTGAAATCCACCAAATTTGTTTATTTTATTAATAATTTTAAGATCAGTGGAGAACCTGCGACTTCCGGCAGGCAATTGTTAACCGGACAATTCTTTCAAAGAAAGAAGGTTATAGCTTACATCTACTTTTCATGCTGTTATCTAAAGATGCTTGAGATTACGTATCTATGACAAATAAGATCTTAAATAAGGCTTTCTTTGGTTACAGTACTTTTTAGAAACTTAGAATGCCGAAATTAGATCGTTATTCGTTTATTTATTTTATACATGATATCCAGCAATAGCTTTGCCAAGTATGTTAATTCAAGTATGTATTGTAAAGATACGTTTTTGATGCAAAATGACTATTTCTTCCTAGAATTACATTTTATAGCACAAGTTAAAAAAGGTTAGATTACTGCATGTATTGCCAAAGGAGTACATGAAGTCGACATGGGGCCCTACTCTCGAGCTCACTCAACTTTATTCGCACACGAATTATTGTTTTGCCCAATCAGAAAGTGCGAATACTTCATTTGAATTAAGTAAGTAATTAAGTCGTATCAGCTGGAGAACAAGGCTCTAGTAACCTTTTATTGCGAGTGATATACAACGTTTTATCAAATTTCGCGAAGAAAAATTATTAGAGCAATCACAAATCAACTACTATAAAAACCGTTTTGTAATTCTATTACACAACGATTTCCAAAACTGCTGTTTTTTGAAGATAGCTTCAAATTCTTTGTCAATGTATTATTTTGAAAACAAATTTTTAGACAAACAGACGTCTTTTCCGTTCGTTTATTTTTGATATAAATACCAAACATAAAAAAATCGTGATTTTTTTATTAAATCAAATTGTAAAATTGTTATTTATGCAACTTAGAGGTAAAAGTGATACTTTTATATAACCAGGCGTGAAAGTAACAACGCGCTGTGTTATAAAAAGACATTTTTACGTCGTGTTGCATACAAGATTTTTTCTAATTCTATTACAACATGGGTTTCCTTAAAACTTAATTTTTGAATTAACAATAACTCAAGAACGGAGCTAGATATCCAAAAATTGAGCAATAACTCCCTCCCCCTCCTATCAGTAGGAAGACATATGCAAAAATTCAGATTGATCGCGGATTGAAGTCCTTCTGTCAAACTGTTTTATTAATTACATATTTTTATAATATAGGTATATAAATTAATTACACAGGTCAACACGATTTTTGACTTCGATAAGAGGTTCTGAAATTTTGATAAATCTATTGATAGTTAGACGAAAAAAATATATATGCCCTGAAAAAGTTTGCTTTTGTATCCAGGAGAGCGGTTGACCAGTATTTTAGAAAATCCATAATTGAAATTTTTATTTATTGATAAATTGAAACTAATGTAATTTTTATTTCATAATAATAATAATAATAATAATAATAATTAATAAACTAATGTAATGAATGTATGTAATTTTTATTAACTTTTACGATCATATCAGATTACAAAATAGTAAAAAAAAGTTTAAAAGTGAACCCTATTACTCTTTTTTCTATGTTCATAAGTACTTTCTCTCACTAAACCCCCAATATTGTTCCCCATCATACTTTCGTTGTATTGGCCCTGATAACGTTGTTTAAAGTTCATAATATCATGATGAAAATGTTCTCCTTGTTCTTCTGAGTATGTTCCCATATTGCTTTAAAATTTATCTAAATGAGCATGAAGCATATATGTACTTTGAGAGACATTCTGTCACCCATAGTTTTAAATTTTTTTAACATGTTTTTAACTTTTTCTTCATGTGCCATATCCGGTTTCCCGGACGTTGGCGCCCTCTCTCCTATGTTTGTGTTGTGCGTTTGAAGTATTATCATGCACATAGGGAACCTAGTGCTTAAAGCAGGCTTCGAACCGCGGGAGTGTATACACTTCATCCCCAGAGAGGGTGTAGTAGGCAGATTAAACCTCGGTGGTTTGCCATTGCCTTCCATGGGGATACGGTCAAAATAAAATTTTTACTGAGCCCGGAGTCGAACCAGGCATTCAGCATTAGCAGCAACACATTTAACCGCTTTAACTGACAACCGTCAACCGTTTTCAACTAACTCTTGGTGAACTCTTTTGCAATTACTACAAGCAACATGTGGAGCCCAAGACTTGTCTAGATTCCGAACAGGGCAGTTAAAATTGGCTTCATAAGCTTTACAAATCTTTTCACATGCGTTTAAATAAAATTTTGTATCTTGCACTTTAATAAATACCCACATTTATAACAAAATGCATCAGAGTCATATTTACACCTTTTTGACGACATTTTAACCTCTATGAGTCTTCTAGAAAACATTTAATTGTTGTTTATTACTTAAATGACATCTGTAGACATTGTGTGAATGTTACGACCCCCTCATTTTTTGGGGTATCTTTCAATATACCAGAACTATTTAAAACACAGTTAACTAACTGCTGTTAGTAAATTCTAGTATTAACTGAAATAACTTGAGTTAAAACTAGATTTCAAACACAGACAATTGTAATTAAATTAAAATTATTTTATTAAGGTAATTCTATTTACATTATTATTACATATTTACAATTTACTTGTTGCCACATAGCATACTGTTATGACATTTAGAATTGTAAAGAATTCCTTATTTTAAACACCAGCATTGCTTTGAAATACAATTTTTTTTATTTGGTTTAGACACACTCTAAACAGCCAGAAGCTAATTACAGAGAGTGTGTATAACATAACATTGGGATGACACGCGTGCTTTAAGAAGCAACGAAACCTACAGCTTAACGTGAAATCCGAACCACAGCGGAGTATTTTTTGTGCAACCCTTTAGAGCGCCACCTAATCGACCGGCAGCCAACTATCGAGGTCACACAGGTCTACAAGCAGACACGGCTTTGTTTATGCATTGAAAGAGTGCGTGCAGACCAACTACATTTTTAGCCCAGACTAAGAATCGAACTGGTGGTTCCCAAGCAAAAGTAATTCTAGGGGTTTACTAAGCTAACTTTTTTTGCTTTCTAAGAACAGTGGGAAAACTCTTGCCTAGTTTCAACGGCAGCTTTTTCGCTGCTGTCATCAGAAAAATTTCTTCATCGAAAATGTTTTTCATTCTTTCCGTCTGCTTTTTTTCAAATTTTGCGCTTCCCTGCTCTCTGCTGCTTCTCCTTCGCCATGTTCTGCATTAATTTGCTTAATAATTTCGTGAAGGTTGTCCTTTTTATGAATATTTGTAAGTAATACAGATGGCAATGCAAGTTGTTGTCAGTCCAGCTTTTGGTTAAATTCCAAACAGAACTTTGTAAGGAGATTGATTTCTGAACGAAAAACTCTCTTCTTTATAAATTGTACAAAACGGACATAGTTTGTTCATTTTCGAATGAAGAATTGGCTTAGAAACCAAATCTTTCCCCTCTTTACTTTTCTTTTTCTGGAAAGTTTCGTTTATCACTAAAAAACTAGTTATCATTTCAGTAGTTATATTGATTATTTTTTATATTGAGTATTTTTTTTGACGTTTCTGCTTTCAGTCTGTCTCGACCTCAATGTCTGCAGCAATATGCGCACTTACGACAACATCAAAGATTTCCTCATCTGGCAAATAAAACTCTCCAGGTTGTAAATCTGTTGATATCAGCTTTTTCAATTCTCCAATTGTCAGAACATCAAATCTTTTTACTCTACGGTATTGTAAAAGCGTTTTCTGTTGGGCAACCTTAGCTTCTTCCACTTCCATTATTAGTTTATTGAACCCATTCTTTGCTATCACATTATAAAGACTTTCTTTTTTTTTCTAAGTTTAGTAATTTTTTTATGAACATACTTTTCATTTATTTCTCGAATCATTCGATAGCATTTAGTTACTCATTGCAAATTAATTGCGGTCTGTATAATATTTAAATTTTTACCATAGAATATTTTGTTTTATTTTTTACAATTCAAATTTAACAATTTAGTTACTATTATGTCCTGTTTCGATGAATTTGACTATAAATTTAATTAGTTTACTTACCAACAAACTCCAATTTTTTACTTTGTTACGTTTCAACTACGGTTAGGTGTGGTATAATTATATGTTAGATTAAATTTTACTTTGTCCTAAATAATATCCTTTTATAAATAGTACATAATACTTAGTAATAATTTAAGCGTCTAGTTTTAACTAAAGTTATTTCAGTTAATACTAGAATTTACTAACAGTAGTCGTTAATTCAGTTCTATAACTAAAGTCATTTCAGTTAAAACTAGTTTTAACTAAAGTTATTTTAGTTAAAACTAGAATTAACTAAAGCGGTTAGTTAAAACTAGAATTTGCTAGTTAGAACAGGTTTTAACTGATTTCAGGTTTAACTGTAACATATGCGGGATTTTTCTCTTAAAAAGAGTTGGAATACCTCTTTTTGTAGTTAAATTTAATTACATTTAAGAGGGAATTAACTACATAAAATTTAACTCCCTATAATTTTTCTCTGTGTAACGTTAGGTATGTTTATGATTTTGTTAAATCAACTACATAGTGGAGTGCCGTAAGGCATAAAAATTGTAAAATCTCGGAATCCAGGGCCAGTCAATGAATCTTTATAAAAACTGTTGGACTGCATTGTTAAAAGCTCAAATAAAAAAGTTAAAAAAAAAATTGTGCGTTCTTGATTACAACAATTTATAACAACAATTTACTGAAAAATGAGAGGGGCAAAGGAAAAAAATGTTTATAACAAAGATTTTAATTTTATACCTAATAAATAATATTTGCATAGAACTTTAATGTTAATTTAATAATATTTTGCAAAAAAATAACAAGTGTAATAGTTGGTTTTTTAATTTGAATTACCGCCTTCTCAAATCAAAGTTACAAACCAAACCAAAGCGTCAAACAAACAAACAAACAAACTTCGCACGATGTAATCCCCCTTGTAGTAACACTTACCAGTCCTTTTAAATTTGCGGATGGCTCTTTGAATGTTAACGTCGTTACCTCGTTTACTAACCTCAAAACCTAAACTTATCCGTCCAGTGGCGTAACCACTGCTCGGATACCTGAAGGAATAATTAGTACACACAAATTAAATACAACACAGGATTCGGTTTAACGATGAATATATATTTAACCGAAAAGAAAAAGGTAGTCCAACAACCAATTCAACCAGCAAAGTTAATCTCCTTGATATTATTTAATTCAGAATACTTTATTTTGAAATTTGATTTAATAACTGTTCGATAGTTAATCCCTCTAATCGTAATGTTTTCTAATTGATTATTCATATTTAATGACCAACCACAATCTTTATAGTACTTTGTAAAGAAGCGCATATATGTATTGCGATGTTCAACTTAATTGTTTTTATTTTATGTAAGATCTTTAAATAATAAACCCTTATATTATGCTAAATTATCCGCTCTTATATAACTATTACCTCGTCAACTTAAAACTAAGATTGTCACTTTATTAATATGTCGTCACTTAAATTTCGAA
This sequence comes from Cantharis rustica, assembly GCA_911387805.1. NCBI lineage: Eukaryota > Metazoa > Arthropoda > Insecta > Coleoptera > Cantharidae > Cantharis > Cantharis rustica. The sequence continues at coordinate 84,376,927 of OU426877.1, forward strand.
TTGATCATTTCCTTAAATCTAAATAAGTCGTCCGTACTTAAACTAGCAAATAATCATGAAAAACTTTGTTAAAACAGTACTTTAATATCGTAATTCAATTGGTATTATCTTATAAGTGGTCGCAAATAATCATAAGGAACTTTGTTAATATTTATTAATAACTGTCCTGAAATATCAGAATTTGGTACTATCTCATTAAGAGATATTTGAAAAAAAGAAAAATTAAGCAACATCTTTGCCAAATCTAGCTGACGATTTCTGGTCCTTTTGCGGTTATCCTTGTCAATGATGAGCCATTTCTGCGATATATTGCTACGGCCATCTTATGATTTTAAGCGTCCACTCAACTTGTTGCGCTATTCATCTAAATTAAGTTATCTAATGCTATATATTGCTATGTTCTCTTCGTTAAAATTTTAATAATTATTGCGCAATATAAAATATTTTATTTTTATAATCATAAGTGCGACTAACCTTCGTTTTTATTCCAATCAGCTACTTTCACTTCATCAAAACAACTTTTTTTTCTCAAATTTTCTTTATTATTTTTAATATTTCAATTCTTATTTTTATCCATCACAAATTTTCGTCTACTGTCATTGCTATTCCCCCAAAACCAAAAATTTTCCTGCTCGCAGAGCCGGGCTGCACCAGTGGTGGCGCGCAAAATAATCTACAAATTTTATTATACCATACAAAAATCACAGCAATATATATTTCCCACTTCGCACTTAGAACTAATCACCGCTCGTTTGTATTATAAAGATATCCCATAGGTCACACACTATATGAATAATCAACCTATTCCATTAAATCAACACATACCGTTTTTAATATAGTAATAGTATATTAATCCTAATTTCAAACTAAAATTTAAATCTTAAAACTGAAGATGAAGTAATAAAAAAATATGATTCAAACTCGTCTTAAAATTATCCAACCACGTGGATGAGAAATTATTATTACATAAATTTCTAACGTTATCCTGTATTAAATTCTTTTAGAAAAATAAATCAAATATTTAAACTTACGTATTCTAATTTGTCGATGGCTACGATAATTTTTACTTAAACAGATTTAGATTTAAATTAGTGAATAAAATTTACACACTTGTTTCACTAAAAACCATGCGTTCAGCTCTGACGCCCAAGTAATAATGGCTACTCCCTTAAAATCGTAATGGTAAAATTTAACAGAAACGACCACCCCATTTCTTTAAACACCCCTGTTGCCAAAATGGCTGTATTTTAAAGTAACCAGAAATGCACTAAATTTAAAATTTCGCGCCCATTATATTTAAATTCAAATTTACAATATTACACTAGTTACAACAAAAAAATTATTATATAAACTATAATACATTATAACATTATTGTTCATTACTGTTGTCGTCATCGATTTCATTGATGTGGATTGTAGGTGAAGGATTAGTACAGCTGTCACTATTGTATTTCAAGCAAGCTACAGTGCAATTTAATCCACTGTGCAATTTAATCCAATTTCCTGCAACCACAAGATGCTCCGCATTCTGTTTTGCTTGTGCAAAAAATCATTTATAATAAGGATTCTGGAGCTGGTTTTCCTGGTCGCTGCGTCATTGTTTACGGTATCAGTATTCCGCATTCATATTTCCAAACCCATTTTGCTCGTAATATTTCTCTTCCGAACCAGGTTTGAATTTGCAGATATACTCTTTTGAAGTGTCCAAAAGCAGCATCTGCAGTAAGTGGCAAAGACGACAGTTTAACGCAGGCATTTTTCGCAGTTGCTTTTAAAAAAGAATTATATTTTAATATATTAACCTAACCTAACCTTTATTTTTTTATGAGCAGCATATAAAGCAAGCGTGAATGTAAAACCAGCGTTAAAAATGTTAATACTATCTTTGCATTCATTTTTAAAAACTGTCGCAGGCAAGTCCAGCCGTTTATCGAAATATTTTGCAAACACGTTTTTACAACGCTAGAAAAAAGCTGACAGCGTGTCACAGTCGGCACAGCACATAAGAATAGATTATGCTGTTTACACTTTGGTAATACTTTTTCTAAGTTCTTAGATGAGTATTTTGGCTTTGGATGGTTTTCAAAAATAAATTTCTCGGTCTGTTGGTGAGAGTTCAGTCAATAAACTAAATCATCTACATCTTCGGACACTACAACAATATTTTTGGACTGCAGATTAATAGTGGTTTCAATTATTAATCTGTCGGCATCAGCTTCTGCTTGGCAAGAAAATATTTTATTTTCCATAAGTGTTTCTCGTAGTATATCTATGAGCCTACTCTTATTTTTGGCATTTGCTAAAAACTTCTCCTGTCCTATTTTGAGAGGCGTGGTGTTATTGAATATTAAATCATTACATGAATTTCTTTTACATAGACGCATTCTTACAATCGATTTTGTGCAGTTCTTGTTATAACCATCAAATACGACATAAATATTGTGTCCATAATTTTGTTATGTAGATATCTGACATAATGGTGACAAAGAGTGCCGAAATTTTCATCCAGTTGCCACTTGCAACGGCGTAGTAACATCCCTCCATCCATAACGTAGGAAACTTTTTGTACATCTTCCACAGACACTTCTGGGAATCGGTCATAAAATGTAGATTTTGTTGTTTTTCGTATTTCACCATTTTTAAAAAGCGCAAGAGGATAAGGAGCTAATTCGGAAGTCATGTAGTTTTTAAGTTTTTCATCTGCATGTTGATGACTTTTTTTCTTCTACACCTATTATATTTTTTGAAAAAATAACACATTTTATCTATTTATAAACAATACTTTTCATTACACTACGTTTAAAAGATTCTACTTCAACACTCATAGATTTCGTTAGAGTTTGTTCAATGGTTTGATCCTAGGAAATCCCAGAAAAAAAAACATTGGAACATCGAAATATCTTTCTGTGAATTTTTGACACTTTGTAGGGTCCATTTGGGTAGATAATTCCTGCATGTCTTGCAAGTAAAGTTGCGCTGACTTTGCATACGGAGAGTGTCCTGATGCATGAAAGTATGGAATCATTCTTTCAATGGTTTGTAAATGCAGATTCCAATCACCCATACGCTCAGCTGCAATAAAATCGGTCAACACTGATACCATTCGAATCTGTTAGGGACCGCGTTAACAGCTGCTATTGTCCCTTCTATAATTTTCTCCACCCCTCACCAGCAGTCTCTTGAGGTTCAAGGACAAGTTTGTAATAGTTCTCCTTTTCAAAATATAACTTTAAACTAATAAAAATAAAAGAAAACTCTGAAAAATTAATAATTATTTATTTAAATAATTAAAAAATTAAGATCGCATAAAAACTTTTTTTAAACATTTTGATATATATTGTTAAAAACACATTTCAAAAGTTTATATAAAAATTCATTGACTGGCCCTGGATTCCGAGGTATAAGTCTTATGGCGCTCCACTAACATTTATGCATATCATGTAGGGAGGACAGCTAATTTCATTAATGCTTGACATCAAATATTGATAATTATGTTTTGAAAACAAAATCTATTATAGGACTCAAGTTACTTTCTTATTTGAATTATTATTAAATTACGACCAATTTTTAAACATTACGTTTTATTTACCTTTATAATACATAACGTTTATAGTTAAGTAAACACAACATGTGTCGTAGTTACCGCAATAACAGTAAAATTTTAATTTTAAGTTTAAATTACTTTCTGCAATAACACAATTTACTTAATAATTTAAACTTTTTATATCCCAAGTGCAAAGTTGGAAATAAAAACTACCAACATATTTAGTTTCTTTAATTAAAACGTTGTTTTTGAATATTAATGCTATAACTATTTACTGAAACATAAGCTTTACGTAATGAGTCGCAGAGAAATGAATTCTCATATCTTATCTACAATACAGGACCTTTCCAATAATATAAGAAAAGAGAAAAATGTAATCTCAATCAAGATAGAAAGAAAATGGTAACATAAATAAAGATGACTTGAAAATAATTCTTTCTGCACGTGTTTATTGATGTTATAATTATGTTTTTCTAATACGATACCGCAAAGTACCATTATTTTCGGTTTGATAAATTGGACAGAAAGTGTTAACTTTCATTGATTCTTGGGGTAAAATGTATTTTAAGCGATTGTACCTTAGAATACATGCATACAAATATATTTTTCTGAAATCAATGTAAAACGTTCATTTTAGGTCTGTTTGTTTGTCTATTCCGAGCTACTTTGAGTAAGTTAGTAAGTTGTGCAAGTGAGTATAAGTAAGTGAGTAAGTTGAGTAAGTCTGCTCGTTTGTCATAATGCGAATAAACTGATTGTGTTCGTTTGGCAGTGTAATGTTACTTTGAACAGTTTGGAGTAACTCCGAGTTACACCGGCTTATAAGTTACAATATAGTAATTTTAGATCAGTGTAAAGTCTGTGTAGTGTGAAAATACCTAACAAAGAAAATAGCTATCAATTGCAATAATTTTGGATTGAAATGGACGATTCTATTATTGCAAATTTTATTTACCATGATTTTTTTTTATATAATTGATTTAATAATTTTGTGGAAGCATTGGTTCACTCAGCACTTAGTACGGTCGTTGTATCATTCTCTGCAGTTGACTTCTTTATACTTGCATTTTGAAGTATAATTCTTGTATAAGTATATTTATTGTTGTTGTTACACCAGGTTAAACTGGGAATGGTAAAACGTGTTCGTTCGTAGACCGTAAATGTACCTGCACTAGGTTACACTGGGTTACACTATCTACACTAAACTACCTACACCAACTTACTCCAGGTAGTTCAGAGTATGGCAAACGAACAAACCTTTTATGTCAATCAACTATTGTCAAATTAAAGTGTCACTTTTTGTAAACTCTATTGGTTTGTAAGGAAAAAGATGACGATTTTAATGCCTAGGCACTAAAGTAAAAGCATTGTTAATTAAAAATAATAATTTTTTACGTTTTCATAAAACTAAGTTTTATTCGGAGATGTATATACACACTTATAATATGTATATGTCCTTCCAAACATTGTTGATTTTATAAATTTAGTGACTTGACCCTGTGTAGAAGTTTTACGTTTAACATTAGCTATTTATTTAACAAGCAATGGAATGTAATATTTTACATTTCATTGCGTGTTAAATATGAGATTTTATCTAATTATGAAAAAATTAACGATATAATTAATAATTTATTAAGAACGATTAACATATCAAGCATAGCAATCGGTGGGGATTAAGGTGGGAGGTGAGTGGAAGTGAAGAGCCAATTGGTAACTTTAGTTGCAAGTATAACTTAAAAAGGTGAGGAAGTATTTGCAGTTTTTATAAAATTTAAAACAATAAAATACTACAGATCCTGAAACTTATAAAGGGATTTTCTGGTTTTTAAGGTTCAAAATCAGGTAATTTTATATTGATGTCTTTGTATTTATCTGAAAATCAAATGTTTTTGGTTTTTATATTCAAGCATGTGATTCTAACTAGAATCATAAAAAATAATTTTAAACAAAAGTTACTGGTTATTAAAAACAAAGTTTGAATATTTGTAACACATTTTTTTCAATTTTTAAGCACAAAAAATAGTGTAATTTTTTCTATAGCAGATGTTGAAGGGCGATTTGAAATTAATTGAAAAAGTGACACTTTAACAGCAAGAGTAGATAAAATAGAATTTTAACAGCAAGGATAGATAAAGTACTTTATTTTTACTCAAATTATTAATTCTAATTTATATAAACTTTAATTTCGCAATTGAGATTTTTGGAATTGTACCACAACTTGTATTTATTTGCTGCGACAACCCTACAGGTGTATTATTGGTCTGCATTTCAATCTCACTAAGAATGTGTTTGATGCGGCAATCTTACTGGCAACCGATTCTTTGATATACGTTTCTGCCACGGATGAAGATTTCCACCCACCAACACGCTTAACCGTCATCAAATCATAGTCAATCTACTGTATCTGGAAAATAACTCACAATTTTGTTTGACAGCGCATCCGCTAGACTCACAGTATTACACTTACTTTGAAATATCACAATTTTCATTAATCAGCAATGTACACTTTAACATCGAGTAATAGGACCATAATGTTGATGGCTTGACTTTTTTGGATTTTTCAGAAAAATATGCAAGAAGCACCTTTTCATTCAAGCTACTATTGATATTCTTAGCACTTTTCCATCTTTGAAAGCACTTGTGTTCTTTTTCATATACCACCCGCGACTTCTGAGGCATTAATTTACCCACTACTTCTAACGCTTCTTCTTCTACATCTAATGGCAGTTTTATTTCTTCGTTTTCGCACATTTCTACATTTACTTTGTTATAGAAGAAACATAATGAAATAAAATTTGTTTATAAACAAACTATAGCAACCGATGAAGATTCCAAAGTGTATTTAATTTATTATAAAATAAAAAACTGTCAATAATTTAATTTATAATTGGGATTTCTTATAAATATTTTCTTTAACATCTGCTATAGAAAAAAATTAAATTAAACAAACGACGATAAAATTTCATTATCGACTCGCGAAAATAATTTACGAGCGACGAAGTTTAACTTAACAATTTTCGCTAGTTGATAAAATTCAATTTTATCGTCTTGTATAGAAAATAACTATTGATTTGATTGTATGTAGTAGGATGATAGAGAATTACATCTAAAATCGAATGCTAATGATAAATTTCACTTAATGAATGACTTAATGAATGACACTCAAATAATGAATTCGTAAAATACTAATTTTTACGTTAGGATTTCAACCAGTTAAAAAAATCTTATTTCGAGAAAAACTTGTTTGAATTTATTTTAGCGTTAAAAAAATAGGTAAGAGATTGCTACTATAAATATTGATAAAACTCTCAGTTTTAAAGGTGTTGAGAAAATTATGTTTAGAAAATATTCTGTAAAGGTTTCAGATTAGTATAGTATGCAATACAAAAATATAAATTTTTGAATTCGTAAAATGTGAATACCAACTTAAAGTTATTAACATAGTAAATATAAATTTAGTAGATTTTAAATTTTAGATTTATTTATAATTAATAATAATTAGAATAAATCCTACTGTAATTAAAATTATCTTTACGTAATCAGTTTCATAATGAATTTTCATTATGTGACCAGGTGCGTAATGAAATATATTACATAACTAGGTATACCTACACAAAATGCAACGTTGTCGAAATTAGACAGTCATCATAAAGTGATAATTTGTTATTATAATTAAATGAACAATTTTATTATAATTTTATGAAATAATATTTTTCATCACTAAATTGGTGATCCGATAAACGGTTCTTCAGTTCAACAAATTAAGATTTGGTAATATCTGAAGTTTAATTTTCATAATAATTATAGGAAATTTAAGCTAGTAAGTCAATTTCTTTCTTAAAATTCATGTAAAGACTAAGAAAGAAGAAGTTTTAAAATTAGAAAAGATAAAGAGTGATTTTTAATTTTTCTTATAGCAATCTGAAAATAAATGATAATCTGCTTGAATTAGTTAATATAGCATTTGAGATTTCTCTTAAAACTTTTGTAAACGTAGATAGATACATAAATTTCGTTAACATTTGTTTTTATTTTTAGGCATACCGTCGTTAGTTCACTTTTATTCTGAGAGAATACCTCATTACGATACATACCAACACTATGTATGTAAATGGTAATATGAGTTTTATTACAATATGCTAATAATTATTAAGTCACTTTTCTAACGTAATCCTTATTTTATTATATACGGGTGAATTTATGTATTCAAAAGCTCATTTAGCTTAATGAGCAAAATCTTAATAATCGCCTTACAGAATAACTAGGGTAAGTTAGGAGAGTGCTACAAAGTAATGAAGACGATCTGCAAAAGGCAATATTTACACTAAATAAAGTAATAATAAGATACAACAAAGATCTAGATAGAAAAAACCAAAATTATGGCATTCAAGGGGAATTGCCTAGTAACAAGCAAAGTAGTGATAGACCACAAAATTTAGTTAGTATAAATTAACAGATAGAAAAAGACATGAGGATGAAGAAAGAAACAAGAGCTGGATATAAAAGAACTTAACAAACAAATAGAAAAGAATATACTGAAATAGAGCGAACATTTAGAAAGAATAAATACCAAAAGGATTGCGCTAAAAGCATGGCACTATAGAGACCGTGCGCGAAACAAGCGCCAGCGCCAATCTCGACTCTAGTGGACACAGTCCGACTAACTGACGGGAGATCTGAAATAGCAAAATAGCTCACAATATGTTTAATCTATTACTAAAGTAGTATTTTTGTAATTATATTTAATTGTATGATATAACTATTCGATAAAGCGATGTTGCAATCAAACAGAAATGTTTTGCATAAAGAGAGACGTATAAGAATATCTGCAAGCTCAAAAGCACACCAAATAAAAACATTAACCAGAAAAAATCCAATCAAATTGTTAGAAGCATTTTTAAATCCACGTACACTGTTAGGAAAAGCTGCTTCAAAAGTCAAATATGGTCTTGAAACCAAAATTATTGCAAGAAAATCATATTTATAATGTAGAAATTTTAGAATGTGGTTTAATAACATCTTCAGATTATCCGTAGTTATGTGCATACCCATATGGCATTATTATTGAAAAACATGGAAATATTTATGAACCAAAATACGTATTGGAAATAAAATGTCCATCAGTAAAAAAATGAGATATATTTTTGTTGAAACCACTAAAAAATGTAAATTACAATATTTAAAATGAGATGATGAATTTACAGCAGCAATCATTCGTATTAACGACGAATTTTTCCTCTGTTATTGTTAGGAAGTTTATAAAAACGAATGTTATATTAGTTGTTAAAACTTTGGATCATAAATTCAAAATCAACACTGCGTAAAACTTCCCTGTCTCTAGTTACAAAACGTGCGTTGTGCAGCGCTACTTGTACTCGCGCACGGTCTCTATAAACCAGAAGGAAGAAGAAATGTCAGATGGCTGAGGAAACGATGGGCACCAGCACAGGTCATATTGCGTAATGTTTGAAGTGAAGGAGAAGAAGTTTAGAGAGATGGACCACATTAAAAAAAAATAAATAAATAACTTATTAAAATAATAAAACCTAACAAAATGTTAAAATAATAAATTTTAACTGTTAAGTAAATAATTACATACTACAAAAAAACATAATATTTAAAGAAACCAAAATGACAATAATTCACATTTAACAGGGTTGAACTTAGCATATTTGAATAAACAAGAAAATAGAAATCTGAAAAAATTACGCTATAGAAATGATAAAAATTACTAAAAATTAGAAAACTCTGTAACATAATATAAAGGCCTTTATTTCACGATTATTTCCGATCATCAGTTATGTATAACAGTAAAAATAACAAGAAGTAAGAGCAAATATACCAAACAAAATTTAAAAAAAATTTTTTAAAATTAAAAATTAATAAATTAAACAAACTTTAAATGTTGCGCTTACCAAATAACCAAACTGAACCACGCCATGTGTCTAAATGAAACTTTAGGTTAGTTAAATGAAAATGGATCCTAAATCTCCTATACAAAGGAGGGGTTGAAGTAGAAACATACAATGCCATCTATCACTTCGAAAACTAAATTTGAAAAAAAGTTTCAAATTTTTACCACGTTTGTAGTATGTAATTATTTACTAAACAGTTAAAATTTATTATTTTAACATTTTGTTAGGTTTTATTATTTTAACATCACATACTACTAAATACTACAAAAATACTTAAAAAATTCTAAAAAGTTTTTTAACTTATTTTCTATTTTAAATAACTTATTGTTTTAAATAGAATAATACAATAAATAAAAATGATCAGCATAAAAATATACACTTTAATTTTTTATTTAATTATCACAAATTCAAAAAAGAACACAAAAGTTAACCAAAATTCTACAAAAAGTTATTATTTAAATCGTTCCACCTCTATTAAATGGTATGGAGATGTATAATATAGGTATAGAGATGGATCACCTAGTTTACTTAATACAAGCATGTTGCAAACCATTTTAAGCTATGTGTTGCTACACAATTTGCACAAGTTAATGTATTTGGTGCGCAAAAAAAATACCTTTTGCATTGCAGTACGCTATTACGCATACATTTTCTTTTCTCATGTAGAGCATTTCTAGTCGGTAAAAAATTGAATTCTTGAGAGTTTTTATATACAGCACCACTGATAAAAAATTAACAAGATTTGCAACCTTGTGAAAACTTTTATGTCTGAGATCGTTTATAGAATTCATTCATTAAATTAAGGAAATAATCACTGGGTTTAATTGTATGAATTTGGTCTAGTTATGAATCGTCGTGAATGTAAAAGTTAATATTACAAAAGTAAAACATTTATAATAGATACCGATGGAATTTTAGTTCAATAGTAATCTAGTTTACCTGCTAATGTTTTCTGTAATACAAATTATGGGGAACTGTTGCTTATCCCATTCCACGATTTTAACTTTTTCTTATTGTAAATACGTAAAAGGACACTTTTCTAAGCATACTAGAACAAAAATTTTGTAGGATAATGCAAAAGTTTTCGAAAAAAATCGATTTTAAAAATGTAAAATTTACATGTATTTTAGATACATCTTTTAACACGGCTGCATGATTAGCCGTTTTTGTGTAAGGCAAAAAAATAAAACAGACCCTCCGAACGCTTTCGACGCCCTCCGCGCCTGTTTTATTTTTTCACCTTACGCAAAACAATTTAAAAATATTTCTGAAGAATGACAGAACTCGCCAATGGTGGAACTCGAAGCCATAGAACTCATCCGGGTGTCCACAGCGACTGACAACAACATTAAGAGTATATCAAAGCACACGTGTACCGTCAACAAAATGAGACCGTCACCGACGAGACCGTACCTCAACGTAAGACCGACCGTTATGCATCGGGGTGTATCATTGTTAACCGCGGTTTTTGAAATTTATTAATTTTAAATTTCTGTGATTGGAACTACTGCAATCACTAAAGTCTGCCGTAGACAATGCTTGTTTCCTTGCTTGGAGACATGATGTGTGCGCTGCTGCCGCTGCTGGGTGCGCAGTTGTTGTGCCTGCTTGCTTGCTTATTTTCGTGCAGGATTTCTGTGATAGATACCGTGCTATTTTTGCTGATAATTTACGTGATAAAGCCGTGTTGTGCGAGTGCTAGCAAGAAATGTCGAGTTTCAGTCGAGTTTGAATTGAAATGATGTAAAGAAATAAGTTTATTAGGTTAAATGCACATTATTGCTTCTTCTTGTTTTCATTGTTTTATAATTTTTTTGAAATTCTTGTTTTTTAGTCAACCATAATATTTGAAAGATTATCATTTTAAGTTGGTAGTTCGATTTGTGTATGATTGCTTTAAAATAGTACAACACACAAACCCGTGTGCACTCAATCATGCACAGAAGCCATCATGCTAGGTACCAAACACAGAAACAAGCAAGAAAACCATCAGCAAAATAAGCATCGTGTGCGGTAGGCTTAAGTGTATCTTACAGTAATTTTTGATTTCACTTATTCTTTTCTTATTTTATTTATTATTATTTTAAATAATAGTGTATTTATATCGTTGACTCTCCATAATTAATTAGTAAAAATATAGTTGAGTTAGGGGTCAGTATTAAAACAATAAAATTGTTGGATGTTACGAGTCTTTATCAAGGCTAAATATAAATACAAATAATTAAAAACTTACACAGATTACAAAATTGAAAATAATAAAAATAAAAATAAAAATATAAAAGTAATAAAATATTGAAATACGGAATTAAAAAATTAATCATTATCATGTTCATCAATTTTAATTTTTTAATTCTGTATATCAATATTTTACTACTTTTATATTTTTATTTTTATTATTTTCAATTTGGTAATCTATGTAAGTTTTTAATTATTTATATTTATGTGTAGCCTTGTTAATGGGTCAATAAAGACTCGACACGTCGGACAATTTTATTGTTTTAAACTGACCCCTAACTCAACTATATTTTTACTTTAAAAAGAGGAAGTTATCAACTCGGTTGTATTTCTTTTAAAATGTTTGTTATCCCAGAACTCCGTAATTTATAAACCGATTTTCTAAATTTTCTTGCGTTGAATAAAGTATAGTTTTTTCTATTATAATTTTATTGGTATTGGACTTCGAACTTCAAAGATACACGGGGAAAACCCTCAAACTCCTCTGCAACTCTTCAAAATCGGCTTATTTTTAAGCGGATTAAGCCGATTTTGAAGAGTTTAGAGAGGTTTTATATTGGTAAATATAATCAACTAGTAAATAATATTTTACAATTACAGTGAAACCTGGATAACTCGAACTGTATTAAGTGGTAATCCTCAGTAAGATGAAAAAAATTGTCATTTCCTTCCGCTGAACTCCTAAATACACGGAACTATATTGAATTGTTTAGACTTTGTAACTCGAACAAAATATTATTGCTCTATGAGGTATTTATAGTACATATTTATACCTTATAACTCGAATTTTAAAAATTTTGGTACATTTGTTCTAAAGATGGCAACTGACTTGTAACTGAACGTTGTAATGTAATACGCGGACACCGTCATTTAGGCAATTCTAGTTCGGTAACGTCATTTCGGCGATTCTGATTCGGCGACAGTCAATTCGGCGACCCGATATTCGGCTATGCCAGTTTCGGCAATTCCAATTCGGCACCGGCGTTTCGGCGATTCCGATTCGGCGACAATAAATTCAACTACGTCGATTCGGCAACGGGAGATATATACTTTAGGTTTATTCAATTTCTTCTTCTAAATTTAAAATCTAAAAACATGCTTACGTTAACGTAACTAAAACGTTTTTTTATACATTACAACGTTCAGTTACAAGTCAGTCGCCACCTTATCGTACAATATTTCATTAAACTTTTCAAGTTGAAATTTTAGCAATTAAATTCGTTGTATTTTAAAATACTTGAATACTTGTTAAGCCGAAAACTCATTAACTTGAAATTTTTAGCCTTTTTCAAATTTAGCAAATCCGAGTTATCGAGATTACATTGTATTCTACGTAATTATCATAATAATGATACGATATAAGTAAACATGAGGCACATAACCTATATGTTAAAAAAATAGAAATTCTTACACTGTTCTCCTCGTTACCCAACACTCATAGATTACCCTATAACTAAAAATAGATCAGAAATAAATTATGAATAAATTAGAACAAATATTTCTAATAAAGATTGTGTACATGTAGTTTCTGGATTTATTTGAATGTCCATTTAATATATACATTAAATATGAGTCATTAAATGCAAGAATAACTACATTTTTAAATAAATATCATGCGTGACAAATATATAGCATAAAACTTAATATAATATGTCGATACATTTTTTATTTAAAAAGCTTGAAGAGCTTTTTTAGGGAAAAGAGGGAGAATATCAATCGGATAACAATATCCGATACAGTGCTTTTGCAATCTTAAGTGATATTGCCAACTTAGACCATATACATAATATATTCACTTATAGACAACGCTGCTTGCTATCACTGCCTGCATACCAATTGAAGCAAATATAACGCGTCACGCGTGGGATTATTTGACAGTTGTTGGTTAACCTATTCTTTTTTTGATGAACGAGTATCATTTGAGAATAGTTTTGGTTTGCATTTTTGAAAGTTGGATAATAAAACTTGAATATTGGAGTGACATTTATATGAGAGCACAGTGTGGCGTGATTAATAAGTCGACGATTTGATAGTTGGAAACCGCAGGTTCGATCCTTGAAAGAATTTTTTAATTTTAAATTTGCGAATGAAACTTTTACTTTGCAAATAATTTTTGAATTGGTAATAATCAATAATTTAAGAAGAGATTTTTCTCTCACAGCTAATCAGGGCTTACCACGTAAACTCACCCTGATAGAACTTGCTCTACGACTGTGGAAGTTACGTTCAAGTTAAAGTTACGTAACTTTACGGGTTTGTGGTTATCTTTTTATTACAGCAATTCAGCATCACTATTAAATTTTAACTGTAGGTGTTGATTTCAAAAGCTTCTATTTAGATAATAATTATGGAAAAATATAATTAAGAAATTAAAACAGCACATAATTTTTTCAATACTAATAGTGTGTGGAAATTTTATTAAAAATTATGATTTTTTAATAAAACATTTTTTTTTCTTTTTCGTTGCTAACTTTTTCAGGGGAGATGCAGTCTCAAAGACTCTCTTGACGGGCCGCCACTGCTCAACAGTATTACTAATATTGTGTGCATTTTTGTTAAATATCTAATATATCTTAACAAGATATTAATTAATAAAATTCTTTTCTCCAAGCTTTTTGTTCCGCAAAAGTATCAATAATGTCATCAAAATTTAAAGATCGGGCCATAGAATTTTCAATAGTAGAATAGCCAGGTTACGTAGCTTGTCTTGTCGCATTGAGTTTCTTAAATAGGCTTTTATTAATTTTAGGTTCAAAAATGATTTTTCAGCATTAACTGTTGTCACAGTAATTGTAACAAATAACATTAATTCAGTACGTCTTTCAGGAAAGCTGCACGACATAAAATGATTCTTTATTATTAATAAATTAGCAAGTTCTCTAATTTCTCTAACACGAAGCCTTTTCTATTTCCTCTCTGAAGGTGGGCCGAACACTGAGAATTTCCCTGGCAAATGATTTAGGTATGTTTTTTTATATATTGCGATGTAGATTTTGTCCACGTTAATTTTATTTTAAAATTTTGTCCAAATTATTTTTATTATTTTCCAATAAATTCCAATCAAAAATATTTTTCTTCAAAATAATTCATAAAACTTGAATTTAATAAAATATAAAAATGGGAACGCAAAATGCTACGATAGCCGTATCGCATCGCCCGCTTATCAATTAAATTTGTAGTTCCTTCAATAAATTTTTAATATAACAATGTAAAATTTTTATTTACCAAACTTTTAATTATATTTTCAATTGTAATTGTAATTGCCATCCAATTCCACATTTTTCAATCTTTTCTATCTTTAATTTCTTCTGTTTAAATTTTATTTTCAGAACTTCTCTAAAATCCTTCTTCAAAATCAATCCAATCCAATTATAAATATCAATAAAACATTTTTTATCACAAACTTCTTATAATTTTCAATTCATAAACTTATTCAATTAAACTTTTCAGACTAACAAATCAAACGTCCATCACGTCGGCCATTTTTGGCAAAAGGCCTAAATTTTTGGTGATTCGTCCCCACCTTGCTAATTTTACAATCTTACAACTTAAAATCAATTTAAACACAACTTAAATAAGAAAATGAATTTTTACCAAAATGTATAGGGTAGGTCCGAATCACTTTGAAACACGACAATATATTAGAAAATTCTAGAGCGTTTTTTAAGAGATCCGTGTCATTTAAATTTACAAAGTGGCAGGCTGCAAAACACTGAAATTGGAAACAATTTCATTCATTGGAAGGAAACGTAATTTCAGTTGATTAAGGCAGTCACCCCGTGTAACGATCATTTTTTAAGTTACTTTTTGGAATTTTTTTTTATGACGAACAATAAAAATATAGAGGTTTCAACTTTTTTCTATATATTTATTGACATTTCAACAGTAAGTTAGAATATTTTCAAATCAAAATTTTCATCACAATTACTCCAAAAGCCAAGATATCTTTATCTGTTTGTTGACAAGTTTGTCGATGGTCTCCATGATTCCGGTTTATTGACTTATTTAAAATCGAAAAACCAAACGGCATTTCAATCTGTAAAGCTGTGGCTATCGAATGAACTAGAATCATTAAAAAATATTGGTAATTAAATAATTGACATGCTTTGGAAATTTAATTTTTAAATTTCATGATTTTATTTGATCATTTTGTTACGAATAAAGAAAACGGCCCGGAATTTTTTAATTCTTTTAGTTCAATCGATGACCATACGTGTTCCGAATCTACAATTAAAATTTCAAAGTAATGGATCATACGGTTTTTGAGATATCGTGGAGATCAGTTAGAAAAATGTAGTTTTAAGAAAATCGCGTTTAAAAAGAAGTTCAAATACGATTTAAAATATTTCATAGTTTAAATATTTTAAGATTTAAATCAAGTTAAATTAAATCTTTAGTCACCATTAATCTGCTATGCTTGGTCTATAAATAATTCCTTCTTTCTCATCCTAGAAGTTCCTTAAATATGCTGGCTCCGTTTTTGCTTCAATCCCAAGGGACAAAAAGGAATATCACTAGTTTTGCAAAGACAGCATAATATTTTCACGTGTAGAATGTATGTAATGTTTTTAAAGTGTAAATGTGTGCAGAAAATTGAAAAATCACTTTACCAGCATATTCTACACATGTTTAGGAATCAATTTATGAAAATTTTTTTTTTGATTTTTTCGACATATCACACGGGTTGACTGCCTTAATAATGATGTTTAATATTTGATAAAATATGTTCACTTTGAACAAACTTTCCGGATCTTAGAGACGCTCATTTTCACAAAGTTTGTCGAAATGGCGTTTCACCTTCCTCTGCCGAATATTATTGTAATAAGTAGCGCTTATTAAATCAAACAGTATTGCAATAGTTGAAATTATCTATTGTACTTCGGTGTTAGCGTCTAGCTACCAGCTCTGTGGTTCAAGTTGAACTATTTATGTTGTGCATTGAAACTACTCATGATACAATAAATTTACAAGGTATGATATTGCGCAGGCTGAACTGGGCTGGACTGTGACGTACCTTGGTTCAGATATTAACCATAGCATGCTACCTACGTAAGTTGTGGTAAGCGTTTTGGTATCGTATTATATTTAATTTTACGTAAGATAGCATTCTAGGGTTAAACAAATAGCGAGAACGACCGAGTATTGGCGGTCAACTACGGCGGGAACTATTCCATTTGATTCTTTAAAACCAAGGTACGTCAAAATGACGTTATGCGCCAAACGGACGAAAGTAGGTTTGTAAGATATCATACCTTGTAATTCATTGTATCATGGAAACTACTGAGGTACATGTTTTAATCTGCGTCTCGTGTTACCAATCGTAGTAACCCATATTAGCGCCATCTGTTACAATTATCGTATAAAATTCGGGGTTGATGAATTATTTTTCTGCTATACTATATGATTCCTTTTTTAAATTTTGAAATTCATGTCGATACCTTTCCAATTCTTCCAGACAAGAAAGTGACAGGTTACACACTCCTTGATTCGTATTATTTGTTTTACACACATTTACACTTGAAAAACGTTATAAAGATTCTAGACGTTAAGCAATGCTGTCTTTGCACAACACGGAATTTCTTTTCATACCTCAAGTAACATTTTCTCTGTGGAAATTCACTGTAACCCTGTTAGACCCCTGGCAAATGCCTATTAATTTAGTATGCCAGACCTGTTTATACAGAGAATTTCCAGGTACCTGTTTACACACTCTTTGTAGGACTCTGTGAAATTCCCGTGGTAGTGATTAGCCAGGGATCTGTTCACAGATTCTCTGTAGGGTCCTGTGAAACGCTCATGGTAGAAATTTGTCAGGTACTCATTTACAGGCTATTTAGTAGGGCCAGTGGAAAATTTAACAACCAATAGAAAACGTTTGTTGATATTAGTAGACCGATGGAAATCATTCATTAATATAAAAATATTATAATTGCGGTTTTTTTATTTTTATGGTTTATAACGGGCAACTATAACTACTTAAATATTTTACGAATATAAATACAAAACTTTATTTTAGCGTCTTCTATATCATTAATTTATCCATTACTAATTACTAAAAGTAGACCTGTTTATATTATTTTATTTTTTAAATTTATTTTGTAATGAATATATTTCTAGCATATTCTAATAATATATAATATACAGGGTATCCCCGTGACCGTGGAGAACTTTTTGCTTTTCTTGTGAACGCCGTATCTCTTAAACGAAACGTGTAAGAAAAAACTAACGGCTCAAACCGGATAGGGAATTTAATGGGCTGCAACTTTGGTCAAATAAATTTTATTGGGAAACCAACCGTTTTTACAGAAATTCTGAAAATAATGAAGAAGATGTAGGTAAAAAAAATAACGAACTAATTAACAATATAAATTAACTAACGATACTTAACGATAAACTAATGCGCTTTATAACAATGTCGTTCAAATGTCAAACGCATTGTAAAACAAATTGAGATTTTTATAAATTTTGTGAATTTATTTCTTTTTTAAATTTTTTTAAATTTTCCGTAGATAAAACGTCGTATTGAACTCGCACATAATGGCTATAATGCAGTCTGATGTTTATACACTTGTCTACGGCTTGCGTATAAACTTCATCTTCGTGAATTATAGCCTACATTATAGTATGCTCGTTAAATAATATACTATTATTTAAGGCTGTTCCTTAAACCTTTTTATAAGTTCTAAACGACTGAACTAATTGACTGGAAATTTTGACAGAATGTGTATTAGATTATTACAAACCTTTACGAATATCCTTTTTTGGATAAGTTTTTTGGTTTTTCCAAAAAAGCCAAAAAACCATTGAATTTTAGATTTTCCGTTATTTTGTAAATCTCGATTTTTAGAAACTTTTGGCTCAAACAGAATTTTGCTATCTTAATTAGTTTAAACGTTTTTAGGACCTAAAGTTCAAATTGCATCACGTAATTACAATTGACGTGTAGAAAAAGTATATAAATTGAGAAGAAATATTTTGCATCTCTTACAATATTATTCTTATCGAAAATAGTAAGCCAGTGTATAAAGCATAGTATAATGTTACATACTGCATAAATAAATTATGTACACCGTTTCTACTTTTACTATTTAAAAATATTAGGTATGCATTAAAAATTCTTTTGAATAAAAGGTTTATTGGTTTGGTGTTATGAAAGTATGTTTAAATTAATTTGTCTAAAAGGGTGAGTATGTACGATGTAGTATTTGATCAAACAAATATATTTTTTTAAGAATTTTAAAGGTGTACCATATAATATGGCAAGTTGACATATTACCTAGTATGTATGCAATTTCAAAAATCAAAACTTCAAATTTAAAAAACTTCTATTTATGTTTTAAAATAAAATTTTTTCATCTGTTCAACATAAAATTAAAAATTGCTTTGTCAACTTTTAGTAGAAAGATAAATGTTATGTTATGATGTAACTAACTACGGTGTAACATTATACGAATGCTATGACTACCTAAGCACTTTATTTAATCAATTTCAAATTTTTTTAAGGCAAACAGAATTATTTAAATGCAAATATTACATGGGTAACATCCTATGATTTCATCAAATTTTTTGTTTAGAATGAATTTTTTGAAAGATAGGTAAAATTACACAAATAAAATACCCCCCCCCCCCTTCTAAACGAAATCATGTATTTACACTTGAGATCAAAGGATTCAATTTCATCAAAAGTAAAGAACACCGCTATCAAAAATAGAAAATCAGTTTTATGATTTATGCTTAGCATGTTTTTGGAAAGAAATTCAATAATTTCAACATAATTTAGAATTTTGTTGCACAAGAAATGTAATTGATTTCCAAAGTAACAGGAAACACGGACTTCAGGCGACACTAATTTTTCGGTGCCGTATGTGTAAATTCAAAAAACAAGGGATTATTTTTAAATTACAAATTGATTTATTTATACTTTAAACGATTATAACCGACAGTCACTGCATATAGTTAAGTCATCGTAAGCTTTCATAAAATTGTCGAAAAAAATAATTTTAAAAACATTACGAAAATTATTTCATTTGTAATTAGAGCATAATTATAAAATAAAGATAAATTTAAATACCTTCGGTAAAAACCATAGTAAGATAGTGGGGATATCAGGTTACGGTCTGTCCTTGATTCGTATTACACTGTAAAAAAAGATCGGATAATTTTACCCTAATTATTGGATGCAACTGAGTTACCTCCATTAATTGCAGTAATTTTACCTGTTAAAGGAATATTACTTGCATCTAGTAAAATTACTTTCTTGGAGAAAATTGAAATTCCCCACGAAGTGTAATTTTCCTTTTGAATGTAAAATTACTTTTTTAGGATTTTTTAGATTCCCTACCAAAAGGTAAATTTGTTCTGCAATGTAAAATTACTTTTTTAGGACATTCTCGCCCACGTGTAATTTTACCCCTTTAGTAGTTAAATTCACCTTTTTGGGAAACTTCTATTACTCCAATTTAGTGTAAATTTCCCCTTTGATGTATTTTTGATTTCCCCTTTTAAAAATTTTTGGTTTACCAAATATAGCATTATATTTTAACATCGTACATAAACATAAACATGTTTTTACATAAACATCGCTTTGTTAACTTTATATTTTCTTTTTATTCCTTGTTTAAATAAACAAACTACTGAGACAATGTTTTACAGATTTTACAAATTTTTTACAGACAAAAAAATAATAAAACAATATAGACATAAATAAAAAGTAAAAATTAAAAATAAAGATTATTAAATTATCCTAAACATTAAATATAAAAAAAATGTAAGTACATAATGTAATAATTCAAGATAAAAATTAAATAAATAAAAATTAAAAATCAAATAAATAAAAATTTACAAAAAATTATCGTATAGTTTGTTGACTAATAACAACAGTTTCATTTTCGAATTTTTTCTAGTATTTTCACTTTCTGCGTCAGGTTGATTTTTAAGAAAATATATTTATATAAATTCCAATGTCAACAATATTTTGAGTGGATACTCTAAATTAAAATTAAAATACAATGCAAACATTAGTTTCACTATTAATACATTGCTGTATTATTTATTTCTACAATTGACAGTGAATTGCTGTCAAAATCTTTGATTTCTTGAAGATTATGAAAATAATGTACATTATATAAAAATGTTGTTCCTGGTAACAAAAATTATCACGAATCAGATTTTTTGCAATTCGGGCCTCCGGTTATATTCGGTTATAGTCCTCCGTAAAATTAAAATAAAAACATGTTTATTACTTATAAGTTATATTATTTCGTCTTTTTAATGAATAAATAAATAACAACAAATTGCATACCTTTTGTAGTAGTTCTAAACCAAATTATATTCAACAACACTTTAATAAAAAATTATTTTAATAGAAACTACTACCTTTAAGAAAACTTTAGTTGCAAATGTACACTACCGCTCATGTAACACTTTTATAACATCTAAGTAAACTATGGAAAAACCCAAAAAAATATGTACAAAGGAATTTTAAAATTTGCAAAATTTCAGGTAATTTTAAAGGGATAAGCGGTACCTACATTGTTACATTCTATCGACAAATTTGATAATTTATTTAACAATTCCGTCATATTGTATTCTTGTATTGAAAACTACTGTTTGTAATCTTTTAGGTTTCCACGAAAAAAATTATATCCAAGAAATGTGTTTTATTTACTATTTTACCAAATTTATCTTTTTTGACGTGATTCCTTAGTGCCCCACTTTTGCCGGGGGCCCTTATTCCACCGATTTCTTTTGTGCAAAAGGAGACCGCTACCCGAGCTATCGCTTAATGTCTAATGTCGTTAACATAATTAGCACGTTAATTTTTTATATCCATATCTGCTTTTAGCGCATTAATGGGCGTTATTAATGTTATTAGAATAACTATTATTTTTCATTTCTAAAAATAATACCCTATTACCGAATTGTAATAATGTTATTATGGTAATTTCAACTTATAATTATACGGGGGCGACAAAAAATAATTTGCCCAAGCTACCTACATGCCTGAAAAATATTACAAATTGTCAAAATCTATAGAACATTTTATCTGTACTAAAAACATTCTTTTTTGGATACCGTGTAATAGTTTAATCCTCTATCGGCTTTCTATCCTCGATTTCATTCTCTCTTATCTATGATAATATCTACCTGGCAAAAACTGTTAATTCAAAGCTTCATCTTCTTCAAAATGCTCGAACTATTTCCGAACTTGAAAGTTCAAAATCGGCATAATATGATAAGTACACGAGTTCATTCGTTTTGTTATTAATTATCTTTTTTCAATTTCAGTTATTGATATGTAAACTTCACAAATATCCTCGTGTTTTTGTAGAGACAAATTCGATTTAAAATGTTTTGTTTGTTTTTTACAGTTTTTCATTTCATAATGTAATAATTATTATAAGCTCAATTTCAATTATGAACCTACAAAAATATAGCTAACAGTTTCTTCTAAAAGTTTCTGATGGTATAAATGTTATTTCTATATAATAACTGGGAAGAAAACATATCAATATGAATTTTAAATTAGTAAAAACCCATATTATTAAAAAAACTCAAAATACCAATATTGGGTAATTTTAAACCACAAAGGTAAACAAAACATATGCAAGGTAATTTTACTTGAAATATTGTAAATTACACACAGAAATGTAACAGTTTGCATTGCCACAAGTAAAATTACCTGTACAAATACAGTAAAATTACACTATAAGGTAGAAATACCAAACAGCAAGAAGAGCAAAGTAAAAATGCTTTTTTTTTAAAGGTAATTTTTACATCAAGATGGTGTAATTTTACACTTTTTTTTACAGTGTAATTTTTCTACACCTGTTTACACTTTAAAAGCATTACAAAGTTTCTACACGTCAAGTCTGCTGTCTTGGCACAACACGGAATTCCTTTTCATACGTTGGGATGGCAGGTCTCAGAGAATAGCCTTAAGATTGGTAGAGATTAATAACACATTTTAAGTTAACCTAAATTACGGAGACATATAGTAGAAGAATGTTATAAGTTTGCCATATTAATATTGTATCATTTTAGAAATTTGAAGTGTTTGTATAAATCTATTATTATTATATTATTATTATTTTCATTTACAAAGGTGAGAGAAATAATAAATTAGCATTTTTCATTATTCGACCACTTGAATATTTTATTTCTTAACCTATAGTTTTCAGTTTCTTTTTCTAGCTTCAATCAAATCAAAATTAAATTATTATTTTTTTATATACTTTATAATTATATACTATTTTACGAAATTAAATTTTAACAATCACAAATAATTGCTAAATATATATACAGAAGTATATATCCTCCGTAGCGAAATTGTTAACGCGCGAAGACACCGAACATTCAGTAAATGGCATCATAGATTTGAATCTTGGTATGTTAAGAAAAAATGTGTCAAATTTAATTGTTAATTATTCAGGTACAACTACATAATATACAATCGTTCAGGGGGGGCATTAATTATCTAATTATATAATATGTTAGAGGTACCTGGTAGGGGATCAAAATGTGCGCCATTATGCCCTGACACGAAGCCCTGTCATAATCCCAAACAGGGTTCTAAACAGGGACAGATACCTGTGAGATACCATACAAATTCTGCCACCCTATAGTTACGCCACTAGTTTCAATCATTTTCCGATGAAGTGAAATCAAAGCTGACTAAACTGAAAGGATTAAGAAATTTGAGATAAGATATAAACCTTTTCTTAGCAAAAAATACTGTAGCAAAAGTATGATTAATGTTATTAACACGTGATAATATTGAAATTAAAATTTATTGTTATCTTTTACATAATGTTTCCAAGTTTGTCTGATGATAATCGAAAATTTGAAACATAATGTTGACAATAATAATGTAACAAACTATATCATTCAGTTAACTAGTTTTTGTTCTTATAGTTATAAAATAAATTTTAATTTCAATTTTATTTAACATACATATTTAGTAGTTAATGACATTTATTAAAGTAGTATGTTTTTTTAAGCGAAGTCGGCTTGATATAAATGATACTAATTTGGTATCGATTGAAATAAAGTAAAAACTCTCATTGGCAGTCTTCAAATAATCAAAAGTATAATTTTGATATTGTTAAGATACTAAATTAAAGTAAGAATCACTAAAGATATTTAATTTTTTTTGTATCGAAGACTATGCGATTATATTCATTGTGTACTTTTAACGACTCGACACAATTTGAGACAATCGTGTGGGATCGTATTACGATACTGTACAAAATGGAAATTTTTTGATTAATTATCATTATCTTTTATCCTGAAAACGTGGAATTTTCAAACTCATGTTTATTCAAACATTCTTTTGAAAAACTATATACAACTGTCTACTATAAACGGGGTTAATTTAACTGCCAGCACCGCGCGTCTGAGTAAATTTGATCAGCAAGAAAAACATTTATAATACGTATGCACAAATGATTATATCAGATCACAGCCTAAATAACAGCAAACTAAATATTCCGTACGTTTACATTGGTTTATAGAAATAGTTTTGTGTTAAAAATTATAAATAATGAACAAATAACAAAAAACTAATTGTTGGTTTTATTAAATTAAAATTATATTATTTACATATATGATAATACAAACCATTCTAATTATTCTCTAAGATATTAATAGATTGTTTACCCTATTCCCTTAAGTATTTCGTTAGAACCTCTAATGATAGTCAATTAATAACAATATAGTAATTGAAATTAATAACTAGTTTAACTAACATGAACCATGCCCAAAAGTTATTTTAAGTGCACATGCCTAAAATATTAATATAGGATATCATATCTTTGATATAATTTCTTATAAAAACAACATATTTATCAAATATTACATTATGCTTTTCTGCACTAGAAATTGTACAGTTTCTGTGAAGAATGTAATGCGCTCTGCATGCACTTTATACTTACTTTAACTTAAAGACATTTAATTAAAAAAATGATGATTAATATGAGTGTAATATTTAGTTCTTCAATTTGAATTACCGCCTTCTCAAATCAAAGTTCCAAACCAAACCAAAGCTGTGATCGTCAATCAAACCTCGCACGTTGTGATCCCCTCGTAGTAACACTTACAAGTCGTTTTAAATCTGCGGATGGCTCTTTGAATGTTAACGTCGTTACCTTGGTTACTAACCTCAAACCTAAACTTATATGTGCCAGTGACGTAACCACTGACAGGACACCTGAAGGAATAATTAGTACACACAAATTAAATAAAACACACGATTCGGTTCAACGATGAATATATTGAGATGACCCGAACTATGCCAATCTATTAAAATTTGCTTAATTCCAAAATTACACTTTTAGCTGGGTTTCATTCATTATTTTTTTAACAATGAGACTCTTTTAATTGCTTAAAAATTGTAAATTAAATTAAAAATGCTCACATTTGTTACTTTTAATGTGTTGTTGAAGCGCACATGGTATCTTGCAGCTGGTCTATCAGCACGCCTGGTTAAACAAATTTGCTACGTGCAATTCAATGCATCGACCAAATTTTCACAAATTCTTCACTTTTTAACTTGTGGCACTTCACTTTAGCTGTATTATTTTTACCTATTTTATTTCCATCTCAGTTGCACAACTGAGATGAAGTGAGCTGAGACGAACTAAGATTAACTGAGTCAAAGTGAGAAAAAGATAAGGTAAAAAGAACAACTTTTGAATGTAATTATTTTGAAGTTTGGTAATTATAACCAAATTGTTTTTTGTATTATTGTATAATGTCAACATAAACTTCAAAAAGACGAATTAAAAATTTAAGGTGCAGTAGATGTTAAAATAATTGCAATAAGTGACAAGTTTAATTCATATCAACCAATCCGAGCCATTTCCCAATTTGTCTCAGTTGTAACACTTCAAAACAGCAAAATCAGTTTGGGTATAGAAGGAGATAATTTTGTCACGTAAAACTCAATTCGGCACGGCACAGTACTTATGTCAAAACGGTAAAAAAAACAACTTTTCAACTGAGTAACTGAGTATCTCAGTACAATCTCACTTAAAATAGGTACAAAGAATACAGCTTTTATCAATCAATTAAATAAAACATCAACGCAATTTAACTTATTTATTTTTCAACAATTAACAATTTTAATTATTGCGGAATGGTGTTTCATCCGCTTGACCATTCGACGTCAAGGCCGTAGCCTAAGTATTCCAACGTCCTTATAACTTTCCAGTCGTACTCTCTCTAGTCTCACTTCTCCCACCTTTATTTACATTTAACATCCAACTAACACTTCTTTGTACAATTAAAAATAATTAATAATAAAATTGAATTTTAAAAATTATTTACAAAATAAATTAAATTGTGGTTTTTAGCACTTTGAAACACGACAATATATTTAACCGATAAGAAAAAAAAACGTAGTCCAACAACCAATTTACCAGCAAAGTTAATCTCTTTGATATCATTTAGTTCAGAATATTTTGGTTTGAAATTTGATTTAATAACTGTTCAATAGTTAATTTCCCTGATCGTAATGTTTTCTAATTGTTTATTCACATTTAATGACCAACCACAATTTTGATAATACTTTGTAAAGAAGTGTCTATATGTATTTCGATGATCAACTTAATTATTTTTATATTATCTAAGATCTTTTAATAATAAACCCTTATATGCTAAATTATCCGCTTTTAATTACTCCCCCCCCCGTCAACTTAAATCTAGGATCGTCACCACGTAATTAATATGTCGTCAGTGCTTAATCTAAGTTCGTCATTTCTTAAAATCTATAACTGGTCATTGCTTAAAATCTACATAAATCGCCCATACTTAAAATGGTTATCGTATAAATAAAAGCGTTATTATCTTAAATTATTATATAGCCGCAAATAATCATAAAGAACTTCGTTAATAACAGTTCTTAAATATCTTAATTGGTATTATCTCATTGAGAGATATTTGAAAAAAAGAAAAATAAGCAACATGTTCACGAACTTGCCAGATCACTTAGCAGGTCCTAATTGCTTATGATTTTAAGCGTCCACTCCTTCTTGTTGTGCAATTCATCTAAATTAAATTATATAATGCTATTTATTTTCTACTTCAAACAACCGCCTTCATATTAATTATCTTAAACAAATACACCTACTTCGTATTGCCGCAATAATCCCTAATGTATTATAAAGATACCTCTTAGGTCACGTATGAATAATCAATCCCTTTCATTACATTAGCCATCCCGTTTAAATATAATAATGTATAAATTATAATCACAAACCAATAATTAAATCTTAAAACTGAAGATGAAGTAGTTTTAAAAATAGATTCAAACTCGTGTTAAAATTATTCGACCACGTGGTCGGGAAATTATTACATAAATTTCTAACGTAATCCTGTATTAAATTCTTTTAGAAAAATAAATCAAATATTTAAACTTACATATTTTAAATTTGTCGATGGCTACGATTTTTATTTAAACAAATTTAAATTCAAATTACTGAATAAGTTTTTCGCACTTGTTTCACTAAGACAAACCGTCCGGTTTCAATGTTGAATCTGTAATGGCTTTCACCTACCCTCTTAATCTTAACGGTAAATAGTCAATTAAAACGGATATTGGGTATGAAGGGAAGTAAATCAAACAATATTATCTGCTAGCCGACGTTTCGAACTATTTATTAGTCCATCCTCAGGGCTGAAATATATAACAGAGGTGAAAAAATCTATAAACGGCGGCCATAAGGGCGTAAACATACCTGACAGTTTGAGATGGTAAACGTTTGAAGTTACATATTGCAATGCCCCCAGCTATACAAATCTTATAAAAACTTTTCTTCAACCATAAATTAATTCTATAACTGGACATCCATTTTTTTATAACAAGAGACTCTTCATTATACCAAAATATTTCCAAGTAAATGTAAAATAAAATTTTACTTCTATTCGATGGGAACGAATGTTGCAAATTTTACCTTAATCAAATCGCCGGCTTATCAATTTCACACATTCGCTCTAGCAAATTTAATTTTCCAATTCTAAGTATCCAAATTCAATTTTTGATTTTAATCACTTTTCTTCTAATTTAACAACCAAATTCAATCGCTCGGTAGCGAATTCTCAAAAATTATCCAATAATTAATTCCAAATTTCAAAAATAATTGTAATCGCATATAATTCACTTTATTTAATCAAAAAATAATACTCACAACTTCAAAAATAATACAAATCTCAAAATTAACTCACTTGAGTTAATTAATTAACCAAAAATCAAATTTTTCAATCTTCGCCTCGAGTTTAAACTTACTCGGGCGACGCGCTATCGGCAAAAGCCACTTTCCTCCTCGATTTGCTCCGACCTGTCCAATTCTCCAGTCTTACAACTTAAAACCATTTAAATAAATTTTCATTAAAATGCACAGGGTAGGTCGCAATCATTTTGAAACACCACAATATATGGTGTCGGGAATTGACATGAATATACAAAAATTAATTGTGTCAACGATCGTAGTCAAAACATAAAAATTAACAATATTGTAAAAACATGCAAACTTAATTTAATTTAAAATCACAATAGTAGTCAATAAATAATTTTACTCTAATACAAAATACGAATAAAAGTGTGTATAAATATTATCTCAAGCGCATGATAACTGATAGTGACATACATATTCGCCCAATGGAACAGAATCGCATAACAAATCTTAAATATCTTAAAAATTAATTAATTTTTCTCTTTAAAAAATCTCTCTACGCACCAATGTGACAAAAATCTTTTATCATTATGTTATAAAAACAAAATGCAAGTACAAGAGTCGAGATCAAAGTACCCATGAAACACACCAGTTAGAAACAATAAATTAAAATATAGCAATCAACAATAAATCTAAAAAAACACAACGCTAACCCACCACGGCCACAATCAGAAGTGCTGCAATACATTCATCTTTTGTCTATAATTTCTCAAGAGATAAGCTTAAACTCGAGGCGAACATTGAAAAATTTGATTTTTGGTTAATTAATTAACTCAAGTAAGTTAATTTTGAGATTTGTATTATTTTTGAAGTTGTGAGTATTATTTTTTGATTAAATAAAGTGAATTATATGCGATTACAATTATTTTTGAAATTTGGAATTAATTATTGGATAATTTTTGAGAATTCGCTACCGAGCGATTGAATTTGGTTGTTAAATTAGAAGAAAAGTGATTAAAATCAAAAATTGAATTTGGATACTTAGAATTGGAAAATTAAATTTGCTAGAGCGAATGTGTGAAATTGATAAGCCGGCGATTTGATTAAGGTAAAATTTGCAACATTCGTTCCCATCGAATAGAAGTAAAATTTTATTTTACATTTACTTGGAAATATTTTGGTATAATGAAGAGTCTCTTGTTATAAAAAAATGGATGTCCAGTTATAGAATTAATTTATGGTTGAAGAAAAGTTTTTATAAGATTTGTATAGCTGGGGGCATTGCAATATGTAACTTCAAGCGTTTACCATCTCAAACTGTCAGGTATGTTTACGCCCTTATGGCCGCCGTTTATAGATTTTTTTACCTCTGTTATATATTTCAGCCCTGAGGATGGACTAATAAATAGTTCGAAACGTCGGCTAGCAGATAGTATTGTTTGATTTACTTCCCTTCATACCCAATATCCGTTTTAATTGACTATTAGAAGTAAGGGGAAAATTTGTTTACTTTTTAACGGTAAATTTCGAACGGAAATGACCATCCTGTTTCTTTTAAAAACCCCTGTTGCCAAATCGTTGTATTTTGAAGTAACCTAAAATGAACTGAATTTAAAATTTCGCGCCCATTATATTTAAATTCAAATTTACAATATTACATAAGAAACAATACGATTTAATTTTGTTCACATGTGCAATAATAAGCAAAAACAATTCATATTATAATAAATTGTATAAAAAAGTATAGTTTGTTTCATTTTATAATTATCAATACATATTACATATTACTAATTTCCACAAAATATCAACTTTTTCAATTTATTTTTAAGCTCATTTCTATTATATATAATTAATATTTTATTAAAAATAAAATAATACCATCTATTTAAGACATTAAATTAAACGCCCCTAAATTTTCGACATTTTAATTCAGATATGAAAATTTGAAATACTAAGGAGTTAAAGGTATATAAATAACTGATAAATATGACATAATATTTCATTGTTATACAATACATTTTTAAGATTAAAGCGTCATTCACATACACGTAACGTACATAGCGGCCATGCAAGACATTACGAAGAAAACAGCAAATAATATACTATTCATATTGTAATAAATCGAGATAGGCCGGGTAGAATAATCAACGATTCTTTTAATATAAACAAATCTTTATTCTTCAACGTACGTACTTCCATTTATAATAATCTAACATGTATGCTTGTCACCAGATTGATACCAACTTAAAATATCTTATTTTATACAGTATACTACAATATCCTTCTCTTAAAAGATTTTAAAAATTAAAAAATATTCAACATTATATACAATCAATTACAAAATCTCTTAATACAAAAATATACAATTTATTCAAAACCCCAAACGACTTGGTTTTACAATATTTCGTCTAGGACGATGTTTTGCAATACTGTAAGGACTGGTATTATTATCATTTAATATCATTTCAGTATTACTACTAACAGCAACGTCATCGTTTGTGTTACGATTAGTATCCTTATCTTTAATAGTGTCGATAATATCAGTATTCAATTCAGTGTTGAAATCATTAGAATCTAGATCAGTTTTATTTTGATTTGAATCGACTCGATTTGAATCGGGTTTGGGACTAGCATTCAATATCTGATCAGCGTGACGTTTCCAAATAACATCTAATGATGGAATGTAGCAAGAATATATGTATTTTAATTCCTAAAACACCAACAATCTTCACCGCGATCCACGGTTTATCCGCAGAGCGGTAGTCTTTAACGTAAACATTGTCACCCATATTTAAAGAAATCTGTTTTGTACCTCTAAAATTTTCAACCTGTTTTTCTTTGCGTTGATTTTGACCACTTGGTAAAAGGATTGAAAATTTATCCTTTAGTTCGCAACCCTACGCCTTATTCATTATTTTTAGAATTTCTGTGAAAACGGTTGGTTTTAAATTAAATTCCCGTTAAATTCCCTATTCGGTTTGAAAGGTTAGTTTCTTACTAAGACGTCTTGTTTAAGAGATACAGGGTTCACAAAAAAAGTAAAAAAAATAAAATCAGAACTTTTTTAATATTTTTTCCATTAATTTAATTTATAATTCAAAAACCGTTTATTCTAAACGATAAGTTGTAGATAAATTTGTAGATAGACCTACAGTTGTAGTTGTAGATAGACTTTTTAAAAAAGTATAATCTATTAAGTCTAAAAAATTAAGAATATCGGAACTATGGCCGTTTGAAATCAGAAATTTAAAATATTGCTTTAAAGAGAGGCACCCCCCAAGGGTTTGGACTTGGACAAAAATTTTATTTGAAAATTTGTGTTCTTTATCACCACCTCAAAGTTTCTCTACGGTCACGGAAACACCCTGTATAGCCCTAACTATTCAGAGCTAGATGGCACAGAACAATTTTTGTTTATTTGAGTTGATATAATAGTATATCAGAATTTTGCTAAATCAAAGTAGATAAAGTAGACAAAACCATAAAAACTACATTAAAAGTATTGTTTTATTAAAAAAGCGCGGTTACAGTTTTAATAAATTAACTGCACAATTTACAAATAAACATTTTTGAATTTTCTGGGTCCAGCGCATTCACAATGATCCCCTTTTGACATTTCTGATATTGTAACCACCATTCGGTTTTCACCGAGTATGAAGATAACTCATTACAATAAATACATACCGCGATATCTTCCTCATGAGTTTCTATCATGGATGTATAATATACATCCGAGGTTTCTATAATGAATTGTTTCTCTTCCTCTTGAAAAATTTCTTTGTTTTCTGCATTACAATTCATTTTTTATACCACGACCAAACTTTCTTCGTTGTGCATTTTCTGTCTATTTTTCTATTTCCTTCAAAACTAATATTTTGAAATTTGCATTAGCCATTAGCATTTGCCATCGTAAGGATTCCGATTGGCAGAATAAACAACACAGGGAATGAACTGAAAGAGTAATTGTATATTTTTCTGTTGTAACTTTTGAAAAGAGGGAAATATCTATTATATAAGAACATAAAGGTGAGAGGAAAGCAATTTTTAAAGAAGTTGAAGCATCTTTGATCACCGCAAATTATTATAAAAAAGAGTTACTATCTAGTCTTCTAAATGCAGCAGCAAATAAAAGAAACATAAAAATTAATTTTTTAATTCAATATGTTCAAAATTTTTAATCACTTTAAACTCGTAAACGGTTTGATATCGTAGATTGATTTTTTGACAACTGCTTATCAACATCATTAGAACGTCCTTTGTTCGTTTAGTCTCCCTTAAAGCCCCTGCAGTGTGTTGTTTGTTGTAATTTTAGATAGTAAGTGCATTATGAAAACCTTTAATATTATTTTTTTATTTTTACAAAATTAGATAGCTACATTTTCGTAAATTTTATAATATCGTAAAGGCTAGCGAGGAGTGCGTGATTATTCAGTTTAGATATTATGTTCTGATATGATGCCAGGGCCGTATTTAGACAAAATTATCGGGGGGGGGGGTTAAAAAAATTGCAAAATAAATAGCTAATTTATTAAAATACAAAAGAAGTTTTTCTAAATTTAAATTTTGTTATATTAATTTTTGAAATGTAATGTTTGGAGAAAAGTGACTAGAGGAAGGTTTTTTGCCAAGATGGCGGAAACGACAGAAGCCTATATTTTGCTCCGCTGATTTTTTGAGTATAATTTTGTACAAGTATTTTTGCAATTAAGATTTTATTTTTGAGTATTGTTATTAGAAAATTTTGTTTGAAAGTATTTTGTCGAAAGTTACCGCAAAAAATCGAAATATTGTGAAAAAATTGTTTTTATTTAAATAAAATAATTATTTTTTTGCGCGATTTTTCTTTATTTGAGCTCGATATTCAGAAAAAATTTTGATTTTTATGAACTCTATTTAGTGGTTGAAAATAATTTGTTAAAGAAGCGACAAATTTTGATTACAAATTGACTTCTGGGGGGGGGGGGGAGGCGTTATTGCTGATAAAATTTTGTTCATACCATTTTAAAAGTTTTGTTTACTATGATATTTTTAATAAGTTTAAATTTATTCATATTTTAATTTTAAACTCTCATGTAAAAAACCGTTTTTAAATAAAATTTTTTAATTTTAAAATTTGAATAAAAATCACAAACTAAATTCTTATTTTACCGATGGCGATAGTAAAATAATGTTGTCAAAACGAAGAACTAAACTAGATTGAAAGGAAATTTCACAAAACTAAGCAAATGTACACTTAGTGCTTGTTCACAATGTACGTAAGACATAAGACAAACATAACACAAACATAAGACGTAAAGTTTATCCTTTCTTATAAAGTTTGAAAGGGGTGTCAAAGTTTATTTGTTTATTTAGTTTATTTTTTTGTTATACGCATGCGCAGTTTCAGATATTTCTTATGTTCATTGTGAACACTTTTGCGGCTTATGTCAAAATTATGTTTTATGCTTATGCATAGAGGTATATATTAGAACTACTGGAGGCACCACTTGCATATAATCCCTATGAAAAGAAAACGGTCCGATTTTACATGGCGTTCCCCCACTCCTTAAAGGTATAAACTCGATTTGACATTGTATAATAACGTGGTAAATATGATTTATATAGACGAGAACTCCTCAAAATTAAATACAACACAGACTTATTATGTTGATAATACTATAATAATATAATATAATGTTGATAAACATTAAAAAAATAATGTTATAACTCAAAAAATGCCGATTTGGAGTTATATGTGCCATGTTATAGAAAATAAATGATTTTATAGCATGAAATAAAAAAATGTTTGTTTAATAAAAATTAAGTACCTATCTTATGTTTCGTAAGTAAAAATTATGAATAATTATTTCATATTTGACGGCAATACCGTAAAAACCCTAGTTTTTTTGTTGTTTTCTTTTGATAAAAGGCAAGTTTTCCTTTCAGTAATAAGCTCCACAATTATTACATAATATTAATGTAAAAATAAATAATAGAACCTTTAGAATAAACCTTTAATAATTGTTTATTCCAATTAATGTTTTTCTCAAAACTATGAATTTTGAGTTGTTAGAGTATTCTCTTCGTATCGATATATTATATTATATTGCAGGAAAAAGGCTAACAATTTCTAAAGTCTTGCAGAGCAGTTCTGTAAGAAGTAAACTTACAAAACTAATTTTATTAAAAAATGTATAATTGTTTCTCTTTCGGTGTTTTATAATTTTATTTGCTATGTATTTTTAATTTAATTCACAATTCTATTTTTGTGTTTATAAGAAAATAATTATATTTTTTTATAAAATTAATTTTTACATGTTACACGAAATTGAAGAATAATTTAATTCATAACTTACGTAAAATTGTTCAAAAACTATTTAAATGAATAATTTAGCTTGCGACACGCTGTTATATAACCGTATGTTTCGATTTTCGGAATCTCATCAGGCAAACCTGGAAAAATTATTGAAATGATTGAAAAGTTATGCTATTAAATTTAAAATTCAAACTTGATTAAAAGTTAAATTTATTTGACTTTAGTAAAAACAAAAATTATACCTACTTGAAGCCAAAATGAATAAATAAACTTTTTTTGAAAAATTCTAAACCGGAAAACTAAACAAACTCAAATAAAAAACCTAAAATGAAACGTTAGTTGTAATTAAAAATTACAAAAGTTGTAGATTGCCCCAATTTCAAGATTTCATGTGTATGAACTTAGTGAAATATACAGGATATTAATTTTTTGAAAATAATTATAATTTTTAATTAAAAATCACATTATAATATGTCTACAATTATTTTAATTATTTATCACATCCTAATTTCTTATAATTCATTTATTTAAACGTTTAAACATCATTTATCCTATGATTTTGCATTACAAAATTTGAACCGAATCCTTTAAGGAGTGGGGGAAGCGTAAACTTACGTCGGACCGTTTTGTTGCACCTAGTGGTTCCTCCAGTAGTTTTAATATATACCTCTATGTGCTTATGTTATCCTTATGCACGTCTTATATTTTATGTACATTGTGAACAAGCACTTATGTATACAAATGTACAAAATATAAAACAATTTATGGGTTTACAATGCCTACTCTAATTTATTGCGGAAGTGTTATTTTAAGCTATGCTGCCCATGATGGTCATAAAATTTATGTTCCCTTTAAAATTTCTGGTTCAAACAATTTATTACAATTTAAAATTTTTACCATAATAGTAAGAATTAAGATAAAATACCTATTTCATTTATTTCAATATAATTATTTTTCAAAAAATCGAAAATTAATGAATAGGAGTAATTAATAACTAACAATTAATTAAGTGGTCGCAGACTCTTACACAGTACTGTAAATATTTAGGGCATTTTTATATTCTTCATCTTCGGTTTTTATATTTTTGCAATTTAGTAGTACGTGTATTTAATCGAATGTCGCCAATCGCCGGATTATAATACGAATTTCCGATTTTTTAATTTGGGATTTAATTTATTAGAAATATCTCTTTAGTTTTAATTTTTATTTAAACAAAGTTTAATGTTTTTGTTATAGTTGTAAAAATTGTTTTAGTTTTTTCTGTTTTTTTTACGATTTCAGTCGAACTTTCAGTACTTTATTAATTGATAATTAATTCCGGGGGGGGGGGGGTTGTAACCCCTAAAACTCCTCCCTTAAATACGGCCCTGTATGATGCGTTCAGATTATTGTTATTTTGATATTCAAAATTATTAATATTTTATTTAGAACTTTTAGATTTGTAATTTTTATTGATTAAAATGTTGAAACTCAATAAAGAGCCAAGCTTAAGTAGTATAGTTGAGAGTAGTATTACGCTAGTAGTAATTGAGACAAAATAAATGACGTTTGTAGTTTTTCTCCAAATGTTATAAATTATTTACATTAATTTACAAAACATACCTCTCTGTGAAATTTAAGATTTATTTATTAAGTTTTACGGAATAAATTCTTTGAGGCACAAATAGGATATTAATTTCGTCTCAACTACTTTCGTCTATAGCAAGGTAATAATTTTTAAAAAAATAATTTAAAAAAAATTTTTATCAAATAATTTCAATTTACTTGTGGGTTCGAAGTGACTTTTTAGAGCACGAGACTCTTCTTTTTAATTTGTTAAATTAATTTTTACAAACAAATTCGTCACGACTCAACAAATGTTTTCCAAGCTTTAGAATTTTAATTTTAAATTTTAATTTTTCAATTCCAAAGTTAAATTACTTCCAAATCAATTAAATCTTAATAAAATGATTTTGAACTTTACCAGTTCTTTATCCAAAAATTCACACAATTGCTTTTACATGCAAAGAAACTTCAAAAATACTAAATCTTTAGTATTTATCTTCTAAAACTCTCCAAATAATTAAAACAACTTTTAATCTTAATCAAAATCACTTTAAATATTAAATCCCAAAATATCATTAAAAATATTAAATTAATCAATTGGCGAACAAATACGTCCACTAATGCCAACGCTTCCCGGCATAAATCATTGTTGTAACCTTATAAATATAACAAGACGTTACAAAATTTTATATCAAAAGAAAACAAATTTTAAATAAATTTACAAAAATAATAAAATAGTTTTTCAAATGAATTTTAAAAAACGACAATATAATGTACTTACTATATTAATTCGAATTTTTTCATCGACAAATAGAAAAAATTGCATTTTTATGGATTCATAAGTAAGCATATAATAATAGCTATTATAGTATGTTTTTTTAAGAAAGATTGGAATCTGTACTAAAACGACGACTTCTAAATGTTAACCAATGAAATTGCTTTGAAGTTTTACAATAACAAAATTTTCGCGATTTAAGTGTTATGTGCGTTGCCTAAACTGAACCGGGCAAATTCATAAATAAAAGAGATGTGAACAAAGTTAAATGTAATATCGAATAGACGTAGTTACTTGGTTATAACATTTCGCTTTTATGTGATGAATATTTAATATTACTACAAGATTAAGTACTATTTGAATTTACCGGTGTAAATTAAACTTTGCAAACGCCACCTATATTATTCATATCTTGGATCGACTATAGTCTATAATAGAAGTTAAAACGTTAGTAATATTTAAGATTTAGGTGTAGGTTATTTGAATATATTATATTGAATTTGAATTACAAATTATAAATCACAAATCTTGATAATCTGAAAAATTTGATTCCACGAGTTAACATTAAAATAGCAGTCCCCATTGGACAAACACAAATTTTCGCTTAAAAACTAAACTTAAACATTAAAACAATTTTTTATGATAAAACTGTATTAATATTCAGTTGCGTGGCCCTTGTTTTTAATCACTGCCACACAACGTCGCATCATAGAGTCCACTAAACGGTTACATCGCGCAACAGGAATAGCGAATCATGCATTTCGGACAACATGCCAAAGTTCTCTATTATTTTTTGGTTTCGCGTTAGATACAGCTTGTTTTATGTCACCTCATAGATGTTCAATGGGATTGAGATCAAATCTTTGGCAACCTTGCTGGTATGT
Source organism: Cantharis rustica (assembly GCA_911387805.1). Taxonomy (NCBI): domain Eukaryota; kingdom Metazoa; phylum Arthropoda; class Insecta; order Coleoptera; family Cantharidae; genus Cantharis; species Cantharis rustica. The sequence goes on from OU426877.1 coordinate 84,414,289, forward strand.
TTAAGGTCTTTGTCCTGTTGGAAGGTCCATTTTAGCAGCATTTCTTCTTCGCTGTACGACAGAATCACATTTTACAAAATATTTACATGTAAATGTTGATCCATGATCGCATTAATCTTGTATATGGGGTCCTGCACCATGGTAGGAGAAACATTCCCATATCATAAGTTTTGATCTTCCGTGTTTTATAGTTCTGACTGTTTATTTTCGCTGGTACTCTGTATTACATGGTAGCCTAACATATTGTCGGGAACCAGTGCTACCAATATAAAACGATTTTTGACTCATCTGTCCATAATATGTTACGCCATTTGTGAACAGGCCAATAAATACATTTCTTTGCAAATTCTAAGCGTTTTAATGGGTGTTTCTTTGTATGAAGTGGCTTTTTTCTGGGGCTTTGTGCAGTTAATGTTACTAAACTCCTAGAGTTTTCTTCTTACAATTATGTTGCTTACCGACAAATTTAATTTATTTTTTATTTCTATAGCCGATGAAATGGCCATAGAAATGGCTGCTTCTTGGCTAGTCTTACAGTTTTTCGATCATCTTTAGGAGTTATTTTTCTTTTATCACCTCTCTTATAGACTTTTTTACAAAGTTAATAGCATTTGATACCATTTTTGACAAACACAAAAGAATATTTTTGGTATCCTTATAATATTTCCATTCTTTCTTGAACTTTAATGTCAGATTTCGTTCTTCTACAGTGCAATGTTTATTGCGACTCACTGTTTCGTTAAAATACAAATATTTTAATTATTTTGAAAAAAATACATCATAAGTAGATACAGAACTTATCTTTTTAATTAGTTTTATAAAAAAATATAAGATCTTCAACAAATTACTTACACGTCAATATAACACTGCTATTTTAATGTTACTGCAGAATTGTATGAAATAACATATTTTTTAGGATCAATCAGCAAATACGAATTGCAGGCACGGTTGCATTGGTCATTCTTAATATTCTAATACCACTACATTGTAAAATGTGTTTACCTTTGCCTGGCAACTTTGTACAAGGAAATTAAAAAGGACTTCTATATTATAATTATGATACTGTTAATATTTTCATGTTCACAGCTGTATGTAGCTATAGAAAACCGTAAATTTTATGTATGAAAATTTTACCAAAATTCTTTTTGTTTAAAGAGCAAAATTATTTACTAAAACTGAAAAACTTGCGTATTATCGAATCGATTTAAAAGTTCATCTTTCACATCGAAATTAATAACTGTTAAACGATGGTATGCCTGAATGTTTCACATTCCTAATTAGTCCATATTATTACACAACACATTACACAACAATAAATAACGAAAGATACATTTAAAAAGAATGTAAAGGCTGTGATGATTATAATGCAATATTGCTTGATTTCAAATCTTTGTTACAAAATATTAATATCTACATACCTAATAAAAAAATTAATCGAAAATTATAAAATATTTATTACAAAAATGAAAATTTTTTTTAATACATTATATAGTTATACAATAAGTATGCACAAATACATTAAAAAATGGTATGGCTTCAAAATGTTTCAAAAATTACGAAAAATAAAAAACAATAATTATGAAACAGCACTAAAACGTCAGGATTTAAAGTATAACGTAATAACATTATATAAATATCTAGGTATTTTTTTTTGTAAAATGGCAAATATTAAGTTAGTGATTAAGTTTCTATGAAAATTTATACTTTTGTGAATATTTATGAAGCAAGACACTAAGTAATTGAAATTAAAATCCTGAAAAAGTATCAAACAAATATATTTTACAATAAAAATAAATTAACCATCAAGGAACTGTATAAAATTGTAAATTATTGATTTTCAGTTATAACTTAAGTGTAAGCAATGGTATTGTTTGTTTATATTATTTGTGGATAACGGTAACTAATTTATTATTGGTTGCAATAATTGAATGCACAGTTTTGAGAAGTTAAAGATTTTTATTAATATTTTTACGTACTAAATATACATTTTTTACCATTTATATAGGCAGTAATTTAATTATTTATAGAAAAGTGGTCAACATTATGATTTTCAATTAACCTCTATTTAATTACCTTTTTTGTACTTCAGTGTATAATTTGTTTTTTAACCTTTATTTCCGATAAATTACGAATAAGGCCGAACTAGGGTGGAAACCTAGCAGGATTTGCAGGACAAACGTTAGCTACATAGTGTAAACCCAGATATATTGACTGCAAGTCATGCATTAGCTTTCAGTTTACGTTAAATAGCGTTTTCAAGTAATTATGACTGAAGGTTAGTTTTGTTTACATTTTTATGTATGCAGAGTAATATATTTGGTAATTATTTTGCATGAATTTCTAGTGAAAGTAAAAATTCCACTTGTTTTAGTTAAAATCGTATAGTACATGCTAATTGCCTACTATAATAAATAAAAAAAATTGAGAAAATTACACGTGGGAATGTATGTAGATATCTTACGTACATATTAAAAAAAATACCAAATTTTATTTGATTTCAATCTGTTTTAACTTGAATTTCACAACAGTTTAATAATGCAAAACACTTATTCTTAAGTGGTTATCTATTGTTTAAAATAAAAATAGAAAATTTTCACATCTACTTTGCCATTAAATTTTGTTTAGCTAGTGATCTTAGTAAACGAAGCACATATCGGAATCTTTTAAAACTACCGTTAACAAAAAATTCTTTGTAAAAGAATTTTTGAGAGCAATAAGGTTTATATTAAAACCAAGCTTACAAATAAAAATAACGTTACATCTAATATTAAAATTTTTCTAAAGAAACTTCCCGTATAATACTATGCAACTTTAAATTTAGTAACGTTGAAAACACAAAAGAAATAACAAATATTTTTGTATTTTCAATCAGTATTGCACTAAATAGTTTGTACAATAATTAAATATGTATATGTCAGCCCAAAAGAATTGTAGGTCTACGATAAGTTTATAAAAAACGGTAGTTCTTTCAGCAAGATTCAGTTTATAAATCACTGTTTTCGAAAAATTTTCTTGTAAAACAGATGTTTAAACGGTATATTTGAAGATTGTATTTATATGCGTTTATAAGTATTTTTACAATTTTGTTGCTATATACTAGCTTCATAATTTTGATGTTTAGACATTTTGATTTCTTCTTGATTTGGATGTTACCAGTTTTATATAAAATCATGTGAAATACACACAAAGTAAACTATGGGACAAAAAAATATGAATTTTTTTATACTTAATATATTATATGAAGTAAGAAAAGCATTCAGCGCCAAAATTTCAAAATTAGCTCAAGATTTTCTAAAATTGTGTGGCACATACCTATTTATTCAAGTTAAGGGTGAGTGAACCCATAATTGGTTATGGATATATAATCGATTTTTTCTGCAACGAGAAATTCTTAATTAATTTTGCATTTCTGTTTGGCTATTGTTTTTAAAGTGTTTTTATAATAAATCAAAAGTACCTAATAGCTATATATTCTAGTAGCAAAATGTTCTAGTAACGAAATGTTTCGTAGCAAAATGTTCTAGAACCATCGTATTTACCCACTATCACATTGGCTAAAATGATATTTTAGTTAAATATAATTGATTTAATTATTAGAATAATGTGTAAAATAAAAATTATAGTTTGGGAAATTTAGTTTGTGAACAATTTAGTTCTATTTTGAACAATTTTTTAAATAAATCACATTAATTTATTGTTATATTACAAAAAATATAACACATTGTTTTGTATATGATTTGTTGTTCCGGAATCTCAAATTTTATACCATGTATGTAGTATAAAGCTATCTATATATACCTACCGTATAAAACAAAATTGGATGTTAGAAATTCTGTTAGATACCTCTTAAATCTGTTAAAATCTGTTAAAACTCTTAAAATTTACGAAAAATCACACACTTTGTTACTAAATATTGCTATACAAACGTTCACTGGTACACATACATACTGAGATGACCCTAGCTATACAAATTTATAAAATTGCTTATTCCAAAATTACTCTAGCTGGGTATCCATTATTCAACATGAGACTCTTCAGTGTTTAATTTAATTGTCAATTAATTTGCTCAAATTTTTGTTTTACTTTGCATGTGGTATTCGACATTGGCTTCACGTGCGCGCTCGCTTCGCATATGGTATTCCAGCTGGTGTCCGATTAAGGATGTATGAGCGAGGGCGTGGGGGAATAGCGAATTTTGATGAGTGGGGATAGGCTAGTATCGTTGCGGGGTGAGGTGACAAAAATAACCACGTGACGTGTAATTTACATTTGGCAACACAGTTTTTTTGATTAATTTCCTGTCGGTGACATCTGACATTTGAACGTTTTATGCATGCTATTTTTTTATTTTTCATTTATTGAAATGCGGTTTATTTAATATAAAAATTCTCAAGTCTGCTGCTTTCACTATTAGGTTATATTAAATCTGTTTTTAAATACACAAATGAGGCTATATTTACATCTGTATTTACTATTACTACCGCTAGTTTGTTGTGGCGCTCGTGATAGCAGTGTGAACTACAGTGAAACGTTGCCAAGTGTCATATTACGGCGAGAAAAAATTGGTAAAATAAAAAAATTTGAATTTAATTTCAATTTTTCTTTTTGGGATGAACCGATGCATAGTATTTTTAATATACTGACGAATTACTGCAAGTATCATCTTTCTTAATTATAGTTTTCTTTTAAACTGAAGATATTTTAACATACTGATATTTGTTGATTTATCATTACAACTACCCATTTCTCCATAAGAGCAATGTATTTTATGTCGATTTTCAAAAATTTTTTTCTTTAAAATATGAACGGTTACCTATGCTGAAATTTTTACAGTAAATTCATTGAGTAAAAATCTATATGTAAAAAAATTTTGAGGTCTTAAATTGAAAATTGTTGTCATGCTCATACATCCTTAAACAAATTTGTTGCAATGTAATTTTAATGCATCGAATATTATCACCAATTCTTTCAATTTTTTCAATTTATTATAGTTTTCACTTCACCACAATTAAAATAAAAAAACATCAACTTAACTTAATTTATTTTATTGATTTTAAACAATTAACAATTTTAAATTATTATTGCGGGAATGATGTTCGTCCGCCCGTCTACTCGACGTCAAGGCCTGAACCCAAATCTTCCTATTCAAGCCCCACTCTTTTTTACTTTTTTATTCTTCCCACCTTTATTTTCATAACAAATTTAACAAACATTTTTATGTACAATAGCTGTATTCTTTTTACCTATTTTATTTCCATCTCAGTTGTACAACTGAGATGAAGTGAGCTGAGACGAACTGAGATTAACTGAGTCAAAGTGAGAAAAAGATAAGGTAAAAAGAACAACAAAACTGTACTACTAAGTGATTTTTAAATTTAATTTTTTTGAAGTTTGGTAATGCTAACCAAATTGTTTTTTGTATTATTGTATAATGTCAACATAAACTTCAACAAGACAAATTAAAAATTTAAGGTGCAGTAGATATTAAAATAATTGCAATAAGTGACAAGTTTAATTCAAATCAACCAATCCGAGTCATTTCCCAATTTGTCTCAGTTGTAACACTTCAAAACAGCAAGATCAGTTTGGGTATAGAAGGGGATAATTTTGTCACGTAAAACTCAGTTTGGCACGGCACAGTACTTATGTCAAAACGGTAAAAAAACAACTTTTCAACTGAGTAACTGAGTATCTCAGTACAATCTCACTTAAAATAGGTAAAAAGAATACAGCTAATGATAAATAAATAAATACTAAAACAAATTCAAACTTTAAAATTATTTACAAATTAATTAAAATTAATGTTGTTATGGTTTCAAAACACGACAATACATATTGTAATGTATAGAGTGTTTTCTAATAATATTTTAAACCTCTTTTCAAATAAATTGTAACCATCCTCTACTTACATGAGACTTTTTTTTTATGACTTTCTTATCACCATAAATCTTGCAATTTAATCATTCACTGCTCAATTAAACCACCGAATTCAAAAATTAATTTATTTTATACTTAAAAAAATCAATTTATCCAAAATATGGCTTAAAATTAAAACTAAATCAAAATCAAGCATTCTTTCTATTCGCCATCTTGACCCTTACTGCCAACCTTTTTGAAACAAAATGTTTACATTTCTTTTCAATTCACATTAAAACAAAAATTATCAAATAACTAACTATTACATAATAAATATTGAATTGTAGGAAAATACACGACAATATATAACGCATTTTACTATTTCTTATCTTAATCTCCCAAAAGATATCAAGTGATTTAGATGTCTACCGGGAATCATTACACGATTTTATCGGGTGGTATTAGGTTTATATTAATTGCATTACTGATGTGAATTTGAGATGTTACACTAAGTGCTTGTTTATAATGTACGGAAGACATAAGATAAACATAACACATACATAAGACATAAAGTTGAACTAGTAGTAAATCAAAGTAAGTGTTCACAGTGTGCCTACAAAATTCTTATGTTTATGTTGATCTTATGTTCGGCTTACGTTCGTACATAAGATTGAAATTATGTTACATTTAGTGAAATTTGTGGTTTAAAGTTGGTAGTGGTTGGTCATAAGTTGAAATAAATTGACGAAATTGACATAAACATAACCTTTGTTATAAAGTTTGACAGGTGTTTGAAAGTTTATTTGTTTATTTAGTTTATTTTTTTGTTATACGCATGCGCAGTTTCATATATTTCTTATGTTTATTGTGAACACTTTTGCGGCTTATGTCAAAATTATGTTTTATGCTTATGTTAGTCTTATGGACGTCTTATGCTTATGTACATTGTGAACAAGCACTAAGTGGTACATACATATTATATGTACCGGTATCCTATAGACTATAGAGAGTTAAAAAGTACAATATTGTTTATATATACTATGTACATTATAAATCCAGTCTCTATACTATTAAAGCTCAAAATATTCTGGAAATACAAACCACCTAACGTTGGTACAATTCAAGTGTCAGATCACTTACAGCCGTATTCATAAACGATGCCTTACTTATACTTAAAAAACGACTTTTAAAATAGACCCTTATTGACCTAGTAAATAAGGTTGCAATAAAAACAAATTCGACCTTATTGGTCTTACTTAGCACTTAATGAATCTGGAAGTCTATGAATCTGGACGTAACTCTACTTAGTTAACTACTCATACGGGTGGAGATCCCAATTTTTTTTTTCTGAATGTAGTTTTTTAGACGTGTTCATTTCTTGTTTTTATTTATAATCGCTACGGATAATTTTAATATACAGAATGCTTTATTCAGTCTCCAAACATTGTCTTTGATAAGTAAATTAACTTTACTGGTTTTAATACTTCCTATGCATTTTGATTTTGAAAAAAAATATTTATTCACAACATTTGTTGCTTTATTAACCAAATAGCATAACCTCGATTTGCTCTGGTGTAATTTTGACTTACAAAATATTATGCTTTGTAACTTTTTTAAATTGTTGTTTTATGCTGCTAGCAAGTGTTTTTACTTGTTTTTTGTTTTTATATGTTTTGTTTTATATTTACTTTATCAATTAGACCATAAGTTTGCTATTATTTAAAAGACTATTAAAATTAACGGCATTGATTTAATAGATAGACTTAAGTGGAGTAAATTAAAACATACGGTTAACGTTAACATATGTTAACGATCAAGTAAAAAAAAACTTTTACAAGGATTTTAAGCATAATTTTTTAAAAATTAATTTTCATATGGCGTAGTTCTTTTATATCAAGATCTTAGTACTGTTAAATTGGGGAGAACGGGTCATTACATAGTTTGTTAAGTTAAAGATACATTAGATATACTCGAAGTTAAACAATTTAATCGAAGAAGACTTATACGTGTAAGATTTTTTTGTATTACCAGATAGTATTATTTCTTTTGTCGTTATTAGAAGCTGTATAAATTTTCAGTTTATTAATATTACTTGCTTCACATTTTCGAGTTTTTGTTTGTTTGTTCTATGTATACCAAACATCGTAAAAAATTGTGGATACTACTATTTAATATGCAGTATCTACTATGTATGTACGTACATATTACAATCTATACTGGTTTACGTCTAAGTATAGTATGTAATACTTACGTTATTTGAGGAGCAATATTGTCGAAACGTAACATATATTCACTAAAATAAAAATGCTATTTATAAGTGGCACTCCTATCCTGTTATGAATCAGCCAACGATTTAAAAAAAAAATAATAATTGTCATTTTAGTTTTGCAAATGAAGAAGTTATACAAAATCTTCATTTACTTAAGGGGAAGTAATAAGTGCGGTAAATATTTAAGACCAAAATTCTCAGCTATTAATGGATACAATTGAACGAAAATTTAAAGGAAGACTTATAGATAGATAAGATTTATAGACTTATATATAGATAGAACCAACGCATATTGTTTTTTCAAAATTTTATCCAAATCATTAAGGAAAAAAATTTATTTGTTTTATTTTATTATAGTTTTTAATATTAAATGCGTAGGCCCTAGAGAATACAATTTTATCTTCATACCCAAAAATTAAAGTTTTTATTCCTCATAGTTTCCAAAAAAAATTGTATCAAAATTTTGGTAACGTCAAGTGTTGCCTCACACGGTTGGAAGTACCAAGTTGGTCATGTACAGTCCGGTTCAACATAGTACATAATCTTTCTACCTAAGCATACTTCATTCATAGCTTAAATTATACGGATTAAATATGTATATTACAATTTTTTTAAATAAATAGAACCAATTGAAAATTTTAGAAAAAAAAAAATAAAAGCTTAGTTTTGTAAATATAAGTATTAGCAAGGGATGGTATAAAAATAAAAATATTTAATAAATAAAACCAATTGAAAATTTTAGAAAAAAAAATAAAAGCTTAGTTTTGTAAATATAAGTACAAATTTGTATTAATAATAAAAAAGTGTGTGCAAATGACATCGTCGAACAACATTAGAAGATCGTGATCTAATAATTTTTCAATTTGAAAATGAAAAGAGAAAAGAGACATTGGTAAAATGCTAAACAAAAGCCCATCTACGATGCAAAATATTATTGAACGTTATACGCGAGAAAATAGAATACAAAATAGAGGAAGAAAAGCGCCAAATAAGATACATTTTCAAAATAAGTCTTAAGACTTTTGAAAGACAGTATTTTCTGCGATTTACAATATTTACGATACTTGTTTTTAATGATCATTTTTGTCTGAGGATAGCGTAACCTAAAACATGTCACAAATGACTTTTTTTTTATTTGTGAAATTTTTAATATGTGAAGAAATACCTCTTTTCAAATAGCCACTTTATTTTTTATCTATTTTAACAATATTATATAAAAAAAATTATACAGGATTTTTTGCTATTTCGGATAAGAAATGTGAAAAATAAAACAATTCTAAATGATTTTGCATTTTTTGTTCCCAAAAGTCAGTATCTCAGGCAATTTTTTTTATATGCATAGAACCCACCGGCGACCAAACTACAAAATAACAATAGCTTTCTTTTGTTATGTGAAGCTGTTCTTGTATTTGGTAATAATAATTGTGGTTACGTTTAACTTTATTTCACCAGTATCAGTTTTCACCACGAAGTCTAAAATATTTTTATCGACACCTTCAACAAAAATACTTTTTAGTTTTGCTGGACTTGCACCCAAATAAACTCATTTTCGGCTTCGACAAAAATTCACAGCATTGTGTTTCGAATCCCGTAACTTTTTCAAATTGTTTTAAAGCAATAGCTTTATGATCTATTCCGTATTTTGTCACTATATTACTTACAAATTTACTATAAAGTAAATTCTTCACTAGGCAATCAGGTTTGGTAATATTTCGCATTTTACAAATTCTTTCAAAATTAGAAGCAGTTACGTATATAATCAATAGATAAGTGGTTTAGGTAGTGTAACTCGCCTGATGATATCGCCTGATATCGCCATCGCCTGAACTAATTCATCGCCTGATGATGCCATAGTATGGTGAAAAAGTTTGCGATAATATACATACGGTGTATTTATATTGTGTTAACTTAAACATTTTAGTTCTGAAAAGTGTTTGTGCATTTTTTAGTTTATTCTAAAAAATTTGATATGAGTTACGTATATATTTTAAATTTTTAAAAATAATAAAGATGCATTTTATGATGATATTTTATGACCGTTTTAAAATCTTTGCGTAAATAAAATGCACTGACTGTACAAGAATCTCTATCCCAAAGTATTTATGTCTACGTTATATGTCGTTCATTTAATTTAAATAGGTCAGTCTTCCTTAAAACTTGATTTATTTTACTGGCTTATAAATTGCATTTTACCATTCTCTTGCCCTAAACATTAGGTTTGATAGATATACTTATGTTGCGCTTTGAAAGTATTGCTCCACATTTATAATAAGGAGTTTTAATATTTTCAATTTATTATTTATACTATAAGTAACTTAATATATAAATTATTAACTTGTGAAATATTAAATTAAAAAGTTATTAAACTGAACAAGTTAAATAAACAATAATATTTTATATTTTTACTAAGCTTTCAACGCAGGTTATCGCTTTCATCAGAATTATATTTTATTTATACAATATTTATAAGTTGTTTATATGGAAACCGAAATACGAGGTATTGTAATCTGAACGATCTATGATCTAAATATTGTATTAATGTAAAAGAGTATTATAATCGTGAGTTAAGGAACAAACTTACAGATGGCTGTAGATATTGTTCAAACCATCTGTGTATATGTTACTGTCAATTTGGAATATCCCGCACAATGCAGAATTCCTAGATAATCTACAAAGGGCTAAATTGTAAGGTACTATGCAAATTCGCTAATACTTTAGGCAATCTGCAAAATGGCTACGATGTTTTAAGCAATCTGCAAATTGTCTATAATATTATTAGTTAATGTGCATTTTGAGTATGCGTATACCTCACATAGTCTAGACATTGTGCGATATGGTGATCGGAAAGAATGAGATATTTCTTGCAGTCAAAGCCTCAACAATATAATAATTTGTTTGCATTGCATGAGAAGCCGTAATATAAATGTTGAGAGGAATAAGACAAAAAAATTTAGTTAAAATCTTCAAGCAAATAAAATGCTTGGAAATTCTGAAAAAATATTAAAGAGTTGCACTATCAACGATAATGTAATCATACCCGTTCCATCTTTCAATATGGCTCGAACAGATCCAAGAAATATGTTAGGTGTAGTTCTTGTACATAGAAGTGCATAAATAAATCATTCAACTGCCTCAAAAATAAAATAATGTGTAATAGACGCTGTTACTTCGCTAATCCAAGTAAAAATAAGTAACCTAATATTTTTTGTAGGTTTATAGTTTTTAGTTTTACGTAAAAATGTTCAATGAGCAATGTTTCAATAAATGTTTATTTTAAATTTATCTATTTAAAATATTGCTCTTTATATTGCCTAGTCAATATGAGTCTGTTGCATACTAAAAAAGCACATTAACTAACAATATATTGCAGTGGTTTTCTCCTGATTCTCAATGAAGATGCAGAACCCTTTACTGTCAATTTTACCTCCACTAGCTTTACCTCATTAGAGCCTGAGACTTGCAGGAGTGGGTTTCTATGACTAATGGTCGATTTATACTCAACATTTAACATTTATCATTTAACACTTAACATTTAACATTTATCATTTAAGAAGATAAACAATAGGAATTGTGTATAAGCATTTATACTCTTCATTTAACATTTAACATTTATCACTTATCATTTAAGAGATAACCAACTTTCATCTATCATTTAACATTTAAGAAATTTGGTCACACTGCGCAAGTCTAACTGCGCGCGAAAATTTATCGTGTATTTTGCGTGTATTTTTTAGTATTAATAGTAGTAATTCGTTACCACAGCAATATCTTCTACTTTTCTGATTACATAAAACAAACTGATATTCACACAAATAAAAATTTCACCAAGATTTACTGATGTCAAATATCGAAAAACTGTCAGCACGTACTAAATGTTAAATGGGCTCAGTATGTATCGGGACCCTTAAATGTTAAATGTAAATGATAAATGTTAAGTGTTAAATGTTAAATGATAAATGTTAAATGTTGAGTATAAATCGACCATAACTCTAGTGTCGATGAAAAGAAAAATGCTCTTTTTAAGGCAACTGAAATTAATTTTATTTTGAAAAACGGAACCGCTTGGTAACAATTTTACCATTCGCAGATTTAAAAATTTGGTGTTTCATGTAGGTTCATAAAACCAGATGCACATTTAATGTTAAAATTTGTGCACTAGCATCTAGTTTTATTAACTTTTTAAGGGTAATGTGTAAACAAATTTTATACAAATAATATTCAGGTTTAAAAATATAATAGTTCAAAAAATTAACCTGCAGATTGCTTCTGAATTGTTCATTCAAGTGATGACGCAAATAATTTCACTTCTCTATCCGGTTTCATGAAAATCCAAAAATTCCGTCGGCATCTGCTTGTTGATACAAAATGTGCGTTGAACACCTTTGATTCCTTGAATAACCAAAAATCAACTGCAGGAACCAATCTCACGCCGCAAACGATGTCTTCTTTGAAAATTGATGAAGAAAAACTCAGCTTCAAAACAAATTTGCTTTTCACAAAAACTTGTGAAAAATTCATTCGCAAAAAAACTCTTTATCGCTCAAGACAAAACGCAAACTCGACCAACTTGTACGACCTTCGCGTCTCTTGTCTTCGCATTTCCGTCCGCTACGCAAATTTTCAAAATTGTTGTGTTCAACCTGAAGGAATCAAAAAAAAAAAAATTTGTAAATGCACTATACATAAAAATTTTAGTTATAAATAAGGTGGGAAATGAACGAAGTGGGAGAAGGTGTTTAGAAAGTCAGAGAGACCGCGTTGCGCCAGCTTGGCGAGCCGAGGATTGTTATTCTCGCTGTGATAAATTATAATTTGTTTTTGATGATTTAAATAAAGAAGTAAAATTAATGTTAAGTTTATTAAGGTTGTTTTAATTAATGCAAGTGAGAAAAATTTAAAATTTAAAAATTTTATGATGATTTTGGTCATTCATGAAGGTACGCCGCAAAGAATATATTAAACAGGCGAGCATATGTGGGTCGCACGTGTAAGACAAAACCACATAACGTAAAATTTAACATTACCATTTATTCGCCACGTTTCAAATTAAAATTTGAAACAAAAGTAAAACGATAAGAAAATTTACAATTTAAAATTAAAATACAATTGAAGAGTCTCATTGCTTAAATAAATAATGTATGTACTCAAGCGAGGTAATGCTTTTTGATTAGTGAAACTTTACAAATTTGAATAGCTGGGGACATAGCAATATATAAGTTTTTGTATTCATTTAATTATTTTCTCTTTCTATGCATATCATTTCGTAAGGAAGTCTATTTATGTAATCGGTAACTAATTTTATTATTTTTGCATATTATACGAATATTTTATATTATTTAAAAATTTACAGATTTATTTTATTAACTGTATTTTGGCATCAATTAGGTAAAATTTTATTTTTAAATAAGTCAAAATAATTTTATTTATCAATTTGAATTTTCATTTCATAACTTTTCAAATTTATTTAGATAATTTCAAGCGTGTCTGATGCCACCTTTGTAAAAAAAACTTTACGAAGTTTTTAGTTCTTTCTATGTAGATGATAATTTTCTGATTTTAGTTTAGCTTGCTTGATTTTTTTATGAGCTTGTAGTTGAAGAATTATTTTGGAACAGATGATTGCTTAATTTTTTTTTAAAGTCATTTTTCCAAAACATTGACAATATCTTTTGAGTCTCTCAGCAGAAATGTGTTTATTTTTGAAACTGATATGTTATGCTACAAATAGGTTTAATTAATTTTTCTTATGTTTTATTGTTGGGTTATCGACAATAATGATTTTTATCTTAAAACACAAATACACGTCAACTGTAGACGAATACATTTTTGACAGAAATTTCTTCTGACTATACTATTATTCATGCTGTTATTATTTGGAATAGAAATTCGTCGAACTATATTTTTTTGTATTTTGATAAATTTTTTTAATAATAATTGAACTTTTGTCGTTTTTTAGTTTATTAAGCTTTTTAATGTTTCGTTTTTCTGCAAACTTTAAATCAAGTTTGCTTGTATCTTCATTTGATCATATTTATGATTTTGCGGTTTTTTATTGTTGGGCGTGAATTCTAGGTTACTATTTTTACTATTGCATTTTAAAATTAGAAGTTCTTTTCCAAAGCGTTTAATTAAGTTTGTTACACTAAAGTTATACACTCAAACTACATATATAGCTTTAAATTTTATAAACTGTTTTGTAAGATGATTTATTAAGTTTTTGATACCAATAGGTTTTGGTATTTTAATTTTTTGTGAACTAGTATGTATTAAGATCATCCTAGCTATACAAATTGTATAAAAATTTGCTCATTCCAAAAATTATTCTGCTAGAGTGTACATTCATTATTTATGATTAACATGAGACTCTTGTTCAAATATTTTTTAATAAAATTGTCACGAATAAATTGGTTGCTAGGTTTAAATTTGTTACCTTATGTATGGCCTTGCAATCGCATGTGGTATTGAAGCTGGCGTCAGCCCGTTTAACAAATTTGTTGCGAATTTATTTCACAATTACCCAAATATTCACATAAATCTTCAAATTTTTTAATTTTAATTTTCTTACTTGCACTTCAATAAAACAAAAACCATCACTTCTAATTAACTTAATTTTATTTATTTTTATTAACAATCAAAATTTTAATTTAACATTGCGGGAATAATGTTTATCCGCTCGTCAAGTTGACGATAGGCCGTCTCTCTGACTTCTACGACCTAAGTGTCTTGGACAACCTTCAAGCCCTACTCTACTTTCACGCTCCCCACCTTCTTTACAATTAAAATTCCTTATTTACAGTGTTTATAAATAAATAATTTACAATAATTAAATCAAAACTTCAAATTAATTTCACGAAACAAATAAATTAACGTTTCTAGCGTTTCAGAACACGACACATTGAGATGTCCCGAACTATACAAATTTATTAATTTTTTCTAAATCTAAAATTATTCCTGCTCGGATACATCCATTATTTTGAAAAAGCATTGAGACTCTTAGAAGTTTTTAATTTTTAAATAAAATTGTAAATTTTTTCGTCGTAAATTTTATCTTTTTTAACTTTTAATTTCCAAACTTGACAAATAGGTTTGCATAAAATTTTGTTACCTTATGGCATCGGAATCGCATGTGGTCTTGCATCTGGCCAACGCCGGTCGAGTAAATTTGTTTGTAAATTTTTACAAATAAATTGAAATAAAACAAAAGCCACCCTTGTTTTAAATGTAATCACTTTTAGTAATTAAAATTATAAAAATGAAAATTACAAATTAGCCCAGCGGGAATAACAATTCTTCCGCTTTTAGCTAACGCAAAGCCGCGTCTAAGTGACTTGTATCTACAACAACCTATCCCCACTCTTTTTTGTGCCAACTCAAACTGTTTTTAAAACTTAATTCTATCTACAGAGTATTCACAAATAAATAATCAACAATAATAAAAACAATGTAACCTTCTTTTTTTACCTTTACGGTTACGGGCTGCCGCAATAAGATATCAAAATAACTTTACAAAGCAAATAAAATTAATGTTTTTAGCGTTTCAAAACACGACAATATGTTGTATAGGTTGAGTACATAGTTTTCAAATATTACCTAATAAGCTGCTTTCTACTTATATATGCTTCAGTATTATTTGTCAAATCTCATAGTTCATAAATAGTTTCTTCTTCTAATAGTAAAAAAGTTTTTTATTGTTATAGATTTTGGGTTGAATTTGAAATCATTTTGGTTTAAGTTAGAACTATGAACAGCATTGTTACTAGAGCGTATAATAGTGGTGACATGAATTTTGTTTCATGACTTCAATGTGAAGCCAGACAAAAATGTTTGAAAACCACTGCTTTAAACCATTATAATGGACAAGAGAAAGCCACAAATAGAAAATTAATTAATTTCTAATTGATACTATCAAAGGAAGTAAAGTTAATTTAAGAAAAATAAGAAATCACTTAGTTATTTAGTAATTCGAATTCGAATCTTTAAAATGTCTGAAAATATAAAAGTAATATAAATTACAAAAAATATAGTTTACATGCACCACAAAACATTACATAGTACACACACTAAAGTATTGCTGGAGATATCAAGTTTCAAATTTGTACTTGGATATTTTCCACTAATGGAAAACTGGGGTGCATTGTTATAAGTTCATTCACCATGTTTATGTATTTGCAGGGTAGACGTACAATTCGACCGTTTGATAAACGAGAAGCAAATACAATATTTTTTGGTTTTATTATTTATAACTGCATTTCATTTAGTATATTTAGATGAAATTACTGCTTGCTTGCAGGGGTTTTATATTTTATTATTTTATGTATTATTTTGGTTAAGAATTGCTTTCTTTTAAATTTTGCCAATTTGAATAAATTAAATTGCTTAATTTGTTAATAGTATTGTTGAAATAAATTGTTAAATTAATATTACATTGACATTACCTAGCCATAATAATACCACTTGATACCTAGTAATTTGTTTATAACAAAGAGTAATCACTTGTAGTAGAGGGGTTTGTGACCTGATAGATTATCAATTTGAACCAATTCAAATTTATTAAAAATTTACTTAGCAATATAGTGTTTCAAAGGTTTAGCTATTTTTATATTCTCTTTTGTAACAGTCATATGTAATTCAAACGCGTGTTTTTTATGATTTGCTCGAACGGTATAGGATATTACAAAAAAACAAAAAATTATTCAATACAAAGTTAAAAAAATAATTTAATTCCCTACAATATAATTTACTCGTTATCTCTCTAAGTCAAAAATTTGCTAAGTTATGGCTATTTGTTTTTAGAAAAAGTAGGTTTTTATGAAAATCTAAATTGATAAAATATAGTTATTTAAATTGCATTCAGACAGAAAATTCATTAACCAGAATGCTTTAAATTTACTATACCAGTGTTTCCCCGAATGTCTCGAAACTGAAGACCCATAAAATTAGACAATAATATCATGGAGACAGCCAGAAACAGTTTCGTTATAAAAATAAAAAATGAAGCAACTATTTTATTTCTTATACAGAGGGTGTCTCCGTGACCGTGGAATACCTCTGAGGTAGTGATAAAGAACACTTTTCAAATTTTTAAATAAAATTTTCATCCAAATCCTTACTTCTTTTAAAGCAATTTTTTGAATTTCTGATTTCAAACGGCTATAGCTCCGATATTATTGCTTTTTTAGGCTTTTTAAAGATCATTTGCTTATCTACAAATTAGGTTATAACCTATTATCGGTTAGAATCAACGGATTTCGAGTTATAAATTAAATTAAGGGGCTAGAGTCAGTCAGGAGGCGTGAAATGATAAGTATTTTAAATTACTTTTTTTTGAATGCAGTTTATTTATTTTATATATCAAATAATAATATTTTATTATATTTTGTTCTAACTTTATTTGACAAAAATTAAAACAAGAAAATATTTATCGTAGACCATAAGTTATCGCCATGTTTGTCGTGCTTTGCGGTGATCACCATAACATTTTACTGGTTCATCTAAAAAATAGTTTAATACTTAATTTAGGACCTGATCGGAGCTTTTTGATTTTTTTTTTGAAATTAAACAAAATAGCGGCCTAGGATAGTATAACTCGTCTATTTTCAAGGACAACAGTACTAGTTAATTATTTATAAAAAATAGAAGTTTTAATAATAAAAACAAATTCTTCAATCAGACCATAAATTAACTATTAAACTAATGATTTTTTTTGTTTGGTTCATTTTAGATGAACCAGTAAGATGTTGTGGTGATCACAGCAAAGCACGACTTGTGGGATGGGGTCTAACAAACATGGAGATAACTTGGTCTACAATAAATATTTTCTTGTTTTAATTTTTTTCAAATAAAGTTAAAATATAATATAATTACTTATTATTATTTGTTTTACAAAACAAAATAAATACTACTCTCAAGAAAAATTATTTAAAATACTCATCTTTTCACACCTTCTGTCTGGCACCAACCCTTAGGGAAAAAAATGTTAAAAAAATGCAGGTTTTATTTTTTCTTGCAAACCTTGTATCTCTTAAATGAAACGTCTTAGAAAAAAACTTATGACCTAAACCGGGTAGGAAAATTAACAGGCTACAGCTTTGGTCAAATAATTTTTTTTGGGACACCAACCGTTTTCACCGAAGAAGTTTTTTTGGTCTTATAGGTAAAAAAAATAAATAACAAACTAATATTAACAACAACAAGAATAAATAAACTATATAACTTAACAAAGTAATTAACGATAAACAAAATCGCTTTATAACAATTTCGCTCAAACGTCAAACACTACAATACGTTTCGACATTAATAGTATATTAAACAACAAGTTTAGAAAAGTTAAGTTTTACTAAACGAATATAGCTTTTAAGTATGAGCGAGCACAGCGAGCGAGTAACTTAAAAGCTATATGAGTTTAGTAAAACTACTTTTCTTACGAGGTTTGTTTATACAATTTTTTCGTATTTTGTGAAAATCTAATCTAAAATATGAATTTAGACGTTTATGAGTAATTTTTTCTTGCGCGCGATCGGTCTAAATTTTTTCGTATGCCTTCTTACCGATAATTCACGGGGGGTGAGTACGAGGCGAGGGGGGCGTATTTTTTACTCAGTTTTTCGATATCTAGCGCCGTTCTTGAGTTATTGCAAATTTAAAAAGTTTCTAAGTAGATATTTGTGTAAAATTTTCGTAATCTAGTAACCAGACACGGCGGCTTTATTTTTTTACATAACAACAGTTAATTTTTATTTTTTAATTCGAATTTTGTGTAAGTTACATAATATTAATTATAAAAGTGAGATTGTTAAGTTTTCTAGTTTGAATAATAATTTTGTACTTTTAATATACATAAATGTATAACAACGATTCCAATATTTAAATAAACAATCTTCTATCCAATAGTTTTTTATTGACAGTGACATTACTATGCAGTAAAGTGATGTATCTATGTGCTAAAGTGCCACTTTATTAAATGATTTTGAATTTAATAAAACAGCACATTATTAGTCAAAATGCGAAAATAGTATATTAAACAACAAGTTTAGAAAAGTAAAGTTTTACTAAACGAATATAGCATTTAAGTATGAGCGAGCACAGCGAGCGAGTAACTTAAAAGCTATATGAGTTTAGTAAAACTACTTTTCTTACGAGGTTTGTTTATACAATTTTTTCGTATTTTGTGAAAATCTAATCTAAAATATGAATTTAGACGTTTATGAGTAAATTTTTTTTGCGCGCGATCGGTCTAAATTTTTTCGTATGCCTTCCTACCAATAATTCACGGGTGGTGAGTACGAGGCGAGGGGGGCCAATTTTTTACTCAGTTTTTCGATATCTAGCGCCGTTCTTGAGTTATTGCTAATTCAAAAAGTTTCTAAATAGATATTTGTGTAAAATTTTCGTAATCTAGTAACCAGACACGGCTTTATTTATTTACATAACAACAGTTAATTTTTATTTTTTGATTCGAATTTTGTGTAAGTTACATAATATTAATTATAAAAGTGAGATTGTTAAGTTTTCTAGTTTGAATAATAATTTTGTACTTTTAATATACATAAATGTATAACAATGATTCCAATATTTAAGTAAACAATCTTCTATCTAATAGTTTTTTATTGACAGTGACATTACTATGCAGTAAAGTGACATTTCTATGTGCTAAACTGCCACTTTATTAAATGATTTTGAATTTAATAAAACAGCACATTATTAGTCAAAATGCGAAAAAACAAATTAATGCTATAAATCAAATTGAGATTTTAAGCAATTTTGTGAATTTATTTTTTTTACCTACACCTTGTTCATTATTTTCAGAATTTCTGTGAAAACGGTTGGTTTTCTAAAAATAGTGATTTGATCAAAGTTGTAGCCCGTTAAATTTTCTCCGGTTTCGACTTGGTATTGTAAGTTAAGCATCAAATTAAGAGTAACGTAATAGGGAAACATTTTTCAATTCCATCAAATCAAATATAATAAATGTTTACGTTTTTTCCATATCAAGAATGCTTTCAACAAGAACTTTTTTTTGGAAAAGTTCACTTATACGGAAAGTTTTACACCGAAATTCTAGTCAACTGAATATTAAAAGCAATAATTGAAATAAAACATGTATTTTTTTCTCTTGATTGACTATACTATGAACATATTATTTTACGTTTGAGGTAGCTTTGCTAGGAGCTAGGGTACTTTTAGTAGACTCCATTGACCGTTATAAAAATGTTAGTTGTTTCCTAGATTTGAAAACTACTAGATTGTTGAACTTCTCGAATATAAAAAAATTTACCAAATATTCATTTTATAAACAAATTCATTCAGAATAAAAATATTACTACAAATGATACTAATTGTATAATTTATTATAAACTATAGTTTTTAATAATATATTTACAATACCTTTATATTATTTTGAAATGTAATTTAAAATTTATTTATTTGATCATTCAGAGTACACGTACATAGATAGGTAGGTACTTACATAATTATTACATTATAAATTTATTTCTAAAAATTTAAATTATTGCTTTATGACTTGAACAAAATTTAATTAAGGAAGTCAGTAAATCTGATTTTTAGACGTAACTTAATAATTATTGGATAATTATGGAATAAATTTCCTTAGCAAATACAAATTTCTTGAAATTGCTCTGAGAGTAGACGTGACACTTGACTGTCAAGTGGAGTAACAGGACTTTGCTCAAGTAACTTTGAAGACGTATTACTTACTTTGCACATATTAAATATTTACACAACTTGTACATACATATATAATATGTCACAAAATGACGAGGATGCCGTGGTTAGAAATTTATACTTTTGAATTGTATTAATTGATTCAGTAAATTTAAATAAGATTCATTAATCACATTTTAGTATAATTCGTGAGTAGAAATTTAACAAATTAAAATTTTTATTAGTACACTTAAACATATATATTATCACAAATTTTTATGTAGTTAATATAAAATATTGCTTTCATAAGCAAAAGACATTAAAATATAGTATTAAATATTTTAAATAATTCATCAAAAGTGACGACAGTAATTTTATTGAATAAGAATAGAGTTACGTTTTGCTTGAAACATTCGGAAAGGTTTTTTAAATTTATTTAACAAGATTTAAATGAAACTTGAAGCAATTGTAATTAGTATAATTATATTTAATTTAAATGAATTTCCATTTAAAATAATACACCGAGCTTTTATAAAATTTTAATTTTTTGCTATTATCTTTAATTTTATTATTCAGTTATTCGAAAAAAATATAGAAGAGCTATAAAAAATCTACTTTACCTCAAAAAATATACTGTATTTTCTTTAAGCGTTAAAAATGATTATTATGTTTAATTAACATTACTTTTAGACTAGGGCAACATTTACGATCCGAAAGCCACAACAAAAACGCTGAGACATTTTTTTTTATCCACGACTACTATATTAGGAAAATTTAATACTTTCGTTTTCTGTGGATTAGACGCTTTTTAATACACTAGTAGATTAGAATTCAAAATACACTAGTGGATTGGTTTTCAGCTCAAAATCAGTAGGTATTGCTCAAAATAAATTTGTCAAATCTGACGTTTCTCAAAACCAAAATTTTTATTTATGGTTTTGGCTATGGTTGTGGATATAACGTTGAATTACATTCGCGAATTAACGGACCTCTAATCCTCGGCTGCGCCTCGAGTGCCCATTTTTTCTCGTGGATTAGAGTCTCCTTAATCCCCTTATAGTAATTGATAACTATTAATACAACATAGTATTCACACTGAAGTATATTATTTTTATAATAACATAACATAATAATGTCAATTTTTGTAATTTACTTATTTATCTAGTAGATACAACGATACAAGATTGTAATGCTAGACACGATTAGGTAGTAGGTGATCATTTTTACCATTTGGTTATTGACTTGACTACTTTGAACACTTTATAAGGTCAAATATTTACTATATAATAGAAAAAGAACTTAAAAAATGAACTTTTGAAACTTTTGAAAAAAATGAAAATTATGAATTTTAACTGTTAAAATTCATTATTTTAACATTTTGTTTAGTTTGTTTCAAATAACTAGTCTAGTTATTATTGAGCTTATTGAACTCGGAAAGTTGTTTTCTGTATGACTTTCAATAAATATGTATATTATCTCGAATATTAAGTTAATATATTATATATAACCTATCTATTTGAAATGATCAACAAGATTATCTTAGAAAACCGTGGCAATATAAAATTGATTATTTTTACTTTAATAAAAATTATTGGCTATACTATACAACTTTTTAAAGAGTTTTACATAAGATATTGTGCGTGCCTAGAATGGGCGTGTAGAAGTTTCGAGATGCTAGATTGCGTGAACACCTTGTAACTTGTCAAATCTTTTTCATACCTTTACACACGCGCGACAGTCTTGTACGACTGGAAGGTCTTATGTAAACGCTCTAAGTATGCGGTGCACAGGACATAATATCTAATTTTGTTCTGAAACTCTAGAAATTTGTTTGCAGATATAGTTTTGCTTATCCTTCTTTCTACTTCCTAAGACTAATCATAAATTAATACAAATATTTTATAATTTAAACATTATAAATTATAATTTAAACATTACAAGATTTTTTATCGGCGTTGTGTTTAAGATAATTATGTGACATATTCTTGATCGATTTTTGTTTTTTAATCTATTATGTAAATTGTTTTAATTTTTAAAAATTTTAATGAGTTTGGTGTTGTTTTCCTTTTCATTATACATTTTGAAATGATATTTAATCTTATTTAAGTTCAGTAATATTTTTTTCTCTTGTGTAGCGGAGCAAGTAACGGAAGAAAACAAAACCTGCGGAAAAATTCTAATTGGGTTATCATGGGTACTCGTCGTTATGACAATGCCATTTTCACTAATTATCTGCTTTAAGGTAAGACTATTAATATAAGGACGTTAACATACTAATACAAACATACGTACACACGCACATTAACTTGTCCCACTAATGTAAGTACAAAAAGCAACATATTTAGTTGCTTTTACCGGAGAAATGGTATCCTTATAAAAATGTGATTTCTAAGGCTGAACGGAGATTGATCAAGCAAAAATCTTATTAGATAAAACATTTTGTTATATATTTTTTTATATTATAATAATGGCCGAATATAATAATTATTATGATTATTGTTATTAAAATGTGACAATTATTTAAAAGTTTCAAATTTTACATGTTTGATTAAAAAAATAGTTTAATTTGATAACTTACATTATTACTAAAATCAAAACTATTTAATTTAATAATAGTTTGTTACACACTGCTTGTGTAACAAAGCAGTAACAAAGCTGCTTGTGAAATATATTGTATTGTGAATTTCGGATTTTCATCAGATAAACCTGGAATTATTATGTAAAAGAACTTGAACAGTTATGCAATTAAATTCAGCAGTATTTGAAAATACGATACTATTTGAACTATCTTGACCATTTAAATAATAAAATTCTATACTTGATGATATACAAGAATTTCATAGAATTTAAATATAGTAAAATATATAAGTTTAATTAATTTAACAGTTTAGTAAATCAATACACTTTTATTTGATATAAGTGAATAAGAAATCGAAAAGTAACGAAATTGTTCTAGTTTTTTAACCTAACGTGTAAATTTTGAAAGGGATAATAAATATATAATAATTAATATGATTATTAGTAATTTAATAAACTAGTGTCATTTTTTATGTTTAGTACAATTTTTATATCATTATCTCAATTAATCATTCCATTTTTCTATCTACCGAGAGAAATATTCGTTCACTAAATAAGGAATGTAATGTTTGCACCTCTGACACAATCAAACATGTTGCAAGGTGTTGCAACGAAATATAAATGCTTTTACAAAAAATGTTTTGTTATGTTGAAGAACACAATGTTGATCCTCAACGCACACTAATCCTTCAAGTATGAATCAAAATTTTTTTAGTTTGTGTTTGAAAATGTTGTATCGAATTGGAAGTTGTTTGATTAGTGTATGTTACATCCTATTTCAAGCATTTGAACAACAGTTTTCGACATATTCAAACAAAAACTTTTTTTTTAATAACTGTTTTGCTTGATCAGTCTGCGTTGGCCCTAAGGCGAGATTATCTGCCTAGCTAATATCATTAGAGGTCTATTAAATTTAGTGGTATTTAAAGGGCAGCATTTGCTTTATTGTAAAACATCGATTTCTTCAAAGCAAAAAACCGCAGTTATTCTCTTTGTACTTAGTGGAGCAATTAATAGTTTGCTTAATATTTTTATTTACTTTTAATATAATTTATAATTATTTGAGCATCTTAACTTAACTTAAGCCGATACACGATACATATAAATTTGATGTTTATTATCACAACACAAAAATTAAATTTTAAATTTTCAGATTATGTGAAATACGATTGTTTAGTGATTTGTAGTTTAATAAGTTTGTTTTCTTCTGATTGAAACAATATAGAGCAATATCGCCTTAGTTACAATATGTCATAACACACTAATATTTCCCAAGGGAAATATGAAACGTCATATCATATTGTCCCTAGGGAAATATGAAACGTCATTTTAAAGTATACTTTGCGCACGGTGATTGGACAATCAAACATACAAAACAAAATACTAAAGCCATCCCTGTTAAAAGTGACATTTAAGTGACGTTTAAAATAAAAAATGTGCCTACTTATATTTATATTTTAAAAACCAACCTAACTTTTTCTGAATTATTTTGCGCGCATTCTGCGCGCTATTGATCTAGAATTTTACATAAGGCTTCCTTCGACAAATTGCTAGGGGGGTTGAGAACGAGCAAAGGGGGGTAAATTTTTTGCTCAGTTTTTCGATATCTAGCGTCGTTTTCGAGTTATTGCAAATTCAAAATTTCAAATTTAATTATTGATGTAATATTAATATATTTAATAATATATTTTTCAATCAGAAGAAAACTATTGATTACAACACGGGAAATATGAATACATTTCCCTTGGTTGTCTATACATCTCTCGGGCTTTGCCCTCGAGATGTAACTAGCCAACCTCGGGAAATATACTATTCATATTACCCTAGTTGTAATAATAGCTATTATGTCAACTTGAATTTACAATGTTGTAGTGTATTTGTGTTAAAAATTATACAGCTTTTTAACAATTTTACAACGGTGTTAGCATATGACGTCATCAATGCTTATGACGTGTATTGTTTCAAGCTTTATTTAGAATATTAAAATATTCCTGCAATGTTTTTTATGCCTTTATTTATCTTTTCTTACGAAGTAATTAATATTTATGGTTTGTTTCGTAATGATTACTAAACAGGGTGACCCAGACCACCCGTATCAGTACTTTTTTTCAAAAACGGTAAGTCGTAGAGAGTTGGGCTAAAAAAATGTATTACAAAAGCCCCAATGACGAATCTAATGGTGATATTCTTATTTCCGGGAAAAGTCGGCAGTCAGAATAGTTTGCTCCAGAAAGTCCAGAAATCCAGAATTTTAAATGGCACCATATGTCAAAAGTGGTATCGTTGGAAAGCTCTTTAAAAAATAAGCAAGTTTTGTAGAAAAAAATTTTTTATTACTCCCACTCCTTTTAAGTTATATCCGACTTAAGTTATTAAATTTCAATTTCTTATAACGAACTTAACTTTAAAAGTCAGCACTTGAAATCCAGCTACCGCGTTAGAGCAATGTCACAAGTGTTCAAAATGTCTTCTATTTACTTCTAAACACTGTTGAGCTCTTCTGGTTATACTATCAGTGGCTCTAAGTACTTCTTTCGTGTATAATGATCGACAGGCATTGCAAATTCTGAGCTTCATATCATCTCTCGTTGTCGGTTTTTCTGCATAAACAATATCTTTGATCCGACCCCAAAGAAAAAAATCCAGGGGAGTACAATCTGGCGACCTTGGAGGCCACGCCACTGTGCTTCCCCTACCAATCCATCTATTGGGAAATAGTTGGTTTATTGCATTACTAGCAATCAATGAAAAATGAGCTGGGCAGCCGTCTTGCTGAAACCACATTATTGCTCACATTTCCAGGGAAACTTTTTCCAATAAATCGATCAAATCATTATTTAAAAACTCGGCATATGGTATCCCATTAAGATTTTCTTCAAAAAAATAAGGACCTATAATTTTTCCTTCAAGCACACCACACCACGTGTTAACGCTCCAAAGATGTTGGGTTATCAATAGTTCGCAGTCAATGGGGATTTGTTTGCGACCAGTAATGCTCATTGTGAATATTGACTTTACCAGTGCTTTTAAAAGTAGCCTCGTCAGTCCATAAAACCGTCCTAGGAAAATGGGGGCCTTTGTTAATTAACCAATTACAAAAAATTAATCTACTTTGAAAATCACTCTCATTTAATTCTTGGTGCATATGTATGTGGTATGGATGAAAATTATGATCCTTAAAGACACTGCATACAGAGGATTTGCTAACTCCAGAATCTCTTTTAAGTCTTCTGGTTGAAATATTCGGATCAACAATTACTGCAGCAAGAATATCAGTTGCTCTTTCATCACGTCCATGTCTCATAATCCGATTACCGCGATTGTTTGTTGGTTGCACCTGACCTCTGGTACAAATACGTGCTTCCAATCTCCGAAAAACATTGAAAGATTGACGGGCACGTTGAGGATATCTTTCAGCATAAATACGCTCAGAAGCTCTGTAATTTTGTCCACATTCTCCTAAAATCATTAACATATCGAAAGTCTCTAAATTCGAAAACGGCATAATTTCACTAATTAAACTAATTAATAATATAAATTTTAACTTCAAAACAAAACACTTAATATTAATAATAAACAATAAATAATGATTAGTTTGAACAATGGCAACGGATAATTTTACGACAGAGTGATAAAACAATTGCAATTATTAATTATTGTCTAACCCGATAGCTAGATTTTGAATGCCAATTTTTAAAATAAAGTTAAAATAATCAAAATAATAACTTAATAACTTAAGTCGAATATAACTTAAAAGGGATGGGAGTAATAAAAACATTTTTCCTACAAAACTTGCTTATTTTTTAAAGAGCTTTCCAACGATACCACTTTCGACATATGGTGCCATTTAAAATTCTGGATTTCTGGACTCTCTAAAGCAAACTACTCTGGATGCCGACTTTTCCCGGAAATAATAATATCACCATTAGATTCGTCATTAGGGCTTTTGTACTAAATTGATAGCAGTAGGGTTTCCAGCCTCATTTTTAATAAAATACTCCTCTAGATCAAAAAGTAAGTTTTCCTGGGATGACTATTGTCGTGTCTTCACCAAGTCAAGCACACTCGAAAGACTAACATATTTTTCGTATTCAATCAACTAAGAAGCCTTGCTTTCCCTATAATCTTTTATTTGCGAAATCTTTTATCATAATATGATTTTCATGTTTTTTCATTTGTTTACCTTGGATGCCGCACGGTCGCTTACCGATCGCATCTTATTTCTACGGAATAACTTTGCAAGTTACATTTATTTGATCATAACTACTATATCAAATCTCTAAAGACATTATTAATTTAAATTATAGATTTCCAGTGTGTGATATTACATTTATCTGTATAAATTAATTCGCTATTATAATTTTTAATAGCAATAAATAAAAAATTTTTTAAATTAGTGTTTCAATCAATATTATTAATATTAGCAAACCCAAAAAATTCACACACGTTTTTTGAAACCAAGATGTTCTTTAAATTTTCACAAGTAACGTACATAAGTATGATGATCGCTATTTAAAGTAGTGTTTCGATGATTATTAATTAATAGATTATGTACATACATACATAATATTATACGTACATAACTACATAGACACATACCGTATTAATTAGTACCTATTCATTGATCTTTGTAGTAATCATTATTAATTTTAGGTTGTCCAGGAATACGAAAGAGCTGTAATATTTCGTTTGGGCCGATTACTTTCAGGAGGTGCAAAAGGACCAGGTGAAGTTAAAAGGAGTTTTTAAGATTTACTATATTATTATATGAATTTTTACAGGAATATTTTTTATTCTTCCATGTATTGATGCATATGCTAGAGTAGATCTCCGAACACGCACATATGATATTCCGCCACAAGAAGTAAGTCTGATAATGGATATTTATACTAAAATAATTAACCCTCTAATTTAATTCTCGAATTCTCTTAAAAACAAAGTATCTTAACGAGAAAAGAGTTTGTTTGATTAAGGTAGGAACGGTTTACTAAGTAGATAAGTGTCTCTCACAAGACAGAAGTGAATTGGACAAAGTCTAGTAATCGCGAAATTTTTTCCAAAGCATTACGTAAAACATTTTATATATTATAATGACACTAAGAAAATTGTTTTAGGGCAATCAAACATTGGATATTATCAAATTTACGAAAATATTTTTATTATTATACTTAATACAACATAGTAAATCATGTTTTTAACTTTACTTTATTGAACTAATTTAAATTAAAATTATAATTAAGAAAATATTATTTTATAAATATGTAGTACCTATAGTCGATCCCAGATATGAATAATATAGGTAGCGCGTCGTTTGCAAAGTCTAATTTACACCGGGAAACTTCAGATAATAAATAGTACTTAATCTTGTAGTAATATTAAATCTTCACCACAAAAAAGCGAAATGTTATAACCAAATAACTACGTCTATTCGATATTACATTTAACTCTGTTTAAATCTATCTTATTTATGACTTTACCCGGTTCAGTTTAGGCAACACGCCTAGCACTTCAATCGCAAAAATTTCGTTATTGTAATAGCGTCTAACTTCAAAGCAATTTCATTGGTTTACATTTCGAGGTGGTCGCTTTAGTACAAATTCTAATATTTTTTTTAAAGACAACGAACTATATACATAAATATTCGTTGTGAAAACAAATATTACCTTAGGAAGTTAGCCAAGTTAGCCATGGTTAAACAACCACTGACGCTATAAGGTCCGGTTTGAGCACGGGGGGGGGGGGGAGCATGAACTTTCTTATGAACGATTCTATACTTCAGAGGATACGTAAAGCCGTCGGTCACACAGATTGAAAAGCTGATGAAGTGTGAGCTGTTAAAGTTTAGAACTTGAATAAAATATTTTGGAATAAGATTTACAGAAAATCTCAACCACTTCAATCTTATATCTTTTTTAAAAAGTTAATTATTTCAGCTAGTGATATTATTGATTACTGTCAGTCAGGTTACTGTCAGTTAATACCCCCTACGATTTGAAATTTTTCGTTTGCACTATTTATAGGAAAGAGGACAATTTTTTGAGTATATTAAAACAAAAATTTCGAAGGAATATCCATTAGTTTTTGAAAAAACGGCATTTGAAAGTTACTCAAAGCAGGGAGTTGTAATACACTCCGATGCCATGGGTAGAGCCACGCGAACTCGCACTGTACGCGCCCTACTTTCATTTTGTTGACAGTCTGTGTGCTTTGATATACACTTAGTGTTTGTTGTCAGTTGCGTTCGACGAGTTCTATGGCTTCGAGTTCCACCGTTGACGAGTTCCGTCAGTCTACAGGGATATTTTTAAATTATAATTTTAAATTGACAAAAATTGACAAAAATTGACAAAAATTGACAAAAATTGACAAAAATTAACAAAATAAATAAATGCTAATTATTCAACAAGAAAGAGCTAGAAATAAATGAGCGTTTTAAAAATCAGGAAGCTTATCCGAATCAACTTCAATAAATAAAAACAATAATTAAGGTTTTGGCACAATAATGATAAATAATTTAAATATGTAAACAAGAAAATTGAAATAAATATTTGAAGTGGACTTCAATCACTTCTTGGCAATATAGCAACAAAAATTAAACAATGATTAATCACAAAATAAGAATTTCAAATTTTGACAGTAATTTCTGAAAAAATTTCCGGGAAAAGAGTTGTGCCTCGAGACCCCATAATTTTTTGACATTTTTATAGTGAGATAAATATGCTAAACTTTGATTTGTATTCAAATCCGTAAAGAAAAATAATGGTTGTAATTAAAAAATTACCGAAAAAGCCAAAGCTCAAAATTAAATACGGTAAAGAATATAAATGGCGCATGAAAGTGACATTTAACTAAACAAGATGTCCGAGTATTTTTTATGAAAACTCTTCTAAAATATTTTATCGAATTTATTCCAAAATTAACGAGCTCGATGTACTACATAATATAATATTATATGAAGAGACTTTACCGTGACATTTATTTAATATTCATATTACATAGTAGATTAATTTAATGTGAAATCGAACTAATTTTTAATGTTTTTGATAACAAATTCTGTTTATAAGTAATTGCAGTAATTCTTTAATAAAAGGGCAAAAGGTCGTAAGTATACTTATTACTCATTGAATATTTGTACTGCCCCATTAGTGTGGTAGCGTGTGTTTAAAAAATTACTGCCGTGGGAGTATTATGAACGTAGCATGTGTTTTTTTGTTGTTATTTCGAAATAATGTTACAAACAATAATCTTTAATACCCTGTTAGATATTTTGAAATTAAGGCAGTGACATAAAGGGTGGGAATGAAGTGAAATATTACATTTTATTAAAACTACAATTTTTTTATTCTATTTACTTATTTATTAAATATAATGTTTGAACTTTAGGAGGAAACTTAGCGTTTAGCAATGGTGTAGTGTCGCAGAGACCAAGAGGGATTGCTCTTTCTAGATTTTTACCACTTTTAGAGCGTCTTATCACTCTTCGAGCATGTTTTTGTCTAATTGTACTAAATTTTCATTAGAAAAAGCATGCCACTTCTTCCTACCTTTTAGAATTTTGTTCTCGGATAACGGTGTAAAATCTTTTCAATAACGTGTATTTCTATTTTTACTATATTGGTAGGTTTCATATACATACATACTAATCTAACTTACTAACTTAACCAACTGACTTATAGTAACTTTTTTCTTAAATGTATGTTGTTCTTTGTTGGTTTTATAATTATAGTATTTATTACATCTTATTTATTGTTCTTTTGAGTTAATTCTCCTGGAGGTCTAGAACTTCGACTTGTTGAAAATCAACCGAATGCTTTAGTTTTTGGTAGTGCTGAACGAGTGTTAATGTTTGTGGTGGTTTAGTACCTTTATTGTTCCTTGTTGCTCTTTTCTGCTTTGATATTTTCTTGTCAGATTTTATGCATTTATTTTTATATTGATAGTGTTTAATCTGACCAATATACATAGTAGTTATGTATCCTCATAGTCCTTACATGTAATCGTATCTATTGTCGTGAAGCAAAACGATTCAGACCCACCGTGGACTTAACTGTTATTTTTGTAAGTTTGATTTTAGAATGTTTCAAATTTAAAAAGTGCAAGGTGGGGAGTCAAGTGGAGAAATTAATTGCTTTTTGCCAAAAATGGCTGCTCGAGCAGTTGTGTGATTTTTGGCTCTGATTTTTGAGAAAAATTTGTGAATTTTTTGTACATGCGAATATTATTTTACAACTGTGAAATTTTGAATGTTACGATTTGAGTTGT
The DNA here is from genome assembly GCA_911387805.1 of Cantharis rustica. NCBI lineage: Eukaryota > Metazoa > Arthropoda > Insecta > Coleoptera > Cantharidae > Cantharis > Cantharis rustica. The sequence continues at coordinate 84,445,913 of OU426877.1, forward strand.
TTGAGAGTATTTTTGGTTGGATTTGACCGTGAGGATTTTATTTTAGTTTTAATTTGGATAATGGAATAACATTTGATAAGATGGCGTGTGGTCGCGAAGATGTCGCATTCGAAGTGATAATTAGAAATCGTACGTCCGAACCTCGAACACAGCATAAAGTTTTAAGAATTTTAAATTTACCATAGCAAGTTTGTAAAATCGAGTTTGATTTTTCTTTTGTCGAAACGAGCAAATAGAAAAAAGTTGATCCTACCCTTGTAGAAACCCGATTGCTTCCAAAGACAAGACTTACCCAGGTTTAAGAAGTATTTTGGTTTAATATTCAAAATAAATTTATTACTCACTATTTCTAACTACAAAATCTTAAATTATTCACAGAGCCAAAATCGCACAACCGGTTCGTGCAGCCATTTTTGGCAAAAAACCTTTAATTTCCTCCGATTTGCCCCCACCTCTCAAACTTTTACAATTCTGCAATTCAAACTTATTAAAATAAAATTTCACCAAAATGCACAGAGTGGGTGCGAATTTTTTTGAAACACTACAATATATATGATTTATGATAAGATTAACTTTTTAACTTATTAGATAATATTGAATTAAAATTTAATTTATAACTTACTTATATCGCAAGGACAAAAACTACTTAATTGAATGATTATAGTTTGTTAGATATTGTTAACATTATGTTTCAAATTTTGGTTATTACATTAATTTTACATTAATTATAGTAATCACATATACAAATTTTGATTTATTGCCATTATATCTATCTTTGTTTTTATTTTTATAGAAAGATCCCTATAGTATTTGAGATTATAATAAACTAGCGTGCAGTACGGTTTCAACATTAACTTCTTAGTTAACGCTCCGGTTGACGGGTGGATTCAGAAACACATTATTTAACAGGTTGAGATTCTCAGACCTAAACTTTGTTTTATTTTTTTTTCTCTAATAACACATTGATATGCCCACTTTCTGGTATGCATTTTTAAGCTGGTCTATTTTGCACTGCTAAGATTAAAAATAGTTGTGAAAACAACATTATAACTTGGGAGTTACCATTTATTCAAAAAAAAGTTACATGTAATGCAAGTTTTCAAAAGAAATTATAAATTGAAAAAACGAAAAAGACAATAACATTAACATACAATTAATTGGAAAGTATATGGCTGAATAAATGTAAAAAAATATAAAATGAGTATACCTAAATTTGAACACAAAATATTGAATGGAAAATTGGGAACTGTCACGTATACTATCCCACGATTTTAACTTTTTCCTATTGAAAATGGGTAAAAGGACACTTTTCTAAGCATACTAGAACAAAAATTTTGTAGGATTATGCAAAAGTTTTCGAAAAAAATTGATTTTAAAAATGTAAAATTTACATGTACTTTAGATACACCTTCTAACACGGCTGCATGATTAGATATTTTTGTGTAAGGCAAAAAAATTAAAAAAAATCCCTGAAGAATGACAGAACTCGCCAAGGGTGGAACTCGAAGCCATAGAACTCGTACGGGTATCGACATCGAATGAACACATCATTAAGACTATGTCAAAGCACACGTACCGTCAACAAAATGAGACCGTCACCGACGAGACCGTACCTCAACGTGAGACCGACCGTCACACATCGGGTATATCATATTACATTTGCCTGCTTTTCGTAATTTTAAAATGCTGTTATTTCGACAACTATTGCATAATCCACAATAATTTTTGTGTTAATATACTCAGAAAATTGTCCTCTTTCCAATCGTCAATAGGAAAAAGTGCAATTCTTGGGATAGTATACGTGACCGTAACCGGAAAATTTCTATAATCAAATTTTGCCTCATAATCGGCGCAGCATGGTTTTGTGTGTTTCAAACAAATACAGGAACTTGCACGAATATCTTGATTTTCGGTCCTTGCAGAATTTGCACATTCTTCGAGCAATTGAAGTCTTTGGTCGGGGCTCTTCTGAAACTGAGACACTTGAGAATTTAGCTAGCATGCAAAACACGCAGAAACAATAAACAATTGAAATTTAGGAACTTACCCGTATGCAAAAGGTTTGCGTGAATACTTAGCAACTAGGAAAAGGCCCTAAGGATGTTTCATGCCTAAAAACGACACAAAATTAGTCCCTTTACGGAATACGAAAAAATAAATTGTAGGAAAAAACTTACACAAATACACGGATTGGGTCTAATAGGCCTAAAGCCCTTCTGGTAGTCAAACGACAGATAATAAAATTAAGAGAAATTAAGGAAAACATGTCTTTATTAAAGTTAAGAAGGTACCAAAAGGTTAAAGAAATTAATAAAGATCTGCCTGGGCCTCACAGACCCAGCCTGTCAACCGGAGGGTTAAGTTTTTTCTTTCTTTGTATCGACGTTATAATCTCCTTTATGTTGCTTTTATAAACCATTTTGGATATTCACTTTTTTTTAGAAGAACTTCTATTTTTGTTCTTCATTCTTTTTATTGAACCAACTATCAAGACCCTCTTAATATTCGTGTGGTAGAAGAAATGGTACTCAACTAATTTTCTCGATGACAATGATTTAATCTACCAATTCGTCATGTTATCAATCTGGTTGTTTTTAAATGTAGATAAAAAAATATAAAGTTCTATTCAAATATATGTGCCTCTATGTTACTAGTTTCTGATCAAGAAATGAGTACTGATATATTTTAATGTCTTGCTAACCGACACAAATTACGTTACTAAACGTTACAAATATACGTTACCTATATTAAACATTATAAAAACATACAATAAAAAATTGGTATGTTTGAACTATTACTGCATTGCAATGTAGTAAAATTTTTGAACCAAGTAGTGATTTTTATTATTTACATTATTTCAAGTTGTGGTGAAGAGAGAATGCTATATTTAAAAAAAAAAAAAATTGCATTTTAAAAAGCGCTTTATTGACTAGCGATTTTTAACTTGATTCATAATATTTTAAACTATGGACGCACCGGCAAATTTATTTGATGTAAACTACATAATTATATCTCTTTATTTTCTTTCTTTTCCATCGTAAACTGGATGTTACCATAGCAACATATTAATGATATTTAATGTATACCATAGTATTCATTAAACTTTTCGTGGACATATTTTTTTTACCGATTTGAAACGCCATAATAATTATTATGGAGACTCAATTATTGAGTCTCTACGTATAAGTAAAAGAAAGTAAAAGAAACAGTTTTTTATAATTTCTTTATTAGGGATTTTATCAATCTCTTTCAATTTCACAAGCAATTTTGAATTTTGCCCTATTTAATATTTGGATCTACTTACATTATTCTAAATCGTTTTACATATCTCATTTTTGTACGTTATATATTATTTATATTTACATAATTTTGTTACGTATCTTTTTTGTTAGTACGTTACGTATCTGCCACGTATCCTATCCCGCGATTTTAACTTTTTTTTATTGAATATTGATAAAAGGACACTTTCCTAAGCATACTAGAACAAAAATTTTGTAAGATAATACAAAAGTTTTTGAAAAAATCGATTTTAAAAATGTAAAATTTACATGTATTTTAGATACACGTTTTAACACGGGTGCATAATAGGCCGTTGTTGAGTTAGTCAAAAAAATAAAACAGACCTTCCGAACCGTGTGAGAAATGCAGAGAGCGATTTTGAAATTACTACTAGGAGGCTAAACTAATTTTCTAACAGTAACAAGCGAGACACTTGTTTTCCATTGCACTAAAGAGGCCGTACAATTCAACTGCCAGCTTTCTACAAGGACTATCTCTGAACATTTAATTGATTTTGTACAATTTGCCAACACATTAACACCATAAGATTAATAAAATTAGATGCTAGCACGAGTACGTTTGATAATAAATGTTCATCTAAATTTACGTGTTCGCACGATACACCCAATTTTTAAATCTGCTAAAGGTGAAACTGTCACCTACCAAACTTCATCTTTTAAAAATAAATTAAATTCAGTTGCCTTAAAAAGAGCATTTTTCTTTTCACCGACAATAGGGTTTTTTCATAGGAACTCACTTCTGAGGGAGCTCAATGCTGTCCGACGGTTAAAAAACTAGCCGAGGTAAACCTTTAGAGATAGTAAATAAGGGTTCTTCCTTTTAAATTTTTATTAGGAGAATACCACTACAATATGTATTATAGTGTAAATTTTGTCCACGTATTTAATTTTTAATTTTTCCAATCAAAAATTATTCAATTCAAAATAATTCGTAAAACAAAATGCCACGATAGCCGTATCGCATCAGCCCGCTTATCAATCTAAATTTTATAGTTCCTATAACTAATTTTCAACTTATTAATATAAAATTTAGATTTACTTATATTTTTAATTATTGTTTTCTTCTTTCTTCTTGCTCTATTATCTTCTTTATCTTATTACAATTATTAGTGATAGCTTCCGTTCCAATTATATTTCCAAATCATTGAACTTTCTTTCAAAAATTAATATATTCCAATTATAAATATCAATAAAACACTTTCATCAAAAAAAAAACTTCTTATATTTTGAAACTATAAACTTATTTAATTAATTTTTCGGACTAATCAATTAATACGGCCATCACGTCGACCATTTTCTGACAAAAAAGCCTCGTATCAAAGTGATCGGTCCCTACCTAGCAAATTCCACAATGTTATAACTTAATAATTAATACAATAATTTTACTAAAATGCATAGGGTGAGTCTGAAACACCACAGTATATATTTTTCATTTTAGTTTCAACCGTTTTTATCATTGATATAATTAGAAAAGTATTCAATAGGCTTGTCGAAATGGTAGCTTTCTTCTCTATTTTGAATTCAAAATAGTTTAATAGTTTATACCTCGTACCTTCTTTATTTTCACTGCTACTTATTTTGTTTTTGAGATATTTAAAAAATTCTCAAAGAGAAAAATTTTAAAATTCTCGTTCCATTTCGAACATTGGCATAAAGACATTCTTTGTACTTAGTTATATCTTCTTTATTTTGGGTTGTACCTATTAGGTTGGTTTGTTTAGGGGGTCCATTAATTACGTAAGAGAAATTCTAAAAACCTTTAGATGGTGGAGTAGGACTCAAAAAGTTATTTAAGTAAGTTTTTTTTTAAATAAGTTTACAAGTTTGAATAGAATTAATTTGAACAAAAAATCATGATTTACAATATTAAGAGAAAATTTTAGACTTCCGAATTTAGTAACACCATCTCTGATTAAATAATGGCAATAATGCTATTTATTGGAGATTCTGAAATATTCTGAGAACAAAAAACTAAAGTCATAAGTATTAAATCATAGTGGATTTACATTTTCATACTCGGAAAATAAATTGTAATAATTAAACCAAATTAATAACGAAAAATAAGGCTTCAGTTTAAGCATGATAAAAATATGGTAATGGTACAATGGTAGAAAAAAGTGACGTGCAAAAACTAAGGTTGAAGTCTTCGAGAGTTTCCTGAGAAAGTAGCAGATAAAGTTTTATTGAATTTGTTCCAAACTTAATCAACTCTCTGTATAAACCGACAGACCATCGATTTTATTATATTTTATTTAAGTTTTTGTAGTAATATAGGTAAATACTTAATAAATACTTTATTGTTTATCCGATTATCAGATAATGCTTAGTTATAGATAAACAAAGTTTGAATAATTTTAAATCCCTTTTATAATGTGTACTTTATAAAAGTTGCTTTAGTATGCTTTTCATAAAAAATGTTATTGACAATAACATGTACGTTTATTAATTTATGCTAATGATTGTCATAATCAATAAGGTTCCATTATTCGTTTAAAAATAATTTATTGGAAATCATTATTTTTAGTGTAACTAAAAATATTTTTATCGTATAAAAGTGTTTCTCCGAATCTGAAAACATTATACTAGTAAATTCTAATCACTGACAAACTACAAAATTAATGAACTTAATAGAAGCTTAACTGATGGAATACTTTCTAAATATATAATTTTTTCTCTTTTTTTATAATATATACTTAATTAAATCAAGATACAGGAATCTTGGTGCATAAATAAATTTTATATATTTTTTTACTAAAATATAAAAAAAATAAGAAAAGAAAGAAAAGCTTTTTTGCAAGTTGCAAAATTATAAGCTACGTTTAAAATTTCAAAATAGCAAAAAGTATTGAATTTTACCAGAATTACGTTTCAGTTATTTGTGAATAACGGACGTATGTGGATTGCACCGATGGTCAGAAACTAATCCTTTTATTTTGGGTTTTGACCGAGGGTCACCTGTATATTGCACTGATGGTCAGATGTGAATTACACCGATAGTCAGATGTGGATTGAACCGATATAAAAACGGGTTAGTCAGTTAACCTTCACCACGAATTTCTAAATTTCAACTGCACTATAGGAAAGAGGACAATTTTTTGTGTATAATGCAACAAAAATTTGTTTGGATTAGGAATTAGTTTTCGAAAAAAAACGGCATTTTAAAGTTACTAAAAGCAGGGAGTTGTAATATGATATATTCTGTCACGGGTCGTGTTACTGTAACTTGCACGTTAACCGACACACTCTTATTTTTGTTGACGGTACGTGTGCTTTGATATACCCTTAATGTTGTTGTCAGTTGCGGTCGACACCCGGACGAGTTCTATGGAGTGTTCTATGGCTTCGAGTTCCACCCTTGGCGAGTTCTGCCATTCTACAGGGATATTTTTAAATTGTTATGTGTTAGCACAGTATAAGTAGTTTAGACAGTAGGGACACTCCGTGTGTGTCTTTGATGCTCATGTTCCAGATTTTTAAGTCTAGGTTAAGTTTATCTGTGATAAGCTAGATGGCACTGCAAAATTTATTTGAATTTGAAATAAACCGCTTGAAATGTAATTATTTTGACATTTCATCATTACTTTTAAAAACAATAATTTGAGGGGTATATACGGGAAGAATGAGCTAAATTAAAATTTGATGTTTTTTGTTATATCAAATTTAAAGATATAATTCGTTGTAATATGCAATAAATATTTTTTAATATAATTACGTTTTGTGGTGCAAACTCAACATGTGAAATTTTCTAGAATATAGATTTATCTCTGCCATCATAACAGATTTGTATTGTTTCTGTATATTTAAGAAAGATCAGCTTTATGATTTTATTACTATAGAAAGAAACTATTGGTTCAATTAAAACTATTTTATTTCAATTTTAAAGAGGTGTTTGAGACCCATTTGTACAATTATGAGTTAAAGTAAGTTTGAGTAAGACTGCATAATCGTAAAGATTCCTACGTTTGGTAGTTTTATATAAGTTACCTTTAAAGTGTACAGCACACATTATATGGTAAGAATTATGCAAGTCCACTTTTTTCAACAATAAATTATTGTCGCAAAATTCCACCCACTGCTTATATATCGCGCTATTTTTCGGAAATTTATGCAGTACATCATCCATTCCAGATCCGTTTTTACAAAAACCTACTGAACAAGCATTATTATATACTTATATTACAAGCAAAATGTTAAAAAATTCACTTAAAATATTCAGAGCTCAATTTTATAACAATCGTTACCGCTTGTTAATAAGTTCGAAAGAACGTCAAATGTAAGTGCTATGTTGCCAAGTTTGAAAATAAGTAAATCAATTAGATATTGCATCAGAATTTCATTAAATTTTCAAAGTTTGAAGGAAAATTAGAAAAAAAAAAACCAGTAATGCATTATCTTACTTTTTGCTGCCTGCTATTACAATTCTGTTAAAGTAATTTCATTATTAAATTCATAAATTTTTTTATATCACCAAAATTTGCTTTCAATCCAAGAAATCTAGTGAATTTTAATAGATCTGGCAATAATGTAGTAAGTTGTAAAATAGTCGCGACGCGACGCGATGTTAACTATCTAGGTCTAGGTTAAGTATCTACTTAACCTAGACTTTGACATGCGCATGAAAATTTGGAACCACAAAAAGATGCGAGTGTCCCTACTGTCTTAAACTACTTATACTATGGTGTTAGTCTCAACAACGGCCTATCATGCACCCGTGTTAAAACTTGTATCTAAAATATATGTTAATTTTACATTTTTAAATTCGATTTTTTCGAAAAATAATAAATAATCCAACAAAATTTTTGTTCTAATGCTTAGAAAAGTGCTTTCTTTTCTATACTGCAGTTGAAATTTTGAAATTCGTGGTGAAGGTTGTCTACCAGCCCCCTAAAAACGTAATCCCCTTAATGAACGAATTACTTGTTTTTTTTATTAATGTTTTAATGCTTTTATATGTTTAATAATGTTTTTAACTACAACTTGAAAAACTAAAAAATAACACAAATAAATGCTCAAAATACATATTTATTTTTATTAAAATTTATAGTATATCGAAAAAGTTTCGAAAATTAATTCCCTCACATTCACAAATTAATGTAACAATGATTACAAATACTTTTTATAAATTGAATCCTGGTAATTATTTTATTAGAATACAAGTCAATCAAATGTTGCAATTTTGCTTGTTTTCTAAGTGTATCGGCATTAACCGTGTTAGCTGTGACAATGCTATTTGTACTGATGTATGTTTTAATTTGCATAATTTTTAATTTCACTAAAAAAGTATAAATTGGTGGGTGGGGGTTATAAAAATGTGAACTAAACACATTATGAAACAACGCACAGGCATTCGTAGTCCGGCACATACTACATACTTGATGTGTGTGCAACCCAGAGCTTTGTTGGAAAAAGTGAATTCGCGTCAATATACTAGGTTCGAAATATATAATCGGAATAAGTGTCTAGTCGTCTAGTGTCTAAATGTCTAATCATCTGGTATAATCGCTATTAAATCCTTACTATAAGCAGCATCAACTTCGTGTGGATGTAAATATTGCAAATCAAACAAGAATCGCAACCATTGAACAATTTCAGAAAGATCGTCTTGGTATTCTGGGACAACACTTAATTTAGTATTTTTCGATACCACGCTTGGCTTAAATGAATTTGGCATCCAATAAGTTGAACATTTTATTAAACATGTTTAATGCTTGCATGAATAGCAACTTTAAAATCAACAGTTGCTGTTTTTAGTTTATGAACTAAATCATTTTGAGAACATATGTCTACTAACGATTTCAGACAGTGTTGGTAAGTTGTGTTTCGTCTTTCAAAAGACAAAAAACAAGTGGTATATATATTTTGGTGTTACAAAATGGTTCGCACCCACCCTGTAAATTTTTGTAGAAAATTTTCATTTTTGTAAGTTTGAATTTGGTAAGATTGTGAAATTAGACAGGTGGGGGCAATTCGACGGAAATGCAGAGCCTTTTGCTGATAGCGACCGCCTGAGCCTGTTGTGCGATTTTGGCTCGAGGCAGATTTTAAGATTTAAAGTTTGAATTTATGCGAATGCATTATTGCGCCTTTTTTTAAATTCTGAGTAAGATTTTGATTTGATTTAATAAAGTGAATTTTGTACGTTTGCATGATTGCGTTGATTGATTTCGAAAAAGAAGCATTTGAAGTTATAAATTTGATTTGCATTTAAAATTGGAAAAATTAAAAGTTAAATTCGTAGGAACAAATGGTGCGATAGATAAGCCGACGTTTTCGATAAAGTTAAATTAAAGAGTGCCATGCACGACGAAATTTAACAATTTAAATTTCATAATTTTTGGAAACGAATCAATGGCATGTTTTTGATAAATTATATCATTACATCTATTGGCATCTTTTAACTTGGAGCTGGACGAATTAGAACGCACTTTTGACCCTGAGATAAGAGGAAATAAGTAAAAATGGCGGAAATTGATATGTTAACAATAATGAAGAAACTACTTAAAAAATACAAGTTGGAAATTTTAGAACACATTGATAAAAAATTCAAAAGACTAGTGAAAATGAAACAAAATGGGGAAAAAACCAAATTAATTATAACAGAAAAACAAGAAATTAAAAGACTAGAAGCTGAAAAATTAGAAGCAGCAAAACAAAAAGCCATAAAATTGGAAATTGAAAAATTAGAAGCAGCACAACAAGAAGATAAAACATTAGAAATTAAAAGATTAGAAATGGTAAAACTGGCAGCAGAAGAACGGAAAACTGTAAGATTGCAAGCGCTAAAATTGGAAGTTATAAAACAAGAAGCTGAAAAATTTAAATTTGTAAAACAAGAAGCGGCAAGATTGGAAACAGAAAAACAAAATCACACAAGACAGAAAGCAAAAAAAGAAAGAAAGAAGATTTGGAAAGTTTGAATGAGTCGGGGGTGGAAAGGAAGAAAGAAGATTCCAGTGAGATGGACGCTTCAGACAAGGATTAATTTGTGGAAGGTCCATAAAGAAAAACAAAAGAAACTGAAAAAATGCATTATAATGCATAAAAATTTTTGGAATGAAGAAGCCTCTTTTATTTTATTTGATTTTTGAATTTTTTTTTTTTTTTAAATATTGTAATATTGTGCATAATAATTTTTGTAGATTTATTTTTGAAACACGCACGGACTTTTGCGAATTTTGTTTGGAGCTGCGCTCAAAACAGCAATTAGCATCGGGGATAAGATGTGGCGTTACAAAATGGTTCGCACCCACCCTGTACATTTTTGTAGAAAAATTTCATTTTTGTAAGTTTGAATTTGGTAAGATTGTGAAATTAGACAGGTGGGGGCGAATCGACGGAAATGCAAAGCCTTTTGTCGATAGCGACTGCCGGAGCCTGTTGTGCGATTTTGGCTCGAGGCAGATTTTGAGATTTTTTTGAGTTAAAGTTTGAATTTATGCGAATGCATTATTGCGCCTTTTTTGAAATTGTTAGTAATAATTTGATATTAAATAAAGTGAGTTTTATGCGATTGCATTGCTGCGTATTTGTGAAATTTGGAATTGTATTGGATTATTTTTGATAGTTGCTACCGAATGATAGTATTTATTGGCTTAGTTGATTTAAAGAAGGGATAAATTGAAATTGTTAAATTAGATTTGAATTGCATTTAAAATTGGAAAAATTAAAAGTTCAATTCGTAGGAACAAATGGTGCGATAGATAAGCCGACGTTTTCGATAAGGTAGAAATTAAAGAATCCCATGCACGGCGAAATTTAATAATTTAAAATTGTAAAGTTTGTTTTGGAAACGAAGCAATAAATTTTTTGATAAATTATATCATTACAATATATTACCCATTGCTGTATCCGTGAATAGTAAAGATTTGACAGAAAAATGTTGTGCAATAGTCGAAAGTACTATCCATGTAAATATTCTTGACAGAGCATAAACACCTTAAATTGATCAGACAGGAAAATATAATTAAATTGCTGTTTTTGTCATTAAGCATAAGAAAGTTTTCGCCGTTTTCTGTATCAACAATTTATTATAGAATCTAAGGACGAATGAAGTCCATTATTGAAGTGAAGGTGAAGGTGGCTGTTCTTTTCATTTTACATCATATACAGCACTAGAAATTATCCGAGCATCACGACGAGTAATATCAACTCGAGAAACTTTTGTCTTAACGATGGCCTTCATAAGAATGTCCGATGGTTTTTGCGAAGTATCTTCAATAGCTTTTTGCTTGGCTTCACCACTGGCAATTTTTTGCTTTACTTTTTCTTTATCAATTTCATGATTGTGTTTCAAATTTTTTTTGATTACTATTCTCTCATCATTTTCTCCCACAGTGTACATATTAGCTGAACATTTTTGATTGGAACATCCGCCATTTAACTTCTCTGTTTTTTAATGCAATGTTCAGAAAAATTTATACTCTCCGCGCACTAACAATGTTTTTCCGCGCCCACTTAACGTTTCTTTAATCGCTTCCATTTCTAACAATATAATTTTGAATCTACCTTAGTAGAGACATAAACTTTTCTTATTTAATTATAGAAATTATGAAATAAAACCTAAAAACATTTAGCAGATAATCAAAAAAGGCGGTCATATAAACAAATTTGTGTAAATGTGAAATTCAAAACATTCAAAATTTATTAAAAAAATTATAGACCAGAATGGTGGCAAATTCTAAAATTTTAAATTTTTCGTCGCTATATAAATTAGTTCTATAATTTTTTAAATAAATTATCTGGCAATGAAAACAGAAAATAGAAATACAATCTCTTTTATTTGTATACCTCTGTAGTAAATTCTTTGATTATTTTCTTTCACGGTGTAAATCCTTAATCATAAAAAAAGATTACTTACTGACTATGGGTGCAGTCCATAATCGCTCGGAATATCGTATAAATGTATTTAGTCTTATTTACCAACTTCTGTCTACTGCAGAAGTAGACAGTTCCAGAAGTGGCATTTTGTTATCTAAGAAGCAATAGAAGGTATCCGGCAATTTGCAATTTTTGCGTTTTATGTCTTATTTGATTCTCTAGTAAAAGACACACTTGTTTTTTTGTATAGAACGTATAATTTAAAACAATAAAAATGGGTTAAATAAGACAGATGCAAAGCACCTTATCTAAAATGATCAATTGTTTGTCTCTCCTGAAAACATGCTTTTTGCACTTACGTTCTATTGCTTCTTAGCCAACGATTTATTTTGTGGGAGAAACGTTTTTCGAAACTATTTTCATTGAAATCGAGAAATCAATTCCTTTTTTAAATTGTGATATTTGATTTTTCAATTTTAATTTTCGCCATTTCAAATCAAAATTCCAAACCAAACCAAAGTCGTAATCGTCAAACAAACCGCACATGTTGTGTTCTCCCTTGTAGTAACACTTCCAGGTCTTTTTAAATCTGCGAATGGTTCTTTGAATACTAACGTCTTTACCTTTGTTTACCTCGTTCTTAACCTCACACCTAAACTTATATGTGTTATTGGCGTAACCACTGAAAGATACCTGAAGGTATAATATTAGTACACCCAAATTAAATAAAGCACAGGATTTGGTTTAACGATAAATATTTATTTGACCGAAAAGGAAAAGGTCCGACAACCAATTTATCAGCAGGGTTAATTTCTTTGATATCAATTAATTCAAAATACGCTTATATTGAAATATAATTTAATAACAGTTTGATAAGCAAATCTTTCTTATTGTAACATTGCTTATTGTTTATTCATGTGTAATGACTAACCACAATCTTTGTAATACTCCAATAACCAATAAGAAGTAGCTATATGGGCCAGTTTTTCAGTCGTGAGTTAACTTTTAGGTTAGCTAATTTGGTTTCAAATGTAACTAAAATTTTAAACTATTTTAAACCGAATATGAGTTTTTCAGTGATTAGACAATATTTTAGTTAGCTAACCAAAATATTTGCTAAGTTGGTATCGGAACGCAGTAAAATTTCACAATTTGATAAACAACGTGTACGTATTTCTGGTATTTATGATATATTGCGAGGTTATGCAGGTCAACATCACTTTTAATTGCTTAGCATAGTTAACTAAAATAACTTAGTTAAACCACCACATGTGCTGGTTTAAATAATTGGTTAGAGAAAACTGCTAACCCAAGACTGAAAAACTGCTAACTAAGTAATTTTGTAGTTAACTATTCTTATTTGGTTAAACCACGACTGAAAAACTGGACTTATGCATTTCAATAACCAATTAAAATATTTTATATACCTAAAACTTTTCATAAATTGTCACATCTCTAAATAAATTGTTATAAATCGTCATATCTTAAATAATTATGTAACCGTAAATATTATTAAACCTGTTAAAATAATTTTTCATTGATAATTGCGGTTCAACTCTTTCTTGATGATGTTATCAAACATTACGGCTACCTATTACATATTAATAAAATTCAAATACATAACCAAGAAATTAACATATCTAAACACCTTATAACTTAAGACGGCTATTTTAAAATGGACAGCGTCCCCTATTTTAAAATATACGTATACGTTTAATTATCTACCTCATTATTTTATATTTGCACCTCAGAAGAAATACCTTCATATTTTACCAAAACAACTACCTTTATTTTACCGAAACAAGTACCTTTTAGTAGCACAAGAACATCTCCAAGGTCAAACAATTTGAATAAACAATTCTTTTGTTACATATCATCAATTCTTGCGTAAATTATTATAACTCATAAATTATTATCTATCCTGTTCATAAATTTAATCAAACCAATAAATTAACTTCCTCGCGATCTGAAGAATTAAGTGATTTAAATAGTTTTGAACTAGAAGCAAAATTACTCGACTCGCGTCATACTACGTTTTACTTGAAAATTCCTAACATAAAATCCTGTTGCATTATTTAGCAAATATATAAATATATTAATTCTTAACTTGTGATAAATATATCAAGTAAGTTTAAAAGTGAACAAGTTAATTAAACGTAAAATATAAAATTTTTTATTTTATAAGCTTTCAGCGAGTTGTATCGCCTTCGTCAGAATAATAATAACAAGCATCAAGAAAGAAAAGAACTCCACCAATAGAAAAACCGATATAGATGGCTTGAGCAATATCTACAGCCATCTACTTGTCTAATTACGTTCACGTATTGGGGTTAAGTTTTTCCTACTTTGACGGAAACTCAATTTAGGTTGTTCCTTAACCCACGATCATATACTCCTTGGTTTCACGACTTTTAGATCCTAGATCGTTCAGATGACAATACGTTATTTTGCGGTTTCCATGTATTTTGCTTGTTATTATTATTCTGACGAAGGCGATACAACTCGCTGAAAGCTTATAAAATAAAAACTTTTATATTTTACGTTTAATTAACTTGTTCACTTTTAAACTTACTTGATATATTTAGCAAATATATTATAAAAATAATAGTATTCAACTTATGTATTTTTAAATTTGTCGATAACTAAAAATATGTTTGAAACAATTTTAAATTAAATTACTGAATAACCTTTTAAACCACTTGTTGACACTCAAACTAAGCGTTTCCTTCTGGTGATCAAATCATAAGGGTAATCTCCGCGTCCCTCAAACCTACCGGTAACTTTCAGTAACAAAACATAACTAGTAACGTTTTGAACCAACCAACCTTAGGGTAAAATAAAATAAAGTAGGATTTTAAAATTTGCGCTTTTATGTTTAAATTCAAATTTTGCAATATTACATCATTTTTAATTAATTTTTGACGGACTGTCAGACAACC
This sequence comes from Cantharis rustica, assembly GCA_911387805.1. NCBI lineage: Eukaryota > Metazoa > Arthropoda > Insecta > Coleoptera > Cantharidae > Cantharis > Cantharis rustica. Next base: position 84,460,968 of record OU426877.1, read on the forward strand.
CTAATTTTAATAATTTCAAAATTTCATCTACACTATAGGAAAGAAGACACTTTTCTAAGCATATTAAAACAGGGAACGGTACGATTCGCCGCGCACGATTCACCGCGACACGACTCGCCGGGAACTATTCGCCGCGGCATTATTCGCCGCAACACGATTCGCCGGGACACGATTCGCCGTAGCACGATTTGCCGTGGTACGATTTGCCAGGAATTTTTTTTTTATCCGTTCAGTAACCCCATCTATCGATAATCTTTGATAGATTTTTAACCCATAAAAATGAATTAAATAAATTTCTCAAAAGTTAGAAAAAACAAGAGTAGTTCTTTATATTTTCGTTTATTTTCAAATTTTCAATTTTATTTAGCTTAAGTCTCCAACATTTCGAAATTGTGGGTCAAACTACAAAGGAAACCGGGAAGAATATATCCCAATTATCAAAATCATTGACTAATGTCAAGATTCTTTGATCTGCAAGAATAAAATTTTTGTGTTTTTTTGCAGTATGGTTTCCCGCCACTAGGCTTTCATAAAACACGTCTCTGTTTTTTATGAACTTTTTTTAATTCGTTTATGAAACGCTAAATAGTCGGTCTTTCGATGCTCAACTGCGATTGTAGCCTTCTATGAGCTGCCTCCGCAATATTATTAGTTCTCTGTAAATAAATTTAAATCAGCAGCAATCACCAATTAGAAATTAGAAATTGATAACGGTAAATTTTAATTTTAACTTACAAAAGCATGGAAGGTAAAGAGGTATAAAAGATAAAATTTGAACCATATTAATTGACCTGTAAATACATGTAAATACAAATTGTCCTCATATAAATACAAAAGGTCAACAAATCGAATAATTAGATTATTGATATATGGTGGCAGAAGCTCTCGGCGAATCGTTACCGGCGAATCGTACGCGGCGAGTTGTACCCAACCCATTAAAACAATAATTTTGTTGGATTATCCATTAGTTTTCAAAAAATTTGAATTTTAAAATGTAAAATTTACATCTCTTCTTTCCTGTTGTGTAGTTGAAATTTTGAAATTCGTGGTGAGGTTTAAGTGCCTGTACCCAATTTTTGATTGCTTTAATGGCGACTTTCTCACGAGAAATTAGATAAAACGTATACCATTCATTGAAAAAGCTAATTGAACATTTAGACTACACGCATTTGCTTGTTTTGCATCTGATGCTCCAATCAAATGCTTAGTTTACATTCCAGTATTTTAGTGTGCAGTTAAGTTAAGTTTAGCTTAACTGAAATATTACGAAATCGTACAAAATCGATCGTTTAAGCATCAGTTACGTCAACAGCAATTTAAAATTACATTAAGATATTATGCAACAGGAAATATTCTGATGGCAGTTGATGATTTCCATGGGACCCATAAAACCACCACCTCCAAAATTGTTAAAAAAGTATTTAGAGCTTTGGCAAGATTGAGCAGACAATATATTGTGCTAGTAATTGCTTAGAAAAAAAAATAAACAATATCAAACTCACTAGCTTGCTCGGCGTCGTAAGTAGTTGTGCGGTGTGCGGAAGTAGTTAAGCTTACTCAAGGTCGTAGATTCAATAAAAAAAATTACAAATTATTAGTAAATTTTTAAGATAACTACAGGGGCTTTCAAAATCACTTCATAACACTACAATATAAATATGCCAAATACTGATGAGAAAATGATTAAAATTGTTAATAGGTTTTGTCAAATTAGTCGATTTCCATGTTGCCTAGGAGCACTCGATTGTATTCACATCAAAATTCAATTTCTAGGAGGCAGTGAAGCAGAAATTTACAGAAAAAGAAAATATTACTTTTCTTTAAATTGTCAAGTTGTGTGTGATGCGGATTTAATTACCAGAAATATAAGTTAGGTGGCTCCTTAGCACATAAACATGACATAAACACATATAATATGACATATATGTATGAAATAACTATAAATAAAAATCTCATTTACTATTGCCAATATACATATAAAACTAATAGTACAAGTTTAACTTTCTAGTGTAAAAGTTTAGCTAAACCAATTAGAAAAAGTAACTAAAATACCAAACTAAAGATAACCAAACGTTTAAGTTAAGCAAACGCTTTCATAATCTATAGCTTAACTGCAAACTGAAATACTAGCTCTAAATAGGTTAGTTGCTTGTACCTGTAACTTGAAAGACTATTGCTACTAATGCAATGTAAACCGATAGGACAGGACCTGTCTGTCTAAATTTGCCTTGTGCACTTGTGCACAAGAAAGTTAACTAGCTAGGCTAGTACTGGTACATGTTACGGGTACAAGTAACTTAACCAATGTAAACTAGCCATAATGTTTCCAGGTTTCTAGCTTATGGTGTAAAATACTATTATAGACTTGGAGCAGAATTACAGGTGGCGACGCGGTGTCGAAAAATAAAATAACTTGTTGTATAGAATTGTAAGTGTTTGTATACAGATATACAAGATTTATATTTATTTATGCTTTTAAAAACAACGAACAAGATATTTCTGTATTGGAGAGTTTAAATATATATACAGGATGTCCAATATCAACGCCAAACATAGGGAATTAACATTGATTTCAATTGTTTTGTGAATTCCTGCTCGCCAATTCAACTTCCGAAAATTTTTTTCGTATCTATGGAACGAGAAAATTATTGAGGATCTTATGATACCAAAATTAATTTTTTTTCATCGATATTATTTAATATAAAATTTTAATTTAAAAATTTAATGTTTTTAAAAACAAGTTACCATGTTTTCAAAAAAGTTGATTAAAGTTCACATTAAATTTTAAAATTAAAATTTTTTAATAAATATCGATGAAAAATATTAATTTTAGTATCACAGGATGCACAATAATTTTCTCGTTCCATAGATACCAAAAAAATTGGCGGAGGTCGAATTAGCGAGCAGAAATCTACAAAACAATTAAAATTAATGTTAATTCCCTATGTTCGAAGTTGATAGTAGACACAATGTATATGTAAAAAAATTAACTCATCAAACGAGTCAATAAACTTAAAAAATTGAAAAAAAAATAAAAAGAACTTAAAAAACTTTGAGTATGGTTTGACAGACAGCGATTGCCAAAAATAAAGACAATTTTGGTGTTAAGGTTTATCGAATTGGGCCTTTGTTCCTATATTCCAACCGTGGCTAGCAGCTTCTATTAGGGATAACAGCCTTGGGACGAAACAAATTTCAGGAGCTTCATAAGGGAAATTTTGGAATATTAATTTCCCGAAACCGTAGGCTGAGAGAGATTTGATAAATAATATTTCCCGAACGGCAAAAGCTCCGTGAAAATTAGTTTGCGATTATATTTTCAATGTTGTAAAATGCGACGTCGGGATTAATTATATTTTTCCTAATTGTAAATAAAAAAGCGGGTTGAAAATGTCTACAATAACTACAAATACTTTCTGAAGTATTTCGGTAAATGCAAAATTTTTAAATACTATTTATTATTAATATACAACACTTATTTTTTGATTTGCCCACTACGAGCGCTAGTAGTACATTTTCTTTCGACTCCGCCTCTCTGCTCCAAGTCTATATCGGTATTTAAATTTACATGTAACTTGTTATAGGAAGCGATACAAGCATGATTCGCAGTACGAAAAGCGTAATGGTTGTCAAACAGTTTAACAATTAAAACATTCCATCGTGTATTTTATATAATAATTAAGCTCTATGATTAAAACTGTTTTAATTTATCTGCTTGACATTTACCTGATTCTTATCTACTCTGCTCCAGCGTACATTTCGTTGTGAGGAATCTCATTGCGGAGAATTGCACCTACCGGTGAATTGTGTGAATAATCGGTGAATTGTGCCGCGGAGAATAGTTCCCGCCGAATTGTATCCTACCCCTTGTTATATTAGTCAAAATATATCAATTTGTAATATGGCCTGTGATTTGAAATATTCTATATGTTTAAACAATTTTACAACTTACGGTTTTTATATTGTTTGACCTTAGTTGTTAGAAATCTATTTGTCAATGTTTTTTCGCTATTGACACTCAATTTTTTTTTTCAACTAATGAAATCCACTTGCAATTAATTGTCGTACTATTTTTTTCTGAAATCGTTTACTATAGTCGAATTTTTTTTAACTCGCCTATGTCTTATCGAAAAAATTGTATAAATCAAAACTTGCAAAACGTATGTCTTAGGGTTCTTTATATCAAACGAGATGTCAGATGTTATAATCTTTGACGAGATTATACTATGTCAAAAATCAAACGAGATGACAGTTAAAATTGTTAAAACCGACGTACGTTTAATTCATTTTCATTACATAGTTAAGGCGACGTATTCTTTCTTTTTGTCTCCTTTCTAATAGTTACTTTTTTCTAAATATGACAAAGATAACCAAATGTTATACGTTAAATCTCACTGCATTTGGAGATTAGTCATACGCGAGTTAAAAAAAAATTGACTATACTTATTTTTATTGCACGTTCTTTACTACTAATTTTGACGTTAAAACTTTTATTCTGTATATTTTCATGAACACATTTAATTTTTACCAACTATGTTACTCGTGTTTTTCTAAATTTCTACAATTCTTGTTGTGAAGTTTTTAGTATTCCTTAATGGCAAAACTTAATTTAATTAAATTACATTTCAATAAAACTCAACTTTATTCGTAATCAATTCTGTATAAGGCAATTTATTACGAGTGCCTTGCTTACTAACAACTTAAAACTTATTTACAATAAAACCTGTAATATACACAAAAGCACAAGAAATATAAATCAATATGCTGGGTCCATCAATTGAAGTGATATGCGATTTGAATATGCTGTAAGGTTTAAATAAAACAGTAGGAGTTTGAAATTTAAAACATATCTTTTTTGTTTATTATAATATGTCAGATTGCAAAAGTAACTTTTTGGTAAACAGTTTAGTTTGTCTATTATAATCATGTAAAACGTACCATACCTCTTCATTTATATGAAGAATCGAATATCCAAATACGCCATATGCTGCTAATAATGAATTTGAATAAACTGTTTGTGCAATATAGAATAAAACGTTTTACCGAAACTGGTACTATTAGAAAACGCGACGGAGGAGGTCGTAAGTCTACTGTAACCAGCGCAAACAACTTGGCACAGAAGCCCAGCATTAGCAATTTCAATGTACGCCTGTTACATGAATTTCGTGTTATAGAGTTTTATTGGCGTTTGTTTGAGGATTTATTTGTATTTTTGAGAAACCTTGATTTATTTTATCTTATTTACAGTATTTGATCAAGTTTAGTTTGATATACTTATATTAGATGGCGATTGGGGTTATAATTTTATTATTTTTGAAAATTTTGATTTTGGAAAAATGTGGTGGTCTGATAAGAGGGAGATAGCGAGGGGTTTTTGCTAACAAAAGCGTGAGAAAAGTAATTTTTAAAAGGAGAAAGACAGTAGTTTTGAGAGTTCTTCTGTAAATTTTCCGGATCTTAATAGCCATTGTGTGACCTACTAACCTTCGTGTCCGAGGATTGCTCCATTTGGATCTTCTCTTTTGATTGCACCTGTGCGGGCACACTTGGAAGTTTTTTTTGGAAAAATTTGAGTTTGTTGACGAATTTTCAGAAAATAATGGTTCATCCTTTTTTTGAACTATTGGATATCAGGAAAATTGAGACCAGAAGTGACCAATCTTTCATCCAGCCCCCACATTGAAAAACTATAAGGTTAGACGAATTTACTTTATTCGTTTTATGACGCAAAACGCTCGTCGCGGGTTCGATATCTTATTACCTTCGTGAACCCGGCGTATTTAACATTTTGTCGACCCGATTATTTTGCCTGTACCTATACTGCAGATTTGGTAAACCATCCCGGATTTGGAAGCTGCTACCAGTGTACACTCGAAGCTATCTGTATAATATATATGTTTTGTATATCTTTTTATATTTTTGTTATATATTGTTCGTATCGTAAATTTTGACGTTGAATTTATTGTATTAATTTTTCGAGCAGAAACAAATTATTTTATTCAGAAAAAGTTGAAGTTTACCATCACGTCAACCTCTGTTTTTGTAAAGTGATATGCAAATCACGGTTTTGCTGTAAACATACGGGACACGCCAATATTAGTGTACGTTACCGCGGCCCCAAAGGATTGCAATTCTCCGAGTCGGAGAATTAATACTTAAAACTTAATTTTATTAAGTAACTAATAACCATTTACACCGTTGAACTGAATAGTTTATTTTTTTTAATTATAAAATTTTATTTGAGAACTTAAGTTAAGGCCTAGATACACATTCTATTAAAAGAGCATGCTTAAAGAGCATACTATTTAATAGCATGCTTGTGGCAAAATACATTTGCTAATGAAATAGGATGCTTTCTCATAGCAGACTATCAGATAGCATGCTATCAAGTCTGACAGGAATACACACAACTTGTCAGCTAAAAGTTTAGGCTTGTAGTACCTACGTGCTAACAAACCTGACCATGGAAGTTTCACTACAAAATCAAATAAATATTGCATTATTATTACTGGCTACACAGTGTGTAATTAGACTGCAAGAAACCCGGAAGAAAGAGAAACAGGAAAATTTGGGTGAAAAATTGGCTTAGTAGAAGGCAAACTGTTTGCTTACAGAAATGAAAAATAAAGATAGATGCATTTTGTTTTTCTATATTCCACAGTGTCACCCAGAAGGAATGCATTTCCTCAAACCACGGTATTGTGGGTTTATATATTTGAGCTTCATCAGCTTAAGAACGGATTAAGTCTTTTATTTTTTTTTAATTCGTGATGATACACCGATCGCAGATCTTTTATTTTAGCTTTTATTATTTTCATAGTTATATTTTCGTCATCTATAAACACGAATAATTCTTTGTAATCATTTTCACGTGCAAGTTTATTCTTGTACAAAGAAGAACCTATGTTCCACAAACACTCGTACTGTGGTAGTCAATTATAATATTTAAAGTTTTGCTGTCACCCTATCAAGACATTTTGACACATTGACAAAGCTGATAGCATGCTACGTACTAGCATGCTATCTATGTAAGCGTTCACACATGCTTTTTCCACACCCCCCCGCCTCCCCGGTCTTGATATAGCAGGATAAAAATCAAATGCCTTGCAATTTAGTAGCATGCTTTTTAGTAGCAAGCTTTTTAATAGCAAGGCTGTATACACATGCTACTAAAAGCCATTTGCTACCTAGTAGCATGCTTTCGTGCTACTAAGTAGCATGTCTATTCCCTGCTTTAGGAAATTTGCGTAGATCTTATCTACATCTGTGTTTCGAGTACGTTTGATGCTCAACAATTTTTTATGCCAGTATCACTGAAATTCAATTACACGTAAGTTAATACATTGTTCATATTTTCTTTTTTTGTAATTATGGTAAATAAATCTTCTTGCGCTCGATCTAATCTGTTGTGTTTTTCTTTATTTACCATATTATCTTATCTTGGTAAAATTGTTTATGTCGCACTAGTTACTAATTGCCAAAGAAGTTCTCTATGATCCTGGATTGGAATTACTTGGCGCCCTACCTAACATCAGCGGATAACCAGAGAGCACCTGAGCTAACCCAGGGAATTTTTTGTACCCACCGGAATTACGAAAATTCCATGGGCCTTGAGATGAGTAATTGATAATTGATTTGGGTTGTAGTTTATTGTTATTAATTTTCAAGGTACACGCCGTATACACTAAAGATATTATGTACTTAAAGTTTACCTCTTGAAGAAAAGTAAGTGCCAAGAACTTAATAACGAGCAGGAAAGATTTTGAACTTGAAAGATTTTGAGCTTGAAAGAATGAAAGTGGTAATTCATATGTGTGATAATAGATAATTACCTAATTTGATGTTCCCCAATTAGAAAGTTTTCTTTGCTGAGTAACATATTAACATACAAAATGGTGGCGTTCAGCCTAAACAAGGTTCTAAATTCTAGTTTGATGAGTTACAAGTTTCTCGGCGACAATAGGCCACTCAAATAATTGTTTAACCCGTGGTATAAACGTCTTCTTTTGTATTTTGATACGGTATAAAATGAAGCAACGTACACCTCTACTACAAGTTAGGTTGCCGGCTAGTAATCAGAGCAAGAGGTAGGTCTTTCCTGATCTTACATTGTGCGTTGCATAAAATTTTATAAATTAAAGCCTTAGAAAGAGGCACCACATGCAATGGTTTGAGATGCGGAAGTAAATTTAACATCAGCAGCTTATAGTAATTGATCAATAGACTTTCGTAAGCATCATTTGACATGGGTCGACTTCAAAAAGTTCTGAAATTGGAATTAAAACAAACATAACAAAATACAGTTTTGCAAATGAAATAATATAAAATAATATTTCGTTAAGTGGCTCAATTACAATATATTATGAATATTTAATAAAACAAAGTGAACGTAATAATAAATTAATATAATACTAGATTGAATTGAACTAAAATCCTTACTTTGAATTCAGCCAATTTTGAGCAGAATCTTGAAAATACTCTTTACGGTGCGTCGTGTATTAAAAATAAAATATTTAAAAGTAACTGAGATGAGATGCAATTACTAATTGACAAATTTTAAAATAAACTAATAAGTTCTTAATGTGAATATAAAACTTAAAATTAAATGGTCAATAAATACTTTACACGCGCATTTAAAAATTGATCACTGAACAATAAATATTAGCCGACAAAATGTACTAACATATATTAAAATTTGTTTCTTATCAAATCAAGCCGATAGGATTAAGTAAACCGGTAGTAATTGTCGAACAGTTGTAATGTGGGAAGTTTCTTTAGAAATAATTGTTTAAAATACTGTTGTGTATGTACGTAAGTTTACACGTCACACTGACACTGACATATTGAATGTCGTATATAACAATATCTTCTCCCTCAGTAGTTCCATCGATCTTGAGCTTTCTAAACTCTTGTTGATTCTCCTTGCGTTTCTGTGCGTGCTTCATGCTTTTGATTTTCTGCTACAGTTGAATTTGTAGTTTCTCTACTAGGTTTAATTCGTTCTTTCGTATTTGTATCTTTTTCTAGAATACTAATATTATCTTAGTTAGGTATTACTATCTTCACATGGCAGTTTGATTTGAATATTTATGTTGTATACGACCATCAAGAGTCCCAGTCGTAATTTAATGTACCTCATTTTTTTATATAATAATTTTGAAAGACCACTTTTCTTCAGGGTAAAAAACGTCATTTACATCCGCGTAACGTACGTAGCGGACATACAAGACATAACGTGAAAAAAGTTGAAATGCATGGCTTCAAACGCCACCGTTAACATTCGTACAAAACACTATATAAGAGATAAACGGAGGTAAGAAGATTACCATATTCCAAACATTACGTTCTTTTTCCAAAAACCATACGATGTCTTATCTCTTTGTAAAAATTATTAAAAATATTGACATCCCAAACGAGTGTTTAGTTCAAACACTCCGCAAGTATATATTTTTCAATATTTTTAAGTTTAGCAGTTATAAATAGATCTATGAATAAATTCAATCCCAAATTCATTGGGATACTAGGATTCTAAATGCATTTTCGATTATTCGTCGGGCTCCCGATAACATATAATCGAAAATTTACTATGCTTTAGCTAAATTCTCTCGTAGATATGGCTTTATTAAATAATCTTTTAATGGAAATGCTTTATCTCCAACAATATAATATGGAATTGCCTGGGGCCTTTAAAATATTATAATTTGTTATTATTTCTACAAGTAGCCATTTAAAAAATTACCGAGAGAATGTGAAAAATTCTATTTGTTTAAAAAATCGTTACTAATTTGTAGCCAATTTGGAACTGAAGGTTTAATAATAACCTTCTGAATAAAGTCAGTCATAAAGCACCATATGTTTTACTTAAAACATTGCAGACGGTAGATTTTCCAACTCTAAACTCAAACGCCAGTGTTTGTTGCGAAGAACCGGTTGCAAGAAATCTACAAAAATAGTATATTATAGGCCAAGGTTGTAAAGACTGTCATTATTGACCCAGCGTTCCGAGGTGCAAAGCACCAAGAAATATAAGGCGCGGGGTTTATATACGATTTTTTCCACTACTAGATTTATTACCATTTTTTTTTAATTCTCGTTAATAAAAAAATTTCAAATTTATAATATTAAATCAAATGACAACTTTGTTTGTTTTGTTTTGTTGATTTGACAGGTTTAGGTTAGGCAAGTTTAGGTTAGCTGTTATAATTAAATACCAGATTTTTAAAATATTTGAAACAAAATTATTCTATTAAAATAGCGTTTTGAAAATTCAAATTCATTTAAATAGCATCTCTTGGTTATACAAAATCGTTTTTTAACAACATTTGTCTTATAAACATTCGCCAAACTATAGAAAAATATCAATATGTTCATTATTAACTAGTAGTGTATAATGAAAAAATTATACACCAGTAGTCTCAAAAACGTCACTTCAGATGCGACTTAGCTAAATTATAATGATAGCCTATATGTAAACCCATAATTAAAATACTGCAACAAAAATGCTACGTTACCTTAATGTCATTGCCAAATGGCATTGTCAGTGCCAGATCATTGTAGGGCTCTGTTAAAGAATAAATAAAACCATATTTGTTTTTAAGTCAGTTCTTTACTTATTTGGCAATGTAATGCTATTATGAAACTTTGGCAAATACGCTGTTTTTAGGACTAAATCAGCTTTATAATAAAAAATTCAAATGGCTCAATAGACCCCATAGGTGGCGCCAATTGAACCACACAAAGGGGTCTATTGAGCCAGTAGACATATACATTTTTCAACATATTATAGCAACATCAAATACTAGCAACAATATTTTTTAGATAATTATATAATAGAGGTTATATTAAAACAAAAATAAAGTCTGTGGCTTATAGTTTAGTCGTTTTCACAATTCATGTAAACGAAAACTGCATCTACACAAGAAGTACCCTTAACATAAGCCCAAGCACGGCAACCGGAGTACTGTACCCACTGTTCATTTAGAAGAATAGTTAATCTGAATAAGCCTCAATGCAAACCAGGCAGAAATAATTTTCTTTATCGATGTCCAGCGGAATATATGCACTTGGCTTTACTTTTTTCTTCTTAATCTTCTTATTAATGTTTTCAATAGATTTAATCTCTTCACCAGACTCAGAGGCAATTTAAAAGTTATTGACCTTCATGCGAGATTTGATTTTTTTTGCTTTGTTTCAAAGTAAGCGCCTCTTTTTTAGTTGTATTTGCCAAAACAGAACTACTTCTGTTTTCTTTGTCGTTTGACGGCTTTTGAGTTGCTGACGCAGTAACAGGTAATGGCGAAAGCACATACGCTTCCAACTTTATTTCAATAGTCGCTGAAGGTGCTCTTATTTCAAGCCCTATAGATTGCAAATCTGTATCTTTCTCTGTTGTATGGTTAATTGAGGTTTTGCTTCTGGACGGTCTATTATATCCGATGGCATAAAATCGTCTTCGGAGAAAATTTTACTGTTAAAGGGGTAAATACCTGCTTTGTTAAAACCATTCATTGTGTTCGTGAGTGTCATTGCCAATGGAAGAGCTTTCGCTACTATTTTTGGTAGCACTTAAGCATATAGCATTTGATCCTAAACATTTCAACGAACATTTTAACATAAACATGATTCTAGCATTTGACTAATAATATAAATAATATAAATAAATAATATAAATAATTCAATTAAAAATTAAACTAAAAACATCATCGAGGTCACTTGAACATGGCTAATTAGACCCCCGGGCTCATTACAAAATTTGGTCATTGACTAAATACGACAATTACGTTCCACATGCATTATAATAAATTATATATCTTGAGGTGATTTAATTCAAAAAATACACCTCAAAGTTTATCGCGACTAGCTCTTCAATGCAGAGATGGAAAATTTTCACATGGTCGTGCTTCAGGTAGGCTTTTTGATAGTATAGAGCTTATTTTTTAAACACCAGAAAATAAAAAAATTCTAACGATCCATCCTCCAAAAATAATTTCTAATTTAAAATTTTCAAATTAAAGCTTAAACAAAATGTATGAAATGAAATAGTATCCGCAAATAATTTCCGATATCGGTTTTCAGGTGGGTCGCTATCCAAAACACGTTTGCTGGTCCCTTGACGTTAAATTTATTAACTTTTAACTTTCAACTCTAAATATCCAAATACAAAGCAACTAATCTACTTCCGTTCGGTAGCAAAGTATCAAAAATAAATCCAAACAAATCCAAAATTTAAAAATAACGCAATAATGCACACGCATCAAATCACTTTCTTTAAATCAAAACAAAATACTACTCACAATTTTAAAATAACAAAATCTCATATCAAAAATCAAAATTCAGCGGACATACAAAATTTAGCACCCGCTGTCGGCAATAATTGACCAAAAAGCTCTTATCTTTTCTCCCCACTCTGCACTTTTTAAAATCAAACTTTTAAAAATTAAATTAACAAATTTTACAATTGAGCACAGGGTGGGTCGAAATATTTTGTTTCACGACAATATATTGAGATGCCCCTAGCTGTAGAAATTGTTAAAATTCTCTTAATCTATAAAATATTCTTTGCCAGGGTTCATTCATTATTTATTTTCATTAGACTCTTGTAATTGATTTTAAATTTAATTATATAAATTTTTGTATCGTTTTTAATTTTTAGTTAAATAAATTGGTTGATTTGTTAAAATTTTATCTTACGTAACCTTGTATGTGATATCGCTCTGCCAGTTGTTCACACCTGGTTAACAAATTTGTTTGTGCGTACAAAATGCACGGATAAAATCTTCACAAAATCTTCAAATTTGAAATTTTATATCATTTTGCACTTCACCAATTAATTAAACAAAAACAACTTTAATTAAAATTAAAAACCACTTTTATTAATTGAAATCATAAAAATCAAAATTAAAATTCAGCGCAGCGAACACACTCATCCCGCCCGCTTGCTTGCGCGAGGCCATCTCTATCTTGTGTCTATTCAAGCCTCTCTCTTTTATGCCTTTCTCTGTACAGAGTGTTTACAAATAAATTATCAACAATAACAAAAACAAACATCAAAATAATTTTACAAATAAATAAAATTAACGTTTTTAGCGTTTCAAACCACGACAAAATATATTCAAACTATTTTCATTCGGTAGAAAAATATTAAATAACGCCAAATTAATTCAAATTTCAAAAATTCACAGTAAAGCATATGCTTCAAAATCACTTTATTCAATCAAATAAAAAAAAAATTACTCATAATACCGATTTTTGCATAAAAGAATTACAACTCAGCGGGAATATTAAATTTCACACCCACTGTCCGCCATTGTTGCCCAAAAAGCCATTATCTTTTCTTATCAATTGCCAGCATTCAAAACATTTCTAATCAACCCATACAAAGTCATAAAAATCTAAATCACAAAAATACAAAATTTTAAACAAATTTACAAAATAATGACGGGGCGGTCAATATCACTTCGTAACACGACAATATGTACAGAATGGTTCAAATTCAAATGTTCTTATGGAGAATTTGGTAACTATAAGAGATATGTAAAAATGGATGACGCATCTTCGATCTCTGTTTTTGAGAAAAGCTTAATGGTGAAAACCGGAATCTGATATATTTTTTCGTTTTCGAGTTGTGGCCAAAAGTTTATTTTTTTGACTTTTCGTTAAATACCGATATCTCGGTTGTTTCTAAGATTATAGAAAAAATATTTACACCTTCTTCAGACACTTTTATTGAGCAGAATAAATTGGGCTAAAGGGATTTTAAATATCTTTGTTTAAAATATAAAGTTTTGTTTTTTTAAATGAAAACCATAGTTGGCTATAACATATTTAAATAGAGTTTTTTAACATCTTGCGATGACGCGCTATCCATTTTTCCATATCTCTTCCATGAGATAGGCAGGAAACTATGTGTCCGCATGCTTAAGAATGCCCGGTCCCTTGACGAAATTAAGTGAAGGGGAGACCAAGAGTACCAAACGACCGACGGCTCTATGCAGATATATGGTTGATGAGTGCCATATCATCGACTATAACAGCGTTGACATCTTTGACCGGGAAATGATAGACAAGAAAAGGAAGCTATTCACACCTACACGTAAAGATCGTCAATGAATGATAAGAGAGATGTCGAATTTTTTGATGGAGGCTATAAGCGCGTTTTAGATATGATGAACGTGACTCTTTAATTGTTAGATTTTAGATAGAATACTAATTTTTTGTTTCGTTATTTTTAATTTTTCTTTTCGGTAATTTTTTACTTTTTCCAATACCACGTAGTTTCTCGTGGATGAAATATTTTTTAATGCGGTTAGTTACCAAATTAATTCCTGGTTTACACTTTGTTAACCCAGGAGGTGATAGTAACTTTTTAAATTCATTCAGTTCTATTCCAAACATTCGTTTAGGATGTTACTTTTTTGACAATTTCTAAAAGAAAGGATGAGATATCGTACGGGTTGTGAAACAAGAATGTAATTTTTTGAAATATGGTAGTCTTCTTACCTCCATTTATCTCTTATAAAGGATAGTATTTCATCTAAAGTATTTTCAAATTGTTTTCATTTTTTACTTTTATATTTTTATTAAACTAAGGGTCGATCTTTCCATCTCCTTGTAAGTTGCTTTTAAATTTATCTGCCTTTTAATTGAAATATCTGTCTTTCCAACTTATTTTTTATTAAAAGTTGCTTGTAAAGTTGGTTATGTGGCTTATAACTTATAACTTGAATCAGCTGATAACAGTCTAAAAGTGGATTTCTAACATCATTATTTGAAAGTCGCTATGTGACAGCTTTTGAAACGTCATCCGAATTAGATGCTGGATGCTAGAAAATGGACAAAATTAATCTGATTGGCGAGGAACATGAAATTGTTCGGAATTATGAAATTATTAATTTGGTTGGTGTTATTTTAATAGAGATCAAAAGCTGTACATTCAAAATAGAATCAACCTCGGACAATTAGAAATCATGCAGTTTCACCTCTTCAGCAATTGTTATTGACATTGAGGTTTTTAGCAATAGGAAGTTTTTATATAACAATGGGTGATTTTAAAGAACAAGAAATGCCATCGAAGCAACGTTTGAAATTGCAAAAGGAAAACGGAAATTGGAATTTCCAATTCTTAGCATTGCTGAATTTTAATCTAGCAGTTCTCTTTCTCTTTCCACGCTACCGCATCTGTCTTCTTATTTTTAATAATGTCTTTATTTTGTATTTCAACATTTTTCAGCATGCGAACTTTATCTTCCATAAAATTCTTGGACCGCTTCTATTTAGAGATTCTTTCATTTGACTGTAATTATTATTGTGTATGTGAAGATATACAAAATTACTTTAATATTTTTGTTGACTTTACTAATTAACGTCATTCAATTCACTGCCAACCTAACATACACACACGAAAAATTGTTCAAACTACCTTTTTGTTAAAGTTATGATACATTTGTTTGGAGAGACCGGTTTTCTTAAAAGTATGTTTAATGTGGTTTTTAATTTTATCTGCCTGATAGATAAAACGAACTTTACAAGAGGATGGAAAGATCGGCCCTTAATTTTGTAATCTTTTAATTCTGTATTTCAATATTTTACTACTTTTATATTTTTATTTTTAGTTTTATTATTTTCAATTTTGTAATTTATGTAAGTTTGTAATTATTTGTATTTATTTGTAGCTTTGATAATGGGTCAATAAAGACTCGAAACGTAGGACAATTTTATTGTTTTAATACTGACTCCTAACTCAACTATAGTTTTACTAATGATCTTTTTATATTCATATTTAAACTTTAACTACTATTGAATCATATAAAATAAATATGAATCATATAAAGCAAGCTGCACACGATGCTTGTTTTCTTGTATGTTTCTTTGTTTGGAGCCGTGATGGGTGCACTGCTGTGTGCGCAGTTGTTGTGCCTGCTTGCTTGCTTGTTTTCCTGCAGGATTTCTGTGATAGATCCCGTGCAATTTTTACTGATAGTTTACGTGCATGTTTTCAGCGCTAATCAATTCTAAAGGCGCGTCGTGCAAGTGCTACCTAGAAAGGTCGAGTTACAGTCGAGTTTAAATTGATATGATGTAAACAAATAAGTTTATTAGGTTAAATGCACATTATTTCTTGTTGTTTTCATTATTTTATAATTTTTTCAAAATTGTTGTTTTTTGGTTAACCATAATTTTGAAAGAAATTATCATTTTAAGTTGCTAGTTCGATTTGTGTATGATTGCTTTAAAAAAGTACAACACACTTTTTCACTTTAATTGATCAATTATTTTTACAAACTGTGAGACTGTCACAATGCATGCGCATTGAAGCTTGAAACCATGCTTGAAAACCATCGTGCACAAACCCGTGTGCACCCAACCATGCACAGAAGCTATCATGCTAGGTACCAAGCACAGAAACAAGCAAGGAAACCATCAGCAAAACAAGCATCGTGTGCGGTGGGTTTTACACTAAATAAATACATGAAAAATACAAATTAAGTCACTTGTTATAAGAAAACCTAAATTTTGTCGAAGGTGAACATAATTATTCCTCTTGTAGGAAAGACGTGTATTAAATAAAATTTATATTTATTTACATTTTGAACGTATATAAATTGCCGATGCGAAAACTTGGTAGCCTTTATGTTCTAGATTACCATTTTGATTTATTTCAACAGCTGCACTCTCGATTTCAAATAAACTTACGAGTAGAAAAAGTATAGAAATATTGACCAGTGTTGTTGCAAATATCCATTATTAAAGTGCGCTGTCAAAGTTTTAAAGTTAATATTTATATACGTATTATATATCATTTATAGTTAAAATGGATCTGTACTTTTAGTTATAAAATATAAAAGTTTTAATTTTAGAAATCAAAATTGTAAAAGTACTATTTTTGTTGAAACATTTATAAATTTACAATCAGTGCTCTCTAGTAGCTTCTTATTGTTCATATTGTTTTATAGTTACTGTTATAGTGGATTATTATATCATATTTTGAACCAAGAAAGGTACTTTAATGTAACGCAGCATGACATCAAAAATTTTAATTGATAAAGTTTGTTAATATTCTCTCGCTAAAACACTAGTAATTATAACATAATTATAACATACTCAACAAAATACAGTTGCTTTTAAAAAATGTAATAACTTATTTTTATAAGTACATATATTGTCATGTTTCAAAAGTGATTCGGACCCACCCTATACATTTTTGTGAAAATTCATTTTGTTATTTAAGTTGCGTTTAAATTGATTTTAAGTTGTAAGATTGTAAAATTAGCTAGGTGGGGACGAATCACCGGAAATTCATTGCCTTTTGCCAAAAATGGTCGACGTAATGGCCGTATTAATTGATTAGTCCGAAAAATTAATTAAATAAGTTTGTGGTTTAAAAATATAAGAAGTTTTTTTTTTGATGAAAGTGTTTTATTTGATATTTATAATTGGATTAATCAATTTTGGAAGATTTTTGAGTAGTTTTGAAAATAAAATTTAAACAAAAGTTAATTCAAGATAAAAGGATAAAAAGGTGGAATTGGATTGGAATTACATTTGAAATTATTAAGGAAGTTTTCTATTTTTTATTAAAAATTTATTCAAGGAACTGAAAATTGGACATGATAAGCAGACGACTGCGATAGCGGTATCGTAAATTATGCATTCCCATTTTTGGATATTGTATTGTAACGAAATTGAAATTTAACGAATTATTATTAATTAGAAGATTTATTGGAAAACAATTTATAAAATTCTTTTCCATAAGTTCATTTTTTTCTACATCTTCTTGTTCTAGTAGCTCTTTCTTTAAAATTTCTTTTTCTTCTTTATTGGACACTTTTTCTTCTAAAATTTCTTTTTTTGTACCCCTCAAAATTTTTTCCACGATTCTCTCTTTTGATTCCTTCCTATATCTTTCGTCTTTTTTGTCTCTATCCTGGTCTCTTTTCTCTCTATCCTAGTATCTTTTCATTAATTCTTTGTGCGTATTGTTCATAGTCTTTTTAAGTTCTCTAAACATTTCTTCATACATTTTTCTTTGATCTCTCATCATTGCTCTAAAAATTTCCCGAACTACCGTTTCCATTGTGAACAATTTATGACATAATCAACAAAAACGTATAAAATTGTCTCTGCGCTGCGGCCAATTTGGCGTGTGTTAGATAACTTCAAATCGTCCCTGTGCTGTGGCCAAAAAAGATGCTGTAGACTTTTTAATTAATGTCCGTAAAAACGCTTGATTTATTGTCCCTGTGCTGCGGCGCCAAAATTAGTTGCTCTCAATTTCACAACTTCTTCAAAAATAAATAAAAATAAAAAATTCTTGTTCAAAAAAATTAATATTTCAAAATTAATTAATAATTAATCAACAATTAATTATAATCCAAATTGAATTTTGTAAAATTTTAACTTTCTATTCGAAGGGAATCAAGTTTGATTTCTAGCCTTATCCAAATTGCCGCGTTATCAATCTGGCCACACGCTCGCACTTACAAATATTATAATTTTTAATTTTCCAATTTTAAATGCAAATTCAAACTTATAATTTGAATTTTTTCTTTTCCAAATCAATCAATACAATCAATAACACTACCGCTCGGTAGCAACTCATAAAATATCCAAATTATCAAAATATCAAAAACAACTACGCAATAATGCAAACGCATCCAATTCACTTTATTTAATCAATCAAAATATTTATTACTCACAATTCTTCAAAAAATATCAAAACTCAGCGGGCATACAAAATCTCGCACCCGCTGTCGGCCATAGTTGGCACAAGAAGCCTCTCTTTGTAAATTTTTATACCTTGTCGAGGTTCGAACCTTCGACTTTATTATAGCAGTCCTATGCTGTAGTGCGTTACTTATAAAATATAATTAAATATAAAATTAAATATAAAGTCGAAGGTTCGAACCTCGACAAGGTATAAAAATTTATAATTCAATATTTGAATTTTCCAATCGTTTAAAAATTTGCAGGAATTCGTTAGTAAAAAAAAAAAAGAATGCAATGTAAATTTTATCTCAAATTCGTTTTTTTTTATAAATTGTTTTCCAATAAATCTTCTAATTAATAATAATTTGTTAAATTTCAATTTCGTTACAATACAATATCCAAAAATGGGAATGCAAAATTTACGATACCGCTATCGCAGTCGTCCGCTTATCATGTCCAATTTTCTGTTCCTTGAATAAATTTTTAATACAAAATAGAAAACTTCCTTAATAATTTCAAATGTAATTCCAATCCAATTCCACCTTTTTATCCTTTTATCTTTAATTAACTTCTGTTTAAATTTTATTTTCAAAACTACTCAAAAATCTTCCAAAATTGATTAATCCAATTTATTATAAATATCAAATAAAACACTTTCATCAAAAAAAAGCTTCTATTTTCAAACCATAAACTTATTTAAATAATTTTTCGGACTAATCAACTAATACGGCCATCACGTCGACCATTTTTTGGCAAAAGGCTATGAATTTCCCGTGATTCGTCCCCACCTAGCTAATTTTACAATCTTACAACTTAAAATCAATTTAAACGCAACTTAAATAACAAAATGAATTTGCACAAAAATGTATAGGGTGGGTCCGAATCGCTTTTGAAACATGACAATATACATATCGTCGGTTTAAAGGTAAAACTCACTAAGTAACACAATTGATGTTATGCGATAATTGAGTTTAAAAATATTTTTTTACTTTAACAATCAGTATTGCTTTTGATTTAGTTGATTTTTTGGGAAAACCTGTAGTTGAGTATGTTTTTTAAACTCTAATAATAATTAATAATCTAATAAAATATGGTTCCGTGATGTAAAAACTAATTTTTTTCAAAATTGTTACTTAGTGAGTTTTACCTTTAAACCGACGATATTGCGATGTACCTCTAACTTTAATTTTTTTATCCGACTCTAGCAAACTTCAAATTTTAAAAGCGATACGTGGCCTCTGCAGTATGAGACTCCTATCCTTTGTGTTTGTAAAATTATTATTTCAATCGCATAAAAATTACCTTATGTGGTCGCATAATATTCAATTTGTTAAATCTGCGTTCTGTTCACAGCTGCCCGCCTTTTCAAACAAAACTCGTCGCGGCTCAACAAATAAATGTTATTTTTAAATCTTCTTTTTCACTTCACGGTTTAGGCGATGTTGCCTGTTCTGGCATCTATCTATTTCTCGGCCGTCTCACATTTCTATTCCTTGAGGATTTGTATCTTCGTGCCCCTTGTGGTAACCTCTCAGCGATCATTTGCTTCAGGTGTTCACTCCATCTTCTGTTATATTCGACAACTTTATTTAGGAAGTTGTATAATTCCTTTCTAATAGCTTCGCTTCTCCTTCTATCCTCTCTTGTATATCTCTTAGTTGCTTTCAGAAATTTCATTTCGGTAGCGTTTATTTTACCTTTGTCTTTTGATGTTATGGTCTATGTCTCGCTTCCATATGTCAAAATTGGAACAGCTACTGTTTTATACAGTTTAATGCGTGTATCCGTTTTTGTTTTATTTTGTAAAAATCTGTGTATTGTTCCACAGATTTGTCCAAACTTGACTTTTTAAATCTTAATTTGGCAATTCCAAATTTAAATCACTTTAAAATCAATGCAATTCTAATATTACACCTTCAACTTTACCAAGAATTAACCAAAAGTTTACACAATTGCTTCCGTACTTCAAAATTCACTAAAATCTTCAAATTTCCAAAATTTATTATCTTTCAGCACATCTTAACTAACTAAAACAACTCCCAATCATAATCCAATATACTTTTAATATCAAGTAATCATAGAAATATCAAATTAAACGCATACGTCCAACGACTTTAACGCTCCTCAGCAAAAGTATAGCTCGTAACAAAAACAAATAATTTACAATCTTTAAATATACAAGTTGTTGTTTTTCTTCTAGTGCCTATCCGTTTCGAATGTTGGCGATCATCATGAAGATGTTAAAAATGTTAAATTAAAACAAAACTTATTTTTAAATAATTTACAAAAATAACAAAACAGTTTTTCATGTGCGTTTCAAAACAAAACTTTACATTATTTATGTACTAATATGTGTATTATATGTATCTGCCTGAATCCATTTCAAATCACCAAGGTTAGGTGGAGCTCATATTCTAGAATTAATATGTAATATTATGCTGTTTATGCAAAATAAGAAGAGCCATATTTTTTTCGCCTCAAGAAAAGTTCTAATGTTTGATAGCAGCATATTACGATTTTGAAATAAATAAAGTTATTTTCAAAAATTCAGCGTATAGCATAAAAAAATCGCTACCAATTTGATAATTTTGTAGCTTTTGGATTTTTTTTTACGTGAAACATCATACTTGATTTTTCAAAATATATGAAAATTAAAAAAGTTTCAAAGGAACGTATTGCAAAAATTTATCAAAAATTTTTATATAAAATTTATTTATATTTAAAATTTGTAAAATTTAAAATTTTTTTTAAGCATTAAATTTTTATAAGATAAAACTGTGATTTTTGAGAAAAACGAAAGTTGAAGGTTCGATCCTCGAGAAGGTATAGAAATTTATTGAATAATTGAATAATAAGAGATTTTTTTGGCAAGATGGCAAAAACTGCGAACATGTAGTTTTTGAGTCTGCTAAATCTGAGCTATTTTTGATGAGAGTTTTGATTTTTAGATTAAAGTAAGTTTGATTTGATGAGCGATTCGTTTGATTTGAAATAGTTTAATTTATTGTATTATGCGAAATTTATTTGTAGTTTAGAAGAAAATTAGTATTAAGGAAACGATGCAGTTGATAACGCGGTCGACAGCTGCAGCATTGCCATTTTTTTGATAATTTTGATTGCTGCGACAATTTATTAAAAATTTAAATTAAAATTAATTTAATTAGATATTCGGATAATTGTAGTTATAATTAAAGGGCACAAAGTGTAGCTTCTAAGATATTGCATCGGATTATTAAATAGAAATTGTAAGTTCGATCAACCACCAAGTTTAAAATTAATCAATAGATAAGTGGTTTAAGTAGTGTAACTCGATATTAATCATATTAAATTTTTAGCATAAACCAAAAAATGCACAAAACACTTTTTCGAAAACTAAATTTTTTAGTTTTCGAAAAAGTGTTTTGTGCATTTTTTGGTTTATGCTAAAAATTTGATATAAGTTTAAAATTGTTTAAAGTTAAAATAATTTGATTTAATATTATAAAATCAAATTTTGGTAATAATTTACCGAGAAAGCGGAAAGAAGTGAGAAACCTGAACCCACGATTCTGATAAGTTTACTGACTTCCGCAAAAATAAGGTGACGCCAAGGTAAACAAAGGATGATGATTACCTACTACAATCTACAATCCATAAAAGATTCGGTCAGCTATATAATTATATGTAATATTTCAATAAATAATATCTAGAAAAGTAAAAATAAATTGATACTGAGATCTGAAGAACATTTGGGTAAATATTCCACAAAACCTTTAAAAGTTTAAAAAAAGTGGGTTTTTTTTTTAAGAATAACAACATTATTTTTTAAATCTTACGGAGTTATATATTTCATAAATTAAATACGATGTTTCGCGTAAGAAAAAATAACAAAAACTACAAAATTACTTACAATTGACAGCAATGTTTCTTATATATTATATCTTTCTTATAAATACCGAATTTTTGAGAACTACGTTATTTATATTGACGCTAATCTTTATTTTGAGAATGAAATTTGGAATGAAAAAAATTCAGATCTCCACATTTTGTATAAGCAACTTATTTCAGCGAAAACGAATTCAGAAAATATAAGCTCCACCTAGCCTGCATGATTAAAATGAATTTAGTCATTAGTAAAATTAAAAAGCGCTGTTTAATTAAAAGAAACCACGCTTTGAGATTTTTGAGAAAAGTTTCATTTTCATGGATTTTAAACCGCGTTTCCATTTTATAACATATTCAAAGAATATACTAATTTGGCAGACATATTAAGCTTAGTATAATTTATATATTTAGTATGATTTTATTAGTTTTAATAATGCTTCTTTTTTGCTAACTTTCTATTTTGTCAAAAAAGTTAAAGTAACTTTTAAGTTAATAAATTCGTATGGTGCAAATTACTTTACAACTAATAAAAATGGAAAAAGCAAAATGTTTATCTAAATCTATATCATCAACTAAATTTAATAAGTATCCCCAATGATAACAGATAACTAACTACTTATAAGAATATATATTAATAATTATACTTATTGTAATTGTGAATTATTATGTACAAATATTTTCTCGACTTTATAGTTTATAAGTAGTACTCATGTTAAATATTAACGCTGATTTTTTTGCAGGTTCTTACGAAAGACAGTGTTACCGTTTCGGTCGATGCTGTAGTGTATTATCGTGTTTCGAATGCCACAGTTTCAATTGCCAATGTTGAAAATGCACATCATTCTACCCGACTATTAGCTCAAACAACGTTGCGGAACATTATGGGGCAAAGACCTTTGCATGAAATACTTAGCGAGCGTGAGAGTATTTCCCAACATATGAAAGCACTATTAGATGATGCTACCGATTCCTGGGGTATTAATGTTGAAAGGGTTGAAATGTACGATTATGTCTAAATGAAAGGCAGTAAATAACATAATAATAAACGTTTTTGTTTCTTACAGCAAAGATGTTCGATTGCCTGTTCAATTACAACGTGCTATGGCAGCTGAAGCCGAAGCAGCTAGAGAAGCTCGTGCTAAAGTAATTGCCGCGGAAGGAGAACAAAAAGCTTCTCGGGCTTTAAGAGAAGCATCCGAAGTTATTGGGGATTCCCCTGCAGCTTTGCAACTGAGATATTTACAGGTTAGTGAGAAATTATATTTTTTAGTTAAATATGCATTAACAGCTTTTATAAAGTTTTAATTTAATTATAAATAATATTATAGTTTCTAACTTATAACTGCTAATTTTTTTCTGCATATTAATTTTGTTAATTTTTTTTAATTAAAAATTAAAATTAAAGTAAAATTTATTTATGATTATTTTATAACCGCTAGATTTAGATGTAAATTTAATAAACAATCATGAAACGACGATTGGTCGATTAGATCTGTATTAAAAAAATTGATCAACATTATTTGACGATTATGCACACACATCATACGTTCTTTCAACATGTTAGCGTTAAAAACGTTAAATTTTAGTTTTGTATAGGTTTTAACACTGAAGGTAAAACCATAGTATAAAGCTACATAATATATATATTGATTTAAAGACAACGACAACTGTACTTAGCGTTCACATCCGTATACTAATTTTTTGTTAGACGAGGTTATTGCTTATTGCCGTTATTAAATGTCACATATGTTAGTTTTATGTCACGTAAATATTTATTTAAATAGTTTTTGAACAATTTTATGTAAGTTATGAATTAAATTATTTTTCAATTTTATGTAACATGTAAAAATTAATTTTATAAAAAAATATTATCACATGTTAATAACCTTAATCATTTTATCAATTGGTCTTTATAAACCCTTAATCACACATTTTTATTATTAATAAAATAACTAACAATACTTTTATTGCACTAACAATAAACTTCAATAACATTTAAAACTTCGAGTTGTTAACGGTGATGTTCACATATGTAGATTGTAGGGATGTGACATCACAAGCACGGTAACGGATGATTTTCGATCGCGGCGCGTTTCAAGTCACGTGATATTTTTTAAATTTTTCACACATTTTAATTAATTTATAATTAATTGAAAATTCTCCTTCACCGGGATTCGAACCTCGGTGTGTGGGTGCAGGCGGAAAGTACTTATTCACAATGGTCTTCGTTAAAAGTAATAAAGCGATCTGCTTTATTGCGCTAATTGAGATTCGCGAATTAAGAACGCATTACAATTGTTAAACCGACGAATGTTGTAATTTAATAACTTAAAAAATGTTTAAAGTAGAAAAAAACGCGCAATATTTAAAAAAAAAATCGATTTTGAAAAAAGCTACCCGGATGCAAAAAATTATCAAAAAAAATTTGACCACGATGATTGCGGATTTACATCGACTTTGACACGTGCCGAAATCGCTATTTGGGCTGTCAAAATTTCTTTTTAATTGTAAATTAATAAATAATAATTTGTAAACACGAAATATTTTATTCAGAGTTGTAGATAAAACGTCGTATTAGACTCGCACATAATTATATGCTCGTTAAATAATATACTATTATTTACATGGTTAATACTCTAAACGCAGATGATTAGTTTATTTCTTCGTTATTATATCAAAACTATTTATGATAACCACGTTTTACTATATTTGGAAACTGTAAGGTGATTGAAAGAAAAATACATTTAAAATATGTGATCTTTATTTAAAGAAATTAGATTAAATGAATAATTGATTAAGTTAGTAGCTAGGGTGCGTTGTCGAAAAGGCAGACTTAGAAACCAGGTTTATTTTTAAATGGTTATTAGTGTTTGCGTTTGCAAAGACTTAGGCTGTTTTTAATTAATACTTCTTTTAATATAAAAATAACAATTATTTATAAAAATATACTTTCGTTTAGAGTTTTACAAAATACACAATAATTAAAAAAATGGGGTTGCTATAATAATTATATGCAAACAATCGTTTAGGTAATTTCAGACAAATTTATTTTAGACATATTTTGCATATAAAATTATAAGCGGGATAGAATCCACATCAATATTTAAAAAAATAATGAGTTCAGACTTACATAGAGTAAAAATGGATTCAGATTCTGATTGGATAAAGATCTAAGTGCTCTCAAAACCGTTGTTATAAATTCAGCATCATCCGTTAAGTTCATAATTCAAAATCTGCTTTTCCTCCAGTTTTACACTAAATTTACCTGATTAGATTATGATGATAAGAAAGTAATTCTAACGTAATTTTGGTGGATTCGACGCCGTTTGTTAAACGTACAGTTGAATAAAAGCAATTTTGCAATGCTCTTATATCACTAAATATTATATATACGATTTTATATTCAGTTACAAATAAAATTTTATATTTAAATTACTACGTCGCGTCGTATAATGTGTGTGCATTTTTCGTTGTGCTTTATGGCATGTTAAAAGATTTTGTTATATGCAAATAAATATAGACTAATTTAGTTAAACGAGCAAATTTTGTTAAGTGAAGTTCGTAAATCGGCAAAAGCTCTAACCATTTAAACCTTATAACAGTAAATTAACTTATTAATTAAGAATTTCACAATTTTCATTAAAACTTCAACTTTATATACTAGCTAGTATTTCACTATTTATTTTTAATTTTGTTGACATGGTAGATATATTTACTATAATTTAAATAAAGCGTTAAACTACGCAGAAAGCTTAATAAAAAAATTACAAAATATTGTTTAGTTAACTTGTTCAATTATAAGGAAATCATTGAATTTAATTATATCACAAGTTAAAAATTAATATATTATAATTTAAATGTAATAATTATTTGTTCATATTTTGCACTTTGTACGATCTCTACCAACACAACATATTTCGAATATGTACAACTTGTACCTAAATGTTTCCCAATTTCAAATTTTTTTCTAGTTCATTAAATTTGCTAGTGCATTTGCATAGGGGTCATTCTACATTAAGCGGAACATAATTTAAAAATATTAACAGATAGATGATACTCTATGTTATAAATAAACTAACCGCATAGAATATTTTTTCCATAATATCTCTCGTTTGGGAGTCACAAAGACTTGAAGTTTGGTAAAATGAACAGAAAATAGAAAGTATACTCTACTTAAATAAATCGTAATATCTTATATTCTATTATTTATTCTACAAGCTTTATTAAATTTAAGAAGGGCAAAAATTATGTTATGTTTTTTATAAACTATTAAATATAATATAATAGAAAATGAACTTAAGTAAATTTTTGTTGTAATTAGTACCTATGTATGTGTTATTAAATATAAAATTAAACATACATATTGGCGTGTTTTAAAACCGAAAAATTCTATTTTAGTTCATTTGTAAATTATTTTAAAGTTTGTTTTGTTTTAATTTTAAATTTTTGTAACAAACTGTACATAGAAATTTATTTACTTATTTAAAAATAAAATTATGTTAGTAACGAACAAGATGAGAGAAAGCGCTTCACGCCGAGGTGCGCATGCGGCCGAACGTGTAAATTTGTCTGTGCTGATATAATTTTAATTTATTTAAGTGGAAGTGTTGGAGTTTTAAAAGATTTTGAACATTAGGTTGTTTTTGTAAAATTATTTCAAGGCAAGTTTCGAAAGATAAGGTTCACGCGCAAAACAATAATTACGAGACCACATTGCAAGGTAACATTAAAAACTTGTAAAACCAACTTTAAAGTAAATTGGAAACGAAAATTTATAATAACAAAAATTAAAATTTGAATTAAGAGAAGTCTCATGTTCCCAAATTATTTGCATGTAAAAATAAAATATTGTTCTGAAATAAAATTTTTTTACAAAATTATATAGGGGGCATTGCATTTAAACGCTACGAAAATAGCGATCTACTTTTTGACTCTGAGAGAAAAGAAATATTAAAAAATTGTTCAGAAGAAAAATTTTAAACAAAACCGTAAAAATGGCAATAACTGAAATATCAACGATGGAAAAAAAATTTAGCCGGCTAGTAAACATGCAAAAAGACAGGAAAAAAGATAGCCAAGATTTTAAAATTGAAATAAAACAAGATATATGTGCAACGCTCTCTCCTGCTGCGAAGACGTGCAAAAACCTACTTATATAAACTTTGCTGACTTACCTGCGCCTTTGTTAAATTTAGCGGCACTTCGGCTAACTGGTGCAGATAAATGGGGGGGGGGGGGGGTTGATTTAGGATCAACTAAGATCTTTAAAAATCTACAACACAAAATAAGGCGCCACTCGCTTTTTACCGCCCACGAGATCTAAAGCTGAAAGCGACAAAGTTAAAGAAAATAATAACAAAAAATGCAAGCAAATCAAGTTTAATATAAAAGGTGAACTATGAACAAAATAATTGATAAAGTCAAAAATAAAATGGCAACAACACACTGTATAATAAATCACAAAGTTATCAAAAAAATAAAAGCAGTCGCAGCTGAGCAAATAATAATTACCGATTCAGAATTCTGAGTTGGTTTCCAAAAATAATACAGCAGGACTTTATGACCTACTCAAAGCAAATATGAAAATAGCTACCCTGATTCTTCTTTCTTGAAGCAATCGTATTTTAATTATTTTACGTAAAACTAGAAGCGCAAACAACGTATCGAAGCTTTTGCTTTCAAAACCAATGTAATCAAAATAAAATAATCAGTGCTCACCCAATCGCAAAACGCTGCTGGCAACTCAGTTGTCAACTCAACTAATCGTCGGTGATATACAAGACGATTATCATCAAATAGGCGAAGGCTGGTGCAGTAGACACAGATGGGGTAGATGGAACGCACGAAGGTTAAAACAAATGAAAAGGAAACACTCCAAAATAAAACTGGCGTTATCAGGCGTCGTAAATTTTGCTTGGTTATCAAAATTGATGTTGAGATTGATGTTGAAATTGATATTAAAATTGAGCATTATTTAAATCTAGATTAATAATTGGATAGTCAGTTTGATCCGCCAAAGACGTTATTTGCGATAATCACACAACAGGAGCTTATCACAAAAATTCTGCTTCCACAACTAAAGAAATCCGTAACGGGTATGTCAAATATTTACTTTTCTAGGTGCAAATTTGAACAAGATTTAGAAGTATAATTCGCTATCACGAAATATTAATTACTGGGCACTAATTTTTACGAACCACAAAATATTGCGTTTTACTATCTGTAGAACGTCTGTTTATCGTTCCACTAAATATTTATTTGTCTACTTTTTGATAACCCTTTCAAAACCAAGCCAAATTTTATATATCTCATTTTACATAGTGTTTTGAGATTATTTTAAAAGTTTAAAATATAGGATGTAACTAAATTTTGTGCCTACTAAAAATGATGATATTATATTATTGTCTAAAACAAAATGATGATGTTACATATGGACAAGTACATGAATCCAAATACAAGAAAAAATTGATAAAAACTATGAAGAATTAGATGAAAGAATATTTAATATGAAGGAAAAGTGGAAAAAGGCTGAAACAAAATTGGATAAAGTAGCTGACCATGATGTTGATGTAAGAGAATTGCAGCACCAAACTAAAAAGAAAATTAAAAATGCAAAAAGAAGAAAAAATGAAGTAATTAAAAAGAAAACAGAAACAAAATTTGAATCTAGTTTATTTACTCCCGGAAAATTGTTAAAAAAATTAAAACGCTGCATTGGGAAGAAAAACAAAGTCAAGAAAATTAAAAAAAAAAATTTGGACATTTAAAGATGGAAAATTGACTACAAGAAAAATAAAAATTAGACAAGAAGAAATAAAAAAAAAAATTTTAATTTGACAAAGGAAAATTACAAAAATTGAAAAAAAGAAACAAATAAAATTCCACATCAAAGAGGACAAAAAGAAAAAATTGAAAAGAAAGGAATGTGAAGGTATGGACGAGTAGGGGATGGCAAAGACTGGTACCTGAGATGTAGACTCCCAAAGAGAAGCTATTTTTGTAGAAGTACTAAAGAAGAAAATAGAAACAACAGGAAATCTGATAAATTTTGAATGATAGTAGTAAAAATAAAATTTGATTTGATATGACATTATTTGTAAAAGATCATTAAAAATAATTTAATTTAACTTGAAAATTTTTATTTGATATTTAATTTTGAAAAGATTTATTTAACGAAGGAAAAAATTTATTTTTAATTAATTAATTAATTATTGTATAAGAAATTTTGATTTTATTTATGTAATTATTGTTTATTTTAGAAATTATTTATAAATGTTTATTTGTCAAAGCACGACAACTGGTGACTTTTACTAGTGAACATTTTGGTTTACTCTTAAAACTTAGGGGGGTTTAATGTCGTGTTTTGAAACTAAAAAACCCTATTTTAGTTAATTTGTAAATTATTTCAAAATTTGTTTTGTTTTAATTTTAAAATTTTGTTACATACTGTACATATAAATGCATTTATTTCTTGAAAATAAAATTATGTTGGTAACGAACGAGGAGAGAAAGAGCGCTTTACGCCGAGGTGCAAATGCGGCTGGCTGTGTAAATTTGTCCGTACTGATATAATTTTAATTTTTGATAATTTTTAATAAATAGTGGAATTGTTTAAGAATAAGAGGTTGGATTACTGTCACGTATGTGATCACAAGAATTGAACTTTTTCCTATTGAGCATTGGAAAGAGGACAATTAAGAATATATTAACACAAAAATTTTCTTGGATTATGCAATAGTCGAAATAACGGCATTTTAAAATTACGGAATGCAGGGAAATGTAATACGATACACCCGATGTGTGAGGGTCGGTTACGTTGAGGTACGGTCTCGTCGGTGACGGTCTCATTTTGTTGACTGTACGTGTGCTTTAATATATTCTTAATGTTGTTGTCAGTCGCGGTCAACACCCGGACGAGTTCTATGGCTTCGAGTTCCATCCTTGGCGAGTTTTGTTATTTTTCAGAGATATTTTTAAATTTGTTTGCCTTACACAAAAATGGCTAATCGTACAGCCGTGTTATAAGGTGTATCTAAAATACATGTAAATTTAAATTTTTAAAATTCGATTTTTTCGAGAACTAATTTATAATCCAACAAAATTGTTGTTCTAGTATGCTTAGAAAAGTGTGCTTTTACCAATAATCAATAGGAAAAAGTTAAAATCGTGTGATCACATACGTGACAGTTCTCAAAAGTTGTTTAATTTGATTGAAGCGAAGTGTTGAAGATTAAGATTTTGAAGTTATTTGTAAAAATTTGGTTGTTTGTGGAATTATTTTTGATTTTATTTTTTGAATTATTTTTGACGGGGCGGCCAGCTGTGAGCAGCCAGGCAGTTATGATACCATAAAATTTTGCACATTTTGAAATAATAATTTGAAACTGTTTATAAAACGATACAAAAATTAAAAATTAAAATTTGAAATTTAATTATTTTGTACTTTCAAAATTTATTACAAAATTTATATAGTGGGGCATCGTAATATATATTAATAATAGATATTAATAAATTCATAAATTTACTATGATCATGATCTATGACTAAAACACACTTTAAATAAATAATTTAATAAGGCCTATATTACTCGGCGATAATGTAGGTATCTATCAGTGAAAGAATTTTCAGAATCGGATGATTACTTCCGAAGATTACCTCCGACACACAAACAAACAAATTTTACCTCTTTATAATATTAGTATATAGATAGATACATAATATAATATATTATATAATATTTTTCTACGTATGCATTCTGTACTTTACAATTAAAATTTATTATTTTAACGTTTTGCTTAGTTTATGTTATTTTAACTATTTATTACACTCTTTACTAGTGATTTTTGGAATAAACTTCTTCTTGCAAAATGACGAAAAGATGTTAGCTTATTTGTCACATAATTTTCTATAAAACAACAAAATTTTAGAATGGAGATTTGATAAATACTGTATCAAAACAGCGAATGATTTAGAATAGACGGTGGTGAGCTCATGCGGAGGAACCTCGATTTTCGGTTTATTTTACCAAACTTCGACTCTTTGTAGCCTCAAAACGAGTGAGGTTGAAAAGAATTTTATGTGGTTAGTTTATTTGTTCCATAGAGTATATGTATAACAAAAATTATAACATCGAAAATATCAAGATCAATTTTAAAAAAAATTCTGTCTCGTTTGATGTGAATTGACTCATACTTTTATGATTCGATACTTTTAAAACCTACATACCAAAAAATATTACACATTTTCACTAAACTAAAAAATCTTTTCAAAAATGACCTAAACTCTTTCATTATACCAAGAACTAACACATGGTTAATGTGGTAACATTTTATTATAACCACTTTTGTATTTACAATCACCGAAAAATACACAAAACGCTTTTGAGAAAAATGCATTGAACTACATTTCATAAAAAATATAAAATATATTTTTGTCGTACAACATTAATGTGTTTTTAATTTGTTTTAAAATGTTGTTGCAGTTTAGTTTCGAAAAGTGTTTTAAGAACATTATTGTGATTATAAAAATAAAAATTTTCTAATTAGAAATTTTATCAGAGCATTTGGTGTAAAATAAGTTTTCTTGCCAGTTTAACTAAATTAGTTTTATATAATATAATAGTTATCAAAAGTAAGTTGGCGAACAGTTTTTTAACAAAAATTTATAAAAATAGAAATCTTTTAGTGGACTTAAAATTTTTTGTAAAAGTATATAGATTAATAAGGATTTTGACGTATAAAACTTTTACTTGGTATTATAAATCGAGAAGTATATAAGTGAATTAAATTTTATTTATGGTTTAAAAGTAGATTGGCCTAATTCGCCTTATTAATCAAAACATTAATAATCACAAGAAGATGATAAAATGATGATCATACGTGAAGCAGTAAAAGATCTTTGTCTAATTGCTATACAAATTGTTCAAAATTATAACAAAAGTCGCGAAGATGTTGAGAACATGTTTCGACAGTGAAACGTAGACTACATTCGACTGAACTATTTAGAAGACGTTCTTCTAAGAAGTGACTTATATTAAAAAAGAAACAGATGGCCCGTTTAAAGTTTGCCAAAAGTCATTTACACTTAGAAAGCAATATTTCGTGGGCAGACAGGTAAAAGTGACTAAGTCAAAAAATTGTGGAAATGAGTTAAAATGATTAAGTCCGTAAAAATGTAAGACACAGGTCTGAAAAAAACGTCTATGTTCTAATAACGTATTGAACATATTTCATTATTCGACAAAATGAATTAAAAATATTATAAAGCTGATTTTGCTTCGCAAAATGCGAAACATTCAATTTGATTTATCTCGAAATTCTATTTTTTGACTTGGTCACTTTTACCTGTATGCCCACGATTTGTCCAAAATACTTAGGAACGACCAAAGTAAATATAATTTATCTTCGGATGGTATTAAGTATATTCGACGTTCAAAACATAAAAAACATGATATTAGATATCAAGTTCCTACTATAAAACAGGGTGGAAAAAACATCATGGTGTGAGGTAATCGCGCTGTAAATCACTCTGTTATCGAGTGCAAAAGGATTTTTACTAGAGATTTATAGATTGATAGATGTATGTATTTTTTTGTTTTTTTGGATTTAGAAGATTTTTGTCATAACTTGCTAAATGCAAACATTTCGTATTTACTTTATTTTGAATTTTTTCAGATAAATCCTAGAAAGTTATACATTGTTTTCTTTAAAATTTTTTAAGGAATAAATATTGAGAAACTCAAATAAAAATATTAAAAAAGTTTTCCAACTTACTTTTGATCGCTATTGTAAGTTGTTAAAAAATATAACAGCTGGTTGTATTTCTCTATCTTCTGTTATTTTAAAATTTGAAATTAAGAGTAATTTGATTTGTTCGCACCGCACATTGTTTGCACCGATTTTATTAAAATTTTTTGTTATTCTTTTTTATTTTTGCGACATATCGCGAAGAAGAACAATGCATTTTATTATGAATTCATATTTTAAAATGAGAAGTAAAGTAATATTGCTTTATAGTATGGCATGTATTATTATACTATAAGTGTGAAAGTTCCTTATTTCAAATTTGCACTTACATTAGTACGTATAGTACCTACATATTATATTTTTTTATTATAATATATATTATGATTATTTACACTTTGAAACATTTTCGAATATTTATTATATTTTATATAATAATAAATTAAACGTAATTTATAATTAAAGTTAAAATATTACCATTAAATTAAAAATTAATATGCTATTACATAATGTTTTTCAAACATGAGTAAAGTCAAACTTTTTAAAACCGTTGAAGCAATTTAAATTTTATTGGGTTTGATTAGCTAATTAAATTTATTTTTAAGTTTTAATTTAATGATTATTTTCACGGGCTTTTAATAATTTATATCCGGTGACAAACTCTATGCTCGCAAATAGCACAATAATATAGTAGATCGGATTTTTTTAAGATTCCTGCATTTTATTGTAAGAGATGTGAATGAAAATTGTGTCAATCGGAAAATATTCCTTTTTTCGATTACTTTGACAGATCACAAGAAGAAAATCTATAATTTTTAATACATACCATTTATTATATACAGTGAAAGTAAACTACTGCAAACTCAATTGTATCAAATTTTGCTAAATAGTAGATACTAGTAGTAAATTGTAGAATCTTAAAAAAACTGATGTGCTTATTTCTCTGTCTAGTTGTTTGGGTTTAAGGCTTGCCGCACGGTATATTTTAATTAAAATATCTTCAAGTTTATTACAATAATATAAATTAAATTTAATACAAACATTTCTATTAGACCCTCAACACAATTTCATCAGAGAAGAATTCGACGATAATATTTCCTCTCCCTATTGATATATTGTCGTATTTCATGAAGGCAAAAGGTGCAATGTAATAATAGCACGAAGAATATTTACCATAGTCTAATAAGATGTCGCCTATATTAGATAATCAACGAAACTAAGGGAATCAGTATTTTATGTGGCCAACACGAATTTTTAATAATAATAATTATAATTAATTATAATATTATAACTGCGCACTAATGGAATATTAATTACATTACTTATATGATTATGTATGCAATTAACCCTTATTTTTATAGATCATTCTTTTTACAATGCTTATTTATGTATTTTCCAATAACCTTTCCGTTAAACTATTATAATATAATTTCAATTCGTTATTGAGCTGTATAAATTTGCATTAATTTAACTTGAGCCATAGTTAACCCTGTCAACAAAACCCTGGAAATTGATTTCGCTATCGAAGGATTAAGTTGAATTTAATTTTACAAACTATTAGTTAATGCAGTTTGTTTATAAAGTACTTACTTCTTTACTATTAAAATAATACCAATTAAATCAGCATTTAGTAATTTGAATTTTATAATTTTTGTTATTATTATGTATTATAATATTAAAATTTACTCGAAAGAATGATCTGTAAAATTTTTTGTAATAATAGATAATGGTGTTGTATATAAAAATATGAATTACAATTTTATCTCAATGTAACTAATAAATTGTATTTGTGATTCAGGGTGTGTGATATAAGTTAATTAATAACAAAATTATTTTTAATCATATTCTATTCAAATAACTCATTTAATACCAATGTTGCTGTTAATTAATTTGAAATTCTACTGTATATGTAAACTATTGGGTAAATGTTTTCATATAAATATTCTCGTTATGAATTAAATCATATAAATGTTCTGCGAGATACAAATAAATTTCTACTTTATTATATTTATTTTGGCAATAACAAAAACATTTTTTTAATAATCATATAAAATAATTTAATATTAATTTTTTTTAGTTTAAATAATTGTATAAGTTTTCAGTTGGGGCTTATTATTAAAAATCTTGCAATGTTGACACTAATTTCGTATTACAAACCATGAATTTATACTACAAGGATGAAATTGGAGTAGGTAATGATGAATACCACAACTGTATTGTTTTATTAGGTTATTTCAAAATAAATTCTCGTAATGTAGGTTAAGAAATATTTAAATTATAAAGTAGTAGGTATGTGACGTTTTTCTGGTTTGTTGAGCATTAGAACATAGGTGGAAAGCAACCGCCTAATTAGCTATTATGATAGTTTAACAATAAGAGATACTCGGTAAACTAATGGACATAAGAAAATAATATGTTATGAAATTTAATGCCTGGTTACGAGCATTTATTATGAATAATATAAATCTAATATACATACGTATATGACATTGTTATAGTTACCTACTAAACTATGTATGTTAAATTTGTTATTGCATTTTGTATTAATAATTAATGACTTTTACACATAAGGGATATTTAACTTAATATTTTAAATATCTAAAAAAGTTATTTTGCACTTAGGTACCTGCGTATTTTCTCCAACATTAAATTTACATTAGTAACACTGGTAAAAACCTAAAATTATATTATGTATTGATTAACGGCGAATTCTGATATTATTATAATATTGATGAACTTCAAATAATATAAATTTTAAAGTATAATACATATGATGGGATATCGTTTAGTATATTTGAATTGAATAATATCTTTAAACAACTAAAAAACTGATAAAGTATTCGGACCTGCTCCGTGTCCAAAGTGTTATTAGCTACCACAGTGTCAACCCATGAAGTTATCATTGTTTCCAATATTTTTAAAGTAATCTATTATTTTTCGAAACGAAATACGATGCGAAAATTTACAGACTAACACGATGCTTAGGAAAATCATTTAGATTATGATCAGCATATAAGATTCAAAATTATACGCGTCTAACAGCTTTGAGAAAAATAATATTTGGAAAAAAATCATTTAAAATTTTTTTATTTTAATTATTATTTTATTTAATATTTATTATTGGCAACCGCTGGAAATGTTAAGAACTAATTTAATAAGTGGAAATAATTCAAAAACGGTTATGCGATTAACATAATCAATCAATAAGTTTATATAAATTGTACGATTAATTATTGGTATATTATTATACAATGACGAACTGTTTTACTTTTAAGACTAAGACACTTTTATTGGCTGACCAGTTTTGTATACTTACATAATACACATCATCAAAGCAATGCTAAATTCAGTTCTTAAAAGAGTGCATAAAAATTTTTTAAGCAAAAATTCTTTACAGATGGGACTAAAATTTTCGAGCGTTACGAAAATTCTGATCGCATGAGCGGAATAGTTAGGTATGTGGGAGAACCAGTAGACGAAAGTGCGTCTTCGGCGACGCCACTCCAACGCATTTGTGTTAATTGTTGCATACCAGGTGATGCAACATTTCTAAAAAGGACTGGAGACTTTACCAATAATAATGAGCGATGGCTTCAATGACCAGTTCTGCAAACCTGAAAATCATCGTTTCTTTGACGTTTTGGCTAGAGAATTCAATGTAAAAATCAACAATAATGTTAATACCCCAACTACCGGTCTGGTAGAATTGATGCTCTATTTTCTAAGAATTTAAAACGTATTGAATCTCAAACGTTTGTGTCGTATATTAGCTATCATAAACCGATTATCACTATGATAGACACTGGTAATTCTGCGGATAATTATTCATAAAAAATGAAAACCTAATTACCATAATTGATTGATGTTTTTGCCAAATTAAATAACGAATCCTTTGTAAAATATATTTGAAAACATTAACTTTAAATTGGATCCTTGATTATTATCTCTTGTTCAATAAAAAAAATACTAATAATAATTTATCTCTATGTACACCTAATATGCGAGAAGTTTCACTTCTGTGGTGCGTGGACTTCACGCACACACTTTCTTGTAAAGAAATATAACCTAAAAATAACCAATTAAAACAAGTAACACTTTCAAATGGCATAAATGTAACATATTTTTATGTTATAATCTTTGTTAATAATTTTTATACCACTCTACTTCTTTGAGGACTGACTTTAGCCTTGTCCCAATGAATCGGTCAGCTACATATAAATTTAGCTCCACAAACGATTGTCTTATTATTATCTTAATCAATGATATCTGCAGTTATTTTACTATTTACTTCTACTGTTTTTTTGTTTTAGTGCAAGTATTTCTTTATTCATAGTCAAATTTAATTTAAAATAATATTTTTTTAATAGTTTTCAAATTATGAAATCTTGAAAACTTCAAGATTTTAAGCCAAATTTAATCTAAACTCTGTGCTATACATCCATATTATTAAATTATGTTGATATTTCTCCCAATATAGGTATCTACTACATATAAATATATAATATTATTGAGGGTTCTATACTTATGTAGAATAAGATTTATAAAATTGAAAAAACCACTTGTTCGTAAAAAAGCTTAAACTTGTATACTATATATTTTTCTCTATTAATATTTTAGAAAATTCGCAAAATTTACACACTTTTTGAATTACAGTTCTTTAACGTTCTATAAGTAGGTATAATTTATTATTACAAGTGTTTTACAAGCAACATCAGGCGATGAACTATAAACAGAAGGCAGAGAGAATTCGTATAAATATCGTTCAAACTTAAAAAAAGGAGTGTATTTTAAATATGATTTTTATAGAATATTGAAGATAGGGGCTTGCTAAGGTACTTGTAAAGAAAAGGAACTAATCTTCTATATGTGGGGGGATGAGCATAACTATGTTTAATAAAAGTAAATTGATTAGAGTCAGCTTAGGTCAGATTGACTGTTTAATAAAAATTTAATTTGTTCCTTTTCATTGCTTTAGCAATTATACCTACTAGTAGTTATATGCTTTTTTGTTCTACTTCATTCAAAATTTCATATCACTCATGTTTGTGGTTTGTGTCTAATAAGTGTTTCGTGAATGTAGACATTTCATCTGCAAGTCTGCGAATTCACGTGGGAAGCTCTGTCGTGGCTCTGTCTATATTATGACCAATGTATTTTTCAAAGCATTTGCAATTTATTTATGGTGTTTTTGAAAGACGATGTTGTAATTATGTTTATTCAAGTATTTGATATTTTTTGATTTTTTTTTCAATGACATTACAATTAATGACATTAAAATTTGCGTTAGTTTTATTATAAACATTAGAATAATATTTGAATTAATTTATATTAACTAGAATTAAACGATACTTAAATATGAATTCTCTCTAATTTTTCTTTCTAGTTCATCATAATGATGCCATAATATGCTGAAAGCTTTTGATAATTTATTTTACTTACAGTGTGTTTTATTTGTAAAAGCTTAAAAAGATTTTAGTTTCAAAATTTTTTTAAAAAAAGTTTAAAAACAGTTGTATTTTTTAAATTTTCTAAAATATCGAGTTTCACTACCGAAACTTATAATTTCTTTATTGACACATTAATATTCATTTCTTTGTGTAATTAAAACATACATTTTAACTTATTTTTTTGACTTTTTGAAGGAGGTTACTATTTCTGTCATGTAACTTTTATTTGTCAGTTATGAACATAGTTGTTAATGTGTTATGTGAGAAAAACTTGATTAAAACGTCACAAACATATATTACAGTTAAAATTTCAATTAAAGTTTTATTAATAATTCCGAAAATACGAGTACAATATTTATCATTTTGATAGAACAACTAATACAGTTCATATTCAAACCATTACATTACAAGAAAAAATTTATACAACATAAGTACAACTTTTTGTTCTTGATGATCTAGCACCAAAAAAATGTTGCTATTTTAAAATATGATCAAAAATATCATGATCGAGAAGTTAAAAAAACAGATAAACGGTAGTAAAATGTGCCTTTTAAATATATATAATATTATATAATTCAAACTTATTAGCGAAAAAGTTTTTTTTGGCAATTTTATGAATTTTATATATCATTTTGTCACTTTATTTAAAAGAGGATCGTTCAACTTTGTTGGAACTATATATTGCTTTATAGCTAGATATACATTTATTTTTGTTTTCCTCTTGAAATATTTTCCCGAATCTCATTACGAATAATCTTACAATATTATTGTTCACATATAAATCAAAAAAGTAAAAAAAAATTAGTTATGTACATAAAGAAATATAAAGAAAAAATTTGAAGAGATCAATATTAGGATTATGTTGACCAGTGTAATTAGTTAACAAAAACCATTTTGCTGTATTTCAAAGCAGATCAAGCTAGGTAATCAACATTATAGATGTTAAGTAGGAAATAAATGATTGTTCATAATTTTGATAATAGCAAAAGGCTATTTAAACCCGATACTAAAATTTTATGTTTATTAATCGGCTGTGGATATAACAAAAACCGTCAAATACACTGTGTTATTTAAATCAAATGCATGGGCTAAATAAATAGAGCCTAAAGGTTTACAGTTATTCGATGTTCTAATTAAATACTTTTCACATTTACTAGTAAATAGAATTCGTGCAGTTATGTATGTTTAATAACTTTTTTATGTTTGCAAACTTATCAATTTATATATAAATTTACATATCAAAAAATATCAATGAGAATGTACCTAACCAATACCTACACATTTTTAAAATACTACTACAACCATTATTTTAATCATTAATTTAATGTGTAATGTGTTACTCGAAAGATTTTTTTATAAATGATGATTTACGAGTTTAATTATTTTATATAAAACATGCTAATTTGCTTTTGAACAGAATGAGTAGTACGGATATTGTTTAGGAGTAAAAGGTGATATGCATTGTAACCGCTTTAAAATTATTTAGTATAGATAGGTTTATGATAATACAAGGAGTTGAAGTGTCTTGGACTAATTTGTCAATTAGAACAATTTCTGCAGAATGCCTTTAAGGAGGATAATCCTGAGTTTTAAATTTATTATTAATTAGTACATACGAACTCTGTAAATTATGATGTAGAACAAATTGGACAACTATAAGAACAATAAAAATTCTCAGAACGGCAATAACGGGAAATACGCCGAAAGTCAAATACGTCAAGAATTTTGTTAATTTAAAATCTGTCGTTTATCATTAAGAAGAACAAATTACAGAAAACTTTCATTTGCGGCATTTTTTATGTACGAGTATCGTAGATGAACAGAAGTATAATATAAAAAGAAATCTTTTAATTTGACTTTATTTTAGTCTTTGACTCCGGAAACTCCTTTATTATAATTTGTTGTGTTTTTAATTTTACGATTTATTAAAACCTTAATTATTTTATTACACAAAATATTATAACTAATATATTATTAACTAGATTATAACTTGTTGAATCCATTGTAATAGTTTGGATACATTTCTACTATATTTATTATTATTGATATTTCAATAAGCAATATAATATTATACATATATTTTAAACATTATTATTGTTGTAATAATTACACTGTTTGAAATTTTAAACACGCAGCAAAATAATTGTGCTTTCCTGCCGTCAATCATAACCAATATAGTTTCAGCGCTTTAGCTTTTGTAGAGCACTTCACCAGTATGTACCAGAATTATAAGAACACCACAAATATCTTCGATTCTAATCACCAGCTATCTAAAAATTTGAATTTGAATTTTCAAACAAAAATATTTTACTTTTTAATTTTAATAGTACAAAAATTGTTTTATTTTTTAATATAATAGTACGTCAACCGTTTCAAACTTTGCTTTGTAAAATTTGTGCAAATTTATAATTTTTCTAAATGTAAAATCAAATTAAATGTAATTTATTTATAACAAAATATTTCTTTAATTTTTTCTTAGTAAAACTTACAATATAAGTATATCCGATCTTTCAATTTATGTGTATCTACTTATATAAAAAAGTGAAAAAGTCGAATAAAATTATTTGGAGCACTATTATAATAGAAATACTAATGTACTTCAAGATTATTTTAATCGTCAAATCACTCCTAACTAGAATTCAATTTTACTACTTGAACTTTTTTAATAATGAATTAAATAGATCGGTTCAATTTTGATAAATTTTATGCCCGGTTTAGCGACCTTTGTTAAATATGTTTTGACACTAATCAAATTAACACTCTGTCAAATTTTGGCACCTTGTTAAACTAAAAGTCGTTTCACCAACGTTGATCAAATTTAACGT
Source organism: Cantharis rustica (assembly GCA_911387805.1). NCBI lineage: Eukaryota > Metazoa > Arthropoda > Insecta > Coleoptera > Cantharidae > Cantharis > Cantharis rustica. The sequence goes on from OU426877.1 coordinate 84,502,551, forward strand.
TCTTTAAATAATACTTGTTTACAAAAAATGTGAACAAGTATTATTCAGATTGGCTGCAATTTAATATCAAATTACTCATTTTCTATTGGTTCCAAGTTTTGACAGTTATTAAATGTCAATGTTTAAGTCAATAGTAAATAAACGAGCGGTTGAATTTTGACGGTGAAATATTTGGTCGTCAAATTTGATCAGAGATTTTACCAACGTTAACTACTATTATGCATTGGTGAAACTGATTTTTATGACTTAACGAGTGTCAAACCGTTTGACGTTGATTAAATGCCTTGACGAAGGTTGATGAAACCGGTCATTAGACTCAAAAAATTAGCCCTCAAGAATGGTTATCTCAAAATTAGAAAAAATTTTTTTAGTTTTAAAAATTGACATTTTATAGCTTTTGAACATTAAAACTATTTAAGTTGACTGATGAAAGAGTTTGTTGACCTTAAAAACAATTGAAGTTGAAAATAAATAACTTATTGACTTAGAAAAATATTGATTAGGCATATTGAAAATAATCTGATGTTCTCATCATTCGAGCGTACATACTGCTATTGAATATTTGTAAACTCTTCTATTTATTAATTTGCAATTTAATTGTGCAGACCCTTAACACAATTTCTGCTGAGAAGAATTCTACTATTGTGTTTCCATTACCTATCGATATGCTGACATACTTCATGAAATCTAAAGGTGCTTAGAAAGATTCAAACCATGTCATTTTGCATGTCAATTTGCAGTTAAAGGTAAAGTTAAACACAGTTTGAACTTGTAGTTTGTAATATAATATTGGCACATTTTTAAGTCATATTTTATGCACCTAAAAATGTAATTTTTACTTATATTGGTTAATTTTGAATAAGCAGGTCATACTATAAATTAAAAATTTTCTATTTATATAAAACCCAAAGACTAAAATAATATATTGCATTTGTTAAATACAGATATGACTACTTTGTTCAAAGTAAATTGGTATAAATTTCTCAATGTTTGATCGTGTATAATTCAATATAATTGTGGTTTTAAAATATTATAATGTAATTTTTCAATAATCAACAATAAATTTACTTTTTAATTTGTAATATCGATTGATTTTATTATTCACAAGATACTTCAGTAGCTGCATTAACCTAAATTTTATGTATTCGTAATGAATAAGGCAGCATCTCTTTTTATTGCTCATTGTAAGAAAGAAGGATATACAGGTAAGTTAATAGAAATGAACTTAGAAATACATTTTTAAGTGAATTTTTGTGGTAAATAATTAGTAGTATTGTATTGCTAAATATAGAATTAAACAAACTAATCAAAAACGTAAAAATAATAAATTTTAACCGTAAATTTTTTTTATTGTTTTTTAAATAATATTTTTCTACGTCTGTATTTTTTACTTTACGATTTTTTTGATTTAAAGAAAGTGATTTTATGCATTTGCATCACAACTTATGTTTTTTGATATTTTTGAATTGGAATTAATTATTGGATATTTTTTTGAAAATTCGCTACCGAGCGGTGGTAAGGCGATTAAATTTGGTTGATAAAATTGAAAAGAGAATAAGCTTGAAATTATAAATTAGTATTTGCATTGTGAAATTGGAAAATTTTAAATTATATTTGAAGGAACGAATGTGTGAGATATTGATAACTCGTCGATTTGGATAAGCGAGAATCAAAACTACGTTCTCTTGAGGAAATATTAAAACATTACATTTAATTTGGATTTTGATTATTAATAATTTTTGAACAATTAATTTGTTTTTAGATAAGAAGTTTTTTTTGATTCTATTTTGAAACGCTCGATCCCTCGATCCTAAAATTATACCAACTATATCCGCAATCCAGGGTAAACCCAAGGTAAAACAAAAGTGTTAAGAGATTTCTAAGAAGATGTCACTTTAATATGTAGATTATTAATAAGTTAGTATATCTGAAAGTATACTTTAGTATACTACATACTAGAGTACACTTTATTTGATAAAGCAGTGCTAGAAGAATGCAATTCTGAGAGATTTGGAAGTATGGTACAAGGTAGGATTCAAATATGGTGCACTTTCTAGAAAATATGGCTTTGAAAGCATCCCTCTGGATATTTCTTCAAAAAGTAAGTTTTAAAGACCCTAGTTTGGTAAAGTCCGCCTAATCAAATTTCGAACATGAGCCACGTTATGTTCTCATAATTATTATTTAAGCTAACGATGACATGACTACCATAAGTTTCATTTCGAGTGTGACCACATGTAGTTATTTAGTTACAAAATTCATCATAAAACATACACTGGTTGAAATTGCTTTAAATTCACTTAATATTTAAACTGAAAATTAGGTCTTTTGCACTCTATTTGATTAATTCTTTCAACCAGTAATGGGAAACTACCTAACTATCAAGACTCTAAAAATTTATATAAATACTGCGAAATTGCTATTAAGTTCACTCTATTATTATTCAAGCTTAGAGCTTATTACAATAGCAATTCACAGTTAATTAAGATAGTAAACAAAATTGAGTCATTATTACTACTTTCAAGTATAATTTTGCCCTAAATTTTTATAATGCCCAAAGAAAAGTATTGGACTACGGAAGAAAAAGAAAAAATTCTAGTTTAAAAAAAAATAGGTTTGTCGCATCGCTGCGCTGTTTTGCAAAAAATTTGTAGATCGCTATGTGTAGTCAACAACTTTCTTAAACTGGGCGATTCTTATAGAAAAAATTGCTCCAAAGAAAGAAACAAGAAGCTAACTGACCGGCAACGTGCTTCCATTTCACGGGTTGCTGCTAAATAATCAGTTTCTACTGATAATTTAACTACTCTGGAGTGGTTGCAATATTTTCACTATAGTGGAGTGCCGTAAGGCGTAAAAATTGTAAAATCGCGGAATCCAAGGCCAGTCAATGAATCTTCATAAAAACTATTGGACTGCATTGTTAAAAGCTCAAATAAAAAAGTTAAAAAAAAAATTGTGCGATCTTGATTACAACAATTTATTGAAAAATAAGAGGGACAAGGGAAGAAAATGTTTAAAGCTAAGATTTCAATTTTATACCTAATAAATAAAATTTGCATAGTAACTTTAATGTTAATTTATTAATATTATAATTTATTATAATTATTATTTATAAATATAATAAAAAAAACTAATGAATTACAACAAAAAAAAAACTATTATAAACTATACATAATATACATTATAACATTATTGTTCGTTACTGTCGTCATCGATTTCGTTGATGTGGATTGTAGGTGAAGGATTAGTACAACTGTCACCATTGCATTCCAAGCAAGCCACAGAGCAATTTAATCCACTTTTTCTGCACTCACAAGATGCTCCGTATCCTGTTTTGCATGTGCAAATAATCATTTTTAATAAAGATTCTGGAGCTGGTCGCTGCGTCATTGTTTGCGGTAGCAGTATTCCGCATTTATATTTCCAACCCCATTCTTCTGGTGATATTTCTCTTCCGAGCCATGTTTGAATTTGCAGATATACTCTTTTGAAGTGTTCAAAAGCAGCATCTGCTGTAGGTGGCAAAGACGGCAGTTTGACGCAGGTATTTTTAGCAGTTGCTTTCAAAAAAAAGTTATATCTCAATATATTTAGATTCTTTATTTTCGAAGGAGCAACGTATAAAGCAAGCGTGCATGTAACACCAGCGTTAAATATGTCATTAGTATCTTTGCATTCATTTTTAAAAACTAGCAGCATTTTGCAAGTTCAGCCGTTTCTCGAAATTTTTTGCAAACACATTTTTCTACGTTGGAAAAATGCTGACGTTGTGTCACAGCCAGTGAATGCATGCAAGAATAGAATATGCTGTTTATACTTTGGGAATACTTTTTCTAAGCTCTTAGAAGAGTACACTTTTTGCCGTATTTTGCCTTTTGATGGTTTTCGAAAATAAATTTCTCGGTCTGTTGGTGATAGTGTAGCCAATAAAACTAAAACATCTACATCTTTGGATACTACAACAATATTTTCTGACTGCAAATTAATAGCGGTTTTAATTATTAATCTGTCGGCATCAGCTTCTGCTTGGCAAGAAAATATTTTATTTTCCGCAAGTGTTTCTCGTAGCATATCTATGAGCCTACTCTTAATTTTTTCATTCGCTAAAAACTTCTCCTGTCCTATTTTATGAGGTGCGGTGTTATTGAATATTATGTCATTACATGCATTTCTTTTACAGCGACGCATTCTTTCCATCGATTTTGTTCAGTTCTTGTTATAACCATCAAATACGACATAAATATTGTGTCCATAATATGTTATGTAGATATCTGACATAATGTTGACAAATAGTGCCGAAATTTTTATCCAGTTGCCACTTGCAACGGTATAGCAACATAACTTCATCCACGACGTAGGAAAATTTTTGTACATCGTTTACATCTACCGACACTTCTGGGAATAGGTCATAAAATGTAGATTTTGTTGTTTTTTGTATTTCACCATCTTCAAAAGCGCAAGAGGATAAGGAGCTAATTCATAAGCTATGTAGTTTTTAATTTTTTCATCTGATTTTTTTTTATCACACAAATACGCTGAAATAACAGTAGTGGATCAATAGGAATAATATCATCCACTTTGATTTTGCTAGTGGAAGCCAATAAAGGAATGATTTTGTCTTTTCTTGATAACTTGACTTCTTTAAAATTTTTGCCATTTATTTTTTTCATTATTTTTAACCCTTGCTCAAAAGCTGCGTATCAATTCACGTTTTCTTGTCCAGTTATTCCAGTTGCGATAGACATAATGACAGCGACGTCAGGGAATGGAGAATGTTGGATAAAATATTCTTCCAATTTTTGCACGTCAATGTCGTCCCTTTTGATTTGTGCATCGGTTGAATCAGCATGTTGATGACTTTTATTACAAAATATATTACAAAATTCTACTACACCTTCTATTATATCTTTTGAAAAAACAACACTTTTTATCTATTTATAAACAATACTTTCCGTTACACCACGTTTAAAAGGTCCTATTTCAACACTCATAGATTTCATTAGAGTTTGTTCAATGGTTTGATCCGTGGAAATTCCAGAAAAAAAAGCATTGGAACGTCTCGCAGTGAAATATCCTTCTGTGAATTTTTGAAACTCTGTAGAGTCTATTTGGGTAGATAATTCCTGCATGTCTTGCAAGCACAGTTGCATACGAAAAGTGTCCTGATGCATGAAAGTATGGAATCATCCTTTCAATGGTTTGTAAATGCAGATTCCAATCACCCATACGCTCAGCTGCAATAAAATTTTTCAGCACTGCTACCATTCGAAAATAGCTGATCTATAATCTGGACGTTTCATTTTTAGTTTCTAAATCATGTAATTTGTTTTCGAAAATTTTATTTAATCTTTGAAATTCAATATTTTCCGTTATTTTAGTGTAATTAAACATTTTAAAAATATTAGCATTTGTTTGATCACTAATTAAAGTTTGAAATTCCGAATTAATTTGCACACAATAAAAATAACAAACTCCTAAAACTAATACATAAAAAACAAGATAGCTCAGCTCCTGTATTCGGGTTTGAAAATAAACAATAAACATAAATTAAAATAAATCTGACTTTTTTTCAATAACGCCACTACACCGTAAGTTATCAAAGTTATCACATGTTTCGTCATTATTCTTGAAATTTTGATGTTTGCTATGTTGAAATAGCAATAGATCGTCGAAAATTAACCTTGATAAAGCTAGCTGCAGTAGTAAATAATTATTTATTTTTTAAATTTTTTTTAATTAAAAATTAAAATCGCATTAAAAATTTTTTTAACATATATTGTTAAAAACACATTTTAAAAGTTTATATAAAGATTCATCGACTGGCCCTGGATTCCGAGGTATAAATCTTACGGCGCTCTACTACTAACCAAAGGGTAAATTCAATAAATGCAAATTCAAATTCAAATTTGATCACCATAAAAAATGTTTAAAAAATACAAACTTACTTACTACTCTAAAAACTAATGTTACCGTAAAGTGGGGTTAAATTGATCAAAAAAAACATAAGAATTGTGATAATTCTTTTCTCTATGTTTTTTTTGTACTTTTATAGTTTCGTATGCATTGGTCTTTATTAAACCCTTAAATAAGCATTGATCAATTTCATACGCCAATTGGGGCCAATTTGATCATCAACTTAATTTTGCATGATAAACGTGTGGAAACTTAACAGCTATCATCCAATTCAATCGTTTTTGAATTTATTGAAAAATAACTTAGCTATCTACATATTTGAAATTTTACATGCTGGGGCTAATTTGATCAAGTTTTATTATATGTGATAAAAAGTTACAAAATCAACTTAAAAATGCATTTATTAAATAAAATATAAAAGAACATTATTTATAATTTATAATTATAATTATATATATATAAATATTTATAATTCTTTAACATCAACACGTTTATTAAAACAGTATGTTGTAAAATCACCCTTACTAGTACTCTCTATTGTGGGATCAGGTAAAATGGCAATTACATTTTCAATCTCAATAGTAAAGTCATCATTTTCTTCAATCCTAAATTGACTTTTTTGTTCATTTACTGATTTTAAACCACTGACTTCAATTTCATCATTTTTTATTTCTCTAATAAGTGCAACATATCGGTAGCTTTCTTTCTTCCTTCGACCTCCAAGCACTTTCACAAGTAAATATTTTCCCATTTTAATATCCTCTTTATTGAAATTCATATATTCAATTTCTTCCACGGTTTCATCCTCTAATTCTGCAATAGCATCATCGTCATTACTTTTATCTAAAACAAAATCTACATTGCTATCTGAACTTGAATCATCATCTTTTGGTGCTGTAACACTTTTGCCTGCTACAATTGATAATTTGGATCGCTTCACGTTTGTTCTAGATGGTGCAGTTACGTATCTTTTTTCTTTGAGATAATTCACAAGAATATCATTTACTTGATTGTCCACGTTCTCTTCATTCTCTTTCGGCAATTTTTTTAAAACACGATCGGGATTGAAAGGGACAAGACCTGTTGCTGCAAATGATGTTATTGCATGTCTCATTATAGCATTTCCTCCATTACTTCCATCCATTGCACGAAGCGTACTGTTCAATAATTGTGGGAAATCCCTTTTATCAATAGATGTTTGCTTTATATGTGAATTTTTTCAATTTCTCAAAGTTGCCCGCCAAGCTTCTTTGAAAGGTCGGAAAAATACTACATCTAAAGGTTGCGTAAGATGTGTTGAATTTTTAGGCAAGCAAATGAAGGAAATGTTATTATCTTCACATACTTCTTTACAGAAGAATAACAAACTCCTAAAACTAATACATAAAAAACAAGATAGCTCTGTATTCAGGTTTGAAAATAAACAATAACATAAATTAAAATAAATCTGACTTTTTTTCAATAACGCCACTACACCGTAAGTTATCAAAGTTATCACATGTTTCGTCATTATTTTTGAAATTTTGATGTTTGCTATGTTGAAAAACTTTATATTTTTGTTTTTTGTATCAAAATTTAGCAATTTAATGTCTTTTATTTTTAACTCACAGAATTTTGAAAGTTCAATTACGTATGTATAATGTAGGGAAATGTTGTCCTTTTCACTTTTGCACTTTTGACGGCCTAATAATTGGTTTGTTGTTATCACAATACATTTTCCGTTGTCAAACTTTGGAATTTTGAGGTTACCGAGTTTTATGTTTTCTTGTTTACAATTTGTTATATTTTCGGAAAATTTTAATAGTTGTACTTCGCATGTACATCTTCATTATTTTTAATTTCGGATACACTTTTTTTGCACAAATATTCATTGTAGTTAATTTCCTTGCAGTTATCTTGAAAACTTGAGTAGTATCGCTCATTTAGGACAAGGAATTTTGAATTTAGTAGGATTATTTTGTAATTATTTTTATCAGTTAAAATTGGTAAAGAGTATAATTAAAAATTGTCATATGTCTCTTTTTCAACTATAGGAATATCAAGTAGAAAAATAATTTGATTAAATTTTGTATAACTGCTAATATTAATAACTTATATTTTAAAATATATTTCAAATATAATATAAAATAATAATAGAATTGGATCAAACGGTAATTTAGCATCTAGGGTGTGATTATTTATAAATTTAATTTCTTCTAAAAGATTAATTGGTTCTATTATATAATTATGAAAAACATTAATTTTTGCAAAGTTAATTGTTATTTCTAAATTGTTGAATAAATTATTAATTAACTATTTGAAAAGTAGTTATTAGTTCAGAAATTGAAGTCATCACTATTCTAAGATGTTGATATTTTAAATTTGAGATTTCAGTTGCATTTATCAATTCTTGAAATTGATTTTAATTTAAATTCTAACGATTTTTGATTCTTAATAAGAGTGGTTGTTGTTTGATTAAATTTTGTAATGACATTTTACATTATTGTTATTTGGTCATTGTCAATTGTTTTAACTTTATTTTTATTTTGCTTTAAATTTTTAATTGCATTGTCAAAACGTATATCATCATTATGGTCCAAGTTACAAGTAACAATTTTGATTAGCGATCCTAGTCCATCAATGAGACCGCGTTTTCCTCTATTTGATTTTGTTGAGGTTGAAGGGTTAATTTGAGAAATTTCTTCTTCTTCTTCATCTGAATTTAAGCCTAAAGGCTTGTTATTTTCAGCATGTGATTAATCTGTTGTGTTATCTTGCGATATTGACTTTCAACTATCTTGCAATCTTGTTCGTGGTCTTTCTGGCGGTCTTTGACCATTCATCTTTCCGTCTCTTGCAATTCTTGCTAATCGGTCGCGGTTCATTCTTTCAACATGAGCGTTCCACTTTAGTCTGTGTTGTCTGCCTCATCTCACAATATCTTGGACTTGGCAGGTTTTCCTTATGGCCTTGTTTCTTACACGATCTCTGAGCGTCTTGCCGGCTATAGTCCTTAGTACCCACGTTTCAGCTGTTCTAACTAATGTCTTAGTTCTGGTGTTATCGGTACGAGTTTTAATTGCGTATGTCATCACAGGTCGAACACAGGTTTTGTAGATTTGCACTTTATCTTCAGTTTTGAGAAATTGATTAGTCCATATTACATTTTTCAGGCATCCTGCTATTGCCGCCGTTTTGGTAGTTTGACTAAATTCTTGTCTTGTCAAGTCTCCATAGGCAGACACTTATAATAATAATAATAACTTTATTTGTTAACTCTATTTATAATGAAAAATAAATACCTATAAATACAAAAAAAAAAATAAATAAAGTTAACGAAGAGGCAAAACAATCAGCAGAGCTGTTTTTCAATTCCACCCTAGTCCGCATTTTGCGCTAACAGCAGCATCTTCTTGACCGAGCTTCTAAAGGAACGGCTAGTACCGCAGGTCAAAAACACGTCTATATATCTATTTAAAGACCTCCGCCGCTCGGTACTCGAAGAAGCCCTGAAACTTAGTTGTCTTGTGAGACAGGATAGATAAGTTCCCGCTATGGCGAAGATCAAGTTGATGGCGTTTAGATCTTTTTACCATTAACTCCAACAGATATTCCGGACCACCACGCCTATACAAGTTGTACATGAACGAAGCGAACAGAAGCTCAAAACGAGCGTAAACCTTAAGCACATCAAATTTAATAAAAGATGGGGTAACGTGACTGCCAAAGTCTATATCACAGGCAAATCTTATGCAAGTGTTCTGCAGAACCTGTAGTTTATGTTTTAGGTTAGCAGTAAAGTCTCCATAATAAACAACACTGCAGTAGTCCAGGTGACATAACCCCAAACTCTGCACAAACTGCAACTTAATCGAATGAGGAAGAAGATACTTATACCTATATAAGGATTTCAGTTTGTAGTATCCAATACCACAAATCTTAATAACGTGCGCTTCAAAGCATAAGTTACTGTCGCATATTACGCCAAGATCCCTGACATTCTCATTAAACTTCAGTACGAAGCTATCAGTTTAACATCAATAGATCGAGTGTTGTCGGCCAGAGTACAGCAGTATGTACTTCCCATGCGCAAACAAACCATTTTATTGGGGTTAATTGTCACCTGACTAGAGTTTAATAGAAGTTAAATTATTATTCAAAGATTGAACAATACTCTCAATAAAGATAGGTTTGTTGGAGGGATATACTCGAGAGTCATCAGCATAAAAGTGTACATCGCAATCGGAAGAAAGAAACGCTGAGAAGGTCAGTAGTAAAAATGACAAAGAGAAGCGGGCTTAGAATGCTACCCTGCGGCACGCCACTGGTTATGGGAAGCTCACCGGACAAGCATACATTCAGCCTGATCTTCTGAGTTTGACCAAATAATTCCGCAAAAGAACAATGGCCAAGCCGGCACAACCGTAGTACAATAATTTCGAGAGAAGCAACTCGTGATTAATCACATCGAAAGCCTTGCTGTAGTCCAAGAAAGCCACAATTGTTACCTTAGAATCGTCAATATTCCTGGCGATATCATTAGTAAACTTACTCAACGCCGTTGCAGTACTATAACCAAAGCGAAAACCAGATTGAATAGCAGGTAAGATATTATTACACTTGATATGATCAAGTAGCTGCCAGTGAAGATCGGACTCAAATACTTTCGAAAAGGCAGGCAACACACTTATTGACCGAAAATCAGCAAATTTAGTGGCATTATTATTTTTAGGGATAGGCGTTACAATCGACTTCTTCCACAATGCTGGTATTACCGAATTAGTAAGACAAAAATTTATTAGCTTAGTTAAGCTATCAAGACAAAAAGGTAAAGTGAGCTTCAGCATCCTAGCGCTACAGTTATCGACGCTCAAAGCACCGGATTGTTGTTTAAAAATTGCAGCTGCTACCACTTCAAATGAGACAGGGCGAAATATTAATGTACTAGAAACAAGCGGGAAACGATTCTCATTGAAGTAAGTAATAACTTCCGGTTTAATGTCAGAAAAAGCAATGTTGGCAAAGTAACTGTTAAGTCAAGTTATTAAATCAAGATATTGTTAAGTTGTTAAATCAAGATCAATTGTGTGCTTGGATTTCTTATGGATGTTGGTCTGGTCAAAAAACTTTTATAACTGTTTAGGGTTTTTTGACCTCTGATCAATTTGAAACCTAAAGTATGTATTCTTTTTGTTTTTTATGGACATCGTAGTGAAGTTGCGCAAATTCTTATAATACTCATAATAATCATTAAAAGATTTAGACTTCAGAAATTTTTGATATGCCCTATTTCTCAGTTTTATCACAAGTCGTATATTATCGGTTAGCCAACTGGGTCTCCTTCTTCTTATATTAATTTGACATGAGGGAGTATGCAGATCAAAGAGATAGTTGATCGCAGCATTAAAATAGAAGAGCTCATCATCCATATTTGCAGTTGTACTACGGAGTGTCCAATCGATGTTGGAAGCATCGATGGCAACCTGTTCGGAGTCGAAAAATTTGAAATTTTGAAAAGTCAGAGTTTCTGGCGCGGATTTAATGCCCAGAAGATTAAGACTGCAGCACACCAACCGGTGATCAGTCATATCAGGTAAGTCATACGTGTGAACATTGGAGTAGGATAAATCATTGCTTATTAAAATCAGATCAATCAATGTAGCTGTAGATAGAGTTACTCGGGTAGGTTGATTAACTATTAGAGTTATATTGTAAAATGAAAGTAGTGACTGAATGGCATCAGACTGACGATTGACTTTGAGTAAGTCAATGTTGAGATCTCTCATCAGGATAAGACCATATCGTATTCAAAATAAAATTTAGACAAAGTTAGTTCTAACTCATGAAGAAACAATAAGGAAGATTTAGAATATCGATATAACGTACCCACTGCATATGATTTTTTATTAATATGCATTGCCAGCTATAATTGTTCCAAGTTACTTGTAACGTCATTGCTGACTACGACAAGACTGCACCTGATACTATTTTTAATGAAACAACAAACCCTACCACCTCTAGAAAAACGATCACTTCTATAAAGCGAGTAACTGGGAATGTCAAGTAAAGAGGAAGGAAATTGGGGCAATAACCAACTTTCAGAAATTGAAATTATTTGAAAGTTCTTCACAGTAACAAAATAGCAAAAGTCGTCAAAACATTTAACAATAAATCTAATATTGATGTGACATATGAAGAAGTTATCGATAGTGTTACAGTTAGTAACAGTACTGCAAGTGTTACTATCAGGATGGTCTTGGAAAACGGACGCGTCAAAACACACAACAGGAGGACTTTTGGACTCTGAGAAGCATTTGAATAGAAGCAGGATATTGGTGCTAAGGAGCAGACAGACTGGCTCCCCAAGTAACACACGATCGTATAATATACGTATATTTTTGAGATAAATAGTATATTTTTGGTATACGTCTAATTTTGGTAAGTCTAATATACGTATATACGTATACACTTTATATACTATACTTAAAATATTCGTATATTATACGATACTTATATACTAAAATATAACTTACATTCAAATGTAGAATTTTGATCTAGGCAATACGTTTAGTAGACGTATATTATACGCATAAATTTACCATATTCACAATAGTATATTTTTGGTCTACGATATATGTTTAATAAACGTTTGTTATAAACGTAAACACTTAACATTATTCCTTTATAAATTTTAAGCATGATAGGTAGAATTTTCAGCTAAACAATTCGTATTATAGCTGTGGATTATACGTATAAATTTACCATATTTAATATAATATATTTTTGGTCTACGATATATGTTTAATAAACGTTTGTTATAAACATAAACACTTAACAGTATTTTTTTATAAATTTTAAGCATAAAAGGTAGAATTTTCAGCTAAACAATTCGTATTATAGATGTGGATTATACGTATAAATTTACCATATTTAATATAATATATTTTTGGTCTACGATATATGTTTAGTAAACGTTTGTTATAAACATAAACACTTAACAGTATTTTTTTATAAATTTTAAGCATAAAAGGTAGAATTTTCAGCTAAACAATTCGTATTATAGATGTGGATTATATGTATAAATTTACCATATTTAATATAATATATTTTTGGTCTACGATATATGTTTAATAAACGTTTGTTATAAACATAAACACTTAACAGTATTTTTTTATAAATTTTAAGCATAAAAGGTAGAATTTTCAGCTAAACAATTCGTATTATAGATGTAGATTATACGTATAAATTTACCATATTGCAAATAGTATATTTTTGGTCTACGATATACACTACGCGCACTTAAAACCCTCGCACTTGAACTTTTACCTGCTACCTGAAAAGTTTAATCTTTTATACCTAAGGAACATTGTTTATGGCCCTTTTGGTAATAACTTAGGTTTTTAAGATAATTTTAGTTTGTATTTTAGTTTTGCTCAACAGGATTGCTGTAATAATACGCTCAAAAAGGGATGCTACAAAATATTGAAGAATAGTGTTTGTTTAATAGTGTATTTATATCGTTTACCCTCCCTGTAACAAAAAATTTTGATTTTAAATTTTTATTTAATTTTTGTTTATTTAATATTTATTTTTATTTTTATTTATCAGTTCATTTATGCATTTTTACAATATTTTTACCTGTTTCCTATGGTTTTCATTAATAACAATTTTTTTTTAAATTCTTTATCACTTAAGTTTATTACCTGTACTAAAACCAGCATACAGGTAATTTTTAGATAATTAAGGGTGCACTTTAAAATTATCACAATGAAGGGGTTAACTGTATTATGTACAGACAGTCTGATGACTGCATGGTAATTTTATTCTATTTTCATAGTTTAAAATATTCTATTTTAATAGCTTAAAATATCTTAAACCTAAAAAAATACAGGTGCGAAGGTTTTTAGTGCGCGTAGTGTATGTTTAATAAACGTTTGTTATAAACATAAACACTTAACATTATTTTTTTATAAATTTTAAGCATAAAAGGTAGAATTTTCAGCTAAACAATTCGTATTATAGATGTGGATTATACGTATAAATTTACCATATTTAAAATAGTATATTTTTGGTCTACGATATATGTTTAATAAACGTTTGTTATAAACGTAAAGACTTAACATTATTTTTTTATAAATTTTAAGCATAAAAGGTAGAATTTTCAGCTAAACAATTCGTATTATAGATGTAGATTATACGTATAAATTTACCATATTTAAAATAGTATATTTTTAGTCTACGATATATGTTTAGTAAACGTTTGTTATAAACATAACCACATCACAACGGATCTAATGAAAAATGTGAAATTAATGTCAATAAAGAAAAAGAAGTGATAGATAATCCTATTGATATTACGAGTACATGCAATATCTCTAAGATTAGTACTATTGATAATTTGCTAAATAATCAAACCTTACCGCCATGCTTTGATTTTAAAGACAACGTCGAAGAACAGGAACAAAACGTGTTTATTTATACCTAATAAATTATTTTAAATTTTTATTTGATTTTTAATTTAAATATAATATTATTATTACATTTAACCCTGCGCTTTATTTTTTTTAACTACGCGCCATTGTAACTGGTAAAGTAAAGTAAGCCAACTAAAACTTATCATAAGCCTCATAGGTAGATGGTTAGAGAGGTTGCCTCATGGTCTTGACACCGCGCGTTCGAATCCCGTAGATGTCAAAAAAAATGTAAGTACAATTTAATAAATTTCTGAAATGAATGAATAATGTAATAAATAATGTAATAATTAGAATTTCACAGATAGTAAACAGGGATAAACGCAGCCTAAAAAAATAAGCATTATGAAATTAAATTAAATTAAAAAAAAAATGCCCCAAATTTTTTTTTATCTATAATTGTGATATAAAAATACGAATAATATACGTACATTAAATATGTATAATATACGTAGACAGTATACGTCTATATATAGGGATACGTCATGACCAAAAATACGTATACGTATACGTTTATACTATACAGTTTATAGACGTAGCATAATGAAGGATAATATACGTACATTGAATATGTATATTATACGTAGACAGTATACGTCTATATATTGGGATACGTCATGACCAAAAATACGTATACGTATACGTTTATGCTATACAGTTTATAGACGTAGCATAATGAAGGATAATATACGTACATTGATATGTATAATATACGTAGACAGTATACGTCTATATATTGGGATACGTCATGACCAAAAATACGTATACGTATTCGTATATGGTATACGTATTATAGTTGGTTTTAACGTTTGGTCTAGACGATTTTTATACGTCTAATATACTATTATGTGTTACTTGGGTCCTTTGCTGAGAAAATTCAAATCCTCGATGTTGCTGCGTGGCGAACGCGCGGATCTAAAACGCTTAACGGCCACAGGAAACGGCCGAAACTCAGGCCTAAGTAAAGTAGAAACCACAGGAGCGGGAACAGAAACAACATATCCCCTATAGCTACCCGACTTCTCCGAGCACTATTGTGCTCAAGCTATCTCCTTGTCTTATTCCTGCGCTGATTGATATGTATTTTGTTTTCCTACCATTCACTCGTACTGTTGTTCTGTTTTATGTTTTATGTTATGTTATGTTTTATGTTGGAATGTTTTTCTCTTTAAGTATTCTCAGGACATCATTTAGTCTTACGCGGTTAAAAGCCGTGGTGAGATCTATAAAACACATGCAAGAGGAGACGCATGATGAATATTGCGTCAGTTGTTGATCTATTTTGTCTGAAACCCTGTTCTTTTTTGCTTCTGTCCGTTCTTTTTACAATTTCTTCCCTAACAATACTTGTGTGTATGATTTATAAACACCATCACCAATGATTTGGTGATGGTGTTTAAGTAAAATAGTTCTATAGTTTGTGGGATCGTTTTTGTTTCTTTTTTCTAGGATTGGTATTGTAATATTTGAGCGCCAGCTCTCTGGTATTTCTGCTTGCTTCAGGATGTTCTGAAACAATTTTAATATTTCTTTACTCAGAGTTTCTCCTCCGTATTTTAGCAATTCATTTGATATTTCGTCATCTCTTGCAGCTTTTCTGTTCTTTAATTCTCGTATAGCGTCATTAAGGTGTTCTCTGGTGCATTCGAAAGCTTCTTCCGCTTTGCTAGTATCTAGCCCGCAATCCTGGTCATTGTGATCACATCTGTCGTTATTGAATAGTTGTTGAATATATTGTACCCATTGTTTCTTAGTTATTTTGATAATTTGCGTATACTCGTTGACGGGTTTCCTAAGCTTCCGTAGCAGTGACCAAACACTATTTTAGCGCCATATAGGTCATGTTTCATACTTTTCGTGAAATCTTCCCAGTAGTTTCGTTTTAGTTCTCTGATATCAGAGTATATTCTATTTCTAGTTCTGACATACTTTTGATATTCTTTAGGAGTGTCGCAGCTTTTCTACTTTAAGAAGGCATTTCTTTTTTCTTTGGCTAGGTTTTTGACTTCTTCGGAGAACCATGGTTTTTGTTTTTTCTTGTTGTTGATTGTCACTTTTCTGATACCTAAAGCTTGCTTTGCAGCTTGAATAATGTCGTTTCGTATCTTTACTCAACTGGAGTCAACACTGTCTTCGTTCGTTGTATGGTTGAGCAAGATTTGTTGAAATTTGAGAGAAATTTGTTTATTTATTAAATTTATTAAATAATTCGTAATTATATAATAATAAAATTGCATAAAGACCTATAAATTTATTGTCTTTTTTAGTGCATTTTCTGGAATTTATTTTATAAACTTGTTCCCCGGTTTTAAAATCATATTAATCGTCATTTTCCGTATTAATTTTGCTGATGGTTTTAATTTTGTGTTGTTTTATTTTATTTTCTAAATTATCGTAAATTATCTGGGTTTTTAGTTTGTGATTGTCAATATATTTTTAATAAAATATCGTTCTAAAAATAAGTCGGTGTTGTCTCTTAAGTTCGTGTGCCTAAACGCAAGTTCAAAAGGAGTAAATTTGGTGACACTTGTGACATTTGTGTATGCTATTGTTGTAACCCGTAATTGTGTATTGCATACGATTATTCTCATTTAGAAATTGTGATTGTAATATCCGTAGGTGTTCTATTAATGTCGAATGCAATCTTTCAACTACTCCATTTGAATCGTAATGGGATGGTGTTGTAAAGTGAATTTTAATTCTATGAAGTTTAAGAAGTTCTTTAACCACTTAATTTTTGAATTCTCTTCCATTCTCTTCCATGGTCGCATATTATGTTTTCAGGTACATCATAAAAATTAATGGATTGCATTAAATTTTGAGTTATCTCGATCGCATTTCTTGAATTTATTTTAAACGCTTGCGCTAATTTTGTAAATTCGTCTATAATCGTTAGGTATATATTAGTATTGTAACTAAATAGGTTCATATGTAAAATTTGGAAATGTCTACTCGGAGTTTCTATTATGAGCAAAAAAACGTAAGGTTTCTTTCTCGCATATTTCGTGACATATTCGTGATATAATTGAAGGGGCAAGTGGATAAAGGGGCTATGTGACATTTTTTTAATGACCTGATATTTGATGATATTATGTCTTGAATGAAAGGGCTATGTGTAAAAGCAACTCATACACTATTTTACCATGTGAAATGTGCATTGTTTATCGATATTTTAACTTGAAAAAGGGGCTTATGTGCAACAGAAAAAAAAAACTAAATGGCTTTTTACTCAATAAACAGTTTTTGTCACATAGCCCCTTTATCCACTGGCCCCTTCAATTTGAAAAATTTGTTTTTATCTTTACAAAAATAATTTCTATTTAAATACTCCAAAGTTTTGTTTATTTCGCGGTAGTTAGTTTTGCCTTCATGGTGATTTCTTACTAGTAATAATTGTTCTTTTTTATTTCTGATTAAATGTAATTTTTTACTACATCGGATTAATTTAGCTCTTCTTTCGAAAAAATTTCTTAAATATACTTGACAAAAATCTTGATATAATTTTTCTGTATGAAAGTAAATGTGATAGGTTTTTCAGATGTAGTCTAAGTTTGTGA
This sequence comes from Cantharis rustica, assembly GCA_911387805.1. NCBI lineage: Eukaryota > Metazoa > Arthropoda > Insecta > Coleoptera > Cantharidae > Cantharis > Cantharis rustica. The sequence goes on from OU426877.1 coordinate 84,520,474, forward strand.
AAATTTTAGAATGAAGTATTTGTTGAATTCTTTTAGAATCGTGAGAGTTTAAACTTCTAAGTTTTGGTAACTATTTGGTTTAGTTTGTTATCCATTACCTCTTTGATAATAATAATAATAATAATAATAAAAAGCTTTATTTAGAGTTACAAAATACAAAATAAAATGTAAACTTTAAAAAAGTGGAGATCAGCTGTTGCTGGTTTTCATCTCAACTTCATCTTGAAAGAATTCTTCGACTTCGTAGAGCGCTCTCTCTAACAATAGTTCTTTGGTTTTTTTCTTAAATTGAATCAGAGGAAGGTTTTTGATTTCCTCCGGCAGCTGATTGTACAGTTTTATACATAAATTCCTTCCTTCACAGCACTTCAATCGAAGAAGCATTGTTTGAAGTTGGTCTCTTTGTCTTGTTTCATAAGAGTGGCTCGCCGTGACTTGAGCGGTGGTGTTCGTTTTCATATGCACAACGGCAGTATATACATAGGCAGAAGGTAGCGTCATTACTTTTTGTGCCTTGAATATTGGTTTGCAGTGTGTTCTGTTGGAGAGTCCCTCCAGTGCTCGTATTGCTCTCTTTTGCATTATGAAGATGCGGTTTAAGTGTGTTGAATGACCCCAGATTCGAAGACCGTAGATCATCCTTGCATGAAACAAAGAGAAATAAACGAGTCTTGCAGTGTCTTTTCCGACTGTGTCTTTCATTCTTCTTATTGCATATATAGCTGTGCCTAGTGAGTTTGTTAGGTTAGCTATATGGTCGTTCCAAGTTAGGTAGGTATCTAATGTGATTCCTAAATATTTCACTGTTTTTTTTTGGTGTTCATCAGTCCGGTCAGTGGTGAAAGTTATCTTTTGTGTTTTTTCCTCGTTTAACAGTAAGCGATTTGATGCAAACCATTTCGCTGCGGTGCTTTGCTTATCGTCGGTTGTAGTGTTTTCGTACTCTTCTACATAAGCAGTATCGTCCGCGAACAGTACCGTTGGGCATTCCATATTTGCTGGAAGGTCATTTATGTAGAGGACAAAGAAAAGTGGTCCTAATATACTGCCTTGCGGTATACCGCATGTCATTATACCTTCGCAACTTAATTCTTCGCTCCACATAACGATTTGTCTTCTTTTGGTTAAGTATGATTTGATTAGAGTGTGGGCCGATCCTCGAAATCCGTAGTGTTGTATTTTGTCAAGGAAGATGTTGTGATCCATCATATCAAATGCTTTAGAAAGGTCATTAAACGTGGCTTGGCACTTCTTTTTGTTTTCTAACATGTCATATATGTGGGATGTTAGGTGCATGATCGCGTCTGTCGTGTTTTTCCCTTTTTGGTAGCCAAATTGATGTTTCGTAATGGCCTCATTCTTACTCAAAAAGCTCAGAAAACGGTTGCATAACAATTTTTCAAGTATTTTTGAGAAGATGGGGAGTATTGATATCGGTCTGTAGTTTGTTGCTTGATTTTTATTTCCTTTCTTGTATATTGGAATTGTTTTCGATAATTTCAGAGTATCCGGAAAGATTCCTTTTTTCAGACATTCATTCATAATGTGGCACAACACTGTTTGTATGTCTTGTTTTATAAATTTAACTATTTTTAAGTTTAAATTATTGATGTCGTAGGATGACGAGTTCTTCAGTTGTCGTATGGTGTTCTCTATTTCTGTTTCAGTGATGTCATGTAAAAATATAGTTTCACGTGTACTAGGAATTGCTGAGTTTAGATATTGTGATGGGCTTATACTTGTCGTTGGTATCTTCTCGTTTAAACATTTCGTGGCATTTGTGAAGTGATTGCAGAAGTCGTCTGCTGTAAGTGTTGAGTCGTATTCCGATTTATTTTTTTTTCCAAGTTCTTTGTTGATCATGGACCACGTTTCTTTTTGTATATCATTTGATAGCATGATTTGTTTCGCATTTATCTGCCTCTTATGTGCTTCAAGTTTGTCGTTAAAAAGTTTCCTTAAGTTGTTGTAGCTTTTCCTGTCATTCATGTTTGTGGTAGTTTGTTTAATTTGTTGATGTAGTGATTTCATTTGCTTCTTTATGTTGTTGAGTTCTTTTGTGAGTTTGATTTTTGTATTGTTTCGTTGGTAGCTTTTTACTGGAAACGTGACGTCTGCATTTTCTTGGATAGCTTTGATAAATAAGTGAAACTTCTTCTGTGGGTCCGTTTCTTGGTAAACACTTTCCCAATTTATAGTGCTGATCTTGTGTTTGAATTCATCAATTAGTTTTTTAGAAAATTTCCTCTTTGATATTTGGTTTTGTTCTTTTTGTTTGTTTGTGTGCCACTCGATACAGATTGATTTATGGTCAGATATAGTAATTTCAGGTAGGTAGCTCGAAATGTGGTTTACGTTAGTAAAAATATTGTCGATACAAGTTGAAGATATTTGATTATATCGTGTTGGTTCAAATATCGTTCTTTCCAAATTGAAGGATTTTATGAGGTGTTCGAGGTTACATTTTTCAAGTGTACTTGAGTTTAGGTCTATATTGAAGTCGCCCGCTACAATTAATTTCGTTTGTGACTTATACTGTCTAGTTAAGTCCAACACTACATCTTCAAGTAATTCCAGATATTTGTTAGGGTTACCTGCTGGTGATCGATAAGTTGACACGATAATTGTGTTTGTTTTTTTCATGTAACATGCTGCAAATTCGCCTTCAATTTCGATTGATTTGGCAGCTATCTGGGGGAGCGGTGTACATATCCAGTTTTTGTTTGAATACACGGCTACACCTCCATGAGCGTGTTTGGTTCTAGAAAAATATGAGATTAATTTGTAGTCACTTATATTTAGCATATGTATGGTCTCAGATTTTTGCCAGTGCTCGCTGATACATGCAATATCAATCTCTTGTTCTTGCAATGTGTGTGCAAGGGAAGCTGCTTTATTTGACAAGCATTGAACGTTTACGTGTAAGAGCTTTATTGTGTGGTTTGTTTTCTTGTTGGGTTGCTTCTTGTTTTGTGTTAGGATCACATATGAATTTAAGTGGTGGTTTCGTTTTTTTGGTTCTTCTCTAAAAAATGACGACCTCTGCTAAAAATAAAACGCTCATACCTTACACCGATTGGCCAGAAATTCATGTCATATATTGTACTTTTACTTTCAATGTCGACTCCTACCATGAAGCATTTTCTGGTGCTTTCCGTGTGTGCAGTTTTGAGTAATTCTACTGTCACGGTTTCACTGTTTAATTTTCCACATATATATTGTTTTAATATCTCTTCAGTTATGTGTGCTTTGACATGCAGTTATGTGTGATAATAATTGAAATTCCGTTGTTCGTTGTTTCTTTAAATTAGAATGAGGTGTGCATTCGGTAGGCAAATTTGATGGTCTCAGTTGCATATCTGATAAAATTTTAATTTTGTTACTTTCTTTTAAATTTTGAAAATTTTAAGTTTGTTGTAGGGGTTTGTAAGTAATTCATTTCAACATTTCTAAAACATCTTCATCAACATCACCTGGTGTGACGTTATCCGGTTTCTTTCCTTTTCTTTTCGTTCCTATTATTGAAATATTTGAGCTTCACCCTGTATATAGATCCTTTACGTTTTAAAATTTAATATCGTCCTGACCTTTGTGTTGAAATAGGAAGTAGGAACTACGTCAAGAAGTTGGTTGTGTGTAGGGTGGTCGTGAAGATTTTAAATGTTTAAAAATAAAGCTGAAGCCCCGAAATTTTGTTTTGGTAACTATTGTACCGTCAATATCGCCTTTGCAAGTTTTGTAGTTCTTTACGTTTCTAAATTGCTTTGCCATTTTAAGGCAGTTCACATATGTGCGTAATTTTGTTTAAAACTTTGTGTACCGAGGATTATGGAAGTCATCCCCTGAAGAAAGTAAAACAACTACTTCGTCTTTAGTGCCAACCAACCCATTTTTATGTTTTTGAGTGATCTTTGATTAAGAGTCCTTCTACCTAACCTCAAATGCTAAGTTTTCGCGGTTAAACGCGTACGTAATTCCAATCCCCTTGGAGGAGACCACCTTTATAATATTGTTAAAGTCATCTGTAATTACCTTTTTATCCTATTGGTGATCTTATTATTGTTTGGTGCCGAGTCGAAAAATCACTTTTCCTTTTACACCTACCTCAATAAGGTCAGCTTAGTGGACGCCTTGTTGTTACTACTTTCTTGGTATCCCATTCGACATCGCGACCCGAGATTTTGCTACTGTACCTTCTCTGGATACAGCTGTTGCGCAGGATACTTTTAAGGTAAAGATTGTTAACTATTTACTAACTGTATGCACCTGTGTTTTGGACAATTGCAGAAGATTCTATATTTAGGGCAACATTCAACTTACTGTTGTATGTTGATAAATTGGTTTGTCGTACCATTGTTAAAACTACCAGAATCGCGTTGCTTACCTTTGTGTATGTTAACAAAATTTATTGTAATATATTATTTAGTATCATAGGATTTAGTTGCATGATGACTAACCCATTTTTACGTAACAACCAAAGTTGAGAAGTTACTTATAGTTTTCGTTTAATTCATTCAGTAAAAGAACTCTCGACGAGGATTGTTACTTATTTATATTATGTTAGATTACCAATAGTCGAATCTCGAAAAGACTCCTTTTTATTATTTGTATTTATGTCGGTTGATGTGCTGCCTACCTTAGGCGTGGGTAATTATTTAATTACAACTATTTATGAATTATATGTTTATTTGGCCGTTGGCCGTAACTGTTTAATTTTATTGCTAATCAACACTTTGTTCTCTTCGACCATCAAGCTACTTCTACCCAAAAAGGGTTTCGCAGCGATTTCTCGAAAGAACTGCGGAATTGGTTATTGATGGTAAGTCAGATTCAGTTCGAGTGGCGCCTTTTTATTCCCCCTCACCCCTCTTAGTTTGTCTTTTATCCTTTCGACAGTCGAATGTAGTTCACCGACCCCATCCCCATTGAGCTAGTTGGCTTCGTCGGTCGGAAAACGAGTTGCGGTGTAATCCTTATTTTATCCGTGACATTGGATTATTAAAGAGTAGTTCATAGTCGTTAGTTTCTAATGCATTTATTTTTATTCTCAAAAGAGCATCTGCGTTCAAATTCATTTTCTCTTTTTTGTAAACGATATCGTAGTCGAATTCCTCTAATCGAAGTCGCCATCTTACTAATTTCGTATTTAGTTTTTTTAGGCTAAAAAGGTAAGTGGGCGGTGGTCGGTAACTATTGTAAATTTTTGTCCGTATGAGTATGGTCTAAAATATTTTGTTGCGTAAATTATTGCAAGTAGTTACCTTTTCGATTGTGGAGTAATTTTGTTTACTTTCATTTAATTTTCTTGAAGCAAAAGTTATTGGTAGGTGCAAATCAACTTTACCTCGACTTAAAATTCCGCTTATTGCAATATTTGAGCTATTCGTGATTAAGATGAAAGGTTTTTTGAAATTGAGGTACTGTAAAATCGGGTGATTTGTTAGAATTTGTTGACAATTTCAAAATGCGTTGACATATTCTAGTGAAGTGTGGTTGATTTCCTTACCCTTTTTTAAACAATACGTTAGTGGTTTAGTTAATTTTGCAAAATTATTTATGAATTGTCGGTAATATCCAAGTAATCCTAAAAATCCTTTTATTTCTTTGGTGATTTTTGGAATGGGGTATTTCAAAATTTTTTTGTTTTATTTGGATTGGGTTTTACGCCTTCTGGAGTTATTAAATCGATACCTCAATGCAATAGGGTAACAAGTCAAAAAATGCAAAATTTGCGGTAGACATATCATCTTATAGCCCTTGTTAAGATCTATGTATTTCAATACAAAAACAATTTTAAATATTCACAATGCACTAGAAATTACGAAAATTTTTATTTGTAAATTGTATAATTATAAAAGGTAATAACTTGAAAAAACGTATAAAAAGACTTAAAATAAGCGTTATAAATAAATTTTAAGATGTTAGTCAATATTTTTATCAGTCAATCAATGACTAAAATTACATTTCAATTGAACATAATGAGATAATTTAATTTGTATTTTATAAAAATTTTTAAATATCAATATCTCGTAACTATGAATTTTTAGTTGTTACCTTATTGAATTGAGGTATGGAAATGTTCTAAATAAGCTACTTCTTTTTGTAAAAATACTGATTTATCTAATTGAATTTTGAAGTTAGCATTTTTTAGTCTCTCGAATGCTTCTCGAATTTTTTCCATGTGTTCTTCTTCTTCCAGATATCCCTACGGATACCGAAAATATTATAATGTCATCCAAGTAAACTAAACACGTTTCATTTTGAATTTCTTTTAAAATGTCATCCATCACTCTCTGAAAAGTTTATGGAGCATTTTTGAGTCTAAAGGGCATATGAAGAAATTCGTAATGTTCATTTTCAACAGAAAATGTTGTTTTTGGGATGTCATTTGGATTCATCTTAATTTAATGTAAACCAGAAGCTAAGTTCAAAGTCGTGAAGTTTTGGCATCTTCCTAATTTGTCCAAAAAGTTGGTGATATTTGGAATAGGATATTTGTCATTGACTGTTTTTTTACTTACTTTACGGTAATCTATCACTACTCGCCATTCTTTTTTTCCGCTGGCATCTAGTTATTTGGGCACCACCTAAACTGGTGAGGATCAAGATGAATTTAAATTTTGAATAATTTTTTGGTTTGACATTTTTTTTATTTGAGTCTGAACTTTATTTTTGTGTACATATAGATATTTATAGAATTTTGAATATATTAGGGTTTCATCAGTTAATTTAATTTTGGGATTAAATTGATTTATAAAAGTTAAAGATGCATTTTCACAGTAAAAGATATCTCTGTATTCGTAACATAAGTTTCTAATTTGTTCCCGTTCTTCTTGATTAGTATGATGTAGACGTAAATTTTTAAATTTGATTTTAAAAGGTTATCTTGAATTTGGGTCAAATCTTCATCGGATTCCATTTTTTCAATAAAATTTATTTTGGCTATTATTAATGGTTCTACATTGAAAAGTTTATTAAAATTTATTGTGATTGGTTCATCGTCTGAATTTCTAATAGTTGTGATTGCAAAATGGACGAGTTTCACTATTTTTTTTTATTTTTTTATTTGAAAGTAGAGGTCAAACTGAGCATTAAAAATTTTTTCCAAAATTTTTTGAGTACGTCTAAGGTAAGAAAATTAATTGTTAAATTATCGGTCGCTGACATCACAAGCCGGCTATTTAAAAAAATAGCGCGGCTTTAAAAGCCAATAAAAACAGTTCAGTTGCCAAGTGGAAACTGTTAAAAGTTGGTAAGGTTGGTAAGGATACTAATCTCACTTGTTACACGTGATATCTAGTAGTTGTTTGTCTTGTTTTGATCTTTAGTTTTAACAACAGCGCATAATTATGGTTGATCATGATAATCAATCATGGCGCTCAAGTACTTTTCCAAATTTAAAAATTTTTGTTTAAATCTGAAGCTGAGTATTGAGACCAATCAATTATACTGATAAATAGCATTTTGATCAAAGTTTTATTTTCATATATTATTTTAAAAATCTGTGACTGTGAACTCGTCCATTATTGATTATATTAACTAGTGATTTAAGCGTTTCGACACCATTTTTAAAATTTCGTATATGGAAAATACCTGTAAAGTTAAATTGATTCACTAAAATTTTGACTACTTGTTCTGTTCTGGGATTAATTGGTAATTTTCAAAATCTTTAGTATTATTTTGTTTAAAATTTTGATTTGGTTCTGATTGTAAAATTATTGGAATTCTTACTTAAGGAGTAACTAGAATTTTTTTTTCTATGTCAATATAAGCTTCTAATTTTTGTAATAAATTGATGCCTATTAATCCGTCGAATTTTGGTAAAAAATCGAAAATATAAAATTTATCAACTTTAAATAATTTGGGTACATTAATGAATGTTACTTTATTATGTTGTGAGAATCCGTGAGATGATTGAATTTAAAAATTTTCAATTTGAATAAAATTTTTAAAATATTTAAGAGCTTGATTTGAATTAATTAAGCTTCTTGCTCTACCGGTATCGATTAAAAATTTTGCTTGAATTTCGGGAGTATATGATATAAATGGTAAGGTAATTATTATTATCATTATTTCTAAATTATTTAAATAAATGTTTACGTCGTTTGGTTTTGATAGGGAATTAGACGAAAATTTTCAGTTGTTAATTCGTTGGTATTTTCAATTGTTTCTTGTACAAAGTTTTCAGCTGGCATTTCTTCATCAAAAGGTTGGTATGATGAATAGAAATTTGTTTGTGTGGGGTTTCCATTTTCGTAAAAATTTTCATGATCGTTATCATAAAAAATTTCGTATTCTTTCAAATTATTGTCATTGAAATTTTCGTGTTGATCGTTATTTTGTTCTAAATTAAATAATTCTACAGAACGGAAAGTTGGTCTTGAAGATTTATTAAAATTTGTTATATAGCTGGGATCTACTTCTATTGGTGTTGGTTTAAAAGTTTTACCAGAATTCGGTTTAAATTGTGGTTTATTAAAGTTTTGGGAATTCTTAAAATTTTGATAAATATTAGGTTTTTGTTGAAAGTTTGGTTTAAAATTTTGGAATTTTTGTAATTGTTGATAATTATTAGGTCTGTAATTTTAAAAGTTCAAAGTTCCTTGAGTTTGGTTAGGTTTAAAGATTTGAAAATTCGGTGTCTGTTAAAATTTATTTTGAAAATTAAGTGGATTTGGTTTAACTTTGTAATTTGGTTTTATTTGACGGTTAAATTGCGGTATATTATTTGGTTTAGAGCTGGTTTTACCAACCTCGTTCAAGGTGACCTTCGGTTTAACGCAAAAATCCTGTTGTACCCACCTCAGTTAAACTTGAACTGTAGTTCGAATCGACGTTTACGAATACCAGCTAAAACGGCCGTTCAAGAGAATTGAACTAAGTTCAAACAATGACAAGCATTGCACAAATGTCATTGCTATAAAATAGTGACAGCCCAAACTGGATAAGAAAATTAACAGGATACAACTTTGGTCTTATAAATTTTTGTAGAAAACCAACCGTTTTCACAGAAATTCTGAAAGTAATGAACAAGGTGTAGGTAAAAAAAAATAAATTCACAAAATTTCTTAAAATCTTAATTTGATTTATAGAATTTGTTTTAATGCACCTTGTAGGTAGAAAAAATAAATAACAAACTAATTAACAATAATAAATAAACAATGTAATTTAACAAAGTAATTAACAATAAACTAATGCGCTTTATAATTTCGCTCATACGTCAAACGCTACAATACGTTTTGACATTAAAACGAAACGCCAGAAAACCTTGGGATCAGATTTAATATTTGCTTCAGTTCAGGATAGATAAATCTGATACAGCATTGTATTTAAATTGTTCAAATAATGCAGTTTACATGGACATTCCATATATTTTTTATGTGCTTATTTTTTTCATAAATTTGGTCAGTTAGTTTTTTAGAGTACCATAGAGGATGATCTAAATTTTTAATATATTTGAGTGGTACGTAAGCATTAATTATGTGCAATAGTACGTCATAGAACTTGCCTACCACTAGATTAATATGATCGGAATGAGGTATTTCGTTCCATGAACACTTTAATAGGTACTCATTAATTGCAGTGTAGTCAGCAATCTTAAAATCATAAACACAATGTTACATGAGGTACGAGAGCTTATTCTTGTTTTCCCAATTATATAACGGGGTGGTATTCCAGAAAGAAGATTAAATAACAAATACATTTAAATAACATTTAATATCCGAAAGGCATAATTACATGAAAACACAAATAGATAATATACACCGTAGTCACGATAAGGTGTCCTAATTATGGCGCACGTCTTTATACATATAGCTAATGTAATTGGACATGGTTTTGTTTTATTACATTTGCTACCTCATTTATAGTCTTTCATTGTATGTGAAAAAAATGACATACGATCAATTAGTATTGTGACATTAAAGCAAAGCGCTAATTAATTTTAAAACTTTATCTTGATAGAAAAAAATTTTGTGAAATCTTGAAGGCGCTTAGAAATGTTGCTGTGCATTATAAATCAATTCACAGAACTGCAAAAAGACATAATACTATAGGTAACGTAAAATCACTAACAAAAAAAACGCGAGTTTGTCCCATTCGATCTAGTAGTTCTACCATTAAGCAAGCGAATTCAACAAAATCCTCAACAAAGTCAAAGAAAACTTGCCAGAGAAGCTTAACATTTTAAAAACTTAAAAGCACAATATTATTAAAAAGAATTTAAAAACCGTGCTTATAAGAAAAAAAAATACATGTACTAAGAATGAAACAGAAGGCAGCAAGATATGAGAAATGCAAAAGATTACTTGCATGGCACGCTGATGACAAGATAATTTTTTCTAACAAGAAATTATTTTTGCTACAAAATTCTGACAATGCTCAAAATGACAAAGTGTATACCAAAAGTATGAGCGATATTATAATATATGTTAACGAAATAACGATTGACCAATATCAAAACGCTTTGGCGTCATGGTTTAGGAGGCCCGTAAGTACAGGGGAACATTGTAATTATCATTTAACACAGGCGTCAAACTTAAAGCACAGTTTTATTTAACGGAAATTTTAGAAAATTATTTGCTGCTTTATGCCAAATATTTGTTTAGTGAGATTACTATTGCTTTCAGCAAGTTTCGGCTTCTTCACACAAAGCTCGGATTGTTCAAAAATATTTGAGTAAAAATGTCCCAAATTTTTTGACTGGGTAATTGGCCTGCGGCGTGTCCAAATCTTAATCCATTAGATTATATCATTTGGAGTTATATGCTATCTAACCTTGGTAATGTTAATTATTTAAATTTAAAATGATTTAAAAAGCGTTTGATAAAATTTGGAACGATATACCAATTGAAGCGGTGCGTTCAAGTGTAAAGCTTGGAAAAAACATTGGAAGTCTGTGATGCAAACTAAATTGGAAAAAATTGAACTAATTTATTAAAATTACGTATAAAAAAAATCTATTTTAAAAAGTTCCATTAAATTCGAACCATTAGTTGTTCTTTAATAAATAAAAGAAATTAGGAGAACTTATCGTGACCACGGGTAATAATAATAATAAATCGAATTTATTTTCGTAAATACATCAAAGCATTTATAGAGAGAAAACAGGTGTCACAAAAGAAATGAATTACCAAAATATCAACAAAATCTACAGTAATACTAGTATAATAATAAATCACCATAAAACAAAAAAACTACAGTAATAAAAAAATTCAAAATTTAACATTCAAAAATTCTACCAAACAATAAAGCTCGATCTGTATAACAAAGCGATCGAGGTTTTTCTTGAATATCTTTAAATCATTCATTTTGCGTAGGCGCAAAGGCGTTATAAAGCTTCAGACACATATTGTAATGTATAGGGTGTCTTCTAATAATTTTTTCTTCTCTAATAAATTGCAACCACCCTTTACTTACAATAGCGCATGAGACTCCTTTTATCTTATCTTTGCTATATTACCATAAAATCTTGCAAAATTATCTCACTTTTCAAATAAACCACCGAATACAAAAAAATTAATTTTAATTCTACTTAAAAAAAAAACAACCTATCAAAAATATCGCTTAAACTAACTTAATCCAAAATCAAATATTCTCTCTACTCGCTATCTTGGCGAGTAGAATTCAAAAACAAATTCATAAATATTAAAAAAGAAAGGTTTCACATTACAAACCCCTAAATTGTAAAAAAATACACGACAATATATAATGCGGACTACTTTCCGTGTTAGTCAGCGAATGTATGGGATACATATAAAAATTTAAATTATAAACTCCTTGTGCATGTACAAAAAATTATACACTCCCTGATGTACATGCCCGGCAAAGTCAAGAAATTGTGCTTTCTAAACAAACATCTTCATGACGCATTGCAGGAAAGACCGAGTAACACTTTAACAGCTAATTTCTGTAAGACAAAGATTTTGTTTTTACTGACGTGCCACCGCCCCAAAAATAACTCCAAAATCCATCAAATAATGAAAATTCGCATAATACAGAATTCTCAGAGTTTTGGCATTTAATTACGCCAATTGAGAGTACTGTCCAGATGAACTCCAAGACACCGACATCCATCCGAAACCATCAGTCGACCGCCACAAAGACTCCCGGGCACCGCAGCCCGACAGCGACTAGTCATAAATAATACACATTCCTTCTTATCTCCATTCAAACCTGTTCATAACCTGTTCATGCGCAACCATTCCTCAACCGATGAAAGATGAAAACTTAAGATTGACTCCACATCGCTTAAATTATTACACAATAACAACAAAGTAGAGTCATCGACATGAGAAGTTGAGGAATTTATGCGGAGAGTTCGCAGTAATCAGCGACAGATTGTTCATGTAAATTATGAACAGGAGAGGACCAAGAATGCTCTTCTGGAGTACACCAAGACTCACAGCGCGACTACTCGAAGTAAAATACTCTTCACGGCCAGTGATACGAGTCGATTGAGAGTGGCTGGAAAGATAACTGACAAACCAAGACAAAGCAATACCTCTTATACCGTATCTGTGACGCTTCTTAAAGAGAATTGAATAATCTATACAATGAAAAGCTTTAGATAAATCCAGAAAAACTCCCAGGGGAACCTGCTCACTTTCCAATTCCAAACATATAGATCAAACGAGTTGGAAAAGAGCCGTATCCACCGATCTGTTCATCAAAAATCCGTGCTGCGAACTACTGAACAGCTCGAACTTGTCAAAGAACCGGACAATCCTACCACCGACAATCTTTTCCAGAAGCTTAGAAAAGAGACCGAGAAGACTAATCGGTCGATAGTTACCAAAGTCACTACAATTACACTTATTGATAGAGGTATAACCTTATGCGACCTTTGAAAAAATGCCGTGTTTGAAAAAATTAAAATTATTAAATAATAAGACCAATACTGTACATAAGATAATAATACTTAGATAGTAAATAAAGAAGTGTGTGATTCCAAGACGATAAGTTGAAATAAGTAATAATTATTATTGTTACATATAATTCAACATTTAAGGTTGGAGATTGACAAACTTTTATAAATATCCGCATGCGTTGCTACTGGCGCAAAAATATATATAAATATTTAAAATTTAGAAAAGTTACATACTTTACGTGATTGGGCTAAAATCCAATAGATGTCACCTCATCTGTTACTACAAGTTAATTGTATCGCCAAACTGATAGAATGTGGAATTGCCATATGTGCAATAAGAGGACTGGGTTTTTGTACTCGTTTTTCCCCAGTAATAAACATAATTCAAATTCAAATACTCATGTAAACTTGCTTAAACTCAAAATTATCTGGTAAATTGTATTAGAAGCAATAGGCACTGATATTGTAAAATTACTTATCCATTCACATTTACGTACCGTAAATGTCCTGTAAAATTATGACTAATAAAGAGTTTATTGATTGATTGATTGATTGATTGATTGTGCAATAAGAGGATGTAGTCCGCATTCAGGCGCAGACCGTCGAACGCATCAAGCCACTTGCGAAGAAAGAATGGTTCGCAGACAGTGTCAACTCAACATTTTGGAGGCTACAATCTAATCTAAAAGTGTTCAATATGGGCCTAAAATAGATGACTCGATTTAAGTTGCAAATTAATATTTTATTTTAGAGAAAATCGATCTTGAATCTTTAAACGCGTTTATCTCGAAATGACATTTTTAACATCGGTGACCACGATATATTGAAAACTACTACATCGATGTTTTTCAAATTTGGCACAGTTATTTTAGATATAAGAAACTAGTCTTTGAACGAAGGATTTTATTTTTCAATGTATAGTTTGGTTTTTATTAGCAATGAAGGAGAAATATTTTCATCAAAAATTAAAATTTTACTTTGATCGTGTGCCATTTTGTCCTAAATTAATATTTTAAAAATCCTTCGTTCAAGGACTAAATAATTTAATATATTGTAACATTTTTTTGAATTTTTTATTTTTGATGATCCAGATTAGAGTAGCAGTGGTCACCGCAAAACATGTTTTTAAAATGGACCTTCGAGAGAATGGTCATAATATTTTTGTTTGCAAATATATTTTATTAAAAAAATTATATTATTTAAGTAAAAAGGTACATTTTTTTACGTATACCAAAATATTCTTAAAAAATTCTTCCAATTCTTTAAAAAAAATTCTCCAAAATCACGTATTTTTTTTACGTGTAACTGGGCATGACCCCTTACATTAAGTACATGTACAGAGGTGCATCACAAAAAGTTCATTTTTGCTAAAATTTTAAAAATGTTTTATTTATGAGACTTTACTTTTTTTTAGAATGAAGTAAATAAAAAATAAGCGCTTTTCGCATTATCCATGAGTTATCGAAGGTTTTTTGATTTAATTGATTTGTAAATTGTCACTTTACTATGAATTGATTTGAACTATGAACTTGGTTTAAAAAAGCTTATTAATTTTATATTTTTGTAAAATTATTAAATAATAAAATAGACAAATAAGTATTTTATTAATATTAAAATATTTTTATAAATTTTATCGAAGGTTTTTTGATTTAATTGATTGGTAAATTGTCACTTTGCTATGAATTGATTTTGATCAATTTTATTTGATACGTAGATAATTAAATAAACTTGTTTTAAAAAGACTTATTAATTTTATATTTTCGTAAAATTATTAAATAATAAAATAGACCAATAAGTATTTTATTAATGTTAAAATATTTTTATAAATTTTCCGTTTCCTTTCTCTTTCCTTTTTTTATTTTCATTTCTTTTTCTTTTCTTTCGGCCTTCCAATATACATATATTTATGATCCACGCAAAGCATCCCAACGCTAATGTTATTACGAGCTAACTTGTTATTTAATATTTTCCAGTAAAATTGGGTTTTCCAAAAAAAGATGATATACTTAGCCGACAAAGCAAAGTAAGCAATAAGCAGAAGTTAGCAGGGTAGTTTTATGGCTTTATTACTATAGATTACTATAGTTATTTACATATTAAAATAGTTTTGCCAAATCAACTTTTTATTATTATAATGTAAATGATTTACCTATCGACAAATTGTAATTACAATTTTTTAAATTTTTTAGTTTAGTGTTTTTCTTTCCAAAATTGTTTACTGTTTTGTATTTTCCCGTGTGGTGCTCGAGCACTCAAGCAACTCAACTGAATGCGACTCTGCCCCTAACTCAACTTTATTTTACAAATTAAAATAAAATATTACCAATTGCTGTAATTACTTTTACCTATCTGCAATCTGAATTTTTAAAAAAAATAACAATTCATAATTCTTACAACTGCAAAATTTTTAATTTTAAAATTAGAATTATTACAAATTGTCGAATTCGATAAAACATTTTATCTGTAATAATAAAAACTAACGTTTTTGGGGTACTATGTAAGATGTTTAATCCTTTTAATCCTTTATCCTCGATTTCATTCTCTCTTATCTATGATAATATCTACCTGGCAAAAGCCGTTAATTCAAGGCTCTATCTTCTTCAAAGAGCTCAAACTATTTTCGAACTTGAAAGTTCAAAATCTACATAAAATGATAAGTACACGAGTTCATTCATTTTGTTGTTATTAATTAACTTTTATCAATTTCATTTATTGATATGTAAACTTCGCATATATCCGCGTATTATTGTAGAGAAAAATTCGGTTTAAAAATTTGTGTTTTGTTTTGTAGTTTTTAATTTCATAATGTAATTAAAAGTTTAATTTAAATTATGAACCTACAAAAACATAGCTAACAGTTTCTTCTACAAGTTGTTCAAAGTATAAATGTTATATATGATTTAGTTTGAGAGAAAACCATGAACTCCGAAGGGTCAATATTGCATATATTTTGTACATTCGTTCCCAGCCTTAAATTTAAACTTGACAATTTAACTTCTGACAAAAGATTAAAGCGGCGTTCAGATAGAAATTCTTGTCTTGCCTTGCTTAGGTAGAAACTGGCAAGCGCCAATCAGATTGAAGTATTTAGCTTGTCAGTGTCAAGCTTTTTGATTCTACAACACAACGCAATGGAAGCAAGACTCAATCAAATCGAAGTATTTTAAATGAAACTTCGCGCGTATATTTTAAAAATTATTTAAATTTTAAATTAAAAAAATTAATATTATGTTGGCACTAAAGTACTGGTAAGTAGTATAAATAGATACTAGTAAGTATATAGTGTGTTGTTATCAAATAAATATATACATTTAATTATTTATAAAATCAAAAATGAATAATTTACATTTAAATTTTGATGAAAACTATAGATGTAGCCATTGCTGTTGTCAAAACAAGACAAGACAAGAATTTCTATGTGAACGCTTAAGTCGTGTACGCAAAACCGAAACAACACCAAGCAAGGCAAGTCGCCACAAGGCAAGACAAGAATCTCTATCTGAACGCGGCTTTACCCAATGAACAATCAAACTTGTTGTCTATAAAGTGAACATAAAGTGACTTAGGTATATATTACCAAATAATAGTTGCAATAAATAGTATGAAATTATTACGCTGATAATTCCACACATATATAAAACCATCCACAAGAAATGTCAAAACTGACAGTTTGCTAGCGGCTAAAAATTGTACTTATGAAGAGACAAATTTGTAAGTGGATAAATTTTGCGGATATTTTTTTGTTTACCTTTGCGATGACAACCAAAGCAAATCAACATTAATTAATGTGACGTTAAATAATATACTACGTATTGTTTTTAATTTAACATATAAATATTAATACAGTCGAGTCGCAAAATAGTGAATTAAATATGGCAAAGATCTTTAATTTTTTCGCGGTTGTTCACTATTTCGATATTTACAAAATTTACAATAAAATATAAAAAAATCACATTTCTTGCATTACAGGCTTCATTTTTAAGTAATAAGCGCGTTTTCAAAATACTTAGTGGATTATTATCTTCATCGTTATCAAAATGTCCACCTAATATATTATATTATAAAATGATTTAACATACAGTGGCTCATAATGAAATCCGGACGCTTCTATGCTAGCAATGTAAATTGTTCCTTTTGAACACTGTTTTTATCATATAAAAATCGCTTTTACAAAAGTATTTTTTAGACATTTTTTGTAGATAATTTCATTCTCTTCATTTTTGTTCATATACATTTTTTTACTTTGTCCCATCGTTTTTGACTGAAAATGGCTTAAAGCAAACTCGGTAAATTTTTTTAATAAAATTCAAAATGCATAATGGAATTCTTATGGTATTTTCAGGGGATCCCCATTGGATTTTTACCGAGACTGCTTTAAATCACTCTCAGTCGAAAACGATGCGACAAAGTAAAAAAATGTATATAAACAAAAATTAAGAGAATGAAATTATCTACAAAAAATGTCTGAAAAATATTTTTGTAAAAGCGATTTTTACATACAAAAAGAGTTTTCAAAAAGTACAATTTACGTTGCTAGTATAGCAGCGTTCGGATTTCATTATGAGCCACTGTATAAAAATTGCGTTTCAAGCTAACTTTACGAGTAAAATGAAGTGTAAATATGATACCTAATGTAAATTCTTAGTCTTGGGGAGAAGTCCCTATAAATGTGTCCTTTAAACTGCACGATTTCGTACGCAGTTCGCTGTATCGGGGTTGCCGCTGTTCGTTATATAGGAGTCCCATATACACTCAATGTTAAAATTTTTGTGTTTACTATTTCCAGTAGTTCACTATATACGGTATTCACTATTTCGCGACTTGACTGTACCTCCATAATCAATATCGTCGTTTATTCGCGGAATTATCTTACCAAATACAACACTAGCTTTAATTTCTATCCCGATAATTTGTAATTTCAATACACTTATACGTAATTTTAAAATTTCGCTTGAGAAAACTGTTGGTCAGACTAAACCACGAAAGCGATCGAGTGCGCTCGATCGACGACCAAGTTTTCTCTCGTTAAATTGCTAATCACGTATTCGTTGAAATTAAAAATTATCCGGATAAATCAAAGCTCTTGTTGTATTGCTTACAATCAGTGGCGTAGCCAAGGAGGGGTCTGGGGGCCCCATAAACGATACGATTAATACCCATAAACGATATATTACTAGCAATAACTCGATTTCTATAATACCAGATAATTTAAATTTCATAAGAGTTAATTCCAAATCGTATATAATAAAGCCAATTAAATTCTATGATAAAATAGTGACAAACGTATCAAGTAAATTTAAATAAAGCACAAATGCTGGTGATCCAAAATAGAGAGTACCATAATAATTAAATCTTGCGTACCATAAGGACGCTAGATATCATAATTTTAAAAACAACCACGATTCAGTAATTTTAGATAGTTAGATAAACATAACTTGACAAATAACTAATTGCTTCTGCAATGATATGGTCGTTACCACCGTTGCAGCTAAAGTGAATCTAACCAAGCATTCTCTGCCAGTCGCGCGCGTTAGACAAACTAATAACGGATTACACAGCTAGATAAGCCATGGTTTTCCGCCTACAACTCTAACAACACACACAAGACTACAAATAAGATTTTACAAGTTAAGCAGGAATGTTCTAAAAATGAACTTGCATAAAGGTTATCTTCGCTAGCAAGCAGCTGCGGATTGCAATAAAGAATTGCAACTAACATTAAAATAAATTTATGAAGGCTTCACGGAAAATAAACACTACGCAAATTATTCTAAACCGAATAAAATTAAATTTAGCTAAGCGTAACAAGAACTATTCGTTAACAAACTAACTATACGGACATCTACGGATAGATATTGAGTATAAGCATAGTGATGAATGGATCTATATTGGGCTCTTTAAAATTTGCAAAAACTAGGTTCAGGTGTGCCCCGGCTATTAGGCATCTGATTTAGTAGTAACATATTAAGATATGACATACAATTAACAACAGTATTAACTTTAGAACAGGAACTAGAACCGACTAAAACATAAGATTTTTTATATGACCACTTAGCATTGGGAAGATTAAAATCACCAATCACCACATCCTAGCCCGTCGGTGGAAAAAGATATCTTCTGTTAGCTTTGTTAGGAAATACAGGAAATACATACTTCACATTTAACAATTAATATTGTTTCTTAGATCAATTTATTTATTGATTTCACATGCTGCTCCTATTTATAAGTTTATTGTAGTTTTATGTTTTATTCCTACCCGTTCAGGGCTAAATAACACTATTCATAAAATTACAATTATTAGAAAAAAAAAATTAAACAAGAAATGGTTAATTTTAAAATAGATCAATATAGGGACCATGTACGCTCAAATAGACTTAGTTCATGTCGGTGTATTTCCGAACCATATTGCCAAATAATTCAAAAATAAGTATATTTAAACCAATTTTATTTATAAAGAATAAGGCATAGCTTATTAATTCATCTACTGAATATTGTATGTATCTACTCACTAATATACATATTATATAAAAAGCTAAGCTAAATTCTGTAACGTTTTTTAAATTAATAATTTTTTATAGATTAAGTAATTTGCCTTAGTTTGGTTTGCGTTATATAAATTATAAAATTTAATCAAGTGTATGATGTATTACGGAAAAAGTACGTAGCTAAAAAATATGTTCATTTACCGGTAAATGTGTACAGATTTCATGGAAGTTGGTAGGAGTACATTGAATAATTTAAAAAACATAGTTATTCTTATAGTTACCGGTAAATGTACACATGTTAAGGAAGTCCCTTGGTAAAAGTGAATACAGAATAATGTGAATTTAAATAAAAACTTACGTACTTTTCAATGTTATAATATTTTTAAATAAATAACTTGATAAATTTGATATGCCACAGCAACAATCTGTGATGCAATAGAGATTAATTTAATTATTATGCTAGTTTTAACTTATTAGTATAATAAAATTAATTAAAAACACTACTATCTATTTTTTCAAAAAAAATAAAAAAATATCTTAGTGAATATTGTAGATTTATAATTGGATTGCACACTTAAGTATATAAATTACGTAATGAGTGAAAGAGGGGGGGACTTGTGTGACGAATTATAATGTTACCGTTTATTAATTTTTCGAATTTTATTTATATATTTAGAACTTAAAAATTTTTCGAAATAAAATATTTTGAAATATGAATTTTGAATGAATTTCTGAAGTTACTGTTTGGAATATATTATTTTGTAGTTAGTATTTTGTTGTTCTATTTTTCTAATTTTCTAATTTTTTTTATATTCATATCTTTTCCAGGTTCTCTGCAGCTCTTTAAAAATTTAATTGGTTCATTACCTTATTATAATGCACTACTATGCCAAATTTCATTAAATTCTGAACGGTAATTCTATTACCGATGGTACTACCTTAAACATTTTAGTTCTAAAAATTAGGTTTGCATTTTTTGGTTTAAGCAGGGAATAGACATGCTACTTAGCAGCACGAAAGCATGCTACTAGGTAGCAAATGCCTTTTAGTAGCATGTGTATACCGCTTTGCTATTAAAAAGTCTGCTACTAAAAAGCATGCTACTAAATCGCAAGACATTTGATTTTTATCCTGCTATATCAAGACCGGGGTGGCGGGGAGGTGTGGAAAAAGCATGTGTGAACGCTTACACAAATAGCATGCTAGTACGTCGCATGCTATCAGTTTTGTCAATGAGTCAAAATGTCTCGCTAAGGTGACAGCAAAACTTTAAATTTCATAATTCACTGCCGACAGTATGAGTGTTTGTGGAACATAGGTTCTTTTTTGTACAAGAATAAACTTTCACCTAAAAATATCTTCAAAGAATTATTCGAGTTTATCGATGATGAAAATATAACTATAAAAATGATAAAAGCCAAAATAAAAAATCTGCGATTGGTGTATCATCACGAATAAAAAAAATAAGACTCAATCCGTTCTGGAGCTGATGCAGCTCAAATATATAAACCCACAATACCGTGGTTTGAGAAAATGCATTCCTTCTGGGTGACACTGTGGAATATAGAAAAACAATAAGCATTTATCTTCATTTCTCATTTCTGTAAGCAAACAGTTTGCCTTCTACTAAACCAATTTTTCACCCAAATTTTCCAGTTTCTCTTTCTTCGGGTATATTGCACAGTCTGATTGTACACTGTGTAGCCAGTAAGAGTAATACACAATTTATTTCATTTTGTAGTGAAACTTCTATTGTCAGGGTTGTTAGTACGTGGGTACTACATGACTAAACTTCTAGCTGACAAGTTGTATGTATTTCTGTCAGACTTAATAGCATGCTATCTGATAGACTGTTATGAGAAAGCATGCTATTTAATTAGCAAATGTATTTTGCAACAAGCCTGCTATTAAATAGCACGATCTTTAAGCGTGCTCTTTTAATAGCATGTGTATCTAGGCCTTTATTCTAAAAATTTGATATGACTATCCATAGTATTCGTCTTAAGGAGTAAAACCATAGTAAATTTTCCAGAAAATCAAATTTTTTTTTATTGGCTTAAAAGATACTTTGAACCTTCTGGAAGGTTCTGAAAAAATTTTTTTAGTAAAAAATTGCTGCGTAAGAACTACCTGCTACAAATTAATCCCTACTGAAAAGTAACCCCAATGGGTTACTTTTTGTTTTTTTTTAGTGTAGTGTCAGTATATGTGCAAGAAGAATATAATTTTTATGTTGTAAACCTACATTTACACTTTGTTAAACGGATTTTTGATTTTGTCGCAAATATACAATTTTTTTTATTTTGAAAACACGGAATTTGTGTGTAGTGCTGATTTTTAACAGTGGATTTGTAATTTCAAAGTGTTTTTAATTTACAATGAGTGACTCAAGGGTATACCGGGGCAAGAAAGGATAGAAATCATACAGTTTGTGTCTAGAAGTCGATGCTAAGCTGAACAAACCCGCCGAGCAGTCTTTGACAGATGCGACAAAACACGCACGTTCTAGCATAAAAACTTCGATAAAAGAGAACGAGGAAGAATATTTTAATGTGGAATAGCACCTTTATGGTCCTGGGATACCAGATTAAAGGTAAACAATTTCCAACAGTAACATTTTTAATTTTTTTTATGTCTATAACACATTTCAATATTAAACACGATTTTTCTCGAAACACGATTTTTCAAAACGGCACTCAGCATAACTCCAACAATTTTTGTTCTTTTTGTTCGAATTTTTGATAATATCTTTATAATAATATTTTGAAGAGAAATACGTACAGGATTTTCAATAAGTTGATTTATACATTATTTATTAACAAATGATTACCGAATTTTGTGTCGAAAATTGAAAGTTTTCATTCAAATACCCGTCAATCACACAAAAATCAATATTTTTAAAATCCCGTACGTATTTCTCTAGCTATGAACATGTAGATTAAGTGAATTTGTTTGTTTTATTTTAGATTCAAATTTAGACAAGCTACACTGCTTGACACAGCGCGCCTCAAATTCAATAAGCCTCACGAGAATGGCTCCAGTGTCGCTATTTCTTAATATTTCTAGATGATAATTTTTTGTTTAATACTTAAATATATACTGAATACCTACCTCAAATATTATTATTCTACTACCTTTCCTTCTATGCAAAAAAAATTGTCAAAAAAACGCTATTTTTACAGCTGTTACAGTGGTTTTACCTCTTAATTCATACGCTTTAAAATCATGACGAGAGCTAAAGTTCCGTGGACGACACGACAACTATACAAAATAATTTATTTTTAATTGTTTCTGGTAAACATTTTCATACTATGATTTTTGCAACATTACCAATCTAACTTAATAAAATTATCAATTATTTGATTAATTTAAACTAAGTAGTCACTAGATAGATTTAGTGACTGTAGATATATCTATCTAGTGACTGTACTTAGTTTAAATTAAGTTTTCTATGTTCTTATCTACCAGTAATTACATCAAACGAATTTACAATAGGTTAGTTATTGTAATCTTTTAGTAGTTTGTGGTTTCAGAAACCACATTAGATTAGTTATGTGTAGTATAACCAGAGATCTTCAGTAACCGGGCATAAGCACAACTGAACTAAAACTTCGAAATATAGTACAATGGTCTTTGTTCATATTCCATTAAGTAGTATATTATTATAAGTAATATAATTATTTCCTGATTATAAATAACACCCATGTTGTGATTTTTATTTTTAATGAAACGTAAAATAAATAATGTACTCACTTTTATTTTAAAAGAAATCTGTTTCTTTACCAAAAACTGATATAATTCTTTTGCATTTTTAAATGCACATAGATGAACCATAGAACGTTCTCTTTTCCTTGGCACAATTATTTTGAAAACTTAATAAAATTGAAATATCAGTTTATGGTAAAATGACAGAAACATAATAATATTTATACATTGTGAAAACAAATTCAAAGAATATTAATTTGAACTAACATTTTTAAAACAAAATTTATTATATAATGTTATAACGATAACTTATTATAACTGAAGAATAAAGGTACTCAAAATATTTTAAGATATAGCATTGCTGCAAGGCTGTTGAACGTAATTTAAACAAAATCCTCTATTTTGAACATCAACTGGACCTTCGACGCCATCGGTATGAAAGTACAGACGAAATGGCTTAACATTACCTGAAAAATAAGATATGATTATATACACTTTATAAGTTACTATGTTATCAGCAAATCTCAAGGTAGGCTGAAATTGGCTAAAAAAAAGATCTAGTCAAAAATGTCGAACTATTCTTTATTTTAAAAATAAAAAGTAAATGTTAAAAAAGTTGCAATTATTGTCGATGTTTCTGTTCATTAAATTTTCGCAGAAGTACGTCTAAATCCAATGTTTTTGTACGAATTTTTTTCATATGCAAGAAGCGTTAAATTGGACATACGTTGGTGACACATAGAAAGTCGCTGTGCTCGGTTAATTTTTGTCAACACAGAGAAAGTGGACTTGCAAGTAGCAGTACAGCATCAAAAAGTTCGGGCAGTGGCCAATAATTTATACGTATCAGGGAATGCTACTCGTCGCTGAAAAATTATATCGAAAACACTTAAGTTTGGGTTTTCCTTCTATTGAGCTTCAATAAATCCGTTTACCACTATAATCTCTTCCGGTGATGGAAGTTTGATGCACAAAGTTTGAAAATATTTGACTTTATCCAAATCAATTATTTCATCTTCGACACTGGAAACTGCAATTAGGAGTGAATCGTTTTCTATAAATCTTCTTGTCATTTCACTTAAGATAACATCAAGTGTTTAATAGAATATTGCTTTAAAATTTTGGTCAACATCTTTTGATCTTTCACCAATTACATCACATACCAAATATTCCTCCATAATTGTATTTCATTTCCTTTGCCTTCTTTTGGAAATTTTTTTTTCATTAAAGTGAAAATTGGTGTCAATTTTGACTTAAATTTCCTGGTAAACATCGTCATTTCTGTAAGAGTTAAGGGAGTTCTCTACGGAGGTTATGACAACTACCGAATTTTTCAAACTTACTTCGTGAGCCTGAAGGAATTTATCAGCAGGCTAAATGGTTTCTAAAACTTTTTTCATTGAAACCATGCAAAATTGAAACTCTTTGGATCTAACAATTTTGAGACCCAATACTTTCTACAACGTAATCACCATCTACTTCCCTGCTTTTCGAAGTACCCTGGGAAGTACCCTGCTTTTCGATACTTTTTTCAGTGTTCTGATTATTTTCTCATAATTATTGTAATCTATACGAGTAACTTCCAAATGACCACTCCAACGCTGCTTCAAAAGACGACAGCGCATTTCCATCGTAGAACTTCGAAATACTTCCTTTTTTAAGAAACATTATTTATAACATAGAGCATTAATCGAAATATTGTATTTTAATTTTAGTAAAAATAGCAGTGTTCTTAAAATACTGCTATTTTAATGTATAATATGTATAAATGCTTACTATAGAATTGTGTTTTTACATAAGCTTTACAACCACTGCTATTTTTCTGCTCTTGCCGTCACAATTTTTTACCAAATATGCTAAAACTCTTAGATGTCATAAGGTTGTATTACTATACTAACTTATGAAGTTGGTAATGTTATGAAATTGTCAAATTAAAATTTATTAGTAAATTTAAATGAAAATTTTTTAATTTAATTTTAAATCCGAACAGAACAAAACGTTGGTCTTCACCTCTGGCCAGAGCAGGCTCAAAATTTTCTAGAGCAGGCTCAGTCTGTCCTGGCGTACTCCTGGCTACGGACCAGTATGAATGTGAGTTTGTTCAGATTAACTTTCAGTGCGGTTAAGTTCACCGTATTTTTGAAATTTTAATTTTAATAAAAAAAATTGTTCTTACAGCATTTTAGTAAACAATGATCATACTGCATCTAGTGTAAAAAAATTAAAATCAAAAAAGTTATTAGTTAGCATTTCGCCGCCGTCATTTAATTGACAAAAAATTAGTGTTTCATTTTTTAATGTCAAAATGAGCATCTGGACTATTTTTTTCAAAAGATGTTAAGCAAACTCGACATTTTGTAATACAATACAATGAATTAAAATTTAAAAATTAATTGATTTATAAATTTCCTATTAACTATTATTGTTAAAATAAGTTCATTCATGTTATATAATCGAGAATTTAAAGCTATTTTAAAGTCTTTTACCCGCTCTATATATTTACCGCAGAACGAGAATTGCCTTTATATTTTACAATGCATATTTTTTCAATCAAAAATTCACAATGTTAATTTATGAGTAGTAATACAATTTTAATTTTAATTTCACAAATCAAAAATACATTTGTTTTTACAATCATATTTTTGCTAAAAAATTTTATAAAAATTTAAACATCCTGCTTTTAGAGAAAACAAGGTTTTACACTCATTACGAATATAAAATTATTTTTCTAACCATTGCATTTTTTGTTAAAAATATAGGTCGAGATTCTAACAATAAAGCTCGCCTCACACGATGCTTGTTTTGCTGATGGTTTCCTTGCTTGTTTCTGTGCATGGTACCTAGCATGATGGCTACTGTGCATGGTTGGCTTCACACGGGTTTTGTGCACGATGGTTTACAAGCATGGTTTCAAGTTTCAATGCGCACGCAGTGACAGTGACAGTCTCAAATTTAGAAGAATAAAAAATTTAGAAAAAGAAAAACAGTAGAATATTAGCTGTTAGCATATTTTTGTGTAAAATACACAAAACAGTATAATTGCAATTATACACAAATCGAACTACCAATTTAAAATGATAATTTCTTTCAAATATGGTTGACCAAAGAACAACAATTTTGAAAAAATTATAAAATAAAGAAAACAACAAGAAGCAATAATAATAACCAATATAATAAAAATATTTTATTATTTTTAATAATAAAATAAATTAGGTTGTTTAACCTAATAAATTTATTTGTTTACATCATTTCAATTCAAACTTGACTGAAACTTGACATTTCTCGGTAGCACTCGCCCGACGCGGCTTTATCATTGCTTAGCGCTGAAAACATGCACGGAAACGAACACCAAAAATAGCACGGGTTCTATCATAGAAATCGTGGACAAAAACATGCAACCAAGCATGCAGGACAACTGCGCACCCATCAACGCACCCATCACGGCACCAAACAAGGAAACATGCAGGGAAACAAGCATCATGTGAGGCTAGCTTTAGTTTTATTTTTAATATTATTAAATTTAATCTAGAAATCTTTAAAATTTAAAGATTCGAATGCCAGATTATTACTATAATCTAGTTAATACATAATTTTAAAATTAACAATTAATCAAAAAATTTTAAATATATTTTCATTTATAGAAAATCTCCAAATTAAAAAGTTTAAAATTCAAATGTAAAAAAGTAAAGCTTTTATAGTCAAAGCTTAAAACGTAAATCTTAAAATTAAAGCAGGTTGATTACAATTTTAACATGTTGTACTGTATAGATAGATAAAAAATATGTAAAAACGGAAATTTTTATCAGTGGAATGTGGAGTCAATTTGTGCCACAAACATACTATTATAATATGCCGAGAAATAGTCGATCGGTTCGGTCATCATTGAATTTTGTGTTCGCGCAGTGCAGGTAGGTCATTCATGCCCGGTTTCATAAAGAATACCTTAATCTCCAATTAACTAATGGTTTGTTAACTTTAAGAAGCCATTAAATTTTGGTGGGTTTTATAAAGCATATATCTTGTTAAATTAACTAATGAAATGTCCCTAGATCTTTCATTAAGATTTTTAGTAACATCACAGTAATATTTGATTTTTGACAGTTTTACACTATGTTTCCTAACTTCAAAAATATTATAAATATAAATTTGAAGCAGTCAAACAAAAGGACGCTTTGGAAATGTCTTTGCTTAACTCCAATATTGAAGCAGCTAAATCAAAAAGTGTTCTTAAAATCACTTTGCTTCAATTAAAAATTGAAAAAATGTTAAATAATATTTAATTTATTAAAATATTTTTTATTAAAGTATTTATTGAAATATTGTATTTATTATGTGATTCTTAACAGCATTAGGACTTTCTAGTAACCATCATTAGTTACTTACCAAACTTATATAATTATAAACAACTGTCATTTTGTAAATAGTTTAAGTTTTAGGTTAGAAATAATCTCTTATTAAGAACTTGACTGGCGAAATTTTGCCAATTAAATTTTAATAAGAGATTAGTGTTAACTGACTTTTATGAAACTCAAATTTGGACTTAATGGTAGATTATCTACTTAATGCTTTGTTAAGAGTTTTATGAAACCGGGTATCAGACATGCAACCCTTAACGAAATTATTAGACCTTTTCTTGCAATTGCATATATATCTCTAGTGTTCTAAAACCCGTAGGGATTTCAGATGATCATAATCAAAAACCAGATGGAGTGTCCTTGACTCTGTGGAGGTAAGGGAGAGTGAAAAGTAGAAACTTGAGAACATAATAAATATAAATTAATAAAAGATCATTATTATTTCTCAGCTTTCTGATAGCTTGTATCAGTCGATTCTAATTGATGAGTCGAGAGACATCCGCGCAAATAGTTTTTTAATCCAAATAATATTTTTGTGCATTCAAGGAGAAAATTCTGCTTCGGTACTACGGTCGATTTAGAGGCATTTATGTAGGAATTTTTTTATCTTAATGAATAGATTTTTGATATTATAAACTGTTATTTTTGTTATTGTTATTAATTTATAATTTATTGTAAATTGCAAAAATCAATGAAATTAATAATAAAAGTAAAATTGAATTATTAAATAAAAAATATAAAAAATATGTGCAAAAATATTTAAAATGAGGAATTCGTCAATTTGGTTTCAGGAACCAAATTGTTGGTTTTAGTTTGGATGCAAATATAATACAAAACAACAATAAATAAAGCAATGAGGTAGAAGGCTTTGAAAGAGATTATAATTCTCGATTGTATACTATAAATGAATTTGTTCTAGATACAATAATAATGAAAATAATTTAAATTTTATTATTTAATTAATCTGTAAATTTTTAACTTTAAATATGATATTAGTATTGGAATTATTTATTTCAGTTTATTAAAATCTGTAATTTATAAAACACATATTTGCATTTAAAAAATCGCTAAATTAAGATGTTCAAAACGAAAATCTATTATTTGATGTACCTGTTAATGGTTAAGCTTAAACCGTACTAGAAATGTCCTACATCGGATACTAGTAATGTTGAAATCTTATACATACTGTCATGTAGAACGAGTTTTGTGTATATTAGCATCATTTCAGCATAATTCAAAATTCGATTGAGATATTATTTGCATTTATTTGTATTTCTTATGTTTTATGTAAATGAGCACTATAAAGTTAACAAAAACAATTTTATTTAGCAATTAGTAAAATAGTTTAGTAA
Source organism: Cantharis rustica (assembly GCA_911387805.1). Lineage (NCBI taxonomy): Eukaryota > Metazoa > Arthropoda > Insecta > Coleoptera > Cantharidae > Cantharis > Cantharis rustica. Next base: position 84,549,239 of record OU426877.1, read on the forward strand.
ATCTACTTTTTATTTTTATTATTTACTATTTAGTTTTATTTAATAGGCTATAATCTTATAGCGAGGCTATAATCTTATAGGAACAAACAATCGAATACTCACTGGTTTCTGGTTTTATAAAATTTAATTTTTGCATTATTTGTAAATTGCATCATAAATTTCCATAATTTCTTTTAAAAATTTTTAAATTTATGAGCTGGATCAACCTACTACGCCCACTAATTGTTATACATATTAGTATATTGTAGTGGTATTGTAGTGTATTGTAGTAGTGTATTGTAGTGGTATTTTCGGAAGCAATTGAGAACTCTTCACTAACCAAAAAATTATCTCGGCTTTTGTTGATAGTCGTAGAGCAAGAACTCTTCTCAGTAGTCGGTTTCTGTGAAAAACTTCTATTGGCGGTGAAAGAAGAAAAAAAACTGTTCTAAAGCAAATTAAATCAAATTTATTGATGAAAGATGTAGTTTTAATAGGTGACAGTTTCATCTTTAGCAGATTAAAATTTGGATGTATTGTGATAATTTGTAAAATTTGATGCACATTTATTATTAATCGTAATAGCACTAGCTTATGTAAGTGTAATAGTGTTAGAAATTTGTACAATGTAAATAAAAATCAATGTTCATAAAAATTAATGAAAAATAATGCACTTCAATAATTAATAATAGTTTTATCTACACCTTTGGATACGCCACTGACTCAGTAGAATTTCGTTCTCGTTTACTCTAATGGACAATTGCAGTTCTCAGTAACAGTGGAAACCATGTGCTTTCCTTGACGCTGCTGTTCGAATAAAAAAATTCAGCTTCCAATTTAATTTCGTGTATCGTTTGAACACAAATTATTACGTGTCTTGTGTTAATCCACACGTAATATCAAACGTAGTTAAGGTAAGTTTTATAACTTATTAAAATTCTGACTTGCAATTTTCAATATGGCGCCGCGTCCTGCAAAGACGTTTCTCTTCGAAACTTGACAAATAGTCTCCACCTCGAACACTACTTCACTAATTCTAATTTTTACTGATCACCAAAATTATTTGCAAGTCAACCAACCTCAACACTCTTCCGCCGACTTTTCAAATTCCTTCGCTCATCCTCGTCTTATTCAATCTCTCAAAAATTCTCTGTTTAACTTGACAAAACAAAACCTTGAAAGTAAGTAAAATTTCCATACACCAACAAACATTTTTATTATCACTTTAGTTTTAGGTCACTGCATTTTATACAAATAATTGTGTTGATAGTTTTTGTGTTTTAAGTTTAACATAAAATAACTCTGCTTACACCATCTTTCAACAACGGTTGTTTTATATAAGCGAAGCGATTATTAAACAGCAAACCAAGACTAATGGCTTGACACAAAAATACACTACAATATATTCAACTATATATAAAAAAATTAAATACATCTTCCAATAATTTTATTTTGTTTTCCAACTAAAATTGCAGCAACTCTCCAATTACAATAACATGAGACCCTTTCAATTCAAACCAAAATCATCAAACCAAAAACTATGACTTAACAAATTTTGAATTGTAGGAAAATACACGACATGTTTAAACAGCTGATAGAGAGAATATAAATAATTATTGTAAGTATAATATATAATAATATATTAAATTGGTGATATATTTATATTTAATAATCTATAATTGATAAAGTTAACTAAACAATATTTTGTAATTTTTTAAACTAAGCAGAAAGCTTAATAAAAAAAATTGCAAAATATTGATTAGTTAACTTGTTCAATTATAGACCATTGAATATAAGTTTAATATAATATAAATATTAATTAATTAATTGCTTATAATTAATTAAATTAAATTTTAAATTATACTTACTTTTAACGATGGTAGGTATAAGAGTTACATCTGCTGCTAACGTTCCTCCACATATTCTATCTACAGTTGGAGAAGAAGTTGCTGGTGGACGACCTACATTCATTGCCATTGGAATGATTAAGTAGTCAGATTGACAGAAATTAGCTGCTCCTGTACTTCCCACCATTGCTTGTACGCCGGTAGCAGTTGCTCCAGAGAGTGAAAACGATTGCGATCTATTATTAACTATAAAGAATAAAATTATTTATTTATTTATTGATAGTTTTGTTTTGAATATTTAGTAGAAGTGATTAAAATTAAAAAATGTAAAATTAAATCTAACCAAACTCTTAAAGGATTAAAACTTAATCTTAAAACATATTTGGAAAAACTAAACAAATATTAATTGAACATAAAGAGCAACCATTTTAATTTTGGTAAAACATAACATTATTCCAATATCTTTCCGTCTCCGTTTCACCGTCGTTGTTTTGCCATCAAATCTTTTCACCGACGGAAAATTAGTATTTAATTTCTTAACGTTAAATTTTAAAATTTATTTTTAAATTATGTATATTTAAAAATTAACGGAATAATAATTAAATAATAAAATTTAAAATATTTTTATTCTTACACCCTGAAAAAGTCACTTATGTTCTACAATAGAGAATTTAAATTTCTGTTGAAGTCTTTTACCCGCTTTATTTATATTTATATTATATTTACAGTAGTAAAAATTAAATAATAAATTTCCGGCAGCAGAATAACTGACTATAAAACGGAACGCTAAAACGGTTATGACGGTGATTGTGATTTATCAGTTACTTTTCTTCACTGTAGCGACATTTAAATGATATAATCAATATAATTATGTATGTATATAACTGAACGATCAACACGACGCGTCGTGACGGCGTCCGCGACGGCGGACAAGTGTTCTTACATTACTTATTGAACCGGTTTTCTCAAATTTTTTGATACAATTTTGCTACGAAAAGACAAATTTTACCCAACCTTCCAAAAGTTTTAAAATTGTATCTACAAAATTTCGATCATTTTCGAAAATTGTTCGTTAATCTTGAAATGTGTTATAGTCAATAGTGTAATGTTTGTCCACGACGTATATATAAACTATTAACGCTGTCAAATCTATAGTGCGGAACTGCTATGCAACTCAAAATTACACCTTTTATTGAATTACTCTTCAGTTATAGCGTGATTATTAAATTTTACAGAATTAAACCGAGGTCACGCTTGCGACTCGACCACCGCAGCAAAAATAATTATTTTTCTTGCAATATATTGTAATATAACATTACATAAATTGAATTTAAATTGAATTTTTAAAAGATAATTATAATAAATTATTAATACGATGTCTAATAGTTAATAGGCAACTACAATCGTATATGAACAGTGTCACAGAAGAATTTGTATAATATCGGACCACATTCTCTAAAGAATAAAGAAGTAGATTGAGCTAAAACTTTTTCATTACATAAGTTTTACGGTTGAATTAAACACTTGAATTTTGAATCTTGAAAATTTAAATTACCGTAGTGTAGTTTTTTATTGAATATAGAGTTTTTGAAGTTTTAAACTTCAGTAAAATGACAGTTCTAAAAAGCAAATTCAAAATTTAGTAGTAAGGTAGTTATTCGTAAAAATAACAACAGTATGGCGTTAAGTCTACATCGGCCAATTAGGAAGCGGAAAACCGCGAATCTTGTTTAAATTCTGGTCGGATAATCTGTTACTTTTATAAAGACTAATTTCTTAATGGACTTGATTATTTGAACATTAACAAGCTACAATCTTTGGCATATAATAGTATGTACATAAGTAGTAGAATTATATTGTTAGATTAGAACAAAAAAGTACTTTTCTTTGTATAAAATAATAATAGCTTTAGCTAAATAAGATTAAACACCAATTTTAAATGTATGTAAATTTAAAAATATAATTTATCTTACTTGGATCTAAACATTGTGTGTAATGAATACTGCAAAAGTTTCTCTCCGTCCGGATGCATATACTGTAATCTTGATTTGACAATTGTAATCCCGTTGAAGTGTCGTAATTAAAAGACTTAATTTGACCTGCTACTCCAGTAAAATATTGCAAGCAACCGTCTTCAGCTGAAAAAATATTGTTATACAGTTTAAAAGCAAAATAATAATATAAAACTGAGTTTAACCCATTAAGTACCAATGTCTTCATTTGATGAGGGTAACTTATATTTTTTCTTTCATTTCATTTTTATAACAAAATTTTTTGTCCACATCGGTAAACATCACTCATCGTACTTTTTTTTTTAAATATTAAATTTCAAATACCTCAATAAATATTTTTATGAGAGTATAACTTAGACGAAGTTAGTAGGTTAGACTATTGTTTTTTATCGTTCAACAAGGTCATTGTAATAAAACAAAAAAATGTGAGGGATCTCTAAAATGATTAAGAATTGCGTTAAAAATATTTCCGATTGTAAATTAATAATTTACGTACAATTTGGGTTTAAATTAGGGTGTCCTCGAATGAGAACATTGGGAGAATATGGTACTAAATTAAAAATATATATCGTGGCCGACATTACTAATAAATTTTAACATAATTTAGTTTAGACCTCCGTGAAGTTGGTCTTCCATCTGAAACATTTTGATATATAAAAATATAGAATCGTTAGGTCATCGTTAGGTCTTGAAAGGTCACCCGGTTTTATCGTTAGGTCACTTTTAGTTTTATCAAAATAAATCATTCAAGTTTTGAATAATTTTCTTGGTAAGTTAGCCGCCCCATTAAAATATTTCGAAGAAATAAAAGTGGAAACCGGTAGGAAATGCACTGCTATCGATAGATCACTTATGTTTATCGTTAGGTCATCATTAATTTGTTTGTAATAAATTAATTACAATTTTATGTTTCTATTGCGCTTGCGCTAAACAAAAATATTAGTGTGTGCAAAATTACACACGGCAGTGCATTTTCTACCAGTTTCCACTTTTATTTCATCGAAATCGTTTAAAGGGGAGACCAACTTATCAAGAAAATTTTTCAAAACTTGAATAATTTATTTTGATAAAACTAAAAGTGACCTAACGATAAAACCGGGTTACCTTTCAAGACGTAACAATGAACTAACGATTCCATATTTTTTTATATCAAAATGTTTCAGATGGGAGGCCAACTTCACCTAACCTTAGTTCAGTCACACTATCGATAAGATTTTATTTCAAAGAAAACAACCTTTGAAATCTAAAAAAATATGCTTGGTACTTAATGGGTTAATATTACAATTTTAATAGTCTAAGAACCCGTGGCTGCCAGACCTTCGTTATTTTATAAAAGCTGAAAGTTTCTCACGGCATGCTTCCAACACAGGTAGGAACGATGGCCAACTATGTACTTTGAGTCATCGTGGCTTTGGCAGGTAACAGGTAGCAAAGATGAATAAAATACCGACTTACTTTCGTCAAATCATAAAACGTAATTTTCTTATATTTTCTTCGGAATAATATTAGAAATCATTTCATCCATTGCCAGACACTTAATATCGTGGCAACCCTTTGCCAGACACCCTTAAACTTCAATAAATTGTAACTGTACTTACGTTATAGTATAAAAGCTAAATTTTATATATGTTGTATATGTTGTAACTGTATGTAGCGAGACAGTTTCGACAGTTCTAGCCCCTAGCCAGACAAAAATAAGATAGCTATAGGTGCAAGCGCGAAGTAATATACATTCGAGTAGGTGCGAGTTAGATAGTGATAGGTCTTTTCCGACCCTTCACTGCGCATGTTTAGATTATGTATTAGTCTATATATTTTTTTTTTAAATAAAATAAAAACGTTTATTTATGTTTAAGTTAAAATAGCAATAGAACAATTTAAACAATAACTGTAATTTTATATAATACACCTTGTTTATATTAATTAATATTTATTATTAATATATTAATTTCGATAAAATAACGAAGGTCTGGCAGCCACGGGCTCTTGCTCTATAACTATTATTTATAACATTTATGACGGAAAAGCCAATATCCAGAATACTGTCGGATAGTTCAACTTTTGGATTTTTATTATGTCGATCTGTGTCTACACAAATTATAATAAGAGCTAGTTACAATTACTACCCTTCAAACTATACTTATTTACATCAAAATTAATTATTTCAAAAATTTTTTAACTGTATAGTTAAACTTTGAAACTGGAATTAAATTATTTTATTACAGGTAAAAATTAATTAACTCTTATTTAATTTTTCTGTTCAAACTCTAATCAAACCTGCAAACAGTTTTCATTATAATTTATTTTTTTCACTTATAAATTGCAGCAATTGTTTTTAATTTATTATCAAAATCTAATCAATAGACGAACTTGAATATTGTAATGCAATCTAAATCCTTGTATAAAATAGAGCTAAATAGTGCAATCAATTCTGCACTGTAAAAATGTTAACCTTAAAATAAACAATACCTTTGATCACAATGTTCACTGCAGTGTATAAACTTAACTTAAGAACGAGCAAAATAGTATAAGTTTTCGTACGGTAACAAAAAATTGTAAATAAATTGAAGACAATATTAAAGTTTTAAAGTGACATTAAGCTACTGTAGAAGCAGTTTTTTCCGATCGGAAACAAAGTATATACAGATCATACAGATGGCAAATCTCAATGGACTACAAGGTTTTAAGAATTTAAAAATTATATTTTAATCAAAAATTAATTGGGTAATGAAATGGTTAATAATAAATTGTAGTTGCAGCTTAAAAATTTACATTTTGAAAATGTTTTCAGGCTGCTTTGTTATTGAAAATTTACCCTCGATAGTGCTGATTTTAATATCAATAAAGCATTTGTGTTGCCAAACAAATTTCTGTAAGTTTTCAATGCGTACGTGGTATTGTGGAAAAATGAATAATTAACTGTAATTAAACATAAACATAATTTAAAATTATAATATTTGCACAATCAAACATTGAAGTTGACACGTGTGACATGAGTCTGACTCATGTCAGTAGTCATTAGTGCCGTATACACATGAAAACTCATCAAATGTGCAACTTGCGGTTTCGTGGCAAATTTTTGTGTTTTTTTTCCGGATTATTTCACACAATCAATTCATACTTATGATTTTTCTACTCCATTTCTCCATTAACTTTGGTTACGCAAATATATTAATTTCAATTTTCATTTATATAAATGCAATAACTATGTTGAAATAATTTAAAATATAAATGTAAACATATTTAGAAATAAAAAATTGATATATTATTATACTACATGCTTCATTCCAGATAAATATTATTGTCCATCACCGATTTACTATTTCCTTTGACAGCTATTCCATCACGTTACCCACTAAATTCTGAGACATAAAAGTTAAATTTCGTGAAAATTCGATTTGAGACTTGGAAAACTGCCATACATCAACTTAGAAAATCTGAACTTTTTGTTTTAAAATACAACAAATCAAGTTTTACACGTAATATTACTAATGTACATAAACGGTATATAAGAAGTGTGAGATTTATTCCTATAGTTATTACTTCTTGTAGGTAATAATATTAATTAATTAAATTATTTATAACAAACCTTTTATAGCCGATGAACAAGGTACCTGAGTAACTTTAATTTTCCAATTTCTCATAAAACTTTGTCCACTGGTTACAACAGATAAAATAACAGGATTTGCAGCTCCTTCGATTGTGTCAATATACACTAAAATAATAAAAATTGTAATTCCTAGTTGTGGTGAGTAAGTATATCAAAAAGCTGAAAATATATATTTAATACAAAATACCACTTGGTTGTTTGAATCAATTAATGCTAAAAAAAATTAAGTGGACTTCATTTGCAACATAATATTTTATACTTTTTCACAACTAAGCTGATGGCAAATTTTTACAAAATTGGAAAACACTCAAATACGCTAGTATTTAGTCAAACACATTTAAAATATTTGTTTTATGTAATCTTAAAGCTGAATACACAACGATTTACTAAGCTAAAATTTATTTTTATATCTTTAAACGGAATCAAGATATTTATTCTACTAAACAAAAAGAGCTAATTACTTTTACATTGCTTCTTACCATTATTACTTTCAATCTGTTAAAAAGAATTTATAGCATTTTATAAATTAATTTTTTAACTTGTGATATATAAAATTATATATAAATTTATGATTTGATTTGATTGAAATTTATAAATTTTAAAATTTATGACGCCAGTCATAAAAATGAAAATATTAAAACGACTATAAATAATATAATAAAAAATACTAAATACTTTAAAATGGTTTACTTACTATGATTTCCCATATTAACGCCGCAAATTGTTGGAACTAAGCTTCCTCCCGAAACAATGAATTGATCACTGTTGCACATATTGTTTACCGGTTCGGGTCCCATTAAATTAAATTGATCGAAATCCAATCTAATTGTAATTATGTATTAATACAAGTAGGTATAGATAAATAATTATAGTAGGTAAATATTAATTAAAAATTATCAGAGAAAATTAGTTAAATAATTAATTTTGTATATCTTCTGTAACTTCTCAACTATTAATGCTAGATCAAAAAAAAAATTCTTTTAAGTTTTTCAAATTTTCGGTGGAACTACAAGACAAGCCCAAAATTTAATACTTTAAGCATCCACTTAGCTGATTTATAACAACCTATAATTTTTTATTGATGTAATAGTTAGCGAGGAAAATTGCTAACATTAACATACGTATTCGGTTTTAATCAAAAAGGTACGTAAAGCCGGCAGTCCCAGTTTAGCAAGCTACCTTAGATGTTAAACAATTAATGTGCTCACAATACTAATAAATAATAATACTTAAAATAAAAACAAGAAACATTATCAGTATTTCCAATAATTAAATAGTTTACCTTTTAATTTTTTTTTTACTTATTTACACTAAAATTATTGCAAAATAGTGTAACATTAACATAGTATTATATTATACATTAAAGGGGAGAAAATCAATATATTATTCACAAGGTGCAAGTTTGTAGCCAGAGAGCGAATCCCGAGAGTTACAATGCACTAAGAGAATAATGGTGTTCTCTCCTGTAGTGTATATTGTGGTGTTTCGAAACCATAGAACCATTGATTCATTTGTTTTGTAAAATTATTTTAAAGTTTTAATTTTGTTATTATAAATTATTAAATTATTTATTCAAAAATTGCAATGTAGATAAGGTTTTAGCTGTAAATAAGGTGGGGAGAACGAAAAACTAGAAGAAAGTGAGGCTTGAATAGAAAGACTTGGGCTGAGGCTTTCACATCGAATAGACGGGCGGACAAACATCATTCCCGCAATAATAATTTAATTTTGATTGTTAATAAAGTAAGAATAAAATAAATTAAGTTGAGTTGACGTTTTGCTTTAATTGTGGTAAAGTGCAGATCGTAAAATACAAGTGAACAAAATTAAAAATTGAAAGAATTTGTGTTAAAATTCGAGGAAATACGTCGCAACAAATTTGTGTCACCAGGCGTACTGAAGCCAGCTAGAATACCACATGCGAAGCAAGCGCGCACGTGAAGCAAAAGTCCAATACCACATGCAAGCTAAAACAAACAAGAGCATTTTAATTTACAATTTTTTAAACACTGAAGAGTCTCATGTTGAATAATGGATACCCAGCTAAAGATTAATTTTTGGTAATAAGCAAATATAATAGATTTGTATAGCTCGGGTCATCTCAATATACTATTTTTTACACGCCCGAAACCAAGTAATAAATGAAACAGTAATTTATAAATCATGACAGAAATTGCAATTATTTTATGTAGTAGCCTTTGAATTATAATATAACGAATACTATAACAACAAGCAAAATTGTGTAAGCAAGCCTAGTTTCAAAATGAAAGAACTAAGAACTAACTAAGAACCGTAAAAATTAATTGATGCTGCTAATGTGTTGCAATCTTCTACTTATTACCACTGAAATTGAAACAGTTATACGATATTGCATATACCCACCAACCAATTAGATAACTTCAGAGGGCGTATGGTGTAGTTTTAAATATATACACTCAGACTAATAAGTACCAAATATTATGCTTAATTAAATGAACTTAAATGATTTATTAAATATAGCTATAAAGATTTATTCTAAAAACAACACTTTCTTGTAGACAATAAAGCTAAATAACAAGAAACTGAATAAAACAAACATCTACGGCAAATGTAAGCATATGCAATGATTTTTAACTTTTGTAAGTAAATGTATTTGAGAAATAACTCGACGTTCACTGGTTTATTCAAATTTTTATAAAATTAGTTGACATATTTGCCGAGTTGCTTCTAAGCTTGGTAGAGCTGTAATCGTTTAAGAGAGTGGTGCATGAAAAATAAAGTAAAAACATTTTCCGAGAATATGTTGATTTATTGCATGGTAATTATTAAATATAATATATGTTAGACATTACTAACTACCTATGCACAATTAATAACATTTTTGGTTACTGTCAGTTAATCCACCCCACAATTTCAAATTTTTCGTTTGCACTATAGAAAAGATGACAATTTTCTGAGTAATTTTAAAACAAAAAAATCGACAGAATATTCATAAGTTGTCGAATAAACGGCATTTGAAAGTTACTAAACACCCCGATGCATCGGGTAAAGCCACGCGAACTTGCACGGTACGCGTTCTACTTGTATTTTGTTGACAGTCCGTGTGTTTTGATATAAAATTACTGTTTGCTGTCAGTTGCGGTCCGTCCGTCAGCCGGGGTGTAAGTAATCTTAAATTTCTTTACATGTTTGTTTTAGGTTCCCACCAGGCACCGGGTTCATCAAACACCCGGCTGCCAAGAAACCATGCAAAGAAGCCCGGAAATACACCAATTTGCTCGCACCGCCTCATCGATACCAAGGGACCAAGTTTGTCAAATGATAGGAACTCCAAACCACGGATCGCATGCTCGCCCCGCCCCATCGATACCAAGAGACCAAGTTTATCGAATACTAGGGACCCCAAATCACGGATCACGGACACACATCGCTCCACCGCCCATCTGGACACAAAACCACGCCCCCAAGAAAATCTTTCGAAATACCTAGGATCCTGCAAATCACGAAAATTATCCCTATGAACCACAATCCAGCCCGTTCAAGCTTAGTGCTTCAAATGAGGAACCACACCTCAATAAATCACACATCAGATGAATCACACATCAGATGAAGGAGATATACAGATCACCGTAGAACTCCATATCGCCAAGAAGTTTATCGTTCATCGTTAGAACTTAAATAGTAAACATGGAGTGGGGTGTTAAAGAAAACCGTATTGCTGTGATTGCTTTACATAAGTGTAAAAAGAGTGTTAGTGAAATTTTTAATTTATTTATTAAATTTAAATTTAAATATTTTTCCGGCATCTGCTATGGTTTGGTAGGGTATGCCGTATCAAGGAGTGATACAGCTTTATATTTGGGAAAAGGAGGTAGAAACGTCTGCTATGGTGTATTAAAAAATGCTAGAACACGTTGTTAAGCATCTAAATGATACCATGTTTGGTGGAAACCGTTGGATATTTCAGCAAGATTTAGCATCGGCCTACAAAGCAAAAACCATAAAACGATGGCTACAAGAGAACTTAACTAAATTTATTTCTGCAGAACAATGGCCCTCAGGTAGTCCAGATTTAAACCCACTGGACTTGCCGAGTTCAGCACCGAAACATCGAGCATTTAAAACAAGATTTAATAAAAGCAGCGGCATCGATATCGATGAAAGTAGTTCGTGCTGCAATTGATGATTGGCCGTGATGTTTAAGAGCCTATGTGAAGGCAAAAAGTGACCATTTTGAATAAAATTTATGTCAAAAAATCTTAAGAATGTGCTTAATAAAAATAACATTTTGAAATAATAGTATTTTTATTTTCAAATTCTTTAAATCATATATAAACAGGTATCAGAATTTATGGCATGACTTGATTCTGGGTATTGCAGGCGCATGTCGCTCAGAAGAATTAATAAGCATAATACTTGATGACATTGATGGTACATCAATAATAATAATCGTGCCTAAAACAAAGACTAAAATATCACGAGTCTTTGTGGTTATCAATAATGCAGAAATCGTAGGTATACTCAATTTATACCGTAAATACTCTGTATTACGTCTCACTTACAGCAATAATTTATCGTCGCTTTTTCATATTTTATAAAGCACGAAAATGCACTACCCAGCCAGTTAAAACAAATAAATTTGGAAAAATACCATTCTTGATAGCTACCAACCTAAACGTACTTAATCCAACTTCTTACACTGGCCATTGTTTGCGAAGATTCTCTGCAACACTATTAGCAGACGCAGATGCCGACATTACCACAATAAAGCGTCATGGAGAATGGAAGTCAACTGCAATTTGTGAAAGCTGTCTTGAAAATTCGGTAGCAAATAAAAGAAATATTGCAAACCAATTACTACAACCTGTTGGAACGACAAAAACACTAGACTAATCCTAACTTCTCACAAAAATAAGACAGAAACAACAAATCGAATACTAGAACTTGCAAAACACAATCAAAACCTTGAAAAGCGCTGATATTGATATTCCTTCCAATATTAAATTTGAAAATTGCAGTAATGTATCATTTTCTATTAATATTAATTAATAAATAAGTTTTTTAAGTTTTCTTTCGTTATTCGTTTTATTAATATGTGTATAATAAAAACTCCTTAGAGGAGTTTTGTTCATATTTCCCTAGGGTAAAATGAGCTATTTCTGTCACAATTTGCTTCACCTAGAAACCGACTTCTATTCCAGGCGGTAGAAATTCATGAAATTTAAGATTTTCACTTGTTATAAAATATTGTGGTATTTTAAACCGTGTCTGTGATAACTTAAAAGGTGAGCATCGTTTTCTAATATATATTGTACTAAAATTATTTAACACTTTTTATTTACTATTTTATTTTAGATATATCTTATTTCAATCGACAATCTATTATTTTCACCATTCACTGTTTTCTTTCTGACTGCTACCTCCTTGATTTTTTTTCTCTTTTTTTTATAAAGTATAATTTTATAAAAAAAACAATAACCATTCTATAAAAAATAACATATCCAATTAACATTAGATAAATAACATGACAATATAGATGTTTACATATATATATTTTTGGCACATCTCCATACTACAGCTGAACCGCAGGTTAGAATTAATCGTTGAAGATCTCAGATTCTTCTAGCTGATAAGCAATGTTCTAAGAAAAGCGTTTAGAAACCGTATAAAATTTATATAATAGGTTTTGTAATAGGTTTAGGTTACTATCAATCAAACCACCTCACGATTTAAACTTTTTCCTATTGACTATAAGAAAAAAATACATTTTTATAACCATATTGTAACACAAATTTTTGAGGATTAGGTATCAGTTGTCGAAAAAACGGCATTTTAAAATTTGAAAAACCAGGGACTTGTACAACGCGACACCGTATTCCGCTAGGGGTATCGACTACTAAGCTCCCCGCTTTGAGTTATCCGGTTTTCTGTTGACGGTCCGTGTATTCAGATATACTCTTACTGTTCGCTGTCAATTGCGGTAAACACCCGAACGAGTTCTATGTCTTCGAGTTCCACCCTTGGGGAGTTTATTATCTATGGGGATATTTCTAATAATACAGAGCTAGGCAAAACGGCCCGTAGCGGCCGGAGCGGACGGGACGGAAGCGGAGGGTGCGTAGAATCGAATTTGACAGCGCAACTACTCCACTCTTTGATTGACCAAAAAAAAACCTTCAAAAAAACGTAGTAATTTACGATCCATGAAGTTTGGTACACGACAGATTGATAATAACACTTTATTCACAATCAGTTAGTAATCGACACATCCCTGACTTTTAAAAAGTTGGGAAGCAGCTTATTATTTACTTTTACTTGACAATCAATCAGAAAGCTATTTTGTTTTACTTCCCAACCTGTAATGTCGCTCCTAGCCTCGCGCTCGGCTGTAATACCGCAATCGGCTGTAACAAAGCATTTTCGACCTCAGCACGTAATATACTATTAAACGCAATCCGAATGAACGCACATCTCGAGCAGGGAAACTTGCGAGACTCGATACACGTAACCGACGAGGTTTAGTTGTATGTCAAGTTTTACAAGCCTCTTTGAATTTTAATTTTCAAATTAAGTTTTTTCGCATATTAATGCTTAATTCTATAAAATTTTTATTGCAAGCTGCTTATAATAGTTGTGTCGTTTTCCCAAAAATCAATAGAAAAAAGTTAAAATCGTAAGATGGTTTGACTGACAGTTGCCGACGTTTACTCTATATATCTTTCTCTCTCTTTGTTTAAATCCTGATCATAGGATAGAAATGAAATGTGCATGTATGCAATTTCCAATCCTTGACAAAAACCAAGAAAATCACCAGGGCTAGAACAAATCTCCAACGAGATGATTAAATATGGTGGAGAGTTGCTTGCTAGAGAAATAGCAATTTTTTACAAAAAGATAATGGACACGGGAAATGTACCCATACAATGGAGAACAAGTATAACAACACCACTATTCAAAAAAGGAATAAAAACAAAACCTGATAACTACAGAGGTATATGTCTACTAAGTAGCATCTTAAAATTGCTGACAAAAATAATCTCTGACAAAATAGTGAGCTGCGTAAATATCAGTGAGGAACAGCAGGGCTTCCGACAAAATAGATCCACGATCAATCTATATAATACGGCAAATAGTAGAAAAATTTATCGAGTACAATAAACCAGCGTTTGTGTGCTTTGTCGATCTGACACAAGCATTTGACCGAGTTTATTTGAAGGACGCTTTGACCATATTAAAGAAAACCAGGGTTGACCCAAAAATAATCAAAATTGTTGCTGAACTAAACACGAACTGCAAGACCAAAATAAAAATAAACGGAGAACTAACAGAAGAAGTTAATGTAGCATCTGGAATAAGACAAGGAGATAGTCTCAGCCCAATATTGTTTAACACTATTATGGATGAAATTATAAAGTGTGTAAAGACAATGAATTCTGGGTATAGATTGGGAAATGACATAATAAAAATTATATGCTATGCTGACGATGCAGTGTTATTAGCAGAAAATGAAGACGACGTACAACGCCTTCTGTATAAGTTCCAAACTACTGCAGAAAAATACAACATGAAGATATCTATTAAGAAAACTCAATCAATAACAATAGCCAAAGAACCTGTTCGGTGCAAGCTTGTCGTAGACAATCAGCCAATTACACAGGTAATGAACTTTAATTACCTCGGCGTGAACCTATCCAGTGATAGAAATACCCTACACGAAGTGCGTATACAAGCCACAAAATTAGCTGCAGTGTCAGTTATATGCGCGACGTCATCTGGAACAACAAATACATGACGACAGAGAGTAAGACGCGAATATATAAGACATGCATCAGACCTATACTGTCATATGCTGCTGAGACAAGAGCAGAAACATCCAAAACTAAGCAAATTCTCCGAAGCACAGAAATGCGGACATTAAGGTCAATAGTGGGAATGTCTTTGATGGATAGAGTGAGAAGTTGCAATATCCGAGAAACATGCGATATCCAGGATATCGTAAGATGGATAAGAGAGAGGAAGAAACGATGGAGAGACCACTTGAAGAGAATGGACGAAAGCAGACTGGCCAAAGTGGCGATGACGGGCAAACCCATCTCCAGGAGACTTCCGGGACGACCACCCAAAAGATGGCACGAGAGTTGGACTTCTGGATCTCAAGATAATCCGTGACACGGCATGACAAGAATTGGGAAATACAGGACTTAGTCTTAATTTACGAAGAAGAAGAAGAAGAAAATCATATTATTGATAATTCCACACATATATAAAACAATCCATAAGAAATGTCAAAATTGACAGTTTACTAGCAGCTAAAAATTGTACTTATGAAGAGACAAATTTGCAAGTGGATAAATTTTGCGGACAATTTCTTGTTTATCTTTGCCATGACAGCCAAAGCAAATCAACATTAATTAATGTGACGTTAATACCTTCATAATCAATATCGTCGTTTATTCGCGAAATTATCTTACCAAATACAACACTAGCTTTGATTTCTGTCCTGATAATTTTTAATTTCAAAACACTCATACGTAATTTTAAAATTTCGCTCGAGAAAACTGTTGGTCAGGCAGAGATCGCTCTCGTGTTTTAGTCGACCAAGTTTTCTCTCGTTAAATTGCTAATCACGTATTCGTTGAAATTAAAAATTATTAAGATAAATCAAAGCTCTTGTTGTATTACTTACGACAATATTTAGGCATCTTCATTTTCAGCCACCTCTTGTCAGCACTAAATTTATTATTTGGAAAATTAAATAAGCTTAAAAGTATCAAAGTTTTAACGCGGACCCTTTAATTAATATGCGTTACTTTTTAAAACATTCTTAAGTTTTTGCAAATAGATTTTCAAATATTTTATATCAATTGGTAAAAGAATTCAAACTTTGTAAACAGTAAATTAAATATTAACTAAAGTTCAACTTATCTATTTAAAACCAACCTAAATTGACAAACATCGGGATGTGACTTCACCAGAGTTATTTGACACGATGCTGAATTATCAAACGAATTTGGATATGCTTGATTTACAAAGTAAGTACCATTTTCCCTCACGGTCGTTCCACAAGTCGCTATAACTATAAAATATGTTAAATAAATCAAAATTACTTTGTAATATCTTCACTTACAAACGCAGCATGAGCCAAAACCACCAGCACAAGGCCCATTTGGAGTACCACCTCTTTTTTGGCAATCGTCGGGTGCTAAACAAGTTCCATATTCTCCAGTTGCTCCAAGACATCCTTGATTATTGAAATTCACTACGGTGAATAACGATAAAACTGAAACAATAATGTTTGTAAATTATTTTATAGGTTTAGTGTGGGTGCATATTTTTCTGTTTTCTTTAATTTGTTTTAAACAATATGAAAAATACCAAAATACTGGTTAATAACATTATTTTTATTTGCTTATTAGATAAAATAAAATTGAAAATTAAAAAATCCATACAAATCTAAATACAGATACTTTTATTATTATAAATAATTTGTTTTACAGAACAAGATTCTTAATACGCAAACTTTTAATTCAAATTAATAAACTGTCTTATGATTAATTCGAATGTTAGTACCAACGCCAATTACGAATTTAGCAGACACTTCTATTTTACAATGAGATGGTCAGATTTATATGTTTTATAATGCAAATCGTGAATTTTCGAATTAAAATAAGTATTTTTTGTTTGAAATATTAACCATAGATGCGCAGGAGTTAATTGTTTGATCGAAATGCTTGTTATCTGTTACCCTAAAGTCAAAAGTTTTTGAAATTGATATTTGAAAGCTGATATTGCATGTACGAGATATTGGATCGTAAATTGCTATAGCAAGTGGTTGTTATAAAAACTCAAAGATCAGAAAAGATTTTGTTATGTAATAATAAATTATTATTATCGTCGATTCAAATTATTAATTAAAAATTATCGAGTTGGGATTTAGAAGGTTAAAGACCCTTGGCGCGGTAGGATTGAGGGTTGACATATTATATTTGTATAATATGTATCAGTAGAGGTTGATATATGATTAAGTAGGGTGAAAATAATAAACAAGTAATTTAAAAGTTAAAAATCTTGCATTGTGCATAAAAGTTTTAAAAACTAAAACTATGTATAATTAAACTATTGATTAATTAATAAACTATAATTAAACTATTGTATAATTATGTTGGATTTTTAGTTTTTAAAACAAGTAATTGTTAAATTTATTTGTGCGGAAATAAATTTTAAAGACATTTGAGATTAATTAATAAATAATTTTATACAATTTTTAAAATGAAATGTAGTAAAATAACTTGAATAATTTTTTATTATTTATTTTAAATTATTTCATATTATTTACAAAATTTTAAATTATATTTTATATCAGATCTATTTATGTTTAGAGGTGCGTCTCTCGTCACGTTTAATAATCTGCTTTCAACATCAACATTTGTGTGTTAAAAATTTTGTATTAAAAACTTGCTTTAAAAGTTTTTAAACGTTTGCATAATATATTTGAATTAAATCATGATTTTAATAAAAAGATTAATTAATCTCTGGATACGTGGTTTAAATAGTGTAACTCGATATTAACCATATCAATAATTTAGAAAATCCAAAAATGTACACCCTTTCAGAACTATAATGTTTTAAACTTAAAAACGCACTAGAGATTATTAAGCTTATTAAGACTATTCATTATTTTTAACAAATAATAAACCTCCGTTTCTTTTTTTTTTTCGTATTATAAAATAATCCTCCCCCCTCCCCTCTCTAACTTAACCTACAAGACTTGTACTTGCATTTGTTCATTACTCGTCGAATTAATTATTTGTTTAGTAAATCACACTCAAAGAATTCGATATAAAAAGTCGATATAAAGACAGATTGTTTTTTCTTCTAATTCATCGCCAGTTGATGCCATAGTATGGTAAAAACGTTTACGATAATATTGTATATTTGTACTTAGAGGTCGATTGGCTGTCAGAGTCTTTCAGAACTACGACTAATATTGATTGTTTGTTCTTAACCCTTCTAATTAGGCATTCAGGAATTTAATTTTGTTAGCAAAACATAGAATATTTCTGAAGGGTTTAGTTTGTATCTCATTGATTGTCAGTTGTGCCTGTCCCAAATATTTTAGCCTAAGTCGAGCTAAGCCCATTACAGCCGCAGAGAATGTGTTCAGTTGATTCAAACTGCGATTCACAGTCTGTATCTGTCGTTTCCTACCAGTAATAAATATACTGCTGTAGAATCTCCGTAGAAAATCTACAACCTCCTGAATTGCCTCGGGTTAGCCCTGGCTTGCGGACACCCTGGATAACTTTCAGGGGAAGGATTCTAAGCGTCTCTAAAAAATAATTAAATAAAAAATTTCTTCTTGTAAAAATAAATAAATCGCATTTCCAAAAATTCAATGTAAAATATTATTGGTCTCGTACTTTTAATTTTATGCTTATCCAATTCGACGTGTTATCTTTCTCGCCACACGTTCGCACTTACAAAAATGTAATTTAAATTTTCAAATTTTAAATATAACTCGAATTTCTTACTCGAAATATTCTTCTTCCAAATTAATCATCTAAATCAATACACTATCGTTCGGCAGCAACTCATCAAAAATAGTCCAAAATAATTGATTCCAATTCAAATATCAAAAAATACGCCGTAATGCAAACGCATAAAAATCACTTTAATCAAATCAAAAACTACTCACAATTTCAAAATAACAAAATCTCAAAAAAAAATTTTTCCGAGCCAAAATTAACGAGCCAAAAGTCGCACCGCCTACTCTTGCAGCCACTCGTAGCAAAAAGCTTGGTATCTCCGTCGATTCGCCCCCACTTTTCAAATTTCCAATGCTACAACTTAAATTTACTAAAACAAAATTTTTTTTAAATGCACAGGGTGAGTGCAAATTTTTTTGAAACACGGCAATACTTACAGCTAGTATATTCATAAAAAGTTACAATAGGTTTATAAACCTATTAATAGCAAAGTGTCAAAAAACATTATTCATAAACGTTCAATAGCGTTGAAACACTGTTATAAGACTGATATAAGCGGTTCGTTTTTATAGTAGTGACATACATACCTACTATAAGCGTATTATAAGGGTATTATAAAGTTAGCCTAACTTTTTTAGAAGTATTTGTTAATAATTATATATTTTACCGGTACAAATTATAAGCGATATGGATGCAATATTGGCTATTAATGCTGTTAATGTTATTAATGTGATTGATGGTGCGCTTCCGCGCCATAGAAAAATTTATAAAAATAGATTTGATCCATTCACGCTTTGTGACATCAAATTAAAAAAAATATCCATTCAATAAAGAAACTACAATAAATATAGTGAGGCTTGTTGAAGATAACCTGACTCTTGATAGCAGAGGTTGTGGAAAATCACCTAAACTCTAAGTACTCATTGCATTTTAATGTTGAGGTTGACAAAAAGTAAGTAATATTATCAAACTTCCCGTGCAGATCTTATACCGCACCGATCACGAACACGTTCGAGGAGATGGCACAGCCGGTACATAAAGCCAATCATTGAGCACCACAAAGTCCCAGACATGGATCTGCAACAGCTCAAAGCCACTACGGTAAACATCCGCACCAAGCAACACGGATGGCTCTAAATTTCTTCGATCTACAACCCACCCAACAGGGAAATTCTCCAGGATGCACGCAAAGAAAACCGTCGATAATTGAATAATTGATAATTGATAATTGAAGCCGCTCATCTAGGAAAAACGTCATACTAGGAAGCTTGTCCAACGAACTCTTTTTAAGCTCAAAAGTCGACGCACGTCCGCCATCTTACAACAAGGATATTTAACGAATCAATTTTAAAGAAACGGTTTGAATCAGGAAAATTCCGATGCTGTTTGCTTGGCGCCTTGAGATATGAACTTCGACTTAATTTATTTGCTTTATTTATAAAAAAGAACAACAATAGCTGTATTCTTTTTACCTATTTTAAGTGAGATTGTACTGAGATACTCAGTTACTCAGTTGAAAGGTTGTTTTTTTTACCGTTTTGACATAAGTACTGTGCCGTGTCGAACTGAGTTTTATGTGACAAAACTATCCTCTTCCATACCCAAACTGATCTTGCTGTTTT
This sequence comes from Cantharis rustica, assembly GCA_911387805.1. NCBI lineage: Eukaryota > Metazoa > Arthropoda > Insecta > Coleoptera > Cantharidae > Cantharis > Cantharis rustica. The sequence goes on from OU426877.1 coordinate 84,569,774, forward strand.
GAAGTGTTACAACTGAGACAAATTGGGAAATAGTCCGGATTGGTTGATTTGAATTAAACTTGTCACTTATTACAATCATTTCAATAATATCTACTGCACCTTAAATTTTTAATTCGTCTTTTTGAAGTTTATGTTGACATTTGGTTAGTACTACCAAACTTCAAAATAATTAAATTCAAAAATCACTAAGTAGTAAATTTTCGTTGTTCTTTTTACCTTATCTTTCTTTCACTTTGACTCAGTTAATCTCAGTTTGTCTCAGCTCACTTCATCTCAGTTGTGCAACTGAGATGGAAATAAAATAGGTAAAAAGAATACAGCTAATATAGCCAGGCACATATCGCAACAAGAAACACCATAGAGTGATAAAACAAAGGTTCAGATGCCTTTCTCTATGGTCTCCGTGTATCATTACAGAACGCAAAGACGGTTATTGTGGCATTAGCCTTTCACCACAATACAAGTGTGGATGCAAACGATTGACTTCCAGGTGATTACATTTAAAATAGTTAAATAAAACAATTGGAAATAAAAAAATTCGCTTTTTCTTTTCTTATCCATTCTATTTTCACGTAATTTAATTCGATTTATAAATTAAATACAGAACTTTAAAAAATATTTTCTTCATAACTATACTTACTTCATAAAAATATAAATGAATTTATAGGTTAATTTACACTTACTACCAACAAAATTACATAACAACCCTTTAAAAATAGTTCACTTACAACAAATTACGATTCAAATTATCTAATTCTGTCTTATAACGATATTATAGCTAAAATATGGTTATAATGCGTTTATGAATACAACTATTTAAAGTACTGTTTAACCTAAATCAGTATTATAACTAAAACATTCCTGAGAAACACTTTAAGAAATTTTTATGAATACGGGTGTATTGTTTATTTTATTTGTGATAACTTAAAAATATTTTAGTTCTGAATAGTGTGTGTGAATTTTTTGAATTGTTTTAAATATTTATGTATTTATTTATTTTGGTTTAGACACACTCTAAACAGCCAGAAGCTAATTATATAGAGTGTGTGTGTAACATAACATCAGGATGACGCGCGTGCTTCAAGAAGCAACGGAACCTACAACCTAACGTAGAATCCGAACAACGACGGAAGACAAACCAACTAAATCTTCAGCCTGGACTAAAGATAAAACTCTTGGTTTCTAAGCAAAAGTCGTCCTAGGAGCTTACTAAGCTAGCTTCCTGCGTTATATTGTTAATATTGATATAGTTAAAACGATTAAGAATTTCATGCAGTTAATTTTTATCGCTTTGTTAAACTATTTTTGGGCATAATTTGTACTCGATTAGTGTACAAGTCCTTATCGGGACCAAAAATTTATTGAATTAAAGTTTTAAATTTTTATAGTAATCGCTAAGACCGCTAATCCGAGATTTGCTGTAGTTGCGCTTATGTCAAATGCTATACTCATTAAAAATATCCTCCTAGACCGGCCCAACTCGGCCCAAATAATCAAGAGTCGACTAAATTCGTCTCCTCCTACTTAAACACGCTGCTGCCCGTATTTACGTGGAGAACACGGATCGCCAACTCAATGCGGCTTTGCACTATTCTTACGTGAAAAATTAATATTTTAAATACGATTATTGTTTAGTAAAAAAAGTATGTAAATCCTTAGCTTAATCTCTTGCCATTTGTCGATAAATACGGAATTTTCTCGTTTCTCCTTCTAGTTCATCGCCTGATGATGCCACAGTATGGTGAAAACGTTTGCGATAATATACATACAGTGTATTTATATATTGTGATAACTTAAACATTTTAGTTTCGAAAAAGTGTTTTGTGCATTTTTTGGTTTGTGCTAAAAATTTTGATATGCTTAGCTTATTCGCTTCGTATTGTTCATAATGTTCTCTTTCATATTACATAAGAAGTTTTAGTGTAAAACTTGAATTCTGTGGTGCACTTTATCATTTTACCATGGCAATATTGTATTTTGATGTATTTTGACTCAAATGATTTTAAAATAACACTGATTAAAGATAATTTTAACTCGTTCTTGGGGGTAAAAACAAGGTTTATAAAATAAGGTTTACTTTAAGTGGGTCATTCTATTTCAATCATTTAACCATTCTTAAAATACTTCTGTAGTGCACTTTAAAACTCATATGAAACTGATATGATTTCTTCAAATAGTTACAAAGATGTTGACAAAGGTAAGCGCTTATCGGTTCGCAATGTGACTGATCGCTTTTCGTTTTCACTCCCATGAGCGAACTATATTGTTCACTTCTATAATAATTTATAAGTTTAAAGTAATTATAATATTTAACAAAAATTAAACAGAACGTTAAAATAATAGTATTTTAACCGTCAAGTAAAGAATACATAGTTAATATGTACTACATAGAAAATTATTATTTAAAAGACACATGGAAAAAATTACATTAATTTACTATATTTGACATGTTAGAAATAAGAATATTTGGACAAGAAGAAAAACTAATAAGAGTATTACATTATAAAAAAAGATAAAAAAAAAATAAAAAAATTTTTAGTAATAACGATGAGAATATTTGAACAAAAAGAAAAAGTTTAGCTTTTGTTAAATTTTATATTTTACAATACATATTATCAGGGCTCGGAAGTTCTAGCAAATGCATATATTTTCTGGTAAGTCCTAGAATATTGAAAGTCAGATACAAATTTGTTTCACACTTCCCTGATGTTATATACAAAACTTTATAATGCTAATTTTTGCATATTTACGGTTTTTAGTGCTATTTTGCTATTTTACAGTTTTAAGTGCTATTTACAGGCATATTTTTATATAATAAATGAAATAAACAAAATTCTATCGAAATAAACAAACGAAACAAAATGTTAAAATAATAAATTTTAACTGTTTGATAAAGAATACGTACTTACATAGAAAAATAATATTTAAAAAACAATAAAAAATACATAAATTAACATTTAACAGGTTTGAACTTTAATATTTGAATAAGAAAAAAAATATAAAAATAAAAATTGATAACAAATCTTTAAATGTTGACTAACAATTTTTTAAATAATAAATTACGCTTTAAAAAAGTATGATAAAAATTTAAAATAAAAAATTTTGTAATACGATATAAAGGCCCTTATTTCACGATTATTTCCGATCATTATATAACAAAAGAAAAACATAAAAATAATAAAAAGCAAGAAAATATTATATACCAAACAAATTGAAAAATTAATATTAAAAAACCAAGATAGATTAATATTAAAGATTAATATTAAGATCAGGTTTGAAATAATAGGAATTTGATTATTTTTAAAATTATGTCAGGCGCATCTCAATGTAATTAGCAGATTCGCAGTATTTAGTTCATTTATAAAATAAAAAATAAAAAAAATGGTTGACAATTATTTTATTTTGCTTATTTTCAATTTTTTAGTGCTATTCATAGCGCTAATTTTTGTGTTTTTCAGTGCATATTAAAGCGCTAAATGTTTACTTTTTTAGTGCTATAACTTCCGAGCCCTGCATATTATTAAATACCACACTATCTACTTGAAATTTATTTTAAACTCATTTCTATTTACAATAATTTATTTATAAAATAATAGTTAATAAAATTTGGTGCAATGTTATAACTAGACTACGGATTTCTAGCAAATTTGTTATGCATAAATAGTGATAGCAGAACTGTAATTGTTATAAATTTCTACGAATTTGCTAAAAATAAGACATTTGACGATATGTTGTTGTTCTTATATGCTTGTTTTGATATTTTGATGTTTTGATATTTTAGTGCTTATTTTATCACATTTTCGATAAATTAGAAAAAATTGCAATAGATATATACATAAATACCACATTTATTAATATTTTGATTTTTTTGAATTTAATATTTAGTAGACTTTGTTCGTGGCTTGTTGGTTTTGTTTATATAGTCGAATAATAAATTAAAGACTGCAACTAGTTTGAAAACTTGATGATATTTGATATACTTAATAGGAAGGTATAAAAAACATTGTGTTCTTAAAAATGCTTAACATCACTTTTTCTCTTATATAAAAAAAATGTTGAAAATTTTAACGCATTTATAGTTTGATAGTTCATTAACGCCGTGTATCCGACATTTATAGTTAAAAAGTGTTGATTATCTTTTATTAATTCATAATACTAAAAGTTAAGCCCACAGTTAACGAGGGGATAAAGAGATCATCCAAAATTAAAATATGAAAACAACCGATTGATTTGCAAGCATGCTTATTATAGATGATAAGTTGTCATCTCTATATTTTGAAAATTTTCTAGATAAGCAGGAAAAATATTAAATTTCTTCTTCTAATTACTAGTTTTCCTATAGTTTTATAGTCATTTACAACTTTATTCAGGATTCTCATATTTTTAATAATATTGCTTATTTAGTAGTATTGTGTTGTTGTATTATACTTAGAGTTCGATTGGCTACTAAAGCCTTACAGAACTGCAACTAGTATTGATCTTTTATTTAGCAGTAAGTGTACTATATATTTTTTTAAATACTATATATTAAAATTTACACAATAATAAATAATAATTATATAATAATTGAATGTTATGGAAGCTCTGAAAATTATACATTTTGTCAATTTTTTTTTAATTAATAGATAAGTGGTTTAGGTAGTGTAACTTGATATTAATCATATCAAAATTTTCAAATAAACCAAAAAATGCACAAACCGTTTTTAGAACTAAAATGCTTAAATAATAAATTTTAACTGTTAAGTAAAGAATTTATATACTACACAGAAACATAATATTTCAAGAACACTAAAATGACAATAATTTACATTTAACAGGGTTGAACTTAGAATATTTGAATAAACAAGAAATAGAATTCTGAAAAATTACGCTATAGAAATGATAAAAATTACTTTAAAAATAAAAACTCTGTAACACGATATAAAGTCCCCTATTTCACGTTATTTTCGATCATCAGTCATGTAGAACAGTAAAAATAACAAGAAGTGCGAGCAAATATACCAAACAAAATTGAAAAAATTAAAAATTAAAAAATTTTAAAAGTCAAGAAATTAAAATAAATGGTATGCTTACCAAACTGAATGACATCACGTGTCTAAATGAAATTTTAGATTAGATAAATAAAATGAATCCTTTTTCCAATACGATTGGTGAGGAAGTAGAGACATATTATGCTATCTATAATTACTTCGAAAAATAAATTTGAAAAGAAATTTCAAATTTTACCACGTTTTTGTACCTAAAGACGCGTTTACTATAAATAGAAAATAACTTAAAAAAAAAGTTTTAAGATTTTTTTTTACTTAAATACTTAAAAAAAATTAAAACTTTTTTTTTTAATTATTTTCTATAAAATATTTAATTTTAACGTTTGCGATAATATACATACGGTGTATTTATATTGTGTTAACTTAAACATTTTAGTTCCAAAAAGTGTTTGTAAATTTCTTGGTTTATTCTAAAAATTTGATATGATTAAGTTTCTTTTTGTTTACAAGTTCTTGACATTTTTATGTTATTATGTTAATTTGTATTACTACTTTTTGTTAAGTTTTTATTGAGTTACTTAAGAAATAAATATTATTTCAAAATTTTTTTTAATGCTTATTAATTATTATATTTTAGTTTAATGCATATTTTTATGCATATAATGGCAGTTTTTGTGCTATTTTAAGCGCTATTTTCTTGATTTTTTTATGCTTAAAAGTCCGTACTCTAGTTATTACAATATGTAACTAGTTATATGCTTCAATACTTTTTGCTATTTACAATAAATTATAAATTAATAACAGTAATAGAATTAACAATTTATATATTTTAGTAATATATTATACTTTGTATTTAGAACTATTTAATTTAAAAGTAACCGAAAAACATATGAGTATTACGTACTGAATATTTTTGTCAAAACCAGGAAATCACATTCAATATAATAAATATGTATTAGAAGTAGTATTTGTACGTAGTAATATTGTTGTAATGAAAAAATTATAAATAATAAGTTATATGCAGATTATAATATTATAATTTACTGAATTCATGATTGATAAAATAATTCATAAATATAATTTGATCACTAAATTAAATAGTTTGTTAAGTCAATTAATACTTACATCTACTCTGACGATTAGCATCGGAATCCTCGGTAATGCTTTTTTGTAGCCAATTATGATCTAAAGGCCAGCCTATAATACGTTGTAATAACTGTCTGTTTTTTCTTTCACGATATTCGCACTTTACTATTACAAATACTATTATCAAATCTAAAAGTAAACTTTTATTCATGTTAATTATTTAGTATTAAACTATTTTCAAATTATTTTGTTTAAAATTTAATTATAAAACTTAAAAATATAGTATGTTAACAACTGAAAGCTTGACAATCTATTAAAATAATATGAGCTGGGAGTCATACTTTTATAAATTTTGGTGTGCATGTTAGTACTTACGAGTTGATGTTTAACGGACTGGAAAGTCTTTTTCCAGAGTCACAGATAAATGAAAAGCTTTAGTTTATTTCAATGGTGCGTAAATCAAATAAATATCACTGTAAAATAACAATGTATTTTTTATTATAAGTATTTTTGAATGTGCAATAATTTTAATTTGCTTTAATTAAAATTATACTATTTATTTTGAATAAAATTATGTGCAGGAGGTAAATTTTATAAATAATAATAGAATTACAAAGTACTAAATTTTCTTGAAATTTAGAATAACTTTTTCATAATCCACTAAAGGTTATTATTAAAGAAAAGTTAAATTAAGTCTATTAATTAAATATAATTGGATAGTTATGATTCACTTTATAAATATAATTTAGAAAATTAGTAAAATAATATTTTGTAAATTGATACCGTCTTCTAGTTTTACAGTAATAAAAAAAAGATCTGAAGGTATCACAAACATAATTATTTACTTTTCTGTTTATTTCAACTGGAATATTGATATTTATTTTTACTATGTATGTAGTTACGTAGTATATATAAAATATCAATTTTGTTGGTTTAATAATTGATGGAAATTAATAGTCGAATATAAACTAAAAAAGTCTGACTACTATTTTCTTTATTAATTTTTAAACTATTATATTCAATGATTGAGTGATCAATAATTTAAAAAATGTTCATATTTATGTATTTATTTATTGTTAATTAAATCAGAAAATTTAAAAACAAAATTTAATACACCGAAAAAATAAGTAAGTACCTAAATTAGAACAATAATGTAAGAATAAAATTAATAGAATCTACTACAGTTCCTACTTGCTTGACTTGAAGATTTCTAACAAATTATAGTGACTCTCCTACCATGAACTTACAAATAGAATAATAATTTATTTAGGTAATGCAAACGCAAAAAGAACTAAAAATGACAATTAAAACTTATATTAATACTGATAGACACAATTTAATATTGTTATATGAATTATAGTTAAATTGTTTTCATGTAATAATGCACTTCTGCTTTAGTAAGTTTGTTATCCACTTTTAGATATAAACCTCCTCTATTTCTTTTCAAAATTTTCTATTGTCTGTCTTCGCCAGAATGTAGAATATCTGGCATCTTTTTTGACTCTATCTTTGCTTAGTTTTGTTTAACAGTGCATATTATTCTTATAAATAAAAAAAATTAATTTTCGGAATAATCGGGATAATAAATGAAAAAAATAACTCAGAATTGAATAATATTTTAAATAAGTTTTTTAATATTTATCTCAGCTCAGAATAACTAAAATTTAAATATTGTTACGCAACTAGATATTCTTTTTTTTTTAATAATCCTTGTAAACTATTTAAAATTTTGCCTTGTAACATCGCGCTTCTGTTTTCTCTTGTGTCCGAACAAGCCATTTAAAAAAATTGTAACAATAATATATTGTTACGCAGATGAGTACACTCTATTTAAACTATGCATTGTATTTACTCATAAAAGCTGAACTGGTTTATGTTATGTTTAAGAGAAAGTGTAATGATTTTGTGTGGTTGCGTGACATTTATAAACATTAGATAAACGTTATACCAACTAATTTGTTCTTACATATTATATTATGTTAATATAAAAAATAGCAATTTTTCAGATGGTTAAAATACATACATTATAAGTTGAAGTTAGCTGACTATTAGTAGTTTATACCTTGAAATTAATTAAATAATATGCTACAAGGTACTATATAATTATTAATTTTTTAAATATATTAATTGTTAACTTGTGATAAATAATATCAAATAAGTTTAAAATTGAACAAGTTAAATAAACGTTAAAAAATAAATAATTTATATATATATAAAATATATAATTTATATTTATAAAAACTAATAATTTATGTTTTAACGTTTATTTAACTTGTTTAATTTTAAACTTATTTGATATTAATTTTTTAGTATTTATAAAAATGAGGAATCGCACTTGAAAATTTTGTTCTCACAAGCGTCGAAATTGGTAATTAATTTTTATCTTCTTGTATAACATTTTTTTTTCTATAGCAGATGTTAAAGAAAAATATAATATAAGAAAACCCAATTATAAATTAAATTATTATTTGACAATATTTATTTCACAATGAATCAAACACTCTTTGCATTTTCAATAGTAATTTCAGTAAAAATAAGGTATTTATTCTTAAATAAATGTTAAAATGTTAAAGTGTTACTGTGTCTACTCTTGTGGTTAAAGAGTAACTTGTTCTATATTTTGTGTCGAATTAACTACATTTTAACAATTGCTATAAAAAAACATACTTTTTCTGAAAATATTAAATCTTCACTTTATATCGTTCAATTGTTAAATTTCAAGTTTCACTTCTTGTGAAAGCAATTTTACTTTAATGCTGGCAAGGTCCGGGCGCTGTGTGCTATAAATGTTATTTCCTGGTATTTTGAGATACTAACTTTTTTTTGAGAACTGTGGTTCGGAAATCATCATTACATCTATGTTTATATTGGTTGGGATCATTACAGCATCTTAGTAATAAGGGTTATGTGAAGGTTTAATATGGTATTCAATTCACTTATTTGCTGCGTCAGCATGTATTTTAGATTATTTTTTGATTATTGTATTGGTATTGTCGGTTGTTGTTGGAGAGGCGTATTCCAATTTGTTGTTGTTGAACATTATCAGGTTGTTACTGTTATTGTAGCGAGTTTCCACACTGTTGTTCGTTACCTCTTGTTTGTTGCTCGTATTTATGATCTTATTATTGTACGTAACGTTTGGTAAATTTGTTGACTATGTTGATTATTTATTATTTGTTTATTTCTAAGTAAAGTAAGCATTCTTTTTATCAATTGTTTATATATTTCACAACCTTTGCAGTAGGCAAGGTGTTTCCCGTTCCGCCGCAGAAATTAAAACTAACTGTTTATATCCGAAAGGTGTGCGGCAAACTAGCATTTAAACTATTGGGTGCTTAATACAAACAAAAATACATGTAGAATAATATTATACTGATACATGTCGTTTTCACTGACATGTAGAAAATATCAATTTTTTCATACCATTTATAGTTGATCGTATTTAGCTGTAAAAATTTTAAAATTAGCCTACCATATAAATTTTTAGAAATAAACTACAAAAATCACAGAATGTTTGATGCAATAATTTATAATTAGTTAATTTTATCTATTTAATTTTTTTTCGAAGTTATGCTAAATTAGTACTGTCTTATAGCTTTAAAGCTGTTTTCTGACAACTGCTATCCCAACGGATAAAAAGGAATTTCGAGTTGTGTAAAGACAGCATTGCTTGACGTGTAGAATTTTTGTAATATTGTTAAAGTGTAAATGTGGGTAGAAAAATGTGGGTACAAATCATGCAGTTTGTCACCCTATATGTTATGTTGTGGTTTTACCGAAGACATTTAAATTTATATTATTTTAAATTTTTCGTTATGGTACAACAAAATTTTATGATTATGTTCTAATTATTATAAACCTTTCTTCTTTTTTGATGATATTAAATTCTTTGATCTCAGGTGCAAATACGAAATAGAATTTCGTTTACGGGGCGGAGATTTTTTTGTGATTTTACTTATCTTTCAGAAAATTTCTTCTAAACATAAAATTTGATTATTTAATACTTGTAGTTAAATAATTATTTTTTTGTCTTAAAAAAATTGAAATTTGTCAAAATAAAGTGTTTAGATCGTTATAGCGTTCGTATAATGTTACATTGTGGTTACATCATTACACAACAACTGGTGGAAAAAAAGGTAAGTAACAGCGATGAATTATGACAGTATACCGAGAAGTAAATTGTGGCTGGCTTGGGAGAAAATCGGTACAACAACACATACGCTAAAAATGATTTACGAACTGTACAAAGATAGTATGGCCTACGTTAAAATGTAATTTATTTTTGAGATTTGTGATTTTTGAATTTTTAAGTAATAATTTAAATATTTAAATAAAAGGGATTTTATGCGTATGCATTACGGCGTAGTTTTTGATATTTGGATTTTGGAAATTTTATATTGTGTAGCTACTGAGCGGTAGATTGGATCTCCCTTCACAAATTTGTTATTTTCGAGTTCTGTTACGCTTACCACACCACGGCAAATCTTGGATTAATTTATAAACTTTATAGATTAATCTTTGATAGATTTTTAACCTATAAAAATGAATTAAATGAATAAATTATTTATAATAGGGTTATTAAGACGGCGTAATTGAGCACGGCCATTTTGTGACGGCGTATTTTCCACGGCGTTATTGCAACGGTGTCTTAGGGGACGGCGTCTTTCCCACGGCGTTCTTAAAACGGCGACTTTGAGGACGGCGTTTTGACGTGGAACCGTTCGTATTTGTTGAAACTCCGAGAAGAGTAGAGCTTTTGTTGGACTTTTCTTTTGTCTGGCTTGAGAAAGAAGATCTCTTCATCAATCGGAGCGCTACCAACCAAAATTACCAAAAGGTCTACATCTACATCTTCCCCAACAACAACTGTTCTATTTGTTAGTAAATATTCTAGAGATGTTTCGATGATTAAAACGTCAGCATCATCTTTCGCCTCTTTAACGACAAAATTGTTCGCTTTGAACTTGACAGACAACATTGAAATTAATTTGCTCTTGTTGTTATCGTTAGAGAGGAGTTTTTTTCTGGCTTACTGTGACATTCAGTCTCGTCGAAGTTGGTGTCAATAAATTGAAGATTTTGCTGCACGACGACGCTGTTCCATAGCTTTCACGCTGTTGGTGATATTATTGTATCTGTTGAAGACTACGACAGCGATTGAATAGTTAGTACCTTTGTTTATAATCGACATACTTTGCACAAATTACATCAAAATAATCATTCTGATGCCACACAACTCGATGCAAGAGGGATTTTCCGTCGATGGCTTACCTACGTGACTGTTGTAAAATCAAGTTTAGCTAATGATGATTTGTTTCCCAGAACAAACATTGATAGCGGAAATGGAACCAATTCATGTTTGATGTAAATACGGAGCCACACAGAACGTACCACGCAATGGCGTGATACTACAAAACTCAATTCAATGTTTCGCACTTTTGTCCGTAGAAATGACTGATTTTATCAATAAACTTTATATTACCTTTTTTGTAGAGAATTTTTAATTCATTCTTTTATAGGTATAAGTATACCTCATAGCGGTAAGATTAACAAAAACGATAAGATATTGTCAAAAAAAACGAAAAAGTATAATTTTTTTTTAGTCATCAAAAGTTATGCCTACCCCTGGACTTGAAGGACTTTTCAGATATTATTTAAGAAGCTAACAGGTACATGTAGACAAATTTTCAGCATGGTTGGAATTTTCCGAAGTGAAATGATAAATTTTCTGGACTAACTTGCCATATTATAATGCACACATTTAAAAAACAATAATTTATTTAAAAATAATTAAAAAAATGTATTTTTTAAGTTACCGTAATATGTAGTACTTAATAGTTACCATTTTAGACAAATTAATTTAAATATACATTCATAATACCGAACAAGTAAACCTTTTATTAAAAAGAATTTTTAATTCATATGTACCTACATTTTCAAATTATAAAAGTAGAAACGCTGTACATAATTTATTTATGCAGTCTGTAACATTATACTATGCTTATAATCGCAACACTGGCTTACTATTTTCGATAAGAATTCTAAGAAATGCAAGACATTCTCTCTCAATTTATATTCTTTTCCTACACGTCAATTATAATTACGTAAAGCAGTTTCAACTTTAGGTCCTTATAACATTTCAACCAATTGAGATATAAAATCTGCTTGAACCAAAAGTTTCTAAAAATCTAAATTTACAAACGCAAGTTTTACAAAATGTAAAACCTCAAATTTAATGGCTCTTTGGCTTTTTTGGAAAAACTAAATACGTATTCAAAAAAAAATACTTGCAAAGTTTTGTAATGATCTAATACATATTTTGTCAAAATTTCAAGTCGATTGGTCCAGCCGTTTAAAAGTTATAAGAAGGTACCTTCAATCATTTTTAATTGACGTCGATAGTAGACGAAATCAAAAATTCAGAATTTGGATTTATTTTATAACTTTGATTAGTAGATGCTATCGAGTTCACTGTTTGATTATTGTGGTTTTCTAACAGCAATAACAATAGTTTTAAAGAAGTTTAAAACATAAAAATTTGTGATAAACGTGAAAAATAAGAAATAGTTCAAACAAAAACGAGTAATTTAACGACGGAGAGAATTAAATGTATTTTAAAATATCACATGTCACTAAAATATAATAGCACAAAATATTAATATAAATGTTTGAAAATGACAATTTCAGTTTGATTTTAAGATTTGTACCTTCGCGAACTCAATTTCAGTAAATATTTTTACACAATCTACCTTGACCAAAAGTAAATATTTATAATAAGTAGATATATAAATAAAAAATTACCATGTACATACTAACTGTACTGTATTTGTATATGGAATTGAATTGTATTTTGAACCGACTTTAAAAAAGGAAGTTATCAATTTGGTTGTATGTTTTTTGTTTTTTATAGTATGTTTGTTACCTCAAAACTCCGTTATTTATAAACCGATTTTAAAAATTCTTTGTGCGTTGAATCGAGTATAGTTTCAAGTTGGTCCCATTATAATTTCATTCGTATTGAACCTTGAACTTCGAAGATACACCAAAAAAACCCTCAAACTCTTCAACTTCTCAACTTCTTCTCAACTCTTAAAATCTTAAAAAAACGGAAAGCGGTAGGCACATTATCCTTCCGTTTTATTGGAAAGGCGACCGCGGATTACGCCGAGACGGGGGCCACGTCTGTTGATGATGTTACTATTCAATATTTTTTTATTGTAAGCCCACATTTGCAAAAGCCTCTTTTCACGCAGTTCACTATACTCTCTTTTAAAATAGCTATAGATCTAAATTTTCTACTTGGAGATAGGCGTTCCTCCTCCTCTTCGTTGGTCTTATTTAAACGGCGTGGTCTCATATGGGCAATACGTTTAATATGTATAGATCTACCCATATTCGCTAACGATAAATAGTTACAGAACGCAACATGCTCTAAAAAGCATGAAATAAAAAAATTTAAAAAAAATCAAACCGACTAAAAAAAACTACTGTGAAAAAAATGAACTAAAAAGTAAAAAATAATTACGTTATATAGTAGTTACTTTAACTAGCTGGCATAGACGGCCAACTATTGTAATCTTTGGAGTCGATGCCAGTCAATCTTTTAAGACATTTTTAAATTTTTTATATTGTACTGTATTGTGCTGTGCACTACATTGCACTGCACAATACTGTACATACAACAACAGACACTGACTATTTATTTGGGAAAGTAAGTTCAAAAATTTTTTTTTTAATGACACGATTATGTAACGAAAATTAAAACGTTTATTTAATTTCTAAAAGGCTAAAACTATACTGTCGTTGTTTTGAAACCATAAAAACGTTAATTTATTATTTTGTAAATTATTTTGAAGTTTGTTTTTATTATTGTTGATTATTTATTTGTAAGTACGCTGTATATAAGATTTTAAGTGTAAATAATGTTGTGGTAACCGTGCTAAAGGTAGAGAGGGAGTAGGTTATTGAAGTTCTAGAGACGCCGTTGCGTTAGTCTGCCGGGCGGATGATCGTTATTCCCGCTACGCTAAGTTATAATTTTGATTTATTTGAATAATTTCAATTATTAAAAGTGGTTTTTAATTTTAATTAAAGTTATTTTAATTCAGGTGAAGTGCTAATAATTGAAAATTTGTAAAGATTTGGATAAATTTAATTTTTTGGAAAAATAATACAACGAATTTGTTAACAAGGCGCGGACAACAGCTACGAGACGCATATGCGATTGTAAGGGTAAAATTTTAACCTAGCAACCAATTTATTCGAAAAATTGGAAATAAAAATTTACGACACGAAAATGAACAATTTATTTAAAGCAATTACAAGAGTCTCGTTGCTTTTTAATTAATAATGAATACTATTGTAATAATATAATATAGTAATACCCAGGCATAATTTTGGATTAGGTGGAAATTTTACAATTTGAATAGCTGGGGTCATCTCAATGCAGATCAGGTTTATAACAATAAAACAATTATTACACCAAGGTTAACACTAATATTAAAAAATTACCCTACAATTATTTAACAATAAGTCTGGATTTATTTAAACACTTGGTATATTATTGTTTATCACGTCACTATTTATTTACACTTTATTTATGTTAACACTAAGTGTTCCAAGTGTTACAAGTAAGTTCAAACTAATTTTTTTGTCACAGGAAATCACTATACCTAAATGCAGCTTTCCAGAAACTTTCATGGGTACTGTCACGTAACCTATCACAAGAATTGAACTTCTTCTTATTGAGCATTGGAAAGAAGACAATTTTCTGAGTATATTAACACAAAAATTTCCTTGGATTATGCAATAGTTGTCGAAATAACGGCATTTTAAAATTACGAAATACGTATTTTGGTGCCCTAAGTGCCGTGACCGTTTGTACTCGTTGACTGACGGCACATTTTTAGCTCACTGGCGTGTTAATGCACTATGGGTGTTGAACGCGCTGTATTTTTAGGCGCGGGGTAATGGAGCAGCCCAAACCGAAATGTGTATGTGGCAGCTTGACCAAGACGCAGAGCTTCTACGCGTTGGTGGCTCTGGCGATGTCGTCCAGATTCATGAGAGCGTTATCACCAAACGCAAGGTAAACGTGGGGAGATTAGTTCCACAAAAATGGATTTTGGGCATGTATAGCATGACGGAGAAGCGTGGGGTCGTACTATACATCCCCAATATAAGCAGTTCGACTTTAGAGGCTCTAATCTCCAAGCACGTGCGGTCTGACTCAATAATTTGGACGGATTGTTGGAGAGGTTATGCTGGCCTGTCGCATCTCAATGATATTTCGCCCTACACCCATTATACAGTGAATCACTTTCGTAATTTTCGTAATCCAATTACCAGCGTCTGCACTAACGGTGTCGAGAGTTACTGGTCCACATTAAAGCGCTGCACAGTGGGGCAAATTATGAAAAACCTGGCCATAATGTAAAATTTTAAATTTGAACGTTTTACAAATTTAACATATGAGTCATGGCTACAACCCCTTTGCGCACAAATATCTTTAGTTTTAAAGACTGTGACCTTGTGACTCTTCGTTCCTACTCATTCCAAAGTTAAGTGTTATCAAAGTACCAGTTATTAGTGAAAATTATTAGTGCTTTTTGTGTAATTAAAGCAGACTTTTTAGTATTTTTTTAACATGGATCCAGTACCTGGAGGTATGTACTATATTATATAAAACCACAGTAGACAGTTTTGTAGTTTATTTATAAACATTATACGTTCTTACACAGCACTTGCGAAATACGATAAAAATTATCGATAAAACCGCGTTTCTTAGAGCTTTAGTTAACTTCCGGGCATTTCCGGGCAAAAACCTTTATGCGGGCTTTTAGAACAACACTTCACGTATTTGGAAACGCAAAAATTTGAACCATTTATTTCCATATTGTCTTAAAAATGCCATATTTGTTGCTGCGCGTCACGCTAAATTTCCAATAAAATTCTAATATGACTCAATTGTACTTAAGTTTCTTATATTTTTTTATTTTTTATTAAGTTTTTTATATTACAGGGTCTCGGGACGAAACTATTAATATACCGAAAAATACGTTATTTGACATAATGTTATCGGCACCATCACGAAAATTTGAAGATAGATGTAAGCATTTACTAAACTACGTTATGCAAATTACCAATTGTCCAGAAGAAACATCAAAGGTAATGAAGCACAAGCTGATCCTTTAATAACAAGCCTTCGAAAACTACCGAAACGAAAATTAAAATCATTTAGTGCTAAAGTTTTGGAATTTTTATTGCCCCCGGTAATCGAAACAGCTTCAGCCAATATTGACTCCGAAGAAGACATTTCGAGTGGCTCGGAGACAGAATATAATTCTGACTGAGAATATGATTCTGATACTATATTATTTTTATTATCAATGATTGTATTACCAACTACTTAATTTGTTTAATGATTTTCTTAATGTTTAATACAATTTTAAATTCTTAAACACTGTCATTAATATTTGCACTCTTTATATACTTTTACTTGTTATATTACTTATTTAATACTTTTTTAATATTTGGATTTGTAATCAGCAACCTCGCAAACCCCCATATACAAATTTTCATCAAAGTCTAATGTCTTTTTCACATGTGTGGCCGCCATATCGGATTCGCCATTTTGTTAAAAAAAATTTTTAATTTGGATTTGTAATTAGTGACTTTAAAAAACCCTGTATATCAATTTTTGTTCTAATCTAAGTTCATTTGAGTTTTGGCCAGCTTTTCGGGATTTCGCCCCACTGTGCGCTGGTTGCGAAAGCGGGACTTGCTGAGAAGCAGGTACGGTGCCAGAGCACATCCGTGTTTTCATGTGGCTGCAGCTTTACGGCCGTACGCCGGAATTGGCTCATCAGAATTTGCTCGAGCAGATAGCAACTCGCTACCCGGTGTAGACAAAAAAACGGCTCTTTTCAGAGCCACAAATTTTCACAAAGGGGTTTATTTCTTTTAGACAAATGCAGATGACAGGCGCTCTCCGGGCCTGTTTTATTTTTTCACATTACACATAACAATTTAAAAATATCCTTGAAGAATGTCAGAACTCGCCAAATGTGGAACTCGAAAACACAGATCTACGTTTACCTGGAATCCGAGATTTGCCATAACCCATCGAAAACGCAATTAAAATTACGAATTTAAAACTTAAATCTTAACATTTCAATTTGCATGCTGAGCGGGTGGCCTACAGTACTGACTCTAGATCACGCGTAAGGCACGGCAGAACTGGGTATATCAAGTTACACGCCCCTGCTAATTCGCATTTTTAAAATGTCGTAATTTCGACAATTATTGCATAATCCAAAAAAATTTTTGTGTTAATATACTCAGAAAATTGTCCTCTTTCCAATGGTCAATAGGAAAAAGTTCAATTCTTGTGATAGGATACGTGACAGTAACCGATTAACGTATTTAGTGCTATTACTAAAAATCAAATTAAAAATATGCTGAGTTATATTTTTGCGGATACAGATGTAATTCAAAATGTGAAAGATTACAATAAAGTTTAATAATGAAGAAGCGGAAAAGACATATTTTACGACATTTACATTAAAAATTCATCGGAAAGAAGAAAACAAATATTCGAAATCAAATCATATTTGTCGGGAAATGAAATCATATTGCAATCAAACAGCGATTTTTGGCATAAAGAGATACGTATAAGAATATCTGCAAGCTTAAAAGCACACCAAATAAAAACATTAACCATCATCATCAAATTGTTAGAAGAATTTTTAAATTCGTATACACTGATAGGAAAACCTGCATCAAACGTCAAATATGGTCTTGAAATCAAAATTATTGCAAGAAAAGATTATGAAAACATTTTTTACAATGCAGAAATTTTAGAATGTGGTTTAATAATATCTTCAGATTATCCGTGGTTATGTGAAATAGCCCCTATGGCATTATTATTGAAAAACATTGTAATATTTATGAACCAAAATACGTATTGGAAATAAAATGTTCATCGTCGGCAAACAATGATATTTTTGTTGAAACCACAAAAAAATGTAAATTACTACATTTAAAATGGAATGATGAATTAAAGCAGCAATTTATTGTCGATGACAAATTTTTTCTATGTTATTGATAGAATGAAATTTATAAGAACTAATCCTATATTAGTTTTTAATATTTTGTACCATAAATTTAAACTCGCAACTGTATGAAACTCTCTTGTCGCTAGTTACGAAATACGCAGTTGTACAGAGCTACTTGTAGTAGCGCACGGTCTCTATAGTAGTTGCCCTGAGCTGCCTTACTATATTTATGGTTCTCTATTTGCACTTGCAGTGCTCTGCGAAGTGATCTTGTGTAAATATAAAGTAAAGCTTTTAGCCGCTAGATGGTAGGATGGTAGTATCTGATTACTTATTTCATGTTTAATAGAACTGTATTATAATATTTGACTTCCGTGATCGGACGAGAACGGGTATTCTCAATGTGGTATGGTCGTTGCCTTTTATTATAATATGTATTTTTTAATTAAATATATGTAACTTATATTCAGCTACATAAATAGCCCCACTTTAAAAATTCATACACTTTACTGTATCAAAATCTATTTAAGACCTTATTATAAACTATTAGATCGGTGGAAATGAAGATATCAGCAACAATTAAATGCAATAAAGAATTAAAGACGTTAAAGTTTAAAAATTAATCTGTAAAAAATATAAATAATTTATTATTTGTAACAACAGAGAAACTCAATGAAGATTAATACTACGATAGCAATAAAAAATTATGATTGGACTGGTCATCTCGAATTTACAAATTAAATTGTTTCTTAATTTTTCTTATTTTATCAGTTCTTTAAATAAAGCTGAAATTATTACGTAAATTGTTTGTTATTTAAAATACTATATGATTTGACGAAATGTAAAAAATATCGAATACAAATAATTAGATACAGAAAATTATTGTTTTTAAGTTATTTACAATATTTTAATGAAAGAGTAAGTGCGACTATTTATATTTATTTCTCTTGAGTGTATAATAATTATGAAATAACAATAATTTTTATATTTAAATTTGTAAGCTTTGTATATTGTAAATTTGAATTAACCTTGTATATTAAACCAATGCGGATTTTTATTATATATAAATATTATATATACAAACAAATACCATAAAATTTGTATAAATTTTAAAAGAATCATTATTATATGAATATAAATTACATAAATATATTTTTCCACTACTAGTCATATAAGCTATCATTATAACCTAGCCAAGTTGCACCCGAAGTGACGTTTTTCAGACTACTGGTGTATAATTTTTTCATTATACACTACTATTTAATAATAAATATCTTGATATTTTTCTATAGTTTGGCGAATGTTTATGAAACAAATGTTGTTAAAAAATGATTTTCTATAACCAAGAGATGCTATTTAAATGCATTTAAACTATTCAAAACGCTTTTTTAATAGAATAATTTCGTTTCAAATATCTTTAAAAAACTGGAATTTAATTATGACAGCTAACCTAAACTTGCCGACACCTGTCAAATCAACCAAACAAAACAAAGCTGTCATTTGATTTAATATATTAAAGAAATTTTTTTATTAACAAGACTTCAAAAAAATGGTAATAAATCTAGTAGTGTAAAAAATCGTATATAAACCACGGTTGTGAAGACCATTATTATAGGACTCCGCGCCTTATATTTCTCGGTGCTACGCACCTCAGAATATGTATGATCTTGGCGCTAGGTCAATAATGACAGTCTTCACAACCTTGTCCTATTCGCATTGTACACTACCGATAGGTGGCGCTGTACTAAAACAATATGTCTGACTTATGGCGTATTGGAAATCGTGTTTTTTAAATCAATTTGGTTTACATTAGTTCATTTTATAATTTAAATAATATTTAATGGTAAGTATATAAAGAAACACTTAAAAAAAATTGAAATACACTTAATTCATAATTTATTCAATGTAGGTAATAACTGTTAAATTTTCTTTTAGAGAAAATGACCCCTGAAAATGAATCATTATTACTTTCATTGGCAAAAATATTTTATTATTTAGATGCTCTGCCGTCTTCTAGATGTATCAATGAAGGAGAAGCAGTTTTAAATGCCAAATATCTTATTACATGTGGAATTAAACACCAATATGCAGATGCTACCGAGATATTTGCTTTGTGCTTGCAGACCACTGCTTTAATAGAAAAACCTCATGAAATTCAATGTGCTTTTTTAATAAAAGAGGTAATTGAAATCAAAAGTGCATTATGCACTTGCAAAGCTGGAAATTCTGGTCTCTGTAAGCACATTTCTGTAGTATTACTAGCACATACCTACTATTTTCGCGTGGAAACTTATGAAAACTTAAAATTTTTGTTTGATCCGCCATGCTATGACATCCGTAAACACCAAAATTCATATTATTAATTTTATTTTTCAGGATTTTATCTATATTACTTAAAAACACTCAAAGCGAAAAAGACGTCGATTACTGCCTATGCTAGTTACCGCTAAGGACACTACGTGGCGCTTCACATTTTGTAAAACGCGAATAATATACTATTAGTAGGTCTAAAATAAACAAAAAAATAATGTAAGTGTAATAAATTAAAAACGACTATTAGTCACATGTGCAATTAAAATTTTGGAATAACGTTAAATCAATTTTTCTAACCGAAATAGTATATTACGTGCCGAGGTGGAAAATGCTTCATTACAGCCGAGCGCTAAGTTAGTTGACTGAGGCGCAAAGCGCCGAAGTCAACTATAAGCGCGAGGCTGGAATGAAGCTTGACACCGAGGTATGTATACAATTTTATTCACAATCAGTTTTAATTAATTAAAGATCATCAAATTTCATTTTATTAACGCACATTTTTTGTTAGTTCCATTTTTTGCCTACCGACAATGCGACATTGCAGGTCGGGAAGTGACCACTTCCCGCCCTAAGGTTGGGAAGTAAAACAAAATAGCTTTCTGATTGGTTGTCAAGTAAAAGTAAATAATAAACTGCTTCCCAACTTTTTAAAAGTCAGGGATGTGTTGATTACTAACTGATTGTGAATAAAATAAATTACTCTTTTCTAGAATCTAATTTGCTAAAATTTATTATCTACTTGTTATCCAAAACATGTTGTATTTTTTGTATTGTGTCAATACATACTTACAATTTTATTTTGTAGGGAATTTTATTTTGTATCGTCACAGATACAAATTTGATGAGGTCTATTATCACTACACTTTAATTTTTTTTTTTTTAAATTAAATTTTAAATTTTTACATATGCGAAATACGATTGTCTAGTTATTTCTAGTTTAATAAGATTATTTATGGTAACCTAAATTTACAATGCCGTAGTGTACTCGTGTTTTGTTAAAATACAATGAATTAAAATAACAATTTTTATAACGCTATTTGAATATGATCTCGTAAATACTTATGACGTGTAATGTTTAAATTTTTATCTGAAGTTAGATTATAATAAGTATATCGGGTATATGCTTATGGTTCACGTACCATAGAGATTCTGATGTTAAAAAATATTGGTTTTTATTTGTTTATTTTTTATTGGTAAATATTGGTTAATTATAAGCTTCCTTATTTATTTTAGAGAACAATTAAAATTGCGTTAGAATTATTGAAATAAAAAATTACTTACAAACATGTTCGACTCAAGGCAAAACTGATTTGGTTCCTTCCTTCCTTTCTTCCTCTTCTTTAATTAGGTCTGCGACCTGTTTTTTACTCGGTTCTCTGATTTTGTTAAAATAAAAATTTTAGTTTTATTTTTATAAATATACATATTACATACAACAGTGCTACAACCCACAGAGGAGTTTTTTCAACGCAGATTGCGTCGATGTAAAAATAAAATTTTGTTCTACTCGGGCTCGAACCAATGATCTCCGTTTGGTAGTTGAAGCACTTAAGCATCAAACCGTAACTGTCAATCTATGATTATATATGTACATATTGCGATGCCCCTCGGTATAAATTTTGTAAAAAAATGTATATACTTTAAAAATAATTCCAATTTATTAATTTATTAATTATTTATTTACTAATTAATTTAATTTATTAATATTTTATAAAAGTGGTTCGGGTTGTGCATGCAAATAATTTGTGAACATAAGACTCTTCTTTTTAATTTTTAATAAAATACATTTTTAATCGTATAAACTTTTAGTCTTGCAATTTATTAAAAAACGTCATGCAAATTTGCTGCGTTATGTTACCTTATGTATGTTCCTCATGTATGTTATGTATGTTATGTTCCTGTGGTATTGTTATCCTACAGCTGTTCGCCTTCTTATAAATTTGTTTTGGTTTAACTTCCAAAAATTCCAAAAATCACAAAAAACTTCCAATTTCTTCAAAATTGTTATTCTTTAACACTTCATAAATTAATTTAAACAACTTATAATTTAAATAAACTTACTTTTTATTTCAAACTTATCAAAATATCAATATTATTTTACAGCGGACATAATTTTGCGACCGGCTGCCAACCTCAACAAATAAAATAATTTACAAACTTCTTATGTACAGTATGTTAAAAAATTACAAACTAAAACAAAATAAAGTTTAAAATAATTATCAACGTAAACAGAATTTTATTTTGATGATCAAATTTTTAATGATCAAAAAAATTATTTCGTTTAAAAATTTCCAAAATTAATAATAAATTTTCGCTTAATCTTAAATCAAAACGTTCAAAAAATTTAATTTCTGTTGCCAAATAATCGCACAAAATTTTACAAAATATTACTCAATGTTAGAGCCAAAACTCGCACAACCGGCGCGGCGGCTCGTACGGCTATTTTAAGCAAAAAGCAATTAATCTTTTCTTTTTTCTTCCCACCATGTACTTTTTAAGCTCAATCTTCAAAATTGAAATTTATAAATTTTACAATTAAGAACAGGGTGGGTCAAAATATTTTGTTTCACGACAATATACATAGTATATATAAATTCCACCATAAACTTGTTTACAGTTTATCTCCAAAATAATTAAGGTAGCAAATAATTATAAATTTTTAAAATATAGCATTGGAATCCCTATGATTCGTGAACTACGTATATACCCTGTATAGAAGTTTGGTTTCGTTTATAACAAATTATTTGGTTATTGAACAAATTTGACAAATTTATTACAGAATTTAAAAAAATCTACTTAAAAGTTAAGGAACGAATACATCAATTAATCACGAAAATAAATAAAATATTTTTGTTACTAGTATTTAATTTAATCCAACTTTAGTCAAATAATATTTTAATTTAAAAATAAAGTGAAAAATGAAAGCAGGGCAGGGAACGTCTGATTTGGTCTTACTGTTATGATATCTACTTGGGTGATTTTTAGATATAGTAGAAATGCATAAAATGTAGGCTTGTAAAAAACACCTCATCCTCAAATTAGCTTGCTTACCGATACGTTTGCATTTAAACAGAAAATGATAGTTTTGCTAATCCACAAGGTAAAAGTTCCTGTTCGCTTTAATGAAGATTTACGTCTTTTACACATTGATATAAAATGTATATCCGCTTTTTAACTATGTATAAAGTTACTAAAAACTGAAACCACAATTAATTAATAAACTGGGTATGCATAGTTAAACCTATGAGAAAATGTAAATTTAATGATTTACTATACCACAGATACGCCTTCTACACACCTTCTTCCTTGTGATTATGTTTTAAGGAATTCCATTCATTAAACCGCAATTTGTGTATTATACCTCAATTATTCCATTTGTACGAAAGTTAAATTATTAATATATCTTTAATAATAAAAATTGCAATTAACGTTTAAAAGTTTTGTGGTACTACATTTTCTACGCAATGAGGATTAAAACTGATTTGATTTTTTAAGGGGTGATTCCTTAGCTAAGACTGCATTGCGACCCAAATTGTAACGACAATTTTAATGACTACTTTACATGTTTATTTATGGGACTGTGTCCTTTAAAAAGCCATCGTCATATGCGGTTCCTGCTTGCAACTGCAGCCCAAATGTTTCCTAAGATGCGGCTACGCTTGCGGCCGGAGTTGCAAGAGCAATTAGCTTTCCGCTTTTTTATGGCATTGCTTATTTAGGATCATAGCATCAGCCGCAAGTGATGTATTGAAGTATTCGTACAAAAATTAAAAATGTACTTGTTCCTTTCAGGAATAAATAATTTTAAGTTTATTTAATATAAATTAAAAATTATCTTTATTTAGTGTCGTGTTTTGAAACGTAAAATTCTGTTTTTTCTATTTATTTTGTAAATTATTATGAAGTTCATTTTGTTTTAATTTTTTATTTTGTAAGCACACTGTGCATAAGAATTTTGTAAATAAAATTATGTTGGTAACCGTGCTTTAGGTAGATGGAGTTTCATGCCGAGGTGGCGAATTCAGCCGCTGGCAAAATTAAGTACGCTGCAAAATTAATTTGATAAGTTTTTATAATTTTGATGATTTTAATAAAAAGTAATTTAATTTAGTTAAAAGAGTTGTTTAATTTGTACATCTGTTAATCTTTATTCAGGTTACATTTTATTTAATTAATTTAGTTAATATTCTTAGCCGAAGAGTAAATCAATTAATTTTTACGAAAATTAAACGTTTGTAGATCTATAGCGGCATATTACAAAAATATTACTGAAGTTACTTAACAGAAAGTTGAAGTTTAACTACATACTTATGTTATAGAAATGAACTTAATGATAAATTTCAGGTAGATTTTAAAATATTTTTCAAATTTACTTTATAGAAATCAAGTTAGATCATAGTGCGGTCGACTTCAAATAATAGCAGTGCTAATTTTATCAATTTTCATAACATAGTTTTAGTTTTTTTTTTTATTTAAATATTCTTATTATTTTTTAAATAATAATGTTCTACGTATTATATTCGCAATTTACCTTATTGTTAGTTGCGCCACCAATTCTCAACAATATGGTGGCTCTTTTAAATATAGTTGTTGTTTTAAATGTAATTCTGAATTATGTTATAGTAAACGTGTTATTCCCATGTTTTTTAGTATACATAATGTTAATTCACAAAATAGAATACCAAAAAAATACAAACATGTATATTTTTTTCACAGTATTCTATAGCCATCACTACTAATTATACGTAAACGATTAGTTAAAATTATTCCGCGTGGTGGCGTTTTCTTAATGTAAATCTTCAATATTTTTTACCTTCCCATTAAAATTTATTATTTTAACGTTTCTGTTTAGTTTATGTCTAATTTTTTTAAGTTTAAGTATTATATTCCAATTTAAGTAAAAAGTAAAAGAAGAGGCAAGGGTTGTAACACATACCTCACAGATAAAGATGGGGGGTGCTTTAAGCGTTAATAATTCTATCGTACAAATATTAAAAAAGTATAATTTACAGATTGATGGTTTTATTATCAAATTTTTATTTTACATTCCAAAATAATGCAGTGTTTCCTAACCTTGTCTGCTAATTGTCCAAAACTTTAATAAGGTTATTGTTGTCGCGACTTCAAATTTTATTTATTATAGTTTTATATATAAAATTTATTTATAGAGCAAATTACAATTTTATTTTACTTGTACTTAGGTAACCAAAAGAAGACAATTTCCAGCTAATCGACCTTTAAATTTTTTATGGAATTAAAGACTGAAAATTGAGAAGGCGGAATATAACTTTAGAGTGATATTAGCTTACAGAGAACATTATTATTGAACTAATCGGAAATTGTGTAAGAAAAAATAGCTTTAAATTTTTAATTCAAGTTTTGTTCTAATGTGACACATTTATTGAAGATAAATAAAGTCGATTGAAGCAAACAGGGGTTTCTTTGAAGCTATAAGACATAATTCATTATAACTTATAAACGTAATGAAATAGGAAAAGTTTTCTTTTATAAGACAAAAAATTATCGCTGTCAAATTTTCTACAATGTTTGTTAAGTAGTTGTTTTCTAAAATATACAGGACAAAAATCAACAAACTCTTAACTTGTAGACTTATACAACAATGTTAAGCAGATTGAATCCAATTTACGTACTATAAAAAGTATTCCTTTGCGAAGCTACAGCTTTTGAAGTTGAAGTTTAAAATTTTACTTATTTTATAATAGCAAAACCGTTTGAGAGAAACTTTAGATTTGGAATATGTTCGCCATACATGGAAAGTAGCACGGTAATCCAGTCCACGAATTAAAAAATTTTCTAATGCAATTATGGTAGCTTATGGAGTAAATGTTAAATATAAATATTAAATTTTATTGTGCTTATAATAAAAGCATAATAATGTGTGCTTATTTGCAAAAAAAGTAAGCAAATCTGTGCTGTTTTCAAATTTATTTATTGCTATTCAGAATCACTACCCATAGTTTGTATTATTTTATAAAAACATTTTTTAAAATTTTGAGACGAAGATTTTTGTCATATATTTTAATTATGGTCCTGATCGACTCCCCCGTCCACTGATGTACTTTCTAGCTTACCGTCCCACCAAAAGATGTTTATAGAGAATACAAAAAGAAACTAAAAAATGAATTTTTTAAGTGGAGAGAATTTTGCAAATAAGTATTCTTTACTTAACAGTTTAAAAAAGTCATAATATTATATAATAACTGAATTTGGTTTTAACTCACTTATGTATTTACAATTTAATTTCCTATTCTAATAAGAAATGAGGTGGTGTAGGTGGATTCTTAATGAGATAGATTTTAAATAATAAGCAATAATTAAAAGCTGTATAACTTCTTCTTCCTAAATAAAAGTAGTTATATATTTTTAGTATATTGTCGTATTTTTTTAAGTTTACATTCCAACCAGATAAATTTCCTGGTGATATTTGGTGTTTTGGTCACCGATATAATTTTATGAAATGTCCACGGCTAGCTGTAATTTTGTAAAAAATAAGAATGTATTAAACCTTGGGGATCATATAGGAATTGATTTAATTAAAAAAGTGATTTTCGACGTGTAACCAAAAGCAAGCGGTTGCAACCATTGCTGATTTTGCGATGAAGCAGCTGTTGCGGATATAGTTTTTCTAAATTTACCTAACTGTATATAACCAAAGTAACAATTTTACAATTTATCGCAGTTATCAAAGTACCCGCTAAAATTTAAAATTTGACGCTTAAGCTTATAAAAATTTGAATATGGTTTAGAATAAAACGTTCAATAGTTGAAGATTATATTTGAAGTATAGGTAACATATTTAATTTTAAGAGAGGCACTGACGAGAGTGACCATAAGTGTGGCAAAAAGTTAAAAGGGAATAAGTACTATTTACAAGTTTGTAGAAAAACGCACTTGAAGTTTCTAATAGCTACAGCTATTATACAACAAGCTAAAATTCAAACCAACTTTTCTATTCTTTTAAAGTCATATATGAACTTGTATCTGCGTTATTAATGAAGATTAATATATTAGAAGTAAGAATATGTAATTATCTCAAAACGAGTAAAAAATGACTTATGTCCTTTTAACTATTTGTCAGTGTCGTCGACCAGCAGCGCGATAATTGAAAAACAACAAACTCCAATCTTTACGACAAAAATAATCAACAGATTTTAACAAAATTATATCATTTGAAGCAAACATACTAAATGTTATATTTAAATAATATTATACTTACAAGGAAAAGGTCAGGTATGCGAAATTTTGTTTTGGTTTATACTTACACTACGTAAAGATTACACCTAAGACGCGCAAAAAGAAGAAATTTTCAAATTCGATTTTCTCAAAATTGGCTGAATATGGCGCGCTACTATTTCGTTCACGTAATGTCTTAGGTGTAATCTTTACGTAATGTAAGTATAAACCAAAAGAAAATTTCGCATACCTGACCTTTTCCTTGTTAGTGTGCTTAATAGGTCAATAATATTGACATAATATATAAACTTAAAAGATAAATGAAAATTTAATATTATATATATTCTTACTGAAAGAATTATACTAGTGAGAACAGTGACATCAGTGAGAACAGTAGAACTCGATTGATGTGCTACTCGTTACAGAAAGATAGAGAGACAATAATAATTGCGCAAAAATGAAGCAAAGTGGGTTTGACACAGTTTTTATTTGGTAAAAAAAGTCTACCAATCAGAGTGTTCTTTTTTTGTCGGTTGATAAATGGATACCAAGTGAATTTCGGTATTTTCTGTCGCAATTGCATTCTTTTATCCTAAATGTTGTTTTTATATATGATAATAGGATATTATTGATTTGATATTAAGCTTACAGAAATAGTAAAATAAAAGGACAACACGAATGAGCAGAAAACGACAAAGTTAGCTTAAAATCGTAGTAAATACTTGACTACTTGGAAAGTAAGGTTAAATTGGCAAGATAACGGATTTGTACCAATGTACGCCATAACAAATAGTAATTCAAGTACATCTAATGTATTTCTAGTCACTACGAATTTTTATAGCTATATATGGAAGAGCGACGAGCAACGAGTTTTGGTAGCTGACAAATTACGTTAAAAATTTATTCGACTCGAACCACATATTTAGCTTTATCTACAAGTGAGAACAGTTTTAAACAAAAAAAAGTAAAATGTAATAGAAATAAAGATGATCAAAAAATAGTAACCTGAATAGATATGGCTCGAAAATGAAAATTTCTGTAGGTGTTTATTCAGGTTACATGTTTTTTTAACACGATACCGCCAAGTATCATTTCTCTAAATTATGAATTGTACATAAAGTACGTAATACTTTCGTTAGTCTTGGAGGTAAAATAACTTACCAAATCACATTATAATATTATTATAAGTAAGATGATATATTTATAATATTTGAAAAAAAATCTAAATGTCCATGCGAATATTTTATTTTTCGATTTGATACTTAGCTTAACACTAACTAACATACTTGACTTTTTAGTACACGCCGTCAGTCAAGTTAATCATGTATTACGAAGTTTCTGTTTGCCTTTTCTTGTATAATAAGACTAATAATATAATAAATACTTTTTCTTTCTTCCTCTTAATTTAGAGCTTCATCCTATTATTACCATTAATGTATCAACTTTGTACTTGGTACTTGGTACTCATGGTTCTATGAGTACTTTGAATAACATTTTGTAGGGTAATAATCTGGCTAGATGTACGGCCCATAGATCGAACTTGGGTCCCAGAACACAGCAGTGTAGTCGATGTGACCAGGCACCAAACCACGGTGGTTTTGAATTTCTCAGCCCATCGCTTCAAACTTTATACTACACTGCTGGTGATTAATAAACACTTACAGCTGTATTCATAAAAAGTTACAACAGGTTTATAAAGCTATTATAAGCAAAATGTCAAAAAAACATTATTCATAAACGTTCAATAGCGCTAAAACACTGTTGTTGTATCTTTGGGATAAATTGTAGGTTTTGTAACTTTGTAATTGTGAATAAAAACGTAATATTCGTAACTCTACTTTATTTTCTCAATAATATATATCGATACCCGTTAACATCTAATATGTAGAATGTAATGCACATTTTTATTGCTGCGACTGCGCTCTTTAAAACATTTACAATTCGTAACAATCCTCCCTCTGTAAGAAAATACAATCACTTGAAAATTGAAGAAAAAAAAACAATGTATAAACATTTACAAATCTAAAAATGAAATCGATTGGGAGGTTTACGGGTACGTTCCGAACGTCGTAAGGTGCAAGCGTCACTTGGGATGGATGTTAATACCTGTTAGGGCAAATCTGGCAATTCCACCTCTGCACTATTACGCCCTATTTCGCGATTTGCACTTGACTGTACTGGAGTCGTCGCATCATGAGTATTATGATTTTGTAATGCATTATGATCAAGCAATGTAGTGGAATCTCCCACAGGTACAATGGAGTTAAAATTTCGAGTAATTGTGATGGGAGTATTTTCTCCAATTGACCGAATCTGATTAATGTGTCTTTTCCAGATTCGTCCGTCGTCTAATTTAATTAAGTAAATTAACTGACCTAGTCTTTTATGTACTCTACCGAATTCCCATTTATTTTCGTGAACGTACTCACGCGCTGTCACTCTTTCTCCCTTCTCTAATAGTTTAACCTTTTGTACGTTTTTAACCCCTTTAGCATTAAAATCCGGCTTGAGGAGATCTAGCCGGGAGCGTATTTCGCGGCCAAACATTCGGAAGGACGGACTTTCCTCTGTAATGGAATGTTGACTTTTTCGGTAGTGTAGCAAAAAATTTTGTAAATTTTTTTCGGTGTTCCTTTTGTCATTATTAAACATTGCCCGTAAGGCTTTTTTAAATGTTTGTACACACCGTTCGGCTAAACCGTTGGTTGCAGGGTGAAATGGGGGTGATAATTTATGAATTATTCCGTTTTCTGACAAGAAATTTTTAAATTCATAAGATGTAAATGTAGTACCATTATCACTCACTAAAACCGAAGGTATTCCAAAAGTGCTAAATATTTTTCTTAACAACGGTATGGTGCTTCTTGCAGTCATGTTATTTACCGTATGTATCTCTGGCCATCGTGAATAAGAATCTACTAAAATGAAATAATAGCAGTTCATGAATGGACCAGCAAAATCAACATGTACTCTATCGAAGGGTTTAGTACTAATTTCCCAAGGGTGAATTGGAACAATACTGGGACTGTTTCTGGATTTGTTGCACTGAACACAATTTTTTTACTTCATTTTCTATATCTGAAGTAATACCTGGCCACCAACAGTAGCCCCTAGCAAGTTGCTTCATTTTGGTAATTCCCAGATGAGAAGTATGTAACTCCTTCAATACTCGATC
This sequence comes from Cantharis rustica, assembly GCA_911387805.1. Lineage (NCBI taxonomy): Eukaryota > Metazoa > Arthropoda > Insecta > Coleoptera > Cantharidae > Cantharis > Cantharis rustica. The sequence goes on from OU426877.1 coordinate 84,600,586, forward strand.
GCGTTATGATTTTGGTATAATTGCCATTTGTGACCTGAACAAACAATCTTGTTGTAACGTAAATTCTGTTTGATCAATATTAAAACGATCACTTTTATTTATCCCCTTACCATTGCGTAAACCGTAAATTAATTTTGAAAAACTTTTATCGCGTACTGTTTCCTTAGCTAATTCTTTAAGTGTAATTGGCAAGGTTTCAATTTGAAAAATTTCAAACGCATCGGGTTCATCGTAACGACCGATTTCATTTGAATTTGCAGGTAGTCTCGACATTGCATCTGCATTAGAATGTAATTTCGTATTTTTATATTTGATGTCATAGTGAAAACTTTGTAAGAACAACGCGTAGTGTTGCATTCGAGTTGTAGTGAGCAAATTGGAACATTTTAAGGGTGAAAAAATATGCAACAAAGGTTTATGGTCTGTGTAAAGTAAGAACTTCCTACCAAAAAGAAAATAGTAAAATTTATTTATCCCAAAAATAATACTGTATGCTTCCTTATCTATTTGAGCGTATCTTTGCTGTACGGTAGTAAGGGTTTGTGATGCAAATTGTATCGGTCTCTCCGTACCGTCTTCATAAACATGGGAAAGTACTGCCCCCACAGCATATGGGCTTGCATCTGTAGCCAAAACTATCGGCAATTTTGGATCAAAATGTACCAATACTCTCTCGGAAAGTATTTCTTTTTTTACGGCTTCAAAGGCATTTTGACAATTTCTATCCCATGAAAATTGTACCCCGTCTTTAAGTAAATTGTATAGTGGGTGTAGAGTGCTACTTAAGTTCTGTAAGAATCTACCGTAATAGTTTATTAATCCCACAAAAGCCCGCACTTCAGATTTATTTGTGGGTATTTTCGCATTTTGCATCGCATCAATTTTTCTTTTACATTTATGAATTCCGTTTCGATCTATAATGTAACCGCAAAATTCAATTTCATTTTGCATGAATTGGCATTTTTCGTAATTTACTGGAATGTTATAATCGGATAATCTACCTAAAACTAACTCTAACCTTTTGTAATGCGTATCGTCATTTGGTGCTGTGATTCTGATATCATCGCATCGATAAACACCGAAACGCCTTCAATATCTTTTAAAATGTTTTCTATTTCCCTCTGCCAAATTGCAGGTGCACTTGCTATTCCGTATAATAGCCTGGTGCTCTGGTAAAGACCTTTGGGTGTATTTAATGTTAAGTATTTTCTATCCTCGGGTCGTACTTCAAGTTGTAGATAAGCCTGTTGCAAATCAAGCTTAGTAAATTTGTCTCCCCCTGCCATGGATGAGAACAAATTTTCGATAGAAGGTAGTGGGTGTTCGTCCACTATTAAGTTTTTGTTCAATGTGATTTTAAAGTCCCCGCAAATTCGAATTTTTCCAATGGATTTTAAAACCGGAACAATGGGTGTAGCCCACTCCGAACTAGGAACTTTTACCAAAATCCCTTCTTTTTCTAATAAATCTAGCTCATCTCCCATAACTCCCATAACTCCCATAACAATATATAAGACTGATATAAGCGGTTTATAACCTAAAACAACAATCACCTATTATAACCCATAACCTATAGCAGTGTTATAACTAGAGACCGGATAAATAAGCACGGTTTTTTGAAAACTAAGTGCTTTAAAAAGCGTGGTATTTTACAAAAATAAGTTCAAATTATGCTAAAAAAAGTTATGAAAAAGTTACTAATTAAAACAAAAAATAAGCAAAAAGATTACAGCTTAGACAATATTATTCGAAAGAAATAAACAAAGCACTTTTGCACGTATTTATTTAACATAATAAATAATAATATAAATAAAAATTAACATTTTTAATTCTTCAAAAGTTAATATATATAAAGAAAATAGAAAATATAGAGAAAAATCACCTTAGAATACCCTATATTTTAAAAAATATTCTTATCATATTATACAAACAAAACTATAAAATTTCAAAATTATGTGTTTCTTTAAATTAGGCATAACAGAATAATAGTAAAGTAAGTTATTGCGACGTGTCCACTATTGTAACAAAACTAAAATTTTAAAGTTATGAATGCTTTTTTTTAAATTAGGCGGTGACTTAATTTTCCCTAACATATTCTTTTACTAATAAGTAATAATAAATTTCGCAATTCTATTACTTATGCTTACCCTAGTCTTACAATGGGTATGAGGGTATAGCATCAAAAACAACCTGCTACCAGATGTCAAAATAATATAAATATATCAACAGTGGACATTCTTAGTTTTTTTACAAACATGCTTTACCAATCTAAAGTACGAAAAAGAAGTAAGAAATGTGTTTAATGGTTTCATTTTGTAAAAATATGGACATTTCGTATTTTATTCAAAAATAAGCTCCAAATAAGTACAAAAGTAAAAAATAAGTTCAAATAAAGCAAATAAGCTAGAAATCAAAAAAAGCCAAAAAAGCAGGAAAAACTATACGTTAAAATACATCTTTTTATGTAATTCGTCGAGATCTCAAATTTCAAAGAGCTGCTTTTAAAATTGACAATAAGCAAAAATGCTTAAAATCCGGTCTCTAGTTATAACTAAAACATTGCTGAGCGATACCTTAAGAAATTTTTATGAATACGGGTGTTATGATATAAATTTGCATTAAAATGTTAGGCTCAATGAGATAAAATTACTTTACTTTAAAATTAAAAGTCACATTGTCTGCTTCTTAAAAATGTGGGTTAGTTGATAACCCAAATATTCTTATATTCATGTTGTTACATAGTATTAAAATCTTGTATTTAATTTACAAGCATACAATTACATTTTATGAATGTTAAATAATGTGCGGTTGAATTATTGTATAACAGAAAGATACATGTAATGAAACGTTGGAAGTATTTTTAACATTATGCATGAAAATGCAGAGCACAACATCTGATAAAGTAAAAAGAGATTGTATTCATAATTTATGGTTTCCACTTAGTTAATTACAAAAGAATTAAACGTGCACAATTTACCAATACAATAGTCCAGAGTATGTAAATTGAACTCATAATAATTAATACGTAAACATCTTGATCGTCTGCATAATCAAACATTTAACTTAAAGCTCACACAGGAAAAAACATAGCTTTTATTATTATATATTTGTATATTTATATGGATAATTGTTTATCAGATAAAATATACATCCCAATAATAATATACAGAATCACAAAAAAAATTTATCTTTATTTTTGCTTAATTTGCCAACATATTTTCCATTAATTTTACTTTATTTTACTTTACTCGATTTTTTAAATGAAGAATTTTGAATGATTTTTTGCATCGTTTTATGTAAGGTGGGCGTTGGTTAAGTATTGATCTTTATTTTTATTATCAAGAAAATAGCGCTAAACGAACATAATATTTTACTTAAAAATATTTTACGAAAGGCGACAATTGCAATTGATCAACAGATAAAGTTAACTATAGTATTTTATTTTACTATGTAGTTTTTGTACGCTTGGACAGATTCATATTTACAAACTGCTTTTTAGAGCAAATGTTGCTTTAAAGCATAACTTCTATTATAAAACATTAAAATATTTGGATTAATAAAATATTTGAATTTTATCAAGCGTAAGTATAAGAAAGAAATGCACAGAATTTTTAAATGGATTATTTTGCCAAAAACTGCATAGTTTATACATATATTATATTAGTGTAGTTCTTGTTTTTAATACAATTTAATAGTAAACAATAAACAAAGTAATAATTAAAAAAAAATAAAACCTCGTTTTGGCATTTGAGCAGGTAGGCTTAATAATGTGATTTACTATTTCTTTCTTTTTCTTTTACCTATCATTCGTTGCGGGTGGGGAAAGTTGGAGAGAAAAGGGGAAGAGAGTTATCTTTGTACTCAACTTTTTAGGTTACTCTGTTTACTGATATTTGTTTCAAAGAGAACCTGGGAGAGATAAAAAGCTTTCGTCATTATAAAGCAGACATTCTTTTTTATTCAAACTAATGTATTTATTAAAAAAAAATGGTTGCAAAATGAATTCTTTGGACACCCCTATTAGATTTTTTCCAAGCCAAATCTTGCTTCCCATTTTTACTAGAGCAGCAGCAACCATATTAGAACCTACTTTCTGAGCAAGCTACACCAACTCTCTTATAACGAGCTAGTCCTAGTCCGCTGCAAACAATAATGTGATGTAATTTTGTTATAAAAATTCATTGAAATATAGATTATAGAATATAATATATAGAATATAATATCCGCTGATACGATGCAGATAGAGAAAAAGAAAGACAAAGGTCTTTTGTAACAATAATGTTGAGAATAGAAAATAAAACATTCGTTCAAAAATATAATTATAGGGCAATTTTTAACAAAACAATCTGCAAAGATTAAAATATTTTTACGTAGATTCAATATAAATACAATATATTCCTAATATTTTTTAAATATGTACTAACATAGGTATATAAATTTTTAATCTAATATGATATTTATGCAAATATTTATATTTTTATGGTATTAATTTATTTTGTTAATTTTTAAATTTTAATGAAAAATATTTAATAAATATTTCTAAGTATACATACATTGTTATTCTATTTTTGCAATTGAAAATGCTACGAAACAATGTAAGTACGCCTTTATTAATTTTTTCTATTAATTGCAAATACAAAAATTTGCATTAAATAATCCAGCAATTGGCTACAAATGACTTGGAATTTCTTACGAAATATCAGATTTAATATCTAAATCATTTAAATTTCAATTTGTATCCATGAGAAACAAAATAAAATCATCGGGTTCATTTAAGGTGATTACATAGTAGTAAATAAATCTGCCCTGGTCAATTAACTTAAATAATTTATTGAATTCATATCACCGGAACACTTTTATTGAATTAAAAAAAAAAGTTTTTAAAACTATTTTTGTAAATATGGAGTAACAGTTCAATTGACAGGCACTGAATTAATAAACTCATGTATTATGCAACTTAAATGTTAATTTTTAGTGCCCCAGCAACGTATTTAATTACAAGGCGCAAGATTGGAATTAGCACCGTACTTCTGTTTAATTTGTGGTGTCTAAAAATTAATTTCAGTATTGAATAGACTATAAATATTAATTATCTTTTTATTAAAGTTTTGTACAAATTTATGATTTAATGTAGTCTTAGCTTGTGCTACTTTTTAATAATTTAATAATAGGTTTAACTTTATAAAACTGCTGTCTAGTCTACTGTCTTTACGCTAGGTACTTACATTATATCATTAAATGAGCGGTAATTATAAACAGCTCTATATAATTTTAATAAATTATGTTTAAAAAAATGTGCGGCAATGTTTTTACCAGTTTAAAAATATTTGACAATTTTATCAATATATTTTACACTAAAATTATATCTCTTTATTTATTGAACCATATAACTTTGATGCAATGCACTTAAATTTTGTATATTAAAAAATTTATTATTACAAAAATAAAAGTTGTTTTTTTTTAGAATTCTTTCTTTCAATTAATTCTTTAAAAAAAATTTTGAAAGAATATACTGTTGTGTCCACATCAAGGAATAAGAGATGGGTTGCGCATTTGAGCAATTAAAGAATTGACGATGCAACCTGATAAAAATATATAAAGCAGGATTTCTTTTATTTATATTCCTCGTATGTTAACCCGTGACGCGCTACTAATATCGTGTTTTGTTATGTTAAGATTTTGTTAGTTTAATTTGTTTAATTGTTATCTTTTGTATTTAATTTAAGTTTTTGTGTATTTGTATTAGGTTATTTATTTGAATTTGGACACACACGCAAATTAAAACCATCAGGTTACATTTGATCTAAAATTTAAAAGCAGAAAGAACCTTGATTAAAATAAAAAAATCAAGAACCAATGTAAACATAACAAGTAATGAAAAACTTAGCGATGAAGAAAAATAAACAACGGTCAATGAACAGTCAATATTCGAAAGCAATCAAAAGCGGTCGTGTGAATTAAAAATAATTCGGAGCGTGTCAATAATTAGTGAAGATTTATAGATTTGTTTGGGAAGTTTACCCAAGGAGCTTGAGACCATAGTTTTTCCGCGTGTGAAAATTAATATTGGCACGCGGCTGAATAAGAGTTCGACTGCATCGTGTTTGATACAAAGAATAAGAAGGAGGTGTACGAGTAATTGAAAATAGTTCCTAGTTAAAGTAGGTGCTAAGTAAAGAAGAAGAAGAAGATTTAAGTTGTGAAGAAGAATTGTTTATGTTCGACGGTATTAGCTGGTCGACAAATCGGGTGAGTCCTACTTTTGAATTATTATTGTTAATTATCAGGTTGCTAATAAACGTTAATATTTATATCGTCAATTGTTTGATTGCCTTAATTGTAACCATTTATTCGAGGAACCTGCAAATCTGTGAGATTTTCATAAATAAGAGTCACGTATCATCACAATACATTATGTAGTACATATTTATATTTAAGTTTTTTGTTTTGACTAACAAAATTTTATATTTTGACTTGTCAAAATTTAGATTATATTTTGCTTTAAAAATATTTCCGCTTGTAAATAAGAAACTTCTGAAATTATTCAATTCAACGAGGTTAAATAAAAGATTTAAAAAAGACTAATGCCATTTATTTAATGCAAAAGTTATACATGTTCTGCTAATATTTTTATTATATTATTCTATATTTATAATATTTAAAAAAAGATTAAACGCTATGATTTGAGTGAATTGATGATTTAAACCTGATCATACTAACGCTTCTTTGCGACTCCCCATGGCGAAGTAATGTCACTATTATTGGCACAGTTCGGAATTTTATTTATTTGGTTTCAGTTTAAAATAACTAACTTCAAAATATTATTTTGAATTTTAAAATATCTACGTGAAAAGTCGCATTGAGTGTTATCTAATGCGTATATTTTTTCCAGATTTGAAATTAAATTGAAAATTATCATAAATTTGCACAACTTAGAAATTTTTTTAAAGTTGTAATAAACTTTAGTATAGATATAATCAAATATGTTTTACCATGACAAATAAGACCGATCAGTTAAATTTACGAGTATAATTTAAATGTGAAAACAAAAAAGTGCAAAAACTATTATTTGTTTAAATGTCTGAATATTGTATGTGATGAAATCTATAGCTAATCTACCCATCCTTGAACTTTTTAATTCACATGTTTCAGGCAATAATTTTTGAATACGTTCTTTAAAATTATACCGTAACAATGTTGAGAATCAATTCACCATTACTGTTTTACCTTTTATATTTCATTCCGTATAAACAAACAGAGAAATCAATTAAAATCCGAATAGAGGTAAAATTTAAAAGGTTACACCTAAATTTATTTGAATGAATGGCAATTCCAACAAAATATTATCGTACTTGAGAAGATCTCTTCATTCAGGTAACTTAAGATTTGTAAGATAGATTTATTTTAAAGTTACATATAACCAACATCTTTTATTTTTGTCGAGTCTAATTTATGTATCGCCCATTCAGTTTTGTTGAGATATCACTGGTAATGTGCAGACATGATACACAATAATGACATACCTATTTTATTTTATTGGTGTACTTTATTTGACAGGTTAAACCGAGCAAAAGTTTTAGATTGCAGGTAATATAAGAACACTTAAAAGAACTTAAAAATGATATTTGACATCTTACGTTAGAATATATGTAAAGATGTTTGAAAATTTAAACCTTTTATAGATTGACTTATCAATATTTTATGTACCGACCTAAAAACAATAAATTTTGTTGATTTTATCTTTTCTGAAGTAGATCAAAAGCGTATAACTTGAAAATTTCTTTCCTATGTTGAAAAAATGTGAGTTAGTTATAAGGTAAGTAGATGACTTTTCAATATTTATCCAAAAAGATAAAAAGTAATTTACTTTTTGCAGTATTATTACTATGTTAATTTTTTGTAGAAATTCCAATAAAAATCTTTCAAAACTAAAAGTAGTCATTAAATTATTATTTAAATATCAACTGGTACATGATGTACACAATACTAATATTGTTTGTACTATATACTATAATATTTTTAATAATATAGTATTAAGCCTGATAATTGATTAAGCACAAATTGAGGCTAATTAACCCGAGAGGTAGTTGGCTGTTTTAAATCGTGGAAATCAAAAATTTGTATCATTATTACCTACAGTTTAGTCAAATTACTTTCTGAGAGGAAGAGTTCTGAAAAATTACCAAAATATTGAAAAATACTATATACATAGGTATTTAGCAACGACATTGGTTTAAAATGCTATATGTATATCCGTTAGTTCAAAGGAAGGACTCCATGGCCTTCCTTCTTTTGGTCTCCTTTGTATGCTTATGCACAATAATTATTACTTCACTATAAAATTATGTTAATTTAGTAAATTGTAAATTGTTAATAAATTAATAATAAATCATATACACAAAAGTGTTGCAAACGAAGTTCCTTCAACATATTTCTCTAAAATCCATTAATGAACAGAACAGATTGGAAAGTTTTCTCAGAAAATTTAAACAAATTAGTAGAAAACCGTTGTCTCAAATGTAATCAAGACAAAATATGCAAAAATAAGAAACTTATGAGATTTAGTAGATTGATAGAACTTTTGGGCAGTGGACTTAAATAAAACTAATATGTTGACCCGTCAAAGTTTTGGACAATTTATTTGTCCATCCCCAATAACTGTGGAGGCCACCTAAAGAAGGGTACCTACCAGATACAACAGGTGATATACAGTTTTCAAAATACACTACAAAGTGCAAAATACCGCTTAATTTCTTTTTTGTTATATAATTAATTTATTTAATTTGAGATAAATATCTTTTTTGTCATCTAAACAGCATTAAAATGACGCTCACATGTATCCGATAAGAAAAACCGTTTATGGCAAGGTATCATATAACTGCACGTATCTGGTAGGCACGGGCCTAAGCACTGGCTATTGAAGCTATAGTATTGCTGTATCTGTTCTTTAAAACCGCCACTGCTTCACTAACTTCCATAACTACACCAAACAAATTTCTGGAATCTTGTTTTCTCCTGTCTAAAGCAGGGACAGGGACAGACATAATTGTGGTTGTGTATAAGAAAATATATCTTTTTGCTTTCCATTATTATTTTTTTTAGCTTGCTGATGTATTCCAGCTACAGATAATTTCTGATTTTTTAATAAATGTTGTGGTAATGCTTTATTTACTTCATCTTTTCACACATTTGCAATGTACGATGTTGAAATTGTACAAGTAACGCCATACAAAGTCAGTTAAAGCAACCTAATATCGGACATTGTATAAAATTGACTGTGCAATGCTAGCTTTGTACAAAAATATTTGTGCAATGTCAACTTTGTACAATTTCGGACTTTGTTCGTAACATATTGCAATGCCCCCAGCTATTAAAAATTGTAAAATTATATCTACTTCAAAAAATTTTCGCTGGATCGCATTCATTTTTTAATTCAGCAAGAGCCTCTTCTTTAAAATTTCACATTTAATTTTTAACGTGGTGATTAAATTTTGTTGCTAATTAATCGTATTGTTTGGCTGTTCACATCTGGTCGCCTGGTCAAACTCGTTGTGAAATAATTCCACAAATAACCAAATTTCCACAAAAAAAACTTCAAAAACCTTAATTTTTTACACAACGCTTCATTTCATAAATTAAACAACTTTTATTCTTAAAAAATTTCACTTTAATTACCAAAATATAGCAAAAATTAAAATTACATTAGCATAGACAAATTGACACGTCCGGCTTGGTCTGTCTACACCGGCAAAAAGCAATTTTCCCACTTTGTTCATAACCAACACAATATTTACAAATAAAATTTTATGTACAGTATGTTTACAAATTTACAAATTAAAAAAATAACTGATTTTAGTGTTTTAAAACATGACAATATATAAAAGAATTAAATATAATTCTAACTTTACGATTGATAATTAAAACACTTGGAGTACCTCATGGTTCAAATGTAGGTTTTTTGCTGTTTATCATATGTACATATTATCGATTTGATCACAATCTTTAAGTGTTTGTTGTTCTTATATGCTAACACCCGTATTCATAAAAATTTCTTAAAGTGTCGCTCAAGAATATTTTAGTTATAATACTGTTATAGGTTATGGGTTACAGCTGATTGGTTGTTTTAGGTTATAAACCGCTGATATAAGCGTTATAAACCGCTTATAACAGTCTTATAACAGTGTTTTAGCGCTATTGAAAGTTTAGTTTTTTGACATTTTGCTTATAATAGCTTTATAAACCTGTTGTAACTTTTTATGAGCAGCTGTAAGTGTTTGGATACAATTAACTATTATTAAAATAATTACTTGCTTTTGGAGATGTTTGCTGTTCAATCATTGGATGTGCTTAGAATTGTAGCAACTGCCACTTGCATCTTTAGTCTGCTGCATGGTAGTATTGATTGTATAATCAATGATCTTATAAAAAAATAAAATTTTTGTATATGAGGTATTCCACGCCAAATCGGACACCATTTAGCTTTTGCATCTCGGATTTTACTGAAAAATTGTTTTCTTTTAGTACTAGTTGAGCCTAGTCTCCATTATTGTTTTTAGCTTTTTTTATCAAGTCATTCAAAAGAAATAAATTTTTGAAAAATTACGGAAAATTACATTACTTTTTTTTAAAACGCTCATAACTACGTCAATAATTGGGCAAATGACACAATTTTTTTTTCAAAACTTTTGTTTTTAAATTTACTTTTCATAAAAAATATCAAAAATTATTTTAAAACGGTATTACTAATAGATTTTCAAGTTTCAAAAACAAATAGTAATTTTTAACAATATATGTGCAGTTTAATTTTTTTCAATTTGTTTTGTAATAAACTGTTACCAATTTAACAAATTTTAAGCCTAGTCTCATCGTGGGTAAATGATGGAATCTATATTTTTTTGAATTTTTAATTTTTTTTTAAATTTTAATATATTAAAATTTTTTTTTAAATTTTTAAAAAGAATTTTTTTTTAATTATTTTGTTTTTAAACAAATTTTTCATAAAAAAAATATCGAAAGCATTTTAAAAACGATATTACTATTAGATTTTCAAGTTTCAAAAATAAAACACCATTTTTGGTGTATATACTGACAGTACAAACAGTGTATATACTGATCGATTTTCTTTAAAATTTTTTGTAAAAACTGTTATTAAGGGAAAAGATATAGACAAAATAAAATACTATATATTATGTTCGGTAAAGTTATTGTCATCAAACAGCATTTATTTTCAACACGGTTATAACCAAAAATTAAAAATGCTATAAAACAAATTAAACCCATCGTTTGCCTATTATGAGATTAGGATTAAAATTTGTTAAATTAATAACAGTTTTTACAAAAAATTTTGAAGAAAATCGATCAGTACATATACACTGTTAAAAATGGTGTTTTATTTTTGAAATTTGAAAATCTAATAGTAAGATCGTTTTAAAATGCTTCGTGCTTCGTTTTAAAACAAAATAATTAAAAAAAAAATTTTTTTTAGTTAAAAATAAATTTTAATATATTTTAAAATTAACAAAAAAAAAATTAAAAATTCAAGAAAATATAGATCCCATCATTTACCCACGCTGGGACTAGGCTTAAAATTTGTTAAATTGGTAACAGCTTTTTAGAGAAAAAATTGAAAAAAATTAAACTGCACATACATTGTTAAAAATGACTATTTATTTTTGAAACTTGAAAATTTATTAGTAATACCGTTTTAAAATAATTTTTGATATTTTTTATGGAAAGTAGATTTAAAAACAAAAGTTTTGAAAAAAAAATTGTGTCATTTGCTCAATTATTGACGTAGTTATGAGCGTTTTAAAAAAAAGTAATGTAATTTTCCGTAATTTTTCAAAAATTTATTTCTTTTGAATGACTTGATAAAAAAAGCTAAAAACAATAATGGAGACTAGGCTCAACTAGTACTAAGAGAAAAAAATTTTTCAGCAAAATCCGAGATGCAAAAGCTAAATGGTGTCCGATTTGGCATGAAATGCCCCATATATTGCAATGAATTTTTGTAAAAATTATAAATGTTTCCTTACTTTTGTTTTTCTTTCTAAAAAGCCCCTACTTTCTTCAGTTTTCTTCCAACCTTACCTTTATAAATTTTTCCCACAACAAATTCAAATTTAAAATCTACAAACAAATTTACAAACTACAACAGGGACGGACAAAATAATTTCGTAACACGACAATATTATATACTTATTTGCGAATATTTACAGCTATAAAATAATACTACATTCCAAAATAATATAATATTAATATAATATTAAATTAAATTATTAATTTTTGTATATTATTATTATTGTTATTATTATTATTACATATTGAGAGAGCCGAGTAAGTATCCTATAAACTCTATAAATTACAAAATTTAGACACAGTGCGATTTAGATATAAACAAGTAAGCATACAGAAAAACAAATAAAAATATAAATGCGTTCCAAGTAAACAAGCAATGTCATTTTAAACACAGTGAACTGGTGACACAGATTCAAATGATACTTAGAGATTCTTAAATAAGTTAACAGATGAAGCCGCAACGTCATCAGGAAGATCATTCCAGACTTGATACGATTTGATAAGAAGTGCTCCCTGGCTCTGGTTTTGAACTTCTCGCGAAGCAACTTCAACCGATGTCTACGTAAGCGTTTATTCATATTAAGGGCAAAGAGGTGACACATATCCAATGGAAACAGGTGATTAAGTGTGGGAAACGTAATTCTCAAATCTCTCCTCAAAGACCGAAGGTGATAGGGCGTCAGATCGAAACTGCTTAAACGCTCTTCATAAGATGGTCTGTTGAAGTTCTCTGCACAGATTCGAGCATGTTCACGTCACGTACCAACTTTGCGCACCACACTAGACCAGCAAACTTGAGGTAAAGTTCCATGAAGGTGATGTACTTTTTTTTAACAACCGTAGGACTGGATTTCTCAAAGCACTTAGAAGTAAGATACACCATATTTTTAGCTTTACTACAGATTCTGTTTATGTGACTACTCAAAGAAAGACTATACTCGTTATTGTCACCTCGAGTTCGATGTGTAACTCTACAACTATTAAACACGAGCCGTTAACCGTGTATTACAACCGCGGATTGTTCTTACCGAGATATGTACATAAAAATACATTTATTAATGTTCAAAAGAATCAACCATTCGGAGCACCACAGCATCATTCTATCCAAATCATCTTGCAGAATATCATGGGAGAATAAGGATTATTGTAAATTTTGCTAATGTCTGCATAAGAGAAAATCGAGGACAGAATTAAGGACGGTAAATCATATTTAGAATTAATAGCCACAGTAAGTTGATAGTTTATGATTGCCCGGACTACGGTAAATGTGATATGCACTCAATTTAGTATCATTCAAATACAAATAATGTAAATTTCCGATACTATAAAATAAATAATAAATAATTTAATAGTTAATAAAGAATTTATTTGTGTGAGCAAACTCAAAGAGCTAAAGAAATATTATGTCAAATCCACGGATGATCAGACCGATCGGTATGGTATATTGGACCACCACAGATTTCGTAAATTGTGCCAATCCATATTTTGAAATTATTAAAATGGAGAAAAATGATATTACATTTATTTTATTAAACAAATTAAAATGTTGATTTAAGTAGTACTAACCAAAATAACAAAAAAAAACTATAAAGTTATACAAAACTAGTGTAGAGTTTTGTATTTTTGTTTGTCAAGTTTCTGCAAGAGTACATACGAGTATTATTATGTTTATTTGGTGTTGTTTATTTATAAAATTGGTATAATAAAGTAATGATTGCACGACTTGAAAACATAATAAAACAATTAATTTTCTCGAGATTATACAAAAATGAAGTGTATATGTTACTGGCAATTCGCAAAATCCGGCAATTTGCAGAATTACTAGATAAATCTACAAACCAACTAAATCGTAAGGTACTATGCAAATTCACTAGCACTTAGGCAAACTACAAATTGACTATAGTGTTTCAGGCAATCTGCAAATTGTCTATATTTTAGTTAATGTGCTTTTAAGTATGTAACAGAGTCATATTGACTAGGCAAGAATATAAAGAACGATACTTTAAATAGACAATTTTAAAAGAAACATTTATTAAAACATTGCTCATTGAACATTTTTACGTAAGAATAAAAACTATAAACCTACAAATATTTCTACAGTTATTTTTACATAGATTAGCAAAGTAACAGCGACTTATTACACATTATTTTATTTTTAAGGCATTTGCATGATTTATTTATGCACTTCTATTTACAATTACACTTCTACATTCCCTGGCCACCTGTAGAGGCCCAAAAACGCCCGAAAACTAATTCCGTCTGCAGGATTTGAACCGAGACGCAAAAAAAAAATTTTGCGTATTGGCTCAAATTTATTTCGACTGTAGCATTTCTGAAGAACTCTTGCTCTAGTTTCTATTTTATAAAACTTCTTTTCTTCGCCAAGAACTACACCTAACATAATTCTTGGATCTGTTCGACTCCTATCGAAAGATGGAACGGCTATGATTACATTATCGTCGGTACCTATGTAGTGCAACCCTGTAATCTTTTTTCAGAATTTTCGAGCAGTTTATTTGCTTGAAGATCTTGACAAAAAAATTTTGTCTTATTTCTCTCAATATTTATAGTCCGGATTCTCATGCAATTGAAACAAATTATTATATTGTTGACTGCAAGAAATATCTTCTTCTTTCCGATTACCATATTGTACAATGTCTAGGCTCTAGGCTATGTGAGGTATGCACATACTCATAAATAGAGTGCGAATAAAAAAGCATTTGTTTTACTTTAAAAAGCGCTTATAATAAGTATTAAAAATGCAAAATAAGCATTAAAAAAGCAAGACTAATTTATTTTTAATTCATATACGCAACATAAAAAAGAGACGTTAAAACTAAAATTATAAATTTTAGATTTTATTTCAATTAAAAACAAACAAAACTTAGAATTTTCTTTTAAGTAATTTCAACTTTTTAACAATTTTGATGGTTGTTAAAACGATGAGTAATAATATATTTTTCTAAATCAGAAATAAAAAAAATTTTGCATTCGTTCGTACACAAATTAACATTAAATGAAATACATATACAGTTACTCGAAAAGGTATTCCAAAGCTACTATGTTAGCAATGCAAACTGTTCCTTTTGAACACTGTTTTTAACATATAAAAATCGTTTTTACAGCAGTACTTATTAGATATTTTTTGTCGCAAATTTCATTGTCTTTATTTTTGTTCCTATATATTTTTTCATTTTGTAGCCTCGTTTTCGACCGAGAGTGACTTAAAGCAGACTCGGTAAAACTTTTTAATAAAATTAAAAATGCACAATGGAATTCTTATAGTTTTCTCAGGGGATTCCCATGGGATTTTTACCTAGACTGCTTCAAGTCACTCTCGGTCGAAAACGAGGCAACGAATAAAAAAATGTATGGAAATAAAAATGAAAGGAATAAAATTATCTACAAAAAATGTTTGAATATAGACAATTCGCAGATTGTAATCATTTACAACCATTTACGCACCGTAGCCATTTTGTCAATTGCCTAAAGTACTAGTGAATTTCATAGTACCTTACGATTTAGTCGGTTTGTATGTAGATTATCTAGGAATTCTATAAATTGCCGGATTTTGCGTATTGACGGTAACATACAAATAATCCACAAACACTTTGGAATAATGCTATGGCAAGATTAAATTAATAGTATTATTAATATAAGTATTTGCGTGACAAAAATGAAATCCCTAGGTATTACTTAATATTAGATATTAGTATACATATATTTTTATATTTAGATAATAGATATTTTAGTTTAATTCCGTATGTATACATACATACGTATTGAAAAAATTATTATCAGATAATAAGATTTCTTGTAAGATTATGTATAAAAATCTAATCTAAAATAAATTAATACATTATCCAGAAATTAATATTTTTTCTTTTTAAAAATTATATAATTTTTAAATTCCAATGTAATTTTTTAGTTTTAACAATACATCAAGATTAAAAACAAATATCAAAACATAAGAACATTTTAAAATCGTATCAAACATCAGTTTGCTTTTTGGGTGTGTTGACATTCAACTGAGTAACGCCGCACAGATGACAGGTTATCGGAACAAGATGGATCACCCAGTCTGTTTGGAACTGCTGATAACATGATCAGGGTCCCACAGCTGTCAATAATGCACTGAACCAGAAAATAGATATCTTCGCTTATCATTTCAGACTAAAATAACAAAATACGAAATTTATCACATGGTAAAGTATTATAAATACTTATAAATAACTATTCAGTTAAAAACTAAGATATTGTGAGTAGAACGTAACGAATCATTTCACACATTACATAGTATATATGTAACTATTTATGTATGTAGTTACAGGACCAGAAGCATGGGTAACAATCCTTGGAATAATTATTTCTTTACGTAACTTCGAAATTGTTGAATTCGTAATCAATCTTTTTCTCTGGGGCTTTTACAATTTTGATGTAAATCTCAATATAATGTTTGTAAAATTAATGTCAGATTGCTACACTTACTTACCCGAATATTTATTAGTTTTTCCAAATTATTTTATTGTAATGCAGCATGCTATAAGATATTATTTTTGAAGTAAGGATACGTCCTTGGATTATTTTGTAATTTAATGCAGTTTGTATTATGCAATAATTTCGTCGTTTAATATGTTAACTTAAATTTGTACTTTTTAATTCAAGTTACTTTAGTTATACTGATTTATTACATTAGAAATGTGTCTAAGTTTGGTTGTAGGTACTTAGTAGATTTGTATAAACTAGCTTTTTGAATTGAAGATTTGAAAATTAGACTTTTGTCAAAAAATTATCCTTTTCAGAAATATTTATTTAATTATATTTAAATTACCTGTTACATAGTACCTATAATATTTTTAAAATTTGTTTATTTATTTCATTTATTTTTTAATAGAATTTTTAAAAACATGTGCAAAATTTTCCGAGTTTGACATAAAATTACCATCAGCCAATTAATTAATTATTATTTTTATATTTTTAATTATTAACGTTAAAAGTATTAAAATTTAGTGAAAAATTAAAATTGTAACAATGTAAAAATTTTAAGGTACAGTTGTAGCTGTCATAGATATGTAGTCAGCGAAAAAAACTGTAAAAATTACTGAAAGTTTTATTATATCAGCTGCAATATTTTTCAACAAGTTTCCAATAGTCTAAGAGCTAGTGAACCATCCGACTAACCCGTTTCCCACAAAGCTAAAAAAATTTTAAATGATGTTTTATTATCAGTGAATTGAAAAAGTACCGTTCTGGCAGGCATCTGGCGGTTGCGTCATTATTCTTTAAATTTTTGAAAATGTAAAAAAAAATTTATTTTTAATCTATTCCCACAAGGCTACAATTTTAATATATTGTAATTTACATATTTTTAAGTGTAAAAAAAAATTGACAACCTATTTTGAGGGTTGCAAGTATGTGCCAGACAATAGCAAAGTTGTCATCGAAATAGTAATTCATAACCTGCTCCCACAAGGCTAAAATTTTGAGGGCATGTTCTTTTAATTGTATAAAAAGTATATGTAAGCAGCCAGAATATTTCAGCGGTTGCAGAAGTCTGCCAGAACAGTATATAATAGTATAACATAGACGCTCATGAGTGCGAGCGTAACAGACTTATACGGATTGCAATGTTAGCAAGAGAAAATACATCTATTAGTTTAAGAGCTAGTGAACCATCCGACTAACCCGTTTTCCACAAAGCTAAAAAATTTTTAAATGATGTTTTATTAACAGTGAATTGAGAAAGTACCGTTCTAGCAGGCATCTTGCGGTTGCGTCATTATTTTTTAAATTTTTGAAAATGTAAAACAAAATTTATTTTTAATCTATTCCCATAAGGCTACAATTTTAATATATTGTAATTTACATATTTTTAAGTGTAAAAAAAAATTGACAACCTATTTTGATGGTTGCAAGTATGCGCCAGGCAATAGCAAAGTTGTCATCGGGATAGTAATTCATAACCTGCTCCCACAAGGCTAAAATTTTGAGGGCATGTTCTTTTAATTGTATAAAAAGTATATGTAAGCAGCCAGAATATTTCAGCTGTTGCAGAAGTCTGCCAGAACAGTATATAATAGTATAACATAGACGCTCATGAGTGCGAGCGCAACAGACTTATACGGATTGCAATGTTAGCAAGAGAAAATACATCTATTAGTTTAAGAGCTAGTGAACCATCCGACTAACCCGTTTTCCACAAAGCTAAAAAATTTTTAAATGATGTTTTATTAACAGTGAATTGAGAGAGTACCGTTCTGGCAAGCATCTTGCGATTGCGTCATTATCCCTTAAATTTTTAAAAATGTAAAAAAAAAATTATTTTTAATCTATTCCCACAAGGCTACAATTTTAATGTGTTGTAATTTACATATTTTAAGTGTAAAAAAAAATTGACAACCTATTTTGAGGATTGCAAGTATGTGTCAGACAATAGCAAAGTTGTCATCGGAATAGTAATTCATAACCTGCTCCCACAAGGCTAAAATTTTGAGAGCATGTTCTTTTAATTGTTTAAAAAGTATATGTAAGCAGCCAGAATATTTCAGCGGTTGCAGAAGTCTGCCAGATCAGTATATAGTAGTATATACATAGACACTCATATGAGTGCGAGCGCAACAGACTTATACGGATTGCTATGTTAGAAAGAGAAAATACATCTATTGTACTGGAGACTGTACAGGGATACTAACGGTAATTAACAATAAGTAAGAGAGCAATTTTCACCCAAATAATAAAGTATGGTAAGGAAGTTGCAGGTTGGCTGGGATTAGAGGTAATTAACAATATTCGTTAAATAAATATCAATATAAAAAAAATTTTTCATTACCGCCACAAAATTTTTTAAAACATGTTATCCTGCTGGATCACTTACATTTTCAGGCAGAACAACATTTGTGTATTTTAATTTATGAAATTTTTTAATTTTTAGAATTTCATGACACCTCACCAAAGACTTAGATGTAAGATTTTTTATGAATTTTAAAGCGACTACTGAAAGCATAGTATACTGAAAGTTAAAATACCATTAGTATCCCTGTACAATCTACAGTACAATAGATGTATTTTCTCTTGCTAACATTGCAATCCGTATAAGTCTGTTGCGCTCGCACTCATGAGCGTCTATGTTATACTACTATATACTGTTCTGGCAGACTTCTGCAACCGCTGAAATATTCTGGCTGCTTACATATACTTTTTATACAATTAAAAGAACATGCCCTCAAAATTTTAGCCTTGTGGGAGCAGGTTATGAATTACTATTCCGATGACAACTTTGCTATTGTCTGGCACATACTTGCAACCCTCAAAATAGGTTGTTAATTTTTTTTTACACTTAAAAATATGTAAATTACAATATATTAAAATTGTAGCCTTGTGGGAATAGATTAAAAATAATTTTTTTTTTACATTTTTAAAAATTTAAAGAATAATGACGCAACCGCAAGATGCCTGCCAGAACGGTCTTTTCTCAATTCACTGATAATAAAACATCATGTAAAAATTTTTTAGCTTTGTGGGAAACGGGTTAGTCAGATGGTTCACTAGCTCTTCTACTACAATAACAAGCAAACAAAGTTGATATTTTAGCTGAATTTAGACGTTTTGGGGTTCCTGAAGTTAAAAATTATCATTTGTAAAATGTCTGTGTAAATGTGTGTATGTGTATACTGGATGTTAGGTAAATTTGCGGC
Organism: Cantharis rustica; assembly: GCA_911387805.1. Classification (NCBI taxonomy): domain Eukaryota; kingdom Metazoa; phylum Arthropoda; class Insecta; order Coleoptera; family Cantharidae; genus Cantharis; species Cantharis rustica. The sequence goes on from OU426877.1 coordinate 84,620,358, forward strand.
AAAAATGTAAGGGGTTATTCCTCGGCCTATTCTAACAATATTTTGTCTTATGATGATTTCTGAAAATCTCTTTTGTTTTGAAGATACAGAATGAACAAAATTTTTTCGATCCCCAGACTTAAACCCCCTGGATTACTTCTTATGAGGGTCTCTGAAATCATTAGTTTACGCTACTCCAGTGGAGAATTTGAACAAATTGCAAAATCGGATATATACTGGGTGTAACTCAATTATATAGTCGATAAAATATTAAAAATATATATATTGTGGTGTTTCAAAATGATTGCGACTCACCCTATGCATTTTGGTGAAATTTTAGCTTTAATAATTAAGTTGCAAGATTGTAAGATTTGCTAGGTGGGGATCGATGACACGAAATTCGTGGCTTTTGTGCCAACCATTGCCGACAGCGGGTGCGTGATTTTGCAGGCCCGCTGAATTTGATTTTTGATACGTTGAGTTTTTTGATATTATTTTGAAATTGTGAGTAATTATTTTGATTTAAATAAAGTGATTTTATGCGAATGCATTATTGCGCCTTTTTGGATGATAGTTTTGATATTTTGGATAATTTAGATAATTTTTGATGCGTTGCTACCGAGCGGTAGTTGATTTGAATTGGTGATTTGGAAAGATTTGATTGATTTGATGAAATTTGAGGAGAGTGATTGAAATTGTAAAATTTAAAATTGGTTTTATAAAGTTGCAAAAAGTTACATTTGAATTTGTACGAGCGTGTGGCAGATGGTGATAACGAGACATTTTGGATACGCATAAAATTAAACGTATGAGCCCAGTAAAATTTTACATTACATTGACTGTAATTTAAATTTGGATAATTTATTCTTGATGAAGATTTATTTTGGAGTATTTATTTATTTGCTCGCAAGACAAGCGGGGTGATTTACAGGAACCGACTACTGAGCGTCTTTTTTGTTCTCCACTGAGAAAAGCTAGCTGGGAAAATAAAAGATTGTGCAGGGTAGGTAATTTTACAAAATCCCACAACATCTTTATTGGCGCCCCACGTTGGGCGCCAAAATAGTTCCTGTAAATCCATTTATGACAAAAAAATTATGACAAAAAAACTTTTTGTTCAAAAACTCAATTACTTGTCACAAACAGAACTGTCATTCATAACGTGTCCGCAAACACTTTTAAAAATTTATACCGTATACTTTTTATACGATAAATTTTGGTTATACTGCCCTGCTAAGACAGGAGGTCGTATCTGCAAAAATTGCGATTTTTCAGTTTTTGCATATTTAGGATCGTACCAACTTATTCTCGTGAAGAACCATAAAGTTCTCATTGTAGATTCAAAATTATGCATTTCATATTTATATGTACAAAATCAAGTTCCTACAATCATGTGTTTCTGTGGCACACTAAGATCAATAAATTTGCTTTTTCTCACAAATTAAATTTTTTTCAGATACGACCTCTTGTCTTAGCAGGGCAGTATAAGCCTAACGTCAAATTACCGTCCGCAAACTCACTAGTATCATACTTTATTTACTTACCACAAAGTTTACGATTAATCAAATAAACAGAAAAGAACTTATTAAATCTAATTTAAAATTGCACGAGTAAATCGAATTGTTTACTATACGTCCGTATAAGTTCCATATAAGTTCATACATCGAGCATTAAGTTCGTGCGGGTCCGCTGACGGCTCCGAGTGTTACAATTTATTACAATTGAAAATTTTTAGGTGTTACAATTGATGCTCTTCGCTCACTTAATAATAAAAATCGAATTATAATAAAACAATAAAAAAATTAATATGAAATGTTATTATATATTATTCTCAATATATCTATTAAAGTATTGATACAAGCCCCACACCACAATAATTAAAAATAAAATTGTTAATAAAAAAATTGTGAGGTATGAAAAAAAAAGTTTTCACCTGTATTTTAAAGAACTGTAAATATTTTAACATTGAAGCAAGACTAAATAAAACTTTTTTTCATCTCATAAATTACTGTTTTGAATAAGTTACTAAAGAAAATAATGATTTTTAAGCTCATAGTTAGTTATTTGTTGAGTGTTACAATTGCCCCTTGTTACAATTGTAGCACTTCTCACCTACATTTCTATGACCGCTACTGTAAATACATAAAGAAGCCAAATAGTAGTCGTTTGTTTTTTGTAAAATAATAATATTATTTATTTTATTTTTAATAAAATAAATTATTTCAATATCTGAAAATTTGTTAATACACCTCCAGATGTCCGTGAAACTGCAAATGTCTTTAAATGTATTGCTATCCGAGCCTTTTTTCTGATTTTTTTGATGTTGCAGTGTAATAAAATTTTCAAAAGTAGGTTCACTTTTAAAGTGGCAAAATGACGGTTGCGCACCTGAAAATTCTCGAAATTTAACAAAGGATCATAATATGAGCCCATTTGTGAATAATGTAAGGATGATAAATAGGTATTTAATGGTTAAGGTGGTTGGGAAGACGTCACGCGTCAACCTATACTTTTACGTGGTAAGTGTTACCAAGTGCCTACTGCACAAAATCAAATTTTTTAATCTGAATAATTAAGTTTAATATCACATTACGTTCGAAATTAAGAAAATCTATAGCTAAGTACATAACCCCAAAGTTTTGTACAAATGACGCAACAGGTAATACGAAATTATACCGATGGCTAAGTGCTAAGATGTCGTAACCCACAACTTTTGAGAATTTACTTTTATATCATTTATACGTAGAAAAAAATTTATTTATTTTTTAATTAATATATTTCTAAATAGATCTCTTAATAATATCAATTATAATATCAATAGCATTTAATTTCCAGCAGATTTTAAATAGTTATTTGAGTCTCCTGTAAAATTTTGTTTCATGGGGTTACGACATCTTAGCACTTAGCCATCGATACACAAAACTAAAGGTATTACACTTTAAGAGATAGTAAATGATATTCCTGTTTTTTAATTTGTAGAACGATATACATAATAGATATGGGACCGTTGTTGCCACGCTTTTTTTGTTGCAACTACTTCATTTCAAAAACGCACATTTTCATTTACAAGGTGATAAAAGCTTTTATTTTGTTACGTAATAGTCCATAAAGAATCATTATACCACTTAAAAAGCGATTAATTCAATTCTTTATTGTTTTTGTCGGTAGTATTTTAGGAATTACTACAGATTTTGTTGTGTCTGTCATTAAAGCACATGTGAAAAGTTTGAACTTTACTATTAATTTTAGCAAAAACTAGATGGTGAAATTATTAGAAATTTTAAAATTAAATGTATTGCACTTAAATGAACATTGATTACAATTTAAACAAGCTGTGTCTGATTTGCTTTAAATCCCTAACCTCCGTAAGGTAAACTTAAAAAAATTTAACGATTGATTTAGTGCCGTAACATGGGGATACTTTAAATTCTGGATATACTTTGATCAAAGCTTTACTAAACTTTTAAACCTCGTTATTGGCAAGGTTTTATATGCGTGCACATTTTTGTTTATACAGCGTGGTTATTAATAAAACTGCCAGTTAGTTGTGTTAATGTAATGTAAGTGCAGTGTAATTGTTATCTCAGCGTTAATTGCTTATTTTCATTTGCATAACGTTTTGTCATATCTTATTGTGGTCAGAAACTTCATATCCAGAGCGGTGAGTTTTTAAATATGGATTATGATTTTAATTGTAATGTATTAGGCATGTGTTTGAGAATGTTATCTATAAATATTATAAATATAAATGCACTGCTGTGAGTTTCTTTCTGATTAATTTCTGTACTGATTGTTGTAAAAAAGTTTATCCGTAAATAAATGATATTATTATTATTATTATTTATTTTAAAGCTCACATTCATATACTGTGGAGTGACTATATAGAGTGGGGGATTTAGTTCCAACCATTCTATATTTTACATTATGTGTTGCATATTTTTTAACTATTATTAGATACATTTATATAATTTAGAAAAAAAAATTAAATATTTTAAAATTTGTTTAGTTGTTATGTTACAGCATTTAAAAATTTTCTAACAATGTGGCATGTTTCTAAAATTACTGCCTTTTGCATTTCTGGGAATACTTTTGAAGAGAGATCTAAATGGGACAGATGGGTTTTAAATTTTGAAGATACTATACCAGTAGCCGATATTACTATTGGTATTAGAAAAATTTTTGTTAGACCCCATACACTCATCATTTCCATCGCTAATGCCTCGTATCTGCGAATTTTTTCTTTTTCTGTATTTAACACATTTTTTGACAAAGGCACAGCAACGTCAATGATGATCGCATTTCGGTCTCGTTGATTGATCAAAACAATGTCAGGTCTATTATGACTAACTTCCCTGTCTGTTAGTATTAACCTGTCCCAGTATAAAAGGGAAGATTCATCTTCAAGAACAGGTTCAGGAATATAGTCATAATAGGGTTTAAAATTGTCTAACAAACCAACTTTTTTTGCAAGTTGTTGGTGCAATATTTTGCATACTTGGTTATGTCTTCGGAGGTAGTCAGTAGGAGCCAAGTAGGAGCAACCAGCTATCACGTGTTCTATTGTTTCGTTGAGGACGTTACATTTCCGACAATGATCTTCAACCTCCAGGTTCATATGATGTGCTTTTTATAATTATTGGTTGCAATAACTCCGTCTTGAATAGCACACATAAATCCTTCGGTTTCTAGGTGTAATAATCCTCTCTTATTATTATTATTTTTATTTAATAGCGATTTTTATTCAAGGGGTAACTTTCATCAAAGCCTGGGGCAACATTGATCGGTCGATCAAAGTTACCCAATCACATTATAAGCATTACGTCAAGTATAACTTGATCAAGAATATTTCAGAAATGTCACAAAGCATATAGTACGTATACCTTGGCAGTCGACAATACCGGAATTATTCCTTCGAGAATATAGAAAAAGCACTGTAAGAAGTGGTTGAAGGTACATTCATAATTCACGAGGCTTCCAGCCGAGTTGAAATTCTATTTGGCACACTATATAATAAATATAAAGGAAAATATGGAAGCACACCAGGCCGTCCAACAGTTTTCTCAAAAGACGAACTAGCCATCTTTCGATCAGCAGCCAAATGCTCAGATTGGGGGGTTTTCATTAAACCTTATGGACATAAGGATGATGGCAAAGTACTATTTAGACAAGAGAGATAAAACGGTTCACGTGTTTAAAAGCAATGTTCCTGGAGTTAACTGGACATACAGCCTTCTCAATAGGCATAAAGATTTGTTTGGACAAAGACTGGCTACTAATATAAAAAGAGTAAGAGCAGCAGTAACATAATAGAAGTCGATCCTGAAATTGTTGTCGTGCGGATGAAATCTATTGGAAATAATAAATTTAAGCTTATCTCTGAAGATGTTTTCGTAATAAAAAAGACGATATAATCGCGATCCAAGACAATCCTTTCATGAAAGTGGACTCCGATAGGAATGAAATTTTCATATTTAAAAATAACGTTCAAATTTTGGAAATGTTAATTGTCATCGTCAACTTTAGTAATTCTGTTATTTTTAATTTTCTTTAATTATGGTTTCATGTTTGTTTGTTACTTTTATTTTTGTGACTTTTAAGACTAATAAAAAGACACAATGTCTGAGAATTATATGTGTTCATATGTGCCTTATTTATGACCTCACGGAAAAAAGTTTATTATTTATTTATATACATTTTTCATAAAATGATGGTTTTTATTTGATTAATGTTTCGCTACTGTAAATTTTTTGTTATGGTTTGCCTAAAATATGGCATAAAACATACTGTAGTGTCCGCACTAAGTGATTAAAATGGGTTGCGAACTTAGCAATAAGATTTGCAATAAGATTGCATTATTTGTAACTAGGGGAACAAAACAAAGCAAAACTCTATTTTAACATTTTTATTACCAGTGTGTGTTTTTTTGTGTGTTCTTTATTTTGATTTCAGTATGTTTAATATTTTATGATTAAATAATCTTGGAATAAATAAGTTAATTAAACGTTTCATCGTAATGTTTTTATTAAGCTTTCGACGTTGGTAAACGTCTTCGACAGAATATTTAAATATATTCCAAGATTATTTAATTATATTTTACAAGTTAAAAAATTAATTTATTTAATATTTTATGTTTGTCTAGTTAGTAAGTTATTTGTTTTTCGATTTTGATTTTATTATTTTTATGTTTGTATCATGACTCAACAAATGCCGACAACAGCCAAAATTTAAATAATGTGAAAATCTAGATTTGAAAATAAAAGAACATTAAAGTACAACCAATGAAAAGAAGACACATTGCAAAGAATATCCAAGGAGATAAAAGAATCAATAAAGAAAAAGGAGAGTCAGATGATATTAGCAGAGCGGTCGGTCGATGAAAGTTTGAGAAGAATTTTTATGAATTGAATTGAGAGAAGAGTCGTGTTGATGCCTAAGAAGCATACAAAAAGATCGAATAGAAGTTTATTCGTGTAAAGAATATTGTTTAAAGTGGAAGAAGAGTTGGTGGTAAAATGATTTTTTTTGGATTGAAGATATCCAGAGAGCAGTAGAAGGAACAGAAAATAATCGAGCAAACAAAGCTGTTCAAAGAAGTTGAAGATAAGAAGGTTGCGTGTTATTTGTGCGCAATATTTTTTTCGAAAGAAGATAACTTTGGTTTCTTCAACAGGAAAGCTGGAGTCGGCTATTTGCGTGAGTTTTGCTTTTGTTAATATTTGTTCCTATTTTATAAAATATTTGAGTTGCAAATAAAAATAAAAATATCCAACAGTTATTTTATTGTCTTACTTGTAACAATTTTCGCATTCGAGAACCTATACGTTTCCCATAGACGAGATAGAAATTTTGTGTGCAGAGGCGCGCATAAGGTCGCAGCAATACAATATATACATACATTTTTTGTTTATTTTAATGGAGTCAATGAAATTTTTAATACAAAACAGAGAGGTTATCAAAGTATCCTCAAACAATGTACAATCTTTGATGACCTTATTTTAATTTTTTTCCCTGAAAGTATTGAATTTTAAGATTTCATATTTACAGGATATGTAGATAAAGAAAAACCGATATACCATGTTTTTTTTTGTTTTAACCAACTTGACAAACCAAAAAAGTTATTCAGTTTTGAAAATAAATTTTGATCAAAGTATCCCCATGTTATGGTATCTAAATTTCTAAGATTTTTAGAAAAAAATAAGTTGTGTTAATATTTAAAATATAGAAAAACCTTTACTTATATTGTTGACTTTCATAAATATACTTCGTATGTAAGGAAAATGTAATTTTCTCATTTTGAATGTTGCCGCGCTCTCACGCGCGTCGGAATAGATAGTATCCTTATCAGCATAACATTATCAGAAGTTTTGTAAAGTTTTGTAAAATAGTTGTTTGTTAAAATTTTAATTTGTTTGTAATTTGGTGGCATCGAGTTAATGGCATTAAATGTCGTTTCTCGTATTGCAGAGAAACTCAATTGTGTCTTAATTTATGGTGTCGCCTTGTCGATCGAGGGGATTAATATTATATGTATATAAAAGCACGAATACCTACTACATATTTATGTATAATACAACTAACAATTATGTACACAAAATATATATTATGTAAAACGATATACAGATGATAATATACAGATATACAAAATGGGTTTAAATAATTAAACTAAACAAATGTTAAAATTATAAATTTTAACTGTACATACTTACTTATAATACTTAAAATTTCATTTTTTAAGTTATTTTTCTAAAATGGGTTTACTTAAGATTTATAAAAAATAACTAAGAAACTATTGCTTTAAATTATTATTATATAATTAAATAGTAAAATATTATATATCATTATGTATAATAATAAAATATTTTTGATTTACTTTTAAGTCGATCATTAAAAGCTATGTATTTTATAACACACATTAAAAGGGTTAAATATAAAAAAAAACGAACATTGATGAGTTCGTATACATTGCTATAAGTTTTATAAGTTCTAACTTTTTATATTAATAACAAAAACATCTAGTTTAATTTTAAGTAATGCTATTAAAACGTATTTGAGACGGTTGGAGAAAAAAGATGTTACGTTTTTCTTGAAAAATCGGAATCTGCTCATAATTATATAAGAAGCGAATTTAATAACCAAAGTTAATTTTGACAAGATCCACTAATTGAAACAAATTTATCATATTTTCTCCCTAGCCATTACACAACTTTTGTCCGAAACACTTTTATTTGGCGTTTGGCGTTCAAAATATTTCTTGCTGGAAGTTTTCAAATAAACACTACTTACTTGATATGCAGGTTTCTTCTCAGAAATTTTTGTAGGTAATACATATAGCTTTACTTTGTAACAATATAAGATAATATCATCTGAAACAATTTTTTAATATAATAAAACTCGATTTCATGAAGATATAAAATTAATTTATATATTTTCAGCTGTTGTACTAGCTAAATTCATTATGTAAAATAATATACATATTTTAGTACACCATAAAAAAGATATAAAATGCAACTTGATGGTTTGTAACTAAAACCTGCACCTACATTATATCAGTGTTCGAAAATTCAAGTCGGTTTTTAGGAGGTAGTTTGTTTTATATAGAATTGTAGTTTAAGATAAGAGTTAGGATGGGTTCAAATACCAAGTCCAAGATAATATCAATACTATTAAGTGAATGAACATTTTAAAAGTTATAATATCTTTAAATACTTCATTCACAAACACGAATTGGAGTGTTTTCGTAACTGTTGTACAATATTTATTATTAATGTGAATATTAGTCTTCTAATTTGCAATTTCTAAATATTTATTTTAAGGAGTTTATAAAGAGTGTTCAAACTACAGGTAGGATTTTAATTTTTTAAGAAAATACATAAATTATTCGACAATAGCAAATATTTCAATAGCATTTTTTTGGTTGCAATTTTGTATAAAATTATCTAACCGTATAATTTCGGCTTTCAGTTTGGAAATCGTATAATAATGTTTATAATAAAGCTTACTTTTCATTTACAATATCTTAGCGGTCAACAAATGGCCGCATTATACTATGCATTTTGCAGTACAAGAAACTGTAAATGTTCTTTCACAAAAATTTACATGCAAACTAAGTAAAAGTTGTGTTTTCTTTGGTTAATTTCTAAAATTATGTTCAAAAAGGGAAAGCGCCGAAAAAACATTTTAAAATTTTTACATAATGCAAATTCTTGCAGTGGAAGCTGTAATAAATAACTTATAACTAAAAAATAATATATTACTTATTTAACATTTTATTATACTAAAGGCCTAGATACACATGCTATTAAAAGAGCATGCTTAAAGAGCATGCTATTTAATAGCATGCTTGTTGCAAAATACATTTGCTAATGAAATAGCATGCTTTCTCATAGCAGACTATCAGATAGCATGCTATCAAGTCTGACAGGAATACACTCAACTTGTCAGCTAAAAGTTTAGGCTTGTAGTACCTACGTGCTAACAAACCTGACCATGGAAGTTTCACTACAAAATCAAATAAATATTGCATTATTATTACTGGCTACACAGTGTGTAATTAGACTGCAATAAACCCGGAAGAAAGAGAAAAAGAAAAATTTGGGTAAAAAATTGGCTTAGTAGAAGGCAAACTGTTTGCTTACAGAAATGAAAAATGAAGATAGATGCATATTGTTTTTCTATATTCCACAGTGTCACGCAGAAGGAATGCATTTTCTCAAACCACGGTATTGTGGGTTTATATATTTGAGCTTCATCAGCTTAAGAACGGATTGAGTCTTTTATTTTTTTTTTAATTCGTGATGATACACCGATCGCAGATTTTTTATTTTGGCTTTTATTATTTTCATAGTTATATTTTCGTCATCTATAAACACGAATAATTCTTTGTAATCATTTTCACGTGCAAGTTTATTCTTGTACAAAGAAGAACCTATGTTCCACAAACACTCGTACTGTCGGTAGTCAATTATAATATTTAAAGTTTTGCTGTCACTCTATCGAGACATTTTGACACATTGACAAAGCTGATAGCATGCTACGTACTAGCATGCTATCTGTGTAAGCGTTCACACATGCTTTTTCCACACCCCCCCCCCCGCCTCCCTGGTCTTGATATAGCAGGATAAAAATCAAATGCCTTGCAATTTAGTAGCATGCTTTTTAGTAGCAAGCTTTTTAATAGCAAGGCTGTATACACATGCTACTAAAAGCCATTTGCTACCTAGTAGCATGCTTTCGTGCTACTAAGTAGCATGTCTATTCCCTGCTTTATTCAAATTTAATTGCGTTTGTTAAAATATATCAAAGTATACTATAATATAACATAATTGTTAAAAGTTTGTTATAATATAACTGAATATATATTACACTCGTCAATACGTATGTACTAGGTATAATAAATTATATTAACGCATGAATATTGAAAATATAGTATTGACAACATTGAGATATTTAAATTGGTAACTAAATTAAATTAAAATAAAATAATCGGCTTGAAAAATTTAAATCCCGATAGGTAATCAGCTGATTTTGTTTTGTATACCATTTTAACATGAGCTTAAAATGCGTCAAGTTTGGACGCATAAAAAAAAAATAAAAAAGAATTTTTAAAAGGGTTCAGATGTATGTACTACACGATAATATTTTGCCAATTTTATAATAATAGAGTTAAATTCAAATAAAAATGTTTCCTTTCAGAACTACGTTCCTAGAAAGTTTTTCGAGGTGAAATTTTGAATAATTCAGAATTTTTGAGTGTTTTAAATTAAACTGTCAACTTAAATTAATACTATTTCATAAAAAAATAACTATATTAAAAAAACTGGTCAAAATTATTCCAGTATTAATAAATTGTTAAATACGACTTGTAGCTGAAATTTGTATCAACAACGCGTTGTGAATTTAATAATATGCCCTGAACACGTTGCAAATAGATTAATTTAATTTATTATTTTAACCACTTAGCGTAGTTTACTACTCACACAACGCGTTTCGAACAATTAACAACATCAAAAACAGAATTTGTGTTATTGGTAATTTCTTTCATAGTGCAATTTTTATTTTAGTTTTAGCGTATTCCAAGTAGTAGTACTAATCTAAGATAGCACAATTACCATTTTTTGTATTATAAAATGCACATCATTAACCCACCAATTTTGGGTTTTAAATAAAAAAAGGCTGAATTATGTGCGCTTTGCTTGTGTCTGTGAATTCATTTTTTATTTTTAACCTGTTTTGAGTTCAAGATATTTAAAAAAAGTCTACTAAACTTTCACGAAATCTTCTTTATATTAATTTTAAACATCAAATATTTTTATTGTTTGCACATTGCTTGCACCTATTTGTACTATAATTTTAGTTTTGTTTATTTTTGTTTTTCGGTGCATTCAATAAAAGCAGGTAATATTAACATTCTATCTTGATTAGCGAATTCTCATTTTCTATGTAGTAATTGTAGTATTATTAGTAAGTGTAGTAAATGTAATACACAACTTTTAATGTTCGTAATTCCTAAGTAAGTCACTATTATCATATCAAATTTTTAGAATAAACCAAAAAATGCGCAAACACTTTTTAGAACTAAAATATTTAAATAGAAAATAACTTACAAAAGTTTTAGAATTTTTTAGGTATTTCTGTGGTATTTAATAGTATGTGATTTTAAAATAATCAAACCTAACTAATGTTGGATATATTTGCTCTCACTTCTTGTTATTTTTACTGTTATACATGACTAATGATGGAAATAATCGTGAAATAGGGGCCTTTATATTGTGTTATAGAGTTTTTATTTTTAAAGTAATTTTTATCATTTCTATAGCGTAATTTTTTCAGAATTCTATTTCTTGTTTATTCAAATATTCTAAGTTCGACCTTGTTAAATGTGAATTATTGTCATTTTAGTGTTCTTTAAATATTATGTTTCTGTGTAGTATGTATTTTTTTCTAAACAGTTAAAATTTATTATTTTAACATTTGTTATAAAATGTTCAAGTTAACACAATATAAATACATCGTATGTATATTATCGCAAAAGTTTTCACCATATTATGGCATCGTCAGGTATAATTTTGTTTTTACAAAAGTCAAAATAAATTTGACTTTTAATCAAGTTTGAATTTAATCGCATAACTTCTCAATCATTTTAATATTTTTTCAGATTTGCCTGATAAGAATCCGAAATTCGTAACATAAAGTTATAACATATTATGTAGCAAGCTAGGATATCATTCATTTAAATAGTTTTTGAACAATATTATGTAAGTTATGAATTAAATTTTATTTCAATTTCATGTAACATGTAAAAATTAATTTTATTAAAAATAAAAAAAATAAAATATAACATTTTAGTTCTAAAAAGTGTTTGTGCATTTTTTGGTTTTTCTAAATAATTTGACATGATTAATATCGAGTTACACTACCTAAATCACTTATCTATTGATTAAATCTAGTTATGTTTTATCTTGCAGATCAAAGAAAAAGTCTGTTAAATTTATTTGGTTAACTTGTTTATAAATTCTAACTTTGGAATCCTTTAAAAATGGAAATTTTAAACCATAATATAAATAACCTTAATAGAAACTATACGTTTGCTAAGACTCACCAGTTATTGGGTACTTTGTAGGTTCTGAGATAATACGTTAAATCAAATAGCATAAATTAAATATAAAAAATAATTAATAAAATTATTTTGCAAAATAATGAATTAGTAAATGAATTTTATGTTAGTGTCTTTATGTTATTTTATGTTAAATCCACCCAAAAAAAAATATTTTTTTTGTAGTTTTTATTTGAAAACAATAATTTTTGCGTCTTTACCTTCAAAGAAGCGTAGAAATTTACCATCTATCAAGTTGGGTTCACGACAGATCGATAATAACACTTTAATCGCAATCCGAATGCACGTACATGTCAAGCAGGGAAACTTGCGAGTTCCGATACCCGTGGTCGACCGGGGTCTAGCGTTATGTCGAGTTTTACAACCCCCTTAAATTTAAATTTTAAAGTTAAGTTTTTTCGAAAGCTAATGCCTAATCCTACAAAATTTTTATTGTAAGCTGCCTATAATAGTGTCGTCTTCCCTATAATCAGGAGGAAAAAGTTAAAATCGTGGGGTGGTTTGACTGACAGTTCCCCGGACGCTTACACTGACTATGTCCCTTTCACTTGGAAAATACTGTTATACACCTTCATCTTACCATCGGAAGTTATCCAATATCATCGACTGTTACATAGTTAATATCGGAGACATCAGATTGTTGCTATTTTTTGTCATACAATGTTTTTTCTTGGCAATACCACAATAAAGCTGTTGTTTATCAAGTTTTTCTTGACCTAATAAAATACATTGCTCTATAACAGGCAAAACATGGTCGTACCACTATTCCAGAATTATATTGCTTTTTATTAAATTATTCTATTTAAAACTAACTTGTTTTAGAAAAAAATTGTTTAAAGGAGCATAATATAATTTGTATGATCTCTATGATCTAAAAATAACAATTTGAAAATATGAACTTAAACAATAATTTATAGCTGACTAAAAAATCCATTACTTACTCTAGCGTTATTTAATATAATAATTTTTTTAAAACTAGAATTAAATAATTTTGTAATAATTATATATATTGAACGTAAAATAGACTACTTTAAACATGGGAACTGTTTTATAATTTTTCTACATTAGAAATTGTAGTTGGTGCGTTAAGATGTACCTATACTATAAGAATGAGGATTAATTGCCCAGAATTCAGTGTTGAGAGACCGGTTCGAAATAAAACCGACATATGATTTGTCTTGAGGCCGTTAGCTATGTTTCATTGACAAGTCCGTTTATCTTGTGTTTCCCACGGCTCTGGCTGCTGGCTGCTGGAATGGTAGGTACAACAGTAGCACAACCATTTATACACGTCGTCTTCAGATACCACAAAGAATCACATCACTTTCAAACATTCATATTCCGGTTGTAATTTGCTTTCGCAGTCAACACAATTAATAAATTATCTGATAAAACCATAATGCCTATGTAATCTCTGTAGTTCGGCAAAAAATAAAACTCTTACGTTGACAATAAACAAATTGAAAGTTTCATTAATTTTATAATTTTTAATTTATAATCAATTTTACTTTAAAAGTTCAAGTTGGCTAATTACTTTGTAATTATAAAGAGTACGTTCATTTGTTCTTATTCTAAAAACAAGAACTTAAAAAGTAAAGCTAAAAAGGTACTTAGTGAGCATCAGGATATGAGAAATGAGATCATAGGTCAAAGACTTATAGAAGGTATAATTCTACAAGAATTTTGTTTGGTACCTAATATTTATATGGAACAAAAATTTCAAATTGTTTTTAATTATCTTTATGCTTTATATTTTTGCATCAAGAAACACTTGGGCTACGGCGACGATCTTCATTGCTTCTTATGCAGTAACCACATTTTTTAACTAATGCTGTCGTTGCAAAGTAATACAAATAAAATGTACGTATTTATTAATTTATCAATCCTAAATAAATGAACTCTGGAATTTAAAGTACAGGGATACACAAATTAAGTGCCTGTTTTATTTAAAATTTTAGCGTATTTTTGTTTAGTTTATATATAGTAATATAATATAAACAATAAGCAAGGTATGTATATTATATGATTCATATTAGGCCACATAATATATACTAATATCAGGGTAACAAAATCATCAGTGGCGGTCCGTGAGTAAGTAATTTGAGGAGACTGGAAATCTAAAGTATTAAAAAGTTATAATAACAGTATTTACTTATTAACTATGTAGATACATAATGTATGTAAATAATGTACATCAAAATTCTTTAGTTTAAAACTGAAGTTACACACTCTATTAAATCATTTTGTATCGTCTTAGATATTCCTTTAATATTATTGATAACAAAAAGTGTTTTTTAAGCAACTGCTCTTCTTGTGTAAGTAGTTCTAGTAAGAATTTCACGAAAAGAAATTTCTTGCTTACTCAAAAAACAAACAACATGGATTAAATGTGCTAGTAAACGTCTATTTATACTGACTTTTTCATTGTTTTAGGGCAGCAAGTCGTCGACTTTCTGATATCACATATTCAATTCGAATTTACCCAAAACATAAAATTTTTCTTGATTTCTCAAAGAAAATATTATTGTTAAATGTTTTTCTGCTTTTCTTATAAAATTTTTTATTGTCGACAATTCATCAACATTCTTTTCCTCTGCCAAAAATTACGCAAGTAAAACAAAACATTTTATTCGCTTATATCAGTAAGCCACAAAAATTAATATACCAACTGCACTGAAATTTTTTAGTAAATTTACCTTCTTTATATTCCAATAAAAGGCTGAAAGAAAGGGGGTAATTTTTAGTTAAAATATTATTTTTTAATTTATTGTTTATTTTCATTGATGAAAAAAAATAATAAATGCACAAAAACGCATCACTCAACGTTTGAAATATTTGCTGTATGCAATTTTCCTAGTCCTTTACGCTCGTATACGTTATGTATAGCATTTAGCATAGGTGCATTTTAAGTACGAGTCTTTCGTAAGACGTCTTTTGCAGCTGGTAGCCATCGTTATCTTATCGTATAGCAATTTAGCATCACTATTAAATTTTAACTGCAGGTGTTGATTTCAAAAGCTTTTCTTTAGATAATAATTATGTAAAAATATAATTAAAAAATTAAAACACCACATAATTTTTCAATACGAATAGTGTCTGTGAAAATTTTATTAAAAATTATGATTTTTAATAAAACATTTTTTTTCTTTTTGGTGGCTGACTTTTTTTGGTAAGACGCAGTCTCAAAGACTCCCCTGACGGGCCGCCACTGAAAACCATACCACGTTTACTACTAACGTGCTACTAACTATAAGATATAAAGTTTTTTAAACAAACATCTTGAGATTTTTATTCAAAATAAATCGTCATCAAATATAAAAATAAATATAATTGGTGTAAATTACGTTGAGATTTCCGTTAATTCTCATACAAAATAGATGGGATAATAAAAATTAACTATAATACTCCAGTAATACTACTAAAGTTAAAAAATCAAGTAATAATCAATTAATACAATAAAATTTATGTTATTATGATAACAAAGTTACACGTATGGCGGTTTAAGTTACACGACGTTGCATTTGTGTAACTTATATTGACTCATATTTTTTATTTCCCAACTAGTTACGTAATGAAATTACATTACGCAACTTGTTATGTAATTGAAATTTGAACTACCACTCAACTTCAATTATATTATACCTTTGTTATTTCTGCTATTACAATGGTCGCCGCTTATTGGAATCACGGTTAATGTTATCAATCTGGTATTATTATCACTTTCGCGAAGATCGGGCCAAATAAATACGACTATTCGTGAAAAACATCGTTTATTATAATTAAAAATTTGGTTTCTGTTATCGATTATTTTTCGTAAGATTGTTTTCTCCCACTGAAAATGGAGTTAGTTTGCAGTTTACAAGCATTTGTTAAAAATTTTATTCACAAACCGGGGAACCACCCGGACATATTCACTACCCAGACTTGACTCAGGTGTATTATATATTGTCATGTTTCAAAAGTGATTCGGACCCACCCTATACATTTTGGTAAAAATTCATTTTCTTATTTAAGTTGTGTTTAAATTTATTTTAAGTTGTAAGATTGTAAAATTAGCAAGGTGGGGACGAATCACCGGAAATTCAAGGCCTTTTGCTAAAAATGGTCGACGTGATGGCCGTATTAATTTATTAGTCTGAATAATTTTTGAAAAGATTTGTAGTTTTTAAAATATAAGTGATTTTTAGGCCTTTTGTCAAAAAATGTTCGACGTGATGGCCGTATTAATTTATTAGTCTGAATAATTTTTGTAAAGATTTGTAGTTTTTAAAATATAAGTGATTTTTAGGCCTTTTGTAAAAAAATGGCCGACGCAATGGACGTATAAATTTTATGTACGAGAAAATTTTGATAAATAATAATTTTTTAAATATAAGTAAAAGTTTTAAAACGAGAAGTTTTTTTTTATTAAGATTTGTGGTTGGATTAATTAATTTTGAAGACAGTGTGAACGATTTTTGGAAAATAAAATTCAACGGAAGCTAGGAAGATAATTAGAGATAAAAAGAATTGGAAGAATTTGGATTTATTAATTAAAAAAATTGTTTTGGATGCAAGTAGAATTTTTTGAAGTATATTTTCATATAAAATTAAAATTTGTTCAAGGAACAACAAATTGTTAAATGATAAGCGGGCTGATGCGATACGGCTATCGTAGCATTTTGTATTCCCATTTTTGAATATTATATTAAAACGAAATACGTATTTCGTATTTGAATTAGGTAATTTTTCATTGGAAAAATTTAAAATAAAATTAATTTGGATATTATACATCTCACTATATATATCAGAACGTTGCTAGTTTGCTGAGCTGTAATGTACGATTTAATTCAGTTCTATTTTAAAATTTCATAACAAGCAACATACAAAATTTTTATAACAGTTTTAGATAAGTTACCAAAAATTAATCAACGGAATGCAGCACTACAATTAAGCATTTTGCAACTATTTTTGTGTAAAATTAAAAAAGAATCTTTTCGTGTATTGTTATCAATCGGTTATTGTTATCAAAACCCTTGAGTCCCAATGTGATCGCATTAAGCGGAGTCTACCGTATTATTAATTTCTAATTCATTGTAAACTATAAAAATTGTATTTTATCAAATAAAGATTTGTCTAGATTGATGCGCTTTTGCTTTCAACAAAGGCTTGCGCTATAAGGCAAGGTGCCTCTTAGTTAAAATTTAAAAGTTAACGATTGAGTCATGATTTCCCATTTCAGTAGCAGTAAAAGATAATGTTTTCTTTTGCGTCTTGTGACTTTAGCTTCGACAGAAAGATTATTTTTATAATTAAGAAGTACAAAGTTGAGATTAAAACTATTTTCTTCTTGCGGGGAAAAACAATCTTTCCTCTACACGCTTGATAATAAACACTAACCAGCTTCTCTTTGGTGTAAAGAACCCTATGTGATGTTATAACTAGCTGATTTGATGTGGTCGCGAAAGCGAGAATCGATAAATAAACCTTTCCTGGCAAGTCCAGCTCTTCAGAAAGAAATACACATAAGAATAACAGATATTTATTTAATTTAATATTAAAGATCATAAAGAAATACAAGTGTCTATCATTGCACTTGTAACAATTATCGGTATTGATGCCTTCAACGAGCATACGCAAATATAATTAAAATAAATTCAAACAAATTTGTTCATGCACGTTGCAGATGATGCTAAAGGTCACTAGTCAATGTGACAAAAAAATAAATGCAAACTGCTCTTTCAAAAATACAGACTCACAGATTAAAGAAAAAAATACTACTCACCCCGATAGCTATCGATGAGTTTACACTATCTTCACATTATACAGATTATACTCCTAGCCCACAAGTCTGAAAGTATAGAGTTAATCATAGTTGCAATCCTCCTCCGTCCACAAACAATTAAAGATAATGGTCCAAACAAAAACTCAACCAGTTCAGGTGCAACTGCCACACACTCCTTCAAAGAACCTTCCGTGTCGAGACCATCAAGACAATTCAAAACCGCACGGCCCACAAATCACTTCAAAAATTTTAAAATATCAAGGTCAAGGTACACGATGGTATCAGCTTCGTTAAAATAATGAAAAACAACGGTAATACAGGTGATCAAAAAATATGCAAAAAGAAGGTAGTAAAAGTGGTACAATGATAGTAAAGAGGTGGTAAAAAGGTGCTTCCTAAAAATTGCAAATATTGAAGTACGTAAAGATTAAATAAAAGATCATACCTTACAAAATTGAATTTTACTTGAACTTGCTGGTTGCAATCAAAGTCAAAAATGTTGAATACTTATCTCTCGACCTTGCAAAAATTCCGTGGGCGCATGCCTTAGGGGACAGGACCGTATTCAAACCAAACAAAATACAAAATTTTGTTACAAAGTGCAATATCTCAAATTATTTCCAAATTGGTTCCAAGTTTAAAATTATTATAATTATTTATACTGAAACTCATGTTGCTTGTTAATAATAGAAGAGTCAAATTGGATTATAAAATCTTTCGTGTTTTGTGTCAATTCATATGTCGGGATTCTGACAAAAATCGTATCTACAGTTAAACATACTGTAATCTAATTTTATAAATTTAATAATTTAAATTTTCCAAATCAATAATTTATTAATAAGTTTCCAACTTGAAATTTTTATTTTTAAATAAAGCGCATTTAATGGAAATTCTAAAATTAGTACGATTACCGTCTCGCAGCTGTTTTCTTATCACTTATAAAATTTGTCGTTCCTTCGACAAATTCTTTAAATCTTCAAAATTTTATCTCTAATTGCACTTTTAAACTATAAAATAAATTTTAACTCAAATAAATCTCACTTTTAATTAAAAATTAAAAGGAAATTCTCAAAATAAATCTGGAACGAAGGAAATCTAGATTCGTTCTATCGGCCATTTTTGTCCGAAGGCTCTTAATTTTTTTTTGTTACTAACATCGTAACCAAAATAACCAATATAAAAATTTCAAATGTACAAAATATATCAAAATTTTAAACCAAACAAAACAAATTTTAAAACATACAAACAGCTCTTTATAAAGATCTTAAAATACGACAATACATATACGCACTCTTTGAGGTAAAAATTTTTTTATATAGTGTAATTATGTATTTTAAAGAGATAAACATAACTTTAGTTACATATAGTTTACAAAAGAAATTACACTAAAAAAAGTTACCATAGTTACGCGAAGCAAAATTTATATTTTTATTCTTTGAAATTTCTGTAATACTTTTTAGTTATGCTTACTTAAATCTCATAATTGGTATTCTTGAAATCAGTAGCATCATGAATATAGCAATAAATTTGTAATGTAATAGTGTTCATGAACTAGTCCCGTACATAAAATAATAATTGATAACATGCAGGTATATAAAATCAGCAATTTTGCATTAATTGAAAGCACCAGTGTAAAGAAGTTATGCATTAAATAGACATATAGGTTTATATTTTTTAAAAAGCAGGGTAAATTATTCATAAAGTTATATATTAACTCTACAAGTCGTGATTACTAAGAAGGATAAATTTTGATTATTCTTAAAATCGAGTTGAACTGATACTTGAAGTCATGATTACGCTATATTCACTTTGAAAGATCAATTTGTTCTTAGATATTATTATGTAAGTACCTACTACGTAATTACAATATTACACATTCCATCAGATTAATATTTCTTACGTAGTTTTTACGAAATAATATTAAATTTAAATAAATTCATTAATTTTGAGAATAAAAATTCTTTTAATATTTCAGTATCTATTGTATATAATAGTATATTATTAAACGAGCATATAATGTAGGGTATAATTCACGAGGATGAAGTTTATACGCGAGCCGTAGGCGAGTGTATAATCATCCGACTGAATTATAGCCATTATGTGCGATCATATCAAATTTTTAGCATAAACCGAAAAATGCACAAAACACTTTTTCGAAACTAAAATGTTTAAGTTATCACAATATAATTATAAATACACTGTATGTATATTATCGCAAACGTTTTCACCATACTATGACATCATTTTAGTTTCGAAAAGGTGTTTTGTGCATTTTTTAGTTTATGCTAAAAATTTGATATGATTGATATCGAGTTACACTACTTAAACCACTTATCTATTGATTACATTATGTGCGAGTCTAATACGACGTTTTATCTATGACTTAAAATAAAAAATTTCATATTTTTTACAAAAAGTTCATTTATTAATTTACAATCAAAATGGAATTTTGACAGTCGATTTCGGCATGTGTCAAAGTTGATGTAAATCCGCAATTTATATGAAATATTATGTATATGAAAGCATTGATGATATGACGTCAATTCGGTGTTTTAAATTCATAATCCACGGGCAAGAACTCATAATCCACGGGCAAGAATTCATAATCCACGGGCGTGGATAATGAAGGAAATTACATTACTGTGATTACGTACGTAATGGATGTATTATGTACCAGTCCTAGATAAATCTATAAAATAAATCAAAAACTGTTTTTCTTTCAATCTCCCACAATTCTTTAGTTGCATACAGATTTAAGCAGAATATTTACTGCGTGAAATCCTAGCATTGGGTACTAGAAATTAAGAAAATGTATGAAAATTAAGAAAAATTATGATTTTTGAAATTCCAGAATATTTTTATTCATCAAATCAAAGGTTAGAATTCTGCTTAAATTTGTATATTACTTAAAACCTAATATGTAACGCCAGAAAGGAATACAGTTTTCAGGTATCAAATAACTTTGTTATCAAAATTTTAAAATAATAATTATAACCTTGACAAAACTTAAAATTCTTGTAATTTACAAAAATGTTAAATGTAGGAAGTGTGATATGATCAAGGTTTTATTTAATTCAATATACCTTTATTTTGGTATATTTTCAACCAGAAAACTGTTACATGACTTAATTTGATTAACATTTACTTGTATCATTAACCAAAGCGCAATTAATGAATTTTAAATTTACATAAATGTTCTCCTTAAGTACTAACAAAATCAGATACATACATATTATGTTAATGTCTTTGTTACTAACATGAAAATGTTACAAATCTAAATTATGCAAAAAAATTTATTATTTTTATAAATTCATATTAGCTTAAATAAATTGCTTGCATATCAAATATTTTTTATTTAATGTAGCTCCTCAAAAATAGATATGATATTCAAATAATTAAAAAAAATCAAAACGATAAGTTCTGACGATCTTAAATAATAACGGAACACTTGTCAAGATATTTATGTAAGGAAATTTATCTATGCTAAACATTTTAAAGTCAATCAATTAATCTTAACAGTTTTAGAATATTGTTTCAATAATTTCAAGCACACGTACATAATATTTGAATTTTTATAGTAAATAATACCACTATGAAGCACACCGTAGTTATTAATTTTTATGAAACATACATTTAAGCAGGGATTTTTGTAAATTTTTTTTAGACAAAAACAACAAATACTTATATATTATGTTATATTTATGAAATAGTTAAAAATAATGTATCTGCTACGCAATTACTTTGGTAAAGAGATTTACGCATTAGACACACACTCTAATCGTTTCTGATAGTTCAATTTTATATTTTCTGAATGTGTTTCTATTTTGTATGTAGAATATTTAAATAATTTTTGTTGTTTTAAAATTTAAAAAATAATATTTGCAATCATTTAAAATACAACATTCAATTACTAAGTTATTTTTTGTAACATTTTTGTTTTTTTTTGTTACATTTTATAATAAAGTTACATTTTGGTATAAAATTGATAATGATATGCATAGTTTAGATGTATAGCTATTAATTATTTATTCAAGTAATTTAACCACGATCAACATTATCCGCCTATGATTTGAAACCCACTTTTCCTAAGAATTGCAATTTGATCTGTAATAATAACAAGAGGTACTATTAAAGATTCAGAAATATTCAGGTGTTCCACCTTGGCACTGGCAATTCTATATATAAAAATTTTCAATCTGTCTATAATGGGAATGTTAATGTGAAAATAATTATACTATGTTATCTGTAATTTATAATTATACTATATAAGGTATTGTATATTATACCTATACATACTATATTTTATAAAACAGATATACCTACATTATCAGTCTCTGGTATATCAGAAATTAAATTTTGTATTTCCCGAACTATTACCACTGAGTATTAATTAAAATGTGATCTTTTATAAAACGAATGTTATTTGAGATTAATAACGAATAAACTTCCCATAAGCGGGGGGTCCAAACAAACGAAAAACCCACAAAACGAGTGTGATACATACTGACGCACGTGCCGCCCACTTAGCAGGACGTACTGGAACAGGGAACGCTTTTGAGAATGCACGCTGTTCCCGAAGTATAAACTCACATGGTATCTATATACTCGTACATATATTATTTTAGTTACCCCTCAATATAGTTAAAATTCTTATTCTTAAACGTATTTATTAAAACACTTTAGAAAACAACTGTACTGTTACTTATCAATCTAACAGATTTTCACATTTTAATTTTTTTATTTCTGTAAAATTAAAGAAATTTATAATTTTCAAATATCAATATTAATTTATTATATTTTATCAATATTATAGCAGCCTGCATTTTTTTATTAAAATCAACTTCAGTTACTTAAGATTATTATTTTCAGTTTCTTTAGTCTCTGCAGTTTTGGTATTCAGAATCATTTTCTTTCATCTCATTGCTCCTTAAAAAGTTATTAATATCGTAGATTTGGTCCGTTTCTCTTGTTTCTAAAGCTTGTGCTTGTGTATCATATTATTTTCAATTTAAACAATTTTTTCTTTAATTGATAAATACTTGGTTTAAGTAAAAGTGTAATTCGATATTATTCATATCGATATTTTAGAAAAACTACTTTTACTAGTTCATCCCCTGATGGCAAAGTATAGTAAAAACGTTTGCAATAATAATTATACTTACAGTGTATATGAATTTAAAGTTAAGTTATGAATAACTTAAAAACATTTGAATTCTAAAAAGTGTATGTACATTTTTTAAGTTTTTCGAAAATATTAATATTGTATTTTATTTTTTGTTTTACTACTTAGGACAACCTCATTCATATGATGATTACAAGTTTCTATTTTAGTATTTTTTTGTAATTTTCGAAAAAAATTTATTGTAGTTTTAAAAGGCAGTTCTGCAATAACATTTTTGTGCTTTTTTTATATTATTTTCGGGTACCTTATTTTCACAATTTTAATTTACACTAAAAAATATATCAAATATAATAAATTAAATTAATGAAAAATTTTTACCACAATAAGTTCTTTATTTTGACCTTTTTATACATATGAATTACCATCTACACCAGTAGTTCCCAAACTTTTTTGTCTCGTAGACCACTTGCCATGTTTTTCGGTTTCAGGTAGTCTTCCCCCTCCCTCACTTACCTGTTATTAAATTTTTCAAATTAAAACAAACCAAATTAAAATTTATTATCAGTTACATAAAATAACTAAACAAAAAATTAATGATTTTAGTGAGAGGAATGAACCTGGTGCTTTGTTAACTAATTTTCAATATTTTGCATCAATTTAGTTAGGTTTAATTTCAAATCTCCTCGGTTAATGGCGTCCAGACATTAACCAGTGATTAACCAGTTATTAAACCTCCAGCTCTTTACACTAGGTATAAGGAAAGGGGGTTAATTTAATTTTAACCGGTGCTATATAATAGTTTCTGCAATAGTGCCTAACTACCAGTTAGGTAACTACAATTACTAAATGAAGTCCACTATCGCTGACCCCCATTTACATCTCATGGACCCCTAGTTTTTTTTCTTTCGTTGACATAAACCCTTTACAGGTCGTCGTGGACCCCTGGGGGTCGATATAGACCATTTGGGAACCACTGATTTACACAGTATATGATATGCAAACTAGTACAACAGTAATAATATCTTTTAGGATAATTTGTAAATCATTTAGGAATTATTAGAATTAACATAAAACAATAACCTTTTTAATTAAAAATAAGAAAAAAATTATTATTTACAAATAATTAATTATAATATATTTTTTTTAGTGAGAAAAATTATTTACTTCCGGTAAATAAATGCGTACTTATCTTCATCAAATGGAGTTGATTAATATTTGTAAAATTTCCAAGAGAGGTATTCTCTGACGTTTGAAGTTTTCAGAATGTTAACCGAGACCCCGAATTCATCAACAAAGAAGCTGAGGTTTGTCTAAAACTATTTCCAGTATATTCGGATGGATGGAGTATGTTCAAGTAAGTTGCAATATTTTGGCGAACTTTTGCAGGCGAAAAATTTAGGCGAAAAATTAAGGATAATTTGGTTAATTGAATCCCTCTGCATGCTCCTGTCACACCCAAAATAAGTGCAACCTACAAAATGCTTTATTAAAATTGTTCTTATACAATGCTTACTTTGTTTATTTACTTTCGTTATCAGATATTGATTGTCTGGCGCGTCGGTAAGAAATTTATCCAACTGCTTTTTGGTTAGTAGGTACATTAGCCCTTTTAGGTTTATAGCCTACATTTTTTTCTTTTTAGAAATGCTATTAATTTGGGGTGTTTACTAATCTCGACATCATGTTTTATGTTAAGGGTTGATTTTAGCGTCGAATAATAAGCCTGATGTAAACCGATTTTAATTTTTCTCTAAACTAAAACAGTAGCATGTTTTCTGTGTAACTCACTATTTTTTTGCCATTACACCATTTGACAAATTTCGCGTACAATATTTCATTTTTTTTTTTTGATATTGTCGGCAATAGTTGTTCTGCAATTTTTGCCACGGTTTCATCAACATCAAAAGTGTCACCCATGTTAATGAAATTACACAATCTTTTTGACAAATTACTTATTTGTTTTATTTTTCAATCACTAGATTTCTTATAACTTTTATTACTTTATTTGTTTCAATCGAGTTTTCATTCATATTTCTTGAAGTTAGTGTGCGCTAATTAGTGCAGCGGGAACTCTACCATTGGCGGGGGGGGGGAGAGTGAAGGTAGAGGGGATATTTTTGCGTTAGTTTTTCGATACCTTGTCTCTTTTTAGGTTTCCATTTGTAGAGTGCAAATTATTTTAATTATTATTTAATATTAAATGCTATTTAAGCAAGGAAGTAAATAAAATAGTATATCAAACTTGTGAGATAACGATGCATTACCGGACTCTTGATACAAAAGCACTCGAGCCTAACGCTCTCTGGCTTTTAAATCTTTCGTTGGCAATGCATCTCATATCTCTCTCGTAGATAATATACTATTATCTATCGAAAAAACAATGACTTATAGGTATGTTTGTTTGTCTTTGTTTTATGACAAAATTCATATTATTTCTTATGGGATTTTGGGATCATGGACTTGATTGATTCATTTTAATTGTGTCCTTAATTATTCAGATACTCTTTTAAACCTTATTAGAAAAATGTACAAAGTGGTTCCATAAATTATTCGCTCGTAATTTTAAACGTCTCTAATATGTCTTTAATGGTTGTACTCATATATATCTGCCACACTGTAATACTATTCATAAACAGTTGTTATTTTAAATGATTTGAGTTTTTAATTTGTCTTTTATTAGATGTAAATATCATTAAACAATAGTCGATATTATATGGGGCAATAAATGTTTTATACAGCAAAAATTGTGTACAATACATTTTTTAAAGACATCTATTGTATTTAGAAAAAACATTTATTTAGAAATTTTATTTAACACATCCTGTGGAAAAACATTAAAATTTAATGTTTGTTTAATTATTATCCAAAAATATGTTTTTTTCTTCACTTTTTCCAGATTTACTTTATTAATTTCTCTATTTTTATATATTGCGATGTTTTCCGCGTGAATAATTATTTTTTTATTAAATATTAAATAAATGTTTAATCGAATCGTGCAAACTGGATAAATTTATTTTGTGATGATGGTTTAATAGAATTGAATATTAAACTTATTTTATGATGTGTACGGAGCGATTTATTAAAATAGTGGTAACAAATTTTTGTGTATGCCACCTCTAAGATATGTGGAACGTTGTTGTATTCACCTACCTTGTGTAAATTTATCCGCTCTTTGCAGTAATCAGAAATCTCTATAAATATTATAATAATAGTGGAAATGATTGTGTGAAATTGATTAAAAAAAAAACAAATTTTTAACAAGTGACGTAATTCGCTGTGTTATAAATTGAATTTTGAATTTTATAAGATCGGTTAAGCAAAATTTTTTAATTCTTAACCTTACTTTTTCTTGTATAAACTTAATTCGGTGTATTTTATAATTACTATACTAATCAGTAGTTCCTCGGAGTCTCTTTACGTTTATTATATTTGGAATTTCATGGGAGCAGGATAATTTTCAATCGTAGGTATTATTTTTATTAACATAAAATTTATGATCACTAATAATAACTTTACACAGTTATTTAAATTGTTGAATTTTGTAAAAAAACAAAAAAATTTTTTTCCTTCATAAAAATATGTCGAATATGCACAAAGATTTCCAAATTATTTTCTTTGGCTAAAACAAAATTTAAATGTGCTCTTTTCAATGTTCAAAATGATACTAACTTTGTATCGTTTTTTCACATTCTTTTATAGTTTTTCTTAAAATTTTCCAAAATTATTCTATCCATGAAAATCAATTTTCCAAAATATCTTTCAATCTTCACGAAATTTTACAGGAACCTTCTTTACATGTTCATATACACACTGAAAAAATCTTATTGAATTCTGTTCAGCCGATTTCTTGTAATTAGCAAAAATAATTTTGTTCAAAACCATACGGTTTAAATTTGATCTATTTATGGACTTCTCATTTTAAATCTTATCCCTGCACATCTCTTCTTTATATAAAAAATTTGGGCTCTTGAATGCGCATCTTTTGATATCTGTTAGAGCTTTGCCCCATTATTTTTGATTCTTCTATTACACAACAACTAATTTGACAGTTGTCTACGAAAAGTAAATTTTGTCTTTACTTTTGAACTTTTGTCTTTTTTCTTAATATTAACATTTAATTCTAATTTAAAACGAATCAAACATATCACTGAAGGTGTATTCATACTATTCTGATAACATTTTTCAGTTATAACTACTTTTAATAAATTTTCTAATTTCCAGGTACGAAAGAAAAAACGTTGTACGATAAACTGTAGATATTGAGTAACAAGTCCCAATTGGAAAAAACCTTTTGATGCAAATTTGATCCAACCTGTCTACTTAAGATGCTGAAGAAAAAATGAAAACTTTATTCATTTGAAGTTGATTATTGTTTAAATTGAAGTAACCGAGGTATGTTGTGAATACCATATAAAAAAAATGGATGACTGAGACTCTTTAGAGAAGGCCCAGAAATCTCTTCCTTCCTACACGGTTAAAAATTGAAACCTCCAACCTTTTATTTGGTGAGGATACCCAAGGTGGAAAAAACTATCTCTTTTCTTTGCGGAAGCCAGAGATGAATCCGGCGTAACTGCAACAAGTCTGCACTCTCTCTTGTAACAAAAAAAAAGTTCCTATTATGGAGAGCAAACCCTGAAGGGACATTCGCAACGACCGACTCTAAACATTCACCCAGCAATTGTTAAATGAAATACTTCCAATATTTGGAATATTTAAAAGAGTACTTGAGAAAAACATTAAAAATTGTTTAATTAACTTGTTCATTCTACGATTATTTAATTATGAACATTATGGAATCCAACTGTAGAGTTCTGCGTTTAACCCAAATATAGAAATTCCTCAAAACTTTTTATCAAACGTTTTGAGAATGATTGTTAATGCAATTTTGATGTAGCTTCACATTTATTTGAATTTCGAACTTTTATGTATTTTAATGATTTTGTAATACTCAATTCAATCATTTTAATTTTGAAAATGTTACGTTCATAATATATACGTTTTTTTATCATATTATAATTTCCAATATTTGGTATGTTATTTACAATTTTCTTGATGCTACTGGAAAAACACTTATTAAATTTCTCACAAATATTTTTGTTTATCGAATAACACTGTTTTTTTAATTTTGTTTCGTCCACTAGATAACAATGTTTTCAAAAATTTCCTCATAATTTGATTATTGATTTTAGTTCAATCAATGGTTTTAGTAAAATATTTTAACTAAACAGTTTAACAAAATTTTAAAAAACTAGAAATTTCAAAATTTGTTATTTCTGTATTGATTCATTTATTTTTATATTATACTGTTACGAAAGAACGTGTAATTATATCTGATGACTAATGTATGATGTCATGTATGATGAGTCATATATGATGAGTCATGTGTGATGAGTCATGCATGATAACAGCATTAGTCATTCAGATATAGCTGAATTAACAGTTGGGAAATGAGTAGAAATTCCTGGAAGTTTCTAGAAGGCAGTATTTACGTATAAATACCTCTGCTTTCCTGTGACGAGTCAATTCCAGTTCGAACGCGCAAGTGAACATAAATAAATAGTGAAGGGATAAACGATATATCGAGTGTTTAAATAAATCCGGTGTTAAATAAATTATAGTGTAAATAAATAGTGTTAATGTAGTAATCGTTTTATTGTTATAAACTGTATTGTTTGTTGTTTTAATTTTTATTAAAACAATTGTATTAATGTATATTTGTATTAATATACAATTGTATATTGTATTAATTTTTGTTACAATATCTTAATGGCAAATTTTAGTAATAATATATAAAATAAAATTCTTAGAAAAACTCTTATTTGGGTAGCAGCGACGACGTAGAACATTAACAACTAATGTAATATAACAAATTAAATAAGAAATTATAAAACATTAGGGAGCAATTACTATACTTTATACTTTTACTAACTAAAGGAATTACAATTATACCTACCTTTTCTGTTCGAGTTGGTATTAATTCAAAGAAACTAGCAACGTGATAAAAAATTAATACAAACATTATTAAATTACTAGTTGTAATATACACATACCTATTAAGTTGCGTGTTTGTGAATTCATAGAATTATTACCATTTAATTGAAATTTCATATAGACATGTTCTAAAATTTTAATTATTTCATTAGTATTAATTTGTATTAATTTGTAAAATTCACACCGATCAGAATGTTTACCACTGCATCTTAATTTATTTTTTTAAATATTCTACTATAATATTTGCTCGAAAAAATTCTGAAAGCACCATAATTATTATCTCCATCTTGACTGAAATGTTTTGACGATGCAACATCTCGGTTACATTTAATTACGATTTAAACAATATCTGTGAAAATAGATTCGAGCCCAAGTGGAGCAAGAACTTTATTCTAACCGCCCTTCCTCGGCGGGCAATGGCAAACCACCGAGAAAATCTGCTTTGAAAAGCCCTTCATAAAATGAAGGGATAAGCCGAAATCCACTGTGGGTTGTAGCGCTACTGCGTACTATACATCAATATACATATATATGTATATTGACCAAAACCAGATATATTGTCGTGAAACAAAATATTTCGACCCACCCTGTGCTAAATAGTAAAAATTTGTTAATTTTAAATTTAAACGTTTGAATTGAAAAAGTGCAGAGTGGGGAGAAAGACAGAAAGGTAGAGTGGCGTCGTCGGTCAACAATGGCGGACGGCGGGTAAAAATTTTGTATGCCCGCTGAGTTTTGATATTATTGTGAGAAATTGAGAGTAATATTTTAATTTGATTGATTAAATAAAGTGATTGTATGCGTTTGCATTATTGCGTAATTTTTTTGGATGATAATTTTGATAATTGAAATTAGATAATTTTTTATAAGCGGCTACCAAACGGTAGTAAATTTGATTGATTTGGTTAATTGGGAAAGAAAGAAATCAAATTATAAAATTTGAATTTGCATTGCGAAATTATTGAAAAGTTAAAATTGGTTTAAAATTCGAAGAATAAAATTTGCATTTGTACGAGCGTGTTGCCACATGCTAGATAAGCCGACGTTTTGTATAGGCACAAGGTCGAAAGTACGAGCCCATTTAAAATTACAAATTAAATTAAATTTGAATTTATTTTGCATTGGAGAATATTTTTTTTTGATTGTGAAAACGCAGGAATCCTTTGACCCTTGAAAATTACCAATTGCTCCCGCCATTCAGAGTAACCCGAGGTAACGAAGTGTTTGAAAATTTTCTACGAAAATATCACGACAATATATATATATATCTGGTTTTGGTGATATTTATTTAGTAGTAAACAAATATTGCAAAGTAATAAAAACACTCGAATTTTCAATTCACATTTTGTTGGCTATAAGAAATCAAAACTTTTAAATAATTCATCTTATATTTCGATAATTATACTATCTATCAAATAATGTCAGTCATGTCGGCAACGGCCATATGAGCAATGTCAAAAATGAAAAGATCAAAATGTAAATACTAAAAATGCCAAATAAAAATACCAACAACAAAACATAAAAAATAAGTTGCTATTTATTTTTGTGAAGTACAAATCCCTACGTACCACTAGGGTACCACTACATACTACGAATAATTAGAGTCCGAATAAAAAAGCATAAAAATTTAAAAAAAAAGTGCTTCAAAAAGCATCAAATATTACCAAAAAAAGCATTAATTTAATTAAAAAAGCAACAAATTTATTAATAAAAGAATTATTGATAATATAATAAATTATAGTAAATTATTGACCCTAAATGTTAATATTAATGTATTCTTTTTATAAAAAACTCTTATTTTATTGATTTTTTAACTCGTTTATTTTATAAAAAAAATTAAAAAATTAAATTATTAACAGCTTGAATTTAATTTGTAAAACAATTGATTATTAAAAATAGTTTCAAATGTTCTTGAGTAAAGTTTATTCTATCGCTTTAAGTTCTTTGTAAACTGAAGAGCTTCTATCAACGTCGACACTAGTAATTGGTGCAAATTTGAATTTAGCTACAACCAAGGGATCCATTTCCAAATTTACAATGGTTTCTCCGGATATTGTTTTAAATACATCGTCCAATATTTTTAAACCAACATTTTTATCTAAAACCACCTTTAATTTTTTTTTGAATAGTAATCCCAACCTATTCTGAGATGTTAGAAGTGACGTTTTTAAATTTTTTTGCCAAATCGAGCGGTTTGCTGCTTATCCAACAATATTATAATATCGCTTACAATCTGAAGTGACCCTAAACGAAAGTTAAATTTGCTTTCAATTCTGGATTGCTTAACACATTTTGATGATGCGTGATTTGTCGGGAGAAAAAAACCCCGCTGAGCAGCAGCACGTGCAAGGTGAAAAATATAGTGTGGTATATAAACACGGTGTATGAAATAAATACAGTTATTGTTTAGATTATTCTATAAACAATTTAAAAAACTTAAATACTTATAAATAAAATTTTTTTTTATTTTCAAAAAAAAAAAGATTTTAAAAATTTTCAAAAATTTATAAACCGCACAGGAAAGCATAAAAAAGCACAAAAAAGCATAAAAAATCAAAAAAAGCACAAAAATCCAAAAAAAAGCATATAAAACATGGTGCCATAAGAATCCTTTTTTGATAAATCCCTTAGATTATTTAAAAAATTTGAGCTGCTTTGAGTTTCCAGAAAAAGCATTATAGCTACAAATCCGGCCTCTTATAATAATACTTATTATTTACGTAAGCAGATGACTGCAATTATTAAAGATGTTTAAGTTTAAATAAATATAATGCGTTCAAATAAATATAAAGTCTACCATTTATGAATGAAGAAAATATCAGACAAATGTCCACCAATACCGCATAATGACTTCTATCCTTTGTCATAATTTTCTATTATAATTTGACATAATTACGACTCTACTTGTATATTATCACAAATTACGTGTCGAATGTTCATTTTCAAGACTTCAATAGATTGTGAATTATCTGCATAGACTCGATGTTTTACATAGCACCATAAGAAATAGTCTAACGACGCTCGATCGTACGATCTAAGCGGCCAATGAAATGCGGAACTGCGCAAAATTATTTAATCCGAAAATTTCGTTTGCATTAAATTAATTTTGTTTCGGTGACTGTATGGCATTGTCAACGAACGACATGGTCGGCTAGCTTTAATTCTTGGACTAACTAAACATTACAAGATTTTAAAAGCATATTTTTAAGCAAAATTTGCCATGACGTAGTCGTGAATAGGTTCAATTGTTGAGAACGTTGTGGAATTGATCAATTTCAATCGTCTGTAACACTTACACTTACAGCAACTACATATCTGTACCTTAGAATGGAAAGGGCGGATGTCACAAATTGTGAAAATAAGAATAGACGGCAATTGATTGAATTTTCTGCGATGATTTTTAAATAGTATTAATAATTGTCTTAGGCTATTAACCAACCTGTTTTGCGACTTAAAACCAATTTTTTAAAAATTAGAGCTATCTCTTACTTAAAAAACAAATCTCTAACTCAAAATTTACAAAATTGAACTTCCGCTATTTCCATTCCAAGGTTCAGATATATTGTTAGCTAAATGATCCGGACGAACATGTATTTTTGTTGTTAGTATGTCGTGTAGCGGACTACTAGACTCAAATTTAACCACCAAATTATAACGACGAAAAAAATCAAAAATTTTGCTATATTATGTACTAGTTTTTACAAATCCATAATTTACCTAATGGATTTTAATTACTTTTATGTAATTTTTGATTAAAATTAATAATATCATTTATTTACGGATAAACCTTTTTACAAGAATCAGTACAGAAATTAATCAGAAAAAAATTCATAGCAGTGCATTCGGCGCGACCAGGACTTGTACCGCGGTTTCCCGCTCACAAAACCGTACTTGCATGATTTATGCCATACCTACTACTTGCCAAATACGAAAAAAAAGCTGTCACTAGATCAAAAATTATCTCTATTAAGAGACAAAGTCCTTGTTGAAAAACTCTGTACTTACATATCATTAATAAGTCACACTTTCAATTTAAAAAAATTCAAAGATCGAATCTAGGCAAAACCATTGCTATATGCAAGTAACTTGTTAATAACTACGTATTTATATCTATGTAAACGGATGTTTACTACTTTTTATAAAACTTTTTTTCAAGTTGTTAGTCTCACGATTAATGAATGAAATTTCGTATTTTATAATTACACGCAAGTTATAACCTTCACGTGTGAATCATATGCTTCAGGTAACTCATAAAACTATTTTTCTCACAAAAAAATTGCACTTATTTTACCAAGAAATGTTCATATTAATATTAGAATATATATTTATTTAAAACCATACCTTTTAATTATTACAAAATTAAGTATTACCTCAAAACATAATCGAAATAGGTTAAAATTTATATAAATTTGATATCAAGTTTCAAGTTATCTTTTACTCTTCTCTGCTTGTATAGTTTTATAAATTTTGTTCTAAAAATCTCTTAAATTTTGCAATTGTTTAAATTTTGAATTTGCTTTAAAATAGCCATTATCCGCACTCAAGACAATGCGAACATTACCGAAATTAATCCAGGTTTATGGTAAAACAAATGGGACTTCCACACCAAATTACCTGTCTAAATATTTGTTTATTTTTATTTGGCTGCTAATTATTTACTTCTAAGATACGATTTTACTACAATCGCATAAAACTAGGTTTATATCTAGTATAACCATTGTTACCAACAATCGTGATACTGAAAACATTGAGAATAACGTTATACTTAATTTTATCCGATTATTGTAAAGTCGACTCTAGTATCTATCGAAAAAAACTCAATTAAACTTTACTAAAATTTTATCTCAGACTATTATTTTATGAGATGCAAATTATTAAAAGTGTATTATATTTTTACAGAAAAATGTATATTTAAATGCTTATAACTTGTTGAAAAATAATAATACCAAAAAAATAAGATATTTTGTTTGTTGTTGCATTTACTGACGATGACTTTTGTAGAGTTGTACAATATTAAATATTAATATTTTAATTTTTTTATAAAGTTTAGTACAAAATATGTAGGCCTTTTATTATTGCACAACTTTGAACGAAGTATGTTTAACTAAGATTTATGAGTAACGAGAAAAGTATATTTTTATCAACCTTTTTTACATTTTCGTCGACATATTAAGGCTATACTCACAGTATACTTCTCAACAGTTTCTCAAAAGAATCGAGGATTTTTCTTTATTATTAATTCAAAGAAACCACTAAAAGGTTTAGTCTCTACTGTTGGTTTTGTCGACTAAATTAAAGCATAAGATGTAAATTATTTTCAATATTATTAAATTATAAATAAAAAATTAATATGTACATACCTATAATTTATTGTTTTTTTTATTAAAGAAATTGTTGCGTAAAAAATGTAGACAAAATATAAGTTTTGTATATAATACAGAAATAGAATTTAAATAATTGACAAAAATTATAAAATACTGAAACTGAAATCTTTATTTGAGTAATAACTCATTAAAATTTTCAAAAGTTGACAATCATTACCACAACATGCTATAGAAGTACCCAGTATGTATTATAAAATAACCCTGTTTCTGCATCAATTCTAAAAACAATCACTTGGTTGATAACATTTTAATGATTTCAAAAAATGTAACTTCCTAATGTTGGGTGAATGATGCAAAAACAACTTTCGGCACGGAATCCTATTTCGTCAAAAAAATTTATTTTTACAGAATAAAGATTAATAGTACAAATATAGTAGTACTAAAATTAGAATCAGCGATAAGTAGTAAATTAATAAACTAATTAGTAATTTTAGTGACAAACAAATTTTTTTTTTTTATAAGTTGTGTAATAGATTAATTAATAGTATATTATTTAACAAGCATATAATAGGCTATAATTCACGAGGATGAAGTTTATACGTGAGCCGTAGACGAGTGTATAATCATCCGACTGAATTATAGCCATTATGTGCGCTTTATCGTTTTATCTATGACTTAAAATAAAAAATTTCATATTTACAAATTTTTATTTATTAATTTACAATCGAAATGAAATTTTGACTGCCAAAATCGCGATTTCAGCATGTCATGTAAATCCGCAATCATCCTAGTAATCTTTAAATTTTTTAAAACTTTTTTTGCACTTTCGGCTTTATATAATTTGTTGTATGCGGGTGGCATTTTTAAAATCGATATTTTCAAAACATTTTGTACTTATTTTTCCACTTTTTCGCAAATTTTTAAAATTAATTTTTAAAATTATTAAATTACTATATTTTCTTTAATAATTTATCGGTTCAATAATTTTAACGCGTTATTAATTCGTGATACTCAAAAACTAGTTTATATAACGGATCGCTTTATTACTTTTAACGAGAATAAATAGATAGCCCACCTATTCCACACACCGAGGTGCAAATCCCGGCGAAGGCGACTTTTTTTGTAGAGAAATTTGCAAACCGACGACTCGTGGTTTTGAAATATTAGGTATATTAAAACATTAATATGACGTCAGTTTGGTGTTTTAAATTCATAATCCACGGGCAAGAACTCATAATTCACGGGCAAGAATTCATAATCCACACCCGTGGATTATGAAGGGTATTACGCTGCGGTGATTAGGTACGTAATGGATGTATTAGGTACCAGTCGTAGATAAAAAGTATAATTATATTGTACTACAACAGTACAGTCTCGGTAATCCGAACTAATAGAAACCTGGCCTTATTCGGATTACAGAGAAGTTCGGATTCTAGATAAAGTTAAAAAACAAAAATTGACTCTTCTCGACAGCTTCTTTATTCTTTATAAAACGTGTTTTGTCATTTTCGTCACTTGCTTTATCATAATCTACATTCGGATCTTCAATAAATTGCTCAATAATTTTTAGATCAGTTACATGATTTTTTTCCTGATTTTCTCCGTTTACCTACTCTTCTACTTCAGCTTGCAAAAAATATTTTTCATCCTATCTTTTTTTCTGCAATCCATACATTTTTCTATAATCCGAAAATTTTATTAACTGTCTTCGGATTATAAACTATTTGTGCAAACTACCAAGTTTTTCTTTTGTTCGGATTACTGGATGGTCGGATTAGCGTATGTTCGGATTACCACGACTGTACTGTATTAATATAATATAAAATGTTGTGTTAAGAGGTACTAATAATTATTTGTTTTTAATAATTAAATATTATTATGATAGAAACAGTCATAAATACTCCAATTTAATTTAATTATAAATATTAATATCCTAAAAAATAGATTCTTCAAACGATCATATTATATTAAAGTAATACATATTCAAAAATTAGAAAAATTTATCGATTTTAAACATAATCACCAACCTTTTCGTTAACTAGATAAAAATATTAATGTTGTATTAAAATTCATTTTATTTAATTCGTTAGACTAAAAATATTTTAATTAAACATTTTAATGTAATTACTATAAAATGATCTGTATAATATTTTATAAATTCTTTGAAATGAAAAATAGAATATTTTGTTTAATTAAAAAATTATTTGCTTTATGAGTTTTTATTAACATAATACGTTTAATGATAATCGTAGAAGTGTAACAATGTCAGGTATAATGTAGATGTTTCTAATTTATTACCTTCCTGTGGTTTACTTAATACGTACAGTTACATACCTACTACGTTTATTGCTAATATAATAAATATAAAAATAGTTTACTGAATTTCTTTCACATTAAATATAAATCGTCAGATATATTTTCGATGCAATTTAATTCAAAATATTATAATAATAAATATATGAATATAATTATAATATATACTATATAATTTAATATGTGTAGTTTGTTAGTTGAATAACTGCTGATATTGAAGTACACGGTTTGAATCTGGGAAGAGTCTAAACTTTCTTATGATCGTCTTCCGTGCTTCGGAGGGCACGTAAAGCCGGCAGTCTCCTTGAGTTGATGATTGCCAGCATCAACTATTTAAAACAGTTCTAAATAGAGGTCTAAATACTGAAACCTTTCTTGATAGAGAAAAAGGCTGATAGTCCAGCAGTGCACTGAAGAGGCTGATAATGAATAAATAAAATGAATGAATATAGTATATAAAATATAAAATATAAAATATAATGACTTATAATATGTATCCTAATGTTCATCTATCCGTAAAGCACCACTGATTGGTTCATATTTTTAACGTAAGAAGTATCACAAATTTAAGAAAAACCAAAAAATTCACAAACACTTCTCAGAACTAAAATCAAAATAAAATTTTTATCCACAAGGTCAAATTTTTTTTATATCATCTTACGATTTTTCACTTCTTTTGCATCTTCTTATTGCTCCTCTTGTAACCCGCTATTTTAATTTTTAATTTTCCAAATTTTATTTTTATATTTTTAAGATCTCTTATTTATAATTTATAAAATGGTTAAGGTTATTAACATGTGATAATATTTTTTTTTTATAAAATTAATTTTTACATGCTGCGTGAAATTGTACTTCTCAATCATTTTATTATTTTCCAGGATTGCCTGATGTGAATCCGAAATTCGAAACATAAAGTTATAACATATTATGTAGCAAGCTATATTATCATTCATTTAAATAGTTTTTGAACAATATTATGTAAGTTATGAATTAAATTTTATTTCAATTTTATGTAACATGTAAAAATTAATTTTATTAAAAGAAATAAAAAAAAATTTAACATTTAAGTTCTAAAAAGTGTTTGTGCATTTTTTGGTTTTTCTAAATAATTTGATATGATTAATATGATTAATATCAAATTACACTACCTAAACCACTTATCTATTGATTAAGTTTAGTTATGTTTTATCTTGAAAATCAAGAAAGAGTGTGTTAAATTTATTTGGTTAACTTGTTTATAAAACGTTTTAGCTTAGGAATTCTTTAAAAAGGGAATTTTTAAACCGATGACTTGTGGTTTCCGAATATTATATTAAAACATTGATATGACGTCAGTATGGTGTTTTAAATTCATAATTATGATAGAAACAGTCATAAATACATCATTTCAATTTAATTATAAATATTAATATCTTTAAAAATAGACTAGAATAGAAATATTAAATTTTATTTCAATTTCACGTAATATGTAAAAATTAATTTTATAAAAAAATATTTATAATTTATTATACTAATAAGGAAAATCAAGCAAACTGAAGTCGAACAACAGATAAGAAGACTAAACAAGACCAAGTCTCCTGGATATGATCATATTACGGGTAAAGTCCTCTCTGAATTACTCAAAGGAGGAATAAAATTTTTGACAATCTTATTTAACTCTATCCTAAGATTATCATATTGGCCATTACAATTAAAATTTTTCAAAATTATACTACTCTTAAAACCAGGAAAACCCCCCACGGAGCCTTCATCATATCGACCAATAAAGCTTGCTGATAATAATATTAGGAAAAAATTATCCCAAAACGATTGAATGACAACAACCTGCTAGATGATTTAATACAAATTATCAATTTGGATTTAGATGTTAACACTTAACTGTTCAACAATGCTATTGAATAGTAGACACCATCTATAGAACCCTAGAAGGAAAAGAATTTTGCTCGGCAGTCTTTTTAGATATAAAACAAGTCTTTGATAAAAGGCTTCTTTTCAAAATTAAACACGCTTTACCAAACCATTACTATCAAATTCTGAAATCTTATTTGGAAAATCAAAATTTTCAAGTTCAACAAGACGAAGATGTTTCTGTAATTTATACCATATCATCAGTAGTTCCACAAGCAAGCATACTTGGGCCAGTGCTGTACTTACTGTTTATAGCGGATTTACCCACCACCTAGTTTACAGAATTGTTTACATTTTCAGATGACACTAGCATACTAGCAAGACATGGCGATATTCAGGCGCTTTAAAAGAAAATACCCTCGTGATCTTCTGTCGTAAACTAACTGGATATGGGTAATGCCGATGGGCCTATTCCATTGCATGACAAGAGAAAACAAATCAACTCATAGGAAACTTTATAATAATTATTTATTGTAAGTTATTCTGATTGTTGATATTAGCAATATAAATTAAAAAAAAATTTATTATTATAATATTTTAGATTAATTGTTGTTATGTTATTTATATTTATAAAATATTATTTATAATATCTCAAATTTCTTATCGGCGAAGTATATTCTATTCTCAAATAATTTGTTTGCACTAAATAATTTAATTTTAAAGTTTCTCTGAGTTATTTCATCCATTATCTTATTTTTGTATTTTTGATTTGAATGTTTAATTTTTCTTATGTTTAAACTTGTTTTGTTATGATAAATTTTATTTTATTTATATAAAAATAATTCTCGATTTCTTCGGCACCTTTTATAGGCTAAAATAGCTAGTAATGGTAACAAAAATATATCATTACAAAAAATAAAAAAATGTATGGTAATTTGTATTTAAATTTATCAACAGTTTAGTTTCCAAAAGGGCTACCTTTACTCTTATAATGAAAATATTAACATTTAAACTGACAGTTTTCCAAATCAGTATCTTTCATTAACAAACCGAACATTTTGATTTTTTTATAATTCAAAAACAGTAAGTTTCTGATCGATTTTTTCAACGCTTGTTTGTTTGTAATAATTTATAGTACTTACTACATAGTTGTGGTAGAATTTACTATCAATTTCACCTTAAATTCAATAGTTTTTAACTGAACAAGTTAACTAATGAATAATAAATATAACTTAAACATAATAAATATTATTTTTCAGTTAAAAACTATTTTCTTCTACACGCCGGAAAACATGCCAGCTCCTCTCTTGTCTAGAGGATCCTAATTTGACCAAAAATTGAAGCTAACTGTTTTCTCTAAATTCGGATCCAACAGATTAGCAGCAATAAAAAAACAACGCACCTTGATAGCTATCGATAAGTTCACATAGATAATACCTTACACAATGTATACGTATACCTACGTGTCCGGCAGTACCAAAATAAGCACTTCAACATTCCTAGCTTTGCACCACGAACTCTCGGAGATAATAGTTCAAAAAACGATGTGATCTTGATCCAATAGCTGCACAATTTTTCAAGAAATCTCAGTATCTAGCCTTTGAGACAATCTTGTTAGCGGTAAAAGAGCTACTAGCAAAATCAAACAGGTAGTGGTTGTGGTCAAGGTTAACGTTACAATAATCAAATTATTTCGTTAATAACAATCAATGAAACAATTAGGTAATAACAAATGTTAATAATGTAAAAATTAACCGCAACAAAATAATTTTCCCTACCTATCAAAAGGAAATTTTTATTATTTAACTTATTCAACTGCTCTCTACGTGTTCTCTACGGGTTCCCTACGTGTCAAACATTGCAAGAAATTCCACAATAAGCGCATCGCTTAAACGTACTCTAAACAGGGTCGTGCGCAAAAGTAGAACAAACTTTAAGCTCGACGTATGCTCTTTACTAAAGAGTCTTTAGGATTAAGGTAGATCCTCGTGCGAGTACCTCTGTAACAAATTAGTTCTCACAAAAGATGCTGTACTGGGTTATTTTCTTTTAGTTTCTTAAGTTGGTTTTATAGTATCTGAAAGAACCCCAATCGGCTAAATTCTTTCTTTCGTTTTGAGATTGCTATTTATTGAAGATATTGGTGGAAGGATTGTTTTTTTCTTAAAATGTAATAATATGATCTGAATAGGTATTATGTAATCAACAAGATTCTGCAAGGTTACATAGTTATGATCACGGTTGTGACTCAGTTATTTAGTAATTGCGTTTTGTTTTGTCTTGATGCTTTCGAGATTCTTATTCTAAACATAATAAGAGGTAAGCGACATTTTATTTCTTGTGGAATGGAGCAATAAATCATGTACCTTTTGCAAAAGTACAAGTAGTAAGTTTTCTTATTATAATATATCCGCGCAGAGTATTTTTAAATTGGAGAATTTCTTTATGTCTTGCTAGACTGTTTGAAGCAGTCTTGAAGTATTCGCTACAATACTATTCAAATACCAGAACATTTTAGGCTGAGTTTTACCTTTATAGATTCTTGGAATTTTTCTAAGAAGGGTTACTTTTCCATTTTTAACGGAGAGTAACGGAGTTTGCTAATATACATGAGTTTCAAATCTTCAACTCAAATTTACCATTTTATATTATGCGTTATTATATTTGTCTCAATTCATAGGTAGGATTTAAATATGACAATCCTACCTATAGTTTCCAATGGTGAATAAATAAATTATCGCTTGTTAGTAAACCGTATGTAAAGTTTTCACCGATACACGTCATCAGCATTGATGACGTAATATTCAAAACATATTGTAAAAATAATTTTTCTAATTATGTTTCAAAAAGTGTCACTTTTTGACACTCAAAAGTGTGCGAAAAAGTACTACTTTTCCGCCCTAGTGCGGAAAAGTAATACTTTTCCACACACTTGTGAAAGTCTGCGGGAAAGAAAGAAAAAGTTCTAATCTACTTTATTTATAATATACATTAACGGTTACATTAGAACAATTATTAAAAGTGTTAACTGCGCCCGGGTCAGTTTTCGACGTAGACACTCCAAAATTAACATCACCGCCACTTAAAATTCGCCACACAAATTGTATAACTGGTATAACCATAAAAAAAACGTGGTCACTTACCTGTTCACGTTGTAATGGCTACTATCTCTGACCTTCCTACTGTCTATAATGGGCTACCAACGATGAACGATGAACTTCTTGGCAACATGGGAAGTACCAGGGGGAAACCGTTTATCTCCTTCAATTGATGTGGGCAACGGGCGTTGGAGTTTATTGAGGTATGGTTCCTCATTTAAAGCGCTAGACTTGGTCGGGTTGGGTTATTGGTCCATGGGGATAGTTTTCTTTGATTTGCGGGGTCCTAGGTGTTGCAAAGAACTCTCCGAGGGCGTGGTTTTGCGGTCAGAAGGGCGGCGGAGTAGAGTGCATCTGCGATCCGTGGAATTGGGTCCCTAGCATTTGATGAACTTGGTCCCTTTTGGTGTCGGTGGGGCGGGGCGAGTGTACGATCCGTGGATTGGGGTCCCTAGTATTTGATAAACTTGGTTCCTTGGTGTCCATAGGGCGGGGCGAGCGATTTGGTGTAATTCCGGGCGTCTTTGCATGGTTTCTTGGCAGCTGGGTATTTGATGAACCTGGTGCTTGGTGGAAACCTAAAACAAACATGTAAAGATTGGCTACCAACCGCAAAATACAAAAATTTTATAGTATAAACGCCTACTATCTTTTTTCTTGAAAAATGAGAAATGTTATTGGTTCTTTTTAAAACATATTTAGAAAAAATATTATTCGATACTCATGGAAAACTACCTTTTCCATTCTCGGCTTCGGTTTACGATCTCGGCCTTCGGCCTCGAACGTCAACCTCCGCCTTGAATGGAAAAATATTAGTTTTTCTAACTTGTATCGAAAATATCTATTTCAAGCTTTATAATTTTTAACAAAAATACGAGTACACTACAACATTGCAAATTCGAGTTGACATATACAAACTTATTAAACTAGAAATCACTAGACGCATAATTCACTAATAAATCACTTCGCATAATTATGTGTAAATTTGAAATTTAATTTTTATGTTGTAGTCAAAATAGACGTCATCAAATTTAGATTTACGGCACTTATCGGGAAAAACTTTACAAACTCTTGAGTATTTTTATTTATTTTGGTTTTCATTAAATTCCTGATATGGACTACAACTCTTGCTTATCGTGACAGTATATTATTATTATTAGTAACAGGCTGTGGTACATGTCCCCACTGCACTGAAGCTTAAGCTTATTGTGCACCCATCCGAGTTTTACTCAAACAACTGCGTCTCTTCGACCAAGTCGAGAACACAGTTGAAGGGAGATTGTTCTATCTCCTCGGTTGTTGGGTAGGGTAAACCGAGGTGACGCAGCCTGCTCCTGGCCAAGGCCGGGCATTGGCATAGTATGTGGAGTGGGGTTTCATTTTCCTCACCACATATCCTGCAATTAGGATCCTCCGCCAGTCCCATAATGCCGAGGTGCCTTTTGAGGCAGCAGTGCCCTGTAAAGAGACCCACTAACCTTCTAAGTTGTTTCCTACTCAACATGAGTATTTTGTTCTTTTTGGACTCACTAAACGGTGCCCTTATGAACATACGCGATTGCCTCAGTCCAGGTAAGTCCTCCCAGTGTGCAAGGTGTTGTTCTGCTAGTATGTCCCTAATTCTTCCCTTTTCGGTAGATTATGCGATCCCGCAGGAAGGCTCCGGGCCCATTAGGTTTACGCAAGCGGCCTTCCTAGCTAGAGAATCCGCTTCTTCATTGCCCTTGATGCCCTGGTGTCTCGGCACCCACATCAGTGTGACGTAAAGATTTACTTGTACTAACCGGATCATCGCACCTGCGATCCGATTGGGAGAGTGGCTTCTCCCGCAGCCCCGTCCTCGTTGCCATCAGCTGAAGGTGCGTCTTCAGCCGCAGTAACAGCAATTAGTATTCGAAGTAAAAATAACAGCAGCGGACTCCTTATTTTGTTTTCCGGATTACTTGGTTTGAA
Organism: Cantharis rustica; assembly: GCA_911387805.1. Classification (NCBI taxonomy): domain Eukaryota; kingdom Metazoa; phylum Arthropoda; class Insecta; order Coleoptera; family Cantharidae; genus Cantharis; species Cantharis rustica. The sequence goes on from OU426877.1 coordinate 84,664,366, forward strand.
ATAAAATAATGTCCTATTCATAAATCAGCATTTAAAAGTTTGCTAAATATTTATAATAAATTATATATTGCATTATAAAATATTTTGAAAAACATTAAAAAACTAAAATATAAACTCTTAAAAATATTTGACATCTGTCTGTTTATATGTTCATAAGCACCTGTTGGATTAACACTTGATAGTTTGATAATGACAGGTGTGCATTAATAATCGGTTATACATATTATTAGTAGGTAAATTGAATGTATGCACTACACCAAAAAATACATAGTAACTATTTAGTTAGTAATATTATAAGTAAGACATTTTTTATATTATCTACATAAATAAAAATATATAATAGTATAATTCCTCTTTCACCCTATACAATACATTATTGGAGGTCCCACATATATACAATCGTATGTACTATTTGCAATTAATTTTAATAAATTGTATGCTAAAAAACAAATTTTGTTAGAAATAGTTTTTTTCCGACCTAGATTTCAGTAAAATGCATTTATTAAAATGTTTTTTTTGTTTTAATGTATCTAATTCCAAAACTCTGGATCAGACTAAAAAATTTTTTTCAACACAAATTGTTTCTCTTTTCATGCAGAACCTGAATCTGCTAAAATAATATTAAATGCTATTTCAAAAACCAAAATTGACCTTGAAATATTCATTAATTTATTGTAAAGCAAAGTACGCTATTTTTTTGATTTGTAACATCTTTCCGCTCGCTTGCTTGCAATCTGTGGGAGTGAAATAGGACGGAAGTGTGTAGCAGGAATCCAGAAAAGCGCGTGCTATTTGATTTAACTAATGAGTACAAAAATTATTTTATCAGAATACATAGACAAAGCGATGCTTTCCGCAAAATACTGGTCGCTTTTATCACTTCTGCATGTCACATCATTTGTATTATAGAATGTCATTAAAAGAACTTTGTCCGGCGTGAGGTTCAAACTCGCGATCACCAAATGATGTAATTTTGTTTCAAGCATATATTTCACTTTGCTGTAGAGAGTTAATCTAATAAAATTGTTTTAATTTGTATGATATGTTACAGATTGGGGTTGCTGGTAACGTAATGCCGTTCCACCTACTGTAAGATTATTAAGTGATTTATAATTATTAATTATTTCAAATAATAATGTTGCTTACTACCAAGGTGAGATGTCAGATGTTACACATCATAATTATACGAGTACTGTAAGGCTTTTTTTTCTTTCTTATCATTATACTACAACTGATATTATAAGTTCGAAAAACTTTTTTATTTGGCGTTTGATTTTTGAAATATTTTTTACTGAAAGCTTTCAAATAAACTCCCGGTGTATAAAAATCTACTAACCTGTACATACACATTTGGATAAAACACTGGCAACGTTTTAGAATCTGTTATTATTAAAACTATTACAGATTTTCTAAAAACAACATAGCATGGTCTTCCTTGTAAAAACTAATTGGTTTTGATGTAATAAAATCACAATACAAAATATGAAATGATAAAATTAACTGCAGGTATTTAGTAAATAAGAATTAAGAAAAACCACTTTTCTGTAGAAGTTCTATTTATTATTTGTAGCCAATCAATTTTCTGGACTCACATCATGAGGGCCAGGCTACTAAAAATCAAGACAAGAATTCAGAAAATAAAATATATTAATATAATATAGTATAGTTATACCTATATAATGCTATCTGTTTAATTAATTAATTTTAAATTTTTCTAATCAAAAATTCTTCAAATTTCTTTAAATTTTAATTTCAATTTCAATATAATAATTCAAAAATGACAACGCAAAACTTCACGATATCCGTATCGCAGGCGTGCCCTTACCAACACAACTTATTCGATTATTGAATAATTTTTAATTTTAATAAATTCAAATAATTTTATAATAAATTGTCACCAATAAATTTTCAGCTTCCAAATAAATAATACACCATTCGTCCATAAAAATTATCACTTTAATAATTTGCAAAATTCCAACAATTCAAATTCAAAATATTCACAAATTTAGTCGCAATTACAATACTTGCATCAAAAAAAATCGCACAAAATCGCAATTTAAAATTCAGAGCCAAAACTCGCACAACCGGCTCGTGCTGCCATTTTTGGTAAAAATCGTAGAATTTTATGTGATTAGTTCGCACCTAGCAAATTCTACAAAGTTACAACTTAACTCGCAATAAAAAATTTTACTAAAATGCATAGGGTGGATGCAAATCGCTTTGAAACACCACAATATAGGGTAAAGGAAGTATAGTTGGATCAGGTCTAGAGACGGACCACTCGTAATTTCTCGCAAACTGTAGCAGTAATTAGTGTTTTATTTAGATGCAATTATGTAGTTGCATTAGTTGCAAGTGATATATGCAAGTAATACGGAATTAAAATGTAGATTTTTGAAATATTATAAAAAATTGTTTTGACTGACTTGAAAAATTATTTAGGTATATTTTCTTTGTTGAGTTTTTGTGTGTTTAGGTAAGCTTAACTTCAAGATTTAGGTATGAAAATACCATGTATGTATTTTAGTGTAAATATAACCTAAAAACAAGATAGTTATTACATACGGTTAGGTAGGTATTTTGTGGTCCGTTTATCCTCTCGTTTGAGGGGAGATGGACCAGAGATTTACAGGAGAGATAAACCTGTGTTTTTTGTTAAAGAAAAATGCCTAACATTATATATACGTCAAAGAATACAATGCCGAGAGGTATTTGCACTTCTGAAAATTTAAATCGGTGATATGAGCGTAAATGAGGCTGTCAAGTCATTTAGTATTCCTACAATAACTTTTAAACGTCGAGTAGCAACTAGGAATCTGGAGAAAACCAATCGTTTTGGCCCGAATAGTATATTAGGAAAAAATCCCGAGGAAAAAGTTTCTACCCACATTAAAAAACTTCAAAACACTAGCTATGAAAAGGAAACGTGTCAATCTGACTGGAATTATCACTTCATTGGAAAACATGCGAAAGAGGAAAGAAATAGATGCAAGAAAGAAGAATCAAAAACTAAAGAAGAAATCTAAACGCAAAAAATCTTCTTCTTCAGACTCGTCTGAAGTAGTTCTGAAAAACTCTTCCAGCGATGACGGGAACAATTTGAGTGGCGTGGAAAGCAAATGTGTTGGCTGCAATGAAGATTACCGCCATACCAAGAAAAGATGACTGAATAAATGTATATTGTGTTCTTGATGGTTACATGAAGGTTGTAACTGTCGAAGTGGTAATGTTTAACAGTAACAATATGTAAATTAAAAAACTAAAAAACAGCTAACCCAGGTTGGATTATAGAATAGCATAGAATTAGATGATACTCTTTATAATAAGCAAATCTAAAATACGATACGGGCTGGTAAACAATATTCTTATATTTTTTACCCGATATATCGGCCCTATTTTTTGACAACTTCTTCACCAAATACAGAAAATTTAATTAAAGGCGGATTTATATATAAAACGTAAGGGTTCTTTAAGTGCTTATGTTATAAATAGTAAAAAACCCAGTTTGACAACTTGAGGTACTCCAAGTAATGTAACTTTTTCTGTAGATTACTTAACTTTTATACTATTATTTACCAATACTTTTTTAAGTTCATTGGGTTTATTAATAGCTTCACAGATGCATAGAAAGTCATAACTATATCGGGAAAACATTTTTACCATTCCAAAAGAATGTGTTTGCAACAACGGCTCATCGGAAAAGTCTTGATTTCGCTATGGATTTACTCGCACCTGATAGCTTACCTACATTTCTAACAAGTTATATAACTATTTGTAATTATTTTACATTCCTTATCTTTTTAAGAACGTTAGTAATATTACTAAAACAGTCATTACAACTATGGATGTATATGTCATCCATATTCACATCAAACGTAGTGGAAAAAATTATATATCTAATATTAGACCTTAAATATATTTTAATCTGGAATAACTACAATGCACATTATTGTAATAGAAGGAGAAATTTACAGTTCTAGATAAAAAGAATGTTAATCGTTTGTATGTAAAAAGTTATTTATAATTTTTTTAATTTATGTTAAGATACAAGAGGTTAAAGTTTAAAGGTTAGATAAGATTACTGTTGCCAAATTTGTAGTTTGGTGAGTTCCTTATTAAAAAAAGGTTTATTAAATTGAATTATATTTAGGTAAAATATATAATAATATATCGTTATTATTAATATAATTTATACTTTGTAATAAGCTTTTCACTAATCCACGGTAACATTTTAAGTAAGCGGTCAGCAATGTTTATTGAGAGTTCAAAATAAAAATTCAAATGCATTCAAATATAACCTACATACATATGCCGTATCGCTCAAAAGTTTTGAAACAAGGAATAGAATAAAATATTATTGTTTTTTTAAATATTCAGGTATTGAAATTTGTTAATGTTAAAAGTTTTAAATTAATAGAATATACCTAAAGTTACACATAAAGACAAAATATATTATAGAAGAAACAGAAGAAAAATTCATTACGCATTCGAAATAACCACTTTTGTATTTTACGATTCATTAGCTTTGCAATTCTTGACATTTTTCAATAAGTTAAAGCTTGTTTTTATTACGAAATTTTGCTTAAAATTTTTATAAGACAAAAATTTCACTGTTTACATCTTAAAATTTTTCTTAAAAGAACTTTTAAGAGAAATTTTAACGAATTTTTGTGTGTTTGGTGTTATCAGATATTATCACTGCTTTCTGTTGGTAGTAAGTACATTGTTATTATTATGATATGTAACCAAATACAGGAGATAAGTTAATACGCACAGCTCGTGGTCGTGGCGCTTTCAATGCATTATTAGGTAAAGCTGGTTTTAACGCAATCTGTTGATGGGAGTTGCTGAGAATAAATTTGAAATAAAAATCTAATAGTAAGAAATTTTTCTAATTTGATATTTTTACATTTTATTCTTTTTTTGTTTACATAAATAGATACAAAATTAAATTTATTGTATCATGCTTTGTCACCCTACTCAACTCTACCCGTTAGGTGCCGCTAGTGCGCTGCTTTACCACTTTGGATCGAAGCTGTACGTATTAACCTATCCATAGTATTTCGTGTAAATAACCTGTTTTTATAACCTAATTTTTTTAATTTTTTGTGTTTTAATAGACTTTTATTTCTATATAGATTTAACAACAATACAGTTTTTGCAATTACACAACTCATCACTTGGTGTCTTCGCATCGGCATTTTACTTTTGCGTATTTTATAAACAATCATTTGTACCAACGTACCAATGTGGTAAAACGTAAAAAAATATTTAATTTTTTTAATATTTTTTTTAAATCTGTATTTCTTAATTTTACTATTGGGTTTTTAACAATAATTACAGAATAAATATCATGTGTTGGGTATATTTAGACGCGGAATAAAAATCTTTTTAATTTAATACCTTTTTCATTCCTATCCATTATAATGAGACGCAGTAGTTTAGAAAAATTAATATTCCATGTTATTTCCCTATGTTCAGTTTTTTGGCCGGTCACCCGGTATATTTCGTGATTAGTGTTAATTATCAAGCTAATTGGTTAAAGCGATGACTTGACTGCTAATTGTGTTACATAAAACTTATAATACAATTTTATTAGAAAATTTTAATAGGTAATAAGTTATCTTTAAATAACCCCTTACTGGAACACGATTGTTTAGGATAAAACTATAGATGGCGCATTGAGAGTAAA